>OX465601.1:294089768-299089768 GCA_950022295.1 Bromus sterilis | reverse complement strand
GAAGAAGAGGCAAACAAGGCACTCTCACGGTTGACAAATTTTATTATTAATTGTTGAAGTTGAGCAAGCAATTAGCATCAAGTTTAATGGTGGACAAGTTTTAGCAATTATGGTTGAACTTGTACTAACAACTGGCATAAAGCTCTAAGTTGTCCATAACTGCCGACATGAGTTTTCAAAAAGATTTAACCCTGTAGCGGTACACCAACATACACATTATAGGATCCATTTGCACGCCCATCAAAACCAGCTACAACCCATGACTCGCATTCCTGAAGGCATCAGCAGTAAATCTGAAACAAGACGACAACGCTTGCTCGACAACACCCGCTATGACCCACGTTTATCGTTTCAAACTTATCTATAATTGTTTTATTGTTTCATTCCATATTTATATCATTTTGGCACAATTGTTTTTCATTTTTCTGGACTAATCTATTATCTGCATGTTTTCTGCATTTTCTACATGTTTTTGGACTTTCGGGAAAATCAATTTTATGGAGCTCCAGAAATCCCAAAAAAAATCAAAAAATATTTTTTATCGGGAAGATTTTCGGAGGTCACCAACCATGCCAGGGGGGTGGCTCAGATCCCACACGCGCCACCACCACACGGCCAAGAGCGTGGTGGGCCGGTCTGCATGCCCCCCTGGTTCAACGATCCACTGCCTCTCAGCACCTATATTTATCATTTCCGTCTATGCCGCTCTATTCCGTGGCAATCCAATCTAGAGGCATAGATGCACGTCTCTGTTCTGTGGCAATCCAATCTCTAGGCATTTTCCGGTAATCTGTCGGAGGGGGAAATCATCATGGTGGCTATCTCCATAAAATTGAAGGCCATCATGATTGCACGTGAGTAGTTTCCTTTGGACTATGGATCCATAGCAGTAGCTAGTTGGTTTTCTCTTCCATGTTTCTCAATACAAAGATCACATGAGCTGCCTTACATGATTGTGATCCATATGATGTAATCTGTTGGTGTGTTTGTTGTGATACGATGAATTGTCACTTTGTGATCAAATTTATCCATCAATATTTTTTAGATGTATTTGGTTTCTTTGCTGCATAATTCTTATTCATATATGATCTCCGATCTATCTATCTTTTTTAGACAAGTTAAAGCGGTGATCTCCAAGAGGGAGTTGTGTATGATAGTTCGGTTCAATCTTGCAAAGTAATCTACCACAGTGAAAAAAAGTGGAAAGGGCTTGTATTATTTTGTTGCCACTAAAGATAAAAAGAGGGTTGCATAGTTGTCCTTTGAACGCAGGGTGAAGAAAATATATGATCTACTTCATGTCATCATACTTATTGCAATACTCTGTTTTGTTTAATAGTTTAAGATTCATGCTGGATAGAGGTCTTGGATGGAGTATTAGCTATAGATACAGTTGGATAACGGTCTATATGTATTCTGACATGATGCTCATATGTTGATTATGCCATGGATAGTCATAGTTATAAAAAATGCAATATAATCGATGCACAACTGTATTGTTTACCACACCATGCTTTCTTTTGGAGAGAAACCACTAGTGAACCTATGGATCCCGATCCATCTTCCTCTTATATTCCTTCAACCTCGATCAAACGCTATTTTCAATTCCTTTCTTTAACTTTTTTGTCACAATCAAGTCTTCCATACACTTGTGGTTTTAATCCTTGTAACTAGCAAGCTAGTGAGACTGACAACCTCACTAGTCGTGTTGGGGGCCAAGGTAGCTTTGTATTTGTGTGTACATGTACTGATCATTGGTTGTTTTACTAAACTCATGTTGGTTCGATAAACCTTGAGGTCACTTAAGGGAAATTACTGCATGCTACAAACCCTTGCACTAGGTGGAAGAACACCTTCCTAGTTGGGAGGAAGCATGGGATGACCCGGTCCCTGATACGGGCCCGAATCGTTTTGCATATTTTTTTCAGTCCCTGGACAAATACCCTACTAGGATAATGGCCTTCAGCAGCGCGGGGTAAAGTCCCATAAGCAGTGTCGGGTGCCCACGCTGTAGATAATGCGTTGCACCTAACTTTCAGCAGCAGCGCGGGCTCGTTGGGCCACGCTGCAGGACTGTACGTCTACTAGCAACACTGCTAGAAAACCCGCGCTGCAGGTACATTTATCGGATTTTTGGTTTATTCTGCAATATTATTTGTTTATACAGTTTTTTATAAATTTCCACCATACATGCATAACATTTATATACACACACTCATCTAAACCACATCATATCATAGAGCATAACAATAAGCTCATCGATCATCACTATATATATATCATCTTATGATCATAATATCCAACACAAAGCTTTTTTACTACTACTAAGTAGGACCTAATCCAATAGAAGTACGAATTCTCCAACAAGATAATATTTAACAACAAGTACGAAACAACCTACTCCTCAACCTCCAAAGGGTAAATGTAAAAAAACCAAAAGACACCTCGATTTCCATAAGGTAGTATGGAGAACATCTTGTCCCAAGATTTTATATTCATATGATTCACTATCCCTTGCCATCCTTTGAATCTGAAGCAGCCACCATCATGTTCACTTTCAGTGTTGTATTCAGTGTTGAAGAGTACATCCTATGGCCATGCAGAAACAAATGTAAGCTCGACTCTATGAAGCATCCACCTAGGCACACATGGTTTGGGGATCCTCTACTGAAAACATATGAGTAAAATACTTAGTAATGCGGTAATGTTAATCTTAGGTCAAAAGATTTCTAAAAATGATGGACTACTGACAGAATATATAGTAAAAAAATTCACCATGTTCTAACCTTTTACATATCCCGAAAATAACTCGATAACAAATGGCACATATGGTGTATAAGATTCGTCGGCATCATAAAAGTTTGCAAAGCCACATAAATCTTTAAGAACTTCGATGTACTCAACTTGTTCATCCATTGTTAGGTCAAAGCCAGCATTATAAAAAGTATTAACAAACATCTTGCGTATATCCTTCGGAGCATAGGGATAAACTGGCAATTATAAATAAGTTGACAACTTGGGAAGAAAGGAAATCAGGAAGAAAACAAGTTAAATTTGTTTAAGAAACTCACGTTGACATAGAACCAGCTTCCTGTCTTCCACTAGCATCGAAATATCCTTATTTCGAAATTTAATACCATCTCGACGACGAGGCCCAAGATCAAAGGTTATTTGCATACCCTCCTCTAATGCATATGCCTTGCATAATGCATACCAATTTGGACAAGCAAAATAAGTGCACCAAGGTTTATTAGTGACCTCGATCTTTAAAGTGATACCATGTTTCTTCGTCTTTAGTTTTACTTGTTTTGTTTCATTCTCTTGCAAATCATCGAATTTAACAAATTCACATACGTGACGTCTTGCATGGCATGGGATGCGCTGGTTGAATATAAAACAATTACACGTCAAAACAAAAAAAATTAAGTGAAGCATGCTTAAATAAGAAGATGTCGCAGAAGTTGCATATACCGTTATTTTTTCGAAGTCGCGCCTAAGCGTGAGGGAGAAGTATCTTTCTTCATCCCCATCCTACTTTGGATGCCTGTCGCACCGACCTGAGTTATCGTCACAATAGTAGCACGGGGGGATTCTATCAGCGTCGTCAGCCATTTTCTGTGTTCATAATTCAAAAGATTAGTTCAAAGTCAATACATCGTTTGTGCCTCATACTTAGATTGGACATATACACAAGAAACTACGGGGATGGAGCATGCGAGACAAGTAAGATGCACAAGTTCCGTACTGTTGCATATCACAAGGCTCACTTGACCAACCCCGCAGTCACATGGTGTCACAACGGTTTTAATCATCGACATTCTTAAAAAGGAACACACATATCGGTTTTTGCCTCATACTTAGGTTGAATACACACAAGCAACTACGGGGATGGCGTTAGCGAGCCAAGTAGGATGCATAAGATTCGTATTTGTGTATATCACAAGGCTCGCTAACTCATCCCTGCTGTCACATTGTGTCACAACTGAAAAATGGTGAACTCGAATAAAATGCAATTATAATATTTTATCATATAATATCACTAATATATCTCGAATAATCCAGTCAATGCAACAATAATATCACCAATACAACTCGACTACTACATCTCGGAAAATTAAACTCGACGACGACCCAGAGCCAAGCCGCGGGGGGTAAACACCCAAAGATAAGGAGCCGCCACAGGAACATAGCTCAGGTATGAGCCGTGAAGAAACTGCCAGGTATTGGTCGTGGACTCCCCGCATCCAACGCAACCAAGTAGCTACGGACGTGCTTGTCCTACTCCCTGACCCAACAACGTACCACCTCCTCGGGGGACGGCTCCCTCTGCACCGACTGTGTCCCACGTGCCCACCACCAAAGAAGCTCCGGGTCGACGACAAAACCCAGACTCCTAACCAAGCGGCGCGTCCCGGACACCACCTCACAGCGCCAGCCAGGGGAAGCCCAGTCCCGGACATTGCGCTTCCCATCAAGAAGGTTCTCTCTGCCACGGCAACGAGGATGCGGGCCAGGAATCGTTGTCGAGAACTTATTTAATATACAAAGTTATATTAAAATGTATGAGTGAAAAATATTATACTAACTAATAAATTAACAATTTAAGACGAAAATACTTTTAAATAATGTCTCATACTTAGATTGGACACATAAGAGAATCAAGGGGGAGCGTAGCAGCCACCCAAGTAGGATGCACAAGTTCCGGACTTGTACATATCACAAGGGTAGCTGCACGCTCTCCCCCGATGTCACATAATGTCCAAATTTATTTTCATCATCGGCATTCTACAAAAATAGAAGAAGTAACGATTAAAAGTAATTTGATGTTGAAACACCGTTTAATTCACGTTCTGACAAATCTCAAGCACTCGATATGTCCTACTTTTCTAGCACAAGTCATGCCGAAATCCACGAAAATTTTCGGCATAACATTTGCTAGAAATTGGACATATTGAGCACCTGAAATTTGGCGGAACTGAAATTAATCGATATTTCGGCAAAACATTGGCCACTCATAACCCTAAAAAATTTAATATGACATTTTCTAATATAAGTTTGCTCAACAAAAATCATAACTGCCTCAATATTCTAACAAAAATCCTAATTACCTTAATATGTTGTTAAAAATCCTAATTGCCTCAATATGCTAATAAAAATCCTAATTACCTCAATATGCTAACAAAAGTCCTAATTTCCTCAATGTGCTAACTAAAATCCTAATTGGCTCAATATGCCAACAAAAATCCTAATTGCCTTCTTATGCTAACAAAAATCCTACTCTCCCCATGTTTAATAACCTAAACGAGGGTAGAGGGGGGGACTCACCAGGCGAGCGAGGGGGCGGCCTCCGGCGACGGCGACGGCGAGGAGGGCACGGGGGTGATGGTGAGGAGGGCGCGCGCGACGGCCAGGAGGGCGCGAGCGACGGTGAAGAGCTGTGGGCGGCGTCTCCGGCGACGATGACGAGCATCGGGCGCAGGCGACGGCGATGACGAGATAGATTGGTATGAGTGTGATTGAGAGTGAGAGTGAGATCCAGATGAAGTACACTGTGGTATAGAATATCATCTACAGCGCAGGACAGGGGACAGCGCGCTGCTGCAAACCCGTAAATCTACAATGCGGCCTCTTCTACACGCGCTACTGATAGGTGGTATCTTCATAGCTATCCAGGGCTAGACCCAATGGCAGTGCGTGGTAAAAACACCGTGCTGCAAATTTCCTAGACATCTACAGCGCGGGTTTATACTGGGGCGCTTCTAAAGTGGCAAGCCATAAGAATCACAGTTGTGACAACATATTAGCAGCGCGGGGTGCCACTGATCGCGCTGCTAATGTCCAATCTCCTTCATTGCACACCCTTTGGCATGCGCTGCTAATATATACCTACATCGCTATCTATTTTTCCCGCACTGCTAATGTCCATTCTTGTATGGCCATTATCCTAGCAGTGATAGCTGACACGCAGAGTTCACGATGAAATACCAAGGTATATCGCATGTCATATTATTACATCGTAGCTCCAGTCTCTTTTACATTACAAACTTGCTTAGCTCTAGGCTACCTTATAATATCATGCAACGAAAATACAATATTATCTTGTGGCATCCATCCACTCAAAGGGAAGGGTTGATTATAGCATCGTTACCCTACTTCGTATCTCTCCTTCGATAAGGAAATCATGCAACATGATACATTGCAGCCACAATGGTCAATACATCAAATGTATTTGCAGGTTTCACCAGAAAAATCTAACAGACCTAAATCATGCTTTTGGGGATATGTGGAGGCTGGTTTCATTTACTGAAAGCAATGGTGGTTTCATCCTATATTTATAGATAGGTGGATCTACTGTATACTTGTTATTCCTGTTTCTAGAATAAATTCCGGAATAGCCTCAAGTCACCCTAGCCCCAAGATCAGAATAAAATGGGTGGACTCCCTTGACATAGATAACCAACAGTTACATAGTATTACATAGGGTTGAGTCAGGATGCACAACAAATATTACAACTCGTCGGTAAAATACAGTGGCGGATATGCGACCGTGGTGTGATGATATTACAACACCGGTAGAATAAAGTAAAGCCAAGCGTCAGTGTGAGGCTTGACTATCTTATTCGACCGGCGGAAGCATTGCGTATGGTACATGTTGTAGACTCAAAGACCATAGGGTGACTGACTGGGAATTCCTCTAAGCGTCGGGCTCGCTAGCATACTCTTCCAGGATAAGATTTTCTTCACCCAAGTCTTTCCAAATTAACAAACCAGAGACAAGACAGTGAGTACGTTTGAATGCACTCGCAAACATTATGAACAAAAGATATACTAAATGCAACAGAATACATATGACCATGTTGGATTAATTTTATGATTATGCTGTCATATAATAAGATATGACATGCACAAATATAATTTAAATTTTTGGTTCTCAAGAGGTAGGGCTTTCCCAAAAAGAACATAAGAGAAAAATATAAAAGAATGCCACGGTTGGGTGTCTTTGCGATGCCACGCAGAGGGCTTTGATCCAAATAAAACCAAAGGAAAGGTGGGTTCTAGGAGGTAGCACTACTACAGAAAAGGCTATAATGAAATCCTTATTAGTGGCGCATTTGTTATGTAATTAATGCGCCACTATTTGTAAGGGGTGGCGCACTTGTTAAAAATGAGCCACCTATAATCTCTTATTCGTGGCGCATTTTTCAGCAGTGCGCCACCCCTAAGAATGGGCTACCCTGGATCTCTTATTCGTGGCTCATTTTCAAAATGCGCCACCCTTAAGAATCTTAGGAGCGGCGCATTTTGCAAAATGCGGCACTAATAAGAGCGCATTTTGAAAAATGCGGCACTAATAAGAGCACATTTTGCAAAATGCGGCACTAATAAAAGCTTATGGGTGGCGCATTTTGAAATGCGCCACCCCTAAGGAATTATGGGTGGCGCATTTTGAAATGCGACACCCATAAGGACTTATTAGTGGTGCATCTTGCAAATGTGGCACTATTAACCAAAAAAATGTGAGGGGGAAATTCCCAACACACAAATACCCCCCCCCATGGACCTCCTTTTCAGTTTGAAAATAAAATAAAAGAAAATGATAGAAATTTCAAAATATTAAAAGAAAATAAGATTCCCATGTGATATGTGGTCTAGTTGTTAGAAAGATTTACGAACATGAATTTTGACTTTTTGCAAAATCTCTCGAGAATTTGTAAAATGGGCATAACTTTGGATACGAACTCGGATGAAAAAGTTTTTTATACGAGACTCCCACTTCTTGCACGAAATTACCATTTTGAGACCTTCGAGTCATGGAAAGAGAGAGCTCTTGCACCTTTATGTTCTTGCTTTGCTAGTTTCAATACTACATATAGACTCTTGCATGTTATTGTCTTGACTTGAATTGCATATCTTACTTGCTTTACTTTTAAGTTCTTATATGTGTGTTAGCATGTCACCTCATAAATTATCTGTATTATCATTTACCTACTCGAGGACGAGTAGAAATTAAGCTTGGGGATGTTGATACGTCTCAAACGTATCTACAATTTCTGTTTGTTCCATGCTCTTTTGGGTGACATTGCTATGTGTTTTGCTACACTTTCATACCTTTTACACACATTTGGACTAACCTACTAACTCAGTGCACCCAGTGCCAGTTTCTGTCTGTTGATGTCTGTGAGTTGCAAGTTTTTACCCATATTTACAGTGCCCAAATAATTTCAAAAAAAACATATAAAAATCAACGTGATGGAAGCTTCCGGAATCACCGAAGGAGGGCCAGAGGAGGGACACCCCCATGATGAAGGGGTGCGGCCCCACTCTTGGCCGCGCCATGATGAGGGCGCATGTTAGGAGCGGCCACCCCCTGGTGCCCCCCTTCGGCCTATATTTACACCCGTTCCAGAAACCCTTGAGAGTAGCCCCGCATCGCGATTTTCACCTCTATTCTGCCACCGCCGCGCTTCCAAGATCGGGAGCACTAGAAGACCTCTTCCCGGCACCCTACCGAATGGAAGATTGACCTCTGGGAGCATCTCCACCACCATGAGTGCTTCCCGGATGTGCCGTGAGTAGTCCCCCTTGGACCATGGGTCCATGATCAGTAGCTATGCGATGTCTTCGCTCCAATCTTTTTTCTTCAATTCTTAGTCCTTGTGACATGCCCTACCTGATGAAGGCATATATGTAATTTTCCTGCTGTTGCTATGATGTGTTTGCTATGATCCGTTGGATTATGAGATTATGTTCAGATTGTGATGAGTTATATATTTGGTTCTCCTTTTATATTTTGTTCTTGAGTAATTTTTGCATGTTCTCCGTTGCTTTTTATTGCTTTGGCCAAGTAGTAGATAGTAACTCCAAGAGGGAGCGTTTATGATTGATTGTCCGTTCATGCCCCACGATGTCTAGCTTGAGTGACAGAAATATGAGACTAGGGGATGTGTTGTTACCACGATGGAGAAAAAAACGGTGCTTGTGACTGCGGTTGCAAGGATAATTTACCTTACGCAAAGTTTGTTAAAGTAGTTGTCTGTTTATTTGGGTTTACACTTTGGGTGGGGCTCGCAACTTAATACCAGCGAGATGTTCTAGATAGATATCTGAAGGGGGGATGATTAGTGAGTATGTAGATGCTGATGGATAAACGGTCTACTTGTCTTGGCGTACTACCCCTTCTTTTGAGCATCTAGCTTTCCAGTAGCATAACTAGCATCGCGGTGCGTTTATAATTCTGTCAATTTCCCAGTTATAATTTGTTCACCCAGCTTAGCTATTTTATCGTCCTTTGGGAGAGGGACATTACTAGTGAACATCATGGGACCCCGGTCCATATTTCCAACACTGTTTACACCTCCACTTTATTTATTGCTTTAACTTTCCGTTGCTATTATCAGTACTACTATCCTCTTGCATTTAATCCTTTGTAAACAACAAGGCCGAAGAGATTGACAACCTATCTGAACTCGTTGGGGGCAAAGTTATTTGTTTCAGTGTGCAGCTCCACGTCAACCTTATCTTCTTTAGGCAACTTGATATCTAGCGCCGTTGACACCTACTTGCATCTCTCGGAGTCCTCCTATTATGATAACCTTGGTATCTTCACAGAGGAAAAATTGCTGCTATCTACATCATAACCTTCCATTTGAGGTAACCAACGAGGAGGTGTGATCTACACCCATCAGGTCCTCGCAGATCGCGCGGAGATCCAACGACTAACATTTGGTGCTAAGGTTACATCCAACGGCCACGATTGTGCGCTATGGTCACGACATTTTCGGACGGGATTTAGACGGTCAATGGGGTTTTCCAGTGTTTGACCAACATTTAACTAATGAAGTTTGTAGATTAAGTGCCACCAGTTTTTGTCATAATCCTCTCAAAATGTTACCACGTACCATGTTTGTGAAATGTTAGTGTGAGTGCATAATGGTGAACACATAAAAAGTTTGGGGTTAAAAAAATGTAAAAAATAGTATGTTGTAATTGTAATTTGGTTTGTTCCCGGTAGGAACACTGATGCTTCGAAGTGAATGGTCCAATTTTCTACACGAAGTACCACTTGTTTTTATTATAACCATCTTTAAATTTTACCACATATATTGTTGGTGAAATGATGACAACATGCCAAGTTTCATTCAATTTAGAGATCATTTGAATTGATTAACAATTTCAGGGTCGTGTTGGTCGAAAATGATTTACATGTTCCATTATATTTATCAAATGAACTCAAAATTGTTTGAAATTTTACCATACTAGTGTGAGTGCTTAATGCTGAACAAAAAAATTTGAGGCTAAAATATTTTACAATAACATATTGTCTTTGTAATGTGGTTGTTTCACGTAGAAACCGTGACACTTCGATGGGAATGGCCCAATTTTGTACACTAAGTGCCATCCTTTTTTTTCATGATCATCTCAAACTTTTACGACGTACCATGTTGGTGAAATGATGACAGCGTGTCAAACGACTTTCAATTTTATGGCCGTTTTGCTGAAAAATATATCACTAAATGCATAATTTTTAGCAAATGAAGTCGCAATTGTATGAAATTTTAGGATGTTAGCTTGAATCCTTAATGGGAAGTCATAAAAACTTTGGGGTTCAAATCACTTAAAAATAATATGTTGTACTTGTAATGTGGTTGTTTCTGGTACAAACAATGATGTTTCGAAGTGATGGTACATCTTCTTACACGAAGTACCACTAGTTTTTATCATAACCATCTTGAAATTTCACAACATACCTTGTTGGTGAAATGATGACAACATGCAAAGTTTCTTCCAATTTAGAGTTCATTTGAATTGATTTTCATTTTCAGGGTTGCTTTGCTCGAAATTATTCACTTGGTACATTATATTTTTCCAATGAAGTCAAAATTGTTTGAAATTTTAGGATAGCAGTGTGAGTGCCTATTTCTTAACACATAAAAAAATTGGGAGTTTAAACAATTTTAGAATAGCATGTTTTCTTTTTAATGTGGTTGTCTCACATAGAAACCTTGATATTTCGATTGGAATAGCCCATTTTGGACACGAAGTACTAGTATTTTTTTATCATAATACTCTCAAATTTAAACAACATTACGGTCGGGTGAAATGTTGAGAGCATGCCAAGTCTCATACTGATTAGACATCATTTGAATTGGTTTTCAATTTTGAAGTCCTTTAGTGTTTATACTCACTAGCTGTTACAACGCAAATGATTATATTCACTGTATGTATATGCTTTTCCATCTGAGCCGCAAAGCAAACAGTGAGAAATTTGGATACACGTGCTTAATTAGTAAACAATATCTCGTAGCCCGCTGATGGGTCACTACAGGAAACATGAGTTTTGCCGTCAGCCAAAGCTGACGGAAAACATATGAAAAGTTGACGGCAAAGCCTTTGCCGTCAGCTCCACGACGGCAAACCTGTTGTCAGCTCATCAGTCGGCAGTGAGCTGCTTTGCCGTTAGCTTAAAATCGACCGACGACAAAGCGTTTCCGTCAGTCGTTTCGCTCTGGCTGACGCCAAAGCCTCTCGTACGGCCAGCCTCTGACTTAACCCCGTGGGATGAGTTAACGGCGTGCATTGCCGTCAGCTTGCCGTCCGGCTGACGGCAAAGTACTTGCCTGGGCCCACATGGCAGCAGTTTGCCAGGGGTTGTGCACTGGCTGACGGCAAAGCTTTGCCGTCAGTTCATGCTCGGTTGACGGCAAAGTAGTGACCAAATGGTCACTGCCACAGTCCAGATTGCACAGGCTGCCACCACGTGTCCTCTTTGCCGTCAGCTTGCCAACGACAAAGTCTTTGCCGTTGGCAAGCTGACGGCAAAGCTCTCTGTTTGTTTCTTTTTAATTTGTTTTTCTTTAATTCCCTGCATATAAACAATAATATATATATATATATATATGTACAGAATGCCATCCACAAGTCATATATACAATCAGAATGCCATCCACAAGTCATATATACAAAAAGAAGCCATCCACAAGTAATATATACAAAAAGAAGCCATCCACAAGTCATATAAACAAAAATATGCCATCTCCATGTTTAAAAAAGCAAGTGATCTCCATGTTTAAAACAGCAAGCCATCTCCAAGTTTAAAACAACAAGTCATCATATATACAAAAGGAAAGTGCCCAACATGATATACATCTACAAGTCATCTCCATCCTAACATAGTATATCTACAACAAAGAAGCATCGAATATTACAGTGCTAACTACAGGAGTGGGGTTCCAGGAAGCTCTTGAGAGAGAGCGACAGAATACCCAGCGGCTACTCGAGGAGAAGGAGCGGTTGGCGGAGGAGAAGTCAGCAGAGAGAGAGAGGTTGGCGGAGGAGAGGACGACGAAGGCTCTTGAGGAGGCCGCGGCACGCCACGATGCGTCAAACGGGGCCTTGTACGAGCTCATCGTGGTAAGTCACTTGTTCATATTCACCCAAAGAACGCATGTTATAATGATTGACTCATGGAAAACAAATGTGTAGACTATGTGCGAGAAGACTGGCCAGGCCGCTCCACCGATGCAGATCATCTCTCCTCTGGGGACGGTGAGTATCTTTCAATGATCATCCATACCTTATTGAGTGGTGTCATGCTAACCGCTGATGGCGGAGAAGTTAATAGGTTTAGTTGGGTTGCCTTCCCTGTTAACCGCGCCAACCCCCACAAGTCTAGGGGATCAATTGTAGCTTTTCGATAAATAAGGATGTCGATCCCAACGAGGAGCAGAAGGTATTGATAAGTGACACTGGATAAGGAAAGACTGCAAACACTCAAAGGTAAATATTTAGGGGTTTTTGGTTTAAGCAACAGAAAAGTAAAAGACGGGCAAAGTAAACAGGGTAACTGAGGAGTAGCAAGTGGCCCAATCCTTTTACAAGGATAAGCCTAGGAACTGAACTTATAAAGGCTAAAGCGTTCTCGAGAAAACACGGGAGAAATAGTCTAGTCACTTTCACCATACTCTGCCAAGTAATATGTATTGTGTGATAAGTATCGGTGGGTGGATCAATGCTAGTACACCTTCTAGACTAAGATAAGTGTACTCTTATGATTACACACCTTGCAAGCATCCGCAAATACAAGGTAGTAATTAAGGCATAAGCCTAACCACAACATTACGATCAAGGATCCATAACTCCCTTGTGCGAAAGTCTGCGAACTGGGGTTCAGGTTTCTGTCACTCCGGCAACCCACCATAAGCATCCTTTGTGCACAATGTTTCCCTCTAGGCCCATTAAAGGTGAAGTGTTATGTGTTCGACTCACATAACACCACTAGAGAAATAACAACACAACTTAAGTATCACACAACACATAATACTTCAACATCATATGACTACTAACAACTAGACTGCTCCCATGTTCTCAAGAACTAAAGTAACTACTCACAAGACATAAAAGAGATCATGATCAGAGGTGATAAATAGGTGATGAACAATCTGGACACAATAATATTACTCCAACAAAACTCAATAACATTCACCACAAAGTAGTAATCAACACCAACAGAGTAGAGGGGATAGATAGTACGGATTACAACACAAGTTGCAATTGTGAGATGAGATTGGATGTAGATGGAGATGGTGCTGATGTTGGGGATGATGTTGATGATGATCTCGATGATGCCCGTGACGATGATGATGATGATGGCGACGATCTCCCCTTCCGGGAGGTGATCTCCCCGGCGAATCTCTCCGCCGGAGATTGGTTTTCTTCTCTGTAGGTTTCCGCACCGTGGCGGCGGCGTATCGCGAAGGCAGCTCTCTTTTAGGGGTTTCTACCGCCAAGGGGTTATATAGGCGAAAGGGGGCACCGAGAGGGGCCACCAGGCACCCAGGAGGGTGCCTGGCGCGGCCAGGAAGGGGGGCCGCGCCAGGCACCCTTCTGGCTGCCTGGTGGGTCCCCTCACCTTCTCCTTCGGTGACTCCCAGTCATTTGGCATAAAAATGCTCCCCGTAAAATTTCATCGTATTTGGACTTGATCTGCTTCAGCAACTTGGTTTCCACTTCTTCACCGCTGAATCCTGGTTCTGCTGTTTCGGCACCGGAAAGTTGTAAACTATGTAAAATAGGCCAAAACAACATAAGAACAACACTTTAAAGTGGAAAATATCAATGAATAAGGTGAAATCACAATATAAAATAGTGATGCTTTTTGGACTATCAACTCCCCCAAGCTTAGACCTCGCTTGTCCTCAAGAGATTACTGAGCTCGGTAAACCTGTCCACAAGTTTAGAGAGTGAAGTGTCGATAAAAAGAATACGAACAAGAAGCATCAAGATTCCTCACCAAACTTAAGCATCCTCAACAGCAACCTCAACTCATAAGGTCCTTATAAGAAGTAGTAACAATTATAACAAAGTAGGACCTGGAAAACTCATCAAATCATGACAAACATAGCCTTGGTCAAGGAACAACTAATAGC
The DNA here is from genome assembly GCA_950022295.1 of Bromus sterilis. Taxonomy (NCBI): domain Eukaryota; kingdom Viridiplantae; phylum Streptophyta; class Magnoliopsida; order Poales; family Poaceae; genus Bromus; species Bromus sterilis. Next base: position 299,075,342 of record OX465601.1, on the reverse strand, counting down.
TTTTACTTTTGCTCTTTCTCTTTTGATTAAACAGTTGAAACTTTTGAAAGAACATGCTATTAGTCAAGAAGTGCACATGTCAACACAAAGGAAGATGTTTACCAAGCATAAGCTTTTGTAAACAACTCACTTATCAAAAGAAAATGTCAACGAAGATGTAACATGCTAGATGTCAATGCAACTTTATATGCAAGCATCTTTATTAACACAAAGTGTCTGCACTCTCTCTTTAGAAAGGAAGGAAGAAGGAAGGACTGACTCAGCACAAAATAAAGATAAACCCCGTGCAAAAGGGTAAGCAGGGAAAACTCATGTGCCATCTCTAGATCAAACAGAATAACAACAAGCTTTTGAGAGGTGCATGATCCGTCAACGAATGCTGATAGATAACTCACTCACTTCATGATTTGGACAAGTTTCGAGGAACGGCTTCCATGTGGGGACGATCACATCCCCTTGGATTCCTTTGTTTATCACTCGTAAAAGGGCGAAGGAACTTGTGTGTTAGTATTTATCTTTTACGAGCTGGGCACTCATGCCGGTCCCTTCTCATATTAGGGGTTTGCAGATTAGACATGCAATCCCAAGATAAAACTTGTCCAAATTAAGAAGATCATGGGTTACCCACCACTTCCTCATGAGCTGAATCAGTGGCACAAAACAGAAGATTTTGAACATCTAAAGATAGCACATAAATTATATACTTTAGGAGTGGTAGTGGAATACCACAAGTAGGTAGGTATGGTGGACTCAAGTGGAAGATGTTGGTTTCAGGGTATGGAAGTACAAGCAGAATTCCGCTTGCTACAGAGTTTTGGCTAGCAAGGCTTGAGAGAGCAGACAAATGATGACAACTTAGATGCAAGCAGTACAAAGCATAAACATTAAGACTAACATGAAACACCAAGTTGTCTTCCTTGTCAACATAACACTTCAAGCATAATAACACAAAGGTTTTGGCTATGTCGCTACTTTGAGAAAAACATGCTTGTTGTTATGACCAAAGCTAAACTTGCCAAGCTTTAAATAAAGTTTTCGAAGCCATACCTGATATAAGGTCAAAACTCCCCATAAGAATCATCTCATGATGTCGATCGCGTGAAGAGAATACCAAGTGTAGCGAAGAAACCAATAAACTTCTCATTAATATTCCTTCATAGAAGACTCCGCACTCACTGATACAAAGCTCTCCACAAAAGGAGTGATAGACCTCAAAGCAACACCTATTTCATAAAGTGACCTCCCTAAACATGATAAGACTCTACTTGACTCCTAAAGACAAACACAAAAGATAAAAGATACCAGGCACTCCCCCAAGCTTGGAACAAGACAAGGGGATGCCATTACCCGAGGAGATTTACTCCTCATTCTTGTTCTTCTCAGTCAGGTACTCCTTGGCGAAGCGCTTCCATGGCAGCTGTTCTCCAGTCTCGAAGGACATTCCCATCTCCAAGATCCTGCACTCAGCACCTAAACCCATGCGCAGAACCTTTAGTTCATACTCATAGTTCTGGTTGTGCAGATCATAGATCTGTGCTTGGAGCCCATAAACTTTTTCTTCTAGTGCGGACAAACTTGACCACATCTCCTTCATCTCCTTCTTGTGGGAAGCCTCGATCTCTTTCATGATGTCAAAGTTAGCTTCAACACCACGCTCCACCATCTTCTTGAACTTGAAGACCTCATGTTCCATCTCCTTCAGCCGCTCCTCGGTGCTCCCTTCCTTGACTGGTCCCTTCAGATCTTCCTTGTGGAGAACACCGTCCTCCACACGAAGGACCTGGGGGTGCTTCCTCACCTCAGCGAGGTAAGGGTTGATGACGTTGATGACGAACTTGTCCTTGGGGGAACTTGGGGAAGCCATGGCACCTAGATCTGCTAAAAGTTTTCCTGGCAGAAACAACCGAAAGATAAAACACACGAAATCGCGAGGTACGGTGCCGGGACGATCCGGGAAAATATATAGCAAAAATTTCTGCAACAAAAGGAAGGTTCCGAGTCTAGGTGGAGTCGGAGGCAGTGTCCAGGGGAGTCAGGAGGGTGCCCGACGCGGCCTGAAGGGGGGGCGCGCCAGGGGACCTCCTAGCCTCCCTGGAGCTCCACTCCGGCTCCAATAAGGCTTGGAATTTTCCTAATTTTGCAAAAACTTTGAAAAATAAACTTTTATTGACGTTCGCGGTACTTTCTTACCATAATTCATACCTTTCCCGATTCTGCTCCTGCCGGAATCTGAAACTGGGCTGCAACATGTTCTTCATGAGTACTTGTGTATATCATGCTTGCATCCACATTGATTGGATCACCCGCCATATAATGTTTGAGTCTTTTTCCATTCACAACTTGAGGCTTGGTGCCTTCGAAATTATTGATCTTGATAGCACCGGACCGATATACTTCTTCAATATGAAAAGGTCCTTCCCATCTGGAAAGTAGTTTACCTGGAGAAAACCTGAAACGAGATCTAAACAACAAAACTTTATCACCAACATTAAATTCACGTTTCATAATTCTTTTATCGTGCCACTTCTTTACCTTTTCCTTGACCATTTTAGCGCTCTCGTAAGCTTCACTTCTCCACTCATCTAGAGAAGTCAAGTTCATGAGTTGCTTTTCACCAGCTAACTTTGGGTCAGCATTCAGCTCTCTGACAGCCCAGAAAGCTTTGTGCTCTAACTCTAATGGTAAATGGCAAGCCTTGACATAGACCATCTTATAAGGAGACATGCCCATGGGGTTTTTGTAAGCAGTTCTATACGCCCACAAAGCATCTCCTAACTTTTTTGACCAGTCCTTTATAGAATTGTTTACTATTTTCTGTAAGATCAACTTGATCTCCCTATTGGTGAGCTCAACTTTCCCACTAGTTTGAGGGTGGTACGGTGATGCAATCCTATGATTTACATCGTACTTGGCTAGAGCTTTCCTAAAAGCTCCATGTGTGAAGTGTGACCCTCCATCTGTCATGAGGTACCTTGGTACTCCAAACCTAGGAAAAATTACATCCTTGAGCATTTTCAAAGATGTCTTGTGATCAGCACTCTCAGTGGGGATTGATTCAACCCACTTGGTTACATAATCAACAGCAACTAAGATGTGTGTGTACTTGTGTGAAGGAGGAAAAGGACCCATAAAATCAAAACCCCAGCAATCGAAAGGTTCGATCACTAGTGAGTAATTCATAGGCATCTCATTTCTCCTGCTAATGTTTCCAACTCTCTGACACTTATCACAAGATAGAACGTACCTTCGGGCGTCCTTAAAAAGAGTAGGCCAATAAAAACCTGATTGTAAAACTTTATGTGCGGTCCTTTCACCAGCATGATGTCCTCCATAGGGACTGTCGTGACATTGTCGAAGAATGTCTTGTTGCTCGTGTTCCGGTATACACCTTCTTACGATCCCGTCCGCACCTTCTTTATAAAGATGTGGATCATCCCAAAAGTAGTGCCTCAAATCCGTGAAGAATTTCTTCCTCTGCTGAAATGTAAAACCTGGAGGCAAAAACTTTGCAACGATAAAATTAGCATAATCTGCAAACCAAGGATCGGAATGAGATTGTACTTTTACAACAGCAAGCTGTTCATCTGGAAAACTGTCGTTGACTGGAATAGGATCGTGCGGGATATCTTCCATCCTTGAAAGATTATCCGCCACCGGGTTGTCTTCTCCTTTTCTATCGACAATCTGCAAATCAAATTCTTGAAGAAGGAGTACCCACCTAATGAGTCTTGGTTTGGCATCCTTTTTCTGCATGAGATACTTAATGGCAGCATGATCAGTATGAATAATAACTTTAGAATCAACAATATACCGCCTAAACTTATCACAAGCAAACACCACTGCCAAGAATTAATTCTCGGTAGTAGCATAATTCTTTTGAGAATTATCAAGTGTTTTGCTGGCATAGTGGATGACCTTCAGCTTCTTGTCAACCCTTTGTCCTAAAACAGCTCTAACAGCAAAATCACTAGCATCACACATAATTTCAAAGGGCAAATTCCAGTCAGGTGGTTGTACTATAGGAGCGGTTATCAAGGCTTTCTTAAGAACTTCAAAAGCTTCCTTACAATCTTCGTCAAATAAAAAAGGAACATCCTTCTGGAGAAGACTGGTGAGGGGTTTCGAGGTCTTAGAAAAGTCCTTATTAAATCTTCTATAGAAACCAGCATGACCTAGAAAACTACGAATACCTTTGATGTCCCTTGGATAGGGCATCCTTTCAATAGCTTCAATTTTTGCCTTGTCCACTTCAATTCCCCTTGCGGAAATCTTGTGTCCAAGAACTATCCCTTCGTTAACCATGAAATGACACTTCTCCCAGTTGAGCACCAAATTTGTTTCTTCACATCTCTGCAAAACTTTATTAAGATTGTGGAGACAGTGGTCAAAAGAGCTTCCATAGACGGAAAAGTCGTCCATGAAAACTTCTACAATCTCCTCACAGAAACCATGAAATATTGCAGACATACACCTCTGAAAAGTAGCAGGTGCATTACATAAACCAAAAGGCATACGCCTATAAGCATAAGTACCGTAGGGACACGTGAAAGTGGTCTTCTCTTGATCCGCGGTGTTAACGTGAATCTGGGAGAAGCCAGAATACCCATCAAGATAGCAGAAGTGGGTGTTTTTAGACAACCGCTCGAGCATCTGATCAATAAAGGGCAAAGGACAATGGTCCTTCCGGGTGGCCTTGTTTAACTTCCTGAAATCAATACACATTCTATATCCAATAATGGTCCTCTGAGGTATTAGTTCATTTTTATCATTAGGGACAACAGTCATACCTCCTTTTTTTTGGAACACAATGATCAGGACTTACCCACTTACTATCAGCTATTGGATAGATGATACCTGCGGCTAGAAGTTTGAGAACCTCTGTCCTAACCACGTCCTTCATCGTTGGGTTCAACCGTCGTTGGTGATCAACAACCGGTTTAGCATCGGGCTCGAGATTGATAGTATGTTGGCAAATGGATGGACTAATACCCTTGAGATCATCAAGAGTATAGCCAATAGCACCTCGGTGTCTGCGAAGTGTCTCCAATAATCGCTCTTCTTCATACCCTGAAAGGTTAGAATTGATAATAACAGGATATACTTTCTTTTCATCTAAATAAGCATACTTGAGCGTATCGGGTAATGGTTTTAGGTCGAACACCGGGTCTTCTTTTGGTTGCGAGAGGATTCCTAAAGGTTCAACCGGTATGTTGTGCTTCAGGATAGCAGGTTGTCTTAAAAATATGTCTTCTAGTTCATTCCTTTCCTGCATATGTATATCATTCTCGTGGTCCTCCATAAATTGCTGCAAAGTATCGTTAGGAGGAATATCAATGGAAGCAATTTCTTCAATAATTTTGTCATTACTTGACAAGTCAGTACCACGAGGCTGCTTAGAAAACTTAGAGAAATTGAATTCATACGGCTCACCTTTGAATTCAACAGAAACTTTACCTTTCTTGCAATCTATTATAGCTCCACAAGTGCTGAGGAAGGGCCTACCAAAGATAATAGGGCAAAAACTATCTTGCACTGAACCAAGTACAAGAAAGTCTATAGGATATTTTACCTTCCCATAGAGTACTTCAACATCTCTTACAATCCCAGCTGGAGAGATTGTTTGTTTATTTGCAAGATGGATGGTGACATCTATGTCCTCGATCTCACACGGCTGAATCTCGTGCATGATCTCTTGATAAAGTGTGAAGGGGATAGCGCTGACGCTGGATCCCAAATCACATAGCCCATAGTAATTATGATCTCCTATCTTGACAGATACAACAGGTGTACCTGAAATTGGGCCTTTGTTCCTGGCTGTGACAATGTTAGTGGCAACAGAACAAAAACTAATAGTGGAACCTTCAATATCACTTGTTACCAGATCCTTGACCATTGCAACTTGAGGCTGGACCTTGATCGTGTCTTCAGGTTTGTCCGTGGTCCTTCCATTTTTATTTAAAATACCTGTAACAAAAGAGTGCTCCTTTATCCTGGAGGGATAAGGAGGCTGTTCATACACAACTGCAGGTAAAACAGGATCAGTAACATGATGTTGACTCTCCTTCGTCTTGGAAGAATCAATATGAGAAGCAAAGTCTTTGCAAAAGTCAACCATTAGCTGGGAATCAAGACCAATTTTAGAGCAAAAGGTATTAAAGTAATCAGTCTTTACATAACTCTCAATGTAGCTATGCTCATAGTTTATAGCGGGTTCAATACCTTTATCAATTTCCTAGTCTTCAGTATTCTTCTGGATCCTTTCTATAAGATCCCATTTTTCTTCCATACTTCTGGTCTGGAATACCCCACTAGAGGAGGCATCCAACATCTCCTTGTCCTGACGAGAAAGCCTGGCATACAAATTTGTAAGTATAATTTCCTTGGGGAGCTCATGGTTTGTGCATTTGAGCATCAGGGAATTCAGTCTCCCCCAAGCTTGAGAGATGCTCTCTCCGTCGCGAGACCAAAAGTTGTAGATGTAATTCCTGTCTTGGTGAATTTCACAAAGAGGATAAAACTTTGCATAAAAGAGAGACATAAGCTTTGGCCATTCAAGCGAATCAGAGTTATCGAGTAGCTTATACCAATCTGAAGCTTTATCTTTGAGCGATATGGAGGATAGTTTATTCATGACGAACTCCATCGTCACACCTGCAAGCTTAAATGAAGAACATAATTGTGATAGATATAGCAGGTGTTCTCCCGGATGTCCTTCTTCTGTATAACGATTAGCCAAGACATAATCAACAATACCAGATGGTATTTTATAGGGCACAATTTCAGTAGGGGTAGGAGTGACCACCACAGTCGTGGGGCGGCTCCTTACCAGCAACGAACCAACAGCAGAAGAGTCCATAAGGACTAAAGTAACAACAGAAAATAAAAGTTTCCTTACCGGCTTCACTTACCAATAGCGCTACATTCCACGGCAACGGGGCCAGAAAAGCTCGTTGATGGCGGAGAAGTTAATAGGTTTAGTTGGGTTGCCTTCCCTGTTAACCGCGCCAACCCCCACAAGTCTAGGGGATCAATTGTAGCTTTTCGATAAATAAGGATGTCGATCCCAACGAGGAGCAGAAGGTATTGATAAGTGACACTGGATAAGGAAAGACTGCAAACACTCAAAGGTAAATATTTAGGGGTTTTTGGTTTAAGCAACAAAAAAGTAAAAGACGGGCAAAGTAAACAGGGTAACTGAGGAGTAGAAAGTGGCCCAATCCTTTTACAAGGATAAGCCTAGGAAATGAACTTATAAAGGCTAAAGCGTTCTCGAGAAAACACGGGAGAAATAGTCTAGTCACTTTCACCATACTCTGCCAAGTAATATGTATTGTGTGATAAGTATCGCTGGGTGGATCAATGCTAGTACACCTTCTAGACTAAGATAAGTGTACTCTTATGATTACACACCTTGCAAGCATCCGCAAATACAAGGTAGTAATTAAGGCATAAGCCTAACCACAGCATTACGATCAAGGATCCATAACTCCCTTGTGCGAAAGTTTGCGAACTGGTGTTCAGGTTTCTGTCACTCCGGCCACCCACCATAAGCATCCTTTGTGCACAATGTTTCCCTCTAGGCCCATTAAAGGTGAAGTGTTATGTGTTCGACTCACATAACACCACTAGAGAAATAACAACACAACTTAAGTATCACACAACACATAATACTTCAACATCATATGACTACTAACAACTAGACTGCTCCCATGTTCTGAAGAACTAAAGTAACTACTCACAAGACATAAAAGAGATCATGATCAGAGGTGATAAATAGGTGATGAACAATCTGGACACAATAATATTTCTCCAACAAAACTCAATAGCATTCACCACAAAGTAGTAATCAACACCAACAGAGTAGAGGGGATAGATAGTACGGATTACAACACAAGTTGAAATTGTGAGATGAGATTGGATGAAGATGGAGATGGTGCTGATGTTGGGGATGATGTTGATGATGATCTCGATGATGCCCGTGACGACGATGATGATGATGGCGACGTTCTCCCCAAGGGGTTATATAGGCGAAAGGGGGCACCGAGAGGGGCCACCAGGCACCCAGGAGGGTGCCTGGCGCGGCCAGGAAGGGGGGCCGAGCCAGGCACCCTTCTGGCTGCCTGGTGGGTCCTCTCACCTTCTCCTTTGGCGATTCCCAGTCATTTGGCATAAAAATGCTCACCGTAAAATTTTGTCGTATTTGGACTTGATCTGCTTCAGCAACTTGGTTTCCACTTCTTCACCGCTGAATCCTGGTTCTGCTGTTTCGGCACCGGAAAGTTGTAAACTGTGTAAAATAGGCAAAACAACATAAGAACAACACTTTAAAGTGGAAAATATCAATGAATAAGGTGAAATCACAATATAAAATAGTGATGCTTTTTGGACGTATCAACCGCTAGTTGATCTTTTCGTGCAGCATAACTCTTGGGCTGCATCCCATGACCTTTCTCCCCCGTCAACCTCGAGCAACCCGACTGATGCTTCTCATCCACCTCAGCCTTGAGGCCTACACTTCGGTAAGTTGTCTTCCATACTTACCTTCAGAATTCCTATATTTATCCGAAATGTCATACTTTGCTTATTTTGCACCAAAAGGGCATAATTAGCTTGTTACTTCAAAAACTGACATAGTCAACTTAGTTAGACATAGTTATCTCAAAACATATCATAGTTAGCTTAGTTATCTCACAAAATGACATAGTTAGATCAACAAATGGTATAATTAGCTAAGTCGGCTCAAAAATGGCATTATTAGCTAAGTTAGCTAAAAAATAATATAATTAGCTAAGTTAGCTAAAAAATGGAGGCTATTTCTTCATCATCTTCACCATGCATCATCTTCTCTTATGCTTCCTCTCCTTTCTTCTCTTCTTTCTTCTTCTTCTTCCTCTCTTTCTGTTCTCTTTGATGCCTCCTGTTCTTGCATTTGCTTGCAGGATCCGTGGGAGATGGTATTCAGCCAATCAGAAAGAATCTTTTAATTAGATCAAGACGAAGCCGACACTATTGAGGGAGAGGAGCAGCTTAAACAGTACATTACCAAGTACAAGAGCGACCTTTTTGGATGATAGTCAGGTTTCCCCGAACGAACGAAGTTGCGAAGAGACGAAGAAAATAACATTCTATCAGAGAATTGTCTGAGATGGAGGTAAAAAAGTAATTTTCCAAATCAAATCTTACTGTGAAGGGAAGGTATATACACACGTACATACAAATATTGATAGACGTCTAGGAATGGAATCAGGGAAAGCCAAGCCTAGGTTAGCCAGATACTCGGGGATCGGTCCTCTGGTAGCACTAGACTAGATAGGTAGATACTACTGCCACTACCAGTAGTGCACATCCATCTTATCTCCACAACCAACGAAACTATGGTTCGTCTCTTCGCCACTATAAATACCCTGCCCGGCCGGTCCGTGATTGATCAGAACCATCACTAGTTGTTAAGTTGTTTAGCGCACACACCTAGCTAGCCAGCCATGGATGTCCAACTTCAGCGCCAGAACGGCTACGGGGTCGCTAAGGTGCCTGGCAACGCCTCCCGGGCGATGTCCCAGCTGAACACGGAGGCTAACGGCTTGGCGCAGTACCAGACGGTGATGATATTCTGCGGAGCCAAGCCCCACTTCGCCCTGACCGTCGTCGATCTTGACAAACAAGGCATGCAATACCGTCATGTGGAGCTTGCACCGGCCAATCCCGTGAACACCGTCAAACAGGTGGCAATATATATCTATATATATAAATATAAGATGACTCGTTTTATTAAATTGAATTTCCTAGCTATATATATATATGAAAAGTCCTTCTTGTCTTGTATATATATAGCACTGGATCAAAGACGACCACTGGGGCATGACTATCAAGGACGACAAGGGGAGAACTGCCTTTGCTATAGTGAACACGGTGACTGGAGAGGCTATCCAGCACCCGGAAGCAAATGGAGGGCAGGTTGGTCCTGTTGTCTACCCTTTAACCTCTGCTAGAATATCTATCTCTTAGTAAGTAAATGCCCTTCCACATCGATCTATTTCTAAGTAAGTTGCCGCACGCAGGTTCGTCTTGTGCCGTACAACCCCATCGTTCGTGACAATTCCGTTCTGTGGACCGAGGAGGAAGCGGGCAAAGGTTTCTGCTACATCCGAGAGATGAAGGAGATCCATATGCCGCTGAGGCAAGACCCCAAGGTCCTGGACGCCGTCGACGACGGCAAGCGCGTCGTCGTGTCCACCAGGAACGGGGCTCTCAGCCAGCACTGGAAGATCCAGCGCGATGCAGTGTAAGCCAGGATAGATGTGCATGCATATCTACCTGATGGGTGGCCACGCGAACCGATATACAGTAGAATAATTGATCGAGCTAGCTGCTTACATACATATATGCATGCCAAGTCGATCTGTGCCGCCATCCTGTGTATTGTATTTGCGCATGCATGCATGCATGCATGCATGCATGTGAACTAGTATGCATGCCTCTGCAATGCTTCCATATATACGATCCATAAATAAAGTGCTTGCCCATGGTAATTACATGCAACTCACGTGTTACAGTCCACAGGTTTCTCTAATGCAACCTTACTTTTGGTTTGTGTTTGTGCATACGCCATCTGAAGCTTAACTGTTGGACCTGACCTATTTCTTTATCATTTCCTTTTCAATCACCTTTGTGATTGGTCCGAGGAACTTGAACGATTTGAGATAACAAGTACATGCAGACATTTCCACACCAAGCTTCATCACTACCTGGATTCAATAAATCCTAAGGAAGATGGCTATATCTACATTCGAAACTTGGTCGAAGATAATCAGTCCAAAGGGACACCGCGGCTGTGCGTGGGATGGCCACGCTTGAATTGCGCAGAATGGCCATGTGGCGCCCCGGGACCGACACTATGCAGATCTAGCAACTCCTGATAGCCTCCGCATAATATCGATCCCAAGATGCCAGCTTCACACAACATACACGTGAAAACGTGCCTTGTGGTGAACCGCCAGTCTCACAACAGAGATTACAAATATTTCGCAACAACAACATAATACATACATATACAATAACTCATACAACAAGGGTCATACGACCAAGATCCAACTCATAAAACGGAAGCGAATAAAACTTTACATGTAGAGAACAACAAGTGCCTTAAGAAGACTTAAAAGTAAAGAAAATGGCGTCCATATCGCTGCCCAGACCGCTGTCTATGTTATAACTAGCTAACGTTGTCCATCACCATACCTGTAAGTGTTTGTTGTGGCAAGGTGAGTACATGGTGATTCCGCAAGTCTCATTACCAAGGGTACTAGCGCTAACAATACGTTAGGTATGGAAGGGATAAGTGGTGAATCTGCAAGCATCTAAGCTACACACTACAACTTAAGTCTAATAGAATAAGATGAAAAGTGCGACCGAAGAGGTAACTCGTGGACTACATCCCAATCACCTATCTACGCAAATATAACACAACCTTGTCCTCCCCTTAGCATAACACCACGAAGAAGAGGCAAACAAGGCACTCTCACGGTTGACAAATTTTATTATTAATTGTTGAAGTTGAGCAAGCAATTAGCATCAAGTTTAATGGTGGACAAGTTTTAGCAATTATGGTTGAACTTGTACTAACAACTGGCATAAAGCTCCAAGTTGTCCATAACTGCCGACATGAGTTTTCGAAAAGATTTAACCCTGTAGCGGTACACCAACATACACATTATAGGATCCATATGCACGCCCATCAAAACCAGCTACAACCCATGACTCGCATTCCCGAAGGCATCAGCAGTAAATCTGAAACAAGACGACAACGCTTGCTCGACAACACCCGCTATGACCCACGTTTATCGTTTCAAACTTATCTATAATTGTTTTATTGTTTCATTCCATATTTATATCATTTTGGCACAATTGTTTTTCATTTTTCTGGACTAATCTATTATCTGCATGTTTTCTGCATTTTCTGCATGTTTTTGGACTTTCGGGAAATCAATTTTATGGAGCTCCAGAAATCCCAAAAAAAATAAAAAATTATTTTTTATCGGGAAGATTTTCGGAGGTCACCAACCATGCCCAGGGGGGTGGCTCAGATCCCACACGCGCCACCACCACACTGCCAAGAGCGTGGTGGGTCTGCATGCCCCCCATGGTACAACGATCCACTGCCTCTCAGCACCTATATTTATCATTTCCGTCTATGCCGCTCTATTCCGTGGCAATCCAATCTAGAGGCATAGATGCACTTCTCTGTTCTGTGGCAATCCAATCTAGAGGCATTTTCCGGTAATCTGTCGGAGGGGGAAATCATCATGGTGGCTATCTCCATAAAATCGAAGGCCATCATGATCGCACGTGAGTAGTTTCCTTTGGACTATGGATCCATAGCAGTAGCTAGTTGGTTTTCTCTTCCATGTTTCTCAATACAAAGATCACATGAGCTGCCTTACATGATTGTGATCCATATGATGTAATCTGTTGGTGTGTTTGTTGTGATACGATGAATTGTCACTTTGTGATCAGATTTATCCATCAATATTTTTTAGATGTATTTGGTTTCTTTGCTGCATAATTCTTATTCATATATGCTCTCCGATCTATCTATCTTTTTTAGCCAAGTTAAAGCGGTGATCTCCAAGAGGGAGTTGTGTATGATAGTTCGGTTCAATCTTGCAAAGTAATCTACCACAGTGAAAAAAAGTGGAAAGGGCTTGTATTATTTTGTTGCCACTAAGGATAAAAAGAGGGTTGCATAGTTGTCCTTTGAACGCAGGGTGAAGAAAATATATGATCTACTTCATGTCATCATACTTATTGCAATACTCTGTTTTGTTTAATAGTTTAAGATTCATGCTGGATAGAGGTCTTGGATGGAGTATTAGCTATAGATACAGTTGGATAACGGTCTATATGTATTCTGACATGATGCTCATATGTTGATTATGCCATGGATAGTCATAGTTATAAAAAATGCAATATAATCGATGCACAACTGTATTGTTTACCACACCATGCTTTCTTTTGGAGAGAAACCACTAGTGAACCTATGGATCCCGATCCATCTTCCTCTTATATTCCTTCAACCTCGATCAAACGCTATTTTCAATTCCTTTCTTTAACTTTTTTGTCACATTCAAATCTTCCATACACTTGTGGTTTTAATCCTTGTAACTAGCAAGCTAGTGAGACTGACAACCTCACTAGTCGTGTTGGGGGCCAAGGTAGCTTTGTATTTGTGTGTACATGTACTGATCATTGGCTGTGTTACTAAACTCATGTTGGTTCGATAAACCTTGAGGTCACTTAAGGGAAATTACTGCATGCTACAAACCCTTGCACTAGGGGGAAGAACACCTTCCTAGTTGGGAGGAAGCATGGGATGACCCGGTCCCTGATACGGGCCCGAATCGTTTTGGATATTTTTGTCAGTCCCTGGAAAAATACCCTACTAGGATAATGGCCTTCAGCAACGCGGGGTAAAGTCCCATAAGCAGTGTCGGGTGCCCACGCTGTAGATAATGCGTTGCACCTAACTTTCAGCAGCAGCGCGGGCTCGTTGGGCCACGCTGCAGGACTGTACGTCCACTAGCAACATGGCTAGAAAACCCGCGCTGCAGGTACATTTATCGGATTTTTGGTTTATTCTGCAATATTATTTGTTTATACAGTTTTTTATAAATTTCCAGCATACATGCATAACATTTATATACACACACTCATCTAAACCACATCATATCATAGAGCATAACAATAAGCTCATCGATCATCACTATATATATATATCATCCATTGCCGGTTCATCTGCATGCATTATATATAATTAAGTGTGTCAAAAACCATTACAAATCAACATCATGAATAGATAAGTGACAAAATTAATAGAAGTTCATCATCACATTAAAACCAAAGTACATACATAGTTCTCATTGAACAACATATAGCTCTGCAGAGCATCTAATTATTGAACCATACATTGAAACTACATAAAACATTTCAATGCAGCGCAACAAATGCAATCATAATCGCAACCAAGGTAACAATTGATCGAACGACATAATGATACCAAGCCTCGCTATGAATGACATATTTTCTAATCTTTCTAATCTTCAAGCGCATTGCATCCATCTTGATCTTGTGATCATCAACGACATCCGCAACATGCAACTCCAATATCATCTTCTGCTCCTCCATTTTTTTATTTTTTCCTTCAAGTAATTGTTTTCTTCTTCAACTAAATTTAACCTATCGATAAGGCCAGTTGGAATTTCTGGTTCACATACCTCCTAGATAAATAAAATCTATGTCACGTTGGTCGGCATAAATGTCATAAACAATAAATGAACCAAATAATTATAAAAGATAATATATACCACATCCGAATCATAGACAGGACGAGGGCTGACGGGGGCGGATACCAAAACCATTGCACTAGCTATATAATAACAAGCAATAATAACAAGTAATATTTTTTCTTTTAGAAATAAGATAAAAACAAGAGGCTCACCACGGTTGTGCCGACGACGAGATCGGCGCGGACGATCGACGGCGGTGCAGACAGGGATGGGACGTGACGGACCGCTAAACCTAGACAAATCTGGAGGAAAATGGTGCTTGGAGGTCGAGTTTGGAGAGGAGAAAGCTTAAGTAGTGTGGTTTCGTCATTTCATCGAACACCTCATGTGTATAGGCGGTGAGCTAGAGCACCCCAAAGCCCTCCCCTCGCCGGCCAGAAAAAAACAGAGAACTGGAGTGCTCTGCTCGCGGGCGGGGGGTATATATTGCCAAATCATTGGTCCCGGTTCGTGGATGGAACCGGTACTAAAGGTACCCGTTAGTCCCGGTTCTAGCCACGAACCAAGACAATTTGATGTGGGCCAGGAGCGAGGCCCATTGGTCCTGGTTCGTGGCTGGAACGGATACAAAAGGATCCGGACGAACTGGGACCAATGCCCCACGAGGCCCGTCTGGCCCCCTGGACGCACGAACCGGGACGTTTGCCCTCATGGGTCCCGGTTCGTGACTCAACCGGGACTAATGGGCTGGCCAGGCCTGAACCAAAGCCCTGTTTTCTACTAGTGTTTCAATTTCATGGCCGTTTTGCTGAAAAATATTTCACTAACTGCATAATATTTAGAAAATGAAGTCGCAACTATTTGAAATTTTAGGATGTTAGCTTGAATGCTTAATGGGAAAAAATAAAAAGTTTGGGTTTCGAGTCACTTAAAAATAATATGTTGTACTTGTAATGTGGTTGTTTCTGGTACAAACATCGATGCTTCAAAGTGAATGGTACATCTTCATACACGAAGTACCACTAGTTTTTATCATAACCGTCTTTAAATATCACCACACACATTGTTGGTGAAATGATGACAACATGCCAAGTTTCTTCCAATTTAGATTTCATTTGAATTGATTTTCATTACCAAGGTTGCTTTGCAATAACTGATTCACCTGGTATATTATATTTGTCAAATGAAGTCAAAATTGTTTGAAATTTTAGGATAGCAGTTTGAGTGCCTATTTCTTAACACGTACAAAAATTGGGGGTTTAAAGGATTTTAGAATAACATGTTGTCTTTGTAATGTGGTTGTCTCACATAAAAACCCTGATATTTCGATAGGAATGGCCCATTTTGTACACGAAATACCATTACTTTTTTTATCATAATACTCTCAAATTTAAACAACATTCCGGTCTGGTGAAATGATAATAGCATGCCAAATCTCATACTGATTAGCCATCATTTGAATTGGTTTTCAATTTCAAAGTCTTGTAGGGTTTATACCCACTAGTGTTACAAGGCAAACGATTATATTCCTGTATGTATATGTTTTTCCATCTGTACTGCAAAGAAAATGGTGAGAAATTTTGATACACGTGTTTCATAAACAGTATCCCATAGCCCGCTTATGGGTGTAGATAACACCTTCTCGTTGGTTAACCTAAGTGGAAGGTTATGATGTAGACAGAAGAAAAATTTCGTCAGATGTACAGATGTGCCAGCCGTCGGTGGCTGCGGCAGTGTAGTGGTGATGGAATGCCAGATCTGGCCAGGTTCTCAACGGTCGCTGGAGTATGCTGACAACGAGGGCGGTGGCTCCTCCGTGATTATGGTGCATTCATCGCATAGGCAGTGTGTGGGCCAATAGGCTTGCGGGCTTGCGGGCCGGTGACACTGTGCCGCAGATTGGATGTGGGTGCTGGGGTGAGTAGCTTCGGGAGAAAGCCTAGACACCATGACGTCTGCGAACGTCACTTTTCCTCCTTCGGTGAGCCTTTGTGGAGCTTCTCGTCCTACATCTTTGGACCATGGCCTTCGGCCGAAACCCTAAAATCTGGTGTGTTGCGTGACGACGTCATTTTCCAAGTTGTTACCCGCTTGGGGCATCACACGGAAGGTCATTGACCCCCTCGCGCTCTCCCGCGGTCCGTAGGTGTCTGGCTGGTGATGCTGGTGTGGTTAGCGGGGCGGCTGCCTCACTTGCGTTGGCGTTGTAACTCGTGTGGAAATCGAGCAAGGTACCGAATTTTATAGTAAAAACTATACTACTGGTATTAAATAAAATCAAAACATTAATGCGTGACTAGCCGATCGTAAATACTGTTCCGGGGAGCTAAAAATACAGTAATTGATCGTAAACCATTGTTTCAGAATCGTAAATACTGGACTGGTGACCTTAAGAGTCTAGTCGCTTCTGGTGTTCCTGCACCAGCGATGATGTTGATCACCCAAGACAAGGTAAGACAGAAGGAATAAAAGATAAGCTGGAATATACACTTGTTGCAGAGGATGAAATTATTCAAATTCCTTTACCTACTTCGAAACAGAAACTTGTCTTTATCACCACAAATATTCCTTCCATAGACCTAATCGAACATAAAATGTATTGGTACAAATCTCAAGCAGAAGGTACCTTTCTAATAAGCCTTTTATATAATTGTATAATTCACTATATTTTGGCCTCTAGAATGCAGAATCATTTTTGTTTGCTGCAACTATAGGTACGTATCACTATGTGTAGCTTTCTTGGGATACAAGCAATAATTTTCTCAGCAGTCTAAGAAATAGCACAGTATATAAATCAGGGCAATTAATAAATTTTCAGGCAAAAATGATCCAAAATTTTGATACTTGGATCCGCCGCATGGGGTCGTGCTTCCGCCATCATACCATACTATGAAAACAGATACTATATATAAGATTCCTCAACTGGCGTATTTTGACAAAAATTCCTGTACACAAATGGCTCACCGAGTAAGGTTGCGTGATTCTTCCAAATGTCATAAGCACATAAAATGGAACCATATGCCGGGCACCTCCATCAACAATGACAAGGGGTACGGTATATATGGGTGGCAGTGAAGAATGCAAAAGAAGAAAAAGACATGGCAACTAAACAATTCAATCATAAATTATTTAATGCTCTTTGATATTAGTTTCTCATTGTGACAATGTTTTATTTCAATGTGACCACAAATGCCCACCTCTTATTGACTTAGGAAATAAAAAAGGCCTCAAATGGCCACCTCTTTTTGACTTAGCAAATAATTTTTTTTGTAAGCTAATAAGTGCTAACCAAATAAGATTTTATGTTTTTGCACAATCACATTAATCTGGGCATGTCTGGCTGGTGATGCTGGTGTGGTTAGCGGGGCGGCTGCCTCACTTCCGTTGGCGTTGCAACTCGTATGGAAACCGAGCTAGGTACCGATTTTTATAGTAAAAACTATACTACGGGTATTAAATAAAATCAAAACATTAATGCGTAACTAGCCGATCGTAAATACTGGTCCGGAGACCTAAAAATACAGTAATTGATCGTAAACCATTGTTTCAGAATCGTAAATGCTGGACCGGTGACCTCAAGAGTCTCGTCTTCTGGTGTTGCTGCACCAGGGATGATGTTGGTCAGGCAAGATAAGGTAAGGCAGAAGGAATCAAAGATAGGCTGGAATATACATTTGTTGCAGAGGATAAATTTTTTCAAATTCCTTTACCTACTTCAAAACAGAAACTAGTCTTTATCACCACAAATATTCCTCCCATATACCTAATCGAACATAAAATGTATTGGTACAAATCTCAACCAGAAGGTACGTTTCTAATAAGCCTTTTATAGAATTGTATAATTCACTATATTTTGGCCTCTAGAGTGCAGAATCATTTTTGTTTGCTGCAACTATAGGTACGTATCACTATGTGTAGCTTTCTTGGAATACAAGTAATAACTTTCTCAGCAGTCTTAGAAATAGCACAATATATAAATCAGGGCAATTAAATTTTTTTCAGGAAAAAATGATCCAAAATTTTGACACTTGGATCTGCCGCATGGGGCCGTGCTTCCACCATCATACCAAACTATGAAAACACATACTATATATAAGATTCCTCGACTGGCATATTTGGACGAAAATTACTGTACACAAATGGCTCACCGAGTAAGGTTGTGTGATTCTTCCAAATGTCATAAGCACATAAAATGGAACCATATGCCGGGAACCTCCATCAACAACGACAAGGGGTACGGTATGGGTGGCAGTGAAGAATGCAAAAGAAGAAAAAGACATGGCAACTAAACAATTTAATCTTAAATTATTTAATGTTCTTTGATATTAGTTTCTCATTGTGACAATGTTTTATTTCAAAGTGACCACAAATGCCCACCTCTTATTGACTTAGGAAATAAAAAAGGCTTCAAATGGCTACCTCTTTTTGACTTAGCAAATAATTTTTTTGTAAGCTAATAAGTTCTAACCAAATAAGATTTTATGTTTTTGCACAATCACATTAATCTGGGCATGTATGGCTGGTGATGCTGGTGTGGTTAGCGGGGCGGCTGCCTCACTTCCGTTGGCGTTGCAACTTGTGTGGAAACCGAGCAAGGTACCGATTTTTATAGTAAAAACTATACTACCGGTATAAAATAAAATCAAAACATTAATGCGTGACTAGCCCATCGTAAATACTGCTTCGGAGACCTAAAAATACAGTAATTGATCGTAAACCATTGTTTTAGAATCGTAAATACTAGACCGGTGACCTCAAGAGTCTAGTCTTCTGGTGTTGCTGCACCAACAATGATGTTGATCACGCAAGATAAGGTAAGACAGAAGGAATAAAAGATAAGCTGGAATATACAATTGTTGCAGAGGATAAAATTATTCAAATTCCTTTACATACTCCGAAACAGAAACTAGTCTTTATCACCAAAAATATTCCTTCCATAGACCTAATCGAACATAAAATGTATTGGTACAAATCTCAACCAGAAGGTACGTTTCTAATAAGCCTTTTATAGAATTGTCTAATTCACAAAGCTTGACGTATTTCTCATGCCTTGTCACAACACATGCATAGTCATAGATCGATGATGAGCCGACTTTCAGTCAATTCCATCTAGGCTTGTATGAGCTTCGATCAAGCCAAAATGCAATTCTAACTATATTGTGTTCAAAGACTGCATGCTGTCCTTCTTCGTAAGGACACACACCATCCCAAACATCGATTGATTAGTAGAAAATCAAAATAAATGAAAATCGGGTTGATGATGTTGACGATGTTGATTCTATCTAAAGAAAAGTGTTAGTCACATATGTCGAAAATTATGTATAACATTAGTATTAGAAATGTGTAACTGAGTAGTTGCACACTGTAATCCTGCACTTTTCCTATTCTTGCATTTTGGCCTCTAGACTGCAGAATCATTTTTTTTGGGTGCAACTATAGTTACGTATCACTATGTGTAGCTTTCTTGGGATACAAGTAATATTTTTCTCAGCAGTCTTAGTTTTTCTCAGCAGTCTTAGAAATAGCACAATATATAAATCTTGGCAATTATTTTTTTTTTCAGGCAAAAATAATCCCAAGTTTTGATACTTGGATCCGCCACATGGGGCCGTGCTTTCGCCATCATACCAAACTATGAAAACACATACTATATATAAGATTCCTCGACTGGCATATTTGGATGAAAATTCCTATACACAAATGGCTCACCGAGTAAGGTTGCGTGATTCTTCCAAATGTCAGTAGCACAGAAAATGAAACCATATGCCTGCCACCTCCATCAACAACGACAAGGGGTATGGATGGCAGTGAAGAAATGAAAAAGAAGAAAAACACATGACAATTAAACAATTCTATCATAAATTATTTAATGTTTTTTGATATTATTTTCTCATTGCGACAATGTTTTAGTTCAAAGTGACCACAAAGGCCCACCTCTTATTGACTTAGCAAATAAAAAAGGCCTCAAATGCCCACCTCTTATTGACTTAGCAAATATAAAAGGCTTCAAATGCCCACCTCTTATTGACTTAGCAAATAATTTTTTTATAAGCTAATAAGTGCTAACCAAATAAGGCTTTATGTTTTTGCACATTCACATTAATATAGACATGTCAATTATGGACAAACCTACTAAATATTTGTTGCACACGGTTGCAACGCACGGGCAATCTCAGGCAACCGGACCCAGCGTTTCCATCGCCTCACATGCAAGTCACCATCCAACATCGATATCACCAAAAATGTGTGGCCCCCGTCTGTGTTTGGAGTGCCATGCAACGCATCACCGTGAAAAACAACAAAACTAACCCTTTTTGCGAAGTTCAGCACAAAATGAACTTATTCTGAAAATATTTCACAAAATAGCTCTTTTGTATAACGCCCGGGCCCGGGGCTCTATATTAAACAGTATTACACCCTAGTCAAGGGAGCCATGGGGTCAGAGCTGAATGCCGCGCCGGACCGGCGTGAGACGCATGACGCCCTAGACCGGGGGCGCCATGCCTGTTCGCTCAAAGCGATTGAGGGGGCAACATACTGCAGTGAAGTGAAAAAGGTAGCAGGGAGCAATGATAGTGAAACAAGTGGATGGGAAAGCGGTGTAGCGATATGGGGATAACACAACCGTCCATTAGCGCATGGATGTCCACTCTACTCAGCCTACCTGCATATCACTGACATATATCAAAAAGTATGTGACTTGTTTGTGAGACTATGTGTTGTATGATAATTGTTCTAGTCATCCCTAGTATGTTTGTTCTAGGTCATATTTCCAACCATATTTTAATTCAACAACAATGTTTATCAGTGCTTCTCTTTGAAAGGATCGATATGGTCAACTAGAGGGGGAGGTGTGAATAGATGTCTAACTAATTTAAGCTTTATTACCAACTTTTAGGGTTTAGCGGATAAACAAGATTTTCTAGATGTGCACTAGATGAACAACCATAGGTGGCGAGCAAGCTCAAACAAATAAGCTAGGCAACAACTACAATAGCAAGCCAACAAGCACACAAAGTTATTACAAGGTAAAGATGCGGGAAAGGATAAACCACAAGTGAGACGGAAACACGTTGATTTTTCTACCGAAGTTCACACTCTTTTGAGGGAGTGCTAAGCTGCGTTGGAGCGGTGCTCAATCCTTGAGAGTGCTACCATATACGTAGCTCACCATATTCTCCATTTTGAGTCACCCCCAAAGGATGAGCCTCGATCCACTCGGGGTTTGTCATGAAGGCGACCACCACACTTTACAAACTTCCCGGAGCACACCACAAGCAAGGAAGCTTCCAGGACAAACACCTAGCCGCCTAGGAGCCAAAGCTCCAAGAGTAACAAGTCGACGGTGGAGAAATCTTGCGGGGAAAACAAATCGGTTTGGTGAAAGTGTAGATCAGGCTTTCCTCTTTCAAATCCCAAAAGATCAACAAGTGTTGGTGGAGGAGACGAGAGTATTGAGCAATATGGTGTTCTAGTAATGGAGCTCAATCAAGGAGGGAGAAGGGTTAGGGTTAAAGGAAGAACAATAGGTATTTATATCACTTGGGACGGCTGGTCAAAGTCTGACCGCTGGACTCAAAAACAAAAAAAAACAGGATATTCATAATCTATGAAAAAATCTACCCCAAATCGATATATAATTTGTATATGCTTACATTTAGATATGTCAGATTCAAATTAATCAAATTTTAACTTTAAAAAAGGTAAATGATTTAAAAAAATCTATGCCGACGACCGTCGTTGGGTCCATCGGCATAGCTCTGACGGCGTCTACCGGCCGTCAGTGCCAGGGTTGCCAGGGTCAGCTCTATGCCGACAGCGATCATATGCCGACGGCTGTCGTTGGCATAGATAGCTGGCCGACTGCCTATCCATGCCGACAGGCCGTCGGCATAGATGGATGTGTGCGGACGACATATCTCCATCCGTGCCGATGGCCCCGGCGAAAAGTCGTATATAGTATATTGGGTTATTCCGGTGGTGTACATGGAATAGAATACTCGCATCCCTCGATACTTGCTGCTGCGGATCATGCGGGGAAAGGTGCCCGGGTCTTGTTTTGTTATTTTGTGCTTTCGTGAGGGCTTCTTTTGTAATCCTGGATGAATCGCATATTTTCTTTATCTAATACAATCCATATATTTCTAATACAATCCTGAAGTGGACGGACAAGCACAACTTTGTTGTTAACGTCGTAGCTAATGGGTGTCATCGCAAACAAAAAATCTTTTAATTAGATCGGTAGTGCTTGAGCAAAGGAACTCCAGATGTGTTAATAATCACCATTCATGCTTACTAACGAGGGCTAGATAGAATATTCCAAACTAACGAAATCAGATGCCACCTTTTACTTTTGGTGTTGCCAGTTTGTCCCAAGACAAACACTATAGATAAGCATAGGGTGTCTTCTTATGTTAATAGCGCAATAATTTTAAAAAAAGTGTTCTAAAAAATGAGCTATCATGTATGAAGATTCATGGTCGCCGTTAGGGCCGTCGGCATAGATCTAACGACATCAGCCTTCCTTCAGCAAACCTTCCACGTGTCAGCCTATGTCGACTTCCAAGGATATGCCGACGGCTACGGTCAGCACAAATTGATATATGTCGATGACCGAAGGTATGCCGACGACAACCCTCTACATAGGCCAAAGGCCAGTGTTTGTTGACAGCCTTTTGTCCGCCATCGGCATAGATCTAGATCTGCCGATTGCACCGACAAAAATCTGCCAGCATACAAAAGGTCATCGGCATATTAGGTTACTCTGGAGCTGTGTGTTGCGTGTTTACACCAATCATCACAATCCTAGAGACAATCTGATGGATGTAGATAACAAATTTGTCTCGTTTAACCAAACAATGAAAAATATACAAGAAAGTCAAAACAAAAGTGTATTTTCTATAAATCTGAAGCAAACATGATTTTAGTTTGTCCAAATTCGAAAACATAGTATAGCAACAGATTCTTTTCAAAACCTTATAAAAACCATATAACATTTGTCAAAATCAATGAAAAATATCAATTACTTGTAATTTTAAGAAAGTATAAGGACCTATATGAAAAAGTAGATGAGGTCACATTTTTAACATACTCAAAAACAAAAACAAACAGGATATTCATAATATATGAAAAATTCTACCCCAAATCTATATATAATTTTTATATGCTTAAGTTTAGACAAGTTAGATTTAAATTAATCAAATTTTAACTTTAAAAAAGGTAAATGATTTAAAAAAAATAAAATAAAAAATCTATACCGAAGACCATGGTCGGTTCCATCAGCATAGTTCCGACGGCGTCTACCGGCCGTCAGAGCCCGGGTCGCCAGGGTCAGCTCTATGCCGACGGCTGTTGTCGGCATAGATAGCTGGCCGACTGCCTATCCATGCCGACAGGCCGTCGGCATAGATGGATGTGTGCCGACGACATATCTCCATCTGTGCCGATGGCCCCGGCGAAAAGCCGTCGGCATAGAAAAGTCGTCGGTATATAGTATATTGGGTTATTCCGGTGGTGTACATGGAATAGAATACTCGCATCCCTCGATACTTGCGGGTGCGGATCATGCGGGGAAAGGTGTCCGGGTCTTGTTTGCTATTTTGTGCTTTCGTGAGGGCTTCTTTTGTAATCCTGGATGAATCTAATATTTTCTTTATCTAATACAATCCATATATTTCTAATACAATCCTGGATGAATCTAAAGTGGACAGACAAGCGCAACTTTGTTGTTAACCTCGGGTTACAACAATATCGCGGGTTATGCCCTGTGTCTGCATTACCAAACATTATTGCCCCTGATTCCATGCGTAGCTAGCAATAAGAGATATTTTCACCTCATAGCTAATGGGTGTCATCGCAAACAAAAAATATTTTAATTAGATCAAGACGAAGCCGACACTATTGAGGGAGAGGAGCAGCTTAAACAGTACATTACCAAGTACAAGAACGACCTTTTTGGATGATAGTCAGGTTTCCCCGAACGAACGAAGTTGCAAAGCGACGAAGAAAAAAACATTCTATCAGAGAATTCTCTCAGATGGAGGTAAAAAAGTAATTTTCCAAATCAAATCTTACTGTGAAGGGAAGGTGTATTCACACGTACATACAAATATTGATAGACGTCTAGGAATGGAATCAGGGAAAGCCAAGCCTAGGTTAGCCAGATACTCGGGGATCGGTCCTCTGGTAGCACTAGACTACATAGGTAGATACTACTACCACTACCAGTAGTGCACATCCATCTTATCTCCACTACCAACGAAACTATGGTTCGTGTCTTCGCCCCTATAAATACCCTGCCCGGCCGGTCCGTGATTGATGAGAACCATCACTAGTTGTTAAGTTGTTTAGCGCACACACCTAGCTAGCCAGCCATGGATGTCCAACTTCAGCGCCAGAACGGCTACGGGGTCGCTAAGGTGCCTGGCAACGCCTCCCGGGCGATGTCCCAGCTGAACACGGAGGCTAACGGCTTGGCGCAGTACCAGACGGTGATGATATTCTGCGGAGCCAAGCCCCACTTCGCCCTGACCGTCGTCGATCTTGACAAACAAGGCATGCAATACCGTCATGTGGAGCTTGCACCGGCCAATCCCGTGAACACCGTCAAACAGGTGGCAATATATATGTATATATATAAATATAAGATGACTCGTTTTATTAAATTTAATTTCCTAGCTATATATATATATGAAAAGTCCTTCTTGTCTTGTATACATATAGCACTGGATCAAGGACGACCACTGGGGCATGACTATCAAGGACGACAAGGGGAGAACTGCCTTTGCTATAGTGAACACGGTGACTGGAGAGGCTATCCAGCACCCGGAAGCAAATGGAGGGCAGGTTGGTCCTGTTGTCTACCCTTTAACCTCTGCTAGAATATCTATCTCTTAGTAAGTAAATGCCCTTCCACATCGATCTATTTCTAAGTAAGTTGCCGCACGCAGGTTCGTCTTTTGCCATACAACCCCATCGTTCGTGACAATTCCGTTCTGTGGACCGAGGAGGAAGCGGGCAAAGGTTTCTGCTACATCCGAGAGATGAAGGAGATCCATATGCCGCTGAGGCAAGACCCCAAGGTCCTGGACGCCGTCGACGACGGCAAGCGCGTCGTCGTGTCCACCAGGAACGGGGCTCTCAGCCAGCACTGGAAGATCCAGCGCGATGCAGTGTAAGCCAGGATAGATGTGCATGCATATCTACCTGATGGGTGGCCACGCGAACCGATATACAGTAGAATAATTGATCGAGCTAGCTGCTTACATACATATATGCATGCCAAGTCGATCTGTGCCGCCATCCTGTGTATTGTATTTGCGCATGCATGCATGCATGCATGCATGTGAACTAGTATGCATGCCTCTGCAATGCTTCCATATATACGATCCATAAATAAAGTGCTTGCCCATGGTAATTACATGCAACTCACGTGTTACAGTCCACGGGTTTCTCTAATGCAACCTTACTTTCGGCTTTGGTTTGTGCATACGCCATCTGAAGCTTAACTGTTGGACCTGACCTATTTCTTTATCATTTCCTTTTCAATCACCTTTGTGATTGGTCCGAGGAACTTGAACGATTTGAGATAACAAGTACATGCAGACATTTCCACACCAAGCTTCATCACTACCTGGATTCAATAAATCCTAAGGAAGATGGCTATATCTACATTCGAAACTTGGTCGAAGATAATCAGTCCAAAGGGACACCGCGGCTGTGCGTGGGATGGCCACGCTTGAATTGCGCAGAATAGCCATGTGGCGCCCCGGGACCGACACTATGCAGATCTAGCAACTCCTGATGGCCTCCGCATAATATCGATCCCAAGATGCCAGCTTCACACAACATACACGTGAAAACGTGCCTTGTGGTGAACCGCCAGTCTCACAACAGAGATTACAAATATTTCGCAACAACAACATAATACATACATATACAATAACTCATACAACAAGGGTCATACGACCAAGATCCAACTCATAAAACGGAAGCGAATAAAACTTTACATGTAGAGAACAACAAGTGCCTTAAGAAGACTCAAAAGTAAAGAAAATGGCGTCCATATCCCTGCCCAGACCGCTGTCTATGTTATAACTAGCTAACGTTGTCCATCACCATACCTGTAAGTGTTTGTTGTGGCAAGGTGAGTACATGGTGATTCCGCAAGTCTTATTACCAAGGGTACTAGCGCTAACAATACGTTAGGTATGGAAGGGATTAGTGGTGAATCTGCAAGCATCTAAGCTACACACTACAACTTAAGTCTAATAGAATAAGATGAAAAGTGCGACCGAAGAGGTAACTCGTGGACTACATCCCAATCACCTATCTACGCAAATATAACACAACCTTGTCCTCCCCTTAGCATAACACCACGAAGAAGAGGCAAACAAGGCACTCTCACGGTTGACAAATTTTATTATTAATTGTTGAAGTTGAGCAAGCAATTAGCATCAAGTTTAATGGTGGACAAGTTTTAGCAATTATGGTTGAACTTGTACTAACAACTGGCATAAAGCTCTAAGTTGTCCATAACTGCCGACATGAGTTTTCAAAAAGATTTAACCCTGTAGCGGTACACCAACATACACATTATAGGATCCATTTGCACGCCCATCAAAACCAGCTACAACCCATGACTCGCATTCCTGAAGGCATCAGCAGTAAATCTGAAACAAGACGACAACGCTTGCTCGACAACACCCGCTATGACCCACGTTTATCGTTTCAAACTTATCTATAATTTTTTTATTGTTTCATTCCATATTTATATCATTTTGGCACAATTGTTTTTCATTTTTCTGGACTAATCTATTATCTGCATGTTTTCTGCATTTTCTACATGTTTTTGGACTTTCGGGAAAATCAATTTTATGGAGCTCCAGAAATCCCAAAAAAAATCAAAAAATATTTTTTATCGGGAAGATTTTCGGAGGTCACCAACCATGCCAGGGGGGTGGCTCAGATCCCACACGCGCCACCACCACACGGCCAAGAGCGTGGTGGGCCGGTCTGCCTGCCCCCCTGGTTCAACGATCCACTGCCTCTCAGCACCTATATTTATCATTTCCGTCTATGCCGCTCTATTCCGTGGCAATCCAATCTAGAGGCATAGATGCACGTCTCTGTTCTGTGGCAATCCAATCTCTAGGCATTTTCCGGTAATCTGTCGGAGGGGGAAATCATCATGGTGGCTATCTCCATAAAATTGAAGGCCATCATGATTGCACGTGAGTAGTTTCCTTTGGACTATGGATCCATAGCAGTAGCTAGTTGGTTTTCTCTTCCATGTTTCTCAATACAAAGATCACATGAGCTGCCTTACATGATTGTGATCCATATGATGTAATCTGTTGGTGTGTTTGTTGTGATACGATGAATTGTCACTTTGTGATCAAATTTATCCATCAATATTTTTTAGATGTATTTGGTTTCTTTGCTGCATAATTCTTATTCATATATGATCTCCGATCTATCTATCTTTTTTAGACAAGTTAAAGCGGTGATCTCCAAGAGGGAGTTGTGTATGATAGTTCGGTTCAATCTTGCAAAGTAATCTACCATAGTGAAAAAAAGTGGAAAGGGCTTGTATTATTTTGTTGCCACTAAGGATAAAAAGAGGGTTGCATAGTTGTCCTTTGAACGCAGGGTGAAGAAAATATATGATCTACTTCATGTCATCATACTTATTGCAATACTCTGTTTTGTTTAATAGTTTAAGATTCATGCTGGATAGAGGTCTTGGATGGAGTATTAGCTATAGATACAGTTGGATAACGGTCTATATGTATTCTGACATGATGCTCATATGTTGATTATGCCATGGATAGTCATAGTTATAAAAAATGCAATATAATCGATGCACAACTGTATTGTTTACCACACCATGCTTTCTTTTGGAGAGAAACCACTAGTGAACCTATGGATCCCGATCCATCTTCCTCTTATATTCCTTCAACCTCGATCAAACGCTATTTTCAATTCCTTTCTTTAACTTTTTTGTCACAATCAAGTCTTCCATACACTTGTGGTTTTAATCCTTGTAACTAGCAAGCTAGTGAGACTGACAACCTCACTAGTCGTGTTGGGGGCCAAGGTAGCTTTGTATTTGTGTGTACATGTACTGATCATTGGCTGTGTTACTAAACTCATGTTGGTTCGATAAACCTTGAGGTCACTTAAGGGAAATTACTGCATGCTACAAACCCTTGCACTAGGTGGAAGAACACCTTCCTAGTTGGGAGGAAGCATGGGATGACCCGGTCCCTGATACGGGCCCGAATCGTTTTGCATATTTTTTCAGTCCCTGGACAAATACCCTACTAGGATAATGGCCTTCAGCAGCGCGGGGTAAAGTCCCATAAGCAGTGTCGGGTGCCCACGCTGTAGATAATGCGTTGCACCTAACTTTCAGCAGCAGCGCGGGCTCGTTGGGCCACGCTGCAGGACTGTACGTCCACTAGCAACACTGCTAGAAAACCCGCGCTGCAGGTACATTTATCGGATTTTTGGTTTATTCTGCAATATTATTTGTTTATACAGTTTTTTATAAATTTCCACCATACATGCATAACATTTATATACACACACTCATCTAAACCACATCATATCATAGAGCATAACAATAAGCTCATCGATCATCACTATATATATATATCATCTTATGATCATAATATCCAACACAAAGCTTTTTTACTACTACTAAGTAGGACCTAATCCAATAGAAGTACGAATTCTCCAACAAGATAATATTTAACAACAAGTACGAAACAACCTACTCCTCAACCTCCAAAGGGTAAATGTAAAAAAACCAAAAGACACCTCGATTTCCATAAGGTAGTATGGAGAACATCTTGTCCCAAGATTTTATATTCATATGATTCACTATCCCTTGCCATCCTTTGAATCTGAAGCAGCCACCATCATGTTCACTTTCAGTGTTGTATTCAGTGTTGAAGAGTACATCCTATGGCCATGCAGAAACAAATGTAAGCTCGACTCTATGAAGCATCCACCTAGGCACACATGGTTTGGGGATCCTCTACTGAAAACATATGAGTAAAATACTTAGTAATGCGGTAATGTTAATCTTAGGTCAAAAGATTTCTAAAAATGATGGACTACTGACAGAATATATAGTAAAAAAATTCACCATGTTCTAACCTTTTACATATCCCGAAAATAACTCGATAACAAATGGCACATATGGTGTATAAGATTCGTCGGCATCATAAAAGTTTGCAAAGCCACATAAATCTTTAAGAACTTCGATGTACTCAACTTGTTCATCCATTGTTAGGTCAAAGCCAGCATTATAAAAAGTATTAACAAACATCTTGCGTATATCCTTCGGAGCATAGGGATAAACTGGCAATTATAAATAAGTTGACAACTTGGGAAGAAAGGAAATCAGGAAGAAAACAAGTTAAATTTGTTTAAGAAACTCACGTTGACATAGAACCAGCTTCCTGTCTTCCACTAGCATCGAAATATCCTTATTTCGAAATTTAATACCATCTCGACGACGAGGCCCAAGATCAAAGGTTATTTGCATACCCTCCTCTAATGCATATGCCTTGCATAATGCATACCAATTTGGACAAGCAAAATAAGTGCACCAAGGTTTATTAGTGACCTCGATCTTTAAAGTTATACCATGTTTCTTCGTCTTTAGTTTTACTTGTTTTGTTTCATTCTCTTGCAAATCATCGAATTTAACAAATTCACATACGTGACGTCTTGCATGGCATGGGATGCGCTGGTTGAATATAAAACAATTACACGTCAAAACAAAAAAAATTAAGTGAAGCATGCTTAAATAAGAAGATGTCGCAGAAGTTGCATATACCGTTATTTTTTCGAAGTCGCGCCTAAGCGTGAGGGAGAAGTATCTTTCTTCATCCCCATCCTACTTTGGATGCCTATCGCACCGACCTGAGTTATCGTCACAATAGTAGCACGGGGGGATTCTATCAGCGTCGTCAGCCATTTTCTGTGTTCATAATTCAAAAGATTAGTTCAAAGTCAATACATCGTTTGTGCCTCATACTTAGATTGGACATATACACAAGAAACTACGGGGATGGAGCATGCGAGACAACTAAGATGCACAAGTTCCGTACTGTTGCATATCACAAGGCTCACTTGACCAACCCTGCAGTCACATGGTGTCACAACGGTTTTAATCATCGACATTCTTAAAAAGGAACACACATATCGGTTTTTGCCTCATACTTAGGTTGAATACACACAAGCAACTACGGGGATGGCGTTAGCGAGCCAAGTAGGATGCATAAGATTCGTATTTGTGTATATCACAAGGCTCGCTAACTCATCCCTGCTGTCACATTGTGTCACAACTGAAAAATGGTGAACTCGAATAAAATGCAATTATAATATTTTATCATATAATATCACTAATATATCTCGAATAATCCAGTCAATGCAACAATAATATCACCAATACAACTCGACTACTACATCTCAGAAAATTAAACTCGACGACGACCCAGAGCCAAGCCGCGGGGGGTAAACACCCAAAGATAAGGAACCGCCACAGGAACATAGCTCAGGTATGAGCCGTGAAGAAACTGCCAGGTATTGGTCGTGGACTCCCCGCGTCCAACGCAACCAAGTAGCTACGGACGTGCTTGTCCTACTCCCTGACCCAACAACGTACCACCTCCTCGGGGGACGGCTCCCTCTGCACCGACTGTGTCCCACGTGCCCACCACCAAAGAAGCTCCGGGTCGACGACAAAACCCAGACTCCTAACCAAGCGGCGCGTCCCGGACACCACCTCACAGCGCCAGCCAGGGGAAGCCCAGTCCCGGACATTGCGCTTCCCATCAAGAAGGTGCTCTCTGCCACGGCAACGAGGATGCGGGCCAGGAATCGTCGTCGAGAACTTATTTAATATACAAAGTTATATTAAAATGTATGAGTGAAAAATATTATACTAACTACTAAATTAACAATTTAAGACAAAAATAATTTTAAATAATGTCTCATACTTAGATTGGACACATAAGAGAATCAAGGGGGAGCGTAGCAGCCACCCAAGTAGGATGCACAAGTTCCGGACTTGTACATATCACAAGGGTAGCTGCACGCTCTCCCCCGATGTCACATAATGTCCAAATTTATTTTCATCATCGGCATTCTACAAAAATAGAAGAAGTAACGATTAAAAGTAATTTGATGTTGAAACACCGTTTAATTCACGTTCTGACAAATCTCAAGCACTCGATATGTCCTACTTTTCTAGCACAAGTCATGCCGAAATCCACGAAAATTTTCGGCATAACATTTGCTAGAAATTGGACATATTGAGCACCTGAAATTTGGCGGAACTGAAATTAATCGATATTTCGGCAAAACATTGGCAACTCATAACCCTAAAAAATTTAATATGACATTTTCTAATATAAGTTTGCTCAACAAAAATCATAACTGCCTCAATATTCTAACAAAAATCCTAATTACCTTAATATGTTGTTAAAAATCCTAATTGCCTCAATATGCTAATAAAAATCCTAATTACCTCAATATGCTAACAAAAGTCCTAATTTCCTCAATGTGCTAACTAAAATCCTAATTGGCTCAATATGCCAACAAAAATCCTAATTGCCTTCTTATGCTAACAAAAATCCTACTCTCCCCATGTTTAATAACCTAAACGAGGGTAGAGGGGGGGACTCACCAGGCGAGCGAGGGGGCGGCCTCCGGCGACGGCGACGGCGAGGAGGGCACGGGGGTGATGGTGAGGAGGGCGCGAGCGACGGTGAAGAGCTGTGGGCGGCGTCTCCGGCGACGATGACGAGCATCGGGCGCAGGCGACGGCGATGACGAGATAGATTGGTATGAGTGTGATTGAGAGTGAGAGTGAGATCCAGATGAAGTACACTGTGGTATAGAATATCATCTACAGCGCAGGACAGGGGACAGCGCGCTGCTGCAAACCCGTAAATCTACAGTGCGGCCTCTTCTACACGCGCTACTGATAGGTGGTATCTTCATAGCTATCCAGGGCTAGACCCAATGGCAGTGCGTGGTAAAAACACCGTGCTGCAAATTTCCTAGACATCTACAGCGCGGGTTTATACTGGGGCGCTTCTAAAGTGGCAAGCCATAAGAATCACAGTTGTGACAACATATTAGCAGCGCGGGGTGCCACTGATCGCGCTGCTAATGTCCAATCTCCTTCATTGCACACCCTTTGGCATGCGCTGCTAATATATACCTACATCGCTATCTATTTTTCCCGCACTGCTAATGTCCATTCTTGTATGGCCATTATCCTAGCAGTGATAGCTGACACGCAGAGTTCACGATGAAATACCAAGGTATATCGCATGTCATATTATTACATCGTAGCTCCAGTCTCTTTTACATTACAAACTTGCTTAGCTCTAGGCTACCTTATAATATCATGCAACGAAAATACAATATTATCTTGTGGCATCCATCCACTCAAAGGGAAGGGTTGATTATAGCATCGTTACCCTACTTCGTATCTCTCCTTCGATAAGGAAATCATGCAACATGATACATTGCAGCCACAATGGTCAATACATCAAATGTATTTGCAGGTTTCACCAGAAAAATCTAACAGACCTAAATCATGCTTTTGGGGATATGTGGAGGCTGGTTTCATTTACTGAAAGCAATGGTGGTTTCATCCTATATTTATAGATAGGTGGATCTACTGTATACTTGTTATTCCTGTTTCTAGAATAAATTCCGGAATAGCCTCAAGTCACCCTAGCCCCAAGATCAGAATAAAATGGGTGGACTCCCTTGACATAGATAACCAACAGTTACATAGTATTACATAGGGTTGAGTCAGGATGCACAACAAATATTACAACTCGTCGGTAAAATACAGTGGCGGATATGCGACCGTGGTGTGATGATATTACAACACCGGTAGAATAAAGTAAAGCCAAGCGTCAGTGTGAGGCTTGACTATCTTATTCGACCGGCGGAAGCATTGCGTATGGTACATGTTGTAGACTCAAAGACCATAGGGTGACTGACTGGGAATTCCTCTAAGCGTCGGGCTCGCTAGCATACTCTTCCAGGATAAGATTTTCTTCACCCAAGTCTTTCCAAATTAACAAACCAGAGACAAGACAGTGAGTACGTTTGAATGCACTCGCAAACATTATGAACAAAAGATATACTAAATGCAACAGAATACATATGACCATGTTGGATTAATTTTATGATTATGCTGTCATATAATAAGATATGACATGCACAAATATAATTTAAATTTTTGGTTCTCAAGAGGTAGGGCTTTCCCAAAAAGAACATAAGAGAAAAATATAAAAGAATGCCACGGTTGGGTGTCTTTGCGATGCCACGCAGAGGGCTTTGATCCAAATAAAACCAAAGGAAAGGTGGGTTCTAGGAGGTAGCACTACTACAGAAAAGGCTATAATGAAATCCTTATTAGTGGCGCATTTGTTATGTAATTAATGCGCCACTATTTGTAAGGGGTGGCGCACTTGTTAAAAATGAGCCACCTATAATCTCTTATTCGTGGCGCATTTTTCAGCAGTGCGCCACCCCTAAGAATGGGCTACCCTGGATCTCTTATTCGTGGCTCATTTTCAAAATGCGCCACCCTTAAGAATCTTAGGAGCGGCGCATTTTGCAAAATGCGGCACTAATAAGAGCGCATTTTGCAAAATGCGGCACTAATAAGAGCACATTTTGCAAAATGCGGCACTAATAAAAGCTTATGGGTGGCGCATTTTGAAATGCGCCACCCCTAAGGAATTATGGGTGGCGCATTTTGAAATGCGACACCCATAAGGACTTATTAGTGGTGCATCTTGCAAATGCGGCACTACTAACCAAAAAAATGTGAGGGGGAAATTCCCAACACACAAATACCCCCCCCCCCCCATGGACCTCCTTTTCAGTTTGAAAATAAAATAAAAGAAAATGATAGAAATTTCAAAATATTAAAAGAAAATAAGATTCCCATGTGATATGTGGTCTAGTTGTTAGAAAGATTTACGAACATGAATTTTGACTTTTTGCAAAATCTCTCGAGAATTTGTAAAATGGGCATAACTTTGGATACGAACTCGGATGAAAAAGTTTTTTATACGAGACTCTCGAGTCATGGAAAGAGAGAGCTCTTGCACCTTTATGTTCTTGCTTTGCTAGTTTCAATACTACATATAGACTCTTGCATGTTATTGTCTTGACTTGAATTGCATATCTTACTTGCTTTACTTTTAAGTTCTTATATGTGTGTTAGCATGTCACCTCATAAATTATCTGTATTATCATTTACCTACTCGAGGACGAGTAGAAATTAAGCTTGGGGATGTTGATACGTCTCAAACGTATCTACAATTTCTGTTTGTTCCATGCTCTTTTGGGTGACATTGCTATGTGTTTTGCTACACTTTCATACCTTTTACACACATTTGGACTAACCTACTAACTCAGTGCACCCAGTGCCAGTTTCTGTCTGTTGATGTCTGTGAGTTGCAAGTTTTTACCCATATTTATAGTGCCCAAATAATTTCAAAAAAAACATATAAAAATCAACGTGATGGAAGCTTCCGGAATCACCGAAGGAGGGCCAGAGGAGGGACACCCACATGATGAAGGGGTGCGGCCCCACTCTTGGCCGCGCCATGATGAGGGCGCATGTTAGGAGCGGCCACCCCCTGGTGCCCCCCTTCGGCCTATATTTACACCCGTTCCAGAAACCCTTGAGAGTAGCCCCGCATCGCGATTTTCACCTCTATTCTGCCACCGCCGCGCTTCCAAGATCGGGAGCACTAGAAGACCTCTTCCCGGCACCCTACCGAATGGAAGATTGACCTCTGGGAGCATCTCCACCACCATGAGTGCTTCCCGGATGTGCCGTGAGTAGTCCCCCTTGGACCATGGGTCCATGATCAGTAGCTATGCGATGTCTTCGCTCCAATCTTTTTTCTTCAATTCTTAGTCCTTGTGACATGCCCTACCTGATGAAGGCATATATGTAATTTTCCTGCTGTTGCTATGATGTGTTTGCTATGATCCGTTGGATTATGAGATTATGTTCAGATTGTGATGAGTTATATATTTGGTTCTCCTTTTATATTTTGTTCTTGAGTAATTTTTGCATGTTCTCCGTTGCTTTTTATTGCTTTGGCCAAGTAGTAGATAGTAACTCCAAGAGGGAGCGTTTATGATTGATTGTCCGTTCATGCCCCACGATGTCTAGCTTGAGTGACAGAAATATGAGACTAGGGGATGTGTTGTTACCACGATGGAGAAAAAACGGTGCTTGTGACTGCGGTTGCAAGGATAATTTACCTTACGCAAAGTTTGTTAAAGTAGTTGTCTGTTTATTTGGGTTTACACTTTGGGTGGGGCTCGCAACTTAATACCAGCGAGATGTTCTAGATAGATATCTGAAGGGGGGATGATTAGTGAGTATGTAGATGCTGATGGATAAACGGTCTACTTTTCTTGGCGTACTACCCCTTCTTTTGAGCATCTAGCTTTCCAGTAGCATAACTAGCATCGCGGTGCGTTTATAATTCTGTCAATTTCCCAGTTATAATTTGTTCACCCAGCTTAGCTATTTTATCGTCCTTTGGGAGAGGGACATTACTAGTGAACATCATGGGACCCCGGTCCATATTTCCAACACTGTTTACACCTCCACTTTATTTATTTCTTTTACTTTCCGTTGCTATTATCAGTACTACTATCCTCTTGCATTTAATCCTTTGTAAACAACAAGGCCGAAGAGATTGACAACCTATCTAAACTCGTTGGGGGAAAGTTATTTGTTTCAGTGTGCAGCTCCACGTCAACCTTATCTTCTTTAGGCAACTTGATATCTAGCGCCGTTGACACCTACTTGCATCTCTCGGAGTCCTCCTATTATGATAACCTTGGTATCTTCACAGAGGAAAAATTGCTGCTATCTACATCATAACCTTCCATTTGAGGTAACCAAGGAGGAGGTGTGATCTACACCCATCAGGTCCTCGCAGATCGCGCGGAGATCCAACGACTAACATTTGGTGCTAAGGTTACATCCAACGGCCACGATTGTGCGCTATGGTCACGACATTTTCGGACGGGATTTAGACGGTCAATGGGGTTTTCCAGTGTTTGACCAACATTTAACTAATGACGTTTGTAGATTAAGTGCCACCAGTTTTTGTCATAATCCTCTCAAAATGTTACCACGTACCATGTTTGTGAAATGTTAGTGTGAGTGCATAATGGTGAACACATAAAAAGTTTGGGGTTAAAATCATGTAAAAAATAGTATGTTGTAATTGTAATGTGGTTTGTTCCCGGTAGGAACACTGATGCTTCGAAGTGAATGGTCCAATTTTCTACACGAAGTACCACTTGTTTTTATTATAACCATCTTTAAATTTTACCACATATATTGTTGGTGAAATGATGACAACATGCCAAGTTTCATTCAATTTAGAGATCATTTGAATTGATTAACAATTTCAGGGTCGTGTTGGTCGAAAATGATTTACATGTTCCATTATATTTATCAAATGAACTCAAAATTGTTTGAAATTTTACCATACTAGTGTGAGTGCTTAATGCTGAACAAAAAAATTTGAGGCTAAAATATTTTACAATAACATATTGTCTTTGTAATGTGGTTGTTTCACGTAGAAACCGTGACACTTCGATGGGAATGGCCCAATTTTGTACACTAAGTGCCATCCATTTTTTTCATGATCATCTCAAACTTTTACGACGTACCATGTTGGTGAAATGATGACAGCGTGTCAAACGACTTTCAATTTTATGGCCGTTTTGCTGAAAAATATATCACTAAATGCATAATTTTTAGCAAATGAAGTCGCAATTGTATGAAATTTTAGGATGTTAGCTTGAATCCTTAATGGGAAGTCATAAAAACTTTGGGGTTCAAATCACTTAAAAATAATATGTTGTACTTGTAATGTGGTTGTTTCTGGTACAAACAATGATGTTTCGAAGTGATGGTACATCTTCTTACACGAAGTACCACTAGTTTTTATCATAACCATCTTGAAATTTCACAACATACCTTGTTGGTGAAATGATGACAACATGCAAAGTTTCTTCCAATTTAGAGTTCATTTGAATTGATTTTCATTTTCAGGGTTGCTTTGCTCGAAATTATTCACTTGGTACATTATATTTTTCCAATGAAGTCAAAATTGTTTGAAATTTTAGGATAGCAGTGTGAGTGCCTATTTCTTAACACATAAAAAAATTGGGAGTTTAAACAATTTTAGAATAGCATGTTTTCTTTTTAATGTGGTTGTCTCACATAGAAACCTTGATATTTCGATTGGAATAGCCCATTTTGGACACGAAGTACTAGTATTTTTTTATCATAATACTCTCAAATTTAAACAACATTACGGTCGGGTGAAATGTTGAGAGCATGCCAAGTCTCATACTGATTAGACATCATTTGAATTGGTTTTCAATTTTGAAGTCCTTTAGTGTTTATACTCACTAGCTGTTACAACGCAAATGATTATATTCACTGTATGTATATGCTTTTCCATCTGAGCCGCAAAGCAAACAGTGAGAAATTTGGATACACGTGCTTAATTAGTAAACAATATCTCGTAGCCCGCTGATGGGTCACTACAGGAAACATGAGTTTTGCCGTCAGCCAAAGCTGACGGAAAACATATGAAAAGTTGACGGCAAAGCCTTTGCCGTCAGCTCCACGACGGCAAACCTGTTGTCAGCTCATCAGTCGGCAGTGAGCTGCTTTGCCGTTAGCTTAAAATCGACCGACGACAAAGCGTTTCCGTCAGTCGTTTCGCTCTGGCTGACGCCAAAGCCTCTCGTACGGCCAGCCTCTGACTTAACCCCGTGGGATGAGTTAACGGCGTGCATTGCCGTCAGCTTGCCGTCCGGCTGACGGCAAAGTACTTGCCTGGGCCCACATGGCAGCAGTTTGCCAGGGGTTGTGCACTGGCTGACGGCAAAGCTTTGCCGTCAGTTCATGCTCGGTTGACGGCAAAGTAGTGACCAAATGGTCACTGCCACAGTCCAGATTGCACAGGCTGCCACCACGTGTCCTCTTTGCCGTCAGCTTGCCAACGACAAAGTCTTTGCCGTTGGCAAGCTGACGGCAAAGCTCTCTGTTTGTTTCTTTTTAATTTTTTTTTCTTTAATTCCCTGCATATAAACAATAATATATATATATATGTACAGAATGCCATCCACAAGTCATATATACAATCAGAATGCCATCCACAAGTCATATATACAAAAAGAAGCCATCCACAAGTAATATATACAAAAAGAAGCCATCCACAAGTCATATAAACAAAAAGATGCCATCTCCATGTTTAAAAAAGCAAGTGATCTCCATGTTTAAAACAGCAAGCCATCTCCAAGTTTAAAACAACAAGTCATCATATATACAAAAGGAAAGTGCCCAACATGATATACATCTACAAGTCATCTCCATCCTAACATAGTATATCTACAACAAAGAAGCATCGAATATTACAGTGCTAACTACAGGAGTGGGGTTCCAGGAAGCTCTTGAGAGAGAGCGACAGAATACCCAGCGGCTACTCGAGGAGAAGGAGCGGTTGGCGGAGGAGAAGGCAGCAGAGAGAGAGAGGTTGGCGGAGGAGAGGACGGCGAAGGCTCTTGAGGAGGCCGCGGCACGCCACGATGCGTCAAACGGGGCCTTGTACGAGCTCATCGTGGTAAGTCACTTGTTCATATTCACCCAAAGAACGCATGTTATAATGATTGACTCATGGAAAACAAATGTGTAGACTATGTGCGAGAAGACTGGCCAGGCCGCTCCACCGATGCAGATCATCTCTCCTCTGGGGACGGTGAGTATCTTTCAATGATCATCCATACCTTATTGAGTGGTGTCATGCTAACCGCTGATGGCGGAGAAGTTAATAGGTTTAGTTGGGTTGCCTTCCCTGTTAACCGCGCCAACCCCCACAAGTCTAGGGGATCAATTGTAGCTTTTCGATAAATAAGGATGTCGATCCAAACGAGGAGCAGAAGGTATTGATAAGTGACACTGGATAAGGAAAGACTGCAAACACTCAAAGGTAAATATTTAGGGGTTTTTGGTTTAAGCAACAGAAAAGTAAAAGACGGGCAAAGTAAACAGGGTAACTGAGGAGTAGCAAGTGGCCCAATCCTTTTACAAGGATAAGCCTAGGAACTGAACTTATAAAGGCTAAAGCGTTCTCGAGAAAACACGGGAGAAATAGTCTAGTCACTTTCACCATACTCTGCCAAGTAATATGTATTGTGTGATAAGTATCGGTGGGTGGATCAATGCTAGTACACCTTCTAGACTAAGATAAGTGTACTCTTATGATTACACACCTTGCAAGCATCCGCAAATACAAGGTAGTAATTAAGGCATAAGCCTAACCACAACATTACGATCAAGGATCCATAACTCCCTTGTGCGAAAGTCTGCGAACTGGGGTTCAGGTTTCTGTCACTCCGGCAACCCACCATAAGCATCCTTTGTGCACAATGTTTCCCTCTAGGCCCATTAAAGGTGAAGTGTTATGTGTTCGACTCACATAACACCACTAGAGAAATAACAACACAACTTAAGTATCACACAACACATAATACTTCAACATCATATGACTACTAACAACTAGACTGCTCCCATGTTCTCAAGAACTAAAGTAACTACTCACAAGACATAAAAGAGATCATGATCAGAGGTGATAAATAGGTGATGAACAATCTGGACACAATAATATTACTCCAACAAAACTCAATAACATTCACCACAAAGTAGTAATCAACACCAACAGAGTAGAGGGGATAGATAGTACGGATTACAACACAAGTTGCAATTGTGAGATGAGATTGGATGTAGATGGAGATGGTGCTGATGTTGGGGATGATGTTGATGATGATCTCGATGATGCCCGTGATGATGATGATGATGATGGCGACGATCTCCCCTTCCGGGAGGTGATCTCCCCGGCGGAATCTCTCCGCCGGAGATTGGTTTTCTTCTCTGTAGGTTTCCGCACCGTGGCGGCGGCGTATCGCGAAGGAAGCTCTCTTTTAGGGGTTTCTACCGCCAAGGGGTTATATAGGCGAAAGGGGGCACCGAGAGGGGCCACCAGGCACCCAGGAGGGTGCCTGGCGCGGCCAGGAAGGGGGGCCGCGCCAGGCACCCTTCTGGCTGCCTGGTGGGTCCCCTCACCTTCTCCTTCGGTGACTCCCAGTCATTTGGCATAAAAATGCTCCCCGTAAAATTTCATCGTATTTGGACTTGATCTGCTTCAGCAACTTGGTTTCCACTTCTTCACCGCTGAATCCTGGTTCTGCTGTTTCGGCACCGGAAAGTTGTAAACTATGTAAAATAGGCCAAAACAACATAAGAACAACACTTTAAAGTGGAAAATATCAATGAATAAGGTGAAATCACAATATAAAATAGTGATGCTTTTTGGACTATCAACTCCCCCAAGCTTAGACCTCGCTTGTCCTCAAGCGATTACTGAGCTCGGTAAACCTGTCCACAAGTTTAGAGAGTGAAGTGTCGATAAAAAGAATACGAACAAGAAGCATCAAGATTCCTCACCAAACTTAAGCATCCTCAACAGCAACCTGAACTCATAAGGTCCTTATAAGAAGTAGTAACAATTATAACAAAGTAGGACCTGGAAAACTCATCAAATCATGACAAA
This sequence comes from Bromus sterilis, assembly GCA_950022295.1. NCBI lineage: Eukaryota > Viridiplantae > Streptophyta > Magnoliopsida > Poales > Poaceae > Bromus > Bromus sterilis. Next base: position 299,034,346 of record OX465601.1, on the reverse strand, counting down.
CATAGCCTTGGTCAAGGAACAACTAATAGCTTTTACTTTTGCTCTTTCTCTTTTGATTAAACAGTTGAAACTTTTGAAAGAACATGCTATTAGTCAAGAAGTGCACATGTCAACACAAAGGAAGATGTTTACCAAGCATAAGCTTTTGTAAACAACTCACTTATCAAAAGAAAATGTCAACGAAGATGTAACATGCTAGATCTCAATGCAACTTTATATGCAAGCATCTTTATTAACACAAAGTGTCTGCACTGTCTCTTTAGAAAGGAAGGAAGAAGGAAGGACTGACTCAGCACAAAATAAAGATAAACCCCGTGCAAAAGGGTAAGCAGGGAAAACTCATGTGCCATCTCTAGATCAAACAGAATAACAACAAGCTTTTGAGAGGTGCATGATCCGTCAACGAATGCTGATAGATAACTCACTCACTTCATGATTTGGACAAGTTTCGAGGAACGGCTTCCATGTGGGGACGATCACATCCCCTTGGATTCCTTTGTTTATCACTCATAAAAGGGCGAAGGAACTTGTGTGTTAGTATTTATCTTTTACGAGCTGGGCACTCATGCCGGTCCCTTCTCATATTAGGGGTTTGCAGATTAGACATGCAATCCCAAGATAAAACTTGTCCAAATTAAGAAGATCATGGGTTACCCACCACTTCCTCATGAGCTGAATCAGTGGCACAAAACAGAAGATTTTGAACATCTAAAGATAGCACATAAATTATATACTTTAGGAGTGGTAGTGGAATAACACAAGTAGGTAGGTATGGTGGACTCAAGTGGAAGATGTTGGTTTCAGGGTATGGAAGTACAAGCAGAATTCCGCTTGCTACAGAGTTTTGGCTAGCAAGGCTTGAGAGAGCAGACAAATGATGACAACTTAGATGCAAGCAGTACAAAGCATAAACATTAAGACTAACATGAAACACCAAGTTGTCTTCCTTGTCAACATAACACTTCAAGCATAATAACACAAAGTTTTTGGATATGTCGCTACTTTGAGAAAAACATGCTTGTTGTTATGACCAAAGCTAAACTTGCCAAGCTTTAAATAAAGTTTTCGAAGCCATACCTGATATAAGGTCAAAACTCCCCATAAGAATCATCTCATGATGTCGATCGCGTGAAGAGAATACCAAGTGTAGCGAAGAAACCAATAAACTTCTCATTAATATTCCTTCATAGAAGACTCCGCACTCACTGATACAAAGCTCTCCACAAAAGGAGTGATAGACCTCAAAGCAACACCTATTTCATAAAGTGACCTCCCTAAACATGATAAGACTCTACTTGACTCCTAAAGACAAACACAAAAGATAAAAGATACCAGGCACTCCCCCAAGCTTGGAACAAGCCAAGGGGATGCCATTACCCGAGGAGATTTACTCCTCATTCTTGTTCTTCTCAGTCAGGTACTCCTTGGCGAAGCGCTTCCATGGCAGCTGTTCTCCAGTCTCGAAGGACATTCCCATCTCCAAGATCCTGCACTCAGCACCTAAACCCATGCGCAGAAACTTTAGTTCATACTCACAGTTCTGGTTGTGCAGATCATAGATCTGTGCTTGGAGCCCATAAACTTTTTCTTCTAGTGCGGACAAACTTGACCACATCTCCTTCATCTCCTTCTTGTGGGAAGCCTCGATCTCTTTCATGATGTCAAAGTTAGCTTCAACACCACGCTCCACCATCTTCTTGAACTTGAAGACCTCATGTTCCATCTCCTTCAGCCGCTCCTCGGTGCTCCCTTCCTTGACTGGTCCCTTCAGATCTTCCTTGTGGAGAACACCGTCCTCCACACGAAGGACCTGGGGGTGCTTCCTCACCTCAGCGAGGTAAGGGTTGATGACGTTGATGACGAACTTGTCCTTGGGGGAACTTGGGGAAGCCATGGCACCTAGATCTGCTAAAAGTTTTCCTGGCAGAAACAACCGAAAGATAAAACACACGAAATCGCGAGGTACGGTGCCGGGACGATCCGGGAAAATATATAGCAAAAATTTCTGCAACAAAAGGAAGGTTCCGAGTCTAGGTGGAGTCGGAGGCAGTGTCCAGGGGAGTCAGGAGGGTGCCCGACGCGGCCTGAAGGGGGGGCGCGCCAAGGGACCTCCTAGCCTCCCTGGAGCTCCACTCCGGCTCCAATAAGGCTTGTAATTTTCCTAATTTTGCAAAAACTTTGAAAAATAAACTTTTATTGACGTTCGCGGTACTTTCTTACCATAATTCATACCTTTCCCGATTCTGCTCCTGCCGGAATCTGAAACTGGGCTGCAACATGTTCTTCATGAGTACTTGTGTATATCATGCTTGCATCCACATTGATTGGATCACCCGCCATATAATGTTTGAGTCTTTTTCCATTCACAACTTGAGGCTTGGTGCCTTCGAAATTATTGATCTTGATAGCACCGGACCGATATACTTCTTCAATATGAAAAGGTCCTTCCCATCTGGAAAGTAGTTTACCTGGAGAAAACCTGAAACGAGATCTAAACAACAAAACTTTATCACCAACATTAAATTCACGTTTCATAATTCTTTTATCGTGCCACTTCTTTACCTTTTCCTTGAACATTTTAGCGCTCTCGTAAGCTTCACTTCTCCACTCATCTAGAGAAGTCAAGTTCATGAGTTGCTTTTCACCAGCTAACTTTGGGTCAGCATTCAGCTCTCTGACAGCCCAGAAAGCTTTGTGCTCTAACTCTAATGGTAAATGGCAAGCCTTGACATAGACCATCTTATAAGGAGACATGCCCATGGGGTTTTTGTAAGCAGTTCTATACGCCCACAAAGCATCTCCTAACTTTTTTGACCAGTCCTTTATAGAATTGTTTACTGTTTTCTGTAAGATCAACTTGATCTCCCTATTGGTGAGCTCAACTTTCCCACTAGTTTGAGGGTGGTACGGTGATGCAATCCTATGATTGACATCGTACTTGGCTAGAGCTTTCCTAAAAGCTCCATGTGTGAAGTGTGACCCTCCATCTGTCATGAGGTACCTTGGTACTCCAAACCTAGGAAAAATTACATCCTTGAGCATTTTCAAAGATGTCTTGTGATCAGCACTCTCAGTGGGGATTGATTCAACCCACTTGGTTACATAATCAATAGCAACTAAGATGTGTGTGTACTTGTGTGAAGGAGGAAAAGGACCCATAAAATCAAAACCCCAGCAATCGAAAGGTTCGATCACTAGTGAGTAATTCATAGGCATCTCATTTCTCCTGCTAATGTTTCCAACTCTCTGACACTTATCACAAGATAGAACGTACCTTCGGGCGTCCTTAAAAAGAGTAGGCCAATAAAAACCTGATTGTAAAACTTTATGTGCGGTCCTTTCACCAGCATGATGTCCTCCATAGGGACTGTCGTGACATTGTCGAAGAATGTCTTGTTGCTCGTGTTCCGGTATACACCTTCTTACGATCCCGTCCGCACCTTCTTTATAAAGATGTGGATCATCCCAAAAGTAGTGCCTCAAATCCGTGAAGAATTTCTTCCTCTGCTGAAATGTAAAACCTGGAGGCAAAAACTTTGCAACGATAAAATTAGCATAATCTGCAAACCAAGGATCGGAATGAGATTGTACTTTTACAACAGCAAGCTGTTCATCTGGAAAACTGTCGTTGACTGGAATAGGATCGTGCGGGATATCTTCCATCCTTGAAAGATTATCCGCCACCGGGTTGTCTTCTCCTTTTCTATCGACAATCTGCAAATCAAATTCTTGAAGAAGGAGTACCCACCTAATGAGTCTTGGTTTGGCATCCTTTTTCTGCATAAGATACTTAATGGCAGCATGATCAGTATGAATAATAACTTTAGAATCAACAATATACCGCCTAAACTTATCACAAGCATACACCACTGCCAAGAATTAATTCTCGGTAGTAGCATAATTCTTTTGAGAATTATCAAGTGTTTTGCTGGCATAGTGGATGACATTCAGCTTCTTGTCAACCCTTTGTCCTAAAACAGCTCTAACAGCAAAATCACTAGCATCACACATAATTTCAAAGGGCAAATTCCAGTCAGGTGGTTGTACTATAGGAGCGGTTATCAAGGCTTTCTTAAGAACTTCAAAAGCTTCCTTACAATCTTCGTCAAATAAAAAAGGAACATCCTTCTGGAGAAGATTGGTGAGGGGTTTCGAGGTCTTAGAAAAGTCCTTATTAAATCTTCTATAGAAACCAGCATGACCTAGAAAACTACGAATACCTTTGATGTCCCTTGGATAGGGCATCCTTTCAATAGCTTCAATTTTTGCCTTGTCCACTTCAATTCCCCTTGCGGAAATCTTGTGTCCAAGAACTATCCCTTCGTTAACCATGAAATGACACTTCTCCCAGTTGAGCACCAAATTTGTTTCTTCACATCTCTGCAAAACTTTATTAAGATTGTGGAGACAGTGGTCAAAAGAGCTTCCATAGACGGAAAAGTCGTCCATGAAAACTTCTACAATCTCCTCACAGAAACCATGAAATATTGCAGACATACACCTCTGAAAAGTAGCAGGTGCATTACATAAACCAAAAGGCATACGCCTATAAGCATAAGTACCGTAGGGACACGTGAAAGTGGTCTTCTCTTGATCCGTGGTGTTAACGTGAATCTGGGAGAAGCCAGAATACCCATCAAGATAGCAGAAGTGGGTGTTTTTAGACAACCGCTCGAGCATCTGATCAATAAAGGGCAAAGGACAATGGTCCTTCCGGGTGGCCTTGTTTAACTTCCTGAAATCAATACACATTCTATATCCAATAATGGTCCTCTGAGGTATTAGTTCATTTTTATCATTAGGGACAACAGTCATACCTCCTTTTTTTTGGAACACAATGATCAGGACTTACCCACTTACTAGCAGCTATTGGATAGATGATACCTGCGGCTAGAAGTTTGAGAACCTCTGTCCTAACCACGTCCTTCATCGTTGGGTTCAACCGTCGTTGGTGATCAACAACCGGTTTAGCATCGGGCTCGAGATTGATAGTATGTTGGCAAATGGATGGACTAATACCCTTGAGATCATCAAGAGTATAGCCAATAGCACCTCGGTGTCTGCGAAGTGTCTCCAATAATCGCTCTTCTTCATACCCTGAAAGGTTAGAATTGATAATAACAGGATATACTTTCTTTTCATCTAAATAAGCATACTTGAGCGTATCGGGTAATGGTTTTAGGTCGAACACCGGGTCTTCTTTTGGTTGCGAGAGGATTCCTAAAGGTTCAACCGGTAGGTTGTGCTTCAGGATAGCAGGTTGTCTTAAAAATATGTCTTCTAGTTCATTCCTTTCCTGCATATGTATATCATTCTCGTGGTCCTCCATAAATTGCTGCAAAGTATCGTTAGGAGGAATAGCAATGGAAGCAATTTCTTCAATAATTTTGTCATTACTTGACAAGTCAGTACCACGAGGCTGCTTAGAAAACTTAGAGAAATTTAATTCATACGGCTCACCTTTGAATTCAACAGAAACTTTACCTTTCTTGCAATCTATTATAGCTCCACAAGTGCTGAGGAAGGGCCTACCAAAGATAATAGGGCAAAAACTATCTTGCACTGAACCAAGTACAAGAAAGTCTATAGGATATTTTACCTTCCCATAGAGTACTTCAACATCTCTTACAATCCCAGCTGGAGAGATTGTTTGTTTATTTGCAAGATGGATGGTGACATCTATGTCCTCGATCTCACACGGCTGAATCTCGTGCATGATCTCTTGATAAAGTGTGAAGGGGATAGCGCTGACGCTGGATCCCAAATCACATAGCCCATAGTAATTATGATCTCCTATCTTGACAGATACAACAGGTGTACCTGAAATTGGGCCTTTGTTCCTGGCTGTGACAATGTTAGTGGCAACAGAACAAAAACTAATAGTGGAACCTTCAATATCACTTGTTACCAGATCCTTGACCATTGCAACTTGAGGCTGGACCTTGATCGTGTCTTCAGGTTTGTCCGTGGTCCTTCCATTTTTATTTAAAATACTTGTAACAAAAGAGTGCTCCTTTATCCTGGAGGGATAAGGAGGCTGTTCATACACAACTGCAGGTAAAACAGGATCAGTAACATGATGTTGACTCTCCTTCGTCTTGGAAGAATCAATATGAGAAGCAAAGTCTTTGCAAAAGTCAACCATTAGCTGGGAATCAAGACCAATTTTAGAGCAAAAGGTATTAAAGTAATCAGTCTTTACATAACTCTCAATGTAGCTATGCTCATAGTTTATAGCGGGTTCAATACCTTTATCAATTTCCTAGTCTTCAGTATTCTTCTGGATCCTTTCTATAAGATCCCATTTTTCTTCCATACTTCTGGTCTGGAATACCCCACTAGAGGAGGCATCCAACATCTCCTTGTCCTGACGAGAAAGCCTGGCATACAAATTTGTAAGTATAATTTCCTTGGGGAGCTCATGGTTTGTGCATTTGAGCATCAGGGAATTCAGTCTCCCCCAAGCTTGAGAGATGCTCTCTCCGTCGCGAGACCAAAAGTTGTAGATGTAATTCCTGTCTTGGTGAATTTCACAAAGAGGATAAAACTTTGCATAAAAGAGAGACATAAGCTTTGGCCATTCAAGCGAATCAGAGTTATCGAGTAGCTTATACCAATCTGAAGCTTTATCTTTGAGCGATATGGAGGATAGTTTATTCATGACGAACTCCATCGTCACACCTGCAAGCTTAAATAAAGAACATAATTGTGATAGATATAGCAGGTGTTCTCCCGGATGTCCTTCTTCTGTATAACGATTAGCCAAGACATAATCAACAATACCAGATGGTATTTTATAGGGCACAATTTCAGTAGGGGTAGGAGTGACCACCACAGTCGTGGGGCGGCTCCTTACCAGCAACGAACCAACAGCAGAAGAGTCCATAAGGACTAAAGTAACAACAGAAAATAAAAGTTTCCTTACCGGCTTCACTTACCAATAGCGCTACATTCCACGGCAACGGGGCCAGAAAAGCTCGTTGATGGCGGAGAAGTTAATAGGTTTAGTTGGGTTGCCTTCCCTGTTAACCGCGCCAACCCCCACAAGTCTAGGGGATCAATTGTAGCTTTTCGATAAATAAGGATGTCGATCCCAACGAGGAGCAGAAGGTATTGATAAGTGACACTGGATAAGGAAAGACTGCAAACACTCAAAGGTAAATATTTAGGGGTTTTTGGTTTAAGCAACAAAAAAGTAAAAGACGGGCAAAGTAAACAGGGTAACTGAGGAGTAGAAAGTGGCCCAATCCTTTTACAAGGATAAGCCTAAGAAATGAACTTATAAAGGCTAAAGCGTTCTCGAGAAAACACGGGAGAAATAGTCTAGTCACTTTCACCATACTCTGCCAAGTAATATGTATTGTGTGATAAGTATCGCTGGGTGGATCAATGCTAGTACACCTTCTAGACTAAGATAAGTGTACTTTTATGATTACACACCTTGCAAGCATCCGCAAATACAAGGTAGTAATTAAGGCATAAGCCTAACCACAGCATTACGATCAAGGATCCATAACTCCCTTGTGCGAAAGTTTGCGAACTGGTGTTCAGGTTTCTGTCACTCCGGCCACCCACCATAAGCATCCTTTGTGCACAATGTTTCCCTCTAGGCCCATTAAAGGTGAAGTGTTATGTGTTCGACTCACATAACACCACTAGAGAAATAACAACACAACTTAAGTATCACACAACACATAATACTTCAACATCATATGACTACTAACAACTAGACTGCTCCCATGTTCTGAAGAACTAAAGTAACTACTCACAAGACATAAAAGAGATCATGATCAGAGGTGATAAATAGGTGATGAACAATCTGGACACAATAATATTTCTCCAACAAAACTCAATAGCATTCACCACAAAGTAGTAATCAACACCAACAGAGTAGAGGGGATAGATAGTACGGATTACAACACAAGTTGAAATTGTGAGATGAGATTGGATGAAGATGGAGATGGTGCTGATGTTGGGGATGATGTTGATGATGATCTCGATGATGCCCGTGACGACGATGATGATGATGGCGACGTTCTCCCCAAGGGGTTATATAGGCGAAAGGGGGCACCGAGAGGGGCCACCAGGCACCCAGGAGGGTGCCTGGCGCGACCAGGAAGGGGGGCCGAGCCAGGCACCCTTCTGGCTGCCTGGTGGGTCCTCTCACCTTCTCCTTTGGCGATTCCCAGTCATTTGGCATAAAAATGCTCACCGTAAAATTTTGTCGTATTTGGACTTGATCTGCTTCAGCAACTTGGTTTCCACTTCTTCACCGCTGAATCCTGGTTCTGCTGTTTCGGCACCGGAAAGTTGTAAACTGTGTAAAATAGGCAAAACAACATAAGAACAACACTTTAAAGTGGAAAATATCAATGAATAAGGTGAAATCACAATATAAAATAGTGATGCTTTTTGGACGTATCAACCGCTAGTTGATCTTTTCGTGCAGCATAACTCTTGGGCTGCATCCCATGACCTTTCTCCCCCGTCAACCTCGAGCAACCCGACTGATGCTTCTCATCCACCTCAGCCTTGAGGCCTACACTTCGGTAAGTTGTCTTCCATACTTACCTTCAGAATTCCTATATTTATCCGAAATGTCATACTTTGCTTATTTTGCACCAAAAGGGCATAATTAGCTTGTTACTTCAAAAACTGACATAGTCAACTTAGTTAGACATAGTTATCTCAAAACATATCATAGTTAGCTTAGTTATCTCACAAAATGACATAGTTAGATCAACAAATGGTATAATTAGCTAAGTCGGCTCAAAAATGGCATTATTAGCTAAGTTAGCTAAAAAATAATATAATTAGCTAAGTTAGCTAAAAAATGGAGGCTATTTCTTCATCATCTTCACCATGCATCATCTTCTCTTATGCTTCCTCTCCTTTCTTCTCTTCTTTCTTCTTCTTCTTCCTCTCTTTCTTTTCTTCTTCTTCTTCTTCTTCTAACTTTCTTTTCTTTCATTTTGCAGAGTAGCTTCACGGGAGTCATGCATTCATGGAGTGGTGCTTCTTCACTTGTAGAATATTTGTTTATTTTGAGACTTGTTTTTGATGGAGTGATGTATGTGTTTGACACTTGTGTGCACTATGTATATAGATCACTTGATGTTCATTATGTATTTGGAGACTATATAGATCACTTGATGTTTATTATGTGTTTGGATCACTTGATGAGATGTGATTTGTGCTTCTGGTACTGCTGGTATATATGTATATATATTTTGTTTTGTCAAATGCAGGGAATTATAAGAAAAAAAAACAGTGGTTATGCAGCCTCTTTGCCGTCTGCTTGCAGTTAGCAAACCCCTTTGCCGTCTGCTGGTAGTCGGCAAAGGTGACACGTGGCACCCAGCTGTGCAATCTGGGAACAGACTAGGTGCCATTTGGTCTGTATGCCGTCTGCATATGCATGGCAGACGGCAAAGAACATTACTATGCCGTCTGCCCGTCAGACGGCAAAAATCTGATGAGAGGTGACATCTTGATGACGTCATCAAATATTTGCCGTCTATCGGTAGACTGCACACCCCTCCGTTAATGGCTAACGGAGGGGCTTGTAACCTTTTTGCCGTCAGGCTGTTGTTGCCGTCTACTTGCCAGTATGCTGTCGGCAAAGGGCTTTGCCGTCCGTCGATTATGTGCAGACGGCAAAACACCTCTTTGCCGAAGAAACTGTTGACAGGAGCTGTGCCGTCCGGGAGCAGACGACAAAGCTCTTTGCCGACAGATAAAGGTGTGTTTGTTGTCTGCCAAGGCAGACGCCAAACAAGAGAATTCCAGTAGTGATATAAGGGTCGTGTGCCTCTTTACTCTCGGTTACTAGCTAGAAAAGGGACTATAGTCGTGATAGTGCTGATCCAACAGACCCTGATGCAACGTCTAACAAGCACTTGAAAGAAACACACGATCCGTGTACTTCTTCCTGATTGGTGGGATTCGAACACAGACACGCGTCGCGGTAAAAAGGACAATGGTGTACACAAAATTGAATTGATGTATAAAAACAAAAAAGTATAGAAAATTCATTATAAGAGGTAGACCGAGGAACCCTCCCAAAGGGTGATATATATCTCCTTCAGCAGGCGAGAGAAAGACCTTTGTCTCATCAGCTTCAATAGACAGAGGTCTTTCTATGTGATAGACAGAAAGACTGTAGGATAATTTTATCTATTGCTGCTGGACTTGGTACCTACTACTCCACTACTGAATCCTAGCATTTGTAATGTTCAGACTTGAGACTTGTGTTCGAGTCACAAATTTCCTTCCTCAATCTTAATCTCCGTAGATTCACTACTGTAGAATACATTGCCTCGCACACAAATGTAGAAATTTGCATGCTACCAATTGGTGTGTGCTGCATTGTGCAGTACGAATTTTAGGATTGTTTGTATGGACAACATAACTATCTGTCATGTGGTTTAACTCTTGGTTGGAATGAAATGCTTTCTTTTTACATCCCGTAGTTTATTTGGTGTGGATTTCCTCTTTATCCAGGATAATAATACGTCCCTAGCTTCTTACTGTGGGTGGTTTTACTTGTCAAGGACTCTGCCTGCTCTAGTAAACATCAAAACAAGCATCAGTTAGTTTGCAGGGCGAGATCAATAACTTGCTTTTCTATGTCTGGTGTTGATGCGCTTGTCTTGTTGTTTGATAATTCAGATTATATGGTTGAGGAGCTCGGCTTTGACAATAGGGGGATCTGTGCATCCTCCTCTTCTACAAGCACCACAGACCACCCTGTGGCGTGCACGGCGATTCTTCTTCCACTTAGGTGGTAACCCACTGGTTCCTCCCTCTCTCTGCTTGATGCCATGTACATATGTATGGTGCCGTTTCGATTCATGGTTCCAACTGTAGAATAATTTTATCTACTGAAAGATAGATATGGTTTCATATAAAACTGTAGTGGTGATTAGCATTGGTGGTGCATTGTCACCTGCTTCTATGATGAGGTTCAGGCTGTAGCCTTTTCTTCGGTCTTTGCGATTTTCCCTCTTCATAGATGTCTCTTTGATGCCTCCTGTTCTGGCATTTGCTTGGATGATAGCAAAGTATAGTATATGTTGAGAGGAGTCACTTGATAGGTGGGGTTTCAAAAATTCAGATAAGGCCGCTGATAGATAGGGAGGACCCTTACATAATTTTGAAATAGAAGTCTTGCTTTAGGCCTAGGTCTCATTTTTGGGGCTTTGCACATGAATCCTGCGTTTTTCATAGCATTTTAGGCCCCACGTGTTGTACATGCAGGTTATATAAGATTTTGGTTAGTGCATGACGCAGTGCTCTTTGATGTAATCATTTTCCTGAGTTAATATACTCTAATTTCGACGAGCCATGATAAAAAAAACCTGAGAGGTCTATGTGTGTTTAGTTTAAATATTATATTCTACAGGATGACCAATTTTGGTGTACTTCTGTATTTACGCCCAGCTCTTGTGTGTTTTTCTTTTGATTGATGGTTGTGATTTGAGTCTTTCCCACACTTTTGATTAATTCATGAAATACAAGGTTGAATTTCTTAATATGAGCCATAACATGATCAACTCTTACTATTGTCATCCTTCTTTTAGATTTATGTGTTTTGGTTTGACCATGGCTGTGATGATAAACACTTTCAGCAAACATGCCAGTTCTGCTTATGCGACTACATGACTGAAAAACCTGTTATACAAGATTTCTGCCACTGCATTTTGAGAACATTCCGATGTGTTTTTTCTTATTGGTTATCTCATGTTTTCTGCTTGTAGTTTATCTGATGTTTAAAAAAATACGAAACATTTTCTCATTAATGTGATATTGAGAACTGTCCGATGATGATTAAACTGAATAATTTTGTTGGAGATCTGAACTGTGGATATAGCTTATCATATTGTTCATTCCCAAAACCGGATTTTGTACCTTTCCTGCTTGTTGCTGAAAAGATTTGTGTTTGTCGCTCCACAATTGGAAGAATGGCCTGTTTTTAATAGTTTGGTCATCCTGTAGAGGAAAGCATAGATGAATGGAAACACCGGCAGCATGAAACAGCATGCTGCTTTATCAATCCATAACTATCTGTCACGTGGTTTAACTCTTGGTTGGAATGAAGTGCTTTCTTTTTACAACTCCGTAGCTTATTTGGTGTGGATTTCCTCTTTATCCAGGATAATAATACGTTCCTAGCTTCTTACCGTGGGTGGTTGGAATTATGGGATGGAGGTAGTACTTGTCAAGAACTGTGCTTGCTCTAGTAAATATCAAAACTAGCATCAGTCAGTTTGCAGGGCGAGATCAATAGCTTGATTTTCTATGTCTGGTGTTGATGTGATTTTCTTGTTGTTTGATTCAGATTATATGGTTCAGAAGAGTGGATTTGACAAGATGGGATCTCTGCATCCTCCTCATCTACAAGCACCACAGACCACCGTGTAGTTTGCACGACCTCGTTTCTTCTTCCACCCTGACACCTCCTGCCCTGCCCCTTTGGTGGCCTCGATTCTTATTCCACACTATCGCAAAGGTGGTAACCCACTGGTTCCTCTCTCTGCTTGATGCTATGTACATATGTATGGTCCCGTTTGGATTCATGGTTCTAACTGTAGAATAATTTTATCTAATGAGGGATATATAAGGTTCTAGATACAACTATAGTGGTGATTAGCGTTTGCGGTGCATTGTCACCGATCTGCTGCTTTTATGATCAGAGGTTCAGTTTGTATCGCTTGTTTGGTCTTTATGATTCCCCCCCTTCATAGTTGTTCTCTTTGATGCCTCCTGTTCTTGCATTTGCTTGCAGGATCCGTGGGAGATGGTATTCAGCCAATCAGAAAGAATCTTTTAATTAGATCAAGACGAAGCCGACACTATTGAGGGAGAGGAGCAGCTTAAACAGTACATTACCAAGTACAAGAGCGACCTTTTTGGATGATAGTCAGGTTTCCCCGAACGAACGAAGTTGCGAAGAGACGAAGAAAATAACATTCTATCAGAGAATTGTCTGAGATGGAGGTAAAAAAGTAATTTTCCAAATCAAATCTTACTGTGAAGGGAAGGTATATACACACGTACATACAAATATTGATAGACGTCTAGGAATGGAATCAGGGAAAGCCAAGCCTAGGTTAGCCAGATACTCGGGGATCGGTCCTCTGGTAGCACTAGACTAGATAGGTAGATACTACTGCCACTACCAGTAGTGCACATCCATCTTATCTCCACAACCAACGAAACTATGGTTCGTCTCTTCGCCACTATAAATACCCTGCCCGGCCGGTCCGTGATTGATCAGAACCATCACTAGTTGTTAAGTTGTTTAGCGCACACACCTAGCTAGCCAGCCATGGATGTCCAACTTCAGCGCCAGAACGGCTACGGGGTCGCTAAGGTGCCTGGCAACGCCTCCCGGGCGATGTCCCAGCTGAACACGGAGGCTAACGGCTTGGCGAAGTACCAGACGGTGATGATATTCTGCGGAGCCAAGCCCCACTTCGCCCTGACCGTCGTCGATCTTGACAAACAAGGCATGCAATACCGTCATGTGGAGCTTGCACCGGCCAATCCCGTGAACACCGTCAAACAGGTGGCAATATATATCTATATATATAAATATAAGTTGACTCGTTTTATTAAATTGAATTTCCTAGCTATATATATATATGAAAAGTCCTTCTTGTCTTGTATATATATAGCACTGGATCAAAGACGACCACTGGGGCATGACTATCAAGGACGACAAGGGGAGAACTGCCTTTGCTATAGTGAACACGGTGACTGGAGAGGCTATCCAGCACCCGGAAGCAAATGGAGGGCAGGTTGGTCCTGTTGTCTACCCTTTAACCTCTGCTAGAATATCTATCTCTTAGTAAGTAAATGCCCTTCCACATCGATCTATTTCTAAGTAAGTTGCCGCACGCAGGTTCGTCTTGTGCCGTACAACCCCATCGTTCGTGACAATTCCGTTCTGTGGACCGAGGAGGAAGCGGGCAAAGGTTTCTGCTACATCCGAGAGATGAAGGAGATCCATATGCCGCTGAGGCAAGACCCCAAGGTCCTGGACGCCGTCGACGACGGCAAGCGCGTCGTCGTGTCCACCAGGAACGGGGCTCTCAGCCAGCACTGGAAGATCCAGCGCGATGCAGTGTAAGCCAGGATAGATGTGCATGCATATCTACCTGATGGGTGGCCACGCGAACCGATATACAGTAGAATAATTGATCGAGCTAGCTGCTTACATACATATATGCATGCCAAGTCGATCTGTGCCGCCATCCTGTGTATTGTATTTGCGCATGCATGCATGCATGCATGTGAACTAGTATGCATGCCTCTGCAATGCTTCCATATATACGATCCATAAATAAAGTGCTTGCCCATGGTAATTACATGCAACTCACGTGTTACAGTCCACATGTTTCTCTAATGCAACCTTACTTTTGGCTTTGGTTTGTGCATACGCCATCTGAAGCTTAACTGTTGGACCTGACCTATTTCTTTATCATTTCCTTTTCAATCACCTTTGTGATTGGTCCGAGGAACTTGAACGATTTGAGATAACAAGTACATGCAGACATTTCCACACCAAGCTTCATCACTACCTGGATTCAATAAATCCTAAGGAAGATAGCTATATCTACATTCGAAACTTGGTCGAAGATAATCAGTCCAAAGGGACACCGCGGCTGTGCGTGGGATGGCCACGCTTGAATTGCGCAGAATGGCCATGTGGCGCCCCGGGACCGACACTATGCAGATCTAGCAACTCCTGATAGCCTCCGCATAATATCGATCCCAAGATGCCAGCTTCACACAACATACACGTGAAAACGTGCCTTGTGGTGAACCGCCAGTCTCACAACAGAGATTACAAATATTTCGCAACAACAACATAATACATACATATACAATAACTCATACAACAAGGGTCATACGACCAAGATCCAACTCATAAAACGGAAGCGAATAAAACTTTACATGTAGAGAACAACAAGTGCCTTAAGAAGACTTAAAAGTAAAGAAAATGGCGTCCATATCGCTGCCCAGACCGCTGTCTATGTTATAACTAGCTAACGTTGTCCATCACCATACCTGTAAGTGTTTGTTGTGGCAAGGTGAGTACATGGTGATTGCGCAAGTCTCATTACCAAGGGTACTAGCGCTAACAATACGTTAGGTATGGAAGGGATAAGTGGTGAATCTGCAAGCATCTAAGCTACACACTACAACTTAAGTCTAATAGAATAAGATGAAAAGTGCGACCGAAGAGGTAACTCGTGGACTACATCCCAATCACCTATCTACGCAAATATAACACAACCTTGTCCTCCCCTTAGCATAACACCACGAAGAAGAGGCAAACAAGGCACTCTCACGGTTGACAAATTTTATTATTAATTGTTGAAGTTGAGCAAGCAATTAGCATCAAGTTTAATGGTGGACAAGTTTTAGCAATTATGGTTGAACTTGTACTAACAACTGGCATAAAGCTCCAAGTTGTCCATAACTGCCGACATGAGTTTTCGAAAAGATTTAACCCTGTAGCGGTACACCAACATACACATTATAGGATCCATATGCACGCCCATCAAAACCAGCTACAACCCATGACTCGCATTCCCGAAGGCATCAGCAGTAAATCTGAAACAAGACGACAACGCTTGCTCGACAACACCCGCTATGACCCACGTTTATCGTTTCAAACTTATCTATAATTGTTTTATTGTTTCATTCCATATTTATATCATTTTGGCACAATTGTTTTTCATTTTTCTGGACTAATCTATTATCTGCATGTTTTCTGCATTTTCTGCATGTTTTTGGACTTTCGGGAAATCAATTTTATGGAGCTCCAGAAATCCCAAAAAAAATCAAAAATTATTTTTTATCGGGAAGATTTTCGGAGGTCACCAACCATGCCCAGGGGGGTGGCTCAGATCCCACACGCGCCACCACCACACGGCCAAGAGCTTGGTGGGTCTGCATGCCCCCCATGGTACAACGATCCACTGCCTCTCAGCACCTATATTTATCATTTCCGTCTATGCCGCTCTATTCCGTGGCAATCCAATCTAGAGGCATAGATGCACTTCTCTGTTCTGTGGCAATCCAATCTAGAGGCATTTTCCGGTAATCTGTCGGAGGGGGAAATCATCATTGTGGCTATCTCCATAAAATTGAAGGCCATCATGATCGCACGTGAGTAGTTTCCTTTGGACTATGGATCCATAGCAGTAGCTAGTTGCTTTTCTCTTCCATGTTTCTCAATACAAAGATCACATGAGCTGCCTTACATGATTGTTTACCACACCATGCTTTCTTTTGGAGAGAAACCACTAGTGAACCTATGGATCCCGATCCATCTTCCTCTTATATTCCTTCAACCTCGATCAAACGCTATTTTCAATTCCTTTCTTTAACTTTTTTGTCACATTCAAATCTTCCATACACTTGTGGTTTTAATCCTTGTAACTAGCAAGCTAGTGAGACTGACAACCTCACTAGTCGTGTTGGGGGCCAAGGTAGCTTTGTATTTGTGTGTACATGTACTGATCATTGGCTGTGTTACTAAACTCATGTTGCTTCGATAAACCTTGAGGTCACTTAAGGGAAATTACTGCATGCTACAAACCCTTGCACTAGGGGGAAGAACACCTTCCTAGTTGGGAGGAAGCATGGGATGACCCGGTCCCTGATACGGGCCCGAATCGTTTTGCATATTTTTGTCAGTCCCTGGAAAAATACCCTACTAGGATAATGGCCTTCAGCAACGCGGGGTAAAGTCCCATAAGCAGTGTCGGGTGCCCACGCTGTAGATAATGCGTTGCACCTAACTTTCAGCAGCAGCGCGGGCTCGTTGGGCCACGCTGCAGGACTGTACGTCCACTAGCAACATGGCTAGAAAACCCGCGCTGCAGGTACATTTATCGGATTTTTGGTTTATTCTGCAATATTATTTGTTTATACAGTTTTTTATAAATTTCCAGCATACATGCATAACATTTATATACACACACTCATCTAAACCACATCATATCATAGAGCATAACAATAAGCTCATCGATCATCACTATATATATATATCATCCATTGCCGGTTCATCTGCATGCATTATATATAATTAAGTGTGTCAAAAACCATTACAAATCAACATCATGAATAGATAAGTGACAAAATTAATAGAAGTTCATCATCACATTAAAACCAAAGTACATACATAGTTCTCATTGAACAACATATAGCTCTGCAGAGCATCTAATTATTGAACCATACATTGAAACTACATAAAACATTTCAATGCAGCGCAACAAATGCAATCATAATCGCAACCAAGGTAACAATTGATCGAACGACATAATGATACCAAGCCTCGCTATGAATGACATATTTTCTAATCTTTCTAATCTTCAAGCGCATTGCATCCATCTTGATCTTGTGATCATCAACGACATCCGCAACATGCAACTCCAATATCATCTTCTGCTCCTCCATTTTTTTATTTTTTCCTTCAAGTAATTGTTTTCTTCTTCAACTAAATTTAACCTATCGATAAGGCCAGTTGGAATTTCTGGTTCACATACCTCCTAGATAAATAAAATCTATGTCACGTTGGTCGGCATAAATGTCATAAACAATAAATGAACCAAATAATTATAAAAGATAATATATACCACATCCGAATCATAGACAGGACGAGGGCTGACGGGGGCGGATACCAAAACCATTGCACTAGCTATATAATAACAAGCAATAATAACAAGTAATATTTTTTCTTTTAGAAATAAGATAAAAACAAGAGGCTCACCACGGTTGTGCCGACGACGAGATCGGCGCGGACGATCGACGGCGGTGCAGACAGGGATGGGACGTGACGGACCGCTAAACCTAGACAAATCTGGAGGAAAATGGTGCTTGGAGGTCGAGTTTGGAGAGGAGAAAGCTTAAGTAGTGTGGTTTCGTCATTTCATCGAACACCTCATGTGTATAGGCGGTGAGCTAGAGCACCCCAAAGCCCTCCCCTCGCCGGCCAGAAAAAAACAGAGAACTGGAGTGCTCTGCTCGCGGGCGGGGGGTATATATTGCCAAATCATTGGTCCCGGTTCGTGGATGGAACCGGTACTAAAGGTACCCGTTAGTCCCGGTTCTAGCCACGAACCAAGACAATTTGATGTGGGCCAGGAGCGAGGCCCATTGGTCCTGGTTCGTGGCTGGAACGGATACAAAAGGATCCAGACGAACTGGGACCAATGCCCCACGAGGCCCGTCTGGCCCCCTGGACGCACGAACCGGGACGTTTGCCCTCATGGGTCCCGGTTCGTGACTCAACCGGGACTAATGGGCTGGCCAGGCCTGAACCAAAGCCCTGTTTTCTACTAGTGTTTCAATTTCATGGCCGTTTTGCTAAAAAATATTTCACTAACTGCATAATATTTAGAAAATGAAGTCGCAACTATTTGAAATTTTAGGATGTTAGCTTGAATGCTTAATGGGAAAAAATAAAAAGTTTGGGTTTCGAGTCACTTAAAAATAATATGTTGTACTTGTAATGTGGTTGTTTCTGGTACAAACATCGATGCTTCAAAGTGAATGGTACATCTTCATACACGAAGTACCACTAGTTTTTATCATAACCGTCTTTAAATTTCACCACATACATTGTTGGTGAAATGATGACAACATGCCAAGTTTCTTCCAATTTAGATTTCATTTGAATTGATTTTCATTACCAAGGTTTCTTTGCAATAACTGATTCACCTGGTATATTATATTTGTCAAATGAAGTCAAAATTGTTTGAAATTTTAGGATAGCAGTTTGAGTGCCTATTTCTTAACACGTACAAAAATTGGGGGTTTAAAGGATTTTAGAATAACATGTTGTCTTTGTAATGTGGTTGTCTCACATAAAAACCCTGATATTTCGATAGGAATGGCCCATTTTGTACACGAAATACCATTACTTTTTTATCATAATACTCTCAAATTTAAACAACATTCCGGTCTGGTGAAATGATAATAGCATGCCAAATCTCATACTGATTAGCCATCATTTGAATTGGTTTTCAATTTCAAAGTCTTGTAGGGTTTATACCCACTAGTGTTACAAGGGAAACGATTATATTCCTGTATGTATATGTTTTTCCATCTGTACTGCAAAGAAAATGGTGAGAAATTTTGATACACGTGTTTCATAAACAGTATCCCATAGCCCGCTTATGGGTGTAGATATCACCTTCTCGTTGGTTAACCTAAGTGGAAGGTTATGATGTAGACAGAAGAAAAATTTCGTCAGATGTACAGATGTGCCAGCCGTCGGTGGCTGCGGCAGTGTAGTGGTGATGGAATGCCAGATCTGGCCAGGTTCTCAACGGTCGCTGGAGTATGCTGACAGCGAGGGCGGTGGCTCCTCCGTGATTATGGTGCATTCATCGCATAGGCAGTGTGTGGGCCAATAGGCTTGCGGGCTTGCGGGCCGGTGACACTGTGCCGCAGATTGGATGTGGGTGCTGGGGTGAGTAGCTTCGGGAGAAAGCCTAGACACCATGACGTCTGCGAACGTCACTTTTCCTCCTTCGGTGAGCCTTTGTGGAGCTTCTCGTCCTACATCTTTGGACCATGGCCTTCGGCCGAAACCCTAAAATTTGGTGTGTTGCGTGACGACGTCATTTTCCAAGTTGTTACCCGCTTGGGGCATCACACGGAAGGTCATTGACCCCCTCGCGCTCTCCCGCGGTCCGTAGGTGTCTGGCTGGTGATGCTGGTGTGGTTAGCGGGGCGGCTGCCTCACTTGCGTTGGCGTTGTAACTCGTGTGGAAATCGAGCAAGGTACCGAATTTTATAGTAAAAACTATACTACTGGTATTAAATAAAATCAAAACATTAATGCGTGACTAGCCGATCGTAAATACTGTTCCGGGGAGCTAAAAATACAGTAATTGATCGTAAACCATTGTTTCAGAATCGTAAATACTGGACTCGTGACCTTAAGAGTCTAGTCGCTTATGGTGTTCCTGCACCAGCGATGATGTTGATCACCCAAGACAAGGTAAGACAGATGGAATAAAAGATAAGCTGGAATATACACTTGTTGCAGAGGATGAAATTATTCAAATTCCTTTACCTACTTCGAAACAGAAACTAGTCTTTATCACCACAAATATTCCTTCCATAGACCTAATCGAACATAAAATGTATTGGTACAAATCTCAAGCAGAAGGTACCTTTCTAATAAGCCTTTTATATAATTGTATAATTCACTATATTTTGGCCTCTAGAATGCAGAATCATTTTTGTTTGCTGCAACTATAGGTACGTATCACTATGTGTAGCTTTCTTGGGATACAAGCAATAATTTTCTCAGCAGTCTAAGAAATAGCACAATATATAAATCAGGGCAATTAATAAATTTTCAGGAAAAAATGATCCAAAATTTTGATACTTGGATCCGCCGCATGGGGTCGTGCTTCCGCCATCATACCATACTATGAAAACAGATACTATATATAAGATTCCTCATCTGGCGTATTTTGACAAAAATTCCTGTACACAAATGGCTCACCGAGTAAGGTTGCGTGATTCTTCCAAATGTCATAAGCACATAAAATGGAACCATATGCCGGGCACCTCCATCAACAATGACAAGGGGTACGGTATATATGGGTGGCAGTGAAGAATGCAAAAGAAGAAAAAGACATGGCAACTAAACAATTCAATCATAAATTATTTAATGCTCTTTGATATTAGTTTCTCATTGTGACAATGTTTTATTTCAATGTGACCACAAATGCCCACCTCTTATTGACTTAGGAAATAAAAAAGGCCTCAAATGGCCACCTCTTTTTGACTTAGCAAATAATTTTTTTTGTAAGCTAATAAGTGCTAACCAAATAAGATTTTATGTTTTTGCACAATCACATTAATCTGGGCATGTCTGGCTGGTGATGCTGGTGTGGTTAGCGGGGTGGCTGCCTCACTTCCGTTGGCGTTGCAACTCGTATGGAAACCGAGCTATGTACCGATTTTTATAGTAAAAACTATACTACGGGTATTAAATAAAATCGAAACATTAATGCGTAACTAGCCGATCGTAAATACTGGTCCGGAGACCTAAAAATACAGTAATTGATCGTAAACCATTGTTTCAGAACCGGTGACCTCAAGAGTCTCGTCTTCTGGTGTTGCTGCACCAGGGATGATGTTGGTCAGGCAAGATAAGGGTAAGGCAGAAGGAATCAAAGATAGGCTGGAATATACATTTGTTGCAGAGGATAAATTTTTTCAAATTCCTTTACCTACTTCAAAACAGAAACTAGTCTTTATCACCACAAATATTCCTCCCATATACCTAATCGAACATAAAATGTATTGGTACAAATCTCAACCAGAAGGTACGTTTCTAATAAGCCTTTTATAGAATTGTATAATTCACTATATTTTGGCCTCTAGAGTGCAGAATCATTTTTGTTTGCTGCAACTATAGGTACGTATCACTATGTGTAGCTTTCTTGGAATACAAGTAATAACTTTCTCAGCAGTCTTAGAAATAGCACAATATATAAATCAGGGCAATTAAAATTTTTTCAGGAAAAAATGATCCAAAATTTTGATACTTGGATCTGCCGCATGGGGCCGTGCTTCCACCATCATACCAAACTATGAAAACACATACTATATATAAGATTCCTCGACTGGCATATTTGGACGAAAATTACTGTACACAAATGGCTCACCGAGTAAGGTTGTGTGATTCTTCCAAATGTCATAAGCACATAAAATGGAACCATATGCCGGGAACCTCCATCAACAACGACAAGGGGTACGGTATGGGTGGCAGTGAAGAATGCAAAAGAAGAAAAAGACATGGCAACTAAACAATTTAATCTTAAATTATTTAATGTTCTTTGATATTAGTTTCTCATTGTGACAATGTTTTATTTCAAAGTGACCACAAATGCCCACCTCTTATTGACTTAGGAAATAAAAAAGGCTTCAAATGGCTACCTCTTTTTGACTTAGCAAATAATTTTTTTGTAAGCTAATAAGTTCTAACCAAATAAGATTTTATGTTTTTGCACAATCACATTAATCTGGGCATGTATGGCTGGTGATGCTGGTGTGGTTAGCGGGGCGGCTGCCTCACTTCCGTTGGCGTTGCAACTTGTGTGGAAACCGAGCAAGGTACCGATTTTTATAGTAAAAACTATACTACCGGTATAAAATAAAATCAAAACATTAATGCGTGACTAGCCCATCGTAAATACTGGTCCGGAGACCTAAAAATACAGTAATTGATCGTAAACCATTGTTTTAGAATCGTAAATACTAGACCGGTGACCTCAAGAGTCTAGTCTTCTGGTGTTGCTGCACCAGCAATGATGTTGATCACGCAAGATAAGGTAAGACAGAAGGAATAAAAGATAAGCTGGAATATACAATTGTTGCAGAGGATAAAATTATTCAAATTCCTTTACCTACTCCGAAACAGAAACTAGTCTTTATCACCAAAAATATTCCTTCCATAGACCTAATCGAACATAAAATGTATTGGTACAAATCTCAACCAGAAGGTACGTTTCTAATAAGCCTTTTATATAATTGTCTAATTCACAAAGCTTGACGTATTTCTCATGCCTTGTCACAACACATGCATAGTCATAGATCGATGAAGAGCCGACTTTCAGTCAATTCTATCTAGGCTGTATGAGCTTCGATCAAGCCAAAATGCAATTCTAACTATATTGTGTTCAAAGACTGCATGCTGTCCTTCTTCGTAAGGACACACACCATCCCAAACATCGATTGATTAGTAGAAAATCAAAATAAATGAAAATCGGGTTGGTGATGTTGACGATGTTGATTCTATCTAAAGAAAAGTGTTAGTCACATATTTCGAAAATTATGTATAACATTAGTATTAGAAACGTGTAACTGAGTAGTTGCACACTGTAATCCTGCACTTTTCCTACTCTTGCATTTTGGCCTCTAGAGTGCAGAATCATTTTTTTTTGTGCAACTATATTCGCAAAAAAAAACTATAGGTACATATCACTATGTGTAGCTTTCTTGGGATACAAGTAATATTTTTCTCAGCAGTCCTAGAAATAGCACAATATATAAATCTTGGCAATTAATTTTTTTTCAGGCAAAAATAATCCCAAGTTTTGATACTTGGATCCGCCACATGGGGCCGTGCTTTCGCCATCATACCAAACTATGAAAACACATACTATATATAAGATTCCTCGAGTGGCATATTTGGATGAAAATTCCTATACACAATGGCTCACCGAGTAAGGTTGCGCGATTCTTCCAAATGTCAGTAGCACAGAAAATGGAACCATATGCCTGCCACCTCCATCAACAACGACAAGGGGTATGGATGGCAGTTAAGAAATGCAAAAGAAGAAAAAGACATGACAATTAAACAATTCTATCATAAATTATTTAATTTTTTTGATATTATTTTCTCATTGCGACAATGTTTTAGTTCAAAGTGACCACAAAGGCCCACCTCTTATTGACTTAGCAAATAAAAAAGGCCTCAAATGCCCACCTCTTGTTGACTTATCAAATATAAAAGGCTTCAAATGCCCACCTCTTATTGACTTAGCAAATAATTTTTTTGTAAGCTAATAAGTGCTAACAAAATAAGACTTTATTGTTTTGCACAATCACATTAATGTAGACATGTCAATTATGGACAAACCAACTAAAATATTTTTTGCACACGGTTGCAACGCACGGGCAATCTCAGGCAACCGGACCCAGCGTTTCCATCGCCTCACATGCAAGTCACCATCCAATCTCGATATCACCAAAAATGTGTGGCCCCCGTCTGTGTTTGGAGTGCCATGCAGCGCATCGCCGTGAAAAATGACAAAACTAACCCTTTTTGCGAAGTTCAGCACAAAATGAACTCATTCAGAAAATATTTCACAAAATAGCTCTTTTGTATAACGCCCGGGCCCGAGGCTCTATACTAAACAGTATTACACCCTAGTCAAGGGAGCCATGGGGTCAGAGCTGAATGCCGCGCCGGACCGGCGTGAGACGCATGACGCCCTAGACCACGGGCGCCATGCCTGTTCGCTCAAAGCGATTGAGGGGGCAACATACTGCAGTGAAGTGAAAAAGGTAGCAGGGAGCAATGATAGTGAAACAAGTGGATGGGAAAGCGGTGTAGCGATATGGGGAGAACACAACCGTCCATTAGCGCATGGATGTCCACTCTACTCAGCCTACCTGCATATCACTGACATATATCAAAAAGTATGTGACTTGTTTGTGAGACTATGTGTTGTATGATAATTGTTCTAGTCATCCCTAGTATGTTTGTTCTAGGTCATATTTCCAACCATATTTTAATTCAACAACAATGTTTATCAGTGCTTCTCTTTGAAAGGATCGATATGGTCAACTAGAGGGGGAGGTGTGAATAGATGTCTAACTAATTTAAGCTTTATTACCAACTTTTAGGGTTTAGCGGATAAACAAGATTTTCTAGATGTGCACTAGATGAACAACCATAGGTGGCGAGCAAGCTCAAACAAATAAGCTAGGCAACAACTACAATAGCAAGCCAACAAGCACACAAAGTTATTACAAGGTAAAGATGCGGGAAAGGATAAACCACAAGTGAGACGGAAACACGTTGATTTTTCTACCGAAGTTCACACTCTTTTGAGGGAGTGCTAAGCTGCGTTGGAGCGGTGCTCAATCCTTGAGAGTGCTACCATATACGTAGCTCACCATATTCTCCATTTTGAGTCACCCCCAAAGGCTGAGCCTCGATCCACTCGGGGTTTGTCATGAAGGCGACCACCACACTTTACAAACTTTCCGGAGCACACCACAAGCAAGGAAGCTTCCAGGACAAACACCTAGCCGCCTAGGAGCCAAAGCTCCAAGAGTAACAAGTCGACGGTGGAGAAATCTTGCGGGGAAAACAAATCGGTTTGGTGAAAGTGTAGATCAGGCTTTCCTCTTTCAAATCCCAAAAGATCAACATGTGTTGGTGGAGGAGACGAGAGTATTGAGCAATATGGTGTTCTAGTAATGGAGCTCAATCAAGGAGGGAGAAGGGTTAGGGTTAAAGGAAGAACAATAGGTATTTATATCACTTGGGACGGCTGGTCAAAGTCTGACCGCTGGACTCAAAAACAAAAAAAAACAGGATATTCATAATCTATGAAAAAATCTACCCCAAATCGATATATAATTTGTATATGCTTACGTTTAGATATGTCAGATTCAAATGAATCAAATTTTAACTTTAAAAAAGGTAAATGATTTAAAAAAATCTATGCCGACGACCGTCGTTGGGTCCATCGGCATAGCTCTGACGGCGTCTACCGGCCGTCAGTGGCAGGGTTGCCAGGGTCAGCTCTATGCCGACAGCGATCATATGCCGACGGCTGTCGTTGGCATAGATAGCTGGCCGACTGCCTATCCATGCCGACAGGCCGTCGGCATAGATGGATGTGTGCGGACGACATATCTCCATCCGTGCCGATGGCCCCGGCGAAAAGTCGTAGGCATAGAAAAGTCGTCGGTATATAGTATATTGGGTTATTCCGGTGGTGTACATGGAATAGAATACTCGCATCCCTCGATACTTGCTGCTGCGGATCATGCGGGGAAAGGTGCCCGGGTCTTGTTTTGTTATTTTGTGCTTTCGTGAGGGCTTCTTTTGTAATCCTGGATGAATCGCATATTTTCTTTATCTAATACAATCCATATATTTCTAATACAATCCTGAAGTGGACGGACAAGCACAACTTTGTTGTTAACGTCGTAGCTAATGGGTGTCATCGCAAACAAAAAATCTTTTAATTAGATCGGTAGTGCTTGAGCAAAGGAACTCCAGATGTGTTAATAATCACCATTCATGCTTACTAACGAGGGCTAGATAGAATATTCCAAACTAACGAAATCAGATGCCACCTTTTACTTTTGGTGTTGCCAGTTTGTCCCAAGACAAACACTATAGATAAGCATAGGGTGTCTTCTTATGTTAATAGCGCAATAATTTTAAAAAAAAGTGTTCTAAAAAATGAGCTATCATGTATGAAGATTCATGGTCGCCGTTAGGGCCGTCGGCATAGATCTAACGACATCAGCCTTCCTTCAGCAAACCTTCCACGTGTCAGCCTATGTCGACTTCCAAGGATATGCCGAGGGCTACCGTCAGCACAAATTGATATATGTCGATGACCGAAGGTATGCCGACGACAACCCTCTACATAGGCCAAAGGCCAGTGTTTGTTGACAGCCTTTTGTCCGCCATCGGCATAGATCTAGATCTGCCGATTGCACCGACAAAAATCTGCCAGCATACAAAAGGTCGTCGGCATATTAGGTTACTCTGGAGCTGTGTGTTGCGTGTTTACACCAATCATCACAATCCTAGAGACAATCTGATGGATGTAGATAACAAATTTGTCTCGTTTAACCAAACAATGAAAAATATACAAGAAAGTCAAAACAAAAGTGTATTTTCTATAAATATGAAGCAAACATGATTTTAGTTTGTCCAAATTCGAAAACATAGTATAGCAACAGATTCTTTTCAAAACCTTATAAAAACCATATAACATTTGTCAAAATCAATGAAAAATATCAATTACTTGTAATTTTAAGAAAGTATAAGGACCTATATGAAAAAGTAGATGAGGTCACATTTTTAACATACTCAAAAACAAAAACAAACAGGATATTCATAATATATGAAAAATTCTACCCCAAATCTATATATAATTTTTATATGCTTAAGTTTAGACAAGTTAGATTTAAATTAATCAAATTTTAACTTTAAAAAAGGTAAATGATTTAAAAAAAATAAAATAAAAAATCTATACCGAAGACCATGGTCAGTTCCATCAGCATAGTTCCGACGGCGTCTACCGGCCGTCAGAGCCCGGGTCGCCAGGGTCAGCTCTATGCCGACGATATCCATGCCGACAGGCCGTTGGCATAGATGGATGTGTGCCGACGACATATCTCCATCTGTGCCGATGGCCCCGGCGAAAAGCCGTCGGCATAGAAAAGTCGTCGGTATATAGTATATTGGGTTATTCCGGTGGTGTACATGGAATAGAATACTCGCATCCCTCGATACTTGCGGGTGCGGATCATGCGGGGAAAGGTGTCCGGGTCTTGTTTGCTATTTTGTGCTTTCGTGAGGGCTTCTTTTGTAATCCTGGATGAATCGAATATTTTCTTTATCTAATACAATCCATATATTTCTAATACAATCCTGGATGAATCTAAAGTGGACAGACAAGCGCAACTTTGTTGTTAACCTCGGGTTACAACAATATCGCGGGTTATGCCCTGTGTCTGCATTACCAAACATTATTGCCCCTGATTCCATGCGTAGCTAGCAATAAGAGATATTTTCACCTCATAGCTAATGGGTGTCATCGCAAACAAAAAATATTTTAATTAGATCAAGACGAAGCCGACACTATTGAGGGAGAGGAGCAGCTTAAACAGTACATTACCAAGTACAAGAACGACCTTTTTGGATGATAGTCAGGTTTCCCCGAACGAACGAAGTTGCAAAGAGACGAAGAAAAAAACATTCTATCAGAGAATTCTCTCAGATGGAGGTAAAAAAGTAATTTTCCAAATCAAATCTTACTGTGAAGGGAAGGTGTATTCACACGTACATACAAATATTGATAGACGTCTAGGAATGGAATCAGGGAAAGCCAAGCCTAGGTTAGCCAGATACTCGGGGATCGGTCCTCTGGTAGCACTAGACTACATAGGTAGATACTACTACCACTACCAGTAGTGCACATCCATCTTATCTCCACTACCAACGAAACTATGGTTCGTCTCTTCGCCCCTATAAATACCCTGCCCGGCCGGTCCGTGATTGATGAGAACCATCACTAGTTGTTAAGTTGTTTAGCGCACACACCTAGCTAGCCAGCCATGGATGTCCAACTTCAGCGCCAGAACGGCTACGGGGTCGCTAAGGTGCCTGGCAACGCCTCCCGGGCGATGTCCCAGCTGAACACGGAGGCTAACGGCTTGGCGCAGTACCAGACGGTGATGATATTCTGCGGAGCCAAGCCCCACTTCGCCCTGACCGTCGTCGATCTTGACAAACAAGGCATGCAATACCGTCATGTGGAGCTTGCACCGGCCAATCCCGTGAACACCGTCAAACAGGTGGCAATATATATCTATATATATAAATATAAGATGACTCGTTTTATTAAATTTAATTTCCTAGCTATATATATATATGAAAAGTCCTTCTTGTCTTGTATACATATAGCACTGGATCAAGGACGACCACTGGGGCATGACTATCAAGGACGACAAGGGGAGAACTGCCTTTGCTATAGTGAACACGGTGACTGGAGAGGCTATCCAGCACCCGGAAGCAAATGGAGGGCAGGTTGGTCCTGTTGTCTACCCTTTAACCTCTGCTAGAATATCTATCTCTTAGTAAGTAAATGCCCTTCCACATCGATCTATTTCTAAGTAAGTTGCCGCACGCAGGTTCGTCTTTTGCCATACAACCCCATCGTTCGTGACAATTCCGTTCTGTGGACCGAGGAGGAAGCGGGCAAAGGTTTCTGCTACATCCGAGAGATGAAGGAGATCCATATGCCGCTGAGGCAAGACCCCAAGGTCCTGGACGCCGTCGACGACGGCAAGCGCGTCGTCGTGTCCACCAGGAACGGGGCTCTCAGCCAGCACTGGAAGATCCAGCGCGATGCAGTGTAAGCCAGGATAGATGTGCATGCATATCTACCTGATGGGTGGCCACGCGAACCGATATACAGTAGAATAATTGATCGAGCTAGCTGCTTACATACATATATGCATGCCAAGTCGATCTGTGCCGCCATCCTGTGTATTGTGAACTAGTATGCATGCCGCATGCATGTGAACTAGTATGCATGCCCCTGCAATGCTTCCATATATACGATCCATAAATAAAGTGCTTGCCCATGGTAATTACATGCAACTCACGTGTTACATTCCACAGGTTTCTCTAATGCAACCTTACTTTCGGCTTTGGTTTGTGCATACGCCATCTGAAGCTTAACTGTTGGACCTGACCTATTTCTTTATCATTTCCTTTTCAATCACCTTTGTGATTGGTCCGAGGAACTTGAACGATTTGAGATAACAAGTACATGCAGACATTTCCACACCAAGCTTCATCACTACCTGGATTCAATAAATCCTAAGGAAGATGGCTATATCTACATTCGAAACTTGGTCGAAGATAATCAGTCCAAAGGGACACCGCGGCTGTGCGTGGGATGGCCACGCTTGAATTGCGCAGAATAGCCATGTGGCGCCCCGGGACCGACACTATGCAGATCTAGCAA
This sequence comes from Bromus sterilis, assembly GCA_950022295.1. NCBI lineage: Eukaryota > Viridiplantae > Streptophyta > Magnoliopsida > Poales > Poaceae > Bromus > Bromus sterilis. Next base: position 299,005,007 of record OX465601.1, on the reverse strand, counting down.
CTCCTGATGGCCTCCGCATAATATCGATCCCAAGATGCCAGCTTCACACAACTTACACGTGAAAACGTGCCTTGTGGTGAACCGCCAGTCTCACAATAGAGATTACAAATATTTCGCAACAACAACATAATACATACATATACAATAACTCATACAACAAGGGTCATACGACCAAGATCCAACTCATAAAACGGAAGCGAATAAAACTTTACAGGTAGAGAACAACAAGTGCCTTAAGAAGACTCAAAAGTAAAGAAAATGGCGTCCATATCCCTGCCCAGACCGCTGTCTATGTTATAACTAGCTAACGTTGTCCATCACCATACCTGTAAGTGTTTGTTGTGGCAAGGTGAGTACATGGTGATTCCGCAAGTCTTATTACCAAGGGTACTAGCGCTAACAATACGTTAGGTATGGAAGGGATAAGTGGTGAATCTGCAAGCATCTAAGCTACACACTACAACTTAAGTCTAATAGAATAAGATGAAAAGTGCGACCGAAGAGGTAACTCGTGGACTACATCCCAATCACCTATCTACGCAAATATAACACAACCTTGTCCTCCCCTTAGCATAACACCACGAAGAAGAGGCAAACAAGGCACTCTCACGGTTGACAAATTTTATTATTAATTGTTGAAGTTGAGCAAGCAATTAGCATCAAGTTTAATGGTGGACAAGTTTTAGCAATTATGGTTGAACTTGTACTAACAACTGGCATAAAGCTCTAAGTTGTCCATAACTGCCGACATGAGTTTTCAAAAAGATTTAACCCTGTAGCGGTACACCAACATACACATTATAGGATCCATTTGCACGCCCATCAAAACCAGCTACAACCCATGACTCGCATTCCTGAAGGCATCAGCAGTAAATCTGAAACAAGACGACAACGCTTGCTCGACAACACCCGCTATGACCCACGTTTATCGTTTCAAACTTATCTATAATTGTTTTATTGTTTCATTCCATATTTATATCATTTTGGCACAATTGTTTTTCATTTTTCTGGACTAATCTATTATCTGCATGTTTTCTGCATTTTCTACATGTTTTTGGACTTTCGGGAAAATCAATTTTATGGAGCTCCAGAAATCCCAAAAAAAATCAAAAAATATTTTTTATCGGGAAGATTTTCGGAGGTCACCAACCATGCCAGGGGGGTGGCTCAGATCCCACACGCGCCACCACCACACGGCCAAGAGCGTGGTGGGCCGGTCTGCATGCCCCCCTGGTCCAACGATCCACTGCCTCTCAGCACCTATATTTATCATTTCCGTCTATGCCGCTCTATTCCGTGGAAATCCAATCTAGAGGCATAGATGCACGTCTCTGTTCTGTGGCAATCCAATCTCTAGGCATTTTCCGATAATCTGTTGGAGGGGGAAATCATCATGGTGGCTATCTCCATAAAATTGAAGGCCATCATGATTGCACGTGAGTAGTTTCCTTTGGACTATGGATCCATAGCAGTAGCTAGTTGGTTTTCTCTTCCATGTTTCTCAATACAAAGATCACATGAGCTGCCTTACATGATTGTGATCCATATGATGTAATCTGTTGGTGTGTTTGTTGTGATACGATGAATTGTCACTTTGTGATCAAATTTATCCATCAATATTTTTTAGATGTATTTGGTTTCTTTGCTGCATAATTCTTATTCATATATGCTCTCCGATCTATCTATCTTTTTTAGACAAGTTAAAGCGGTGATCTCCAAGAGGGAGTTGTGTATGATAGTTCGGTTCAATCTTGCAAAGTAATCTACCACAGTGAAAAAAAGTGGAAAGGGCTTGTATTATTTTGTTGCCACTAAGGATAAAAAGAGGGTTGCATAGTTGTCCTTTGAACGCAGGGTGAAGAAAATATATGATCTACTTCATGTCATCATACTTATTGCAATACTCTGTTTTGTTTAATAGTTTAAGATTCATGCTGGATAGAGGTCTTGGATGGAGTATTAGCTATAGATACAGTTGGATAACGGTCTATATGTATTCTGACATGATGCTCATATGTTGATTATGCCATGGATAGTCATAGTTATAAAAAATGCAATATAATCGATGCACAACTGTATTGTTTACCACACCATGCTTTCTTTTGGAGAGAAACCACTAGTGAACCTATGGATCCCGATCCATCTTCCTCTTATATTCCTTCAACCTCGATCAAACGCTATTTTCAATTCCTTTCTTTAACTTTTTTGTCACAATCAAGTCTTCCATACACTTGTGGTTTTAATCCTTGTAACTAGCAAGCTAGTGAGACTGACAACCTCACTAGTCGTGTTGGGGGCCAAGGTAGCTTTGTATTTGTGTGTACATGTACTGATCATTGGCTGTGTTACTAAACTCATGTTGGTTCGATAAACCTTGAGGTCACTTAAGGGAAATTACTGCATGCTACAAACCCTTGCACTAGGGGGAAGAACACCTTCCTAGTTGGGAGGAAGCATGGGATGACCCGGTCCCTGATACGGGCCCGAATCGTTTTGCATATTTTTTTCAGTCCCTGGACAAATACCCTACTAGGATAATGGCCTTCAACAGCGCGGGGTAAAGTCCCATAAGCAGTGTCGGGTGCCCACGCTTGTAGATAATGCGTTGCACCTAACTTTCAGCAGCAGCGCGGGCTCGTTGGGCCACGCTGCAGGACTGTACGTCCACTAGCAACACTGCTAGAAAACCCGCGCTGCAGGTACATTTATCGGATTTTTGGTTTATTCTGCAATATTATTTGTTTATACAGTTTTTTATAAATTTCCACCATACATGCATAACATTTATATACACACACTCATCTAAACCACATCATATCATAGAGCATAACAATAAGCTCATCGATCATCACTATATATATATATCATCTTATGATCATAATATCCAACACAAAGCTTTTTTACTACTACTAAGTAGGACCTAATCCAATAGAAGTACGAATTCTCCAACAAGATAATATTTAACAACAAGTACGAAACAACCTACTCCTCAACCTCCAAAGGGTAAATGTAAAAAAACCAAAAGACACCTCGATTTCCATAAGGTAGTATGGAGAACATCTTGTCCCAAGATTTTATATTCATATGATTCACTATCCCTTGCCATCCTTTGAATCTGAAGCAGCCACCATCATGTTCACTTTCAGTGTTGTATTCAGTGTTGAAGAGTACATCCTATGGCCATGCAGAAACAAATGTAAGCTCGACTCTATGAAGCATCCACCTAGGCACACATGGTTTGGGGATCCTCTACTGAAAACATATGAGTAAAATACTTAGTAATGCGGTAATGTTAATCTTAGGTCAAAAGATTTCTAAAAATGATGGACTACTGACAGAATATATAGTAAAAAAATTCACCATGTTCTAACCTTTTACATATCCTGAAAATAACTCGATAACAAATGGCACATATGGTGTATAAGATTCGTCGGCATCATAAAAGTTTGCAAAGCCACATAAATCTTTAAGAACTTCGATGTACTCAACTTGTTCATCCATTGTTAGGTCAAAGCCAGCATTATAAAAAGTATTAACAAACATCTTGCGTATATCCTTCGGAGCATAGGGATAAACTGGCAATTATAAATAAGTTGACAACTTGGGAAGAAAGGAAATCAGGAAGAAAACAAGTTAAATTTGTTTAAGAAACTCACGTTGACATAGAACCAGCTTCCTGTCTTCCACTAGCATCGAAATATCCTTATTTCGAAATTTAATACCATCTCGACGACGAGGCCCAAGATCAAAGGTTATTTGCATACCCTCCTCTAATGCATATGCCTTGCATAATGCATACCAATTTGGACAAGCAAAATAAGTGCACCAAGGTTTATTAGTGACCTCGATCTTTAAAGTTATACCATGTTTCTTCGTCTTTAGTTTTACTTGTTTTGTTTCATTCTCTTGCAAATCATCGAATTTAACAAATTCACATACGTGACGTCTTGCATGGCATGGGATGCGCTGGTTGAATATAAAACAATTACACGTCAAAACAAAAAAAATTAAGTGAAGCATGCTTAAATAAGAAGATGTCGCAGAAGTTGCATATACCGTTATTTTTTCGAAGTCGCGCCTAAGCGTGAGGGAGAAGTATCTTTCTTCATCCCCATCCTACTTTGGATGCCTGTCGCACCGACCTGAGTTATCGTCACAATAGTAGCACGGGGGGATTCTATCAGCGTCGTCAGCCATTTTCTGTGTTCATAATTCAAAAGATTAGTTCAAAGTCAATACATCGTTTGTGCCTCATACTTAGATTGGACATATACACAAGAAACTACGGGGATGGAGCATGCGAGACAACTAAGATGCACAAGTTCCGTACTGTTGCATATCACAAGGCTCACTTGACCAACCCTGCAGTCACATGGTGTCACAACGGTTTTAATCATCGACATTCTTAAAAAGGAACACACATATCGGTTTTTGCCTCATACTTAGGTTGAATACACACAAGCAACTACGGGGATGGCGTTAGCGAGCCAAGTAGGATGCATAAGATTCGTATTTGTGTATATCACAAGGCTCGCTAACTCATCCCTGCTGTCACATTGTGTCACAACTGAAAAATGGTGAACTCGAATAAAATGCAATTATAATATTTTATCATATAATATCACTAATATATCTCGAATAATCCAGTCAATGCAACAATAATATCACCAATACAACTCGACTACTACATCTCAGAAAATTAAACTCGACGACGACCCAGAGCCAAGCCGCGGGGGGTAAACACCCAAAGATAAGGAACCGCCACAGGAACATAGCTCAGGTATGAGCCGTGAAGAAACTGCCAGGTATTGGTCGTGGACTCCCCGCGTCCAACGCAACCAAGTAGCTACGGACGTGCTTGTCCTACTCCCTGACCCAACAACGTACCACCTCCTCGGGGGACAGCTCCCTCTGCACCGACTGTGTCCCACGTGCCCACCACCAAAGAAGCTCCGGGTCGACGACAAAACCCAGACTCCTAACCAAGCGGCGCGTCCCGGACACCACCTCACAGCGCCAGCCAGGGGAAGCCCAGTCCCGGACATTGCGCTTCCCATCAAGAAGGTGCTCTCTGCCACGGCAACGAGGATGCGGGCCAGGAATCGTCGTCGAGAACTTATTTAATATACAAAGTTATATTAAAATGTATGAGTGAAAAATATTATACTAACTACTAAATTAACAATTTAAGACAAAAATAATTTTAAATAATGTCTCATACTTAGATTGGACACATAAGAGAATCAAGGGGGAGCGTAGCAGCCACCCAAGTAGGATGCACAAGTTCCGGACTTGTACATATCACAAGGGTAGCTGCACGCTCTCCCCCGATGTCACATAATGTCCAAATTTATTTTCATCATCGGCATTCTACAAAAATAGAAGAAGTAACGATTAAAAGTAATTTGATGTTGAAACACCGTTTAATTCACGTTCTGACAAATCTCAAGCACTCGATATGTCCTACTTTTCTAGCACAAGTCATGCCGAAATCCACGAAAATTTTCGGCATAACATTTGCTAGAAATTGGACATATTGAGCACCTGAAATTTGGCGGAACTGAAATTAATCGATATTTCGGCAAAACATTGGCAACTCATAACCCTAAAAAATTTAATATGACATTTTCTAATATAAGTTTGCTCAACAAAAATCATAACTGCCTCAATATTCTAACAAAAATCCTAATTACCTTAATATGTTGTTAAAAATCCTAATTGCCTCAATATGCTAATAAAAATCCTAATTACCTCAATATGCTAACAAAAGTCCTAATTTCCTCAATGTGCTAACTAAAATCCTAATTGGCTCAATATGCCAACAAAAATCCTAATTGCCTTCTTATGCTAACAAAAATCCTACTCTCCCCATGTTTAATAACCTAAACGAGGGTAGAGGGGGGGACTCACCAGGCGAGCGAGGGGGCGGCCTCCGGCGACGGCGACGGCGAGGAGGGCACGGGGGTGATGGTGAGGAGGGCGCGAGCGACGGTGAAGAGCTGTGGGCGGCGTCTCCGGCGACGATGACGAGCATCGGGCGCAGGCGACGGCGATGACGAGATAGATTGGTATGAGTGTGATTGAGAGTGAGAGTGAGATCCAGATGAAGTACACTGTGGTATAGAATATCATCTACAGCGCAGGACAGGGGACAGCGCGCTGCTGCAAACCCGTAAATCTACAGTGCGGCCTCTTCTACACGCGCTACTGATAGGTGGTATCTTCATAGCTATCCAGGGCTAGACCCAATGGCAGTGCGTGGTAAAAACACCGTGCTGCAAATTTCCTAGACATCTACAGCGCGGGTTTATACTGGGGCGCTTCTAAAGTGGCAAGCCATAAGAATCACAGTTGTGACAACATATTAGCAGCGCGGGGTGCCACTGATCGCGCTGCTAATGTCCAATCTCCTTCATTGCACACCCTTTGGCATGCGCTGCTAATATATACCTACATCGCTATCTATTTTTCCCGCACTGCTAATGTCCATTCTTGTATGGCCATTATCCTAGCAGTGATAGCTGACACGCAGAGTTCACGATGAAATACCAAGGTATATCGCATGTCATATTATTACATCGTAGCTCCAGTCTCTTTTACATTACAAACTTGCTTAGCTCTAGGCTACCTTATAATATCATGCAACGAAAATACAATATTATCTTGTGGCATCCATCCACTCAAAGGGAAGGGTTGATTATAGCATCGTTACCCTACTTCGTATCTCTCCTTCGATAAGGAAATCATGCAACATGATACATTGCAGCCACAATGGTCAATACATCAAATGTATTTGCAGGTTTCACCAGAAAAATCTAACAGACCTAAATCATGCTTTTGGGGATATGTGGAGGCTGGTTTCATTTACTGAAAGCAATGGTGGTTTCATCCTATATTTATAGATAGGTGGATCTACTGTATACTTGTTATTCCTGTTTCTAGAATAAATTCCGGAATAGCCTCAAGTCACCCTAGCCCCAAGATCAGAATAAAATGGGTGGACTCCCTTGACATAGATAACCAACAGTTACATAGTATTACATAGGGTTGAGTCAGGATGCACAACAAATATTACAACTCGTCGGTAAAATACAGTGGCGGATATGCGACCGTGGTGTGATGATATTACAACACCGGTAGAATAAAGTAAAGCCAAGCGTCAGTGTGAGGCTTGACTATCTTATTCGACCGGCGGAAGCATTGCGTATGGTACATGTTGTAGACTCAAAGACCATAGGGTGACTGACTGGGAATTCCTCTAAGCGTCGGGCTCGCTAGCATACTCTTCCAGGATAAGATTTTCTTCACCCAAGTCTTTCCAAATTAACAAACCAGAGACAAGACAGTGAGTACGTTTGAATGCACTCGCAAACATTATGAACAAAAGATATACTAAATGCAACAGAATACATATGACCATGTTGGATTAATTTTATGATTATGCTGTCATATAATAAGATATGACATGCACAAATATAATTTAAATTTTTGGTTCTCAAGAGGTAGGGCTTTCCCAAAAAGAACATAAGAGAAAAATATAAAAGAATGCCACGGTTGGGTGTCTTTGCGATGCCACGCAGAGGGCTTTGATCCAAATAAAACCAAAGGAAAGGTGGGTTCTAGGAGGTAGCACTACTACAGAAAAGGCTATAATGAAATCCTTATTAGTGGCGCATTTGTTATGTAATTAATGCGCCACTATTTGTAAGGGGTGGCGCACTTGTTAAAAATGAGCCACCTATAATCTCTTATTCGTGGCGCATTTTTCAGCAGTGCGCCACCCCTAAGAATGGGCTACCCTGGATCTCTTATTCGTGGCTCATTTTCAAAATGCGCCACCCTTAAGAATCTTAGGAGCGGCGCATTTTGCAAAATGCGGCACTAATAAGAGCGCATTTTGCAAAATGCGGCACTAATAAAAGCTTATGGGTGGCGTATTTTGAAATGCGCCACCCCTAAGGAATTATGGGTGGCGCATTTTGAAATGCGACACCCATAAGGACTTATTAGTGGTGCATCTTGCAAATGCGGCACTACTAACCAAAAAAATGTGAGGGGGAAATTCCCAACACACAAATACCCCCCCCCCATGGACCTCCTTTTCAGTTTGAAAATAAAATAAAAGAAAATGATAGAAATTTCAAAATATTAAAAGAAAATAAGATTCCCATGTGATATGTGGTCTAGTTGTTAGAAAGATTTACGAATATGAATTTTGACTTTTTGCAAAATCTCTCGAGAATTTGTAAAATGGGCATAACTTTGGATACGAACTCGGATGAAAAAGTTTTTTATACGAGACTCCCACTTCTTGCACGAAATTACCATTTTGAGACCTTCGAGTCATGGAAAGAGAGAGCTCTTGCACCTTTATGTTCTTGCTTTGCTAGTTTCAATACTACATATAGACTCTTGCATGTTATTGTCTTGACTTGAATTGCATATCTTACTTGCTTTACTTTTAAGTTCTTATATGTGTGTTAGCATGTCACCTCATAAATTATCTTTATTATCATTTACCTACTCGAGGACGAGTAGAAATTAAGCTTGGGGATGTTGATACGTCTCAAACGTATCTACAATTTCTGTTTGTTCCATGCTCTTTTGGGTGACATTGCTATGTGTTTTGCTACACTTTCATACCTTTTACACACATTTGGACTAACCTACTAACTCAGTGCACCCAGTGCCAGTTTCTGTCTGTTGATGTCTGTGAGTTGCAAGTTTTTACCCATATTTACAGTGCCCAAATAATTTCAAAAAAAACATATAAAAATCAACGTGATGGAAGGTTCCGGAATCACCGAAGGAGGGCCAGAGGAGGGACACCCCCATGATGAAGGGGTGCGGCCCCACTCTTGGCCGCGCCATGATGAGGGCGCCTGTTAGGAGCGGCCACCCCCTGGTGCCCCCCTTCGGCCTATATTTACACCCGTTCCAGAAACCCTTGAGAGTAGCCCCGCATCGCGATTTTCACCTCTATTCTGCCACCGCCGCGCTTCCAAGATTGGGAGCACTAGAAGACCTCTTCCCGGCACCCTACCGAATGGAAGATTGACCTCTGGGAGCATCTCCATCACCATGAGTGCTTCCCGGATGTGCCATGAGTAGTCCCCCTTGGACCATGGGTCCATGATCAGTAGCTATGCGATGTCTTCGCTCCAATCTTTTTTCTTCAATTCTTAGTCCTTGTGACATGCCCTACCTGATGAAGGCATATATGTAATTTTCCTGCTGTTGCTATGATGTGTTTGCTATGATCCGTTGGATTATGAGATTATGTTCAGATTGTGATGAGTTATATATTTGGTTCTCCTTTTATATTTTGTTCTTGAGTAATTTTTGCATGTTCTCCGTTGCTTTTTATTGCTTTGGCCAAGTAGTAGATAGTAACTCCAAGAGGGAGCGTTTATGATTGATTGTCCGTTCATGCCCCACGATGTCTAGCTTGAGTGACAGAAATATGAGACTAGGGGATGTGTTGTTACCACGATGAGGAAAAAACGGTGCTTGTGACTGCGGTTGCAAGGATAATTTACCTTACGCAAAGTTTGTTAAAGTAGTTGTCTGTTTATTTGGGTTTACACTTTGGGTGGGGCTCGCAACTTAATACCAGCGAGATGTTCTAGATAGATATCTGAAGGGGGGATGATTAGTGAGTATGTAGATGCTGATGGATAAACGGTCTACTTGTCTTGGCGTACTACCCCTTCTTTTGAGCATCTAGCTTTCCAGTAGCATAACTAGCATCGCGGTGCGTTTATAATTCTGTCAATTTCCCAGTTATAATTTGTTCACCCAGCTTAGCTATTTTATCGTCCTTTGGGAGAGGGACATCACTAGTGAACATCATGGGACCCCGGTCCATATTTCCAACACTGTTTACACCTCCACTTTATTTATTGCTTTTACTTTCCGTTGCTATTATCAGTACTACTATCCTCTTGCATTTAATCCTTTGTAAACAACAAGGCCGAAGAGATTGACAACCTATCTGAACTCGTTGGGGGCAAAGTTATTTGTTTCAGTGTGCAGCTCCACGTCAACCTTATCTTCTTTAGGAAACTTGATATCTAGCGCCGTTGACACCTACTTGCATCTCTCGGAGTCCTCCTATTATGATAACCTTGGTATCTTCACAGAGGAAATATTGCTGCTATCTACATCATAACCTTCCATTTGAGGTAACCAACGAGGAGGTGTGATCTACACCCATCAGGTCCTCGCAGATCGCGCGGAGATCCAACGACTAACATTTGGTGCTAAGGTTACATCCAACGGCCACGATTGTGCGCTATGGTCACGACATTTTCGGACGGGATTTAGACGGTCAATGGGGTTTTCCAGTGTTTGACCAACATTTAACTAATGAAGTTTGTAGATTAAGTGCCACCAGTTTTTGTCATAATCCTCTCAAAATGTTACCACGTACCATGTTTGTGAAATGTTAGTGTGAGTGCATAATGGTGAACACATAAAAAGTTTGGGGTTAAAATCATGTAAAAAATAGTATGTTGTAATTGTAATGTGGTTTGTTCCCGGTAGGAACACTGATGCTTCGAAGTGAATGGTCCAATTTTCTACACGAAGTACCACTTGTTTTTATTATAACCATCTTTAAATTTTACCACATATATTGTTGGTGAAATGATGACAACATGCCAAGTTTCATTCAATTTAGAGATCATTTGAATTGATTAACAATTTCAGGGTCGTGTTGGTCGAAAATGATTTACATGTTCCATTATATTTATCAAATGAACTCAAAATTTTTTGAAATTTTACCATACTAGTGTGAGTGCTTAATGCTGAACAAAAAAATTTGAGGCTAAAATATTTTACAATAACATATTGTCTTTGTAATGTGGTTGTTTCACGTAGAAACCGTGACACTTCGATGGGAATGGCCCAATTTTTTACACTAAGTGCCATCCATTTTTTTCATGATCATCTCAAACTTTTACGACGTACCATGTTGGTGAAATGATGACAGCGTGTCAAACGACTTTCAATTTTATGGCCGTTTTGCTGAAAAATATATCACTAAATGCATAATTTTTAGCAAATGAAGTCGCAATTGTATGAAATTTTAGGATGTTAGCTTGAATCCTTAATGGGAAGTCATAAAAACTTTGGGGTTCAAATCACTTAAAAATAATATGTTGTAGTTGTAATGTGGTTGTTTCTGGTACAAACAATGATGTTTCGAAGTGATGGTACATCTTCTTACACGAAGTACCACTAGTTTTTATCATAACCATCTTGAAATTTCACAACATACCTTGTTGGTGAAATGATGACAACATGCAAAGTTTCTTCCAATTTAGAGTTCATTTGAATTGATTTTCATTTTCAGGGTTGCTTTGCTCGAAATTATTCACTTGGTACATTATATTTTTCCAATGAAGTCAAAATTGTTTGAAATTTTAGGATAGCAGTGTGAGTGCCTATTTCTTAACACATAAAAAAATTGGGAGTTTAAACAATTTTAGAATAGCATGTTTTCTTTTTAATGTGGTTGTCTCACATAGAAACCTTGATATTTCGATTGGAATAGCCCATTTTGGACACGAAGTACTAGTATTTTTTTATCATAATACTCTCAAATTTAAACAACATTACGGTCGGGTGAAATGTTGAGAGCATGCCAAGTCTCATACTGATTAGACATCATTTGAATTGGTTTTCAATTTTGAAGTCCTTTAGTGTTTATACTCACTAGCTGTTACAACGCAAATAATTATATTCACTGTATGTACATGCTTTTCCATCTGAGCCGCAAAGCAAACAGTGAGAAATTTGGATACACGTGCTTAATTAGTAAACAATATCTCGTAGCCCGCTGATGGGTCACTACAGGAAACATGAGTTTTGCCGTCAGCTCATATGAAAAGTTGACGGCAAAGCCTTTGCCGTCAGCTCCACGACGGCAAACCTGTTGTCAGCTCATCAGTCGGCAGTGAGCTGCTTTGCCGTTAGCTTAAAATCGACCGACGACAAAGCGTTTCCGTCAGTCGTTTCGCTCTGGCTGACGCCAAAGCCTCTCGTACGGCCAGCCTCTGACTTAACCCCGTGGGATGAGTTAACGGCGTGCATTGCCGTCAGCTTGCCGTCCGGCTGACGGCAAAGTACTTGCTTGGGCCCACATGGCAGCAGTTTGCCAGGGGTTGTGCACTGGCTGACGGCAAAGCTTTGCCGTCAGTTCATGCTCGGTTGACGGCAAAGTAGTGACCAAATGGTCACTGCCACAGTCCAGATTGCACAGGCTGCCACCACGTGTCCTCTTTGCCGTCAGCTTGCCAACGACAAAGTCTTTGCCGTTGGCAAGCTGACGACAAAGCTCTCTGTTTGTTTCTTTTTAATTTGTTTTTCTTTAATTCCCTGCATATGAACAATAATATATATATATATATATGTACAGAATGCCATCCACAAGTCATATATACAATCAGAATGCCATCCACAAGTCATATATACAAAAAGAAGCCATCCACAAGTAATATATACAAAAAGAAGCCATCCACAAGTCATATAAACAAAAAGATGCCATCTCCATGTTTAAAAAAGCAAGTCATCTCCATGTTTAAAACAGCAAGCCATCTCCAAGTTTAAAACAACAAGTCATCATATATACAAAAGGAAAGTGCCCAACATGATATACATCTACAAGTCATCTCCATCCTAACATAGTATATCTACAACAAAGAAGCATCCATCCATGCATAAAGGCAAATCTGCAAAATGAAAACATAATCATATGTTAGTTACAGAAAAGAAGAAATCCAAAATGATGAAAAGATGAAAAGAAAAAAGAAAAAGAAGAAAAGAAGAAGAGTAAGGTGAAGAAGAGTAAGGAGAAGAAGAGGAAGAATAAGAATAAGACGAAAAGAAGAAGAGAAGATGGAGAAAAAGACAGAAGAGAAAAAGGAAGAATAAGAAGAAATTTTCTTCTTTTACTTTCTTTGTCACCTCTTTCTTCTCACTTCTTTCTTTTCCTCCTCTCCTTCTTCTTATTCTACTATACTTGTCTAAGAAGACAAGGCCAAGAACAGAACGTTCTCGGAAAGCATCATACGTGAGGGGCACCCCATCCAGGACGGATGATCAACTGAGATGGGTCCTCATCGTCCGCACACAAGTCTAAATGATATCGGTGATGAACTCCCATATTCACAGACAAGTCGCCTCAACCATACTATCGACTATCTCATAGCTCTTACATAGACTTACCCCAGCCCGATCACTTAGTCGGGGTCTAGGGCGGGCTCGATCATACAACAAAGTGTGCACGAGACAGAGTCTCGAGAAATCGCATCGCGATGCCCCAATCTGCGCACATCTAAGGGCCACTTGGTGTATAAAAGACCGCCAGCCAGATCACAACTAAAGTCTCGAAAACCCATACAAAGACATGCATGTTATAAACATACACGCAGCACACATGCCTTGTATGAACAACATGTATCATTGCAATTCTCTACAAAGTATACATTTTATTGATAACTCTCACAGAGTGCACACAGAGATCACAAGTCTGTGATCCAACATTACAACAAACAAGCGGAAGCAAAGTAGGTCTGAGTACAGACAAGTTTAACAAATGGCTTAAGAAGCCTTATTTAAACACAAGCCCTCCACGAGGGAACCAGTCTGCTGACTGGGACTACACTAGCTTTGTCTTCAGTCGTCGAGCTCGATGAAGAATCCACCTTCGGGGTAAGTGGGTTCATCTAAGACATAGAATAAGAAAACATGAGTACAAAGTCGTACTAAGCAAGACTTACGTAGGAACTATACTACTCATGCACATGTATCAAGGCAAAGGGAGGTGGGGTTCAATTGCAGAAGTGCCAGCTTTGAATTGGCTAGTCCTGAACTACGAGTACCAGACTTGAGGTAAGAAGCGCACACGAGTCGACTACATCTCCAACCAATTACACCACTATGGTGCCTTCCTCGACTTCCCCACGAGAAAGCACGCCATAGCACTCACGCTTATCTTGGCAAGTTTTATAAGTATACAGTTCAAGTTGTCTAATAATCAAGCTAAGCTTTCCATGCAGTCCTTAACCGCGGACGCGGCTATTCGAATAGTTTTGTTAACCCTGCAGGGGTGTACCGCTACACACACATGACCATCAGTTACCGCCTTTGATCTCGACACCATTCAAGGGGTGTCAGCGAGGATGCTCACCACAACTGTTACCTCATAGCCGATCTAGTCCAAGAAAGCCGCCTACCTGGGTTGGCTACCACTATCGTGAACCCGGCCGGTTTATCGAAGTGGACCCAGGTGATGTGTGCGTGGTGCATAAGTCGGTCTCGGTTGAGCCGTTCTCTCACTTAGCAGCCAGGCCACAAACCTACCAGAACTCCGAACTACTGCGACATCTGGACATCGAAAGGGATGAGTTAATAGGTTGAGAGGGGTCAGTGAGCCCAATGTGTGGTAGTACTCTTCATCTTGGATCACCACACAAGAACTCGGAGTTAGGGCGGTGTTCAACGAGACAACCCACCGTGTACTCCTACACAACCTATCATCGTTCACCTTGTATTAGGGTAGATTCACCAACACATTTCCACCATCATCAACATGATCACTACCATCCCGACTCACATAACAGTATCGTCAGTTTATCACTCTAAGCATGCAATAAGCAGTAACAATTGCAGGGGCCACATGATATCAATCAACTCCTACATTTGCTAGGATTGTGGTTTGCTTACTACTATGACAAATGATAGGTCATGCAAAGGAATGGGTTCATCTATGCGGTAGAAACGTAGCATGGTAATCATCCTATACAATGCATAAGCGAGACATGAGAGGGAAGTGGGATTTTATCCACATGATCACTGGGGTTTGCTTGCCTTGCTGACGAGGTTCAGTCTCGCGATCTTCAACGAAGGGGGCATCCTCCTGTTCCGGTTCAACTTCTACTCGACAAACAACAAACAAGGTAGAAAAGTAAATACAATGCACAAGCACATGGTTGAAGGTTAAAACTTGGTTTGCATGCTTCTGATGTGTGAGGCAATTCCATTTAAATGAAGTATATTGCAAATGAATTGCAAATTCAAACTCCAATGTGAATTCAATTTAGCCAAGTCGCAAATGCTATTGTTGGATCAATGTAACTCATCTTGATATGTGTATGATATGCCTCTGATGTTCCAGTGAAATGTGGCATGTTGCTAAGATTCAAATTGCCAAAGCATTTGAATTTAATTTGATTAAATTCCAATTAAACCAAATAGCAAATGCTACTGGTCCCATTTTAAATTCAACTCAAACATAGTTGAAAGTTGTATATTTGGATAGATTATTTTCTCCTGGTCATTTTTTCATATATTATATGTTATATTTGGAGTTAATATGAAATTTTAATGAATTTTCAAAGTTTGGAATATTTTCTGCCAATTTCTGGAATTTTTTTAATAAGAAAAACATTTACTGCATCAGCACTGCCCCAGCCTGACGTCAGGGGTTTGACCACGGTCAAACTGACATGGGGCCCCCACTGGTCAGTGACTCAGTTAATTAAACCGGTTTGGTTTATTTTAAACAGATGGTTTAGTGGCCTTGGGCCCACTGGCCAGTGACTGTTTAGGGGTAGATTAGTGTTAACTTAACCCGGCCACGTCGGCCTTGCCGGCGGCTAGCCGCCGGTGACCAAAACCGCGCCGGCGCTGCTCGGGATTGCGAATCCGGCCACCATCTGGCGCGCTGTGACCACCAAAAGGCGGCCCGTGCACGCCCGCTTCACCCAGCACCCACGGGGAGGCTCGGGAGGGGCCGGAGCCTCGTCGGCGACGTGCTCGGGCGGCGGCCGTAGCTAGGGGTTGAGGCAGCCGATGCCACAGTGCACGAAAGACGGTGTGGCCTAGCGTGTTGTGGAGCTGCGGGGATGGGGAACATGGTGCGCGCGCTAGTTGAGACGGAGGGGTACTGGAGTGGTGTCGCCGTCGTCCATGGCGACGGAGCTCGTCGGCTTCCATGGAGGATCCGGCTAGAGGAAAAAATCGAGGGGGAAAGGTTAGGGGTTTTGATCCCGCGCTCACCAGGAACTCAGAAGAGCAGGCGGCGAGGAAAACGGCAGCGTGATGACGACTAATTCGACGGTGAGGCCTTGCGGGTCCGGTGACGGCGCGATCGCGATTCAGGCGGCTACGGTCGCTCCGGGCTCTTGATCTGCTGCATGGCGACGGGGTCGAAGGCGTGGAAGCTTCTGGACAAGCTTTCATGAGCTTTAGCTCGCAGTGGCCGCGTCTTCTACGGCGGGGTGCTCCGGTGAAGCTTCGAGCGGCGACGAAATCGAGCAGGGGAGGAGGGGAAGGAAGCTCTGGACGGGGGGAAAGGATCCAGGATAGGCTTGGGCGTCTCCAGGCGAGAAGATAAGGCTTGGGGGGCGCCAGGCAGGCTAGCAGCTGCCGCCGGTGTCGGCATGCCCTCCAGCAAGGTGCTTGCCGTGCTGGTGGAAGACGACAAGGGGTCCAGGTGGGCTTGGGCCAGGGGGCGTTGAGTTGGGCCACTTCACAGGTAGGCCTTTTCCTCTTTTCCTTTTGTTTTTCTTTTCTGCCTTTTTGTTTTGCTGTGCTAAATAAATAGATAGGCATTTTATTAAATGCTAAAACTTTTTACATGGCTTCACAATATAATAGGCTAGCCACTTGTAAAGTTTTAACATTTTTAAAATTCAAATTATTTGAACTTTAAATCAAATAGGGGTTTTTGATTAATTCCAAGGTCCTATTTGAATATTTGAAAAATCCATGAGCATGGGGTTGGTCCCACATCACTTGATATGTGATCACACTCATTTATGAGATTTTTCAAAAGTCAAACGTGAATTTTTGGAGAAGATTTATTTCTGGCCTTTTGAATTAATTCATCTGGGGGGTGTTCCTTCTCCCTTTTGAGTTTGAATTTGAATTCCAATTGATTTCTTTGAAATTTTTAACATGATGCAAGGTGACTTGCTAATCCTAGCACATACCTAACTTGGGGTTGTGACAAAGCAGGTGGAGGAGCGGCGGCGGATTCAGTGCTCGTGGTGGCTGGGTTTGCTTGCAATGGTGTAGGAAGCAAGCCTGGAGCAGAGGTAGGTGTCTTAATTACCGGCCTATACACCTGGGCGGTTGCCTTCTCTGTTGTCCCATCTTTGGAAATTGCTATGGATGCCCCACCTCTTACATCGGTGACATTTGATCTTATTAGTACAATTGGGCCTAGAGTGGTCCAGGCCCAAGCACCTGGGGCATAAAAGGCTTTGCCTGCGTACCGCTTGATTACCGTGCATTTGAATAGCAGAAGATCCCGCCCTCGCGTCAGATTGAATATTATTGCTATTAAGGCCGTGATTGATTGGGGCATTATCACGCCGAATTAAAACTTGAGCGCTGTTATTGGGGCCATGAATCTGTCTTGAGTGATCGTCATTTGAATTTTGAATTTGGCTAGGATTTCCCACTTGATCCAAATGAATAGTGTCATTACCAGAATGATCAGTGGATCTTGAGTTGATGCTCAAATTGTTGATGAATCTTGGGGTTTGGACTGCTTGAGCATACGATCTCTTCTTAGAATGATTCACTTTGGTCCAGGAAGACTCCTGTTCCTTCTGATAGAGCTCAAATTCTCTGCGAAAATTGGGGCCTCCAGAATTCCACAACCAAAAAGACAAGCTAAAAAGTGAATTGATAATATTACCTCCATTGTAAATGGAAAATCCAACATCCAGTGAAGAGACAGAGAATCTGAAAGCTAGATTTTGCAATCTAACCACTTTGTATAAACTTGCTCTGCTTCCAAAGCAGGATAGAAGGATGACAGGAACTGTATCTTCAACAATTCTTATCTTTGATCTTCTGAACTCAGCTACCAGAAAGAATTCTCTCAGTCCACTTCCTTCTTGATAGTTGATCAGTTTCTTGAGCTTATCCCAGATGTGCTTCTAAAAAATGGAGCCCTTCTCGAAGTGGAGATCCTGTAGCGCCATATCTTCAAGAGCCACGCCAGGAGGTCGGTGGTCACCGTGTCCGGAGTAGATCACGATGAGGGAATAGTGGTTACTGTGCTCGGAGTGAAACCCAGTAAGAAGGCGCTGGTCGCCGTGGCTGGAGTAGTCAGCGGCGAGTAGGTGGTGGTGGTGGACGCCGTGGCCGGAGTGGCCAGCGGTGGAGGTGGGGAGGCGCTCTCTCTCGCTCTCGACCACTTGCTCACAGCTGACTGTGATCAGAGAAACATCGTTTCCCCTCTCTTCACCCTTCGATCTCCAGGTTACAAAGGTTGTAATTTGATAAGGAAATAAGTTCGATCTAGATGTCTTCACAGATGGCTCTTTTATTGATTGTAGCTAGTCTCGTAATATTGTGCAACATCTTATCGTCTGTTATATATGTTCCGTAGAGCAAGTATTCTTCCAGTGAAAGAACTCTCTAAACAGCAACGACCATGCTAACAGAGTGAGAGGAGCGCTAGGCAATAGGACGTGGGAAAGAGGGGAAGGGCCATCAGTACATGCCGCTCGATCTGCACGAATGTCATCGACAACGCCTAGCCGGACACATCGGGGATGGGAGGAGGCTGGTGGAAGGGGATTAAGGGCAGCGCCGGAGGTATGCACTGGGACTAAGGGAGGCTGGCACTGGAGGGGGGATGGTTGGGTTGGGTAGAGGTCGGGCCATCTTTGCTTCCGAATCGCACAAAGCATGGCAGAAAGAAGTCAGGGAGGAGAAAAGGAGGTGGCTGCTGCGCCCTGGCAGTTGACAAGTGACATGGAGATTTATAGTTTAAAGCTATGTACGTGTTGTATATAAGGCTGTGTACGTCTCACCAATGACACCAACATCCATGATAAAACAAAAAAATATGTTTGATGGAATGTATTTGTAATTATTGCAGGTGATCGATCAAGAGCGCACAATAAGTAATGTCCGTACCACCAGACTCTGCATGGCGCTGTGTTGCTGCTAGGTTTCGTCAACCTCTGAACCATGACGATGAACTTCATGCTCAAGCTTTGATGGCATCAGTCGCCCAGTACAATAGGTGCTTATCTTTCATTATTATTACGTACAGTGAAACTGATTCTAGATATATATGAATAGTTCATTCAATCGTTCTGCACGATCCAAAAGTCACATTCATATTACCTCATCAGGATTGCCCCCCCTCTGCAAAGAACATATTTCCCCAGCATTAGAAACTAAAGCGGGGGTACATCACACAAATTGAAAATAGTGGAACACAAGTAGATTATTGTTACTCCCATATTTGATTTTGATGCTTTTTTGCTTCTATTGACATTGTAGACATTTCACTGATTCTGCGTAATATACTTTGTCTTCTTTATTTTGCAAGAACTAATAATTCCTTCATCTTTTGATTTCATGTTGCCACACCCATATGTAGTAGTACTTTAACAGAGTTTTCCTTTGTGCTTTCAGCCGTCGTCCCATCCTTCTCAACTTAGTTCTCTTTCCACTTTTACATTAATGTTATAAACCAACTAAGATTTTTCCAAAACATATTCCAACTTGTATAGGAAGAATTAAGATGACGGTCCGAGTAATGATATATATATTATTGTTTATCATGCATGCATTCTAATTGTGCTTGCTTTCTGTACTCTTTCCAGCGGCCCGACTTCTTCATATTATCCTGTGTACAGATCTAGCGATGGAGAATCCGATATCTTGCGCCATGTGTTTCGGTTTGATCGTGCTCCATACCAACATGTCTTCGCATACGGATTTGAAGCAAGGAGACAAGCAGGCACTGAAGAGGATCTTTACTTTAATCTTGAGCGTTATGTGAACAATGGTGGGAGTCCTCTTGACACTCGAAGAGAGACCACTCATATCTTTGTTAGCACTACCATAAGCAGTCAGTGGTATCCTAGTGTTGACCGAGACCAATGTGCTTTGGTATATCGATATGAGATATATGCCCCCGGAGGACTCGTGGTTTCTCAGACATTATATACAGGACCGTTATAGATACCCTGGTCAAGATGAGATTACATTTATTGAAGGCATTGCTCCTCAATATATTCGATCTGCCCAACTTTTCCTACTTGAAAGCATCCAAACATCTGATGGCAGGTATTACCTTCAAAACCCCTTAGCCTAACTGCACCTATTTTGAGCTAATGTACGCGTGTACACTTAGGAAAATTCCCAAAGAATATATAGTAGTAGAATATGTGCATGGTGCAAGAAAACATAAAAGAAATAGACTTATTGTTCAGCAGTTGCCTTTTTGTACTGTGTACGCACATATAGTCATAATGTTTTAAGAAGGGGAAAGTAAAAAACACATACTACCTCCGATCCATATTAATGGGCACACACTTAGTACAACTTTGTACTAGAGTTGTACTAAGTGTGTGCCCATTAATATGGGTCGGAGGGAGTATATGATTATACTTTTTGCGAAAATATTACTACGCACCCATAATCTTCTACATGATTGACTAATATAAAATCTGCAAGTGCAAAAATCCCCGAAGGTGTGTACAAATGAGTGGTGGTGTACACAATCTGCTTTAACCATTGTTTGGAAAGACGAATCCTGACTGTGATTACTACAACAGAAAGACGCAATCCCGGCAGCTCCAGAGCCCCTTCGGCAGGCGCAGGAGCTCAACATTAGTAGGAGAGCGCTAGTGGTTCGTGAGGACAACCGCCGACAGTGGCAGCCTCAATGTTGTTGGTTCGTGAGATCCGTCTTGCCGGCAGTACACCTCACGAAAGAAAAATACCAACTGCTTGCTTGGCCCGGACCACCCCATGCCGCTGCCACCCTATAGGCCTATACCCTAACCCTAGGCGCCATTGCCACTCATCGCCCTGCTCATCCTGCCGCTCCTACCGTTGGTTTGAGATTCATGCATCGAGGCAACCAAGCTGGCCCTCGAGAGCTAGCCGCTTCTCCTCCAGCAGTGCGAAGAGGTTTTCTCTAGAGGCATCAACCGTCTTCTCGATCTTGGGGCCGATGGCCTCAAGATACACCTGCATCATTCGGATGGTGCGGGTGAGGGAGCCTAACACGTCAAGTGCAGCGCGGGCAGGTGGCGGAGGAGGGGGCGGGTGTGAGCCGAGGTCACCAATGTAGAGGAGCTTGTCACCAAAGTAGAGGAGCTCGTTTCTGATGTAGAAGAACCTACCACTGTGGAGACCGAGGATTTTGTCACCGTGGAGCTCGTCGCCGATATATATGAGGACGTGTTGCCGTGGTCTCCGAGTGAAGAAGAAGAGAGAGAGAGAGAGAGAGAGAGAGAGGAGCTTAGGCCTTCTACTTAAGAAGGTGGCATTTGAGAAGCACGTGGATCGTGGCTGAAAACCATTGAATTGATGAAGAAAGAATGGACAAGATTAGCTATATGGAGAATCAAGCGGATCGTGAGCCTACTACCGGTGGTTCATCAGTTGAACCGTCGGCACTAGGAGCCTTAGTGTCAGCGGTTCGCCTCAGCAACCGCCGACACTATGCCCCAAAACTCTAAATTTTTAAAAAAATTCAGAACATTCTAACTTTTTATAAAAAATAGCTGAAGGTATGTATGGACATGGTACACTTGCACACCAAGATGGAGAAATGGAGTTTGCATGGATGTTCAACATTCTCGAAGCTCGTACTGTTAAATAACCATAACTTTTGCCAACAGACTCGGAATCACGCAAACTTTATATCCACGGACATCTACAGAAAAGGTCACACCCAAAATGTGCATTCCAAAATCATCAAATTCAGCCTGTAAGATTGTGGTTTCTGCACGGTTTTCGGAACACATGTTTGTGTCATTAGCCGCTAAACCTTATATCAGTTTGAGCTGAAGCATCACTTGGTTCCTATTTTTTATTACTACGTTGAGAAAAATCAATGAAAATGAAATAAAAGAGAAAAGTATTTTTTGTTGTCTCTCCACCCATTAAATAGGTGCATGTAGCTAACTTTCTTCCTTTAGCCTCCTAATTGTGAATTAACAAAATAGCATTTCCCAATTGCCCATATAAGTCCTCAAAAGATTAAGCATGCACTCACACATACATCTTATAGGAAATATGTAACATAGCACAGTAATGCTCAATCGCTCATCGAAATGCAGTGCACACAAGGAAGTCAAAGCTATCAAAACAATAACCATTCCATTCATGAGCCCACCTTCCATGGATGTTCGTTAGGGCATTGTGAGTTACACAAATTGAGCACAACAATCCAGTACTTGTGACCAAGGACCCAAAATTGCATTTCAAGAAGAATTCTAGGTTGTAAACAATAAAAAACAATAGAAAAATATTTTTAAAAATTGCAAAAAATCAGCAATGCCGGCCGTTCCTTAGGTGAACCGCAAGCGCAAGCTCCACAGTGCTAGCGGTTCCCCTCAAGAACCACTGGCTCTATGAAGACCATAGTGGTGGCGGT
Organism: Bromus sterilis; assembly: GCA_950022295.1. Taxonomy (NCBI): domain Eukaryota; kingdom Viridiplantae; phylum Streptophyta; class Magnoliopsida; order Poales; family Poaceae; genus Bromus; species Bromus sterilis. The sequence goes on along the minus strand of OX465601.1, from coordinate 298,982,575 downwards.
TCACCTCAGGAACCGCCGGCACTGATGGCTTAGTGTTGGCGGTTGTAGGTGTTCTCTACCAGCAATACTATTTACAGGATAGGTCGTTAGATATTTACCGTGATGGTAGCACAAGACGGGGTATTTAGAAAGGTTTCGGTCCTCTGATGCAGGTAATACCCTACGTCCTTTTTGTTACTGTATTTCCCTGTACTCTGGGTATTGCAAGTTGCTCTTAGCAACACCTACATGATTACTTCCACTACAAGAAAATAGGTAGATGCCTACGGCTAAAGCCGTCGGCATAGCCCCAAAAGCCGTCGGCATAGGCTATGCCGACGGTGGCCGTCGGCATATGGCCGTCGGGAATGATTTCATCGACATATCTCAAAAACCCGTCGGCATAGTTACACCGTCGGCATATATACCTATGCCGACGGCTTTTTTGCAGCCGTCGGCATAGTGTACCCGTCGGCGAACAAATCAACAAGAGGTCCGTTAGACGCCGTCTCTGCCATGTGTCGTGTTGTAAGTGCTCCCGTTCACCTACTATGCCGACCGTGTTGCCGTCGGCAACATACTATCTATGCCTAGGGTAAGGCCGTCGGCATAGTTATTTAACTAGAATAAAAAAAAGCATGGCGGCAGTGCCACCGTTGGTAGCTCGTCGTGGTCATGCTGTGGTGGCTCGTCGTGGCCACGGCAAGGTGGGACGCGACGGCCAGGGCGCGTCTGGGGCGTGGGAACCGCGAGGTGAGGAGCCACGGCGCATCGGGACTCTTGCAAGGCGAGGTGGAGCGTGGCCACGGCGCGTCGGGACTGCTGCACGGCGAGGTGGGCGCGTCGGGGACTCCTGCACCGCGAGGTGGGGTGTGGCGTGGGACGGTCCCTGCCGTCGACGTCATCCGCTTCCGCCACTCGTCGTATCTTCCGGTAGCCGTCGTGATGCCGTGGGGCGAGGCCATGGACATGCCGGTGCCGTGGAGAGGGCGAGGCCATGGCCGCCAAGGCAAGGCGAGGCTGACGTGGCTGCCGTGGCGAGGAGAAGCCATCCGCGGGGCGGAGACTTTGGCGTTGGCGGGACTAGCGGGAGGCACGGCCGCGGTGGCGCGACCACCGAGCGGGGTGGAGCAGCGGGAGCGCGGCCGTCAGGGCTGGCTGGGCGGCGCGACCGTTGGGGCTTGGTGGGACGGTGGCGGGGCTGGGGGCGGCGCGGTCGTCGGGGCTGGGTGGGCTGGTGGCGAGGCTGGGTGGAGGCGCGGCCGTCGGGGCTGGGGGGCGGCGCAGCCCGTGCCGCACGGCGGAGGCAAGGAGGGGCGGAGCGCTCGGGAGAGAAGGAGTTGCGGCGTGACTGGTGAAGGCCGGGGTGGGGGTTGTGCTGGGAAGAGATAAGGTGGACCGGTGGAGAGATTTTTTTTATATGGATGGGTGGGCAGATGGATGGATGGATCTGCGCCACGTCATCGATCCGTGGCAACACATATTGGCCAATCACAGCATGCTATTTAGTTTGTGTTTGTTTATGCACTTTCAAACTGAGAAAAGAAAATGAAAAAAATTCAAAAAAATAAATCCTTTTACATAGAGACATTATATGTGTAATAGTTCTTATGAAAAATTGTAAACTTGGAATACCATAGTTTTTTAATACTTTTCCATTTTTTAAAATAAAAAGACTACGTTTTGACAATTATACAAAAGGGAAAACATTTTTTCGACAAAAACACTAGAAATTCTATTTTGCAAAAGTGTGCATACTGTAATGTAAAACAAGTTTGCCAAAGGAAGTTCTCATTTTCGTTTCACAAAAAATCTATTTTTTATTTTCCGAGTGCCGAAAGTAGGGTTGTTTTGTGAAGGATCTACCAAATTTTTTGTGTGAATTTGATCCAATCCATTTTTGTAATATACTAGACCATATTTTATTTACAATTGACCAAACTTTTCATGTAAAATGTTTCTTGTACACCTCTGCTGAAAAAGACAAATTGTCGCCGATTCAGTTGGAACGGGGTGAAATTTTAACTACAAGTGCTTGATATTTTGCTCTTTATTTAAAAAAAAATCATTTCTAGGTGCACAAGTACTCATTTAATCAGAGATCTACTAAGAGGTTTGCAAGATTCCACCCCTAGCTATCACCGGACATGCCCCCCTCTCCCGTTTTGACCGCATTTTGAAATCGGTGCTTACACAATTCAAAAAAATCAAAAAAATGTAAAACCTTCGCGTTTCATCCTAATTTATGTCCTAGTAACCATACAAGCCAACAAACTTGGAATAATGCAAATCTATTAAAAAAGTCTTCTCAAAATGGGCTATCGAGTATGAAGGTTCATGGCTTTCAAGCCAAATGGCTGATGTTAGTGCTAATTTCAAAGTATAGTTTTACCAAATGATCTCATATTTTGCATATGTGTGGATATTTGAATGGCCAACAAGTTTGCCAAAGGAAGTTTTCATTTTTGTTGCACGAAAAATTCATTTTTCATTTTCTGAGTGCCGAAAGTAGGGTCTTTTTGTGAAGGATCTACCAAATATTTGATGTAAATTTGAACCAATCCATTTTTGTATTATACTAGACCATATTTTATTAACAATTGACCAAAGTTTCCATGTAAAATGTTTCCTACACACCTCTGCTGAAAAAGACAAGTTGCCGCCGATTCAATTGGAACAGGGTGAAATTTGAACGACAAGTGTTTGATAGTTTGCTCTTTATTTTTTCAAAAAATCATTTCTAGGTGCACAAGTACTCATTTCATCAGAGATCTACCAAGAGGTTTGCAAGATTCCACCCCTAGCTATCACCGGCCATGCCCCCCCTCCCCCGTTTTGACCGCATTTTGAAATCGGTGCATAAACAATTCAAAAAAAATCAAAAAAAAAAATAAAACCTTCGCGTTGCATCCTAATTTATGTCCTACTAACCATACAAACCAACAAACTTGGAATAATGCAAATCCATGAAGGTATGAATTACTTGTGATTTTTATAAACTATAAGGACTTATTTGCAAAAGTACATTATGTCGCATTTTTAACATATCCAAAAACAGAAACAAAGTGAATATTCATAATCTATGGAAAATTCTACCCCAAATTGATATATAATTTGCATATGTTTAATTTAGATAACTCAAAATGAATATTTTAAAAACATTAAATTAAAATAATAATTGAAAAAATGTTGCCGACGGTATAACCGTCGGCATAGCTCTAACGCCGTTAGTCGGCAGGCAGACCACGAGCCACGTGGCGTATATACCGACGGGTATAGATATGCCGACGGCCTGGGTCATCTTTGCCGACGGCTAAAGATATGCCGAAGGCCACCGTCGGCATATCTATAGCTAAGCCGACGGCTTTTTGTTGCCGAGGGTAAAATGGAAGCCGTCGGCTTAGCTTCAGATATGCCGACGGTGGCCGTCGGCATATCTTCGGCCGTCGGCAACTACAGATTTTGGTGTAGTGAGCTGTATTTCCTTGTACTCTGGGTATTGCAAGTTGCTCTCAGCAGCACCTACATGATTATGTGGGAGCTTGTCTCAATTTTGTCTACAATCTCTCATCTATAGGGGGTTCCCCTGCTTGCCTTATATTCTCAAGGAGCAGGGTTACATGGTAGAGAGTCCTAGTCGGTTACAACTGTACCTCCTCTGTTTAAGGAAGGCTGGATTCAATCCCTATTCGGTTAGAAGCTTCTTAATGAGTTGCGCAGCAAGTAGTCGGGGTCCATCCTCCTTGGAGTAGTCGGCCTGACCCAGCCCCTGTTCTAGTGGCCATATTGGGCTACCGTGTGGATACTTTAGGATGACTTCCTGAACAATAAGGAAGGATGGCCTTATTGTTCTCTACTTCAATTTCTATCATATAGCAACTTATTATAAGTTTTGTAGAATATAGTTTATTCTTTTAATTTCAATCTAATGAGCATACACATATATTGTAGGTATCGTACAAGACGTATACGACATGACACTACTCTGTACATGAACACGAACTTCAGTCCTCAGTCATGTCCAGAAAGGAGGCTGCCAATCCAGAATCCAGTAAGATATTACCGTGACAAAAATGGACGGTGGGTGGATCTACAAATTCAAGAATTCCGGGAGCTCCAAGAGCGACAGAGGCGGTCACTGGATACAAATAATGCCCTGATTAAGTACTATGAAGATGGCGTGAGTAATGTGGACAACTATATTGAGTCGGCATTCCGGTCTACGCGATCAGATGAAGTCTACATCTTCATCAAGAAAGAGTATGTCGTGGTGAACTATGCACCGGGAAGAACTGATGATAGAATAGTGAACGGCCCACTGTTTATAGGCATCGGTTTCCCCTCTCTGGTTGGTACTGCCTTTGCGGAGTATGGAATTGATGCTGCTTTCGGCTGTCATGATGGTGATAAAGCAATGATATTCTCTGGGAATCTCTGCGCAAGGATAAAGTATGCACTGGGGACAAACCGCGATTGGATCGTAGAAGGGCCTAAGACCATAAGGCAGATGTTTCCCTTCTTCCAAGGGACCAACTTCGAGAAGGGCATAGATGCCGCATTTGAGTCCCACTCGGGACGGGGAAGCATACCTGTTCAAAGGGTCAGACTACGCTCTCATCCACTACTACTCCCGGAAGCTCGTTGCCATACGCCGTATCGCTGACGGATTCCCGTGCTTGCGCGGCTGCGGGTTTGACAGAGACATCCAGGCTGCCTTCGCCTCGTACCTATTCAAAGGCAACAGCTATATTCTCCTTTACTTTAACCCTGGAGGAACCAACGACTATATTATAAGGGGTCCCAAGGCTATTGTTCCTACCAATTGGCCCTCCCTCAGGAACTTTGTTCCTCGCAAGAACATAGGGATGGATTTTTACCAGTTTCAGAAAGATAACCCACCCCGTGACGAGGATGATCCTCCTAGTGAGCTGTAATATATCTAGTCTTACTGTGCTTGTATCGCATGCATGCATGCATGCATGCAAAAAGAAGGTGTAGTCTCATTAAGTGTATGTGCATGTGTGTGTGAGAGAGTAAGTCCTATAAGTGCGTGAGAGTAAGAGTCTGAGTCCACGTATTTGTGTGAGATTAAGTATGTGTACTGTTAATGTGAGAGAAAGTTTAATAATGAGTGAGTGTGCAATAACAACAAGAGATCAAATTGCTTGTTTGTCAGTAATTCCTCTACCTTGTGCTGATGGTTAATTTATATAGATTGAGTTGACTGCTATGTGTTAGTCCCGACGTTGACGACCCACAGGATAATCGTGCCGTTGTTGCCGTCGAGAGAGTACTATGGCGGAGCGAGCTTGGTGTTTCCTTTATATTTCATTAAAATGTTAACTTTGCATGCTGTGAATTCTTCAGTGAGAGGAATATCCTCTTGGTAAGAGATGTGGCATGATATATATTTGGATTTACTGTGATATATATTATTCAACATAGATCGATCTACACAACAGTTGTCTGCTGTTTGATTGATAGAAGAATAATATGCTTAGCACCTGTGTTATTATCTAAGCAACGAAAGTAGTGCTTATTTAAGCAAGACTTCCAGTTAAAGATTTAAAAATACATAGAATGTATGAAATATTTGAACAAAACATTCTAGCCAAATAAAAACTAACTTCTTGGTTTTATGAACCCTACACTCATGTAGTCGGTAAAGACCTGAAATTTATGGTATGATGAGGACAAGTCAGATCAATCAATTACATTTTATGTTTTTTTAAGGAAAATTAGTTTTTAGATGACGCTTGTGATGGCAGGGACTCCATCTCTTTCCATTACCAAAAAGATGCCCATATATGCTTACTTGGTGGTGTTACAGATGTATATTTGGGTCCATGTGAGCTTATGATATGTAGGGTGGACTTTTTTGAATGGATGGGCCATGGGAGCATGCAGCCGTGAGAGCGATGGCCCATGTAAGCATGCTGTCGTGAGCATAACAAAATTGTTCACCTCATCCAGCTGCTTGGACTAGTCCACCTCACTCTTGGGAGGAGGTGAACACCAACTTATAAGGTGAAGTGCTTTTTTATGTCTAAATACTAGAACCACATAGTAGTTAATCATGTGTTATACGCTAATAGCGCGTGCGCTCGCGTGAATATACGCATGGACTTAGGACTTTGGACGCTTGGCGCGACGACGCCGACGGCATTAATTATGAAATTGGTTTTTTGTTTTTTTACACACATGAAGGTTATTTTTTACTGGTGGATTGGGATCTTATTCATCTTGAACGCGAACGAGCCCCCCTGCCGCTACTCCTCGCTGGCCACGATCGGTGTCAAATCTCTCGAAGGGCCGCGGCCGAATTTTATTAGATTAGAAGAGATAGTTTACAGTCTAGGCATCTAGACTGGTAAAAAAAAGGAGGCCCTTGAGAAGGAAAGCCAAAAACAATAGAAGACAAGACTACATCAGCGAGAAAGAGAATACATGTGCCACATCCAGCAGACCATAGCGGCTTGGATTATTTTTTTCCTTAGATAGTACTCCCTCCGTAAAGAAATATAAGAGTGGTAATCTAAACACTCTTATATTTCTTTACGGAAGGAGTACTAGACAGACACGAGCACAAACTAATAATAATTTATTTGGGCTCTCATGTACAAGTAAGACTGCACCATGCTTTGACTGATTGGGCGTGGCCCCAACTAACCCGGCGAGCATCGTCGGGACCACTACCAGGGGCTACTGTCGCAAGACTAGAAATAGGTGTTCCCATCGCTGCTATCAAAGTGGGCCCAGAGGACAAGGTACCCCCGCCAAGGCCCTCTTCGGCAAGAAGCACAAGATCTCCTGAGAAGGATCAGTCAAGAATTCCCCTAGAAGAGCTCTTACCCGAAGCCTAGGAGGGGTCTCCAGAGCATAGTCCTTGCGAGTAGACCCAGGAGCCAGGTCACCAAGATGAAGGTTTGACTTCTCCCTCAAGATATCGCTTGGGTATAGGTCGGACATACTTGCGCACCATGTCCAGGCGCGACATCTAGGATGACGATTCTTGGCCATCGAGGAACGGGCTGGCGACAGGTGCAAGGCTCTGCCCCCAACCTTTTTCCTCCATCGGCAAGGCAGCGGACAGAACTCACCAACCCCAAGAGTGGAGACGAGGTTGACGACATCCAAAAGAGGGCTTATACGACCTTTGAAGGTCGAAGTTTTGGCGCCAAATCCTCAGTCGTGTGTAAGACGCGTGACCACTGTGGTTTCCCCTGGCCCATAAAGGGATGGCCGCGGTCATCAAGCAGAGGAGGACTATAGTGCAAATGATATCTAGTTGTAAAGCTACAGAAAATCGCCAGCCTTTTCATATTGTGACTTTGTCCTAATTTTTATACTTTTTTGTTATGAATTTTCAAAACATAGAAATCATCACAAGCTGATTGAAAAGTATTTTGAACGCAATGTTTTACCCACTTGTCGGAATTGCGCAAATAATATACCGTTGGAAATCTACTGAAATTTCCAAACTATTTTTAGTTTTCATGTTTTTCAATTTTTGCATATTTTTTGAACAGTTTTGAAAATACTAAAAATCAGTTTTATCAAAAGATGATTATTGATAATATTTAGACCTCAAAATGATGCAAATGATATGGCATTGGAAAGCTATTGAAATTTCCCATCTTTTTCATGTAGTAAGGTTTTTGAAATTTTACATAATTTTTGAGCAGTTTTGAAAATACCGAGATTCATTCAAAATAGATGAACAGTAATTTGATATTAATGTTTTAACTACTCCTTGGAACAACGCAAATGATATACCGTTGGAAAGCTATTTAAATTTACAAATGTTTTCATGTTTTAAGTTTTTTCAAATTATGCATAGTTTTTGAACAGTTTTCAAAATACTAAAATTGAATTTTATTAAAATAGGATCATTGATATTCATCGGACCTCAGAATGATGCAAATGGTATGGCGTTGGAAAGGTATTAAATTTAGCAAATTTTTCTTTTTTTAACGTTTTTTCAATTCTTTACGGTTTTTAAACAATATTTAAAATACCGAGATTTTTTCTGATCCGATACAATATAGTATTGTATTTCTGTGAAATATGAGTTTCGTACTGCCCGATAATAATTGTACTTCTCTAAATGAATAAATTGTACTGCTCGTATTTTTTTTAAATAACTCGACTTTGCCTTGTACTTCTGTGGAATACGAGTTTCGTACTGCCCGGCAAATAAAATAAGTCTTATATTGCTCAAAATGGACCTTTTGTACAGCTCAAAATGAACTTTTTGTACTGCTCATAATTTGTTTTTCATAGAACTCAACATCCCTTGACTTGTATCTTGTAGTGTGATAAACGAATTAATGGTACTGCCTAGAACGAAGAAATGGTACTTCCCAAAATTGCTTAACGGTACTGCCCGGTAATAAAAAATTATATACTATCCAAAATGACTTAATGGTACTGTTCAGATTTATTCCTTCATCTCTTCTTTGATTGATTCCTCTCTCCGTCTCTTGATCAATCTCAATCTCTTCCTTTTGCCGCAGTTAAAACTGAAGACAGAAACGAAAGTCAAAAGTTCCATGCTACTAATTGTTAGGCGTACATTCAATCAATTTGCCATAATTCTTGAGAAAGAGTACAATGCCTCGCCATAAATATTCAAACTAAAATGTTTCGATAATACTTTCAAAGGAAAAATGTTTGGATAATAACACAAACGAGAAAAATGTGGACATTTTACAATAAAAAAATAACACATAAGTTAATCATTAAAAAATTGGCTGGATCATTCTAAAAGTTGAATGCGCTCAAGTATGTACTGCAAGCAGATTTTTCCTGTTACACGGTGAACCCATCACCGCCGGCCTTTCTCTGGACGACGAGGCCGACGCCTGGCACTTGCACGGCTCTCCTGGACCCGGTGTTAAAGTGGCGCCGGAGAACGCTCGTCGGCGATGGCCGGATGGTGCAGCGTGACCTTGCGGGGGCTGGTGTCCTGGAGCTCGCGGCGTAGAGGGAGGCCGTGCCGGGCTGGGAGAGATAGGGAGGCTGGGGGGCCGCTGGTAGGGAAGAGCGGCTGGGCCACCGGCGGGGGATGGGGGGAGCTGGGCGGAAGACCTAGCAGGCGGGCGGCGCGGGGGAGGGTGACGGCGCACCGGCGAGGGGGAGAGAGGCCGAGCCGCCGGCGAGGGTGGGGGCTGCCATGGAGGTATGAGGGTGAGGGGGAGGGGGCGGGGGCGGCGCGTCGGCGAGGGCGGCGGTGGGGAAGAAGGCCGTGGTCGCGATGTCCAGGCGTGACGTCTGGGATGACGATTCTTGGCCGTCGAGGAACGGGCTGGCAACAGCCGCAAGGCTCTGCCCCAACCTTTTTCCTCCATCGGCAAGGCAGCGGACAGAACTCACCAACCCCAATAGTGGAGAGGAGGTTGACGACATCCAAAAGAGGGCTTATAAGACCTTCGAAGGTGGAAGTTTTGGCGCGAAATCCTCAGCCGTGTGTAAGACGCGTGACCAAGCAGTCACCAAGCAGAGGAGGACTCTCTCCAATCCTGCAAACCCAAGGCTTAAGCTCAGCAGGATCTCAGATCTGATCCGGGGCAAGAGAGAGAGAGAGAGAGAGAGAGAGAGAGAGAGATGATTGGTTAGGGAGAGAGGTGATCCGCCTGGCTGGATCTGCTCTTCTTCAACCTAGAGCTCTTACCCTAGAAGGGTCATTCTTCCCCTAGAACACTCACTGTAACCCATATCCGCCATGAATAAAACCAAAGCAGGACTTAGGGTTGTTAGCCTTCGAGCGACCTGAACCTGGGAAAAGAAACAGTAGTGGTGTGCATTAATTAATTATACTATTCCACGACACAATAACTACCACCCAGTCACCGACATGAAGGTAGAAACAACAGCAGTGGAATGCCTTTATTTCCGATAAAGAAAGAAAGCATTACAGTGTGTGCTACATAGTAACGACAGTAGCACAGATGACTTAAAACACCCCAAATCAAAGTACACATGTGACAGACACAATCGTACACGACCTAAAACATACACAATAAGAGAACACATGTACCACATCCAGCAGACCATAGCGGCTTGGCTTATTTTTTCCTTAGATAGTACTAGACAGACACACGAGCACACACACTAGTAATAATTTAGGTGGGCTCTCATGTACTACAAGTACGTCTCACAGCTTTTGCTCCGAGATATTGGTTTCGAAGCCATAGCTGTTGACACCGCGGTAGATGCCATCATAAAGCTTGTAGACAACTTTATCTCCGTTGGTCAAAACATCCTCCTGGGAGTAAACGAAGGGAACCTCGCAGATGGCCTCTGTCGCCAGCAGGCTTACTGTTACCTTGGTGTTTGGAGGCACAACAACTTCACAGCTGGTGGAGTGCTCCTCTGTGCTAGTGACGGCCTCGCCCCAAGTGTATGAGAAAGCAAACTCAGTGCCAACCTCAACCGATCCACTCGTAACTGCTGGGATTCCACCAGTAACGGTGGTCTTGACACCAAACTTGATGGAGACACTTGAGTCCCATTTGGTTTCCTTGGTGACTTTGTAATCGAGGGCTATTGTTTCCTTGCAGTCCCTACTGCCACGGTTAACTGTGTCTTGAGTAATCAGAGTGATGAGCTTCCTGCCCTTAATGGTGGCATCCCTGGTGAGGTAAGAGACGTCGTAGATCCTCCGAGAAAGAACAGCTTCTTCCAGCTTGAGGCGTGCCTCCATGTGGATGGATGGAGAAGAGGCGCTGAGGCAGCTATACGACCTGTGGCAGTAGTTCCCGTTGCCGACGTTCTGAAGTGCATACATGCCGTCTCCATCAAGCTTGACTGGACGGAACAAGGTGTCGCGGTTGTTGCTGGTTTGGTCCTGGGAGTCTGCCCATATCCATTTGGGAGTACGCCTCCAGAACGTGCCATAATAGTCAGACTGTAGGCGGATGGTGCCATCACCGTTGGTGTGGATGGTGAAGCTGCATCTTCGCGCGTTCTTGTCTTCAGGGAGTACATAAAACTGCAAGGAAATATCATTTTCGCCCGGAAGGATGACGGCGGCCATGTAGCAATCGTCGTTTCCTTTGAAAAGAACGCGCTGAGGCAGCTGTTTGTCCATGTTGTCCTGCATACATAAATAGTATTAATTCAATGACCATATTTGAATTCAAGCAGTATATAATTAACGGTACATGGTTTGCTAGCTTATATATAGCAACGGACTACAGAATTAGCAGAGCATTTTGGCAACTAGCTAGCACCGTACGTCTTGCTTATCACTAGTCTAGAGCCTTAAGCATGCATTAACCAGAGAAGAACTACATTTTATGGTCAAAATATTTCTGCAGATGGAACTCAGCGACCTTTGAGGACATATATGTCTTTAGCAAATTAATTAAACATACACTGACATTATATTGCCTTATATGGAAGAGTAATATAGACACTTGATTAGATTAAGATCGGATGAGCAGGCATTGAATCATATGGAGATATCACATTTCACTAACTGGAAAACAATTACGAGCAGTGATAAGATGGATGTAGAAAGAGATCAATTATTGTTGTGATAACAAAAAAAATAAGAGATCGAAGATAAAAATTTAAAATTGAGCGTGGAAGCCGATGGTTCTGCAGAGAAGCAAAAGTTTTTTTCTTCGTTTTTACATGATATTCTGTAGGTAAAGATTCCCATTCAAGTTCAATATTTTTTCATCTTCACTAGATTATTTTTTGTATCGGTGGAATAAAACTCCAGGCACGCAATTCTAATTATCAGAAGAAAAATAAAACCAATAATAGTAAATCTAGCAATGCAAATTCACTGCTTGTTATAGTATATATATATTTATTTATTCATTTATTATGCACCCACGATATATAGTTTTGCGTTATTTAAAAAAATTATGTTACATATGTAAATATTTACGTTCATGTTGACCCATAATGGAAAAAAATCAGCACACAAATGTAATATATGAGTCATAATGACGTAAAAGTCACAAAAACAACATAAAAATGCAATACATGAGTCATAGTGAAGTAAAATAAATTGAAGCTGCAGATCTTGGATTCCAGAAATTAATTATGTACTGTACTAATGCTAAGTACTGAGTAAGAGAAAAATTGTGGCCTCACCTTGGTGGAGCGCGCGCCGGATGGAGCGGAGGCTGATGAGAGAAAAGTGAGTAGCTAGCTAGCTGACGCCAGAGATGTTGTGTGTGTGTGTGTGTAACCCTGCTCGCTCCATGGATTTATTTATACTGGTAAGGATAGGATGTTTGTGGGCGGGAATCCATTTGGGCATGGAGTGGGAGAAGAGGGAGGATGACCTCGACCGGCGGTCGCTCTCCGGCTGGCATCGGGCAACGTAGGTCTCCTGCCGTGCCGATGCAGGGAGGGGAAAGATGCAGTCGCAGCGGCGCTTGGAGGATGCTGTGGAGGATAGGATTGCAGCATGGATGCTAATTCATATGCTACATGACAATGCATTGCATTGACACACAATATTTCATTGTTACAATACATCTGCTGAAGTACTTTACCGTTGTTCCATTTTATTGATGTGCTCATCTCTTTTCCTCTAATAGGATGCATGGCTACAGGTAGGGGGTGGAAATGGGTAAAATAAAAACCAATAGTGCTTTTTTCCGCATTTGTTTCCATATTTTGTTTTTAAACGGATACCAATATGAATATAAACCAGATGTTGTGACGAATAGGAATATGAGTATCATTATTCTAACTTGTGTAGTGGCACGATATTTATGATACTCTCTCACATATAGCATATTATTTGTTTCGATTTAATAATTTTATATAAAGGAACATGAATTCACATTAAAAGATGTATATTTCATTATCAAATATGAAGAGTTGGACAAAATACGAATGCAGATAGAGTTATTTTATGTGGATTAAAATATGAGTATGGACACAGAAGAATTTATAGTATGGATGCATTTTTTCTTGCCTTACCATATCCATTCTCAGTTGAATATATGTCTGGATAAAACAAACAAAACATATCAAATTGCCACATCTAGTTCTCTTTCATTTAAACGTCAGGAGCAACCAAAAAAAAAAGAGTCATTTATTTTTACTGTGCGCCTATGCCTTCCCTACAGGATAAGATTCCATTTGCATTGCTTGAATTGATGGGAGGGGGGAACATGAAACTTAGCCATAGAGCACAATCAAAATACTTGTGGCATCTCTCGACCTTGTCGTTGCAATTTGCAAGGGAATAGTATCCTCCGCCTTTCCTTCATGCTATATTGGGCGCACAAGTCCCACACAAATTACAGTGGCATGGCCTAGAGGTGGCACAATTTTTTTATGCTCTATAACTAGCTTGAGAATATTTGTCGAGCACGTATTATCTCCCAACTCGTCAACTTCAATAAAAGCACTCCTCTTTTGAGCCACTTTCCTAAATGCAAATGGTATGATAGTGGGATGAAAGGAGATGAGTATATTAGAAAGAAAATTATGCATTTATTTTAAATTTTCCCTAAGATTCAAGTTGAGTAGTATCATATACCTGGCTGTGAAAGTTTCCATGGATTAAAAAGTATTCTATAAAAATTAACCCGTAGTAACGCACATGCACGTTTTATAGTGTATCTTAATATCCGCTAGGAATTCTTGAGCAAAGAATGGCACCGTAGAAGCTATATCTTTCACACCGAAACTTGGATTTGGGTTACCAGAGGTTGGTTCTGGGCTAGGAGGCCTAGCAAGTTTCATGTGTGGACTTGGGCAGAAAGGGTATGGCGTTAGATAATGTGCCATATATATGTGCAATATTTCCGATATATATATTATTCTAGTCTCCACTAATATGTAGAATGAAGTTGAGATGGTGGCAATAGTATCAAAGATGGCGATAAGAACTTTGAAATTAAAAACACATTTAAGTGGACGTCCCAATTTTTTGAGTTGTTTTGGCTTCAAAAGTGATAATTCATCTTTGACGATAAAAAGTTGAAATTTCTCCCTCACTCCATCCATGTCTAGCCACGTCTGGTCCTTGGTTTTTCACATGTTTCCCGTCCGCAGGGGGCAACAGCCATTACAGAGATGCTAGACCAGGTTGGCAGGCAAAAGGAATTGGTCTCGGGCATTGGCACTTGATTCCACTGTTTTCCTAATCTTTGAAAATTAATCCTTCAGTTCCACAATCTAACATGTGGACACGAAAGACAAAATTCAAATTTGACCATAGATTGGACTAATAATTTGTGAGTTATATGACACGAAAATAATATCATTGTATTCATATTTATAAACACTTTCAAATGGTAACACTTTTGTGTCTTATAACTTACCAATTCTTATTTTACTTTTCAGTCAAAGTTAAACTTTGATTTTTGTCGACACCTATGATTGTGGGACGCAGGGAGTAGCATGTACTCCTACTTTGTTAGTGTAGTATACATTGGTGCAAACTGAAATTCTTAGAAAATAGTTTCCACACTTGTGGAAGTTGTATTCAAAAGATTATATACTTTTGAAAACTTTCCAAAGAATATATGGTACAAAATACAAGAGATAAGGCTGCCAATTATACAAAAGAACCGAATCAATCTATCCTAAATCTATCCACAACCAAATCAGAGAGAATCTGAGGAGATAATATGGTAAACATGTGCAGGAGACGCTGCTTGGGTGACTTTGTGAAGCAAAGTCGCACCGTGACTTACCCTCAAAACTAATTTTAAATGTTTTAAAAAATTCTGAAAAATTGTGGATCTTCACATCACATGAATGTAAAATCCCTAAATATTTCAGGTCCAAATTCTAAATATACATTGAGAAACAAAAAAGACAAATTCAGCATTAATAGTGTCAGAAAGCAAATTCAAAAAGTCACTATTCATGATGAATTTCTCTTTTTTGTTTCTCAATGTATATTTTGAATTTGGACCTGAAATTTTTAGGGATTATACATTCATGTGATGTGAAGATCCACAATTTTTTTCAATTTTTATTGATACATTTAAGTTTGAGTTTTGGGGGTAACTCAGCGCGTGACTTTGCTTCACAAAGTCACCGAAGCTGAGTCCTGTGCAGGAATATATGCTACACTAACATGCCCTATAGTTGTAGAGAGAGCTGGACGCATGAATGAAATCCAAGAACAGTGGTGACGGCTAGGGGTGGAACGGATCGGATGCGGATCGGATAGTGCCCTTCCCACATCCGTTTTCATATTTTTAAAATGAATACAAATAGAAATACGGATATTGTCAGATACAAATACCGGAGCGGATGTTAGTCGAATACGATACGGATTCAATGTTTTCTCAATTCGGAATGGAAACGAATATTACAAAATAACAGAACTGTGTCTTATAACGAGTCAACTATAGAATGGAACAGTGACAAATATAGTTATATAATAAACAATAGTTTAAAGATCAATCACAGAAAAATAGACTTGACCACTCACTTACCCTTTTAGGCTGGGTAATTGCCATATCGGGCTAGAATTACCAAAATTGGGTAACATAATATTATTGGGATACCGATTTATCCATTTCCATATCCACATTTACTTGAAAATTCAATACCATATTTGTATTTGTATTTGTAAAAACGAATACGGCTAATTACCAGTTTCATTTATATTTCGTTCGGATTCGGATATTTACCACTTCCATTTTCAATTTCTCAAATACGAATGTCGGATAATTCGAATTATCCGCTACCAGTTCCCACCCCTAGTGACGCCAAACCTTAGGTGAAGAAATCATCAATTGCTAAAGCTTAAGCAAATTACTAGCAAGTAAGAAATAAAATTACCACTAATGTTGTTTAGTGTTTTGATACATATTGTGCAAGGTATATTACTGTATTTTTTTTATATTTCAATAATGTGGCAATAAAGTAGAGGTACGCTATTATTATTTTTTGGTATTTCTAAATATCGTGCAAGTTAACAAATACAACCAATTCTATTTCCTAGACCTTCTTTTTTTCACTTGTTTTCCTTCCGTAGGTGATGCTAGATGAAGCAGCTATCGTCGGAGGCATTGGGGAGGACAGCGGCAATGTTGGTCTAGGACATGGGTGGAGAAGGAGAATGTTGTAGGAAGACGGCGCGGCGAGAGCGGTTGATGCGATGGATGGATGCGAGGCGCTAAGGATGGTGAGGCGGAAGTGCCAGGAGCTGTTTGGAGCGTAGAGTACGATGGCAACGATAGGTTAGAGCATCTCTATAAGATCCCTTATATCGCGGTACCGTAAAAGCCTTTTAAGGTAGTACTGGAAAGCTGTTTTGCTGTACCTTGCGTACTACAGTATATATCTACAACCAGGGCACGGCACAACACTGTAGTGTAGACGGCACAAGCAAGAGACGAGTATAAGCTCAGCAGCTGGATCGAGGGAGAGTAACAATGGCTGAAGGTACGCATGCAAAACAACTCAATCGCTCTACTACATGCTTATCATAAATCAGACACAAGTAGAGTACGTTTTGTAGGGAAAAGCAGCTCTGGTGAACAGGTGGGTGTCAATGGCATCGAGTCAGTCGTGTCTCAAGGTACGCATTCAAAAACATCTAGCTTTTAGATGTTCAGAACCGCTCTACTGGATGCTTATCATAAATCAAACACAATTAGTTACTATTACATTTGTAGGGCAAAGCAGCTCTGGCCGGTGGTCATCTGGTGGGTGTCATCGAGTCACTGGTGATAGAGATGGAGGAGAGACTGAGAAGTCCCATGGAGGAGGAGCCGGTCCCATCCGGTGGTGACCTCATCTCATGCGTGTGCAGCGGCCAGATGCACCCCATGGTGCCCATCGGCCCGTTCCACTGGCTACGGTTACCATCTCACACGACGAAGGACTACGTGGTGGAGAAGAAGGACGCGCTCCATCGCTTGCTCCCCAACGAAGAACAAGGGCGTAAAGACACACTGCGTGACCTACTGGAGGCGATGGGTTTAATGGAGGAGGCGGTGCGGAGCGTCTATGACTGCTTCTTCAGCCGGATCACGGCGGATGAGTTCAGGTACATGCTGGTGGTGGACGGACGGATGCTTCCTTCACTCGCGATTCGTCCCACTCCCACCGGCGATGATGCCCGCCGTCGACGTCGACATCAGGGTCGACAGGGACATCATCTTCCTGGTTGAGAACCAGCTACCGTTCTTGGTCCTTGAGAAGATACATATGATAGTTAATCCCGAGGTTGACTGTGTCGACAGCGTACTAGGGCGCATCGAAAAACTGCTCGAGATGAACGAGTACAGCGTCGTCAAGCTGCCCCGTCCATTCAACAATCCTCCTCCTTGCCACCTTCTTCACCTGCTATACATGCACTTCTGGCCTACCAACCGCCACCAAGGCTCTGCCTCTGCTGGCAGCAACGAGACAGGCATTCCTGTTACCGTTAGCCAGGTGAACTGGAGCGCCACGATGTACTACTACGCCGCCGGCGTGAGGTTCAGGCCACAGAAAGTCGATAATTGTGAAGGCGAGGCGAGCTCCATCCTGGACATGAAGCTGAGCGGAAGCAGGCTCTACATCCCCCGCCTAGTTATAGACAACAACACGTTCCGGATGTTGCACAACATGGTGGCTCTCGAGAAGCAGCTGCCAACATCCCACGTCATGGCCTACTGCTTCCTCCTGTCGTAGCTGTCAAAGGTTGCCGAAGTAGACCACTCAGAACCAGAGTTTTGGCAGCACGACGACATATGTATGGTGGAGAATGCCTCAACCCCAGTACAGGCTCCAAACAAGGAAGCCCGACGAGGGAGAGAACAGGGGAAAAGAAAACCGAAAAAAAATCGATCTCAATTCGGCAATATATTGAATTTCCTACAAATTTATGTGTCTTAAATAAGTGCACCCTCCTCATCTATATATTAAGGGGAGAAAGGAGTCATCTCCTCTTCCCTTAGCAATGTGGGACTAAACCCATTTGCTAGGGACCGCCGGTGGCCGGCCAAGGGGGGTGGCGCACCACTCACGGGCCCAAGGCCCATGGTGCCCCTCCTCTCTCGATCTCTTTTGTCTTCTTCCTTTTTCTCCTTTATTTTCCCTAATGGGCTTCTTTCATAAATAAGTCACATTGCATTTTTTAATTATAAATAAAATGTTATTAATTATTAATTCATTTAATTAATAAATAATACATATTATTTGATCTCCCGGTGCTCCAGAACTTCTTGAAGACCATTCCGAACGTCCTTCGGACCAACACGGAACCTTTCCGGTTTGTTCTTCTGTCTTCTTCCATAACACTGATAGTTCTGAAACGGTCTCCGACGTTCATCGAGCCCTTAAGTGTGTTACCCTATGGTCCGAGAATACTCTAGACATGACTGAGACTAGGCTTTGGTCAATGATCATGAGAGGGACCTGGATTCCCGGAATGACCAACTGTGCATTCCCTTTGTCATGCGATACTAGATTTAATCTGAGATTCGATCTTCAGCATCACAATGCCTAGTTCAATCTCGTTATTGACAAATCCGCTTTACTCGTTCCGTGATATTCATCCCCGTGACCTAGTCACATGGTGCGCAGCTTTATGGATGTAATCTCACCGAATGGGTCCTGAGTATCTATCCGTAATGTTGATTGACAAAATCCGATATTAACCCAACACTCCTCAACATATCTCATTGGAATACCCAAGATGCACCTTTATGGCCACCCTATTATGGAGTGACGGTTGATACACTCAAAGCATCCTCCGGAAGTAGCAATTATATGTGAGCTCACGGTCTAAGGAACATGCTACAACGTTCTCTAATTACAACACTGAACTTTCATGACATGATCATATTGGAATGCTTACGTGGGTGATGTTCATCACGTCATTCATATAATGAGGTGATCTAATCGCCAATTGACTTGATTGTCCATGATCTTGAAACCACAATAATCAGTTGACCATGAACTAGTTATGATGAGAGGCTAACTAGGAACTCGGGTTGTTCCTATACCACACATGTATCATTGTTTCACTGATACAGTTTTAGCACAGTATGAAACTTGGATTGATCTTATTTATATATATGGTATTAATAATTTATTATTTGCCTCTAGGACATATATCCAACAGTCTCCCACATGCACTAGATTACAAATAATCTAGCTGCATATACTTACGATTATAATCATCTTATCGCATAAGTGTTTATTGATCATGCTGCTTATGGAATAGGTTTCGTTAATGATCTATATCATTTCTGATTCGTTTCTTCCTTCACAACCTGGTCTGGGTCAATTTTCTTTGACATACCACTCATTATCACATAATGTTTGTATTATAAGTTTTGCCAGAAGATTGAGACTTTTATTTTATAGTATTCTCTAATGACAATTGGTTTAGTCTCGAAGACTTTCCATAGTCATGTGTACTGAAAAATACACTCAACCAGAAGTGTTAACTTTTTATGCTAAACTTTATCCATTTTCTGCTTCTTTAATCAGATTTATATCTTTGTAGATTCGTGAAACCCTGGTTCACGTTTCTTTCAATTCTTTGGTGACATCACTAATTATGTATAGACCCATAATGAGGCTTGCAATGGTAATCCAGTATTACGTTTCAAGTCTATTATCATTTCTATTATTTAGAGAATTGTCCTCAGTTTCTTTGTAGATACTGAAATGCATGGACTTGGTTCAGGTTCTATGTTTTACTCACTAAACACATTGGAACCTGTTCTTATTTTCAAGAACTTTTGGGTCATCCTTTTGTTGGATTCACAACCTTGGTGTTTCATGGTAGAATCATATTTCATTGGTCATACAGGGTCATATGTCTAAGCACACAGTGCATCCCAATTCTTCCATTAAAACAATACTCGTGATATTAGGTTTCCATCCTTTACATAATTCCTAGAAACAAGAACCTTTTTTCTTGTTGAGGTGATTATTCCATCCCATGATTACGCTCCCACTTAAATATGTCATACACATATAGGCGAGAATGCTTATATCAAGTTACTATTCTAATTATGTCAGACATAACAGTCTTGCTCTAAATGCTCCCACTTAGAAAATGCTCTATGCATTCTAGGATTTCAAGAAGTCTGCAAAGCTCCCACCTAGTTTCATGAATTTGCAGGCCTACTCAATAGTTTTGTTAATCAAAATCCCTTGATCAAGCCATCAAGTATGAGAGTTCTGCCTTGAGGCACTATAGTCCATATTTTCCGAAATATTCTTTCGTTATACCAATTGCAAGTCCCTCTTCAAGTTCAAAATTCGAAGATAATGCAACTTCAAGCAAAGTTCCTATCATAGTGTTTGTGAATGAAATATCTTATTCAACAAGCATTGATACGCTTCCATAGTCAATCAGTGTCGAGTTTATCCATAACATCTTATGTGCAAAATCTAGCTTTTGATCCCTTTAATTCATTCCTAATAACTTCTTGGTTACTGGGAATGTGAAATAACTATTTTATTTCATAAGATCTTGAGCCATCCTAAATGCAACTCAATATTATTTCATTTCTCCTTGTGTTCTTAAGCAACCATCATCTCTTTGTAGTTAGCAAGCAGGGTTCCCCTTTTGTTTCATTTAAGAAGACTCTTGATTATTTTTCTGTATAGAACGTATTCATGACAACCTTCTTGTTTTAACAAAATCTTTAACTCATACACCATGATCATCATCAATGGCATATTTCCTCTTTTCTCGAAGTCATTATAGAAGAACGTCTTTCCGTTGCGTTACTCTGTTATTTGGAGGTTGGATCAATCACCCTGGTTAGAGTTTTTCACTTTCTAACATTGGTTTACCCGTTGAGAACTTTTTTTGTCGAATACCAATTTAAGCAACACAAATTTTTCTATCCGGGAAGATGTGTTCTTTAATTCTAGCAATCTCAATACAAAGAAAGTTATATCATATAAAACTTAGAAACTATCTAACACCATCATCGTATGGAGTTATTCGCTTCACTAGATTCAGGATGGTTCCTTATTCATGAAGTGTGTGTTTTAACTTAATAAATTTTAACAACTTTCTTCGTCGATAATATAAGCGCAAGGGGAATTTGTTTAGACCCCACTATATCTTTAATATGATGGTGAATGGTTTGGGTGCTTGAGCACTTAAACTTACTCATCGTAATTTGTGGTATTTCTTCCACAAGTCTTCCATTATGTGAACTGTAATACATGTCACTTTGATTTGTATTCTTATATCCTTCTTCATACTGTGATTTCGGAATCTCAGATTAGTGATCTTAATTAATTGAATGCTCTTTGTTCAATTAATCACATGAAGTCATTTAATGATGATTTGTGTGCTTGATTAATATATCATTCATGCATAACAGTTAGCGAATGTTGTACTTTGATAGAACACTAATGCGCGTGATAACTATCCAAACGTTTTTTTACCCCTTTCGCCTAAGGGAATCGGAACCGTCGCCTTGCGTTCGATTGCGATGGGGGGCCTATTCCACACGATAGCTAAAAACCGTTGCCAAGATGACTTGAATGTTTGAGATGACTTTTTTTATCGCAAACACTTATCCACGAATGTCCGTCTGAGATTATGATCCTATAGCATACGGTTAATCCAAAAATAAAAAGTTTGGGTTTCGAGTCACTTAAAAATAATATGTTGTACTTGTAATGTGGTTGTTTCTGGTACAAACATCGATGCTTCAAAGTGAATGGTACATCTTCATACACGAAGTACCACTAGTTTTTATCATAACCGTCTTTAAATTTCACCACATACATTGTTGGTGAAATGATGACAACATGCCAAGTTTCTTCCAATTTAGATTTCATTTGAATTGATTTTCATTACCAAGGTTTCTTTGCAATAACTGATTCACCTGGTATATTATATTTGTCAAATGAAGTCAAAATTGTTTGAAATTTTAGGATAGCAGTTTGAGTGCCTATTTCTTAACACGTACAAAAATTGGGGGTTTAAAGGATTTTAGAATAACATGTTGTCTTTGTAATGTGGTTGTCTCACATAAAAACCCTGATATTTCGATAGGAATGGCCCATTTTGTACACGAAATACCATTACTTTTTTATCATAATACTCTCAAATTTAAACAACATTCCGGTCTGGTGAAATGATAATAGCATGCCAAATCTCATACTGATTAGCCATCATTTGAATTGGTTTTCAATTTCAAAGTCTTGTAGGGTTTATACCCACTAGTGTTACAAGGGAAACGATTATATTCCTGTATGTATATGTTTTTCCATCTGTACTGCAAAGAAAATGGTGAGAAATTTTGATACACGTGTTTCATAAACAGTATCCCATAGCCCGCTTATGGGTGTAGATATCACCTTCTCGTTGGTTAACCTAAGTGGAAGGTTATGATGTAGACAGAAGAAAAATTTCGTCAGATGTACAGATGTGCCAGCCGTCGGTGGCTGCGGCAGTGTAGTGGTGATGGAATGCCAGATCTGGCCAGGTTCTCAACGGTCGCTGGAGTATGCTGACAGCGAGGGCGGTGGCTCCTCCGTGATTATGGTGCATTCATCGCATAGGCAGTGTGTGGGCCAATAGGCTTGCGGGCTTGCGGGCCGGTGACACTGTGCCGCAGATTGGATGTGGGTGCTGGGGTGAGTAGCTTCGGGAGAAAGCCTAGACACCATGACGTCTGCGAACGTCACTTTTCCTCCTTCGGTGAGCCTTTGTGGAGCTTCTCGTCCTACATCTTTGGACCATGGCCTTCGGCCGAAACCCTAAAATTTGGTGTGTTGCGTGACGACGTCATTTTCCAAGTTGTTACCCGCTTGGGGCATCACACGGAAGGTCATTGACCCCCTCGCGCTCTCCCGCGGTCCGTAGGTGTCTGGCTGGTGATGCTGGTGTGGTTAGCGGGGCGGCTGCCTCACTTGCGTTGGCGTTGTAACTCGTGTGGAAATCGAGCAAGGTACCGAATTTTATAGTAAAAACTATACTACTGGTATTAAATAAAATCAAAACATTAATGCGTGACTAGCCGATCGTAAATACTGTTCCGGGGAGCTAAAAATACAGTAATTGATCGTAAACCATTGTTTCAGAATCGTAAATACTGGACTCGTGACCTTAAGAGTCTAGTCGCTTATGGTGTTCCTGCACCAGCGATGATGTTGATCACCCAAGACAAGGTAAGACAGAAGGAATAAAAGATAAGCTGGAATATACACTTGTTGCAGAGGATGAAATTATTCAAATTCCTTTACCTACTTCGAAACAGAAACTAGTCTTTATCACCACAAATATTCCTTCCATAGACCTAATCGAACATAAAATGTATTGGTACAAATCTCAAGCAGAAGGTACCTTTCTAATAAGCCTTTTATATAATTGTATAATTCACTATATTTTGGCCTCTAGAATGCAGAATCATTTTTGTTTGCTGCAACTATAGGTACGTATCACTATGTGTAGCTTTCTTGGGATACAAGCAATAATTTTCTCAGCAGTCTAAGAAATAGCACAATATATAAATCAGGGCAATTAATAAATTTTCAGGAAAAAATGATCCAAAATTTTGATACTTGGATCCGCCGCATGGGGTCGTGCTTCCGCCATCATACCATACTATGAAAACAGATACTATATATAAGATTCCTCATCTGGCGTATTTTGACAAAAATTCCTGTACACAAATGGCTCACCGAGTAAGGTTGCGTGATTCTTCCAAATGTCATAAGCACATAAAATGGAACCATATGCCGGGCACCTCCATCAACAATGACAAGGGGTACGGTATATATGGGTGGCAGTGAAGAATGCAAAAGAAGAAAAAGACATGGCAACTAAACAATTCAATCATAAATTATTTAATGCTCTTTGATATTAGTTTCTCATTGTGACAATGTTTTATTTCAATGTGACCACAAATGCCCACCTCTTATTGACTTAGGAAATAAAAAAGGCCTCAAATGGCCACCTCTTTTTGACTTAGCAAATAATTTTTTTTGTAAGCTAATAAGTGCTAACCAAATAAGATTTTATGTTTTTGCACAATCACATTAATCTGGGCATGTCTGGCTGGTGATGCTGGTGTGGTTAGCGGGGTGGCTGCCTCACTTCCGTTGGCGTTGCAACTCGTATGGAAACCGAGCTATGTACCGATTTTTATAGTAAAAACTATACTACGGGTATTAAATAAAATCGAAACATTAATGCGTAACTAGCCGATCGTAAATACTGGTCCGGAGACCTAAAAATACAGTAATTGATCGTAAACCATTGTTTCAGAACCGGTGACCTCAAGAGTCTCGTCTTCTGGTGTTGCTGCACCAGGGATGATGTTGGTCAGGCAAGATAAGGGTAAGGCAGAAGGAATCAAAGATAGGCTGGAATATACATTTGTTGCAGAGGATAAATTTTTTCAAATTCCTTTACCTACTTCAAAACAGAAACTAGTCTTTATCACCACAAATATTCCTCCCATATACCTAATCGAACATAAAATGTATTGGTACAAATCTCAACCAGAAGGTACGTTTCTAATAAGCCTTTTATAGAATTGTATAATTCACTATATTTTGGCCTCTAGAGTGCAGAATCATTTTTGTTTGCTGCAACTATAGGTACGTATCACTATGTGTAGCTTTCTTGGAATACAAGTAATAACTTTCTCAGCAGTCTTAGAAATAGCACAATATATAAATCAGGGCAATTAAAAAATTTTCAGGAAAAAATGATCCAAAATTTTGATACTTGGATCTGCCGCATGGGGCCGTGCTTCCACCATCATACCAAACTATGAAAACACATACTATATATAAGATTCCTCGACTGGCATATTTGGACGAAAATTACTGTACACAAATGGCTCACCGAGTAAGGTTGTGTGATTCTTCCAAATGTCATAAGCACATAAAATGGAACCATATGCCGGGAACCTCCATCAACAACGACAAGGGGTACGGTATGGGTGGCAGTGAAGAATGCAAAAGAAGAAAAAGACATGGCAACTAAACAATTTAATCTTAAATTATTTAATGTTCTTTGATATTAGTTTCTCATTGTGACAATGTTTTATTTCAAAGTGACCACAAATGCCCACCTCTTATTGACTTAGGAAATAAAAAAGGCTTCAAATGGCTACCTCTTTTTGACTTAGCAAATAATTTTTTTGTAAGCTAATAAGTTCTAACCAAATAAGATTTTATGTTTTTGCACAATCATATTAATCTGGGCATGTATGGCTGGTGATGCTGGTGTGGTTAGCGGGGCGGCTTCCTCACTTCCGTTGGCGTTGCAACTTGTGTGGAAACCGAGCAAGGTACCGATTTTTATAGTAAAAACTATACTACCGGTATAAAATAAAATCAAAACATTAATGCGTGACTAGCCCATCGTAAATACTGGTCCGGAGACCTAAAAATACAGTAATTGATCGTAAACCATTGTTTTAGAATCGTAAATACTAGACCGGTGACCTCAAGAGTCTAGTCTTCTGGTGTTGCTGCACCAGCAATGATGTTGATCACGCAAGATAAGGTAAGACAGAAGGAATAAAAGATAAGCTGGAATATACAATTGTTGCAGAGGATAAAATTATTCAAATTCCTTTACCTACTCCGAAACAGAAACTAGTCTTTATCACCAAAAATATTCCTTCCATAGACCTAATCGAACATAAAATGTATTGGTACAAATCTCAACCAGAAGGTACGTTTCTAATAAGCCTTTTATATAATTGTCTAATTCACAAAGCTTGACGTATTTCTCATGCCTTGTCACAACACATGCATAGTCATAGATCGATGAAGAGCCGACTTTCAGTCAATTCTATCTAGGCTGTATGAGCTTCGATCAAGCCAAAATGCAATTCTAACTATATTGTGTTCAAAGACTGCATGCTGTCCTTCTTCGTAAGGACACACACCATCCCAAACATCGATTGATTAGTAGAAAATCAAAATAAATGAAAATCGGGTTGGTGATGTTGACGATGTTGATTCTATCTAAAGAAAAGTGTTAGTCACATATTTCGAAAATTATGTATAACATTAGTATTAGAAACGTGTAACTGAGTAGTTGCACACTGTAATCCTGCACTTTTCCTACTCTTGCATTTTGGCCTCTAGAGTGCAGAATCATTTTTTTTTGTGCAACTATATTCGCAAAAAAAAACTATAGGTACATATCACTATGTGTAGCTTTCTTGGGATACAAGTAATATTTTTCTCAGCAGTCCTAGAAATAGCACAATATATAAATCTTGGCAATTAATTTTTTTTCAGGCAAAAATAATCCCAAGTTTTGATACTTGGATCCGCCACATGGGGCCGTGCTTTCGCCATCATACCAAACTATGAAAACACATACTATATATAAGATTCCTCGAGTGGCATATTTGGATGAAAATTCCTATACACAATGGCTCACCGAGTAAGGTTGCGCGATTCTTCCAAATGTCAGTAGCACAGAAAATGGAACCATATGCCTGCCACCTCCATCAACAACGACAAGGGGTATGGATGGCAGTTAAGAAATGCAAAAGAAGAAAAAGACATGACAATTAAACAATTCTATCATAAATTATTTAATTTTTTTGATATTATTTTCTCATTGCGACAATGTTTTAGTTCAAAGTGACCACAAAGGCCCACCTCTTATTGACTTAGCAAATAAAAAAGGCCTCAAATGCCCACCTCTTGTTGACTTATCAAATATAAAAGGCTTCAAATGCCCACCTCTTATTGACTTAGCAAATAATTTTTTTGTAAGCTAATAAGTGCTAACAAAATAAGACTTTATTGTTTTGCACAATCACATTAATGTAGACATGTCAATTATGGACAAACCAACTAAAATATTTTTTGCACACGGTTGCAACGCACGGGCAATCTCAGGCAACCGGACCCAGCGTTTCCATCGCCTCACATGCAAGTCACCATCCAATCTCGATATCACCAAAAATGTGTGGCCCCCGTCTGTGTTTGGAGTGCCATGCAGCGCATCGCCGTGAAAAATGACAAAACTAACCCTTTTTGCGAAGTTCAGCACAAAATGAACTCATTCAGAAAATATTTCACAAAATAGCTCTTTTGTATAACGCCCGGGCCCGAGGCTCTATACTAAACAGTATTACACCCTAGTCAAGGGAGCCATGGGGTCAGAGCTGAATGCCGCGCCGGACCGGCGTGAGACGCATGACGCCCTAGACCACGGGCGCCATGCCTGTTCGCTCAAAGCGATTGAGGGGGCAACATACTGCAGTGAAGTGAAAAAGGTAGCAGGGAGCAATGATAGTGAAACAAGTGGATGGGAAAGCGGTGTAGCGATATGGGGAGAACACAACCGTCCATTAGCGCATGGATGTCCACTCTACTCAGCCTACCTGCATATCACTGACATATATCAAAAAGTATGTGACTTGTTTGTGAGACTATGTGTTGTATGATAATTGTTCTAGTCATCCCTAGTATGTTTGTTCTAGGTCATATTTCCAACCATATTTTAATTCAACAACAATGTTTATCAGTGCTTCTCTTTGAAAGGATCGATATGGTCAACTAGAGGGGGAGGTGTGAATAGATGTCTAACTAATTTAAGCTTTATTACCAACTTTTAGGGTTTAGCGGATAAACAAGATTTTCTAGATGTGCACTAGATGAACAACCATAGGTGGCGAGCAAGCTCAAACAAATAAGCTAGGCAACAACTACAATAGCAAGCCAACAAGCACACAAAGTTATTACAAGGTAAAGATGCGGGAAAGGATAAACCACAAGTGAGACGGAAACACGTTGATTTTTCTACCGAAGTTCACACTCTTTTGAGGGAGTGCTAAGCTGCGTTGGAGCGGTGCTCAATCCTTGAGAGTGCTACCATATACGTAGCTCACCATATTCTCCATTTTGAGTCACCCCCAAAGGCTGAGCCTCGATCCACTCGGGGTTTGTCATGAAGGCGACCACCACACTTTACAAACTTTCCGGAGCACACCACAAGCAAGGAAGCTTCCAGGACAAACACCTAGCCGCCTAGGAGCCAAAGCTCCAAGAGTAACAAGTCGACGGTGGAGAAATCTTGCGGGGAAAACAAATCGGTTTGGTGAAAGTGTAGATCAGGCTTTCCTCTTTCAAATCCCAAAAGATCAACATGTGTTGGTGGAGGAGACGAGAGTATTGAGCAATATGGTGTTCTAGTAATGGAGCTCAATCAAGGAGGGAGAAGGGTTAGGGTTAAAGGAAGAACAATAGGTATTTATATCACTTGGGACGGCTGGTCAAAGTCTGACCGCTGGACTCAAAAACAAAAAAAAACAGGATATTCATAAT
This sequence comes from Bromus sterilis, assembly GCA_950022295.1. Lineage (NCBI taxonomy): Eukaryota > Viridiplantae > Streptophyta > Magnoliopsida > Poales > Poaceae > Bromus > Bromus sterilis. The sequence goes on along the minus strand of OX465601.1, from coordinate 298,954,369 downwards.
CTATGAAAAAATCTACCCCAAATCGATATATAATTTGTATATGCTTACGTTTAGATATGTCAGATTCAAATGAATCAAATTTTAACTTTAAAAAAGGTAAATGATTTAAAAAAATCTATGCCGACGACCGTCGTTGGGTCCATCGGCATAGCTCTGACGGCGTCTACCGGCCGTCAGTGGCAGGGTTGCCAGGGTCAGCTCTATGCCGACAGCGATCATATGCCGACGGCTGTCGTTGGCATAGATAGCTGGCCGACTGCCTATCCATGCCGACAGGCCGTCGGCATAGATGGATGTGTGCGGACGACATATCTCCATCCGTGCCGATGGCCCCGGCGAAAAGTCGTAGGCATAGAAAAGTCGTCGGTATATAGTATATTGGGTTATTCCGGTGGTGTACATGGAATAGAATACTCGCATCCCTCGATACTTGCTGCTGCGGATCATGCGGGGAAAGGTGCCCGGGTCTTGTTTTGTTATTTTGTGCTTTCGTGAGGGCTTCTTTTGTAATCCTGGATGAATCGCATATTTTCTTTATCTAATACAATCCATATATTTCTAATACAATCCTGAAGTGGACGGACAAGCACAACTTTGTTGTTAACGTCGTAGCTAATGGGTGTCATCGCAAACAAAAAATCTTTTAATTAGATCGGTAGTGCTTGAGCAAAGGAACTCCAGATGTGTTAATAATCACCATTCATGCTTACTAACGAGGGCTAGATAGAATATTCCAAACTAACGAAATCAGATGCCACCTTTTACTTTTGGTGTTGCCAGTTTGTCCCAAGACAAACACTATAGATAAGCATAGGGTGTCTTCTTATGTTAATAGCGCAATAATTTTAAAAAAAAGTGTTCTAAAAAATGAGCTATCATGTATGAAGATTCATGGTCGCCGTTAGGGCCGTCGGCATAGATCTAACGACATCAGCCTTCCTTCAGCAAACCTTCCACGTGTCAGCCTATGTCGACTTCCAAGGATATGCCGAGGGCTACCGTCAGCACAAATTGATATATGTCGATGACCGAAGGTATGCCGACGACAACCCTCTACATAGGCCAAAGGCCAGTGTTTGTTGACAGCCTTTTGTCCGCCATCGGCATAGATCTAGATCTGCCGATTGCACCGACAAAAATCTGCCAGCATACAAAAGGTCGTCGGCATATTAGGTTACTCTGGAGCTGTGTGTTGCGTGTTTACACCAATCATCACAATCCTAGAGACAATCTGATGGATGTAGATAACAAATTTGTCTCGTTTAACCAAACAATGAAAAATATACAAGAAAGTCAAAACAAAAGTGTATTTTCTATAAATATGAAGCAAACATGATTTTAGTTTGTCCAAATTCGAAAACATAGTATAGCAACAGATTCTTTTCAAAACCTTATAAAAACCATATAACATTTGTCAAAATCAATGAAAAATATCAATTACTTGTAATTTTAAGAAAGTATAAGGACCTATATGAAAAAGTAGATGAGGTCACATTTTTAACATACTCAAAAACAAAAACAAACAGGATATTCATAATATATGAAAAATTCTACCCCAAATCTATATATAATTTTTATATGCTTAAGTTTAGACAAGTTAGATTTAAATTAATCAAATTTTAACTTTAAAAAAGGTAAATGATTTAAAAAAAATAAAATAAAAAATCTATACCGAAGACCATGGTCAGTTCCATCAGCATAGTTCCGACGGCGTCTACCGGCCGTCAGAGCCCGGGTCGCCAGGGTCAGCTCTATGCCGACGGCTGTCGTCGGCATAGATAGCTGGCCGACTGCCTATCCATGCCGACAGGCCGTCGGCATAGATGGATGTGTGCCGACGACATATCTCCATCTGTGCCGATGGCCCCGGCGAAAAGCCGTCGGCATAGAAAAGTCGTCGGTATATAGTATATTGGGTTATTCCGGTGGTGTACATGGAATAGAATACTCGCATCCCTCGATACTTGCGGGTGCGGATCATGCGGGGAAAGGTGTCCGGGTCTTGTTTGCTATTTTGTGCTTTCGTGAGGGCTTCTTTTGTAATCCTGGATGAATCGAATATTTTCTTTATCTAATACAATCCATATATTTCTAATACAATCCTGGATGAATCTAAAGTGGACAGACAAGCGCAACTTTGTTGTTAACCTCGGGTTACAACAATATCGCGGGTTATGCCCTGTGTCTGCATTACCAAACATTATTGCCCCTGATTCCATGCGTAGCTAGCAATAAGAGATATTTTCACCTCATAGCTAATGGGTGTCATCGCAAACAAAAAATATTTTAATTAGATCAAGACGAAGCCGACACTATTGAGGGAGAGGAGCAGCTTAAACAGTACATTACCAAGTACAAGAACGACCTTTTTGGATGATAGTCAGGTTTCCCCGAACGAACGAAGTTGCAAAGAGACGAAGAAAAAAACATTCTATCAGAGAATTCTCTCAGATGGAGGTAAAAAAGTAATTTTCCAAATCAAATCTTACTGTGAAGGGAAGGTGTATTCACACGTACATACAAATATTGATAGACGTCTAGGAATGGAATCAGGGAAAGCCAAGCCTAGGTTAGCCAGATACTCGGGGATCGGTCCTCTGGTAGCACTAGACTACATAGGTAGATACTACTACCACTACCAGTAGTGCACATCCATCTTATCTCCACTACCAACGAAACTATGGTTCGTCTCTTCGCCCCTATAAATACCCTGCCCGGCCGGTCCGTGATTGATGAGAACCATCACTAGTTGTTAAGTTGTTTAGCGCACACACCTAGCTAGCCAGCCATGGATGTCCAACTTCAGCGCCAGAACGGCTACGGGGTCGCTAAGGTGCCTGGCAACGCCTCCCGGGCGATGTCCCAGCTGAACACGGAGGCTAACGGCTTGGCGCAGTACCAGACGGTGATGATATTCTGCGGAGCCAAGCCCCACTTCGCCCTGACCGTCGTCGATCTTGACAAACAAGGCATGCAATACCGTCATGTGGAGCTTGCACCGGCCAATCCCGTGAACACCGTCAAACAGGTGGCAATATATATCTATATATATAAATATAAGATGACTCGTTTTATTAAATTTAATTTCCTAGCTATATATATATATGAAAAGTCCTTCTTGTCTTGTATACATATAGCACTGGATCAAGGACGACCACTGGGGCATGACTATCAAGGACGACAAGGGGAGAACTGCCTTTGCTATAGTGAACACGGTGACTGGAGAGGCTATCCAGCACCCGGAAGCAAATGGAGGGCAGGTTGGTCCTGTTGTCTACCCTTTAACCTCTGCTAGAATATCTATCTCTTAGTAAGTAAATGCCCTTCCACATCGATCTATTTCTAAGTAAGTTGCCGCACGCAGGTTCGTCTTTTGCCATACAACCCCATCGTTCGTGACAATTCCGTTCTGTGGACCGAGGAGGAAGCGGGCAAAGGTTTCTGCTACATCCGAGAGATGAAGGAGATCCATATGCCGCTGAGGCAAGACCCCAAGGTCCTGGACGCCGTCGACGACGGCAAGCGCGTCGTCGTGTCCACCAGGAACGGGGCTCTCAGCCAGCACTGGAAGATCCAGCGCGATGCAGTGTAAGCCAGGATAGATGTGCATGCATATCTACCTGATGGGTGGCCACGCGAACCGATATACAGTAGAATAATTGATCGAGCTAGCTGCTTACATACATATATGCATGCCAAGTCGATCTGTGCCGCCATCCTGTGTATTGTGAACTAGTATGCATGCCGCATGCATGTGAACTAGTATGCATGCCCCTGCAATGCTTCCATATATACGATCCATAAATAAAGTGCTTGCCCATGGTAATTACATGCAACTCACGTGTTACATTCCACAGGTTTCTCTAATGCAACCTTACTTTCGGCTTTGGTTTGTGCATACGCCATCTGAAGCTTAACTGTTGGACCTGACCTATTTCTTTATCATTTCCTTTTCAATCACCTTTGTGATTGGTCCGAGGAACTTGAACGATTTGAGATAACAAGTACATGCAGACATTTCCACACCAAGCTTCATCACTACCTGGATTCAATAAATCCTAAGGAAGATGGCTATATCTACATTCGAAACTTGGTCGAAGATAATCAGTCCAAAGGGACACCGCGGCTGTGCGTGGGATGGCCACGCTTGAATTGCGCAGAATAGCCATGTGGCGCCCCGGGACCGACACTATGCAGATCTAGCAACTCCTGATGGCCTCCGCATAATATCGATCCCAAGATGCCAGCTTCACACAACTTACACGTGAAAACGTGCCTTGTGGTGAACCGCCAGTCTCACAATAGAGATTACAAATATTTCGCAACAACAACATAATACATACATATACAATAACTCATACAACAAGGGTCATACGACCAAGATCCAACTCATAAAACGGAAGCGAATAAAACTTTACAGGTAGAGAACAACAAGTGCCTTAAGAAGACTCAAAAGTAAAGAAAATGGCGTCCATATCCCTGCCCAGACCGCTGTCTATGTTATAACTAGCTAACGTTGTCCATCACCATACCTGTAAGTGTTTGTTGTGGCAAGGTGAGTACATGGTGATTCCGCAAGTCTTATTACCAAGGGTACTAGCGCTAACAATACGTTAGGTATGGAAGGGATAAGTGGTGAATCTGCAAGCATCTAAGCTACACACTACAACTTAAGTCTAATAGAATAAGATGAAAAGTGCGACCGAAGAGGTAACTCGTGGACTACATCCCAATCACCTATCTACGCAAATATAACACAACCTTGTCCTCCCCTTAGCATAACACCACGAAGAAGAGGCAAACAAGGCACTCTCACGGTTGACAAATTTTATTATTAATTGTTGAAGTTGAGCAAGCAATTAGCATCAAGTTTAATGGTGGACAAGTTTTAGCAATTATGGTTGAACTTGTACTAACAACTGGCATAAAGCTCTAAGTTGTCCATAACTGCCGACGTGAGTTTTCAAAAAGATTTAACCCTGTAGCGGTACACCAACATACACATTATAGGATCCATTTGCACGCCCATCAAAACCAGCTACAACCCATGACTCGCATTCCTGAAGGCATCAGCAGTAAATCTGAAACAAGACGACAACGCTTGCTCGACAACACCCGCTATGACCCACGTTTATCGTTTCAAACTTATCTATAATTGTTTTATTGTTTCATTCCATATTTATATCATTTTGGCACAATTGTTTTTCATTTTTCTGGACTAATCTATTATCTGCATGTTTTCTGCATTTTCTACATGTTTTTGGACTTTCGGGAAAATCAATTTTATGGAGCTCCAGAAATCCCAAAAAAAATCAAAAAATATTTTTTATCGGGAAGATTTTCGGAGGTCACCAACCATGCCAGGGGGGTGGCTCAGATCCCACACGCGCCACCACCACACGGCCAAGAGCGTGGTGGGCCGGTCTGCATGCCCCCCTGGTCCAACGATCCACTGCCTCTCAGCACCTATATTTATCATTTCCGTCTATGCCGCTCTATTCCGTGGAAATCCAATCTAGAGGCATAGATGCACGTCTCTGTTCTGTGGCAATCCAATCTCTAGGCATTTTCCGATAATCTGTTGGAGGGGGAAATCATCATGGTGGCTATCTCCATAAAATTGAAGGCCATCATGATTGCACGTGAGTAGTTTCCTTTGGACTATGGATCCATAGCAGTAGCTAGTTGGTTTTCTCTTCCATGTTTCTCAATACAAAGATCACATGAGCTGCCTTACATGATTGTGATCCATATGATGTAATCTGTTGGTGTGTTTGTTGTGATACGATGAATTGTCACTTTGTGATCAAATTTATCCATCAATATTTTTTAGATGTATTTGGTTTCTTTGCTGCATAATTCTTATTCATATATGCTCTCCGATCTATCTATCTTTTTTAGACAAGTTAAAGCGGTGATCTCCAAGAGGGAGTTGTGTATGATAGTTCGGTTCAATCTTGCAAAGTAATCTACCACAGTGAAAAAAAGTGGAAAGGGCTTGTATTATTTTGTTGCCACTAAGGATAAAAAGAGGGTTGCATAGTTGTCCTTTGAACGCAGGGTGAAGAAAATATATGATCTACTTCATGTCATCATACTTATTGCAATACTCTGTTTTGTTTAATAGTTTAAGATTCATGCTGGATAGAGGTCTTGGATGGAGTATTAGCTATAGATACAGTTGGATAACGGTCTATATGTATTCTGACATGATGCTCATATGTTGATTATGCCATGGATAGTCATAGTTATAAAAAATGCAATATAATCGATGCACAACTGTATTGTTTACCACACCATGCTTTCTTTTGGAGAGAAACCACTAGTGAACCTATGGATCCCGATCCATCTTCCTCTTATATTCCTTCAACCTCGATCAAACGCTATTTTCAATTCCTTTCTTTAACTTTTTTGTCACAATCAAGTCTTCCATACACTTGTGGTTTTAATCCTTGTAACTAGCAAGCTAGTGAGACTGACAACCTCACTAGTCGTGTTGGGGGCCAAGGTAGCTTTGTATTTGTGTGTACATGTACTGATCATTGGCTGTGTTACTAAACTCATGTTGGTTCGATAAACCTTGAGGTCACTTAAGGGAAATTACTGCATGCTACAAACCCTTGCACTAGGGGGAAGAACACCTTCCTAGTTGGGAGGAAGCATGGGATGACCCGGTCCCTGATACGGGCCCGAATCGTTTTGCATATTTTTTTCAGTCCCTGGACAAATACCCTACTAGGATAATGGCCTTCAACAGCGCGGGGTAAAGTCCCATAAGCAGTGTCGGGTGCCCACGCTTGTAGATAATGCGTTGCACCTAACTTTCAGCAGCAGCGCGGGCTCGTTGGGCCACGCTGCAGGACTGTACGTCCACTAGCAACACTGCTAGAAAACCCGCGCTGCAGGTACATTTATCGGATTTTTGGTTTATTCTGCAATATTATTTGTTTATACAGTTTTTTATAAATTTCCACCATACATGCATAACATTTATATACACACACTCATCTAAACCACATCATATCATAGAGCATAACAATAAGCTCATCGATCATCACTATATATATATATCATCTTATGATCATAATATCCAACACAAAGCTTTTTTACTACTACTAAGTAGGACCTAATCCAATAGAAGTACGAATTCTCCAACAAGATAATATTTAACAACAAGTACGAAACAACCTACTCCTCAACCTCCAAAGGGTAAATGTAAAAAAACCAAAAGACACCTCGATTTCCATAAGGTAGTATGGAGAACATCTTGTCCCAAGATTTTATATTCATATGATTCACTATCCCTTGCCATCCTTTGAATCTGAAGCAGCCACCATCATGTTCACTTTCAGTGTTGTATTCAGTGTTGAAGAGTACATCCTATGGCCATGCAGAAACAAATGTAAGCTCGACTCTATGAAGCATCCACCTAGGCACACATGGTTTGGGGATCCTCTACTGAAAACATATGAGTAAAATACTTAGTAATGCGGTAATGTTAATCTTAGGTCAAAAGATTTCTAAAAATGATGGACTACTGACAGAATATATAGTAAAAAAATTCACCATGTTCTAAACTTTTACATATCCCGAAAATAACTCGATAACAAATGGCACATATGGTGTATAAGATTCGTCGGCATCATAAAAGTTTGCAAAGCCACATAAATCTTTAAGAACTTCGATGTACTCAACTTGTTCATCCATTGTTAGGTCAAAGCCAGCATTATAAAAAGTATTAACAAACATCTTGCGTATATCCTTCGGAGCATAGGGATAAACTGGCAATTATAAATAAGTTGACAACTTGGGAAGAAAGGAAATCAGGAAGAAAACAAGTTAAATTTGTTTAAGAAACTCACGTTGACATAGAACCAGCTTCCTGTCTTCCACTAGCATCGAAATATCCTTATTTCGAAATTTAATACCATCTCGACGACGAGGCCCAAGATCAAAGGTTATTTGCATACCCTCCTCTAATGCATATGCCTTGCATAATGCATACCAATTTGGACAAGCAAAATAAGTGCACCAAGGTTTATTAGTGACCTCGATCTTTAAAGTTATACCATGTTTCTTCGTCTTTAGTTTTACTTGTTTTGTTTCATTCTCTTGCAAATCATCGAATTTAACAAATTCACATACGTGACGTCTTGCATGGCATGGGATGCGCTGGTTGAATATAAAACAATTACACGTCAAAACAAAAAAAATTAAGTGAAGCATGCTTAAATAAGAAGATGTCGCAGAAGTTGCATATACCGTTATTTTTTCGAAGTCGCGCCTAAGCGTGAGGGAGAAGTATCTTTCTTCATCCCCATCCTACTTTGGATGCCTGTCGCACCGACCTGAGTTATCGTCACAATAGTAGCACGGGGGGATTCTATCAGCGTCGTCAGCCATTTTCTGTGTTCATAATTCAAAAGATTAGTTCAAAGTCAATACATCGTTTGTGCCTCATACTTAGATTGGACATATACACAAGAAACTACGGGGATGGAGCATGCGAGACAACTAAGATGCACAAGTTCCGTACTGTTGCATATCACAAGGCTCACTTGACCAACCCTGCAGTCACATGGTGTCACAACGGTTTTAATCATCGACATTCTTAAAAAGGAACACACATATCGGTTTTTGCCTCATACTTAGGTTGAATACACACAAGCAACTACGGGGATGGCGTTAGCGAGCCAAGTAGGATGCATAAGATTCGTATTTGTGTATATCACAAGGCTCGCTAACTCATCCCTGCTGTCACATTGTGTCACAACTGAAAAATGGTGAACTCGAATAAAATGCAATTATAATATTTTATCATATAATATCACTAATATATCTCGAATAATCCAGTCAATGCAACAATAATATCACCAATACAACTCGACTACTACATCTCAGAAAATTAAACTCGACGACGACCCAGAGCCAAGCCGCGGGGGGTAAACACCCAAAGATAAGGAACCGCCACAGGAACATAGCTCAGGTATGAGCCGTGAAGAAACTGCCAGGTATTGGTCGTGGACTCCCCGCGTCCAACGCAACCAAGTAGCTACGGACGTGCTTGTCCTACTCCCTGACCCAACAACGTACCACCTCCTCGGGGGACGGCTCCCTCTGCACCGACTGTGTCCCACGTGCCCACCACCAAAGAAGCTCCGGGTCGACGACAAAACCCAGACTCCTAACCAAGCGGCGCGTCCCGGACACCACCTCACAGCGCCAGCCAGGGGAAGCCCAGTCCCGGACATTGCGCTTCCCATCAAGAAGGTGCTCTCTGCCACGGCAACGAGGATGCGGGCCAGGAATCGTCGTCGAGAACTTATTTAATATACAAAGTTATATTAAAATGTATGAGTGAAAAATATTATACTAACTACTAAATTAACAATTTAAGACAAAAATAATTTTAAATAATGTCTCATACTTAGATTGGACACATAAGAGAATCAAGGGGGAGCGTAGCAGCCACCCAAGTAGGATGCACAAGTTCCGGACTTGTACATATCACAAGGGTAGCTGCACGCTCTCCCCCGATGTCACATAATGTCCAAATTTATTTTCATCATCGGCATTCTACAAAAATAGAAGAAGTAACGATTAAAAGTAATTTGATGTTGAAACACCGTTTAATTCACGTTCTGACAAATCTCAAGCACTCGATATGTCCTACTTTTCTAGCACAAGTCATGCCGAAATCCACGAAAATTTTCGGCATAACATTTGCTAGAAATTGGACATATTGAGCACCTGAAATTTGGCGGAACTGAAATTAATCGATATTTCGGCAAAACATTGGCAACTCATAACCCTAAAAAATTTAATATGACATTTTCTAATATAAGTTTGCTCAACAAAAATCATAACTGCCTCAATATTCTAACAAAAATCCTAATTACCTTAATATGTTGTTAAAAATCCTAATTGCCTCAATATGCTAATAAAAATCCTAATTACCTCAATATGCTAACAAAAGTCCTAATTTCCTCAATGTGCTAACTAAAATCCTAATTGGCTCAATATGCCAACAAAAATCCTAATTGCCTTCTTATGCTAACAAAAATCCTACTCTCCCCATGTTTAATAACCTAAACGAGGGTAGAGGGGGGGACTCACCAGGCGAGCGAGGGGGCGGCCTCCGGCGACGGCGACGGCGAGGAGGGCACGGGGGTGATGGTGAGGAGGGCGCGAGCGACGGTGAAGAGCTGTGGGCGGCGTCTCCGGCGACGATGACGAGCATCGGGCGCAGGCGACGGCGATGACGAGATAGATTGGTATGAGTGTGATTGAGAGTGAGAGTGAGATCCAGATGAAGTACACTGTGGTATAGAATATCATCTACAGCGCAGGACAGGGGACAGCGCGCTGCTGCAAACCCGTAAATCTACAGTGCGGCCTCTTCTACACGCGCTACTGATAGGTGGTATCTTCATAGCTATCCAGGGCTAGACCCAATGGCAGTGCGTGGTAAAAACACCGTGCTGCAAATTTCCTAGACATCTACAGCGCGGGTTTATACTGGGGCGCTTCTAAAGTGGCAAGCCATAAGAATCACAGTTGTGACAACATATTAGCAGCGCGGGGTGCCACTGATCGCGCTGCTAATGTCCAATCTCCTTCATTGCACACCCTTTGGCATGCGCTGCTAATATATACCTACATCGCTATCTATTTTTCCCGCACTGCTAATGTCCATTCTTGTATGGCCATTATCCTAGCAGTGATAGCTGACACGCAGAGTTCACGATGAAATACCAAGGTATATCGCATGTCATATTATTACATCGTAGCTCCAGTCTCTTTTACATTACAAACTTGCTTAGCTCTAGGCTACCTTATAATATCATGCAACGAAAATACAATATTATCTTGTGGCATCCATCCACTCAAAGGGAAGGGTTGATTATAGCATCGTTACCCTACTTCGTATCTCTCCTTCGATAAGGAAATCATGCAACATGATACATTGCAGCCACAATGGTCAATACATCAAATGTATTTGCAGGTTTCACCAGAAAAATCTAACAGACCTAAATCATGCTTTTGGGGATATGTGGAGGCTGGTTTCATTTACTGAAAGCAATGGTGGTTTCATCCTATATTTATAGATAGGTGGATCTACTGTATACTTGTTATTCCTGTTTCTAGAATAAATTCCGGAATAGCCTCAAGTCACCCTAGCCCCAAGATCAGAATAAAATGGGTGGACTCCCTTGACATACATAACCAACAGTTACATAGTATTACATAGGGTTGAGTCAGGATGCACAACAAATATTACAACTCGTCGGTAAAATACAGTGGCGGATATGCGACCGTGGTGTGATGATATTACAACACCGGTAGAATAAAGTAAAGCCAAGCGTCAGTGTGAGGCTTGACTATCTTATTCGACCGGCGGAAGCATTGCGTATGGTACATGTTGTAGACTCAAAGACCATAGGGTGACTGACTGGGAATTCCTCTAAGCGTCGGGCTCGCTAGCATACTCTTCCAGGATAAGATTTTCTTCACCCAAGTCTTTCCAAATTAACAAACCAGAGACAAGACAGTGAGTACGTTTGAATGCACTCGCAAACATTATGAACAAAAGATATACTAAATGCAACAGAATACATATGACCATGTTGGATTAATTTTATGATTATGCTGTCATATAATAAGATATGACATGCACAAATATAATTTAAATTTTTGGTTCTCAAGAGGTAGGGCTTTCCCAAAAAGAACATAAGAGAAAAATATAAAAGAATGCCACGGTTGGGTGTCTTTGCGATGCCACGCAGAGGGCTTTGATCCAAATAAAACCAAAGGAAAGGTGGGTTCTAGGAGGTAGCACTACTACAGAAAAGGCTATAATGAAATCCTTATTAGTGGCGCATTTGTTATGTAATTAATGCGCCACTATTTGTAAGGGGTGGCGCACTTGTTAAAAATGAGCCACCTATAATCTCTTATTCGTGGCGCATTTTTCAGCAGTGCGCCACCCCTAAGAATGGGCTACCCTGGATCTCTTATTCGTGGCTCATTTTCAAAATGCGCCACCCTTAAGAATCTTAGGAGCGGCGCATTTTGCAAAATGCGGCACTAATAAGAGCGCATTTTGCAAAATGCGGCACTAATAAAAGCTTATGGGTGGCGCATTTTGAAATGCGCCACCCCTAAGGAATTATGGGTGGCGCATTTTGAAATGCGACACCCATAAGGACTTATTAGTGGTGCATCTTGCAAATGCGGCACTACTAACCAAAAAAATGTGAGGGGGAAATTCCCAACACACAAATACCCCCCCCCCCCCCATGGACCTCCTTTTCAGTTTGAAAATAAAATAAAAGAAAATGATAGAAATTTCAAAATATTAAAAGAAAATAAGATTCCCATGTGATATGTGGTCTAGTTGTTAGAAAGATTTACGAACATGAATTTTGACTTTTTGCAAAATCTCTCGAGAATTTGTAAAATGGGCATAACTTTGGATACGAACTCGGATGAAAAAGTTTTTTATACGAGACTCCCACTTCTTGCACGAAATTACCATTTTGAGACCTTCGAGTCATGGAAAGAGAGAGCTCTTGCACCTTTATGTTCTTGCTTTGCTAGTTTCAATACTACATATAGACTCTTGCATGTTATTGTCTTGACTTGAATTGCATATCTTACTTGCTTTACTTTTAAGTTCTTATATGTGTGTTAGCATGTCACCTCATAAATTATCTGTATTATCATTTACCTACTCGAGGACGAGTAGAAATTAAGCTTGGGGATGTTGATACGTCTCAAACGTATCTACAATTTCTGTTTGTTCCATGCTCTTTTGGGTGACATTGCTATGTGTTTTGCTACACTTTCATACCTTTTACACACATTTGGACTAACCTACTAACTCAGTGCACCCAGTGCCAGTTTCTGTCTGTTGATGTCTGTGAGTTGCAAGTTTTTACCCATATTTACAGTGCCCAAATAATTTCAAAAAAAACATATAAAAATCAACGTGATGGAAGGTTCCGGAATCACCGAAGGAGGGCCAGAGGAGGGACACCCCCATGATGAAGGGGTGCGGCCCCACTCTTGGCCGCGCCATGATGAGGGCGCCTGTTAGGAGCGGCCACCCCCTGGTGCCCCCCTTCGGCCTATATTTACACCCGTTCCAGAAACCCTTGAGAGTAGCCCCGCATCGCGATTTTCACCTCTATTCTGCCACCGCCGCGCTTCCAAGATTGGGAGCACTAGAAGACCTCTTCCCGGCACCCTACCGAATGGAAGATTGACCTCTGGGAGCATCTCCATCACCATGAGTGCTTCCCGGATGTGCCATGAGTAGTCCCCCTTGGACCATGGGTCCATGATCAGTAGCTATGCGATGTCTTTGCTCCAATCTTTTTTCTTCAATTCTTAGTCCTTGTGACATGCCCTACCTGATGAAGGCATATATGTAATTTTCCTGCTGTTGCTATGATGTGTTTGCTATGATCCGTTGGATTATGAGATTATGTTCAGATTGTGATGAGTTATATATTTGGTTCTCCTTTTATATTTTGTTCTTGAGTAATTTTTGCATGTTCTCCGTTGCTTTTTATTGCTTTGGCCAAGTAGTAGATAGTAACTCCAAGAGGGAGCGTTTATGATTGATTGTCCGTTCATGCCCCACGATGTCTAGCTTGAGTGACAGAAATATGAGACTAGGGGATGTGTTGTTACCACGATGAGGAAAAAACGGTGCTTGTGACTGCGGTTGCAAGGATAATTTACCTTACGCAAAGTTTGTTAAAGTAGTTGTCTGTTTATTTGGGTTTACACTTTGGGTGGGGCTCGCAACTTAATACCAGCGAGATGTTCTAGATAGATATCTGAAGGGGGGATGATTAGTGAGTATGTAGATGCTGATGGATAAACGGTCTACTTGTCTTGTCGTACTACCCCTTCTTTTGAGCATCTAGCTTTCCAGTAGCATAACTAGCATCGCGGTGCGTTTATAATTCTGTCAATTTCCCAGTTATAATTTGTTCACCCAGCTTAGCTATTTTATCGTCCTTTGGGAGAGGGACATCACTAGTGAACATCATGGGACCCCGGTCCATATTTCCAACACTGTTTACACCTCCACTTTATTTATTGCTTTTACTTTCCGTTGCTATTATCAGTACTACTATCCTCTTGCATTTAATCCTTTGTAAACAACAAGGCCGAAGAGATTGACAACCTATCTGAACTCGTTGGGGGCAAAGTTATTTGTTTCAGTGTGCAGCTCCACGTCAACCTTATCTTCTTTAGGAAACTTGATATCTAGCGCCGTTGACACCTACTTGCATCTCTCGGAGTCCTCCTATTATGATAACCTTGGTATCTTCACAGAGGAAATATTGCTGCTATCTACATCATAACCTTCCATTTGAGGTAACCAACGAGGAGGTGTGATCTACACCCATCAGGTCCTCGCAGATCGCGCGGAGATCCAACGACTAACATTTGGTGCTAAGGTTACATCCAACGGCCACGATTGTGCGCTATGGTCACGACATTTTCGGACGGGATTTAGACGGTCAATGGGGTTTTCCAGTGTTTGACCAACATTTAACTAATGAAGTTTGTAGATTAAGTGCCACCAGTTTTTGTCATAATCCTCTCAAAATGTTACCACGTACCATGTTTGTGAAATGTTAGTGTGAGTGCATAATGGTGAACACATAAAAAGTTTGGGGTTAAAATCATGTAAAAAATAGTATGTTGTAATTGTAATGTGGTTTGTTCCCGGTAGGAACACTGATGCTTCGAAGTGAATGGTCCAATTTTCTACACGAAGTACCACTTGTTTTTATTATAACCATCTTTAAATTTTACCACATATATTGTTGGTGAAATGATGACAACATGCCAAGTTTCATTCAATTTAGAGATCATTTGAATTGATTAACAATTTCAGGGTCGTGTTGGTCGAAAATGATTTACATGTTCCATTATATTTATCAAATGAACTCAAAATTGTTTGAAATTTTACCATACTAGTGTGAGTGCTTAATGCTGAACAAAAAAATTTGAGGCTAAAATATTTTACAATAACATATTGTCTTTGTAATGTGGTTGTTTCACGTAGAAACCGTGACACTTCGATGGGAATGGCCCAATTTTTTACACTAAGTGCCATCCATTTTTTTCATGATCATCTCAAACTTTTACGACGTACCATGTTGGTGAAATGATGACAGCGTGTCAAACGACTTTCAATTTTATGGCCGTTTTGCTGAAAAATATATCACTAAATGCATAATTTTTAGCAAATGAAGTCGCAATTGTATGAAATTTTAGGATGTTAGCTTGAATCCTTAATGGGAAGTCATAAAAACTTTGGGGTTCAAATCACTTAAAAATAATATGTTGTAGTTGTAATGTGGTTGTTTCTGGTACAAACAATGATGTTTCGAAGTGATGGTACATCTTCTTACACGAAGTACCACTAGTTTTTATCATAACCATCTTGAAATTTCACAACATACCTTGTTGGTGAAATGATGACAACATGCAAAGTTTCTTCCAATTTAGAGTTCATTTGAATTGATTTTCATTTTCAGGGTTGCTTTGCTCGAAATTATTCACTTGGTACATTATATTTTTCCAATGAAGTCAAAATTGTTTGAAATTTTAGGATAGCAGTGTGAGTGCCTATTTCTTAACACATAAAAAAATTGGGAGTTTAAACAATTTTAGAATAGCATGTTTTCTTTTTAATGTGGTTGTCTCACATAGAAACCTTGATATTTCGATTGGAATAGCCCATTTTGGACACGAAGTACTAGTATTTTTTTATCATAATACTCTCAAATTTAAACAACATTACGGTCGGGTGAAATGTTGAGAGCATGCCAAGTCTCATACTGATTAGACATCATTTGAATTGGTTTTCAATTTTGAAGTCCTTTAGTGTTTATACTCACTAGCTGTTACAACGCAAATAATTATATTCACTGTATGTACATGCTTTTCCATCTGAGCCGCAAAGCAAACAGTGAGAAATTTGGATACACGTGCTTAATTAGTAAACAATATCTCGTAGCCCGCTGATGGGTCACTACAGGAAACATGAGTTTTGCCGTCAGCTCATATGAAAAGTTGACGGCAAAGCCTTTGCCGTCAGCTCCACGACGGCAAACCTGTTGTCAGCTCATCAGTCGGCAGTGAGCTGCTTTGCCGTTAGCTTAAAATCGACCGACGACAAAGCGTTTCCGTCAGTCGTTTCGCTCTGGCTGACGCCAAAGCCTCTCGTACGGCCAGCCTCTGACTTAACCCCGTGGGATGAGTTAACGGCGTGCATTGCCGTCAGCTTGCCGTCCGGCTGACGGCAAAGTACTTGCTTGGGCCCACATGGCAGCAGTTTGCCAGGGGTTGTGCACTGGCTGACGGCAAAGCTTTGCCGTCAGTTCATGCTCGGTTGACGGCAAAGTAGTGACCAAATGGTCACTGCCACAGTCCAGATTGCACAGGCTGCCACCACGTGTCCTCTTTGCCGTCAGCTTGCCAACGACAAAGTCTTTGCCGTTGGCAAGCTGACGACAAAGCTCTCTGTTTGTTTCTTTTTAATTTGTTTTTCTTTAATTCCCTGCATATGAACAATAATATATATATATATATATGTACAGAATGCCATCCACAAGTCATATATACAATCAGAATGCCATCCACAAGTCATATATACAAAAAGAAGCCATCCACAAGTAATATATACAAAAAGAAGCCATCCACAAGTCATATAAACAAAAAGATGCCATCTCCATGTTTAAAAAAGCAAGTCATCTCCATGTTTAAAACAGCAAGCCATCTCCAAGTTTAAAACAACAAGTCATCATATATACAAAAGGAAAGTGCCCAACATGATATACATCTACAAGTCATCTCCATCCTAACATAGTATATCTACAACAAAGAAGCATCCATCCATGCATAAAGGCAAATCTGCAAAATGAAAACATAATCATATGTTAGTTACAGAAAAGAAGAAATCCAAAATGATGAAAAGATGAAAAGAAAAAAGAAAAAGAAGAAAAGAAGAAGAGTAAGGTGAAGAAGAGTAAGGAGAAGAAGAGGAAGAATAAGAATAAGACGAAAAGAAGAAGAGAAGATGGAGAAAAAGACAGAAGAGAAAAAGGAAGAATAAGAAGAAATTTTCTTCTTTTACTTTCTTTGTCACCTCTTTCTTCTCACTTCTTTCTTTTCCTCCTCTCCTTCTTCTTATTCTACTATACTTGTCTAAGAAGACAAGGCCAAGAACAGAACGTTCTCGGAAAGCATCATACGTGAGGGGCACCCCATCCAGGACGGATGATCAACTGAGATGGGTCCTCATCGTCCGCACACAAGTCTAAATGATATCGGTGATGAACTCCCATATTCACAGACAAGTCGCCTCAACCATACTATCGACTATCTCATAGCTCTTACATAGACTTACCCCAGCCCGATCACTTAGTCGGGGTCTAGGGCGGGCTCGATCATACAACAAAGTGTGCACGAGACAGAGTCTCGAGAAATCGCATCGCGATGCCCCAATCTGCGCACATCTAAGGGCCACTTGGTGTATAAAAGACCGCCAGCCAGATCACAACTAAAGTCTCGAAAACCCATACAAAGACATGCATGTTATAAACATACACGCAGCACACATGCCTTGTATGAACAACATGTATCATTGCAATTCTCTACAAAGTATACATTTTATTGATAACTCTCACAGAGTGCACACAGAGATCACAAGTCTGTGATCCAACATTACAACAAACAAGCGGAAGCAAAGTAGGTCTGAGTACAGACAAGTTTAACAAATGGCTTAAGAAGCCTTATTTAAACACAAGCCCTCCACGAGGGAACCAGTCTGCTGACTGGGACTACACTAGCTTTGTCTTCAGTCGTCGAGCTCGATGAAGAATCCACCTTCGGGGTAAGTGGGTTCATCTAAGACATAGAATAAGAAAACATGAGTACAAAGTCGTACTAAGCAAGACTTACGTAGGAACTATACTACTCATGCACATGTATCAAGGCAAAGGGAGGTGGGGTTCAATTGCAGAAGTGCCAGCTTTGAATTGGCTAGTCCTGAACTACGAGTACCAGACTTGAGGTAAGAAGCGCACACGAGTCGACTACATCTCCAACCAATTACACCACTATGGTGCCTTCCTCGACTTCCCCACGAGAAAGCACGCCATAGCACTCACGCTTATCTTGGCAAGTTTTATAAGTATACAGTTCAAGTTGTCTAATAATCAAGCTAAGCTTTCCATGCAGTCCTTAACCGCGGACGCGGCTATTCGAATAGTTTTGTTAACCCTGCAGGGGTGTACCGCTACACACACATGACCATCAGTTACCGCCTTTGATCTCGACACCATTCAAGGGGTGTCAGCGAGGATGCTCACCACAACTGTTACCTCATAGCCGATCTAGTCCAAGAAAGCCGCCTACCTGGGTTGGCTACCACTATCGTGAACCCGGCCGGTTTATCGAAGTGGACCCAGGTGATGTGTGCGTGGTGCATAAGTCGGTCTCGGTTGAGCCGTTCTCTCACTTAGCAGCCAGGCCACAAACCTACCAGAACTCCGAACTACTGCGACATCTGGACATCGAAAGGGATGAGTTAATAGGTTGAGAGGGGTCAGTGAGCCCAATGTGTGGTAGTACTCTTCATCTTGGATCACCACACAAGAACTCGGAGTTAGGGCGGTGTTCAACGAGACAACCCACCGTGTACTCCTACACAACCTATCATCGTTCACCTTGTATTAGGGTAGATTCACCAACACATTTCCACCATCATCAACATGATCACTACCATCCCGACTCACATAACAGTATCGTCAGTTTATCACTCTAAGCATGCAATAAGCAGTAACAATTGCAGGGGCCACATGATATCAATCAACTCCTACATTTGCTAGGATTGTGGTTTGCTTACTACTATGACAAATGATAGGTCATGCAAAGGAATGGGTTCATCTATGCGGTAGAAACGTAGCATGGTAATCATCCTATACAATGCATAAGCGAGACATGAGAGGGAAGTGGGATTTTATCCACATGATCACTGGGGTTTGCTTGCCTTGCTGACGAGGTTCAGTCTCGCGATCTTCAACGAAGGGGGCATCCTCCTGTTCCGGTTCAACTTCTACTCGACAAACAACAAACAAGGTAGAAAAGTAAATACAATGCACAAGCACATGGTTGAAGGTTAAAACTTGGTTTGCATGCTTCTGATGTGTGAGGCAATTCCATTTAAATGAAGTATATTGCAAATGAATTGCAAATTCAAACTCCAATGTGAATTCAATTTAGCCAAGTCGCAAATGCTATTGTTGGATCAATGTAACTCATCTTGATATGTGTATGATATGCCTCTGATGTTCCAGTGAAATGTGGCATGTTGCTAAGATTCAAATTGCCAAAGCATTTGAATTTAATTTGATTAAATTCCAATTAAACCAAATAGCAAATGCTACTGGTCCCATTTTAAATTCAACTCAAACATAGTTGAAAGTTGTATATTTGGATAGATTATTTTCTCCTGGTCATTTTTTCATATATTATATGTTATATTTGGAGTTAATATGAAATTTTAATGAATTTTCAAAGTTTGGAATATTTTCTGCCAATTTCTGGAATTTTTTTAATAAGAAAAACATTTACTGCATCAGCACTGCCCCAGCCTGACGTCAGGGGTTTGACCACGGTCAAACTGACATGGGGCCCCCACTGGTCAGTGACTCAGTTAATTAAACCGGTTTGGTTTATTTTAAACAGATGGTTTAGTGGCCTTGGGCCCACTGGCCAGTGACTGTTTAGGGGTAGATTAGTGTTAACTTAACCCGGCCACGTCGGCCTTGCCGGCGACTAGCCGCCGGTGACCAAAACCGCGCCGGCGCTGCTCGGGATTGCGAATCCGGCCACCATCTGGCGCGCTGTGACCACCAAAAGGCGGCCCGTGCACGCCCGCTTCACCCAGCACCCACGGGGAGGCTCGGGAGGGGCCGGAGCCTCGTCGGCGACGTGCTCGGGCGGCGGCCGTAGCTAGGGGTTGAGGCAGCCGATGCCACAGTGCACGAAAGACGGTGTGGCCTAGCGTGTTGTGGAGCTGCGGGGATGGGGAACATGGTGCGCGCGCTAGTTGAGACGGAGGGGTACTGGAGTGGTGTCGCCGTCGTCCATGGCGACGGAGCTCGTCGGCTTCCATGGAGGATCCGGCTAGAGGAAAAAATCGAGGGGGAAAGGTTAGGGGTTTTGATCCCGCGCTCACCAGGAACTCAGAAGAGCAGGCGGCGAGGAAAACGGCAGCGTGATGACGACTAATTCGACGGTGAGGCCTTGCGGGTCCGGTGACGGCGCGATCGCGATTCAGGCGGCTACGGTGGCTCCGGGCTCTTGATCTGCTGCATGGCGACGGGGTCGAAGGCGTGGAAGCTTCTGGACAAGCTTTCATGAGCTTTAGCTCGCAGTGGCCGCGTCTTCTACGGCGGGGTGCTCCGGTGAAGCTTCGAGCGGCGACGAAATCGAGCAGGGGAGGAGGGGAAGGAAGCTCTGGACGGGGGGAAAGGATCCAGGATAGGCTTGGGCGTCTCCAGGCGAGAAGATAAGGCTTGGGGGGCGCCAGGCAGGCTAGCAGCTGCCGCCGGTGTCGGCATGCCCTCCAGCAAGGTGCTTGCCGTGCTGGTGGAAGACGACAAGGGGTCCAGGTGGGCTTGGGCCAGGGGGCGTTGAGTTGGGCCACTTCACAGGTAGGCCTTTTCCTCTTTTCCTTTTGTTTTTCTTTTCTGCCTTTTTGTTTTGCTGTGCTAAATAAATAGATAGGCATTTTATTAAATGCTAAAACTTTTTACATGGCTTCACAATATAATAGGCTAGCCACTTGTAAAGTTTTAACATTTTTAAAATTCAAATTATTTGAACTTTAAATCAAATAGGGGTTTTTGATTAATTCCAAGGTCCTATTTGAATATTTGAAAAATCCATGAGCATGGGGTTGGTCCCACATCACTTGATATGTGATCACACTCATTTATGAGATTTTTCAAAAGTCAAACGTGAATTTTTGGAGAAGATTTATTTCTGGCCTTTTGAATTAATTCATCTGGGGGGTGTTCCTTCTCCCTTTTGAGTTTGAATTTGAATTCCAATTGATTTCTTTGAAATTTTTAACATGATGCAAGGTGACTTGCTAATCCTAGCACATACCTAACTTGGGGTTGTGACAAAGCAGGTGGAGGAGCGGCGGCGGATTCAGTGCTCGTGGTGGCTGGGTTTGCTTGCAATGGTGTAGGAAGCAAGCCTGGAGCAGAGGTAGGTGTCTTAATTACCGGCCTATACACCTGGGCGGTTGCCTTCTCTGTTGTCCCATCTTTGGAAATTGCTATGGATGCCCCAGGATCACGGCTACTACCATATGAGGAAATGAATCGGCAGTCTATGGCAACATGGCCCCACCTCTTACATCGGTGACATTTGATCTTATTAGTACAATTGGGCCTAGAGTGGTCCAGGCCCAAGCACCTGGGGCATAAAAGGCTTTGCCTGCGTACCGCTTGATTACCGTGCATTTGAATAGCAGAAGATCCCGCCCTCGCGTCAGATTGAATATTATTGCTATTAAGGCCGTGATTGATTGGGGCATTATCACGCCGAATTAAAACTTGAGCGCTGTTATTGGGGCCATGAATCTGTCTTGAGTGATCGTCATTTGAATTTTGAATTTGGCTAGGATTTCCCACTTGATCCAAATGAATAGTGTCATTACCAGAATGATCAGTGGATCTTGAGTTGATGCTCAAATTGTTGATGAATCTTGGGGTTTGGACTGCTTGAGCATACGATCTCTTCTTAGAATGATTCACTTTGGTCCAGGAAGACTCCTGTTCCTTCTGATAGAGCTCAAATTCTCTGCGAAAATTGGGGCCTCCAGAATTCCACAACCAAAAAGACAAGCTAAAAAGTGAATTGATAATATTACCTCCATTGTAAATGGAAAATCCAACATCCAGTGAAGAGACAGAGAATCTGAAAGCTAGATTTTGCAATCTAACCACTTTGTATAAACTTGCTCTGCTTCCAAAGCAGGATAGAAGGATGACAGGAACTGTATCTTCAACAATTCTTATCTTTGATCTTCTGAACTCAGCTACCAGAAAGAATTCTCTCAGTCCACTTCCTTCTTGATAGTTGATCAGTTTCTTGAGCTTATCCCAGATGTGCTTCTAAAAAATGGAGCCCTTCTCGAAGTGGAGATCCTGTAGCGCCATATCTTCAAGAGCCACGCCAGGAGGTCGGTGGTCACCGTGTCCGGAGTAGATCACGATGAGGGAATAGTGGTTACTGTGCTCGGAGTGAAACCCAGTAAGAAGGCGCTGGTCGCCGTGGCTGGAGTAGTCAGCGGCGAGTAGGTGGTGGTGGTGGACGCCGTGGCCGGAGTGGCCAGCGGTGGAGGTGGGGAGGCGCTCTCTCTCGCTCTCGACCACTTGCTCACAGCTGACTGTGATCAGAGAAACATCGTTTCCCCTCTCTTCACCCTTCGATCTCCAGGTTACAAAGGTTGTAATTTGATAAGGAAATAAGTTCGATCTAGATGTCTTCACAGATGGCTCTTTTATTGATTGTAGCTAGTCTCGTAATATTGTGCAACATCTTATCGTCTGTTATATATGTTCCGTAGAGCAAGTATTCTTCCAGTGAAAGAACTCTCTAAACAGCAACGACCATGCTAACAGAGTGAGAGGAGCGCTAGGCAATAGGACGTGGGAAAGAGGGGAAGGGCCATCAGTACATGCCGCTCGATCTGCACGAATGTCATCGACAACGCCTAGCCGGACACATCGGGGATGGGAGGAGGCTGGTGGAAGGGGATTAAGGGCAGCGCCGGAGGTATGCACTGGGACTAAGGGAGGCTGGCACTGGAGGGGGGATGGTTGGGTTGGGTAGAGGTCGGGCCATCTTTGCTTCCGAATCGCACAAAGCATGGCAGAAAGAAGTCAGGGAGGAGAAAAGGAGGTGGCTGCTGCGCCCTGGCAGTTGACAAGTGACATGGAGATTTATAGTTTAAAGCTATGTACGTGTTGTATATAAGGCTGTGTACGTCTCACCAATGACACCAACATCCATGATAAAACAAAAAAATATGTTTGATGGAATGTATTTGTAATTATTGCAGGTGATCGATCAAGAGCGCACAATAAGTAATGTCCGTACCACCAGACTCTGCATGGCGCTGTGTTGCTGCTAGGTTTCGTCAACCTCTGAACCATGACGATGAACTTCATGCTCAAGCTTTGATGGCATCAGTCGCCCAGTACAATAGGTGCTTATCTCTCATTATTATTACGTACAGTGAAACTGATTCTAGATATATATGAATAGTTCATTCAATCGTTCTGCACGATCCAAAAGTCACATTCATATTACCTCATCAGGATTGCCCCCCCTCTGCAAAGAACATATTTCCCCAGCATTAGAAACTAAAGCGGGGGTACATCACACAAATTGAAAATAGTGGAACACAAGTAGATTATTGTTACTCCCATATTTGATTTTGATGCTTTTTTGCTTCTATTGACATTGTAGACATTTCACTGATTCTGCGTAATATACTTTGTCTTCTTTATTTTGCAAGAACTAATAATTCCTTCATCTTTTGATTTCATGTTGCCACACCCATATGTAGTAGTACTTTAACAGAGTTTTCCTTTGTGCTTTCAGCCGTCGTCCCATCCTTCTCAACTTAGTTCTCTTTCCACTTTTACATTAATGTTATAAACCAACTAAGATTTTTCCAAAACATATTCCAACTTGTATAGGAAGAATTAAGATGACGGTCCGAGTAATGATATATATATTATTGTTTATCATGCATGCATTCTAATTGTGCTTGCTTTCTGTACTCTTTCCAGCGGCCCGACTTCTTCATATTATCCTGTGTACAGATCTAGCGATGGAGAATCCGATATCTTGCGCCATGTGTTTCGGTTTGATCGTGCTCCATACCAACATGTCTTCGCATACGGATTTGAAGCAAGGAGACAAGCAGGCACTGAAGAGGATCTTTACTTTAATCTTGAGCGTTATGTGAACAATGGTGGGAGTCCTCTTGACACTCGAAGAGAGACCACTCATATCTTTGTTAGCACTACCATAAGCAGTCAGTGGTATCCTAGTGTTGACCGAGACCAATGTGCTTTGGTATATCGATATGAGATATATGCCCCCGGAGGACTCGTGGTTTCTCAGACATTATATACAGGACCGTTATAGATACCCTGGTCAAGATGAGATTACATTTATTGAAGGCATTGCTCCTCAATATATTCGATCTGCCCAACTTTTCCTACTTGAAAGCATCCAAACATCTGATGGCAGGTATTACCTTCAAAACCCCTTAGCCTAACTGCACCTATTTTGAGCTAATGTACGCGTGTACACTTAGGAAAATTCCCAAAGAATATATAGTAGTAGAATATGTGCATGGTGCAAGAAAACATAAAAGAAATAGACTTATTGTTCAGCAGTTGCCTTTTTGTACTGTGTACGTACATATAGTCATAATGTTTTAAGAAGGGGAAAGTAAAAAACACATACTACCTCCGATCCATATTAATGGGCACACACTTAGTACAACTTTGTACTAGAGTTGTACTAAGTGTGTGCCCATTAATATGGGTCGGAGGGAGTATATGATTATACTTTTTGCGAAAATATTACTACGCACCCATAATCTTCTACATGATTGACTAATATAAAATCTGCAAGTGCAAAAATCCCCGAAGGTGTGTACAAATGAGTGGTGGTGTACACAATCTGCTTTAACCATTGTTTGGAAAGACGAATCCTGACTGTGATTACTACAACAGAAAGACGCAATCCCGGCAGCTCCAGAGCCCCTTCGGCAGGCGCAGGAGCTCAACATTAGTAGGAGAGCGCTAGTGGTTCGTGAGGACAACCGCCGACAGTGGCAGCCTCAATGTTGTTGGTTCGTGAGATCCGTCTTGCCGGCAGTACACCTCACGAAAGAAAAATACCAACTGCTTGCTTGGCCCGGACCACCCCATGCCGCTGCCACCCTATAGGCCTATACCCTAACCCTAGGCGCCATTGCCACTCATCGCCCTGCTCATCCTGCCGCTCCTACCGTTGGTTTGAGATTCATGCATCGAGCCAACCAAGCTGGCCCTCGAGAGCTAGCCGCTTCTCCTCCAGCAGTGCGAAGAGGTTTTCTCTAGAGGCATCAACCGTCTTCTCGATCTTGGGGCCGATGGCCTCAAGATACACCTGCATCATTCGGATGGTGCGGGTGAGGGAGCCTAACACGTCAAGTGCAGCGCGGGCAGGTGGCGGAGGAGGGGGCGGGTGTGAGCCGAGGTCACCAATGTAGAGGAGCTTGTCACCAAAGTAGAGGAGCTCGTTTCTGATGTAGAAGAACCTACCACTGTGGAGACCGAGGATTTTGTCACCGTGGAGCTCGTCGCCGATATATATGAGGACGTGTTGCCGTGGTCTCCGAGTGAAGAAGAAGAGAGAGAGAGAGAGAGAGAGAGAGGAGCTTAGGCCTTCTACTTAAGAAGGTGGCATTTGAGAAGCACGTGGATCGTGGCTGAAAACCATTGAATTGATGAAGAAAGAATGGACAAGATTAGCTATATGGAGAATCAAGCGGATCGTGAGCCTACTACCGGTGGTTCATCAGTTGAACCGTCGGCACTAGGAGCCTTAGTGTCAGCGGTTCGCCTCAGCAACCGCCGACACTATGCCCCAAAACTCTAAATTTTTAAAAAAATTCAGAACATTCTAACTTTTTATAAAAAATAGCTGAAGGTATGTATGGACATGGTACACTTGCACACCAAGATGGAGAAATGGAGTTTGCATGGATGTTCAACATTCTCGAAGCTCGTACTGTTAAATAACCATAACTTTTGCCAACAGACTCGGAATCACGCAAACTTTATATCCACGGACATCTACAGAAAAGGTCACACCCAAAATGTGCATTCCAAAATCATCAAATTCAGCCTGTAAGATTGTGGTTTCTGCACGGTTTTCGGAACACATGTTTGTGTCATTAGCCGCTAAACCTTATATCAGTTTGAGCTGAAGCATCACTTGGTTCCTATTTTTTATTACTACGTTGAGAAAAATCAATGAAAATGAAATAAAAGAGAAAAGTATTTTTTGTTGTCTCTCCACCCATTAAATAGGTGCATGTAGCTAACTTTCTTCCTTTAGCCTCCTAATTGTGAATTAACAAAATAGCATTTCCCAATTGCCCATATAAGTCCTCAAAAGATTAAGCATGCACTCACACATACATCTTATAGGAAATATGTAACATAGCACAGTAATGCTCAATCGCTCATCGAAATGCAGTGCACACAAGGAAGTCAAAGCTATCAAAACAATAACCATTCCATTCATGAGCCCACCTTCCATGGATGTTCGTTAGGGCATTGTGAGTTACACAAATTGAGCACAACAATCCAGTACTTGTGACCAAGGACCCAAAATTGCATTTCAAGAAGAATTCTAGGTTGTAAACAATAAAAAACAATAGAAAAATATTTTTAAAAATTGCAAAAAATCAGCAATGCCGGCCGTTCCTTAGGTGAACCGCAAGCGCAAGCTCCACAGTGCTAGCGGTTCCCCTCAAGAACCACTGGCTCTATGAAGACCATAGTGGTGGCGGTTCACCTCAGGAACCGCCGGCACTGATGGCTTAGTGTTGGCGGTTGTAGGTGTTCTCTACCAGCAATACTATTTACAGGATAGGTCGTTAGATATTTACCGTGATGGTAGCACAAGACGGGGTATTTAGAAAGGTTTCGGTCCTCTGATGCAGGTAATACCCTACGTCCTTTTTGTTACTGTATTTCCCTGTACTCTGGGTATTGCAAGTTGCTCTTAGCAACACCTACATGATTACTTCCACTACAAGAAAATAGGTAGATGCCTACGGCTAAAGCCGTCGGCATAGCCCCAAAAGCCGTCGGCATAGGCTATGCCGACGGTGGCCGTCGGCATATGGCCGTCGGGAATGATTTCATCGACATATCTCAAAAACCCGTCGGCATAGTTACACCGTCGGCATATATACCTATGCCGACGGCTTTTTTGCAGCCGTCGGCATAGTGTACCCGTCGGCGAACAAATCAACAAGAGGTCCGTTAGACGCCGTCTCTGCCATGTGTCGTGTTGTAAGTGCTCCCGTTCACCTACTATGCCGACCGTGTTGCCGTCGGCAACATACTATCTATGCCTAGGGTAAGGCCGTCGGCATAGTTATTTAACTAGAATAAAAAAAAGCATGGCGGCAGTGCCACCGTTGGTAGCTCGTCGTGGTCATGCTGTGGTGGCTCGTCGTGGCCACGGCAAGGTGGGACGCGACGGCCAGGGCGCGTCTGGGGCGTGGGAACCGCGAGGTGAGGAGCCACGGCGCATCGGGACTCTTGCAAGGCGAGGTGGAGCGTGGCCACGGCGCGTCGGGACTGCTGCACGGCGAGGTGGGCGCGTCGGGGACTCCTGCACCGCGAGGTGGGGTGTGGCGTGGGACGGTCCCTGCCGTCGACGTCATCCGCTTCCGCCACTCGTCGTATCTTCCGGTAGCCGTCGTGATGCCGTGGGGCGAGGCCATGGACATGCCGGTGCCGTGGAGAGGGCGAGGCCATGGCCGCCAAGGCAAGGCGAGGCTGACGTGGCTGCCGTGGCGAGGAGAAGCCATCCGCGGGGCGGAGACTTTGGCGTTGGCGGGACTAGCGGGAGGCACGGCCGCGGTGGCGCGACCACCGAGCGGGGTGGAGCAGCGGGAGCGCGGCCGTCAGGGCTGGCTGGGCGGCGCGACCGTTGGGGCTTGGTGGGACGGTGGCGGGGCTGGGGGCGGCGCGGTCGTCGGGGCTGGGTGGGCTGGTGGCGAGGCTGGGTGGAGGCGCGGCCGTCGGGGCTGGGGGGCGGCGCAGCCCGTGCCGCACGGCGGAGGCAAGGAGGGGCGGAGCGCTCGGGAGAGAAGGAGTTGCGGCGTGACTGGTGAAGGCCGGGGTGGGGGTTGTGCTGGGAAGAGATAAGGTGGACCGGTGGAGAGATTTTTTTTATATGGATGGGTGGGCAGATGGATGGATGGATCTGCGCCACGTCATCGATCCGTGGCAACACATATTGGCCAATCACAGCATGCTATTTAGTTTGTGTTTGTTTATGCACTTTCAAACTGAGAAAAGAAAATGAAAAAAATTCAAAAAAATAAATCCTTTTACATAGAGACATTATATGTGTAATAGTTCTTATGAAAAATTGTAAACTTGGAATACCATAGTTTTTTAATACTTTTCCATTTTTTAAAATAAAAAGACTACGTTTTGACAATTATACAAAAGGGAAAACATTTTTTCGACAAAAACACTAGAAATTCTATTTTGCAAAAGTGTGCATACTGTAATGTAAAACAAGTTTGCCAAAGGAAGTTCTCATTTTCGTTTCACAAAAAATCTATTTTTTATTTTCCGAGTGCCGAAAGTAGGGTTGTTTTGTGAAGGATCTACCAAATTTTTTGTGTGAATTTGATCCAATCCATTTTTGTAATATACTAGACCATATTTTATTTACAATTGACCAAACTTTTCATGTAAAATGTTTCTTGTACACCTCTGCTGAAAAAGACAAATTGTCGCCGATTCAGTTGGAACGGGGTAAAATTTTAACTACAAGTGCTTGATATTTTGCTCTTTATTTTAAAAAAAATCATTTCTAGGTGCACAAGTACTCATTTAATCAGAGATCTACTAAGAGGTTTGCAAGATTCCACCCCTAGCTATCACCGGACATGCCCCCCTCTCCCGTTTTGACCGCATTTTGAAATCGGTGCTTACACAATTCAAAAAAATCAAAAAAATGTAAAACCTTCGCGTTTCATCCTAATTTATGTCCTAGTAACCATACAAGCCAACAAACTTGGAATAATGCAAATCTATTAAAAAAGTCTTCTCAAAATGGGCTATCGAGTATGAAGGTTCATGGCTTTCAAGCCAAATGGCTGATGTTAGTGCTAATTTCAAAGTATAGTTTTACCAAATGATCTCATATTTTGCATATGTGTGGATATTTGAATGGCCAACAAGTTTGCCAAAGGAAGTTTTCATTTTTGTTGCACGAAAAATTCATTTTTCATTTTCTGAGTGCCGAAAGTAGGGTCTTTTTGTGAAGGATCTACCAAATATTTGATGTAAATTTGAACCAATCCATTTTTGTATTATACTAGACCATATTTTATTAACAATTGACCAAAGTTTCCATGTAAAATGTTTCCTACACACCTCTGCTGAAAAAGACAAGTTGCCGCCGATTCAATTGGAACAGGGTGAAATTTGAACGACAAGTGTTTGATAGTTTGCTCTTTATTTTTTCAAAAAATCATTTCTAGGTGCACAAGTACTCATTTCATCAGAGATCTACCAAGAGGTTTGCAAGATTCCACCCCTAGCTATCACCGGCCATGCCCCCCCTCCCCCGTTTTGACCGCATTTTGAAATCGGTGCATAAACAATTCAAAAAAAATCAAAAAAAAAAATAAAACCTTCGCGTTGCATCCTAATTTATGTCCTACTAACCATACAAACCAACAAACTTGGAATAATGCAAATCCATGAAGGTATGAATTACTTGTGATTTTTATAAACTATAAGGACTTATTTGCAAAAGTACATTATGTCGCATTTTTAACATATCCAAAAACAGAAACAAAGTGAATATTCATAATCTATGGAAAATTCTACCCCAAATTGATATATAATTTGCATATGTTTAATTTAGATAACTCAAAATGAATATTTTAAAAACATTAAATTAAAATAATAATTGAAAAAATGTTGCCGACGGTATAACCGTCGGCATAGCTCTAACGCCGTTAGTCGGCAGGCAGACCACGAGCCACGTGGCGTATATACCGACGGGTATAGATATGCCGACGGCCTGGGTCATCTTTGCCGACGGCTAAAGATATGCCGAAGGCCACCGTCGGCATATCTATAGCTAAGCCGACGGCTTTTTGTTGCCGAGGGTAAAATGGAAGCCGTCGGCTTAGCTTCAGATATGCCGACGGTGGCCGTCGGCATATCTTCGGCCGTCGGCAACTACAGATTTTGGTGTAGTGAGCTGTATTTCCTTGTACTCTGGGTATTGCAAGTTGCTCTCAGCAGCACCTACATGATTATGTGGGAGCTTGTCTCAATTTTGTCTACAATCTCTCATCTATAGGGGGTTCCCCTGCTTGCCTTATATTCTCAAGGAGCAGGGTTACATGGTAGAGAGTCCTAGTCGGTTACAACTGTACCTCCTCTGTTTAAGGAAGGCTGGATTCAATCCCTATTCGGTTAGAAGCTTCTTAATGAGTTGCGCAGCAAGTAGTCGGGGTCCATCCTCCTTGGAGTAGTCGGCCTGACCCAGCCCCTGTTCTAGTGGCCATATTGGGCTACCGTGTGGATACTTTAGGATGACTTCCTGAACAATAAGGAAGGATGGCCTTATTGTTCTCTACTTCAATTTCTATCATATAGCAACTTATTATAAGTTTTGTAGAATATAGTTTATTCTTTTAATTTCAATCTAATGAGCATACACATATATTGTAGGTATCGTACAAGACGTATACGACATGACACTACTCTGTACATGAACACGAACTTCAGTCCTCAGTCATGTCCAGAAAGGAGGCTGCCAATCCAGAATCCAGTAAGATATTACCGTGACAAAAATGGACGGTGGGTGGATCTACAAATTCAAGAATTCCGGGAGCTCCAAGAGCGACAGAGGCGGTCACTGGATACAAATAATGCCCTGATTAAGTACTATGAAGATGGCGTGAGTAATGTGGACAACTATATTGAGTCGGCATTCCGGTCTACGCGATCAGATGAAGTCTACATCTTCATCAAGAAAGAGTATGTCGTGGTGAACTATGCACCGGGAAGAACTGATGATAGAATAGTGAACGGCCCACTGTTTATAGGCATCGGTTTCCCCTCTCTGGTTGGTACTGCCTTTGCGGAGTATGGAATTGATGCTGCTTTCGGCTGTCATGATGGTGATAAAGCAATGATATTCTCTGGGAATCTCTGCGCAAGGATAAAGTATGCACTGGGGACAAACCGCGATTGGATCGTAGAAGGGCCTAAGACCATAAGGCAGATGTTTCCCTTCTTCCAAGGGACCAACTTCGAGAAGGGCATAGATGCCGCATTTGAGTCCCACTCGGGACGGGGAAGCATACCTGTTCAAAGGGTCAGACTACGCTCTCATCCACTACTACTCCCGGAAGCTCGTTGCCATACGCCGTATCGCTGACGGATTCCCGTGCTTGCGCGGCTGCGGGTTTGACAGAGACATCCAGGCTGCCTTCGCCTCGTACCTATTCAAAGGCAACAGCTATATTCTCCTTTACTTTAACCCTGGAGGAACCAACGACTATATTATAAGGGGTCCCAAGGCTATTGTTCCTACCAATTGGCCCTCCCTCAGGAACTTTGTTCCTCGCAAGAACATAGGGATGGATTTTTACCAGTTTCAGAAAGATAACCCACCCCGTGACGAGGATGATCCTCCTAGTGAGCTGTAATATATCTAGTCTTACTGTGCTTGTATCGCATGCATGCATGCATGCATGCAAAAAGAAGGTGTAGTCTCATTAAGTGTATGTGCATGTGTGTGTGAGAGAGTAAGTCCTATAAGTGCGTGAGAGTAAGAGTCTGAGTCCACGTATTTGTGTGAGATTAAGTATGTGTACTGTTAATGTGAGAGAAAGTTTAATAATGAGTGAGTGTGCAATAACAACAAGAGATCAAATTGCTTGTTTGTCAGTAATTCCTCTACCTTGTGCTGATGGTTAATTTATATAGATTGAGTTGACTGCTATGTGTTAGTCCCGACGTTGACGACCCACAGGATAATCGTGCCGTTGTTGCCGTCGAGAGAGTACTATGGCGGAGCGAGCTTGGTGTTTCCTTTATATTTCATTAAAATGTTAACTTTGCATGCTGTGAATTCTTCAGTGAGAGGAATATCCTCTTGGTAAGAGATGTGGCATGATATATATTTGGATTTACTGTGATATATATTATTCAACATAGATCGATCTACACAACAGTTGTCTGCTGTTTGATTGATAGAAGAATAATATGCTTAGCACCTGTGTTATTATCTAAGCAACGAAAGTAGTGCTTATTTAAGCAAGACTTCCAGTTAAAGATTTAAAAATACATAGAATGTATGAAATATTTGAACAAAACATTCTAGCCAAATAAAAACTAACTTCTTGGTTTTATGAACCCTACACTCATGTAGTCGGTAAAGACCTGAAATTTATGGTATGATGAGGACAAGTCAGATCAATCAATTACATTTTATGTTTTTTTAAGGAAAATTAGTTTTTAGATGACGCTTGTGATGGCAGGGACTCCATCTCTTTCCATTACCAAAAAGATGCCCATATATGCTTACTTGGTGGTGTTACAGATGTATATTTGGGTCCATGTGAGCTTATGATATGTAGGGTGGACTTTTTTGAATGGATGGGCCATGGGAGCATGCAGCCGTGAGAGCGATGGCCCATGTAAGCATGCTGTCGTGAGCATAACAAAATTGTTCACCTCATCCAGCTGCTTGGACTAGTCCACCTCACTCTTGGGAGGAGGTGAACACCAACTTATAAGGTGAAGTGCTTTTTTATGTCTAAATACTAGAACCACATAGTAGTTAATCATGTGTTATACGCTAATAGCGCGTGCGCTCGCGTGAATATACGCATGGACTTAGGACTTTGGACGCTTGGCGCGACGACGCCGACGGCATTAATTATGAAATTGGTTTTTTGTTTTTTTACACACATGAAGGTTATTTTTTACTGGTGGATTGGGATCTTATTCATCTTGAACGCGAACGAGCCCCCCTGCCGCTACTCCTCGCTGGCCACGATCGGTGTCAAATCTCTCGAAGGGCCGCGGCCGAATTTTATTAGATTAGAAGAGATAGTTTACAGTCTAGGCATCTAGACTGGTAAAAAAAAGGAGGCCCTTGAGAAGGAAAGCCAAAAACAATAGAAGACAAGACTACATCAGCGAGAAAGAGAATACATGTGCCACATCCAGCAGACCATAGCGGCTTGGATTATTTTTTTCCTTAGATAGTACTCCCTCCGTAAAGAAATATAAGAGTGGTAATCTAAACACTCTTATATTTCTTTACGGAAGGAGTACTAGACAGACACGAGCACAAACTAATAATAATTTATTTGGGCTCTCATGTACAAGTAAGACTGCACCATGCTTTGACTGATTGGGCGTGGCCCCAACTAACCCGGCGAGCATCGTCGGGACCACTACCAGGGGCTACTGTCGCAAGACTAGAAATAGGTGTTCCCATCGCTGCTATCAAAGTGGGCCCAGAGGACAAGGTACCCCCGCCAAGGCCCTCTTCGGCAAGAAGCACAAGATCTCCTGAGAAGGATCAGTCAAGAATTCCCCTAGAAGAGCTCTTACCCGAAGCCTAGGAGGGGTCTCCAGAGCATAGTCCTTGCGAGTAGACCCAGGAGCCAGGTCACCAAGATGAAGGTTTGACTTCTCCCTCAAGATATCGCTTGGGTATAGGTCGGACATACTTGCGCACCATGTCCAGGCGCGACATCTAGGATGACGATTCTTGGCCATCGAGGAACGGGCTGGCGACAGGTGCAAGGCTCTGCCCCCAACCTTTTTCCTCCATCGGCAAGGCAGCGGACAGAACTCACCAACCCCAAGAGTGGAGACGAGGTTGACGACATCCAAAAGAGGGCTTATACGACCTTTGAAGGTCGAAGTTTTGGCGCCAAATCCTCAGTCGTGTGTAAGACGCGTGACCACTGTGGTTTCCCCTGGCCCATAAAGGGATGGCCGCGGTCATCAAGCAGAGGAGGACTATAGTGCAAATGATATCTAGTTGTAAAGCTACAGAAAATCGCCAGCCTTTTCATATTGTGACTTTGTCCTAATTTTTATACTTTTTTGTTATGAATTTTCAAAACATAGAAATCATCACAAGCTGATTGAAAAGTATTTTGAACGCAATGTTTTACCCACTTGTCGGAATTGCGCAAATAATATACCGTTGGAAATCTACTGAAATTTCCAAACTATTTTTAGTTTTCATGTTTTTCAATTTTTGCATATTTTTTGAACAGTTTTGAAAATACTAAAAATCAGTTTTATCAAAAGATGATTATTGATAATATTTAGACCTCAAAATGATGCAAATGATATGGCATTGGAAAGCTATTGAAATTTCCCATCTTTTTCATGTAGTAAGGTTTTTGAAATTTTACATAATTTTTGAGCAGTTTTGAAAATACCGAGATTCATTCAAAATAGATGAACAGTAATTTGATATTAATGTTTTAACTACTCCTTGGAACAACGCAAATGATATACCGTTGGAAAGCTATTTAAATTTACAAATGTTTTCATGTTTTAAGTTTTTTCAAATTATGCATAGTTTTTGAACAGTTTTCAAAATACTAAAATTGAATTTTATTAAAATAGGATCATTGATATTCATCGGACCTCAGAATGATGCAAATGGTATGGCGTTGGAAAGGTATTAAATTTAGCAAATTTTTCTTTTTTTAACGTTTTTTCAATTCTTTACGGTTTTTAAACAATATTTAAAATACCGAGATTTTTTCTGATCCGATACAATATAGTATTGTATTTCTGTGAAATATGAGTTTCGTACTGCCCGATAATAATTGTACTTCTCTAAATGAATAAATTGTACTGCTCGTATTTTTTTTAAATAACTCGACTTTGCCTTGTACTTCTGTGGAATACGAGTTTCGTACTGCCCGGCAAATAAAATAAGTCTTATATTGCTCAAAATGGACCTTTTGTACAGCTCAAAATGAACTTTTTGTACTGCTCATAATTTGTTTTTCATAGAACTCAACATCCCTTGACTTGTATCTTGTAGTGTGATAAACGAATTAATGGTACTGCCTAGAACGAAGAAATGGTACTTCCCAAAATTGCTTAACGGTACTGCCCGGTAATAAAAAATTATATACTATCCAAAATGACTTAATGGTACTGTTCAGATTTATTCCTTCATCTCTTCTTTGATTGATTCCTCTCTCCGTCTCTTGATCAATCTCAATCTCTTCCTTTTGCCGCAGTTAAAACTGAAGACAGAAACGAAAGTCAAAAGTTCCATGCTACTAATTGTTAGGCGTACATTCAATCAATTTGCCATAATTCTTGAGAAAGAGTACAATGCCTCGCCATAAATATTCAAACTAAAATGTTTCGATAATACTTTCAAAGGAAAAATGTTTGGATAATAACACAAACGAGAAAAATGTGGACATTTTACAATAAAAAAATAACACATAAGTTAATCATTAAAAAATTGGCTGGATCATTCTAAAAGTTGAATGCGCTCAAGTATGTACTGCAAGCAGATTTTTCCTGTTACACGGTGAACCCATCACCGCCGGCCTTTCTCTGGACGACGAGGCCGACGCCTGGCACTTGCACGGCTCTCCTGGACCCGGTGTTAAAGTGGCGCCGGAGAACGCTCGTCGGCGATGGCCGGATGGTGCAGCGTGACCTTGCGGGGGCTGGTGTCCTGGAGCTCGCGGCGTAGAGGGAGGCCGTGCCGGGCTGGGAGAGATAGGGAGGCTGGGGGGCCGCTGGTAGGGAAGAGCGGCTGGGCCACCGGCGGGGGATGGGGGGAGCTGGGCGGAAGACCTAGCAGGCGGGCGGCGCGGGGGAGGGTGACGGCGCACCGGCGAGGGGGAGAGAGGCCGAGCCGCCGGCGAGGGTGGGGGCTGCCATGGAGGTATGAGGGTGAGGGGGAGGGGGCGGGGGCGGCGCGTCGGCGAGGGCGGCGGTGGGGAAGAAGGCCGTGGTCGCGATGTCCAGGCGTGACGTCTGGGATGACGATTCTTGGCCGTCGAGGAACGGGCTGGCGACAGCCGCAAGGCTCTGCCCCAACCTTTTTCCTCCATCGGCAAGGCAGCGGACAGAACTCACCAACCCCAATAGTGGAGAGGAGGTTGACGACATCCAAAAGAGGGCTTATAAGACCTTCGAAGGTGGAAGTTTTGGCGCGAAATCCTCAGCCGTGTGTAAGACGCGTGACCAAGCAGTCACCAAGCAGAGGAGGACTCTCTCCAATCCTGCAAACCCAAGGCTTAAGCTCAGCAGGATCTCAGATCTGATCCGGGGCAAGAGAGAGAGAGAGAGAGAGAGAGAGAGAGAGAGATGATTGGTTAGGGAGAGAGGTGATCCGCCTGGCTGGATCTGCTCTTCTTCAACCTAGAGCTCTTACCCTAGAAGGGTCATTCTTCCCCTAGAACACTCACTGTAACCCATATCCGCCATGAATAAAACCAAAGCAGGACTTAGGGTTGTTAGCCTTCGAGCGACCTGAACCTGGGAAAAGAAACAGTAGTGGTGTGCATTAATTAATTATACTATTCCACGACACAATAACTACCACCCAGTCACCGACATGAAGGTAGAAACAACAGCAGTGGAATGCCTTTATTTCCGATAAAGAAAGAAAGCATTACAGTGTGTGCTACATAGTAACGACAGTAGCACAGATGACTTAAAACACCCCAAATCAAAGTACACATGTGACAGACACAATCGTACACGACCTAAAACATACACAATAAGAGAACACATGTACCACATCCAGCAGACCATAGCGGCTTGGCTTATTTTTTCCTTAGATAGTACTAGACAGACACACGAGCACACACACTAGTAATAATTTAGGTGGGCTCTCATGTACTACAAGTACGTCTCACAGCTTTTGCTCCGAGATATTGGTTTCGAAGCCATAGCTGTTGACACCGCGGTAGATGCCATCATAAAGCTTGTAGACAACTTTATCTCCGTTGGTCAAAACATCCTCCTGGGAGTAAACGAAGGGAACCTCGCAGATGGCCTCTGTCGCCAGCAGGCTTACTGTTACCTTGGTGTTTGGAGGCACAACAACTTCACAGCTGGTGGAGTGCTCCTCTGTGCTAGTGACGGCCTCGCCCCAAGTGTATGAGAAAGCAAACTCAGTGCCAACCTCAACCGATCCACTCGTAACTGCTGGGATTCCACCAGTAACGGTGGTCTTGACACCAAACTTGATGGAGACACTTGAGTCCCATTTGGTTTCCTTGGTGACTTTGTAATCGAGGGCTATTGTTTCCTTGCAGTCCCTACTGCCACGGTTAACTGTGTCTTGAGTAATCAGAGTGATGAGCTTCCTGCCCTTAATGGTGGCATCCCTGGTGAGGTAAGAGACGTCGTAGATCCTCCGAGAAAGAACAGCTTCTTCCAGCTTGAGGCGTGCCTCCATGTGGATGGATGGAGAAGAGGCGCTGAGGCAGCTATACGACCTGTGGCAGTAGTTCCCGTTGCCGACGTTCTGAAGTGCATACATGCCGTCTCCATCAAGCTTGACTGGACGGAACAAGGTGTCGCGGTTGTTGCTGGTTTGGTCCTGGGAGTCTGCCCATATCCATTTGGGAGTACGCCTCCAGAACGTGCCATAATAGTCAGACTGTAGGCGGATGGTGCCATCACCGTTGGTGTGGATGGTGAAGCTGCATCTTCGCGCGTTCTTGTCTTCAGGGAGTACATAAAACTGCAAGGAAATATCATTTTCGCCCGGAAGGATGACGGCGGCCATGTAGCAATCGTCGTTTCCTTTGAAAAGAACGCGCTGAGGCAGCTGTTTGTCCATGTTGTCCTGCATACATAAATAGTATTAATTCAATGACCATATTTGAATTCAAGCAGTATATAATTAACGGTACATGGTTTGCTAGCTTATATATAGCAACGGACTACAGAATTAGCAGAGCATTTTGGCAACTAGCTAGCACCGTACGTCTTGCTTATCACTAGTCTAGAGCCTTAAGCATGCATTAACCAGAGAAGAACTACATTTTATGGTCAAAATATTTCTGCAGATGGAACTCAGCGACCTTTGAGGACATATATGTCTTTAGCAAAT
This sequence comes from Bromus sterilis, assembly GCA_950022295.1. Lineage (NCBI taxonomy): Eukaryota > Viridiplantae > Streptophyta > Magnoliopsida > Poales > Poaceae > Bromus > Bromus sterilis. The sequence continues at coordinate 298,916,326 of OX465601.1, read as the reverse complement.
TAATTAAACATACACTGACATTATATTGCCTTATATGGAAGAGTAATATAGACACTTGATTAGATTAAGATCGGATGAGCAGGCATTGAATCATATGGAGATATCACATTTCACTAACTGGAAAACAATTACGAGCAGTGATAAGATGGATGTAGAAAGAGATCAATTATTGTTGTGATAACAAAAAAAATAAGAGATCGAAGATAAAAATTTAAAATTGAGCGTGGAAGCCGATGGTTCTGCAGAGAAGCAAAAGTTTTTTTCTTCGTTTTTACATGATATTCTGTAGGTAAAGATTCCCATTCAAGTTCAATATTTTTTCATCTTCACTAGATTATTTTTTGTATCGGTGGAATAAAACTCCAGGCACGCAATTCTAATTATCAGAAGAAAAATAAAACCAATAATAGTAAATCTAGCAATGCAAATTCACTGCTTGTTATAGTATATATATATTTATTTATTCATTTATTATGCACCCACGATATATAGTTTTGCGTTATTTAAAAAAATTATGTTACATATGTAAATATTTACGTTCATGTTGACCCATAATGGAAAAAAATCAGCACACAAATGTAATATATGAGTCATAATGACGTAAAAGTCACAAAAACAACATAAAAATGCAATACATGAGTCATAGTGAAGTAAAATAAATTGAAGCTGCAGATCTTGGATTCCAGAAATTAATTATGTACTGTACTAATGCTAAGTACTGAGTAAGAGAAAAATTGTGGCCTCACCTTGGTGGAGCGCGCGCCGGATGGAGCGGAGGCTGATGAGAGAAAAGTGAGTAGCTAGCTAGCTGACGCCAGAGATGTTGTGTGTGTGTGTGTGTAACCCTGCTCGCTCCATGGATTTATTTATACTGGTAAGGATAGGATGTTTGTGGGCGGGAATCCATTTGGGCATGGAGTGGGAGAAGAGGGAGGATGACCTCGACCGGCGGTCGCTCTCCGGCTGGCATCGGGCAACGTAGGTCTCCTGCCGTGCCGATGCAGGGAGGGGAAAGATGCAGTCGCAGCGGCGCTTGGAGGATGCTGTGGAGGATAGGATTGCAGCATGGATGCTAATTCATATGCTACATGACAATGCATTGCATTGACACACAATATTTCATTGTTACAATACATCTGCTGAAGTACTTTACCGTTGTTCCATTTTATTGATGTGCTCATCTCTTTTCCTCTAATAGGATGCATGGCTACAGGTAGGGGGTGGAAATGGGTAAAATAAAAACCAATAGTGCTTTTTTCCGCATTTGTTTCCATATTTTGTTTTTAAACGGATACCAATATGAATATAAACCAGATGTTGTGACGAATAGGAATATGAGTATCATTATTCTAACTTGTGTAGTGGCACGATATTTATGATACTCTCTCACATATAGCATATTATTTGTTTCGATTTAATAATTTTATATAAAGGAACATGAATTCACATTAAAAGATGTATATTTCATTATCAAATATGAAGAGTTGGACAAAATACGAATGCAGATAGAGTTATTTTATGTGGATTAAAATATGAGTATGGACACAGAAGAATTTATAGTATGGATGCATTTTTTCTTGCCTTACCATATCCATTCTCAGTTGAATATATGTCTGGATAAAACAAACAAAACATATCAAATTGCCACATCTAGTTCTCTTTCATTTAAACGTCAGGAGCAACCAAAAAAAAAAGAGTCATTTATTTTTACTGTGCGCCTATGCCTTCCCTACAGGATAAGATTCCATTTGCATTGCTTGAATTGATGGGAGGGGGGAACATGAAACTTAGCCATAGAGCACAATCAAAATACTTGTGGCATCTCTCGACCTTGTCGTTGCAATTTGCAAGGGAATAGTATCCTCCGCCTTTCCTTCATGCTATATTGGGCGCACAAGTCCCACACAAATTACAGTGGCATGGCCTAGAGGTGGCACAATTTTTTTATGCTCTATAACTAGCTTGAGAATATTTGTCGAGCACGTATTATCTCCCAACTCGTCAACTTCAATAAAAGCACTCCTCTTTTGAGCCACTTTCCTAAATGCAAATGGTATGATAGTGGGATGAAAGGAGATGAGTATATTAGAAAGAAAATTATGCATTTATTTTAAATTTTCCCTAAGATTCAAGTTGAGTAGTATCATATACCTGGCTGTGAAAGTTTCCATGGATTAAAAAGTATTCTATAAAAATTAACCCGTAGTAACGCACATGCACGTTTTATAGTGTATCTTAATATCCGCTAGGAATTCTTGAGCAAAGAATGGCACCGTAGAAGCTATATCTTTCACACCGAAACTTGGATTTGGGTTACCAGAGGTTGGTTCTGGGCTAGGAGGCCTAGCAAGTTTCATGTGTGGACTTGGGCAGAAAGGGTATGGCGTTAGATAATGTGCCATATATATGTGCAATATTTCCGATATATATATTATTCTAGTCTCCACTAATATGTAGAATGAAGTTGAGATGGTGGCAATAGTATCAAAGATGGCGATAAGAACTTTGAAATTAAAAACACATTTAAGTGGACGTCCCAATTTTTTGAGTTGTTTTGGCTTCAAAAGTGATAATTCATCTTTGACGATAAAAAGTTGAAATTTCTCCCTCACTCCATCCATGTCTAGCCACGTCTGGTCCTTGGTTTTTCACATGTTTCCCGTCCGCAGGGGGCAACAGCCATTACAGAGATGCTAGACCAGGTTGGCAGGCAAAAGGAATTGGTCTCGGGCATTGGCACTTGATTCCACTGTTTTCCTAATCTTTGAAAATTAATCCTTCAGTTCCACAATCTAACATGTGGACACGAAAGACAAAATTCAAATTTGACCATAGATTGGACTAATAATTTGTGAGTTATATGACACGAAAATAATATCATTGTATTCATATTTATAAACACTTTCAAATGGTAACACTTTTGTGTCTTATAACTTACCAATTCTTATTTTACTTTTCAGTCAAAGTTAAACTTTGATTTTTGTCGACACCTATGATTGTGGGACGCAGGGAGTAGCATGTACTCCTACTTTGTTAGTGTAGTATACATTGGTGCAAACTGAAATTCTTAGAAAATAGTTTCCACACTTGTGGAAGTTGTATTCAAAAGATTATATACTTTTGAAAACTTTCCAAAGAATATATGGTACAAAATACAAGAGATAAGGCTGCCAATTATACAAAAGAACCGAATCAATCTATCCTAAATCTATCCACAACCAAATCAGAGAGAATCTGAGGAGATAATATGGTAAACATGTGCAGGAGACGCTGCTTGGGTGACTTTGTGAAGCAAAGTCGCACCGTGACTTACCCTCAAAACTAATTTTAAATGTTTTAAAAAATTCTGAAAAATTGTGGATCTTCACATCACATGAATGTAAAATCCCTAAATATTTCAGGTCCAAATTCTAAATATACATTGAGAAACAAAAAAGACAAATTCAGCATTAATAGTGTCAGAAAGCAAATTCAAAAAGTCACTATTCATGATGAATTTCTCTTTTTTGTTTCTCAATGTATATTTTGAATTTGGACCTGAAATTTTTAGGGATTATACATTCATGTGATGTGAAGATCCACAATTTTTTTCAATTTTTATTGATACATTTAAGTTTGAGTTTTGGGGGTAACTCAGCGCGTGACTTTGCTTCACAAAGTCACCGAAGCTGAGTCCTGTGCAGGAATATATGCTACACTAACATGCCCTATAGTTGTAGAGAGAGCTGGACGCATGAATGAAATCCAAGAACAGTGGTGACGGCTAGGGGTGGAACGGATCGGATGCGGATCGGATAGTGCCCTTCCCACATCCGTTTTCATATTTTTAAAATGAATACAAATAGAAATACGGATATTGTCAGATACAAATACCGGAGCGGATGTTAGTCGAATACGATACGGATTCAATGTTTTCTCAATTCGGAATGGAAACGAATATTACAAAATAACAGAACTGTGTCTTATAACGAGTCAACTATAGAATGGAACAGTGACAAATATAGTTATATAATAAACAATAGTTTAAAGATCAATCACAGAAAAATAGACTTGACCACTCACTTACCCTTTTAGGCTGGGTAATTGCCATATCGGGCTAGAATTACCAAAATTGGGTAACATAATATTATTGGGATACCGATTTATCCATTTCCATATCCACATTTACTTGAAAATTCAATACCATATTTGTATTTGTATTTGTAAAAACGAATACGGCTAATTACCAGTTTCATTTATATTTCGTTCGGATTCGGATATTTACCACTTCCATTTTCAATTTCTCAAATACGAATGTCGGATAATTCGAATTATCCGCTACCAGTTCCCACCCCTAGTGACGCCAAACCTTAGGTGAAGAAATCATCAATTGCTAAAGCTTAAGCAAATTACTAGCAAGTAAGAAATAAAATTACCACTAATGTTGTTTAGTGTTTTGATACATATTGTGCAAGGTATATTACTGTATTTTTTTTATATTTCAATAATGTGGCAATAAAGTAGAGGTACGCTATTATTATTTTTTGGTATTTCTAAATATCGTGCAAGTTAACAAATACAACCAATTCTATTTCCTAGACCTTCTTTTTTTCACTTGTTTTCCTTCCATAGGTGATGCTAGATGAAGCAGCTATCGTCGGAGGCATTGGGGAGGACAGCGGCAATGTTGGTCTAGGACATGGGTGGAGAAGGAGAATGTTGTAGGAAGACGGCGCGGCGAGAGCGGTTGATGCGATGGATGGATGCGAGGCGCTAAGGATGGTGAGGCGGAAGTGCCAGGAGCTGTTTGGAGCGTAGAGTACGATGGCAACGATAGGTTAGAGCATCTCTATAAGATCCCTTATATCGCGGTACCGTAAAAGCCTTTTAAGGTAGTACTGGAAAGCTGTTTTGCAGTACCTTGCGTACTACAGTATATATCTACAACCAGGGCACGGCACAACACTGTAGTGTAGACGGCACAAGCAAGAGACGAGTATAAGCTCAGCAGCTGGATCGAGGGAGAGTAACAATGGCTGAAGGTACGCATGCAAAACAACTCAATCGCTCTACTACATGCTTATCATAAATCAGACACAAGTAGAGTACGTTTTGTAGGGAAAAGCAGCTCTGGTGAACAGGTGGGTGTCAATGGCATCGAGTCAGTCGTGTCTCAAGGTACGCATTCAAAAACATCTAGCTTTTAGATGTTCAGAACCGCTCTACTGGATGCTTATCATAAATCAAACACAATTAGTTACTATTACATTTGTAGGGCAAAGCAGCTCTGGCCGGTGGTCATCTGGTGGGTGTCATCGAGTCACTGGTGATAGAGATGGAGGAGAGACTGAGAAGTCCCATGGAGGAGGAGCCGGTCCCATCCGGTGGTGACCTCATCTCATGCGTGTGCAGCGGCCAGATGCACCCCATGGTGCCCATCGGCCCGTTCCACTGGCTACGGTTACCATCTCACACGACGAAGGACTACGTGGTGGAGAAGAAGGACGCGCTCCATCGCTTGCTCCCCAACGAAGAACAAGGGCGTAAAGACACACTGCGTGACCTACTGGAGGCGATGGGTTTAATGGAGGAGGCGGTGCGGAGCGTCTATGACTGCTTCTTCAGCCGGATCACGGCGGATGAGTTCAGGTACATGCTGGTGGTGGACGGACGGATGCTTCCTTCACTCGCGATTCGTCCCACTCCCACCGGCGATGATGCCCGCCGTCGACGTCGACATCAGGGTCGACAGGGACATCATCTTCCTGGTTGAGAACCAGCTACCGTTCTTGGTCCTTGAGAAGATACATATGATAGTTAATCCCGAGGTTGACTGTGTCGACAGCGTACTAGGGCGCATCGAAAAACTGCTCGAGATGAACGAGTACAGCGTCGTCAAGCTGCCCCGTCCATTCAACAATCCTCCTCCTTGCCACCTTCTTCACCTGCTATACATGCACTTCTGGCCTACCAACCGCCACCAAGGCTCTGCCTCTGCTGGCAGCAACGAGACAGGCATTCCTGTTACCGTTAGCCAGGTGAACTGGAGCGCCACGATGTACTACTACGCCGCCGGCGTGAGGTTCAGGCCACAGAAAGTCGATAATTGTGAAGGCGAGGCGAGCTCCATCCTGGACATGAAGCTGAGCGGAAGCAGGCTCTACATCCCCCGCCTAGTTATAGACAACAACACGTTCCGGATGTTGCACAACATGGTGGCTCTCGAGAAGCAGCTGCCAACATCCCACGTCATGGCCTACTGCTTCCTCCTGTCGTAGCTGTCAAAGGTTGCCGAAGTAGACCACTCAGAACCAGAGTTTTGGCAGCACGACGACATATGTATGGTGGAGAATGCCTCAACCCCAGTACAGGCTCCAAACAAGGAAGCCCGACGAGGGAGAGAACAGGGGAAAAGAAAACCGAAAAAAAATCGATCTCAATTCGGCAATATATTGAATTTCCTACAAATTTATGTGTCTTAAATAAGTGCACCCTCCTCATCTATATATTAAGGGGAGAAAGGAGTCATCTCCTCTTCCCTTAGCAATGTGGGACTAAACCCATTTGCTAGGGACCGCCGGTGGCCGGCCAAGGGGGGTGGCGCACCACTCACGGGCCCAAGGCCCATGGTGCCCCTCCTCTCTCGATCTCTTTTGTCTTCTTCCTTTTTCTCCTTTATTTTCCCTAATGGGCTTCTTTCATAAATAAGTCACATTGCATTTTTTAATTATAAATAAAATGTTATTAATTATTAATTCATTTAATTAATAAATAATACATATTATTTGATCTCCCGGTGCTCCAGAACTTCTTGAAGACCATTCCGAACGTCCTTCGGACCAACACGGAACCTTTCCGGTTTGTTCTTCTGTCTTCTTCCATAACACTGATAGTTCTGAAACGGTCTCCGACGTTCATCGAGCCCTTAAGTGTGTTACCCTATGGTCCGAGAATACTCTAGACATGACTGAGACTAGGCTTTGGTCAATGATCATGAGAGGGACCTGGATTCCCGGAATGACCAACTGTGCATTCCCTTTGTCATGCGATACTAGATTTAATCTGAGATTCGATCTTCAGCATCACAATGCCTAGTTCAATCTCGTTATTGACAAATCCGCTTTACTCGTTCCGTGATATTCATCCCCGTGACCTAGTCACATGGTGCGCAGCTTTATGGATGTAATCTCACCGAATGGGTCCTGAGTATCTATCCGTAATGTTGATTGACAAAATCCGATATTAACCCAACACTCCTCAACATATCTCATTGGAATACCCAAGATGCACCTTTATGGCCACCCTATTATGGAGTGACGGTTGATACACTCAAAGCATCCTCCGGAAGTAGCAATTATATGTGAGCTCACGGTCTAAGGAACATGCTACAACGTTCTCTAATTACAACACTGAACTTTCATGACATGATCATATTGGAATGCTTACGTGGGTGATGTTCATCACGTCATTCATATAATGAGGTGATCTAATCGCCAATTGACTTGATTGTCCATGATCTTGAAACCACAATAATCAGTTGACCATGAACTAGTTATGATGAGAGGCTAACTAGGAACTCGGGTTGTTCCTATACCACACATGTATCATTGTTTCACTGATACAGTTTTAGCACAGTATGAAACTTGGATTGATCTTATTTATATATATGGTATTAATAATTTATTATTTGCCTCTAGGACATATATCCAACAGTCTCCCACATGCACTAGATTACAAATAATCTAGCTGCATATACTTACGATTATAATCATCTTATCGCATAAGTGTTTATTGATCATGCTGCTTATGGAATAGGTTTCGTTAATGATCTATATCATTTCTGATTCGTTTCTTCCTTCACAACCTGGTCTGGGTCAATTTTCTTTGACATACCACTCATTATCACATAATGTTTGTATTATAAGTTTTGCCAGAAGATTGAGACTTTTATTTTATAGTATTCTCTAATGACAATTGGTTTAGTCTCGAAGACTTTCCATAGTCATGTGTACTGAAAAATACACTCAACCAGAAGTGTTAACTTTTTATGCTAAACTTTATCCATTTTCTGCTTCTTTAATCAGATTTATATCTTTGTAGATTCGTGAAACCCTGGTTCACGTTTCTTTCAATTCTTTGGTGACATCACTAATTATGTATAGACCCATAATGAGGCTTGCAATGGTAATCCAGTATTACGTTTCAAGTCTATTATCATTTCTATTATTTAGAGAATTGTCCTCAGTTTCTTTGTAGATACTGAAATGCATGGACTTGGTTCAGGTTCTATGTTTTACTCACTAAACACATTGGAACCTGTTCTTATTTTCAAGAACTTTTGGGTCATCCTTTTGTTGGATTCACAACCTTGGTGTTTCATGGTAGAATCATATTTCATTGGTCATACAGGGTCATATGTCTAAGCACACAGTGCATCCCAATTCTTCCATTAAAACAATACTCGTGATATTAGGTTTCCATCCTTTACATAATTCCTAGAAACAAGAACCTTTTTTCTTGTTGAGGTGATTATTCCATCCCATGATTACGCTCCCACTTAAATATGTCATACACATATAGGCGAGAATGCTTATATCAAGTTACTATTCTAATTATGTCAGACATAACAGTCTTGCTCTAAATGCTCCCACTTAGAAAATGCTCTATGCATTCTAGGATTTCAAGAAGTCTGCAAAGCTCCCACCTAGTTTCATGAATTTGCAGGCCTACTCAATAGTTTTGTTAATCAAAATCCCTTGATCAAGCCATCAAGTATGAGAGTTCTGCCTTGAGGCACTATAGTCCATATTTTCCGAAATATTCTTTCGTTATACCAATTGCAAGTCCCTCTTCAAGTTCAAAATTCGAAGATAATGCAACTTCAAGCAAAGTTCCTATCATAGTGTTTGTGAATGAAATATCTTATTCAACAAGCATTGATACGCTTCCATAGTCAATCAGTGTCGAGTTTATCCATAACATCTTATGTGCAAAATCTAGCTTTTGATCCCTTTAATTCATTCCTAATAACTTCTTGGTTACTGGGAATGTGAAATAACTATTTTATTTCATAAGATCTTGAGCCATCCTAAATGCAACTCAATATTATTTCATTTCTCCTTGTGTTCTTAAGCAACCATCATCTCTTTGTAGTTAGCAAGCAGGGTTCCCCTTTTGTTTCATTTAAGAAGACTCTTGATTATTTTTCTGTATAGAACGTATTCATGACAACCTTCTTGTTTTAACAAAATCTTTAACTCATACACCATGATCATCATCAATGGCATATTTCCTCTTTTCTCGAAGTCATTATAGAAGAACGTCTTTCCGTTGCGTTACTCTGTTATTTGGAGGTTGGATCAATCACCCTGGTTAGAGTTTTTCACTTTCTAACATTGGTTTACCCGTTGAGAACTTTTTTTGTCGAATACCAATTTAAGCAACACAAATTTTTCTATCCGGGAAGATGTGTTCTTTAATTCTAGCAATCTCAATACAAAGAAAGTTATATCATATAAAACTTAGAAACTATCTAACACCATCATCGTATGGAGTTATTCGCTTCACTAGATTCAGGATGGTTCCTTATTCATGAAGTGTGTGTTTTAACTTAATAAATTTTAACAACTTTCTTCGTCGATAATATAAGCGCAAGGGGAATTTGTTTAGACCCCACTATATCTTTAATATGATGGTGAATGGTTTGGGTGCTTGAGCACTTAAACTTACTCATCGTAATTTGTGGTATTTCTTCCACAAGTCTTCCATTATGTGAACTGTAATACATGTCACTTTGATTTGTATTCTTATATCCTTCTTCATACTGTGATTTCGGAATCTCAGATTAGTGATCTTAATTAATTGAATGCTCTTTGTTCAATTAATCACATGAAGTCATTTAATGATGATTTGTGTGCTTGATTAATATATCATTCATGCATAACAGTTAGCGAATGTTGTACTTTGATAGAACACTAATGCGCGTGATAACTATCCAAACGTTTTTTTACCCCTTTCGCCTAAGGGAATCGGAACCGTCGCCTTGCGTTCGATTGCGATGGGGGGCCTATTCCACACGATAGCTAAAAACCGTTGCCAAGATGACTTGAATGTTTGAGATGACTTTTTTTATCGCAAACACTTATCCACGAATGTCCGTCTGAGATTATGATCCTATAGCATACGGTTAATCCAAAAATAAAAAGTTTGGGTTTCGAGTCACTTAAAAATAATATGTTGTACTTGTAATGTGGTTGTTTCTGGTACAAACATCGATGCTTCAAAGTGAATGGTACATCTTCATACACGAAGTACCACTAGTTTTTATCATAACCGTCTTTAAATTTCACCACATACATTGTTGGTGAAATGATGACAACATGCCAAGTTTCTTCCAATTTAGATTTCATTTGAATTGATTTTCATTACCAAGGTTTCTTTGCAATAACTGATTCACCTGGTATATTATATTTGTCAAATGAAGTCAAAATTGTTTGAAATTTTAGGATAGCAGTTTGAGTGCCTATTTCTTAACACGTACAAAAATTGGGGGTTTAAAGGATTTTAGAATAACATGTTGTCTTTGTAATGTGGTTGTCTCACATAAAAACCCTGATATTTCGATAGGAATGGCCCATTTTGTACACGAAATACCATTACTTTTTTATCATAATACTCTCAAATTTAAACAACATTCCGGTCTGGTGAAATGATAATAGCATGCCAAATCTCATACTGATTAGCCATCATTTGAATTGGTTTTCAATTTCAAAGTCTTGTAGGGTTTATACCCACTAGTGTTACAAGGGAAACGATTATATTCCTGTATGTATATGTTTTTCCATCTGTACTGCAAAGAAAATGGTGAGAAATTTTGATACACGTGTTTCATAAACAGTATCCCATAGCCCGCTTATGGGTGTAGATATCACCTTCTCGTTGGTTAACCTAAGTGGAAGGTTATGATGTAGACAGAAGAAAAATTTCGTCAGATGTACAGATGTGCCAGCCGTCGGTGGCTGCGGCAGTGTAGTGGTGATGGAATGCCAGATCTGGCCAGGTTCTCAACGGTCGCTGGAGTATGCTGACAGCGAGGGCGGTGGCTCCTCCGTGATTATGGTGCATTCATCGCATAGGCAGTGTGTGGGCCAATAGGCTTGCGGGCTTGCGGGCCGGTGACACTGTGCCGCAGATTGGATGTGGGTGCTGGGGTGAGTAGCTTCGGGAGAAAGCCTAGACACCATGACGTCTGCGAACGTCACTTTTCCTCCTTCGGTGAGCCTTTGTGGAGCTTCTCGTCCTACATCTTTGGACCATGGCCTTCGGCCGAAACCCTAAAATTTGGTGTGTTGCGTGACGACGTCATTTTCCAAGTTGTTACCCGCTTGGGGCATCACACGGAAGGTCATTGACCCCCTCGCGCTCTCCCGCGGTCCGTAGGTGTCTGGCTGGTGATGCTGGTGTGGTTAGCGGGGCGGCTGCCTCACTTGCGTTGGCGTTGTAACTCGTGTGGAAATCGAGCAAGGTACCGAATTTTATAGTAAAAACTATACTACTGGTATTAAATAAAATCAAAACATTAATGCGTGACTAGCCGATCGTAAATACTGTTCCGGGGAGCTAAAAATACAGTAATTGATCGTAAACCATTGTTTCAGAATCGTAAATACTGGACTCGTGACCTTAAGAGTCTAGTCGCTTATGGTGTTCCTGCACCAGCGATGATGTTGATCACCCAAGACAAGGTAAGACAGAAGGAATAAAAGATAAGCTGGAATATACACTTGTTGCAGAGGATGAAATTATTCAAATTCCTTTACCTACTTCGAAACAGAAACTAGTCTTTATCACCACAAATATTCCTTCCATAGACCTAATCGAACATAAAATGTATTGGTACAAATCTCAAGCAGAAGGTACCTTTCTAATAAGCCTTTTATATAATTGTATAATTCACTATATTTTGGCCTCTAGAATGCAGAATCATTTTTGTTTGCTGCAACTATAGGTACGTATCACTATGTGTAGCTTTCTTGGGATACAAGCAATAATTTTCTCAGCAGTCTAAGAAATAGCACAATATATAAATCAGGGCAATTAATTTTTTTTCAGGCAAAAATAATCCCAAGTTTTGATACTTGGATCCGCCACATGGGGCCGTGCTTTCGCCATGATACCAAACTATGAAAACACATACTATATATAAGATTCCTCGAGTGGCATATTTGGATGAAAATTCCTATACACAATGGCTCACCGAGTAAGGTTGCGCGATTCTTCCAAATGTCAGTAGCACAGAAAATGGAACCATATGCCTGCCACCTCCATCAACAACGACAAGGGGTATGGATGGCAGTTAAGAAATGCAAAAGAAGAAAAAGACATGACAATTAAACAATTCTATCATAAATTATTTAATTTTTTTGATATTATTTTCTCATTGCGACAATGTTTTAGTTCAAAGTGACCACAAAGGCCCACCTCTTATTGACTTAGCAAATAAAAAAGGCCTCAAATGCCCACCTCTTGTTGACTTATCAAATATAAAAGGCTTCAAATGCCCACCTCTTATTGACTTAGCAAATAATTTTTTTGTAAGCTAATAAGTGCTAACAAAATAAGACTTTATTGTTTTGCACAATCACATTAATGTAGACATGTCAATTATGGACAAACCAACTAAAATATTTTTTGCACACGGTTGCAACGCACGGGCAATCTCAGGCAACCGGACCCAGCGTTTCCATCGCCTCACATGCAAGTCACCATCCAATCTCGATATCACCAAAAATGTGTGGCCCCCGTCTGTGTTTGGAGTGCCATGCAGCGCATCGCCGTGAAAAATGACAAAACTAACCCTTTTTGCGAAGTTCAGCACAAAATGAACTCATTCAGAAAATATTTCACAAAATAGCTCTTTTGTATAACGCCCGGGCCCGAGGCTCTATACTAAACAGTATTACACCCTAGTCAAGGGAGCCATGGGGTCAGAGCTGAATGCCGCGCCGGACCGGCGTGAGACGCATGACGCCCTAGACCACGGGCGCCATGCCTGTTCGCTCAAAGCGATTGAGGGGGCAACATACTGCAGTGAAGTGAAAAAGGTAGCAGGGAGCAATGATAGTGAAACAAGTGGATGGGAAAGCGGTGTAGCGATATGGGGAGAACACAACCGTCCATTAGCGCATGGATGTCCACTCTACTCAGCCTACCTGCATATCACTGACATATATCAAAAAGTATGTGACTTGTTTGTGAGACTATGTGTTGTATGATAATTGTTCTAGTCATCCCTAGTATGTTTGTTCTAGGTCATATTTCCAACCATATTTTAATTCAACAACAATGTTTATCAGTGCTTCTCTTTGAAAGGATCGATATGGTCAACTAGAGGGGGAGGTGTGAATAGATGTCTAACTAATTTAAGCTTTATTACCAACTTTTAGGGTTTAGCGGATAAACAAGATTTTCTAGATGTGCACTAGATGAACAACCATAGGTGGCGAGCAAGCTCAAACAAATAAGCTAGGCAACAACTACAATAGCAAGCCAACAAGCACACAAAGTTATTACAAGGTAAAGATGCGGGAAAGGATAAACCACAAGTGAGACGGAAACACGTTGATTTTTCTACCGAAGTTCACACTCTTTTGAGGGAGTGCTAAGCTGCGTTGGAGCGGTGCTCAATCCTTGAGAGTGCTACCATATACGTAGCTCACCATATTCTCCATTTTGAGTCACCCCCAAAGGCTGAGCCTCGATCCACTCGGGGTTTGTCATGAAGGCGACCACCACACTTTACAAACTTTCCGGAGCACACCACAAGCAAGGAAGCTTCCAGGACAAACACCTAGCCGCCTAGGAGCCAAAGCTCCAAGAGTAACAAGTCGACGGTGGAGAAATCTTGCGGGGAAAACAAATCGGTTTGGTGAAAGTGTAGATCAGGCTTTCCTCTTTCAAATCCCAAAAGATCAACATGTGTTGGTGGAGGAGACGAGAGTATTGAGCAATATGGTGTTCTAGTAATGGAGCTCAATCAAGGAGGGAGAAGGGTTAGGGTTAAAGGAAGAACAATAGGTATTTATATCACTTGGGACGGCTGGTCAAAGTCTGACCGCTGGACTCAAAAACAAAAAAAAACAGGATATTCATAATCTATGAAAAAATCTACCCCAAATCGATATATAATTTGTATATGCTTACGTTTAGATATGTCAGATTCAAATGAATCAAATTTTAACTTTAAAAAAGGTAAATGATTTAAAAAAATCTATGCCGACGACCGTCGTTGGGTCCATCGGCATAGCTCTGACGGCGTCTACCGGCCGTCAGTGCCAGGGTTGCCAGGGTCAGCTCTATGCCGACAGCGATCATATGCCGACGGCTGTCGTTGGCATAGATAGCTGGCCGACTGCCTATCCATGCCGACAGGCCGTCGGCATAGATGGATGTGTGCGGACGACATATCTCCATCCGTGCCGATGGCCCCGGCGAAAAGTCGTAGGCATAGAAAAGTCGTCGGTATATAGTATATTGGGTTATTCCGGTGGTGTACATGGAATAGAATACTCGCATCCCTCGATACTTGCTGCTGCGGATCATGCGGGGAAAGGTGCCCGGGTCTTGTTTTGTTATTTTGTGCTTTCGTGAGGGCTTCTTTTGTAATCCTGGATGAATCGCATATTTTCTTTATCTAATACAATCCATATATTTCTAATACAATCCTGAAGTGGACGGACAAGCACAACTTTGTTGTTAACGTCGTAGCTAATGGGTGTCATCGCAAACAAAAAATCTTTTAATTAGATCGGTAGTGCTTGAGCAAAGGAACTCCAGATGTGTTAATAATCACCATTCATGCTTACTAACGAGGGCTAGATAGAATATTCCAAACTAACGAAATCAGATGCCACCTTTTACTTTTGGTGTTGCCAGTTTGTCCCAAGACAAACACTATAGATAAGCATAGGGTGTCTTCTTATGTTAATAGCGCAATAATTTTAAAAAAAAGTGTTCTAAAAAATGAGCTATCATGTATGAAGATTCATGGTCGCCGTTAGGGCCGTCGGCATAGATCTAACGACATCAGCCTTCCTTCAGCAAACCTTCCACGTGTCAGCCTATGTCGACTTCCAAGGATATGCCGAGGGCTACCGTCAGCACAAATTGATATATGTCGATGACCGAAGGTATGCCGACGACAACCCTCTACATAGGCCAAAGGCCAGTGTTTGTTGACAGCCTTTTGTCCGCCATCGGCATAGATCTAGATCTGCCGATTGCACCGACAAAAATCTGCCAGCATACAAAAGGTCGTCGGCATATTAGGTTACTCTGGAGCTGTGTGTTGCGTGTTTACACCAATCATCACAATCCTAGAGACAATCTGATGGATGTAGATAACAAATTTGTCTCGTTTAACCAAACAATGAAAAATATACAAGAAAGTCAAAACAAAAGTGTATTTTCTATAAATATGAAGCAAACATGATTTTAGTTTGTCCAAATTCGAAAACATAGTATAGCAACAGATTCTTTTCAAAACCTTATAAAAACCATATAACATTTGTCAAAATCAATGAAAAATATCAATTACTTGTAATTTTAAGAAAGTATAAGGACCTATATGAAAAAGTAGATGAGGTCACATTTTTAACATACTCAAAAACAAAAACAAACAGGATATTCATAATATATGAAAAATTCTACCCCAAATCTATATATAATTTTTATATGCTTAAGTTTAGACAAGTTAGATTTAAATTAATCAAATTTTAACTTTAAAAAAGGTAAATGATTTAAAAAAAATAAAATAAAAAATCTATACCGAAGACCATGGTCAGTTCCATCAGCATAGTTCCGACGGCGTCTACCGGCCGTCAGAGCCCGGGTCGCCAGGGTCAGCTCTATGCCGACGGCTGTCGTCGGCATAGATAGCTGGCCGACTGCCTATCCATGCCGACAGGCCGTCGGCATAGATGGATGTGTGCCGACGACATATCTCCATCTGTGCCGATGGCCCCGGCGAAAAGCCGTCGGCATAGAAAAGTCGTCGGTATATAGTATATTGGGTTATTCCGGTGGTGTACATGGAATAGAATACTCGCATCCCTCGATACTTGCGGGTGCGGATCATGCGGGGAAAGGTGTCCGGGTCTTGTTTGCTATTTTGTGCTTTCGTGAGGGCTTCTTTTGTAATCCTGGATGAATCGAATATTTTCTTTATCTAATACAATCCATATATTTCTAATACAATCCTGGATGAATCTAAAGTGGACAGACAAGCGCAACTTTGTTGTTAACCTCGGGTTACAACAATATCGCGGGTTATGCCCTGTGTCTGCATTACCAAACATTATTGCCCCTGATTCCATGCGTAGCTAGCAATAAGAGATATTTTCACCTCATAGCTAATGGGTGTCATCGCAAACAAAAAATATTTTAATTAGATCAAGACGAAGCCGACACTATTGAGGGAGAGGAGCAGCTTAAACAGTACATTACCAAGTACAAGAACGACCTTTTTGGATGATAGTCAGGTTTCCCCGAACGAACGAAGTTGCAAAGAGACGAAGAAAAAAACATTCTATCAGAGAATTCTCTCAGATGGAGGTAAAAAAGTAATTTTCCAAATCAAATCTTACTGTGAAGGGAAGGTGTATTCACACGTACATACAAATATTGATAGACGTCTAGGAATGGAATCAGGGAAAGCCAAGCCTAGGTTAGCCAGATACTCAGGGATCGGTCCTCTGGTAGCACTAGACTACATAGGTAGATACTACTACCACTACCAGTAGTGCACATCCATCTTATCTCCACTACCAACGAAACTATGGTTCGTCTCTTCGCCCCTATAAATACCCTGCCCGGCCGGTCCGTGATTGATGAGAACCATCACTAGTTGTTAAGTTGTTTAGCGCACACACCTAGCTAGCCAGCCATGGATGTCCAACTTCAGCGCCAGAACGGCTACGGGGTCGCTAAGGTGCCTGGCAACGCCTCCCGGGCGATGTCCCAGCTGAACACGGAGGCTAACGGCTTGGCGCAGTACCAGACGGTGATGATATTCTGCGGAGCCAAGCCCCACTTCGCCCTGACCGTCGTCGATCTTGACAAACAAGGCATGCAATACCGTCATGTGGAGCTTGCACCGGCCAATCCCGTGAACACCGTCAAACAGGTGGCAATATATATCTATATATATAAATATAAGATGACTCGTTTTATTAAATTTAATTTCCTAGCTATATATATATATGAAAAGTCCTTCTTGTCTTGTATACATATAGCACTGGATCAAGGACGACCACTGGGGCATGACTATCAAGGACGACAAGGGGAGAACTGCCTTTGCTATAGTGAACACGGTGACTGGAGAGGCTATCCAGCACCCGGAAGCAAATGGAGGGCAGGTTGGTCCTGTTGTCTACCCTTTAACCTCTGCTAGAATATCTATCTCTTAGTAAGTAAATGCCCTTCCACATCGATCTATTTCTAAGTAAGTTGCCGCACGCAGGTTCGTCTTTTGCCATACAACCCCATCGTTCGTGACAATTCCGTTCTGTGGACCGAGGAGGAAGCGGGCAAAGGTTTCTGCTACATCCGAGAGATGAAGGAGATCCATATGCCGCTGAGGCAAGACCCCAAGGTCCTGGACGCCGTCGACGACGGCAAGCGCGTCGTCGTGTCCACCAGGAACGGGGCTCTCAGCCAGCACTGGAAGATCCAGCGCGATGCAGTGTAAGCCAGGATAGATGTGCATGCATATCTACCTGATGGGTGGCCACGCGAACCGATATACAGTAGAATAATTGATCGAGCTAGCTGCTTACATACATATATGCATGCCAAGTCGATCTGTGCCGCCATCCTGTGTATTGTGAACTAGTATGCATGCCGCATGCATGTGAACTAGTATGCATGCCCCTGCAATGCTTCCATATATACGATCCATAAATAAAGTGCTTGCCCATGGTAATTACATGCAACTCACGTGTTACATTCCACAGGTTTCTCTAATGCAACCTTACTTTCGGCTTTGGTTTGTGCATACGCCATCTGAAGCTTAACTGTTGGACCTGACCTATTTCTTTATCATTTCCTTTTCAATCACCTTTGTGATTGGTCCGAGGAACTTGAACGATTTGAGATAACAAGTACATGCAGACATTTCCACACCAAGCTTCATCACTACCTGGATTCAATAAATCCTAAGGAAGATGGCTATATCTACATTCGAAACTTGGTCGAAGATAATCAGTCCAAAGGGACACCGCGGCTGTGCGTGGGATGGCCACGCTTGAATTGCGCAGAATAGCCATGTGGCGCCCCGGGACCGACACTATGCAGATCTAGCAACTCCTGATGGCCTCCGCATAATATCGATCCCAAGATGCCAGCTTCACACAACATACACGTGAAAACGTGCCTTGTGGTGAACCGCCAGTCTCACAATAGAGATTACAAATATTTCGCAACAACAACATAATACATACATATACAATAACTCATACAACAAGGGTCATACGACCAAGATCCAACTCATAAAACGGAAGCGAATAAAACTTTACAGGTAGAGAACAACAAGTGCCTTAAGAAGACTCAAAAGTAAAGAAAATGGCGTCCATATCCCTGCCCAGACCGCTGTCTATGTTATAACTAGCTAACGTTGTCCATCACCATACCTGTAAGTGTTTGTTGTGGCAAGGTGAGTACATGGTGATTCCGCAAGTCTTATTACCAAGGGTACTAGCGCTAACAATACGTTAGGTATGGAAGGGATAAGTGGTGAATCTGCAAGCATCTAAGCTACACACTACAACTTAAGTCTAATAGAATAAGATGAAAAGTGCGACCGAAGAGGTAACTCGTGGACTACATCCCAATCACCTATCTACGCAAATATAACACAACCTTGTCCTCCCCTTAGCATAACACCACGAAGAAGAGGCAAACAAGGCACTCTCACGGTTGACAAATTTTATTATTAATTGTTGAAGTTGAGCAAGCAATTAGCATCAAGTTTAATGGTGGACAAGTTTTAGCAATTATGGTTGAACTTGTACTAACAACTGGCATAAAGCTCTAAGTTGTCCATAACTGCCGACATGAGTTTTCAAAAAGATTTAACCCTGTAGCGGTACACCAACATACACATTATAGGATCCATTTGCACGCCCATCAAAACCAGCTACAACCCATGACTCGCATTCCTGAAGGCATCAGCAGTAAATCTGAAACAAGACGACAACGCTTGCTCGACAACACCCGCTATGACCCACGTTTATCGTTTCAAACTTATCTATAATTGTTTTATTGTTTCATTCCATATTTATATCATTTTGGCACAATTGTTTTTCATTTTTCTGGACTAATCTATTATCTGCATGTTTTCTGCATTTTCTACATGTTTTTGGACTTTCGGGAAAATCAATTTTATGGAGCTCCAGAAATCCCAAAAAAAATCAAAAAATATTTTTTATCGGGAAGATTTTCGGAGGTCACCAACCATGCCAGGGGGGTGGCTCAGATCCCACACGCGCCACCACCACACGGCCAAGAGCATGGTGGGCCGGTCTGCATGCCCCCCTGGTCCAACGATCCACTGCCTCTCAGCACCTATATTTATCATTTCCGTCTATGCCGCTCTATTCCGTGGAAATCCAATCTAGAGGCATAGATGCACGTCTCTGTTCTGTGGCAATCCAATCTCTAGGCATTTTCCGATAATCTGTTGGAGGGGGAAATCATCATGGTGGCTATCTCCATAAAATTGAAGGCCATCATGATTGCACGTGAGTAGTTTCCTTTGGACTATGGATCCATAGCAGTAGCTAGTTGGTTTTCTCTTCCATGTTTCTCAATACAAAGATCACATGAGCTGCCTTACATGATTGTGATCCATATGATGTAATCTGTTGGTGTGTTTGTTGTGATACGATGAATTGTCACTTTGTGATCAAATTTATCCATCAATATTTTTTAGATGTATTTGGTTTCTTTGCTGCATAATTCTTATTCATATATGCTCTCCGATCTATCTATCTTTTTTAGACAAGTTAAAGCGGTGATCTCCAAGAGGGAGTTGTGTATGATAGTTCGGTTCAATCTTGCAAAGTAATCTACCACAGTGAAAAAAAGTGGAAAGGGCTTGTATTATTTTGTTGCCACTAAGGATAAAAAGAGGGTTGCATAGTTGTCCTTTGAACGCAGGGTGAAGAAAATATATGATCTACTTCATGTCATCATACTTATTGCAATACTCTGTTTTGTTTAATAGTTTAAGATTCATGCTGGATAGAGGTCTTGGATGGAGTATTAGCTATAGATACAGTTGGATAACGGTCTATATGTATTCTGACATGATGCTCATATGTTGATTATGCCATGGATAGTCATAGTTATAAAAAATGCAATATAATCGATGCACAACTGTATTGTTTACCACACCATGCTTTCTTTTGGAGAGAAACCACTAGTGAACCTATGGATCCCCATCCATCTTCCTCTTATATTCCTTCAACCTCGATCAAACGCTATTTTCAATTCCTTTCTTTAACTTTTTTGTCACAATCAAGTCTTCCATACACTTGTGGTTTTAATCCTTGTAACTAGCAAGCTAGTGAGACTGACAACCTCACTAGTCGTGTTGGGGGCCAAGGTAGCTTTGTATTTGTGTGTACATGTACTGATCATTGGCTGTGTTACTAAACTCATGTTGGTTCGATAAACCTTGAGGTCACTTAAGGGAAATTACTGCATGCTACAAACCCTTGCACTAGGGGGAAGAACACCTTCCTAGTTGGGAGGAAGCATGGGATGACCCGGTCCCTGATACGGGCCCGAATCGTTTTGCATATTTTTTTCAGTCCCTGGACAAATACCCTACTAGGATAATGGCCTTCAACAGCGCGGGGTAAAGTCCCATAAGCAGTGTCGGGTGCCCACGCTTGTAGATAATGCGTTGCACCTAACTTTCAGCAGCAGCGCGGGCTCGTTGGGCCACGCTGCAGGACTGTACGTCCACTAGCAACACTGCTAGAAAACCCGCGCTGCAGGTACATTTATCGGATTTTTGGTTTATTCTGCAATATTATTTGTTTATACAGTTTTTTATAAATTTCCACCATACATGCATAACATTTATATACACACACTCATCTAAACCACATCATATCATAGAGCATAACAATAAGCTCATCGATCATCACTATATATATATATCATCTTATGATCATAATATCCAACACAAAGCTTTTTTACTACTACTAAGTAGGACCTAATCCAATAGAAGTACGAATTCTCCAACAAGATAATATTTAACAACAAGTACGAAACAACCTACTCCTCAACCTCCAAAGGGTAAATGTAAAAAAACCAAAAGACACCTCGATTTCCATAAGGTAGTATGGAGAACATCTTGTCCCAAGATTTTATATTCATATGATTCACTATCCCTTGCCATCCTTTGAATCTGAAGCAGCCACCATCATGTTCACTTTCAGTGTTGTATTCAGTGTTGAAGAGTACATCCTATGGCCATGCAGAAACAAATGTAAGCTCGACTCTATGAAGCATCCACCTAGGCACACATGGTTTGGGGATCCTCTACTGAAAACATATGAGTAAAATACTTAGTAATGCGGTAATGTTAATCTTAGGTCAAAAGATTTCTAAAAATGATGGACTACTGACAGAATATATAGTAAAAAAATTCACCATGTTCTAAACTTTTACATATCCCGAAAATAACTCGATAACAAATGGCACATATGGTGTATAAGATTCGTCGGCATCATAAAAGTTTGCAAAGCCACATAAATCTTTAAGAACTTCGATGTACTCAACTTGTTCATCCATTGTTAGGTCAAAGCCAGCATTATAAAAAGTATTAACAAACATCTTGCGTATATCCTTCGGAGCATAGGGATAAACTGGCAATTATAAATAAGTTGACAACTTGGGAAGAAAGGAAATCAGGAAGAAAACAAGTTAAATTTGTTTAAGAAACTCACGTTGACATAGAACCAGCTTCCTGTCTTCCACTAGCATCGAAATATCCTTATTTCGAAATTTAATACCATTTCGACGACGAGGCCCAAGATCAAAGGTTATTTGCATACCCTCCTCTAATGCATATGCCTTGCATAATGCATACCAATTTGGACAAGCAAAATAAGTGCACCAAGGTTTATTAGTGACCTCGATCTTTAAAGTTATACCATGTTTCTTCGTCTTTAGTTTTACTTGTTTTGTTTCATTCTCTTGCAAATCATCGAATTTAACAAATTCACATACGTGACGTCTTGCATGGCATGGGATGCGCTGGTTGAATATAAAACAATTACACGTCAAAACAAAAAAAATTAAGTGAAGCATGCTTAAATAAGAAGATGTCGCAGAAGTTGCATATACCGTTATTTTTTCGAAGTCGCGCCTAAGCGTGAGGGAGAAGTATCTTTCTTCATCCCCATCCTACTTTGGATGCCTGTCGCACCGACCTGAGTTATCGTCACAATAGTAGCACGGGGGGATTCTATCAGCGTCGTCAGCCATTTTCTGTGTTCATAATTCAAAAGATTAGTTCAAAGTCAATACATCGTTTGTGCCTCATACTTAGATTGGACATATACACAAGAAACTACGGGGATGGAGCATGCGAGACAACTAAGATGCACAAGTTCCGTACTGTTGCATATCACAAGGCTCACTTGACCAACCCTGCAGTCACATGGTGTCACAACGGTTTTAATCATCGACATTCTTAAAAAGGAACACACATATCGGTTTTTGCCTCATACTTAGGTTGAATACACACAAGCAACTACGGGGATGGCGTTAGCGAGCCAAGTAGGATGCATAAGATTCGTATTTGTGTATATCACAAGGCTCGCTAACTCATCCCTGCTGTCACATTGTGTCACAACTGAAAAATGGTGAACTCGAATAAAATGCAATTATAATATTTTATCATATAATATCACTAATATATCTCGAATAATCCAGTCAATGCAACAATAATATCACCAATACAACTCGACTACTACATCTCAGAAAATTAAACTCGACGACGACCCAGAGCCAAGCCGCGGGGGGTAAACACCCAAAGATAAGGAACCGCCACAGGAACATAGCTCAGGTATGAGCCGTGAAGAAACTGCCAGGTATTGGTCGTGGACTCCCCGCGTCCAACGCAACCAAGTAGCTACGGACGTGCTTGTCCTACTCCCTGACCCAACAACGTACCACCTCCTCGGGGGACAGCTCCCTCTGCACCGACTGTGTCCCACGTGCCCACCACCAAAGAAGCTCCGGGTCGACGACAAAACCCAGACTCCTAACCAAGCGGCGCGTCCCGGACACCACCTCACAGCGCCAGCCAGGGGAAGCCCAGTCCCGGACATTGCGCTTCCCATCAAGAAGGTGCTCTCTGCCACGGCAACGAGGATGCGGGCCAGGAATCGTCGTCGAGAACTTATTTAATATACAAAGTTATATTAAAATGTATGAGTGAAAAATATTATACTAACTACTAAATTAACAATTTAAGACAAAAATAATTTTAAATAATGTCTCATACTTAGATTGGACACATAAGAGAATCAAGGGGGAGCGTAGCAGCCACCCAAGTAGGATGCACAAGTTCCGGACTTGTACATATCACAAGGGTAGCTGCACGCTCTCCCCCGATGTCACATAATGTCCAAATTTATTTTCATCATCGGCATTCTACAAAAATAGAAGAAGTAACGATTAAAAGTAATTTGATGTTGAAACACCGTTTAATTCACGTTCTGACAAATCTCAAGCACTCGATATGTCCTACTTTTCTAGCACAAGTCATGCCGAAATCCACGAAAATTTTCGGCATAACATTTGCTAGAAATTGGACATATTGAGCACCTGAAATTTGGCGGAACTGAAATTAATCGATATTTCGGCAAAACATTGGCAACTCATAACCCTAAAAAATTTAATATGACATTTTCTAATATAAGTTTGCTCAACAAAAATCATAACTGCCTCAATATTCTAACAAAAATCCTAATTACCTTAATATGTTGTTAAAAATCCTAATTGCCTCAATATGCTAATAAAAATCCTAATTACCTCAATATGCTAACAAAAGTCCTAATTTCCTCAATGTGCTAACTAAAATCCTAATTGGCTCAATATGCCAACAAAAATCCTAATTGCCTTCTTATGCTAACAAAAATCCTACTCTCCCCATGTTTAATAACCTAAACGAGGGTAGAGGGGGGGACTCACCAGGCGAGCGAGGGGGCGGCCTCCGGCGACGGCGACGGCGAGGAGGGCACGGGGGTGATGGTGAGGAGGGCGCGAGCGACGGTGAAGAGCTGTGGGCGGCGTCTCCGGCGACGATGACGAGCATCGGGCGCAGGCGACGGCGATGACGAGATAGATTGGTATGAGTGTGATTGAGAGTGAGAGTGAGATCCAGATGAAGTACACTGTGGTATAGAATATCATCTACAGCGCAGGACAGGGGACAGCGCGCTGCTGCAAACCCGTAAATCTACAGTGCGGCCTCTTCTACACGCGCTACTGATAGGTGGTATCTTCATAGCTATCCAGGGCTAGACCCAATGGCAGTGCGTGGTAAAAACACCGTGCTGCAAATTTCCTAGACATCTACAGCGCGGGTTTATACTGGGGCGCTTCTAAAGTGGCAAGCCATAAGAATCACAGTTGTGACAACATATTAGCAGCGCGGGGTGCCACTGATCGCGCTGCTAATGTCCAATCTCCTTCATTGCACACCCTTTGGCATGCGCTGCTAATATATACCTACATCGCTATCTATTTTTCCCGCACTGCTAATGTCCATTCTTGTATGGCCATTATCCTAGCAGTGATAGCTGACACGCAGAGTTCACGATGAAATACCAAGGTATATCGCATGTCATATTATTACATCGTAGCTCCAGTCTCTTTTACATTACAAACTTGCTTAGCTCTAGGCTACCTTATAATATCATGCAACGAAAATACAATATTATCTTGTGGCATCCATCCACTCAAAGGGAAGGGTTGATTATAGCATCGTTACCCTACTTCGTATCTCTCCTTCGATAAGGAAATCATGCAACATGATACATTGCAGCCACAATGGTCAATACATCAAATGTATTTGCAGGTTTCACCAGAAAAATCTAACAGACCTAAATCATGCTTTTGGGGATATGTGGAGGCTGGTTTCATTTACTGAAAGCAATGGTGGTTTCATCCTATATTTATAGATAGGTGGATCTACTGTATACTTGTTATTCCTGTTTCTAGAATAAATTCCGGAATAGCCTCAAGTCACCCTAGCCCCAAGATCAGAATAAAATGGGTGGACTCCCTTGACATAGATAACCAACAGTTACATAGTATTACATAGGGTTGAGTCAGGATGCACAACAAATATTACAACTCGTCGGTAAAATACAGTGGCGGATATGCGACCGTGGTGTGATGATATTACAACACCGGTAGAATAAAGTAAAGCCAAGCGTCAGTGTGAGGCTTGACTATCTTATTCGACCGGCGGAAGCATTGCGTATGGTACATGTTGTAGACTCAAAGACCATAGGGTGACTGACTGGGAATTCCTCTAAGCGTCGGGCTCGCTAGCATACTCTTCCAGGATAAGATTTTCTTCACCCAAGTCTTTCCAAATTAACAAACCAGAGACAAGACAGTGAGTACGTTTGAATGCACTCGCAAACATTATGAACAAAAGATATACTAAATGCAACAGAATACATATGACCATGTTGGATTAATTTTATGATTATGCTGTCATATAATAAGATATGACATGCACAAATATAATTTAAATTTTTGGTTCTCAAGAGGTAGGGCTTTCCCAAAAAGAACATAAGAGAAAAATATAAAAGAATGCCACGGTTGGGTGTCTTTGCGATGCCACGCAGAGGGCTTTGATCCAAATAAAACCAAAGGAAAGGTGGGTTCTAGGAGGTAGCACTACTACAGAAAAGGCTATAATGAAATCCTTATTAGTGGCGCATTTGTTATGTAATTAATGCGCCACTATTTGTAAGGGGTGGCGCACTTGTTAAAAATGAGCCACCTATAATCTCTTATTCGTGGCGCATTTTTCAGCAGTGCGCCACCCCTAAGAATGGGCTACCCTGGATCTCTTATTCGTGGCTCATTTTCAAAATGCGCCACCCTTAAGAATCTTAGGAGCGGCGCATTTTGCAAAATGCGGCACTAATAAGAGCGCATTTTGCAAAATGCGGCACTAATAAAAGCTTATGGGTGGCGCATTTTGAAATGCGCCACCCCTAAGGAATTATGGGTGGCGCATTTTGAAATGCGACACCCATAAGGACTTATTAGTGGTGCATCTTGCAAATGCGGCACTACTAACCAAAAAAATGTGAGGGGGAAATTCCCAACACACAAATACCCCCCCCCCCCCCCATGGACCTCCTTTTCAGTTTGAAAATAAAATAAAAGAAAATGATAGAAATTTCAAAATATTAAAAGAAAATAAGATTCCCATGTGATATGTGGTCTAGTTGTTAGAAAGATTTACGAACATGAATTTTGACTTTTTGCAAAATCTCTCGAGAATTTGTAAAATGGGCATAACTTTGGATACGAACTCGGATGAAAAAGTTTTTTATACGAGACTCCCACTTCTTGCACGAAATTACCATTTTGAGACCTTCGAGTCATGGAAAGAGAGAGCTCTTGCACCTTTATGTTCTTGCTTTGCTAGTTTCAATACTACATATAGACTCTTGCATGTTATTGTCTTGACTTGAATTGCATATCTTACTTGCTTTACTTTTAAGTTCTTATATGTGTGTTAGCATGTCACCTCATAAATTATCTGTATTATCATTTACCTACTCGAGGACGAGTAGAAATTAAGCTTGGGGATGTTGATACGTCTCAAACGTATCTACAATTTCTGTTTGTTCCATGCTCTTTTGGGTGACATTGCTATGTGTTTTGCTACACTTTCATACCTTTTACACACATTTGGACTAACCTACTAACTCAGTGCACCCAGTGCCAGTTTCTGTCTGTTGATGTCTGTGAGTTGCAAGTTTTTACCCATATTTACAGTGCCCAAATAATTTCAAAAAAAACATATAAAAATCAACGTGATGGAAGGTTCCGGAATCACCGAAGGAGGGCCAGAGGAGGGACACCCCCATGATGAAGGGGTGCGGCCCCACTCTTGGCCGCGCCATGATGAGGGCGCCTGTTAGGAGCGGCCACCCCCTGGTGCCCCCCTTCGGCCTATATTTACACCCGTTCCAGAAACCCTTGAGAGTAGCCCCGCATCGCGATTTTCACCTCTATTCTGCCACCGCCGCGCTTCCAAGATTGGGAGCACTAGAAGACCTCTTCCCGGCACCCTACCGAATGCAAGATTGACCTCTGGGAGCATCTCCATCACCATGAGTGCTTCCCGGATGTGCCATGAGTAGTCCCCCTTGGACCATGGGTCCATGATCAGTAGCTATGCGATGTCTTCGCTCCAATCTTTTTTCTTCAATTCTTAGTCCTTGTGACATGCCCTACCTGATGAAGGCATATATGTAATTTTCCTGCTGTTGCTATGATGTGTTTGCTATGATCCGTTGGATTATGAGATTATGTTCAGATTGTGATGAGTTATATATTTGGTTCTCCTTTTATATTTTGTTCTTGAGTAATTTTTGCATGTTCTCCGTTGCTTTTTATTGCTTTGGCCAAGTAGTAGATAGTAACTCCAAGAGGGAGCGTTTATGATTGATTGTCCGTTCATGCCCCACGATGTCTAGCTTGAGTGACAGAAATATGAGACTAGGGGATGTGTTGTTACCACGATGAGGAAAAAACGGTGCTTGTGACTGCGGTTGCAAGGATAATTTACCTTACGCAAAGTTTGTTAAAGTAGTTGTCTGTTTATTTGGGTTTACACTTTGGGTGGGGCTCGCAACTTAATACCAGCGAGATGTTCTAGATAGATATCTGAAGGGGGGATGATTAGTGAGTATGTAGATGCTGATGGATAAACGGTCTACTTGTCTTGGCGTACTACCCCTTCTTTTGAGCATCTAGCTTTCCAGTAGCATAACTAGCATCGCGGTGCGTTTATAATTCTGTCAATTTCCCAGTTATAATTTGTTCACCCAGCTTAGCTATTTTATCGTCCTTTGGGAGAGGGACATCACTAGTGAACATCATGGGACCCCGGTCCATATTTCCAACACTGTTTACACCTCCACTTTATTTATTGCTTTTACTTTCCGTTGCTATTATCAGTACTACTATCCTCTTGCATTTAATCCTTTGTAAACAACAAGGCCGAAGAGATTGACAACCTATCTGAACTCGTTGGGGGCAAAGTTATTTGTTTCAGTGTGCAGCTCCACGTCAACCTTATCTTCTTTAGGAAACTTGATATCTAGCGCCGTTGACACCTACTTGCATCTCTCGGAGTCCTCCTATTATGATAACCTTGGTATCTTCACAGAGGAAATATTGCTGCTATCTACATCATAACCTTCCATTTGAGGTAACCAACGAGGAGGTGTGATCTACACCCATCAGGTCCTCGCAGATCGCGCGGAGATCCAACGACTAACATTTGGTGCTAAGGTTACATCCAACGGCCACGATTGTGCGCTATGGTCACGACATTTTCGGACGGGATTTAGACGGTCAATGGGGTTTTCCAGTGTTTGACCAACATTTAACTAATGAAGTTTGTAGATTAAGTGCCACCAGTTTTTGTCATAATCCTCTCAAAATGTTACCACGTACCATGTTTGTGAAATGTTAGTGTGAGTGCATAATGGTGAACACATAAAAAGTTTGGGGTTAAAATCATGTAAAAAATAGTATGTTGTAATTGTAATGTGGTTTGTTCCCGGTAGGAACACTGATGCTTCGAAGTGAATGGTCCAATTTTCTACACGAAGTACCACTTGTTTTTATTATAACCATCTTTAAATTTTACCACATATATTGTTGGTGAAATGATGACAACATGCCAAGTTTCATTCAATTTAGAGATCATTTGAATTGATTAACAATTTCAGGGTCGTGTTGGTCGAAAATGATTTACATGTTCCATTATATTTATCAAATGAACTCAAAATTGTTTGAAATTTTACCATACTAGTGTGAGTGCTTAATGCTGAACAAAAAAATTTGAGGCTAAAATATTTTACAATAACATATTGTCTTTGTAATGTGGTTGTTTCACGTAGAAACCGTGACACTTCGATGGGAATGGCCCAATTTTTTACACTAAGTGCCATCCATTTTTTTCATGATCATCTCAAACTTTTACGACGTACCATGTTGGTGAAATGATGACAGCGTGTCAAACGACTTTCAATTTTATGGCCGTTTTGCTGAAAAATATATCACTAAATGCATAATTTTTAGCAAATGAAGTCGCAATTGTATGAAATTTTAGGATGTTAGCTTGAATCCTTAATGGGAAGTCATAAAAACTTTGGGGTTCAAATCACTTAAAAATAATATGTTGTAGTTGTAATGTGGTTGTTTCTGGTACAAACAATGATGTTTCGAAGTGATGGTACATCTTCTTACACGAAGTACCACTAGTTTTTATCATAACCATCTTGAAATTTCACAACATACCTTGTTGGTGAAATGATGACAACATGCAAAGTTTCTTCCAATTTAGAGTTCATTTGAATTGATTTTCATTTTCAGGGTTGCTTTGCTCGAAATTATTCACTTGGTACATTATATTTTTCCAATGAAGTCAAAATTGTTTGAAATTTTAGGATAGCAGTGTGAGTGCCTATTTCTTAACACATAAAAAAATTGGGAGTTTAAACAATTTTAGAATAGCATGTTTTCTTTTTAATGTGGTTGTCTCACATAGAAACCTTGATATTTCGATTGGAATAGCCCATTTTGGACACGAAGTACTAGTATTTTTTTATCATAATACTCTCAAATTTAAACAACATTACGGTCGGGTGAAATGTTGAGAGCATGCCAAGTCTCATACTGATTAGACATCATTTGAATTGGTTTTCAATTTTGAAGTCCTTTAGTGTTTATACTCACTAGCTGTTACAACGCAAATAATTATATTCACTGTATGTACATGCTTTTCCATCTGAGCCGCAAAGCAAACAGTGAGAAATTTGGATACACGTGCTTAATTAGTAAACAATATCTCGTAGCCCGCTGATGGGTCACTACAGGAAACATGAGTTTTGCCGTCAGCTCATATGAAAAGTTGACGGCAAAGCCTTTGCCGTCAGCTCCACGACGGCAAACCTGTTGTCAGCTCATCAGTCGGCAGTGAGCTGCTTTGCCGTTAGCTTAAAATCGACCGACGACAAAGCGTTTCCGTCAGTCGTTTCGCTCTGGCTGACGCCAAAGCCTCTCGTACGGCCAGCCTCTGACTTAACCCCGTGGGATGAGTTAACGGCGTGCATTGCCGTCAGCTTGCCGTCCGGCTGACGGCAAAGTACTTGCTTGGGCCCACATGGCAGCAGTTTGCCAGGGGTTGTGCACTGGCTGACGGCAAAGCTTTGCCGTCAGTTCATGCTCGGTTGACGGCAAAGTAGTGACCAAATGGTCACTGCCACAGTCCAGATTGCACAGGCTGCCACCACGTGTCCTCTTTGCCGTCAGCTTGCCAACGACAAAGTCTTTGCCGTTGGCAAGCTGACGACAAAGCTCTCTGTTTGTTTCTTTTTAATTTGTTTTTCTTTAATTCCCTGCATATGAACAATAATATATATATATATATATGTACAGAATGCCATCCACAAGTCATATATACAATCAGAATGCCATCCACAAGTCATATATACAAAAAGAAGCCATCCACAAGTAATATATACAAAAAGAAGCCATCCACAAGTCATATAAACAAAAAGATGCCATCTCCATGTTTAAAAAAGCAAGTCATCTCCATGTTTAAAACAGCAAGCCATCTCCAAGTTTAAAACAACAAGTCATCATATATACAAAAGGAAAGTGCCCAACATGATATACATCTACAAGTCATCTCCATCCTAACATAGTATATCTACAACAAAGAAGCATCCATCCATGCATAAAGGCAAATCTGCAAAATGAAAACATAATCATATGTTAGTTACAGAAAAGAAGAAATCCAAAATGATGAAAAGATGAAAAGAAAAAAGAAAAAGAAGAAAAGAAGAAGAGTAAGGTGAAGAAGAGTAAGGAGAAGAAGAGGAAGAATAAGAATAAGACGAAAAGAAGAAGAGAAGATGGAGAAAAAGACAGAAGAGAAAAAGGAAGAATAAGAAGAAATTTTCTTCTTTTACTTTCTTTGTCACCTCTTTCTTCTCACTTCTTTCTTTTCCTCCTCTCCTTCTTCTTATTCTACTATACTTGTCTAAGAAGACAAGGCCAAGAACAGAACGTTCTCGGAAAGCATCATACGTGAGGGGCACCCCATCCAGGACGGATGATCAACTGAGATGGGTCCTCATCGTCCGCACACAAGGCTAAATGATATCGGTGATGAACTCCCATATTCACAGACAAGTCGCCTCAACCATACTATCGACTATCTCATAGCTCTTACATAGACTTACCCCAGCCCGATCACTTAGTCGGGGTCTAGGGCGGGCTCAATCATACAACAAAGTGTGCACGAGACAGAGTCTCGAGAAATCGCATCGCGATGCCCCAATCTGCGCACATCTAAGGGCCACTTGGTGTATAAAAGACCGCCAGCCAGATCACAACTAAAGTCTCGAAAACCCATACAAAGACATGCATGTTATAAACATACACGCAGCACACATGCCTTGTATGAACAACATGTATCATTGCAATTCTCTACAAAGTATACATTTTATTGATAACTCTCACAGAGTGCACACAGAGATCACAAGTCTGTGATCCAACATTACAACAAACAAGCGGAAGCAAAGTAGGTCTGAGTACAGACAAGTTTAACAAATGGCTTAAGAAGCCTTATTTAAACACAAGCCCTCCACGAGGGAACCAGTCTGCTGACTGGGACTACACTAGCTTTGTCTTCAGTCGTCGAGCTCGATGAAGAATCCACCTTCGGGGTAAGTGGGTTCATCTAAGACATAGAATAAGAAAACATGAGTACAAAGTCGTACTAAGCAAGACTTACGTAGGAACTATACTACTCATGCACATGTATCAAGGCAAAGGGAGGTGGGGTTCAATTGCAGAAGTGCCAGCTTTGAATTGGCTAGTCCTGAACTACGAGTACCAGACTTGAGGTAAGAAGCGCACACGAGTCGACTACATCTCCAACCAATTACACCACTATGGTGCCTTCCTCGACTTCCCCACGAGAAAGCACGCCATAGCACTCACGCTTATCTTGGCAAGTTTTATAAGTATACAGTTCAAGTTGTCTAATAATCAAGCTAAGCTTTCCATGCAGTCCTTAACCGCGGACGCGGCTATTCGAATAGTTTTGTTAACCCTGCAGGGGTGTACCGCTACACACACATGACCATCAGTTACCGCCTTTGATCTCGACACCATTCAAGGGGTGTCAGCGAGGATGCTCACCACAACTGTTACCTCATAGCCGATCTAGTCCAAGAAAGCCGCCTACCTGGGTTGGCTACCACTATCGTGAACCCGGCCGGTTTATCGAAGTGGACCCAGGTGATGTGTGCGTGGTGCATAAGTCGGTCTCGGTTGAGCCGTTCTCTCACTTAGCAGCCAGGCCACAAACCTACCAGAACTCCGAACTACTGCGACATCTGGACATCGAAAGGGATGAGTTAATAGGTTGAGAGGGGTCAGTGAGCCCAATGTGTGGTAGTACTCTTCATCTTGGATCACCACACAAGAACTCGGAGTTAGGGCGGTGTTCAACGAGACAACCCACCGTGTACTCCTACACAACCTATCATCGTTCACCTTGTATTAGGGTAGATTCACCAACACATTTCCACCATCATCAACATGATCACTACCATCCCGACTCACATAACAGTATCGTCAGTTTATCACTCTAAGCATGCAATAAGCAGTAACAATTGCAGGGGCCACATGATATCAATCAACTCCTACATTTGCTAGGATTGTGGTTTGCTTACTACTATGACAAATGATAGGTCATGCAAAGGAATGGGTTCATCTATGCGGTAGAAACGTAGCATGGTAATCATCCTATACAATGCATAAGCGAGACATGAGAGGGAAGTGGGATTTTATCCACATGATCACTGGGGTTTGCTTGCCTTGCTGACGAGGTTCAGTCTCGCGATCTTCAACGAAGGGGGCATCCTCCTGTTCCGGTTCAACTTCTACTCGACAAACAACAAACAAGGTAGAAAAGTAAATACAATGCACAAGCACATGGTTGAAGGTTAAAACTTGGTTTGCATGCTTCTGATGTGTGAGGCAATTCCATTTAAATGAAGTATATTGCAAATGAATTGCAAATTCAAACTCCAATGTGAATTCAATTTAGCCAAGTCGCAAATGCTATTGTTGGATCAATGTAACTCATCTTGATATGTGTATGATATGCCTCTGATGTTCCAGTGAAATGTGGCATGTTGCTAAGATTCAAATTGCCAAAGCATTTGAATTTAATTTGATTAAATTCCAATTAAACCAAATAGCAAATGCTACTGGTCCCATTTTAAATTCAACTCAAACATAGTTGAAAGTTGTATATTTGGATAGATTATTTTCTCCTGGTCATTTTTTCATATATTATATGTTATATTTGGAGTTAATATGAAATTTTAATGAATTTTCAAAGTTTGGAATATTTTCTGCCAATTTCTGGAATTTTTTTAATAAGAAAAACATTTACTGCATCAGCACTGCCCCAGCCTGACGTCAGGGGTTTGACCACGGTCAAACTGACATGGGGCCCCCACTGGTCAGTGACTCAGTTAATTAAACCGGTTTGGTTTATTTTAAACAGATGGTTTAGTGGCCTTGGGCCCACTGGCCAGTGACTGTTTAGGGGTAGATTAGTGTTAACTTAACCCGGCCACGTCGGCCTTGCCGGCGGCTAGCCGCCGGTGACCAAAACCGCGCCGGCGCTGCTCGGGATTGCGAATCCGGCCACCATCTGGCGCGCTGTGACCACC
Organism: Bromus sterilis; assembly: GCA_950022295.1. Classification (NCBI taxonomy): domain Eukaryota; kingdom Viridiplantae; phylum Streptophyta; class Magnoliopsida; order Poales; family Poaceae; genus Bromus; species Bromus sterilis. The sequence goes on along the minus strand of OX465601.1, from coordinate 298,882,241 downwards.
AAAAGGCGGCCCGTGCACGCCCGCTTCACCCAGCACCCACGGGGAGGCTCGGGAGGGGCCGGAGCCTCGTCGGCGACGTGCTCGGGCGGCGGCCGTAGCTAGGGGTTGAGGCAGCCGATGCCACAGTGCACGAAAGACGGTGTGGCCTAGCGTGTTGTGGAGCTGCGGGGATGGGGAACATGGTGCGCGCGCTAGTTGAGACGGAGGGGTACTGGAGTGGTGTCGCCGTCGTCCATGGCGACGGAGCTCGTCGGCTTCCATGGAGGATCCGGCTAGAGGAAAAAATCGAGGGGGAAAGGTTAGGGGTTTTGATCCCGCGCTCACCAGGAACTCAGAAGAGCAGGCGGCGAGGAAAACGGCAGCGTGATGACGACTAATTCGACGGTGAGGCCTTGCGGGTCCGGTGACGGCGCGATCGCGATTCAGGCGGCTACGGTGGCTCCGGGCTCTTGATCTGCTGCATGGCGACGGGGTCGAAGGCGTGGAAGCTTCTGGACAAGCTTTCATGAGCTTTAGCTCGCAGTGGCCGCGTCTTCTACGGCGGGGTGCTCCGGTGAAGCTTCGAGCGGCGACGAAATCGAGCAGGGGAGGAGGGGAAGGAAGCTCTGGACGGGGGGAAAGGATCCAGGATAGGCTTGGGCGTCTCCAGGCGAGAAGATAAGGCTTGGGGGGCGCCAGGCAGGCTAGCAGCTGCCGCCGGTGTCGGCATGCCCTCCAGCAAGGTGCTTGCCGTGCTGGTGGAAGACGACAAGGGGTCCAGGTGGGCTTGGGCCAGGGGGCGTTGAGTTGGGCCACTTCACAGGTAGGCCTTTTCCTCTTTTCCTTTTGTTTTTCTTTTCTGCCTTTTTGTTTTGCTGTGCTAAATAAATAGATAGGCATTTTATTAAATGCTAAAACTTTTTACATGGCTTCACAATATAATAGGCTAGCCACTTGTAAAGTTTTAACATTTTTAAAATTCAAATTATTTGAACTTTAAATCAAATAGGGGTTTTTGATTAATTCCAAGGTCCTATTTGAATATTTGAAAAATCCATGAGCATGGGGTTGGTCCCACATCACTTGATATGTGATCACACTCATTTATGAGATTTTTCAAAAGTCAAACGTGAATTTTTGGAGAAGATTTATTTCTGGCCTTTTGAATTAATTCATCTGGGGGGTGTTCCTTCTCCCTTTTGAGTTTGAATTTGAATTCCAATTGATTTCTTTGAAATTTTTAACATGATGCAAGGTGACTTGCTAATCCTAGCACATACCTAACTTGGGGTTGTGACAAAGCAGGTGGAGGAGCGGCGGCGGATTCAGTGCTCGTGGTGGCTGGGTTTGCTTGCAATGGTGTAGGAAGCAAGCCTGGAGCAGAGGTAGGTGTCTTAATTACCGGCCTATACACCTGGGCGGTTGCCTTCTCTGTTGTCCCATCTTTGGAAATTGCTATGGATGCCCCACCTCTTACATCGGTGACATTTGATCTTATTAGTACAATTGGGCCTAGAGTGGTCCAGGCCCAAGCACCTGGGGCATAAAAGGCTTTGCCTGCGTACCGCTTGATTACCGTGCATTTGAATAGCAGAAGATCCCGCCCTCGCGTCAGATTGAATATTATTGCTATTAAGGCCGTGATTGATTGGGGCATTATCACGCCGAATTAAAACTTGAGCGCTGTTATTGGGGCCATGAATCTGTCTTGAGTGATCGTCATTTGAATTTTGAATTTGGCTAGGATTTCCCACTTGATCCAAATGAATAGTGTCATTACCAGAATGATCAGTGGATCTTGAGTTGATGCTCAAATTGTTGATGAATCTTGGGGTTTGGACTGCTTGAGCATACGATCTCTTCTTAGAATGATTCACTTTGGTCCAGGAAGACTCCTGTTCCTTCTGATAGAGCTCAAATTCTCTGCGAAAATTGGGGCCTCCAGAATTCCACAACCAAAAAGACAAGCTAAAAAGTGAATTGATAATATTACCTCCATTGTAAATGGAAAATCCAACATCCAGTGAAGAGACAGAGAATCTGAAAGCTAGATTTTGCAATCTAACCACTTTGTATAAACTTGCTCTGCTTCCAAAGCAGGATAGAAGGATGACAGGAACTGTATCTTCAACAATTCTTATCTTTGATCTTCTGAACTCAGCTACCAGAAAGAATTCTCTCAGTCCACTTCCTTCTTGATAGTTGATCAGTTTCTTGAGCTTATCCCAGATGTGCTTCTAAAAAATGGAGCCCTTCTCGAAGTGGAGATCCTGTAGCGCCATATCTTCAAGAGCCACGCCAGGAGGTCGGTGGTCACCGTGTCCGGAGTAGATCACGATGAGGGAATAGTGGTTACTGTGCTCGGAGTGAAACCCAGTAAGAAGGCGCTGGTCGCCGTGGCTGGAGTAGTCAGCGGCGAGTAGGTGGTGGTGGTGGACGCCGTGGCCGGAGTGGCCAGCGGTGGAGGTGGGGAGGCGCTCTCTCTCGCTCTCGACCACTTGCTCACAGCTGACTGTGATCAGAGAAACATCGTTTCCCCTCTCTTCACCCTTCGATCTCCAGGTTACAAAGGTTGTAATTTGATAAGGAAATAAGTTCGATCTAGATGTCTTCACAGATGGCTCTTTTATTGATTGTAGCTAGTCTCGTAATATTGTGCAACATCTTATCGTCTGTTATATATGTTCCGTAGAGCAAGTATTCTTCCAGTGAAAGAACTCTCTAAACAGCAACGACCATGCTAACAGAGTGAGAGGAGCGCTAGGCAATAGGACGTGGGAAAGAGGGGAAGGGCCATCAGTACATGCCGCTCGATCTGCACGAATGTCATCGACAACGCCTAGCCGGACACATCGGGGATGGGAGGAGGCTGGTGGAAGGGGATTAAGGGCAGCGCCGGAGGTATGCACTGGGACTAAGGGAGGCTGGCACTGGAGGGGGGATGGTTGGGTTGGGTAGAGGTCGGGCCATCTTTGCTTCCGAATCGCACAAAGCATGGCAGAAAGAAGTCAGGGAGGAGAAAAGGAGGTGGCTGCTGCGCCCTGGCAGTTGACAAGTGACATGGAGATTTATAGTTTAAAGCTATGTACGTGTTGTATATAAGGCTGTGTACGTCTCACCAATGACACCAACATCCATGATAAAACAAAAAAATATGTTTGATGGAATGTATTTGTAATTATTGCAGGTGATCGATCAAGAGCGCACAATAAGTAATGTCCGTACCACCAGACTCTGCATGGCGCTGTGTTGCTGCTAGGTTTCGTCAACCTCTGAACCATGACGATGAACTTCATGCTCAAGCTTTGATGGCATCAGTCGCCCAGTACAATAGGTGCTTATCTTTCATTATTATTACGTACAGTGAAACTGATTCTAGATATATATGAATAGTTCATTCAATCGTTCTGCACGATCCAAAAGTCACATTCATATTACCTCATCAGGATTGCCCCCCCTCTGCAAAGAACATATTTCCCCAGCATTAGAAACTAAAGCGGGGGTACATCACACAAATTGAAAATAGTGGAACACAAGTAGATTATTGTTACTCCCATATTTGATTTTGATGCTTTTTTGCTTCTATTGACATTGTAGACATTTCACTGATTCTGCGTAATATACTTTGTCTTCTTTATTTTGCAAGAACTAATAATTCCTTCATCTTTTGATTTCATGTTGCCACACCCATATGTAGTAGTACTTTAACAGAGTTTTCCTTTGTGCTTTCAGCCGTCGTCCCATCCTTCTCAACTTAGTTCTCTTTCCACTTTTACATTAATGTTATAAACCAACTAAGATTTTTCCAAAACATATTCCAACTTGTATAGGAAGAATTAAGATGACGGTCCGAGTAATGATATATATATTATTGTTTATCATGCATGCATTCTAATTGTGCTTGCTTTCTGTACTCTTTCCAGCGGCCCGACTTCTTCATATTATCCTGTGTACAGATCTAGCGATGGAGAATCCGATATCTTGCGCCATGTGTTTCGGTTTGATCGTGCTCCATACCAACATGTCTTCGCATACGGATTTGAAGCAAGGAGACAAGCAGGCACTGAAGAGGATCTTTACTTTAATCTTGAGCGTTATGTGAACAATGGTGGGAGTCCTCTTGACACTCGAAGAGAGACCACTCATATCTTTGTTAGCACTACCATAAGCAGTCAGTGGTATCCTAGTGTTGACCGAGACCAATGTGCTTTGGTATATCGATATGAGATATATGCCCCCGGAGGACTCGTGGTTTCTCAGACATTATATACAGGACCGTTATAGATACCCTGGTCAAGATGAGATTACATTTATTGAAGGCATTGCTCCTCAATATATTCGATCTGCCCAACTTTTCCTACTTGAAAGCATCCAAACATCTGATGGCAGGTATTACCTTCAAAACCCCTTAGCCTAACTGCACCTATTTTGAGCTAATGTACTCGTGTACACTTAGGAAAATTCCCAAAGAATATATAGTAGTAGAATATGTGCATGGTGCAAGAAAACATAAAAGAAATAGACTTATTGTTCAGCAGTTGCCTTTTTGTACTGTGTACGTACATATAGTCATAATGTTTTAAGAAGGGGAAAGTAAAAAACACATACTACCTCCGATCCATATTAATGGGCACACACTTAGTACAACTTTGTACTAGAGTTGTACTAAGTGTGTGCCCATTAATATGGGTCGGAGGGAGTATATGATTATACTTTTTGCGAAAATATTACTACGCACCCATAATCTTCTACATGATTGACTAATATAAAATCTGCAAGTGCAAAAATCCCCGAAGGTGTGTACAAATGAGTGGTGGTGTACACAATCTGCTTTAACCATTGTTTGGAAAGACGAATCCTGACTGTGATTACTACAACAGAAAGACGCAATCCCGGCAGCTCCAGAGCCCCTTCGGCAGGCGCAGGAGCTCAACATTAGTAGGAGAGCGCTAGTGGTTCGTGAGGACAACCGCCGACAGTGGCAGCCTCAATGTTGTTGGTTCGTGAGATCCGTCTTGCCGGCAGTACACCTCACGAAAGAAAAATACCAACTGCTTGCTTGGCCCGGACCACCCCATGCCGCTGCCACCCTATAGGCCTATACCCTAACCCTAGGCGCCATTGCCACTCATCGCCCTGCTCATCCTGCCGCTCCTACCGTTGGTTTGAGATTCATGCATCGAGCCAACCAAGCTGGCCCTCGAGAGCTAGCCGCTTCTCCTCCAGCAGTGCGAAGAGGTTTTCTCTAGAGGCATCAACCGTCTTCTCGATCTTGGGGCCGATGGCCTCAAGATACACCTGCATCATTCGGATGGTGCGGGTGAGGGAGCCTAACACGTCAAGTGCAGCGCGGGCAGGTGGCGGAGGAGGGGGCGGGTGTGAGCCGAGGTCACCAATGTAGAGGAGCTTGTCACCAAAGTAGAGGAGCTCGTTTCTGATGTAGAAGAACCTACCACTGTGGAGACCGAGGATTTTGTCACCGTGGAGCTCGTCGCCGATATATATGAGGACGTGTTGCCGTGGTCTCCGAGTGAAGAAGAAGAGAGAGAGAGAGAGAGAGAGAGAGGAGCTTAGGCCTTCTACTTAAGAAGGTGGCATTTGAGAAGCACGTGGATCGTGGCTGAAAACCATTGAATTGATGAAGAAAGAATGGACAAGATTAGCTATATGGAGAATCAAGCGGATCGTGAGCCTACTACCGGTGGTTCATCAGTTGAACCGTCGGCACTAGGAGCCTTAGTGTCAGCGGTTCGCCTCAGCAACCGCCGACACTATGCCCCAAAACTCTAAATTTTTAAAAAAATTCAGAACATTCTAACTTTTTATAAAAAATAGCTGAAGGTATGTATGGACATGGTACACTTGCACACCAAGATGGAGAAATGGAGTTTGCATGGATGTTCAACATTCTCGAAGCTCGTACTGTTAAATAACCATAACTTTTGCCAACAGACTCGGAATCACGCAAACTTTATATCCACGGACATCTACAGAAAAGGTCACACCCAAAATGTGCATTCCAAAATCATCAAATTCAGCCTGTAAGATTGTGGTTTCTGCACGGTTTTCGGAACACATGTTTGTGTCATTAGCCGCTAAACCTTATATCAGTTTGAGCTGAAGCATCACTTGGTTCCTATTTTTTATTACTACGTTGAGAAAAATCAATGAAAATGAAATAAAAGAGAAAAGTATTTTTTGTTGTCTCTCCACCCATTAAATAGGTGCATGTAGCTAACTTTCTTCCTTTAGCCTCCTAATTGTGAATTAACAAAATAGCATTTCCCAATTGCCCATATAAGTCCTCAAAAGATTAAGCATGCACTCACACATACATCTTATAGGAAATATGTAACATAGCACAGTAATGCTCAATCGCTCATCGAAATGCAGTGCACACAAGGAAGTCAAAGCTATCAAAACAATAACCATTCCATTCATGAGCCCACCTTCCATGGATGTTCGTTAGGGCATTGTGAGTTACACAAATTGAGCACAACAATCCAGTACTTGTGACCAAGGACCCAAAATTGCATTTCAAGAAGAATTCTAGGTTGTAAACAATAAAAAACAATAGAAAAATATTTTTAAAAATTGCAAAAAATCAGCAATGCCGGCCGTTCCTTAGGTGAACCGCAAGCGCAAGCTCCACAGTGCTAGCGGTTCCCCTCAAGAACCACTGGCTCTATGAAGACCATAGTGGTGGCGGTTCACCTCAGGAACCGCCGGCACTGATGGCTTAGTGTTGGCGGTTGTAGGTGTTCTCTACCAGCAATACTATTTACAGGATAGGTCGTTAGATATTTACCGTGATGGTAGCACAAGACGGGGTATTTAGAAAGGTTTCGGTCCTCTGATGCAGGTAATACCCTACGTCCTTTTTGTTACTGTATTTCCCTGTACTCTGGGTATTGCAAGTTGCTCTTAGCAACACCTACATGATTACTTCCACTACAAGAAAATAGGTAGATGCCTACGGCTAAAGCCGTCGGCATAGCCCCAAAAGCCGTCGGCATAGGCTATGCCGACGGTGGCCGTCGGCATATGGCCGTCGGGAATGATTTCATCGACATATCTCAAAAACCCGTCGGCATAGTTACACCGTCGGCATATATACCTATGCCGACGGCTTTTTTGCAGCCGTCGGCATAGTGTACCCGTCGGCGAACAAATCAACAAGAGGTCCGTTAGACGCCGTCTCTGCCATGTGTCGTGTTGTAAGTGCTCCCGTTCACCTACTATGCCGACCGTGTTGCCGTCGGCAACATACTATCTATGCCTAGGGTAAGGCCGTCGGCATAGTTATTTAACTAGAATAAAAAAAAGCATGGCGGCAGTGCCACCGTTGGTAGCTCGTCGTGGTCATGCTGTGGTGGCTCGTCGTGGCCACGGCAAGGTGGGACGCGACGGCCAGGGCGCGTCTGGGGCGTGGGAACCGCGAGGTGAGGAGCCACGGCGCATCGGGACTCTTGCAAGGCGAGGTGGAGCGTGGCCACGGCGCGTCGGGACTGCTGCACGGCGAGGTGGGCGCGTCGGGGACTCCTGCACCGCGAGGTGGGGTGTGGCGTGGGACGGTCCCTGCCGTCGACGTCATCCGCTTCCGCCACTCGTCGTATCTTCCGGTAGCCGTCGTGATGCCGTGGGGCGAGGCCATGGACATGCCGGTGCCGTGGAGAGGGCGAGGCCATGGCCGCCAAGGCAAGGCGAGGCTGACGTGGCTGCCGTGGCGAGGAGAAGCCATCCGCGGGGCGGAGACTTTGGCGTTGGCGGGACTAGCGGGAGGCACGGCCGCGGTGGCGCGACCACCGAGCGGGGTGGAGCAGCGGGAGCGCGGCCGTCAGGGCTGGCTGGGCGGCGCGACCGTTGGGGCTTGGTGGGACGGTGGCGGGGCTGGGGGCGGCGCGGTCGTCGGGGCTGGGTGGGCTGGTGGCGAGGCTGGGTGGAGGCGCGGCCGTCGGGGCTGGGGGGCGGCGCAGCCCGTGCCGCACGGCGGAGGCAAGGAGGGGCGGAGCGCTCGGGAGAGAAGGAGTTGCGGCGTGACTGGTGAAGGCCGGGGTGGGGGTTGTGCTGGGAAGAGATAAGGTGGACCGGTGGAGAGATTTTTTTTATATGGATGGGTGGGCAGATGGATGGATGGATCTGCGCCACGTCATCGATCCGTGGCAACACATATTGGCCAATCACAGCATGCTATTTAGTTTGTGTTTGTTTATGCACTTTCAAACTGAGAAAAGAAAATGAAAAAAATTCAAAAAAATAAATCCTTTTACATAGAGACATTATATGTGTAATAGTTCTTATGAAAAATTGTAAACTTGGAATACCATAGTTTTTTAATACTTTTCCATTTTTTAAAATAAAAAGACTACGTTTTGACAATTATACAAAAGGGAAAACATTTTTTCGACAAAAACACTAGAAATTCTATTTTGCAAAAGTGTGCATACTGTAATGTAAAACAAGTTTGCCAAAGGAAGTTCTCATTTTCGTTTCACAAAAAATCTATTTTTTATTTTCCGAGTGCCGAAAGTAGGGTTGTTTTGTGAAGGATCTACCAAATTTTTTGTGTGAATTTGATCCAATCCATTTTTGTAATATACTAGACCATATTTTATTTACAATTGACCAAACTTTTCATGTAAAATGTTTCTTGTACACCTCTGCTGAAAAAGACAAATTGTCGCCGATTCAGTTGGAACGGGGTGAAATTTTAACTACAAGTGCTTGATATTTTGCTCTTTATTTAAAAAAAAATCATTTCTAGGTGCACAAGTACTCATTTAATCAGAGATCTACTAAGAGGTTTGCAAGATTCCACCCCTAGCTATCACCGGACATGCCCCCCTCTCCCGTTTTGACCGCATTTTGAAATCGGTGCTTACACAATTCAAAAAAATCAAAAAAATGTAAAACCTTCGCGTTTCATCCTAATTTATGTCCTAGTAACCATACAAGCCAACAAACTTGGAATAATGCAAATCTATTAAAAAAGTCTTCTCAAAATGGGCTATCGAGTATGAAGGTTCATGGCTTTCAAGCCAAATGGCTGATGTTAGTGCTAATTTCAAAGTATAGTTTTACCAAATGATCTCATATTTTGCATATGTGTGGATATTTGAATGGCCAACAAGTTTGCCAAAGGAAGTTTTCATTTTTGTTGCACGAAAAATTCATTTTTCATTTTCTGAGTGCCGAAAGTAGGGTCTTTTTGTGAAGGATCTACCAAATATTTGATGTAAATTTGAACCAATCCATTTTTGTATTATACTAGACCATATTTTATTAACAATTGACCAAAGTTTCCATGTAAAATGTTTCCTACACACCTCTGCTGAAAAAGACAAGTTGCCGCCGATTCAATTGGAACAGGGTGAAATTTGAACGACAAGTGTTTGATAGTTTGCTCTTTATTTTTTCAAAAAATCATTTCTAGGTGCACAAGTACTCATTTCATCAGAGATCTACCAAGAGGTTTGCAAGATTCCACCCCTAGCTATCACCGGCCATGCCCCCCCTCCCCCGTTTTGACCGCATTTTGAAATCGGTGCATAAACAATTCAAAAAAAATCAAAAAAAAAAATAAAACCTTCGCGTTGCATCCTAATTTATGTCCTACTAACCATACAAACCAACAAACTTGGAATAATGCAAATCCATGAAGGTATGAATTACTTGTGATTTTTATAAACTATAAGGACTTATTTGCAAAAGTACATTATGTCGCATTTTTAACATATCCAAAAACAGAAACAAAGTGAATATTCATAATCTATGGAAAATTCTACCCCAAATTGATATATAATTTGCATATGTTTAATTTAGATAACTCAAAATGAATATTTTAAAAACATTAAATTAAAATAATAATTGAAAAAATGTTGCCGACGGTATAACCGTCGGCATAGCTCTAACGCCGTTAGTCGGCAGGCAGACCACGAGCCACGTGGCGTATATACCGACGGGTATAGATATGCCGACGGCCTGGGTCATCTTTGCCGACGGCTAAAGATATGCCGAAGGCCACCGTCGGCATATCTATAGCTAAGCCGACGGCTTTTTGTTGCCGAGGGTAAAATGGAAGCCGTCGGCTTAGCTTCAGATATGCCGACGGTGGCCGTCGGCATATCTTCGGCCGTCGGCAACTACAGATTTTGGTGTAGTGAGCTGTATTTCCTTGTACTCTGGGTATTGCAAGTTGCTCTCAGCAGCACCTACATGATTATGTGGGAGCTTGTCTCAATTTTGTCTACAATCTCTCATCTATAGGGGGTTCCCCTGCTTGCCTTATATTCTCAAGGAGCAGGGTTACATGGTAGAGAGTCCTAGTCGGTTACAACTGTACCTCCTCTGTTTAAGGAAGGCTGGATTCAATCCCTATTCGGTTAGAAGCTTCTTAATGAGTTGCGCAGCAAGTAGTCGGGGTCCATCCTCCTTGGAGTAGTCGGCCTGACCCAGCCCCTGTTCTAGTGGCCATATTGGGCTACCGTGTGGATACTTTAGGATGACTTCCTGAACAATAAGGAAGGATGGCCTTATTGTTCTCTACTTCAATTTCTATCATATAGCAACTTATTATAAGTTTTGTAGAATATAGTTTATTCTTTTAATTTCAATCTAATGAGCATACACATATATTGTAGGTATCGTACAAGACGTATACGACATGACACTACTCTGTACATGAACACGAACTTCAGTCCTCAGTCATGTCCAGAAAGGAGGCTGCCAATCCAGAATCCAGTAAGATATTACCGTGACAAAAATGGACGGTGGGTGGATCTACAAATTCAAGAATTCCGGGAGCTCCAAGAGCGACAGAGGCGGTCACTGGATACAAATAATGCCCTGATTAAGTACTATGAAGATGGCGTGAGTAATGTGGACAACTATATTGAGTCGGCATTCCGGTCTACGCGATCAGATGAAGTCTACATCTTCATCAAGAAAGAGTATGTCGTGGTGAACTATGCACCGGGAAGAACTGATGATAGAATAGTGAACGGCCCACTGTTTATAGGCATCGGTTTCCCCTCTCTGGTTGGTACTGCCTTTGCGGAGTATGGAATTGATGCTGCTTTCGGCTGTCATGATGGTGATAAAGCAATGATATTCTCTGGGAATCTCTGCGCAAGGATAAAGTATGCACTGGGGACAAACCGCGATTGGATCGTAGAAGGGCCTAAGACCATAAGGCAGATGTTTCCCTTCTTCCAAGGGACCAACTTCGAGAAGGGCATAGATGCCGCATTTGAGTCCCACTCGGGACGGGGAAGCATACCTGTTCAAAGGGTCAGACTACGCTCTCATCCACTACTACTCCCGGAAGCTCGTTGCCATACGCCGTATCGCTGACGGATTCCCGTGCTTGCGCGGCTGCGGGTTTGACAGAGACATCCAGGCTGCCTTCGCCTCGTACCTATTCAAAGGCAACAGCTATATTCTCCTTTACTTTAACCCTGGAGGAACCAACGACTATATTATAAGGGGTCCCAAGGCTATTGTTCCTACCAATTGGCCCTCCCTCAGGAACTTTGTTCCTCGCAAGAACATAGGGATGGATTTTTACCAGTTTCAGAAAGATAACCCACCCCGTGACGAGGATGATCCTCCTAGTGAGCTGTAATATATCTAGTCTTACTGTGCTTGTATCGCATGCATGCATGCATGCATGCAAAAAGAAGGTGTAGTCTCATTAAGTGTATGTGCATGTGTGTGTGAGAGAGTAAGTCCTATAAGTGCGTGAGAGTAAGAGTCTGAGTCCACGTATTTGTGTGAGATTAAGTATGTGTACTGTTAATGTGAGAGAAAGTTTAATAATGAGTGAGTGTGCAATAACAACAAGAGATCAAATTGCTTGTTTGTCAGTAATTCCTCTACCTTGTGCTGATGGTTAATTTATATAGATTGAGTTGACTGCTATGTGTTAGTCCCGACGTTGACGACCCACAGGATAATCGTGCCGTTGTTGCCGTCGAGAGAGTACTATGGCGGAGCGAGCTTGGTGTTTCCTTTATATTTCATTAAAATGTTAACTTTGCATGCTGTGAATTCTTCAGTGAGAGGAATATCCTCTTGGTAAGAGATGTGGCATGATATATATTTGGATTTACTGTGATATATATTATTCAACATAGATCGATCTACACAACAGTTGTCTGCTGTTTGATTGATAGAAGAATAATATGCTTAGCACCTGTGTTATTATCTAAGCAACGAAAGTAGTGCTTATTTAAGCAAGACTTCCAGTTAAAGATTTAAAAATACATAGAATGTATGAAATATTTGAACAAAACATTCTAGCCAAATAAAAACTAACTTCTTGGTTTTATGAACCCTACACTCATGTAGTCGGTAAAGACCTGAAATTTATGGTATGATGAGGACAAGTCAGATCAATCAATTACATTTTATGTTTTTTTAAGGAAAATTAGTTTTTAGATGACGCTTGTGATGGCAGGGACTCCATCTCTTTCCATTACCAAAAAGATGCCCATATATGCTTACTTGGTGGTGTTACAGATGTATATTTGGGTCCATGTGAGCTTATGATATGTAGGGTGGACTTTTTTGAATGGATGGGCCATGGGAGCATGCAGCCGTGAGAGCGATGGCCCATGTAAGCATGCTGTCGTGAGCATAACAAAATTGTTCACCTCATCCAGCTGCTTGGACTAGTCCACCTCACTCTTGGGAGGAGGTGAACACCAACTTATAAGGTGAAGTGCTTTTTTATGTCTAAATACTAGAACCACATAGTAGTTAATCATGTGTTATACGCTAATAGCGCGTGCGCTCGCGTGAATATACGCATGGACTTAGGACTTTGGACGCTTGGCGCGACGACGCCGACGGCATTAATTATGAAATTGGTTTTTTGTTTTTTTACACACATGAAGGTTATTTTTTACTGGTGGATTGGGATCTTATTCATCTTGAACGCGAACGAGCCCCCCTGCCGCTACTCCTCGCTGGCCACGATCGGTGTCAAATCTCTCGAAGGGCCGCGGCCGAATTTTATTAGATTAGAAGAGATAGTTTACAGTCTAGGCATCTAGACTGGTAAAAAAAAGGAGGCCCTTGAGAAGGAAAGCCAAAAACAATAGAAGACAAGACTACATCAGCGAGAAAGAGAATACATGTGCCACATCCAGCAGACCATAGCGGCTTGGATTATTTTTTTCCTTAGATAGTACTCCCTCCGTAAAGAAATATAAGAGTGGTAATCTAAACACTCTTATATTTCTTTACGGAAGGAGTACTAGACAGACACGAGCACAAACTAATAATAATTTATTTGGGCTCTCATGTACAAGTAAGACTGCACCATGCTTTGACTGATTGGGCGTGGCCCCAACTAACCCGGCGAGCATCGTCGGGACCACTACCAGGGGCTACTGTCGCAAGACTAGAAATAGGTGTTCCCATCGCTGCTATCAAAGTGGGCCCAGAGGACAAGGTACCCCCGCCAAGGCCCTCTTCGGCAAGAAGCACAAGATCTCCTGAGAAGGATCAGTCAAGAATTCCCCTAGAAGAGCTCTTACCCGAAGCCTAGGAGGGGTCTCCAGAGCATAGTCCTTGCGAGTAGACCCAGGAGCCAGGTCACCAAGATGAAGGTTTGACTTCTCCCTCAAGATATCGCTTGGGTATAGGTCGGACATACTTGCGCACCATGTCCAGGCGCGACATCTAGGATGACGATTCTTGGCCATCGAGGAACGGGCTGGCGACAGGTGCAAGGCTCTGCCCCCAACCTTTTTCCTCCATCGGCAAGGCAGCGGACAGAACTCACCAACCCCAAGAGTGGAGACGAGGTTGACGACATCCAAAAGAGGGCTTATACGACCTTTGAAGGTCGAAGTTTTGGCGCCAAATCCTCAGTCGTGTGTAAGACGCGTGACCACTGTGGTTTCCCCTGGCCCATAAAGGGATGGCCGCGGTCATCAAGCAGAGGAGGACTATAGTGCAAATGATATCTAGTTGTAAAGCTACAGAAAATCGCCAGCCTTTTCATATTGTGACTTTGTCCTAATTTTTATACTTTTTTGTTATGAATTTTCAAAACATAGAAATCATCACAAGCTGATTGAAAAGTATTTTGAACGCAATGTTTTACCCACTTGTCGGAATTGCGCAAATAATATACCGTTGGAAATCTACTGAAATTTCCAAACTATTTTTAGTTTTCATGTTTTTCAATTTTTGCATATTTTTTGAACAGTTTTGAAAATACTAAAAATCAGTTTTATCAAAAGATGATTATTGATAATATTTAGACCTCAAAATGATGCAAATGATATGGCATTGGAAAGCTATTGAAATTTCCCATCTTTTTCATGTAGTAAGGTTTTTGAAATTTTACATAATTTTTGAGCAGTTTTGAAAATACCGAGATTCATTCAAAATAGATGAACAGTAATTTGATATTAATGTTTTAACTACTCCTTGGAACAACGCAAATGATATACCGTTGGAAAGCTATTTAAATTTACAAATGTTTTCATGTTTTAAGTTTTTTCAAATTATGCATAGTTTTTGAACAGTTTTCAAAATACTAAAATTGAATTTTATTAAAATAGGATCATTGATATTCATCGGACCTCAGAATGATGCAAATGGTATGGCGTTGGAAAGGTATTAAATTTAGCAAATTTTTCTTTTTTTAACGTTTTTTCAATTCTTTACGGTTTTTAAACAATATTTAAAATACCGAGATTTTTTCTGATCCGATACAATATAGTATTGTATTTCTGTGAAATATGAGTTTCGTACTGCCCGATAATAATTGTACTTCTCTAAATGAATAAATTGTACTGCTCGTATTTTTTTTAAATAACTCGACTTTGCCTTGTACTTCTGTGGAATACGAGTTTCGTACTGCCCGGCAAATAAAATAAGTCTTATATTGCTCAAAATGGACCTTTTGTACAGCTCAAAATGAACTTTTTGTACTGCTCATAATTTGTTTTTCATAGAACTCAACATCCCTTGACTTGTATCTTGTAGTGTGATAAACGAATTAATGGTACTGCCTAGAACGAAGAAATGGTACTTCCCAAAATTGCTTAACGGTACTGCCCGGTAATAAAAAATTATATACTATCCAAAATGACTTAATGGTACTGTTCAGATTTATTCCTTCATCTCTTCTTTGATTGATTCCTCTCTCCGTCTCTTGATCAATCTCAATCTCTTCCTTTTGCCGCAGTTAAAACTGAAGACAGAAACGAAAGTCAAAAGTTCCATGCTACTAATTGTTAGGCGTACATTCAATCAATTTGCCATAATTCTTGAGAAAGAGTACAATGCCTCGCCATAAATATTCAAACTAAAATGTTTCGATAATACTTTCAAAGGAAAAATGTTTGGATAATAACACAAACGAGAAAAATGTGGACATTTTACAATAAAAAAATAACACATAAGTTAATCATTAAAAAATTGGCTGGATCATTCTAAAAGTTGAATGCGCTCAAGTATGTACTGCAAGCAGATTTTTCCTGTTACACGGTGAACCCATCACCGCCGGCCTTTCTCTGGACGACGAGGCCGACGCCTGGCACTTGCACGGCTCTCCTGGACCCGGTGTTAAAGTGGCGCCGGAGAACGCTCGTCGGCGATGGCCGGATGGTGCAGCGTGACCTTGCGGGGGCTGGTGTCCTGGAGCTCGCGGCGTAGAGGGAGGCCGTGCCGGGCTGGGAGAGATAGGGAGGCTGGGGGGCCGCTGGTAGGGAAGAGCGGCTGGGCCACCGGCGGGGGATGGGGGGAGCTGGGCGGAAGACCTAGCAGGCGGGCGGCGCGGGGGAGGGTGACGGCGCACCGGCGAGGGGGAGAGAGGCCGAGCCGCCGGCGAGGGTGGGGGCTGCCATGGAGGTATGAGGGTGAGGGGGAGGGGGCGGGGGCGGCGCGTCGGCGAGGGCGGCGGTGGGGAAGAAGGCCGTGGTCGCGATGTCCAGGCGTGACGTCTGGGATGACGATTCTTGGCCGTCGAGGAACGGGCTGGCGACAGCCGCAAGGCTCTGCCCCAACCTTTTTCCTCCATCGGCAAGGCAGCGGACAGAACTCACCAACCCCAATAGTGGAGAGGAGGTTGACGACATCCAAAAGAGGGCTTATAAGACCTTCGAAGGTGGAAGTTTTGGCGCGAAATCCTCAGCCGTGTGTAAGACGCGTGACCAAGCAGTCACCAAGCAGAGGAGGACTCTCTCCAATCCTGCAAACCCAAGGCTTAAGCTCAGCAGGATCTCAGATCTGATCCGGGGCAAGAGAGAGAGAGAGAGAGAGAGAGAGAGAGAGAGATGATTGGTTAGGGAGAGAGGTGATCCGCCTGGCTGGATCTGCTCTTCTTCAACCTAGAGCTCTTACCCTAGAAGGGTCATTCTTCCCCTAGAACACTCACTGTAACCCATATCCGCCATGAATAAAACCAAAGCAGGACTTAGGGTTGTTAGCCTTCGAGCGACCTGAACCTGGGAAAAGAAACAGTAGTGGTGTGCATTAATTAATTATACTATTCCACGACACAATAACTACCACCCAGTCACCGACATGAAGGTAGAAACAACAGCAGTGGAATGCCTTTATTTCCGATAAAGAAAGAAAGCATTACAGTGTGTGCTACATAGTAACGACAGTAGCACAGATGACTTAAAACACCCCAAATCAAAGTACACATGTGACAGACACAATCGTACACGACCTAAAACATACACAATAAGAGAACACATGTACCACATCCAGCAGACCATAGCGGCTTGGCTTATTTTTTCCTTAGATAGTACTAGACAGACACACGAGCACACACACTAGTAATAATTTAGGTGGGCTCTCATGTACTACAAGTACGTCTCACAGCTTTTGCTCCGAGATATTGGTTTCGAAGCCATAGCTGTTGACACCGCGGTAGATGCCATCATAAAGCTTGTAGACAACTTTATCTCCGTTGGTCAAAACATCCTCCTGGGAGTAAACGAAGGGAACCTCGCAGATGGCCTCTGTCGCCAGCAGGCTTACTGTTACCTTGGTGTTTGGAGGCACAACAACTTCACAGCTGGTGGAGTGCTCCTCTGTGCTAGTGACGGCCTCGCCCCAAGTGTATGAGAAAGCAAACTCAGTGCCAACCTCAACCGATCCACTCGTAACTGCTGGGATTCCACCAGTAACGGTGGTCTTGACACCAAACTTGATGGAGACACTTGAGTCCCATTTGGTTTCCTTGGTGACTTTGTAATCGAGGGCTATTGTTTCCTTGCAGTCCCTACTGCCACGGTTAACTGTGTCTTGAGTAATCAGAGTGATGAGCTTCCTGCCCTTAATGGTGGCATCCCTGGTGAGGTAAGAGACGTCGTAGATCCTCCGAGAAAGAACAGCTTCTTCCAGCTTGAGGCGTGCCTCCATGTGGATGGATGGAGAAGAGGCGCTGAGGCAGCTATACGACCTGTGGCAGTAGTTCCCGTTGCCGACGTTCTGAAGTGCATACATGCCGTCTCCATCAAGCTTGACTGGACGGAACAAGGTGTCGCGGTTGTTGCTGGTTTGGTCCTGGGAGTCTGCCCATATCCATTTGGGAGTACGCCTCCAGAACGTGCCATAATAGTCAGACTGTAGGCGGATGGTGCCATCACCGTTGGTGTGGATGGTGAAGCTGCATCTTCGCGCGTTCTTGTCTTCAGGGAGTACATAAAACTGCAAGGAAATATCATTTTCGCCCGGAAGGATGACGGCGGCCATGTAGCAATCGTCGTTTCCTTTGAAAAGAACGCGCTGAGGCAGCTGTTTGTCCATGTTGTCCTGCATACATAAATAGTATTAATTCAATGACCATATTTGAATTCAAGCAGTATATAATTAACGGTACATGGTTTGCTAGCTTATATATAGCAACGGACTACAGAATTAGCAGAGCATTTTGGCAACTAGCTAGCACCGTACGTCTTGCTTATCACTAGTCTAGAGCCTTAAGCATGCATTAACCAGAGAAGAACTACATTTTATGGTCAAAATATTTCTGCAGATGGAACTCAGCGACCTTTGAGGACATATATGTCTTTAGCAAATTAATTAAACATACACTGACATTATATTGCCTTATATGGAAGAGTAATATAGACACTTGATTAGATTAAGATCGGATGAGCAGGCATTGAATCATATGGAGATATCACATTTCACTAACTGGAAAACAATTACGAGCAGTGATAAGATGGATGTAGAAAGAGATCAATTATTGTTGTGATAACAAAAAAAATAAGAGATCGAAGATAAAAATTTAAAATTGAGCGTGGAAGCCGATGGTTCTGCAGAGAAGCAAAAGTTTTTTTCTTCGTTTTTACATGATATTCTGTAGGTAAAGATTCCCATTCAAGTTCAATATTTTTTCATCTTCACTAGATTATTTTTTGTATCGGTGGAATAAAACTCCAGGCACGCAATTCTAATTATCAGAAGAAAAATAAAACCAATAATAGTAAATCTAGCAATGCAAATTCACTGCTTGTTATAGTATATATATATTTATTTATTCATTTATTATGCACCCACGATATATAGTTTTGCGTTATTTAAAAAAATTATGTTACATATGTAAATATTTACGTTCATGTTGACCCATAATGGAAAAAAATCAGCACACAAATGTAATATATGAGTCATAATGACGTAAAAGTCACAAAAACAACATAAAAATGCAATACATGAGTCATAGTGAAGTAAAATAAATTGAAGCTGCAGATCTTGGATTCCAGAAATTAATTATGTACTGTACTAATGCTAAGTACTGAGTAAGAGAAAAATTGTGGCCTCACCTTGGTGGAGCGCGCGCCGGATGGAGCGGAGGCTGATGAGAGAAAAGTGAGTAGCTAGCTAGCTGACGCCAGAGATGTTGTGTGTGTGTGTGTGTAACCCTGCTCGCTCCATGGATTTATTTATACTGGTAAGGATAGGATGTTTGTGGGCGGGAATCCATTTGGGCATGGAGTGGGAGAAGAGGGAGGATGACCTCGACCGGCGGTCGCTCTCCGGCTGGCATCGGGCAACGTAGGTCTCCTGCCGTGCCGATGCAGGGAGGGGAAAGATGCAGTCGCAGCGGCGCTTGGAGGATGCTGTGGAGGATAGGATTGCAGCATGGATGCTAATTCATATGCTACATGACAATGCATTGCATTGACACACAATATTTCATTGTTACAATACATCTGCTGAAGTACTTTACCGTTGTTCCATTTTATTGATGTGCTCATCTCTTTTCCTCTAATAGGATGCATGGCTACAGGTAGGGGGTGGAAATGGGTAAAATAAAAACCAATAGTGCTTTTTTCCGCATTTGTTTCCATATTTTGTTTTTAAACGGATACCAATATGAATATAAACCAGATGTTGTGACGAATAGGAATATGAGTATCATTATTCTAACTTGTGTAGTGGCACGATATTTATGATACTCTCTCACATATAGCATATTATTTGTTTCGATTTAATAATTTTATATAAAGGAACATGAATTCACATTAAAAGATGTATATTTCATTATCAAATATGAAGAGTTGGACAAAATACGAATGCAGATAGAGTTATTTTATGTGGATTAAAATATGAGTATGGACACAGAAGAATTTATAGTATGGATGCATTTTTTCTTGCCTTACCATATCCATTCTCAGTTGAATATATGTCTGGATAAAACAAACAAAACATATCAAATTGCCACATCTAGTTCTCTTTCATTTAAACGTCAGGAGCAACCAAAAAAAAAAGAGTCATTTATTTTTACTGTGCGCCTATGCCTTCCCTACAGGATAAGATTCCATTTGCATTGCTTGAATTGATGGGAGGGGGGAACATGAAACTTAGCCATAGAGCACAATCAAAATACTTGTGGCATCTCTCGACCTTGTCGTTGCAATTTGCAAGGGAATAGTATCCTCCGCCTTTCCTTCATGCTATATTGGGCGCACAAGTCCCACACAAATTACAGTGGCATGGCCTAGAGGTGGCACAATTTTTTTATGCTCTATAACTAGCTTGAGAATATTTGTCGAGCACGTATTATCTCCCAACTCGTCAACTTCAATAAAAGCACTCCTCTTTTGAGCCACTTTCCTAAATGCAAATGGTATGATAGTGGGATGAAAGGAGATGAGTATATTAGAAAGAAAATTATGCATTTATTTTAAATTTTCCCTAAGATTCAAGTTGAGTAGTATCATATACCTGGCTGTGAAAGTTTCCATGGATTAAAAAGTATTCTATAAAAATTAACCCGTAGTAACGCACATGCACGTTTTATAGTGTATCTTAATATCCGCTAGGAATTCTTGAGCAAAGAATGGCACCGTAGAAGCTATATCTTTCACACCGAAACTTGGATTTGGGTTACCAGAGGTTGGTTCTGGGCTAGGAGGCCTAGCAAGTTTCATGTGTGGACTTGGGCAGAAAGGGTATGGCGTTAGATAATGTGCCATATATATGTGCAATATTTCCGATATATATATTATTCTAGTCTCCACTAATATGTAGAATGAAGTTGAGATGGTGGCAATAGTATCAAAGATGGCGATAAGAACTTTGAAATTAAAAACACATTTAAGTGGACGTCCCAATTTTTTGAGTTGTTTTGGCTTCAAAAGTGATAATTCATCTTTGACGATAAAAAGTTGAAATTTCTCCCTCACTCCATCCATGTCTAGCCACGTCTGGTCCTTGGTTTTTCACATGTTTCCCGTCCGCAGGGGGCAACAGCCATTACAGAGATGCTAGACCAGGTTGGCAGGCAAAAGGAATTGGTCTCGGGCATTGGCACTTGATTCCACTGTTTTCCTAATCTTTGAAAATTAATCCTTCAGTTCCACAATCTAACATGTGGACACGAAAGACAAAATTCAAATTTGACCATAGATTGGACTAATAATTTGTGAGTTATATGACACGAAAATAATATCATTGTATTCATATTTATAAACACTTTCAAATGGTAACACTTTTGTGTCTTATAACTTACCAATTCTTATTTTACTTTTCAGTCAAAGTTAAACTTTGATTTTTGTCGACACCTATGATTGTGGGACGCAGGGAGTAGCATGTACTCCTACTTTGTTAGTGTAGTATACATTGGTGCAAACTGAAATTCTTAGAAAATAGTTTCCACACTTGTGGAAATTGTATTCAAAAGATTATATACTTTTGAAAACTTTCCAAAGAATATATGGTACAAAATACAAGAGATAAGGCTGCCAATTATACAAAAGAACCGAATCAATCTATCCTAAATCTATCCACAACCAAATCAGAGAGAATCTGAGGAGATAATATGGTAAACATGTGCAGGAGACGCTGCTTGGGTGACTTTGTGAAGCAAAGTCGCACCGTGACTTACCCTCAAAACTAATTTTAAATGTTTTAAAAAATTCTGAAAAATTGTGGATCTTCACATCACATGAATGTAAAATCCCTAAATATTTCAGGTCCAAATTCTAAATATACATTGAGAAACAAAAAAGACAAATTCAGCATTAATAGTGTCAGAAAGCAAATTCAAAAAGTCACTATTCATGATGAATTTCTCTTTTTTGTTTCTCAATGTATATTTTGAATTTGGACCTGAAATTTTTAGGGATTATACATTCATGTGATGTGAAGATCCACAATTTTTTTCAATTTTTATTGATACATTTAAGTTTGAGTTTTGGGGGTAACTCAGCACGTGACTTTGCTTCACAAAGTCACCGAAGCTGAGTCCTGTGCAGGAATATATGCTACACTAACATGCCCTATAGTTGTAGAGAGAGCTGGACGCATGAATGAAATCCAAGAACAGTGGTGACGGCTAGGGGTGGAACGGATCGGATGCGGATCGGATAGTGCCCTTCCCACATCCGTTTTCATATTTTTAAAATGAATACAAATAGAAATACGGATATTGTCAGATACAAATACCGGAGCGGATGTTAGTCGAATACGATACGGATTCAATGTTTTCTCAATTCGGAATGGAAACGAATATTACAAAATAACAGAACTGTGTCTTATAACGAGTCAACTATAGAATGGAACAGTGACAAATATAGTTATATAATAAACAATAGTTTAAAGATCAATCACAGAAAAATAGACTTGACCACTCACTTACCCTTTTAGGCTGGGTAATTGCCATATCGGGCTAGAATTACCAAAATTGGGTAACATAATATTATTGGGATACCGATTTATCCATTTCCATATCCACATTTACTTGAAAATTCAATACCATATTTGTATTTGTATTTGTAAAAACGAATACGGCTAATTACCAGTTTCATTTATATTTCGTTCGGATTCGGA
The DNA here is from genome assembly GCA_950022295.1 of Bromus sterilis. Classification (NCBI taxonomy): domain Eukaryota; kingdom Viridiplantae; phylum Streptophyta; class Magnoliopsida; order Poales; family Poaceae; genus Bromus; species Bromus sterilis. Next base: position 298,859,951 of record OX465601.1, on the reverse strand, counting down.
TATTTACCACTTCCATTTTCAATTTCTCAAATACGAATGTCGGATAATTCGAATTATCCGCTACCAGTTCCCACCCCTAGTGACGCCAAACCTTAGGTGAAGAAATCATCAATTGCTAAAGCTTAAGCAAATTACTAGCAAGTAAGAAATAAAATTACCACTAATGTTGTTTAGTGTTTTGATACATATTGTGCAAGGTATATTACTGTATTTTTTTTATATTTCAATAATGTGGCAATAAAGTAGAGGTACGCTATTATTATTTTTTGGTATTTCTAAATATCGTGCAAGTTAACAAATACAACCAATTCTATTTCCTAGACCTTCTTTTTTTCACTTGTTTTCCTTCCGTAGGTGATGCTAGATGAAGCAGCTATCGTCGGAGGCATTGGGGAGGACAGCGGCAATGTTGGTCTAGGACATGGGTGGAGAAGGAGAATGTTGTAGGAAGACGGCGCGGCGAGAGCGGTTGATGCGATGGATGGATGCGAGGCGCTAAGGATGGTGAGGCGGAAGTGCCAGGAGCTGTTTGGAGCGTAGAGTACGATGGCAACGATAGGTTAGAGCATCTCTATAAGATCCCTTATATCGCGGTACCGTAAAAGCCTTTTAAGGTAGTACTGGAAAGCTGTTTTGCAGTACCTTGCGTACTACAGTATATATCTACAACCAGGGCACGGCACAACACTGTAGTGTAGACGGCACAAGCAAGAGACGAGTATAAGCTCAGCAGCTGGATCGAGGGAGAGTAACAATGGCTGAAGGTACGCATGCAAAACAACTCAATCGCTCTACTACATGCTTATCATAAATCAGACACAAGTAGAGTACGTTTTGTAGGGAAAAGCAGCTCTGGTGAACAGGTGGGTGTCAATGGCATCGAGTCAGTCGTGTCTCAAGGTACGCATTCAAAAACATCTAGCTTTTAGATGTTCAGAACCGCTCTACTGGATGCTTATCATAAATCAAACACAATTAGTTACTATTACATTTGTAGGGCAAAGCAGCTCTGGCCGGTGGTCATCTGGTGGGTGTCATCGAGTCACTGGTGATAGAGATGGAGGAGAGACTGAGAAGTCCCATGGAGGAGGAGCCGGTCCCATCCGGTGGTGACCTCATCTCATGCGTGTGCAGCGGCCAGATGCACCCCATGGTGCCCATCGGCCCGTTCCACTGGCTACGGTTACCATCTCACACGACGAAGGACTACGTGGTGGAGAAGAAGGACGCGCTCCATCGCTTGCTCCCCAACGAAGAACAAGGGCGTAAAGACACACTGCGTGACCTACTGGAGGCGATGGGTTTAATGGAGGAGGCGGTGCGGAGCGTCTATGACTGCTTCTTCAGCCGGATCACGGCGGATGAGTTCAGGTACATGCTGGTGGTGGACGGACGGATGCTTCCTTCACTCGCGATTCGTCCCACTCCCACCGGCGATGATGCCCGCCGTCGACGTCGACATCAGGGTCGACAGGGACATCATCTTCCTGGTTGAGAACCAGCTACCGTTCTTGGTCCTTGAGAAGATACATATGATAGTTAATCCCGAGGTTGACTGTGTCGACAGCGTACTAGGGCGCATCGAAAAACTGCTCGAGATGAACGAGTACAGCGTCGTCAAGCTGCCCCGTCCATTCAACAATCCTCCTCCTTGCCACCTTCTTCACCTGCTATACATGCACTTCTGGCCTACCAACCGCCACCAAGGCTCTGCCTCTGCTGGCAGCAACGAGACAGGCATTCCTGTTACCGTTAGCCAGGTGAACTGGAGCGCCACGATGTACTACTACGCCGCCGGCGTGAGGTTCAGGCCACAGAAAGTCGATAATTGTGAAGGCGAGGCGAGCTCCATCCTGGACATGAAGCTGAGCGGAAGCAGGCTCTACATCCCCCGCCTAGTTATAGACAACAACACGTTCCGGATGTTGCACAACATGGTGGCTCTCGAGAAGCAGCTGCCAACATCCCACGTCATGGCCTACTGCTTCCTCCTGTCGTAGCTGTCAAAGGTTGCCGAAGTAGACCACTCAGAACCAGAGTTTTGGCAGCACGACGACATATGTATGGTGGAGAATGCCTCAACCCCAGTACAGGCTCCAAACAAGGAAGCCCGACGAGGGAGAGAACAGGGGAAAAGAAAACCGAAAAAAAATCGATCTCAATTCGGCAATATATTGAATTTCCTACAAATTTATGTGTCTTAAATAAGTGCACCCTCCTCATCTATATATTAAGGGGAGAAAGGAGTCATCTCCTCTTCCCTTAGCAATGTGGGACTAAACCCATTTGCTAGGGACCGCCGGTGGCCGGCCAAGGGGGGTGGCGCACCACTCACGGGCCCAAGGCCCATGGTGCCCCTCCTCTCTCGATCTCTTTTGTCTTCTTCCTTTTTCTCCTTTATTTTCCCTAATGGGCTTCTTTCATAAATAAGTCACATTGCATTTTTTAATTATAAATAAAATGTTATTAATTATTAATTCATTTAATTAATAAATAATACATATTATTTGATCTCCCGGTGCTCCAGAACTTCTTGAAGACCATTCCGAACGTCCTTCGGACCAACACGGAACCTTTCCGGTTTGTTCTTCTGTCTTCTTCCATAACACTGATAGTTCTGAAACGGTCTCCGACTTTCATCGAGCCCTTAAGTGTGTTACCCTATGGTCCGAGAATACTCTAGACATGACTGAGACTAGGCTTTGGTCAATGATCATGAGAGGGACCTGGATTCCCGGAATGACCAACTGTGCATTCCCTTTGTCATGCGATACTAGATTTAATCTGAGATTCGATCTTCAGCATCACAATGCCTAGTTCAATCTCGTTATTGACAAATCCGCTTTACTCGTTCCGTGATATTCATCCCCGTGACCTAGTCACATGGTGCGCAGCTTTATGGATGTAATCTCACCGAATGGGTCCTGAGTATCTATCCGTAATGTTGATTGACAAAATCCGATATTAACCCAACACTCCTCAACATATCTCATTGGAATACCCAAGATGCACCTTTATGGCCACCCTATTATGGAGTGACGGTTGATACACTCAAAGCATCCTCCGGAAGTAGCAATTATATGTGAGCTCACGGTCTAAGGAACATGCTACAACGTTCTCTAATTACAACACTGAACTTTCATGACATGATCATATTGGAATGCTTACGTGGGTGATGTTCATCACGTCATTCATATAATGAGGTGATCTAATCGCCAATTGACTTGATTGTCCATGATCTTGAAACCACAATAATCAGTTGACCATGAACTAGTTATGATGAGAGGCTAACTAGGAACTCGGGTTGTTCCTATACCACACATGTATCATTGTTTCACTGATACAGTTTTAGCACAGTATGAAACTTGGATTGATCTTATTTATATATATGGTATTAATAATTTATTATTTGCCTCTAGGACATATATCCAACAGTCTCCCACATGCACTAGATTACAAATAATCTAGCTGCATATACTTACGATTATAATCATCTTATCGCATAAGTGTTTATTGATCATGCTGCTTATGGAATAGGTTTCGTTAATGATCTATATCATTTCTGATTCCTTTCTTCCTTCACAACCTGGTCTGGGTCAATTTTCTTTGACATACCACTCATTATCACATAATGTTTGTATTATAAGTTTTGCCAGAAGATTGAGACTTTTATTTTATATATTCTCTAATGACAATTGGTTTAGTCTCGAAGACTTTCCATAGTCATGTGTACTGAAAAATACACTCAACCAGAAGTGTTAACTTTTTATGCTAAACTTTATCCATTTTCTGCTTCTTTAATCAGATTTATATCTTTGTAGATTCGTGAAACCCTGGTTCACGTTTCTTTCAATTCTTTGGTGACATCACTAATTATGTATAGACCCATAATGAGGCTTGCAATGGTAATCCAGTATTACGTTTCAAGTCTATTATCATTTCTATTATTTAGAGAATTGTCCTCAGTTTCTTTGTAGATACTGAAATGCATGGACTTGGTTCAGGTTCTATGTTTTACTCACTAAACACATTGGAACCTGTTCTTATTTTCAAGAACTTTTGGGTCATCCTTTTGTTGGATTCACAACCTTGGTGTTTCATGGTAGAATCATATTTCATTGGTCATACAGGGTCATATGTCTAAGCACACAGTGCATCCCAATTCTTCCATTAAAACAATACTCGTGATATTAGGTTTCCATCCTTTACATAATTCCTAGAAACAAGAACCTTTTTTCTTGTTGAGGTGATTATTCCATCCCATGATTACGCTCCCACTTAAATATGTCATACACATATAGGCGAGAATGCTTATATCAAGTTACTATTCTAATTATGTCAGACATAACAGTCTTGCTCTAAATGCTCCCACTTAGAAAATGCTCTATGCATTCTAGGATTTCAAGAAGTCTGCAAAGCTCCCACCTAGTTTCATGAATTTGCAGGCCTACTCAATAGTTTTGTTAATCAAAATCCCTTGATCAAGCCATCAAGTATGAGAGTTCTGCCTTGAGGCACTATAGTCCATATTTTCCGAAATATTCTTTCGTTATACCAATTGCAAGTCCCTCTTCAAGTTCAAAATTCGAAGATAATGCAACTTCAAGCAAAGTTCCTATCATAGTGTTTGTGAATGAAATATCTTATTCAACAAGCATTGATACGCTTCCATAGTCAATCAGTGTCGAGTTTATCCATAACATCTTATGTGCAAAATCTAGCTTTTGATCCCTTTAATTCATTCCTAATAACTTCTTGGTTACTGGGAATGTGAAATAACTATTTTATTTCATAAGATCTTGAGCCATCCTAAATGCAACTCAATATTATTTCATTTCTCCTTGTGTTCTTAAGCAACCATCATCTCTTTGTAGTTAGCAAGCAGGGTTCCCCTTTTGTTTCATTTAAGAAGACTCTTGATTATTTTTCTGTATAGAACGTATTCATGACAACCTTCTTGTTTTAACAAAATCTTTAACTCATACACCATGATCATCATCAATGGCATATTTCCTCTTTTCTCGAAGTCATTATAGAAGAACGTCTTTCCGTTGCGTTACTCTGTTATTTGGAGGTTGGATCAATCACCCTGGTTAGAGTTTTTCACTTTCTAACATTGGTTTACCCGTTGAGAACTTTTTTTGTCGAATACCAATTTAAGCAACACAAATTTTTCTATCCGGGAAGATGTGTTCTTTAATTCTAGCAATCTCAATACAAAGAAAGTTATATCATATAAAACTTAGAAACTATCTAACACCATCATCGTATGGAGTTATTCGCTTCACTAGATTCAGGATGGTTCCTTATTCATGAAGTGTGTGTTTTAACTTAATAAATTTTAACAACTGTCTTCGTCGATAATATAAGCGCAAGGGGAATTTGTTTAGACCCCACTATATCTTTAATATGATGGTGAATGGTTTGGGTGCTTGAGCACTTAAACTTACTCATCGTAATTTTTGGTATTTCTTCCACAAGTCTTCCATTATGTGAACTGTAATACATGTCACTTTGATTTGTATTCTTATATCCTTCTTCATACTGTGATTTCGGAATCTCAGATTAGTGATCTTAATTAATTGAATGCTCTTTGTTCAATTAATCACATGAAGTCATTTAATGATGATTTGTGTGCTTGATTAATATATCATTCATGCATAACAGTTAGCGAATGTTGTACTTTGATAGAACACTAATGCGCGTGATAACTATCCAAACGTTTTTTTACCCCTTTCGCCTAAGGGAATCGGAACCGTCGCCTTGCGTTCGATTGCGATGGGGGGCCTATTCCACACGATAGCTAAAAACCGTTGCCAAGATGACTTGAATGTTTGAGATGACTTTTTTTATCGCAAACACTTATCCACGAATGTCCGTCTGAGATTATGATCCTATAGCATACGGTTAATCCAAAAACTACGTTTGTGTTGAGTTATACTATCTCAAACGCTGGTGTGTCGAACTACATGGGATACCCGAAGCTATTCCATACAGTTGGCATATAATACACGTTTGTGTTTTTCACACCTATACAAACGTTTGTGCACAAATGCTCGTGTAGTTTCAGAATTAAATCTCAAACGTTCTTCTCTGTCGAACTGTGCGTGCTGTACGCTGAACATTACAAACGGTTGTGCAAAAAATATTATGTCAAATTATAAATAAATCCACAACGGGCATTTCTTCATGAATGTGTGCGATGTACATAGCTATCGGTGACGAAATTATATGCAGAACCGTGTTCAATGATCTAATCACTCGCAGTTTAATTAGCATTGTATTTATCCGAAATATGTTAAGATATTTGTTAATTGCTGATATAAGCACATTCATATATGTATATAACACGATATCTTTCATATGCTTGTAATGGTCACCAAGATTTTCATAATTACAAAAATCGTAGTACATCCAGCAGCTAGTACAGCAGGCCGCAATACAGAAACACGAAATCTATGGTAACAAAAACCAGATAGTACACCAGGCCGCAATACAGAAACAAAATTTGCAAAGTACAACATCATAGTCGGTAGATAGACAGATGAATTTCATCATGGAAACTATTGAAGTGGATGCGAAAATTGAGCCTTCGAGAACGTTAAAGGCCTTTGCAACTTTCGTCTAGAGGCTATGGATGATTGCCCTCTAATACGTCTCAAACGTATCTATTTTTCCAAACACTTTTTCTATTGTTTTTCCCTCATTCTTGCGTGATTTGAAATAAACTAACCCGGACTGACGTTGTTTTCAGCAGAGCTGCCTGTATAGTTTATTGTGTGCAGGAAAACGGATTTCTAGGTATCTTGGAAAATTCAGGAAAAATCCACGCACCAGAAGCTTCCACGGACAAGAAGTTTGGCCAGAGGGGGGCCACAGGGGCTCCAGGCGCCCTGCTGGCGCGGCCCCATCCCTGGCCGTGCCAGGAGGCCGCCTGGGGACCTCCGCCCTCCTCTTGTGCCCTACCGATGCCCCTATTTATTCCCGTGACTTGAAAACCCCGAAACATGAGTCACTTTTCCAGTTTCCATCGCGGAGCCGCCGCCACCCTCCGTTCTTCCTCGGGAGGGCTAATCTAGAGGCTGATTTAGCCTCCGGAGAGGGGGGATCATCGCCATCGTCATCATCATCACCACTCCATCCTCCCTCCATGAATTCTCTTCAAATGTGTGAGTAATTCCATGCTGTAGGCAAAGGGGATGGTAGGGATTGGATGAGTTTGATCATGTAATAGTTCTTCAAATTGTTAGGGGCATGTTGCCTATGATCTACTGTGGTATTTATCATCTTTTCTACAACTTGTTGCTCTTAATGCTTGTCACTTTGGGCCCGAGTGCCATGTTTTCAGATCTGAACCACTTGTGTTTTCATGAGTATATTTATGTTCTTGATCCTATCTATGAGTTGTATGCACCTATTATGGTCCGGAACCGGCGATCCCAAAGGTGACAGCTTGGGGCACCAAAGGGGATGGTCCATAATTTGAGGATTTCATGTTTCCATTGAGTTTATTGCTTTGTTCTGATGCTCTTTGACAGGAGCACCTTCATCTCCATAAGTTCCCTTTGGCCCCAATCATAGCGGGATCGTAGGACAAAAGATGTTGTGCAAGTTCTTATTGCAAGCACGCACAACTACCTACTGGATACATGCCTGATGTTTGATATTTGCCTAAATGATCCTTTCTTTTCTGTGTGCCTTGCCCCGTCTTAGAATCTATTACATGTTCACTCTTATTCAAGCAGCGCCCAACCATCCATCTCCCTAGCCCATAGTGTTTTAATCCTGCTGGTTACTACACAAGTTTATTTTCGACGTTTTACTTTTGCTGTCATCACTACCACTATCATATCACAGTTGCTATTAATATTTTGTTGCAAGCAAATATATTTCAGGTGCGGTTGAATTGACAACTCAACTGTAAAAGCTTATAAATATTCTTTGGCTCCCTTGTGTCGAAAAAATAAATTGGGTTATCTTACCCGCGAAGACTATATCGATCCCTACAGCTAAGGGTCATGAAGTACTATTTTCTGGCGCCGTTGCCGGGGAGCATAGATTTATTTACAAGTCTACTTGAAGTATTCTGCCTGTTAGACTTCATCCACTATGGGTAATAAAGGAGACCCCAATGTTCCGATCTTACCATCTACTACAAGAAAAGGTAGCGTTTTGAGCACTAGTGCTACGCTTGATTCACCTTCCATTATAAGTAAGTTTGGTTCACCACCACCACATGATATTTCTACTGAGTCTGTTACTATGTCCGATACTTTTGATGATGCTTCCACTACTCTTCATGATAATAATTTTCTTGGTCCTATCTTGAAGCTCAGATTGCTAAGGTTGCAACACAGTCCGAGACTGAGACTCCTGCTACCTATATTCCTACGTGCAAAGCCTTTGGTAACCCAGACTTAGATAAACTCAAGGAAAGAAACCTTGATGATGATTATATTATTCTTGATGATGATTTTTGCAGGGAACTCAAAGAGTGTGATGACACTAACCCTGGTGCTGTTAAGAAGCTGCTTGAAAAGCACTCTATGAAGAACAAGATTACTCCTGATCCTGAATTTGCTACATCTCCTATATGCATCACCGATCCAGATTATGATTTCTCTGTTGATCTTTCACTTATATCTACAGCTGAAGCTGACCCATTTTATTGCAGAGAAAATGATGGTGCTATAGCACACTTGACCAAACTTAGCGAGTTGGGTGGCTTGTTTACTACTGATCAGAGGATACAAAAATTTTATGTGGCTAAGATTTTTCCTTTCTCTTTGAAGGAAGACGCTAAAGCATGGTATGATGCACTACCTTATGGTTCCATTAAGAGTCCTCATGACTTAGCTGAATCTTTTGCCGATAAATATTTTCCTGCTCATATGCAACATGTTGCTTTACAAAGAAATTACAACTTTAAACAGTTGCAGGATGAGAACCTCCCTAAAGCTTGGGGGAGGCATTGCGGTTTAATTAAGGCTAGACCGGGACATGAAGTCCCAAAGAATGAATTACTTGATATATTTTACGCTGGTCTAATCGATGAATCTAGATCCTATCTGGATAGTTGTGCTGGTTGTGTTTCCAGGGAAAGAACACCGGACAATTCTGAAGAATTAATGGGCAAGATTGCCAAGAACCACGAAGATTGGTCCATCCCTGAACCACCTCCACCACCAAAGAAGATGGGCATGCTTGTTCTGAGCCCCGAAGATATGCAAGAACCAAAGAAGTCAAAAAGGAGAAAGGCATTAAAGCCGAAGACGTGAAGAATCTACCTCCTATTGAGAAGTTGTGTGAGCCTATTGCTCACCCTCCCTTGGTAGAGGTAAACTCTCTATTTGATTTTACTGAAAGTGACATCCCTAAAGGTAAGCCTCCCGACCAATGCTTAGATGAGCTTGATAATTTTATTATTAAGCAAGACCATTTTAATATGAGGATACAAAGTCAGTTGCATGATAATTCCCTTGCTATCAAAAGTTTGCTTGTCCTAGGTAGAACAGTTAATGATGTCAAATGTCTTGTTAAGCATTTTCATATGGTTCAAACTCAGCTTCAACAAATTTCTAATGTGCAAAAATATCTGCTTGCTAATAATGGAAAATAGGATATACAGGCTTATGGTATAAAGACCAGAGGTGGTACACACACCCAGGACCCGCTCTGTCCCGAGGGGGATTCGAAGAGGATCGAGCAAGATTCTCAAGTGCAGGTAGAAGACGAGATTGTTAGCTCTCCGAAGAAGAAAAAGAAGAAGAATAAACACAAGGAAGCTGACAACTCAAATGATCCTATTACAAATGTGGAACCCGCTATTGATCCTAACAGCATATCTACCTCCGATGCTGAAACTAAAGACGGTGGTGAGCCCGAAAATGATAAGGAGAAGAATGATCATCCCGAGGTGCGACAAGAAGAAGCACCAGATAAACGCAAGAAGTATACTAGAGAAGAATTCATCGCAAGAAGGCACAGGAAGGAAAGAGAACCATGGGCCGAGAAGTCAACAGCCTTCCCGATAGGTATATGTGAAGATGTTCCTGTTGAGGTTGCTAATTGCTTAATTCTTACAGATTTTGTTGTGCTTGACATGGCCGAGGATGGGAGCATGTCCATTATTCTTGGTAGACCTTTTCTTAACACCGCAGGTGACATTATTGATTGCAATAAAGGAAAGGTTTACCTTTAACGGTGTATTTTCCAAGGAAGATCTACAAAAGGCATGGCCTTAACTTAATAGAGAATATCGAGACCGTGAAGATTGGAGAATGGGATTGTCCTCTACATGTGCACCACGGATACAAAACCATTATGGTGGGGAAAATTTCCATTAAAGTAAAGGTGCAATGATCACTTCATGAGAGGTGAGACTTTCTACTCTATATATCGTTGGTTTGTTGGTAAGACTTGATCAACCTTGCTAGCTAGCATGTTTTATATAGGTAAAAAGTGGAAGCTTGTTATGTTTTCATTTGCCTTAGCTTTTATTCTCCTCGTTGTACCAAGTTTTTATGTTTTTGAAGCTTCACAATTCTAATCACTGTTCAAGTTTTCAGAAATTTTCGCAGCCTTTTGAACTTCGAAAAAATTTCAACAATGAAGTTTTCAGAAAAATTCCATAAAAATAAAAATAAAAATTTCAACAACGAGAGTGACCCAGAAGCACCTGGGGCTGACTAGGGGGGCTACCGTTGCCCCAGGTGGCTAGCTAGCGCGGCCAGCCCCCTGGCCGCGCCCATAGGCCGTCTGGGGCCCTCAGGCCCCACCTCAAGCTACTTCTTCTTCCCCTCTCTGTCTTTCTCTCCAAAAACACGAGTTCTGCTCCTGTGTTCGCGTTCTTGCTGTTCTTGGAGGGGAGTTTTGATCTCTCTCTACAACCCCTTGTTTGAGCTGAGAATTTGAGCAAATACTCTCTGGTATGTAACTCCTCCACTCCTACAATTATATTTTTGATTGGTGGCTTCATTTGTGAGTATTTAGTAGTCCTTGGTGCTGTTTATATTAGCTTGCTGATGACCCACAACCGTAAGGGATCAATTGCAGCGTTTTTGATAAGTAAGAGTGTCGAACCCAACGAGGAGCAGAAGGTAATAGCAAGTGACTTTGGCAAGGAGATAACTGCAAGCACTGAAAGATAACTTTTTAGGGGTTTTCTTGGTATAAGCAACAGGAAAGTAAAAACGAGCAAAGTAAAAGGCACTGGAGAATAACGAGTGGCACAATCCTTTCTGAGCAAAGGGGAGGCCTAGCAACTGAACTTATAAAGGCTAAAGTGTTCTTGAGGAAACACGGGAGAGGTAGTCATGTGCTTTCGCCATATTCCGTATCGGTACTATGTGCTGTGTTGATAAGTGTTGAGTGGGTGGATCTATGCTAGTACACCCTCTAGACTAAGACAAGTGCACTCTTATGATTAAACACCTTGCAAGCATCCGCAAATACAAGATAGAAATTAAGGCAAAAGCCTAACCATAGCAATACGATCGGTGATCCATTGTTCCCTTGTGCAAAAGCGTGCAAACTGGGGTTTAGGTTTCTGTCACTCCGGCAACCCACCGTAAGCATTCTTTGTTCACAATGTATTCCCCTAGGTCCTTGATAAGGTGAAGTGTTGAGTGTTCGACTCACACAACACCACTAGGAAAATAACAACACAACTTAAATATCAAACAACACATATTGCTTCAACATCATATGACTACTAACAACTAGACTTCCCCCATGTCCTCAAGAACTAAAGTAACTACTCACAAGACATAAAAGAAATCATGACCAGTGGGGATAAATAGATGATAAAAAATCTGGACACAATGATATTTCTCCAACAAGACTCAATATCATTCACCACATAGTACTAATCAACACCGATAGAGTAGATAGGATAGATAGTACGGATTACAACACAAGTTGCAATTGTGAGATGAGATTGGATGGAGGTGGAGATGGTGCTGCTGATGGGGACGATGTTGATTATGATCTCGATGATGCCCGTGACGATGGTGATGGCGATGGTGATGATCTCCCCTTCCGCGAGGTGATCTCCCCGGCGGAATCTGCCCGCCAGAGATGGCTTTTCTTCTCTGTAGGTTTCCGCTACAGAGCGGCGGCGGAACTCCGTAAACTCTCCCCTCTTTAGGGTTTCTGGATGATGTGTGTTATATAGGATAGAGGGGGAACCGGGAGTGGTCCCAGGGGTCTAGGCGCCCTCCCGGCGCGGCCAGGGTGGGGGCCGCGCCAGGTGGCCCCCCTCTGGTCGCTCTTTTGCGTGTCTTCGCGATCCTTCTGTAAAATACCCTCTGTCGATTTTGAGGTAATTTGGAGGTATTCTTCTTCAGCAAATCAGCGTCCACTTTTTACCGCTGAATCCTGCGCCTGCTGCTTCGGCACCGGAAAGTTACAAACTGTGTAAAATAGGCCAAAACAACATAAGAATAGCATCATATCATGAAATATATCAATGAATAAGAAAGAATTACTATATAAAATAGTGATGCATTTTGGACGTATCAACTCCCCCAAGCTTAGACCTCTCTTGTCCCCAAGCGAATACTGAGCTCGGTAAACCTGTCCACAAGTTTAGAGAGTGAAGTGTCGATAAATAGAATACGGACAAAAAGTATCAAGGTTTCTTCATCAAACTCAAGCATCCTCAACAGCAACCTCAACTCATAAGGCCCTTATGAGAAAGTAATAACAATTATAATCAAAAGTAGGGCTGAGGAAACTCATCAAATTATGGCAAACATATCCTTGGTCAAAGGACAACTAATAACTTTTACTCTTGCTCTTTCTTTTTAATGAAACAATTTTAAGCTTTTGAAAGAACATGTTATTAGTCATGAAGTGCAAATGCTAACACAAAGGAAGATGCTTGCTTGGCAAAAGCTTTCGCAAACAACTTACTTATCAAAAGATAATGTCAACAAGGATGTGGCATGGCAAAACTTAATGCAGCTTTATATGGATGAATCCTCATCAACATCAAATGTCTGTTCTCTTAGAGAAAAGAAGGAAGTGGGACAACTGACTCAACATGAAGGTGGATGAAAGGCCTTGTTAAAGGCAAGCAGGGAAAACTCATGTGCTATCCTTAAATCAAACAGAATAAAAATAGATTTTGGGGCAGTGCATAGTTTGTCAACGAATGCTAATAGATAGCTCAATTACTTATCAAGATGGACAAGTTTCGAGGAACGGCTCCCAAGTGGGGACGATCACATCCCCTTAATCTCCTTTGTTTATCACTGCCAAAGTTTCTGATTTCTCATAGACCAAGCGTGAAGGAGGGTTTGTTTGTTATATTATCTTTCGAGCTGGGCGCACCCATGCCAGTTCCTCCTCGTATTATGGGTTTGCAGATTAGACATGCAATCCCGGGGTAAAACTTGTCCAACTTAAGAAGATCATGAATTACCTACTACTTCCTCATGAGCTAAACAAGAGGCACAAAACAGAAGATTTTGAACATTTAAGGATAACACATAAATTCTATACTTATAGGAGTGGTAGGGGAATACCACGAATAGGAAGGTATGGTGGACTCATATGGGAGATATTGGTTTCAGGGTATGGATGCACAAGCAGAAATCTACTTGGCAAAGAGTTTGGCTAGCAAAGGCTTTGAGAGAACAGACAATTGATGCTAATTTAGATGCAAAACATATAAGGAATAAACATTAAGGTAAGCATAACACATCAAGTTGTCTTCCTTGTCACATAACACTTCAAGAATAATAACATAAAGGTTTTGTCTATGTCGGTACTTTTGAAAACATGCATGTTGTCATGACCAAAGCTATGTTTGCCAAAATTAAATAAAATTTTCAAAGCCATACCTGATATAAGGTCAATACTCCCCATAAGAATCGTCATATCAGGCCGATTGCGCGAAGAGAATACCGAGTGCAGTGAAGGAACTAATAGACTTCTCATTAATATTCCATTATAGACGACTCCACACTCACGGATACAATCTCTCCACAGAAGGAGTGATAGACCTTGATGCAAACACCTATTTCATATAATAACCTCCCTATACATGATATGACTCTACTTGACTCTAAAAGACTAAGATAAAGATAAAGATACCGGGCACTCCCCCAAGCTTTGAACAAGCCAAGGGGATGCCATTACCCAAGGAGATTTCACTCCTCATTCATGTTGTTGTTGATTCTTCAAATCTCTGATGACACGGCGAAGGGTTTGGTTTTCCTCCTCCAAAATCTCCACTTGCACCTTTAGTACACGGAAATCTTCACATAGTTGATTGGTGATGCGGTACGCTTCGGAGATGGTGGAAATCGTACGTTGATTTTCAAGTGCAGGGGCTGTTCCTGAAAGGTTAAGAGAAAGATCATAATAAGGTTGGACACTCCCCACCATGATGGCGTTGCTTGATCTTCCTCCTTGTGTTGATGGACCCCCTAATTGCTGGGCGGTGATAATCTTGACTTCTTCTCTCACGGAACGCTCCATCTCCGCTTGCCTTGTAGCGATTTCTTCTTTCGTGGCCCAATCTACGTATTTCCCTTGGTTGAGATCTTTCTGAACTTCACGTAGACGTCGTCCCATGAAGTCTTCTCCACTTGAGCCACAAGAAGACATCTCTAACAATAACTTTTTACCCTGGCAGAAACAGATTGAAAAGAAAACACACGAAATCGCGAGATACGTTGCCGGAACGATCCGGGCAAATATATAGCAAAAATTTCCGCAACAAAAGGAAGGTAACGAGCCAAAGTGGGGTCGGAGACGGACTCCTGGGTTCCCAGGCGGCCTCCCGGCGTGGCCAGGAGGTAGGCCGCGCCAGGGGGGCGCCTGGGCCCCCTGGAACTCCTCTCCGGCTCCACTTAGGCCTCGAATTTTCCTAATTTTGCAAAAACTCATAATATGGAACTTTTATGGCGGTTCGCGATGTTTCCTTACCGTAATACATACCTTTTCTATTCTGCTGCTGGTGTCTGAGACAGGGCTGCAACATGTTCTTCATGAGTTGTTGTGCATATTATATTTACATCAACATTGACGGGATCTCCCGCCATGTAATGCTTGAGTCTTTGCCCATTCACAACTTGAGGTTTGGTGCCTTCAAAATTGTTAATCTTGATTGCACCAGACCGGTAGACTTCTTCGATATGAAATGGCCCTTCCCACTTGGAAAGTAGTTTACCTGGAGAAAATCTAAAACGGGATCTAAACAATAAAACTTTATCACCAACATTAAATTCACGTTTCAGAATCCTCCTGTCATGCCACTTCTTTACCTTTTCCTTGAACATTTAGCGCTCTCGTAAGCTTCACTTCTCCACTCATCTAGAGAAGTCAAGTTCATGAGACACTTTTCACCCGCTGATGGCTTCTCGCCCTTTCGTTGGTTACCCCAAGTGGAAGGTTGAGATGTAGTGCAGCAACAGTTTCCCTCGGTGAAGATACCAAGGTTTGTCTCCAGTAGGAATCCAGAGATGATAAGTAGGTGTCAGCGGCGCAACTGACGTGGACCTGCACACAGACACATATAACTTTGTTCCCAACGAAGTTCAGAGAGGTTGTCAATCTCTCCGGTCTTGTTGTTCACAAAGGATAAAACGCAAGGGATAATGATAGCAAGTAAAAGCAGTAAAGTAAATAAAGCTTGGAAACAGTAATGAGGATATGGACCGGGATACGTGATGTTCATTAGTGATGTCTCTCTCCCAAAAGACGATAAAACTGCTATGCGAGGTAAACAAATTACAGAAGGGCAATTGACAGGATTATGAACGCAACGCAATGCTAACTATGCTACAAAAGAAAGGAAGAGGCTAAAAAACACGGGCAGTACGCCAAGATAAGTAGACCGAAATCCATCTGCATCTACTACTAATCATCCACCTTGAGATATCTATCCAGAACATCTCGCTGGTATTAAGTTGCGAGCCCCACCCAAAGTGTAAACCCAAAGCAACAGACAACTGCATTAAAAAGAACTCTGCGTAAAGTAAACAATCCTTGTAACCGCGGTTACAAGCACCGTTGTTTTCCCCCTTGTGACAACAGCACATCCCCTAGACTCATGTTTCTGTCACTCAAGCGTGTCATCGGGGGGCATGAACCCACAATCTAGCACAACGTTCCCTCTTGGAGTCACTACCTACTACTTGGCCAAAGCAATAAACAGCAACGAGAACATGAAAGAATTACTTAGGAACAAAAATATAAGAGATAAAAACCAAATATATTACTCTATCACAATCTGAACATAATCTCATAATCCATCAGATCCCTCCAAACTCAGCATAGCAACAGCAGAAATATTACAAAGGTGCCTCGATCATGTAGGGCAGCTCACGAGGTCTAAACAATGAAGATCAAAGAGGGGAGGAGAACACCACATAGCTACTGATCACGGACCCATGGTTCAAGAAAAACTACTCACGAGACATCCGGGGAGCATCCATGGTGGAGAGGAGACTCCCGGAGGTCAATCCTCCCTCCGGCAGGGTGCCGGGAAGATGTCTTCAGGTGCTCCCGATCTCGGAAGCGCGGCGGCGGCGGAACAGAGGCGAGTTTGCGAAATAGGGTTCTGTCTCCGGAGTTTCCCCGTGACGGAGAATAAATAGGGGAAGGGGGGCAGCCAAAGGTGGACCAGGGGTCCCAGGCGCCCCCCTGGCGCGGCCAGGGGTGGGGCCGCGCCGGGTGGCCGCCTGGGCCCCCCTGGCTCCCCTCTGGCCCCACCAGCGCTCTTCGCGAAGCTTCCTTCGCGCTGATTTTTATCTGAATTTTCCCGAATATTTCTGGCACTTTTTATATGGGGGAAAACTGAAATATAAAAACAGCAGAAAACAAGAACTGACACTAGGGTGCACAGAGTTAATAGGTTAGTCCAAATATGATCAAAAGTATATGAAAGTGTATCTAGATCATAGCAATATCACACCAAACATGCATGGAGCAAGCTGAAATTATAGATACGTTTTGGACGTATCATCTATTAATGGCACCCCACATCCCGATGAGGTACCTTTTTCTTACTCAAGCCATGATCTTGTTGCTATGAAGAGGCATAAGTTTGTTACCATGACTTCCGAGTTTGGTAACCTTAATTATATTTTGAGGTTTGAAAAGACTATTATTCGAGAGATCCGTCCACCTGCACCCCTTTTGTTTGATTATACTCACAGGAAAGGGATGATCCTTCAATTATACCCAGTTTGATGAGTTCATGACTCAGTATCAGTCTCATAACCCCATGGAGGGGGTTGTGCTTGACGAGGGGGAGCATAGTGAGTTCCCACCTTTGCAAGGGGATACCGTCACCCAGTTTGGTGAGGGGTCTTCCTCTGCTTGGAGCGCGGAGCCTTCCTCTTGGTAGGACCCGAGGACTTTGGTGTACGCACCGGAGGGCTCGTACGACTCGTGGACTTATCTGTACCACCCCGGAGCAGGAGGCTCCTAGGGTCAGTAGCTGCTAAGCTTGGGGGAGTACGTGCCCTTCTCCCTTTTCCATTTTTGTTCGCTTTAATATCTTTGAAGTTTTTTCCCGTTCTTCTTTGTCCTTTTTAATTTGGAAAAACAACAAAAAGATTAATCTTTTCTTTTGTTTTCGTTTAACCTTTAGAAAACCCAAAAATATTTTCCTTTCTCTCGTTACTTTGCTTTGTTTTCAGAGTTCAGCTCGAGTCCGTGATGGCATTTGATTATATTTCCCACGTTCGATCGTGCAAGTGACAAGGCAGTAATGACGAAGATCGACGGAAGGGAAGCAACAAGGAAAACTGGTATGAACTCTTCTTGTTTGTACTTTTATACATATGCCTGTACTTATGATCTAGAGACCAGCTTGTAGCGACATAGTGCTATGTTTACAATGCTTTCCCAGTGTTCATGCTTTCTTTGTGGCTGGTCTCAAATAGCTAGAGTGCATAATGTGTTGTTGAAATGATTTACACGCATTGCATTGTTCATGGTTTGGCATATTGAAGTGGTATTTCCCTTTGGAGAATTCTTGGATTGACTTGGCACATGTTTACACATGTTTATGACTAAAAAGTCTGTCATGCCTTGGTGATCTTTTTTTTATTCAGAATAGTTATATCACTTTCATGCCCGATTAGATGTTGCTTTGTCGCTCTGCATGATGACAATTATTGCTCTCTAGTTGGTCGCTGCCCAGTCCTTTGCTAGTCTTCACCCGCACTAAGCGGAATTCTGCTTGTGCATCCAAACTCCTTTTCAAACCAGTTATTCCACTTGAGTCCACCATACCTTCCTATATGTGGTATTTACCGGCCACCCCTAACTTAGACTTTCTTGTGCAATATCGAAATTTATTCAAAAGCTTCTTTTTTCTAACCGTACAAGCTCATGGTACGATGAGGGAAAATCAGTATCTACCATGCCAAAATTATTTTGACGAAAGTTTTAACTACTCATATTTAAAAAAAGAAATAAAGAGAGTTACACATCCCCCATACTTGACGATGGAATGAAATGGACCAAATGCTGCTAATGATAGATGGAACGAGAAAACTTCCTTCCATACTTGAGGCAAAATAAAAGGTAACATAGACCGTTAAATGATAGATGGATAAGGGAACAAAAGCGTAAGAAAAAAGCATTAATATGGTTGGCATGGAAAGTTCACTGGTGACTGGAAAGTTGTACTTCTCAAAAGGATTTTATCTCTGTTTTCAAAACCAAGAGCTCTGGTATTTGTTTAGTCTTTGCTTCCAACTACGGGTTTTCAACCTTGCTATCAAAAAGCTATGGTTCGAGAGTCTCCCCTTCTTTCTTCAAAGCACCAATTATTGAGAGAATAATTGTCATTCTTAGTGCAACATGCATTGTCCCAAAGTACCACATTGTCTTCTGCATGATTGTGATATTGCTTGTTCTGAAATTCTTAGTTCTAGTCTCCTTTAAAACTCTGGAGGAGTTTATGCATTTATGTTTTGCTTCACTCATGGAGGATAGCGAGATACCAATCTAGTATGTTCAAGCTATGCGCATTTTGATATTGTCTTGATTTTCGGCAGCATATTATGTACTTTTGGTTGCTTGTGATTGATCAGTTGAAAGAAGGATTGCTTCGTGCATTGTCGTCATAGCATTGTTTCAATTCTTGCTAAACTCTTTTCGTGGTGCATGCTTATTTACATCTATTGAAGCAAAAGAGTTTGTCAAAGTTTTCTTTGTCACGTCCAGTTCGTTGAACTGATTTGCTTGAGGACAAGCAATATGCTAAGCTTGGGGGAGTTGAAACTTCTCAAACGTATCTACTTTTCCAAACAATCTTGCTATTGTCCTTCCCTCATTCTTGCATGATTTGAACTAAAGTAACCGGGACTGACGTTGTTTTCAGTAGAGCTGCCTATATGTTTTATTGTGTGCAGGAAAATGGATTTTTAGGTATCTCAGAAAATTCTAGAAAAATTCAGGAAAAATCCAGGCACCAGAAGCTTCCACGGACCAAAAGTGGGGCCAGAGGGGGGCCATAGGGGCTTCAGGCGCCCTGCTGGCGCGGTCCCACCCCTGGCCGCTCCAGGAGGCCGCCTGGGGCCTCCCCCCTCCTCTGGTACCCTACCGATGCCCCTATTTATTTCTGTGATGGGAAAAGCCCAAAACATGAGTCACTTTTCCAGTTTCTGTCGCGGAGCCGCCTCCACCCTCTGTTCTTCCTTGGGAGGGCTAATCTGGAGGCTGATTTGGCCTCCGGAGAGGGGAGATCATCGCTATCGTCATCATCATCACCACTCCATCCTCCCTCCATGACTTCTCTTCAAATGTGTGAGTAGTTCCTTGCTATAGGCAAAGGGGATGGTAGGGATTGGATGAGTTTGATCATGTAATAGTTTGTCAGATTGTTGGGGGCAAGTTGCCTATCATCTACTTTAGTGTTTATCATCTTTGCTACAACTTGTTGCTCTTAATGCTTGTCACTTGGGGCCCAAGTGCCATATTTTCATATCTGAATCACTTGTGTTTTCATGTGTATATTTATGTTCTTGATCCTATCTATGAGTTGTATGCACCTATTATGGTCCGGAACCGGCGATGACAAAGGTTACAACTTGGGACACCGAAGGGGATGGTCCTTAATTTGAGGATTTCATGTATCCATTGAGTTTATTGCTTTGTTCTTGTGCTCTTTGACAGGAGCACCTTAATCTCCATAAGTTCCCTTGGCCCCGTTCATAGCGGGATGGTAGGACAAAAGATGTTATGAAAGTTCTTATTGCAACTACCTACGTGATACATGCCTGATGTTTGATATTTTCCTAGATGATCCTTTATTTTCTGTGTGCCTTGCTCTGTGTTAGAATCTATTACATGTTCACTCTTACTCAAGCAGCGCCCAACCAACCATCTCCCTAGCCTACAGTGTTTTAATCCTACTAGTTCCTACAAGTTTATTTTCGCCATTTTTCTTTTGCTGTCATCACTACCACTATCATATCACAGTTGCTATTAATATTTTGTTGCAAGCAAATATATTTCAGGTGCGGTTGAACTGACAAATCTACTGTCAAAGCTTATAAATATTCTTTGGATCCCCTTGTATCGAATCAATAAATTGGGTTATCTTCCCCGCGAAGACTATATCGATCCCTACAGTTGAGGGTCATCACTAGCCCATCGTTTTCCCTATTCAGGAAGGCTTCAATATTATAGCGCAGGTTGTTGTATAAAAAGCTTTCTTGCCTCTTGACTGTACAAGTGGTATGATAGATAATCTTCGGTGAACTTCTTCGGAAAATACTGAACACAAAGATAGGCATAATATAGTTTTCAGTATTGAAATTTTGTGCATAGGGAAAAATTTGGTACAGGTGTAAATTAGTACCATCCTATAGGAGACTGAAGTCTTCTTCATTCTGCAGACAAAGAGTTTGTTATCTTTCGCGGAAAGTTTCTTTATCCTTACAATTTTTCTAAGAGTATTGACTTGATTTGTAGTCATCGTCACCTCGTCTCCCCACATGCAAAATGGGTCGAATAGTGGATATAATCCTCTGAAAAAGGGAGCTCCAAGCAAAATGTAAGTATTAGAATCCGAGTAGTGTCATTTCTCCTTTAATTGTACACTAATGGGATATAAGCCATTTAGACCATGTGCATACCTCGGTTGTAAATCTCAGAGTCAGCCATTACGACCCCAAAATTGCGTAAAGTGCATAATGATTAGGTAATGTAAGAATTGTCATGCAGTCAATAATAATTCTGTCAATTGCCCAACTATAATTTGTCCACCCAACTTATCTGTTTTATCGTTTTTTGGGAGAGAGACATCACTAGTGAATATCATGGGACCCCAATCCATATTTCCACCATTGTTTACACTTCAACTCTTTACTGCTTTATTTTCCTTTAGTTGCATTCACCATCACTATTTCCACCGTGCATTTGATCCTTTCTAAACGACAAGGCCGGAGATATTGAAAACCTCTCTAAACTCGTTGGGAAACTTATCTCCTTTAGGAAACTTAATATCTGGCGCCGTTGACACCTACTTACAGATCTCGGAGTCCTCCTGTTATGATAACCTTGGTATCTTCACCGAGGGAAATTTTTTGCTCTCTACATCATAACCTTCCACTCTGGGTAACCGACGAGGAGGTGTGATCTACACCCATCAGGTCCTCGCGGATCGCACTGAGATCCAAAGACTACCATTCGGCGCTAAGGTTACATCCAACGACCATGATTGTGCGCTATGGTCATTACATTTTCGGCTGGATTTTGAGACGGCCAACGGGGTTTTCCAGTGTTTGACCAACATTTAACTAATGAAGTTTGTAGATTCAGTATCATGTTCGTGAAATGATGACGGGATGCCAAATATCATCCCGTTTGGAGCTCGTTATAATTGACTTTCAATTCGATGGGTGTTTTGCTAAAAAATATCAATAAATGCATAATATTTATCAAACGAGGTCCAAACTGTTTGAAATTTTATAATGTTAGTCTAAATGCTTAATTGTGAACACATAAAAGTTTGGGGTTCAAATCATTTAAAATATAGTATGTTGTATTTGTAATGTGGTTTTCGTTATCAATCTTGATGATTCAAATGGAATGGTCGTGTTTTGTACACGAAGTATCACTGGTTTTTATCCTAACCATCTTTAAATTTCACCACATACATTCTTGGTGAAATGATGACAACATGCCAAGTTTCTTCCAATTTAGAGATCATTTGAATTGATTAACAGTTTCAGGGTCGTGTTTCTCAAAAATGATTCACATGTTCAATCATATTTACCACATGAACTCAAAATTGTTTGAAATTTTAGGATACTAGTGTGAGTGCTTAATACTGAACACATAAAAAATTGAGGCTAAAATATTTTACAATAACATGTTGTCTTTGTAATGTGGTTGTTTCACGTAGAAACCCTGACATTTCGATCGGAATGGCCCAATTTTGTACACTAAGTGCCATCAGTTTTTTTCATGATCCTCTCAAACTTTTACCACGTAACATGTTCGTGAAATGATGACAGCATATCAAATCACATCCTATTCGGAGGTCATTTTAATCGATTTTTACTAGTAGAAAAAGGCCAATTTGGCCCGGTTCTGGAACCGGGACTAAAGGGTCGGTACTAAAGACCAATACCTTTAGTCCCGATTAGCCTACGAACCGGGACAGATGGGGCTCCACGTGGCCGCTGCGGGTTTCTTAGACCGAAGTGTTTTTTGTCCCGGTTGGTAGCACCAACCGGGACGAAAAGGCATCTACTCATCAGCAGTTCAATGGCTGGGCTTTTGTTTTTTTAAAGGGGGGGGGGTTAGCGGGTTTTGTAGGGTTAATTTAGAGGTTTCATATATTATGTTAGCTAGCTAATAGAGAGAAGTGTCCTATCTTATCTCCATGGTTGATCGACGCTACGTACTATATGTATAGAGATGACTCGGCACGCTTGCTAGTAAGAAAATGAAGGAAACCATTCAGTACAGAAGATCGTCATGAACATATACAGAGAGAAGTTATTGACCTCTCTTTCTCCGAGAGATTGGTCGAACAACAAGTTTTCGTATATCTATACGACGCTACTGGCTACATATAGACAATATAAGATCTCTTACATTCCCCTAACATCTGAACTTAATGTCCACATAGTATTCTCCGTCTTTATTGATGAAGTGGTCAAGAAAGAATCCCATCAATTCCTCTTGAATTTCTTTTATGCGATCTTGTGGTAGAAGTTCCTTCCGCATCTCAAAAAGCTAATTTGAAGATGGGGGTCAATACATATATATGAAGGAAACTCAACACAAATGATGGTAATAAAATAAAATTGTGAATATTATTGCTTACGCACTTCATAATCTTCTTTAGAGTAGCCCCGCTGAGAGGTCGTCGCATTGTAGATGTACAAACAAACGTAGTATCCAAAAAACTTAGTCCCTTCTTCCTGCCAAAACCACTTTACAACAAATCGAGGTCAATCAAATTGATAATCAAGCATTATAAATGGTATTGATGAAACTAGCTAGAATCAATGGAGATGCGCTGAACTAGGTAGTAGTACTTACTTTCAGTTGTGTAAATTCCAGCTTCTCCAGCAGTCCTAGAGCTTTTGCGGTGAACACTTTCCATACCCTACTGGACAAAGAAAATAATTATTACCTGATATCTAGAAATGAACAAAGTTGCCAATATTGTGGGATAATGATCGATTTAAATTACTTCTCGAGCATTTCAGTCATGGCCGCATACTCCTTGCGATCTTTTCGTCTTAAGTCTAAGACGGTTACTAGTCCCTGCTCAAGCTTAATCTCTAGGAGAATAAGTGGAAGCTGCACACGCATGAATAACTCATCAATTATATTACTATAACCTCAAGTAATAAGGGAAACGGAATATGCACAAGACAATACCAATCACTCGAAGTTGTAAGGAAATATATGTTATCTTTGTATCTATTTTTAAACAACGATTTGAGAAAGTTGGGCTCAGTTTCGTTGGACTTTGTTTTTATTTTTAAGCAATGATTTAACCGTCCATTCATCTATGAGATTTAGTTTAATGAACCCAATATCATAGATTTGTCTTTTCTTGCATCGAGGATCTTCAATATGCATAATATAGTGAGGATAATTATATATACATGCAATGAAAGAGCTGAGATGTATATAGAGACTTAATTACAGAAGTAGTACTTACAGACAGTAGCAAGTGACGATTACTTTATCGAGGGCCTTTTGATTGAAAAACTGGAAGAACTCCTCGAATGGAACAGACAACATATCAATTCCAACGAGGTCGTGCTCGTCGTTAACTCTCAGCGTCAAAGTATCCATCCCAGACTTGCAGGTGTGCATGTACCAATGATGGAATCTTCGCATCATCGTTGTTAGAGGATGACCAGGTTTGACGAGAGGATTCCCGTACTGGTATTTGTGTACGTCCACCTCCATTATATCAAAATTTGCATCGTAGGGTAGGTAATCACCAGGATTGGTACCGAGAAGCATTCACGACAGATTTTTGATGATATCGCTAGATACCTTCGGCGGGGGGCACGATTGGTTCGCCTATTCGCCAAGCTGAGGAATTTTTTCCCACTTGTCCGTTCTTGTAAACTTTTCTCACTTGAAGTGGTTGCCGACCGGCGCGCTTCTTGCACTGCCTTTTTAAGAGCGCGGACATGGTTGTCATCCGGCGGAGGCGGTGGTTGTCGCTTTAGGGCATCAAAAGTGCTCTTCAATTTCACCGGATCTATATTCTCCTCCGGAGGTGGATTTTTCTTTTCAAAAAAGTCCTTCACTTGGGCTTTACAGATCTTCGTATTTTCCTCGTCGGTCATCTCATATGGTAACTTCTCAAGAGGCTTGAGAGATGGACCGAATTTGTATTTCCTCCCGCCTCTGACTGTACTACTAGACACCGGAGCAGCCGGAGCGGCAGCGGCTGTCTTCCTTTGCTGCTTACGAGTCGGAGAAGGAGGCAGAGTGCGACGAGTCGCCGGAGCAGCGGAAGTGGCGGCGTCTCTCTTCCGCCCTTTATAACGAGGCGGAGGAGGAGGCGGGCTGCTCGAATGCGCCGGCGCAGGCGGAGAAGGAGGCGTAGTGCCTCCATGCTCCAGAGAAACCAGAGAAGGAGGCGGAGTGCCGCCACGCGCCGGAGAAACCAGAGAAGGAGGCAGAGTGCCCTGATCAATTGCTGGAACAGGAGGCGGAGGACGAGGCGGAGTGCCCTGACTCGCCGGAGGAGCAGGAGGAGGCGGAGGCATCTAGTTCAGAAGCTTGATGAGCTCCTTCCTCCATAGACATGGAGTCTTTAGAGAAAGACCCAGCAGAGTCTCCACTTCACCTGTAGGGTGGTCAAGCTCGAGGTCCTCAAATTCCTCCTCTATCTCATCGACCATCACAATAGCATAGCCTTGTTGAATCCAAAGGTAGTGAAAAGTAGCGCCGGGTCTAGGAGGTGCAACAGAGCAGATAGCCTCCTTGACTTTGTGGTGTTGCCATGGCATCATAAGGTTGCAAGTTTGAGCCTCCGTGATAGCATCCACGGGGTAGATGTGAGCCGTTAAGTTAGGCTGCTCAAGCTCGGTGGAAGCCACGCTGCTTCTGCGAGATGGAGGGGTAGCTTCTGGGATAGCTTCATGCCGCTGAGATCGTTGGCTCTCAACTTGTTCCTCTAGCTTTCTTACTCTTGCATTCATCTTCTGCAGATCGCCAAGCTCCTATTTCCTCTTCCTCTCCCGGGTTTTGTAATCGCCTGCGCTAGGAAACCCAACCTTCCACGAAATGGAGCCTGCCGTGCCTCATGTTCGTCCTGGGTGCTCAGGATTCTCGAGGGCCTATATGAGCTCGTCGTTCTCTCTGTCGGGAACAAACGTCCCTTCCTGCGCTGTGGCGATATACTGCCGAAGCTTCTTGATAGGTATTTCTAGTTTCTTTTCCGTCCAAATGCACTTCCTTGTTTCAGGGTCCAAGGTTCCCCCAGCCCCGAAGTACCAAGTGCTTCCACGGTCTGGCCAATTCAATGTCTCTTGTTGGACCGCTTTATCAAGCATGTCCTTCTCAGCCTTGTCCCACAACGGCCGGGCTTTGAGGTAACCACCTGACCCCATGCAATGCTGATGCTTCTTCTTTGCAGCATTTATCTTGTTTGTCGCTGACATATTCTTACTCTTCTCCGATGTCTTGTGGGCCACAAATGCGGCCCAGTGATCTCTTATCTTCTCAAATCAGCCGGTGAATGCTGGAGTCTTCCCTTTGTCGACAAACGTTGAATTCAACTAATTCTTCCACCTCCTGAATAGATCTTCCATCTTCTTAAGAGCATGAGCCTTGACCAATGGCTCTATAACTAGCTTATCCGGATCCTCCTCATGCGGTACGGTGAAATTTTCCTTCAGCGCGTTCCAAAGATCAGCTTTTCGTCTATCGTTGAACAAATACAATTGAGGGTCTTTGCTCTGCGGCTGATTCCATTGGTGGATGCTGATCGGGATCATATCCCTAACAAGAACCCCACACTGAGCAGAAAATTCTTCCTTGGTCTGGCTGGGTTGAATCGGTTGGCCGTCATCCTTGATTGATGTGATTGTGAACCTTTTATCCTGACGCAACTTTTTCTTCGGGCCTCGTCTCATTACAATAGTTTGTCTCGATCCGGAGGGCTATCCTCGCGCATCCTTGACTCATGGTACGTGAGTGTTCTCTAATATCCGACCCCTCAGAGGAGTAGTGATCCATCTACTGATAGAGTTCTCAACTAGTTTTGTAGGTTTTGAAAATAAACACAGATTGCCCAAAATACGACACATCACTAATAGGCTAGAGCTCTTGACACCAAAAGTTCAAACATTACTCACATCAATACCTCAAAACTATTGCAAGTTACTACTAAAATCAAATAGCAACCTCAATTACCTACTTCTCAAAAACAAGACATAACTCAGTGCAACAACCAACTCTCTTAACAAGATAATCTTGAAAACTAAAAACAGTTCCAGGAACAAACTAAACAAAAGCCAAGGCTCTTGCTAAAACTAAAACTAAAACTAAACACGACAGTATCTACGAAAAGATAAAGAACACAC
The DNA here is from genome assembly GCA_950022295.1 of Bromus sterilis. Taxonomy (NCBI): domain Eukaryota; kingdom Viridiplantae; phylum Streptophyta; class Magnoliopsida; order Poales; family Poaceae; genus Bromus; species Bromus sterilis. Next base: position 298,832,901 of record OX465601.1, on the reverse strand, counting down.
AACAGCAAAAAGATAGGCATGAAGGAACCCTATGATGTGTTCTAGATTTTGAAAGTGGAGCGTGTTTCTCTCCCACACAAAGTAAGACGGGATCTAACTTGTTATGAACAGAAAGCAAAGCTAAAGAAAACAAAAAATAAACCTAAGAGCGAGACGCTCCAAGCATAGCACATAACGCATGAAGTGATAAAAATTTAATGAGACGAAGGACGAACTGATAATTGTTGATGGATAAAGGGATGCAAGGGGGCATCCCCAAGCTTAGATGCTTGAGTCTCCTTGAATATTTATTGGGATGCATGGGAGCATCCCCAAGCTTGAGCGCTTGACACTCCCGAATCTTTTTTCATCATCTTCCATCGCACACTTGAAAACTCATCATAAGCTGATTAGAGAGGTTAGTACCCTTAATAAATAATTTTTCCCCACTCGATATAAAGATATTCTTGAAGAGCTTCTGTTTATCAAGATTGCCAAAAGTTTTTTGCAAAGAAAAATCAAGCTTAAGGTTTGCAAAAGTTAGGAGAGACAAAACGAGGCAGAATCTGAGAAAAACAGAACAACAGGTAGTAACGAATTTTTTAGGCGCACTTCTGCAACTTAAATAAAAAACACAGAACATACGAAAGTTCTGTGATTGTATAGAACACGATGTGTAAAAAATTCAGCTAAAAAAAATGAACTGGTGATTTATTCTGATTTTTCCCGTCACGAGGACAGAATCTGTTTTCTGGACAGCATGTCACAACTTTCACTTCCCTTGTCGTATGAGGCTATACTTGGCACAAAGCTCGAAAAATAAAGATACAATGATGTTGCTACAGTAGTAACAAGCATCAAGACCACTAAAAACAGAAGTAAAAGCATCTTGGGTTGCCTCCCAACAAGCGCTTTCTTTTACGCATTTAAGCTAAGCATAAAGATTTATAGAAGATGCTCTCACAGGAATAAGAATTTTGAAGCAAAAGAGAGCATCAAGAAGCAAATATGAAAAACATTTAAGCCTAACCCACTTCGTATGCATTGGCATCTTGTAAGAAAATAAATCAAAGAAGCACAAAGAAACCAGCATAGGAAGGTGGAACAAGATCATCTTCAAAACTTTCAACATAAAGAGAGGAGTTTTTGTAACATGGGAGTTTCTATAACCAAACTTTCCTCTCTCAAAATAATTTTCAGTAGTATCATGAACAACATGAAGAATATAACTATCACATAAATCATATTGTTCATGACCTACAAGCACACATGTATTGTTTTCAAGACGTTTTTTAGGATCATAAGATAAATGCAACCCATAACATTGATATTTGATAAGAGGAAAATTCTCCGCCGTTGGAGATTTCAAAAGGATAATAGGGAAATCAAGTGTGGGTGCAATAGCAACAATTTCATGCTTGACGTAAGGAACTATAGCAAGTTCATCTTCGCAAGCATAATCTATATTGGCATCATGGCCATCAACAAACCAAGTATCAAATTCTTCAGAAAGGGATGTATCAAGTGAGTCCTCGGAATCATTGCATTCCTCATCAAAGAAATCATTAGCCTCTTCTAGGGCAGCAAACATTTTTTTTAAATCCTCAATATAAGTATTGGAAGTATAATTCTCGAAGCAATAAGCAAGAACTGCAAAGTTTTCGGACTGGTGAATAGTATCATGACACTTTTCAATCAAAGAAGCAATCTCATAAGCACTTTTTAAAAGCAAAAAACTCTTCAATCTTTTCAACATCAAAGTAATCATAAACACCTTTTGCATAAGAAGATAAGATCTCATTTTCATTAAACTCACATTGGAAAGGAAGGTGTTTATGATCTATATTAGAACAACAAGTATAATCATAAATGTGGCACAAAAGTTTAGCCTGGCCATAAGAAACATGTATTTGATCCCATAAGTGTTTCCCTTTCTGAGATAGGCGGTGCCGCGTATAATGAGCATTCTCATCCAATGATTTTACCTCAACCAAGTCGGTTGGGTTTTAAGCGCGAGCACAAATTGATCGAAGACGATCCAAGTGAAACATGTCAAACATGTCCATCCTAACATATTTGGGTGGCTCCACACCCATTGCAAAGATAGCATCAGTAGGTAGACGAAGGCAAAGATAAAAGGTAGCAACTATTTTTTGGTTTTTCAAAAAGACACAAAAGCAAAATAAAAAATAGGAAAGTAAACTAACAAGACTAAAAAGTAAAGGTAAAAGGTAGTGGGCAACTCCCCTATCTTGTCACTCGGAGTACCCGGTAACCGCGCCAAAAATTGGCTTGATGGCGTGAAAGTGGTAATGGATTCTTTCCCTTCGTTGGTTAGCCCAAGTGGAAGGTGAGATGTAGAATAGCAGCAAATTTCCCCTATGTAGAGGATAGGGTTTGTCTCCCATAGGACTCCGGCGATGGTAAGTAGTTGGTTCGGCAAGTGATGCACCGTCTGAAAAGAATCACTTGCTTCTCCTAGACCTGCACACAATACAATTAACTTTTCTCCCAACGAAGTTCCGAGAGGTTGTTAATCTCTCCGGTCTTGTTTTTTACAAAAGATCAAACACAAAGGGATAATGATAATGATAGCAACTGAAAATAAATACTAAAAAGTAAATGAGTGTGTAACAATGATGAGAATATGGACCGGAGTCCCGTGATGTTCACTAGTGATGTCTCTCTCCCAAAAGACGATAAGATTGCTATGCGAGGTAAACAAATTACAGACAGGCAATTGACAGGATTATAAACGCACCGCAATGCTAACTATGCTGCAAAAGAAAGGAAGAGGCTCAAAAGCATGGGCAGTACGCCAAAATAAGTACACCAAAATCCATTGCATCTACTACTAATCATCCACCTTGAGATATCTATCCAGAAAATCTCGATGGTATTAAGTTGCGAGCCCCACCGAAAGTGTAAACCCAAAGCAACAGACAACTGCATTAAAAATAACTTTGCGTAAAGCAAACAATCCTTGCAACCGCGGTTACAAGCACCGTTGTTTCCTCCCTTGTGGCCACAACACATCCCTTAGACTCATGTTTCTGTCACCCAAGCATGTCATCAGCGGGCATGTACCCACAATCGAGCATAACGTTCCCTCTTGGAGTCACTACCTACCACTTGGCCAAAGCAAAAAATAGCAACGGAGACCATGCAAGAATTACTTCGGAACAAAAATACAAAAGATAAGAACCAATTATATTATCACAATCTGAACATAATCTGATAATCCATAGATCCCATCAAACTCAACATAGCAAAAGTAGAAAGAATTACATATGTGCCTGGATCATGTAGGGCTGCTCACGAGGGCTAAACATTGAAGATCAAGGAGGGGAGGAGAACATCACATAGCTACTGATCACGAACCCATGGTCCAAGGTAGACTACTCACGACACATCCGGGGAGCGTCCATGGTGGAGGAGAAGCTCTCGGTGGTCGATCTTCCCTCCGACAGGGTGCCGGGAAGGGTCCTGACGGTGCTCCCGATATTGGAAGCGCGGCGACGGCGGAACAGAGGCGACATCGCGAATTAGGGTTCTCTCCGGAGTTTCCCCGTGACGCAGATTAATAGGAGAAGGGGGCAGCCAGGGGGCCACTAGGGGCACAGGCGCCCCCCTGGCGCGGCCAGGCCCCTGGCCGTGCTAGGTGGCCACCTGGGGCCCTGGTGGGTGGCCCCTGGCCCTCCTTCGGGCTTCTGGAGTCTTCCGACACGCTGATTTTTTATCTGATTTTTCCCAGATTTTTGGAGCATTTTTTATATGGGGAAAAACTGAAATAGAAAAACAGCAGAAAACAGAAACTCGCACTGGGTGCACTGAGTTAGTAGGTTAGTACAAATATGATCAAAAGTGTATGAAAGTGTATCTAGATCATGAAAATATCACACAAAGATGCATGGAATGAGCAGAAATTATCGATAAGTTTGAGACGTATCATCCACTATGTAACCATAATATGTGTCCTTTCCCCTCTTGGTTACTGCATGAAAGAGGACACCGATGTTTTGGTTGATGCTCTTTTGATCTTGGGCGATCCTGTAAAATATATCCCCATTTATCCCGTATCTTTTGTAAGTCAATACAGTATAAGATGGTCCCCTGGACAACGAGTACAACTCATCAGAAACAGTGTTGTCAGCTCTTAGACGTGTTTCCAACCAACTGCCGAAAGTCTTGATGTGTTCACATGTAATCCAGTCGTCACACTGCTCCGGATGTTTGGAGCGCAGACTGTTCTTATGTTCATTGACATACGGGTCACCATGTTAGAGTTATGTAGAACTGTGTAGTGTGCTTGAGACCAAAAATGCCCGTCCCTACATATTATTGAGACCTCTCCAAGCGTGCCTTTTCCAGTCAGTCTCCCATCATACCGCGATTGAGGGAGACCAATCTTCTTAAGGCCAGGAATGAAGTCAACAGAAAACCTAATGGCATCCTCTGTTTGATGGCCCATCAAGATGTTTCCTTCTGGCCTAGCGAGGTTACAGACATATTTATTTAGGACTCCCATGAACCTCTCAAAGGGGAACATATTGCGTAGAAATACAAGGCCCAGAATGACAATCTCGTGTACTAGATGAACTAGGACATGCGTCATGATATGGAAGAAGGATGGTGGGAACACCAGCTCAAAACTGACAAGACATTGCGCCACATCACTCCTTAGCCTTGGTAGGATTTCTGGATGGATCATTTTCTTAGATATTGCATTGAGGAATGCACATAGCTTCACAATGGCTAATCGAACGTTTTCCGGTAGAAGCCCCCTCAATGCAACCAGAAGCAGTTGCGTCATAATCACGCGGCAGTCATGACACTTTACGTTCTGAAATTTTTTCTCAGCCATATTTATTATTCCCTTTATATTCGACGAGAAGCCAGACGGGACATTCATACTGAGCAGGCATTCAAAGAAGATTTCCTTCTCTTCTATGGTAAGAGCGTAGGTGGAAGGACCTTCATACTGTTTTGGAGGCATGCCGTCTTTTTCGTGCAAACGTTACAGGCCCTCGAGTGCCTGCGATGTATATTTTGTCTACCCATACACACCTAAGAAGCCTAGAAGGTTCACGCAAAGGTTCTTCGTCACGTGCATCACGTCGATTGAAGAGCGGACCTCTAGGTGTTTCTAGTTGGGTAGGTTCCAAAATATAGATTTCTTCTTCCACATGGGTGCGCGTCCCTCAGCGTCATTCGAAACAGATAGGCCACCGGGACCCTTTCAAAATATTACGTGTAAATCATTGATCATAGAAAATACGTGATCAACCGTACGCATGGCGGGCTTCTTCCGGTGATCTGTCTCGCCTTTGAAATGCTTGCCTTTCATTCAACATTGATGGTTGGTTGAAGAAATTGATGATGCCCCAGGTACACATTCTTCCTGCAATTGTCTAGGTATATACTTTCGGTGTCAGCTAAACAGTGTGTGCATGTGTGGTATCCCTTGTTTGTCTGTCCTAAAAGGTTAATGAGAGTAGGCCAATCATTGATGGTTACAAACAACAACACATGCATGTAAAATTCCTCCTGTTTGTGTTCATCCAACACACGTACACCGTTTCCATTCCACAACTGTAAAATTTCTTCAACTAATGGCCTTAGGTACACATCAATGTCGTTTCCGGGTTGTTTAGGGCCTTGGATGAGAACTGGCATCATAATGAACTTCCTCTTCATGCACATCGAGGAAGGTTATTATAAATACATAGAGTCTCAGGCCAGGTGTTGTGATTTCTCCTCCTCTCCCTGAAAGAATTAATTCCATCAGTGCTTAACCCAAACCATAGGTTCCTTGGGTCATCTCAAAACTCAGCATGGTACATTCTCTCGATTTTTCTCCATTGTGACCCATCAGCGGGATGTCTCAAATTCTCGTCTTTCTTACAGTCTTCATTGTGCCATCGCAACAACTTGGCATGCTCTTTGTTTATGAACAAACATTTCAACCATGGTATTATAGGAGCATACCACATCATCTTGGCAGGAACCCTCTTCCTGGGGGGGCTCACCGTCAACATCACCAGGGTCATCTCGTCTGATCTTATACCGCAATGCACCGCATACCGGGCATGAGTTCAAATCCTAGTACACACCGCGGTAGAGGATGCAGTCATTAGGTCATGCATGTATCTTCTACACCTCCAATCCTAGAGGGCATACGACCTTCTTTGTTGCGTACATACTGTCGGGCAATTCGATATCCTTTGGAAGCTTCTTCTTCAATATTTTCAGTAGCTCCTCAAATCCTTTGTCAGGCACATCATTATCTTCCTTCCACTTCAGCAATTCCAGTACGGTAACGAGCTTTGTGTTGCCATCTTCGCAATTGGGGTAGAACCCTTTTTTTATCCTCTAACATGCGATCGAACTTTAGCTTCACCTTTTCACTTTCGCACTGTCTCCTTGCATCAACAATGACCCAGTGGAGATCATCATCGGGCACATCGTCTGGTTCCTCTTGATCTTCAGCTTCCCCCGTTGCAGCATTATTGTACTCAGGGGGAACATAGTTTTCATCGTCCTCTTCTTCTTCGCCATCTTCGATCATAACCCCTAATTCTCCGTGCTTGTTCCAAACATTATAGTGTGGCATGAAACCCTTATAAAGCAGGTGGGTGTGAAGTATTTTCCGGTCAGAGTAAGACTTCGTATTCCCACATATAGGGCATGGACAACACATAAAACCATTATGCTTGTTTGCGTTAGCCACTTCGAGAAAATTATGCACGCCCTTAATGTACTCGGAGGTGTGTCTGTCACCATACATCCATTGCCGGTTCATCAGCGTGCATTATATATAATTAAGTGTGTCAAAAACCATTACAGATCAACATCATGAATAGACAAGTGACCAAATTAATAGAAGTTCATCATCACATTAAAACCAAAGTACATACATTGTTCTCATTGAACAACATATAGATCTGCAGAACATTTAATTATTAAACCATACATTGAAACTACATAAAACATTTCAATGCAGCTACAAATGCAATCATAATCGCAACCAAGGTAACAATTGATCGAACGACATAATGATACCAAGCCTCGCTATGAATGGCATATTTTCTAATCTTTCTAATCTTCAAGCGCATTTCATCCATCTTGATCTTGTGATCATCGACGACATCCGCAACATGCAACTCCAATATCATCTTATGCTCCTCCATTTTTTTTTTTTTTTTCCTTCAAGTAATTGTTTTCTTCTTCAACTAAATTTATCCTACCGATAATAGGGTCGGTTGGAATTTCTGTTTCACATACCTCTTAGATAAATAAAATCTATGTCATGTTGGTCGGCATAAATGTCATAAACAATAAATGAACCAAATAGTTATAAAAGATAATATATACCACATCCGTATCATAGACAGGACGAGGGCTGACGAGGGCGGATACAAAAACCATTGCACTAGCTATATAATAACAAGCAATAATAAAAGTAACAAAATTAGACAAGTATCTATCTAATCATATAAGTAATAATTTTTTTTCTTTTAGAAATAAGATAAGAACAAGAGGCTCACCACGGTTGTGCCGACGAAGAGATCGGCGTGGGCGATCGACGGCGGTGAAGACGGGGATGGGACGTGACGGACCGCTAAACCTAGACAAATCTTGAGGAATATGGAGCTTGGAGGTCGAGTTTGGAGAGGAGAAATCTTAAGTAGTGTGGTTTCGGCATTTCATCGAACACCTCATGTGCATAGGAGGTGAGCTAGAGCACCCCAGAGCCCTCCCCTCGCCGGCCAGAAAAAACAGAGAACTTGAGTGCTCTGCTCTCGGGCGGGGGGTATATATTGCCAAATCATTGGTCCCGGTTCGTGGATGGAACCGGTACTAAAGGTACCCGTTAGTCCCGGTTCCAGCCACGAACCGAGACGAATGGATGTGGGCCAGGAGCGAGGCCCATTGGTCCTGGTTCGTGGCTGGAATGGAGACAAAAGGATCCAGACGAACTGGGACAAATGCCCCACGAGACCCGGCCTCCCCCCTGGGCGCACGAACCAAGACATTTGCCCTCATGGGTCCCGGTTCATGACTCAACCGGGACTAATGGGCTGGCCAGGCCTGAACCAAAGCCCTGTTTTCTACTAGTCTTTCAATTTCATGGCTGTTTTCCTGAAAAATATTTCACTAACTGCATAATATTTAGAAAATGAAGTCGCAACTGTTTGAAATTTTAGGATGTTAGCTTGAATGCTTAATGGGAACAAATAAAAAGTTTGGGTTTCAAGTCACTTAAAAATAATATGTTATACTTGTAATGTGGTTGTTTCTGGTACAAACACCGATGCTTCAAAGTGAATGGTACATCTTCATACACGAAGTACCACTAGTTTTTATCATAACCGTCTTTAAATTTCACCACACACATTGTTGGTGGAATGATGACAACATGCCAAGTTTCTTCCAATTTAGATTTCGTTTGAATTGATTTTCATTACCAGGGTTGCTTTGCAAGAAATGATTCACCTGGTATATTATATTTGTCAAATGAAGTCAAAATTGTTTGAAATTTTAGGATAGCAGTTTTAGTGCCTATTGCTTAACACATACAAAAATTGGGGGTTTAAATGATTTTAGAATAACATGTTGTCTTTGTAATGTGGTTGTCTCACATAGAAACCCTGATATTTCGATAGGAATGACCCATTTTGTACACGAAATACCATTACTTTTTTTTATCATAATACTCTCAAATTTAAACAACATTCCGGTCTGGTGAAATGATGATAGCATGCCAAGTCTCATACTGATTAGGCATCATTTGAATTGGTTTTCAATTTCAAAGTCTTGTAGGGTTTATACCCACTAGCTGTTACAACGCAAACGATTATATTCCTGTATGTATATGTTTTTCCATCTGTACTGCAAAGCAAATGGTGAGAAATTTTGATACGCGTGTTTTGTAAACAGTATCCCATAGCCTTCTTATGGGTGTAGATAACACCTCTTCGTTGGTTACCCCAAGTGAAAGGTTATGATGCAGTGTAGTGGTGGTGGAATGCCAGATCTGGCCAGGTTCTCAACGTCGCTGGAGTTCGCTGACAGAGAGGGTGGTGGATCCTCTGTGATTATGGTGCGTTCATCACATAGGCAGGGTGTGGGCCAATAGGCTTGTGGGCTTGCGGGCCGGTGACACGGTGCCGCCGATTGCATGTGGGGGTGCTGGGGTGAGTAGCTTCGGGCGAAAGCCTAGACACCATGACGTCTGTGGACGTCACTTTTCCTCCTTCGGTGGGCCTTTGTGGAGCTTCTTGTCCTACATCTTTGGACCATGGCCTTCGTCCGAAAGCCTAAAATCTGGTGTGTTGCGTGAGGACGTCATTTTCCAAGTTGTTACCCCTTGGGGCATCATCCGGAAGGTCATTGAACCCCTCGCGCTTTCCCGGGGCTGGACGCGCACGACACCGCGGTCCGTAGGTGTCTGACTGGTGATGCTGGTGTGGTTAGCGGGGCGGCTGCCTCACTTCCTTTGGCGTTGCAACTCGTGTGGAAATCGAGCAAGGTACCAAATTATATAGTAAAAACTATACTACAGGTATTAAATAAAATCAAAACATTAATGCGTGACTAGCCGGTCGTACATACTGTTCCGGGGAGCTAAAATACAGTAATTGATCGTAAACCATTGTTTCAGAATCGTAAATACTGGACTGGTGACCTCAAGAGTCTAGTCGCTTCTGGTGTTGCTGCACCAGCGATGATGTTGATCACCCAAGATAAGGTAAGACAGAAGGAATAAAAGATAAGCTGGAATATACACTTGTTGCAGAGGAAAAAATTATTCAAATTCCTTTACCTACTTCGAAACATAAACTAGTCTTTATCACCACAAATATTCCTTCCATAGACGTAATCGAACATAAAATGTATTGGTACAAATCTCAACCAGAAGGTACGTTTCTAATAAGCCTTTTATATAATTGTATAATTCACTATATTTTGGCCTCTAGAGTGCAGAATCATTTTTGTTTGCTGCAACTATAGGTACGTATCACTATGTGTAGCTTTCTTGGGATACAAGTAATAATTTTCTCAGCAGTCTAAGAAATTGCACAATATATAAATCAGGGCAATTAAAAAAATTCAGGAAAAAATGATCCAACATTTTGATACTTGGATCTGCCGCATGGGGCCGTGCTTCCGACATCATACCAAACTATGAAAACAGATACTATATATAAGATTCCTCAACTGGCATATTTTGACGAAAATTCCTGTACACAAATGGCTCACCGATCGAGTAAGGTTGCGTGATTCTTCCAAATGTCATAAGCACATAAAATGGAACCATATGCCGGGCACCTCCATCAACAACGACAAGGGGTACGGTATGGGTGGCAGTGAAGAATGCAAAAGAAGAAAAAGACATCGCAACTAAACAATTCAATCATAAATTATTTAATGTTCTTTAATATTAGTTTCTCATTGTGACAATGTTTTATTTCAAAGTGACCACAAATGCCCACCTCTTATTGACTTAGGAAATAAAAAAGGCCTCAAATGGCCACCTCTTTTTGACTTAGCAAATATTTTTTTTGTAAGCTAATAAGTGCTAACCAAATAAGATTTTATGTTTTTGCACAATCACATTAATCTGGGCATGTCTGGCTGGTGATGCTGGTGTGATTAGTGGGGCGGCTGCCTCACTTCCGTTGGCGTTGCAACTCGTGTGGAAACCGAGCTAGCTAGGTACCGATTTTTCAAGTAAAAACTATACTATGGGTATTAAATAAAATCAAAACATTAATGCGTAACTAGCCGATTGTAAATACTGGTCCGGGGACCTAAAAATACAGTAATTGCTTGTAAACCATTGTTTCAGAATCGGAAATACTGGACCGGTGACCTCAAGAGTCTCGTCTTCTGGTGTTGATGTACCAGGGATGATGTTGGTCACGCAAGATAAGGTAAGGCAGAAGGAATAAAAGATAAGCTGGAATATACATTTGTTGCAGAGGATAAAATTTTTCAAATTCCTTTACCTTCTTCGAAACAGAAACTAGCCTTTATCACCACAAATATTCCTTCTATAGACCTAATCGAACATAAAATGTATTGGTACAAATCTCAACCAGAAGGTACGTTTCTAATAAGCCTTTTATATAATTGTATAATTCACTATATTTTGGCCTCTAGAGTGCAGAATCATTTTTGTTTTCTGCAACTATAGGCACGTATCACTATGTGTAGCTTTCTTGGGATACAAGTAATAATTTTCTTAGCAGTCTTAGAAAGAGCACAATATATAAATCAGGGCAATTAAAAAAATTCAGGCAAAAATGATTCAAAATTTTTATACTTGGATCTGCCGCATGGGGCCGTGCTTCTGCCATCATACCAAACTATGAAAACACATACTATATATAAGATTCCTCGACTGGCATATTTGGATGAAAATTTCTTTACACAAACGGCTCACCGAGTAAGGTTGCATGATTCTTCCAAATGTCTTAAGCACATAAAATGGAACCATATGCCGGGCACCTCCATCAACAACGACAAGAGGTACGGTATGGGTGGCAGTGAAGAATGCAAAAGAAGAAAAAGACATGGCAACTAAACAATTCAATCATAAATTATTTAATGTTCTTTGATATTAGTTTCTCATTGTGACAATGTTTTATTTCAAAGTGACCACAAATGCCCACCTCTTATTGACTTAGGAAATAAAAAAGGCCTCAAATGGCCACCTCTTTTTGATTTAGCAAATAATTTTTTTTGTAAGCTAATAAGTTCTAACCAAATAAGATTTTATGTTTTTGCACAAGCACATTAATCTGGGCATGTCTGACTGGTGATGCTGGTGTGGTTAGCAGGGCAGCTGCTTCACTTCCGTTGGCGTTGAAACTCGTGTGGAAACCGAGAAAGGTACCGATTTTTATAGTAAAAACTATACAACCTGTATAAAATAAAATCAAAACATTAAAGCGTGACTAGCCGATCGTAAATACTGGTCCGGGGACCTAAAAATACAGTAATTAATCGTAAACCATTTTTTTAGAATCGTAAATACTGGACCGGTGACCTCAAGAATCTAGTCTTCGGGTGTTGCTGCACCAGCGATGATGTTGATCACGCAAGATAAGGTAAGACAGAAGGAATAAAAGATAAGCTGGAATATACATTTGTTGCAGAGGATAAAATTATTCAAATACCTTTACCTACTTCGAAACAGAAAGTAGTCTTTATCACCACAAATATTCCTTCCATAGACCTAATCGAACATAAAATGTATTGGTACAATTCTCAACCAGAAGGTACGTTTCTAATAAGCCTTTTATATAATTGTATAATTCACTATATTTTGGCCTCTAGAGTGCAGAATAATTTTTTTTTCTGCAACCATAATTGTCTAATTAACCAAGCTTGATGTATTTCTCATGCCTTGTCACAACAGATGTATAGTCATAGATCGATGAAGAGCCCACTTTCAGTCTATTCCATCTAGGCTGTATGAGCGTCGATCATGCCAAAACGCAATTCTAGCTATATTGTGTTCAAAGCCTGCATGCTGTCCTTCGTAAGGACACACACCATCCCGAACATCGATTGATTAGTAGAAAATCAAAATAAATGAAAATCGGGTTGATGATGTTGATTCTATCTAAAGAAAAGTGGTAGTCACATATTTCGAAAAATATGTATAACATTAGTAATAGAAATGGGTAACTGAGTAGTCGCAAACTGTAATCCTGCACTTTTCCTATTGTTGCATTTTGGCCTCTCGAGTGCAGAATAATTTTTTTTGGGTGCAACTATAGTTACGTATCACTATGTTTAGCTTTCTTGGGATACAAGTAATAATTTTCTCAGCAGTCTTAGAAATAGCACAATATATAAATCATGGCAATTAAAATTTTTTAGGCAAAAATGATCCAAAATTTTGATACTTGGATCCGCCACATGGGGGCCGTGCTTTCGCCATCATACCAAACTATGAAAACACATACTATATATAAGATTCCTCGACTGGCATATTTGGACGAAAATTCCTGTACACAAATGGCTCACCGAGTAAGGTTGCGTGATTCTTCCAAATGTCAGTAGCACAGAAAATGGAACCATATGCCAGGCACCTCCATGAACAACGACAAGGGGTATGGATGGCAGTGAAGAAACAATTCTATCATAAATTATTTAATGTTCTACGATATTAGTTTCTCATTGTGACAATGTTTTATTTCAATGTGACCACAAATGCCCACCTCTTATTGACTTAGCAAAGAAAAAAGGCCTCAAATGCCCACCTCTTATTGACTTAGCAAATAAAAAAGGCCTCAACTGCCCACCTCTTATTAACTTAGCAAATAAAAAAGGCCTCAAATTCCCACCTCTTATTGACTTAGCAAATAAATTTTTTTGTAAGCTAATAAGTGCTAACCAAATAAGATTTTATGTTTTTGCACAATGACATTAATATGGACATGTTAATTATGGGCAAACCTACTAAAATATTTGTTGCACAAGGTTGCAACGCACTGGCAATCTCATGCAACCGGACCCCGCATTTCCATCGCCTCACATGCAAGTCACCATCCAACATCGATATCACCAAAAATGTGTGGCGTACGCAATTCAACAGCAAGCATCGGCCCCCGCCTGTGTTTGGAGTACCATGCAGCGCAATGCCGTGAAAAACGACAAAACTAACCCTTTTTGCGAAGTTCAGCACAAAATGAACTCATTTTGAAATATTTCACAAAATAGCTTATTTTTATAACGCCAGGGCCCAGGGCTCCATACTAAACAGTATGACACCCTGGTCAAGGGAGCCATGGGGTCAGAGCGGAATGCCACGTCGGACCGGCATGAGATAGATGACACCCCATCTCGGGGGCGCTATGCCTGTTCGCTCAAAACGATTGAGGGGGCAACGTACTGCCATGAAGTGAAAAAGGTAGAAGAGAGCATTGTAGGACGGGGACTATGTGTTGTAGGATAATTATTCTAGTCATCTCTAGTATGTTTGTTCTAGGTCATATTTCCAACCTATGGATGCATATTCTATTTTAATTCAACAACGATGTTTATTAGTGCTTCTCTTTGAAAGGATCGATATGGTCAACTAGAGGGAGGGGGGTGGGTGAATAGGTGGCTAAGTAATTTAAGCTTTATTACCAACTTTGAGGGTTTAACGGGTAAACAAGATTCTCTAGATGTGCACTAGATGAACAACCCTAGGTGGCAAACAAGCTCAACACTACTAGAGAAAGGGCTTATGGTGGCGCTCTTTTTGACCCTTTAGTGGCGCATTATGGATGCGCCACTAAGGACAAGCCACTAATAAGAGCTTAGGGGTGGCGCATTCTGAATGCGCCACCCATAAGACCCTTATGGGTGGTGCATTTCGAAATGCGCCACCCCTAAGACATTATGGGTGCCGCATTACAGAATGCGCCACCCATAAGGTTCCTTACGGGTGGCGCATTACTAGCTCGCCACTACCTGTACAGAATATGCGCCACCAAAATTTTTTACAGAAAACAAAAAAAATTACAGAAAAATAAAAAAAATACAGAAACAATTACATAAATGGAATCACAGAAATTATTACGTAAATAGAATCATTACAGAACTAGAGAAAACATTACATGTTTTCGAGTATTGTTTACAAGTATCAAATACAAGTTATTACAAATGAAATAAAAGAAAACCCTAAAATTAATCTTCGAGTATTGTTTTCTTGACTCCATCTTGATAATGTTGATCATTTTGATCGATCTATTGCAGCAAGCAAGTGAGTGTGAATGACAATGGCATAAATGACCACATTTATCGTTTAAGAATATAGGAAGATACATACACACAACACAACTTCAATAAGAACTGATCAACTAAACTAGTAGCATAGCCAAAATGTTGCATGATACATTTATAAAAAATGGAAAAGTGTTTGTGCGATAGAGATAAAGTTATTTAGAACACAAATCATCAATATTGTTCGGATCTAACAACGCTAAGCATGGAACAATGTAGCATGAAATTCACATCGATCGTCATCACTTGTGACTCGGGTCACGGAATGGGCGGCATCCTTCTTTCGTCATGAAAGGCCTTGTGTCACGCAAGGCCTTTAGGCGGGCTTCTATCTCCCCATTGGATGGTGCAATGTTGGAGGATGATAGTCGTCATCTCCCCTTGGATGTGAAAGAAATCCTTCCTAAGTTTTGCATCGGCGATTGCCGCCTTCCTTTCGGCCCTCGCTTTGAGATGCCATGGCAGCGTAAGGTTGCGCTCTTCCTGTACAATCCCCCGCATGTGATGGAGGGCGTAGTACGCATCCCTCACACTGCCAGCCGGCTGCTTGACGCACGGGAACTGCGTTACGTGGTTGAACACGCTCACGCCAGGAAGATGCTTCCTGTATTTGTGCTTCACGATCTTGCCTCCGGCTTCTTTGTAGCCGGCGAGAGCATCATCCAAAACTCTCATGATATACTTGTAATCTTTCTTCTTCACACTCGCCGAGTCTAAATACACGGCATGCGCGTGTTGCGGTGAAAATAAGATGAGCACACAGTCTTGATCCTCACTGCATAATTAAAACAATCCAAAAATAATGTTGGAAGAGGACAATGGCAGAAAGCTAAGAAAGCATATATGCTACGGCGGCGAGCGAATGACTTACTTGGGAGAGTAGGTCATGAGAAATGAATCCTTGTCGGCGTTCTCTAGCATGAATTCTCTGATGTACCCCGCCGCAAGAGTCGCGTCCCCGTCATCCATCAAGATGCTTTCACGCATGTAGAAGGGATTCAATATCGCAACGCTCGGGGTCTTATCTCTCCTGATACTCATAGAAAGGCTGAGCGAGAACAGACGGATAAGGCTATATGGTCTAGCTGCTTGAGATGAAACAAATTGAAGATCTCTGAGAACCGCAGGATTATCGTATCCGCGGGGACATTGTTGATGAAGGCCATGTTGAGTCGCACCTTGGCCATGAAAACTGGGTACGAGGGATTCTTCTCTCGAAGAAGCATCTTCTCTAATGCCATAACACTATGATGCACACTCTGCATATCCGAAGTTGCAAGGTCGAGCATGTCATTAGGTAGCATCGTCGTACCCTCCACATGGATTTCAAACGACAGATCCTTGGGTCTTGGTGGCCCGTTCTGAGCCCTGATCGGCATCGGAGGTTGGCTACTCGAAGCGGCCTTCTTTCTTTTCCGTCCCTTCTTATTTTCTGATTTCGAGCAGTCACCGGCCTTTATCTTCTCACTCGCCGCCTTATGGAGTGTGGACGGGCTGAGAATAGATCTCATTGTGGCATCTTCTTGATGCTCGATGAAGGCGCAAGCTGCTGGAGGCATCTCCTGAGAAGCAGCGAAGAGACGCCTGGAGCAAGCAGGTTTCGCCGCAGGATCAGCCGGACTGCGAGCTTCCTCGTCATGCTGATAGGCTCCTTCAGTAGGAGGCATGAATAAGTCATCAGCATCATAAAAAGTGTTGATGAACTGGTCGGCTTTGATATCATCATCAAGATCGTCGTCTTCTTGTTGTGCGCTGATGGGATCATGTGGCGCCGGCACGACGACTACCGGTGTTATCCTTGGTGTGGTGCCCCCTTCCCCCGTCATCAAACACATTTGGGTCTTCGGCCAAAGGCATATTTGGCCAAAAAAATCATTGAGGACTGCCTGCTCGTCCTCATCATATCCGGGGGGTTGAATGGGAGGTCCCACTCTCTCGTAGACCGAAATCACGAGAGAGATTTGAACCCTATGCATCTCCGGTGCCATCGGCCTATTTTGCATCACTCGATTTTAGGATTGAAGGATTTTACCTTTGGCAACATCCTTCAACTCGCCGTCCACGACTTGTAGTAGAATACACGGAGTGTCCTCCTGTGAAAGAGACATATGCATGTAGGGATCAGAGAGATGCCAGTAATAAAAGGGAAGGAGATGAAGTCCTCGTTTGAGTTGCGGACGCTTATAGTTACCTTGAGGGCGTCGAGGTCGGCCAATGAAGAGACCCCGCCGATGACGGCGGGCATTAACGAGACGGAGGGTGCGCTTCCTCCCGTGGCATTGGTCGCCTTTTTTTCTCTACCGTCGGGTGCATTATTATCATGCCCCGGTTGCTCGATCGTGGCTGGAGGAGTCACCATCACGTCAGGCGCCGGCGTCGCGGTGTTGGCGGCCGTAGTCGGTCCGGGAGCCACCAATACAGCCGGAGTCGGGACTGCGGCCGCCGCGGTGCCCGAGTTGCTGTCGACCATGTTGGGGACCGGTATGAGCCGTTGTCCACCACACGCTTGCCAATTCGCGAGTGAGTGCATCATATCGGGAAGGAGGGCGCTCATCTTCTTCGCCACTTCGTCAAAGACAAGCTGCGGAAGCATGTTCACTTTCTCCTCCAAACACTTTTGCTATTGCTTTGCCCTCATTCTTGCATGATTTGGACGAAACTAACCCGGACTAACGCTATTTTCAGCAGAGCTGCCTGTATGGTTTTATTGTGTGCAGGAAAATGGATTTTTAGACGTTCCAGAAAATTCCCAGAAAATTACCAGAAAATCCACGCACCCGAAGGAGCCAGAAGCCAGAAGTGGGACCAGGGGGGAGCCCTGGGGGCCCCAGGCGCCCCCCGAGCGCGGCCAGGGGTGGGGTCGCGCCCTCTGGCTGCCTGGGGGCCTCCCCCCTCCTCTGGTGCCCTACCGAGACTCCTATTTATCCCCGTGACGAGAAAACCCCAGAAGAAGAGTCGTTTTCCCAGTTTCCGTCGCGGAGCCGCCGCCACCCTCTGTTCTTCTTCAGGAGGGCTAATCTGGAGGCTGATTTGGCCTTCGGAGAGGGGAGATCGTCGCCATCTTCACCGCCATCGCCAATCCATCCATCCTCCATGACTTCTCTTCACATGTGTGAGTAATTCCCTGCTGTAGGCAAAGGGGATGGTAGGGATTGGATGAGTTTGATCATGTAATAGTTCGTCAGATTGTTGGGGGCATGTTGCCTATCATCTAGATTGGTGTTTACCTTCTTTGCTTCAACTTGTTGCTCTTAATGCTTGTCACTTTGGGCCCGAGTGCCATGTTTTCAGATCTGAACCCTATGTGTTTTCATGAATATATTTGTGTTCTTCATCCTATCTATGAGTTGTATGCACCTATTATGGTCCGGAACCAGCGATCCCAAAGGTGACAGCTTGGGACACCAAAGGGGATGGTCCATAATTTGAGGATTCCATGTATCCATTGAGTTTATTGCTTTGTTCCGGTGCTCTTTGACAGGAGCACCTTAATCTCCATAAGTTCCCTATGGCCCCGTTCGTAGCGGGATGGTAGGACAAAAGATGTTGTGCAAGTTCTTATTGCAAGCACGCACAACTACCTACGGGATACATGCCTATTGTTTGATATATGCCTAGATGATCATTGCTACTCTGTGTGCCTTGCCCCGTGTTAGAATCTATTATATGTTCACTCTCATCCATGCAGCGCCCAACCATCCATCTCCCTAGCCTACAGTGTTTACAATCCTGCTGGTTGTTAGTTGTTGCTTTTGTTGTTACTTTTGCTGTTGCCACTATCACTATCATATTACCGTTACCACTTATCGATTGTTGCAAGCAAGTATATTTCAGGTGCGGTTGAATTGACAACTCAACTGTCAAAGCTTATAAATACTCTTTGGATCCCCGTGTGTCGAATCAATAAACTGGGTTAACTTACCCGCGAAGACTATCTCGACCCCTTACGCCTGTGGGGCATCATACGGCGGCGGTTGTGGATGGGGGCGCGGGGGGTGGCTCCGGTGGCGGTGAGGGCAGCGGCCGGAGAGCGGGGGCGCGGCTAGGACTCTGGTGCCGGCAAGGTGCGGCGGCGGCTAAGAGACGTCGAGGGGAGTGGGGGGAATGGGTACTGTGCGGGCAAGGAGAGGGTAGTTTTGGATAGGACAAGTCTTACGGGTGGCGCATATTGAAGAAATGCGCCATCAAGTGGATCCTTATGCGTGGCGCATCTCTGCAAAATGCGCCACCCCTAAGACATGCCTATTTTTTCGTTCAATTGATTTAACTCTATTAAATAACATGCGACTTCCTCTGTCGCTACTAAATATCATGTGACTTGATGTGCTTGTTGGTGTAAATTTTATTATGTGCTCTAATATTACGTGTAAAATGGGTCTACACGCATGCCCATCCTTAATTTTCAGAAACCCCGTTGGAAAAACTAGAAATGTTCATCAATTACAAAGTTTCGATTAAATCCATGCATACAGAAAGTGATCATGAATTATAAATTTGGAGCTAACTATCTAGCTAGTGTTTCCTCAAGATCTTCTTCTTGCCCTTCTTCGTTTTGGTTGAATAATTTAGGCCCGGGACATATTCACTTTTCCTCTTGTACGAGAGACCTTTCTTCGGTAGGGTTGTGGTGTATGTATCCTGAGCGGCATAATCATCGTCCATCTTCGGGTCGCCGTACTTGTCAAAGTCTTGCTTCTTGGCGACTCCATCCATTCCAATGATGTTTCTTTTGCCTCTCCTCACTACAACGTGGTTCGGCTTTGATGGGTCGGTAATGAAGAAGCATTGGTCCACATGGCTAGCCAGTACCTATGGCTCATTTTTCGCGGTCACGTTTGCGCCCGCAGACTTGGATTTGGCTTCGGGTATAACCATGGTGGTGAAGTACCGGTCTTCTTTTATGACGCTCTTGGCCCATCTCACACGGAACATCGACACCTTCTCTCCACAGTAATCGAGCTCCCATATGTCCTCGATCCTTCCGTTGAATCTTTCCTTAACGTCATCGGTGTAGAATATCCCCATTACCCCTGAGTTCTAGTAATCACAGTTATTGTCCTTTTCCTTCGTGTAGAATGTGTAGTCGTTGATATGATACACTTGATAGGCCATCAGGTTGTGTGCGACACCCTGTGACAAGATGAATGTCATGTTTTCGTCCTTGGAAGCATTCCTTCGCGGGGGATTAGCACGAAGCTCGTCCCTGAACCAAGTCATGAAACCGGAGTTGTGCTCTTTGATTAGCCGTGGATCTCGGTCCGTTATCTGCAGGCCCTGGTCACTGTACTTCTTCCTGATTACATCCTTGTGCTTTATTATCCAAGGATCGACCAACTGGATGGGTTGTAGCGCGACTAGGCTTGCTCTTTCAAATTCGATGTCTCGACCCTCAAAGTTGACATGCATTGCGCGGCTTCCCTCCTGGTGACCACATCCATCAATCCTGCCAAAGTGCTTGTTGACGCGGGCAAACCAACAGGGTTCTCGGTGCTGAGATAATTCGTGCAAAAAGAGATGCATTCTTCGGTTAGAAAGCCCTTCGCTATGCTTCCATCTGGACGGGACCTGTTACGAACGTATTGTTTGAACGACATCATGCTACGCAGAAATGCAGGCCCAAGTTGGACGATATCCTCCACGACATGGATCAGCAGATGCACCATAATGTCGAAGAACGCGGGCGGGAAATAGATCTCAAGCTCGCATAGTATGAGCACGATCTCCTCCTGTAGCCTTTTGAGTTGAGTAGCGCAAATCGACTTCCGAGAGATGACGTCAAAAAAGTTGCAAAGGACAAACAACGTTTTACGAATGATGTGCTCGTCCATTATCCCTCGGATCCCAACCGGGAGAATCTGCGTCATCAGCACGACACAGTCGTGAGATTTCATCCCGCTGAAACGCTGCTTCGCCTCGTCTAGGTATCTTATCTTCCCCTCATAGCTGTTCGGAAATTTTACTCCTATGAGGCAATGGATAAACCGCTTGATCTCCTCCTCGCACAGAATGAAGCATGCCAGTGGGCAGTGATCAATACCAGTCTTCTTCTTGGTCGCCCTTTTTCGTTTCCATATCCTCCTCCTCCTCCGGCTCTTCTTCTTCGTCACTAAGGGGGGTGAAGTTCCCTCCTGATGCCCATAAATTTCAAGTCATTCCTTGCTTTTTGCCCGTCCTTGGTCTTCTCCGGCATGTTGAGCAGCGTGCCAAACAAGCTCTCGCACACGTTCCTTGTGATATGCATGAGATCAAGGCTATGAGGACTGCGGAGGAGACTCCAGTATTCCAAATCCCAGAAAACAGACCTCGCTCTTTCCATACACTCATCAATGGATGAGTCTTCTTTTTTTTCTTTCCCGACGCCGGGCACTCTTTCCAAGTTTTCAACAAGTTGTTGATTTCTTTGCCGCTACTTTAAGCTGGGGGTGCTCGGAGCTCCTCGCTACCATCGAACAGATGTCCCTGTTTTCTCCACGCGTTTTTCTTGGGAAGCGACCTCCAAGAACCCTGGAAGACGGTTTTTGAAGATCCGGGATCTTTTGGTAGCTGGCGGTACGTTGTATTATCCATGCACCTAACACATGCACAGAATCCTTGGACCTCCTGCCGTGAGAAATATCCGTATCCGAGATAGTCGTGCACCGTCGTGATCACCGCGGATTTCATTGGGAAATATTCTTTTGCGGCGACGTCTCACGTATTGACTCCGTCTTTCCATAACGTTTCTAGCTCCTCTTTCAACAGCTGCAGCTATAGATTGAGGTCCGTACCTGGTTGTTTCGGCCCTTGAACTAGCATACACATTGTTATGTACTTTTTCTTCATGCACTTCCAGGGGGGAAGGTTGTATATGCATACAAACAAGGGCCAGGTACTGTGTGTGCTGCTCTAGCCCCCAAACGGATTAACTCCATCGGCGCTCACACCAATCCTGAGGTTCCTTGGTTCTTTCCCAAAATCAAGGTATTCGAGGTCCAACGCAGTCCATTGGCTACCATCTGAAGGGTGCCTCAACATGTCCTCCTTTTCCGGATCCGGGTTCGGGTCATCCTCTTTTAGCTTCTTTCTATCTGCGTGCCAGGTCATGAGCTTTGCTTCCTCGGGATCTACGAAATACCTCTGCAGACGAGGAGTGATCGGAAAGTACCATACCACTTTTCTAGGAATTTTCTTCCCTCTCTTGTATCGACTAACACCGCACACCGAACATGTGGTTTTCTCATCGTCCTCACCCCGATAGATCATGCAATCATTTATGCAGACGTGGTATTTAACGTGCGAAAGATCGAGAGGGCACATGACTTTCTTGGCCTCAGCGATACTAGTTGGGCACGTGATGCCCTTCGGAAGACGATCGTGCCAGAATGCCATGTTATGATCGAAGCTTTCATCAGTCCGTTTGTGTTTTTCCTTCATCTCCATAGCCCCAAGTGTTACATTCAAGCGGGTATCCCCGTCGTTGCATCCTTCATACAACTTCGTAACCACGTCTTTCTCGAGTTGTGCCATCTTGGCCTTCTCTCTAGCCGCACCTCTTGCATTCACCGCCTCTTTGACAAGAAGCTCTTGAACATGAGGGTACTGCACCCAGCTTGAATCCTCATGTCCGGCATCTTGATCATGATGTCCGGCATATTGATCTACATGATCTGCTTCAGCATCTTCTTCATGATCATGTATGGGATGCTTTTCGTCATCTCGCCCGCCGTTATTGTCTGGTTGCCCTTCCTCATTTACTGGCGCCCCACCATTGACGTCCTCCTCCTCACCATCTTCATCACTTATCCACGGTGTGTATCCATCCATCAAACCATTACACTTCAGGTGTCTTTCCAATATTCCGGAATCAGGCTCGGTCACGCACTGAAGTCTGCATCTCCGACACGGACATCTTATATCCGTCCTATTATTCTGTAGCATGTCGTTTATCGCACATTGCATCCACTTAGTCATGGTTATATCGCTCAACATCTCGCGGACCATGATCTCCTGCGTGCACAGAGAGAGCAACACAATTATATATCACAGTCATCGCCGAAAAAATTCGGCATGACCTTCCCTAATAATGCATTGGAGCATGCGGAGAGTGCGCCGGAAATTTGCCTAAACGGAAATGAATCAACATTTTGGCAAAACATTGGCATCTCAAGATTCACATATACATCAAACCACCATAAGCTTCACATATACATCAAACCACCATAAGCTTCACATATACACTTCATATATACATCAAACCACCATAAGCTTCGCATATACATCAAAAACCACCACAAGCTTCACATATACATCAAACCACCATAAGCTTCACATATACCTCAAACCACCACAAGCTTCACATATATACTTCACATATACATCAAACCCAAGCTTCACATATACATCAAAACCCAAGATAATAAAGGCAAGTAAGGGTGATAAATGGACGAAAAGAGTTGGGGAGGAGGTCCACATACTTTAATATGAAACAAAGTAGATTTAGAGCCAAGTATGGATGGAAAAATGGAAGAAATGAGGTGGGGAGGAGGAAAAAACTGAATAGATCTAGGTGACAAGAGTAGATCTAGTTTGAGAAGTGTGTGGAGTGAATGAGAGCTGGTAGGTGGGGTGGAGGAGATAAGGGCAGCTCCATGTATTTAGTGGCTCATATTGCATCTCAGTGGTGGCGCATATCCAAATACGCCACCCCTAAGCTATTAGGGGTGGCGCATTCCCAATATGCTCCACCCCTAAGAGCTTAGGGGTGGCGCATTCCAGATATGCGACACCCATAAGCTCTTAGGGGTGGCGCATTCCAGATATGCGCCACCCATAAGGATCTTAGGGGTGGCGCATTTTCGAAATGCGCCACATATAAGAGGATCTAGGGCTGGCCCACCTTAGGGGTGGCGCATTTTACGTAATGCGCCACCTCTAATATTTTATAGGTGGCGCATATTTAACCAGTGCACCACCCCTTATAACATAGTGGCACATTACATAAAAAGTGCGCCACTAATAAGAATTCCATGTATAGGATTTTCTCTAGTAGTGCAAACAAATATGCTACACAACAAATACAATAGCAAGCCAACAATCATACAAAGTTAGTACAAGGTAAAGATGCGGGAAAGGATAAACCACAAGTGAGACGAAGACACTATGATTTTCTACAGAAGTTCCACTCTTTTGAGGGAGTGCTAATATCCGTTGGAGTGGTGCTCGTTCCTTGAGAGTGCTACCATATACGTAGCTCACCGTATTCTCCATTTCGAGTCACCTCCAAAGGTTGAGCCTCGATCCAGTCAGGATTGGTCATGAAGGCGACCACCACACTTTACAAACTTCCCAGAGCACACCACAAACAAGGAAGCTTACGGGACAGACACCTAGCCTCCCAGGAGCCAAAGCTCCAAGAGTAACAATGAAACAGTGAAGAAATCATGCGGGAACACAAATCGGTTTGGTGAAAGTGTAAATCGGGCCTTATTCTTTAAAATCCCAAAAGATCAACCATTTTGGGTGGAGGAGATGAGAGTATTGAGCAATATGGTGTTCCAGTACCGGAGCTCAAGCAAGGAGGGAGAAGGATTAGGGTTAGAGGAAGAAGAAGAGGTATTTATAGCACTTGGGAGGGCTGGTCATAATCTAACTATTGGACCCCGTGTGCACAAGGTAAGTGCCCGTGTGCATGGGGCATACAGCTAAAATTCCACCAGCCCTAAGTGCACAAGACAGGGAACCCCGTACGTGTGCACAAGACAGGGAACCCCGAAAATATCTCAACTTCAAGTGTGGGAAAGTGGGTTGCATACGCAATTGAAAATTATGTTCCCACACATACTCGAATCTCATTGACACCTCTTGATAGTGCGGTTTTTTTCCTACGACACAAATAAACCGAAATAGATCCTTCGAGCCGCTGGAGAACCACGCCTTTTATCTTTTTGTAGTGGGGCCAAACATCTTCCAAAAAAATAACCCTCCACGAGACCAATGACCTGAGATAAATCTTTTATCAACCGTCATTAGTCCCACTAACCACATTGTCATAATTCCAAAACACCATTTCGGAGTAAATGCACTTTCAATCTCCCCATTTTTGGTGAATTGATGACAATATGGTTAGAGAATGGCAACTAGATATACAAGTAAGCATGCCATGCAAACTATTTAGCATAAAGAGGTCCCCCTTGGTGTATACATATATTAGGAAGAGTGCTTTTGAATGCAATACACATACAACAAAGGATATCCCCCTATGTAAATAGCCAAGTGCAATGATATGAATGAAGCATACATACTAATTAAGATGATCATTGCACAAGAACCTATCATGTGATCCCTAAGGAAATAAATATGACAAACATAGATCACATGATGGAAATAAAAATGTGAGCTAATAATTATGCAAGACTATCAAGTCAAGGATAAACATAAACACACATAGTCTCACACATAATAGATAAGGTGGCTCACATCCACACAAGAGAAGGGGAAAGGAAATAATACTGAAAGTACCACAATTCAACATAAACAACTAGCACAAAGTCTCACATGGCTTGAAAACTATCCAGCAAACGATCCCCAAATTGCATCTTAAGAGTAGGAGACTTACAAAAAGAGGTGATCCATGGGTCAAGGGGGAACCACCACCAGCATCAACACCTGGGTTATGAACTGGGATGACTAGGCTCCATGAAGCAGGAGTACAATCACCACGAGAAGAAGACGAACCATGTATGTTTGATCCGTGGGATCCCTACATTGTGTTCGAAAGAGACATTAAGGGGAGGTCTCAAGCTTTTATGTCATGCTAGCCCAAGATCAAATTAAAACTGTCGCACATCACTTGATAAAGGTAATTGATAGTTACATAATATTACACATGGTTGAGAGGAAGTGCTCAACAGTTATTACAAACTCACAATTATACGATGGTGTCGGTTATGAGAAAGTGGTACGGTGGTAGTACAACACTGATACAATAAATTCAGTCAAGCGTCAGGGTGAGGCTTGGCTAATTTATTCGAGTACCGGAAGCATTGCGAATGATGCGTCTGGTAGACTCCATAACCACAGGAAGACTAACTGGGAACTCCTCTAGACGTTGGAATTGCTAGCATACTCCTCATCCATAAGATCATCCTCATCGAAAGCTGGCCAAATCAACAACCCAGGTGATTACTTTTTAAGGTACTCGCAAGACAGTTTGGACAAGAGATATACTGACTACAAGCAGAATGCATATGCTCATGACAATTTATTCTTGGTGAGATATTCAGGTAAAGTAAGTTATATGACATGAATAATAGGGCAGATAAAAGGGGTTAGTAACCACAATATCAAACTTTCATACATCACATATAAAACATTGATTCTTAGGTGGTGCGGCCATCCCAGAAGAATCTTAACAGAAATAAAATGGTTGACTCAACGTTAAACCGCCCGTAGATCCAATAAATATAAAAGGGGAGATTTACGCGAGATAGAACCGCCAGAAGGTCCAAAAAAAATTAACACACAAGAAAGACGGGTGTCTTCGCGACGCCACAAAAGGTCTTAAAGAAATATAAAAATGGAGATTTACGCGAGATAGAACCTCCCGAAGGTCCAAAAGAAAAATTAACACAAAAGCCTGACGGGTGTCTTCTTGACGTCATGAAAGGTCTTAAATAAATATAAAAACGGAGATTCAGGCGAGATAGAACAACCCAGAGGTCCAGAAGGAAAATTAAAACACAAGCCAGATGGGTGTCTTTGCGACACAAAAGGTCTTAAATAAATAAAAATGGAGATACACACAAGATAAAATCGCCCGAAGGTCCAAAAGAAAAATTAACATACAATTATAATGATTATCCAGGAGGTAGAATCTTCCCAGGAGATACTCAATAACAATTAAAAGAAAGGGGTTAGTCCATAATAATATCCACAAATTAGATCTTGGGGGCCTTAGCCATATATATGTAGTAAGAAAAATTATTGTTTTCTCCTATGTAACCCTACATGCCTCTCAGTAGGCATAGCTCTCCCCATGAATCTGAAGATGCGACGTGGCTCGTGATACATCCCATTACTTAAAGTGCCTAGAAAATTCTGGGAAAAATATACAAAAAATCAGTGAGACGGAAGCTTCCGGATGCCCGAAGGGGGCCAGGGGGCCCTACCAGGCGTCCAGGCGCCCTGGTGGCACGACCCCACCCTAGGCCGCTCCAGGGGGCCGCCTGGACTACCTGGTCCACTTTTGGATCCCCCCTTCGCCTAGATATACCGCTCGGGACGAAACCCCTGTGGACATAACCCTTTTTCGCGATCTCCCCTCTGTTTCGCTGCTGCCGTCGTTTCAAGATCGGAGCTGCCACGAGACCCTGTCCCGGTACCCTGCTGGAGGGAGGATTGACCTCCAGGACCTTCTCCACCACCATGGACGCTTCCCGGATGTGTCGTGAGTAGTCCTTCTTGGACCATGGGTCCATGACCAGTAGCTATGTGATATCTTCTCTCCAATCTTGTGCTTCAATTCTTAGCCCTTGTGAGCTGCTCTACATGATCAAGGCATCTATGTAATTTTCCTGATGTTGCTATGCTGTGTTTGCTGGGATCCAATGGATTATGAGATTATGTTCACATTTTGACGAGTTATATATTTGGTTTACCTTTTATATTTTGTTCTTGAGTACTTGCATGTTCTCCGTTACTTTTTATTGTTGTGGCCAAGTAGTAGATAGTAATTCCATGTGGGAGCGTTTATGCATGATTGTGGGTTCATGCCCCCGATGTCTAGCTTGAATGACAGAAGCATGAGACTAGGGGATGTGATGTTGCCACCAAGGAGAAAACAACGGTGCTTATGACCGCGGTTGCAAGGATTGTTTACCTTACACAAAGTTTGTTAATGCAGTTGTTTGTAGCTTTGAGTTTACAGTTTGGATGGGGCTCACAACTTAATACCAGCGAGATGTTCTGGATATATATCTCAAGGTGGATGATTAGTGAGTAGATGCAGATGGATTTTGGACTACTTGGCTTTGCGTACTGCCCATAAATTTGAGCGTCTAGCTTTCCAATAGCATAATTAGATGTCCGGTGCGTTTATAATTCTGTCAATTGCCCAGCTTTTATGTGTTACCCAGCTTAGCTATTTATCGTCTTTTCGAAGAGAGACATCACTAGTAAACATCATGGGACCCCAATCTATAATTACACCATTGTTTACACCCCCACTTTATTTCCTGCTTTTACTTCCCGTTGCAATTATCACTACTATCTACCCTTGCGTTTAATCCTTTGTAAACAACAAGGACGGAAAGATTGACAACCTCTCTGAATTCGTTGCGAGAAAAGTTATCTGTTGTGTGTGCAGGCCCAGGTTAAGGAAGCAACTTTAGTCTTAAAACGGTGCCATTGTTTCCTTGCCACTTATTTGTCGACCTTGGAGTCCTACTGGACTGACTCAAACCTTGGCATCTTTGCAAAGGGAAATGTTCTGCTAGGTTTCATCCAACCTTCCACTTGGGGTAACATGACGTCTCATTTTTATGCCAACATCGAAGCATTTGCGGTTACGATCTTTGGGATGATAACACACCTTAATTAACCTAGACAGACCAATTTCTAATTTTCTGTGCGAGTAATCACCCAAGTCGGGGTGGCTACATGAGGTCTCATTTTTAACTTATTAAAAAATAGAAAACAAAGTAGATATTCATAGTCTATGAAAAATTCTACCCCAAATCTATATATAATTTGTATATGTTTAAGTTTAGAGAAGTCATATTTAAATTAATCAAATCGCGGGTTATGCCCTGTGTCTGCATTACCAAACATTATTGCCCCTGATTCCATGCGTGGCTAGCAATAAGAGATATTTTCACCTCGTAGCTAATGGGTGTCATCACAAACAAAAAATATTTTAGTTAGATCAAGACGAAGCCGACACTATTGAGGGAGAGGAGCAGCTTAAACATAACATTACCAAGTACAAGAACGACCTTTTTGGATGATAGTCAGGTTTCTCCGAACGAACGAAGTTGCGAAGAGACGAAGAAAATAACATTCTATCAGACAATTCTCTCAGATGGAGATAAAAAAGTAATTTTCCAAATCAAAACTTACTGTGAAGGGAAGGTATATACACACGTACATACAAATATTGATAGACGTCTAGGAATGGAATCAGGGAAAGCCAAGCCTAGGTTAGCCAGATACTCGGGGATCGGTCCTCTGGTAGCACTAGACTAGATAGGTAGATACTACTGCCACTACCAGTAGTGCACATCCATCTTATCTCCACTACCAACGAAACTATGGTTCGTCTCTTCGCCACTATAAATACCCTGCCCGGCCGGTCCGTGATTGATCAGAACCATCACTAGTTGTTAAGTTGTTTAGCGCACACACTCCACCTAGCTAGCCATGGATGTTCAACTTCAGCGCCAGAACGGCTACGGGGTCACTAAGGTGCCTGGCAACGCCTCCCCGGCGATGTCCAAGCTGAACACGGAGGCTAACGGCTTGGCGCAGTACCAGACGGTGATGATACTCTGCGGAGCCAAGCCCCACTTCGCCCTGACCGTCGTCGATCTTGACAAACAAGGCATGCAATACCGTCATGTGGAGCTTGCACCGGCCAATCCCGTGAACACCATCAAACAGGTGGCAATATATATGTATATATATAAATATAAGATGACTCGTTTTATTAAATTTAATTCCCTAGCTATATATATCTATGAAAAGTCCTTCTTGTCTTGTATATATATAGCACTGGATCAAGGACGACCACTGGGGCATGACTATCAAGGACGACAAGGGGAGAACTGCCTTTGCTATAGTGAACACGGTGACTGGAGAGGCTATCCAGCACCCGGAAGCAAATGGAGGGCAGGTTGGTCCTGTTGTCTACCCTTTAACCTCTGCTAGAATATCTATCTCTTAGTACGTAAATTCCCTTCCACATCGATCTATTTCTAAGTAAGCTACCGCACGCAGGTTCGTCTTGTGCCGTACAACCCCATCGTTCCTGACAATTCCGTTCTGTGGACCGAGGAGGAAGCGGGCAAAGGTTTCTGCTACATCCGAGAGATGAAGGAGATCCATATGCCGCTGAGGCAAGACCCCAAGGTCCTGGACGCCGTCGACGACGGCAAGCGCGTCGTCGTGTCCACCAGGAACGGGGCTCTCAGCCAGCACTGGAAGATCCAGCGCGATGCAGTGTAAGCCAGGATAGATGTGCATGCATATCTACCTGATGGGTGGCCACGCGAACCGATATACAGTAGAATAATTGATCGAGCTAGCTGCTTACATACATATATGCATGCCAAGTCGATCTGTGCCGCCATCCTGTGTATTGTATTTGCAGTATGCATGCCTCTGCAATGCTTGCATATATATGATCCATAAATAAAGTGCTTGCCCATGGTAATTACATGCAACTCACGTGTTACAATCCACAGGTTTCTCTAATGCAACCTTACTTTCGGCTTTGGTTTGTGCATAAGCCAGCTGAAGCTTAACTGATGGACCTGACCTATTTCTTTATCATTTCCTTTTCAGTCACCTTTGTGATTGGTCCCAGGAACTTGAACGATTTGAGATAACAAGTACATGCAGACATTTCCACGCCAAGCTTCATCACTACCTGGATTCAATAAATCCTAGGGAAGATGGCTATATCTACATTCGAAACTTGATCGAAGATAATCAGGCGAAAGGGCCACCGCGGCTGTGCGTGGGATGGCCACGCTTGAATTGCGCAGAATGGCCATGTGGCGTCCCGGGACCTCCTGTTAGCCTCCGCATAATATCGATCCCAAGATTCCAGCATCACACAACATACACGTGAAAACGTGCCTTGTGGTTAACCGTCAGTATCACAACAAAGATTACAATTACTCTGCAATAACAACATAATACATACATATACAATAACTCATACAAGAAGGGTCATACGACCAAGATCCAACTCATAAAACGGAAGCGAATAAAACTTTAGACAGGTAGAGGACAACAATTTCCTTAAGAAGACTCGAAAGTAAAGCAAATGGCGTCCATATCCCTGCCCAGACCGCTGTCTATGGGATAACTAGCTAACGTTGTCCATAATCATACCAATAAGTGTTTCTAACCAAGGGTACTAGCCCTAACAATACGTTAGGTATGGAAGGTATACGTGGTGAAGCTGTAAGCATCTAACCAACACACTACAACTTACGTCTAATAGAATAAGATGAAAAGTGCGACCGCATAGGTAACTCGTGAACTACATCCCAATCACCTATCTACGCAAACATAACACTACCTTGTCCTCCCCTTTGCATAACCCCACGAAGAAGAGGAAAACAAGGCACTCTCACGGTTGACAAATTATATTATTAATTGTTGAAGTGAAGCAAGCAATTAGCATCAAGTTTAAGGGTGGACAAGTTTTAGCAATTATGGTTGAAATTTTCCTATGAACTGGCATAAAGCAAGCTCCAAGTTGTCCATAACTATCGACAAGAGTTTTCGAAAAGATTTAACCCTACAGCGGTACACCAACATACCCATTATAGGATCCATACGCACGCCCATCAAAACCAGCTTCAACCCAGTATGGCATGCCCGAAGGCATCAGCGGTACAACTCAAACAACACGACATCGCTTGCTCGAGAACACCCGCGCGTAACTTGAGGTTGTAGCCTCCCCGACTTAATGTTTTTAAATTGTCCGATGCATCGGGTGATTCCTGGCTATGTCGGCTTAAGCTGCTCCTCTCCCTCAATAGTGTCGGCTTCGTCTTGATATAATTAAAAGATTTTTTGTTTTCGATGACACCCATTAGCTACGAGGTGAAAATATCTCGTATTGCTAGCCATGCATGGAATGAGGTGCAATAATGTTTGGTAGAGCAGACATAGGGCATAACCCGCGCATGGTGGTTAACAACAAAATTGTGCTTGTCCGTCCACTTCAGATTCATCGAGGATTTTTTTAGAAATATATGGATTGTATTAGATAAAGAAAATATTGGATTCATCCAGCATTACAACAAAACCCCTCAGGAAAGCACAAAATGAACAAACAAGACGCGCGCACCTTTCCCCGCATGATCCGCAGCCGCAAGTGTCGAGAGATGGGCATACGCAGCGTATTCTATTCCATATACAATACCGGAATAACCCTATATACTATATAACGACGACTTTTTCTATGCCAACGGCTTTTCGCCGAGGCCATCGGCATAGATGGAGATATGCCGTCGGCACACATCCATCTATGCCGACGGCCTGTTGTCGGCATATGACCGCCGTCGGCATAGAGGTGACCCTGGCGACCCGGATTCTGACCCGATGACGATCGCCGGCATAGAATTTATCTGTTTTTTTATTTTAAATCATTTCCTTTTTAAAGTTAAAATTTGATTAATTTAAATCTGACTTATGTAAACTTAAGCATATACAAATTATGTATCGATTTGGGGTCGAATTTTTCAAATATTATGAATATCCTGTTTGTTTTGGTTTTTGAGTATGTTAAAAATGTGACCTCATCTACTTTTGCATATAGGTCCTTAAACTTTCTTAAAACTAGATGATACTCCTCGCGATGCTGCGAGAATTGTTAAGAAATTTATTCGATGTTTTAAAACATGTGAAAATTATGAAACATACTATAATTTGATATATATTTTTGAAATAAATATTTTTTTAAAGGAAAAAATCTAAGAAAAATTGATGAAAAATCCAAAAATCAGTTAGATTTTTGTTTTGTTAATTTAGTTACATAACAATATATCAGGGAGATGATATGTGGAAAAAAACATTGAGTAGAGACATTGAAGATGTGTCCATCCTTGGCTATGATGAAAAATCCAAAAATGAATTTGATTTTCGTTTTTTTAATTTAGTTACTTGACAAAATATTAGTGAGATGTTATGAGAAAAAAACAATACTGAGTAGAGACAGTGATAACAACTATGGATGCGTATTTATAAGGAAAATCATATAGAAAAATAAAATGCGATGTAACTCATAATTTGATTTCTATAAAAAATTGCTTATAAATTATGAAGTTAAGTGCATAAAAAATTATTATTTAATTGTGATAGGTTGCATGCAGATGCAAAGTTAATGGGAGCATATGCATGAAGAGTTAATGGAAGAGTTTTTACATGGTGGACCTACTTGATGATGTGGATAATTTGCATCTCAAGATAAATAAGTTAGTGGGGATGAACTATTTAGGTATTATAGATGACAAGTAATTGATATTTATCATCGATTTTGTCAAATGTTATATGGTTTTTATAAGGATCTTGAACAGATTCTGTTTCTATACTAAGTTTTAGAATTTGTACCAACTAAAATCATGTTTGCTTCAGATTTATAGAAAACACCCTTTTGTTTTGACTTTTTTGTATATTTTTCATTGCTTGGCCAAAGAGACAAATTTTATATCTACGTCCATCAAATTGTTTCTAGGATTGTGATGATTGGTGTAAACACCCAACACACAGTTCCAGAGTAACCTAATATGGCGACGGCCTTTCGTATGCTGACAACTTTTTATCAGGGCTGTGGACAAATCTAGATCTATGCCGATGGCCCACAAAAGGCCATTAGTAAACACTGGCCTTCGATCACCGACAGATATCAATCTGTGCCGACGGTAGCTGTGGGCATATCCTTGGGAGTCGACATAGTTTGACACGTGGCAGGTTTGCTGAAGGAAGGCTGCTGTCGTTAGATCTATGCCGATGGACCTAAGGGCGGCCATGAACATTCATACATGATCGCTCATTTCTGAGAACACTTTTTGAAAAATTATTGCGGTATTTACATAAGAAAACAACCCATGGTTGTCTACACTGGTTGTCTTAGGACATGCTGGCAATGCCGAAAGTAGAAGGTGACATGTGATTTCGTTAGTTTGGAATATTCCATCTACCCCTCCTTAGTAAGCATGAATGGTGATTATTAACACAGCTGGAGTTCCTTTTGCTCAAGCACTACCGAAATAACGCAATATGCCGACGGATTTTTCTATGCCGAATGAATTTTTGTCGGGGCCATCGTCATACATAGACATAAGCAGATGGTCTGGGAAAAACCGTCTGCATAGAATTATCGTCGGCAAACCTCGATATATGCCGATGACAGCCGTCAGCATGGAGCGACCGTTGGCAAAGCTCCATGTATGCCGACGGCTACCATTGGCATATATGCCGCGAGGTGGCCCTGTTAAATCGTTCTCTCACGGCCGGCTAACACCGTCAGATATATGCCAACGGCCCTGACGGCGGCCATCGGCATAGATTTTATCTGTATTATTTTTATTCTAAATTATTTTTATTTTTCAAGTTAAAATTTGATCAATTTAAATCTGACTTACATAAAATTAAACATATAGAAATTATATATCGATTTGGGGTAGAATTTTTCATAGACTATGAAAATCTTCTTTGTTGTCTGTTTTTTAATACGTTAAAAATGAGACCTCATGTAGCCACCCCTACTTATTGTTTTATTTTTCGGATGCCTTGGGTGATTGCTCGATCAGAAAATTAAAAATTGGTCTGTCTAGGTTAATTAAGGTGTGTTATCATCCAGAAGATCATAACCGCAAATGCTTCGATGTTGGCATATGAAAAACTCTACATGTGGGTAAAGAGCCCACCCTCTGCATAGTCTAAACCATTCGAATAACCGTGTCCCCAGTTAAGGACGCCAGTTGGGAAGGGTCAAGTGTCGGTCTAGTGTCGATCTTCGAAGGAAATAACTAAACAAAGGACTGATCATTGCTATTAATCTTATCGTGAATATTGTGGATATTATTATGGAGTAACCCCTCTATTTTATGTATTGTTGAGTATCTCCTGTGAAGGTTCTACTTCCTGAATACTCATTATACTTGTGTGTTAATTTTTCTTTTGTACCTTCAGGCGGTTCTATCTCGCCTGAATCTCCGTTTTTTAATTATTTAAGACATTTTATGGCGTCACGAAGACACCCATCTAGCTTGTGTGTTAATTTTTTCTTTTGCTCCCTCTGCCGGTTCTATCTCACCTAAATCTCCACTTTTATATTGATCATCTAACAAACATAGTTCAGTTGAGGCAGTTGAGATATCATTCAAACATCAATGGCGCCCAAATTTGAGTTTGAGCCAAATTTGAATTTGAGCCCAAATTTGAATTGAAGCCAAATTTGAATTTTGCTTCAAGATTGAATGTGTGTTTTAATACAATCACCAAACCAGTACTCAGCAAGTTACAAATATTATTATATGACAAAATTTCAAACAGTTATTAGTTCAACTTCTTCCTACCATGTCGTGTGCCCTTCTTCGCCCATTTTTGTTTTACTACACGCACAAGTTCACTGAGCGTCTTGGTTTTCTTCACTAGGGTTAAGCATCCAGCAATGTATTCAGTCTGAATGTTGACAGCAGTTTCTTCAGTCTGAATGTGCACCTCCACTTGAGCTTCTTCAGTCTGAAACTCATGTGCAGCAATTTCATGTTGAGCTTCTTTAGTACGAAACTTGTATGTAGTATTTTCAGTTTCTTCGGTGTGAAGCTCGACATGAGTTTCTTTAGTCTGTAACGCGTCTGCAGCAGGATTTATAGTCATCATCACCTCGACTCCCAGAAGGAAAATGGGTGGCACAGTGGACATAATCCTCTGACAAAGGGAGCTACAAGCAAAATTTAAATATTAGAACCGGAGCAGTGTCATTTCTGCTTCAATTGTACACGAATGAATATAATCCATTTAGACCATGTGCATACCTCGGTTGTAAATGTCTGAGTCACCCATTACTACCCTGAAATTGCATAAAGTGCATAATGATTATGTAATGTAAGAATTGGCATGCAGTCAATGATAATTCTGTCAATTGCCCAGCTGTAATTTGTTCACTCAACTTAGCTGTTTTATCGGCTTTTGGGAGAGAGAAATCACTAGTGAACATCATGGGACCCCGGTCCATATTTCCACCATTGTTTACACTTCAAATCTTTACTGCTTTATTTTCCTTTAGTTGCATTCATCATCACTATTTCTACCGTGCGTTTGATCCTTTGTAAACGACAAGGCCGGCGAGATTGAAAACCTCTCTGAACTCGTTGGGAGAAAAGTTATTTGTTTTAGTGTGCAGGTCCACGTCAACCTTATCTCCTGTAGGCAACTTAATATCTGGCGCCGTTGACACGTACTTGCATATCTCGGAGTCCTCCTGGTACGATAACCTTGGTATCTTCACCGAGGGAAATTTGCTGCCATCTACGTCATAACCTTCCACTTGTGGTAACCAACGAGGAGGTGTAATCTACACCCATCTGCTCCTCGCGGATCGCACTGAGATCCAACGACTACCATTTGACGCTAAGGTTACATCCAACGGCCACGATTGTGCGCTATTGTCATGACATTTTTGGCTGGGTTTTCAGACGGTCAACGGGGTTTTCTAGGGTTTGACCAACATTAACCTAATGAAGTTTGTAGATTAAGTGCCACCAGTTTTTTTCATAATCCTCTAAAAAACCATGTACCATGTTCGTGAAATGGTGCCGGCATGCCAAATCTCATCCCGTTTAGAGGTCATTTTAATTGACTTTCAATTTCATGGTCGTTTTGTTAAAAAATATCAATAAATGCATAATATTTATCACACGAGGTCCAAACTGTTTGAAATTTTATAATGTTAGTGTGAATTTTTAATTGTGAACACATAAAAAGTTTGGGGTTCAAATCATTTAAAATATAGTATGTTGTATTTGTAACGTGATTTTCGTTTGAAATATTGATGATTCAAATGGAATGGTTGTGTTTTGTACATGAAGTATCACCGGTTTTCATCATTACCATCTTTAAATTTCACCACATACATTGTTGGTGAAATGATGAAAACATGTCAAGTTTTATCCAATTTAGAGATCATTTGAATTGATTAACAATTTCAGGGTCGTGTTGCTTGAAAATGATTCACATGTTCCATTATATTTATCAAATGAACTCAAAATTGTTTGAAATTTTAGGATACTAGTGTGAGTGCTTAATGCTGAACAAAAAAAAATTGAGGCTAAAGGATTTTACAATAACATGTTATCTTTGTAATGTGGTTATTTCACATAGAAACCCTGACATTTCGATGGGAATGACCAAATTTTGTACACTAAGTGCAATCAGTTTTTGTCATGATTCTCTCAAACTTTTACCACGTACCATGTTTGTGAAATGATGACAGCATGTCAAATTTCATCCTATTCGGTGGTCAATTCAATCAAATTTCAATTTTATGGCTGCTGAAAAATATATCACTAAATGCATAATATTTAGCAAATGAAGTCGCAACTGTTTGAAATTTTTGGAAGTTAGCTTTAATGCTTAATGGGAACACATAAAAAGTTTGGGGTTCAAGTCACTTAAAAATAATATGTTGTACTTGTAATGTGCTTGTTTCTGGTACAAACACTGATGCTTTGAAGTGAATGGTACGTCTTCGTACACGAAGTACCACTAGTTTTTATCATAACCATCTTTAAATTTCACCACACACATTGTTGCTGAAATGATGACAAAATGCCAAGTTTCTTCCAATTTAGAGATCATTTGAATTGATTTTTATTTCCAGGGTTGCTTTGCTCAAAATGATTGACCTGGTACATTATATTTTGTCAAATGAAGTCAAAATTGTTTGAAATTTTTAGGATAGCAGTGTGAGTGCCTATTGCTTAACACATACAAAAATTGGGGTTTAAAGGATTTTATAATAACATGTTGTCTTGGTAATGTGGTTGTCTCAGATACAAACCCTTCTATTTCAATAGGAATGGCCCATTTTGTACACGAAATACATGTATTTTTTTAACATAATACTCTCAAATTTAAACAACATTCCGGTCTGGTGAAATGATGATAACATGTCAAGTCTCATACTGATTAGACATCATTTGAATTGGTTTTCAATTTCAAAGTCCTTTGGGTTTAGACCCACTAGCTGTTACAACGCAAACGATTATATTCCTGTATGTACATGCTTTTCCATCTGTACTACAAAGCAAACAGTGAGAAATTTGGGTACACGTGGTTAGTAAACAGTATCCCGCAGCCCGCTGATGGGTGTAGATGACACCTCCTCGTTGGTTACACCAAGTGGAAAGTTGTGATGTAGATAGAAGCAATTTTCCCTCGGATGTACGGATGTGCCAGCCGTCGATGGCTGCGGTGGTGTAGTGGTGGTGGCTAGATTCTCAACGGTCGCTAGAGTTTGCTGACAGCGAGGGTGGTGGCTCCTCTGTGATTATGGTGCTTTCATCACATAGGCAGTGTGTGGGCCAACGGGATTGCAGGCTTGCGGGCCGGTGACACTGTGCCGCCCATTGCAGTGGGTGTTGGGGTGAGTAGCTCCAGGCGAAAGCCTAGACACCATGACATATGCAGACGTCAGTTTTCCTCCTTTGGTGGGCCTTTGTGGAGCTTCTCGTTATACATCTTTGGACCATGACCTTCGGTCGAAAGCCTAAAATCTGGTGTGTTGCGTGACGAGGTCGTTTTCCAAGTTATTACCCCCTTGGGGCATCACCCAGAAGGTCATTGATCCCCTCGCGCTTTCCCGGGGCTGGATGCGCACGGCACCGCGGTCCGTAGGTGTCTGGTTGGTGATGCTGGTGTGGTTAGCGGGGCGGCTGCCTCACTTCCGTTGGCGTTGCAACTCGTGTGGAAACCAAGCTAGGTACCAAATTTTATAGTAAAAACTATACTACGGGTATTAAATAAAATCAGAACATAAAGATAAGCTGGAATATACATTTGCTGCGGAGGATAAAATTATTCAAATTCCTTTACCTACTTCGAAACAGAAACTAGTCTTTATCACCATAAATATTCCTTCCATAGACCTAATCGAACATAAAATGTATTGGTACAAATCTCAACTAGAAGGTACGTTTCTAGTAAGCCTTTTATATAATTGTCTAATTCACCAAGCATGATGTATTTCTCATGCCTTGACACAACACATGCATAGTCATAGATCGATGAATAAGAGCCCACTTTCAGTCAATTCCATCGAGGTTGTATGAGCTTCGATCATGCCAAAACGCAATTCTAGCTATATTGTGTTCAAATTCTGCATGCTGTCCTTCTTCGTAAGGACACACACCATCCTGAACATCGATTGATTAGTAGAAAATGAAAAAAAATGAAAATTGCATTGATAATGTTGACGATGTTGATTCAATAAAAAAAAGTGGTAGTCACATATTTCGAAAATTATGTACAACATTAGTATTAGAAATGTGTAACTGAGTACTTGCACACTGTAATCCAACACTTTTCCTATTCTTGCATTTTGGCCTCTAGAGTGCAGAATCATTTTTTTGGGTGCAACTATAGGTACGTATCACTATGTGTAGCTTTCTGTTGGAACCCATGAATGCACAAACACTCATAGAAATGAAGGAGGCCGGAGGTAGAAGAAGAAAGAACAGTAGACTTGCATAAACGGCGACGAACGCCGGGGGACGAACCCCATTATCTCGGAAATATACAAGTACACTGAACACTGTTGAGTATATATGTGTTATGTATATCTGTGTATTGGGCCCACCTCCTAGCTGTGTATAGTTGAGGTCGTGGTCCACCGTTGTACTCCATATATACGTGCGGTATGCACCTGAGTAATACATTGTGCAATTCCCCCAACTTACATGGTATCAGATTTTAGGTTTCAACCCTAGCTTCCGCCGCCGCCGCCGCCGCCGTTGTGATCTGCCGCCGCCGCCGCCTCTCTTCCCTCTAGCTGCTGCAGCCTTTCCTGCAGTCGCCGCACCACCCAGCCGCCGCTGCTCTCCAACGCTGCCGCGACAACTCCTCCCAGCCGGTACACCAAATTCAACTCAACTCTACTCAACACCACCGGCCGGCGACGAGCTCCATACGCTGGCTGGGCTTTCGGCTACTCTCAGCGCTCATCACCGACGGACCAATGGGTCAGTACAAGGGGTTTTATACCCAGGTCCTAGCACACGCATGCCACTTACCCACGTACAACTCTCTCCTAGAATTTCTCGAGAACGTGCATGGAGTGGCTGCACAATCCATGCGGCTAACTAACTTATCCATGCGAACGACTAGCTACGTACATGCATCCGCCTGACCAGCACATCCGCATACACTAACAAACTTGGAACGAATCAAGTCACGATTATCCTAACACTTTCTTGGGATACAAGTAATAATTTTCTCAGCAGTCTTAGAAATAGCACAATATATAAATTAGGGCAATTAAATTTTTTCAGGCAAAAATGATCCAAAATTTTGATACTTGGATCCGCGGGATGGGGGCCGTGCTTTCGCCATCATGCCAAACAATGAAAACACATACTATATATAAGATTCCTTGACTGGCACATTTGGACGAAAATTCCTGTACACAAATGGCTCACCGATTAAGGTTGCGTGATTCTTCGAAATGTCAAAAGCACACAAAATGGAACCATATGCCGGTCACCTCCATCAACAACAACAAGGGGTATGGGTGGCAGTGAAGAATGCAAAAGAAGAAAAAGACATGACAACTAAACAATTCTATCATAAATTATTTAGTGTTCTTTGATATTAGTTTCTCATTGTGACAATGTTTTATTTCAAAGTTACCGCAAATGCGCACCTCTTATTCACTTAGCAAATAAAAAAGGCCTCAAATGCCCACCTCTTATTGACTTAGCAAATAATTTTTTTGTAAGCTAATAAGTGCTTACAAAATAAGATTGTATGTTTTTGCACAATCACATTAATATGGAAATGTCAATTATGGGGTAACCTACTAAAATATTTGTTGCACACGGTTGGAACGTACGGGCAATCTCAGGAAACCGGACCCAGCGTTTCCATCGCCTCACATGCAAGTCACCATCCAACATCGATATCACCAAAAATATGTGGCGTCCGCAATTCAACAACAAGCATTGGACCCCGCCTGCGTTTGGAGTGCCATGCAGCGCATCGCCGTGAAAAACGATAAAACTAAACCTTTTTGCGAAGTTCAGCACAAAATGAACTAATTTTGAAATTATTTCACAAAATAGCTCTTTTGAATAACGCCCAGGCCCGGGGTGCTATACTAAACAGTATGACACGCGGCGCGCTGTGAGTCTAGAAAAATGTTCACTGGGCCGGGCCGCGAACGAGTACTCTAAAACTAGTTGCTCTCAGAAAAAAGGGGGAGTGGCCATGGCGCCATGGGCTTCGCCCATGTGTGGCCACTTGGCACCATGGCAACCACCACCACGCCACATGTGGCCAGCCAAGGGCCACAGCCATGCACCATGTGGTACTACTATTTTAGTACCACATGGGATTTGGCTAGGATGTGCACCCCCCTTTTGTCCTATATAAAGATAGGTAGGGTGCACTATTTCTACATCAGAAAACACCTGAAAAATCCCAAAAGAATACAGAAAATATCTCGTGATGTCTCTCTCTTTCTCCTACCTTGGTCGGGTTCCCCTTCTTTGGTGCTTGTACTGGGTTGGCGGTTTCTACACCATACGCACGTCGTCGTGCTGCTGGAATCGGGATCCGAATCCATCTTCTTCTGCTACTCGGCTGGTTCGGAGACCTGGGGAACGTCGCTTACACCGCATGCGTGTGAGACTACGAGGTGCTACATGTGAGGTACTCCTTCATCGTCAGGAGGTCTTCGACACAGCCATGCGGTCATGGGCGTACGTCTTCACCGACAACGTTTCACCGGGGACGTAATCCCGTCACTGGTCTTCAAGGACCGGCTGGCTTCTGGAGTTGTGCGAGGATCCGCGCGGCATCGAGGATCGACGAGTACGACTACATCAACCACGTTCACGCGGGAACATGTCCCACTAAACGGACTACATCCGGGTATGTTACCGATTTCTCTCCTATTACAGTTGTACACCTAGATAGATCTTGGGTGTTAGGCGTATCTAGTTAGCAAAAATTATTATTTTCTCCTATGTAACCCTACATGCCTCTCAGTAGGCATAGCTCTCCCCATGAATCTGGCACTAGTAGAAAACAGGGCTTTGGTTCAGGCCTCTCCAGCCCATTAGTCTCGGTTGTGCGACGAACCGGGACCCATGGTGGTCATACGTCCCGGTTCGTGCGCCCGGGGGGGGGGGGGGGGGGCTCGTGGGACATTGGTCCCGGTTCGTATGGGGGCATCTGTCCCGGTTCCAGACAAGAACCAGGACCAATGGTCCTCGCTCCTGGCCCACAACCACTAGTCCCGGTTTGTGGCTCAACCCGGGACGAAAGGCTGTCCATTAGTACCGGTTCCTGCCACAAACCGGGACTAACGATTTGGCTATATATACCCCTCGCCATCGAGCAGAGCACTCCACTGGTGCTCTGTTTTTTCGAGGAGGGCAAGGGAGGGCGTTCTGGTGCTCTAGATCACCTTCAATGCACATGATGTGTTCGATGAAATGCCTGAGCCACACTACTTAAGGTTTCTCCTCTCCAAACTCGACCTCCAAGCTCCGTTTTCCTCAAGATTTGTCTAGGTTTAGCGAATTATCACGTCTTGTACCCGTCTTCACCACCGTCGATCGCCCCGCCAATCTCGTCGCCGGCACCATCGTGGTGAGCCTCTTGTTCTTATTTTCTTTCTAAAAGAAAGTAATTCTTACTTTTATGATTAGATATATACTTGTTTAATTTTCTTATTGCTTTTTTATTATATAGTGCGATGGTTATGGTACCTGCACATGTCGGCCCTCGTCCTGTCTATGATTCGGATGTGGTATATATATTATATTTTATAACTATTTGGTTCATTTTTTGTTTATAACAATTATGTCGACCAACGTGACATATTTATTTATCTAGGAGGTAGTTGAACCGGAAATTCCTACCAACCCTATTGTTGAGAGGTTAAATTTAGTTGAAGAAGAAAACTATAACTTGAAGGAAAAAATAAAAAGAATTGAGGAGGAGAAGATGCTATCGGAGTTGCATGTTGTGGATGTGATCAATGATAACAAGATCAAGATGGATGCAATGCGCTTGAAGATTAGAAAGATTAGAAAATATGCAATTGATACTGAGGCTTGGTATCATTATGCCGTTGGTTCAATTGTTACCTTCGTTGCGATTATGATCGCATTTTTTGTTGCATTGAAATGTTTTACATAGTTTCAATGTATGCCTTAGTTAGATGCTCTGGAGAGCTGTATGTTGTTCAATGAGAACTATGTATGTTCTTTGGTTTTACTGAGATGATGAACTTCT
Source organism: Bromus sterilis (assembly GCA_950022295.1). Taxonomy (NCBI): domain Eukaryota; kingdom Viridiplantae; phylum Streptophyta; class Magnoliopsida; order Poales; family Poaceae; genus Bromus; species Bromus sterilis. Next base: position 298,789,899 of record OX465601.1, on the reverse strand, counting down.
AGATGGATTTTACTAAGTATTTTACTCATATGTTTTCAACAGAAAATCCCGAAAAAATGTGTGCCTAGATGGATGCCTTCTAGAGGCAAGCTTACATTTGTGGCTTACAGTTGTGGATGCCGGCGGCCATGGGAAGAACTCTTCAAGGATGACTACTCCACTGAAAGTGAACGTGATGGTGGCTCCTTAAGAATAAAAAATTCAAAACGTATAGTGATTCGGAAGAATATAAAAGATTGGGAAAAGGTCTTCTCCATATTACATTATGGAAATGAAGGTGTCTTTTGGTTTTTTATATTTACCCTTGTGAGGATGAGCAGTCTCATAGGTGATATATATGAGGAGTCGAGATATAATATTATGGAAATGGAACTTTGTGTTTGATATTAGCGAAGTTAAACTAGCAAAGGACCTTTGTGTGTTGGATATTAATTATGATCATGATGATATATATGAGATGAATCCTTTCTCTCCTGGATGGTGATAAGAGAGTACACAACTCTTTTTATTAGCTAGCTAAAACAATATATGAAACCCCTATATTAACCCGTGCAAAACCCCCTAAACCCCCACCATTTAAAAAAAAGAAAACCTACCCGTCCCGGTTGGTGGCACCAACCGGGACAAAAGGGCCTCCCGCCTGGGCAAGCCACAACGGCCACGTGGAGGCCCGTCTGTTCCGGTTCGTGGCCCAACCGGGACTAAAGGTTTTAGCATTTGTAACGACCCTTTAGTCCCGGTTCTGAAGCCGGGACAAATGGGCCTCTAGAACCGGGACAACTGGCCTTTTTCTACTAGTGTGAATATGCGGCATGGCTCGACACGTCCACCTTGAATGTGTACTGCGGCCTGGTACATAGTCAGGGTGTCAGTTATCCTGTCGGGCTAGATCGTGTACTCGGGACGAATCAGAGATCCGATTGCATCCCTGACAATAAGAGGATATGGGAAAAACCCACAGGCTCGTTGGCGGACACCGGTGCTGGAGAGTTGCCGCCAGGCATCTACAACAGTACAAAAATCCAAATATTGATATAATAAATATATGATGACTAAGGAATATTTGCTATGATGCATGAAATGCAATAGAAGCAGTTAGGACTGACTCTCCCAATAGCGGATGTGCCTAGCTGTTCTTTACAGCCAGCCTAGATCTGATACCAAGGTTTCTCAGGACGGTTTCCAGATAAAGATTCCAGAACAGCCTTTATGACATGCCAGCCCAAGATCAAATTAAAACTAGAGGACATCCCTTGTTATAGGTAACCAGTAATTACATAATATTACACATGGTTGAGATGAGGTGCGCAACATTTGTTACAAACTCGCCAATATACGATGGTGGCGGTTATGAGAAAGTGGTACGTTGTTAGTACAACACTGACACAATAAAATCAGGCAAGCATCAGGGTGAGGCTTGGCTAATTTATTCAAGTAGCGGAAGCATCGCCAATGTTACACGTGGGAGACACCATAACCATAGGAAGACTGAATGGGAGCTCCTTTAGAAGTCGGACTCGCTAGCGTACTCCTCATCCATAAGATCGTCCTCATCCAAATCTGACAAAATCAAAAAGCTAGGTGAGTAATTTGAATATACTCGCAAGACAGTTTGGACAAGAGATATACCGAATGCAAGCAGGATGCATATGCTGATGACAATTTATTCTTGGTGAGATCTTCACTTAGAGTAAGTAATAGGGCATGAATAATAGGACAGATAAAAGGGATTAGTAACCATAATATCAAACATTCATACATCACATATCAGACATTAATTCTTAGGTGGTGTGGCCATGGCAAAAGAATCTTAATATAAATAAAAGGGTAGACTCGGCGTTAGACCTCCCGTAGATCCAATAAATATAAAAGTGGAGATTCAGGTGAGATAGAACTGCCCCAAGGATCAAAAGTAAAAAAAAATTAAAACTCAAGCTAGACGGGTGTCTTTGCGACGCCATGAAGTGTCTTAAATAAATATAAAAACGGAGACTCAGGCGAGATAGAACCGCTCGAACGTGCAAAAGAAAAATTCACACACAAGCCAGACGGGTGTCTTCACGACGCCACGAAAGGTCTTAAATAAATAGAAAAATGGAGATTCAGGCGAGATAGAAACGCCCGAAGGTCGTCCAAAAGAAAAATTGACACACATGTATAATGAGTATTCAGGAAGTAGAACCTTCCCAGGAGATACTCAACAATACATAAAAGAGAGGGTTAGTCCATAATAATATCCACAATATTGATGATAACATTAATAGCAATGATCAATCCTTTTTTCAGTTATTTCCTTCGAAGATCGACACTGAGACGGACACTTGACCCTTCCCAACTGACGTCCTTAACTGGGAACACAATTATTCAAATAGTTTACACTCTGCAGAGGGTGGGCTCTTTACCCACATGTAGAGGATTTCTTATGCCAACATCGAAGCATTTGCGGTTATGATCTTTGGGATGATAACACACCTTAATTAACCTAGACAGACAAATTTTTATTTTTCTGAGCCAGGAATCACCCAAGGCATCGGAAAATGAAAACCATAAGTCAGGGTGGCTATATGAGGTCTCATTTTTAACGTATTAAAAAAAATAAACAAAGTAGATATTCATAGTCTATGAAAAATTCTACACCAAATGGATATATAATTTGTATATTTTTAAGTTTAGATAAGTCAGATTTAAATTAATCAAATTTTAACTTGAAAAAGAAAAATACTTTAGAATAAAAAATAAAACAGATAAGTCTATCCCGATGGCCGCCGTTAGGGCTGTTGGCATATATCTGACGGCGTCAGCCGGCTGTGAGAGAATGAGTTGACAGGGCCACCTAGCGGCATATATGCCAATGGTAGCGGTCGGCATAGATGGAGCTTTGCCGATGGTCGCAACATGCCGACGGCTGTCATCGGCATATATCAAGGTTTGCCGACAATAATTCTATGCCGACGGTTTTTCCCAAACCATCGGCTTATGTCGATGTATGCCGATGGCCCCGACAAAAAGCCTTCGGCATAGAGAAAGCCGTCGGCATATTGCGTTATTTCGGTAGTGTTTGATCAAAGGAAATCAAGATGTGTTAATAATCACCATTCATACTTATTGAGGAGGGCTAGATTGAATATTCCAAACTAACGAAATCACATGCCACCTTCTACTTTTGGCGTTGCCAGCTTGTCCCAAGACAACCAGTCTAGATAACCATAGGGTGTCTTCTTATGTAAATACCGCAATAATTTTTATAAAAGTGTTCTTAGAAATAAGCTAACGACGTCAGCGTTCCTTCAGCAAACATGCCACGTGTCAGCCTATGTTGACATCCAAGGATATGCCGATAGCTAGCATTAGCATAGATTGATATATGTCGATGACCGAAGGTATGCCTGCATGAACCCTCGGCATAGGCCACATGCAAGTATTTGCTGATGGCCTTTCTTCGGCAGTCGGCATAGATCTAGATTTGCCGACAGCCCCGACAAAAAGCCGTCAGCATACAAAAGGTCGTTTCCATATTAGGTTACTCCGGAGTTGTGTGTTGGGTGTTTACACTAATAATCACAATCCTGGAAACAATCCGATGGATGTAGATATAAAATTTGTCTCGTTTGGGCAAGCAATGAAAAATATACAAAAAAGTCAAAACAAAAGGTTTTTTTCTATTAATCTGAAGCAAACATGATTTTAGTTTGTTCAAATTCGAAAACATAGTATAACAAAACAATCTGTTCAAGATCCTTATAAAAACCATATAACATTTCTCAAAATCGATGAAAAATATCAATTACTTGTCATTTTAAGAAAGTATAAGGACCTATATGCAAAATTTGATGAGGTCACATTTTTAACATACTAAAAAACAAAAACAAACAGGATATTCATAATCTATGAATAATTCTACCCCGATTCGATATATAATTTGTATATGCTTAAGTTGAGATAAGTCAGATTTAAATTAATCCAATTTTAACCTTAAAAAAGGAAAATGATTAAAATAAAAAAAAAGATAAAATCTATGCCGACGACCATCATCGGGTCCATCGGCATAGCTCAGACGGCGTCCACCGGCCGTCAAAGCCCGGGTCGCCAGGGTCAGCTCTATGTCGACGGCGGTCATATGCCGATAGCTGTCGTCGACATAGATAGCTGTGCTGACGGCCTATCCGTGCCGACAGGCCGTCGGCATAGATGGATGTGTGCCGACGACATATCTCCATCCATGCCGATGGCCCCGACGAAAGGCCGTCGGCATAGAAAAAGTCGTGGGTATATAGTATAGGGTTATTCCGGTAGTGTATATGGAATAGAATACACTGCGTATGACCATCCCTCAACACTTGCGGCTGCGGATCATGCGGGGAAAGGTGCACGGGTCTTGTTTGTTATTTTTTGCTTTTTTGAGGGCTTTTTTTTGTAATCCTGGCGGATCATGACGATGAATCCAATATTGAGTAAAATTTTGGGAAACGTAGTAGAAAACAAAAAATTTCGGCCTACGAATCAAGAACCCAAGATCATCCAAGAAGATTGCATACAAGGTTTTAGGTCATGTCTCACCAACCGATGTAGCGGAAGTAGAGTTGGTGAAGCTCGTGGACGTAGTGGAAGTAGATCTCGCAAGTTGTCCCACGAACAGTCCCTCGATCAATCCCACGAACAAGTCCCGCGATCTAGTCCCACGGACAAGTCCCACGAACAAGCTCCTCGAAGAAGGGTCGAAGGTACGACCCCTCCATTAGTATCCACACATCCCGTAGCAGTAATCCAGCAGCGCTCCGCCGTCCAGGGATGAACGCCACCGAGAAAACTAGAGGGAGAAAACCCTAACGGATTCCGATCTAGAACAGCGTCTAAACCGGGGTCTAAAAGTGGAGCAACGGGGTTTAGAGGAGGGAGGGTGGCGCATAGGCCTTGGGGACAAGTTGTGTGTGCGCCCCCCACCCCTCCCCCACATTATATAGGTGGCCAAGAGGCCCTTGGGGCGCAATAAGGGGGGTGGGGAGTCCAACTTGGACTCCCAAACCTCCCAAATCTTCCCATACCTTCCCACCGGAAACCTGCCATATTTGGGTTTTGGTATTCCCACCTGGAGGGGGATTCCTTCCCCTTGGTGCGCCCCCACCCCTTTGGCCGGCCAGGGCAGCCTAGGTGGCTTGCCCCCCAAGGCCAGGGGCGCAGGGGAGTGGGTGGTACTGCCCGGAACCTTCCGGAACCTTCCATGACCTTCTAGAAGCTTCCAGGACCTTCCGGGACATACCGGGACCGTTTCGGGACATTCCGGACACTTCTGGAGCACTTCCAGGACCTTCCGAGACCGTTCTCGGACGTTCCGGAGCCATCCGGATAGTTTCCAAGACCATCTGAGTTACAGTTTAAGCCACCCGATGACCGCGAAGGTTGTCGGGACGCCCAGCGATTATTCGGAAACTATTCCGGTTGATCCAGGACTTCCCTAGTACCATTCTCATATGTTCCGGAACCACCTGGGACTACTCCAGAGTGATCTGGACGTAACCTTAAATACCCAGAACTACTTCTGGTGCCCTTATGAACAATTCCATAAATCTCCGGAACTACTTCCGGTACCCGTATGAACTATTCTGCTTTGCTTCCACTAAACCTTCTACCATACTAGTATTCTAACAGACTACTTCTCGTTAAGTGTGTGACCCAATAGGTTCGGTATAATGCGTACATGACTCAGAACATCTTCCGGACATAGGTCAACAGCCTTTTGTCAATAGCCAATAATCAACAGCGGAGCCATGGACACCCATGTTGACTCCCGCACATACACGAAGAAACTTCGAGTGAACCATTATGTTTAGTCATGTACCATTCCCTTTGCTTCGCGATATATGACAAAGTTAGAGGAGAGAAGTTTGGCACCCATGTGTAACAACTTTTGAACACAAGCCACTCGTTATCCTCTTTGCTCGTTTGTCCCTTTTCTCGTTATCGTATTCCGGTATCCCCGTGACTGAATCACAATGCGTCTGGCCAGACTATAATGGATACCGTCATACCGAGTGGGCCCGAAGTGAATATCTTCTTCATCGTGAAGGAGCAAATCCCATTCTTGAACTATCACAATCACTAGCCACACCATCTGACATACCCAGAACTTATTTTACTACTTCCCATTTACGGGAGGATTCATCTAAGAACCAAAGCATGTCTTCCTGTGTGAAGCAACTCGATACTCTCATGGTCTAAGGAATTACGTATATGATAACATTTCATGATATGACTTATAACGTAGTTACGATGTGATCTCTAAGTATATCATTCAATACTGGGGTCGGTTCAACATCATTGTTCTGCTAACAATATGTTCCCATTGCTACTGACATCCTTGTTACAAGAACAATGTCCATGATTAAGAAAACGTAATCATCAGTTAGCACATGAGCTGGTCTTAGAGGCTAAACCAGGAACTCTTGGTGTTTACATTTCCACACATGCAAATAAGTTTTCTTCTGAATCTCACAGTCAGGGTCATTGCAATTATAACACAGAAATATAAACATTAATTACGAACGTGGAAATATATATATAATAACATTTTATTATTGCCTCTAGGGCATATTTCCAACAGTCTCCCACTTGCACTAGAGTCAATAATATTGTCAGTGCTTGAGCACTTTACACCTATCGCATACCGGTGTAAGAAATGCTTCATTTGTGGTATAGACCTCATCTTCGGATCTGACGTTTCAGGCCCGTTTGTATCTTGCATATAATCGCGTTTTCACGCTATCATAAAATTCACTAATTTTATTAGTTTAGCTTTGTATATGTTTGAATCATTTGGCAGGACCTTGGTTCCTTTAGAATAAGTCATGAAATCATTCGTCAATGTTCCATGAGCTTCAAGCATCTAGGAAACCATACCATGTTCATAAATGAATTTATGATTCAAAATACCCTCCTTGTTACTTCTTTAAGCAAAAATATACTTAGCCTCGGTTATAGAATTCGCCACAGTATCGAACTTGACATAGTTCCTCCATACTGTGCCACCCTTACGTGTGAAACACATAATCCCAATTAAAATCGAAAATCGATCGGAGTAAGTATGAAGACTGAATTGGTGTAACTGTTTAGATCAAAATTCAGCTGGTGTAACTTGTTACAACGAGCTCTTCATTATCTCCATTTTCTGAGAAACATATCTTATCTATCATAAGTTTAACTTTTCACTGCTTGTCCAATGATCAACATATTGATCACTTTGGTATCTTGCTCACAACCTTTTGGAGCGTTGGACATATCTGGTCGTTTTACATATTATGGTGTACATGATTAATCCAAACACACATGTGAGTGAAATTCAATTCATGTGTTTTGCTTATCTATGTTCATGAACACCGATTTCCGCAAACAACTTTTCACCGTGACCTCGGCAAGAACATCCTTCCTTGCGTTTTCATACTAAACTACTTTAGTATCATGTCAATATGCAGTGTTGGCTTTAGCATGATCAGGCACTTACTATCTTCATAGATCACTGCGCTCAATACTAATGCTATATTAGCCCAAGTACTTCAGCTGAAAACTATTTTCAATAAATTCCTTATTTGTGTCAAGAAATTTATATCATTTCTAATCAACAATATGTCATATACATAAGGTTTTAGAAATATTATTCAGCTCCCACTTACTTTCTTGAATATTCAAGCATCTTCGTTATTCCTGATGAAAACAAACTCTTTTGGCAATTTCATCACAACGAAAATTCCAACTCCATTATGCTAGCTTCAGTCCATCACTGGATATCCAAGGCTTGCATCTATTTTAGCATCCTTTGAATCGACAAAACATTCCGGTCGTATCACATATACGTCCTTTGTTATATTTCCGTGTAGGAATTTTGTTTTGACGTTCATTCTACCATATCCTATAAATGAGATATGTAGTAATTGCTAATATAACCCGAACTGACTAAAGCATTTCTACGGTCGACACTATTTCGCCGTAGTCAACCTTTGAACTTGCTAGAAAACAATTTTCCAACGAGTTGAGCTTTATGGATAAAACAATTTCATCCGAATCAATTATAGATCCATATATATATTCTTCAGACTTTTAGTCTTTCCGAGGGTCTACCAAGTTCAAAACTTGACTTACTTCCATGGATACTATCTCAGATTATTTGGCATTTAGCCAAATCCCGGAGTCAGGGCCCATCAACGCTTCTTTGTATATCACAGGTTTATCATTGTCGAACAACAATATCTCGTTTTACATATCATGAATGTTTGTACGATTTTTGTCTAACCTATGTGGTTCAGCTGCGCACTTCTCTGAAGATTCAACAATCTTTGACAAGTTGCACTGTCCTCCCACTCACTCTTTTGTGACAAACTATTTTTCTTCAAAATACATTGTTCTTAACAGCAAACAGTTTTGCTTTTGTGTAGTGATAGAGGAATATCAAAACTTTTGGCATAACCTTAACAAAGTAGCACTTATCTGATTTGGGGTTTTTGAGTATGTCAAACATATGCCTCATATACCCAAATTTTAAGAAAAGACAACATGGTTTTAACAGTCCATACCACATCTAATATGGTGTCATTTCAACAGATTTGATGGTGCTCTTTTCAGTGTAAAAGCTGTAGTCACTAACGCATAACTTTAATAAGTATAATGGAAAATTGATAAACGTCATATTTGATCTTACCGTGTCATACATGGATTGATTACATCTCTCGAACACTTTACTCATAGTGGTGTTCCGGGAGACACAAGTTATGACACTTCTTCACAACTCATCAGACGTTCGCTAAACTTGTAACTAAAATATTACTTTCTACAATCTAATTTGCAGAAGCTTTATTTTCTTGTTACAATGAATTTCTATTTCACTCTAAAATTCCTTGAACATTTCAAAGATTTCAGACGTATGTCTCTATTGAACAGATATCCACATATCTACTTCAACTCATGAGTGAAGATAGGGAATCCACTGCACACAACTACACTTATTGGACTACACACATCATCATGTATGATTACCAATGGTTTAGTTGCCCGTTCATGTATGGCCTATCAACGGTGTTTTAGTCACATTACTTCGAGACAAAGATCGCAAGCGTCAAGTGATTCCTAATCATATGACTCGAAAGTCCATCACTTATGGAAATTCTTCATGCATGTTATGTCACTTGTGATAAACGGCAGTGCCACATCTATGTGGTATTTCTGTCAGTCTTGCGACGTTTAGCGTCAGTGTTATGGATGTTTAGCATTATTATCAAGATTCATAACATACAACCTATTCATAATGGAAGTATGGCCTTTACGTTATTCATAGCTTTGAACAACTCTCTTGCAACAAACATTATTCAAAATGATGTTTTGCAACAAGGCTAAAGTGTAGTAACAATTTACTCAACTCTAAAATGAATTATGAAGATAATCATAGAGTCAACACACGGTATAGTAAACCTTTTACCGTGTTCCTAAGTGTGTTAAAACTCATCATTAGCTAGTCATAAAGGCCATAGTATTTCTTGCATCGAGTTGCAACAATATGCAATCGATGTGATATTCCGGTGATCAACAGTTTAATCACAATATAAAGAACCCACAATTAACTGCTTAATCATGATTCCCAAGAATTACATCTCTTGACCAGCAATGAATTCATCTATAACTCCGTATGACTTTCATTTCTGAGCTGGTTATTCCAGTCTTCTTTCGTTTTTCCTTTATACGTATCATAGTTCTATTTCCAATGTCACTCCTACTCACAGAAGATCACACATGATCAAGGGTGGCGCAGGCCATGGACTTTCCGGCGTGTAAGTCTTACTAACACCCTATGGAACTTCCTTTCCCTTAATCCTCATCATCATATGATCGGTGTTCTTCTGGATCCCACACTTATCAGTTTTGTTTAGAGCACAATGAACATTTTCACTAATGCTTACAATCAGACATTGTACTAGATATCTTATATCCTACATCAATTGTCTTATCACTGAAAACAATTTTTCAGTTCCATGAATATAACATAACTATCCCAAACGTTTCGAAGTTCGGGTTTCATGGTGGTGAAGACAATGCACTTAGCTGTGGTGGAATTATAGCATTTTGGATTATGGACGTAAGTCACATCATCCATAGCATCAGCGGGAGAGCATCAAAAATTTGCGATAGGACATGGTCCTTCTCGGCACTATTGAGGATAGTCCTCACAATACGGTACCAATCGTAAAGTCTTTACCAGATAATACAGTTAATCAAAATCAATTGGGAAGGTGGTAACGCGAGCCATTATTCTACAACGATAATGCAAATACTAAGACTTTGTTCATAATTAAGTTGCACTTGTGATTAATCAATTTAATTACTAAGTGCACTCCCACTCAGATCAATATCTCTCGTAATTGATGCTGGAGTGATTCAAGATCCGACCCAATCGTCCGCCATTGATGTGACATCACTGATGACTTAGATTGGACCGGTAGGCCAACTTGCCAATCACAACACATGTGATTCTTGTTCATCTTTCGATGGACGTGTTCCGGTAGCAAAATTTTATCCAAACCGTCAAGACAACCAAGTGTAATGCGCTGTGTGTTCTTTTAACACACCCGCCTTTTATGCGTCACACACGTGTGCACCCATGTGACATGACCTGCTCCGATGTGAAACATAGTATAGACGGTGCTACAGTTCGAAGAACACTATCAACTTGATATTGTTTTGCGAGAGATCACCCTAATAAAACACGACTACCGCGCATCAAACAAGGGTGCATCAAAGGGATAAACATCACAGGCAGTTCATAAAATTATGTGATATGATATAGCCCTTTGCTTCGTGAAGTCTTCGTAGTCTTCACGCCGTCGTGGTAGAAGTCACCGCGTCCACCAACTTTCTCCTTGGCGCCGGGAACATCACCACGGCTTCCGGCATGTGCGTCGGGGTCCACCTCCGCATCGTAGATCATCACCTTTGCATCTATCTATTGCTTTGCCTCGAGCTAATAAACAGTTCTGGCACGCAGGCCATAATTAAGTGACAATCATATGACTCCAGTCATCATGCCGTACCACGACACGCAGGTCGCGAATAAATATTACATAACATATAGCATCTCATACAAACACATTGCAAATCTTGAAGGCTATACCACATCACATGCATACTCTGCAAAAACGAGTTAGATCGCCATCTACACGGGTTGTTGCAACTTTTATCGTGGTTGTTAAGCAGGTTCACAAGGCAAACGATAAACCCTAGATAAAACAAAACACGATACTTCTTTTGTTGCTAGTTTAACATACGGGGTGCGTGCAGCAACTAATGCCACAAGCCAAACTTCGTTAAACGCGTGACCCCCGTGTGGATTTGAGTTCATAAAATCCACAAGCCCGTTCATGTAAAATTTTCTATAGCAAGACTAGGATGAGATCCAAGGAATTTGATGCAGTCCATGATCAAGGCAACCAGCATACTAAGAGCAGCATAGAGGGATCATGGCAAAACTCAAACCTTGTAGCAAAATCACATCAAGTCGTCGAGCAAAGAAAAGATCACATCATAGGGAAGCAAACAAGAAAATCAATGCCTCATATCAACATATGATCTACCTAAACATGCATCTAATCAAGGATCGCTCTGATACCACTGTTGGGAAACGTAGTAGAAAACAAAAAATTTCGGCCTACGAATCAAGAACCCAAGATCATCCAAGAAGATTGCATACAAGGTTTTAGGTCATGTCTCACCAACCGATGTAGCGGAAGTAGAGTTGGTGAAGCTCGTGGACGTAGTGGAAGTAGATCTCGCAAGTTCTCGCACGAACAGTCCCTCGATCAATCCCACGAACAAGTCCCGCGATCTAGTCCCACGGACAAGTCCCATGAACAAGCTCCTCGAAGAAGGGTCGAAGGTACGACCCCTCCATTAGTATCCACACATCCCGTAGCAGCAATCCAGCAGCACTCCGCCGTCCAGAGATGAACGCCACCGAGAAAACTAGAGGGAGAAAACCCTAACGGATTCCGATCTAGAACAGCGTCTAAACCGGGGTCTAAAAGTGGAGCAACGGGGTTTAGAGGAGGGAGGGTGGCGCATAGGCCTTGGGGACAAGTTGTGTGTGCGCCCCCCACCCCTCCCCCACATTATATAGGTGGCCAAGAGGCCCTTGGGGCGCAATAAGGGGGGTGGGGAGTCCAACTTGGACTCCCAAACCTCCCAAATCTTCCCATACCTTCCCACCGGAAACCTGCCATATTTGGGTTTTGGTATTCCCACCTGGAGGGGGATTCCTTCCCCTTGGTGCGCCCCCACCCCTTTGGCCGGCCAGGGCAGCCTAGGTGGCTTGCCCCCCAAGGCCAGGGGCGCAGGGGAGTGGGTGGTACTGCCCGGAACCTTCCGGAACCTTCCATGACCTTCTAGAAGCTTCCAGGACCTTCCGGGACATACCGGGACCGTTTCGGGACATTCCAGACACTTCTGGAGCACTTCCAGGACCTTCCGAGACCGTTCTCGGATGTTCCGGAGCCATCCAGATAGTTTCCAAGACCATCCGAGTTACAGTTTAAGCCACCCGATGACCGCGAAGGTTGTCGGGACGCCTAGCGATTATCCGGAAACTATTCCGGTTGATCCAGGACTTCCCCAGTACCATTCTCATATGTTCCGGAACCACCTGGGACTACTCCAGAGTGATCCGGACATAACCTTAAATACCCAGAACTACTTCTGGTGCCCTTATGAACAATTCCATAAATCTCCGGAACTACTTCCGGTACCCGTATGAACTATTCTGCTTTGCTTCCACTAAACCTTCTACCATACTAGTATTCTAACAGACTACTGCTCGTTAAGTGTGTGACCCAATAGGTTCGGTATAATGCGGACATGACTCAGAACATCTTCCGGACATAGGTCAACAGCCTTTTGTCAATAGCCAATAATCAACAGCGGAGCCATGGACACCCATGTTGACTCCCGCACATACACGAAGAAACTTCGAGTGAACCATTATGTTTAGTCATGTACCATTCCCTTTGCTTCGCGATATATGACAAAGTTAGAGGAGAGAAGTTTGGCACCCATGTGTAACAACTTTTGAACACAAGCCACTCGTTATCCTCTTTGCTCGTTTGTCCCTTTTCTCGTTATCGTATTCCGGTATCCCCGTGACTGAATCACAATGCGTCTGGCCAGACTATAATGGATACCGTCATACCGAGTGGGCCCGAAGTGAATAACTTCTTCATCGTGAAGGAGCAAATCCCATTCTTGAACTATCACAGTCACTAGCCACACCATCTGACATACCCAGAACTTATTTTACTACTTCCCATTTACGGGAGGATTCATCTAAGAACCAAAGCATGTCTTCCTGTGTGAAGCAACTCGATACTCTCATGGTCTAAGGAATTACGTATATGATAACATTTCATGATATGACTTATAACGTAGTTACGATGTGATCTCTAAGTATATCATTCAATACTGGGGTCGGTTCAACATCATTGTTCTGCTAACAATATGTTCCCATTGCTACTGACATCCTTGTTACAAGAACAATGTCCATGATTAAGAGAACGTAATCATCAGTTAGCACATGAGCTGGTCTTAGAGGCTAAACCAGGAACTCTTGGTGTTTACATTTCCACACATGCAAATGAGTTTTCTTCTGAATCTCACAGTCAGGGTCATTGCAATTATAGCACAGAAATATAAACATTAATTACGAACGTGGAAATATATATATAATAACATTTTATTATTGCCTCTAGGGCATATTTCCAACAGAAAATGCACCATAGGTCCTAAAAGTATTGAAGGTATGTCATCTAGGTCCTAAAAGTTCTAAAATCCACATCCAAGTCCTAAAACTAAATAAATTGTGCACCACAGGTCCTAAACGTGGCTGACAAGCCATGTGGCAATTTGAACATGGCTAGACAAGGCATGTGACAATGCAAGCAGAGCCGTTTTGGCAGAAAATATCAGTACTTGTTGACCATAACTTTCACATCCCACCTCTAATTATGATGATTCAAAAAGTAAAATCATTCTTCTCAATAGGGCCAACAAATTATAGTCAACATGCAGCAACTCAGTTTAAATATATAATCATTGAGAGCAATAAGGTCTACATCATCATGATCATACATACTTTTCTAACATCTAAGATAAGATCTAAATTCAGGTTTCTATTACAATAGAACCACACACAAAGGAAGATCAAGGATGTGCAAGTAAACCAATAGCACTGACTTCATACATGAGTCATCAAATCACCGCCTCCTCTTACCCATGGGGAAAGTAAGATATGAGTCGTCAAATCGCCCCAAACTATTCCTCTGTGTGGGAATCCAAGTCGACGTGGCCGGTTGATGCCCCACAGGCGTAAGGGATCGAGATAGTCTTCGCGGGTAAGTTAACCCAATTTATTGATTCGACACATGGGGAGCCAAAGATTATTTATAAGCTTTGACAGTTGAGTTGTTAATTCAACCGCACCTGAAATATACTTGCTTGCAACGATAGATAAGTTGTGACGATAATATGATAGTGATAGTGACAACAGCAAAATTAACAACAAAAGTAACAACTAATGACCAGCAGGATTGAAAACACTGTAGGCTAGGGAGATGGATGGTTGGGCGCTGCATGGATGAGAGTGAACATATAATAGATTCTAACACGGGGCAAGGCACACAGAAAAGCAATGATCATCTAGGCAAATATCAAACAGTAGGCATGTATCCCGTAGGTAGTTGTGCGTGCTTGCAATAAGAACTTGCACAACATCTTTTGTCCTACCATCCCGATACGAACGGGGCCAAAAGGAACTTATGGAGATTAAGGTCCTCCTGTCAAAAAGCACCGGAAGAAAGGAATAAACTCAATGGATACATGGAATCCTCAAATGATGGACCATCCCTTTGGTGTCCCAAGCTGTCACCTTCGGGATCGCTGGTTCCGGACCATAATAGGTGCATACAACTCATAGATAGGATCTAGAACACAAATATATTCATGAAAACACATAGGGTTCAGATCTGAAAACATGGTACTCGGCCCAAACTGACAAGCATTAAGAACAACAAGTTGTAACAAAGATGATAAACACCAAAGTAGATGATCGGCAACATGCCCCCAACAATCTGACGAACTATTACATGATTAAACTCATCCAATCCCTACCATCCCCTTTGCCTACAGCAGGGAATTACTCACACATATGAAGAGAAGTCATGGAAGATGGATGGAGTGGTGATGGCGATGACGATGGCGACGATCTCCCCTCTCCGGAGGCCAAATCAGCCTCCAGATTAGCCCTCCCGAAGAAGAACAGAGGGTGGCGGCGGCTCCGCGACAGAAACTGGAAAAACGACATCTGTTCTGGGGTTTTCTCGTCACGGGGATAAATAGGAGTCTCCGTAGGGCACCAGAGGAGGGGGGAGCTGCCCAGGCGGACAGAGGGTGCGGCACCACCCCTGGCCGCGCCAGGGGGGGCGTCTGGGGCCCCCAGAGCTCCCCTCTGGTCCCACTTCTGGCTCCTGGCTCCTTCGGGTGCGTGGATTTTCTGGGAATTTTCTGGGACGTCTAAAAATCCATTTTCCTGCGCACAAATAAACCATACAGGCAGCTCTGCTGAAAACAACGTTAGTACGGGTTAGTTTCGTCCAAATCATGCAAGAATGAGGGCAAAACAATATCACCGGTCAAGTTGCTACGCGGCCTGGTCAGCCGCATTTAGGACCTACAGTGGATAGTTTATTTAGTTTTAGGACTTGGATGTGTATTTTAAAATTTTAGGACCTATATGACACACCTTAAATACTTTTAGGACCTACGGTGCATTTTACTCTATTATTTATCTAATACAATCGATATATTTCTAAAAAACAATCCTAGATGAATCTGAAGTGGACGGACAAGCGCAACTTTGTTGTTAACCACCATGCGCGGGTTATGCCCTATGTCTGCTCTACCAAACATTATTGCACCTGATTCCATGCATGGCTAGCAATACAAGATATTTTCACCTCAGAGCTAATGGGTGTCATCGCAAACAAAAAATCTTTTAATTAGATCAAGACGAAGCCGACACTATTGAGGGAGAGGAGAAGCTTAAATAGTACATTACCAAGTACAAGAAGGAACTTTTTGGATGATTGTCAGGTTTCCCCGAACGAAGTTGCGAATAGACGAAGAAAATAACATTCTATCAGCGAATTCTCTCAAATGGAGGTAAAATGGGAATTTTCCAAATCAAACTCTTAGGCCCTGTTTATAATGTGGTTGTTTCTGGTACATACACCGATGCTTCGAAGTGAATGGTACATCTTCGTACATGAAGTACCACTAGTTTTTATCATAACCATCTTTAAATTTCACCACACACATTATTGGTGAAATGATGACAAATTGCCAAGTTTCTTCCAATTTAGAGTTCATTTGAATTGATTTTCATTTCTAGTGTTGCTTTGCTCGAACTGATTGAACTGATACATTATATTTGTCAAATGAAGTCAAAATTGTTTGAAATTTTAGGATAGAATTGTGTGTGCTTATTGCTTAACACCTAAAAAAATTGGGGGTTTAAAGGATTTTAGAATAACATGTCGTCTTCGTAATGTGGTTGTCTCACATAGAAACCCTGATATTTCAATAGGAATGACCCATTTTGTACACGAAATACCAGTATTTTTTTTACCATAATACTCTCAGATTTAAACAACATTCCGTTCTAATCGTCGGGGCAGTGCGGCATGGCGGTTGGTGCTACGAACCGGTACCAATGGCCCCCTTTGGTACCGGTTTTGGCACGAACCGGGACCAACCTTGTGCTGGCGCGGTGTGGTGGGATGTTTAATCCCACCTCGCTAGTCAGGTATTACAAGAAGAGCTCGAGAGTGGTTTATAAAGCCAACACTATTGAGGGAGAGGAGCAGCTTAAACAGTACATTACCAATTACAAGAAGGACCTTTTTGCATGATTGTCAGGTTTCCCCGAACGAAGTTGCGAAGAGACGAAGAAAATAACATTCTATCAGCGAATTCTCTCAAATGGAGGTAAAAAGGGAATTTTCCAAATCAAACTCTTACTGTGAAGCGAAGATATATACACACACGTACATACAAATATTGATAGACGTCTAGGAATGGAATCAGGGAAAGCCAAGCCTAGGTTAGCCACATATTCGGGGATCGGTGCTCTCATAGCTCTAGACTAGATAGGTAGATACTACTGCCACTACAAGTAGTGCACATCCATCTTGTCTCCACTACCAACGAAACTATGGTTCGTCTCCTCGCCCCTATAAATACCCTGTCTGGCCGGTCCGTGATTGATCAGAACCATCACTAGTTGTTAAGTTGTTTAGCTAGCCATGGATGTTCAACTTCAGCGCCAGAACGGCTACGGGGTCGCTAAGGTGCCTGGCAACGCCTCCCCGGCGATGTCCAAACTGAACACGGAGGCTAACGGCTTGGCGCAGTACCAGACGGTGATGATACTCTGCGGAGCCAAGCCCCACTTCGCCCTGACCGTCGTCGATCTTGACAAACAAGGCATGCAATACCGTCATGTCGAACTTGCACCGGCCAATCCGGTGAACACCGTCAAACAGGTGGCAATATAGATGTAGATCTATATGTATATATATATATATATATATATATATATATATAAGATGACTCGTTTTACTAAATTTTATTCCCTAGCTATATATATGAAAAGTCCTTCTTGTCTTGTATATATATAGCACTGGATCAAGGACGACCACTGGGGCATGACTATCAAGGACGACAAGGGGAGAACTGCCTTTGCTATAGTGAACACGGTGACTGGAGAGGCTATCCAGCACCCGGAAGCAAATGGAGGGCAGGTTGGTCCTGTTGTCTACCCTTTAACCTCTGCTAGAATATCTATCTCTTAGTACGTAAATGCCCTTCCACATCGATCTATTTCTAAGTAAGCTACCGCACGCAGGTTCGTCTTGTGCCGTACAACCCCATCGTTCGTGACAATTCCGTTCTGTGGACCGAGGAGGAAGCGGGCAAAGGTTTCTGCTACATCCGAGAGATGAAGGAGATCCATATGCCGCTGAGGCAAGACCCCAAGGTCCTGGACACCGTCGACGACGGCAAGCGCGTCGTCGTGTCCACCAGGAACGGGGCTCTCAGCCAGCACTGGAAGATCCAGCGCGATGCAGTGTAAGCCAGGATAGATGTGCATGCATATCTACCTGATGGGTGGCCACGCGAACCGATATACAGTAGAATAATTGATCGAGCTAGCTGCTTACATACATATATGCATGCCAAGTCGATCTGTGCCGCCATCCTGTGTATTGTATTTGCAGTATGCATGCCTCTGCAATGCTTGCATATATATGATCCATAAATAAAGTGCTTGCCTATGGTAATTACATGCAACTCACGTGTTACAATCCACAGGTTTCTCTAATGCAACCTTACTTTCGGCTTTGGTTTGTGCATAAGCCAGCTGAAGCTTCACTGCTGGACCTGACCTATTTCTTTATTATTTCCTTTTCAATCACCTTTGTGATTGGTCCGAGGAACTGGAATGATTTGAGATAACAAGTACATGCAGAAATTTCCATGCCAAGCTTCATCACTACCTGGATTCAATAAATCCTAGGGTCTCTAGGGAAGATGGCTATATCTACATTCCAAACTTGATCGAAGATAATCAGGCCAAAGGGCTACCGCGGCTGTGCGTGGAATGGCCACGCTTGAATTGCGCAGAATGGCCATGTGGCGCCCAGGGACCGACACTATGCAGATCTAGCAACTCCTGTTATCCTCCGCATAATATCGATTCCAAGATGCCAGCTTCACACAACATACACGTGAAAACGTGCCTTGTGGTGAACCGTCAGTATCACAACAGAGATTACAAATATTCCGCAACAACAACATAATAAATACATATACAATAACTCATACAACAGGGGTCATACGACCAAGATCCAACTCATAAAACGGAAGTGAATAAAACTTTAGACAGATAGAGAACATCAATTGCCTTACACTAGTGCAAGCGATAGCTATCCAAACGGTTTTTTACCCTTACCCCCTACGCAATTTTAAACCATCGCCTTGCTCTCGATTTGGTTAAGGGGCCTTTCCCACACGAGAGCAAAAAACTGTTTGCTTTTCTGCTCAGAAATTACTCTTTGCTTTGCTCGGAAATAACTATTTGCTTTGCTCAACTTTGCATACACTTAAACCAATTAACTATATGGAATGATTACTCCATTGCAAACGGTCACACAAATCAGCCATATGTACGATTATTTATTGGCATAGGGTTCAATTAATACAACTGTGTGGGATGTATTATTGGATATATAAAAAAAACTATAACAACACTAGTTGTTGCACTGCAGCAACACTAGTTGCTGTCAGCAGCAAGGCCGGCTGCTGCCGGTAGCAATGCCGGCTACCGCCGATAGCAGCCCTCGACGCCGGCTGCTGCCAGTGGCGGTCCTCGATGCTGGTTGTCGCCCGTAGCGGCCCTCGATGATCATCTTGTTGTGGGTTGAAGAGATAAATCTGCCACCGGCAGGAGGCTAGCATGCGCAGATCACTGCCGGAGAGGGCTTGCACCACCTCAGCTCCTCCCGCACATCATGATGGTACATAAAGCACAATAGTTACGGATGGTACATAAAGCACAATAGTTAGGGAAATGCAATTCGAAGCAACACAAGAAGGCAAAAGATGAGCTTTCTAGTGACAACTTGCAACTATTTGTTATGGTACTTGATGTCAATGTCATATATCTTGAATCTATCATGAGATCAAAAAAGAAATAAGTATGAGCTTTCTACATGTAATGAGTATATATTTTTATAACCTTACTTGAGCGGTTGCAGTTTTGCTAGATTAAATATTTCAGGAATAAAAACTTAATAAGATAGTGGCTAGAATACAGATAGATAGATACAACATGCATCCATAGCATACATATATTACAAAATTGCTAGGCCACAATTACAATGCATGCAAGCTGCACCAATTGCTACTCTGCTGCAAGTCCAAATGAATTCCTAAACTACCATGGACAAGAGGAGATTTATACACACCTCATCAGGATAAACTACCATGGAATTTAGTCTGAATATTAAGAAAAAACAAACTCAAAATTATTAGTTGTATATTCATTTTCTTCAGCTATACATGCTCGACTAGGTGAATTCAGATTAACTTCAGCACCAAAAAAATGCCACCTTATGTTCAGTTTAAGCATGGTATTAAGTTGGTTCCCAAATCACTATGCTCAGGTCTGTCATATACTTATAAGCTACAATAACATTGTTAGTGCAGGTCCCAAATTGCCGCTGTTCAACAAAGTACTTTGTCAACAAACTTTACACCTGTACGTTTGGTCACGGCAGACACACAGACAAAGAAACGCACGGGTCAAAAATAAAACATCCTGTTGGTTCGATAAACTGCCAAACTGTCTTATATTTAGGAACGGGGGTAGTAGCTGGCTGATGCTTTTGATCTAACATACGTACAATGGTTAGTACTAAGCATCTGGATGGATTCTTCACCAGGCACAAGACGCGTACACTAGAGTACTAGACTAGATGTGAATAAGTCACCGGCTTGCCGATTGGATCGCCGGAAACACACACGATATGGTTAGAAAGTGTTACCTAACTGCATCCGAAAGTTGATGGCAGCAGTGGTAACAGGGTACAGAGTAGAACTTCCAGACCCAATCAATGTGCATGAGAGTGCATAGTAAAACTTGATGATAGAATTGGTAACATGAATGAAGAAAGAAACAAAGCAATATGAAGTTTGAGGCAGGGCGTTGTGCTCCTCTAATTACCTACCTAGAGCTTGTCCAAGAGGTAGGCCTTGCCATCCTTGTAGCGGAACTTCTGCGGAGGAAACAAGATGATTAGAGGAAGATGATTAAAAATGGAGAAGGTATAGAGATGGAGATGGGAGAGATGGGAGGGGGAGACGAAGTGTTGGGAGTCACACACCCAGACAGATTCGTTTCTTCTTCCTCCTCCTCCTCTCATTGTGCGCCCGACAAACTGGCTATGAATCAATCTCATACCGAGTCGGCGTGAATGAGATCGTAGGTCCGTGGATAAGTGGACGTGCCCTCGCAACTGCGGTGAATTAATGCAACCTTAGATCAGAAACCGTTGCAAAACCAGGACACCGACACTGCCGCCGCCAGTTAGGAACCATGAAAACGGGATGGCCGCCGTGCTCGGGCCGGCGCGTTCCGGCGAGGTCGGGGGCTTGGACGGCGAGTAACGGCGGGTTTTATCAATGTTTCTTTTGTTAGTTGATAAATGTCTGGAAATACATTAAATAATTTAAATATAGTAAATAAGCTCTGAAAAGTGCCAAATTTTCACATCAAGGATTTTCTGGTGTATGTTGAGTGTCGAACAAAAATCAGGTTCATACGATGAATAAAGTGTAAAATTTCTTACAAACTTGGTGCGTTCCCTCTCGAAAGCATGGTTCTTGCTCGCGGATGGTTCAATTTCTAAAGAGTGTATATCAAAACTTTTGTGAAACCTTCGCAAATTTTTATCACAATATACTAAGGTCATATCATGACACCATGCCAAATTTCATCCTTTTCAGACTTCGTTTACATTTTCTAGAATTCAATAACCAATAAAATCCATGTTTGTGGTTGACTTTTGCCACATAAATGTTTAAAATTTCTTTTCAATTCTTGTATAAGTTGTTTACATATACTCAGTATCTTGTATGTGATTTTTCCAATTACTTTTGTGGACTATTCTATGTACTCATACTTCAAATTTGAATTATAAACACTAAATGCCCATAAATGCACTAAATGATTTAAATATATCAAATGGTCTCTGAAAAGTGCCAAATTTGAACATGAATGATTTTATGGTGTATGTTGAGTGCAGAAGAAAAAATCAACGTCAAATGATGAAGGGAATGTCAATTTGTTTACAAACTTGGTGAGTTCCCTCTCGAAAGCATGGTTCTTGCTCGGAAATGGTTCGATTTCTAAAGAGTGTATATCGAAACTTTTGTGAAATATTCTCAATTTTTTATCACAATATACTAAGGTCATATCTTGACACCATGCCAAATTTCATCGTTTTCAGACTTCGTTTACATTTTCTAGAATTCAATAACCAATAAAATCCATGTTTGTGGTTGACTTTTGCCACATAAATGTTTAAAATTTCTTTTCAATTCTTCTATAAGTTGTTTACATATACTCAATATCTTGTATGTGATTTTTCCAATCACTTTTGTGCACTATTCTATGTACTCATAGTTCGAATTTGAATTATAACCACTAAATGCCCATAAATGCACTAAATGATTAAAATATAGCAAACGGTCTCTGAAAAGTGCCAAATTTAAACATGAATGATTTTATGGTGTATGTTGAGTGCAAAAAAAAATCAACGTCAAACGATGAAGGGAATGTAAATTTGTTTACAAACTTGGTGAGTTCCCTCTCGAAAGCATGGTTCTTGCACGGAGATGGTTCGATTTCTAAAGAGTGTATATCGAAACTTTTGTGAAATATTCTCAATTTTTTATCACAATATACTAAGGTCATATCTTGACACCATGCCAAATTTCATCGTTTTCAGACTTCGTTTACATTTTCTAGAATTCAATAACCAATAAAATCCATGTTTGTGATTGAATTTGCCACATAAATGTTTAAAATTTCTTTTCAATTTTTGCATAAGTTGTTTACATATACTCAGTAACCTGTATGTGATTTTTCCAATCACTTTTGTGCACTATTCTATGTACTCATAATTCAAATTTGAATTATAACCACTAAATGCCCGTAAATGCACTAAATGATTTAAATATAGCAAACGGTCTCTGAAAAGTGCCAAGTTTTAACATGAATGATTTACGGTGTATGTTGAGTGCAGAAAAAAAATCAACGTCAAACGATGAAGTGAATGTCAATTTGTTTACTAACTTGGTGAATTCCCTCTCGAAAGCATGGTTCTTGCTCGGAGATGGTTCGATTTCTAAAGAGTGTATATCAAAACATTTGTGAAACATTCTCAATTTTTTATCACACTATACTAAGGTCATATCATGACACCATGCAAAATTTCATCCTTTTCAGACTTCGTTTACATTTTCTAGAATTCAATAACCAATAAAATACATGTTTGTGATTGACTTTTGCCACATAAATGTTTAAAATTTCTTTTCAATTCTTGTATAAGTTGTTAACATATACTAAGTATCTTGTATGTGATTTTTGCAATCACTTTTGTGCACTATTCTATGTACTCATAGTTCAAATTTGAATTATAACCACTAAATGCCCATAAATGCACTAAATAATTTAAATATAGCAAACGGTCTCTGAAAAGTGCCAAATTTTAACATGAGTGGTTTTATGGTGTATGCTGACTGCAGAAAAAAATCAACGTCAAATGATGAAGTGAATGTCAATTTGTTTACAAACTTGGTGAGTTCCCTCTCGAAAGCATGGTTCTTGCTCGGAGATGGTTCGATTTCTAAAGAGTTTATATCAAAACATTTGTGAAACATTCTCAATTTTTTTATCACACTATACTAAGGTCATATCATGACAGGATGCCTAGCTTCATCCTTTTTAGACTTCGTTTACATTTACTAGAATTCAATAACCAATAAAATCCATGTGTTTTGATTGACTTTTGCCACATAAATGTTTAAAATTTCTTTTCAATTCTTGTATAAGTTGTTTACATATACTCAGTATCTTGTATGTGATTTTTCCAATCACTTTTGTGCACTATTCTATGTACTCATAGTTCAAATTTGAATTATAACCACTAAATGCCCATAAATGCACTAAATAATTTAAATATAGCAAACGGTCTCTGAAAAGTGCCAAATTTTAACATGAATGATTTTATGGTGTATGTTGAGTGCAGAAAAAAAATCAACGTCAAACGATGAAGTGAATGTCAATTTGTTTACAAACTTGGTCAGTTCCCTCTCGAAAGCATGGTTCTTGCTCGGAGATGGTTTGCCCTCTGATGTTGGGTCTTCGAAGAATGGAGCTTTCGAATTATTGAAGGAGAGGTTGTGGAACAAAGTTAAGGGATGGCTAGAAAAGCTTTTCTCTTCGGCTGGTAAAGAGGTTCTTGTTAAATCTATTGCCCAAGTTGTGCATGTCTACTTGATGTCGTGCTTCAAACTTCCCAGGGGGCAGCTTGAGCAGCTCAATAAAACGAGCAGGTAATTTTGGTGGGGTGCCAAAGAGGGGAAGAGGAAGCTTGCATGGGTATCTTGGCAGGAAATGACTAAGATGAAAGCCATTGGAGGACTAGGATTTAGAGATTTTGAACTCTTCAATATAGCTCTCTTGGCTCGCCAGGCGTGGCGGATCCTCAGTAACCGAGAAGCTTTATCATCTAGGATGTTGAAGGCCATCTATTTCCCCAACTCTGATATCTTGTCAGCGGAGCTTGGGAGTCACCCCTCGCAGATTTGGAGGTCGATCGTGGAAGGAAGGGATGTGCTAAAAGTGTGTATGATCAAGCGTATCGTGAATGAAAGAGAGACTAATATTTGGGATGTTAATTGGCTACCCAGGGAGTCCTGTTAGGTTGATCTCTTCTTGTTTGGGTCCAATGGCCCGATGGACCCCTTGACCTGCGCCTTGATCGGGGGCGCCCAACCTCCTCTGGTTGGTGGGCCCCTGTCGCCAGCGCTATATAAAGAGGTGGGGGCCGGTGGCACACAGTACGAGGTTCACCGTGCGCCAGCCTTCCCACTGATACTCCCTTCAGATCTAGGGTTTTTGTGCTGTGCCGACGGGAAGCACCGCCACCACCACCTAGCCATCCGTCCCGCCGACATCCTCCTCATGGCCGACGCATCGGGATCCTCCAGCAGCAAGGGACAAGGTACCTCTCCCATCTCTCTCTCCCTCTCCAATCTCGATCTGGATATGAAGAACAAAGGTAGTACTCGGATTGCATCTAACCTAGCCGATCTAGATGATCTAACAATGGTATTAGAGCTACCTAGGTGTAGATTTTTTCGGTACAAAAGAAAATAATTTTTTCCCCAAAGAACCCTAGAACATGGCAAAGGAATTTTTCTCGCCGGAAAGGAGGCTCGTGCTCTCGCCGGCAAAGAGCGCCGCTGCAAGGCCGCGCCGTCCCTCGCGATTCAGATGCGCATCGGCAAGCCGAGAAATCCGAAAGAAGGAAAACCTCCCCACCACGAGGCAAAGGGCACCGCGGCCAAACCGCTCGACGGCGACGTGCTCACCCGCAAGTGGAACACACGCACCGGCGAGGGGGATGGCAACGGCACCACATCCCTCACGACGGCCCGCCCGGCGGCCACCGTTTCGCCTCGCCGCTGCCTTTTTTGGTGGGACGGGGACGGGAGGGACGAAGAAAGGGAAAGGAGGAGGTAGAGGCTCGCCGCGGCCGTAGCGCGCCGCCGCCGCCGGCCCTCTCTTCCGCCGACGAGAGAGACGAAAGGGGGCGAGCGGGAGGCGTACGGGGACAAGTGGCGCAAGGGTTGCGGGGGGTGGCGGCCGTGTCGTTTTTGTTCGGTCGATCGGCACGGACGGCCGTCCGATCGCTCGGACGGGCCAGAGCCGCCCTCAGCCTTCCCACGCGGGCCTAGCAGGCCGAAAGAGACAAGGCCACGATCCAGTGGGCCGGAAAAAAATGGCTAGAGGGGCTCCTAGCGCGGGCGGGCCGAGAAGGCCACCTTGGCCGTGGGCCGTGGCCGGCTGTGTTCCCCGTTTTCGGTTAAATTTTCTTTTTTAACAGAAACTTTTGTTTTAACTGTTTTTGTCCAGTTTTTGGGAAAATTTCATACAATTTTTTTATTCAAATTATCCAACGCAATTTTTTTAGAAAATAGAAAAGTAAAAGTAATAACTCTGAAAAAGTATAAAGTACATGAATTTAATTCTTGTTTTTCCGCTGCAAATAGATAAAAGTGCTCTTTTTTTCTTTAAGAGTAAAAGTGAATCAAAGTTGAATTATTTAAAAGAGCATGTTAAAGTAATTGTAAAATAATTATGGTTTTGTTATTTCATGACCAACGTTGTTAATAACATAATGATAATTTATTATTGTTAATATGTGCATTTACTTCTAATTTTTTGCCCAACGTTGATATAGTTTTAATTGCACCAATAGTTGTATGCCCTAATTTTGACCAACGTTGGATTATTGCATGCAATTGTTGTTATGTTCTGACTTAATTGTGGTTTTCAGGAGGGTACTACTTGATGAGTTGTATCAAAGAAGTCCCAACCCTCCGAGGTGACAACTACACCGAGTGGAGAAAAAATGTGGACTTTGCATTTGTCTGTGCTGAGGTGGACTGGGTTGTGGAGACCCCACAGCCGGTCAAACCTACAGATCCAGTCAAAGGTCCTAAGGACACTGATGCAACATGGGAGAAAAAGAAAAAGGGACTATGCTCCGTTCGAGATGTCATACACTCTCGAGAACACAAAGTGGCTCACCGCCAATAAGAAATGCATGGCATTTATAAAGAATACAATTGACTCACACATTGTGTGTTCAATTCCAGAGTGTGCTTCCGCATGGGAGCTCCTTGAAAAGATAAAGAGCCAGTTCACATGCGCCCAATTTCTTGTCTGGCTGCCAATCCGCCATTGTACGTACATGAAATTATAGATGTGCCTAATGCTTACTGGAGAACCGATCTACTCCAGCAGTTCTGTTTGCTGGCGGATCGCAATATCATTATGGGGATTCCCCTAAGCACGAGGAACATGCAAGATAGATGGGAGTGGAGCCATGAGAGGCGAGGGCTTTTTTGGTAAAGTCGGCATACAATATGTTGGTTCAAACAAAACTCAGGCGAGAGGATTGGCTGGAGGGCCGTCCGGGCCAATCTGACACAGTTGCAGCTTAAAATTCTTGGAAAAGGCTATGGAATTGCAAGGTTCCGCGGAAGTTATATCACTTCTTGTGGCGCCTGGCGGAACACTTCATCCCCACTGAAGACAAGCGCAAGAAGAGGAATATGGTAGTGTCTGAGGACTGTCAAATATGTGGAAGTCCAGACTCTTGGAGGCATAGCTTGCTTGAGTGTAACACAGCTATGGCACTCTGGTCGCTGGCTGATGGTGAGCTTATGGACCATATCATGCGCATAAGAGATCCGAGTGCAAAGTCTTGGTTGGGGGAGATAATTGAAGGGATGGGCCAGAACAATGCCACCGTGGTCTTTGTGACTATGTGGGCAATATGGCATGCTAGGAGGAAGCTAATTCATGAGGACATCCATCAAAGTACATAGACTGTAAGTTTATTTTTGAAGGGAGAAACTATAATCCCGACGCTCATCATCTAGTTAAGTTTGCTTCTAGTTTAGGGCAGGGTAGACACTTATGGATCATGAATCCTCACGCATCTAGTCTGTATTCCGATGACCTTGAGCTTGAATGAATAAAGGATTGTTTTACCCCTAAAAAAACTAACCTCCACCCGCTACCCTAGCAGTCTTGGGGCCACTTCTTTTGGGTCGATTCAAGCGTCACGCCTCTTTCGCGTCTCGTTTGCCCCGGATTCTCCGCCGTTCGGTCCACCTCGGATCCGCTGTCGTTGTCTGCCCTGGATCCGTCGCCGTCCGATACGCCCCGTTCGTCCCATACGCCTAGTCCGGCTTGGGAGGAAGCCGACGCCCCATCCCGAGCAGCCAAGCCACTGGCGAGGTCTCCTCTGGCTAATCGAGATCTTTATCATGCCTTTCTGTTACATCCTCCATAGGAATTTTCTACTGATGTTGTAGGATTTTTCCACATAGATGATAGATGTAAATTTCCACTAATGCTAGCTACTTAGAGCATCTCCAACCGTTCGGCCCCCAAGCCGTTTTATTGCGCTATTTTAGCGCCGCTTGGGGGCTCTCGGCGGAGAAATCGGCTTGGGACCGACGGCAACCCAGCCACGGCCCACCCGCCCCCCCCACACACACACATGTTCGGCGAAATTTGTGTAAATTTAGGCGAAATGAAGACGAATTCATAATATTCGATAAAATTCGGATTAATTTACATAAAACAGTAAAATAAAAAGAACTACTAAAAAGCAAAAAAACGGTAGAGGTCCTCGTAGTCGGCGGCGGCGGCTCCTCCCACGGCCCCGCCTGCGGCTCCTCCGGCGGCGGCGGCAGCATCATCGCTCGGCAGCACGGGCTTCACGACGGCGCCGCCGCTGCACCCCGCCCCGCCTGCGGAATCCCTCCTCCTCCTCCTCCTCCTCGCTGTCGTCGAGGAAGACGACATCTGGCGGAGGCGGCGCGGCCATGCTGCGGCTGTCGCTTCCCCGGGCGGCCATGTTGCGGCTGCCGCTTCCCCCGGTGGCCAGTTCCGCCACCTCATCTCCTCTTGATGCGGCTTGTGCGGCGGAGAAGCGGCGCTTCGCCTCGAAGAGATCGTAGGCGCGCTTCAGGCGCTCCATCTCCTCGTGCGCGTAGTCGTTCCGCGCCGAGGAGAGGCCATAAGTCATCCTCCTCGTCGATGTCGGGGACCGGCACGGAGGAGGAGCTGACGACGTGGAGCGGCCGGAGGTGTCGTCATGGATGACGAGGCCGCCGCGCGTGCGACGGCTGAGAGGCGTCCCCGTCTCGGTCTTGACCTCGGTCTTGACCGAGAGGAACTGTGGGGGAGAGGACGCCGGGACGGTGGAATGGGAGGCCGATCCGCCGGTGGAATGGGAGGCCGATCCGTCGGTGAAATGGGAAGACTATCCGCCGGACGAGCAGGACGCCGCCCCGTCCATGCCCCGTGGCAATGTCGCCCACATCGGCATGGACGAGCGCGAGTAGGGGCGGCGAGGGGCGGCGGACAGCGGCGGGTACTGCAGCCGTGGGTTGTTGCCGCCAAGGATGTGGTCGAGGACGAACGGGAGGGTGCGGCCCTCCGCGCCCCGCCACTTTCCGGTCGGTGGCGTTCTGCCGGCCGGCAACAGGTTGTAGCCCGTTGAAGGACGCAATCGCCTCCTTACAGTGGCGCTCCAACTAGGCCATTCACGAGGCGACGTTGTCCGGCGCGTTCGCCGGGTTGTCGCGCTCGGCCGCCGTCATGGCCTGGCCGGCGGCGGCCACCTCCATGGCGAAGTCGTTCCCGGTGCGAGGGAGTGGCGGCACCGGCACACTGCCGTTGCTGAGCACCTAGTCGTGGGAGGGGCATGTCCGGCGGGCAAGGGGGTAGCCCGCCTGAGCAAGCAGGATGGCCTCCCACAGCTGCAGCGTGTGGCGGCCGAAGCCGTTCTTCGCCACGCCATGGGGGGTAGCGCTCGCCCATGGCTCTCGGCGGGAAGAGGAGAAGAGGAGGTGCGTGCGCGAGGAGGAGAGGAGAGCAAGAAGAACTGGTGTGAGGAGGCCTACGGCGAGCCCCGGCTTTTATAGCGGCCCGTGGGCGCGTGAGGTGTGGACGTGCGGCGTCACCGGGCGGGAAGATGCGGCGGCGGTCGGCGGTCGATTGGACTCCTCACTTCATTGATTCGTCTGCGCCAATTGGACTGGACGACGCCGATCTCCTCGCCGCATTGATTCGCCTGCGACGGCGCCAGGCGCGGGGAAGCCGAGGCGACGGGATGAGGACGACGCGTGTATTGTCGCCTACAGGTGGGCCCGCTCGACGCAGCATGCGCGAAAGCGCTGGGATGTTTTCCATTCGCGCCAATTTTGCTTCATCCGGCGCCCCAGGCGCCCTCCCGCGTGCCGGGCCGGCTTGTGATCGCGGGACTCAATTTTGGCCCAATCCGGCGCTATTTGAGCTCTTGGGGGCGCGACTGGAGGGATTTCGTCGTTCCGGCGCAAATAGCGCCGCCTTGGGGGCCTCTTGGGGGCGTGGCTGGAGATGCTCTTACTCCCTTAGCACAAACTTTGTACTAGATGGACGACATTTATTATGGATCAGAAGAAGTACTTTTTAAAAGACATTATGAGATTTTTAACTTAATTTTGTGTACATATTAGCAATTCAACACTCAATTCAATCTAGGGGTGTAACAAACATTTCAACACATAACTTATACAACAATCGTAGATGAGAATCACAGAAAAGAACTGAATAATTGATTCTATGGGCAAACGATTTTGTGAGCGGTTTCTCATAATCAGATCCTGAAGAATTGTGAAACGAAAAAAACTAGCCCTTGTCCCCATGCACCGCAACCTTAGAGCATCATCTCCAATAGATGTTGTATATGCCAAAATAACTAACTTTTGCAACACCAAGGTCTAAAACCAGTGCTTCAACAGATGTTGTATATGCAAAAAAAATTACAACAACAGCTCCAAGTGTTGTATAATTGTGACCATGGTGTTCCAAATATACAACACCAAGGCTTGGTGTTGTAAAACGGCCAGCCGTACGCCAACCACCAACCGCTCTTCCGTTCCCTTCCGTGTGACCGCCAGCCACTGCCGAACTCGCCACCGACCAGATACGCCGCCTCTGGACCACACCGACCACCGCCCGACGACCGCCGAGCCTGTCGCGACTTCGCTCACCCGTTCTGGGCCTTGTTTCTCGCCGGCACGCCACCGCGAGCCGCCCGATTTGGTTTCAGCTGCCGGACAAATTCACGGCGACCGGAACTTCTCCAACGGCTTTGGATAGGCGAGGCGATGGGGTAGGATTTTGCGGTGGCCGTGAAGTCGTCGCCACCCAACAGCACTCAGCGCTGGTGCCGCCGCCGCCCTCCACCCGACGGCTCTTCCTCCTCAGTGAAGTGGCCGCCGCCAGCCTGCTGACTGCTCCACTCTAGAAGCCGCTCTGTCACCCTCCTGCTGGCTGCTCATCTCCGCCGCCCGCCTGCTGACTGCTCCGCCCGCCGGTTTCTTCCACCTCACAAGCAAGGTGTTTGAAAAAATTCCCGAAGGTAAGAATAGATGAACTTGAGATTTTTTGTTGGATGCAAAGTAGTTTACCATTGGTTTTCTGCATTGTAGATGAGCTCGTGTGGCTCCTCTATCATGGAAAATTACTCATCCTCATCGGATGACGAATTTGATTTGAACGAAGAAGAAGACATTGCAATGCTAGTGGCAATGCACAAGGGGAAGAAGCGAATGCACGGTGGTTCCGTCTAAGACTGTGCTTTCATTCTGAGAGAACGGGTGGATGCGCAAAAAAGGTTGATGCGCAACTACTTCGGTCCACAACCCGTTTTTCCGGATAATTATTTTCGGCGCTGGTTCAGAATGTCCCAAGACTTGTTCATCCATATTGCAATTCTGTGAAGCAGTATGATCGATGCTTCAAGCAGAGGAGGAATTCTACAGGGTTGATTGGACATAGCACCGAACAGAAGGTCACTGCCGCATTGCGAATCAAACGCTCCACGGATTTGATGGAGGATTATTGGAAATTAGAGACTCCGATTCGCACGATCAATTTTAAAAGGATTTGATGGAGGATTATTGGAAATTCCATGGCGAGAGAGCCCCCTAGTTTCATTTATTTTTTTATGTATTGTGCAAAACTATGTTGTATGTGTGATGCATTTGATGTTGTGGTTTTGATGAACTATGTAATAATTTGGTATTGTGGACATGTATATTTTTTTATTTCAATTTTTCTTGTTTTAAATTGTGCAAATGTGGCCGGCAGCCGACCAACAGTGGATGTGCAGCAGCCGAACAGCAGCAGGTTGGCAGCCGACCGATTTTTACAACATCGTTTACAACATCTATTGGAGTTGGAGTTTTACAAAACGAATATACAACGTCTGTTGGATTTGGGTTTTTTTATGTTGTAAAAAGCATTTTTTTGTGTTGTAAATTATACAACACCTAGTTTACAACACCAAATATGCAACATCTATTGAAGATGCTCTTAGTCCCACCATCCCTGCCACCAGCAGACCCTAGAACACCTCTAATTCAATCTATTTCTAATACTCCCTCCGTTCATAAAGAGCAATGCTACATTCACGGACCTTTACGGGGTTTTACTGGATTGGATCTAACTAAGGAGGATTTGATTGGCTAATGAACAATGAGTGGGCCCATGGGGGGGGTCAGGAGGGGGAGGGCATTTACAGATCATTTTTGGTTCATAAATATAAAATATTTTAGATCATTAAAATGGTGATCTAAAATATCTTATATTAGTTTACAAAGGAATACTTATGTAGTTTTACACTCCATTGCAATTTTTGATTGCACAGACTGAAGATGTCGGAACAAAATCAACCTTATAAGAGCATGGTTAATATTATAGCCAGCTGCTGGCTATAATACTTTGCCATGTCATCTATAGTCTATCTTATAGCCAACATGTATAATAATTAGCTACATAAGTATACTACTTTTACAATACATGACCCACTTTTCATCCTCACAATGTGTCTAGGAGCACGTGCTAGAGCTAGCTCTTCAGGAAGAGCCCGCCTTGTCTCTCCTCTTCTCTCTCATCCAACTCAGCATATAATATTTTAATCCTTACAGCCTGCTGACTGGACTTTATTGTACTTGCTCTAATGCTTGGCGTTGCAAATTCTATATTCTTAGTTTCTTAACATCAATAAATACTCAGCTTTAAAGAGCTCAAACTGGCAGAGATTTCTTCCGATTTGTTGATTAAGCCTCGTCAATTCACTATGTGGATTTCAGACATGCACCACTGTTCAACATTTGACACCAACAACAAAAGATGCACTTCCAACTATAGACAACCATCTTCATCATCACGACCAGCAAGCACCAGTCAATTAAGTACATGACCAAAGTGACTCCTGTTTTATTGTGTGCAGGAAAATGGATTTTTAGGTATCTCAGAAAATTCTAGAAAAATTCAGGAAAAATCCAGGCACCAGAAGCTTCCACGGACCAGAAGTGGGGCCAGAGGGGGGCCATAGGGGCTTCAGGCGCCCTGCTGGCGCGGTCCCACCCCTGGCCGCTCCAGGAGGCCGCCTGGGGCCTCCCCCCTCCTCTGGTACCCTACCGATGCCCCTATTTATTTCCGTGATGGGAAAAGCCCAAAACAGGAGTCACTTTTCCAGTTTCTGTCGCGGAGCCGCCTCCACCCTCTGTTCTTCCTTGGGAGGGCTAATCTGGAGGCTGATTTGGCCTCCGGAGAGGGGAGATCATCGCTATCGTCATCATCATCACCACTCCATCCTCCCTCCATGACTTCTCTTCACATGTGTGAGTAGTTCCTTGCTATAGGCAAAGGGGATGGTAGGGATTGGATGAGTTTGATCATGTAATAGTTTGTCAGATTGTTGGGGGCAAGTTGCCTATCATCTACTTTGGTGTTTATCATCTTTGCTACAACTTGTTGCTCTTAATGCTTGTCACTTGGGGCCCAAGTGCCATATTTTCATATCTGAATCACTTGTGTTTTCATGTGTATATTTATGTTCTTGATCCTATCTATGAGTTGTATGCACCTATTATGGTCCGGAACCGGCGATGACAAAGGTTACAACTTGGGACACCGAAGGGGATGGTCCTTAATTTGAGGATTTCATGTATCCATTGAGTTTATTGCTTTGTTCTTGTGCTCTTTGACAGGAGCACCTTAATCTCCATAAGTTCCCTTGGCCCCGTTCATAGCGGGATGGTAGGACAAAAGATGTTATGAAAGTTCTTATTGCAACTACCTACGTGATACATGCCTGATGTTTGATATTTTCCTAGATGATCCTTTATTTTCTGTGTGCCTTGCTCTGTGTTAGAATCTATTACATGTTCACTCTTACTCAAGCAGCGCCCAACCAACCATCTCCCTAGCCTACAGTGTTTTAATCCTACTAGTTCCTACAAGTTTATTTTCGCCATTTTTCTTTTGCTGTCATCACTACCACTATCATATCACAGTTGCTATTAATATTTTGTTGCAAGCAAATATATTTCAGGTGCGGTTGAACTGACAAATCTACTGTCAAAGCTTATAAATATTCTTTGGATCCCCTTGTACCGAATCAATAAATTGGGTTATCTTACCCGCGAAGACTATATCGATCCCTACAGTTGAGGGTCATCACTAGCCCATCGTTTTCCCTATTCAGGAAGGCTTCAATATTATAGCGCAGGTTGTTGTATAAAAAGCTTTCTTGCCTCTTGACCGTACAAGTGGTATGATAGATAATCTTCGGTGAACTTCTTCGGAAAAGACTGAACACAAAGATAGGCATAATATAGTTTTCAGTATTGAAATTGTGTGCATAGGGAAAAATTTGGTACAGGTGTAAATTAGTACCATCCTATAGGAGACTGAAGTCTTCTTCATTCTGCAGACAAAGAGTTTGTTATCTTTCGCGGAAAGTTTCTTTATCCTTACAATTTTTCTAAGAGTATTGACTTGATTTGTAGTCATCGTCACCTCGTCTCCCCACATGCAAAATGGGTCGAATAGTGGATATAATCCTCTGAAAAAGGGAGCTCCAAGCAAAATGTAAGTATTAGAATCTCAGAGTCATCCATTACGACCCCAAAATTGCGTAAAGTGCATAATGATTAGGTAATGTAAGATTTGGCATGCAGTCAATAATAATTCTGTCAATTTCCCAGCTATAATTTGTCCACCCAACTTATCTGTTTTATCGTTTTTTGGGAGAGAGACATCACTAGTGAATATCATGGGACCCCAATCCATATTTCCACCATTGTTTACACTGCAACTCTTTACTGCTTTATTTTCCTTTAGTTGCATTCACCATCACTATTTCCACCGTGCATTTGATCCTTTCTAAACGACAAGGCCGGAGAGATTGAAAACCTCTCTAAACTCGTTGGGAGCAAAGTTATTTGTTTCATTGTCTAGGTCCAAGTCAACCTTATCTCCTTTAGGAAACTTAATATCTGGCGCCGTTGACACCTACTTACAGATCTCGGGGTCCTCCTGTTATGATAACCTTGGTATCTTCACCGAGGGAAATTTTCTGCTATCTACATCATAACCTTCCACTCTGGGTAACCGACGAGGAGGTGTGATCTACACCCATCAGGTCCTCGCGGATCGCGCTGAGATCCAAAGACTACCATTCGGCGCTAAGGTTACATCCAACGACCACGATTGTGCGCTATGGTCATTACATTTTCGGCTGGATTTTGAGACGGCCAACGGGGTTTTCCAGTGTTTGACCAACATTTAACTAATGAAGTTTGTAGATTCAGTACCATGTTCGTGAAATGATGACGGGATGCCAAATCTCATCCCGTTTGGAGCTCGTTATAATTGACTTTCAATTCGATGGGTGTTTTGCTAAAAAATATCAATAAATGCATTATATTTATCAAACGAGGTCCAAACTGTTTGAAATTTTATAATGTTAGTCTAAATGCTTAATTGTGAACACATAAAAAGTTTGGGGTTCAAATCATTTAAAATATAGTATGTTGTATTTGTAATGTGGTTTTCGTTATCAATCTTGATGATTCAAATGGAATGGTCGTGTTTTGTACACGAAGTATCACTGGTTTTTATCCTAACCATCTTTAAATTTCACCACATACATTCTTGGTGAAATGATGACAACATGCCAAGTTTCTTCCAATTTAGAGATCATTTGAATTGATTAACAGTTTCAGGGTCGTGTTTCTCAAAAATGATTCACATGTTCAATCATATTTACCACATGAACTCAAAATTGTTTGAAATTTTAGGATACTAGTGTGAGTGCTTAATACTGAACACATAAAAAATTGAGGCTAAAATATTTTACAATAACATGTTATCTTTGTAATGTGGTTGTTTCACGTAGAAACCCTGACATTTCGATCGGAATGGCCCAATTTTGTACACTAAGTGCCATCAGTTCTTTTCATGATCCTCTCAAACTTTTACCACGTAACATGTTCGTGAAATGATGACAGCATATCAAATCACATCCTATTCGGAGGTCATTTTAATCGATTTTGACTAGTAGAAAAAGGCCAATTTGTCCCGGTTCTGGAACCGGGACTAAAGGGTCGGTACTAAAGACCAATACCTTTAGTCCCGATTAGCCTACGAACCGGGACAGATGGGGCTCCACGTGGCCGCTGCGGGTTTCTTAGACCGAAGTGTTTTTTGTCCCGGTTGGTAGCACCAACCGGGACGAAAAGGCATCTACTCATCAGCAGTTCAATGGCTGGGCTTTTGTTTTTTTAAAGGGGGGGGGTTAGCGGGTTTTGTAGGGTTAATTTAGAGGTTTCATATATTATGTTAGCTAGCTAATAGAGAGAAGTGTCCTATCTTATCTCCATGCTTGATCGACGCTACGTACTATATGTATAGAGATGACTCGGCACGCTTGCTAGTAAGAAAATGAAGGAAACCATTCAGTACAGAAGATCGTCAGGAACATATACAGAGAGAAGTTATTGACCTCTCTTTCTCCGAGAGATTGGTCGAACAACAAGTTTTCGTATATCTATACGACGCTACTGGCTACATATAGACAATATAAGATCTCTTACATTCCCCTAACATCTGAACTTAATGTCCACATAGTATTCTCCGTCTTTATTGATGACGTGGTCAAGAAAGAATCCCGTCAATTCCTCTTGAATTTCTTTTATGCGATCTTGTGGTAGGGGTTCCTTCCGCATCTCAAAAAGCTAATTTGAAGATTGGGGTCAATACATATATATGAAGGAAACTCAACACAAATGATGGTAATAAAATAAAATTGTGAATATTATTGCTTACGCACTTCATAATCTTCTTTAGAGTAGCCCCGCTGAGAGGTCGTCGCATTGTAGATGTACAAACAAACGTAGTATCCAAAAAACTTAGTCCCTTCTTCCTGCCAAAACCACTTTACAACAAATCGAGGTCAATCAAATTGATAATCAAGCATTATAAATGGTATTGATGAAACTAGCTAGAATCAATGGAGATGCGCTGAACTAGGTAGTAGTACTTACTTTCAGTTGTGCAAATTCCAGCTTCTCCAGCAGTCCCAGAGCTTTTGCGGTAAACACTTTCCAAACCCTACCGGACAAAGAAAATAATTATTACCTGATATCTAGAAATGAACAAAGTTGCCAATATTGTGGGATAATGATCGATTTAAATTACTTCTCGAGCATTTCAGTCATGGCCGCATACTCCTTGCGATCTTTTCGTCTTAAGTCTAAGACGGTTACTAGTCCGTGCTCAAGCTTAATCTCTAGGAGAATAAGTGGAAGCTGCACACGCATGCATAACTCATCAATTATATTACTATAACCTCAAGTAATAAGGGAAACGGAATATGCACAAGACAATACCAATCACTCGAAGTTGTAAGGAAATATATGTTATCTTTGTATCTATTTTTAAACAACGATTTGAGAAAGTTGGCCTCAGTTTCGTTGGACTTTGTTTTTATTTTTAAGCAACGATTTAACCGTCCATTCATCTATGAGATTTAGTTTAATGAACCCAATATCATAGATTTGTCTTTTCTTGCATCGAGGATCTTCAATATGCATAATATAGTGAGGATAATTATATATACATGCAATGAAAGAGCTGAGATGTATATAGAGACTTAATTACAGAAGTAGTACTTACAGACAGTAGCAAGTGACGATTACTTTATCGAGGGCCTTTTGATTGAAAAACTGGAAGAACTCCTCGAATGGAACAGACAACATATCAATTCCAACGAGGTCGTGCTCGTCGTTAACTCTCAGCGTCAAAGTATCCATCCCAGACTTGCAGGTGTGCATGTACCAATGATGGAATCTTCGCATCATCGTTGTTAGAGGATAAACAGGTTTGACGAGAGGATTCCCGTACTGGTATTTGTGTACGTCCACCTCCATTATATCAAAATTTGCATCGTAGGGTAGGTAATCACCAGGATTGGTACCGAGAAGCATTCCCGACAGATTTTTGATGATATCGCTAGATACCTTCGGCGGGGGGCACGATTGGTTCGCCTATTCCAAGCTGAGGAATTTTTTCCCACTTGTCCGTTCTTGTAAACTTTTCTCACTTGAAGTGGTTGCCGACCGGCGCGCTTCTTGCACTGCCTTTTTAAGAGCGCGGACATGGTTGTCATCCGGCGGAGGCGGTGGTTGTCGCTTTAGGGCATCAAAAGTGCTCTTCAATTTCACCGGATCTATATTCTCCTCCGGAGGTGGATTTTTCTTTTCAAAAAAGTCCTTCACTTGGGCTTTACAGATCTTCGTATTTTCCTCGTCGGTCATCTCATATGGTAACTTCTCAAGAGGCTTGAGAGATGGACCGGATTTGTATTTCCTCCCGCCTCTGACTGTACTACTAGACACCGGAGCAGCCGGAGCGGCAGCGGCTGTCTTCCTTTGCTGCTTACGAGTCGGAGAAGGAGGCAGAGTGCGACGAGTCGCCGGAGCAGCGGAAGTGGCGGCGTCTCTCTTCCGCCCTTTCTAACGAGGCGGAGGAGGAGGCGGGCTGCTCGAATGCGCCGGTGCAGGCGAAGAAGGAGGCGTAGTGCCTCCATGCTCCAGAGAAACCAGAGAAGGAGGCGGAGTCACTACTAGGGAATAGCCTTATAGTGGCGCACCGTTTTTGCGTTTAGTGGCGCATTTCAAATGCGCCACTAACGACAAGCCACTAATAAGGCCTTAATAGTGGCGCATTTCAAATGCGCCACCCCTAAGAATCTTATGCGTGGCGCATTTCGAAATGCGCCACCTATAAGCCCAAATGCGCCACCCATAAGAGCTTATGGGTGGCGCATTCTGGATGCGCCACTATTAAATTTTGAATTTTGAATCTGGATCTCGATCTGGAAAACAAAATTTTTTTATTTTTTTTTATTTTTTATTTTTTCTTAATCTCAGGTTAGTATGCTTAATGCCCGATCACTATGCTTAATCTCTGGTCAAACTAACCTCCGTGGTCAAACTTCCCCGAGGGTCACCCATCCTAGCACTACTTCAACCCCAGCACGCTTAACTTCTCAGTTCTATTCAACTCTCACTCCAGCTCACCTAGCAGGCACTTGTTGATATATCTAACATATAAATCCTATTAAACCATGTTGATGTCTAGGACCTTGTTAATGTTCATGGGTGTGCTATGTTACTATCTAAAAATTTCAACTTTTTTTAACTTCCCGATTTGTCCTCTAGCCTATTTTGAATTTTTAAAAAAAATATTCAAAAAAAAAAATTTTCAAAAAAAAAAAAATTCTTAGTAGTGGCGCATTTCATACAGAATGCGCCACTACTAAGTTAAAATAATTTTTCAATTTTTTCTCTTTTTTTGGGCCTCCAGATCTTCAAACGCCCGTAACTTTTTTTCTGTTAGGTTTTTGAGGATTCTAAAAATGTTCAACGGGTTATACCCTGTTGAATTTGGATATAACTTTTCGAGTAGATGAAGGCGATCCAGTCAGGATTGGTCATGAAGGCGACCACCACACTTTACAAACTTCCCAGAGCACACCACAAACAAGGAAGCTTACGGGACAGACACCTAGCCTCCTAGGAGCCAAAGCTCCAAGAGTAACAATGAAACAGTGAAGAAATCATGCGGGAACACAAATCGGTTTGGTGAAAGTGTAAATCGGGCCTTATTCTTTAAAATCCCAAAAGATCAACCAGTTTGGGTGGAGGAGATGAGAGTATTGAGCAATATGGTGTTCCAGTACCGGAGCTCAAGCAAGGAGGGAGAAGGATTAGGGTTAGAGGAAGAAGAAGAGGTATTTATAGCACTTGGGAGGGCTGGTCATAATCTAACTATTGGACCCCGTGTGCACAAGGTAAGTGCCCGTGTGCATGGGGCATACAGCTAAAATTCCACCAGCCCTAAGTGCACAAGACAGGGAACCCCGTACGTGTGCACAAGACAGGGAACCTCGAAAATATCTCAACTTCAAGTGTGGGAAAGTGGGTTGCATACGCAATTGAAAATTATGTTCCCACACATACTCGAATCTCATTGACACCTCTTGATAGTGCGGTTTTTTTCCTACGACACAAATAAACCGAAATAGATCCTTCGAGTAGATGATTTTACATATAAAAAACTTTTTCATCGGAGGTCGTATGCAAAAGTTATGCCCATTTTACGTAATTCTCGGGAGATTTTGCAAATTTTCCTTAAGACTAGACCACATATCATTTGGAAAACTGATTTTCTTTTATTTTTTTGACATTTCTATCATTTTCTTTTAATTTTTTTCTTATTAGTGGCGCATATGGGAAATGCGCCACCCCTAAGAGCTTATGGGTGGCGCATTCTGGATGCGCCACTAATAATTCCTTAGGGGTGGCGCATTTCCAGAATGCGCCACCCCTAAGCTCTTAGGGGTGGCGCATTTCCAGAATGCGCCACCTATAAGGTTCTTAGGGGTGGCGCATTTCTCCTAATGCGCCACTTATAAGGGGTTCCAGGGCTGGCCCACTCTTAGGGGTGGCGCATTTTGGAAAATGCGCCACCTATAAGGGCTTATAGGTGGCGCATTTTTTACCAGTGCGCCACCCCTAACAACATAGTGGCGCATTACATATAAAATGCGCCACTAATAAGCTTTCCATGTATAGCTATTTCCCTAGTAGTGAGTGCCGCCACGCGCCGGAGAAACCAGAGAAGGAGGCAGAGTGATAATACTTCACATATATACTTCAAACCACCATAAGCTTCACATATACATCAAACCACCATAAGCTTCACATATACCTCAAACCACCACAAGCTTCACATATATACTTCACATATACATCAAACCCAAGCTTCACATATACATCAAAACCCAAGATAATAAAGGCAAGTAAGGGTGATAAATGGACGAAAATAGTTGGGGAGGAGGTCCACATACTTTAATATGAAACAAAGTAGATTTAGAGCCAAGTATGGATGGAAAAATGGAAGAAATGAGGTGGGGAGGAGGAAAAAACTGAATAGATCTAGGTGACAAGAGTAGATCTAGTTTGAGAAGTGTGTGGAGTGAATGAGAGCTGGTAGGTGGGGTGGAGGAGATAAGGGCAGCTCCATGTATTTAGTGGCTCATATTGCATCTCAGTGGTGGCGCATATCCAAATACGCCACCCCTAAGCTATTAGGGGTGGCGCATTCCCAATATGCTCCACCCCTAAGAGCTTAGGGTGGCGCATTCCAGATATGCGACACCCATAAGCTCTTAGGGTGGCGCATTCCAGATATGTGCCACCCATAAGGATCTTAGGGGTGGCGCATTTTCGAAATGCGCCACATATAAGAGGATCTAGGGCTGGCCCACCTTAGGGGTGGCGCATTTTACGAAATGCGCCACCTCTAATATTTTATAGGTGGCGCATATTTAACCAGTGCACCACCCCTTATAACATAGTGGCACATTACATAAAAAGTGCGCCACTAATAAGAATTCCATGTATAGGATTTTCTCTAGTAGTGCAAACAAATATGCTACACAACAAATACAATAGCAAGCCAACAATCATACAAAGTTAGTACAAGGTAAAGATGCGGGAAAGGATAAACCACAAGTGAGACGAAGACACTATGATTTTCTATAGAAGTTCCACTCTTTTGAGGGAGTGCTAATATCCGTTGGAGTGGTGCTCGTTCCTTGAGAGTGCTACCATATACGTAGCTCACCGTATTCTCCATTTTGAGTCACCTCCAAAGGTTGAGCCTCGATCCAGTCAGGATTGGTCATGAAGGCGACCACCACACTTTACAAACTTCCCAGAGCACACCACAAACAAGGAAGCTTACGGGACAGACACCTAGCCTCCTAGGAGCCAAAGCTCCAAGAGTAACAATGAAACAGTGAAGAAATCATGCGGGAACACAAATCGGTTTGGTGAAAGTGTAAATCGGGCCTTATTCTTTAAAATCCCAAAAGATCAACCAGTTTGGGTGGAGGAGATGAGAGTATTGAGCAATATGGTGTTCCAGTACCGGAGCTCAAGCAAGGAGGGAGAAGGATTAGGGTTAGAGGAAGAAGAAGAGGTATTTATAGCACTTGGGAGGGCTGGTCATAATCTAACTATTGGACCCCGTGTGCACAAGGTAAGTGCCCGTGTGCATGGGGCATACAGCTAAAATTCCACCAGCCCTAAGTGCACAAGACAGGGAACCCCGTACGTGTGCACAAGACAGGGAACCTCGAAAATATCTCAACTTCAAGTGTGGGAAAGTGGGTTGCATACGCAATTGAAAATTATGTTCCCACACATACTCGAATCTCATTGACACCTCTTGATAGTGCGGTTTTTTTCCTACGACACAAATAAACCGAAATAGATCCTTCGAGTAGATGATTTTACATATAAAAAACTTTTTCATCGGAGGTCGTATGCAAAAGTTATGCCCATTTTACGTAATTCTCGGGAGATTTTGCAAATTTTCCTTAAGACTAGACCACATATCATTTGGAAAACTGATTTTCTTTTATTTTTTTGACATTTCTATCATTTTCTTTTAATTTTTTTCTTATTAGTGGCGCATATGGGAAATGCGCCACCCCTAAGAGCTTATGGGTGGCGCATTCTGGATGCGCCACTAATAATTCCTTAGGGGTGGCGCATTTCCAGAATGCGCCACCCCTAAGCTCTTAGGGGTGGCGCATTTCCAGAATGCGCCACCTATAAGGTTCTTAGGGGTGGCGCATTTCTCCTAATGCGCCACTTATAAGGGGTTCCAGGGCTGGCCCACTCTTAGGGGTGGCGCATTTTGGAAAATGCGCCACCTATAAGGGCTTATAGGTGGCGCATTTTTTACCAGTGCGCCACCCCTAACAACATAGTGGCGCATTACATATAAAATGCGCCACTAATAAGCTTTCCATGTATAGCTATTTCCCTAGTAGTGAGTGCCGCCACGCGCCGGAGAAACCAGAGAAGGAGGCAGAGTGATAATACTTCACATATATACTTCAAACCACCATAAGCTTCACATATACATCAAACCACCATAAGCTTCACATATACCTCAAACCACCACAAGCTTCACATATATACTTCACATATACATCAAACCCAAGCTTCACATATACATCAAAACCCAAGATAATAAAGGCAAGTAAGGGTGATAAATGGACGAAAATAGTTGGGGAGGAGGTCCACATACTTTAATATGAAACAAAGTAGATTTAGAGCCAAGTATGGATGGAAAAATGGAAGAAATGAGGTGGGGAGGAGGAAAAAACTGAATAGATCTAGGTGACAAGAGTAGATCTAGTTTGAGAAGTGTGTGGAGTGAATGAGAGCTGGTAGGTGGGGTGGAGGAGATAAGGGCAGCTCCATGTATTTAGTGGCTCATATTGCATCTCAGTGGTGGCGCATATCCAAATACGCCACCCCTAAGCTATTAGGGGTGGCGCATTCCCAATATGCTCCACCCCTAAGAGCTTAGGGTGGCGCATTCCAGATATGCGACACCCATAAGCTCTTAGGGTGGCGCATTCCAGATATGTGCCACCCATAAGGATCTTAGGGGTGGCGCATTTTCGAAATGCGCCACATATAAGAGGATCTAGGGCTGGCCCACCTTAGGGGTGGCGCATTTTACGAAATGCGCCACCTCTAATATTTTATAGGTGGCGCATATTTAACCAGTGCACCACCCCTTATAACATAGTGGCACATTACATAAAAAGTGCGCCACTAATAAGAATTCCATGTATAGGATTTTCTCTAGTAGTGCAAACAAATATGCTACACAACAAATACAATAGCAAGCCAACAATCATACAAAGTTAGTACAAGGTAAAGATGCGGGAAAGGATAAACCACAAGTGAGACGAAGACACTATGATTTTCTATAGAAGTTCCACTCTTTTGAGGGAGTGCTAATATCCGTTGGAGTGGTGCTCGTTCCTTGAGAGTGCTACCATATACGTAGCTCACCGTATTCTCCATTTTGAGTCACCTCCAAAGGTTGAGCCTCGATCCAGTCAGGATTGGTCATGAAGGCGACCACCACACTTTACAAACTTCCCAGAGCACACCACAAACAAGGAAGCTTACGGGACAGACACCTAGCCTCCTAGGAGCCAAAGCTCCAAGAGTAACAATGAAACAGTGAAGAAATCATGCGGGAACACAAATCGGTTTGGTGAAAGTGTAAATCGGGCCTTATTCTTTAAAATCCCAAAAGATCAACCAGTTTGGGTGGAGGAGATGAGAGTATTGAGCAATATGGTGTTCCAGTACCGGAGCTCAAGCAAGGAGGGAGAAGGATTAGGGTTAGAGGAAGAAGAAGAGGTATTTATAGCACTTGGGAGGGCTGGTCATAATCTAACTATTGGACCCCGTGTGCACAAGGTAAGTGCCCGTGTGCATGGGGCATACAGCTAAAATTCCACCAGCCCTAAGTGCACAAGACAGGGAACCCCGTACGTGTGCACAAGACAGGGAACCTCGAAAATATCTCAACTTCAAGTGTGGGAAAGTGGGTTGCATACGCAATTGAAAATTATGTTCCCACACATACTCGAATCTCATTGACACCTCTTGATAGTGCGGTTTTTTTCCTACGACACAAATAAACCGAAATAGATCCTTCGAGTAGATGATTTTACATATAAAAAACTTTTTCATCGGAGGTCGTATGCAAAAGTTATGCCCATTTTACGTAATTCTCGGGAGATTTTGCAAATTTTCCTTAAGACTAGACCACATATCATTTGGAAAACTGATTTTCTTTTATTTTTTTGACATTTCTATCATTTTCTTTTAATTTTTTTCTTATTAGTGGCGCATATGGGAAATGCGCCACCCCTAAGAG
Source organism: Bromus sterilis (assembly GCA_950022295.1). Taxonomy (NCBI): domain Eukaryota; kingdom Viridiplantae; phylum Streptophyta; class Magnoliopsida; order Poales; family Poaceae; genus Bromus; species Bromus sterilis. The sequence continues at coordinate 298,745,225 of OX465601.1, read as the reverse complement.
CTTATGGGTGGCGCATTCTGGATGCGCCACTAATAATTCCTTAGGGGTGGCGCATTTCCAGAATGCGCCACCCCTAAGCTCTTAGGGGTGGCGCATTTCCAGAATGCGCCACCTATAAGGTTCTTAGGGGTGGCGCATTTCTCCTAATGCGCCACTTATAAGGGGTTCCAGGGCTGGCCCACTCTTAGGGGTGGCGCATTTTGGAAAATGCGCCACCTATAAGGGCTTATAGGTGGCGCATTTTTTACCAGTGCGCCACCCCTAACAACATAGTGGCGCATTACATATAAAATGCGCCACTAATAAGCTTTCCATGTATAGCTATTTCCCTAGTAGTGAGTGCCGCCACGCGCCGGAGAAACCAGAGAAGGAGGCAGAGTGATAATACTTCACATATATACTTCAAACCACCATAAGCTTCACATATACATCAAACCACCATAAGCTTCACATATACCTCAAACCACCACAAGCTTCACATATATACTTCACATATACATCAAACCCAAGCTTCACATATACATCAAAACCCAAGATAATAAAGGCAAGTAAGGGTGATAAATGGACGAAAATAGTTGGGGAGGAGGTCCACATACTTTAATATGAAACAAAGTAGATTTAGAGCCAAGTATGGATGGAAAAATGGAAGAAATGAGGTGGGGAGGAGGAAAAAACTGAATAGATCTAGGTGACAAGAGTAGATCTAGTTTGAGAAGTGTGTGGAGTGAATGAGAGCTGGTAGGTGGGGTGGAGGAGATAAGGGCAGCTCCATGTATTTAGTGGCTCATATTGCATCTCAGTGGTGGCGCATATCCAAATACGCCACCCCTAAGCTATTAGGGGTGGCGCATTCCCAATATGCTCCACCCCTAAGAGCTTAGGGTGGCGCATTCCAGATATGCGACACCCATAAGCTCTTAGGGTGGCGCATTCCAGATATGTGCCACCCATAAGGATCTTAGGGGTGGCGCATTTTCGAAATGCGCCACATATAAGAGGATCTAGGGCTGGCCCACCTTAGGGGTGGCGCATTTTACGAAATGCGCCACCTCTAATATTTTATAGGTGGCGCATATTTAACCAGTGCACCACCCCTTATAACATAGTGGCACATTACATAAAAAGTGCGCCACTAATAAGAATTCCATGTATAGGATTTTCTCTAGTAGTGCAAACAAATATGCTACACAACAAATACAATAGCAAGCCAACAATCATACAAAGTTAGTACAAGGTAAAGATGCGGGAAAGGATAAACCACAAGTGAGACGAAGACACTATGATTTTCTATAGAAGTTCCACTCTTTTGAGGGAGTGCTAATATCCGTTGGAGTGGTGCTCGTTCCTTGAGAGTGCTACCATATACGTAGCTCACCGTATTCTCCATTTTGAGTCACCTCCAAAGGTTGAGCCTCGATCCAGTCAGGATTGGTCATGAAGGCGACCACCACACTTTACAAACTTCCCAGAGCACACCACAAACAAGGAAGCTTACGGGACAGACACCTAGCCTCCTAGGAGCCAAAGCTCCAAGAGTAACAATGAAACAGTGAAGAAATCATGCGGGAACACAAATCGGTTTGGTGAAAGTGTAAATCGGGCCTTATTCTTTAAAATCCCAAAAGATCAACCAGTTTGGGTGGAGGAGATGAGAGTATTGAGCAATATGGTGTTCCAGTACCGGAGCTCAAGCAAGGAGGGAGAAGGATTAGGGTTAGAGGAAGAAGAAGAGGTATTTATAGCACTTGGGAGGGCTGGTCATAATCTAACTATTGGACCCCGTGTGCACAAGGTAAGTGCCCGTGTGCATGGGGCATACAGCTAAAATTCCACCAGCCCTAAGTGCACAAGACAGGGAACCCCGTACGTGTGCACAAGACAGGGAACCCCGAAAATATCTCAACTTCAAGTGTGGGAAAGTGGGTTGCATACGCAATTGAAAATTATGTTCCCACACATACTCGAATCTCATTGACACCTCTTGATAGTGCGGTTTTTTTCCTACGACACAAATAAACCGAAATAGATCCTTCGAGTAGATGATTTTTCATATAAAAAACTTTTTCATCGGAGGTCGTATGCAAAAGTTATGCCCATTTTACGTAATTCTCGGGAGATTTTGCAAAAAAAGTCGAAATTCATATTTGTAAATTTTCCTTACAACTAGACCACATATCATTTGGAAAACTGATTTTCTTTTATTTTTTTGACATTTCTATCATTTTCTTTTATTTTTTTTCAAATTGAAAAGGCGGTCCACAGGGGGGGAGGGGGTTGCATATGGGAATTTTCCCGCCCAGTTTTTTCTTATTAGTGGCGCATATGGGAAATGCGCCACCCCTAAGAGCTTATGGGTGGCGCATTCTGGATGCGCCACTAATAATTCCTTAGGGGTGGCGCATTTCCAGAATGCGCCACCCCTAAGCTCTTAGGGGTGGCGCATTTCCAGAATGCGCCACCTATAAGGTTCTTAGGGGTGGCGCATTTCTCCTAATGTGCCACTTATAAGGGGTTCCAGGGCTGGCCCACTCTTAGGGGTGGCGCATTTTGGAAAATGCGCCACCTATAAGGGCTTATAGGTGGCGCATTTTTTGCCAGTGTGCCACCCCTAACAACATAGTGGCGCATTACATATAAAATGCGCCACTAATAAGCTTTCCATGTATAGCTATTTCCCTAGTAGTGAGTGCCGCCACGCACCGGAGAAACCAGAGAAGGAGGCAGAGTGATAATACTTCACATATATACTTCAAACCACCATAAGCTTCACATATACATCAAACCACCATAAGCTTCACATATACCTCAAACAACCACAAGCTTCACATATATACTTCACATATACATCAAACCCAAGCTTCACATATACATCAAAACCCAAGATAATAAAGGCAAGTAAGGGTGATAAATGGACGAAAAGAGTTGGGGAGGAGGTCCACATACTTTAATATGAAACAAAGTAGATTTAGAGCCAAGTATGGATGGAAAAATGGAAGAAATGAGGTGGGGAGGAGGAAAAAACTGAATAGATCTAGGTGACAAGAGTAGATCTAGTTTGAGAAGTGTGTGGAGTGAATGAGAGCTGGTAGGTGGGGTGGAGGAGATAAGGGCAGCTCCATGTATTTAGTGGCTCATATTGCATCTCAGTGGTGGCGCATATCCAAATACGCCACCCCTAAGCTATTAGGGGTGGCGCATTCCCAATATGCTCCACCCCTAAGAGCTTAGGGGGGCGCATTCCAGATATGCGACACCCATAAGCTCTTAGGGGTGGCGCATTCCAGATATGCGCCACCCATAAGGATCTTAGGGGTGGCGCATTTTCGAAATGCGCCACATATAAGAGGATCTAGGGCTGGCCCACCTTAGGGGTGGCGCATTTTACGAAATGCGCCACCTCTAATATTTTATAGGTGGCGCATATTTAACCAGTGCACCACCCCTTATAACATAGTGGCACATTACATAAAAAGTGCGCCACTAATAAGAATTCCATGTATAGGATTTTCTCTAGTAGTGCAAACAAATATGCTACACAACAAACACAATAGCAAGCCAACAATCATACAAAGTTAGTACAAGGTAAAGATGCGGGAAAGGATAAACCACAAGTGAGACGAAGACACTATGATTTTCTATAGAAGTTCCACTCTTTTGAGGGAGTGCTAATATCCGTTGGAGTGGTGCTCGTTCCTTGAGAGTGCTACCATATACGTAGCTCACTGTATTCTCCATTTCGAGTCACCTCCAAAGGTTGAGCCTCGATCCAGTCAGGATTGGTCATGAAGGCGACCACCACACTTTACAAACTTCCCAGAGCACACCACAAACAAGGAAGCTTACGGGACAGACACCTAACCTCCTAGGAGCCAAAGCTCCAAGAGTAACAATGAAACAGTGAAGAAATCATGCGGGAACACAAATCGGTTTGGTGAAAGTGTAAATCGGGCCTTATTCTTTAAAATCCCAAAAGATCAACCAGTTTGGGTGGAGGAGATGAGAGTATTGAGCAATATGGTGTTCCAGTACCGGAGCTCAAGCAAGGAGGGAGAAGGATTAGGGTTAGAGGAAGAAGAAGAGGTATTTATAGCACTTGGGAGGGCTGGTCATAATCTAACTATTGGACCCCGTGTGCACAAGGTAAGTGCCCGTGTGCATGGGGCATACAGCTAAAATTCCACCAGCCCTAAGTGCACAAGACAGGGAACCCCGTACGTGTGCACAAGACAGGGAACCCCGAAAATATCTCAACTTCAAGTGTGGGAAAGTGGGTTGCATACGCAATTGAAAATTATGTTCCCACACATACTCGAATCTCATTGACACCTCTTGATAGTGCGGTTTTTTTCCTACGACACAAATAAACCGAAATAGATCCTTCGAGTAGATGATTTTTCATATAAAAAACTTTTTCATCGGAGGTCGTATGCAAAAGTTATGCCCATTTTACGTAATTCTCGGGAGATTTTGCAAAAAAAGTCGAAATTCATATTTGTAAATTTTCCTTACAACTAGACCACATATCATTTGGAAAACTGATTTTCTTTTATTTTTTTGACATTTCTATCATTTTCTTTTATTTTTTTTCAAATTGAAAAGGCGGTCCACGGGGGGGGGGGGGGAGGGGGTTGCATATGGGAATTTTCCCGCCCAGTTTTTTCTTATTAGTGGCGCATATGGGAAATGCGCCACCCCTAAGAGCTTATGGGTGGCGCATTCTGGATGCGCCACTAATAATTCCTTAGGGGTGGCGCATTTCCAGAATGGCTCTTAGGGGTGGCGCATTTCCAGAATGCGCCACCTATAAGGTTCTTAGGGGTGGCGCATTTCTCCTAATGCGCCACTTATAAGGGGTTCCAGGGCTGGCCCACTCTTAGGGGTGGCGCATTTTGGAAAATGCGCCACCTATAAGGGCTTATAGGTGGCGCATTTTTTACCAGTGTGCCACCCCTAACAACATAGTGGCGCATTACATATAAAATGCGCCCCTAATAAGCTTTCCATGTATAGCTATTTCCCTAGTAGTGAGTGCCGCCACGCGCCGGAGAAACCAGAGAAGGAGGCAGAGTGATAATACTTCACATATATACTTCAAACCACCATAAGCTTCACATATACATCAAACCACCATAAGCTTCACATATACCTCAAACAACCACAAGCTTCACATATGTACTTCACATATACATCAAACCCAAGCTTCACATATACATCAAAACCCAAGATAATAAAGGCAAGTAAGGGTGATAAATGGACGAAAAGAGTTGGGGAGGAGGTCCACATACTTTAATATGAAACAAAGTAGATTTAGAGCCAAGTATGGATGGAAAAATGGAAGAAATGAGGTGGGGAGGAGGAAAAAACTGAATAGATCTAGGTGACAAGAGTAGATCTAGTTTGAGAAGTGTGTGGAGTGAATGAGAGCTGGTAGGTGGGGTGGAGGAGATAAGGGCAGCTCCATGTATTTAGTGGCTCATATTGCATCTCAGTGGTGGCGCATATCCAAATACGCCACCCCTAAGCTATTAGAGGTGCCGCATTCCCAATATGCTCCACCCCTAAGAGCTTAGGGTGGCGCATTCCAGATATGCGACACCCATAAGCTCTTAGGGGTGGCGCATTCCAGATATGCGCCACCCATAAGGATCTTAGGGGTGGCGCATTTTCGAAATGCGCCACATATAAGAGGATCTAGGGCTGGCCCACCTTAGGGGTGGCGCATTTTACGAAATGCGCCACCTCTAATATTTTATAGGTGGCGCATATTTAACCAGTGCACCACCCCTTATAACATAGTGGCACATTACATAAAAAGTGCGCCACTAATAAGAATTCCATGTATAGGATTTTCTCTAGTAGTGCAAACAAATATGCTACACAACAAATAGAATAGCAAGCCAACAATCATACAAAGTTAGTACAAGGTAAAGATGCGGGAAAGGATAAACCACAAGTGAGACGAAGACACTATGATTTTCTATAGAAGTTCCACTCTTTTGAGGGAGTGCAAATATCCGTTGGAGTGGTGCTCGTTCCTTGAGAGTGCTACCATATACGTAGCTCACCGTATTCTCCATTTTGAGTCACCTCCAAAGGTTGAGCCTCGATCCAGTCAGGATTGGTCATGAAGGCGACCACCACACTTTACAAACTTCCCAGAGCACACCACAAACAAGGAAGCTTACGGGACAGACACCTAGCCTCCTAGGAGCCAAAGCTCCAAGAGTAACAATGAAACAGTGAAGAAATCATGCGGGAACACAAATCGGTTTGGTGAAAGTGTAAATCGGGCCTTATTCTTTAAAATCCCAAAAGATCAACCAGTTTGGGTGGGGGAGATGAGAGTATTGAGCAATATGGTGTTCCAGTACCGGAGCTCAAGCAAGGAGGGAGAAGGATTAGGGTTAGAGGAAGAAGAAGAGGTATTTATAGCACTTGGGAGGGCTGGTCATAATCTAACTATTGGACCCCGTGTGCACAAGGTAAGTGCCCGTGTGCATGGGGCATACAGCTAAAATTCCACCAGCCCTAAGTGCACAAGACAGGGAACCCCGTACGTGTGCACAAGACAGGGAACCCCGAAAATATCTCAACTTCAAGTGTGGGAAAGTGGGTTGCATACGCAATTGAAAATTATGTTCCCACACATACTCGAATCTCATTGACACCTCTTGATAGTGCGGTTTTTTTCCTACGACACAAATAAACCGAAATAGATCCTTCGAGTAGATGATTTTTCATATAAAAAACTTTTTCATCGGAGGTCGTATGCAAAAGTTATGCCCATTTTACGTAATTCTCGGGAGATTTTGCAAAAAAAGTCGAAATTCATATTTGTAAATTTTCCTTACAACTAGACCACATATCATTTGGAAAACTGATTTTCTTTTATTTTTTTGACATTTCTATCATTTTCTTTTATTTTTTTTCAAATTGAAAAGGCGGTCCACGGGGGGGGGGGGGGGGGTGCATATGGGAATTTTCCCGCCCAGTTTTTTCTTATTAGTGGCGCATATGGGAAATGCGCCACCCCTAAGAGCTTATGGGTGGCGCATTCTGGATGCGCCACTAATAATTCCTTAGGGGTGGCGCATTTCCAGAATGCGCCACCTATAAGGTTCTTAGGGGTGGCGCATTTCTCCTAATGCGCCACTTATAAGGGGTTCCAGGGCTGGCCCACTCTTAGGGGTGGCGCATTTTGGAAAATGCGCCACCTATAAGGGCTTATAGGTGGCGCATTTTTTACCAGTGCGCCACCCCTAACAACATAGTGGCGCATTACATATAAAATGCGCCACTAATAAGCTTTCCATGTATAGCTATTTCCCTAGTAGTGAGTGCCGCCACGCACCGGAGAAACCAGAGAAGGAGGCAGAGTGATAATACTTCACATATATACTTCAAACCACCATAAGCTTCACATATACATCAAACCACCATAAGCTTCACATATACCTCAAACCACCACAAGCTTCACATATATACTTCACATATACATCAAACCCAAGCTTCACATATACATCAAAACCCAAGATAATAAAGGCAAGTAAGGGTGATAAATGGACGAAAAGAGTTGGGGAGGAGGTCCACATACTTTAATATGAAACAAAGTAGATTTAGAGCCAAGTATGGATGGAAGAATGGAAGAAATGACGTGGGGAGGAGGAAAAAACTGAATAGATCTAGGTGACAAGAGTAGATCTAGTTTGAGAAGTGTGTGGAGTGAATGAGAGCTGGTAGGTGGGGTGGAGGAGATAAGGGCAGCTCCATGTATTTAGTGGCTCATATTGCATCTCAGTGGTGGCGCATATCCAAATACGCCACCCCTAAGCTATTAGGGGTGGCGCATTCCCAATATGCTCCACCCCTAAGAGCTTAGGGTGGCGCATTCCAGATATGCGACACCCATAAGCTCTTAGGGGTGGCGCATTCCAGATATGCGCCACCCATAAGGATCTTAGGGGTGGCGCATTTTCGAAATGCGCCACATATAAGAGGATCTAGGGCTGGCCCACCTTAGGGGTGGCGCATTTTACGAAATGCGCCACCTCTAATATTTTATAGGTGGCGCATATTTAACCAGTGCACCACCCCTTATAACATAGTGGCACATTACATAAAAAGTGCGCCACTAATAAGAATTCCATGTATAGGATTTTCTCTAGTAGTGCAAACAAATATGCTACACAACAAATACAATAGCAAGCCAACAATCATACAAAGTTAGTACAAGGTAAAGATGCGGGAAAGGATAAACCACAAGTGAGACGAAGACACTATGATTTTCTATAGAAGTTCCACTCTTTTGAGGGAGTGCTAATATCCGTTGGAGTGGTGCTCGTTCCTTGAGAGTGCTACCATATACGTAGCTCACCGTATTCTCCATTTCGAGTCACCTCCGAAGGTTGAGCCTCGATCCAGTCAGGATTGGTCATGAAGGCGACCACCACACTTTACAAACTTCCCAGAGCACACCACAAACAAGGAAGCTTACGGGACAGACACCTAGCCTCCTAGGAGCCAAAGCTCCAAGTGTAACAATGAAACAGTGAAGAAATCATGCGGGAACACAAATCGGTTTGGTGAAAGTGTAAATCGGGCCTTATTCTTTAAAATCCCAAAAGATCAACCAGTTTGGGTGGAGGAGATGAGAGTATTGAGCAATATGGTGTTCCAGTACCGGAGCTCAAGCAAGGAGGGAGAAGGATTAGGGTTAGAGGAAGAAGAAGAGGTATTTATAGCACTTGGGAGGGCTGGTCATAATCTAACTATTGGACCCCGTGTGCACAAGGTAAGTGCCCGTGTGCATGGGGCATACAGCTAAAATTCCACCAGCCCTAAGTGCACAAGACAGGGAACCCCGTACGTGTGCACAAGACAGGGAACCCCGAAAATATCTCAACTTCAAGTGTGGGAAAGTGGGTTGCATACGCAATTGAAAATTATGTTCCCACACATACTCGAATCTCATTGACACCTCTTGATAGTGCGGTTTTTTTCCTACGACACAAATAAACCGAAATAGATCCTTCGAGTAGATGATTTTTCATATAAAAAACTTTTTCATCGGAGGTCGTATGCAAAAGTTATGCCCATTTTACGTAATTCTCGGGAGATTTTGCAAAAAAAGTCGAAATTCATATTTGTAAATTTTCCTTACAACTAGACCACATATCATTTGGAAAACTGATTTTCTTTTATTTTTTTGACATTTCTATCATTTTCTTTTATTTTTTTTCAAATTGAAAAGGCGGTCCACGGGGGGGGGGGGGGGGGGGTGCATATGGGAATTTTCCCGCCCAGTTTTTTCTTATTAGTGGCGCATATGGGAAATGCGCCACCCCTAAGAGCTTATGGGTGGCGCATTCTGGATGCGCCACTAATAATTCCTTAGGGGTGGCACATTTCCAGAATGCGCCACCTATAAGGTTCTTAGGGGTGGCGCATTTCTCCTAATGCGCCACTTATAAGGGGTTCCAGGGCTGGCCCACTCTTAGGGGTGGCGCATTTTGGAAAATGCGCCACCTATAAGGGCTTATAGGTGGCGCATTTTTTACCAGTGCGCCACCCCTAACAACATAGTGGCGCATTACATATAAAATGCGCCACTAATAAGCTTTCCATGTATAGCTATTTCCCTAGTAGTGAGTGCCGCCACGCGCCGGAGAAACCAGAGAAGGAGGCAGAGTGATAATACTTCACATATATACTTCAAACCACCATAAGCTTCACATATACATCAAACCACCATAAGCTTCACATATACCTCAAACCACCACAAGCTTCACATATATACTTCACATATACATCAAACCCAAGCTTCACATATACATCAAAACCCAAGATAATAAAGGCAAGTAAGGGTGATAAATGGACGAAAAGAGTTGGGGAGGAGGTCCACATACTTTAATATGAAACAAAGTAGATTTAGAGCCAAGTATGGATGGAAGAATGGAAGAAATGAGGTGGGGAGGAGGAAAAAACTGAATAGATCTAGGTGACAAGAGTAGATCTAGTTTGAGAAGTGTGTGGAGTGAATGAGAGCTGGTAGGTGGGGTGGAGGAGATAAGGGCAGCTCCATGTATTTAGTGGCTCATATTGCATCTCAGTGGTGGCGCATATCCAAATACGCCACCCCTAAGCTATTAGGGGTGGCGCATTCCCAATATGCTCCACCCCTAAGAGCTTAGGGTGGCGCATTCTAGATATGCGACACCCATAAGCTCTTAGGGGTGGCGCATTCCAGATATGCGCCACCCATAAGGATCTTAGGGGTGGCGCATTTTCGAAATGCGCCACATATAAGAGGATCTAGGGCTGGCCCACCTTAGGGGTGGCGCATTTTACGAAATGCGCCACCTCTAATATTTTATAGGTGGCGCATATTTAACCAGTGCACCACCCCTTATAACATAGTGGCACATTACATAAAAAGTGCGCCACTAATAAGAATTCCATGTATAGGATTTTCTCTAGTAGTGCAAACAAATATGCTACACAACAAATACAATAGCAAGCCAACAATCATACAAAGTTAGTACAAGGTAAAGATGCGGGAAAGGATAAACCACAAGTGAGACGAAGACACTATGATTTTCTATAGAAGTTCCACTCTTTTGAGGGAGTGCTAATATCCGTTGGAGTGGTGCTCGTTCCTTGAGAGTGCTACCATATACGTAGCTCACCGTATTCTCCATTTCGAGTCACCTCCAAAGGTTGAGCCTCGATCCAGTCAGGATTGGTCATGAAGGCGACCACCACACTTTACAAACTTCCCAGAGCACACCACAAACAAGGAAGCTTACGGGACAGACACCTAGCCTCCTAGGAGCCAAAGCTCCAAGTGTAACAATGAAACAGTGAAGAAATCATGCGGAAACACAAATCGGTTTGGTGAAAGTGTAAATCGGGCCTTATTCTTTAAAATCCCAAAAGATCAACCAGTTTGGGTGGAGGAGATGAGAGTATTGAGCAATATGGTGTTCCAGTACCGGAGCTCAAGCAAGGAGGGAGAAGGATTAGGGTTAGAGGAAGAAGAAGAGGTATTTATAGCACTTGGGAGGGCTGGTCATAATCTAACTATTGGACCCCGTGTGCACAAGGTAAGTGCCCGTGTGCATGGGGCATACAGCTAAAATTCCACCAGCCCTAAGTGCACAAGACAGGGAACCCCGTACGTGTGCACAAGCCAGGGAACCCCGAAAATATCTCAACTTCAAGTGTGGGAAAGTGGGTTGCATACGCAATTGAAAATTATGTTCCCACACATACTCGAATCTCATTGACACCTCTTGATAGTGCGGTTTTTTTCCTACGACACAAATAAACCGTAATAGATCCTTCGAGTAGATGATTTTTCATATAAAAAACTTTTTCATCGGAGGTCGTATGCAAAAGTTATGCCCATTTTACGTAATTCTCGGGAGATTTTGCAAAAAAAGTCGAAATTCATATTTGTAAATTTTCCTTACAACTAGACCACATATCATTTGGAAAACTGATTTTCTTTTATTTTTTTGACATTTCTATCATTTTCTTTTATTTTTTTTCAAATTGAAAAGGCGGTCCACGGGGGGGGGGGGGGGGTGGGGGTGCATATGGGAATTTTCCCGCCCAGTTTTTTCTTATTAGTGGCGCATATGGGAAATGCGCCACCCCTAAGAGCTTATGGGTGGCGCATTCTGGATGCGCCACTAATAATTCCTTAGGGGTGGCGCATTTCCAGAATGCGCCACCCCTAAGCTCTTAGGGGTGGCGCATTTCCAGAATGCGCCACCTATAAGGTTCTTAGGGGTGGCGCATTTCTCCTAATGCGCCACTTATAAGGGGTTCCAAGGCTGGCCCACTCTTAGGGGTGGCGCATTTTGGAAAATGCGCCACCTATAAGGGCTTATAGGTGGCGCATTTTTTACCAGTGCGCCACCCCTAACAACATAGTGGCGCATTACATATAAAATGCGCCACTAATAAGCTTTCCATGTATAGCTATTTCCCTAGTAGTGAGTGCCGCCACGCGCCGGAGAAACCAGAGAAGGAGGCAGAGTGATAATACTTCACATATATACTTCAAACCACCATAAGCTTCACATATACATCAAACCACCATAAGCTTCACATATACCTCAAACCACCACAAGCTTCACATATATACTTCACATATACATCAAACCCAAGCTTCACATATACATCAAAACCCAAGATAATAAAGGCAAGTAAGGGTGATAAATGGACGAAAAGAGTTGGGGAGGAGGTCCACATACTTTAATATGAAACAAAGTAGATTTAGAGCCAAGTATGGATGGAAAAATGGAAGAAATGAGGTGGGGAGGAGGAAAAAACTGAATAGATCTAGGTGACAAGAGTAGATCTAGTTTGAGAAGTGTGTGGAGTGAATGAGAGCTGGTAGGTGGGATGGAGGAGATAAGGGCAGCTCCATGTATTTAGTGGCTCATATTGCATCTCAGTGGTGGCGCATATCCAAATACGCCACCCCTAAGCTATTAGGGGTGGCGCATTCCCAATATGCTCCACCCCTAAGAGCTTAGGGTGGCGCATTCCAGATATGCGACACCCATAAGCTCTTAGGGGTGGCGCATTCCAGATATGCGCCACCCATAAGGATCTTAGGGGTGGCGCATTTTCGAAATGCGCCACATATAAGAGGATCTAGGGCTGGCCCACCTTAGGGGTGGCGCATTTTACGAAATGCGCCACCTCTAATATTTTATAGGTGGCGCATATTTAACCAGTGCACCACCCCTTATAACATAGTGGCACATTACATAAAAAGTGCGCCACTAATAAGAATTCCATGTATAGGATTTTCTCTAGTAGTGCAAACAAATATGCTACACAACAAATACAATAGCAAGCCAACAATCATACAAAGTTAGTACAAGGTAAAGATGCGGGAAAGGATAAACCACAAGTGAGATGAAGACACTATGATTTTCTATAGAAGTTCCACTCTTTTGAGGGAGTGCTAATATCCGTTGGAGTGGTGCTCGTTCCTTGAGAGTGCTACCATATACGTAGCTCACCGTATTCTCCATTTCGAGTCACCTCCAAAGGTTGAGCCTCGATCCAGTCAGGATTGGTCATGAAGGCGACCACCACACTTTACAAACTTCCCAGAGCACACCACAAACAAGGAAGCTTACGGGACAGACACCTAGCCTCCTAGGAGCCAAAGCTCCAAGTGTAACAATGAAACAGTGAAGAAATCATGCGGGAACACAAATCGGTTTGGTGAAAGTGTAAATCGGGCCTTATTCTTTAAAATCCCAAAAGATCAACCAGTTTGGGTGGAGGAGATGAGAGTATTGAGCAATATGGTGTTCCAGTACCGGAGCTCAAGCAAGGAGGGAGAAGGATTAGGGTTAGAGGAAGAAGAAGAGGTATTTATAGCACTTGGGAGGGCTGGTCATAATCTAACTATTGGACCCCGTGTGCACAAGGTAAGTGCCCGTGTGCATGGGGCATACAGCTAAAATTCCACCAGCCCTAAGTGCACAAGACAGGGAACCCCGTACGTGTGCACAAGACAGGGAACCCCGAAAATATCTCAACTTCAAGTGTGGGAAAGTGGGTTGCATACGCAATTGAAAATTATGTTCCCACACATACTCGAATCTCATTGACACCTCTTGATAGTGCGGTTTTTTTCCTACGACACAAATAAACCGAAATAGATCCTTCGAGTAGATGATTTTTCATATAAAAAACTTTTTCATCGGAGGTCGTATGCAAAAGTTATGCCCATTTTACGTAATTCTCGGGAGATTTTGCAAAAAAAGTCGAAATTCATATTTGTAAATTTTCCTTAAAACTAGACCACATATCATTTGGAAAACTGATTTTCTTTTATTTTTTTGACATTTCTATCATTTTCTTTTATTTTTTTTCAAATTGAAAAGGCGGTCCACGGGGGGGGGGGGGTGCATATGGGAATTTTCCCGCCCAGTTTTTTCTTATTAGTGGCGCATATGGGAAATGCGCCACCCCTAAGAGCTTATGGGTGGCGCATTCTGGATGCGCCACTAATAATTCCTTAGGGGTGGCGCATTTCCAAAATGCGCCACCCCTAAGCTCTTAGGGGTGGCGCATTTCCAGAATGCGCCACCTATAAGGTTCTTAGGGGTGGCGCATTTCTCCTAATGCGCCACTTATAAGGGGTTCCAGGGCTGGCCCACTCTTAGGGGTGGCGCATTTTGGAAAATGTGCCACCTATAAGGGCTTATAGGTGGCGCATTTTTTACCAGTGCGCCACCCCTAACAACATAGTGGCGCATTACATATAAAATGCGCCACTAATAAGCTTTCCATGTATAGCTATTTCCCTAGTAGTGAGTGCCGCCACGCGCCGGAGAAACTAGAGAAGGAGGAAGAGTGCCCTGATCAATTGCCGGAACAGGAGGCGGAGGACGAGGCGGAGTGCCCTGACTTGCCGGAGGAGCAGGAGGAGGCGGAGGCATCCAGTTCAGAAGCTTGATGAGCTCCTTCCTCCATAGACATGGAGTCTTTAGAGAAAGACCCAGCAGAGTCTCCACTTCACCGGTAGGGTGGTCAAGCTCGAGGTCCTCCAATTCCTCCTCTATCTCATCGACCATCACAATAGCATAGCCTTGTTGAATCCAAAGGTAGTGAAAAGTAGCGCCGGGTCTAGGAGGTGCAACAGAGCAGATAGCCACCTTGACTTTGTGGTGTTGCCATGGCATCATAAGGTTGCAAGCTTGAGCCTCCGTGATAGCATCCACGGGGTAGCTGTGAGCCGTTAAGTTAGGCTGCTCAAGCTCGGTGGAAGCCACGCTGCTTCTGCGAGATGGAGGGGTAGCTTCTGGGATAGCTTCATGCCGCTGAGATCGTTGGCTCTCAACTTGTTCCTCTAGCTTTCTTACTCTTGCATTCATCTTCTGCAGATCGCCAAGCTCCTATTTCCTCTTCCTCTCCCGGGTTTTGTAACCGCCTGCGCTAGGAAACCCAACCTTCCACGAAATGGAGCCTGCCGTGCCTCATGTTCGTCCTGGGTGCTCAGGATTCTCGAGGGCCTATATGAGCTCGTCGTTTTCTCTGTCGGGAACAAACGTCCCTTCCTGCGCTGTGGCGATATACTGCCGAAGCTTCTTGATAGGTATTTCTAGTTGCTTTTCCGTCCAAACGCACTTCCTTGTTTCAGGGTCCAAGGTTCCCCCAGCCCCGAAGTACCAAGTGCTTCCACGGTCTGGCCAATTCAATGTCTCTTGTTGGACCGCTTTATCAAGCATGTCCTTCTCAGCCTTGTCCCACAACGGCCGGGCTTTGAGGTAACCACCTGACCCCATGCAATGGTGATGCTTCTTCTTTGCAGCATTTATCTTGTTTGTAGCTGACATATTCTTACTCTTCTCCGATGTCTTGTGGGCCACAAATGCGGCCCAGTGATCTCTTATCTTCTCAAATCAGCCGGTGAATGCTGGAGTCTTCCCTTTGTCGACAAACGTTGAATTCAACTAATTCTTCCACCTCCTGAATAGATCTGCCATCTTCTTAAGAGCATGAGCCTTGACCAATGGCTCTATAACTAGCTTATCCGGATCCTCCTCTGGTGGTACGGTGAAATTTTCCTTCAGCGCGTTCCAAAGATCAGCTTTCCGTCTATCGTTGAACAAATACAATTGAGGGTCTTTGCTCTGCGGCTGATTCCATTGGTGGATGCTGATCGGGATCATATCCCTAACAAGAACCCCACACTGAGCAGAAAATTCTTCCTTGGTCTGGCTGGGTTGAATCGGTTGGCCGTCGTCCTTGATTGATGTGATTGTGAACCTTTTATCCTGACGCAACTTTTTCTTCGGGCCTCGTCTCATTACAATAGTTTGTCTCGATCCGGAGGGCTATCCTCGCGCATCCTTGACTCATGGTACGTGAGTGTTCTCTAATATCCGACCCCTCAGAGGAGTAGTGATCCATCTACTGATAGAGTTCTCAACTAGTTTTGTAGGTTTTGAAAATAAACACAGATTTCCCAAAATACGACACATCACTAATAGGCTAGAGCTCTTAACACCAAAAGTTCAAACATTACTCACATCAATACCTCAAAACTATTGCAAGTTACTACTAAAATCAAATAGCAACCTCAATTACCTACTTCTCAAAAACAAGACATAACTCAGTGCAACAACCAACTCTCTTAACAAGATAATCATGAAAACTAAAAACAGTTCCAGGAACAAACTAAACAAAAGCCAAGGCTCTTGCTAAAACTAAAACTAAAACTAAACACGACAGTATCTACGAAAAGATAAAGAACACACAACAGCAAAAAGATAGGCATGAAGGAACCCTATGATGTGTTCTAGATTTTGAAAGTGGAGCGTGTTTCTCTCCCACACAAAGTAAGACGGGATCTAACTTGTTATGAACAGAAAGCAAAGCTAAAGAAAACAAAAAATAAACCTAAGAGCGAGACGCTCCAAGCATAGCACATAACGCATGAAGTGATAAAAATATAATGAGACGAAGGACGAACTGATAATTGTTGATGGATAAAGGGATGCAAGGGGGCATCCCCAAGCTTAGATGCTTGAGTCTCGTTGAATATTTATTGGGATGCATGGGAGCATCCCCAAGCTTGAGCGCTTGACACTCCCGAATCTTTTTTCATCATCTTCCATCGCACACTTGAAAACTCATAATAAGCTGATTAGAGAGGTTAGTACCCTTAATAAATAATTTTTCCCCACTGGATATAAAGATATTCTTGAAGAGCTTCTGTTTATCAAGATTGCCAAAAGTTTTTTGCAAAGAAAAATCAAGCTTAAGGTTTGCAAAAGTTAGGAGAGACAAAACGAGGAAGAATCTGAGAAAAACAGAATAACAGGTAGTAACGATTTTTTTAGGCGCACTTCTGCAACTTAAATAAAAAACACAGAACATACGAAAGTTCTGTGATTGTATAGAACACGATGTGTAAAAAATTCAGCTAAAAAAGATGAACTGGTGATTTATTCTGATTTTTCCCGTCACGAGGACAGAATCTGTTTTCTGGACAGCATGTCACAACTTTCACTTCCCTTGTCGTATGAGGCTATACTTGGCTCAAAGCTTGAAAAATAAAGATAGAATGATGTTGCTACAGTAGTAACAAGCATCAAGACCACTAAAAACAGAAGTAAAAGCATCTTGGGTTGCCTCCCAACAAGCGCTTTCTTTTACGCCTTTAAGCTAAGCATAAAGATTTATAGAAGATGCTCTCACAGGAATAAGAATTTTGAAGCAAAAGAGAGCATCAAGAAGCAAATATGAAAAACATTTAAGCCTAACCCACTTCGTATGCATTGGCATCTTGTAAGAAAATAAATCAAAGAAGCACAAAGAAACCAGCATAGGAAGGTGGAACAAGATCATCTTCAAAACTTTCAACATAAAGAGAGGAGTTTTTGTAACATGGGAGTTTCTCTAACCAAACTTTCCTCTCTCAAAATAATTTTCAGTAGTATCATGAACAACATCAAGAATATAACTATCACATAAATCATCTTGTTCATGACCTACAAGCACACATGTATTGTTTTCAAGACATTTTTTAGGATCATAAGATAAATGCAACCCATAACATTGATCTTTGATAAGAGGAAAATTCTCCGCAGTTGGAGGTTTCAAAAGGATAATAGCGAAATCAAGTGTGGGTGCAATAGCAACAATTTCATGCTTGACGTAAGGAACTATAGCAAGTTCATCTTCGCAAGCATAATCTATATTGGCATCATGGCCATCAACAAACCAAGTATCAAATTCTTCAGAAAGGGATGTATCAAGTGAGTCCTCGGAATCATTGCATTCCTCATCAAAGAAATCATTAGCCTCTTCTAGGGCAGCAAACATTTTTTTTTAAATCCTCAATATAAGTATTGGAAGTATAATTCTCGAAGAAATAAGCAAGAACTGCAAAGTTTTCGGACTGGTGAATAGTATCATGACACTTTTCAATCAAAGAAGCAATCTCATAAGCACTTTTTAAAAGCAAAAAACTCTTCAATCTTTTCAACATCAAAGTAATCATAAACACCTTTTGCATAAGAAGATAAGATCTCATTTTCATTAAACTCACATTGGAAAGGAAGGTGTTTATGATCTATATTAGAACAACAAGTAAAATCATAAATGTGGCATAAAAGTTTAGCCTGGCCATAAGAAACATGTATTTGATCCCATAAGTGTTTCCCTTTCTGAGATAGGCGGTGCCGCGTATAATGAGCATTCTCATCCAATGATTTTACCTCAACCAAGTCGGTTGGGTTTTAAGCGCGAGCACAAATTGATCGAAGACGATCCAAGTGAAACATGTCAAACATGTCCATCCTAACATATTTGGGTGGCTCCACACCCATTGCAAAGATAACATCAGTAGGTAGACGAAGGCAAAGATAAAAGGTAGCAACTATTTTTTGGTTTTTCAAAAAGACACAAAAGCAAAAGAAAAAACAGGAAAGTAAACTAACAAGACTAAAAAGTAAAGGTAAAAGGTAGTGGGCAACTCCCCTATCTTGTCACTCGGAGTACCCGACAACCGCGCCAAAAATTGGCTTGATGGCGTGAAAGTGGTAATGGATTCTTTCCCTTCGTTGGTTAGCCCAAGTGGAAGGTGAGATGTAGGATAGCAGCAAATTTCCCCTATGTAGAGGATAGGGTTTGTCTCCCATAGGACTCCGGCGATGGTAAGTAGTTGGTTCGGCAAGTGATGCGCCGTCTGAAAAGAATCACTTGCTTCTCCTAGACCTGCACACAATACAATTAACTTTTCTCCCAACGAAGTTCCGAGAGGTTGTCAATCTCTCCGGTCTTGTTGTTTACAAAAGATCAAACACAAAGGGATAATGATAATGATAGCAACTGAAAATAAATACTAAAAAGTAAATGAGTGTGTAACAATGATGAGAATATGGACCGGAGTCCCGTGATGTTCACTAGTGATGTCTCTCTCCCAAAAGACGATAAGATTGCTATGCGAGGTAAACAAATTACAGACAGGCAATTGACAGGATTATAAACGCACCGCAATGCTAACTATGCTGCAAAAGAAAGAAAGAGGCTCAAAAGCATGGGCAGTACGCCAAAATAAGTACACCAAAATCCATTGCATCTACTACTAATCATCCACCTTGAGATATCTATCCAGAAAATCTCGATGGTATTAAGTTGCGAGCCCCACCCAAAGTGTAAACCCAAAGCAACAGACAACTGCATTAAAAAGAACTTTGCGTAAAGCAAACAATCCTTGCAACCGCGGTTACAAGCACCGTTGTTTCCTCCCTTGTGGCCACAGCACATCCCTTAGACTCATGTTTCTGTCACCCAAGCGTGTCATCAGCGGGCATGTACCCACAATCGAGCATAACGTTCCCTCTTGGAGTCCCTACCTACCACTTGGCCAAAGCAATAAATAGCAACGGAGAACATGCAAGAATTACTTCGGAACAAAAATACAAAAGATAAGAACCAATTATATTATCACAATCTGAACATAATCTGATAATCCATAGATCCCATCAAACTCAACATAGCAAAAGTAGAAAGAATTACATATGTGCCTGGATCATGTAGGGCTGCTCACGAGGGCTAAACATTGAAGATCAAAGAGGGGAGGAGAACATCACATAGCTACTGATCACGAACCCATGGTCCAAGGTAGACTACTCACGGCACATCCGGGGAGCGTCCATGGTGGAGGAGAAGTTCTCGGTGGTCGATCTTCCCTCCGGCAGGGTGCCGGGAAGGGTCCTGACGGTGCTCCCGATATTGGAAGCGCGGCGACGGCGGAACAGAGGCGACATCGCGAATTAGGGTTCTCTCCGGAGTTTCCCCGTGACGCAGATTAATAGGAGAAGGGGGCAGCCAGGGGGGCACTAGGGGCCCAGGCGCCCCCCTGGCGCGGCCAGGCCCCTGGCCGTGCTAGGTGGCCACCTGGGGCCCTGGTGGGTGGCCCCTGGCCCTCCTTCGGGCTTCTGGAGTCTTCCGACACGCTGATTTTTTATCTGATTTTTCCCAGATTTTTGGAGCATTTTTTATATGGGGAAAAACTAACATAGAAAAACAGCAGAAAACAGAAACTCGCACTGGGTGCACTGAGTTAGTAGGTTAGTACAAATATGATCAAAAGTGTATGAAAGTGTATCTAGATCATGAAAATATCACACAAAGATGCATGGAATGAGCAGAAATTATCGATAAGTTTGAGACGTATCATCCACTCTGTAACCATAATATGTGTCCTTTCCCCTCTTGGTTACTGCATGAAAGAGGACACCGATGTTTTGGTTGATGCTCTTTTGATCTTGGGCGATCCTGTAAAATATATCCCCATTTATCCCGTATCCTTTGTAAGTCAATACAGTATAAGATGGTCCCCTGGACAACGAGTACAACTCATCAGAAACAGTGTTGTCAGATCTTAGACGTGTTTCCAACCAACTGCCGAAAGTCCTGATGTGTTCACATGTAATCCAGTCGTCACACTGCTCCGGGTGTTTGGAGCGTAGACTGTTCTTATGTTCATTGACATACGGGTCACCAAGTTAGAGTTATGTAGAACTGTGTAGTGTGCTTGAGACCAAAAATGCCCGTCCCTACATATTATTGAGACCTCTCCAAGCGTGCCTTTTCCAGTCAGTCTCCCATCATACCGCGATTGAGGGAGACCAATCTTCTTAAGGCCAGGAATGAAGTCAACAGAAAACCTAATGGCATCCTCTGTTTGATGGCCCATCAAGATGTTTCCTTCTGGCCTAGCGCGGTTACAGACATATTTATTTAGGACTCCCATGAACCTCTCAATGGGGAACATATTGCGTAGAAATACGAGGCCCAGAATGACAATCTCGTGTACTAGATGAACTAGGACATGCATCATGATATTGAAGAAGGATGGTGGGAACACCAGCTCAAAACTGACAAGACATTGCGCCACATCACTCCTTAGCCTTGGTAGGATTTCTGGATGGATCATTTTCTTAGATATTGCATTGAGGAATGCACATAGCTTCAAATTGGCTAATCGAACGTTTTCCGGTAGAAGCCCCCTCAATGCAACCAGAAGCAGTTGCGTCATAATCACGCGGCAGTCATGAGACTTTACGTTCTGAAAATTTTTCTCAGCCATATTTATTATTCCCTTTATATTCGACGAGAAGCCAGACGGGACATTCATACTTAGCAGGCATTCAAAGAAGATTTCCTTCTCTTCTATGGTAAGAGCGTAGGTGGAAGGACCTTCATACTGTTTTGCAGGCATGCCGTCTTTTTCGTGCAAACGTTACAGGCCCTCGAGTGCCTGCGATGTATATTTTTTCAACCATACACACCTAAGAAGCCTAGGAGGTTCACGCAAAGGTTCTTCGTCACGTGCATCACGTCGATTGAAGAGCGGACCTCTAGGTGTTTCTAGTTGGGTAGGTTCAAAAATATAGATTTCTTCTTCCACATGGGTGCGCGTCCCTCAGCGTCATTCGAAACAGATAGTCCACCGGGACCCTTTCAAAATATTACGTGTAAATCATTGATCATAGAAAATACGTGATCAACCGTACGCATGGCGGGCTTCTTCCGGTGATCTGTCTCGCCTTTGAAATGCTTGCCTTTCATTCAACATTGATGGTTGGTTGAAGAAATTGATGATGCCCCAGGTACACATTCTTCCTGCAATTGTCTAGGTATATACTTTCGGTGTCAGCTAAACAGTGTGTGCATGTGTGGTATCCCTTGTTTGTCTGTCCTAAAAGGTTAATGAGAGTAGGCCAATCATTGATGGTTACAAACAACAACACATGCATGTCAAATTCCTCCTGTTTGTGTTCATCCAACACACGTACACCGTTTCCATTCCACAACTGTAAAATTTCTTCAACTAATGGCCTTAGGTACACAACAATGTCGTTTCCGGGTTGTTTAGGGCCTTGGATGAGAACTGGCATCATAATGAACTTCCTCTTCATGCACATCGAGGAAGGTTATTATAAATACATAGAGTCACAGGCCAGGTGCTGTGATTTCTCCTCCTCTCCCTGAAAGAATTAATTCCATCAGTGCTTAACCCAAACCATAGGTTCCTTGGGTCATCTCAAAACTCAGCATGGTACATTCTCTCGATTTTTCTCCATTGTGACCCATCAGCGGGATGTCTCAAATTCTCGTCTTTCTTACAGTCTTCATTGTGCCATCGCAACAACTTGGCATGTTCTTTGTTTATGAACAAACATTTCAACCATGGTATTATAGGAGCATACCACATCATCTTGGCAGGAACCCTCTTCCTGGGGGGGCTCACCGTCAACATCACCAGGGTCATCTCGTCTGATCTTATACCGCAATGCACCGCATACCGGGCATGAGTTCAAATCCTAGTACACACCGCGGTAGAGGATGCAGTCATTAGGTCATGCATGTATCTTCTACACCTCCAATACTAGAGGGCATACGACCTTCTTTGTTGCGTACATACTGTCGGGCAATTCGATATCCTTTGGAAGCTTCTTCTTCAATATTTTCAGTAGCTCCTCAAATCCTTTGTCAGGCACATCATTATCTTCCTTCCACTTCAGCAATTCCAGTACGATAACGAGCTTTGTGTTGCCATCTTCGCAATTGGGGTAGAACCCTTTTTTTATCCTCTAACATGCGATCGAACTTTAGCTTCACCTTTTCACTTTCGCACTGTCTCCTTGCATCAACAATGACCCAGTGGAGATCATCATCGGGCACATCGTCTGGTTCCTCTTGATCTTCAGCTTCCCCCGTTGCAGCATTATCGTACTCAGGGGGAACATAGTTTTCATCGTCCTCTTCTTCTTCGCCATCTTCGATCATAACCCCTAATTCTCCGTGCTTGTTTCAAACATTATAGTGTGGCATGAAACCCTTATAAAGCAGGTGGGTGTGAAGTATTTTCCGGTCAGAGTAAGACTTCGTATTCCCACATATAGGGCATGGACAACACATAAAACCATTCTGCTTGTTTGCGTTAGCCACTTCGAGAAAATTATGCACGCCCTTAATGTACTCGGAGGTGTGTCTGTCACCATACATCCATTGCCGGTTCATCAGCGTGCACTATATATAATTAAGTGTGTCAAAAACCATTACAGATCAACATCATGAATAGACAAGTGACCAAATTAATAGAAGTTCATCATCACATTAAAACCAAAGTACATACATTGTTCTCATTGAACAACATATAGATCTGCAAAACATTTAATTATTAAACCATACATTGAAACTACATAAAACATTTCAATGCAGCTACAAATGCAATAATAATCGCAACCAAGGTAACAATTGATCGAACGACATAATGATACCAAGCCTCGCTATGAATGGCATATTTTCTAATCTTTCTAATCTTCAAGCGCATTTCATCCATCTTGATCTTGTGATCATCGACGACATCCGCAACATGCAACTCCAATATCATCTTATGCTCCTCCATTTTTTTTTATTTTTTCCTTCAAGTAATTGTTTTCTTCTTCAACTAAATTTATCCTACCGATAATAGGGTCGGTTGGAATTTCTGTTTCACATACCTATTAGATAAATAAAATCTATGTCATGTTGGTCGGCATAAATGTCATAAACAATAAATGAACCAAATAGTTATAAAAGATAATATATACCACATCCATATCATAGACAGGACGAGGGCTGACGAGGGCGGATACAAAAACCATTGCACTAGCTATATAATAACAAGCAATAATAAAAGTAACAAAATTAGACAAGTATCTATCTAATCATACAAGTAATAATTTTTTTTCTTTTAGAAATAAGATAAGAACAAGAGGCTCACCACGGTTGTGCCGACGAAGAGATCGGCGTGGGCGATCGACGGCGGTGAAGACGGGGATGGGACGTGACGGACCGCTAAACCTAGACAAATCTTGAGGAAAATGGAGCTTGGAGGTCGAGTTTGGAGAGGAGAAATCTTAAGTAGTGTGGTTTCGGAATTTCATCGAACACCTCATGTGCATAGGAGGTGAGCTAGAGCACCCCAGAGCCCTCCCCTCGCCGGCCAGAAAAAACAGAGAACTTGAGTGGTCTGCTCTCGGGCGGGGGGTATATATTGCCAAATCATTGGTCCCGGTTCGTGGATGGAACCGGTACTAAAGGTACCCGTTAGTCCCGGTTCCAGCCACGAACCGAGACGAATGGATGTGGGCCAGGAGCGAGGCCCATTGGTCCTGGTTCGTGTCTGGAATGGAGACAAAAGGATCCAGACTAACTGGGACAAATGCCCCACGAGGCCCGGCCTCCCCCCTGGGCGCACGAACCAAGACATTTGCCCTCATGGGTCCCGGTTCATGACTCAACCGGGACTAATGGGCTGGCCAGGCCTGAACCAAAGCCCTGTTTTCTACTAGCCTTTCAATTTCATGGCTGTTTTGCTGAAAAATATTTCACTAACTACATAATATTTAGAAAATGAAGTCGCAACTGTTTGAAATTTTAGGATGTTAGCTTGAATGCTTCATGGGAACAAATAAAAAGTTTGGGTTTCAAGTCACTTAAAAATAATATGTTATACTTGTAATGTGGTTGTTTCTGGTACAAACACCGATGCTTCAAAGTGAATGGTACATCTTCATACACGAAGTACCACTAGTTTTTATCATAACCGTCTTTAAATTTCACCACACACATTGTTGGTGCAATGATGACAACATGCCAAGTTTCTTCATATTTAGATTTCGTTTGAATTGATTTTCATTACCAGGGTTGCTTTCCAAGAAATGATTCACCTGGTATATTATATTTGTCAAATGAAGTCAAAATTGTTTGAAATTTTAGGATAGCAGTTTTAGTGCCTATTGCTTAACACATACAAAAATTGGGGGTTTAAATGATTTTAGAATAACATGTTGTCTTTGTAATGTGGTTGTCTTACATAGAAACCCTCATATTTCGATAGGAATGACCCATTTTGTACACGAAATACCATTACTTTTTTTTATCATAATACTCTCAAATTTAAACAACATTCTGGTCTGGTGAAATGATGATAGCATGCCAAGTCTCATACTGATTAGCCATCATTTGAATTGGTTTTCAATTTCAAAGTCTTGTAGGGTTTATACCCACTAGCTGTTACAACGCAAACGATTATATTCCTGTATGTATATGTTTTTCCATCTGTACTGCAAAGCAAATGGTGAGAAATTTTGATACGCGTGTTTTGTAAACAGTATCCCATAGCCTTCTTATGGGTGTAGATAACACCTCTTCGTTGGTTACCCCAAGTGAAAGGTTATGATGTAGATAGAAGAAAATTTTTGTCGGATGTATGGATGTGCCAGGCGTCGGTGGCTGCGGCAGTGTAGTGGTGGTGGAATGCCAGATCTGGCCAGGTTCTCAACGTCGCTGGAGTTCGCTGACAGAGAGGGTGGTGGATCCTCTGTGATTATGGTGCGTTCATCACATAGGCAGGGTGTGGGCCAATAGGCTTGTGGGCTTGCGGACCGGTGACACTGTGTCGCCGATTGCATGTGGGGGTGCTGGGGTGAGTAGCTTCGGGCGAAAGCCTAGACACCATGACGTCTGTGGACGTCACTTTTCCTCCTTCGGTGGGCCCTTGTGGAGCTTCTCGTCCTACATCTTTGGACCATGGCCTTCGTCCGAAAGCCTAAAATCTGGTGTGTTGCGTGAGGACGTCATTTTCCAAGTTGTTACCCCTTGGGGCATCATCCGGAAGGTCATTGAACCCCTCGCGCTTTCCCAGGGCTGGACGCGCACGGCACAGCGGTCCGTAGGTGTCTGACTGGTGATGCTGGTGTGGTTAGCGGGGCGGCTGCCTCACTTCATTTGGCGTTGCAACTCGTGTGGAAATCGAGCAAGGTACCAAATTATATAGTAAAAACTATACTACAGGTATTAAATAAAATCAAAACATTAATGCGTGACTAGCCGGTCGTACATACTGTTCCGGGGAGCTAAAATACAGTAATTGATCGTAAACCATTGTTTCAGAATCGTAAATACTGGACTGGTGACCTCAAGAGTCTAGTCGCTTCTGGTGTTGCTGCACCAGCGATGATGTTGATCACCCAAGATAAGGTAAGACAGAAGGAATAAAAGATAAGCTGGAATATACACTTGTTGCAGAGGAAAAAATTATTCAAATTCCTTTACCTACTTCGAAACATAAACTAGTCTTTATCACCACAAATATTCCTTCCATAGACGTAATCGAACATAAAATGTATTGGTACAAATCTCAACCAGAAGGTACGTTTCTAATAAGCCTTTTATATAATTGTATAATTCACTATATTTTGGCCTCTAGAGTGCAGAATCATTTTTGTTTGCTGCAACTATAGGTACGTATCACTATGTGTAGCTTTCTTGGGATACAAGTAATAATTTTCTCAGCAGTCTAAGAAATTGCACAATATATAAATCAGGGCAATTAAAAAAATTCAGGCAAAAATGATCCAACATTTTGATACTTGGATCTGCCGCATGGGGCCGTGCTTCCGACATCATACCAAACTATGAAAACAGATACTATATATAAGATTCCTCAACTGGCATATTTTGACGAAAATTCCTGTACACAAATGGCTCACCGATCGAGTAAGGTTGCGTGATTCTTCCAAATGTCATAAGCACATAAAATGGAACCATATGCCGGGCACCTCCATCAACAACGACAAGGGGTATGGTATGGGTGGCAGTGAAGAATGCAAAAGAAGAAAAAGACATCGCAACTAAACAATTCAATCATAAATTATTTAATGTTCTTTGATATTAGTTTCTCATTGTGACAATGTTTTATTTCAAAGTGACCACAAATGCCCACCTCTTATTGACTTACGAAATAAAAAAGGCCTCAAATGGCCACCTCTTTTTGACTTAGCAAATATTTTATTTGTAAGCTAATAAGTGCTAACGAAATAAGATTTTATGTTTTTGCACAATCACATTAATCTGGGCATGTCTGGCTGGTGATGCTGGTGTGATTAGTGGGGCGGCTGCCTCACTTCCGTTGGCGTTGCAACTCGTGTGGAAACCGAGCTAGCTAGGTACCGATTTTTGAAGTAAATACTATACTATGGGTATTAAATAAAATCAAAACATTAATGCGTAACTAGCCGATTGTAAATACTGGTCCGGGGACCTAAAAATACAGTAATTGCTTGTAAACCATTGTTTCAGAATCGGAAATACTGGACCGGTGACCTCAAGAGTCTCGTCTTCTGGTGTTGATGTACCAGGGATGATGTTGGTCACGCAAGATAAGGTAAGGCAGAAGGAATAAAAGATAAGCTGGAATATACATTTGTTGCAGAGGATAAATTTTTTCAAATTCCTTTACCTTCTTCGAAACAGAAACTAGTCTTTATCACCACAAATATTCCTTCTATAGACCTAATCGAACATAAAATGTATTGGTACAAATCTCAACCAGAGGGTACGTTTCTAATAAGCCTTTTATATAATTGTATAATTCACTATATTTTGGCCTCTAGAGTGCAGAATCATTTTTGTTTTCTGAAACTATAGGCACGTATCACTATGTGTAGCTCTCTTGGGATACAAGTAATAATTTTCTCAGCAGTCTTAGAAAGAGCACAATATATAAATCATGGCAATTAAAAAAATTCAGGCAAAAATGATTCAAAATTTTTATACTTGGATCTGCCGCATGGGGCCGTGCTTCCGCCATCATACCAAACTATGAAAACACATACTATATATAAGATTCCTCGACTGGCATATTTGGATGAAAATTTCTTTACACAAATGGCTCACCGAGTAAGGTTGCATGATTCTTCCAAATGTCTTAAGCACATAAAATGGAACCATATGCCGGGCACCTCCATCAACAACGACAAGAGGTACGGTATGGGTGGCAGTGAAGAATGCAAAAGAAGAAAAAGACATGGCAACTAAACAATTCAATCATAAATTATTTAATGTTCTTTGATATTAGTTTCTCATTGTGACAATGTTTTATTTCAAAGTGACCACAAATGCCCACCTCTTATTGACTTAGGAAATAAAAAAGGCCTCAAATGGCCACCTCTTTTTGATTTAGCAAATAATTTTTTTTGTAAGCTAATAAGTTCTAACCAAATAAGATTTTATGTTTTTGCACAAGCACATTAATCTGGGCATGTCTGACTGGTGATGCTGGTGTGGTTAGCAGGGCAGCTGCTTCACTTCCGTTGGCGTTGAAACTCGTGTGGAAACCGAGAAAGGTACCGATTTTTATAGTAAAAACTATACAACCTGTATAAAATAAAATCAAAACATTAAAGCGTGACTAGCCGATCGTAAATACTGGTCCGGGGACCTAAAAATACAGTAATTAATCGTAAACCATTTTTTTAGAATCGTAAATACTGGACCGGTGACCTCAAGAGTCTAGTCTTCTGGTGTTGCTGCACCAGCGATGATGTTGATCACGCAAGATAAGGTAAGACAGAAGGAATAAAAGATAAGCTGGAATATACATTTGTTGCAGAGGATAAAATTATTCAAATACCTTTACCTACTTCGAAACAGAAAGTAGTCTTTATCACCACAAATATTCCTTCCATAGACCTAATCGAACATAAAATGTATTGGTACAAATCTCAACCAGAAGGTACGTTTCTAATAAGCCTTTTATATAATTGTATAATTCATTATATTTTGGCCTCTAGAGTGCAGAATAATTTTTTTTCTGCAACCATAATTGTCTAATTAACCAAGCTTGATGTATTTCTCATGCCTTGTCACAACAGATGTATAGTCATAGATCGATGAAGAGCCCACTTTCAGTCTATTCCATCTAGGCTGTATGAGCGTCGATCATGCCAAAACGCAATTCGAGCTATATTGTGTTCAAAGCCTGCATGCTGTCCTTCGTAAGGACACACACCATCCCGAACATCGATTGATTAGTAGAAAATCAAAATAAATGAAAATCGGGTTGATGATGTTGATTCTATCTAAAGAAAAGTGGTAGTCACATATTTCGAAAAAATATGTATAACATTAGTAATAGAAATGGGTAACTGAGTAGTTGCAAACTGTAATCCTGCACTTTTCCTATTGTTGCATTTTGGCCTCTCGAGTGCAGAATAATTTTTTTTGGGTGCAACTATAGTTACGTATCACTATGTTTAGCTTTCTTGGGATACAAGTAATAATTTTCTCAGCAGTCTTAGAAATAGCACAATATATAAATCATGGCAATTAAAATTTTTTAGGCAAAAATGATCCAAAATTTTGATACTTGGATCCGCCACATGGGGGCCGTGCTTTCGCCATCATACCAAACTATGAAAACACATACTATATATAAGATTCCTCGACTGACATATTTGGACGAAAATTCCTGTACACAAATGGCTCACCGAGTAAGGTTGCGTGATTCTTCCAAATGTCAGTAGCACAGAAAATGGAACCATATGCCAGCCACCTCCATGAACAACGACAAGGGGTATGGATGGCAGTGAAGAAACAATTCTATCATAAATTATTTAATGTTCTACGATATTAGTTTCTCATTGTGACAATGTTTTATTTCAATGTGACCACAAATGCCCACCTCTTATTGACTTAGCAAATAAAAAAGGCCTCAAATGCCCACCTCTTATTGACTTAGCAAATAAAAAAGGCCTCAACTGCCCACCTCTTATTAACTTAGCAAATAAAAAAGGCCTCAAATTCCCACCTCTTATTGACTTAGCAAATAAATTTTTTTGTAAGCTAATAAGTGCTAACCAAATAAGATTTTATGTTTTTGCACAATGACATTAATATGGACATGTTAATTATGGGCAAACCTACTAAAATATTTGTTGCACAAGGTTGCAACGCACTGGCAATCTCAGGCAACCGGACCCCGCATTTCCATCGCCTCACATGCAAGTCACCATCCAACATCGATATCACCAAAAATGTGTGGTGTACGCAATTCAACAGCAAGCATCGGCCCCCGCCTGTGTTTGGAGTACCATGCAGCGCAATGCCGTAAAAAACAACAAAACTAACCCTTTTTGCGAAGTTCAGCACAAAATGAACTCATTTTGAAATATTTCACAAAATAGCTTATTTTTATAACGCCAGGGCCCAGGGCTCCATACTAAACAGTATAACACCCTGGTCAAGGGAGCCATGGGGTCAGAGCGGAATGCCAGGTCGGACCGGCATGAGATAGATGACACCCCATCCCGGGGGCGCTATGCCTGTTCGCTCAAAACGATTGAGGGGGCAACGTACTGCCATGAAGTGAAAAAGGTAGAAGAGAGCATTGTAGGACGGGGACTATGTGTTGTAGGATAATTATTCTAGTCATCCCTAGTATGTTTGTTCTAGGTCATATTTCCAACCTATGGATGCATATTCTATTTTAATTCAACAACGATGTTTATCAGTGCTTCTCTTTGAAAGGATCGATATGGTCAACTAGAGGGAGGGGGGTGGGTGAATAGGTGGCTAAGTAATTTAAGCTTTATTACCAACTTTGAGGGTTTAACGGGTAAACAAGATTCTCTAGATGTGCACTAGATGAACAACCCTAGGTGGCAAACAAGCTCAACACTACTAGAGAAAGGGCTTATGGTGGCGCTCTTTTTGACCCTTTAGTGGCGCATTATGGATGCGCCACTAAGGACAAGCCACTAATAAGAGCTTAGGGGTGGCGCATTCTGAATGCGCCACCCATAAGACCCTTATGGGTGGTGCATTTCGAAATGCGCCACCCCTAAGACATTATGGGTGCCGCATTACAGAATGCGCCACCCATAAGGTTCCTTACGGGTGGCGCATTACTAGTGCGCCACTACCTGTACAGAATATGCGCCACCAAATTTTTTTACAGAAAAAAAAATTACAGAAAAATAAAAAAAATACAGAAACAATTACATAAATGGAATCACAGAAATTATTACGTAAATAGAATCATTACAGAACTAGAGAAAACATTACATGTTTTCGAGTATTGTTTACAAGTATCAAATACAAGTTATTACAAATGAAATAAAAGAAAACCCTAAAATTAATCTTCGAGTATTGTTTTCTTGACTCCATCTTGATAATGTTGATCATTTTGATCGATCTATTGCAGCAAGCAAGTGAGTGTGAATGACAATGGCATCAATGACCACATTTATCGTTTAAGAATATAGGAAGATACATACACACAACACAACTTCAATAAGAACTAATCAACTAAACTAGTAGCATAGCCAAAATGTTGCATGATACATTTATAAAAAATGGAAAAGTGTTTGTGCGATAGAGATAAAGTTATTTAGAACAAAAATCATCAATATTGTTCGGATCTAACAACGCTAAGCATGGAACAATGTAGCATGAAATTCACATCGATCGTCATCACTTGTGACTCGGGTCACGGAATGGGCGGCATCCTTCTTTCGTCATGAAAGGCCTTGTGTCACGCAAGGCCTTTAGGCGGGCTTCTATCTCCCCATTGGATGGTGCAATGTTGCAGTGGAAGATCGACCTCTTCATATGTACTTCATGAAGGATGATAGTCGTCATCTCCCCTTGGATGTGAAAGAAATCCTTCCTAAGTTTTGCATCGGCGATTGCCGCCTTCCTTTCGGCCCTCGCTTTGAGATGCCATGGCAGCGTAAGGTTGCGCTCTTCCTGTACAATCCCCCGCATGTGATGGAGGGCGTAGTACGGATCCCTCACACTGCCAGCCGGCTGCTTGACGCACGGGAACTGCGTTACGTGGTTGAACACGCTCACGCCAGGCAGATGCTTCCTGTATTTGTGCTTCACGATCTTGCCTCCGACTTCTTTGTAGCCGGCGAGAGCATCATCCAAAACTCTCATGATATACTTGTAATCTTTCTTCTTCACACTCGCCGAGTCTAAATACACGGCATGCGCGTGTTGCGGTGAAAATAAGATGAGCACACAGTCTTGATCCTCACTTCATAATTAAAACAATCCAAAAATAATGTTGGAAGAGGACAATGGCAGAAAGCTAAGAAAGCATATATGCTACGGCGGCGAGCGAATGACTTACTTGGGAGAGTAGGTCATGAGAAATGAATCCTTTTCGGCGTTCTCTAGCATGAATTCTCTGATGTACCCCGCCGCAAGAGTCGCGTCCCCGTCATCCATCAAGATGCTTTCACGCATGTAGAAGGGATTCAATATCGCAACGCTCGGGGTCTTATCTCTCCTGATACTCATAGAAAGGCTGAGCGAGAACAGACGGATAAGGCTATATGGTCTAGCCGCTTGAGATGAAACAAATTGAAGATCTCTGAGAACCGCAGGATTATCGTATCCGCGGGGACATTGTTGATGAAGGCCATGTTGAGTCGCACCTTGGCCATGAAAACTGGGTACGAGGGATTCTTCTCTCGAAGAAGCATCTTCTCTAATGCCATAACACTATGATGCACACTCTGCATATCCGAAGTTGCAAGGTCGAGCATGTCATTAGGTAGCATCGTCGTACCCGCCACATGGATTTCAAACGAGAGATCCTTGGGTCTTGGTGGCCCGTCCTGAGCCCTGATCGGCATCGGAGGTTGGCTACTCGAAGCGGCCTTCTTTCTTTTCCGTCCCTTCTTATTTTCTGATTTCGAGCAGTCACCGGCCTTTATCTTCTCACTCGCCGCCTTATGGAGTGTGGACGGGCTGAGAATAGATCTCATTGTGGCATCTTCTTGATGCTCGATGAAGGCGCAAGCTGCTAGAGGCATCTCCTGAGAAGCAGCGAAGAGACGCCTGGAGCAAGCAGGTTTCGCCGCAGGATCAGCCGGACTGCGAGCTTCCTCGTCATGCTGATAGGCTCCTTCAGTAGGAGGCATGAATAAGTCATCAGCATCATAAAAAGTGTTGATGAACTGGTCGGCGTTGATATCATCATCAAGATCGTCGTCTTCTTGTTGTGCGCTGATGGGATCATGTGGCGTCGGCACGACGACTACCGGTGTTGTCCTTGGTGTGGTGCCCCCTTCCCCCGTCATCAAACACATTTGGGTCTTCGGCCAAAGGCATATTTGGCCAAAAAAATCATTGAGTACTGCCTGCTCGTCCTCATCATATCCGGGGGGTTGAATGGGAGGTCCCACTCTCTCGTAGCCCAAAATCACGAGAGAGTTTGAACCCTATGCATCTCCGGTGCCATCGGCCTATTTTGCATCACTCGATTTTGGGATTGAAGGATTTTACCTTTGGCAACATCCTTCAACTCGCCGTCCACGACTTGTAGTAGAATACACGGAGTGTCCTCCTGTGAAAGAGACATATGCATGTAGGGATCAGAGAGATGCCAGTAATAAAAGGGAAGGAGATGAAGTCCTCGTTTGAGTTGCGGACGCTTATAGTTACCTTGAGGGCGTCGAGGTCGGCCAATGAAGAGACCCCGCCGATGACGGCAGGCATTAACGAGACGGAGGGTGCGCTTCCTCCCGTGGCATTGGTCGCCTTTTTTTCGCTACCGTCGGGTGCATTATTATCATGCCCCGGTTGCTCGATCGTGGCTGGAGGAGTCACCATCACGTCAGGCGCCGGCGTCGCGGTGTTGGCGGCCGTAGTCGGTCCGGGAGCCACCAATACGGCCGGAGTCGGGACTGCGGCCTCCGCGGTGCCCGAGTTGCTGTCGAACATGTTGGGGACCGGTATGAGCCGTTGTCCACCACACGCTTGCCAATTCGCGAGTGAGTGCATCATATCGGGAAGGAGGGCGCTCATCTTCTTCGCCACTTCGTCAAAGACAAGCTGCGGAAGCATGTTCACTTTCTCCTCCAAACACTTTTGCTATTGCTTTTCCCTCATTCTTGCATGATTTGGACGAAACTAACCCGGACTAACGCTATTTTCAGCAGAGCTGCCTGTATGGTTTTATTGTGTGCAGGAAAATGGATTTTTAGACATTCCAGAAAATTCCTAGAAAATTACCAGAAAATCCACGCACCCGAAGGAGCCAGAAGCAAGAAGTGGGACCAGGGGGGAGCCCTGGGGGCCCCAGGCGCCCCCCGAGCGCGGCCAGGGGTGGGGTCGCGCCCTCTGGCCGCCTGGGGGCCTCCCCCCTCCTCTGGTGCCCTACCGAGACTCCTATTTCTCCCCGTGACGAGAAAACCCTAGAAGAAGAGTCGTTTTCCCAGTTTCCGTCGCGGAGCCGCCGCCACCCTCTGTTCTTCTTCGGGAGGGCTAATCTGGAGGCTGATTTGGCCTTCGGAGAGGGGAGATCGTCGCCATCTTCACCGCCATCGCCAATCCATCCATCCTCCATGACTTCTCTTCACATGTGTGAGTAATTCCCTGCTGTAGGCAAAGGGGATGGTAGGGATTGGATGAGTTTGATCATGTAATAGTTCGTCAGATTGTTGGGGGCATGTTGCCTATCATCTAGATTGGTGTTTACCTTCTTTGCTTCAACTTGTTGCTCTTAATGCTTGTCACTTTGGGCCCGAGTGCCATGTTTTCAGATCTGAACCCTATGTGTTTTCATGAATATATTTGTGTTCTTCATCCTATCTATGAGTTGTATGCACCTATTATGGTCCGGAACCAGCGATCCCAAAGGTGACAGCTTGGGACACCAAAGGGGATGGTCCATAATTTGAGGATTCCATGTATCCATTGAGTTTATTGCTTTGTTCCGGTGCTCTTTGACAGGAGCACCTTAATCTCCATAAGTTCCCTTTGGCCCCGTTCGTAGCGGGATGGTAGGACAAAAGATGTTGTGCAAGTTCTTATTGCAAGCACGCACAACTACCTACGGGATACATGCCTATTGTTTGATATATGCCTAGATGATCATTGCTATTCTGTGTGCCTTGCCCCGTGTTAGAATCTATTATATGTTCACTCTCATCCATGCAGCGCCCAACCATCCATCTCCCTAGCCTACAGTGTTTAAAATCCTGCTGGTTGTTAGTTGTTGCTTTTGTTGTTACTTTTGCTGTTGCCACTATCACTATCATATTACCGTTACCACTTATCGATTGTTGCAAGCAAGTATATTTCAGGTGCGGTTGAATTGACAACTCAACTGTCAAAGCTTATAAATACTCTTTGGCTCCCCGTGTGTCGAATCAATAAATTGGGTTAACTTACCCGCGAAGACTATCTCGACCCCTTACGCCTGTGGGGCATCATACGACGGCGGTCGTGGATGGGGGCGCGGGGGGTGGCTCCGGTGGCGGTGAGGGCAGCGGCCGGAGAGCGGTGGCGCGGCTAGGACTCTGGTGCCGGCAAGGTGCGGCGGCGGCTACGAGACGTCGAGGGGAGTGGGGGGAATGGGTACTGTGCGGGCAAGGAGAGGGTAGTTTTGGATAGGACAAGTCTTACGGGTGGCGCATATTGAAGAAATGCGCCATCAAGTGGATCCTTATGCGTGGCGCATCTCTGCAAAATGCGCCACCCCTAAGACATACCTATTTTTTTGTTCAATTGATTTAACTCTATTAAATATCATGCGACTTCCTCTGTCGCTACTAAATATCATGTGACTTGATGTGCTTGTTGGTGTAAATTTTATTATGTGCTCTAATATTACGTGTAAAATGGGTCTACACGCATGCCCATCCTTGATTTTCAGAAACCCCGTTGGAAAAACTAGAAATGTTCATCAATTACAAAGTTTCGATTAAATCCATGCATACAGAAAGTGATCATGAATTACAAATTTGGAGCTAACTATCTAGCTAGTGTTTCCTCAAGATCTTCTTCTTGCCCTTCTTTGTTTTGGTTGAATAATTTAGGCCCGGGACATCTTCACTTTTCCTCTTGTACGAGAGACCTTTCTTCGGTAGGGTTGTAGTGTATGTATCCTGAGCGGCATAATCATCGTCCATCTTCGGGTCGCCGTACTTGTCAAAGTCTTGCTCGTTGGTGACTCCATCCATTCCAATGATGTTTCTTTTGCCTCTCCTCACTACAACGTGGTTCGGCTTTGATGGGTCGGTAATGAAGAAGCATTGGTCCACATGGCTAGCCAGTACCTATGGCTCATTTTTCGCGGTCACGTTTGCGCCCGCAGACTTGGATTTGGCTTCGGGTATAACCATGGTGGTGAAGTACCGGTCTTCTTTTATGACGCTCTTGGCCCATCTCACACGGAACATCGACACCTTCTCTCCACAGTAATCGAGCTCCCATATGTCCTCGATCCTTCCGTTGAATCTATCCTTAACATCATCGGTGTAGAATATCCCCATTACCCCTGAGTTCTAGTAATCACAGTTATTGTCCTTTTCCTTCGTGTAGAATGTGTAGTCGTTGATATCATACACTTGATAGGCCATCAGGTTGTGTGCGACACCCTGTGACAAGGTGAATGTCATGTTTTCGTCCTTGGAAGCATTCCTTCACGGGGGATTAGCACGAAGCTCGTCCCTGAACCAAGTCATGAAACCGGAGTTGTGCTCTTTGATTAGCCATGGATCTCGGTCCGTTATCTGCAGGCCCTGGTCACTGTACTTCTTCCTGATTACATCCTTGTGCTTTATTATCCAAGGATCGACCAACTGGATGTGTTGAAGCGCGACTAGGCTTGCTCTTTCAAATTCGATGTCTCGACCCTCAAAGTTGACATGCATTGCGCGGCTTCCCTCCTGGTGACCACATCCATCAATCCTGCCAAAGTGCTTGTTGACGCGGGCAGACCAACAGGGTTCTCGGTGCTGAGATAATTCGTGCAAAAAGAGATGCACTCTTCGGTTAGAAAGCCCTTCGCTATGCTTCCATCTGGACGGGACCTGTTACGAACGTATTTTTTGAACGACATCATGCTGCGCAGAAATGCAGGCCCAAGTTGGACGATATCCTCCACGACATGGATCAGCAGATGCACCATAATGTCGAAGAACGCGGGCGGGAAATAGATCTCAAGCTCGCATAGTATGAGCACGATCTCCTCCTGTAGCCTTTTGAGTTGAGTAGCGCAAATCGACTTCCGAGAGATGACGTCAAAAAAGTTGCAAAGGACAAACAACGTTTTACGAACGATGTGCTCGTCCATTATCCCTCGGATCCCAACCGGGAGAATCTGCGTCATCAGCACGACACAGTCGTGAGATTTCATCCCGCTGAAACGCTGCTTCGCCTCGTCTAGGTATCTTATCTTCCCCTCATAGCCGTTCGGAAATTTTACTCCTATGAGGCAATGGATAAACCGCTTGATCTCCTCCTCGCACAGAATGAAGCATGCCGGTGGGCAGTGATCAATACCAGTCTTCTTCTTGGTCGCCCTTTTTCGTTTCCATATCCTCCTCCTCCTCCGGCTCTTCTTCTTCGTCACTAAGGGGGGTGAAGTTCCCTCCTGATGCCCATAAATTTCAAGTCATTCCTTGCTTTTTGCCCGTCCTTGGTCTTCTCCGGCATGTTGAGCAGCGTGCCAAACAAGCTCTCGCACACGTTCCTTGTGATATGCATGAGATCAAGGCTATGAGGACTGCGGAGGAGACTCCAGTATTCCAAATCCCAGAAAACAGACCTCGCTCTTTCCATACACTCATCAATGGATGAGTCTTCTTTTTTTTCTTTCCCGACACCGGGCACTCTTTCCAAGTTTTCAGCAAGTTGTTGATTTCTTTTCCGCTACTTTAAGCTGGGGGTGCTCGGAGCTCCTCGCTACCATCGAACAGATGTTCCTGTTTTCTCCACGCGTTTTTCTTGGGAAGCGACCTCCAAGAACCCTGGAAGACGGTTTTTGAAGATCCGGGATCTTTTGGTAGCTGGCGGTACGTTGTATTATCCATGCACCTAACACATGCACAGAATCCTTGGACCTCCTTCCGTGAGAAATATCCGTATCCGAGATAGTCGTGCACCGTCGTGATCACCGCGGATTTCATTGGGAAATATTCTTTTGCGGCGACGTCTCACGTATTGACTCCGTCTTTCCATAACGTTTCTAGCTCCTCTTTCAACAGTTGCAGCTATAGATTGAGGTCCGTACCTGGTTGTTTCGGCCCTTGAACTAGCATACACATTGTTATGTACTTTTTCTTCATGCACTTCCAGGGGGGAAGGTTGTATATGCATACAAACAAGGGCCAGGTACTGTGTGTGCTGCTCTAGCCCCCAAACGGATTAACTCCATCGGCGCTCACACCAATCCTGAGGTTCCTTGGTTCTTTCCCAAAATCAAGGTATTCGAGGTCCAACGCAGTCCATTGGCTACCATCTGAAGGGTGCCTCAACATGTCCTCCTTTTCCGGATCCGGGTTCGGGTCATCCTCTTTTAGCTTCTTTCTATCTGCGTGCCAGGTCATGAGCTTTGCTTCCTCGGGATCTACGAAATACCTCTCCAGACGAGGAGTGATCGGAAAGTACCATACCACTTTTCTAGGAATTTTCTTCCCTCTCTTGTATCGACTAACACCGCACACCGAACATGTGGTTTTCTCATCGTCCTCACCCCGATAGATCATGCAATCATTTATGCAGACGTGGTATTTAACGTGCGAAAGATCGAGAGGGCACATGACTTTCTTGGCCTCAGCGATACTAGTTGGGCACGTGTTGCCCTTCGGAAGACGATCGTGCCAGAATGCCATGTTATGATCGAAGCTTTCATCAGTCCGTTTGTGTTTTTCCTTCATCTCCATAGCCCCAAGTGTTACATTCAAGCGGGTATCCCCGTCGTTGCATCCTTCATACAACTTCGTAACCACGTCTTTCCCGAGTTGTGCCATCTTGGCCTTCTCTCTAGCCGCACCTCTTGCATTCACCGCCTCTTTGACAAGAAGCTCTTGAACATGAGGGTACTGCACCCAGCTTGAATCCTCATGTCCGGCATCTTGATCATGATGTCCGGCATATTGATCTACATGATCTGCTTCAGCATCTTCTTCATGATCATGTATGGGATGCTTTTCGTCATCTCGCCCGCCGTTATTGTCTGGTTGCCCTTCCTCATTTACTGGCGCCCCACCATTGACGTCCTCCTTCTCACCATCTTCATCACTTATCCACGGTGTGTATCCATCCATCAAACCATTACACTTCAGGTGTCTTTCCAATATTCCGGAATCAGGCTCGGTCACGCACTGAAGTCTGCATCTCCGACACGGACATCTTATATCCGTCCTATTATTCTGTAGCATGTCGTTTATCGCACATTGCATCCACTTAGTCACGGTTATATCGCTCAACATCTCGCGGACCATGATCTCCTGCGTGCACAGAGAGAGCAACACAATTATATATCACAGTCATCGCCGAAAAAATTCGGCATGACCTTCCCTAATAATGCATTGGAGCATGCGGAGAGTGCGCCGGAAATTTGCCTAAATGGAAATGAATCAACATTTTGGCAAAACATTGGCATCTCAAGATTCACATATACATCAAACCACCATAAGCTTCACATATACATCAAACCACCATAAGCTTCACATATACACTTCATATATACATCAAACCACCATAAGCTTCACATATACATCAAAAACCACCACAAGCTTCACATATACATCAAACCACCATAAGCTTCACATATACGTCAAACCACCACAAGCTTCACATATATACTTCACATATACATCAAACCCAAGCTTCACATATACATCAAAACCCAAGATAATAAAGGCAAGTAAGGGTGATAAATGGACGAAAAGAGTTGGGGAGGAGGTCCACATACTTTAATATGAAACAAAGTAGATTTAGAGCCAAGTATGGATGGAAAAATGGGAGAAATGAGGTGGGGAGGAGGAAAAAACTGAATAGATCTAGGTGACAAGAGTAGATCTAGTTTGAGAAGTGTGTGGAGTGAATGAGAGCTGGTAGGTGGGGTGGAGGAGATAAGGGCAGCTCCATGTATTTAGTGGCTCATATTGCATCTCAGTGGTGGCGCATATCCAAATACGCCACCCCTAAGCTATTAGGGGTGGCGCATTCCCAATATGCTCCACCCCTAAGAGCTTAGGGTGGCGCATTCCAGATATGCGACACCCATAAGCTCTTAGGGGTGGCGCATTCCAGATATGCGCCACCCATAAGGATCTTAGGGGTGGCGCATTTTCGAAATGCGCCACATATAAGAGGATCTAGGGCTGGCCCACCTTAGGGGTGGCGCATTTTACGAAATGCGCCACCTCTAATATTTTATAGGTGGCGCATATTTAACCAGTGCACCACC
The DNA here is from genome assembly GCA_950022295.1 of Bromus sterilis. Lineage (NCBI taxonomy): Eukaryota > Viridiplantae > Streptophyta > Magnoliopsida > Poales > Poaceae > Bromus > Bromus sterilis. The sequence continues at coordinate 298,705,126 of OX465601.1, read as the reverse complement.
CCTTATAACATAGTGGCACATTACATAAAAAGTGCGCCACTAATAAGAATTCCATGTATATGATTTTCTCTAGTAGTGCAAACAAATATGCTACACAACAAATACAATAGCAAGCCAACAATCATACAAAGTTAGTACAAGGTAAAGATGCGGGAAAGGATAAACCACAAGTGAGACGAAGACACTATGATTTTCTATAGAAGTTCCACTCTTTTGAGGGAGTGCTAATATCCGTTGGAGTGGTGCTCGTTCCTTGAGAGTGCTACCATATACGTAGCTCACCGTATTCTCCATTTCGAGTCACCTCCAAAGGTTGAGCCTTGATCCAGTCAGGATTGGTCATGAAGGCGACCACCACACTTTACAAACTTCCCAGAGCACACCACAAACAAGGAAGCTTACGGGACAGACACCTAGCCTCCTAGGAGCCAAAGCTCCAAGAGTAACAATGAAACAGTGAAGAAATCATGCGGGAACACAAATCGGTTTGGTGAAAGTGTAAATCGGGCCTTATTCTTTAAAATCCCAAAAGATCAACCAGTTTGGGTGGAGGAGATGAGAGTATTGAGCAATATGGTGTTCCAGTACCGGAGCTCAAGCAAGGAGGGAGAAGGATTAGGGTTAGAGGAAGAAGAAGAGGTATTTATAGCACTTGGGAGGGCTGGTCATAATCTAACTATTGGACCCCGTGTGCACAAGGTAAGTGCCCGTGTGCATGGGGCATACAGCTAAAATTCCACCAGCCCTAAGTGCACAAGACAGGGAACCCCGTACGTGTGCACAAGACAGGGAACCCCGAAAATATCTCAACTTCAAGTGTGGGAAAGTGGGTTGCATACGCAATTGAAAATTATGTTCCCACACATACTCGAATCTCATTGACACCTCTTGATAGTGCGGTTTTTTTCCTACGACACAAATAAACCGAAATAGATCCTTCGAGCCGCTGGAGAACCACGCCTTTTATCTTTTTGTAGTGGGGCCAAACATCTTCCAAAAAAATAACCCTCCACGAGACCAATGACCTGAGATAAATCTTTTATCAACCGTCATTAGTCCCACTAACCACATTGTCATAATGCCAAAACACCATTTCGGAGTAAATGCACTTTCAATCTCCCCATTTTTGGTGAATTGATGACAATATGGTTAGAGAATGGCAACTAGATATACAAGTAAGCATGCCATGCAAACTATTTAGCATAAAGAGGTCCCCCTTGGTGTATACATATATTAGGAAGAGTGCTTTTGAATGCAATACACATACAACAAAGGATCTCCCCCTATGTAAATAGCCAAGTGCAATGATATGAATGAAGCATACATACTAATTAAGATGATCATTGCACAAGAACCTATCATGTGATCCCTAAGGAAATAAATATGACAAACATAGATCACATGAAGGAAATAAAAATGTGAGCTAATAATTATGCAAGACTATCAAGTCAAGGATAAACATAAACACACATAGTCTCACACATAATAGATAAGGTGGCTCACATCCACACAAGAGAAGGGGAAAGGAAATAATACTGAAAGTACCACAATTCAACATAAACAACTAGCACAAAGTCTCACATGGCTTGAAAACTAACCAGCAAACGATCCCCAAATTGCATCTTAAGAGTAGGAGACTTACAAAAAGAGGTGATCCATGGGTCGAGGGGGAACCACCACCAGCATCAACACCTGGGTTATGAACTGGGATGACTAGGCTCCATGAAGCAGGAGTACAATCACCACGAGAAGAAGACGAACCATGTACGTTTGATCCGTGGGATCCCTACATTGTGTTCGAAAGAGACATTAAGGGGAGGTCTCAAGCTTTTATGTCATGCTAGCCCAAGATCAAATTAAAACTGTCGCACATCACTTGATAAAGGTAATTGATAGTTACATAATATTACACATGGTTGAGAGGAAGTGCTCAACAGTTATTACAAACTCACCAATATACGATGGTGCCGGTTATGAGACAGTGGTACGGTGGTAGTACAACACTGATACAATAAATTCAGTCAAGCGTCAGGGTGAGGCTTGGCTAATTTATTCGAGTACTGGAAGCATTGCGAATGATGCGTCTGGTAGACTCCATAACCACAGGAAGACTAACTGGGAACTCCTCTAGACGTTGGAATTGCTAGCATACTCCTCATCCATAAGATCATCCTCATCGAAAGCTGGCCAAATCAACAACCCAGGTGATTACTTTTTAAGGTACTCGCAAGACAGTTTGGACAAGAGATATACTGACTACAAGCAGAATGCATATGCTCATGACAATTTATTCTTGGTGAGATATTCAGGTAAAGTAAGTTATATGACATGAATAATAGGGCAGATAAAAGGGGTTAGTAACCACAATATCAAACTTTCATACATCACATATAAAACATTGATTCTTAGGTGGTGCGGCCATCCCAGAAGAATCTTAACAGAAATAAAATGGTTGACTCAACGTTAAACCGCCCGTAGATCCAATAAATATAAAAGGGGAGATTTACGCGAGATAGAACCGCCAGAAGGTCCAAAAAAAATTAACACACAAGAAAGACGGTTGTCTTCGCGACGCCACAAAAGGTCTTAAAGAAATATAAAAATGGAGATTTACGCGAGATAGAACCTCCCGAAGGTCCAAAGGAAAAATTAACACAAAAGCCTGACGGGTGTCTTCTTGACGTCATGAAAGGTCTTAAATAAATATAAAAACGGAGATTCAGGCGAGATAGAACAACCCAGAGGTCCAGAAGGAAAATTAAAACACAAGCCAGATGGGTGTCTTTGCGACACAAAAGGTCTTAAATAAATAAAAATGGAGATACACACAAGATAAAATCGCTCGAAGGTCCGAAAGAAAAATTAACATACAATTATAATGATTATCCAGGAGGTAGAATCTTCCCAGGAGATACTCAATAACAATTAAAAGAAAGGGGTTAGTCCATAATAATATCCACAAATTAGATCTTGGGGGCCTTAGCCGTATATATGTAGTTAGAAAAATTATTGTTTTCTCCTATGTAACCCTACATGCCTCTCAGTAGGCATAGCTCTCCCCATGAATCTGAAGATGCGACGTGGCTCGTGATACATCCCATTACTTAAAGTGCCTAGAAAATTCTGGGAAAAATATACAAAAAATCAGTGAGACGGAAGCTTCCGGATGCCCGAAGGGGGCCAGGGGGCCCTACCAGGCGTCCAGGCGCCCTGGTGGCACGACCCCACCCTAGGCCGCTCCAGGGGGCCGCCTGGACTACCTGGTCCACTTTTGGATTCCCCCTTCGCCTAGATATACCGCTCGGGACGAAACCCCTGAGGACATAACCCTTTTTCGCGATCTCCCCTCTGTTTCGCTGCTGCCGTCGTTTCAAGATCGGAGCTGCCAGGAGACCCTGTCCCGGTACCCTGCTGGAGGGAGGATTGACCTCCAGGACCTTCTCCACCACCATTGACGCTTCCCGGATGTGTCGTGAGTAGTCCTTCTTGGACCATGGGTCCATGACCAGTAGCTATGTGATATCTTCTCTCCAATCTTGTGCTTCAATTCTTAGCCCTTGTGAGCTGCTCTACATGATCAAGGCATCTATGTAATTTTCCTGATGTTGCTATGCTGTGTTTGCTGGGATCCAATGGATTATGAGATTATGTTCACATTTTGACGAGTTATATATTTGGTTTACCTTTTATATTTTGTTCTTGAGTACTTGCATGTTCTCCGTTACTTTTTATTGTTGTGGCCAGGTAGTAGATAGTAACTCCATGTGGGAGCGTTCATGCATGATTGTGGGTTCATGCCCCCGATGTCTAGCTTGAATGACAGAAGCATGAGACTAGGGGATGTGATGTTGCCACCAAGGAGAAAACAACGGTGCTTGTGACCGCGGTTGCAAGGATTGTTTACCTTACACAAAGTTTGTTAATGCAGTTGTTTGTAGCTTTGAGTTTACAGTTTGGATGGGGCTCACAACTTAATACCAGCGAGATGTTCTGGATATATATCTCAAGGTGGATGATTAGTGAGTAGATGCAGATGGATTTTGGACTACTTGGCTTTGCGTACTGCCCATAAATTTGAGCGTCTAGCTTTGCAATAGCATAATTAGATGTCTGGTGCGTTTATAATTCTGTCAATTGCCCAGCTGTTATGTGTTACCCAGCTTAGCTATTTATCGTCTTTTCGAAGAGAGACATCACTAGTAAACATCATGGGACCCCAATCTATATTTACACCATTGTTTACACCCCCACTTTATTTCCTGCTTTTACTTCCCGTTGCAATTATCACTACTATCTACCCTTGCGTTTAATCCTTTGTAAACAACAAGGACGGAAAGATTGACAACCTCTCTGAATTCGTTGCGGGAAAAGTTATCTGTTGTGTGTGCAGGCCCAGGTTAAGGAAGCAACTTTAGTCTTAAAACGGTGCCATTGTTTCCTTGCCACTTATTTGTCGACCTTGGAGTCCTACTGCACTGACTCAAACCTTGGCATCTTTGCAAAGGGAAATTTTCTGCTAGGTTTCATCCAACCTTCCACTTGGGGTAACATGACGTCTCATTTTTATCCCAACATCGAAGCATTTGCGGTTACGATCTTTGGGATGATAACACACCTTAATTAACCTAGACAGACCAATTTCTAATTTTCTGTGCGAGTAATCACCCAAGGCATCGGAATATTAAAACCATAAGTCGGGGTGGCTACATGAGGTCTCATTTTTAACTTATTAAAAAATAGAAAACAAAGTAGATATTCATAGTCTATGAAAAATTCTACCCCAAATCTATATATAATTTGTATATGTTTAAGTTTAGAGAAGTCATATTTAAATTAATCAAATTTTAACTTCAAAATGAAAAATAATTTAGAATAAAAAATAATACAGATAAAATCTATGCCAATGGCCGCCCTTAGGGCGGTTGGCATATATCTGAGGCGTTAGCCGACCGTGAGAGAACGAGTTAACAGGGCCACCTCGCGGCATATATGCCAACGGTAGCCGTCGACATATATGGAGCTTTGCCGACGGTCGCTCCATGCTGACCGCTATCGTCGGCATATATCGAGGTTTGCCAACGATAAATCTATGTAGACAGTTTTTCCCAGACCATCGACTTATGTCTATGTATGCCGATGGCCCCAAAAAAAGCCTTCGACATAGAAAAAGGCATCGGCATATTTTGTTTTTTCGGTAGTGCTTGAGCAAAGGAACTCCATATGTGTTAATAATCACCATTCATGCTTACTAACGAGGGCTATATGGAATATTCCAAACTAACGAAATCACATGCCACCTTTTACTTTTGGCATTGCCAGGTTGTCCCAAGACAAACACTATAGATAAGCATAGGGTGTCTTCTTTTGTAAATACCGCAATAATTTTTTTTAAATTGTTCTCAGAAAAGAGCTATCATGTTTGAAGATTCATGGTCGCCGTTAGGGCCGTCGGCATAGATCTAACGACATCAGCATTCCTTCAGCAAACTTTCCACGTGTCAGCCTATGTCGACTTCCAAGGATATGCCGATGGCTACCGTCAGCACAGATTGATATATGTCGATGACCGAAGGTATGCCGACGGGAACCCTCTACATAGGCCAAAGGCCAGTGTTTGATGACGACCTTTTTTCGGCCATCAGCATAGATCTAGATTTGCCGACAGCACCGACAAAAAGATGCCAGCATACAAAAGGCCGTCGGCATATTAGGTTACTCTGGAGCTGCATGTTGGGTGTTTACACAAATCATCACAATCCTAGAAAAAATCTGATGGATGAAGATATAAAATTTGTCTCGTCTAACCAAGCAATGAAAAATATACAAGAAAGTCAAAACAAAAGGTTATTTTCTATAAATCTCAAGCAAACATGATTTTAGTTTGTCCAAATTCGAAACATAGTATAGCAACAGATTTTGTTCAAGACCTTATAAAAACCATATAACATTTGTCAAAATCGATGAAAAATGCCAATTACTTTTAATTTTAAGAAAGTATAAGGACCTATATGCAAAATTAAATGAGGTCACATTTTTAACATACTCAAAAATAAAAACAAACATGATATTCATAATATATGAAAAATTCTACCCCAAATCGATATATAATTTTTATATGCTTAAGTTTAGAAAAGTTAGATTTAAATTAATCAAATTTAACTTTTAAAAAGGTAAATGATTTAAAATAAAAAAATGAAAAAAATCTATGCCGACGACCATGGTCGGGTCCGACTGCGTCTACCGGCTGTCAGAGCCCGGGTCAGCTCTATGCCGACGGCGGTCATATGCCGACAGCTGCCGTCGGCATATATAGCTATGCCGACTGCCTATCCATGCCGACAGCCCGTCGGCATAGATGTACGTGTGCCGACGGCATATCTCCATCTATGTCGATGGCCCCGGCGAAAAGCCGTCGGCATAGAAAAAGTCGTCGGTATATAGTATATAGGGTTATTCTGGTAGTGTATATGGAATAGAATACGCTCCGTCTGACCATTCCTCGACACTTGCGGCTGCCGATCATGCGGGGAAAGGTGCACGGGTCTTGTAATGTTATTTTGTGCTTTCCTAAGGGCTATTTTTGTGATCCTGGATGAATCAAATATTTTCTTTATCTAATACAATCCATATATTTCTAATACAATCCTGGATGAATCTAAAGTGGACGGACAAGCAAGACTTTGTTGTTAACCACGGGTTACAACAATATCGCGGGTTATGCCCTGTGTCTGCATTACCAAATATTATTGCCCCTGATTCCATGCGTGGCTAGCAATAAGAGATATTTTCACCTCGTAGCTAATGGGTGTCATCGCAAACAAAAAATATTTTAGTTAGATCAAGACGAAGCCGACACTATTGAGGGAGAGGAGCAGCTTAAACAGTACATTACCAAGTACAAGAACGACCTTTTTGGATGATAGTCAGGTTTCTCCGAACGAACGAAGTTGCGAAGAGACGAAGAAAATAACATTCTATCAGACAATTCTCTCAGATGGAGGTAAAAAAGTAATTTTCCAGATCAAAACTTACTGAGAAGGGAAGGTATATACACACGTACATACAAATATTGATAGACGTCTAGGAATGGAATCAGGGAAAGCCAAGCCTAGGTTAGCCAGATACTCGGGGATCGGTCCTCTGGTAGCACTAGACTAGATAGGTAGATACTACTGCCACTACCAGTAGTGCACATCCATCTTATCTCCACTACCAACGAAACTATGGTTCGTCTCTTCGCCACTATAAATACCCTGCCCGGCCGGTCCGTGATTGATCAGAACCATCACTAGTTGTTAAGTTGTTTAGCGCACACACTCCACCTAGCTAGCCATGGATGTTCAACTTCAGCGCCAGAACGGCTACGGGGTCACTAAGGTGCCTGGCAACGCCTCCCCGGCGATGTCCAAGCTGAACACGGAGGCTAACGGCTTGGCGCAGTACCAGACGGTGATGATACTCTGCGGAGCCAAGCCCCACTTCGCCCTGACCGTCGTCGATCTTGACAAACAAGGCATGCAATACCGTCATGTGGAGCTTGCACCGGCCAATCCCGTGAACACCGTCAAATAGGTGGCAATATATATGTATATATATAAATATAAGATGACTCGTTTTATTAAATTTAATTCCCTAGCTATATATATCTATGAAAAATCCTTCTTGTCTTGTATATATATAGCACTGGATCAAGGACGACCACTGGGGCATGACTATCAAGGACGACAAGGGGAGAACTGCCTTTGCTATAGTGAACACGGTGACTGGAGAGGCTATCCAGCACCCGGAAGCAAATGGAGGGCAGGTTGGTCCTGTTGTCTATCCTTTAACCTCTGCTAGAATATCTATCTCTTAGTACGTAAATGCCCTTCCACATCGATCTATTTCTAAGTAAGCTACCGCACGCAGGTTCGTCTTGTGCCGTACAACCCCATCGTTCGTGACAATTCCGTTCTGTGGACCGAGGAGGAAGCGGGCAAAGGTTTCTGCTACATCCGAGAGATGAAGGAGATCCATATGCCGCTGAGGCAAGACCCCAAGGTCCTGGACGCCGTCGACGACGGCAAGCGCGTCGTCGTGTCCACCAGGAACGGGGCTCTCAGCCAGCACTGGAAGATCCAGCGCGATGCAGTGTAAGCCAGGATAGATGTGCATGCATATCTACCTGATGGGTGGCCACGCGAACCGATATACAGTAGAATAATTGATCGAGCTAGCTGCTTACATACATATATGCATGCCAAGTCGATCTGTGCCGCCATCCTGTGTATTGTATTTGCAGTATGCATGCCTCTGCAATGCTTGCATATATATGATCCATAAATAAAGTGCTTGCCCATGGTAATTACATGCAACTCACGTGTTACAATCCACAGGTTTCTCTAATGCAACCTTACTTTCGGCTTTGGTTTGTGCATAAGCCAGCTGAAGCTTAACTGATGGACCTGACCTATTTCTTTATCATTTCCTTTTCAGTCACCTTTGTGATTGGTCCCAGGAACTTGAACGATTTGAGATAACAAGTACATGCAGACATTTCCACGCCAAGCTTCATCACTACCTGGATTCAATAAATCCTAGGGAAGATGGCTATATCTACATTCGAAACTTGATCGAAGATAATCAGGCGAAAGGGCCACCGCGGCTGTGCGTGGGATGGCCACGCTTGAATTGCGCAGAATGGCCATGTGGCGTCCCGGGACCTCCTGTTAGCCTCCGCATAATATCGATCCCAAGATTCCAGCATCACACAACATACACGTGAAAACGTGCCTTGTGGTTAATCGTTAGTATCACAACAAAGATTACAATTACTCTGCAATAACAACATAATACATACATATACAATAACTCATACAACAAGGGTCATACGACCAAGATCCAACTCATAAAACGGAAGCGAATAAAACTTTAGACAGGTAGAGGACAACAATTTCCTTAAGAAGACTCGAAAGTAAAGCAAATGGCGTCCATATCCCTGCCCAGACCGCTGTCTATGGGATAACTAGCTAACGTTGTCCATAATCATACCAATAAGTGTTTCTTGTGGCAAGGTGAGTACATGGTGATTCCGCAAGTCTCATTACCAACGGTACTAGCCCTAACAATACGTTAGGTATGGAAGGTATACGTGGTGAAGCTGTAAGCATCTAACCAACACACTACAACTTACGTCTAATAGAATAAGATGAAAAGTGCGACCGCATAGGTAACTCGTGAACTACATCCCAATCACCTATCTACGCAAACATAACACTATACCTTGTCCTCCCCTTTGCATAACCCCACGAAGAAGAGGAAAACAAGGCACTCTCACGGTTGACAAATTATATTATTAATTGTTGAAGTGGAGCATGCAATTAGCATCAAGTTTAAGGGTGGACAAGTTTTAGCAATTATGGTTGAAATTGTACTATGAACTGGCATAAAGCAAGCTCCAAGTTGTCCATAACTATCGACAAGAGTTTTCGAAAAGATTTAACCCTACAGCGGTACACCAACATACCCATTATAGGATCCATACGCACGCCCATCAAAACCAGCTTCAACCCAGTATGGCATGCCCGAAGGCATCAGCGGTACAACTCAAACAACACGACATCGCTTGCTCGAGAACACCCGCGCGTAACTTGAGGTTGTAGCCTCCCCGACTTAATGTTTTTAAATTGTCCGATGCTTCGGGTGATTCCTGGCTATGTCGGCTTAAGCTGCTCCTCTCCCTCAATAGTGTCGGCTTCGTCTTGATATAATTAAAAGATTTTTTGTTTTCAATGACACCCATTAGCTACGAGGTGCAAATATCTCGTATTGCTAGCCATGCATGGAATGAGGTGCAATAATGTTTGGTAGAGCAGACATAGGGCATAACCCGCGCATGGTGGTTAACAACAAAATTGTGCTTGTCCGTCCACTTCAGATTCATCGAGGATTGTTTTAGAAATATATGGATTGTATTAGATAAAGAAAATATTGGATTCATCCAGGATTACAACAAAACCCCTCCGGAAAGCACAAAATGAACAAACAAGACGCGCGCACCTTTCCCCGCAAGATCCGCAGCCGCAAGTGTCGAGAGATGGTCATACGCAGCGTATTCTATTCCATATACAATACCGGAATAACCCTATATACTATATAACGACGACTTTTTCTATGCCAACGGCTTTTCGCCGAGGCCATCGGCATAGATGGAGATATGCCGTCGGCACACATCCATCTATGCCGACGGCCTGTTGTCGGCATATGACCGCCGTCGGCATAGAGGTGACCCTGGCGACCCGGATTCTGACCCGATGACGATCGCCGGCATAGAATTTATCTGTTTTTTTTATTTTAAATCATTTCCTTTTTAAAGTTAAAATTTGATTAATTTAAATATGACTTAAGTAAACTTAAGCATATACAAATTATGTATCGATTTGGGGTCGAATTTTTCAAATATTATGAATATCCTGTTTGTTTTGGTTTTTGAGTATGTTAAAAATGTGACCTCATCTACTTTTGCATATAGGTCCTTAAACTTTCTTAAAACTAGATGATACTCCTCGCGATGCTGCGAGAATTGTTAAGAAATTTATTCGATGTTTTAAAACATGTGAAAATTATGAAACATACTATAATTTGATATATATTTTTGAAATAAATATTTTTTTAAAGTAAAAAATCTAAGAAAAATTGATGAAAAATCCAAAAATCAGTTCGATTTTTGTTTTGTTAATTTAGTTACATAACAATATATCAGGGAGATGATATGAGGAAAAAAACATTGAGTAGAGACATTGAAGATGTGTCCATCCTTGGCTATGATGAAAAATCCAAAAATGAATTTGATTTTCGTTTTTTTTATTTAGTTACTTGACAAAATTTTAGTGAGATGATATGAGAAAAAAACAATACTGAGTAGAGACAGTGATAACAACTATGGATGCGTATTTATAAGGAAAATCATATAGAAAAATAAAATGCGATGTAACTCATAATTTGATTTCTATAAAAAATTGCTTATAAATTATGAAGTTAAGTGCATAAAAAAATATTATTTAATTGTGATAGGTTGCATGCACATGCAAAGTTAATGGGAGCATATGCATGAAGAGTTAATGGAAGAGTTTTTACATGGTGGACCTACTTGATGATGTGGATAATTTGCATCTCAAGATAAATAAGTTAGTGGGGATGAACTATTTAGGTATTATAGATGACAAGTAATTGATATTTATCATCGATTTTGTCAAATGTTATATGGTTTTTATAAGGATCTTGAACAGATTCTGTTTCTATACTAAGTTTTAGAATTTGTACCAACTAAAATCATGTTTGCTTCAGATTTATAGAAAACACCCTTTTGTTTTGACTTTTTTGTATATTTTTCATTGCTTGGCCAAAGAGACAAATGTTATATCTACGTCCATCAAATTGTTTCTAGGATTGTGATGATTGGTGTAAACACCCAACACACAGTTCCAGAGTGACCTAATATGGCGACGGCCTTTCGTATGCTGACAACTTTTTATCGGGGCTGTGGACAAATCTAGATCTATGCCGATGGCCCACAAAAGGCCATTAGTAAACACTGGCCTTCGATCACCGACAGATATCAATCTGTGCCGACGGTAGCTGTCGGCATATCCTTGGGAGTCGACATAGTTTGACACGTGGCAGGTTTGCTCAAGGAAGGCTGCTGTCGTTAGATCTATGCGGATGGACCTAAGGGCGGCCATGAACATTCATACATGATCGCTCATTTCTGAGAACACTTTTTGAAAAATTATTGCGGTATTTACATAAGAAAACAACCCATGGTTGTCTACACTGGTTGTCTTAGGACATGCTGGCAATGCCGAAAGTAGAAGGTGGCATGTGATTTCGTTAGTTTGGAATATTCCATCTACCCCTCCTTAGTAAGCATGAATGGTGATTATTAACACAGCTGGAGTTCCTTTTGCTCAAGCTCTACCGAAATAACGCAATATGCCGACGGATTTTTCTATGCCGAAAGATTTTTGTCGGGGCCATCGTCATACATAGACATAAGCAGATGGTCTGGGAAAAACCGTCGGCATAGAATTATCGTCGGCAAACCTCGATATATGCCGATGACAGCCGTCGGCATGGAGCGACCGTTGGCAAAGCTCCATGTATGCCGACGGCTACCATTGGCATATATGCCGCGAGGTGGCCCTGTTAAATCGTTCTCTCACGGCCGGCTAACACCGTCAGATATATGCCAACGGCCCTGACGGCGGCCATCGGCATAGATTTTATCTGTATTATTTTTATTCTAAATTATTTTTATTTTTCAAGTTAAAATTTGATCAATTTAAATCTGACTTACATAAAATTAAACACATAGAAATTATATATCGATTTGGGGTAGAATTTTTCATAGACTATGAAAATCTACTTTGTTGTCTGTTTTTTAATACGTTAAAAATGAGACCTCATGTAGCCACCCCTACTTATTGTTTTAATTTTCGGATGCCTTGGGTGATTGCTCGATCAGAAAATTAAAAATTGGTCTGTCTAGGTTAATTAAGGTGTGTTATCATCCAGAAGATCATAACCGCAAATGCTTCGATGTTGGCATATGAAAAACTCTACATGTGGGTAAAGAGCCCACCCTCTGCATAGTCTAAACCATTCGAATAACCGTGTCCCCAGTTAAGGACGCCAGTTGGGAAGGGTCAAGTGTCGGTCTCAGTGTCGATCTTCGAAGGAAATAACTAAACAAAGGTCTGATCATTGCTATTAATCTTATCGTGAATATTGTGGATATTATTATGGAGTAACCCCTCTATTTTATGTATTGTTGAGTATCTCCTGTGAAGGTTCTACTTCCTGAATACTCATTATACTTGTGTGTTAATTTTTCTTTTGTACCTTCAGGCGGTTCTATCTCGCCTGAATCTCCGTTTTTTAATTATTTAAGACATTTCATGGCGTCACGAAGACACCCGTCTAGCTTGTGTGTTAATTTTTTCTTTTGCTCCCTCTGCCGGTTCTATCTCACCTAAATCTCCACTTTTATATTGATCAGCTAACAAACATAGTTCAGTTGAGGCAGTTGAGATATCATTCAAACATCAATGGCGCCCAAATTTGAGTTTGAGCCAAATTTGAATTTGAGCCCAAATTTGAATTGAAGCCAAATTTGAATTTGAGCCCAAATTTGAATTGAAGCCAAATTTGAATTTTGCTTCAAGATTGAATGTGTGTTTTAATACAATCACCAAACCAGTACTCAGCAAGTTACAAATATTATTACATGACAAAATTTCAAACAGTTATTAGTTCAACTTCTTCCTACCATGCCGTGTGCCCTTCTTCGCCCATTTTTGTCTTACTACACGCACAAGTTCACTAAGCGTCTTGGTTTTCTTCACTAGGGTTAAGCATCCAGCAATGTATTCAGTCTGAATGTTGACAGCAGTTTCTTCAGTCTGAATGTGCACCTCCACTTGAGCTTCTTCAGTCTGAAACTCATGTGCAGCAATTTCATGTTGAGCTTCTTTAGTACGAAACTTGTATGTAGTATTTTCAGTTTCTTCGGTGTGAAGCTCGACATGAGTTTCTTTAGTCTGTAACGCGTCTGCAGCAGGATTTATAGTCATCATCACCTCGACTCCCAGAAGGAAAATGGGTGGCACAGTGGACATAATCCTCTGACAAAGGGAGCTACAAGCAAAATTTAAATATTAGAACCGGAGCAGTGTCATTTCTGCTTCAATTGTACACGAATGAATATAATCCATTTAGACCATGTGCATACCTCGGTTGTAAATGTCTGAGTCACCCATTACTACCCTGAAATTGCATAAAGTGCATAATGATTATGTAATGTAAGAATTGGCATGCAGTCAATGATAATTCTGTCAATTGCCCAGCTGTAATTTGTTCACTCAACTTAGCTGTTTTATCGGCTTTTGGGAGAGAGAAATCACTAGTGAACATCATGGGACCCCGGTCCATATTTCCACCATTGTTTACACTTCAAATCTTTACTGCTTTATTTTCCTTTAGTTGCATTCATCATCACTATTTCTACCGTGCGTTTGATCCTTTGTAAACGACAAGGCCGGCGAGATTGAAAACCTCTCTGAACTCGTTGGGAGAAAAGTTATTTGTTTTAGTGTGCAGGTCCACGTCAACCTTATCTCCTGTAGGCAACTTAATATCTGGCGCCGTTGACACCTACTTGCATATCTCGGAGTCCTCCTGGTACGATAACCTTGGTATCTTCACCGAGGGAAATTTGCTGCCATCTACGTCATAACCTTCCACTTGTGGTAACCAACGAGGAGGTGTGATCTACACCCATCTGCTCCTCGCGGATCGCACTGAGATCCAACGACTACCATTTGACGCTAAGGTTACATCCAACGGCCACGATTGTGCGCTATTGTCATGACATTTTTGGCTGGGTTTTCAGACGGTCAACGGGGTTTTCTAGGGTTTGACCAACATTAACCTAATGAAGTTTGTAGATTAAGTGCCACCAGTTTTTTTCATAATCCTCTAAAAAACCATGTACCATGTTCGTGAAATGGTGCCGGCATGCCAAATCTCATCCCGTTTAGAGGTCATTTTAATTGACTTTCAATTTCATGGTCGTTTTGTTAAAAAATATCAATAAATGCATAATATTTATCACACGAGGTCCAAACTGTTTGAAATTTTATAATGTTAGTGTGAATTTTTAATTGTGAACACATCAAAAGTTTGGGGTTCAAATCATTTAAAAAATAGTATGTTGTATTTGTAACGTGATTTTCGTTTGAAATATTGATGATTCAAATGGAATGGTTGTGTTTTGTACATGAAGTATCACCGGTTTTCATCATTACCATCTTTAAATTTCACCACATACATTGTTGGTGAAATGATGACAACATGTCAAGTTTTATCCAATTTAGAGATCATTTGAATTGATTAACAATTTCAGGGTCGTGTTGCTTGAAAATGATTCACATGTTCCATTATATTTATCAAATGAACTCAAAATTGTTTGAAATTTTAGGATACTAGTGTGAGTGCTTAATGCTGAACAAAAAAAAATTGAGGCTAAAGGATTTTACAATAACATGTTATCTTTGTAATGTGGTTATTTCACATAGAAACCCTGACATTTCGATGGGAATGACCAAATTTTGTACACTAAGTGCAATCAGTTTTTGTCATGATTCTCTCAAACTTTTACCACGTACCATGTTTGTGAAATGATGACAGCATGTCAAATTTCATCCTATTCGGTGGTCAATTCAATCAAATTTCAATTTTATGGCTGCTGAAAAATATATCACTAAATGCATAATATTTAGCAAATGAAGTCGCAACTGTTTGAAATTTTTGGAAGTTAGCTTTAATGCTTAATGGGAACACATAAAAAGTTTGGGGTTCAAGTCACTTAAAAATAATATGTTGTACTTGTAATGTGCTTGTTTCTGGTACAAACACTGATGCTTTGAAGTGAATGGTACGTCTTCGTACACGAAGTACCACTAGTTTTTATCATAACCATCTTTAAATTTCACCACACACATTGTTGCTGAAATGATGACAAAATGCCAAGTTTCTTCCAATTTAGAGATCATTTGAATTGATTTTTATTTCCAGGGTTGCTTTGCTCAAAATGATTGACCTGGTACATTATATTTTGTCAAATGAAGTCAAAATTGTTTGAAATTTTTAGGATAGCAGTGTGAGTGCCTATTGCTTAACACATACAAAAATTGGGGTTTAAAGGATTTTATAATAACATGTTGTCTTGGTAATGTGGTTGTCTCAGATACAAACCCTTCTATTTCAATAGGAATGGCCCATTTTGTACACGAAATACATGTATTTTTTTAACATAATACTCTCAAATTTAAACAACATTCCGGTCTGGTGAAATGATGATAACATGTCAAGTCTCATACTGATTAGACATCATTTGAATTGGTTTTCAATTTCAAAGTCCTTTGGGTTTAGACCCACTAGCTGTTACAACGCAAACGATTATATTCCTGTATGTACATGCTTTTCCATCTGTACTACAAAGCAAACAGTGAGAAATTTGGGTACACGTGGTTAGTAAACAGTATCCCGCAGCCCGCTGATGGGTGTAGATGACACCTCCTCGTTGGTTACACCAAGTGGAAAGTTGTGATGTAGATAGAAGCAAATTTCCCTCGGATGTACGGATGTGCCAGCCGTCGATGGCTGCGGTGGTGTAGTGGTGGTGGCTAGATTCTCAACGGTCGCTAGAGTTTGCTGACAGCGAGGGTGGTGGCTCCTCTGTGATTATGGTGCTTTCATCACATAGGCAGTGTGTGGGCCAACGGGATTGCAGGCTTGCGGGCCGGTGACACTGTGCCGCCCATTGCAGTGGGTGTTGGGGTGAGTAGCTCCAGTCGAAAGCCTAGACACCATGACATATGCAGACGTCAGTTTTCCTCCTTTGGTGGGCCTTTGTGGAGCTTCTCGTTATACATCTTTGGACCATGACCTTCGGTCGAAAGCCTAAAATCTGGTGTGTTGCGTGACGAGGTCGTTTTCCAAGTTATTACCCCCTTGGGGAATCACCCAGAAGGTCATTGATCCCCTCGCGCTTTCCCGGGGCTGGATGCGCACGGCACCGCGGTCCGTAGGTGTCTGGTTGGTGATGCTGGTGTGGTTAGCGGGGCGGCTGCCTCACTTCCGTTGGCGTTGCAACTCGTGTGGAAACCAAGCTAGGTACCAAATTTTATAGTAAAAACTATACTACGGGTATTAAATAAAATCAGAACATTAATGCGTGACTAGCCGATCGTAAATACTGGTCCAGGTACCTAAAAATACAGTAATTGATCGTAAACCATTGTTTCAGAATCGTAAATACTGGACTGGTGACCTCGAGAGTCTAGTCGCTTCTGGTGTTGCTGCACCAGCGATGATGTTGATCACACAAGATAAGGTAAGACAGAAGGAATAAAAGATAAGCTGGAATATACATTTGCTGCAGAGGATAAAATTATTCAAATTCCTTTACCTACTTCGAAACAGAAACTAGTCTTTATCACCATAAATATTCCTTCCATAGACCTAATCGAACATAAAATGTATTGGTAAAAATCTCAACTAGAAGGTACGTTTCTAATAAGCCTTTTATATAATTGTCTAATTCACCAAGCATGATGTATTTCTCATGCCTTGACACAACACATGCATAGTCATAGATCGATGAATAAGAGCCCACTTTCAGTCAATTCCATCGAGGTTGTATGAGCTTCGATCATGCCAAAACGCAATTCTAGCTATATTGTGTTCAAATTCTGCATGCTGTCCTTCTTCGTAAGGACACACACCATCCTGAACATCGATTGATTAGTAGAAAATGAAAAAAAATGAAAATTGCATTGATAATGTTGACGATGTTGATTCAATAAAAAAAAGTGGTAGTCACATATTTCGAAAATTATGTACAACATTAGTATTAGAAATGTGTAACTGAGTACTTGCACACTGTAATCCAACACTTTTCCTATTCTTGCATTTTGGCCTCTAGAGTGCAGAATCATTTTTTTGGGTGCAACTATAGGTACGTATCACTATGTGTAGCTTTCTGTTGGAACCCATGAATGCACAAACACTCATAGAAATGAAGGAGGCCGGAGGTAGAAGAAGAAAGAACAGTAGACTTGCATAAACGGCGACGAACGCCGGGGGACGAACCCCATTATCTCGGAAATATACAAGTACACTGAACACTGTTGAGTATATATGTGTTATGTATTTCTGTGTATTGGGCCCACCTCCTAGCTGTGTATAGTTGAGGTCGTGGTCCACCGTTGTACTCCATATATACGTGCGGTATGCACCTGAGTAATACATTGTGCAATTCCCCCAACTTACATGGTATCAGATTTTAGGTTTCAACCCTAGCTTCCGCCGCCGCCGCCGCCGCCGTTGTGATCTGCCGCCGCCGCCGCCTCTCTTCCCTCTAGCTGCTGCAGCCTTTCCTGCAGTCGCCGCACCACCCAGCCGCCGCTGCTCTCCAACGCTGCCGCGACAACTCCTCCCAGCCGGTACACCAAATTCAACTCAACTCTACTCAACACCACCGGCCGGCGACGAGCTCCATACGCTGGCTGGGCTTTCGGCTACTCTCAGCGCTCATCACCGACGGACCAATGGGTCAGTACAAGGGGTTTTATACCCAGGTCCTAGCACACGCATGCCACTTACCCACGTACAACTCTCTCCTAGAATTTCTCCAGAACGTGCATGGAGTGGCTGCACAATCCATGCGGCTAACTAACTTATCCATGCGAACGACTAGCTACGTACATGCATCCGCCTGACCAGCACATCCGCATACACTAACAAACTTGGAACGAATCAAGTCACGATTATCCTAACACTTTCTTGGGATACAAGTAATAATTTTCTCAGCAGTCTTAGAAATAGCACAATATATAAATCAGGGCAATTAAATTTTTTCAGGCAAAAATGATCCAAAATTTTGATACTTGGATCCGCGGGATGGGGGCCGTGCTTTCGCCATCATGCCAAACTATGAAAACACATACTATATATAAGATTCCTTGACTGGCACATTTGGACGAAAATTCCTGTACACAAATGGCTCACCGATTAAGGTTGCGTGATTCTTCCAAATGTCAAAAGCACACAAAATGGAACCATTGCCGGTCACCTCCATCAACAACAACAAGGGGTATGGGTGGCAGTGAAGAATGCAAAAGAAGAAAAAGACATGACAACTAAACAATTCTATCATAAATTATTTAGTGTTCTTTGATATTAGTTTCTCATTGTGACAATGTTTTATTTCAAAGTTACCGCAAATGCGCACCTCTTATTGACTTAGCAAATAAAAAAGGCCTCAAATGCCCACCTCTTATTGACTTAGCAAATAATTTTTTTGTAAGCTAATTAGTGCTTACAAAATAAGATTGTATGTTTTTGCACAATCACATTAATATGGAAATGTCAATTATGGGGTAACCTACTAAAATATTTGTTGCACACGGTTGGAACGTACGGGCAATCTCAGGAAACCGGACCCAGCGTTTCCATCGCCTCACATGCAAGTCACCATCCAACATCGATATCACCAAAAATATGTGGCGTCCGCAATTCAACAACAAGCATTGGACCCCGCCTGCGTTTGGAGTGCCATGCAGCGCATCGCCGTGAAAAACGATAAAACTAAACCTTTTTGCGAAGTTCAGCACAAAATGAACTAATTTTGAAATTATTTCACAAAATAGCTCTTTTGAATAACGCCCGGGCCCGGGGTGCTATACTAAACAGTATGACACGCGGCGCGCTGTGAGTCTAGAAAAATGTTCACTGGGCCGGGCCGCGAACGAGTACTCTAAAACTAGTTGCTCTCAGAAAAAAGGGGGAGTGGCCATGGCGCCATGGGCTTCGCCCATGTGTGGCCACTTGGCACCATGGCAACCACCACCACGCCACATGTGGCCAGCCAAGGGCCACAGCCATGCACCATGTGGTACTACTATTTTAGTACCACATGGGATTTGGCTAGGATGTGCACCCCCCTTTTGTCCTATATAAAGATAGGTAGGGTGCACTATTTCTACATCAGAAAACACCTGAAAAATCCCAAAAGAATACAGAAAATATCTCGTGATGTCTCTCTCTTTCTCCTACCTTGGTCGGGTTCCCCTTGTTTGGTGCTTGTACTGGGTTGGCGGTTTCTACACCATACGCACGTCGTCGTGCTGCTGGAATCGGGATCCGAATCCATCTTCTTCTGCTACTCGGCTGGTTCGGAGACCTGGGGAACGTCGCTTACACCGCATGCGTGTGAGACTACGAGGTGCTACATGTGAGGTACTCCTTCATCGTCAGGAGGTCTTCGACACAGCCATGAGGCCATGGGAGTACGTCTTCACCGACAACGTTTCACCGAGGACGTAATCCCGTCACTGGTCTTCAAGGACCGGATGGCTTCTGGAGTTGTGCGAGGATCCGCGCGGCATCGAGGATCGACGAGTATGACTACATCAACCACGTTCACGCGGGAACATGTCCCACTAAACGGACTACATCCGGGTATGTTACCGATTTCTCTCCTATTACAGTTGTACACCTAGATAGATCTTGGGTGTTAGGCGTAACTAGTTAGCAAAAATTATTATTTTCTCCTATGTAACCCTACATGCCTCTCAGTAGGCATAGCTCTCCCCATGAATCTGGCACTAGTAGAAAACAGGGCTTTGGTTCAGGCCTCTCCAGCCCATTAGTCTCGGTTGTGCCACGAACCGGGACCCATGGTGGTCATACGTCCCGGTTCGTGCGCCCGGGGGGGGGCCTCGTGGGACATTGGTCCCGGTTCGTCTGGGGGCATATGTCCCGGTTCCAGACAAGAACCAGGACCAATGGTCCTCGCTCCTGGCCCACAACCACTAGTCCCGGTTTGTGGCTCAACCCGGGACGAAAGGCTGTCCATTAGTACCGGTTCCTGCCACAAACCGGGACTAACGATTTGGCTATATATACCCCTCGCCATCGAGCAGAGCACTCCACTGGTGCTCTGTTTTTTCGAGGAGGGCAAGGGAGGGCGTTCTGGTGCTCTAGATCACCTTCAATGCACATGATGTGTTCGATGAAATGCCTGAGCCACACTACTTAAGCTTTCTCCTCTCCAAACTCGACCTCCAAGCTCCGTTTTCCTCAAGATTTTTCTAGGTTTAGCGAATTATCACATCTTGTACCCGTCTTCACCACCGTCGATCGCCCCGCCAATCTCGTCGCCGGCACCATCTTGGTGAGCCTCTTGTTCTTATTTTCTTTCTAAAAGAAAGTAATTCTTACTTTTATGATTAGATATATACTTGTTTAATTTTCTTATTCCTTTTTTGTTATATAGTGCGATGGTTATGGTTCCTGCACATGTCGGCCCTCGTCCTGTCTATGATTCGGATGTGGTATATATATTATATTTTATAACTATTTGGTTCATTTTTTGTTTATAACAATTATGTCGACCAACGTGACATATTTATTTATCTAGGAGGTAGTTGAACCGGAAATTCCTACCAACCCTATTGTTGAGAGGTTAAATTTAGTTGAACAAGAAAACTATAACTTGAAGGAAAAAATAAAAAGAATTGAGGAGGAGAAGATGCTATCGGAGTTGCATGTTGCGGATGTGATCAATGATAACAAGATCAAGATGGATGCAATGCGCTTGAAGATTAGAAAGATTAGAAAATATGCAATTGATACTGAGGCTTGGTATCATTATGCCGTTGGTTCAATTGTTACCTTCGTTGCGATTATGTTTTACATAGTTTCAATGTATGCCTTAGTTAGATGCTCTGGAGAGCTGTATGTTGTTCAATGAGAACTATGTATGTTCTTTGGTTTTACTGAGATGATGAACTTCTAGATGGATTTTACTAAGTATTTTACTCATATGTTTTCAACAGAAAATCCCGAAAAAATGTGTAACTAGATGGATGCCTTCTAGAGGCGAGCTTACATTTGTGGCTTACAGTTGTGGATGCCGGCGGCCATGGGAAGAACTCTTCAAGGATGACTACTCCACTGAAACTGAACGTGATGGTGGCTCCTTAAGAATAAAAAATTCAAAACGTATAGTGATTCGGAAGAATATAAAAGATTGGGAAAAGGTCTTCTCCATATTACATTATGGAAATGAAGGTGTCTTTTGGTTTTTTATATTTACCCTTGTGAGGATGAGCAGTCTCATAGGTGATATATATGAGGAGTCGAGGTATAATATTATGGAAATGGAACTTTGTGTTTGATATTAGCGAAGTTAAACTAGCAAAGGACCTTTGTGTGTTGGATATTAATTATGATCATGATGATATATATGAGATGAATCCTTTCTCTCCTGGATGGTGATAAGAGAGTACACAACTCTTTTTATTAGCTAGCTAAAACAATATATGAAACCCCTATATTAACCCGTGCAAAACCCCCTAAACCCCCACCATTTAAAAAAAAGAAAACCTACCCGTCCCGGTTGATGGCACCAACCAGGACAAAAGGGCCTCCCGCCTGGGCAAGCCACAACGGCCACGTGGAGGCCCGTCTGTCCCGGTTCGTGGCCCAACCGGGACTAAAGGTTTTAGCATTTGTAACGACCCTTTAGTCCCGGTTCTGAAGCCGGGACAAATGGGCCTCTAGAACCGGGACAACTGGCCTTTTTCTACTAGTGTGAATATGCGGCATGGCTCGACACGTCCACCTTCAATGTGTACTGCGGCCTGGTACATAGTCAGGGTGTCAGTTATCCTGTCGGGGTAGATCGTGTACTCGGGACGAATCAGAGATCCGATTGCATCCCTGACAATAAGAGGATATGGGAAAAACCCACAGGCTCGTTGGCGGACACCGGTGCTGGAGAGTTGCCGCCAGGCATCTACAACAGTACAAAAATCCAAATATTGATATAATAAATATATGATGACTAAGGAATATTTGCTATGATGCATGAAATGCAATAGAAGCAGTTAGGACTGACTCTCCCAATAGCGGATGTGCCTAGCTGTTCTTTACAGCCAGCCTAGATCTGATACCAAGGTTTCTCAGGACGGTTTCCAGATAAAGATTCCAGAACAGCCTTTATGACATGCCAGCCCAAGATCAAATTAAAACTAGAGGACATCCCTTGTTATAGGTAACCAGTAATTACATAATATTACACATGGTTGAGATGAGGTGCGCAACAGTTGTTACAAACTCGCCAATATACGATGGTGGCGGTTATGAGAAAGTGGTACGTTGTTAGTACAACACTGACACAATAAAATCAGGCAAGCATCAGGGTGAGGCTTGGCTAATTTATTCGAGTAGCGGAAGCATCGCCAATGTTACACGTGGGAGACACCATAACCATAGGAAGACTGAATGGGAGCTCCTTTAGAAGTCGGACTCGCTAGCGTACTCCTCATCCATAAGATCGTCCTCATCCAAAACTGACAAAATCAAAAAGCTAGGTGAGTAATTTGAATATACTCGCAAGACAGTTTGGACAAGAGATATACCGAATGCAAGCAGGATGCATATGCTGATGACAATTTATTCTTGGTGAGATCTTCACTTAGAGTAAGTAATAGGGCATGAATAATAGGACAGATAAAAGGGATTAGTAACCATAATATCAAACATTCATACATCACATATCAGACATTAATTCTTAGGTGGTGTGGCCATGGCAAAAGAATCTTAATATAAATAAAAGGGTAGACCCGGCGTTAGACCTCCCGTAGATCCAATAAATATAAAAGTGGAGATTCAGGTGAGATAGAACTGCCCGAAGGATCAAAAGAAAAAAAAAATTAAAACTCAAGCTAGACGGGTGTCTTTGCGACGCCATGAAGTGTCTTAAATAAATATAAAAACGGAGACTCAGGCGAAATAGAACCGCTCGAACGTGCAAAACAAAAATTCACACACAAGCCAGACGGGTGTCTTCACGACGCCACGAAAGGTCTTAAATAAATAGAAAAATGGAGATTCAGGCGAGATAGAAACGCCCGAAGGTCGTCCAAAAGAAAAATTGACACACATGTATAATGAGTATTCAGGAAGTAGAACCTTCCCAGGAGATACTCAACAATACATAAAAGAGAGGGTTAGTCCATAATAATATCCAAAATATTGATGATAACATTAATAGCAATGATCAATCCTTTTTTCAGTTATTTCCTTCGAAGATCGACACTGAGACGGACACTTGACCCTTCCCAACTGACGTCCTTAACTGGGAACACAATTATTCAAATAGTTTACACTCTGCAGAGGGTGGGCTCTTTACCCACATGTAGAGGATTTCTTATGCCAACATCGAAGCATTTGCGGTTATGATCTTTGGGATGATAACACACCTTAATTAACCTAGACAGACAAATTTTTATTTTTCTGAGCCAGGAATCACCCAAGGCATCGGAAAATGAAAACCATAAGTCAGGGTGGCTATATGAGGTCTCATTTTTAACGTATTAAAAAAAATAAACAAAGTAGATATTCATAGTCTATGAAAAATTCTACACCAAATGGATATATAATTTGTATATTTTTAAGTTTAGATAAGTCAGATTTAAATTAATCAAATTTTAACTTGAAAAAGAAAAATACTTTAGAATAAAAAATAAAACAGATAAGTCTATCCCGATGGCCGCCGTTAGGGCTGTTGGCATATATCTGACGGCCAATGGTAGCGGTCGGCATAGATGGAGCTTTGCCGATGGTCGCAACATGCCGACGGCTGTCATCGGCATATATCAAGGTTTGCCGACAATAATTCTATGCCGACGGTTTTTCCTAGACCATCGGCTTATGTCGATGTATGCCGATGGCCCCGACAAAAAGCCTTCGGCATAGAGAAAGCCGTCGGCATATTGCGTTATTTCGGTAGTGTTTGATCAAAGGAAATCCAGATGTGTTAATAATCACCATTCATACTTATTGAGGAGGGCTAGATTGAATATTCCAAACTAACGAAATCACATGCCACCTTCTACTTTTGGCGTTGCCAGCTTGTCCCAAGACAACCAGTCTAGATAACCATAGGGTGTCTTCTTATGTAAATACCGCAATAATTTTTATAAAAGTGTTCTTAGAAATAAGCTATCATGTACGAAGATTCATGGCCGCCGATAGGGCCGTCGGCATAGATCTAACGACGTCAGCGTTCCTTCAGCAAACATGCCACGTGTCAGCCTATGTTGACATCCAAGGATATGCCGATAGCTAGCATTAGCATAGATTGATATATGTCGATGACCGAAGGTATGCCTGCATGAACCCTCGGCATAGGCCACATGCAAGTATTTGCTGATGGCCTTTCTTCGGCAGTCGTCATAGATCTAGATTTGCCGACAGCCCCGACAATAAGCCGTCAGCATACAAAAGGTCGTTTCCATATTAGGTTACTCCGGAGTTGTGTGTTGGGTGTTTACACTAATAATCACAATCCTGGAAACAATCTGATGGATGTAGATATAAAATTTGTCTCGTTTGGGCAAGCAATGAAAAATATACAAAAAAGTCAAAACAAAAGGTTTTTTTTCTATTAATCTGAAGCAAACATGATTTTAGTTTGTTCAAATTCGAAAACATAGTATAGAAAAACAATCTGTTCAAGATCCTTATAAAAACCATATAACATTTCTCAAAATCGATGAAAAATATCAATTACTTGTCATTTTAAGAAAGTATAAGGACCTATATGCAAAATTTGATGAGGTCACATTTTTAACATACTAAAAAACAAAAACAAACAGGATATTCATAATCTATGAATAATTATACCCCGATTCGATATATAATTTGTATATGCTTAAGTTGAGATAAGTCAGATTTAAATTAATCCAATTTTAACCTTAAAAAAGGAAAATGATTTAAAATAAAAAAAAAGATAAAATCTATGCCGACGACCATCATCGGGTCCATCGGCATAGCTCAGGCGGCGTCCACCGGCCGTCAAAGCCCGGGTCGCCAGGGTCAGCTCTATGTCGACGGCGGTCATATGCCGACAGCTGTCGTCGACATAGATAGCTGTGCTGACGGCCTATCCGTGCCGACAGGCCGTCGGCATAGATGGATGTGTGCCGACGACATATCTCCATCCATGCCGATGGCCCCGACGAAAGGCCGTCGGCATAGAAAAAGTCGTGGGTATATAGTATAGGGTTATTCCGGTAGTGTATATGGAATAGAATACACTGCGTATGACCATCCATCAACACTTGCGGCTGCGGATCATGCGGGGAAAGGTGCACGGGTCTTGTTTGTTATTTTTTTCTTTCTTGAGGGCTTTTTTTTTAATCCTGGCGGATCATGACGATGAATCCAATATTGAGTAAAATGTTGGGAAACGTAGTAGAAAACAAAAAATTTCGGCCTACGAATCAAGAACCCAAGATCATCCAAGAAGATTGCATACAAGGTTTTAGGTCATGTCTCACCAACCGATGTAGCGGAAGTAGAGTTGGTGAAGCTCGTGGACGTAGTGGAAGTAGATCTCGCAAGTTCTCCCACGAACAGTCCCTCGATCAATCCCACGAACAAGTCCCGCGATCTAGTCCCACGGACAAGTCCCATGAACAAGCTCCTCGAAGAAGGGTCGAAGGTACGACTCCTCCATTAGTATCCAGACATCCCGTAGCAGTAATCCAGCAGCGCTCCGCCGTCCAGGGATGAACGCCACCGAGAAAACTAGAGGGAGAAAACCCTAACGGATTCCGATCTAGAACAGCGTCTAAACCGGGGTCTAAAAGTGGAGCAACGGGGTTTAGAGGAGGGAGGGTGGCGCATAGGCCTTGGGGACAAGTTGTGTGTGCGCCCCCCACCCCTCCCCCACATTATATAGGTGGCCAAGAGGCCCTTGGGGTGCAATAAGGGGGGTGGGGAGTCCAACTTGGACTCCCAAACCTCCCAAATCTTCCCATACCTTCCCACCGGAAACCTGCCATATTTGGGTTTTGGTATTCCCACCTGGAGGGGGATTCCTTCCCCTTGGTGCGCCCCCACCCCTTTGGCCGGCCAGGGCAGCCTAGGTGGCTTGCCCCCCAAGGCCAGGGGCGCAAGGGAGTGGGTGGTACTGCCCGGAACCTTCCGGAACCTTCCATGACCTTCTAGAAGCTTCCAGGACCTTCCGGGACATACCGGGACCGTTTCGGGACATTCCGGACACTTCTGGAGCACTTCCAGGACCTTCCGAGACCGTTCTCGGACGTTCCGGAGCCATCCAGATAGTTTCCAAGACCATCCGAGTTACAGTTTAAGCCACCCGATGACCGCGAAGGTTGTCGGGACGCCCAGCGATTATCCGGAAACTATTCCGGTTGATCCAGGACTTCCCCAGTACCATTCTCATATGTTCCGGAACCACCTGGGACTACTCCAGAGTGATCCGCATATAACCTTAAATACCCAGAACTACTTCTGGTGCCCTTATGAACAATTCCATAAATCTCCGGAACTACTTCCGGTACCCGTATGAACTATTCTGCTTTGCTTCCACTAAACCTTCTACCATACTAGTATTCTAACAGACTACTGCTCGTTAAGTGTGTGACCCAATAGGTTCGGTATAATGCGGACATGACTCAGAACATCTTCCGGACATAGGTCAACAGCCTTTTGTCAATAGCCAATAATCAACAGCGGAGCCATGGACACCCATGTTGACTCCCGCACATACACGAAGAAACTTCGAGTGAACCATTATGTTTAGTCATGTACCATTCCCTTTGCTTCGCGATATATGACAAAGTTAGAGGAGAGAAGTTTGGCACCCATGTGTAACAACTTTTGAACACAAGCCACTCGTTATCCTCTTTGCTCGTTTTTCCCTTTTCTCGTTATCGTATTCCGGTATCCCCGTGAATGAATCACAATGCGTCTGGCCAGACTATAATGGATACCGTCATACCGAGTGGGCCCGAAGTGAATATCTTCTTCATCGTGAAGGAGCAAATCCCATTCTTGAACTATCACAATCACTGGCCACACCATCTGACATACCCAGAACTTATTTTACTACTTCCCATTTACGGGAGGATTCATCTAAGAACCAAAGCATGTCTTCCTGTGTGAAGCAACTCGATACTCTCATGGTCTAAGGAATTACGTATATGATAACATTTCATGATATGACTTATAACGTAGTTACGATGTGATCTCTAAGTATATCATTCAATACTGGGGTCGGTTCAACATCATTGTTCTGCTAACAATATGTTCCCATTGCTACTGACATCCTTGTTACAAGAACAATGTCCATGATTAAGAAAACGTAATCATCAGTTAGCACATGAGCTGGTCTTAGAGGCTAAACCAGGAACTCTTGGTGTTTACATTTCCACACATGCAAATAAGTTTTCTTCTGAATCTCACAGTCAGGGTCATTGCAATTATAGCACAGAAATATAAACATTAATTACGAACGTGGAAATATATATATAATAACATTTTATTATTGCCTCTAGGGCATATTTCCAACAGTCTCCCACTTGCACTAGAGTCAATAATATTGTCAGTGCTTGAGCACTTTACACCTATGGCATACCGGTGTAAGAAATGCTTCATTTGTGGTATAGACCTCATCTTCGGATCTGACGTTTCAGGCCCGTTTGTATCTTGCATATATTCGCGTTTTCACGCTATCATAAAATTCACTAATTTTATTAGTTTAGCTTTGTATATGTTTGAATCATTTGGCAGGACCTTGGTTCCTTTAGAATAAGTCATGAAATCATTCGTCAATGTTCCATGAGCTTCAAGCATCTAGGAAACCATACCATGTTCATAAATGAATTTATGATTCAAAATACCCTCCTTGTTACTTCTTTAAGCAACAATATACTTAGCCTCTGTTATAGAATTCGCCACAGTATCGAACTTGACATAGTTCCTCCATACTGTGCCACCCTTATGTGTGAAACACATAATCCCAATTAAAATCGAAAATCGATCGGAGTAAGTATGAAGACTGAATTGGTGTAACTGTTTAGATCAAAATTCAGCTGGTGTAACTTGTTACAACGAGCTCTTCATTATCTCCATTTTCTGAGAAACATATCTTATCTATCATAAGTTTAACTTTTCACTGCTTGTCCAATGATCAACATATTGATCACTTTGGTATCTTGCTCACAACCTTTTGGAGCGTTGGACATATCTGGTCGTTTTACATATTATGGTGTACATGATTAATCCAAACACACATGTGAGTGAAATTCAATTCATGTGTTTTGCTTATCTATGTACATGAACACCGATTTCCGCAAACAACTTTTCACCGTGACCTCGGCAAGAACATCCTTCCTTGCGTTTTCATACTAAACTACTTTAGTATCATGTCAATATGCAGAGTTGGCTTTAGCATGATCAGGCACTTACTATCTTCATAGATCACTGCGCTCAATACTAATGCTATATTAGCCCAAGTACTTCAGCTGAAAACTATTTTCAATAAAGTCCTTATTTGTGTCAAGAAATTTATATCATTTCTAATCAACAATATGTCATATACATAAGGTTTTAGAAATATTATTCAGCTCCCACTAACTTTCTTGAATATTCAAGCATCTTCATTATTCCTGATGAAAACAAACTCTTTTGGCAATTTCATCACAACGAAAATTCCAACTCCATTGTGCTAGCTTCAGTCCATCACTGGATATCCAAGGCTTGCATCTATTTTAGCATCCTTTGAATCGACAAAACATTCCGGTCGTATCACATATACGTCCTTTGTTATATTTCCGTGTAGGAATTTTGTTTTGACGTTCATTCTACCATATCCTATAAATGAGATATGTAGTAATTGCTAATATAACCCGAACTGACTAAAGCATTTCTACGGTCGACACTATTTCGCCGTAGTCAACCTTTGAACTTGCTAGAAAACAATTTTCCAACGAGTTGAGCTTTATGGATAAAACAATTTCATCCGAATCAATTATAGATCCATATATATATTCTTCAGACTTTTAGTCTTTCCGAGGGTCTACCAAGTTCAAAACTTGACTTACTTCCATGGATACTATCTCGGATTATTTGGCATTTAGCCAAATCCCGGAGTCAGGGCCCATCAACGCTTCTTTGTATATCACAGGTTTATCATTGTCGAACAACAATATCTCGTTTTACATATCATGAATGTTTGTATGATTTTTGTCTAACCTGTGTGGTTCAGCTGCGCACTTCTCTGAAGATTCAACAATCGTTGACAAGTTGCACTGTCCTCCCACTCACTCTTTTGTGACAAACTCTTTTTCTTCAAAATACATTGTTCTTAACAGCAAACAGTTTTGCTTTTGTGTAGTGATAGAGGAATACCAAAACTTTTGGCATAACCTTAACAAAGTAGCACTTATCTGATTTGGGGTTTTTGAGTATGTCAAACATATGCCTCATATACCCAAATTTTAAGAAAAGACAACATGGTTTTAACAGTCCATACCACATCTAATATGGTGTCATTTCAACAGATTTGATGGTGCTCTTTTCAGTGTAAAAGATGTAGTCACTAACGCATAACTTTAATAAGTATAATGGAAAATTGATAAACGTCATATTTGATCTTACCGTGTAATACATAGATTGATTACATCTCTCGAACACTTTACTCATACTGGTGTTCCGGGAGACACAAGTTATGACACTTCTTCACAACTCATCAGACGTTCGCTAAACTTGTAACTCAAATATTACTTTCTACAATCTAATTTGCAGAAGCTTTATTTTCTTGTTACAATGAATTTCTATTTCACTCTAAAATTCCTTGAACATTTCAAAGATTTCAGACGTATGTCTCTATTGAACAGATATCCACATATCTACTTCAACTCATGACTGAAGATAGGGAATCCACTGCACACAACTACACTTATTGGACTACACACATCATCATGTATGATTACCAATGGTTTAGTTGCCCGTTCATGTATGGCCTATCAACGGTGTTTTAGTCACATTACTTCGAGACAAAGATCGCAAGCGTCAAGTGATTCCTAATCATATGACTCGAAAGTCCATCACTTATGGAAATTCTTCATGCATGTTATGTCACTTGTGATAAACGGCAGTGCCACATTTATGTGGTATTTCTATCAGTCTTGCGACGTTTAGCGTCAGTGTTATGGATGTTTAGCATTATTATCAAGATTCATAACATACAACCTATTCATAATGGAAGTATGGCCTTTACGTTATTCATAGCTTTGAACAAATCTCTTGCAACAAACATGATTCAAAATGAAGTTTTGCAACAAGGCTAAAGTGTAGTAACAATTTACTCAACTCTAAAATGAATTATGAAGATAATCATAGAGTCAACACACGGTATAGTAAACCTTTTACCGTGTTCCTAAGTGTGTCAAAACTCATCATTAGCTAGTCATAAAGGCCATAGTATTTCTTGCATCGAGTTGCAACAATATGCAATCGATGTGATATTCCGGTGATCAACAGTTTAATCACAATATACAGAATCCACAATTAACTGCTTAATCATGATTCCCAAGAATTACATCTCTTGACCAGCAATGAATTCATCTATAACTCCGTATGACTTTCATTTCTGAGCTGGTTATTCCTGTCTTCTTTCGTTTTGCCTTTATACGTATCATAGTTCTATTTCCAATGTCACTCCTACTCACAGAAGATCACACATGATCAAGGGTGGCGCAGGCCATGGACTTTCCGGCGTGTAAGTCTTACTAACACCCTATGGAACTTCCTTTCCCTTAATCCTCATCATCATATGATCGGTGTTCTTCTGGATCCCACACTTATCAGTTTTTTTTAGAGCACAATGAACATTTTCACTAATGCTTACAATCAGACATTGTACTAGATATCTTATATCCTACATCAATTGTCTTATCACTGAAAACAATTATCCAGTTCCATGAATATAACATAACTATCCCAAACGTTTCGAAGTTCGGGTTTCATGGTGGTGAAGACAATGCACTTAGCTGTGGTGGAATTATAGCATTTTGGATTATGGACGTAAGTCACATCATCCATAGCATCAGCGGGAGAGCATCAAAAATTTGCGATAGGACATGGTCCTTCTCGGCACTATTGAGGATAGTCCTCACAATATGGTACCAATCGTAAAGTCTTTACCAGATAATACAGTTAATCAAAATCAATTGGGAAGGTGGTAACGCGAGCCATTATTCTACAACGATAATGCAAATACTAAGACTTTGTTCATAATTAAGTTGCACTTGTGATTAATCAATTTAATTACTAAGTGCACTCCCACTCAGATCAATATCTCTCGTAATTGATGCTGGAGTGATTCAAGATCCGACCCAATCGTCCGCCATTGATGTGACATCACTGATGACTTAGATTGGACCGGTAGGCCAACTTGCCAATCACAACACATGTGATTCTTGTTCATCTTTCGATGGACGTGTTCCGGTAGCAAAATTTTATCCAAACCGTCAAGACAACCAAGTGTAATGCGCTGTGTGTCCTTTTAACACACCCGCCTTTTATGCGTCACACACGTGTGCACCCATGTGACATGACCTGCTCCGATGTGAAACATAGTATAGACGGTGCTACAGTTGGAAGAACACTATCAACTTGATATTGTTTTGCGAGAGATCACCCTAATAAAACACAACTACCGCGCATCAAACAAGGGTGCATCAAAGGGATAAACATCACAGGAAGTTCATAAAATTATGTGATATGATATAGCCCTTTGCTTCGTGAAGTCTTCGTAGTCTTCACGCCTTCGTGGTAGAAGTCACCGCGTCCACCAACTTTCTCCTTGGCGCCGGGAACATCACCACGGCTTCCGGCATGTGCGTCGGGGTCCACCTCCGCATCGTAGATCATCACCTTTGCATCTATCTATTGCTTTTCCTCGAGCTAATAAACAGTTCTGGCACGCAGGCCATAATTAAGTGACAATCATATGACTCCAGTCATCATGCCGTACCACGACACGCAGGTCGCGAATAAATATTACATAACATATAGCATCTCATACAAACACATTGCAAATCTTGAAGGCTATACCACATCACATGCATACTCTGCAAAAACGAGTTAGATCGCCATCTACACGGGTTGTTGCATCTTTTATCGTGGTTGTTAAGCAGGTTCACAAGGCAAACGAGAAACCCTAGATAAAACAAAACACGATACTTCTTTTGTTGCTAGTTTAACATACGGGGTGCGTGCAGCAACTAATGCCACAAGCCAAACTTCGTTAAACGCGTGACCCCCGTGTGGATTTGAGTTCATAAAATCCACAAGCCCGTTCATGTAAAATTTTCTATAGCAAGACTAGGATGAGATCCAAGGAATTTGATGTAGTCCATGATCAAGGCAACCAGCATACTAAGAGCAGCATAGAGGGATCATGGCAAAACTCAAACCTTGTAGCAAAATCACATCATGTCGTCGAGCAAAGAAAAGATCACATGAGAGGGAAGCAAACAACAAAATCAATGCCTCATATCAACATATGATCTACCTAAACATGCATCTAATCAAGGATCGCTCTGATACCACTGTTGGGAAACGTAGTAGAAAACAAAAAATTTCGGCCTACGAATCAAGAACCCAAGATCATCCAAGAAGATTGCATACAAGGTTTTAGGTCATGTCTCACCAACCGATGTAGCGGAAGTAGAGTTGGTGAAGCTCGTGGACGTAGTGGAAGTAGATCTCGCAAGTTCTCCCACGAACAGTCCCTCGATCAATCCCACGAACAAGTCCCGCGATCTAGTCCCACGGACAAGTCCCATGAACAAGCTCCTCGAAGAAGGGTCGAAGGTACGACCCCTCCATTAGTATCCACACATCCCGTAGCAGCAATCCAGCAGTGCTCCGCCGTCCAGAGATGAACGCCACCGAGAAAACTAGAGGGAGAAAACCCATACCTTCCAACCGGAAACCTGCCATATTTGGGTTTTGGTATTCCCACCTGGAGGGGGATTCCTTCCCCTTGGTGCGCCCCCACCCCTTTGGCCGGCCAGGGCAGCCTAGGTGGCTTGCCCCCCAAGGCCAGGGGCGCAGGGGAGTGGGTGGTACTGCCCGGAACCTTCCGGAACCTTCCATGACCTTCTAGAAGCTTCCAGGACCTTCCGGGACATACCGGGACCGTTTCGGGACATTCCGGACACTTCTGGAGCACTTCCAGGACCTTCCGAGACCGTTCTCGGACGTTCCGGAGCCATCCAGATAGTTTCCAAGACCATCCGAGTTACAGTTTAAGCCACCCGATGACCGCGAAGGTTGTCGGGACGCCCAGCGATTATCCGGAAACTATTCCGGTTGATCCAGGACTTCCCCAGTACCATTCTCATATGTTCCGGAACCACCTGGGACTACTCCAGAGTGATCCGCACATAACCTTAAATACCCAGAACTACTTCTGGTGCCCTTATGAACAATTCCATAAATCTCCGGAACTACTTCCGGTACCCGTATGAACTATTCTGCTTTGCTTCCACTAAACCTTCTACCATACTAGTATTCTAACAGACTACTGCTCGTTAAGTGTGTGACCCAATAGGTTCGGTATAATGCGGACATGACTCAGAACATCTTCCGGACATAGGTCAACAGCCTTTTGTCAATAGCCAATAATCAACAGCGGAGCCATGGACACCCATGTTGACTCCCGCACATACACGAAGAAACTTCGAGTGAACCATTATGTTTAGTCATGTACCATTCCCTTTGCTTCGCGATATATGACAAAGTTAGAGGAGAGAAGTTTGGCACCCATGTGTAACAACTTTTGAACACAAGCCACTCGTTATCCTCTTTGCTCGTTTGTCCCTTTTCTCGTTATCGTATTCCGGTATCCCCGTGACTGAATCACAATGCGTCTGGCCAGACTATAATGGATACCGTCATACCGAGTGGGCCCGAAGTGAATATCTTCTTCATCGTGAAGGAGCAAATCCCATTGTTGAACTATCACAGTCACTAGCCACACCATCTGACATACCCAGAACTTATTTTACTACTTCCCATTTACGGGAGGATTCATCTAAGAACCAAAGCATGTCTTCCTGTGTGAAGCAACTCGATACTCTCATGGTCTAAGGAATTACGTATATGATAACATTTCATGATATGACTTATAACGTAGTTACGATGTGATCTCTAAGTATATCATTCAATACTGGGGTCGGTTCAACATCATTGTTCTGCTAACAATATGTTCCCATTTCTACTGACATCCTTGTTACAAGAACAATGTCCATGATTAAGAAAACGTAATCATCAGTTAGCACATGAGCTGGTCTTAGAGGCTAAACCAGGAACTCTTGGTGTTTACATTTCCACACATGCAAATGAGTTTTCTTCTGAATCTCATAGTCAGGGTCATTGCAATTATAGCACAGAAATATAAACATTAATTACGAACGTGGAAATATATATATAATAACATTTTATTATTGCCTCTAGGGCATACTTCCAACAGAAAATGCACCATAGGTCCTAAAAGTATTGAAGGTATGTCATCTAGGTCCTAAAAGTTCTAAAATCCACATCCAAGTCCTAAAACTAAATAAATTGTGCACCACAGGTCCTAAACGTGGCTGACAAGCCATGTGGCAATTTGAACATGGCTAGACAAGGCATGTGACAATGCAAGCAGAGCCGTTTTGGCAGAAAATATCAGTACTTGTTGACCATAACTTTCACATCCCACCTCTAATTATGATGATTCAAAAAGTAAAATCATTCTTCTCAATAGGGCCAACAAATTATAGTCAACATGCAGCAACTCAGTTTAAATATATAATCATTGAGAGCAATAAGGTCTACATCATCATGATCATACATCATTTTCTAACATCTAAGATAAGATCTAAATTCAGGTTTCTATTACAATAGAACCACACACAAAGGAAGATCAAGGATGTGCAAGTAAACCAATAGCACTGACTTCATACATGAGTCATCAAATCACCGCCTCCTCTTACCCATGGGGAAAGTAAGATATGAGTCGTCAAATCGCCCCAAACTATTCCTCTGTGTGGGAATCCAAGTCGACGTGGCCGGTTGATGCCCCACAGGCGTAAGGGATCGAGATAGTCTTCGCGGGTAAGTTAACCCAATTTATTGATTCGACACATGGGGAGCCAAAGATTATTTATAAGCTTTGACAGTTGAGTTGTTAATTCAACCGCACCTGAAATATACTTGCTTGCAACGATAGATAAGTTGTGACGATAATATGATAGTGATAGTGGCAACAGCAAAAGTAACAACAAAAGTAACAACTAATGACCAGCAGGATTGAAAACACTGTAGGCTAGGGAGATGGATGGTTGGGCGCTGCATGGATGAGAGTGAACATATAATAGATTCTAACACGGGGCAAGGCACACAGAAAAGCAATGATCATCTAGGCAAATATCAAACAGTAGGCATGTATCCCGTAGGTAGTTGTGCGTGCTTGCAATAAGAACTTGCACAACATCTTTTGTCCTACCATCCCGATACGAACGGGGCCAAAAGGAACTTATGGAGATTAAGGTCCTCCTGTCAAAAAGCACCGGAAGAAAGGAATAAACTCAATGGATACATGGAATCCTCAAATTATGGACCATCCCTTTGGTTTCCCAAGCTGTCACCTTCGGGATCGCTGGTTCCGGACCATAATAGGTGCATACAACTCATAGATAGGATCTAGAACACAAATATATTCATGAAAACACATAGGGTTCAGATCTGAAAACATGGTACTCGGCCCAAACTGACAAGCATTAAGAACAACAAGTTGTAACAAAGATGATAAACACCAAAGTAGATGATCGGCAACATGCCCCCAACAATCTGACGAACTATTAAATGATTAAACTCATCCAATCCCTACCATCCCCTTTGCCTACAGCAGGGAATTACTCACACATATGAAGAGAAGTCATGGAAGATGGATGGAGTGGTGATGGTGATGACGATGGCGACGATCTCCCCTCTCCGGAGGCCAAATCAGCCTCCAGATTAGCCCTCCCGAAGAAGAACAGAGGGTGGCGGCGGCTCCGCGACAGAAACTGGAAAAACGACATATGTTCTGGGGTTTTCTCGTCACGGGGATAAATAGGAGTCTCCGTAGGGCACCAGAGGAGGGGGGAGCTGCCCAGGCGGACAGAGGGCGCGGCACCACCCCTGGCCGCGCCAGGGGGGGCGTCTGGGGCCCCCAGATCTCCCCTCTGGTCCCACTTCTGGCTCTTGGCTCCTTCGGGTGCGTGGATTTTCTGGGAATTTTCTGGGACGTCTAAAAATCCATTTTCCTGCGCACAAATAAACCATACAGGCAGCTCTGCTGAAAACAACGTTAGTACGGGTTAGTTTCGTCCAAATCATGCAAGAATGAGGGCAAAACAATATCACCGGTCAAGTTGCTACGCGGCCTAGTCAGCCGCATTTAGGACCTACAGTGGATAGTTTATTTAGTTTTAGGACTTGGATGTGTATTTTAAAATTTTAGGACCTATATGACACACCTTAAATACTTTTAGGACCTACGGTGCATTTTACTCTATTATTTATCTAATACAATCGATATATTTCTAAAAAACAATCCTAGATGAATCTGAAGTGGACGGACAAGCGCAACTTTGTTGTTAACCACCATGCGCGGGTTATGCCCTATGTCTGCTCTACCAAACATTATTGCACCTGATTCCATGCATGGCTAGCAATACAAGATATTTTCACCTCAGAGCTAATGGGTGTCATCGCAAACAAAAAATCTTTTAATTAGATCAAGACGAAGCCGACACTATTGAGGGAGAGGAGAAGCTTAAATAGTACATTACCAAGTACAAGAAGGAACTTTTTGGATGATTGTCAGGTTTCCCCGAACGAAGTTGCGAATAGACGAAGAAAATAACATTCTATCAGCGAATTCTCTCAAATGGAGGTAAAAAGGGAATTTTCCAAATCAAACTCTTAGTCCCTGTTTATAATGTGGTTGTTTCTGGTACATACACCGATGCTTCGAAGTGAATGGTACATCTTCGTACATGAAGTACCACTAGTTTTTATCATAACCATCTTTAAATTTCACCACACACATTATTGGTGAAATGATGACAAATTGCCAAGTTTCTTCCAATTTAGAGTTCATTTGAATTGATTTTCATTTCTAGTGTTGCTTTGCTCGAACTGATTGACCTGATACATTATATTTGTCAAATGAAGTCAAAATTGTTTGAAATTTTAGGATAGAATTGTGAGTGCCTATTGCTTAACACCTAAAAAAATTGGGGGTTTAAAGGATTTTAGAATAACATGTCTTCTTCGTAATGTGGTTGTCTCACATAGAAACCCTGATATTTCAATAGGAATGACCCATTTTGTACACGAAATACCAGTATTTTTTTTACCATAATACTCTCAGATTTAAACAACATTCCGTTCTAATCGTCGGGGCAGTGCGGCATGGCGGTTGGTGCTACGAACCGGTACCAATGGCCCCCTTTGGTACCGGTTTTGGCACGAGCCGGGACCAACCTTGTGCTGGCGCGGTGTGGTGGGATGTTTAGTCCCACCTCGCTAGTCAGGTATTACAAGAAGAGCTCGAGAGTGGTTTATAAAGCCAACACTATTGAGGGAGAGGAGCAGCTTAAACAGTACATTACCAAGTACAAGAAGGACCTTTTTGCATGATTGTCAGGTTTCCCCGAACGAAGTTGCGAAGAGACGAAGAAAATAACATTCTATCAGCGAATTCTCTCAAATGGAGGTAAAAAGGGAATTTTCCAAATCAAACTCTTACTGTGAAGCGAAGATATATACACACACGTACATACAAATATTGATAGACGTCTAGGAATGGAATCAGGGAAAGCCAAGCCTAGGTTAGCCACATATTCGGGGATCGGTGCTCTCATAGCTCTAGACTAGATAGGTAGATACTACTGCCACTACAAGTAGTGCACATCCATCTTGTCTCCACTACCAACGAAACTATGGTTCGTCTCCTCGCCCCTATAAATACCCTGTCTGGCCGGTCCGTGATTGATCAGAACCATCACTAGTTGTTAAGTTGTTTAGCTAGCCATGGATGTTCAACTTCAGCGCCAGAACGGCTACGGGGTCGCTAAGGTGCCTGGCAACGCCTCCCCGGCGATGTGCAAACTGAACACGGAGGCTAACGGCTTGGCGCAGTACCAGACGGTGATGATGCTCTGCGGAGCCAAGCCCCACTTCGCCCTGACCGTCGTCGATCTTGACAAACAAGGCATGCAATACCGTCATGTCGAACTTGCACCGGCCAATCCGGTGAACACCGTCAAACAGGTGGCAATATAGATGTAGATCTATATATATATATATATATATATATATATATATATATATATATATATATAAGATGACTCGTTTTACTAAATTTTATTCCCTAGCTATATATATGAAAAGTCCTTCTTGTCTTGTATATATATAGCACTGGATCAACGACGACCACTAGGGCATGACTATCAAGGACGACAAGGGGAGAACTGCCTTTGCTATAGTGAACACGGTGACTGGAGAGGCTATCCAGCACCCGGAAGCAAATGGAGGGCAGGTTGGTCCTGTTGTCTACCCTTTAACCTCTGCTAGAATATCTATCTCTTAGTACGTAAATGCCCTTCCACATCGATCTATTTCTAAGTAAGCTACCGCACGCAGGTTCGTCTTGTGCCGTACAACCCCATCGTTCGTGACAATTCCGTTCTGTGGACCGAGGAGGAAGCGGGCAAAGGTTTCTGCTACATCCGAGAGATGAAGGAGATCCATATGCCGCTGAGGCAAGACCCCAAGGTCCTGGACGCCGTCGACGACGGCAAGCGCGTCGTCGTGTCCACCAGGAACGGGGCTCTCAGCCAGCACTGGAAGATCCAGCGCGATGCAGTGTAAGCCAGGATAGATGTGCATGCATATCTACCTGATGGGTGGCCACGCGAACCGATATACAGTAGAATAATTGATCGAGCTAGCTGCTTACATACATATATGCATGCCAAGTCGATTTGTGCCGCCATCCTGTGTATTGTATTTGCAGTATGCATGCCTCTGCAATGCTTGCATATATATGATCCATAAATAAAGTGCTTGCCCATGGTAATTACATGCAACTCACGTGTTACAATCCACAGGTTTCTCTAATGCAACCTTACTTTCGGCTTTGGTTTGTGCATAAGCCAGCTGAAGCTTCACTGCTGGACCTGACCTATTTCTTTATTATTTCCTTTTCAATCACCTTTGTGATTGGTCCGAGGAACTGGAATGATCTGAGATAACAAGTACATGCAGAAATTTCCATGCCAAGCTTCATCACTACCTGGATTCAATAAATCCTAGGGTCTCTAGGGAAGATGGCTATATCCACATTCCAAACTTGATCGAAGATAATCAGGCCAAAGGGCTACCGCGGCTGTGCGTGGAATGGCCACGCTTGAATTGCGCAGAATGGCCATGTGGCGCCCAGGGACCGACACTATGCAGATCTAGCAACTCCTGTTATCCTCCGCATAATATCGATTCCAAGATGCCAGCTTCACACAACATACACGTGAAAACGTGCCTTGTGGTGAACCGTCAGTATCACAACAGAGATTACAAATATTCCGCAACAACAACATAATAAATACATATACAATAACTCATACAACAGGGGTCATACGACCAAGATCCAACTCATAAAACGGAAGTGAATAAAACTTTAGACAGATAGAGAACATCAATTGCCTTACACTAGTGCAAGCGATAGCTATCCAAACGGTTTTTTACCCTTACCCCCTACGCAATTTTAAACCATCGCCTTGCTCTCGATTTGGTTAAGGGGCCTTTCCCACCGAAGAGCAAAAAACTGTTTGCTTTTCTGCTCAGAAATTACTCTTTGCTTTGCTCGGAAATAACTATTTGCTTTGCTCAACTTTGCATACACTTAAACCAATTAACTATATGGAATGATTACTCCATTGCAAACGGTCACACAAATCAGCCATATGTACGATTATTTATTGGCATAGGGTTCAATTAATACAACTGTGTGGGATGTATTATTGGATATATAAAAAAAACTATAACAACACTAGTTGTTGCACTGCAGCAACACTAGTTGCTGTCAGCAGCAAGGCCGGCTGCTGCCGGTAGCAATGCCGGCTACCGCCGATAGCAGCCCTCGACGCCGGCTGCTGCCAGTGGCGGTCCTCGATGCTGGTTGTCGCCCGTAGCGGCCCTCGATGATCATCTTGTTGTGGGTTGAAGAGATAAATCTGCCACCGGCAGGAGGCTAGCATGCGCAGATCACTGCCGGAGAGGGCTTGCACCACCTCAGCTCCTCCCGCACATCATGATG
Organism: Bromus sterilis; assembly: GCA_950022295.1. Lineage (NCBI taxonomy): Eukaryota > Viridiplantae > Streptophyta > Magnoliopsida > Poales > Poaceae > Bromus > Bromus sterilis. Next base: position 298,664,283 of record OX465601.1, on the reverse strand, counting down.
GTACATAAAGCACAATAGTTACGGATGGTACATAAAGCACAATAGTTAGGGAAATGCAATTCGAAGCAACACAAGAAGGCAAAAGATGAGCTTTCTAGTGACAACTTGCAACTATTTGTTATGGTACTTGATGTCAATGTCATATATCTTGAATCTATCATGAGATCAAAAAAGAAATAAGTATGAGCTTTCTACATGTAATGAGTATATATTTTTATAACCTTACTTGAGCGGTTGCAGTTTTGCTAGATTAAATATTTCAGGAATAAAAACTTAATAAGATAGTGGCTAGAATACAGATAGATAGATACAACATGCATCCATAGCATACATATATTACAAAATTGCTAGGCCACAATTACAATGCATGCAAGCTGCACCAATTGCTACTCTGCTGCAAGTCCAAATGAATTCCTAAACTACCATGGACAAGAGGAGATTTATACACACCTCATCAGGATAAACTACCATGGAATTTAGTCTGAATATTAAGAAAAAACAAACTCAAAATTATTAGTTGTATATTCATTTTCTTCAGCTATACATGCTCGACTAGGTGAATTCAGATTAACTTCAGCACCAAAAAAATGCCACCTTATGTTCAGTTTAAGCATGGTATTAAGTTGGTTCCCAAATCACTATGCTCAGGTCTGTCATATACTTATAAGCTACAATAACATTGTTAGTGCAGGTCCCAAATTGCCGCTGTTCAACAAAGTACTTTGTCAACAAACTTTACACCTGTACGTTTGGTCACGGCAGACACACAGACAAAGAAACGCACGGGTCAAAAATAAAACATCCTGTTGGTTCGATAAACTGCCAAACTGTCTTATATTTAGGAACGGGGGTAGTAGCTGGCTGATGCTTTTGATCTAACATACGTACAATGGTTAGTACTAAGCATCTGGATGGATTCTTCACCAGGCACAAGACGCGTACACTAGAGTACTAGACTAGATGTGAATAAGTCACCGGCTTGCCGATTGGATCGCCGGAAACACACACGATATGGTTAGAAAGTGTTACCTAACTGCATCCGAAAGTTGATGGCAGCAGTGGTAACAGGGTACAGAGTAGAACTTCCAGACCCAATCAATGTGCATGAGAGTGCATAGTAAAACTTGATGATAGAATTGGTAACATGAATGAAGAAAGAAACAAAGCAATATGAAGTTTGAGGCAGGGCGTTGTGCTCCTCTAATTACCTACCTAGAGCTTGTCCAAGAGGTAGGCCTTGCCATCCTTGTAGCGGAACTTCTGCGGAGGAAACAAGATGATTAGAGGAAGATGATTAAAAATGGAGAAGGTATAGAGATGGAGATGGGAGAGATGGGAGGGGGAGACGAAGTGTTGGGAGTCACACACCCAGACAGATTCGTTTCTTCTTCCTCCTCCTCCTCTCATTGTGCGCCCGACAAACTGGCTATGAATCAATCTCATACCGAGTCGGCGTGAATGAGATCGTAGGTCCGTGGATAAGTGGACGTGCCCTCGCAACTGCGGTGAATTAATGCAACCTTAGATCAGAAACCGTTGCAAAACCAGGACACCGACACTGCCGCCGCCAGTTAGGAACCATGAAAACGGGATGGCCGCCGTGCTCGGGCCGGCGCGTTCCGGCGAGGTCGGGGGCTTGGACGGCGAGTAACGGCGGGTTTTATCAATGTTTTTTTTTGTTAGTTGATAAATGTCTGGAAATACATTAAATAATTTAAATATAGTAAATAAGCTCTGAAAAGTGCCAAATTTTCACATCAAGGATTTTCTGGTGTATGTTGAGTGTCGAACAAAAATCAGGTTCATACAATGAATAAAATGTAAAATTTCTTACAAACTTGGTGCGTTCCCTCTCGAAAGCATGGTTCTTGCTCGAGGATGGTTCAATTTCTAAAGAGTGTATATCAAAACTTTTGTGAAACCTTCTCAAATTTTTATCACAATATACTAAGGTCATATCATGACACCATGCCAAATTTCATCCTTTTCAGACTTCGTTTACATTTTCTAGAATTCAATAACCAATAAAATCCATGTTTGTGGTTGACTTTTGCCACATAAATGTTTAAAATTTCTTTTCAATTCTTGTATAAGTTGTTTACATATACTCAGTATCTTGTATGTGATTTTTCCAATCACTTTTGTGCACTATTCTATGTACTCATACTTCAAATTTGAATTATAAACACTAAATGCCCATAAATGCACTAAATGATTTAAATATATCAAATGGTCTCTGAAAAGTGCCAAATTTGAACATGAATGATTTTATGGTGTATGTTGAGTGCAGAAGAAAAAATCAACGTCAAACGATGAAGGGAATGTCAATTTGTTTACAAACTTGGTGAGTTCCCTCTCGAAAGCATGGTTCTTGCTCGGAAATGGTTCGATTTCTAAAGAGTGTATATCGAAACTTTTGTGAAATATTCTCAATTTTTTATCAACATATACTAAGGTCATATCTTGACACCATGCCAAATTTCATCGTTTTCAGACTTCGTTTACATTTTCTAGAATTCAATAACCAATAAAATCCATGTTTGTGGTTGACTTTTGCCACATAAATGTTTAAAATTTCTTTTCAATTCTGGTATAAGTTGTTTACATATACTCAATATCTTGTATGTGATTTTTCCAACCACTTTTGTGCACTATTCTATGTACTCATAGTTCAAATTTGAATTATAACTACTAAATGCCCATAAATGCACTAAATGATTAAAATATAGCAAACGGTCTCTGAAAAGTGCCAAATTTAAACATGAATGATTTTATGGTGTATGTTGAGTGCAAAAAAAAATCAACGTCAAACGATGAAGGGAATGTAAATTTGTTTACAAACTTGGTGAGTTCCCTCTCGAAAGCATGGTTCTTGCACGGAGATGGTTCGATTTCTAAAGAGTGTATATCGAAACTTTTGTGAAATATTCTCAATTTTTTATCACAATATACTAAGGTCATATCTTGACACCATGCCAAATTTCATCGTTTTCAGACTTCGTTTACATTTTCTAGAATTCAATAACCAATAAAATCCATGTTTGTGATTGAATTTGCCACATAAATGTTTAAAATTTCTTTTCAATTTTTGCATAAGTTGTTTACATATACTCAGTAACCTGTATGTGATTTTTCCAATCACTTTTGTGCACTATTCTATGTACTCATAATTCAAATTTGAATTATAACCACTAAATGCCCGTAAATGCACTAAATGATTTAAATATAGCAAACGGTCTCTGAAAAGTGCCAAATTTTAACATGAATGATTTACGGTGTATGTTGAGTGCAGAAAAAAATCAACGTCAAACGATGAAGTGAATGTCAATTTGTTTACTAACTTGGTGAATTCCCTCTCGAAAGCATGGTTCTTGCTCGGAGATGGTTCGATTTCTAAAGAGTGTATATCAAAACATTTGTGAAACATTCTCAATTTTTTATCACACTATACTAAGGTCATATCATGACACCATGCAAAATTTCATCCTTTTCAGACTTCGTTTACATTTTCTAGAATTCAATAACCAATAAAATCCATGTTTGTGATTGACTTTTGCCACATAAATGTTTAAAATTTCTTTTCAATTCTTGTATAAGTTGTTAACATATACTAAGTATCTTGTATGTGATTTTTGCAATCACTTTTGTGCACTATTCTATGTACTCATAGTTCAAATTTGAATTATAACCACTAAATGCCCATAAATGCACTAAATAATTTAAATATAGCAAACGGTCTCTGAAAAGTGCCAAATTTTAACATGAGTGGTTTTATGGTGTATGTTGACTGCAGAAAAAAATCAACGTCAAATGATGAAGTGAATGTCAATTTGTTTACAAACTTGGTGAGTTCCCTCTCGAAAGCATGGTTCTTGCTCGGAGATGGTTCGATTTCTAAAGAGTTTATATCAAAACATTTGTGAAACATTCTCAAATTTTTTATCACACTATATTAAGGTCATATCATGACAGCATGCCTAGTTTCATCCTTTTTAGACTTCGTTTACATTTACTAGAATTCAATAACCAACAAAATCCATGTTTGTGATTGACTTTTGCCACATAAATGTTTAAAATTTCTTTTCAATTCTTGTATAAGTTGTTTACATATACTCAGTATCTTGTATGTGATTTTTCCAATCACTTTTGTGCACTATTCTATGTACTCATAGTTCAAATTTGAATTATAACCACTAAATGCCCATAAATGCACTAAATAATTTAAATATAGCAAACGGTCTCTGAAAAGTGCCAAATTTTAACATGAATGATTTTATGGTGTATGTTGAGTGCAGAAAAAAAATCAACGTCAAACGATGAAGTGAATGTCAATTTGTTTACAAACTTGGTCAGTTCCCTCTCGAAAGCATGGTTCTTGCTCGGAGATGGTTTGCCCTCTGATGTTGGGTCTTCGAAGAATGGAGCTTTCGAATTATTGAAGGAGAGGTTGTGGAACAAAGTTAAGGGATGGGTAGAAAAGCTTTTCTCTTCGGCTGGTAAAGAGGTTCTTGTTAAATCTATTGCCCAAGTTGTGCATGTCTACTTGATGTCGTGCTTCAAACTTCCCAGGGGGCAGCTTGAGCAGCTCAATAAAACGAGCAGGTAATTTTGGTGGGGTGCCAAAGAGGGGAAGAGGAAGCTTGCATGGGTATCTTGGCAGGAAATGACTAAGATGAAAGCCATTGGAGGACTAGGATTTAGAGATTTTGAACTCTTCAATATAGCTCTCTTGGCTCGCCAGGCGTGGCGGATCCTCAGTAACCGAGAAGCTTTATCGTCTAGGATGTTGAAGGCCATCTATTTCCCCAACTCTGATATCTTGTCAGCGGAGCTTGGGAGTCACCCCTCGCAGATTTGGAGGTCGATCGTGGAAGGAAGGGATGTGCTAAAAGTGTGTATGATCAAGCGTATCGTGAACGAAAGAGAGACTAATATTTGGGATGTTAATTGGCTACCCAGGGAGTCCTGTTAGGTTGATCTCTTCTTGTTTGGGTCCAACGGCCCGACGGACCCCTTGACCTGCGCCTTGATCGGGGGCGCCCAACCTCCTCTGGTTGGTGGGCCCCTGTCACCAGCGCTATATAAAGAGGTGGGGGCCGGTGGCACACAGTACGAGGTTCACCGTGCGCCAGCCTCCCCACTGATACTCCCTTTAGATCTAGGGTTTTTGTGCTGTGCCGACGGGAAGCACCGCCACCACCACCTAGCCATCCATCCCGCCGACATCCTCCTCATGGCCGACGCATCGGGATCCTCCAGCAGCAAGGGACAAGGTACCTCTCCCATCTCTCTCTCCCTCTCCAATCTCGATCTGGATATGAAGAACAAAGGTAGTACTCGGATTGCATCTAACCTAGCCGATCTAGATGATCTAACAATGGTATTAGAGCTACCTAGGTGTAGATTTTTTCGGTACAAAAGAAAATAATTTTTTCCCCAAAGAACCCTAGAACATGGCAAAGGAATTTTTCTCGCCGGAAAGGAGGCTCGTGCTCTCGCCGGCAAAGAGCGCCGCTGCAAGGCCGCGCTGTCCCTCGCGATTCAGATGCGCATCGGCAAGCCGAGGAATCCGAAAGAAGGAAAACCTCCCCACCACGAGGCAAAGGGCACCGCGGCCAAACCGCTCGACGGCGACGTGCTCACCCGCAAGTGGAACACACGCACCGGCGAGGGGGATGGCAACGGTGCCACAGCCCTCACGACGGCCCGCCCGGCGGCCACCGTTTCGCCTCGCCGCTGCCTTTTTTGGTGGGACGGGGACGGGAGGGACGAAGAAAGGGAAAGGAGGAGGTAGAGGCTCGCCGCGGCCGTAGCACGCCGCCGCCGCCGGCCCTCTCTTCCGCCGACGAGAGAGACGAAAGGGGGCGAGCGGGAGGCGTACGGGGACAAGTGGCGCTAGGGTTGCGGGGGGTGGCGGCCGTGTCGTTTTTGTTCGGTCGATCGGCAAGGACGGCCGTCCGATCGCTCGGACGGGCCAGAGCCGCCCTCAGCCTTCCCACGCGGGCCTAGCAGGCCGAAAGAGACAAGGCCACGAGCCAGTGGGCCGGAAAAAAATGGCTAGAGGGGCTCCTAGCGCGGGCGGGCCGAGAAGGCCACCTTGGCCGTGGGCCGTGGCCGGCTGTGTTCCCCGTTTTCGGTTAAATTTTCTTTTTTAACAGAAACTTTTGTTTTAACTGTTTTTGTCCAGTTTTTGGGAAAATTTCATACAATTTTTTTATTCAAATTATCCAACGCAATTTTTTTAGAAAATAGAAAAGTAAAAGTAATAACTCTGAAAAAGTATAAAGTACATGAATTTAATTCTTGTTTTTCCGCTGCAAATAGATAAAAGTGCTCTTTTTTTCTTTAAGAGTAAAAGTGAATCAAAGTTGAATTATTTAAAAGAGCATGTTAAAGTAATTGTAAAATAATTATGGTTCTGTTATTTCATGACCAACGTTGTTAATAACATAATGATAATTTATTATTGTTAATATGTGCATTTACTTCTAATTTTTTGCCCAACGTTGATATAGTTTTAATTGCACCAATAGTTGTATGCCCTAATTTTGACCAACGTTGGATTATTGCATGCAATTGTTGTTATGTTCTCACTTAATTGTGGTTTTCAGGAGGGTACTACTTGATGAGTTGTATCAAAGAAGTCCCAACCCTCCGAGGTGACAACTACACCGAGTGGAGAAAAAATGTGGACTTTGCATTTGTCTGTGCTGAGGTGGACTGGGTTGTGGAGACCCCACAGCCGGTCAAACCTACAGATCCAGTCAAAGGTCCTAAGGACACTGATGCAACATGAGAGAAAAAGAAAAGGGACTATGCTCCGTTCGAGATGTCATACACTCTCGAGAACACAAAGTGGCTCAGCGCCAATAAGAAATGCATGGCATTTATAAAGAATACAATTGACTCACACATTGTGTGTTCAATTCCAGAGTGTGCTTCCGCATGGGAGCTCCTTGAAAAGATAAAGAGCCAGTTCACATGCGCCCAATTTCTTGTCTGGCTGCCAATCCGCCATTGTACGTACATGAAATTATAGATGTGCCTAATGCTTACTGGAGAACCGATCTACTCCAGCAGTTCTTTTTGCCGGCGGATCGCAATATCATTATGGGGATTCCCCTAAGCACGAGGAACATGCAAGATAGATGGGAGTGGAGCCATGAGAGGCAAGGGCTTTTTTGGTAAAGTCGGCATACAATATGTTGGTTCAAACAAAACTCAGGCGAGAGGATTGGCTGGAGGGCCGTCCGGGCCAATCTGACACAGTTGCAGCTTAAAATTCTTGGAAAAGGCTATGGAATTGCAAGGTTCCGCGGAAGTTACATCACTTCTTGTGGCGCCTGGCGGAACACTTCATCCCCACTGAAGACAAGCGCAAGAAGAGGAATATGGTAGTGTCTGAGAACTGTCAAATATGTGGAAGTCCAGACTCTTGGAGGCATAGCTTGCTTGAGTGTAACACAGCTATGGCACTCTGGTCGCTGGCTGATGGTGAGCTTATGGACCATATCATGCGCATAAGAGATCCGAGTGCAAAGTCTTGGTTGGGTGAGATAATTGAAGGGATGGGCCAGAACAATGCCACCGTGGTCTTTGTGACTATGTGGGCAATATGGCATGCTAGGAGGAAGCTAATTCATGAGGACATCCATCAAAGTACATAGACTGTAAGTTTATTTTTGAAGGGAGAAACTATAATCCCGACGCTCATCATCTAGTTAAGTTTGCTTCTAGTTTAGGGCAGGGTAGACACTTATGGATCATGAATCCTCACGCATCTAGTCTGTATTCCGATGACCTTGAGCTTGAATGAATAAAGGATTGTTTTACCCCTAGAAAAACTAACCTCCACCCGCTACCCTAGCAGTCTTGGGGCCACTTCTTTTGGGTCGATTCCGAAGAAGCGTCACGCCTCTTTCGCGTCTCGTTTGCCCCGGATTCTCCGCCGTTCGGTCCACCTCGGATCCGCTGCCGTTGTCTGCCCTGGATCCGTCGCCGTCCGATACGCCCCGTTCGTCCCATACGCCTAGTCCGGCTTGGGAGGAAGCCGACGCCCCATCCCGAGCAGCCAAGCCACTGGCGAGGTCTCCTCTGGCTAATCGAGATCTTTATCATGCCTCTCTGTTACATCCTCCATAGGAATTTTCTACTGATGTTGTAGGATTTTTCCACATAGATGATAGATGTAAATTTCCACAAATGCTAGCTACTTAGAGCATCTCCAACCGTTCGGCCCCCAAGCCGTTTTATTGCGCTATTTTAGCGCCGCTTGGGCGCTCTCGGCGGCGAAATCGGCTTGGGACCGACGGCAACCCAGCCACGGCCCACCCCCCCCCCCCCCACACACACACATGTTCGGCGAAATTTGTGTAAATTTAGGCGAAATGAAGACGAATTCATAATATTCGATAAAATTCGGATTAATTTACATAAAACAGTAAAATAAAAAGAACTACTAAAAAGCAAAAAAACGGTAGAGGTCCTCGTAGTCGGCGGCGGCGGCTCCTCCCACGGCCCCGCCTGCGGCTCCTCCGGCGGCGGCGGCAGCATCGTCGCTCGGCAGCACGGGCTTCACGACGGCGCCGCCGCTGCACCCAGCCCCGCCTGCGGAATCCCTCCTCCTCCTCCTCCTCCTCGCTGTCGTCGAGGAAGACGACATCTGGCGGAGGCGGCGCGGCCATGCTGCGGCTGTCGCTTCCCCGGGCGGCCATGTTGCGGCTGCCGCTTCCCCCGGTGGCCAGTTCCGCCACCTCATCTCCTCTTGATGCGGCTTGTGCGGCGGAGAAGCGGCGCTTCGCCTCGAAGAGCTCGTAGGCGCGCTTCAGGCGCTCCATCTCCTCGTGCGCGTAGTCGTTCCGTGCCGAGGAGAGGCCATAAGTCATCCTCCTCGTCGATGTCGGGGACCGGAACGGAGGAGGAGCTGACGACGTGGAGCGGCCGGAGGTGTCGTCATGGATGACGAGGCCGCCGCGCGTGCGACGGCTGAGAGGCGTCCCCGGCTCGGTCTTGACCTCGGTCTTGACCGAGAGGAACTGTGGGGGAGAGGACGCCGGGACGGTGGAATGGGAGGCCGATCCGCCGGTGGAATGGGAGGCCGATCCGTCGGTGAAATGGGAAGACTATCCGCCGGACGAGCAGGACGCCGCCCCGTCCATGCCCCGCGGCAATGTCGCCCACATCGGCATGGACGAGCGCGAGTAGGGGCGGCGAGGGGCGGCGGACAGCGGCGGGTACTGCAGCCGTGGGTTGTTGCCGCCAAGGATGTGGTCGAGGACGAACGGGAGGGTGCGGCCCTCCGCGCCCCGCCACTTTCCGGTCGGTGGCGTTCTGCCGGCCGGCAACAGGTTGTAGCCCGTTGAAGGACGCAATCGCCTCCTTACAGCGGCGCTCCAACTAGGCCATTCACGAGGCGACGTTGTCCGGCGCGTTCGCCGGGTTGTCGCGCTCGGCCGCCGTCATGGCCTGGCCGGCGGCGGCCACCTCCATGGCGAAGTCGTTCCCGGTGCGAGGGAGCGGCGGCACCGGCACACCGCCGTTGCTGAGCACCTAGTCGTGGGAGGGGCGTGTCCGGCGGGCAAGGGGGTAGCCCGCCTGAGCAAGCAGGATGGCCTCCCACAGCTGCAGCGTGTGGCGGCCGAAGCCGTTCTTCGCCGCGCCATGGGGGGTAGCGCTCGCCCATGGCTCTCGGCGGGAAGAGGAGAAGAGGAGGTGCGTGCGCTAGGAGGAGAGGAGAGCAAGAAGAACTGGTGTGAGGAGGCCTACGGCGAGCCCCGGCTTTTATAGCGGCCCGTGGGCGCGTGAGGTGTGGACGTGCGGCGTCACCGGGCGGGAAGATGCGGCGGCGGTCGGCGGTCGATTGGACTCCTCACTTCATTGATTCGTCTGCGCCAATTGGACTGGACGACGCCGATCTCCTCGCCGCATTGATTCGCCTGCGACGGCGCCAGGCGCGGGGAAGCCGAGGCGACGGGATGAGGACGACGCGTGTATTGTCGCCTACAGGTGGGCCCGCTCGACGCAACATGCGCGAAAGCGCTGGGATGTTTTCCATTCGCGCCAATTTTGCTTCATCCGGCGCCCCAGGCGCCCTCCCGCGTGCCGGGCCGGCTTGTGATCGCGGGACTCAATTTTGGCCCAATCCGGCGCTATTTGAGCTCTTGGGGGCGCGACTGGAGGGATTTCGTCGTTCCGGCGCAAATAGCGCCGCCTTGGGGGCCTCTTGGGGGCGTGGCTGGAGATGCTCTTACTCCCTTAGCACAAACTTTGTACTAGATGGACGACATTTATTATGGATCAGAAGAAGTACTTTTTAAAAGACATTATGAGATTTTTAACTTAATTTTGTGTACATATTAGCAATTCAACACTCAATTCAATCTAGGGGTGTAACAAACATTTCAACACATAACTTATACAACAATCGTAGATGAGAATCACAGAAAAGAACTGAATAATTGATTCTATGGGCAAACGATTTTGTGAGCGGTTTCTCATAATCAGATCCTGAAGAATTGTGAAACGAAAAAACTAGCCCTTGTCCCCATCCACCGCAACCTTAGAGCATCATCTCCAATAGATGTTGTATATGCCAAAATAACTAACTTTTGCAACACCAAGGTCTAAAACCAGTGCTTCAACAGATGTTGTATATGCAAAAAAAATTACAACAACAGCTCCAAGTGTTGTATAATTGTGACCATGGTGTTCCAAATATACAACACCAAGGCTTGGTGTTGTAAAACGGCCAGCCGTACGCCAACCACCAACCGCTCTTCCGTTCCCTTCCGTGTGACCGCCAGCCACTGCCGAACTCGCCACCGACCAGATACGCCGCCTCTGGACCACACCGACCACCGCCCGACGACCGCCGAGCCTGTCGCGACTTCGCTCATCCGTTCTGGGCCTTGTTTCTCGCCGGCACGCCACCGCGAGCCGCCCGATTTGGTTTCAGCTGCCGGACAAATTCACGGCGACCGGAACTTCTCCAACGGCTTTGGATAGGCGAGGCGATGGGGTAGGATTTTGCGGTGGCCGTGAAGTCGTCGCCACCCAACAGCACTCAGCGCTGGTGCCGCCGCCGCCCTCCACCCGACGGCTCTTCCTCCTCAGTGAAGTGGCCGCCGCCAGCCTGCTGACTGCTCCACTCTAGAAGCCGCTCCGTCACCCTCCTGCTGGCTGCTCGTCTCCGCCGCCCGCCTGCTGACTGCTCCGCCCGCCTGTTTCTTCCACCTCACAAGCAAGGTGTTTGAAAAAATTCCCGAAGGTAAGAATAGATGAACTTGAGATTTTTTGTTGGATGCAAAGTAGTTTACCATTGGTTTTCTGCATTGTAGATGAGCTCGTGTGGCTCCTCTATCATGGAAAATTACTCATCCTCATCGGATGACGAATTTGATTTGAACGAAGAAGAAGACATTGCAATGCTAGTGGAAATGCACAAGGGGAAGAAGCGAATGCACGGTGGTTCCGTCTAAGACCGTGCTTTCATTCTGAGAGAACGGGTGGATGCGCACAAAAGGTTGATGCGCAACTACTTCGGTCCACAACCCGTTTTTCCGGATAATTATTTTCGGCGCTGGTTCAGAATGTCCCAAGACTTGTTCATCCATATTGCAATTCTGTGAAGCAGCATGATCGATGCTTCAAGCAGAGGAGGAATTCTACAGGGTTGATTGGACATAGCACCGAACAGAAGGTCACTGCCGCATTGCGAATCAAACGCTTCACGGATTTGATGGAGGATTATTGGAAATTAGAGACTCCGATTCGCACGATCAATTTTAAAAGGATTTGATGGAGGATTATTGGAAATTCCATGGCGAGAGAGCCCCCTAGTTTCATTTATTTGTTTATGTATTGTGCAAAACTATGTTGTATGTGTGATGCATTTGATGTTGTGGTTTTGATGAACTATGTAATAATTTGGTATTGTGGACATGTATATTTTTTTATTTAAATTTTTCTTGTTTTAAATTGTGCAAATGTGGCCGGCAGCCGACCAACAGTGGATGTGCAGCAGCCGAACAGCAGCAGGTTGGCAGCCGACCGATTTTTACAACACCATTTACAACATCTATTGGAGTTGGAGTTTTACAAAACGAATATACAACGTCTGTTGGAGTTGGGTTTTTTTATGTTGTAAAAAGCATTTTTTTGTGTTGTAAATTATACAACACCTAGTTTACAACACCAAATATGCAACATCTATTGAAGATGCTCTTAGTCCCACCATCCCTGCCACCAGCAGACCCTAGAACACCTCTAATTCAATCTATTTCTAATACTCCCTCCGTTCATAAAGAGCAATGCTACATTCACGGACCTTTACGGGGTTTTATTGGATTGGATCTAACTAAGCAGGATTTGATTGGCTAATGAACAATGAGTGGGCCCATGGGGGGGGGTCAGGAGGGGGAGGGCATTTACAGATCATTTTTGGTTCATAAATATAAAATATTTTAGATCATTAAAATGGTGATCTAAAATATCTTATATTAGTTTACAAAGGAATACTTATGTAGTTTTACACTCCATTGCAATTTTTGATTGCACAGACTGAAGATGTCGGAACAAAATCAACCTTATAAGATCATGGTTAATATTATAGCCAGCTGCTGGCTATAATACTTTGCCATGTCATCTATAGTCTATCTTATAGCCAACATGTATAATAATTAGCTACATAAGTATACTACTTTTACAATACATGACCCACTTTTCATCCTCACAATGTGTCTAGGAGCACGTGCTAGAGCTAGCTCTTCAGGAAGAGCCCGCCTTGTCTCTCCTCTTCTCTCTCATCCAACTCAGCATATAATATTTTAATCCTTACAGCCTGCTGACTGGACTTTATTGTACTTGCTCTAATGCTTGGCGTTGCAAATTCTATATTCTTAGTTTCTTAACATCAATAAATACTCAGCTTTAAAGAGCTCAAACTGGCAGAGATTTCTTCCGATTTGTTGATTAAGCCTCGTCAATTCACTATGTGGATTTCAGACATGCACCACTGTTCAACATTTGACACCAACAACAAAAGATGCACTTCCAACTATAGACAACCATCTTCATCATCACGACCAGCAAGCACCAGTCAATTAAGTACATGACCAAATCAGTCGAGAATGAAGGACATCATCTCTGTTTCTCCAAAGACTACAACAGCATATGAATTCCATCCGTATTCGATAAGGTCGCCACAACCCCAATGGGAAGTACACAGATGTTCGCCACGACGCTACCGCCTCTGTACCGGCTTGTAGAGCACGACAGTCACAAACTTCGCCTTGAACCTATGAGTGATCCCCAGGGCGACAACAGATCTCGAGTTCTCCTTTTCTATGTAGAGGTGGTTGAGCACCACGGGCTGGGGCAGAGGTAGGCTGCTCGCGTCGTCATGACTCGGCGGAAAGCTCAGCAATGTGTGCTGCAGATGAGGAGGAACCAATGGGGTTTCTCGAGCTTCGTCTTCGTTTCCAGGAATTGGGTTGCTGTAGCTTGAATCCGGCGATGTTGGGACTTCAAATACAACAACCTGCACCCATGTGATGCATGTTACCCACATGAATACAAACATGATATAGACCGCCAGCAGTTCAGGAAAGAAAGAAAGCGAGCAGTGTACTTACATGGTCATCCCTGTTGCATTGTCGGTGGTCCATATTGCAGCAAGACTCTGTTGCCTATCCTCATAAACGAGTATATTGAAAATGAGTAATTAATTTGATTAACTTGGGTGCAGTGCAAATTGAAAATGAAAATAAAGAGCTGACATAAATCGTACTACATGAACTCCAGGCTAAAGATACTTTTCATTTTTTTTCATGAACCAAATGGATCTGAAAAACCATAAAAAACAAAATCTAGCTGTAAACTACGCATGGAACAAAATGGAGTTTTCCCAGCAAGTACATTCATTTTCAAAAACTGCTCCAACAGATAGTAAGAGAGCATGATGGTATGCTAAAAGATTTCAGTATAACAGTCTTACAAAGAGGACGGTTTATTATACTGGCAAAGTGGCTATGATTATTTTCACTCTGATCTGGTTCTGCAAACAATGAATCAATATCTTCCTTGCATAATAATACTACATCCAGTTGTATTGAATTGCCCATTTCTTAATTTAAAAAAAAACACTGGTACACCATGGCACCCTGAATGTAATGTGCTACGGAAATCAAGGTATGTCCTGCTTCTCATGCCGCCTGAACAGCTGTGCTCATTTGGCCTCCTAATTTCCCCAAGCTGTACTGTAGCAAGTACTTAGGCCTGTTGGATCAGAACAGACCACCGTATTGGTCGCATCAGCAGGGATTCAAACCCATGACTACATGGGCGTTAAAACTGGCAACTTACCACCAGGTCAGCACACGAGATGTTTCCTAGTGTGCAAACACATTTGATTAACATATCTGAGAGTTATAGTCAAGTGTCACCAAGATTTTAACGTTCACTGTCTCATCAGGGCACGAGGATTTCCCAGAATCTCAGCTGGTTACAAGAATCCTGGCTCAAATGGGGCAGCAGCGAATCGACCAAAGGTTCAGGCCAAGTGTATCAATATTATCTCTTAGCTTAGTTTGATTTAATTCGAAGTAATCCAAGACAATGGAGGAGTCAAGCAGAAGTTTGAATGTTAGGTGAATGCAAGAACATCTTTTTGTGAGTCAACAGTGAAGTCAGCAAGTATGGGAAGAGACAAGGATTTTTGGCATAGTTACTGCATGGAATCATTTATTTTGATGTGCTAAGCTGGACCTGTCACTTGATTTGTGGCACACAAGCATAAAGGTAAATAAAAGGAAACATGTTCAGATTTAGTAAGTTGTGGCAGCTAGTTATCATAATTAATGTTTCTAATTTGCAAAACGCAGGAACCTGGACTTAAGATGTACCATTCCCTTTCATTTCCATCTATGGGCAAGCAACACAAATCCAGTATAAGATCCAAATTAACAAATTGGAATAACAGAAACTACCTGATATATTTCAGGGTCGTGTTGGTCGAAAATGATTTACATGTTCCATTATATTTATCAAATGAACTCAAAATTGTTTGAAATTTTACCATACTAGTGTGAGTGCTTAATAGGGGCAGCCCGGTGCATGTAGCTCCCGCTTGCGCAGGGTCCGGGGAAGGGTCCGACCGCTTTGGGTCTATTGTACGCAGCCTTATCCTAAATTTCTGCAAGAGGCTGTTTCCAGGACTTGAACCCGTGACCTCATGGTCACAAGGCAGCAGCTTTACCACTGCGCCAAGGCAGTGTGAGTGCTTAATGCTGAACAAAAAAAATTTAGGCTAATGGATTTTACAATAACATGTTGTCTTTGTAATGTGGTTGTTTCACGTAGAAACCGTGACACTTCGATGGGAATGGCCCAATTTTGTACACTAAGTGCCATCCATTTTTGTCATGATCATCTCAAACTTTTACGACGTACCATGTTGGTGAAATGATGACAGCGTGTCAAACGACTTTCAATTTCATGGCCATTTTGCTGAAAAATATATCACTAAATGCATAATCTTTAGCAAATGAAGTTGCAATGGTATGAAATTTTAGGATGTTAGCTTGAATCCTTAATGGGAAGTCCTAAATACTTTGGGGTTCAAATCACTTAAGAATAATATGTTGTACTTGTAATGTGGTTGTTTCTGGTACAAACAATGATGTTTCGAAGTGATGGTACATCTTCTTACACGAAGTACCACTAGTTTTTATCATAACCATCTTGAAATTTCACAACATACCTTGTTGGTGAAATGATGACAACATGCAAAGTTACTTCCAATTTAGTGTTCATTTGAATTGATTTTCATTTTCAGGGTTTCTTTGCTCGAAATTATTCACTTGGTACATTATATTTGTCAAATGAAGTCAAAATTGTTTGAAATTTTAGGATAGCAGTGTGAGTGCCTATTGCTTAGCACACACAAAAATTCGGAGTTTAAACGATTTTAGAATAGCATGTTGTCTTTGTAATGTTGTTGTCTCACATAGAAACCCTGATATTTCGATTGGAATAGCCCATTTTGGACACGAAGTACCAGTATTTTTTTTATCATAATACTCTCAAATTTAAACAACATTACGGTCTGGTGAAATGTTGAGAGCATGCCAAGTCTCATACTGGTTAGACATCATTTGAATTGGTTTTCATTTTCGAAGTCCTTTAGTATTTATACCCACTAGCTGTTACAACGCAAATGATTATATTCACTGTATGTATATGCTTTTCCATCTAAACTGCAAAGGAAACAGTGAGAAATTTGGATACACGTGCTTAATTAGTAAACAGTATCTCGTAGCCCGCTGATGGGTGTAGATAACACCTCATCGTTGGTTACCCCAAGTGGAAGGTTATGATGTAGATAGAACAAAATTTCCCTCGGATGTACGAATGCACTAGTAGAAAACAGGGCTTTGGTTCAGGCCTCTCCAGCCCATTAGTCTCGGTTGTGCCACGAACCGGGACCCATGGTGGTCATACGTCCCGGTTCGTGCGCCCGGGGGCCGGCCGGGCCTCGTGGGACATTGGTCCCGGTTCGTCTGGGGGCATATGTTCCGGTTCCAAACAAGAACCGCGACCAATGGTCCTCTCTCCTGGCCCACAACCACTAGTCCCGGTTTGTGGCTTAACCCGGGACGAAAGGCTGTCCATTAGTACCGGTTCCTACCACAAACCGGGACTAACGATTTGTCTATATATACCCCTCGCCATCAGCAGAGCACTCCACTGGTGCTCTGTTTGTTCGAGGAGGGCAAGGGAGGGCGTTCTGGTGCTCTAGCTCACCTCCAATGCACATGATGTGTTCGATGAAATGCCCGAGCCACACTACATAAGCTTTCTCCTCTCCAATCTCGACCTCCAAGCTCCGTTTTCCTCAAGATTTGTCTAGGTTTAGCGATTTATCACGTCTCGTACCCGTCTTCACCACGGTCGATCGGCCTTGCCAATCTCGTCGCCGGCACCACCGTGGTGAGCCTCTTATTCTTATTTTCTTTCTAAAATAAAGTAATTCTTACTTTTATGATTAGATATATACTTGTCTAATTTTCTTATTGCTTTTTATTATAAAGTGCGATGGTTATGGTACCTGCACATGTCGGCCCTCATCCTGTCTATGATTCGGATGTGGTATATATTATCTTTTATAACTATTTGGTTCATTTTTTGTTTATGACAATTATGCCGACCAACGTGACATATTTATTTATCTAGGAGGTAGTTGAACCGGAAATTCCTACCGACCCTATTGTCGAGAGGTTAAATTTAGTTGAAGAAGAAAACAAGAACTTGAAGGAAAAAATAAAAAGAATTGAGGAGGAGAAGATGCTATTGGAGTTGCATGTTGCGGATATCATCAATGATAACAAGATCAAGATGGATGCAATGCGCTTGAAGATTAGAAAGATTAGAAAATATGCAATTGATACCGAGGCTTGGTATCATCATCCCATTGGTTCAATTGTTACCTTCGTTGCGATTATGATCGCATTTGTTGTTGCATTGAAATGTTTTACATAGTTTCGATGTATGCCTTAGTTAGATGCTCTGGAGAGCTGTATGTTGTTCAATGAGAACTATGTATGTACTTTGGTTTTACTGTGATGATGAACTTCTATTAATTTGGTCACTTATCTATTCATGATGTTCTATATATAATGGTTTTTGAACAACAGTGGATCTAAACAATCTTGGGTACACAGACGAACCATTCGTCCTAGCCAATGATGTGGCGCAGGTTTTCTATGTGAAGGACATGTGTACCAAACCGAGAAAAAGAAAAGATATGGAAGCGAATACATCATACGATGAGCCAAAGCGTCACATAGTTCTTTCAGGAAAAAGAGACATCGTGGGATTGGAGGGCAAGACGGACATGTCTGAAGATTATGAAAAGATTCATGAAATTCCTCCCTTCAAAGTCAAGGCTGATCCAAGCACCCTTTTAAGCGATGAAGAATATCCATGGTTACGACGCAATAAGAACAGGACACAAGCGAAGAAAAAGTGAAGACAGATGAAGTCAGAAAGGGTTGAAAATTGAAATTCCTTTGTAGATAGATCAACAAAACACACGGTTCTCCTGCATACAGCCCGACCGTGGCTCGTGAGTGCCCGCATATCAAATGCACCATCGGGTTGTATGCAGGGAATCCGAATGATTTGTATTTGGTCGATGAACTGAAGGATTTCTAGATATATCAACAAAACACACGGTTTCGCCTGCATACATCCCAACTGTGGCTTGTGAGTGCCCGCACATCAAATGCACCGTTGGGCGTATGCAGGCCAACCCGAATGATTTGAATTCATACACACCGAGTGTTCGAGAGGTGGGATATATATAGGGGTCGTGTGCCTCTTTAGCCCCAGTTGCTAGCAAAAACCGGTACTTGCGCGAGACCTTAACTGTGTACAGGCCGGTTCCCAGATCCAACGACTCACAAGCGCTTAAAAGAAACACGTGATCCGTGTAGTTCTTCCTGATTGGTGGGATTCAGACCCGGGTGAGGTTAAAAGCACGCGCAAAGCCAACCTCCACTATTTCTCTTCTCGGGAAGTCTTCCCCTTCCGCGGCACCGCCACCATCCAGTTTTTGCCGTAACCCTCTTAACTTTTTAGCACATGCTATGTGGGTCAAATGATGATACCATGCCAAGTTTCAACATTTTCGGAGTTCATTTGTAGTGCTAGAAACTGGAAAATTAAATAAAGCAAAAAAGAAAACAAAAAACTGGAAAAAAGAAAAAAAAATGCCACCTATTGGGCCACCACGCCCTGAATACGACTAGAAACCCAACCATGGGCCAGGATTTAGGCCCGCAATAGGCCCAATAGGCCCACAGGCATGTAGTACCAGATTAGGCCCGGAAGCCTGCAGTTGAGAGGAGCTCGAGATGGTACGCGCAGCAGCGCTTATAAACCGCTCGAGCGCTCCCTCGACTAGCGAGGTGGGACTAAACATCCCACCGCTCCGTGGCGCAAGGCGTTTGGTTCCGGTTGGTGGCACCAATCGGAACTAAAGGAAAGCATTGGTACCGGTTCGTGCCACTAACCGGGACCAATGCCACCCCTTAGTCCCGGTTGGTGGCACCAACCGGAAACAAAGTTTTCTGTTTGCCGCCTTTTTGGCTGCTGAAAAAAATCTTTGGTCCCGGTTGGTGTTATCAACCGTGACTAAAGGGGGGCATTGGTCCCGGTTGTTGGCACGAACCGGTACCAATACTCTGGGTATATAAATGGCACTTATAAATTTTCAGTTCTAATCTCGCCATTTCCCCCGACGACGCCGGAGACGAAACCGACGCCGTCAGGCTGCCCAACCGCCGCCCGCCGCCCCCGTCGTCGCGCACCGTGCTCCCCCACGTCGTTCCCGCCCGCCGCCCCCGTCGCACCTGTCGTCGCTGTGAGCCCCTCTCCGTTAGCTAGCCGTACGTGCTCGCCACAGCCACGGCCATGGACGGGAGCTAGCCGTGCTCGCCGGCCCGTGCGCGCCTCCGCTGGTCGTCGCCTGCCCACCGCGCCCGCGCCCGCCCCCGCCCCCGCCCCCATGCTGCTTGCCGATGGTCGCCGCCGGCCATGGCCACGGCCGTGCCTTGCTGTGTGGCCTGCGGGGAGAAGAAAAGAGGAAGAAGCTAGGAAGAAGGAAGAAGAAAAAAAAGGAGAGGGAAAAAGGAAAATAAGAAGAAAAAAAACAGAGAAAAGAAAATTTTTCTCTATGTACTGTTAAATGCAATTTTGTTGTTAGATGATGCTAGAATCGATGATGCCAAAGTTAAATTTTGTTGCTAGATGATGCCACTTTTAAATGCAAATTTTCAAAATACTTATGTATTTTATTCATGTTGAAAAATTAAAAAAAAGATTTATGTATTCATTGTTGCAATAATGGTGTATGCAAATTTGCAATTGAACAGTACAAAAATTTGAGCGGTTTGACATGTGCATGATAATGGCGTCGCGTTTTAGTTTTGTGAGGACACATATGTTCCTAGGATGGAAAAACACAAAACATCAAAGTTGTAGTGCTTGGGGAGATAAAGAACTTTCATGTTGAACTTTTTTTGATTCGGGGTCTTTTTAAAAACCGAATTCGTCACACTTTCCATCAGACATAGGTTGCATGAGTCGTCGATGGTCGAGGGTCGTCGAGGGTCGATGGTCGTCGACGGTCGTCGAGGGGTGGATCACCGATGTGTCGAGAGGTTGCCTTGTGTCAAAGTATTGAAGAAATCTTATATAGGTTTATTGTCGAGGCTATATCATGTTTGTATATTAAGTGTCATGTTGTAATTAATATTTTGCAGAATCTATGGAAGATCGTCATTGAAACTTAGAACAAGAAGAGATGTTGGGGGAAATCATCCGCGAAGGACCGTTGTTGGTGGGCGACATCGTCCGGGAAGGAGTTGATGTCTTCCAATTTCTGAACGACACCGATGGTCTGGAAGAAGAGGGTGAAGCAGGCTCCAGTGATCGGACAATGGAGGTGGAAGGACATGCTTATGATGGCTCCTGTGAGCGAACGGAGGAAGAAGTTGTTGGAAAGTCCGGCGAGGTATATATAATAATTAAGCCTGTGCTGACTAGCTAATTGATGCATTAATTGTTTTGGACTGTGTACACATATTAACTCTCTTCTTTCTTCTTTTCTAGCCCTCCGTATCCGGATCGAGCCAAACTTCGGTAACGAGACGAGGCCCAAAGAAAAAGTTGCGCCCGGATGAAAGGTTCACGATCACCAGCATCAATAGAGATGGCCAATCGATTGAACCCAGCCGGACCAAAGATGCATTTTCTTCTCAGTGCGGGGTTCTTGTTAGGGACATGATCCCGATCAGCATCCAGCAATGGAATAAGCCGAAGGCCGGAGACCCTGAAGTGTCTTTTGTCACCGATAGACAGAAAGATGATCTTTGGACCGCGTTGAAGGCAAATTTCACCCTACCGGAAGAGGAGCGTCCGGAAAAGCCAGTTATAGAGCAAAAGGTCAAGACTCATGCTCTTAAGAAGATGGCAGAGCTATTCAGGAGGTGGAAGAATGAGTTAAAAACAACTTTTGTCGACAAAGAGAAGACTCCAGCATTCACCGACCGATTTGAGAAGATAAGAGAACAGTGTCCCGCATTTGTGGCCCACAAGACATCGGAGAAGAGTAAGAAGATGTCAGCGATAAACAAACTAAATGCTGCAAAGAAGAAGCATCACCATTGCACGGGGTCAGGTGGCTACCACAAAGGCCGACTGTTGTGGGAGAAGGCTGAAAAGGACCTTCTTGACAAAGGGATCGTACCAGTGACATTGAACTGGCCAGAGCGTGCAAGGAATTGGTTCTTCGGGGTTGGGGGAACCTTGCACCCTGAAACAGGGAAGTGCTTTTGGACGAACGAACAACTGAGAGTACCGATCACCAAGCTTTAGGAGTTAATCGCCGAAACGGAGGCAGGGACGTTCGTTCCCGACAGAGAGAACGACGAGCTCACAATGGCCCTCGGGAATCCATAGCACCCAGGACGAACAGGGAGAGGAAGAGGAAACAGGCGTGCCCTGATCCGTGGAAGCATGGGTTTCCCGATGCAGGCGGTTACAAAAGCAGGGAGAGGTAGAGGAAACAGGAGAAAAGCGAAATACATAACCTGCATGCAAGAGTACAAGCGCTAGAGGAGAGGCATCGAGCTGACGAAGCTACCCCGCCATCTCAGCGGAGAAGCAGCGTGGCTTCCACCGAGGTCATTGCGCAACCATATTTGACGGCTTCCAGGTACCCCGTGGATGAAATCACGGAGTCTGAAGAATGCCACCTTAAGATGCAATTGATGCAATTCAAACCCACGGTGGCTATCGGCCATGTTGCACCTCCTCGACCCAACGGAACTTTTCACTGTCATCCGATTCCACAAGGCTATGCTGTTGTGATGGTCGATGAAATAATGGAGGATATGAGGAGATTGAGCTTGACTACCCTACCGGCGAAGGGGAAAATCTCCTGCAGAATGCTCTGAGGACTTCATGTCTATGGCCGAAGGAATTCATCAAGCTTCCGAACTGTGCGGCACCTACGCCTCCTCCTCCTCCTCCGGCGAGTAAGGGCCCGCCTCCTCCTCCGCCTCCTCCCTTGGCGAGTAAGGGCCCGCCTCCTCCTCCGCCGGCGAGAGATCAGGGCACGCCTCTTTCTCCGCCTCCTCCTCCGGCGACTGATCAGTGCATGCCTCCTCCTCCGCCTCCTTCTCCGCCTGCATCGGCGCATCCGAGCAGCCCGTCTCCTCCTCCGCCTCGTCAGCAAGAGCAGAAGAGAGCCGCCACCGCCGCTCCGGCTGCTCCGGCGCCTCTTAAGCAACAAAGAAAAATAGCAGCCGTCGCTCCGGCGTCTAGCAGTACAACCAGTGGTGGGAGGCGATACCAATATGGTTCATCATCTCTCAAGCCTCTTGAGCCGTTACCATACAAGAGGAGCGATGAGGAAAGCGCGAAGATCTCTAAAGATGAAGTGGATTCCTTTTTTAAAAAGAAAAATCCACCTCCGAAGGAGAAGATAGATGAGGTGAAATTGAAGCGCACTTTGGATGCCCTGAAGCGACCAGCACCGGCTCCGTTGGATGACAACCATGTCCGCGCTCTTAAAAAGAAAGTGCAAGAAACGCGCCAGTCCGGAAGCACTGCAGCTGACCAATGGAGAGAACAACAAATTGCAAGAGGGAAAAAAATTCCCCATCTCGGCGAACAGGCGAAACAATTGTGCCCCCCGCTGCAGGTGTCTAGTGATATCGTCGTCGCAAATCTGCCGGCCGGGATGGTGCCCGGTACCAATCCTGGTGATTACCTGCCAGACGATATACATTTTGATCCACTCCAGGTGGACGAACTCAAATTCCGGCACGGTTATCCTCTCGTTAGACCTGATCAACAGCTACCAACGATGATGCGAAGATTCCATGAGTGGTACATGGACACCTCCAAGAACTCTGGGTTGGATAATGTGTTGCTTATGGTTAAAGACAAGCATGACCTCGTTGGAATTGACACATTGTATGTTCCATTTGGGGAGTTATTCCAGCTTTACAATGCAATGGCCATCGATAAAGTAATCGTCACTTGCTACTATCTGTAAGTACTACTTCTTTAATTAAGTCTGTATATATAGCTCAGCTCTTTCATTGCATGTACATATAATTCACTATATCATGCAGATTGAAGATCGTCGAATGCAAGCAAAGAGAAATCTATAATATTGGGTTCATTAACCTAAATCTCTTTGATGAATGGGCGATGGAAAAGAATCCCAAACAAGCCGAGGCCAACTTGCTACAATCGTTGCTTCAACATCAAAACAAACAAAAAATAATCTTTCCTTACAACTTCGAGTGAGTGTTATACTATGCATATTCGGTTTTCCTTTATTTACTCGAGGTTATAGTAATGTAATTGATGAGTTATGCATGCGTGCGCAGCTTCCACTTTATTCTCCTAGAGATTAAGCTTGAGGAGGGACTAGTAACCGTGTTAGACTCAAGACGAAAAGATCCCAAGACGTATGCGATCATCACTGAAATGCTTAAGAAGTAAGTGCAATCGATCATTATCGCAGCATTTCGGCAACTTTGTTCATTTCCTGATATTAGTTAATAATTATTTTCTATGTCTGGCAGGGTTTGGATAACGTTCACCACAAAATCTCCGGGACTGCCGAAGGACTGCCGAAAGTAAGTACTACTAGCTAGTTCCGCGCATCTCCCATTAATTTGATTCTAGCTAGTTTCATCAATACCATTTATATAATGCTTGATTATCAGTTTGATTGACCTCTATTTCTCGTAAAGTAGTTGTGGCAGCAAGAAGGGACTAATCTTTGTGGATACTATGTATGCGAGTACATCTACAACGCTACGATCTCTAAGCAGGGCGGCTACTCTAAAAAAGATTTTGATGTGCGTAAGCAATAATATTCACAATTTTATTTTATTACCATCATTTGTGTTGAGTTTCATTCATATATATGTATTGACCCCCTTCTTCGAATTAGCTTTGGGAGCTGCAGGAAGAACTCCTACCACAAGATCGCATAATAGCAATTCAAGAGGAATTGGCGGGATCCTTTCTTGAACACGTCATCAGGAAAGAGAGAGAATACCATATGGAACATGATTTCAGATGTTAGGGTATTGTAAGAGATCTTATATTGTATATATGTTGCCAGTAGTGTCGGATAGATATACGAAAACTTGTTGTTCGAACAATCTCACTTCTCTCTGTATATGTTCATGACGATCTTCTGTACTTAATGGTTTAATTCCTTCATTTGCTTACTAGCTAGCATGTCAAGTCCTCTCTACACGTATAGTACGTAGCGTCGACCAAGCACGGAGATAAGAGAGGACACCTCTCTCTATTAGCTACAATATATGAAACCCCTAAATTAAACCTACAAAGCCCCCCATCCCCCCTCTCATAAAAAAACAAAACCCCAGACATGGAACTGCTGACGCGTGGAGGTATTTTGCTACCAACCGGGACAAAAGGCCCTCCTGCCCGGGCAAGCCGCAGAGGGCACGTGGAGCCCCATCTGTCCCAGTTCGTGGGCAAACCGGGACTAAAGGTTTTGGGCATTAGTAACGACCCTTTAGTCCCGGTTCTGGAACCGGAACAAATGGTCCTCTAGAACCGGGACAAATGGGGCTTTTTCTACTAGTGATGTGCCAGCCATCGGTGGCTGCGGCGGCGTAGTGACGGTGGAATGCCTTATCTGGCCAGGTTCTCAACGGTCGCTAGAGTTTGCTGACAGCGAGGGTGGTGGCTCCTCCGTGATTATGGTGCTTTCATCACATAGGCAGTGTGTGGGCCAACAGGCTTGCTGGCCGGTGACACTGTGGCGCCGATTGCATGTGGGTGCTGAGGTGAGTAGCTCCGGGCGAAAGCCTAGACACCATGACGTCTACGGACGTCACTTTGCCTCCTTCGGGGGGGCCTTGTGGAGCTTCTCGTCCTACATCTTTGGACCATGTCTTTTGGCCGAAAGCCTAAAATCTGATGGGTTGCGTGACGACGTCGTTTTCCAAGTTGTTACCCCCTTGGGGCATTATTCGGAAGGTCATTGATCCCCTCGCGCTTTCCCGGGGCTGGACGCGCACGGCACGGCGGTCCTTAATTAGGTGTCTGGCTGGTGATGCTTTTGTGGTTAGCGGGGTGTCTGCCTCACTTCCGTTGGCGTTGCAACTCGTGTGGAAACCGAGCTAGGTACAGAATTTTATAGTAAAAACTATACTACGGGTATTAAATAAAATCAAAGCATTAATCCGTGACTAGCCGATCGTAAATACTGGTCCGGGGACCTAAAAATACAGTATTTGATCGTAAACCATTGTTTCAGAATCGTAAATACTGGACTGGTAACCTCAAGAGTCTAGTCGCTTCTGGTGTTGCCGCACCAGCGATGATGTAGATCACGCAAGAAAAGGTAAGACAGAAGGAATAAAAGATAAGCTGGAATATACAATTGTTGCAGAGGATAAAATTATTCAAATTCCTTTACCTACTCCGAAACAGAAACTAGTCTTTATCACCAAAAATATTCCTTCCATAGACCTAATCGAACATAAAATGTATTGGTACAAATCTCAACCAGAAGGTACGTTTCTAATAAGCCTTTTATATAATTGTCTAATTCACAAAGCTTGACGTATTTCTCATGCCTTGTCACAACACATGCATAGTCATAGATCGATGAAGAGCCGACTTTCAGTCAATTCTATCTAGGCTGTATGAGCTTCGATCAAGCCAAAATGCAATTCTAACTATATTGTGTTCAAAGACTGCATGCTGTCCTTCTTCGTAAGGACACACACCATCCCAAACATCGATTGATTAGTAGAAAATCAAAATAAATGAAAATCGGGTTGGTGATGTTGACGATGTTAATTCTATCTAAAGAAAAGTGTTAGTCACATATTTCGAAAATTATGTATAACATTAGTATTAGAAACGTGTAACTGAGTAGTTGCACACTGTAATCCTGCACTTTTCCTACTCTTGCATTTTGGCCTCTAGAGTGCAGAATCATTTTTTTTTTGTGCAACTATATTCGCAAAAAAAAACTATAGGTACATATCACTATGTGTAGCTTTCTTGGGATACAAGTAATATTTTTCTCAACAGTCCTAGAAATAGCAAAATATATAAATCTTGGCAATTAATTTTTTTTTCAGGAAAAAATAATCCCAAGTTTTGATACTTGGATCCGCAACATGGGGCCGTGCTTTCGCCATCATACCAAACTATGAAAACACATACTATATATAAGATTCCTCGACTGGCATATTTGGATGAAAATTCCTATACACAATGGCTCACCGAGTAAGGTTGCGCGATTCTTCCAAATGTCAGTAGCACAGAAAATGGAACCATATGCCTGCCACCTCCATCAACAACGACAAGGGGTATGGATGGCAGTTAAGAAATGCAAAAGAAGAAAAAGACATGACAATTAAACAATTCTATCATAAATTATTTAATTTTTTTGATATTATTTTCTCATTGCGACAATGTTTTAGTTCAAAGTGACCACAAAGGCCCACCTCTTATTGACTTAGCAAATAAAAAAGGCCTCAAATGCCCACCTCTTGTTGACTTATCAAATATAAAAGGCTTCAAATGCCCACCTCTTATTGACTTAGCAAATAATTTTTTTGTAAGCTAATAAGTGCTAACAAAATAAGACTTTATGTTTTTGCACAATCACATTAATGTAGACATGTCAATTATGGACAAACCAACTAAAATATTTTTTGCACACGGTTGCAACGCACGGGCAATCTCAGGCAACCGGACCCAGCGTTTCCATCGCCTCACATGCAAGTCACCATCCAATCTCGATATCACCAAAAATGTGTGCCCCCCGTCTGTGTTTGGAGTGCCATGCAGCGCATCGCCGTGAAAAATGACAAAACTAACCCTTTTTGCGAAGTTCAGCACAAAATGAACTCATTCTGAAAATATTTCACAAAATAGCTCTTTTGTATAACGCCCGGGCCCGGGGCTCTATACTAAACAGTATTACACCCTAGTCAAGGGAGCCATGGGGTCAGAGCTGAATGCCGCGCCGGACTGGCGTGAGACACATGACGCCCTAGCCCGGGGGCGCCATGCCTGTTCGCTCAAAGCGATTGAGGGGGCAACATACTGCAGTGAAGTGAAAAAAGGTAGCAGGGAGCAGTGTAGGACGTGAGAGGATGATAGTGAAAAAAGTGAATGGGAAAGCGGTGTAGCGATATGGGGATAACATAACCGTCCTTTAGGGCATGGATGTCCACTCTACTCAGCCTACCTGCATATCACTGACATATATCAACAAGTATGTGACTTGTTTGTGAGACTATGTGTTGTATGATAATTGTTCTAGTCATCCCTAGTATGTTTGTTCTAGGTCATATTTCCAACCATATTTTAATTCAAAACAATGTTTATTAGTGCTTCTATTTGAACGGATCGATATGGTCAACTAGAGGGGGAGGTGTGAATAGATGTATAACTAATTTAAGCTTTATTACCAACTTTTAGGGTTTAGCGGATAAACAAGATTCTCTAGATGTGCACTAGATGAACAACCATAGGTGGCAAGCAAGCTCAAACAAATACGCTAGGCAACAACTACAATAGCAAGCCAACAAGCATACAAAGTTATTACAAGGTAAAGATGCGGGAAAAGATAAACCACAAGTGAGACGGAAACACGTTGATTTTTCTACCGAAGTTCACACTCTTTTGAGGGAGTGCTAATCTGCGTTGGAGCGGTGCTCAATCCTCGAGAGTGCTACCATATACGTAGCTCACCGTATTCTTCATTTTGAGTCACCCCCAAAGGATGAGCCTCGATCCACTCGGGGTCGGTCATGAAGGCGACCACCACACTTTACAAACTTCCCGGAGCACACCACAAGAAAGGAAGCTTCCAGGACAAACACCTAGCCGCCTAGGAGCCAAACCTCCAAGAATAACAAGTTGACGGTGGAGAAATCTTGCGGGGAAAACAAATCGGTTTTGTGAAAGTGTAGATCAGGATTTCCTCTTTCAAATCCCAAAAGATCAACAAGTGTTGGTGGAGGAGACGAGAGTATTGAGCAATATGGTGTTCTAGTAATGGAGCTCAATCAAGGAGGGAGAAGGGTTAGGGTTAAAGGAAGAACAATAGGTATTTATATCACTTGGGAGGGCTGGTCAAAATCTGACCGCTGGACTCAAAAACAAAAACAAACAGGATATTCATAATCTATGAAAAAATCTACCCCAAATCGATATATAATTTGTATATGCTTACGTTTAGATATGTCAGATTCAAATTAATCAAATTTTAACTTTTAAAAAGGTAAATGATTTAAAAAAATCTATGCCGACGACCGTCGTCGAGTTCATCGGCATAGCTCTGACGGCGTCTACCGGCCGTCAGTGCCAGGGTTGCCAGGGTCAGCTCAATGCCGAAGGCGATCATATGCCGACGGCTGTCGTCGGCATAGATAGCTCGCCGACTGCCTATCCATGCCGACAGGCCGTCGGCATAGATGGATGTGTGCGGACGACATATCTCCATCTGTTCCGATGGCCCCGGCGAAAAGCCGTCGGCATAGAAAAGTCGTCGGTATATAGTATATTGGGTTATTCTGGTGGTGTACATGGAATAGAATCCTCGCATCCCTCGATACTTGCGGGTGCGGATCATGCGGGGAAAGGTGCCCGGGTCTTGTTTGTTATTTTGTGCTTTCGTGAGGGCTTCTTTTGTAATCCTGGATGAATCGAATATTTTCTTTATCTAATACAATCCATATATTTCTAATACAATCCTGAAGTGGACGGACAAGCACAACTTTGTTGTTAACGTCGTAGCTAATGGGTGTCATCGCAAACAAAAAATCTTTTAATTAGATCGGTAGTGCTTGAGCAAAGGAACTCCAGATGTGTTAATAATCACCATTCATGCTTACTAATGAGGGCTAGATAGAATATTCCAAACTAACGAAATCAGATGCCACCTTTTACTTTTGGCGTTGCCAGCTTGTCCCAAGACAAACACTATAGATAAGCATAGGGTGTCTTCTTATGTAAATAGCGCAATAATTTTTTTAAAAGTGTTCTCAGAAATGAGGTATCATGTATGAAGATTCATGGTCGCCGTTAGGGCCATCGGCATAGATCTAACGACATCATCCTTCCTTCAGCAAACCTTCCATGTGTCAGCCTATGTCGACTTCCAAGGATATGCCGACGGCTACCGTCAGCACAGATTGATATATGTCCATGACCGAAGGTATGCCGACGACAACCCTCTACATAGACTAAAGGCCAGTGTTTGTTGACAGCCTTTTGTCGGCCATCGGCATAGATCTAGATATGCCGATAGCACCGACAAAAAGCTGCCAGCATACAAAAGGTCGTCGGCATATTAGGTTACTCTGGGGCTGTGTGTTGGGTGTTTACACCAATCATCACAATCCTAGAGACAATCTGATGGATGTAGATATTAAATTTGTCTCGTTTAACCAAGCAATGAAAAATATACAAGAAAATCAAAACAAAAGGGTATTTTCTACAAATCTGAAGCAAACATGATTTTAGTTTGTCCAAATTCGAAAACATAGTATAGCAACAGATTGTGTTCAAGACCTTATAAAAACCATATAACATTTGTCCAAATCAATGAAAAATATCAATTACTTGTAATTTTAAGAAAGTATAAGGACCTATAAGAAAAAGTAGATGAGGTCACATTTTTAACATACTCAAAAACAAAAACAAATAGGATATTCATAATATATGAAAAATTCTACCCCAAATCTATATATAATTTTTATATGCTTAACTTTAGACAAGTTAGATTTAAATTAATCAAATTTTAACTTTAAAAAAGGTAAATGATTTAAAATAAAAAAATAAAAAAATCTATGCCGAAGACCATGGTCGGGTCCATCAGCATAGCTCCGACCGCGTCTACCGGCCGTCAGAGCCCGGGTCGCAAGGGTCAGCTCTATGCCGACGGCGGTCATATGCCGATAGCTGTCGTCGGCATAGATAGCTATGCCGACTGCCTATCCATGGCGATAGCCCGTCGGCATAGATGGATGTGTGCCGACGGCATATCTCCATCTATGTCGATGGCCCCGGCGAAAAGCCGTCGGCATAGAAAAAGTCGTCGGTATATAGTATATAGGATTATTCTGGTAGTGTATATGGAATAGAATACGCTCCGTATGACCATCCCTCGACACTTGCGGCTGCCGATCATGCGGGGAAAGGTGCAGTACCAGACGGTGATGATACTCTGCGGAGCCAAGCCCCACTTCGCCCTGACCGTCGTCGATCTTGACAAACAAGGCATGCAATACCGTCATGTGGAGCTTGCACCGGCCAATCCCGTGAACACCGTCAAACAGGTGGCAATATATATGTATATATATAAATATAAGATGACTCGTTTTATTAAATTTAATTCCCTAGCTATATATATCTATGAAAAGTCCTTCTTGTCTTGTATATATATAGCACTGGATCAAGGACGACCACTGGGGCATGACTATCAAGGACGACAAGGGGAGAACTGCCTTTGCTATAGTGAACACGGTGACTGGAGAGGCTATCCAGCACACGGAAGCAAATGGAGGGCAGGTTGGTCCTGTTGTCTACCCTTTAACCTCTGCTAGAATATCTATCTCTTAGTACGTAAATGCCCTTCCACATCGATCTATTTCTAAGTAAGCTACCGCACGCAGGTTCGTCTTGTGTCGTACAACCCCATCGTTCGTGACAATTCCGTTCTGTGGACCGAGGAGGAAGCGGGCAAAGGTTTCTGCTACATCCGAGAGATGAAGGAGATCCATATGCCGCTGAGGCAAGACCCCAAGGTCCTGGACGCCGTCGACGACGGCAAGCGCGTCGTCGTGTCCACCAGGAACGGGGCTCTCAGCCAGCACTGGAAGATCCAGCGCGATGCAGTGTAAGCCAGGATAGATGTGCATGCATATCTACCTGATGGGTGGCCACGCGAACCGATATACAGTAGAATAATTGATCGAGCTAGCTGCTTACATACATATATGCATGCCAAGTCGATTTGTGCCGCCATCCTGTGTATTGTATTTGCAGTATGCATGCCTCTGCAATGCTTGCATATATATGATCCATAAATAAAGTGCTTGCCCATGGTAATTACATGCAACTCACGTGTTACAATCCACAGGTTTCTCTAATGCAACCTTACTTTCGGCTTTGGTTTGTGCATAAGCCAGTTGAAGCTTCACTGCTGGACCTGACCTATTTCTTTATTATTTCCTTTTCAATCACCTTTGTGATTGGTCCGAGGAACTGGAATGATCTGAGATAACAAGTACATGCAGAAATTTCCATGCCAAGCTTCATCACTACCTGGATTCAATAAATCCTAGGGTCTCTAGGGAAGATGGCTATATCTACATTCCAAACTTGATCGAAGATAATCAGGCCAAAGGGCTACCGCGGCTGTGCGTGGAATGGCCACGCTTGAATTGCGCAGAATGGCCATGTGGCGCCCAGGGACCGACACTATGCAGATCTAGCAACTCCTGTTATCCTCCGCATAATATCGATTCCAAGATGCCAGCTTCACACAACATACACGTGAAAACGTGCCTTGTGGTGAACCGTCAGTATCACAACAGAGATTACAAATATTCCGCAACAACAACATAATAAATACATATACAATAACTCATACAACAGGGGTCATACGACCAAGATCCAACTCATAAAACGGAAGTGAATAAAACTTTAGACAGATAGAGAACATCAATTGCCTTACACTAGTGCAAGCGATAGCTATCCAAACGGTTTTTTACCCTTACCCCCTACGCAATTTTAAACCATCGCCTTGCTCTCGATTTGGTTAAGGGGCCTTTCCCACACGAGAGCAAAAAACTGTTTGCTTTTCTGCTCAGAAATTACTCTTTGCTTTGCTCGGAAATAACTATTTGCTTTGCTCAACTTTGCATACACTTAAACCAATTAACTATATGGAATGATTACTCCATTGCAAACGGTCACACAAATCAGCCATATGTACGATTATTTATTGGCATAGGGTTCAATTAATACAACTGTGTGGGATGTATTATTGGATATATAAAAAAAACTATAACAACACTAGTTGTTGCACTGCAGCAACACTAGTTGCTGTCAGCAGCAAGGCTGGCTGCTGCCGGTAGCAATGCCGGCTACCGCCGATAGCAGCCCTCGACGCCGGCTGCTGCCAGTGGCGGTCCTCGATGCTGGTTGTCGCCCGTAGCGGCCCTCGATGATCATCTTGGCGAAAACGTGCCTTGTGGTGAACCGTCAGTATCACAACAGAGATTACAAATATTCCGCAACAACAACATAATAAATACATATACAATAACTCATACAACAGGGGTCATACGACCAAGATCCAACTCATAAAACGGAAGTGAATAAAACTTTAGACAGATAGAGAACATCAATTGCCTTACACTAGTGCAAGCGATAGCTATCCAAACGGTTTTTTACCCTTACCCCCTACGCAATTTTAAACCATCGCCTTGCTCTCGATTTGGTTAAGGGGCCTTTCCCACACGAGAGCAAAAAACTGTTTGCTTTTCTGCTCAGAAATTACTCTTTGCTTTGCTCGGAAATAACTATTTGCTTTGCTCAACTTTGCATACACTTAAACCAATTAACTATATGGAATGATTACTCCATTGCAAACGGTCATACAAATCAGCCATATGTACGATTATTTATTGGCATAGGGTTCAATTAATACAACTGTGTGGGATGTATTATTGGATATATAAAAAAAACTATAACAACACTAGTTGTTGCACTGCAGCAACACTAGTTGCTGTCAGCAGCAAGGCTGGCTGCTGCCGGTAGCAATGCCGGCTACCGCCGATAGCAGCCCTCGACGCCGGCTGCTGCCAGTGGCGGTCCTCGATGCTGGTTGTCGCCCGTAGCGGCCCTCGATGATCATCTTGGCGAAAACGTGCCTTGTGGTGAACCGTCAGTATCACAACAGAGATTACAAATATTCCGCAACAACAACATAATAAATACATATACAATAACTCATACAACAGGGGTCATACGACCAAGATCCAACTCATAAAACGGAAGTGAATAAAACTTTAGACAGATAGAGAACATCAATTGCCTTACACTAGTGCAAGCGATAGCTATCCAAACGGTTTTTTACCCTTACCCCCTACGCAATTTTAAACCATCGCCTTGCTCTCGATTTGGTTAAGGGGCCTTTCCCACACGAGAGCAAAAAACTGTTTGCTTTTCTGCTCAGAAATTACTCTTTGCTTTGCTCGGAAATAACTATTTGCTTTGCTCAACTTTGCATACACTTAAACCAATTAACTATATGGAATGATTACTCCATTGCAAACGGTCACACAAATCAGCCATATGTACGATTATTTATTGGCATAGGGTTCAATTAATACAACTGTGTGGGATGTATTATTGGATATATAAAAAAAACTATAACAACACTAGTTGTTGCACTGCAGCAACACTAGTTGTTGCACTGCAGCAACACTAGTTGCTGTCAGCAGCAAGGCCGGCTGCTGCCGGTAGCGATGCCGGCTACCGCCGATAGCAGCCCTCGACGCCGGCTGCTGCCAGTGGCGGTCCTCGATGCTGGTTGTCGCCCGTAGCGGCCCTCGATGATCATCTTGTTGTGGGTTCAAGAGATAAATCTGCCACCGGCAGGAGGCTAGCATGCGCAGATCACTGCCGGAGAGGGCTTGCACCACCTCAGCTCCTCCCGCACATCATGATGGTACATAAAGCACAATAGTTACGGATGGTACATAAAGCACAATAGTTAGGGAAATGCAATTCGAAGCAACACAAGAAGGCAAAAGATGAGCTTTCTAGTGACAACTTGCAACTATTTGTTATGGTACTTGATGTCAATGTCATATATCTTGAATCTATCATGAGATCAAAAAAGAAATAAGTATGAGCTTTCTACATGTAATGAGTATATATTTTTATAACCTTACTTGAGCGGTTGCAGTTTTGCTAGATTAAATATTTCAGGAATAAAAACTTAATAAGATAGTGGCTAGAATACAGATAGATAGATACAACATGCATCCATAGCATACATATATTACAAAATTGCTAGGCCACAATTACAATGCATGCAAGCTTCACCAATTGCTACTCTGCTGCAAGTCCAAATGAATTCCTAAACGACCATGGACAAGAGGAGATTTATACACACCTCATCAGGATAAACTACCATGGAATTTAGTCTGAATATTAAGAAAAAACAAACTCAAAATTATTAGTTGTATATTCATTTTCTTCAGCTATACATGCTCGACTAGGTGAATTCAGATTAACTTCAGCACCAAAAAAATGCCACCTTATGTTCAGTTTAAGCATGGTATTAAGTTGGTTCCCAAATCACTATGCTCAGGTCTGTCATATACTTATAAGCTACAATAACATTGTTAGTGCAGGTCCCAAATTGCCGCTGTTCAACAAAGTACTTTGTCAACAAACTTTACACCTGTACGTTTGGTCACGGCAGACACACAGACAAAGAAACGCACGGGTCAAAAATAAAACATCCTGTTGGTTCGATAAACTGCCAAACTGTCTTATATTTAGGAACGGGGGTAGTAGCTGGCTGATGCTTTTGATCTAACATACGTACAATGGTTAGTACTAAGCATCTGGATGGATTCTTCACCAGGCACAAGACGCGTACACTAGAGTACTAGACTAGATGTGAATAAGTCACCGGCTTGCCGATTGGATCGCCGGAAACACACACGATATGGTTAGAAAGTGTTACCTAACTGCATCCGAAAGTTGATGGCAGCAGTGGTAACAGGGTACAGAGTAGAACTTCCAGACCCAATCAATGTGCATGAGAGTGCATAGTAAAACTTGATGATAGAATTGGTAACATGAATGAAGAAAGAAACAAAGCAATATGAAGTTTGAGGCAGGGCGTTGTGCTCCTCTAATTACCTACCTAGAGCTTGTCCAAGAGGTAGGCCTTGCCATCCTTGTAGCGGAACTTCTGCGGAGGAAACAAGATGATTAGAGGAAGATGATTAAAAATGGAGAAGGTATGGAGATGGAGATGGGAGAGATGGGAGGGGGAGACGAAGTGTTGGGAGTCACACACCCAGACAGATTCGTTTCTTCTTCCTCCTCCTCCTCTCATTGTGCGCCCGACAAACTGGCTATGAATCAATCTCATACCGAGTCGGCGTGAATGAGATCGTAGGTCCGTGGATAAGTGGACGTGCCCTCGCAACTGCGGTGAATTAATGCAACCTTAGATCAGAAACCGTTGCAAAACCAGGACACCGACACTGCCGCCGCCAGTTAGGAACCATGAAAACGGGATGGCCGCCGTGCTCGGGCCGGCGCGTTCCGGCGAGGTCGGGGGCTTGGACGGCGAGTAACGGCGGGTTTTATCAATGTTTTTTTTTGTTAGTTGATAAATGTCTGGAAATACATTAAATAATTTAAATATAGTAAATAAGCTCTGAAAAGTGCCAAATTTTCACATCAAGGATTTTCTGGTGTATGTTGAGTGTCGAACAAAAATCAGGTTCATACGATGAATAAAATGTAAAACTTGGTTCTTGCACGGAGATGGTTCGATTTCTAAAGAGTGTATATCGAAACTTTTGTGAAATATTCTCAATTTTTTATCACAATATACTAAGGTCATATCTTGACACCATGCCAAATTTCATCGTTTTCAGACTTCGTTTACATTTTCTAGAATTCAATAACCAATAAAATCCATGTTTGTGATTGAATTTGCCACATAAATGTTTAAAATTTCTTTTCAATTCTTGCATAAGTTGTTTACATATACTCAGTAACCTGTATGTGATTTTTCCAATCACTTTTGTGCACTATTCTATGTACTCATAATTCAAATTTGAATTATAACCACTAAATGCCCGTAAATGCACTAAATGATTTAAATATAGCAAACGGTCTCTGAAAAGTGCCAAATTTTAACATGAATGATTTACGGTGTATGTTGAGTGCAGAAAAAAAATCAACGTCAAACGATGAAGTGAATGTCAATTTGTTTACTAACTTGGTGAATTCCCTCTCGAAAGCATGGTTCTTGCTCGGAGATGGTTCGATTTCTAAAGAGTGTATATCAAAACATTTGTGAAACATTCTCAATTTTTTATCACACTATACTAAGGTCATATCATGACACCATGCAAAATTTCATCCTTTTCAGACTTCGTTTACATTTTCTAGAATTCAATAACCAATAAAATCCATGTTTGTGATTGACTTTTGCCACATAAATGTTTAAAATTTCTTTTCAATTCTTGTATAAGTTGTTAACATATACTAAGTATCTTGTATGTGATTTTTGCAATCACTTTTGTGCACTATTCTATGTACTCATAGTTCAAATTTGAATTATAACCACTAAATGCCCATAAATGCACTAAATAATTTAAATATAGCAAACGGTCTCTGAAAAGTGCCAAATTTTAACATGAGTGGTTTTATGGTGTATGTTGACTGCAGAAAAAAAATCAACGTCAAATGATGAAGTGAATGTCAATTTGTTTACAAACTTGGTGAGTTCCCTCTCGAAAGCATGGTTCTTGCTCGGAGATGGTTCGATTTCTAAAGAGTTTATATCAAAACATTTGTGAAACATTCTCAATTTTTTTATCACACTATATTAAGGTCATATCATGACAGCATGCCTAGTTTCATCCTTTTTAGACTTCGTTTACATTTACTAGAATTCAATAACCAATAAAATCCATGTTTGTGATTGACTTTTGCCACATAAATGTTTAAAATTTCTTTTCAATTCTTGTATAAGTTGTTTACATATACTCAGTATCTTGTATGTGATTTTTCCAATCACTTTTGTGCACTATTCTATGTACTCATAGTTCAAATTTGAATTATAACCACTAAATGCCCATAAATGCACTAAATAATTTAAATATAGCAAACGGTCTCTGAAAAGTGCCAAATTTTAACATGAATGATTTTATGGTGTATGTTGAGTGCAGAAAAAAAATCAACGTCAAACAATGAAGTGAATGTCAATTTGTTTACAAACTTGGTCAGTTCCCTCTCGAAAGCATGGTTCTTGCTCGGAGATGGTTTGCCCTCTGATGTTGGGTCTTCGAAGAATGGAGCTTTCGAATTATTGAAGGAGAGGTTGTGGAACAAAGTTAAGGGATGGGTAGAAAAGCTTTTCTCTTCGGCTGGTAAAGAGGTTCTTGTTAAATCTATTGCCCAAGTTGTGCATGTCTACTTGATGTCGTGCTTCAAACTTCCCAGGGGGCAGCTTGAGCAGCTCAATAAAACGAGCAGGTAATTTTGGTGGGGTGCCAAAGAGGGGAAGAGGAAGCTTGCATGGGTATCTTGGCAGGAAATGACTAAGATGAAAGCCATTGGAGGACTAGGATTTAGAGATTTTGAACTCTTCAATATAGCTCTCTTGGCTCGCCAGGCGTGGCGGATCCTCAGTAACCGAGAAGCTTTATCGTCTAGGATGTTGAAGGCCATCTATTTCCCCAACTCTGATATCTTGTCAGCGGAGCTTGGGAGTCACCCCTCGCAGATTTGGAGGTCGATCGTGGAAGGAAGGGATGTGCTAAAAGTGTGTATGATCAAGCGTATCGTGAACGAAAGAGAGACTAATATTTGGGATGTTAATTGGCTACCCAGGGAGTCCTGTTAGGTTGATCTCTTCTTGTTTGGGTCCAACGGCCCGACGGACCCCTTGACCTGCGCCTTGATCGGGGGCGCCCAACCTCCTCTGGTTGGTGGGCCCCTGTCGCCAGCGCTATATAAAGAGGTGGGGGCCGGTGGCACACAGTACGAGGTTCACCGTGCGCCAGCCTCCCCACTGATACACCCTTCAGATCTAGGGTTTTTGTGCTGTGCCGACGGGAAGCACCGCCACCACCACCTAGCCATCCGTCCCGCCGACATCCTCCTCATGGCCGACGCATCGGGATCCTCCAGCAGCAAGGGACAAGGTACCTCTCCCATCTCTCTCTCCCTCTCCAATCTCGATCTGGATATGAAGAACAAAGGTAGTACTCGGATTGCATCTAACCTAGCCGATCTAGATGATCTAACAATGGTATTAGAGCTACCTAGGTGTAGATTTTTTCGGTACAAAAGAAAATAATTTTTTCCCCAAAGAACCCTAGAACATGGCAAAGGAATTTTTCTCGCCGGAAAGGAGGCTCGTGCTCTCGCCGGCAAAGAGCGCCGCTGCAAGGCCGCGCTGTCCCTCGCGATTCAGATGCGCATCGGCAAGCCGAGGAATCCGAAAGAAGGAAAACCTCCCCACCACGAGGCAAAGGGCACCGCGGCCAAACCGCTCGACGGCGACGTGCTCACCCGCAAGTGGAACACACGCACCGGCGAGGGGGATGGCAACGGCGCCACAGCCCTCACGACGGCCCGCCCGGCGGCCACCGTTTCGCCTCGCCGCTGCCTTTTTTGGTGGGACGGGGACGGGAGGGACGAAGAAAGGGAAAGGAGGAGGTAGAGGCTCGCCGCGGCCGTAGCACGCCGCCGCCGCCGGCCCTCTCTTCCGCCGACGAGAGAGACGAAAGGGGGCGAGCGGGAGGCG
Organism: Bromus sterilis; assembly: GCA_950022295.1. Classification (NCBI taxonomy): domain Eukaryota; kingdom Viridiplantae; phylum Streptophyta; class Magnoliopsida; order Poales; family Poaceae; genus Bromus; species Bromus sterilis. The sequence continues at coordinate 298,625,612 of OX465601.1, read as the reverse complement.
TACGGGGACAAGTGGCGCTAGGGTTGCGGGGGGCGGCGGCCGTGTCGTTTTTGTTCGGTCGATCGGCAAGGACGGCCGTCCGATCGCTCGGACGGGCCAGAGCCGCCCTCAGCCTTCCCACGCGGGCCTAGCAGGCCGAAAGAGACAAGGCCACGAGCCAGTGGGCCGGAAAAAAATGGCTAGAGGGGCTCCTACCGCGGGCGGGCCGAGAAGGCCACCTTGGCCGTGGGCCGTGGCCGGCTGTGTTCCCCGTTTTCGGTTAAATTTTCTTTTTTAACAGAAACTTTTGTTTTAACTGTTTTTGTCCAGTTTTTGGGAAAATTTCATACAATTTTTTTATTCAAATTATCCAACGCAATTTTTTTAGAAAATAGAAAAGTAAAAGTAATAACTCTGAAAAAGTATAAAGTACATGAATTTAATTCTTGTTTTTCCGCTGCAAATAGATAAAAGTGCTCTTTTTTTCTTTAAGAGTAAAAGTGAATCAAAGTTGAATTATTTAAAAGAGCATGTTAAAGTAATTGTAAAATAATTATGGTTATGTTATTTCATGACCAACGTTGTTAATAACATAATGATAATTTATTATTGTTAATATGTGCATTTACTTCTAATTTTTTGCCCAACGTTGATATAGTTTTAATTGCACCAATAGTTGTATGCCCTAATTTTGACCAACGTTGGATTATTGCATGCAATTGTTGTTATGTTCTCACTTAATTGTGGTTTTCAGGAGGGTACTACTTGATGAGTTGTATCAAAGAAGTCCCAACCCTCCGAGGTGACAACTACACCGAGTGGAGAAAAAATGTGGAATTTGCATTTGTCTGTGCTGAGGTGGACTGGGTTGTTGTAACAGCCCAGATTTCACAAAAAATAAAAAAATTTGTTTTCTGCGTGAATTCTTTGATTGTCTGATTTGTTTGCGGTGTTTGCATCCCCGATTTATCGATCGGCGATTATTTTCCCCCTCTTATCTCATATCGGACGGAGACCGGCCCTTGCCACCCTGACACTCGACCTTTGCGACACCGGGTTTCACCCGAGCACCGACGCAACCGGCACAAGTCCAGCCATCGCCACCGGAACGAAAAAACCCGTTTAATAATTAAACGGGTTATTTTTACGGGGCGCCGAAAAATGTTGTCAGAATGTCACCGCAGTGAGGTACGATCGACGGGCTCGACGCGCTGAGCGCGTGGTTCGAGATTTCGTCGGAATCGGAGTCCGTATGCACCTCCGGCGGTCACGACCGCGATCGCCGGACGCGCGAGAGGGGTACCGGAGGTCATCGGGGGTATTTTCGTCATCCTGCCACCTAGCCTGCCCTATATAAAGACCACCAGCCTCCCACACCCAATTAGGGTTTCCCTAAGTGAAATTTGCAGCCACCCCCTCCACTTTGCCCCAAAATTTTCCCCCAAATCCCTCTCTCCCCGAAACCCTAGCCTTTGCCCTCGATCTGGACCGTTAGATCCAGATCGGAGGGTTCCCAACACCCCCACGTAGCCCCAACCGCTCCCTCCATCCGAACCGGGCCCCGCGGGCCGCTCCACCGCGCCGCCGGCCCGCCGCGGGCCGAACCGGGCCGCACCAGCCGTTGCCTCGCCGTGGAGGTCGTCGCCGCCCGTCACCACCGCGGCAGCCGCCGCCGTGCTTCCGCCGGTGAGGTCCTCCAGTGCCCGCGCGCCCTCCTCTTCCTTCCTCTCGCCCTCACCCCGCTCCTCCTCTTTCACCCTGCAGGACGCCTCGCCGCCGGCCGTCGAAGTCCCGCCATGGACATGGATGAGCTCGGCCAGGAGCTCGCCATGACCCTGCGCCCGAAGCCTTCGCACCAGCCGCCGCCGGAGCTCCCCCCTGGCCGGATCCGCCACGTCCGCGGCCCTCGCGCCCATCACCGCCCTCGGCCTCCTCCTCGCCGGAGGCCTCCTGCAGCGCCGCCGCCGGCGTGTGGCTCCGCTCGGGAGGGCGCAAGCCCCGCTCGCCTGGACCGCAGCCAGCTGGGCCGGCGCGCCCAGCGGCCCAGCGCCCTCAGCCCAGCGCTCCCACGGCCCACTCCAGCCGGCCTGCCAAGCCGAGCCGAGCCGGCCTCTCCAGCCGAGCTGGGCCTGCCCGTTGGGTGGGAGCCCGACCTTTTTTTTTCTGTTCTCTTTTTTTTATTATTATTCCAGCACCTCAATTTCTGCTAAGTCTTTATTTTTTTTGCTGCTGATGCTGTTTTGTGCTGCGTTTTCCCGTTAAACCATAGCTCGGATCGCGTTGCGCCCAAAAGACGAATTGCTTAGAATTGCGTGTACTTTAAATCGTCTTTTGTGAGTTAATTGTTTTGAGGTTGTTTAGATATAGTTTTTTCTGTTCAAAGTGGGCATCAAGCCGTTAATTGCATTTATTTCCTGTTATTGAGCTGCTGGTATTATTTTGTTGCAACTTTGCATGATGATTGTGAGTAATCCATGAGGCCTATTGCATTGATTCCTTTTGCGTTGCGTTAAGAAATGTTTCTACTTCAGTTTCATGCATTCACATGCCATATTTGCCTGCTGCATCATGTTTATATTTTGCTCCAAAGTAGCTATCCTGATGTTATTGTGCTGCTATTGCTGAAACTGTTATTTTGTTGCAACTTCTGATGACGATTGCTTCGCAACCGTTTATCGGAATGGAGTGATTCCAATTGCATATTGTTAAGCATGATGTCTACTTTAATCCCATGTATTGCTATGTCATGTTGCTTCACTTTTGCATATAGATTTACCCCTGTTTATACAGCATGTGCCCGTAAATTGTTTTGCGTATATCTTTTTAATCCGTTTGGGGTGTTCTTTATATGTAACTTGATTAATTTTTCGTGTACTTTATGTTTATGCTATTGTTTGCTGTGGTTAACCAAGATAAAATATGGTTTAGGTCAGAACAGTACCAAATCCTTTAATCATCGTGCGGCACTTAGTGTTATGCCATGTTTAGGTTGTGCCTCACTTAAATTGTCTAGCATAGATAGTTTACTTTGTGCTTCACCTCTTGCCATGTTTGTGTGCTTTACCATGCTTGCTTGAGTTGTCATGTTAATAACCGTTGTTTGGTCACCTGTAGCTAAGCAACTTGAACCACCGTAAACGTGCGGTATCATCGTGTGTGACGAGTACTCCACTTAAATCGTTAGTAACCGCTCTCGAAGGTAGGTGCGATGTCTCGTGTTACTTCTTGTTGATGCTTGCTCTTGTATTGCTCCGTAGTAATAGTGGTGCACCGTTGATTGCTTTCCAGTGTTTACTTCTTGTGTGCTCCCGCGGGTACCTCTCGGAGACGATGCGAGCTTGCGATCAACTACACCTTCGGAACCCCACTTATAAACAGGCAAGGACTTTGCATTACTTATGATCCATTCTATTTCAACCAGCGGTTTGCATGCTAGAATAGGTTAGGCGATGTTTGATCCTACCACATGTTTACAGCCTCTTTTAAACCGATACAGCCATGTCCCCTCCCAGCAAATCTTTTACTGCTATGTTACTTTTGCTCGTTGCTCAGCCCCTGCTTAGTTTGCATGCTTAGGATGCTACGTTGTTACCCTGTTACTCTTTGGGTTGGGATATCTGAAGGGTTCGTTGCCTAGAAAACAAAAATTTTCCTACGGTTGTAACAGCCAAGATCACATCTAGAAGATCACTTGTAACGGTTTGAGAAGGACTCACCCTCGAAGACCAAAAGCTTTAACGAGAACTATTCTCGTGGGTGATGTAGTCGAACACTCGCCGACCTCAAGGTCGTGATGAAGACTTGACGCCACGAACGGGCAGCGTCTCCGTAGTCGGTCACACGTACAGATCAGTGACGACCTCCGCCCCTTGCTCCAGTTGGGCAGCGGAAGTAGTGGATCCTCGGGAACTCCAGCAGCACTACAACATAGTGGTGGTGGTGGTAGAGAAGATCTTGAGCAGGGCTTCGCCTAAGCACCGTACTCGTGAAACTGGATCAGCTAGCAAGGGGAGGAAGATGCCAACCAAAGGGCATATGAGAGATGGAGGAATGAGTGAGTTGTGTGAGGACCTCCACCCATCTATATATAGGAGGAGGGGGAGGCAGCCCCCAAGGGGTAGCACGCCCCAAGAGGTGCCCCCACCTCTCCCCTCATCATGTGGGTGGACTCTCCACTCACAAAAACAAAGGGTCACACATTATTCCCATAATTTCCATAAATCTCCACTCAAAATTCCAAGAGTTTTATCACATTAAAACACTTTTAATTATCTTGTTTAATGTCACTCAAATTAATGAACACTTCATTCAATGAGTACTTCATTGATGAACACTTCATTCAATGAACACATTAACAATTATCCCCTTGCACTATTTTGATATACCGAAACTATTCCAGCAGTTTTATCAAAAACAGTCCATGTGTTGTCCAGTATATTCTCCGGCGTTCCGTATCCACTCAAACGCGTCAACGAATCCTTAAGTGTGTCACCCTACGGTTCGTGAATAAAATGGACATGACAGAGACTCTTCTCCGATCAATAATCATCAGAGGGATCTGGAGATCCATGATGACTCCCACTTACTCAACGATGAACTAGTGATCGTGTGAACCATTACTCCGTAACCAATTCCTTTTGTCTCGCGATATTTTACTTGTCCGAGATCCGATCATTTGGTATCATCCATACCTAGTTCGATCTCGTTACCGACAAGTACTCTTTACTCGTTCCGTGATATAACATCCTCGTGAGCCAGTCACGTGCTTGCAAGCGATGTCAATGTGATTTCACCGAGAGGGCCCAGAGTATATCTCTCCGTCATCTGGATGGACAAATCCCACTCTTGATCCACGAGCCTCAACTAACACTTTCCAAGTACCCAACGACACCTTTATAATCACCCTGTTACGGTGTGACGTTTGATGGAATCAAAGTACTCTTCCGGTGTCAGTGATTGACGTGATCTCATGGTCTAAGGATTAGGGTTACTTCGTGAAAGTTTGATACAGCAATAGAAACTTTGATGACATGATCGTATTGCTATAACTATTGTGGGTGTATGTTCATCACATCATTCTCCAATGATATGACCTTGTTACTAACGACATCCAATGTCAATGATCAGGAAACCTTGATCATCCGTTAATCAACAAGCTAGTATAAAGAGAGACATTACTAGGAACCTTTTCTTTGTTTATTAAACACACATGTATTAACGTTTCCGGTTAACACAATTATAGCATGAAAATAAACATTTATCATAAACATGGAATAAGATAATAACCACTTTATTATTGCCTCTCGGGCATATTCCCTTCAGTCTCCCACTTGCACTAGAGTCAATAATCTAGTTTGGTACTTGCGCATCCAACGCCTATGGCATTCAGCTGTTATCCATACGCATTGCTAGTGGTAAACCTAATCTCCAGATCTGACACTTCAGGTCCGTGTGTATTTGCATTTCTTTGCGTCTCTACGCATCACTCATTCACTAATGAGATGGCATTGCATAAATTTGGTCCTCCGGTGAGACCTTAGTCCCTTGAGCTCAAAACATGTTGAATCTATTGTCATACAATAGATCTTCATAGTATTAGCCCGTTTTGAACTACACCTAGTTTGTCAAACAAACTTCTTGACACAAATGCCCTCCTTTGCTGCTGCTAGAGCAGTCATATACTTAGCCTTTCGTTGTAGTATTCGTTATAATGCCTTAACTTTTGAACTCATCCAAATCCATTTGAAACTATTCCAAATCTATCATGGAACTTTCTTCCATTACATTTTGCCACCTTAACATACCGCCAAAATTGAGATAAATTTAGATTGTATCTTGCGACAAAACTAGTATCAATGTAACACTTTACAATGAACTATTGTCCAACATACATAATATATATTCTTAGTCCTTCCAAAGCACGTAAGGATATCTTTACTATTGTCCAATGATCATCTTATGAATCATTCTGGTATATGCTCATAACATTTAGAGCATAGGACATTCTGGAATTGTACATATCATGGTGTACATGATTGATCAAATCATTCATGTGATTTTACTCACCAAGTGTCAAAACACTTGAATCTCGCTTCAACCTTTTCCATGCGGCAAGAACCTTTCTCGTCGTTTCCATATTGAACTTATTCAATATTTCATATATGTACTTCGGCCCAACCATATTAGCACCTCAATCTATCTATATAGACCATATTATCCCAATATACTGGTTTTGCCCAAATCTTCCATTAAAATCAAATTTTCAATGAAACTTCACCCGTGTCAATAAAATATACATCATTTCCAATCAACAATATGTCTTCTACATAATGTATTAGAAATATGTCTCAGCGCTCCCACTTAATTTCTTGCAAAAGCAAGCATCTTCACCGTCTCTGATGAAACTAAATGTTTTAACAATTTCATCATGATGAAGATTCCAACTCTGCGAATGCTTATTTCAACCATTGAAATTTGCATGCTATTTTAGCATCCTTTGAATTAACAGAACCCTTTGGACCGTGTCCTGTACACGTCCTAGGTAACCATTCTATTAGAAGAACGTTGTTCCGTTTGTTCAACTACCATATACAAAAACTAGCATATGTAGTGATTCCTACAATAATCCGTCCAGACTAAATATCATTATGAAAGATCAAATCTTGTCATAGCCAACTCTTTGAACATAATCGTAAACCATTTTAACGATATGTCGAATATTTCATAGATGTGAGAACATCCACGTCTGTTTCTTTATAGATCCAAACACGGTATCTAGAGGGTCTTCCAAGTTCAGAAACTTGGTTTCTCGTGTATGGAACTATCACGGATTTTATAGCTTCTAGCCATTTTGACGGAGTCAGGGCCCATCATTGCTTCTTTGCATGTAGTCGGTCCATTATTATCAAATAACAATGATTCAATCTCAAATCTTACTATTTGATCGATTATCCGAACTACGCAGTTCAATAGGAACTTAGATCGCCGTGACCACAACCTTTGGGACACGGGAGCCAAGAGCATTGCGGCCGCTTCCGGGACACTTTCCGGCGCTGCGCCACTTAGCACATAAAGCTTAGGTTCAACAACCTAATCGAAGTTCTACTGTCCTCCCACTTAACTTTTCGCAAAAATTCCTTCTCAAGAAACTTGATGCTCTTAGCCACAAAAAAAAACTTTTGTCTTTAGTGTTATGGAGGAATACCCAACGGTTACTTTGGGATAACCTACAAAGACGTACTTTATCCGACTTTGGTTGTAAACATTTTACATATGCCTTGCATACCAAAATTTAAGAAAAGACAAATTGGGTTTTATCCCATTCCATAACTTATATGGTGTCATTTCAACGGATCTCGATGGCGCTCTTTTCAGTGAAAAGCGGTAGTCTCTAAAGCTTAATCCTTAAAATATAATGGCAATTTTATAAATAGCACCTTTGATCCTTACCATGTCAAACAAGGTTTGATTACATCTCTCGAACACTCCATACTCCTATGGTGTTTCGGGAAATGCAAGTTTTGGAACGATTCCTAAACTCTCAGGCATTTGCTAAACTTTTAACTCAAAAAATCTTCTTTTATGATCCAATCATAAACTCTTATTTTCTCGTTACAATGATTTTCACTTCATCTTGAAATTTATTTGAACATTTTCAAACATTTCATACTTCTTCCTTATCAAGTAAATATACACATATATCCACTCAAATCCTTGGTTAAAGTATATGAAGTTATAAGACCCACCACACACGGCTACACATAATGAACTATACACATCAACATGCATAATGTCCAATAAGTTAGTCGTCCGTTCTTCTTTGCCTATGAACGGAGTTTCAATTATTTCTAGGAAATTCTTACAAGCGTCAGTTGATTCAAAATCAAAAGACTCCAAAAATCCACCATCATGGAGTTTCTTCATGTGTTTCTTTCCAATATGATTCAAACGGTGGTGTCACTCATAAGTGATCTTCTAATCATTTGTCTTGCGACATGTTTAGCATCAGTTATTATGGATGTGATTTCTCCAACAAGATTTATAGAGTTCATCCATCTTCTATGAATATGGTGATAATTTGAACAACTATTGTTCGTATAACACCAGAACAGAATAACAATTATTCAAATAAATCTTGAAGGCTAGGTTTAATTCCAACGATAAACATAATAACACTTTATTTTGTTTTTGATGAGAATCATCCCATATTCATTTGCTAGTTACTCAGGCCATTGCAACTCTTGTATTGCGTTGTTCCGTATGACACTTCATACCAACCAATCAGTATCCAATACTCAAGAATCACACTGTTTAACAAGCAATGAATACACCCATAACATTTATATCATCTATATACCCGAGCTGGACATTTCCAGTCTTTTCCTTTTTCTTTTCGCCAAAATATTTTTCAGATCCTCTTTCAGCAATTCCTTTCCTTTTTAGAAGAATTTATCAACATCACTTGTGGCACCATTCAAATGACACATAATCCAAAGTGTGTTAGTCAAATACTAACACCCTTTGATTCTCACTTTGATGTAGATCACCGTCATCAAATGTTTGGTGTTCTTCCAAATTCCATTCTTTAGTAATCTTATAGTGTAGTAAACATTTTACCTACATCTTCCATTCATCCTATCATGACAACTTTCATGACAAAACTACCATAGCTCATAGGGACAAACTGTGAGTACAATATTAGTTCCCAAAACCTTTTTGGGAGATTAGGACACATAGTGTCTCCAACCTTCACAAATTCTCATACAATATGAGAACATGTTTCTCACTAAATTTTACTCTATCACATTGCAACTAAAATTGTTTCAGATATCGCTATATCTTCCACACATGATAGTTTCTGAAACAATCCTTTCAGCTCCTAGATAACCTTGATAATAACAAACAACATTTGAATATCAAGGATCATGGAGGCAAGTGTGATACTTAGACACTAACACTGGAATTGTTACTCTCGATTTAATACACATTATTAAACTTCATGGAGTAAGCAAGGTTTGCTAAAGTTTGCAATAAGACTTTAAACTTTAGATTGACACTCAAACAATACGGTACCAGTCCGTAAAGTTAAATATCCAGAATTCTATAGTTCTATTATCTCAATTATAGCTAAGCGCAAAGGTAGTAAACAAATGCCAATGACTACAACAAACTATGCAAATTCACTTTGATTTAGTTCATGATAAAATGAGTTCATCTAACTCCCACTCAAAAACAACATCCCTCGAGTCGTCTTTGGTGATTACACGAACCAAATTCACTACACCACGACCAATCATCACGTGAGGCAGTGTAGCTGCAATGGCGAGCATCTCAATATGGTTCATCATATCATCCATATGACTCGTGCTTAACCTTTCGGTCCATGTTCCGAGGCCATGTCTGTACATGCTAGGCTCGCCAAGTAGAACCTTAGTATTTGCATGTGTTTCAAGGCCATGTCTGTACATGCTAGGCTTGAAAACACCCGTTGTATGCGAACGTAGAGTCTATCACACCCGATCATCACGTGGTGTCTCGAAACGACGAACTTTCTTAACGGTGCATACTAAGGAAGAACATATAATTATCTTGATATTAAGTGAGAGGGATCATCTTATAATGCTACCGCAGCGATCATGATCGTAACTAAGCAAAATAAGATGTATAAAAGGATAAACATCACATGCATGGATAATGTGATATGATATGGTCCTTCTCGCAATAGATCTCCATCTTTGTGCGTCTTGGTATGATCTCCATCATGCCACCGGCGCGGCACCAAGGTCCATGGCGCCACCACCATGGTCGTCCTTCTCCATTACAATATATCTCATGGATATATATACAGCACGCAGGCCTTAAAAAGGAAAAACCACAACCATATGGCTCCAGCCGGTTGTTTACAATAAATCTCATTTCATACAACAATTTGGTAACAATGACCATATCACATCACATGCCCTGCAAAAACAAGTTAGACGCTTCTAAATTATCTTTGCAAATTTTACGTGGTTTTAGGCTTCCTAGGAAAGAACCGATCTTACCTACGGACAAGAACCACAACGTTGATTCGCTAGTTGTTTCTTTTCATCCCTTTCCAGGGCCCTCCGTAGCAAATGCCATATCACTAATGTTAGAGAAACTGACACCCCCAAAGCCACTTTATACGATACAAGCCGTATGTCAAGCGTGACACGCAATCTGCGCTTAGGGCCGCTTCAATCCAACATTGCCGCAATATGAACAAGTGCACAAAAGAGGGTAACAACTAGAGGATCAACGCCCACATCTCTATGTGTTCTAACCGTACAAAGCATCTACGCATAGACGAGGCTCTGATACCACTGAAGGGTTCGTTGCATAGAAAACAAAAATTTTCCTACGGTTGTAACAGCCAAGATCACATCTAGAAGATCACTTGTAACGGTTTGAGAAGGACTCACCCTCGAAGACCAAAAGCTTTAACGAGAACTATTCTCGTGGGTGATGTAGTCGAACACTCGCCGACCTCAAGGTCGTGATGAAGACTTGACGCCACGAACGGGCAGCGTCTCCGTAGTCGGTCACACGTACAGATCAGTGACGACCTCCGCCCCTTGCTCCAGTTGGGCAGCGGAAGTAGTGGATCCTCGGGAACTCCAGCAGCACTACAACATAGTGGTGGTGGTGGTAGAGAAGATCTTGAGCAGGGCTTCGCCTAAGCACCGTACTCGTGAAACTGGATCAGCTAGCAAGGGGAGGAAGATGCCAACCAAAGGGCATATGAGAGATGGAGGAATGAGTGAGTTGTGTGAGGACCTCCACCCATCTATATATAGGAGGAGGGGGAGGCAGCCCCCAAGGGGTAGCACGCCCCAAGAGGTGCCCCCACCTCTCCCCTCATCATGTGGGTGGACTCTCCACTCACAAAAACAAAGGGTCACACATTATTCCCATAATTTCCATAAATCTCCACTCAAAATTCCAAGAGTTTTATCACATTAAAACACTTTTAATTATCTTGTTTAATGTCACTCAAATTAATGAACACTTCATTCAATGAGTACTTCATTGATGAACACTTCATTCAATGAACACATTAACAATTATCCCCTTGCACTATTTTGATATACCGAAACTATTCCAGCAGTTTTATCAAAAACAGTCCATGTGTTGTCCAGTATATTCTCCGGCGTTCCGTATCCACTCAAACGCGTCAACGAATCCTTAAGTGTGTCACCCTACGGTTCGTGAATAAAATGGACATGACAGAGACTCTTCTCCGATCAATAATCATCAGAGGGATCTGGAGATCCATGATGACTCCCACTTACTCAACGATGAACTAGTGATCGTGTGAACCATTACTCCGTAACCAATTCCTTTTGTCTCGCGATATTTTACTTGTCCGAGATCCGATCATTTGGTATCATCCATACCTAGTTCGATCTCGTTACCGACAAGTACTCTTTACTCGTTCCGTGATATAACATCCTCGTGAGCCAGTCACGTGCTTGCAAGCGATGTCAATGTGATATCACCGAGAGGGCCCAGAGTATATCTCTCCGTCATCTGGATGGACAAATCCCACTCTTGATCCACGAGCCTCAACTAACACTTTCCAAGTACCCAACGACACCTTTATAATCACCCTGTTACGGTGTGACGTTTGATGGAATCAAAGTACTCTTCCGGTGTCAGTGATTGACGTGATCTCATGGTCTAAGGATTAGGGTTACTTCGTGAAAGTTTGATACAGCAATAGAAACTTTGATGACATGATCGTATTGCTATAACTATTGTGGGTGTGTGTTCATCACATCATTCTCCAATGATATGACCTTGTTATTAACGACATCCAATGTCAATGATCAGGAAACCTTGATCATCCGTTAATCAACAAGCTAGTATAAAGAGAGACATTACTAGGAACCTTTTCTTTGTTTATTAAACACACATGTATTAACGTTTCCGGTTAACAAAATTATAGCATGAAAATAAACATTTATCATAAACATGGAATAAGATAATAACCACTTTATTATTGCCTCTCGGGCATATTCCCTTCAATATCACCTTATTATATTGTTGTTGATGATATGTTTATTATTATAATGTTGACTATATTCGACGAAGGATGGAAGGTCTAGGCTATCCCGCCCCGACGCTTTGTTCCATTCGAGTCACCTAGGATCCGAGTTCCGGGTATTGGTTTTGAGACTGAGCGTGCCTAACCGCGTGTGGGATTTTATGGGGTCCCCTCTTCTTACCTATCTAGCTTCAAACATTTCTAGTGGTGGCCCAAGCTGATTTACCATTTGAAAACCGTGTGTGTGTCTGTTGGGTCGCTCCTGGCAGATATTATTTAAAACAACTCGAACCAGTGAGGACATAGTTGTAACACCCTCAGATGCTTGTAACAGCAATCATCATCACTGTTGACTATCACTGTTTGCTAATCACTGTTACTCCCTGTCCCTAATCAAACTTTGCTTCTTCTCTTTCCAAACCATGCTGGTTGGTAATCAAAACACAAAGCCCAATGCATTTTTCTCATCAAGAAATCCAACCCTAGATGAAACCACCTCAAATGGAAAATTAAACAGAAGTGCTGAAATAAAGTTGTTCCAAAATTCATGGAACTATTTTTGTAAATTGCCTAAAATCAATACAAACATGTGGGACCAACTTTGGTAATTGTTGGAGTTGCAGAAAATTCCAAACAAATCAAACAGTAGGTTAAAACCCCTACTTTGGGCATTTAATATTTAAAATAAATATCTAATGATTTTATTTGGTTACAAAAACTTTTGTGGCACTGGCTTATAATGTTATACTAATATTGGGACACCTAACACATTTTACAAAAATGCCTAAGCTGGAAAATAAATTACCAAAAGATAAATCAGAAAAGAAAAGACAAAGAAAAAAAAAACCCTATAACCCGCCCTGGGCACATGGCCCACCTGGCCCACCCGCAGCCTCTCTCTCTCTCCTTCCCCAACTGCCCCCGTCCCCTCCCCTGTTCCCTGACGCCATGGATGGGGCAGAGGACACGGCGCCATGGCCCCCCTCCCCACCTGCTCCCCTCCTCACCTGCCTCCCCCTGGAGATAAGGCCGAGGCCCCTACCTCCTCGCCCATCCTCCAGCCCTCCCCCTCTCTGTTCTCTCCCCCTGTCCAGGATCTCGCCCGAGCCGTCGTCGCTGGGAGGACGTCGTCGACGCGGCCAACGGCCTCCCCGTGCCACGGGAGGTTGTCCAGGAGGTCGGCCGCGCTCGACTCCTTCCCCTTGTGCTCGGAATCGACCTGAGGAGCCTCGTGGACCTCCGCCCCCTCCTTCTTCCCCGTCGCCGGTCGCCTCCTACCTCGCCGCAATTCGCGCCAAGCCGACCCCCTCCGTCCCCCACGAACACTCCCCGAGCTCTCTGGTGAGCTTGCCCCGCGATTTCCCTTCCTTCCCCTGCATTTTGGTCGCCGTAGGGCCGCGTTCCCCGTCGGTCGCCATTAATGGAGCTTGAGCTCCCGGGGCGCTCGCGCTCGCCGCAGCCCACGCCCGCGGCGCCCCTGCCTACGCCCGGCCTCCCCTGGCCATCCCCCTTGCCGCGCACCTGGGGCCGCAACCGCGCCCCTCGCCGTGCCCCCTCGCCGTTGCCCTCGCCGCCGGCGTGCCTCTGGCCACGGCTGGGTTAGTCCATGGGGCTAATCCCCACTGACATGTGGGGTCCCGCCCCACTAATCCCCTCTAATAAGCCTATTTACATTAACCAGAAAACAAACCCCACCCCCACTGACATGCGGGCCCTGCCCCTTTAATTTAATCAAAATTGTTTATTTAAAATGTTACACTGACAGGTGGGTCCCCTCTAAATAATTAACTAAATGATTTAGGTTAATCCAATTAATTAAGAACTAGTCAATGACAGGTGGGTCCAGAGGCATTTTCCAATTTAATTATATGTTTTATAAATAACAGAGGCTGACATGTGGGTCCCACATGTCAGCACTGTTCTGGATAATGTTGTGGATAATGTTTTGGATAATGTTTAAATAAATAATAAAAGAAATCCAGAAAATCATTTAAATTGAATTAAAACTTTGAAATTCAATAACTTTTAAATCGTAACTCGGATTCAAAAACTTTATACATGAAAGTTGATCAGAAAAATACAACGAATACGAATACGCTATCCGTATGTCGACCACACCCCTCTAACACAACAAACATCGAACATTCCCCCTCCGGACCGTCTGTCCGATAAATTGTCCGGTACTGTTAGAGTGCCCGGATGAATTTATTCCGAACACGAAAGTTGTCCGGAATGGATCAACCAGCACGGATACACCCCCCTTATGTTGTTTCGGTAACCACGACACCTCCGGCTTGTTCCTTCCCCTCCGGACACCCTGTCCGGTAATCACCCGGAGCCGGCAGTTCATCCTCAGATGAATTCCCGCTCCGAGCATACCACATTGCACTGCGTTAGAACACCGTTAACTTTTCATCTGTCATGTCATGCATATGTTTGTATATTATTGCTGTGTATTTATTATTTCTTTCCCCCTTTAATCTCCGGTAGACCCCGCTGCTGCCGTCGACTACACCGCTGCTGAGTACGACTACGTCGTCGACGACCCTACTACTACCGTCGAGCTTGCAGGCAAGCAGAGCCATTCTCTTCCCCAGATATTGCCTATCTTTCCGTACATCTCTTGCACTAGGCATTGTTACTGCTGCTGCTACGATTTCAATCCTATTCAATTGCATAGCCTGATTTTTGTCGCCCCTTGATGTGCCTTCCTTTATCCTATGCTGCCTATTATTATTATGCATTATTCAGCAGTGAACCCTACACATTGTTAGCTAGGATTAGATAGAGAGTCGTGATCACTCAGGGGAGTGAATGCGTATACAAATATTTATAACTGCACAGGTACGGTACAATGCAGACACCGTCAAAGGCCCTATCTGGGTTATGCCTAGTCACCTCAAGTGTGAGCTATCAAGGAGTAGTCTTTGTACTCCACTCGCGGCTGACTTTGTCTTACCGCCATAGGGTCTTGACAACGGTTGTCCTAAAGGTAAGAAGTCGGGCGACCCAACGGTGCCTGCGAGAGGTATTGCGACGGGACGACAGGGAGGGCACGACCAGTGTACCGGTGTGCTTGGCCCCTGATCGTTGGCCGCGAGAGTTACCAACCCACGAAAGTCGAGCTCCTCCCGGAGCACACGCGAGACAAGGTAAGGAGACGGTTCACCTTGTTGGTAACCGCAGTGACTTGGTGGGACGACGGGGCAGGCACCGATGTACTGGTGGTCCTGGCTGCTGTCGTTGTCCGCGGGTCAGTTAAGTCGAGGCAACGATAACGGTTGTCACGCAGGTTAATTGAAATGCTAAATGGTTCAGTGAATGTCTTGAGTTGGCTATATGCCATGTACGCACTACCTACCCGTGGGAACTACGAGTTATGGGCTCCTCCGCTTTTTAGTGTCGTCCGAGGACTCTTCAGACGTCAGCAGTACCGCGGCCTGCGCCGGGAAGTGGTGTTGTCTTTTTGCTTGAGCGGTGTGTCTTATTTGGATTTGCTTTAACTTCACCGGCCAGCCACGCACCGTGCAGGAGTACGTTCGGGTTGGGGTCCAAGGCCCGTCGTACTTAGGATTTAGACCGGCGGATGACCTCTCTGTTGAGTTTGAAAGATGGGCTATGAAGTGTCGGATAGCCTCGGTGGAGCGTTCCCTAACAAGGTTCCCGCCACCCTGGAGATCCGTGCGTGTAGCGTAACACAAGTGCACCCCTGCAGGGAAGATTAATCTATCGATAGCCGTGTCCACGATAACAGGACGCTTTATGCTGAAGCTGGATCTTACCACTAGAAACTATTATTATTAAACTGTATGGTTCCGGGTTCCCTTCCTCGCGGGGATGTCGAGGAGGTGAACTCGGAGGCATTGTTAATTATTACAACTTATTATTATTCAATGTTGCAGCAACTTCTGCTTCATTGTTACTTTAAGTTTTATATAAACTGTTGGCTGGTTCTTATCTCATGCTGCAAGACATCGTCGGAAGATGCTAGTCTTCGATAGGCCTAGCTTCTTACCCTTGCTCTAAATTTCTGTCTTCAGTCCACTATATACAGCCTCTTCATTCCGTTGATACAATGCATAATGCTTAGTAGCGGACGTAAGACTCGCGGGTATACTAGATACTCACCTGCTTTATTTCCTTTACTGTTTTGCCTGATCGGCCGCTGCAGCCGACGTTGGAGCCCAGGAGCAGGAGTACCCTGGAGGCACCTACTACGACGTCGAGTTCCCCGGTGACCAGGAGTAGTACTGTGGATCCCAGGCAGGAGGCCTCGCCTTTTCGTTCTGTATATCTGATGTGATTTGTGCTAGCCTTCTTAAGGCAAAACTTGACTAACTATGTCTGTACTCAGATATTATGGCTTGTATGACTTATGCATTCGGGTCTGTGTGACCCCCTCTATTGTAACATATTTGTTTATCCTTTTGTGTTTAGTGTTGTGCTGTGATATTATCACCGTGGCACCCTAATCTCAGTCGTGTACCCTGTGTGTATGATTACTGTACACGGTCTGATTTTGGGGGCGTCACAATAGTTCCCTTGCTGGCCCATCATGACCGGCTGAGGACCCGGTTATCCCAATGTGCGATGAACCGGCAATCCAAACCTGGAGTCATACGGTAGAGACCAGATCGAGAGCGCGGCCGGCTCCTGAGCTGGATGTCGTCTCACCGGGGGCCACCCGGATTTGTTCGTTGTTAGCTAGAGGGACTTGTCGTTTCGGATCTCTTGGAACTAAATCATAAAATGGTTGCCTATGATGGGTAGCAACTGAGAGTGATGGACGTGCGTGCGGAGCCTCGTAATGGGCAGTTGGTACACCCCTGCAGGGTTAAATCTTTTCGAGAAGCCGTGTCCACGGTTATGGACGACTTGAGACCTACGTCCTGTTCATAGACAACAACAACTGAGATAATCTTAATATAACTTGATCAACGTGTGCGTGTGCCTTGACTGCTTCTTCTTCGTCGGGATGCGAAGAGGAGGACAAGGATAGGATAGGTGTTATGTTTGCGTATGCAGTTGATAGCAAGACTTGTTGGAGGCGATTCCTCATCGAATGCTTGGCTTCTTACCTTACTCTCTAGATCGTTAGCCACTTCATAAATGCTAGTGCGGCAGCAACCTCACCACTTACCCCTTCCTTACCGTAAACTACTAGTTGTCCTAGAATGACGAGTGATGAAGTCCTTGCTGGGTCAGATGACCACTACAGTTGGATGCTGAGTACCTCTGTACTCATGATACTACCCCCAAACTCTTTTCAGGGTTCAGATCGACAACAGGTATGGTGATCGACGTTTCACGTGGAGACTCGACGACGACTAGTTAGGCGGATCCCGGCGGAGGGCCTGGACCCGTGTGGTTATGGGGTCGTTGTTTTTCTCTTTGCCAGTAGGCATTTGATTGTAGTCTGTACTCAGACATGTATCTTCCGCTGTTGTATTATATTTGAGGTAGTTGTATGCCGATTGTATGAGATGTTGTATCCTTGTATCTGTAATGTTGTGATATCATGTTGGAAATCCGGGGCATATGGCTATGTCATATGTCGCGGTGGGTCCGATATGTGCTTCGTCCTCGGGTTCGGGCGGAAACGTCCGAATCTGAAACAGTACCGCATATCGGGCCTTACAGTTGTGGAGACCCCACAGCCGGTCAAACCTACAGATCCAGTCAAAGGTCCTAAGGACACTGATGCAACATGGGAGAAAAAGAAAAGGGACTATGCTCCGTTCGAGATGTCATACACTCTCGAGAACACAAAGTGGCTCACCGCCAATAAGAAATGCATGGCATTTATAAAGAATACAATTGACTCACACATTGTGTGTTCAATTCCAGAGTGTGCTTCCGCATGGGAGCTCCTTGAAAAGATAAA
This sequence comes from Bromus sterilis, assembly GCA_950022295.1. NCBI lineage: Eukaryota > Viridiplantae > Streptophyta > Magnoliopsida > Poales > Poaceae > Bromus > Bromus sterilis. Next base: position 298,607,682 of record OX465601.1, on the reverse strand, counting down.
GAGCCAGTTCACATGCGCCCAATTTCTTGTCTGGCTGCCAATCCGCCATTGTACGTACATGAAATTATAGATGTGCCTAATGCTTACTGGAGAACCGATCTACTCCAGCAGTTCTTTTTGCCGGCGGATCGCAATATCATTATGGGGATTCCCCTAAGCACGAGGAACATGCAAGATAGATGGGAGTGGAGCCATGAGAGGCAAGGGCTTTTTTGGTAAAGTCGGCATACAATATGTTGGTTCAAACAAAACTCAGGCGAGAGGATTGGCTGGAGGGCCGTCCGGGCCAATCTGACACAGTTGCAGCTTAAAATTCTTGGAAAAGGCTATGGAATTGCAAGGTTCCGCGGAAGTTACATCACTTCTTGTGGCGCCTGGCGGAACACTTCATCCCCACTGAAGACAAGCGCAAGAAGAGGAATATGGTAGTGTCTGAGAACTGTCAAATATGTGGAAGTCCAGACTCTTGGAGGCATAGCTTGCTTGAGTGTAACACAGCTATGGCACTCTGGTCGCTGGCTGATGGTGAGCTTATGGACCATATCATGCGCATAAGAGATCCGAGTGCAAAGTCTTGGTTGGGTGAGATAATTGAAGGGATGGGCCAGAACAATGCCACCGTGGTCTTTGTGACTATGTGGGCAATATGGCATGCTAGGAGGAAGCTAATTCATGAGGACATCCATCAAAGTACATAGACTGTAAGTTTAATTTTGAAGGGAGAAACTATAATCCCGACGCTCATCATCTAGTTAAGTTTGCTTCTAGTTTAGGGCAGGGTAGACACTTATGGATCATGAATCCTCACGATCTAGTCGGTATTCCGATGACCTTGAGATTGAATGAATAAAGGATTGTTTTACCCCTAAAAAAACTAACCTCCACCCGCTACCCTAGCAGTCTTGGGGCCACTTCTTTTGGGTCGATTCCGAAGAAGCGTCACGCCTCTTTCGCGTCTCGTTTGCCCCGGATTCTCCGCCGTTCGGTCCACCTCGGATCCGCTGCCGTTGTCTGCCCTGGATCCGTCGCCGTCCGATACGCCCCGTTCGTCCCATGCGCCTAGTCCGGCTCGGGAGGAAGCCGACGCCCCATCCCGAGCAGCCAAGCCACTGGCGAGGTCTCCTCTGGCTAATCGAGATCTTTATCATGCCTCTCTGTTACATCCTCCATAGGAATTTTCTACTGATGTTGTAGGATTTTTCCACATAGATGATAGATGTAAATTTCCACTAATGCTAGCTACTTAGAGCATCTCCAACCATTCGGCCCCCAAGCCGTTTTTTTGCGCTATTTTAGCGCCGCTTGGGGGCTCTCGGCGGCGAAATCGGCTTGGGACCGACGGCAACCCAGCCACGGCCCACCCCCCCCCCCCCCCACACACACACACACACATGTTCGGCGAAATTTGTGTAAATTTAGGCGAAATGAAGACGAATTCATAATATTCGATAAAATTCAGATTAATTTACATAAAACAGTAAAATAAAAAGAACTACTAAAAAGCAAAAAAACGGTAGAGGTCCTCGTAGTCGGCGGCGGCGGCTCCTCCCACGGCCCCGCCTGCGGCTCCTCCAGTGGCGGCGGCAGCATCGTCGCTCGGCAGCTCGGGCTTCACGACGGCGCCGCCGCTGCACCCCGCCCCGCCTGCAGAACCCCTCCTCCTCCTCCTCCTCCTCCTCGCTGTCGTCGAGGAAGACGACATCTGGCGGAGGCGGCGCGGCCATGCTGCGGCTGTCGCTTCCCCCGGCGGCCATGCTGCGGCTGCCGCTTCCCCCGGTGGCCAGTTCCGCCACCTCATCTCCTCTTGATGCGGCTTGTGCGGCGGAGAAGCGGCGCTTCGCCTCGAAGAGCTCGTAGGCGCGCTTCAGGCGCTCCATCTCCTCGTGCGCGTAGTCGTTCCGCGCCGAGGAGAGGCCATAAGTCATCCTCCTCGTCGACGTCGGGGACCGGCACGGAGGAGGAGCTGACGACGTGGAGCGGCCGGAGGTGTCGTCATGGATGACGAGGCCGCCGCGCGTGCGACGGCTGAGAGGCGTCCCCGGCTCGGTCTTGACCTCGGTCTTGACCGAGAGGAACTGTGGGGGAGAGGACGCGGGACGGTGGAATGGGAGGCCGATCCGCCGGTGGAATGGGAGGACGATCCGTCAGTGAAATGGGAAGACTATCCGCCGGACGAGCAGGACGCCGCCCCGTCCATGCCCCGCGGCAATGTCGCCCACATCGGCATGGACGAGCACGAGTAGGGGCGGCGGACAGCGGCGGGTACTGCAGCCGTGGGTTGTTGCCGCCAAGGATGTGGTCGAGGACGAACGGGAGGGTGCGGCCCTCCGCGCCCCGCCACTTTCCGGTCGGTGGCGTTCTGCCGGCCGGCAACAGGTTGTAGCCCGTTGAAAGACGCAATCGCCTCCTTACAGCGGCGCTCCAACTAGGCCATTCACGAGGCGACGTTGTCCGGCGCGTTCGCCGGGTTGTCGCGGTCGGCCGCCGTCATGGCCTGGCCGGCGGCGGCCACCTCCATGGCGAAGTCGTTCCCGGTGCGAGGGAGCGGCGGCACCGGCACACCGCCGTTGCTGAGCACCTAGTCGTGGGAGGGGCGTGTCCGGCGGGAAAGGGGGTAGCCCGCCTGAGCAAGCAGGATGGCCTCCCACAGCTGCAGCGTGTGGCGGCCGAAGCCGTTCTTCGCCGCGCCGTGGGGGGTAGCGCTCGCCCATGGCTCTCGGCGGGAAGAGGAGAAGAGGAGGTGTGTGTGCGAGGAGGAGAGGAGAGCAAGAAGAACTGGTGTGAGGAGGCCTACGGCGAGCCCCGGCTTTTATAGCGGCCCGTGGGCGCGTGAGGTGTGGACGTGCGGCGTCACCGGGCGGGAAGATGCGGCGGCGGTCGGCGGTCGATTGGACTCCTCACTTCATTGATTCGTCTGCGCCAATTGGACTGGACGACGCCGATCTCCTCGCCGCATTGATTCGCCTGCGACGGCGCCAGGCGCGGGGAAGCCGAGGCGACGGGCTGAGGACGACGCGTGTATTGTCGCCTACAGGTGGGCCCGCTCGACGCAGCATGCGCGAAAGCGCTGGGATGTTTTCCATTCGCGCCAATTTTGCTTCATCCGGCGCCCCAGGCGCCCTCCCGCGTGTCGGGCCGGCTTGTGATCGCGGGACTCAATTTTGGCCCAATCCGGCACTATTTGAGCTCTTGGGGGCGCGACTGGAGGGATTTCGTCGTTCCGGCGCAAATAGCGCCGCCTTGGGGGCCTCTTGGGGGCGTGGCTGGAGATGCTCTTACTCCCTTAGCACAAACTTTGTACTAGATGGACGACATTTATTATGGATCAGAAGAAGTACTTTTTAAAAGACATTATGAGATTTTTAACTTAATTTTGTGTACATATTAGCAATTCAACACTCAATTCAATCTAGGGGTGTAACAAACATTTCAACACATAACTTATACAACAATCGTAGATGAGAATCACAGAAAAGAACTGAATAATTGATTCTATGGGCAAACGATTTTGTGAGCGGTTTCTCAGAATCAGATCCTGAAGAATTGTGAAACGAAAAAAACTAGCCCTTGTCCCCATGCACCGCAACCTTAGAGCATCATCTCCAATAGATGTTGTATATGCCAAAATAACTAACTTTTGCAACACCAAGGCCTAAAACCAGTGCTTCAACAGATGTTGTATATGCAAAAAAAAATTACAACAACAGCTCCAAGTGTTGTATAATTGTGACCATGGTGTTCCAAATATACAACACCAAGGCTTGGTGTTGTAAAACGGCCAGCCGTACGCCAACCACCAACCGCTCTTCCGTTCCCTTCCGTGTGACCGCCAGCCACTGCCGAACTCGCCACCGACCAGATACGCCGCCTCTGGACCACACCGACCACCGCCTGACGACCGCCGAGCCTGTCGCGACTTCGCTCACCCGTTCTGGGCCTTGTTTCTCGCCGGCACGCCACCGCGAGCCGCCCGATTTGGTTTCAGCTGCCGGCCAAATTCACGGCGACCGGAACTTCTCCAACGGCTTTGGGTAGGCGAGGCGATGGGGTAGGATTTTGCGGTGGCCGTGAAGTCGTCGCCACCCAACAGCACTCAGCGCTGGTGCCGCCGCCGCCCTCCACCCGACGGCTCTTCCTCCTCAGTGAAGTGGCCGCCGCCAGCCTGCTGACTGCTCCACTCTAGAAGCCGCTCCGTCACCCTCCTGCTGGCTGCTCGTCTCCGCCGCCCGCCTGCTGACTGCTCCGCCCGCCGGTTTCTTCCACCTCACAAGCAAGGTGTTTGAAAAAATTCCCGAAGGTAAGAATAGATGAACTTGAGATTTTTTGTTGGATGCAAAGTAGTTTACCATTGGTTTTCTGCATTGTAGATGAGCTCGTGTGGCTCCTCTATCATGGAAAATTACTCATCCTCATCGGATGACGAATTTGATTTGAACGAAGAAGAAGACATTGCAATGCTAGTGGCAATGCACAAGGGGAAGAAGCGAATGCGCGGTGGTTCCGTCTAAGACCGTGCTTTCATTCTGAGAGAACGGGTGGATGCGCACAAAAGGTTGATGCGCAACTACTTCGGTCCACAACCCGTTTTTCCGGATAATTATTTTCGGCGCTGGTTCAGAATGTCCCAAGACTTGTTCATCCATATTGCAATTATGTGAAGCAGCATGATCGATGCTTCAAGTAGAGGAGGAATTCTACAGGGTTGATTGGACATAGCACCGAACAGAAGGTCACTGCCGCATTGCGAATCAAACGCTTCATTAAGGTGTACAATGAGATTAGAGACTCCGATTCGCACGATCAATTTTAAAAGGATTTGATGGAGGATTATTGGAAATTCCATGGCGAGAGAGCCCCCTAGTTTCATTTATTTGTTTGTGTATTGTGCAAAACTATGTTGTATGTGTGATGCATTTGATGTTGTGGTTTTGATGAACTATGTAATAATTTGGTATTGTGGACATGTATATTTTTTTATTTCAATTTTTCTTGTTTTAAATTGTGCAAATGTGGCCGGCAGCCGACCAACAGTGGATGTGCAGCAGCCGAACAGCAGCAGGTTGGCAGCCGACCGATTTTTACAACACCGTTTACAACATCTATTGGAGTTGGAGTTTTACAAAACGAATATACAACGTCTGTTGGAGTTGGGTTTTTTTATGTTGTAAAAAGCATTTTTTGGTCTTGTAAATTATACAACACCTAGTTTACAACACCAAATATGCAACATCTATTGAAGATGCTCTTAGTCCCACCATCCCTGCCACCAGCAGACCCTAGAACACCTCTAATTCAATCTATTTCTAATACTCCCTCCGTTCATAAAGAGCAATGCTACATTCACGGACCTTTACGGGGTTTTACTGGATTGGATCTAACTAAGCAGGATTTGATTGGCTAATGAACAATGAGTGGGCCCATGGGGGGGTCAGGAGGGGGAGGGCATTTACAGATCATTTTTGGTTCATAAATATAAAATATTTTAGATCATTAAAATGGTGATCTAAAATATCTTATATTAGTTTACAAAGGAATACTTATGTAGTTTTACACTCCAATGCAATTTTTGATTGCACAGACTGAAGATGTCGGAACAAAATCAACCTTATAAGAGCATGGTTAATATTATAGCCAGCAGCTGGCTATAATACTTTGCCATGTCATCTATAGTCTATCTTATAGCCAACATGTATAATAATTAGCTACATAAGTATACTACTTTTACAATACATGACCCACTTTTCATCCTCACAATGTGTCTAGGAGCACGTGCTAGAGCTAGCTCTTCAGGAAGAGCCCGCCTTGTCTCTCCTCTTCTCTCTCATCCAACTCAGCAAAGATATAATATTTTAATCCTTACAGCCTGCTGACTGGACTTTATTGTACTTGCTCTAATGCTTGGCGTTGCAAATTCTATATTCTTAGTTTCTTAACATCAATAAATACTCAGCTTTAAAGAGCTCAAACTGGCAGAGATTTCTTCCGATTTGTTGATTAAGCCTCGTCAATTCACTATGTGGATTTCAGACATGCACCACTGTTCAACATTTGACACCAACAACAAAAGATGCACTTCCAACTAGACAACCATCTTCATCATCACGACCAGCAAGCACCAGTCAATTAAGTACATGACCAAATCAGTCGAGAATGAAGGACATCATCTCTGTTTCTCCAAAGACTACAACAGCATATGAATTCCATCCGTATTCGATAAGGTCGCCACAACCCCAATGGGAAGTACACAGATGTTCGCCACTACGCTACCGCCTCTGTACCGGCTTGTAGAGCACGACAGTCACAAACTTCGCCTTGAACCTATGAGTGATCCCCAGGGCGACAACAGATCTCGAGTTCTCCTTTTCTATGTAGAGGTGGTTGAGCACCACGGGCTGGGGCAGAGGTAGGCTGCTCGCGTCGTCATGACTCGGCGGAAAGCTCAGCAATGTGTGCTGCAGATGAGGAGGAACCAATGGGGGTTCTCGAGCTTCGTCTTCGTTTCCAGGAATTGGGTTGCTGTAGCTTGAATCCGGCGATGTTGGGACTTCAAATCCAACAACCTGCACCCATGTGATGCATGTTACCCACATGAATACAAACATGATATAGACCGCCAGCAGTTCAGGAAAGAAAGAAAGCGAGCAGTGTACTTACACGGTCATCCCTGTTGCATTGTCGGTGGTCCATATTGCAGCAAGACTCTGTTGCCTATCCTCATAAACGAGTATATTGAAAATGAGTAATTAATTTGATTAACTTGGGTGCAGTGCAAATTGAAAATGAAAATAAAGAGCTGACATAAATCGTACTACATGAACTCCAGGCTAAAGATACTTTTCATTTTTTTTCATGAACCAAATGGATCTGAAAGACCATAAAAAACAAAATCTAGCTGTAAACTACGCATGGAACAAAATGGAGTTTTCCCAGCAAGTACATTCATTTTCAAAAACTGCTCCAACAGATAGTAAGAGAGCATGATGGTATGCTAAAAGATTTCAGTATAACAGTCTTACAAAGAGGACGGTTTATTATAATGGCAAAGTGGCTATGATTATTTTCACTCTGATCTGGTTCTGCAAACAATGAATCAATATCTTCCTTGCATAATAATACTACATCCAGTTGTATTGAATTGCCCATTTCTTAATTTAAAAAAAAACACTGGTACACCATGGCACCCTGAATGTAATGTGCTACGGAAATCAAGGTATGTCCTGCTTCTCATGCCGCCTGAACAGCTCTGCTCATTTGGCCTCCTAATTTCCCCAAGCTGTACTGTAGCAAGTACTTAGGCCTATTGGATCAGAACAGACCACCGTATTGGTCGCATCAGCAGGGATTCAAACCCATGACTACATGGGCGTTAAAACTGGCAACTTACCACCAGGTCAGCACACGAGATGTTTCCTAGTGTGCAAACACATTTGATTAACATATCTGAGAGTTATAGTCAAGTGTCACCAAGATTTTAACGTTCACTGTCTCATCAGGGCACGAGGATTTCCCAGAATCTCAGCTGGTTACAAGAATCCTGGCTCAAATGGGGCAGCACCGAGTTGACCAAAGATTCAGGCCAAGTGTATCAATATTATCTCTTAGCTTAGTTTGATTTAATTCGAAGTAATCCTGGACAATGGAGGAGTCAAGCAGAAGTTTGAATGTTAGGTGAATGCAAGAACGTCTTTTTGTGAGTCAACAGTGAAGTCAGCAAGTATGGGAAGAAAACCCAAATATGAGCAAATGTTGCTCCGTTTCGGAACTACATCAAAGAGACAAGGATTTTTAGCATAGTTACTGCATGGAATCATTTATTTTGATGTGCTAAGCTGGACCTGTCACTTGATTTGGGGCACACAAGCATAAAGGTAAAGAAAAGGAAACATGTTCAGATTTAGTAAGTTGTGGCAGCTAGTTATCATAATTAATGTTTCTAATTTGCAAAACGCAGGAACCTGGACTTAAGATGTACCATTCCCTTTCATTTCCATCTATGGGCAAGCAACACAAATCCAGTATAAGATCCAAATTAACAAATTGGAATAACAGAAACTACCTGATATATTTCAGGGTCGTGTTGGTCGAAAATGATTTACATGTTCCATTATATTTATCAAATGAACTCAAAATTGTTTGAAATTTTACCATACTAGTGTGAGTGCTTAATAGGGGCAGCCCGGTGCATGTAGCTCCCGCTTGCGCAGGGTCCGGGGAAGGGTCCGACCGCTTTGGGTCTATTGTACGGAGCCTTCACTACAGGAAAAACCAAGGATGCCGAGGGTTTTATGTTTGCCGAGGGCTTTTTATCAAGGCCCTCGGCATAGCACGGTGATACGCCGACGGCCCAGCAAAAACCTTCGGCAAAGAATTGCCGTCGGCAAATAATCATCTATGCCAAGGGCCGCCCTCGGCAAACATAAAACCCTCGGCAAATAGTCTCCTATGCCGATGGCCACCCTCGGCAAAGGTAAGTCCTTCGGCAAATCAGCTCGTTGGCTGACGGACGGCTGCCGCCGTCACATTTACGCCGAGGGCAGCCGTCGGCAAACCTTTTTTTTCAAAAAATGTTTAAAAGTAATTAATTTACATCTAACTTATCTAAACTTAAACTTATACAAATTATATATCAATATGGGGTAAAAAAAATCATAGATCATGAATATGCACTTTATTTATGTTTTTGACAATGGTAAAAATGCAACCTCATGTACTTTTGTACCAAAATTTGTTTTGTTTTAAATAAAAAGCAAACTTGACCCGTTCCAACCGAATCGATGGAAATTTATATTTTTCAAGAGAGTTGTATAAAAATAATTTGCAATGCAAACATATGGTATATTATTTTACAAAAATGGAGTGGTACAAATTTACACCAAGTCCTGTGCAATGTTTTTCATTTAAAATTAATTCATTTTTCTGACCGTTAATGGAATTAAATCCAGAAAAATACCTAGACATCTCTAAAGGTTATGAAAACTTGTGGAGATGATCTTTGTGATCCTATTGACCTCTCTCAAAGATATTGGCTACAAATAAATAAAGCAAATTGCATTTTCCTTTATAAAGCGAATATACCTTTTAGCCCCTTTCTAAAGGAGCTATTATTGTCGTTGCTCCATTAAGGCTCAAATGAATTGGCGAAGCTCCTACAATCCAACCCATGATCATTTGGGAAAAATATCATTTGAAACTAGCACTAACATCGGTCATTTGGCTTGAAAGCCATGAACCTTCATACTCGATAGCTCATTTTGAGAAGACTTTTTAAAAAAATTCATTACTCTAAGTTTGTTGTTTTGTATGGTTACTAGGACATAAAATTAGGATGCAACACACAGACTTTATATTTTTTTGTTTTTTTTATTGTTTAAGCTGGTTTCAAAATGAGGTCAAAACGAGGGAGGGGGTCATGTCCGGTGATAGCTAGAGTTAGAATCTTCCAAAACTCTTGGTGGATCTCTGATGAAATGACTACTTTTTTACCTAGAAATGATTTTTTTGAAAAAATAAAGAGCAAACTATCAAGCACTTGTAGTTCAAATTTCACCCCGTTCTAGCTGAATCGGCGGCAATTTGTCTTTTTCAGGAGAGGTGTATAACAAACATTATACATGGAAAGTTTGGTCAATTGTTCGTAAAATATGGTCTAGTATATTACAGAAATGGGTTGCTTCAAATTTACATCTAATATTTGGTAGATCCTTCACAAAACAACCCTACTTTCGACACTCGGATAATGAAAAATGGATTTTTCGTGTAACGGAAATGAAAACATCCGTTGGAAAACTTGTTGCCCATTAAAATATGCACACTTTTGCACAAAATGAGATTATTTAGGAAAACTATCATTTGAAACTAGCAGTAACATCGGTCATTTGGCTTGAAAGCCATGAACCTTCATACTCGATAGCCCATTTTGAGAACACTTTTTAAAAATATTTTCATTATTCTAAGTTTGTTGTATTGTATGGTTACTAGGACATAAATTAGGATGCAACGCGAAGGTTTTACATTTTTTTGATTTTTTTGAATTGTTTAAGCCGGTTTCAAAATGCGATCAAAATGAGGGAGGGGGGGGTCATGACCGGTGATAGCTAGGGGTGGAATCTTGCGAAATTCTTGGTGGATCTCTGATGAAATGACTATTTTTGTACCTAGAAATGATTTTTCAAAAAAATAAAGAGCAAACTATCAAGCACATGTAGTTCAAATGTGACCCCGTTCCAGCTGGATCGATGGAAAGTTGTCTTTTTCAGAAAAGGTGTATAAAAAATATTTTATGTGCAAACATTTCTAAATTATAAATAAAATATGTTCTAGTATTTTTGAAAAATGGAGTGGTTCAAATTTACATCAAATATTTGGTAGGTTCTTCACAAAAAATCGTGCTTTTGTCACTCAAAAAATGAAAAACAATTTGCAAAGAAATTGAAAACTTTCTTTAGCAAACTTGTATGTCATTCCAATATGGACACATTTACAAAATATAAGATAATTTGAAAACACTATACCATGAAATCTGACTATTATATATTTGTTATTTGACTTGGTAACTATAAAAAATAAATTTTTATAGTTGCCGACGGTTTTATCCTCGGCATAGCTCCAACGGATCATGCCTCCTCCACCGTTAGATTTATTGAGATCGAATGGTCACGAGATGCCTCCACGTTGCTCCCACGGATCGTTGGGCCCACGTCAGGAGGCCTTATCCCCAGCGTGAAGATGGGTGGCCCTCTCACACCCACGCTGCTCGCCTCCCAACTGTCTTATCTACGTTGCGCTCGCCCTCCAGCAACTCCTCGTTCCAGCGCCGCCGACCTAGCAGGTCCTCTGCCGGAGGAGATCTCGAGCCCCAGGCAGAGGTGGACGAGCTCCTCGAGTTCGCGCGGCCTGGCGACGCCGGGGACTCCGCTGGACGCCCTTCCCTCCTCGCCGGGGACTCCGCTGGATCATTCACCAGCTCCCCTCGCCGTCCGCCTCACCGGAGCACCCTCCCCTCCTCCGCCGCGCTCCTCCGGGACGCGCTCCTGCAGCACCTCCACCCGCATGCCCTCGGCCCAGGCCCGCTCCCGCACGCTCCCAGCCCGTCCGCTCACCATCCTGGACGCGCTCCTTTAGCGCCTCCTCCCGCACGCCCTCGGCCAGTCCGCTCGCCATCCCTGACGCGCTCGGCGCCGGCGCTGCGCACCGCGTCCACGTCGTGGATTTCTACGTCGGCTAGGGCCGGCACTTGCTGCCGCTCAGGACCTCGCACGACCACGCGGTCGACTTTGCCACCCGCCCTGAAGGTCACGACATTCGTGTCGCCGCCCGCCACAACGACAGCTCGCGCTGCTCCTCGCCGGAGATGCAACCCCTCATGCTGCTCATGCTGGACGATGCCTGCCGGAGCGGCGGTGTTTTTTTTTGTAGAGATCTTTGCCGAGGGTAAAACCCTCGGCATCTGCGCGGGCCCGGCTCATCAGAAAAATCCACGTGGCATTCTTTGCTGAGGGTAATACCTTCGGCAACTCAGCGCAACATGTAACGGACGGAGACGGTGGCATTTGTTTGCCGAGGGCTAGGTACCCTCGGCATTGCTATTTTTGCCGAGGGCCAAATATTTGCCGAGGGTTTGTGCTTTTTTGCCGATGGAAAGGTTGCCGAGGAGGATATGCCGAGGGCCACCGTCGGCATAGGCCTTTGCCGAAGGTATTTAGCCTTTGCCGAAGGTTTTTGACCGTCGGCAAAGACCATCATTCCTATAGTGCTTACCCTACATTTCTGCAAGAGGCTGTTTCCAGGACTTGAACCCGTGACCTCATGGTCACAAGGAAGCAGCTTAACCACTGCGCCAAGGCAGTGTGAGTGCTTAATGTTGAACAAAAAAAATTGAGGCTAAAGAATTTTACAATAACATGTTGTCTTTGTAATGTGGTTGTTTCACGTAGAAACCCTGACACTTCAATGGGAATGGCCCAATTTTGTACACTAAGTGCCATCCATTTTTTTCATGATCGCAAACTTTTACGACGTACCATGTTGGTGAAATGATGACAGCGTGTCAAACGACTTTCAATTTCATGGCCATTTTGTTGAAAAATATATCACTAAATGCATAATGTTTAGCAAATGAAGTTGCAATTGTATGAAATTTTAGGATGTTAGCTTGAATCCTTAATGGGAAGTCCTAAAAACTTTGGGGTTCAAATCACTTAAAAATAATATGTTGTACTTGTAATGTGGTTGTTTCTGGTACAAACAATGATGTTTCGAAGTGATGGTACATCTTCTTACACGATGTACCACTAGTTTTTATCATAACCATCTTGAAATTTCACAACATAACTTGTTGGTGAAATGATGACAACATGCAAAGTTACTTTCAATTTAGAGTTCATTTGAATTGATTTTCATTTTCAGGGTTGCTTTGCTCGAAATTATTCACTTGGTACATTATATTTTTCAAATGAAGTCAAAATTGTTTGAAATTTTAGTATAGCAGTGTGAGTGCCCATTGCTTAGCACACACAAAAATTCGGAGTTTAAACGATTTTAGGATAGCATGTTGTCTTTGTAATGTGGTTGTCTCACATAGAAACCCTGATATTTCGATTGGAATAGCCCATTTTGGACACGAAGTACCAGTATTTTTTTTATCATAATACTCTCAAATTTAAACAACATTACGGTCTGGTGAAATGTTGAGATCATGCCAAGTCTCATACTGATTAGACATCATTTGAATTGGTTTTCAATTTCGAAGTCCTTTAGTGTTTATACCCACTAGCTGTTACAACGCAAATGAATATATTCACTGTATGTATATGCTTTTCCATCTGAACTGCAAAGCAAACAGTGAGAAATTTGGATACACGTGCTTAATTAGTAAACAATATCTCGTAGCCCACTGATGGGTGTAGATAACACCTCCTAATTGGTTACTCCAAGTGGAAGGTTATGATGTAGATAGAAGAAAATTTCGCTCGGATGTACGAATGTGCCAGCCATCGGTGGCTGCGGCGGCGTAGTGGTGGTGGAATGCCTTATCTGGCCAGGTTCTCAACGGTCGCTAGAGTTTGCTGACAGCGAGGGTGGTGGCTCCTCCGTGATTATGGTGCTTTCATCACATAGGCAGTGTGTGGGCCAACAGGCTTGCGGGCCGGTGACACTGTGGCGCCGATTGCATGTGGGTGTTGGGGTGAGTAGCTCCGGGCGAAAGCCTAGACACCATGACGTCTGCGGACGTCACTTTGCCTCCTTGGGGGGGCCTTGTGGAGCTTCTCGTCCTACATCTTTGGACCATGTCCTTTGGCCGAAAGCCTAAAATCTGATGGGTTGCCTGACGACGTCGTTTTCCAAGTTGTTACCCCCTTGGGGCATTATTCGGAAGGTCATTGATCCCCTCGCGCTTTCCCGGGGCTGGACGCGCACGGCACGGCGGTCCTTAGGTGTCTGGCTGGTGATGCTGGTGTGGTTAGCGGGGTGTCTACCTCACTTCCGTTGGCGTTGCAACTCGTGTGGAAACCGAGCTAGGTACCGAATTTTATAGTAAAATCTATACTGCGGGTATTAAATAAAATCAAAGCATTAATCCGTGACTAGCCGATCGTAAATACTGGTCCGGGGACCTAAAAATACAGTATTTGATCGTAAACGGTTGTTTCAGAATCGTAAATACTGGACTGGTAACCTCAAGAGTCTAGTCGCTTCTGGTGTTGCGTCCCAGCGATGATGTAGATCACGCAAGAAAAGGTAAGACAGAAGGAATAAAAGATAAGCTGGAATATACAATTGTTGCAGAGGATAAAATTATTCAAATTCCTTTACCTACTCCGAAACAGAAACTAGTCTTTATCACCAAAAATATTCCTTCCATAGACCTAATCGAACATAAAATGTATTGGTACAAATCTCAACCAGAAGGTACGTTTCTAATAAGCCTTTTATATAATTGCCTAATTCACAAAACTTGACGTATTTCTCATGCCTTGTCACAACACATGCATATATAGTCATAGATCGATGAAGAGCCGACTTTCAGTCAATTCCATCTAGGCTGTATGAGCTTCGATCAAGCCAAAATGCAATTCTAACTATATTGTGTTCAAAGACTGCATGCTGTCCTTCTTCGTAAGGACACACACCATCCCGAACATCGATTGATGAGTAGAAAATCAAAATAAATGAAAATCGGGTTGGTGATGTAGACGATGTTGATTCTATCTAAAGAAAAGTGTTAGTCACATATTTCGAAAATTATGTATAACATTAGTATTAGAAACGTGTAACTGAGTAGTTGCACACTGTAATCCTGCAGTTTTCCTATTCTTGCATTTTGGCCTCTAGACTGCAGAATCATTTTTTTTGGTGCAACTATAGTTACGTATCACTATGTGTAGCTTTCTTGGGATACAAGTAATATTTTTCTCAGCAGTCTTGGAAATAGCACAATATATAAATCTGGGCAATTAATTTTTTTTTCAGGCAAAAATAATCCCAAGTTTTCATACTTGGATCCGCCACATGGGACCGTGCTTTCGCCATCATACCAAACTATGAAAACACATACTATATATAAGATTCCTCGACTGGCATATTTGGATGAAAAATTCCTATACACAAATGGCTCACCGAGTAAGGTTGCGTGATTCTTCCAAATGTCAGTAGCACAGAAAATGGAACCATATGCCTGCCACCTCCATCAACAACGACAAGGGGTATGGATGGCAGTGAAGAAATGCAAAAGAAGAAAAAGACATGACAATTAAACAATTCTATCATAAATTATTTAATGGTTTTTGATATTAGTTTCTCATTGCGACAATGTTTTAGTTCAAAGTGACCACAAAGGCCCACCTCTTATTGACTTAGCAAATAAAAAAGGCCTCAAATGCCCACCTCTTATTGACTTAGCAAATATAAAAGGCTTCAAATGCCCGCCTCTTATTGACTTAGCAAATAATTTTTTTGTAAGCTAATAAGTGCTAACCAAATAAGATTTTATGTTTTTGCACAATCACATTAATATAGACATGTCAATTATGGACAAACCTACTAAAATATTTGTTGCACACGGTTGCAACGCACGGGCAATCTCAGGCAACCGGATCCAGCGTTTCCATCGCCTCACATGCAAGTCACCATCCAACATCGATATCACCAAAAATGTGTGGCGTCGGCAATTCAACAGCAGGCATCGGCCCCCGTCTGTGTTTGGAGTGCCATGTAGCGCATCGCCGTGAAAAACGACAAAACTAATCCTTTTTGCGAAGTTCAGCACAAAATGAACTCATTCTGAAAACATTTCACAAAATAACTCTTTTGTATAACACCCGGGCCCGGGGCTCTATACTAAACAGTATTACACCCTAGTCAAAGGAGCCATGGGGTCAGAGCTGAATGCCGCGCCGGACCGGCATGAGACGCATGACGCCCTAGCCCGGGGGCGCCATGCCTGTTCGCTCAAAGCGATTGAGGGGGCTACATTCTGCAGTGAAGTGTAAAAGGTAGCAGGGAGCAGTGTAGGACGTGAGACGATGATAGTGAAACAAGTGGATGGGAAAGCGGTGTAGCGATATGGGGATAACACAACCGTCCTTTAGCGCATTGATGTCCACTCTACTCAGCCTACCTGCATATCACTGACATATATCAACAAGTATGTGAATTGTTTGTGAGACTATGTGTTGTATGATAATTGTTCTAGTCATCCCTAGTATGTTTGTTCTAGGTCATATTTCCAACCATATTTTAATTCAACAACAATGTTTATCAGTGCTTCTCTTTGAAAGGATCGATATGGTCAACTAGAGGGGGAGGTGTGAATAGATTTCTAACTAATTTAAGCTTTATTAACAACTTTTAGGGTTTAGCGGTTAAACAAGATTCTCTAGATGTGCACTAGATGAACAACCATAGGTGGCAAGCAAGCTCAAACAAATACGCTAGGCAACAACTACAATAGCAAGCCAACAAGCATACAAAGTTATTACAAGGTAAAGATGCGGGAAAGGATAAACCACAAGTGAGACGGAGACACGTTGATTTTTCTACCGAAGTTCACACTCTTTTGAGGGAGTGCTAATCTCCGTTGGAGCGGTGCTCAATCCTTGAGAGTGCTACCATATACGTAGCTCACCGTATTCTCCATTTTGAGTCACCCCCGAAGGATGAGCCTCGATCCACTAGGGGTTGGTGATGAAGGCGACCACCACACTTTACAAACTTCCCGGAGCACACCACAAGCAAGGAAGCTTCCAGGACAAACACGTAGCCACCTAGGAGCCAAAGCTCCAAGAGTAACAAGTCAACGGTGGAGAAATTTTGCGGGGAACACAAATCGGTTTGGTGAAAGTGTAGATCAGGCTTTCCGCTTTCAAATCCCAAAATATCAACAAGTGTTGGTGGAGGAGACGAGAGTATTGAGCATTATGGTGTTCTAGTAATGGAGCTCAATCAAGGAGGGAGAAGGGTTAGGGTTAAAGGAAGAACAATAGGTATTTATATCACTTGGGAGGGCTGGTCAAAATCTGACCGCTGGACTCAAAAACAAAAACAAACAGGATATTCATAATCTATGAAAAAATCTACCCCATATCGATATATAATTTGTATATGCTTACCTTTAGATATGTCAGATATAAATTAATCAAATTTTAACTTTTAAAAAGGTAAATGATTTAAAAAAAATCTATGCCGATGACCGTCGTCGGGTCCATCGGCATAGCTCTGACGGCGTCTACCGGCCGTCAGTGCCAGGGTTGCCAGGGTCAGCTCTATGTCGACGGCGATCATATTCCGACGGCTGTCGTCAGCGTACATAGCTGTCCGACTGCCTATCCATGCCGACAGGCCGTCGGCATAGATGGATGTGTGCCGACGACATATCTGCATCTGTGCCGATGGCCCGGGCGAAAAGTCGTCGGCATAGGAAAGTCGTCGGTATATAGTATATTGGGTTATTCCAGTGGTTTACATGGAATAGAATACTCGCATCCCTCGATACTTGCGGCTGCGGATCATTCGGGGAAAGGTGCCCGGGTCTTGTTTGTTATTTTGTGCTTTCATGAGGGCTTCTTTTGTAATCCTGGATGAATCGAATATTTTCTTTATCTAATACAATCCATATATTTCTAATACAATCCTGAAGTGGACGGACAAGCACAACTTTGTTGTTAACCTCGTAGCTAATGGGTGTCATCGCAAACAAAAAATCTTTTAATTAGATCGGTAGTGCTTGAGCAAAGGAACTCATGTGTTAATAATCACCATTCATGCTTACTAACGAGGGCAAGATAGAATATTCCAAACTAACGAAATCACATGCCACCTTTTACTTTTGGCGTTGCCAGCTTGTCCCAAGACAAACACTATAGATAAGCATAGGGTGTCTTCTTATGTAAATAGCGCAGTAATTTTTTTTAAGTGTTCTCAGAAATGAGCTATCATGTATGAAGATTCATGGTCGCCGTTAGGGCCGTCGGCATAGATCTAACGACATCAGCCTTCCTTTAGCAAACGTTCCACGTGTCAGCCTATGTCGACTTCCAAGGATATGCCGACGGCTACCGTCAGCACAGATTGATATATGTCGATGACCGAAGGTATGCCGAAGACAACCCTCTACATAGGCCAAAGGCCAGTGTTTGTTGACAGCCTTTTGTCGGCCATCGGAATAGATCTAGATCTGCCGATAGCACCGACAAAAAGCTGCCAGCATACAAAAGGTCATCGGCATATTAGGTTACTCTGGAGCTGTGTGTTGGGTGTTTACACCAATCATCACAATCCTAGAAACAATCCGATGGATGTAGATATTAAATTTGTCTCGTTTAACCAAGCAATGAAATATATACAAGAAAGTCAAAACAAAAGGGTATTTTCTATAAATCTGAAGCAAACATGATTTTAGTTTGTCCAAATTCGAAAACATAGTATAGCAACAGATTCTGTTCAAGACCTTATAAAAACCATATAACATTTGTCAAAATCAATGAAAAATATCAATTACTTGTAATTTTAAGAAAGTATAAGGACCTATGAAAAACTAGATGAGGTCACATTTTTAACATACTCAAAAACAAAAATAAACAGGATATTCAAAATATAAGAAAAATTCTACCCCAAATCGATATATAATTTTTATATGCTTAAGTTTAGACAAGTTAGATTTAAATTAATCAAATTTTAACTTTAAAAAAGGTAAATGATTTAAAAAAAATCTATGTCGAAGACCATGGTCGGGTCCATCAGCATAGCTCCGATGGCGTCTACCGACCGTCAGAGCCCGAGTCGCCAGGGTCAGCTCTATGCCGACGGTGGTCATATGCATGTAGCTGTCGTCGGCATAGATAGCTATGCCGACTGCCTATCCATGGCGATAGCCCGTCGGCATAGATGGATGTGTGCCGACGGCATATCTCCATCTATGTCGATGGCCCCGGCGAAAAGTCGTCGGCATAGAAAAAGTCGTCGGTATATAGTATATAGGGTTATTCTGGTAGTGTATATGGAATAGAATACGCTCCGTATGACCATCCCTCGACACTTGCAGCTGCCGATCATGCGGGGAAAGGTGCACGGGTCTTGTAATGTTATTTTGTGCTTTCCTAAGGGCTTTTTTTGTGATCCTGGATGAATCGAATATTTTCTTTATCTAATACAATCCATATATTTCTAATACAATCCTGGATGAATCTAAAGTGGACGGACAAGCAAAACTTTGTTGTTAACCACGGGTTACAACAATATCGCGGGTTATGCCCTGTGTCTGCATTACCAAACATTATTGCCCCTGATTCCATGCGTGGCTAGCAATAAGAGATATTTTCACCTCGTAGCTAATGGGTGTCATCGCAAACAAAAAATATTTTACACTATTGAGGGAGAGGAGCAGCTTAAACAGTACATTACCAAGTACAAGAACGACCTTTTTGGATGATAGTCAGGTTTCCCCGAACGAACGAAGTTGCGAAGAGACGAAGAAAATAACATTCTATCAGACAATTCTCTCAGATGGAGGTAAAAAAGTAATTTTCCAAATCAAATCTTACTGAGGTATATACACACGTACATACAAATATTGATAGACGTCTAGGAATGGAATCAGGGAAAGCGAAGCCTAGGTTAGCCAGATACTCGGGGATCGGTCCTCTGGTAGCACTAGACTAGATAGGTAGATACTACTGCCACTACCAGTAGTGCACATCCATCTTATCTCCACTACCAACGAAACTATGGTTCGTCTCTTCGCCACTATAAATACCCTGCCCGGCCGGTCCGTGATTGATCAGAACCATCACTAGTTGTTAAGTTGTTTAGCGCACACACTCCACCTAGCTAGCCATGGATGTTCAACTTCAGCGCCAGAACGGCTACGGGGTCACTAAGGTGCCTGGCAACGCCTCCCCGGCGATGTCCAAGCTGAACACGGAGGCTAACGGCTTGGCGCAGTACCAGACGGTGATGATACTCTGCGGAGCCAAGCCCCACTTCGCCCTGACCGTCGTCGATCTTGACAAACAAGGGATGCAATACCGTCATGTCGAACTTGCACCGGCCAATCCGGTGAACACCGTCAAACAGGTGGCAATATAGATGTAGATCTATATATATATATAAGATGACTCGTTTTACTAAATTTTATTTCCTAGCTATATATATGAAAAGTCCTTCTTGTCTTGTATATATATAGCACTGGATCAAGGACGACCACTGGGGCATGACTATCAAGGACGACAAGGGGAGAACTGCCTTTGCTATAGTGAACAGGGTGACTGGAGAGGCTATCCAGCACCCGGAAGCAAATGGAGGGCAGGTTGGTCCTGTTGTCTACCCTTTAACCTCTGCTAGAATATTTATCTCTTAGTAAGTAAATGCCCTTCCACATCGATCTATTTCTAAGTAAGTTTCCACACGCAGGTTCGTCTTGTGCCGTACAACCCCATTGTTCGTGACAATTCTGTTCTATGGACCGAGGAGGAAGCGGGCAAAGGTTTCTGCTACATCCGAGAGATGAAGGATATCCATATGCCGGTGAGGCAAGACCCCAAGGTCCTGGACGCCGTCGACGATGGCAAGCGCGTCGTCGTGTCCACCAGGAACGGGGCTCTCACCCAGCACTGGAAGATCCAGCGCGATGCAGTGTAAGCCAGGATAGATGTGCATGCATATCTACCTGATGGGTGGCCACGCAAACCGATATACACTAGAATAATTGATCGAGCTAGCTGCTTACATACATATATGCATGCCAAGTCGATCTGTGCCGCCATCCTGTGCATTGTATTTGCAGTATGCATGCCTCTGTAATGCATGCATATATATGATCCACAGATAAAGTGCTTGCCCAAGGTAATTACATGCAACTCACGTGTTACAATCCACATGTTTCTCTAATGCAACCTTACTTTCGGCTTTGGTTTGTGCATAAGACAGCTGAAGCTTAACGGTTGTACCTGACCTATTACCTGGATTCAATAAATCCTAGGGTCTCTAGAGAAGATGGCTATATCTACATTCGAAACTTGATCAAAGATAATCAGTCCAAAGGGACACAGCGGCTGTGCGTGGGATGGCCACGCTTGAATTGCGCAGAATGGCCATGTGGCGCCCCGGGACGGACACTATGCAGATCTAGCAACTCCTGATAGCCTCCGCATAATATCGATCCCAAGATGCCAGCTTCACACAACATACACGTGAAAACGTGCCCTGTGGTGAACCGCCAGTCTCACAACAGAGATTACAAATATTTCGCAACAACAACATAATACATACATATACAATAACACATACAACAAGGGTCATACGACCAAGATCCAACTAATAAAACGGAAGAGAATAAAACTTTAGACAGGTAGAGAACAACAATTGCCTTAAGGAGACTCAAAAGTAAAGAAAATGGAGTCCATATCCGTGCCCAGACCACTGTCTATGGGATAACTAGCTAACGTTGTCCATCACCATACCAGTAAGTGTTTGTTGTGGCAAGATGAGTACATGGTGATTCCGCAAGTCTCATTACCAAGGGTACTAGCGCTAACAATATGTTAGGTATGGAAGGGATAAGTGGTGAATCTGCAAGCATCTAAGCAACACACTACAACTTACGTCAAATAGAATAAGATGAAAAGTGCGACCGAAGAGGTAACTCGTGAACTACATCCCAATCACCTATCTACGCAAAGATAACACAACCTTGTCCTCCCCTTAGCATAACACCACGAATAAGGGTGGACAAGTGTTAGCAATTATGGTTGAACTTGTACTAACAACTGTCATAAAGCTCAAAGTTGTCCATAACTGTCGACATGAGTTTTCGAAAAGATTTAACCTTGTAGCGGTACACCAATATACACATTATAGGATCCATACGCACGCCCATCAAAACCAGCTACAACCCTAGTGTCAGCCAACTTTTTGGTTGGGCCTCGTTTCGGTCTTGCGGAGGAATGGCCGGATCCGGATCCGGATCCGGAGGGCTAAAAGAAGAAAGATTGTTAATATATGCATGTACATATACAGCTGCATTTTAATTAACAACATTTTAATCAACCTCGCCGGTGTTTTCGAGATTAAAGGTTCCGCCGGAGGCGGAGCCGGAGCCGACTTGTCTCCCGTCCGATGCTTCTTCTCGGTGGAGAGACTCGTCTCCCTCACCGGAATCGTTCAGAAACCGGCGGGTGACATCTTGACCTTCATTGTCGTTGATCATATCGTGAAGCAAGTTTTCCTCATTTTCATCTCTATGAAATATTGGATCCATAGTATCTGCAAATTAAGAATTGCAAGCTATTATAATGAAAATCGTAGGCGGCAGTGGTGTAGTCAACGGTAGCAGCAGAGTCTACCGGAGATTAAAGAGGGGGGAGAAACAGTAAATACACGGCAATCATAGCAAACAATACAAGGCATGACAAATGAAATGCAATCGGTGATCTAACGTAAAACGATGCAATAAGCTCGGCGCTAATGGCGACCTCGCCTGGGAACCACCGAAACTACTCCTGGTCAGTCGGGTACTCGACGTCGTAGTAAGCTCCGCTGGGGTACTCCTGCTCCTAGGCCACGAACAGTACCAGGCCCACCGCACACCGGTGGAATACACCTGACCCGTCGTTCCGCTAAGATACTCTGCGCGGGCACCGTTGGGTCACCCGACTTCTTACCTATAAGGACATCCATGTCTCGGGGCCCTAAGGCGGAGCTACGGAGTCAACATCAAGTGGAGCCCCGAGGATTTCTCCTCGATATCTCACACTTGAGGTGACTCGGCAGATCCGTGTTAGGGCGGACCGATGACGGTGTCTGCAATGAACGTACCTGTACAGTTTATATATATAGTTCCACGATCACTCCCAAAGTGATCACGGCCCGCTAGCTAACCTATGACTAGCAAAGCGCAGAGTCTACCGGAGATTAAAGGGGGGGAGAAACAGTAAATACATAGCAAGCAATAGCAATCAATGCAAGACAAGACAGAAGAATTGTAAACGTTACTCTAACGTGGTACGATGCAATAAGCTCGGAGCGGAAATTCATCCGGGGATGGATTACCGGCTCCGGGTGATTACCGGACAGGGTGTCCGGAGGGGGGGTGATGCCGGAGGTGTCATGGACATCCGACACACGTGTGGGTTATGTATCCGGGTGAGTTGACCTATTCCAAACAACTTTAGTGTTCGAAATAAATTGATCCGGGTACTGTAGCAGTACCGGACAATTCATCGGACTAGCGGTCCGGAGGGGGGCGGTTCAATGTTCGGTATGTTAGGGGGGTGTGGTAGACATACGGATACCGTATTTGGATTCGTTGAATTTTTCTAAGCAACTTTCATGTATAAATTATTTTAATCCGGGTTACGGATTAAAAGATATTAATTAAACTAGTTTATTACATTTTAAAATCAATTAAATCAATTTCTATTTATTAATTCTTTTATTTATTATTAAATGAATTAATAATCATTTTTAATTAACTGACCAGTGGGTCCCACTGGTCAGTGACACAGTTAATAAACAAATTAATTAAATCTAATTAATCAGTGGGGGGGACCCACATGTAAGTCACTTATATATTAACTAAACATTTTAATTAGGTTTTAACTGGGCAGGGCCCACATGTCATAGAGTAGGGTTTTTAACAGATTAAATCAACTAGTATATTTAGAGGTGGGATGTCCCACATGTCATCCTAACAGGGGGTTATCATTTGTTTTTTTTAAATCTCTGTTCTGTCTTAACAGACAATTAAAGGGGGGTGGCCCACTCTCATAGGGGCACTAATTAACTGGCTTAGGGGGGCTAATCCCGTGCTCGCCGCCGACGCCAAGCAGACCACGGTGAGGTCGCCGGTCCGGTCCATTCCGATGACGAGCAGCCGCGGGAGCGGGCGAGCTTCGAACAGGGGCCTTAAGCTCCGCCCAACGGTGCCAAAACCGCGGGCAGAAGCAGACCACGGCGACGGCCAAATCAACCGTGGCGGCGGCCGGAGTACCAGCGCACGGGAACGACGAGGGAGAGGACAAATCGGCGCGCGAGGAAGGGCGAAACGGGCGGCTTCTCACCGCGAGCGTGTAGGGGTTGGGCAGTTTGCTCGGGGCGCCGCGGCGGAGCAGAGGGTGGCCGGCGGCGGCGACGCGGAGCAGCGGCCACGCGCGCGGGGAAGACGAAGGCGACGAATCGGCGGGAATCCTACCGGCGTCGACAGGGAATTCCGCGCGGGCAGTTGTTTCGGCGTCGACGAAGATGGATTTGGTGGAGTTGGGGGAGGAGGAAGAAGACTTGCGCGTATATAGGAAGGGCCATTGGTCCCGGTTGGTAGCACCAACCGGGACCAAAGACTCAACGGTCCCGGTTGGTGCCACGAACCGGGATCGTTGGCCTGGGCGGGGAGGGGCGTGGTGCTGCCACGTCGCACCAGGGTCATCGATCCCGGTTGGTAGCACCAACCGGGACCGTTGAGTCTTTGATCCCGGTTGGTGCTACCAACCGGGACCAATGACCCATTTTATGCAAGCTTTTCGACTTCCCGCCCTTTTCAAATTTATTTTCTTTCTTAATTAGTTAGTTGTTTCAATTTAAAATGATTTTTTGTTTGGAATTTGAAAAAACTTTTAACAGCAAAAGTGCTTCAATTTAATTAACTAATCCAAAACCATTTTTTGTTTTGAAATATTTTTTTTTAACTATACAATTTTACAATTTTCAATTAAAAATGCATTTTTCATTTTCCGAGTGCCGAAAGTAGGGTCTTTTTGTGAAGGATCTACCAAATATTTGATGTCAATTTGAACCAACCCATTTTTGTATTATACTAGACCATATTTTATTAACAATTTACAAAAGTTTCTATGTAAAATGTTTCTTATGCACCTCTGCTGAAAAAGACAAATTGCCGCCAATTTAGCTGGAACGGGGTGAAATTTGAACTACAAGTGCTTGATAGTTTGCTCTTTATTTTTTCAAAAAAACATTTCCAAGTGCACAAGTACTCATTTCATCAGAGATCTACAAAGATTTTTGCAAGACTACACACCTAGCTATCACCGGCCATGCCCCCCTCCCCCGTTTTGACCGCATTTTGAAATCGGTGCTTAAACAATTCAAAAAAAATCAAAAAAATATAAAACCTTCGCGTTGCATCCTATTTTATGTCCTAGTAACCATAGAAACCAACAAACTTGGAATAATGCAAATCTATTAAAAAAGTCTTCTCAAAATGGGCTATCGAGTATGAAGGTTCATGGCTTTCAAGCCAAAAGGCCGAAGTTATAGCTAATTTCAAATAATAGTTTCCCCAAATGATCTCAAATTTTGCATATGTGTGTATATTTGAATGGCCAACAAGTTTTCCAAAGTAAGTTTTCATTTTCGTTGCGCGAAAAATGCATTTTTCATTTTCCGAGTGGGGAAAGTAGGGTCTTTTTGTGAAGGATCTACCAAATATTTGTTGTCAATTTGAACCAACCCATTTTTGTATTATACTAGACCATATTTTATTAACAATTTACAAAAGTTTTATGTAAAATGTTTCTTATGCACCTCTGCTGAAAAAGACAAATTGCCGCCAATTCAGTTGGAACGGGGTGAAATTTGAACTACAAGTGCTTCATAGATTGCTCTTTATTTTTCAAAAAAACATTTCCAAGTGCACAAGTACTCATTTCATCAGAGATCTACAAAGAGTTTTGTAAGATTCCACACCTAGCTATCACCGGCCATGCCCCCCCTCCTCCGTTTTGACCGCATTTTGAAATCGGTGCTTAAACAATTCAAAAAAAATCAAAAAAATATAAAACCTTTGCGTTGCATCCTAATTTATGTCCTAGTAACCATAAAAACCAACAAACTTGGAATAATGCAAATATATTAAAAAAGTCTTCTCAAATGGGCTATCGAGTATGAAGGTTCATGGCTTTCAAGCCAAATGGCCAAAGTTATAGCTAATTTGAAATGATAGTTTCCCCAAATGATCTCATATTTTGCATATGTGTGTATATTTGAATGGCCAACAAGTTTGCCAAAGGAAGTTTTCATTTCCGTTGCACGAAAAATGCATTTTTCATTTTCCGAGTGCCGAAAGTAGGGTCTTTTTGTAAAGGATCTACCAAATATTTGATGTCAATTTGAACCAACCCATTTTTGTATTATACTAGAACATATTTTATTAACAATTTACAAAAGTTTCTATGTAAAATGTTTATTATGCACCTCTGCTGAAAAAGACAAATTGCCGCCAATTCAGCTGGAACGGGGTGAAATTTGAACTACAAGTGCTTGATAGTTTGCTCTTTATTTTTTCAAAAAAAAAAATTCCAAGTGCACAAGTACTCATTTCATCAGAGATCTACAAAGAGTTTTGCAAGATTCCACACCTAGCTATCACCGGCCATGCCCCCCCTCCCCCGTTTTGACTGCATTTTGAAATCGGTGCTTAAACAATTCAAAAAAATCAAAAAAATATAAAACTTTCGCGTTGCATCCTAATTTATGTCCTAGTAACCATAGAAACCAACAAACTTGGAATAATGCAAATCTATTAAAAATGTCTTCTCAAAATGGGCTATCGAGTATGAAGGTTCATGGCTTTCAAGCCAAATGGCCAAAGTTATAGCTAATTTGAAATGATAGTTTCCCCAAATGATCTCATATTTTGCAAATGTGTGTATATTTGAATGGCCAACAAGTTTGCCAAAGGAAGTTTTCATTTCCGTTGCACGAAAAATGCATTTTTCATTTTCTGAGTGCCGAAAGTAGGGTCTTTTTGTGAAGGATCTACCAAATATTTGATGTCAATTTGAACCAACCCATTTTTGTATTATACTAGACCATATTTTATTAACAATTTACAAAAGTTTCTATGTAAAATGTTTCTTATGCACCTCTGCTGAAAAAGACAAATTGCCGCCAATTCAGTTGGAACGGGGTGAAATTTGAACTACAAGTGCTTGATAGTTTGCTCTTTATTTTTTCAAAAAAAAATTTCCAAGTGCACAAGTACTCATTTCATCAGAGATCTACAAAGAGTTTTGCAAGATTCCACACCTAGCTATCACCGGCCATGCCCCCCCTCCCCCGTTTTGACCGCATTTTGAAATCGGTGCTTAAACAATTCAAAAAAATCAAAAATATATAAAACTTTCGCGTTGCATCCTAATTTATGTCCTAGTAACCATAGAAACCAACAAACTTGGAATAATGCAAATCTATTAAAAATGTCTTCTCAAAATGGGCTATCGAGTATGAAGGTTCATGGCTTTCAAGCCAAATGGCCAAAGTTATAGCTAATTTGAAATGATAGTTTCCCCAAATGATCTCATATTTTGCAAATGTGTGTATATTTGAATGGCCAACAAGTTTGCCAAAGGAAGTTTTCATTTCCGTTGCACGAAAAATCCATTTTTCATTTTCCGAGTGCCGAAAGTAGGGTCTTTTTGTGAAGGATCTACCAAATATTTGATGTCAATTTGAACCAAACCATTTTTGTATTATACTAAACCATATTTTATTAACAATTTACAAAAGTTTCTATGTAAAATGTTTCTTATGCACCTCTGCTGAAAAAGACAAATTGCCGCCAATTCAGTTGGAACGGGGTGAAATTTGAACTACCAGTGCTTGATAGATTGCTCTTTATTTTTTCAAAAAAACATTTCCAAGTGCACAAGTACTCATTTCATCAGAGATCTACAAAGAGTTTTGCAAGATTCCACACCTAACTAACCTCCACCCGCTACCCTAGCAGTCTTGGGGCCACTTCTTTTGGGTCGATTCCGAAGAAGCGTCACGCCTCTTTCGCGTCTCGTTTGCCCCGGATTCTCCGCCGTTCGGTCCACCTCGGATCCGCTGCCGTTGTCTGCCCTGGATCCGTCGCCGTCCGATACGCCCCGTTCGTCCCATGCGCCTAGTCCGGCTCGGGAGGAAGCCGACGCCCCATCCCGAGCAGCCAAGCCACTGGCGAGGTCTCCTCTGGCTAATCGAGATCTTTATCATGCCTCTCTGTTACATCCTCCATAGGAATTTTCTACTGATGTTGTAGGATTTTTCCACATAGATGATAGATGTAAATTTCCACTAATGCTAGCTACTTAGAGCATCTCCAACCATTCGGCCCCCAAGCCGTTTTTTTGCGCTATTTTAGCGCCGCTTGGGGGCTCTCGGCGGCGAAATCGGCTTGGGACCGACGGCAACCCAGCCACGGCCCACCCCCCCCCCCCCCACACACACACACACACATGTTCGGCGAAATTTGTGTAAATTTAGGCGAAATGAAGACGAATTCATAATATTCGATAAAATTCAGATTAATTTACATAAAACAGTAAAATAAAAAGAACTACTAAAAAGCAAAAAAACGGTAGAGGTCCTCGTAGTCGGCGGCGGCGGCTCCTCCCACGGCCCCGCCTGCGGCTCCTCCAGTGGCGGCGGCAGCATCGTCGCTCGGCAGCTCGGGCTTCACGACGGCGCCGCCGCTGCACCCCGCCCCGCCTGCAGAACCCCTCCTCCTCCTCCTCCTCCTCCTCGCTGTCGTCGAGGAAGACGACATCTGGCGGAGGCGGCGCGGCCATGCTGCGGCTGTCGCTTCCCCCGGCGGCCATGCTGCGGCTGCCGCTTCCCCCGGTGGCCAGTTCCGCCACCTCATCTCCTCTTGATGCGGCTTGTGCGGCGGAGAAGCGGCGCTTCGCCTCGAAGAGCTCGTAGGCGCGCTTCAGGCGCTCCATCTCCTCGTGCGCGTAGTCGTTCCGCGCCGAGGAGAGGCCATAAGTCATCCTCCTCGTCGACGTCGGGGACCGGCACGGAGGAGGAGCTGACGACGTGGAGCGGCCGGAGGTGTCGTCATGGATGACGAGGCCGCCGCGCGTGCGACGGCTGAGAGGCGTCCCCGGCTCGGTCTTGACCTCGGTCTTGACCGAGAGGAACTGTGGGGGAGAGGACGCGGGACGGTGGAATGGGAGGCCGATCCGCCGGTGGAATGGGAGGACGATCCGTCAGTGAAATGGGAAGACTATCCGCCGGACGAGCAGGACGCCGCCCCGTCCATGCCCCGCGGCAATGTCGCCCACATCGGCATGGACGAGCACGAGTAGGGGCGGCGGACAGCGGCGGGTACTGCAGCCGTGGGTTGTTGCCGCCAAGGATGTGGTCGAGGACGAACGGGAGGGTGCGGCCCTCCGCGCCCCGCCACTTTCCGGTCGGTGGCGTTCTGCCGGCCGGCAACAGGTTGTAGCCCGTTGAAAGACGCAATCGCCTCCTTACAGCGGCGCTCCAACTAGGCCATTCACGAGGCGACGTTGTCCGGCGCGTTCGCTGGGTTGTCGCGGTCGGCCGCCGTCATGGCCTGGCCGGCGGCGGCCACCTCCATGGCGAAGTCGTTCCCGGTGCGAGGGAGCGGCGGCACCGGCACACCGCCGTTGCTGAGCACCTAGTCGTGGGAGGGGCGTGTCCGGCGGGAAAGGGGGTAGCCCGCCTGAGCAAGCAGGATGGCCTCCCACAGCTGCAGCGTGTGGCGGCCGAAGCCGTTCTTCGCCGCGCCGTGGGGGGTAGCGCTCGCCCATGGCTCTCGGCGGGAAGAGGAGAAGAGGAGGTGTGTGTGCGAGGAGGAGAGGAGAGCAAGAAGAACTGGTGTGAGGAGGCCTACGGCGAGCCCCGGCTTTTATAGCGGCCCGTGGGCGCGTGAGGTGTGGACGTGCGGCGTCACCGGGCGGGAAGATGCGGCGGCGGTCGGCGGTCGATTGGACTCCTCACTTCATTGATTCGTCTGCGCCAATTGGACTGGACGACGCCGATCTCCTCGCCGCATTGATTCGCCTGCGACGGCGCCAGGCGCGGGGAAGCCGAGGCGACGGGCTGAGGACGACGCGTGTATTGTCGCCTACAGGTGGGCCCGCTCGACGCAGCATGCGCGAAAGCGCTGGGATGTTTTCCATTCGCGCCAATTTTGCTTCATCCGGCGCCCCAGGCGCCCTCCCGCGTGTCGGGCCGGCTTGTGATCGCGGGACTCAATTTTGGCCCAATCCGGCACTATTTGAGCTCTTGGGGGCGCGACTGGAGGGATTTCGTCGTTCCGGCGCAAATAGCGCCGCCTTGGGGGCCTCTTGGGGGCGTGGCTGGAGATGCTCTTACTCCCTTAGCACAAACTTTGTACTAGATGGACGACATTTATTATGGATCAGAAGAAGTACTTTTTAAAAGACATTATGAGATTTTTAACTTAATTTTGTGTACATATTAGCAATTCAACACTCAATTCAATCTAGGGGTGTAACAAACATTTCAACACATAACTTATACAACAATCGTAGATGAGAATCACAGAAAAGAACTGAATAATTGATTCTATGGGCAAACGATTTTGTGAGCGGTTTCTCAGAATCAGATCCTGAAGAATTGTGAAACGAAAAAAACTAGCCCTTGTCCCCATGCACCGCAACCTTAGAGCATCATCTCCAATAGATGTTGTATATGCCAAAATAACTAACTTTTGCAACACCAAGGCCTAAAACCAGTGCTTCAACAGATGTTGTATATGCAAAAAAAAATTACAACAACAGCTCCAAGTGTTGTATAATTGTGACCATGGTGTTCCAAATATACAACACCAAGGCTTGGTGTTGTAAAACGGCCAGCCGTACGCCAACCACCAACCGCTCTTCCGTTCCCTTCCGTGTGACCGCCAGCCACTGCCGAACTCGCCACCGACCAGATACGCCGCCTCTGGACCACACCGACCACCGCCTGACGACCGCCGAGCCTGTCGCGACTTCGCTCACCCGTTCTGGGCCTTGTTTCTCGCCGGCACGCCACCGCGAGCCGCCCGATTTGGTTTCAGCTGCCGGCCAAATTCACGGCGACCGGAACTTCTCCAACGGCTTTGGGTAGGCGAGGCGATGGGGTAGGATTTTGCGGTGGCCGTGAAGTCGTCGCCACCCAACAGCACTCAGCGCTGGTGCCGCCGCCGCCCTCCACCCGACGGCTCTTCCTCCTCAGTGAAGTGGCCGCCGCCAGCCTGCTGACTGCTCCACTCTAGAAGCCGCTCCGTCACCCTCCTGCTGGCTGCTCGTCTCCGCCGCCCGCCTGCTGACTGCTCCGCCCGCCGGTTTCTTCCACCTCACAAGCAAGGTGTTTGAAAAAATTCCCGAAGGTAAGAATAGATGAACTTGAGATTTTTTGTTGGATGCAAAGTAGTTTACCATTGGTTTTCTGCATTGTAGATGAGCTCGTGTGGCTCCTCTATCATGGAAAATTACTCATCCTCATCGGATGACGAATTTGATTTGAACGAAGAAGAAGACATTGCAATGCTAGTGGCAATGCACAAGGGGAAGAAGCGAATGCGCGGTGGTTCCGTCTAAGACCGTGCTTTCATTCTGAGAGAACGGGTGGATGCGCACAAAAGGTTGATGCGCAACTACTTCGGTCCACAACCCGTTTTTCCGGATAATTATTTTCGGCGCTGGTTCAGAATGTCCCAAGACTTGTTCATCCATATTGCAATTATGTGAAGCAGCATGATCGATGCTTCAAGTAGAGGAGGAATTCTACAGGGTTGATTGGACATAGCACCGAACAGAAGGTCACTGCCGCATTGCGAATCAAACGCTTCATTAAGGTGTACAATGAGATTAGAGACTCCGATTCGCACGATCAATTTTAAAAGGATTTGATGGAGGATTATTGGAAATTCCATGGCGAGAGAGCCCCCTAGTTTCATTTATTTGTTTGTGTATTGTGCAAAACTATGTTGTATGTGTGATGCATTTGATGTTGTGGTTTTGATGAACTATGTAATAATTTGGTATTGTGGACATGTATATTTTTTTATTTCAATTTTTCTTGTTTTAAATTGTGCAAATGTGGCCGGCAGCCGACCAACAGTGGATGTGCAGCAGCCGAACAGCAGCAGGTTGGCAGCCGACCGATTTTTACAACACCGTTTACAACATCTATTGGAGTTGGAGTTTTACAAAACGAATATACAACGTCTGTTGGAGTTGGGTTTTTTTATGTTGTAAAAAGCATTTTTTGGTCTTGTAAATTATACAACACCTAGTTTACAACACCAAATATGCAACATCTATTGAAGATGCTCTTAGTCCCACCATCCCTGCCACCAGCAGACCCTAGAACACCTCTAATTCAATCTATTTCTAATACTCCCTCCGTTCATAAAGAGCAATGCTACATTCACGGACCTTTACGGGGTTTTACTGGATTGGATCTAACTAAGCAGGATTTGATTGGCTAATGAACAATGAGTGGGCCCATGGGGGGGTCAGGAGGGGGAGGGCATTTACAGATCATTTTTGGTTCATAAATATAAAATATTTTAGATCATTAAAATGGTGATCTAAAATATCTTATATTAGTTTACAAAGGAATACTTATGTAGTTTTACACTCCAATGCAATTTTTGATTGCACAGACTGAAGATGTCGGAACAAAATCAACCTTATAAGAGCATGGTTAATATTATAGCCAGCAGCTGGCTATAATACTTTGCCATGTCATCTATAGTCTATCTTATAGCCAACATGTATAATAATTAGCTACATAAGTATACTACTTTTACAATACATGACCCACTTTTCATCCTCACAATGTGTCTAGGAGCACGTGCTAGAGCTAGCTCTTCAGGAAGAGCCCGCCTTGTCTCTCCTCTTCTCTCTCATCCAACTCAGCAAAGATATAATATTTTAATCCTTACAGCCTGCTGACTGGACTTTATTGTACTTGCTCTAATGCTTGGCGTTGCAAATTCTATATTCTTAGTTTCTTAACATCAATAAATACTCAGCTTTAAAGAGCTCAAACTGGCAGAGATTTCTTCCGATTTGTTGATTAAGCCTCGTCAATTCACTATGTGGATTTCAGACATGCACCACTGTTCAACATTTGACACCAACAACAAAAGATGCACTTCCAACTAGACAACCATCTTCATCATCACGACCAGCAAGCACCAGTCAATTAAGTACATGACCAAATCAGTCGAGAATGAAGGACATCATCTCTGTTTCTCCAAAGACTACAACAGCATATGAATTCCATCCGTATTCGATAAGGTCGCCACAACCCCAATGGGAAGTACACAGATGTTCGCCACTACGCTACCGCCTCTGTACCGGCTTGTAGAGCACGACAGTCACAAACTTCGCCTTGAACCTATGAGTGATCCCCAGGGCGACAACAGATCTCGAGTTCTCCTTTTCTATGTAGAGGTGGTTGAGCACCACGGGCTGGGGCAGAGGTAGGCTGCTCGCGTCGTCATGACTCGGCGGAAAGCTCAGCAATGTGTGCTGCAGATGAGGAGGAACCAATGGGGGTTCTCGAGCTTCGTCTTCGTTTCCAGGAATTGGGTTGCTGTAGCTTGAATCCGGCGATGTTGGGACTTCAAATCCAACAACCTGCACCCATGTGATGCATGTTACCCACATGAATACAAACATGATATAGACCGCCAGCAGTTCAGGAAAGAAAGAAAGCGAGCAGTGTACTTACACGGTCATCCCTGTTGCATTGTCGGTGGTCCATATTGCAGCAAGACTCTGTTGCCTATCCTCATAAACGAGTATATTGAAAATGAGTAATTAATTTGATTAACTTGGGTGCAGTGCAAATTGAAAATGAAAATAAAGAGCTGACATAAATCGTACTACATGAACTCCAGGCTAAAGATACTTTTCATTTTTTTTCATGAACCAAATGGATCTGAAAGACCATAAAAAACAAAATCTAGCTGTAAACTACGCATGGAACAAAATGGAGTTTTCCCAGCAAGTACATTCATTTTCAAAAACTGCTCCAACAGATAGTAAGAGAGCATGATGGTATGCTAAAAGATTTCAGTATAACAGTCTTACAAAGAGGACGGTTTATTATAATGGCAAAGTGGCTATGATTATTTTCACTCTGATCTGGTTCTGCAAACAATGAATCAATATCTTCCTTGCATAATAATACTACATCCAGTTGTATTGAATTGCCCATTTCTTAATTTAAAAAAAAACACTGGTACACCATGGCACCCTGAATGTAATGTGCTACGGAAATCAAGGTATGTCCTGCTTCTCATGCCGCCTGAACAGCTCTGCTCATTTGGCCTCCTAATTTCCCCAAGCTGTACTGTAGCAAGTACTTAGGCCTATTGGATCAGAACAGACCACCGTATTGGTCGCATCAGCAGGGATTCAAACCCATGACTACATGGGCGTTAAAACTGGCAACTTACCACCAGGTCAGCACACGAGATGTTTCCTAGTGTGCAAACACATTTGATTAACATATCTGAGAGTTATAGTCAAGTGTCACCAAGATTTTAACGTTCACTGTCTCATCAGGGCACGAGGATTTCCCAGAATCTCAGCTGGTTACAAGAATCCTGGCTCAAATGGGGCAGCACCGAGTTGACCAAAGATTCAGGCCAAGTGTATCAATATTATCTCTTAGCTTAGTTTGATTTAATTCGAAGTAATCCTGGACAATGGAGGAGTCAAGCAGAAGTTTGAATGTTAGGTGAATGCAAGAACGTCTTTTTGTGAGTCAACAGTGAAGTCAGCAAGTATGGGAAGAAAACCCAAATATGAGCAAATGTTGCTCCGTTTCGGAACTACATCAAAGAGACAAGGATTTTTAGCATAGTTACTGCATGGAATCATTTATTTTGATGTGCTAAGCTGGACCTGTCACTTGATTTGGGGCACACAAGCATAAAGGTAAAGAAAAGGAAACATGTTCAGATTTAGTAAGTTGTGGCAGCTAGTTATCATAATTAATGTTTCTAATTTGCAAAACGCAGGAACCTGGACTTAAGATGTACCATTCCCTTTCATTTCCATCTATGGGCAAGCAACACAAATCCAGTATAAGATCCAAATTAACAAATTGGAATAACAGAAACTACCTGATATATTTCAGGGTCGTGTTGGTCGAAAATGATTTACATGTTCCATTATATTTATCAAATGAACTCAAAATTGTTTGAAATTTTACCATACTAGTGTGAGTGCTTAATAGGGGCAGCCCGGTGCATGTAGCTCCCGCTTGCGCAGGGTCCGGGGAAGGGTCCGACCGCTTTGGGTCTATTGTACGGAGCCTTCACTACAGGAAAAACCAAGGATGCCGAGGGTTTTATGTTTGCCGAGGGCTTTTTATCAAGGCCCTCGGCATAGCACGGTGATACGCCGACGGCCCAGCAAAAACCTTCGGCAAAGAATTGCCGTCGGCAAATAATCATCTATGCCAAGGGCCGCCCTCGGCAAACATAAAACCCTCGGCAAATAGTCTCCTATGCCGATGGCCACCCTCGGCAAAGGTAAGTCCTTCGGCAAATCAGCTCGTTGGCTGACGGACGGCTGCCGCCGTCACATTTACGCCGAGGGCAGCCGTCGGCAAACCTTTTTTTTCAAAAAATGTTTAAAAGTAATTAATTTACATCTAACTTATCTAAACTTAAACTTATACAAATTATATATCAATATGGGGTAAAAAAAATCATAGATCATGAATATGCACTTTATTTATGTTTTTGACAATGGTAAAAATGCAACCTCATGTACTTTTGTACCAAAATTTGTTTTGTTTTAAATAAAAAGCAAACTTGACCCGTTCCAACCGAATCGATGGAAATTTATATTTTTCAAAAGAGTTGTATAAAAATAATTTGCAATGCAAACATATGGTATATTATTTTACAAAAATGGAGTGGTACAAATTTACACCAAGTCCTGTGCAATGTTTTTCATTTAAAATTAATTCATTTTTCTGACCGTTAATGGAATTAAATCCAGAAAAATACCTAGACATCTCTAAAGGTTATGAAAACTTGTGGAGATGATCTTTGTGATCCTATTGACCTCTCTCAAAGATATTGGCTACAAATAAATAAAGCAAATTGCATTTTCCTTTATAAAGCGAATATACCTTTTAGCCCCTTTCTAAAGGAGCTATTATTGTCGTTGCTCCATTAAGGCTCAAATGAATTGGCGAAGCTCCTACAATCCAACCCATGATCATTTGGGAAAAATATCATTTGAAACTAGCACTAACATCGGTCATTTGGCTTGAAAGCCATGAACCTTCATACTCGATAGCTCATTTTGAGAAGACTTTTTAAAAAAATTCATTACTCTAAGTTTGTTGTTTTGTATGGTTACTAGGACATAAAATTAGGATGCAACACACAGACTTTATATTTTTTTGTTTTTTTTATTGTTTAAGCTGGTTTCAAAATGAGGTCAAAACGAGGGAGGGGGTCATGTCCGGTGATAGCTAGAGTTAGAATCTTCCAAAACTCTTGGTGGATCTCTGATGAAATGACTACTTTTTTACCTAGAAATGATTTTTTTGAAAAAATAAAGAGCAAACTATCAAGCACTTGTAGTTCAAATTTCACCCCGTTCTAGCTGAATCGGCGGCAATTTGTCTTTTTCAGGAGAGGTGTATAACAAACATTATACATGGAAAGTTTGGTCAATTGTTCGTAAAATATGGTCTAGTATATTACAGAAATGGGTTGCTTCAAATTTACATCTAATATTTGGTAGATCCTTCACAAAACAACCCTACTTTCGACACTCGGATAATGAAAAATGGATTTTTCGTGTAACGGAAATGAAAACATCCGTTGGAAAACTTGTTGCCCATTAAAATATGCACACTTTTGCACAAAATGAGATTATTTAGGAAAACTATCATTTGAAACTAGCAGTAACATCGGTCATTTGGCTTGAAAGCCATGAACCTTCATACTCGATAGCCCATTTTGAGAACACTTTTTAAAAATATTTTCATTATTCTAAGTTTGTTGTATTGTATGGTTACTAGGACATAAATTAGGATGCAACGCGAAGGTTTTACATTTTTTTGATTTTTTTGAATTGTTTAAGCCGGTTTCAAAATGCGATCAAAATGAGG
Organism: Bromus sterilis; assembly: GCA_950022295.1. Lineage (NCBI taxonomy): Eukaryota > Viridiplantae > Streptophyta > Magnoliopsida > Poales > Poaceae > Bromus > Bromus sterilis. The sequence continues at coordinate 298,571,283 of OX465601.1, read as the reverse complement.
GAGGGGGGGGTCATGACCGGTGATAGCTAGGGGTGGAATCTTGCGAAATTCTTGGTGGATCTCTGATGAAATGACTATTTTTGTACCTAGAAATGATTTTTCAAAAAAATAAAGAGCAAACTATCAAGCACATGTAGTTCAAATGTGACCCCGTTCCAGCTGGATCGATGGAAAGTTGTCTTTTTCAGAAAAGGTGTATAAAAAATATTTTATGTGCAAACATTTCTAAATTATAAATAAAATATGTTCTAGTATTTTTGAAAAATGGAGTGGTTCAAATTTACATCAAATATTTGGTAGGTTCTTCACAAAAAATCGTGCTTTTGTCACTCAAAAAATGAAAAACAATTTGCAAAGAAATTGAAAACTTTCTTTAGCAAACTTGTATGTCATTCCAATATGGACACATTTACAAAATATAAGATAATTTGAAAACACTATACCATGAAATCTGACTATTATATATTTGTTATTTGACTTGGTAACTATAAAAAATAAATTTTTATAGTTGCCGACGGTTTTATCCTCGGCATAGCTCCAACGGATCATGCCTCCTCCACCGTTAGATTTATTGAGATCGAATGGTCACGAGATGCCTCCACGTTGCTCCCACGGATCGTTGGGCCCACGTCAGGAGGCCTTATCCCCAGCGTGAAGATGGGTGGCCCTCTCACACCCACGCTGCTCGCCTCCCAACTGTCTTATCTACGTTGCGCTCGCCCTCCAGCAACTCCTCGTTCCAGCGCCGCCGACCTAGCAGGTCCTCTGCCGGAGGAGATCTCGAGCCCCAGGCAGAGGTGGACGAGCTCCTCGAGTTCGCGCGGCCTGGCGACGCCGGGGACTCCGCTGGACGCCCTTCCCTCCTCGCCGGGGACTCCGCTGGATCATTCACCAGCTCCCCTCGCCGTCCGCCTCACCGGAGCACCCTCCCCTCCTCCGCCGCGCTCCTCCGGGACGCGCTCCTGCAGCACCTCCACCCGCATGCCCTCGGCCCAGGCCCGCTCCCGCACGCTCCCAGCCCGTCCGCTCACCATCCTGGACGCGCTCCTTTAGCGCCTCCTCCCGCACGCCCTCGGCCAGTCCGCTCGCCATCCCTGACGCGCTCGGCGCCGGCGCTGCGCACCGCGTCCACGTCGTGGATTTCTACGTCGGCTAGGGCCGGCACTTGCTGCCGCTCAGGACCTCGCACGACCACGCGGTCGACTTTGCCACCCGCCCTGAAGGTCACGACATTCGTGTCGCCGCCCGCCACAACGACAGCTCGCGCTGCTCCTCGCCGGAGATGCAACCCCTCATGCTGCTCATGCTGGACGATGCCTGCCGGAGCGGCGGTGTTTTTTTTTGTAGAGATCTTTGCCGAGGGTAAAACCCTCGGCATCTGCGCGGGCCCGGCTCATCAGAAAAATCCACGTGGCATTCTTTGCTGAGGGTAATACCTTCGGCAACTCAGCGCAACATGTAACGGACGGAGACGGTGGCATTTGTTTGCCGAGGGCTAGGTACCCTCGGCATTGCTATTTTTGCCGAGGGCCAAATATTTGCCGAGGGTTTGTGCTTTTTTGCCGATGGAAAGGTTGCCGAGGAGGATATGCCGAGGGCCACCGTCGGCATAGGCCTTTGCCGAAGGTATTTAGCCTTTGCCGAAGGTTTTTGACCGTCGGCAAAGACCATCATTCCTATAGTGCTTACCCTACATTTCTGCAAGAGGCTGTTTCCAGGACTTGAACCCGTGACCTCATGGTCACAAGGAAGCAGCTTAACCACTGCGCCAAGGCAGTGTGAGTGCTTAATGTTGAACAAAAAAAATTGAGGCTAAAGAATTTTACAATAACATGTTGTCTTTGTAATGTGGTTGTTTCACGTAGAAACCCTGACACTTCAATGGGAATGGCCCAATTTTGTACACTAAGTGCCATCCATTTTTTTCATGATCGCAAACTTTTACGACGTACCATGTTGGTGAAATGATGACAGCGTGTCAAACGACTTTCAATTTCATGGCCATTTTGTTGAAAAATATATCACTAAATGCATAATGTTTAGCAAATGAAGTTGCAATTGTATGAAATTTTAGGATGTTAGCTTGAATCCTTAATGGGAAGTCCTAAAAACTTTGGGGTTCAAATCACTTAAAAATAATATGTTGTACTTGTAATGTGGTTGTTTCTGGTACAAACAATGATGTTTCGAAGTGATGGTACATCTTCTTACACGATGTACCACTAGTTTTTATCATAACCATCTTGAAATTTCACAACATAACTTGTTGGTGAAATGATGACAACATGCAAAGTTACTTTCAATTTAGAGTTCATTTGAATTGATTTTCATTTTCAGGGTTGCTTTGCTCGAAATTATTCACTTGGTACATTATATTTTTCAAATGAAGTCAAAATTGTTTGAAATTTTAGTATAGCAGTGTGAGTGCCCATTGCTTAGCACACACAAAAATTCGGAGTTTAAACGATTTTAGGATAGCATGTTGTCTTTGTAATGTGGTTGTCTCACATAGAAACCCTGATATTTCGATTGGAATAGCCCATTTTGGACACGAAGTACCAGTATTTTTTTTATCATAATACTCTCAAATTTAAACAACATTACGGTCTGGTGAAATGTTGAGATCATGCCAAGTCTCATACTGATTAGACATCATTTGAATTGGTTTTCAATTTCGAAGTCCTTTAGTGTTTATACCCACTAGCTGTTACAACGCAAATGAATATATTCACTGTATGTATATGCTTTTCCATCTGAACTGCAAAGCAAACAGTGAGAAATTTGGATACACGTGCTTAATTAGTAAACAATATCTCGTAGCCCACTGATGGGTGTAGATAACACCTCCTAATTGGTTACTCCAAGTGGAAGGTTATGATGTAGATAGAAGAAAATTTCGCTCGGATGTACGAATGTGCCAGCCATCGGTGGCTGCGGCGGCGTAGTGGTGGTGGAATGCCTTATCTGGCCAGGTTCTCAACGGTCGCTAGAGTTTGCTGACAGCGAGGGTGGTGGCTCCTCCGTGATTATGGTGCTTTCATCACATAGGCAGTGTGTGGGCCAACAGGCTTGCGGGCCGGTGACACTGTGGCGCCGATTGCATGTGGGTGTTGGGGTGAGTAGCTCCGGGCGAAAGCCTAGACACCATGACGTCTGCGGACGTCACTTTGCCTCCTTGGGGGGGCCTTGTGGAGCTTCTCGTCCTACATCTTTGGACCATGTCCTTTGGCCGAAAGCCTAAAATCTGATGGGTTGCCTGACGACGTCGTTTTCCAAGTTGTTACCCCCTTGGGGCATTATTCGGAAGGTCATTGATCCCCTCGCGCTTTCCCGGGGCTGGACGCGCACGGCACGGCGGTCCTTAGGTGTCTGGCTGGTGATGCTGGTGTGGTTAGCGGGGTGTCTACCTCACTTCCGTTGGCGTTGCAACTCGTGTGGAAACCGAGCTAGGTACCGAATTTTATAGTAAAATCTATACTGCGGGTATTAAATAAAATCAAAGCATTAATCCGTGACTAGCCGATCGTAAATACTGGTCCGGGGACCTAAAAATACAGTATTTGATCGTAAACGGTTGTTTCAGAATCGTAAATACTGGACTGGTAACCTCAAGAGTCTAGTCGCTTCTGGTGTTGCGTCCCAGCGATGATGTAGATCACGCAAGAAAAGGTAAGACAGAAGGAATAAAAGATAAGCTGGAATATACAATTGTTGCAGAGGATAAAATTATTCAAATTCCTTTACCTACTCCGAAACAGAAACTAGTCTTTATCACCAAAAATATTCCTTCCATAGACCTAATCGAACATAAAATGTATTGGTACAAATCTCAACCAGAAGGTACGTTTCTAATAAGCCTTTTATATAATTGCCTAATTCACAAAACTTGACGTATTTCTCATGCCTTGTCACAACACATGCATATATAGTCATAGATCGATGAAGAGCCGACTTTCAGTCAATTCCATCTAGGCTGTATGAGCTTCGATCAAGCCAAAATGCAATTCTAACTATATTGTGTTCAAAGACTGCATGCTGTCCTTCTTCGTAAGGACACACACCATCCCGAACATCGATTGATGAGTAGAAAATCAAAATAAATGAAAATCGGGTTGGTGATGTAGACGATGTTGATTCTATCTAAAGAAAAGTGTTAGTCACATATTTCGAAAATTATGTATAACATTAGTATTAGAAACGTGTAACTGAGTAGTTGCACACTGTAATCCTGCAGTTTTCCTATTCTTGCATTTTGGCCTCTAGACTGCAGAATCATTTTTTTTGGTGCAACTATAGTTACGTATCACTATGTGTAGCTTTCTTGGGATACAAGTAATATTTTTCTCAGCAGTCTTGGAAATAGCACAATATATAAATCTGGGCAATTAATTTTTTTTTCAGGCAAAAATAATCCCAAGTTTTCATACTTGGATCCGCCACATGGGACCGTGCTTTCGCCATCATACCAAACTATGAAAACACATACTATATATAAGATTCCTCGACTGGCATATTTGGATGAAAAATTCCTATACACAAATGGCTCACCGAGTAAGGTTGCGTGATTCTTCCAAATGTCAGTAGCACAGAAAATGGAACCATATGCCTGCCACCTCCATCAACAACGACAAGGGGTATGGATGGCAGTGAAGAAATGCAAAAGAAGAAAAAGACATGACAATTAAACAATTCTATCATAAATTATTTAATGGTTTTTGATATTAGTTTCTCATTGCGACAATGTTTTAGTTCAAAGTGACCACAAAGGCCCACCTCTTATTGACTTAGCAAATAAAAAAGGCCTCAAATGCCCACCTCTTATTGACTTAGCAAATATAAAAGGCTTCAAATGCCCGCCTCTTATTGACTTAGCAAATAATTTTTTTGTAAGCTAATAAGTGCTAACCAAATAAGATTTTATGTTTTTGCACAATCACATTAATATAGACATGTCAATTATGGACAAACCTACTAAAATATTTGTTGCACACGGTTGCAACGCACGGGCAATCTCAGGCAACCGGATCCAGCGTTTCCATCGCCTCACATGCAAGTCACCATCCAACATCGATATCACCAAAAATGTGTGGCGTCGGCAATTCAACAGCAGGCATCGGCCCCCGTCTGTGTTTGGAGTGCCATGTAGCGCATCGCCGTGAAAAACGACAAAACTAATCCTTTTTGCGAAGTTCAGCACAAAATGAACTCATTCTGAAAACATTTCACAAAATAACTCTTTTGTATAACACCCGGGCCCGGGGCTCTATACTAAACAGTATTACACCCTAGTCAAAGGAGCCATGGGGTCAGAGCTGAATGCCGCGCCGGACCGGCATGAGACGCATGACGCCCTAGCCCGGGGGCGCCATGCCTGTTCGCTCAAAGCGATTGAGGGGGCTACATTCTGCAGTGAAGTGTAAAAGGTAGCAGGGAGCAGTGTAGGACGTGAGACGATGATAGTGAAACAAGTGGATGGGAAAGCGGTGTAGCGATATGGGGATAACACAACCGTCCTTTAGCGCATTGATGTCCACTCTACTCAGCCTACCTGCATATCACTGACATATATCAACAAGTATGTGAATTGTTTGTGAGACTATGTGTTGTATGATAATTGTTCTAGTCATCCCTAGTATGTTTGTTCTAGGTCATATTTCCAACCATATTTTAATTCAACAACAATGTTTATCAGTGCTTCTCTTTGAAAGGATCGATATGGTCAACTAGAGGGGGAGGTGTGAATAGATTTCTAACTAATTTAAGCTTTATTAACAACTTTTAGGGTTTAGCGGTTAAACAAGATTCTCTAGATGTGCACTAGATGAACAACCATAGGTGGCAAGCAAGCTCAAACAAATACGCTAGGCAACAACTACAATAGCAAGCCAACAAGCATACAAAGTTATTACAAGGTAAAGATGCGGGAAAGGATAAACCACAAGTGAGACGGAGACACGTTGATTTTTCTACCGAAGTTCACACTCTTTTGAGGGAGTGCTAATCTCCGTTGGAGCGGTGCTCAATCCTTGAGAGTGCTACCATATACGTAGCTCACCGTATTCTCCATTTTGAGTCACCCCCGAAGGATGAGCCTCGATCCACTAGGGGTTGGTGATGAAGGCGACCACCACACTTTACAAACTTCCCGGAGCACACCACAAGCAAGGAAGCTTCCAGGACAAACACGTAGCCACCTAGGAGCCAAAGCTCCAAGAGTAACAAGTCAACGGTGGAGAAATTTTGCGGGGAACACAAATCGGTTTGGTGAAAGTGTAGATCAGGCTTTCCGCTTTCAAATCCCAAAATATCAACAAGTGTTGGTGGAGGAGACGAGAGTATTGAGCATTATGGTGTTCTAGTAATGGAGCTCAATCAAGGAGGGAGAAGGGTTAGGGTTAAAGGAAGAACAATAGGTATTTATATCACTTGGGAGGGCTGGTCAAAATCTGACCGCTGGACTCAAAAACAAAAACAAACAGGATATTCATAATCTATGAAAAAATCTACCCCATATCGATATATAATTTGTATATGCTTACCTTTAGATATGTCAGATATAAATTAATCAAATTTTAACTTTTAAAAAGGTAAATGATTTAAAAAAAATCTATGCCGATGACCGTCGTCGGGTCCATCGGCATAGCTCTGACGGCGTCTACCGGCCGTCAGTGCCAGGGTTGCCAGGGTCAGCTCTATGCCGACGGCGATCATATTCCGACGGCTGTCGTCAGCGTACATAGCTGTCCGACTGCCTATCCATGCCGACAGGCCGTCGGCATAGATGGATGTGTGCCGACGACATATCTGCATCTGTGCCGATGGCCCCGGCGAAAAGTCGTCGGCATAGGAAAGTCGTCGGTATATAGTATATTGGGTTATTCCAGTGGTTTACATGGAATAGAATACTCGCATCCCTCGATACTTGCGGCTGCGGATCATTCGGGGAAAGGTGCCCGGGTCTTGTTTGTTATTTTGTGCTTTCATGAGGGCTTCTTTTGTAATCCTGGATGAATCGAATATTTTCTTTATCTAATACAATCCATATATTTCTAATACAATCCTGAAGTGGACGGACAAGCACAACTTTGTTGTTAACCTCGTAGCTAATGGGTGTCATCGCAAACAAAAAATCTTTTAATTAGATCGGTAGTGCTTGAGCAAAGGAACTCATGTGTTAATAATCACCATTCATGCTTACTAACGAGGGCAAGATAGAATATTCCAAACTAACGAAATCACATGCCACCTTTTACTTTTGGCGTTGCCAGCTTGTCCCAAGACAAACACTATAGATAAGCATAGGGTGTCTTCTTATGTAAATAGCGCAGTAATTTTTTTTAAGTGTTCTCAGAAATGAGCTATCATGTATGAAGATTCATGGTCGCCGTTAGGGCCGTCGGCATAGATCTAACGACATCAGCCTTCCTTTAGCAAACCTTCCACGTGTCAGCCTATGTCGACTTCCAAGGATATGCCGACGGCTACCGTCAGCACAGATTGATATATGTCGATGACCGAAGGTATGCCGAAGACAACCCTCTACATAGGCCAAAGGCCAGTGTTTGTTGACAGCCTTTTGTCGGCCATCGGAATAGATCTAGATCTGCCGATAGCACCGACAAAAAGCTGCCAGCATACAAAAGGTCATCGGCATATTAGGTTACTCTGGAGCTGTGTGTTGGGTGTTTACACCAATCATCACAATCCTAGAAACAATCCGATGGATGTAGATATTAAATTTGTCTCGTTTAACCAAGCAATGAAATATATACAAGAAAGTCAAAACAAAAGGGTATTTTCTATAAATCTGAAGCAAACATGATTTTAGTTTGTCCAAATTCGAAAACATAGTATAGCAACAGATTCTGTTCAAGACCTTATAAAAACCATATAACATTTGTCAAAATCAATGAAAAATATCAATTACTTGTAATTTTAAGAAAGTATAAGGACCTATGAAAAACTAGATGAGGTCACATTTTTAACATACTCAAAAACAAAAATAAACAGGATATTCATAATATAAGAAAAATTCTACCCCAAATCGATATATAATTTTTATATGCTTAAGTTTAGACAAGTTAGATTTAAATTAATCAAATTTTAACTTTAAAAAAGGTAAATGATTTAAAAAAAATCTATGTCGAAGACCATGGTCGGGTCCATCAGCATAGCTCCGATGGCGTCTACCGACCGTCAGAGCCCGAGTCGCCAGGGTCAGCTCTATGCCGACGGTGGTCATATGCATGTAGCTGTCGTCGGCATAGATAGCTATGCCGACTGCCTATCCATGGCGATAGCCCGTCGGCATAGATGGATGTGTGCCGACGGCATATCTCCATCTATGTCGATGGCCCCGGCGAAAAGTCGTCGGCATAGAAAAAGTCATCGGTATATAGTATATAGGGTTATTCTGGTAGTGTATATGGAATAGAATACGCTCCGTATGACCATCCCTCGACACTTGCAGCTGCCGATCATGCGGGGAAAGGTGCACGGGTCTTGTAATGTTATTTTGTGCTTTCCTAAGGGCTTTTTTTGTGATCCTGGATGAATCGAATATTTTCTTTATCTAATACAATCCATATATTTCTAATACAATCCTGGATGAATCTAAAGTGGACGGACAAGCAAAACTTTGTTGTTAACCACGGGTTACAACAATATCGCGGGTTATGCCCTGTGTCTGCATTACCAAACATTATTGCCCCTGATTCCATGCGTGGCTAGCAATAAGAGATATTTTCACCTCGTAGCTAATGGGTGTCATCGCAAACAAAAAATATTTTACACTATTGAGGGAGAGGAGCAGCTTAAACAGTACATTACCAAGTACAAGAACGACCTTTTTGGATGATAGTCAGGTTTCCCCGAACGAACGAAGTTGCGAAGAGACGAAGAAAATAACATTCTATCAGACAATTCTCTCAGATGGAGGTAAAAAAGTAATTTTCCAAATCAAATCTTACTGAGGTATATACACACGTACATACAAATATTGATAGACGTCTAGGAATGGAATCAGGGAAAGCGAAGCCTAGGTTAGCCAGATACTCGGGGATCGGTCCTCTGGTAGCACTAGACTAGATAGGTAGATACTACTGCCACTACCAGTAGTGCACATCCATCTTATCTCCACTACCAACGAAACTATGGTTCGTCTCTTCGCCACTATAAATACCCTGCCCGGCCGGTCCGTGATTGATCAGAACCATCACTAGTTGTTAAGTTGTTTAGCGCACACACTCCACCTAGCTAGCCATGGATGTTCAACTTCAGCGCCAGAACGGCTACGGGGTCACTAAGGTGCCTGGCAACGCCTCCCCGGCGATGTCCAAGCTGAACACGGAGGCTAACGGCTTGGCGCAGTACCAGACGGTGATGATACTCTGCGGAGCCAAGCCCCACTTCGCCCTGACCGTCGTCGATCTTGACAAACAAGGGATGCAATACCGTCATGTCGAACTTGCACCGGCCAATCCGGTGAACACCGTCAAACAGGTGGCAATATAGATGTAGATCTATATATATATATAAGATGACTCGTTTTACTAAATTTTATTTCCTAGCTATATATATGAAAAGTCCTTCTTGTCTTGTATATATATAGCACTGGATCAAGGACGACCACTGGGGCATGACTATCAAGGACGACAAGGGGAGAACTGCCTTTGCTATAGTGAACAGGGTGACTGGAGAGGCTATCCAGCACCCGGAAGCAAATGGAGGGCAGGTTGGTCCTGTTGTCTACCCTTTAACCTCTGCTAGAATATTTATCTCTTAGTAAGTAAATGCCCTTCCACATCGATCTATTTCTAAGTAAGTTTCCACACGCAGGTTCGTCTTGTGCCGTACAACCCCATTGTTCGTGACAATTCTGTTCTATGGACCGAGGAGGAAGCGGGCAAAGGTTTCTGCTACATCCGAGAGATGAAGGATATCCATATGCCGGTGAGGCAAGACCCCAAGGTCCTGGACGCCGTCGACGATGGCAAGCGCGTCGTCGTGTCCACCAGGAACGGGGCTCTCACCCAGCACTGGAAGATCCAGCGCGATGCAGTGTAAGCCAGGATAGATGTGCATGCATATCTACCTGATGGGTGGCCACGCAAACCGATATACACTAGAATAATTGATCGAGCTAGCTGCTTACATACATATATGCATGCCAAGTCGATCTGTGCCGCCATCCTGTGCATTGTATTTGCAGTATGCATGCCTCTGTAATGCATGCATATATATGATCCACAGATAAAGTGCTTGCCCAAGGTAATTACATGCAACTCACGTGTTACAATCCACATGTTTCTCTAATGCAACCTTACTTTCGGCTTTGGTTTGTGCATAAGACAGCTGAAGCTTAACGGTTGTACCTGACCTATTACCTGGATTCAATAAATCCTAGGGTCTCTAGAGAAGATGGCTATATCTACATTCGAAACTTGATCAAAGATAATCAGTCCAAAGGGACACAGCGGCTGTGCGTGGGATGGCCACGCTTGAATTGCGCAGAATGGCCATGTGGCGCCCCGGGACGGACACTATGCAGATCTAGCAACTCCTGATAGCCTCCGCATAATATCGATCCCAAGATGCCAGCTTCACACAACATACACGTGAAAACGTGCCCTGTGGTGAACCGCCAGTCTCACAACAGAGATTACAAATATTTCGCAACAACAACATAATACATACATATACAATAACACATACAACAAGGGTCATACGACCAAGATCCAACTAATAAAACGGAAGAGAATAAAACTTTAGACAGGTAGAGAACAACAATTGCCTTAAGGAGACTCAAAAGTAAAGAAAATGGAGTCCATATCCGTGCCCAGACCACTGTCTATGGGATAACTAGCTAACGTTGTCCATCACCATACCAGTAAGTGTTTGTTGTGGCAAGATGAGTACATGGTGATTCCGCAAGTCTCATTACCAAGGGTACTAGCGCTAACAATATGTTAGGTATGGAAGGGATAAGTGGTGAATCTGCAAGCATCTAAGCAACACACTACAACTTACGTCAAATAGAATAAGATGAAAAGTGCGACCGAAGAGGTAACTCGTGAACTACATCCCAATCACCTATCTACGCAAAGATAACACAACCTTGTCCTCCCCTTAGCATAACACCACGAATAAGGGTGGACAAGTGTTAGCAATTATGGTTGAACTTGTACTAACAACTGTCATAAAGCTCAAAGTTGTCCATAACTGTCGACATGAGTTTTCGAAAAGATTTAACCTTGTAGCGGTACACCAATATACACATTATAGGATCCATACGCACGCCCATCAAAACCAGCTACAACCCTAGTGTCAGCCAACTTTTTGGTTGGGCCTCGTTTCGGTCTTGCGGAGGAATGGCCGGATCCGGATCCGGATCCGGAGGGCTAAAAGAAGAAAGATTGTTAATATATGCATGTACATATACAGCTGCATTTTAATTAACAACATTTTAATCAACCTCGCCGGTGTTTTCGAGATTAAAGGTTCCGCCGGAGGCGGAGCCGGAGCCGACTTGTCTCCCGTCCGATGCTTCTTCTCGGTGGAGAGACTCGTCTCCCTCACCGGAATCGTTCAGAAACCGGCGGGTGACATCTTGACCTTCATTGTCGTTGATCATATCGTGAAGCAAGTTTTCCTCATTTTCATCTCTATGAAATATTGGATCCATAGTATCTGCAAATTAAGAATTGCAAGCTATTATAATGAAAATCGTAGGCGGCAGTGGTGTAGTCAACGGTAGCAGCAGAGTCTACCGGAGATTAAAGAGGGGGGAGAAACAGTAAATACACGGCAATCATAGCAAACAATACAAGGCATGACAAATGAAATGCAATCGGTGATCTAACGTAAAACGATGCAATAAGCTCGGCGCTAATGGCGACCTCGCCTGGGAACCACCGAAACTACTCCTGGTCAGTCGGGTACTCGACGTCGTAGTAAGCTCCGCTGGGGTACTCCTGCTCCTAGGCCACGAACAGTACCAGGCCCACCGCACACCGGTGGAATACACCTGACCCGTCGTTCCGCTAAGATACTCTGCGCGGGCACCGTTGGGTCACCCGACTTCTTACCTATAAGGACATCCATGTCTCGGGGCCCTAAGGCGGAGCTACGGAGTCAACATCAAGTGGAGCCCCGAGGATTTCTCCTCGATATCTCACACTTGAGGTGACTCGGCAGATCCGTGTTAGGGCGGACCGATGACGGTGTCTGCAATGAACGTACCTGTACAGTTTATATATATAGTTCCACGATCACTCCCAAAGTGATCACGGCCCGCTAGCTAACCTATGACTAGCAAAGCGCAGAGTCTACCGGAGATTAAAGGGGGGGAGAAACAGTAAATACATAGCAAGCAATAGCAATCAATGCAAGACAAGACAGAAGAATTGTAAACGTTACTCTAACGTGGTACGATGCAATAAGCTCGGAGCGGAAATTCATCCGGGGATGGATTACCGGCTCCGGGTGATTACCGGACAGGGTGTCCGGAGGGGGGGTGATGCCGGAGGTGTCATGGACATCCGACACACGTGTGGGTTATGTATCCGGGTGAGTTGACCTATTCCAAACAACTTTAGTGTTCGAAATAAATTGATCCGGGTACTGTAGCAGTACCGGACAATTCATCGGACTAGCGGTCCGGAGGGGGGCGGTTCAATGTTCGGTATGTTAGGGGGGTGTGGTAGACATACGGATACCGTATTTGGATTCGTTGAATTTTTCTAAGCAACTTTCATGTATAAATTATTTTAATCCGGGTTACGGATTAAAAGATATTAATTAAACTAGTTTATTACATTTTAAAATCAATTAAATCAATTTCTATTTATTAATTCTTTTATTTATTATTAAATGAATTAATAATCATTTTTAATTAACTGACCAGTGGGTCCCACTGGTCAGTGACACAGTTAATAAACAAATTAATTAAATCTAATTAATCAGTGGGGGGGACCCACATGTAAGTCACTTATATATTAACTAAACATTTTAATTAGGTTTTAACTGGGCAGGGCCCACATGTCATAGAGTAGGGTTTTTAACAGATTAAATCAACTAGTATATTTAGAGGTGGGAGGTCCCACATGTCATCCTAACAGGGGGTTATCATTTGTTTTTTTTAAATCTCTGTTCTGTCTTAACAGACAATTAAAGGGGGGTGGCCCACTCTCATAGGGGCACTAATTAACTGGCTTAGGGGGGCTAATCCCGTGCTCGCCGCCGACGCCAAGCAGACCACGGTGAGGTCGCCGGTCCGGTCCATTCCGATGACGAGCAGCCGCGGGAGCGGGCGAGCTTCGAACAGGGGCCTTAAGCTCCGCCCAACGGTGCCAAAACCGCGGGCAGAAGCAGACCACGGCGACGGCCAAATCAACCGTGGCGGCGGCCGGAGTACCAGCGCACGGGAACGACGAGGGAGAGGACAAATCGGCGCGCGAGGAAGGGCGAAACGGGCGGCTTCTCACCGCGAGCGTGTAGGGGTTGGGCAGTTTGCTCGGGGCGCCGCGGCGGAGCAGAGGGTGGCCGGCGGCGGCGACGCGGAGCAGCGGCCACGCGCGCGGGGAAGACGAAGGCGACGAATCGGCGGGAATCCTACCGGCGTCGACAGGGAATTCCGCGCGGGCAGTTGTTTCGGCGTCGACGAAGATGGATTTGGTGGAGTTGGGGGAGGAGGAAGAAGACTTGCGCGTATATAGGAAGGGCCATTGGTCCCGGTTGGTAGCACCAACCGGGACCAAAGACTCAACGGTCCCGGTTGGTGCCACGAACCGGGATCGTTGGCCTGGGCGGGGAGGGGCGTGGTGCTGCCACGTCGCACCAGGGTCATCGATCCCGGTTGGTAGCACCAACCGGGACCGTTGAGTCTTTGATCCCGGTTGGTGCTACCAACCGGGACCAATGACCCATTTTATGCAAGCTTTTCGACTTCCCGCCCTTTTCAAATTTATTTTCTTTCTTAATTAGTTAGTTGTTTCAATTTAAAATGATTTTTTGTTTGGAATTTGAAAAAACTTTTAACAGCAAAAGTGCTTCAATTTAATTAACTAATCCAAAACCATTTTTTGTTTTGAAATATTTTTTTTTAACTATACAATTTTACAATTTTCAATTAAAAATGCATTTTTCATTTTCCGAGTGCCGAAAGTAGGGTCTTTTTGTGAAGGATCTACCAAATATTTGATGTCAATTTGAACCAACCCATTTTTGTATTATACTAGACCATATTTTATTAACAATTTACAAAAGTTTCTATGTAAAATGTTTCTTATGCACCTCTGCTGAAAAAGACAAATTGCCGCCAATTTAGCTGGAACGGGGTGAAATTTGAACTACAAGTGCTTGATAGTTTGCTCTTTATTTTTTCAAAAAAACATTTCCAAGTGCACAAGTACTCATTTCATCAGAGATCTACAAAGATTTTTGCAAGACTACACACCTAGCTATCACCGGCCATGCCCCCCTCCCCCGTTTTGACCGCATTTTGAAATCGGTGCTTAAACAATTCAAAAAAAATCAAAAAAATATAAAACCTTCGCGTTGCATCCTATTTTATGTCCTAGTAACCATAGAAACCAACAAACTTGGAATAATGCAAATCTATTAAAAAAGTCTTCTCAAAATGGGCTATCGAGTATGAAGGTTCATGGCTTTCAAGCCAAAAGGCCGAAGTTATAGCTAATTTCAAATAATAGTTTCCCCAAATGATCTCAAATTTTGCATATGTGTGTATATTTGAATGGCCAACAAGTTTTCCAAAGTAAGTTTTCATTTTCGTTGCGCGAAAAATGCATTTTTCATTTTCCGAGTGGGGAAAGTAGGGTCTTTTTGTGAAGGATCTACCAAATATTTGTTGTCAATTTGAACCAACCCATTTTTGTATTATACTAGACCATATTTTATTAACAATTTACAAAAGTTTTATGTAAAATGTTTCTTATGCACCTCTGCTGAAAAAGACAAATTGCCGCCAATTCAGTTGGAACGGGGTGAAATTTGAACTACAAGTGCTTCATAGATTGCTCTTTATTTTTCAAAAAAACATTTCCAAGTGCACAAGTACTCATTTCATCAGAGATCTACAAAGAGTTTTGTAAGATTCCACACCTAGCTATCACCGGCCATGCCCCCCCTCCTCCGTTTTGACCGCATTTTGAAATCGGTGCTTAAACAATTCAAAAAAAATCAAAAAAATATAAAACCTTTGCGTTGCATCCTAATTTATGTCCTAGTAACCATAAAAACCAACAAACTTGGAATAATGCAAATATATTAAAAAAGTCTTCTCAAATGGGCTATCGAGTATGAAGGTTCATGGCTTTCAAGCCAAATGGCCAAAGTTATAGCTAATTTGAAATGATAGTTTCCCCAAATGATCTCATATTTTGCATATGTGTGTATATTTGAATGGCCAACAAGTTTGCCAAAGGAAGTTTTCATTTCCGTTGCACGAAAAATGCATTTTTCATTTTCCGAGTGCCGAAAGTAGGGTCTTTTTGTGAAGGATCTACCAAATATTTGATGTCAATTTGAACCAACCCATTTTTGTATTATACTAGAACATATTTTATTAACAATTTACAAAAGTTTCTATGTAAAATGTTTATTATGCACCTCTGCTGAAAAAGACAAATTGCCGCCAATTCAGCTGGAACGGGGTGAAATTTGAACTACAAGTGCTTGATAGTTTGCTCTTTATTTTTTCAAAAAAAAAAATTCCAAGTGCACAAGTACTCATTTCATCAGAGATCTACAAAGAGTTTTGCAAGATTCCACACCTAGCTATCACCGGCCATGCCCCCCCTCCCCCGTTTTGACCGCATTTTGAAATCGGTGCTTAAACAATTCAAAAAAATCAAAAAAATATAAAACTTTCGCGTTGCATCCTAATTTATGTCCTAGTAACCATAGAAACCAACAAACTTGGAATAATGCAAATCTATTAAAAATGTCTTCTCAAAATGGGCTATCGAGTATGAAGGTTCATGGCTTTCAAGCCAAATGGCCAAAGTTATAGCTAATTTGAAATGATAGTTTCCCCAAATGATCTCATATTTTGCAAATGTGTGTATATTTGAATGGCCAACAAGTTTGCCAAAGGAAGTTTTCATTTCCGTTGCACGAAAAATGCATTTTTCATTTTCTGAGTGCCGAAAGTAGGGTCTTTTTGTGAAGGATCTACCAAATATTTGATGTCAATTTGAACCAACCCATTTTTGTATTATACTAGACCATATTTTATTAACAATTTACAAAAGTTTCTATGTAAAATGTTTCTTATGCACCTCTGCTGAAAAAGACAAATTGCCGCCAATTCAGTTGGAACGGGGTGAAATTTGAACTACAAGTGCTTGATAGTTTGCTCTTTATTTTTTCAAAAAAAATTTTCCAAGTGCACAAGTACTCATTTCATCAGAGATCTACAAAGAGTTTTGCAAGATTCCACACCTAGCTATCACCGGCCATGCCCCCCCTCCCCCGTTTTGACCGCATTTTGAAATCGGTGCTTAAACAATTCAAAAAAATCAAAAATATATAAAACTTTCGCGTTGCATCCTAATTTATGTCCTAGTAACCATAGAAACCAACAAACTTGGAATAATGCAAATCTATTAAAAATGTCTTCTCAAAATGGGCTATCGAGTATGAAGGTTCATGGCTTTCAAGCCAAATGGCCAAAGTTATAGCTAATTTGAAATGATAGTTTCCCCAAATGATCTCATATTTTGCAAATGTGTGTATATTTGAATGGCCAACAAGTTTGCCAAAGGAAGTTTTCATTTCCGTTGCACGAAAAATCCATTTTTCATTTTCCGAGTGCCGAAAGTAGGGTCTTTTTGTGAAGGATCTACCAAATATTTGATGTCAATTTGAACCAAACCATTTTTGTATTATACTAAACCATATTTTATTAACAATTTACAAAAGTTTCTATGTAAAATGTTTCTTATGCACCTCTGCTGAAAAAGACAAATTGCCGCCAATTCAGTTGGAACGGGGTGAAATTTGAACTACCAGTGCTTGATAGATTGCTCTTTATTTTTTCAAAAAAACATTTCCAAGTGCACAAGTACTCATTTCATCAGAGATCTACAAAGAGTTTTGCAAGATTCCACACCTAACTAACCTCCACCCGCTACCCTAGCAGTCTTGGGGCCACTTCTTTTGGGTCGATTCCGAAGAAGCGTCACGCCTCTTTCGCGTCTCGTTTGCCCCGGATTCTCCGCCGTTCGGTCCACCTCGGATCCGCTGCCGTTGTCTGCCCTGGATCCGTCGCCGTCCGATACGCCCCGTTCGTCCCATGCGCCTAGTCCGGCTCGGGAGGAAGCCGACGCCCCATCCCGAGCAGCCAAGCCACTGGCGAGGTCTCCTCTGGCTAATCGAGATCTTTATCATGCCTCTCTGTTACATCCTCCATAGGAATTTTCTACTGATGTTGTAGGATTTTTCCACATAGATGATAGATGTAAATTTCCACTAATGCTAGCTACTTAGAGCATCTCCAACCATTCGGCCCCCAAGCCGTTTTTTTGCGCTATTTTAGCGCCGCTTGGGGGCTCTCGGCGGCGAAATCGGCTTGGGACCGACGGCAACCCAGCCACGGCCCACCCCCCCCCCCCCCCACACACACACACACACATGTTCGGCGAAATTTGTGTAAATTTAGGCGAAATGAAGACGAATTCATAATATTCGATAAAATTCAGATTAATTTACATAAAACAGTAAAATAAAAAGAACTACTAAAAAGCAAAAAAACGGTAGAGGTCCTCGTAGTCGGCGGCGGCGGCTCCTCCCACGGCCCCGCCTGCGGCTCCTCCAGTGGCGGCGGCAGCATCGTCGCTCGGCAGCTCGGGCTTCACGACGGCGCCGCCGCTGCACCCCGCCCCGCCTGCAGAACCCCTCCTCCTCCTCCTCCTCCTCCTCGCTGTCGTCGAGGAAGACGACATCTGGCGGAGGCGGCGCGGCCATGCTGCGGCTGTCGCTTCCCCCGGCGGCCATGCTGCGGCTGCCGCTTCCCCCGGTGGCCAGTTCCGCCACCTCATCTCCTCTTGATGCGGCTTGTGCGGCGGAGAAGCGGCGCTTCGCCTCGAAGAGCTCGTAGGCGCGCTTCAGGCGCTCCATCTCCTCGTGCGCGTAGTCGTTCCGCGCCGAGGAGAGGCCATAAGTCATCCTCCTCGTCGACGTCGGGGACCGGCACGGAGGAGGAGCTGACGACGTGGAGCGGCCGGAGGTGTCGTCATGGATGACGAGGCCGCCGCGCGTGCGACGGCTGAGAGGCGTCCCCGGCTCGGTCTTGACCTCGGTCTTGACCGAGAGGAACTGTGGGGGAGAGGACGCGGGACGGTGGAATGGGAGGCCGATCCGCCGGTGGAATGGGAGGACGATCCGTCAGTGAAATGGGAAGACTATCCGCCGGACGAGCAGGACGCCGCCCCGTCCATGCCCCGCGGCAATGTCGCCCACATCGGCATGGACGAGCACGAGTAGGGGCGGCGGACAGCGGCGGGTACTGCAGCCGTGGGTTGTTGCCGCCAAGGATGTGGTCGAGGACGAACGGGAGGGTGCGGCCCTCCGCGCCCCGCCACTTTCCGGTCGGTGGCGTTCTGCCGGCCGGCAACAGGTTGTAGCCCGTTGAAAGACGCAATCGCCTCCTTACAGCGGCGCTCCAACTAGGCCATTCACGAGGCGACGTTGTCCGGCGCGTTCGCCGGGTTGTCGCGGTCGGCCGCCGTCATGGCCTGGCCGGTGGCGGCCACCTCCATGGCGAAGTCGTTCCCGGTGCGAGGGAGCGGCGGCACCGGCACACCGCCGTTGCTGAGCACCTAGTCGTGGGAGGGGCGTGTCCGGCGGGAAAGGGGGTAGCCCGCCTGAGCAAGCAGGATGGCCTCCCACAGCTGCAGCGTGTGGCGGCCGAAGCCGTTCTTCGCCGCGCCGTGGGGGGTAGCGCTCGCCCATGGCTCTCGGCGGGAAGAGGAGAAGAGGAGGTGTGTGTGCGAGGAGGAGAGGAGAGCAAGAAGAACTGGTGTGAGGAGGCCTACGGCGAGCCCCGGCTTTTATAGCGGCCCGTGGGCGCGTGAGGTGTGGACGTGCGGCGTCACCGGGCGGGAAGATGCGGCGGCGGTCGGCGGTCGATTGGACTCCTCACTTCATTGATTCGTCTGCGCCAATTGGACTGGACGACGCCGATCTCCTCGCCGCATTGATTCGCCTGCGACGGCGCCAGGCGCGGGGAAGCCGAGGCGACGGGCTGAGGACGACGCGTGTATTGTCGCCTACAGGTGGGCCCGCTCGACGCAGCATGCGCGAAAGCGCTGGGATGTTTTCCATTCGCGCCAATTTTGCTTCATCCGGCGCCCCAGGCGCCCTCCCGCGTGTCGGGCCGGCTTGTGATCGCGGGACTCAATTTTGGCCCAATCCGGCACTATTTGAGCTTTTGGGGGCGCGACTGGAGGGATTTCGTCGTTCCGGCGCAAATAGCGCCGCCTTGGGGGCCTCTTGGGGGCGTGGCTGGAGATGCTCTTACTCCCTTAGCACAAACTTTGTACTAGATGGACGACATTTATTATGGATCAGAAGAAGTACTTTTTAAAAGACATTATGAGATTTTTAACTTAATTTTGTGTACATATTAGAAATTCAACACTCAATTCAATCTAGGGGTGTAACAAACATTTCAACACATAACTTATACAACAATCGTAGATGAGAATCACAGAAAAGAACTGAATAATTGATTCTATGGGCAAACGATTTTGTGAGCGGTTTCTCAGAATCAGATCCTGAAGAATTGTGAAACGAAAAAAACTAGCCCTTGTCCCCATGCACCGCAACCTTAGAGCATCATCTCCAATAGATGTTGTATATGCCAAAATAACTAACTTTTGCAACACCAAGGCCTAAAACCAGTGCTTCAACAGATGTTGTATATGCAAAAAAAAATTACAACAACAGCTCCAAGTGTTGTATAATTGTGACCATGGTGTTCCAAATATACAACACCAAGGCTTGGTGTTGTAAAACGGCCAGCCGTACGCCAACCACCAACCGCTCTTCCGTTCCCTTCCGTGTGACCGCCAGCCACTGCCGAACTCGCCACCGACCAGATACGCCGCCTCTGGACCACACCGACCACCGCCTGACGACCGCCGAGCCTGTCGCGACTTCGCTCACCCGTTCTGGGCCTTGTTTCTCGCCGGCACGCCACCGCGAGCCGCCCGATTTGGTTTCAGCTGCCGGCCAAATTCACGGCGACCGGAACTTCTCCAACGGCTTTGGGTAGGCGAGGCGATGGGGTAGGATTTTGCGGTGGCCGTGAAGTCGTCGCCACCCAACAGCACTCAGCGCTGGTGCCGCCGCCGCCCTCCACCCGACGGCTCTTCCTCCTCAGTGAAGTGGCCGCCGCCAGCCTGCTGACTGCTCCACTCTAGAAGCCGCTCCGTCACCCTCCTGCTGGCTGCTCGTCTCCGCCGCCCGCCTGCTGACTGCTCCGCCCGCCGGTTTCTTCCACCTCACAAGCAAGGTGTTTGAAAAAATTCCCGAAGGTAAGAATAGATGAACTTGAGATTTTTTGTTGGATGCAAAGTAGTTTACCATTGGTTTTCTGCATTGTAGATGAGCTCGTGTGGCTCCTCTATCATGGAAAATTACTCATCCTCATCGGATGACGAATTTGATTTGAACGAAGAAGAAGACATTGCAATGCTAGTGGCAATGCACAAGGGGAAGAAGCGAATGCGCGGTGGTTCCGTCTAAGACCGTGCTTTCATTCTGAGAGAACGGGTGGATGCGCACAAAAGGTTGATGCGCAACTACTTCGGTCCACAACCCGTTTTTCCGGATAATTATTTTCGGCGCTGGTTCAGAATGTCCCAAGACTTGTTCATCCATATTGCAATTATGTGAAGCAGCATGATCGATGCTTCAAGTAGAGGAGGAATTCTACAGGGTTGATTGGACATAGCACCGAACAGAAGGTCACTGCCGCATTGCGAATCAAACGCTTCATTAAGGTGTACAATGAGATTAGAGACTCCGATTCGCACGATCAATTTTAAAAGGATTTGATGGAGGATTATTGGAAATTCCATGGCGAGAGAGCCCCCTAGTTTCATTTATTTGTTTGTGTATTGTGCAAAACTATGTTGTATGTGTGATGCATTTGATGTTGTGGTTTTGATGAACTATGTAATAATTTGGTATTGTGGACATGTATATTTTTTTATTTCAATTTTTCTTGTTTTAAATTGTGCAAATGTGGCCGGCAGCCGACCAACAGTGGATGTGCAGCAGCCGAACAGCAGCAGGTTGGCAGCCGACCGATTTTTACAACACCGTTTACAACATCTATTGGAGTTGGAGTTTTACAAAACGAATATACAACGTCTGTTGGAGTTGGGTTTTTTTATGTTGTAAAAAGCATTTTTTGGTCTTGTAAATTATACAACACCTAGTTTACAACACCAAATATGCAACATCTATTGAAGATGCTCTTAGTCCCACCATCCCTGCCACCAGCAGACCCTAGAACACCTCTAATTCAATCTATTTCTAATACTCCCTCCGTTCATAAAGAGCAATGCTACATTCACGGACCTTTACGGGGTTTTACTGGATTGGATCTAACTAAGCAGGATTTGATTGGCTAATGAACAATGAGTGGGCCCATGGGGGGGTCAGGAGGGGGAGGGCATTTACAGATCATTTTTGGTTCATAAATATAAAATATTTTAGATCATTAAAATGGTGATCTAAAATATCTTATATTAGTTTACAAAGGAATACTTATGTAGTTTTACACTCCAATGCAATTTTTGATTGCACAGACTGAAGATGTCGGAACAAAATCAACCTTATAAGAGCATGGTTAATATTATAGCCAGCAGCTGGCTATAATACTTTGCCATGTCATCTATAGTCTATCTTATAGCCAACATGTATAATAATTAGCTACATAAGTATACTACTTTTACAATACATGACCCACTTTTCATCCTCACAATGTGTCTAGGAGCACGTGCTAGAGCTAGCTCTTCAGGAAGAGCCCGCCTTGTCTCTCCTCTTCTCTCTCATCCAACTCAGCAGAGATATAATATTTTAATCCTTACAGCCTGCTGACTGGACTTTATTGTACTTGCTCTAATGCTTGGCGTTGCAAATTCTATATTCTTAGTTTCTTAACATCAATAAATACTCAGCTTTAAAGAGCTCAAACTGGCAGAGATTTCTTCCGATTTGTTGATTAAGCCTCGTCAATTCACTATGTGGATTTCAGACATGCACCACTGTTCAACATTTGACACCAACAACAAAAGATGCACTTCCAACTAGACAACCATCTTCATCATCACGACCAGCAAGCACCAGTCAATTAAGTACATGACCAAATCAGTCGAGAATGAAGGACATCATCTCTGTTTCTCCAAAGACTACAACAGCATATGAATTCCATCCGTATTCGATAAGGTCGCCACAACCCCAATGGGAAGTACACAGATGTTCGCCACTACGCTACCGCCTCTGTACCGGCTTGTAGAGCACGACAGTCACAAACTTCGCCTTGAACCTATGAGTGATCCCCAGGGCGACAACAGATCTCGAGTTCTCCTTTTCTATGTAGAGGTGGTTGAGCACCACGGGCTGGGGCAGAGGTAGGCTGCTCGCGTCGTCATGACTCGGCGGAAAGCTCAGCAATGTGTGCTGCAGATGAGGAGGAACCAATGGGGGTTCTCGAGCTTCGTCTTCGTTTCCAGGAATTGGGTTGCTGTAGCTTGAATCCGGCGATGTTGGGACTTCAAATCCAACAACCTGCACCCATGTGATGCATGTTACCCACATGAATACAAACATGATATAGACCGCCAGCAGTTCAGGAAAGAAAGAAAGCGAGCAGTGTACTTACACGGTCATCCCTGTTGCATTGTCGGTGGTCCATATTGCAGCAAGACTCTGTTGCCTATCCTCATAAACGAGTATATTGAAAATGAGTAATTAATTTGATTAACTTGGGTGCAGTGCAAATTGAAAATGAAAATAAAGAGCTGACATAAATCGTACTACATGAACTCCAGGCTAAAGATACTTTTCATTTTTTTTCATGAACCAAATGGATCTGAAAGACCATAAAAAACAAAATCTAGCTGTAAACTACGCATGGAACAAAATGGAGTTTTCCCAGCAAGTACATTCATTTTCAAAAACTGCTCCAACAGATAGTAAGAGAGCATGATGGTATGCTAAAAGATTTCAGTATAACAGTCTTACAAAGAGGACGGTTTATTATAATGGCAAAGTGGCTATGATTATTTTCACTCTGATCTGGTTCTGCAAACAATGAATCAATATCTTCCTTGCATAATAATACTACATCCAGTTGTATTGAATTGCCCATTTCTTAATTTAAAAAAAAACACTGGTACACCATGGCACCCTGAATGTAATGTGCTACGGAAATCAAGGTATGTCCTGCTTCTCATGCCGCCTGAACAGCTCTGCTCATTTGGCCTCCTAATTTCCCCAAGCTGTACTGTAGCAAGTACTTAGGCCTATTGGATCAGAACAGACCACCGTATTGGTCGCATCAGCAGGGATTCAAACCCATGACTACATGGGCGTTAAAACTGGCAACTTACCACCAGGTCAGCACACGAGATGTTTCCTAGTGTGCAAACACATTTGATTAACATATCTGAGAGTTATAGTCAAGTGTCACCAAGATTTTAACGTTCACTGTCTCATCAGGGCACGAGGATTTCCCAGAATCTCAGCTGGTTACAAGAATCCTGGCTCAAATGGGGCAGCACCGAGTTGACCAAAGATTCAGGCCAAGTGTATCAATATTATCTCTTAGCTTAGTTTGATTTAATTCGAAGTAATCCTGGACAATGGAGGAGTCAAGCAGAAGTTTGAATGTTAGGTGAATGCAAGAACGTCTTTTTGTGAGTCAACAGTGAAGTCAGCAAGTATGGGAAGAAAACCCAAATATGAGCAAATGTTGCTCCGTTTCGGAACTACATCAAAGAGACAAGGATTTTTAGCATAGTTACTGCATGGAATCATTTATTTTGATGTGCTAAGCTGGACCTGTCACTTGATTTGGGGCACACAAGCATAAAGGTAAAGAAAAGGAAACATGTTCAGATTTAGTAAGTTGTGGCAGCTAGTTATCATAATTAATGTTTCTAATTTGCAAAACGCAGGAACCTGGACTTAAGATGTACCATTCCCTTTCATTTCCATCTATGGGCAAGCAACACAAATCCAGTATAAGATCCAAATTAACAAATTGGAATAACAGAAACTACCTGATATATTTCAGGGTCGTGTTGGTCGAAAATGATTTACATGTTCCATTATATTTATCAAATGAACTCAAAATTGTTTGAAATTTTACCATACTAGTGTGAGTGCTTAATAGGGGCAGCCCGGTGCATGTAGCTCCCGCTTGCGCAGGGTCTGGGGAAGGGTCCGACCGCTTTGGGTCTATTGTACGGAGCCTTCACTACAGGAAAAACCAAGGATGCCGAGGGTTTTATGTTTGCCGAGGGCTTTTTATCAAGGCCCTCGGCATAGCACGGTGATACGCCGACGGCCCAGCAAAAACCTTCGGCAAAGAATTGCCGTCGGCAAATAATCATCTATGCCAAGGGCCGCCCTCGGCAAACATAAAACCCTCGGCAAATAGTCTCCTATGCCGATGGCCACCCTCGGCAAAGGTAAGTCCTTCGGCAAATCAGCTCGTTGGCTGACGGACGGCTGCCGCCGTCACATTTACGCCGAGGGCAGCCGTCGGCAAACCTTTTTTTTCAAAAAATGTTTAAAAGTAATTAATTTACATCTAACTTATCTAAACTTAAACTTATACAAATTATATATCAATATGGGGTAAAAAAAATCATAGATCATGAATATGCACTTTATTTATGTTTTTGACAATGGTAAAAATGCAACCTCATGTACTTTTGTACCAAAATTTGTTTTGTTTTAAATAAAAAGCAAACTTGACCCGTTCCAACCGAATCGATGGAAATTTATATTTTTCAAGAGAGTTGTATAAAAATAATTTGCAATGCAAACATATGGTATATTATTTTACAAAAATGGAGTGGTACAAATTTACACCAAGTCCTGTGCAATGTTTTTCATTTAAAATTAATTCATTTTTCTGACCGTTAATGGAATTAAATCCAGAAAAATACCTAGACATCTCTAAAGGTTATGAAAACTTGTGGAGATGATCTTTGTGATCCTATTGACCTCTCTCAAAGATATTGGCTACAAATAAATAAAGCAAATTGCATTTTCCTTTATAAAGCGAATATACCTTTTAGCCCCTTTCTAAAGGAGCTATTATTGTCGTTGCTCCATTAAGGCTCAAATGAATTGGCGAAGCTCCTACAATCCAACCCATGATCATTTGGGAAAAATATCATTTGAAACTAGCACTAACATCGGTCATTTGGCTTGAAAGCCATGAACCTTCATACTCGATAGCTCATTTTGAGAAGACTTTTTAAAAAAATTCATTACTCTAAGTTTGTTGTTTTGTATGGTTACTAGGACATAAAATTAGGATGCAACACACAGACTTTATATTTTTTTGTTTTTTTTATTGTTTAAGCTGGTTTCAAAATGAGGTCAAAACGAGGGAGGGGGTCATGTCCGGTGATAGCTAGAGTTAGAATCTTCCAAAACTCTTGGTGGATCTCTGATGAAATGACTACTTTTTTACCTAGAAATGATTTTTTTGAAAAAATAAAGAGCAAACTATCAAGCACTTGTAGTTCAAATTTCACCCCGTTCTAGCTGAATCGGCGGCAATTTGTCTTTTTCAGGAGAGGTGTATAACAAACATTATACATGGAAAGTTTGGTCAATTGTTCGTAAAATATGGTCTAGTATATTACAGAAATGGGTTGCTTCAAATTTACATCTAATATTTGGTAGATCCTTCACAAAACAACCCTACTTTCGACACTCGGATAATGAAAAATGGATTTTTCGTGTAACGGAAATGAAAACATCCGTTGGAAAACTTGTTGCCCATTAAAATATGCACACTTTTGCACAAAATGAGATTATTTAGGAAAACTATCATTTGAAACTAGCAGTAACATCGGTCATTTGGCTTGAAAGCCATGAACCTTCATACTCGATAGCCCATTTTGAGAACACTTTTTAAAAATATTTTCATTATTCTAAGTTTGTTGTATTGTATGGTTACTAGGACATAAATTAGGATGCAACGCGAAGGTTTTACATTTTTTTGATTTTTTTGAATTGTTTAAGCCGGTTTCAAAATGCGATCAAAACGAGGGAGGGGGGGGTCATGACCGGTGATAGCTAGGGGTGGAATCTTGCGAAATTCTTGGTGGATCTCTGATGAAATGACTATTTTTGTACCTAGAAATGATTTTTCAAAAAAATAAAGAGCAAACTATCAAGCACATGTAGTTCAAATGTGACCCCGTTCCAGCTGGATCGATGGAAAGTTGTCTTTTTCAGAAAAGGTGTATAAAAAATATTTTATGTGCAAACATTTCTAAATTATAAATAAAATATGTTCTAGTATTTTTGAAAAATGGAGTGGTTCAAATTTACATCAAATATTTGGTAGGTTCTTCACAAAAAATCGTGCTTTTGTCACTCAAAAAATGAAAAACAATTTGCAAAGAAATTGAAAACTTTCTTTAGCAAACTTGTATGTCATTCCAATATGGACACATTTACAAAATATAAGATAATTTGAAAACACTATACCATGAAATCTGACTATTATATATTTGTTATTTGACTTGGTAACTATAAAAAATAAATTTTTATAGTTGCCGACGGTTTTATCCTCGGCATAGCTCCAACGGATCATGCCTCCTCCACCGTTAGATTTATTGAGATCGAATGGTCACGAGATGCCTCCACGTTGCTCCCACGGATCGTTGGGCCCACGTCAGGAGGCCTTATCCCCAGCGTGAAGATGGGTGGCCCTCTCACACCCACGCTGCTCGCCTCCCAACTGTCTTATCTACGTTGCGCTCGCCCTCCAGCAACTCCTCGTTCCAGCGCCGCCGACCTAGCAGGTCCTCTGCCGGAGGAGATCTCGAGCCCCAGGCAGAGGTGGACGAGCTCCTCGAGTTCGCGCGGCCTGGCGACGCCGGGGACTCCGCTGGACGCCCTTCCCTCCTCGCCGGGGACTCCGCTGGATCATTCACCAGCTCCCCTCGCCGTCCGCCTCACCGGAGCACCCTCCCCTCCTCCGCCGCGCTCCTCCGGGACGCGCTCCTGCAGCACCTCCACCCGCATGCCCTCGGCCCAGGCCCGCTCCCGCACGCTCCCAGCCCGTCCGCTCACCATCCTGGACGCGCTCCTTTAGCGCCTCCTCCCGCACGCCCTCGGCCAGTCCGCTCGCCATCCCTGACGCGCTCGGCGCCGGCGCTGCGCACCGCGTCCACGTCGTGGATTTCTACGTCGGCTAGGGCCGGCACTTGCTGCCGCTCAGGACCTCGCACGACCACGCGGTCGACTTTGCCACCCGCCCTGAAGGTCACGACATTCGTGTCGCCGCCCGCCACAACGACAGCTCGCGCTGCTCCTCGCCGGAGATGCAACCCCTCATGCTGCTCATGCTGGACGATGCCTGCCCGAGCGGCGGTGTTTTTTTTTGTAGAGATCTTTGCCGAGGGTAAAACCCTCGGCATCTGCGCGGGCCCGGCTCATCAGAAAAATCCACGTGGCATTCTTTGCTGAGGGTAATACCTTCGGCAACTCAGCGCAACATATAACGGACGGAGACGGTGGCATTTGTTTGCCGAGGGCTAGGTACCCTCGGCATTGCTATTTTTGCCGAGGGCCAAATATTTGCCGAGGGTTTGTGCTTTTTTGCCGATGGAAAGGTTGCCGACGAGGATATGCCGAGGGCCACCGTCGGCATAGGCCTTTGCCGAAGGTATTTAGCCTTTGCCGAAGGTTTTTGACCGTCGGCAAAGACCATCATTCCTATAGTGCTTACCCTACATTTCTGCAAGAGGCTGTTTCCAGGACTTGAACCCGTGACCTCATGGTCACAAGGAAGCAGCTTAACCACTGCGCCAAGGCAGTGTGAGTGCTTAATGTTGAACAAAAAAAATTGAGGCTAAAGAATTTTACAATAACATGTTGTCTTTGTAATGTGGTTGTTTCACGTAGAAACCCTGACACTTCAATGGGAATGGCCCAATTTTGTACACTAAGTGCCATCCATTTTTTTCATGATCGCAAACTTTTACGACGTACCATGTTGGTGAAATGATGACAGCGTGTCAAACGACTTTCAATTTCATGGCCATTTTGTTGAAAAATATATCACTAAATGCATAATGTTTAGCAAATGAAGTTGCAATTGTATGAAATTTTAGGATGTTAGCTTGAATCCTTAATGGGAAGTCCTAAAAACTTTGGGGTTCAAATCACTTAAAAATAATATGTTGTACTTGTAATGTGGTTGTTTCTGGTACAAACAATGATGTTTCGAAGTGATGGTACATCTTCTTACACGATGTACCACTAGTTTTTATCATAACCATCTTGAAATTTCACAACATAACTTGTTGGTGAAATGATGACAACATGCAAAGTTACTTTCAATTTAGAGTTCATTTGAATTGATTTTCATTTTCAGGGTTGCTTTGCTCGAAATTATTCACTTGGTACATTATATTTTTCAAATGAAGTCAAAATTGTTTGAAATTTTAGTATAGCAGTGTGAGTGCCCATTGCTTAGCACACACAAAAATTCGGAGTTTAAACGATTTTAGGATAGCATGTTGTCTTTGTAATGTGGTTGTCTCACATAGAAACCCTGATATTTCGATTGGAATAGCCCATTTTGGACACGAAGTACCAGAATTTTTTTTATCATAATACTCTCAAATTTAAACAACATTACGGTCTGGTGAAATGTTGAGATCATGCCAAGTCTCATACTGATTAGACATCATTTGAATTGGTTTTCAATTTCGAAGTCCTTTAGTGTTTATACCCACTAGCTGTTACAACGCAAATGAATATATTCACTGTATGTATATGCTTTTCCATCTGAACTGCAAAGCAAACAGTGAGAAATTTGGATACACGTGCTTAATTAGTAAACAATATCTCGTAGCCCACTGATGGGTGTAGATAACACCTCCTAATTGGTTACTCCAAGTGGAAGGTTATGATGTAGATAGAAGAAAATTTCGCTCGGATGTACGAATGTGCCAGCCATCGGTGGCTGCGGCGGCGTAGTGGTGGTGGAATGCCTTATCTGGCCAGGTTCTCAACGGTCGCTAGAGTTTGCTGACAGCGAGGGTGGTGGCTCCTCCGTGATTATGGTGCTTTCATCACATAGGCAGTGTGTGGGCCAACAGGCTTGCGGGCCGGTGACACTGTGGCGCCGATTGCATGTGGGTGTTGGGGTGAGTAGCTCCGGGCGAAAGCCTAGACACCATGACGTCTGCGGACGTCACTTTGCCTCCTTGGGGGGGCCTTGTGGAGCTTCTCGTCCTACATCTTTGGACCATGTCCTTTGGCCGAAAGCCTAAAATCTGATGGGTTGCCTGACGACGTCGTTTTCCAAGTTGTTACCCCCTTGGGGCATTATTCGGAAGGTCATTGATCCCCTCGCGCTTTCCCGGGGCTGGACGCACACGGCACGGCGGTCCTTAGGTGTCTGGCTGGTGATGCTGGTGTGGTTAGCGGGGTGTCTACCTCACTTCCGTTGGCGTTGCAACTCGTGTGGAAACCGAGCTAGGTACCGAATTTTATAGTAAAATCTATACTGCGGGTATTAAATAAAATCAAAGCATTAATCCGTGACTAGCCGATCGTAAATACTGGTCCGGGGACCTAAAAATACAGTATTTGATCGTAAACGGTTGTTTCAGAATCGTAAATACTGGACTGGTAACCTCAAGAGTCTAGTCGCTTCTGGTGTTGCGTCCCAGCGATGATGTAGATCACGCAAGAAAAGGTAAGACAGAAGGAATAAAAGATAAGCTGGAATATACAATTGTTGCAGAGGATAAAATTATTCAAATTCCTTTACCTACTCCGAAACAGAAACTAGTCTTTATCACCAAAAATATTCCTTCCATAGACCTAATCGAACATAAAATGTATTGGTACAAATCTCAACCAGAAGGTACGTTTCTAATAAGCCTTTTATATAATTGCCTAATTCACAAAACTTGACGTATTTCTCATGCCTTGTCACAACACATGCATATATAGTCATAGATCGATGAAGAGCCGACTTTCAGTCAATTCCATCTAGGCTGTATGAGCTTCGATCAAGCCAAAATGCAATTCTAACTATATTGTGTTCAAAGACTGCATGCTGTCCTTCTTCGTAAGGACACACACCATCCCGAACATCGATTGATGAGTAGAAAATCAAAATAAATGAAAATCGGGTTGGTGATGTAGACGATGTTGATTCTATCTAAAGAAAAGTGTTAGTCACATATTTCGAAAATTATGTATAACATTAGTATTAGAAACGTGTAACTGAGTAGTTGCACACTGTAATCCTGCAGTTTTCCTATTCTTGCATTTTGGCCTCTAGACTGCAGAATCATTTTTTTTGGTGCAACTATAGTTACGTATCACTATGTGTAGCTTTCTTGGGATACAAGTAATATTTTTCTCAGCAGTCTTGGAAATAGCACAATATATAAATCTGGGCAATTAATTTTTTTTTCAGGCAAAAATAATCCCAAGTTTTCATACTTGGATCCGCCACATGGGACCGTGCTTTCGCCATCATACCAAACTATGAAAACACATACTATATATAAGATTCCTCGACTGGCATATTTGGATGAAAAATTCCTATACACAAATGGCTCACCGAGTAAGGTTGCGTGATTCTTCCAAATGTCAGTAGCACAGAAAATGGAACCATATGCCTGCCACCTCCATCAACAACGACAAGGGGTATGGATGGCAGTGAAGAAATGCAAAAGAAGAAAAAGACATGACAATTAAACAATTCTATCATAAATTATTTAATGGTTTTTGATATTAGTTTCTCATTGCGACAATGTTTTAGTTCAAAGTGACCACAAAGGCCCACCTCTTATTGACTTAGCAAATAAAAAAGGCCTCAAATGCCCACCTCTTATTGACTTAGCAAATATAAAAGGCTTCAAATGCCCGCCTCTTATTGACTTAGCAAATAATTTTTTTGTAAGCTAATAAGTGCTAACCAAATAAGATTTTATGTTTTTGCACAATCACATTAATATAGACATGTCAATTATGGACAAACCTACTAAAATATTTGTTGCACACGGTTGCAACGCACGGGCAATCTCAGGCAACCGGATCCAGCGTTTCCATCGCCTCACATGCAAGTCACCATCCAACATCGATATCACCAAAAATGTGTGGCGTCGGCAATTCAACAGCAGGCATCGGCCCCCGTCTGTGTTTGGAGTGCCATGTAGCGCATCGCCGTGAAAAACGACAAAACTAATCCTTTTTGCGAAGTTCAGCACAAAATGAACTCATTCTGAAAACATTTCACAAAATAACTCTTTTGTATAACACCCGGGCCCGGGGCTCTATACTAAACAGTATTACACCCTAGTCAAAGGAGCCATGGGGTCAGAGCTGAATGCCGCGCCGGACCGGCATGAGACGCATGACGCCCTAGCCCGGGGGCGCCATGCCTGTTCGCTCAAAGCGATTGAGGGGGCTACATTCTGCAGTGAAGTGTAAAAGGTAGCAGGGAGCAGTGTAGGACGTGAGACGATGATAGTGAAACAAGTGGATGGGAAAGCGGTGTAGCGATATGGGGATAACACAACCGTCCTTTAGCGCATTGATGTCCACTCTACTCAGCCTACCTGCATATCACTGACATATATCAACAAGTATGTGAATTGTTTGTGAGACTATGTGTTGTATGATAATTGTTCTAGTCATCCCTAGTATGTTTGTTCTAGGTCATATTTCCAACCATATTTTAATTCAACAACAATGTTTATCAGTGCTTCTCTTTGAAAGGATCGATATGGTCAACTAGAGGGGGAGGTGTGAATAGATTTCTAACTAATTTAAGCTTTATTAACAACTTTTAGGGTTTAGCGGTTAAACAAGATTCTCTAGATGTGCACTAGATGAACAACCATAGGTGGCAAGCAAGCTCAAACAAATACGCTAGGCAACAACTACAATAGCAAGCCAACAAGCATACAAAGTTATTACAAGGTAAAGATGCGGGAAAGGATAAACCACAAGTGAGACGGAGACACGTTGATTTTTCTACCGAAGTTCACACTCTTTTGAGGGAGTGCTAATCTCCGTTGGAGCGGTGCTCAATCCTTGAGAGTGCTACCATATACGTAGCTCACCGTATTCTCCATTTTGAGTCACCCCCGAAGGATGAGCCTCGATCCACTAGGGGTTGGTGATGAAGGCGACCACCACACTTTACAAACTTCCCGGAGCACACCACAAGCAAGGAAGCTTCCAGGACAAACACGTAGCCACCTAGGAGCCAAAGCTCCAAGAGTAACAAGTCAACGGTGGAGAAATTTTGCGGGGAACACAAATCGGTTTGGTGAAAGTGTAGATCAGGCTTTCCGCTTTCAAATCCCAAAATATCAACAAGTGTTGGTGGAGGAGACGAGAGTATTGAGCATTATGGTGTTCTAGTAATGGAGCTCAATCAAGGAGGGAGAAGGGTTAGGGTTAAAGGAAGAACAATAGGTATTTATATCACTTGGGAGGGCTGGTCAAAATCTGACCGCTGGACTCAAAAACAAAAACAAACAGGATATTCATAATCTATGAAAAAATCTACCCCATATCGATATATAATTTGTATATGCTTACCTTTAGATATGTCAGATATAAATTAATCAAATTTTAACTTTTAAAAAGGTAAATGATTTAAAAAAAATCTATGCCGATGACCGTCGTCGGGTCCATCGGCATAGCTCTGACGGCGTCTACCGGCCGTCAGTGCCAGGGTTGCCAGGGTCAGCTCTATGCCGACGGCGATCATATTCCGACGGCTGTCGTCAGCGTACATAGCTGTCCGACTGCCTATCCATGCCGACAGGCCGTCGGCATAGATGGATGTGTGCCGACGACATATCTGCATCTGTGCCGATGGCCCCGGCGAAAAGTCGTCGGCATAGGAAAGTCGTCGGTATATAGTATATTGGGTTATTCCAGTGGTTTACATGGAATAGAATACTCGCATCCCTCGATACTTGCGGCTGCGGATCATTCGGGGAAAGGTGCCCGGGTCTTGTTTGTTATTTTGTGCTTTCATGAGGGCTTCTTTTGTAATCCTGGATGAATCGAATATTTTCTTTATCTAATACAATCCATATATTTCTAATACAATCCTGAAGTGGACGGACAAGCACAACTTTGTTGTTAACCTCGTAGCTAATGGGTGTCATCGCAAACAAAAAATCTTTTAATTAGATCGGTAGTGCTTGAGCAAAGGAACTCATGTGTTAATAATCACCATTCATGCTTACTAACGAGGGCAAGATAGAA
Organism: Bromus sterilis; assembly: GCA_950022295.1. Taxonomy (NCBI): domain Eukaryota; kingdom Viridiplantae; phylum Streptophyta; class Magnoliopsida; order Poales; family Poaceae; genus Bromus; species Bromus sterilis. The sequence goes on along the minus strand of OX465601.1, from coordinate 298,537,734 downwards.
TATTCCAAACTAACGAAATCACATGCCACCTTTTACTTTTGGCGTTGCCAGCTTGTCCCAAGACAAACACTATAGATAAGCATAGGGTGTCTTCTTATGTAAATAGCGCAGTAATTTTTTTTAAGTGTTCTCAGAAATGAGCTATCATGTATGAAGATTCATGGTCGCCGTTAGGGCCGTCGGCATAGATCTAACGACATCAGCCTTCCTTTAGCAAACCTTCCACGTGTCAGCCTATGTCGACTTCCAAGGATATGCCGACGGCTACCGTCAGCACAGATTGATATATGTCGATGACCGAAGGTATGCCGAAGACAACCCTCTACATAGGCCAAAGGCCAGTGTTTGTTGACAGCCTTTTGTCGGCCATCGGAATAGATCTAGATCTGCCGATAGCACCGACAAAAAGCTGCCAGCATACAAAAGGTCATCGGCATATTAGGTTACTCTGGAGCTGTGTGTTGGGTGTTTACACCAATCATCACAATCCTAGAAACAATCCGATGGATGTAGATATTAAATTTGTCTCGTTTAACCAAGCAATGAAATATATACAAGAAAGTCAAAACAAAAGGGTATTTTCTATAAATCTGAAGCAAACATGATTTTAGTTTGTCCAAATTCGAAAACATAGTATAGCAACAGATTCTGTTCAAGACCTTATAAAAACCATATAACATTTGTCAAAATCAATGAAAAATATCAATTACTTGTAATTTTAAGAAAGTATAAGGACCTATGAAAAACTAGATGAGGTCACATTTTTAACATACTCAAAAACAAAAATAAACAGGATATTCATAATATAAGAAAAATTCTACCCCAAATCGATATATAATTTTTATATGCTTAAGTTTAGACAAGTTAGATTTAAATTAATCAAATTTTAACTTTAAAAAAGGTAAATGATTTAAAAAAAATCTATGTCGAAGACCATGGTCGGGTCCATCAGCATAGCTCCGATGGCGTCTACCGACCGTCAGAGCCCGAGTCGCCAGGGTCAGCTCTATGCCGACGGTGGTCATATGCATGTAGCTGTCGTCGGCATAGATAGCTATGCCGACTGCCTATCCATGGCGATAGCCCGTCGGCATAGATGGATGTGTGCCGACGGCATATCTCCATCTATGTCGATGGCCCCGGCGAAAAGTCGTCGGCATAGAAAAAGTCGTCGGTATATAGTATATAGGGTTATTCTGGTAGTGTATATGGAATAGAATACGCTCCGTATGACCATCCCTCGACACTTGCAGCTGCCGATCATGCGGGGAAAGGTGCACGGGTCTTGTAATGTTATTTTGTGCTTTCCTAAGGGCTTTTTTTGTGATCCTGGATGAATCGAATATTTTCTTTATCTAATACAATCCATATATTTCTAATACAATCCTGGATGAATCTAAAGTGGACGGACAAGCAAAACTTTGTTGTTAACCACGGGTTACAACAATATCGCGGGTTATGCCCTGTGTCTGCATTACCAAACATTATTGCCCCTGATTCCATGCGTGGCTAGCAATAAGAGATATTTTCACCTCGTAGCTAATGGGTGTCATCGCAAACAAAAAATATTTTACACTATTGAGGGAGAGGAGCAGCTTAAACAGTACATTACCAAGTACAAGAACGACCTTTTTGGATGATAGTCAGGTTTCCCCGAACGAACGAAGTTGCGAAGAGACGAAGAAAATAACATTCTATCAGACAATTCTCTCAGATGGAGGTAAAAAAGTAATTTTCCAAATCAAATCTTACTGAGGTATATACACACGTACATACAAATATTGATAGACGTCTAGGAATGGAATCAGGGAAAGCGAAGCCTAGGTTAGCCAGATACTCGGGGATCGGTCCTCTGGTAGCACTAGACTAGATAGGTAGATACTACTGCCACTACCAGTAGTGCACATCCATCTTATCTCCACTACCAACGAAACTATGGTTCGTCTCTTCGCCACTATAAATACCCTGCCCGGCCGGTCCGTGATTGATCAGAACCATCACTAGTTGTTAAGTTGTTTAGCGCACACACTCCACCTAGCTAGCCATGGATGTTCAACTTCAGCGCCAGAACGGCTACGGGGTCACTAAGGTGCCTGGCAACGCCTCCCCGGCGATGTCCAAGCTGAACACGGAGGCTAACGGCTTGGCGCAGTACCAGACGGTGATGATACTCTGCGGAGCCAAGCCCCACTTCGCCCTGACCGTCGTCGATCTTGACAAACAAGGGATGCAATACCGTCATGTCGAACTTGCACCGGCCAATCCGGTGAACACCGTCAAACAGGTGGCAATATAGATGTAGATCTATATATATATATAAGATGACTCGTTTTACTAAATTTTATTTCCTAGCTATATATATGAAAAGTCCTTCTTGTCTTGTATATATATAGCACTGGATCAAGGACGACCACTGGGGCATGACTATCAAGGACGACAAGGGGAGAACTGCCTTTGCTATAGTGAACAGGGTGACTGGAGAGGCTATCCAGCACCCGGAAGCAAATGGAGGGCAGGTTGGTCCTGTTGTCTACCCTTTAACCTCTGCTAGAATATTTATCTCTTAGTAAGTAAATGCCCTTCCACATCGATCTATTTCTAAGTAAGTTTCCACACGCAGGTTCGTCTTGTGCCGTACAACCCCATTGTTCGTGACAATTCTGTTCTATGGACCGAGGAGGAAGCGGGCAAAGGTTTCTGCTACATCCGAGAGATGAAGGATATCCATATGCCGGTGAGGCAAGACCCCAAGGTCCTGGACGCCGTCGACGATGGCAAGCGCGTCGTCGTGTCCACCAGGAACGGGGCTCTCACCCAGCACTGGAAGATCCAGCGCGATGCAGTGTAAGCCAGGATAGATGTGCATGCATATCTACCTGATGGGTGGCCACGCAAACCGATATACACTAGAATAATTGATCGAGCTAGCTGCTTACATACATATATGCATGCCAAGTCGATCTGTGCCGCCATCCTGTGCATTGTATTTGCAGTATGCATGCCTCTGTAATGCATGCATATATATGATCCACAGATAAAGTGCTTGCCCAAGGTAATTACATGCAACTCACGTGTTACAATCCACATGTTTCTCTAATGCAACCTTACTTTCGGCTTTGGTTTGTGCATAAGACAGCTGAAGCTTAACGGTTGTACCTGACCTATTACCTGGATTCAATAAATCCTAGGGTCTCTAGAGAAGATGGCTATATCTACATTCGAAACTTGATCAAAGATAATCAGTCCAAAGGGACACAGCGGCTGTGCGTGGGATGGCCACGCTTGAATTGCGCAGAATGGCCATGTGGCGCCCCGGGACGGACACTATGCAGATCTAGCAACTCCTGATAGCCTCCGCATAATATCGATCCCAAGATGCCAGCTTCACACAACATACACGTGAAAACGTGCCCTGTGGTGAACCGCCAGTCTCACAACAGAGATTACAAATATTTCGCAACAACAACATAATACATACATATACAATAACACATACAACAAGGGTCATACGACCAAGATCCAACTAATAAAACGGAAGAGAATAAAACTTTAGACAGGTAGAGAACAACAATTGCCTTAAGGAGACTCAAAAGTAAAGAAAATGGAGTCCATATCCGTGCCCAGACCACTGTCTATGGGATAACTAGCTAACGTTGTCCATCACCATACCAGTAAGTGTTTGTTGTGGCAAGATGAGTACATGGTGATTCCGCAAGTCTCATTACCAAGGGTACTAGCGCTAACAATATGTTAGGTATGGAAGGGATAAGTGGTGAATCTGCAAGCATCTAAGCAACACACTACAACTTACGTCAAATAGAATAAGATGAAAAGTGCGACCGAAGAGGTAACTCGTGAACTACATCCCAATCACCTATCTACGCAAAGATAACACAACCTTGTCCTCCCCTTAGCATAACACCACGAATAAGGGTGGACAAGTGTTAGCAATTATGGTTGAACTTGTACTAACAACTGTCATAAAGCTCAAAGTTGTCCATAACTGTCGACATGAGTTTTCGAAAAGATTTAACCTTGTAGCGGTACACCAATATACACATTATAGGATCCATACGCACGCCCATCAAAACCAGCTACAACCCTAGTGTCAGCCAACTTTTTGGTTGGGCCTCGTTTCGGTCTTGCGGAGGAATGGCCGGATCCGGATCCGGATCCGGAGGGCTAAAAGAAGAAAGATTGTTAATATATGCATGTACATATACAGCTGCATTTTAATTAACAACATTTTAATCAACCTCGCCGGTGTTTTCGAGATTAAAGGTTCCGCCGGAGGCGGAGCCGGAGCCGACTTGTCTCCCGTCCGATGCTTCTTCTCGGTGGAGAGACTCGTCTCCCTCACCGGAATCGTTCAGAAACCGGCGGGTGACATCTTGACCTTCATTGTCGTTGATCATATCGTGAAGCAAGTTTTCCTCATTTTCATCTCTATGAAATATTGGATCCATAGTATCTGCAAATTAAGAATTGCAAGCTATTATAATGAAAATCGTAGGCGGCAGTGGTGTAGTCAACGGTAGCAGCAGAGTCTACCGGAGATTAAAGAGGGGGGAGAAACAGTAAATACACGGCAATCATAGCAAACAATACAAGGCATGACAAATGAAATGCAATCGGTGATCTAACGTAAAACGATGCAATAAGCTCGGCGCTAATGGCGACCTCGCCTGGGAACCACCGAAACTACTCCTGGTCAGTCGGGTACTCGACGTCGTAGTAAGCTCCGCTGGGGTACTCCTGCTCCTAGGCCACGAACAGTACCAGGCCCACCGCACACCGGTGGAATACACCTGACCCGTCGTTCCGCTAAGATACTCTGCGCGGGCACCGTTGGGTCACCCGACTTCTTACCTATAAGGACATCCATGTCTCGGGGCCCTAAGGCGGAGCTACGGAGTCAACATCAAGTGGAGCCCCGAGGATTTCTCCTCGATATCTCACACTTGAGGTGACTCGGCAGATCCGTGTTAGGGCGGACCGATGACGGTGTCTGCAATGAACGTACCTGTACAGTTTATATATATAGTTCCACGATCACTCCCAAAGTGATCACGGCCCGCTAGCTAACCTATGACTAGCAAAGCGCAGAGTCTACCGGAGATTAAAGGGGGGGAGAAACAGTAAATACATAGCAAGCAATAGCAATCAATGCAAGACAAGACAGAAGAATTGTAAACGTTACTCTAACGTGGTACGATGCAATAAGCTCGGAGCGGAAATTCATCCGGGGATGGATTACCGGCTCCGGGTGATTACCGGACAGGGTGTCCGGAGGGGGGGTGATGCCGGAGGTGTCATGGACATCCGACACACGTGTGGGTTATGTATCCGGGTGAGTTGACCTATTCCAAACAACTTTAGTGTTCGAAATAAATTGATCCGGGTACTGTAGCAGTACCGGACAATTCATCGGACTAGCGGTCCGGAGGGGGGCGGTTCAATGTTCGGTATGTTAGGGGGGTGTGGTAGACATACGGATACCGTATTTGGATTCGTTGAATTTTTCTAAGCAACTTTCATGTATAAATTATTTTAATCCGGGTTACGGATTAAAAGATATTAATTAAACTAGTTTATTACATTTTAAAATCAATTAAATCAATTTCTATTTATTAATTCTTTTATTTATTATTAAATGAATTAATAATCATTTTTAATTAACTGACCAGTGGGTCCCACTGGTCAGTGACACAGTTAATAAACAAATTAATTAAATCTAATTAATCAGTGGGGGGGACCCACATGTAAGTCACTTATATATTAACTAAACATTTTAATTAGGTTTTAACTGGGCAGGGCCCACATGTCATAGAGTAGGGTTTTTAACAGATTAAATCAACTAGTATATTTAGAGGTGGGAGGTCCCACATGTCATCCTAACAGGGGGTTATCATTTGTTTTTTTTAAATCTCTGTTCTGTCTTAACAGACAATTAAAGGGGGGTGGCCCACTCTCATAGGGGCACTAATTAACTGGCTTAGGGGGGCTAATCCCGTGCTCGCCGCCGACGCCAAGCAGACCACGGTGAGGTCGCCGGTCCGGTCCATTCCGATGACGAGCAGCCGCGGGAGCGGGCGAGCTTCGAACAGGGGCCTTAAGCTCCGCCCAACGGTGCCAAAACCGCGGGCAGAAGCAGACCACGGCGACGGCCAAATCAACCGTGGCGGCGGCCGGAGTACCAGCGCACGGGAACGACGAGGGAGAGGACAAATCGGCGCGCGAGGAAGGGCGAAACGGGCGGCTTCTCACCGCGAGCGTGTAGGGGTTGGGCAGTTTGCTCGGGGCGCCGCGGCGGAGCAGAGGGTGGCCGGCGGCGGCGACGCGGAGCAGCGGCCACGCGCGCGGGGAAGACGAAGGCGACGAATCGGCGGGAATCCTACCGGCGTCGACAGGGAATTCCGCGCGGGCAGTTGTTTCGGCGTCGACGAAGATGGATTTGGTGGAGTTGGGGGAGGAGGAAGAAGACTTGCGCGTATATAGGAAGGGCCATTGGTCCCGGTTGGTAGCACCAACCGGGACCAAAGACTCAACGGTCCCGGTTGGTGCCACGAACCGGGATCGTTGGCCTGGGCGGGGAGGGGCGTGGTGCTGCCACGTCGCACCAGGGTCATCGATCCCGGTTGGTAGCACCAACCGGGACCGTTGAGTCTTTGATCCCGGTTGGTGCTACCAACCGGGACCAATGACCCATTTTATGCAAGCTTTTCGACTTCCCGCCCTTTTCAAATTTATTTTCTTTCTTAATTAGTTAGTTGTTTCAATTTAAAATGATTTTTTGTTTGGAATTTGAAAAAACTTTTAACAGCAAAAGTGCTTCAATTTAATTAACTAATCCAAAACCATTTTTTGTTTTGAAATATTTTTTTTTAACTATACAATTTTACAATTTTCAATTAAAAATGCATTTTTCATTTTCCGAGTGCCGAAAGTAGGGTCTTTTTGTGAAGGATCTACCAAATATTTGATGTCAATTTGAACCAACCCATTTTTGTATTATACTAGACCATATTTTATTAACAATTTACAAAAGTTTCTATGTAAAATGTTTCTTATGCACCTCTGCTGAAAAAGACAAATTGCCGCCAATTTAGCTGGAACGGGGTGAAATTTGAACTACAAGTGCTTGATAGTTTGCTCTTTATTTTTTCAAAAAAACATTTCCAAGTGCACAAGTACTCATTTCATCAGAGATCTACAAAGATTTTTGCAAGACTACACACCTAGCTATCACCGGCCATGCCCCCCTCCCCCGTTTTGACCGCATTTTGAAATCGGTGCTTAAACAATTCAAAAAAAATCAAAAAAATATAAAACCTTCGCGTTGCATCCTATTTTATGTCCTAGTAACCATAGAAACCAACAAACTTGGAATAATGCAAATCTATTAAAAAAGTCTTCTCAAAATGGGCTATCGAGTATGAAGGTTCATGGCTTTCAAGCCAAAAGGCCGAAGTTATAGCTAATTTCAAATAATAGTTTCCCCAAATGATCTCAAATTTTGCATATGTGTGTATATTTGAATGGCCAACAAGTTTTCCAAAGTAAGTTTTCATTTTCGTTGCGCGAAAAATGCATTTTTCATTTTCCGAGTGGGGAAAGTAGGGTCTTTTTGTGAAGGATCTACCAAATATTTGTTGTCAATTTGAACCAACCCATTTTTGTATTATACTAGACCATATTTTATTAACAATTTACAAAAGTTTTATGTAAAATGTTTCTTATGCACCTCTGCTGAAAAAGACAAATTGCCGCCAATTCAGTTGGAACGGGGTGAAATTTGAACTACAAGTGCTTCATAGATTGCTCTTTATTTTTCAAAAAAACATTTCCAAGTGCACAAGTACTCATTTCATCAGAGATCTACAAAGAGTTTTGTAAGATTCCACACCTAGCTATCACCGGCCATGCCCCCCCTCCTCCGTTTTGACCGCATTTTGAAATCGGTGCTTAAACAATTCAAAAAAAATCAAAAAAATATAAAACCTTTGCGTTGCATCCTAATTTATGTCCTAGTAACCATAAAAACCAACAAACTTGGAATAATGCAAATATATTAAAAAAGTCTTCTCAAATGGGCTATCGAGTATGAAGGTTCATGGCTTTCAAGCCAAATGGCCAAAGTTATAGCTAATTTGAAATGATAGTTTCCCCAAATGATCTCATATTTTGCATATGTGTGTATATTTGAATGGCCAACAAGTTTGCCAAAGGAAGTTTTCATTTCCGTTGCACGAAAAATGCATTTTTCATTTTCCGAGTGCCGAAAGTAGGGTCTTTTTGTGAAGGATCTACCAAATATTTGATGTCAATTTGAACCAACCCATTTTTGTATTATACTAGAACATATTTTATTAACAATTTACAAAAGTTTCTATGTAAAATGTTTATTATGCACCTCTGCTGAAAAAGACAAATTGCCGCCAATTCAGCTGGAACGGGGTGAAATTTGAACTACAAGTGCTTGATAGTTTGCTCTTTATTTTTTCAAAAAAAAAAATTCCAAGTGCACAAGTACTCATTTCATCAGAGATCTACAAAGAGTTTTGCAAGATTCCACACCTAGCTATCACCGGCCATGCCCCCCCTCCCCCGTTTTGACCGCATTTTGAAATCGGTGCTTAAACAATTCAAAAAAATCAAAAAAATATAAAACTTTCGCGTTGCATCCTAATTTATGTCCTAGTAACCATAGAAACCAACAAACTTGGAATAATGCAAATCTATTAAAAATGTCTTCTCAAAATGGGCTATCGAGTATGAAGGTTCATGGCTTTCAAGCCAAATGGCCAAAGTTATAGCTAATTTGAAATGATAGTTTCCCCAAATGATCTCATATTTTGCAAATGTGTGTATATTTGAATGGCCAACAAGTTTGCCAAAGGAAGTTTTCATTTCCGTTGCACGAAAAATGCATTTTTCATTTTCTGAGTGCCGAAAGTAGGGTCTTTTTGTGAAGGATCTACCAAATATTTGATGTCAATTTGAACCAACCCATTTTTGTATTATACTAGACCATATTTTATTAACAATTTACAAAAGTTTCTATGTAAAATGTTTCTTATGCACCTCTGCTGAAAAAGACAAATTGCCGCCAATTCAGTTGGAACGGGGTGAAATTTGAACTACAAGTGCTTGATAGTTTGCTCTTTATTTTTTCAAAAAAAAATTTCCAAGTGCACAAGTACTCATTTCATCAGAGATCTACAAAGAGTTTTGCAAGATTCCACACCTAGCTATCACCGGCCATGCCCCCCCTCCCCCGTTTTGACCGCATTTTGAAATCGGTGCTTAAACAATTCAAAAAAATCAAAAATATATAAAACTTTCGCGTTGCATCCTAATTTATGTCCTAGTAACCATAGAAACCAACAAACTTGGAATAATGCAAATCTATTAAAAATGTCTTCTCAAAATGGGCTATCGAGTATGAAGGTTCATGGCTTTCAAGCCAAATGGCCAAAGTTATAGCTAATTTGAAATGATAGTTTCCCCAAATGATCTCATATTTTGCAAATGTGTGTATATTTGAATGGCCAACAAGTTTGCCAAAGGAAGTTTTCATTTCCGTTGCACGAAAAATCCATTTTTCATTTTCCGAGTGCCGAAAGTAGGGTCTTTTTGTGAAGGATCTACCAAATATTTGATGTCAATTTGAACCAAACCATTTTTGTATTATACTAAACCATATTTTATTAACAATTTACAAAAGTTTCTATGTAAAATGTTTCTTATGCACCTCTGCTGAAAAAGACAAATTGCCGCCAATTCAGTTGGAACGGGGTGAAATTTGAACTACCAGTGCTTGATAGATTGCTCTTTATTTTTTCAAAAAAACATTTCCAAGTGCACAAGTACTCATTTCATCAGAGATCTACAAAGAGTTTTGCAAGATTCCACACCTAGCTATCACCGGCCATGCCCCCCCTCCCCTGTTTTGATCGCATTTTGAAATTGGAAAGCACTACAATTGGAAAGCATCATGTTCAAACTTGGCTAATTGCAAACATCACAAAAAAATCACCAATGGTTCAATACATTATTACACATCACTTGTTTCCTACATTGCTTATGATCGCTTCTTGGGACGTAACCACGGAGCATCTTCATTGCTTAATGGGATAGTTGGGTCAGTTTTCACTGTGAATGGAGGAATTTCATGAAACTTATCGTAATCTTCGGACATGTCTGTCTTGTCCTCGACTCCCACAATGTTTCTTTTTCCTGAAAGAACTATGTGACGCCTGGGCTCATTGTCTGATGTATTCGTATCCTTGTTTTTCCTTTTTTCGGTCTAGAAGACATGTCCTTCACATAGAAAACCTGAGCCACATCTTTGGCTAGGACGAATGGGTCGTCTGTGTGACCAAGATTCTTGAGATCCACTGTTGTCATTTCGTACAGCTGGTCGACCTTTACCCCATCTACATTCATGTTGACCCAACTGCACCGAAACAAAGGGACCTTAAAAGTAGGTCCATAGTCAAGTTCCCATATCTCATCTATGTAACCATAGTATGTGTCCTTTGTACCATCCTCGTTTGTTGCATCAAAGCGGACACCACTGTTTTGGTTGATGCTCTTCTTATCTTGGGCGACCGTGTAAAATGTATTCCCATTTATCTCGTACCCTTGGAAAGTCAATACAGTCTCAAACGGTGTCGCGGCCAGCAAGTAGAGTTGATTTCCAATAGTGGTGTCATGCATGAGACGTAATTGCAACCAAGTGCCGAAAGTCTCCATGTGTTTGACTTGAATCCATTGGTCATCCTCCCCCGGGAACTTGGAGCGTAGAACATTCTTGTGTTCCTCGATATACGGTTGGACGAAGATAGAACTTTGTAGAACTGTGTAGTGTGCTTGAGTCAAAGAATTCCCGTCCTGAAATATCTTTGCTTTCTTTCCTAGCGTTCCTTTTCCACTCTGTCTCCCCTCATACCGCGATTCAGGAACACCAATCGGCTTAAGGTCAGGAATAAAGTCAACACAGAACTCAATGACCTCCTCTGTTCCATAGCCCTTGGAGATGCTTCCTTCTGGCCTTGCACGGTTACGAACATATTTCTTTAAAACTCCCATGAACCTCTCGAAGGGGAACATATTGTGTAGAAATACAGGACCTAGAATGGCAATCTCGTCGACCAGGTGAACCAGCAGATGCGTCATAATATTGAAGAAGGACGGGGGGAACACTAACTCAAAACTAACGAGACATTGGACCACATCCTTTTGTAGCCTTTCCAGACTTGCATGATCGATTACCTTCTGAGATATTGCATTGAGAAATGCACATAGCTTCACAATGGGTACTCGAACATTTTCTGGTAGAAGCCCCCGCAATGCAACCGGAAGCAACTGCGTCATAATCACGTGGCTATCATGAGACTTGAGGTTCTGGAATTTTTCTCTGCCATATTTATTATTCCCTTTATATTTGACGAGAAGCCTGCCGGGACCTTGATACTTCTGAGGCATTCAAAAAAGATTTCCTTCTCTGCTTTGGTAAGAGCGTAGCTGCTTAGACGCCCTTTATCAGTATGCCTGTGGTATGGGTCTTTCATACGTTGCTGGTCCTCCCGTGCTTCTGGTGTATCTTTTGACTTCCCATACACGCCCAGGAACCCTAGCAGATTCATGCAAATATTCTTCGTCATGTGCATCACGTCGATTGAAGAACGGACCTCTAGGTCTACCCAATAGGGTAGCTCCCAAATTATAGATTTCTTCTTCCACATGGCCGCGTGTCCGGTAACGACGTCTTTCGGAACAGATTGAATGCCAGGACCCTTTCCAAAGATTACTTCTAGGTCATTCACCATACCAAATACATCAGCACCTTTAGGGAGCTTAGGCTTTTTCCGGTGATCTGCCTCACCGTTGAAATGCTTGCCTTTCTTTCTCACGATATGATTGGGCGGCAGAAATTGACGACACCCGAGGTACACAACCTTCTTACATTTATCCAAATATATACCTTTAGTCTTATCTAAACAGTCCGTGCATGCATTGTATCCCTTGTTTGACTGTCCTGAAATGTTACTAAGAGCGGGTCAATCATTGATGGTTACGAAAAGCAACGCTCGGAGGTCAAATTCCTCCTGTTTGTCCTCATCCCACACGCGTACACCTGGTTTGGCCCATAGCTCCAAAAGTTCATCGACTAATGGCCTTAGGTACACATCAATGTCGTTGCCGGGTTGCCTCGGTCCTTGGATGAGCACTGGCATCATGATGAACTTCCGCTTCATGCACACCCAAGGAGGAAGGTTGTAGATACATAGAGTCACAGGCCAGGTGCTGTGACTGCAGCTCTGCTCTCCAAAAGAGTTCATGCCATCTGTACTTAGACCAAACCATAAGTTTCTTGCTTCATCTGTAAAGTCTGAGTGGCCTCTCTCGATTTTTCTCCACTGCGACCCATCAGCGGGGTGTCTCAACTTCCCGTCTTTCTTACGGTCTTCTTTGTGCCATCGCAGCAACCTGGCATGCTCCTTGTTTCTGAACAGACGTTTCAACCGTGGTATTATAGGAGCATACCACATAACCTTAGCAGGAACCCTCTTCCTCGGGGGCTCGTCATCTCCCTCAGCATCACCAGGGTCATCTTGTCTGATCTTGTACCGACTCGCAGTGCATACCGGGCATTTATCCATACTCTCGTACTTTTCACCGCGGTACAGGATGCAGTCATTAATGCATGCATGTATCTTCTGCACATCTAATCCTAGAGGGCGGATAACCTTCTTTGCTTCGTGTGTTGTCGCGGGCAATTCGTTATCCGGTGGAAGCTTCGACTTCATTATTTGCAGTAACTTCTCAAATCCGGTGTCAGAACAACCAAAATCTGCCTTCCATTTCAACAGTTCCAGTGTGGTACCGAGCTTTGTGCTGCCATCTTCGCAATTTGGGTACAAGGGCTTTTTGTGATCCTCTAGCATGGTCTCCAACTTCTCCTTCTCTTTTCCTGTTTCACAGTATCGCTTTGCATCAGAGATGACCCGACCAAGACCATCAGCGGTCTCATCCGATTCCCGTTGTTCTTCTTCATTGTCACCTCGAGGAGCTCCATCTTCTTCATTGTCTTCCATTGCAGTGTCACCGAATTCTTCAGGGGACATAGGATAGCTATCATCATCCCCCTCTTCTTCATTGTCTTCCTGCCTAACCCCTCTTTCTCCGTGCTTGGACCAACAATAATATCCGGGAATGAATCCTCTCCGAAGCAGGTGGCCTTGAAGTGTTCTCGAGGAAGAGTACTCCGCCACGTTCCGACAGTCAATACAGGGACAAGACATAAAATTATCCACTTTGTTTGCATTAGCCACATTGAGAAATGTATGCAGGTTTGTAATAAACTCGGACCCGCGTCGATCGCTGTACATCCATCGCATCCATGCTTCGATCTGCGTCATATAATTAACCATTACAATAACTTCGTGAATAGTGAAAAGACCACTATATATGCACACGTGCAGTATTTTTGTATCAGTTACATATGGAGAAGATAAGGTTGCTAACCTCGGCCGAGGATACGGTGTTCTGAGGACCTAAGTGTGGCTCGGACATTTCGTCGAACACCTGGTGTGCAATCAAAGGAAAAAAATTCTAGCACCCACCCCACCCCAACACAATCCTGAAAAATTTTGAGGCAAAATGACAAAGTGCTGGTTGGGGCTTATATAGCAAGGACAACAGTCCCGGTTTTTGCCAACAACCGGGACCAATGCCTCGCAGTGCGCCACGTGTTGGTCGTCAGAGCATTGGTCCCGGTTTGTGGCAACAACCGGGACCGTTGCCTCACATGAACCGGTACTGTTGCCCATTCCAGACGAACCGGGACCGTTACCCGGCATCGGTCCCGGTTCTGAAATGAACCGGGAGAGATGCCTTTTTTGGGCTGGACGAAAGGGGGGTCTGTCCACTAGTGAACTATTCATTTATATAAATTTTATAAATAATTTTTGAAAATAACAGTAAAAAAACATTTAGAAAACAGCGCAGTGGGCTGCACCGTCTACATCCTTTTTAAACATTATATTCACTCGGTATCGCGTTATAACAGTAAATAATCTATGGCGTTGTGGTCGGTCCTCATACATTTTATCACAGAGGTCGCTCGTTCGACCCCCCCGCTGCGCACATTTGAAGCTTATTTTTGGTGTACCCTTTGATCTATTTTATAAAATCTTATCAATTCTCGGTTTAACAAATCACACTCAAAGAAATGTTTAAGTACGCACATTTAAATTTTTTATTTTTAATGCAAAAACCTTTCAAAAGTAATGCAAGAAAGTATAAAAAAGATAAATAAAATAAAAAAATTGAGAAGAGCAAACACTTTTAGGTGCAAACTTGTTTTAAGATTTTAAAAAAAATTGAATGCGAAATTTTTTACAAATTTTAAAATTTTGGAGTGCAAATATGTTTTAAAGTTAACACAATAAATGCATTTCTTTATTGCAAAAAAAGGAAGAAGAAGATTAAATAATATGAAATGAAATAAAACAGAAAGAGAAAACAAAATAAAATAATACAAAAAATAAACAAATAAAAAGTAGAGAAGAGCGAGCGCAATTAACTGCGCTAATGGGCTGGCCCAATTCATTTTAATGTCTAGCAAACCATCTCGACCGGGATTCTCTAATTCCCGGTGCGCCAAACAGGTACAAGGTTTCATTTAGACCGGGATTCAATAGTTTAGAGTGCAAACGACCGGGATTCAAAGTTTAGGATTTGATTTAGCTTTTGTCTACAAGTTCAAGGTTTATTTCAGACTTTTTCCTAAGGCAAATCAAGTGAGGGGCGGGGGATCAACTATCAAACTCACTGAATTCTTTGAATACCGGTCCATCAATGTCGCCGAGCAGACGATGATGCCGAGAATATCAACTGTTGAAGCCATGGTGATTTAGCGAGGTGATGTCTACTGATCAAGGAGAAGGAGTAATCCATTTTGTGAGGACTGAGATGGAGAAGGGATTCATCATACGGAGTTATGATTTTCTTGTTACTACTCCTATATAGAAGAGAAAATTATGCCGGTTCCCAAACGGGGATGTGAACAGGTCGTGGTGGATGAGTATGGCAGTACAAAGGGGTTATAAGCACAACTTTGGCCGCATTTGCAGGATAATGAAGAAGTTGATAATGAGGGCCGTAAATTAAGTGCTGCGAGGTCGTTTCATGTGTATTTGTGGCATGGGGTGGAAGAGATTGCGACATAAAAGCAGGGAAGATGAAGGAATTTGATGGCATTAATGCTCATCTGTGGAGAGGCAGCCATTGGGCGTGACGGCGTACGCCACCCGCGGCGGCGGTTGGATCCGGCATCTCTGGAGAGGTTGCTCGCCGGGGACCGCCGACGATGAGGGCGGCAGGATTAGCAGGGGCGGCTGGCTGGAGGCAAACATGGGTGGTAGAGGCTGGTGGGAGAGCATGAGGGGCCACAGCGCTAGCCGGGGAAGGCCCGGTGGTGGCACCGTCAGGGATGCTGGTGGCGGCGGGTTGACGGCTGACGCAAGGTTTTTTCTTAGGCAAGGCTTCTCGACGGATGGGTGGGTCGTCGTGGTACTCGAACGATTGATATGGGGCTTCCAAAGAGCTTTTTACTGTAGAAAATCGGTGAAGAAAAGTGCACGCGTTCAGCCCAAAAAGTTTTTGTGAATTCGCAGCCGCCCAGCCCAACGCAAAAAAATGAGACCGAGGACAGCAGCGAGCGGTCGTCTGGAAAAAAAAAAGAAACGGTACACGCTCACTTAGCGGTGGCAGATCTTAGTAATTTTCCAAACCTTTGATCAAACGGTTGCAGACTTCCCAATTTACTGAATCAACGGCTATAATAATTGGGGTGACGTGGCTTCATGAGAAGGCAGGAAAATCACCTAGTGGGGTGCTCCTATTTAGATATAGAAGATATGAGTAAAATACTTAGTAATGCGGTATTGTTAATCTTAGGTCAAAAGATTTCTAAAAATGATGGACTAGTGACAGAATATATAGTAAAAAAATTCACCATGTTCTAACCTTTTACATATCCCGAAAACAACTCGATAACAAATGGCACATATGGTGTATAAGATTCGCCCGCATCATAAAAGTTTGCAAAGCCAGATAAATTTTTAAGAACTTCGATGTACTCAACTTGTTCATCCATTGTTAGGTCAAAGCCAACATTATAAAAAGCATTAACAAACATCTTGCGTATATCCTTCGGAGCATAGGGATAAACTGGCAATTATAAATAAGTTGTCAACTTGGGAAGCAAGGAAATCATGAAGAAAACAAGTCAAATTTGTTTAAGAAACTCACGTTGACATAGAACCAACTTCATGTGGTCCACTAGCATCCAAATACCCTTATTTCGAAATTTAATACCATCTCGACGACGAGGCCCAAGATCAAAGGTTATTTCCATACCCTCCTCTAATGTATATGCCTTGCATAATGCTTACCAATTTGGACAAGCAAAATAAGTGCACCAAGGTTTATTAGTGACCTCGATCTTTAAAGTTATACCATGATTCGTCGTCTTTAGTTTTGCTTGTTTTGTTTCATTATCTTGCAAATCATTGAATTTAACAAAGTCACATACATGACGTCTTGCATGGCATGGGATGCTTGAATATAAAACAATTACACATCAAAACAAAAAAATTAAGTGAAGCATGCTTAAATAAGAAGATGTCGTAGAAGTTGCATATACCGTTATTTTTTCGAAGTCGCGCCTAAGCGTGAGGGAGAAGCATCTTTCTTTATCCCCATCCAGCTTCGGATGCCTGTCGCACCGACCTGAGTTATCGTCACAATAGTAGCACGGGGGGATTCTATCAGCGTCGTCAGCCATTTTCTGTGTTCATAATTCAAAAGATTGGTTCAAAGTCAATACATCGTTTGTGCCTCATACTTAGATTGGACGTATACACAAGCAACTACGGGGATGGAGCAAGCGAGACAAGTAAGATGCACAAGTTCCGTACTTGTGCATATCACAAGGCTCACTTGACCAACCCTGCAGTCACATGGTGTCACAACGGTTTTAATCATCAACATTCTTAAAAAGGAACACACATATTGGTTTTTGCCTCATACTTAGGTTGAACACACACAAGCAACTACGGGGATGGCGTTAGCGAGCCAAGTAGGATGCATAAGATTCGTATTTGTGTATATCACAAGGGTCGCTAACTCATCCCTGCTGTCACATTGTGTCACAACGGAAAAATGGTGAACTTGAATAAAATGCAACAATAATATTTTATCATATAATATCACTAATATATCTCGAATAATCCAGTCAATGCAACAATAATAACACCAATACATCTCGACTACTACATCTCGGAAAATTAAACTCGACGACGACCCGGAGCCAAGCCGCGGGCGGTGAACACCCAAAGATAAGGAACCGCCACAGGAACATAGCTCAGGTATGAGCCGTGAAGAAACTGCCAGGTATTGACCGTGGACTCCCCGCGTCCAACGCAACCAAGTAGCTACGGACGTTCTTGTCCTACTCCCTGACCCAGCAACGTACCACCTCCTCGGGGGTCGGCTCCCTCTACACCGACTGTGGCCCACGTGACCACCACCAAAGAAGCTCCGGGTCGACGACAAAACCCAGAATCCGCATCAAGCGGCGCGTCCTGGAGACCACCTCACAGCGCCATCCAGGGGAAGCCCAGTCCCGGACATTGCGCTTCCCATCAAGCAGGTGCTCTCCGCCGCGGCGACGAGGATGCGAGCCAGGAATCGTCGTCGAGAACTTATTTAATATACAAAGTTTTATTAAAATGTACGAATGAAAATTTTATACTAACTAATAAATTAACAATTTAAGACGAAAATACTTTTAAATAATGTCTCATACATAGATTGGACACAGGAGCGAATCAAGGGGGAGCGTAGCAGCCACCCAAGTAGAATGCACAAGTTCCGTACTTGTACATATCACAAGGGTAGCTGCACGCTCTCCCCCGATGTCACATAATGTCCAAATATATTTTAATCATCGGCATTCTACAAAAATAGCAGAAGTAACGATTAAAAGTAATTTGATGTTGA
Source organism: Bromus sterilis (assembly GCA_950022295.1). NCBI lineage: Eukaryota > Viridiplantae > Streptophyta > Magnoliopsida > Poales > Poaceae > Bromus > Bromus sterilis. The sequence continues at coordinate 298,519,659 of OX465601.1, read as the reverse complement.
AACACCGTTTAATTCACGTTCCGACAAATCTCAAGCACTCGATATGTCCTACTTTTCTAGCACAAGTCATGCCGAAATCCACGAAAATTTTCGGCATAACATTTTCTAGGAATTGGACATATCGAGCACCTGAAATTTGGCGGAACTGAAATTAATCGACATTTCGGCAAAACATTGGCCACTCATAACCCTAAAAAATTTAATATGCCATTTTCTAATATAAGTTTGCTCAACAAAAGTCATAACTGCCTCAATATTCTAACAAAATCCTAATTACCTTAATATGTTGTTAAAAATCCTAATTGCCTCAATATGCTAATAAAAATCCTAATTACCTCAATATGCTAACAAAAGTCCTAATTGCCTCAATGTGCTAACAAAAATCCTAATTGGCTCAATATGCTAACAAAAATCCTAATTGCCTTCTTATGCTAACAAAAATCCTAATCTCCCCATGTTTAATAACCTAAACGAGGGTAGAGGGGGGGGGACTTACCAGGCGAGCGAGGGGGCGGACTCCGGCGACGGCGACGACGAGGAGGGGACGGGGGTGATGGTGAGGAGGGCGCACGCGATGGCCAGGAGGGCGCGAGCGGCGGTGAAGAGCAGTGGGCGGCGCCTCCGGCGACGATGACGAGCAGCGGGCGCGGGCGACGGCGACGAAGAGATAGATTGGTATGAGTGTGATTGAGAGTGCGAGTGAGATCCAGATGCAGTATACTGTGGTATAGAATATCATCTACAACGCAGGACAGGGGACATCGCGCTGCTGCAAACCCGTAAATCTACAGTGTGGCCTCTTCTACACGCGCTACTCATAGGTGGTACCGTCATAACCATCCAGGGCTAGCAACATTGGCAGCGCCTGGTAAAAACACCGTGCTGCAAATTTCCTAGACATCTACAGCGCGGGTTTATACTGGTGCGCTTCTAAAGTGGCAAGCCATAAGAATCACAGTTGTGACAACATATTAGCAGCGCGGGGTGCCACTGATCGCGCTGCTAATGTCCAATCTCCTGCAGCGCACACCCTTTGGCATGCGCTACTAATATATACCTACAACGCTATCTATTTTGCCCGCGCTGCTAATGTCCATTCTTGTATGGCCATTATCCTAGTAGTGATAGCTGACACGCAGAGTTCACGATGAAATACCAAGGTATATCGCATGTCATATTATTACATCGTCGTTCGAGTCTCTTTTACATTACAAACTTGCTTAGCTCTAGGCTACCTTATAATATCATGCAACAGAAATACAATATTATCTTGTGGCGTCCATCCTCTCAAAGGGAAGGGTTGACTCTCCTTCGATAAGGAAATCATGCAACATGATACATTGCAGCCACAATGGTCAATACATCAAATGTATTGGCAAGTTTCACCAGAAAATCTAACAGACCTAAATCATGCTTTTGGGGATATGTGAAGGCTGGTTTCATTTACAGAAAGCAATGGTGATTTCATCCTATCTTTATAAATAGGTGGATCTACTGTATACTTGTTATTCCTGTTTCTGGAATAAATTCCGGAATAGCCTCAAGTCACCCTAGCCCCAAGATCAGAATAAAATGGGTGGACTCCCTTGACATAGATAACCAACAGTTACATAGTATTACATAGGGTTGAGTCAGGATGCACAACAAATATTACAACTCGTCGGTACAATACAGTGGCGGATATGCGACAGTGGTGTGATGATATTACAACACCGGTAGAATAAAGTAAAGCCAAGCGTCAGTGTGCGGCTTGACTATCTTATTCGACCGGCGGAAGCATTGCGTATGGTACATGTCGTAGACTCAAAGACCATAAGGTGACTGACTGGGAATTCCTCTAAGCGTCGCGCTCGCTAGCATACTCTTCCAGCATAAGATTGTCTTCACCCAAGTCTTTCCAAATTAACAAACCAGAGACAAGACAGTGAGTACGTTTGAATGCACTCGCAAACATTATGAACAAAAGATATACTAAATGCAACAGAATACATATGACCATGTTGGATTAATTTTATGATTATGTTGTCAGATAATAAGATATGACATGCACAAAGATAATTTAAATTTTTGGTTCTCAGGAGGTAGGGCCTTCCCGAAAAGAACATAAGAGAAAAATATAAAAGAATGCCACGGTTGGGTGTCTTCGCGATGCCACGCAGAGGGCTTTGATCCAAATAAAACTAAAGGAAAGGTGGGTTCTAGGAGGTAGCACTTCTAGAGAAAAGGCTATAATGAAATCCTTATTAGTGCGCATTTGTTATGCACTTAATGCGCCACTATTTGTAAGGGGTGGCGCACTTGTTAAAAATGAGCCACCTATAATCCCTTATTCGTGGCGCATATTTTAGCAGTGCGCCACCCCTAAGAATGGGCTATCCCGGATCTCTTATTCGTGGCTCATTTGCAAAATGCGCCACCCTTAAGAATCTTAGGTGCGGCGCATTTTGCAAAATGCGGCACTAATAAGAGATTATGGGTGGCGCATTTTGAAATGCGCCACCCCTAAGGAATTATTGGTGGCGCATTTTGAAATGCGCCACCCATAAGGACTTATTAGTGGTGCATCTTGCAAATGCGGCACTACTAACCTAAAAAATGTCAGGGGGGAATTCCCAACACACAAATACCCCCCCCATGGACCTCCTTTTCAGTTTGAAAATAAAATAAAATAAAATGATAGAAATTTCAAAAAATTAAAAGAAAATAAGATTCCCATGTGATATGTGGTCTAGTCGTTAGGAAGATTTACAAACATGAATTTTGACTTTTTGCAAAATCTCTCGAGAATTTGTAAAATGGGCATAACTTTTGCATACGAACTCGGATGAAAAAAAAAATACGAGACTCCCACTTCTTGCACGAAAACACCATTTTGAGACATTCGAGTCATGAAAAGAGAGAGCTCTTGCACCTTTATGTTCTTGCTTTGCTAGTTTCAATACTAGATATAGACTCTTGCTTGTTATTGTCTTGACTTGAATTTCATATCTTACTTGCTTTACTTTTAAGTTCTTATATGTGTGTAAGCATGTGACCTCATAAATTATCTGTGTTATCATTTACCTACTTGAGGACGAGCAAAAATTAAGCTTGGGGATGTTGATACGTCCCAAACGTATCTACAATTTCTGTTTGTTCCATGCTCTTTTGGGTGACATTGCTATGTGTTTTGCTACACTTTCATACCCTTTACACACATTTGGACTAACCTACTAACTCAGTGCACCCAGTGCCAGTTTCTGTCTGCTGATGTCTGTGAATTGCAAGTTTTTACCCATATTTACAGTGCCCAAATAATTCCAACAAAAATATATAAAAATCAACGTGACAGAAGCTTCCGGAATCACCGAAGGAGGGACAGAGGAGGGACACCCCCTCTCAGGCGGCCAAGGGGCCTTGTGGAGCATTCATCACATAGGCAGTGTGTGGGCCAACAGGCTTGGGGGCCGGTGACACTGTGGCGCCGATTGCATGTGGGTGCTGGGGTGAGTAGCTCCGGGTGAAAGCCTAGACACCATGACGTCTGCGGATGTCACTTTGCCTCCTTCGGGGGGACCTTGTGGACCTTCTCGTCCTACATCTTTGGACCATGTCCTTTGGCCGAAAGCCTAAAATCTGATGGGTTGCGGGACGACGTCGTTTTCCAAGTTGTTACCCCCTTGGGGCATTATTCGGAAGGTCATTGATCCCCTCGCGCTTTCCTGGGGCTGCACGCGCACGGCACCGCGGTCCTTAGGTGTCTAGCTCGTGATGCTGGTGTGGTTAGCGGGGTGGCTTCCTCACTTCCGTTGGCGTTGCAACTCGTGTGGAAACCGAGCTAGGTACCGAATTTTATAGTAAAAACTATACTACGGGTATTAAATAAAATCAAAGCATTAATCCGTGACTAGCCGATCGTAAATACTCGTCCGGGGACCTAAACATACAGTAATTGATCGTAAACCATTGTTTCAGAATCGGAAATACTGGACTGGTAACCTCAAGAGTCTATTCGCTTCTGGTGTTGCCGCACCAGCGATGATGTTGATCACGCAAGAAAAGGTAAGACAGAAGGAATAAAAGATAAGCTGGAATATACAATTGTTGCAGAGGATAAAATTATTCAAATTTCTTTACCTACTCCGAAACAGAAACTAGTCTTTATCACCAAAAATATTCCTTCCATAGACCTAATCGAACATAAAATGTATTGGTACAAATCTCAACCAGAAGGTACATTTCTAATAAGCCTTTTATATAATTGTCTAATTCACCAAGCTTGACGTATTTCTCATGCATTTTCACAACACATGCATAGTCATAGATCGATGAAGAGCCGACTTTCAGTCAATTCCATCTAGGCTGTATGAGCTTCGATCAAGCCAAAATGCAATTCTAACTATATTGTGTTTAAAGACTGCATGCTGTCCTTCTTCGTAAGGGTTGATGATGTTGACGATGTTGATTCTATCTAAAGAAAAGTGTTAGTCACATATTTCGAAAATTATGTATAACATTAGTATTAGAAACGTGTAACTGAGTAGTTGCACACTGTAATCCTGCACTTTTCCTATTCTTGCATTTTGGCCTCTAGACTGCAGAATCATTTTTTTTTGGTGCAACTATAGTTACGTATCACTATGTGTAGCTTTCTTGGGATACAAGTAATATTTTTCTCAGCAGTCTCAGAAATAGCACAATATATAAATCTGGGCAATTATTTTTTTTCAGGCAAAAATAATCCCAAGTTTTGATACTTGGACCCGGCACATGGGGCCGTGCTTTCGCCATCATACCAAACTATGAAAACACATACTATATATAAGATTCCTCGACTGGCATATTTGGATGAAAATTCCTATACACAAATGGCTCACCGAGTAAGGTTGTGTGATTCTTCCAAATGTCGGTAGCACAGAAAATGGAACCATATGCCTGCCACCTCCATCAACAATGACAAGGGGTATGGATGGCAGTGAAGAAATGCAAAAAAAGAAAAAGACATGACAATTAAACAATTCTATCATAAATTATTTAATGTTTTTTGATATTAGTTTCTCATTGCGACAATGTTTTAGTTCAAAGTGACCACAAAGGCCCACCTCTTATTGACTTAGCAAATAAAAAAGGCCTCAAATGCCCACCTCTTATTGACTTAGCAAATATAAAAGGCTTCAAATGCCCACCTCTTATTGACTTAGCAAATAAATTTTTTGTAAGCTAATAAGTTCTAACCCCATAAGATTTTATGTTTTTGCACAATCACATTAATATAGACATGTCAATTATGGAAAAACCTACTAAAATATTTGTTGCACACGGTTGCAACGCACGGGCAATCTCAGGCAACCGGACCCAGCGTTTCCATCGCCTCACATGCAAGTCACCATCCAACATCGATATCACCAAAAATGTGTGGCGTCCGCAATTCAACAGCAGACATCGGCCCCCGTCTGTGTTTGGAGTGCCATGCAGCGCATCGCCGTGAAAAACGACAAAACTAACCCTTTTTGCGAAGTTCAGCACAAAATGAACCCATTCTGAAAATATTTCACAAAATAGCTCTTTTGTATAACGCCCGGGCCCGGGGCTCTATACTAAACAGTATTACACCCTAGTCAAGGGAGCCATGGGGTCAGAGCTGAATGCCGCGTCAGACCGGCATGAGACGCATGACGCCCTAGCCCGGGGGCGCCATGCCTGTTCGCCCAAAGCGATTGAGGGGGCAACATAATGCAGTGGAGTGAAAAAGGTAGCAGGGAGCAGTGTAGGACGTGAGAGGATGATAGTGAAACAGATGGATGGGAAAGCGGTGTAGCGATATGGGGATAACACAACCGTCCTTTAGCGCATGGATTTCCACTCTACTCAGCCTACCTGCATATCACTGACATATATCAACAAGTATGTGACTTGTTTGTGAGACTATGTGTTGTATGATAATTGTTCTAGTCATCCCTAGTATGTTTGTTCTAGGTCATATTTCCAACCATATTTTAATTCAACAACAATGTTTATCAGTGCTTCTCTTTGAAAGGATCGATATGGTCAACTAGAGGGGGAGGTGTGAATAGATGTCTAACTAATTTAAGCTTTATTACCAACTTTTAGGGTTTAGCGGATAAACAAGATTCTCTAGATGTGCACTAGATGAACAACCATAGGTGGCAAGAAAGCTCAAACAAATACGCTAGGCAACAACTACAATAGCAAGCCAACAAGCATACAAAGTTATTACAAGGTAAAGATGCGGGAAAGGATAAACCACAAGTGAGACGGAGACACGTTGATTTTTCTACCGAAGTTCACACTCTTTTGAGGGAGTGCTAATCTCCGTTTTGAGTGGTGCTCAATCCTTGAGAGTGCTACCATATACGTAGCTCACCGTATTCTCCATTTTGAGTCACCCCCAAAGGATGAGCCTCGATCCACTCGGGGTTGGTGATGAAGGCGACCACCACACTTTACAAACTTCCCGGAGCACACCACAAGCAATGCAGCTTCCAGTACAAACACCTAGCCGCCCAGGAACCAAAGCTCCAAGAGTAACAAGTCAACGGTGGAGAAATCTTGCGGGGAACACAAATCGGTTTGGTGAAAGTGTAGATCAGGCTTTCCTCTTTCAAATCCCAAAAGATCAACAAGTGTTGGTGGAGGAGACGAGAGTATTGAGAAATATGGTGTTCTAGTAATGGAGCTCAATCAAGGAGGGAGAAGTGTTAGGGTTAAAGGAAGAACAATAGGTATTTATATCACTTGGGAGGGCTGGTCCAAATCTAACCGATGGACTCAAAAACAAAAACAAACAGGATATTCATAATCTATGAAAAAATCTACCCCAAATCGATATATAATTTGTATATGCTTACGTTTAGATATGTCAGATATAAATTAATCAAATTTTAACTTTTAAAAAGGTAAATGATTTAAAAAAATCTATGCCGACGACCGTCGTCGGGTCCATCGGCATAGCTCTGACGGCGTCTACCGGCCATCAGGTCCAGGGTTGCCAGGGTCAGCTCTATGCCGACGACGATCATATGCCGACGGCTGTCGTCGGCATAGATAGCTGGCCGATTGCCTATCCATGCCGACAGGCCGTCGGCATAGATGGATGTGTGCCGACAACATATCTCCATCTGTGCCGATGGCCCCGGCGAAAAGCCGTCGGCATAGAAAAGTCGTCGGTATATAGTATATTGGGTTATTCCGGTGGTGTACATGGAATAGAATACTCGCATCCCTCGATACTTACGGCTGTGGATCATGCGGGGAAAGGTGCCCGGGTCTTGTTTGTTATTTTTTGCTTTCGTGAGGGCTTCTTTTGTAATCCTGGATGAATCGAATATTTTCTTTATCTAATACAATCCATATATTTCTAATACAATCCTGGATGAATCTAAAGTGGACGGACAAGCACAACTTTGTTGTTAACCACGGGTTACAACAATATCGCGGGTTATGCCCTGTGGCTGCATTACCAAACATTATTGCCCCTGATTCCATGCGTGGCTAGCAATAAGAGATATTTTCACCTCGTAGCTAATGGGTGTCATCGCAAACAAAAAATATTTTAATTAGTACCTGCAGATATTCTGCGGCTTGGCGCAGTACCAGACGGTGATGATATTCTCCGGAGCCAAGCCCCACTTCGCCCTGACCGTCGTCGATCTTGACAAACAAGGCATGCAATACCGTCATGTGGAGCTTGCACCGGCCAATCCCGTGAACACTGTCAAACAGGTGGCAATATATATGTATATATATAAATATAAGATGACTCGTTTTATTAAATTGAATTTCCTAGCTATATATATATGAAAAGTCCTTCTTGTCTTGTATATATATAGCACTGGATCAAGGACGACCACTGGGGCATGACTATCAAGGACGACAAGGGGAGAACTGCCTTTGCTATAGTGAACACGGTGACTGGAGAGGCTATCCAGCACCCGGAAGCAAATGGAGGGCAGGTTGGTCCTGTTGTCTACCCTTTAACCTCTGCTAGAATATCTATCTCTTAGTAAGTAAATGCCCTTCCACATCGATCTATTTCTAAGTAAGTTGCCGCGCGCAGGTTCGTCTTGTGCCGTACAACCCCATCGTTCGTGACAATTCCGTTCTGTGGACCGAGGAGGAAGCGGGCAAAGGTTTCTGATACATCCGAGAGATGAAGGAGATCCATATGCCGCTGAGGCAAGGCCCTAAGGTCCTGGACGCCGTCGACGACGGCAAGCGCGTCGTCGTGTCCACCAGGAACGGGGCTCTCAGCCAGCACTGGAAGATCCAGCGCGATGCAGTGTAAGCCAGGATATATGTGCATGCATATCTACCTAATGGGTGGCCACGCGAACCGATATACAGTAAAATAATTGATCGAGCTAGCTGCTTACATACATATATGCATGCCAAGACGATCTGTGCCGCCATCCTATGTATTGTATTTGCAGTATGCATGCCTCTGCAATGCTTGCGTATATATGATCCATAAATAAAGTGCTTGCCCATGGTAATTACATGCAACTCACTTGTTACAATCCACAGGTTTCTCTAATGCAACCTTACTTTCGGCTTTGGTTTGTGCATAAGCCAGCTGAAGCTTCACTGCTGGACCTGACCTATTTCTTTATTATTTCCTTTTCAATCACCTTTGTGATTGATCCGAGGAACTGAAATGATTTGAGATAACAAGTACATGCAGAAATTTCCATGCCAAGCTTCATCACTACCTGGATTCAATAAATCCTAGGGTCTCTAGGGAAGATGGCTATATCTACATTCGAAACTTGGTCGAAGATAATCAGTCCAAAGGGACACCGCGGCTGTGCGTGGGATGGCCACGCTTGAATTGCGCAGAATGGCCATGTGGCGCCCCGGGACCGACACTAGTGAGGAATCCGGGTCCTGTGATCGACCCGGATCTTCTTTGGTGGCGGTCGCATGGGCCACAGTCGGTGCGGAGACAGCCGGCCCCCAAGTGGATTGTACGCCGACATGTCAGGGAGGAGGACGAGCACGTCCGTCGCTACTTGGTGGCGTTGGACGCCGGGTCATGGAGGACCTGGAAGGTTCTTCAGGGATCTCATCCGAGCTACGAGTTCGTGGTGGTTCCTTCTCTTTGGGTGGCCACTTTCCACCGCACCCGACGTTGTTTACTGTATTAGTCATGTTGTTTACCGTTGTATTACTTATGAGGCACTATGCAACCTTGTTTTAAAATATTATTGCTGCATTTTTATTCGAGTTCATTATTTTTTTGTATTAACTTTGAACCAACCGGGACCTATTCTCTTGGTATATAATCCCCCGCCTTCCAGTCGCCGTTCCCATCTCGCCATTTGGCTCAAGACGACGCCGACGACGACACCGAACTAATCTTTTGAATTATATATGAACACAGAAAATGGCTGACGATGAACAACTCGTCCAATGCCCCTATTGTGACGATAACTCGGGTCGATGCGACAGCAGGTATCCAAAGTTGGATGGGGATGAAGAAAGATATTTCTCCCTCACGCTTAGGCGTGACTTCATAGAAATAACGGTATATATATACAACTTCTGCGTCGACATCATCCTTCTTATTTAAGCATGCTTCGCACTTAAATTTTTGTTTTGACGTGTAATTTTTTTATAATCAACTAGCGCATCCCATGCTATGCAAGACGTCAAGTATGTGACTTTGTTAAATTCAATTCGTGACAAAAGAATGAAACAAAGGAAGTCAAACTAAAGACGACGAAACATGGTATAACTTTGAGGATTGATGTCACTAATAAATCTTGGTGCACTCATTTTTCTTGTCCAAATTGGCATGCATTGTGCAAGGCATATGCATTACAGGAGGGTATGAAAATAACCTTTGATCTTGGACCTCGCCGAGTTGTATTTAAAAATAATGATATTTGGATGCTAATGGACGACAAGAAGTTGGTTCTATCTCAACGTGAGTTTCTTAATCAAATTTTACTTGTTTCCTTTCCTTATTTCTTTGCTTCCCAAGTTGACAACTTTGTTATAATTGCCAGTTTATCTCTATGCTCCGATGGATGTACGCAAGATATTTGATAATGCTTTCTATAATGGTGGCGTTGAGGAGCTAATCATGGATGAATAAGATGAGTACATCTCCTTTCTTGAAGATGTAACTGGCTTTGCAAGCAAATCTTATACTTCATATGTTCCATTTGTTCTCGAGTTGTTGCCGGTATATCTATCAAACTATATCTTGATGAGATTTTTTACTCTTCTGTCACTAGTTCATCATTTTCAGAAATCTTTTGACCTAAGATTAACTATACTGCATTACTAAGTATTTTACTCATATGTTTTCAACATAAAATCCCGAAAAAATGTGTGCCTAGATGGATGCCTTCTAGAGGCGAGCTTACAGTTGTGGCTTACAGTTGTGGATGCCGGCGGCCATGGGAAGAACTCTTCAAGACTGACTACTCCATTGAAAGTGAACGTGATGGTGGCTGTTTAAGAATAAAAAATTGGAAACGGATAGTGATTCGGAAGAATATAAAAGATTGGGACAAGATCTTCTCCATATTACATTATGGAAATGAAGGTGTCTTTTGGTTTTTTTATATTTACCCTTGTGAGGATGAGCAGTCTCATAGGTGATATATATGAGAAGTCGAGGTATAATATTATGGAAATGGAACTTTGTGTTTGATATTAGCGAAGTTAAACTAGCAAAGGACCTTTGTGTGTTGGATATTAATTATGATCATGATGATATATATGAGATGAATCCTTTCTCTCCTAGATGGTGATAAGAGAGTACACAACTCTTTTTATTAGCTAGCTAAAACAATATATGAAACCCCTAAATTAACCCCTGCAAAACCCCCTAACCCCCCCCCCCCCCCCCATTTCAAAAAAAAACCCTACCCGTCCCGGTTGGTGGCACCAACCGGGACAAAAGTCCCTTCCGCCTGGGCAAGCCACAACGGCCACGTGGAGGCCCATCTACCCCGGTTCGTGGCCCAATCGGGACTAAAGGTTTTGGGCATTAGTTACGACCCTTTAGTCCCGGTTCTGGAACCGGGACAAATGGGCCTCTGGAACCGGGACAAATGGCCCTCTTTCTACTAGTTAACTGGAGTCCCGAGCGGAGATCGTAGCACGATGAGATCGAAGACGAAGCCGGGACTAACAGACGTCAACAACACCTTGTCCGGGAGGTAGCCTCCTCATGGAACATAGCCGAGGCAAACTAGGGGGTCGAGGGAGATTCCGCCGTTGACGAATTTGACGACGACTTCACCGCGGACAGGGGGGAAATAGAGGAGGAATTCTTACAAATGTTTTCAACTTCCAAAGTTGTTTGCCAGGTTTCTATGTAAATATTTATTTATTTTGTATCATTATCATAAGTCTTTTCAAGAATAGTTTTAGTATTAATGTCGACATAAAAAAATTGTTTACATAAATACTATAAAATATATTTCATACAATTCTATTGACAATACCTCCATGGCGACTTGAGAAGTTCGGGTCAGGGGACTTTGCTTCAAGAACGAAACTTGAAGCTCCAGGTAGCACCATCTCCCCTCCCCCTGCGTCACCACAACGGCGAGGGAAAGAACCAGCAGCAAGTACCAAAGCTTCACACCAGCGAGCTTATTTAAGGAGTTTTCTCAAGATCCACCCTTTTCCCTTTTCCTACACCACAGAAGAAGAGAGAAGGGCGCCGCCGGAGACCACATGCCACTGTGCGAGGGCGACGGCGGGCTGCACTCCATCGGCATACGCTAGACCACTAGACACGAAGACCTACACCTACACCGAGCGGTTCCCCCTAGCTTTTCTTCTCCAGCCAGCATCGCCCATGACACAAGTACCTAAAGATGCCCATGACACAAAAATAATTAACTGATTTCTGAGAAGCAGTTTTCAGTTCGGAAACATAATTAACTTGTATATGTCCAAGCCCAGCTACCACGGTAGGCAAGCAGTTCCCGACCATGACACAGAAATGTTTCCACCCCCGCTGATGCATGCACACTCAATGGCTCAATCGGATGATCTCAAACAATAGCTATTGGAAGGTACGCAAGCACTCCGATGCAATGCTAGGTAATGGACTACTGGCCCCTAGTGGCGCCCTTATAATGAACCCTGGTTTCTTTGGGGTTGGTAGGATTTCCTCGCCGTTTAGCATCTTGATAACATGCCGCATGGTGGGTCGATCTTCCGGGACCTCCTGGGCGCAAAGCAGTCCGATTTCTATGAATCTTCCCAACTCCTTTAGCAACGATGAAGGCTCAATTGACTGCTTCATCACTTGAGATTCTCGTACCTCCCAAGCCTGAGAAAAAGAAAAACATAATTAAAACTAAATTTCAGTTGTGCTGTAACCAGCAGATTATAATCGTACTAGAGTGTTTAAAAGTAGCAAACAAAAGCAACATTCATCGAAAAGCTGGGAGGATAGTTAACTAACTCTTTTTAGGAGAATTTTATAAATATGTTTAGTTTGTAAAGTATGTTCTCGATCATCTCCATATCCAGATTATATCTCGACTATGTGTTATCATTGCTTTCCCAAATGTGATTCCAAGTTCCTAGCAACACAAACAGTGAACTAGAAATACACGCATAATTTCCTAGCAACACAAACAGTGAACTAGACCACATGTACAGACTCACATAATGGCTACTCATAATCGGAGGAAAGCTGGATAAAGTACATGACTATAGAATTTATGCAGTCAAACTTTTTTTATTATGACTATGAATGCATGAAAAAAATTGATTTATTTGTAATGTGGAAATAATGTGAACCAAACTGTCGTAAATAGCATTTTTTATAACATACTGTGTAATTTTGTGTCATGTACTATTACAAATGGACAATGCTTGTCGCAAATTGTTTTGATATATTTAATGTAATATCTTTCCAGATGGATCTACTTACCCAAAGAATTGGATGTTTGTCAAGTTCAGCCTTTCTCATAAAACGGTTAATTGCATAGAGGAGCAGGACGCCGAAACTGAACACGTCGCTCTTCAGTGAGATAATACCGTTTGTCATATATTCCGGAGGAATGTAGCCCCTGATGGTATAAAATCACAAAGGTCGGTACCAATAAGGAAGTGACAGTGTAGAGAAATTAATAAAAAAAGGTGTAATGCATGTCAAGATAATAGAAAGGCTAATGATGGTGGCCGGCCGACCGGCCAAAGCCTACGTGCCGGTCGGTCAGGTCCACTTATATCCACTTTCCCGCTTTTCCTGCATTTGACATATGATAAATGTTGCAACCGTAGTACAAAATGCTACTATCTGTACTATTATTATACTATTATTATTATATTGATCTATATTACTTTTTGCTAAACGGATGTATTTAATAGTATTTTAGTGCTAAGCACATTCATTTGGTAGTATGATATGAAAAAGTTACTAATGATTTTTTGCTACAACAAAAAAGATGAAGTGTGATCGGTGATGATGGGTCCCGAATTTTGTTGCAACCATTATAAAAAAAGCTACAAGCATAGATTAAATTTGCTGCAACGAATTGATGGTAAATATGGTACGTAATTTTTTATTAGATTTTTTGTTGCAACAGTGAAAAAAAATGCACACAATAATTTTTTGTTGCATCCATGTACCAAAAAAGTTGCAATTGATAGTAAAAAAATGCTACCGCCAGCGATTAAATTTTGTTACCATAATTCTTTTTCTGCAAACAACACCAAAAATAAAAAATGTTGCATCAATATACCAAAAATGTTGCAAATATACCGCAAATGTTGCAAAGGTACCGCAAATGTTGCAGTCAAAACAAAGGGGTACGCGCAAATCTGAACCGTTAAATCGCGGTGATCGGACGGCTGCGGTCTGACCGGCGCCTAGCTAGCGCCGGTCGACCGTCGCCTATCACTGGCCTAATAGAAATACTACTAGTTTATATCAGATGCCGTCTTACACTGTGCCTACTAATTCTCGCGTCTGTTGTTCAGTCACATCTTGATTTAGTATTTTAGACTCCTCAAAATTGCAAATCTTGGGGTTCATCTCTGGATCGAAGACAATATTAGTTGGGTTCAAATCCAAATGGATAACACGGTTGAAGTGCAGATAAGCTACGCCCGTTGCTACCCCCCGAATTATCCGGAGCACAGAAGACCAATCCAGCTTTTCTGATGATCCTGCAACGTTGAAATCAAAACAAAGTTGAAGTCTAATTTGCAACATGAGAATTCGTTTTCATTAAAATTTATTTCTTGTGAGGGTTGGTAAGGGAAATTATTTATTTATTGATAATGTGTTTCAGAGAAACCATACCATTCATAATCTCAAACAAGGTTCCGTTCGGCATGTACTCTTCGACCACCATGTCCTGAGTGGCTTCATGGCAATATCCCAAGCAACGAACCACATTCTCGTGCTGAAGCCGCACTGGCAAAACACGAGCTTGTGTCTTAGGGTTTTCAAATCTTTTGATGGCAACCACGAGTCCATCCGAAAATTCACCCTGAAAATTGTGCATGACATGCCAAACTAGGAGTTAATTATGAACAAAATACTAGGTAACAGGCAGAGCATGACGTGGCCTGTGGGCATCGCTGGTCACTAGTCATATTGCCATAAGGGCAGGAATATGCCGGAGGACACAATTGAGCCAAGCAGCTCTGATAGAACCGTCAACGCTGATTCTCTCACAAGTCACCACTAACAGGTTGACCAATGTCCGTTGGTGTTCAACCGATTGCTGTAGCCTATTTTCAGTAGCGAAACTTCAGGGCTTGAAACTTTATTTTCAAGCAAATCATGTTGATATCCGTGTTGATAAACCACACCATTTTCCAAAATTCACATCTTTATGCTCCTCGTTCCCTCAATACTATTTCTCATGGTCATGGGCCCCAACTCTCGTCGGGGTAAGCGTTCCTCATATAATGCACCAGATCTATTGCATCGAGGGGCATGACAGTGAACCCCTTGCCCTTGGTGGAAGATAAGAGAAAATAGTGATGCACATTGCAGAGGCCAATTTGGGAATACAATAGTCTCAACATGCCCATCCACTTACACATCAAGTGGTAGGCAGGTCAACGTAGTATGGTAAGCTTGTGTTATCGCAAAAAAAAAAAAGTATGGTAAGCTTGTGCACAGTGCACTGAAATGAATTAGGTGTGAGGACTGAGGGTTGTCGTCCTTTGTCTATGTTGGACTAGCCCATTAGGTGAATGATGAATGACTATCCTTCTCTTGCCCATGAAAAATAATAATGAGTGCTATCCTCTTCGGCTTCCTGCTGAGTTCGGTACTTCAGTTCAGGACTGATAGTGTAACACTTGGAATGATTTGATTTTCACTTGTCATGTCGATTTTTAAAGCTATTGACTTGTTTCATCCTTAAATGGTTTACCCTGCCATTTTAGCATCATGTAGGCACCACCGTGCATTTATTGTGCTTGCCTATGTGCGTTTTTCAGTAATTATTATACGAAAATTCACTTGCAAATATAGTGAAAGCTTTATGCCATTTTTTCTAAAATACCATAGTTTTAAATAGCGCGCTATAGCATCGCTATAGCACGCTATAGTGTTTAAAAGAGCTCCAGCGCTAAGCAATTTAGCATCAAGCATACGAAGAAACATCTTAAATAGCACGCTATAGCATCACTATAGCACGCTATAGCATTTAAAAAAGGTCCGCCGCTAAAAGGCTTAGCGCGCTATTTAAAACTTTGAAAAATACATACACATGTTCTTCAAATATGTATAAAATTTCATCAAAAATGGTGTTACTTGCAGTCTATACAAAAACAAATAAAAAAACTAGCCCAAATACAAGAAAGGGAAAGCCCAAATAATTAGCGTATTTGACATTTTTTTGTAGATCACATAAAAACAAATACGTTCGTGAAATTCTACACACGTATAATACAAACAGTTTTCAGTGTGTCTACTTTTCTTCAGAATTTTTTGAAACGTGGAAATAGCATTTTGGCAACAACAAAAATAACGGGCTCCCGCGAGACCGTCCTCCAAAACACCGCGCTCTGTATTATATGTGTAAAAAACATATAGTCCATTAAGAATTAAAAACTATAAATGATTGAAATTAATAAATAATACATATACATCGGTTTATCCATTAAAAATTACTTTAGCTGTAACCTGATAAAATCAAACATAGAGTACCTTGTAGACAGTAGCAGGACCAGCTTTTCGGATAATATTATTTCCTGAGAAGTTATTTGTAGCACCGTCTATCAAGAATATACTGTAAATTGTGAAGCCTGTCGGAAAAGGAACACACACACAAGCATACATATATAAATGAGATTATGCAAAACAGTGAACTGGAGCAGTAGCGTTACTGAATAAGTTGTTGAATTTGCAATAGTACAATAGCAGAGGGTGTGAGTTATTCGATTTTACCTGGTGATCCGGGAGCAGCCTCCATATTTATTCCCAAACAACAGTTTATCGAAGAAGATTCAGCCACTACAGCACCCTGAGATCGATGGGAAAGGTATGGAAACCCAGTCAACACTTTCTATACATGATAGTATTGCATGTCCAATCCATTATTGTAAATATTGCCATTAGTCAATTCAATTTTTTAGTATGCAAGCAAAACCTTATAAAAAATGAAAGTGAGAAAACAGAATCTACGCCCAGTACGACTACTAGGGATCGATGCACATAATTCTCAATTTGTTCAATATACCCATTACATGTCCATTTAAAATCCATTTTTGAACTTCAGAATTATGACTAGTCCTAATGAAGAAGTGTACTAAATTATATACCTGCAGGGGTGTTGAGCAGACAAGCCGAATGGTGGCGAATTGAGCACAGCCCATAGCAAAGATGGCGTCCACCGTTCGATCCGAGATGCCTCTGTTCACTTGATCCAGTTTTTCCCATAGGTCATTGGCTCTGAAGGGATTGTAAATGAAGGTCCTCCCCTGGCAGGCCTTGACGAGATGGAGGGCCTCAGTCAAGATGTCCTCGAGGGAGGTAAGCACCGGGCCTATCGCTGGGTGGTGGTGCATCGTCGTCCCCTCATCGTTCAGCAATGACAAGATGCCACTGAGCCTGCTCGCGCGACCTGCAATCTCACGGCAAACCTTCTTGTTCTTTTTGACAGTCTCTACCACGTCCTTGATCTTGAGCGCAATCTCCACGATGTTGACCACGCTGCCCACTACATCGACCATCCTCTCCAACGCATGTTCTTCTCTTCCTACAAGACAATGGAAATGGTAAAAGCTGAAGAGCTTACAGCTATGTAGAGCGACAGAAACCAATAATATATATATTATGCCGGCTTCTTGACTAGTTTCCTTGTTCGTTTGCCAGCTCTTGTACCAATCGATTGGCGGGGTTAGCAATACAACTCGATTGTACGTTCCCTGTGGAATCAAACCAGTGCGATTATTCTTTCCGTCTGACATTCACAGCCTCTATTTATTTTATTTTATTTTTTTACATATTGTAGAATTTTATTTGATCCGTGGAAAATAGCGAGACAAAAGGAAACTGCGGCTGTCTCAATCAGATTGCAAACCGCCACAAGGCACACCTAACTTTTAATCTTCTATTTGGACTCATCGTATTCATTTGTTTTTTAATAACTTCTTCTGGCGCCGGATCGCAACCTGCTACACCGCGTGATGTAGTTTACTTGTTAACTTCCGAAGATGCATGCTTGGTGAAGTTTTATTTGTGAAGAATAATAGTCAAGTTTGTTGTAAAGTCATAACTTGTAGATGTAATCAGATCTGAACCTTGAACTCCTAATCCTTGAAATCTAGACCCTAAATGCACCTATCCATTTCATTAGCGGCCCAAATCGTGTTGCTCACCGGGATTAGCTAACGTCACTTAGACTCAAGCCAGGATCAGACGTTGAAATCGTGTTTCGGCATGGGGGGAGTAATCAATGAAGTACAAGTGTACAACATGCAAGCAATCAACATACACGCGATGTAGTTTGTCTGTGAACTTTCAGTAGTCCTAATCTGAATCTTGTGTTTCGACTCTTGATATTCGAAGAATAGGTGTTTTATTGTCTCATGTAGTGGACAAAACACACAATTCGTACTCCCATGCCAATTCCGCTTGCTAAGATTATCCTTTGTAATTAGGATAGCCCCTCTCTACAGATACCAAGTAAACACTTTCAGTTTAAGAGGCATCTTCAGTTGTCATATTCTTTTATTATTATCGACTGGAACCTCGGGTTGAATTAATGCTCTATACATGGACTGTACGGAAAATTTACCATTCCGGCATAAAGTCGAGCGAATTAGGAATCACACCAATTAGGAACAAAAGCAGTGTTGTGAGAGAGTAATAATGTCTTCAACTTGGACGTGTAACATGATTGATGGACTTGGACACGTCGGATCTTGATGGAGACCAGGGCGTTGTTTAAGTGTTTTGCGACTACGGAAGAGAATGATAAATTGCCTATGGTTGCTAATGGAAGGGGGGTCCCGTGGGGAAAGCGGCGGACCCAGGCCCCAGGCAGCCAGGGCCTTGGCCTGGGGCGTGGACTGCTCTCCCTTCGGTGTATACTGAAGGAGCTACAGCGTGAGACACTGATTGGCACTGTGGCAAAGCCTGTTCGCCTAGGGCGTCACTTTTGACGAGGTCCGCTACTGCGTGGGGACATCTCTATGCGGCAAGATGAGATGAGATGAGAGTGAGCAATGTTTTTTTACCAGGAGATGAGATGTACACGTGAATAAAGCTAGTGTATGATACATGCATTTTGTATCACAACTTCTAAAGATACAATATTGTATTTACCTGCATATATGATCACCATTGCATGGCTTGAACTCCCTCAACACCCCCACCATTGCATGGCTTGAACTCCCTCTGTCTTAGACATATTTTGGCAAAAAGATGTGTGGAGCGAGTAGCTCTCGTGCTCCCTAGGCAAATGATGGTACGACCAAAGCATGCCAAAGAGAGTTTACTCCTCGGGCGTCGAACACCACCACCAAAGCATACCAAAGAGGGTGCACCACTACTAATAAGTCGTCCACCAACTGGTGCTGGTATCAGAGAAGAGAAATTGAATCAAAAGAACTAGGTGGAGGGGTTTCAATGAGTCTCCCCGAGGTGGGTCGTGTCACGACTCACGAATGAGAGTATTTTTTTTAACTAGGTGGAGGGGTTTTGATGAGTCTTCTTCCGAAGGCAGGTTGTGCATTAAGAATGGGAGCAATATTCTCTGACCGCGCATTGCTGGTTCTGGCAAATTGTGTACACAATCAAGATACAAAAAATGTAGTCTAACTCTTCCCTGATTGAGAACTCCAGTGTATGATGCACATGATTTAATCTCACAACAACGCCATTATGAAATTGTGAAACACTTCCAATTAATGGAGCTATGTGGAGGGCAACACAGAAAATGATGGATATAATAGAAGAAAATTAATACGATTCATCATTGCGAGCATCACAAATAGACCCAGCATACGGAATAATCATACATAGATAGCAAATTGATCCACCATGGTTTCAGAATTCGTTAGGCAGGATGCTGCTAACGAATTAAACTACATTCGGTCATATAGCTATGCATAGAAGCTGCAAGCCAATGCACTTCTTATTTAGGTTACACACCACAAGCACCATTGTTTCCAGTACTGGTAAACGCGCAATATGGGAAACGGAAATAAATTTAGTTTTACCAACAATTGCAACACGTAGGTCGGCAGAGAGGCCTTGTATTATTATGTGTCCAATGACATAAATATCACCAAGGAGTTGATGATCTAGCTGACTTTGAGGAAAACCATCTCAAAGAGCCCATCTTCTGAAACATGCCCTTTGCCAATGAGTGTGCCATCAGCTGCACTCCTGATGAAGCATGTGCCGTGGGTGAACCCGATGCTGTAGCCGAGCTGATTGAGCTGGGAGACTGACACAATGTTCTTGGTGAGACCTGGGATGTACCACACGTCTGGGAGAACCATCTTGTCAGTTCTCACAGTGCCGAGGGCATGGACCCGCATGCGAACGCCGCCGCGCGCTGTCATGAAGAGATCATCACTTATATATCCAATGGCAGAAATGAGGTCAAGCTTTCCTGTTGCATGGTGCACAGCGCCGGTGTCGATTAGCCAAGTAGCTGCGGCTTTGTCCTCTGCCTCAATGTTGTCATGGTTGGAGGAATTAGGAGCACTGGCCGGCATGCATTTCATCAGTTAAGGGAACATACCATGTTTTCAACAAAATAGAAGGGAAGGATTAATGTCTGGAGTGTAAACGGCTAAAAACCTCAAACTTTACTATGAAAATGCCTAAAACAAAAGTTTGAGTTACTTGCATGCACTTCTTGTATTATGATAATTTTGATGCCAAAAACTTAATTCTTATTACTATATATGTATATGAAAAGTAATTCGAGGAAATCTGTTCAGGTGTGTTAAGCTAGTTTAGTTGGTCCGGGTTTCTGTTGCTGATATGCTAAATAACGACATTTATCATAAACCGAGACTTCCTGGTGATTTCCATCAATAGGTTGCTACTGGAGATGTTTGGAAATTTTCATGTGAACTCATCACAATTATTTCTGATGATAGCTCACATTTATGTAATTAGTACGGTGACTCACACATTTTTGCGGCTAGATTTCCCGCAAAAATTGTAGGCGACACTTTAATTTATCTACAACTTTTGTGGAAATATGTAAAAACATATTAACTATAGTATTGTTAAAAGAAGCCTTTTTTGGCAGAATGTTATCACTAAGATTGTAATATTTTGACTTAAATAATCTTAATTTTCATTAAATAAAAAAAGTAAGAGAGTTTGCATCATACACGATGTAGGCCGTTCTCTATTTCAAGTGCATGGAGTAATTTTTGTTGTATCAGTTATTTTCCCAGGCTACCATTTAATTATCATTTGAAACATGAGAAAATGCAATCAAATGGTAACATTTATTGGATTTTTCCTAATTTATTCATCAGAAGCATTATTAGGTCCTCTTGTAAAAATTCGGATTTGATAATTGAAGAGTGATGGTATTTGGGTCATACACTTCCATCATAATACTTTTTTTTTCTTGGAACCTTAAGGTAAATGGAGCTTACTCCTGTACTTTGGCCTACACTGCGCAATTCTTCGGCTCCCACCCGAGTTTTGTCCCTCACAAGGTCTGGACCGCCCACACTGAGACCACGTGCAAATTCTTCGTGTGGCTCGTCCTCTAGGGTAGAATCCTCACAGTGGACAAGCTGGCCATCCGAGGTTGGCCTCACAACCCTAGGTGTCTGCTATGCCTCCAGGAGCCGGAAACGGCAACCCACCTTTGCAAGGATTATCTCTACTCGGTCGCGGTTTGGAATCAGGTGAAAACATGGACCAACGAGGGTTTACCGGTCTCAACCTACCTTCCAAAACCAGGATCAGTATCGGATTACTAGGATATGATGCTTACAAATGAGGGAAGGGAGGTGCGCCGGCGTCGTAGCGGGAGGATCATCTACACTTTGTGGTCTATCTGGAAAGAGCGAAACCGACACGATTTCATAGGTCAACGACTCACTCACCGTGAGGTCGCTATGTAGGCCTTCAATGATATTAAGCAGCGTGAATTGGCTATTCCTGTTGCCATGCCAGCTGTGGGTATTGGCTAAGATAGTTTTTCTTCTTCTTTTTGGTGGTTTTTGCCACGTTCCCTAAAAATGTGTGCCCCTCTGTACATCACGTTTTTCGCTCTTCTTCTATAAGAAAAAGGCAGTGCTCGTGCTGGTTCCTCAAAAAAATCCATGATAATCTTACCGTGCAAAATCACACACTTCCATCATAATCTTCACTACTTCTCAATAAGAAGTAACTTTAAACATAGATGAGTCATAAATTCTCAATGGAAATTATCTTTTTCTTCACCTACGCTATCAATGATTGAATTTGTTGTTTTTCTTATTCTGATAGTATGAACGTTACGATATGCTATGACGATATTCTTATCCACAAAAGGAGCTATGTTGTATAGAGTTAAGAACGGAAAATTTACGGATCGATGACATCTAGAAATTAAACCTAATACAGATACCAAAGGGAAGGAAGTTACCCATCATTTTCCAGTTCAGCAATAGATAGATCATCCGCATTCTTGCATGCTGAGCCAGTACTAGTTGACCAGGTTTTGGGCTTCTCAGAAATGCGAACTGATTCATAAAGATTAACAATGCTTTTGGGCAACATGGATTTGAGATATGCTAATGTTCCACCAGACAGTGTTTGAGCAAAGAGCACCATTTGAACGAGTGGACGGTGTACACTGGTATGATATCAGGGAAATTTCAGTTACTTATTAAACTTGTACGTACACCATATTGCCATCTTTAAACATGGATCGAGCATTAAAAAAAGAATATTTCATTTACCTGCCATATTTCGGCACATGCATTTTGTGAGAGCCCATCTTAATGTCAACGCCACCTTTGGGCGAAGTTTTCACAGAAAATAGGATAAACGATGATGCTCCATGTTTGACAGAAGAAGTCTGATCTTTGTCCGATGAACTAAAAGCGTCCACTATACCTCGCAGCATCTTTATGGGAAATGTGGGTATCGAAATGACCGAATCCATGTAATGACTAAAAAATGACAGAATGATTTCTCATTAGATATGGCAAAGATATATTAGGTTTGGAAAACGATGTTCGTAAATTACAATCTCTCTGGAAGCTCTACAAATTTAAATCTGTTCCTACACAATAAATTTAGATGCAAAAAGAAAAAGCCTAATTAACCTGCTGCAATTCAGGCTCGAGGCCATGAAGCGGTCTTTGCCCCGTTGAAGCGCCGTTCTGTTCAATTGCTCAATCCTGGCTAAATACATGCTGTACAAAGTTAAGAGCTCAAAATTAATGGATCGATGCACCAGGGAAATAAACCAAATAAGATAAGAAAAGCGATAACTAAGTTACCGATGATTTGAGTTTCAAAAAAAAAAGTTACCGATAATTTTCCGTTAGATCATGCACATCCTTGCATGCTGAGCCGGTATTAGTTGACTCGGTTTTGGGCTTCTCAGAAATGCAACCTGATGCATGAAAACTGATAAGAAGGAAGTTGTGGTTACTCCATTGCCACCATAAAACATGGAGTGTAAAAATGATTGTAGAATATCATTTACCTCGAAATATTCGGCCCGCCCTTCCAGATCTTACCGGCGCACTCCTTGGACATCTGCACGATTCATGAATTATGAGTTACGAGTGTGGAATGGATCAGTGAGTGTATGTTGGTAGGAGGAGAGCAGGGGACTATACCTTGGCGTCCGCGTAGGCTTTGGCGCGCGTTGGCACAAGAGCCTCGTCGATGAACTCGCAGTGGGGCTTGCCGGCGACGATCACGGGGACCTTGGCGTGGACGGGGTTGCACGACAGCAGCAGTTCGCTCTTGGTGACCATGTTCTCGGCCTTCTCCTCGTACTGCACGCCCTTCTTCGACAGCGCGATCCGCGCCCGGTCTTCGTACGGGCTGTTGAGCAGCTTGACGCTCTCCATTTCCTTAGCTTGTTTGTTAGTCAAGATCGGGTCAGAAAAGGCATCCAGCTGATCCAGAGAGTCCTCTTGCTTGTAGATGACCAGTCGAGTGTTTCTTCCCTCGGTTACCTGAGCTTGGCCATGTAAGGTTGTCTTTCCAGCAGACAAGAACTTGTCTGCTCTATCAAGCACGGCTTTAAGCTTTTCAGTTAAATGATACTGCGCGGAAATTCTCACGCCCCACTGTCTGTATACCCAATTCTCATTTCTGCAGGATGGCAAGAACAGATTACGATTTGTAAAGTGATGTTCGCCATGATCTCATGTGCTAGAGTACCATATATATCAGCAGCAACCATTGAATACTGGAAGCGATAGTAATTAGAATTGTGGCTTACGCTATAGCCTATAGATTTGGATGCAAAATATATATATATATATATACTGAAAAGAGAAAATAGTTTTTCCCCTTTAGTGTCCGTGTAAGTGTAACTAAGGTTAATCACCAAAACAAGACCTTCACGAGGAGATAGACATGAGACTTGGAAAGAAAATTGACATCGTACCTCAGTTTTTGAATGGCAAAGAATATCTCTTCTGCTTCTGAGGTTCGTGGTGAATAGCAGAAAATATACAGTCTGTCATGCAGAGTCCATGGTAAAAGACCGTGACACGAAGTAGGTGTCATTATCATTTCCCCGAGAACTTGTGCTTCTTGGGGATCACACCCCCCTGGCAGAATCATCATCCCCTCAACCGCTTCAAAACATTCAGAAAGAAGACGTTGCCGTGCAGCTGCGACGATCTTGCGAATTTCTTCTTCATCTGATCCTGCTTTCCACCCACTCCGCCAGCTCCACGGATCCATGGAAATCACTCTGATTTGTGGAAATTACAAGAGACGATGAGGCGCCGTTGACTAGAATTCACTACACTGCCTCTTCAAGCAAAGGCTAATAGGAAAAGGGCATTTACTGTACTGCCCCTCTGGTTTGTTTACGATGTTCAGACACATGGATTTCAGTTCCGTTACACCTTAGACCTTACCGTTTCTGAAATTTATGCAGCAGCCCCTGTTTTCCCCGGGAAAAAGGTGCGGACTATCTTATGAGCTTGTGTAGACAGCTATAACGACAGTTTTTCTTTTTCTTTTTTAAGAACTATAGCTACGTTCTTTTTTTTCTGTTAAAAAGGGGAATTTTTATTCTGGTTGTAAGAGCTAGCTAGCTACCTTCCAAATACATATGACAAGATATTGTATATGCCTTTCACGTACATAGTACGAGGTAGCTTTTCTTGTATTTCCTGGATAGCAGCTGGATCACAATAGGAAACGCGCTTTTCTCCGATGGTTACAATGTGTGATATTTGGTAGGAAGTGACAAGTATTTTGTTAGCAGACAGTCATTCAACAACAAATAATTTGATTGCCATTTTTTTTTATTATAGCTTACACAAGGACATGCTAGATCAGCTTGCAGAGTGTAGAAGGATAGAATAGGTTTTGATGGAATCGATGTTTATTGCTTGAGCTTTGGAGGCATATATATAGGAGTACAATGATCTACTTGGATTACAAGGCATGGTAGAAGAGTCCTACGCTATCTATGTTTTCTAGTATAATCCATATACTCAACATCCCCCTGCAGTCACAACGTAGCGACGCAGACGGTGAGACTGGAGAATAATCCGAAAGTGGAGCCGACGGATATCCCCACCACAGTCGTAACGGTCAACACATCGCGGAGTTGTGGCTGGAGTGGAAGCCAACGAGGTTCCCAAGCAGGCGGTAGCCCTTTGTGTCGTTGTCGAAGTAGCCGAGAGCGTACGGTGGTGAAGCCGTTGTCGAGGTAGCCGTGCGAGAAATGCCGTGGTCGATGTCGAGTCGGGGTAGCCGGTGTCGAGGTATTCGCCGTGGAGCCGCGGGTGTCGGAAAGTCAGGAGCGCAGCGCGGCTCGGGAAGAGCGGCACTGGCGGGCGGTCGTCAGTCGTAGCGCGGGACGTCGCGAAGAAGATGATGGTCACGTCCAAAAGGAGACGGTGTTGACGAAGCGTCGCGCCGGGTTTGCCAATCCCGGGGACACGTCGTAGACGAAGGCACGCGTCGGTGCTGCCAGCACAGGTGCATGCGTAGACAGACGAAGACGATGTCGACGAAGCACCGCACCAGGCTTGCCAGGCCCGGGAACACGTCGTAGATGAAGGCACACACCGGTGTTGCCAGTACCGGGCATGCGTAGACGGGGACCAGTAGGAGTTGTACGCCATGTCGAAGGGACCACAGAGAAGGGCTCGACGACGGTTGCGGCGCAACTCGGCGGAGGGTAGAAGGTGCCAAGGGCGGAGTCGTCGCGGTTGCCGGAGCTAGATGAAGTGGTCGAGGAAGATGACGGCGACGCTGACGATGAGCTGGTGCTGGACGAAGACGAAGAGGATGGACGGCGGAACCAGAGGCAGCCCGTGGGGAGGGGGGGCCGTCGGTCGCTGGTAGAGGCGGCGCGGCTCGGGTGAGCGGCAGCAGCGCGGCCACGGCGGTGCTCGAAGTACCATCAAAATTGGTTTTACTAGATACCCATTATTTTGTTGCCGGAATGTTTCGCAATAAATTTTAGTGATCTTTTCTTTGTATGAAACATAAATATTTGAAGTAATAATATGAGAACTAAAACAGAAAATACATATTGTTTATTGTGTTTTATTATTGCCGATTCTATGTTAGAAGAAGAGGTCGTGCACACACATCCCCACATGAATCTTTGACTGCCACCTTCATCGAATCATACATCCCTGCGTGGAGGTCTAACATCAATGATGGGCGAGCACCACGTCCAACACCAACGACGAGCAAGAATCGGATGCTTGTTAGGTTCACACAACCACTCTATAGCCCGCTGTTGTAGCTCATTGATGCCATCCTCCAGCAGCACATTGTTGTTTCTGTGGTGGAGGGGACAACTTTCTCGCCAATGTGAGAATAAGAGGTCGTGCACACAATGCACCAAGAGCTCGTCACCCTACTCGTGGACTGCCACTCCTCCTTCTCCTTGGGCCCCGACGGTAGATGCTTCTCTAACCTACTACTTGTGAGATCGAGGTAGGCCCTAGAGTGATAGAGTCCCCCCGGGTCTGCCTTCTACTCAAGCAGTGATAACTTGCATTGGCACACGCTCGTTGATGTACAATTCGATGAAGGTGTCAGACAAAACTAAAACAGAAACCATCACCAATTTGTATCATCCATAATGGCCATATAAAATGGCCGAAAGAATGGCTGATGAGATGTCTTTTTTGACCCAGCCTATGCTAGTGAGGTTGAAATATGGTGTGGGAAGAAGGAAAGAAACAGAATTGCAGCATGACCCTTTCATCTCTCACTAGAGGGGACCATATCTTCACTGAAAGTTGCAAAAATGAACATGCTTTTAACAGATGGCAGTATTCAGAGGAAGGAAAAAAGAAATAGGACCGCATTAGGATGACTTTGTGATGCAATAATCCCTCCATGTAAAAAATATGGTGCATATTGCCATTTGTAAAGTTTTACGAAGTTTCTCCAGGTTTTTAGGATAAACTATAAAAATCTACAATACCAATACATACAATATGAAATATATAAACCAAGTTTCTCCAACACGAAGAGAAATAATTAGCATATATATCTATATAGGATTGAAGAAAACCAAACCGAAGTCATTAACCATAGTGCAATATTTCAGAATTTTTGTCATACATGTCAATTTATTGATTATAATCCGTATGGTTTTCTTCATTTGCCTGAGCAAATAAGATGCAAGTATTATTTCTATAATATGATAGGTTCGGTACCAGTCCGTGGCAGAGTAAGAGAAATAATATGAGCATGTACCATTGAGGACACCCCGAATGATGTCAATAATCACACCACAATATCATACTAGCTAGTAAATATTCATGCTTGAAAGTTCGAGTGATCCTTCCTTATTCAATATAACAGAGGTCGGCAGGAATGACGTTGGAACCTCCGGTAGTTCATCGCCAGAACTTAATTGGAGGCTTCTCTGAAGACAACAACACACACAGACGACCCTCTTATCCTCCTGTGGCCTATGCCCGGTCAAGAGGGATCCTGAGATAATCGATCTCGAATAGGCCGGAGACGGTTCGACCTTTGCCAACTAGCTCATTGTTTCTGCTGTCAAAGATAGAGCATCCTTCGTTTGGCACAAACATCAACGTGTAGTCCAGCTTAGTAAGTTTGGACACGGACACAATGTTGACACCCAAACCTGGGACGTAGTGAACATCGGCCAGTGTGATGTTCTCAGAGATCACATGTCCACATCCGTGTGAGATCAGAGGAGAGTTCATATTAGCCGTCTTAACCAAAGTCCCTGCTTTGTTGCTGGTCAGCTTAGAGATGAGCCCTCGGTTACTAGTGGCATGAATGTTTGCACCTGAGTCCGCAAGAAACCGGTCTTTTCCTGTAGTGCTTTTTCTGGACAATTGATACACCCAGTTAGCATCTGACATGCTAGTCCAGACTGAAAAAAAGGGAATTGAAGAGCAAACTATTGTAAATGCAAAAACCTACCCACGTGGTAGAACACAAACATCATTTTTTTACTTCTTATAAGATTGTTTGCCCACCTTGATTAACATAGAAATTATTGAAATTTAGGAATTGAGGAAGGATTTAAGACATATTAAAGCACACAAACTGAAGCATGCTACTCTTTTATGTAGTTTTATTGGGATGTTATAAAACTACATTTTTTTAAAGTTAAATTTGATATTTGGGAACGACAATTCATACTTGTTAACCAATTGATATTTAAAAGATTTGCATATTAATATTTCTTATCCATTTACCATCAGATCTTCGTATTAGTATCATTTCTATCTTCCACTTATGTATTATGTACTCTATGGCATCTCAACTTTTCACCAAGAAACAAACTTATATACACCATCACAACTCCTACTTGACAGACAAAACATATGTTGATGATGGATGCTTCAACTATTATGCCTTTTTTCGTGTCTAGTGATAATTCATAATCGTCTAGTATAGCCATAGCTAGCCTTGCTGACAACCTCTACATCGACCCTCGCCAATTTTTTCTACTGCCTTTGAATTTTACGATGTTGCTCGCTAAAAAAAAATTTATTTCTGATTATTTGTCCCAGTGAACATATGTCACATAACAGGAAATGAATACAAATGTGTATATATAATTAAATAATAAATATAACATTTTTATATGCATTAAAGAGTATAAATATTAATATCTAGTAATGATGTATGTATGATTTTATTTTTCATTCAGCTGCAAATAAATAGATGTATCTAGATGTAAAGCAAACTCTAGATACATCCATATCTAGATAAATCTGCGATACTTATTTTGGAACGGATGAAGTATATTATTTAGACAAATAAGATGATAAATGGTATTTATTAGTTTTACCACAATAATATTTTATCTGATGTTGTTAAAATAAAAAGTAGCAATATTTGTGAAACCTGTTAGTAGCGGCAAAAAAGAAGTTATGATGCAAACTACGTCAATATTATACAACATTGTCATTTTATAAGAGTGAGTAATTATTACTTGGAGCTACATATGTGGCTGTGTAATAATTTCACTAGTATAGAAATGCTAAGTTTGTACACCTCACCAAAAAAGACAAAAACAACTTGTGCTATCCTGGATTATTAGACCCAAAAAAAAACACTGCTGCTATATTTTTAAATAGGAGAGTTATTCAATCTTTGTTAGATTAAGAGGGGTAAGGGAATGGATCAATACCTGAGACTGGACGATACCTTCAATGGTCCTGTGGAGTTGGGGACTTGATCTCTAAATAATGTTACACAGAACGTAGGTTAATTTCTCGAGATTCAAATTATGGGAGAAATTTCTATATAAGCAAAGAGAAAAAAATTGTAAGTGAAAGAGTTGAATATGTCACAATTAAATGAGATGGTATTTAAAACGTACTTAGAATGCACTAGTTCATGTTGTGTGGTATAGATGCTCTCATGACAAGATTACCCAGATGTAAGGTAGTAAATCCAACTGCTGTAATAATTTTGATAATGTGGAAGCACGCAGGCACAAAAATCTATGTAATGAACTGTAGTGGAGTTTTTCTACATAGATATACTTGTGATCTCGCAGGTTTTGATAAATCCAACTGCTATAATACTTTTGATAATGTGGACCCGATAGGCGCAATAATCTATGACAAGATTATACAGATGAATAACAGTGATATCTTCATGGATGACCATATCCCAAAATATCAATTTTTGGTAAACAGGAAGGCCATGGGAGTGCTACGTTTGTGTGCTAGTGAATGGTATGCACACTATTCACTGTTTTCAAAATCACAATTTATTTTGTGTAGCTCGCTTGCTAATATATTTCAGCATTAGCTTTACGCACAGGAAGTATACATCAATATGAACTTGTAAAAATATTTTCAGTTTTTTTACTTTGAATTACGATTTTCATTTCCTTTTCCATAAAACAACGGACTAATGGAGCCCGAACAGTAAAACACATTTCTGAAGGCCTTGGGCCATGTGGTTGATCATATAAGCATGACTTTCCTTATCATAATACTTCCTCCAATCGTTAATTTGTTATCCATTTAGGATACTAAGAAGGTACATGAACCTAAATTTGATGGTTCATTTATATTGCAATAAGTAAATAAAATTTCCATAATCGTTAAAGATTTTTGAGAAAAAACTACAAATGTAAACTTTCAAGCAATCAATCCAAATATTTAGAGAATGTTAATCCCCAACCAATATATGATTTGAATGTTTCCGTGTGCAACACTCTTATTGAGGGTAATGTACAAGAAGCATGTTGATAGTGCTGAATTTCAAGCAATTGAATTGTCATTTGAGTCAATATGCGCTTCTCTATAGGAATGCATGTGGATCGTAATTTTTGCATCCGCCAGTTTTTCATCGGCATAGTTTATATATAAATTGTATTATGAAGCACATGCAGGCATCATGCAAGGCTTGTATGCCATATGCGTACCTCTGCTATATTTTCTAGAAGAGAAAAGCCATGTGTTCCAATATTAAAAAAAATACCGATATTTTACATAAGGATGATACAACTAAGACTTTAAACCCAATCCATTAACATAATGTACATATCCATCAAACTGGCATAAAGCACAAGTATCAGATTATCATGTTCTCGAAAAGAAGAGGAAAAAAATTAACTAAGATAGAAAGTGTTATAGCAAGTTAGCATTTGACATCCATGTCTAAACCAAAAGGGCGAAGTGGTGTTCAGGGAAGGTGCATACCCGTATGCATGAAGAAATGAGCACACCCAAGAAATGGGAGCAATGACAATGCCCATAAAATAGGTAAAACTGAGATTACCAAAGCCAAGATAACACCAATGTTTCAATGGACGTTGATGCCACGGAGATCCCCTTTTTGGTAGAAAAAATACACCATGAACATTTTGTAAGCATCTTTATTTGAAAAAATGGATAAAAGTAATAGGAAGAGAGGGATCAATACATGTGAATGACCATGTCTTCATTTGATGCTGCCACAGTTGATTCATCTTCGTGGGGAGAAACATCAGAGGGGTCCAAGCTGCATCCATAAAAAAGACATGTGGACCGTATCATAAAATGTAAATACATTTATTTGGTGGAAAATAAAGGCACATGTGTTTAATGATGTTGGAATGTTTATTTTTAATCCTCCTTATACTACATAGAAATTCTTCATTTTGGATAGTAACATGGTGCTGTGAAAAACGAGTTGCTTCAAGTCTTAACTTTGACGGTTGTTGTATGTCATAGTATACTTGTATAATTGAATAAGTTTTTTGATATAGCATAGGTAATTTCTCAAATAAATATAACCATATGACTTTTAACTATTAAATTCAAGTATTTAGAAGATTTTTTTAATGGTTGCTAGGGGAGACTGAATCCCTACCTAAATAGTTGCATACACTTTTGCTTCCCCCCCCCCAGGCGAGGCCATAGACTCTCTCTCTCTCTCTCTCTCTCTCTCACACACACACACACACACACACACACGCACACACAATCTCGACAACCTAGCAAGCCCCTCCTCATCGAGGGCACCTTGCCACTACTGCTTCGCTAAGGCATTGCATGGACATCATCAAAAGGAAAATCATAGCGCATATTACATCAAAGGCGTCATCTCAACTAAACATACACATACCTCAACAAAGAATGGGCCAAAAACCAATGTGAGACACATTGCATGATAATAACCACCCCGCATGCAAAAAACTTCGATCCACTGAGGCCAAACTTCGATATTAGTATTCAAATAAACTATTTGTTTGACAATATCTATGTCCAACATTATAACTTATGGGGGCACATGATCGAATCTAGTTAACTGGGCAGATTTTAGCACACTCGCATTGTGCTTTGAGTGACATAAGTTTCTGGTTGTTGTTTTTTTTAAACGGTGACAAAAGTTTGCCCACATTTATTAAATAAGAGAGAAGAGAATTTCCCAGTTAATTAAAGGAAAAACATGTGAAAACCTGTACAAATGAACCACATGTGAACTACTCACAGAGCATGCAACCCCATACACACATGAACAACCCGACAGCCAGACCCAATACGCAATGACCCTGAACCCTTACATTGCTACTGCAGGAAGGAATCCTCAACAAAAAGACCTCGGCCAAAGACCACGGGCACCCCCAAATCCACGAGCACATGACATACCATAAGGACATCCCAAGAGAACACAAGCCAGTCCATAAGGACACTCCAAGAGATAGATGACCAATCATCAAGAAGCTGCGTACGCCATCCTTGTGGCGCCACTCTTCTTACTTTTTTTCCTTAAGAGCCTTCTCGATAATCTTCTTGCCAGATCCGGGGCTAAGCCTCTCCTAACGCTTAAGAAAGTTGTAAATCCCTATCTCGAAGAGAATCTTCTTAACCTTGTCACGCGCGGATAACTTCCCAACAGTCACAAGCGAGTGAGGGATCGTGGTGTTGGATCCTCCATGATCCACTTGGGCGATCGACTGACAGGGCTCCAGAGGACCAGGCGCCAACACACCGCCCTCCTCAATATCACCAACCACAGGCACCACCGACCCGAAGGACTCGACCATCTCCAGCTGCTCACATGACTTCATCGCCTTATTAGCCTCAACATTCACAGACGCCACCAAACCAACAACCGGAGGCGAAAGAGCAATAGCAGTATCCAAATCTGCACGGTTCACAAAGACGAGGAGTAACTGGGCTCCAACAACGGCAGCGAAGCAGCAACCGCCCATCCAAGCGTCCCCAGCTCCTTAGGAAGCACCATCGAAATAGGTGAAGATGACTCCTCACAAAGCTTCTGCAGTTCAGGCATAATCTGTAGCACCGAAGCAACGATATAGAAAAAGATTTCACTCTCAGAAGCAAATGACATAGCAGGCAGCGGGGAGAGGCAAGGTGTACCACGAGGGGAACGGTATCCATACATGCTTTCTTTCCCATCGGCAGAACCAACCTCGATCTCAGACAAAAGGGACACAACGAGGACAACCTGGGGCTTGGCAAGAGCGGCCTCCACACTCTTCACATGCGCAATGCACTTGTCAAGCTCAGCGCGCAGGAGCTCAGTCTGCTCCGCGACGAGCTGCACTGGCTCGACCTGCATCTCTGGGGTGGCTGGGGCAACAACACCAATGATGGACATGAGCGCAGACTCCACCTGCATCTCTGGTTGTTGTTTCTTAAGTTTTGATTGATATTGTACTCTTGTGTTAATTGAGCGATATATTTATTTTTTTGGGTCTAGAACCTATAATTATTGAAATTGACTAGGCTTGAGTTTTAATTTTTTTGTCTAAGAAGTATTTAAACCATTTTTCAAATCACTGAGTTTCAGTAAAAAAAAATCATTTCATCAATTGCACTTGAATTTTTTTTTCATTGTTTTTTAGGTGGCTTACCACTTGTGTCAAGTGGTAGTTTGCACTTGAATTTGAATGTGGCCGAACCAAATGTTTTGAAAAATCAAAAACCATTTGTAAATATTTGAATTTATGTGTGCTACTATAATATTTTGGCCGAAAGGTAATTGTTTCAGTATGTACAAAAATCACCGAATTTCTGAAATTTCACTAAAATTACATTGAAAGTGAGAACCATGCGTACCCACCTTTGCAATATATTCTAGCTGTAGACATGTTTGTATGTAGTGGTGGAAACAGGGTGCTCAAATGTTCTATGATAAGGTAAGTTTAAAATTGATTTTCATCATCACATAAAGATGAAACGACTAATGACTTAAAACCCCATCCTCTGCATAAATTGAATGCACATTCATCATGATCTCACAAATAAGAAGAATAAAATGAATTTTGATGGTATTGTGCAATATGTAGATATTGCCATCCAGTGGGGCAAAGTGTCGCAAAACAGTGGCACGAACGGTCAAATCATACACCCCTAATGCTCGGCTAATAAAGAGTAATCCAGCGAACTGAAGCCAAAGAATGAGAAAATTTTGATTTTATGATAAGGGGATCTATGACTTAATTGTGGCAAGTTCCTGATCAGTAGAGGAACTTAACATCACTAGCTGATGGAGCGCTCGTATACAGTGATTATAATCTAGTTATTCATTGAGACCTTGACGAACATGGAATCCGCAGACAAGCAGAAGATCTGCACAAGTCCCTACAGCCATCGTAATACCCCAGCATCAAACAACCGAAGAAACAAATATATCATAAAATTGAAGGGTCCAGTCCATCCGCCGGCCGGCGAGACTACATGAATTTCCACCGTATGTGATGGGCAGGTGAAGCATAGCGAAAACAGATGATAGAGCAACAAGAACCTGTTTGCAAATGAATCAAGAAGAGTGGTTACCCATCAATCTCAATCATGCCTTCTTCTTCCACCTCTTCTTTTTCAATTTCCCTGGGGGCTGGGTCACCCATCATCCAAACCTAGTTCAGTCTGGTTGTCTGGTTTGGGCAGTTGACCTGCGTGTGCGTCACAGTTCCCCCAGTCTGTGTTATCTCTATCTCAACAGGAAAAAAGCTCCCTAGTGCGCAACGCCAAACCTGG
Source organism: Bromus sterilis (assembly GCA_950022295.1). Taxonomy (NCBI): domain Eukaryota; kingdom Viridiplantae; phylum Streptophyta; class Magnoliopsida; order Poales; family Poaceae; genus Bromus; species Bromus sterilis. The sequence continues at coordinate 298,485,072 of OX465601.1, read as the reverse complement.
CTGCGGGGAAGACGAAGGCGGACACTGTTGGTGGACGGTGATTTTCCCGTAATACCCCCACCCTCCCGGCCGGTACCTTTTTACATGCTGCCCCTCCACTTTACCTTTCTTCGTTTAGAACGCCTAATTTCAGATCTTGGGAAACAGACAACATGGTGACATTCCCTGACATGTCGGAATATTTTTAGGGTCACATCATATAGGATCTAGTCATCCCAGGAATCAACAGTGCGGTGAGATTTGCATCCTACGGACCAGCCATTTTATTTTGTTTTCTTCTTTTGATTCTTGCCATGTCATGTCCTCTGATCTTTTCATTGTCTTGTATGGTTTACACAAATTAAATGTGCATAAATAAAAGGAAAGGATAAAGGTGATAATATATGAGGGACTACAAATCTTGAACCAGATCGGCTACCAAATTAACTCCTTTGATTCTACGATTTTGGTCATAAAATTTAAGTTCCTACGATCCTGGTTATGATTCTACGAGTCATGATCCTACCAACGAAGATTCGATCCAATTTATCTCAATTCTAACAACTTCGCAGACAAAGAAAAAATCACTGTACCAGCCGCTTTGATGAAGAGTAAAATCATTTTCATTCAACACGCTTTACGTGGCTTAAGACCCTACGTAATTCCCCGTTAAAAAAAAGACCCTAGATGATTCTATCTTTCGCCATCGTGTTTCTTCATTGTTAGCTACCTCAACTCTACGTCAAGCATAAGAAAAAAGGCTACTTCACGTATGTATATATATTTTTTGTGAAAGTAATCAATTGCTTTTTGGATTTCTATTGTACTTGTTAAACAAAAAAATCTAGTATTCTACTGTGCTCTACATAATTGCACTATACATACATAGTTTTCTCCTTTATAAATTTTTCCACACCTAAATATTAATTCAGCCTCGGCCACTGTAAATAAAACTATTCTAATTGGGATTAGGGTTACAAAAAACTATCATTTTTTTTAAAACAAAATAATAACTACCATTTATGAGGTTAGCTGTTTCAAAATATCCAAATTATCGAATGGTTAACATATAATAAATTTTCTAATAGGTCGGGCCTGCTCCTAAAACAAACCACTAATTTAAACATTTGTTTGTTGTTAACTGACATGTGGGATCCACATATCAGTGTCTCTAACAGCCCCTCAATTATTTTACAAACTTAAAATAGATCCTTATTTTTTACACTTGGGTCCCTACAAACATTAAAAAGCAAACGGTCCCTCAATCCCGCCGACCAACCCCAATGCTTCCCTACCAGCCATGTCACGATCGCCTGGAGTTAACACATGTTAGTTAATGGTCAAACTAGCGTTTTCTGTTATAAACCTAATTATATGTTAACCTTTTTTGTGGGTAATTATATATTAACCATTCGGTAATTTGGATTTTCTTAAACAACAAACCACAAAAGTGGTTGTTATTAGGAAAAATTTACAAGGTGGTATTTCGTTTTGTAACCCTAGCCCCAATCTGTAGTTTTTTGCTATTTACTTTTTCTAGAGAACTACACATGAATTACTATTAGACAAGAAAGGCCCGATCCATCGTGTCTGCTTATATATAGCACTATAACCATACTTTTCTTATGTGATTTTAGGTAGGCTTAGGTTATGAACTATTGGTGATGATGGGTTCGAACCGTACATCTAAGTGTATCGTAGGTAAATCTTATTCTCCTTCTAAGGTTAAATATATTCTAATCTCACACACAAAGGGTTCATGCACCTACCTTTCAGCGATTTTTCACGTTAGCACTTGAGTGTTTTTTGGGGGGTTTCTACTATGCCAGTCTTCTTTCGGTTTAACCTTTTTCCATTTTCCTTGTTTTTTGTTCTCCCATTTACTAAATACTCCCTCCGGTCTTTTTTAGTCTGCATATAAGTTTTGTCTGAAGTCAAAGTGTCTCTACTTTGACCAAACTTATGGAGAAAAGTATCAACATTCACAATGCCAAATCTATATGGTTAGATTCATCATGAAATGTAGTTTAATAGTATATATATTAAGTATTGTATATGTTGATACTTTTTAATATAAATTTGGTCAAACTTTATAAAGTTTGACTTGACACAAATCTAATACGCGGAGTAAAAAGGACCGGAGGGAGTACATAAACATTTTTAATGCATGTCCATTTTAACACATAAAATTGTGTGAAGCTTTCTTAAATGCACAGTCATCTTTTGAACATATGAACATTTTAAAACTCGCAAGCATTTTATTATTATGTTGACATTTTTTTAATACATGGCCATTTTGTAATAAAGTAAACATTTTTCTCCAAAATACATGAACATGTCTCTCGAAACATATAGGTATTTTTTAGTAAACATAAAAAACAATCTTTTCAAGTATATACTTTACATTTCCTCTATGACTCACAACAGAAAAAAAAAAGTATAAACATTTTTTAGCAATTGAAATAAACAAAATATTGGAAGCTACCATGTGTCCATATGGGAACAGTTGTGTGTATCTGGAGGTCCTATTCATCGCCTATACGGGATGGGTTGCCCTTAAAACACGCATATGGGCCATTATGTTCGAAGATAAAAATTGATTGAAGAAAACCTGTGCCTCCAGAAAAAACTGGTTGACACAATCGTGTTCCACATTATATTGTACAGTATAAAAAACTTTCTAATAACCAATTATAAAGTCACCTTCCTGGATTTTGAATAACCTGGTTTAGATTCTTGAAATACTCATCGATTTTTTGAAAATGTTCATAGATTTATAAAAGTATTCATGGAACAAATAACTTCCACAAAATTAAAAATTATTCATATTTTATTTAAAAATTCATGAATTTAAAATTTTAAAAATATGAGTGGGAAAATGGAAAAACATAAAATCAAACAGAAATGGAAAGGGAAAACCAAATAGAATTTTGGGATGTTACTAAAATTAAATAGATAATGATTGTTTTCTTGATGGGTTTGATTTTCTCTGGAATTTAAAAACTTCTGGTGTTGAAATGAATATTAAAGAGAGAGGGAATAAAAGGACTTTCCCTAATATTCACCGTTGGTGTTTTGGAATTTATTATTTAAAAACAAAACCAACAAAATAAAATGAGAGAAGGTAATATGACTCCTTCAACATATTAAAAGTTTGGAAAAGGTTTTAAATCTTTATTGGAATTCTTTTGAATATTCAAAACATTTTTCAACACATGGCAGTTCGCTGGAGAGGATATAAAAGGACTTATCCCCATTTTTAATTTGTTGGAAAATAGTTTAAAATATTTTTGGGAGACTTTTTAATTTTACTTTGGAGTTATAAATATTTTCTAAAATTATTTTGGGAATTTATTTATGCTCTGGAAAAGTTTTTAAATCAATTTTCGGAGTTTTCGGTATTTTTAAAATGCCAGAAAAGTATTTAAAAATATTTAAAAATAAGTTGCAAAGTTTTTATTTTATTTTAATATTTTAGTCAAGCCAAAAGTTCAGTTTTATTATTTGAAAAATATTGGCGAAGACGGAATTTTAAAATAAATTAACGTGATTTTTCTAATATTGTTTTGGGCCTAATGGGCCTGCTCTGTTTTTTTTTCGCGGACCGATTTTGTATTTATCTCGGATTAAAAAAAAAGATTAGGGGCTGGCTATAAATAGCCCCGAGCTAAATTATTTTCGGTTAGCGTTTTTAGGGTTAGCTCTAAACTAATCCGCGGGACCCGCCGCCGCCGACGTCATCGCCGGAATCTCGCCGGAGCTTCGCCAGAGTTCGCCGGAGTGCGTTTTTTCGCGTTTTTTTCGAGGTAACTTCGCCTGCACCGCCGTCGGAGCCGTCCCCATGCCCTAGCCATGCCCTAGCCGGCGCCCCGCCCCGGCGTCCCCGCGCGCCGCCGCGCCGCCGCGTGCAGCCCGCCGCCCCGCCGGCCCATGGCCGGAGCTGCAGCAGCCGCCTTCATGGCCGGCGCCCTGGCTGCCCGTGCGCTCCGCCTCGTCAGGCTGCCCGCGCCCGCGCCCTTGCGCCTCGGCCGCGCCCTCCTGCGCCTGGCCGCCGCCGCCCCCGGCCCTCACCGGCGCTCGCCCCAACCGGCCGAAGCCGAGCCACGCCATGGCCGGGGTTCCTGGCCTCCATGGCCCCTGTGCCCGTGGCGTGAGGTTGAAGATGAGATTAGAAAAAAAAGTTAGAAAAAGTTTCGGAATTTTTTTTTTAGATCTGGATCCAAACCGCCCAGGGATCCGATCGCGTTTTTTGTAAAAAAATTATTTATGTACGGGTCCTTTTTACAGTAGAACCCCCCGGTACCCCCGTTTTTTCACCGATACCGTTTTCGCGTTTACTTTTTAACCGTAACTCGGAATTGGGCGATTCCAGTTGCGTTGCGACCGTGTAGAAATTTTCTAGCCAGTAGACCTAGTGTTACAGAAGTTTGAAGTATTTAAATTTGGATCCCAAGCTGATCCAAATTTGAACTTCCGGCAGCCGTAACTTTTTACCGGTGCTCCCGTTTGCGCCGTTTCTTTTTGCGTTGGATCACTCGTTCCATGTATCTTCTGTTTATATCTTGTGTACACAAAAATTCACAAGTTTATTGATCTGTTTAAATTCAAATTCAATTCAATTTTGCACCTGCTATGACCTGTGTTGTAGTATTGCGTTTCACGTGATTCTTTTTGCATATTGGATCATATGAGACATCTTATCGGCAATATCCACATACCATTGATATTGCTATGATCTTTACCTTGAATTCATAATGCCTTGATCATACTTTTGTATCGACAATTCTTTATCCGTTGACTCTCTCGAGTTCACTTCCACCGATCACTTTCGGGCACATCGACACCTTTGCACTTCAAAGCTTTTGTTTTAATTACTAAAACCTTTGTGATTGTTTTGTTGATCTTATGTTTTGTCCTTGTGGTGTGATTTCTTATTTGAGTTCTTTCGTTGACGATAGATTTCTCGGAGTGTGACGAATAGAGTTGACTGGAACGTGAGAGCGAAGATCTTCATCGAATGTATAAGGCAAGTGATGCTTTGACCATACTCATACCTATATTTTCTATATGCATTATGTTAAGAAATATCACCCTATTGCATGATAGGTAGTTTATTATACTGTTGCTGCAAAACCAGTTAGGATAGCCACATGTTTTGACTTGTCTACAGTAGATCAACCTAGCCATGTTGTTTCTTTATTGCTATGCTTTGTAGACGTGGTTTGGGTTGTGCAAATTCATGGAGTGCATGTGAGCTATTTAATAACTTGTGTAGCAACTATTTAAAAATACCGAAAACTCCGAAAATTGATTTAAAAACTTTTCCAGAGCATAAATAAATTCCCAAAATAATTTTAGAAAATATTTATAACTCCAAAGTAAAATTAAAAAGTCTCCCAAAAATCTTTTAAACTATTTTCCAACAAATTAAAAATGGGGATAAGTCCTTTTATATCCTCTCCAGCGAACTGCCATGTGTTGAAAAATGTTTTGAATATTCAAAAGAATTCCAATAAAGATTTAAAACCTTTTCCAAACTTTTAATATGTTGAAGGAGTCATATTACCTTCTCTCATTTTATTTTGTTGGTTTTGTTTTTAAATAATAAATTCCAAAACACCAACGGTGAATATTAGGGAAAGTCCTTTTATTCCCTCTCTCTTTAATATTCATTTCAACACCAAAAGTTTTTAAATTCCAGAGAAAATCAAACCCATCAAGCAAACAATCATTATCTATTTAATTTTATTAAAATACAAAAGAGAAAATAAACAAGCAAAAGGACCAAAGAAAGTTTTGCCGAGAAACATAATAAAAAACCCGAAAAAAAATGGTGGAAATTGTGCTGCACCCATCCGGTCCATCCCATACCTTGTCTCTTTTTCTATATTGAAATGAAAAAAATTCAATATGGGTGTTGGATTGTTCTATGATAAATTATGTGAGACAATATGCTACAGCAGTGATAAACGGATAGAGTGCAAAATCTTCTATCTACTTGTTGTCATATAGCCCACCAGCACTCCAGCAGGCCACGCGGCAGATGCTGGCCCACTTGTTTTGTTAGCCACTGCAAAACTGGAGATGGCCTGAGAGGGTGTTTGGATACTCTCTAGTCATGTGACTAGTAGTAGTCAGACTAAAAGTTTTTAGTCAGGCCCTGTTTGGAAGGTGACTACTACTAGTCAGCATTAAATGTCTCAGTATTAAATTCTTCTCTCTCCCTTCCATTTATCTCTCTTTTAGTTGGGGATGGGCCCGCCAATTAATTAGAGAAGAGACTTTTAGTCACTTTTAGTTGGGGGTGGGGTGACTAGAGACTAAACTAGTTTTAGTCACCCATTAGTCAAGGGTGTTTGGAGTTTTACTGACTAAAAGTGAATACTACTAGTCTCTAGTCTCTAGTCACTAGTGATCCAAACACCCTTTGAATGATCTACACAGCCATAATTAAACTTGTACTCCCTTCGTTCACGATTAAGTGTATCTCTATCTTTTGTTTTAAGTTAAAGTAGTAAAATTTTAACCAATTTTATAGAAAAGAGTGATAAGATATGGGGAAAACTATATTTTTTGTCCTTAAACTCTTTCAAAAGTATAGAATTGGTACCTCGATTTTTTAAAGTATAGAATTGGTCCCCCAATTTTAAAAATTGGTTACTTTTAGTCCATCGTGCCGCTTCAGATGATTTACTACCGACGTGGAGGAAGGTTGCATGCTCTCTATAGTCGTCACCGCGCTCACATTCGCCACTTATGTCGTTGTCTCGTTGAGACACAAGCAGGGCAGCAGCACTGCACATTTGTCTGTGCTGACTGTGTAATATGCATATCGTACTCTATCAATGGTAGGCGGCGAGGGCCGTAGGCAGTGCACAACCTTCCCCTGCTCTTTTTATTTATTTATAGCAATCCATGTCGGTAAAAAATCATCTGAAGCGGCACGAGGGAAAGTAACCGTTTTAAAAAATTTAGGGACCAATTCTATACTTATTAAAGTTGAGGGACCAATTATATACTTTCAAACAATTTAGGGACCAAAAATATACTTTCCCTAAGATATATGATATTAAATTGGTATATTATGAAAATACATTTCAAAACGGATTTAAAACTACTAATTTAGTGTTGTAAATGCTTTTATTTTCCACATAAAGTTGGTCAAAAATTTAAAACTCTAACTTAAAGTAAAAGCTAAAAGTACACTCTTTCATGAACGGAGGGAGTAGGTGATTGGTACTAGTATTAGCTAGTACAATTAAAAAATCTTCAATAAGTACCAACACATAATTGCTAATTTCCTACCATCTAATCTTCAATCCCGGATATCTCCAACGAAAAAGAAGAAAGGGAGGTTGGACGCCTTGCTCGCCATCTATGGTTGCTTTCAAATTCCTCATGTGGTCGATGAGTTTGACAGATCATGTCATCTTCAACCTCTTCAAGATGAACCGACACAAGATCAATTCATAAGATTTCCTCAAGACATCGCCGAGCAGTTCAAGACAATGCATTCGGTTCAACATCAACACTGATGTAACTGAGCTCATGAAGGACTCGCGGGCTACTGATAGTACAATATACTGGGGGTATTCGACCTCCGATTATGGCGGTCTCCTGACCAGCCTTGGGATCGAGCCATTCCTATGTCCCCTCGACATGCCTCTCCTAGAAGGACCCCTATTTACTTGTACTCCCATACATGTTTTAGTAGATCTATTAGAATTCTACCATGTAACCGACTTGGTCACATGTAACCCTATCCCTCGTCCACCTATAAAAGGGGAGGTAGGGGCCTCTCCCAAGTCATCATACAATCCAATGTATCAATAAGATCTCATACGAGACACCATCAATACGATAACATGCAGGATGTTGGGTATTACCTCGCCATAAGGGCCTGAACCTAGATAAATTTTTGTCCCATGTGTACCTATTCTAATTCTATATGTGCGCTCCACCCCATGAGCAACCATATGCAGGGATCTGCCAGATTATACACCGACGCCATGTATCGTCACGTCCTCACCGTGAGCTCTGCTTATGTGGGCCACCAAGCTCAGCCGCCATGCACCCCATACGCGCATATTGGGTGGCATCGGGTAGTTCGCCTCCTGCAGCAAGCGAGCTTCCCATTCGTGCAGCCAACGACGGTGGAAGTCGTTGGTCGCCGCCCCGTCGCTGGAAAACCTCTCCGCCATGGCGCTTCCCTCGAAATTTTGGGCGAGAAAGGTGAGGAGAAGAGATGGTCTGCGCTAGAGCAGTGTAGGCGAAGAGATAGCGAATGTGCGGCGAGCTCGGCAAAGTTTGACTTTTATAGCGACGAGAGGGCAGGAACAGTGTAGACGCGTGGTGGGAAAGGGCGGGGACGTGCGGCGGTGGCTCGCCATTACTACGCCGCATAGTCGATTGGATTGCTCGGCCAATCCTAATGGAAGGCTGACCAGCAACAGCGTTGAATGGCACGGGAGCCGATGCGAGGGGATGAGGACGACGAAGCTCACAGTCGCTGACTCAGCGGACCGATAGGAGGAGAGTCTAGCGTGGTTTGTTTTCACGCCATTTTTCTTTCCCCCGGCCGCCCCCAAACGCGTTGGGTTCGATCTGGTTTCGCCGATGCTAATTTCGGCTCAAACCGGCGAAATTTCAGCTCCTGAGGACCAGATTGGGTGAAATTTTTTGCGCCTTTGGGGGGGGGGGGGGGGGGCGTGTGAAGATGTTCTTAGTCCCACCATCCCTACCACCACTGACCCTAGAACATACAATTAGTAGTATTACACTCCAATGCAATTTTTGATGCAGACTGAAGATGTGGAAACAAAATCACCCTTATATGGCCTATCGGCCTGGCATTGCAAATTTTGTATTCATTGTTTCTTAACATCAATAAATACTCAGCTTTCAACAGCTCAAATTCGCAGAGATATTTTCCGATTTGTTGATTAAGCCTCGTCAATTCACTATGTGGATTTCGGACATGCACCACTGTTCAACATTTGTCACCAACGAGTTGAGTCAAAAGATGCACTTCCAACTAGACAACCATCTTCATCATCACGACCAGCAAGCACCAGTCAATTAAGTACATGACCAAATCATTCGAGAATGAAGGACATCATCTCTGTTTCTCCAAAGACTACAACAGTAGATGGATTCCATCCACGTTCGATAAGATCGCCACAACCCCAATGGGAAGTACACAGATGTTCGCCACGACGCTACCGCCTCTGTACCGGCTTGTAGAGCACAACAGTCACAAACTTGGCCTTGAACCGATGAGTGATCCCCAAGGCGACAACGGATCTCGAGTTCTCCTTCTCTATGTAGAGGTGGTTGAGCACCACAGGCTGGGGCAGAGGAAGGCTGCTCGCGTCGTCATGGCTCGGCGGAAAGCTCAGCAATGTGTGCTGCAGATGAGGAGGAACCAATGGGGGTTCTCGAGCTTCGTCTTCGTTTCCAGGAATCGGATTGCTGTAGCTTGAATCCGGTGATGTTGGGACTTCGAATCCAACAACCTGCACCCCTTCCTGCACCCATGTGATGGATGTTACCCACCCATCATGAATACAAACACGGTATAGTCCGACAGCAGTTTAGGAAAGAAAGAAAGCGAGCAGTGTACTTACATGGTCATCCCTGTTGCCTTGTCGGTGGTCCATATTGCAGCAAGACTCGGTTGCCTATTCTCATAAACAAATATATAAAAAATGAGTAATCAATTTGAGTAACTTCGGTGCATTGCAAGTTGGAAATGAAAATAAAGAGCTGATGTAAATCTCAGATAATAATTCAGTTTAGAAATTTTGTGTCTATATCATGCACTCCCTGCAAAAGATACTTTTGATTTTTGCATGAACCAAATGGATCTGACACACCATAAATAAATAAACAAAATCTAGCTGTAAAGTAATTACAGATATGGAATAAAATGGAATTTTCCCATTCACAAACTGCTCCAACAGAGAAGAGAGAGCATGAAGTTATGCTAAAAGATTTCAGTAATAACACAATCTTTCATCAATAACCAATTTTGACCCTGAACCACTTACAAAAGGGGACCACTGATTATACTGGCAAAGTGGCAAAATTTTCAACTACAGAATTGAATTTAAACAGAGTAACTCGCCCTGAGGTAAATAGTTGCTACTACAACAAAATCAATACAAAGCCAACAGAAGATGAAACAACACAAGAAAGAAGACAACTTAATTATTGCTGCAGCAAAAATTGTAACCGATAAACTATTAAACTCACTCTTAACGATATTATTCATTCAGATATAAAACTAAAGAGAACTCGTAACTTCCCCTGTGGCATGCCGCCTTATCAAACACTTTCCCTCCTACCCTTTACTGGATTAGCATGGCATAGAGATCTGTCATAACCGATTTATTTTGTTGGTAAAAAAGCTAAATTTGCTATGATTATTTTTGCTCTGATTTCGTTCTGCAAGTAATGAATCAATATCTTCCTTGCATAATAATACTACATCCAGGTTTGTTGAATTGTCCATTTCTTAATATAAAAAAAACTGGTACTCCATGATACCCTGAAGGTAATGTGCTATGGAAATCAAGGTACATCCTGCCTCTCCATGCAGCCTGAACAATTGTGCTCATTTGGCCTCCTAATTTCTCCAAGTTGTAGTGTAGCCAATGATTACGAGTCGCTCGACTTGTCTACCTGTCGCAACTTGGATGTCGACAACAAGGAACGACTCGACAAGTTGAACTTGTCCATATTACCTATGCTTGATTACTAGGCTGTTTCCTTAGTATTTTTTAGTCGCAGCAATCAACTTGTCGCCACCCCATGTCGACAAGTCGTGACTAGTCGACGACTAGTCTACTTGTCGCCACCCCAGCGACAAGTTGCGACAGGTCGACTCGTAATCCTTGAGTGTAGCAAGTACTTAGGCCTGTTGGATCAGAACAGACTACCAGATTGGTCACATCAGCAGGTGGTTTGGCTGCTGCTTCATGTCAAAGCAGCAACAAGGACAAGTATCCTTGGGTTGGTCATTGCAGGTTCAAACAGTTGATGGTACATTTAAGAGTTTGGTATTATTTTCTATATTACTATCAGTGGATGGGACCTACATAACAGCTTTGTAGCGAAAAACTGATCCGCAATTGGGATTCGATTCCGTGACCACATGGAGGTTAAAACTGGCAACTTACCACCAGGTCAGCACACGAGATGTTTCCTAGTGTGATAACACATTTGATTCACATATCTGGGAGTTATAGTCAAGTGTCACCAAGATTTTAACGTTCACTGTCTCATCAGGGCACGAGGATTTCCCAGAATCTCAGCTGGTTACAAGAATCCTGGCTCAAATGGGGCAGCAGCGAATCGACCAAAGGTTCAGGCCAAGTGTATCAATATTATCTCTTAGCTTAGTTTGATTTAATTCGAAGTAATCCAAGACAATGGAGGAGTCAAGCAGAAGTTTGAATGTTAGGTGAATGCAAGAACATATTTTTGTGAGTCAAGAGTGAAGTCGGCAAGTATGGGAAGAAAGCCCAAATATGGGCAAATGTTGCTCCGTTTCGGAACTACAGCAAAGAGCCAAGGATTTTCGCATAGTTACTGCATGGAATCATTTATATTGATGTGCTAAGCTGGACCTGTCACTTGATTTGCGGCACACAAGCATAAAGGCAAATAAAAGGAAACATGTTCAGATTTAGTAAGTTGTGGCAGCTAGCTATCATATTTAATGTTTCTAATTTGGAAAACGCAGGAACCTGGACTTAAGATGTACCATTCCCTTTCATTTCCATCTATGGGCAAGCGACACAAATCCAGTATAAGATCCAAATTAACAAATCGGAAGAACAGAAACTACCTGATATACTAAAACCAACTAATAACAGATATGATGAAAGCAAAACTACTTGAGATACAAAAAAACTATCCCACGTACAAAAATAGAAAAGCTACTTGCAAACAACTTAAACAACATATCCCAAGTATCCCCCGTTTTACGAATTTAGAAAAAGAAAGAAATATGTACATGCATCCAGTACGTGCGGATACGTTCAGGACACAGGAGAGGACACATCCCAGTAAAGCCCAAGCCTGATGTGCTAACCCTTACAGCCCAAAAGGCCGTGCTTCTGAGTGGTCCACGGAATAGGCTTAACTTACAAATGGGAAGTACTTTGATCTCACATCTCAAAGATATAATTTTGTCCTTATTAAATGCTACTCTATATCTTTTGAATTATCTTTTGCCTTATCCCGTGTCCCCTGTGCCCGGTATATTGGCGTTTCGTAGTTTAATTAAGTTAAGTTTATCAACAAGCATCGTACGTAAATAACCTTTGGAGCCATATCATAAACAAACGTGTGTAGTTTCCTCCTCTGCTCTACATAGACTATTTTGACCCTGCATCCGTCCAAAATTCTAATGGCTTGATTCATGATGGAAATGCAAATCAAAGGATGGAAATTGGATGCATGCGCAAAAACGCTATGGCATTGAGAAATGGAATGGGTTTGGTGACAAAGGCTTGCTGTTATATACTACCCGTGACGAGTATGTCTGTTTCCAAAAAATGCCTTTAACCTGTCTCCCCTGTGTCCGCTTGTATCGGTGCTAATGCAATTTATGAACAAGCATCATATATAACCTTTGGACTCGTATCACAGGCAAATGCATGTAGTTTCCTCCTCAGCTGTACACAGACTATTTTGTCGCTGCAACAGTCCCAAATGCTACCGCTTATCCATTATAAATGGGTGTACTTTCCTCCTAAGCCCTACACAGAGTATTTTATCCCTGCTACAATCCCAAACACTATCATGCAAAATTATAATTGCTTGATTCACAATGAAGATGCACAACAAAGGATAGAAATTGGATCCCTGCAACAAAAGAAAAGAAAGAAGAAACGCATGGAACAGAGAATTGGAAGGATTTAGAGACAGAGATTCGACCCCTGTGTCGCCGTATGGCTGTTTCTGGAAAATGCCTCACCCGTGTCTCCCAAGTCTGTACTCGCCGTTTGTATCAGTGCTTCTTGGGTTTATGAATGAACAAGAACAAGCATCACCATAAATATATAACCTTTGGACTCGTACCACAAACAAATGCAAGTAGTTTCTTCACTGGCTCTACACAAGTACACATATTATTATTGCCCCTGCAACAGCCCCAAATGTTGCTTTGGAAAATTCTAACGGCATACTTGATTCGTGATGGAGATGCACATCAGAGCACAAAAACTGGATCCATGCACAGAATAAGCGTGTGGCACAGAGAATTGAAAGGGTTTGGGGGCAGGGATTTGGTGCTTCCATACTCACCTTTGCTTCTAGCAGATGGGGAGGAACTGGTCGTCAGGGGAGGAGGCGGCAGCTACTGCTGGGAGATAACCCTAACAGCCCAAAAAGCAATGCTTCTGAATGACCACCCTAAATAGGCTTAACTTAGATAATAAATGGGCAGTATTTTGATCTCACATTTCAAAGATATAATTTTGTCTTTATTACATGCTATATCTTTTGAATTATCTATGTATACTGCCCCGGTCGCTGTATGGCTGTTTATGGAAAACGTCTTATCCCGTGTCCCCCGTGTCCGGTGTCCATTATATTGGCGTTTTGTAGTTTAATGCAGTTAAGTTTATCAACAAGCATCGTACGCACATAGTTCTACTTTGGAAAATTCTAGCGGCATGCATGGTTCATGACGGAGATGCACATCACAGCACAGAAACCGGATCCATGCACAAATTAAGCACATGGGAAAGATAATTGAAAGGGTTTGGGGCAGGGGATTCGATGCTTCCATCCTAACCTTTGCTGCTGGCAGACGGGGAGGAACTGGTCGTCAGGGGAGTAGGCGGCAGCTGCTGCTGGGAGATAACCCTAACAGCCGAAGAAGCAATGCTTCTGAGTGGTCCCACTAAATAGGCTTAACTTAGGAGATAATAAATGTGCAGTACCTTGATCTCACATCTCAAAGATATAATTTTGTCTTTATTACATGCTATATCTTTTGAATTATCTATGTATACTTCCCAGGTCGCCGTATGGCTGTTTCTGGAAAACGCCTTATCCCGTGTCCCTCGTGTCCGGTGTCCGTTATATTGGCGTTTCATAGTTTAATGCAGTTAAGTTTATGAACAAGCATTGTACGTACGTACATAACCTCATTTGGAGTCATATCATACACAAATGTGTGCTGTTAACTCCTCCGCTCTACAACTATTTTGTCCCTGCAACCGTGCAAAATTCTAATGACTTGATTCATGATGGAAATGCAAATCAAGGGATGGAAATTGGATTCATGCACAAAATCTCTTTAGCACGTTAATGCAGTTTGTGAACAAGTATCATATATAACCTTTGGACTCGTATCATGGAGAAATGCATGCAGCTTCCTCTTTGTCCCTGCAACAGTCCCAAATGCTACCGCTTATCGATTATAAATGCGTTTAGTTTCCTCCTTGGCCCTACATCGACTATTTTGTCCCTAAAACAGTCCCAAACGCTATCATGCAAAATTCTAATTGTTTGATTCACGATGAAGATTCACAGCAAAGGATAGAAATGGGATCCATGCAAAAAATAAATAGCATGGCACACAGAATTGGAAGGGTTTGGGGACAGAGATTCACTGTTATACACCCCTGTGTTGCGGTATGGCATTTTCCAGAAAACGACTTACACCATGTGCCCCCGTGTCCGTAGTCGGTTTGTGAATGAACAAGCATCATCATACATATATAACCCTTGGACTCGTACCACAAACAAATGCAAGTAGTTTCCTCATCGGCTCTATACAGTACTATTATTTCTCCCTGCCACAGCCCCAAATGCTACTAGTTTGGAAAATTCTAGCGGCATACTTGAGTCATGACGGATATGCACAACAGAGCACGGAAACCGGATCCACGCACAGAATAAGCGCGCAACACAGATAATTGCAAGGGTTTGGGGGCGGGGATTTGGTGCTTCCATCCTCACCTTTGCTGCTGGCAGACGAGGAGGGACTGGTCGTCAGGGGAGGAGGCGGGAGCTGATGCTGGGCGGCGAAGGCGGAGATGGTTGCTGCTGCCGTCGTCGTCGTCGGGGAAGGGAGGAGGCACGCGAGTGGAGGGAGAGCTTGTGCAGAGTCAAGGGGAGTGCTTATCTCAGCCGACAGCGAGGTGGGCGGCGAGGCGGAGGTTCCGGCGGGGCGGCCTCCGGCCGGCGGCGACGGCGACGGCGGCGGTGGAGGAAACCCTAGCCGCTAGGGGGGGAATGAGATGCGGGGTGGGTGGGTGAGGCGTGTTTTCCCAAGGGGGCAGGGTATATGCCATGGTGGCAGTTTTCCTGTAATTATTGTTGCCACCGAGGGGCGTTTTCTGCGTCCGGACCAGAGTGTGGGCCAGCTTACATGTCTCTGCCCACGTCAGCGTTTCTCATGTACGGTGGGCGTACATTTGGCAAAATCGACATTTCTAACTTTTTCTAAAACAAATTCACAATCTGAACCTAGTTGCAAATTATTTCATAAAACTAATCATTTTATCTAGCGCTCAATCATCAGGCGCTAAGCATATGCATCTAGCGCCCGTATCTAAGGCGCTAAGGCTCTGCTAGCGTGTCAACGTGGTTCCCCACCGGGCCCCATCTTAAAAGTCTAGCGCCGAATGAAGAGGCGATATACGTGTACGCTTAGCGCCTTCACATTAGGCGCTACACTTTGAGTCACTTAAAGGCTGAAGCCACGCCCGAGCAGCTCACACATAACACACACAGAGGGGCCGCCCTGTTTGGTGTTGTTCTAGTCGTTCCTTCTCAAATCTTCCTCATTTGGAGGTTTTGACCATGGATTTTTTTTCCTCAAATCATCTCCTAAGGTATTCTCCTCCGATCCCTAAGTTTCATCCATTAGATCCATGTCATTTCTTTTTTGAGCATTTTATGGTGAACCCTAAATTGAAATGAATTTTCAATCTTTATAGTTGCAATGGCATTATTGTTAGATGTATAGCATTAGCATTGTTGTAGTAGTATTTGAGAACAAATTAGGATTGTTAGGCTTAGTGAAACCCTAAATTCCATTGGATTTATATTTGTTACTAGATTATGTGTTTTCTTTAGAAAATATTTTGTGTGCAGAAATGGCAAGATTGATATGAAGTAATGGCATTGATATGATTGATATTATAGGATGAATTGGCATAGGTTGTCGGCAAGCTCGTGCTCGTGTGACGATGACGATTTGACAAGTCAAGTTAGCGAGGTTAGCATGTTCTCTATGAGTGTCACTTTGAGGGTTATGGTTGTAGGGTAAATGGGTATTGATTTCATTTACCTTCTTTATAGCTACCGACCATGAAGTGCACGGAATGGAGCAGCTTGGCAAAGCATACGCAAGGCATTGTCACCTTAATCAACATATGATTTTGTGAGCAGTAGTCGTTGGATTAACATCCACCATTTATGATGCTTCTTCAATCTCTCATGTTACTTCTTCATCCGCCCAAACGAAACTGTACATAGAGCCTAACAGTAGGAATCCACGAGGTTGTTAATGTACTAAATAAACGTGAGAATTTTACATGCAGAGGATGTCATCGGGGACTCGATAGGTATTAAAAAAATTATTTGAGGTCGAGCATCTATCACCTAGGTTGTTGTCGACCTAACTTTCATTTTTGTTTCAATACAATTCTCACCCAAATTTATTTTTTAAATAAGAATGCCCATCCCAACCCAACACTATTTTTTCACCCAACCCATCAAATATGTTGTAAATTCAAAAAACAAACAAAAATAAATAGGAGGTATCTGGTCCATAAAGCCTCAAGAGATTCAATATAAATCAAAGAACTATCTAATACATAAAGCCACAATTCATCATGTCTCAACAACACACCACATATTACATCAGATTGACCCCGATCTCACTAAGAGGTGAACATGGTTTTGATGATCCAAAAGAGATAGATATATATATAAAGAGAGAGTCATCTAACTACTTCTATCGATTCCCCCACTACTAGGGAATAGCCTTATGGTGGCGCACTGTTTTTGAGTTTAGTGGCGCATTAGGGATGTGCCACTAACTACAAGCCACTAATAAGGGCTTAGAGGTGGTGCATTCTGAGATGCGCCACGCCTAAGGGCCTTAGGCGTGGCGCATCTCAGAATGCACCACCTCTAAGCTCTTAGGGGTGGCGCATTCTGGTATGCGCCACGCCTAAGGGCCTTAGGGGTGGCGCATTCACAGCGCGCCACTAAATCCTGACAATATGCGCCACTAAATAATTACAGAAAACAAAAAAAAAAGAATTACCTAAAAGAATAAAAGCATTACAGATATTTTTATTATATTACAGAAATGCAAAATACAATATAACAATGAGGCCAACAATTATTGATACAAAAGAATTGCAATATAATTTTTATTACAAAGGTTTAGAGGCCAACAAGATTCACAAGATTACATGCATCCATCACAAAATTACAATGAGTCCAACAATTATTGAAAACCGAAAGCTACTTTCGTCATCATATCTTGTTTGCTCTTCAACCTGCACAAAACAAAGCTTTAGAGGTCACATCCATATGCATCATACCAAAGGAGAACAAAGCAATCTAGCATCTATTCTTATCAACAACTTAAAGCAAGTCGATGAATGGTGAAAAGCATGCACATATGCATAAAAATGCATATGCAGTGACCTTTATACACAAAGAGCACCAAGAGTATTTGACACTACCATCTACTACACAAAGAGTACATCCAAATTACATCCAAATTGCACAAAGAGTACATTCAATTGTTCTGACTCGACTCGGGGAATGGGCGGCATCCTTCTTTCGTCATGAAAGGCCTTGTGTCACGCAGGGCCTTTAGGCGGACTTCCATCTCCCCATTGGATGGTGCAATGTTCGAGTGGAAGATCGACCCCCTCATTTGTACTTCATGACGGATGATAGTCGCCATCTGCGCTTGGATGTGAAAGAACTCCTCCTTCAGATTTGCATCGGCGATTTCCGCCTTCCTTTCGGCCCACGCTCTGAGATGACTTGGCAGCGTAAGGTTGCGTTGTTCCTGTACAATCGCCCTCATGTGATGAAGGGCGTAGTACGCATCCCTCACACTGTCAGCCGGCTGCTTGACGCACGGGAACTGCGTTACGTGGTTGAACACGTTCACGCCAGGCTGATTTTTCCTGAACTTGTGCTTCATGATCTTGCCTCCGGCTTTTACGTAGCCGACGAGAGCATCACCCAAAACTCTCATGATATACTTGTAATCTTTCTTGTTCACACTCCCCGAGTCTAAATACACGGCATGCGAGTGTTGCGGTGAAAAGCAAATGAGCACGCAGTCTTGATCCTCACTGCATAATTAAAATAATCCAAAAGGAATGTTGGAAGAGGACAATGGAAAGCTAAGAAAGCATATATGCTACGGAGGCGAGGGAATGACTAACTTGGGAGAGTATGTCATAAGAAATGAATCCTTGTCGGCGTTCTGTAGCATGGAGTCTGTGATGTACCCCGCCGCGAGAGTCGCGTCCCCGTCGTCCATCAAGATGCTTTCACGCATGTAGAAGGGGTCCAATATCGCGACGCTCGGTGTCTTATCTCTCCTGATACTCATAGAAAGGCTGAGCGAGAACAGACGGATAAGGCTATGGTCCAGCCGCTTGAGATGGTACAAATTGAAGATCTCCGAAAATCGCAGGATTATCATATCCGCGGGGATAGTGTTGATGAAGCCCATGTTGAGTGGCACCTTGGCCATGAAAACCGGGTACGAGGGATTCTCTTCTCGAAGAAGAATCTTCTCTAATGCCATAATACTATGATGCACACTCTGCATATCCGAAGTTGCAAGGTCCAGCATATCCTTAGGTAGCATCGCCCTACCAGCCACATGGATTTCAAACGAGAGATCCTTGGGTCTTGGTGGCCCGTCCTGAGCCCGGATCGGCATAGAAGGTTGGCTACTAGAAGTGATGCTCTTCTTTCTTTTCTGTCCCTTCTTCTTTTCTGATTTTGAGCAGTCACCGGCCTTTATCTGCTCAGTGGCCGCCTTATGGAGTGTGGACGGGCTGAGAATAGATCTTGTGGCATCTGCTTGAGGCTCGGTGAAGGCGCAAGCCGCTGGAGACATGTCCTGAGAAGCAGCGAAGAGACGCGTGGAGCAAGCAGGCTTCGCCGCAGGATCAGCTGGACCGCGAGCTTCCTCGTCATGCTGATAGGCTCCTTCAGCAGGAGGCAGGAATAAGTCATCAGCATCATACAAAGTATTGATGAACTGGTCGGCGCTGATATCATCATCAAGATCATCGTCTTCTTGTTGTGCTCCGATGGGATCATGTGGCGCCGACACGATGACTAGCGGTGTTGTCCTAGGTGTGGTGCCCCTTTCCCTCGTCATTAAACGCATTTGGCTCTTCGGCCATAGGCATATTTGGTTGAAACAGTCACTGAGGATTGCCGGCTCGTCCTCATCGTATCCGGGGGGTTGAATGGGAGGTTCAACTCTCTCGTAGCCCGAAATCACGAGAGAGATTTGAACCCTATGCATCTCCGGTGCCATCGGCATATTGTGCATGATTCGATTTTGTGGTTGAATGATTTTACCTTTGGCAACATCCTTCAACTCGCCGTCCACGACTTGTAATAGAATGCATGGAGTGTCCTCCTGCGAAAGAGATATATATATATATATATATATATATATATATGCATGTACGGCATCAGAGAGATTCCACTAAAAAAGGCAAGGAGATGAAGTCCTCGTTTGAGTTGCAGACGCTTATAGTTACCTTGAGGGCGTCGAGGTCGGCTAGTGAAGAGACCCCACCGTCAGAGACCCCGCCGATGACGGCGGGCATGCAAGAGACGGAGGGCGCGCTGCCTCCCGTGGCGTCGGTCGCCCTATTTGCGCTGCCGCCGGGTGCATTATTGTTATGCCCCGGTTGCTCGATCGTGGCCGGAGGAGTTACCATCATGTCCAGCGTCGCCGCCGCGGTGTTGGCGGCCGGAGTCACCAATACGCCGGGAGTCGGTGCGGGAGCCACCACTACGGCCGGAGTCGGGACTGCAGGCGCCGCGGGGGCCGAGTTGCTGCCGACCATGCTGGGGACTGGTATGGGCCCTTGTCCACCACGCGCTTGCCAATTCGCGAGCGACTGCATCATATCTGGAAGGAGAGCGTTCATCGTCTTTGCCACTTCGTCCTGGACAAGCTGCGAAAGCATGTTCACCTTCTCCTCCAGTCCACGAACATAAGCGGCATCTTCTTCGGTCCTTCTCGCCTTGCGCCCCCTCGAACCGGACTGCTCCGCCGATTTTCCATAATATTCGGACCAATTTAGGTCCGCATGTTGGGAAATGTAGTAGAAAACAAAAAATTTCGGCCTACGAATCAAGAACCCAAGATCAACCAAGAAGATTGCATGCAAGGTTTTAGGTCATGGCTCACCAACCGATGTAGCGGAAGTAGAGTTGATGAAGCTCGTGGACGTAGTGGAAGTAGATCTCACAAGTTCTCCCACGAACAGTCCCTCGATCAATCCCACGAACAAGTCCCGCGATCTAGTCCCACGGACAAGTCCCATGAACAAGCTCCTCGAAGAAGGGTCGAAGGTACGACCCCTCCATTAGTATCCACACATCCCGTAGCAGCAATCCAGCAGCGCTCCGCCGTCCAGAGATGAACGCCACCGAGAAAAACTAGAGGGAGAAAACCCTAACGGATTCCGATCTAGAACAACGTCTAAACCGGGGTCTAATTGTGGAGCAACGGGGTTTAGAGGAGGGAGGGTGGCGCATAGACCTTGGGGACAAGTTGTGTTGCGCGCCCCACCCCTCCCCCACATTATATAGGTGGCCAAGAGGCCCTTGGGGCGCAATAAGGGGGGTGGGGAGTCCAACTTGGACTCCCAAACCTCCCAAACCTTCCCACACCTTCCCACCGGAAACCTGCCATATTTTGGTTTTGTTATTCCCACCTGGAGGAGGATTCCCTCCCCTTGGTGCGCCCCCACCCCCTTGGCCGGCTAGGGCAGCCTAGGTGGCTTGCCCCCCCCCAAGGCTAGGGGCGCAGGGGAGTGGGTGGTACTGCCCGAAACCTTCCGGAACCTTCCATGACCTTCTAGAAGCTTCCAGGACCTTCCGGGACATACCGAGACCGTTTCGGGACATTCCGGACACTTCTGGAGCACTTCCAGGACATTCTGAGACCGTTCTCGGACGTTCCGGAGCCATACGGATAGTTTCCAAGACCATCCGAGTTACAGTTTAAGCCACCCGATGACCGCGAAGGTTGTCGGGACGCCCAGCGATTATCCGGAAACTATTCCGGTTGATCCAGGACTTCCCCAGTACCATTCTCATATGTTCCGGAATCACCTGGGACTACTCCAGAGTGATTCGGACATATCCTTAAATACCTAGAACTACTTCTGGTGCCTTTATGAGCAATTCCATAAATCTCCGAAACTACTTCCGGTACCCGTATGAACTATTCTGCTTGGCTTCCACTAAACCTTCTACCATACTAGTATTCTAACAGACTACTGCTCGTTAAGTGTGTGACCCAATAGGTTCGGTATAATGCGGACATGACTCAGAACATCTTCCGGACATAGGTCAACAACCTTTTTTCAATAGCCAATAATCAACAGCGGAGCCATGGACACCCATGTTGACTCCCACACATACACGAAGAAACTTCGAGTGAACCATTATGTTTATTCATGTACCATTCCCTTTGCTTCGTGATATATGACAAAGTTAGAGGAGAGAAGTATGGCACCCATGTGTAACAACTTCTTGAACACAAGCCACTCGTTATCCTCTTTGCTCGTTTGTCCATTTTCTCGTTATCGTATTCCGGTATCCCCGTGACTGAATCACAATGCGTCTGGCCTGACTAGAATGGATACCGTCATACCGAGTGGGCCCAAAGTCAATATCTCTTCATCGTGAAGGAGCAAATCCCATTCTTGAACTATCACAGTCACTAGCCACACCATCTGACATACCCAGAACTTATTTTACTACTTCCCATTTACGGGAGGATTCATCTAAGAACCAAAGCATGTCTTCCTGTGTGAAGCAACTCGATACTCTCATGGTCTAAGGAATTACGTATATGATAACATTTCATGATATGACTTATAACGTTGTTACGATATGATCTCTAAGTATATCATTCAATACTGGGGTCGGTTCAACATCATTGTTCTGCTAACAATATGTTCCCATTGCTACTGACATCCTTGTTACAAGAACAATGTCCATGATTAAGAAAACGTAATCATCAGTTAGCACATGAGCTGGTCTTAGAGGCTAAACCAGGAACTCTTGGTGTTTACATTTCCACACATGCAAGTGAGTTTTCTTCTGAATCTCATAGTCAGGGTCATTGCAATTATAGCACAGAAATATAAACATTAATTACGAACGTGGAAATATATATAATAACATTTTATTATTGCCTCTAGGGCATATTTCCAACAGTCTCCCACTTGCACTAGAGTCAATAATATTATCAGTGCTTGAGCATTTTACACCTATGGCATACCGGTGTAATACATGCTTCATTTGTGGTATAGACTTCATCATCGGATCTGACGTTTCATGCCCGTTTGTATCTTGCATATCTTCGCGTTTTCACGCTATCATAAAATTCATTAATTTTATCAGTTTAGCTTTGTATATGTTTGAATCATTTGGCAGGACCTTGGTTCCTTTAGAATAAGTCATGAAATCATTCATCAATGTTCCATGAGCTTCAAGCATCTTGGAAACCATACCATGTTCATAAATGAACTGATGATTCAAAATACCCTCCCTTGTTACTTCTTTAAGCAACAATATACTTAGCCTCTGTTATAGAATTCGTCGTCTGTCGTACCGGCCTCCTCCTCCAAGTCATCATCCGATGAGTCGGACTCCGACTCTATCTCCTCCTCATACTCCTCCTCGCCCGGAGGTACTTCCTCTTCTCTCTGCTCCTCGACCTCCTCCTGGGAGTATTCCCAAAATTGCTTCCTTTTTTCTCCCGGCTGAGAAGAAGGACCGGCGTCGGCTCCGGTCCACATGTTTGCACTAGTACAATATTAAGAATATGCAACTACTTAATTAATTAGCACAATAAATAAATGCAAATACTCTCATGTTAAGAAAAATAGCAAAGGTCATGCATGAATTCACGGAAAAATTAGGCATGACCTTTGCTCTTTTTCTTAACATGAGAGTGCCCCATTCTCAACCGAAACGGAAGTTAATCAACATTTCGGGAGAAAGGGGTAATGATTTGTACCTGCACAACATATATATATATATATAGTAGATCTATAGTAGATCTATAGTAGATATTCAAACAGTAGATACAAACTGTGAATAAAAATGCTGAGATGAGGGAATCTTAATGCATTGAAAATTGTTAAGAACAGATTCTACACTAGTAGTGATATGCAGAACACAAGCACCACACACATTTGTCTGACTATTTTTTTAGAGCACATAGCAAACATTTTAGAAAAAAGCAAGAAACTAGTATCACTGCTACTACATAGAAGAATTATATATGCTTCATCCTATAAATGAATCATCAGCATCTTTATGGCTCAAAACTCGGTTTCTCAAATAAAAATAAAAATAAGGCAGAGGCACCCATCAATTTTTTTGAAGAAATTAAAAAACTACTACTATCACTTCTGCAAATGCAAAATTGTGATCAGAGGAGGTTTTATATTTTTTTAAATGTCTTATTCTATATGCATCCAGAAATGGCTTGTTCTATATGCATCAAAATTCATAAAATTCAGTTTTTTTGATGAGCTTACCTACTGGTTTTTCGCCTCTCTTTATTTTTTAATTTTTACTAAAGCATATTCCAACTTTCAAGCTTTGATGCATAAAAACAATAAGAGGTTCTCTGTCCAAGGGGAGGGGGGGTCAATAACCTTAGTATAATTTTATAAGTGTTGTCTAATAGTGGTTCTGTGATGCATAAAAACAATAAGTGTTGTCTAATAGTCCAACTTTCAAGCTTTGATGCATAAAAACAATAAGACCTAGCTTTGCTCAAGCATGCCTACTTGCCAAGACAATCCTTATTGATTCTATATACTAGCACAGTTCACATTGTTGGTGTTTTAAAAAAGTTCAAATTTAAGTTCACATTGTTGCAACACCTAAAACAGAAAATTTGGACCTAGGGCATTGTCAAGAACTCAAAAAATTCAGACAAAGCACCATGGATGGTTGGAGGATGGAGAGGAGGCTGCTCACCGCGGGGAGGAGGCGTTGAAGGCGGCGGCGGCCGGAGTTGAGGCAGAGGCGCGGCGGGGAGCGGGACGACGGGGCGGGGAGGGCTCCAGTGGGACTGCGGCCGTCGGGGGCTCCTCCGCGGTGGCGTCGAAGGGCAGGGGTGAGGGCTCCGGTGGGCTCCTCCACGATGGCGTCGAGGGGCTCCGGCGGCGAGGGGCTCCGGCGTCGAGGGGCTCTGGCGGCGACGGGCTCTGGCGGCGACAAGATCGAATGGGTACTGTGCGCGAGCAAGGGGAGGGGCCCGTGGAGGTTAAGGCATACGGGTGGCGCATTTTGCCATAATGCGCCACCAACAGGTTTCTTATGTGTGGCGCATCTCGGCAAAATGCGTCACGCATAAGAAACCTGTTGGTGGCGCATTCTGGCAAAATGCGCCACCCCTAAGAGCACTTAGTGGCGCATTTCAACAATATGCGCCACCCCTAAGCTTTTTTTATTTTTTAATTAAAGTTTAAACAATTATTTATTTTTTAATTAAAGTAAAACCATTTAAAAATAATAATTATGGAGTATATTTTTCTATAAAAGTGGTCAAACTTTATTAAGATTGACTTTGACCAAATCTTATATGCGGAGTAAAAATAAACGGAGGGAGTACTTGCTCTAACCGACCTTTTGAGAATGGTGCTTCGATTGTGTATCGTCGATGTTCATACACTTCAAACATAATAATGTGATCATATCGATCCACGTACCATGCCTTAACCGTGTCGTCGCCGAACCAAGATCCACAAACACAAGGTGTGGCGGAATTTGGAAACATAAGATTGTGATCATGAATTACAAAGTGCATATTAAATCCATGCATACACAAAGTGATCATGAATTACAAAATATTTTTCTTAAATTTGGAGCTAGGTATCTAGCTATCGTTTCCTCACGATCTTCTTCTTGCCCTTCTTTGTCGTGGTTGAATAATTTAGGCCCGGGACGCCTTCACTTTTCCTCTTGAACGGGAGGAGACCTTTCTTCGGTAGGGTTGTGGTGTATGTATCCTGAGCGGCGTAGTCATCCTCCATCTTCGGGTTGCCGTACTTGTCAAAGTCTTGCTCGTTGGCGACTCCATCCATTCCGATGATGTTTCTTTTGCCTCTCCTCACTACAACGCGGCTCGGCTTTGATGGGTCGGTAATGAAGAAGCATTGGTCCACTTTGCTAGCCAGTACCCATGGCTCATTTTTCGCGGTGACGTTTGCGCCCGCAGACTTGGATTTGACTTCGGGTATAACCATGGTGGTGAATTACCGGTCTTCTTTTACGACGCTCTTGGCCCATCTCACACGGAACATCGACACCTTCTCTCCACAGTAGTCGAGCTCCCATATGTCCTCGATCCTTCCATAGAATCTTTCCTTGACGTCATCGGTGTAGAATATCCCCGTTACCCCTGAGTTCTGGTAATCGCAGTTATTGTCCTTTTCCTCCGTGTAAAATGTGTAGCCGTTGATATCATACGCTTGATAGGTCATCAGGTTGCGTGCGGCACCCTGTGACAAGGTGAATATCATCTTTTCATCCTCGGAAGCGTTCCTTCGCGGGGGATTAGCACGAAGCTCGTCCCTGAACCAAGTCATGAAACCGGAGTTGTGCTCTTTGATTAGCCGTGGATCTCGGTCCGTTTTCTGCAGGCCTTGGTCACTGTACTTCTTCCTGATTAAATCCTTGTGCTTTACTATCCAAGGATCGACCAGCTGGATGTGTTGTAGTGCAACTAGGCTTGCTCTTTCAAAGTCGATGTCTCGACCGTCAAAGTTGACATGCATTGCGCGG
Organism: Bromus sterilis; assembly: GCA_950022295.1. Classification (NCBI taxonomy): domain Eukaryota; kingdom Viridiplantae; phylum Streptophyta; class Magnoliopsida; order Poales; family Poaceae; genus Bromus; species Bromus sterilis. The sequence goes on along the minus strand of OX465601.1, from coordinate 298,459,014 downwards.
CTTCCCTCGTGGTGACCACACCCATCGGTCCTGCCAAAGTGCTTGTTGACGGCCAGACCAACAGGGTTCTCGGTGTTGAGATAATTCGTGCAAAAAGAGATGCACTCTTCGGTTAGAAAGCCCTTCTCTATGCTTGCATCTGGACGGGACCTGTTACGAACGTATTTTTTGATGTGCCCATTCATCCTTTCGAATGGCATCATGCTGCGCAGAAACGCAGGCCCGAGTTGGACGATATCCTCCACGACGTGGATCAACAGATGCACCATAATGTCGAAGAACGCGGGCGGGAAATAGATCTCAAGCTCGCATAGTATGAGCACGATCTCCTCCTGTAGCCTTTTGAGTTGCGTAGCGCAAATCGACTTCGGGGAGATGACGTCAAAAAAGTTGCAAAGGCCAAACAACGTTTTACGGACGTGCTCGTCCATTATCCCTCGCATCGCAACCGGGAGAATCTGCGTCATCAGCACGAAACAGTCGTGAGATTTCATCCCGCTGAAACGCCGCTTCACCTCGTCTAGGTATTTGCTTATCTTCCCTGCGTAGCCGTTCGGAAATTTTACTCCTATGAGGCAGTGGATAAACCGCTTGATCTCCTCCTCGCACAGAGTGAAGCATGCCGGGGGGCAATGATCAATACCGGTCTTCTTCTTGGTCGTCCTTTTTCGTTTGCGAGAGTTTTGCGTTTCCGTATCCTCTTCCTCCTCCGGCTCATCATCGTCGTCACTAGGGGGTGAAGTTCCCTCCTGATGCCCATAAATTTCAAGTCATTCCTTGCTTTTGGCCCGTCCTTGGTCTTCTCCGGCATGTTGAGCAGCGTGCCAAACAAGCTCTCGCACACGTTCTTTGTGATATGCATTAGATCAAGGCTATGAGGACTGCGGAGTAGACTCCAATATTGCAAATCCCAGAAAACATACCTCGCTTTCCATACCCTCATCAACGCTGAGTCTTCTTTTTTTTCTTTCCCGGCGCGGGGCACTCTTTCCAAGTTTTCAGCAAGTTGTCGATTTCTTTGCCGCTCCTTCGAGCTGGGGGTGCTCGGAGCTCCTCGCTTCCATCGAACAGATGTCCCTGTTTTCTCCACGCGTGTTTCTTGGGAAGCCACCTCCGAGACCCTTGGAACACGGTTTTTGAAGATCCGGGATCTTTTGGTAGCTGGCGGTACGTTGTATTATCCATGCACCTAACGCATGCACAGAATCCTTGGACCACCTGCCCTGAGAAATATCCGTATCCGAGATAGTCGTGCACTGTCGTCATCACCGCGGCTTTCATTGGGAAAAATTCTTTTGCCGCGGCGTCCCACGTATTGACTCCGTCTTTCCATAACGTTTCTAGCTCCTCTTTCAACAGCTGCAGATATAGATTGAGGTCCGTACCTGGTTGTTTCGGCCCTTGAACTAGCATACACATTGTTATGTACTTTTTCTTCATGCACTTCCAGGGGGGAAGGTTGTATATGCATACAAACACGGGCCAGGTACTGTGTGTGCTGCTCTGGCCGCCAAACGGATTGACTCCATCGGCGCTCACACCAATCCTGAGGTTCCTTGGTTCTTTCCCAAAATCTGGGTATTCGAGGTCCAACGCATTCCATTGGCTACATCTGAAGGGTGCCTCAGCATGTCCTCCTTTTCCGGATCCGGGTTCGGGTCATCCTCTTTTAGCTTCTTTCTATCCGCGTGCCATGTCATGAGCTTTGCTTCCTCGGGATCTACGAAATACCTCTGCAGACGAGGAGTGATCGGAAAGTACCATACCACTTTTCTAGGAACTTTCTTCCCTCTCTTGTATCGACTAACACCGCACACCGAACATGTGGTTCTATCTTTGTCCTCACCCCGATAGATCATGCAATCATTTATGCAGACGTGGTATTTAACGTGCGGAAGATCGAGAGGGCAAAGGACTTTCTTGGCCTCAGCGATACTAGTTGGGCACGTGTTGCCCTTCGGAAGACGATCGTGCCAGAATGCCATGTTATCATCGAAGCTTTCATCGGTCCATTTGTGTTTTGCCTTCATCTCCATAGCCCCAAGTGTTACATTCAAGAGGGTATCCCCGTCGTTGCATCCTTCGTACAACTTCGTAATCGCGTCTTTCTCGAGTTGCGCCATCTTGGCTTTCTCTCTAGCTGCACCTCTTGCGTTCAACGTCTCTTTGACAAGCAGCTCTTGAACATGAGGGTCCCGCACCCAGCTTGAATCCTCATCATGTCTGACATCTTGATCTTCATGTCCGACATCTTGATCTTCACGTCTGGCATCTTGATCTACATGATCCGCTTCGGCATCTTCTTCATGATCATGTACGGGATGCTCTTCGTCATCTCGCCCGCCGCTGTTTTCTGGTTGCCCTTCCTCATTTACTGGCACCCCACCATTGACGTCCTCCTCCTCACCAGCTGCATCACTTATTCATCGTGTGTAGCCATCCATCAAACCATTACGCTTCAGGTGTCTTTGCAATATTCCGGAATCAGGCTCGGTCACGCACTGCAGTTTGCATCTCCGACACGGACATCTTATATCCGACCTATTATTCCTTAGCATGTCGTTGGTCGCACATTGCATCCACCTAGCCACGGTGATATCGCTCAGCATCTCGCGGACCATGGTCGATCACCTGCGTGCACGGAGAGAGCAACACAATTATATATCACAGTCGTCGCCGGAAAAATTCGGCATGACCTTCCCTAATAATGCATGGGAGCATGCGGAGAGTGCTCCAGAAATTTGCCGAAACGGAAATGAATCGACATTTCGGCAAAACATTTGCCACTCAAGATACACATATACATCAAACCACCATAAGCTTCACATATACATCAAACCACCACAAGCTTCACATATACATCAAACCCAAGCTTCACATATATAACAAACCCCAAGCTAATAAAGGCAAGTATATGGGTCATAAATGGAACAAAAGAGTTTGGGAGGAGGTCCACTTACTTCAATATGAAACAAAATAGATGTAATGCCAAGTATCGATGGATAAATGGAAGAAATGAGGTGGGGAGAAGGAGAAAACCGAATAGATCTAGGGTGAGAAGAGTGGATCTAGTTTGAGAATTGTGTGGAGTGAATGAGAGGTGGTAGGTGGGGTGGAGTAGATAAGGGCAGCTCTGGGCATTTAGTGGCGCATATAGAAAGTCAGTGGTGGCGCATATCTGAAATGCGCCACCCCTAAGCTCTTATGGGTGGCGCATTAGGGATATGCGCCACCCCTAAGCTCTTATGGGTGGCGCATTAGGGTTATGCGCCACCCCTAAGAACCTTATAGGTGGCGCATTCTGTATATGCGTCACCTATAAGGTTCTTAGGGGTGGCGCATATTGCTAGATGCGCCACCTATAAGATCATCCAGGCTGGCCCACTCTTACGGGTGGCGCACTGTAAAATAATGCGCCACCCATAAGACCTTATGGGTGGCGCACTATTTTCCAGTGCGACACCCCTAACAGATGGTGGCGCATGGCTTTTTATATGCGCCACTAATAAGCTTTCCATGTATAGCTATTTCCCTAGTAGTGCCCCTTTGGCAGCACACCAGAACAAGCCCCAAGATTGCACTATCTAATATGGACACTAATGTCGCACTATAATTTAGTAATGGCGCACCATTACACAGTGCGTCATTAGTAACATAAATAGCAATGGCACACCTGATGAAAAGTGCGCCATTACTATGTTTGACCAATTCCTGAACATAGTAATGACGCACTTTTATAGGTGCGTCATTAATAAGTTGGGGTAGTAATGACGCACCTTTAGAAAAATGCGTAATTACTATGTTTGACGAAGGTTTGACCCATTCCTCGACATAGTAATGACGCACTTTTTACAAGTGCGTCATTACTAAGTTGGGGTAGTAATGGCGTACCTTTAGAAAGTGCGTCATTACTAACTTTTCTCTATTTTTTATTTGAATTTTGAAGGCGGGAAAATAAAAAATTCGAAAAATAAAAAAATAGTAATGGCACACTTTGTATAGGTGCACCATTACTAACTTTTAAAAAAAATATTTGAATTTTGAAGGCGGAAAAATAAAAAATTCGAAAAAATAAAAAAAGATAGTAATGGCGCACTTTGTATAGGTGCGCCATTACTAACTTTTTAAAAACAAATATGAATTTTGAAGGCGAGAATAAAAATAAATAGAAAATTTGAAAAATATTTTTTTTAGTAATGGCGCACTTTGTTTAGGTGCGCCATTGCTAACTTATTTTTATTTATTTTTTGAATTTTGAAGGTGGGAAAATAAAAAAAATTATGGCGCACTTTGTTTAGATGCGCTATTACTAACTTTTTTTTAATTTTGAAGGCGGAAAATGGAAAAAAAGAATAGTAATGGCGCACCTTATGAATAATGCGCCATTACTAACTTTTTTTTGAATTTTGAAGGCGGGAAAATAAAAATAATAAATATTCAACAAAATTAAAAAAATTTAGTAATGGCGCACCTTGTGAATAGCGCACCACTACAAATTTTTTTTGAATTTTGAAGGCGGGAAAATAAAAAATAATAAAAAAGTTAAATTTGAAGGCGTGGATTATTTTGAATTTTGAAGGCGCGATTTTATTTTGAATTTTTTTAACTTTTATATTTTTTTCAAAAGTTTTGATTTTTTTTCAATTTTTCAAAGTTTTTGATATTCTTTTTCAAATTTTTTGAAAAAAATATTTTTTTCAAATTTTGGACATCCACAAGGTTTAATATGATTGATATGATACATATATCAACAAGTGTGTGTTAAGTGAGCTGGTGTTGGAATTGGATAGAACTAAGAAGTTAAGCGTGCTGGGGCTGAAGTAGTGTGAAGATGGCTGACCATGGAGCGCCATTTGACTTGGGATTAAGCATATGTGACCTAAGATTAAGCATATTGAACATAGATTAAGAAAAAAAAATCAAAACTAAAAGTTACTAATGGCGTGCTAGTAATGGCGCACCTAATGTGCGGCATTAGTAGCCAAAATAAGTGCGTCATTAAAGGCCTTTTTTCTAGTAGTGTTGGTTCTTCGTGAAATAGCTGCGTGTAGTGGCGGAAAAGGGTTCACTTTGATTATCGTTTCGGAATATATAGCGAATTATGGCGGTGGAACTAACCTAAAGGGGTGTCCGGGGACCAACATAGGAAGGTGGGACGACCCCCCCCCCCCTCATGTCGGACCACGTAGGGTTTCTCGTGGTCCCGAAAAAATCGTAAAAAATGCCATCTGGTTTTGACCTATGGAGGTATGACCTATGGGCTTGCGGGTTTGTACCAGGCCGTCCATGATAGTTTTTGAAAATGTCATCAGAAATCCATCATGGATAAGAAGATTTCTTGTAGTACAAAAACAAGTAGAAAACAGGAACTAATACTGTGCACTAAGTTAATATGTTAGTCCATTAAAATAATATAAAAATATATCAAAGTGAAAATATAATAGCATAAAACAATCGGATTATGTACCTACACAAGCGGGTACATGTTATATCATCGACGTCCATGAATGCATCAAGATTCTCACAGAGACAAAACTTGCACTTCACTAGCTGTGTTTTACTTTATGATCGTCTTGTACTTGGTTTCTTTCATTAATGTGGATACAACAAGCAAAAATAAGTACCTAAAAATGCATAAACACACAAAAACTATACTAGTGCGGCTATCAGTTGTGTGCACTATGCAACATGAAACATGTACACTTTGATCCTTATGTCATCCCTTTGTGTGTCGCATCATTGCCTTTTCAATTTTTAATAAGCACAAAATTCCTTAGCAAAACCCACTTTGATGCATGGTTGTACAAATCTCAAAGCAAAATGCCTCATAATAGATGATGTGGATATGACATGTACCCGCTTGTGTAGGTACATATGCATTTTCGCAAAACATACAAAGTTATTGATACGTTTGAGACGTGTCAGTACACACTTAAAAGAACATTGACACAAACCTATTTTTTCCTTATAAGAGAATATAGATCACTAGAAAACCAATCTTTAGATGTAAATCAATTCCATTATTGATGGATATATTGCATTATATCCATATAAAAAGATAGGTCATTCAACAATTATTAATTCGATGTAAACCAAGTCTATATTTGAGGAACATTGATTGAAAAATTGATTTATACCCAATTCAAAACATAATTGTGCACCAAATGACTACTCATTAAATGTTGAGTGCATCATCAATACGAGCAATCAAAAGCTTCCAAAAATATAATGTGTCTCAATCCTATATAAATTGTGTTCTCGAAAGAGCATACAAGTACATCAGGAATCACATAGTTAATTTTTCATTGGAAGGACCACAATTCCGTAGACAAATGGGAAGCGATTATGTTGTCGTATCGGTCTTACTTTGCTTTATATTCATAACTTGCTACCTCACCTTGGTTGAATCAATAGACTCAGATGGCAACGTACATGCGGATGAGAAGGTAACCAATATTTTACTTTTAGCATTTTACATATGTCACTCTTTGTAAATTGGTTTATGTATTCATCCCATTCTTAATCTTGATAAACTATTGGTTGTAATCATCCATAACTATTATGTGTTACTTATATGCCCAACTAAAATTTAGGACACTGCACGTGGAAACAAATACTTGTATCTTTCAAAGACTTTGTATGTTATTATATATGCTAACAAGCCATGAACTAACATTTCTATCTGCAGAACACCACTCTTTTAAGACCGAAACCTTTCGATTTTCCCTGGAGAGCTAATATCATGGATGAAGAAAGCGGCATTATTTCTCATGTACACACACACACTCTCTCTCCTACCCTATACATCTCTCTACTTTTTCATGTGTTAGATTTGGGATGTTTTTTTGATTTCTTGGTGAGTACTGACCACAAAAAACATCACAATGTATGGCACAATGACATGTGATAAATATAAAAGACAAATTTAGACCTATGGAAAAAAATCTAGACTAACTCCAAAGGAGGATGAACTTCTTTTCCTATTAGATGGGAGAACCTCATAACGAGGACATAAAAGCACACCCTTGTTTATCATGTTGTTCTCTATAGATTTTCTTGCTTTTACTAATTTGAGCTATAATTTTCTATCACTAGTATGCAATGTGGCACACAGAGACAGCACAATTCTATGGCCTTCAAGCGGACATGAGTATATGGGCTTCACCAAATCAAGAAAACTCTCAAGAATCTGGAGCATCCTTACAGATCTATTGCCAAGATGGAGGAAACTACAACTTCATTCAAGCTGGATTTCACGTACAAATATATCACCCATCATCTCTAAAAATGATGAAGCCCATATAAACAACTTAATTCAAGCCTAATCTCTAAAAATGCTTTGGAATTAACAACTATTTCATAATCCGATTATTTTTGCAGACTTCCCCCTCTTTATACAATGACAGGGATATCCACTTCTTTACATATTGGACTGTAAGTGTAATTAATGTCACTTTAATAAGTTACATATTATTGTTGTCCCCATATAGTTTTCTGACATTTTTTCAGGACTAAGTATAAGTCTCTTTGAATCAACAATAATACACGTTCCCCTCTTTATTGCTCAGAAAGACTTAAAATCAAAGGGATGCTACAACTCACAATGCGCAGGATTTGTTCCTGCTAGTGGAGCTCATCTGCTGCCTGGACAATCCATTGGTCCTCCATCAATTTATGGCGTACAAGACTACTACATTAGGCTTAGTCTCAACCAGGTGCATCATTTGTCATATTTTAGAGATTAGAATATCTACATAAGCTTATAAATGTGCCGCTATTTCTACTATAACTAGATGATGCCCTCGGGTTACTGCATGAACCTCGTCGATTTGAAAATCATAAATAGATGCTAGAAGAACAACTATAAAAAGAGAAAAAATTGATTGTAGTTAACATAATACCATTTTTCTCAGAAAAATGTGAAACATGACTACATATGTATCCTCAGAGTGCCCAACACAAAATTAATGCAAAAAGAGTAAGTTATGAGGGGCATGCACAACTTGGATGTATGGTATGGCTGCGTGGATAGGAAAAACAAGCACATATGAAAAAAATAACTTAGCGACGAACATGCATGACTTGCTGATGTGATATGGTTGCACAAAAGAGAAAGAAAGTAGTGCAAAAAAATAAACGTATAACTAGCATGCATGACTTGGTGGTGTTGGCTTCATGAATAGAAAAAATAGGTAGTGGATTGCAACTATTCAAGAATAGAGTATTAAAAATAACTAAAATAAGTTTTATGAACGTGAATATCAGTTAGGCATAAATTCATGTGGTTACTAAGTATAATATGCCTGTTATTTTACTGAGAAAATATGGAACATTAGAATCTGATAAATTGTACATCACCGAAGATTCTTGCTAATAACAACTCATTTTCTACTCTTCTTGTGCATGAAATTTATTGTTTCATGGATGTCCGTTGACTACAGGATCCAAATTCTGGAGATTGGGTGGTGTACCGTCGCGATCTAGAAAACCCGTTATTCTTGGGACATTTTCCAAACAAGCTCTGCTCTGGAACACCACGTATACAAGCATTGACTGGATTCGTGAATTACTTAAAGACTGCACATGGTCCTCCAATGGGTAGCGGCCACTTCCCCGACGATTATGATAACAAGAAATCTGCCTACTTCAAGTCCATTCAAACCTACAGCCCAAATGGTCGTGCTTCCGACATCTATGGCGTTTCCATGGTCAAGTTAGTTGATAAGCCAGATTGCTATATGGCAAATAATATATTTCATGAATATAAGAAGGATTTTATGTTCCACTATGGTGGACCAAGTGGTTGTATTGGTTGACAACAAAAGTTGCATTGCCATTTGAATTCAATAAAAAAATGTTGCTTAATGGTTAAAGACTGTCCCTTATTTCATTTATTTGTCAAACTCCAGCTCGTGATGGAGATCATTCAACTGGGAGCATGCAAAGGTGCATCTTGAGCGCTGACTCAGAACCTGTAAGCACTCCTGCTTCTTGTGGCACATTTTAAATTTTCTTTTGGAAACCTGAACCTTACTTCTGGTGCAGTCTTATAATTATTTGGGCACACCATAGAATATAATCTCACGAACTTGATCAGATCTGGGGACTTCTGTGCATAAGAAATATCAGCTGAGCGCATCGATCTATCTAGCTACACAGGCCTTCAGTATATCATTTGGTAGCAGGTGGGCAGGAAGTTGTATACCAAAGGATGACACTCGGCGTGTGTGTACCTATAGTTGTGGCCTTTCGCCGTCCACCACGCGGGTTCTTCATAGGATACTTACGATAAGTTTAGCAACTAATAACATAATAGTCTGAATAACAAGAGACCTTTGTTACAGGCTTACAGTACAAGTTTGATCGACAGTTATGCAGTCAAGCAAAAAAAAATGGAAATTTGTCATCTGCTCGACAAGGAACAATAAATAATTTCCTATCACAGTACCGGTTGGCTTACTTTGTTTCAAGCATTGGTTGGTGAGATAAAATAGCAACATAAAGATCATCTCAATATGTATGCAAGCAGATTTGGATGTTGTTTACGCTTGCAAAAAGTTCTAGAAAATAAATTAGTATTTGCATGCGCAGAGTGTAGGTTCGGCTGAACCATGGTTCTGTCCAACATTTTTGTTAAGATTTAACCAGTCTAATTTATAGACACACAGGTGACCACTCGGAGCTACCAAAGTATGGAAACAATAGTAATAATTTGCACCCTTTTGGTTATATGTAAATTACTAAGGGCCAGTTCTTTTGGGCACTGGCTTATGCATAAGCTGCGATGAAAATAAGCTCGAAATAAGCTGCTGTGAAAATAAGCTCCAGATAATAAGCTAGCCAGTTCTTTTCAATGTCTGTTTTTTCAGCTTATCTGTTGTATGGTCAGCACAAAGTCTGTAATGCCCTTTGAATATATTGTCGTTCTAATTATTTCACAATGGCAATACAAAATAATAACACAAATCAATATGTAGTATACACACATACCACAAATATTTCAATATACACACACTCTTCTATGCACATACAATTAGCAGTAGCTCACAGCAAATGGATAGGTAATGTTTTTGCAAAAACAAAAACAAAGGCCGGAGTGCAGATCACGCCCAAAACTGGGAGGATGGGAGGAGGCCGGAGTGCAGATCACGCCCAAAACTGGGAGGAGGGGAGGAGGCCGGAGTGGGGCGCCGTCCGTCGGAGTAGACCACGGCCCGCCGGAGTTCAGAGTTGTGTCCAGGAGCCGGGAAGGAGCAGAGGATGTAGATGCCGGCGTCGGGGAGATGTGGACCTGGGGAGAGGCAGCGGCCGTAGATGCCGGCGTCGGGAAGCTGCGGCGGCGGGGAACCCTAGCCCGGCGGCGGCGGTGGGGAACCCTAGCCCGACAGCGGCGGCGGGGAACCCTACCCCTGGGTCGGAGACGGGGGAGCTCGAGCTCGGCTGACCTTGAGCTCGGGGAGGCAGCGAAGGGAGGCGGGTTGGAGGCGGGGAGGGGGGGGTCTCAAGCTCGGTGAGGCGGAGGGAGGCGGGCCGGAGGCGGGGCTGGCGGCGGCGATGAACTGGGGAGAGGAGGAGAGGATTCGGGGGAGATTGACGCGAGGGGGCAGTGGCATTTGTTTCGTAATATCTAGCGCTTACGGAGGCAGCGCCATGTACCGATTCGCTACTTTGCGGGAAGCTGCTCTACCCCAGCTTTTTTCCAACGTGAAGAGAAGCCCGATGAAAATAAGTTAAGCCCAAACTGAAAAACGAGTTCTTTTGGGCTTTTGGCTTATTTTGGTCAAAAGCTGCTATAAGCCACAAAAGAACTGGCCCTAAGGGGCATACCTGTGCATATTGGCGTGTTGGATGTTACACGCCACTCAGCACGTACTGAAAGTAATAAAGTATAAAGCGTTTCTTCCTCCGATTATTTGGTGTTAACCGTCCGTTGGTTATTGTTTTTTTTATCTGGTTCGTAGAGAGAAAAGAAGCTGGCTATTCAAAGAGACTAAAAATATCTTCAAATATATATACCGAGGTGAAAATATACAAATTAGTGGACCGGCTTTGCATGCAATAGCCTATTGGAGCAAGAAAAGCTAAACGTGGGTGATTAAGGAGAGAGAGCCCTGAGGTCACTGTGGCCCCATGTTGAAAAAAAGACCATGAGATAAAAAAATATATACAAAATGATGTCCGGCTTTGCAACCTTCTATCGAAGCAGAAAAAACTGAGTGAGCTTTAGCTTGATGGAGCCTGTGTGTGTGGGGTGGCACTGTGGCCCCATGTTGAAAAAAAGACCATGAATGGGATAACGTTTGCATATGGGAAGGCATTTACATTTTATTCGTTGAGTATTTATTATCTTTTGTGTCTGGCCATCCATAGAAATTTATGATTATATACTGTATGATTCTGATAGACATGCGAGGACATCTAATATACATCATGACACGTGGCTTCGAATAATGCAATGTACCCTATTTTTAATCGAGCATGCATGACGAAAGAACAAAGAAGGCATGCATAAAAAGATGGAGGACCGCTATTTCTCCATGAAACAAATCCACACTCAAAAGCGAGTGGAGGCATACACTAGTAAACAGACCCCCCTTTCGTCCAGCTCAAAAGAGGCATTGCTCCCAGTTCATTACAGAACCGGGACCGATGCCGGGCAACGGTCCCGGTTCGTCTGGATATGGCATTGGTCCCGGTTCAACTGGGGCAACGGTCCCGGTTTTTGCCACCAACCGGGACCAATGCTCTGGCGAGGCATTGGTCCCGGTTGATGGCAAAAACCGGGACCGTTGGTTTTACAATTTTTTTTATTTTTTCTGATTAAAGAATAAATCAAAAAATGGCAGAAATTAAGTGAAACTTTGAAAATTCATAGACAATTCATATTAACTCCAAATTTAACATATAATATATGAAAAATGATCAGGAGAAAATAATCTATCCAAATATCCAACTTTGAACTATGTTTGAGTTGAATTTAAAATGGGACCAGTAGCATTTGCTATTTGGATTAATTGGAATTAAATCAAATTCATTTCAAATGCTTGTGCAACTTGAACCATAGCAACATACCACATTTCAATTGCACATCAGAGGCATATCATACACAGTTCAATATGAAGTACTTTGATCACACAATAGCATTTACAACTTGGCTAACTTGAATTCAAATTGGAGTTTGAATTTGCAATTCATTTGCAATATACTCCATTTAAATAACACATGGTCTAATATTTTACAAAAATAAAGTGGTTCAAGTTGACATCAAATATTTGGTAGATCCTTCACAAAAAAACCCCTACTTTTGTCACTCGGAAAATGGAAAATGGATTTTTCGTGCAAAGAAAATAAAAACTTCTTTGGCAAACTTGTTGGCTAGTATAATATACACACATGTGCAAAATATGAGATCATTTGGGAAAACTATCCTTTCAAACTAGCTGTAACATCGGTCATTTGGCTTGAAAGTCATGAATATTCATACTCGATAGCTCATTTTGAAAAGACTTTTATAAGATATTTGCTTTATTCCAAGTTTGTTGTTTTGTATGGTTACTAAGACATAAATTAGGATGGAACGCGAAGATTTTACAATTTTTATTTTTTTTGAATTATTTTTGTCGATTTCAAAAAGTAGTCAAAACGGAGGGCATGACCGATAATAGATAGGGGTGGAATCTTACAAAAGTCTTGGTGGATCCCTGATGAAATGACTAGTTTTGTATCTAGAAATGATTTTTCAAAAAATAAAGAGTAAATTATCAAGCACATGTAGTACAAATTTGACCCCGTTCCAGCTGAATCTGCGGAAATTTGTCTTTTTTAGAATAGGTATATAAAAACCATATTACATGGAAACTTTGGTCAATTGTAAATAACACATGGTCTAATATTTTACAAAAATAAAGTGGTTCAAGTTGACATCAAATATTTGGTAGATCCTTCACAAAAAACCCCTACTTTTGTCACTCGGAAAATGGAAAATGGATTTTTTGTGCAAAGAAAATAAAAACTTCCTTTGGCAAACTTGTTGGCTAGTATAATATACACACATGTGCAAAATATGAGATCATTTGGGAAAACTATGCTTTCAAACTAGCTGTAACATCGGTCATTTGTCTTGAAAGTCATGAATCTTCATACTCGATAGCTCATTTTGAAAAGACTTTTATAAGATATTTGCTTTATTCCAAGTTTGTTGTTTTGTATGGTTACTAAGACATAAATTAGGATGCAACGCGAAGGTTTTACAAATTTTTTTATTTTTTTTGAATTATTTTTGTCGATTTCAAAAAGCAGTCAAAACGGAGGGCATGACCGGTAATAGATAGGGGTGGAATCTTACAAAAGTCTTGGTGGATCCCTGATGAAATGACTAGTTTTGTATCTAGAAATTATTTTTTCAAAAAATAAAGAGCAAACTATCAAGCACATGTAGTTCAAATTTGACCCCGTTCCAGCTGAATCTGCGGAAATTTGTCTTTTTCAGAATAGGTATATAAAAACCATATTACATGGAAACTTTGGTCAATTGTAAATAACACATGGTCTAATATTTTACAAAAATAAAGTGGTTCAAGTTGACATCAAATATTTGGTGGATCCTTCACAAAAAACCCCTACTTTTGTCACTCGGAAAATGGAAAATGGATTTTTCGTGCAAAGAAAATAAAAACTTCCTTTGGCAAACTTGTTGGCTAGTATAATATACACACATGTGCAAAATATGAGATCATTTGGGAAAACTATCCTTTCAAACTAGCTGTAACATCGGTCATTTGGCATGAAAGTTATGAATCTTCATACTCGATAGCTCATTTTGAAAAGACTTTTATAAGATATTTGCTTTATTCCAAGTTTGTTGTTTTGTATGGCTATTAAGACATAAATTAGGATGCAACGCGAAGGTTTTACAATTTTTTTATTTTTTTGAATTATTTTTGTCGATTTCAAAAAGTAGTCAAAACGGAGGGCATGACCGGTAATAGATAGGGGTGGAATCTTACAAAAGTCTTGGTGGATCCCTAATGAAATGACTAGTTTTGTATCTAGAAATGATTTTTTCAAAAAATAAAGAGCAAATTATCAAGCACATGTAGTTCAATTTTGACCCCGTTCCAGCTGAATCTGCGGAAATTTGTCTTTTTCAGAATAGGTATATAAAAACCATATTACATGGAAACTTTGGTCAATTGTAAATAACACATGGTCTAATATTTTACAAAAATAAAGTGGTTCAAGTTGACATCAAATATTTGGTAGATCTTCACAAAAAACCCCTACTTTTGTCACTCGGAAAATGGAAAATGGATTTTTCGTGCAAAGAAAATAAAAACTTCCTTTGGCAAACTTGTTGGCTAGTATAATATACACACATGTGCAAAATATGAGATCATTTGGGAAAACTATCCTTTCAAACTAGCTGTAACATCGGTCATTTGGCTTGAAAGTCATGAATCTTCATACTCGATAGCTCATTTTGAAAAGACTTTCATAAGATATTTGCTTTATTCCAAGTTTGTTGTTTTGTATGGTTACTAAGACATAAATTAGGATGCCATGCGAAGGTTTTACAATTTTTTTATTTTTTTTGAATTATTTTTGTCGATTTCAAAAAGCAGTCAAAACGGAGGGCATGACCGGTAATAGATAGGGGTGGAATCTTACAAAAGTCTTGGTGGATCCCTGATGAAATGACTAGTTTTGTATCTAGAAATGATTTTTTCAAAAAATAAAGAGCAAACTATCAAGCACATGTAGTTCAAATTTGACCCCGTTCCAGCTGAATCTGCGGAAATTTGTCTTTTTCAGAATAGGTATATAAAAACCATATTACATGGAAACTTTGGTAAATTGTAAATAACACATGGTTTAATATTTTACAAAAATAAAATGGTTCAAGTTGACATCAAATATTTGGTGGATCCTTCACAAAAAACCCCTACTTTTGTCACTCGGAAAATGGAAAATGGATTTTTCGTGCAAAGAAAATAAAAACTTCCTTTGGCAAACTTGTTGGCTAGTATAATATACACACATCTGCAAAATATGAGATCATTTGGGAAAACTATCCTTTCAAATTAGCTGTAACATCGGTCATTTGGCTTGAAAGTCATGAATCTTCATACTCGATATCTCATTTTGAAAAGACTTTTATAAGATATTTGCTTTATTCCAAGTTTGTTGTTTTGTATGGTTACTAAGACATAAATTAGGATGCAACGCGAAGGTTTTAATTTTTTTTATTTTTTTTGAATTATTTTTGTCGATTTCAAAAAGCAGTCAAAACGGAGGGCATGACCGGTAATAGATAGGGGTGGAATCTTACAAAAGTCTTGGTGGATCCCTGATGAAATGACTACTTGTGTATCTAGAAATGATTTTTTCAAAAAATAAAGAGCAAACTATCAAGCACATGTAGTTCAAATTTGACCCCGTTCCAGCTGAATCTGCGGAAATTTCTCTTTTTCAGAAGAGGTATATAAAAAACCATATTACATGGAAACTTTGGTCAATTGTAAATAAAATATGGTCCAGTATTTTTAAAAAATAAAGTGGTTCAAGTTTACATCAAATATTTGGTAGAATCTTCACAAAAAACCACATTTTTGTCACTCCGAAAATAAAAAATGTGTGTTCAAAATTATAAAAGAAATATATTTTTTCAAAAAAATAATTTAAAAACATTTAAAATATAATAGGTAACCGATCGGGAAGTTTACTTTTTTTTAAAATTTCATCACAACATAGACATCAACAAGGTCCTAGACATCAACAAGGTTTAATAGGATTGATATGATACATATATCAACAAGTGTCTGTTAAGCGAGTTGGGGTAGGTGTTGAATGGAACTGAGAAGTTAAGCGTGCTGGGACTGGAGTAGTGTGAGGATGGGTGACCCTTGGGAAAGTTTGACCATGATGGTTAATTTGATTTGAGATTAACCATAATGATCTTAGATAATAAGTAATAAATAATAAATAATAAGTAATAAGTAATAAATAATAAAATGGAAAACAAAATAAATAAATGGAAAAAATCAGAAAATGGAGCCTCTTCGGTCCCGGTTCTTCCTATCAACCGGGACCAATGACCCCTCTTTGGTCCCGGTTCTTCCTATCAACCGGGACCAATGACCCCTCCCCTCTCGCTGCGCGCCTGGCCACGTGGAGCCTCTTCGGTCCCGGTTCGTGAGCCAACCGAGACCATCATTAGTCCCGAGTTATTGGTCCCGGGTGTGAAACCGGGACCAAAGGCCCTTATGAACCGGGACAATATGGGGGTCTGTCCACTAGTGATATCAAACTATGTATGTACCATTTGTAGGAATGGTGCATGAAACATGAGCGCGAAGGGACTCACGAAGGATTGTCCTCGCGTCTAACTCGAGAAATTAGCTTACATATTTCTTTGTGTTGGCACCATCCAACGACAGGTGTGATATGTGATTAATGAGCTCATTACATTGAAATTGTTCACTTCTAGACGTATTGTGAATAGATAGACACCTGGCTAAGGGACGACACACCCTAGTGGACAGACCCCCCTTTCGTCCAGCCCAAAAAAGGCATCGCTCCAACATGGGGGATCATTTCAGAACCGGGACCGATGCCGGGCAACGGTCCCGGTTCGTCTGGAAATGGCAACGGTCCCGGTTCATGTGGGGCAACGGTCCCGGTTGTTGCCACAAACTGGGACCAATGCTCTGGCGACCAACACGTGGCGCACTGCGAGGCATTGGTCCCAGTTGTTGGCAAAAACCGGGACTGTTGCCCTGGCTATATAAGCCCCCAGCACTTTGCCATTTTGCCTCAAAAAGTTTCAGGATTGTGTTGGGGTGGGGTGGGTGCTAGAATTTTTTTACTTTGATTGCACACCAGGTGTTCGACGAAATGTCCGAGCCACACTTAGGTCCTCAGAACACCGTATCCTCGGCCGAGGTTAGCAACATTATCTTCTCCATCTGTAACTGATACAAAAATACTGCACGTGTGCATATATAGTGGTCTTTTCACTATTCACGAAGTTATTGTAATGGTTAATTATATGACGCAGATCGAAGCACGGATGCGATGGATGTACAGCGATCGACGCGGGTCCGAGTTTATTACAAACCTGCATACATTTCTCAATGTGGCTAATGCAAACAAAGTGGATAATTTTATGCCTTGTCCCTGTATTGACTGTCGGAACGTGGCGGAGTACTCTTCCTCGAGAACACTTCAAGGCCACCTGCTTCGGAGAGGTTTCATTCCCGGATATTATTGTTGGTCCAAGCACGGAGAAAGAGGGGTTAGGCAGGAAGACAATGAAGAAGAGGAGGATGATGATAGCTATCCTATGTCCCCTGAAGAATTCGGTGACACTGCAATGGAAGACAATGAAGAAGATGGAGCTCCTCGAGGTGACAATGAAGAAGAACAACGGGAATCGGATGAGACCGCTGATGGTCTTGGTCGGGTCATCTCTGATGCAAAGCGAGACTGTGAAACAGGAAAAGAGAAGGAGAAGTTGGAGACCATGCTAGAGGATCACAAAAAGCCCTTGTACCCAAATTGCGAAGATGGCAGCACAAAGCTCGGTACCACACTGGAACTGTTGAAATGGAAGGCATATTTTGGTTGTTCTGACACCGGATTTGAGAAGTTACTGCAAATAATGAAGTCGAAGCTTCCACCGGATAACGAATTGCCCGCGACAACACACGAAGCAAAGAAGGTTATCTGCCCTCTAGGATTAGATGTGCAGAAGATACATGCATGCATTAATGACTGCATCCTGTACCGCGGTGAAAAGTACGAGAGTATTGATAAATGCCCGGTATGCACTGCGAGTCGGTACAAGATCAGACAAGATGACCCTGGTGATGCTGAGGGAGATGACGAGCCCCCGAGGAAGAGGGTTCCTGCTAAGGTTATGTGGTATGCTCCTATAATACCACGGTTGAAACGTCTGTTCAGAAACAAGGAGCATGCCAGGTTGCTGCGATGGCACAAAGAAGACCGTAAGAAAGACGGGAAGTTGAGACACCCCGCTGATGGGTCGCAGTGGAGAAAAATCGAGAGAGGCCACTCAGACTTTACAGATGAAGCAAGAAACTTATGGTTTGGTCTAAGTACAGATGGCATGAACCCTTTTGGAGAGCAGAGCTGCAGTCACAGCACCTGGCCTGTGACTCTATGTATCTACAACCTTCCTCCTTGGGTGTGCATGAAGCGGAAGTTCATCATGATGCCAGTGCTCATCCAAGGACCGAGGCAACCCGGCAACGACATTGATGTGTACCTAAGGCCATTAGTCGATGAACTTTTGGAGCTGTGGGCCAAACCAGGTGTACGCGTGTGGGATGAGGACAAACATGAGGAATTTGACCTGCGAGCGTTGCTTTTCGTGACCATCAATGATTGGCCCGCTCTTAGTAACATTTCAGGACAGTCAAACAAGGGATACAATGCATGCACGCACTGTTTAGATAAGACTAAAGGTATATATTTGGATAAATGTAAGAAGGTTGTGTACCTGGGGTGTCGTCAATTTCTGCCGCCCAATCATATCGTGAGAAAGAAAGGCAAGCATTTCAACGGTGAGGCAGATCACCGGAAAAAGCCTAAGCTCCCTAAAGGTGCTGATGTATTTGGTATGGTGAATGACCTAGAAGTAATCTTTGGAAAGGGTCCTGGCAGTCAATCTGTTCTGAAAGACGCCGTTACCGGACACGCGGCCATGTGGAAGAAGAAATCTATATTTTGGGAGCTACCCTATTGGGTAGACCTAGAGGTCCGTTCTTCAATCGACGTGATGCACGTGACGAAGAATCTTTGCGTGAACCTGCTAGGGTTCCTGGGCGTGTATGGGAAGTCAAAAGATACACCAGAAGCACGGGAGGACCAGCAACGTATGCAAGACCCATACCACAGGCATACTGATAAAGGGCGTCTAAGCAGCTACGCTCTTACCAAAGCAGAGAAGGAAATCTTTTCTGAATGCCTTAGAAGTATCAAGGTCCCGGCAGGCTTCTCGTCAAATATAAAGGGAATAATAAATATGGCAGAGAAAAAATTCTAGAACCTCAAGTCTCATGATTGCCACGTGATTATGACGCAGTTGCTTCCGGTTGCATTGCGGGGGCTTCTACCAGAAAATGTTTGAGTAACCATTGTGAAGCTATGTGCATTTCTCAATGCAATATCTCAGAAGGTAATCGATCATGCAAGTCTGGAAAGGCTACAGAAGGATGTGGTCCAATGTCTCGTCAGTTTTGAGTTGGTGTTCCCCCCGTCCTTCTTCAATATTATGACGCATCTGCTGGTTCACCTGGTCGACGAGATTGCCATTCTAGGTCCTGTATTTCTACACAATATGTTCCCCTTAGAGAGGTTCATGGGAGTTTTAAAGAAACATGTTCGTAACCGTGCAAGGCCAGAAGGAAGCATCTCCAAGGGCTATGGAACAGAGGAGGTCATTGAGTTCTGTGTTGAATTTATTCCTAACCTTAAGCCGATTGGTGTTCTTGAATCACGGTATGAGGGGAGACTGAGTGGAAAAGGAACGCTAGGAAAGAAAGCAAAGATATTTCAGGACGGGCATTCTTTGACTCAAGCACACTACACAGTTCTACAAAGTTCTATCTTCGTCCAACCGTATATCGAGGAACACAAGAATGTTCTACGCTCCAAGTTCCCGGGGGAGGATGACCAATGGGTTCAAGTCAAACACATGGAGACTTTCGGCACTTGGTTGCAATTACGTCTCATGCATGACACCACTATTGGAAATCAACTCTACTTGCTGGCCGCGACACCGTCTGAGACTGTATTGACTTTCCAAGGGTACGAGATAAATGGGAATACATTTTACACGGTCGCCCAAGATAAGAAGAGCACCAACCAAAAAAGTGGTGTCCGCTTTGATGCAACAAACGAGGATGGTACAAAGGACACATACTATGGTTACATAGATGAGATATGGGAACTTGACTATGGACCTACTTTTAAGGTCCCTTTGTTTCGGTGCAGTTGGGTCAACATGAATGTAGATGGGGTAAAGGTCGACCAGCTGTACGGAATGACAACGGTGGATCTCAAGAATCTTGGTCACACAGGCGACCCATTCGTCCTAGCCAAAGATGTGGCTCAGGTTTTCTATGTGAAGGACATGTCTTCTAGACCGAAAAAAGGAAAAACAAGGATACGAATACATCAGACAATGAGCCCAGGCGTCACATAGTTCTTTCAGGAAAAAGAAACATCGTGGGAGTCGAGGACAAGACAGACATGTCCGAAGATTACGATAAGTTTCATGAAATTCCTCCATTCACAATGAAAACTGACCCAACTATCCCATTAAGCAATGAAGATGCTCCGTGGTTACGGCCCAAGAAGCGATCATAAGCAATGTAGGAAACAAGTGATGTGTAATAATGTATTGAACCATTGGTGATTTTTTTGTGATGTTTGCAATTAGCCAAGTTTGAACATGATGTGACACCACTGTTTCAGTTGTCCAGTTTGCACACATGAATGGCCTTTGAAATAGATGAGTTTTCATCTGAAACCCTCTTACTTTGAAAGAGATGGTCCAGATTGTACACGAAGTGCATCCAGTTTTTGTCATAATCCTCTCAACTTTTGCACACATGCTATGTGGATCAAATGATGATACCATGCCAAGTTTCAACCTTTTCTGAGTCCAGTTGTAGTGCTTTCCAATTTCAAAATGTGGTCAAAACGGGGGAGGGGGGCATGGCCGGTGATAGCTAGGTGTGGAATCTTGCAAAACTCATTGTAGATCTCTGATGAAATGAGTACTTGTGCACTTGGAAATGTTTTTTTGAAAAAATAAAGAGCAAACTATCAAGCACTTGTAGCTCAAATTTCACCCCGTTCCAACTGAATTGGCGGCAATTTGTATTTTTCAGCAGAGGTGCATAAGAAACATTTTACATGGAAACTTTTGTAAATTGTTAATAAAATATGGTCTAGTATAATACAAAAATGGGTTGGTTCAAATTGACATCAAATATTTGGTAGATCCTTCACAAAAAGACCCTACTTTCGGCACTCGGAAAATGAAAAATGGTTTTTTCGTGCAACGAAAATGAAAACTTCCTTTGTCAAACTTGTTGGCCATTCAAATATACACACATATGCAAAATATGAGATCATTTGGGGAAACTATCATTTGAAATTAGCTATAACTTCGGCCATTTGGCTTGAAAGCCATGAACCTTCATACTCGATAGCCCATTTTGAGAAGACTTTTTAATAGATTTGCATTATTCCAAGTTTGTTGGTTTGTATGGTTACTAGGAAATAAATTAGGATGCAACGCGAAGGTTCTATATTTTTTTGATTTTTTTTGAATTGTTTAAGCACCGATTTCAAAATGCGGTCAAAACGGGGGAGGGGGGGGCATGGCCGGTGATAGCTAGGTGTGGAATCTTGCAAAAATCTTTGTAGATCTCTGATGAAATGAGTACTTGTGCACTTGGAAATGTTTTTTTGAAAAAATAAAGAGCAAACTATCAAGCACTTGTAGTTCAAATTTCACCCCGTTCCAACTGAATTGGCGGCAATTTGTCTTTTTCAGCAGAGGTGCTCAAGAAACATTTTACATGGAAACTTTTTTAAATTTTTAATAAAATATGGTCTAGTATAATACAAAAATGGGTTGGTTCAAATTGACATCAAATATTTGGTAGATCCTTCACAAAAAGACCCTACTTTCGGCACTCGAAAAATGAAAAATGGATTTTTCGTGCAACGAAAATGAAAACTTCCTTTGGCAAACTTGTTGGCCATTAAAATATATACACATATGCAAAATATGAGATCATTTGGGGAAACTATCATTTGAAATTAGCTATAACTTCGGCCATTTGGCTTGAAAGCCATGAACCTTCATACTCGATAACCCATTTTGAGAAGACTTTTTTAATAGATTTGCATTATTCCAAGTTTGTTGGTTTGTATGGTTACTAGGACATAAATTAGGATGCAACGCGAAGGTTTTATATTTTTTCGATTTTTTTGAATTGTTTAAGCACCGATTTCAAAATGCGGTCAAAACGGGGGAGGGGGGCATGGCCGGTGATAGCTAGGTGTGGAATCTTGCAAAACTCTTTGTAGATCTCTGATGAAATGAGTACTTGTGGACATGGAAATGTTTTTTTGAAAAAATAAAGAGCAAACTATCAAGCACTTGTAGTTCAAATTTCACCCCGTTCCAGGCGGCAATTTGTCTTTTTCAGCAGAGGTGCATAAGAAACATTTTACATAGAAACTTTTGTAAATTGTTAATAAAATATGGTCTAGTATAATACAAAAATGGGTTGGTTCAAATTGACATCAAATATTTGGTAGTTCCTTCACAAAAGACCCTACTTTCGGCACTCGGAAAATGAAAAATGGATTTTTCGTGCAACGAAAATGAAAACTTCCTTTGGCAAACTTCCAGCTGAATTGGAGTATGTGGCTTTGAATGTTGCATGTTGAATGCAAACAAAAGTCTTGAGTTGAAATAAGTTTAGAAAAATGAAATGCAATAAATATTTGAAAATGCATTTTTAATTGAAAATTGTAAAATTGTATAGTTAAAAAACTATTTTTCAAAACAAAAAATGGTTTTGGATCAGTTAATTAAATTGAAGCACTTTTGTTGTTAAAAGTTTTTTCAAATTCCAAATAAAAAATCATTTTAAATTGAAACAACTAACTAATTAAAAAAGAAAATAAATTTGAAAAGGGCGGGAAGTCGAAAAGATTGCATAAAAAGGGTCAACGATCCCGGTTGGTGGTTGGACCAAAGACTCAACGGTCCCGGTTGGTGCTACCAACCGGGATCGATGACCTTGGTGCGACGTGGCAGCACCACGCCCCTCCCCGCCCAGGCCAACGATCCCGGTTCGTAGCACCAACCGGGACCGTTGAGTCTTTGGTCCCGGTTGGTGCTACCAACCGGGACCGATGGCCCTTACTATATACGCGCAAGTCTTCTTCTTCCTCCCCCAACTCCACCAAATCCATCTTCGTCGACGCCGAAACAACCGCCCGCGCGGAATTCCCCGTCGACGCCGGCAGGCTGCCCGCCGATTCGCCGCCTTCGTCTTCCCCGCGCGTGGACACGCAGCAGCAGAAGCCGCGGGCCGCCCGGAACTCGCCGTTGCCCCCCTGCTCCGGTCGGCCACCCTCGACGGACTCCACCGAGCCACGCCGCCCCTCTCCTCCGCGCGCTCCATGTGAGCCCCTCCCCCCGAGCTCTCCCCTCCCTCTCGTTCTGTTCCATCGCCGCCGTTCCTCTGAGCCCACCTCCGGCCGCCGCTGCTATCGTCGAAGCCAAGCTCCAGCGCGCCCCCGTGAAGCCCAGATGGATTGGATAGACGCGCGACATCACGGGCTACACCCCAGTGCCCTCAGTTCCTCTCCCCGAGCCCTCTGGCCATATTCCGGCGAGCTCCGGCGCCCAACAGTGTCACCGCCGGCGACCTAGGTCATTAGGCCCTAACCCAGAGGCCTAATTAACCCTTAACCCCCCCTAGCTGTGACTGACAGGTGGGGCCCCTCCTAGCTAATCCCTCTGTTTATTTTAAACAGAGAGATATCTCTCTCTCACTCACAGACAAGTGGGCCCTGGCCCCCCTAATGGCCTATTTAGTTTAAACTAAACAGAAACTTAACGCAACCCACTGACAGGCATGGCCCACATGTCAGAAACTTAATCAGATTAATTTAACTAATATGTCACTGACCAGTGGGACCCACTGGTCAGTATTAAAATTTAATATTATTAATATTAAATAAATCAATAAAGAAAATAGTAATTGATTTAAATGATTTAAAAATGAATTAAACTTATTAAATTAATATATTTTAATCCGTATATCGGATCGAAAAACTTTATACATCAAAATTGCTCAGAAAAATACAACGAATACGAATACGCTATCCGTTGGTCTACCGCACCCCTCTAACATACCGAACATCGAACCGCCCCCCTCCGGACCGTCACTCCGATGATTCGTCCGGTACTGTTAAAGTGCCCGGATGAATTTATTCCGAACACGAATGTTTCTCAGAACAGATCAACTAGCGCGGATACACCCCCCTTATGTTTGTCCGGTACCCACGACACCTCTGGCTTGATCCCCCCCTCCGGACACCCTGTCCGGTAATCACCGGCGAGGTCGCCATTAGCGCCGAGCTTATTGCATCGTTTTACGTTAGATCACCGATTGCATTTCACTTGTCATGCCTTGTATTGTTTGCTATGATTGCCGTGTATTTACTGTTTCTCCCCCCCTTGAATCTCCGATAGACTCTGCTGCTACCGTTGACTACACCGCTGCCGCCTACGATTTGCATTATAATAGCTTGCAATTCTTAATTTGCAGATACTATGGATCCAATATTTCATAGAGATGAAAATGAGGAAAACTTGCTTCACGATATGATCAACGACAATGAAGGTCAAGATGTCACCCGCCGGTTTCTGAACGATTCCGGTGAGGGAGACGAGTCTCTCCACCGAGAAGAAGCATCGGACGGGAGACAAGCCGGCTCTGGCTCCGCCTCTGGCGGAACCTTTAATCTCGAAAAACCGGCGAGGTTGATATATATGTAAATTACTGTTAATTAAAATGCAGCTGTATATGTACATGCATATATTAACACTCTTTCTTCTTTTAGCCCTCCGGATCCGGATCCGGCCATTCCTCCGCAAGACCGAAACGAGGCCCAACCAAAAAGTTGGCTGACAATGTGAGGTATAGGATCGAAGAGGTCGGTCCAGACGGCGAACCGTTAGCTCCGGACGATGTCAAGAAAAAATTTGTGAAGGCATGCGGAACTCTCATGAGGGACAACATCCCGATCACCATTCGAGAATGGATGCAGCTAAAGGACCCTACAATCTCGTTTGTGTGCGACACCATGAAAGAGAGGCTTTGGAACATGCTCATGCATAATTTCCTCCTGCGGATGCCAGAGGTGGATAATCCAACTCAGGAGGCGGCAGCTAGACTGGAGCTAGAGGCTAGAGTCAAGAAGTTTGCTCTCAGCAAGATGGCCGAGCAATTCAAGAATTGGAAGAAAAACTTGTACCTAAAATATGTCAAGTTAGACAAGACTCCGGATTTCGAACACGGCTATGGTAAGATAAGAGAGCAGTGGGATGATTTTGTGGCGTACAAGAAATCGGAGCACGCGCAACAAAGGTCTGAAATAAATCAGACGAATGCCGCTAAGAAGATTTACCACCATAAAATGGGGGCCTGCTGGCTACGCCGGTTGCATGCCTAGGTGGGAGGCAATTAAGGCCAAGTATTTTGATGCCGGGATCACTCCAGAGCCTACAACATGGAACGAACGGACAAGAAACTGGTTTTACGGCCATGGGGGCACGTTGGACCAAGATGGGAAGGCAATATATAACCAGTCACACATAGATGATCCCCTGCTGCCCATCGAAGATATTAGAGATGCAGTGCGTGATATTGAAGAGGGACGGTTCATTCCCGATAGAGAGGACGACGAGCTCACACGCGCCCTAAAAAATAAAGAACACCCAGGACGAGCACGAGGCACGCCAGGCTCCAAGTGTTGGAAACTTGCCTTCCCTTCGGAAAGCAAGAAATATCCAGATAAAAGCCATCAGAGGAGGAAGGAAAGGGAGGCAGGTGAGAAAGCGGCGGCTGAGAGAGAGAAAGTGGCGAATGAGGCTGAGAAAACGGCTACCATAGAGCGGCTGCGTAATGTAGAAGAAGGCTTAAAGCGGGCGGAGGAGCTGATCGGCAGACTTAGCCAGCAAAGTGGCGGCCAACCTCAACAGCTCTTGTTAGAAACTGGATTCGATGCTACCGGCGCCCCATCGAATCGGAAAAGCTCCCAAGCTTCCACGCAGCTCCAGCAGGATGATGATGATGATGCACTGACAACGGCTGCTCCTAAACGCTACCCAGTGGATTATATCACGGAGAGCACACGTTGTGAGCTTAAGGTGCAAGTGATGAACTTAAAGGTGACGGTGGCGGTCGGCATGGCCCTATCAATCCCGGAGAAACCAACTTATCATTGCAACCCGACTCCAGAAGGGTACGCTGTCGTCATGGTGGATGATGTGATGGATGATTATGAGGAGCTGAAGCTGGACCACCCTGCAGGTGAAGATGGGGAGCTGAAAGAACTAGGAGAAGCAAAAAAGGGGAGTGTTCTATGGCGAAAGGAGCACATCGTGCTTCCAAATTATGTGCCGCCAAGGTCACCCACTCTTCATAAGAGCAATCCACCTTCGCCGCCACGTGACCATTCTTCACCGCAACCATCGCCTTCACCGCCTCACCACTCTCCGGCTCAGCCGTCTCCACCGTCGCCTCAGGCATCTCCACCGTCGCCTCAGCCGTGTCCATCTTCTGAGCCTCAGAGCCAGAAGCGGAAGCGTACCTATACTAGGAGGGGCAGCAAGAAATCACCGAAACATAAGCGATCACCCCTCCCAAAAGTTCCTCATCAGAATATGAAGAAGCTACCCGGAGAGATGACACCTGAGGAACTGGAAGTGTCCGCAAAAATGTCTTATGAAAAGTGGAAGATTGATGTGGCCAACAAGAAGAAGCCGATAGAGCCATTGTTCCCGCGCACCCCAGAAGATCACGCCGCGTGCGCGAAACTGAAGAAGAAGCTTCACAACCCCATACCGCTCACATCAGACTATGAACGCTCTATTAAAAAGTCGGCTGAGGCAAAAGAGCGGAGAGTCGGAAAAGAGATTGCCCAGCTCGGACTACAGAAAGAACAATCGATCGAACCGCTCAAAGTGCACACTTGGCCGCGCCCCCAGCAGCATCAGGTCGATGCGTATGATCCGAACAAAGATCCGGAGTTTATAAGACAGTACGGAGCAAAAGCCCAGGCACTAGGATTGTCTATTACTGATTACCTGAGCCGTCTGGATGAGTTCGGGAACAACGAGGAATTCGTACCGGCATACCAATACCAACACGGGTATCCTCTCGTCAAACCCGAGTTAGTCAACGATCTACCAACAAAGATGTGAAAATTGCATGACTGGTACATGGAAAAATTTGCTAAATCCGAAAACTGGATCTACGCTAAATTTCAGAACGAGCATTACGGGCATGGACAAGGCTTCGATCTGATTGAATTCTCAGAATTATTTCAGTTTTACAATGGAGACGCCATCGAAAAATCTATCGTCAGTGCATATTGTCTGTAAGTACCATTAATTTCAGTGATCAAGCCTTTCTAGCTCAGTTCATTCGTTTCATGTACAATCTTACACTCATCACTAAACTAATTATATATGCAGAATGAAGATTCTCGAATGCAAGAAAGGACAAATCTATGACATTGGGTTCGTTGACTGCCAGTTCGTTCATGAAAAAACTCTCAAAGAGAAGCCCAACCAGACAGAGAACAACTTGTTGCAATCGTTGACGTATTTCGGCACAAGAAGGGAAATACTATTTCCTTACAACTTCGAGTGAGTGTTACTGTCTCGCACACATTCTATTTTGCTTGCTCGGTGTTAAGCGTATAATTGACTCTTTATGCGTGTGCAGCTTCCACTTTATTCTGTTGATCATTGTTCCGGACGAAGGAGTAGTAAAAGTCATGGACCCGGGACGCAAATCTATGAAATCATGGGAGGACATGCAAGCATGCCTCCAGAGGGTTTGGAAATGGTTCACCGCCAAAACACCGGGTCTTCCGGCAAAGCTTACATTTGAATCACTGAATGTAAGTACTACTTGCTAGATCCGTGCATCTTTTTGATTCTAGTTTCAGTATAATTATCATGCTGATTATAATATTCATTGATCTCCGTTCTCGTAAAGTGTTTGAGACAGGGACCCGGGAATAACTTATGTGGATATTATGTCTGCGAGTTCATTCGCCAGACGACCAAAGAGACGGCCGCAACCCGAAACATAAGGAAAATTGAAGTACGATAAACAACATTCAATACTTTAATTTATTGCGTTAAATTGTGTTTAGTTTCATTCATATATATTGATCCCTTTCTTTTAATTAGATCGAACGAATGCGGGACGGTCTTCTACCACGAGAACGCGTGCGAGAAATTCAAGAGGAAATCACCGAATTCTTATTAGACCATGTCATAGCTCCGACCGGAGAGTTCTTTCACCCTCATTTTTTGGAAGACAAGCAGCCAAGGACCGATGTAAATTAGATCGAACTCGTGTGAGTACCGTTTGTGTAATACATGTTCGACCAAGCACGAGGAATGAGATGGTGTATATGATATATTCGTGACGATAATGTGTAATATATATTGTGGTTCCTTCATTGTTGCTTTAATTTATATATATATGGTACCATTTAATTGAATACAAAACACAAAATAAATAAATGAAAAAAAATCAGAAAATAGGGCTAAAAAGGAGGGCAGTGGAGCCTCTTCGGTCCCGGTTCTTCCTATCAATCGGGACCGATGACCCCTCCCCCCCTCGCTGCGCGCCTGGCCACGTGGAGCCTCTTCGGTCCCGGTTCGTGGGCCAACCGGGATCATCATTGGTCCCGAGTTATTGGTCCCGGGTGTGGAACCGTGACCGAAGGCCCATATGAACCGGGATAATATGGGGGTCTGTCCACTAGTGACATATGAGAATCATGTTAAAATAAATGGTGTGATCTTGCATGAAGACATTGGATTTGACGATGCATGTGATATTTTTAATCTCCTATTGTAACGCACGGGAAATTTTCATAGTGCAAGCAAACATGAGAAAGTTGCCATCTGCTCTGAGACTAGGTTACAGTAATAAAGAAGTTGCAGAAAAGCAG
The DNA here is from genome assembly GCA_950022295.1 of Bromus sterilis. Classification (NCBI taxonomy): domain Eukaryota; kingdom Viridiplantae; phylum Streptophyta; class Magnoliopsida; order Poales; family Poaceae; genus Bromus; species Bromus sterilis. Next base: position 298,430,193 of record OX465601.1, on the reverse strand, counting down.
ATACCAACTCACCCTTAAAATTCATCAAAATTCAACTTGGCTAGTGCAATCATAAACATGCTAAGAACATGATATAAACCCGCATAGAGAATAGCAAGTTTTATCACCTACTATAACTCCCAAAACAATGTGAAGACACGTGAAGAAATGGCGAGATGCCGGCGTTGTCGTGGATATAATCCTGACAATAGAGAGAGGGGTATGAACGGAGCATGATCTACCGAAATGCAAACGGGTGACGCAGGAAATTTTATCGAGTTCGGGACTCTCGCGGAGGAGATAAAATCCCTACGTCTCATGCACCCGGAGGAGCTTTTTCCTTATCTTTGTATGAACAAGATGATGTACATGAGTTCTTCCCGTGGGAGAGAAAGAGTGAGGTAGAGGAAGAAAAAAGAGACCCCCTTGGTGCCGTGGTGGGGGTGGCTTATATAGAGTGCGCCACCCCCCATGCCACTTAAATTACATAAATGGGGAATTAATGAGAGATTGGTGCAAGTTGGATGCACCCCCACTAGTTCCATTGGAGGGCTTTCATACACTTATAGCTCTATGTGCATCCGCATGTTGCATGGCAATCCCTACTCCTCATATCATATCTATCATATGGCTTTCTCTCGCCTATGATTGTCCTCATTGATGTGAGCCTTTAACACCTTTTCGTCTTCTTCCTCCACCATCTTTCTATTTCGCCGTTTAGGTGTCACCTTTCTTGCTCACGCTCATCCATTGCATGAGTGCTCAAAATATCGAAAGGGATTGGATCAGTTTGACTTGTACCTGGCTAGTGGTCTGGGGACGAGTCCAGATAAGACTTCAAAGGAGACTAAGTGTGAAACTTTAGTAGATATAGTTCTCAACAATAAAACGTTTTCTCTCTCGTATTCCCAAATTCCCTTTCTTGCACGCAAACACCATTTGGAGACATTCGAGTCACGGACAGCGAGAGCTCTTGCACCTTATGTTCTTTTGTTGCTTGTGTCAATGCTAATATAGACTCTTGCTTGTTAAGACTTGAATTGAATTGCATGCTTTAATTGCTTTACTTGAAAGTCCTTATATGGTTGTGTGGCATGTCACCACAGAAATTATGCTTGTTATCATTTACCTACTCGAGGACGAGCAGGAATTAAGCTTGGGGATGTTGATACGTCCCAAACGTATCTATAATTTCTGCTTGTGCCATGCATGTTTTGTGTGACTTTGCCATGTTTTGCTTGAACTTTCATACACTCTTAAGCATATTTGGACTAACCTATTAACTCAGTGCACCCAGTTGCCAGTTCCTGTTTTCTGCTGTTTTTGCATTTCAAGTTTTTCGGCCATTAAAAGTGCTCCAAAAATTCCGTAAAAATTATATAAACAATCAGCGTCCCGGAAGCCTCCGGAAACACCAAGGAAGGAAGGGAGGGCCACCACCAGGACTCTGGGCCGCGCCATGGACCCTCCTGGCTGTCTCGTGGCCCCTCTCGGTGCCCCCTTTGGCCCCTATTTTTACCCCCGAGGAGGAAACCCCTAATATCGAAGTAATTTTTCAAGAAGCAATTCCGATCTCCGCCGCCATCAAAAACTAGCTTCGGGGGTCACCAGGATCCTGCTCCGGCACCCTGCCAGGGAGGGCCTTGGCCCCCGGGGCCATCTTCATCGACTCTCCTTCCCTCATGATGCTTCTTGAGTAGTTCCTCCTCGGACTACGGGTTCTTGGCAGTAGCTATGTGGTATTCTCTCCCCCTAGATCTTCAATACAATGTTCTGATGAGCTTCCCTACATGATTGAGATCCATATGATGTAATTGGTGTTGTGTTTGTTGGGATCCGATGAATTGTTATCTTGTTCAGTCCTAAGAGGTTTATGAATTATTGTTGCTGCAATTTGTTGTTCTTAATGCTTGTTACTAGTGCACGAGTAGCATGATCTCAGATCTGAGCACGTTATGGTTGTATTATTATAATTGTTGTTCTAGATCTTATCTACGGTTGTATGCACCTATTATAGTCCGGAACCGGCGATCCTAATGGTGACAGCTTGGGACACCAAAGGGGATGGCTATAATTTGAGGATCACATGTGTTCACGGAGTGTTAATGCTTTGTTCTGGTGCTCCGCCGCAGGAGCACCTTAATCCCCATAAGTTCCTTAAGTGGCCCCGTTCGTAGCGGGATGGTAGGACAAAAGATGTTGTGCAAAGTTCTTATTGCAAGCACGTACAACTACATACGGAACACATGCCTACGTCTGGTTCTTAGACTAGGATGCTCTAGTTTGTTCTTTGGCTAGAGTTGGTGCAATTCTGTCAATTTCCCAACTGTAATTTGTTCACCCAGCACCTTGTTCTTTTGCCTAGAGAGGTACCACTAGTGAAACCTTGAACCCCGGTCCATCTTTCACCTTCATTACCTTCGTTGTTGATTTTACTTTCTTTGCTGCTCCTACTACTTTGTTACTACTTTGTGGTGTTGGTGATTGGGGAAGTCTTAAAGGCTACACCCGTCAACGCACCGTTGCTACTTATATCTTGTCTAGTGCTTTTTCAGGTGTGGTTGAATTGACAACTCAACTGCTAAGGCTTAGAAGTATTCTTTGGCTCCCCTTGTGTCGAATCAATAAATTGGGTTATTCTTACCCGCGAAGACTGTTGCGATCCCCTACACTTGTGGGTTATCAACACCCAAGGAGGCTGTCGGCCATGTTGCACCTCCTCGACCCGACGGAACTTTTCACTGCGGTCTGATTCCACAAGGCTATGCCGTTGTGATGGTCGATGAAATAGTTGAGGGATATGAGGGGCTCGAGCTTGACTACCCTGCCGGTGAAGGGGAAACTCTGTTGCTTCACGCTCTGAGGACTTCATGTCTATGGAGGAAGGAATTAATCAAGCTTCCGAACTGGACGGCGCCTCCTCCTCCGGCGCGTGATCAGGGCATGCCTCCTTCTCTGCCTCCTCGTCCGCCTCCTCCTACGCCTCCTTCTCCGCCTGCGCCGGCGCGTCCGATCAGCCCGCCTCCTCGTACACCTCCTCCTCCGTCTCCTTCTCCGCCTGCGCCGGCGCGTTCGATCAGCCCGCCTCCTCCTCGTCAGCAAGGGCAGAAGAGAGCTGCCCCCGCCGCTCCGGTTCCTAAGCAACAAAGGAAGACAGTCGCCGCCGCTTCGGCTGCTCCGACGTCTAGCGGTACATCCAGCGCCACCGGGAGGCCATACAAATACGGTCCATCATCTCTCAAGCCTCTTGAGAAGTTACCATACGAGAAGAGCGCGGAGGAAACCGAGAAGATCGTTAAACAAGAAGTAGCTGCCTTTTTAACAAAGAAAAAAAAAATCCAACTCCGAAGAAGAAGATAGATCCGGAGAAATTGAAGCGCACTGTGGATGCCCTGATGTGACCACCACCGTCTGCACTCTTAAAAAGACAGCGCAAGCAGCGCGACGGTATGGAACCACTTCAGCTGACAAAAGGAGAGCACAAAAAATTACACAAGGGAAACAAGTTCTCCAGCTCGGCAAACAGGCGAACCAATCGTGCCCCCGTTGAAGGTGTCTAGCGATATCGTCGTCGACTCAAATCCGCCGGGGATGGTGCCCGGTACTAATATTGGTGATTACATGCCCGATGATGTACATTTTGATCGATTGGAGGTGGAAGAACAGTACACATACCGGTACGGGTATCCTCTCGTCAAACCTGGTCATCCTCCTCTAACAACGATGATGCGAAGACACCATGAGTGGTACATGGATTTCTGCAAGTCGTCTGGTCCTGATAGATGATGCTTAAAGTTAAAGAAGATGAGCATGACCTCGTTGGAATTACCGAGTTGTATGTGCCATTTGAGGAATTATTCCAGCTTTACAATCAAATGGCCATCAATAAAGTAATCGTCACTTGCTACTATATGTAAGTACTACTTCTTTAATTAAGTTTCTATATATAGCTAGCTCACCTCTTTCGTTGCATGTACATATAATTTATCCTCTATATATATGCAGATTGAAGATCGTCGAATGCAAGAAAAAATAAATCTACAATATTGGGTTCATTAACCTAAATATCTTTGATCCATGGGAGGTTCAAATGATGCCAAACGAGCCGAGGCCAACTTGCTTAAATCGTTGCTTAAAAATCAAAAGAAAGAAAAATAATAATCTTTCCATACAACTTCGAGTGAGTGGTATATTGACTTGTGCATATTCGGTTTTCCTTAATATTCGAGGTTATAGTAATGTAATTGATGAGTTATGCATGCGTGCGCAACTTCCACTCTATTCTCCTAGAGATTCATCTTGAGAAGTGAGTAGTAACCGTCTTAGGCTCAAGACGAAAAGATCGCACGCAGTATGCGGAGATCATTGAAATGCTCGCGAAGTAAGTTCAATCGATCATATATATATCGACAACTTTGTTCATATCCTGATATCAGGTAATAATTATTTTCTTTGTATATGACAGGGTTTGGAAACAGTTCACCAAAAAAAGCTCTGGGACTGCCGAAGGAACTGAAATTTTCATACCCGAAAGTAAGTAGTACTAGCTAGTTCCGGACATCTCCCATTGATTCTAGCTAGTCGTTTCATCAATACCATTTATAATGCTTCATTATCAGTTTGATTGACCTCTATTTCTCGTAAAGTGGTTGTGGCAGCCAGAAGGGACTAATCTATGTGGATACTACATTTGCGAGTACATTTACAACGCGACGATCTCTAAGCAAGCTGGCTACTCTAAAAGAGAGTTTGATGTGCGTAAGCAAACAATATTCACAATTTTGTGTTGGAGTTTCATTCATATATATGCATGTATTGACCCCCTTCAAATTAGCTTTGGGAGCTGCAGGAAGAACTCCTACCCAAAGATCGCATAAGTGCAATCCAAGAGGAATTGGCGGGATTCTTTCTTGACCACGTCATCGATAAGAAAGGAGAATTCCATATGGAACTTGAGATGAGATGTGGAAATTGAGTTCAGATGTTAGGATAGATATACGAAAACTTGTTGTATCGACTAATCTCTCGGCCGGGGAAGGAGAGGTCGATCTTCTCTCTGTATATATATATATATAAATATACATAGATTAGTTTCTTTTTGTTTTTTTTGCGAAAAAACCCTTCCTTTTCTGGGTAATCAACCCGCACTCCATAAATTTAGTAAAAAACGATTCAACACCGTTTTAGATTTCTTGCGAAAACCCCCTCACTTTCTGCGTAATCAACCCGCACTCCATAATTAAAAAAATTCGGTTTAGTTGGCAGACTAAAGGCCTTGTTTGTCTAATGGGCCATGAGACATGGGCTTTGAATAAAAGGAAAAAAATATAATTTCGGGTGGGCTGAACTCATGATCTTTTCTACGTGATCATTTTTTATTGTGTAAATTCTTTTTTTAAAATATGTTTGAAATATTTTCGAATAAAAATTAGAATCATCGTCTGCCTTTTTTGGGTGTTATGTTGTGCAGACATGCTCTTCGGCGCATGTTTATCTCTTGCTTCTTCTCGACCTACATATTATGATAGGATGCCCTTCTATGGGTGTTCCTCTCTTGCTTCTCCTCGATCGACATATTATGATAGGACACCCTTCTATGGGTGTTCCTCTTGCAAAAAATATAATTACGGGTGGGCTGAAGTAATGATCTTTTCTACGTGATCATTTTTTTATGGTGTATATTATTTTTTCAAAATATGTGTGAACATATTTTTGAATAAAAATTAGAAAAATTCAAATGCATGTTCAATTTTTTTGAATAGAATAAAATATATAAAACTATTTGAAGGTTTTGTACATTACATATTTTCTGAAATTGTCATGAACTTTGATCGCTTGGCGTGATTGGTTGTGGAAATAAAAGAGATGAGATGCATGCAATAAATAAATTTTTTATCGCTTCTTTTATATCTATTGTTTTTTTATAAAAAATGCTAATTTTTAATTATCATCACTAATATTTACCATTCAATTTAACGGTATTATTCATAAGTTAATACTCTTTTGTGCGTTTCAATCATAAGTTTTGTCTAATAATTAAAAGTTTGCATGTACCAATAAAGGAAAATCTAGCCGGCTTTAGTTATGTCGGTCTACACACAACTTTGCAATATTTATTTATTAATGTTTAAAGAGAAAGTGAGATATTGTAGTATACTTTCTGGCTACAAAAGTTTAAATTACTAATTACTAATTTATAACTTACTTTTGTTGATGTACATTTATTCTTAGGCCTCGATGTGCACCTTCTTGCTCCTTATATGCTTTTTATTTTCTCTTTAAGTAAGTAAGTGCATCACCAAGCAGTTTATAAGCTGATTTTTAAGAGAAAAAGTAAGCACACTAATTTATAATGTTTGCATATGTAATTTTTTTGATCTTACCGTGCACTTTCGTGTGACTTTGAATGTTGTCGGACTATAATAATGAATGTTTCAATTGACACAATATCTTTTCCCCTTGCAACGCACGGGCATATATATATATATCATATATATATAGTGAAGCTATTCATCAACCAGGGTACAGAATAATTTATTCTTCACCCGAGGTAATTGTACGAACCTTTCATAATTTTTTTATATTTGTAATACAAATAGTTACATTAATATGGATTCACTTCATAAATTTTGATATAAAAAATAAAAAATATTGATCATAAGATCAAAAAATTATATTTTATGTATATTTTACACCATCATTTTTACCTTTGTAATTTTACGTAATATAAAATATATTTTACGGCGATTATATTTTTTTACGTTCTCTTTTTGCGTATGAAATAAGACAAAATTTACGAAATGTAAAATTATGGTGCATTGATGTCAAAACAAAGGGGGTGAGGAATAACTATTCCTCACCCAGGGTGACGAATATATATATATATATACAGCCGGTCTATTCTGTCATCGATGTCAGAATAAATATTCTGACAACATTCTGAACTGCAGTATTTTCGCAAACAGAACCACACCGCTGAATTCGGAGCACTGCAGTTCGGGTAAAACAGAACCGCATGCACCGTTGTCGCTTCAACTTTTTAACCATTTGTCGGAATTGAGCGTATGATACACCGTTAGATTCGTATGGAAAAGGAGCATCTTCCCCGATTCTTCACGGATTAAGAGCCGTCTCGAAAATGGTGCGGCGACCCACTTTTGCAGCGGCCGAATTTTTGCGATTTCTCTTAAACCGTTCATCGGAATGATGCAAACGATATACCGTTGAAAAGATATCGATCAGGCGCTCCATCCATATGTAGAACACTTTGTCTAATTCGCTACGTATTTGAGAGAAATCTAGCGGCAAAAACCGCAGCAACTCTGTTTTTCATTTTCGGATCTTGGAGAGAGTGGAACTTTTTAACCGCTTGTCCGATCGATGCCTATGATACAACGTTGAATTCGACTGGAGTAGTAGATTAATTCATATGTTAAACACTTTTCCATATTCCACACGGTTTTGAAGCAATTTAGAAAACGGTGGCGCTGCCCTCTTTTGGACAGCGGGAGTTTTCGCGTAAATTCGTTTGACTCGTTCGTACGATTGATGCAATTTATATACCATTGGATAGCTATCGTCGAGGCGCTCCATTTGTATGTAAAACACATCCTCTAATTCCTTACGATTTAAAAGTTGTGTCGATTTTAGTAAATCGCGGAACTCCGTTCTTCACGGAACCGAAATCGACGAGGTGAACTGCAGTGGCCGAGCGACCGCACTGCATTATCACCAGACAGAACGCACGTGTTTTTCGCGGAACAAAAAAAATCGGTGAGTGAACTGCATCCGCGGGGCACCCGATTGCATTCGACAGTCAAGCGCACTGCATTTCCACCAAACAGAATTGCACGTGTTTTTCGCGGAACAAAAAACCGGGCGATTGAACTGCATCCTTTCAGAGAACGGTTGCATTTATCGACTGACATAACTGCACTTGTTTTTTAATTTTTAACATAATTTTTTATCAACGACCATATTGCAGCTCACTTCACTTCAGTCTGCGACCATATTGCAGTGTCGAACAAAAAGAACTGCACGTGTTTTTTTGTTTGATTTTATCAGAAACGTTGTCGTTCGCTTCGAGGGAGGTGAATCACGGGCACAAAACAAAGTGAGCTGCATGATTTTGTTGTTTCTCGTCTAACTTTTTTGCTGCAAATTCATCGAACCAGGATAGCGAACTGCATGTTTTTTTTCCAAAATATTTTTTTTCTGCAAATTTAATATGAATGACAGTGAACAACAGAGATGAGGTAAATGAAACACAAGCAGGATGTGCACTGCAAGTAAGGGAGTATGTTGCGTATGCAACTGTTGGAGGAGAAGTGTCACCGGCGGATCCGTCACGTGCTCGAGGTAGGCTGCCGCCGGTCATGGCCGGGCCATGGGAAATAGCGCGTTCCTCGGTGGCACTGTCATGGCAGAAGGAGGCGGGACAAGGTTGATCCAGCGAGGACGCCGTGCTCGGGATCTCGGGGGCGGTGGGGTGCCCGACGAAGGGGCGGGGCAGACCGGTGTGGCCAGTGGATGCGGCGGGCAGACCGAGGCGACGGAGATCCGCAGCGAGGGGTGGGGTGGTCGGTGTCGGGCGGAGCCGGGTGGGGCAAGGCGCATGGTCGTCGGACGAGCCGTTGCCGGCGAGGTAGGCCCGATCCGGTGGAGAAAGGTGCGTGGCGGCAGTGGGATCCCGACGAACTTGCTCCGCTTCTTCGTGTTCAACGAGCAGATCAAATCAGGGAGAAGCCACAAGCTATGGTGAGGCGAGAGTGAAGCTGGGCGCGCCGGGCAGAGGACGAAGCTGGGCGCGCCGGTTCGCTAGGGGCGGCCGGATCCGGCGGGGAGCGGATCCCGGCGGCATGCTGGATGTAGTTGGGGCGGCGTGGGGGAGAGAGGTAGGTAGTAGGAGTGGGTGGTGTCGGTCGGTTGGCTGTGGCTGCCCACGGTTTTTGTTTTGTCGCTTCGCTAGTTGGGTTTCGGTTCGGGAAGGTTAGGTTTCGGTGTCGGCTGGGTTTTCTTAGAATAAGGTCTTAAGGGGTGTTGTTAGAATAGACCCACCCTATATATAAGGTCTTAAGGGTTGTTGTTAGAATAAACCCACCCTATATATATGTGTGTGTGTGTGTGTGTGTGTGTGTGTTCATGACGATCTTCTGGGCAAGCAGCAGCGGCCACGTGCTGGTCCATCTGTCTCGGTTCATGGGCAAACCGGGACTAAAGGTTTTGGGCATTAGTAATGACCCTTTAGTCTCGGTTTTGGAACAGGGACAAATGGGCGTTTGGAATCGGGACAAATGGACCATTTTCTACTAGTGATCTAAGTTCGTGGAAACCAACACTATATAAGTTATGGTGTGTTGTGGTTTCTAGGAAGCCTAATTTATATTATAAATTATCTTTGTAGTTATCCTTATGGATGCAACTTCCACAACTATAACTAAAAGAGCAAAACTTGTGTTGCTAAGTGTTTTAGTGTTTATCAAGCAATGTTCTTGATGAATGTGTTAATGGAAGAAAAGTGAAAGTTCAACCAAGGTAATTGACCTTGCCTCCAGATGTCAGAGTAGTGCACTGGAATATGCTCCAGAAGCAAAGCTCTACAATTAGAGGAGAAACTAATGATAATGATCATGATGTTCGATGGAAGCTTTTACTGAACAAAGTAGGATTCAAGAATACATATTTGCCCTTGTGAAAAATAATATTCATGACTCACTTATCGTGTTAATGAAACAAGACATACCTATGAAATACAAAAAAGCGATGGTGGACCTAATTACGAGATATGACTATGAGTCATGAAATCCCATATTGAATCACATTTAAGATTACTTGAATCCTATCGAGTAAGGAGTGTACTTGTTATTCTCAATATATTCAAAGTTATAAGGAATAAATGTGAACATCAAAGAAGACATAAAGATCGATTTGTCATAAAGTATGTTTCTAAAAAATTCAAAAGGTTGACTACAATAAGTAGTGATGCTTGAGTCAATGGGATATTCACTACGATTGATCCAAATTGTTATCAATACCGTGACTTCCTCAAATCCTGCGTTTGAAGAAGTGTTGTAATTGGTACAACAAGAAGGTTTTGAAAACACATGGATACTAGTGTCTCGTAATCTGAATTCTCAATTTGATGGATGATCAAAGTGATTTTGGACTTAGCCAAAATATTGAGAAACATGCATTCACATGAAACTGAGTGGGAGCTGAATAGTTTCCTCAACTTAATATGTGGACGATATATTTTGAGTGGGAGTTATGGGAGTATTATCCTAGTCTTATATGTGTCTGACATATTTGAGTAGGAGCTATGTGGATGTTATCCTTACCTTATATGTGACTGACATATTTGAGTGGGAGTTATGTGAGTGTTATCCTGAACTTAATATGTGCATGGCATATTTGAGTGCGAGCATGACAACATTCTCATATATGGATAACATATTAAGAATGGAGTAATTGATATTAATGATTATTTGAATCTTTCATAAATGAAGATGAACAAGTATTAAACATTGAAAATCTATTAAGATAGATTAATGTGTTTGATAAACATTGAGTCGGAATACTTTCCTGGATAAAATTCTGAAGGAGTTCAAAATGGGACAAGTCAAGAAGTAGTTCTTACTTGTATATGTCCAAGAAATGTATCGAGTTAATCTCAGTACAATAACAATGTTAAATGAAAGAAATGGATGTGCTACATCCTCTATGCTTTTGTCATAGGTTCTTTCATATAAAACCAGATTTATGTACTCGACGTAATGTGACCCAAGTTCTTAGTAATAAGAACGTGTTGTGATATGATTTATGAGTAAATCATTGAACAAAGAGTTAAGTTTATCCTTCATTGTCTGGAGAGAACTAAGGATACATCTCTAATTTGTAAAGGATAGTGGACTTGACCATAAATGTTATGCTGGTTCAAGTTGTGACACTAACCTAGAAAATTGAGATATCATACTAATGAATGCCTAAGTTGAAAGAAACATGGTTAGATATCAAAGTTGCATACAATGCACTAACGACTAAATCTACATTGATGTGGCTGCTTTAGAAGTGGTAGGAGTTATATTTTGTCTTAAGAAGTTCGACTTCTGACTGAGTGAGTTTTAGTGTGCATGACGATGGGAAAGTCCTCGTGACCCACCGGATGTCATCACTACTAGGGAATAGCCTTTTAGTGACGTCATTTTTTGCCTTTAGTGGCGCATTTCAAATGCGCCACTAACGACAAGCCACTAATAAGGCCACCCCTAAAACTCTTATGCGTGGCGCATTTCAAAATGCGCCACTATTAATTTTTGTCAAATTTTGAACTTTGAATCTGGATCTGGAAAACAATTTTTATTTTTTTATTTTTTTCTTAATCTCATGTTAGTATGCTTAATGCTCGGTTACTATGCTTAATCTCAGGTCAAACTAACCTTCATGGTCAAACTTCCCCGAGTGTCACCCATCCTAACACTACTCCAGCCCTAGCACGCTTAACTTCTCGGTTCTATTCAACTCTCACTCCAGCTCACCTAGCAGGCACTTGTTGATATATCTATCATATAAATCCTATTGAAACATGTTGATGTCTGGGACCTTGTTGATGTTCATGGGTGTGCTACAATTTTCAATATTTTTTTGAAACTTTCACGATGGGACCATTAGCATATTTTGAACTTTTTTCAAAAAATTTGAAAATAAAAAATTAAATTTTTTATTTTTTTAATGTTACTAGCTAAATTTTTTTAACCTTTTTTTGAAACTTCCCGATCGGTCCTTTAGCCTATTTTGAATTTTTCAATTTTTTTTAAAAAATTAAAAAAAATCTGTTACTAGTGGCACATTTCATACAAATTGCGCCACTACTAAGTTCAATTTTTTCATTTTTTTGGCTTCCAGATCTTCAAACGCCCGTAACTTTTTTTTCTGTTAGGTTTTTGAGGATTCTAAAAATGTTCAACGGGTTACACATATCTGGTCGAGTAGATGAATTTTCATATAAAAAACTTTTTCATCGGAGGTCGTATGCAAAAGTTAAGCCCATTTTATGAAATTCTCGGGAGATTTTGCAAAAAAAGTCGAAATTCATATTTGTAAATTTTCCTAACAACTAGACCACATATCATTTGGGAAACTTATTTTCTTTTATTTTTCTTTGACATTTCTATCATTTTCTTTTATTTTTTTCGAATTGAAAAGGCGGTCCACCGGGGGGTGTATTTGAGAATTTTCCCGCACAGTTTTTTCTTATTAGTGGCGCATATGGGAAATGCGCCACCCCTAAGAGCTTATGGGTGGCGCATTCTGGATGCGCCACTAATAATTCCTTAGGGGTGGCGCATTTCTCCAAATGCGCCACGTATAAGGGGATCCAGGGCTGGCCCATTCTTAGGAGTGGCACATTTTGGAAAATGCGCCACCTATAAGAGCTTATGAGTGGCACATTTTTTATTAGTGCGCCACCCCTTACAACATAGTGGCGCATTACATATAAAATGCGCCACTAATAAGGTTTCCATGTATAGCTATTTCTCTAGTAGTGCATTGCTGAAACACAACAAACGAAGTCTCACTCTACCGCCAGATATATATACCTCATCATTATAATGATAATGAAGGAATGTCAAACTAGGTGATATTAATGATTTGCAAAGGACATACGGATCTGAATGGTACCCAGACCGTTGATACAACCTTTTCCACAGGCAAGCATGATCAATAACCATATACATGATATGGAGTTACGATCCACAGAAAATTGCAACTAGATTATTTGTACTCTAGTGCAAGTGGGAGACTGTTGGGAATGTGTCCTAGAGGCAAATAAAATATGTTTATTAGCATATTCCATAAATTCATAATACGTTTTATACTATGCTATAATTGTATTAAGCGGAAACATTAGTACACGTGTGGTATAAAACAACCAGGTCCCTAGTTAACTCTAGTATACTAGTCCATTGGGCAATTGATGATCAAGGTTTCCTGATCATGAGCAATGAATTAGTTGACAATGGAGTCGTATCGTTGGGAGAATGATATGATGGACACACACCCACCAGAAGTGTTGCAATGTGATTGAGTCACATAAGTTCAACATTGCGATAACTACAACGTAGTGACCAGATTCTTTGATCGTAATGATCATACGTAATTACTATCTATGAGGATTCTTTGATTTGTAACCCACTGCCTGACTGAAATATGCTGTCCACAAAGGTGCCTTTGGGTATTCCGAATAGATACGTTAATGAGTATGCAAATAGATCAAAGCGGATTTTTTCCATCCGAGTGACGGATAGGTACTCTGGGCCCACTCGATGATATTACATAATAAAGATTGCAATCATGTGACTAGGTCACGAGGGTAGATAACGAGGATGAACTAGGTATATTGGATACCGACGATCAAACCTCGGACAAGCAAAGTAGCATAGGACAAAGGGATAATACTCAATGTTAAACGGATCCACCAGCGATGAAGTTTCATTCGATGGAAGCGCAGGGGCCATCTAGGATTGTAACCAGGTCTGATCGATGGTCATTGATCAAGAGAGTGTATTGATCATGTCTGTTGTTTCCCGAACCGTAGGGTGTCACACTTAAGGCTATTCGACGCATTAAGGATAGATTCGGGATCACCGGAGAAATAAGAGAGAACACCGGAATTGTTTCTGGTGGAGGCAAAAAATTGTTCCGGGGATTTTGAAAGGTTCAAAATGTTATTTAATAATGTTTAAATATGTTTTATTATTGAATTATCTGAATTAAATATTAAAATATAATTAAATATAATTAAAATAAAAGAAAAAAAAGGCATATGGGCCTAAAGAGGCCCATTAGGGGAGGAGGGAGCCTCCCCCCTTGGCCCATGGTGCCAAGGGAGGGGGCCATGCCCCCCCTAGGCGCATATGCCCCCTCCCCTTTGGATTAGTCCCACATGGGAACTTGAGGGAGGTGTGCCCCCTCCTTGGCCTATATAAGGAGGGGTAGGGTGCCCTTTTTTCCTTCATCCAATTTTGAGACAAGTTCTCATCTCTCTCTCCCTCTTTCTCCCTCCTATGAGCGGACTCCCCTTGTTTGTAGTCTGCACTGGGTTAGGGATTGCTCCACCATCCGCACACCGTCGTGCTGCTGGAATCGGGATCTGAATCCATCTTCTTTCCGCTGCTCTTCTGGTTCGGAGCCCAGAGGGACGTCGGGTACATCGTATGTGTGTAATCCCGCGAGGCGCTACACTTGTGGCGCTGCTTCATCGTCGTGGCCGTATCGCGGCATCTTCACCGACAACATTCCGACGGGGACGCAATCCCGTCATCGGTTTCAAGGACCGGGTGGCTACTGGAGTCATCATGGAGCTGCGCGGCATCGGGGATTGCCGGTACGACTATACCAACCACGTTCACGCGGGACCGTTTCCCTCTTAATGGACTACATACTGGTACGTGACTTATTCCATCTGTTACTTGCATCGCCATATCATAGGTCTTGGGATTGAGTATCGTAGGTTATGAAAAAATTGTGTTTTCTGGCCCAAACCCTAATAGTGGGCATCCAATCATGAACATGAATCAACAACATGTGAATTTTGGGCTAACCATGGGCATAAAAAAACAATCTTGAACATGATCTTGATACTGATCAAGAATTAGGAATCAAATTGCAATCAGGACGATGAGTGATACCCTTGTTAGAATAATTACAACACGAAGGTGCCAAGAACATGATCAGATTGCATATTAGATCACCTAATTGCTAAAGTGAGAGAGATTTAGAATACATTACATGTCGCTTGTCCTCTCTCTTCTCATACGGGCAATCCTCCGCAAAGTGTCCCGGTCTCTCACAGTTCTAGCATGTTCTTGACTTCTTCTTTTGGAATATTCCCTTGAAATCTTCTTTGGTGAACCTCTTTACAAAGAGAGCCATATCATCATATGAAGGAATATCATCGGAGTTATCATCATCTTCATACTCATCTTATTCCTCATCATCATAAAACTCCTCGAGCCTAGCCTTGAGGGCAGGGTTTGAGGATGGTCCACCATATGTGGCAAGTAGTCTCTTGGACTCCTTTAAGTGTTCTTCATATTGGAAGAAGGTGGCAATCACATCAACCGGTGTCATCTTGAAGAAGTCGGGCATACGCCTCAACTCCCACACCATTTGATGTGAGTATACCATGAGAGCATTCAACATCTTGTCTAAAAGGTAATGGTTGGTGATTTGATATCCATCGAAAGATTTATCACATGTGAAGGATTGGACATGTGCGGAGAGAACTTTGAGACGCATATGGAGTTGTTGGGGCGTCTCATCTTTCTTCATGTGAAGGTTGTGCAATGCATTCTTGCCGGTCTCATATCTTGTCATTTGTAGAGAACCGGTGCGGGAATTGGCAATGAGAAGAGTATCCCAAAGTTCCTTGGCATTGGTGATATGGAGAAATGGTGCTCGAGTCAACTCATCCATTCCTCTTTTCAAGAACCCAGTGGCCGCAAGGTTGAGGTGTCTGTCAAACACTTCACTGGGTGTAAGGTTGTTTGGGTCAATCGTATAGTGACCTTTGCCGAAGTCGATGAGGTTCCACATTGGTTCACACACAAACCTAAGATAATCTGCCATAACACTTTTCCAATCCAAGAAGTTACTAGTCTCGGTTAGTACTGGCGGATTCCCATTGAAATTATACTTAGGTTCCACAAGCTTGGGGGTAGGATAGTCCCATTGCTAGGGACCACCTCTTTGCAAGGGAAGTTCGGAACCGGGGTGCACAAAGGTCGCGTGTGGGGACCTTGGGGCCGCACCACTTGACGTTTGTGACTCCGATGTCGTACCCTTCATCTTTGCAAAGGAGGCTTCCATATACCGTTTTTGTTTTTCTATAGCTTGTACTAAATCACTTGAAGTGATCAATTTAGGTTCCTCAATTTCAACGGAAACATTCCTCGTGGAGGGGGGAATCGCAAGTTGTACGGAGGCACGTCATTCGGCCGCCAATCTCTCAGTTTCCAAACAAGCGGCATCCACAGCAATTCCGACCTCCTCCAGGTCGGCCCCCGAACTTTCGGGGATGCCGTCCTTGGTCATCTCGCTCTTGGGTGGTTAAGCCACAAGATTAAACAAAAAGGTAGCACAAGTAAAAGGGGAAAGAGTAGGGATAACCGAATGACGCAAAGACAACGATGTATCCCGATGTTCACTTCCTTGGAGGGAAGCTACTTACCATAAGGAGAGAGTGGGTGAAACCACGAAGGCACACCAACGCCACGAAGGATCACTCTATTCCCCTTGAGATATCACCATGAAGGCGATTCCCAACCACTACCGGTTGACCTTAAAGGTGGTCACCAAACCCTCACAAACTCAACGGGGCTAATCACAATGGTCCATTCCTCTCTAAAGAACTCCTACCCGCCTAGGAGTCTCCAACCTCCAAGAGTAACAAGATCAATGGGGAAAGCTCAAGACTTTCTCAAAACGCGATTTGCTTTGGTTGAAAGATGGGGAATGGCCGGATCTATCACGGGGTGAAAGATCTGACAAGAACTCTCAAGGATCTCTCCGGGATCTGAGATTTGGTGAGGGAGAGAGTGAGAGGGAGCACTTGTGTTCTTGTGTGAATTTGCAATGAAGTGGTCAACCCTCACATGAGGGGGTGAGGGGGTCTATATAGTCCAAGGGCCAAAATGGCCATTGGAGCAATCTGCCAGCATAATTGTTGGACGTCCGACAAATACCAGACGTCCGAAACTTGAATACCAGACGTTCGGTTTCCACCGGATATCCGAACCAATGAGCCTGAGCAGATGAACACAGCAAAACGAGAGTGCAATTACCAGGTACCGGACATCCGACAACGTCCAGACATCCGATGACCGGATGTCCGGTATGAGCCGGATTTCCGATATAATTGGTCGAGAAGCCACTGACCCCTCAGACCCTATTTCCGACAGCAACCGGACATCCAACACCGGATGTCCGACAGGTACCGGATATCCGATATAAATAGGTGAAAACCCACTGACCTCTCGGACCCTATTTCCTACAACAAACAGACGTCTGAAATCTCGAGACGTCCGGTCAGTGCTTATTATGTCAAGCCAATAAAATAGTGAGTGGGATAGAGTTTGGGTTTGTTTGTTAATTGTCTGAGCAAGACTTAAGCTTAATCCCACTGATCCCCTCTTAATAGTGCGGGGATCCCTACACTCAAGAATAACCGAAAACGCTTACACTTTAACTCCATTGGTTCCATATCTTAAGCTATTGATAACGTCAATGGTCCATGATCCACCATCACAATGAACCGAGGACTAATACCTGAGATATACTTGACAAACATTATTAGTCCCCTATATGTATATTGTCATCAACATCAAAATATGATTAAGGGCATGATTGCACTTTCACCAAGGACCTAACAGGTTTAACATGGGCGTAGCCAAGAAAATCAAGTGCATCTTCTTGCTTGAGTCCATCATTCTGACAGCCATTAGATTGAGATCCAAACTACTTCAATCTCTCGTCTTCTTCCACCCAACGCGGTTGATAGTGTTGTCGCACGCCTCTCTCTACCCACCCTCCCGTGAAGCGCGTCCCATGCCACCCCTCTAACCCCAAACCACATTTTTCTTCACTCGACAAAGTTCTTAACATATTCCTATGCTTTTTTAGTCTAACATATCCCCCTTGACAGGTGGACCTGACATGTTTCTCACACTAACACTGGGATCGAGAAGGTACCAATTTCTTTTTGAGATCGAGCAGGTATCAACTGGGGTGGACGGGGATTGTGGCCTTGGCAACTCATGTTGTGTTTTCTACTTAAAAAAACCATGCCCAGCCGGGTTTTTTTTTTGGAAAAAATATCTAGCCTGAATTTTGTTTTTCTAGAAAAATACCTAGCCCAATCCAATATATTTTTTCCTAACCAACCGAGCTGCAAAATTTTCAACAAAAGTGATAGACTTGGTATTTGAATAATTGTTTAGTTTTTATTCTTTTTTCATGTAGGTACCAATAAAATGGGTTGTAAATTGTATAACAGAAATAGTAAACGATTGCATGTTTGACACATATTTGGAGGCTAAGATGTGGGATCCGCGAGGGTGAAGCATATGCAAGGCATTGTCACCTTAATCAACAAATGATTCTGTGAGCAGTAGCCGTTGGATTAACATCCACCATTTATGATGCTTCTTCAATCTCTCATGTTACTTCTTCATCCGCCCAAACGAAACTGTACATAGAGTCTAACAGTAGGAATCCACGAGGTTGTTAATGTACTAAATAAACGTGAGAATTTTACATGCAGAGGATGTCATCGGGGACTCTATAGGTATTAAAAAAATTATTTGAGGTCGAGCATGTATCACCTAGGTTGTTGTCGACCTAACTTTCATTTTTGTTTTAATACAATTCTCACCCAAATTTATTTTTAAATAAGAATGCCCATCCCCACCCAACACTAGTTTTTCACCCAACCCATCAAATATGTTGTAAATTCAAAAAACAAACAAAAATAAATAGGAGGTATCTGATACATAAATCCTCAAGAGATTCAATATAAATCAAAGAACTATCTAATACATAAAGCCACAATTCATCATGTCTCAACAACACACCACATATTACATCAGATTGACCCCGATCTCACTAAGAGGTGAACATGGTTTTGATGATCCAAAAGAGAGAGATAGATATATAGATAGATAGATAGATAGATAGAGAGAGAGTCATATAACTACTTCTATGGATTCCCCCTTTGGCAGCACACCAGAACAAGCCCCAAGATTGGTTCTTCGCGAAATAGTAGCGTGTAGTGGCGGAAAAGGGTTCACTTTGATTATCGGTTCGGAATATATAGCGAATTATGGCGGTGGAACTAACCTAAAGGGGTGTCCGGGGACCAACATAGGCAGTTGGGACGACCCCCCCCCCCCCTCATGTCACGCAGGGTCTCTCGTGGTCCCGAAAAAATCGTAAAAAATGCCATCTGGTTTTGACCTATGGAGGTGTGACCTATGGGCTTGCGGGTTTGTACCAGGTCGTCCATGATAGTTTTTAAAAATGTCATCAGAAATCCGTCATGGATAAGAAGCTTTCTTGTAGTACAAAAACAAGTAGAAAATAGGAACTAATACTGTGCACTAAGTTAATATGTTAGTCCATCAAAATAATATAAAAATATATCAAAGTGACAATATGATAGCATAAAACAATCGGATTATGTACCTACACAAGCGGGTACATGTTATATCATCGACGTACATTAATGCATCGAGATTCTCACAGAGACAAAACTTGCACTTCACTAGCTGCGTTTTACTTTATGATCGTCTTGTACTTGGTTTCTTGCATTAATGTGGATACAACAAGCAAAAATAAGTACCTAAAAATGCATAAACACACAAAAACTATACTAGTGCGGCTATCAGTCGTGTCCACTATGCAACATGAAACATGTACACTTTGATCTTTATGTCATCCCTTTGTGTGTCGCATCATTGCCTTTTCAATTTTTAATAAGCACAAAATTCCTTAGCGCAAAACCCACTTTGATGCATGGTTGTACAAATCTCAAAGCAAAATGCCTCATAATAGATGGTGTGGATATGACATGTACCTGCTTGTGTAGGTACATATGCATTTTCGCAAAACATACAAAATTATTTATACGTTTGAGACGTGTCAGTACACACTTAAAAGAACATTGACACAAACCTATTTTTTTCCTTATAAGAGAAAACCAATCTTTAGATGTAAATCAATTCCATTATTGATGGATATATTGAATTATATCCATATAAAAAGATAGGTCATTCAACAATTATTAATTCGATGTAAACCAAGTCTATATTTGAGGAACATTGATTGAAAATTTGATTTATACCCAATTCAAAACATAATTGTGCACCAAATCACTACTCATTAAATGTTGAGTGCATCATCAATACGAGCAATCAAAAGCTTCCAAAAATATAATGTGTCTCAATCCTATATAAGTTGTGTTCTCAAAGAGCATACAAGTACATCAGGAATCACATAGTTAATTTTTCATTGGAAGGATCACAATTCCGTAGACAAATGGGAAGCGATTATGTTGTCGTATCGGTCTTACTTTGCTTTTTATTCATAACTTGCTACCTCACCTTGGTTGAATCAATAGACTCAGATGGAAGCGTACATACGGATGAAAAGGTAACCAATATTTTACTTTTATCATTTTACATATGTCACTCTTTGTAAATTGGTTTATGTATTCATGTCATTCTTAATCTTGATAAACTATTGGTTGTAATCATCCATAACTATTATGTGTTACTTATATGCCCAACTAAAATTTAGGACACCGCACGTGGAAACAAATACTTGTATCTTTCAAAGACTTTGTATGTTATTATATATGCTAACAAGCCATGAACTAACATTTCTATCTGCAGAACACCACTCTTTTAAGACCGAAACCTTTCGATTTTCCCTGGAGAGCTAATATCATGGATGAAGAAAGCGGCCTTATTTCTCATGTACACACACACACTCTCTCTCTCCTACCCTATACATCTCTCTACTTTTTCATGTGTTAGATTTGGGATGTTTGTTGATTTCTTGGTGAGTACTGACCACAAAAAACATCACAATGTATGCCACAATGACATGTGATAAATATAAAAGACAAATTTAGACCTATGGAAAAAAATCTATACTAACTCCAAAGGAGGATGAACTTATTTTCCTATTCGATGGGAGAACCTCATAACGAGGACATAAAAGCACACCCTTGTTTATCATGTTGTTCTCTATTGATTTTCTTGTTTTTACTAATTTGAGCTATAATTTTCTATCACTAGTATGCAATGTGGCACACAGAGACAGCACAATTCTATGGCCTTCAAGCGGACATGAGTATGTGGGCTTCACCAAATCAAGAAAACTCTCAAGAATCTGGAGCATCCTTACAGATCTATTGCCAAGATGGAGGAAACTACAACTTCATTCAAGCTGGATTTCACGTACAAATATATCACCCATCATCTCTAAAAATGATGGAAGCCCATACAAACAACTTAATTCAAGCCTAATCTTTAAAAATGCTTTGGAATTAACAACTATTTCATAATCCGATTATGCTTGCAGACTTCCCCCTCTTTATACAATGACAGGGATATCCACTTCTTTACATATTGGACTGTAAGTGTAATTAATGTCACTTTAATAAATTACATATTATTGTTGTCCCCATATAGTTTTCTGACATTTTTTCAGGACTAAGTATAAGTCTCTTTGAATCAACAATAATACATGTTCCCCTCTTTATTGCTCAGAAAGACTTAAAATCAAAGGGATGCTACAACTCACAGTGCGCAGGATTTGTTCCTGCTAGTGGAGCTCATCTGCTGCCTGGACAATCCATTGGTCCTCCATCAATTTATGGCATACAAGACTACTACGTTAGGCTTAGTGTCAACCAGGTGCATCATTTGTCATACTTTAGAGATTAGAATATCTACATAAGCTTATAAATGTGCCGCTATTTCTACTATAACTAGCTGATGCCCTCGGGTTACTGCATGAACCTCGTCGATTTGAAAATCGTAAATAGATGCTAGAAGAACAACTATAAAAAGAGAAAAAAATTGATTGTAGTTAACAGAATACCATTTTTCTCACAAAAATGTGAAACATGAACTACATATGTATCCTCAGAGTGCCCAACACAAAATTAATGCAAACAGAGTAAGTTATGAGGGGCATGCACAACTTGGATGTATGGTATGGCTGCGAGAATAGGAAAAACAAGCACATATGAAAAAATAACTTAGCGACGAACATGTATGACTTGCTGATGTGATATGGTTGCACAAAAGAGAAAGAAAGTTGTGCGAAAGAATAAACGTATAACTAGCATGCATGACTTGGTGGTGTTCGCTTCATGAATAGGAAAAATAGGTAGTTGATTGCAACTACTTAAGAATAGAGTATTAAAAATAACTAAAATAGGTTTTATGAACGTGAATATCAGTTAGGCATAAATTCATGTGGTTACTAAGTATAATATGCCTGTTATTTTACTGAGAAAATATGGAACATTAGCACTACACCAAAATCGGCAAAATAAAAGCCGTAGGCATACCTCCATCTATGCCGACGGTGGCCGTAGGCAACCAGGGCTCCAGCCGTCGGCATATATGCCATGTGGCGTGTGAGCTACCGGTCGGTTAAAGGCGTTGGAGCTATGCCGACGGTTTTACCGTAGGCAACATTTTTTACTATTATTTTAATTAAATGTTTTTTCAATATTCATTTTTATTTATCTAAATTTAAACATATGCAAATTATATATCAATTTGGGGTAAAAAAATTCATAGATTATGAATATCCACTTTGTTTATGTTTTTGGATATGTTAAAAATGCGACATAATGTACTTTTGCAAATAGGTCCTTATAGTTTATGAAAATCACAAGTAATTAATACCTGCATGGATTTTGACAAATTTTATATGTTTAAGTATTAGAATCTTGAAAGTATTATATTGGTATACTATATTTTTAAATTTACATATACTAAAATAATAGAACAAGTAGTTAGTGTTTACGTCGAAATGAGCAAAACGTGAGGCAATCTTAGGCATGAACGATGATAGCTAGGGGTGTAATCTTGCAAAACTCTTGGTGGATATCTGATCAAATGACTACTTGTGGACCTAGAAAATATGTTTTGAAAAAAAAGAGCAAACTATCAAGCACTTGTAGTTCAAATTTAACCCCGTTCCAGCTGAATCGACGACAATTTGTCTTTTTTCGGAGAGGTGTATAAGAAACATTTTACATGGAAAGTTTTATCAATTGTTAATAAAATGTGGTATAGTATATTACAAAAATGGATTGGCTCAAATTTACACCAAATATTTGGTAGATCCTTCAAAAAACAACCCTACTTTCGACACTCGAAAAATGAAAATTTGATTTTTCATGCAACGGAAATGAAAACTTCCTTTGGAAAACTTATTGCCCTTTCGAATATACACACATGTTCATAATATGGGATCATTTGGTAAAACTATCCTTTGAAACTAGCACTAACATCGGTCATTTGGTTTGAAAGCCATGAACCTTCATACTCGATAGCCCATTTTGAGAAGACTTGTTTAAGATATTTGCATTATTTCAAGTTTGTTGCTTTGTATGGTTATTAGGCCATAAAATAGGATGCAATGCGAAGGTTTTACATTTTTTTGATTTTTTTAGAATTGTTCTTATCGATTTCAAAATGCGGTCAAAACGGGGGAGGGGGCATGTCCGGTGATAGCTAGGGGTGTAATCTTGCAAAACTCTTGGTGGATCTCTGATCAAATGACTACTTGTGCACCTATAAATGATTTTTTTTAATAAAGAGAAAACTATCAAGCACTTGTAGTTCAAATTTCACCCCGTTCCAACTGAATCGGCGGCAATTTGTCTTTTTCAGGAGAGGTGTATAAGAAACATTTTACATTGAAAGTTTGATCAATTGTTAATAAAATATGGTCTAGTATATTAAAAAAATAGATTGGTTCAAATTTACACCAAATATTTGGTAGATCCTTCAAAAAACAACCCTACTTTCGACACTCGGAAAATGAAAAAGGGATTTTTCGTGCAACGGAAATGAAAACTCCCTTTGGAAAACTTGTTGCCCATTCGAATATACACACATGTTCATAATATGGGATCATTTGGGAAAACTATCCTTTGAAACTAGCACTAACATCGGTCATTTGGTTTGAAAGCCATGAACCTTCATACTCGATAGCCCATCTTGAGAAGACTTTTCTAAGATATTTGCATTATTCCAAGTTTGTTGCTTTGTATGGTTATTAGGACATAAAATAGGATGCAATGTGAATGTTTTACATTTTTTGATTTTTTTTGAATTGTTCTTATCGATTTCAAAATGCGGTCAAAACGGGGGGAGGGGGCATGTCCGGTGATAGATAGAGGTGTAATCTTGCAAAAATCTTGGTGGATCTCTGATCAAATGACTACTTGTGCACCTAGAAATGATTTTTTGAAAAAATAAAGAGCAAACTATCAAGCACTTGTAGTTCAAATTTCACCCCGTTCCAACTGAATCAGCGGCAATTTGTCTTTTTCAGGAAAGTTGTATAAGAAACATTTTACATGGACAGTTTGGTCAATTGTTAATAAAATGTGGTATAGTATATTAAAAAAATGGATTGGTTCAAATTTATACCAAATATTTGGTAGATCCTTCAAAAAACAGCCCTACTTTCGACACTCGGGAAATGAAAAATGGATTTTTCGTGCAACGGAAATGAAAAATTCCTTTGGAAAACTTGTTGCCCATTCAAATATACGCACATATTCAAAATATGGTATCATTTGGGAAAACTACCCTTTGAAACTAGCACTAACATCGGTCATTTGGTTTGAAATCCATGAACCTTCATACTCGATAGCCCATTTTGAGAAGACTTTTTTAAGATGTTTGCATTATTTCAAGTTTATTGTTCTCTATGGTTACTAGGACATAAAATAGGATGCAATGCGAAGGTTTTACATTTTTTTATTTTTTTACAATTGTTCTTATCGATTTCAAAATGCGGTCAAAACGGGGGGAGGGGGCATGTCCGGTGATAGCTAGGGGTGTAATCTTGCAAAACTCTTGGTGGATCTCTGATCAAATGACTACTTGTGCACCTAGAAATGATTTTAAAAAAAGATCAAACTATCAAGCACTTGTAGTTCAAATTTCACCCCGTTCCAGCTGAATCAACGACAATTTATCTTTTTCAGGAGGGGTGTATAAGAAACATTTTACATTGAAAGTTTGGTCAATTGTTAATAAAATGCGGTCTAGTATATTACAAAAATGGATTGGTTCAAATTTATACCAAATATTTGGTAGATCCTTCATAAAACAACCCTACTTTCGACACTCGGGAAATGAAAAATGGATTTTTCGTGCAACGGAAATGAAGACTTCCTTTGGAAAACTTGTTGGCCATTCAAATATACAGACATATGCAAAATATGGGAACATTTAGGAAAACTATCCTTTGAAACTAGCACTAATATCGGTTATTTGGTTTGAAAGCCATGAACCTTCATACTCGATAGCCCATTTTGAGAAAACTTTTTTAAGATATTTGCATTATTCCAAGTTTGTTGTTTTGTATGGTTACTAGGACATAAATTAGGATGCAACGCGAATATTTTACATTTTTTTGGAATTGTTATTGTTGATTTCAAAATGCGATCAAAATGGGGGAGGAGGGGCATGTCCGGTGATAGCTACGGGTGGAATCTTGCAAAACTCTTGGTGTATCTCTGATTAAATGACTACTTTTGTACATAGAAATTATTTTTTTGAAAAAATGAAGAGCAAACTATCAAGCACTTGTAGTTCAAATTTCATCCCGTTCCAACTGAATCGACGGCAATCTGTCTTTTTCAGGAGAGGTGTATAAGAAACATTTTGCTTGGAAAGTTTGATCAATTGTTAATAAAATATGATCTAGTATATTACAAAAATGGATTGGTTCAAATTTACATCAAATATTTTGTAGATACTTCACAAAAAAGACCCTACTTTCGACACTCGGAAAATGAAAAATGAATTTTTCGTGCAACGAAAATGAAAACTTCATTTGGCAAACATGTTATCCATTCCAATATGCACACTTTTGCTAAATACATTTTTCAAAATGTTTGTAGAAAAAAATCGTTACCCTTTTGTCTAAGTGTCGAAATTTTGATTGTTTGTTGAAAAAAATGCAAATGTATATAAAAATTTAAGTTATTCGAAGTTTGATTTTTTGTTGACAACTATTACATATATATTACCTCTGTGTAAAAGGATTTATTTTTTTGATTTATTTTTCATTTTTATTTTTTATTTTTAAAGTGCATAAAGAAGCACATATTGAGCTGCTGCTTTGTGATTGGTTAAGAGGTGATCTTGTGGATCGATGACATGGCACTTGTGGATTGGCTCTCTCTCTCTCATATCCAGCCAACCCACGTCCCCACCTCCCTCTCTGTCATGCACGGTTCTCTCTCTCTCACCCATGCCTCTTATCTCTAGCACGTACGAGCCTGATGGATGGATGAGTGGCCCTTGTGCCCTGCGCCCGTGTTCGTCCTCGCGCAACCCCGGTCTCATCTGCTATGCGTTCGCCGCCACCCAGCCCCGCCCCCTGCTCCTTCCTTCGCCGGCGCTCGTCTCCAGCGGGGAGACCACGGCAGGTCACCACGGCCGGGGGCGACCACGCCGGACCACCACAGCCGGGCGCGCGGGGCGACCACGGGCAGGCCACCACGGCCATGACGCGGCGCTCGTGCTCGTGCGGACAGGGAGTAGGGAACCCACCCCGCCGCCCCGGCGACGCTGCTCTCCTCGCCCTGCCACGGTCTGTGGCCGCCCCGTCGCTGCGCCATGGGCGCCCCACCCTCCGCCCTCCTACAACTCCGCGGCGGCGACCACGACGAGCGCGCGACCAGGCGCATGGTGGCGACCACAGCGAGCGCGCGACCAGGCACCACGGCGAGCGCACGGGAGCCAGCACGGCGGACGTACAACGGCCACCGGGACGTCACCAGGGAAGCCTCTGAGCCACGGCGCAGGAGGACGACGTGCCCCTCCCCTTCACCACCGGTAGACCAGGCAGGAGGCGCTGCCCGTCATGGCCATGACGGGGCACACGACGCGGACCAAGCAGAGGCGTCCCTCCGGCGGGCGCACGGCGGCGGCCATGACGGACGCAGGAGCACTCCGGCGTGTAGCCACGGCCATGGCGGGGCGCACAGGCCACCACAGCGGGTCCACGTTGGAACTACGGCTGGGTGCACGGTGGCCAGGCCTAGTTCAATTTTTTTTCCTACAAAACTATGCCGAGGGCAACCTCGTAGGCATAGCTCCTGGCCAAGGTCTCCCGGGAGGTGCCACGTGTCCATATATACCGACGGCATTGCCGTAGGCATAGCTCCTAGCCAGGGTCTCTCATGAGCTGCCACGAGTCCATATATGCCGACGACATTGCCGTAGGCATAGCTAAGTTGCCGACGAGTTTTTGAGGTTTGCTGACGTACAAGACCCCGACGGCCATATGCCGACGGTGGCCGTCGGCATAACTTATGCCAACGGTTTTCTAAGATATGCCTACGGCGCAACTAAGCAGTTTGGCGTAGTGTTAGAATCTGATAAATTGTACATCACCGAAGATTCGTGCTAATAACAACTCATTTTCTACTCTTCTTGTGCATGAAAGTTATTGTTTCATGGATGTCCTCAATCCATCGTTGACTACAGGATCCAAATTCTGGAGATTGGGTGGTGTACCGTCGCGATCTAGAAAACCCGTTATTCTTGGGACATTTTCCAAACAAGCTCTGCTCTGGAACACCACGTATACAAGCATTGACTGGATTCGTGAATTACTTGAAGACTGCACATGGTCCTCCAATGGGTAGCGGCCACTTCCCCAATCATGATGATAAGGAATCTGCCTACTTCAAGTCCATTCAAACCTACAGCCCAGATGGCCAGGCTTCCGACATCTATGGCGTTTCGTTGGTCAAGTTAGTTGATAGGCCAGATTGCTATACGGCAAATAATTTATTTTATGAATCTAAGAAGGATTTTAGGTTCAACTATGGTGGACCAGGTGGATGTATTGGTTGACAACAAATGTTGTATTGCCATTTGAATTCAATAAATTTTTTGTTACGTAATGGTTAAAGACTGTCCCTTATTTCATTTATTTGTCAAACTCCAACTCGTGATGGAGATCATTCAACTGGGAGCATCCGGGGCTCTTCATGTTACATATGCTGTGGTTTTGTTAATGTAATGAAACCTGGGGATGCGGTGCCTTCATTGTTCACCCATAATTATTTGGGCACACCATAGAATAGAATCTCACGAACTCGATCAGATCAAGGGGACTGCTGTGCATATGAAATATCAGCTGAGCGCATCGATCTATCTACACAGGCCTTCAGTATATCATTTGGTAGCAGGTGGGCAGGAAGATGTGTACCAAAGGATGACACTCAGTGTGTGTGTACCTACTTACGATAAGTTTAGAAACTAACAGAATAGTCTGAATAATAAGAGACCTTTGTGGCTTTGTTACAGGCTTACAGTACAGGTTTGGTCGGCAGTTATGCAGTCAAGCAAAAAAATTGGAAATTTATCATCTGCTCGACAAGGAACAAGAAATCATTTACTACCACAGTAAAGGTTGGCTTACTTTGTTTCAAGCATTGGTTGGTGAGATTGGCATGGAACAAAAGTATCACAACCTTCTTATTTCTTCATGCCTGTGTGTATTGGTGTGTTGGATGGATGTTACACGCCAATCAACACGTACAAGTTTGCCGAGTCAAGCCACTTGAGCTTGGAACTTCTCTTCAGTCAAAGGGCTCATGATGATTCTTGCTTGTGCATGCTTTGAATTCCACAGGTTGCGGCCACTACGTACCTCATTTTTCCTCGGATACATGACTTCCAACAAGACCTGGGCCCACCAAGGTTGGCAATTTCCACACGAAGGAAATTAGCAGCTAAACATAACAGTCGTACATGCAAGCAAATATGAGAAAGTTTAGCATTGGAGAAACAAATAATTTACTACTGTACTAGGGTATGGTGGCTTACTTAGTTTCAAGCATTGGCTGGTGAGATCCGCATGGAGCAAACATACAACTTCTTTCTCCTCATGCCTAATAAAACTCAATAGAGGATGAGGTGAGATGTGGTAATGCAATGTCCAGTAATAAAGAAGTTGCAGAAAAGCAGATACCAATTCACCCTTAAAATTCATCAAAATTCAACTTGGCTAGTGCAATCACAGACATGCTAAGAACATGATGTAAACCCGCATAGAGAATAGCTAATTTTATCACCCACTATAATTCCCAAAACAATGTTTTTTTTTAGGTTTTCAGATTGTAGAACAATTGTTCTACAGTATTTTATTGAAAATAATATTTACAGAGTACAAATATGTTATAGAAAACCTCAAAAAAATTCAGTCAATGCCTTTTCTATCACTAATCATGTGTTATTGTAAGGTATCTAAAATCCAATTCTGGAGTAAAGCTTGATGTTTCATCTTGATTCTGTATAGTAACAGTTGCAGATCATGCCCACTCAACTGTTGTGCAGCTTCCACTCAAGTCCTCTTAGAAAGAAAAAGCTTCCACTCATCGGTTGTGTGTTGGCTCTGTGTTGACTGAGGACCTGATAACAGTGGATGACACACTTGTTAAATACTCATCAATTGAGTTGCATTGTGTATTGAATCAAATCAACCAACCAAAAAATTTCTCGAATGCGAGATGCAAACAGTACACAGCAAAATGCGACCTATGTTCCACTTTGCTAGTACCAATAATGTGCTCCAGCCGCGTGTTGAAGTGTATATAACATCATATATACAAAGACTTATTCTGAACTGTCGAGTGACAGTACATGACATCCAAATAAAGCAACTAAGCTGCATTGTGGCAATTTTGTGTTCCATTCAGTAGAGTGCTGAATCTGATTCTTGTTATTTTCTGTTCTGCATAGAATTCAGAGCTAGCGGATGCAGAGGGCCTGGAGAAACTTGCTTCCCTTAGAGGCATAAAAAACACAAGCATCACAACTAACATGCACTGAAGAATGAAATGTCACAGTTAGGCTTTTTTAATGAAATAATTGAGTTCAAACATTCCCAGTTCAGTGTCACCATTTGTTTTGAGAGATCTTCTTCTGTAGCAAAATACCCATCTGCTCACAGGCAGCACATTGTTTTCATTTGGATTATTCCAGACTTTCCTTTATTAGGAAGACCAGTTTTCACTTTTCAAAAAAGGGTCATTTACGTTGGGTAGTTCACATATCTTATACTACTATGATAATTAATACTACTGTAAAGGCACCATTTCTGTTGGCCCTGTCCCGACGTCGAGTACTTTCCGACGATGGTGACGATCAGCGACGACGATGAACGGCAGAGAAACGCACGTACGCTTACACGGCTGAACTACTAGCACATGCATGTACTAGACTACGTACAAGCAAGCAGGTCAAGCAGGCTGCTGGATGGATTCTCCACCAGTAGCTCACGCGTACGTAGTTGCAAGTCGCCGGGTAACTCACATACGAGACGCGGAGTTCGCTCCCGTTGATTACTTTGTATTGCTTTGGTCTGGCTTGGTTGTGTTACAAGGGCCAGGGTACATGTATATAAATAGTACTACGTACGAGCTAGCTATCCAATACTACTCGGTTACTAGTTCTACTTCTATTCGGTTACATGTAGCTGAACCGGACACAAACCGGCCACCGGATGATTAGTCGGGTTTAATTCCAACAATCACCCCCTAAACACGATGTCGTTATGTTACAGCTCAGACACCGATCCTTCTTCGCATCTCCAAAACTTCTCTCGATCTAAATCTTTGGTTAGGATGTCCGCCAGCTGATCATCGGTGCAGATGTAGTTGATGTCAATCTTGCTTTCTTCCACGCACTCTTGTAGATAGCGATACCTCGTATCGTTGTAGTTGCATCTATCATGATGCACTGGATCCTTCCACAAAGTGATTGTAGACTTGTCGTCAACGTTTAGCATCACTTGTTCCGGTCCTTTACCTGTGAGGTCACCGAGTAGCCTTCCTAGCCACACATCTTGACACGCCGCGGTTGCAGCCGCAATATACTCAGCTTTCCGGGATCATAATGCGACCACCTTCTGCTTTTGTGATAGCCAACTCACTATGTTTCCTCCCAAGAAATATGCCACGTTCGAGGTACTTTTACGGTCATCCATATCTTCTGCAAAGTTGCTATCACTGTAGCCTAGTAGCTCCACCATCTCCTTCTCCTTCTCTCTCAAATAGACCAAACCGAAGTTTATTGTCCCTTTGATGTACCTGAGTATATTCTCCACAGCTGTCCAATGCTCCATCGTGGGTGCTTCCATGAAGCGACTCACTATGCCAACGGAATAGGCCAAGTCCGGTCGTGTATTCACAAGATACCTTAAGCTTCCGACCACACTTCTATACTCCGTTGCATCAACCGCGGGTGCTTCATTCTTCTTGCTAAGTTCAAGATGAGCCTCCATTGGAACATGAGTTGGTTTGCAATCATTCATGCCACAACTTTCAAGTACCTTCTTTGCATATGCTTCCTGGCATAGCGTGATCCCTTCCGGCTTTTGCTGTACCTCGATCCCAAGGTAGTAACTCAAGAGCCCTAGATCATCCATCTTGAAAATCTCTTTCATTTGCAGCTTGAACTTTGCAATCACCACTTCATCTGCTCCAGTAATCAACATGTCGTCGACGTAGATGCCAACTAGTAGACGATCCCTTCCTTGACCCCTCTTATACATGGTATGCTCCAGTGGACTTTTCTCAAATCCGAGAGAAACCAATGTACTGTCAAGCTTGATGTTCCATGCCCGAGGGGTTTGTCGTAGCCCGTACAATGCCTTGTGTAGCTTCAGTACCTTGTGTTCTTCTCCTTCTTGGACATACCCCGGTGGTTTCTTCATATATATTTCTTCTTTTATCTCCGCAGTCAAAAACGCGGATTTCACATCCATGTGATGTATCCTCCAAGATTCTTGAGCCGCGAGAGCAATAAGTAACCTCACCGATTCCATCCTTCTAACTGGAGCGAACACTTCTTCGAAGTCCACACCTTGGTCTTGCACGCATCCTTTAGCTACAAGCCTTGCCTTGTGCTTCACAAAATTCCCTTCGACATCTTTCTTGACCTTGTACACCCACTTGAGCTCTATCGGTTTATGTCCGTTGGGAAGATCCACAAGCTCCCATGTCTCATTATCTTGAATCGACCCAATAATCACTGGTTCCTCAATGTGCAAACACCGTTGCCCTTTCTTCATCTTCACCGATTTTGTTTGAAGCACTTCTTCCGAAGAGATGTCTAACTCGCGTCGTTTGTGTGCTATTGAAGAGGATACACTTGCTTCTGAACTTGCCAAAGTTCCTGTTTCTGGCGGGACACCACCGAGATGCCGTGTGGCGTGGACTTCTGGCACCACGTCTTCGCCTGCTCCTAGCACGATCACACGGTCGCTCTTTGCGTCATGGTCTTCTGGCACGACCCCTTTGGGGTGCCTTGTGTCGTGGTCTTCTGGCACCACGTCATCGCCTTCTTCTAGCGTGGCCACATCGTCACGCCTTGTGTTATGATCTTATGGCGCCACAACTTCGCCTAGTGTTAGAACTTCTGTGTCTGTAGCATCGACACAATTTTACGGAGCATCATTATGATGGAAAACTTTCTCTTTCCCAAGCGTGACAATTACTTTAGTCAAAGCTTGAGAGTCTGGATCCTTCTCGTCCACCAGCTCGCAAATCAGCATCATGTCTCCATCGTCGCCTTCCTCGGCCATGAGCGCCTGTTGCTTCGGTGCTTTCTCGCAGTCAGCCTTGAAGTGCCCGAGGAGGCCGCGCTTATGACACCTCACTTTTCTGATGTCAAACTTCCTCCTCGGTGGTGCAGCCTCGTCATCCGAGTCGACGAAGTCCTTTCTCGCCGAACGCTGCTTCCCTTTCTTCTTGCTGCCACTCGTG
Source organism: Bromus sterilis (assembly GCA_950022295.1). Taxonomy (NCBI): domain Eukaryota; kingdom Viridiplantae; phylum Streptophyta; class Magnoliopsida; order Poales; family Poaceae; genus Bromus; species Bromus sterilis. Next base: position 298,397,606 of record OX465601.1, on the reverse strand, counting down.
GATCCGCCTTGCTTTTCTTTTGCCATGGCCATCCACTGCGCCTTCGTAAGCATGAGGTGCTCATCGTTCCTCCCGTCTCCGAGACTGTGACGGATATGCTCATCATGAGCCTTGTACCGTCCAACGAGGTCATCCACGGTAAGAGTCGCGAGATCAACACACTGCTCGATCGCCGTGACAATTTGCAGATACCGCGGAGGGGCCACGCGCAAGAACCGACAGACAACTGAGGCCTCCGTGAGGTTTTTCCCAAGCGCGCGTATACCATTGACGAGAGTTACCACCCGTGAAGCGAACGCGTCCACGGACTCATCGTCGCCCATGACCAAAGTCTCATAGTTCCTTAGGAGAGTCTGGAGATTGGCTTGCTTGACGCGGGTGTGTCCCTCGAACAGAACCTTCAGTGTATCTCACGCCTCCTTTGCTGTTGCTTTGGCGATCAGGTGTTGAAGGACATCTATCGGCATCACCGAATAAATTGTCGACGCCGCCTACCTGTCTTTGCGGTGCTCGGCTCCCTCCTTCTTGAACTCATCGCCACCTGGATCGACCGCATCCCACAGCTCGTTGGCGCGGAGAGCGCACTCCATCAGCGCCTGCCAGATCCCGAAGTTTTCAAGGTCGAATTGCGGATACCCAGATCTCACCGGAGCAGCAATTACTTTAGCCGCACCGGAGTACACTGCCACCTGAGTTCAAGTCGCCGGGTAACTCATATACGAGACGCCGAGTTTGATAGCCACGGGAGCGTGTCGCTCCCATTGATTACTTTGTATTGCTTTGGTCTGGCTTGGTTGTGTTACAAGGGCCAGGGTACATGTATATAAATAGTACTACGTACGAGCTAGCTACCAATACTACTCGGTTACTAGTTCTACTTCTATTCGGTTACATGTAGCTGAACCGGACACAAACCGGCCACCGGATGATTAGTCGGGTTTAATTCCAACAATCACCCCCTAAACACGACGTCGTCATGTTACAGCTCGGACGCCGATCTTCTTCGCATCTCCAAAACTTCTCTCGATCTAAATCTTTGGTGAGGATGTCCGCCAGCTGATCATCGGTGCAGATGTAGTTGATGTCAATCTTGCTTTCTTCCACGCACTCTTGTAGATAGCGATACCTCGTATCGTTGTAGTTGCATCTATCATGATGCATTGGATCCTTCCACAAAGTGATTGTAGACTTGTCGTCAACGTTCAGCATTCCTTGTTCCGGTTCTTTACCTGTGAGGTCACCGAGTAGCCTTCCTAGCCACACATCTTGACACGCCGCGGTTGCAGCCGCAATATACTCAGCTTTCCGGGATGATAATGCGACCACCTTCTGCTTTTGTGATAGCCAACTCACTATGTTTCCTCCCCAGAAATATGCCACGTTCGAGGTACTTTTACGGTCATCCATATCTTCTGCAAAGTTGCTATCACTGTAGCCTAGTAGCTCCACCATCTCCTTCTCCTCCCATCCCCACCCTTGCAGTCCTGCAAGCAAAAACCGGAAAACATTCAGCGGCAAGAAAACTAAAAGAAAAAATCAGCGGCTGTTGTAAACGAACGGGCAGGAAGAAGCACGGCTGTGGCGGCAGCAGTTGGTTCATGCTGCATTGCAAGGAACCAATAAGAAAACCCCAAACTCCACCGTGATGTTCTGGTGATTTGGTTATTTTGGCGTGAAAGGAATAGCAGGGTCTTCAACAGGTTTTACATGCCAATTTAGCGAGTCGTTGATCAATTAGAGGAGACGCAAAACACTTTGCTAGTCAAACTAAAATGATAAAGCATATCGTAACTACTCAGTTAAGATCCGGGAGGATACTGCGCTGTTATTGGGACATGGAATGCAGCCATGAAGACCCCCACACACCTAAATAATTGTGATTAATTAATTGGTGTTGTGGAGACCGCATATTATCTAGTCTTGTGAGCCATTGTGTTGGATGTTTACCAATAGTGTTAGTAGTAGAAGTTTACCGAATCAACCCACTTGAGCTTGGACCTTGTCTTCAGTCAGTGTGCTCGTGATGCTTCTTGGTTGTACAGGCTTTGAAATCCACAGATTGCAGCCACTACCTCATTTTTTACTCAAGACACAAGACTTCCAACAATACTTGGAATCCACGATTGTACTAACCAAAAACTGAACAGAGAAACCTTTATTTTTTACGGTCAATAGAATTCCAGCATGAAATATTTCCCATGGTTAATCGTTGGCTTGCGCCCCCAGTCATGAGTCCTTGAGCTAAATCTTTTTCTTCTATGTACCAGCTGAAAATGGAATAAGGGAAACATTTTAGAGAATAGCTCAAGACAAGCTGCTTCAGTTTCTAACTTTCTATATGGAATTGCCATAGTTGAAGCAGTTACAAGTTACATGGTCAGAAAAACAAGAAATAATATAAAACTAATCACAGGAGATCGATACCATCAATCAAAAACTCTACTTCAATGTTAACTCAAGACCATTAAGTGCATAAGTTGCAGACGGAGGAAACTCACAAAGATACGATCAGTAGGTGTACGCCGTGTGTACTCTTGAATTGCTTCAGAAAAAATTCCACGGGCTTGAGGAAAGAAAAAGAGGAAGAAATGGCGACACTGAAAAAAAACAGGCAGCCCAACAGTAGCTATTGAAGAAAAGAAAAAGGCCTCCACTCAACTCATTTTTTATTTAAAAAAAGCTTCCACTCAACACCTTTCCCAAAAAAAAGGTTCTGTTGTTGTACCTCTGCCTACTGCTGTGCAGCCCAATTGTTGTGTGTTGACTGAGGACCTCATAACAATGAATGACACTTGTTAAATACCCATCAATCGAGTTGCATTGTGTATTGAATCACGTCCCCCACCAAACACATTCTCAAAATCCAGATGCAAACACTAGGCAGCAAAATGCGACCGTTGTTGTACCTCTGCCTACTGCTGGTGCCGTGCCTTCTTCTCTTGCAAGAAGCTCGCGCGGCGCGCCATGGAGGGATCTCACTGAGGTCTCAACACATGGCCCTCCTCCACTGGAAAGCTACACTCGCAAGCCCACCACTACAGATGATCTCTTGGAAGGAAAATACCAGCCTCTGCAACTGAGAAAATTGCGGCTAACACCAGCCTTTGTGGCATTTAAACACGGAAACAAAACATTTGTTGCAGCTAGCATAGTTTAGGCTTAATTTTTTGCACTTGGCCCAAACGAACAACTTTAACCTTGTTAACAGGTTATCTAACAGGCTGGGTCTGCTGTTTTGTGCGCAACATAACATTTGAAAACATAAATATATATATTCACACGTGCCCTCTTTTTGACAGCAAATATATAAGAAAAAATTTGTTTTGGTACACAGACATCAGTAATCCCGTTTAAAAAATGACATTTTATTTTTTTTCTAACTTTTTTGAAAACAATCATGCAAGTGCACATGTATAGTACGTACGGCCAGATTTGCATCAAAATAGATATTCTTACTTGACCTACACAAAAAAGACAAATGTTGGAAGAAAAACGAGGTCTTTTTTGCCTATTCAGATACGCGATTTTGTGATTTTTGTGTAGCTTATAATGCAATGTATTATGTAGCAAAACTCTAGATGAATGTAGATATCATATAAAATTTTCATAATATTTTAAATTTAAAATACTTTTGATTTTTTTTATAAAATAGTCTCAGGAGCGAAAACAATGACAATCTCAATGACAACAAACATAGCAAAATAAAAGCACAGTCATAGTCAAAAAAATCTCCTCTCTTCAAAATTTCTCTTATCAGCATGTCAACGAGTTAAGCTAGCTCCTCATTTGGGCCAGGTGCAAAATATTAGGCCAAACCCGTGCTAGCTGCAAAAAAGATCTTGTTTATGGGTTTTGTGCAACAAATGCCATAAAGACTGGTGTTAGCTGCAGTTTTCTCTGTGCAACTGGACATGCATCATGTGCACGGCTGTTCACCATGGTCGCCACATGCCCTGGGTGGTGACCAACATCTCCCTACCGGATGCTGGCATCAACGGCCAACTTGGTGACCTGAACTTCTCGGCTCTTTCATTCCTCGCATATATATATATAGGTAAATTGTTTGGGACACCTAGGTGCCTGGGCACCTTATAACATGTACGCCTATATTTCATTGGGTATTTAGTTGTAGATAAATACGATCAGTACACATATACCTATAAATGATTTTTAATCTTTGCTAGGTATATATTGACCTTTATAACAACGGTCTCCATGGTGCATTGCCCGCTAATATCAGCTCTCTGTCGTCACTATCTTATCTTGACCTCGACTTCAACCAGCTCACGGGGGAAATTCCATATGAGATTGGTGACCTGCAAAGTCTCAGGCAGCTTAGTCTTGCATTTAACAGACTCAGAGGACATATCCCTGCGTCTCTGGGCAACCTAACCATGTTAACTGATCTTGTCATTCACCAAAACATGGTATCAGGTCCCATTCCTGAGGAGATTGGAAGTCTTTTCAACCTACAACTTCTACAGCTAAGCAACAACACCTTTAGCGGTTTGATACCAAAAACACTTGGAAATCTGACCCAGCTAAATGTTTTGTACCTCTATGATAATCAACTTTCAGGGCCAATACCCCAAGAACTAGGAAAGCTAGTCCATTTGCAATATCTTGATCTTACTTCCAATGATTTTTCAGGTCCAATTCCAATCTCCATAACCAATCTCACTAAGATAAACAAACTTTTTATCTATTCAAATCAAATCACAGGTTTGATACCTTTAGAATTGGGCATCTTGCTGAATCTCCAGGATTTAGACTTATCTGACAACCAAATATCTGGCTCTATTCCTGGCTGCATAGGAAATATTACCAAGCTAGCACACCTAGCCCTCTTTGGAAATCATATAACCGGTTCCAACCCCCATGAAATTAGCAATCTGATGAACCTTGAAGATGTATTCTTGCATCAGAACCAAATTTCGGGGTCAATACCAAAAACTTTAGGGAAGTTGCAAAGCATCCATACCATACAAATCGACAATAACAAATTATCAGGTTCTCTTCCTCAAGAATTTGGAGACCTCATCGGCCTTGTTCAACTTGGACTGTCTAACAACTCATTTTCAGGACCTTTACCCAAAAATATATGTTCAGGAGGCAGACTTCAATTTCTCGCTGTCTCTTATAATATGTTCAATGGCCCCATTCCAAGCAGTTTAAAGACATGTACGAGTTTGGTTCGACTTACACTTGAGTCAAACCATCTAACATGAGATATATATCAAGATTTTGGTGTGTATCCACGACTCATTCGAATGCGCTTGGCATCGAATAGACTCTCTGGACAGATCTCATCAAATCTAGGTGCATGTGCCCAACTAACAGTACTAAATCTAGCACAAAATATATTCACATGTTCGATACCTCCAATCCTATCTAAATTGTCCAACCTAGTAGAGCTAAGGCTCGATTCTAACCATCTCAGTGGTCAGATTCCACCAGAAATCTGCACTTTAGCAAACCTATATAGACTGAACTTATCAACAAACCAATTATCTGGATCCATACCTACACAGATAGAAAAGCTGAGAAATATAGGATACCTTGATATATCTAGGAACATACTGAGTGGATTGATACCTGAGGAAATAGGGGTCGACATGAAACTACAATCCTTGAAGATCAACAACAACAACTTCAGTGGGAGTTTGCCTGGTGCGCTTGGAAATTTAGCAGACCAGCAAATCATGTTAGATGTGAGCAACAATAACCTCAGTGGTGTGCTGCCACAGGAACTTGGGAAGTTGGAGATGCTTGAGTTTCTGAATTTCTCACATAACCAGTTCAGCGGCAACATTCCATCTTCCTTTGCAAGCATGGTGAGCCTTTCAACACTCGACGTATCCTACAACAACTTGGAAGGATCAGTCCCAATGCTACGGTTACTCCAGAATGCTTCAGCAAGCTGGTTTCTTCCCAATAAAGGTCTGCGTGGTAACCTCTCTGGCCTGCCATCTTGTTATTTTACTCCAGTAGCTGCTCTCCATAAACGGAAGGTAATTGGTTGGCTTTTACAAATTGCTCTTGTGGTGGGGTTCAGCATTGTTGCTGCAATTGTTGTCATAATAATGCTTAGTCGTAACAAGAGGAAACCACAAGAAGATGTCACTGCTGAAGCAAGGGACCTATTCTCCGTTTGGAATTTTGATGGAAGATTAGCATTTGACGATATTGTAAGGGCAACAGAAGACTTCGACGACAAGTACATCGTTGGAACAGGAGGGTACGGCAAAGTCTATAAGACACAACTCCAAGACGGGCAACTAGTTGTTGTGAAGAAGCTTCATCAGGTCGAAGAAGAGTTTGATGATGAAAGAAGATTTCGTAGTGAAATGGAAATCTTATCACAGATCCGACAACGAAGCATCGTCAAAATGTATGGATTCTGCTCCCATCCAGCGTATAAATTTCTCGTGTACGAGTACATGCAGGAGGGAAGTCTCCATGGGACATTGGAAAATGAGGAGCTCGCAACTGAATTAGATTGGAAGAAGAGAAATGCTATTGCATCTGATGTGGCTCAAGCAATATCTTATTTGCACCACGAATGCATTCCGCCGATAATCCATAGAGATATCACAAGCTTGTGTAGATACATATGCATTTTCGCAAAACAGACAAAATTATTGATACGTCTAAGACATGCCAGTACACACTTAAAAGAACATTGACACAAACCTAATTTTTTCCTTATAAGAGAATATAGATCACTAGACAACCAATCTTTACATGTAAATCAATTCCATTATTGATGGATATATTGAATTATATCCATATAAAAAGATAAGCCATTCAACAATTATTAATTCGATGTAAACCAAGTCCATATTTAAGGAACATTGATTGAAAAATTGATTTATACCCAATTCAAAACATAATTGTGCACCAAATGACTACTCATTAAATGTTGAGTGCATCATCAGTACGAGCAATCTAAAGCTTCAAAAAATATAATGTGTCTCAATCCTATATAAGTTGTGTTCTCGAAAGAGCATACAAGTACATCAGGAATCACATAGTTCATTTTTCATTGAAAGGACCACAATTCCGTAGACAAATGGGAAGCGAGTATGTTGTCGTATTGGTCATACTGTGCTTTTTATTCATAACTTGCTACCTCACCTTGGTTGAATCAATAGACTCAGATGGCAACGTACATATGGATTAGAAGGTAACCAATATTTTACTTTTAGTTTTACATATGTCACTCTTTGTAAATTGGTTTATGTATTCATGCCATTCTTAATCTTGATAAACCATTGGTTGTAATCATCCATAACTATTATGTGTTACTTATATGCCCAACTAAAATTTAGGACACCACACGTGGAAACAAATACTTGTATCTTTCAAAGAATTTTTACGTTATTATATATGCTAACAAGCCATGAACTAACATTTCTATCTGCAGAACACCACTCTTTTAAGACCAAAACCTTTCGATTTTCCTTGGAGAGCCAATATCATGGATGAAGAAAGCGGCATTATTTCTCATGTACACACACACACTCTCTCTCTCTCTCCTACCCTATACATCTCTCTACTTTTTCATGTGTTAGATTTTGGATATTTTGTTGATTTCTTGGTGAGTACTGACCACAAAAAACATCACAATGTATGCCACAATGACATGTGATAAATATAAAAGACAAATTTAGACCTATGGAAAAAATCTAGACTAACTCCAAAGGAGGATGATTTTTTTTCTTATTAGATGGGAGAACCTCATAACGAGGACATAAAAGCACACCCTTGTTTATCATGTTGTCCTCTATAGATTTTCTTGTTTTTACTAATTTGAGCTATAATTTTCTATCACTAGTATGCAATGTGGCACGCAAAGACAACACAATTCTATGGCCTTCAAGCGGACATCAGTATATGGGCTTCACCAAATCAAGAAAAATCTCAAGAATCTGGAGCATCCTTACAGATCTATTGCCAAGATGGAGGAAACTACAACTTAATTCAAGCTGGATTTCACGTACAAATATATCACCTATCATCTCTAAAAATGATGAAGCCCATATAAACAACTTAATTCAAGCCTAATCTCTAAAAATGCTTTGGAATTAACAACTATTTCATAATCCGATTATGCTTGCAGACTTCCCCCTCTTTATACAATGACAGGGATATCCACTTCTTTACATATTGGACTGTAAGTGTAATTAATGTCACTTTAATAAGTTACAAATTATTTTTGTCCCCATATAGTTTTCTGACATTTTTTCAAGACTAAGTATAAGTCTCTTTGAATCAACAATAATACATGTTCCCCTCTTTATTGCTCAGAAAGACTTAAAATCAAAGGGATGCTACAACTCACAGTGCGCAGGATTTGTTCCTGCTAGAGGAGCTCATCTGCTGCCTGGACAATCCATTGGTCCTCCATCAATTTATGGCATACAAGACTACTACGTTAGGCTTAGTGTCAACCAGGTGCATCATTTGTCATATTTTAGAGATTAGAATATCTACATAAGCTTATAAATGTGCCCGCTATTTCTACTATAACTAGATGATGCCCTCGGGTTACTGCATGAACCTCGTCGATTTGAAAATCATAAATAGATGCTAGAATAACAACTATAAAAAGAGAAAAAAATTGATTGTAGTTAACAGAATACCATTTTTCTCACAAAAATGTGAAACATGAACTACATATGTATCCTCAGAGTGCCCAACACAAAATTAATGCAAAAAGAGTAAGTTATGAGGGGCATGTATGACTTGGATGTATGGTATGGGCTGCGTGGATAGGAAAAACAAGCATATATGAAAAAATAACTTAGCGACGAACATGCATGACTTGCTGATGTGATATGGTTGCACAAAAGAGAAAGAAAGTAGTGCGAAAAAATAAACGTATAACTAGCATGCATGACTTGCTGGTGTTGGCTTCATGAATAGGAAAAATAGGTAGTGGATTGCAACTATTTAAGAATAGAGTATTAAAAATAACTAAAATAGGTTTTATGATCGTGAATATCAGTTAGGCATAAATTCATGTGGTTACTAAGTATAATATGCCTGTTATTTTACTGAGAAAATATGGAACATTAGAATCTGATAAATTGTACATCACCGAAGATTCTTGCTAATAACAACTCATTTTCTACTCTTCTTGTGCATGAAATTTATTGTTTCATGGATGTCCTCAATCCCTCGTTGACTACAGGATCCAAATTCTGGAGATTGGGTGGTGTACCGTCGCGATCTAGAAAACCCGTTATTCTTGGGACATTTTCCAAACAAGCTCTGCTCTGGAACACCACGTATACAAGCATTGACTGGATTCGTGAATTACTTGAAGACTGCACATGGTCCTCCAATGGGTAGCGGCCACTTCCCCAATCATGATGATAAGGAATCTGCCTACTTCAAGTCCATTCAAACCTACAGCCCAAATGGCCGGGCTTCCGACATCAATGGCTCGTTAGTCAAGTTAGTTGATAGGCCAGATTGCTATACGGCAAATAATTTATTTTATGAATCTAAGTTCAACTATGGTGGACCAGGTGGTTGTATTGGTTGACAACAAAAGTTGTATTGCCATTTGAATTCAATAAATTTTTTGTTACGTAATGGTTAAAGATTGTCCCTTATTTCATTTATTTGTCAAACTCCAACTCGTGATGGAGATCATTCAACTGGGAGCATCCGGGGCTCTTCATGTTACATTTGCTGTGTTTTGTTAATGTAATGAAACCTGGGGATGCGGTGCCTTCATTGTTCACCCATAATTATTTGGGAACACCAAAGAATAGAATCTCACGAACTCGATCAGATCAAGGGGACTGCTGTGCATATGAAATATCAGCTGAGCGCATCGATCTATCTACACAGGCCTTCAGTATATCATTTGGTAGCAGGTGGGCAGGAAGATGTGTACCAAAGGATGACACTCAGAGTGTGTGTACCTACTTACGATAAGTTTAGAAACTAACATAATAGTCTGAATAATAAGAGACCTTTGTGGCTTTGTTACGGGCTTACAGTACAGGTTTGGTCGACAGTTATGCAGTCAAGCAAAAAAATTGGAAATTTATCATCTGCTCGACAAGGAACAAGAAGTAATTTCCTATCACAGTACCGGTTGGCTTACTTTGTTTCAAGCATTGGTTGGTGAGATTGGCATGGAACAAACGTATCACAACCTTCTTATTTCTTCATGCCTGTGTGTATTCGTGTGTTGGATGGATATTACACGCCAATCAGCACGTACAAGTTTGCCGAGTCAAGCCACTTGAGCTTGGAACTTCTCTTCAGTCAAAGGGCTCATGATGATTCTTGCTTGTGCATGCTTTGAATTCCACAGGCTGCAGCCACTACGTACCTCATTTTTCCTCGGACACATGACTTCCAACAAGACCTGGGCCCACCAGGGTTGGCAATTTCCACACAAAGGAAATTAGCAGCTAAACATAACAGTCGTACATGCAAGCAAATATGAGAAAGTTTAGCATTGGAGAAACAAATAAATTACTACTGTACTAGGGTATGGTGGCTTACTTAGTTTCAAGCATTGGCTGGTGAGATCCGCATGGAGCAAACATACAACTTCTTTCTCCTCATGCCTATTAAAACTCAATAGAGGATGAGGTGAGATGTGGTAATGCAATGTCCCGTAATAAAGAAGTTGCAGAAAAGCAGATACCAATTCACCCTTAAAATTCATCAAAATTCAACTTGGCTAGTGCAATCACAGACATGCTAAGAACATGATGTAAACCCGCATAGAGAATAGCTAATTTTTTCACCCACTATAATTCCCAAAACAATGTTTTTTTTGAGGTTTTCAGACTGTAGAACAATTGTTCTACATTATTTTATTGAAAATAATATTTACAGAGTACAAATATGTTACAGAAAACCTCAAAAAAATTCAGTCAATGCCTTGTCTATCACTAATCATGTGTTATTGTAAGGTATCTAAAATCCAATTCTGGAGTAAAGCTTGATGTTTCATCTTGATTCTGTATAGTAACAGTTGCAGATCATGCCCACTCAACTATTGTGCAGCTTCCACTCAAGTCCTCTTAGAAAGAAAAAGCTTCCACTCATCGGTTGTGTGTTGGCTCTGTGTTGACTGAGGACCTGATAACAGTGGATGACACACTTGTTAAATACTCATCAATTGAGTTGCATTGTGTGTTGAATCAAATCAACCAACCAAAAAAATTCTCGAATGCGAGATGCAAACAGTACACTTTGCTAGTACCAATAATGTGCTCCAGCCGCGTGTTGAAGTGTATATAACATCATATATACAAAAAGGCCCTTATTCTGAACTGTCGAGTGACAGTACATGACATCCAAATAAAGCAACTAAGCTGCATTGTGGCAATTTTGTGTTCCATTCTGCGGAGTGCTGAATCTGATTCTTGTGATCTTGTGTTCCACATAGGGTTCGGAGCTAGCGGACGCAGAGGGCCTGGAGAAACTTGATTCCCTTAAGAGGCATCAAAAACACAAGCATCACAACTAACATGCACTGAAGAATGAAATGTCACAGTTGGGATTTTCTAATAAAAGAATCGAGTTCAAACATTCAGAGTTCAATGTCACCAATTGTTTCAAGAGATCTGCTTCTGTAGCAAAATGGCCATCTGCTCACAGGAAGCACATTGTTTTCATTTGGATTCCCAACTTTCCTGTATTAGGAAGACCAGTTTTCACTTTTCAAAAAGGTTCATTTACGTTGGGTAGTTCACATATCTTATACTTACTACTATGATAATAAATACTACTGTAAAGGCACCATTTCTTCACCCATCCCCACCCTTATAGTCCTGCAAGGAAAAACCGGAAAACATTCAGCGGCAAGAAAACTAAAAGAAAAATCAGCGGCTGTTGTAAACGAACGGGCAGGAAGAAGCACAGGTGTGGCGGCAGCAGCTGGTTCATGCTGCATTGCAAGGAACCAATAAGAAAACCCCAAACTCCACCGTGATGTTCTGGTGATTTGGTTATTTTGGCATGAAAGGAATAGCAGGGTCTTCAACAGGTTTTACATGCCAATTTAGCGAGTCGTTGATCAATTAGAGGAGACGCAAAACACTTTGCTAGTCAAACTAAATTGATAAAGCATATCATAACTACTCGGTTAAGATCCAGGAGGATACTGCGCTGTTATTGGGACATGGAATGCAGCCATGAAGACCCCCACACAACTAAATAATTGTGATTAATTAATTGGTGTTGTGGAGACTACATATTATCTAGTCTTGTGAGCCATTGTGTTGGATGTTTACCAACAGTGTTAGTAGTAGAAGTTTACCGAATCAACCCACTTGAGCTTGGACCTTTTCTTCAGTCAGTGTGCTCGTGATGCTTCTTGGTTGTACAGGCTTTGAAATCCACAGATTGCAGCCACTACCTCAGTTTTTACTCAAGACACACGACTTCCAACAATACTTGGAATCCACGATTGTACTAACCAAAAACTGAACAGAGAAACCTTTATTTTTTACCGTCAATAGAATTCTAGCATGAAATATTTCCCATGGTTAATCGTTGCCTTGCGCCCCCAGTCACGAGTCCTTGAGCTAAATATTTTTCTTCTATGTACCATCTGAAAATCGAATAAGGGAAACATTTTAGAGAATAGCTCAAGACAAGCTGCTTCAGTTTCTAACTTTCTATATGGAATTGCCATAGTTGAAGCAGTTACAAGTTACATGGTCAGAAAAACAAGAAATAATATAAAACTAATCACAGGAGATCGATACCATCAATCAAAAACTCTACTTCAATGTTAACTCAAGTCCATTAAGTACATAAGTTGCAGACGGAGGAAACTCACAAAGATACGATCAGTAGGTGTACACCGTGGGTACTCTTGAATTTCTTCAGAAAAAAATCCACGGGCTTGAGGAAAGAAAAAGAGGAAGAAATGGCGAGACTGAAGAAAAAAACAGGCAGCCCAACAGTAGCTATTGAAGAAAAGAAAAAGGCTTCCACTCAACTCATTTTTTATTTAAAAAAACGCTTCCACTCAACTCCTTTCCCAAAAAAAAGCTTCCGTTTTTGTACCTCTGGCTACTGCTGTGCAGCCCAATTGTTGTGTGTTGACTGAGGACCTCATAACAATGAATGACAGTTGTTAAATACCCATCAATTGAGTTGCATTGTGTATTGAATCACGTCCCCCACCAAACACATTCTCGAAATCCAGATGCAAACACTAGGCAGCAAAATGCGACCGTTGTTGTACCTCTGCCTACTGCTGGTGCCGTGCCTTCTTCTCTTGCAAGAAGCTCGTGCGGCGCGCCATGGAGGGATCTCACTGAGGTCTCAACACATGGCCCTCCTCCACTGGAAAGCTACACTCGCAAGCCCACCACTACAGATGAGCTCTTGGAAGGAATACACCAGCCCCTGCAACTGAGAAAATTGCGGCTAACACCAGCCTTTGTGGCATTTGTTTCACAAAACACGGAAACAAAATCTTTATTGCAGCTAGCACAGTTTAGGCTTAATTTTTTGCACTTGGCCCAAACGAACAACTTTAACCTTGTTAACAGGTTATCTAACAGGCTGGGTCTGCTGTTTTGCGCGCAACATAACATTTGAAAACATAAATATATATATTCACACGTGACCTCTTTTTGATAGCAAATATATAAGCAAAAAGTTGTTTTGGTACACAGACACCAGTAATTCCGTTTAAAAAATGATATTTTTATTTTTTTCTAACTTTTTTGAAAACAATCATGCAAGTGCACATGTGTAGTATGTACGGCCAGATTCGCATCAAAATAGATATTCGTACTTGACCTACACAAAAAAGACAAATGTTGGAAGAAAACAAGGTCTTTTTTGCCTATTCAGATACGCAGTTTGTGATTTTTGTGTAGCCTATGATGCAATGTATTATGTAGCAAAACTCTAGATGAATGTAGATATCATATAAATTTTTCATAATATTTTAAATTTAAAATACTGTTCACCATGGTCGCCACATGCCCTGGGTGGTGACCAACATCTCCCTACCGGATGCTGGCATCAATGGCCAGCTTGGTGAGCTGAACTTCTCGGCTCTTCCGTTCCTCGCATATATTGACCTTTATAACAACAGTCTCCATGGTGCACTGCCCGCTAATATCAGCTCTCTGTCGTCACTATCTTATCTTGACATCGACTTCAACCAGCTCACGGGGGAAATTCCATATGAGATTGGTGACCTGCAAAGTCTCAGGCAGCTTAGTCTTTCATTTAACAGACTCACAGGACCTATCTGTCGAGGGAATGATCACCGACCTAATGATCACTGATCTAATCTAGACCGAGCTAAACAAGAGTAACCAACAAGTGGGCCGAATTGTTCCAAGTGAGGGCCGATTGCCCCGGAGCAGGCGCAATCGGCCTCACCCAGGAGCATCCGGCCGAAGTAAGAAGAGCAGCGTCCGATCAGAGGTCCAGATCGGACACCTGGTACAAGGGCATTCAATGCGCAATCCCTGAAGATCGGGACTGTCAGAGGCGTGCGGTCTCTTCCAACGCCGATCACGCGGAGAGGCCGACAGGCCTAAGTACCTAGCCTTACTGTTCACTGCCGAGGTCTACGGGATAGCAGCATGGCGAGCCGCAAGTCTACACCGGGTCATCCGGAGAAGCACGATGTTAGGTCCCTAGACGATCTGAGACAGACAGCTGGGTGATGACCCTCAACGTAGAGGGGTCTATTGTAGCGTTTTCGATAAGTAAGAGTGTCGAACCCAACGAGGAGCAGAAGGTAATAGCAAGTGACTTTGGTAAGGAGATAACTGCAAGCACTGAAAGATAATTTTTTAGGGATTTTCTTGGTATAAGCGACAGGATAGTAAAAACGAGCAAAGTAGAAGATACTGGATAATAAAGAGTGGCCCAATCCTTTCTGAGCAAAGGAGAGGCCTAGCAACTGAACTTATAAAAGCTAAATTGTTCTTGAGGACACACGGGAGAGGTAGTCATGTGCTTTCGCCATATTCCGTATCGGTGCTATGTGCTGGGTTGATAAGTGTTTGGTGGGTGGATCTATGTTAGTGCACCCTCTAGACTAAGATGAATGCACTCTTATGATTAAACACCTTGCAAGCATCCGCAAATACAAGATAGTAATTAAGTTAAAAGCCTAACCATAGCAATACGATCGGTGATCCATTGTTCCCTTGTGCAAAAGCGTGCAAACTGGGGTTCAGGTTTCTGTCACTCCGGCAACCCACCGTAAGCATTCTTTATACACAATGCATTCCCCTAGGTCCTTGATAAGGCGAAGTGTTGAGTGTTCGACTCACACAACACCACTAGGAAAATAACAACACAACTTAAATATCAACCAACACATATTACTTCAACATCATATGACTACTAACAACTAGACTTCTCCCATGTCCTCAAGAACTAAAGTAACTACTCACAAGACATAAAAGAGATCATGATCAGTGGGGATAAATAGATGATAAACAATCTGAACACAATAATATTTCTCCAACAAAACTCAATAGCATTCACCACAAAGTAGTAATCAACACCGATAGAGTAGAGAGGATAGATAGTACGGATTACAACGCGAGTTGCAATTGTGAGACAAGATTGGATGAAGATGGAGATGGTGCTGATGGTGGGGATGATGTTGATGATGATCTCGATGATGCCCGTGACGATGGTGATGACGATGGCGACGATCTCCCATTCCGGGAGGTGATCTCCCCGGCGGAATCTGCCCGCCAGAGATGGCTTTTCTTCTTTGTAGGTTTCCACCACGGAGCGGCGGCGGAACTCCGGAAACTCTCTCTCTTTTTAGGGTTTTTGGACGACGAGGAGTAAATAGGCCAGAGGGGGGAGCCGGGAGAGCTCCAGGGGGCCCAGGCGCCCTCCCGGCGCGGCCAGGGGTGGGGCCGTGCCAGGTGGCCGCCTGGACACCCTGTGACCCCCTCTGGTTGCTCTTTTGCGTGCCTTCGTTATCCTTCTGGAAAACAGCCTCCGTCGATTTTCAGGTAATTTGGAGGTGTTCTTTTTCAGCAACTCAGCGTCCAACTTTTACCGCTGAATCCTGCGTCTGCTGCTTCGGCATCGGAAAGTTGTAAACTGTGTAAAATAAGCCAAAACAACATAAGAATAGCATCATATCATGAAATATATCAATGAATAAGAAAGAATTACTATATAAAATAGTGATGCATTTTGGACGTATCACTGGGCCCTTCCTCTTGTTTAGAATCATAAAACACCTTAAATTGATTTTCAATAAGTTCCCTCTTCATTTTACTAGGGAAGATATACTTACCTTTCGCCATACCGCGTAAGCGTATGTGCCTATTACCAATATCAATGAAGCCTTTCATAGCACGGAGGAAGTCTCTTCCGAGTACAATGTTACTTTGGTTTGGCTCCATGATGAAGAAATCCATTGGTCCAGTCCTATGAAGGAATGCAACTTGGACTTCTTTTACCTTTCCTTTAACCTCTGAAATATCTCCATTAGAATGTTCATGATAAGATGATAATATATCCATATCCAGTTTCAAAGAATCATAAACTATTTTTGGCAAAGTAGAAACTGTGGATCCAATATCACAAAAAGCAAGGAAGCTTTCGTTAGAGATGCTAATCCTAACAAAGGGCTCCCAATCATCATCTATCTCCAACATTTCTTTCTTGTTGGACTTAAGTTCCTCTACTTTCCCCAAATCTAGAGCATCCAGTCTTTTTCAATAGTGGCAAGTCTATCTATGACAGTATCAATACTACGATCATAAACAAAGTAACTAGATAGACTATGCAAGATCTCAAGAGCCCTATCTTCATCACACTCTAGAAAATCTCCCTCAGCTATAATGTCAAGAGAGTGTTTACACAACTTAAAAAGACCATGGTAAAAATTTCTAAGCACAATTTTTATAGATATCCAAGGCATAACTCTTTTATGTGCTTCAGAAATTCTGTCCCATGCCTTCTTCATATTTTCTCCATCCCTTTGACGGAAATCGAGAACTTCCGATTCCCGCAAAGAACCTAGTCCTAACATGTTCATCTAAACAAGGAGGACTACTAACAGTAAGATAAATAAATTGTTTGTAAATTTTGATAAAAGGTACAAAGATAAAAACTGACAGATAAACTAACAAGACTAAAAAACAAAGGTAAAGGGTAGTGTGCAACTCCCCTATCTTAGCACTTGGAGTCCCCGGCAACGGCGCCAGAAATTATTCTTGCTAATTGGCTTCTCGCCCTTCGTTGGTAGGCCCCAAGTGGAAGGCGTGATGCGGTACAGCAGCGAGTTTTCCCTCAGTAAAGATACCAAGGTTTGTCTCCAGTAGGACTCGAGAGATGATAAGTAGGTGTCAGCGGAGCAACTGACGCGGACCTGCACACAGACACAGATAACTTTGTTCCCAACGAAGTTCAGAGAGGTTGTCAATCTCTCCGGTCTTGTTGTTCACAAATGATAAAACGCAAGGGGATAATGATAGCAACTTGAAAGTAAATGCAGAAAAGTAAATATAGCTTGGAAACAATAATGAGGATATGGACCGGGATACGTGATGTTTGCTAGTGATGTCTCTCTCCCAAAAGACGATAAAAATTGCTATGCGAGGTAAACAAATTACAGAAAGGCAATTGACAGGATTATGAACGCACCGCAATGCTAACTATGCTACAAAAGAAAGGAAGAGGTTCAAAATCACGGGTAGTACGCCAAAGTAAGTAGACCGAAATCCATCTGCATCTACTACTAATCATCCACCTTGAGATATCTATCCAGAACATTTCGCTGGTATTAAGTTGCGAGCCCCAGCCAAAGTGTAAACCCAAAGCAACAGACAACTACATTAAAAAGAACTTTGTGTAAAGTAAACAATCCTTGTAACCGCGGTTACAAGCACCGTTGTTTTCCCCTTGTGGTAACAGCACATCCCCTAGACTCATGTTTCTGTCACTCAAGCATGTCATCGGGGAGGCATGAACCCACAATCTAGCACAACGCTCCCTCTTGGAGTCACTACCTACTACTTTGCCAAAGCAATAAGCAGCAACGGAGAACATGCAAGAATTACTTAGGAACAAAAATACAAGAGATAAGAACCAAATATATTACTCTATCACAATCTGAACATAATATCATAATCCATCAGATCCGATCAAACTCAACATAGCAATAGCAGAAATATTACAAAGGTGCCTCGATCATGTAGGGCAGCTCACGAGGTCTAAACAATGAAGATCAAAGAGGGGAGGAGGACATCACATAGCTACTGATCACGGACCCATGGTCCAAGGAAAACTACTCACGAGACATCCGGGGAGCATCCATGGTGGAGAGGAGACTCCAGGAGGTCAATCCTCTTCCCGGCAGGGCGCCGGGAAGAGGTCTTCTCGTGCTCTCGATCTTCGGAAGCGCGGCGGCGGTGGAACAGAGGCGAGTTCGCGTAATAGGGTTCTGCTTCTGGAGTTTTCCCGTGACAGGGTATAATAGGCGAAAGGGGGCAGCCAGAGGTGGGCCAGGGGCCCCAGGCGCCCCCCTGGCGCGGCCAAGGGTGCGGCCGCGCCGGGTGGCCACCTGGGCCCCCCTAGCACCCCTCTGGCCCCTCCCGGGCTTTTCTCGAAGCTTCCGTCACGCTGATTTTTTATCTGAATTTTCCCGAATTTTTCTGGCACTTTTTATATGGGGGAAAACTGAAATAGAAAAACAGCAGAAAACAGGAACTGGCACTGGGGTGCACTGAGTTAATAGGTTAGTCCAAATATGATCAAAAATGTATGAAAGTGTATATAGATCATAGCAATATCACACAAAACATGCATGGAGCAAGCAGAAAGGATCGGTACGTTTTGGACGTATCAGGGACAAAGGGCACGACTGCGCGCATCCGTGCGGAGGTCATGATGGCAGGAGCGTCAAGTCGCCATAGTTCCACTTCAGCTTCCCGAGCCGCAGGGCAGCAACTGCATCAGCAGGCCCAAGCAACCCACCGGATGTGCTCAGCACTCCCGTGGATCTTCATGCCGATCCAGCTGTGGCTCACGCCAAGCTGGAGAAGGTGCGTCAAGCTCTGAAGGAGCAATCAGATCGGATCGACGCTGAAAAGCACCGAATTGAGGCATCAGTTCGGGAGTACAACGTAGTGCATGGCATTCGGCAGCGTGTTGTCCCACCCCCAGTCATTGAGGAGCTTCGGGTAGCAGGCCGAGAGGTCGGCAGAGAGCTGGGAGGAGCCCAGCAGCCTGTAGCATCCATCCTCGTTGCACCACAGATTTCATATAGTTCCCCTGTGAAGAACATGAGAGCTGCCCAGCAGATCGCCACCGAGCTGGAGCATCTGGAGGGAGAAGAGATGAGGGAGAGGATGCGCCGAATGCGCGACCTCATAACCACAGCGAACCAGCAGCAAAGGGCAGCCACCGAGCAACAAGGTCCAGTAGCATCAAAGTCACTCCGGGCAACTGCGGGTGCGAATCAGCCGAATGCGCCGCAGCGGCAGCAAAGGCAAGCATCTTCACCGCATGGCAGTTTGCACCGCAGTCGGAGGAATCAAGGGGCTGCAGGAGGCAGTCGCAGGGATGAGCCAGTAGTCAACTGCAGGCGTAGTGAGAAACCGGCGGCGTCAATCCGGCCGGCAATAAGCCAGCGGTTAGGTCCCTGAGCAATCGCAGACAACGACGGAAGACACCGAATCGAGGAGTTGCAGCAGGATAAACAACCTAAAGATGATGCACCGGCGGGTTCAGCATGTTTCGGCCCGCACATTCGGCAAGAGAAGTTCCCCAAAGGTTTCACATTGCCCAGGGACACCCCCAAGTACAATGGATCAGTCAAGCCAGAAGATTGGCTAGTCGATTATATGACGGCTGTCGGTATCGCAGGAGGTGGTCGGCGCGTAGCAGTACGCTATGCTCCGCTCATGCTCCAAGGTTCAGCTCGGTCCTGGTTGAATAGCTTGCCCAGCAACAGTTTCAATTGCTGGAAGGATTTTGAAGACGCATTTGTCCGCAATTTCACGCGTACTTATGAGCGCCCAGGTCTTCCTCGGCACCTGGCTCTCTGCGTACAAGGAAAGGACGAGCCCCTGCGCGATTACCTTCCTCGTCTGATCTTGGGGGGTATCTTGGGGGGTATCCCTGCGTTTCTGGGCAACCTAACCATGTTAACTGATCTTTTCATTCACCAAAACATGGTATCATGTCCCATTCCTGAGGAGATTGCAAGGCTTGCCAACCTACAACTTCTACAGCTAAGCAACAGCACCTTTAGCGGGTTGATACCAAAAACACTTGGAAATCATACCCAGCTAAATGTTTTGTACCTCTATGATAATCAACTTTTAGGGCCAATACCCCAAGAACTAGGAAAGCTAGTCCATTTGCAATATCTTGATCTTACTTCCAATGATTTTTCAGGTCCAATTCCAATCTCCATAACCAATCTCACTAAGATAAACTAACTTTTTCTCTATTCAAATCAAATCACAGGTTTGATACCTTTAGAATTGGGCATCTTGCTGAATCTCCAGGATTTAGACTTATCCGACAACCAAATATCTGGCTCTATTCCTCGCAGCTTAGGAAATATTACCAAACTAGTACACCTAGCCCTCTTTGGAAATCATATAACCGGTTCCATCCCCCATGAAATTAGCAATCTGATGAACCTCGAAGATGTCTTCTTGCATCAGAACCAAATTTCGGGGTCAATACCAAAAACTTTAGGGAAGTTACAAAGCATCCGTACCATACAAATCTAAAATAACAAATTATCAGGTTCTCTTCCTCAAGAATTTGGAGACCTCATCGGCCTTGTTCAACTTGGACTGTCTAACAACTCACTTTCAAGACCTTTACCCAAAAATATATGTTCAGGAGGCAGACTTCAATTTCTCGCTGTCTCTTATAATATGTTCAATGGCCCCATTCCAAGCAGTTTAAAGACATGTACGAGTTTGGTTCGACTTACACTTGAGTCAAACCAACTAACAGGAGATATATCTCAAGATTTTGGTGTGTATCCACGACTCATTCGAATGCGCTTGGCATCGAATAGACTCTCTGGATAGATCTCATCAAATCTAGGTGCATGTGCCCAACTAACAGTACTAAATCTAGCACAAAATATGATCACATGTTTGATACCTCCAATCCTATCTAAATTGTCCAACCTAGTAGAGCTAAAGCTCGATTCTAACCATCTCAGTGGTCAGATTCCACCAGAAATCTGCACTTTAGCAAACCTATATAGACTGAACTTATCAACAAACCAATTATCTGGATCCATACCTACACAGATAGAAAAGCTGAGAAATATAGGATACTTTGATATATCTAGGAACATACTGAGTGGATTGATACCTAAGGAAATAGGGGTCGACATGAAACTACAATCCTTGAAGATCAACAACAACAACTTCAGTGGGAGTTTGCCTGGTGCGCTTGGAAATTTAGCAGACCTGCAAATCATGTTAGATGTGAGCAACAATAACCTCAGTGTTGTGCTGCCATAGGAACTTGGGAAGTTGGAGATGCTCGAATTTCTGAATTTCTCACATAACCAGTTCAGCGGCAACATTCCATCTTCCTTTGCAAGCATGGTGAGCCTTTCAACACTCGACGTATCCTACAACAACTTGGAAGGATCAGTCCCAATGCTACGGTTACTCCAGAATGCTTCACCAAGCTGGTTTCTTCCCAATAAAGGTCTGTGTCACTAGTAGAAAATAGGGCTTTGGTTCAGGCCTCTCCGGCCGATTTGTCCTGGTTCTGCCACGAACCGGAACCCATGGGGGTCATACGTCCCGGTTCGTGCGCCCGGGGGCCGGCCGGGCCTCGTGGAGCATTGGTCCCGGTTCGTCTGGGGGCATATGTCCCGGTTCTAGACAAGAACCGGGACCAATGGGCCTCGCTCCTGGCCCACAACCACTAGTCCCAGTTTGTGGCTCAACCCGGGACGAAAGGCTGGCCATTAGTACTGGTTCCAGCCACAAACCGGGACTAATGATTTGGCTATATATACCCCTCTCCGGCGAGCAGAGCACTCCACTGGTGCTCTGTTTTTTCGAGGAGGGCAAGGGGAGGGCTTTGTGGTGCTCTAGCTCACCTCTTATGCACATGAGGTGTTCGATGAAATGCCCGAGCCACATTACTTAAGCTTTCTCCTCTCCAAACTCGACTTTCAAGCTCCATTTTTCTTAAGATTTGTCCAGATTTAGCGGTCCGTCACGTCCCATCCCCGTCTTCACCACCGTCGATCGCCCACGCCGATCTCGTCGCCGGCACCACCGTGGTGAGCCTCTTGTTCTTATCTTCTTTATAAAAGAAAAAAATTTCTTACTTGTATGATTAGATAGATAATTGTCTAATTTTCTTACTTGTATTATTGCTTGTTATTATATAGTGCGATGGTTTTGGTATCCGCCCCCGTTGGCCCTCGTCCTCTCTATGATTCGGATGTGTTATATATTATCTTTTATAACTATTCGTTTCATTTAGTGTTTATGGTAATTATGCCGACACCAACTTGACATAGATGTATTTATCTAGGAGGTATGTGAACCGGATATTACATACGACCCTCTTGTCGAGAGGTTAAATTTAGTTGAAGAAGAAAACGAGTATTTAAAAGAAAAATTAAAAAGAGTTGAAGAAGAGAAGAAAAGAGTTGAAGAAGAGAAGATATTGGAGTTGCATGTTGCGGATGTCGTAGAAGGTCACAAGATCAAGATGGATGCAATGCGCTTGAAGATTAGAAAGTTTAGAAAATATGCCATTCATAGCGAGGCTTGGTATCATTATGCCGTTGGATCAATTGTTACCTTGGTTGCGATTATGATCGCATTTGTTGTTGCATTGAAATGTTTTACATAGTTTCAATGTATGGTTTAATTAGATGCTCTGGAGAGCTATATGTTGTTCAATGAGAACTATGTATGTACTTTGGTTTTAATGTGATGATAAACTTCTATTAATTTGGTCACTTATATATTCATGATGTTCTGTAATAATGGTTTTTGACACACTTAATGCACGCAGATGAACCGGCAATGGATGTATGGTGACAGACACACCTCCGAGTACATTGAGGGCGTGCATGATTTTCTCGAAGTGGCTGAGGCAAACAAGCAGAATGGTTTTATGTGTTGTCCATTCTCTATATGTGGGAATACGAAGTCTTACTCTGACCGGAAAACCATTCACGCCCACCTGCTTTATAAGGGATTCATGCCACACTATAATGTTTGGACCAAGCACGGAGAAATAGGGGTTACGATGGAAGACGGTGAAGAAGAAGAGTACGATGAAAACTATGTGCCCCCTGAATACGGTGATGCTGTAACGGGGGAAGCTGAAGATCAAGAGGAACCGGACGATGTGCCTGATGATGCTCTCCGCCGGGTCATTGTTGATGCAAGGAGACAGTGTGAAAGTGAAAAGGAGAAGCTGAAGTTCGATCGGATGTTAGAGGATCACAAAAAAGGGTTGTACCCCAATTGCGAAGATGGCAACACAAAGCTCGATACCGTACTGGAATTGCTGCAGTGGAAGGCAAAGTATGGTATACCTGACAAGGGATTTGAGGATGTACTGAAAATATTTAAGAAGAGGCTTCCAAAGGATAACAAATTGCCCGACAGTACGTACGCAGCAAAGAAGGTCGTATGCCCTCTAGGATTGGAGGTGCAGAAGATACATGCATGCCCTAATGACTGCATCCTCTACCGCGGTGCGTACGAGGATTTGAACGCATGCCCGGTATGCGGTGCATTGCGGTATAAGATCAGACGAGATGACCCTGGTGATGTTGACGGCGAGCCCCCCAGGAAGAGGGTTCCTGCCAAAGTGATGTGGTATGCTCCTATAATACCACGGTTGAAACGTCTGTTCATGAACAAAGAGCATGCCAAGTTGATGCGATGGCACAATGAAGACCGTAAGAAAGAAGGGAATTTGAGACACCCCGCTGATGGGTCGCAGTGGAGAAAAATCGAGAGAAAGTACCGGGCTGAGTTTGGACATGAGCCAAGGAACGTATGGTTTGGTTTAAGCGCGGATGGCATTAATCCTTTCGGGGAGCAGAGGAGCAATCACAGCACCTGGCCTGTGACTCTATGTATGTATAACCTTCCTCCTTGGGAATGCATGAAGCGGAAGTTCATTATGATGCCAGTTCTCATCCAAGGCCCTAAGCAACCCGGCAACGACATTGAATTGTACCTAAGGCCATTAGTTGAAGAACTTTTACAGCTGTGGAATGGAAACGGTGTACGTGTGTGGGATGAGCACAAACAGGAGGAATTTGACCTGCATGCGTTGCTGTTTGTAACCATCAATGATTGGCCTGCTCTCAGTAACCTTTCAGGACAGACAAACAAGGGATACCACGCATGCACGCACTGTTTAGCTGACACCGAAAGTATATACCTGGACAAATGCAGGAAGAATGTGTACCTGGGGCATCGTCGATTTCTTCCGACCAACCATCAATGTCGTAAGAAAGGCAAGCATTTCAAAGGCGAGGCAGATCACCGGAAGAAGCCAGTCATGCGTACCGGTGATCACGTACTTGCTATGGTCAATGATTTACACGTAATATTTGGAAAGGGTCCCGGCGGACTATCTGTTCTGAATGATGACGAGGGACGCGCACCCATGTGGAAGAAGAAATCTATATTTTGGGACCTACCCTACTGGAAACACCTAGATGTCCGCTCGTCAATCGACGTGATGCACGTGATGAAGAACCTTTGCGTGAACCTGCTAGGCTTCTTGGGCGTGTATGGGAAGACAAAAGATACACCGGAGGCACGGGAGGACCTGCAACGTTTGCACGAAAAAGACGGCATGCCTCCAAAGCAGTATGAAGGTCCTGCCAGCTACGCTCTTACTAAAGAAGCGAAGGAAATCTTCTTTGAATGCCTACTCAGTATGAAGGTCCCGTCTGGCTTCTCGTCGAATATAAAGGGAATAATAAATATGGCCGAGAAAAAGTTTCAGAACCTAAAGTCTCATGACTGCCACGTGATTATGACACAACTGCTTCCGGTTGCATTGAGGGGGCTTCTACCAGAAAACGTTCGATTAGCCATTGTTAAGCTATGTGCATTCCTCAATACAATCTCTCAGAAGGTGATCGATCCAGCAATCCTACCAAGGCTAAGGAGTGATGTGGCGCAATGTCTTGTCAGTTTCGAGCTGGTGTTCCCACCATCCTTCTTCAATATCATGACGCACGTCCTAGTTTATCTAGTCGACGAGATTTTCATTCTGGGCCCCGTATTTCTACACAATATGTTCCCCTTTGAGAGGTTCATGGGAGTTCTAAAGAAATATGTTCGTAACCGCGCTAGGCCAGAAGGAAGCATCTCCATGGGCCATCAAACAGAGGATGTCATTGGGTTTTGTGTCGACTTCATTCCTGGGCTTAAGAAGTTTGGTCTACCTGAATCGCGGTATGAGGGGAGACTGACTGGAAAAGGCACAATTGGAAGGGACTCAATAATATGCAGGGACGGACATTCTTGGTCTCAAGCACACTACACAGTTCTACAGAACTCTATCTTGGTGGCCCCGTATGTCGATGAACACAAGAACAGTCTGCGCTCCAAACATCCAGAGGAGTGTGACGACTGGATTACACATGAACACATCAGGACTTTCTCTGATTGGTTGGAAACACGTGTCAGAGGTGACAACACTATTTTTGATGAGCTGTTCTCGTTGTCCAGGGGACCATCTTCAACTGTATTGACTTACAAAGGATACGAGATAAATGGGAATACATTTTACACGATCACCCAAGATCAAAAGAGCACCAACCAAAACAGCGGTGTCCGCTTTGATGCAGCAACCAAGAGGGGAAAGGACACATATTATGGTTACATAGTGGACATATGGGAACTTGACTACGGACATGATTTTAAGGTCCCTTTGTTTAAGTGCAAATGGGTCAATCTGTCAGGAGGCGGGGTACAGGTAGACCCACAGTACGGAATGACAACAATGGATCTAAACAATCTTGGGTACACAGACAACCATTCGTCCTAGCCAATGATGTGGCGCAGGTTTTCTATGTGAAGGACATGTGTACCAAACCGAGAAAAAGAAAAGATATGGAAGCGAATACATCATATGATGAGCCAAAGCGTCATATAGTTCTTTCAGGAAAAAGAGACATCGTGGGATTGGAGGGCAAGACGGACATGTCTGAAGATTATGAAAAGTTTCATGAAATTCCTCCCTTCAAAGTCAAGGCTGATCCAAGCACCCTGTTAAGCGATGAAGAATATCCATGGTTACGGCGCAATAAGCAAAGGACACAAGCGAAGAAAAATTGAAGACAGATGAAGTCAGAAAGGGTTGAAAATTGATGATGTGGCTTTGAATGGTTCATTTTGAACACACAAAAAGTCTGGATTTCAAATAAGTTCAAAAAAAGGAAATCCCTTTGTAGATAGATCAACAAAACACACGGTTCTCCTTCATACAGCCCGACTATGGCTCGTGAGTGCCCGCGTATCAAATGCACCGTCGGGTTGTATGCAGCGAATCCGAATGATTTGTATTTGGTCGATGAACTGAAGGATTTCTAGATATATCAACAAAACACACGGTTTCGCCTGCATACAACCCAACTGTGGCTCGTGAGTGCCCGCACATCAAATGCACCGTTGGGCATATGCAGGCCAATCCGAATGATTTGTATTTGGTCGATGAACTGAAGGATTTCTAGATATATCAACAAAACACACGGTTTCGCCTGCATACAGCCCAACTGTGGCTCGTGAGTGCCCGCACATCAAATGCACCGTTGGGCGTATGAAGGCCAATCCGAATGATTTGTATTTGGTCGATGAACTGAAGGATTTCTAGATATATCAACAAAACACACGGTTTCGCCTGCATACAGCCCAACTGTGGCTCGTGAGTGCCCGCACATCAAATGCACCATTGGGCGTATGCAAGCCAATCCGAATGATTTGTATTATGTCGATGAACTGAAGGATTTCTAGATATATCAACAAAACACACGGTTTCGCCTGCATACAGCCCAACTGTGGCTCGTGAGTGCCCGCACATCAAATGCACCGTTGGGCGTATGCAGGCCAATCCGAATGATTTGTATTCGTACACACCGAGTGTCCGAGAGGTGGGATATATATAGGGGTCGTGTGCCTCTTTAGCCCCGGTTGCTAGCACAAACCGGTACTAGCGCGACACCTTAACTGTGTACAGGTCGGTTCCCAGATCCAACGACTCACAAGCGCTTAAAAGAAACACGCGATCCGTGTACTTCTTCCTGATTGGTGGATTCAGACCCGGGTGAGGTTAAAAGCACGCGCAGAGCCAACCTCCACTATTTCTCTTCTCGCGAAGTCTTCCCCTTCCGCGGCACCGCCACCATCCAGTTTTTGCCGTAACCCTCTCAACTTTTTAGCACATGCTATGTGGGTCAAATGATGATACCATGCCAAGTTTCAACATTTTGGGAGTTCATTTGTAGTGCTAGAAACTGGAAAATTAAATAAAGCAAAAAATAAAACAAAAAAACTGGAAAAAAAATGCCACCGATTGGGCCACCACGGCCTGAATACGACTAGAAACCCAACCATGGGCCAGGATTCATGCCCGCAATAGGCCCAATAGGCCCACAGGCAAGTAGTGGCAGATTAGGCCCGGAAGCCTGGAGTTGAGAGGAGCTCGAGACGGTACGCTCAGCAGCGCTTATAAACCGCTCGAGCGCTCCCTCGACTAGCGAGGTGGGACTAAACATCCCACCGCTCCGCGGCGCAAGGCGTTTGCTTCCGGTTGGTGGCACAAACCGGAACTAAAGGGGAGCATTGGTACCGGTTCGTGACCTCAACCGGGACCAATGCCCCCCTTTAGTCCCGGTTGGTGGCACCAACCGGAACCAAAGGTCTCTGTTTGCCGCCTTTTCGGCTGCTGAAAAAAACCTTTGGTCCCGGTTGGTGTCATCAACCGGTACTAAAGGGGGGCATTGGTCCCGGTTGTTTGCAAGAACCGGTACCATCACTCTGGGAATATAAATGGCACTTGTAAATTTTCAGTTCTAAATCTCGCCATTTCCCCCGACGACGCCGGAGACAAAACCGACGCCGTCAGGCTGCCCAACTGTTGGATATATGCTCTAGAGGCAAATAATATATGATTATTCCAATATATCTAAGAAAGTTCATAACCAGTTTCATACCATGCTAGAACTGTATCAGTGAAACAATGATACAAGTGTGGTATAGAAAACCCCAGAGTTCCTAGTTAGCCTCTACATCGATAACTAGTTCATGGTCAACATGATGATCGTGGTTTCGCGATCATGGAGAATTAAGTCTCTTGACTATGAGGTCACCTCACTGGTTAAGTGACTTGATGAACATTACCCAAAGTAAGCATTACAGCATGATCAAATCTTATGAAGGTTCAGTGTTGTAATTACAGAACGTGGTAGACCATTCCTTTGACCGTGAGTACGTGCATAATCACTATCTTCCCGGATGCTTTGACTTACATCCCACCACCTGACTGAAATATGCGGGTCATAACGGTTGTATCTTAGGTATTCCGTGGAGATATGTTGAGAAGTATTGTTACAAGAGAGGGATTTGTCAATCCATATAATGGATAGATACTCGGGGCCCACTCGGTGAGATTCCATCCATAAAGCTGCGCAGCGTGTGACTAGGTCACGGGGATGAATATCACGGGAACGAGTGAATGAGGATTAGTTCAGAACGAGGTTGAACCAGACATAGGATGTCATTGATCGAATCTCGGAACAATCCAGTATCGCTGACAAATGGAATGCTATACGGCGTAAGGTCCAATCGGTGTTGATATCCGGAATGCACAGGGGTCATTATGGGCATCCAGGTCCCGCTGATGATCATTGACTATAGCCTCTGCTCGGTCATGACTGGAGTGTTCTCGGACCGTAGGGTAACACACTTAAGGGCTCGATGAAATCGGAGACCTTTTCGGAACCATCGGAGCAACCAAAGAATAAAGGAAACAATATCGGAGAAGTACCGTGTTGAACCGAAACAAGTTCGGAGTGAACCGGAAGGTGTTCCGGAGCACCGGGAGATGGAATATTATGTTTTAGTTATTAATTAATTGAATTAATAATTAAAATCATTTTATTTCTAATTAATATGTGCTATGGGCCTTAGTGGAGAAAAAGGCCCATTAGGGGAATTAAAGGGAAAAAGAAAAAGAAAAAGAGGGGGGAGGCGCCATGGGCCCTACGGCCCATGAGGGGTACGCCCCCTCCCCCCCCCCCTTGGCCGGCCAACTCCCTTAGCAAGGGACTTTAGTCCCACAATTCTAAGGGAGGAGGGTTGACTCCCTCCCCTCTACCTATATATAGATGGGCAGGGTGCACATATTTAATACACAGAAATTCGTGAGAAAATAAATATTATTCCGAATTGAGATCGGTTTTCTCCGGTCTTCTCCCCTCCCTTGTCTCTTTCACGGTGGACTCCCTAATGTGAGTCTATAGTGGAATTGAGGCTTCTCTGCTAGAATCGGAGGCCGTCGTGCTGCCGAAGCTCCGTCCGGAGGTCTGCTTCCGCCACCTCCGCTGGATCGGAGAACGGAGGTCGTCATCGAGTCTCGTACGTGTGCGAGTACTACGAGGTGCTACACGTGTGGCACTACACCCATCCGGGTGCTCAACACAGCCAGGGGGCTGTGAAACTTGATCGGCTACATCAACCACGTTTGTGGGAACGTTTCCCGCGCAACGGACTACACCCTGAGGTATGTTATTTCCGCACTTCTTTCCATTACGGTAATACGGCTAGCTAGATCTTGGGTTATGGGAACGCTAGTTAGAAAATTTGTGTTTTCTGCTACGAACCCCAACAGTGGTATCATGAGCTAGGTCTATGCTTAGTATTACTGTACGGATAGAACACATCGGGGATGTGGGCGTTGATTGTATGATTGTTACCCTCCCACGTGTACTTGTTCACATCTGCGGCATTGTTTGATGAAGCGGCCCCCGACCGACTTTACGTGTAACAGCCCAGTTTTCACAAAAAATTAAAATTTTGTTTTCGGTGTGAATTGTTTGATTGTCTGATTTGTTTGCGGTGTTTGCATCCCCGATTTATCGATCGGCAATTATTTTTCCCCCTCTTATCTCGTACCGGACGGAGACCGACCCTTGCCACCTTGACGCTTGACCTTTGCGACACCGGGTTTCGCCCGATCACCGTCGCGAAAACCGCACGAGACCAGCCGCAGCCAACGGAACAAAAAACCCCGTTTAATAATTAAACGGGATATTTTTATAGCGCGCCGGAAAGTGTTTTCGGAACGGTTCCAGCGCGAGGTGAACGCCTCCGGCTCGACGCACTGATCGCGCAGTTCGAAGTTTTACCCGAATCGGAGGTACTGCGGACCCCCGGCGGTCAGAAACGTGAGTACCGCGCGCGCGAGAGAAAAACAGATGATGTTTTTACAAACTGTCAGCCACCCATGCTATATAAAGACCACCACACTCCCACCCACCCTAGGCAGCCACCAGCCCCAGATCTGACCCAAAACACCCCCAAAATTCGAAACCCTAGATCCCAGTTGTTCCCGGCCGTTCGATCGGGCGATCGGAGGGCTACGGTGGTGCCATGTCGCCCTGGCCAGCTCCCCCCTTCTCCCTCCTCTCTCCTCACGCCTCCTGCCCGTGGAGTCCCGAGGCCGCCGCCGCCTCCATGGCGAGCTCGAGACGCACCGGCGAGCCAGCCGCGCCCCTCTTCCTCCTCCCTCCTTCCCTCTCACCTCTCCCTCCTTCTCCTCCTAACCCCCCTGCCTCTCCTCTTCACAGGACGCGCGGCGCCGCCGGTCACCTGCAGGACCCGCGCCATGGAACCCCAGCTCACCTCGCCGCCTGCCCGCGCCGCCCTTCCCGCCGGATCCGGCCGGCGCCGCCGCCCCTGCGCCCTCCTGCTCTCCTTCCCGCGCTCCCCTCGACCCACCTCGCCGCTGCACGGCGTCGCCACCACCGCCAGTTCCCCGTCGGGAACGACCAGGAGGGCTGGCCTCTCGCTGCGCCTCCTTGTGGGCCGGCGCACCAACGAGGCTTGCCCGCGCCGGCGGCCCAGCGCCCCCAAGCCCCAGCTAGCCCCAGCCAGCCAGGCCGCCCCTCTTCTTGGGCCGGCCCAACAGTGAGCGCCCAGCCCCCTTTTCATTTTTTATTTATTTAGATCTGTTTTTTTTTCTGTTGGGCCCAATAGCTCTAGTTTCGGCCCGTTTAGGTTTTTTTTTGTATTAGGATTTTGCAGTGCAAGTAGCTTTTTCACCGTAGCTCCGATCGCGACACGTAAAATATGAAACTTGCTTAGTTTTGTGTCTAGTTTAATAAATTTGTGCTTGTTTGCCATGTTTGACTTTGTTTACCTGTTGTTTGACTGCTAATTACACTGCCTGCCACTGTAAACTGTAACTGCTATAACTTTTTATCTGTTGCTCTGTTTAAAATGTTCTTTATATGTAACTTGGCTAGAATTGCATGTAGGTTGTGTTTTTGCTGTTCTTGCTTGCTAATAAAAATAATAAAATATTGTTTAGGTAAAAACAGTACAAAATTCTATTTTTATCGTGGGGTCCGCAATAGTTTGCATGTCTAGGATTTCACCCCACTTAAATTGACTAGCTTAGGTAGTTTAATTGTGCTTCACCTCTTGCCATGTTTGTGTGCTATGCCATGCTTTCTTGAGTTGCCATGTTAATAACCGTTGTTTGGTCACCTGTAGCTAAACAACTTGAACCACCGTAAATGTGCGGTATCGTCGTGTGTGACGAGTACTCCACTTAAATCGTTAGCAACCGCTCTCGACGGTAGGTGCGATGTCTCGTGTTACTTCTTGTTGATGCTTGCTCGTGTTTGCTCCGTAGTAATAGTGGTGCACCGTTGATTGCTTTCCAGTGTTTACTTCTTGTGTGCTCCCGCGGGTACCTCTCGGAGACGATGCGAGCGTGCGATCGACTACACCTTCAGAACCCGACTTATCAACGGGCAAGGGCTTGCATTACTTATGATCCATTCTATTTCAACCAGCGGTTTGCATGCAAGTCTAGGTTAGGTTCGATGTTTGATCCTACCACATGTTTACAGCCTCTTTTAAACCGATACAGCCATGTCCCCTCCCAGCAAACCTTGTACTGCTATGTTACTTTTGCTCGTTGCTCAGCCCCTGCTTAGTATGCATGCTTAGGATGCTACGATGTTACCCTGTTACTCTTTGGGTTGGGATATCACTTGATTATTATATTATTGTTGATGAGATGATTATTATAAATGTTGACTATATTCGACGAAGGATGGAAGGTCTAGGCTATCCCGCCCCGACGCTTTGTTCCATTCGAGTCACCTAGGATCCGAGTTCCGGGTATTGGTTTTAAGACTGAACGTGCCTAACCGCGTGTGGGATTTTATGGGGTCCCCTTTTCTTACCTATCTAGCTTCAAAAATTTCTAGAGGTGGCCCAAGCTGATTTACCATTTGAAAACATGCATATATATCTTGTCGTGTCGCTCCTAGCAGATATCTTTTAAAACAACCCGGATTAGCGAGGACTTAGTTTCCCTGTTGGTCCACCTTTGACCGGCGAGGGCCCGGTCTCATAAGAGAACTAACCGGTAACCCAAATCCTGTTAAGACGGAAGAGTCCGATCCGAGAGCGTGGCCAGCTTTTGGATTGGGTGTCGACTCCCCGGGGGCCACCCGGATTTGTTCGTTGTTAGCTAGAGGGACTTCTCGTTTCGGATCTCTTGGAACTAAATCATAAAATGGTTGCCTGTGATGGGTAGTAACTGAGAGTGATGGGCGTGCGTGCGGAGCCTCGTAATGGGCAGTTGGTACACCCCTGCAGGGTTAAATCTTTTCGAGAAGCCGTGTCCACGGTTATGGACGACTTGAGACCTACTCCTTGTTCATAGACAACAACAACTGAGATAATCTTAATATAACTTGATCAACGTGTGTGTGCCTTGACTGCTTCTTCTTCGTCGGGATGCGAAGAGGAGGACAAGGATAGGATTGGTGTTATGTTTGCGTATGTAGGTGGATAGCAGACTTGTTGGAGGCGATTCCTCATCGAATGCTTGGCTTCTTATCTTACTCTCTAGATCGTTAGCCACTTCATAAATGCTAGTGCGGCAGCAACCTCACCACTTACCCCTTCCTTACCGTAAACTACTAGTTGTCCTAGAATGACGAGTGATGAAGTCCTTGCTGGGTCAGATGACCACTACAGTTGGATGCTGAGTACCTCTGTACTCATGATACTACCCCCAAACTCTTTTCAGGGTTCTTGATCGACAACAGGTATGGTGATCGACGTTTCACGTGGAGACTCGACGACGACTAGTTAGGCGGATCCCGGCGGAGGGCCTGGACCCGTGTGGTTATGGTATCGGCGTCTTTCTCTTTGCCAGTAGGCATTTGCTTGTAGTCTGTACTCAGACATGTATCTTCCGCTGTTGTATTGTATTTGAGGTAGTTGTATGTCGATTTTATGAGATGTTGTATCCTTGTATCTGTAATGTTGTGATATCATGTTGGAAATCCGGGGCATATGGCTATGTCATATGTCGCGGTGGGACCGATATGTGCTTCGTCCCCGGATCTGGGTGGAAACACCTAGATCTGGAACAGTACCGCATATCGGGCCTTACATTACGCGTACTCTTACGCGAGACTGGTTCCACGCTTGACATGCGGCTTGTACCGTATAAAGTGGCTGGGGGGTGTCTGTCTCTCTACTTTAGCGGATGTAGCATTTGCAACGGAGGGCCCCGTGCGGGGTGTAATAGAGACAATCGTATGGTTGACGTTGTGGTTGACTCGTAGGTTAAAACCTGTTTAACTATGAAAGCCCTAGCAGCCACGTAAAACTTGCAATATACAACTAGACCGTCTAAACCTTGTATTGCTAAGTGGGGGCTATCGTTTGTTTGTTTATGATGTAGTGATAGCTTTTCTATGTGTTACTAGTAAGTAGTAATCGTCATCATAAAACAAACTAAAATGGAGACACTGTAGACTTAGTGTTGCCATAGCCCAGACATCTTAAAACTTGCTAGTATAGGATACACGACGGTAGCATGTGATAAGATGATCCCTTAACAAAGCCAAACACAAGTATTCTACCGAAGTGTGCACCACCTGGAAGGTTCCCCCATATGGCTTGATGCTCCGTACATAGCGGAGTTGTCCTACATATTAACTGGAGTTCGCATGAGGTTGGGTTCAGCAAGCCTGGCATATGCAGATATGGCCTTGCTGAACAGCATATAACATGGAGGTTAATTTGGCGAGCCTAGCATATGCAGATATGGCCTCGGAATACTAGAGATCGAAAGATCGAGCATGAGTCACAGCACATATAAGATAATGTGATCGCACAAGTTGTTGTCTACCTTTGAAACTGACCCGTCGGCCGTGTGATATTCGAGGTCGGGCAGTGAATCTGGATCATGTAATCACTAAAACTTCTTAGGGATGAAATGTTTTAGTGCGAGCTCATTTATAATATGATTATATGAACTCATTGTTGTGAACTAGTCTTAATTGTGTTCCTTGCAATTATGTTTGTGGAAAATGGATAATACCCAGTACCTTGAAATGGTTTCCTTCTTACATGGTGAAAGACTTAAAGAAAATGGGTCAAACTTCATTAGTTGGTACTTACGCCTTAGAGCCGTGCTCAAGAGAATCAACCTTTCATTCTTAACTAAAAGGCACGTGGGAAACCCTCCAGAAAACGACATGGATGCACAAGCGGCGATTGATTATCAATATCGTCGAAGGACATATGCCATAGCTAAGGGTATCATAGAAACCAGCATTCCGCAACCTTTGCGTGAGGAGTATGCTGATTTGGATACATACGATATGATCGATGAGCTGAAGTCATCAAACTTGCATCAGTTTAGAGTTGCCAGATTTGAGTTAGAAAGTGAGTTTCTCTCTACAAAGATGGAAGAAGGCTCTTTCCTGAAGGCACACTTGGCCAAGATGCATGAGATACATCTGAGCCTCGTAGATGATTTTGACTATGAGACCACACATGAGTCTGCGATATACACGGTGTTACACTCGCTTCCACCGAGCTATACAGACCATGTCCATGGCTATGTCGGCAGAGGTGAAAGCCTCGAGTTCTCTGACTTCATGGATAGACTTCAGTACCTGGAGGTCGAACCCATTGAAGGAGAAGTTGTCGATGGAGAAGGTATATACTTGATATACTTTATAAATGTTTTACTCCCTTATACAACAGTTGCAGTAAATGAGTATCTGATACTTATTCTGTTTTATGAAAACAGGACCTGCCGTTGCATGGACGGGAAGAGGTGAAATCGAGGATTGATGGATATCAAGTCAGTTGATGGCCAGCATGGATTCCACCGAGACATCTATCATAGGAGATACTTAGAGTATTAGATAAATCTTATGTAATCATTATAGTATGAACACTTAGTTGTGTGTCTTGCATCTCGCGAGACAAAGTTATTCATGTAATGAGACAAGTCAGTTGTTCCATCTTTATGAATAAAAGTGTGCTTATACTTTGATTACGTCTTGATTTATGATATGATAGAAAGCATTTATAATACTACTATTATTGTCAAGAAATAATTCAATGTTTAATGATAAAGTTGTCTTGATTATAACAAGTCAAAGATTTGATTGCATGAGGTGACTTCATAACGGATGAAATCATTAAATGTATGAACTATTAACTTGTGAGTTCATTATCGAATGAAAATCATAACTTGATTGCATGAGATGGATTAGATACACGATCTATGAACCTCTGCAATAAATATAACCATGACAAGGTTCTAGCAAGTAGAACTTGTGCCAATCATTATACATAAATGATGTATTAAATGGGCACGTGAGTTATCATTAAAGACTTCATATGATTAATTGAAAGTTGTATTCAATTGAGATCATAAAACTGAGATTCGGGAATCACAGTGAGAAGTGAGAATACAAGGATACATATCACTACGCTACGATCCAAAGTGATAAGTATTGATATTGACATAATGGGAGACTTGTGGAAGTTGTACCACAAACTACGATGGAAGTTGAAAGTACTAGACTACTTAAACCATTCGTAGTCATACTAAACCGTAGTATGGTCTAAACGTTCTTTCCCCTAGCACTATAGTTATTGTCGAATAAGATTGTTTAATTCATTAAGTTAAAACACCCACTTCATGAATAGGAAACCATCCTAATTCTAATGAGACATGATAGCTCCATAACTGATGGTGTTATAAGGTTTCTTAAAAGAAAGAATTTCTTTGTAATAAAACTACGAGCGATTGAAATTACATATTCTCCCCGAATAGCAAAATTTGTGTTGCTTGATTGGTAATACGAGAAAAGTCTCTCGACACGGAGCCAATGGGAGATAATGGAAACTTTGACCGGGGTATTGGACCTTGCCTTCATAATATAAGAGTATTGCAACGGAAGCATGTTCCGCTGTAATGACGCTATATAAGGAAGGATATGCCAAAGATGATTGATCTTGGTATATGAGTTGAAGCCATTGTTGAATTTAGAAGGTTGTCATGAATACGTTTTGTATAGAACAATAATCATGAGTCCTCTTAATAAAACAATAAAGAATAACATTGCTTGAAGACACAAAGGAATGATGGTAGCCTAGAACACGAGGAGAAATGAAATAATATTGAGTTACATAAAGGATGGCTCACGTCCCGTGAAATAAATCGGTTATTTCATATTCTCGACAAACTGGAGAGTTATTGAGAATAATGTAATGGACATAAGGCATTATTTGGTTATGACCAAAGTTCAATGGTGATTGACTACGGAAACGTAGGAATGCTTTAATCAATAAAATATTTCATTTACACTACGATGGACCATAGCCTGAAATTGCATCTGAGTCAAATTTGGGATTTGAAAGAGAATTGCAATGGGCATGACGAAGGTTACTTCGTTAAAAGGATGGACTATAGTACCTCAAGACAGGAACCCTCAACCTTGATTTGATCAAGTGATTTTGTGATGACCAAAATATTGAGTGGTCCTGCAGTTTCATGAAACTGAGTGGGAGCTTTGAAGACTTCCCGGAAACTTGGAATGCAGAGGGCATTTTCTGAGTGGGAGCTTTGGAAGCATTGTCATTATGTGAGACATAGTGAAACAATAAAATGACTTTATGAAAGCTGAAATATATGAGTATATGATGGATATATTTGAGTGGGAGCATGATCATTATCTCAAACACATATGCATTGATATGTGAGAAGAATGATCTCATATGTATATATATGGATATGCATTGATTGTGTATATAGAAAATTGTCTTATATACATATGTGCATTATGATATATATAGAGCATAAGGCAAATAAAATACAAGATTGCAAGAATCTTCTTTTATGTGAAATACCAACACATTACACGTTGAAATCTATATGAGTAGATTAAGATACGGATAATGAAACGAAGTGAAGGTTGGAATAATCTTCTAGACAAGAAACAGGTTCTTGTGGCTAGAAAATATATAATGGATGAAATCCAAATATCACAAGCAATGTCTTGATGGAAGAATAGAGATGCACCATGTACTTGACATGTGATCTTATATGTTCTTGACATATGATTCTACCATATAACATGCGTTGTGAATCCAACAACAGAATGACTCAAAAGTTCTTGGAAGAAGAACAGATTCCGATGTGCTTTAGGAGTAAAACACAGAATCTGAATAAAGTCCATGCATTCAGTATATAGAGAGGCAATACTGAGGACTATTCTCTAAAATATAGAGAGGATAATAGACTTGAATGTAATGCAAGATTACAATTGCAATCCATATTATGGGTCTACATGGAATTAGAGACATCACCAAAGACATGAAAGAAATGTGAGCAAAATTCACGGTACTACAAACATACAAGTTTAGCGTTAGAAGTATTGGACTTCTGGCTGAGTGTATTTCCCAGTATATATGACTAAGGATGAGTCTTCTAAAGACTGAACCAAAAGATCATTGGAGGATACTATGAAATAATAGTCTCACTCTCCCGCGAAACTTATATCCAACCATTATATGATAATGAGTGGTATGTCAAAAGAGCTTTTGACCTGTACCAGTTGCAAAGGAAACATACGAATCTGAATTGGTGCAGTTCGTTGACGAACCCTCTTCCATGAGCATGCATGATCAATGAAACACTTATGTGATAAGATGATTATGATCGGAAAAATGCGGCTAGATGATTAGCACTCTAGTGCAAGTGGGAGACTGTTGGATATATGCTCTAGAGGCAAATAATATATGATTATTCCAATATATCTAAGCAAGTTTATAACTAGTTTCATACCGTGCTAGAACTGTATCAGTGAAACAATGATATAGGCGTGGTATAGAAAACCCCAGAGTTCCTAGTTAGCCTCTACATCGATAACTAGTTCATGGTCAACATGATGATCGTGGTTTCGCGATCATGGACAATTAAGTCTCTTGACTATGAGGTCACCTCACTGGTTAAGTGACGTGATGAACATTACCCAAAGTAAGCATTACAGCATGATCAAATCTTATGAAGGTTCAGTGTTGTAATTACAGAACGTGGTAGACCGTTCCTTTGACCGTGAGTACGTGCATAATCACTATCTTCCCGGATGCTTTGACTTACATCCCACCACCTGACTGAAATATGCGGGTCATAACGGTTGTATCTTAGGTATTCCGTGGAGATATGTTGAGGAGTATTGTTACAAGAGAGGGATTTGTCAATCCATATAATGGATAGATACTCGGGGCCCACTCGGTGAGATTCCATCCATAAAGCTGCGCAGCGTGTGACTAGGTCACGGGGATGAATATCACGGGAACAAGTGAATGAGGATTAGTTCAGAACGAGGTTGAACCAGACATAGGATGTCATTGATCGAATCTCGGAACAATCCAGTATCGCTGACAAAGGGAATGCTATACGACGTAAGGTCCAATCGGTGTTGATATCCGGAATGCACAGGGGTCATTATGGGCATCCAGGTCCCGCTGATGATCATTGACTGTAGCCTCTGCTCGTTCATGACTGGAGTGTTCTCGGACCATAGGGTAACACACTTAAGGGCTCGATGAAATCGGAGACCTTTTCGGAACCATCGGAGCAACCAGAGAATAAAGGAAACAATATCGGAGAAGTACCGTGTTGAACCGAAACAAGTTCGGAGTGAATCGGAAGGTGTTCCGGAGCACCGGGAGATGGAATATTATGGTTTAGTTATTAATTAATTGAATTAATAATTAAAATCATTTTATTTCTAATTAATATGTGCTATGGGCCTTAGTGGAGAAAAAGGCCCATTAGGGGAATTAAAGGGAAAAAGAAGAAGAAAAAGAGGGGGGGAGGCGCCATGGGCCTTAGGGCCCATGAGGGGTGCGCCCCCTCCCCCCCCCCCCTTGGCCGGCCAACTCCCTTAGCAAGGGACTTTAGTCCCACATTGCTAAGGGAGGAGGGCTGACTCCCTCCCCTCTGCCTATATATAGATGGGCAGGGTGCACATATTTAATACACAGAAATTCGTGAGAAAATAAATATTACTCCGAATTAAGATCGGTTTTCTCCGGTCTTCTCCCCTCTCTTGTCTCTTTCATGGTGGACTCCCTAGTGTGAGTCTATAGTGGAATTGAGGCTTCTCTGCTAGAATCGGAGGCCGTCGTGCTGCCGAAGCTCCGTCCGGAGGTCTGCTTCCGCCACCTCCGCTGGATCGGAGAACGGAGGTCGTCATCGAGTCTCGTACGTGTGCGAGTACTACGAGGTGCTGCACGTGTGGCACTACATCCATCCGGGTGCTCAACACAGCCAGGGGGTTGTGAAACTTGATCGGCTACATCAACCACGTTTGCGGGAAAGTTTCCCGCGCAACGGACTACACCCCGAGGTATGTTATTTCCGCACTGCTTTCCATTACGGTAATACGGCTAGCTAGATCTTGGGTTATGGGAACGCTAGTTAGAAAATTTTGTGTTTTCTGCTACGAACCCCAACACCAACCCCAACACCGACGCCGTCAGGCTGCCCCGACGCCGCCCGCCGCCCCCGACGACACCGGAGACGACACCGACGCCGTCAGGCTGCCCCGACGCCGCCCACCGCCCCCTCCGTCGCCGTCGCCACCACCCGTGCCCGTTGTCGTTGCGTTCTGGGTGATCCACCGCCTCGTTTCCCCCTCCCAGCGCTCCTCCCCGCGCTCTCCTTCGCCTTCCGATCGTGGACAGAGCTCTGGCCACTGCCGGGCTCGTCGTCGTGGTCGCGGGCAACCTACGAGAGGCCGCGGGCTACCTGCGGGTGCCTTCCCCGTGCCTCCCCCCGTGCCCGGGAGCTCGACTCCGGGAGGGCGCCGCCGCGCACAGTGGCACCGGCGTCATGCCGCCGGCCAGCCCCTAATCCCCCTGTAACCCCCCCCCATGCCACTTACATGTGGGCCATAATGCCTAATTAAACTAGTCGGTTTAATTTAACAGAGGGATTAAGACCCAGTCACTGACCAGAGGGCCCCACTGGTCAGTTGGACCAGTCAACCCCCCTGCGTCAGCATGACGCATGCATGACGCAATAAAGCTTAAATGATTTAATTTAAATCGGAAATTCCAGAAACTTATGTACTTTACAAATGTTGAAAAAATAAAAAAAAGATTTATGTATTCATTGTTGCAATAATGGTGTATACAAACTTGAGCAATTTAAATAACTTTAGAAGTACCGAACTCTCAAGAGCCAAAACACCATTTGTAAAGCGTCGCCGAGGCCACCCAAATTTACCAAGTCGATGGTTGGAAACTAGGGTAAAGGGTCGAGGGTCACCGAGGGGTCGATGGTCGGGAACTAGGGTAGAGGGTCGAGGGTCACCGAGGGGTCGATAGTCGGGAACTAGGGTAGTGCCTTGTGTGAAAGTATTGAAGAAATCCATGGCTTCATCATGCCCCCATGTTTGGCTCAGGGCGCCATCTTATATAGATTTATTGTCGTGCCAAAAACTGGTGTCAACACATGCCCCCATGTTTTTCGGCAAAACTTGTATGTTTGGCACACTAATATATCCATGCTATATATATCATGTTTGTATATTAAGTGTCATGTTGTAATTAATATTTTGCAGAAACTATGGATGGTGGTCAAAGAAACTTAGAACAAGAAGAGATGTTGGGGGAAATCATACGCGAAGGACCGTTTTTGGTGGGCGACATCGTCCGGGTAGGAGGTGATGTCTTCCAATTTCTGAACGACACCGATGGTCTGGAAGAAGAGGGTGAAGCAGGCTCCGATGATCGGACAATGGAGGTGGAAGGACATGCTTATGATGGCTCCTATGAGCGAACGGAGGAAGGAGTTGTTGGAAAGTCCGGTGAGGTATATATAATAATTATGCCTGTGCTGACTAGCTAATTGATGCATTAATTGTTTTGGACTGTGCACACATATTAACTCTCTTCTTTTCTAGCCCTCCGTATTCGGATCGAGCCAAACTTCGGTAACGAGACGAGGCCCAAAGAAAAAGTTGTGCCCGGATAAAAGGTTCACGATCACCGGCATCAATAGAGATGGCCAACCGATTGAACCCAGCCGGACCAAAGATGCATTTTCTGCTCAGTGCGGGGTTCTTGTTAGGGACATGATCCCGATCAGCATCCAGCAATGGAATAAGCCGAAGGCCGGAGACCCTGAAGTGTCTTTTTTCATCGATAGACAGAAAGATGATCTTTGGACCGCGCTGAAGGAAAATTTCACCCTACCGGAAGAGGAGCGTCCGGAAAAACCAGTTACAGAGAAAAAGGTCAAGACTCATGCTCATAAGAAGATGACAGAGCTATTCAGGAGGTGGAAGAATGAGTTAAAAACAACGTCTGTCGACAAAGAGAAGACTCCAACATTCACTGGCCGATTTGAGAAGATAAGAGAACAGTGGCCCGCATTTATGGCCCACAAGACATCGGAGAAGAGTAAGAAGATGTCAGCGATAAACAAACTAAATGCAGCAAAGAAGAAGCATCACCATTGCACGGGGTCAGGTGGCTAGCACAAAGCCCGACTGTTGTGGGAGAAGGCTGAAAAGGCCCTTCTTGACAAAGGGATCGTACCAACGACATTGAACTGGCCAGAGCGTGCAAGGAATTGGTTCTTCGGGGTTGGGGGAACCTTGCACCCTGAAACAGGGAAGTGCTTTTGGACGAACGAACAACTGAGAGTACCGATCACCAAGCTTGAAGAGTTAATCGCCCAAACGGAGGCAGGGACGTTCGTTCCCGACAGAGAGAACGACGAGCTCACAATGGCCCTCGCGAATCCTGAGCACCCAGGACGAACACGAGGCACGACAGGCTCCCTTCCGTGGAAGCATGGGTTTCCCGACGCAGGCGGTTACAAAAGCAGGGAGAGAAAGAGGAAACAGGAGCAAAGCGAAATATAGAACCTGCATGCATGAGTACAAGCGCTAGAGGAGAGGCCTCGAGCTGACGAAGCTACCCTAGAAGCTACCCCGCCATCTCAGCGGAGAAGTAGCGTGGCTTCCACCGAGGTCATTGCGCAACCTGATTTGACGGCTTCCAGGTACCCCGTGGATGAAATCACGGAGTCTCAAGAATGCCACCTTAAGAAGCAATTGATGCAATTCAAACCCACGGTGGCTATCGGCCATGTTGTACCTCCTCGACCCAACGGAACTTTTCACTGTCTTCCGATTCCACAAGGCTATGATGTTGTGATGGTCGATGAAATAATGGAGGGATATGAGGAGATCGAGCTTGACTACCCTACAGGCAAAGGGGAAAATCTCCTGC
The DNA here is from genome assembly GCA_950022295.1 of Bromus sterilis. Classification (NCBI taxonomy): domain Eukaryota; kingdom Viridiplantae; phylum Streptophyta; class Magnoliopsida; order Poales; family Poaceae; genus Bromus; species Bromus sterilis. The sequence continues at coordinate 298,354,752 of OX465601.1, read as the reverse complement.
AGAATGCTCTGAGGACTTCATGTCTATGGCCGAAGGAATTCATCAAGCTTCCGAACTGGACGGCACCTACGCCTCCTCCTCCTCCTCCGGCGAGTAAGGGCCCACCTCCTCCTCCACCTCCTTCTCCGCCTGCGTCGGCGCGTCCGAGCAGCCCGTCTCCTCCTCCACCTCGTCAGCAAAAGCAGAAGAGAGCCGCCATCGGCGCTCCGGCTGCTCCGACGCCTCTTAAGAAACAAAGGAAAATAGCAGCCGTCGCTCCGGCATCTAGCAGTACAACCAACGGTGGGAGGCGATTCCAATACGGTCCATCATCTCTCAAGCCTCTTGAGCCGTTACCATACGAGAGGAGCGATGAGGAAAGCGCGAAGATCTCTAAAGGCGAAGTGGATGCCTTTTTTAAAAAGAAAAATCCACCTCCGAAGGAGAAGATAGATGAGGTGAAATTGAAGCGCACTTTGGATGCCCTGAAGCGACCACCACCGGCTCCGCTGGATGACAACCATGTCCGCGCTCTTAAAAAGAAACTGCAAGAAACGCGCCGGTCCGGAAGCACTGCAACTGACCAAAGGAGAGAACAACAAATTGCAAGAGGGAAAAAATTCCCCAGCTCGGCGAACAGGCGAAACGATTGTGCCCCCCGCTGCAGGTGTCTAGTGATATCGTCGTCGCAAATCTGCCGGCCGGGATGGTGCCCGGTACCAATCCTGGTGATTACCTGCCAGACGATATAAAATTTGATCGACTCGAGGTGGACGAACACAAATTCCAGCACGAGTATCCTCTCGTTAGACCTGATCAACAGCTACCAACGATGATGCGAAGATTCCATGAGTGGTACATGGACACCTGCAAGAAATCTAGGTTGGATAATGTGTTGCTTATGGTTAATGACAAGCATGACCTCCTTGGAATTGACACGTTGTGTGTTCCATTTGAGGATTTATTCCAGCTTTACAATGCAATGGCCATCGATAAAGTAATCGTCACTTGCTACTGTCTGTAAGTACTACTTCTTTAATTAACTATCTATATATAGCTCAGCTCTTTCATTGCATGTACATATAATTCACTATATCATGCAGATTGAAGATCATCGAATGCAAGAAAAGAGAAATCTATAATATTGGGTTCATTAACCTAAATCTCTTTGATGAATGGGCGATGAAAAAGAATCCCAAACAAGCCGAGGCCAACTTGCTACAATCGTTGCTTCAACATCAAAACAAACAAAAAATAATCTTTCCTTACAACTTCGAGTGAGTGTTATACTATGCATATTCGGTTTTCCTTTATTTGCTCGAGGTTATAGTAATGTAATTGATGAGTTATACATGCGTGCGCAGCTTCCACTTTATTCTCCTAGAGATTAAGCTTGAGGAGGGACTAGTAACCGTGTTAGACTCAAGACGAAAAGATCCCAAGACGTATGCGATCATCACTGAAATGCTTAAGAAGTAAGTGCAATCGATCATTATCGCAGCATTTCGGCAACTTTGTTCATTTCCTGATATTAGGTAATAATTATTATCTATGTCTGGTAGGGTTTGGATAACGTTCACCACAAAATCTCCAGGACTGCCGAAGGAGCTGGAATTTACACGCCCGAAAGTAAGTACTACTAACTAGTTCCGCGCATCTCCCATTATTTTCATTCTAGCTAGTTTCATCAATATCATTTATATAATGTTTGATTATCAGTTTGATTGACCTCTATTTCTCGTAAAGTGGTTGTGGCAGCAAGAAGGGACTAATCTTTGTGGATACTACGCGAGTACATCTACAACGCTACGATCTCTAAGGAGGGCGGCTACTCTAAAAAAGATTTTGATGTGCGTAACCAATAATATTCACAATTTTATTTTATTACCAACATTTGTGTTGAGTTTCATTCATATATATGTATTGACCCCCTTCTTCGAATTAGCTTTGGGAGCTGCAGGAAGAACTCCTACCACAAGATCGCATAATAGCAATTCAAGAGGAATTGGCGGGATTCTTTCTTGAACACGTCATCAGGAAAGAGGGAGAATACCATATGGAACTTGATTTCAGATGTTAGGGCATTGTAAGAGATCTTATATTGTATATATGTAGCTAGTAGCGTCAGATAGATATATGAAAACTTGTTGTTCGAACAATCTCACTTTTCTGTGTATATGTTCATGACGAACTTCTGTACTTAATGGTTTAATTCCTTCATTTGCTTACTAGCTAGCATGTCGAGTCCTCTCTATACGTATAGTGCGTAGCGTCGACCAAGCACAGAGATAAGAGAGGACACCTCTCTCTATTAGCTACAATATATGAAACCCCTAAATTAACCCTACAAAACCCCCATCCCCCCCCCCCTCTCAAAAAAAACCCAGACACGGAACTGCTGACGCGTGGAGGCATTTTGGTCCCGGTTGGGGCTACCAACCGGGACAAAAGGTCCTCCTGCCCGGGAAAGCCGCAGAGGCCACGTGGAGGCCCATCTGTACCGGTTCGTAAGAGAACCGGGACTAAAGGTTTTAGGCATTAGTAAAGACCCTTTAGTCCCGGTTCCAGAACCGGAACAGAAGGCCCTCTGGAACCGGGACAAATGGGCCTTTTTCTACTAGTGTGTGGTAACCTCTCTGGCCTGCCATCTTGTTATTTTACTCCAGTAGCCGCTCTCCATAAACGGAAGGTAATTGGTTGGCTTTTGCCAATTGCTCTTGTGGTGGGGTTCAACATTGTTGCTGCAATTGTTGTCATAATAATGCTTAGTCGTAACAAGAGGAAACCACAAGAAGATGTCACTGTTGAAGCAAGGGACCTATTCTCCGTTTGGAATTTTGATGGAAGATTAGCAGTTGACGATATTGTAAGGGCAACAGAAGACTTCGACGACAAGTACATCGTTGGAACAGGAGGGTACGGCAAAGTCTATAAGACACAATTCCAAGACGGGAAACTAGTTGCTGTGAAGAAGCTTCATCAGGCCGAAGAAGAGTTTCATGATGAAAGAAGATTTCGTAATGAAATGGAAATCTTATCACAGATCCGACAACGAAGCATCGTCAAAATGTATGGATTCTACTCCCATCCAGCGTATAAATTTCTCGTGTACGAGTACATGCAGAAGGGAAGTCTCCATGGGACATTGGAAAATGAGGAGCTCGCAACTGAATTAGATTGGAAGAAGAGAAATGCTATTGCAACTGATGTGGCTCAAGCAATATCTTATTTGCACCACGAATGCATTCCGCCGATAATCCATAGAGATATCACAAGCTTGTGTAGGTACATATGCATTTTCGCAAAATAGACAAAATTATTGATACTTCTAAGACATGCCAGTACACACTTAAAAGAACATTGACACAAACCTAATTTTTTCCTTATAAGAGAATATAGATCACTAGACAACCAATCTTTACATGTAAATCAATTCCATTATTGATGGATATATTGAATTATATCCATATAAAAAGATAGGCCATTCAACAATTATTAATTCGATGTAAACCAAGTCCATATTTAAGGAACATTGATTGAAAAATTGATTTATTCCCAATTCAAAACATAATTGTGCACCAAATGACTACTCGTTAAATGTTGAGTGCATCATCAGTACGAGCAATCTAAAGCTTCCAAAAATATAATGTGTCTCAATCCTATATAAGTTGTGTTCTCGAAAGAGCATACAAGTACATCAGGAATCACATAGTTCATTTTTCATTGAAAGGACCACAATTCCATAGACAAATGGGAAGCGATTATGTTGTCGTATCAGTCTTACTGTGCTTTTTATTCATAACTTGCTTCCTCACCTTGGTTGAATCAATAGACTCAGATGGCAACGTACATATGGATAAGAAGGTAACCAATATTTTACTTTTAGTTTTACATATGTCAGTCTTTGTAAATTGGTTTATGTATTCATGCCATTCTTAATCTTGATAAACTATTGGTTGTAATCATCCATAACTATTATGTGTTACTTATATGCCCAACTAAAATTTAGGACACCACACGTGGAAACAAATACTTGTATCTTTCAAAGACTTTGTACGTTATTATATATGCTAACAAGCCATGAACTAACATTTCTATCTGCAGAACACCACTCTTTTAAGACCGAAACCTTTCGATTTTCCTTGGAGAGCTAATATCATGGATGAAGAAAGCGGCATTATTTCTCATGTACACACACACACTCTCTCTCTCTCTCTCTCTCCTACCCTAAACATCTCTCTACTTTTTCATGTGTTAGATTTGGGATATTTTGTTGATTTCTTGGTGAGTACTGACCACAAAAAACATCACAATGTATGCCACAATGACATGTGATAAATATAAAAGACAAATTTAGACCTATGGAAAAAAATCTAGACTAACTCCAAAGGAGGAGGATTTTTTTTCTTATTAGATGGGAGAACCTCATAACGAGGACATAAAAGCACACCCTTGTTTATCATGTTGTGCTCTATAGATTTTCTTGTTTTTACTAATTTGAGCTATAATTTTCTATCACTAGTATGCAATGTGGCACACAAAGACAGCACAATTCTATGGCCTTCAAGCGGACATGAGTATATGGGCTTCACCAAATCAAGAAAAATCTCAAGAATCTGGAGCATCCTTACAGATCTATTGCCAAGATGGAGGAAACTACAACTTAATTCAAGCTGGATTTCACGTACAAATATATCACCCATCATCTCTAAAAATGATGAAGCCCATATAAACAACTTAATTCAAGCCTAATCTCTAAAAATGCTTTGGAATTAACAACTATTTCATAATCCGATTATGCTTGCAGACTTCCCCCTCTTTATACAATGACAGGGATATCCGCTTCTTTACATATTGGACTGTAAGTGTAATTAATGTCACTTTAATAAGTTACATATTATTGTTGTCCCCATATAGTTTTCTGACATTTTTTCAAGACTAAGTATAAGTCTCTTTGAATCAACAATAATACATGTTCCCCTCTTTATTGCTCAGAAAGACTTAAAATCAAAGGGATGCTACAACTCACAGTGCGCAGGATTTGTTCCTGCTAGTGGAGCTCATCTCCTGCCTGGACAATCCATTGGTCCTCCATCAATTTATGGCATACAAGACTACTACGTTAGGCTTAGTGTCAACCAGGTGCATCATTTGTCATATTTTACAGATTAGAATATCTACATAAGCTTATAAATGTGCCCGCTATTTCTACTATAACTAGATGATGCCCTCGGGTTACTGCATGAACCTCGTCGATTTGAAAATCATAAATAGATGCTAGAAGAACAACTATAAAAAGAGAAAAAAATTGATTGTAGTTAACAGAATACCATTTTTCTCACAAAAATGTGAAACATGAACTACATATGTATCCTCAGAGTGCCCAACACAAAATTAATGCAAAAAGAGTAAGTTATGAGGGGCATGCACGACTTGGATGTATGGTATGGGCTGCTTGGATAGGAAAAACAGGCACATATGAAAAAATAACTTAGCGACGAACATGCATGACTTGCTGATGTGATATGGTTGCACAAAAGAGAAAGAAAGTAGTGCGAAAAAGTAAACGTATAACTAGCATGCATGACTTGCTGGTGTTGGCTTCATGAATAGGAAAAATAGGTAGTGGATTGCAACTATTTAAGAATAGAGTATTAAAAATAACTAAAATAGGTTTTATGAACGTGAATATCAGTTAGGCATAAATTCATGTGGTTACTGAGTATAATATGCCTGTTATTTTACTGAGAAAATATGGAACATTAGTATCTGATAAATTGTACATCACCGAAGATTCTTGCTAATAACAACTCATTTTCTACTCTTCTTGTGCATGAAATTTATTGTTTCATGGATGTCCTCAATCCCTCGTTGACTACAGGATCCAAATTCTGGAGATTGGGTGGTGTACCGTCGCGATCTAGAAAACCCGTTATTCTTGGGACATTTTCCAAACAAGCTCTGCTCTGGAACACCACGTATACAAGCATTGACTGGATTCGTGAATTACTTGAAGACTGCACATGGTCCTCCAATGGGTAGCGGCCACTTCCCCAATCTTGATAATAAGGAATCTGCCTACTTCAAGTCCATTCAAACCTACAGCCCAAATGGCCGTGCTTCCGACATCTATGGCGTTTCGATGTTCAAGTTAGTTGATAGGCCAGATTGCTATATGGCAAATAATTTATTTCATGAATATACGAAGGATTTTAGGTTTAACTATGGTGGACCAGGTGGTTGTATTGGTTGACAACAAAAGTTGTATTGCCATTTGAATTCAATAAAAAAAATTGTTACACGTAATGGTTAAAGACTGTCCCTTATTTCATTTATTTGTCAAACTCCAACTCGTGATGGAGATCATTCAACTGGGAGCATCCGGGGCTCTTCATGTTACATTTTCTGTGGTTTCGTTAATGTAATGAAACCTGGGGATGCGGTGCCTTGATTGTTCACCATAATTATTTGGGCACACCATAGAATAGAGTCTCATGAACTCGATCAGATCTGGGGACTGCTGTGCATAAGAAATATCAGCTGAGTGCATCGATCTATCTACACGGGCCTTCAGTATATCATTTGGTAGCAGGTGGGCAGGAAGATTTGTACCAAAGGATGACACACAGTGTGCGTGTACCTATATACAGTTGTGGCTTCTTTGGGATCCGTTAGGTGCCTTCTTACGATAAGTTTAGCAACTAACATAATAGTCTGAATAATAGAGAGGCCTTTGTTACAGAATTACAGTACAGGTTTGGTCGACAGTTATGCAGTCAAGCAAAAAAATTGGAAATTTATCATCTGCTCGACAAGGAACAAGAAATAATTTCCTATCACAGTACCGGTTGGCTTACTTTGTTTCAAGCATTGGTTGGTGAGATTGGCATGGAACAAACGTATCACAACCTACTTATTTCTTCATGCCTGTGTGTATTCGTGTGTTGGATGGATATTACACGCCAATCAGCACGTACAAGTTTGCCGAGTCAAGCCACTTGAGCTTGGAACTTCTCTTCAGTCAAAGGGCTCATGATGATTCTTGCTTGTGCATGCTTTGAATTCCACAGGCTGCAGCCACTACGTACCTCATTTTTCCTCGGACACATGACTTCCAACAAGACCTGGGCCCACCAGGGTTGGCAATTTCCACACGAAGGAAATTAGCAGCTAAACATAACAGTCGTACATGCAAGCAAATATGAGAAAGTTTAGCATTGGAGAAACAAATAAATTACTACTGTACTAGGGTATGGTGGCTTACTTAGTTTCAAGCATTGGCTGGTGAGATCCGCATGGAGCAAACATACAACTTCTTTCTCCTCATGCCTAATAAAACTCAATAGAGGATGAGGTGAGATGTGGTAATGCAATGTCCCGTAATAAAGAAGTTGCAGAAAAGCAGATACCAATTCACCCTTAAAATTCATCAAAATTCAACTTGGCTAGTGCAATCACAGATAATAGCTAATTGTATCACCCACTATAATTCCCAAAACAATGCGAAGACACTCATGGAGGAAAATAACGGCTGAGACGAGTAGCAACAAGAGTTACGATTGCGATACTTGAATTCTTCTAATAACGTCATATTAGACGAGGAATTTAAACATGGTCTCTCTTACCTCCTCTTTTCACAGGAGAGTAAGAGTATATAATAGAGGTAAAAGTTACTCAGGCCCACTACTTAATAAAATCAACGGCTCATATCTATTATACACTCTTACCACCATGCGAAAAGAGGAGGTAAGACTGCAAGAGGGAGACCACATGAGCAGTTTATTAGGTCATTGCAATACAAGGTCAATAAAAGAGATCCGGCATTTTTTTTCCTGCATGTACAAGTGTTTCTACGCAACAAGTTTAGCATGGAAAAGATATAGGATATGAAAACCAACAATAAAAAAATATTGTAAGGTTTGACCTCACGTTGGAATTCCTATCGAATGGGGGGGGGGGGGGGCATAGAGGAATGCATTCAATATGAATTTGGTAAGGCTCACTCCTATGATCCAAAGGGCTTCCACAAGAAATTTCCTAGGATTCAAACCCTCTGAAATTCCTATGAAAATCCTTCAATACAAAGAGACCCTTATTCTGAACTGTCGAGGCATAAAGTAACTAGAGTGACAGTAGATGGCATCCAAATAAAGCAACTGAACTGCATTGTGGCAATTTTGTGTTCCATTCAACAGAGTGCTGAATCTGATTCGTGTGATTTTGGGTTCCACACAGAATTCGGAGCGAGCGGACGCAGAGGGGCTGGAGAAACTTGCTTCCCTTAGAAGCATAAAAACACAAGCATCACAACTAACATGCACTGAAGAATGAAATGTCAATTAGGCTTTTTTAATGAAATAATTGAGTTCAAACATTCCCAGTTCAGTGTCACCATTTGTTTTGAGAGATCTTCTGTAGCAAAATACTCATCTGCTCACAGGCAGAACATTGTTTTCATTTGGATTCACGACTTTCCTGTATTAGGAAGACCAGTTTTCACTTTTCAAAAAGGTTCATTTACGTTGGGTAGTTCACATACTTATACTAATAATAAATACTACTGTAAAGGCACCATTTCTTCACCCATCCCCACCCTTCTAGTCCTGCAAGTAGAAACCAGAAAACATTCAGCGGCAAGAAATCTAAACGAAAAATCAGGGGCTGTTGTAAACGAACGGGCAGGAAGAAGCACGGGTGTGGCGGCAGCAGCTGGTTCATGCTGCATTGCAAGGAACCAATAAGAAACCCTAAACTCCATGGTTATGTTCTGGTGATTTTGTTATTTTGGCGTGAAAGGAATAGCAGGGTCTTCGACAGGTTTTACACACCAATTTAGCGAGTCGTTGATCAATTAGAGGAGACGCAATATACACTTTGCTAGTCAAACTAAAATGATAAAGCATATCATAACTACTCGGTTAAGATCCCGGAGGATACTGCGCTGTTGGGACATGGAGTGCAGCCGAAGACCACCACACACATAAAGAATTGTGATTAATTAGTTGGTTTTGTGGAGACTGCATATTATCTAGTCTTGCGAGCCATTGTGTTGGATGTTTACCAAAAGTGTTAGTAGTAGAAGTTTACCGAATAAAACCCACTTGAGCTTGGACCTTTTCTTCAGTCAGTGTGCTCATGATGCTGCTTGGTTGTACAGGCTTTGAAATCCACAGATTGCAGCCACTACCTCATTTTTTACTCAAGACACATGACTTCCAACAAGACTTGGAATCCACGATTGTACTAACCAAAAACTGAACACAGAAACCTTTATTTTTTACTGTCAATAGAATTCCAGCATGAAATATTCCCATGGTTAATCGTTGCCTTGCGCCCCCAGTCACGAGTCCTTGAGCTAAATCTTGTGTTCTATGTACCAGCTGAGTAACAGCACCTTAAGCTGCATGATACCAAAAACCTTTGGTAATATGACCCGACTAAATATTTTGTACCTCTATGGTAATCAACTTTCAGGGCCAATACCCCAAGAACTAGGCAGACTAGTGGATTGCAATATCTTGTGCTTGCTATAAATGATTTGTCGGGTCCAATTCCAATCTCCATAACCAATATCACTAAGATGAACACACTTTTTCTCTATTCAAATCAAATCATAGGTTCATACCCCCAGAACTAGGCAACCTCTCTATGCTAAACCAACTTTCTCTCTCTGAAAATCGAATCACAGGTCCTATACCTTTAGAATTGGGCATCTTGCTGAATCTCCAAATTTTAGACATGTCCTACAACCAAATATCTGGTTCTATTCCTGGCAGCTTAGGAAATATTACCAAGCTAGTATACTAGCTGAAAGGACGTGGATGTCGCCTAGAGGGGGGGTGAATAGGCGTTTAAAAATAATTACGGTTTCGTCTTGAACAAATGCGGAATAAAACTTAACGTTTAATTTACCAAGCAAGAAACCTAAATAAGGTAGGCTCAACTATGTGCACCAACAACTTATACTAAACAAGAGCACTATGGCTATCACAAAGTAGGTGCACAAGTAAATAGGTTGACTAGAAGAACAACCTATGGGACAAGCAATGTACAATAATATGAGCAAGCACAAGATAAACAATGTAATAAGCTTGCTCAAAGTAAAGGTAGAGATAACCGCAAGTGGAGCCGATGGAGACAGGGATTTGTTACCGAATTTCCTTCTCTTGCGAGAAGTACGTCTCCGTTTGGAGAGGGTGAGGAACACAATGCTCACACGAAGCCAACGAGGGCCACCCTATTTCTCCTCACGCTCTTACCAATGCAAGATGCCGTGATTCCACTATTAGGACACTTGAGGGCGGTCACCGAACCCGTACAAATGGAGACCCTTGGGGGTGGTCACCGAACCCGTACAAATGCTCGGGGCAATCTCCACAACCGAATTGGAGGCTCCCGTAGCGTCCCGAAGCTTTCCACCACAATGATTGAGCTCCGCAACAACAAGCCTCTAGGCGCCAACGCACCCACGAGGTACAAGCTCTAAAGTGCCGATGCACTCAAGAGTAGCAATCTTCTCAACTTCACTTCTACAACGAATCCTCGGAGAGAACTCAAACCGATGCACCAAATGCAATGGCAAGAGCACACGAAGTGCTCAAGTCCCCAACTCTCAAATCCCACCAAAGCAACAAAAGCTATGGAGGAATATGAGAGGAAGAACAAGGAGAACACCAAAAACTCCAAGATCTAGATCCACAAGGTTCCCCTCACTTAGAGGAGAGATGGCTTGGTGGAGAATGTGGATCTAGACCTCCTCTCTCTTTTCCCTCAAAAAGGAGCAAGAATCATGGGAGGGAAAGGGAGTAAGCAAGCTCAAAGAGGTCAACAATGGGGGGAAGAACTTGCACAAAACGGGTGAGGACAAAGGAAAAAGAAGACCCCCTTTTATAGGTCCCCACGAATCCAACCGTTGGAAGCCCACCAACCACGGTACTACCGCACAACGAGCGGTACTACCGTGGAGCGGTCCTACCTCAACTGGAGCGGTACTACCGCCCTACGGTACTACCGGGCTCAGTACCGTTCCCCACTACCGCCCTATACAGTAGGAATACGGTAGTGGATGCGGTACTACCGCTCTATCGGGCGGTACTACCGCTCTACCGGGCGGTACTACCTCAACTCCGGGCGGTACTACCTCACTGGAAAAACAGCACGACCAAAACAAGCATAACTTTTCCATACGAACTCCGATTTTGATGATCTTGGGCTTGTTTTAAAGCTATGGAAAAGCTCTAAATCCTCACATAGAGAACCACCCAAGATCAACAAAAAGAAATGATGCAAATCATGGAAATGTTAGAATGCCAACAAGGTAGAAGGTGAAACCTTCACAAGATAAGAGCCGACAAAAACACTAACATCGAAAACACAAAAGTAGATGTATATGAAATCCGTTTTCGATGAAGAAGGGCTTGTAATGAATACGAAATCAAGCTCCAACACTCACAAAAAGAAAAATCAAACAAGAACCAATAAATACGATGCCAAGGATGCAAAGGTTTGAGCTCTCCACGAACGATGCGGCCTAGCCTATAACCCGGTCTCCTAACTACCACCATGAGACCGGTAAACTAGAAACCTATAAAGGTCAAACCTTTGTCTTGCACATAAACCGCTTGAGCTTGATGATGATGATCATGTCCGCCTCAAGTTGGAACACCTTTCTTGGTTGCGCCGGCTCCATGAAGACTAGTAAATTGCTCCCCCATACTCCATTATGGGAGAGCCTCTTTTAGGCATATCTTCACAAGACCATTATCACCAAATGGTCGGCAAGCTCCAAGAATATGATATCTTCGTGATACTCCTCTTGAACTTGCACACATCAACTTGACCAATCTTTGGATAGCTCCATGAAGAACACCTTGGTCAACACGAAATCTTCATCCTACAACCTTGAAGCCACCATATGATCTTCAAGCGTTGCCTATGGGCAAATCTTAAAGTATAACTCAATGAAACCATTAGTCCATAAAGATTGTCATCAATTACCAAAACCAAACATAAGGGCACATGCCCTTTCACTAGCCCTCTCTGGAAATCATATAACCGGTTCCATCCCCCATGAAATTGCCAATCTGATGAACCTCGAAGATTTATTCTTGTATCATAACCAAATTTCGGGGTCAATACCAAAAAAAAATTGGGAAGCTGCATAGCATCCAAATGTTGTACATCTACGATAACATATTATCAGGTGCTCTCCCTCAAGAATTTGGGAATCTCATCAACCTTGTTAAACTTGAGCTATCTAACAACTCACTTTCAGGACCTTTACCCACAAATATATGTTCAGGTGGCAAACTTCAGTATCTCAGTGTCTATTCTAATATGTTCAATGGCCCCATCCCAAGGAGTTTAAACACATGTACGAGTTTGGTTATAATCAGCCTTGAGAGGAACCAACTAACAGGAGATATATCTCAGCATTTTGGTGTGTATCCACACCTCGTACAAATGCGCTTGACAACGAATAGACTCTCTGGGAAGATCTCACCAAATATAGGTGCATGTACCAAACTAACGGTACTACATCTGTCACAAAATATTATCATACGTTCCATACCTCCAATCCTTACAAAATTGTCCAACCTAGTAGAATTAACACTTGATTCTAATCATCTCAGTGGTAGGATTCCACCAAAAATCTGCACTTTAGCAAACCTATATAGATTGAACTTATCATCGAACCAATTATCTGGATCCATACCTACACAGATAGAAAAGCTGAGCAATATAGGATACCTTGATATATCTGGGAACAGACTGAGTGGATTGATACCTGAGGAACTAGGGGCCTGCAGGAAACTACAATCCTTGAAGATCAACAACAACAACTTCAGTGGGAGTTTGCCTGGTGCGATTGGAAATTTAGCAACCTTGCAGATCATGTTAGATGTGAGCAACAATAACCTCAGCGGTGTGCTGCCACAGAAACTTGGGAAGTTGGAGATGCTAGAATTTCTAAATTTATCATATAACCAGTTCAGTAGCAGCACTCCATCTTCCTTTGCAAGCATGGTGAGCCTTTCCACACTCGATGTGTCCTACAATGACCTGGAAGGATCAGTCCCAATGCTACGGCTACTCCAGAATGCTTCAGCAAGCTGGTGTGGTTTCTTCCCAATAAAGGTCTGTGTGGTAACCTATCTGGCCTGCCACCTTGTTATTCAACTCCTGTAGCTGCTCACCATAAACGGAAGGTAATTTGTTGTCTTTCTCTTGTGGTGGGGTTCAACATTGTTGCTGCAATTGTTGTCATAATAATGCTTAGTCATAACAAGAGGAAACCACAAGGTGCCACTTCTGAAGCAAGGGACCTATTCTCTGTTTGGAATTTCGATGGAAGATTAGCATTTGATGATATTGTAAGGGCAACAGAAGACTTCAACGATAAGTACATCATTGGAACAGGAGGATACAACAAAGTCTATAAGGCACAACTCCAAGACGGGCAGCTAGTGGCTGTGAAGAAGCTTCATCAGACTGAAGAGGATGATGAAAGAAGATTCCGTAGTGAAATGGAAATCTTATCACAGATCTGACAACGAAGCATTGTCAGAATGTATGGATTTTGCTCCCATCCAGTGTCTAAGTTTCTTGTCTACGACTACATTCAGCAAGGCAGCCTCCACCGGACATTGGAAATTGAGGAGTTAGCAAAGGAATTGGATTGGCAGAAGAGAATTTCTCTTGCAACTGATGTGGCTCAAGCAATATCTTATTTACACCACGAATGCAGTCCACCTATAATCCATCGAGATATCACAAGCAACAACATCTTACTTGATACAACCTTCAAAGCTTTTGTCTCGGATTTTGGCACAGCAAGGATTCTTAAGCCCGATTCATTAAACTGGAGTGCACTTGCAGGAACGTATGGCTACATAGCTCCTGGTATGTACTAGTACTACTATAACCTTTCTTCTCACGTCAGAAGCACTCATCTGACAGAATTCTAATGTTTTAATTTTGTGCAGAGTTGTCGTACACATCTGTTGTGACGGAGAAATGTGATGTCTACAGCTTTGGAGTGGTTGTGCTAGAGCTAGTGATGGGGAAGCATCCAAGGGATTTTTTAGACGGCACTTTGTCAAACAGAGAACAAGCTATACTGGTGAAAGATACTGGACCAACGGCTAACAAGACTAACAACAACAACAGAAGAGAATAGCTTATCTCTGCTCATCAAGGTAGCATTTTCTTGCTTGGAATCTTCTCCGCAAGCAAGGCCAACCATGCGGGAGGCATACCAAATGCTCATCCAGAGACCCTCTTCTAGTTCATGTTCCGTTCCTTTTAGCGCACTTGCATTACATCAAGTAAGGATGAGTTGATGATCATTGTATGTCTATGTATTTGTAGACACTCCTCATACAATGAAAGATCACCGTCATGTGCCCGTGGTTTTCCTCGCAAGGGTTTTCCACGTAAAAATTGGTGTCCTGTGTTCTTGATATTTTTTTGTTTGCTCACTTCCCGATTTCTAGTATTTCTTGCTGAGACATGAAGCCCACATAAGATACTCCGTTTCGTCTGTTGTCTGCAAGGGTACTTGATATGGTGTACTAATACTTCTATTTATCCACTATTGTTCCCATGAACCTGAAGTCAAAGAAAATTGGAATTCAAAACTGACGCGATATTAGCGATCACGCTTTATTGTTCTTTAGGAATCTAGGTAAAATAACTTGGACCAAGCAGGAACGTTTACAATAATGAAGTGGTCAATGCGTAAAGAGAAACAAATAATTGTAAACACACAGAGCTAGGTGCATAGAAAAGGAAAATTACCACAGTACTAAGTAAAAGGACTTCCAGAGGGTTGTAGGGCAGGAGTATGAAGTTCTTGTCCTTATGGTGGAGAATTGTATCCAAGAGAATGCAGTACTTGTGCTTAGGATGCAACAATAAAGAATTTACCCCTACGCTTCATTTCAAGAGTATGTAGAAACAACCTTATTTTTTCCCATGCCTAATACACACTTAACAGAGGATGAGACGATATGATGTGAAGAAAAGCCTCAGGTGACAGACCACACGAGAGCTCACAATGTCCCATCATTTTCTTACCAGAAAAGTTAGATACCATGTCAACTCAGCTAGTGCAATCACAGACATGCAAACAGCAGGATGTACAATAGTATAGAGAACAACTCCCTCTATGGCTTCACTATTATTATTCCAAAACAATGGAAAAGAGACATCGTTCAACGAAATGCAGTGGTATTTGAAAGATACAATGAACTTGTCCATGCACAAACATAGCGTCAACCATTTACATCGAGACCAAACCTACACCACAGTTTTTTGTTATTTGAGGTCCATATTGATGTGTTTTGGCACTGTAGGCAGTCCCAGTTCATCCTCCTGCACCAACAGAAAGAAGTAAACTAGTCTACTGGTTGACAAGTGTGGACCATCAGGGGGGAATCACACAGATTAAAGTATGTATGGTCTGAGATGTTCAACAGACTTCAAAGTTGAAGATCAAATCTATCATATAACAAATGTTTGGGATGAAAAGCGTTTGCATGTTTACCTTCTATGTGTTTCTTTTATTATTAAGATCAAGTTAGGATAAGCTCAAATTGTTCCGCCAAGAACACATAGGTATGTATCATGAAATCTAGCCTGAAATACAAGGCATAAGAATTAAGAAATACGTTCATAGTGATATACACGCTTGGGTATCGATGATTAGGAATTTAGGATTATACACAACACTCTTGCTGGAAACACGCTTCTGGGAAAAAGATGCTAACCTGGCCTGAAAAGATTGGCATTAAACCTTGAATCAAGTCAGGGCTTTGACCCAGAATACAGGAACTCGGATTCTAGGAGCAGCATTTACCAGCGTACCTATCCACACTCTATTGTCATAAATTTAGGATTCTAGCTGAAGATAGAAACAACTTGTGATGGTTTCAAGTAGTACAAATGACTAAAATTTGTCAGATGTTCGTGTTCCTATGATTCTTTAAAAAAAATCATGTTTTTGTAGAGATGTACCTAAGATGGGTGGGCGCGGCAAACGGGCCTTTATGGTCTAGTGTATCATGGAATTCGGCCCGAAATACAAGGCATAAGAATTAAGAAATGCATTCATAATGATATCAAGTATCAAGCATGTCAATTAGATGATGTGGCAAGATAAAATTAGAAACCATTGACAGCTTCAAGCAGTGATTGCATGGGCAGTGACAATGAGCCAACTCAGGATATCCGCACAACAATCAATATGAACAGAAATTGGTCAGCCTAGCAATTGACATACCTGTGACTGCAATGTCGTTGTGGGTGTTGTGGGCATTGTTGGAAATATGCCCTAGAGGCAATAATAAAATGTTATTATATATATTTCCACGTTCGTAATTAATGTTTATATTTCTGTGTTATAATTGCAATGACCCTGACTATGAGATTCAGAAGAAAACTCACTTGCATGTGTGGAAATGTAAACACGAAGAGTTCCTGATTTAGCCTCTAAGACCAGCTCATGTGCTAACTGATGATTACGTTTTCTTAATCATGAACATTGTTCTTGTAACAAGGATGTTAGTAGCAATGGGAACATATTGTTAGCAGAACAATGATGTTGAACCGACCCCAGTATTGAATGATATACTTAGAGATCACATCGTAACTACGTTATAAGTCATATCATGAAATGTTATCATATACGTAATTCCTTAGACCATGAGAGTATCGAGTTGCTTCACACAGGAAGACATGCTTTGGTTCTTAGATGAATCCTCCCGTAAATGGGAAGTAGTAAAATAAGTTCTGGGTATGTCAGATGGTGTGGGTAGTGACTGTGATAGTTCAAGAATGGGATTTGCTCCTTCACGATGAAGAGATATTAACTTTGGGCCCACTCGGTATGACGGTATCCATTATAGTCTGGCCAGACGCATTGTGATTCAGTCACAGGGATACCGGAATACAATAACGAGAAATAAAGACAAACGAGCAAAGAGGATAACGAGTGGCTTGTGTTCAAGAAGTTGTTACACATGGGTGCCAAACATCTCTCCTCTAACTTTGTCATATATCACGAAGCAAAGGGAATGGTGCATGAATAAACATAATGGTTCACTCAAAGTTTCTTCGTGTATGTGCGGGAGTCAACATGGGTGTCCATGGCTCCGCTGTTGATTATTGGCTATTGACAAAAGGCTGTTGACCTATGTCCGGAAGATGTTCTGAGTCATGTCCGCATTATACCGAACCTATTGGGTCACACACTTAACGAGTAGTAATCTGTTAGAGAACTAGGAGATGAAAAGAGAAAGGGTACCAAAATTGTTTCGGGTGGAACCGGAAGTGTTTCCGGGTAGCACTAGAAGTGTTCTAGGTTGTGCCGAATGGTTTCAGAATATTCGTGAACGGTCTCGGATGATTTCGGAACATTCAAGAAGAGTCTTGAAGTAGTAACAAGACATCCGTAATAGTCTCGGAAGGTTTTGCAAGATTCGGTAATAGTTGTGGAAAGGTTACGAAACATCGGGAAATTGTTCCGGGAGCTCCAAAAATGTTCTGGGAGGTTCCGGGAGGTTCCCGGGAGCTTATGGAAGTATCCGGAGGGTTATGGAACTCTCCGAGACGCGTAAACCGAAGCTAGGCCAAGTAGGAAGGTCCACAAGGCCTTAGGTCGGTGGGAAATAGACTTTCCTTGGGGGCCAGGGCAAAACTCCAGGGACCCTGGCGTTTCCCCCCTAGACGCCGTAGTCCGCGGCGTTTCGTACTAGAATCCGTGTTGGACTCCTCCTGGTGGCCAAAACCGACTTTGGGGAGAACCCTCGCCCAAGTTGCGACCCCAGGCTTCCACCTATATATTCGGGGGCAGGGGTAGCCCCAAAGATACACCAGAAAAGCCCCAAGGCTGCCCCAGCTAAATCCCATGCGCCTCTAATTCTCTTCGGGCTAGATCGTTCTAGTCCGGACGCCGCTAGGCTCTTCTCCCTCTAGTTTCTCTCGGTGGCGTTCTTCTCTGGACGGCGGAGCGCTGCTGGATTGCTACATCGGGATGTGTGGATACCGGTAGAGGGATCATACCTTTGATCCTTCTTCGAGGTCCTTCTTCTTCCTCAGAGATCTAGTTCGAGGGACTTATTCGTGGGACTTGATCGGGACGGATCGCGGGACGGTTCGCGGGATAGATCGCGCAACGGATCGTGGGACGGTATGCGGGATCGATATCCTCGCGGTTGGGAGGTCATTGAAATTCCTAGTTGCGGGGATCTGCACCAACGGTCTTCACCAACTCTACTTCGGCTACATCGGTTGGTGAGCCATGACCTAAAACCTTGTATGCAATCTTCTTGGATGATCTTGGGTTCTTGATTCGTAGGCCGAAATTTTTGTTTTCTACTACGTTTCCCAACAGTGGTATCATGAGCGATCCTTGATTAGATGCATGTTTAGGTCTAGATCATATGTGTGATATGAGGCATTGATTTTCTTGTTTGCTTCCCTGTCATGTGATGTTTCCTTTTCTCGACGGCATGATGAGATTTTGCTACAAGGTTTGAGTTTTTCCATGATCCCTCTATGCTGCTTTTAGTATGCTGGTTGCCTTGATCATGGACTACATCAAATTCCTTGGATCTCATCTTAGTCTTGCTATAGATTTTTTTACATGGACGGGCTTGTGGATTTTATGAACTCAAATCCACATGGGGGTCACGCGTTTAACGAAGTTTGGCTTGTGGCATTAGTTGCTACACGCACCCCGTATGTTAAACTAGCAACAAAAGAAGTATCGTGTTTTGTTTTGTCTAGGGTTTCTCGTTTGCCTTGTAAACCTGCTTAACAACCACGATAAAATTTGCAACAACCCGTGTAGATAGCGATCTAACTCGTTTTTGCAGAGAATGCATGTGATGTGGTATAGCCTTCAAGATTTGCAATATGTTTGTATGAGATGCTATATGTTATGTAATATTTATTCGCGACCTGCGTGTCGTGGTACGGCATGATGACTGGAGTCATATGATTGTCACTTAATTATGGCCTGCGTGCCAGAACTGTTTATTAGCTCGTGGCAAAGCAATAGATAGATGCAAGGTGATGATCCACGATGCGGAGGTGGACCCCGACGCACATGCCCGAAGCCGTGGTGATGGTCCCGGCGCCAAGGACAAAGTTGGTGGACACGGTGACTTCAACCACGACGACGTGAAGACAATGAAGACTTCACGAAGCAAAGGGCTATACTATATCACATAATTTTATGAACTGCCTGTGATGTTTATCCCTTTGATGCACCCTTGTTTGATGTGCGGTAGTCGTGTTTTATTAGGGTGATCTCTCGCAAAACAATATCAAGTTGATAGTGTTCTTCCAAGTGTAGCACCGTCTATACTATGTTTCACACCGGAGCAGGTCATGTCACATGGGAGCACACGGTGTGACGCATAAAAGGCGGGTGTGTTAAGAACACACTGCAATTACACTTGGTTGTCTTGACGGTTTGGATAAAAGTTTGCTACCGGAACACGCCCGTCGAAAGATGAACAAGAATCACCTTTTGGCGTGATTGGCAAGTTGGCCTACCGGTCCAGTCTAAGTCATCAGTGATGTCACATCAATGGCGGACGATTGGGTTGGATCTTGAATCACTCCAGCATCAATTACGAGAGATATTGATCTGAGTGGGAGCGCACTTAGTAATTAAATTGATTAATCACAAGTGCAACTTAATTATGAACAAAGTCTTAGTATTTGCATTATCGTTGTAGAATAATGGCTCGCGTTACCACCTTCCCAATTGATTTTGATTAACTGTATTATCTGGTAAAACTTTACGATTGGTACCGTATTGTGAGGACTATCCTCAATAGTGCCGAGAAGGACCATGTCCTATCGCAAATTTTTGATGCTCTCCCGCTGATGCTATGGATGATGTGACTTACGTCCATAATCCAAAATGCTAGAATTCCACCACAGCTAAAGTGCATTGTCTTCATCACCATGAAACCGGAACTTCGAAACGTTTGGGATAGTTATGTTATATTCATGGAACTGAAAAATTGTTTTCAGTAGTAAGACAATTAATGTTGGATATAAGATATCTAGTACAATGTATGATTGTAAGCATTAGTGAAAATGTTCACTGTGCTCTAAATAAAACTGATAAGTGTGGGATCCAGAAGAACACCTATCATATGATGATGAGGATTAAGGGAAAGGAAGTTCCATAGGGTGTTAGTAAGACTTACACGCCGGAAAGTCCATGGAATGCGCCACCCTTGATCATGTGTGATCTTCTGTGAGTAGGAGTGACATTGGAAATAGAACTATGATAATTATAAAGGAAAAACGAAAGAAGACTGGAATATCCAGCTCATAAATGAAAGTCATACGGAGTTATAGATGAATTCATTGCTGGTCAAGAGGTGTAATTCTTGGGAATGATGATTAAGCAGTTAATTGTGGATTCTGTATATTGTGATTAAACTGTTGATCACCGGAATATCACATCGATTGCATATTGTTGCAACTCGATGCAAGAAATACTATGGCCTTTATGACTAGCTAATGATGAGGTTTTGACACGCTCGGGAACACGGTAAAAGGTTTACTATACCGTGTGTTGACTCTATGATTATCTTCATAATTCATTTTAGAGTTGAGTAAATTGTTACTACACTTTAGCCTTGTTGCAAAACATCATTTTGAATCATGTTTGTTGCAAGAGAGTTGTTCAAAGCTATGAATAACGTAAAGGCCATACTTCCATTATGAATAGGTTGTATGTTATGAATCTTGATAATAATATTAAACATCCATAACACTGACGCTAAAACGTCGCAAGACTGACAGAAATACCACATAGATGTGGCACTGCCGTTTATCACAAGTGACATAACATGCATGAAGAATTTCCATAAGTGATGGACTTTCGAGTAATATGATTATGAATCACTTGACGCTTGCGACCTTTGTCTCGAAGTAATGTGACTAAAACACCGTTAATAGGCCATACATGAACGGGCAACTAAAACCATTGGTAATCATACATGATGATGTGTGTAGTCCAATAAGTGTAGTTGTGTGCAGTGGATTCCCTATCTTCACTCATGAGTTGAAGTAGATATGTGGATATCTGTTCAATAGAGACATACGTCTGAAATCTTTGAAATGTTCAAGGAATTTTTGAGTGAAATAGAAATTCATTGTAACGAGAAAATAAAGCTTCTGCAAATTAGATTGTAGAAAGCAATATTTGAGTTACAAGTTTAGCGAACGTCTGATGAGTTGTGAAGAAGTGTCATAACTTGCGTCTCCCGGAACACCACTATGAGTAAAGTGTTCGAGAGATGTAATCAAGCCATGTATGACACGGTAAGATCAAATATGATGTTTATCAATTTGCCATTATACTTATTAAAGTTATGCGTTAGAGACTACGGCTTTTACACTGAAAAGAGCACCATCAAATCTGTTGAAATGACACCATATTAGATGTGGAATGGAAGTATTAAAACCATATTGTCTTTTCTTAAAATTTGGGTATATGAGACATGTGTTTGACATGCTCAAAACACCAAATCAGACAAGTGCTACTTTGTTAAGGTTATTCCAAAAGGTTTGTTATTCCTCTATCACTACTCAAAAGCAAAACTGTTTGCTGTTAAGAACGATGTGTTTGGAAGAAAATAGTTTCTTACAAAAGAGTGAGTGGGAGGACAGTGGGAGGACTTTCGAGTAATATGATTATGAATCAACTTGTTAAAGATTGTTGAATCTTCAAATAAGTGCGCAGCTGAACCACACAGGTTAGACAAAACTCGTACAAACATTCATGATATGTAAGACGAGATATTATTGTTCGACAATGATAAACTTGTGATATACAAAGAAGCGTTGATGGGCCCTGACTCCGGGATTTGGCTAAATGCCAAATAATCCGAGATAGTATACATGGAAGTAAGTCAAGTTTTGAACTTGGTAGACCCTCTGAAAGACTAAAAGTCTGAAGAATATATATATGGATCTATAATTGATTCGGATGAAATTGTTTTATCCATAAAGCTCAACTCGTTGGAAAATTGTTTTCTAGAAAGTTCAAACGTTGACTACGGCGAAATAGTGTCGACCGTAGAGATGCTATAGTCAATTCGGGTTATATTAGCAATTACTACATATCTCGTTTATAGGATATGGTAGAATGAACGTCAAAACAAAGTTCCTACCCGGAAATATAACAAAGGACGTATACGTGATACGATCGGAATGTTTTGTCGATTCAAAGGATGCTAAAATAGATGCAAGCCTTGGATGTCCAGTGATGGACTGAAGCGGGCATAATGGAGTTGGAATTTTCGTTTTGATGAAATTGCCAAAAGAGTTTGTTTTCATCAGGAATAACGAAGATGCTTGAATGTTCAAGAAAGTAAGTGGGAGCTGGATGATATTTATAAAACCTTATGTAGATGACATATTGTTGATTGGAAATGATATAAATTTCTTGACACGAATAAGGACTTCATTGGAAATAGTTTTCAGTTGAAGAACTTGGGCTAATATAGCATTAGTATTGAGCACAGTGAT
Source organism: Bromus sterilis (assembly GCA_950022295.1). Classification (NCBI taxonomy): domain Eukaryota; kingdom Viridiplantae; phylum Streptophyta; class Magnoliopsida; order Poales; family Poaceae; genus Bromus; species Bromus sterilis. The sequence goes on along the minus strand of OX465601.1, from coordinate 298,332,210 downwards.
CTATGTAGATAGTAAGTGCCTGATCATGCTAAAGCCAACATTACATGTTGACATGATACTAAAGTAGTTTAGTATGAATACGCCAAGAAGGATGTTCTTGCCGAGGTCACGGTCAAAAGTTGTTTGCGGAAATCGGTGTTCATGAACACAGATAAGCAAAAACACGTGAATTGAATTCCACTCACCTGTGTGTTTGGATTAATCATGTACACCATAATATGTAAAACGACCAGATATGTTCCAGTGCTTCAAAAGGTTGTGAGCAAGATACCAAAATGATCAATATATTGATCATTGGACAAACAGTGAAAAGTTAAACTTATGATAGATAAGATATGTTTCTCGGAAAATGGAGATAATGAAGAGGTCGTTGTAATGAGTTACACCAGCTGAATTTTTGATGTAAACAGTTACACCAAGTAAGTCTTCATACTTACTCCGACCGATTTTCGATTTTAATTGGGATTATGTGTTTCACACGTAAGGGTGGCGCTGTATGAAGGAACTTTGTCAAGTTCGATACTGTGGCGAATTCTATAACACTGGCTAAGTATATTGTTGCTTAAAGAAGTAACAAGGGAGGGTATTTTGAATCATCAGTTCATTTATGAACATGGTATGGTTTCCAAGATGCTTGAAGCTCATGGAACATTTATGAATGATTTCATGACTTATTCTAAAGGAACCAAGGTCCTGCCAAATGATTTAAACATATACAAAGCTAAACTGATAAAATTAGTGAATTTTATGATAGCGTGAAAACACGAAGATATGCAAGATACAAACGGGTCTGAAACGTCAGATCCGATGATGAAGTCTATACCACAAATGAAGCATGTGTTACACCGGTATGCCATAGGTGTAAAGTGCTCAAGCACTGATAATATTATTGACTCTAGTGCAAGTCGGAGACTGTTGGAAATATGCCCTAGAGGCAATAATAAAATGTTATTATATATATTTCCACGTTCGTAATTAATGTTTATATTTCTGTGCTATAATTGCAATGACCCTGACTATGAGATTCAGAAGAAAACTCACTTGCATGTGTGGAAATGTAAACACCAAGAGTTCCTGGTTTAGCCTCTAAGACCAGCTCATGTGCTAACTGATGATTACGTTTTCTTAATCATGGACATTGTTCTTGTAACAAGGATGTCAGTAGCAATGGGAACATATTGTTAGCAGAACAATGATGTTGAACCGACCCCAGTATTGAATGATATACTTAGAGATCACATCGTAACTACGTTATAAGTCATATCATGAAATGTTATCATATACGTAATTCCTTAGACCATGAGAGGATCGAGTTGCTTCACACAGGAAGACATGCTTTGGTTCTTAGATGAATCCTCCCGTAAATGGGAAGTAGTAAAATAAGTTCTGGGTATGTCAGATGGTGTGGCTAGTGACTGTGATAGTTCAAGAATGGGATTTGCTCCTTCACGATGAAGAGATATTAACTTTGGGCCCACTCGGTATGACGGTATCCATTATAGTCTGGCCAGACGCATTGTGATTCAGTCACAGGGATACCAGAATACAATAACGAGAAATAAAGACAAACGAGCAAAGAGGATAACGAATGGCTTGTGTTCAAGAAGTTGTTACACATGGGTGCCAAACATCTCTCCTCTAACTTTGTCATATATCACGAAGCAAAGGGAATGGTACATGAATAAACATAATGGTTCACTCGAAGTTTCTTCGTGTATGTGCGGGAGTCAACATGGGTGTCCATGGCTCCGCTGTTGATTATTGGCTATTGACAAAAGGCTGTTGACCTATGTCCGGAAGATGTTCTGAGTCATGTCCGCATTATACCGAACCTATTGGGTCACACACTTAACGAGTAGTAATCTGTTAGAGAACTAGGAGATGAAAAGAGAAAGGGTACCGAAATTGTTTCGGGTGGAACCGGAAGTGTTTCCGGGTAGCACTAGAAGTGTTCTAGGTTGTGCCGAATGGTTTCAGAATATTCGTGAACGGTCTCGGATGATTTCGGAACATTCAAGAAGATTCATGAAGTAGTAACAAGACATCCGTAATAGTCTCGGAAGGTTTTGCAACATTCGGTAATAGTTGTGGAAAGGTTACGAAACATCGGGAAATTGTTCCGGGAGCTCCAAAAATGTTCTGGGAGGTTCCGGGAGGTTCCCGGGAGCTTATGGAAGTATCCGGAGGGTTATGGAACTCTCCGAGACGCGGAAACCGAAGCTCGGCCAAGTAGGAAGTGTTGGAAATATGCCCTAGAGGCAATAATAAAATGTTATTATATATATTTCCACGTTCGTAATTAACGTTTATGTTTCTCTGCTATAATTGCAATGACCCTGACTATGAGATTCAGAAGAAAACTCACTTGCATGTGTGGAAATGTAAACACCAAGAGTTCCTGGTTTAGCCTCTAAGACCAGCTCATGTGCTAACTGATGATTACGTTTTCTTAATCATGGACATTGTTCTTGTAACAAGGATGTCAGTAGCAATGGGAACATATTGTTTGCAGAACAATGATGTTGAACCGACCCCAGTATTGAATGATATGCTTAGAGATCACATCGTAACAACGTTATAAGTCATATCATGAAATTTGATCATATACGTAATTCCTTAGACCATGAGAGTATCGAGTTGCTTCACACAGGAAGACATGCTTTGGTTCTTAGATGAATCCTCCCGTAAATGGGAAGTAGTAAAATAAGTTCTGGGTATGTCAGATGGTGTGGCTAGTGACTGTGATAGTTCAAGAATGGGATTTGCTCCTTCACGATGAAGAGATATTGACTTTGGGCCCACTCGGTATGAAGGTATCCATTATAGTCTGGCCAGACGCATTGTGATTCAGTCACAGGGATACCGGAATACAATAACGAGAAATAAAGACAAACGAGCAAAGAGGATAACGAGTGTCTTGTGTTCAAGAAGTTGTTACACATGGGTGCCAAACATCTCTCCTCTAACTTTGTCATATATCACGAAGCAAAGGGAATGGTACATGAATAAACATAATGGTTCACTCGAAGTTTCTTCGTGTATGTGCGGGAGTCAACATGGGTGTCCATGGCTCCGCTGTTGATTATTGGCTATTGACAAAAGGCTGTTGACCTATGTCCGGAAGATGTTCTGAGTCATGTCCGCATTATACCGAACCTATTGGGTCACACACTTAACGATCATTAGTCTGCTAGAATACTAGTATGGTAGAAGGTTTAGTGGAAGCAAAGCAGAATAGTTCATACGGGTACCGGAAGTAGTTCCGGAGATTTATGGAATTGTTCATCAGGGCACCAGAAGTAGTTCTGGGTATTTAAGGTTATGTCCGGATCACTCTGGAGTAGTCCCAGGTGGTTCCAGAACATATGAGAATGGTATTGGGGAAGTCCTGGAACAACCGGAATAGTTTCCGGATAATCGCTGGGCGTCCCGACAACCTTCGCGGTTATTGGGTGGCTTAAACTGTAACTCAGATGGTCTTGGAAACTATCCGGATGGCTCCGGAACGTCCGAGAACGGTCTCGGAAGGTCCTGGAAGTGCTCCATAAGTGTCCGGAATGTCCCGAAACGGTCCCGGTATGTCCCGGAAGGTCCTGGAAGCTTCTAGAAGGTCATGGAAGGTTCCGGAAGGTTCCGGGCAGTACCACACACTGCCCTGCGCCCCTGGCCTTGGGGGGCAAGCCACCTAGGCTGCCCTAGCCGGCCAGGTGGTGGGGGCGCACCAAAGGGAAGGAAATCCTCCTCCAGGTGGGATTTCCAAATACCAAATATGGCAGTTTTCCGGTGGGAAGGTATGGGAAGATTTGGAAGGCTTGGGAGTCCAAGTTGGACTCCCAATCCTCCTTGAGCTGCGCCCCAAGGGCCTCTTGGCCACCTATATAATGTGGGGGAGGGGTGGGGGGCGCAACACAACTTGTCCCCAAGGCCTATGCGCCACCCTCCCTCCTCTAAACCCCGTTGCTCCACAATTAGACCCCGGTTTAGACGCTGTTCTAGATCGGAATCCATTAGGGTTTTCTCCCTCTAGTTTTCTCGGTGGCGTTCATCTCTGGACGGCGGAGCACTGCTGGATTGCTGCTACGGGATGTGTGGATACCGGTAGAGGGATCATAACTTTGATCCTTCTTTGAGGAGCTTCTTCTTCTCGGAGATCTGTTCGAGGGACTTGTTCGTGGGATAGATCGAGGGACTGTTCGTGGGAGATCTACTTCGACTACTTCCACTACGTCCACCCGCTTCACCAACTCTTCTTCCGCTGCAACCGTTGGTGAGCAAAGACCTAAACCTTGTATGCAATCTATCTTGGATGATCTTGGGTGCTTGTTACGTAGGCACGAAATTTTTGAATTCTACTACGTTTCCCAACAGCGGTATCATGAGCGATCCTTGATTAGATGCATGTTTAGGTCTAGATCATATGTGTGATATGAGGCATTGATTTTCTTGTTGCTTCCCTGTCATGTGATTTTTTCTATGCTTAATGGAAAGTTGAGGTTTTGCTACAAGGATTGAGTTTTCCATCGATCCCTCTATGCTGCTTTCAGTATGCTGGTTGCCTTGATCATGGTCTACATCAAACTCCTTGGATCTCATCTTAATCTCGCAATAGAAGATTTAACATGGAGGGGCTTGTGGATTTTATGAACTCAAATCCACACGGGGGTCACGCGTTGAACGAAGTTTGGCTTGTGGCATTAGTTGCTGCACGCACCCTGAACGTTAAACTAGCAACATTGAAGTATCGTGTTTGGTTTGTTTATGGAACAACGTTTGCATGTAACCTGCTAATCAACCACGATAAAATTTGCAACAACCCGTGTAGATAGCGATCTAACTTGTTTTTGCAGAGTATGCATGTGATGTGGTATAGCCTTCAAGATTTGCAATGTGTTTGTATGAGATGCTATATGATGTAATATTTATTCGCGACCTGCGTGTCGTGGTACGGCATGATGACTGGAGTCATATGATTGTCACTTAATTATGGCATGCGTGCCAGAACTGTTTATTAGCTCGAGGCAAAGCAATAGATAGATGCAAGGTGATGATCTACGATGCGGAGGTGGACCCCGACGCACATGCCGGAAGCCGTGGTGATGTTCCCGGCGCCAAGGACAAAGTTGGTGGACACGGTGACTTCAACCACGACGACGTGAAGACAATGAAGACTTCACGAAGCAAAGGGCTATACTATATCACATAATTTTATGAACTGCCTGTGATGTTTATCCCTTTGTTGCACCCTTGTTTGATGCGCGGTAGTCGTATTTTATTAGGGTGATCTCTCGCAAAACAATATCAAGTTGATAGTGTTCTTCCAACTGTAGCACCGTCTATACTATGTTTCACACCGGAGCAGGTCATGTCACATGGGTGCACACGTGTGTGACACATAAAAGGCGGGTGTGTTAAAAGAACACACAGCGCATTACACTTGGTTGTCTTGACGGTTTGGATAAAAGTTTGCTACCGGAACACGCCCATCGAAAGATGAACAAGAATCACCTTTGGCGTGATTAGCAAGTTGGCCTACCGGTCCAGTCTAAGTCATCAGTGATGTCACATCAATGGCGGACGATTGGGTTGGATCTTGAATCACTCTAGCATCAATTATGAGAGATATTGATCTGAGTGGGAGCACACTTAGTAATTAAATTGATTAATCACAAGTGCAACTTAATTATGAACAAAGTCTTAGTATTTGCATTATCGTTGTAGAATAATGGCTTGCGTTACCACCTTCCCAATTGATTTTGATTAACTGTATTATCTGGTAAAAAACTTTACGATTGGTACCGTATTGTGAGGACTATCCTCAATAGTGCCGAGAAGGACCATGTCCTATCGCAAATTTTTGATGCTCTCCCGCTGATGCTATGGATGATGTGACTTACGTCCATAATCCAAAATGCTGGAATTCCACCACAGCTAAGTGCATTGTCTTCACCACCATGAAACCCGAACTTCGAAACGTTTGGGATAGTTATGTTATATTCATGGAACTGAAAAATTGTTTTCAGTGGTAAGACAATTAATGTTGGATATAAGATATCTAGTACAATGTATGATTGTAAGCATTAGTGAAAATATTCACTGTGCTCTTAACGAAACGGATAAGTGTGGGATCCAGAAGAACACTAATCATGTGATGATGATAATTAAGGGAAAGGAAGTTCCATAGGGTGTTAGTAAGACTTACACGCCGGAAAGTCCATGGCCCGCGCCACCCTTGATCATGTGTGATCTTCTGTAAGTAGGAGTGACATTGAGGTGACATTGAAAATAGAACTATGATACGTATAAAGGCAAAACGAAAGAAGACTGGAATATCCAGCTCAGAAATGAAAGTCATACGGAGTTATAGATGAATTCATTGCTGGTCAAGAGATGTAATTCTTGGGAATGATGATTAAGCAGTTAATTGTGGATTTTGTATATTGTGATTAAATTGTTGATCACCGGAATATCACATCGATTGCATATTGTTGCAACTCGATGCAAGAAATACTATGGCCTTTATGACTAGCTAATGATGAGTTTTTGACACGCTCGGGAACACGGTAAAAGGTTTACTATACCGTGTGTTGACTCTATGATTATCTTCATAATTCATTTTGGAGTTGAGTAAATTTTTCCTACACTTTAGCCTTGTTGCAAAACATCATTTTGAATCATGTTTGTTGCAAGAGAGTTGTTCAAAGCTATGAATAACGTAAAGGCCATACTTCCATTATGAATAAGTTGTATTTTATGAATCTTCATAATAATGCTAAACATCCATAACACTGACGCTAAACATCGCAAGACTGACAGAAATACCACATAGATGTGGCACTGCCGTTTATCACAAGTGACATAACATGCATGAAGAATTTCCATAAGTGATGGACTTTCGAGTCATATGATTAGGAATCACTTGACGCTTGCGATCTTTGTCACGAAGTAATGTGACTAAAACACCGTTGATAGGCCATACATGAATGGGCAACTAAACCGTTGGTAATCATACATGATGATGTGTGTAGTCCAATAAGTGTAGTTGTGTGCAGTGGATTCCCTATCTTCACTCATGGGTTGAAGTAGATATGTGGATATCTGTTCAATAGAGACATACGTCTGAAATCTTTGAAATGTTCAAGGAATTATAGAGTGAAATAGAAATTCATTGTAACGAGAAAATAAAGCTTCTGCAAATTAGATTGTAGAAAGTAATATTTGAGTTACAAGTTTAGCGAACGTCTGATGAGTTATGAAAAGTGTCATAACTTGTGTCTCCCGGAACACCACTATGAGTAAAGTGTTCGAGAGATGTGATCAAGCCATGTATGACACGGTAAGATCAAATATGACGTTTATCAATTTTCCATTATACTTATTAAAGTTATGCATTAGTGACTACGGCTCTTACACTGAAAAGAGCACCATCAAATCTGTTGAAATGACACCATATTAGATATGATATGGACTGTTAAAACCATGTTGTCTTTTCTTAAAATTTGGGTATATGAGGCATATGATTGACATACTCAAAACCCCAAATCAGATAAGTGCTACTTTGTGAAGGTTATTCCAAAAGGTTTGGTATTCCTCTATCACTACACAAAAGCAAAATGGTTTGCTGTTAAGAACAATGTGTTTTGAAGAAAATGGTTTCTTGCAAAATATTGAGTGGGAGGACAGTGCAACTTGTTAAAAATTGTTGAATCTTCAAATGAGTGCGCAGCTGAACCACACAGGCTAGACAAAACTCGTACAAACATTCATGATATGTAAAACGAGATATTGTTGTTCGACAATGATAAACCTGTGATATACAAAGAAGCACTGATGGGTCCTGACTTCGGGATTTGGCTAAATGCCAAATAATCCGAGATAGTATCCATGGAAGTATGTCAAGTTTTGAACTTGGTAGACCCTCCGAAAGACTAAGAGTCTGAAGAATATATAAATGGATCTATAACTGATTCGAATGAAATTGTTTTATCCATAAAGCTCAACTCGTTGGAAATATGTTTTCTAACAAGTACAAAAGTTGACTACGGCGAAGTAATGTCGACCGTAGAGATGCTTTAGTCAGTTCGGGTTATTTTAGCAATTACTACATATCTCATTTATAGGATATGGTAGAATGAACGTCAAAACAACGTTCCTACACGGAAAAATAACAAAGGACGTATATGTGATACGACCGGAATGTTTTGTCGATTCAAAGGATGCTAAAATAGATGCAAGCCTTGGATGTCCAGTGATGGACTGAGGCTAGCACCATGGATTTGGAATTTTCGTTATGATGAAATTGCCAAAAGAGTTTGTTGTCATCAGGAATAACGAAGATGCTTGAATATTCAAGAAAGTAAGTGGGAGCTGAATGATATTTCTAAAACCTTATGTAGATGACATATTGTTGATTGGAAATGATATAAATTTCTTGACACGATTAAGGACTTCGTTGGAAATAGTTTTCAGTTGAAGAACTTGGGCTGATATAGCATTAGTATTGAGCACAGTGATCTATGAAGATAGTAAGTGCCTGATCATGCTAAAGCCAACACTACATATTGACATGATACTAAAGTATTTTAATATGAAACGCCAAGAAGGATGTTCTTGCCGAGGTCATGGTCAAAAGCTGTTTGCATAAATCGGTGTTCATGAACACAGATAAGAAAAAGCACGTGAACTGAATTCCACTCACCTGTGTGTTTGGACAAATCATGTACACCATAATATGTAAAACAACCAGATATGTCCAATGCTCCAAAAGGTTGTGAGCAAGATACCAAAGTGATCAATATGTTGATCATTGGACAAACAGTGAAAAGATAAACTTATGATAGATAAGATTTGTTTCTCGGAAAATGGAGAGAATGAAGAGCTCGTTGTAATGAGTTACATCAGCTGAATTTTTGATGTAAATAGTTACACCAATTCAGTCTTCATACTTACTCCGACCGATTTTCGATTTTAATTGGGATTATGTGTTTCACACGTAAGGGTGGCGCAGTGTGAAGGAACTTTGTCAAGTTCGATACTGTGGCGAATTCTATAACAGAGGCTAAGTATATTGTTGCTTAAAGAAGTAACAAGGAGGGTATTTTGAATCATGAGTTCTTTTACGAACATGGTATGGTTTCTTAGATAGTTGAAGCTCATGGAACATTGATGAATGATTTCATGACTTATTCTAAAGGAACCAAGGTCCTACCAATTGATTTAAACATATACAAAGCTAAACTGATAAAATTAGTGAATTTTATGATAGCGTGAAAACGCGAAGATATGCAAGATACAAACGGGTCTGAAACGTCAGATCCGATGATGAAGTCTATACCACAAATGAAGCATGTATTACACAGGTATGCCATAGGTGTAGAATGCTCAAGCACTGATAATATTATTTACTCTAGTGCAAGTGGGAGACTATTGGAAATATGCCCTAGAGGCAATAATAAAATGTTATTATATATATTTCCACGTTCGTAATTAACGTTTATGTTTCTGTGCTATAATTGCAATGACCCTGACTATGAGATTCAGAAGAAAACTCACTTGCATGTGTGGAAATGTAAACACCAAGAGTTCCTGATTTAGCCTCTAAGACCAGCTCATGTGCTAACTGATGATTACGTTTTCTTAATCATGGACATTGTTCTTGTAACAAGGATGTCAGTAGCAATGGGAACATATTGTTAGCAGAACAATGATGTTGAACCGACCCCAGTATTGAATGATATACTTAGAGATCACATCGTAACAACGTTATAAGTCATATCATGAAATTTTATCATATACGTAATTCCTTAGACCATGAGAGTATCGAGTTGCTTCACACAGGAAGACATGCTTTGGTTCTTAGATGAATCCTCCCGTAAATGGGAAGTAGTAAAATAAGTTCTGGGTATGTCAGATGGTGTGGCTAGTGACTGTGATAGTTCAAGAATGGGATTTGCTCCTTCACGATGAAGAGATATTGACTTTGGGCCCACTCGGTATGAAGGTATCCATTATAGTCTGGCCAGACGCATTGTGATTCAGTCACAGGGATACCGGAATACAATAACGAGAAATAAAGACAAACGAGCAAAGAGGATAACGAGTGCCTTGTGTTCAAGAAGCTGTTACACATGGATGCCAAACATCTCTCCTCTAACTTTGTCATATATCACGAAGCAAAGGGAATGGTACATGAATAAACATAATGGTTCACTCGAAGTTTCTTCGTGTATGTGCGGGAGTCAACATGGGTGTCCATGGCTCCGCTGTTGATTATTGGCTATTGACAAAAGGCTGTTGACCTATGTCCGAAAGATGTTCTGAGTCATGTCCGCGTTATACCGAACCTATTGGGTCACACACTTAACGATCAGTAGTCTGCTAGAATACTAGTATGGTAGAAGGTTTAGTGGAAGCAAAGCAGAATAGTTCATACGGGTACCGGAAGTAGTTCCGGAGATTTATGGAATTGTTCATAAGGGCACCAGAAGTAGTTTTGGGTATTTAAGGTTATGTCCGGATCACTCTGGAGTAGTCCCAGGTGGTTCCGGAACATATGAGAATGGTAGTGGGGAAGTCCTGGATCAACCGGAATAGTTTCCGGATAATCGCTGGGCGTCCCGACAACCTTCGCGGTCATCGGGTGGCTTAAACTGTAACTCAGATGGTCTTGGAAACTATCCGGATGGCTCCGGAACGTCCGAGAACGGTCTCGGAAGGTCCTGGAAGTGCTCCATAAGTGTCCGGAATGTCCCGAAACGGTTCCGGTATGTCCCGGAAGGTCCTGGAAGCTTCTAGATGGTCATGGAAGGTTCCAGAAGGTTCCGGGCAGTACCACCCACTGCCCTGCGCCCCTGGCCTTGGGGGGCAAGCCACCTAGGCTGCCCTAGCCGGCCAGGTGGTGGGGGCGCACCAAAGGGAAGGAAATCCTCCTCCAGGTGGGATTTCCAAATACCAAATATGGCAGTTTTCCGGTGGGAAGGTATGGGAAGATTTGGAAGGCTTGGGAGTCCAAGTTGGACTCCCAATCCTCCTTGAGCTGCGCCCCAAGGGCCTCTTGGCCACCTATATAATGTGGGGGAGGGGTGGGGGGCGCAACACAACTTGTCCCCAAGGCCTATGCGCCACCCTCCCTCCTCTAAACCCCGTTGCTCCACAATTAGACCCCGGTTTAGACGCTGTTCTAGATCGAAATCCATTAGGGTTTTCTCCCTCTAGTTTTCTCGGTGGCGTTCATCTCTGGACGGCGGAGCACTGCTGGATTGCTGCTACGGGATGTGTGGATACCGGTAGAGGGATCATAACTTTGATCCTTCTTCGAGGAGCTTCTTCTTCTCGGAGATCTGTTCGAGGGACTTGTTCGTGGGATAGATCGAGGGACTGTTCGTGGGAGATCTACTTCGACTACTTCCACTACGTCCACCCGCTTCACCAACTCTTCTTCCGCTGCAACCGTTGGTGAGCAAAGACCTAAACCTTGTATGCAATCTATCTTGGATGATCTTGGGTGCTTGTTACGTAGGCACGAAATTTTTGAATTCTACTACGTTTCCCAACAGGAAGGTCCACAAGGCCGTAGGTCGGTGGGAAATAGACTTTCCTTGGGGGCCAGGGCAAAACGCCAGGGACCCTGGCGTTTCCCCCCTAGACGCCGTAGTCCGCGGCTTTTCGTACTAGAATCCATGTTGGACTCCTCCTGGTGGCAAAAACCGACTTTGGGGAGAACCCTCGCCCAAGTTGCTACCCCAGGCTTCCACCTATATATTCGGGGGCAGGGGTAGCCCCAAAGATACACCAGAAAAGCCCCAAGGCTGCCCCAGCTAAATCCCACGCGCCTCTAATTCTCTTCGGGCTAGATCGTTCTAGTCCGGACGCCGCTAGGCTCTTCTCCCTCTAGTTTCTCTCGGTGGCGTTCTTCTCTGGACGGCGGAGCGCTGCTGGATTGCTACATCGGGATGTGTGGATACCGGTAGAGGGATCATACCTTTGATCCTTCTTCGAGGTCCTTCTTCTTCCTCGGAGATCTAGTTCGAGGGACTTGTTCGTGGGACTTGATCGGGACGGATCGCGGGACGGTTTGCGGGACAGATCGCGCAACGGATCGTGGGACGGTATGCGGGATCAATATCCTCGCGGTTGGGAGGTCAGTGAAATTCCTAGCAGCGGGGATCTGCACCAACGGTCTTCACCAACTCTACTTCCGCTACATCGGTTGGTGAGCCATGACCTAAAACCTTGTATGCAATCTTCTTGGATGATCTTGGGTTCTTGATTCGTAGGCCGAAATTTTTGTTTTGTACTACGTTTCCCAACAGGCATTTCATCTAATAGGGTAGTGTGCGAGGATTTTTCACGCTGGCCTCCCTCCTACTACAAATTTGTTACTCTTCTCCCAGAAATCGGAGCTTAAACCACCAAAATATCTTCATCAGTCAAATCAATCACCAGAAGTTGTAGGATTCATTAGACAGATAGGGCACGAGGAGGCAAGCACCTAGTGACAAGAGGCGGAGAGCGGCGAAACAACCTTGTTTTTCTCCATGCCAAATACAAACTTAACAGAGGATGAGACGATGTGATGTGAAGAAAAGCCTCAGGTGATAGACCACACGAGAGCTCACAATGTCCCATAAATTTTTTTACCAGAAAAAAGTTTGATACCATCATACCAATTCAACTCAGCTAGTGCAATCACAGACATGCGAACAGCAGGATGTACAACAGTATAGAGAACAGCCCCCTCTATGGTTTCATTATTATTATTCCAAAACAATGGAAAATAGACATTGTTCAACGAATTGCAGTGGTATATGAAAGGTACATATTGATGCGTGTGGCACTTTAGGCAGTCCCAGTTCATCCTCCTGCACCAACAGACAGAAGTAAGCAGGGCAAACTAGTCGACTGGTTGACAAGTGTGGATCATCAGAAGGAATCAAGCAGATTGAAGTATGTATCATCTGAGATGTTCAACAGAGAGACTTCAAAGTTGAAGGTCAAATCTATCATATTACAAATGTTTGGGATGAAAAGGATTTGCATGTTCCCCTTGTATGTGTTTCTTTTACTACTAAGATCAGGATAAGCTCAAATTGTTCACGCCAACAACATAGGTATGTATCCTGAAATTCAGCCCGAAATACAAGGCATAAGAATTAGTAAGAAATAAGTTCATAATGATATCAAGTATCATTGAATCAAGCCTGTCAATTATATCATGTGGCAAGATAAAAGAAGCCTATTTACAGCTTGAAGCACAGTGATTACATGGCAATGACAATGAGCCATCGATTTCTTCCTGTGACGTCACTGTGGGTGTTGTGGGCATTTCATCGAATAGGTAGTGTGCCGGGATTTTTCACACTCCTATTCCAAAATTTGTGACACTTCTTCCTGAAATCGGTGCTTAAATCACCAAAATATCTTCATCAGTCACATCTATCACCAGAAGTTTTAGGATTCATTAGACAGATAGGGCACGAGGAGGCAAGCACCTAGTGACAAGAGGCGGAGAGCGGCGGGGAGAAACAACCTTTTTTTTCTCCATGCCAAATACAAACTTAACAGAGGATGAGACGATGTGATGTGAAGAAAAGCCTCAGGTGACAGACCACACGAGAGCTCGCAATGTCCCATAAATTTTTTTTTCCAGAAAAAAGTTTGATACCATCATACCAATTCAACTCAGCTAGTGCAATCACAGACATGCGAACAGTAGGATGTACAACAGTATAGAGAACAACCCCCTCTATGGTTTCACTATTATTATTCCAAAACAATGGAAAATAGACATCGTTCAACGAATTGCAGTGGTATATGAAAGGTACATATTGATGCGTGTGGCACTGTAGGCAGTCCCAGTTCATCCTCCTGCACCAACAGACAGAAGTAAGCAGGGCAAACTATTCTACCTGTTGACAAGTGTGGATCATCAGAAGGAATCAAGCAGATTGAAGTATGTATCATCTGAGATGTTCAACAGAGAGACTTCAAAGTTGAAGGTCAAATCCATCATATTACAAATGTTTGGGATGAAAAGGGTTTGCATGTTCCCCTTGTATGTGTTTCTTTTACTACTGAGATCAGGATAAGCTCAAATTGTTCACGCCAACAACATAGGTATGTATCCTGAAATTCAGCCCGAAATACAAGGCATAAGAATTAGTAAGAAATAAGTTCATAATGATATCAAGTATCATTGAATCAAGCATGTCAATTAGATCATGTGGCAAGATAAAAGAAGCCTATTTACAGCTTGAAGCACAGTGATTGCATGGCAATGACAATGAGTCATCGATTTCTTCCTGTGACGTCACTGTGGGTGTTGTGGGCATTTCATCGAATAGGTAGTGTGCCGGGATTTTTCACACTCCTATTCCAAAATTTGTGACTCTTCTTCCTGAAATCGGTGCTTAAATCACCAAAATATCTTCATCAGTCACATCAATCACCAGAAGTTGTAGGATTAATCAGACGAGGAGGGAAGCACCTCCAAAATTTGTGACACTTCTTCCTGAAATCGGTGCTTAAATCACCAAAATATCTTCATCAGTCACATCTATCACCAGAAGTTTTAGGATTCATTAGACAGATAGGGCACGAGGAGGCAAGCACCTAGTGACAAGAGGCGGAGAGCGGCGGGGAGAAACAACCTTGTTTTTCTCCATGCCAAATACAAACTTAACAGAGGATGAGACGATGTGATTCCTCCTATAAAACCTGGTAGCCTACCCGGCTTCTGAGACGTTTTGAGCGCTCTAATCAATCTTGGTCGCACGATTCAGGGGTGAACAGAATTTATTACCGTGTTGGCGCTTTAATCACCGTGGGTTACTTTGTAAAGCAGTAATTCGCGATTTATGCTGGTGACGGGTGGGCCTCGTTCAAGTGATTTACATGCATTGGCGGTGAAAACGGGTGACGCTTGCCGCAGTCTGCGCACTGGTTGGCTGGTGGGTTCTCGATAACCATTGGGTGAGTGCGCCTGTCTTTTGTGTCAGTCCTCCCTCGCCGCGCCCCACGACTTTTCCTCTTCGCCCTTTCCCTAGCCGCCGCCGCCGCCATGGACCTTCCTCGCCGCTCATCTTCACGAACGAAGGAGACCACGCCTCCTCGGTCTCTCCCACGGCAATCAAAGGAGCCCCGGCAAGCAGGCAGCAGCTCAAGCCGTGGTCTTCGGGCGATCCAGCGGGTGGCGGGCGCCGCGGAGATGTCGGGCGCGCTGATCAACGGCCTTGTCGGCGCTGGCGGCGGGATCAGAACGTATGTCTCGCCTCCCCGTCCCTTCGCTCGCTTGCCTTTTGTTTGTGTCGACTGTCGTCCTGAACGGGGAAGGGTTTCCAGGTGAACACGCGGCAGCAGACGCAGCGGGATCCCTCCAAGCCGGCGCTCAACGACGAAGTCGTCCGCCAGTTGTGCCTGGTCCACTTCCTCCCCTCAATCCCCTTCCCCTATTCGTCCGGGCTGACCAGTACGCTTCCCTGATCTGATTCTGCTGCAATAGGTGGTGAAGTACGAGTGGTCGGAGCGACTGTATGACGACACCGTTGCTCCTCGGCACCGCAGCCTCTCAGGTTCGTTCGTTGGTCGCTTGACTCATCGAGCACCCGCCTTTTTTTCTTCTTCGTTTTTTGAATAGGTCGAGTCCTTGGTTTTGAGACGCTTTACACGCTTTTGGATCAAATTCATGGTGCTCTTAGGTTGTGTACTATTACTTCTATCAAATACTCCGGAGCAGGGCGGAGGCTGCATCCCTTAGGCGATCCATTAGAGGGATTGGCTCTGGGTCCATTGGGATGCTTCAATCGCTGGGTAATACAAATTACTTGTGAATCTATCGTTGACCTCATGTGTTGTATTGCATTATCTTTTCCTGGAATTAATTGTACTAAGCTAATCTGTGTTCTAAAAGGTTACGGCTATGATGATGAGCTTTGTGTATTTTTGATTCTAAATCTGCACATTTTCCTTTTGCAGATGCGTTAATGTTCTTCTCAAGCAAGCAAGTGTAAGATTTCAGGAGCTGTGTTTCCCGGTCAATTTCTATATCCTGATGTACTAATTAATTATTATCTGCAGACTCATAGAAAAGCAAACAAACAGCAAAACCCTCAGGATCAGGGTTTGACATCTGATCTTGACAAGGCCCTACAAACTGCCCCAGTGGAAAACATCCCTCATAAAACTATCAATGTTGTACGTACCTCCGATCACTCTATTTTAAATGTTAGTTGTGTCTAATTTTCAGAGAGAGGGGCGATGTATCTGGGATTTCAAATGTTAGTTGTGAATTCCTTTTTTTTTTCCATGAACTGATTTCTTTTGCTAAGACGAACTAAGCCTGGGTGGACTAGTAGATATATGCAGGAATTTACCTAGAACATAAGTAGATACACATATTCAGTTCATACTGTATGGTACACCTGAAGGCAAAAAAAATCAGCCTTTTCCAGGCATCCTACATGAAAGGTTTGCATTCTTCCTGTGCTAGCGTGAGCAACCTGTTCTTGCAGTGCATGGATTTTTTCAGTAATTATGTCGGTGAGAATGCTGTCAAGTTGGTGGAATTGGTGGTGAGAGTGTCTCCATCTGCTACTACATCGGTCATACCTTGGTATATATGCTTGTGGTCAAGCAAACATTGTATTTTAAATTTTGATGATTTTATCGGTTGCGAAATATTTGATCTGCAAGGTGATCTACTGTGGGTGTAGTTTCCCTTTTTCCGGGTTTTAAGTTCAGCTTAAATATTAGTGCGTCGAAAAAGTTTGGACATGTTACCGTACTTACGTCTTACACTTTAATTTATGTTCCAAAAAAATGTATTTTAGTTTCTTAGCGGTGGTAATTAATGTTCTGTACACTTGCTTTTAGTGGAAAGCTTTAGGGAAGTGGATTTCTATAGCTATGTACTTATTGTAAAAATTCAGAATTGCTTGAAACTTGAAGATGTGCTTATCATCTTTTTTTAAAGGCGCCCAGTAGGATCATTTTGTAGTATTTCAGCTTAAATGTATCTTGAAGATGCATTTTCGTTTTTGTTATACCACTACCATGTGATGTATATCTAAAATAAGTGTACACATATTCTGACATCTTATAGGCTGCTAATGAGATTCTTGACACTTTGAGATCCATGTTTGTACAACTTGCTCAGAAATGGTCTGGTCTCTCAGATGTTTTTATTGGCCTTTGCGTGTCGTATATCTACTGCTTGGTAATGCGCTGCACAATGGTGTCACCAACCCGTCTGAAGGTATGCTAGCTCCTCTCTTTTTTCGTGTTGTTGCAAAAGGAGAGGTGGAAATCAGTAGATTAACAAAGAAATTTAATTAGACAGCCAACGAGGAAGGTTGCTCGACTCGGCCTTCTATGCCCACCGACACTTCTGGCAAGCTGTTCATGAACCATGGAAGATGCAGATATATGTAGGTTCCTCTAATTTTCTTGCACACCTTTCTGTCCTCTCTCTGAGCACATATAAATATCTCACAAAAGTTAATTTCTTTATCTTCTCGCTTGTGCCTATTTTCAGGAGAAAAGAGAGATGGATCCGGGAGAGTCCTCTTCAGTTTTTTCTTTCGACATTCCATTGTTTAGGTTTTTTGCTCCACCCATTGTTTGAATTTGCCTATCTTCAGTTCTGTTATAGGATATGTTAAACTTGCATGGTGTCGTCATTAATCTTATTTCATACAAATTCTCTAATAGAAGGAGAAACATGTATACTAAATTACTGATACTCGATGAGATTATATGCAGGTTTATTTTGTTTTCATGAGGATCTTTCATATGGAATTCAGAAGCTTGTCTGAAGAGGGTCTTATTTCTGCTATTGAGATTGGACTGGGTGCTTCTAGAGAGCTAAGATACCCGTCGTGTCCATAAAAATGGGCTGTAGATATCCTGGCATTGGTGAGTTTCAGGTAATTACTTAAAACTCCAAAGATCATACATTTTTATCAAATAAACAGATGTGTTTACTTCACTTCCGAGTATGAACCATCAAAGATAGGGACACGTACTTCAGTTACCTTGTTTCGATTTGATAAGAAAGTTCTTGCTGGACTGGACATGCATATGTATGACAGGGTTCATGCATGCTAGTCGTTTTGCGCGTCCGGGGTCATTGGAGGGCCAACTGCATCGCCATGGGCAAGATTGAGGTGCTCTCTGAGCAGCTGGTTGTCGACTGCAACCATATGAGGTGAGGTTCATTTCCTTTCATTTTCTTCTTTTTTTGTGGTTGGTGTATTGTTCCCAAGATAGCTTGGATTTTTGTGGCATATCACAATGTTTTGACTATTAGCTTTCTATTAGGCATCTATTTGTTGGTGTGTGCCACGCATGGTGTTCAAGATTTCCAACGAAGATTGTGTGGTGGTTCGATTTGGTTCTCATGGTGGTATCTTTCCCGCGTCGCCTTCGAAGTGATTTAATATTGCGATTTTGTCCAGTTACCATTCTTGTTAGTAAATCAACGGTTTGGTGGTTGCACTCTTCCTACTTTGTGTCCTCTCAAGGTAACCTCTCTTCCTCGCCATTGTATATGTTTTCTCCCTATACTGTTGATATGGAGAGAGTATTGAGAGAACATCTTCATCCTGTTTTGTCTCATTGTTTCACTACCCATAGTGGTGTTGATCTGATTGCTTTTGTTCTGATACATACAGTAGATAAGATATATCACACAAAGAAAAATCCTCGAAGCAAACTTCTTTACTGCTTTGATAACTTATTACAAATAATTTTAAATAACTTCTTAATATAGATGTCTAAATAATCTAGCAGTTTTTATTCTTTTTTATGGTTTGCAAGCTAACTATTAATTGCTGACAAGCTTAATAGTTCTTATGGTAGAGAATACGGATTTTCGTACTATTGCATCTCAGAAAATTCCTGTAATGCAAAATTGCAATCTGAAGAAGGACGAAAATAAAGATTGTGGGCCATGTTGCTTTTCTTCAGAAATACTTGGTATGCTCTCTACTTTTATCTTCAGGTTTATTATTTTTGGCCTGCTACATAATGCATGTGTTTAGTCTCAAATATCAGTGTGATTACTACTGGACATATTTACTATTTCTTGGTACTAATTCATACCACGTCCTGTTGGAAGGAAGGATTAATCAATATTGTTGCACTTTGATGTTTTCCTGCTTTTTATACATGCCTTTTTAATTGTTCCAACCACATTACATGCATGAGCTTCCTGATCTTCATGGAGATATCCAGAAATATGTTTGTGACAAATGACAAATAATTAAAACATTTACTGTAGACTTGTATCAGTGTGGATCCTATTACTTTGATTGTAAGTCCTACGGCCGATTTCATCTTTTAACTGATGGTAGTCTTTTCCATGGTTCATTTACCTTCTATACGTACTGAATTAACAAAATAGGAAACTTTAGGAGATATTGCAACGTGCAAACAACTAATCATAGTATTAACAAACCATTGTATATTGAGTGCAGATAATCTCGAAGCAACAAGCTTTTTAATGAATGGTTTGTATATAACATGTATCGCTTGTGTAGGTACATATGTATTTCCCTTGTATATTATTAGTTTTTAAGTACATTGCTTGACTACAATTTACTTTAAGCATTTTATCTCTAAAATTGTAATACCCTATGAAAATACAAGTTGCATATTTTAAATTGTACACCATATTCCAGCATATGAATTACTTTGATATTGTGCTTGATTTTTTTATCTCATCGCCAATAATAACCTTAGATATAAATGCTTGTGTGTCCTATATTTGCTTATTTGAGCTTAATCATATGGTATTGAAAGTTTATATTTCTCCTATATCATCTATTTTAGCATTTATATCGAGCATACACATGTCCATATTTTTCTCTGAATGATTGCAGTTTTATGGAATGATTTTTATGTTTTCCCTTTTTGAAGTGCATCGAAGTGAAGAGAATATATATCTATAATCACGAGGCAAGGGAGAAGAAGAGAGGGGGTCGAGGACAAGGGGTAGGAGGCAGAAATGTCGCGCCAGGAGACCAGTGCCGGCTTCTGAAGTGAGTGTACCTCTCGACTGTTGGCAGAGTGCCGCTCCCCAAGTAGCACCCATGATAAAACTGCCAATGTATGTGTTCAATTATTTTCTTTTTTTACTTTGTCCTTGAAGGTTGTGTTGTTTTTAAAAAGTATGCCATGAAGTGTGATGACAAACTTGATTCAGTTATGGCTGAAGTCAAGGAAATCCCAAATGATGCATAATACAATATTGTTGATTTGAGTGAGAGGAACTATCACGTACACATTTAAGTGAAAATATTGTGAGCATATTGATACATAATACAAGATTGTTGGTTTGAGTGAGAGGAACTGTTACGTATACATTTACTATGAATTCTGTAGGGTTTAAATATCTGTCCTGATTACGCTTTATCTCATTGAAAATTAACAATCAATAAGAACTTGGTTCTCTTCTGTCCTTTGCGCCATTGGCGCAACGGGTCATCTAGTGTGAAGAAAAGCCTCAGGTGACAGACCACACGAGAGCTCGCAATGTCCCATAAAAAAAATTTACCAGAAAAAAGTTTGATACCATCATACCAATTCAACTCAGCTAGTGCAATCACAGACATGCGAACAGCACGATGTACAACAGTATAGAGAATAACCCCCTCTATGGTTTCACTATTATTATTCCAAAACAATGGAAAATAGACATCGTTCAACGAATTGCAGTGGTATATGAAAGGTACATATTGATGCGTGTGGCACTGTAGGCAGTCCCAGTTCATCCTCCTGCACCAACAGACAGAAGTAAGCAGGGCAAACTATTCTACTGGTTGACAAGTGTGGATCATCAGAAGGAATCAAGCAGATTGAAGTATGTATCATCTGAGATGTTCAACAGAGAGACTTCAAAGTTGAAGGTCAAATCTATCATATTACAAATGTTTGGGATGAAAAGGGTTTGCATGTTCCCCTTGTATGTGTTTCTTTTACTACTGAGATCAAGATAAGCTCAAATTGTTCACACCAACAACATAGGTATGTATCCTGAAATTCAGCCCGAAATACAAGGCATAAGAATTAGTAAGAAATAAGTTCATAATGATATCAAGTATCATTGAATCAAGCCTGTCAATTAGATCATGTGGCAAGATAAAAGAAGCCTATTTACAGCTTGAAGCACAGTGATTGCATGGCAATGACAATGAGCCATCGATTTCTTCCTGTGACGTCACTGTGGGTGTTGTGGGAATTTCATCGAATAGGTAGTGTGCCGGGATTTTTCACACTCCTATTCCAAAATTTGTGACTCTTCTTCCTGAAATCGGTGCTTAAATCACCAAAATATCTTCATCAGTCACATCAATCACCAGAAGTTGTAGGATTAATCAGACGAGGAGGGAAGCACCTACTGACTAGCGGCGGAGGGTGAGCACTGGGAGCTGGCAACCTCGATGGATGCAGAGCAGCGGGGAGAAAAGCACCTTGCCATAGCAGAGCTCGCGGACACCGCAGTCGCTGGCTGCACTTGATGGAGGACGCCGGACGGGACGGCCGCCGCGGCTTCGAGGTAGGGGCGAGCGCCGCACCCTGGGCCGGAGTACGTACAGAGCACGACGGCGGTGGGACTGGCACGTTGCAGGTCGTCCCGTGAGCACGCATGCTCAGCCTGTCACAAGATTGACACAACATGTGGCTAAACGGAGAGCAACTAGTGAGGGTACCTTTTCAGTGCGCTCCGCAGTTGCTATGTATTGCGTTTTGATTGTACCCTATGCGAAACAACAAATGACTGCGTGTAAATTGTGGTTGCGCCTATGAGTGTGGATGCGCCAATGGTTGTGGCTATGATTGTTTCTGTGACTATGTCTATAATAGCAGCCTCGATGTGGTTTGAATTGTGACTGCACCTATGGCTATGACTGCATGAGACTCATCTCCACTTAACACGTGGCATCGACAGACCATGGGCGGGAGTACAAAGCACGGCGGTGGGATAGGCGACACATTTGAAACAACGGTCAAACCCCAACATAAAAAGTCAATGTTTCAACCAAACAGTTATGATCTATCACTTAAGTCATTATGAATCTAAGGTTCCACATATATAGCACATAGTTTATAATTACATAATATTACTAATGAGTTCTTAGTTATATGGTCTGATATAACATTATTGTGAATCTTTGCTATGACAGAAGGTGTCACACACCGCATATTTTTGTAAATTATTGAATTATCATATTGATCTCTTCAATATTAATCTTATTGTTTTCTGACATATGCACATAGAGCAAGCCAATCTTAAAATTTCAAAATACGCTGACATAAGCCACTAACAGTTAATGAATTAGTGGTGTATGTAATTATCTACGGCATATAATACTAAATTTTGTTCTTATTTCATTTTTTCACAGTTCCTCCTGTCCTTTGCAAGAAAACAAGTCCTCAAGAAGTTGGTTGTTTTTTTCATTACAAAAGACCACTGCTAAGCCGGAACTTAAAAAAACATGAATTTATTTTCCATTGTTCTCTTGTAAAACATTTTTCACTAGACCAACTTGGGGACAATTTGCTAAAGCATACAAATTTGATGTTGGTATGAAAGTTGTACTTTGATATTACCACACATGGTCTTATAATCAGAGTGAATTTGGACAATGATCCAATCATGCATTCATGTAAGTGTTTTCACACACCATCCTTGCGTATGTGTAGACTTTCAATTAATTGTCGGTTTAAAATAATTGTACTTATGTATATGTCCCTATGTTACTAATCCTGTATATATTTATATGCTCAACTTACTATGCTATGTCTGAAGAAACATAAAAGATATTTGAAAACATGATACTTACTGCTGGAACCACATGTACATAGAAAGATACGTGGTTTATCATTGGTTTTGCTAACCGTATTAACTTGCTTGTGGGAAAATACGTGTATGCAACAAGTTTTGGACCGTACAAGCTACTTATCCACACTCTAACAAGGACCAACATTAACAAGAAACTTTTTGTAATAATTTTAGTTGTGTGAGTATTCGTAATCTAGTCTTTGTTATTTAAATAGGACATCATACTATGATACAATTGTGTTATTGTAACAGAAGCTCTCCAGTCATCTTTCCTGATCAGATGGATCGATATGGTGAATGAGACTTATTATTTATCCTAATACTGATTTATGGTCGATATACTCGACGTCGGAAAAAGATGGATGCCTCATCATGGATAGGTGGAAGGATTTACTATGCATGTACAAAATGTCAATTGGAGACATGTTGATCTTAATTAGTGATCCAGTATGGAGGTGATGAGGTTCTTCTCTTTATCATACCAATGCCTGCTGAAACTGAATATTCTAAAAAAACCTAAGGAAGAGTAGTTTGATCCTGTTGTCGTACATTGTATTCGTGCTCCACCACTCCTTCTATTGATGTGAGATATTGTTGGTAACTTAGCACAGAAGACCCTAGATAAAGTTAGAAAAACGCCATCGGGTCCAGCTCCGTTGTCACCACCAATGAGCACACCGATGCAGCCGAGCACAATGCCACCGGGGATGAGACCACTTGGGACAAAGCACCGGGAGCCTACTGCATCGAGGCTAAGGGGCCTCCAAATCAGAATCAAGGCCTGGAGGTTCTTGTGTACCTGCAGTCGCCGGCAGAAAATCAGTGAAGAGGGAGGGAGTGGTTGCCGCACAACCATTACGGACGACGAACATCGTTGAGCCCCCATGGAAGAACTCCTAGGAGCTGCTTCACAACTCCCTTGCTGCCTGTCCAGACGCCAGTCGGAGTAGAAACAAAGCGAACCTCCATCTCCAACGCCACCAAGAAGAGGAACAGAGAGATACTCTGCTACCCCACCGAGACCATCAGATCTGCTTTTAACAGGCTTATTAGGCCTGCTCCCATCAGATCCAACTTGCACCGTCTCCATCCACCATGGATCTCGGCCGCCAAGAGAAACCAACACTCCATGGATGCTGCTTGTAGGCATCAATAGCAAGGAGCAGAGATACAACTCCACTGAGGGCAAACTCAAAGACAACCTACAACTATGGGAGCATAGGAGAGGCTTGGGATCGGCCCGGCGAGACGCCTGGGTCACTCAGAAACAGGAAGGGGAAAACGAGAGAAGAGGAGAGGAGAGCGGTCGCGTTGGATTTGGTGTCATCGTTGGAAGCATTTGGATTTGGTGTCATCGTTGTGTGATCTTTACGATCATCTTGGTGTCGGTGACCCTAGGTTGTAGGCAATGAATGGCAAATAATGAAGTTTGTGGGTCATTCCAACAAATGGGTATTGTCAATAGGGTACATCTAGTATATGTTTGTAGCTAGATGTTGATTTGTCCCATGTACGGTGTGTAATAATAACAATTAACACGGAAAATATCTTAAGTTAATTGATATATGGAATAAATAAAATGTGTGAGTTAAATGGAGAAAGTGTCGATCAAGTCAATTCAGAAAATAAATTTTCATTCAAAATCTATTCAAATTCATAACTAAACAAAGATAAATCATCAATCATACTTTCACTATATGTAGTAAATCAAGTCACACTTCCAAGGAACATTGACACACCAATATATATTTTCATGTAAGAAAGTATAGATCATCATACATCCATTACTTGATTTAAATTAAGTCTATTATTAATTATTATTAATGCATACATTGATCTATATCCATATAACAAGATATGTCATCAATCAATTAATAATTGGATGTAAACCAAGACCGTAATTAATGAACATTGATTTATACCCAATTCAAGAAAGATTGGTGCTCTGGATAACTATACATTAAATTTTGAATGCATCGTCAGTACGATGCAATCTAAAGCTTTCTAAAGAAAGAATGTGGCTTAATTCTATATAAGTTGTGTTCCCCAAAGAACATAAGTACGTCCGAAACCACATAGTTAGTGTTTCACTGAAAGGAGCACAATTCCCTGCACAAATGGGAGGTGATTATGTTGTCATATCGGTTTTACTGTGCTTTTTGTTTAGAAGTTTCTACCTCACCTTGGTTGAATCACTAGACGCGGACGAAAATCTACCGATGAATGGGAAGGTAACCGATATTTTACTTTTAACTTTTGACATAGAAACTCCATATCAATTGGTTTATGTATCCATCCCATTATTGATCTACTTGGCCACTTAATCTTGATATATAATTACTATTGGTTATAATCATTCATAACTATTCCCTGTTAATCATATGCCCAACTAAAATTTCAGACACCACATGTGGAAAAAGAATTTAAAGACGTTATACATTAATTATATATGCTAACTGACCATGATCTAACATTTCCATCTGCAGAACACCACTCTTTTAGGACCTAAGCCTTTACATTTTCCTTGGAAAGCTAATATCATGGATGAAGATACTGGAATTGTTTCTCATGTACACAAACACTCTCTCACCCACTCTCTCTCTATATATATATATCTCTTTACTTTTTAATGTGTTATATTTGCGATATTTTGTTGATTTTCTAGTGAGTATTGACCACACAAAACATCACAATTTATCCCATGGTCACATGTGATGAGTATAAATGGAAAATTCAAGGTATTTTCAACATAATCATACATATTTAAATCATAGAGTGAAAACAGAATACATATACATTCATTAGTGATCCACCCCAGATGGTTAATGGTTAGAGAGACAATGTGGTCAATGGTTAGAGAGACGATGTGCTACATAAAGACCAGATAAAAAGGCATACACCTAAATGAAAATCTTGATGCCCTATATATAGGTCGTGAAATTGGCGATCAGACATACAAAACATGATACCAAAACTCCAAGAATAATAGATGCAAATTGGCACATAATACATACCCCATTGGAGACTTGTCTTGGCATGCCCACACTCTACTAGCAATACTCTTCACACCTTTAGACAGACAGACAGATAGATAGATAGATAGATAGATAGATAGATAGATAGACAGATAGATAGACAGATAGATAGATAGATAGATGTATGTGTAGACTTTCAATTAATTGTCGGTTTAAAATAATTGTACTTATGTATATGTCCCTATGTTACTAATCCTGTATATATTTATATGCTCAACTTACTATGCTATGTCTGAAGAAACATAAAATATATTTGAAAACATGATACTTACTGCTGGAACCACATGTACATAGAAAGATACGTGGTTTATCATTGGTTTTGCTAACCGTATTAACTTGCTTGTGGGAAAATACATGTATGCAACAAGTTTTGGACCGTACAAGCTACTTATCCACACTCTAACAAGGACCAACATTAACAAGAAACTTTTTGTAATAATTTTAGTTGTGTGAGTATTCGTAATCTAGTCTTTGTTATTTAAATAGGACATCATACTATGATACAATTGTGTTATTGTAACAGAAGCTCTCCAGTCATCTTTCCTGATCAGATGGATCGATATGGTGAATGAGACTTATTATTTATCCTAATACTGATTTATGGTCGATATACTCGACGTCGGAAAAAGATGGATGCCTCATCATGGATAGGTGGAAGGATTTACTATGCATGTACAAAATGTCAATTGGAGACATGTTGATCTTAATTAGTGATCCAGTATGGAGGTGATGAGGTTCTTCTCTTTATCATACCAATGCCTGCTGAAACTGAATATTCTAAAAAAACCTAAGGAAGAGTAGTTTGATCCTGTTGTCGTACATTGTATTCGTGCTCCACCACTCCTTCTATTGATGTGAGATATTGTTGGTAACTTAGCACAGAAGACCCTAGATAAAGTTAGAAAAACGCCATCGGGTCCAGCTCCGTTGTCACCACCAATGAGCACACCGATGCAGCCGAGCACAATGCCACCGGGGATGAGACCACTTGGGACAAAGCACCGGGAGCCTACTGCATCGAGGCTAAGGGGCCTCCAAATCAGAATCAAGGCCTGGAGGTTCTTGTGTACCTGCAGTCGCCGGCAGAAAATCAGTGAAGAGGGAGGGAGTGGTTGCCGCACAACCATTACGGACGACGAACATCGTTGAGCCCCCATGGAAGAACTCCTAGGAGCTGCTTCACAACTCCCTTGCTGCCTGTCCAGACGCCAGTCGGAGTAGAAACAAAGCGAACCTCCATCTCCAACGCCACCAAGAAGAGGAACAGAGAGATACTCTGCTACCCCACCGAGACCATCAGATCTGCTTTTAACAGGCTTATTAGGCCTGCTCCCATCAGATCCAACTTGCACCGTCTCCATCCACCATGGATCTCGGCCGCCAAGAGAAACCAACACTCCATGGATGCTGCTTGTAGGCATCAATAGCAAGGAGCAGAGATACAACGCCACTGAGGGCAAACTCAAAGACAACCTACAACTATGGGAGCATAGGAGAGGCTTGGGATCGGCCCGGCGAGACGCCTGGGTCACTCAGAAACAGGAAGGGGAAAACGAGAGAAGAGGAGAGGAGAGCGGTCGCGTTGGATTTGGTGTCATCGTTGGAAGCATTTGGATTTGGTGTCATCGTTGTGTGATCTTTACGATCATCTTGGTGTCGGTGACCCTAGGTTGTAGGCAATGAATGGCAAATAATGAAGTTTGTGGGTCATTCCAACAAATGGGTATTGTCAATAGGGTACATCTAGTATATGTTTGTAGCTAGATGTTGATTTGTCCCATGTACGGTGTGTAATAATAACAATTAACACGGAAAATATCTTAAGTTAATTGATATATGGAATAAATAAAATGTGTGAGTTAAATGGAGAAAGTGTCGATCAAGTCAATTCAGAAAATAAATTTTCATTCAAAATCTATTCAAATTCATAACTAAACAAAGATAAATCATCAATCATACTTTCACTATATGTAGTAAATCAAGTCACACTTCCAAGGAACATTGACACACCAATATATATTTTCATGTAAGAAAGTATAGATCATCATACATCCATTACTTGATTTAAATTAAGTCTATTATTAATTATTATTAATGCATACATTGATCTATATCCATATAACAAGATATGTCATCAATCAATTAATAATTGGATGTAAACCAAGACCGTAATTAATGAACATTGATTTATACCCAATTCAAGAAAGATTGGTGCTCTGGATAACTATACATTAAATTTTGAATGCATCGTCAGTACGATGCAATCTAAAGCTTTCTAAAGAAAGAATGTGGCTTAATTCTATATAAGTTGTGTTCCCCAAAGAACATAAGTACGTCCGAAACCACATAGTTAGTGTTTCACTGAAAGGAGCACAATTCCCTGCACAAATGGGAGGTGATTATGTTGTCATATCGGTTTTACTGTGCTTTTTGTTTAGAAGTTTCTACCTCACCTTGGTTGAATCACTAGACGCGGACGAAAATCTACCGATGAATGGGAAGGTAACCGATATTTTACTTTTAACTTTTGACATAGAAACTCCATATCAATTGGTTTATGTATCCATCCCATTATTGTATCTACTTGGCCACTTAATCTTGATATATAATTACTATTGGTTATAATCATTCATAACTATTCCCTGTTAATCATATGCCCAACTAAAATTTCAGACACCACATGTGGAAAAAGAATTTAAAGACGTTATACATTAATTATATATGCTAACTGACCATGATCTAACATTTCCATCTGCAGAACACCACTCTTTTAGGACCTAAGCCTTTACATTTTCCTTGGAAAGCTAATA
This sequence comes from Bromus sterilis, assembly GCA_950022295.1. Taxonomy (NCBI): domain Eukaryota; kingdom Viridiplantae; phylum Streptophyta; class Magnoliopsida; order Poales; family Poaceae; genus Bromus; species Bromus sterilis. Next base: position 298,303,528 of record OX465601.1, on the reverse strand, counting down.
TCATGGATGAAGATACTGGAATTGTTTCTCATGTACACAAACACTCTCTCACCCACTCTCTCTCTATATATATATATCTCTTTACTTTTTAATGTGTTATATTTGCGATATTTTGTTGATTTTCTAGTGAGTATTGACCACACAAAACATCACAATTTATCCCATGGTCACATGTGATGAGTATAAATGGAAAATTCAAGGTATTTTCAACATAATCATACATATTTAAATCATAGAGTGAAAACAGAATACATATACATTCATTAGTGATCCACCCCAGATGGTTAATGGTTAGAGAGACAATGTGGTCAATGGTTAGAGAGACGATGTGCTACATAAAGACCAGATAAAAAGGCATACACCTAAATGAAAATCTTGATGCCCTATATATAGGTCGTGAAATTGGCGATCAGACATACAAAACATGATACCAAAACTCCAAGAATAATAGATGCAAATTGGCACATAATACATACCCCATTGGAGACTTGTCTTGGCATGCCCACACTCTACTAGCAATACTCTTCACACCTTTAGACAGACAGACAGATAGATAGATAGATAGATAGATAGATAGACAGATAGATAGACAGATAGATAGATAGATAGATGTATGTGTAGACTTTCAATTAATTGTCGGTTTAAAATAATTGTACTTATGTATATGTCCCTATGTTACTAATCCTGTATATATTTATATGCTCAACTTACTATGCTATGTCTGAAGAAACATAAAATATATTTGAAAACATGATACTTACTGCTGGAACCACATGTACATAGAAAGATACGTGGTTTATCATTGGTTTTGCTAACCGTATTAACTTGCTTGTGGGAAAATACATGTATGCAACAAGTTTTGGACCGTACAAGCTACTTATCCACACTCTAACAAGGACCAACATTAACAAGAAACTTTTTGTAATAATTTTAGTTGTGTGAGTATTCGTAATCTAGTCTTTGTTATTTAAATAGGACATCATACTATGATACAATTGTGTTATTGTAACAGAAGCTCTCCAGTCATCTTTCCTGATCAGATGGATCGATATGGTGAATGAGACTTATTATTTATCCTAATACTGATTTATGGTCGATATACTCGACGTCGGAAAAAGATGGATGCCTCATCATGGATAGGTGGAAGGATTTACTATGCATGTACAAAATGTCAATTGGAGACATGTTGATCTTAATTAGTGATCCAGTATGGAGGTGATGAGGTTCTTCTCTTTATCATACCAATGCCTGCTGAAACTGAATATTCTAAAAAAACCTAAGGAAGAGTAGTTTGATCCTGTTGTCGTACATTGTATTCGTGCTCCACCACTCCTTCTATTGATGTGAGATATTGTTGGTAACTTAGCACAGAAGACCCTAGATAAAGTTAGAAAAACGCCATCGGGTCCAGCTCCGTTGTCACCACCAATGAGCACACCGATGCAGCCGAGCACAATGCCACCGGGGATGAGACCACTTGGGACAAAGCACCGGGAGCCTACTGCATCGAGGCTAAGGGGCCTCCAAATCAGAATCAAGGCCTGGAGGTTCTTGTGTACCTGCAGTCGCCGGCAGAAAATCAGTGAAGAGGGAGGGAGTGGTTGCCGCACAACCATTACGGACGACGAACATCGTTGAGCCCCCATGGAAGAACTCCTAGGAGCTGCTTCACAACTCCCTTGCTGCCTGTCCAGACGCCAGTCGGAGTAGAAACAAAGCGAACCTCCATCTCCAACGCCACCAAGAAGAGGAACAGAGAGATACTCTGCTACCCCACCGAGACCGTCAGATCTGCTTTTAACAGGCTTATTAGGCCTGCTCCCATCAGATCCAACTTGCACCGTCTCCATCCACCATGGATCTCGGCCGCCAAGAGAAACCAACACTCCATGGATGCTGCTTGTAGGCATCAATAGCAAGGAGCAGAGATACAACGCCACTGAGGGCAAACTCAAAGACAACCTACAACTATGGGAGCATAGGAGAGGCTTGGGATCGGCCCGGCGAGACGCCTGGGTCACTCAGAAACAGGAAGGGGAAAACGAGAGAAGAGGAGAGGAGAGCGGTCGCGTTGGATTTGGTGTCATCGTTGGAAGCATTTGGATTTGGTGTCATCGTTGTGTGATCTTTACGATCATCTTGGTGTCGGTGACCCTAGGTTGTAGGCAATGAATGGCAAATAATGAAGTTTGTGGGTCATTCCAACAAATGGGTATTGTCAATAGGGTACATCTAGTATATGTTTGTAGCTAGATGTTGATTTGTCCCATGTACGGTGTGTAATAATAACAATTAACACGGAAAATATCTTAAGTTAATTGATATATGGAATAAATAAAATGTGTGAGTTAAATGGAGAAAGTGTCGATCAAGTCAATTCAGAAAATAAATTTTCATTCAAAATCTATTCAAATTCATAACTAAACAAAGATAAATCATCAATCATACTTTCACTATATGTAGTAAATCAAGTCACACTTCCAAGGAACATTGACACACCAATATATATTTTCATGTAAGAAAGTATAGATCATCATACATCCATTACTTGATTTAAATTAAGTCTATTATTAATTATTATTAATGCATACATTGATCTATATCCATATAACAAGATATGTCATCAATCAATTAATAATTGGATGTAAACCAAGACCGTAATTAATGAACATTGATTTATACCCAATTCAAGAAAGATTGGTGCTCTGGATAACTATACATTAAATTTTGAATGCATCGTCAGTACGATGCAATCTAAAGCTTTCTAAAGAAAGAATGTGGCTTAATTCTATATAAGTTGTGTTCCCCAAAGAACATAAGTACGTCCGAAACCACATAGTTAGTGTTTCACTGAAAGGAGCACAATTCCCTGCACAAATGGGAGGTGATTATGTTGTCATATCGGTTTTACTGTGCTTTTTGTTTAGAAGTTTCTACCTCACCTTGGTTGAATCACTAGACGCGGACGAAAATCTACCGATGAATGGGAAGGTAACCGATATTTTACTTTTAACTTTTGACATAGAAACTCCATATCAATTGGTTTATGTATCCATCCCATTATTGTATCTACTTGGCCACTTAATCTTGATATATAATTACTATTGGTTATAATCATTCATAACTATTCCCTGTTAATCATATGCCCAACTAAAATTTCAGACACCACATGTGGAAAAAGAATTTAAAGACGTTATACATTAATTATATATGCTAACTGACCATGATCTAACATTTCCATCTGCAGAACACCACTCTTTTAGGACCTAAGCCTTTACATTTTCCTTGGAAAGCTAATATCATGGATGAAGATACTGGAATTGTTTCTCATGTACACAAACACTCTCTCACCCACTCTCTCTCTATATATATATATCTCTTTACTTTTTAATGTGTTATATTTGCGATATTTTGTTGATTTTCTAGTGAGTATTGACCACACAAAACATCACAATTTATCCCATGGTCACATGTGATGAGTATAAATGGAAAATTCAAGGTATTTTCAACATAATCATACATATTTAAATCATAGAGTGAAAACAGAATACATATACATTCATTAGTGATCCACCCCAGATGGTTAATGGTTAGAGAGACAATGTGGTCAATGGTTAGAGAGACGATGTGCTACATAAAGACCAGATAAAAAGGCATACACCTAAATGAAAATCTTGATGCCCTATATATAGGTCGTGAAATTGGCGATCAGACATACAAAACATGATACCAAAACTCCAAGAATAATAGATGCAAATTGGCACATAATACATACCCCATTGGAGACTTGTCTTGGCATGCCCACACTCTACTAGCAATACTCTTCACACCTTTAGACAGACAGACAGATAGATAGATAGATAGATAGATAGATAGACAGATAGATAGACAGATAGATAGATAGATAGATGTATGTGTAGACTTTCAATTAATTGTCGGTTTAAAATAATTGTACTTATGTATATGTCCCTATGTTACTAATCCTGTATATATTTATATGCTCAACTTACTATGCTATGTCTGAAGAAACATAAAATATATTTGAAAACATGATACTTACTGCTGGAACCACATGTACATAGAAAGATACGTGGTTTATCATTGGTTTTGCTAACCGTATTAACTTGCTTGTGGGAAAATACATGTATGCAACAAGTTTTGGACCGTACAAGCTACTTATCCACACTCTAACAAGGACCAACATTAACAAGAAACTTTTTGTAATAATTTTAGTTGTGTGAGTATTCGTAATCTAGTCTTTGTTATTTAAATAGGACATCATACTATGATACAATTGTGTTATTGTAACAGAAGCTCTCCAGTCATCTTTCCTGATCAGATGGATCGATATGGTGAATGAGACTTATTATTTATCCTAATACTGATTTATGGTCGATATACTCGACGTCGGAAAAAGATGGATGCCTCATCATGGATAGGTGGAAGGATTTACTATGCATGTACAAAATGTCAATTGGAGACATGTTGATCTTAATTAGTGATCCAGTATGGAGGTGATGAGGTTCTTCTCTTTATCATACCAATGCCTGCTGAAACTGAATATTCTAAAAAAACCTAAGGAAGAGTAGTTTGATCCTGTTGTCGTACATTGTATTCGTGCTCCACCACTCCTTCTATTGATGTGAGATATTGTTGGTAACTTAGCACAGAAGACCCTAGATAAAGTTAGAAAAACGCCATCGGGTCCAGCTCCGTTGTCACCACCAATGAGCACACCGATGCAGCCGAGCACAATGCCACCGGGGATGAGACCACTTGGGACAAAGCACCGGGAGCCTACTGCATCGAGGCTAAGGGGCCTCCAAATCAGAATCAAGGCCTGGAGGTTCTTGTGTACCTGCAGTCGCCGGCAGAAAATCAGTGAAGAGGGAGGGAGTGGTTGCCGCACAACCATTACGGACGACGAACATCGTTGAGCCCCCATGGAAGAACTCCTAGGAGCTGCTTCACAACTCCCTTGCTGCCTGTCCAGACGCCAGTCGGAGTAGAAACAAAGCGAACCTCCATCTCCAACGCCACCAAGAAGAGGAACAGAGAGATACTCTGCTACCCCACCGAGACCGTCAGATCTGCTTTTAACAGGCTTATTAGGCCTGCTCCCATCAGATCCAACTTGCACCGTCTCCATCCACCATGGATCTCGGCCGCCAAGAGAAACCAACACTCCATGGATGCTGCTTGTAGGCATCAATAGCAAGGAGCAGAGATACAACGCCACTGAGGGCAAACTCAAAGACAACCTACAACTATGGGAGCATAGGAGAGGCTTGGGATCGGCCCGGCGAGACGCCTGGGTCACTCAGAAACAGGAAGGGGAAAACGAGAGAAGAGGAGAGGAGAGCGGTCGCGTTGGATTTGGTGTCATCGTTGGAAGCATTTGGATTTGGTGTCATCGTTGTGTGATCTTTACGATCATCTTGGTGTCGGTGACCCTAGGTTGTAGGCAATGAATGGCAAATAATGAAGTTTGTGGGTCATTCCAACAAATGGGTATTGTCAATAGGGTACATCTAGTATATGTTTGTAGCTAGATGTTGATTTGTCCCATGTACGGTGTGTAATAATAACAATTAACACGGAAAATATCTTAAGTTAATTGATATATGGAATAAATAAAATGTGTGAGTTAAATGGAGAAAGTGTCGATCAAGTCAATTCAGAAAATAAATTTTCATTCAAAATCTATTCAAATTCATAACTAAACAAAGATAAATCATCAATCATACTTTCACTATATGTAGTAAATCAAGTCACACTTCCAAGGAACATTGACACACCAATATATATTTTCATGTAAGAAAGTATAGATCATCATACATCCATTACTTGATTTAAATTAAGTCTATTATTAATTATTATTAATGCATACATTGATCTATATCCATATAACAAGATATGTCATCAATCAATTAATAATTGGATGTAAACCAAGACCGTAATTAATGAACATTGATTTATACCCAATTCAAGAAAGATTGGTGCTCTGGATAACTATACATTAAATTTTGAATGCATCGTCAGTACGATGCAATCTAAAGCTTTCTAAAGAAAGAATGTGGCTTAATTCTATATAAGTTGTGTTCCCCAAAGAACATAAGTACGTCCGAAACCACATAGTTAGTGTTTCACTGAAAGGAGCACAATTCCCTGCACAAATGGGAGGTGATTATGTTGTCATATCGGTTTTACTGTGCTTTTTGTTTAGAAGTTTCTACCTCACCTTGGTTGAATCACTAGACGCGGACGAAAATCTACCGATGAATGGGAAGGTAACCGATATTTTACTTTTAACTTTTGACATAGAAACTCCATATCAATTGGTTTATGTATCCATCCCATTATTGTATCTACTTGGCCACTTAATCTTGATATATAATTACTATTGGTTATAATCATTCATAACTATTCCCTGTTAATCATATGCCCAACTAAAATTTCAGACACCACATGTGGAAAAAGAATTTAAAGACGTTATACATTAATTATATATGCTAACTGACCATGATCTAACATTTCCATCTGCAGAACACCACTCTTTTAGGACCTAAGCCTTTACATTTTCCTTGGAAAGCTAATATCATGGATGAAGATACTGGAATTGTTTCTCATGTACACAAACACTCTCTCACCCACTCTCTCTCTATATATATATATCTCTTTACTTTTTAATGTGTTATATTTGCGATATTTTGTTGATTTTCTAGTGAGTATTGACCACACAAAACATCACAATTTATCCCATGGTCACATGTGATGAGTATAAATGGAAAATTCAAGGTATTTTCAACATAATCATACATATTTAAATCATAGAGTGAAAACAGAATACATATACATTCATTAGTGATCCACCCCAGATGGTTAATGGTTAGAGAGACAATGTGGTCAATGGTTAGAGAGACGATGTGCTACATAAAGACCAGATAAAAAGGCATACACCTAAATGAAAATCTTGATGCCCTATATATAGGTCGTGAAATTGGCGATCAGACATACAAAACATGATACCAAAACTCCAAGAATAATAGATGCAAATTGGCACATAATACATACCCCATTGGAGACTTGTCTTGGCATGCCCACACTCTACTAGCAATACTCTTCACACCTTTAGACAGACAGACAGATAGATAGATAGATAGATAGATAGATAGACAGATAGATAGATAGATAGATGTATGTGTAGACTTTCAATTAATTGTCGGTTTAAAATAATTGTACTTATGTATATGTCCCTATGTTACTAATCCTGTATATATTTATATGCTCAACTTACTATGCTATGTCTGAAGAAACATAAAATATATTTGAAAACATGATACTTACTGCTGGAACCACATGTACATAGAAAGATACGTGGTTTATCATTGGTTTTGCTAACCGTATTAACTTGCTTGTGGGAAAATACATGTATGCAACAAGTTTTGGACCGTACAAGCTACTTATCCACACTCTAACAAGGACCAACATTAACAAGAAACTTTTTGTAATAATTTTAGTTGTGTGAGTATTCGTAATCTAGTCTTTGTTATTTAAATGGGACATCATACTATGATACAATTGTGTTATTGTAACAGAGGCTCTCCAGTCATGTTTCCTGATCAGATGGATCGATATGGTGAATGAGACTTATTATTTATCCTAATACTGATTTATGGTCGATATACTCGACGTCGGAAAAAGATGGATGCCTCATCATGGATAGGTGGAAGGATTTACTATACATGTACAAAATGTCAATTGGAGACATGTTGATCTTAATTAGTGATCCAGTATGGAGGTGATGAGGTTCTTCTCTTTATCATACCAATGCCTGCTGAAACTGAATATTCTAAAAAACCCGAAGGAAGAGTAGTTTGATCCTGTTGTCGTACATCCTATTCGTGCTCCACCACTCCTGCTATTTATGTGAGATATTGTTGGTAACTTAGCACAGAAGACCCTAGATAAAGTTAGAAAAACGCCATCGGGTACAGCTCCGTTGTCACCACCAATGAGCACACCGATGCAGCCGAGCACAATGCCACCGGGGATGAGACCACTTGGGTCGAAGCACCGGGAGCCTACTGCATCGAGGCTAAGGGGCCTCCAAATCAGAATCAAGGCCTGGAGGTTCTTGTGTACCTGCAGTCGCCGGCAGAAAATCAGTGAAGATGGAGGGAGTGGTTGCCGCACAACCATTACGGACGACGAACATCGTTGAGCCGCCGTGGAAGAAATCCTAGGAGCTGCTTCACAGCTCCCTTGCTGCCTGTCCAGACGCCAGTCGGAGTAGAAACAAAGCGAACCTCCATCTCCAACGCCACCAAGACGAGGAACAGAGAGATACTCTGCTACCCCACCGAGACCATCAGATCTGCTTTTAACAGGCTTATTAGGCCTGCTCCCATCAGATCCAACTTGCACCGTCGCCATCCACCATGGATCTCGGCCGCCAAGAGAAACCAACACTCCATGGATGCTGCTTGTAGGCATCAATAGCAAGGAGCAGAGATACAACGCCACTGAGGGCAAACTCAAAGACAACCTACAACTACGGGAGCCGGCGCGTCTCCTTTGCCATCTCCAGGCGGCAGCGCCGCTTGGAGCATAGGAGAGGCTTGGGATCGGCCCGGCGAGACGCCTGGGTCACTCAGAAACAGGAAGGGGAAAACGAGAGAAGAGGAGAGGAGAGTGGTCGCGTTCGTCTATACTCTATAGAGGAGCTAGGTGGGTGCGGCGATGAGAGGTACTACTCATCTATGAAAAGTCTTGTAGTGTGAAGACTTTCTTGATCTTCGTCACATGAATGGAGAAGCACCTAGGGTGCAGTGCAGTGCGGCAGAATCAAATGGAGGAAAGAATAGTGTGAGCAAGACGTGATACTTTTGCAGACCGGCAGACAGCATTATCGTCGTCATCGATTTGGCCTGTGTACGTACATGAGAGGTATGCGAGGCCGGGGAAACTAGGCTTGAAGCAGGGTGTTGACACATGAACATGTCACGTGTACCCTTAACGTCGGGGGTGATGCATCGTAGTTCACGTCGAAGGAGATCCGACCGGAAGCGGGATACATAACAAATCCGGCGAGTGTTTTTGAAGAATCTGAAACCCCACACGCCCGAGAGGGACCCCGTCTGGACGCATGGTGGCTATGGGCTGCCCTAGGTCGACCTTATCGCTCCTAGAGCTCTCGCGGATCGTTGCCCTGCAAGAAAAAGAACAAACGAAGAACGAGGAAGAAAATACGTGAAAAAATAGATAAAATTAGGGTTTAGATGTATTTGTGATTGTGTGTTGTTTCAATCGGCCTTCACCTCATCTATTTATGAGGGGTTGGGCTTCCCTTGCAAGAAAACGAGTCCTTTTCCCGTCCAATCTGCCAAAATCCCGAGAAAACTCGGACTCCTCACGGGCAAGTCGGATGGTCGGACTTTATCCCGGACGGTCCAGACGACATAGGTCGGACAGTCCGGATTATCAATAAAATCCTTCTGTAACCTCATGCACTTTTTTGGATGGTTCGTACGATGTGCCAGACGGTCCGACGTGATGGTCCGACAGGCGACAAAAACCTTCTATAATCTGAGTCCATTTTTCGGACGGTCCGACCTATTTTTCAGTGTTGTACTGTTTTGGCCTTAACTTCTTCATACGAACTCGAATTTGGACGCTTCAAAAATCAAAATCAAACGGGTCTACAAGCCGAAGCCACTCCATGTATAACATTTTTCCATTTGAGGATGTATTGAAGTCCTTATTGGCAAAATAGTAGTTCAAATGCCAGGATCTTACTGCTTCAAACATAGTTTCGGTCCCCGAGATGGAATCGGATGGCAATGGCTCGAACTACAAAGATGTTCACATAAAAAATATCCAAATTGTTCATGTAGAACACTTCTTCATTTGAGGTCATCTTATATAGGTTTGTTGCTGTGCCAAAAACTGGTGCCAACACATGCCTCCCTGTTTTTCGGCAACAAGTGTGTGCCAAAAAATAATTTGCACCACATAGGTTCTAAGGACGATGTCAACACTTCATCGACAATGCATATCCTTAGGGAGATAATCATATATTGGCCATATATTGAACTTAGGGCGACAATCATATATCGGTCATTCGCCTACTCAAGCTTCTTGTCACACACTTGGGTGGTACTTCTTCAAATACTTGCCATTGAGAGCTCAAGGCAGCAACTTTCCTTGTATGGACTCCACCAAATACGAATTTTCGGAAACTATTCTTGTAATATTGAAAGGACCTTCCTAGCTTGGTGACCACTTCCCGAATTTTCTGTCTTTTGAACCAATTGGCAGAATCACCTTCCACACAAGATCTCCAATTTGAAAGTTCTTCAACTTAACCTTTTTATTATAAGCTCTATCCACCCTCAAATTATATTATCTATGTCTTTCAACGCAGCCAAACGCTTATCGGTGACCTCATCAATATTATCCATCATGAAAATTATAAAAGTCCACTGCCGGTAAATCATTTTGTTTGGCTATTCTGAAGGCATTCAAATTAACTTCCACGGTAAAACAGCTTCTTGACCATATACGAGCTCATATGGAGTTACCTTCGTAGCACCATGCCTTGAAATCCTCAGTGCCCACAAAGCTTCGGACAATAGCTCATGCTATCTCCTTGGATTATGTTGAATCTTCTTCTTGATGAGCTTGATCAATATCTTATTACTAGACTCAGCTTGTCCATTAGCTTGGGTATAATACGAGGAGGAATTGAGCAACTTTATATTATAAGATTCAGCAAATTTTCTAACTTGATGTGCCATGAAAAATGAACCTTCATCTATAGTCAATGTTTGAGGGATGCTGAATCTATGAATAATATGCTCGGTTATAAATTTAATTATCTCCACATGTGCCATATTCCCGAGAGGTACTGATCCAAACCACTTGGTGAAATAATCAGTCGTCACCAACACAAATCGATGCCCCTTTGAAGAAGAAGAATGAATTTTTCCAATGAAATATAATCCCCAACCTCTGAAAGGCCACGTCTTAACAATAGGATGTAACATAGCAGCAGGAGCCACCTGAATATCACCAAACTTTTGACAAGCTATCTTCACATTCTTTATAATACTTGAAGCAATCGTTGATCATCGTCGACCAATAAAACCCAGCACGTCGCAATAACCACTTCATCTTCGGAGCCGACTGATGAGTACCACATATTCCTTCATGTACTTCACCCATGACAACTCTAGCTTGCTCTTTATCCAAGCACTTTACAGAAACATCATCAACTATTCTCGGTAAAAATCATCATCTCTCAATTCATATTTAAAAGCCATTCGCCGAATAGTCATGTCCACCATTTCACTAGGATTACACAGATAATCAATAATGGGCTTCCTCCAGTCTTGATTTTTGCCTGCAATAGATTTTCTGTTAGCGGCCGAAGTAGTAAGTTCTAATTTTGTTTTTTCGGCACTGGCAGGACAAGACATCGGTTCTTGAGAAATATAAAAAATACCACGATCAAGATGATAACCAGATGCTTGTTGTGCCAATTCATTTGCCTTCCAATTGTCATGTTTAGATATATGAGCAATACTAAAATGAACTAAAGAATAAATACGGGAATAAATATGAAATGTATTGCCCGAATAAAGATGAAATGTATTGTGCTATGAAACAAATAAGAGAGATGCCCGAATAAAGATGGAATGTGTTGCGCTATAAAAGAGAGGATGTGTGGCAAGGAGATCCGATAAATATGGGATGTAAATATATAAATAAGGACATGCATGGCAATAAATAAAAATAGGGGCTAAAGATGGGATGTGAAATAAAATAGAGGCCTAAAGATTTTGGTGCGCTATAAAAGAATGGCAAGAAAATCCGATAAATGTCGGATGTGCGCTATGTAGAAGAAATATAAAGAGAGACCCAATAAAGATGTGATGTATAAAAGAATGGCAAGAAAATCCGAGGAGTGACGATAAATGCCAGATGTGCGCTATGTAGAAGAAATATAAAGAGAGAGACCCAATAAGATGGCCACAGTTTGACACAAAAAAATGCTGTTCATGTATTTTTTTTTTTAAAAATCTTCAAAAGATCAAGAGTATTTGCACATAAAAAAATAAACATGATAGAGTAGGCATGAAGAGTTTGAGAGCGATGTTTGAGCTCGGGGCGGGGGCGCGAGGATGAGAGCTTGAGGTCGTGGAGAGAAGCCAAGAGCTCCTATCAGACGCTAATGTGCTCCGGCCATTAATTACAGCACAACTGCTCTAAGTGGTTGAGCGGCAAAATAAATCGAGCCACGACCCCCTCCGGCGGCGGCGGCGCGGAGTTGAAGGATTAATGACCACAGGCGGCCTTGAGTTCCTTCTCGATCCAGTTGACAGGTTAGTTTCTTGGCCCTATCTCGATCCCGAGTTGATTGGCACCACCTTCCAACCCCCACCTTTTCTCTGTCAGATTCCCGGGCTGCTGTCCCTTGCAAGCAATGCTTCTGAGCAGGATCTTGTCGCAGAAGCGGGCAATCGATGAGAGGGAGGAGCACTTGGTTAATCGATGACGGGGCACCTCGGACCAGGTCCGTAGCTGTACCACTATCCTCCATCCAGTACCGTGACAAATTCTGGGCGTTGCGGACTGCCAGCGCATCTCTCCATCAGTAACTTACGGGGGGCAATACAGCGAAATAATACATTGTACGTCTGAATCTCGATGAATGAAGACAGGCTGAGATATAGAGAGCAGATGTGCACGGGATCAGACACGAATATCTGAAAAATGTATAATGTTTATTTTTATCGTTTTCCTTTACCCGTAACAACACCCTTCCACGCATGTCATGAATATATGATTGATCGCTACCCGTTTGTATGTACATATTAAATCTACATGCAAGCAGTGTCGAAATAGAAGACCTCGACCTGTGGAATCTTGAACCATGCATTTGTAGGCTAAGAACATCTTTGTTTCGGCTGCAACTACATATTCCCAAATTCTAAACCGCCATTTGTAGACTGTAAGAGCGTGTGATATTTTTTTTCCCGTTGCAATGCATGGGCCCTTTTTGCTATAAATCATAAAATATTTGTGGATTCAAAAAATGTTAGTGATTTTATAAGAAAATGTTTGCTTATTCAAAAAATGTTTGAAATTTTGAAACAAATGTTCAGGAAATCAAAAATGTTCATGATTTTTTAGAAGTTCATGTATTGCAAAATGTTAATGAAATTGAACAAAATTTCGCCAATTCAAAGAATGTTCATGAATGAAAAAATATCCTAAAACATCAAAACTGTTCGTGACATACAAAAAAGTTTATTCATTCATAGAATGTTCGTTGATTAAAAAATGATCATGCATTTTAGAAAATGTTCTTTAAACCAAAAAAAATGTTGGTGAATTTCAAAAATATTCAAACGATTTTCAAAACAATGTTCGTCAATTCTATAAATGTTTTCCGATTCAAGAAAATTATTTAAAAACGTTAACAATTTAAAAATATATTTGCAAATAGTATAATATGTTCGTGAATTCAAAAAATGTTTTTGATTTTACGGTGTTCATGAATTTAAAAAATGTTTTTGACTCAAAAAATGTTTGAAAATTTGTAAAAGTGTTCACGAATTTAAAATATATTCACGATTTCAAGTATGTGCACGAGTTTTAAAAAATGTTCATGATTTCAAAAATTGTTCTTGATTTCAAAAAAAATCATGATTTTACGAAATTGACAGTGATAGTGTATCTCGTCGATGCAGCAAAATATGGTCATCACAATTGGAGATTATGATTAGTTTTCTCCCGTTAGAAGGCCTATACTCCCTCCGTCCCATAATATAAGACGTTTTTGTAATTCAAATTGAACTGCAAAAACATCTTATATAATGGGACAGAGGTAGTACCTAATAATAAAGGAACGTGGCTTTTTTAGTCTGTTTTAGCGTTTTTACAAAAAAGACCCTCTCTTTTGAGGTAATCAACCCGCACTCCATCAGTTTTAAATAAAAACGATTCGCTGGTTCTTTAACTGCTTGTATGGGCCTAAGCCCACGTACCTGGCCGAATCCTCATACGCCTGCTCCAAGGGATGATATCTCAGGGCCAACCAGTGGTAACGGGCTAGCAGTGTTGGCCATGATACGCCATTGTATTTACTATAATATATTCTAAAATCAAATATATATATATATTATTTATATATCTAAAAAAATGTTGTATTACATCATAAATTATTAATTTAAAAAATTATTAAATAAATTATACATTATGTTATAAAAAATATAGACATATGTAAACGATGTATTACATTAAAAAATATAATTTAATTTTTACAAAAAAATTCACATTTAATTAAATTATGAATTAGAATAATATTAAAATTTACCAATAGTATCTATTGATTTAAAAATTACAAATTGATTAAGTCGTAATCTCAAATAATATAATACTAAATAATAAAAAACATTATGCATTATTTACTACATATTTAAAAATACATTTAATTGATTTATTTATTGACAAAATAATACACATACAAATTTGCATATTTAGTTAAATGTTAAATTCAATTTTATAGATAAAATCAACACTTTCATAAATATTCTTGCGTATTTAAAAAGTGTAAATTACCACATTTATAACTGAACTAATATTCATTTGATAAAGTTTATAAAATAGTGGTGACATTTATAATTTGCATATATCAAGTAAATATAATATTTAACAATGTTTTTACATATATTCTAAATGGTCCCTACATGATTATACGAATAATATTTTTGAGTAATTTAATAATTTAATTGAGGAAATATTATACAATTATACCTAAATTTTGAAAAACTTGAGTAACTACAATATTTTATGTATTTTTTTAAAAATATTAATGATCTCTGTAGGACTATATTTATAATATTTGATGAGGCAACATAATGTTGTACAAAATAATTATGAAAAAATTAAAAGTATAAGTTTTTACCTAATTATTAAATTCATTGCTTATTATCTTTTTATTAATGAATAAACTGATCATCACGAAAGACATTTATGTTTGTGGTGAGGAAATTATGATTGTGATGTGTTTTTAGTAGGAAAATATATAATATTATCTCTTCCGTTGCAACGCACGGGCATTGTCCTAGTAATAATAAAAGACAATGTGTTTCTCTGATTTCTTGGCCCGTCCACCTAAACTAAGCTGCCTATAAAGTTGAAGTAAATTACCCACCATGACACCCATAAGTCAAAAAAAACTCTTCATTAAAAAAATTACCCACCCTGCCGCCCATAAGTGAAAAAAACACTTCCTTAATAATTTTTATGTTTTTTTTCACCTGTCATTGAAACTGCCCCTAATTAAAGTTAAAGTAAATTACCCATCCCGCCACCCTTAATTGAGAAAAAACGTTAATTGTTTCTCTAAATTTTTCATTTGTCATTGAAACTGATTCTAAAGTTGAAGTAAATTACCGACCCCGCCATCCGTGAAATTGAAAAAATGAGTGTTCATTTGAATTGTTCAAACGACATAGGGCCCTCCAATGTTTCATCCATCGTGAGACTGACCTTTTATTTTCCTTCTCATACACGCAACGAGGATGTACTCAAAAAATACACGCATCAAGGATCAGGTCCAGCATCGATCCATTGTGAGCATGTTAGAATGCACATGTATTACGTCTGCATGCGCTCCGGTTCATACACAAATATTCAAATACATATATATAGATGAAGTGTGAATATTTGAAATTTGATTTGAAGACCACAATTTTATTATCCCATTGCAACACACGGGCCTTTTTGCTAATAATTATTTTATGTAAATTGTTTTAAATAGATGAAATAATAAAAAGTTTGAAAATATTGAGGATTTATTTTAAAACTCACAAAGTTTTGCTTTTTTAGGAATTTTCATAATAAATGCCAATTTTAAAACTTGTTCAAAAATGAAAATATTCATGAAAACACAAAATTGAAAATATATTTTTTTATTATTGAATTTTAATGTTTTTCCGAATTTTAGAAATGAAAAGGTGGGTGAAGAAAAAATCCTGTAAATCATGTGAAACCAGAAAACCGCTGAAGAACATCTGATTGAAGAAAACTATTGGAGAATAAAAGGGAAAATCCTATAAACTAGAACAAAAACAAAAACCGAAGGAAACCATAGTAAACCACCTAAAATCATGTGAAAACCGCCAAACAAAATGAAAACCAGCGGTCGAAAATCGCCGTATGTGGGCCCGCCCGCAACCTTGGGGATACATGTTAGCTGACTATTATGTGCTCATTAGATGCAGAATAGCATTTCTCGTACGGGTCCTAGTGTCCTGAGTCGCCATAGCTTCCCTATAAATAAAAAGAGCACATTCGTTCATCCTTTTGTAAGTAGCACAACTCTAATTTCTAACTATATAGAAAAAAAATACCCTAATCCCATTTTTCCTTCCTTGACATCGCCTCCGACACCAACACATCTAGATCCACATGGAATTCAGATACTCGATATTCTCTCCTCCACGGTAAGCATCTTCTTTATTTCTTATGTTTATCTGTGCATGGTGTTAGCACTACTAGGGATTATGTGGTTGTTTCGCCATAGCAATTGCAACTCAAAACTCAGGATTCAAATTCACAAACATACGAGCTAGAATGCCTTAACATCAAGATAAATTCTTGATTGCTAAAGTGTAGACGAAAGCATATACAACATGTGACACAAAGAATGGTCTCATATGGGCGTGTAACATGCTAGACGCACATCGCATGGGAGTCATATCGTTGCATGAACAAGAAAAGGAATTTCAAACAATTTACACTGCTCGCATATATGCTGGTAAGTAAGCATCCACTAGTTCATATATAAAATATAGATACATAATTGTAGTTACAAATCATTCACTATCACACAAGAAAAGTGTAGTCATATACAATACAAATCATTTTACCTGGCTGATAACTGTGACATCGAGACAGTGGCCTTGGATGCAGAGGATGAACTGGACACAGATGTTTCACCTCGCACTCTACTTGTTGAATCAATAAAGGTGGGTCTTGCAGGTTGTATCTCTGGAGAATTTCTTGATAACAACAACATAACTACCTCTGACATCGTTGGCCTTGAAGCAGCGGCTGATTGAGTGCAGAGAAACGCTATCTCTATTATTCTTTTTACCTCTTCTAGCATATATTCCTCATGATCTAATGATTCATCCACCAACTTAATCACGTTCTCATTTTCATATAGCTTCCATGCCTGTACCGACAGCAGGCATAATCAGATGTATGTCTTAACATAACATGAACCGTGTGTACATAAAGAAACCTCAATACAGTAAATACAAAATGATCACATCTTCATCAACTATTAAAGGCGTGCCTATTTAAGCTTCTTGCCGAGGAAGGGAAAGACTCATGCGCAGTAAGTATATTCGCTAGATAGCCCTGTCTCTGACCTATTGGAAATCTTTGGACTCACATTTTCGGTTGTCTGATGGCTGTGAAGGAAAACTTCGTTCACTTCAGATCATTCACTGTTAGGGACAGAACAAAATTTCATTTTTCTAGAATAAGTGGTTGGACAGCTCCACCATTAGCCAAAAAAATAATACTCTGCCACAAGTATTGAGTATGTCTCTGTCTAATGTGTTGTTCAAATGAGATCTAGTTGGTTCATGTCTCGCAACGGGGCATTAGTCCAATTGTCACAAGGCCATGAGAATTTCCGCTGAAATCTCCATTAGAATGGTAGATTCTTGGTTGACTCCATATACCACACACTCATTCACTCAGACTCACCAGTCGTAAAGAACAAAAGGATTCAGAAGTCGAAGGTACCACTGAAATTAATTAATTTTGTGGTGCCTGCATGGGGGTCTGATCCTGATGCAGAACCACCATGCTCGCCACAACTTGCCTGGCAGTAAGCAGTGTTACCGCAGACATGAGGGCACTCCCAATGCTAGTATCTTAGCACGAAATCATAGGTATTTTGCTTATGTGGCATGGTACTTAATGAAGAAAGAGAGGGAGGTTGTATCTTAGCTAAGATACAACTCTTGCACGTGGCCATATGCAAAAAGCATGGTTAGACTAATCACATTTATGCATGGAGCCAAAATCATTAAATAAGATACAATCTCTAAGAAACAATGCATTGTGGAGATTATATCTTAAGTTTTTATTGCACCTATGATATTGTGCTAAGAAACAATGCATTGGGAGAGCCCTAAAGGCAAGCCAATAAAACACACCTCTTCTTGCAATGCAAGTTTGCGTGCGCTACATAATTAGTCATCCAAGCTGTGTATAACATGTGTCCACAACATAGCATAGTGTTGCCAACGACAACACTATGTTGCGGCATAGATTGCAAGCTTAGTGATGAATAAGGGTGGGAGTGGTAGTTTTACTATGGGAAATGAAATGATTCTAATGGTAAAACTCTCCTCTGCGAGTTATCTACGAGTGTATGCGATGGCTCTATATGTGGTCTACTCTTCAACGACATGAGCACCAACTACAATATTTGATGGTGCGCAAGCGACTGGAGCGGCTAACCGAGGATGTTTTTTTACTCAGCATAGATGGCAGCATAGTCCCCATAGTGGTCCCATGCAAACCTCTCCTTAGGCAACCCCTTTTGTCTTAATAGACTTTGCATCTTCCCTGGTGTGGCTAACAGAGGATGTTTTTTGTGCTTCTAACACTTGATGCGATATTATGAATCACTAAACGTCTTTAACAATAATACTATTAAAAGCATGTTCTTAAAAAAAACTAACTCTTGAAGTTAATCTTGGTGAAGACTGAATCTGGAGCAACATAAACACAGATTGATGCTTACTTAGCAAGAATTTTGTCAATTACTTGTTAAATCTCCATTCGTATAGTGAAAACCAGCCAGAGCATTCATATCACCAAATTAGGAAGTGCAAGTATAAAGAAATATACTCATAAAAATGAATCGAAGATGTGTGAAGTGGTTATATAAAATATGCACGCCATATGTGGCAATATATGGAACCAAGAGAGGCTTTTTAGAAGAAAGATGGATACCAATTCAAGTAGGTACTGTGCTTCAGGCTCAAGCCTTGTATCATTGATTTTTCGACCACTTATTATTTCCAAAATAACTATACCAAAGCTGTATGTGTCAACCTTCTCCGATAGTTGGCCTTGGACTGCATACTCAGGAGCAGTGTAACCCCTGTTAATTAGTAAATATAATTAGAAAATAAGCAATGTGTCCAATGTATTATTTGCATGTGCAAACTTACAATGTTCCTGCAAATCTAGTGTTGACATGGCTATGATCACCAGGTAGGAGCCTTGCCAAACCAAAATCAGCAATCTTAGGCTGGAAGTCATCATCAAGAAGGACATTGCTAGACTTAATGTCACGGTGTATGATACACACATGGAACTCTTGATGAAGATACGAAAGGCCACGAGCCATGCCAACCATGATGTTATATCGCTGCTTCCAGTTAAGTGTTCCACGTCTCTCACCTATTATGCCAGAAAGTGTGCATGTCAGACCATCACTTAGAGGTGCACGTCAGCACTATCATAAGCTAATCAACTCAGTTTGCAAGATTATAGATGTAATTGCCTTATAAAAACATAACTACCATGGGACTAATTTCAGTCTAGCAATAGAGGTGTGAGTGTAAGATTCATTTTAGATTGATGAGACCTTCTATAGCAATAAAATGGGGAATATTATAGCCAATCCATATAAAGATGTTTTCTCACATGTTCAACTTGGTGTAGCCACAAATTTGCACCAGAGGTGGACCAATAATTATTTTCATATTAATTTGGGTCATGTTGGGTTTTCCAAACATTTTTTCCATGATATATAGAATGCTTAGGAAATCTTAGGGTGGGCAGTGGCTCACACGTCCACCCCTAGGTCTGCCCATGTGTCCAACGATTGGACAAATAAGTCAAGTAGATGACATGGCAAGGATCAAGAGAGCATACCGAATAGTAACTTGTCAAGACTACTATTGGCCATATATTCATAAACAAGGAGGCATTCTGAACCCTTGCGAGAACAACCAAGAAGTCGGACAAGATTTCGATGTTGAACATTGCTAATCAGCTTCACCTCACTTTCAAAATCTTCTTTGGCCCTGCTAGTTTGCATTACTGACAACCTTTTTACAGCAACAATTTTCCCATTTTTTAGCAAACCCTGTTAGAGACATTAAAAAACACTTTTGTAATAATCCAATAAAGTACAATGAAAAAGCAACTTGGTAACATGGCGTTCTCATTCTAATTTTCCGTTATGTACAATTGCCTTTTGTCCGCAATTCTCCATAGTGGATTAAATATTTGAAGATCACCAGACCTTAAAGACATATCCAAAACCACCTTCTCCAATTTTACTTTTCTCACTGAAATTATTGGTTGCAGCCTTAAGATCGCGATAGTAAAAATTTGTTGGACCTTGCAATTCCGTTGCTCCAAGTATATCACCTAAGATAACAAACAGTTAGTTGAAGAAACACACAATCAAATAGAAGTTAATTGATTTTCTTTCCAACTAACTTCTTAATACCATTTAATATGCAAAAATAGGGCAGTTCTTTTAAATGGAACTAATTACACTCGCAAATAAAAAACAAATACAAATAGTTCATTGAAAAATCGTAATACAACTAGTATATTATGCCATTGTGTAAATAGGAAAATCCTGGAATTTTAGAGTAACCTAGTTCTCGTGAACAACTGGACAAACACAATGTTTCCCTAGCTACCAACACTTGATATTTTTTGCATAGTGCTACATTAAAAACAGAAAAATCAAAGGTTCACAACATAACTACAAAGTATGGGATAATTCAAAGGTGTGCCTAGCCTAGAGGCACACACACACAAATATGTACAATAAAAATCCCCTTTTTATATCTCCGAATTTCACTTTGTCTATGTGGCAAAATGGTCGCATTTCATGAAAATTTCAAACATTTACATGTTTCTTCTACATTTGAAAACATAATTTTTAATTTTATTGTTCTATGGGAGCGCATGATCGCTGGAGTCATTTTGCTTCTCTTGACATTATTTTACTTCAGGATGGAAATTTTATGACGGCCATGACTCATAAAAACAAGTAAGATATGATGGCAACTTCCTAAATTCACTTTTCTTTCAATGACTAAAATTGTGAGTTACCAACAGAGATTGTTTACATATTTAACTTAATAATCAATGGCAGTCTGGTTGCTATGGAGAATTAGGATAGTGACCCAGTAACAATGGATATTGTGCGATTCATAATGGCATCAATAAATGACTGATGATCATTAGAAATAAAGCTATAATCCACAGTGTGATAATATAGTTACATATGTGAAAAAAGCAAACATATCGCTCTCTTGTTTAATCATTTGGGAGTCCTATCCAATGGATGAATCAGGAGCCTCTGTCGAGTAGTACAATGATAGAACTTTGTGCCATAATCATCATGGCAACACGGCACAATAGGGGCATGGCATAGCAAACGTTCTGTTGAGGCATCTCATTAGATGGAACTTACAGAATCACTTCGTTACCCTCAAGATGACTAAATGGAAGCAACTTTTTTTGAATCGAAGGCAAAAAAATTACTTGTTTAATTTATTAAGAATATATGTTTTTGCTAGTTAATGACATCAACTTGGATCATGTTTGTAAGATCACATTGAAAAAATAGACAAGAAGTGAAGAGCTTTAACTTCTAGTAAGTGGGGTACTTCATGACATTTACCTCTCTGAGGTTTCTGTAGCTTCTTAGACCGCCAAATCCATAACAAAGCTAATAACACTAAAAGCATCAGGAAGGCTAGACCTCCCAAAACCCCTCCTACAATGGCTCCCTTCACTCTTGATTTTCCTGTAACAAATCATGTATTGTGATCTTTAAACTAAAGGTGAGCATTGAGTTAGAAACATAAAAATTTCATTGACTTGGGTTTTCGTAAGACTTATTATAATAATCAAATTGACATCAAAGTTCAAGCAAACAAGTTCCCTAGAGGAAATAAATATGCTTACCTTCATGACAGGATAGAGAATGTTAAAATGCAAACTCACCACGACCATTGTGTTCCAAATGTACAAAAATAAGATCCAAAGTACTACAGTTAAGTTTTAAAATTGTTCCCTCAAGTACTGCATAACTAATTCTCCGTGAAGTCCAAACAATGTTTCTTCTACACACCCCCACTACAAAAACTTCTGCACCTAACCCATCCAATTGGTACATCAAATGTTTAAAAAAAATCACTTGGTTGAAATACCCCTACAGCAAAAGCATTATCATTTTTGGGAGAATTTATTTTCTAGCCAAAAATCATGCTAATTTTCCGATGTCTAACTATTAATTCAAAAAGGAAAGGAAAAAAAGGTTAAATAAGGATATAGTGCAATCTTCAAACTTTGGGAACTGTACAATAAATTTATTTTCATAATCGAGGTAACAAGGGGTTAGGAGGAGCCATGGTTGTGATGCAATACTAGTGGTGTGTGTATGGGGGACTTATGTGAAGTTCATCACATGTTCAATCTTAAATAAGTTTGGCTCACTCATGGACTATGACCAAATGATATGTCAAGAGAGATAACGAGTGAAGTGCTCTATGAGTAGATCAAGTACAAAGCAACGCCACCTCAAAGCTCCCTCGAAAGTGATTTGGGTTACTTAACACAAGGGCACCTCGAAGCCTGCCTTCCCATGTTAATATGAGCATTACTCGGTCACTCGTATCATGATAGACAACCTTTAGCCTTTATAGGATCCTTGGAGGGGATGTCTCTCCCCTTGAGTTCATTCAAGTGTGAATTAATGGTTACATGCCCATGGGTGAATCTATATAAGCTAAGGATACTTGATAAACGAACAAGACTGTCTTTGATGAGGTATGTAGGACATGTAAGATAGGGACGAGCGACTCTGGCCCTGATTTTTTAGGGAAGTTCTTCAGTCTTTCCAGTCCAAAGCACATGAAGGTTTTGCGATTCTGCATCATCTTTGGTGATGCTATTGTCTTTTCTTGTGCATACTCTTCCACCATGCGATATAGTTGTTCCATGGTTCATGGATCTTGGTAAATTGCGTTGATGACTAGGTTTACTTCTGCCTAATACAAGGCTAGCATAAAGGTATTAATTACATTGGGCTTGAGGCACTGATGATTTGCCTCCGGGTCTTCTGAGAACTTCTCGAGGCAATTTTGAGCGTGAAAAATCTCGCACATGTCCATCAAGCAACCCTCAAAAGCGTGGATGGTAGTGTGTATATGTCAAATAAGTAGCGTGAGTTTGAATTTTTGTCATGCCGCTTTAAAGTAGTATGCTAGAAAATGTTTGGGAAGGTTACTGCATTTCCATCTTGATGGGGTTTCAAGATTGCTTGACCTCATGTGGTGTTGATGTTGTTCGTCGTGGCAGTACATGTCGTTTTCATCTCACTTGGAATATTTTGGTAAACTACCTCAGAATGTTCTTGTCAAGTGTGAGTTCTCATGATAGTGTTTTTGGGTACATGTTATTCTGAAATCATCACATTCTCTTCCAAATGCTCGCGTGGTCCTTCGTGGCATCCATTCGGGATGTGGCCCTCTTGAAATGTGTTCCTTAACATGTTGTCATTTGCACCTTCAAGGGAGGCCTATTCGGTACAAGTTCTATTTAATGTGGCACTTCTCTAGGAGATCATGCATGATGGAGTTG
This sequence comes from Bromus sterilis, assembly GCA_950022295.1. NCBI lineage: Eukaryota > Viridiplantae > Streptophyta > Magnoliopsida > Poales > Poaceae > Bromus > Bromus sterilis. The sequence goes on along the minus strand of OX465601.1, from coordinate 298,279,807 downwards.
GAAAGCAAAGTGGTTAAGGTTGGTCCATAATAAGGATTGAAACAATGAGCTCCATTTTCAATAGACACTCAAACCATTTTCGATAAGTTGGTGGCATTGAAGGTCAGAGCTCCGCGTTTAACGGTCCGAGATTCTCTTGGTGCACATGATACTCTTGATTTGATCTTCTATTTTTTTTTCTCCCAATTTGATTGGTTGACTATAACTAGTCGTTTGGTTGTTTTGGCTTGATTTTGAAAATTCGCTACAAAGATGCCATGCATACCTCGGTGGGAAATCATATAAGGAATAATTAATTACCCAAAAAACGCTATGCTAGTCGTGCAACCACCAAACATTGGCACGCATGGTGCAATACAACACAAAACAACAAAACTTCTCCAAGCACTCTATTGCAGGCCTGCATAGCAGCGGAGCCACACTAACAGTGTTGGTGGTGGTCCGTCTCTTGTTCATCACATAGTGGTTGGATGTTGGTCATTGCGAGTGGCGGTGGTCATCTTGTTGGCGTGGTGACTAGGTGCGCAAGCAGGAACCCCTATTTGTATATCAGATACAACGAATGGTGTAGCACAGAAGGCTCATGAGATATGTTGAGATGCACCACTTTTTCTCTCTTTTAACCTCATGTATCCACGACAACTTAATCGATTAGCAGTAGAGGGTTTTGTAAGCCTGGGCTAGTATCCATCTAGCTGGAATGAGTGCTAATGTCATAAACAAAGGGGCCACAAGCAGTGCTAATGTCATACTTAGATGTAAGGTATTATCTCACATCTAGATGACATATAGTCAGACCCTAACTTTTATTCCCAAATGATAAGTACAGAATGTTTGGAATGAGCAACGGTAACCCGAACATTTTTCATGACAAGCTTAGTTGATGAGAGGATGGGAATTTAGTGGCAAGCACGGCAATTGAAGCACGAAAGTTGTCATGCTGGACAACTAAATTTGCCATCCTGAGGTCACTAAGCTAGCCATCGAAAGCGTTCGGAGTTGCCATGTGCTCGTACCGAACGTCTGTTACTTATCGGGGTCAGTTTTATTATGTTAGTGATCTAAACGAGTGAGACATTTTGGCTCCCGGGCTCCATGGAGCCCGGTTTTTTGAAAAAAATCAAAATTCAAATTTTCCGATGTCAAAAAAATCTGAAAAAATTTATGCAAGTATGTAAGGATGTAACGTATATGTGTGTAAAATTTTATGATGAAATACCTTGAATTACGGCCTCCACACACTGTACACGCCGGCGCCGGCGGCCATCGCAACAAGCCGCGGGAAGCGAGGCGCAGCGATTGCGAGGTCGCCGACCAGCGCTCGCGGAGAGGTTAGCGCGGAGTTGGGCAAAGGTGGAGTTCAGGGCGGAGAGGAAGGCGGCCGTGGGCGTGGCGTTGTACAGGCTGCACCCTTGGTTGAGCAGCATAGCCTGCGGGTCAGCCACCACGGTGAACGGAACCAACGCGGCCAGCACTAGAGCCGGCAACAGCGGGCAGTGAGCCATCGGCGCCACCGGCGAGAGGAGATCGCCGTGAACTCTGGGTGGGTTTTGGACAAGAGGCGTGGCGCTGGTTGGGAATGTACTACTGTACAGTAATATTTGGGTTGAATTGGGAAATCGGGAAGTGCAAGGTGGTATAAATACGAGGCTTTTTACCGTATAAGGACCAACGAAAAAAATAGCACGCTATATCGACGTTATAACGAAGTTATAGCATATCAGGAAAGGAAATGCTATATTTAAGCCAATTCAGCCGTTACGGTGCTATTCACGTTATTAACCGCTACAGCTCGCTATAACGTTATAACCTGTCACGTTATAGCGTACAGATGAAAAAACAAGGCAGCCCAGCAAGCCCAGCAGCCCAGCCCGGCAGCGTTCCTCATAACCTCTTGCTCTGTTCAATACGTACTTCTAATCAACCCTGGCTGGTGCACTTTGGGTGGCTGGCAATGACTGAACTTTGTATGTTAGATAAAATAAATGAACAATACTGAACTTTGTATACTGTGCAAAAATCATTCTTTGGCTTTCAGTACATTTTCCTTTGCTGCGTTTTTGTTTCTTTATGTTCTTGTTTGAATTAATAGTGTAGCCTCTAGCTGTACTGAATTACTGAGTCATGCTTTGGATTTGGTGGCGGTTGAAGTTGGTAGGAACTGAGTCATGCCTTGAATTTGGCCCTTGTGTATGCAATGCTCATTTGCTCCTGGGAAAATTTAATTGCTGAAATACTATATTTATAGATATATTTGTATTTTTTTCGTAAACGCTATTTTGAAATATAGCACGCTATTAGCGCGCTATAACTTGTGTAGCATCTGAAGAAGACCCTCGCTATATTTTATAGCGCGCTATTTTTTTCGTTGATAAGGACGAGTGAATTTATCCCGTCCATACAGTAGATGCAGTGGTCCAGATTGATCGATACTCTGTGACCGACTAAAGGAGCATACTACTAGTAAGTATTTTGCAGTCAAAAATACTAGTTGGCCAGTCCTCTCCTCCATCTTTCCACACCGTTGGCCGCCATCCCGAAACTCGGTTTTCATAGGATACTTTGTTTCTACGCCTACCCAACTTGCAGCAATTTCGACGACTCCCTGCAATTTTGACTGTTGAGTATATTGATTATTAGGAAACAAGAGATAGACTAGAATTTATTTTTGCCTTGTCTTGTACTTCAAGTTGGTCATGTACTTCTATATATATTTCTCCAAGACTCAAGCAATAAACATCGATTGCACCAAATCTCTCTCTATACTTCTACATGGTATCACCATAAACACGATCTAAACCCTAGCCACCGTCGTCGCTTTCGCCCCTGGCGCCGATCCATGATCGCCGGCGCTGGGGGCGCGCAACCCGTAGCTAGGGTTCGTCCGCCGATCCCGTGGATCGGTTGCCCTAGAGTCTTTTCTCCTGATCCGTTGATCGGGGCTCTTTCTCTCGCGCCGGTCGTCCTTGATCGACACTCTTTTTGGTTTTCCGTCTAAGATCGGTTTGAGTCGCCCACCATCGTCGTCGATCTACCGCGCCTCTACTCCGACTCCGACGCGGCTGTCGGCCTCTTCATCGACCCGACGACCCACGCGTCGCACGCCGGCCGGCAACGGCCGTTGTCCGCGCGACCTCTACGTCGCCTCGGCGCTTTCGCGTGATGCGACTGCCCAAGAGGGCCGCCTTCCGCGCATCAGCGCCACACGTTGTCGTCATCGACTGTCGCCGCGTCTGCTTCCGATCGGGCATCCTCCACCGCCATCATTGCCACCCGAGACGTCCCCGCCTCCGCCTGCAGCAGCGTCGGCTGGCCCCACGCCGTCCGTCCGTGCGCCGACTGGACCCGCGTCGGCTGTCTCGACGTCGTCCGGCACCGCGTCGACCGGCCCCGCACCGCCTGGACTTGCGCTGGTTGGATCCTCTTGGCCCTCCGTTGCCATCATCACACCGGGCGACACCCTCCACCTCGCAGGCGATCGGCTTGATCACCCACCCGCCCGTGATCGCCCCATCCACGCCGCGCCGATGACCCGCACAGTCGTCTGCGTGCGCCCCGTAGGATTCCGAGACGAACGCCTCCGAGTACGAGCGCCTACCACCGGTCGAGCATCAGACGGCCGCCGCGTCGCCCCTTCGGTCCGTGGCGCCCCCCAGTGGAACTCCCGGCGGCTTCACCGACTTGTGCGCCGCCGCTGCGTCGCCCCTACGGGTCGCAGCGCCGTGGCACACGGGCCACACCGCCGCCCCGAGGCCGTACCCATGGTGGCACCAACCCACGCGCCGCCGCTGCGTCGCCCCTTCGGGCCGTAGTGCCGCAGCCAGGGTCAATCGTCGTCTCGAGGCCGTCCGCTTCAGGCTGTCCCCGAGGCTGCACCGACCCTCGTGTTGCCACTGTGTCTCCCCGTCGGGTCGTAGCGAGCGTGGCGCGCGGTCCCTGCAACCACCCCGAGGTCTTCCCCGCCGTCGCCCTGACTCGCGCGCTGCCGCTGCGTCGCCCCTTCGGGCCGTAGCGTCGCGGCGCGCGGTCCACTCCGTCGTCCCCATGCGTCGACTTCTATGTGGTATGTGCCGCGCCGCCTTTCTTGGCGCAAGAACACCACCGTCCGCGCATGGTCTTTGTCACGCTGTTGGGTTCTTCATCGCCTACTTCTAGCATAGTCGTCGTCGCGCCACCCGCCCCACTGCCTCTCACCTGAGCTGCGCCGACACCCTGTTCGCCGCTGCCGCTCACCCGAGCCGCGCCGCCTCTACCGGCGATCGACATGGCCCCTCACGGGCCGCCTCTGGTTTCGCCAACTACATCGTCGTCCACCTCTTCGTCTTCGTCCAGCACCAGCTCATCGTCAGCGTCGCCGTCATCTTCCCCGACCACTTCATCTAGCTCTGGCAACCGCAACATCTCCACCCTCGGCACCTTCTACCCCTTCGACGAGTTGCGCCACAATCGTCGTCGAGCCCTTCTCTGATGGTCTCTCCGAAATGGCGTACAGCTCCTACTGGTCCCCGTCTACGCATGCCCGATACTGGCAACACTGATGTGTGCCTTCATCTACGACGTGTTACCGGGCCTGGCAAGCCTGGTGTGATGCTTCGTCGACATCGTCTTCGTCTGTCTACACATGCTCGGTGCTGGCAACACCAACGCGTGCCTTCGTCTACGACGTGTCCCCGGGATTGGCAAACCTGGCGCGACGCTTCGTCAACACCGTCTCCTTCCGGAAGTCACCACAATCTTCTTTGCGATGTCCCATGCTACGACTGACGACCGTCCGCCAGTGCCGCTCTTCCCGAGCCGCACTACGCTCCTGACTTCCTTGTATCCGCGACTCCTCGACGACTACCTCGACACTGGCTACCCTGACTTGACATCGACCACAACATTTCTCGCACGGCTACCTCGACTACGGTTTCACCACTCTACGCTCTCGGCTACCTCGACATCGACACAAAGGGCTACCGCCTGCTTGGGAACCTCGTTGGCTTCCACTTCATCCACAAACTCCGCGATGCGTCGACCGTTACGACTGTGATGGGGATGTCCGTCGGCTTCGCATTCAGATTCTTCTCCAGTCTCACCGTCTGCGTCGCTACGTTGTGACTGCGCGGGGGTGTTGAGTATATTGATTATTAGGAAACAAGAGATAGACTAGGATTTATTCTTGCCTTGTCTTGTACTCCAAGTTGGTCATGTACTCATATATATATATGCCTCCAAGGCTCAAACAATAAACATCGATTCCACCAAATACCTCTCTATACTTCTACACTGACAAACTACAGTTTCTTCCTCGTCAAGTTTCTTCCTCGTCCTTCTTTGACCCCGGGCATAGCAGAAATCGACTCACGCTCGGAAAAAATAATTCTTGTACGTAACATTTAGCAAATGTGAAAAAAAACACACATTCTACAGCCGGAAGATCTTTTGGACAGATCGATATTTATCCATGCCACTAGGCCACTAGGTTCGTGTAACATCCACCTCACTCATTCCTCGGCTACTTGCGTTTCCTTGCCATCATCGGCTGCTGCTACTCCCAAAACTATGGATATTTTGATACTATGAGATGTCGAACCTTCTCATATTGAATGTGATATAAGGTCAGTTTTTGTAGGGCTTATGGATGGCTGTCAAAATAAGCTGCCCTCTATTCAGCTTATTCTAGCAGCCCAAGCTAAAAATTTATTTTAGAACACACTAATTAAGAGTTAACAGGCATTTTCTCAAAAAAGATTTACCGGACTTAATTTTAAAATACATTTTTAGGTTAAGTTGCCAGAATAAGCAAAATGGAAGTGAGCAACCACCCATAAACCTCTCAAAAAAATTGCCCGTAGATGATATGGCACATACATCAACCGCTGCAACGATAAATTGCCTAGAAAATATCCATGCAACGGACGGTTGACATGACTCAGTACAAGTAATTATTTTTTGAGGTAACGGTACTATTAAATTGTACCGTAAAAGACCTCCAAAATATTGCTAGCAGTGATAGTCCTGTGAAACTTCACATTTTTCATGGGGCCTTTTAGACTGGTTTGAAAGAGAAAATACCGAAGTTCATGGGGAAAGCAACATAAGCGATGCAAGGATAATAGTTTTTTTTTGGTGAAGTATAGTTTTTCTTTTGGGGATAATAGTTTGTGAAGAGTGACTATAGCTGAGTGATCTTGAGATAATTATTTCTCAATTGATATTGTTAGTTATCTGATCAAAATTATCTCATCTCTTCTATTACTTCTAGTGTCCTTTGTATCTTAATTAACAATTGATTAATTAACAGATCTCATGTATTTCCTGGAAAAATAACATTGGACTGTTCTTAGCGCTGACTTGAAATTGTCACTCTCTCTATCCCACATTATAATTCTTCTCATGGTATCCTTGAAAATAAAATGTTTTTGTGGGAGTATTTCTTAGCCGCATGAGACTTGAATAGTCCAAGTCCACGGATATCGACAGCTAGCATACGGTAGCTGAAAGGTAAATTGTAATGCTGTGACCTTGTGGGAGACTAAGAGTAGACTAACTCAAGTACTCCCTTCGATACAAATTAATTGACACACACTTAGTACAACTTAGTACTAGAGTTGTACTAAGTGTGCGTCAATTAATATGAATCGGAGTGAGTACTAGATATTCAAGTGCTCCATAGCACGGTCAAAGCAAGAGAAAACTATACGTCGTGGTTAATTCGCTCTTATCCTTTTGCTCCTACGCAAGGTCACCCAGCGGCTAGTGTTTCTCGTGCCTCCTGCCGGTGCTGCCGCCGGTCTGCCTCGTCTTCCGTGGTCTTAGGGACATGGAGGCACGGTTTGTTAGGATTTGTGTCTTGTTCAGAGAGGCGAGGCGGCGGTGGCTCTTTCAAGTTGAAATAAAGTTATTTTCGTCTACACTTCATTTCGGTGAATCTGGTCTTCGTTTGTCTGTGTTCGTGTGTCTATAGATTGGATCTTTCCTATCTACGTTTCTCTACATCAGTGGCAGTTATTGTTCTAGTGTGTTGGTCCTATGCGTTCTTAGCATGACAATTTCCTGACTGTCTACTACTACAAGGTTTGCCCGACTCCAGGGAGCAGGGACGGAACCTCTTGGGGACCATACTAGGCCATGGCCCGGTCTTCCCTCCCAAAAAACATAAGTATTTTTTCTCAATAAAATCAGTAAATAGTGGCCCATCTAATGTAGTTTCATTGTTTGGCCCGTGCTAGCACTTCGGGCTTAGCATTTGGCCCCTCCTTACTTTCGTGTCACGGTCCGCCACTGCCGAGGAGAGAGGGGCGATGATAGTTGCATGCCTTCAGCTCGCTCCAGTGCTTGAAATCGTCACTAGGTGGTTTGCGGGCCAGGATGTAATTTTTACTTTGGGTGTTCTTTATCTACCTTGACAATTGATGAATAAATTGGAAGTGCTCGCCGCCAAAAAAATTACTATTGTATCCTCACGATGCGGTTTCTTTCACCTGTCCTGTAATCTGTAGGGCTTTGTGTGTCCTTTCTCCCAGAGTAAATCTAGCAAAGTCATCATATCCAGGGGCGGCGCCAGGCCCCAGGCAGCCAGGGCCTTGGCCTGGGGGGTGGCTTGTCACTCCTTCGTTAGTTGTAGCTATAGCTACAGTATCTGACACTGTACAACACTGTATATAGGTTGTTTGCCTGGGTCTTGTGCTCATCCTGGCACCGCTACTGATCATATCGGTAGTCGTCATCAGAATGTGGAGGTGCGTGTATGGATAGTGTGTTGCTTCAAACCTGGCCATGGCGCAAGGAGGAAGAACCTGAAGCTTCTCTCCTGCGCTGGCGGTTGGGTTTGAAGCAAGCTCCAAGGTGAAGGAAGCGAGCTCATTTATGGAGCGAGATCTATAAATTATGACGATCAGAAGATATCTAAGAACCCTGATAGAGTGTCATTTTAAGTCAAAACCATCATCCCAACAATTATTATGGCATGCGCGGGTGCCTCCATGGTTGACAGGATGTGCGCCTCTACGTGTGCATGTCTCGCCTCGCCTCCATGGCTGCCGACGAGATGGAGGCCTGAAAGATGTCATATACTCATATGTTTTAAGTTTGGAGGCCTGAAAGATGTCATAATATAGTCTACAAAATTAAAGGATCTAGAGTTTGCATTTTCACAGTTTTTTGAGTTTTACATTTTCACAGTTTTTTGAGTATTTTCTACATGGGTAATTGAGGATTTACCATAAGTTGACAGCTGTTTGCTACAGTGATTTCCCCCTGGTTTTTGACTTTTTTTTTTGCTCGGTGTGATTTACCGGTGAGGGTTGAGGCCAGCAAAATATCAGAGCCCATTACCCACCGCTCTTCCTGAATCTTTCTTCTTTTGTCATGTTGAAGGTTGTGCCTGGCACTGATCTTCTTGAAGGCGTTGTTTTTGAAGAGTTGGACATCAGGTGTTGGATTGGTGGTGGTTGTGTTGTGGCTCCGAGGATTGTAACTCTATAGCAGGACTATTCTTTTTTTTCGTCTCTTTTTGTTTTTTGATTGGCTGAGTGCATCTGTAGTGCCTTTTGGGCATTGTGTAGTTGCAGAGACCGGATGTAATTGATATCTTTTCGATATTAATATATTCTTCTTTTCTAAAAAAAACAAAGGGTGGAGCGGGCATTCACCTCCACAGGCATCTTCCACTCCTCCTCTCCTCCACTTTCCCTTCTTCCCTTCTCCTCCCTCCCTCCTCTTCCTCCACCTCCAGCCATGGCCTCCTCATCCACCGGCGACCTCCTCCTCGTCCTCCTCCACCCATCCGGACCTTCTCCTCCGTCTTCTCCTCCACCTCCGGCCATGGCCTCCTCCAGCAACTACGGCGACCTCCTCCTCCTCCACCCACCGGCGACCTCCTCCTCCTCCACCTCCAGCCATTGCCTCTTCCACCACCTACGGCGACCTCCTCCTCCTCCTCCACCACCTCCGGAGACATCCCCCGGCGAGCCCCTCCTCCTCCACCACCTACGACGACCCCCTCCTCCTCCACCACCTCTGGCGGCCTCCCCCTCCTCCACCATCTCCGGCGGGCCCCTCCTCCACCCCGCATCCTCCAGCAACCCGCACCTTCAGCAGCTACGGCGAGATCTAGATCTGGCCCCACTTTTTTTGAAATTTGGAAAACAAATATGTGACGCATGTGGTCTAGGTGCGCCACAGAAATATTTCTGTGGCGCATGGGTGCTAGGTGCGCCACAGAAATATTTCTATGGCGCACGGCTACATGCGCCACAGAAAACAAATTTTAGTGGCGAGGTTTTTGTGGCGCGCCCACATATGCGCCACAGAAAGTGAAAATAGGTGCGCCACAGATAGCCAGTTTCCTAGTAGTGGCACGAAGAGCAGTGCAACTCTGATTTGTTGCAAGGTGGAGGAGATCGCCCCGGCCTTATCGATCCTTGATTGCCCGGTGCTCCCATTTGCAATAGAATACATTGGTCTGCCTCTTTTGGTTTCGTGTCTCACCAAGAAGGATCTGCATCCCTATGTTGACAAAGTTGCGAGGCACCTACCTACATGGAAGATGCCGATGCTCTGGAAGGTTGGGCGTCTTATTCTCTTGAATTCCACACTCACCGCTACTTCCATCTACCCCATCCTCGTCCTCGTGTTACAACAGTGGTCCATATCATGCGTGGACAAGCTCTGTTGTGGCTTCTTTTGGAGAGGCCATGAGGCGGCAAAGGGTGGGCACTGCAAGGTCAGTTGGAATACGATATGTTCCCCCAAGGATTATAGTGGACTTGGTGTGAAGAATCTAAATCTCCTAAACACCGCGCTTAAGAGTAAAATGGAAGTGGCACAAGTGGGTGGGCATTGCAAATTGTGGGAGGGTTTAGAGATTGAGATCCCGGTGTTGGCAGATCATCTTGGTGTCGCAGCCATCTCGTTTGGGCTGGCATTGGCGAGCGGATTAGATTCTATACGGATCCCTAGATTCACGATCAGTGTCTTGCTAACGTTGGTCCCACACTCTTCGATCGTGTCAAAACCTCAACAAGGCGCATGTTGGTTTGTCGGGCTCTCCCTAATGCTCGATGGATTCTGGAGATTCGGGAACCCCTCTCAGTCCCGGTGATCGCGCAAGTGATTGAAGTTTCACACCTTTAGTCGAATTTCCATCTTGGTGAGTCGCCGGACACCTTCACCTGGAAGTTGGATGGCAACGGCTTGTTTTCGGCGGCAAGTGCTTACAATTCTCTCTTCCTTGGTCGCACTTTCCCTTCGGGTGCCTTGGAGAATTGGAGCTCTTGGGATTCCCTGGAAGTCAAAATTTTCATGTGGCTCACGCTCCAGGCATGGATCTGGACAACGGCTAGGCTTGCTCAGAGCGGCATGGAACATCCTGAGTCGTGCCCTCTCTGCTGCTAGGCTGATGAGACTGCGGACCACCTCCTCGGTTGCTCATTCTCTTGGGAGATCTGGTTCTAAGTACTTCTTCCACGACGTCTGCATGCGGCCATCCCATCCCCTAAGAGTAAAATTTGTGATTGGTGGCCATCTATTAGCTCTTCGGTGGATTGCGCTGCATCCAGGCGTGAACTCAACTCCCTCATTAGCTGCACATGCCGGATGCTATGGTTGGAGCACAATCGTCGGGTTTTCGACAAACAGGCACGATTGTCACAAGCTGTTCTCATGGGGAGTTAGTGAGAGTGGATGTTATGGGGCTTGGCTCGACATGCCATGGTCGATGATGATTAAGGCTAGTCTAAACTAAGTGTTGAGATGTGGTATGAGGTATTCCTCACACTATCATATGTATAGTGTGTCATTGTTGTAATTGTAACTATTGTATATCCCACTTTCTTAATATATAAGATATGCAATCTGCATGGTCTTAAAAAATGGTACTAAGTAAAAGGACTTAGGGCAACTCCAACGCCCCGATGCATTTCATCTGCGTGCATCTGCATTTGGGTCAAAAGCCTAAAAAACGTGCCCAACGCGTGGACGCAACCACATTTATTGGCGGTCGTACGTCCGCTCGGTGTCCGCACGGGCGCAAACTCGGTGCAAAATAGTGCCGAGTTTGAGCCCATGTGCCCACCCGCTAAGCAGCCTCTGTGATGCCTTTTTATAAGAAGATCGCACGGGTGCCTCGTCGCTATCCACTCGCCCCACTAGCGCCACGCTTCCTCCACTTGCGCGAGCAGGGCACGACGCCCCTCGCTACCAAGTGCGCTGAAACCATGCCGAAATGGTTTGGGACGGCGAAGAACGACGTCGAGGCTTCCGAATCCGGCTCCGATCGTCGCCGACGTGACTCGTCCCCTTCCCCACCCCCTTCACGGTCATCGTCGCCAACTCCACGGTAGGCATCACATAACCGGATCTACGTGCCGACACATTAGTGTCGACACTAATGGCATTAGTGGTGCCCGCTCCCATGATCGGACGTGCACCTCCGTGCGACTGGCGAATCAGCCGCGGCCGCGTCTCCGTGCCGCCAAACTTGGCGCCGACGTTGCACCATCAGAGGGTGACGCGGGCACCCGCGCCAGATATGAATCAGTGTGCCCCTATCGCCGCCCTTCCTTCGGCCGTCGTCAAGCCGGAAGAAGCCAAGAAGGAGGCCGAGTTCCAGCGCGCGCTGGCAGTGGAGGCCACGTTTGCGTGGGCCATAGGGCTCTCCGTCGAGGAGAAGAAGCTCAGGTGGTCGGGGCTCGAACTCGCCATCAAGCAGAGCGTGGAGGCACCGCCCTCGCCGCATGCACGCGTCCGCGGTGGACCCATCATCGGCGGTGCGATACCACCACCGCCACCACCACCACCGTATGTGTCGGCTGCGGAGGAGCCCCCACAGACGCTGAAGTACGCGCTACCTCCTCAACCGTGGGATTGGTGGGTGCCGCAGTTCCAGCCGCCGTACACGCCAACACCACCGCCACCATACGGCCACGGGGTGGACTCGCCGCCAGTCCATCGCCATCGTACGTGCCTTTTTTTATTTATGCTTAAGTTTAATTAACATTTTAATTAGTGTAATGTGAACTTTTAGGTCGTGTTGACTTTTTTTAATTAATGTTTTCTGTTTAATTATCGTGAAGTCCGCGCGGTCGTGGGGCAAAAAGTGGACACAAACGTTCTTTGCGTCGGCGCGTTGAAGTTGCCCTAAGGCTGGTGCTAGTGCGGGCGGTAGCGCGGGCGCTACCGCCCGCCCGCGGGCGAGATGGAGGCGAGAGGGAGGCGAGAGCCTAGAGGCGGGCGGTGGCTGGCTCGCCCGGCGGTAGCGCCCGCTACCGCCCGCACTAGCGGCGAGAGCGGGGCGAGAGGGGGGCGGCCGTGAGAGCTGATGTGGAGGAGAGAGAAGTGAGAGCTGGCACTATAGCCCATGCACTGGCACCGTGGGGTGAGAGTGGGGTAAAAGCTGACGTGACGAGGCTATAGCCGGGCGGTGCACTGGCACCAGCCTAAGTAAAATGACTTACGGAGAATTATGTATGATTATGAAGTCCTTGTCCATATAATGAAGCATTGTATGTCGTCCTTGTCTTCAGGATCGAACTACGATAATTTTGAAGCATCCATTGTCTTGGCAATTGCCTGCGCAATAACAAAAATATCCTATAGGACCGGGTCGTATGTGCCCGGCCAGACGGGAGGAGATCCCATCCTTATTTGAGCTCTTGGCAGCAAAACACCAGCCCGTGCAACTGGACGGGCATCATGTGCTCGGCTGTTCACCATGGCCGCCGCATGCCCCGAGTGGTGACCAACGTCTCCCTGCCGAATGCTGGCATCCATGGCCAGCTTGGTGAGCTCAACTTCTCAGCTCTTCCCTTCCTCACATATATCGACCTTAGTAACAACAGTCTCCATGGTGCAATACCTTCTAGTATCAGCACCCTGTCAGCACTTTCGGTAGTTGACCTTGCCTACAACCAGCTCACAGGGAAAATTCCTTATGAGATTGGTGGCCTGCAAAATCTCAAGCACCTTGGTCTCTCGTTTAACAGACTCACAGGACATATCCCTGCGGCTCTCGGTAACCTCACAATGTTAACTCATCTTTTCATTCACCAAACCATGGTATCAGGTCCCATTAATGAGGAGATTGGAAGGCTTGTCAACCTACAATGGCTACAGCTAAGCAACAGCACCTTAAGCGGCATGATACCAAAAACCCTTGGAAATCTGACCCGACTAAATGGTCTGTACCTCTTTGGCAATCAACTTTCAGGGCCAATACCCCAAGAACTAGGCAAGCTAGTCCATTTGCAAGATCTTGAGCTTAGTTCAAATGATTTGTCGGGTCCAATTCCAATCTCCATAACCAATCTCACTAAGATGAACACACTTTTTCTCTTCAAAAACCAAATCACAGGTCCAATACCTTTCGAATTGGGCCTCTTGCTGAATCTCCAAATGTTAGACATGTCCTCCAACCAAATATCTGGCTCTATTCCTGGCAGCATAGGAAATATTACCAAGCTAGTAATACTAGCCCTCTCTCAAAATCAGATAACCGGTTCCATCCCCCATGAAATGGGCAATCTGATGAACCTCGAATATTTAGCTTTGTATCAGAACCAAATTTCAGGATCAATACCAAAAACTTTTGGCAAGTTGCGAAGCATCCAAATGTTGTACATTTACGATAATAATTTGTCAGGTTCTCTTCCTCAAGAATTTGGGAATCGCATCAACCTTGTTGACCTTCAGCTAGCTAACAACTCACTTTCAGGACCTTTACCTACACATATATGTACAGGAGGCAGACTTCAAGTTCTCACTGTCTCTTCTAATATGTTCAATGGCCCCATTCCAAGCAGTTTAAAGACATGTACGAGTTTGGTTAAAATTGACCTCATGTCGAACAAGCTAACAGGAGATATTTCTGAGCACTTTGGTGTGTATCCACAACTAACAAAGATGCGCTTGACATCGAATAGACTCTCAGGGCACATCTCACCAAATCTAGGTGCATCTACCCAACTAACGCTATTGCATCTAGCACAAAATACGATCACAGGTTCCATACCTTCAATCCTTTCTAAATTATCCAACCTAGTAGAGCTAAGGCTCGATTCTAATCATCTCATCGGTGATATTCCACCAGAAATCTGCAGCTTAGCAAACCTATATAGACTGAACTTATCATCGAACCAATTATCTGGATCCATACCTAAACAGATAGAAAAGTTGAGCAATATAGGATACCTTGATATATCTAGGAACAAACTGAGTGGATTGATACCTGAGGAACTAGGGGCCTGCACGAAACTACAGTCCTTGAAGATCAACAACAACAACTTCAGTGGGAGTTTGCCTGGTGCGATTGGAAATTTAGCAGGCCTGCAGATCATATTAGATGTGAGCAACAATAACCTCAGTGGTGTGCTGCCGCAGGAACTTGGGAAGTTGGAGATGCTAGAATTTCTGAATTTATCACATAATCAGTTGAGTGGAAGAATTCCATCTTCCATTGCAAGCATGGTGAGCCTTTCAACACTCGACGTGTCCTACAACGACTTGGAAGGACCAATCCCAACGCAACGACTGCTCCAGAATGCTTCAGCAAGCTGGTTTCTTCCCAATAAAGGACTGTGTGGTAACCTCTCTGGCCTGCCACCTTGTTATTCAACTCCAGTAGCTGCTCACCATAAACGGAAAGTAATTGGTTGGCTTTTGCCAATTGTTGTTGTGGTGGGGTTCAGCATTTTTGCTGCAATTGTTGTCATAATAATGCTTAGTCATAACAAGAGGAAACCACAACAAGATGTCACTGCTGAAGCAAGGGACCTATTCTCCGTTTGGAATTTTGATGGAAGATTAGCATTCAACGATATTGTAAGGGCGACAGAAGACTTCGACGACAAGTACATCGTTGGAACAGGAGGGTATGGCAAAGTCTATAAGGCACAACTCCAAGACAGGCAGCTAGTTGCTGTGAAGAAGCTTCATCAGGCCGAAGAAGAGTTTGATGATGAAAGAAGATTTCGTAGTGAAATGGAAATCTTATCACAGATCCGACAACGAAGCATCGTCAAAATGTATGGATTCTGCTCCCATCCAGCGTATAAATTTCTCGTGTACGAGTACATGCAGAAGGGAAGCCTCCACGGGACACTGGAAAATGAGGAGCTCGCAACTGAATTAGATTGGAAGAAGAGAATTGATATTGCAACTGATGTGGCTCAAGCAATATCTTATTTGCACCATGAATGCATTCCGCCGATAATCC
The DNA here is from genome assembly GCA_950022295.1 of Bromus sterilis. Taxonomy (NCBI): domain Eukaryota; kingdom Viridiplantae; phylum Streptophyta; class Magnoliopsida; order Poales; family Poaceae; genus Bromus; species Bromus sterilis. Next base: position 298,264,611 of record OX465601.1, on the reverse strand, counting down.
ATAGAGATATCACAAGCAACAACATCTTACTTGATACAACCTTCAAGGCTTTTGTCTCGGATTTCGGCACAGCAAGGATTCTCAAGCCCGATTCATCAAACTGGAGTGCACTTGCAGGAACGTATGGCTACATAGCTCCTGGTATGTACTAGTACTACTATAACCTTTCTTCTCATGTCAGAAGCACTCATCTGACAGAATTCTAATGTTTTTCTTTTGTGCAGAGTTGTCGTACACATCTGTTGTGACGGGGAAATGTGATGTCTATAGCTTTGGAGTGGTTGTGCTAGAGCTAGTGATGGGTAAGCATCCAAGGGGTCTGTTAGACGGTACTTTGTCAAACGGTGAACAAGCTATACTGGTGAAAGATATTCTGGACCAACGGCTGACAGTAGCAGCAACAACATCACAAGAGAATAGCTTAACTCTGCTCATCAAGGTGGCCTTTTCTTGCTTGGAATCTTCTCCGCAAGCAAGGCCAACCATGCGGGAGGCATACCAAATGCTCATCCAGCGACCCTATTCTAGCTCAAGCATCGTTCCTTTCAATGCACTTACATTACATCAAGTAAGGATGAGTGGATGACTCATTGTATGTATGTATGTATTTGTAGACACTCCTCATACAATGAAAGATCACTGTCATGTGCCCGTGGTTTTTCCCGCAAGGGTTTCCACGTAAAAATTGATGTCCCGTGTTCTTGATACTGTATTTTTTATATTTCTTGTTGAGACATAAAGCCCATATAAGATACTCTGTTTCGACTGTTGTCTGCAAGGGTACTTGATATGGTGTACTAATATTTCTGTTTATTCACTATTGTTCCCATGAACCTGAAGAAGAAGAAAATTGGAATTCAAAACTGACGCGATATCAGCGGTCACGCTTTATTGTTCTCTAGGAATCAAGGTAAAATACCTTGGACCAAGCAGGAAATCACAATGATCAAGTGGTCGATGTGTAAACAGGAACAAATGAATGTAAACAAGCAGAGCTAGCTGCATAAAAAAGGAAAACTACCACAGTACTATGTAAAAGGGCTTACAGAGGGTTGTAGGGCAGGAGTATGAAGTTCTTGTCCTTATGATGGAGAATTGTATCCAAGAGTATGCAGTCCTTGTTCTTAGGATGTAACAATAAATAATTTACTCCCACACTTCATTTGAAGAGTATGGAGAAACAACCTTCATGTCTATACAAACTGAACAGAGGATGAGACCATATGATGTGAAGAAAAGCCTCAGGTGACAGACCACACGAGAGCTCACAATGTCCCATCATTTTTTTACCAGAAAAAAGTTAGATACCAATTCAACTCAGCTAGTGCAATAACAGACATGCGAGCAGCAGGATGTACAATAGTACAGAGAACAGCCCCCTCTATGGCTTCACTATTATTATTCCAAACCAATGGAAAAGAGACATCGTTCAATGAATTGCAGTGGTATATGAAAGATACAATGAACTTGTCCATGCACAAACATAGCACCGACCATTTACAACGAGATCAAACCTGCACCATAGTTTTTCTGTTACTTTCAGGTACGAATTGATGTGTTTGGCACTGTAGGCAGTCCCAGTTCATCTTCCTGCACCAACAGACAAAAGTATGCAGAGCAAATTAAAGTAGACAAGTGTGGATCATCAAAAGGAACCAAGTAGATTAAAGTATGTGTCGTCTGAGATGTTCAACACAGACTTCAAAGCTGAAGATCATATAACAAATATTTGGGATGAAAAGGGTTTGCATGTTCCCCTTCTAGTGTTCCTTTTACTAATAAGATCAAGTTAGGATAAGCTCAAATTGTTCACGCCAACAACATAGTTATGTATCATGAAATCCAGCCCGAAATACAAGGCATAAGAATTGAGAAATACAGTATGTTCATAGTGATATCAAGTATCAAGCCTGTCGATTAGATCATGTGGCAAGACAAAAGAAACCCATTTGCAGCTTCAAGCGGTGATTGCATGGGTAATGACAATGGGCCATCAATTTCTTCCTTAGGATATCAGCACAATAATCAATGTAAACAGAAACTGGTCAGTCTAGCAATTGGCATTTCATCGAATAGGTAGTGTGCGGGGATTTTTCACCATTGCCGCCCTCCCAGTTGCCGCTCTTCTCCCTGAAATCGGTGCTTAAACCACCAAAATATCTTCATCGGTCACATCAATCACCAGAAGTTGTAGGATTCATTAGACAGAGAGCAAGCACCTACTGAGCCGAGGCGGAGACTGGCGACCTCGATAGATGTAGAGCAGCGGTGAGAAAAGCACCTTGCCGTAGCAGAGCTCGCGGACACCGCAGTCGCTGCACTTGATGGAGGACGCCGGACGGGACGGCCGCCGCGGCTTCGAGGACGCCGCCGGCGCCGGGGACGCACCCTGGCGTCAGTGGCCCGTGGGCCGGAGTAGAGAGGACGGCGGTGGGACAGAGCAGTGTCGCGTTGTGGTGTGTTGTGGATTTTTCATAATCCCTTGTGCGTTTGACACGTGTGTCAAGCTTCCTTGTTTCCTTTCTAAAATTTGTATTTTTTTTCATAGACTTTTTTAAACATTTTATCACTTTAACCATTTGTCCAAACCATAGACCATGTTTACAATGTATTCCTCGTGTCGAGATTTTTAAAACTATATTTTATATTTTATGTTAATAGGTTTCGGTGAAATAATTTTTGAGCCATAACCACAGGCGCAGTCACAACCAAAGCCACATCCATAGCCATAGTCGCAGCCACAGTCATAGGTGCAGCTTCACCAGAGCCATAATCATAGAAAGCAGCCACATGCAAAGGCACAGGTGCAACCACAGTTGTCGCGCAACCACGGTTCACAGGCTAGAACACGACAAGTGGCGTTTTTTGGGCGCACCAAATTAACCTTTACAGGTCTCGTAGAGAGTACCCTCCAACTAGTTGCTGTCGACAAAAGTTGGATTGCAGGCCGAACCGTCAGCACGCATGCTCGGCCTAAACAAATCGCATTCGTACGGGACACCTCGCCCCGTGTCTAGGCTACAAGGCCAAGTCTGTTTGTCGACTCACGCGATTGATTTTTTTAATATATATATATAGGTTAAAAACTGGCACATTTAATAAATAGTGTTATGCATGAACATGAAAGGAAAGCACGGTATCGTGCCGACACGATCCGTTTATAGACCGACAACCGTACGTAGACCGAGTCATTTCAATTCACGTCGTGTCGGCCCACTTGGCTAGGTTTGATTTAAAAGATAGAAAATTGAAAATTGATCATGATAGAACACACAAGAAATACAGTTTAAGAGAAATCTAATCTTTGGAAGCATTCGGATTTGGTGTCATCGTTGTGTGATCTTTACGATCATCTTGGTGTCGGTGACCCTAGGTTGTAGGCAATGAATGGCGAATAATGAAATTTGTGGGTCATTCCAACAAATGGGTATTGTCAATAGGGTACATATAGTATATGTTTGTAGCTAGATGTTGATTTGTCCCATGTATGGTGTGTAATAATAACAATTAACACGGAAAATATCTTAACTTAATTGATATATGGAATAAAAAATGTGTGAGTTAAATGGAGAAAGTGTCGATCAAGTCAATTCAGAAAATAAAATTTCATTCAAAATCTATTCAAATTCATAACTAAACAAAGATAAATCGTCAATCATACTTTCACTAGATGTAGTAAATCAAGTCACACTTCAAAGGAACATTGACACACCAATATATATTTTCATGTAAGAAAGTATAGATCATCAGACATCCATTACTTGATTTAAATTAATCCTATTATTAATTATTATTAATGCATACATTGATCTATATCCATATAACAAGATATGTCATCAAGCAATTAATAATTGGATGTAAACCAAGACCGTAATTAATGAACATTGATTTATACCCAATTCAAGAAAGATTGGTGCTCTGGATGACTATACATTAAATTTTGAATGCATCATCAGTACGATGCAATCTAAAGCTTTCTAAAGAAAGAATGTGGCTTAATTCTATATAAGTTGTGTTCCCCAAAGAGCATAAGTACGTCCGGAATCACATAGTTAGTGTTTCACTGAAAGGAGCGCAATTCCCTGCACAAATGGGAGGTCATTGTGTTGTCATATCAGTTTTACTGTGCTTTTTGTTTAGAAGTTTCTACCTCACCTTGGTTGAATCAATAGACGCAGATGGAAATCTACTGATGAATGGGAAGGTAACCGATATTTTACTTTCAAGTTTTGACATAACAACTCCATATCAATTGGTTTATGTATCCATCCCATTATTGTATCTACTTGGACACTTAATCTTGATAATTACTATTGGTTATAATCATTCATAACTATTCCCTGTTACTCATATGCCAACTAAAATTTCAGACACCACATGTGGAAAAATAATTTAAAGATGTTATACATCAATTATATATGCTAACTGACCATGATCTAACATTTCCATCTGCAGAACACCACTCTTTTAGGACCTAAGCCTTTACATTTTCCTTGGAAAGCTAATATCATGGATGAAGAAAGTGGAATTGTTTCTCATGTACACAGACACTCTCTCGCCCACTCTCTCTCTATATATCTCTTTACTTTTTAATGTGTTATATTTGGGATATATTTTTTGATTTTCTAGTGAGTATTGACCACACAAAACATCACAATTTATCCCATGGTCACATGTGATGAGTATAAATGAAAAATTCAAGGTATTTTCAACATAATCATACATATCTAAATCATAGAGTGAAAACAGAATACATATACATTCATTAGTGATCCACCCCAGATGGTTAATGGTTATAGAGACAATGTGATCAATGGTTAGAGAGACAATGTGCTACATAAAGACCAGATAAAAAGGCACACACCTAAATGAAAAGCTTTATGCCCTATATATAGGTCGTGAAATTGGCGATCATACATATAAAACATGCTACCAAAACTCCAAGAATAATAGATTCAGATCGGCATCTAATACATACCCCCATTGGAGACTTGTCTTGGCATGCCCACACTCTACTAGCAATACTCTTCACACCTTTAGATAGATAGATAGATAGATAGATAGATAGATAGAGAGAGAGAGAGAGATAGAGAGAGAGGGAGAGAGAGAGAATCTGGGTTTACCGCTGTCACAAGGAGAGGGGAGATGCCGTGAGCCAAGAATCTGAGTAACACAATCGAAAATGTGCATGACATAAAGCATTGCATCCCATCACTACAAAGTTTCTAGTTGCATCAAGATGACACCACGCCGTGCGGACAAAGCTAGATCTAGTATGATATACTCAAAAAGGCATACGAAAAAAATCTAGATCTAACTCCAATGGAGCATGAAAAATTGCCCGTTGTAAATGTCTGGTAGGAGAACCTCATACTAAGGCCAAGAAGGCACAGCGTTAGTTCTTTATTATGTTGAACTCTATTGATTTTCTAGTTATTTACTAATTTGAGCTACAATTTTCTATGACTAGTATGCAATGTGGCACACCAATCCAGGACAATACTTTGGCCTTCGAGCTGACATGAGTATATGGGCTTCACCAAATCAAGAAAACTCTCAAGAATCTGGAGCGTCTTTACAGATCTATTGTCAAGATGGAGGAAAGTACAACTTAATTCAAGTCGGATTTCATGTATACACATATCACCCATCCTAGTAAACTCAAATGCTTTTGAATAATATACTATTTTATAATCTGGTTTTCCTTGCAGATTTCGCCCTCTTTGTACCATAACCGAGATATTCGCTTCTTTACATATTGGACTGTAAGTATAACCAATGTCATTTTAACAAGTTATATATTGGTGTGGTCCCCATATAGTTTTCTCATATTTTGTATGCGTTAGAGGAATTATCGGACTAAGTACAAGTCTCTTTACATCCACAATAATATATATATTTATTTATATGTTTCTTTTTTTATTGCTCAGAAAGACTTGAAATCAAAGGGGTGCTACAACTCAGAGTGCCCAGGATTTGTTCCTGCAAGTGGAGCTAAGTTGCTGCCTGGACAAGCCATTTCTCCTCCATCAATTTATGGCATACAAGACCACTACGTTAGGCTTAGCCTTAACAAGGTGCGCCACTTGTACCATTCTGGAGATTAGTATATCCATATAAGCTCACAATTGTGTTGCTATTTTGATTATAACTAGATGATGCCATCACATTGCTGCACGAACCTTGTACAAAAATATTAAAAAATAAATTGTTAATAGAATGTCATTTCTCCAACAAAAATGTGAAACATCAACTATATAGGTATCATGAGTGTCCAACACATGTACCATTCATGACAACAAGAAATTAATGCAAAAACAGTAAGTTATGAGGGGCATGCATGCCTTTCTGGTGTGGTAGGTCTGCATGAATAGGAAAAACAAGAACATATGAAAATATAACTTACAACGAACATGCATGACCTGTTGATGTGGTATGGTTGCACGGATAGAAAGAAAAACAGTGCAAAAAAACGCTTATAACTAATATGCATGCCTTGCTGATGTGGCATGGTTGCATGAATAATAGAAATCGGTAGTGGATTGCAACTATTTAAGAATATTAGTTAAAGTTAAAAATATAGATTTTATGAATGTGAAAATTAGTTAGGCATAAATTCACATGCTTACTAAGTAATATGCCTTGTTGTATTATTAAGAAAATATGGAACATTAGAATCTAGGAAATTGTACATCACTCAAGATTTTTTTTCTAATAACAACTTGTTTTATACTCTTCTTGTGCTTGAAATCTATTATTCCTGATGTCATCAATCCCTCCTTAACTATAGGATCCAAATTCTGGAGATTGGGTGGTGTACCGTCACGATTTAGAAAAACCATCATTCTTGGGGCATTTTCCAAATAATCTTTGCCCTGGAAAAATACGTATGCAAGCATTGACTGGATTTGTGAACTACTTGAAGAATGCACATGGTCCTCCAATGGGTAGCGGTCACTTTCCTGAATATGATGATAAGAAATCTGCATACTTCAAGCACATTCGGACCTACGACTCAGATGGTCATTCTTTGGACCTCTTTGGCATTGATTTTGTCAAGTTAGTTGATAGGCCAGATTGTTATCAGGCAAATGGTTTAATACTCGAATTCAGTAAGGGTTATATATTCAATTATGGTGGACCAAGTGGTTGTACTGGTTGATAAAAAGGTTATATTGATATTTAGATTCCATAAATAAATAATATATTATTGCTTAATGGTCAAAGATTATTCCTTATTTTATTTGTTTTGTCAAACTCCAACTTGGTAATGATGTTGATTATTACCGTTGTCCCTAGTTTATTATACACTTAAGCCATTCCCAACTCATGTACTTGTTATAGTTCTAGGCCAGCTAAAGGCTCAATACAACAAAAACCATGTTACTGGACATCTCTGCGCCCAAATACAGTCCAGGAAACCTTGGTAGAACACCACTGACTAAGGTGATATAATATCCATATGATTAATTAGGAATACATGTGGGATACAAGGGAAGCAGCCAAAATGTTGAACACCAACTCGGTGCAAATTCCTTTCCCCGAACGATGAACATGCCAACATGGATATTGCCATATCGGGGCTATATAAGGATGGCGGGAACACAGACAAAGGTTATGTAATTTAGTGTAACTGGAACACTAGATATTTAAGGATTTAACGCCAAAATCAATATTAGGATCACATTGCAGTCATTGTTCCAGATATCTTCTGATATTCCGATAAATCGTCCGATTTATCCCTTCTCGGTGTCTCACCGATAAGATAAGTTGGCCGATAAATGACCCGATATGACGAATAATGGCCCGATATATATATCGATAAATCGTCCGATTTAGCCCTTATCTTGGGTCGACCGATAAGTTTCCGATAAGCGATATCCCCAACATTGATTGCAGTACCTCTCCCCCCGCGTATAATCGATTATGTACTTCTCATCTATAATACAAATTAAAGGTGTGATGGTTAGGAGAATTGTGGTAACCCTAGCCCACCAGGGATCAAACCCCGGGTTTAACGGTTAGGTGTCTCATTAAACACGAATATTCTTACAGTGGGAGGAGAAGTTCCCATCAACAACGAGGCGCTTATGATGACTTCGTTATATGTAAGGCCCGATATGCGGTACTGTTCTAGATCTAGGTGTTTCCACCCAGATCCGGGGACGAAGCACATATCGGTCCCACCGCGACATATGACAAAGCCATATGCCCCGGATTTCCAACATGATATCACAACATTACAGATACAGGATACAACATCTCATACAATCGGCATACAACTGCCTCAAATACAATACAACAGCGGAAGATACATGTCTGAGTACAGACTACAATCAAATGCCTACTGGCAAAGAGAAAAACAACGATTCCATAACCACACGGGTCCAGGCCGTCCGCCGGGATCCGCCTAACTAGTCGTCGTCGAGTCTCCACGTGAAACGTCGATCACCGTACCTGTTGTCGATCAGAACCCTGAAAAGAGTTTGGGGGTACTATCATGAGTACAGAGGTACTCAGCATCCAACTGTAGTGGTCATCTGACCCAGCAAGGACTTCATCACTCGTCATTCTAGGACAACTAGTAGTTTACGGTAAGGAAGGGGTAAGTGGTGAGGTTGCTGCCGCACTAGCATTTATGAAGTGGCTAACGATCTAGAGAGTAAGATAAGAAGCCAAGCATTCGATGAGGAATCGCCTCCAACAAGTCTTGCTATCCACCTACAACGCAAACATAACACCTATCCTATCCTTGTCCTCCTCTTCGCATCCCGACGAAGAAGAAGCAGTCAAGGCACACTCACGTTGATCAAGTTATAATAAGATTATCTCAGTTGTTGTTGTCTATGAACAAGGAGTAGGTCTCAAGTCGTCCATAACCGTGGACACGGCTTCTCGAAAAGATTTAACCCTGCAGGGGTGTACCAACTGCCCATTACAAGGCTCCGCACGCACGCCCATCACTCTCAGTCAGGCCCGTTAAAGACACTCATTGAAGAGTTGTTCCGAGAGATCCGGTACGACAGGTCCCTCTAACTAACAACGCACAAATCCGGGTGGCCCCCGGTGAGTCGACATCCAGCTCAGGAGCCGGCCGCTCTCTCGATCTGGTCTCTACCGTTTGTCGCAGGTTTGGATAGCCGGTTCATCACACATTGGGATAACCGGGTCCTCAGCCGGACAAGGTGGGCCAGCAAGGGAACTATGTCCTCACTGGTCCGGGTTGATTTGAAAACAACTAGCAGCTGACCAGCACACACACGGTTTCAAATGGTAAATCAGCTTGGGCCACCACTAGAAATGTTTGAAGCTAGGTAGGTAAGAGAAGGGGACCCCATAAAATCCCACACGCGGTTAGGCACGCTCAGTCTTAAAACCAATACCCGGAACTCGGATCCTAGGTGACTCGAATGGAACAAAGCGTCGGGGCGGGATAGCCTAGACCTTCCATCCTTCGTCGAATATAGTCAACATTATAATAATAATCATATCATCAACAATAATATAATAATTTGATATCCCAAACCCAGGAGTAACAGGGTAACATCGTAGCATTCTAAGCATGCATACTAAGCAGGGGCTGAGCAACGAGCAATAGTAACATAGCAGTAGAAGGTTTGCTGGGAAGGGACATGGCTGTATCGGTTTAAAAGAGGTTGTAAACATGTGGTAGGATCAAACATCGAACCTAACCTATACTAGCATGCAAACCGCTGGTTGAAATAGAATGGATCATAAGTAATGTATAGTCCTTGCCTGTTGATAAGTCGGGTTCCGAAGATGTAGTCGATCGCATGCTCGCATCGTCTCCGGGAGGTACCCGCGGGAGCACACAAGAAGTAAACACTGGAAAGCAATCAACGGTGCACCACTATTACTACGGAGCAAAACAAGAGCAAAGAGACAACACAAGGCACGACAACGCGATACGGATCTATCGTCGAGAACGGTTACTAACGATTTAAGTGGAGTACTCGTCACACACGACGAATACCGCACGTTTACGGTGGTTCAAGTTGCATAGCTACAGGTGACCAAACAACGGTTATTAACATGGCAACTCAAGCAAGCATGGCATAGCACACAAACAAGTCAAGAGGTGAAGCACAAAGTAAACTATCTATGCTAGACAATTTAAGTGAGGCACAATCCTATACATGGCATAACACTAAGTGCCGCACGATGATTAAAAGATTTGGTACTGTTCTGTCCTAAACCATATTTTAGGTTGGTTAACAACAGCAAACAACAGCATAAACACAAAGAACACGAAAAACTAATCAAGTTACATATAAAGAACACCCCAAACGGAGTTACGGTTAAAAAGATATAAGCAAAACAATTTATGCACTCATGCTGTAAAAACAGGGGTAAATCTATATGCAAAAGTGCAGCAACATGACATAGCAATACATGGGATGAAAGTAGACATGATGCTTAACAATATGCAATTGGAATCACTCAATTCCGATAAACGGTTGCGAAGCAATCGTCATCCGAAGTTGCAACAAAATAACAGTTTCAGCAATAGCAGCACCACAACATCAGGATAGCTACTTTGGAGCAAAATATAAACATGATGCATCAGGAAAATATGGCATGTGAATGCATGAAACTGAAGTAGAAACATTGCTTAACGCAACGCAAAAGGAATCAATGCAATAGGCCTCATGGATTTGTTACAATCATCATGCAAAGTTGCAACAAAATAATAACAGCAGCACAATAACAGGAAAAGTAGCAGTTTCACGGCCTGATGCCTTGTTCAGCATACAATTACACAATCAAGATGAGCTCAAATGAAAAAACTCACAAAAGATGAATTAAAGTACACGCAATTCTGAGCAACTTTTGTTTTGGGGGCACGTTCATCGGAGCTACAGATCGCTTGCTATCGTCGTTGCAAAATTGAATCAGCAGCACAATAACAGGGACTTAGCAAAAATAACAGCAGCTGAGCTAATACAAAAAAAAAGAAAAAAATAAAAGGGGGCCTCACCCCACTAGTGGGCTCGGCCCACTTGAGGCAGCCTGGCTTGGGCCTGGGAGGCGCGCTGGGCCGAGGTTGGAGGGGCCGGCCCACCGTGGCGCGCTGGGCGCTGGAGCAGCCGGCTCAGGGAGGCCGAGCTCCTCCCGAGCTCTTCGACGGCGGCGGCGGACCGGTGGCTCGCCGGCCACCGGCGGCGAGGGCGAGGGGAACAGGCGGCGGGGAGGGCTCGGGGCAGGCGGTCCCGGCCGGATCCGTGCGGGGTCGCGGGGTCCAAGGGGGCGGCGCGACGTGTCTACCGGTGTGAATAATGTGGTGAAATGTGTTCAACCTTGGTTTTCCATGTACATATGTGCTAAACAAACATAGATAGATAAAAAGGTCCATTGGTCCATCCTCGTACGGAGAAAGCTATAAGGGTAGATCTGCGGGGCCCCCCGATCTAGGGTTTCAGAGGTGAATGACCGTCGGAGGGCCGGAATCATTGGAAAACCTGCATGTGGAGCTAGGTTATGTTTATAAGTGTGATTTAATGTTTGTAGATGGCATATGTAGGTCATGTGTCTGAGGTTGTTCACGGACATGGGCTAACACTTCGTAAAATCGTCGATTTGTATGTGGAAACTCCCGGTACGTGTCTACCGGTGTGAATAATGTGGTGAAATGTGTTCAACCTTGGTTTTCCATGTAAATATGTGCTAAACAAACATACATAGATAAAAAAGTCCATTGGTCCATCCTCGTACGGAGAAAGCTATAAGGGTAGATCTGCGGGGCCCCCCGATCTAGGGTTTCGGAGGTGAATGACCGTCGGAGGGCCGGAATCATTGGCAAACCTGCATGTGGAGCTAGGTTATGTTTATAAGTGTGATTTAATGTTTGTATATGGCATATGTAGGTCATGTGTCTGACGTTGTTCACAGAAATGGGATAACACTTAGTAAAATAGTCGATCCGTATGTGGAATTCCCGGTACGTGTCTACCGGTGTGAATAATGTGGTGAAATGTGTTCAACCCTGGTTTTCCATGTACATATGTGCTAAACAAACATAGATAGATAAAAAGGTCCATTGGTCCATCCTCGTACGGAGAAAGCTATTAAGGTAGATCTGCGGGGCCCCCCGATCTAGGGTTTCAGAGGTGAATGACCGTCGGAGGGCCGGAATAATTGGAAAACCTGCATGTGGAGCTAGGTTATGTTTATAAGTGTGATTTAATGTTTGTAGATGGCATATCTAGTTCATGTGTCTGACGTTGTTCACCGACATAGGCTAACACTTAGTAAAATCGTCGATCCGTATGTGGAAACTCCCGGCACATGTCTACCGGTGTGAATAATGTGGTGAAATGTGTTCAACCTTGGTTTTCCATGTACATATGTCCTAAACAAACATATATAGATAGAAAAGTCCATTGGTCCATCCTCGTACGGAGAAAGCTATAAGGGTAGATATGCGGGCCCCCCGATCTAGGGTTTTGGAGGTGAATGACCGTCGGAGGGCCGGAATCATTGGAAAACCTGCATGTGGAGCTAGGTTATGTTTATAAGTGTGATTTAATGTTTGTAGATGGCATATGTAGGTCATGTGTCTGACGTTGTTCACGGACATGGGCTAACACTTAGTAAAATCGTCGATCCGTATGTGGAAACTCCCGGTACGGGTCTACCGGTGTGAATAATGTGGTGAAATGTGTTCAACCTTGGTTTTCCATGTACATATGTGCTAATCAAACATAGATAGATAAAAAAGTCCATTGGTCCATCCTCGTACGGAGAAAGCTATAAGGGTAGATCTGCGGGGCCCCCCGATCTAGGGTTTCGGAGGTGAATGACCGTCGGAGGGCCGGAATCATTGGAAAACCTGCATGTGGAGCTAGGTTATGTTTATAAGTGTGATTTAATGTTTTTAGATGGCATATCTAGGTCATGTGTCTGACGTTTTTCACGGACATGGGCTAACACTTAGTAAAATCGTCGATCCATATGTGAAAACTCCCGTTACGTGTCTACCGGTGTGAATAATGTGGTGAAATGTGTTCAACCTTAGTTTTCCATGTACATATGTGCTAAACAAACATAGATAGATAAAAAAGTCCATTGGTCCATCCTCGTACGGAGAAAGCTATAAGGGTAGATCCACGGGCCCCCCCCCCCCCCGATCTAGGGTTTTGGAGGTGAATGACCGTCGGAGGGCCGGAATCATTGGAAAACCTGCATGTGGAGCTAGGTTATGTTTATAAGTGTGATTTAATGTTTGTATATGGCATATGTAGGTCATGTGTCTGACGTTGTTCACAGACATGGGATAACAATTAGTAAAATCGTCGATCCGTATGTGGAAACTCCCGGTACGTGTCTACCGGTGTGAATAATGTGGTGAAATGTGTTCAACCTTGGTTTTCCATGTACATATGTGCTAAACAAACATAGATAGATAAAAAGGTCCATTGGTCCATCCTCGTACGGAGAAAGCTATAAGGGTAGATCTGCGGGGCCCCCCGATCTAGGGTTTCAGAGGTGAATGACCGTCGGAGGGCCGGAATCATTGGAAAACCTGCATGTGGAGCTAGGTTATGTTTATAAGTGTGATTTAATGTTTGTAGATGGCATATGTAGGTCATGTGTCTGAGGTTGTTCACGGACATGGGCTAACACTTCGTAAAATCGTCGATTTGTATGTGGAAACTCCCGGTACGTGTCTACCGGTGTGAATAATGTGGTGAAATGTGTTCAACCTTGGTTTTCCATGTAAATATGTGCTAAACAAACATACATAGATAAAAAAGTCCATTGGTCCATCCTCGTACGGAGAAAGCTATAAGGGTAGATCTGCGGGGCCCCCCGATCTAGGGTTTCGGAGGTGAATGACCGTCGGAGGGCCGGAATCATTGGCAAACCTGCATGTGGAGCTAGGTTATGTTTATAAGTGTGATTTAATGTTTGTAGATGGCATATGTAGGTCATGTGTCTGACGTTGTTCACGGACATGGGCTAACACTTAGTAAAATCGTCGATCCGTATGTGGAAACTCCCTGTACGTGTCGACCGGTGTGAATAATGTGGTGAAATGTGTTCAACCTTGGTTTTCCATGTACATATGTGCTAAACAAACATATATAGATACAAATGTCCATTGGTCCATCCTCGTACGGAGAAAGCTATAAGGGTAGATCTGCGGGCCCCCCGATCTAGGGTTTCGGAGGTGAATGACCGTCGGAGGGCCGGAATCATTGGAAAACCTGCATGTGGAGCTAGGTTATGTTTATAAGTGTGATTTAATGTTTGTAGATGGCATATGTAGGTCATGTGTCTGACGTTGTTCACGGACATGGGCTAACACTTAGTAAAATCGTCGATCCGTATGTGGAAACTCCCGGTACGGGTCTACCGGTGTGAATAATGTGGTGAAATGTGTTCAACCTTGGTTTTCCATGTACATATGTGCTAATCAAACATAGATAGATAAAAAAGTCCATTGGTCCATCCTCGTACGGAGAAAGCTATAAGGGTAGATCTGCGGGGCCCCCCGATCTAGGGTTTCGGAGGTGAATGACCGTCGGAGGGCCGGAATCATTGGAAAACCTGCATGTGGAGCTATGTGATGTTTATAAGTGTGATTTAATGTTTGTAGATGGCATATGTAGGTCATGTGTCTGACGTTGTTCACGGACATGGGCTAACACTTAGTAAAATCGTCGATCCGTATGTGGAAACTCCCGGTACGTGTCTACCGGTGTGAATAATGTGGTGAAATGTGTTCAACCTTAGTTTTCCATGTACATATGTGCTAAACAAACATAGATAGATAAAAAAAGTCCATTGGTCCATCCTCGTACGGAGAAAGCTATAAGGGTAGATCCACGGGCCCCCCTCATCTAGGGTTTCGGTGGTGAATGACCGTCGGAGGGCCGGAATCAGTGGAAAACCTACATGTGGAGCTAGGTTATGTTTATAGGTGTGATTTAATGTTTGTAGATGACATATGTAGGTCATGTGTGTGACGTTGTTCACGGACATGGGCTAACACATAGTAAAATCATCGATCCGTATGTGGAAACTCCTGGTACGTGTCTACCGGTGTGAATAATGTGGTGAAATGTGTTCAACCTTGGTTTTCCATTACATATGTGTTAAACAAACATAGATAGAGAAAAAAGTCCATTGGTCACCCCTCGTACGGAGAAAGCTATAAGGGTAGATCTGTGGGTCCCCCGATCTAGGGTTTCACTGGAGGAAGACCGCCGGAGCGTCGAAATCACTAGAAAACCGCATAGTTTGTCGAACGGAGCCCATATTTGGCACACGCATGTGTTTTGAGATGGCAACCAATGTTGCAGAAGGAAGCCCCCCCTTCCGGCGCACAAAATTTTGCTTTCCCATTTTTTAAAACAGAGAAGAATAATTTGAAAAGTTGGCGAATGGTGTAAAAATAAATTATATGCCGGAGAAACTATTACAATGGTGTAAAAAAGAAAAAAATATTTTACATGCTTGAAAATAAAATAATAAAGAAATAAAAATCCAAAAAAATGAAAATGGACCTAAGCTGACGGCCAGGCCGTCGGCGTATCTCGGACTAAAAAAATATATAGAATTACGCCGACGGCCTGGCCGTCGGCATAGGTCCGCACCCCCAGATTCGGACACAAGACCCCCTGGTCAACCGTTCTCCCCCACCCCCAAATCGAATCCCCACGCCCGAGCCCGACCGTCCACCCCAACGCCGCCGCCGCCCGTCCCGCCGACCGCCCGTCCAGCCGCCGGCCGCCCGTCCTAGCCGCCCGAGCCCCCCTCCAGCCGCCGCTCGCCGCCCTCCCCACGGGCCCCGTCGTGCCTCACCTCCACCCCTTCCCCCTCCCGCCGCCACTCTCCACCGCCTCACCTCCACCCCTGCCCCCTACCGACGGCCTCACCTCCGCCCCTTCCCCCTCCCGCCGCCGCTAGCCGCCCTCCCCACTGCCATCGCCCCTCCCCACCTCCACCCCTGCCATTCCACTGTCGGCCCATCCCCGGGGATGCCTCGTGCTCCCTCCTGCGGCTGGCCCCTCCCCACCTCCACCCGCGACAGCTCGAGCTCCCCTGCAAGTACTCTCTGTCCCCTTTTTTTGCAAAATTTTTAGTTAGCTTTAATTTAGGTGTGATAGGATTTGCTAGGATTTCTTTGTTAAATTTTAGGTAGATTTAATTTAGGTTCGCTAGAATTTGTTAAGAATTGCTTCAATTTAGGTTTCTTAAGGTTTGCTTTAATTTTAGGTAGATATGTTTTGTTGAATTTTATGTAGCTAGGGTTTTCTTTAAAATGTGTATACGTGAATGTTAGGGTTTGTTTGAATGTTAGCTAGTTAGGATTTGCCCCCATTTTATTTTTATTCTAGTGTTAAGGTTTGTTAGGGTTTGCTAGGGTTTGTGCGAATGTTCCTTTTTTTCTAAGTTTAGGTTTATTTTTATCTAAGATATGTCCTTATGTGATATGTGTATGTAGGGTCATTGACCGTCGAGGAACGCCGAGGACCGCTAAGTGCCATCGCCGTCATCTCGGAGCCGCCCGAATGCTTCCTCTACGCGTCGAGGGTGAGCTAGCACTCCGTCTCCCTCTCGCATTTTTTTATGTCACTAGGTTCCATTTTGCACGTCAAGTCGCGTAACCTATGTGTCACTTCCCGTCCGTGAGCGTTACGCGGATAAATATGCATTAGTGGTCAGCATATTATGAAGCATAACGCTTGCGGCATTTACGGGACAGTTGCCGGATCCGTAGATTGGGTAAGTTTTCCATGTTCTGCTCCGGTCCGAGTCAGAATTTCGTAAGAGCCTCCCCTTGTTCTCCGGATGCACATCCTCTTGGATTTTTTCCGAGACGTGTATCAGGAGAGCAGCGGGGAGGTGTTGTCGAAATTCTGTCTCGGACCGGGGTAGAGCATGGAGAACGTACTCAGTCTTCGGATCCGGCGGCTGCTAGGACCCTCTATACCTATTAGAGATGTAGGTTGGTGCATGTGTTTTTCCTGGTAGAAAATTTAAAATATGATGAACTTAGTTTCATGGTATTATTTGATATGAAATTCTATGTTTGTCGTTTGGCTCTCAATAAAGCAGAAGAGGATGGCTGATAATGGGTGGATGTATAGTGGCCGTACTAGTGATGTTGACAGAACAGATGAGTGGGCATGGAAGACCGCTATGGTAGTGCAGGAGATAGCCCGTGGACCAAAGACACTTGATCCCCGTTGCCCTTGCGTCCGTTGCAGAAATCGTCATCGCGCTAGAAAGGAGGTTATGAAACAACACCTTTGGGCTTATGGGTATATGCCGGGCTTCGTCACGATGAGGTGTGGCCGGGACCAACAGATCCCGATGCTGCGCAGTTGGATGCTCTTCTGAAAGGGGGTGCCCCGGGAAGAAGTTTCACGTCATGGTTCAGGGAAAAGGTAATCCGTAACCTATCCCTCTTAATTACCTGGCAACTTGGCCCTCTTATTACACGTAACTAATGCACGATTCGTACTAAACTTGTAGGGATCTGATCCCACAGTGATGATGTCGGATGAGTTGAGATGTGTCTCTCAGGGTTTTAACAGTAAAGTCAACATGTATGAGAAGTATGATGTGAATGGGTATCGCTTTCATACAGAGGGCCACCAAAATAGTCACCCGGGTGCAAAAACTATAAATACCGGGGTCTTCACCAAGGGACAAGATGACTTTGATTACTACGGAAGGTTGCAGAACGTATACGAGCTGACGTTAAACAATGGGCCCGTAGAACTCAATCTCGTTATGTTCAGATGCCACTGGTTCGATCCACACCATGGACACAAAAATACCCCTTCCATTGGGTTAGTTGAAGTTAGGCCTTCAACCACCTATAGCGGATCCGATGTCTTTGTTTTGGCTCACCAAGCGAAGCAAGTTTATTACTTGCCCTACCCATGCCAGAAAGAATACCTCCAGGGCTGGGAAGTCGTGTACCAGGTATCGCCACATGGTAAACTACCCATGCCCTCCGAGGACGATTACAACAACATTAACCCTCAAACATACGAGGGAATTTTCTATCAAGAGCAAGAGAACTTTGGGAACTTTGGCTTAGAAGGTCTTGAGGACCTCGAGAACGATGCACACACCCGTGGTGAGATAGTCACGGATATAAGTGACATAGAGATGCTCAACAAGGCACATGCCAATGATGAGCCTCAGAGTGATGATGATGATGATGAGCCTCCACCGTCCGAGGATCCCGACGCTTTATACGCACGTGATAGTGATAGTGATGATGGAGATGAGAATGAGCTTCAGAGTGATGATGATGATTATTAGTATTTATGTATCTCGATACTATATGTATGTTATTTTGGATGATGATGATGATTGTGTGCGGATGTGCTACGATGAATTGATGATGATGTTATTTTGTATCTTGTCGATGTGCACGTGCTATTTAAAATACTCTATGTTCCATGACAATGATGAGTCTCCACCGTGCGAGGATCCCGAGGCTGAGAGTGATGACGAGTATTAGTATTTATTTTCATCTTAATTGCATTGCGTCTTTATTCTTCTTAATTGCATTGCGTCTTTATGCTTAATTGTTTTATTTTTCTCAATGCAGGTGATTGGCCAATATGAGTGGCAAGGCATCACCGCAGTCCTTGCTTCAGGGGATAAAGAAGACGAAGAGTGGAAGAGCAACCACCTCAAGGTACGGCGCCGAGGAGGTAGGAGGAGGAGGGGATGCAGGACGAGGAGGAGGAAGAGGGGGACGTCCCCCGAGGTCAGACCGAGGAGGTACATTGCATCTTCAATATGCTTGGTATTTATTTTTCAACATGCTTCTTAATTGTTTATCTTTTACGATTGCAGGAGGTCGAGGACGAGGTCGAGAATGAGGGCGAGGTACCGTCCTTCTAAGTGACATACCCTCCGCTTCCGGCGACGTGGCTTCACAGACCGCGTTCTCGGAGTCTCCAGATGAGGAGATTGACTCTCGAGACTTGGAAGCGGAGTCTGGAGACGAGGAGATGGTGACTGCGTCGGGGCCATCGAGTGCGTCGACGAAGAAGGCAAAGGCCAAATGGCACAGCCTACGCCGACGGCCAGGCCGTCGGCGTAGGCCCTCTACCCAGATCGCACGAGGGGGCGACCCGTGCCCTGCCTGGAAGGGGACCTACCCCGACGGCCAGGCCGTCGGCGTAGACCCCAAGCCCAGCCCACCTACAGCTTGCCGTGTGGCAACCTAGGCCGACGGCCCGGCCGTCGGCGTAGAGGGCGACCAGGCCTAACGGCCGTTAAGGCCAGTGTGGGGCCCGCGACCTCTACGCCGACGGCCCTACGTCGACGGCCACAAAAAGCCCGTCGGGGGCTCGTATACGCCGACGGCCTGGCCTACGCCGACGGCTTTTAGGTCTAGCCCGAGGGAACCCTGGCCCGACGGCTATACGCCGACGGCTTTAGGGCCTACGCCGACGGCAGCCGGCCGTCGGCGTATTGCCTCCGTCCCGTAGTGAATATAAAACTAATCACATGAGATCGATACCATCAATCAAAAACTCTACTTCAATGTTAACTCAAGTCCATTAAGTGCATAAGTTGCAGACGGAGGAACCTCACAAAGATACGATCAGTAGGTGTACGCCGTGGGTAATCTTGAATTGCTTCAGAAAAAATTCCACGGGCTTGAGGAAAGAAAAAGAGGAAGAAATGGCGACACTGAAGAAAAAAACAAGCAGCCCAACAGTAGCTATTGAAGAAAAGAAAAAGGCGTCCACTCAACTCATTTTTATTTAAAGAAAACTTCCACTCAACTCCTTTCCAAAAAAAAGCTTCCGTTGTTGTACCTCTGCCTACTGCTGTGCAGCCCAATTGTTGTGTGTTGACTGAGGACCTCATAACAATGAATGACACTTGTTAAATACCCATCAATGGAGTTGCATTGTGTATTGAATCACATCCCCCACCAAACACATTCTCGAAATCCAGATGCAAACACTAGGCAGCAAAATGCGACCGTTGTTGTACCTCTGCCTACTGCTGGTGCCGTGCCTTCTTCTCTTGCAAGAAGCTCGTGCGGCGCGCCATGGAGGGATCTCACTGAGGTCTCAACACATGGCCCTCCTCCACTGGAAAGCTAAACTCGCAAGCCCACCACTACAGATGAGCTCTTGGAAGGAAAACACCAGCCCCTGCAACTGAGAAAATTGCGGCTAACACCAGCCTTTGTGGCATTTGTTGCACAAAACACGGAAACAAAACCTTTGTTGCAGCTAGCACAGTTTAGGCTTAATTTTTTGCACTTGGCCCAAACGAACAACTTTAACCTTGTTAACAGGTTATCTAACAGGCTGGGTCTGCTGTTTTGCGCGCAACATAACATTTGAAAACATAAATATATATATTCACATGTGACCTCTTTTTGACAGCAAATATATAAGCAAAAAGTTGTTTTGGTACACAGACACCAGTAATCCCGTTTAAAAAATGATATTTTTATTTTATTTTCTAACTTTTTTGAAAACAATCATGCAAGTGCACATGTGTAGTATGTACGGCCAGATCTGCATCAAAATAGATATTCATACTTGACCTACACAAAAAAGACAAATGTTGGAAGAAAAAAGAGGTCTTTTTTGCCTATTCAGATACGCGATTTTGTGATTTTTGTGTAGCCTATAATGCAATGTATTATGTAGCAAAACTCTAGATGAATGTAGATATCATATAAAATTTTCATAATATTTTCAATTTAAAATACTTTTGATTTTTTTTATAAAATATAGTCTCAGGAGCGAAAACAACGACAATCTCAATGACAACAAACATAGCAAAATAAAAGCACAGTCATAGTCAAAAACATTTCCTCTCTTCAAAATTTCTCTTATCAGCATGTCAACGAGTTAAGCTCCTCATTTGGGCCAGGTGCAAAATATTAGGCCAAACCCGTGCTAGCTGCAAAAAAGATCTTGTTTATGGGTTTTGTGCAACAAATGCCACAAAGACTGGTGTTAGCTGCCATTTTCTCCCTGCAACTGGACATGCATCATGTGCACGGCTGTCGACCATGGTCGCCACATGCCCTGGGTGGTGACCAACATCTCCCTACCGGATGCTGGCATCAATGGACAGCTTGGTGAGCTGAACTTCTCGGCTCTTCCGTTCCTCGCATATATATATTGACCTTTATAACAACAGTCTCCATGGTGCATTGCCCGCTAATATCAGCTCTCTGTCGTCACTATCTTATCTTGACCTCGACTTCAAACAGCTCACGGGGGAAATTCCATATGAGATTGGTGACCTGGAAAGTCTCAGGCAGCTTAGTCTTGCATTTAACACACTCACAGGACATATCCATGCGTCTCTGGGCAACCTAACCATGTTAACTGATCTTGTCATTCACCAAAACATGGTATCAGGTCCCATTCCTGAGGAGATTGGAAGGCTTGTCAACCTACAACTTCTACAGCTAAGCAACAACACCTTTAGCGGTTTGATTGCAAAAACACATGGAAATCTGACCCAGCTAAATGTTTTGTACCTCTATGATAATCAACTTTTAGGGCCAATACCCCAAGAACTAGACAAGCTAGTCCATTTGCAATATCTTGATCTTACTTCCAATGATTTTTCAGGTCCAATTCCAATCTCCATAACCAATCTCACTAAGATAAACAAACCTTTTCTCTATTCAAATTTAATCACAGGTTTGATACCTTTAGAATTGGGCATCTTGCTGAATCTCCAGGATTTAGACTTATCCGACAACGAAATATCTAGCTCTATTCCTGGCAGCTTAGGAAACATTACCAAGCTAGTACACCTAGCCGTCTTTGGAAATCATATAACCGGTTCCATCCCCCATGAAATTAGCAATCTGATGAACCTCGAAGATGTATTCTTGCATCAGAACCAAATTTCGGGGTCAATACCAAAAACTTTAGGGAAGTTGCAAAGCATCTGTACCATACAAATATACAATAACAAATTATCAGGTTCTCTTCCTCAAGAATTTGGAGACCTCATCGGCCTTGTTCAACTTGGACTGTCTAATAACTCACTTTCAGGACCTTTACCCAAAAATATATGTTCAGGAGGCAGACTTCAATTTCTCGCTATCTCTTATAATATGTTCAATGGCCCCATTCCAAGCAGTTTAAAGACATGTACGAGTTTGGTTCGACTTACACTTGATTCAAACCAACTAATAAGAGATATATCTCAAGATTTTGGTGTGTATCCACGACTCATTCGAATGCGCTTGGCATCAAATAGACTCTCTGGACAGATCTCATCAAATCTAGGTGCATGTGCCCAACTAACTGTGAGGAAATATGCCCTAGAGGCAATAATAACATTTTATTATATATATTTCCACATTCGTAATTAATGTTTATATTTCTGTGCTATAATTGCAATGACCCTGACTGTGAGATTCAGAAGAAAAATCATTTGCATGTGTTGAAATTTAAACACCAAGAGTTCCTGGTTTAGCCTCTAAGACCAGCTCATGTGATAATTGATGATTACGTTTTCTTAATCATGGACATTGTTCTTGTAACAAGGATGTCAGTAGCAATGAGAACATATTTTTAGCAGAACAATGATGTTGAACCGACCGTAGTATTTAATGATATACTTAGAGATCACATCGTAACAACGTTATAAGTCATATCATGAAATGTTATCATATACGTAATTCCTTAGACCATGAGAGTATCAAGTTGCTTCACACAGGAAGATGTGCTTTGGTTCTTAGATGAATCTTACCGTTACTGGGAAGTAGTAAAATAAGTTCTGGGTACATTGGATAGTGTGTCTAGTAACTGTGATAGTTCAAGATTGGGATTTGCTCCTTCACGATGAAGAAGATATAATTCACTTCGGGCCCACTCGGTATGACGGTATCCATTATTGTCTGGCCAGACGCATTGTGATTCAGTCACGAGGATACCGGAATACGATAACGAGAAAAGGGACAAACGAGCAAAGAGGATAACGAGTGGCTTGTGTTCAAAAAGTTGTTACACATGGGTGCCAAACTTCTCTCCTCTAACTTTGTCATATATCGCGAAGCAAAGGGAATGGTACATGACTAAACATAATGGTTCACTCGAAGTTTCTTCGTGTATGTGCGGGAGTCAACATGGGTGTCCATGGCTCCACTGTTGATGATTGGCTATTGACAAAAGGCTGTTGACCTATGTCCAGAAGATGTTCTGAGTCATGTCCGTATTATACCGAACCTATTGGGTCACACACTTAACGATAAGTAGTCTGTTAGAATGCTAGAATGCTAGAAGGTTTAGTGGAAGCAAAGCAGAATAGTTCATACGGGTACCGGAAGTAGTTCCGGGGATTTATGGAATAGTTCATAAGGGCACCAGAAGTAGTTCTGGGTATTTAAGGATATGTCCAGATCACTCTGGAGTAGTACCATGTAGTTCCGGAACATATGAGAATGGTACTGGGGAAGTCCTGGATCAACCGGAATAGTTTCCGGATAATCATTGGGCGTCCCGACAACCTTCGCGGTCATCCGGTGGCTTAAAATGTAACTCGGATGGTCTTGGAAACTATCCAGATGGCTCCGGAACGTCCGAGAACGGTCCCGGTAGGTCCTGGAAGTGCTCCAGAAGGTTCCGGAATGTCCCGAAACGATCCCGGAAGGTCCTGGAAGCTTTTGGAAGGTTCCGGAAGTTTACGGTCAGTACCACCCACTACCCCACGCCCCTAGCCTTGGGGGCAAGCCACCTAGGCTTCCCTGGCCGGCCAAGGGGTGGGGGCGCACCAAGGGGAAGGAATTCCCCTCCAGGTGGGAAGTCCAACTCTCCAATATGGCAGGTTTTCGGTGGGAAGGTTTGGGAGGTTTGGGAGTCCAAGTTGGACTCCCCACCCCTCTTATTGCGCCCCAAGGGCCTCCTTGCCACCTTTATAATGAGGGGAGGGGGTGGGGACGCAGCACACATCAGTCCCCAAGGTCTATGCGCCACCCTCCCTCCTCTAAACCTCGTTGCCCCACAATTAGACACCGGTTTAGACGATGTTCTAGATCGGAATCCGTTAGGGTTTTCTCCCTCTAGTTTTCTCGGTGGCGTTCATCTCTGGACGGCGGTGTGCTGCTGGATTGCTGCTACGGAACGTGTGGATACTAATAGAGGGATCATATCTTTGGTCCTTCTCCGAGGAGCTTCTTCTTCCTCGGAGATCTTGTTCGAGGGACTTGCTCGAGGGACTTGTGCGTGGGAGGGATCGAGGTGCTTCTTCTTCCTCGGTGATCTTGATCGAGGGACTGTTTGTAGGATGATCCGCGAGATCTACTTCAACGAGCTAGAGCAACTCTACTTCCGCTACATCGGTTGGTGAGCCATGACCTAAAACCTTGTATGCAATCTTCTTGGATCATCTTGGGTTCTTGATTCGTAGGCCAAATTTTTTTGTTTTCTACTACGTTTCCCAACAGCGGTATCATGAGCGATCCTTGATTAGATGCATGTTTAGGTCTAGATCATATGTGTGATATGAGGCATTGATTTTCTTGTAGCTTCCCTGTCATGTGATTTTTTCTATGCTTGATGGCAAGTTGAGGTTTTGCTACAAGGATTGAGTTTTCCATCGATCCCTCTATGCTGCTTTCAGTATGCTAGTTGCCTTGATCATGGTCTACATCAAACTCCTTGGATCTCATCTTAATCTCGCAATAGAAGATTTAACATGGAGGGGCTTGTGGATTTTATGAACTCAAATCCACACGGGGGTCACGCGTTGAACAAAGTTTGGCTTGTGGCATTAGTTGCTACACGCACCCAGAACGTTAAACTAGTAACATTGAAGTATCGTGTTTGGTTTGTTTAGGGAACGACGTTTGCATCTAACCTGCTAATCAACCACGATAAAAGTTGCAACAACCCGTGTAGATGGCGATCTAACTTGTTTTTGCAGAATATGCATGTGATGTCGTATAGCCTTCAAGATTTGCAATGTGTTTGTATGAGATGCTATATGATGTAATATTTATTGGCAACCTGCGTGTCGTGGTACGGCATGATGACTAGAGTCATATGATTGTCACTTAATTATGGCCTACGTGCCAGAACTGTTTATTAGCTCAAGGCAAAGCAATAGATAGATGCAAGGTGATGATCTACGATGCGGAGGTGGACCCCGACGCACATGCCGGAAGCCGTGGTGATGTTCCCGGCGCCAAGGACAAAGTTGGTGGACACGGTGACTTCAACCACGACGCCGTGAAGAAAATGAAGATTTCACGAAGATAAGTGTGGGATAAGTGTGGGATCCAGAAGAACACCGATCATATGATGATGAGAATTAAGGGAAAGGAAGTACAAAGGATGTTAGTAAGACTTACACGCCAGAAATTCCATGGCCTGCTCCATCCTTAATCATGTGTGAGCTTTTGTGAGTAGGAGTGACATTGGAAATAGAACTATGATACGTATAAAGGAAAAACGAAAGAAGACTGGAATAACCAGCTCAGAAATGAAAGTCATACGGAGTTATAGATGAATTCATTGCTGATCAAGAGATGTAATTCTTGGGAATCATGATTAAGCAGTTAATTGTGGATTCTATATATTATGATTAAATTGTTGATCACCGGAATATCACATCGATTGCATATTGTTGCAACTCGATGCAAGAAATACTATGGCCTTTATGACTAGCTAATGATGAGTTTTAACACGCTCGGGAACACGGTAAAAGGTTTACTATACCGTGTGTTGACTCTATGATTATCTTCATAATTCATTTTAGAGTTGAGTAAATTATTACTACACTTTAGCCTTGTTGCAAAACATCATTTTGAATCATGTTTGTTGCAAGAGAGTTGTTCAAATGTATGAATAACGTAAAGGCCATACTTCCATTATGAATAGGTTGTATGTTATGAATCTTGATAATAATACTAAACATCCATAACACTGACGCTAAACGTCGCAAGACTGACAGAAATACCACATAGATGTGGCACTGCCGTTTATCACAAGTGACATAACATGCATGAAGAATTTCCATAAGTGATGGACTTTCGATTCATATGATTATGAATCACTTGACGCTTGCGATCTTTGTCTCGAAGTAATGTGACTAAAACACCGTTGATAGGCCATACATGAACGGGCAACTAAACCATTGGTAATCATACATGATGATGTGTGTAGTCCAATAAGTGTAGTTGTGTGCAGTGGATTCCCTATCTTCACTCATGAGTTCAAGTAGATATGTGGATATCTGTTCAATAGAGACATACGTCTGAAATCTTTGAAATGTTTAAGGAATTTTAGAGTGAAATAGAAATTCATTGTAACAAGAAAATAAAGCTTCTGCAAATTAGATTGTAGAAAGTAATATTTGAGTTACAAGTTTAGCGAACGTCTGATGAGTTGTGAAGAAGTGTCATAACTTGCGTCTCCCAGAACACCACTATGAGTAAAGTGTTTGAGAGATGTAATCAAACCATGTATGACACGGTAAGATCAAATATGACGTTTATCAATTTGCCATTATACTTATTAAAGTTATGCGTTAGTGACTACGGCTTTTACACTGAAAAGAGCATCATCAAATCTGTTGAAATGACACCATATTAGATGTGGTATGGACTGTTAAAACCATGTTGTCTTTTCTTAAAATTTGGGTATATGAGGCATATGTTTGACATACTCAAAACCCCAAATCAGATAAGTGCTACTTTTTTAAGGTTATGCCAAAAGTTTTGGTATTCCTCTATTACTACACAAAAGCAAAACTGTTTTTTGTTAAGAACGGTGTGTTTTGAAGAAAAATAGTTTTTTACAAAAGAGTGAGTGGGAGGACAGTGCAACTTGTCAAAGATTGTTGAATCTTCAGAGAAGTGCGCAGCTGAACCACACAGGTTAGACAAAACTTGTACAAACATTTTTCTGTAAACGAGATATTGTTGCTCGACAATGATAAACATGTGATATACAAAGAAGCGTTGATGGGCCCTGACTCCGGGATTTGGCTAAATGCCAAATAATCTGAGATAGTATCCATGGAAGTAAGTCAAGTTTTGAACTTGGTAGACCCTCCAAAAGACTAAAAGTCTGAAGAATATATATATATGGATCTATAATTGATTCAGATGAAATTGTTTTATCCATAAAGCTCAACTCGTTGGAAAATTGTTTTCTAGCAAGTTCAAAGGTTAACTACGGCGAAATAGTGTCGACCGTAGAAATGCTTTAGTCAGTTCGGGTTATACTAGCAATTACTACATATCTCATTTATAGGATATGGTAGAATGAACGTAAAAAGCAAAGTTCCTACACGGAAATATAACAAAGGACGTATACGTGATACGACCGGAATGTTTTGTCGATTCAAAGGATGCTAAAATAGATGCAAGCCTTGGATATCCAATGATAGACTGAAGCTAGCATAATGGAGTTGGAATTTTTGTTGTGATGAAATTGCCAAAAGAGTTTGTTTTCATCAGGAATAACGAAGATGCTTGAATATTCAAGAAAGTAAGTGGGAGCTGAATAATATTTCTAAAACCTTATGTAGATGACATATTGTTGATTATAAATGATATAAATTTCTTGACACGAATAAGGACTTTATTGGAAATAGTTTTCAGCTGAAGTACTTGGGCTAATATAGCATTAGTGTTGAGCACAATGATCTATGTAGATAGTAAGTGTCTCATCATGCTAAAGACAACATTACATGTTGATGATACGTCCAAAACGTATCTATAATTTCTGCTTGCTCCATGCATGTTTTGTGTGATATTGCTATGATCTAGATACACTTTCATCGCTTTTGATCAAATTTGGACTAACCTATTAACTCAGTGCACCCCAGTGCCAGTTCCTGTTTTCTGCTGTTTTTCTATTTCAGTTTTCCCCCATATAAAAAGTGCCAGAAAAATTCCGGGAAAAATACAGGAAAAATCAGCGTACATGAAGCTTCGAGAAGAGCCCGGGAGGGGCCAGAGGGGAGCCAGGGGGGCCCAGGAGGCCACCCGGCGCGACCCCACCCCTGGGGCCCCTGGTCCACCTCTGGCTGCCCCCCTTCGCCTATTTATTCTCCGTCACAGCAAAACTCCAGAAGAAGGACCCTATTCCGCAAACTCGCCTCTGTTCCGCCGCCGCCGCGCTCCGAGATCGGGAGCACCAGAAGACCTCTTCCCGGCACCCTGCCGGAGGGACGATTGACCTCCGGGAGTCTCCTCTCCACCATGGATGCTCCCCGGATGTCTCGTGAGTAGTTTTACTTGGACCATGGGTCCGTGATCAGTAGCTATGTGATGTTCTCCTCCCCTCTTTGATCTTCATTATTTAGACCTCGTGAGCTGCCCTACATGATCGAGGCACCTTTGCAATGTTTCTGCTGTTGCTATGCTGAGTTTGGAGGGATCTGATGGATTATGAGATTATGTTCAGATTGTGATAGAGTAATATATTTGGTTTTTATCTCTTATATTTTTATTCCTAAGTAATTCTTTCATGTTCTCCGTTGCTGTTTATTGCTTTGGCCAAGTAGTAGGTAGTGATTCCAAGAGGGAACGTTGTGCTAGATTGTAGGTTCATGCCCCCCGATGACACACTTGAGTGACAGAAACATGAGTCTAGGGGATGTGTTGTTGCCACAAGGGGGAAAACGGTTCTTGTAACCGCGATTACAAGGATTGTTTACTTTACGCAAAGTTCTTTTTAATGCAGTTGTCTGTTGCTTTGGGTTTACACTTTGGGTGGGGCTCGCAACTTAATACCAACGGGATGTTCTGGATAGATATCTCAAGGTGGATGATTAGTAGTAGATGCAGATGGATTTCGGTCTACTTATTTTGGCGTACTGCCCGTGAGTTTGAGCCTCTTCTTTTCTTTTGTAGCATAGTTAGCATTGCAGTGTGTTCATAATCCTGTCAATTGCCCTCCTGTAATTTGTTTACCTTGCATAGCAGTTTTATCGTCTTTTGGGAGAGAGACATCACTAGTGAACATCACGTATCCCGGTCCATATCCTCGTTACTGTTTCCACGCTATATTTACTTTACTTCTTTTACTTGCTATCATTATCCCTTGCGTTTTATCCTTTGTGAACAACAAGACCGGAGAGATTGACAACCTCTCTGAACTTCGTTGGGAACAAGTCTGTGTGCAGGTCCGCGTCAGTTGCGCCGCTGACTCCTACTTATCATCTATGGAGTCCTACTAGAGACAAACCTTGGTATCTTCACCGAGGGAAAACTGCTGCTGCACTACATCTCAAACCTTCCACTTGGGGTAACAAAACGAAGGGCGAGAAGCCATCAGTTGACATGATACTAAAGTAGTTTAGTATGAATACGCCAAGAAGGATGTTCTTGCCGAGGTCATGGTGAAAAGTTGTTTTCGGAAATCGGTGTTCATGAACACAGATAAGAAAAACACATGAATTGGATTTCACTAACCTATGTGTTTGGATTAATCATGTACACCATAATATGTAAAACGACCAGATATGTCCAGTGCTCCAAAAGGTTGTGAGCAAGATACCAAAGTGATTATTATGTTGATCATTGGACAAACATTGAAAAGTTAAACTTATGATAGATAAGATATGTTTCTCGGAAAATGGAGATAATGAAGAGCTCGTTGTAACAAGTTACACCAGCTGAATTTTGATGTAAACAGTTACACCAATTCAGTCTTCATACTTGCTCCGACCGATTTTCGATTTTAATTGGGATTATGTGTTTCACACGTAAGGGTGGCACAGTATGGAGGAACTATGTCAAGTTCGATACTGTGGCAAATTCTTTAAAAGAGGCTAAGTATATTGTTG
The DNA here is from genome assembly GCA_950022295.1 of Bromus sterilis. Classification (NCBI taxonomy): domain Eukaryota; kingdom Viridiplantae; phylum Streptophyta; class Magnoliopsida; order Poales; family Poaceae; genus Bromus; species Bromus sterilis. Next base: position 298,234,815 of record OX465601.1, on the reverse strand, counting down.
CTTAAAGAAGTAACAAGGAGGGTATTTTGAATCATAAATTCATTTATGAACATGGTATGGTTTCCTAGATGCTTGAAGCTCATGGAACATTGATGAATGATTTCATGACTTATTATAAGGAACCAAGGTCCTGCCAAATGATTCAAACATATACAAAGCTAAAATAATAAAATTAGTGAATTTTATGATAGCGTGAAAACGCGAAGATATGCAAGATACAAAAGAGCCTGAAACGTCAAACCCGAAGATGAGGTCTATACCACAAATGAAGCATTTGTTACACCGGTATGCCATAGGTGTAAAGTGCTCAAGCACTGACAATATTATTGACTCTAGTGCAAGTGGGAGACTGTTGGAAATATTCCCTAGAGGCAATAATAAAATGTTATTATATATATTTCCACGTTCGTAATTAATGTTTATATTTTTGTGCTATAATTGCAATGACCCTGACTGTGAGATTCAGAAGAAAACTCATTTGCATGTGTGAAAATGTAAACACAAAGAGTTCCTGGTTTAGCCTCTAAGACCAGCTCATGTGCTAACTGATGATTACGTTTTCTTAATCATGGGCATTGTTCTTGTAACAAGGATGTCAGTAGCAATGAGAACATATTGTTAGAAGAACAATGATGTTGAACCGACCGTAGTATTGAATGATATACTTAGAGATCACATCATAACAACTTTATAAGTCATATCATGAAATGTTATCATATACGTAATTCCTTAGACCATGAGAGTATCAAGTTGCTTCACACAGGAAGATGTGCTTTGGTTCTTAGATGAATCTTCCCGTTACTGGGAAGTAGTAAAATAAGTTCTGGGTACATTGGATAGTGTGTCTAGTAACTGTGATAGTTCAAGATTGGGATTTTCTCCTTCACGATGAAGAAGATATTATTCACTTTGGGCCCACTCGGTATGACGGTATCCATTATAGTCTGGCCAGACGCATTGTGATTCAGTCACGGGCATACCGGAATACGATAACGAGAAAAGGGACAAACGAGCAAAGATGATAACGACTGGCTTGTGTTCAAAAAGTTGTTACACATGGGTGCCAAACTTCTCTCCTCTAACTTTGTCATATATCGCGAAGCAAAGGTAATGGTACATGACTAAACATAATGGTTCACTCGAAGTTTCTTCGTGTATGTGCGGGAGTCAACATGGGTGTCCATGGCTCCACTGTTGATGATTGGCTATTGACAAAAGGCTGTTGACCTATGTCCAGAAGATGTTCTGAGTCATGTTTGTATTATACCGAACCTATTGGGTCACACACTTAACGAGCAGTAGTCTGTTAGAATGCTGGAATGGTAGAAGGTTTAGTGGAAGCAAAGCAGAATAGTTCATACGGGTACCGGAAGTAGTTCCGGGGATTTATGGAATAGTTCATAAGGGCACAAAAAGTAGTACTGGGTATTTAAGGATATGTCTGGATCACTCTGGAATAGTCCCAGGTGGTTCCGGAACATATGAGAATGGTACTGGGGAAGTCCTGGATCAACCGGAATAGTTTCCGGATAATCGCTGGGCGTCCCGACAACCTTTGTGGTCATCGGGTGGCTTAAACTGTAACTCGGATGGTCTTGGAAACTATCCAGATGGCTCCGGAACGTCCGAGAACGGTCCCGGTAGGTCCTGGAAGTTCTCCAGAAGGTTCCGGAATGTCCCGAAACAATCCCAGAAGGTCCTTGAAGCTTCTGGAAGGTTCTGGAAGTTTTCGGTCAGTACCACCCACTACCCAACGCCCCTAACCTTGGGGGGCAAGCCACCTAGGCTGCTCTGGCCGGCCAAGGGGTGGGGGGCGCACCAAGTGGAAGGAATTCCCCTCCAGGTGGGAAGTCCAACTCTCCAATATGGCAGGTTTCCGGTGGGAAGGTTTGGGAGATTTGGGAGTCGAAGTTGGACTCCCCACCCCTCTTATTGCGCCCCAAGGGCCTCCTGGCCACCTATATAATGAGGGGAGGGGGTGGCGGGACAGCACACATCAGTCCCCAAGGTCTATGCGCCAATCTCCCTCGTCTAAACCTCGTTGCTCCACAATTAGACCCCGGTTTAGACGCTGCTCTAGATCGGAATCCATTAGGGTTTTATCCCTCTAGTTTTCTCGGTGGCGTTCATCTCTGGACGGCGGAGCGCTGCTGGATTGCTGCTACGGAACGTTTGGATACTAATAGAGGGATCATATCTTTGGTCATTCTCCGAGGAGCTTCTTCTTCCTCGGAGATATTGTTCGAGGGACTTGCTCGAGGGACTTGTGTGTGGGACGGATCGAGGTGCTTCTTCTTCCTCGGTGATCTTGATCGAGGGTCTGTTTGTGGGATGATCCGCGGGATCTACTTCAACGAGCTACACCAACTCTACTTCCTCTACATCGGTTGGTGAGCCATGACCTAAAACCTTGTATGCAATCTTCTTGGATGATATTGGGTTCTTGATTCGTAGGCCGATTTTTTTTGTTTTCTACTACGTTTCCCAACACTAACAGTACTAAATCTAGCACAAAATTTGATCACATGTTCGATACCTCCAATCCTGTCTAAATTGTCCAACCTAGTAGAGCTAAGGCTCGATTCTAACCATCTCAGTGGTCAGATTCCACCAGAAATCTGCACTTTAGCAAACCTATATAGACTGAACTTATCAACAAACCAATTATCTGGATCCATACCTACACAGATAGAAAAGCTGAGAAATATAGGATACCTTGATATATCTAGGAACATACTGAGTGGATTGATACCTGAGGAAATAGGGGTCGTCATGAAACTACAATCCTTGAAGATCAACAACAACAACTTCAGTGGGAGTTTGCCTGGTGCGCTTGGAAATTTAGCAGACCAACAAATCTTGTTAGATGTGAGCAACAATAACCTCAATGGTGTGCTGCCACAGGAACTTGGGAAGTTGGAGATGCTCGAATTTCTGAATTTATCACATAACCAGTTCAACGGTAACATTCCATCTTTCTTTGCAAGCATGGTGAGCCTTTCAACACTCGACGTATCCTACAACAACTTGGAAGGATCAGTCACAATGCTACGGTTACTCCAGAATGCTTCAGCAAGCTGGTTTCTTCCCAATAAAGGTCTGTGTGGTAACCTCTCTGGCCTACTATCTTGGTATTTTACTCCAGTAGCTGCTCTCCATAAACGGAAGGTAATTGGTTGGATTTTGCCAATTGCTCTTGTGGTGGGGTTCAGCATTGTTGCTGCAATTGTTGTCATAATAATGCTTAGTCGTAACAAGAGGAAACCACAAGAAGATGTCACTGCTGAAGCAATGGACCTATTCTCCATTTGGAATTTTGATTGAAGATTAGCATTTGACGATATTGTAAGGGCAACAGAAGACTTCGACGACAAGTACATCGTTGGAACAGGAGGGTACGACAAAGTCTATAAGACACAACTCCAAGACGGGCAACTAGTTGCTGTGAAGAAGCTTCATCGGGCCGAAGAAGAGTTTGATGATGAAAGAAGATTTGGTAGTGAAATGGAAATCTTATCACAGATCCGACAACGAAGCATCATCAAAATGTATGGATTCTGCTCCCATCCAGCGTATAAATTTCTCGTGTACGAGTACATGCAGAAGGGAAGTCTCCATGGGACATTGGAAAATGAGGAGCTCGCAACTGAATTAGATTGGAAGAAGAGAAATGCTATTGCAACTGATGTGGCTCAAGCAATATCTTATTTGCACCACGAATGTATTCCGCCGATAATCCATAGAGATATCACAAGCTTGTGTAGGTACATATGCATTTTCGCAAAACAGACAAAATTATTGATGCGTCTAAGACATGCCAGTACACACTTAAAAGAACATTGACACAAACCTAATTTTTTCCTTATAAGAGAATATAGATCACTAGAAAACCAATCTTTACATGTAAATCAATTCCATTATTGATGGATATATTGAATTATATCCATATAAAAAGATAGGCCATTCAACAATTATTAATTCGATGTAAACCAAGTCCATATTTAAGGAACATTGATTGAAAAATTGATTTATACCCAATTCAAAACATAATTGTGCACAAAATGACTACTCATTAAATGTTGAGTGCATCATCAGTACGAGCAATCTAAAGCTTCCAAAAATATAATGTGTCTCAATCCTATATAAGTTGTGTTCTCGAAAGAGCATACAAGTACATCAGGAATCACATAGTTCATTTTTCATTGAAAGGACCATAATTCCGTAGACAAATGGGAAGCGATTATGTTGTCGTATCGGTCTTACTGTGCTTTTTATTCATAACTTGCTACCTCACCTTGGTTGAATCAATAGACTCAGATGGCAACGTACATATGGATGAGAAGGTAACCAATATTTTACTTTTAGTTTTACATATATCACTCTTTGTAAATTGGTTTATGTATTCATGCCATTCTTAATCTTGATAAACTATTGGTTGTAATCATCCATAACAATTATGTGTTACTTATATGCCCAACTAAAATTTAGGACACCACACGTGGAAACAAATACTTGTATCTTTCAAAGACTTTGTACGTTATTATATATGCTAACAAGCCATGAACTAACATTTCTATCTGCAGAACACCACTCTTTTAAGACCGAAACCTTTCGATTTTCCTTGGAGAGCTAATATCATGGATGAAGAAAGCGGCATTATTTCTCATGTACACACACACACACTCTCTCTCTCTCTCCTACCCTATACATCTCTCTACTTTTTCATGTGTTAGATTTGGGATATTTTGTTGATTTCTTGGTGAGTACTGACCACAAAAAACATCACAATGTATGCCACAATGACATGTGATAAATATAAAAGACAAATTTAGACCTATGGAAAAAATCTAGACTAATTTCAAAGGAGGATGATTTTTTTTCTTATTAGATGGGAGAACCTCATAACGAGGACATAAAAGCGCACCCATTTTTATCATGTTGTGCTCTATAGATTTTCTTGTTTTTACTAATTTGAGTTATAATTTTCTATCACTAGTATGCAATGTGGCACACAAAGACAGCACAATTCTATGGCCTTCAAGCGGACATGAGTATATGGGCTTCACCAAATCAAGAAAAATCTCAAGAATCTGGAGCATCCTTACAGATCTATTGCCAAGATGGAGGAAACTACAACTTAATTCAAGCTGGATTTCACGTACAAATATATCACCCATCATCTCTAAAAATGATGAAGCCCATATAAACAACTTAATTCAAGCCTAATCTCTAAAAATGCTTTGGAATTAACAACTATTTCATAATCTGATTATGCTTGCAGACTTCCCCCTCTTTATACAATGACAGGGATATCCACTTCTTTACATATTGGACTGTAAGTGTAATTAATGTCACTTTAATAAGTTACATATTATTGTTGTCCCCATATAGTTTTCTGACATTTTTTCAAGACTAAGTATAAGTCTCTTTCAATCAACAATAATACATGTTCCCCTCTTTATTGCTCAGAAAGACTTAAAATCAAAGGGATGCTACAACTCACAGTGCGCAGGATTTGTTCCTGCTAAAGGAGCTCATCTGCTGCCTGGACAATCCATTGGTCCTCCATCAATTTATGGCATACAAGACTACTACGTTAGGCTTAGTGTCAACCAGGTGCATCATTTGTCATATTTTAGAGATTAGAATATCTACATAAGCTTATAAATGTGCCCGCTATTTCTACTATAACTAGATGATGCCCTCGGGTTACTGCATGAACCTCGTCGATTTGAAAATCATAAATAGATGCTAGAAGAACAACTATAAAAAGAGAAAAGAATTGATTGTAGTTAACGGAATACCATTTTTCTCACAAAAATGTGAAACATGAAGTACATATGTATCGTCAGAGTGCCCAACACAAAATTAATGCAAAAAGCGTAAGTTAGGAGGGGCATGCACGACTTGGATGTATGGTATGGGCTGCGTGGATAGGAAAAACAAGCACATATGAAAAAATAACTTAGCGACGAACATGCATGACTTGCTGGTGTTGGCTTCATGAATAGGAAAAATAGGTAGTGCATTGCAACTATTTAACAATAGAGTATTAATAATAGCTAAAATAGGTTTTATGAACGTGAATATCAGTTAGGCATAAATTCATGTGGTTACTAAGTATAATATGCCTGTTACTTTACTGAGAAAATATGGAACATTAGAATCTGATAAATTGTACATCACCGAAGATTCTTGCTAACAACAACTCATTTTCTACTCTTTTTGTGCATGAAATTTATTGTTTCATGGATGTCCTCAATCCCTCATTGACTACAGGATCCAAATTCTGGAGATTGGGTGGTGTACCGTCGCGATCTAGAAAACCCGTTATTCTTGGGACATTTTCCAAACAAGCTCTGCTCTGGAACACCACGTATACAAGCATTGACTGGATTCGTGAATTACTTGAAGACTGCACATGGTCCTCCAATGGGTAGCGGCCACTTCCCCAATCTTGATAATAAGGAATCTGCCTGCTTCAAGTCCATTCAAACCTACAGCCCAAATGGCCGTGCTTCCGACATCTATGGCGTTTCGATGTTCAAGTTAGTTGATAGGCCAGATTGCTATATGGCAAATAATTTATTTCATGAATATACGAAGGATTTTAGGTTTAACTATGGTGGACCAGGTGGTTGTATTGGTTGACAACAAAAGTTGTATTGCCATTTGAATTCAATAAAAAAAATTGTTACACGTAATGGTTAAAGACTGTCCCTTATTTCATTTATTTGTCAAACTCCAACTCGTGATGGAGATCATTCAACTGGGAGCATCCGGGGCTCTTCATGTTACATTTTCTGTGGTTTCGTTAATGTAATGAAACCTGGGGATGCGGTGCTTTGATTGTTCACCATAATTATTTGGGCACACCATAGAATAGAGTCTCACGAACTCGATCAGATCTGGGGACTGCTGTGCATAAGAAATATCAGCTGAGCGCATCGATCTATCTACACGGGCCTTCAGTATATCATTTGGTAGCAGGTGGGCAGGAAGATGTGTACCAAAGGATGACACACAGTGTGCGTGTACCTATATACAGTTGTGGCTTCTTTGGGATCCGTTAGGTGCCTTCTTACGATAAGTTTAGCAACTAACATAATAGTCTGAATAATAGAGAGGCCTTTGTTACAGAATTACAGTACAGGTTTGGTCCACAGTTATGCAGTCAAGCAAAAAAATTGGAAATTTATCATCTGCTCGACAAGGAACAAGAAATAATTTCCTATCACAGTACCGGTTGGCTTACTTTGTTTCAAGCATTGGTTGGTGAGATTGGCATGGAACAAACGTATCACAACCTTCTTATTTCTTCATGCCTGTGTGTATTCGTGTGTTGGATGGATATTACACGCCAATCAGCACGTACAAGTTTGCCGAGTCAAGCCACTTGAGCTTGGAACTTCTCTTCAGTCAAAGGGCTCATGATGATTCTTGCTTGTGCATGCTTTGAATTCCACAGGCTGCAGCCACTACGTACCTCATTTTTCCTCGGACACATGACTTCCAACAAGACCTGGGCCCACCAGGGTTGGCAATTTCCACACGAAGGAAATTAGCAGCTAAACATAACAGTCGTACATGCAAGCAAATATGAGAAAGTTTAGCATTGGAGAAACAAATAAATTACTACTGTACTAGGGTATGGTGGCTTACTTAGTTTCAAGCATTGGCTGGTGAGATCCGCATGGAGCAAACATACAACTTCTTTCTCCTCATGCCTAATAAAACTCAATAGAGGATGAGGTGAGATGTGGTAATGCAATGTCCCGTAATAAAGAAGTTGCAGAAAAGCAGATACCAATTCACCCTTAAAATTCATCAAAATTCAACTTGGCTAGTGCAATGACAGACATGCTAAGAACATGATGTAAACCCGCATAGAGAATAGCTAATTTTATCACCCACTATAATTCCCAAAAAAATGTTTTTTTTAGGTTTTCAGACTGTAGAACAATTGTTCTACAGTATTTTATTGAAAATAATATTTACAGAGTACAGATATGTTACAGAAAACCTCAAAAAAATTCAGTCAATGCCTTGTCTATCACTAATCATGTGTTATTGTAAGGTATCTAAAATCCAATTCTGGAGTAAAGCTTGATGTTTCATCTTGATTCTATATAGTAACAATTGCAGATCATGCCCACTCAACTGTTGTGCAGCTTCCACTCAAGTCCTCTTAGAAAGAAAAAGCTTCCACTCATCGGTTGTGTGTTGGCTCTGTGTTGACTGAGGACCTGATAACAGTGGATGACACACTTGTTAAATACTCATCAATTGAGTTGCATTGTGTAATGAATCAAATCAACCAACCAAAAAAATTCTCGAATGCGAGATGCAAACAGTACACTTTGCTAGTACCAATAATGTGCTCTAGCCGCGTGTTGAAGTGTATATAACATCATATATACAAAAAGGCCCTTATTCTGAACTGTCGAGTGACAGTACATGACATCCAAATAAAGCAACTAAGCTGCATTGTGGCAATGAGAACATATTGTTAGAAGAACAATGATGTTGAACCGACCGTAGTATTGAATGATATACTTAGAGATCACATCGTAACAACTTTATAAGTCATATCATGAAATGTTATCATATACGTAATTCCTTAGACCATGAGAGTATCAAGTTGCTTCACACAGGAAGATGTGCTTTGGTTCTTAGATGAATCTTCCCGTTACTGGGAAGTAGTAAAATAAGTTCTGGGTACATTAGATAGTGTGTCTAGTAACTGTGATAGTTCAAGATTGGGATTTTCTCCTTCACGATGAAGAAGATATTATTCACTTCGGGCCCACTCGGTATGACGGTATCCATTATAGTCTGGCCAGACGCATTGTGATTCAGTCACCGGGATACCGGAATACGATAACGAGAAAAGGGACAAACGAGCAAAGATGATAACGAGTGGCTTGTGTTCAAAAAGTTGTTACACATGGGTGCCAAACTTCTCTCCTCTAACTTTGTCATATATCGCGAAGCAAAGGGAATGGTACATGACTAAACATAATGGTTCACTCGAAGTTTCTTCGTGTATGTGCGGGAGTCAACATGGGTTTCCATGGCTCCGTTGTTGATTATTGGCTATTGACAAAAGGTTGTTGACCTATGTCCAGAAGATGTTCTGAGTCATGTCCGTATTATACCGAACCTATTGGGTCACACACTTAACGAGAAGTAGTCTGTTAGAATGCTGGAATGGTAGAAGGTTTAGTGGAAGCAAAGCAGAATAGTTCATACGGGTACCGGAAGTAGTTCCGGGGATTTATGGAATAGTTCATAAGGGCACAAAAAGTAGTTCTGGTTATTTAAGGATATGTCTGGATCACTCTGGAGTAGTCCCAGGTGGTTCCGGAACATATGAGAATGGTACTGGGGAAGTCCTGGATCAACCGGAATAGTTTCCGGATAATCGCTGGGCGTCCCGACAACCTTCGTGGTCATCGGGTGGCTTAAACTGTAACTTGGATGGTCTTGGAAACTATCCAGATGGCTCCGGAACGTCCGAGAACGGTCCCGGTAGGTCCTGGAAGTGCTCCAGAAGGTTCCGGAATGTCCCGAAACAATCCTAGAAGGTCCTGGAAGCTTCTGGAAGGTTCTGGAAGTTTCCGGTCAGTACCACCCACTCCCCCACGCCCCTAGCCTTGGGGGGCAAGCCACCTAGGCTGCCCTGGCCGGCCAAGGGGTGCGGGGCGCACCAAGTGGAAGGAATTCCCCTCCAGGTGGGAAGTCCAACTCTCCAATATGGCAGGTTTCCGGTGGGAAGGTTTGGGAGGTTTGGGAGTCCAAGTTGGACTCCCCACCCTTCTTATTGCGCCCCAAGGGCCTCTTGGCCACCTATATAATGAGGGGAGGGGGTGGCGGCACAGCACACATCAGTCCCCAAGGTCTATGCGCCACTCTCCCTCCTCTAAACCTCGTTGCTCCACAATTAGACCTCGGTTTAGACGCTGCTCTAGATCGGAATCCGTTAGGGTTTTATCCCTCTAGTTTTCTCGGTGGCGTTCATCTCTGGACGGCGGAGCGCTGCTGGATTGCTGCTACGGAACGTGTGGATACTAATAGAGGGATCATATCTTTGGTCATTCTCCGAGGAGCTTCTTCTTCCTCGGAGATATTGTTCGAGGGACTTGCTCGAGGAACTTGTGCGTGGGACGGATCGAGGTGCTTCTTCTTCCTCGGTGATCTTGATCGAGGGTCTGTTTGTGGGATGATCCGCGGGATCTACTTCAACGAGCTACACCAACTCTACTTCCGCTACATCGGTTGGTGAGCCATGAACTAAAACCTTGTATGCAATCTTCTTGGATGATCTTGGGTTCTTGATTCGTAGGCCCGAATTTTTTTTTCTACTACGTTTCCCAACACTAACAGTACTAAATCTAGCACAAAATATGATCACATGTTCGATACCTCCAATCCTGTCTAAATTGTCCAACCTAGTAGAGCTAAGGCTCGATCCTAACCATCTCAGTGGTCAGATTCCACCAGAAATCTGCACTTTAGCAAACCTATATAGACTGAACTTATCAACAAACCAATTATCTGGATCCATACCTACACAGATAGAAAAGCTGAGAAATATAGGATACCTTGATATATCTAGGAACATACTGAGTGGATTGATACCTGAGGAAATAGGGGTCGTCATGAAACTACAATCCTTGAAGATCAACAACAACAACTTCAGTGGGAGTTTGCCTGGTGCGCTTGGAAATTTAGCAGACCAACAAATCTTGTTAGATGTGAGCAACAATAACCTCAGTGGTGTGCTGCCACAAAAACTTGGGAAGTTGGAGATGCTCGAATTTCTGAATTTTTCACATAACCAGTTCAGCGGCAACATTCCATCTTCCTTTGCAAGCATGGTGAGCCTTTCAACACTCGACGTATCCTACAACAACTTGGAAGGATCAGTCACAATGCTACGGTTACTCTAGAATGCTTCAGCAAGCTGGTTTCTTCCCAATAAAGGTCTGTGTGGTAACGTCTCTGGCCTACCATCTTGTTATTTTACTCCAGTAGCTGCTCTCCATAAACGGAAGGTAATTGGTTGGATTTTGCCAATTGCTCTTGTGGTGGGGTTCAGCATTGTTGCTGCAATTGTTGTCATAATAATGCTTAGTCGTAACAAGAGGAAACCACAAGAAGATGTCACTACTGAAGCAATGGACCTATTCTCCATTTGGAATTTTGATGGAAGATTAGCATTTGACGATATTGTAAGGGCAACAGAAGACTTCGACGACAAGTACATCGTTGGAACAGGAGGGTACGACAAAGTCTATAAGACACAACTCCAAGACGGGCAACTAGTTGCTGTGAAGAAGCTTCATCAGGCCGAAGAAGAGTTTGATGATGAAAGAAGATTTCGTAGTGAAATGGAAATCTTATCACAGATCCGACAACGAAGCATCGTCAAAATGTATGGATTCTGCTCCCATCCAGCGTATAAATTTCTCGTGTACGAGTACATGCAGAAGGGAAGTCTCCATGGGACATTGGAAAATGAGGAGCTCGCAACTGAATTAGATTGGAAGAAGAGAAATGCTATTGCAACTGATGTGGCTCAAGCAATATCTTATTTGCACCACGAATGTATTCCGCCGATAATCCATAGAGATATCACAAGCTTGTGTAGGTACATATGCATTTTCGCAAAACAGACAAAATTATTGATGCGTCTAAGACATGCCAGTACACACTTAAAAGAACATTGACACAAACCTAATGTTTTCCTTATAAGAGAATATAGATCACTAGAAAACCAATCTTTACATGTAAATCAATTCCATTATTGATGGATATATTGAATTATATCCATATAAAAAGATAGGCCATTCAACAATTATTAATTCGATGTAAACCAAGTCCATATTTAAGGAACATTGATTGAAAAATTGATTTATACCCAATTCAAAACATAATTGTGCACCAAATGACTACTCATTAAATGTTGAGCGCATCATCAGTACGAGCAATCTAAAGCTTCCAAAAATATAATGTGTCTCAAGCCTATATAAGTTGTGTTCTCGAAAGAGCATACAAGTACATCAGGAATCACATAGTTCATTTTTCATTGAAAGGACCACAATTCCGTAGACAAATGGGAAGCGATTATGTTGTCGTATCGGTCTTACTGTGCTTTTTATTCATAACTTGCTACCTCACCTTGGTTGAATCAATAGACTCAGATGGCAACGTACATATGGATGAGAAGGTAACCAATATTTTACTTTTAGTTTTACATATATCACTCTTTGTAAATTGGTTTATGTATTCATGCCATTCTTAATCTTGATAAACTATTGGTTGTAATCATCCATAACTATTATGTGTTACTTATATGCCCAACTAAAATTTAGGACACCACACGTGGAAACAAATACTTGTATCTTTCAAAGACTTTGTACGTTATTATATATGCTAACAAGCCATGAACTAACATTTCTATCTGCAGAACACCACTCTTTTAAGACCGAAACCTTTCGATTTTCCTTGGAGAGCTAATATCATGGATGAAGAAAGCGGCATTATTTCTCATGTACACACACACACACTCTCTCTCTCTCTCCTACCCTATACATCTCTCTACTTTTTCATGTGTTAGATTTGGGATATTTTGTTGATTTCTTGGTGAGTACTGACCACAAAAAACATCACAATGTATGCCACAATGACATGTGATAAATATAAAAGACAAATTTAGACCTATGGAAAAAATCTAGACTAATTTCAAAGGAGGATGATTTTTTTTCTTATTAGATGGGAGAACCTCATAACGAGGACATAAAAGCGCACCCATTTTTATCATGTTGTGCTCTATAGATTTTCTTGTTTTTACTAATTTGAGTTATAATTTTCTATCACTAGTATGCAATGTGGCACACAAAGACAGCACAATTCTATGGCCTTCAAGCGGACATGAGTATATGGGCTTCACCAAATCAAGAAAAATCTCAAGAATCTGGAGCATCCTTACAGATCTATTGCCAAGATGGAGGAAACTACAACTTAATTCAAGCTGGATTTCACGTACAAATATATCACCCATCATCTCTAAAAATGATGAAGCCCATATAAACAACTTAATTCAAGCCTAATCTCTAAAAATGCTTTGGAATTAACAACTATTTCATAATCTGATTATGCTTGCAGACTTCCCCCTCTTTATACAATGACAGGGATATCCACTTCTTTACATATTGGACTGTAAGTGTAATTAATGTCACTTTAATAAGTTACATATTATTGTTGTCCCCATATAGTTTTCTGACATTTTTTCAAGACTAAGTATAAGTCTCTTTCAATCAACAATAATACATGTTCCCCTCTTTATTGCTCAGAAAGACTTAAAATCAAAGGGATGCTACAACTCACAGTGCGCAGGATTTGTTCCTGCTAAAGGAGCTCATCTGCTGCCTGGACAATCCATTGGTCCTCCATCAATTTATGGCATACAAGACTACTACGTTAGGCTTAGTGTCAACCAGGTGCATCATTTGTCATATTTTAGAGATTAGAATATCTACATAAGCTTATAAATGTGCCCGCTATTTCTACTATAACTAGATGATGCCCTCGGGTTACTGCATGAACCTCGTCGATTTGAAAATCATAAATAGATGCTAGAAGAACAACTATAAAAAGAGAAAAGAATTGATTGTAGTTAACGGAATACCATTTTTCTCACAAAAATGTGAAACATGAAGTACATATGTATCGTCAGAGTGCCCAACACAAAATTAATGCAAAAAGCGTAAGTTAGGAGGGGCATGCACGACTTGGATGTATGGTATGGGCTGCGTGGATAGGAAAAACAAGCACATATGAAAAAATAACTTAGCGACGAACATGCATGACTTGCTGGTGTTGGCTTCATGAATAGGAAAAATAGGTAGTGCATTGCAACTATTTAACAATAGAGTATTACAAATAGCTAAAATAGGTTTTATGAACGTGAATATCAGTTAGGCATAAATTCATGTGGTTACTAAGTATAATATGCCTGTTACTTTACTGAGAAAATATGGAACATTAGAATCTGATAAATTGTACATCACCGAAGATTCTTGCTAATAACAACTCATTTTCTACTCTTTTTGTGCATGAAATTTATTGTTTCATGGATGTCCTCAATCCCTCATTGACTACAGGATCCAAATTCTGGAGATTGGGTGGTGTACCGTCGCGATCTAGAAAACCCGTTATTCTTGGGACATTTTCCAAACAAGCTCTGCTCTGGAACACCACGTATACAAGCATTGACTGGATTCGTGAATTACTTGAAGACTGCACATGGTCCTCCAATGGGTAGCGGCCACTTCCCCAATCATGATGATAAGGAATCTGCCTACTTCAAGTCCATTCAAACCTACAGCCCAAATGGCCGGGCTTCCGACATCAATCCCGTGTTTGTCAAGTTAGTTGATAGGCCAGATTGCTATACGGAAAATGATTTATATTATGAATCTAAGTTCAACTATGGTGGACCAGGTGGTTGTATTGGTTGACAACAAAAGTTGTATTGCCATTTGAATTCAATAAAAAAATTGTTACGTAATGGTTAAAGATTGTCCCTTATTTCATTTATTTGTCAAACTCCAACTCGTGATGGAGATCATTCAACTGGGAGCATCCGGGGCTCTTCATGTTACATTTTCTGTGGTTTCGTTAATGTAATGAAACCTGGGGATGCGGTGCCTTGATTGTTCACCATAATTATTTGGGCACACCATAGAATAGAGTCTCACGAACTCGATCAGATCTGGGGACTGCTGTGCATAAGAAATATCAGCTGAGCGCATCGATCTATCTACACGGGCCTTCAGTATATCATTTGGTAGCAGGTGGGCAGGAAGATGTGTAGCAAAGGATGACACACAGTGTGCGTGTACCTATATACAGTTGTGGTTTCTTTGGGATCCGTTAGGTGCCTTCTTACGATAAGTTTAGCAACTAACATAATAGTCTGAATAATAGAGAGGCCTTTGTTACAGAATTACAGTACAGGTTTGGTTGACAGTTATGCAGTCAAGCAAAAAAATTGGAAATTTATCATCTGCTCGACAAGGAACAAGAAATAATTTCCTATCACAGTACCGGTTGGCTTACTTTGTTTCAAGCATTGGTTGGTGAGATTGGCATGGAACAAACGTATCACAACCTTCTTATTTCTTCATGCCTGTGTCTATTCGTGTGTTGGATGGATATTACACGCCAATCAGCACGTACAAGTTTGCCGAGTCAAGCCACTTGAGCTTGGAACTTCTCTTCAGTCAAAGGGCTCATGATGATTCTTGCTTGTGCATGCTTTGAATTCCACAGGCTGCAGCCACTACGTACCTCATTTTTCCTCGGACACATGACTTCCAACAAGACTTGGGCCCACCAGGCTTGGCAATTTCCACACGAAGGAAATTAGCAGCTAAACATAACAGTCGTACATGCAAGCAAATATGAGAAAGTTTAGCATTGGAGAAACAAATAATTTACTACTGTACTAGGGTATGGTGGCTTACTTAGTTTCAAGCATTGGCTGGTGAGATCCGCATGGAGCAAACATACAACTTCTTTCTCCTCATGCCTAATAAAACTCAACAGAGGATGAGGTGAGATGTGGTAATGCAATGTCCCGTAATAAAGTTGCAGAAAAGCAGATACCAATCCACCCTTAAAAATCATCAAAATTCAACTTGGCTAATGCAATCACAGATAATAGCTAATTGTATCACCCACTATAATTCCCAAAACAATGCGAAGACACTCATGGAGGAAAATAACGGCTGAGACGAGTAGCAACAAGAGTTACGATTGCGATACTTGAATTCTTCTAATAACGTCATATTAGACGAGGAATTTAAACATGGTCTCTCTTACCTCCTCTTTTCACAGGAGAGTAAGAGTATATAATAGAGGTAAAAGTTACTCAGGCCCACTACTTAATAAAATCAACGGCTCATATCTATTATACACTCTTACCACCATGCGAAAAGAGGAGGTAAGACTGCAAGAGGGAGACCACATGAGCAGTTTATTAGGTCATTGCAATACAAGGTCAATAAAAGAGATCCGGCATTTTTTTTCCTGCATGTATAAGTGTTTCTACGCAACAAGTTTAGCATGGAAAAGATATAGGATATGAAAACCAACAATAAAAAATATTGTAAGGTTTGACCTCACGTCGGAATTCCTATCGAATGGGGGGGGGCATAGAGGAATGCATTCAATATGAATTTGGTAAGGCTCACTCCTATGATCCAAAGGGCTTCCACAAGAAATTTCCTAGGATTCAAACCCTCTGAAATTCCTATGAAAATCCTTCAATACAAAGAGACCCTTATTCTGAACTGTCGAGGCATAAAGTAACTAGAGTGACAGTAGATGGCATCCAAATAAAGCAACTGAACTGCATTGTGGCAATTTTGTGTTCCATTCAACAGAGTGCTGAATCTGATTCGTGTGATTTTGGGTTCCATACAGAATTCGGAGCGAGCGGACGCAGAGGGGCTGGAGAAACTTGCTTCCCTTAGAAGCATAAAAACACAAGCATCACAACTAACATGCACTGAAGAATGAAATGTCAATTAGGCTTTCTTAATGAAATAATTGAGTTCAAACATTCCCAGTTCAGTGTCACCATTTGTTTTGAGAGATCTTCTGTAGCAAAATACTCATCTGCTCACAGGCAGAACATTGTTTTCATTTGGATTCATGACTTTCCTGTATTAGGAAGACCAGTTTTCACTTTTCAAAAAGGTTGATTTACGTTGGGTAGTTCACATACTTATACTAATAATAAATACTACTGTAAAGGCACCATTTCTTCACCCATCCCCACCCTTCTAGTCCTGCAAGTAGAAACCAGAAAACATTCAGCGGCAAGAAAACTAAAAGAAAAATCAGGGGCTGTTGTAAACGAACGGGCAGGAAGAAGCACGGGTGTGGCGGCAGCAGCTGGTTCATGCTGCATTGCAAGGAACCAATAAGAAACCCTAAACTCCATGGTTATGTTCTGGTGATTTTGTTATTTTGGCGTGAAAGGAATAGCAGGGTCTTCGACAGGTTTTACACACCAATTTAGCGAGTCGTTGATCAATTAGAGGAGACGCAATATACACTTTGCTAGTCAAACTAAAATGATAAAGCATATCATAACTACTCGGTTAAGATCCCGGAGGATACTGCGCTGTTGGGACATGGAGTGCAGCCGAAGACCACCACACACATAAAGAATTGTGATTAATTAGTTGGTTTTGTGGAGACTTCATATTATCTAGTCTTGCGAGCCATTGTGTTGGATGTTTACCAAAAGTGTTAGTAGTAGAAGTTTACCGAATAAAACCCACTTGAGCTTGGACCTTTTCTTCAGTCAGTGTGCTCATGATGCTGCTTGGTTGTACAGGCTTTGAAATCCACAGATTGCAGCCACTACCTCATTTTTTACTCAAGACACATGACTTCCAACAAGACTTGGAATCCACGATTGTACTAACCAAAAACTGAACACAGAAACCTTTATTTTTTACTGTCAATAGAATTCCAGCATGAAATATTCCCATGGTTAATCGTTGCCTTGCGCCCCCAGTCACGAGTCCTTGAGCTAAATCTTGTGTTCTATGTACCAGCTAAGTAACAGCACCTTAAGCTGCATGATACCAAAAACCTTTGGTAATATGACCCGACTAAATATTTTGTACCTCTATGGTAATCAACTTTCAGGGCCAATACCCCAAGAACTAGGCAGACTAGTGGATTGCAATATCTTGTGCTTGCTATAAATGATTTGTCGGGTCCAATTCCAATCTCCATAACCAATATCACTAAGATGAACACACATTTTCTCTATTCAAATCAAATCATAGGTTCGATACCCCCAGAACTAGGCAACCTCTCTATGCTAAACCAACTTTCTCTCTCTGAAAATCGAATCACAGGTCCTATACCTTTAGAATTGGGCATCTTGCTGAATCTCCAGATTTTAGACATGTCCTACAACCAAATATCTGGTTCTATTCCTGGCAGCTTAGGAAATATTACCAAGCTAGTATACTAGCTGAAAGGACGTGGATGTCGCCTAGAGGGGGGGTGAATAGGCGTTTAAAAATAATTACGGTTTCGTCTTGAACAAATGCGGAATAAAACTTAACGTTTAATTTACCAAGCAAGAAACCTAAATAAGGTAGGCTCAACTATGTGCACCAACAACTTATACTAAACAAGAGCACTATGGCTATCACAAAGTAAGTGCACAAGTAAATAGGTTGACTAGAAGAACAACCTATGGGAAAAGCAATGTACAATAATATGAGCAAGCACAAGATAAACAATGTAATAAGCTTGCTCAAAGTAAAGGTAGAGATAACCGCAAGTGGAGCCGATGGAGACAGGGATTTGTTACCGAATTTCCTTCTCTTGCGAGAAGTACATCTCCGTTTGGAGAGGGTGAGGAACACAATGCTCACACGAAGCCAACGAGGGCCACCCTATTTCTCCTCACGCTCTTACCAATGCAAGATGCCGTGATTCCACTATTAGGACACTTGAGGGCGGTCACCGAACCCGTACAAATGGAGACCCTTGGGGGTGGTCACCGAACCCGTACAAATGCTCGGGGCAATCTCCACAACCGAATTGGAGGCTCCCGTAGCGTCCCGAAGCTTTCCACCACAATGATTGAGCTCCGCAACAACAAGCCTCTAGGCGCCAACGCACCCACGAGGTACAAGCTCTAGAGTGCCGATGCACTCAAGAGTAGCAATCTTCTCAACTTCACTTCTACAACGAATCCTCGGAGAGAACTCAAACCGATGCACCAAATGCAATGGCAAGAGCACACGAAGTGCTCAAGTCCCCAACTCTCAAATCCCACCAAAGCAACAAAAGCTATGGAGGAATATGAGAGGAAGAACAAGGAGAACACCAAGAACTCCAAGATCTAGATCCACAAGGTTCCCCTCACTTAGAGGAGAGATGGCTTGGTGGAGAATGTGGATCTAGACCTCCTCTCTCTTTTCCCTCAAAAAGGAGCAAGAATCATGGGAGGGAAAGGGAGTAAGCAAGCTCAAAGAGGTCAACAATGGGGGGAAGAACTTGCACAAAACGGGTGAGGACAAAGGAAAAAGAAGACCCCCTTTTATAGGTCCCCACGAATCCAACCGTTGGAAGCCCACCAACCACGGTACTACCGCACAACGAGCGGTACTACCGTGGAGCGGTACTACCTCAACTGGAGCGGTACTACCGCCCTAGGGTACTACCGGGCTCAGTACCGTTCCCCACTACCGCCCTATACAGTAGGAATACGGTAGTGGATGCGGTAATACTGCTCTATCGGGCGGTACTACCGCTCTACCGGGCGGTACTACCTCAACTCCGGGCGGTACTACCTCACTGGAAAAACATCACGACCAAAACAAGCATAACTTTTCCATACGAACTCCGATTTTGATGATCTTGGGCTTGTTTTAAAGATATGGAAAAGCTCTAAATCCTCACATAGAGAACCACCCAAGATCAACAAAAAGAAATGATGCAAATCATGGAAATGTTAGAATGCCAACAAGGTAGAAGGTGAAACCTTCACAAGATAAGAGCCGACAAAAACACCAACATCGAAAACACAAAAGTAGATGTATATGAAATCCGTTTTCGATGAAGAAGGGCTTGTAATGAATACGAACTCAAGCTCCAACACTCACAAAAAGAAAAATCAAACAAGAACCAATAAATATGATGCCAAGGATGCAAAGGTTCGAGCTCTCCACGAACGATGCGGCCTAGCCTATAACCCGGTCTCCTAACTACCACCATGAGACCGGTAAACTAGAAACCTATAAAGGTCAAACCTTTGTCTTGCACATAAACCGCTTGAGCTTGATGATGATGATCATGTCCGCCTCAAGTTGGAACACCTTTCTTGGTTGCGCCGGCTCCATGAAGACTAGTAAATTGCTCCCCCATACTCCATTATGGGAGAGCCTATTTTAGGCATATCTTCACAAGACCATTATCACCAAATGGTCGGCAAGCTCCAAGAATATGATATCTTCGTGATACTCCTCTTGAACTTGCACACATCAACTTGACCAATCTTTGGATAGCTCCATGAAGAACACCTTGGTCAACACGAAATCTTCATCCTACAACCTTGAAGCCACCATATGATCTTCAAGCGTTGCCTATGGGCAAATCTTAAAGTATAACTCAATGAAACCATTAGTCCATAAAGATTGTCATCAATTACCAAAACCAAACATAAGGGCACATGCCCTTTCACTAGCCCTCTCTGGAAATCATATAACCGGTTCCATCCCCCATGAAATTGCCAATCTGATGAACCTCGAAGATTTATTCTTGTATCAGAACCAAATTTCGGGGTCAATACCAAAAAAAAATTGGGAAGCTGCATAGCATCCAAATGTTATACATCTACGATAACATATTATCACGTGCTCTCCCTCAAGAATTTGGGAATCTCATCAACCTTGTTAAACTTGAGCTATCTAACAACTCACTTTCAGGAACTTTACCCACAAATATATGTTCAGGTGGCAAACTTCAGTATCTCAGTGTCTATTCTAATATGTTCAATGGCCCCATCCCAAGGAGTTTAAACACATGTACGAGTTTGGTTATAATCATCCTTGAGAGGAACCAACTAACAGGAGATATATCTCAGCATTTTGGTGTGTATCCACACCTCGTACAAATGCGCTTGACAACGAATAGACTCTCTGGGAAGATCTCACCAAATATAGGTGCCTGTACCAAACTAACGGTACTACATCTGTCACAAAATATTATCATAGGTTCCATACCTCCAATCCTTACAAAATTGTCCAACCTAGTAGAATTAACACTTGATTCTAATCATCTCAGTGGTAGGTCCACCAAAAATCTGCACTTTAGCAAACCTATATAGATTGAACTTATCATCGAACCAATTATCTGGATCCATACCTACACAGATAGAAAAGCTGAGCAATATAGGATACCTTGATATATCTGGGAACAGACTGAGTGGATTGATACCTGAGGAACTAGGGGCCTGCAGGAAACTACAATCCTTGAAGATCAACAACAACAACTTCAGTGGGAGTTTGCCTAGTGCGATTGGAAATTTAGCAACCTTGCAGATCATGTTAGATGTGAGCAACAATAACCTCAGCGGTGTGCTGCCACAGAAACTTGGGAAGTTGGAGATGCTAGAATTTCTAAATTTATCATATAACCAGTTCAGTAGAAGCATTCCATCTTCCTTTGCAAGCATGGTGAGCCTTTCCACACTCGATGTGTCCTACAATGACCTGGAAGGATCATTCCCAATGCTACGGCTACTCCAGAATGCTTCAGCAAGCTGGTGTGGTTTCTTCCCAATAAAGGTCTGTGTGGTAACCTATCTGGCCTGCCACCTTGTTATTCAACTCCTGTAGCTTCTCACCATAAACGGAAGGTAATTTGTTGTCTTTCTCTTGTGGTGGGGTTCAACATTGTTGCTGCAATTGTTGTCATAATAATGCTTAGTCATAACAAGAGGAAACCACAAGGTGCCACTGCTGAAGCAAGGGACCTATTCTCTGTTTGGAATTTCGATGGAAGATTAGCATTTGATGATATTGTAAGGGCAACAGAAGACTTCAACGATAAGTACATCATTGGAACAGGAGGATACATCAAAGTCTATAAGGCACAACTCCAAGACGGGCAGCTAGTGGCTGTGAAGAAGCTTCATCAGACTGAGGAGGATGATGAAGGAAGATTCCGTAGTGAAATGGAAATCTTATCACAGATCTGACAACGAAGCATTGTCAGAATGTATGGATTTTGCTCCCATCCAGTGTCTAAGTTTCTTGTCTACGACTACATTCAGCAAGGCAGCCTCCACCGGACATTGGAAATTGAGGAGTTAGCAAAGGAATTGGATTGGCAGAAGAGAATTGCTCTTGCAACTGATGTGGCTCAAGCAATATCTTATTTACACCACGAATGCAGTCCACCTATAATCCATCGAGATATCACAAGCAACAACATCTTACTTGATACAACCTTCAAGGCTTTTGTCTCGGATTTTGGCACAGCAAGGATTCTTAAGCCCGATTCATTAAACTGGAGTGCACTTGCAGGAACGTATGGCTACATAGCTCCTGGTATGTACTAGTACTACTATAACCTTTCTTCTCACGTCAGAAGCACTCATCTGACAGAATTCTAATGTTTTAATTTTGTGCAGAGTTGTCGTACACATCTGTTGTGACGGAGAAATATGATGTCTACAGCTTTGGAGTGGTTGTGCTAGAGCTAGTGATGGGGAAGCATCCAAGGGATTTGTTAGGCGGCACTTTGTCAAACAGAGAACAAGCTATACTGGTGAAAGATATTCTGGACCAACGGCTAACAAGACTAACAACAACAACAGAAGAGAATAGCTTATCTCTGCTCATCAAGGTAGCATTTTCTTGCTTGGAATCTTCTCCGCAAGCAAGGCCAACCATGCGGGAGGCATACCAAATGCTCATCCAGAGACCCTCTTCTAGTTCATGTTCCGTTCCTTTTAGCGCACTTGCATTACATCAAGTAAGGATGAGTTGATGATCATTGTATGTCTATGTATTTGTAGACACTCCTCATACAATGAAAGATCACCGTCATGTGCCCGTGGTTTTCCTCGCAAGGGTTTTCCACGTAAAAATTGGTGTCCTGTGTTCTTGATATTTTTTTGTTTGCTCACTTCCCGATTTCTAGTATTTCTTGCTGAGACATGAAGCCCACATAAGATACTCCGTTTCGTCTGTTGTCTGCAAGGGTACTTGATATGGTGTACTAATACTTCTATTTATCCACTATTGTTCCCATGAACCTGAAGTCAAAGAAAATTGGAATTCAAAACTGACGCGATATTAGCGATCACGCTTTATTGTTCTTTAGGAATCTAGGTAAAATAACTTGGACCAAGCAGGAACGTTTACAATAATGAAGTGGTCAATGCGTAAAGAGAAACAAATAATTGTAAACACACAGAGCTAGGTGCATAGAAAAGGAAAATTACCACAGTACTAAGTAAAAGGACTTCCAGAGGGTTGTAGGGCAGGAGTATGAAGTTCTTGTCCTTATGGTGGAGAATTTTATCCAAGAGAATGCAGTACTTGTGCTTAGGATGTAACAATAAAGAATTTACCCCTACGCTTCATTTCAAGAGTATGTAGAAACAACCTTATTTTTGCCCATGCCTAATACACACTTAACAGAGGATGAGACGATATGATGTGAAGAAAAGCCTCAGGTGACAGACCACACGAGAGCTCACAATGTCCCATCATTTTCTTACCAGAAAAGTTAGATACCATGTCAACTCAGCTAGTGCAATCACAGACATGCAAACAGCAGGATGTACAATAGTATAGAGAACAACTCCCTCTATGGCTTCACTATTATTATTCCAAAACAATGGAAAAGAGACATCGTTCAACGAAATGCAGTGGTATTTGAAAGATACAATGAACTTGTCCATGCACAAACATAGCGTCAACCATTTACATCGAGACCAAACCTACACCACAGTTTTTTGTTATTTGAGGTCCATATTGATGTGTTTTGGCACTGTAGGCAGTCCCAGTTCATCCTCCTGCACCAACAGAAAGAAGTAAACTAGTCTACTGGTTGACAAGTGTGGACCATCAGGGGGGAATCACACAGATTAAAGTATGTATGGTCTGAGATGTTCAACAGACTTCAAAGTTGAAGATCAAATCTATCATATAACAAATGTTTGGGATGAAAAGCGTTTGCATGTTTACCTTCTATGTGTTTCTTTTATTATTAAGATCAAGTTAGGATAAGCTCAAATTGTTCCGCCAAGAACACATAGGTATGTATCATGAAATCTAGCCTGAAATACAAGGCATAAGAATTAAGAAATACGTTCATAGTGATATACACGCTTGGGTATCGATGATTAGGAATTTAGGATTATACACAACACTCTTGCTGGAAACACGCTTCTGGGAAAAAGATGCTAACCTGGCCTGAAAAGATTGGCATTAAACCTTGAATCAAGTCAGGTCTTTGACCCAGAATACAGGAACTCGGATTCTAGGAGCAGCATTTACCAGCGTACCTATCCACACTCTATTGTCATAAATTTAGGATTCTAGCTGAAGATAGAAACAACTTGTGATGGTTTCAAGTAGTACAAATGACTAAAATTTGTCAGATGTTCGTGTTCCTATGATTCTTTTAAAAAAATCAAGTTTTTGTAGAGATGTACCTAAGATGGGTGGGCGCGGCAAACGGGCCTTTATGGTCTAGTGTATCATGGAATTCGGCCCGAAATACAAGGCATAAGAATTAAGAAATGCATTCATAATGATATCAAGTATCAAGCATGTCAATTAGATGATGTGGCAAGATAAAATTAGAAACCATTGACAGCTTCAAGCAGTGATTGCATGGGCAGTGACAATGAGCCAACTCAGGATATCCGCACAACAATCAATATGAACAGAAATTGGTCAGCCTAGCAATTGACATACCTGTGACTGCAATGTCGTTGTGGGTGTTGTGGGCATTGTTGGAAATATGCCCTAGAGGCAATAATAAAATGTTATTATATATATTTTCACGTTCGTAATTAATGTTTATATTTCTGTGCTATAATTGCAATGACCCTGACTATGAGATTCAGAAGAAAACTCACTTGCATGTGTGGAAATGTAAACACCAAGAGTTCCTGATTTAGCCTCTAAGACCAGCTCATGTGCTAACTGATGATTACGTTTTCTTAATCATGGACATTGTTCTTGTAACAAGGATGTCAGTAGCAATGGGAAGATATTGTTAGCAGAACAATGATGTTGAACCGACCCCAGTATTGAATGATATACTTAGAGATCACATCGTAACTACGTTATAAGTCATATCATGAAATGTTATCATATACGTAATTCCTTAGACCATGAGAGTATCGAGTTGCTTCACACAAGAAGACATGCTTTGGTTCTTAGATGAATCCTCCCGTAAATGGGAAGTAGTAAAATAAGTTTTGGGTATGTCAGATGGTGTGGCTAGTGACTGTGATAGTTCAAGAATGGGATTTGCTCCTTCACGATGAAGAGATATTAACTTTGGGCCCACTCGGTATGACGGTATCCATTATAGTCTGGCCAGACGCATTGTGATTCAGTCACAGGGATACCGGAATACAATAACGAGAAATAAAGACAAACGAGCAAAGAGGATAACGAGTGGCTTGTGTTCAAGAAGTTGTTACACATGGGTGCCAAACATCTCTCCTCTAACTTTGTCATATATCACGAAGCAAAGGGAATGGTGCATGAATAAACATAATGGTTCACTCGAACTTTCTTCGTGTATGTGCGGGAGTCAACATGGGTGTCCATGGCTCCGCTGTTGATTATTGGCTATTGACAAAAGGCTGTTGACCTATGTCCGGAAGATGTTCTGAGTCATGTCCGCATTATACCGAACCTATTGGGTCACACACTTAACAAGTAGTAATATGTTAGAGAACTAGGAGATGAAAAGAGAAAGGGTACCGAAATTGTTTCGGGTGGAACCGGAAGTGTTTCCGGGTAGCACTAGAAGTGTTCTAGGTTGTGCCGAATGGTTTCAGAATATTCGTGAACGGTCTCGGATGATTTCGGAACATTCAAGAAGAGTCTTGAAGTAGTAACAAGACATCCGTAATAGTCTCGGAAGGTTTTGCAAGATTCGGTAATAGTTGTGGAAAGGTTACGAAACATCGGGAAATTGTTCCGGGAGCTCCAAAAATGTTCTGGGAGGTTCCGGGAGGTTCCCGGGAGCTTATGGAAGTATCCGGAGGGTTATGGAACACTCCGAGACACGGAAACCGAAGCTAGGCCAAGTAGGAAGGTCCACAAGGCCGTAGGTCGGTGGGAAATAGACTTTCCTTGGGGGCCAGGGCAAAACTCCAGGGACCCTGGCGTTTCCCCCCTAGACGCCGTAGTCCGCGGCGTTTCGTACTAGAATCCGTGTTGGACTCCTCCTGGTGGCCAAAACCGACTTTTGGGAGAACCCTCGCCCAAGTTGCGACCCCAGGCTTCCACCTATATATTCGGGGGCAGGGGTAGCCCCAAAGATACACCAGAAAAGCCCCAAGGCTGCCCCAGCTAAATCCCATGCGCCTCTAATTCTCTTCGGGCTAGATTGTTCTAGTCCGGACGCCGCTGGGCTCTTCTCCCTCTAGTTTCTCTCGGTAGCGTTCTTCTCTGGACGGCGGAGCGCTGCTGGATTGCTACATCGGGATGTGTGGATACCGGTAGAGGGATCATACCTTTGATCCTTCTTCGAGGTCCTTCTTCTTCCTCGGAGATCTAGTTCGAGGGACTTATTCGTGGGACTTGATCGGGACGGATCGCGGGACGGTTCGCGGGACAGATCGCGCAACGGATCGTGGGACGGTATGCGGGATCGATATCCTCGCGGTTGGGAGGTCATTGAAATTCCTAGCTGCGGGGATCTGCACCAACGGTCTTCACCAACTCTACTTCCGCTACATCGGTTGGTGAGCCATGACCTAAAACCTTGTATGCAATCTTCTTGGATGATCTTGGGTTCTTGATTCGTAGGCCGAAATTTTTGTTTTCTACTACGTTTCCCAACAGTGGTATCATGAGCGATCCTTGATTAGATGCATGTTTAGGTCTAGATCATATGTGTGATATGAGGCATTGATTTTCTTGTTTGCTTCCCTGTCATGTGATGTTTTCTTTGCTCGACAGCATGATGAGATTTTGCTACAAGGTTTGAGTTTTTCCATTATCCCTCTATGCTGCTTTTAGTATGCTGGTTGCCTTGATCATGGACTACATCAAATTCCTTCGATCTCATCTTAGTCTTGCTATAGAATTTTTTACATGGACGGGCTTGTGGATTTTATGAACTCAAATCCACACGGGGGTCACGCGTTTAACGAAGTTTGGCTTGTGGCATTAGTTGCTACACGCACCCCGTATGTTAAACTAGCAACAAAAGAAGTATCGTGTTTTGTTTTGTCTAGGGTTTCTCGTTTGTCTTGTAAACCTGCTTAACAACCACGATAAAATTTGCAACAACCCGTGTAGATAGTGATCTAACTCGTTTTTGCAGAGAATGCATGTGATGTGGTATAGCCTTCAAGATTTGCAATATGTTTGTATGAGATGCTATATGTTATGTAATATTTATTCGCGACCTGCGTGTCGTGGTACGGCATGATGACTGGAGTCATATGATTGTCACTTAATTATGGCCTGCGTGCCAGAACTGTTTATTAGCTCGTGGCAAAGCAATAGATAGATGCAAGGTGATGATCCACGATGCGGAGGTGGACCCCGACGCACATGCCCGAAGCCGTGGTGATGGTCCCGGCGCCAAGGACAAAGTTGGTGGACACGGTGACTTCAACCACGACGACGTGAAGACAATGAAGACTTCACGAAGCAAAGGGCTATACTATATCACATAATTTTATGAACTGCCTGTGATGTTTATCCCTTTGATGCACCCTTGTTTGATGTGCGGTAGTCGTGTTTTATTAGGGTGATCTCTCGCAAAACAATATCAAGTTGATAGTGTTCTTCCAACTGTAGCACCGTCTATACTATGTTTCACACCGGAGCAGGTCATGTCGCATGGGAGCACACGGTGTGACGCATAAAAGGCGGGTGTGTTAAGAACACACTGCAATTACACTTGGTTGTCTTGACGGTTTGGATAAAAGTTTGCTACCGGAACACGCCCGTCGAAAGATGAACAAGAATCACCTTTTGGCGTGATTGGCAAGTTGGCCTACCGGTCCAGTCTAAGTCATCAGTGATGTCACATCAATGGCGGACGATTGGGTTGGATCTTGAATCACTCCAGCATCAATTACGAGAGATATTGATCTGAGTGGGAGCGCACTTAGTAATTAAATTGATTAATCACAAGTGCAACTTAATTATGAACAAAGTCTTAGTATTTGCATTATCGTTGTAGAATAATGGCTCGCGTTACCACCTTCCCAATTGATTTTGATTAACTGTATTATCTGGTAAAACTTTACGATTGGTACCGTATTGTGAGGACTATCCTCAATAGTGCCGAGAAGGACCATGTCCTATCGCAAATTTTTGATGCTCTCCCGTTGATGCTATGGATGATGTGACTTACGTCCATAATCCAAAATGCTAGAATTCCACCACAGCTAAAGTGCATTGTCTTCATCACCATGAAACTGGAACTTCGAAACGTTTGGGATAGTTATGTTATATTCATGGAACTGAAAAAGTGTTTTCAGTAGTAAGACAATTAATGTTGGATATAAGATATCTAGTACAATGTATGATTGTAAGCATTAGTGAAAATGTTCACTGTGCTCTAAATAAAACTGATAAGTGTGGGATCCAGAAGAACACCGATCATATGATGATGAGGATTAAGGGAAAGGAAGTTCCATAGGGTGTTAGTAAGACTTACACGCCGGAAAGTCCATGGCATGCGCCACCCTTGATCATGTGTGATCTTCTGTGAGTAGGAGTGACATTGGAAATGGAACTATGATAAGTATAAAGGCAAAACGAAAGAAGACTGGAATATCCAGCTCATAAATGAAAGTCATACGGAGTTATAGATGAATTCATTGCTGGTCAAGAGGTGTAATTCTTGGGAATGATGATTAAGCAGTTAATTGTGGATTCTGTATATTGTGATTAAACTGTTGATCACCGGAATATCACATCGATTGCATATTGTTGCAACTCGATGCAAGAAATACTATGGCCTTTATGACTAGCTAATGATGAGGTTTTGACACGCTCGGGAACACGGTAAAAGGTTTACTATACCGTGTGTTGACTCTATGATTATCTTCATAATTCATTTTAGAGTTGAGTAAATTGTTACTACACTTTAGCCTTGTTGCAAAACATCATTTTGAATCATGTTTGTTGCAAGAGAGTTGTTCAAAGCTATGAATAACGTAAAGGCCATACTTCCATTATGAATAGGTTGTATGTTATGAATCTTGATAATAATATTAAACATCCATAACACTGACGCTAAAACGTCGCAAGACTGACAGAAATACCACATAGATGTGGCACTGCCGTTTATCACAAGTGACATAACATGCATGAAGAATTTCCATAAGTGATGGACTTTCGAGTAATATGATTATGAATCACTTGACTCTTGCGACCTTTGTCTCGAAGTAATGTGACTAAAACACCGTTGATAGGCCATACATGAATGGGCAACTAAAACCATTGGTAATCATACATGATGATGTGTGTAGTCCAATAAGTGTAGTTGTGTGCAGTGGATTCCCTATCTTCACTCATGAGTTGAAGTAGATATGTGGATATCTGTTCAATAGAGACATACGTCTGACATCTTTGAAATGTTCAAGGAATTTTTGAGTGAAATAGAAATTCATTGTAACGAGAAAATAAAGCTTCTGCAAATTAGATTGTAGAAAGCAATATTTGAGTTACAAGTTTAGCGAACGTCTGATGAGTTGTGAAGAAGTGTCATAACTTGCGTCTCCCGGAACACCACTATGAGTAAAGTGTTCGAGAGATGTAATCAAGCCATGTATGACACGGTAAGATCAAATATGATGTTTATCAATTTGCCATTATCCTTATTAAAGTTATGCGTTAGAGACTACGGCTTTTACACTGAAAAGAGCACCATCAAATCTGTTGAAATGACACCATATTAGATGTGGAATGGAAGTATTAAAACCATATTGTCTTTTCTTAAAATTTGGGTATATGAGACATGTGTTTGACATGCTCAAAACACCAAATCAGACAAGTGCTACTTTGTTAAGGTTATTCCAAAAGGTTTGGTATTCCTCTATCACTACTCAAAAGCAAAACTGTTTGCTGTTAAGAACGATGTGTTTGGAAGAAAATAGTTTCTTACAAAAGAGTGAGTGGGAGGACAATGCAACTTGTTAAAGATTATTGAATCTTCAAATAAGTGCGCAGCTGAACCACACAGGTTAGACAAAACTCGTACAAACATTCATGATATGTAAGACGAGATATTATTGTTCGACAATGATAAACTTGTGATATACAAAGAAGCGTTGATGGGCCCTGACTCCGGGATTTGGCTAAATGCCAAATAATCCGAGATAGTATCCATGGAAGTAAGTCAAGTTTTGAACTTGGTAGACCCTCTGAAAGACTAAAAGTCTGAAGAATATATATATGGATCTATAATTGATTCGGATGAAATTGTTTTATCCATAAAGCTCAACTCATTGGAAAATTGTTTTCTAGCAAGTTCAAACGTTGACTACGGCAAAATAGTGTCGACCGTAGAGATGCTTTAGTCAATTCGGGTTATATTAGCAATTACTACATATCTCGTTTATAGGATATGGTAGAATGAACATCAAAACAAAGTTCCTACCCGGAAATATAACAAAGGACGTATACGTGATACGACCGAAATGTTTTGTCGATTCAAAGGATGCTAAAATAGATGCAAGCCTTGGATGTCCAGTGATGGACTGAAGCGGGCATAATGGAGTTGGAATTTTCGTTTTGATGAAATTGCCAAAAGAGTTTGTTTTCATCAGGAATAACGAAGATGCGTGAATGTTCAAGAAAGTAAGTGGGAGCTGAATGATATTTATAAAACCTTATGTAGATGACATATTGTTGATTGGAAATGATATAAATTTCTTGACACGAATAAGGACTTCATTGGAAATAGTTTTCAGTTGAAGAACTTGGGCTAATATAGCATTAGTATTGAGCACAGTGATCTATGTAGATAGTAAGTGCCTGATCATGCTAAAGCCAACATTACATGTTGACATGATACTAAAGTAGTTTAGTATGAATACGCCAAGAAGGATGTTCTTGCGGAGGTCACGGTCAAAAGTTGTTTGCGGAAATCGGTGTTCATGAACACAGATAAGCAAAAACACGTGAATTGAATTCCACTCACCTGTGTGTTTGGATTAATCATGTACACCATAATATGTAAAACGACCAGATATGTTCCAGTGCTTCAAAAGGTTGTGAGCAAGATACCAAAATGATCAATATGTTGATCATTGGACAAACAGTGAAAAGTTAAACTTATGATAGATAAGATATGTTTCTCGGAAAATGGAGATAATGAAGAGGTCGTTGTAATGAGTTACACCAGCTGAATTTTTGATGTAAACAGTTACACCAAGTAAGTCTTCATACTTACTCCGACCGATTTTCGATTTTAATTGGGATTATGTGTTTCACACGTAAGGGTGGCGCTGTATGAAGGAACTTTGTCAAGTTCGATACTGTGGCGAATTCTATAACACTGGCTAAGTATATTGTTGCTTAAAGAAGTAACAAGGGAGGGTATTTTGAATCATCAGTTCATTTATGAACATGGTATGGTTTCCAAGATGCTTGAAGCTCATGGAACATTTATGAATGATTTCATGACTTATTCTAAAGGAACCAAGGTCCTGCCAAATGATTTTAAACATATACAAAGCTAAACTGATAAAATTAGTGAATTTTATGATAGCGTGAAAACACGAAGATATGCAAGATACAAACGGGTCTGAAACGTCAGATCCGATGATGAAGTCTATACCACAAATGAAGCATGTGTTACACCGGTATGCCATAGGTGTAAAGTGCTCAAGCACTGATAATATTATTGACTCTAGTGCAAGTCGGAGACTGTTGGAAATATGCCCTAGAGGCAATAATAAAATGTTATTATATATATTTCCACGTTCGTAATTAATGTTTATATTTCTGTGCTATAATTGCAATGACCCTGACTATGAGATTCAGAAGAAAACTCACTTGCATGTGTGGAAATGTAAACACCAAGAGTTCCTGGTTTAGCCTCTAAGACCAGCTCATGTGCTAACTGATGATTACGTTTTCTTAATCATGGACATTGTTCTTGTAACAAGGATGTCAGTAGCAATGGGAACATATTGTTAGCAGAACAATGATGTTGAACCGACCCCAGTATTGAATGATATACTTAGAGACCACATCGTAACAACGTTATAAGTCATATAATGAAATTTTATCATATACGTAATTCCTTAGACCATGAGAGTATCGAGTTGCTTCACACAGGAAGACATGCTTTGGTTCTTAGATGAATCCTCCCGTAAATGGGAAGTAGTAAAATAAGTTCTGGGTATGTCAGATGTTGTGGCTAGTGACTGTGATAGTTCAAGAATGGGATTTGCTCCTTCACGATGAAGAGATATTGACTTTGGGCCCACTCGGTATGAAGGTATCCATTATAGTCTGGCCAGACGCATTGTGATTCAGTCACAGGGATACCGGAATACAATAACGAGAAATAAAGACAAACGAGCAAAGAGGATAACGAGTGGCTTGTGTTCAAGAAGTTGTTACACATGGGTGCCAAACATCTCTCCTCTAACTTTGTCATATATCACGAAGCAAAGGGAATGGTACATTAATAAACATAATGGTTCACTCGAAGTTTCTTCGTGTATGTGCGGGAGTCAACATGGGTGTCCATGGCTCCGCTGTTGATTATTGGCTATTAACAAAAGGCTGTTCACCTATGTCCGGAAGATGTTCTGA
Organism: Bromus sterilis; assembly: GCA_950022295.1. Lineage (NCBI taxonomy): Eukaryota > Viridiplantae > Streptophyta > Magnoliopsida > Poales > Poaceae > Bromus > Bromus sterilis. The sequence goes on along the minus strand of OX465601.1, from coordinate 298,202,212 downwards.
ATCATGTCCGCATTATACCGAACCTATTGGCTCACACACTTAACGAGTAGTAATCTGTTAGAGAACTAGGAGATGAAAAGAGAAAGGGTACCGAAATTGTTTCGGGTGGAACCGGAAGTGTTTCCGGGTAGCACTAGAAGTGTTCTAGGTTGTGCCGAATGGTTTCAGAATATTCGTGAACGGTCTCGGATGATTTCGGAACATTCAAGAAGAGTCTTGAAGTAGTAACAAGACATCCGTAATAGTCTCGGAAGGTTTTGCAAGATTCGGTAATAGTTGTGGAAAGGTTACGAAACATCGGGAAATTGTTCCGGGAGCTCCAAAAATGTTCTGGGAGGTTCCGGGAGGTTCCCGGGAGCTTATGGAAGTATCCGGAGGGTTATGGAACTCTCCGAGACGCGGAAACCGAAGCTAGGCCAAGTAGGAAGTGTTGGAAATATGCCCTAGAGGCAATAATAAAATGTTATTATATATATTTCCACGTTCGTAATTAACGTTTATGTTTCTGTGCTATAATTGCAATGACCCTGACTATGAGATTCAGAAGAAAACTCACTTGCATGTGTGGAAATGTAAACACCAAGAGTTCCTGGTTTAGCCTCTAAGACCAGCTCATGTGCTAACTGATGATTACGTTTTCTTAATCATGGACATTGTTCTTGTAACAAGGATGTCAGTAGCAATGGGAACATATTGTTTGCAGAACAATGATGTTGAACCGACCCCAGTATTGAATGATATGCTTAGAGATCACATCGTAACAACGTTATAAGTCATATCATGAAATTTGATCATATACGTAATTCCTTAGACCATGAGAGTATCGAGTTGCTTCACACAGGAAGACATGCTTTGGTTCTTAGATGAATCCTCCCGTAAATGGGAAGTAGTAAAATAAGTTCTGGGTATGTCAGATGGTGTGGCTAGTGACTGTGATAGTTCAAGAATGGGATTTGCTCCTTCACGATGAAGAGATATTGACTTTGGGCCCACTCGGTATGAAGGTATCCATTATAGTCTGGCCAGACGCATTGTGATTCAGTCACAGGGATACCGGAATACAATAACGAGAAATAAAGACAAACGAGCAAAGAGGATAACGAGTGTCTTGTGTTCAAGAAGTTGTTACACATGGGTGCCAAACATCTCTCCTCTAACTTTGTCATATATCACGAAGCAAAGGGAATGGTACATGAATAAACATAATGGTTCACTCGAAGTTTCTTCGTGTATGTGCGGGAGTCAACATGGGTGTCCATGGCTCCGCTGTTGATTATTGGCTATTGACAAAAGGCTGTTGACCTATGTCCGGAAGATGTTCTGAGTCATGTCCGCATTATACCGAACCTATTGGGTCACACACTTAACGATCATTAGTCTGCTAGAATACTAGTATGGTAGAAGGTTTAGTGGAAGCAAAGCAGAATAGTTCATACGGGTACCGGAAGTAGTTCCGGAGATTTATGGAATTGTTCATCAGGGCACCAGAAGTAGTTCTGGGTATTTAAGGTTATGTCCGGATCACTCTGGAGTAGTCCCAGGTGGTTCCAGAACATATGAGAATGGTATTGGGGAAGTCCTGGAACAACCGGAATAGTTTCCGGATAATCGCTGGGCGTCCCGACAACCTTCGCGGTTATTGGGTGGCTTAAACTGTAACTCAGATGGTCTTGGAAACTATCCGGATGGCTCCGGAACGTCCGAGAACGGTCTCGGAAGGTCCTGGAAGTGCTCCATAAGTGTCCGGAATGTCCCGAAACGGTCCCGGTATGTCCCGGAAGGTCCTGGAAGCTTCTAGAAGGTCATGGAAGGTTCCGGAAGGTTCCGGGCAGTACCACACACTGCCCTGCGCCCCTGGCCTTGGGGGGCAAGCCACCTAGGCTGCCCTAGCCGGCCAGGTGGTGGGGGCGCACCAAAGGGAAGGAAATCCTCCTCCAGGTGGGATTTCCAAATACCAAATATGGCAGTTTTCCGGTGGGAAGGTATGGGAAGATTTGGAAGGCTTGGGAGTCCAAGTTGGACTCCCAATCCTCCTTGAGCTGCGCCCCAAGGGCCTCTTGGCCACCTATATAATGTGGGGGAGGGGTGGGGGGCGCAACACAACTTGTCCCCAAGGCCTATGCGCCACCCTCCCTCCTCTAAACCCCGTTGCTCCACAATTAGACCCCGGTTTAGACGCTGTTCTAGATCGGAATCCATTAGGGTTTTCTCCCTCTAGTTTTCTCGGTGGCGTTCATCTCTGGACGGCGGAGCACTGCTGGATTGCTGCTACGGGATGTGTGGATACCGGTAGAGGGATCATAACTTTGATCCTTCTTTGAGGAGCTTCTTCTTCTCGGAGATCTGTTCGAGGGACTTGTTCGTGGGATAGATCGAGGGACTGTTCGTGGGAGATCTACTTCGACTACTTCCACTACGTCCACCCGCTTCACCAACTCTTCTTCCGCTGCAACCGTTGGTGAGCAAAGACCTAAACCTTGTATGCAATCTATCTTGGATGATCTTGGGTGCTTGTTACGTAGGCACGAAATTTTTGAATTCTACTACGTTTCCCAACAGCGGTATCATGAGCGATCCTTGATTAGATGCATGTTTAGGTCTAGATCATATGTGTGATATGAGGCATTGATTTTCTTGTTGCTTCCCTGTCATGTGATTTTTTCTATGCTTAATGGAAAGTTGAGGTTTTGCTACAAGGATTGAGTTTTCCATCGATCCCTCTATGCTGCTTTCAGTATGCTGGTTGCCTTGATCATGGTCTACATCAAACTCCTTGGATCTCATCTTAATCTCGCAATAGAAGATTTAACATGGAGGGGCTTGTGGATTTTATGAACTCAAATCCACACGGGGGTCACGCGTTGAACGAAGTTTGGCTTGTGGCATTAGTTGCTGCACGCACCCTGAACGTTAAACTAGCAACATTGAAGTATCGTGTTTGGTTTGTTTATGGAACAACGTTTGCATGTAACCTGCTAATCAACCACGATAAAATTTGCAACAACCCGTGTAGATAGCGATCTAACTTGTTTTTGCAGAGTATGCATGTGATGTGGTATAGCCTTCAAGATTTGCAATGTGTTTGTATGAGATGCTATATGATGTAATATTTATTCGCGACCTGCGTGTCGTGGTACGGCATGATGACTGGAGTCATATGATTGTCACTTAATTATGGCATGCGTGCCAGAACTGTTTATTAGCTCGAGGCAAAGCAATAGATAGATGCAAGGTGATGATCTACGATGCGGAGGTGGACCCCGACGCACATGCCGGAAGCCGTGGTGATGTTCCCGGCGCCAAGGACAAAGTTGGTGGACACGGTGACTTCAACCACGACGACGTGAAGACAATGAAGACTTCACGAAGCAAAGGGCTATACTATATCACATAATTTTATGAACTGCCTGTGATGTTTATCCCTTTGTTGCACCCTTGTTTGATGCGCGGTAGTCGTATTTTATTAGGGTGATCTCTCGCAAAACAATATCAAGTTGATAGTGTTCTTCCAACTGTAGCACCGTCTATACTATGTTTCACACCGGAGCAGGTCATGTCACATGGGTGCACACGTGTGTGACACATAAAAGGCGGGTGTGTTAAAAGAACACACATCGCATTACACTTGGTTGTCTTGACGGTTTGGATAAAAGTTTGCTACCGGAACACGCCCATCGAAAGATGAACAAGAATCACCTTTGGCGTGATTAGCAAGTTGGCCTACCGGTCCAGTCTAAGTCATCAGTGATGTCACATCAATGGCGGACGATTGGGTTGGATCTTGAATCACTCTAGCATCAATTATGAGAGATATTGATCTGAGTGGGAGCACACTTAGTAATTAAATTGATTAATCACAAGTGCAACTTAATTATGAACAAAGTCTTAGTATTTGCATTATCGTTGTAGAATAATGGCTTGCGTTACCACCTTCCCAATTGATTTTGATTAACTGTATTATGTGGTAAAAAACTTTACGATTGGTACCGTATTGTGAGGACTATCCTCAATAGTGCCGAGAAGGACCATGTCCTATCGCAAATTTTTGATGCTCTCCCGCTGATGCTATGGATGATGTGACTTACGTCCATAATCCAAAATGCTGGAATTCCACCACAGCTAAGTGCATTGTCTTCACCACCCTGAAACCCGAACTTCGAAACGTTTGGGATAGTTATGTTATATTCATGGAACTGAAAAATTGTTTTCAGTGGTAAGACAATTAATGTTGGATATAAGATATCTAGTACAATGTATGATTGTAAGCATTAGTGAAAATATTCACTGTGCTCTTAACGAAACGGATAAGTGTGGGATCCAGAAGAACACTAATCATGTGATGATGATAATTAAGGGAAAGGAAGTTCCATAGGGTGTTAGTAAGACTTACACGCCGGAAAGTCCATGGCCCGCGCCACCCTTGATCATGTGTGATCTTCTGTAAGTAGGAGTGACATTGAGGTGACATTGAAAATAGAACTATGATACGTATAAAGGCAAAACGAAAGAAGACTGGAATATCCAGCTCAGAAATGAAAGTCATATGGAGTTATAGATGAATTCATTGCTGGTCAAGAGATGTAATTCTTGGGAATGATGATTAAGCAGTTAATTGTGGATTTTGTATATTGTGATTAAATTGTTGATCACCGGAATATCACATCGATTGCATATTGTTGCAACTCGATGCAAGAAATACTATGGCCTTTATGACTAGCTAATGATGAGTTTTTGACACGCTCGGGAACACGGTAAAAGGTTTACTATACCGTGTGTTGACTCTATGATTATCTTCATAATTCATTTTGGAGTTGAGTAAATTTTTCCTACACTTTAGCCTTGTTGCAAAACATCATTTTGAATCATGTTTGTTGCAAGAGAGTTGTTCAAAGCTATGAATAACGTAAAGGCCATACTTCCATTATGAATAAGTTGTATTTTATGAATCTTCATAATAATGCTAAACATCCATAACACTGACGCTAAACATCGCAAGACTGACAGAAATACCACATAGATGTGGCACTGCCGTTTATCACAAGTGACATAACATGCATGAAGAATTTCCATAAGTGATGGACTTTCGAGTCATATGATTAGGAATCACTTGACGCTTGCGATCTTTGTCACGAAGTAATGTGACTAAAACACCGTTGATAGGCCATACATGAATGGGCAACTAAACCGTTGGTAATCATACATGATGATGTGTGTAGTCCAATAAGTGTAGTTGTGTGCAGTGGATTCCCTATCTTCACTCATGGGTTGAAGTAGATATGTGGATATCTGTTCAATAGAGACATACGTCTGAAATCTTTGAAATGTTCAAGGAATTATAGAGTGAAATAGAAATTCATTGTAACGAGAAAATAAAGCTTCTGCAAATTAGATTGTAGAAAGTAATATTTGAGTTACAAGTTTAGCGAACGTCTGATGAGTTATGAAAAGTGTCATAACTTGTGTCTCCCGGAACACCACTATGAGTAAAGTGTTCGAGAGATGTGATCAAGCCATGTATGACACGGTAAGATCAAATATGACGTTTATCAATTTTCCATTATACTTATTAAAGTTATGCATTAGTGACTACGGCTCTTACACTGAAAAGAGCACCATCAAATCTGTTGAAATGACACCATATTAGATATGATATGGACTGTTAAAACCATGTTGTCTTTTCTTAAAATTTGGGTATATGAGGCATATGTTTGACATACTCAAAACCCCAAATCAGATAAGTGCTACTTTGTGAAGGTTATTCCAAAAGGTTTGGTATTCCTCTATCACTACACAAAAGCAAAATGGTTTGCTGTTAAGAACAATGTGTTTTGAAGAAAATGGTTTCTTGCAAAATATTGAGTGGGAGGACAGTGCAACTTGTTAAAAATTGTTGAATCTTCAAATGAGTGCGCAGCTGAACCACACAGGCTAGACAAAACTCGTACAAACATTCATGATATGTAAAACGAGATATTGTTGTTCGACAATGATAAACCTGTGATATACAAAGAAGCACTGATGGGTCCTGACTTCGGGATTTGGCTAAATGCCAAATAATCCGAGATAGTATCCATGGAAGTATGTCAAGTTTTGAACTTGGTAGACCCTCCGAAAGACTAAGAGTCTGAAGAATATATAAATGGATCTATAACTGATTCGACTGAAATTGTTTTATCCATAAAGCTCAACTCGTTGGAAATATGTTTTCTAACAAGTACAAAAGTTGACTACGGCGAAGTAATGTCGACCGTAGAGATGCTTTAGTCAGTTCGGGTTATTTTAGCAATTACTACATATCTCATTTATAGGATATGGTAGAATGAACGTCAAAACAACGTTCCTACACGGAAAAATAACAAAGGACGTATATGTGATACGACCGGAATGTTTTGTCGATTCAAAGGATGCTAAAATAGATGCAAGCCTTGGATGTCCAGTGATGGACTGAGGCTAGCACCATGGATTTGGAATTTTCGTTATGATGAAATTGCCAAAAGAGTTTGTTGTCATCAGGAATAACGAAGATGCTTGAATATTCAAGAAAGTAAGTGGGAGCTGAATGATATTTCTAAAACCTTATGTAGATGACATATTGTTGATTGGAAATGATATAAATTTCTTGACACGATTAAGGACTTCGTTGGAAATAGTTTTCAGTTGAAGAACTTGGGCTGATATAGCATTAGTATTGAGCACAGTGATCTATGAAGATAGTAAGTGCCTGATCATGCTAAAGCCAACACTACATATTGACATGATACTAAAGTATTTTAATATGAAACGCCAAGAAGGATGTTCTTGCCGAGGTCATGGTCAAAAGCTGTTTGCATAAATCGGTGTTCATGAACACAGATAAGAAAAAGCACGTGAACTGAATTCCACTCACCTGTGTGTTTGGACAAATCATGTACACCATAATATGTAAAACAACCAGATATGTCCAATGCTCCAAAAGGTTGTGAGCAAGATACCAAAGTGATCAATATGTTGATCATTGGACAAACAGTGAAAAGATAAACTTATGATAGATAAGATTTGTTTCTCGGAAAATGGAGAGAATGAAGAGCTCGTTGTAATGAGTTACATCAGCTGAATTTTTGATGTAAATAGTTACACCAATTCAGTCTTCATACTTACTCCGACCGATTTTCGATTTTAATTGGGATTATGTGTTTCACACGTAAGGGTGGCGCAGTGTGAAGGAACTTTGTCAAGTTCGATACTGTGGCGAATTCTATAACAGAGGCTAAGTATATTGTTGCTTAAAGAAGTAACAAGGAGGGTATTTTGAATCATGAGTTCTTTTACGAACATGGTATGGTTTCTTAGATAGTTGAAGCTCATGGAACATTGATGAATGATTTCATGACTTATTCTAAAGGAACCAAGGTCCTACCAAATGATTTAAACATATACAAAGCTAAACTGATAAAATTAGTGAATTTTATGATAGCGTGAAAACGCGAAGATATGCAAGATACAAACGGGTCTGAAACGTCAGATCCGATGATGAAGTCTATACCACAAATGAAGCATGTATTACACCGGTATGCCATAGGTGTAGAATGCTCAAGCACTGATAATATTATTTACTCTAGTGCAAGTGGGAGACTATTGGAAATATGCCCTAGAGGCAATAATAAAATGTTATTATATATATTTCCACGTTCGTAATTAACGTTTATGTTTCTGTGCTATAATTGCAATGACCCTGACTATGAGATTCAGAAGAAAACTCACTTGCATGTGTGGAAATGTAAACACCAAGAGTTCCTGGTTTAGCCTCTAAGACCAGCTCATGTGCTAACTGATGATTACGTTTTCTTAATCATGGACATTGTTCTTGTAACAAGGATGTCAGTAGCAATGGGAACATATTGTTAGCAGAACAATGATGTTGAACCGACCCCAGTATTGAATGATATACTTAGAGATCACATCGTAACTACGTTATAAGTCATATAATGAAATTTTATCATATACGTAATTCCTTAGACCATGAGAGTATCGAGTTGCTTCACACAGGAAGACATGCTTTGGTTCTTAGATGAATCCTCCCGTAAATGGGAAGTAGTAAAATAAGTTCTGGGTATGTCAGATGGTGTGGCTAGTGACTGTGATAGTTCAAGAATGGGATTTGCTCCTTCACGATGAAGAGATATTGACTTTGGGCCCACTCGGTATGAAGGTATCCATTATAGTCTGGCCAGACGCATTGTGATTCAGTCACAGGGATACCGGAATACAATAACGAGAAATAAAGACAAACGAGCAAAGAGGATAAGGAGTGCCTTGTGTTCAAGAAGTTGTTACACATGGATGCCAAACATCTCTCCTCTAACTTTGTCATATATCACGAAGCAAAGGGAATGGTACATGAATAAACATAATGGTTCACTCGAAGTTTCTTCGTGTATGTGCGGGAGTCAACATGGGTGTCCATGGCTCCGCTGTTGATTATTGGCTATTGACAAAAGGCTGTTGACCTATGTCCGAAAGATGTTCTGAGTCATGTCCGCGTTATACCGAACCTATTGGGTCACACACTTAACGATCAGTAGTCTGCTAGAATACTAGTATGGTAGAAGGTTTAGTGGAAGCAAAGCAGAATAGTTCATACGGGTACCGGAAGTAGTTCCGGAGATTTATGGAATTGTTCATAAGGGCACCAGAAGTAGTTCTGGGTATTTAAGGTTATGTCCGGATCACTCTGGAGTAGTCCCAGGTGGTTCCGGAACATATGAGAATGGTAGTGGGGAAGTCCTGGATCAACCGGAATAGTTTCCGGATAATCGCTGGGCGTCCCGACAACCTTCGCGGTCATCGGGTGGCTTAAACTGTAACTCAGATGGTCTTGGAAACTATCCGGATGGCTCCGGAACGTCCGAGAACGGTCTCGGAAGGTCCTGGAAGTGCTCCATAAGTGTCCGGAATGTCCCGAAACGGTTCCGGTATGTCCCGGAAGGTCCTGGAAGCTTCTAGATGGTCATGGAAGGTTCCAGAAGGTTCCGGGCAGTACCACCCACTGCCCTGCGCCCCTGGACTTGGGGGGCAAGCCACCTAGGCTGCCCTAGCCGGCCAGGTGGTGGGGGCGCACCAAAGGGAAGGAAATCCTCCTCCAGGTGGGATTTCCAAATACCAAATATGGCAGTTTTCCGGTGGGAAGGTATGGGAAGATTTGGAAGGCTTGGGAGTCCAAGTTGGACTCCCAATCATCCTTGAGCTGCGCCCCAAGGGCCTCTTGGCCACCTATATAATGTGGGGGAGGGGTGGGGGGCGCAACACAACTTGTCCCCAAGGCCTATGCGCCACCCTCCCTCCTCTAAACCCCGTTGCTCCACAATTAGACCCCGGTTTAGACGCTGTTCTAGATCGAAATCCATTAGGGTTTTCTCCCTCTAGTTTTCTCGGTGGCGTTCATCTCTGGACGGCGGAGCACTGCTGGATTGCTGCTACGGGATGTGTGGATACCGGTAGAGGGATCATAACTTTGATCCTTCTTCGAGGAGCTTCTTCTTCTCGGAGATCTGTTCGAGGGACTTGTTCGTGGGATAGATCGAGGGACTGTTCGTGGGAGATCTACTTCGACTACTTCCACTACGTCCACCCGCTTCACCAACTCTTCTTCCGCTGCAACCGTTGGTGAGCAAAGACCTAAACCTTGTATGCAATCTATCTTGGATGATCTTGGGTGCTTGTTACGTAGGCACGAAATTTTTGAATTCTACTACGTTTCCCAACAGGAAGGTCCACAAGGCCGTAGGTCGGTGGGAAATAGACTTTCCTTGGGGGCCAGGGCAAAACGCCAGGGACCCTGGCGTTTCCCCCCTAGACGCCGTAGTCCGCGGCTTTTCGTACTAGAATCCATGTTGGACTCCTCCTGGTGGCAAAAACCGACTTTGGGGAGAACCCTCGCCCAAGTTGCTACCCCAGGCTTCCACCTATATATTCGGGGGCAGGGGTAGCCCCAAAGATACACCAGAAAAGCCCCAAGGCTGCCCCAGCTAAATCCCACGCGCCTCTAATTCTCTTCGGGCTAGATCGTTCTAGTCCGGACGCCGCTAGGCTCTTCTCCCTCTAGTTTCTCTCGGTGGCGTTCTTCTCTGGACGGCGGAGCGCTGCTGGATTGCTACATCGGGATGTGTGGATACCGGTAGAGGGATCATACCTTTGATCCTTCTTCGAGGTCCTTCTTCTTCCTCGGAGATCTAGTTCGAGGGACTTGTTCGTGGGACTTGATCGGGACGGATCGCGGGACGGTTTGCGGGACAGATCGCGCAACGGATCGTGGGACGGTATGCGGGATCAATATCCTCGCGGTTGGGAGGTCAGTGAAATTCCTAGCAGCGGGGATCTGCACCAACGGTCTTCACCAACTCTACTTCCGCTACATCGGTTGGTGAGCCATGACCTAAAACCTTGTATGCAATCTTCTTGGATGATCTTGGGTTCTTGATTCGTAGGCCGAAATTTTTGTTTTGTACTACGTTTCCCAACAGGCATTTCATCTAATAGGGTAGTGTGCGAGGATTTTTCACGCTGGCCTCCCTCCTACTACAAATTTGTTACTCTTCTCCCAGAAATCGGAGCTTAAACCACCAAAATATCTTCATCAGTCAAATCAATCACCAGAAGTTGTAGGATTCATTAGACAGATAGGGCACGAGGAGGCAAGCACCTAGTGACAAGAGGCGGAGAGCGGCAGGGAGAAACAACCTTGTTTTTCTCCATGCCAAATACAAACTTAACAGAGGATGAGACGATGTGATGTGAAGAAAAGCCTCAGGTGATAGACCACACGAGAGCTCACAATGTCCCATAAATTTTTTTACCAGAAAAAAGTTTGATACCATCATACCAATTCAACTCAGCTAGTGCAATCACAGACATGCGAACAGCAGGATGTACAACAGTATAGAGAACAGCCCCCTCTATGGTTTCATTATTATTATTCCAAAACAATGGAAAATAGACATTGTTCAACGAATTGCAGTGGTATATGAAAGGTACATATTGATGCGTGTGGCACTGTAGGCAGTCCCAGTTCATCCTCCTGCACCAACAGACAGAAGTAAGCAAGGCAAACTAGTCGACTGGTTGACAAGTGTGGATCATCAGAAGGAATCAAGCAGATTGAAGTATGTATCATCTGAGATGTTCAACAGAGAGACTTCAAAGTTGAAGGTCAAATCTATCATATTACAAATGTTTGGGATGAAAAGGATTTGCATGTTCCCCTTGTATGTGTTTCTTTTACTACTAAGATCAGGATAAGCTCAAATTGTTCACGCCAACAACATAGGTATGTATCCTGAAATTCAGCCCGAAATACAAGGCATAAGAATTAGTAAGAAATAAGTTCATAATGATATCAAGTATCATTGAATCAAGCCTGTCAATTATATCATGTGGCAAGATAAAAGAAGCCTATTTACAGCTTGAAGCACAGTGATTGCATGGCAATGACAATGAGCCATCGATTTCTTCCTGTGACGTCACTGTGGGTGTTGTGGGCATTTCATCGAATAGTTAGTGTGCCGGGATTTTTCACACTCCTATTCCAAAATTTGTGACACTTCTTCCTGAAATCGGTGCTTAAATCACCAAAATATCTTCATCAGTCACATCTATCACCAGAAGTTTTAGGATTCATTAGACAGATAGGGCACGAGGAGGCAAGCACCTAGTGACAAGAGGCGGAGAGCGGCGGGGAGAAACAACCTTTTTTTTCTCCATGCCAAATACAAACTTAACAGAGGATGAGAAGATGTGATGTGAAGAAAAGCCTCAGGTGACAGACCACACGAGAGCTCGCAATGTCCCATAAATTTTTTTTTCCAGAAAAAAGTTTGATACCATCATACCAATTCAACTCAGCTAGTGCAATCACAGACATGCGAACAGTAGGATGTACAACAGTATAGAGAACAACCCCCTCTATGGTTTCACTATTATTATTCCAAAACAATGGAAAATAGACATCGTTCAACGAATTGCAGTGGTATATGAAAGGTACATATTGATGCGTGTGGCACTGTAGGCAGTCCCAGTTCATCCTCCTGCACCAACAGACAGAAGTAAGCAGGGCAAACTATTCTACTGGTTGACAAGTGTGGATCATCAGAAGGAATCAAGCAGATTGAAGTATGTATCATCTGAGATGTTCAACAGAGAGACTTCAAAGTTGAAGGTCAAATCTATCATATTACAAATGTTTGGGATGAAAAGGGTTTGCATGTTCCCCTTGTATGTGTTTCTTTTACTACTGAGATCAGGATAAGCTCAAATTGTTCACGCCAACAACATAGGTATGTATCCTGAAATTCAGCCCGAAATACAAGGCATAAGAATTAGTAAGAAATAAGTTCATAATGATATCAAGTATCATTGAATCAAGCCTGTCAATTATATCATGTGGCAAGATAAAAGAAGCCTATTTACATCTTGAAGCACAGTGATTGCATGGCAATGACAATGAGCCATCGATTTCTTCCTGTGACGTCACTGTGGGTGTTGTGGGCATTTCATCGAATAGGTAGTGTGCCGGGATTTTTCACACTCCTATTCCAAAATTTGTGACACTTCTTCCTAAAATCGGTGCTTAAATCACCAAAATATCTTCATCAGTCACATCTATCACCAGAAGTTTTAGGATTCATTAGACAGATAGGGCACGAGGAGGCAAGCACCTAGTGACAAGAGGCGGAGAGCGGCGGGGAGAAACAACCTTTTTTTTCTCCATACCAAATACAAACTTAACAGAGGATGAGACGATGTGATGTGAAGAAAAGCCTCAGGTGACAGACCACACGAGAGCTCGCAATGTCCCATAAAATTTTTTTACCAGAAAAAAGTTTGATACCATCATACCAATTCAACTCAGCTAGTGCAATCACAGACATGCGAACAACAGGATGTACAACTGTATAGAGAACAGCCCCCTCTATGGTTTCACTATTATTATTCCAAAACAATGGAAAATAGACATCGTTCAACGAATTGCAGTGGTATATGAAAGGTACATATTGATGCGTGTGGCACTGTAGGCAGTCCCAGTTCATCCTCCTGCACCAACAGACAGAAGTAAGCAGGGCAAACTATTCTACCTGTTGACAAGTGTGGATCATCAGAAGGAATCAAGCAGATTGAAGTATGTATCATCTGAGATGTTCAACAGAGAGACTTCAAAGTTGAAGGTCAAATCCATCATATTACAAATGTTTGGGATGAAAAGGGTTTGCATGTTCCCCTTGTATGTGTTTCTTTTACTACTGAGATCAGGATAAGCTCAAATTGTTCACGCCAACAACATAGGTATGTATCCTGAAATTCAGCCCGAAATACAAGGCATAAGAATTAGTAAGAAATAAGTTCATAATGATATCAAGTATCATTGAATCAAGCATGTCAATTAGATCATGTGGCAAGATAAAAGAAGCCTATTTACAGCTTGAAGCACAGTGATTGCATGGCAATGACAATGAGTCATCGATTTCTTCCTGTGACGTCACTGTGGGTGTTGTGGGCATTTCATCGAATAGGTAGTGTGCCGGGATTTTTCACACTCCTATTCCAAAATTTGTGACTCTTCTTCCTGAAATCGGTGCTTAAATCACCAAAATATCTTCATCAGTCACATCAATCACCAGAAGTTGTAGGATTAATCAGACGAGGAGGGAAGCACCTCCAAAATTTGTGACACTTCTTCCTGAAATCGGTGCTTAAATCACCAAAATATCTTCATCAGTCACATCTATCACCAGAAGTTTTAGGATTCATTAGACAGATAGGGCACGAGGAGGCAAGCACCTAGTGACAAGAGGCGGAGAGCGGCGGGGAGAAACAACCTTGTTTTTCTCCATGCCAAATACAAACTTAACAGAGGATGAGACGATGTGATTCCTCCTATAAAACCTGGTAGCCTACCCGGCTTCTGAGACGTTTTGAGCGCTCTAATCAATCTTGGTCGCACGATTCAGGGGTGAACAGAATTTATTACCGTGTTGGCGCTTTAATCACCGTGGGTTACTTTGTAAAGCAGTAATTCGCGATTTATGCTGGTGACGGGTGGGCCTCGTTCAAGTGATTTACATGCATTGGCGGTGAAAACGGGTGACGCTTGCCGCAGTCTGCGCACTGGTTGGCTGGTGGGTTCTCGATAACCATTGGGTGAGTGCGCCTGTCTTTTGTGTCAGTCCTCCCTCGCCGCGCCCCACGACTTTTCCTCTTCGCCCTTTCCCTAGCCGCCGCCGCCGCCATGGACCTTCCTCGCCGCTCATCTTCACGAACGAAGGAGACCACGCCTCCTCGGTCTCTCCCACGGCAATCAAAGGAGCCCCGGCAAGCAGGCAGCAGCTCAAGCCGTGGTCTTCGGGCGATCCAGCGGGTGGCGGGCGCCGCGGAGATGTCGGGCGCGCTGATCAACGGCCTTGTCGGCGCTGGCGGCGGGATCAGAACGTATGTCTCGCCTCCCCGTCCCTTCGCTCGCTTGCCTTTTGTTTGTGTCGACTGTCGTCCTGAACGGGGAAGGGTTTCCAGGTGAACACGCGGCAGCAGACGCAGCGGGATCCCTCCAAGCCGGCGCTCAACGACGAAGTCGTCCGCCAGTTGTGCCTGGTCCACTTCCTCCCCTCAATCCCCTTCCCCTATTCGTCCGGGCTGACCAGTACGCTTCCCTGATCTGATTCTGCTGCAATAGGTGGTGAAGTACGAGTGGTCGGAGCGACTGTATGACGACACCGTTGCTCCTCGGCACCGCAGCCTCTCAGGTTCGTTCGTTGGTCGCTTGACTCATCGAGCACCCGCCTTTTTTTCTTCTTCGTTTTTTGAATAGGTCGAGTCCTTGGTTTTGAGACGCTTTACACGCTTTTGGATCAAATTCATGGTGCTCTTAGGTTGTGTACTATTACTTCTATCAAATACTCCGGAGCAGGGCGGAGGCTGCATCCCTTAGGCGATCCATTAGAGGGATTGGCTCTGGGTCCATTGGGATGCTTCAATCGCTGGGTAATACAAATTACTTGTGAATCTATCGTTGACCTCATGTGTTGTATTGCATTATCTTTTCCTGGAATTAATTGTACTAAGCTAATCTGTGTTCTAAAAGGTTACGGCTATGATGATGAGCTTTGTGTATTTTTGATTCTAAATCTGCACATTTTCCTTTTGCAGATGCGTTAATGTTCTTCTCAAGCAAGCAAGTGTAAGATTTCAGGAGCTGTGTTTCCCGGTCAATTTCTATATCCTGATGTACTAATTAATTATTATCTGCAGACTCATAGAAAAGCAAACAAACAGCAAAACCCTCAGGATCAGGGTTTGACATCTGATCTTGACAAGGCCCTACAAACTGCCCCAGTGGAAAACATCCCTCATAAAACTATCAATGTTGTACGTACCTCCGATCACTCTATTTTAAATGTTAGTTGTGTCTAATTTTCAGAGAGAGGGGCGATGTATCTGGGATTTCAAATGTTAGTTGTGAATTCCTTTTTTTTTTCCATGAACTGATTTCTTTTGCTAAGACGAACTAAGCCTGGGTGGACTAGTAGATATATGCAGGAATTTACCTAGAACATAAGTAGATACACATATTCAGTTCATACTGTATGGTACACCTGAAGGCAAAAAAAATCAGCCTTTTCCAGGCATCCTACATGAAAGGTTTGCATTCTTCCTGTGCTAGCGTGAGCAACCTGTTCTTGCAGTGCATGGATTTTTTCAGTAATTATGTCGGTGAGAATGCTGTCAAGTTGGTGGAATTGGTGGTGAGAGTGTCTCCATCTGCTACTACATCGGTCATACCTTGGTATATATGCTTGTGGTCAAGCAAACATTGTATTTTAAATTTTGATGATTTTATCGGTTGCGAAATATTTGATCTGCAAGGTGATCTACTGTGGGTGTAGTTTCCCTTTTTCCGGGTTTTAAGTTCAGCTTAAATATTAGTGCGTCGAAAAAGTTTGGACATGTTACCGTACTTACGTCTTACACTTTAATTTATGTTCCAAAAAAATGTATTTTAGTTTCTTAGCGGTGGTAATTAATGTTCTGTACACTTGCTTTTAGTGGAAAGCTTTAGGGAAGTGGATTTCTATAGCTATGTACTTATTGTAAAAATTCAGAATTGCTTGAAACTTGAAGATGTGCTTATCATCTTTTTTTAAAGGCGCCCAGTAGGATCATTTTGTAGTATTTCAGCTTAAATGTATCTTGAAGATGCATTTTCGTTTTTGTTATACCACTACCATGTGATGTATATCTAAAATAAGTGTACACATATTCTGACATCTTATAGGCTGCTAATGAGATTCTTGACACTTTGAGATCCATGTTTGTACAACTTGCTCAGAAATGGTCTGGTCTCTCAGATGTTTTTATTGGCCTTTGCGTGTCGTATATCTACTGCTTGGTAATGCGCTGCACAATGGTGTCACCAACCCGTCTGAAGGTATGCTAGCTCCTCTCTTTTTTCGTGTTGTTGCAAAAGGAGAGGTGCAAATCAGTAGATTAACTAAGAAATTTAATTAGACAGCCAACGAGGAAGGTTGCTCGACTCGGCCTTCTATGCCCACCGACACTTCTGGCAAGCTGTTCATGAACCATGGAAGATGCAGATATATGTAGGTTCCTCTAATTTTCTTGCACACCTTTCTGTCCTCTCTCTGAGCACATATAAATATCTCACAAAAGTTAATTTCTTTATCTTCTCGCTTGTGCCTATTTTCAGGAGAAAAGAGAGATGGATCCGGGAGAGTCCTCTTCAGTTTTTTCTTTCGACATTCCATTGTTTAGGTTTTTTGCTCCACCCATTGTTTGAATTTGCCTATCTTCAGTTCTGTTATAGGATATGTTAAACTTGCATGGTGTCGTCATTAATCTTATTTCATACAAATTCTCTAATAGAAGGAGAAACATGTATACTAAATTACTGATACTCGATGAGATTATATGCAGGTTTATTTTGTTTTCATGAGGATCTTTCATATGGAATTCAGAAGCTTGTCTGAAGAGGGTCTTATTTCTGCTATTGAGATTGGACTGGGTGCTTCTAGAGAGCTAAGATACCCGTCGTGTCCATAAAAATGGGCTGTAGATATCCTGGCATTGGTGAGTTTCAGGTAATTACTTAAAACTCCAAAGATCATACATTTTTATCAAATAAACAGATGTGTTTACTTCACTTCCGAGTATGAACCATCAAAGATAGGGACACGTACTTCAGTTACCTTGTTTCGATTTGATAAGAAAGTTCTTGCTGGACTGGACATGCATATGTATGACAGGGTTCATGCATGCTGGTCGTTTTGCGCGTCCGGGGTCATTGGAGGGCCAACTGCATCGCCATGGGCAAGATTGAGGTGCTCTCTGAGCAGCTGGTTGTCGACTGCAACCATATGAGGTGAGGTTCATTTCCTTTCATTTTCTTCTTTTTTTGTGGTTGGTGTATTGTTCCCAAGATAGCTTGGATTTTTGTGGCATATCACAATGTTTTGACTATTAGCTTTCTATTAGGCATCTATTTGTTGGTGTGTGCCACGCATGGTGTTCAAGATTTCCAACGAAGATTGTGTGGTGGTTCGATTTGGTTCTCATGGTGGTATCTTTCCCGCGTCGCCTTCGAAGTGATTTAATATTGCGATTTTGTCCAGTTACCATTCTTGTTAGTAAATCAACGGTTTGGTGGTTGCACTCTTCCTACTTTGTGTCCTCTCAAGGTAACCTCTCTTCCTCGCCATTGTATATGTTTTCTCCCTATACTGTTGATATGGAGAGAGTATTGAGAGAACATCTTCATCCTGTTTTGTCTCATTGTTTCACTACCCATAGTGGTGTTGATCTGATTGCTTTTGTTCTGATACATACAGTAGATAAGATATATCACACAAAGAAAAATCCTCGAAGCAAACTTCTTTACTGCTTTGATAACTTATTACAAATAATTTTAAATAACTTCTTAATATAGATGTCTAAATAATCTAGCAGTTTTTATTCTTTTTTATGGTTTGCAAGCTAACTATTAATTGCTGACAAGCTTAATAGTTCTTATGGTAGAGAATACGGATTTTCGTACTATTGCATCTCAGAAAATTCCTGTAATGCAAAATTGCAATCTGAAGAAGGACGAAAATAAAGATTGTGGGCCATGTTGCTTTTCTTCAGAAATACTTGGTATGCTCTCTACTTTTATCTTCAGGTTTATTATTTTTGGCCTGCTACATAATGCATGTGTTTAGTCTCAAATATCAGT
Source organism: Bromus sterilis (assembly GCA_950022295.1). NCBI lineage: Eukaryota > Viridiplantae > Streptophyta > Magnoliopsida > Poales > Poaceae > Bromus > Bromus sterilis. The sequence continues at coordinate 298,183,962 of OX465601.1, read as the reverse complement.
GTGATTACTACTGGACATATTTACTATTTCTTGGTACTAATTCATACCACGTCCTGTTGGAAGGAAGGATTAATCAATATTGTTGCACTTTGATGTTTTCCTGCTTTTTATACATGCCTTTTTAATTGTTCCAACCACATTACATGCATGAGCTTCCTGATCTTCATGGAGATATCCAGAAATATGTTTGTGACAAATGACAAATAATTAAAACATTTACTGTAGACTTGTATCAGTGTGGATCCTATTACTTTGATTGTAAGTCCTACGGCCGATTTCATCTTTTAACTGATGGTAGTCTTTTCCATGGTTCATTTACCTTCTATACGTACTGAATTAACAAAATAGGAAACTTTAGGAGATATTGCAACGTGCAAACAACTAATCATAGTATTAACAAACCATTGTATATTGAGTGCAGATAATCTCGAAGCAACAAGCTTTTTAATGAATGGTTTGTATATAACATGTATCGCTTGTGTAGGTACATATGTATTTCCCTTGTATATTATTAGTTTTTAAGTACATTGCTTGACTACAATTTACTTTAAGCATTTTATCTCTAAAATTGTAATACCCTATGAAAATACAAGTTGCATATTTTAAATTGTACACCATATTCCAGCATATGAATTACTTTGATATTGTGCTTGATTTTTTTATCTCATCGCCAATAATAACCTTAGATATAAATGCTTGTGTGTCCTATATTTGCTTATTTGAGCTTAATCATATGGTATTGAAAGTTTATATTTCTCCTATATCATCTATTTTAGCATTTATATCGAGCATACGCATGTCCATATTTTTCTCTGAATGATTGCAGTTTTATGGAATGATTTTTATGTTTTCCCTTTTTGAAGTGCATCGAAGTGAAGAGAATATATATCTATAATCACGAGGCAAGGGAGAAGAAGAGAGGGGGTCGAGGACAAGGGGTAGGAGGCAGAAATGTCGCGCCAGGAGACCAGTGCCGGCTTCTGAAGTGAGTGTACCTCTCGACTGTTGGCAGAGTGCCGCTCCCCAAGTAGCACCCATGATAAAACTGCCAATGTATGTGTTCAATTATTTTCTTTTTTTACTTTGTCCTTGAAGGTTGTGTTGTTTTTAAAAAGTATGCCATGAAGTGTGATGACAAACTTGATTCAGTTATGGCTGAAGTCAAGGAAATCCCAAATGATGCATAATACAATATTGTTGATTTGAGTGAGAGGAACTATCACGTACACATTTAAGTGAAAATATTGTGAGCATATTGATACATAATACAAGATTGTTGGTTTGAGTGAGAGGAACTGTTACGTATACATTTACTATGAATTCTGTAGGGTTTAAATATCTGTCCTGATTACGCTTTATCTCATTGAAAATTAACAATCAATAAGAACTTGGTTCTCTTCTGTCCTTTGCGCCATTGGCGCAACGGGTCATCTAGTGTGAAGAAAAGCCTCAGGTGACAGACCACACGAGAGCTCGCAATGTCCCATAAAAAAAATTTACCAGAAAAAAGTTTGATACCATCATACCAATTCAACTCAGCTAGTGCAATCACAGACATGCGAACAGCACGATGTACAACAGTATAGAGAATAACCCCCTCTATGGTTTCACTATTATTATTCCAAAACAATGGAAAATAGACATCGTTCAACGAATTGCAGTGGTATATGAAAGGTACATATTGATGCGTGTGGCACTGTAGGCAGTCCCAGTTCATCCTCCTGCACCAACAGACAGAAGTAAGCAGGGCAAACTATTCTACTGGTTGACAAGTGTGGATCATCAGAAGGAATCAAGCAGATTGAAGTATGTATCATCTGAGATGTTCAACAGAGAGACTTCAAAGTTGAAGGTCAAATCTATCATATTACAAATGTTTGGGATGAAAAGGGTTTGCATGTTCCCCTTGTATGTGTTTCTTTTACTACTGAGATCAAGATAAGCTCAAATTGTTCACACCAACAACATAGGTATGTATCCTGAAATTCAGCCCGAAATACAAGGCATAAGAATTAGTAAGAAATAAGTTCATAATGATATCAAGTATCATTGAATCAAGCCTGTCAATTAGATCATGTGGCAAGATAAAAGAAGCCTATTTACAGCTTGAAGCACAGTGATTGCATGGCAATGACAATGAGCCATCGATTTCTTCCTGTGACGTCACTGTGGGTGTTGTGGGAATTTCATCGAATAGGTAGTGTGCCGGGATTTTTCACACTCCTATTCCAAAATTTGTGACTCTTCTTCCTGAAATCGGTGCTTAAATCACCAAAATATCTTCATCAGTCACATCAATCACCAGAAGTTGTAGGATTAATCAGACGAGGAGGGAAGCACCTACTGACTAGCGGCGGAGGGTGAGCACTGGGAGCTGGCAACCTCGATGGATGCAGAGCAGCGGGGAGAAAAGCACCTTGCCATAGCAGAGCTCGCGGACACCGCAGTCGCTGGCTGCACTTGATGGAGGACGCCGGACGGGACGGCCGCCGCGGCTTCGAGGTAGGGGCGAGCGCCGCACCCTGGGCCGGAGTACGTACAGAGCACGACGGCGGTGGGACTGGCACGTTGCAGGTCGTCCCGTGAGCACGCATGCTCAGCCTGTCACAAGATTGACACAACATGTGGCTAAACGGAGAGCAACTAGTGAGGGTACCTTTTCAGTGCGCTCCGCAGTTGCTATGTATTGCGTTTTGATTGTACCCTATGCGAAACAACAAATGACTGCGTGTAAATTGTGGTTGCGCCTATGAGTGTGGATGCGCCAATGGTTGTGGCTGTGATTGTTTCTGTGACTATGTCTATAATAGCAGCCTCGATGTGGTTTGAATTGTGACTGCACCTATGGCTATGACTGCATGAGACTCATCTCCACTTAACACGTGGCATCGACAGACCATGGGCGGGAGTACAAAGCACGGCGGTGGGATAGGCGACACATTTGAAACAACGGTCAAACCCCAACATAAAAAGTCAATGTTTCAACCAAACAGTTATGATCTATCACTTAAGTCATTATGAATCTAAGGTTCCACATATATAGCACATAGTTTATAATTACATAATATTACTAATGAGTTCTTAGTTATATGGTCTGATATAACATTATTGTGAATCTTTGCTATGACAGAAGGTGTCACACACCGCATATTTTTGTAAATTATTGAATTATCATATTGATCTCTTCAATATTAATCTTATTGTTTTCTGACATATGCACATAGAGCAAGCCAATCTTAAAATTTCAAAATACGCTGACATAAGCCACTAACAGTTAATGAATTAGTGGTGTATGTAATTATCTACGGCATATAATACTAAATTTTGTTCTTATTTCATTTTTTCACAGTTCCTCCTGTCCTTTGCAAGAAAACAAGTCCTCAAGAAGTTGGTTGTTTTTTTCATTACAAAAGACCACTGCTAAGCCGGAACTTAAAAAAACATGAATTTATTTTCCATTGTTCTCTTGTAAAACATTTTTCACTAGACCAACTTGGGGACAATTTGCTAAAGCATACAAATTTGATGTTGGTATGAAAGTTGTACTTTGATATTACCACACATGGTCTTATAATCAAAGTGAATTTGGACAATGATCCAATCATGCATTCATGTAAGTGTTTTCACACACCATCCTTGCGTATGTGTAGACTTTCAATTAATTGTCGGTTTAAAATAATTGTACTTATGTATATGTCCCTATGTTACTAATCCTGTATATATTTATATGCTCAACTTACTATGCTATGTCTGAAGAAACATAAAAGATATTTGAAAACATGATACTTACTGCTGGAACCACATGTACATAGAAAGATACGTGGTTTATCATTGGTTTTGCTAACCGTATTAACTTGCTTGTGGGAAAATACGTGTATGCAACAAGTTTTGGACCGTACAAGCTACTTATCCACACTCTAACAAGGACCAACATTAACAAGAAACTTTTTGTAATAATTTTAGTTGTGTGAGTATTCGTAATCTAGTCTTTGTTATTTAAATAGGACATCATACTATGATACAATTGTGTTATTGTAACAGAAGCTCTCCAGTCATCTTTCCTGATCAGATGGATCGATATGGTGAATGAGACTTATTATTTATCCTAATACTGATTTATGGTCGATATACTCGACGTCGGAAAAAGATGGATGCCTCATCATGGATAGGTGGAAGGATTTACTATGCATGTACAAAATGTCAATTGGAGACATGTTGATCTTAATTAGTGATCCAGTATGGAGGTGATGAGGTTCTTCTCTTTATCATACCAATGCCTGCTGAAACTGAATATTCTAAAAAAACCTAAGGAAGAGTAGTTTGATCCTGTTGTCGTACATTGTATTCGTGCTCCACCACTCCTTCTATTGATGTGAGATATTGTTGGTAACTTAGCACAGAAGACCCTAGATAAAGTTAGAAAAACGCCATCGGGTCCAGCTCCGTTGTCACCACCAATGAGCACACCGATGCAGCCGAGCACAATGCCACCGGGGATGAGACCACTTGGGACAAAGCACCGGGAGCCTACTGCATCGAGGCTAAGGGGCCTCCAAATCAGAATCAAGGCCTGGAGGTTCTTGTGTACCTGCAGTCGCCGGCAGAAAATCAGTGAAGAGGGAGGGAGTGGTTGCCGCACAACCATTACGGACGACGAACATCGTTGAGCCCCCATGGAAGAACTCCTAGGAGCTGCTTCACAACTCCCTTGCTGCCTGTCCAGACGCCAGTCGGAGTAGAAACAAAGCGAACCTCCATCTCCAACGCCACCAAGAAGAGGAACAGAGAGATACTCTGCTACCCCACCGAGACCATCAGATCTGCTTTTAACAGGCTTATTAGGCCTGCTCCCATCAGATCCAACTTGCACCGTCTCCATCCACCATGGATCTCGGCCGCCAAGAGAAACCAACACTCCATGGATGCTGCTTGTAGGCATCAATAGCAAGGAGCAGAGATACAACGCCACTGAGGGCAAACTCAAAGACAACCTACAACTATGGGAGCATAGGAGAGGCTTGGGATCGGCCCGGCGAGACGCCTGGGTCACTCAGAAACAGGAAGGGGAAAACGAGAGAAGAGGAGAGGAGAGCGGTCGCGTTGGATTTGGTGTCATCGTTGGAAGCATTTGGATTTGGTGTCATCGTTGTGTGATCTTTACGATCATCTTGGTGTCGGTGACCCTAGGTTGTAGGCAATGAATGGCAAATAATGAAGTTTGTGGGTCATTCCAACAAATGGGTATTGTCAATAGGGTACATCTAGTATATGTTTGTAGCTAGATGTTGATTTGTCCCATGTACGGTGTGTAATAATAACAATTAACACGGAAAATATCTTAAGTTAATTGATATATGGAATAAATAAAATGTGTGAGTTAAATGGAGAAAGTGTCGATCAAGTCAATTCAGAAAATAAATTTTCATTCAAAATCTATTCAAATTCATAACTAAACAAAGATAAATCATCAATCATACTTTCACTATATGTAGTAAATCAAGTCACACTTCCAAGGAACATTGACACACCAATATATATTTTCATGTAAGAAAGTATAGATCATCATACATCCATTACTTGATTTAAATTAAGTCTATTATTAATTATTATTAATGCATACATTGATCTATATCCATATAACAAGATATGTCATCAATCAATTAATAATTGGATGTAAACCAAGACCGTAATTAATGAACATTGATTTATACCCAATTCAAGAAAGATTGGTGCTCTGGATAACTATACATTAAATTTTGAATGCATCGTCAGTACGATGCAATCTAAAGCTTTCTAAAGAAAGAATGTGGCTTAATTCTATATAAGTTGTGTTCCCCAAAGAACATAAGTACGTCCGAAACCACATAGTTAGTGTTTCACTGAAAGGAGCACAATTCCCTGCACAAATGGGAGGTGATTATGTTGTCATATCGGTTTTACTGTGCTTTTTGTTTAGAAGTTTCTACCTCACCTTGGTTGAATCACTAGACGCGGACGAAAATCTACCGATGAATGGGAAGGTAACCGATATTTTACTTTTAACTTTTGACATAGAAACTCCATATCAATTGGTTTATGTATCCATCCCATTATTGTATCTACTTGGCCACTTAATCTTGATATATAATTACTATTGGTTATAATCATTCATAACTATTCCCTGTTAATCATATGCCCAACTAAAATTTCAGACACCACATGTGGAAAAAGAATTTAAAGACGTTATACATTAATTATATATGCTAACTGACCATGATCTAACATTTCCATCTGCAGAACACCACTCTTTTAGGACCTAAGCCTTTACATTTTCCTTGGAAAGCTAATATCATGGATGAAGATACTGGAATTGTTTCTCATGTACACAAACACTCTCTCACCCACTCTCTCTCTCTATATATATATCTCTTTACTTTTTAATGTGTTATATTTGCGATATTTTGTTGATTTTCTAGTGAGTATTGACCACACAAAACATCACAATTTATCCCATGGTCACATGTGATGAGTATAAATGGAAAATTCAAGGTATTTTCAACATAATCATACATATTTAAATCATAGAGTGAAAACAGAATACATATACATTCATTAGTGATCCACCCCAGATGGTTAATGGTTAGAGAGACAATGTGGTCAATGGTTAGAGAGACGATGTGCTACATAAAGACCAGATAAAAAGGCATACACCTAAATGAAAATCTTGATGCCCTATATATAGGTCGTGAAATTGGCGATCAGACATACAAAACATGATACCAAAACTCCAAGAATAATAGATGCAAATTGGCACATAATACATACCCCATTGGAGACTTGTCTTGGCATGCCCACACTCTACTAGCAATACTCTTCACACCTTTAGACAGACAGACAGATAGATAGATAGATAGATAGATAGATAGATAGACAGATAGATAGATAGATAGATGTATGTGTAGACTTTCAATTAATTGTCGGTTTAAAATAATTGTACTTATGTATATGTCCCTATGTTACTAATCCTGTATATATTTATATGCTCAACTTACTATGCTATGTCTGAAGAAACATAAAATATATTTGAAAACATGATACTTACTGCTGGAACCACATGTACATAGAAAGATACGTGGTTTATCATTGGTTTTGCTAACCGTATTAACTTGCTTGTGGGAAAATACATGTATGCAACAAGTTTTGGACCGTACAAGCTACTTATCCACACTCTAACAAGGACCAACATTAACAAGAAACTTTTTGTAATAATTTTAGTTGTGTGAGTATTCGTAATCTAGTCTTTGTTATTTAAATAGGACATCATACTATGATACAATTGTGTTATTGTAACAGAAGCTCTCCAGTCATCTTTCCTGATCAGATGGATCGATATGGTGAATGAGACTTATTATTTATCCTAATACTGATTTATGGTCGATATACTCGACGTCGGAAAAAGATGGATGCCTCATCATGGATAGGTGGAAGGATTTACTATACATGTACAAAATGTCAATTGGAGACATGTTGATCTTAATTAGTGATCCAGTATGGAGGTGATGAGGTTCTTCTCTTTATCATACCAATGCCTGCTGAAACTGAATATTCTAAAAAACCCGAAGGAAGAGTAGTTTGATCCTGTTGTCGTACATCCTATTCGTGCTCCACCACTCCTGCTATTTATGTGAGATATTGTTGGTAACTTAGCACAGAAGACCCTAGATAAAGTTAGAAAAACGCCATCGGGTACAGCTCCGTTGTCACCACCAATGAGCACACCGATGCAGCCGAGCACAATGCCACCGGGGATGAGACCACTTGGGTCGAAGCACCGGGAGCCTACTGCATCGAGGCTAAGGGGCCTCCAAATCAGAATCAAGGCCTGGAGGTTCTTGTGTACCTGCAGTCGCCGGCAGAAAATCAGTGAAGATGGAGGGAGTGGTTGCCGCACAACCATTACGGACGACGAACATCGTTGAGCCGCCGTGGAAGAAATCCTAGGAGCTGCTTCACAGCTCCCTTGCTGCCTGTCCAGACGCCAGTCGGAGTAGAAACAAAGCGAACCTCCATCTCCAACGCCACCAAGACGAGGAACAGAGAGATACTCTGCTACCCCACCGAGACCATCAGATCTGCTTTTAACAGGCTTATTAGGCCTGCTCCCATCAGATCCAACTTGCACCGTCGCCATCCACCATGGATCTCGGCCGCCAAGAGAAACCAACACTCCATGGATGCTGCTTGTAGGCATCAATAGCAAGGAGCAGAGATACAACGCCACTGAGGGCAAACTCAAAGACAACCTACAACTACGGGAGCCGGCGCGTCTCCTTTGCCATCTCCAGGCGGCAGCGCCGCTTGGAGCATAGGAGAGGCTTGGGATCGGCCCGGCGAGACGCCTGGGTCACTCAGAAACAGGAAGGGGAAAACGAGAGAAGAGGAGAGGAGAGTGGTCGCGTTCGTCTATACTCTATAGAGGAGCTAGGTGGGTGCGGCGATGAGAGGTACTACTCATCTATGAAAAGTCTTGTAGTGTGAAGACTTTCTTGATCTTCGTCACATGAATGGAGAAGCACCTAGGGTGCAGTGCAGTGCGGCAGAATCAAATGGAGGAAAGAATAGTGTGAGCAAGACGTGATACTTTTGCAGACCGGCAGACATCATCATCGTCGTCATCGATTTGGCCTGTGTACGTACATGAGAGGTATGCGAGGCCGGGGAAACTAGGCTTGAAGAAGGGTGTTGACACATGAACATGTCACGTGTACCCTTAACGTCGGGGGTGATGCATCGTAGTTCACGTCGAAGGAGATCCGACCGGAAGCGGGATACATAACAAATCCGGCGAGTGTTTTTGAAGAATCTGAAACCCCACACGCCCGAGAGGGACCCCGTCTGGACGCATGGTGGCTATGGGCTGCCCTAGGTCGACCTTATCGCTCCTAGAGCTCTCGCGGATCGTTGCCCTGCAAGAAAAAGAACAAACGAAGAACGAGGAAGAAAATACGTGAAAAAATAGATAAAATTAGGGTTTAGATGTATTTGTGATTGTGTGTTGTTTCAATCGGCCTTCACCTCATCTATTTATGAGGGGTTGGGCTTCCCTTGCAAGAAAACGAGTCCTTTTCCCGTCCAATCTGCCAAAATCCCGAGAAAACTCGGACTCCTCACGGGCAAGTCGGATGGTCGGACTTTATCCCGGACGGTCCAGACGACATAGGTCGGACAGTCCGGATTATCAATAAAATCCTTCTGTAACCTCATGCACTTTTTTGGATGGTTCGTACGATGTGCCAGACGGTCCGACGTGATGGTCCGACAGGCGACAAAAACCTTCTATAATCTGAGTCCATTTTTCGGACGGTCCGACCTATTTTTCAGTGTTGTACTGTTTTGGCCTTAACTTCTTCATACGAACTCGAATTTGGACGGTTCAAAAATCAAAATCAAACGGGTCTACAAGCCGAAGCCACTCCATGTATAACATTTTTCCATTTGAGGATGTATTGAAGTCCTTATTGGCAAAATAGTAGTTCAAATGCCAGGATCTTACTGCTTCAAACATAGTTTCGGTCCCCGAGATGGAATCGGATGGCAATGGCTCGAACTACAAAGATGTTCACATAAAAAATATCCAAATTGTTCATGTAGAACACTTCTTCATTTGAGGTCATCTTATATAGGTTTGTTGCTGTGCCAAAAACTGGTGCCAACACATGCCTCCCTGTTTTTCGGCAACAAGTGTGTGCCAAAAAATAATTTGCACCACATAGGTTCTAAGGACGATGTCAACACTTCATCGACAATGCATATCCTTAGGGAGATAATCATATATTGGCCATATATTGAACTTAGGGCGACAATCATATATCGGTCATTCGCCTACTCAAGCTTCTTGTCACACACTTGGGTGGTACTTCTTCAAATACTTGCCATTGAGAGCTCAAGGCAGCAACTTTCCTTGTATGGACTCCACCAAATACGAATTTTCGGAAACTATTCTTGTAATATTGAAAGGACCTTCCTAGCTTGGTGACCACTTCCCGAATTTTCTGTCTTTTGAACCAATTGGCAGAATCACCTTCCACACAAGATCTCCAATTTGAAAGTTCTTCAACTTAACCTTTTTATTATAAGCTCTATCCACCCTCAAATTATATTATCTATGTCTTTCAACGCAGCCAAACGCTTATCGGTGACCTCATCAATATTATCCATCATGAAAATTATAAAAGTCCACTGCCGGTAAATCATTTTGTTTGGCTATTCTGAAGGCATTCAAATTAACTTCCACGGTAAAACAGCTTCTTGACCATATACGAGCTCATATGGAGTTACCTTCGTAGCACCATGCCTTGAAATCCTCAGTGCCCACAAAGCTTCGGACAATAGCTCATGCTATCTCCTTGGATTATGTTGAATCTTCTTCTTGATGAGCTTGATCAATATCTTATTACTAGACTCAGCTTGTCCATTAGCTTGGGTATAATACGAGGAGGAATTGAGCAACTTTATATTATAAGATTCAGCAAATTTTCTAACTTGATGTGCCATGAAAAATGAACCTTCATCTATAGTCAATGTTTGAGGGATGCTGAATCTATGAATAATATGCTCGGTTATAAATTTAATTATCTCCACATGTGCCATATTCCCGAGAGGTACTGATCCAAACCACTTGGTGAAATAATCAGTCGTCACCAACACAAATCGATGCCCCTTTGAAGAAGAAGAATGAATTTTTCCAATGAAATATAATCCCCAACCTCTGAAAGGCCACGTCTTAACAATAGGATGTAACATAGCAGCAGGAGCCACCTGAATATCACCAAACTTTTGACAAGCTATCTTCACATTCTTTATAATACTTGAAGCAATCGTTGATCATCGTCGACCAATAAAACCCAGCACGTCGCAATAACCACTTCATCTTCGGAGCCGACTGATGAGTACCACATATTCCTTCATGTACTTCACCCATGACAACTCTAGCTTGCTCTTTATCCAAGCACTTTACAGAAACATCATCAACTATTCTCGGTAAAAATCATCATCTCTCAATTCATATTTAAAAGCCATTCGCCGAATAGTCATGTCCACCATTTCACTAGGATTACACAGATAATCAATAATGGGCTTCCTCCAGTCTTGATTTTTGCCTGCAATAGATTTTCTGTTAGCGGCCGAAGTAGTAAGTTCTAATTTTGTTTTTTCGGCACTGGCAGGACAAGACATCGGTTCTTGAGAAATATAAAAAATACCACGATCAAGATGATAACCAGATGCTTGTTGTGCCAATTCATTTGCCTTCCAATTGTCATGTTTAGATATATGAGCAATACTAAAATGAACTAAAGAATAAATACGGGAATAAATATGAAATGTATTGCCCGAATAAAGATGAAATGTATTGTGCTATGAAACAAATAAGAGAGATGCCCGAATAAAGATGGAATGTGTTGCGCTATAAAAGAGAGGATGTGTGGCAAGGAGATCCGATAAATATGGGATGTAAATATATAAATAAGGACATGCATGGCAATAAATAAAAATAGGGGCTAAAGATGGGATGTGAAATAAAATAGAGGCCTAAAGATTTTGGTGCGCTATAAAAGAATGGCAAGAAAATCCGAGGAGATCCGATAAATGTCGGATGTGCGCTATGTAGAAGAAATATAAAGAGAGACCCAATAAAGATGTGATGTATAAAAGAATGGCAAGAAAATCCGAGGAGTGACGATAAATGCCAGATGTGCGCTATGTAGAAGAAATATAAAGAGAGAGACCCAATAAGATGGCCACAGTTTGACACAAAAAAATGCTGTTCATGTATTTTTTTTTTTTAAAATCTTCAAAAGATCAAGAGTATTTGCACATAAAAAAATAAACATGATAGAGTAGGCATGAAGAGTTTGAGAGCGATGTTTGAGCTCGGGGCGGGGGCGCGAGGATGAGAGCTTGAGGTCGTGGAGAGAAGCCAAGAGCTCCTATCAGACGCTAATGTGCTCCGGCCATTAATTACAGCACAACTGCTCTAAGTGGTTGAGCGGCAAAATAAATCGAGCCACGACCCCCTCCGGCGGCGGCGGCGCGGAGTTGAAGGATTAATGACCACAGGCGGCCTTGAGTTCCTTCTCGATCCAGTTGACAGGTTAGTTTCTTGGCCCTATCTCGATCCCGAGTTGATTGGCACCACCTTCCAACCCCCACCTTTTCTCTGTCAGATTCCCGGGCTGCTGTCCCTTGCAAGCAATGCTTCTGAGCAGGATCTTGTCGCAGAAGCGGGCAATCGATGAGAGGGAGGAGCACTTGGTTAATCGATGACGGGGCACCTCGGACCAGGTCCGTAGCTGTACCACTATCCTCCATCCAGTACCGTGACAAATTCTGGGCGTTGCGGACTGCCAGCGCATCTCTCCATCAGTAACTTACGGGGGGCAATACAGCGAAATAATACATTGTACGTCTGAATCTCGATGAATGAAGACAGGCTGAGATATAGAGAGCAGATGTGCACGGGATCAGACACGAATATCTGAAAAATGTATAATGTTTATTTTTATCGTTTTCCTTTACCCGTAACAACACCCTTCCACGCATGTCATGAATATATGATTGATCGCTACCCGTTTGTATGTACATATTAAATCTACATGCAAGCAGTGTCGAAATAGAAGACCTCGACCTGTGGAATCTTGAACCATGCATTTGTAGGCTAAGAACATCTTTGTTTCGGCTGCAACTACATATTCCCAAATTCTAAACCGCCATTTGTAGACTGTAAGAGCGTGTGATATTTTTTTTCCCGTTGCAATGCATGGGCCCTTTTTGCTATAAATCATAAAATATTTGTGGATTCAAAAAATGTTAGTGATTTTATAAGAAAATGTTTGCTTATTCAAAAAATGTTTGAAATTTTGAAACAAATGTTCAGGAAATCAAAAATGTTCATGATTTTTTAGAAGTTCATGTATTGCAAAATGTTAATGAAATTGAACAAAATTTCGCCAATTCAAAGAATGTTCATGAATGAAAAAATATCCTAAAACATCAAAACTGTTCGTGACATACAAAAAAGTTTATTCATTCATAGAATGTTCGTTGATTAAAAAATGATCATGCATTTTAGAAAATGTTCTTTAAACCAAAAAAAATGTTGGTGAATTTCAAAAATATTCAAACGATTTTCAAAACAATGTTCGTCAATTCTATAAATGTTTTCCGATTCAAGAAAATTATTTAAAAACGTTAACAATTTAAAAATATATTTGCAAATAGTATAATATGTTCGTGAATTCAAAAAATGTTTTTGATTTTACGGTGTTCATGAATTTAAAAAATGTTTTTGACTCAAAAAATGTTTGAAAATTTGTAAAAGTGTTCATGAATTTAAAATATATTCACGATTTCAAGTATGTGCACGAGTTTTAAAAAATGTTCATGATTTCAAAAATTGTTCTTGATTTCAAAAAAAATCATGATTTTACGAAATTGACAGTGATAGTGTATCTCGTCGATGCAGCAAAATATGGTCATCACAATTGGAGATTATGATTAGTTTTCTCCCGTTAGAAGGCACGGGTCCTTTTGCTGGTAATAATAATATAATCTATACTCCCTCCGTCCCATAATATAAGACGTTTTTGTAATTCAAATTGAACTGCAAAAACATCTTATATAATGGGACAGAGGTAGTACCTAATAATAAAGGAATGTGGCTTTTTTAGTCTGTTTTGGCGTTTTTACAAAAAAGACCCTCTCTTTTGAGGTAATCAACCCGCACTCCATCAGTTTTAAATAAAAACGATTCGCTGGTTCTTTAACTGCTTGTATGGGCCTAAGCCCACGTACCTGGCCGAATCCTCATACGCCTGCTCCAAGGGATGATATCTCAGGGCCAACCAGTGGTAACGGGCTAGCAGTGTTGGCCATGATACGCCATTGTATTTACTATAATATGTTCTAAAATCAAATATATATATATATATTATTTATATATCTAAAAAAATGTTGTATTACATCATAAATTATTAATTTAAAAAATTATTAAATAAATTATACATTATGTTATAAAAAATATAGACATATGTAAACGATGTATTACATTAAAAAATATAATTTAATTTTTACAAAAAAATTCACATTTAATTAAATTATGAATTAGAATAATATTAAAATTTACCAATAGTATCTATTGATTGAAAAATTACAAATTGATTAAGTCGTAATCTCAAATAATATAATACTAAATAATAAAAAACATTATGCATTATTTACTACATATTTAAAAATACATTTAATTGATTTATTAATTGACAAAATAATACACATACAAATTTGCATATTTAGTTAAATGTTAAATTCAATTTTATAGATAAAATCAACACTTTCATAAATATTCTTGCGTATTTAAAAAGTGTAAATTACCACATTTATAACTGAACTAATATTCATTTGATAAAGTTTATAAAATAGTGGTGACATTTATAATTTGCATATATCAAGTAAATATAATATTTAACAATGTTTTTACATATATTCTAAATGGTCCCTACATGATTATACGAATAATATTTTTGAGTAATTTAATAATTTAATTGAGGAAATATTATACAATTATACCTAAATTTTGAAAAACTTGAGTAACTACAATATTTTATGTATTTTTTTAAAAATATTAATGATCTCTGTAGGACTATATTTATAATATTTGATGAGGCAACATAATGTTGTACAAAATAATTATGAAAAAATTAAAAGTATAAGTTTTTACCTAATTATTAAATTCATTGCTTATTATCTTTTTATTAATGAATAAACTGATCATCACGAAAGACATTTATGTTTGTGGTGAGGAAATTATGATTGTGATGTGTTTTTAGTAGGAAAATATATAATATTATCTCTTCCGTTGCAACGCACGGGCATTGTCCTAGTAATAATAAAAGACAATGTGTTTCTCTGATTTCTTGGCCCGTCCACCTAAACTAAGCTGCCTATAAAGTTGAAGTAAATTACCCACCATGACACCCATAAGTCAAAAAAAACTCTTCATTAAAAAAATTACCCACCCTGCCGCCCATAAGTGAAAAAAACACTTCCTTAATAATTTTTATGTTTTTTTTCACCTGTCATTGAAACTGCCCCTAATTAAAGTTAAAGTAAATTACCCATCCCGCCACCCTTAATTGAGAAAAAACGTTAATTGTTTCTCTAAATTTTTCATTTGTCATTGAAACTGATTCTAAAGTTGAAGTAAATTACCGACCCCGCCATCCGTGAAATTGAAAAAATGAGTGTTCATTTGAATTATTCAAACGACATAGGGCCCTCCAATGTTTCATCCATCGTGAGACTGACCTTTTATTTTCCTTCTCATACACGCAACGAGGATGTACTCAAAAAATACACGCATCAAGGATCAGGTCCAGCATCGATCCATTGTGAGCATGTTAGAATGCACATGTATTACGTCTGCATGCGCTCCGGTTCATACACAAATATTCAAATACATATATATAGATGAAGTGTGAATATTTGAAATTTGATTTGAAGACCACAATTTTATTATCCCATTGCAACACACGGGCCTTTTTGCTAATAATTATTTTATGTAAATTGTTTTAAATAGATGAAATAATAAAAAGTTTGAAAATATTGAGGATTTTTTTTAAAACTCACAAAGTTTTGCTTTTTTAGGAATTTTCATAATAAATGCCAATTTTAAAACTTGTTCAAAAATGAAAATATTCATGAAAACACAAAATTGAAAATATATTTTTTTATTATTGAATTTTAATGTTTTTCCGAATTTTAGAAATGAAAAGGTGGGTGAAGAAAAAATCCTGTAAATCATGTGAAACCAGAAAACCGCTGAAGAACATCTGATTGAAGAAAACTATTGGAGAATAAAAGGGAAAATCCTATAAACTAGAACAAAAACAAAAACCGAAGGAAACCATAGTAAACCACCTAAAATCATGTGAAAACCGCCAAACAAAATGAAAACCAGCGGTCGAAAATCGCCGTATGTGGGCCCGCCCGCAACCTTGGGGATACATGTTAGCTGACTATTATGTGCTCATTAGATGCAGAATAGCATTTCTCGTACGGGTCCTAGTGTCCTGAGTCGCCATAGCTTCCCTATAAATAAAAAGAGCACATTCGTTCATCCTTTTGTAAGTAGCACAACTCTAATTTCTAACTATATAGAAAAAAAATACCCTAATCCCATTTTTCCTTCCTTGACATCGCCTCCGACACCAACACATCTAGATCCACATGGAATTCAGATACTCGATATTCTCTCCTCCACGGTAAGCATCTTCTTTATTTCTTATGTTTATCTGTGCATGGTGTTAGCACTACTAGGGATTATGTGGTTGTTTCGCCATAGCAATTGCAACTCAAAACTCAGGATTCAAATTCACAAACATACGAGCTAGAATGCCTTAACATCAAGATAAATTCTTGATTGCTAAAGTGTAGACGAAAGCATATACAACATGTGACACAAAGAATGGTCTCATATGGGCGTGTAACATGCTAGACGCACATCGCATGGGAGTCATATCGTTGCATGAACAAGAAAAGGAATTTCAAACAATTTACACTGCTCGCATATATGCTGGTAAGTAAGCATCCACTAGTTCATATATAAAATATAGATACATAATTGTAGTTACAAATCATTCACTATCACACAAGAAAAGTGTAGTCATATACAATACAAATCATTTTACCTGGCTGATAACTGTGACATCGAGACAGTGGCCTTGGATGCAGAGGATGAACTGGACACAGATGTTTCACCTCGCACTCTACTTGTTAGCTGATTATTATGTGCTCATTACATGCAGAATAGGATATCTCGTACGGGTCCTAGTGTCCTGAGTCGCCATAGCTTCCCTATAAATAAAAAGAGCACATTCGTTCATCCTTTTGTAAGTAGCACAACTCTAATTTCTAACTATATAGAAAAAAAAATACCCTAATCCCATTTTTCCTTCCTTGACATCGCCTCCTACACCAACACATCCAGATCCACATGGAATTCAGATACTCGATATTCTCTCCTCCACGGTAAGCATCTTCTTTATTTCTTATGTTCATTTTTGCATGGTGTTAGCACTACTAGGGATTATGTGGTTGTTTCGCCATAGCAATTGCAACTCAAAACTCAGGATTCAAATTCACAAACATACGAGCTAGAATGCCTTAACATCAAGATAAATTCTTGATTGCTAAAGTGTAGACGAAAGCATATACAACATGTGACACAAAGAATGGTCTCATATGGGCGTGTAACATGCTAGACGCACATCGCATGGGAGTCATATCGTTGCATGAACAAGAAAAGGAATTTCAAACAATTTACACTGCTCGCATATATATTGGTAAGTAAGCATCCACTCGTTCATATATAAAATATAGATACATAATTGTAGTTACAAATCATTCACTATCACACAAGAAAAGTGTAGTCATATACAATACAAATCATTTTACCTGGCTGATAACTGTGACATCGAGACAGTGGCCTTGGATGCAGAGGATGAACTGGACACAGATGTTTCACCTCGCACTCTACTTGTTGAATCAATAAAGGTGGGTCTTGCAGGTTGTATCTCTGGAGAATTTCTTGATAACAACAACATAACTACCTCTGACATCGTTGGCCTTGAAGCAGCGGCTGATTGAGTGCAGAGAAACGCTATCTCTATTATTCTTTTTACCTCTTCTAGCATATATTCCTCATGATCTAATGATTCATCCACCAACTTAATCACGTTCTCATTTTCATATAGCTTCCATGCCTGTACCGACAGCAGGCATAATCAGATGTATGTCTTAACATAACATGAACCGTGTGTACATAAAGAAACCTCAATACAGTAAATACAAAATGATCACATCTTCATCAACTATTAAAGGCGTGCCTATTTAAGCTTCTTGCCGAGGAAGGGAAAGACTCATGCGCAGTAAGTATATTCGCTAGATAGCCCTGTCTCTGACCTATTGGAAATCTTTGGACTCACATTTTCGGTTGTCTGATGGCTGTGAAGGAAAACTTCGTTCACTTCAGATCATTCACTGTTAGGGACAGAACAAAATTTCATTTTTCTAGAATAAGTGGTTGGACAGCTCCACCATTAGCCAAAAAAATAATACTCTGCCACAAGTATTGAGTATGTCTCTGTCTAATGTGTTGTTCAAATGAGATCTAGTTGGTTCATGTCTCGCAACGGGGCATTAGTCCAATTGTCACAAGGCCATGAGAATTTCCGCTGAAATCTCCATTAGAATGGTAGATTCTTGGTTGACTCCATATACCACACACTCATTCACTCAGACTCACCAGTCGTAAAGAACAAAAGGATTCAGAAGTCGAAGGTACCACTGAAATTAATTAATTTTGTGGTGCCTGCATGGGGGTCTGATCCTGATGCAGAACCACCATGCTCGCCACAACTTGCCTGGCAGTAAGCAGTGTTGCCGCAGACATGAGGGCACTCCCAATGCTAGTATCTTAGCACGAAATCATAGGTATTTTGCTTATGTGGCATGGTACTTAATGAAGAAAGAGAGGGAGGTTGTATCTTAGCTAAGATACAACTCTTGCACGTGGCCATATGCAAAAAGCATGGTTAGACTAATCACATTTATGCATGGAGCCAAAATCATTAAATAAGATACAATCTCTAAGAAACAATGCATTGTGGAGATTATATCTTAAGTTTTTATTGCACCTATGATATTGTGCTAAGAAACAATGCATTGGGAGAGCCCTAAAGGCAAGCCAATAAAACACACCTCTTCTTGCAATGCAAGTTTGCGTGCGCTACATAATTAGTCATCCAAGCTGTGTATAACATGTGTCCACAACATAGCATAGTGTTGCCAACGACAACACTATGTTGCGGCATAGATTGCAAGCTTAGTGATGAATAAGGGTGGGAGTGGTAGTTTTACTATGGGAAATGAAATGATTCTAATGGTAAAACTCTCCTCTGCGAGTTATCTACGAGTGTATGCGATGGCTCTATATGTGGTCTACTCTTCAACGACATGAGCACCAACTACAATATTTGATGGTGCGCAAGCGACTGGAGCGGCTAACCGAGGATGTTTTTTTACTCAGCATAGATGGCAGCATAGTCCCCATAGTGGTCCCATGCAAACCTCTCCTTAGGCAACCCCTTTTGTCTTAATAGACTTTGCATCTTCCCTGGTGTGGCTAACAGAGGATGTTTTTTGTGCTTCTAACACTTGATGCGATATTATGAATCACTAAACGTCTTTAACAATAATACTATTAAAAGCATGTTCTTAAAAAAAACTAACTCTTGAAGTTAATCTTGGTGAAGACTGAATCTGGAGCAACATAAACACAGATTGATGCTTACTTAGCAAGAATTTTGTCAATTACTTGTTAAATCTCCATTCGTATAGTGAAAACCAGCCAGAGCATTCATATCACCAAATTAGGAAGTGCAAGTATAAAGAAATATACTCATAAAAATGAATCGAAGATGTGTGAAGTGGTTATATAAAATATGCACGCCATATGTGGCAATATATGGAACCAAGAGAGGCTTTTTAGAAGAAAGATGGATACCAATTCAAGTAGGTACTGTGCTTCAGGCTCAAGCCTTGTATCATTGATTTTTCGACCACTTATTATTTCCAAAATAACTATACCAAAGCTGTATGTGTCAACCTTCTCCGATAGTTGGCCTTGGACTGCATACTCAGGAGCAGTGTAACCCCTGTTAATTAGTAAATATAATTAGAAAATAAGCAATGTGTCCAATGTATTATTTGCATGTGCAAACTTACAATGTTCCTGCAAATCTAGTGTTGACATGGCTATGATCACCAGGTAGGAGCCTTGCCAAACCAAAATCAGCAATCTTAGGCTGGAAGTCATCATCAAGAAGGACATTGCTAGACTTAATGTCACGGTGTATGATACACACATGGAACTCTTGATGAAGATACGCAAGGCCACGAGCCATGCCAACCATGATGTTATATCGCTGCTTCCAGTTAAGTGTTCCACGTCTCTCACCTATTATGCCAGAAAGTGTGCATGTCAGACCATCACTTAGAGGTGCACGTCAGCACTATCATAAGCTAATCAACTCAGTTTGCAAGATTATAGATGTAATTGCCTTATAAAAACATAACTACCATGGGACTAATTTCAGTCTAGCAATAGAGGTGTGAGTGTAAGATTCATTTTAGATTGATGAGACCTTCTATAGCAATAAAATGGGGAATATTATAGCCAATCCATATAAAGATGTTTTCTCACATGTTCAACTTGGTGTAGCCACAAATTTGCACCAGAGGTGGACCAATAATTATTTTCATATTAATTTGGGTCATGTTGGGTTTTCCAAACATTTTTTCCATGATATATAGAATGCTTAGGAAATCTTAGGGTGGGCAGTGGCTCACACGTCCACCCCTAGGTCTGCCCATGTGTCCAACGATTGGACAAATAAGTCAAGTAGATGACATGGCAAGGATCAAGAGAGCATACCGAATAGTAACTTGTCAAGACTACTATTGGCCATATATTCATAAACAAGGAGGCATTCTGAACCCTTGCGAGAACAACCAAGAAGTCGGACAAGATTTCGATGTTGAACATTGCTAATCAGCTTCACCTCACTTTCAAAATCTTCTTTGGCCCTGCTAGTTTGCATTACTGACAACCTTTTTACAGCAACAATTTTCCCATTTTTTAGCAAACCCTGTTAGAGACATTAAAAAACACTTTTGTAATAATCCAATAAAGTACAATGAAAAAGCAACTTGGTAACATGGCGTTCTCATTCTAATTTTCCGTTATGTACAATTGCCTTTTGTCCGCAATTCTCCATAGTGGATTAAATATTTGAAGATCACCAGACCTTAAAGACATATCCAAAACCACCTTCTCCAATTTTACTTTTCTCACTGAAATTATTGGTTGCAGCCTTAAGATCGCGATAGTAAAAATTTGTTGGACCTTGCAATTCCGTTGCTCCAAGTATATCACCTAAGATAACAAACAGTTAGTTGAAGAAACACACAATCAAATAGAAGTTAATTGATTTTCTTTCCAACTAACTTCTTAATACCATTTAATATGCAAAAATAGGGCAGTTCTTTTAAATGGAACTAATTACACTCGCAAATAAAAAACAAATACAAATAGTTCATTGAAAAATCGTAATACAACTAGTATATTATGCCATTGTGTAAATAGGAAAATCCTGGAATTTTAGAGTAACCTAGTTCTCGTGAACAACTGGACAAACACAATGTTTCCCTAGCTACCAACACTTGATATTTTTTGCATAGTGCTACATTAAAAACAGAAAAATCAAAGGTTCACAACATAACTACAAAGTATGGGATAATTCAAAGGTGTGCCTAGCCTAGAGGCACACACACACAAATATGTACAATAAAAATCCCCTTTTTATATCTCCGAATTTCACTTTGTCTATGTGGCAAAATGGTCGCATTTCATGAAAATTTCAAACATTTACATGTTTCTTCTACATTTGAAAACATAATTTTTAATTTTATTGTTCTATGGGAGCGCATGATCGCTGGAGTCATTTTGCTTCTCTTGACATTATTTTACTTCAGGATGGAAATTTTATGACGGCCATGACTCATAAAAACAAGTAAGATATGATGGCAACTTCCTAAATTCACTTTTCTTTCAATGACTAAAATTGTGAGTTACCAACAGAGATTGTTTACATATTTAACTTAATAATCAATGGCAGTCTGGTTGCTATGGAGAATTAGGATAGTGACCCAGTAACAATGGATATTGTGCGATTCATAATGGCATCAATAAATGACTGATGATCATTAGAAATAAAGCTATAATCCACAGTGTGATAATATAGTTACATATGTGAAAAAAGCAAACATATCGCTCTCTTGTTTAATCATTTGGGAGTCCTATCCAATGGATGAATCAGGAGCCTCTGTCGAGTAGTACAATGATAGAACTTTGTGCCATAATCATCATGGCAACACGGCACAATAGGGGCATGGCATAGCAAACGTTCTGTTGAGGCATCTCATTAGATGGAACTTACAGAATCACTTCGTTACCCTCAAGATGACTAAATGGAAGCAACTTTTTTTGAATCGAAGGCAAAAAAATTACTTGTTTAATTTATTAAGAATATATGTTTTTGCTAGTTAATGACATCAACTTGGATCATGTTTGTAAGATCACATTGAAAAAATAGACAAGAAGTGAAGAGCTTTAACTTCTAGTAAGTGGGGTACTTCATGACATTTACCTCTCTGAGGTTTCTGTAGCTTCTTAGACCGCCAAATCCATAACAAAGCTAATAACACTAAAAGCATCAGGAAGGCTAGACCTCCCAAAACCCCTCCTACAATGGCTCCCTTCACTCTTGATTTTCCTGTAACAAATCATGTATTGTGATCTTTAAACTAAAGGTGAGCATTGAGTTAGAAACATAAAAATTTCATTGACTTGGGTTTTCGTAAGACTTATTATAATAATCAAATTGACATCAAAGTTCAAGCAAACAAGTTCCCTAGAGGAAATAAATATGCTTACCTTCATGACAGGATAGAGAATGTTAAAATGCAAACTCACCACGACCATTGTGTTCCAAATGTACAAAAATAAGATCCAAAGTACTACAGTTAAGTTTTAAAATTGTTCCCTCAAGTACTACATAACTAATTCTCCGTGAAGTCCAAACAATGTTTCTTCTACACACCCCCACTACAAAAACTTCTGCACCTAACCCATCCAATTGGTACATCAAATGTTTAAAAAAAATCACTTGGTTGAAATACCCCTACAGCAAAAGCATTATCATTTTTGGGAGAATTTATTTTCTAGCCAAAAATCATGCTAATTTTCCGATGTCTAACTATTAATTCAAAAAGGAAAGGAAAAAAAGGTTAAATAAGGATATAGTGCAATCTTCAAACTTTGGGAACTGTACAATAAATTTATTTTCATAATCGAGGTAACAAGGGGTTAGGAGGAGCCATGGTTGTGATGCAATACTAGTGGTGTGTGTATGGGGGACTTATGTGAAGTTCATCACATGTTCAATCTTAAATAAGTTTGGCTCACTCATGGACTATGACCAAATGATATGTCAAGAGAGATAACGAGTGAAGTGCTCTATGAGTAGATCAAGTACAAAGCAACGCCACCTCAAAGCTCCCTCGAAAGTGATTTGGGATACTTAACACAAGGGCACCTCGAAGCCTGCCTTCCCATGTTAATATGAGCATTACTCGGTCACTCGTATCATGATAGACAACCTTTAGCCTTTATAGGATCCTTGGAGGGGATGTCTCTCCCCTTGAGTTCATTCAAGTGTGAATTAATGGTTACATGCCCATGGGTGAATCTATATAAGCTAAGGATACTTGATAAACGAACAAGACTGTCTTTGATGAGGTATGTAGGACATGTAAGATAGGGACGAGCGACTCTGGCCCTGATTTTTTAGGGAAGTTCTTCAGTCTTTCCAGTCCAAAGCACATGAAGGTTTTGCGATTCTGCATCATCTTTGGTGATGCTATTGTCTTTTCTTGTGCATACTCTTCCACCATGCGATATAGTTGTTCCATGGTTCATGGATCTTGGTAAATTGCGTTGATGACTAGGTTTACTTCTGCCTAATACAAGGCTAGCATAAAGGTATTAATTACATTGGGCTTGAGGCACTGATGATTTGCCTCCGGGTCTTCTGAGAACTTCTCGAGGCAATTTTGAGCGTGAAAAATCTCGCACATGTCCATCAAGCAACCCTCAAAAGCGTGGATGGTAGTGTGTATATGTCAAATAAGTAGCGTGAGTTTGAATTTTTGTCATGCCGCTTTAAAGTAGTATGCTAGAAAATGTTTGGGAAGGTTACTGCATTTCCATCTTGATGGGGTTTCAAGATTGCTTGACCTCATGTGGTGTTGATGTTGTTCGTCGTGGCAGTACATGTCGTTTTCATCTCACTTGGAATATTTTGGTAAACTACCTCAGAATGTTCTTGTCAAGTGTGAGTTCTCATGATAGTGTTTTTGGGTACATGTTATTCTGAAATCATCACATTCTCTTCCAAATGCTCGCGTGGTCCTTCGTGGCATCCATTCGGGATGTGGCCCTCTTGAAATGTGTTCCTTAACATGTTGTCATTTGCACCTTCAAGGGAGGCCTATTCGGTACAAGTTCTATTTAATGTGGCACTTCTCTAGGAGATCATGCATGATGGAGTTGGAAAGCAAAGTGGTTAAGGTTGGTCCATAATAAGGATTGAAACAATGAGCTCCATTTTCAATAGACACTCAAACCATTTTCGATAAGTTGGTGGCATTGAAGGTCAGAGCTCCGCGTTTAACGGTCCGAGATTCTCTTGGTGCACATGATACTCTTGACTTGATCTTCTATTTTTTTTTCTCCCAATTTGATTGGTTGACTATAACTAGTCGTTTGGTTGTTTTGGCTTGATTTTGAAAATTCGCTACAAAGATGCCATGCATACCTCGGTGGGAAATCATATAAGGAATAATTAATTACCCAAAAAACGCTATGCTAGTCGTGCAACCACCAAACATTGGCACGCATGGTGCAATACAACACAAAACAACAAAACTTCTCCAAGCACTCTATTGCAGGCCTGCATAGCAGCGGAGCCACACTAACAGTGTTGGTGGTGGTCCGTCTCTTGTTCATCACATAGTGGTTGGATGTTGGTCATTGCGAGTGGCGGTGGTCATCTTGTTGGCGTGGTGACTAGGTGCGCAAGCAGGAACCCCTATTTGTATATCAGATACAACGAATGGTGTAGCACAGAAGGCTCATGAGATATGTTGAGATGCACCACTTTTTCTCTCTTTTAACCTCATGTATCCACGACAACTTAATTGATTAGCAGTAGAGGGTTTTGTAAGCCTGGGCTAGTATCCATCTAGCTGGAATGAGTGCTAATGTCATAAACAAAGGGGCCACAAGCAGTGCTAATGTCATACTTAGATGTAAGGTATTATCTCACATCTAGATGACATATAGTCAGACCCTAACTTTTATTCCCAAATGATAAGTACAGAATGTTTGGAATGAGCAACGGTAACCCGAACATTTTTCATGACAAGCTTAGTTGATGAGAGGATGGGAATTTAGTGGCAAGCACGGCAATTGAAGCACGAAAGTTGTCATGCTGGACAACTAAATTTGCCATCCTGAGGTCACTAAGCTAGCCATCGAAAGCGTTCGGAGTTGCCATGTGCTCGTATCGAACGTCTGTTACTTATCGGGGTCAGTTTTATTATGTTAGTGATCTAAACGAGTGAGACATTTTGGCTCCCGGGCTCCATGGAGCCCGGTTTTTTGAAAAAAATCAAAATTCAAATTTTCCGATGTCAAAAAAATCTGAAAAAATTTATGCAAGTATGTAAGGATGTAACGTATATGTGTGTAAAATTTTATGATGAAATACCTTGAATTACGGCCTCCACACGCTGTACACGCCGGCGCCGGCGGCCATCGCAACAAGCCGCGGGAAGCGAGGCGCAGCGATTGCGAGGTCGCCGACCAGCGCTCGCGGAGAGGTTAGCGCGGAGTTGGGCAAAGGTGGAGTTCAGGGCGGAGAGGAAGGCGGCCGTGGGCGTGGCGTTGTACAGGCTGCACCCTTGGTTGAGCAGCATAGCCTGCGGGTCAGCCACCACGGTGAACGGAACCAACGCGGCCAGCACTAGAGCCGGCAACAGCGGGCAGTGAGCCATCGGCGCCACCGGCGAGAGGAGATCGCCGTGAACTCTGGGTGGGTTTTGGACAAGAGGCGTGGCGCTGGTTGGGAATGTACTACTGTACAGTAATATTTGGGTTGAATTGGGAAATCGGGAAGTGCAAGGTGGTATAAATACGAGGCTTTTTACCGTATAAGGACCAACGAAAAAAATAGCACGCTATATCGACGTTATAACGAAGTTATAGCATATCAGGAAAGGAAATGCTATATTTAAGCCAATTCAGCCGTTACGGTGCTATTCACGTTATTAACCGCTACAGCTCGCTATAACGTTATAACCTGTCACGTTATAGCGTACAGATGAAAAAACAAGGCAGCCCAGCAAGCCCAGCAGCCCAGCCCGGCAGCGTTCCTCATAACCTCTTGCTCTGTTCAATACGTACTTCTAATCAACCCTGGCTGGTGCACTTTGGGTGGCTGGCAATGACTGAACTTTGTATGTTAGATAAAATAAATGAACAATACTGAACTTTGTATACTGTGCAAAAATCATTCTTTGGCTTTCAGTACATTTTCCTTTGCTGCGTTTTTGTTTCTTTATGTTCTTGTTTGAATTAATAGTGTAGCCTCTAGCTGTACTGAATTACTGAGTCATGCTTTGGATTTGGTGGCGGTTGAAGTTGGTAGGAACTGAGTCATGCCTTGAATTTGGCCCTTGTGTATGCAATGCTCATTTGCTCCTGGGAAAATTTAATTGCTGAAATACTATATTTATAGATATATTTGTATTTTTTTCGTAAACGCTATTTTGAAATATAGCACGCTATTAGCGCGCTATAACTTGTGTAGCATCTGAAGAAGACCCTCGCTATATTTTATAGCGCGCTATTTTTTTCGTTGATAAGGACGAGTGAATTTATCCCGTCCATACAGTAGATGCAGTGGTCCAGATTGATCGATACTCTGTGACCGACTAAAGGAGCATACTACTAGTAAGTATTTTGCAGTCAAAAATACTAGTTGGCCAGTCCTCTCCTCCATCTTTCCACACCGTTGGCCGCCATCCCGAAACTCGGTTTTCATAGGATACTTTCTTTCTACGCCTACCCAACTTGCAGCAATTTCGACGACTCCCTGCAATTTTGACTGTTGAGTATATTGATTATTAGGAAACAAGAGATAGACTAGAATTTATTTTTGCCTTGTCTTGTACTTCAAGTTGGTCATGTACTTCTATATATATTTCTCCAAGACTCAAGCAATAAACATCGATTGCACCAAATCTCTCTCTATACTTCTACATGGTATCACCATAAACACGATCTAAACCCTAGCCACCGTCGTCGCTTTCGCCCCTGGCGCCGATCCATGATCGCCGGCGCTGGGGGCGCGCAACCCGTAGCTAGGGTTCGTCCGCCGATCCCGTGGATCGGTTGCCCTAGAGTCTTTTCTCCTGATCCGTTGATCGGGGCTTTTTCTCTCGCGCCGGTCGTCCTTGATCGACACTCTTTTTGGTTTTCCGTCTAAGATCGGTTTGAGTCGCCCACCATCGTCGTCGATCTACCGCGCCTCTACTCCGACTCCGACGCGGCTGTCGGCCTCTTCATCGACCCGACGACCCACGCGTCGCGCGCCGGCCGGCAACGGCCGTTGTCCGCGCGACCTCTACGTCGCCTCGGCGCTTTCGCGTGATGCGACTGCCCAAGAGGGCCGCCTTCCGCGCATCAGCGCCACACGTTGTCGTCATCGACTGTCGCCGCGTCTGCTTCCGATCGGGCATCCTCCACCGCCATCATTGCCACCCGAGACGTCCCCGCCTCCGCCTGCAGCAGCGTCGGCTGGCCCCACGCCGTCCGTCCGTGCGCCGACTGGACCCGCGTCGGCTGTCCCGACGTCGTCCGGCACCGCGTCGACCGGCCCCGCACCGCCTGGACTTGCGCTGGTTGGATCCTCTTGGCCCTCCGTTGCCATCATCACACCGGGCGACACCCTCCACCTCGCAGGCGATCGGCTTGATCACCCACCCGCCCGTGATCGCCCCATCCACGCCGCGCCGATGACCCGCGCAGTCGTCTGCGTGCGCCCCGTAGGATTCCGAGACGAACGCCTCCGAGTACGAGCGCCTACCACCGGTCGAGCATCAGACGGCCGCCGCGTCGCCCCTTCGGTCCGTGGCGCCCCCCAGTGGAACTCCCGGCGGCTTCACCGACTTGTGCGCCGCCGCTGCGTCGCCCCTACGGGTCGCAGCGCCGTGGCACACGGGCCACACCGCCGCCCCGAGGCCGTACCCGTGGTGGCACCAACCCACGCGCCGCCGCTGCGTCGCCCCTTCGGGCCGTAGTGCCGCAGCCAGGGTCAATCGTCGTCTCGAGGCCGTCCGCTTCAGGCTGTCCCCGAGGCTGCACCGACCCTCGTGTTGCCACTGTGTCTCCCCGTCGGGTCGTAGCGAGCGTGGCGCGCGGTCCCTGCAACCACCCCGAGGTCTTCCCCGCCGTCGCCCTGACTCGCGCGCTGCCGCTGCGTCGCCCCTTCGGGCCGTAGCGTCGCGGCGCGCGGTCCACTCCGTCGTCCCCATGCGTCGACTTCTATGTGGTATGTGCCGCGCCGCCTTTCTTGGCGCAAGAACACCACCGTCCGCGCATGGTCTTTGTCACGCTGTTGGGTTCTTCATCGCCTACTTCTAGCATAGTCGTCGTCGCGCCACCCGCCCCACTGCCTCTCACCTGAGCTGCGCCGACACCCTGTTCGCCGCTGCCGCTCACCCGAGCCGCGCCGCCTCTACCGGCGATCGACATGGCCCCTCACGGGCCGCCTCTGGTTTCGCCAACTACATCGTCGTCCACCTCTTCGTCTTCGTCCAGCACCAGCTCATCGTCAGCGTCGCCGTCATCTTCCCCGACCACTTCATCTAGCTCTGGCAACCGCAACATCTCCACCCTCGGCACCTTCTACCCCTTCGACGAGTTGCGCCACAATCGTCGTCGAGCCCTTCTCTGATGGTCTCTCCGAAATGGCGTACAGCTCCTACTGGTCCCCGTCTACGCATGCCCGATACTGGCAACACTGATGTGTGCCTTCATCTACGACGTGTTACCGGGCCTGGCAAGCCTGGTGTGATGCTTCGTCGACATCGTCTTCGTCTGTCTACACATGCTCGGTGCTGGCAACACCAACGCGTGCCTTCGTCTACGACGTGTCCCCGGGATTGGCAAACCTGGCGCGACGCTTCGTCAACACCGTCTCCTTCCGGAAGTCACCACAATCTTCTTTGCGATGTCCCATGCTACGACTGACGACCGTCCGCCAGTGCCGCTCTTCCCGAGCCGCACTACGCTCCTGACTTCCTTGTATCCGCGACTCCTCGACGACTACCTCGACACTGGCTACCCTGACTTGACATCGACCACAACATTTCTCGCACGGCTACCTCGACTACGGTTTCACCACTCTACGCTCTCGGCTACCTCGACATCGACACAAAGGGCTACCGCCTGCTTGGGAACCTCGTTGGCTTCCACTTCATCCACAAACTCCGCGATGCGTCGACCGTTACGACTGTGATGGGGATGTCCGTCGGCTTCGCATTCAGATTCTTCTCCAGTCTCACCGTCTGCGTCGCTACGTTGTGACTGCGCGGGGGTGTTGAGTATATTGATTATTAGGAAACAAGAGATAGACTAGGATTTATTCTTGCCTTGTCTTGTACTCCAAGTTGGTCATGTACTCATATATATATATGCCTCCAAGGCTCAAACAATAAACATCGATTCCACCAAATACCTCTCTATACTTCTACACTGACAAACGCTCGTCAAGTTTCTTCCTCGTCCTTCTTTGACCCCGGGCATAGCAGAAATCGACTCACGCTCGGAAAAAATAATTCTTGTACGTAACATTTAGCAAATGTGAAAAAAAACACACATTCTACAGCCGGAAGATCTTTTGGACAGATCGATATTTATCCATGCCACTAGGCCACTAGGTTCGTGTAACATCCACCTCACTCATTCCTCGGCTACTTGCGTTTCCTTGCCATCATCGGCTGCTGCTACTCCCAAAACTATGGATATTTTGATACTATGAGATGTCGAACCTTCTCATATTGAATGTGATATAAGGTCAGTTTTTGTAGGGCTTATGGATGGCTGTCAAAATAAGCTGCCCTCTATTCAGCTTATTCTAGCAGCCCAAGCTAAAAATTTATTTTAGAACACACTAATTAAGAGTTAACAGGCATTTTCTCAAAAAAGATTTACCGGACTTAATTTTAAAATACATTTTTAGGTTAAGTTGCCAGAATAAGCAAAATGGAAGTGAGCAACCACCCATAAACCTCTCAAAAAAATTGCCCGTAGATGATATGGCACATACATCAACCGCTGCAACGATAAATTGCCTAGAAAATATCCATGCAACGGACGGTTGACATGACTCAGTACAAGTAATTATTTTTTGAGGTAACGGTACTATTAAATTGTACCGTAAAAGACCTCCAAAATATTGCTAGCAGTGATAGTCCTGTGAAACTTCACATTTTTCATGGGGCCTTTTAGACTGGTTTGAAAGAGAAAATACCGAAGTTCATGGGGAAAGCAACATAAGCGATGCAAGGATAATAGTTTTTTTTTGGTGAAGTATAGTTTTTCTTTTGGGGATAATAGTTTGTGAAGAGTGACTATAGCTGAGTGATCTTGAGATAATTATTTCTCAATTGATATTGTTAGTTATCTGATCAAAATTATCTCATCTCTTCTATTACTTCTAGTGTCCTTTGTATCTTAATTAACAATTGATTAATTAACAGATCTCATGTATTTCCTGGAAAAATAACATTGGACTGTTCTTAGCGCTGACTTGAAATTGTCACTCTCTCTATCCCACATTATAATTCTTCTCATGGTATCCTTGAAAATAAAATGTTTTTGTGGGAGTATTTCTTAGCCGCATGAGACTTGAATAGTCCAAGTCCACGGATATCGACAGCTAGCATACGGTAGCTGAAAGGTAAATTGTAATGCTGTGACCTTGTGGGAGACTAAGAGTAGACTAACTCAAGTACTCCCTTCGATACAAATTAATTGACACACACTTAGTACAACTTAGTACTAGAGTTGTACTAAGTGTGCGTCAATTAATATGAATCGGAGTGAGTACTAGATATTCAAGTGCTCCATAGCACGGTCAAAGCAAGAGAAAACTATACGTCGTGGTTAATTCGCTCTTATCCTTTTGCTCCTACGCAAGGTCACCCAGCGGCTAGTGTTTCTCGTGCCTCCTGCCGGTGCTGCCGCCGGTCTGCCTCGTCTTCCGTGGTCTTAGGGACATGGAGGCACGGTTTGTTAGGATTTGTGTCTTGTTCAGAGAGGCGAGGCGGCGGTGGCTCTTTCAAGTTGAAATAAAGTTATTTTCGTCTACACTTCATTTCGGTGAATCTGGTCTTCGTTTGTCTGTGTTCGTGTGTCTATAGATTGGATCTTTCCTATCTACGTTTCTCTACATCAGTGGCAGTTATTGTTCTAGTGTGTTGGTCCTATGCGTTCTTAGCATGACAATTTCCTGACTGTCTACTACTACAAGGTTTGCCCGACTCCAGGGAGCAGGGACGGAACCTCTTGGGGACCATACTAGGCCATGGCCCGGTCTTCCCTCCCAAAAAACATAAGTATTTTTTCTCAATAAAATCAGTAAATAGTGGCCCATCTAATGTAGTTTCATTGTTTGGCCCGTGCTAGCACTTCGGGCTTAGCATTTGGCCCCTCCTTACTTTCGTGTCACGGTCCGCCACTGCCGAGGAGAGAGGGGCGATGATAGTTGCATGCCTTCAGCTCGCTCCAGTGCTTGAAATCGTCACTAGGTGGTTTGCGGGCCAGGATGTAATTTTTACTTTGGGTGTTCTTTATCTACCTTGACAATTGATGAATAAATTGGAAGTGCTCGCCGCCAAAAAAATTACTATTGTATCCTCACGATGCGGTTTCTTTCACCTGTCCTGTAATCTGTAGGGCTTTGTGTGTCCTTTCTCCCAGAGTAAATCTAGCAAAGTCATCATATCCAGGGGCGGCGCCAGGCCCCAGGCAGCCAGGGCCTTGGCCTGGGGGGTGGCTTGTCACTCCTTCGTTAGTTGTAGCTATAGCTACAGTATCTGACACTGTACAACACTGTATATAGGTTGTTTGCCTGGGTCTTGTGCTCATCCTGGCACCGCTACTGATCATATCGGTAGTCGTCATCAGAATGTGGAGGTGCGTGTATGGATAGTGTGTTGCTTCAAACCTGGCCATGGCGCAAGGAGGAAGAACCTGAAGCTTCTCTCCTGCGCTGGCGGTTGGGTTTGAAGCAAGCTCCAAGGTGAAGGAAGCGAGCTCATTTATGGAGCGAGATCTATAAATTATGACGATCATAAGATATCTAAGAACCCTGATAGAGTGTCATTTTAAGTCAAAACCATCATCCCAACAATTATTATGGCATGCGCGGGTGCCTCCATGGTTGACAGGATGTGCGCCTCTACGTGTGCATGTCTCGCCTCGCCTCCATGGCTGCCGACGAGATGGAGGCCTGAAAGATGTCATATACTCATATGTTTTAAGTTTGGAGGCCTGAAAGATGTCATAATATAGTCTACAAAATTAAAGGATCTAGAGTTTGCATTTTCACAGTTTTTTGAGTTTTACATTTTCACAGTTTTTTGAGTATTTTCTACATGGGTAATTGAGGATTTACCATAAGTTGACAGCTGTTTGCTACAGTGATTTCCCCCTGGTTTTTGACTTTTTTTTTGCTCGGTGTGATTTACCGGTGAGGGTTGAGGCCAGCAAAATATCAGAGCCCATTACCCACCGCTCTTCCTGAATCTTTCTTCTTTTGTCATGTTGAAGGTTGTGCCTGGCACTGATCTTCTTGAAGGCGTTGTTTTTGAAGAGTTGGACATCAGGTGTTGGATTGGTGGTGGTTGTGTTGTGGCTCCGAGGATTGTAACTCTATAGCAGGACTATTCTTTTTTTTCGTCTCTTTTTGTTTTTTGATTGGCTGAGTGCATCTGTAGTGCCTTTTGGGCATTGTGTAGTTGCAGAGACCGGATGTAATTGATATCTTTTCGATATTAATATATTCTTCTTTTCTAAAAAAAACAAAGGGTGGAGCGGGCATTCACCTCCACAGGCATCTTCCACTCCTCCTCTCCTCCACTTTCCCTTCTTCCCTTCTCCTCCCTCCCTCCTCTTCCTCCACCTCCAGCCATGGCCTCCTCATCCACCGGCGACCTCCTCCTCGTCCTCCTCCACCCATCCGGACCTTCTCCTCCGTCTTCTCCTCCACCTCCGGCCATGGCCTCCTCCAGCAACTACGGCGACCTCCTCCTCCTCCACCCACCGGCGACCTCCTCCTCCTCCACCTCCAGCCATTGCCTCTTCCACCACCTACGGCGACCTCCTCCTCCTCCTCCACCACCTCCGGAGACATCCCCCGGCGAGCCCCTCCTCCTCCACCACCTACGACGACCCCCTCCTCCTCCACCACCTCTGGCGGCCTCCCCCTCCTCCACCATCTCCGGCGGGCCCCTCCTCCACCCCGCATCCTCCAGCAACCCGCACCTTCAGCAGCTACGGCGAGATCTAGATCTGGCCCCACTTTTTTTGAAATTTGGAAAACAAATATGTGACGCATGTGGTCTAGGTGCGCCACAGAAATATTTCTGTGGCGCATGGGTGCTAGGTGCGCCACAGAAATATTTCTATGGCGCACGGCTACATGCGCCACAGAAAACAAATTTTAGTGGCGAGGTTTTTGTGGCGCGCCCACATATGCGCCACAGAAAGTGAAAATAGGTGCGCCACAGATAGCCAGTTTCCTAGTAGTGGCACGAAGAGCAGTGCAACTCTGATTTGTTGCAAGGTGGAGGAGGTCGCCCCGGCCTTATCGATCCTTGATTGCCCGGTGCTCCCATTTGCAATAGAATACATTGGTCTGCCTCTTTTGGTTTCGTGTCTCACCAAGAAGGATCTGCATCCCTATGTTGACAAAGTTGCGAGGCACCTACCTACATGGAAGATGCCGATGCTCTGGAAGGTTGGGCGTCTTATTCTCTTGAATTCCACACTCACCGCTACTTCCATCTACCCCATCCTCGTCCTCGTGTTACAACAGTGGTCCATATCATGCGTGGACAAGCTCTGTTGTGGCTTCTTTTGGAGAGGCCATGAGGCGGCAAAGGGTGGGCACTGCAAGGTCAGTTGGAATACGATATGTTCCCCCAAGGATTATAGTGGACTTGGTGTGAAGAATCTAAATCTCCTAAACACCGCGCTTAAGAGTAAAATGGAAGTGGCACAAGTGGGTGGGCATTGCAAATTGTGGGAGGGTTTAGAGATTGAGATCCCGGTGTTGGCAGATCATCTTGGTGTCGCAGCCATCTCGTTTGGGCTGGCATTGGCGAGCGGATTAGATTCTATACGGATCCCTAGATTCACGATCAGTGTCTTGCTAACGTTGGTCCCACACTCTTCGATCGTGTCAAAACCTCAACAAGGCGCATGTTGGTTTGTCGGGCTCTCCCTAATGCTCGATGGATTCTGGAGATTCGGGAACCCCTCTCAGTCCCGGTGATCGCGCAAGTGATTGAAGTTTCACACCTTTAGTCGAATTTCCATCTTGGTGAGTCGCCGGACACCTTCACCTGGAAGTTGGATGGCAACGGCTTGTTTTCGGCGGCAAGTGCTTACAATTCTCTCTTCCTTGGTCGCACTTTCCCTTCGGGTGCCTTGGAGAATTGGAGCTCTTGGGATTCCCTGGAAGTCAAAATTTTCATGTGGCTCACGCTCCAGGCATGGATCTGGACAACGGCTAGGCTTGCTCAGAGCGGCATGGAACATCCTGAGTCGTGCCCTCTCTGCTGCTAGGCTGATGAGACTGCGGACCACCTCCTCGGTTGCTCATTCTCTTGGGAGATCTGGTTCTAAGTACTTCTTCCACGACGTCTGCATGCGGCCATCCCATCCCCTAAGAGTAAACTTTGTGATTGGTGGCCATCTATTAGCTCTTCGGTGGATTGCGCTGCATCCAGGCGTGAACTCAACTCCCTCATTAGCTGCACATGCCGGATGCTATGGTTGGAGCACAATCGTCGGGTTTTCGACAAACAGGCACGATTGTCACAAGCTGTTCTCATGGGGAGTTAGTGAGAGTGGATGTTATGGGGCTTGGCTCGACATGCCATGGTCGATGATGATTAAGGCTAGTCTAAACTAAGTGTTGAGATGTGGTATGAGGTATTCCTCACACTATCATATGTATAGTGTGTCATTGTTGTAATTGTAACTATTGTATATCCCACTTTCTTAATATATAAGATATGCAATCTGCATGGTCTTAAAAAATGGTACTAAGTAAAAGGACTTAGGGCAACTCCAACGCCCCGATGCATTTCATCTGCGTGCATCTGCATTTGGGTCAAAAGCCTAAAAAACGTGCCCAACGCGTGGACGCAACCACATTTATTGGCGGTCGTACGTCCGCTCGGTGTCCGCACGGGCGCAAACTCGGTGCAAAACAGTGCCGAGTTTGAGCCCATGTGCCCACCCGCTAAGCAGCCTCTGTGATGCCTTTTTATAAGAAGATCGCACGGGTGCCTCGTCGCTATCCACTCGCCCCACTAGCGCCACGCTTCCTCCACTTGCGCGAGCAGGGCACGACGCCCCTCGCTACCAAGTGCGCTGAAACCATGCCGAAATGGTTTGGGACGGCGAAGAACGACGTCGAGGCTTCCGAATCCGGCTCCGATCGTCGCCGACGTGACTCGTCCCCTTCCCCACCCCCTTCACGGTCATCGTCGCCAACTCCACGGTAGGCATCACATAACCGGATCTACGTGCCGACACATTAGTGTCGACACTAATGGCATTAGTGGTGCCCGCTCCCATGATCGGACGTGCACCTCCGTGCGACTGGCGAATCAGCCGCGGCCGCGTCTCCGTGCCGCCAAACTTGGCGCCGACGTTGCACCATCAGAGGGTGACGCGGGCACCCGCGCCAGATATGAATCAGTGTGCCCCTATCGCCGCCCTTCCTTCGGCCGTCGTCAAGCCGGAAGAAGCCAAGAAGGAGGCCGAGTTCCAGCGCGCGCTGGCAGTGGAGGCCACGTTTGCGTGGGCCATAGGGCTCTCCGTCGAGGAGAAGAAGCTCAGGTGGTCGGGGCTCGAACTCGCCATCAAGCAGAGCGTGGAGGCACCGCCCTCGCCGCATGCACGCGTCCGCGGTGGACCCATCATCGGCGGTGCGATACCACCACCGCCACCACCACCACCGTATGTGTCGGCTGCGGAGGAGCCCCCACAGACGCTGAAGTACGCGCTACCTCCTCAACCGTTGGATTGGTGGGTGCCGCAGTTCCAGCCGCCGTACACGCCAACACCACCGCCACCATACGGCCACGGGGTGGACTCGCCGCCAGTCCATCGCCATCGTACGTGCCTTTTTTTATTTATGCTTAAGTTTAATTAACATTTTAATTAGTGTAATGTGAACTTTTAGGTCGTGTTGACTTTTTTTAATTAATGTTTTCTGTTTAATTATCGTGAAGTCCGCGCGGTCGTGGGGCAAAAAGTGGACATAAACGTTCTTTGCGTCGGCGCGTTGAAGTTGCCCTAAGGCTGGTGCTAGTGCGGGCGGTAGCGCGGGCGCCCGCGGGCGAGATGGAGGCGAGAGGGAGGCGAGAGCCTAGAGGCGGGCGGTGGCTGGCTCGCCCGGCGGTAGCGCCCGCTACCGCCCGCACTAGCGGCGAGAGCGGGGCGAGAGGGGGGCGGCCGTGAGAGCTGATGTGGAGGAGAGAGAAGTGAGAGCTGGCACTATAGCCCATGCACTGGCACCGTGGGGTGAGAGTGGGGTAAAAGCTGACGTGACGAGGCTATAGCCGGGCGGTGCTCTGGCACCAGCCTAAGTAAAATGACTTACGGAGAATTATGTATGATTATGAAGTCCTTGTCCATATAATGAAGCATTGTATGTCGTCCTTGTCTTCAGGATCGAACTACGATAATTTTGAAGCATCCATTGTCTTGGCAATTGCCTGCGCAATAACAAAAATATCCTATAGGACCGGGTCGTATGTGCCCGGCCAGACGGGAGGAGATCCCATCCTTATTTGAGCTCTTGGCAGCAAAACACCAGCCCGTGCAACTGGACGGGCATCATGTGCTCGGCTGTTCACCATGGCCGCCGCATGCCCCGAGTGGTGACC
This sequence comes from Bromus sterilis, assembly GCA_950022295.1. Lineage (NCBI taxonomy): Eukaryota > Viridiplantae > Streptophyta > Magnoliopsida > Poales > Poaceae > Bromus > Bromus sterilis. The sequence continues at coordinate 298,146,993 of OX465601.1, read as the reverse complement.
AACGTCTCCCTGCCGAATGCTAGCATCCATGGCCAGCTTGGTGAGCTCAACTTCTCAGCTCTTCCCTTCCTCACATATATCGACCTTAGTAACAACAGTCTCCATGGTGCAATACCTTCTAGTATCAGCACCCTGTCAGCACTTTCGGTAGTTGACCTTGCCTACAACCAGCTCACAGGGAAAATTCCTTATGAGATTGGTGGCCTGCAAAATCTCAAGCACCTTGGTCTCTCGTTTAACAGACTCACAGGACATATCCCTGCGGCTCTCGGTAACCTCACAATGTTAACTCATCTTTTCATTCACCAAACCATGGTATCAGGTCCCATTAATGAGGAGATTGGAAGGCTTGTCAACCTACAATGGCTACAGCTAAGCAACAGCACCTTAAGCGGCATGATACCAAAAACCCTTGGAAATCTGACCCGACTAAATGGTCTGTACCTCTTTGGCAATCAACTTTCAGGGCCAATACCCCAAGAACTAGGCAAGCTAGTCCATTTGCAAGATCTTGAGCTTAGTTCAAATGATTTGTCGGGTCCAATTCCAATCTCCATAACCAATCTCACTAAGATGAACACACTTTTTCTCTTCAAAAACCAAATCACAGGTCCAATACCTTTCGAATTGGGCCTCTTGCTGAATCTCCAAATGTTAGACATGTCCTCCAACCAAATATCTGGCTCTATTCCTGGCAGCATAGGAAATATTACCAAGCTAGTAATACTAGACCTCTCTCAAAATCAGATAACCGGTTCCATCCCCCATGAAATGGGCAATCTGATGAACCTCGAATATTTAGCTTTGTACCAGAACCAAATTTCAGGATCAATACCAAAAACTTTTGGCAAGTTGCGAAGCATCCAAATGTTGTACATTTACGATAATAATTTGTCAGGTTCTCTTCCTCAAGAATTTGGGAATCTCATCAACCTTGTTGACCTTCAGCTAGCTAACAACTCACTTTCAGGACCTTTACCTACACATATATGTACAGGAGGCAGACTTCAAGTTCTCACTGTCTCTTCTAATATGTTCAATGGCCCCATTCCAAGCAGTTTAAAGACATGTACGAGTTTGGTTAAAATTGACCTCATGTCGAACAAGCTAACAGGAGATATTTCTGAGCACTTTGGTGTGTATCCACAACTAACAAAGATGCGCTTGACATCGAATAGACTCTCAGGGCACATCTCACCAAATCTAGGTGCATCTACCCAACTAACGCTATTGCATCTAGCACAAAATACGATCACAGGTTCCATACCTTCAATCCTTTCTAAATTATCCAACCTAGTAGAGCTAAGGCTCGATTCTAATCATCTCATCGGTGATATTCCACCAGAAATCTGCAGCTTAGCAAACCTATATAGACTGAACTTATCATCGAACCAATTATCTGGATCCATACCTAAACAGATAGAAAAGTTGAGCAATATAGGATACCTTGATATATCTAGGAACAAACTGAGTGGATTGATACCTGAGGAACTAGGGGCCTGCACGAAACTACAGTCCTTGAAGATCAACAACAACAACTTCAGTGGGAGTTTGCCTGGTGCGATTGGAAATTTAGCAGGCCTGCAGATCATATTAGATGTGAGCAACAATAACCTCAGTGGTGTGCTGCCGCAGGAACTTGGGAAGTTGGAGATGCTAGAATTTCTGAATTTATCACATAATCAGTTGAGTGGAAGAATTCCATCTTCCATTGCAAGCATGGTGAGCCTTTCAACACTCGACGTGTCCTACAACGACTTGGAAGGACCAATCCCAACGCAACGACTGCTCCAGAATGCTTCAGCAAGCTGGTTTCTTCCCAATAAAGGACTGTGTGGTAACCTCTCTGGCCTGCCACCTTGTTATTCAACTCCAGTAGCTGCTCACCATAAACGGAAAGTAATTGGTTGGCTTTTGCCAATTGTTGTTGTGGTGGGGTTCAGCATTTTTGCTGCAATTGTTGTCATAATAATGCTTAGTCATAACAAGAGGAAACCACAACAAGATGTCACTGCTGAAGCAAGGGACCTATTCTCCGTTTGGAATTTTGATGGAAGATTAGCATTCAACGATATTGTAAGGGCGACAGAAGACTTCGACGACAAGTACATCGTTGGAACAGGAGGGTATGGCAAAGTCTATAAGGCACAACTCCAAGACAGGCAGCTAGTTGCTGTGAAGAAGCTTCATCAGGCCGAAGAAGAGTTTGATGATGAAAGAAGATTTCGTAGTGAAATGGAAATCTTATCACAGATCCGACAACGAAGCATCGTCAAAATGTATGGATTCTGCTCCCATCCAGCGTATAAATTTCTCGTGTACGAGTACATGCAGAAGGGAAGCCTCCACGGGACACTGGAAAATGAGGAGCTCGCAACTGAATTAGATTGGAAGAAGAGAATTGATATTGCAACTGATGTGGCTCAAGCAATATCTTATTTGCACCATGAATGCATTCCGCCGATAATCCATAGAGATATCACAAGCAACAACATCTTACTTGATACAACCTTCAAGGCTTTTGTCTCGGATTTCGGCACAGCAAGGATTCTCAAGCCCGATTCATCAAACTGGAGTGCACTTGCAGGAACGTATGGCTACATAGCTCCTGGTATGTACTAGTACTACTATAACCTTTCTTCTCATGTCAGAAGCACTCATCTGACAGAATTCTAATGTTTTTCTTTTGTGCAGAGTTGTCGTACACATCTGTTGTGACGGGGAAATGTGATGTCTATAGCTTTGGAGTGGTTGTGCTAGAGCTAGTGATGGGTAAGCATCCAAGGGGTCTGTTAGACGGTACTTTGTCAAACGGTGAACAAGCTATACTGGTGAAAGATATTCTGGACCAACGGCTGACAGTAGCAGCAACAACATCACAAGAGAATAGCTTAACTCTGCTCATCAAGGTGGCCTTTTCTTGCTTGGAATCTTCTCCGCAAGCAAGGCCAACCATGCGGGAGGCATACCAAATGCTCATCCAGCGACCCTATTCTAGCTCAAGCATCGTTCCTTTCAATGCACTTACATTACATCAAGTAAGGATGAGTGGATGACTCATTGTATGTATGTATGTATTTGTAGACACTCCTCATACAATGAAAGATCACTGTCATGTGCCCGTGGTTTTTCCCGCAAGGGTTTCCACGTAAAAATTGATGTCCCGTGTTCTTGATACTGTATTTTTTATATTTCTTGTTGAGACATAAAGCCCATATAAGATACTCTGTTTCGACTGTTGTCTGCAAGGGTACTTGATATGGTGTACTAATATTTCTGTTTATTCACTATTGTTCCCATGAACCTGAAGAAGAAGAAAATTGGAATTCAAAACTGACGCGATATCAGCGGTCACGCTTTATTGTTCTCTAGGAATCAAGGTAAAATACCTTGGACCAAGCAGGAAATCACAATGATCAAGTGGTCGATGTGTAAACAGGAACAAATGAATGTAAACAAGCAGAGCTAGCTGCATAAAAAAGGAAAACTACCACAGTACTATGTAAAAGGGCTTACAGAGGGTTGTAGGGCAGGAGTATGAAGTTCTTGTCCTTATGATGGAGAATTGTATCCAAGAGTATGCAGTCCTTGTTCTTAGGATGTAACAATAAATAATTTACTCCCACACTTCATTTGAAGAGTATGGAGAAACAACCTTCATGTCTATACAAACTGAACAGAGGATGAGACCATATGATGTGAAGAAAAGCCTCAGGTGACAGACCACACGAGAGCTCACAATGTCCCATCATTTTTTTACCAGAAAAAAGTTAGATACCAATTCAACTCAGCTAGTGCAATAACAGACATGCGAGCAGCAGGATGTACAATAGTACAGAGAACAGCCCCCTCTATGGCTTCACTATTATTATTCCAAACCAATGGAAAAGAGACATCGTTCAATGAATTGCAGTGGTATATGAAAGATACAATGAACTTGTCCATGCACAAACATAGCACCGACCATTTACAACGAGATCAAACCTGCACCATAGTTTTTCTGTTACTTTCAGGTACGAATTGATGTGTTTGGCACTGTAGGCAGTCCCAGTTCATCTTCCTGCACCAACAGACAAAAGTATGCAGAGCAAATTAAAGTAGACAAGTGTGGATCATCAAAAGGAACCAAGTAGATTAAAGTATGTGTCGTCTGAGATGTTCAACACAGACTTCAAAGCTGAAGATCATATAACAAATATTTGGGATGAAAAGGGTTTGCATGTTCCCCTTCTAGTGTTCCTTTTACTAATAAGATCAAGTTAGGATAAGCTCAAATTGTTCACGCCAACAACATAGTTATGTATCATGAAATCCAGCCCGAAATACAAGGCATAAGAATTGAGAAATACAGTATGTTCATAGTGATATCAAGTATCAAGCCTGTCGATTAGATCATGTGGCAAGACAAAAGAAACCCATTTGCAGCTTCAAGCGGTGATTGCATGGGTAATGACAATGGGCCATCAATTTCTTCCTTAGGATATCAGCACAATAATCAATGTAAACAGAAACTGGTCAGTCTAGCAATTGGCATTTCATCGAATAGGTAGTGTGCGGGGATTTTTCACCATTGCCGCCCTCCCAGTTGCCGCTCTTCTCCCTGAAATCGGTGCTTAAACCACCAAAATATCTTCATCGGTCACATCAATCACCAGAAGTTGTAGGATTCATTAGACAGAGAGCAAGCACCTACTGAGCTGAGGCGGAGACTGGCGACCTCGATAGATGTAGAGCAGCGGTGAGAAAAGCACCTTGCCGTAGCAGAGCTCGCGGACACCGCAGTCGCTGCACTTGATGGAGGACGCCGGACGGGACGGCCGCCGCGGCTTCGAGGACGCCGCCGGCGCCGGGGACGCACCCTGGCGTCAGTGGCCCGTGGGCCGGAGTAGAGAGGACGGCGGTGGGACAGAGCAGTGTCGCGTTGTGGTGTGTTGTGGATTTTTCATAATCCCTTGTGCGTTTGACACGTGTGTCAAGCTTCCTTGTTTCCTTTCTAAAATTTGTATTTTTTTTCATAGACTTTTTTAAACATTTTATCACTTTAACCATTTGTCCAAACCATAGACCATGTTTACAATGTATTCCTCGTGTCGAGATTTTTAAAACTATATTTTATATTTTATGTTAATAGGTTTCGGTGAAATAATTTTTGAGCCATAACCACAGGCGCAGTCACAACCAAAGCCACATCCATAGCCATAGTCGCAGCCACAGTCATAGGTGCAGCTTCACCAGAGCCATAATCATAGAAAGCAGCCACATGCAAAGGCACAGGTGCAACCACAGTTCTCGCGCAACCACGGTTCACAGGCTAGAACACGACAAGTGGCGTTTTTTGGGCGCACCAAATTAACCTTTACAGGTCTCGTAGAGAGTACCCTCCAACTAGTTGCTGTCGACAAAAGTTGGATTGCAGGCCGAACCGTCAGCACGCATGCTCGGCCTAAACAAATCGCATTCGTACGGGACACCTCGCCCCGTGTCTAGGCTACAAGGCCAAGTCTGTTTGTCGACTCACGCGATTGATTTTTTTAATATATATATATAGGTTAAAAACTGGCACATTTAATAAATAGTGTTATGCATGAACATGAAAGGAAAGCACGGTATCGTGCCGACACGATCCGTTTATAGACCGACAACCGTACGTAGACCGAGTCATTTCAATTCACGTCGTGTCGGCCCACTTGGCTAGGTTTGATTTAAAAGATAGAAAATTGAAAATTGATCATGATAGAACACACAAGAAATACAGTTTAAGAGAAATCTAATCTTTGGAAGCATTCGGATTTGGTGTCATCGTTGTGTGATCTTTACGATCATCTTGGTGTCGGTGACCCTAGGTTGTAGGCAATGAATGGCGAATAATGAAATTTGTGGGTCATTCCAACAAATGGGTATTGTCAATAGGGTACATATAGTATATGTTTGTAGCTAGATGTTGATTTGTCCCATGTATGGTGTGTAATAATAACAATTAACACGGAAAATATCTTAACTTAATTGATATATGGAATAAAAAATGTGTGAGTTAAATGGAGAAAGTGTCGATCAAGTCAATTCAGAAAATAAAATTTCATTCAAAATCTATTCAAATTCATAACTAAACAAAGATAAATCGTCAATCATACTTTCACTAGATGTAGTAAATCAAGTCACACTTCAAAGGAACATTGACACACCAATATATATTTTCATGTAAGAAAGTATAGATCATCAGACATCCATTACTTGATTTAAATTAATCCTATTATTAATTATTATTAATGCATACATTGATCTATATCCATATAACAAGATATGTCATCAAGCAATTAATAATTGGATGTAAACCAAGACCGTAATTAATGAACATTGATTTATACCCAATTCAAGAAAGATTGGTGCTCTGGATGACTATACATTAAATTTTGAATGCATCATCAGTACGATGCAATCTAAAGCTTTCTAAAGAAAGAATGTGGCTTAATTCTATATAAGTTGTGTTCCCCAAAGAGCATAAGTACGTCCGGAATCACATAGTTAGTGTTTCACTGAAAGGAGCGCAATTCCCTGCACAAATGGGAGGTCATTGTGTTGTCATATCAGTTTTACTGTGCTTTTTGTTTAGAAGTTTCTACCTCACCTTGGTTGAATCAATAGACGCAGATGGAAATCTACTGATGAATGGGAAGGTAACCGATATTTTACTTTCAAGTTTTGACATAACAACTCCATATCAATTGGTTTATGTATCCATCCCATTATTGTATCTACTTGGACACTTAATCTTGATAATTACTATTGGTTATAATCATTCATAACTATTCCCTGTTACTCATATGCCAACTAAAATTTCAGACACCACATGTGGAAAAATAATTTAAAGATGTTATACATCAATTATATATGCTAACTGACCATGATCTAACATTTCCATCTGCAGAACACCACTCTTTTAGGACCTAAGCCTTTACATTTTCCTTGGAAAGCTAATATCATGGATGAAGAAAGTGGAATTGTTTCTCATGTACACAGACACTCTCTCGCCCACTCTCTCTCTATATATCTCTTTACTTTTTAATGTGTTATATTTGGGATATATTTTTTGATTTTCTAGTGAGTATTGACCACACAAAACATCACAATTTATCCCATGGTCACATGTGATGAGTATAAATGAAAAATTCAAGGTATTTTCAACATAATCATACATATCTAAATCATAGAGTGAAAACAGAATACATATACATTCATTAGTGATCCACCCCAGATGGTTAATGGTTATAGAGACAATGTGATCAATGGTTAGAGAGACAATGTGCTACATAAAGACCAGATAAAAAGGCACACACCTAAATGAAAAGCTTTATGCCCTATATATAGGTCGTGAAATTGGCGATCATACATATAAAACATGCTACCAAAACTCCAAGAATAATAGATTCAGATCGGCATCTAATACATACCCCCATTGGAGACTTGTCTTGGCATGCCCACACTCTACTAGCAATACTCTTCACACCTTTAGATAGATAGATAGATAGATAGATAGATAGAGAGAGAGAGATAGAGAGAGAGAGAGGGAGAGAGAGAGAATCTGGGTTTACCGCTGTCACAAGGAGAGGGGAGATGCCGTGAGCCAAGAATCTGAGTAACACAATCGAAAATGTGCATGACATAAAGCATTGCATCCCATCACTACAAAGTTTCTAGTTGCATCAAGATGACACCACGCCGTGCGGACAAAGCTAGATCTAGTATGATATACTCAAAAAGGCATACCAAAAAAATCTAGATCTAACTCCAATGGAGCATGAAAAATTGCCCGTTGTAAATGTCTGGTAGGAGAACCTCATACTAAGGCCAAGAAGGCACAGCGTTAGTTCTTTATTATGTTGAACTCTATTGATTTTCTAGTTATTTACTAATTTGAGCTACAATTTTCTATGACTAGTATGCAATGTGGCACACCAATCCAGGACAATACTTTGGCCTTCGAGCTGACATGAGTATATGGGCTTCACCAAATCAAGAAAACTCTCAAGAATCTGGAGCGTCTTTACAGATCTATTGTCAAGATGGAGGAAAGTACAACTTAATTCAAGTCGGATTTCATGTATACACATATCACCCATCCTAGTAAACTCAAATGCTTTTGAATAATATACTATTTTATAATCTGGTTTTCCTTGCAGATTTCGCCCTCTTTGTACCATAACCGAGATATTCGCTTCTTTACATATTGGACTGTAAGTATAACCAATGTCATTTTAACAAGTTATATATTGGTGTGGTCCCCATATAGTTTTCTCATATTTTGTATGCGTTAGAGGAATTATCGGACTAAGTACAAGTCTCTTTACATCCACAATAATATATATATTTATTTATATGTTTCTTTTTTTATTGCTCAGAAAGACTTGAAATCAAAGGGGTGCTACAACTCAGAGTGCCCAGGATTTGTTCCTGCAAGTGGAGCTAAGTTGCTGCCTGGACAAGCCATTTCTCCTCCATCAATTTATGGCATACAAGACCACTACGTTAGGCTTAGCCTTAACAAGGTGCGCCACTTGTACCATTCTGGAGATTAGTATATCCATATAAGCTCACAATTGTGTTGCTATTTTGATTATAACTAGATGATGCCATCACATTGCTGCACGAACCTTGTACAAAAATATTAAAAAATAAATTGTTAATAGAATGTCATTTCTCCAACAAAAATGTGAAACATCAACTATATAGGTATCATGAGTGTCCAACACATGTACCATTCATGACAACAAGAAATTAATGCAAAAACAGTAAGTTATGAGGGGCATGCATGCCTTTCTGGTGTGGTAGGTCTGCATGAATAGGAAAAACAAGAACATATGAAAATATAACTTACAACGAACATGCATGACCTGTTGATGTGGTATGGTTGCACGGATAGAAAGAAAAACAGTGCAAAAAAACGCTTATAACTAATATGCATGCCTTGCTGATGTGGCATGGTTGCATGAATAATAGAAATCGGTAGTGGATTGCAACTATTTAAGAATATTAGTTAAAGTTAAAAATATAGATTTTATGAATGTGAAAATTAGTTAGGCATAAATTCACATGCTTACTAAGTAATATGCCTTGTTGTATTATTAAGAAAATATGGAACATTAGAATCTAGGAAATTGTACATCACTCAAGATTTTTTTTCTAATAACAACTTGTTTTATACTCTTCTTGTGCTTGAAATCTATTATTCCTGATGTCATCAATCCCTCCTTAACTATAGGATCCAAATTCTGGAGATTGGGTGGTGTACCGTCACGATTTAGAAAAACCATCATTCTTGGGGCATTTTCCAAATAATCTTTGCCCTGGAAAAATACGTATGCAAGCATTGACTGGATTTGTGAACTACTTGAAGAATGCACATGGTCCTCCAATGGGTAGCGGTCACTTTCCTGAATATGATGATAAGAAATCTGCATACTTCAAGCACATTCGGACCTACGACTCAGATGGTCATTCTTTGGACCTCTTTGGCATTGATTTTGTCAAGTTAGTTGATAGGCCAGATTGTTATCAGGCAAATGGTTTAATACTCGAATTCAGTAAGGGTTATATATTCAATTATGGTGGACCAAGTGGTTGTACTGGTTGATAAAAAGGTTATATTGATATTTAGATTCCATAAATAAATAATATATTATTGCTTAATGGTCAAAGATTATTCCTTATTTTATTTGTTTTGTCAAACTCCAACTTGGTAATGATGTTGATTATTACCGTTGTCCCTAGTTTATTATACACTTAAGCCATTCCCAACTCATGTACTTGTTATAGTTCTAGGCCAGCTAAAGGCTCAATACAACAAAAACCATGTTACTGGACATCTCTGCGCCCAAATACAGTCCAGGAAACCTTGGTAGAACACCACTGACTAAGGTGATATAATATCCATATGATTAATTAGGAATACATGTGGGATACAAGGGAAGCAGCCAAAATGTTGAACACCAACTCGGTGCAAATTCCTTTCCCCGAACGATGAACATGCCAACATGGATATTGCCATATCGGGGCTATATAAGGATGGCGGGAACACAGACAAAGGTTATGTAATTTAGTGTAACTGGAACACTAGATATTTAAGGATTTAACGCCAAAATCAATATTAGGATCACATTGCAGTCATTGTTCCAGATATCTTCTGATATTCCGATAAATCGTCCGATTTATCCCTTCTCGGTGTCTCACCGATAAGATAAGTTGGCCGATAAATGACCCGATATGACGAATAATGGCCCGATATATATATCGATAAATCGTCCGATTTAGCCCTTATCTTGGGTCGACCGATAAGTTTCCGATAAGCGATATCCCCAACATTGATTGCAGTACCTCTCCCCCCGCGTATAATCGATTATGTACTTCTCATCTATAATACAAATTAAAGGTGTGATGGTTAGGAGAATTGTGGTAACCCTAGCCCACCAGGGATCAAACCCCGGGTTTAACGGTTAGGTGTCTCATTAAACACGAATATTCTTACAGTGGGAGGAGAAGTTCCCATCAACAACGAGGCGCTTATGATGACTTCGTTATATGTAAGGCCCGATATGCGGTACTGTTCTAGATCTAGGTGTTTCCACCCAGATCCGGGGACGAAGCACATATCGGTCCCACCGCGACATATGACAAAGCCATATGCCCCGGATTTCCAACATGATATCACAACATTACAGATACAGGATACAACATCTCATACAATCGGCATACAACTGCCTCAAATACAATACAACAGCGGAAGATACATGTCTGAGTACAGACTACAATCAAATGCCTACTGGCAAAGAGAAAAACAACGATTCCATAACCACACGGGTCCAGGCCGTCCGCCGGGATCCGCCTAACTAGTCGTCGTCGAGTCTCCACGTGAAACGTCGATCACCGTACCTGTTGTCGATCAGAACCCTGAAAAGAGTTTGGGGGTAGTATCATGAGTACAGAGGTACTCAGCATCCAACTGTAGTGGTCATCTGACCCAGCAAGGACTTCATCACTCGTCATTCTAGGACAACTAGTAGTTTACGGTAAGGAAGGGGTAAGTGGTGAGGTTGCTGCCGCACTAGCATTTATGAAGTGGCTAACGATCTAGAGAGTAAGATAAGAAGCCAAGCATTCGATGAGGAATCGCCTCCAACAAGTCTTGCTATCCACCTACAACGCAAACATAACACCTATCCTATCCTTGTCCTCCTCTTCGCATCCCGACGAAGAAGAAGCAGTCAAGGCACACTCACGTTGATCAAGTTATAATAAGATTATCTCAGTTGTTGTTGTCTATGAACAAGGAGTAGGTCTCAAGTCGTCCATAACCGTGGACACGGCTTCTCGAAAAGATTTAACCCTGCAGGGGTGTACCAACTGCCCATTACAAGGCTCCGCACGCACGCCCATCACTCTCAGTCAGGCCCGTTAAAGACACTCATTGAAGAGTTGTTCCGAGAGATCCGGTACGACAGGTCCCTCTAACTAACAACGCACAAATCCGGGTGGCCCCCGGTGAGTCGACATCCAGCTCAGGAGCCGGCCGCTCTCTCGATCTGGTCTCTACCGTTTGTCGCAGGTTTGGATAGCCGGTTCATCACACATTGGGATAACCGGGTCCTCAGCCGGACAAGGTGGGCCAGCAAGGGAACTATGTCCTCACTGGTCCGGGTTGATTTGAAAACAACTGGCAGCTGACCAGCACACACACGGTTTCAAATGGTAAATCAGCTTGGGCCACCACTAGAAATGTTTGAAGCTAGGTAGGTAAGAGAAGGGGACCCCATAAAATCCCACACGCGGTTAGGCACGCTCAGTCTTAAAACCAATACCCGGAACTCGGATCCTAGGTGACTCGAATGGAACAAAGCGTCGGGGCGGGATAGCCTAGACCTTCCATCCTTCGTCGAATATAGTCAACATTATAATAATAATCATATCATCAACAATAATATAATAATTTGATATCCCAAACCCAGGAGTAACAGGGTAACATCGTAGCATTCTAAGCATGCATACTAAGCAGGGGCTGAGCAACGAGCAATAGTAACATAGCAGTAGAAGGTTTGCTGGGAAGGGACATGGCTGTATCGGTTTAAAAGAGGTTGTAAACATGTGGTAGGATCAAACATCGAACCTAACCTATACTAGCATGCAAACCGCTGGTTGAAATAGAATGGATCATAAGTAATGTATAGTCCTTGCCTGTTGATAAGTCGGGTTCCGAAGATGTAGTCGATCGCATGCTCGCATCGTCTCCGGGAGGTACCCGCGGGAGCACACAAGAAGTAAACACTGGAAAGCAATCAACGGTGCACCACTATTACTACGGAGCAAAACAAGAGCAAAGAGACAACACAAGGCACGACAACGCGATACGGATCTATCGTCGAGAACGGTTACTAACGATTTAAGTGGAGTACTCGTCACACACGACGAATACCGCACGTTTACGGTGGTTCAAGTTGCATAGCTACAGGTGACCAAACAACGGTTATTAACATGGCAACTCAAGCAAGCATGGCATAGCACACAAACAAGTCAAGAGGTGAAGCACAAAGTAAACTATCTATGATAGACAATTTAAGTGAGGCACAATCCTATACATGGCATAACACTAAGTGCCGCACGATGATTAAAAGATTTGGTACTGTTCTGTCCTAAACCATATTTTAGGTTGGTTAACAACAGCAAACAACAGCATAAACACAAAGAACACGAAAAACTAATCAAGTTACATATAAAGAACACCCCAAACGGAGTTACGGTTAAAAAGATATAAGCAAAACAATTTATGCACTCATGCTGTAAAAACAGGGGTAAATCTATATGCAAAAGTGCAGCAACATGACATAGCAATACATGGGATGAAAGTAGACATGATGCTTAACAATATGCAATTGGAATCACTCAATTCCGATAAACGGTTGCGAAGCAATCGTCATCCGAAGTTGCAACAAAATAACAGTTTCAGCAATAGCAGCACCACAACATCAGGATAGCTACTTTGGAGCAAAATATAAACATGATGCATCAGGAAAATATGGCATGTGAATGCATGAAACTGAAGTAGAAACATTGCTTAACGCAATTTTGATTCTTAAATCGCCTTCAGCAACTAGTACTCCTGTGAAAAAATCAATGCAATAGGCCTCATGGATTTGTTACAATCATCATGCAAAGTTGCAACAAAATAATAACAGCAGCACAATAACAGGAAAAGTAGCAGTTTCACGGCCTGATGCCTTGTTCAGCATACAATTACACAATCAAGATGAGCTCAAATGAAAAAACTCACAAAAGATGAATTAAAGTACACGCAATTCTGAGCAACTTTCGTTTTGGGGGCACGTTCATCGGAGCTACAGATCGCTTGCTATCGTCGTTGCAAAATTGAATCAGCAGCACAATAACAGGGACTTAGCAAAAATAACAGCAGCTGAGCTAATACAAAAAAAAAGAAAAAAAAAAGGGGGCCTCACCCCACTAGTGGGCTCGGCCCACTTGAGGCAGCCTGGCTTGGGCCTGGGAGGCGCGCTGGGCCGAGGTTGGAGGGGCCGGCCCACCGTGGCGCGCTGGGCACTGGAGCAGCCGGCTCAGGGAGGCCGAGCTCCTCCCGAGCTCTTCGACGGCGGCGGCGGACCGGTGGCTCGCCGGCCACCGGCGGCGAGGGCGAGGGGAACAGGCGGCGGGGAGGGCTCGGGGCAGGCGGTCCCGGCCGGATCCGTGCGGGGTCGCGGGGTCCAAGGGGGCGGCGCGGCGTGGTCGAGCTCCTGGCCGGCCGGCCATGGCAGAAACGGCGCGGCGGCGCCCGCTGGTTCCTGCATGGGGAAGAGGGAGGTTAGGGAGAGAGGGAAGAGAGGGAAGAGGGCGCGGGGAGAGGAGAGGGAGGCGAGGTGGCGGCGGCCGTGGCTGCTCCGGGTCGCCGGCGGCAGCGGCTGGATGAGGCGGCGGCGGCTCCATGGCTGCGGGATGGAGGTGAGAGATAGGAGAGGCTAGGGAGCTTCCTGGGCCGTTGGATCGCCTGATCCGACGGTCCAGATCGCATGGGAAGCCAAATTTCGGGATTTGGGGATCTGGGAGGTTAAACTGGGCAAAGTGGAGGGGGTGGCTGCAAAATTGGCTCAGGGAAACCCTAAAAATGGGTGGGAGTGTGGTGGTCTTTATATAGCCCCGGTGGCTGGCAGTTTGCAAAAACATCACCGGTTTTTACCTCGCGCGCACGATGCTCACGTTTCTGACTGCCGGGGGTCCGCAGTACCTCCGATTCGGGTAAAACTTCGAACTGCGCGATCAGTGCGTCGAGCCGGAGGCTTTCACCTGGTGCTGGAACCGTTCCGAAAACACTTTCCGGCGCCCTATAAAAATATCCCGTTTAATTATTAAACGGGGTTTTTCGTTCCGTTGGCTGCAGCTGGTCTCGTGCGGTTTTCGCGACGGTGATCGGGTGAAACCCGGTGTCGCAAAGGTCGAGTGTCAGGGTGGTAAGGATCGGTCTCCGTCCGATACGAGATAAGAGGGGGAAAATAATCTCCGATCGATAAATCGGGGATGCAAACACCGCAAACAAATCAGACAATCAACCAATTCACACCGAAAACCAAATTTTTAATTTTTGTGAAATCTGGGCTGTTACAGGCAACACCACCAACAAGGGATCTCGTCCCGAGATCCAGGACGATCCGGGGGAGAGGGGGGAGAGAAGAGAGAGTCGACGATCTTCAACACCACCAACAAGGGACTCTGCTCCATGTCGACGTCGAACTTCTGTCGAGATAAATTTCCGCAGAGAGACGGTAACGTCGTCGGAAAAACGAAACCGTCGGTGTCAAGAGGAGGAACGACAGTCAAACCTGGTCAAAGGGATAGTGCTTTTCGACGCAAGTCGTAAAAACACCGGGCAAAAGAATGGATGGCAATGAATGACCCAGATGATTCCCGAAGTCGGAGAAGCTAAAGGTACTACAGGAATTCCCACCTGAGCTCGGAATCGAGACAATACGCTGCAAGCAAGGCATTGTAACTATTCTGAAACTCAACACACTCGAGATCCTAAAGTTTGAAAAGGGTAAGGCGAGAATTAAAACACTTTCGACACTTGTCCTGACCAGAGTAAGGGTAAGGAGTAAAAAGATTCCTACTCTCCGATAACTAACTTAATAACTACAAAATAGTTTTTGTCTAGACTCGACTTCGGCCAGAGAGGGGATCCTACGGTCGGTAAAGTTCTGATACCAAGTTGTAAGGCCCGATATGCGGTACTGTTCCAGATCTAGGTGTTTCCACCCAGATCCGGGGACGAAGCACATATCGGTCCCACCGCGACATATGACAAAGCCATATGCCCCGGATTTCCAACATGATATCACAACATTACAGATACAGGATACAACATCTCATACAATCGGCATACAACTGCCTCAAATACAATACAACAGCGGAAGATACATGTCTGAGTACAGACTACAATCAAATGCCTACTGGCAAAGAGAAAAACAACGATTCCATAACCACACGGGTCCAGGCCGTCCGCCGGGATCCGCCTAACTAGTCGTCGTCGAGTCTCCACGTGAAACGTCGATCACCGTACCTGTTGTCGATCAGAACCCTGAAAAGAGTTTGGGGGTAGTATCATGAGTACAGAGGTACTCAGCATCCAACTGTAGTGGTCATCTGACCCAGCAAGGACTTCATCACTCGTCATTCTAGGACAACTAGTAGTTTACGGTAAGGAAGGGGTAAGTGGTGAGGTTGCTGCCGCACTAGCATTTATGAAGTGGCTAACGATCTAGAGAGTAAGATAACAAGCCAAGCATTCGATGACGAATCGCCTCCAACAAGTCTTGCTATCCACCTACAACGCAAACATAACACCTATCCTATCCTTGTCCTCCTCTTCGCATCCCGACGAAGAAGAAGCAGTCAAGGCACACTCAAGTTGATCAAGTTATAATAAGATTATCTCAGTTGTTGTTGTCTATGAACAAGGAGTAGGTCTCAAGTCGTCCATAACCGTGGACACGGCTTCTCGAAAAGATTTAACCCTGCAGGGGTGTACCAACTGCCCATTACAAGGCTCCGCACGCACGCCCATCACTCTCAGTCAGGCCCGTTAAAGACACTCATTGAAGAGTTGTTCCGAGAGATCCGGTACGACAGGTCCCTCTAACTAACAACGCACAAATCCGGGTGGCCCCCGGTGAGTCGACATCCAGCTCAGGAGCCGTCCGCTCTCTCGATCTGGTCTCTACCGTCTGTCGCAGGTTTGGATAGCCGGTTCATCACACATTGGGATAACCGGGTCCTCAGCCGGACAAGGTGGGCCAGCAAGGGAACTATGTCCTCACTGGTCCGGGTTGGTTTGAAAACAACTGGCAGCTGACCAGCACACACACGGTTTCAAATGGTAAATCAGCTTGGGCCACCACTAGAAATGTTTGAAGCTAGGTAGGTAAGAGAAGGGGACCCCATAAAATCCCACACGCGGTTAGGCACGCTCAGTCTTAAAACCAATACCCGGAACTCGGATCCTAGGTGACTAGAATGGAACAAAGCGTCGGGGCGGGATAGCCTAGACCTTCCATCCTTCGTCGAATATAGTAAACATTATAATAATAATCATATCATCAACAATAATATAATAATGTGATATCCCAAACCCAGGAGTAACAGGGTAACATCGTAGCATTCTAAGCATGCATACTAAGCAGGGGCTGAGCAACGAGCAATAGTAACATAGCAGTAGAAGGTTTGCTGGGAAGGGACATGGCTGTATCGGTTTAAAAGAGGTTGTAAACATGTGGTAGGATCAAACATCGAACCTAACCTATACTAGCATGCAAACCGCTGGTTGAAATAGAATGGATCATAAGTAATGTATAGTCCTTGTCTGTTGATAAGTCGGGTTCCGAAGATGTAGTCGATCGCATGCTCGCATCGTCTCCGAGAGGTACCCGCGGGAGCACACAAGAAGTAAACACTGGAAAGCAATCAACAGTGCACCACTATTACTACGGAGCAAAACAAGAGTAAAGAGACAACACAAGGCACGGCAACGCGATACGGATCTATCGTCGAGAACGGTTACTAACGATTTAAGTGGAGTACTGGTCACACACGACGAATACCGCACGTTTACGGTGGTTCAAGTTGCTTAGCTACAGGTGACCAAACAACGGTTATTAACATGGCAACTCAAGAAAGCATGGCATAGCACACAAACAAGTCAAGAGGTGAAGCACAAAGTAAACTATCTATGCTAGACAATTTAAGTGAGGCACAATCCTATACATGGCATAACACTAAGTGCCGCACGATGATTAAAAGATTTGGTACTGTTCTGTCCTAACCATATTTTAGGTTGGTTAACAACAGCAAACAACAGCATAAACACAAAGAACACGAAAAACTAATCAAGTTACATATAAAGAACACCCCAAACGGAGTTACGGTTAAAAAGATATAAGCAAAACAATTTATGCACTCATGCTGTAAAAACAGGGGTAAATCTATATGCAAAAGTGCAGCAACATGACATAGCAATACATGGGATGAAAGTAGACATGATGCTTAACAATATGCAATTGGAATCACTCAATTCCGATAAACGGTTGCGAAGCAATCGTCATCCGAAGTTGCAACAAAATAACAGTTTCAGCAATAGCAGCACCACAACATCAGGATAGCTACTTTGGAGCAAAATATAACCATGATGCATCAGGCAAATATGGCATGTGAATGCATGAAACTGAAGTAGAAACATTTCTTAACGCAACGCAAAAGGAATCAATGCAATATGCCTCATGGATTTGTCACAATCATCATGCAAAGTTGCAACAAAATAATAACAGCAGCACAATAACAGGAAAAGTAGCAGTTTAACGGCCTGATGCCCTGTTCAACACACAATTACAGAATCAAGATGAGCTCAAATGAAAAAACTCACAAAAGATGAATTAAAGTACACGCAATTCTGAGCAACTTTCGTTTTGGGGGCACGTTCATCGGAGCTACAGATCGCTTGCTATCGTCGTTGCAAAATTGAATCAGCAGCACAATAACAGGGACTTAGCAAAAATAACAGCAGCTGAGCTAATACAAAAAAAAAAAGAAAAGGGGGCCTCACCCCACTAGTGGGCTCGGCCCACTGGAGGCAGCCTGGCTTGGGCCTGGGAGGCGCGCTGGGCCGAGGTTGGAGGGGCCGGCCCACCGTGGCGCGCTGGGCGCTGGAGCAGCCGGCTCGGGGAGGCCGAGCTCCTCCCGAGCTCTTCGACGGCGGCGGCGGACCGGTGGCTCGCCGGCCACCGGCGGCGAGGGCGAGGGGAACAGGCGGCGAGGAGGGCTCGGGGCAGGCGGTCCCGGCCGGATCCGTGCGGGGTCACGGGGTCCAAGGGGGCGGCGCGGCGTGGCCGAGCTCCTGGCCGGCCGGCCATGGCAGAAACGGCGCGGCGGCGCCCGCTGGTTCCTGCATGGGGAAGAGGGAGGTTAGGGAGAGAGGGAAGAGAGGGAAGAGGTCGCGGGGAGAGGAGAGGGAGGCGAGGTGGCGGCGGCCGTGGCTGCTTAGTGTTATTAACATGGCAACTCAAGCAAGCATGGCATAGCACACAAACAAGTCAAGAGGTGAAGCACAAAGTAAACTATCTATGCTAGACAATTTAAGTGAGGCACAATCATATACATGGCATAACACTAAGTGCCGCACGATGATTAAAAGATTTGGTACTGTTCTGTCCTAAACCATATTTTAGGTTGGTTAACAACAGCAAACAACAGCATAAACATAAAGAACACGAAAAACTAATCAAGTTACATATAAAGAACACCCCAAACGGAGTTACGGTTAAAAAGATATAAGCAAAACAATTTATGCACTCATGCTGTAAAAACAGGGGTAAATCTATATGCAAAAGTGCAGCAACATGACATAGCAATACATGGGATGAAAGTAGACATGATGCTTAACAATATGAAATTGGAATCACTCAATTCCGATAAACGGTTGCGAAGCAATCGTCATCCGAAGTTGCAAAAAAATAACAGTTTCAGCAATAGCAGCACCACAACATCAGGATAGCTACTTTGGAGCAAAATATAAACATGATGTATCAGGCAAATATGGCATGTGAATGCATGAAACTGAAGTAGAAACATTGCTTAACGCAACGCAAAAGGAATCAATGCAATAGGCCTCATGGATTTGTTACAATCATCATGCAAAGTTGCATCAAAATAATAACAGCAGCACAATAACAGGAAAAGTAGCAGTTTAACGGCCTGATGCCCTGTTCAGCACACAATTACACAATCAAGATGAGCTCAAATGCAAAAACTCACAAAAGATGAATTAAAGTACACGCAATTCTGAGCAACTTTCGTTTTGGGGGCACGTTCATCGGAGCTACAGATCGCTTGCTATCGTCGTTGAAAAATTGAATCAGCAGCACAATAACAGGGACTTAGCAAAAATAACAGCAGCTGAGCTATTACGAAAAAAAAGAAAAGGGGGCCTCACCCCACTAGTGGGCTCGGCCCACTGGAGGCAGCCTGGCTTGGGCCTGGGAGGCGCGCTGGGCCGAGGTTGGAGGGGCCGGCCCACCGTGGCGCGCTGGGCGCTGGAGCAGCCGGCTCGGGGAGGCCGAGCTCCTCCCGAGCTCTTCGACGGCGGCGGCGGACCGGTGGCTCGCCGGCCACCGGCGGCGAGGGCGAGGGGAACAGGCGGCGAGGAGGGCTCGGGGCAGGCGGTCCCGGCCGGATCCGTGCGGGGTCGCGGGGTCCAAGGGGGCGATGCGGCGTGGCCGAGCTCCTGGCCGGCCGGCCATGGCAGAAACGGCGCGGCGGCGCCCGCTGGTTCCTGCAGGGGGAAGAGGGAGGTTAGGGAGAGAGGGAAGTGAGGGAAGAGGGCGCGGGGAGAGGAGAGGGAGGCGAGGTGGCGGCGGCCGTGGCTGCTCCGGGTCGCCGGCGGCAGCGGCTGGATGAGGCGGCGGCGGCTCCATGGCTGCGGGATAGAGGTGAGAGAGAGGAGAGGCTAGGGAGCTTCCTGGGCCGTTGGATCGCCTGATCCGACGGACCACCAACACATAAAGAATTGTGATTAATTAGTTGGTTTTGTGGAGACTGCATATTATCTAGTCTTGCGAGCCATTGTGTTGGATGTTTACCAAAAGTGTTAGTAGTAGAAGTTTACCGAATAAAACCCACTTGAGCTTGGACCTTTTCTTCAGTCAGTGTGCTCATGATGCTGCTTGGTTGTACAGGCTTTGAAATCCACAGATTGCAGCCACTACCTCATTTTTTACTCAAGACACATGACTTCCAACAAGACTTGGAATCCACGATTGTACTAACCAAAAACTGAACACAGAAACCTTTATTTTTTACTGTCAATAGAATTCCAGCATGAAATATTCCCATAATTAATCGTTGCCTTGCGCCCCCAGTCACGAGTCCTTGAGCTAAATCTTGTGTTCTATGTACCAACTGAAAATCGAATAAGGGAAACATTTTAGAGAATAGCTCAAGACAAGCTGCTTGAGTTTCTAACTTTCTATATGGAATTTCCATAGTTGAAGCAGTTACAAGTTACATGGTCAGAAAAACAAGAAATAATATAAAACTAATCACAGGAGATCGATACCATCAATCAAAAACTCTACTTTAATGTTAACTCAAGTCCATTAAGTGCATAAGTTGCAGACGGAGGAAACTCACAAAGATACGATCAGTAGGTGTACGCCGTGTGTAGTCTTGAATTGCTTCAGAAAAAATTCCACGGGCTTGAGGAAAGAAAAAGAGGAAGAAATGGCGACACTGAAGAAAAAAACAGGCAGCCCAACAGTAGCTATTGAAGAAAAGAAAAAGGCTTCCACTCGACTCATTTTTTATTTAAAAAAAGCTTTCACTCAACTCCTTTCCCAAAAAAAAAGCTTCCGTTGTTGTACCTCTGCCTACCACTCGTTAACAATGAACGACAATTGTTAAATACCCATCAATGGAGTTGCATTGTGTATTGAATCACGTCCCCCACCAAACACATTCTCGAAATCCACATGCCAACACTAGGCAGCAAAATGCGACCGTTGGTGTACCTCTGCCTACTGCTGGTGTCGTGCCTTCTTCTCTTGCAAGAAGCACGTGTGGCGCGCCATGGAGGGATCTCACTGAGGTCTCAACACATGGCCCTCCTCCACTGGAAAGCTACACTCGCAAGCCCACCACTGAAGATGAGCTTATGGAAGGAAAACACCAGCCCCTGCAACTAGACAGGCATCATGTGCACGACTGTTCACCACGGTCGCCACATGCCCTGGGTGGTGACCAACATCTCATTGCGGGATGCTGGCATCCGTGGCTAGCTTGGTGAGCTGAACTTCTCGGCTCTTCCGTTCCTCGCATATATTGACATTTATAACAACAGTCGCCATGGTGAACTACCCGCTAGTATCAGCTCCCTGTCAGCACTTTCGGTACTTGACCTTACCTACAACCATCTCACAGGGAATCTTCCTAATGAGATTGGTGACCTGCGATTTCTCACGGAGCTTGGTCTTGCATTTAACAGACTCACAGAACATATCCCTGCGTCTCTGGGCAACCTCACAATGTTAACTCATCTTCTCATTCACCAAACCATGATATCAGGTCCCATTCCTGAGGAGATTGGAAGGCTTGTCAACCTATAAATTCTGCAGCTAAGTAACAGCACCTTAAGCGGCATGATACAAAAAACCTTTTGTAATATGACCCGACTAAATATTTTGTACCTCTATGGTAATCAACTTTCAGGGCCAATACCCCAAGAACTAGGCAGCCTACTGGATTGTAATATCTTGTGCTTGCTATAAATGATTTGTCGGGTCCAATTCCAATCTCCATAACCAATCTCACTAAGATGAACACACTTTTTCTCTATTCAAATCAAATCATAGGTTCGATACCCCCAGAACTAGGCAACCTCGCTATGCTAAACCAACTTTCTCTCTCTAAAAATCGAATCACATGTCCTATACCTTTAGAATTGGGCATCTTGCTGAATCTCCAAATTTTAGACATGTCCTACAACCAAATATCTGGTTCTATTCCTGGCAGCTTAGGAAATATTACCAAGCTAGTATACTAGCCCTCTCTGGAAATCATATAACCGGTTCCATCCCCCATGAAATTGGCAATCTGATGAACCTCGAAGATTTATTCTTGTATCAGAACCAAATTTCGGGGTCAATACCAAAAAAATTTGGGAAGCTGCATAGCATCCAAATGTTGTACACCTACGATAACATATTATCAGGTGCTCTCCCTCAAGAATTTGGGAATCTCTCAACCTTGTTAAACTTGAGCTATCTAACAACTCACTTTCAGGACCTTTACCCAAAAATATGTGTTCAGGTGGCAAACTTCAGTATCTCAGTGTCTATTCTAATATGTTCAATGGCCCCATCCCAAGGAGTTTAAACACATGTACGAGTTTGGTTATAATCAGCCTTGATAGGAACCAACTAACAGGAGATATATCTCAACATTTTGGTGTGTATCCACACCTCGTACAAATGCGCTTGACAACGAATAGACTCTCTGGGAAGATCTGACCAAATATAGGTGCATGTACCAAACTAACGGTACTACATCTGTCACAAAATATTATCATAGGTTCCATACCTCCAATCCTTACAAAATTGTCCAACCTAGTAGAATTAACACTTGATTCTAATCATCTCAGTGGTAGGATTCCACCAGAAATCTGCACTTTAGCAAACCTATATAGACTGAACTTATCATCGAACCAATTATCTGGATCCATACCTACACAGATAGAAAAGCTGAGCAATATAGGATACCTTGATATATCTGGGAACAGACTGAGTGGATTGATACCTGAGGAACTAGGGGCCTGCAGGAAACTACAGTCCTTGAAGATCAACAACAACAACTTTAGTGGGAGTTTGCCTGGTGCGATTGGAAATTTAGCAGCCTTGCAGATCATGTTAGATGTGAGCAACAATAACCTCAGCGGTGTGCTGCCACAGAAACTTGGGAAGTTGGAGATGCTAGAATTTGTGAATTTATCATATAACCAGTTCAGTAGCAGCATTCCATCTTCCTTTGCAAGCATGGTGAGCCTTTCCACACTCGATGTGTCCTCCAATGACCTGGAAGGATCAGTCCCAATGCTACGGCTACTCCAGAATGCTTCAGCAAGCTGGTTTCTTCCCAATAAAGGTCTGTGTGGTAACCTATCTGGCCTGCCACCTTGTTATTCAACTCCTGTAGATGCTCACCATAAACGGAAGGTAATTGGTTGTCTTTTGCCAATTTGTCTTGTGGTGGGGTTCAACATTGTTGCTTCAATTGTTGTCATAATAATGCTTAGTCATAACAAGAGGAAACCACAAGGTGCCACTGCTGAAGCAAGGGGCCTATTCTCTGTTTGGAATTTCGATGGAAGATTAGCATTTGATGATATTGTAAGGGCAACAGAAGACTTCAACGATAAGTACATCATTGGAACAGGAGGATACAGCAAAGTCTATAAGGCACAACTCCAAGACGGGCAGCTAGTGGCTGTGAAGAAGCTTCATCACACTGAAGAGGATAATGAAAGAAGATTCCGTAGTGAAATGGAAATCTTATCACAGATCCGACAACGAAGCATTGTCAGAATGTATGGATTCTGCTCCCATCCAGTGTCTAAGTTTCTTGTCTACGACTACATTCAGCAAGGCAGCCTCCACCGGACATTGGAAATTGAGGAGTTAGCAAAGGAATTGGATTGGCAGAAGAGAATTGCTCTTGCAACTGATGTGGCTCAAGCAATATCTTATTTACACCACAAATGCAGTCCACCTATAATCCATCGAGATATCACAAGCAACAACATCTTACTTGATACAACCTTCAAGGCTTTTGTCTCGGATTTCGGCACAACAAGGATTCTTAAGCCCGATTCATTAAACTGGAGTGCACTTGCAGGAACGTATGGCTACATAGCTCCTGGTATGTACTAGTACTACTATAACCTTTCTTCTCACGTCAGAAGCACTCATCTGACAGAATTCTAATGTTTTAGTTTTGTGCAGAGTTGTCGTACACATCTGTGGTGACGAAGAAATGTGATGTCTACAGCTTCGGAGTGGTTGTGCTAGAGCTAGTGATGGGGAAGCATCCAAGGGATCTGTTAGACGGCACTTTGTCAAACGGAGAACAAGCTATACTGGTGAAAGATATTCTGGACCAACTGCTGACAAGACTAACAACAACAACAGAAGAGAATAGCTTATCTCTGCTCATCAAGGTAGCATTTTCTTGCTTGGAATCTTCTCCGCAAGCAAGGCCAACCATGCGGGAGGCATACCAAATGCTCATCCAGAGACCCTCTTCTAGTTCATGTTCCGTTCCTTTTAGCGCACTTGCATTACATCAAGTAAGGATGAGTTGATGATCATTGTATGTCTATGTATTTGTAGACACTCCTCATACAATGAAAGATCACCGTCATGTGCCCGTGGTTTTCCCCGCAAGGGTTTTCCATGTAAAAATTGGTGTCCTGTGTTCTTGATATTTGTTTTGTTTGCTCACTTCCCGATTTCTAGTATTTCTTGCTGAGACATGAAGCCCACATAAGATACTCCGTTTCGTCTGTTGTCTGCAAGGGTACTTGATATGGTGTACTAATACTTCTATTTATCCACTATTGTTCCCATGAACCTGAAGTCCAAGAAAATTGGAATTCAAAACTGACGCGATATTAGCGATCACGCTTTATTGTTCTTTAGGAATCTAGGTAAAATACCTTGGACCAAGCAGGAACATTTACAATAATGAAGTGGTCAATGCGTAAAGAGAAACAAATAATTGTAAACACGCGGAGCTAGGTGCATAGAAAAGGAAAATTACCACAGTACTAAGTAAAAGGACTTCCAGAGGGTTGTAGGGCAGGAGTATGAAGTTCTTGTCCTTATGGTGGAGAATTGTATCCAAGAGAATGCAGTACTTGTGCTTAGGATGTAACAATAAAGAATTTACTCCTACGCTTCATTTCAAGAGTATGTAGAAACAACCTTATTTTTGCCCATGCCTAATACACACTTAACAGAGGATGAGACGATATGATGTGAAGAAAAGCCTCAGGTGACAGACCACACAGAGAGCTCACAATGTCCCATCATTTTTTTACCAGAAAAGTTAGATACCATGTCAACTCAGCTAGTGCAATCACAGACATGCAAACAGCAGGATGTACAACAGTATAGAGAACAGCCCCCTCTATGGCTTCACTATTATTATTCCAAAACAATGGAAAAGAGACATCGTTCAACGAATTGCAGTGGTATTTGAAAGAAACAATGAACTTGTCCATGCACAAACATAGCGTCAACCATTTACATCGTGACCAAACCTACACCATAGTATTTTGTTATTTGAGGTCCATATTGATGTATTTTGGCACTGTAGGCAGTCCCAGTTCATCCTCCTGCACCAACAGAAAGAAGTAAATTAGTCTACTGGTTGACAAGTGTGGACCATCAGGGGGGAATCACACAGATTAAAGTATGTATGGTCTGAGATGTTCAACAGACTTCAAAGTTGAAGATCAAATCTATCATATAACAAATGTTTGGGATGAAAAGCGTTTGCATGTTTACCTTCTATGTGTTTCTTTTATTATTAAGATCAAGTTAGGATAAGCTCAAATTGTTCCGCCAAGAACACATAGGTATGTATCATGAAATCTAGCCTGAAATACAAGGCATAAGAATTAAGAAATACGTTCATAGTGATATACACGCTTGGGTATCGATGATTAGGAATTTAAGATTATACACAACACTCTTGCTGGAAACACGCTTCTGGGAAAAAGATGCTACCTGGCCTGAAAAGATTGGAATTAAACCTTGAATAAAGTCAGGGCTTTGACCCAAAATACAGGAACTCGGATTCTAGGAGCAGCATTTACCAGCGTACCTATCCACACTTTTTATTGTCATAAATTTAGGATTCTAGCTGAAGATAGAAACAACGTGTGATGGTTTCAAGTAGTACAAATGACTAAAATTTGTCAGATGTTCGTGTTCCTATGATTCTTTTTAAAAAATCATGTTTTTGTAGAGATGTACCTAAGATGGGTGGGCGCGGCAAACGGGCCTTTATGGTCTAGTGTATCATGGAATTCGACACGAAATACAAGGCATAAGAATTAAGAAATGCATTCATAATGATATCAAGTATCAAGCCTGTCAATTAGATGATGTGGCAAGATAAAATTAGAAACCATTGACAGCTTCAAGCAGTGATTGCATGGGCAGTGACAATGAGCCAACTCAGGATATCCGCACAACAATCAATATGAACAGAAATTGGTCATCCTAGCAATTGACATACCTGTGACTGCGATGTCGCTGTGGGTGTTGTGGGCATTTCATCTAATAGGTAGTGTGCGGGGATTTTTCACGCTGGCCGCCCTCCTACTACAAATTTGTGACTCTTCTCCCTGAAATCGGAGCTTAAACCACCAAAATATCTTCATCAGTCACATCAATCACCAGAAGTTGTAGGATTCATTAGACAGATAGGGCACGAGGAGGCAAGCACCTAGTGACAAGAGGCGGAGAGCGGGGGGGGGGGGGAGAAACAACCTTGTTTTTCTCCATGCCAAATACAAACTTAACAGAGGATGAGACGATGTGATGTGAAGAAAAGCCTCAGGTGACAGACCACACGAGAGCTCGCAATGTCCCATAAAAAAAATTTACCAGAAAAAAGTTTGATACCATCATACCAATTCAACTCAGCTAGTGCAATCACAGACATGCGAACAGCAGGATGTACAACAGTGTAGAGAAAAGCCCCCTCTATGGTTTCACTATTATTATTCCAAAACAATGGAAAATAGACATCGTTCAACGAATTGCAGTGGTATATGAAAGGTACATATTGATGCGTGTGGCACTGTAGGCAGTCCCAGTTCATCCCCCTGCACCAACAGACAGAAGTAAGCAGGGCAAACTATTCTACTGGTTGACAAGTGTGGATCATCAGAAGGAATCAAGCAGATTGAAGTATGTATCATCTGAGATGTTCAACAGAGAGACTTCAAAGTTGAAGGTCAAATCTATCATATTACAAATGTTTGGGATGAAAAGGGTTTGCATGTTCCCCTTGTATGTGTTTCTTTTACTACTGAGATCAGGATAAGCTCAAATTGTTCACGCCAACAACATAGGTATGTATCCTGAAATTCAGCCCGAAATACAAGGCATAAGAATTAGTAAGAAATAAGTTCATAATGATATCAAGTATCATTGAATCAAGCCTGTCAATTAGATCATGTGGCAAGATAAAAGAAGCCTATTTACAGCTTGAAGCACAGTGATTGCATGGCAATGACAATGAGCCATCGATTTCTTCCTGTGATGTCACTGTGGGTGTTGTGGGCATTTCATCGAATAGGTAGTGTGCCGGGATTTTTCACACTCCTATTCCAAAATTTGTGACACTTCTTCCTGAAATCGGTGCTTAAATCACTAAAATATCTTCATCGGTCACATCAATCACCAGAAGTTTTAGGATTCATTAGACAGATAGGGCACGAGGAGGCAAGCACCTAGTGACAAGAGGCGGAGAGCGGCGGGGAGAAACAACCTTGTTTTTCTCCATGCAAAATACAAACTTAACAGAGGATGAGACGATGTGATGTGAAGAAAAGCCTCAGGTGACAGACCACACGAGAGCTCGCAATGTCCCATAAAAAAAATTACCAGAAAAAAGTTTGATACCATCATACCAATTCAACTCAGCTAGTGCAATCACAGACATGCGAACAGCAGGATGTACAACAGTATAGAGAACAGCCCCCTCTATGGTTTCACTATTATTATTCCAAAACAATGGAAAATAGACATCGTTCAACGAATTGGAGTGGTATATGAAAGGTACATATTGATGCGTGTGGCACTGTAGGCAGTCCCAGTTCATCCTCCTGCACCAATAGACAGAAGTAAGCAGGGCAAACTATTCTACTGGTTGACAAGTGTGGATCATCAGAAGGAATCAAGCAGATTGAAGTATGTATCATCTGAGATGTTCAACAGACAGACTTCAAAGTTGAAGGTCAAATCTATCATATTACAAATGTTTGGGATGAAAAGGGTTTGCATGTTCCCCTTGTATGTGTTTCTTTTACTACTGAGATCAGGATAAGCTCAAATTGTTCACGCCAACAACATAGGTATGTATCCTGAAATTCAGCCCGAAATACAAGGCATAAGGATTAGTAAGAAATAAGTTCATAATGATATCAAGTATCATTGAATCAAGCCTGTCAATTAGATCATGTGGCAAGATAAAAGAAGCCTATTTACAGCTTGAAGCACAGTGATTGCATGGCAATGACAATGAGCCATCGATTTCTTCCTGTGACGTAACTGTGGGTGTTGTGGGCATTTCATCGAATAGGTAGTGTGCCGGGATTTTTCACACTCCTATTCCAAAATTTGTGACACTTCTTCCGGAAATCGGTGCTTAAATCACCAAAATATCTTCATCAGTCACATCAATCACCAGAAGTTTTAGGATTCATTAGACAGATAGGGCACGAGGAGGCAAGCACCTAGTGACAAGAGGCGGAGAGCGGCGGGGAGAAACAACCTTGTTTTTCTCCATGCCAAATACAAACTTAACAGAGGATGACACGATGTGATGTGAAGAAAAGCCTCAGGTGACAGACCACATGAGAGCTCGCAATGTCCCATAAAAAAATTTTACCAAAAAAAAGTTTGATACCATCATACCAATTCAACTCAGCTAGTGCAATCACAGACATGCGAACAGCAGGATGTACAACAGTATAGAGAACAGCCCCCTCTATGGTTTCACTATTATTATTCCAAAACAATGGAAAATAGACATCGTTCAACGAATTGGAGTGGTATATGAAAGCTACATATTGATGCGTGTGGCACTGTAGGCAGTCCCAGTTCATCCTCCTGCACCAACAGACAGAAGTAAGCAGGGCAAACTATTCTACTGGTTGACAAGTGTGGATCATCAGAAGGAATCAAGCAGATTGAAGTATGTATCATCTGAGATGTTCAACAGACAGACTTCAAAGTTGAAGGTCAAATCTATCATATTACAAATGTTTGGGATGAAAAGGGTTTGCATGTTCCCCTTGTATGTGTTTCTTTTACTACTGAGATCAGGATAAGCTCAAATTGTTCACGCCAACAACATAGGTATGTATCCTGAAATACAGGGCATAAGAATTAGTAAGAAATAAGTTCATAATGATATCAAGTATCATTGAATCAAGCCTGTCAATTAGATCATGTGGCAAGATAAAAGAAGCCTATTTACAGCTTGAAGCACAGTGATTGCATGGCAATGACAATGAGCCATCGATTTCTTCCTGTGACGTCACTGTGGGTGTTGTGGGCATTTCATCGAATAGGTAGTGTGCCGGGATTTTTCACACTCCTATTCCAAAATTTGTGACTCTTCTTCCTGAAATCGGTGCTTAAATCACCAAAATATCTTCATCAGTCACATCAATCACCAGAAGTTGTAGGATTAATCAGACGAGGAGGGAAGCACCTACTAACCAGCGGCGGAGGGTGAGCACTGGGAGCTGGCAACCTAGATGGATGAAGAGCAGCGGGGAGAAAATCACCTTGCCATAGCAGAGCTCGCGGACACCGCAGTCGCTGGCTGCACTTGATGGAGGACGCCGGACGGGACGTCCACCGCGGCTTCGAGGTAGGGGCGAGCGCCGCACCCTGGGCCGGAGTACGTACAGAGCACGACGGCGGTGGGACTGGCACGTTGCAGGTCGTCCCGTGAGCACGCATGCTCGGCCTGTCACAAGATTGACACAACACGTGGCTAAACGGAGAGCAACTAGTGAGGGTACCTTTTCAGTGCGCTCCGCAGTTGCTATGTATTGCGTTTTGATTGTACCCTATGTGAAACAATAAATGACTGCGTGTAAATTGTGGTTGCGCCTATGGGTGTGGTTGCGCCAATGGTTCTGGCTGTGATTGTTTCTGTGACTATGTCTATAATAGCAGCCTCGATGTGGTTTGAATTGTGACTGCACCTATGGCTATGACTGCATGAGACTCATCTCCACTTAACACGTGGCATCGACGGACCATGGGCGGGAGTACAAAGCATGGCGGTGGGATAGGCGACACATTTGAAACAACGGTCAAACCCCAACATAAAAAGTCAGTGTTTCAACCAAACAGTTATGATCTATCACTTAAGTCATTATGAATCTAAGGTTCCACATATATAGCACATAGTTTATAAT
Source organism: Bromus sterilis (assembly GCA_950022295.1). NCBI lineage: Eukaryota > Viridiplantae > Streptophyta > Magnoliopsida > Poales > Poaceae > Bromus > Bromus sterilis. Next base: position 298,116,677 of record OX465601.1, on the reverse strand, counting down.
TACAAAATATTACTAATGAGTTCTTAGTGATATGGTCTGATATAACATTATTGTGAATCTTTGCTACGACAGAAGGTGTCACATAGCGCATATTTTTGTAAATTCTTGAATTATCATATTGATCTCTTCAATATTAATCTTATTATTTTCCGACATATGTACATAGAGCAAGCCAATCTTAAAATTTCAAAATACGCTGACATAAGCCACTAACAGTTAATGAATTAGTGGTGTATGTAATTATCTACGGCATATAATACTAAATTTTGTGGAAGGATCGATATACTCGACGTCGGATATATGTGGAACCAGTATGGATCGATATACTCGACGTCGGAAAAAGATGGATGCCTCATCATGGATAGGTGGAAGGATTTACTCTGCATGTACAAAATGTCAATTGGAGACATGTTGATCTTAATTAGTGATCCAGTATGGAGGTGATGAGGTTCTTCTCTTTATCATACCAATGCCTGCTGAAACTGAATATTCTAAAGAAACCTAAGGAAGAGTAGTTTGATCCTGCTATCGTACATCGTATTCGTGTTCCACCACTCCTGCTATTGATGTGAGATATTGTTGGTAACTTAGCACAGAAGACCCCAGATAAAGTTAGAAAAACGCCATCGGGTCCAGCTCCGTTGTCACCACCAATGAGCACGCCGGTGCAGCCGAGCACAATGCCACCGGGGATGAGACCACTTGGAACGAAGCACCGGGAGCCTACTGCATCGAGGCTAAGGGGCCTCCAAATCAGAATCAAGGCCTGGAGGTTCTTGTGTACCTGCAGTCGCCGGCAGAAAATCAGTGAAGAGGGAGGGAGTGGTTGCCGCACAACCATTACGGACGACGAACATCGTTGAGCCGCCGTGGAAGAACTCCTAGGAGCTGCTTCACAGCTCCCTTGCTGCCTGTCCAGACGCCAGTCGGAGTAGAAACAAAGCGAACCTCCATCTCCAACGCCACCAAGACGAGGAACAGAGAGATACTCTGCTACCCCACCGAGACCATCAGATCTGCTTTTAACAGGCTTATTAGGCCTGCTCCCATCAGATCCAACTTGCACCGTCGCCATCCACCATGGATCTCGGCCGCCAAGAGAAACCAACACTCCATGGATGCTGCCTGTAGGCATCAATAGCATAGAGCAGAGATACAACGCCACTGAGGGAAAACTCAAAGACAACCTACAACTACGGGAGCCGGCGCGTCTCTTTTGCCATCTCCAGGCGGCAGCGCCGCTTGGAGCATAGGAGAGGCTTGGGATCGGCCCGGCGAGACGCCTGGGTCACTCAGAAACAGGAAGGGGAAAACGAGAGAAGAAGAGAGGAGAGCGGTCGTGTTCGTCTATACTCTATAGAGGAGCTAGGTGGGTGCGGCGATGAGAGGTACTACTCATCTATGAAAAGTCTTGTAGTGTGCAGACTTTCTTGGTCTTCGTCACATGAATGGAGAAGCACCTAGGGTGCAGTGCAGTGCGGCAGAATCAAATGGAGGAAAGAATAGTGTGAGCAAGAGGCTTTTGCAGACCGGCAGACAGCATCATCGTCGTCATCGATTTGGCCTGTGTACATACATGAGAGGTATGCGAGGCTGGGGAAACTAGGCTTGAAGAAAGGTGTTGACACATGAACATGTCACGTGTACCCTTAACGTCGGGGATGATGCATCGTAGTTCCCGTCGAAGGAGACCCGACCGGAAGCGGGATACATAAGAAATCCGACGAGTGTTTTTGAAGAATCCGAAACCCCACACGCCCGAGAGGGACCCCGTCTGGACGCATGGTGGATATGGACTGCCCTAGGTCGACCTTATCGCTCCTAGAGTTCTCGCGGATCGTTGCCCTGCAAGAAAAAGAACAAACGAAGAACGAGGAAGAAGATACGTGAAAAAGTAGACAAAATTAGGGTTTAGATGTATTTGTGATTGTGTGTTGTTTCAATCGGCCTTCACCTCATCTATTTATGAGGGGGTTGGGCTTCCCTTGCAAGAAAACGAGTCCTTTTCCTGTCCAATCTTCCAAAATCCCGAGCAAACTCGGACTCCTCACGGGCAAGTCGGATGGTCGGACTTTATCCCGGACGGTCTAGACGACATAGGTCGGACAGTCCGGATTATCAATAAAATTCTTCTGTAACCTGGTGCACTTTTTTGGACGGTTCGTACGATGTGCCAGACGGTCCGACGTGATGGTCCGACAGGCATCAAAAACCTTCTATAATCTGAGTCCATTTTTCGGACGGTCCGACCTATTTTTCAGTGTTGTACTGTGTTGGCCTTAACTTCTTCATACAAACTCGAATTTGGACGCTTTAAAAATCAAAATCGAACGGGTCTACAAGCCGAAGCCACTCCATGTAGAACATTTTTTCCATTTGAGGATGTATTGAAGGCCTTATTGGCAAAATAGTAGTTCAAATGCCAGGATCTTACTGCTTCAATCATAGTTTCGGTCCCCGAGATGGAATCGGTTGGCAATGGCTCGAACTACAAAGATGTTCACATAAAAAATATCCAAATTGTTCATGTAGAACACTTCTTCATTTGAGGTCATCTTATATAGGTTTGTTGCCGTGCCAAAAACTTGTGCCAACACATGCCTCCCTGTTTTTCGGCAACAAGTGTGTGCCAAAAAATAATTTTCACCACATAGGTTCTAAGGACGATGTCAACACTTCATCGGACATGCATATCCTTAGGGAGATAATCATATATCGGCCATATCTTGAACTTAGGGCGACAATCATATATCGGTCATTCGCCTACTCAGGCTTCTTGTCACACACTTGGGTGGTACTTCTTCAAATACTTGCCATTGAGAGCTCAAGGCAGCAACGTTCCTTGTATGGACTCCACCAAATACGAATTTTCGGAAACTATTCTTGTAATCTTGAAAGGACCTTCCTAGCTTGGTGACCACTTTCCGAATGTTATGTCTTTTGAACCAATTGGCAGAATCACCTTCCACACAAGATCTCCAATTTGAAAGTTTTTCAACTTAACCTTTTTATTATAAGCTCTAGCCACCCTCAACTTATATTTATCTATGTCTTTAAACGCAGACAAACGCTTATCGGTGACCTCATCAATATTATCCATCATGAAAATTATAAAAGTCCACTGCCGATAAATCATTTTGTTTGGCTATTCTGAAGGCATTCAAATTAACTTCCACGGTAAAACAACTTCCTGACCATATACGAGCTCATATGGAGTTACCTTCGTAGCACCATGCCTTGAAATCCTCAGTGCCCACAAAGCTTTGGACAATAGCTCATGCCATCTCCTTGGATTATGTTCAATCTTCTTCTTGATGAGCTTGATCAAAATCTTATTACTAGACTCAACTTGTCCATTAGCTTGGGTATAATACGAGGAGGAATTGAGCAACTCTATATTATAAGATTCAAAAAAAATTCTAACTTGATGTGCCATGAAAAATGAACCTTGATCTGTAGTCAATGTTTGAGGGATGCCGAATCTATGAATAATATGCTCGGTTATAAATTTAATTATCTCCACATGCGTCATATTCCCGAGAGGTACTGATTCAAACCACTTGGTGAAATAATCAGTCGTCACCAACACAAATCGATGCCCCTTTGAAGAAGAAGAATGAATTTTTCCAATGAAATCCAATCCCCAACCTCTGAAAGGCCACGTCTTAACAATAGGATGTAACATAGCAGCAGGAGCCAACTGAATATCACCAAACTTTTGACAAGCTAGCTTCACATTCTTTATAAACTTGAAGCAATCGTTAATCATCGTCGGCCAATAAAATCCAGCACGTCGCAATAACCACTTCATCTTCGGAGCCGACTGATGAGTACCACATATTCCTTCATGTACTTCTCCCATAACAACTCTAGCTTGATCTTCATCCAAGCACTTTACAGAAACAGCATCAACTATTCTCGGTAAAAATCATCATCTCTCAATTCATATTTAAAAGCCATTCGCCGAATAGTCATGTCCACCATTTCACTAGGATTACACAGATAATCAATAATGGGCTTCCTCCAGTCTTGATTTTTTCCTGCAATAGATTTTCTGTTAGCGGCCGAAGTAGTAAGTTCTAATTTTGTTTTTTCGGTACTGGCAGGACAAGACATCGGTTCTTAAGAAATATAAAAAATACCACGATCAAGATGATAACCAGATGCTTGTTGTGCCAATTCATTTGCCTTCCAATTGTCATGTTTAGATATATGAGCAATACTAAAATGAACTAAAGAATAAATACGGGAATAAAGATGGAATGTGTTGCCCGAATAAAGATGAAATGTGTTGTGCTATGAAACAAATAAGAGAGATGCCCGAATAAAGATGGAATGGGTTGCGCTATAAAAGAGAGGATGTGTGGCAAGGAGATCCGATAAATATGGGATGTAAATATATAAATAAGGACATGCCTGGCAATAAATAAAAATAGGGGCTAAAGATGGGATGTGAAATAAAATAGAGGCCTAAAGATTGTGGTGCGCTATAAAAGAATGGCAAGAAAATCCGAGGAGATCCGATAAATGTCGGATGTGCGCTATGTAGAAGAAATATAAAGAGAGACCCAATAAAGATGTGATGTATACGCCCACAGTTTGACACAAAAAAATTGTTGTTCATGTATTTTTTTTAAATCTTCAAAAAATCAAGAGTATTTGCACATAGAAAAAATAAACATGATAGAGTAGGCATGAAGAGTTTGAGAGCGATGTTTGACGTCAGAGGGAAACGACGATGAGCTCGGGGCGGGGGCGCGAGGATGAGCTTGAGGTCGTGGAGAGAAGCCAAGAGCTCCTATCAGACGCTAATGTGCTCCGGCCATTAATTACAGCACAACTGCTCTAAGTGGTTGAGCGGCGAAATAAATTGAGCCACGACCCCCTCCGGCGGCGGCGGCGCGGAGTTGAAGGATTAATGACCACAGGCGGCCTTGAGTTCCTTCTCGATCCAGTTGACAGGTTAGTTTCTTGGCCCTATCTCGATCCCGAGTTGATTGGCACCACCTTCCAACCCCCACCTTTTCTCTGTCAGATTCCCGGGCTGCTGTCCCTTGCAAGCAATGCTTCTGAGCAGGATCTTGTCGCAGAAGCGGGCAATCGATGAGAGGGAGGAGCACTTGGTTAATCGATGACGGGGCACCTCGGACCAGGTCCCTAGCTAGCTGTACCACTATCCTCCATCCAGTACCGTGACAAATTCTGGGCGTTGCGGACTGCCAGCGCATCTCTCCCTCAGTAACTTACGGGGGGCAATACAGCGAAATAATACATTGTACGTCTGAATCTCGATGAATGAAGACAGGCTGAGATATAGAGAGCAGATGTGCTCGGGATCAGACACGAATATCTGACAAATGTATAATGTTTATTTATCGCTACACCCTTCCACGCATGTCATAAATAAATGATTGATCGCTACACTTTTGTATGTACATATTAAATCTACATGCAAGCAGTGTTGAAATAGAAGACCTCCACCTGTGGAATCTTGAACCATGCATTTGTAGGCTAAGAACATCTTTGTTTCGGCTGCAACTACATATTCCCAAATTCTAAACCGCCATTTGTAGACCATAAGAGCGTGTGATGTTTTTTTCCCGTTGAAATGCATGGGCCCTTTTTGCTATAAATCATAAAATATTTGTGGATTCAAAAAATGTTGGTGATTTTATAAGAAAATGTTTGCTTATTCAAAAAATATTAGAAATTTTGAAAAAAATGTTCAGGAAATCAAAAAATGTTCATGATTTTTTAGAAGTTCATGTATTGAAAAATGCTAATGAAATTGAACAAAATTTTGCCAATTCAAAGAATGTTCATGAATGAAAAAATATCCTAAAACTTCAAAACCGTTGGTGACATACAAATGTTTTTATTCATTCATAAAATGTTCGTTGATTAAAAAAATGATCATGCATTTTAGAAAATGTTCTTTAAACCAAAAAAAAATTCATGAATTTCAAAAATATTCAACCAATTCTCAAAACAAAGTTCGTCAATTCTAGAAATGTTTGCCGATTCAAGAAAATTATTTACAGCATGTTCACAATTTAAAAATATATTTGTAAATAGTATAATATGTTCATGAATTCAAAAAATGTTTTTGATTTTAGGGTGTTCACAAATTAAAAAATGTTTTTGATTAAAAAATGTATGAAAATTTGTAAAAGTGATCACGAATTTAAAATATGTTTACGATTTCAAGTATGTGCACGAGTTTAAAAAAATGTTCATGATTTTTTTAAAGTCATGATTTCACAAAACTGAGAGTGATAGTGTATCTCATCGATGCAGCAAAATATGGTCATGACAATTGGATATTATGATTATTTTTCTCCCGTTATAAGGCACGGATCCTTTTGCTAATCTATACCTACTAATAAAAGACGAACGATTTCTCCTATTTTTTGTCCTTCGCTGGCGTCATCAGTCCAACTCGCCCAAACGTGCAATAAATATAAAACCAAGCGTCGCTGGGTTTCAAGGTATAGAGGATTACGGGCCAACCACCACGCCACACAACTAAGTTGCTAAAATTAACGAACATACGCTATATGTACTGTGACATATACCTCTCGCACAGCAGGATTAATTGGGCCAGGCTGGGATGGCAATCAATAAAAAAGAAAAAATATCATTCGTCTATACTATAGTGCTTACGGCTGGAAGGTGCATCTCTTTGTTTTTTGTACGCTGAAATCAATGATGATAATTCAATTAAGTGCAATAGCACACTAAGTTGTATATAATAAATACATTTGATCAATTTTCTAGAAATATGTATGCAGAGGATGTATAATATAAGTGCTTTTTACATTGGTGATTCGGATATAATGTGATTCCTACAAATTATAATACAAGTATAAAGTATTTCCACCATTCAAAAATAACTGTATTAAATTTGTTTTAAATTTAGTTTTGAAACAATTATTTTGGGATGGAGGGGTATAATAAATATAAAGTGTTCATAGCAACTATAGACTATAATACGAATGTGGGTTTATATAATTATTTTCTTAAGTTCTAATTATATTGATTTCCTTCATCTGTTTAGATTAAGATACATTAAATTATTGCATATGACGAGTTGAACTTAAATGAAATTGCTTGCGTAGCCGAAATTAAACGGAATTGTGAAGTTTCTTCTAATTAAGCAAGATATAACGATCAAAGAACTTCTTTACAAAATCCCTTTTTTGATGAATACATTTTTTGTATGAAATGCATACACACTTATAAAATTGATGAATATCGGGCGGCATAATTTAGATGTTTCCTAAGTGTGGTCATGGTGGGCTCATCTTCGATACGATGAGTTAAAATAAAATTTAAATAATGGCTTCAAAATGACTTCTTTTCTCACGTTGCAACGCACGGGTCTTTTGCTAGTAATAATAAAAGACAATGTGTTTCTCCGATTTTTTGGCCCGTCCACCTACCTTAACCTGCCTATAAAGTTGAAGTAAAGTACCCACCATGCCTCTCATAAGTGAAAAAAAACTCTTCATTAATTGTTTCTCTAAAAAAAATCACCTGTCATTGAAACTGCCCCAGAGGTTGAATTAAATTACCCACCCTGCCGCCCATAAGTAAAAAAACACTTCCTTAATTGTTTTTATGATTTTTTTTCACCTGTCATTGAAACTGCCCCTAAATAAAGTTAAAATAAATTACCCATCCCGCCACCCGTAATTGAAAAAAAAAATGTGTTAATTGTTTCTCTGAATATTTCATCTATCATTGAAACTAATTCTAAAGTTGAAGTAAATTACTGACCCCGCCATCCGTGAAGTTGAAAAAATGAGCGTTTATTTGAATTATTCGAACGACATAGAGCCCTCCACTGTTTCATCCATCGTGAGACTGGCCTTTTATTTTCCTTCTCATACACGCAACGAGGATGTACTCAAAAAATACACGCATCAAGGATCAGGTCCAGCATCGATCCATTGTGAGCATGTTAGAATGCACATGTGTTACGTCTGCATGCGTGCCGGTTGATACACAAATATTCAAATATGTATATATAGATGAAGTGTGAATATTTGAAATTTGATTTGAAGACCATAATTTTATTATCCCATTGCAACGCACGGGCCCTTTTGCTAATAATTATTTTATGTAAATTGTTTTAAATAGATGAAATAATAAAAAGTTTGAAAATATTGAGGATTTTTTTAAAAAAACTCACAAAGTTTTCCTTTTTTAGGAATTTTAATAATAAATGCCAATTTTAAAACTTGTTCAAAAATGAAAATGTTCATGAAAACACAAAATTGAATATATACATTTTTTATTATTGAATTTTAATGTGTTTCCGAATTTTTAAAATGAAAAGGCGAGTGAAAAAAAATCCGGTAAATCATGTGAAACCGGAAAAACGCTGAAGAACATCTGAATGAAGAAAACTATTGGAGAATAAAAGGAAAAATCCTATAAACTAGAACAAAAACAAAAACCGAAGGAAACCATAGTAAGCCAACTAAAATCCTGTGAAAACCGCCAAACAAAATGAAAACCAGCGGTCGAAAATCACCGTATGTGGGCCCGCCCGCAACCTTGGGGATACATGTTAGCTGACTATTATCTGCTCATTACATGCAGAATAGGATTTCTCGTACGGGTCCTAGTGTCCTGAGTCGCCATAGCTTCCCTATATATAAATAAAAAGAGCACATTCGTTCATCCTTTTGTAAGTAGCACAACTCTAGTTTCTAACTATATAGAAAAAAAATACCCTAATTCCATTTTTCCTTCCTTGACATCGCCTCCCTACACCAACACATCCAGATCCACATGGAATTCAGATACTCGATATTCTCTCCTCCACAGTAAGCATCTTCTTTATTTCTTATGTTCATCTGTGCATGGTGTTAGCACTACTAGGGATTATGTGGTTGTTTCGCTATAGCAATTGCAACTCAAAACTCAGGATTCAAATTCACAACCATACGAGATAGAATGCCTTAACACTAGTAGAAAACAGGGCTTTGGTTCAGACCTCTCTAGCCGATTTGTCCCGATTGTGCCACGAACCGGAACCCCCGGTGGTCATACGTCCCGGTTCGTGCGCCCGGGGGCCGGCCGGGCCTCGTGGAGCATTGGTCCCGGTTCGTCTGGGGGCATATGTCCCGGTTCTAGACAAGAACCGGGACCAATGGGCCTCGCTCTTGGCCCACAACCACTAGTCCCGGTTTGTGGCTCAACCCGGGACGAAAGGCTGGCCATTAGTACTGGTTCCAGCCACAAACCGGGACTAATGATTTGGCTATATATACCCCTCGCCGGCGAGCAGAGCACTCCACTGGTGCTCTGTTTTTTCGAGGAGGGCAAGGGGAGGGCTTTGTGGTGCTCTAGCTCACCTCTTATGCACATGAGGTGTTCGATGAAATGCCCGAGCCACACTACTTAAGCTTTCTCCTCTCCAAACTCGACTTCCAAGCTCCATTTTTCTTAAGATTTGTCCAGATTTAGCGGTCCGTCACGTCCCATCCCCGTCTTCACCACCGTCGATCGCCCGCGCCGATCTCGTCGCCGGCACCACCGTGGTGAGCCTCTTGTTCTTATCTTCTTTATAAAAGAAAAAAATTCTTACTTGTATGATTAGATAGATAATTGTCTAATTTTCTTACTTGTATTATTGCTTGTTATTATATAGTGCGATGGTTTTGGTATCCGCCCCCGTCGGCCCTCGTCCTCTCTATGATTCGGATGTGGTATATATTACCTTTTATAACTATTTGTTTCACTTATTTTTTATGGTAATTATGCCGACACCAACTTGACATAGATGTATTTATCTAGGAGGTATGTGAACCGGATATTACATACGACCCTCTTGTCGAGAGGTTAAATTTAGTTGAAGAAGAAAACGAGTATTTAAAAGAAAAATTAAAAAGAGTTGAAGAAGAGAAGAAAAGAGTTGAAGAAGAGAAGATGATATTGGAGTTGCATGTTGCGGATGTCGTAGAAGGTCACAAGATCAAGATGGATGCAATGCGCTTGAAGATTAGAAAGTTTAGAAAATATGCCATTCATAGCGAGGCTTGGTATCATTATGCCGTTGGATCAATTGTTACCTTGGTTGCGATTATGATCGCATTTGTTGTTGCATTGAAATGTTTTACATAGTTTCAATGTATGGTTTAATTAGATGCTCTGGAGAGCTATATGTTGTTCAATGAGAACTATGTATGTACTTTGGTTTTAATGTGATGATAAACTTATATTAATTTGGTCACTTATATATTCATGATGTTCTGTAATAATGGTTTTTGACACACTTAATGCACGCAGATGAACCGGCAATGGATGTATGGTGATAGACACACCTCCGAGTACATTGAGGGCGTGCATGATTTTCTCGAAGTGGCTGAGGCAAACAAGCAGAATGGTTTTATGTGTTGTCCATGCTCTATATGTGGGAATACGAAGTCTTACTCTGACCGGAAAACCATTCACGCCCACCTGCTTTATAAGGGATTCATGCCACACTATAATGTTTGGACCAAGCACGGAGAAATAGGGGTTACGATGGAAGACGGCGAAGAAGAAGAGTACGATGAAAACTATGTGCCCCCTGAATACGGTGATGCTGCAACGGGGGAAGCTAAAGATCAAGAGGAACCGGACGATGTGCCTGATGATGATCTCCACCGGGTTATTGTTGATGCAAGGAGACAGTGTGAAAGTGAAAAGGAGAAGCTGAAGTTTGATAGGATGTTAGAGGATCACAAAAAAGGGTTGTACCCCAATTGCGAAGATGGCAACACAAAGATCGATACCGTACTGGAATTGGTGCAGTGGAAGGCAAAGTATGGTATACCTGACAAGGGATTTGAGTATGTACTGAAAATATTTAAGAAGAGGCTTCCAAAGGATAACGAATTGCCCGACAGTACGTACGCAGCAAAGAAGGTCGTATGCCCTCTAGGATTGGAGGTGCAGAAGATACATGCATGCCCTAATGACTGCATCCTCTACCGTGGTGCGTACGAGGATTTGAACGCATGCCCGGTATGCGGTGCATTGCGGTATAAGATCAGACGAGATGACCCTGGTGATGTTGACGGCGAGCCCCCCAGGAAGAGGGTTCCTGCCAAAGTAATGTGGTATGCTCCTATAATACCACGGTTGAAACCTCTGTTCATGAACAAAGAGCATGCCAAGTTGATGCGATGGCACAATGAAGACCGTAAGAAAGACGGGAATTTGAGACACCCCGTTGATGGGTCGCAGTGGAGAAAAATCGAGAGAAATTATCGGGCTGAGTTTGGAGATGACCCAAGAAACGTATGGTTTGGTTTAAGCGCGGATGGCATTAATCCTTTCGGGGAGCAGAGGAGCAATCACAGCACCTGGCCCGTGACTCTATGTATGTATAACCTTCCTCCTTGGGTGTGCATGAAGCGGAAGTTCATTATGATGCCAGTTCTCATCCAAGGCCCTAAGCAACCCGGCAACGACATTGATGTGTACCTAACGCCATTAGTTGAATAACTTTTACAGCTGTGGAATGGAAACGGTGTATGTGTGTGGGATGAGCACAAACAGGAGGAATTTGACCTGCATGCGTTGTTGTTTGTAACCATCAATGATTGGCCTGCTCTCAGTAACCTTTCAGGACAGACAAACAAGGGATACCACGCATGCACGCACTGTTTAGCTGACACCGAAAGTATATACCTGGACAAATGCAGGAAGAATGTGTACCTGGGGCATCGTCGATTTCTTCCGACCAACCATCAATGTCGTAAGAAAGAAAAGCATTTCAAAGGCGAGGCAGATCACCGGAAGAAGCCCGTCATGCGTACCGGTGATCACGTACTTGCTATGGTCAATGATTTACACGTAATATTTGGAAAGGGTCCCGGCGGACTATCTGTTCCGAATGATGACGAGGGACGCGCACCCATGTGGAAGAAGAAATCTATATTTTGGGACCTACCCTACTGGCAACACCTGGATGTCCACTCTTCAATAGACGTGATGCACGTGATGAAGAACCTTTGCGTGAACCTGCTAGGCTTCTTGGGCGTGTATGGGAAGACAAAAGATACACCGGAGGCACGGGAGGACCTACAACGTTTGCACGAAAAAGAAGGCATGCCTCCAAAGCAGTATGAAGGTCCTGCCAGCTACGCTCTTACCAAAGAAGAGAAGGAAATCTTCTTTGAATGCCTGCTCAGTATGAAGGTCCCGTCTGGCTTCTCGTCGAATATAAAGGGAATAATAAATATGGCCGAGAAAAAGTTTCAGAACCTAAAGTCTCATGACTGCCACGTGATTATGACACAACTGCTTCCGGTTGCATTGAGGGGGCTTCTACCGGAAAACGTTCGATTAGCCATTGTTAAGCTATGTGCATTCCTCAATGCAATCTCTCAGAAGGTGATCGATCCAGAAATCCTACCAAGGCTAAGGAGTGATGTGGCGCAATGTCTTGTCAGTTTCGAGCTGGTGTTCCCACCATCCTTCTTCAATATCATGACGCACGTCCTAGTTCATCTAGTCGAAGAGATTTTCATTCTGGGCCCCGTATTTCTACACAATATGTTCCCCTTTGAGAGGTTCATGGGAGTTCTAAAGAAATGTGTTCGTAACCGCGCTAGGCCAGAAGGAAGCATCTCCATGGGCCATCAAACAGAGGATGTCATTGGGTTTTGTGTGGACTTCATTCCTGGGCTTAAGAAGATTGGTCTACCTGAATCGCGGTATGAGGGGAGATTGACTGGAAAAGGCACGATTGGAAGGGACTCAATAATATGCAGGGACGGACATTCTTGGTCTCAAGCACACTACACAGTTCTACAGAACTCTATCTTGGTGGCCCCGTATGTCGATGAACACAAGAACAGTCTGCGCTCCAGACACCCAGAGGAGTGTGACGACTGGATTACACATGAACACATCAGGACTTTCGGCGATTGGTTGGAAACATGTGTCAGAGGTGACAACACTGTTTCTGATGAGCTGTTCTCGTTGTCCAGGGGACCATCTTCAACTGTATTGACTTACAAAGGATACGAGATAAATGGGAATACATTTTACACGATAGCCCAAGATCAAAAGAGCACCAACCAAAACAGCGGTGTCCGCTTTGATGCAGCAACCAAGAGGGGAAAGGACACATATTATGGTTACATAATGGACATATGGGACCTTGACTACGGACATGATTTTAAGGTCCCTTTGTTTAAGTGCAAATGGGTCAATCTGTCAAGAGGCGGGGTACAGGTAGACCCACAGTACGGAACGACAACAGTGGATCTAAACAATCTTGGGTACACAGACGAACCATTCGTCCTAGCCAATGATGTGGCGCAGGTTTTCTATGTGAAGGACATGTGTACCAAACCGAGAAAAAGAAAAGATATGGAAGCGAATACATCATACGATGAGCCAAAGCGCCACATAGTTCTTTCAGGAAAAACAGACATCGTGGGATTGGAGGGCAAGATGGACATGTCTGAAGATTATGAAAAGTTTCATGAAATTCCTCCCTTCAAAGTCAAGGCTGATCCAAGCACCCTGTTAAGCGATGAAGAATATCCATGGTTATGGCGCAATAAGAAAAGGACACAAGCGAAGAAAAAGTGAAGACAGATGAAGTCAGAAAGGGTTGAAAATTGATGATGTGGCTTTGAATGGTTCACTTTGAACACACAAAAAGTCTGGATTTCAAATAAGTTCGAAAAAATGAAATCCCTTTGTAGATAGATCAACAAAACACACGGTTCTCCTGCATACAGCCCGACTGTGGCTCGTGAGTGCCCGCATATCAAATGCACCGTCGGGTTGTATGAAGGGAATTCGAATGATTTGTATTTGGTCGATGAACTGAAGGATTTCTATATATATCAACAAAACACACGGTTTCGCCTGCATACTGCCCAACTGTGGCTCGTGAGTGCCCGCACATCAAATGCACCGTTGGGCGTATGCAGGCCAATCCGAATGATTTGCATTTGGTCGATGAACTGAAGGATTTCTAGATATATCAACAAAACACACGGTTTCGCCTGCATACAGCCCAACTATGGCTCGTGAGTGCCCGCACATCAAACGCACCGTTGGGCGTATGCAGGCCAATCCGAATGGTTTGTATTCGTACAAACCGAGTGTCCGAGAGGTGGGATATATATAGGGGTCGTGTGCCTCTTTATCCCCGGTTGGTGGCACAAACCGGTACTAGCGCGAGACCTTAACTGTGTACAGGCCGGTTCCCAGATCCAACGACTCACAAGCCGGATCAAACGACTCACAAGCGCTTAAAAGAAACACGCGATCCGTGTACTTCTTCTTGATTGGTGGGATTCAGACCCGGGTGAGGTTCAAAGCACGCGCAAAGCCAACCTCCACTATTTCTCTTCTCGCGAAGTCTTCCCCTTCCGCGGCACCGCCACCATCCAGTTTTTGCCGTAACCCTCTCAACTTTTTAGCACATGCTATGTGGGTCAAATGATGATACCATGCCAAGTTTCAACATTTTCGGAGTTCATTTGTAGTGCTAGAAACTTGAAAATTAAATAAAGCAAAAAACAAAACAAAAAAACTGGAAAAAAGAAAAAAAATGCCACCTATTGGGCCATCACGGCCTGAATACGACTAGAAACCCAACCATGGGCCAGGATTCAGGCCCGCAATAGGCCCAATAGGACCACAGGCAAGTAGTAGCAGATTAGGCCCGGAAGCCTGCAGTTGAGTGGAGCTCGAGACGGTACGCGCAGAAGCGCTTATAAACCGCTCGAGCGCTCCCTCGACTAGCGAGGTGGGACTAAACATCCCACCGCTCCGCGGCGCAAGGCGTTTGGTTTCGGTTGGTGGCACAAACCGGAACTAAAGGGGAGCATTGGTACCGGTTCGTGCCACCAACCGGGACCAATTCCCCCCTTTAGTCCCGGTTTGTGCCACCAACCGGAACCAAAGGTCTCTGTTTGCCGCCTTTTCAGCTGCTGAAAAAAACCTTTGGTCCCGGTTGGTGTGATCAACCGGTACTAAAGGGGGGCATTGGTCCCGGTTGTTAGCACGAACCGGTACCAATACTCTGGGTATATAAATGGCACTTGTAAATTTTCAGTTCTAAATCTCGCCATTTCCCCCGACGACGCCGGAAACGAAACCGACGCCGTCAGGCTGCCCAACCTCCGCCCGCCGCCCTCGTCGCACCTGCCGGAGACGACACCGACGCCGCCCGCCGCCCCCTTCGTCGCCATCGACACCGCCCGCGCCCGTCGTCGTTGCGTTCTGGGTGTGCCACCGCCTCGTTTCCCCCTCCCAGCTCTCCTCCCCGCGCTCTACTTCGCCTTCCCGCCGTGGATAGAGCTCCGGCCACTGTCGGGCTCGTCGCCGTGGTCGCGGGCTACCTGCGGGTGCCTTTCCCGTGCCTCCCCGTGCCCGGGAGCTCGACTCCGGGAGGGCGCCGCCGCGCACAGTGGCACCGGCGTCATGCCGCCGGCCAGCCCCTAATCCCCCTGCTAACCCCCCCCCCCCAAGCCACTGACATGTGGGCCATAATGCCTAATTAAACCAGCCGGTTTAATTTAACAGAGGGATTAAGACCCAGTCACTGACCAGAGGGCCCCACTGGTCAGTTGGACCAGTCAACCCCCCTTGCGTCAGCAAGACGCATGCATGACGCAATAACGCTTAAATGATTTAATTTAAATCAGAAATTCCAGAAACTTATGTACTTTACAAATGTTGAAAAAATAAAAAAAAAGATTTATGTATTCATTGTTGCAATAATGGTGTATACAAACTTGAGCAATTTGAATAACTTTAGAAGTACCGGACTCTCAAGAGCCAAAACACCATTTGTAAAGCGTCGCTGAGGCCACCCAAATTTACCAAGTCGATGGTCGGAAACTAGGGTAAAGACTCGAGGGTCACCGAGGGGTCGATGGTCGGGAACTAGGGTAGAGGGTCGAGGGTCACCGAGGGGTCGATAGTCAGGAACTAGGGTAGTGCCTTGTGTGAAAGTATTGAAGAAATCCATGGCTTCATCATGCCCCCATGTTTGGCTCAGGGCGCCATCTTATATAGATTTATTGTCGTGCCAAAAACTGGTGTCAACACATGCCCCCATGTTTTTCGGCAAAACTTGTATGTTTGGCACACTAATATATCCATGCTATATATATCATGTTTGTATATTAAGTGTCATGTTGTAATTAATATTTTGCAGAAACTATGGATGGTCGTCAAAGAAACTTAGAACAAGAAGAGATGTTGGGGGAAATCATACGCGAAGGACCGTTGTTATTGGGCGACATCGTCCGGGTAGGAGGTGATGTCTTCCAATTTCTGAACGACGCCGATGGTCTGGAAGAAGAGGGTGAAGCAGGCTCCGATGATCGGACAATGGAGGTGGAAGAACATGCTTATGATGGCTCCTGTGAGCGAACGGAGGAAGGAGTTGTTGGAAAGTCCGGCGAGGTATATATAATAATTAAGCCTATGCTGACTAGCTAATTGATGCATTAATTGTTTTGGACTGTGTACACATATTAACTCTCTTCTTTCTTCTTTTCTATCCCTCCGTATCCGGATCGAGCCAAACTTCGGTAACGAGACGAGGCCCAAAGAAAAAGTTGCGCCCGGATGAAAGGTTCACGATCACCGACATCAATAGAGATGGCCAACCGATTGCACCCAACCGGACCAAAGATGCATTTTCTGCTCAGTGCGGGGTTCTTGTTAGGGACATGATCCCGATCAGCATCCAGCAATGGAATAAGCCAAAGGCCGGAGACCCTGAAGTGTCTTTTGTCACCGATAGACAGAAAGATGATCTTTGGACCGCGCTGAAGGAAAATTTCACACTACCGGAAGAGGAGTGTACGGAAAAACCAGTTACAGAGCAAACGATCAAGACTCATGCTCTTAAGAAGATGGCAGAGCTATTCAGGAGGTGGAAGAATGAGTTAAAAACAACGTTTGTCGACAAAGAGAAGACTCCAACATTCACCGGCCGATTTGAGAAGATAAGAGAACATTGGCCCGCATTTGTGGCCCACAAGACATCGGAGAAGAGTAAGAAGATGTCAGCGATAAACAAACTAAATGCTGCAAAGAAGAAGCATCACCATTGCACGGGGTCAGGTGGCTACCACAAAGCCCGACTGTTGTGGGAGAAGGCTGAAACGGACCTTCTTGACAAAGAGATCATACCAAGGACATTGAACTGGCCAGAGCGTGCAAGGAATTGGTTCTTCGGGGTTGGGGGAACCTTACACCCTGAAACAGGGAAGTGCTTTTGGACGAACGAACAACTGAGAGTACCGATCACCAAGTTTGAGGAGTTAATCGCCCAAACGGAGGCAGGGACGTTCGTTCCGGACAGAGAGAACGACGAGCTCACAATGGCCCTCGGGAATCCTGAGCACCCAGGACGAACACGAGGCACGGCAGGCTCCCTTCCGTGGAAGCATGGGTTTCCCGACGCAGGCGGTTACAAAAGCAGGGAGAGGAAGAGGAAACAGGAGCAAAGCGAAATACAGAACCTGCATGCAAGAGTACAAGCGCTAGAGGAGAGGCATCGAGCTGACGAAGCTACCCTAGAAGCTACCCCGCCATCTCAGCGGAGAAGCAGCGTGGCTTCCACCGAGGTCATTGCGCAACCTGATTTGACGGCTTCCAGGTACCCCGTGGATGAAATCACGGAGTCTCAAGAATGCCACCTTAAGAAGCAATTGATGCAATTCAAACCCACGGTGGCTATCGGCCATGTTGTACCTCCTCGACCCAACGGAACTTTTCACTGTCTTCCAATTCCACAAGGCTATGTTGTTGTGATGGTCGATGAAATAATGGAGGGATATGAGGAGATCGAGCTTGACTACCCTACCGGCGAAGGGGAAAATCTCCTGCAGAATGCTCTGAGGACTTCATGTCTATGGCCGAAGGAATTCATCAAGCTTCCGAACTGGACGGCACCTACGCCTCCTCCTCCTCCTCCAGCGACTAAGGGCCCGCCTCCTCCTCCGACGAGTAAGGGCCCGCCTCCTCCTCCGCCTCCTTCTCCGCCTGCGTCGGCGCGTCCGAGCAGCCCGTCTCCTCCTCCTCCGCCTCCTCCTCCGCCTCCTTCTCCGCCTGCGTCGGCGCGTCCGAGCAGCCCGTCTCCTCCTCCGCCTCGTCAGCAAAAGCAGAAGAGAGCAGCCGTCGCTCCGGCGTCTAGCAGTACAACCACTGGTGGGAGGCGATTCCAATACGGTCCATCATCTCTCAAGCCTCTTGAGCCGTTACCATACGAGAGGAGCGATGAGGAAAGCGCGAAGATCTCTAAAGGCGAAGTGGATGCCTTTTTTTAAAAGAAAAATCCACCTCCGAAGGAGAAGATAGATGAGGAGAAATTGAAGCGCACTTTGGATGCCTTGAAGCGACCAGCACCGGCTCCGCTGGATAACAACCATGTCCGCGCTCTTAAAAAGAAAGTGCAAGAAACGCGCCGGTCCGGAAGCACTGCAACTGACCAAAGGAGGGAACAACAAATTGCAAGAGGGAAAAAAAATTCCCCAGCTCGGCGAACAGGCGAAACAATTGTGCCCCCCGCTGCAGGTGTCTAGTGATATCGTCGTCGCAAATCTGCCGGCCGGGATGGTGCCCGGTACCAATCCTGGTGATTACCTGTCAGACGATATACTATTTGATCGACTCGAGGTGGACGAACTCAAATTCCGGCACGGGTATCCTCTCGTTAGACCTGATCAACAGCTACCAACGATGATGCGAAGATTCCATGAGTGGTACATGGACACCTGCAAGAACTCTGGGTTGGATAATGTGTTGCTTATGGTTAAAGACAAGCACGACCTCCTTGGAATTGACATGTTGTGTGTTCCATTTGAGGAGTTATTCCAGCTTTACAATGCAATGGTCATCGATAAAGTAATTGTCACTTGCTACTGTCTGTAAGTACTACTTCTTTAATTAACTCTCTATATATAGGTCAGCTCTTTCATTGCATGTACTTATATATAATTCACTATGTCATGCAGATTGAAGATCGTCGACTGCAAGCAAAGAGAAATCTATAATATTGGGTTCATTAACCTAAATCTCTTTGATGAATGGGAGATGGAAAATAATCCCAAACAAGCCGAGGCCAACTTGCTACAATCGTTGCTTCAACATCAAAACAAACAAAAAATAATCTTTCCTTACAACTTCGAGTGAGTGTTATACTATGCATATTCGGTTTTCCTTTATTTACACTCGAGGTTATAGTAATGTAATTGATGAGTTATGCATGCGTGCGCAGCTTTCACTTTATTCTCCTAGAGATTAAGCTTGAGGAGGGACTAGTAACCGTGTTAGACTCAAGACGAAAAGATCCCAAGACGTATGCGATCATCACTGAAATGCTTAAGAAGTAAGTGCAATCGATCATTATCGTAGCATTTCGGCAACTTTGTTCATTTCCTGATATTAGGTAATAATTATTTTCTATGTCTGCAGGGTTTGGATAACGTTCACCACAAAATATCCGGGACTGCCGAAGGAGATGAAATTTACACGCCCGAAATTAAGTACTACTAGCTAGTTCCGCGCATCTCCCATTAATTTGATTCTAGCTAGTTTCATCAATACCATTTATATAATGCTTGATTATCAGTTTGATTGACCTCTATTTCTCGTAAAGTGGTTGTGGCTGCAAGAAGGGACTAATCTTTGTGGATAATACGTATCGAGTACATCTACAACGCTACGATCTCTAAGCAGGGCGGCTACTCTAAAAAAGATTTTGATGTGCGTAAGCAATAATATTCACAATTTTATTTTATTACCATCATTTGTGTTGAGTTTCATTCATATATATGTATTGACCCCCTTCTTCGAATTAGCTTTGGGAGCTGCAAGAAGAACTCCTACCACAAGATCGCATAATAGCAATTCAAGAGGAATTGGCGGGATTCTTTCTTAAACACGTCATCAGGAAAGAGGGAGAATACCATATGAAACTTGATTTCAGATGTTAGGGTATTGTAAGAGATCTTATATTGTATATATGTAGCCAGTAGCGTCAGATAGATATACGAAAACTTGTTGTTCGAACAATCTCACTTCTCTCTGTATATGTTCATGACGATCTTCTGTACTTAATGGTTTAATTCCTTCATTTGCTTACTAGATAGCATGTCGAGTCCTCTCTATACGTATAGTACGTAGCGTCGACCAAGCACGGAGATAAGAGAGGACACCTCTCTCTATTATATACAATATATGAAACCCCTAAATTAATTAACCCTACAAAACCCTCATCCCTCCCCCTCTCATAAAAAAACAAAACCCTAGACACGGAACTGCTGACGTGTGGAGGCATTTTGGTCCCGGTTGATGCTACCAACCGTGACAAAAGGCCCTCATGCCCGGGCAAGCCGCAGAGGCCACGTGGAGCCCCATCTGTCCCGGTTCGTAAGCGAACCGGGACTAAAGGAACCTTTAGTCCCGGTTCCAGAACCGGAACAGAAGGCCCTCTGGGACCGGGACAAATGGGCCTTTTTCTACTAGTGTAACATCAAGATAAATTCTTGATTGCTAAAGTGTAGACGAAAGCATGGACATGGATAATCTGCACATGGGAGCATATGCTCCCAGTTTTTGAAATACATTTTAAATATATTTTGAAAATCAAAAAAATGGGATCAAAAATTTTGGATGTACACCTTGATGTCTTATGTGTTCACGAAGTCGTTTGACGAAAAACCGATATATGTTGTGTTATATGTAAAAAAGACAAAATTTTGTTGTTAAAAAGGCTTTTCATGAGACATTTTTTTGGCTTTTTTACAGTGGTCATAAAAAATATTGGATTTCCATGAAACTTGGTGTGCACACATGGAATGTTGACATGTACATGCTACATTTTAATTTTAATTTTTTTGATATTTGAAAATATAATTTTCAAAACCAGGAGCATATGCTCCCATGTGTAGAATCGAATATCTCCGAAAGCATATACAACATGTGACACAAAGAATGGTCTCATATGGGCGTGTAACACGCTAGAAGCACATCGCATGGGAGTCATATCGTTGCATGAACAAGAAAAGGAATTTCAAACAATTTACACTGCTCGCATATATACTGGTAAGTAAGCATCCACTCGTTCATATATAAAATATAGATACATAATTGTAGTTACAAATCATTCACTATCACACAACAAAAGTGTAGTCATATACAATACAAATCCTTTTACCTGGCTGATAACTGTGACATCGAGACAGTGGCCTTGGATGCAGAGGATGAACTGGACACAGATGTTTCACCTCGCACTCTACTTGTTGAATCAATAAAGGTGGGTCTTGCGGGTTGTATTTCTGGAGAATTTCTTGATAACAACAACATAACTACCTCTAACATCGTTGGCCTTGAAGCAGCGGCTGATTGAGTGCAGAGAAATGCTATCTCTATTATTCTTTTTACCTCTTCTAGCATATATTCTTCATGATCTAATGATTCATCCACCAACTTAATCACGTTCTCATTTTCATATAGCTTCCATGCATGTACCGACAGCAGGCATAATCAGATGTATGTCTTAATCAATGTTTTAAATAGTGGACTGTGACATTTAGCGGCGTCTCGGCCAGCAGCTATAAGGAGCTATAGCGAAGCTATAGCGGGCTATGCTCCCATTTATCGATTTTACTAAAATGAAGAAAAAACTGATACGATGAGGGATCATATATGATATAACACATCCATATTGGTCGTTGAACTATTCAAGAACTACTTCTAATGGTTGTGGAATTAATCAAGGTACTATGGTGATTAATGAATGTATTGAAGTGACTCATCATGGCTTTGCTGCAATTAATTATATTAGCTGGATGTGGATCAATTCAAAGTTTCTCTAGCGCCACCACTATGGACCTAGTTGCCTTCATGCATTTACCAGGTGTTTGTAACTAGCAAGTAGCAACATCACATACTCACAATTTATCAACTATCAAATTATCATTCATAAAATCTGGTTGAATGTATACATCAACAAAACTGGACATAAAAGGGGAAAAAACTTGCCTGCAGATGGAATCTACTAGCTTATGGTATGCAGGAAGGAAGGATACAGAGACCAGGCTCCATGCTTCAGGTGCTATTTGGGCCGATATTTTGGGCTGGCGCGCAGAGAGAAAAAACGCTAAGGCTAAATTAGGAACCAGGATTTAGCGTTTAGCCTCTAATAGCGGAGCTATTCGCGGCTATTTCTAACGAGGTCTAAAATGTCATAGTTGTAGCGTGGAAGGTCAAAATAGGCTATAGCTGCGCTATAGCCTGCTATTTAAAACTTTGGTCTTAATATAACATGAACCGTGTGTTATTAAAGAAACCTCAATACAGTAAATACAAAATGATCACATCTTCATCAACTATTAAAGGCGTGCACTAGAAGTACCTAGAAGGAGGACCATGGCTCCCGCGACCGCGCCCCCGCTGCTGTCGGCGGCGCCCTGATCTCCTCTCTCCGTCCGCCATTTCCACCACCGAGTCCAGATCCGGGATGGCCGCGGCGTCCTCTCCCGTCTGCATTTCTCCACTCCATGTTTCGGCTCTCCCATCCTTGGCGCCGTCGGCTGCCCCGGATGCCGCCGCCTGTCTAGCCGCGGCTGCTCTGGCCTCCTGCAAGGCTGCGCCGGCCGTTGGTGGCCATGTGGAATGCGCCGGTCTGCAGCCAGTGGCGTGCCCCTGCTCGGTCGCCGCGGCCTTTGCCGTGGAGGAGGCGGCAACCTCTCCAAGCTCCGGCGCTGTCCAAGCGCCAGATGTGGATGCGCAGGAGTTGCGGACGCAGCTGGCTACGTCGCAGGGCCATGGCTCCCGCAGACTCGTGCTTCTGCAGGCACCATCTCCTTCGCCTGCGGTGCTTGTAGGTGTGAGCTGGGCATCCTTGGCTGACGGCAATGAAGGCACCGACGACGACGAGCTGCTGGTCTCGCAGGCACCGGCTGGGATTGACAGTCAAGAGAAGCTGATCCCGCAAACACCACCGACTTCCAAATCCTCAGTACCTTGTGCGGGGCATGATGCAGCAGCGAACGAGGGATGGAAGGAGGTGCTGCCACAGCGCGGGCTGCGGCGTCTGATGCCGCTTGCACCAACTATAGGACCTCGCCTCATTCCTGCTTGGCTTCGTGGTAGATGCTGCAGATGTCTCGTTTCCGGCCACCGTGCAGCTGATTGCCGAGATCCCTTTCGGTGCTCCCGTTGCTTGGAGTATGGTCATCGTGCAAGAGGGTGCTGTAAACCTTGGCGTCCGCTCAGCTCGTTGGCATGCCTTCCTCTTGACACCGAGCGCCATCAAACTCCGGTTTCATGTCAAGGTCCAATAAAATCCGCAATGCCGGCCAAAGTGTTGCGCCGCGAGTCTTGGGCAGTTGTTGTTTCTTCTACTGTTGGTTCCGCAACATCGCCTGACGTGGTGCTACAATCCACTCTGCCTGATCAGACTGTGTTATTGCAAGGATGGCTGGTGCGGGCTGAGAGCTTTTTGATGCGGGCGGAGGCTGGTCTAGATAGGCTCACCCTTGTGCCATCTATGTTGCAGACCACTTCGACGTCACGTCCTCCTTGTAAGGGGGACATAGGGGTGGAGCTATATGGATATCTTTCTCCTCGTGTTGGGAACTATTCCTCATCCTTGCCTGTCGTATCCCCTACGTCGCCTACCACTGAGGGTGAGTCTATCACGGAGCTCGTGACCCCGGTGTTGCAGATCATGCCTGAGCTTCGGGAATTATGTCTTGGCCCTGCTTCACATATGTTAGTCGAGCATATGAAGGTCAACTCATCGGCGACCTCGTGTGAGACACAGGCTTTGCCTTCGTCATGTGAGATACATGGGACGCCTCGGTCCATTGTGCCGATGGCTTCTTTGGTTCATGATGTTAGTGCGGCGAGTGTTTTGGCGGCTGAGCAACTAGAGATGCATGAGTCCACCATATCGATGGTACCTGTGGCTGATGAGGTTAGTTCTGCCGAGGGAGGAGCAAGCATGTATGGAGATCTCTCTCCGACTGCTACTGAGGGTGAAGCTTCTACCGAGATCGCTGCTCCGGTGCTGCATATTATGCCTGAGTTGCAGAAGCTTTGTGGTGACTCCACTCCGCCTATTTCGATGGTGCTTCCTAAGGATATGGGTTCGCTTGGAGGGGCTATGGCGATGCTGACTGCACCCTCGCCGCCGTTGTTGCAGCCCAATCAACCGCTCGCGTTGGTGGACCGTGGATGTTTGGATGCTGCTATTGCCCTCTCACATTTGGTTGTTGACCCGGTGGTGTATGTGGGTGATGAGGCGATGAAGTCCAGCCAGTCACCCGCATTTGACTGTGAAGAAATGTGGGCACGTATTGACGCTGCAGTCTTCACGAAAAAGCTTCGCCGCTTGCTCACCTGCTTGGAGGCAGCTAGCCATGGGTCTGCCAAGGAAATTGCTTGCCTTCTAGTGGAGGAAGCTTCTACGGGCAAAATCAAGAAGGTGAAGAAGGTTCTCAGGAGCATAGGCAAGAAGAGTGACGCCACTGAAAAGGCGTCCGCGGCTACTTAATGGATGATTCTCAATCTCTTCGACCACCATCTCCAAGTGGCTGGTCTTCGTGGATTTGGTGGTGCCCGTTGTCTTTAACCTTGATTTCGTGTGTGGTTTTTTTGCGTCATGGAAGTGCAAGGGGTCGTGGTGGTTTCGTGTTATGTATGTTTGTCGGGTTGACAGTGGGGTCATGGAGTTGCTTTCTTAGCGAGTAGTCCGCATGTGGCTTATATGTATCGGTTTTCTCCCGATTTTCCGTTAATTAACTGGGCAATTCTCTTCTTAATTAATCGACGAGGCAAATCTTTTGCCTCCGTTTCGAAAATTAAAGGCATGCCTATTTAAGCTTCTTGCCGAGGAAGGGAAAGACTCATGCGCAGTAAGTATATTCGCTAGATAGCCCTGTCTCTGACCTATTGGAAATCTTTGGACTCACATTTTCGGTTGTCTGATGGCTGTGAAGGAACACTTCGTTCACTTCAGATCATTCACTGTTAGGGACAGAACAAAATTTCATTTTTCTAGAATAAGTGCTTGGACAGCTCCACCATTAGCCAAAAAAATAATACTCTCCCACAAGTATTGAGTATGTCTCTGTCTAATGTGTTGTTCAAATGAGATCTAGTTGGTTCGTGTCTCACAACATGGCATTAGTCCAATTGTCACGAGGCCATGGGATTTTCCGCTGAAATCTCCATTAGAATGGTAGGTTTTTGTTTGACTCTATATACCACACACACTCGTTCACTCAGACTCACCAGTTGTAAAGAAAAGGATTATAAGTCGAAGGTACCAATGAAATTAATTAATTTTGTGGTGCCTGCATGGGTGTGTGTGATCCTGATGCAGGACCACCATGCTCGCCGCAAATTGCCTGGTAGTAAGCAGTGTTGCCGCAGACATGAGGGCACTCCCAATGCTAGTATCTTAGTACGAAATCATAGGTATTTTGCTTATGTGGCATGGTACTTAATGAAAAAAGAGAGGGAGGTTGTATCTTAGCTAAGATACAACTCTTGCACGTGGCCATATGCAAAAAGCATGGTTAGACCAATCACATTTATGCATGGAGCCAAAATCATTAAATAAAATACAATCTCTAAGAAACAATGCATTGTGGAGATTATATCTTAAGTTTTTATTGCACCTATGATATTGTGCTAAGAAACAATGCATTGGGAGAGCCCTAAAGACAAGCCAATAAAACACACCTCTTCTTGCAATGCAAGTTTGCGTGCGCTACATAATTAGTCATCCAAGCTGTGTATAACATGTGTCCACAACATAGTGTTGCCAACACTACATGGCATAGATTGCAAGCTTAGTGATGAATAAGGGTGGGAGTGGTAGTTTTACTATGGAGAAATGAAATGGTTTTAATGGTAAAACTCTCCTCTGCGAGTTATCTACGAGTGTATGCGGTGGCTCTATATGTGATCTACTCTTCAACGACATGAGCACCAACTACAATATTTGATGGTGCGCAAGCGACTGGAGCGGCTAACAGAGGATGTTTTTTTACTCAGCATAGATGGCAGCATAGTCCCCAGAGTGGTCCCATGCAAACCTCTCCTTAGGCAACCTCTTTTGTCTTAATAGACTTTGCATCTTCCCTGGTGTGGCTAACAGAGGATGTTTTTTGTGCTTCTAACACTTGATGCGATATTATGAACCACTACACGTCTTTAACAATAATACTATTAAAAGCATGTTCTTAAAAAAAACTAACTCTTGAAGTTAATCTTGGTGAAGACTGAATCTGGAGCAACATAAACACAGATTGATGCTTACTTAGCAAGAATTTTGTCAATTACTTGTTAAATCTCCATTCGTATAGTGAAAACCAGCCAGGGCATCCATATCACCAAATTAGGAAGTGCAAGTATAAAGAAATATACTCATAAAAATGAATCGAAGATGTGTGAAGTGGTTATATAAAATATGCAAGCCATATGTGGCAATATATGGAACCAAGAGAGGCTTTTTAGAAGAAAGATGGATACCAATTCAAGTAGGTACTGTGCTTCGGGCTCAAGCCTTGTATCATTGATTTTTCGACCACTTATTATTTCCAAAATAACTATACCAAAGTTGTATGTGTCAACCTTCTCCGATAGTTGGCCTTGGACTGCATACTCGGGAACAGTGTAACCCCTATAAATTAGTAAAATATAATTAGAAAATAAGCAATGTGTCCAATGTATTATTTGCATGTGCAAACTTACAATGTTCCTGCAAATCTAGTGTTGACATGGCTATGATCACCAGGTAGGAGCCTTGCCAAACCAAAGTCAGCAATCTTAGGCTGGAAGTCATCATCAAGAAGAACATTGCTAGACTTAATGTCACGGTGTATGATACACACATGGAACTCTTGATGAAGATACGCAAGACCACGAGCCATGCCAACCATGATGTTATATCGCTGCTTCCAGTTAAGTGTTCCACGTCTCTCACCTATTATGCCAGAAAGTGTGCATGTCAGACCATCACTTAGAGGTGCACGTCAGCACTATCATAAGCTAATCAACTCAGTTTGCAAGATTATAGATGTAATTGCCTTATAAAAACATAACTACCATGGGACTAATTTCAGTCTAGCAATAGAGGTGTGAGTGTAAGATTCATTTTAGATTGATGAGACCTTCTATAGCAATAAAATGGGAAATATTATAGCCAATCCATATAAGATGTTTTCTCAGATGTTCAACTTGGTGTAGCCACAATTTTGCATCAGAGGTGGACCAATAATTATTTTCATATTAATTTGGGTCATGTTGGGTTTTCCAAACATTTTTTCCATGATATATAGAATGCTTAGGAAATCTTAGGGTGGGCAGTGGCTCACACGTCCACCCCTAGGTCTGCCCATGTGTCCAACGATTGGACAAATAAGTCAAGTAGATGACATGGCAAGGATCAAGAGAGCATACCGAATAGTAACTTGTCAAGACTACTATTGGCCATATATTCATAAACAAGGAGGCATTCTGAACCCTTGCGAGAACAACCAAGAAGTCGGACAAGATTTCGATGTTGAACATTGCTAATCAGCTTCACCTCACTTTCAAAATCTTCTTTGGCCCTGCTAGTTTGCATTACTGACAACCTTTTTACAGCAACAATTTTCCCATTTTTTAGCAAACCCTGTTAGAGAAGAACATTAAAAAACACTTTTGTAATAATCCAATAAAGTACAATGAAAAAACAACTTGGTAACATGGCGTTCTCATTCTAATTTTCCGTTATGTACAATTGCCTTTTGTCCGCAAATCTCCATAGTGGATTCAATATTTGAAGATCACCAAACCTTAAAGACATATCCAAAACCACCTTCTCCAATTTTACTTTTCTCACTGAAATTATTGGTTGCAGCCTTAAGATCGCGATAGTAAAAATTTGTTGGACCTTGCAATTCCGTTGCTCCAAGTATATCACCTAAGATAACAAACAGTTAGTTGAAGAAACACACAATCAAATAGAAGTTAATTTATTTTCTTTTCCAACTAACTTCTTAATACCATTTAATATGCAAAAATAGGGCAGTTCTTTTAAATGGAACTAATTACACTCGCAAATACAAAACAAATACAAATAGTTCATTGCACAATCGTAATACAACTAGTATATTAAGTCATTGTGTAAATAGGAAAATCCTGGAATTTTAGAGTAACCTAGTTCTCGTGAACAACTGGGCAAACACAACGTTTCCCTAGCTACCAACACTTGATATCTTTTGCCTTGTGCTACATTAATAACAGAAAAATCAAGACACGATGAATACAAAAGGAACATCCCTAAAAAAATTAATAGAAAAGGAGAGTAAACAAATAAATATAAAAAGAATCAAAGGTTCACAACATAACTACAAAGTATGGGATAATTCAAAGGTGTACCTAGCCTAGAGGCACACACACACAAATATGTACAATAAAAATCCCCTTTTTATATCTCCGAATTTCACTTTGTCTATGTGGCAAAATGGTCACATTTCATGAAAATTTCAAACATTTACATGTTTCTTCTACATTTGAAAACATAATTTTTAATTTTCTTGTTCTATGGGAGCGCATGATCGCTGGAGTCATTTTGCTTCTCTTGACATTATGTTACTTCAGGGTGGAAATTTTATGACGGCCATGACTCATAGAAACAAGTAAGAAATGATGGCAACTTCCTAAATTCACTTTTCTTTCAGTGACTAAAATTGTGAGTTACCAACAGAGCTAGTTTACATATTTAACTTAATAATCAATGGCAGTCTGGTTGCTATAGAGAATTAGGATAGTGACCCAGTAACAATGGATATTGTGCGATTCATAATGGCATCAATAAATGACTGGTGATCATTAGAAATAAAGCTATAATCCACAGTGTGATAATATAGTTACATATGTAAAAAAAGCAAACATATCGCTCTCTTGTTTAATCATTTGGGAGTCCTATCCAATGGATGAATCAGGAGCCTCTGTCGAGTAGTAAAATGATAGAACTTTGTGCCATAATCATCATGGCAACACGGCACAATAGGGGCATGGCATAGCAAACGTTCTGTTGAGGCATCTCATTAGATGGAACTTACAGAATCACTTCGTTACCCTCAAGATGACTAAATGGAAGAAACTTTTTTTGAATCGAAGGCAAAAAAATTACTTGTTCAATTTATTAAGAATATATGTTTTTGCTAGTTAATGACATCAACTTGGATCATGTTCATAAGATCACATTGAAAAAATAGACAAGAAGTGAAGAGCTTTAACTTCTAGTAAGTGGGGTACTGCATGACATTTACCTCTCTGAGGTTTCTGTAGCTTCTTAGACCGCCAAATCCATAACAAAGCTAATAACCCTAAAAGCATCAGGAAGGCTAGACCTCCCAAAACCCCTCCTACAATGGCCCCCTTCACTCTTGATTTTCCTGTAACAAATCATGTATTGTGATCTTTAAACTAAAGGTGAGCATTGAGTTAGAAACATAAAAATTTCATTGACTTGGGTTTTCGTAAGACTTATTATAATAATCAAATTGACATCAAAGTTCAAGCAAACAAGTTCCCTAGAGGAAATAAATATGCTTACCTTCATGACAGGATAGAGAATGTTAAAATGCAAACTCACCACGACCATTGTGTTCCAAATGTACAAAAATAAGATCCAAAGCACTACAGTTAAGTTTTAAAATTATTCCCTCAAGTACTGCATAACTAATTCTCCGTGAAGTCCAAACAATGTTTCTTCTACACACCCCCACTACAAAAACTTCTGCACCTAACCCATCCAATTGGTACATCAAATGTTTTTAAAAAAATCACTTGGTTGAAATACCCCTACAACAAAAGCATTATCATTTTGGGAGAATTTATTTTCTAGCCAAAAATCATGCTAATTTTCCGATGTCTAACTATTAATTCAAAAAGGAAAGGAAAAAAGGTTAAATAAGGATATAGTGCAATCTTCAAACTTTGGGAACTGTACAATAAATTTATTTTCATAATCGAGGTAACAAGGGGTTAGGAGGAGCCATGGTTGTGATGCAATACTAGTGGTGTGTGTATGGGGGACTTATGTGAAGTTCATCATATGTTCAATCTTAAATAAGTTTGGCTCACTCATGGACTATGACCAAATGATATGTCAAGAGAGATAACGAGTGAAGTGCTCTATGAGTGGATCAAGTACAAAGAAACGCCACCTCAAAGCTCCCTCGAAAGTGATTTGGGTTACTTAACACAAGGGCACCTCGAAGCTTGCCTTCCCATGTTAATATGAGCATTACTCGGTCACTCGTATCATGATAGACAACCTTTAGCCTTTATTGGATCCTTGGAGGGGATGTCTCTCCCCTTGAGTTCATTCAAGTGTGAATTAATGGTTACATGCCCATGGGTGAATCTATATAAGCTAAGGATACTTGATAAATGAACAAGACTGTCTTTGATGAGGTATGTAGGACATGTAAGATAGGGACGAGCGGCTTTGGCCCTGATTTTTTAGGGAAGTTCTTCAGTCTTTCCACTCCAAAGCACATCAAGGTTTTGCGATTCTGCATCATCTTTGGTGATGCTATTGTCTTTTCTTGTGCATACTCTTCCACCATGCGATATAGTTGTTCCATGGTTCATGGATCTTGGTAAATTGCATTGATTACTAGGTTTACTTCTGCCTAATGCAAGGCTAGCATAAAGGTATTAATTACATTGGGCTTGAGGCACTGATGATTTGCCTCCGGGTCTTCTGAGAACTTCTCGAGGCAATTTTGAGCGTGAAAAATCTCGCACATGTCCATCAGGCAACCCTCAAAAGCGTGGATGGTAGTGTGTATATGTCAAATAAGTAGCGTGAGTTTGAATTTTTGTCATGCCGCGTTAAAGTAGTATGCTAGAAAATGTTTGGGAAGGTTACTGCATTTCCATCTTGATGGGGTTTCAAGATTGCTTGACCTCATGTGGTGTTGATGTTGTTCGTCGTGGCAGTACATGTCGTTTTCATCTCACTTGGAATATTTTGGTAAACTACCTCAGAATGTTCTTGTCAAGTGTGAGTTCTCATGATAGTGTTTTTGGGTACATGTTATTCTGAAATCATCACATTCTCTTCCAAATGCTCGCATGGTCCTTCGTGGCATCCATTTGGGATGTGGCCCTCTTGAAATGTGTTCCTTAACATGTTGTCATTTGCACCTTCAAGGGAGGCCTATTCGGTACAAGTTCTATTTAATGTGGCACTTCTCTAGGAGATCATGCATGATGGAGTTGGAAAGCAAAGTGGTTAAGGTTGGTCCATAATAAGGATTGAAACAATGAGCTCCATTTTGAATAGACACTCAAACCATTTTCGATAAGTTGGTGGCATTGAAGGTCAGAGCTCCGCGTTTAACGGTCCGAGATTCTCTTGGTGCACATGATACTCTTGACTTGATCTTCTATTTTTTTTTCTCCCAATTTGATTGGTTGACTATAACTAGTCGTTTGGTTGTTTTGGCTTGATTTTGACAATTCGCTACAAAGATGCCATGCATGCCTCGGTGGGAAATCATATAAGGAATAATTAATCACCCAAAAAACGTTATGCTAGTCGTGCAACCACCAAACATTGGCACACATGGTGCAATACAACACAAAACAGCAAAACTTCTCCAAGCACTCTATGGCAGGTCTGCACCGCACCGGAACCACACTAACAGTGTTGGTGGTGGTCCGTCTCTTGTTCATCACATAGTGGTTGGATGTTGGTCATTGCGAGTGGCGGTGGTCATCTTGTTGGCGTGGTGACTAGGTGCGCAAGCAGGCACCCCTATTTGTATATCAGATACAACGAATGGTGTAGCACAGAAGGCTCATGAGATATGTTGAGATGCACCACTTTTTCTCTCTTTTAACTTCATGTATCCACGAAAACTTAATCGATTAGCAGTAGAGGGTTTTGTAAGCCTGGGGTAGTATCCATCTAGCTGGAATGAGTAAGTCGACACAAACAAACAAACAAACAAACAAACAAACAAACAAAGGGGCCACAAACAGTGCTAATGTCATACTTAGATGTAAGGTATTATCTCACATCTAGATGACATATAGTCAGACCCTAACTTTTATTCCCAAATGATAAGTACAGAATGTTTGGTATGAGCAACGGTAACCCGAACATTTTTCATGACAAGCTTAGTTTATGAGAGGATGGGAAGTTAGTGGCAAGCACGGCAATTGAAGCATGAAAGTTGTCATGCTGGACAACTAAATTTGCCATCCTGAGGTCACTAAACTAGCCATCGAAAGCGTTCGGAGTTGCCATATGCTCGTACCGAACGTTTGTTACTTATCGGGGTCAGTTTTATTATGTTAGTGATCTAAACGAGTGAGGCATTTTGGCTCCCGGGCTCCATGGAGCCTGATTTTTTGAAAAAAAAAATCAAAATTCAAAATTTCCGATGTCAAAAAAATCTGAAATTTTTTATGCAATATGTAAGGATGTAACGTATATGTGTGTAAAATTTCATGATGAAATACCTTGAATTATGGCCGGTGCAAAAAAGACAAATTCATGGCCTGGGAGAGGATGAATAGTATCATGTGTTAACAACCTCCAGATTTGTTATTTTTGCACAACCATCATTTCAATGTATTTTGTCCTGAAAATTTACACACTTGTGAGTTATGCCTTCATGTATATATGTATTTTTTATATATTTTATTAAAACATAGAAATATGAATTTTGATGAATTTTCAAGTTCAAATAAAGGGAGCCAGTGAGCCCGAGCTCCAAAAGGGATTTCCCCGGGAGCCAAAATGCCTCACTCATCTAAACGATCTTATGTTTTTTTATAAAGAGGGTATTTCCCTTGAATTTGTTAATAGATCTGAAATATGAGTAATTTAGGAGGGTGCTACTCTGAATCCTACTTAGTATTCCCTCCGTCCGGAAATACTTGTCCAACAAATGGATATATCTAGACTTATTTTAGATAGTGATACATGCATTTTATCCCTTTCTAGGACAAGTGTTTCAGATCGAAACGGTCAGTCAATAATTGTGTGATTTTATACAAAATATATTCTCTATCTGTCCTTAAAAAAGTGTACTTCCAACTTTGTTGCAAAATCAAACAATTTAAATTTTGATCGTAATTATATAAAAATGCATCAATATTTATACCACCAAGTTAATATCATTAAATTTGCTATAAAGTATTTTTAATTATATAATTATTTAGTTTCTTATTAAGTATTGTTATATTTTATGTAAACTCGATCAAAGTTTAAAATAGTTTGACTCTCTAACAAATTGGAAATACACTTTTGTAAGGACAAAAGGGCGTACACTATGCTAACAACTCAGGCGTGAAAGAGGATTAACTCACCGGAGCGCAAGTAGGGCGCCAGGTCTGCGGTCTCATTAGCTGGGAAGAAGGGCCTATCAGAGTACCGCATGTAGCACCCCGCGTCCACTGCGCGGCCTTCGGAATTGGGCGGGCACCGGCCAATGTTTGTCGAAGCTAGCTCCAGGCACTGCGCGCAGCCGCCCGCCCCGACCGTCTCCAGTCTCCACACACTGCGCCATGGCGTACACGCCGGCGCCGGCGGCCATCGCAACGAGCCGCGGGAAGCGAGGCGCAGCGATTGCGAGGTCGCCGACCAGCGCTCGCACGGCGCCGTTGAAAGCGCCGCCGGCCACGGTGGAGCCGTTGCAGAGCTGCGTGTTGCCAGGCCCCGTGGATTGGTCGAAGAAAGGCAAGCTCTCGTACCGCACGACGCAGCCGTCGAGGATGGCGCGCCCGCCGTTGGCGGCCCCGCAGGCGGGGTGGACGCGCGCCGCGGCGGCGTCGAAGCAGGCGACGCAGTCCCGCCCGGTGACGTACGGGCGGCACTGCGCCATGGCGTACGTAGGCGCGACGATGCGCGGCTGGAACACGGTGGCGAAGCCGTCGCCGGCGGAGAGGTTAGCGCGGAGTTGGGCAAAGGTGGAGTTCAGGGCGGAGAGGAAGGCCGCCGTGGGCGTGGCGTTGTACAGGCTGCACCCTTGGTTGAGCAGCATAGCCTGCGGGTCAGCCAAGGTGAACGGAACCAACGCGGCCAGCACTAGAGCCGGCAACAGCGGCGAGTGAGCCATCGGCGCCACCGGCGAGAGGAGATCGCCGTCAACTCTGAGTGGGTTTTGGACGAGAGGCGTGGCGCTGGTTGGGAATGTACTACTGTACAGTAATATTTGGGTTGAATTGGGAAATAGGGAAGTGCAAGGTGGTATAAATACCAGGCTTTTTACCGTATAAGGACGAGTGAATTTATCCCGTCCATATAGTAGATGCAGTGGTCCAGATTGATCGATACTCTGTGACCGACCAAAGGAGCATACTACTAGTAAGTATTTTGCAGTCAAAAATACTAGTTGGCCAGTCCTCTCCTCCATCTTTCCACACCGTTGGCCACCATCCGCAAAGCTCGGTTTTCGTAGGATACTTTCTCTCTACGCCTACCCAACTTGCAGCAATTTCGACGACTCCCTGCAATCTTGACTGTTGAGTATATTGATTATTAGAAAATAAGAGATACACTAGAATTTATTTTTGCCTTGTCTTGTACTCTAAGTTGGTCATGTATTTCTATATATATTTCTCGAAGGCTCAAGCAATAAACATCGATTCCACCAAATCCCTCTCTATACTTTTACATGGTATCACCATAAACACGATCTAAACCCTAGCCACCGCCGTCGCTTTCGCCCCTGGCGCCGATCCATGATCGCCGGCGCTGGGGGCGCGCAACCCGTAACTAGGGTTCGTCCGCCGATCCCGTGGATCGACTGCCCTACAGTCTTTTCTCCTGATCCGTTGATCGGGGCTTTTTCTCTCGCGCCGGTCGTCCTTGATCGACACTCTTTTTTGGTTTTCCGTCTAAGATCGGTTTGAGTCGCCCACCATCGTCATCGATCTACCGTGCCTCTACTCCGACTCCGACGCGGCTGTCGGCCTCTTCAACGACCCGACGACCCACGCGTCGCGCGCCGGCCGGCAACGGCCGTTGTCCGCGCGGCCTCTACATCGCCTCGGCGCTTTCGCGTGATGCGGCTGCCCAAGAGGGCCGCCTTCCGCGCATCAGCACCGCACGTTGTCGTCATCGACTGTCGTCGCGTCTGCTTCCGATCAGGCATCCTCCACCGCCATCATTGCCACCCGCGACGTCCCCGACTTCGCCTGCAGCAGCGTCGGCTGGCCCCACGCCGTCCGTCCGTGCGCTGACTGGACCCGTGTTGGCTGTCCCGACGTCGTCCGGCCCCGCGCCGCCTGGACTTGCGCTGGTTGGATCCTCTTGGCCCTCCGTTGCCATCATCACACCGGGCGACACCCCTCCACCTCGCGGGCGATCGGCTTGATCACCCACCCGCCCGTGATCGCCCCATCCACGCCGCGCCGATGACCCGCGCAGTCGTCTGCGTGCGCCCGTAGGATTCCGAGACGAACGCCTCCGAGTACGAGCGCCTACCACTGGTCGAGCATCAGACGGCCGCCGCGTCGCCCCTTCGGTCCGTGGCGCCGCCCCGGTGGATCTCCCGGCGGCTTCACCGACTTGTGCGCCGCCGCTGCGTCGCCCCTACGGGTCGCAGCGCCGTGGCACACGGGCCACACCGCCGCCCCGAGGCCGTACCCGTGGTTGCACCAACCCGCGCGCCGCCGGCCGTAGTGCCGCAGCCCGGGTCAATCGTCGTCTCGAGGCTGTCCGCTCCAGGCTGTCCCCGAGGCTGCACCGACCCTCGCGCTGCCGCTGTGTCACCCCGTCGGGTCATAGCGAGCGTGGCGCGCGGTCCCTGCAACCACCCCGAGGTCTTCCCCGCCGTCGCCCTGACTCGCGCGCTGCCGCTGCATCGCCCCTTCGGGCCGTAGGGTCGCGGCGTGCGGTCCACTCCGTCGTCCCCATGCGTCGACTTCTATGTGGTATGTGCCGCGCCGCCTTTCTTGGCGCGGGAACACCACCGTCCGCGCATGGTCTTTGTCACGCTGTTGGGTTCTTCATCGCCTACTTCGAGCATAGTCGTCGTCGCGCCACCCGCCCCGCTGCCGCTCACCTGAGCTGCGCCGACACCCTGTTCGCCCCTGCCGCTCACCCGAGCCGTGCCGCCTCTACCGGCGACCGACATGGCCCCTCACGGGCCGCCTCTGGTTTCGCCGACTACATCGTCGTCCACCTCTTCGTCTTCGTCCAGCACCAGCTCATCGTCAGCGTCGCCGTCATCTTTCCCGACCACTTCATCTAGCTCTGGCAACCGCAACATCTCCACCCTCGGCACCTTCTACCCCTTCGCCGAGTTGCGCCACAATCGTCGTCGAGCCCTTCTCTGATGGTCTCTCCGAAATGGCGTACAGCTCCTACTGGTCCCCGTCTACGCATGCCCGATACTGGCAACACCGATGTGTGCCTTCATCTACGACGTGTTACCGGGCCTGGCAAGCCTGGTGTGACGCTTCGTCGACATCGTCTTCGTCTGTCTACGCATGCTCGGTGCTGGCAACACCAACGCGTGCCTTCGTCTACGACGCGTCCCCGGGATTGGCAAACCTGGCGCGACGCTTCGTCAACACCGTCTCCTTTCGGAAGTCACCACAATCTTCTTCGTGATGTCCCGTGCTACGACTGACAACCGTCCGCCAGTGCCGCTCTTCCCGAGCCGCACTACGCTCCTGACTTCCTTGTACCCGCGGCTCCTCGACGACTACCTCGACACTGGCTACCCTGACTCGACATCGACCACGGCATTTCTCGCACGGCTACCTCGACTACGGTTTCACCACTCTACGCTCTCGGCTACCTCGACATCGACACAAAGGGCTACCGCCTGCTTGAGAACCTCGTTGGCTTCCACTTCAGCCACAAACTCCGCGATGCGTCGACCGTTACGACTGTGGTTAGGGCTGGAAAAAAACTCGAAGCTCGCGAGCTAAATGAGTAGCTCGCGACTCGGCTCGAATCGAATCGAACTCGAAAAATAACAAGCCGAGCCAAGCTTTAATTTAAGATCGTTTATGGACCAAGTTAAACGAGTCAGGTAGACGAGTACTCGTATAACTTGTTAGGCTCGGTATAAAAATTGAACACACAAATATTTTTAGACACGAAGAACATAGAAAGGCCCAGCGCCCCAGCAGATCAAGGCCCAGTCGCCCACGAGCCACATGATTTCTTCAGAAGTTTAGAAAACCCTAGCGATTAGCGAACCAAATTCTCCTGAAGTCGCAGCCTTCCCTAATTTTCCATTTACCTATTAGGCATTGTGGTCTGTGCACTTTAATGTAATGTGAACCTTGAAATGTTATGTTGCGTGAATTTTGGATTGTTAAGTTAAGGTAACTACCATATGACAATGGTGTGCACTTTAATGTAATGTGAACCTTGGAATTATGTTGCATGAATTTTTGGACTGTTAAACTAAAGTACGTACCATACGAGTATATGACAGTGGACCTCTATTCACAAGGGTTTATGTCCGTGCCTATGTCCAGCTTAACAAGTTAAACAAGCCAGCTCGCGAGTTATACGAGTCGAGCCAAGCTTGGATTCAAGCTCGATATAGTAACGAGTCGAGTCGAGCTAGCTCGTTAACTAAACGAGCTCTAGCGAGGCTCAAATTCCAGGCCTAGGTGGGGATGTCGGTCGGCTCCGCATTCAGATTCTTCTCTAGTCTCACCGTCTGCGTCGCTACGTTGTGACTGCGCGGAGATGTTGAGTATATTGATTATTAGGAAACAAAAGATAGACTAGGATTTATTCTTGCCTTGTCTTGTACTTCAAGTTGGTCATGTACTCATATATATATGCCTCCAAGGCTCAAACAATAAACATCGATTCAAGTTTCTTCCTCGTCCTTCTTTGACCCCGGGCATAGCAGAAATCGACTCACGCTCGGAAAAAATTATTGTACGTAACATTTAGCAAATGTGAAAAAAAACACAAATTCTACAGGCGGAAGATCTTTTGGACAGATCGATATTTGTCCATGCCACTAGGCCACTAGGTTCGTGTAACATCCACCTCACTCATTCCTCGGCTACTTGCGTTTCCTTGCCATCATCGGCTGCTGCTACTCCCAAAACTATGGATATTTTGATACTATGAGATGTCGAACCTTCTCATATTGAATGTGAATATAAGGTCAGTTTTTGTAGGGCTTATGGATGGCTGTCAAAATAAGCTGCCCTCTATTCAGCTTATTCTAGTAGCCCAAGCTAAAAATTTATTTTAAAACACACTAATTAAGAGTTAACAGGCATTTTCTCAAAAAAGATTTACCGGACTTAATTTTAAAATAAATTTTTAGGTTAAGTTGCCAGAATAAGCAAAATGGAAGTGAGCAACCACCCATAAACCCCTCAAAAAAATTGCCCGTAGATGATATGGCACATACATCAACCGCTGCAACGATAAATTGCCTAGAAAATATCCATGCAACGGACGGTTGACATGACTCAATACAAGTAATTATTTGTTGAGGTGACGATACTATTAAATTGTACCGTAAAAGACCTCCAAAATATTGCTAGGAGTGATAGTCCTGTGAAACTTCACATCTTTCATGGGGCCTTTTAGACTGGTTTGAAAGAGAAAATACCGAAGGTCATGGGGAAAGCAACATAAGCGATGCAAGGATAATAGTTTTTTTTGGTGAAGTATAGTTTTTCTTGTGGGGATAATAGTTTGTGAAGAGTGACTATAGTTCAGTCAATCTTGAAAATAATTATTTCTTAATTGATATTGTTAGTTATCTGATCAAAATTATCTCATCTCTTCTATTACTTCTAGTGTCCT
Source organism: Bromus sterilis (assembly GCA_950022295.1). Lineage (NCBI taxonomy): Eukaryota > Viridiplantae > Streptophyta > Magnoliopsida > Poales > Poaceae > Bromus > Bromus sterilis. The sequence goes on along the minus strand of OX465601.1, from coordinate 298,077,856 downwards.
TTGTATCTTAATTAACAATTGATGAACAGATCTCAAGTATTTCCTGGAAAACTAACATTGGACTGTTCTTAGCGGTGACTTGAAATTGTCACTCTCTCTATCCCACAATATAATTCTTTTTATGGTATCCTTGAGAATAAAATGTTTTTATGGGAGTATTTCTTTGCCGCATGAGACTTGAATAGTCCAAGTCCCCGGATATCGAAAGCTAGCATACGGTAGCTGAAAGGTAAATTGTAATGTTGTGATCTTGTGGGAGACTAAGACTAGAATCACTCAAGTACTATAGTATCCACGTGTTAGAATCAAACTCATATGCTCAGTAAATTGTAATGTTGTGACCTTGTGATCTGTAGGGCGTATGCTAGCTGAACGAGAAATTGTAAATTGTAATGTTGTGACCATGTGGGAGACTAAGAGTAGACTAACTCAAGTAGTCCCTCCGATACAAATTAACTGACACAAACTTAATACAACTTTGTACTAGAATTGTACTAAGTGTGCGTCAATTAATATGGATCGGAGGGACTACTAGATATCCAAGTGCTCCATAGCACGGTCAAAGCAAGAGAAAACTATACGTCTTGGTTAATTCGCTCTTATCCTTTTGCTCCTACGCAAGGTCACCCAGCGGCTAGTGTGTTTCTCGTGCCTCCTGCCGGTGCTGCCGCCGGTGTTCCTCGTCTTTCGTGGTCTTAGGGACATGGAGGCGCGGTTTGTTAGGATTTGTGTCTTGTTCAGAGAGGCGAGGCGGCGGTGGCTCTCTGAAGTTGAAATAAAGTTATTCCCGCCTACACTCCGTTCCGGTAGTGCTTCTAGCATCGCCGAAGGGTGTGTGGAGGTTTGTCTGTGGCGAATTTCATAGGATTCAGTCGGCGTTTGTCTTCGGAGATCCACATGAACCCGGTCTTCATTCGTCTGTGTTCGTGTGTCTATAGATTGGATCTTTCCTATCTACGTTTCTCTACATCAGTGGTAGTTATTGTTCTAGTGTGTTGGTCCTATGGGTTCTTAGCATGACGATTTTTTTTTGCGGGTATAAAAAATCTATTCAAACTCAAGGGGGCCTCTCAGCCATTACAATGTTTCTAGCACAATTCGGGACGGACAAAAACCACACTGATGTACATGGGCAGCTGCGCCCATATGCAGCCAGTGCATGACTAGCGCTATTTTGTGTCCGGTTACAAGTTATAAAGAGGACCTCCCTTCCAGAATCAGCAACCATATGCTTGATGTCATCAACCAGGCCATAATGCATGGACCTATCACGAACCGGGGTATTGATCAATCGGACTTCCTCAGTACAATCCATCTCCACCTCGATTGGCCTCATCGTTCGGTCAAGGGCAAGTTGTAGCCCTTCTCTGCAAGCCCAGAGTTCGGCTTGCAGGCTATCGCTTACTGTGATTTGCCGGCACCCACTGAAGATGACCTCTCCATGCGCGTCCCGCAGGATCATCCCAGCACCCCCCCCCTCGCCGGTAGGTTGTACATAGCTTCCATCAGTGTTGAGCTTTGTCCAGCCGGCCCTTGGTGAGGACCAGTTTAACGGCGTCTCCACCGGACCGGCAAGTTTCGTCCCTTCCAGTCCCAGCTTGAGGATCATCTTCCCTTTGTCATGGTCTCCATTTGGGTGTTGTTTGATGCACAGAAGCGATCGGATGTACCCGTTGAGGAACTGTCGGGATACTTCCGTGGGAGGAGGCTGCTTTTCATGCGTGATTTCATTGCGGACGTGCCAATTCCGCCATAGGATCATCATCACCACCATCCTGGTCGTCTCATCTAGGGGTTCCAACAGGGCAAAGAGCCATTCAGGACCAGTATTGGCCACCTTCCAAAGCTTCGGAATGGGCCAATCTTCCTCCATTGCTTGCCATAGCATGGCTGCACGGGGGCACCTGCAAAGCGCATGGAACTCGTCCTCACGTTCCAGACCACACACAGGGCATGTGTCAGTTACTTCCAGATGTCGAGTGGCCTTGTTTGCCCAGGTAGCAAGCGAGCCTTTGATGACCTTCCAAGCAAACACGCGTACCTTGGGGGGGGGGGGGGCAGGGCACCTCCATATGATCTTCCAGATGGCACGACGACCATCCGATGCCCTGCTCGAGGCACTGGCCACTGGACGCTCGCGCTCATCCATGGCGAGTCGATATGCCGACCTCACTGTGGATATGCCATTCTTCTCCGGCGCCCATGCGATGAAGTCTTCGGTCCTGCGAGATGACGTCTTGATGGTAGTTATAGCCATCTGGTCCGCCGGAAGGAAGTGCTTGCGCAGCAGATCCATGCGCCATGACCCATCATCCTCCAAGAGTTCAGACACCCTTCGGATCCTGCACGTGCCCTGCATAGAGATAGGTTGGCGCGAGGGCTCCCGAGGGATCCAACGATCGCGCCATATGCGGATTTTTTTTCTCCATTACCCACCCTCCATATGATGCCTTTCTTCAAGAGTTCCAGCCCATGCTTAATGCCTTGCCATGTTGGGGATGGATTCCTCCCAAACACCGTGTCCTCCAGCCTCCCGTCTGGGTAGTATCTTGCTTTCAGCAGTTGCGCGCATAAGCTGTCCGGTTTGTCGAGGAGGCGCCAAGCTTGCCGGGCGAGCAATGCTTGGTTAAAGAGTCTGAAATCCTTGAAGCCAAGCCCCCCCTGTGACTTATGGCTTTGGATTTTTGGCCAAGCTAGCCAGTGAGTCTTCCTCTTCCCCTCAGCACAACCCCACCAAAAGTTCCTGACAGTTCTATTTAAGTCATCACACACCGATATTGGTAGCTTGAATATTCCCATGATATACGTTGGAATGGATTGCGCCACGGCCGTAATCATAGTCTCCTTTCCAGCTTGGGATAATGTGTCGCCCCATGCAATAATCCTCTTCCCCAACCTGGATTGCAGATTTTGGAATTTGCCACAGTTCATCCGTCCATCCGGTGTAGGCAAACCAAGGTACAGCGGGTCAAAGGTGAGAGACTCCACATTCAGCGCTTCCCTCACAGCTTCCTGGACATGGTTTGCGGTCGCGGGTCCAACTAGGGAGCTGCATTTTGCAGGGTTAATTAGCTACCTAGTGGCCCGCTCATATATGTTCAGCGTCTCTTTAACTCTTCTAGCTTGCGCCTCATCAGCCTTAAAGAATAACATGGTGTCGTCAGCGAACAACAAGTGAGAGATCCCCGGTGCACGTCGGCAGATTTTTAACGGCGAGTAGTCCCCTTTGGCTTCACCATCCTTAAGCAGCGCTGATAACCCGTCAGCTATAAACAAGAACAAGAACGGGGATAATGGATCTCCTTGCCGCAGTCCTCTCGTCGGTGCGAACGAATCCAAGAGGGCCCCATTAAACTTGATACTATATCTTACCGAGGTGACACAAGCCATAATCCAGTTCACCCATCGGCAAGCGAAGCCCATCATTTGCATCATTCGCTCCAAGAAGATCCAATCCACACGATCATATGCCTTGGATAAGTCTAGCTTATAGGCACAAAATCCTTTATCCGGGTCTTTCTCCTGTTGTATATAGTGGATGCACTCAAACGCAATGTACGCATTATCTGTAATGAGGCGACCCGGGACAAAGGCGCGTTGCTCAGGTGATATGATCTCATCAAGAAGTGGTCTCAGCCTATTCACCAAACACTTTGCTACCACCTTATAAATAACATTGCACAAGCTGATAGGGCGGAACTCTGAAAGCTTTTCCGGTCTGTCCACCTTGGGTATAAGCACAATCGCCGTGTTGTTCACACCATCGGGCATGATTCATGTGCGGAAGAATTCTTTTACTCCCGCAAATACTTCCTCCTTCATGACCGCCCAGTTGCGTTGAAAGAATCTTGCTGGAAACCCATCCGGGCCGGGTGCTTTTAACGGTCCGATCTGAAATAATGCATCCGCTATCTCTTTATCAGAAAAATCTGCACAAAGCACCTCATTCATCTGTTCAGAGATGCGAGCCTGCACCAGGTTGATAATAGGTCCGCCTCCAGCGTTGTATCTGCGGAAAAAAAGTTGCATAAAATACTTGTTAGCAAGGGCCGCCATAGCTGGGAAGTCCTCATGTTTCACCCCTTCTTCATCGACCAGTACTTTGATTCTGTTTTTGCGGGCTCGCCACACTGCTTTGCGGTGAAAGAATTTTGTGTTCCGGTCCCCTTCCTTCAACCATGCGATCCGCGACCTTTGCATCCACAGCATCTCCTCCCTATATAGAAGTTCATTCATCCGATCCGTGGCTTCCCGGATCTCCTTCCTGTCAGCGTTCATCGCCATGAGTTCCTCCAGCCGAGAACGCGACTTATTTATCTCCTTAATGACGTTGCCGAACTTTTTTCTGCTCCATTGTTGTAACGTATCCATCATAGTACCTAGCCCTGCAGCAATGTCACCAAGGTTCAGCATGGCGCCTAGCTCAGTCCAAGCACTCATGATAACCTCCGGGAGTGCATGTTCTCTTTCCCACATAACCTCATACCGGCGTCATTTCCTTTGCGGCTCTTGCTGCAGCCCTTCTTCCTCGCACTGAAGCAAAATAGCCAGATGGTCAGAGCTGGGAGCCACCAAATGATCCACCTTAGCATCGGTAAAAATATCCCTCCACCTATTTGATGCCACCGCCCGGTCCAGTCGGACCCTCACGTTTGCTCTACCACTTCGCCTATTATCATAGGTGAATGGCAGCCCAGCGAACCCCAGATCCCCAAGTCCGCAAACCTCCAATGTATCTCGAAAATCGAGCATCTGACCAGTTGACCGTTGTGTTTCCGAGAAGTGTTCAAAGCTCCACATGGCTTCATTGAAGTCTCCCATCACAAGCCAAGGCAGATCAGAGACTTGGTGCAGATCCTGAAGGGCTGTCCACATACGATGTCGGTCCTCCTTTCGGGGTTCACCGTAGACACAAGTAAGCCTCCAGGGGGGCTCCCCCGAAGCACTTGTAATATACGCGTCAATATATCTTTCATTCATACTCTTTACATCAAGGTTCAGAGACTCATGCCAATACAACGCTAGGCCACCACTCAACCCAATACTATCAGAACCATCAAAACCACTAAGACCCAAGCGAGCACGATACCTCTTCATCTTATGCTTGGGTTGTCTTGTTTCACACAAAAAGACAATACTCGGGGAATGAGTCTACACTAGACTCACAAGGTCGCGAACTGTCTGAGGGTTCCCACCCCCTCGGCAGTTCCAACTTAAGATTTTCATTGCTCCTGACGGGGCTCGACAGGCCCCGTCAGTTGGTCGGCGGCCCCAAAGCCGACTGCCTCCAAATCACTCACCATCTTCTCCCCTTCCAGGTTACTTGATACGTCCACTTGATCCTGCTGCTCCACCGATGACTCCACGACCCTCCGCTTCTTCGGTGTGCCTTCCAGCACTGGTCCATCCTGCACCGCCTTGCCTGAGAATAGCACCATAGATTTAGTGCCATCCTCCCTTTCATGCTCATCACCATCCTCTACAACCGCAACCCTTTTCCCCAGAGTAGAGCCCTCCGATGGCTCTTGTTCCAGCATGCTGATATCATGGGATAGATTGCGGATAGCTGGGATCATGTCTGAGCTTCTCCCCTGTGTGTGAGTCATGCCCTCTTCCTTCCTCTGCTGGCTGCTTCTCCCCTTGGCCTCATCTGGATTCCCATCCCCACCCGTCATGCGCTGCATTTGTTCCGCCAGCAACATATCAATAGCTGGGTTACCCCTACTATGTTCAGATTGTTGCTTGGTTCGATGGCCACGTTCTTTGCTTCCTTCTCTTTCCTGGCGATTACCACGCCCCTTCTTCGCCGAAGAGCTGCTATCCGCCGAGAAATCCAAACCTCGATATGCCAACAGATTGCTCTTTGCTTTAACAGTGACGGCCTGTTTCATATATCGGCGGGGAGGGGAGGACTTGAGCTTACCACTGAATTTCCCAATGGGTGCGCCTCCCTTTAGCTTCCTGCTGCAAGATTTTTCCTTATGTCCCAGGTAGCCGCAGGTGTAGCAAAAATCAGGTAGCTTCTCATACTGTATCTCAAACGCCACCCGCGTCCGTTTTTCCTTTAACTTAGCAATCATCGCCACTGACGTCTCTAGGGGTTTGTTCACTGGAAGAGCCACCCTCACGCGGACATAGTTTCCATACTCATTATCCAGTTCAGCCTACAGGTAGGAGCCTAGTTTCACACAAAGGGATTTCACAATCGCTTCCGTTCGCCAATTCTGTGGAAGGTCCAAGATGCGGACCCAGATCCTTATGCGGTCCAGCTTATACTCCGAAACTTTACGCATACCATCATAGGCCTCAATGATCAGAGGGTCATACTCGTACTGCCAAGGTCCCCCCCTGAGCACTCTAGACATATCCGCTTCACACCCAAAGTGAACCAAGTATTTGTTGTCGCCCTGGTAGGTGTAGTCCAGGTCTTCCTTTGGCCTCCAACCCTCCTTAATACTATCAAAAAGGGTGCTTGGGGACGGCCGCTCTAGAGAGTATACGAGCATAATGGTAGTCCATGGGTGGGTTTGGCTCTGCAAAACACCTTCATCTTCTAGATCAATCTCTGCAATGTCATCATCATGTTCAGAGCCCTCTTCATCCATGGAGTCCTCCTTCTCTTCCAAGCGCTCGCCCTCCTTCTCCCTTACTGATCTTGCCTGAGGATCACGTGGATCCTTCACCTTATTCTAGATAGACAGCGACTGCATATTAGGGTTTAAGTTGGCTCTCTCGGTTCCCCGGGCGATGGGCTTCGGGCGGGTAGCATCCGCTATGGGAGCCCCTTGGTCGCCCCCACCCATTGCCTGGTTCTTCTCGAGCGCCTTCGAGGTATCCCCATCTTGCACAGTCGCCGCCATCCTGATTTGCAGTAGCACCGGCGCACCTCTCACAACGCGATCTCGATCTGGGGGCTCAGGCGGAAGTTGATGCACAGCCGTGTCGATTACCCCAGGACTTATACCAGGCCCTCGGCTTGATTCCTTGGGCTCGGGTTTTGCTCGATGAATCGTATTTCCATCCGGACTCTTCCTGGTTTCCTTCCCCGATACGAAAGCTTGGTCTCCATAGGAAACTTTCCCAGTAGACCTAGGTGCGGACGAAGCCGCAACGGATCCGACGCCATGTGAGGACACCAGCGCGGAGGCAAGACCACATACGGCCGGGCGGGCGCCCGGCGGTGGTGGCGGCGGGGAAATCGCCTCACGATCGCCAAGGGAGACCAACCCTAACGAAGCGGTATCCATTTCGGCAGCATGACGATTTTCTAACGATCTACTACAACAAGGTTTGCCCGACTCCGAAGAGCAGGGGCGGATCCTCTTAGGGACCATACTGGGCCATGGCCCGGTCTTCCCTCCCAAAAACATAAGTATTTGTCTCAATAAAATCAGTAAATAGTGGCCCATCTAAGGTAGTTTCTTTGTTTGGCCCGTGCTAGCACTTCGGACTTAGCATTTGGCCCCTCCTTACTTTCGTGTCATAGTCCGCCACTGCCGAGGAGGGAGGGGCGATGATAGCTGCGTGCCTTCAGCTCGCTCCAGTGCTTGAAATCGTCACTAGGTGGTTTGCGGGCTAGGATGTAATTTTTACTTTGGGTGTTCTTTATCTACCTTGACAATTGATGAATAAATTGGAAGTGCTCGCCGCCAAAAAATTACTATAGTATCCCCACGATGCGGGTTTTTTCACCTGTCCCGTAATCTGTAGGGCTTTGTGTTTCCTTTCTCCCATAGAGTAAATCTAGCAAAGTCATCATATCAGTAGTCGTCATCTCGCATATGAAGCTTGTCTCCTCTGACGGTTGCCTGGCATATGCACAAGCACAGAGTTATTAAACGGTATCAGCACATGCGCCACCATCTTTCCATGCCCTCACTTGTCTCCTCTGACGCCGCACTTTGCCCTTCCTACCTCCGGCTCACCCTCACGCAGATTCGGCTCGCCACCAGAGGAAGTGGGCAGAGGACTTGGATGTGGTTGGTTAGGTCGCTTTACGCGTTGTGGGCTTTGTAGGAAAACTCTTAACGTGATATGATTCAATCAACGATGAAGTATTGGTAGTTACCGATCTGTAGTAGTGTGATTAATCAGAATGTGGAGGTGCGTGTATGGATAGTGTGTTGCTTCAAACCTGGCCATGGCGCAAGGAGGAAGAACCTGAAGCTTCTCTCCTGCGCTGGCGGTTGGGTTTGAACTTGAAGCAAGCTCCAAGATGAAGGAAGCGAGCCCATTTATGGAGCGAGATCTATAAAGCGAGCCCATTTATGAAGCTAGGTGCGCCACAGAAATATTTCTATTGCGCACAACTACATACGCCATAGAAAGCAAATTTTAGTGGCGAGGTTTCTATAGCGCAACCACATATGCGCCACAGAAAGTGAAAATAGATGCGCCACAGATAACCAGTTTCCTAGTAGTGGCACGAAGAGCAGTGCAACTCTGATCTGTTGCAAGGTGGAGGAGATCGCCCCGGCCTTATCGATCCTTGATTGCCCGGTGCTCCCCTTTGCAATAGAATACATTGGTCTGCCTCTTTTGGTTTCGTCTCTCACCAAGTAGGATCTGCATCCTTATGTTGACAAAGTTGTGAGGCACCTACCTACGTGGAAGGTGCCGATGCTCTGGAAGGTTGGGCGTCTTATTCTCTTGAATTCCACACTCACCACTACTTCCATCTACCCCATGCTCGTCCTCGTGTTACAACAGTGGTCCATATCATGCGTGGACAAGCTCTGTTGTGGCTTCTTTTGGAGAGGGCATGAGGCGGCAGAGGGTGGGCACTGCGAGGTCAGTTGGAATACGGTCTTTCCCCCAAGGATTATAGTGGACTTGGTGTGAAGAATCTAAAGCTCCTAAACACCGCGCTTAAGAGTAAAATGGAAGTGGCACAAGTGGGTGGGCATTGCAAATTGTGGGAGGGTTTAGAGATTGAGATCCCGGTGTTGGCAGATCGTCTTGGTGTCGCATCCATCTCGTTTGGGCTGGCATTGGCGAGCGGATTAGATTCTATACGGATCCCTAGATTCACGATCAGTGTCTTGCTAACGTTGGCCCCGCACTCATCGGTCGTGTCAAACCCTCAACAAGGCGCATGTTAGTTTGTCGGGCTCTCCCTAATGCTCGATGGATTTTGAACATTCGGGACCCCCTCTCAGTCCCGGTGATCGCGCAAGTGATTGAAGTTTCACGCCTTTAGTCGAATGTCCATCTTGGTGAGTCGCCAGACACCTTCACCTGGAAGTTGGATGGCAACGGCTTGTTTTCGGCGGCAAGTGCTTACAATTCTCTCTTCCTTGGTCGCACTTTCCCTTCGGTTGCCTTGAGAATTGGAGCTCTTGGGCTCCCCTGGAAGTAAAAAATTTCATGTGACTCACGCTCCAGGCATGGATCTGGACAACGGCTAGGCTTGCTCGGAGCGGCATGGAACATCCTGAGTCGTGCCCGCTCTCCTGCTAGGCTGATGAGACTACGGACCACCTCCTCGGTTGCTCGTTCTCTTGGGAGATCTGGTTTGAGGTGCTTCTTACACAACGTCTGCATGCGGCCATCCCATCCCCTGAGAGTAAACTCTGTGATTGGTGGCCATCTATTAGCTCTTCGGTGGATTGCGCTGCATCCAGGCATGAACTCAACTCTCATTAGCTGCACATGCCGGAAGCTATGGTTGGAGCACAATCGTCGGGTTTTCGACAAACAGACACAATTGTCACAAGTTGTTCTCATGGCGAGTTAGTGAGAGTGGATGTTATGGGGCTTGGCTCAACATGTCATTGTCGATGATGATATGGGCTAGGTCTAAACTAAGTTTTGGGAGGTGGTATGAGGTATTCCTCAAACTATCATATGTATAGTGTGTCATTGTTGTAATTGTAACTATTGTATATCCCACTTTCTTAATATATAATACATGCAATCTGCATGGTCTTAAAAAATGGTACTAAGTAAAAGGACTTAGGGCAACTCAAACGCCCCGACGCATTTCATCTGCACGCGTCTGCATTTGGGTCAAAAGCCTAAAAACATGCCCAACGCGTGGACGCAACCGCATTTATTGGCGGCCGTACGTTCGCTCGGTGGCCACGCGGGTGCAAACTCGGTGCAAAACAGGGCCGAGTTCGCGCCCACATGCCCACCCGCTAAGCAGCCTCTATGATGCCTTTTTATAAGACGATCGCACTCGCCCCACTAGCGCCACGCATCCTCCACTTTTGCGAGCAGAGCACGACCAGAGCACGACGCCCCTCGCTACCAAGTGCGATGAAACCATGTCGAAATGGTTTGGGACGGCGAAGAACGACGTTGAGGCTTCCGGATCTGGCTCTGATCGCCGCCGCCGCGACTCGTCCCCTTCCCCACCCCCTTCACGGTCGTCGTCGCCAACTCCACGGGAGGCATCACATAACCGGATCTATGTGCCGACACATCTGTGTCGACACTAATAACATTAGTGGTGACCGCTCCCGTTATTGGACGTGCACCTCCCGTGCGACTGGCGACTCAGCCGCGGTCGCGTCTCCGTGCCGCCAAACTTGGCGCCGACGTTGCACCATCAGAGGGTGGTGCGGGCACCCGCGCTAGATCTGGATCGGTGTTCCCCTATCACCGCCCTCCCTTCGGCCGTCGTCAAGCCGGAAGAAGCCTAGAAGGAGGCCGAGTTCCAGCGCGCGCTAGAAGTGGAGGCCACGTTTGCGTGGGCCATAGGGCTCCCCGCCTAGGAGAAGAAGCTCAGGTGGTCGGGGCTCAAACTCGCCATCAAGCAGAGCGTGGAGGCGCTGCCCTCGCCGCATGCACGCGCCCGCGGTGGACCCGTCATCGGCGGTGCGATGCCACCACCACCACCACCACCACCGTATGCGCCGGCTGCGGCAGAGCCCCCGCGGGCGCCGAAGTACGCGCTACCTCCTCAACCGTGGGATTGGTGGGCGCCGCAGTTCGAGCTGCCATACACGCCAACGCCACCGCCACCATACGGCCACGGGGTGGACTCGCCGCCGGTCCATCGCCATCGTACGTGCCTTTTTTATTTATGTTTAAGTTTAATTAACATTTTAATTAGTGTAATGTGGACTTTAGGTCGTGTTGACCTTTTTTAATTAATGTTTTTCGTTTAATTATCGTGAAGTCTGCGCGGTCCTGGGACAAAAAGCGGACACGAGCGTTCTTTGTGTCGGCACGTTGGAGTTGCCCTAAGTAAAATGTCTTACAGAGGATTATGTATGATTATGAAGTCCTTGTCCATATAATCGAGCATTGTGTGTCGTCCTTGTACAGGATGAGGATCACCATGAATTGATTGGCATGTGTGCACGTACAAAACGCACACCTTGCTAGCTGTCTTGGCAATTGCCTGCGCCAGAAAAAAAAATCCTACACCTTATCCTGATTTTTGTAGCCGAGGTTCAACCTGTTCAACACCTCACACTCCAGCCTCTGAAGCATCTTCGACTCTACAGCTGTGTGTTGACTGACTGACTGACTGACTGACGGAAGACCTCGTAACGATGGTTAAACATAAATAGAGTTTGCCGTGTGCAGCAAAATCACATCCCCAAACCAAAACACACGATGCAAACACTAGGCTGCAAAATGCGAGCTTTGTTCCATCTCTGCCTGCTGCTCGCGCCGTGCCTTCTTCTCCAGCAAGAAGCACAAGCGGAGCGCCATGGAGGGATCTCGCTGAGGTCTCAGCGCATGGCCCTCCTCCACTGGAAAGCTACACTTGCGAGCCCCCCGGCGTTGCAGATGAGCTCTTGGCAGCAAAACACCAGCCCGTGCAACTGGACGGGCATCGTGTGCACGGCTGTTCACCATGGCCGCCGCATGCCCCGAGTGGTGACCAACATCTCCCTGCCGAATGCTGGCATCCATGGCCAACTTGGTGAGCTCAACTTCTCAGCTCTTCCCTTCCTCACATATATCAACTTTTATAACAACAGTCTCCATGGTGCACTGCCCACTAGTATCAGCTCCATGTCATCACTATCCTATCTTGACCTTGACTTCAACCAGCTCACGGGGAAAATTCCGTATGAGATTGGTGACCTGCGAAGTCTCACGGAGCTTGGTCTTGCATTTAACAGACTCACAGGACATATCCCTGCGTCTCTGGGTAACCTCACAATGCTAACTGTTCTTCGCATTCACCAAACCATGGTATCAGGTCCCATTCCTGAGGAGATTGGAAGGCTTGTCAACCTACAATTTCTACAGCTAAGCAACAACACCTTAAGTGGCATGATACCAAAAATCCTTGGAAATCTGACCCGACTAAATACTTTGTACCTGTTTGGTAATCAACTTTCAGGGCCAATACCCCAAGAACTAGGCAAGCTAGTCCATTTGCAAGATCTTGCGCTTAGTTCAAATGATTTGTCGGGTGCAATTCCAATCTTCTTAACCAATCTCACTAAGATGAACACACTTTTTCTCTTTAAAAATCGAATCATAGGTCCTATACCTGTAGAATTGGGCATCTTGTCGAATCTCCAGAATTTAGACTTATCCAACAACCAAATATCTGGCTCTATTCCTGGCAGCTTAGGAAATATTACCAAGCTAGTAAAACTAGCCCTCTTTGAAAATCAGATAACCGGTTCCATCCCCCATGAAATTGGCAATCTGATGAACCTCAAAGGTTTATTCTTGTCTCAGAACCAAATTTCGGGGTCAATACCAAAAACTTTTGGGAAGCTGCAAAGCATCCAAATGTTGTACATCTACGATAACAAATTATCAGGTTATCTTCCTCAAGAATTTGGGAATCTCATCAACCTTGTTAAACTTGAGCTATCTAACAACTCACTTTCAGGACCTTTACCCACAAATATATGTTCAGGTGGCAAACTTCAGTATCTCAGTGTCTATTCTAATATGTTCAATGGCCCCATCCCAAGGAGTTTAAACACATGTACGAGTTTGGTTATAATCAGCCTTCAGAGGAACCAACTAACAGGAGATATATCTCAGCATTTTGGTGTGTATCCACACCTCGTACAAATGCGCTTGACAACGAATAGACTCTCTGGGAAGATCTCACCAAATATAGGTGCATGTACCAAACTAACGGTACTACATCTATCACAAAATATTATCATAGGTTCCATACCTCCAATCCTTACAAAATTGTCCAACCTAGTAGAATTAACACTTGATTCTAATCATCTCAGTGGTAGGATTCCACCAGAAATCTGCACTTTAGCAAACCTATATAGACTGAACTTATCATCGAACCAATTATCTGGATCCATACCTACACAGATAGAAAAGTTGAGCAATATAGGATACCTTGATATATCTAGGAACAAACTGAGTGGATTGATACCTGAGGAACTAGGGGCCTGCACGAAACTACAGTCCTTGAAGATCAACAACAACAACTTTAGTGGGAGTTTGCCTGGTGCGATTGGAAATTTAGCAGGCCTGCAGATCATGTTAGATGTGAGCAACAATAACCTCAGTGGTGTGCTGCCGCAGGAACTTGGGAAGTTGGAGATGCTAGAATTTCTCAATTTATCACATAATCAGTTCAGTGGCATAATTCCATCTTCCATTGCAAGCATGGTGAGCCTTTCAACACTCGACGTGTCCTACAACGACTTGGAAGGACCAATCCCAACGCTACGACTGCTCCAGAATGCTTCAGCAAGCTGGTTTCTTCCCGATAAAGGACTGTGTGGTAACCTCTCTGGCCTGCCACCTTGTTATTCAACTCCAGTAGCTGCTCAACATAAACGGAAAGTAATTGGTTGGCTTTTGCCAATTGTTGTTGTGGTGGGGTTCAGCATTGTTGCTGCAATTGTTGCCATAATAATGCTTAGTTGTAACAAGAGGAAACCACAAGAAGATGTCACTGCTGAAGCAAGGGACCTATTCTCCGTTTGGAATTGTGATGGAAGATTAGCATTTGACGATATTGTAAGGGCAACAGAAGACTTCGACGACAAGTACATCGTTGGAACAGGAGGGTACGGCAAAGTCTATAAGGCACAACTCCAAGACGGGCAGCTAGTTGCTGTGAAGAAGCTTCATCTGGCCGAAGAAGCGTTTGATGATGAAAGAAGATTTCATAGTGAAATGGAAATCTTATCACAGATCCGACAACGAAGCATCGTCAAAATGTATGGATTCTGCTCCCATCCAGCGTATAAATTTCTCGTGTACGAGTACATGCAGAAGGGAAGCCTCCACGGGACACTGGAAAATGAGGAGCTCGCAACTGAATTAGATTGGAAGAAGAGAATTGATATTGCAACTGATGTGGCTCAAGCAATATCTTATTTGCACCATGAATGCATTCCGCCGATAATCCATAGAGATATCACAAGCAACAACATCTTACTTGATACAACCTTCAAGGCTTTTGTCTCGGATTTCGGCACAGCAAGGATTCTCAAGCCGGATTCATCAAACTGGAGTGCACTTGCAGGAACGTATGGCTACATAGCTCCTGGTATGTACTAGTACTACTATAACCTTTCTTCTCATGTCAGAAGCACTCATCTGACAGAATTCTAATGTTTTTCTTTTGTGCAGAGTTGTCGTACACATCTGTTGTGACGGGGAAATGTGATGTCTATAGCTTTGGAGTGGTTGTGCTAGAGCTAGTGATGGGTAAGCATCCAAGGGATCTGTTAGACGGTACTTTGTCAAACGGTGAACAAGCTATACTGGTGAAAGATATTCTGGACCAACGGCTGACAGCAGCAGCAACAACATCACAAGAAAATAGCTTAACTCTGCTCATCAAGGTGGCCTTTTCTTGCTTGGAATCTTCTCCGCAAGCAAGGCCAACCATGCGGGAGGCATACCAAATGCTCATCCAGCGACCCTATTCTAGCTCAAGCATCGTTCCTTTCAATGCACTTACATTACATCAAGTAAGGATGAGTGGATGACTCATTGTATGTATGTATTTGTAGAAACTCCTCATACAATGAAAGATCACTGTCATGTGCCCGTGGTTTTTCCCGCAAGGGTTTCCACGTAAAAATTGATGTCCCGTGTTCTTGATACTGTATTTTTTATATTTCTTGTTGAGACATAAAGCCCATATAAGATACTCTGTTTCGACTGTTGTCTGCAAGGGTACTTGATATGATGTACTAATATTTCTGTTTATTAACTATTGTTCCCATGAACCTGAAGAAGAAGAAAATTGGAATTCAAAACTGACGCGATATCAGCGGTCACGCTTTATTGTTCTCTAGGAATCAAGGTAAAATACCTTGGACCAAGAAGGAAATCACAATGATCAAGTGGTCGATGTGTAAACAGGAACAAATGAATGTAAACAAGCAGAGCTAGCTGCATAAAAAAGGAAAACTACCACAGTACTATGTAAAAGGGCTTACAGAGGGTTGTAGGGCAGGAGTATGAAGTTCTTGTCCGTATGATGGAGAATTGTATCCAAGAGTATGCAGTCCTTGTGCTTAGGATGTAACAATAAATAATTTACTCCCACACTTCATTTGAAGAGTATGGAGAAACAACCTTCATGTCTATACAAACTTAACAGAGGATGAGACCATATGATGTGAAGAAAAGCCTCAGGTGACAGACCACACGAGAGCTCACAATGTCCCATCATTTTTTTACCAGACAAAAAGTTAGATACCAATTCAACTCAGCTAGTGCAATAACAGACATGTGAGCAGCAGGATGTACAATAGTACAGAGAACAGCCCCCTCTATGGCTTCACTATTATTATTCCAAACCAATGGAAAAGAGACATCATTCAACGAATTGCAGTGGTATATGAAAGATACAATGAACTTGTCCATGCACAAACATAGCACCGACCATTTACAACGAGATCAAACCTGCACCATAGTTTTTCTGTTACTTTCAGGTAAGAATTGATGTGTTTGGCACTGTAGGCAGTCCCAGTTCATCTTCCTGCACCAACAGACAAAAGTATGCAGAGCAAATTAGTCTACTGGTTGACAAGTGTGGATCATCAGAAGGAATCAAGCAGATTAAAGTATGTATCGTCTGAGATGTTCAACAGAGACTTCAAAGTTGAAGATCAAATCCATCATATAACAAATGTCTGGGATGAAAAGGGTTTGCATGTTCCTTTCTATGTGTTCCTTTTACTATTAAGATCAAGTTAGGATAAGCTCAAATTGTTCACGCCAACAACATAGGTATGTATCATGAAATCCAGCCCGAAATACAAAGCATAAGAATTAAGAAATACGTTCATGATACCAAGTATCAAGCCTGACGATTAGATCATGTGGCACGATAAAAGAAACCCATTTGCAGCTTCAAGCACAGTGATTGCATGGGAAATGACAATGGGCCATCAATTTCTTCCTTAGGATATCCGCACAATAATCAATATGAACAGAAAGTCAGAAACTGCTCAGTCTAGCAATTGGCATGCCTGTGACGTCGCTGTGGGTGTCGTGGGCATTTCATCGAATAGGTAGTGTGCGGGGATTTTTCAACCTGGACGCCCTCGTACTCCAAATTTGTGACTCTTGTCCCTGAAATCGGTTCTTAAACCACCAAATTCTCTTCATCAGTCACATCAATCACCAGAAGTTGTAGGATTCATAGACAGAGAGCAAGCACCTACTGAGCTGAGGCGGAGGGTGAGCACTGGGAGTTGGCGACCTCGATAGATGTAGAGCAGCGGTGAGAAAAGCACCTTGCCGTAGCAGAGCTCGCGGACACCGCAGTCGCTGGCTGCACTTGATGGAGGACGCCGGAAGGTACGGCCGCCGCGGCTTCGAGGACGCCGCCGGCGCCGGGGACGCACCCTGGCGTCGGTGGCCCGTGGGCCGGAGTAGAGAGCACGGCGGTGGGACAGAGCAGTGTCGCGTTGTGGTGTGTTGTGGATTTTTCATAATCCCTTGTGCGTTTGACACGTGTGTCAAGCTTCCTTGTTTCCTTTTTAAAATTTGTACTCCCTCTGATCCAAATTAATTGACACACACTTAGTATAGGTGTAGCTTCATCAGAGCCATAATCATAGAACGCAGCCACATGCAAAGGCACAGGTGCAACCACAGTTCTCGCGCAACCACGGTTCACGCGCTAGAACACGACAAGTGGCGTTTTTTGGGCGCACCAAATTAACCTTTACAGGTCTCGTAGAGAATACCCTCTAACTAGTTGCTTTCGACAAATGTTGGATTGCAGGCCGAACCGTCAACACGCATGCTCGGCCTAAACAAATCGCATTCGTACGTGACACCTCGCCCCGTGTCTAGGCTACAAGGCCAAGTCTGTTTGTCGACTCGACGCGATTGATTTTTTTTAATATATATATAGGTTAAAAACTGGCACATTAATAAATAGTGTTATGCATGAGCATGAAAGGAAAGCACGGTATCGTGTCGACACGATTCGTTTATAGACCAACAACCGTACGTAGACCGAGTCATTTCAATTCACGTCGTGTCGGCCCACTTGGCTAGGTTTGATTTCAAAGATAGAAAATTGAAAATAGATCATGATAGAACACACAAGAAATACAGTTTAAGAGAAATCTAATCCTTGGAAGCATTCGGATTTGGTGTCATCGTTGTGTGATCTTTACGATCATCTTGGTGTCGGTGACCCTAGGTTGTAGGCAATGAATGGTGAATAATGAAATTTGTGGGTCATTCCAACAAATGGGTATTGTCAATAGGGTACATATAGTATATGTTTGTATCTAGATGTTGATTTGTCCCATGTATGGTGTGTAATAATAACAATTAACACGGAAAATATCTTAACTTAATTGATATATGGAATAAAAAAATGTGTGAGTTAAATGGAGAAAGTGTCGATCAAGTCAATTCAGAAAATAAAATTTCATTCAAAATCTATTCAAATTCATAACTAAACAAAGATAAATCGTCAATCATACTTTCACTAGATGTAGTAAATCAAGTCACACTTCAAAGGAACATTGACACACCAATGTATATTTTCATGTAAGAAAGTATAGATCATCAGACATCCATTACTTGATTTAAATTAAGCCTATTATTAATTATTATTAATGCATACATTGATATATATCCATATAACAAGATATGTCATCAAGCAATTAATAATTGGATGTAAACCAAGACCGTAATTAATGAACATTGATTTATACCCAATTCAAGAAAGATTGGTGCTCTGGATGACTATACATTAAATTTTGAATGCATCATCAGTACGATGCAATCTAAAGCTTTCTAAAGAAAGAATGTGGCTTAATTCTATATAAGTTGTGTTCCCCAAAGAGCATAAGTACGTCCGGAATCACATAGTTAGTGTTTCACTGAAAGGAGCGCAATTCCCTGCAAAAATGGGAGGTGATTGTGTTGTCATATCGGTTTTACTGTGCTTTTTGTTTATAAGTTTCTACCTCACCTTGGTTGAATCAATAGACGCAGATGGAAATCTACTGATGAATGGGAAGGTAACCGATATTTTACTTTTAAGTTTTGACATAACAACTCCATATCAATTGGTTTATGTATCCATCCCATTATTTTATCTACTTGGACACTTAATCTTGATAATTACTATTGGTTATAATCATTCATAACTATTCCCTGTTACTCATATGCCCAACTAAAATTTCAGACACCACATGTGGAAAAAGAATTTAAAGATGTTATACATTAATTATATATGCTAACTGACCATGATCTAACATTTCCATCTGCAGAACACCACTCTTTTAGGACCTAACCCTTTACATTTTCCTTGGAAAGCTAATATCATGGATGAAGAAAGTGGAATTGTTTCTCATGTACACAGACACTCTCTCACCCACTCTCTCTCTATATATCTCTTTACCTTTTAATGTGTTATATTTGGGATATTTTGTTGATTTTCTAGTGAGTATTGACCACACAAAACATCACAATTTATCCCATGGTCACATGTGATGAGTATAAATGAAAAATTCAAGGTATTTTCAACATAATCATACATATCTAAATCATAGAGTGAAAACAGAATACATATACATTCATTAGTGATCCACCCCAAATGGTTAATGGTTATAGAGACAATGTGGTCAATGGTTAGAGAGACAATGTGCTACATAAAGACCAGATAAAAAGGCATGCACCTAAATGAAAAGCTTTATGCCCTATATATAGGTCGTGAAATTGGCGATCATACATACAAAACATGCTACCAAAACTCCAAGAATAATAGATTCAGATTGGCATCTAATACATACCCCCATTGGAGACTTGTCTTGGCATGCCCACACTCTACTAGCAATACTCTTCACACCTTTAGACAGACAGACAGACAGATAGACAGACAGAAAGAGAGACAGAGAGACAGACAGAGAGACAGATAGATAGATAGATAGATAGATAGATAGATAGATAGATAGATAGATAGATATATAGATAGATAGATAGAGAGAGGGAGAGAGAGAGAATCTGGGTTTACCGCTGTCACAAGGAGAGGGGAGATGCCGTGAGCCAAGAATCTGAGTAACACAATCGAAAATGTGCATGACATAAAGCATTGCATCCCATCACTACAAAGGTTCTAGTTGCATCAAGATGACACCACGCCGTGCGGACAAAGCTAGATCTAGTATGATATACTCAAAAAGGCATACCAAAAAATCTAGATCTAACTCCAATGGAGCATGAAAAATTGCCCATTGTAAATGTCTGGTAGGAGAACCTCATACTAAGGCCAAGAAGGCACACCGTTAGTTCTTTATTATGTTGAACTCTATTGATTTTCTAGTTATTTACTAATTTGAGCTACAATTTTCTATGACTAGTATGCAATGTGGCACACCAATCCAGGACAATACTTTGGCCTTCGAGCTGACATGAGTATATGGGCTTCACCAAATCAAGAAAACTCTCAAGAATCTGGAGCGTCTTTACAGATCTATTGTCAAGATGGAGGAAAGTACAACTTAATTCAAGTCGGATTTCATGTATACACATATCACCCATCCTAGTAAACTCAAATGCTTTTGAATAATATACTATTTCATAATCTGGTTTTCCTTGCAGATTTCGCCCTCTTTGTACCATAACCGAGATATTCGCTTCTTTACATATTGGACTGTAAGTATAACCAATGTCATTTTAACAAGTTATATATTGGTGTGGTCCCCATATAGTTTTCTCATATTTTGTATGCGTTAGAGGAATTATCGGACTAAGTACAAGTCTCTTTACATCCACAATAATATATTTATTTATTTATATGTTTCTTTTTTTATTGCTCAGAAAGACTTGAAATCAAAGGGGTGCTACAACTCAGAGTGCCCAGGATTTGTTCCTGCAAGTGGAGCTAAGTTGCTGCCTGGACAAGCCATTTCTCCTCCATCAATTTATGGCATACAAGACCACTACGTTAGGCTTAGCCTTAACAAGGTGCACCACTTGTCCCATTCTGGAGATTAGTATATCCATATAAGCTCACAATTGTGCGAAAATTCATGTTTGTGGACGAGCTCCAGGGAGCTCGTTTCAAAAAATTAAACTTCCACTTTGCCAAAAATTTTGAAATTTTTTGTGAATCAACATAAGCACAAATAAAACACATGTGCAAAATTTGAAAACATTATCTTTTCACACGCGACGTACAAAAAAAAGACAAATCTCATTTTCAAAATGGGCCAACTTTTTTTTGTTGTTGGGCTGAAATTTTGTCTTTTTTTCACAGCATTCAAATCATAATATTTTGAAGCAAAATTTCACACGCTTGTCAGAAATACAAATAGGTTCAAGTGGAAAAAAAATTGAATTTTTTTTTGAAATGTTTAAATATGATTTTTGAATTTTTCAAAATAAATTCCTCCCTGGAGCCCGGGAGCCAAAAGTCTGCACTCCACAATTGTGTTGCTATTTTGATTATAACTAGATGATGCCATCACATTGCTGCACGAACCTTGTACAAAAAGATTAAAAATGAATTGTTAATAGAATGTCATTTCTCCAACAAAAATGTGAAACATCAACTATATGGGTATCATGAGTGTCCAACACATGTACCATTCATGACAACAAGAAATTAATGCAAAAACAGTAAGTTATGAGGGGCATGCATGCCTTTCTGGTGTGGTAGGTCTGCGTGAATAGGAAAAACAAGAACATATGAAAATATAACTTACAACGAACATGCATGACCTGTTGATGTGGTATGGTTGCACGGATAGAAAGAAAAACAGTGCAAAAAACACTTATAACTAATATGCATGCCTTGCTGATGTGGCATGGTTGCATGAATAATAGAAATCGGTAGTGGATTGCAACTATTTAAGAATATTAGTTAAAATTAACAAAAATAGATTTTATGAATGTGAAAATTAGTTAGGCATAAATTCACATGCTTACTAAGTAATATGCCTTGTTGTATTATTAAGAAAATATGGAACATTAGAATCTAGGAAATTGTACATCACTCAAGATTTTTTTTCTAATAACAACTTGTTTTATACTCTTCTTGTGCATGAAATCTATTATTCCTGATGTCATCAATCCCTCCTTAACTATAGGATCCAAATTCTGGAGATTGGGTGGTGTACCGTCATGATTTAGAAAAACCATCATTCTTGGGGCATTTTCCAAATAATCTTTGCCCTGGAAAAATACGTATGCAAGCATTGACTGCATTTGTGAACTACTTGAAGAATGCACATGGTCCTCCAATGGGTAGCGGTCACTTTCCTGAATATGATGATAAGAAATCTGCATACTTCAAGCACATTCGGACCTACAACTCAGATGGTCATTCTTTGGACCTCTTTGGCATTGATTTTGTCAAGTTAGTTGATAGGCCAGATTGTTATCAGGCAAATGGTTTAATACTCGAATTCAGTAAGGGTTATATATTCAATTATGGTGGACCAAGTGGTTGTACTGGTTGATAAAAAGGTTATATTGATATTTAGATTCCATAAATAAATAATATATTATTGCTTAATGGTCAAAGATTATTCCTTATTTTATTTGTTTTGTCAAACTCCAACTTGGTAATGATGTTGATTATTACCGTTGTCCCTAGTTTATTATACACTTAAGCCATTCCCAACTCATGTACTTGTTATAGTTCTAGGCCAGCTAAAGGCTCAATACAACAAAAACCATGTTATTGGACATATCTGCGCCCAAATACAGTCCAGGAAACCTTGGTAGAACACCACTGACTAAGGTGATATAATATCCATATGATTAATTAGGAATACATGTGGGATACAAGGGAAGCAGCCAAAATGTTGAACACCAACTCGGTGCAAATTCCTTTCCCCGAACGATGAACATGCCAACATGGATATTGCCATATCGGGGCTATATAAGGATGGCGGGAACACAGACAAAGGTTATGCAATTTAGTGTAACTGGAACACTAGATATTTAAGGATTTAACGCCAAAATCAATATTAGGATCACATTGCAGTCATTGTTCCAGATATCTTCCGATATTCCGATAAATCGTCCGATTTATCCCTTCTCGGTGTCTCACCGATAAGATAAGTTGGCCGATAAATGACCTGATATGACGAATAATGGCCCGATATATATATATATATATCGATAAATCGTCCGATTTAGCCCTTATCTTGGGTCGACCGATAAGTTTCCGATAAGTGATATCCCCAACATTGATTGCAGTACCTCTCCCCCCGCGTATAATCGATTATGTACTTCTCATCTATAATACAAATTAAAGGTGCGATGGTTAGGAGAATTGTGGCAACCCTAGCCCACCAGGGATCAAACCCCGGGTTTAACGGTTAGGTGTCTCATTAAACACGAATATTCTTACAGTGGGAGGAGAAGTTCCCGTCAACAACGAGGCGCTTATGATGACTTCGTTATATCTCAAGACTCATCGAATCAAGATCAGTCTCTCAAATGTGCTCATAAAAATAGAGAGAGAGTGTGTGTGTGTGTGTGTGCGCGCGCGCGTAGGGATTAGTGTGTGTATGTAGTTGTGAGCATCTATGCATGTACTCTCTCCTCACAAAATGATATAATACAAAAGTTTTTTCCATAAAAATACAATATAAAAGGGCAAGGCTCGAAGTAGAAATTTTACCACAATTTGGGGCTTGAACCTGGGTATATCATGTACCCCTTTTACTTATATTCTAGACCCCTAGTGACCTAACATGATGTTACCCTGACTATAAATCCAAGTACGACCTCACATGCAGCTGCAATGATGCAACAAAAAATTGTTGACAATAGGCACTGATCATAGGTATGTCACAACGTTAAGCCAAATCCATTGACCGTTGGATCCCAGCCAGCCGTCCGGATCGAAAAAACAAGTGTGATATCCATAATACGAGCAAACATGCAAAATGATGTATCGAGTTTCAATAGATCATAAATTTCGAGCTTGAAAGCCCATGGAGTGGATTGAGACCGCCTCATAAATTTGGACACTTTGATAAATGTGAAAACATCGAAATCTCCATAGGGACTAAATCTGATGCGTGGAACTTCTCTAATTTGGCCTCAACTTGGTCCCTTTTGATGTGTCAAGTATATGAACATGTCAACACAACTACAAAAACCACAAAACAAGGAGAAACTAATAAAGTCAAATAAAAACTAAAGGTTTTTCAACGAACTTAGTAAAAAGAAGTAAAGATATAAAACTATGCATTATGGATATGAATAATTGTACACGGGTATGATATGAGTGATTTTGGCACTAACATGTATCATAGAAAGTGTGTAAAAATATCACTTGCCAACATCCATCCTTGAATGCTGGTTTATTCGTGAGGAGCTCTTCGCGAACATGGAGTCATAGGAGGACAACAAGGAGGCGTCAAGTAATGATGTTTTTTATCATGGAAAATTGTGCTCCACTTTAGATTTATTTTTCCTCCCATGACAATTTTTCCATGATTTGCATGGAAATTTTTAACCACATTATTTTTCGCCACCGTGCATGTACAGAATTAAATTGCCACGACCTTTTCTTTTTGAGTCATTGCAAAAACCGAAAAAGAACCATCTATGGCAATTTTCTGCTTTTAAAGATTGGGCTTATTTAGCAGAGCAATACCGAATGAAACGTTCGGATCCCCAGACCTGACGTGTGGAAGTTATCGGCGTTTTAAGAAAATGGCTAAATCCGATGGATAGTAGATCGAGTTGGCTCGGTTAAAACGTACGACCTGAGTGAAAAGAAAACTGACGTGGGCAGGCTGGTACCTCTTGCACATGAACCTTGCCCGATTTTGGCAGAAGGTGAGCAGGAGGAAAGATGTGGCACTTACGAAATGTTTGATGTGCTTTCAATTTGAACAATGTACATCAATTATCTGACAATTGTTAATTATATATTTTTTGTGTGTGTTCAGCAGCAAATCCATCGGTATAGAAACAACCATGTCGACACACACGAGTCAACCAAATCCATCGATATAAGAAGCAAATTCCTGCACAAGCAGAGTCAGCCGGCACCATCTGCATCACGATGACGTTGATGACTTACTTCACCTAGGTTAGGTGCCTGCTTTAATTATTATGCAGGAAATTTAGCAGCACGCATAAAGGTTTCCAGACAATCGTCGAGTTCAGAGAACAGCTCTTTTATCACTTTCTAATGGAGGTTTGATCAGACGAGGTTGCCATCATGTGCTTACCTTTCTCCAATTCAGTACTGACATGAAGACTACAGATGCAAATTCAACCTCGAAAATTCATCTCGACCAGTGCCACCACTGACAAGCTAACAGCAGCTCCCTACAATATCAGGCATGAGACATTCCTTTGTTCGACGAATTGCAGTGATATACGAGGAAACATACACCAAATCTTTCTTTTTTTTACCATGTACATCGAGATTAAGGTACTGAACAATGCCTGTGGCACCGTAGTGTAGCCTGTCCCAGTTTAGCCTCCTGCACAAGCACAAAAAACACAAATTATTCCACTGGTTGAGAGACAAGCTTAGGCAAATGGTTTCAAAGCTCAAGATCAAGTCCATTGTGTGGAAAAACATAGGCCACCGATGCTCAACGTGTGCTTGGGCCAACGTACAAAAAGCACCAGTGGTCAATCGAGATACTGTCTGAATTCCACAAAAGCTACAGCCACTGCCTCGTTTTTCCTCGGACAAAGACTTGAGGACCAGGTTTTGCATTGACCTCGTTTTTCCTCGCTCCTTGTTTTTCCCTCTTTTTTCTGCTTTTGCGGGGTCTTTCCCTGGCTTTCCACCTGTACAGTTGGGCTTTCCTGCCCGTCCTCTGAATGAATAACGCAGCTCTCCTGCGTCTTCTTCACAATTCAGCGCTGATACCTTTATTTCTATCATCGAAAGAATTTCAGCACTGAAGAACAAAAACAGGTTGCCCAGCAGCAGCTGCCCAAGGGGTGTGCTACAGTCTGAACAAGAGCTAACAGGCATCCAGCGATAGGCAGAGATGGCGACAGACACTGAAGAACCCAAATGCAACAGCAGCTTTCACTCAACTGGTGTGTGTTCACTGAAGACCTCATAACACTGGTTAAATATCAACAGAGTTGCAGTGAGCGTTGTTGAATCAAATCCACACCCAAACACAACATGCAAATACCAGGCAGCAAAATGGGAGCTTCCTTGACATCATTGCTGTACCTCTGCCTACTGCTGGTGCCATGCCTTCTCTGGGACACATCTGTTTCAGCCACAACTAATATGGAATGGAGGGAGTACCAAAGTGCGGAAGCAGTAAATAATAATTTGCACACTTTTGATTACTACCTGTAAAGTACAAAGGGCATACCTGGGAATACTGGTGTGTTGGATGTTACGTGGCAATCGACACGTACAGAAAGCGCTAGTAGTAGAAATTTTACCGAGTCAACCCACTTGAGCTTGGAACTTTTCTTCAGCCAGTGTGGTCATGATGCTGCTTGGTTTTGTACAGGCTTTGAATTCCACAAGCTGCTACCACTGCCTCATTTTTTTCTCAGATAAATAACTTTCAACAAGGCTTGGGGTCCAGGATTTGTATTGACCAAAATTCAACACGGAAACCTTTATTTTTCCAACAATGCTTGGGAATTTTTCCCATATTTAATCGTTGCATTGCATCACCAGCCATGAGTTCTTAATCTTTTGTAGCAGCTGAAAAGTGAATAAGGGATACATAAGTAATACAGAGAATAGCTTGAAGTTGAGACAAGCTGCTTCCATCTCTTTATAGAATTGCAGTTACACGTTGCATGATGAAATAAGCAAGAAATACTATCAAGTCAATCACAGGACATACCATCAAATAAAAATACTCTACTGCAATGTTAACTCAAGTCCATTCAGTGCATTTTTTTTCTACGGTCTTAAAAAAATGTTGAACGGTCCAGTGCATAAGTTATAGGCAGAGTATAATGGGGAAAGATATGAATAGACGTACGCGGTACGCCGTGGGCACCCTTCTATACCTCTCTTGAATTGCTTTATAGGAATAATTACTGTTGTCATTTTTTCCACAGTCGTGAGGAAAGAAAAAAGAGGAAGGGATGGCGACACTGAAAAAGAGATGACAAAGGAAAGAAAAGAAGGGGCAGAGATGAGAACATACTGAAGAATAGTCGTCTAGCAGCAGCTTCCACTCAATTGCTGTGTGTTGACTTGACTGAGGGCATCATAACAATGAATGACAGTCATTAAATATCAATAGTTGCATCATGCACAGAATCACATCTTCCAACCAATACACAACATGCAAACGCTAGGCAGAAAAATGATACTATTTTGTTCAACACCTTTGTTCTACATCTGCTACCTACTTCTGGTATCATGCCTTCTTCTCTTGGAAGAAGCACATGCAGCACGCCATGGAGGGATATCACTGAGGTCTCAACACACAGCCCTCCTCCACTGGAAAGCTAAACTTGCGACCCCACCGCTGCAGATGAGCTCTTGGCAGGAAAACACCAGCCCCTGCAACTGGACGGGCATCATGTGCACGGCTGTTCGCCATGGCCGACGCATGCCCTGGGTGGTGACCAACATCTCCTTGCCAGATGCTGGAATCCATGGCCAGCTTGGTGAGCTCAACTTCTCGGCTCTTCCATTCCTCACATATATCGACCTTTATAATAACAGTCTCCATGGTGAGCTACCCGCTAGTATCAGCTCCCTGTCAGCCCTTTTGGAACTTGACCTTACCTACAACCAGCTCACAGGGGAAATTCCTTATGAGATTGGTAGCCTGCAAAGTCTTAGGGTGCTTGGTCTCTCATTTAACAGACTCACGGGACCTATCCCTGCGTCTCTAGGTAACCTAACAATGTTAACTCATCTTGCGATTCACCAAACCATGGTATCAGGTCCCATTCCTGAAGAGATAGGAAGGCTTGCCAACCTACAAAGTCTACAACTAAGCAATGGCAACTTAAGTGGCACAATACCAAAAACCATTGGAAATCTGACCAAACTAAATACTCTGTTGCTCTATGGTAATAAACTTTCAGGCCCTATACCCCAAGAACTAGGCAGGCTAGTAGTCCATTTGCAATATCTTCAGCTTAATTCAAATGATATTTCAGGTTCAATTCCAATCTCCATGGCCAATCTCACAAAGTTGAACCAACTTTCTCTTTTTGAAAATCAAATCACAGGTCCAATACCCCCAGAACTAGGCAACCTCACTATGCTTAACCAACTTCATCTCCACCAAAATCAAATAACAGGTTCAATACCCCCAGAACTAGGGAACCTCACCGTGCTCAATGAACTTTTTCTCTATACAAATCAAATCACGGGTCCAATACCTATAGAATTGGTCATCTTACCGAATCTCCAGATTTTAGACTTGTCTGACAACCAAATAAACGGTTCCATTCCCCAAGAGATCTGCAATCTGATGAACCTCAAATATTTAGGCTTGTCTCAAAACCAAATTTCAGGAATAATACCGAAAACTTTTGGGAAGCTGCAAAGCATCCAAAAACTGCATATCTTTGACAACAAATTATCAGGTTTTCTTCCTCAAGAATTTGAAGATCTCCCCAACCTTGTTGAACTTGGGCTGAGTAACAACTCACTTTCAGGACCTTTACCCGCAAATATATGCTCCGGTGGCAAACTTCAATATCTCAGTCTTCATTCTAATATGTTCAATGGCCCAATTCCAATAAGTTTAAAGACATGTACGAGTTTGGTTCAACTTTGTCTTGAGTCGAACCAACTAACGGGAGATATATCTCGGCATTTTGGTGTGTATCCACAACTCATAAAGATGCGCTTGTCATCGAATAAACTCTCTGGGAAGATCTCGCCAAATTTAGGAGCATGTAACAAACTAGAGGTAGTACATCTAGCACAAAATATGATCACGGGTTCCATACCTCCATTTCTTTCCAAATTGTCCAACCTAGTAGAACTAACACTCAATTATAATCATCTCAACGGTAAGATTCCACCAGAAATTTGCACTTTAGCAAACCTATATAGCCTGAACTTATCATCGAACCAATTATCTGGATCCATACCTACACAGATCAAAGAGCTAAGCAATCTAGGATACCTTGATATATCTGGGAACAGACTGAGTGGATTGATACCTGAGGAACTAGGGGCCTGCACGAAACTACAGTCCTTGAAGATCAACCACAACAACTTCAGTGGGAGTTTGCCCAGTGGGCTTGGAAATTTAGCAGCCCTGCAAATCATGTTAGATGTGAGCAACAATAACCTCAGTGGTGTGCTGCCGCAGGAACTTGGGAAGTTAGAGATGCTAGAATTTCTGAATTTATCACATAATCAGTTCAGTAGAAGCATTCCATCCTCCTTTGCAAGGATGGAGAGCCTTTCAACACTTGATGTGTCCTACAACGACTTGGAAGGATCAGTCCCAATGCTACGGCTACTCCAGAATGCTTCAGCAAGCTGGTTTCTTCCCAATAAAGGTCTGTGTGGTAACCTCTCTGGCCTGCCACCTTGTTATTCAACTCCAGCAGCTGCTCACCATAAACGGAAGGTAATTGGTTGGCTTTTGCCAATTGCTCTTGTGGTGGGGTTCAGCATTGTTGCTGCAATTGTTGTCATAATAATGATTAGTCGTAACAAAAGGAAACCACAAGAAGGTGTCACTGCTGAAGCAAGGGATCTATTCTCTGTTTGGAATTTCGATGGAAGATTAGCATTTGACGACATTGTAAGGGCAACAGAAGACTTCGACGATAAGTACATCATTGGAACAGGAGGATATGGCAAAGTCTATAAGGCACAACTCCAAGACGGGCAGCTAGTCGCTGTGAAGAAGCTTCGTCAGACTGAAGAGGATGACGAAAGAAGATTTCACAGTGAAATGGAAATCTTATCACAAATCCGACAACGAAGCATTGTCAAAATGTATGGATTCTGCTCCCATCCAGTGTATAAGTTTCTTGTCTACGACTACATTCAGCGGGGCAGCCTCCACGGAACATTGGAAATTGAGGAGTTAGCAAAGGAATTGGATTGGCAAAAGAGAATTGCTCTTGCAACTGATGTGGCTCGAGCAATATCTTATTTGCATCACGAATGCAGCCCACCTATAATCCATCGAGATATCACAAGCAACAACATCTTACTTGATACAACATTCAAGACTTTCGTCTCGGATTTCGGCACAGCAAGGATTCTTAAGTCCGATTCATCAAACTGGAGTGCACTAGCAGGAACGTATGGCTACATAGCTCCTGGTATGTACTAGTGTAACCTTCCTTTTCACATCAGAAGCATTCATCTTTATCCATTTGTTCCTAATTCTAATGTTTTGATTTTGTCCAGAACTGTCATACACATCTGTTGTGACAGAGAAATGTGATGTCTATAGCTTTGGCGTGGTTGTACTAGAGGTAGTGATGGGGAGGCACCCAAGGGATCTATTAGACGGTAGTTTGCCCAGAGGGGAACAAGCTATGCTGGTGAAAGATATTCTGGACCAACGGCCGACAACACCAACAACAACAGAAGAGAATAGCCTAGCTCTGCTCATCAAGCTGGCCTTCTCTTGCTTGGAATCTTCACCACAAGCAAGGCCAACCATGCGGGAGGCATACCAAACACTCATCCAGTGACCCTCTTCTAGTTCCTCTTCTGTGCCTTTCGGTGCACTTATATTACAGCAAGCAAGGGATATATGTTGATATATGATCCGAATTCTAGTGAGACGCCAGGGTCTATTGCAGCGGAGGACGATTTAGGTTTCCACTTTTGACTCGAGTCACTTATATGCCACCTATATATACCTCTTGTATGCCACACGGGATGAGTTGATGACTCATAGCAAGACTATGTATTTGCAGACACTCTTCTGATGTAGTGAAAGATTACTGTCACGTGCCCGTGGTTTTCCCGCAAAGGTTTTCCACCAAAAACTTGGTGTCCAGTGTCCTTGATATTTCTCTGTTTGTTTGCTTTCCGGTTTCTAACAATGGATAAATACAATTTGTTTTGCGGGTCGCTTGTAAAATGTATGTGGTGTTTGTTTAGACGTAATGCCCACATGTTTTCTTTCGGCTGTTGTCTGCAAGGGTACTTGAAATTGTGTATTACTAATGTTTCTCTTTTTATCTACTACCTCCGACCCATATTAATGGGCACACACTTAGTACATCTCTAGTACAAAGTTGTACTAAGTGTGTGCCCATTAATATGGGTCGGAGGGAGTACTATATTGCTCCCCTGAACCTGAAATGAAAAAGAAAAAAAGGAATCCTAAACTGCCGTGATATCATTTAGTCTTCTTTGGGGGATCAACGTGAGGTGCATTGAACCAAGCAGAAATTATCACAAAATCAAGTGGTCGATGCATAAATAGAAACAAATGAATGTAAACACATGGAGCTAAGTGCACAAAAAAGGAAATTTCCATAGTACGAAGTAAGACGACTTACAGAGGGCTGTAGAGAAGGAGTATGAAAGTTACCATGAATGATGGAGCATTGTCTCAAGGAGTAGGAT
Source organism: Bromus sterilis (assembly GCA_950022295.1). Taxonomy (NCBI): domain Eukaryota; kingdom Viridiplantae; phylum Streptophyta; class Magnoliopsida; order Poales; family Poaceae; genus Bromus; species Bromus sterilis. Next base: position 298,046,970 of record OX465601.1, on the reverse strand, counting down.
GCGACCAGGCACAGTTTTTCTCCAGGAATGAAGCCTAGGGCAGCAACCAAACTAGCATATAGTCCTTGTCCTTAGGATGGAACAGCAAATAATTTACTACTACTACACTTAATTTCAAGCATTGGTTGGCGAAATTGACATGGAACAAATATACAACCATATTTTTCTTCGTGCCTAATACAAACTTGACAAAGGATGAGATGATACGATATGAAGAAAATCCCCGGGTGACAGAAAACACAAGAGCTATCAATGTCCCATAATCCTTTAACCAGAAAAGTAGATTCCAATCCACCTCAAAATTCAACTCAGCTAATACAATCACAAAAACAACTAAGGACACAATGTACAACTGTATAGAGAACAGCTCCCATTATAACTCACTATTATTCCAAAATAATGGGAAGAGATATTCCATCGTTCAACAAATTGCAGTGGTATATGAGGCAAGATACAATGAATTTGTCCATGCATAAACAGAGTGCCGACCATTTACAACGAGATCAAACCTATAACGTAGGTTTTTTTGTTACTTTCAAGTACGAATTGATGCATGCGGCACTGTAGGCAGTCCCAGTTCATCCTCCTGCACAAGCAGAAAAAAGAAAATACGAGCAAATTAGTGTAGTTGCTGGTTGACAAGTGTACACAATCAGAGCAACTAGAATCAATGAAATGAAAGTATGTTCTGTCTCATCATATGCTGGAAAGAGGTTTCAAAGCTCAAGATCGAGTCCATTATAAAACAGACTAATAAGCCAGAGATGTTCAACGAAGATAATTGCTTCCAAGGTTCATGACCAAATTCATCATGTATCACACGTTTAGCATGAAAATGGTTTTTATGTTCCCTTCTGTGTGTTTCTTTTACTAGTAAGATTATGCTAGGATAAGCTCAATTGTTCACACCAACAATATAGGTATGCACCATGAAATTAATCCTGAAATACATGATTTATGAGTTAAGAAATACTGTTTTGATAATTATATTAAGTATCTAGCCTGTCAACTGGATCATGTGGCAAGATAAAAGAAACCCGTTTACAGCTTCAAGCGCAGTGATTGCATGGGAAATGACACGAGACATCGATTTCTTCCTAGGGATATTAGCGCCACAATCAATGTGAACAGAAACTAGTCAGTCTCGCAATTGACCAACCTGCTGCCGGTTTGCCGGGACTGCTGCATGACCACTTGGTGCAGCAGGTAAGTTAAGCTCGGAATCAAGATCTGTCTCCTTGTCTGGCTGGAGGTACGATGGGACTGAATTTGATTCAAAGTCCATATCAGCTTCCAAAGCATCAAGCTCTGCATTTTCCAACATACAAAATGAGAACAGCAAATAGAGAACAATCTTGTCTGTAAACAAACTAGTGCACAACACAAAACGTGTACAGGGTTTACAAGCAAAGTGACAAAGAAACGTTTCAGATAAAATCTTAGGCCTGAAACTGATATAGAAGTATATAACTGGTAACCACTGTAAGGAAAACTAGTTGACCAAGTAAGCTTTTGAATTATCTGAGAACAACGAACTACAGGAATAAGAGCCATACCCCCCATAAGTTCCTCCTCGTCGATGTCATCTGGGACATTGTAGCTTCTGCCAAGGGTTTCTTGTATTTCATTGCTCACATCCATAAGATCCATCATCTCGTCTTGCATGCTCTGCAGATTAGAAAAGCAGGTATGGATTTAGATGTAGTTGAAACAAAAGTAATCAAATGAGAAGTATATGTATGTATTGTAAGTTGAAAATCTTGAAAACATGAAGAATCTGGTAAACAACAAGATGATGCATACATCTATATCTTCAATCCTGACAGTCTTCATCATCCCCTTCAGCTCTTTGTTGGCAGCCTTCATTGCAGTCATCTGTAAAACGAAAGACACTTCAGCACAAGTCTACCAAACAAAGAACTTGGTAGGAAACTTAAATGAAAGACACTTCAACATACAGTTTGTTGAGCATCTTTAATTCCCTCTGATGCGAAAGCAACTTGGTCGAGATTATAAGTTTGGTTGTACAGCATGTCACGTTGACCTTCATACCTGTAGGGAAAGCATATGGAGGATAAAGATTAGAGCACCAGAATGAAGCCTGGAGCATATATAGATAAACAATAGCACTCCCCACTGCTGTCCTGCCTAGATTAACTTCCATGTTAAGAACTTGCTAGCCTTCCAAATCAGAAAATCCTAGTTTCTATATCAAGTAACCTAAGCAGATAAGAACACAACTTAAAACCATACAAAAGTTCTAGAGGTGTATGAAAGCACGGCAACTAGATTCAGGATTCGGCTATATCTTCTCAGATAACCTTTTCAGACGACAGCTACCCATGGTCCATGGACGACCAGAAGGCAGTGGGTATGGCCAACCATGTATTTGAGTTGACAGGGATTGGCACTGTTTTTTCCATTGTTAAATGCAATATTCCTTGTTAGTTGTCCCTGAGCCAAGAAAGCAAAAAATAACAAATGCAGATATCCCCACTGACTACCGTTGCAACTCCTATAACAGAGCATACTGGAGATTCCCTTGACAATTTTTGGCGGTGTTTGGCAACAGACAGATGACGATTATTCATGGAGCCCCTCGATGCGGAGTAGAAAATGCTACGGACTAGTAAGATGAGGAGAGGGTGAAACATCCTAAAAATTGTTCTATAAAACTAGTAATTTAGTACTGTGCAGTATGTTTTAGGCGTGTCCTGTAATGTTAGGTAAGAAGAAAAGCATTCTAAAATTGTGTTGCCAATGCAGAGCTGCAGCAGCTAGTACTCGTTATTGGGATATCATCATCTACTGTGGTCGGTCGACTAGAAGAAAATAAATTAAGAGAGGGGGGTTGGGTTTGTGGCAGCTTAAATTACATACATCTTGCGCTGCTTGAGGATCCTCATGGCGCGGGCCTTGACGGCCTCCTGCGCGGGCCCCGGCCTGGTCTTCTTGATCTGGTCCTTGTAGCGCGCCAGCTCCGCGTCCAGCTTCTTGATCTTCTCGTCCACCGTGTCGCCCCGCTTGTATATCTGCCACCCATCCGGCCAACAAACCAGCCATGGCGATGAGAAGGGGATCGGATTGAACCGTGGGCGCCATGGAATTGAAAGGTGCGTGCTTGCTTACCCGGTCGGTGGCGTCCTGGATGGACGGCGGCGGGTCCTGGCTCTTCTTGGCGCCGAAGATCTTCTTCATCTCGCTCGAGCCGAATCGAAACGAATCGAATTGCTGGGTTTCTCGGGCGGGGAGTCGGCTGGATTGCCCGGGGTCCGCTGCTCCGGGCTGGGATTTCTCGGGGAGTCGGCTGGATTGCGCGGGGTGGGAGGTGGCGGAATCAATCGGGAGGGGAATCGGCGGAGATAGGCGACGGGGACGAGGTCTTCTTGTCCTGTTGTGTGGTTCCAGGAAATCTCCGTGGTGTTTCGGTTAAGTTCCACTCGGTTTCTTTCCCCTTCCTTCCTTGCTTCACGTCCAAGTAGAAGAAGGTTTTTCCTTCTTCATTTCCTGCAAAGAGGGGGAAGATAGTTGCCAAGTGGCCACAATTTGTCTACCAGTTGACTAGTGTAAAATATACATATATTAGAAGAGTAGTACGCGCTTTGCTGCGCCGCTTATATTTTTAAGTTGTATAGATTTGTTTTTAATTATGAAAATTATATATGTGTTAACTGGTTTGGCATTTGAAGGAAACAATGAACTGTTTTCTTAATATGCTATTTGGGTGGCTCTTTTCTAACATGCGATTGGAGTAATAATATCTAACTAGAAGCGCAATGCGTGCTTTGCCACGCCGTTTACACTTTTGAATTGTATATGGTTTCTTTTTACGTGTTGGTTTTTTAAGTTTTTAATTTCTGTGTTGTTTGGATGGATCCTTCTTATCGTTTGATCGGAAGATAATTTTTAATGTGTACACACGATAAAGTTTACTATATTGTTGATCATGTGTCTTATGATGGTACTAAATTTATCGTAGGCATCACTTTCTTCTCGTCAACCAAGACTCACACCACCTATTTTTTTATTAAAAGAGCACATCCATCGAAATATTTCATCATAAAGCCTAAGGTAACAATTTAATAAAATTTTGTATTCAATTTTAAACTAAAGACCTCAACTGAATGAGGAGACTTCAAAATTAGAAAGTTTAGTAAAGTTAGAGATATATTAGTTCTAAAACGCCAAATAACGTTAAAAAAGAGTATCAAGTAATTGCGTCTATCATAATTAAAAAAAATTGAACGACATCTATTGCATGAACTAAATTGTTTGATCGTGAAATAGATAATTATTTACTATAGCACTGACGTACAAAACATAAAAAAATGTCATTCATTTTTATAGAAAAAACAAATGTTAATAATGTTCATGTAAAAAAATAAGAAAAATCTTACAAAAAAATAAAAGGAAAAAAATAATAGTTTACATACATGACAAAGGGTTATGACCAAGTCAAAATCGAGTTCTCAATTGACTCCCATGACATCCACCCCTAGGAAGCTAAATAGAAAAATAAAATAATAGTTTACATACATCACCAAGGGGTATGACCAAGTCAAAATTGAATCCTCAATTGATTCTCATGTCTTCTACCCCTAGGGGGTTTAGTATATTAGAAGATGAGTACGTGCATTAGGGAGTTATATACAGTCACATGTGTTATGCCGATGTTAAACGTGTCATAAGAGCGTTTGCTTCTTACCAACCAAGATCCATACATCCAACCATTTACCAAGGGGACTCACCCATCCATTTTCAACATAAAGCCTAGGACAATGTTAATCAAAATCATGTATCCATCTTTAAATTGAAGACCTCAATTCAATGGGGGGAGATTAAAATTAGGAAGCTTAGTGAAATAGAGATATATTGATCTCGAAACGCCAATAACCGTGCTCAGGTCTACCATTAAAGTAGAATATCAAGTTGTTGGGTATGTCATGGTTGAAGTTGTTGGGATGACATTTGCTACATGAGTTGAATCGCCCAATCGCAAAGTCGATAATTATATACTATAAGAACATCTTTATTGTATCCTTGTGAATAATTCAGTCTAGCATGGACGTACAAAGCATATCAAAATAATATTTGTTATTTTGAAAATTTTATTTTGGAAAAATATATGTTGGTGGTGTTCGTGTGTTGTGCATTCCAACTTAAAAAGAAAAACCCTCAAAAAATACTTACAAAATAAAAGATGAGAAATTTAATAAAAATAAGAAGGAAAAAAATGATGGTGTAGGTTGTACTTGTATTTTGTTCTTCTGTAACTCTGCAGTGAAACCTGGCATGTGCCGTTGCACTTATGTTAGAAAGAGATATATGTATGCTATTTCCAACCGTGATCTAGTTGTTTGCTATACTTGTCACATATATGTTTCTCAACATAAAACACATGTAAAAAGAAAGAGAAATGCATTTTTTTTCAACAACAGAAACAACATAGTGTACTACCCACAAAAAAAATAGTGTACAACAGAAAAGGAGTTCTTATGTTGTTGTACCAACAGAAATTTTGTGATAAGAAACTAAATGCTGATGAATGAGTGTTTGGCATCAAACTCTTCAAGCTACTGACCCACTAGGAAGGCATAGAGACAGGGGCCGACCCAGAAAAATTTCTGACTGGAGGCGCATCATTTGACTGGGGGCAAACCTTCTATAATTTTACTACTTTTGATTTTTTTTTGTTTCAAAATATACACAAATACAAAGTTAATTCAAATTTTGAGTGGGGGCCTAGGCCCCCACTCAGCTGTACTTGGGTCCGCCCCTGCATAGAGACACCTAGATAACACATCAGGAATACTGACCATCAGTTCAGATATGAATGGAGCATATATAATGTTGGTGTTACCATTTCCTTTATTTTCTATTCTTGAGGGAGCTCTATGCAAATTTTGGTTAAAATGAAAGTAATCACTAATTGCAAATACAAGTTTGCCAAAGGAAATAAATATATTTAGTCACGGTGGCATGGTGCCACATACTGATAACATATTTGAGCTGCATTTTGTAGCAGAGCCTATTTGTAGATGTTGATGTTGATCACAGTGGTGGTATAGACTAAGCATGGCAATTCTGCTTCAAAGCTCTGCCGCGTAGCTATGAGCTGCTTTGAAATAGGATTATAGAAACAGTAAAAACAAACTTTTTGTGACTGTAAGGAGAGGCTTCATGTGGCCGGGAGGAATTAGACTAACGTGATCTTTCAAACAAGATCAATGGTGACTATGTTTTATCATTCGGTGAACTTTCTGGACCCAATTATTTCGTTCATCCAACATGTCTGCATAGAGGATTTGGGAATTCTTTTGTACAGTTGTACTTAGCACCACCAGCACTTCAGCACCAGAGAGGAGCTCTTGCTCCCCCGTCTCGGATGGCGGTGAGGCTTCCGGCGGTTCAAACGCGGATCCAACGTAGAGACGCTTGACGGGCACCGCGAGAAAGTTGGATCCAGCAGCGGCGGCCCCGGGACAACGTATAGCCGGCGGGGATGACGCTGAGGCCGGCGGAGGAGGTTCGCACGTCGCCCTTTGCCAAGGGCTCTCGTGCAGGAACGCGACGGCGGTAGGGGATATGGAGGCCAGCGCAATCTGGTGGAGCCGAATAGTCGGTATTGGATCAAAAATAGTCAGTGAACCACGCAAAAAAAAGAATAGAATAGTTGAGAAAAAGGAGATGGAGACCTGGATAGCAGCCTACGACCTGGTCAAAATTGGACCGAGATCGCTCAATTGATTCTCAAGGCTTTAGCCCATAGGGGTTTAGTAAATTAGTAGATTTTTACTGTAAAAAAATGGATATTTTTTAATATAGATTTAGAATCTCCTAGTGCAAAGTTATGGAGTTTTCTCCCTCGATTTTTCGTACAATCAAAGCTGACTTTGCTGCAATTTGAACCGAAAAAAGTCAAGGTAGCCCCAAGCTTCATCTCCCGTATCGTATCGGTGTCAATGATACATCGAGGCGGAGATTTTTACTTTTAGAAAAAAAATTGGTGCATAAGATAAAAACATTATGAAAATAGAAAAAAACGTTGAGATCCTACCACGTATCTTTTTTTTCCTTTTGAGAATAACTCTTTCGCGCATCTTACAAACGTCCTCGATCGGCCAGGACATACACGCCCCCTTCAGCCTCGCTGGTGCACCGCATCTTCAGATGGCCTCATCGCTTCCTCCGTCTGCCCCGATAGAGATCGAGCAGCCTGATGGCGATGTATGTCAACCACTCACACTACAAGATGCATGAACATGTTGTGGTTTTATAGTGTATGGTCAATTTTTTATTGGAACAAACATCAAAGGGTTTTGGTTTTTAAGTGCATGGATAATTTAACAATCCTTTGAGGATGTATCTTCAGGTATATACTATAAATCATCAAGTGCAATTGCCAGTTGCTAAGTTAAGAAAAATTGATCAGTTAACTACGACCTGTTTGCTTGTGTTTTGTCTTCTTGGCACTATAGAGCCATTAGTAATATTCTACACTCTAGTTTTATGAAGAAAAAAAATCCAGCTTGCAACTGCTTTATATGAACCGTAACAATTTTTGATAGTCTGTCCCTTTGAGGTTTGAGCAGCTTTGTATAAAACACATATACAAAACTGTTGGATACATTGTTGCGCTATGGGATTACGTCATAATTATATGGGGAGTAGCTGATTGTCGCGTGCTAATTGTGAGCTACCTCAATCACACGCATAACATAGGGACGGTGTAGACAATTGTGGGCAGCTTGCTCAGGGATGGAGCCAGGGGTTCGAGCAGGGGCCATGCCCCCCCCCCTATGCTGTTTTTTTTTTTACAAAACGCTCCTTATATACCATGTGGTTTTACCCCTATATTTATTAAAATTGACTATATGTCCCCCTTTAATTAGTTTAGTGTTCAATTGACTATGTTGGGATTATTCTTTGATGATTACAAATCTTAGTGATGTTTCTGTATTGATTTGGACATAACTTGAAACGGAACTTTGTTTGCGCCTAACATGTTGGAGTAAGTTCTTTGGCTATGTGCTCATGTCTTTTTTGAGATATAATCCAATACACTTTTGTGTCATTTATGCTTTCTAATTTTGTACTATTTAAGTGACTTAAAGTATTAGGGTATATGGTGATGCTACCGTAGAGTGTATGGTGGACCAGGTACCGTCACTAGAAATGATTATTTCATTGACAACATGTAATAAATTGGTGATTGATTAATTAAGGTTCTTACACTATGTGCCACCCAAAACGACATACCCATTTTACAAATAACGTCTTGATCAAAGAGTATGGACTAGCATGAGGAGATTCAAAGTAGATCACAACCACTATCTATGTCAAACATATGATGTGCTAGAATATTATGACATGGTGTATTAATTTTTTCATAATAATAATTCATCCACATTTCATAACAAATTAAATTATTTTCCACATACTGGATATTTTTCTTAACATAATACATCCAATGACTATACAATTATTTTATTTATAACTCTATATTACAAATATCCATTGGCTCATAATTTCATTTCTTCGATATGTTCAGTATTGTATAGATGCTGCCCTCGCATTTGCCAGGGCCACTTTGTTAGTTGTTTAAAATTACAAATGGTACAAGTTTGATGGATTAGTTGATCAGATCATACGATTGTTTAATGAAAACCAACAAGAGCAGGAACCAAGCCTTTACAACACTGTCAGCAGATAAAACTGTGTAAAAGCACCATAAAGTGTAGCTCTCAAGGACAATACCCCATCAAATGCGACACGGACCGAGCAATCATTGTAGCCAGTCTGCCATTGTCACTCTTTGGGGAAAATGCACCAAAACATGTCATGCTAACGGTCTACCGCTAACCATCATGTTCCACGTGGGGCTATACATATCTCTCTTCCTTTTTTTCTGGAAGGGTTCGCCACTTCACTATAACATACATCGAGAACATCAAGTTTTGTCTCTCAATCTCTTCCACACCAAATATTAGATCCCAAGATATTCTTGAGAGCCCTTAGAGAAACTTCAACAAGTGATAGATCCAATATCTCTTGCTCTTTGAGCAAAGTGTCTCGCGATTTAATCAAGTCTTAAACATTTTCCGATAATTTTATTACTCTTGAAGATTGGAGACTCCTATGAGGTAGGAGTTACTTGCAGAGAAATTAATTGTGTGATTACCCTTGGAAAGTTTGTGAATTTATGAAGGTCACATTAAGGTATATCATTACTTCATTAGTAGTTGAGAATCACCTTAGTGGCGATATCCCAATGAAACTAAGGAGAGATTTGTGGTAACATGCATCCATCCAAATGGTAACTAGTTTCCCTCCAAATAAATGAGCCGCGGGATACATCCTCGCTTTTGAAGCTTCGGTAATACCTAAGTCTAATTCTTACTTGTGGTTCATTTTGTTCACTAGATATTGTACTTATTATCATATTGTGTTGCTTGTTCACCATGTTATTGCTATCATTTCTATTTCTTGAACTTGAACCACATTAGCAATCTCTAGACTCATTAGATTCCACACTTTTCTAAAATTGCTATTAAGTTATTAAATTTTTATATATTCGTTCCTCTCTGGGTTCTCTCGATCATTTAAACGTAGTTATTTTTCATATCATTCAAAAAAATCAATGTGTATTTACAAGTCGTCTAACACATCTTCAAAAAATGACCAAAACATATTTAAAAAAATGACCAATACATATTTTAATACACGGTAAATGTTTTTAATACTAATTGAATTAATTTTATAACACGGTGAGTTTTTTTAATATCATGTTGAACATTTTTTGTTATATAAATTGAACATATTTTAATATGTAATTATATTTTATTAATATAAACTTAAAATATATGATGTACTCCCTCCGATCCATAAATAGTGTCGCCCACTTAGTACAAAGTTTGTACTAACTTAGTATAAAATGTACGACGCTTTTTATGGATCTAAGGGAGTATAATTTTTTGATACACATCAAACATTTTTTTTAATATAGAATGAATTTATTTTAATATGCTTTTTTGGATTGTATGAATTAATACACATCAAAGAATTTTTCAACATAGATGAATTGTTTCAATATTTTTTATAAAACACATACTTAACATTTGTAAAATAAAATATATTTTCACAACTTTTGTAAAATAAAATATATTTTCACAACTTTTAATATCTAACTATAAAACAATATTTTTGATAAAAAACAACCAAAAATATAGAAGAGAAAACCTGAGAATAAACACACGCTGCTGCAAATAGACGGACCCAATCAGGCATGCCTTCGGCGAAGGCATGGCGTATTGATGAGCATCCTACTAATTGACGGGTACCCCTTGGGTACCGTAAAAATTACTTTTGATGCAGCCAGAAGTCGTCATGTGTCGCTCTTTAGACACACCCCGCTAGAAGCAAAAACTATGGTTGCATTCATGGTTGTGGTTGTACCCATGATTGTGGATATGCATGTGGCTTCACCTGTGGTTGCGCCTGTCATTGTGGCTATGATTGTGGTTGTGACTACATCTTTGATTGTAGTTGTGCATGTGGCTATACCTGTTGTTGTTGATGGACATGGTGTTGCACATGTAGTTGCGTATGTGATTGTAAGTGGGTCTGTGGCTGCGCTGGTGGTTCCGGTTGGGCATGTAACTATGGCTCTAACTAAAAAAATATCGAAACCTATCAACGTGGGATTTAGTTAAAGATCTCGACGTACAGAATACAATAGTAAAAGTGGTCCATAACTTCGACCGACGATTTAAAAGACAAATTGTTCTTAAAGAATGGATTTAAAAACACAAACATTTAGGCCTAGTTTGGCAATGGAGTATTCTCAAAACCATAGTAATCGAAAACCTTAGTATTCAATTCCCTGGGCAATGAATACTGTAGTTTCTAAAAGCCACAGTTTTTCTTTTCAGTTTAAAAAAAAACTAGTGAAGACCTCTTTCTTAAATACTTCAAAAAAACTATGGTGTTGAGAATACTACGGTTTATACAATTATGGTATTTTTTCAAGCCAAACACCTCAAAGTTTTTAAAACAATGGTTTCTGAGAAAACCACAGTATTCTTCAATTACTTTATCAAAACTTAGGTTCCCAAACGCAGCCTTAACCTTTCATACTCACGCGTGGGATTAAAAAAATGTTCATAACTCTCTGATTACGAAAAATAGCACACATACGTAGTGGCGGATCCCATAATTGGGGCGAGCTGGGGCGGCTGCCCCGGGTCGTCGGTGGTGGAAGATTGACCCCCACCTACGTATCAAAAGCCGGCATGCGCCAGGAAGCCAGCGGCGGCTGCAGTTTGAGAGGCGGCGGCTGTGTTTCCTCTTCTTCATGTGTTTACTCTGTTTCGTGCATGAGGCCATGAGGGAGAAAGAGAGATTTGGTGGGCTGGTGCGTTGGCGGACTGGGCCTACTGCCTACAGGGCCGAATACACTCTGGCGTTGCTGCCTAGTTCTCCCTGTGATCGTGAGGCAGAAAGAAATCCACTCATTCGGTTGTTCCCCAGTTCCCCTGCGGCCTAGCCGTCCTAGCGCAATCCTGCTGCTGTGCCGCCGCCGCTACAGGTCAGATGCAGTGCCTCACGGGCTCATGACTCAGGGCTCAAAATATAAAATTGTTATCACACTTATACTAATACATTCATAATTTTATACTCTCTCCGTTCATAAATATAAAATATTTTAGATCACTAAAATCGTGATCAAAATCATCTTATATTAATTTACAGAGAAATAGGTCTCATTTGGAAATTGGAATTATAAAATTATATTATGGCATAAGTGAGCATTCCAAGCGGCAACAATCTTTGTTAGTAGTTTACTTGTTTGTAAGACCTTTTTTATTATTTTATTGTTGAGTACTACTACTTTTTTATAGTTTACAGGGTGTATGTGTATCCCTAGATTGTTAATTTGACCAACATAAAATAAAATATAAATTATTAAAAATATATGATCATAAACTTCAGAGGTTATATTTTTAAATGATATATCTTTTATAATATATATATATATAATATTTTGTTGGTTAAATTGACGATCTAGAAATACGCGTACACCCTATAAACTGTGATGACGATATGAGTTTTGATTGAATAGAGTTGCATTTGTACGGAAAAAAATAAATCTTAAATGTTCGCCCCAGCTAACTTCAATTCTTGGGTCCACCACTGCACATACGTTACACTATTAATCAACGCCGGTAGGTATAAAGAATAACTTCCGCAGATTTTTTTTTGAAGGATAAGACACTTCTCATCTACTATTCTTAAGAAGTTGATCCCCACTACCATCAATTCTCTCTACATGCACACTATCCATCTCATCATGCATGCCACATCAATTAATTCTACATGCACATTATCCATCTCATCATGCATGCCACATCAAGTCTCTACATGCTTTTCATTCCTTTGTTCTTATCACCAAATAAGTACCAAGCCAACCATATAAATCACATTACTGACTCTATAGATGTTCAATTGAACTTTAATTTAAATTTTGTAAAGTTTTCATGCCCATCATATGCAGATTATGATATCTATTATACTTTGTTCTCCTAACAGAACTTTGGCATATTCAAATTTTATAGAAAAGAAAATTGTTGCTACATATTCCGCTGCAACGCGCGGGGTATTATCTAGTTCATTTAAATCCAAGTTCCTCAGGATACAAACTGGATCATGTGGGTCCATCACCACTAGCTAGCTCTCGCGATAATAAGATATCTGGCCTGCTCTTGTCGCCCACAATAGACGAAAGGCCCATTTCCTATCCTGCCACTGGTCTGGCCATGGTAATTGAGTGATGTACTTTTATTATCTAAAAAAAAGTGATGTATCTATAATCTATAATACCAAAATAGTTTATCTTCACTAATCTATTTATTTTGACATGCAAGTTATCTACATTATCAAGTAGATTTACCTCTTTTCCACTAACTTTTTATGCATATGCCGTTAAATTTGCATGCGCATGCAACCTATTACAAATAAATATTAATTTTATTACGCATTAAGCCTCACAATTTAGAAGCAATTTTTTTTAAATCAAATGGTGAGTTACCTCACATTTTATTTTTCTATGAGACATTTTGTATATGAATGCAGATATATAGTTGTTATCATTGCTTTAGATTTAGCTAAGATGATGTCTCCACTCTCTTCACTCAATAATGTTTTTATCTCATATCGTCTCGCCGATATATTGTCAAGGTAATAAATTAATAAAACAAAAATCATACTCATTTTTAGATTTTCATCAAATTTTCTTATATTTTACTCTAAACAATATTTTCTTTAATAATAATAATAATTTAATTATACTAAGTTTCACAATTTTCGGGTTCTCGCGTCATTTTATTTAAAAGATATTAACATACTTTAAAATATTAAATTATTTATTAACAGTTCCCCTAGCAATGCGCGGGGTATCATCTAGTTTTTATTGCTTTCGTTTACATTTATAAATAAAAAATTCTATATTTAAATTTTGAAAAAATATTTAAAAATTATATGCATTGTTTTAAAAAAAATCGCAACTTTCATAAAATAATGATAGCATTCCCAATATATACTTGTGACATCTAAAAAAATATCCGTGCATTTTTACAAAATGTTTAGACAATGCACAAAAAATTTCTTGCCTGGCTCATGCCGCGATCACACATACTATGTCTCCGGATTTATCGTTTGTTTCTTGGATGGAAGTGGAAAAGCCAAACAATAATAATCATACTGGAGTGAAGAGGATAGAGATGAGCTAGCCAGGTCAGGGTGTGGACCACACGTGGATGCAAGCAGGCAGGCACGGATATCACGGAAAATAATCCTATGAGACCGGGTCGCATAGGCAAACAAATAAGACCCAGCTGGATGATAGACACGTGGTCTCTCTAATCTCAAAGTACTTAATCCTGTTTCCACCACTTTTAGCTATCCCCGATTGCATTTTGTTAGGAATAGTTACAACTGATCTAGATAGTTGCCAATATGCCCAAAGCATCCATTCCGTAGAGTCATGTCTTTTATGCATAGGCATCTCTTCAATCTCTTTTTTTCTACAGTTGCATCTCTTGTAACAGTCGTGTCCTTTGTAACAGGTGTCATTGGCACCCTAAATCCTTGTATAAATAAGGTTTTGCCCACAAGCAATAAACACAAGTTTAGATCAATCGTTCTATTCTTTACACATTTTTCGTTGGATAGAACAGATACGTAACCTTGGTTTTCTTTCTTTGGGTCACGTCCATGGTGACTCCTTCCCGCCGTTGATTCAGACCATTCATCCATGGCGACTGTGTATGGCACCAAGATGTCGTGCTTGATGACCGGACCAACTCCTCATCAATGGAGACGACAGCCGTATTAGGCGACGGATGTACGACGACAACAACCGTATGAGACGCCCGATGGACTGCTCATCTATTATTGTGCCTGGTTCATGTTGATCGCACGAAGATGGTGGTCGGACCAACTACTCATCGACCGTGGCGTCGAGATGCATGATGCTCTTTGCTGTCGCTCACGCTTATCCTGGACGTAGTGATCCTCGACGAGGCGAACGACCAACCATCGGCATCGGCGTCTCGAATGGTCGCCGACGTAGGGCCGCCGTCTCGTATGGATGTCGTTGTACAACCGCCATGTTGAGGTACTGCCACCATCGACCAAACACGGACGATTAGTCATTGATGAATCGTGGTGCTCGGCCGCCGCAGCCATGGCCGTGACTTAGAAAAACAAAACCTACGTCATGTACCTGTTCGAGCCCATGAAAAATGCAATCCGAAATAGCTAACTGGAGGGAACGAAACTAAGTACATTGAGATTAGAGAGGCCACGTGTTTTACATCCAGTTGGGTCTTATTTGTTGGCCTATGAGTCTCATAGGATTATTTTCCATCAGTTGGACAAGCAAGTCAATCTCAGCCTGCTGCAGCAAGGATACCCCCCCCCTCCTTGTCAAACACTGTGGTACTCTCTTTGATATACCCTTTTCGTAAAGAAATATAAAAATGTTATAATTATTAAAGTAATGGCTTAAATATTTGTATATATTTTTACAAAAAAAGTATCAGTAATGATTGGAGCACGTACGTAGGTACGTACATGTATGTAGTAGTACAGGTTAATTGGGTGGTGACTTAGTTAATTTTAAGATGATGTATTTATTCAATATTATGAAGATGTTTATAAAAATATGATGTACATGTGCGAAAGTGAATTTGTGTGCTCGGGCACACGTGAGCTCGGTTTGTGATTGGTCCACGGAAGCTTCATCAGGTGATGCGTCCAGATTTTTATACGTATGCATGAAGGTATTTCTACCGTGTTCTCAATTTAATTAAATGTACATGGCCCACGCACATCAAGTGAGAAAGTTAACTCCGTTTTGTTTGGTTATACCAGCTCAGACGGGCATGACTATCTGTGCCGTTTAACAACATTCTGGACCAACGGGCGTCAGGTCACAGACACTACAGAAAAAACTGAATATACTCAGAGTATTAGTTTTGCCGAGGATTTTTTATCAGGGCCCTTGGCATAGCAGTGTGATATGTTCACGGTTTAGCAAAAACGTCGGTACATAGTCGTCTATGTCGAGGGCCACCTTTTTTATTTTATTTTATTTTCATAAAAAATGTTTAAATTTAAAATTAAAATTATACAAATTATATATTAATTTGGGATGGAATTTTCATACATTATGAATATCCACTTATTTGTACTTTTGACAATGCTAAAAATCCAACCTCATATACTTTTACAAAAGGTCCTTATATTTCGTATAAATCACAAGTAATTCATACCTGCATCGATTTTGATAAATTTTATGTTTTTAGGTCGGAATCTTGAAAATATTCTGTTGATTTCTTTGCCGAGGTAACAAATGTTGTTGCAACACGAAAGTTTAACATTTTTTTGAATTATTTATGACTGGTGATAGATAGGGTGAAATCTTGCAAAACTATTGATAGATGTCTGATGAAATGGCTACTTGTGTACTTAGAAATGAATTTTAGAAAATAGAAATAGTAAACTATCAAGCACGCGTAGTTTAAATTTGATCTCGTTCTACTAAATTGATGAAAATTTGTCTTTTTTAGTAGAATGTATAAAATGCATTTGACATGCAAATATTGGATCAATTGTTAATAATGTATGATCTAATACGTTTAGAAAATGGAGTGCTTCAAATTTACGTAAAATATTTGGTAGATTCTTCAAAAAAATCCTTTTTTGTCACTTCGAAAATGAAAAATACTTTTTTCGTGCAAAGAAATTGAAAACTTGCTTTAGCAACATTGTTGATGATTCCAATACGCACACTTTTGTAAAATATGAGATTATTTGGAAAAAAAACTATGCCATAAAACTGGCTATAACGTCAGTCATTTGGCTTCATACACGATAACTCGTTTATGAGAAAAGATTTTTTTTAGGATATTTGTCGTGTTCAAAGTTTGTTATTTTTTATGGTAATTAGGTAACAAATGATGATGCAACGAGAAGGTTTTACATTTTTTTGATTATTTTTGAATTATTTATGTTGATTTCAAAATATGGTCAAACCGTGGGCATGACCGGCGATAGCTAGTGGTGAAATCTTGCAAAAAAATTGATGGTTGTCTGATGAAATGGATATTTGTGTATCTATATGATTTTTAGAAAAAATGAATAGTAAACTATCAAGTACATGTAGTTCAAATTTGAACTCGTTCTACTGAATCGATGGAAATTTATCTTTTTAAGGAGGGATGTATAAAAGGCATTTGACATGAAAACATTGTGTCAATTGTTAATAACATGTGGTCTAATATCATTGAAAAATGGGCGGTTCAAATTTACATCGAATATTTGGTAGGTTCTTCACAAAAAACTTGCTTTTGTCACTTAAAAAAGGTTTTTTCGTGCAAAAAAATTGAAAACTTCCTTTAGCAACATTTTTAGCTATTACAATTTGCCCACTTTTACAAAATATGAGATTACTTGAAAAAACTATGCAATGAATCTTGCTATAATATCGGTCATTTGGCTTAAAAGTCATGAATCATCAGAGAGGATAGCTCGTTTGTGAAAAGACTTTTTTAAGATATTTGCCGTATTCCAAATAGGTTTATTTTTTACGGTAACAAGTGATGATGCCACGCAAAGGCATTACCTTTTTTATATATTTTTAATTATTTATGTTGATTTCAAAATGTTGTCAAAATGGTGTGCATGACCGTTGATAGCTAGGGGTAAAATCTTGCAAAACTCTTGGGGATGTCTTATGAAATGGCTACTTGTGTACCTAGAAATAATTTTTAGAAAAAATAAATAGTAAGCTATAAATCACGTGTAGTTCAAATTTGACCCGTTTCTACTGAATTGCTGGAAATTTGGTTTTTTGAAGGAGAGATGTATAAAGTTAGTTGACATGCAAACATTGAATCAATTGTTAATCGTCGACAGCGGCACAACCACCGGATAATGGAGTGGCTCCATCTGTAGGCCGTTCTCATTCACTTCCTCTAACACCACCGATCTACTCGAACATAGATCCGCAAAAAAGTACGCATCAACCGACATCACCCAAAATAAATATAACCACCAATTCGGCAAGGTGAATGATGGGGCCGATCAACCGGCCGAAAACTGGATCGGTCGCCTTCCCCACGCACGGGAAGCAACCATCGGCGCCTCAAATCCCGTAAGGATCCACCGTCGATTCGTTCCCGGTGCCTACACCGCCGATCCCGGCGCGCTCGCGGGCTCTGTCCCAGCGCCCGCCCCCGATCCTCGGGCGCCCGTGTCCTCCTCAACCGCGGACCCTCGCTGTTGGCCCTCATCCTAGCGCCCGTCGCCAGTCATCGTTCCCTCGGCCTCCAGCAGCGGACAACGAGCCACCATGTTGTCCCATCCTTCTGCTCCGCCATGTCGTTGCCCTTGCCCTAGCACGCCGTCGCCCACCATTATCATGAGTTTTTGCTACGAGCACACATGAGAAGCTACAACCGATAACAACGAATGTTGCAATCGGCGCCCAAAAAAGTTACAACCGGCGACGATGATATATGTTGGATTGACCACCACCATAGAGAAAAGATGCAACCAGCATCGAAAAAAGCTTCAGCTGACGTTACAAAAGGCCTCAACCGGCGGCAGTGGTTTTGCTACGTGTGGAATATCTGGGAATTTTTTTTGATACATGCAATGCTGCAACCGGTTAAACATTTTGCTTCCATTTTTTGTGATTTTGCTACTACCGTGAGGGTTTTTGCAATCGGCAGTAAAAATGCTATCGCCGGTGATTAAATTCGCTATCACCAATTAATGGTAAATATGCTACGGTTACGATTTTTTTGCTGTAACAATGCAAAAAATTGAGAAAAAAAATACATATAATAAATTTTAATGAATCTGTGTACCACGAAAGCTACAACCGGTATTCTAAAAAGCAACATTCACCCGTGGATTTTTATTTTATTTTACGAAGGTGTACACAGCAATTTAGATCGTCGGATCGTCGAGATCGGATAACTATGCGGCGAGCGACTCAAATTAGGCCGGTCGACTGGCGCGGCCATTCGGCAAAGATTTTAGATGAAACTATTCTCACCACATAATCGGTTGCAGGTCCCTGCCTATTCGTATTTCTATCAATGCACGATTAAACAATCCCATGTATTTGCATGAATTTTTTGGACCCACCTGTACCATCCGCTAGCGTGGACGAATCGCAGTTCCGAGACCACATGAGCTCGAGCATACAAACACCGCGTCCGACATCATCTTGGGTTTCTTCCTCACCAGCCCCGCCAAAACGCTTCCAGGTATTAGAAAATTGACTGAAGTGAACATTGCTAGCTGCAGCAGAAGAGTTTATACTTACAACCACCTAGATGCTAGACGTCCGACAGATTGGCTCGCAGGGATTTGCCGCACCAAGACGCATGCCCACTTTGCGATCAGCAGGAGGAGACGATGCGCCATCTCATGTTGGGCTGCGTATTTGCGAGGCAGGTATGACGGTGGTTTCAGGTGGGTACTGGTCGTGTGGAACTGGAGCCACGTGGGGAAGATTCGGTGCAAACCTGGTGCATCCGCCAGGACGAAGGCCTTGAGGACAAGCGGACCATGCGAGCCCTTTGCCTACTAGGAATGTGGATGATTTGGAAACATAGAAACGATGTGGTTTTTAACGGGGCGGCACCCTCAGTGGAGGTTTGCCTGAGACAGATCGAGGAGGAGGGCAAGTTGTGGGTCGCCGCTGGAATCCTTCAGGGTACCGGGCGCTTACTGTGGGGTACTCGCGAGTAGTTCGGTTAGGATATTCTTCTGGGTGGAGTGGGCTGTATCGAGCCCGTTGTAACTGGTGGTTGTAAGCTTGGGGACTCTCTCCCCTTCTCCTGTAATGAATGATACGCATGCTTGTGTGTATTCGAGAAAAAAAAATACTTACAGGAACATTTTAAAATTCTCACCACCACAACAGCTTAGCAATATCACAACCAAACAACAACCTGTCCTGGAATAGTACTTCCTGCTTCAGAGAAAAACATGATTACTGGTTTATATTTTCTTCCCAATCAGCAGGAACAAGTTACAGGCTAATGTATGTACTGGCTGAAACTAGGTACCACGCCACAGGAACACAGAACGCACGCGACTCCACTGCGCCGACACGCTCCGCCATGATGATTTTTTTTTGAAGAACACGCAAGCTGCGAGTCTTATATATTAAGATGGGGGGGGGGGGGGGGGAATGTACATAAAGTTACAGCTTATATACTTGTGAGGCGGTCAACAAACTGACCCTCACAACACAACACATAAAATCCCTAGCCCATATCGTCGTCTACACTACCCTGCCGGGCAAGGCTCCACATCAGCCATTCTGCCTCGATATTCTTCATCACTACAGGCGTCAGACTTGCCATTCTATCGAACATCTCCCGGCACACACATCCAATCAGAGTGTTAAGGTCTTTACGAGCGCTAGGGTCCTCCACAAGCGCGCTGGTAGCCGGCCACCAATCCTTAAGAGAGCTATCTGGGTCAGGTGTAGCCGCATGCAAGCGGAGGGAAAGGAGCACCTGGAACCAAATTTGCCGGGAGAACGAGCATCCAACCAACAGATGATCCACCGTCTCATCTTCCTGGCTGCAAAGAGGGAAGCAGTCGGGATGATCAAGGCCACGGCGACTGAACCTGTCCGCCGTCCACAAACGTTTATGAAGAGCAAGCCAAAGAAAGATCTTAATCTCAAGAGGCGCCCAAGATTCCCAAATCTGCGGTGCGTCCCAGAAAGAATGCCTCATAAGCACTAGCCACAGAAGCTGGTCACCGGTGATGGAGTAGTTGTCTCCAGCGGAAGCTTCCGACTTCCGAGAGCAATAACAATTTTGTGCCCGCGAGCTAACAGCATTACTAAGTGCCATGTGCTATAGAAGCAGTGGACTGACTGAACACAGGAGGCTGTAAAGAATAAAGATAAGAAACACTATAGTACTTGAGAAGAGGAAACTTCTACTAAATCTGGGGAATGTAGAAGGAGAATCTGCACGAGATAAAGGTCAAAGTTCAACGAAGCCAAATGATTACAATCATCACACAACATTACAAGTCAAATGAATCGCAGGAGCTTCCTTGCCCTGTCGCTGTCAGCTAGCCGCTCACGTACCATCCTCGGTATTTCCTTCCATGTCTTCGGTTTAAGTGCCATCACTGTAATATATCACAAATAATGTCAGATTAACAACCTTTTACAAACTATTCTAACATGAAAACTTGTACAAACGTGTTGACATGGTACATGGGATGGGATGGATGACTGCTTTGGTTGTGGTTATGGAGTATGTGGCAAACATAGAAAAACGTGCATCATACCTTCATAACGGGCATCTAGTTCTTTGCGGTGGATGCTACCCAGTTGCTGCTGCAGGCATCTAGGGAGCTTCTTTATTCCTGGACACCCTTTAATTTCAAGCAATTTGAGGCTTCCCAGTTGCAGTTGCTGCTGCAGGCATCTAGGGAGCTTCTTTATAGCTGGACAGCCATTAATTTCAAGCCGCCAAAGAGACCTGTATGCTTGTGGGTCATTGGGCAAGGATGCCAGGGAAGTGCAGTTTTCAAGGCAAAGGGATTCCAACAATGGGGGGTGCTCTGCTGATAGGGACTCCAGCGATGTCAACCCACTGTCGCTCTCAATGCTCAGTTCCTTGAGGGACGTGGGCAGACGGAGAATCCCACCCAACATGCCATCACACCACCATATCTTTAGAGATTGGAGATGAGGAGGAAGTGAATGCTCTTGTGCTGCTGCTACTGGTGCTGATGGCTCTGCTACATTTATGGAGGTTGTCACTTCTGGTTTCTGGAGCCTACCCAGCTGACATGTCAGGACTTGAATACTGCTGCAGAATTCAATATCTACGGTCTTTAAGGATGGAGGCAGATTTAGAACCGCTGGTAAGCTTCCACAATCACTTAAATCTAGATCTTCTAGGCATGGACAAACGTGATTCATGGGTGAGGATAGAAACTCTGGTACAGCTGCACGCACGATTGCCTCACTGCAACAAGACCCTTGGACCACCTCTGAACAATTGGCCTGCTGCTTGCCGAATATGGACTCAAGCTTACTGCACTCATCAATATTCATTCTCTTGAGAGATGCCGGGAGGTCAAACATCTCTACCAAACTTTCACAATTCCATAACTGAAGAGACTCCAGACCTGTCAGCTGTTGACTCCTTTCGGATGTTGATGGCTCAAGATGAGCTTCTGCGTATCCAGTCAGATTTTTGCAGTTTCTGATCACTAATATCCTCAAGGATACCAAGCTTTGGAACGCTTTCTCTGGCCAGTGGACGAGCACATCACAGCTATCAATTACCAACTCTTCCAGGTGTACAAAATAGTCCAACGGCTCTAGTGCACCTTCTCCAAAGAATGAGTTGCAGCAATCTAACTGCATAACCTTAAGAGGGGATTTCTGGTTCCATTTCTCCTTGCTGTCCACCGGTACAATTGAAGTGCACTCAGCCTCTGATGTTGTTTCTGTGTCTTCAAGCTTCAGTATCATTTCTGTGTCTTCAAGCTTCAGTATCAGATTGGTCAATGAAGGCAAATATCTATCCACACAATTGAAGATCTCTTGCTTGCCATTTTGAATTTCCAATAAATTGAGTTTTGGTGCTTCAGGTAAATCTATCATCTCTGGGCATCTCTGAACTGACAGTTTCTCAAGCTGAGGAAACAATGTCCCTTCGACTGCATCCCATCTATGAAAGCTATTCAAGTCTTTCATTTTGAGCACCTTGAGGGCAGGAAATGCTGAACGAACCAATCTATAATCACCTCCGCTACATGGTTCTTGAAGCAATGGTGCTTCTGGTAAATTTATCAGCTTCAGGCACATCTTAATTGATAGTTTCTCAAGCTGAGGAAACAATATCTGTTCTCCTAGAGTCTCTTCGACTGCATCCCATCTCTGAAAGCTCTCCAGCTGTTTCATTTTGAGCACCTTTAGGGCAGGAAATGCTGAGCATACCCGTGTATAACCACCTTCACCACAAGGACCTTGCAGCAATGGTGCTTCAGGTAAATTTATCAGCTTTGGGCATTCCACAATTGATAGTTCCTCAAGACAAGGAAACAATATCTGTTCTCCTTGAGTCTCTTCGACTGCATACCATCTCTGAAAGCTCTCCAGCTGTTTCATTTTGAGCACCTTTAGGGCAGGAAATGCTGAGCATACCCGTGTATAACCACCTTCATCGCAAGACCCTTGCAGCAATGGTGCTTCAGGTAATGCTGCCAACTTTCCACAATTACTAATAAACAACTTCTCAAGTACAGGAAATATTATCTGTTCGTCTTTCCTCTCATTTTGTTCCCACCAAGTCTCAAAGTCCAACAGATGCTCAAGCGTAAGCTGCTTCAGGTTTGGAAAAGTGAAGGGAGTACCACGTCTAAACAAAAGTTGCAGTTTTTTACACTCAAAAAGATGGATCTCAACCATGTTTTGTAACATACCTATGCACTCCCCTCCATAGAAGTATATCTTCAGAACCTGCAGACCATCATGTGGATCGAAATTATCAAGCACCTTGCTGTCACAAACAGAATTCCATGTTAGTGTCAGTTCTCTGAGATCCTTCTTGTTTCCAAGGTTTGCCACTTTTGCCTCTGCTTCTATAACATTCTCCACCTGAAATAGCTCTAGCTGACCACCAAGGTTTAAATTCTGCAGCTCTGCAACATCACTGCAATTCGGTCCAGTAACTGCTGGTGCTACGAAGCATGTGAGTGTCTGTAGGTTGGTGAGTTTTCCAAGTTCTGGAGGCATGCTCTTCAACTCCGGACATCCATGAGTGTAGATGTGACGGAGGGAAGTCATATACTTCATTTGCATTGGAAGTTGATCAAGATTAGAGCAGTTGGAAACGTCCAATGTTTGCAGGTTATATAGAATACTTATATCTTCAGGAAGTGCTTTGATACAACTTTTTGAGAGATCAAGATACCTCAGGTGATGCAAATACTTCGGTTTCAGTAGAAATGATTTGGTCTCTATACAAAGCTTCAAGGCACCCAAAGAGCTGTATTTTGATAGATGATGCAATGAGCTTCGGACAGGACTATCGCATAAAAGTGTTTGGATAGCGGGGGATCTTTTCTGCATAGAATCATTCTGCATAGAATCATTCAGAATACTTTCTGGTTCTTCACATGACAAAAATAAATGCCGTGCAGTATCTGGAAGCCGCTCCGTTTGACTTGGTTCAATAGTTGCAATAACGCATTCCTTCTCCATAACAGACATTGCAATATCATGCATAAGATCATGGATTTTGCATGTAGTTATGGTATAATAACCCCTCCAGTCTTTAGATTTCTCTATGTCCAGAAAGAATGACCTTGAGGCTAGCTCATCGAAAATATATTTTCCAATGGTTTCAAGACTATCCTCCTTCTGGTCTGGGATAAACCCATTTGCGATCCATAGTTGGATTAGCTTTTCCACATCAATCTTGTAATCCTTGGGAAATACAGCACAGAAAGAAAAGCACTGCTTCATGTGTGCTGGCAAGTCATTGTAGCTAAGCTTGAGTATTGGCAAAATACCAGTTTCATCAGTGCAAATGCTGCTTCTAGATGATATAGCCTTCCATTCTTTCACGCTGGTCTTGGTACGAAGTACAGAGCCTAATGCCGTTGCAGCTAATGGAGATCCAGAACATCTCTTCACAATCTCATCAACCATCTCAACTAGTTCAGCAGGCTTTTCTTTTTCTGAACTGAATGCTCTAGCCTCAATAATTTTCTTTATGAAGCAATCCTCCAAAGCATTGAGATTATAAGCTGTTGCACCCATAATTTCAGCCACTCGTTTATCACGAGTTGTTGTCAACACTGCACTACCCATGCCACCATGCTGAAGAGAGACCTTCAGCCTTTCCCACTTACGCAACTCTTTGTTGTCCCAAACATCATCCAATACAAGGAGATACCTCTGTCCGCTGACCAATTTTTGAAGTCTATCCAGTGGTGGTTTCTCTGTATCATCATTCTTCTTGGGAGATGCCTCGACTATACTCTTGGCCAGGGAGTCCACATCAAAGGTATCAGAGACACAGACCCACAGCAGCAACTGGAAATGCTTCTGAATTTCAGGTTCATTGTATATGAGTTGTGCTAACGTTGTCTTACCAAGGCCCCCCATTCCGACGATGGGAACAACTGCGAGATTTGCATTGCTAGCTTGGCCAAGTAGTACATCAACAATCTTCTTCTTGTCTTTGGCTCTGGATTTGCTGGCAATTTCTTGTGGGTCAATGATAACATAATCTGTCTGCCTCCACTGCTTGGAGATCGGCGGCTGTGGTTGGTACTTGAACCCAAAGACCTGCATCTCTGCTATGAGGACATCAATGGCCTGCAGAATCTGGCAAAGCCTGCTACCCATTCTTTGACGGAACACAACACGGTTGTGAGTGGGGAAGAGTTTGATTACATCAAAGCCGAGCTTGGTGTAATGCCCTTTCTTCTTGGCATCACGTCGGAGTGCTTCATACTTGAATTCGTCGAAGACTTCATTTGCCTCACAGGCGACTGTCTTCACCTCCTGGAGCCAGGCTTTCGCCCCTTCTCTGTGTGCCGTCGCCTGCTCCTCAGCGTCGGTGATGACGTCAAGGATGGCCGGAAGCTTGCGTTTGAGAATCTTGTGCTGCACCTCCATTCCCTCCATCACCTTGTACTGGTCCAGGAGGGAGCTGGACGCCTTGTTCATTAGCATGGACACCAGTGGCCGGATGGCCATGGTGACCACCAGCTCCGCCATCGCAAGACACGCACAACACAAGTGCACTGCACAATGAATGGAGAAGAAAATGGTGTGAGCAAGAAGTGCATAGGTCGGGATCTGTTCTCGAACGAACCACAAGTCAAAAATCCAATCATGGGGCCATAGTTACCGGATTCGTTGTTACAGGGTGCTCCTGAGCACCCAGGACAAGCAACAAAGCCACGGCAAGGAAGGACGTGGTCCTCACCGGCTCACCGACGCCGCCTCCGGCTTTGCAGCTGCAGCAGCAGTAGAGGCTGGCTGGCGCCGGTGACGAGGTGCGGGAGCAGGCGGCGACTCCAGCGAAGCTGCGGTGGCCGGCGCCACACGGATGCGTGGGCGGGGCTGCAGGCAGCCTCAACTAGGACGAACGGAGCTGAACTCCAACAGAACACTCGGCACAACACAGGGGAACACAAGCTAGCGCAGTGCAGAATGGAGAAGAGAATGGTGTGAGGAAGAGGTTCTGAGGCCTATGGCATTTTTGCAGACCGACAGAGCACCATTATTTGACAGGACTGTGTACAGAAGGAGTTAATGCATCACCAACCTACCAACTAGCTCGTGTGCTGGCGCTTGACAGTTACAGTAACTCACTGAGTGTGAAAAGGCAAGACTTTGGTCACTGGGTCTTGCAGCACCCCTTGTGCTGCACCACTGTTACGATTCAGCCTACTGCTGTTTCCATGCACTGTAATTAATCTAGCAACCTCACCCACATTTAACTCCAACTGTGCGAAAACTTTTCTTTAATGTACTTCACAAAGAAAAGAGTCTATAGCATTCACATGCATAAAGTTCCATTTTATTGAGCTTCACAGAAATACCATTTTCAGAAAGTGGCAAGTTAGCAAGGACTGAAAATGCGGGCTGGATGCTTTCACAGGAATAAATGCCGGTATGACAGACTAGAACAAAATACCGGTAATTAATCTTTCAACCCCACAATGGCAGGCAACCTTCAATGCAAAAAAGTAAAAAAAGAAAAGGTCTAGAGCGTTTGTGTTGTTTCATTTTATATTTAGCTTAAGTGGCTTTGCTTTGCAAGGGGTTAAAAACTTCACTTGCTGGCTTCACAGGAAAATTATACTGTAACCACTAGCTCAGAATGTAGAAAATAAAAAAACTTGAATACTAGTTACCAGTTTTTCTTGGTGGATGTTGCCCCATTTGCCGTCTTAAATGTAAGCCACGATTGGTTTTTAAGGCACTCTTGAACATGTATGGGTGACTATTTAGGCACAACACCAATAATAAGGAGATATGCATCACCAAACTATCTAGCTAACTATCTAGAGTCAAGTCACCGGGGCCTTGGCACATTGTGGTGCTCGTGTGAACAGCCAAGGCTTTGGTCTTGCAGCAGCACCACTTGTGCTGCAAAGCTGACGCGCCATGTCTCATCCTGTAGCTCATACAGCCTACACTAGGGGCGTGTTTGGTTGCCCGGGTGACTTTTTGCTGCATTGCATGGAGCAACCTGGCTGGCCATGGCCTGGTTGAGCTCATGCAAAATTGAGCCAAGATGATGTTTGGTGAACTTGTATCATATGGCTGCATCGGGAAGAAGACGCCGTCGAAGAAGGATCCTGGGCATGGCTAGCCATCGCCGGGACACCACCGTCGCCACCAAGGAGGTTCTCACGGACACCGCCGTCGCCGCCGAGGAGGTGCTCTCCGGTGAACTCCAGGGGCGGCTGGACCAGGGCGCGAGGCTCGGCGGCTGGACCAGGGGCGTGGGGCACGGCGGCGGCGCCTGGATCCGGCGCGCGGGGCACGACGAGAACTCCATGGGCGGCTGGACCAGGGCGAGAGGCTCGGCGGCTGAACCAGGGGCGTGGGGCACGGCGGCGGCGCCTGGATCCGGCGCGCGGGGCTCGACGTCGGCGGCTGGACCAGGGGCGTCGGCGGCGACTGGATCAGGGGCTCGGCGGCGACGACGGCTGGACCAGGGGCGGCAGGGAGATGCTTGCGCTGGAGAGAGAAAAGAAAGGGAACGAGCGATGCATGCGGGATACGCAAATAACTTGCGTTTTTCTCAGCCTGGCTGAGAAGCCCTCTTTTGCATCCGTCGGACCAGGCTGGAAGGCCCATGCATCTTGCCAAACAATTATTATTTGCATGATGGATGCAATGCAGGTGCGACCCACCCATCCAAACACGCCCTAGACAAATAGGGTGGGGGTGGAACACTGCTGTGTGTGTGTGTCACGGGTGCCAAACACTGCTCCCTCCCAGTGAGATGACCGTGACCACACCCCCAGATGTAACAAATCTTTCAACCCATCCTACATTTTAATCCAGCATCAGGCAATGTATAATGTTTCATTACATTTAGCTTAAGTGGAGCACTGAAAATACAGGCTGCATGCCTTCACAGGGATATTTATAATACTATAACCACTAGATCAGACACAGTACAAGAGATGGCAATAAATGCAATCAACCAGACTAACAAAAGCAAAAATGATTTCCCTGAAATGTAAAAAATAAGACCAGAATAATAACCTAGTGATCTGGACGGGCGTCATCTCTTTTTCTGAAAATGTAAGATGCAATATGGATGCAAGGCACCAGTAGGGAGAAGTGTATGCACTAATGGTGAACGAACAGGCAGAAATGAAGTTACCAGAATGAATCACTAAAGGGTACAAGTTAGAATAGAATATTCACAAGGGTGTGAAATGATAAAACATTCTTTTATAACTAAGAGGCAGGACAAGTATCCATAACCTTAATAAAAATCATTTATTCGTGAAGAAAAATGTGCTAGCACCGCTGCAGAAAAAATCTTGAAAAAAGGTTAATAAGTAAATGCTCACAAGCTAAATAGTGAACAGAGAAATATCTGCATCTGCCACATAAAAAGCCCGCAGATGCATCCAACCATGCTGTCACTCTCACTCCATCAGACGGCCCACCTCTCACACTATTCAATCTCGGACGAGTCGATGTCAATAGCAATTCTGATGAAACATCTTAAACATCTTTAGGCAGTTCCGCCTACCAACACATTTATAAACTAGATCAAGATCATTCACAAACTAGATCACGATAAATGTTATAAGAGAAAATTCAATGGATTCAAAAGATTCATTAAGACCACCTTTTGAGCACAAACAAATATCAACTGAAATGTATGAAAATATCATTTAGTCACACAATTAACTATACTTGGTTAATTGAACAGCATATTGAATATAACAAAGGAATGCTTCCAGCCGCAAAGATATTAATTGTGGTGGTGTATTTTGTCAACAATCGTGCTCAATATAACTTTTATTTATGGTGGTGTATTTCATCAACAATCGTGCTCAATATAACTTTTAATTATGCTGGTGTATTCCTACAAGATGGCAACCAACAACTACACTTGCAGTATGATGCCAAGAGGAGGAAATGATTTTTTTTCAGAATAGAGCACTGACATGCTTGACAAACAACATGAAGCAAACAATGTTAACAAATAAAAATATTGATCAGAAATAACAAACGCCTTAGGCCTCCTTTGGTTCATAGGGTAGGAAAATTATAGGAATAGAAAAATCATAGAAAATGAGATGACATGTATCTCAAATCCTATGAATAGGAATAGGAAAGAAGATGCTCTTTGATTCACATCATAGGATTTTTTCCATTGAGTTTAAGCTAATGTTTATTTTCCTCTGAAATGTGGAGGATAAGGAGAATTCCTCTATACGAATAGGATTCTATTCCTACAAACTAAAGGGCTCTAAAGAAATTTTTCCTACAAGATTACTATCCTATAAAATTCCTACAGAATTCCTCCAAACCAAAAGAGGCCTAATGTGAAAAGAAAAGAAAAGCAAAAGGTGCAAAGCTGACGCACCATGTCTCATCACATCAACTCGTCCTACATCCTACATCCTACACTACACAAATGGGGTGGGGTGGAGTACTGCTGCGTGTGTGTCACGGGTCCCAAACACTGCTCCCACTAAGATGGCCGTGACCCCACACCCCACATGTAAAAAATCATTCAACCCAGCCACATTGTAATCCAACATCAGGCAATGAATAATGTTTCATTATATTTACCCTGCTTAAGTGGCAAGTTAGCAAGCACTGAAAATACAGGCTGGATGCCTTCACAGGGATATTATTATTATTATACTATAAAGGCAACTCGGAGACCCAAATAAACACAAAAAATTGTCCACTTTTTATCCGTTTGGGTTACCAACCGGACGAGCGGCGTCCGTTTTGGTTTGGTGGCCCGCAGGTGTGGCCAACGCGCCGAACACATTTCACTTAACTGCGAAAAAAAATTATTTGCAAAATAGGAAATCTTAATAGAATTAAAAATATATTAATAAACATCCACCATAAAGTCTCGATTACATTTAATTAAACATAAAAATCTAAAAATGGCCACAGGCCATGGGCGCGCCTGCATCTAGTCCTCGCCCCCATAGTATGTGTCCTCCCTGGTGAGGTCGACAAAGGTCGGACGATCCCATGGCAGGTCCGAACATGGGATATTGTGTTGCTTCGGCTGCGGATGCGGCTGGCAGATGTGATGAAGTGGCGGTCGATGCGATTGCGCGGCCAACGGCCTCCACGTGTTCATGCCCCACCACTCGCTAGGGGCAGACACGAGCTCTGGCGTGACTGGAATGGTGGACGTCCACGACCAAGACTCGCCCACTAGTGACACCACGATCGTGGTTGTTGGCGGCCTTTAAGGGGTTCCAACATCGCGTCATTCCATCGATGACCATCTAGGGAGTAAGGGTGAGAGAGAAGGGTGACGATCGTTGTATGGGGAGCAAGGTGGAGGAAGAAGAGCGGCGGTCATCGTTTGCAGCCCCCCCCCCCCTTGCGCACACGCATATTTAAAAGGACCGATCGAGGTGCAGTGGACCGCTGGTGCATGGGTCTAGGGCGGTTGTGAACGAATGCGCTATACGTCCGCTCGATGTCTGTGCAGACGTAAACTCGACGCAAATTTACACCGAGTTTGCGTCCGCACGAACATCAAGCGGATGTGGGACCCACATAAATGTGTTTGCGTTGGGTTGCGGGGTTGAAGTTGCCCTAAGGGCATCTCCAAGGCGAACTCTCAAATCGGCATTGAAGATGCCATAATCACTATCTCAGACCCAATACTCGATATGGCAATAAATGCAGTGTACCAACTAGAACAAAAGCAAAAATGATTTCATAAAATTTGAAATAAGACTAGAATAATTACCAAGTGATCTTGGTGGGGGTCATCTCTCTTTCTGAAAATGTAAGACCCAATATGGATGTAAGGCGATCCTAATTATAGATGATGCTTGAGGCGCGACACCAGTAAAGGAGAAGTGTGTGCGCTAATGGTGAACGAATTGGCTGAAATGAAGTTACCAGAATAAGTCGATTAAAACACTAAGGTGTAAGTTTGAATAGAAGGGTGTGAAATGATAAAATGTGTAATTCTTTAGTAACTAAAAGGCAGGACAATCATCCATAGCCCTTAAGAAAATCGTTTGTTCAGGAAGAAAAATGTGCTAGCACAATTGCAGAGGAAAGTTGTTTGAAGGTTAATAAGTGAAAGCTCACAAGCTAAAGTAGTGAACAAAGGTGGCCCACCTCTCACACTATTCAATGGCAGTTCCGCCTACCAACACATTTGTAAACTAGATCAAGATCATTTACAAACTAGATCAAGATAAATGTTATCAAAGGAAATGCACTGGATTCATTAAGACTAGCTTTTTCGCACAAACAAATATCAATTGAAATGTATGAAAATACTACTACCTCCGATCCATATTAATGGGCACACACTTAGTACAACTTTGTAGTAGAGTTGTACTAAGTGTGTGCCCATTAATATGGGTCGGAGGGAGTACTATTTAGTATTTAGTCACACAATTAACTAAACTGGGTTAATTGAACAGTAGATTGAATATAAAAAAGGACACAAAGATATTAATTATGGTGGTGTATTTTACAACAATCGTGCTCAATACAACTTTTCAATGATATAGCATTCCTTCTAGATGGCAACCAACCACTACTCTTGCAGTATGATGGCAAGAGGAAGAAATGTTTTTTTTTTCAGAACAGAGCACTGACATGTTTAACAAATAACATGAAGCTAATGGTGTTAACAAATAAAAAAATTGGTCAGAAATAACAATTACCCTAGTTGCACTCAAAGATGCAGCATAATAAGATTGAGATTGACAGTTGAATATTGCTGAATTTATAGCAAACTGAAAGAAACATTTCTGTATATTTATTTTTAAGCATAAACGGTTAGCTCTCCTAAATCCTACAGGCACTTAAAGACAGAAGGCAAACCCCAGCCTATCTCCAACACCCATAATATATGTAATGACTGAGTAACCAGCACAGCTTTCAATACAAAATTCCAAGCATTGGCAGTTATACCAAAAGGACCATCTTTGTCAGGATGGAACTTTTGTAGGTAACTTACTGTGACGCCCCCAAAATCAGACCGTGTACAGTAATCATACACACAGGGTACACGACTGAGATTAGGGTGCCACGGTGATAACATCACAGCACAACACTATACACAAAAGGATAAACAAATATATTACAATAGAGGGGTCACGCGGACCCGAATATATAAGTCATACAAGCCATAATATCTGAGTACAGACATAGTTAGTCAAGTTTTGCCTTAAGAAGGCTAGCACAAATCACATCAGAGATACAGAACGAAAAGGCGAGGCCTCCTGCCTGGGATCCACAGTACTACTCCTGGTCAACGGGGAACTCGACGTCGTAGTAGGCGCCTCCGGGGTACTCCTGCTCCTGGGCTCCAACGTCGGCTGCAGCGGCCGATCAGGCAAAACAGTAAAGGAAATAAAGCAGGTGAGTATCTAGTATACCCGCGAGTCTTACGTCCGCTACTAAGCATTATGCATTGTATCAACGGAATGAAGAGGCTGTATATAGTGGACTGAAGACAGAAATTCAGAGCAAAGGTAAGAAACTAGGCCTAACGAAGACTAGCATCTTCCGACAGTGTCTTGCAGCAGGAGGTAAGAATCAACCATCAGTTTATATAAAACAGTAAGGTAGCAATGAAGCAGAAGTTGCTGCAACATTGAATAATAATAAGTTGTAATAATTAACAATGCCTCCGAGTTCACCTCCTCGACATCCCCGCGAGGAAAAGAACCCGGAACCATACAGTTTAATAATAATAGTTTCTAGTGGTAAGATCCAGCTTCAGCATAAAGCGTCCTGTTACCGTGGACACGGCTATCGATAGATCAATTCTTCCCTGCAGGGGTGCACTGGTGTTACGCTACACGCACGGATCTCCAGGGTGGCGGGAACCTTGTCAGGGAACGCTCCACCGAGGATATCCGACACTTCATAGCCCATCTTTCAAACTCGACAGAGAGGCCATCCGCCGGTCTAAATCCTAAGTACTCAGGGCCTTGGACCCCAACCCTGACGTACTCCTGCACGGTGCGTGGGTGGCCGGGAAGCCGTAACAAAAACAACACAGCTCGAGCAAAAAGACAGCGCACTTCCCGGCAATCAGCCCGCGGTACTGCTGACGTCTGAAGAGTCCTCGGACGACACTAAGAAGCGAAGGAGCCCATAACTCGTAGTTCCCACGGGTAGGTAGTGCGTACATGGCATATAGCCAACTCAAGACATGCACTGAACCATTTAGTATTTTAATTAACCTGCGTGACAACCGTTATCGTTGCCTCGACTTAACCGACCCGCGGACAACGACAGCAGCCAGGACCACCAGTACATCGGGGCCTGCCCTGTCGTCCCACCAAGTCACTGCGGTTACCAACAAGGTGAACCGTCTCCTTACCTTGTCTCGCGTGTGCTCCGGGAGGAGCTCGACTTTCGTGGGTTGGTAACTCTCGCGGCCAACGACCAGGGGCCAAGCACACCGGTACACTGGTCGTACCCTCCCTGTCGTCCCGTCGCAATACCTCACGCGGTCACCGTTGGGTCGCCCGACTTCTTACCTGGAGGACAACCGTTTACAGGACCCTATGGCGGCAAGACAAAGTCAGCCTCGAGTGGAGTA
This sequence comes from Bromus sterilis, assembly GCA_950022295.1. NCBI lineage: Eukaryota > Viridiplantae > Streptophyta > Magnoliopsida > Poales > Poaceae > Bromus > Bromus sterilis. The sequence goes on along the minus strand of OX465601.1, from coordinate 298,013,569 downwards.
CAAAGATTACTCCTTGATAGCTCACACTTGAGGTGACTAGGCATAACCCAGGTAGGGGCCTTTGACGGTGTCTGCATTGTACCGTACCTGTGCAGTTATAATATAAGTATCCGCATTTACTCCCTTGAGTGATCACGGCCCTCTATCTAATCCTAGCTAACAATACGCAGGGCTCACTGCTGAATAATGCATAATAATAATAATATGCAGCATAGGATAAAGGAAGGCACATCAAGGGGCGACAAAAATACAGGCTATGCAGTTGAATAGGATTGTAAACGTAGCAGCAGCAGTAACAATGCCTAGTGCAAGAACTGTACGGAAAGATAGGCGATATCTGGGGAAGAGAATGGCTCTGCTTGCCTGCAAGCTCGACGGTAGTAGTAGGGTCGTCGACGACGTAGTCGTACTCAGCAGCGGTGTAGTCGACGGCAGCAGCGGGGTCTATCGGAGATTAAAGGGGGGGGGGAAACAATAAATACACAACAATAATAGCAATGCAAATGCAAGACATAACAGATGAAATGTAAACGGGGTTCTAACGCAGTGTAATGCAATATGCTCGGAGCGGAAATTCATCTGAGGATGAACTGCCGGCTCCGGGTGATTACCGGACAGGGTGTCCGGAGGGGGAAGGATCAAGCCGAAGGTGTCGTGGTTGTCGGAACAACATAAGGGGGGTGTATCCGTGCTATTTGAACCATTCCGGACAACTTGCGTGTTCGGAATAAATTCATCCGGGCACTCCAACAGTACCGGACAATTTATCGGACCGTCGGTTCGGAGGGGGAATGTTCGATGTTCATAGTGTTAGAGGGGTGTGGTAGACATACGGATAGCGTATTCGTATTCGTTACATTTTTCTAATCAATTTTCACGTATAAAGTTTTTGAATCCGAGTTACGGTTTAAAAGTTATTGAATTTCAAAGTTTTAAATCAATTTAAATGATTTTTCTGGATTTTCTTTTATTATTTATTTAAACATTATCCAAAACATTATCCACAACATTATCCAGAACAGTGCTGACATGTGGGACCCACATGTCAGCCTCTGTTATTTATAATTCATTTAACTAAATTAGAAAATATCTCTGGACCCACCTGTCATAGACTGGAATTTCTAATAATTCTCTTAAATAATTAAACTGACAGTGGGGCCCAGGTGTCATAGACTCCAGAGCTGATTAAACATGTTTAATTAAACTAAAGGGCTAGGGGACCCACATGTCAGTGACTGTGGGGGGTTTATTATTTAGTTAAACTACTCAGTTAACCTAACAGGGTAATTAGCCGGGGGGGGGGTCCACTGTCAGTGGCCCATTAGGGGTGAGATTAACCCCTAATCAAATGGCTGACACCGGGGTCCCACCTGGCAGCCTCATCGGAACCTCACCGGAGGCTCGCCGGCGGCGAGGTCGAGCTAGCCCACGATTCCGAGAGCCGTTGGAGGCGCCGCTGGTGGCAGTCGACGGAGAGCTCGAATCCGCGTCGATTTGGAGTGGTCTCGCGAGCTGGGACGCACGGAGGTGAGCGCATCTTCATCAACGGCGGCGAAGGTCGTCGGGCTCCAATGGCGAATGCATATACGGGTCGAACTCTAGCTAGCTACTGGTTCAAATCGAGCATACGCAACACGGGGGACCTACTGGTGCACTTGGCGTGGACTGGGACGAACCAAAACGACGACTCCGACGACGTGCCACGGCGGCCGGAGCAAGCGAGTTAGGGGAGAAGGCTACGGGCTACGCGAGCAACTACGGGAAGTTGGCGATGAACGGGAAGCTCACCAGGAGCGCGTAGAGGAGGGCAGTAGGCTCGGGGGAGGCTCGACGACGCGGGAATTCGACGGCGATGTCGCGGCGGCGCCGGAGGGGAACGGGGGCGTAGTCGTTGCTGTCGGGCTCCACGGTTCGATTCCTTGCGCCCGGAGACGAGGACGTCGACGAGGAGCACGCTGGATAAGGTGGTGAGGCGGCTCGAGGTCAGCGGCCGCGGTGGTGCGCGGTCATGGCGACGGCGGGCTCGGGGGATTTTTCCCCGACGATGGCGAGAGTAGGAGGAGAGGAATGGGGTTGCGGGGGTGTCCAGGAGGAAGAGGGGGCCGTTCTTATCGCGTCCAGGGCGGGAGGGAGCAGGTGGAGGGAGGGGCCGGCTGGCAGCGGCGCGGCCATGGCGGGCGGCCGTACGGGGCAGGTGGGGGGGTGGTTGGAGGAAGGAGACAAAGGGAGTGGGCTGGGCTGGGCTGTGGTGGCTTCGCCCCAGGCGAGGTTTAAGGGTTTTTCCCATTTCCTGGTTTTCTGTTTATTTAATTTCTTTTCTGTAATTGATTTGTTAACCCTAGCATTTTTGAAAAATATAATTGGTGTTTGTAAATTAGTTTTATATATTACTGAGGTGCCACAAAAAGTTGTGCAGCAAAATAAATTCATTAGGTATTTCATTTAAATATAAAATGCCCAAAGTAGGGGTTTTAACCTACTGTTTGAATTGTTTACAATTTTCTATAACTCCAAAAATTACCAAAGTTGGTCCAACATGATTGTAATGATTTTAGGTAATTTACAAAAATAGTTCCATGATTTTTGGAACAACTTTATTGTAGCACTTTTGTTTGAATTTCCATTTGAGGTAGTTTCAATTAGGGTTGGTTCCATGATGAGCAAAATGCATTGGGCTTTGTGTTTTGATTACCAACCAGCATGGTTTGGATGGAGCAGAAGCAAAGTTTGATTAAGGTCAGGGAATAACAGGGATTAACAAACAGTGATAGTCAACAGTGATGATGATTACTGTTACAGGCAGCTGAGGGTGTTACACTTACTAACTTATAATAGTACCGTGATGTTCTGATGAAATCCAAGAACAAGCAATTAACTAAAATCAACAAAGGTAACTATCTGTAGAAACAAAGCTACTCGAGAAGTGAAGCTGGAATGTATAGAATAACTTTTTCCAATAAAAAAGATAACAACTCATTTAGAAACTGCAGCTGTCACTTACTTCCGCTCATTTGAGCTTGACTGTAGATCTCTATCATGCGCATGTTGAGATGGGCATGTGGTCATACAAGGAAGGATCGGATCCGGAATGATGTTATACGGGAGAGAGTTGGGGTGGCACCAATTGAAGAGAAGCTTGTCTAACATCGTCTGAGATGGCTTGGGCATATCCAGCGTAGGCCTTCTGAAGCGCCTGTGCATATCGGGCGGTTAAGGCGTGCTGATAATGTCAAGAGAGGTCGGGGGAGGCCAAACTTGACTTGGGAGGAGTCTGTGAAGAGAGACCTGAAGAAATGGGCTATCAACAAAGATCTAGCTCTGGACAGGGGTGCGTGGAAGTTAGCTATCCACGTGTCAGAACCATGATTTGATTATAATATCTTTTGGGTTTCAGCTCTAGCCTACACCAAGTTATTTGGAAATGACAGGCTTTGTTGTTGTTGTTGCTGCTGCTGCTCAGATGGATTAGTTCGTCCAAGTTTCAGAGCCCAACACAAGGACAAGCTCATTTGATACTGATACAGGGGCTGGTGCATAGAAATTAGCTCGTGATTCCTGAACTGAAAAATGGGAGTAAGAAGTATATCAAAGATAACCACATTAAATTGGTAATTACTGTATTCTAGAACAAGAAAATGGTATGATTTGCATCCAGAGGAAGTCGTGTTCAAATAAATATTAGGTTACTGCACGTTTTTAAGAGCAGAATTCCTCCTGTAACTATGAACAGTTAGAGAGAAACTATAGTGGATTCAACAGGTTTGTAAGGACCAAATTTTTTGTACACACACGGGCACGCAAGGATGAATTGAAATGTATGACAGCATCATTTGGCTGCATAATCAGTTAAGCTGGATCAATTGAACAGTTCGAAAATGAATGCTTCTGCCCAGGAAGATACTAGTAACTAGGATTCGAAAATGAAGAGGAAGATGCGATTGTTAAAGTAGCCTCCTTTTGTATTTATGTCCGTCACGTATTGTACTTACCAAATACCTGTATAGTTGATTTGGTATGATCTCCTAGAGATCTTTCTTGTACTCCATGACATGTACCCATATATAATGGCAATACACGGGTCGCCCCTGGTGAGGCGTTTTACCCTAATCAATCTTGTTTGCTTGGTATCAGACGCCGTGCGATCCATCCAATCTCTCTTTCCTGAAAAACCTCCCGATCCCATCTAGCTAGCAGCCCACCCCGCCATGGCCATTGACGACTCCTCCCAGCTCGGCACCGCACCTGCGCTCGTCAACTCCACCGCCCCCGCGCTAGAGAACTCCACCTCTCCTGCTCTCGTTTCGGCCGTCGCTCCTGGGGCTGCACCCGCTTCCTCCTCGGCGGCTCACGTCGCCAGCGTGCGCACTCATGTGCCTGTCACACTAGACCTCAAGGCCTCCAACTTCACCAAGTGGAGGATGCTGATGCGTGTCTTGCTCGGCAAGTACGACCTGCTCGCCCACGTCAACGTCGTCACCGCCGCGGCCGACCGCCACCCTGACTGGACTCGCGAGGACTACATCGTCCGGTCGTGGACCTACAGGTCCATCTCTGATGAGATCCTCGACATCATCATGGCGGAAGACCAAACCGCGCAGGAGGCGTGGGCGCTCATCACCAACCTCTTCCTCGACAACCAGATGACGCGCGCCGTGTACCTCGAGGCGGATTCCGCGGGGTCGTCCAGGGAGATCTCTCCATCACCGCCTACTGCCATCGTGTGATGCCCCCAAAATCAACCCGTGTATAGTAATCATCCACTCAAGGTACACGACTGAGATTAGGATACCACGATGATAATATCACAACACAACACTAAACACAAAAGGATGAACCAATATATTACAAGATAAGGGGGTCACACGGAACCGAATACATAAGTTATACAAACCATAATATCTGAGTACAGACATAGTTAGTCAAGTTTTGCCTTAAGAAGGCTAGCACAAACAACATCAGAGATTCAGATCGAAAAGGCGAAGCCTCCTGCCTAGGAGCCTCCGAAACTACTCCTGGTCTGCGGGGAACTCGACGTCGTAGTAGTCGCCTCCGGGGTACTCCTGCTCCTGGACTCCAACGTCGACTGCAGCGGCCGATCAGGCAAAACAAAGAGGGGAATAAAACAAAGGTGAGTATCTAGCATACCGCGAGTCTTACGTCCGCTACTAAGCATTATGCATGTTTTCAACGGAAAGAAGAGGCTGTATATAGTGGATTGAAAGACAGAAATCCAGAGCAAGGGTAAGAAGCTAGGCCTAACGAAGACTAGCATCTTCCGACGAGTCTTGAAGCACAAGACGAGAATAGCCAACAAGTTATATAAAACAAAAACTATCAATGCAGCAGAAGTTGCTACAACATTGAATACTAATAAGTTGTAATAAATAACAATGCCTCCGAGATCACCTCCTCGACTCCCTTGCGAGGAAGCAAGCCCGGAAACAACAGTTTAATAGAAGTAGTTTGTAGTGGTAAGGTCCAGCTTCAGCATAAAGCGTCCGGTTACCGTGGACACGGCTATTCGAATAGATTAAACTCCCTGCAGGGGTGCACTACTATTCAGCCTGCACGCTCGGATCTCCAGGGTGGCGTGAACCTTGTTAGGGAACGCTCCACCAAAGCTATCCGACACGACGCAACCCATCCTAGGCTCAACAGAGAGGCCATCCGCCGGACTAAATCCTATGCGCCAAGGGGTCTAGGACCCTCACCCTTGCACGCTCCTGCACGGTGCGAGGCTGGCCGGGAAGCAAAAGCAAACACCACTTGCGAGTAAAGAAGACACACAACTTCCCGGCAATCAGACCGCGATACTACTGACGTCTGAAGAGCTTTCGAATGAACTACGACGCAGGGGAGCCCATAACTCCTTATCCCACGTGAAGGTAGTGCGTACAGACCAACGGGCCTCTCAAGTCATCCACCGAACCATTTAGCATTTTATTAACTTGCGGGACAACCGTTATCGTTGCCTCGACTTAACTGACCCGCGGACAACGACAACAGTCAGGACCACCAGTACATCGGTGCCTTCCCTGTCGTCCCACCAAGTCTCTGCGGTTACCAACAAGGTGAACCGACTCCTTACCTTGTCTCGCGTGTGCTCCTGGAGGAGCTCGAATTTCGTGGTTTGGTAACTCTCGCGGCCAACGATCAGGGGCCAAGCACACCGGTACACTGGTTGTACCCTCCCTGTCGTCCCGTCGCAATACCACTCGCGGGCACCGTTGGGTCGCCCGACTCTTACCTTTAAGGACAACCGTTACTCAGAGTACCTAGAGCAGCTATACAGAGTCAGCATCGAGTGGAGTACAAGGATCACTCCTCGGTGGCTCACACTTGATGTGGCTCGGCAGAGCCGAGGTAGGGGCCTCAGGTGGTGTCTGCAATGTACCGTACCTGTGACAGTTATATAAAAGATATCCGCGTCACTCCCAGAGTGATCACGACCCGCTATTCTAAACCTAGCTAACAATGCACAGGGTTTACTGCTGAATAATATAAATATATCAGGCTGCATAGGATAAACGCAGATACATCAAGGGGCGACAAAAACAGGCTATGCAATTGAATAGGTAAGCATCGTAGCAGCAGCAGTTATGCCTAGTGCAAGAAATATACGGAAATATAGGCGATATCTGGGGAAGAGAATGGCTCTGCTTGCCTGGAAGCTCGACGGTAGAGGTACGGTCGTCGACGAAGTAGTCGTACCCGGCGGCGGTGTAGTCGACGACGGCAGTGGGGTCTACCGGGGAACAAAAAGGAATAAACACCATAAATACAAAGCAATCATAGCAAACAAATGCACGACATAACGTATGAATTGTTAACGGTGTTCTAACGCAGTGCGATGCATGTTGCTCAGAGCGGGAATTCATCCGATGATTAACTACCAGCTCCGGATGATTACCGGACAGGATGTCCGGAGGGGGAAGGTATCGTGACGGAGGTGTCGTGGACATCCGACAAAGACAAGGGGGGTGTATCCGAGTTAGTTGAACCATTCTGGACAACTTTCGTGTTCAGAATAAATTCATTCGGATACTTTACCGGTACCGGGCAAATCATCGGACAGACGGTCCGGAGGGGGAATGTCGATGTTCGGTAAGTTAGAGGGGGGTGGTTGATATATGGATATCGTATCCGTATTCGTTATATTTTTCTGATCAATTTTCATGTATAAAGTTTTTGAATCTGACTTACGGTTTAGAAGATATTGAATTTTAAAGTTTAAATCATTTTCAAGATTTATTTTATTTATTAAATAAACATTATCCGCAGAGGGGTTGACTGGTCAAACCTTACCAGTGGGTCCCACAGGTCAGCCTCACAGTGATAATAATTTTTTTTAATCAATTTAAATAGGGCCAGGACCCACATGTCATACACTGATATTATTAGAAATTCATTTCATTTAAATACTTACAGGTGGGACCCAGTTGTCATACACACATATCCAAATATCTGTTTTATTTTATTTTAAAAGGCATAGGACCCACCTGTAAGTGACTGTGTGTGTGTGTGGGGGGGGGTTATCTCTTAATGCGTGTTTAGAGGTTAATCTAATCTGGCTGGCCCACATGTCATAGGTCCAAAGGGGGTATTTTCTGCCCCTCCTTTTTTTTCAAGGGCTTGCCCATGGCTGTGCACGCCGGCGGCTAGCCGAGCACTGCGGCAAGCCATTCCGGCCAAGGGAGGCACGGCGAGGAGCCAGGCGTGGCCACGCGCGCGCAGCACAGGGGGGCACGGCTGGAGCGTGCCCGAAGGAAGAGGCTCACGGGGGCGCGTGGCGACGCGGCCACACCACGGCTGCGACCACGGGGTCAGCTGGGCGAGCGGCCAGGGCAGGAACGCGGCGTGGGGAGGGCGGACCGGAGCTGCGCTCACCGGGGACGAAGGGGAGAGGTCAGTGGGCGCGGGGGCGGCCGAGGTGGCCGGAATCGTAGGCGTGTCCGGCGGTTCCGAGGGAGAAGAAGTTGTCGAAGGCGCTCGCTGTAGAAGACCTCGGCTCAATTCCTTCCACGCGAAGACGGATACGTCACCGGCGAGTCTCCTGGACGAACTGGCCGGACCGGAGGAGGTGGTTTCCGCGCGGGTGCGGCGGTTGCGCCCACGGCCACGCTCGGGGTAGAGGGAGGAGACGCGGGCGCGAGGCGAGGCGAGATCTGGGGCGCGCGGGGGAACTAGGGTTTGCAGCGCGGGCGAGGCGCCGTCTTGTAGCCGCCGGGGAGGTGCGGGATGGCCGGCACGGCGACGGTGCCCGATGTTGCACCGGCCGATGCGTGCCACGGGGGTGTCGTGTGAACAGGAGGAGGACGACGACTCGGGGGGGGGGGGGCTGTGGGCTCAATTCGGGATAGGTGGGGGTAGTGGGCTGGGTGCTGGCCCAGTGGGAGGGGTGGGTTAGATTAGGTTGTTTCTTTTTATTTTCTTTTTCCTTTTCTGTTTAAATTCTTTTTGCATTTCTTTTACAGTCTTAGGCATTTTTGTAAAATATGGGATGTGTCCCATAATTTAGTATTTACCAAAGGTTGGTTCCACAAAAGATTTTGGCAAGTGCAAAATTCATTTAATATTTGCATTAAATATTAAATGATTAATTTGGGGTGTTATCTACTGTTTTGGATTTGTTTAGAATTATTTAGAGATTAATAAAATCTCCAACTAGGTGTGACATGGCCCACTAATTATTAGTGGTTTAATAACAGTCGAAGAAGAATTTTTGGACAATATTTATTTTGCACCTTGGTTTTAATATTCCACCAAAGGCAATTTGATCATTTGATTTTGTTTTCAATGCAAAGGGTTGCACTTGTTTTGGTTCTTGATGATCAAGGCCAATGGCCACATTGATCTCAATATCAACACATGGGCATTTGAAAATAGCTTGGAATTGTTTTGATTCATGATGACCCAGATTCATGATCACATTGCATTCAACAACATCAAAGGAAATATGAATTTGAGCTGAACCAAATTGATCACACAAAATTTTGAACGGTAGTGATGAACAGTAATGGTGATTACTGTTCACTGACAGTGAGAGTGTTACAAATCTCCCCCACTACAAGAATTCTCGTCCCGAGAATTTAAGTTGTAGCGAGAAAAAGATCGGGGTATTCATCACGAAGAAGATCTTCGCGTTCCCAGGTGGCTTCATCTTCAGAATGATTCGACCACTGAACTTTGATGAATTTGACGGTCTTGTTGCGGGTTCGACCGTCAGACTGATCGAGAATGCGGCTCGGATATTCTTGATAAGTCAAGTCTTGTTGCAGCTTGATCATATCATGTTCCACTTCTCGAATAGGGTCCTTGAAGCAGCGACGAAGTTGCGACACGTGGAAGACATCGTGGACTTGAGAGAGGTTTGACGGCAATTCCAAACGGTATGGCACCGGTCCACTTCTGGAAAGGATACGGAATGGTCCAAGGTAGCGAGGAGCTAATTTTTCTTTGATCCCGAAGCGGTGAGTGCCCCTCATGGGAGTGACACGGAGGTAAGCTTGTTCGCCGGGCTGATAGACCATTTCCTTGTGCTTGCGGTCATAGTTGCTCTTCTGGCGGGACTGAGCAGCTTTCAGGTGTTCACGGATAACGCGAACCTGATCTTCAGCATATTGGATAATATCCGGACCAATGAGGGGTCGTTCCCCAGTTTCTGACCAATTCAGAGGGGTTCGACACTTACGTCCATAAAGAACTTCAAACGGTGCCATCTGTAGGCTAGCTTGGTAGCTATTGTTGTAAGAGAATTCGGCAAACGGAAGGGATTCCTCCAATTTCTTACCGAAGGAAATGACACAAGCTCGAAGCATGTCTTCAAGCACTTGATTGACTCGTTCAACCTGTCCTTGCGACTGGGGGTGATAAGCGGTGCTGAAATTTAGGTGAGTGCCCATCGCTTCTTGGAAACTATCCCAAAATCTTGAGGTGAAAATGTTGCCACGGTCTGAACTGATCTCCAACGGAATGCTGTGGAGGGAAACAATTCTGGAAACATACAAGTCTGCTAATTGACTAGCAGAGATCGTCTCCTTGACTGGCAGAAAGTGGGCAACCTTGGAGAAGCGGTCGATGACGACAAAGATAGCATCGTGGCCTTTCTGCGACCTGGGAAAACCAGTGACGAAGTCCATCTCGATCTTGTCCCACTTCCATTCAGGAATAGAAAGTGGTTGCAAAGTTCCAGCAGGCCTTTGGTGTTCTGCTTTGACGCGACGACAAACGTCACACTCTTCAACATAACGTGCGATGTCTTGTTTCATGTTAGACCACCAGTACAGTTGACGAAGGTCTTGGTACATCTTGGTGCTACCAGGGTGAATCGACAAAGGAGTATCATGCGCTTCCTTCATGACGCGCGGAGTCAAGTTTAGATTGGGCTTACTTCTAGGGACCACTAAACGTTTCTGGAAGTATAACGTACCATCATCGGCAACCGTGAAGGAGGGTGCCTTTCCTTTAGTGATATCCCTTTTAATCTTCTCGACATCAGAGTCACATGTTTGTATCCACCTGATGGTTTCGTCGAGGTCCGGTCCAACAACAAGGTTATTTACATGGCCCTGAGGAACAATCTCGAGGTTTAGTCTTCGAAGATCTTCATACAGAAGAGGCTGTTGTACTTGAACTTCAAGTTCACTACAGTAGGCTTTGCGGCTTAAGGCATCGTCGATCACATTAGCTTTGCCCGGGGTGTAATGAATATCCATGTTGAAATCGGCTATTGTCTCGAGCCATCTTTGTTGGCGAAGATTTAGGTCTGGCTGAGTGAACAAGTACTTCAGGCTTTGGTGGTCGGTGTAGATCTCGCAACGATTACCGACGAGGTAATGTCGCCACAGCTTCAATGCATAAATCACTGCTGCCAATTCGAGATCGTGGGTTGGATAGTTTTCTTCATGAGAACGCAACTTACGAGAGCCATAAGCAATCACCTTGCGCTCTTGCATTAAGACACAGCCTAATCCTTATCGTGACGCGTCGCAATATATCACGAAGTCCTTCTGAGTATCAGGGGGAGCAAGCACCGGAGGAGAAGTGAGCTTGTCCTTGAGAGCTTGAAAACTTTCCTGACATTTTTCTGTCCACTCGAACTTGACGCCTTTGTGAAGCAGATTAGTCAGAGGCCTGGCAATCTTAGAGAAGTTCTCGACGAAACGGCGGCAATAGCTGGCGAGTCCGAGGAAACTTCTGACTTGCTTGACAGTCTTGGGAGGAGTCCAGTCAAGAATAGCCTGAATACGTTCTGGGGTGACGGCAATGCCATCCTTGGAAATTACGTGACCAAGGTAGGTTACTTCGGGAAGCCAGAACTCATACTTAGAATACTTAGCGTAGAGTTTGTGTTCTCGAAGCTTTTACAGTATAAGACGAAGATGTTCAGCATGCTCTTCTTCAGTCTTGGAGTATATCAAGATATCATCCAGATAAACCACGACAAACTTGTCGAGGTATTCCATGAATACAAAGTTCATCAATCGGGAAAAGGTGGCTGGGGCATTCGTCAAGCCAAAGGACATGACGGTGTACTCATATGAACCATAACGAGTAATGAAGGCGGTCTTCGGAACATCCTCTTCACGGACCCGGATCTGATGGTAACCCAACCTCAAGTCGAGTTTAGAAAACACCTTTGATCCAGCAAGTTTATCATACAGATCGTTGATCCGAGGAAGTGGGTACTTGTTCTGTATTGTTGCCTGGTTGATAGGTCGGTAATCTTGGACTAAACGGTTCGTGCCATCACTCTTCTTGACAAAGAGCGAAGGTGCTCCCCAAGCAGAGGAACTGGGGCGAATGAATCCTTTCTGTAGTGCCTTGTCGATTTCCTCCTTAAGCTCAAGGATTTCATGTGGCGGCATCTTGTAAGGACGCTTGACTATAGGAACAGTGCCTGGCTTCAAGTCGATGACGAATTCGACCTCTCTAGCCGGGGGTATTCCCGGCAGTTCTTCGGGGAAGACGTCGGGAAATTCGCGAACGATTGGAACTTTCTCAATTCCTTCAAGCGGCGAAGCGTTCAATACATTCAGAGCATATATACGAGCTTCGGCATTCAGCGACACTATGGCAGTATGATTCACAACCTTGCCGGAGGGGTGAAAGAGTCGGACGACTTTGTTGCCACAATAAAGTGCAGCATCATGAGCTTTCAGCCAATCCATTCCCAAGATAAGGTCTATAGTGGAGGTCTTCAGAATATGGGGGGAGACAAGGAACTCAATCCTTTCGATCTCGACGGTGATGTTGGGAGCCATCATGTCAACGTGACACTTGCCACCGGGAGTACTAACGGCTAAGGGAGTGCGCATCTTTTCGTGGTGTATGCCATGCTTAAATGCAAATGCCCCGGACATAAATGAATGCGATGCTCCTGTATCAAATAAAACAGTAACATGTATTGAGTTAACGAGGAGAGTACCCATCACTGTAGCGGGCTGTGCCTGAGCTTCTTCAAGATCAATGTTGTAGGCATGCCCACGAGCATGAGCAGCAGACCCAGTATTATAGTTGGGGGTCCTGTTGTTGCCACGACCATTTCCGCGGCCAGCGGGGTGAACTACCAGTTGCTTCTATTTCTGGGGGCACTCTCTAGAAAAATGACCAGGCTGGCGGCACGTGAAGCATAATCCATCCTGAGGTTGAAGGGGTGCAGCATTGGGTGGTGGAGGCAGAGCTCTTGGCATATGCGGTGGCGGAGGCAGGCGGGGTGCAGCATAAGACGGCCTCGGAGTAGGGGCAGGTGAATGGGTCACACTGTGAGGGAGCCAGATGAGACGCTTCTGTGTTGCGCCCGAAGATGAGCCAGCGTCACGATAGCGTTTCTGCGTGTCCTTGAACTCCATCTGGGCAGTCTCGACGGTGATAGCCTTGTTCACCATGGTGGCGAAATTGGCAAAATCATGAACGGCAAGAGCGAGCCTGAGGTCTGCATTGAGTCCACGACAGAACTTCTGCTGTCTGCGAGCATCAGTGGTGATCTCTTCTTCCGCATAGCGAGAGAGGTTGAGGAACTCGCGCTGATAGGCTTCAAAAGTCATGTTGCCCTGAGTGAGGTTGCGGAATTCTTCCTTCTTACGGTCCATGATCCCCTGAGGAATGTAGCGGGCGCGGAAGGCGGACTGAAATTCATCCCAAGTGATGACTTCTCCGACTTGCAGTGAACGCTTGTGGGTGCTCCACCACTGAGCAGCGGCGCCTTTCAGGTGATAGGACGCAAAGTTCACATAGTCGGCTGGATCGACATTAGCAGACTCCAGCTCGTGAGTGATGTCGCGAAGCCAGTCATCACATCCAACGGCTGAACAGTGTTGCGGAACATAGTGGGGTTGAGGCGGGTGAAGTCGCGCAGAGTCACGGTGGCGTGCTGATGGTGGTGCCCATTCTGATTCGGTTGGGGAAACTGAGCCATGACATTCTCCATGAACTGACGGTTCAGCTCGAACTGCTGCATCATCCCGTCCATGTAATCTGGCGGCGGAGGTGGGTCGTTGGCAGCACGACCACGTCCACGACCACGACAACCACGACCAGCCATCCGGCTAGAATTTAGCAGGGGTATTTCAGTGATGAAAATTTAACGAGATACCGGAATCAAGCCCGAAGTAAAGTGACAACGAAGAGGAGGCGCGGATATATAGGAGTAGTCATATAAGACATACACATTCACACACGGAGTCAATCGAAAATCGGGAAGCGTAACGTCGTAGAAATTAAGGAAAAAGGACTCACTAGGCGGCGCGCAGACCGCGGTAAGGATTACACGACGCGACATAGATTCCACTATGTCAATCACGCCGCAAGAAAACTGTTGGCCACACGAATTGTGCCAGAGAACGCGCGGTCTGCCCTGAATGAGAAAGGGGATCCGCGGTCCGGGATCTGGGTCAGAACTCCTGCGACACGGCTAGAGGGGTAAGCACCAGATATCACCGGGTGGAATCAAGAGAACGTGAACCTAATGTCAGAGTTAGCAAAACTTACCAGCAAGGATAAGAGAGCAGAGTCCCAGAGCATAGGTACGGAGAAAAAGATCCTAATACCATAGATATCACCCGTAGTGACATCGATGTGGGCCCGTAAGCCAAACATTAAGTTAGCAAAATAGTTTTTGCAAAGTTCTAGACTCAACTTCGACCGAGGTAGTGGTTAGGGGCTTCCTACAGGCAGTTGGCTTTGATACCAACTTGTGACGTCCCCAAAATCAACCCGTGTACAGTAATCATCCACGCAAGGTACACGACTGAGATTAGGGTGCCACGATGATAATATCACAGCACAACACTAAACACAAAAGGATGAACCAATATATTACAAGATAAGGGGGTCGCACGGACCCGAATACATAAGTTATACAAACCATAATATCTGAGTACAGACATAGTTAGTCAAGTTTTGCCTTAAGAAGGCTAACACAAACAACATCAGAGATACAGATCGAAAAGGTGAAGCCTCCTGCCTGGGAGCCTCCGAAACTACTCCTGGTCTACGAGGAACTCGACGTCGTAGTAGTCGCCTCCGGGGTACTCCTGCTCCTGGACTCCAACGTCGACTGCAGCGGCCGATCAGGCAAAACAAAGAGGGGAATCAAACAAAGGTGAGTATCTAGCATACCCGCGAGTCTTACGTCCGCTACTAAGCATTATGCATGTTTTCAACGGAAAGAAGAGGATCTATATAGTGGATTGAAAGACAGAAATCCAGAGCAAGTGTAAGAAGTTAGGCCTAACGAAGACTAGCATCTTCCGACGAGTGTTGAAGCACAAGACGAGAATAGCCAACAAGTTATATAAAACAAAAAGTATCAATGCAGCAGAAGTTGCTACAACATTGAATACTAATAAGTTGTAATAAATAACAATGCCTCCGAGATCACCTCCTCGACTCCCTTGCGAGGAAGCAAGCCCGGAAACAACAGTTTAATAGAAGTAGTTTGTAGTGGTAAGGTCCAGCTTCAGCATAAAGCGTCCGGTTACCGTGGACACGGCTATTCGAATAGATTCAACTCCCTACAGGGGTGCACTACTGTTCAGCCTGCACGCTCGGATCTCCAGGGTGGCGTGAACCTTGTTAGGGAACGCTCCACCAAAGCTATCCGACACGACGCAGCCCATCCTAGGCTCAACAGAGAGGCCATCCGCCGGACTAAATCCTATGCGCCAAGGGGTCTAGGACCCTCACCCTTGCACGCTCCTGCACGGTGCGAGGCTGGCCGGGAAGCAAAAGCAAACACCACTTGCGAGTAAAGAAGACACACAACTTCCCGGCAATCAGACCGCAATACTACTGACGTCTGAAGAGCTTTCAAATGAACTACGACGCAGGGGAGCCCATAACTCCTTATCCCACGTGAAGGTAGTGCGTACAGACCAACGGGCCTCTCAAGTCATCCACCGAACCATTTAGCATTTTATTAACTTGCGGGACAACCGTTATCGTTGCCTCGACTTAACTGACCCGCGGACAACGACAGCAGTCAGGACCACCAGTACATCGGTGCCTGCCCTGTCGTCCCACCAAGTCTCTGCGGTTACCAACAAGGTGAACCGACTCCTTACCTTGTCTCGCGTGTGCTCCTGGAGGAGCTCGAATTTCGTGGTTTGGCAACTCTCGCGGCCAACGATCAGGGGCCAAGCACACTGGTACACTGGGCGTACCCTCCCTGTCGTCCCGTCGCAATACCACTCGCGGGCACCGTTGGGTCGCCCGACTCTTACCTTTAAGGACAACCGTTACTCAGGTACCTAGAGCGGCTATACAGAGTCATCATCGAGTGGAGTACAAGGATCACTCCTCGGTGGCTCACACTTGATGTGGCTCGGCAGAGCCGAGGTAGGGGCCTCAGGTGGTGTCTGCAATGTACCGTACCTGTGACAGTTATATAAAAGATATCCGCGTCACTCCCCAGAGTGATCACGGCCCGCTATTCTAAACCTAGCTAACAATGCGCAGGGTTTATTGCTGAATAATGTAAATATAGCAGGCTGCATAGGATAAACGCAGATACATCAAGGGGCGACAAAAACAGGCTATGCAATTGAATAGGTAAGCATCGTAGCAGCAGCACTTATGCCTAGTGCAAGAAATATACGAAAAGATAGGCGATATCTGGGGAAGAGAATGGCTCTGCTTGCCTGGAAGCTTGACGGTAGAGGTACGGTCGTCGACGAAGTAGTCGTACCCGGCGGCGGTATAGTCGACGGCGGCAGTGCGGTCTACCGGGGAACAAAAAGGAATAAACACCGTAAATACAAAGCAATCATAGCAAACAAATGCACGACATAACGTATGAATTGTTAACGGTGTTCTAACGCAGTGCGATGCATGTTGCTCGGAGCGGGAATTCATCCGGGGATGAACTACCAGCTCCGGATGATTACCGGACAGGATGTCCGGAGGGGGAAGGTATCGTGATGGAGGTGTCGTGGACATCCGACAAAGACAAGGGGGGTGAATCCGAGTTAGTTGAACCATTCCGGACAACTTTCGTGTTCAGAATAAATTCATCCGGATACTTTAACGGTACCGGACAAATCATCGGACAGACGGTCCGGAGGGGGAATGTCGATGTTCGGTAAGTTAGAGGGGGGTGGTTGATATATGGATAGCGTATCTGTATTCGATATATTTTTCTGATCAATTTTCATGTATAAAGTTTTTGAATCTGACTTACGGTTTAGAAGATATTGAATTTTAAAGTTTAAATCATTTTCTAGATTTATTTTATTTATTAAATAAACATTATCCGCAAAGGGGTTGACTGGTCAAACCTGACCGGTGGGTCCCACTGGTCAGCCTCACAGTGATAATAATTTTTTTAATCAATTTAAATAGGGCCAGGACCCACATGTCATACACTGATATTATTAGAAATTCATTTCATTTAAATACTTACAGGTGGGACCCAGTTGTCATACACACATATCCAAATATCTGTTTTATTTTATTTTAAAAGGCATGGGACCCACCTGTAAGTGACTGTGGGGGGGTTATCTCTTAATGGGTGTTTAGAGGTTAATCTAATCTGGCTGGCCCACATGTCATAGGTCCAAAGGGGGTATTTTCTACCCCCCCTCCCTTTTTTTCAAGGGCTTGCCCATGGCTGTGCATGCCGGCGGCTAGCCGAGCACGGCGGCAAGCCATTCCGGCCAAGGGAGGCACGGCGAGGAGCCAGGCGTGGCCACGCGCGCGCAGCACTGGGGGGGCACGGCTGGAGCGTGCCCAAGGGCAGAGGCTCACGGGGGCGCATGGCGGCGCGGCCACACCGCGGCTGCGACGGCGGGGTCAGCTGGGCGAGCGGCCACTGCAGGAACGCGGCGTGGGGAGGGGCGGACCGGAGCTGCGGTCACCGGGTACGAAGGGGAGAGGTCAGTTGGCGCGGAGGCGGCCGAGGTGGCCGGAATCGTAGGCGTCTCCGGCGGTTCCGAGAGGGAAGAAGCTGTCGAAGGCGGTCGATGTAGAAGACCCCGGCTCAATTCCTTCCACGCGAAGACGGATACGTCACCGGCGAGTCTCCTGGATGAACTGGCCGGACCGGAGGAGGTGGTTGGCCGCGCGGGTGCGGCGGTTGCGCCCACGGCCGCGCTCGGGGTAGAGGGAGGAGACGCGGGCGCGAGGCGAGGCGAGATCTGGGGCGCGCGGGGGAACTAGGGTTTGCAGCGTGGGCGAGGCGCCGTCTTGTAGCCGCCGGGGAGGTGCGGGATGGCCGGCACGGCGACGGTGCCCGGCGTGGCACCGGCCGATGCGTGCCACGGGGGTGCCGCGTGAACAGGAGGAGGACGACGACTCGGGGGGGTGGGCTGTGGGCTCAATTCGGGATAGGTGGGGGTAGTGGGCTGGGTGCTAGCCCAGTGGGAGGGGTGGGTTAGATTAGGTTGTTTCTTTTTATTTTCTTTTTCCTTTTCTGTTTAAATTCTTTTTGCATTTCTTTTATAGTCTTAGGCATTTTTGTAAAATATGGGATGTGTCCCATAATTTAGTATTTACCAAAGGTTGGTTCCACAAAAGATTTGGGCAAGTGCAAAAGTCATTTAATATTTGCATTAAATATTAAATGATTAATTTGGGGTTTATCTACTGTTTTGGATTTGTTTAGAATTATTTAAAGATTAATAAAATCTCCAACTAGGTGTGACATGGCCCACTAATTATTAGTGGTTTAATAACAGTCGAAGAAAATTTTTTGAACATTATTTTGCACCTTGGTTTTAATATTCCACCAAAGGGAATTTGATCATTTGATTTTGTTTTCAATGCAAAGGGTTGCACTTGTTTTGGTTCTTGATGATCAAGGCCAATGACCACATTGATCTCAATATCAACACATGGGCATTTGAAAATAGCTTGGAATTGTTTTGATTCATGATGATCCAGGTTCATGATCACATTGCATTCAACAACATCAAAGGCAATATGAATTTGAGCTGAACCAAATTGATCAGACAAAATTTTGAACAGTATTGATGAACAGTAATGATGATTACTGTTCACTGACAGTGAGAGTGTTACACATCGCCTCAAGGCCCTCTCCGACGCGCTCCGCGACGTCGGCACGCCGGTCTCCGACCAGGCCCTCGTCCTCAACTGCCTGCGCGGTCTCAACCCGCGCTTCGCCGACATCACCACCATCGTCACCATGCAGAACCCTCTTTCGTCCTTCGCCGCGACGCGCTCGCTCCTCACCCTGCGCGAGACCCAGCTCGCTAACTCCATGCAGCTGGGCAACCAGATTGCTCTCTACGGCGCCAGCTACAACGACGCCGGCTCTTCCTCCAGCAACACCCGCGGCAATGACAATCGCGGGGATGGCAACAAGAATGGCGGAGGCAACTCCGGTGGGAACCGGAACGGCGGCGGCTACTATCAGAAGAAGAAGAAGAACGGGGGCGGCAACAATGGCGGCAACTCCGGTGGGAACCGGAACGGCAACGACAACGGCAACGACGCTTCGCGTGGTGGCGGACCTGCTACCGTCGGCCCATGGGTGTGCTTCAACCCATACACCGGTCACGCCCAGCAGATGTAGGCACCCCAGCTAGCTCGGCCCAACCCTGGCGCCGGTCTCCTTGGTACACGACCGGGTGTGATGCCCCCGGCGCAGGCGTTCACTTCCCTCGCGCCCCTGCATGGTCAAGCCTTCGACACCAACCCGCCGCGGATCCCTGGGTACACCGGCACCAGCTACAACAGCACCGGCACCAGCTACAACGGCGCTCAGACTTGGGACTGCTCCGCGCTCGTGAGCGCCCTGAACAACGCGGCCACGCCCTCCCAGGTTGGTGGTGGTAAGTGGGTGATGGACTCAGGAGCCACCGCACATATGGCTTCTGACCCCGGTATGCTCCAAAATCTATCTTCTCCTTCCTTTTCTTCTCATGTCACCGTGGGTAATGGTTCTACTTTGCCTATCTCTCACACCGGTCATACATCTATTCCTACTTCCGCTCGCAGCCTCTCTCTTAAAAATGTCTTGGTCGTTCCTAACATCCTTAAGAATCTTATTTCTATTCGTCGTTTCACTATTGATAATGCTTGCTCAATTGAGTTTGACCCCTGTGGTTTCTTTGTCAAGGATCTTCTCACCAAGGCCGTGATCCTTCGATGCAATAGCCGTGGAGATCTCTACGTCTTTCCGTCGTCAGCCAACCACCAAGCCGCCTATGGACTCCTCGCCGCCGCCGCCACCACCGAGCTTTGGCATCGTCGCTTAGGTCATCCGGGCCGCGACACTATGTCGCATCTTCATAAAAAGTCTTTTATTTCATGTAATAAAGCGGTCTCACATGTTTGTCATGCCTGTCAACTTGGCAAACATGTGCGTTTACCGTTCACTAGGTCTACCTCGTTTAGTGTTGCACCGTTTCAACTTATACATTGTGATCTTTGGACGTCCCCTCTTTTAAGTAATTCTGGGTTTAAGTACTATCTTATTATTGTCGATGATTTTTCTCACTTCATGTGGACTTTTCCTCTACGCCAAAAATCCGACACCGCTGATACTCTCATTTCTTTTGTCGCTTACGCCCGTACACAGTTTTCTCGCCCATTGGTCGCCATGCAAGCTGACAACGGGACTGAATTCTTAAACTCCACGGTTACTTCTTTCTTCACCGCACACGGCATACATCTTCGTCTTTCGTGCCCATACACCTTCGCGCAAAACGGAAAAGCTGAACGCGCCATCCGTATTGTCAACGACGTCACCCGCACCCTCCTCTTTCAGTCCGCCATGCCACCGTCCTACTGGGCGGAGTCTCTCGCCGTCGCGACCTACCTAGTAAACATATGTCCTTCACAACCTATCAGTTTTTCTATTCCCTACCATCGCCTTCACAATCGCTTTCCCGACTATGGCTCCTTGCGCGTGTTCGGCTGTCTTTGCTACCCTAACCAGTCTGCCACCGCTCCCAACAAACTTGCGCCGCGCTCGGTTGCGTGCGTTTTTCTCGGTTACCCTAGCAACCACAAGGGTTACCGCTGTCTTGACCTCGCAACGCGTCATGTCATTATATCTCGACACGTCGTATTTGACGAATCAGTTTTTCCGTTTGCCTCCTCTCCCGAACGACAGTCTCACTCCACAACAGCCCTAGATTTTCTTCTTGACCTAGCTGCTACTCATACATGGCCTTTGCATGCACACACACCCTTGCATGTTGCTGCATCGCACGCACCCTTACCTGCTCTGCATGCTCGCCCACTACCCATACATGGCCCCTCTCCTGGCCCTGCCTCTGGTCCGTCCTCCCCCGGCCTGTCTCCTGGCGCACGAGCCCAGCTCACTCCGGGTTCCTCTCCAGCATCGCCACACACGCCACCTTTGCATGCGTCTCCTCTATCCGTCGACAGCACGTCTCCTCCTGTTGTGGTTCACCGGCCGCCGTCTCCGACCAACGTCCAAACCATGGTCACGCGTGCCAAGTGCGGTCTCTTTCAGCCAACCGACCGTCTTAATCTCTCGGCCTCTCACACTATTACCTCTCCAATTCCTAAATCATACCGGGGCGCCCTCAATGATCCACATTGGCGTCACGCCATGCACGATGAGTACCAGGCTCTTGTTCACAATGGGACTTGGTCTCTGGTCCCTCGCCCCTCTCGTGCTAACATTGTTTCAGGAAAATGGATCTTCAAGCACAAGTTCCACTCCGACGGTAGCCTTGCTCGGTACAAGGCTAGGTGGGTTGTGCGTGGCTTCTCTCAGCAGCCCGGGATCGACTTCGACGAAACCTTCAGCCCCGTCGTCAAGCCCGCCACCATCCGCATCGTCCTCAGCATCGCGGTCTCGCATTCTTGGCCGATTCATCAGTTGGATGTCAAGAATGCCTTTCTCCATGGCAACCTTGACGAGGAGGTCTAATGTCAGCAGCCGCCCGGTTTCATCGACGATCGCTACCCCGACTACGTGTGCCGTCTGCACAAGTCGCTCTATGGCTTCAAGCAGGCCCCGGGGGCCTGGTACCAGCGGTTCGCCCTCTTCGCACATCGACTTGGCTTTGTCGCCTCCAAGTCGGATGTTTCGCTCTTCATCTACAAGAGCGGCCAGGACCTCGCGTACATTCTACTGTACGTGGACGACATCGTCATCACCGCTTCTACGCCTGAGCTCCTTCGGCATCTCACACAGCAGCTCCACTCCGAGTTCGCCATGACAGACCTCGGCGACCTGTCCTTCTTCCTCGGCATCTCCGTCAGGCAGTCCTCTACCGAAATGGTCCTCTCCCAACGCCAGTACGCTGTCGATCTCCTCCAGTGTGCTGGTATGACCGACTGCCACCCATGTGCTACGCCGATTGATGTGAAGTGCAAGCTGTCCGCCCATGATGGTGCCCTTCTGACTGATCCTACGGAGTATCAGAGCTTTGCTGGCGGCTTACAGTACCTTACGCTCACGCGTCCTGACATCGCTCATGCCGTTCAGCAAGCCTGCCTCTACATGCATGCTCCCTGCGAGGCGCATCTTACCCTGGTTAAGCGGATTCTCCGTTATGTCAAAGGCACACTTGACCTCGGCATGCATCTCTCCAGGGGTTCGACGACGTCTCTCACTGCATACTCTGACGCGGATTGGGCTGGCTGCCCTGACACGAGGCGATCTACGTCCGGCTACTGTGTCTACCTTGGCGACAACCTGGTGTCGTGGTCGTCGAAGCGGCAAGCTACGGTTTCTTGCTCGAGCGCCGAAGCGGAGTATAGAGCGGTTGCTCATGCTGTTGCTGAATGCTGCTGGATACGACAACTTCTTGGCGAGCTTCATCAACCCCTCACTTCTGCGATTGTTGTCTTCTGTGATAATGTCAGCACTGTCTACATGGCCTCGAACCCGGTTCAGCACCGACGTACCAAGCACATTGAGATCGACATTCATATTGTTCGAGAGAAGGTGTCTCTTGGTCAGGTCCGCGTTCTTCACGTGTCGTCTTCTCATCAGTATGCCGACAACATGACAAAAGGACTTTCCTCGCAGATGTTCTACGAGTTTCGGTCCAACTTGTGTGTCTTTCCACTCGACGCACAACTTGAGGAAGGGGAGCCTTGGCGCAGTGGTAAAGCTACTGCCTTGTGACCATGAGGTCACGGGTTCAAGTTCTGCAAACAGCCTCTTGTAGAAATGTAAGGAAAGGCTGCGTACAATAGACCCAAAGTGGTCGGACCTTTCCCCGGACCCTGCGCAAGCGGGAGCTACATGCACCGGGCTGCCCTGCCCACGTATTGTACTTACCAAATACCTGTATAGTTGATTTGGTATGATCTCCTAGAGATCTTTCTTGTACTCCACAACATGTACCCATATATAATGGCAATACACGGGGTTGCCCCTGGTGAGGCGTTTTACCCTAATCAATCTTGTTTGCTGCGATGTTTGTCATAACATGTTGCAGCAAAATAAAAAATGGTGATGGATCAGTGTTAACCTGGAAGAAATGTTTGAAACTGCAGAGGTTGAACAACTAGGCTAGGGAACAGATGCTCCTTCTCCTTAATTTTGTCCCGCACTGAATCCAATCCACATGATGTATCTGGCATGTCGCGTACTACTCGCTAACGAGCCTGTCCAACCGCTCCGTCTCTCTCATGTCGCTAATTTCTGCGGGAAAATGGGGGTTAGAGTGTAGATTTGGGGAGCAGGGAGCGGGACGGGTGAGTACCGACCTTGAGCGGCGGCGGCGGTGGTGGCGGGCGGGATGGAGTTTGGGGACGCGGAAGGTTGCAGCACAGGAAGAAGCCGAACTCGGTGCTGATGTTTCCCGCCGCCGTGCTTGTCCTGCTGACGCCGGTGGTAGCCGTCGCCATGGACGGAAGGGGACGGGCGGCCGACGAGCGGTGGTGCTAGTGAGATCTGGAGGCTGGCTGGGCCGGAGAGTAGTCGCATCACGGATCGGTCCGGCCGGCTTTGGAGGTGGCGGCGGCGGCGGCTTTGCTACGGTGGTGGCCGGCCGGGGGCCCTCCGTCTCCACTCGGCGAAGAGGAGGAGAGGGGACGCTGAGTTTTTTTTTCTGTTGTTTTAGGGTAACCAGTGACTTCTTCATTCAAGCCCTATTGTGATGGAATACAAACACATCACACATGGCGATTCAAAATAAAAATTATAAACTCTAGATTCAAAATAAAAATTACAAACTCATCACACATGGCCATTCAAGTGACGCACCATTTTTAACAGGTTCATGAGCCTTGAAATCACAAACTCTAGATCTTTCCTACCTAAAAAGAGCCTAGCGTTTCGTTGTCCGCCGGTTAATTTTCGTTCAACCTCGTCTATCATTCCCCGTACGCTAGGAAAACCAAGCCTAAACAATCCACACATCCGATCAAACAAAAGCCGGTGAAGACCTTTCATCGTCGTTTCTTGTCCCGTCATCTCCCACCACGCACACACAGCTTGCTAGGGCGAACT
This sequence comes from Bromus sterilis, assembly GCA_950022295.1. Lineage (NCBI taxonomy): Eukaryota > Viridiplantae > Streptophyta > Magnoliopsida > Poales > Poaceae > Bromus > Bromus sterilis. Next base: position 297,989,667 of record OX465601.1, on the reverse strand, counting down.
GCCACCATGCCTCCGATCCTATTTATTCCTCCGCACGTGTTCTTGTCCAATGTGAGATCCTCTCTCTCTCTCTCTCTCCAAAATGTCCAGCGGCGGCTTGATTCTTGTGGCCCCGTTGAGTATGAGGTGGTAGGGCGGTTGTAGATGGAATGCTCTCTCTCCTAATCATCAACCTTGTTGGTATTGGTTCAACTTTGAAGCCCACGGACCTGGACGGAATGTAGAAATCTGAGCGAGGGGCCTGGAACTGTACGCTAACGGGTAGCATACTCCGTTAACAGCATGGTCCACCTTCCAGCCCACTCGATATACGTATTCGGGACACGCAATTATCAATTTTGTTTATTCACCGTATATTACAAGGGCCCAACGTCAACATCAACTATCGTGGACCAATCACCGATCTGATAGCACATGAGCTCGTCCACACAAACACGACGTCTGTACATGTGTGTCTTCATAGAGATGAAGGTATAATCTTTTAGAAAAATAGATCGGTAGAGAACGAAACGAAACGTGACAGATCAAAAAGATAGAGAGGGGGAGAGCCATAGATATCCCAAAATGAAAGAAACGTGTCGTGCCTGAGCTGCCATGTCCCATGTGTTACATGTGTAGTGTATCACAAGAAAGAAAGCGGCCGCATGCTTTTCTCGCTTGCTTGCTTGTCTCATTAGCCGTCGTGTTTCGGTCCAAACTGACACATGGGTTCCGCCGCTTCACATAATCGCTTTTTTTTTTTTGAAAAAAGAGAAGAGCCTCCGGCCTTTGCATCAATTGATGCATACAGCCATGCTTCACATCACCGCTGAAAATAAGAAGATGAATCTGGCTGATACGAAATGAACAAAACTACGAACAAGGACAGTTTGGTCGTCTACAAGCTCATACATTAGAAAACAATAGACATACATTAGATAGATATGTTTTTAAGGTGTACCATCTCATAATAAACTAAATGATACCCCGCGCGTTGCTGCGGGAACTTTTCGCAAATAATTTAATATTTTAAAATATGGAAAAAAATATGAAACATAGTATAATTTGATTATAAATTATTTTTTGAAAGAAATATTTTTTAGAGTAAAATCTATAAAAATGGTGAACAATCCAAAAATGAGTGTGTATTTTTTTTATTAATTTATTACCTTGACAATATATCAGCGAGATAATATCAGACGAAAATAACATTGAGTAGAGACAACGGAGATGTCACCCTTGGTTAACCTAAAACAATGATAGCAACTACATATGTGCATTCATTAAAAAAATTGTCGCATAGAAAATAAAATGTGAGGTAACTCATAATTGGATTTTTTAATTAAAAAATCTCTTATAAATTCTAAGGTTGAGTGTATAAATTTTTATTTATTTATTTGGTATAGGTTGCATGCACATGCAAAATTAATGGTAGCATGTGCATGAAGAATTAATGGAAAAGGATTTCTACATGGTGGACCTACTTGATGATGTGGATAGCTTGCATGTTAAGATAAATAGTTTAGTGAGGATGAACTATTTAGGTATTATAGAATAGGTTGCATGCACATGCAAAATTAATGATAGCATGTGCATGAAGAATTAATGGTAAAGGATTTCTACATGGTGGACCTACTTGATGATGTGGATAGCTTGCATGTCAAGATAAATAGGTTAGTGGGGATGAACTATTTAGGTATTATAGATGAGATATAGCTTTGGCAACAGACACACCTTAGAGCATCTCCAGCCGTTCGGCCCCCCAAAACTACTTTCGGCGCTATTTTTAGCGCCGCTTGGGGGGCACTTGCGCGGCGATAGCTCTTGGGGCAAGGTTTCCCCCAGCCGCGCCCCCAAGGGCGGACCCAAGAAAAGCGGCGACGCGCACACAAGTTCGAATAGTTTTCTTCCCGCTTCAAAAAACAACATAGTTCGGCGATCAACATGCCATGGTTCGGCGATCAAACGCGCCACAAGCGGCGTGATCTACGCGGGGAACAAAAAAAGTAGGCCGTCCGGCAGCTCTCAAAGGGCCCCGTCCAGGTCGACCGCAGAAGCCAGCGGCTCGCCGTATGTCTCAACCAGCGTAGACGGCGTGCCCGGTGTCGGCGGCGTGCTCTTGGGCGAGGCAGGCGCGTCCAACGCAGGCGGGTCTGTGGGGGGCGCGGGCGGCGTGACAAAGGGCGGCAGCGGCGGCGCCATCTGAGGCAAGATCTTGTCGCGTTCGGAGACGAGCCAGGCCCTCATCTGCGCGTCCACCGATCCCAAATCCATCGTCGCCATTGTCGAAAGGAAGGCGAGATCGGTGTTCCTCTTCTTGGCGGCGGCGGTGTTCCTTAGGAGGTCGAGCTTGGCGTCCTGCTTGCCCAACAGTTCGGCCCACCTCGCCCTGGACGTCTCCTCCCTGATCGCGGCGTTTCTTGCGGCATCGGCGATGCATTTCTCGATGGCCGACTGTCGAGGATCGGCCCCGGCAAGTCCCATGGTCAGGGACCCTGGGTTAGTTGGAGAAGACACAGGTTGGACGATAAGCTCGTCGGCAAACAGGAGGATGCACTTCCTGCTCGATATATTGATTGTGGAGAAATTACAGGGGATGCCAAGGCAGATGCGCCGTAGGCTAGGGTTACAGGCGATGTATGATTCGATGGTCTATGCGTTGCCCCTCCCGGTCTTTATATAGTAGACCAGGTCTTCGGGGAATCAATCTCTAATTACAGGTAATCTAACCCTAGCTTGTACGGCAAGTTCCTGCACCTTCCTTGTCAGTCGAGGACTCCCAACGTCGGTGCCATCTAACGAGCCAAGGCGAGTCCGGCGGTAGCTCCGTGGGCCTTCAATGACACCGGGTAGGCCCATTAGTAGGAGTCGTGGGGTCACCCCCTCGTCAGTAGCCCCCGAGTGCCTGGGGGACTCGAAGAGTCGCGCAGGGACTCGAGTTCGTCTTCATATGTCTATGGCTTGTATGCGCGGTGCATCCGCGGTCGCTGGCAGCATGGTGGCCATGACAAAATCTGTTTCGAGGGATGCTAAGCAGAAAGGGCCCAAGGAGTCGACGGATCGAGCCTTGGTGAATTGCGCTATTGGCAAATACCGCGATCGCCCAATCAAACCCATGTCCCTCGACATGAGCTTGGAATACTGGAGCATAGCAAAAGTCCGGCCGCTTCAGGTCTTACGGTGTTCATTTGCCGCCAATTGGTTGCGTAGCCTAAGGTGCGTCCGCCCGGCTTTATACTTCATGCGCAGCGCATGGAAAGGTTGGGAGTGAAATCGCGCTTCGGCAAGTCCCAGCCCGGCCGAACTTCGCAGCGGGGTCTTACCTACACGCTAGTCTTGCGTGGCATCTGGGCACAGTGTGTCGTGGTTCCAGGAATAGGCGTGTTTCTGAGGCGCGGAGCCTTTATAGTATTTCACCCACTTGGAACAAATCATCAAGTGAGCTGTTCACTCATCTTACTCGCGGAGCTTTGTTTCGAGTGCTCAGGCGAGGAATCCTTCTGCGAGTAATTACTCGAAAGCTGTTTTGAGTTTCCTTTAGAGGTGAGGGAGCACCCGAGACTCTTAAGGGTGCGAGTGGTCACTCGAGCACCTTGTGGGTTCATAGGTGAGGGAGCACCTGTAACTCTAGTGCGTGCGAGTGATCCCTCGAGCACCTTTCAGATGAGTGAGCACCTGGGGACTCTCGAGATGGGCTCCTCCCGATGGGAGTGAGATGTTTTTTCTTTGATGGAAAAAGATCTGATAGGATTTCTTGGTTTCGGTGGCATTCTGATAAGCTTTACTTGAGATGGGACGTTGGCTGGTCTTCTGCTTCTCTGTCAGGATAACCACGTCACTGTGTGGTTATTGTCATAGATGCTTGGCAGTGAACCGTCTTTTCATCTTGACCGGTCATAATGATGAGCTCGGTGGCGTGCGAGCAGCGCCGGTTTAAGTTCCCGAGGCGCGCGTTTCCAACGCGCGTGATTTGATGGAAGTATGAACAGCACGTCCCGTGGGTGAGCATCTTTGGCCTCGGGTTTTGGAGCGTCGGCGTGGTTTTTGATTTCTGGATTAAGTGTGGGCACCGCTTGGCCTTGCCGCGTCGGGGTTTCCTTGCACTATAAATTGGCTTCGCCTTTGTTTGCTTTCCTCCATCTGTCTCCTCTTCTACTTTCCTTTTACTAGCTTTTCATGGCTCCAAAGCGAGGCTTCGGCCGTGGTCGCGTCCGCCGTAGTAGAGGTGGACGTGCTCCTCGTTCTGGACGCGGTGGTCGACAGGGCGCTCCGCTACCACCTTCTTCGTCTTCTGCGGAGGGCTTTTGGCGTCATGACTTCTTATTGCGCGTTCGTGGCCTTAATGCCACTCGCGTTCTTCTTCCTCCTTCTTTTTCTGCCGTTGTGGCCGATCTTGGTTTGGATGGCTTGCTTCTGCATCTTCAGGGGAGCGATCGAGCTCCTTCCTTTGTCGATTTGGAGTTTGACCGTTCCCGCTTGGTCTTTCTTGGCTCTGGTTGGAGTTCGTTTTCTCGCCGTTTGGGCCTGCGCGATGGCGATGTTCTTTGCTGTCGATTTGATGGTGAGAGCACTGTTGCCACCCGTGCTTTTGATCCGAGCGGCAACAGCATGGACCCGCGAGCTCAGGAGTCAAGCAGCGACGTTTCCACAAGGTCTGGGGGTCCCTCGCCTGTGTCTTCGACTGCTTCTTCCTCCAGGGACTCTTCTGGTGATGGTGGTGAGCCGTCTTCAACTGCTTCCCCCTCTGGTTCTGAAGAAGACCTCGATGTCAAGCCACCGGTTAAACGAGCGCGGCAGGCGACTTTGTAGAACTGGAGGCATCGGCGTCATCTTCGCTGGGCAGCTTGGGCGGAGCTGGAGAAGAAGCTAGAGGAGCAGGAGAAGAAGCTGGTGGAGCATCGCCTTCAATGGCTCCGCAAATAAGTCGAGCTTCACCTTTTGTTATGTCATTGACATCATGAGCCTGCTGCTTCGACTCCTCCTTTGTCTGTGATGATGCTTTTGCACTAGAGTCGGTTACCCCTCATGGGCACACATGTAGAAGTCATAATTCCTTGGGTGATTCTTTCTTGTAACACGAGCTGCCTTTTATCCAAATGTAGTGAAGTCCTTTTGTACTGAAAATGACTCTTGTGATGTAAACTGTGCTTGAGTCTTTTGCAACAGAATTTTGTCTCTGGGCTTTTTGTTCGGCCAAGAACTGTGTTCGAGTCCTGGTCAAGAGCTGTGTTCGAGTCCTTGGCGATCAAGAGCTGAGTTCGCCCGAACTTTGCAATGTGTGTTGTATCGGGTGCGCGACAGCGCTTCCAACAGGAGTAGCCCCCGAGGCTACGTTTGAGCTATAAAGTCGAGCGTAGTCTTTAGATTTGTTTCCCTTGTCGCTCTTCCGTTGATTTCTGTCCCTTCATCGGGTGCGCGGCAGCGCTCCCGATGGGAGTAGCCCCCGAGTCTTTAGGTGATCGTTGGCGATCGGGTGAAGACTAAATGAGTTTGTGTCCTGAGCTTCCTCCAAAGTTTTCTTCAGAGTACTTGGTGCTCCATCTGATTGTTGCCATGGTTTTCGAGCCTTGCTGTCGGCAGATGGGTGTTTTTGCTTGAGCGTTTTTTTAAGCTTCAGACTGCGCGAACTGTCTTCGGGAGGCGATGGTCCTCGAGCTCCCGCGTGTTCAGGGGGATTTTTCTTAGGCCCCCGAGTGCTTTTGGTGTGAGATCGCGTAGGCGATAGCAGGGCTCGGGGGGATTTTTCTTAAGCCCCCGAGTGCTTTTTATGTAAGATCGCGTAGGCGATAGCAGGGCTCGGGGGGATTTTTTCTTAAGCCCCCGAGTGCTTTTGGTGTAAGATCGCGTAGGCGATAGCAGGGCTCGGGGGGATTTTTCTTAAGCCCCCGAGTGCTTTTTTATGTAAGATCGCGTAGGCGATAGCAGGGCTCGGGGGGATTTTTCCTTAAGCCCCCGAGTGCTTTTGGTGTAAGATCGCGTAGGCGATAGCAGGGCTCGGGGGGATTTTTCTTAAGCTCCCGAGTGCTTTTTTATGTATGATCGCGTAGGCGATAGCCGGGCTCGGGGGGATTTTTCTTAAGCCCCCGAGTGCTTTTGGTGTAAGATCGCGTAGGCGATAGCAGGGCTCGGGGGGATTTTTTCTTAAGCCCCCGAGTGCTTTTTATGTATGATCGTGTAGGCGATAGCAGGGCTCGGGGGGATTTTTCTTAAGCCCCCGAGTGCTTTTGGTGTAAGATCGCGTAGGCGATAGCAGGGCTCGGGGGGATTTTTTCTTAAGCCCCCGAGTGCTTTTGGTGTAAGATCGCGTAGGCGATAGCAGGGCTCGGGGGGGATTTTTTCTTAAGCCCCCGAGTGCTTTTTTATGTAAGATCGCGTAGGCGATAGCAGGGCTCGGGGGGATTTTTTCTTAAGCCCCCGAGTGCTTTTTTATGTAAGATCGCGTAGGCGATAGCAGGGCTCGGGGGGATTTTTTCTTAAGCCCCCGAGTGCTTCGAAAGGTGGTAGTGTTTGGGCAACGTATGCTTTATTGCGGTCGAGTGGTTACATGAGCTGCCTGTCATGTCCAACCGATTGATGCTAGGGGTAGAACAGTCGCAGGTTTGCGACATTCCATGGATTTCCCACATCTTCGTCCGTCTTTGGGTTCTTCAGTCTGTAGGCGCCGCCTCCGATGACTTCTGATATTATGAATGGGCCTTCCCATTGGGGGGCTAATTTGTGGACCTTCTCTTGTATTAGTCGTAGTACTAGGTCTCCTTTGTTGAAGGTTCTAGTTCGAAGGCGACTGCTTTGGTAAGTGCGTAGCTTGTCCTAGTATCCTTCTGACTTTGACAGGGCCACGTCTCTTGCCTCGTCGACTATTTCTTTGTCGTCTTGGAGTGCTTCTTCTGCTTCTTCTTCTTCGTACCCCGTGACCCGAGGGGCTCCGAACTTGAGGTCGTGTGGTAGTACTGCTTTGGCGCCGTAAACCATAAAGAACGGTTTAAATTGGGTCGCCGTATTTGGCGTGGTCCGTAAGCTCCAAAGTACTGCGGGGAGCTCTTCTACCCAGTTTCCGGCGGCCTGCTCGAGTGGTGCAAGGATCCGCTTCTTGAGTCCTCCGCATACGAGTCCGTTTGCTTTCTCCACCTGGCCGTTGGATTGCGATTGCGCGACTGACGCGTAGTTTATTTTAATGCCTAGCTCTTCGCAGAAGTTCTGGAATTCGGCAGCTGTGAAATTTGTGCCATTGTCTGTGATGATGTTGTGTGGCACTCCGAATCTGAAGATTATTGACTTGATGAAGTTCATGGCCGTGAGGGCGGTGGAACTGGTGATTGGCACCGCTTCGATCCACTTGGTGAACTTGTCAACTACGACCAGTAGATGTGTCCTTCCTCCTTTTGATGATTTCTTGAGTGGGCCGACCATGTCGAGTCCCCAGGTGGCGAATGGACAGGATAACGGTATGGTCTTGAGCTCTGAGGCCGGGGCGTGCGGTCTGTTAGTGAATTTTTGGCAGGCGCCGCAGCGCCGCACTATGTCCTCTGCGTTTCTCATAGCTGTGGGCCAGTAGAATCCTGCTCGGAATGCCTTGGACACGAGTACTCGACTGCTTGTGTGGTGCCCGCATGTGCCCTCGTGGATTTCGAGGAGCAGGGCTTTGCCGTCTTCCTCGTCGATGCACTTTTGAAGTATTTGCGCAATGTTGCGTTTGTACAACTGTCTGTTGATCACCGTGAACGCTTTGGAACGCCTGCTGATGCGCCGTGCTTCGGCCACGTCTTGCGGTAGCGTTCCCTTGATTATGAACCGAAGGAATGGTTTTGCCCAGGCTGGTCCGTCGAGCTTGTCTGCTGCTGTGCCGTTGGGTGTGCTGGTGCCGGTCCCTTCTGACGGGCTTGCTGATGCTACTTGTGCTGGGTCTGTTGCACCCTCTTCGTCCTTGGCTTCCTCGAGTGCCATCGCCAGTGTTTTGATGGACCTTTGGCTGATGCTTTCCAGGAAAATTCCGGGTGGTATTGGTCCTCGGGTCGATCCGATGTTTGCGAGCTCGTCCGCCTCCATGTTGTTGGCCCTGGTGATGTAGTTGAGCTCGCAGCCGTCGAAACTTCCTTCGAGTTCGTTGTAGAGTTTCTGATAAGCTGCCATGTTGTCGGCTAGGGCGTTGCAATTTCTCATCGCCTGCTGGACGACGAGATTGGAGTCCCCGTAGATGATTAGGCGGGTGGCTCCGCATGTTTTGGCCATGCGCATGCCGTGGAGGAGTGCCTCATACTCTGCTTCGTTGTTGGATGCGTGGCTGAAGTTTATCTGGAGGATGTACTTCAGCTTCGTTCCTTTGGGGGAGATTAGGACGACTCCTGCCCCTGCTCCTTGTTGTCTTTTCGATCCGTCGAAGAACATTGACCATGAGTTTGACAGATCCGGGGGGCCTGGTGTTTGGACCTCTGCCCACTCGACCAGGAAGTCTGGGAGTACTTGGGCTTTGATTGCTGTTGGGTGCTTGAACTGTAGATCTCGCGGGCTGAGCTCTATGTTCCACTCGGCGACTAGTCCAGTTGCTCCTGGGTTGTTGAGGATGTCCGCGAGTGGTGCGCTGCTCACTATGGTGATCGGGTGCTCGTCGAAGTAGTGTGACACCTTCCGTGAAGTCATGATGACGGCCAGCAGTAACTTCTGGTAGTGTGGATATCGCTGCTGGGACTTGTTCAGTAGCATGCTGAGGTAATAGATTGGCCTCTGTATGCTTTGGACCTTGCCTTCTTCCATGCGTTCGACGACGAGTGCCGTGCTTACTACGCTGCTGCGTGCTGCTATGTAGAGGTAGAGCTTCTCTTTGTCCCTGGGTACCGCCTGAACTGGTGGAGTTGAGAGCGTCTTTTTGAGGTCCGTGAATGCTTGGCGGGCTTCCTCTGTCCACTCGAATTTTTCTCCTTTCCTTAGCAGTTGGTAGAAGGGCAGCGTGCGTTCCCCTAGCCGGCTGATGAAACGGCTTAGTGCTGCGAGTCTTCCAGTTAGCTGCTGTACTCCTTTTATGTCAGTCGGCTCTTGCGTCTTGGCAATGGCTTGGACCTTCTCGGGGTTTTCTTCGATTCCTCGGGCGGAGACCATGTAACCGAGTAGTTTCCCGGCCGGTACGCCGAAGGCGCACTTCTTTGGATTCAGCTTGATCCTGTATTTGTTGAGTGCCACGAAGGTTTCGCGCAGGTCGTCGAGCAGTGTGTCTGCTTTGTAGGTCTTGATGACGATATCGTCTACGTACACCTGTACGTTCCTCCCGATTTGCTCCTTTAGGCAGGCTTGCATCATCCGCTGGTATGTGGCACCTGCGTTCTTCAGCCCGAAGGGCATGGTCTTGTAGCAGAATACACCGTAGGGTGTGATGAATGAGGTGCGCTCTTCGTCTTCTTCTTTCATCCTGATCTGGTTGTATCCTGAATATGCGTCCAGAAAGGAAAGCAGGTCGCATCCCGCAGTCGAATCGATTATTTGGTCGATCCTTGGCAGGGGAAAGTGGTCTTTCGGGCAATGCTTGTTTACTGGCCCGTAGTCGACGCACATGCGCAGTACGTCCGTGTCTTTCTTGGGCACGAGCAAGGTTTGCTATCCAAGTGGCCTTCTTGGTTTCTCGGATGAACTGGGCGTCGAGCAATCGGTTGACCTCTTCTCCGATTGCCCTACGCTTGGGCTCCGAGAATCGTCTCAGAGCTTGCTTCACTGGTTTCGCGTTTGGTTTGATGTTTAGAGCGTGTTCTGCGAATTCGCGTGGTATGCCAGGCATGTCGGCTGGGCACCAGGCGAATATCTTCCACTCGTCTCGAAGGAGAGCCACTAGAGCAGTCGCCTGTTCTTCTGGCAGGTGGGCGTACACGCGGACTGTTTTGTCTGGGTCCGTCGGGTGTACTTGGTGCGCGACCGTGTCGCTGTCGATGCTGAAGATAGGACCATACTCTTTTGACTCGCTGCGGCTTTCCAATGGGAAGATTTTCTTGTCGACGACCATGAATATTTCTCTCAGTTCTTGGTCCGCTCCGAGTGTGTCGGAGATTTTGTGGAAATCGCGGTCGCATTGGTCTGACTTGACAAAGCTTCCGTTGATTGTGAGGACTCCTGTTGAGCCTGGCATCTTGAGCTTGAGATAGGCGTAATGTGGGACTGCCATGAACTGCGCAAACGCTGGTCGTCCCAATATTGCGTGGTATTGAGATGGCCAGTTGAGCACCTCGAACTCGAGGACGTGCTTGGCGAAATTGCGTCGGTTGCCAAAGACGACCTCAAGCTCGATTGATCCGAGTGGTGTTGCTGCTTCTCCAGGTACTACGCCGTTTAGTACGGTGCTTGACTTCTTCCATACCGACCGAGGGGTCAGCATTTTATGTAGGGTGCTTGCGAAGATGATGTTCATGCTGCTGCCTCGTTCCATGAAAACCTTATCCATGTCATATCCTCCGATTTGTGCGTCGAGCACGAGGGGCGCGTGTCCTGGTCTTGGTATGGCTAGCGGGTGGTCATCCTGCGAGAACGTGACGATGGTCTACGCGTCGTGCAGTTGGTAGGTTTCCATTGGTTTCATGTTCTCGGTTGCTGTAGCCTACAGGGTGTAGGCGTCACGCCGCGCTTGTGGCACCTTGCTTTCCTGTATCATGAGCACCTGCCCATGCGGCGGGCTGCGGCGTCCCTCGGGGTTTGGTGGTGGCGATTGCTCGAGCTCTCGAGCGCGCTTGACTCCTTTGCGTTTTTCGTTCTTGAGGTCGTCGGCCAGCTCGTTGAACATGCGGCATTCTCCCAGGGTGTGGTTGGATCTGATGCGCCCCCATTTCATGTTCAAAGTTGTGAATTGTGCAGGGTCCTGCAAGCTGTTCTCTGACCGTAAGTTTGCTTGACCCGCTGTGCCTCTTCCTTCTTGAGATTGTGAAGACATGCTCATGGTCCTCTGGGTGTTCGTAGAATCGAGGGTCTGTTTCGATTCCTCGAATTGTGTCCTGATGCTTGATGAGGTTGGCAAATTCGTCCGGCCTTCGCTCCGGGTCGTAGTATTCGCCGACCGGTGTCTCCGAGTCGCTGTCTTGGCTGTCGTAGAGTGCCCGCATGGCGGTGCGTCGGACGGCCCTTGGCTCCTCGACTGCGTCGTGCGGCTTGCAGGGTTTGTCCTCGTTGCGGATCTCCCTGGCATGCCTCCTGGGTCGTCGATTCCTCCTTTGGCGGAGATGTTCTTGGTTGCTGTCATCGGGCTCGTAGCCATCGTCGTGATGTTTGGAGGGTGCCCGGGTGGTGGTGGGTCGTCGAAAGACCTGCGGGCCTCCTGCTGCGCGTCGCGCCTCCTCGAGCGGGATTCCTGCGTAGGGGTTCCTTGCGGCTCTTCTGGATCGCCGGTTCCTTCGTTGCTGACGCCGTGTTTGGTTATCTCCACTGTACTGGGTCTGATACGGTTGCGACTCGATCGAGACTGCTGGGGCGGCGAAGATGTTTGCCGTGATATTGAATCCTTCGAGTGAGTTGTGATTTGCTGAAGATGGGACCGCCGAGATCGTAATTCCAACCTGTGTGGTTCCCACAGACGGCGCCAATTGTCGAGGATCGGCCCCGGCAAGTCCCATGGTCAGGGACCCCGGCAAGTCCCAAGCAGGAGGATGCACTTCCTGCTCGATATATTGATTGTGGAGAAATTACAGGGGATGCCAAGGCAGATGCGCCGTAGGCTAGGGTTATAGGCGATGTATGATTCGATGGTCTATGCGTTGCCCCTCCCGGTCTTTATATAGTAGACCAGGTCTTCGGGGAATCAATCTCTAATTACAGGTAATCTAACCCTAGCTTGTACGGCAAGTTCCTGCACCTTCCTTGTCAGTCGAGGACTCCCAACGTCGGTGCCATCTAACGAGCCAAGGCGAGTCCGGCGGTAGCTCCGTGGGCCTTCAATGACACCGGGTAGGCCCATTAGTAGGAGTCCTGGGGTCACCCCCTCGTCACCGACTGCAGCCGCTCGGCACCCGGCGCCGCAGCCTTCGCCGCCTTGGCCTTCTTGTTGCCCTCGGCGGGACGCCCTTCGGACGCTGCCGGCGCCGGCGCGTCTGGGTCGTAGACGCCGTTATTGGTCTTGGCGAGCATCGTGCGCGTCTCCGCCCATTTGTCGCATGTCTCGATCAGCGTGAAGACGTGGATGAACTTGAAGTCCGTGCCGGTGTCATCTCGATACATCCTGAACAAACGCGTGTACTGCAAAAGACATGTCAGTATAGGCGGGAGCGCGGCGAGTTCGCGTCGAGATCATACCTTCTGATCGGCGCTGGCGCCGTTTTCCGGCCGGGCGTTCACCTCCGCTTGAACACCGTGCCACTTGTTGCACGCCGCCTGGATCGCCGCCCAGTGATTTGCCATGGCCTTCGCCCCGCGATCCATGTAGGTGGTCTTGAATTTGGGGTCGACCATCTTGCGCTCGTCGAAAGCTGCCTTGATCCTTAACCAGTACGTGTCGCCGCTTTGGTTGGAACCGGTGATCGGGTCCATGCTCACCATCTTCCATGCCTCGGTGAGGCACTCGTCCTCCTTGGCCGTCCACTTGTACCGGCCCAAGGACTGCTCGCCGCTCTTCCTCTTCTTCTTCCCTTTGCCGCCCAAGTCCTCCGGCGGCGCCTGGGTCTCTTCTTCGACGTCAACCTCGAAGTCTTGCGTCCCCTCGTCGGCAGGTTGGCCGAAGTCGGTGTCCTAGGCGAAGAAAGCCTCCGAACCGACGGCGATGTGAGCCTCGGACCCCGCGGCGATGATGTCTTCCATTTCCGTGGTGAACGGGATGGACTCTCGGCGCAGCAAGGACGGGGCTGCGGCCGCCGCGTAGGCCGGCGAGTAGACAGGCGAGCAGGACGCCGACGTAGTCCGGGGTAGCGGGAAGGCGAGGTTGGGGTTGAAGCCGCTGTGGTCAGGCGACGCCGCCCAAGCCAACGGCGTGGAAGGCGAAAAGTTGCCGGCGGGGGAGGTGACACTCTGCTGAGTTTGGAGAGGGAACATTACCCCGCCGGAGCGAAGAGCCGCGGCGGCCGCAATTACCTCCTTGGCCGCCACCGCCTGCGCGAGCGTCTCCTTGAGCTCACGCTTCGCCGCCGCCGCGGCGTCTGCCGTCTCCTTCAGCTCCTTCGCCGCGGCTTCCTGGAGCTCCCTGGATTGCTGGACGAAGAGGCGGTTGCGGCGGTCGGTCGTCGACACAGAGCGCCGCGTTTGATCGGCGAGCCACTGGCCGTCCGTAAAGCCCTCTGGCCTTGGTAGCGGCGCTCTCGGCTTCCTCGGCTTCTTGGGCGGCCCAGGTGCGCCCTCGATGCGGCGAGGGGCCTCGTATTTCTTCTTCGGCGCCATGGGGAGATCTGGGGGGAAATGGCGGGAGACGGAGCAAATGGCGGGGGAAGGGGGAGAAAACGGCGGGAGGGAAAGGCCTATCTCGCCGACAGAGCGGCCCCACGCGTCTTTTCGTTTCATCCGGCGCCCCCAAGAGACCCCTAGGGCGCTGGGTTTGGGTTGGGATCGCCGGATCCACTTTTGGCCCAATCCGGCGCTAAATGGACTCTTGGGGGCGCGGCTGGGCGAATTTCGTCCGCCCGGCGCGGAAAAAGGCGTCCTGGGGGCCTCTTGGGGGCACGGTTGGAGATGCTCTTAGATAGATATGTTTTTTAGGGGTGCCTTAGAGATAGATATCAACCTGCTCGTCCATAGTAGAAGAAAGGCCCATACTGTGTTGTACCTTACGCCAGTCCTTGGTAACTGAGTGTTGTTTTCATTATTATTAATATCTACATTTCTGAATCATAATTTTTTGTGCCACCCAAAATATGCATATTATATTTGCAAAATTGTAATGTTTCAAACATCTGCTCATGACACTTTGAAAAAGTGATCATAACATTTCAAAAAAACGCTTGGATAATTTTTAAAACAGTTTTATATTATTCAGAAAATGTTCAACTTGTATTTAAAAATATTAAATTAATGTAATCAGAAAATATCATCATGTATTTGAATTTGTTTTCACATGTATCGAATCCAGATGCGTAAAAAAATACAATGTGTATAATAGAACTATACATGTGTTAAAAACAAAACAAAAAGCCCCCCACCCCGGCCTGAAAAAGAAAACTGAAACCAAAAAGAGAAACATTGCAAACCGAGACAAAACGCGCGTAAGAAAAAAAAAACTTTAGAAGCTTCTAAAAACTGCTCATGAAACCAATATTGAGCTAATCTATCTCACGATTGCCTATTACGTGATGGAGAGGGAGAGATTAAGACAAATATGTACGCTCATGCATAATAGAAAGAAGGCCCATCCAAACATCTGATGTTTTTAATACATGTTTTTAAATACTTGATTAAATATATAGATCAAAATTTTGTATACATATTATTATTTTTGTATACCTGACACATTATTATACATATTTATATTTTTACATTACTTGATTAATAATTAAAATGTAAAATATAAAATGTTTTAAATGCATAAATAATATAAAAGATTATATAAAAAATCAATAAGAAATGAGACTATGACCTGTGGGTTTGTGACCTTTGTGATACATTGAACCGGCCTAATATCACGCTCGTTAGCGTGGCCGAGGCTGCCCCGCGTTAAGCGCGAGCACGCCCAAGTACAACAACTCTGATTTTTTTCCTTCTTTATATACCACAAAAAGGGAGACGCGGAGGGATGAGGAAACTCAAAGTGGAAGGACGCGCACAATAATTGAACATGTTTGTATTTATCTTTTTTTGCGGGGAATCAACAATAACTGGACCGGCCTAATATTACGCTCCTTAGGGCGAGGTTGCCCCACGTTAAGCGTGAGTACACCCAAGTACAACAGCTCTGATTTTATTTTTCGGACCACAAAAAGGGTAACGAGGAAACTCGAAGTGGAAGGACGTGTACAATCAATCCAACATGTTTATCTTTTTTTAAGCGGGTAATCAATCAATCGAACATGTTTGACAGACGGTGAAAATCAAATAATAATAATAATCCTGCATTATCCAAGCTTAAGAGATTACTAGCAGCAATGATGAGCTAAATAATGATGCGAAACAATGATTGTTTGGTGTTGAGTGGTGACGGTGAAATGGGAAGTGAAGGCAAGAGAATGAAGATAAGCGAGCCAGGTCAGGGTGTGGGCCATCTGCTGCTGTCCACACGTGCAACCAAGCAGAGGCTTATCGGAGTAGTAGTACTACCAGTTCGACAAGCAACTCAACAAACAGCCTGCTATGCTGCCTGCCTAGCGCGGGCAAATTTCACTGTTTTGACTTTTTTGCAAACTAATTCTCGATCTGACCCTGTTTTAAAAGTATTTTAAAATCTGATATTTTTCTCACCGCCGTCGTCCTTGGCGGTAGGGTTTTAGGACGTACCGCCACAGCGCCTGGCGATAGCGACTTGGTCAAGCCTCCGTTATGTTAACGGCCGCGCCACGTCGGATAAGTGGTACCGCCAGGAACCTAGGCGGTACGCCGTCCAGCCCTACCGCCAGGGACCTTGGCGGTAGCATCTGGGCAGTTATCTGGCCGCTCGGCGGCCGCCAGCCCATTCCTTCTTCTAATCTCAACTTCTTCCCCACTGGTTCCCTCTCTCCGCCCATCCACTCCCCCTCATGGATCTCCATTGTTTCTAAAGCGTTTTTCTGGATCTTTGGGGCAAATCGAAGAGCAAGGTAACCTCCTCCACCCCCTCCAATTAGTTTTTGTCAATCCTTGTTATTTTGGTCGCATTATTATCCAATAGGTGTATGTACATTTGCATAGAATTTTCGATTAATTAGTTAGATGTGTTTGTTTGGGATGAATGTGAGGTTAAGATTTTTGTGCATATATGTGTTTGAATATGTTGGCACGATAAATATGTGTAGTGATATATGTGGATATTTGTATGATAAATGAGTAGGATGTTTTTGTGTGATATGATTATGAGGTTGATATTTGTATTGCTACGATTGTGGTGGTAAAGATTAGTGTGCTTACGATATTGTTAGGTTTAGTATAGAATTTATATGAATACATGTTTATGGATATTTGTGGATATGTGTATGAATATATAATATTGTATATGGTAGATTTTTTTGATGGGTTATCAAATGGTTGATATGAATATGATTATTGTATGTTAGGATGGCCGCTCATGAGGAGAATGAGGGGCGTTGGTATACCATCTTGATCCCGCCTACGACAAGGAACATCGTGGCCGTGCTATCGAGAATGGACGGGTAATAAAAATAATTTGAACCGTCAAATTCATATTTTGTGTAGCTTTGTAGTAATCAACTATTGTTGTTGGCAGGTTTTGGACCATATCCGGATGCGAGGTCACGGAAAGGCTTTGGCATGGGATCCTCGGTTTGAGCCTTACTTTCAAAGAGCGGGCCTTCTAGCTTTCGCACTCTAGTTCAAGCGGGATGCACCGCATTACAACCATGCAGCTCTGTCAGCCTTGGTTGATCGCTGGAGACCTGAGACACACAGTTTCCATCTCACTTGTGGCGAGATGACTGTGACCCTTCAGGATATTGCCATGATCGGTGGACTTCCCATCAACGGACGACCGCTCATCGGAAGAGTGGAGAAAAGAAACTGGCGCCAACGGGTTATCGGTCTCATTGGTGCTTTTCCCCCCTGAAGGGAGGAAGGACAACTGGACATCCGGTGTCTCATTCAAGTGGCTTTCTGATAACATGTCTGGAGTTCCCGATAATGCTGATGAGCATACGGTGGAGCGTTATGCGCGGGATTATATGTGGTATCTGTTATGTCAGGTGGTTTTTTCTGACTGCTCAGGTAACATTTGCCCATGGATGTATGTTGACTTCCTAAGTGACTGGGATGCTGGCTATAGTTGGGGATCAGCTGCTTTGGCCTACTTATACCGCCAGGTAGTCATCGGGGCACCATATATTGAACTATACTTATTTGGATGAGTTTGTGCGATTCTTATCATGACTTGTGCAATTCTGATCATCACTTTGAATTTGCAGTTGGATGAAGCTTGCAGGAAAACATCACTAAGACCATCTATGGGGGGATTTACATGGGCCCTTGTTGTGTGGATGTGGTCACGGTTGCCTATTGGACGTCCTGAAAGAGTTGCACCTGGTCCATGGGAGTTTGTGCTCCGACCTTTTCAGCAATGGGACGATGATGAAGATTTATCTCGACACCCCACCTATGCATATTTTTGGGACAAGACTAAGATCTTTGGTGGGAAGTCAAAAACTTTGTACAAGAGTTTTATCAATGAGTTCGATGCACTCTTGTGGAATCAGGTTTGTATGCTTTTCTAACACTTTGTACTATTTATGCATATTTGTTGTGTAACATTACTGCTCACATACTTTGCAGGTTATCTGGCAACCGTATACAGAAGCTCCACGCGAAGAGTTCAAGTTGAACTCAATGTGTATGAGGGATCAACAACTTTGGCGGATAAGGTGTCCATTGATATGCATCTTCGCTATCGAATGGCACATACCACATCGTGTGGGAGAGAAATTTAATGTGATACAACGCGTTCCACCGGATGAAGTTTACACGGGTGGCTTGGCTCTTCACCAGTGAGTGTTTATCTGGCTCAAATTTATGTGGCTTGGCACTCATTTCTTATATATATTTTTTCATTTTGATATGCAGTATGAACAGGCATAGCTATAACCATATTGTTGATTGGACAACAAAGCATCAAGAATATGTGCATATGTGGGCTGATAGGGAAAACAGGAAGGAGGCGGAAAAGGTGCGCTCCGACGGTGACACGGTCATGGCTTATTTGACGTGGTATGATGATGGTTCAAAATTCCGTTTGCGTTTGAGGCCACGATGGACCGATAAAGATATGTTAACTCTAACTCAAGAGGATAGCTCCGAGGATGAGTACAATCTAGCTGTGAGGAACTCGCAAGGCTATCATAGAGAGTTCGCACCAGTTCTTGATAGAGTGGTAAGTTCATATTAATTTCCATTGCTGCAGTTATGTCATTACACGAAAACTGACAATTGTTGTTAATTTCCAGGGTTGGGAGCTCAACAGGACTATTTCTGATGGTGCACACGCACTCAGGCACCCCCAATCAATGATTTCTGAAGAAACGTTGAGGGAGACGATGAAAGTAAGTACATGGTAGAATTTTTGATGTATTTACTTATTACAATTGATGTCTCATATCTTTTTTTATTCTTTTTCCTTGTGCCAGAAAATAATGAGACGTTGCCGAAAGATTGTCGGAGCTCTTGGTTGTTCTAGTTCGAATGCCGCAAATGTGTATGTCGCCGGTACTTCAAGCCATGGCGCCGCTACTTCAAGCCATGGCGCTGGTTATGAGGATACTAATGAAGGTTATGTGGATTCTGAGGCTGAGTATGAGGATGATGAAGAGTACGAGGATGATGGAGACTATGAGGATGAGATCAATGCGTCACAAATGGCAGATGCACCTCCAGCCACACAACCATCTTAGAGGACCAACAGGGGACCTCACCCGGACCCTTTCAGCCCAGATCTTTTCCAGAGAGACCGGCGTACTCGAGGAGCTCGCAAGGAAGTCCGGTCCAAGAAGAATGAGGACCGTGCATGCAAGAGGGGAAGGAAGTAGTATTGTAGTTGCTTATGGTCATGTAAAACTTTAAGTAGTCTGAACTTTGTGATGCTCTTGTTGAACTTGTTTATGGCGAGCTTCGTGTGAACTCTTTTATGTAGTTTGAACATCGATTGTGTTGGTTATCTATCTAGTATGAATTTGGATATTAATATGTTCATGTAGAACTTGCTGGAAATTACTATGTGAATTGTTATTATGTTGATGGTTTTGATGTGTAGAAAGCAGAACACTTGCTGGAATTCTGCAGAGCCTACCGCCAGGGTCTGTGGCGGTAGCCTTGTGTATGGTACCGCCGTGGACTTTGGCGGTACCCACCATATCGAGCTGGGTGGCGTGCACTCTCAGGGGGGTACCGCCAGGCACTCTGGCGGTGGGTTTTAGGATGGTACCGCCATGGTCTCTGGCGGTATGACTGTGCACTGTTTGCAGCAATATAAAAGGGTGGAGGGGGCCCTCACACACCCCACCCAACCTTATCCACGAATTGGTCCCCTCTCTGCTCTCTTTTCCTCTCTCACATCTTTCACAAATCACTCACCATTGTGCAAGATTTGTCCGATAAATCCGGGACATTTGCATCACTTAAGGTAGAGTACTTCATTCCCTACATTTTGGTTGGTTTAAATCATCTTATTTGGTATCATTAATTTACTTTCAAGCAAACCCTAGTTTTATTTATTTTGTGGTACATATTGTATATGGTGGATGGAATAACTTTATCTATGCTTTATGAAGAATTAGATGTGTTCTTGCCATTTTTAGTGTTAGTGGTTAGGGTAGATTTAGGGTTAGTGGTTAGGGTAGTTTTAGGGTTAGTGGTTAGGGTAGTTTTAGGGTTAGTGGTTAGGGTAGATTTAGGGTTAGTGGTTAGGGTAGTTTTAGGGTTAGTGGTTTGGGTAGTTTTAGGGTTAGTGGTTAGGTTTGATCTATGATTTAGGGTTAGTGTTTATGATTTTAATCTTAATTATGATGAACTCAAAGGATGCATGACCTATATAACCTAGTATTAAAGACTTATCATTTATCAATTTTTTTTTAAATTGAACTATTAAATGTAGGTACTATGTCGTTCAAGGTTGTCACCTTCAAGAGCGAGGAGGAGGCGACGACTTTTCGTGTCCGTCAAATTCAAGATGACATGGCCATTTGGGTTGATGCATCTGAACAGGCTTATCAAGCTGGAAAGGAATTTGGTGAACTCACTGTTGATGACACCACAAGCCAATAGAAAGCTCTTCGTGATTTGGAGATTCATGAAGAAGGGATGAGGCTTGCTTTTGCGATTACTATCGCTTCATCCGCTACTCCCCATGAACTGAATGAGCGGAACTTTGATAAGCCAGGGCAAATCATTGGCTGGGCTATCAAGCAAGGAAAGTCAGATGATCCTTCGAAGGTTGCTCGCTACTCCGTCGTGAGTGATAATGAAGATGGTAAGCGTCATTTGGCAGGATCCAGTGGCTTCTTCATATCTCGTCAGTGATGAGTTTTAGATCACTTCTATCTTAATGGGGATGAACTCTATTATTGTATCGTAGATGACCCGTATCTTAACGGGGATGAACTCTATTATTGTATCGCAGATGACCCGTATCTTAACGGGGATGAACTCTATTATTGTATCGTAGATGACCTGTATCTTAACGGGGATGAAATATATTATTGTATCGTAGATAACCCTTATCTTAACGGGGATGAACTCTATTATTGTATCGTAGATGACCAGTATCTTAACGGGGATGAACTCTATTATTGTATCGTAGATGACCCGTATCTTAACGGCGATAAACTCTATTATTGGTTTTTGCTCCTCCATATAGACAAGCATCAACTTCCTATCCTGTTTTGGAAAGATATTAACATCCCAATCCTGTGTATGGTACTGCCAGAGACCTTGGCGGTAGGTTTAGATGGCCTACCGCCATCCTGGCTTTTTGTGCCAAGTTGCAGAGGGGTTGTGTTCAAAAACCAAAATCCCTAGATGGTACCGCCAGAGACCTTGGCGGTAGGTTCAGATGGCCTACCGCCATCCTGGCTTTTTGTGCCAACTTGCAGAGGGGTTGTCGACCAAAACCAGAATCCCCAGATGGTACCGCCAGAGACCTTGGCGGTAGGTTCAGATGGCCTACCGCCATCCTGGCTTTTTGTGCCAACTTGCAGAGGGGTTGTCGACCAAAACACATTATTCCCAGATGGTAACGCCAAGGGCCGCGGCGGTACCCACCTTACCATACCGCCAAGGACTATGGCGGTACCCACCTAACCCCCCAAAACAACATACTTAATCCATGCAAATGACATAGTTCACAAATTCCAAATGCATGACATAGTTCACTGATACGTTCAAAACGTATCTATAATTTCTGCTTGCTCCATGCATGTTTTGTGTGATATTGCTATGATCTAGATACACTTTCATATACTTTTGACCATATTTGGACTAACCTATTAACTCAGTGCACCCCAGTGCCAGTTCCTGTTTTCTGCTGTTTTTCTATTTCAGTTTTCCCCCATATAAAAAGTGCCAGAAAAATTCGGGAAAATTCAGATAAAAAAATCAGCGTGAAGGAAGCTTCGCGAAGAGCCCTGGAGGGGCCAGAGGGGAGCCAGGGGGGCCCAGGCGGCCACCCGGCGCGGCCGCACCCCTGGCCGCGCCAGGGGGGCGCATGGGGCCCCTGGTCCACCTCTGGCTGCCCCCTTCGCCTATTTATTCTCCGTCACGGGGAAACTCCAAAAAGAGAACCCTATTTCGCAAACTTGCCTTTGTTCCGCCTCCGCCGCGCTTCCGAGATCTGGAGCACCAGAAGACCTCTTCCCGGCACCCTGCCGGAGGGAGGATTGACCTCCGGGAGTCTCCTCTCCACCATGGATACTCCCTGGATGTCTCGTGAGTAGTTTTCCTTGGACCATGGGTCCGTGATCAGTAGTTATGTGATGTTCTCCTCCCCTCTTTGATCTTCATTGTTTAGACCTCGTGAGCTTCCCTACATGATCGAGGCACCTTTGTAATATTTCTGCTGTTGCTATGCTGAGTTTGATCGGATCTGATGCATTATGAGATTATGTTCAGATTGTGATAGAGTAATATATTTGGTTTTTATCTCTTATATTTTTGTTCCTAAGTAATTCTTGCATGTTCTCCGTTGCTGTTTATTGCTTTGGCCAAGTAGTAGGTAGTGACTCCAAGAGGGAACGTTGTGCTCGATTGTGGGTTCATGCCCCCCGATGACACGCTTGAGTGACAGAAACATGAGTCTAGGGGATGTGCTGTTGCCACAAGGGGGAAAACAATGGTGCTTGTAACCGCAGTTACAAGGATTGTTTACTTTACGCAAAGTGCTTTTTAATGCAGTTGTCTGTTGCTTTGGGTTTACACTTTGGGTGGGGCTCGCAACTTAATACCAGCGAGATGTTCTGGATAGATATCTCAAGGTGGATTTAGTAGTAGATGCAGTTGGATTTCGGTCTACTTATTTTGGCATACTGCCTGTGCTTTTGAACTTCTTCCTTTCTTTTGTAGCATAGTTAGCATTGCGGTGCGTTCATAATCCTGTCAATTGCCCTTCTGTAATTTGTTTACCTCGCATAGCAGTTTTATCGTCTTTTGGGAGAGAGACATCACTAGTGAACATAACGTATCCCGGTCCATATCCTTATTACTGTTTCCACGCTATCTTTACTTTATTGCTTTTACTTGCTATCATTATCCCTTGTGTTTTACCCTTTGTAAACAACAAGACCGGAGATGTTGACAACCTCTCTGAACTTCGTTGGCAACAAAGTTATCTGTGTCTGTGTGCAGGTCCACGTCAGTCGCGCCGCTGACACCTACTTATCATCTCTGGAGTCCTACTGGAGACAAACCTTGGTAACTTCACCGAGGAAAACTTGCTGCTGCGCTACATCTCCACCTTCCACTTGGGGTAACCAACGAAGGGCGAGAAGCCATCATTCACAAATTCAACAAATGCATGACATAGTTCACAAATTCCAAATGACATAGTTCACAAATTCCAAATGACATAGTTCACAAATTCGAAACGACATAAGTTCACAATTACAAACGACATAAGATTCGAATGCACGTCATAGTTCATAAGTTTTGATCGTACAACTAGAGTGAATACGAGTCTACTGGGTAGACCGAGGATAGTTTCCCTTCCTCTTCTTCGCATCCTCCTCCTCCGCCTCGTCCTTCATACGACTCGCCTCAAGAAAGACCTTCTTGTTGAATTCCCTTTCCTCTATCTTTTTCTTTGCATTGAACTCAACCAAATACTTCTGCCAATGCTCTTCGCGTTCCTTTTGCTCCTCCTTTTTCCTGAGTTCCATAGCTAACATTTCCATCCTCTCTCTTGCAGGTGCTTCTTTCCGCATTTTTTCGCGCTCAGCCAGCTTCTCATCAAATTCCTTTCTCTTGGCAAGTGCTACCTCTAGCACTTTCTTCGCAGCTTCATCCTTTATGACTTTTTGGGCGGCTCGGTCCCACCACCCCCTCAAATCTCCTACATCTTCATTCTTCCTGGCAGCCTTGATGGGTTGGGAAGAAGACGTACCTACAAGAGTGTGCAAATTTATTGTTTCTAAAATAATTACGTGAATGAATGGACTATGTTATAATGATGAATTAATATTAAAGTTAATATGATACCAATGATGAATGGTTTCCCATGCTTGTGACGCTCCATGTCCTCCTCTTTTGCAAGCATTGCATTGCGTAACTTATGTGCCCTTTCCTCCTCACGAGCCTTCTTTTCTTGCCTCAACCTTTCCTCCTCACGCTTCTTTCGCTCATGTCTCTCTTTCTCACGACGCTCTTCCTCCAACCCTTCTTGAAATTGTGCTTCAAACCTCCTCCGCCTATCAGCCCAATCTTCCTTTTGAATTTTTTTGAATATCCTCTGGCACTTCATTATCTATGAAAGTGAAGTACTTGCAAAGAGAAGGAGGAGACTACATACAACAAATGATTGTAGTTATTTCTGAACATGACAAAAGACAAAATGAGAATTGAGACACAGTTGTTATTCATAGCGGTGGGTTATCGTACGCGTTAGCTGGCCGCGCACAATCATGTTCATAATTGGGACACATGAAAAATCTTCTTCCCTCTGTCCACGCCTTCTTCCTGTCAGTGGACACCTTGAGAAGACATAGATCTTCACACCAACAAGTAGGTCTTCTCACGAAAGCATCCTTCTTGTTGTCCAAACTTGCCGGAATCCGCTTATCGGGCATGTCCTCCTCATCGGCGCACGGAGGCCTCGTGAACGAGCCGGATGAAGCCATGCCTACGAAAAAGTTTGTTCTTATCAGAATACATTAAAGAAATAAATACAAGAATATTAAAAACAAATAAAAAGTAACAATTTGGTACTCCCTCCGATCCTAAAAAAGTGTCTTAAAAAAACAACTAAGATAGTTATAGTTCATAGTGTAACTTGCGACACTTTTTGGGATCAGAGGTAGTACCATTTTACAACCATCAACCATCTGGATTACGCAAATAATTGAAAGCAGATTCTCTACGTCCACCACCCGAACCACCACGAGTTGAACCACCTCGACGCGCACCACGCGCACCACCACGAGTTGAACCACCTCGACGCTCACCAGCTGAACTACGATGACTAGAACCACCTCGACGAGCACCACCAACACTTGAACCACCTACAGGACCACCAGCACGACTTGAACCACGTCTTCCAGCACCTCTGGCTGAAGATGGTTGCCTTGTGCTAGGATTGACCCCTTTTGATGTTTTTCTTTTCTTGCATGTCCTTGCATTGTGGCCCGTAATGTTGCATGTATCACAATTGTTGTTAGTGTCAGGAGCCTCCATGAAATGACCGGTACCAAATTGCTTTGTGCCATTATATCCACCTAGATCAATATCACCCCTAATCCTCTTGTGACGCCTTCTTCCCTTTGTAACTATCATGAGTGTAGGATCAGGTTTAATATTAGGTCCATCATACTCAGGCCATTGTGATTGGTCTAAGAAAGGGTGGAATTGAGGTGCCCATGTCAACCTAGTAGCTTCCAAATTGAATTGATGCAACCGCACCCTATTCCCATCTGAAACTTGCAAGTTTCTTGACCTCGCCGTCGTCATCAAATGTGAGCATGGCCAATGGTACTTACTAGGCCTCTCACACTGGCACCACCGCGTCTTCAGGTGCACCTCGAGTGCACAACCACCGTTGATACACCATCAACTGTTGTGCCACCTGGCTCATAAACTTGGTACACCATTTCTTGCTCATTAAATATAATGATCTCTTTGTGCGATGACTTGCTACGTTGGAACTTCAACCATTCATCAACCTTCTTTGGATAATTCTTTTTCTGACCTATCCATTTAAAGGTTTTCTTTGAATGCTTCAGAAATACTCGTTGAGATTGAAGAAAGTGTACTCAAGAATTGCAGTCACAGGCAACGAATGGACACCCTTCAGCACATTGTTGAAACACTCAACCATGTTGCTCGTCATTTCACCATATCTCCAACCGCCTTCGTCATGAGCATGCGCCCACTTGTGTTTCTCATCATAATTCCTTTGCAAAAATTCTCTTCCACCCTTGTTCACCGCTACGTAAAGTTTATCATAGCGAGATTGGAATGAATCGACTGTGAAGGCCACACAAACATTGTTTAGATCCTTGCAAAACTCCTTGCTTTTACAAGCCCGGTAAAAATTTGACACGAAATGCCTCATGCACCATCGGTGATGAAGTTTTGGAAGGCCTGTAATATCAATGTCGCATGCCTTGAGTATGCCATGGTGCCGATCCGATATGATGCATACATGTCTATCCCCCAACAACCTTTCTCCTCACAAGATTCATGAACCACTCCCAGTTGTCCTGGTGCTCTGAAGGGACCAAAGAAAACGCCACTGGCAACACATGATCATTGGACGAGTGTGCCATTGCTACCAACAATGTGCCTTTGTATTTCCCGGTCAAAAATGTGCCATCAATTGACAATACAAGCCGACAATGCTGAAAAGCGATGATGCACTGACCATAACTCCAAAAGGCACGGTGAAACACTCTATTATTTGCCTTCACCTCATAGTACATGCCAGGGTTCCTATGGGCAATTGCTCCCAACAACCTCGGAAGGCGATTGTATGCCTCTTCATAATCTCCATACAACATCCTAATAGCGTTTGCCTTCGCCTTCCATGTTTTCCCATACTTGAGTGGGTATTCGTAATTACTTCCCAAAGTTTCCATTAAATATTTGACCTTCACAGTTGCATCACAAGCAATTTCCTTCATCAACTTGTAACCAAGGAATTCATACGTGAGCTGACGGTGTCCATGAATAAGATCTTCTTGCTTCACTTCAGGACAATTGTGAGTGGCTACACAACTTTTCAATACCCATTCTCCGATTTCAATAATCTTTCTTCCACGAAACTTCCATGGACATCCTTATTTGTCACATTTCACGGTGTAACGCAAATTTTTGTTTGAGTGACCAACAATGAAAGGCCGATGATTCCTAATGGCATACTCAGTCAACCACATCCTAAACTCTTCCAGACTAGCAAACTTCACGCCCTTCTTCAAATAAGCATTTTCATCCTTACCCTCCTCTCTAGGGGCGGATTGATTAGGGCAAGATTTAGCCTCAATCAACGTCATTCTCATGCCACCATCAACTGTGGCCTTATTCGCAAAACTAATATCATGAAACAAAGGTATCCTTTTTTTCTTCCCCGTCAAATTCCTAAAGATTTCATTTTCTTTCTCAGTGAATCCATCCTCATCCAATTCTTCTTGTGGACCTTCATCATCCGAGTCATAAGCACACATACGCCTAAATGGTAGTTCTCGATCCATGTCTTGTTGTGCAACAAATACCTCCAAATCACCTACGTGATTATTATGAATCTCTTCAACATCCAAATCACGAGAATCCTCCTCCTCCTCCTCATCATCATCATCCTCACTACCACCACCATCAACATAATCATCATCCTCACCACCACCACCACCACCACCATCATCACCATCTACATCTTCCTCATCTTGATCAACACCACCACCACCATCAACATCATCATCATCATCATCATCATCATCATCGTCGTCGTCATCTTCATCATCATTGCCCATTACTTGGCTATTTGGTGGCTGACTACAAGATTGGGGGGCATAAACATCCTCAATGTGTGGCACAATTCTACTCACACTCATTTCATGATTTTGAGATGAGAGAAATCCTTTCAAGCCTATTTCTTCCGAAGGACCCTCAAACTTTGTAGCAAACAATTCTAGTCAGTTGTCCTCCGAACCTGCAACTTAAGCTTTATATACATTCCAATGCAAATCTGAGGTGATAGGCATAGTCTTCAAACGATATTTCAATCCCACTCCAACATCATACCTTCCTACTAGTTTTACCACATCATTGGGGTTCATCCACTTCAAAACACTTCTTACTTTTCCTAAAATCTCCTCATAAGTAGGACTCCTATCAAACACTAACACTTCCTCATCATTGTCCGTGTTGCTATTAAAGAATGCATCTTTGTCCACATAATGAAGATTAACGAGTTTATCCATCTAAATGAAAAGCCACCAAAATAAGCATATTATTGCCAACACTATTACTTATATCCAATACTATGCATTTAATCGAACAAAATGGTATTTCATTTTATTTATTATTACTATGTAATACCATTACTTAAACATAACCCTTACAATATCAAATAAAAAACATAACACTAACCCTAACCCTAAACCTAACACTAACACTAACACTAACCCTAACCCTAACGATAACAATAACCTATAGAAATAACAAGCATTTGTGCACCATTCAAAAAGAGCACAAAGAGATGCATATATCTAACACAATATAAATTAAAGTAACACAAATTGTAAAACTAGGGTTGACTACAAAATCAACATATGGAATGAAAAGAGAGGATTTCAACCAAACAAAATGTGGGGGAAGAGGAGTCTACCTCAAGTGATGCAAATGCCCCGGATTCACCGGACAAATTGAGCACAATGGAGAGGGATTTGAGATGGGGTTGAGATGAGAATGTAGAGGAGAGAGGGCAGGAGCTCGAGGAAGAAGGAGAGAGTGGGGGTGAATTCTTGGGTGGGTCACTTAACTGGTCACCCGAGGCCCACTTAACTGGTCAGGATGGTACCGCCAGGGTCCCTGGCGGTATGGTATAATGTGGTACCGCCAAAGTTCATGGCGGTAGCCACTTATCCGACATGGCACAGCCGTTAACCTAACGGAGGTTTGACCAGGTCGCTACCGCCAGAAGATGTGGCGGGACGTCAAAAAACCCTACCGCCAAGGACGACGGCGGTGTGAAAAAGGTCAGATCCCGAAATAGTTTCAAAATGGGGTCAGATCGAGAATTAGTTTGCAAAAAAGGTCAAAACAGTGAAATTTGCCCCTAGCGCGTGCGTGCAACACAGACACCCCTCCCTTCTCCTGTTATTAAAGCCCTCAAATCAACTCGATGTGGTTAGAGCATCTTCAACATGCGCACGCACGGCGCGCTAAAATATTTTTAGAGCATTGAATTAGCGTTAGCGTGCGATAGCGGGAGTGCTATTTCAGAGGCGCTAAATTTTAGCGCGTGGTTGTAGCGCTCCAGCAGGCGTTCTTTCCAGCGCGCGGACAGAGCAACATACCAAAGATGCAAATAAATTTGGAAGTTCAATCATAGTTCGGAATTAGATCAACAGCAAAATATTACATGGTTCGAAATCATTTCACCACAAACAAAAGAAAGCATCGTTTTTGTGGTTCACCACAAATTATGCATCGTCTTCAAGCTTGTCCTCCTCCTTGTTCGTTTCCTCTTCTTCCTCCTCCTCTTCCTCCTTCTCTTCTTCCTTCTCTTCCTCCTCCTCCTCCTCGTCCTTCTCCGCATCGATAGCCATGTTTGTCGAAGGTGCTCCCATGCCTCCCATGAGCGATCCAAAACTCATGCCACCCATGCCTCCCATCGAGGTCATGCCTCCATAGCCTCCCATGGCTCCCATCGAGGTTATGCCCCCACCCATGACTCCCATAGAGGCCATGCCTCCACCCATGACTCCCATCGAGGCCATGCCTCCACCCATGGCTCCACACATGGCGCCCATGCCTCCCATGGCTCCACACATGGCGCCCATGCCGCCCATGGCTCCACCCAAGGCGGCAATGCCTCCACCCATGGCGCCACCCACGGCGGCCATGCCTCCACCCAAGCCCATCAACCTTTTTTGAATCAAGATTTGATCACGACAAAGGTTGATGTAATCCATTTTCTTTTGATCAAAGTTTGATGTATCCATGAAGAAGATAAACTTCTCATATTGCATCAATTTTTCATGCTCCAAAGCCATAGCCAATTTCTCATCCATGGCCAATTTTTTCTCCTCCAAATCCAACCTCCTCTCCTCGGCCGCGGTCACTTGGCTCCTTGCGAACCTCCTATCCTCATTTGCTTCTATTCTTGCCTTGATAATTTCATCCATTGCATTTTTGATCTCAATGTCGCCACCCTTCTTCTTCTTTGCTTTTGCTTGCTTGCCTCCATTTGGTCTTATTGTCTTGGAGTAGGCAACCGAGTTTGGAGTAGGGTTTCTCTTCTCCTCTTCTTCACTTGATGCATCATCCTCCTCAATCAAGATCACCACATCAATGTTTTTCTTGCTTTTCTTTGGGACCTCTAGTCCATCACGTGTCTTCCACTTCTCTTCTTCCTTCAACACATCAAAACAATGGGCCAACAAAAATACCCTCCCTTCCTTGATCTTCCCATTCTTGGAATTTTTGTCTTCTCCTCGGAACAAGTTTTGTGCAATATTGAGCAACAAAAAAAACCGTTAACCGTTAGTGGAAAACATGAAGCATGAACAAGGCATGAACGAAAAATGGTATTTACCCTATCTCTATCATTAGTGTCACTCGGGTTGAGGTTGTCAACCGCCGTCAAAGACGCCGCCCACTTTTGACAATCACCATTGATCACCGACCATCGGGAACGAAGAGATCTAGCGGTGCGGTCATTTCCACTAGTATTGTGTGCATCAAAGTGCTCTTTCATTCTAGACCAATATGTATCTCTTGTTTGATCCGTTGCAATGGTGGCATCCATAGACACATGCAACCATGTCTTGCATAGCAAAACGTCTTCGTGCACGGTGTAGTTTGAAGCCCTTCCTTTCGCCGGTGCACTGACCATACCCTCACCATCATCATCCACCTCATATTCTTGATCATCACCTTCATTGGTTTGAGGACAATTGATGGAACCAATATCCATATGTGACAAATATGTATCATCGGCGGTACTACAACATTTGAATAAACTTTGTTGGTCCAAATGTTGCACATTGAGCAGACAAAAAGAGACAATGATTTTTTTTACCTTGTAGGCATTCCATCAAACACTTGGCGCGCGTCGGTCGCCGGCTCAAAGTTGAGCTCTTCAAGCTCCACGGGCGGTGGAGGAGGGGGCTGCGGGTGCGCTTGCGGGCGCGCTGCGGTCTTCTTCTTCAGCCGCTTCGCCGTCTCGGCGCCGGTCGCGCCCGTCGCGCCCATCTTCTTCGCCGCCTCTGTCGCAAGCCGCTTGCCGAGCGTGGTGCTGCGCGGGTTCTCCGCTGCAGGTTGAGGCGCCAAGAACAGCCCGTGCGCGAGATGGGAAGCCAGAGTTGGCGCGGCGCCGGCGAGAGAGACTAGGGTTGCTGCCGTCGCGCGAGCGCTGGTGTCAATGGGCTCTCCGAGCTCTCCATCGCCTGCGATGGCGCAGGCGGGGCGTGGGGAGGAGCGCAGGCGGGCGCGACGCCGGTGGATCGCGAGTGGGAAGGGGTGATTGTGTTCGCGCGCTTGGCTTTTCGTTGTCCAGCGCGCTGGCTCGGGCGCCCCAAATACACCGCGTGTCAGCCAGCGCGCTGGGCCATTTTTGCAGCGCGCGGTCGGTTAGCGCGGCTGCTGGAGCGCGCGATATCGGCCGGTGCGCTATATGACAGTTTTTAGCGCGCCGGGGCGCCTATGGCGCGCCTGTTGAAAATGCTCTTAGACCAACTCTATCCGTTTGTATTGCAAAATAACTGTCAATATCAATTGAGTATTTTTCCAGGGCTATCTTACTGAGCAGTTCTTCTGCGATTAGTCCATCGGATTCGTCGAAGCTCTTCATCCGGACCATGTGTGCTTGTTGTCTCGGTCTCTCTACGGGCGGAAGCAGGTACCCATGCGTGATGCCAACGCATCGCCACTTTTCTTCAGCAGCTCGGGTGTCGCTCTATCCGCTTCGACGCGTCACTGTTTGTCTATCATCATGGAGCTGCGAAGGCTTATTTTCCGCTTTACGTTGTCGATATCATCCTAACGACATCCTCCATCGAGCTCCTTAATCGCATTATTGCTCGTCTCCGTGATGAGTTTGCCTTGAAGGATTTGGGTCCTTTGCACCATTTCCTCAGCATTGTAGTGGCGTGACGCACTGATAGTTTTTTTTCATCAGCAGAGACATGCTCATGAGATTCTTGAGCGTGCAGGCATGTTTAACTGCAAGATTGCCACTACACCTTTTGACACGAAGGCCTAGATCTTTGCGCTCGACGGCTCACCTGCACCAGACTTCGTATTTTATCGCTCCATCATTGGAACATTGCAGTACTTGACGCTCACCTGTCCTGATTTGCAGTATGATGTGCAGCAGATGTGCCTTCACATGCACGCTCCTTGTGATTCCCATTGGACTTTGGTGAAGCGGATTCTTCGGTATATCAGCGACACCATGGATCTTGGACTCACGTTGACGGCGTTCTCCTCCACCGAGCTTGTGGCATGCCCGGATGCTGACTGGGCTGGCTGTCCGAACACTCGGTGTTCTACCTCCGGCTACTGCGTCGGGGTTTCCCTAAGTTCGTGGTCGTCTAAACGACAACCGACCAAATGCGATTGTGTGTTAGAGTTGCGCTTGTAGGGGATAGGATTTGTCTGTGCGTTTATAGGAGTGAGTTTATGCCCGTGTATGTAAGCGTCCGCGTTATATTGTGTTCTCATAAAAATCATTACTCGGTTTAATAAGATAAATATTGCTGTGTATATTGCGATATCTGTACTATCTAAAAAAAGGATAACGATTCCTCACGGTTCCTTTCAAGTGTTTTGCAAGAAGTTTCGTCAACCGGTTTATTTTCTTCCACCACGCCTCTTCATCGAGTTTTTCGTCCAACCAGTTTTCTTATCCCACCAAATCTTATTTAACCACACCTTATTATATGCGACTTAAAGCATATTAACATCTTTCCATGCATAATTCAATCACGTTAATTAAATATTTCCATATATCATTCAATCACATTAATTAAACCTTTTCATATGTAGCTAAATCACATGAATATGTTGTGAGGAACACGAGGATTTATTTCCCCGTTGCTACGCACGGCCATTGTCCTAGTATTTCTAAAAAAGACACTGCTGCTGCGTGCACTACCAATAATGGTAGGAGCACGTATGTACGTGTACGTGTCAGCTGGCAGAGCCGGTGCAGAGCGTGACATATCGGAGAGAGGAGAGAACGGAGAGGTCGGTGGATGGAGCAGAATGAGACGTGTCATGAAAAGGAGGAGGGGGCTGCCAGGCAAAAATCACAATTCTTACCCTTGGATCAAACTTCAGCACAATTTGACCCTCTGGGTAAACAATTTTGAAAACTAACCCAATATGGTAGCGCCCGCCGCGATGACGCTACCCTCTATGGGGTAACGTCATCGCCAGCGGCGCTACCCTATTGCCACCGTGGCACTGGGGCCCGCGAGCTCTGAGCATTAGGGTCCGGAGGCTGCTATGGTAGCGCCTTCAGCACTGGCACTACCCTCTTGTATAATCGAAACTGGCATTCTCTCGTTCCTCATTGCATCTCGATCTAGGGCGTGTTTCTTCCGTGCGGCAGAGGGCGACAGGTGAAGAAGGTCGCCGGCGACGAACCAAACCGCGCTCGAGGTGCGGCTCCCTCTCCTCTCTTCTCCTTCCCTCTCATCATATCTCCCTTCTCCTTCCCTGGCCTCGCCTCTCTCCAGGCGGCGGCGGAGGGCGCTGCTCGTGGAGTCCAAGCGGCGTTGGACGACGCTGCTCGCCCGAGTCCAGGCGGCGGTGGACGGCGCTGCGACCTCTCCTCTGCAGGTATGGGCATTTCCTCCCCTGCCCCTCTCCAGCACCTCTCCTCTCCCTGCCCTTCTCCCCTACCGCCCCTATGGCACAAAATTAGAGCAATGCTACAAATGCTTGAGTTGGATTAGGCTTTGGTGTAGTAAATTTCAATGTTAATGCTTGAGATGGAAGAAATGGACAGTGGGAGTAATTAAATGTTATTTTCAGATTTTTAGACATGTGAGAAGTGCTATGTTTACCTAGTTCATGTTGATAGTCGATTTCGCCCCTTCAAATTTTTAGGGATGGGTGGAAATTTTCAGGGATGTGAGAAGTGCTTAGATGGAATTACGTTGTGCAATTTTAGTTGATATACATGAGCATTGGAAGCCAAATATTTGAGTGTGTAACCATATAGATTTGTGTGAGAAATTTTCAGAGTTGTGACAAGTGCTTAGATAGGATTTTTCAGATATGTGAGAACTACATTAGATAGGGTTTTTCAGCTTTTTACACATGTGAGAATTGCAATTTTACTTCATGATACACTGTGTTTTTTTTATAGATGGATATATGGAATAGATGGAATTACATTGTGCAATTTTAGTTGATGGTAAATGAGCATTGGAAGCCAAATATTTTAGTGTGTGCCAAACATGAGCATTACATTTATATAGAGTGTGTGCTAATTTGTATTTTTGTAGGATGTCGGAATCAAGTAGCTCCGTACAATCAATTCTTCATCCACACTATGATAACGAACACCGTGGGATGTTGATGGCGGAAAGGGGCGAGGTAATGCAAATACACCATGCGGAAAGAGGCGATCATGACAACCCGCTTCGACGGCCTACTTGGGCGTACAAGTGGGATGTGGTGGCGGAAGTCACCGATGACCCGAGTATTATGTACCGCACGTACATAAACGAGTTCGATGCACTTACGCCAGAGCAGGTAATATTCATTCTTGTAAGATTGCAATTCTTATTTGGGGCTGGAGATAGGTAATAACAATCCAAAAACTTGCGGTATTTGATAGGTTAATTTCTATCCATATGGACTTGGGGATGGTGTTGGTGATACTTTTGGTCAATTCGAGTTGAACCCAATGTTTTTGAAAGATAGACATTTATGGATGATAAAGGCGCCGATGATATGCCTGTGGGCTGTCGAATGGCACTTGCCTCACTGTGTCTTGTCTCAGTTTGGATTATATCAATCTTTCCCGCCGGAGTGGATTGATACTAGTATTTACCTTCATGGGTGAGTTGCGCCTCAAACCACGAGTTGCGTAACTTCAGTGTCTTCAAAAGACAAACATCTTTACACCAACATATATTCGTTGTCGGAAGAACACCCCACCTATTGCGCTTCTTGGCCTCTTCCGGGGTCTCTCCCAAGACGAACCAACATGTTGAATCGTCAGACATGCCTACGAGCAAAAAGTTAATATCAAATTACATGAAGTAAGTAAAAATCATGGAGTAGAGAACAATAACAATTATATTATTACCTATCATGCATGACTTCGACCACGACCGCGACCACGAACATGAACACGACCACGATCAAGACTATCGGTAGGAGATATACCAAACCAAAACCTCATCATTTCTCCCCTTGGAGGAATATAATGGGCGCCGCCACCACCGCCACCATTACCTCCACCACGACCATAAGCAACACCTTCTTGGCTAGGACCTTGTTCCGAACTTGTTGGTGATGGCGCGAGAGTTGACGGGTGTAGTCTTCTCGCCCTTTCGTTGGTGAGCCCCAAGTGGAAGGCGTGATATAGCACAACAGCAAATTTCCCTCAGTAAAGATACCAAGGTTTGTCTCCAGTAGGACTCCAGAGATGATAAGTAGGTGTCAGCGGCGCAACTGACGCGGACCTGCACACAGACACAAATAACTTTGTTCCCAACGAAGTTCAGAGAGGTTGTCAATCCCTCCGGTCTTGTTGTTCACAAAGGATCAAACACAAGGGATAATGATAGCAACTGAAAGTAAAAGCAGAAAAGTAAATGAGCGTGGAAACAGTAATGAGGATATGGACCGGGATACGTGATGTTCACTACTGATGTCTCTCTCCCAAAAGACGATAAAACTGCTATGCGAGGTAAACAAATTACAGAAGGGCAATTGACAGGATTATGAACGCACCGCAATGCTAACTATGCTATAAAAGAAAGGAAGAGGCTCAAAAGCACGGGCAGTACGCCAAAGTAATTAGACCGAAATCCAACTGCATCTACTACTAATCATCCACCTTGAGATATCTATCCAGAACATCTCGCTGGTATTAAGTTGCGAGCCCCACCCAAAGTGTAAACCCAAAGCAACAGACAACTGCATTAAAAAGCACTTTGCGTAAAGTAAACAATCCTTGCAACCGCGGTTACAAGCACCGTTGTTTTCCCCCTTGTGGCAACAGCACATCCCCTAGACTCATGTTTCTGTCACTCAAGCGTGTCATCGGGGGGCATGAACCCTCAATCGAGCATAACATTCCCTCTTGGGGTTACTACCTACTACTTGGCCAAAGCAACAAACAGCAACGGAGAACATGCAAGAATTACTTAGGAACACAAATATAAGAGATAAAAACCAAATATATTACTCAATCACAATCTGAACATAATCTCATAATCCATCAGATCCCATCAAACTCAGCATAGCAACAGCAGAAAGATTACAAAAGTGCCTCGATCATGTAGGGCAGCTCACGAGGTCTAAACCATGAAGAACAAAGAGGGGAGGAGAACATCACATGTTGGCTAGGAACTTGTTGGCTAGGACCTTGTTGGCTACCACCTTGTTGGCTAGGACCTTGTTGGCTACCACCTTGTTGGCTACGGCCTTGTTGACTACCACCTTGTTGGCTCATGCTTGTGTCATTTCCCTTTGATCTCTTCTTTCGAGTACAACCTCTACTATTATGACCATGACCATTACACTTCTCGCAACGGGCACTTGAACTAGCTTCTTGGAATAGGTGGTTGTTCCAACCTCGCGTGCCTCCTCCACCCCATCCATCCATGTCACCCCTAAAGCGTTTTGCTTGGCGTCTTCCACGTTTCACCAACCTCATTTTGGGATCGGGCCAAAGTGGAATCCCGTGATACTCCGGCCATTGCGATTGGTCAAAGTATGGGTGAAGTCTAGGTGCCCAAACCTTTTTGGTCGTCTCTATCATGAATTCATACTCTCTCATGCTGAGCGGATGGTTGTAATCCACATGTCTAACACGTGCCGCCGCCCGCAAGTGTGCGCATGCGAGATGAAGCAAAAAAGGCCTTTTGCATGAGCAATCACATGTCCTTAGAGAGAGACCAAACGCCTTGCCTCCGTGTTGAACACCATCGCTTGTTGTGCCTCCTGGCTCATTGACTTGGTAATTCCATTCTTCGTTATCAAAAAGTATTGGCTCAAGGGTGTCCGCCTTCCTTGACTGAAAATGTATCCAATCGGTGACCTTCAGTGGATATTTGAACTTAATATTCTTATTTTTATCTCCTGCAATCTGCTTATCCGTTTCCTCCGAGTAATCAAGGAAATACTCTCTCAACTTGTCAAATGTATATTGAACTATTGCTGTGACCGTCAATGCACGGACACCCTTGAGCACACTATTGAAGCATTCTACCATGTTCCTTGTCATTTGACCGTACCTTCTTCCACCGTCGTCAAACACTCGAGCCCACTTCATCACTTGAGACTCGTGCCTAAGGAGGAACTCTTTACCGCCCGCCGAAAGATCACCTTTTGTGACCAAACTGTTGTACAATCTATAGAAACGAATCTCGGTGTAGGCGAGAGAACAATCTTGTAGACGGTCAGAAAAGTCCTTGTTTCCACATGCCCTATAGAAGTTTGACACAAAATGCCTCATGCACCATCGATGGTGCAACCTCGCATGACCTGGAATATCAATCTCCACCGCATTGAGAATTCCTTGATAACGGTCTGAGATGACACACACTTCTCTTTGAGGTGGAATAACTTTGGTCCTCAATAGACGCATAAACCACTCCCAGTTATCGTTGTTCTCCGCCGAGACCAAAGCAAAAACCAAAGCCAACAACCGATTATTGGCATCATTGGCTATTGCGACCAAGAGTGTGCCCTTGAACTGACCGGTCAAGAAAGTCCCATCAATAGAGATTACCGGCCTACAATGTACGAAAGCCCTTTTGCATTGACCAAAGGCCCGGAACGCACATCCAAATACTCTCACGGTTGCACCTTTATAAGTCCTTGTTGCGAGCCACATGGCTCCACCTCCACCACCATGCCCGGATTAGTTGCCAACATTGCTCCCAACAACCTAGGGAGTCGGTTATAAGCTTCCTCCCAATCACCATACAACATTTTAAACGTGGCTTGCTTCGCCTTCCATGCCTTCCCATACTTCACCGTGTAACCATATAGATTTTTTACCGAATCTATTATGTTTTGGATTGTGAGTGTTGGAAGATTCTTAACGGAGTTGGAAACTTTGTATCCGATGAATTCAGATGCCAATTGTCGATGAATTTTCTTCACCTTGGGGTCATCGATGTTCTTGTCACAGCACATGTGAGTTGACACACAACTTGATATGTGCCATTGAGGACCACCTTTATATGGTCTTGCACGAACGATCCATGGGCATCCATCATCCTCGCATTTAACCGTGAAACGTTTCTTCTTGTCTGAGTGAACCACCTTGTACGGGCGAAAATGCTTGACCGCAAACTCCGCAATCCATATTTGGAATTCTAACAATGTATCAAACGCCAAACCTTCACGAATTCCATACTCCTTGGCCTTCTTATCCCGCACCGAACTACTCCTTGGTCCAAGCACTATGCTCCTGCCACCATCAACAACGGCTTCATCCGCATGGCTAAGATCACCACTAGTAGGAAATAGCCTACTGTTGGCGTACATAATTTACCTACCGCTGGCGGGCAGGCGTACGCCAGAGATGTGACGCCAGTGGTAACAGGTACCGCTGGCGTACAAATTGTATGCCAGCGCTACCTTATGTTACCGATGGCGTACAAACATGCTTCCCGCCAGAGGTGTCCTCCAGTCCCTCTGGCGTCCCCACTTGCCCGCCAGTGGTCAATCTAATGTATGCCAGCAGTATTATTTCTGGATTAGGTACTGTCCGCCAGCAGAAACATTTATGTACGCCAGCAATATGTTTTCTGCAATTCATTTTCTGCTGAAACTTGTTATTCCAGCAACACAAATACTCAAATATTTTCACAGTTTACGAACACAATACAAATACACAGAATTCATAAGTTCAATATACAAGAATGATCAATATTGTTACATCACATTACTAACCAAAATAGAGAAGTTGTAGTGGCATCACACATAGATCACAAACAGAAAAATAGATAAGTTGGGAGTTACATCACTACATTGTATCACACACAAACTACATCTCGATGGAATTGGTAGTTTAGGTCGCAAGGTTTTTCGAAAGGATGTACCGTCATCTATATATCAATCGCATACAAGAGAATGGTAAAGACGATGAGCAAGAAGGGGATCACGATGAAGTTGGACTTCATCCGGTGGTTCTTCCTCTCTTGCCCTTGCCGGTAGTTCAAGTATCGAGCTTCCGCCTCCGCTTTACTCTTGTAGCTCTTGTAGTTGTTGCCCTTGAACTTGTTGACTTGCTTGAATCAATCTTCCCAGTGCTCATAGACTCCTGGAACGCTACCCTCGTACACCATATACCACTTCTTCATCTCTGCAGTATCAAAGACATATAAAAATATTAACCAAGATAGTTAAAAAGGAATATGTGTGTACATTCATGCATTATAAGAGAAGACTTAGTTCAATGTAAAAGGAGTTCACATGTCCGCAATATTTGATAGCAAATAGTTAAGTATGCACATGATTCTTATAACCCTAAATATAGAATATATGCATCATGTAGTACGTACACAAGTTCAACATGAGATAAAGTTTACAGCACATGTTCATCGATTGTTCGAAAAAGACTAGCTACATGCATAGAGAACACACCCTCTCACTTCTTGCTCGGCTTCGGCTTCAGCGGAAGGAACGGGAGATAACATTGCAATGAGTTGAATGGTCTGTCATCACCATGTTGATGTAAGCGGGCTTCTATGTCAGCGTTAGGTAGTGGACGATGACTGTAGAAGAACACCCCATCGCTATGTATGACATCTCTGGAGATTGTTCGCGCGATCATTTGCTGGATTCGGCCGAACTCTTGTCTTACTTCGGCATCGGAGGACCCCGCCAAGGTTCCGCACCATTTTGCGAGAGACGACAGATATTTTAGTCGTTGTTCATCCTTTACGTATTCGCGCATATGATAGATGGCGTACAATGCCTCCCTCGTATTGCCTGGCGCCTGCTTGATGCAGGCGAAGTCTGTTTTATGGATGAATGTGTACTTTCCTTGCCTTTGGTTTTTTCTTTTTATGATGCCCTCTCTATAAGAGTAGCCAGTGAGAGCATCATCCAGAACATCCTTGATTAGCTTGTAGTCTTTGTACTTCTGATGACTCCCCGAGTCGAGATATATGGCAAGCGAGTCTTTCGGCTCGAGAGCGATGAGGGTGTCGTATTGGTTGCTACACAAAATAGTTTGTAGTTCAAAGAGATCATCAGCCTCAGATTAGTTTAACGATAGCGAAAGCATGTTACGGCTGCAAGCGAGAATGACTTACTCAGGGAAGTAAGGCATGAGAAAGATGTTCTTGGAAAGGATGATCCACGAAGAAATCTTCGATGTACTTCGTTGCCGCTATCTTACCCTTAGGGTTGTTCAAGAACTGTTCTTGCATGTAGAAGGGGTCCATTATAGCGATGTTCGGGGTATTCTCTTTGATGAGCTGGTGAGCCAAGCTTAGCGCAGCCAAGCGGACCATTGATGGGTGGAGCGCATTCATGTGGAACATGTCAAAGATGTCATTAAATCTCAAGAAGAACAAGTCCCCTGGGTATTTATCCACAAATCCCAAGCCCTCCGGTACCTTTCCTATGTAAAGCGGGTATGTTGGATTGTCATCTTTGGCAAGATTTGTCTCCACATAAAGAACAGAATTATGGAGGTTCCTCATATCCGAAGTGACGATTTCTAACAATTTTGGCGGCAACATCGGTTTACCCAACTCATGGATCTCATGCCAGTTTATGATGGGTACCTTGTCCTGGACCCGGATCGGCTTCCTACACCCCTCCACCGGTTGGCTGGTGGAGTCAAAGGCACGTTTCTTCGCTCTTTTCAGCCCCGTCG
Source organism: Bromus sterilis (assembly GCA_950022295.1). Classification (NCBI taxonomy): domain Eukaryota; kingdom Viridiplantae; phylum Streptophyta; class Magnoliopsida; order Poales; family Poaceae; genus Bromus; species Bromus sterilis. The sequence continues at coordinate 297,949,673 of OX465601.1, read as the reverse complement.
TCTTCTTGCTAGCAGGATGCACAAATGAATCTTGGAGCGCCTCTTGGAGTGTGTCTTGGCTGAGACCAGCTGGATCACGAGGGCTGAAGGGGGCTGCTTCTGGCGCTCCTTGAGAAGATAATAAACGCCTCGTCGAGCGGGTAGGACCCTGGCTGGGACCGGCGACTTGTGTATCATCAAGAGGACCCTGGCTGGCAGCAGGTAAGTCGTGGTCATCAACGAGGAAGTCTTCGACGCGAACATCATCGTCGTCGTGATGATCCGCAGGTTCAGCAAATGCCTCGTTTTGCTCTGGGGTGATGAAAGAAGGGTCCAGACGAATCAGATCTTTAGGCCATAGCATTGTCCAATACAAGCATTGTTCAAGGTTCAACTCGCTATCGGCTTCGGGGGGTTGAGTCGGAGGATCCAAATTTGCGCAACCCGGGAACACCCGGTCCAATGTAACCCTAAACATGGTATCGGACATAGGCACTGTGTGCAACACACGGTTAAGTGGTGTCACGATACGTGCCTTTGCCACGTCCTTCAACTCATTGTTGACTTGTAATAGTAATGTGCATCCCACCTCGTCGGCCTGCGAAAACATGTAAGGCGTTAGAGAGGGCAAGCAAGAGCCAATTAAACTAGTCGAGACTTTTGCGGCGCTTATTTACCGTCAGGGCGTTGAGCTCGTCTAATGACGAAGGACCGCGGACGGCCGCCGGCGTGTAAGAGATGGAAGGGATGCTACGAGGCGCGGTGCCGGCCGGCGATTCATCCCTCACACCTTGTGGTGTGTTGTCGGCCGCCGTCGTATTGATCTCCATAATAGGCGGCTCATTATTTCAGTTGCTGGCACCTAAGGTGATTGTGGGGAGAGGCCCTTGTCGGCCTCCGTCGATCCAATCCGCGATCGACTTCATCATGGTAGGAAGGAGGTTGTTGACAGTCTGTGTCACTTGCGCATTGATTATGTTGGGCATGTCAGCTTTCACGATCTCCAATTCTTCCCTCACATTCTTCTCCTCGTTCCTCTTCCTCTCCTTTCGTGCCTCCTTGGTCTCAGGGTAGTAAAATGAATGTTTGTGATTGAGTCCGGCGCCGACCACATGGCCACGATGCGGTGGCGCTGACACCGGCAATTTCTTTACCTTGTTTAGCGCCCTTTCAAAAGAAGCGTCTGATACGTCCAAAATGCATCACTATTTTATATAGTAATTCTTTCTTATTCATTGATATATTTCATGATATGATGCTATTCTTATGTTGTTTTGGCTTATTTTACACAGTTTACAACTTCCCGGTGCCGAAGTAGCAGACGCAGGATTCAGCGGTAAAAAGTGAACGTTGAGTTGCTGAAGAAGGACACCTCAAAATTACCTGAAAATCGACGGAGGTTGTTTTCCAGAAGGATAACGAAGGCACGCAAAAGAGCAACCAGAGGGTGGCCACAGGGTGCCCAGGCGGCCACCTGGCGCGGCCCCACCCCTGGCCGCGCCGGGAGGGCGCCTGGGCCCCCTGGAGCTCTCCCGGCTCCCCCCTCTGGTCTATATACCCCTCGTGATCCAAAAAACCTAAAAGAGAGAGAGAGTTTCCGGAGTTCCGCCGTCGCTCCGTGGCGGAAACCTACAGAGAAGAAAAGCCATCTCTGGCGGGCAGATTCCGCCGGGGAGATCACCTCCCGGAAGGGGAGATCGTCGCCATCGTCATCACTATCGTCACGGGCTACATCGAGATCATCATCAACATCATCCCCATCATCAGCACCATCTCCATCTTCATCCAATCTTGTCACAATTGCAACTCGTGTTGTAATCCGTACTACCTATCCTCTCTACTCTATCGGTGTTGATTACTGCTTTGTGGTGAATGCTATTGAGTTTTGTTGGAGAAATATTATTGTGTCTAGATTGTTCATCATCTATTTATCCCCACTGATCATGATCTCTTTTATGTCTTGTGAGTAGTTACTTTAGTTCTTGAGGACATGGGAGAAGTCTAGTTGTTAGTAGTCATATGATGTTGAAGTAATATGTGTTGGTTGATATTTAAGTTGTGTTGTTATTTTCCTAGTGGTGTTGTGTGAGTCAAACACTCAACACTTCGCCTTATCAAGGACCTAGGGGAATGCATTGTGTATAAAGAATGCTTATGGTGGGTTGCCGGAGTGACAGAAACCTAAACCCCAGTTTGCACGCTTTTGCACAAGGGAACAATGGATCACCGATCGTATTGCTATGGTTAGGCTTTTGCCTTAATTACTATCTTGTATTTCCGGATGCTTGCAAGGTGTTTAATCATAAGAGTGCATTCATCTTAGTCTAGAGGATGCACTAGCATAGATCCACCCACCAAACACTTATCAACACAGTACATAGTACCGATACGGAATATGGCGAAAGCACATGACTACCTATCCCGTGTGTCCTCAAGAACACTTTAGCTTTTATAAGTTCAGTTGCTATGCCTCTCCTTTGCTCAGAAAGGATTGGGCCACCTTTTACTATCCAGTATCTTTTACTTTGCTCGTCTTTACTTTCCTGTCGCTTATACCAAGAAAACCCCTACAAAGTTATCTTTCAGTGTTTGCAGTTATCTCCTTACCAAAGTCACTTGCTACTACCTTCCGCTCCTCGTTGGGTTCGACACTCTTACTTATCGAAAACACCGCAATAGATCCCTCTACGTTGAGGGTCATCAAGCTACGTTTTCTGGCGCCGTTGCCAGAGAGTGTAGCGCTATTAGTAAGTGAAGCTGGTAAGGAAGTTTTTATATTTCTGTTTTAGTTTTGCCGTTGCTAATTTTGTCCTTATGAACACCCCTACTCTTGGATCGTTGTTCTTGGGGAGCCGCCCCACTACTAAGGTAGTTACTCCTACCCCTACTGAAATTGTGCCTTATAAGATACCATCTGGTATTATCGATTATGTCTTAACCAATCGCTATGCAGGAGACAGACATCCAGGTGAACACTTGCTATATTTATCACAACTATGTTCATTATTCAAGCTTGCAGGTGTGTCACTGGAGTTCGTTATGAAGAAATTATTCTCCGTATCACTTACAGACAAAGCTTCAGATTGGTATAAGCTCCTCGATAACCCACATTCTCTTAATTGGGAAGAGCTTAAGTCTCTCTTTCTTAATTGCTGAACCTGCCTAGGGCGAATGTGTTCACCAGATTTTTCTTGATATCAAGGTTATCATAGGGTTCCGGGAACTTGTATCGCGCGTGCAGCCTCTGAATGAGGAGGGTGGCCACATGTTCCTTTCTTTTTGCCCTAATGTCCTCTTCATTGATGTTGACGAGTTCTCGAAGGATGCATCCAATGCTGATGCCGTACCCTTTTGCAACATGAGTCGGCTGTGTAGGCAAACCGCTAGCGGGGTCCACCTCCGTAAATTCTTCCCGGATGGTGCGGAGCTTGTTTGGGCCCCTTTCCTTATGCTGCCGCTTGGCTTCGCTGCCAGATGTCGCGTTGCCATCCCCGGCACCACTAGTAGTGGTCTCGTTGCCATCCCCGGCACGACTAGTAGTGCTATCGTTGCCTGCATCCCCGCCTTCATCATATTGATCGTCAAGCTGTTGAGCCGCAAGCATTGAGAAATAAGGATGATCCTCGGGATCGACAGGTACCCGAGAACAACCGGCTTCCTTGTTTGACATCTATTATCACCATTTAAAAATACTACTAGTAAGTGGGATAGGTTAGTGCAAAATGAGTTATAAAAAAGTAGCATGTGTGTATACTAGGTCATCTATTATCACCGGGTAGCATGTTCAGTTAAGTTCAGCAAAGTTTAAAATTCTTCACTAACTATAGAAAAATTTACCTATACAGAACATGAAGTTAAAGCTCTCATTTTCAGTATTTTAGCATGTCCTATTTTTAGCAAAAGTCATGCCAAAATTCACGGAAATTTTTGGCATGACCTTTGCTGAATATAGGACATATGGAGTACCCGAATTTGCCGGAACGGAACTTAATCAACATTTCGGCAATCTCAATGCCTCATGGGTACCTGCAATGTGGACCAGCACCTCATGGGTACATGCATATATAAGATATAACTGGCCAGCAGCACACAACAACACCAGCAATGTGGGAGCACACATGCATAAAGCTATAACTGGACCAACACCACAAATGTGGCAGCACATGTATAAGCAAAGCAGAAAGACCACAACACCAGCAAAACAACAACCTATCTCATTCACAGGATGAGATCACTAGAGGAGGAGAAGATGAAGAGATCACCTCACAGGCCATAGCACACGGGGGCTGGTACGGTGGCAACTCGTCTTGCTTTTCTACATTATAAGAACACATAAGTTAGTGCCAACAAAACAACAGCAAAATATATTACTGATTAGATAGCTAGCTAGATATGAGTATGAAGTAGTTTATTCTGATGTCATCTTAAATAAAAAGTGTGCAAGAAAACTGGAAATATGCTGGGGCACAGAGCAGCCAGCAGAAAGCATTAAAAAAACTAAAACAAAAAACAACTGAATTTACTTCTTCTGCATTATCATTCCCAACAAGTATTTGTCTGGCTACATATGTTTCTTTCTCTTCTGGATTTGTTTCTAGCCTATCTTTATCTGAGAACTGAAACGGGCCTTACAAGAATGCATATGTGAGTTTAAAATACAAGCTCACATTTTTTAATAGCAACTTTGAACAAGAAAGCAAGTGCAGCATCTGCTCTTTATCAGTTTTTAGAGAAGAAGAGTTTTAGGGATAGAAAAGGGATGTAGCCATAACCATAGAAAATGTCACAGAAGAAGAGAGTGACAGTCCAGAACATCTATGCTTAATTGCTTATAACAATCATTTTACCCTGAGAACAAAGCATGCAAACTGATACAATGATTCTGAATTAATACTCTGAAAAACAAGAAATCCAGTCTTGTGTCACTTCAAACAATCCCATGTTGGTTCTAGCATAGGAGCACCATTTGTTTTGAGATGAAACAATTACATGTATCTCCACGGGAAAATTTTGCAACGTTGAACCCATCAGTAAAATATATCAAAAGATCTGCTACATGCAGAACACAAGCACACACTTGCACTTGGGTATTTTCTGCATATAGATACACAGCACCCACTAGCATGGGCTAGATATAATTACTAAATAGTATATTTACAAAATAATTTGATGAACTACACATAATAAGATGAACTACACATGGCAGGAATAAAACAAGGAATAGATCCTATACATACTTAAAAACAGTATTTAATTATGCATAAACCCAAATTGGATAGGAACTAGATAAGAACCAGAAAAAGTGGTCTCCTTCTCCTCCTGGTGCAGGATGTGGTCGAGGTGGCCTCCTTCTCCCCTCCTGGCGTCAGGTGGCGGTGCTCGTCCTGGTGCCCCTCCTTCTACCTGCGGATGGGCGAGCGGCGGGTTAGGGTTCGTCAGGGAGGGGGATGGGGAGGGGAGGGGAGAAAGATGGGAGAGGGCGGCGGCGTACTGCAGACGGGAGAGGTCAGGAGGCGGTGGCGGCCGTTCCAGCGCGCAGCGGGCGTCCGTTCCGGCGCGGACGGTGGCTGTCGCCGGCGATGGGAGGCGCACGGGGTGTGGCTGGGAGCGGTTGAAGAGAGAAGAGGAGAAGAGATGTGATCCAGAAAATAGGCGGGGGAGCATAGTCATATGGTACCCAAGTTACCGCTGGCGGACAGACAACCACGTCCGCCAGCGCTATACTTTTTTCCCTCGCGTGCAAAAGTGGAGCATCCGCCAGAGGTGACTCTACCACTGGCGTACAAAAATTCTGGCCGCCAGAGCTTCTTTTTTTTTGTATCTGCTTTTTTTCTATTCTTGTATTTGATTTTCTCTCTATTTTATTAAAAGGGTTGTTTTCATATAAAAGTAGTCAAAAAGTGTATGACTTAATAAAATAATTGCAAGTCAAAGATATATATTATATACAAATAAGAGGTACATATAATAAGAGTGTCATCGATAATATTAGTTCATCGATACAAGTTTGTAGTCTCATACAAAAGAGAAATCAATACATAGTTTCTTCGCACACATTGCGCGTCTTTCTCAGCGTTTGTTAATTTTCTTGCCTTTTTTGTCGCAGTTGCATAATTTAGCCCGACATCGTGACTACTTCTTTTGAACGGACACTGGTGGAAAAACAGGCTTCCGTCCAGCCCCATAAGTCGCGAAGCTGTAGGAACCGCGACTAATGGGACCCTTAGTCGCGGTTCTGGAGGTGAACCGCGACCAAAGGCCTGGGCCCAGGGCGCTCGGTGGCCAGCTGGTGCACGTGAGGGGCTTTAGTCGCGGTTCTCCAGGACAACCGCGACTAAAGGCCTTCGGGCACCTTTAGTCACGGTTTGCCAGGCCAACCGCAACTAAAGCCCCTCCCCTATATATACCCATCCAGCAGCCAACACTTAGCCATTTGGAGCCATTCTCTTCACAAGTGGGTGTAGGTTTGCTTTTGGTTCCTCTTATGCACATAAGGTGTTTGATGAAATGCCCCAAGAGCATGAAACAAACATGACATGAAGTGTTGGAGCCACACTCCTCGATCGCGGTTAGCAACTTGAACCTTTGATGTGTCATTGATAAAATATGCATGTGTGTAGTTCATTGTTTAATTTATATTGTTTGTAGCTAGTTAGTTTAACAAATGCATGATGGTTAATTATATATTTTATATTATAATAATGCAGATGAATCGGCAATGGATGTACGGTAACCGACTCTCCGGCGAGTTCACTACGGGTTTGAAAGATTTCCTCGTAGTGGCTAATGCGAACAAGCGGGGGGGTTTTGTTATCTGTCCATGTGTTAACTGTAAGAATCAGAACGGTTACTCTTCCTCAAGAGATGTTCACATGCATCTGCTTCGGCACGGTTTCATGCCAAGCTATCATTGTTGGACCAAGCATGGAGAAAGAGGGGTTATAATGGAAGAAGATGAAGAAGGGGATGATTTCATCGATGAAAGCTATCTTGCTCATTTCGGTGATACTTTCATGGAGGATGCTGAAGGTGAAGGGGAAGGTGAAGAAGAGGCACGTGATGATCCCGTTGATGATCTTGGGCGGACCATTGCTGATGCACGGAGACGCTGCGAAACTGAAAAGGAGAGGGAGAATTTGGATCGCATGTTAGAGGATCACAGAAAGGCGATGTACCCCGGATGCGATGATGGTCTGAAAAAGCTGGGTTGCACACTGGATTTGCTGAAATGGAAGGTAGAGGCAGGTGTAGCTTACTCGGCATTTTAAAACTTGCTGAAAATGTTGAAGAATATGTTTCCAAAGGATAACGAGTTGCCCGCCAGTACGTACGAAGCAAAGAAGGTTGTCTGCCCTCTAGGTTTAGAGGTTCTGAAGATACATGCATGCATCAACGACTGCATCCTCTACCGCGGTGAATACGAGAATTTGAATGAATGCCCGGTATGCACTGCATTGCGTTATAAGATCAGAGGCGATGACCCTGGTGACGATGTTGAGGGCCAGAAACCCAGGAAGAGGGTTCCCGCCAAGGTGATGTGGTATGCTCCTATAATACCACGGTTGAAATGTCTGTTCAGGAACAAAGAGCATGCCAAGTTGTTGCGATGGCACAAAGAGGACCGTAAGTCGGACGGGGAGTTGAGACACACCGCAGATGGAACGCAATGGAGAAAGATCGACAGATGGTTCGAAGATTTTGCAGCTGACGCAAGGAACATAAGATTTGCTCTAAGTACGGATGGCATGAATCCTTTTGGCGAGCAGAGCTCCAGCCATAGCACCTGGCCCGTGACTCTATGCATCTACAACCTTCCTCCTTGGTTGTGCATGAAGCGGAAGTTCATTATGATGCCAGTGCTCATCCAAGGTCCGAAGCAACCCGGCAACGACATCGATGTGTACCTAAGGCCATTAGTTGATGAACTTTTACAGCTGTGGGGTGGTGTCCGTGTGTGGGATGAGCACAAACAAGAGGAATTTGACCTACGAGCGTTGCTTTTCGTAACTATCAACGATTGGCCTGCTCTTAGTAACCTTTCGGGACTGTCAAATAAGGGATACAATGCATGCACGCACTGCTTACATGAGACTGAAAGTGTACATTTGCCAAATTGTAAGAAGAACGTGTACCTTGGGCATCGTCGATTTCTTCCGAAAATTCATCCAGTAAGAAAGAAAGGCAAGCATTACAACGGCAAGGCAGATCACCGGCCGAAGCCTGCGGAACGCACTGGTGCTGAGGTATTTGATATGGTCAAGGATTTGAAAGTCATCTTTGGAAAGGGTCCTGGCGGACAATCAGTTCCGAAGGGAGCTGACGGGCACGCAGCCATGTGGAAGAAGAAATCTATATTCTGGGAGCTAGCATATTGGAAAGTCCTAGATGTCCGCTCTGCAATCGACGTGATGCACGTTACGAAGAATATTTGCGTGAACCTCCTGAGCTTCTTGGGCGTGTATGGGAAGACAAATGATACAAAGGAAGCACGGCAGGACCAGCAACGTTTGAAAGACCCTGATGACCGGCATCCGGAATGGTTTCAAGGTCGTGCCAGCTACGCTCTGACCAAAGAAGAGAAGGTCATCTTTTTTGAATGCCTGAGCAGTATGAAGGTCCCGTCTGGATTCTCGTCCAATATAAAGGGAATAATAAACATGGCGGAGAAAAAGTTCCAAAACCTGAAGTCTCACGACTGCCACGTGATTATGACGCAATTGCTTCCGATTGCTTTGAGGGGGCTCCTGCCGGAAAATGTTCGAGTAGCCATTGTGAAGCTATGTGCATTCCTCAATGCAATCTCTCATAAGGTAATCAATCCAGAAGTTCTACCACGGTTACAGAACGATGTGGTCCAATGTCTTGTCAGTTTCGAGTTGGTGTTCCCGCCATCCTTCTTCAATATTATGACGCACCTCCTGGTTCACCTAGTCGAAGAGATTTCCATTCTCGGTCCTGTATTTCTACACAATATGTTCCCCTTCGAGAGGTTCATGGGAGTATTAAAGAAATATGTTCGTAACCGTGCTAGGCCAGAAGGAAGCATCGCCAAGGGCTATGGAAATGAGGAGGTAATTGAGTTTTGTGTTGACTTTGTTCCTGACCTTAAGCCGATTGGTCTTCCTCGATCGCGGCACGAGGGGAGACTAAGTGGAAAAGGCACGATCGGAAGGAAATCAACGATATGTATGGACGGCCATTCTCTGACTGAAGCACACCACACAGTTCTGACCAATTCCAGCTTGGTGGCTCCGTACTTTGAGAAACACAAGAATATTTTACGCTCGGACAACCCGGGGAAGCCTGAATCCTGGATTAGGAAGGCCCACATGGAGACTTTCGGCAGTTGGTTGAGAAAACATTTAATGAATGACGATCATGTTGTAGATCAGCTGTACATGTTGGCCAAGACACCATCTTCGACTATAACGACTTTCCAAGGGTACGAGATAAATGGGAATACATTTTACACGATCGCCCAAGATAAAAAGAGCACCAACCAAAACAGTGGTGTCCGCTTTGATGCAGCAACCGAGAATCGGCAAAAGGCCACATATTATGGTTACATAGAGGAGATATGGGAACTTGACTATGGACCCTCCTTTAAGGTCCCTTTGTTCCGGTGCAAATGGTTCAAGCTAACAGGAGGTGGGGTAAAGGTGGACCAGCAATACGGAATGACAATGGTGGATTTCAACAATATTGGTTACCTTGACGAACCATTCGTCCTAGCGAAAGATGTCGCTCAGGTTTTCTATGTCAAGGACATGAGTAGCAAACCGAGGAAACGGAAAGATAAGAAAACGATCAGTACATCATGCGATGATCCAAAGCGCCACATTGTTCTTTCAGGGAAAAGAAACATCGTGGGAGTGGAGGACAAGACAGACATGTCAGAAGATTATAATATGTTTGTTGAAATTCCGCCCTTCAAAGTGAACACCGACCCAAGCATTAAGTTAAATGATGAGGATGCTCCATGGATACGGCACAACCGTAAGCAAGCAGGGACACAAGGAAAGAAATGATGTGTAATAATTTATTGTATCAAACTTTGTTGAATGGATCATGTGAATTATATTACCCGTGATGTGTTTGGTGTCCATTTTCGAATGATTCAATTGACTCGAGAAGCCATGAGAGAGTGATGAGAGATTGTAGAGATGTGATAATGCTGGCCAAGCCGGGCTACATATATGTAGTGACAAATGGCGGGAAAAATGGGAGCGGGAAGACAGGAGGCGGGAAGAAAGTGGCGGGAAGAAAGAGGCGGGAAGAAATTGGCGGGAAGAAATTGGCGGGAAGAAAGAGGAGGGAAGACAGGGAAGAAATGGCGGGAAGACGAGGCGGGAAGAGGGGGTCGGCGGAAAGACAGAGGCGGGAAGAGGGGGCCAACGAGAAGACAGAGGCGGCCGGGAAGAAATTTTGAATTGAATTAGTTTTATTTTTATGAATTTTTTGATATATTATTTGTATTTTTAAAATTTTGAATTGAATTAGTTTTATTTTTATGAATTTTTTGATATATTATTTGTATTTTTTAAATTTTGAATTGAATTAGTTTTATTTTTCTTATTTTTTTGATATATTATTTGTATTTTTAAAATTTTGAATTGAATTAGTTTTATTTTTCTGATTTTTTCTGTATTTTTAACAAAAAGTAATTCAAAAACACCTTTAGTCGCGGTTGTCCTCGCCAACCGCGACTAAAGGTCTGTGCGCGCGCGGGAACGAAAAGCCTTTAGTCGCGGCTCTCCTCCCCAACCGCGACTAAAGGTCTGTGCGCGCGCGGGAACGAAAAGCCTTTAGTCGCGGCTCTCCTCCCCAACCGCGACTAAAGGGAGCCTTCAGTCGCGGCTCTTCTCCCCAACCGCGACTAAAGGGGGGGGGGCTATAAATAGTTTCCCGAACCGGTCGCTCCACACTTCGTCTTCTTCGCGCGCCGCTCTCCGCCCCGATCGATCTCGCTCGCCGCGCCTCGCCGTCGCCGTCACCGCGCCTCGCCGTCGCCGCACCTCGCCGTCGCCGCACCGTCCGAGTAGAGGTATATGGCCTGGGGCACGCACTTGGGGAGCAGGTCGGCGAGGTAGTTCCTGGCGTAGTTGAGCGGCGCCTCGAGCGCGGCGCGCACCGAGGCGGCGGAGATGATCAGGCCCGTGACGGCGTCGACGTCGGCGCGGAACGGCCGGTAGATCTCGAACCGCAGCGAGGGGAAGGAGGCCGCGAGCGCGCTCCGGAGCTCGCCGACCCCGGGCGCGGCGCCGGCCGCCGTCGGCGGCGAGGAAGTGGAAGAAGAGCGGCGGCACCGATGCGGCCAACATCATGAAGAAGGCTGCCACGGCCCACATCGCCGGCGAGGCCCGTCAGCCCATCGCCTCCAACAGAACAATGATAAACACAAAATAAAAACCAAAAAAGAAACAAAATAAACCAAAAAATGCAAAAATAATAATATGAAACAAATGGAGAAAGAGGTAAAAAACAAAAAAACATTGAAAACCAAGAAAGAGGGGGCGAGGGTATCCGCCACGGCCCACATCGCCACCGCCACCGGTCTCTCGGTCACGCGGTCACTGCGTCCCCCCTCTCGCCTCCCTCGTCGCCCTTTCTGTTTATATGTAGAAGAGATGTGATAATGCATATACACAATTAATTTGTTTTTACTACATGTTTTCAGGACTGACATATGGCGGACGATAGAGCTGACCCGATTATGGACAACTATGATCCGGACGGTGAAGCCCATATGTTCGGCATCATAAACGGCGATATTCTATATGTGCCGACCGGACAAGAAGAAGATGATATCTCTTCTTATCTGAACCTTGACGGTGAAGATGAAGGGCGCCGTCAGCAAGATGATGCCGAAGAAACGTCGATAAACGACGATCTTCAAATGGAAGTAGCAACCACCTCCGGCGCCGAGGTATATATATACATTGCGCCTCTGGTGATACAAACTAACTGATTTGAATAAATATGTGTGTACTAACGCGCGCGACTCTCTTTCTTATTTTAGCCCTCGGTCGGATCGTCGAAACAATCGAGTACGTCGTCAAAGCGTGGCGCAACCAAGACGTTGAAACCAGGAGAAACATACACAATCGAGGTTGTCGAGGAAGCAACCGGCAAGCCGCTGGAGCCCCGCAAGAACGCCACCAAGTTTATCAGCCAATGCGGAGCCATTGTTAGAGACAACGTCTTGATCATCGTCCAGGAGTGGAATGCGCCAAAGAAGGCACGTGTTGGTTTCAGTTTTGTCGATAAGAGAACAAAAAAAGATTGCTTCAACAAGCTTATGGAACATTTCGTTCTACCTCCGGAATACAACAAATTCGATAAGGAGGGTAATAAGATTGAGGCAAACAAGGAGAGGAGGAGGCTAGTCAAACGGTTCGCTCTTCATAAGATGGCCGACGCATTCCGGAAATTCAAGCAAAATCTAGCCCATGACTTTGTCAATCAGAACAAGACTCCGGATTTCAAAGGACAATATGAGAAACTGAAACATGATTGGCCAGAATTTGTGAAGCAAAAGAAATCGGAGCAGTTCATTGAAATATCGAAAAAAAATAAGAAAAATGCGGCTAAGAAGGAGTACTATCATATTATGGGGCCAGGAGGGTATCGCCTTTGGGAGCCTAGGCGTGAGAAGATGGAGAACGAGCTGAGGGCGCGAGGAATCCGTCCAGGTACGGAGGGATGGGACCCAAGGGCCAAAAGCTGGTGGTACGGGCATGGGGGAACGCTGAACCCGGAGACAGGGGAGTGTGTTTACCGGGGCAAACTAATTAAACCCACCCAAGCCCTTATTAACGCAATGAGGGATGCTCAAGAGGGGAAGATCAAGTTCAACAGAGAGAACGACGCGCTGACAAAAGCCCTCGGGAATCCTGAACACGGAGGACGTGTACGAGGCATGGGGCACGTTCCGTGGAAAATAGGGTTCCCCCAGACGGTTACAGAAGCCGTAAGAGAAAGATGGATCGGGAAGCAGATGTTGTGGTGCGGTTGGCATCGGAAATGGATGTATTGAAGAAAACCGTGAATGTACTAGTAGCCGAAAGAGATGCAGCTCGGGCGCAGCATGAAGATCATCCAGTGGATCTCGGAAGCCAGGAGCGGAGAAGCAGCGTGGCTTCCACGGAGGCCCCACCGGCTGGTGCAGATGCACCGACGATCGAAATTACTGCACCGGAGCCTCTGGCGGTCGAAATTACTGCACCGGAGCCTCCTCGCTACCCCGTGGACGATATAAAGGAGATGAAAGAATGTCATCTGTATTATCCTATCGGGAACATGTCCATGAAGGTAGCCATCGGCAGTGCTTTACCATGTTTACCTGGAGCACTCCACCACAACAACCCCATTCAAGTTGGCTATGCTCGTGTCACGGTGGAGGACATAGTCAAAGGGTTTGAGGACCTGGACATTGACATTGCTACACCTGAAGGGGAGAAAAAGACTTGGAGATGTCAAGCGCCAGTTCATTCTATGGCAAAAGAAGTTTATCAAGTTTCCAGGCGAGGCGCCAAGGACAACAAGACCACCCCCCTACGGTGGTGGTGGCGGTTCACCTACACCTCCGTCACGTCAGCCGACGCCGCCCCCCAGTCCACAACGTCCGGCGGGTGATCATCCGCCGCCCCCCAGTCCTCGTCCGGCGGGTGATCAGACGCCGTCCCCCAATCCACCTCCGGCAAAGAAGCAGAAGCAGTCCTGGATTATTAACCCGGACCCTTATGTACCTAAGACCACAAAGGTACCGGAGCCATCACTGAAGCCTCTCCCCACAAGGCCTTGGGAACGTAGTGCCGAGGAAGTCGACGCGGCCGCGGCTGCTGATTTGGAGAAATGGAAGGCGGACTGCAAGAAGAAAAGAGAGCCCGAGCCCAAGCCAGTATTTTCTGATGAGCAAAAGAAGTGGGCTAACTCATTTTTGAGCACACCGTCCCAAGCCGCGAAGAATCTGCCTGACGACTATGCACGTGAACTTCGCAGGCAGGCACTCATGTTCAAGGAGAACAAAGAGCGGGAGAAGGCCGAAAGTAAAAAAAGCGGGAAACAAGTTGCCCAGCTCGGGGAACAAAGTAAACAATCGATTGCCCCGCTTATAGTGGAAGCCGCCGGTCCGGATGCCCCCGAGATCATACAAGCTGCGGCAGCACAGGGATTGACTGTAACGAGTGCCAGAGAACAAGCGGCCAACTTAGGTATTACTCTTCGTGAACTGTTAGGCCTTGATGAGGCGCCAGTGAAGGAGGTAGTAATTACATATGTCAAGAATGGGCCTCTCGTCGAGCCTGCGCAGGAAAAGGATCTACCTCCACAAATGAAAGGTCTGCTGAAATGGTACAAGGGTTACATAAAAAATAAAAACGCCAAAGAATATATTTATGCGGAAGTTAGACATGAGCATCACTTCAAACATTACTATGTACAAATTGAACTGAGTGAATTGTTCCAGCTTTTCAATCTGCGCGAGCTCGACAAATCTATCATCAGTTGCTACGTTCTGTAAGTGATTTATTTCTACCCCATCTCGTTCATATTGCCTGCACTATATATATGTCCTAACTATATTGTTGTGTCCGCTATTATACATGCAGAATGAAGATTAAGGAATGCAGAGTAAGGAACATCCATGATGTTGGGTTCATTGACCCACACATCGTTAATGGACATGTGTTGGAGCATCACCCCGCCGACATGGAGGCAGACCTGTGGCAGTTTCTTACAAAGCAGGAACTCAAAAGTGATATTCTATTTCCTTACCATTTTGGGTGAGTGTTTCTGTCTTGAGCACATTCTCTTTTGTTTACTCCATGCATGGTATGTGGCCGGCTAATCGATGAGTTATGCATGACGTACTGTGCATGTATCGTGTCCGCAGGTTCCACTGGATTCTGCTAGTAATTAAAGTTAACACCTCAGAATGTCTCATCCACGACTCTCTGAATATGGATCCAAAGCTTTGGGGCGGCATGAGAAGAATGCTGCAGAAGTAATTATTTTCATTCATTTGCGCTCTATATCGATCGGCCTATTTCGTTCATTTCCTAATATCAAGTAACTAATAACTCTCTTGTTCATTTAATTTTCTTTGCCTCGTAGGGTTTGGAGACGGTTCGTAGATACAAAGGTCGGTGAATTCAAAAAAGAGCTAGAATTCAAAAGGTCAAAGGCTAAGAATGCTGGGGATATTCAGCCAGCGGGGACCAATCTATGTGGATACTATGTCTGTGAGATGATCCGGAGATACACCTCTGAGCGGGTTCCGAGTGATACCAATGCTCAGAGGAATAACCTCCGGATGATGCTTAGTCCAGAAGCTCGCTTCCGACCACTTCAAGAGGAACTAGCTGGATGGTTCAGCAGGGAAGTCCTCCATCCTAAAGGAGAACACCATTACGAGGACGTAGAACTTTATATGCATTAAATTATGTATGGAAACTTGTTCAAAATTGTATATGGTCATCCGATGATATTGAATATATATTGTATATTCCTCTTGAATTCTTTTTGGTTCTAATTTCAAATTTGTTTGAAATTGTACATTCATATGCATGTATGTAGTACCGTAGAATATGTGAAACTCCTTCAAAATTAAAATAAAGCACAAAAGAAATAAAACAATACAAATTAAACAGAAAACAGGTTTAGGGGGGGGCTAAAACCCTAAACCTGTGGCGGCCTTTAGTCGCGGTTGTCCAGAAGAACCGCGACTAAAGGTCCTCCGCCCCGACGGCCGCCTGGCGCCCACGTGGACGGGCCGTTAGTCGCGGTTCTTAAGCAACCGCGACTAAAGGTGGGGGGCTTTAGTCGCGCTTATTTGGTCGCGGTTGCGCAACCGCGACTAATGGCAGTTGCGAACCGCGACCAAAGGCCTTTTTTCCACCAGTGGGACGACCTGACCTAGGTAGCGTCGTTCTGCTCCTTGTGGTGTATTTTGCCTTATCGTCGTCATCTTCATCATCGTTGATATTTGGGTCGCCGAACATGTCGAAGTCTTCTTCGTCGTCCATTCCTATGATGTTTCTTTTGCCTCTCCTCACGACCACGCGGCTAGGCCTACAGGGGTCTGTTATGAAGAAACATTGGGACACGTGCTTAGCCAATACCCATGGCTCATTTTGCGCAGTGACGTTCACGCTTGATGAAGTGCTGCCGGCTTCGGGTATAACCATGGTGGTGAAGTATTTGTTTTCTTTCATGACGGTTGATCTCCTAGCCCATCTGACACGAAAAATCGGCACCTTCTCTCCAGAGTAGTCAAGCTCCCATATCTCCTCAATCCTTCCGTAGTATCGTAATTTTTCATTACCGATTGAGGATACCATCGTTACTCCTGAGTTTTGATAAGCAGAACTTTTATCCTTTTCTTCCGTGTAGAATGTGAACCCATTTATATCATATGCGTGAAACGTCGCAAGGTTGGGTGAGGGACCATGTGACAAAGCATATAAGATTCTGCCTTCTGGACAATCTATTGGTGGATTAGCGATAAGGTGTTCTTTGAACCAACGCAAGAAAGTGGAGTTGTGCTCTTTGATTACTTCCCCATCTGTCCTTTCCCTACCCTGGTCAGTGTACTTCTTCCTAATGATGTTTTCGTGCTCTTTGCACCAGGGATCGACCATTTCAAGGTGTTTTAGAGCTAACAAGTTTGCCCTGTTAAAGTCGACGTGTCGTTTTTCAAAGTCTACATGCAATTCCCTCCGGCCATTCTTGTGGCCTACTCCGTCGAGCCTGCCAAGGTATCTATTTCTGGGCAGGCCAACAGGGTCATCGACTTCGCCCAGGAGATTCGTGCAGAAAGAGATGCACTCTTCGGTAAGATAGCCCTGAACGATGCTTCCTTCCGGACGGGCCCTGTTACGAACGATTCCTTTGATGACTCCATTCATCCTTTCGAACGACATCATGTTGTGCAGGAACGCCGGTCCGAGGTGGATGATATCTTCCACGATATGGACCCATAGATGCACACAAATGTCAAAGAATGCGGGTGGAAAGTAAATCTCAAGTTCGCATAATATCACAACGATCTCTTCCTGCAACCTTGAGAGTTGCTTCCGTGTAATCGACTTTCGAGAGATCACATCGAAAAAGTTACAGAAATCAAAAATGGTTTCACGTACGTGCTTGTCCATTATCCCTCGAATCGCAACCGGAAATAACTGCGTCATCATCACATGACAATCATGAGACTTCATCCCGCTGAACCTTTGTTTCTGCTGGTCTAGATATCTGCTTATCAGCCCACAGTAACCGAAAGGGGTTTTGACTCCTAGAAGGCACTTGATTAATTGTTGAAGCTCGTTCTCACTTAGAGTGAAACAGGATGGGGGGCAGTGATAGTCATTTTTCTTAACCTTTTTTCCCTTGTGTCGGTTTGTCTCCTCATCCGATGACTCAATTAGCCCGTGAAGCTCTTCCCTGATACCTAGATGTATCAGGTCATTTCTTGCTTTCGGCCCATCTTTGGTTTTTTCCGGCATGTTGAGCAGAGTGGCAAACAAACTCTCGAACACATTCTTCGTGATATGCATTAGATCAAGGCAATGAGGCGTATCGAGAACAGACCAGTACTTCAAGTCCCAAAACACGGACCTCGTCTTCCATACATCCAGGAGCGGTTTTGGTGCCTTTTGCTTCTTTCCTGGCTTAGGGCACTGATCCCAATCATTCAACAACTCATATATTTCTTCACCGCACCTCTTACGTGGAGGTCCTCGGAGCTCATCTTCACCATTGAAAAGGTCTCCATGCCTTCTCCACGAGTCATCCTTGTGTAACCACCTTCGATGCCCCGTGTAGACAGTTTTTGAAGATCCGGGATCTTTCTTAATTTGCATAAACGTTGGATCATCCATGCACCTCATACATCCCCAATGTCCGTGGCAAACCTGGCCTGCGACATATCCGTGGCCAAGATAGTCGTGCACCGTACAAAGCAAGGCGACTCTCATAGGGAAATATTCTTCTGCGACGGCGTCCCATGTGTTCACCCCTTCCCATAACGTGTCTAGCTCATCTTTCAGTAGCTTTAGATACAGATTGATGTCGTTGCCAGGTTCTTTTGGCCCTTGAATTAGCATGCACATGTGTATGTACTTACTCTTCATGCATAACCAGGGGGGAGGTTGTATATCCATACGAACACGGGCCAAGTGCTATGTGTGCTGCTCTGGTTGCTGTATGGATTCACTCCATCGGTGCTCATACCCAACTTGAGGTTCCTCGGATCTGCCGCGAAACTTGCATCTATGCCGTCTAATGCTCTCCACTGGCTTGTGTCCGAAGGGTGTGTCAGAACTGCCTTTTCACACCGTTTTGGATCTTTCAATACTACATTTTTTCTGTCCGCGTGCCACCGCATGAGCTTGGCTTCCTTGTAGTCCACGAAATACCGCTGCAAACGGGGAATGAGCGGAAAATACCACACAACTTTCCGAGGTTCTTTCTTCCCTTTCTTGTATCGAGCTGCATTGCACACCGGACATGTGATCATGTTTGCGTCCTCTTTCCGATAAATGTAGCAATCATTGATGCGCACGTGCTATTTTTCATGCGGTAAATCAAAGGGGCACACGACTTTCTTGGCGTCATCACAACTTGTAGGACACGAGTTGCCCTCCGGAAGCTTACTCTGCTAGTATTGTAGGCTAGCGTCGACACTTATGTCAGTCCATTTGTGTTTTGCCTTCATTTTGAGAACATCGAGCGCTACTTTCAAGCGAGAGTCTTCCGATCCGCAACCTGGATACAACGGAGTATTCGAGTCTACCTCTAGTTGTGCCATCTTAGCTTCCTCTATACTAGAAGATCTGCAGTTAGTCGTCTTCTTTAGAAGCAGCTCTTTGAGATGAGGGTCCCGCACGGCTGATGCTAGCAGTGTTTGCATGTCATCGTCTTCGGTTATGTTTTGTTCAGCATCTTCTAGATCTCCAACATCATGTGCGGGAGGATCATCAGGCGGCTCTTCGTCTTCTTGCCCGTGATCGTTATTATTGTCATGTTGATCATGATCCACCGCAACATCATGGACTTCATCATCATCATCTTCATCAAGCCACTGAGTGTGGCCATCCATGAAACCATGTATGAGCAGATGCTCCAGCAACTCTCCCGAAAAGGGGTTCAGCAAGCCCACTTTTTTGCATTTGCGACACGGACATCTTATCTCCCTCCGATTATTTTGTATCATGTCGTCTGTAGCTTATCTCAAATATTTGTTCACGACACGTTCACTCATATGGCCGGGCGCCATATCGATCGCCTGCACGTGATAGAACCACAAGACAAGTAAAACAATCATTTTTCATTAAAAATTTCGGCATGACCTTCCTACAAATAGGACTAAGAGAGTGCCAAAATTTGCCGAAACGGAAATGAATAAACATTCCGGCAAAATATTGACATCATTTCCTGCACAATAAGAATAGCACATATATGCATCATCACATATCCGGCAAAATTTCATCATCTCATATATGCATGCATGCATCATCATCAAGAATATATAGCACATATATATGCATCATCACATATCTGACACAATACAAAAATAGCACATATATGTTGATCCCTCACCTTAAGAGAGACAATGTGGGAGAGAAGTAGATAGATCTAGCTAGACCTATAGAGATGATATATTTGGATCTCACCAAAAGGAGCTAAATTTGGTTCTTTTGTGGCCATTTATTTTGGTAGAAAGGACATTAGAAGGGTAATGCAGCTAGATCTATCACATAAACTAGTTTTAATTGGTTAAAAAGAGTGGTGGAGATGGGGGGAAGGGGAGGAACTTTGAGCTAGTGAGAAGAGCAATAATGGAGGTGCAATAATGGAGGGAATTGATGGCAGCCCAAGCACCAATAATTGCACAGAATACCTCTGGCGTACAAGCTACGTGTCCGCCATAGGTAACAAAGCTAGCGCTGGCGTACAAACCAACCGCCCGCCAGCACAAACATCTGCAATTTAATATATTTCGTGGCCAAACTTCCTCTGGCGTACGAGCTAAAGTGTACGCCAGCGGCAACAGAAATAGCGCTGGCGGGCAGAGCTTCTGTACGCCAGTGGAAGTTGGATCCGATGCCTAGCCCGGGGCAAGTCGTGCCTCTGGCGTGCACAAAACATTGTACGCCAGCGGTAACTTCTATTGCCCTGGCGTCCGCTGAACTCTGTACGCCAGTGAAAGTAGCGCCGGCGTACAACTTTTGACGTCCGCCAGCAATGAGCTGGCGGCTATAGCCTATTTCCTACTAGTGCACGGAACAATGGTGTCCTATGATCCCGACCAAACACCTTCTTGAAAACCTCGTCCTCCTTAGCTGTGAAGCCTTCTTCATCAATGTCCTCCTCGGGACCATCATCATCCGAATCGGATGCATACACTTGGCTATATATCTTTTCATGGTTCTCGGTGTCATTGGTCATGTCCTCTTGCGCACAATATGCGTCCACATCACCAACATCATTGTAACCAAGTTCATCGTCAAACATATCCCTCATTCTAATCATACTCCTCTTCCGATGGTTCACATTGGTTATTTGCATTTTGGCTAGAAGGTTGGCTAAATTGATGTTGGGTCATCGGATCTTGTGTCATCTCATCATGGCTCAAGGCAACACGTGACTCACTCCGAACCGGGCTACTATGGTTCAAGTCCAAAGCAACCTTCCTTGTGGCAAACAACTCGAGAGCCTTGTCTTGTGATTCTGCCACCACCTCCTTGTAAGCACTCCAACAAAGCTCGGAGTTGACACGCATAATCTTCCAACGAAGATGATGCCCGAAACCAACATTATGCCTTATGCTCAAAAACCATCACAACCTCTTCCTTATCAAACTCTCCATTGCCTTTTATAAATGCCTCATTATACACATGATGCACATTAATAATCCTTGCCATCTAAATAAAAACATATTTATAGCACCAAAGTGCATCAAAGATTAGCAAACACAATCCTTGACATCTATTTTTGTACACAAGTATTCCTTGCCATCAATTTTTGTACTTAGCTAAGCAATTAACTTAACCCTAATTATTAGCCATTAACTTAACCCTAACTAAATCTAGTCAAATCTCAAACTCTAACCTACAAATCCTATAACCCAAAAGGTTCCTAGTCATCATACAACTCACCAATAACCAACACAACAAGAATAAAGCATTCATAT
Source organism: Bromus sterilis (assembly GCA_950022295.1). NCBI lineage: Eukaryota > Viridiplantae > Streptophyta > Magnoliopsida > Poales > Poaceae > Bromus > Bromus sterilis. Next base: position 297,928,504 of record OX465601.1, on the reverse strand, counting down.
TACACCAAATCAAATTTGTAGGGTTTCCAAGATTTGAACAAAAACTACACAAAAATGAAGATTTCAACCGGAGAAATCCACCAAGAAATCACCCCAAAAGGAGAGATTGGAAGGGGGCGATTTGGGGGGAGAGAGAGCAAGAGGTGCTGCAGATTGGAGAAGAATGAGGTTGGGGTCGCGGGTGGATGGAGGCGTTGCACTACATAGGGTAGCGCCCCCACTGACGGCGCTACCCTTCCATCCTCCGGACCCACTGCTTAGAGCCTGCGGGCCCCGTGCCATGGTGGCAATAGGGTAGCGCCACTGCCCACGGCGTTGCCCCATAGAGTGTAGCGTCACCGCGGCGGGCGCTACCCTATTGGGTTAGTTTTGAAAATAGTTTACCCAAAAGGTCAAACTGTGCTGAAGTTTGAGGAAAAGATCAAAAGTGTGATTTTCGCCGGGCTGCCATGCCATGCCATGCCATGTGTTACTCCTGTAGCACCACAAATCGACTGCACGCACGCTTTTGGTTTGCTCTTTGCCATTGGCATGACACATAACTACGCCCAAACTGACACGTGCGTCCTCAGCAAACACTAACTCGGCACATAATCGAACTGGTTGATTGCCGTCGCAATCTACACTTTATACTACACCGTCGTGCATGCGTGCGTGAAGTGTAGTGCTAGTATGGCCGCGCGGACAACTACCGTTTGCGGGCCAGCGTGTAGCCTCGTGGGTCGTCGTGTCAATGAGGAGGCCAGGCGCGTTGGAGTAGAGGCGCAGTGGATTGATGATGACGGTAGGCGACGTAAATCGATTTTAGATTAAAAAATAAAAAAAATCTTAATCAATAAAAAATTAGAAATCTGAATTAAAAAAAATACTCTATAGGACAGCAAGTTCATAAAACCGGCAGACTAAAAATTTATTGGTCGTTTGTTTTTTGGAAGTGAATTGAACCTGTCTTTTCTTTTTTGCGGTAATCAATCAAACATGTTTAACATGTTGCTAAAGCCAAACAATAATAACCATGCATTATCCAAGCTTAATCAGTTGCAGCAATGGCTCTGTTTGGATACTCTAACTCGGTTAGAGGTTAGAGTTAGATTCTAACTCTATACTAACCTTGAACTAACTCTAACCAAAGAGATGTTTGGATGGTGGGGTTAGATTGACAATAAATGTACCTTTTCCAATCATTTGACTACTTTATTCAGGATTTGATCGGTGAAGGTAGAGGAAAACTTAACTTTTTTTGGGCCCATCTAACTCTAACCCAAATAAGCACCTTTTGGGTGGGTTAGATTTTTTTGGTGGTTAGATGCATCTAACCAACTCTAACCCTCATGTTTGAATGTTTTGGGGTTAATTTGGTACAATATAACCAACTCTAACTCTAATCCATGGAACCAAACAGGGCCAATGGTCAGCTATACTAGCAGTAATAATGATCATCTGATGGTGACTAGAAGATGCAAGTGAAGAGGATAGAGAGATAAGCGAGCCAGGTCAGGGTGTGGGGCACACGTGGATGCAAGCAGGCAGGCATGGATCACGGGGGATGTACCAGTTGGTCTTGGACAAGTAAGTCAATCTCACGGGATGTACGTACAACCTGTATTTTCCTTTCTGTATTTCTTTTGCAGGTACGTACACTGTAGTACAATCTGTACAAGTGGACTAATTCGGGCCTCTATTTGTTCATAGCTGAGTTCAATCGTATCTAAACCTGATGATCGGACAGTCTCCATCATAATTTACTTTCTACACCCACAATTCGAATACGTCCACTTCAAATCCATGCAAAAAAACATAGGGGTTGTTTGGATGGAACCAAGCAAGAATTTGGCACCCCAACGCTTTCCTTCTACTTCTGCGCCAAAAATTTGGTGAAACGCGGTCGCCCAGATTGATCGCCATTATTTTGGGCAGGAACCAAACAGCCCCATACACAACACGTAGATCATATCAATTCTACACAATTTGACATAGATAATAATCAATAAGTACTTCATATAAAAATGTTCAAAAGCCCTCATCGTAGTTCACTTAACATTGAATATACAATGATTTAAACTAATGTAACTTAAAAGGTTGTTGGAGTTCACCATTTTCACACCGAACGCATCCCCTTAGGATCGATGGAGCGGCTCGAGGAGGCGTAGGTCGGCTGCAGCTGGAGAGTCATTGTTCAAGGTTGTGCCGTTCTCTGAGAAGGAGATGATGCCCCAAATTTTTTTTTAAAATGTACATCATGAAAAATAAAACAAAAAAATGTAGCATCGTTAAAAAATAATGTGTTGCATCAATAAAAAATGTTCAACATGCATCTAAAATATTTAACACATATTTAAAATATGTATAAAAAATCATCTTTTGTATTTGAAAATTACATAAGGTGTATCAAATCATATCATATACAAGAAACATACAATGTGTATGAAAAAAATAGACATACATTGAAAATAAAGTAAATAATAAATGAATAAAATACAAAAAACACACAAAATTGAAACCCAAAAAATGGCATTGAAGACAAAAAAATCAGAAATAAATAACTTAGAAGCTTCCAGTACCCGCTCTACAAACTCATCATATTAGTCCAGTATAACTGATGATTGCCTACCACGCAACGACAGAGCGTCTCATAATAGATGAGATATAGCTTTGGCGACAAACACACCTTAGATAGATATGTGTTTTTAGGGGTGAGTTATATCTGCATGCTCGTCCTCGGTAGAAGAAAGGCTAATACCGTGTTCTACCTTTGGGCAGGCCTCGGTAGCTGAGGGTTGTTTTCATTATCATTATTATTTACAATTTTAAATTAAAAGCATCTTAGGCCATTCAAAAAATGCATCTTACATTTAAAAATGCAAATGTTTCGAAAATATGCATGTGACACTTTGAAAAAGTGTTAAAAAAAGCTCGGATAATTTTTCCAAAAAAAAATTAAAAAAATGTTCAACTTGTATTTAAAAATATCTAACACATATCAAAATAATGTAATCAAAAAAAATACCAGGTATTTTGATATTTTTTTTTCACATGTATCCAATCTAGAGGTGCAAAGAATATATGCAATGCGTATAATAGAACTATACACGTGTTAAAAAACAAAACAAAAAGGCCCCACGCCACACCCCAGCCGGAAAATAAAAACTGAAACCCAAAAGAGAAACATTGAAACCGACACAAAAACGTACAGAAGAAAATTAATAATTTTAAAACCTTGTCAGAACTGCTTCCGAAACCCGGGCTAATCTACCTTACGATTGTGTAATACCCTATCGAGCGCTTAAGACAAATATCTTATATTTTTTATACATATTTAATATTTTTAAAATACTTGACTTACATTTATTAAGAATATAATAAACATCTTTATACATATTGTATATTTTTTGTATACATAAAAAATTCTACAAACAAAATATTTAGCAAGATAATTGATTAATATTTTAAAACATTTAAATATAAAATGTACATATATATAATATTTTAAAATATGAAGAAAACATTAATAAAAAAGAGACTATGACCTATGGTCGGTCTGTGGCCTTGGATACATTGGACCAGCCTAATATCACGCTCGTTAGGGCGAGGCTGCCCCGCGTTAAGCATGAGTACGCCCAAGTAAAACATCTCTATTTTTTTCTTCTTCGGACCACAAAAAGGGGGACACGGAAACTCGAAGTGGAAGGACGCGACAATCACTCCAACATGTTGGACATATGGCGAAAATCAACTAATAATAACCCTGTGTTATCTAAGTTTAAGACCTCCAGCAATGGTAGTATCATAAGGTTAGTATCATGCATATGATACTAGTGTATGATACTATCTCTATAATGCATAGTATAGTGCGCGACCCCCGCGTCGTCTTCCTGGCGGCTCGGGGGAGGAAACCCTAGCCGCGGCAACTCTCCCTCCCCATCACCCTAGCCTCGTCGCCGCGGAGGGTGCTCCCGGCAAAGCTCGGTCCGGCCCCAAGGAAGGTGGCGGCGGGGCCATTGTCGCTCAGAGGAGGCATGCGCGGCGTGGCTTGGTGGGGCGCGGAGGCGCTGTGCGAGCCAGAGCGGCGCGGGCGTGCGCGGCCGGCGCTCGCGCGGAGGCGCTGGGCGAGGCAACGCGGCGCGGGCGGGCGCGGCCGGTGCTCGCGTGGAGGCGGCCAGGCCGGGCGAGCAGGGCTGCGGGCGCCGGCTCGCTCTCGGCGGCGCCATGGCCCTGGACGCGGGATGGAGGAGCGAGCCGCGGGGTGGCTTGGCGAGCAGCGGACGGTTCTGGCCGGAGCCAGGGCCAAGATTGACGCTAACGGCTGCTTGCGCCGCGCGTGTTGGCCGGATCTGGCCGGACTTGGCTGGATTGGGGGCCAGTAAGGGATTGTGCGACGGTTCGGGTCGAAGGGGAGAAGAATGGCGCCATCGTCGGGTGGTCGTTGCATCCTCCGGTGGTTGGGTCGGCGGCCATAAATAAGATGTAGCTATCATGATGTATGCCATGTATGCTGCTGCCAGTGTAGTAGGAACATGTATGACATGAAGATCAAGTCATGAAGATGTGGATATTGCATGGCAATATATCTCGGAAAGGCTATGGAAATTCCTTGATAGGTAGGTATGGTGGCTGTTTTGAGGAAAGATATAGGGAGATTTATGATGACAGAGAATATCATGCCAAGAGTTTGGATGTACTGGCGAAGGTGGACGACAACTCTCGAAGTGAAAAGAAGGCAATGCACGGCACGGGAAAGCTAGAAAATATGAGGAGGTGGAAGTGTCAACTTTCAATACTTACATTAGTCCGAAGAACTCATGCACTTATTATCGGTAACTCTCAATCTAATAAAGAGGTTCACAAATAGACAAGTACCCCGAGGAGGAGTGTATGGGGGTTTGGTTATCCTTGCACATCCTCGACTCATGGTACGTGAGTGTACTCTAATATTCGATCCCTCCAAAGATTAGCGATCCATCTAGTAGCTAGAGTTCTCAACTAGTTTAGTAGGTTTTTGAAAATAAACACGGATTGACCAAAATACGACACCTATCACTAATAGGCTAGAGCTCTTGACACCAAAAGTTAAAACATTACTCACATCAATACCTCAAAACTATTGCAAGTTATTACTAAAATTAAATAGCAACCTCAATTACCTACTCTCAAGACAAGACACAACTCAGTGCAACAACCAACTCTCTTAACAAAATAAACATGAAAACTAAAGAGAGTTCCAGCAACAAACTAGACAAAAGCCAAGGCTCTTGCTAAAGACAAACTAAAACTAAAACTAAACATGGCAGTTGCTACGAAAAGATAAAGAACACATAACAGCAAAAAGATAGGCATGAAGAATCGTATGATGTGTTATAGATTTTAAAAGTGGAGCGTGTTTCTCTCCCACATACAGTAAGATGGGGTCTAACTTGTTATGAACAGCAAGAAAAGCTAAAGAAAACTAAAAATAAAACCTAAGAGCGAGACGCTCCAAGCATAGCACATAATGCATGAAGTGATAAAAATATAGTGAGACGAAGGACGAACTGATGATTGTTGATGGAGAAGGGATGCTCGGGGGCATCCCCAAGCTTAGACGCTTGAGTCTCCTTGAATATTTATTGGGGATGCATGGGGCATCCCAAAGCTTGAGCGCTTGACATTCCCGAATCTTCTTTCATCATCTTCCATCGCACACTTGAAAACCCCTTCATACATAACTCATCATAGGCTGATTAGAGAGGTTAGTACCCTTAATAAAAAAAAATCCCCAGTGGATATAAAGATATTTTTGAAGAGATACTGTTTCTCAAGATTGTCAAAAGGTTTTTGCAAATAAAAAGCAAGCTTAAGGTTTGCAAAATTAAGGAGAGACAAAACGTGGCAGAATATATGAAAAACAGAACAGCAGGTAGAAAGAATTTTTTCAGGGCACTTCTGCAACTCAAATAAAAAAACTCAGAACATAAGAAAGTTCCGTGATTATATAGATCACGTTGTGTAAAAAATTCAGCTCAAAAAGATGAACTGGTGATTTGATCCGATTTTTCTCGTCACAAAGACAGAATCTGTTTTTTGGACAGCATGTCACAACTTTCGCTTCCCTTGTCATATGAGGCTATAACTTGGCACAAAGTTTGAAAATAAAGATACAATGATGTTGCTACAGTAGTAACAATCATCAAGACCACTAAAGACAGAAGTAAAAACATCTTGGGTTGCCTCCCAACAAGCGCTTTTTTACGCCTTTAAGCTAGGCATGAAGATTATAAAAGATGCTCTCATAAGAATAAGGATTTAAAGCAAAAGAGAGCATCAAGAAGCAAATATGAAATACATTTAAGCCTAACCCACTTCCTATGCCTAGGAAACTTGTAAATAAATAAATCAAAGAAGCACAAAGTGTCATGCATAGGAAGGTGGAAAAGGAGCAACTTCAAAACTTTCAACACAAAGAGAGGAGTTTTAGTAATATGGAAATTTCTACAACCAAACTTCCCTCTCTCAAAATAATTTTCAGTAGTATCATGAAAGACATCAAGAATATAAATATCACATAAATCATGTTGTTCATGACCTACAAGCCCACATGTATAGTTTTCAACACGGTCTTTAGGAACATAAGATAAATGCATCCCATCACATTGAGTCTCAATAAGAGCATAATTCTCCGGAATATGATTTGGAGATTTCAAAAGGATAATAGGACAATCAAGTGTGGGTGCAATAGAAAAAAAAGTTATGCTTAACATGAGGAACTATAGCGAGTTTATCTCCGTAAGCATCCTCTATAGTGGCATGACGGCCATAAGCCTAGAAGGCCTCAACTTCATCAAAAAGGGATATTTCAAAACAATCCATAGGATCATAACACTCGTATAAGATAAGATTCAAAAAGTTACTATCATTAGAAGGTAGACATGGATGGCTCATTTCTTGCTCCTTTTGTTCTTCACTCTCCTCCTCTTTTTCATACAAGGAGCTTTCAGGTTCAGCAATTTCTTCTTCCATAGAGTCCTGCAAAACATTAGTCTCTTCCTTTGGAGGAGAGATTCTCTCAAGATGATAAGTAATATAATAATTTGCATCGTAATTTTCCAAACAATAGTTAAGTATAGCAAGACTCTCAGATTTGTAAGGGACATCATCAATATTTTTAAGAAGAGAAGTAATTTCATAGGCACCCTTATAAGAAACAAATTCTTCTATTTGCTCTACATCATCAAAATCATAATTTCTCTTAGCATAAGAATCTAAGGTTTCATCATCATTGTACTCACATTAGAAAGCAAGGTGTTTGTGCCTCATAAAGCAACAAGATTCATCCCTACAAAAAGATATATTATATATTGAGCACAAGTTTCTAGCATACTCATACAACTGGTGTATTTGTTTTCATAAGTGTATCCCCTTTTGAGATAAGCGGTGTTCCTTGTAATAATAGTGTTGATCCTTATTGAATCCTCCATGCCAATAGGATCTGGTTTCAAAGAAGTTAGGCTTTGGTGGCAAGCAAGTAACTAGACATACTATTTTTTTGGTTTTTGGTAAAAGACACAAAGGTAAAAACAGAAAGGTAAACTAACAAAACTAAAAAGCAAAGGTAAAGGATAGTGTGCAACTCCCCTATCTTATCACTCGGAGTCCCCGGCAACGGCGCCAGAAATTTGCTTGATACGCAAGAGAGGATAATTGCTTCTCGCCCTTCGTTGGTTACCCCAAGTGGAAGATGAGATGCAGCGTAGCGGCAAGTTTCCCTCGGTGAAGATACCGAGGTTTTAAGATTGTATCCCGTAGGACTCCGGCAATGATAAGTAGGTGGCAAGGAAACAATGGCACCGTTTGAGACAAAAGTTGCTTCCTTGACCTGGACCTGCACACAGACACAAATAAATTTGCTCCTAACGAAGTTCAGAGAGGTTGTCAATCTCTCCGGTCTTGTTGTTTACAAATGATAAAAAATACAAGGGATAATGATAATGGTAGCAACTGAAAGTAAAAGCAAGAAAAGGTAAATAGGCTTGTCATAATGATGAGAATATGGACCGGGGTCCTGTGATGTTCACTAGTGATGTCTCTCTCCCAAAAGACGATAAAACTGTTATGCGAGGTAAACAAATTACAGATGGGCAATTGACAGGATTATAAACGCACCGCAATGCTAACTATGCTACAAAAGAAAGGAAGAGACTCATAAGCATGGGCAGTACGCCAAAATAAGTAGACTGAAATCCAACTGCATCTACTACTAATCATCCACCTTGATATATCTATCCAGAACATCTCGCTGGTATTAAGTTGCGAGCTCCACCCAAAGTGTAAACCCAAAGCAACAGACAACTGCATTAAAAAGAACTTTGCGTAAAGTAAACAATCCTTGCAACCGCGGTTACAAGCACCGTTGTTTTCCCCCTTGTGGCGACGGCACATCCCCTAGACTCATGTTTCTGTCACTCAAGCGTGTCATCAGGGGGCATGTACCCACAATCGAGCATAACGTTCCCTCTTGGAGTTACTACCTACTACTTGGCAAAAGCAATAAACAACAACGGAGAACATGCAAGAATTACTTAGGAACAAAAATACAAAAGATAAGAACCAATTATATAACTCTATCACAATCTGAACATAATCTCATAATCCATCAGATCCCATCAAACTGAGCATAGCAACAGCAGAAAGATTACATATGCGCCTCGATCATGTAGGGCGGCTCACGAGGTCTAAACCTGAAGAACAAAGAGGGTAGGAGAACATCACATAGCTACTGATCACGGACCCATGGTCCAAAGGAAACCACTCACGGCACATCCGAGAAGCGTCCATGGTGGAGGGGAAGCTCCCGGAGGTCGATCCTCCCTCCGGCAGGGTGCCGGGAAGGGTCCTGCAGGTGCTCCCGATCTTGGAAGCGCGGTGGCGGCGGAACAGAGGCGAGATCATGAAAAAGGGTTCTGTCTTCGGAAGTTTCCCGTGTCGGAGAAGAAATAGGCGAAGGGGGTAGCCAGGGGGCCACCAGGGGTCCAGGCGCCCCCCTGGCGCGGCCAAGCCCTAGGCCGCGCCAGCTAGCCGCCTGGGGCCCTGGTGGGTCCCACCTGGTCCCCCTTGGGACTCCGGAAGGTTCCTTCACGCTGATTTTTTATGTGATTTTTCCCGAATTTTTGGAGCACTTTTTATATGGGGGAAAAACTGAAATAGAAAAATAGCAGAAAACAGAAGCTGACACTAGGGTGCACTGAGTTAATAGGTTAGTCCAAATATGATCAAAAGTGTATGAAAGTGTATCTAAATCATAGCAATATCACACAAAACATGCATGAAGCAAGCAGAAATTATCGATACGTTTGGGACGTATTAATCAGCTAATCAGTTCTTCCGGTGGCCAATTCCGTGTTATTATCCTTGCTCTACTGCAGGAACATGGTTTGCCCAACCATCTCTTGGAGTGATTTTGAACCTAGGACACCTCACCTGCTACTTCACTTGTGCAAGGAACCAAGTAAGAAGTTGTAGTTTTAGTTTCCAATTTTATTAGTGATTTGAGTAATAATTGATCGTGTATGTTGTACTGATAGCTAGGGATTTACTACAAGTACAAAATTAATAAGTTAGGATTCAGAATAAATAGAACATTGATTATGATAAAGCTAAAATGCACCCTGTTCTACTTCATATGCCCAGAAAATGTTTAGTAATTGGGTGAAAGGTTGCTCAGTGCTCATCTCCAATGTCAGAATAAACATCGAACACTAATATTGTAAACGGGTTCAAAAACTAGAGTGTATAGACCTACCGCGGAATGACAAACCTATGCAATTTATGCCAGTTGTTTACTCATTGTGAGTGTTTGCAATGATAAGTTGAAAGAAGAAATATATATATTCCATTTTCTGCCACAAGTGATGCCAGAAATTGTGCAGTAAGTACTCGTACGCAGGAAAATTTTGCATTGTTGGTTTCTTCCTTTCTTGATTAATCCATATATGCTATTCAAAGGTAAAATGGTATATCTTTCATTTGTTCAGGTTTATTATTTCAGGACCTATCATGTTGTCATATCCAAATTCTTAGGATAGATTTAACAGAAATTCATAATATATGAACTCTGAAAGCTCGAACGATTCTTGGTTGAGATAAAAAACGTGTGTTATCATATAGGCTCCTATCCTTTTTTTTGAAGGATATCCCTTTTTAATTACTGTTATTTAATGTTGATTATATGAGGTTTTATCTCTTTCCAACCTCTCATCATTAGCTACAGAACTTAGTGGGAATAATCAATAAATAATTTCTGGTTGATTTTGTATTTTTAGATAGTTGTTGAGGGCTTGAGGCAGACATATGCTGGTTCGTTCTCATATTAAAACATTTTATTTGCCTGAATTTCTGTAGGTGGTAGGACTATAACTGAATTTTCCATGAGTTGGTTTCCTATGTTAAGCCTAAAGGAAGGAAGGAAGTATGTTGTTGATGATCGTTATTGTTGAATCCATATCTCAATGCTGGGCTTGAACATTGGTGATTCGTGTCTAAACTTATTCATTAATCTTAAAAATCATAGGAGGAAATTGGCGGTTTGGAGAATGATGATGGTTACTACTTTTTTGCTTGTTCAGAGGTTAGTAATATGAACAACTATAATCATGTTTCTAATTATTTTTTACCCCTACTTTTTCACAGATTGAACTGAATAAGGTATAATGGTTGGTAAAAATCATATCATCTAACGTGGGAAATTTTTATCTAAGGCTAAGACATATACCAAAATAATCCTAAGAAATTTAAAAGTGACATTTATCACAAGTAACTTCAGTTTTTCAATTTTGAGAAAATATTGTTTACACTTATTTAATGCCACTTGCAAACTTTCATAAAGATCTTGATGGCTGGTATCATTATTGGTCCTAATATTAACGGGAGGCTTAAGCTAAGTCATGTTGAATCTGAACGGGCACGAAAGTGGCGCGGCTTGGACATTGGCTGAACGGGCTAGGGCAGTAGGCCAGGTGCATTGTGGTGGGGTACCGAGAAGTCTTACGTTGCAGGTTGAGGCGGTATGGCGCCATAACTACATGCTGCTCATCAACACATCGGCTTCATCATCTACATTGTATTGTGGGCTCGGGCATGACACGACTACGATCGAGGATGGAGATCAGGGCTTTTCTCTGGAGATGTGAAGCAGGCTTGTTGCGGTGCTGTTGGTTGTGCTCTGTGCTGGAAGGATATAGAGGGGTTGGTGCCGAGGAGAGGAAGCCGGCTGTGCTCTGGCTTGGACAAGATTATTCTCTCATGTTGCTCTGTCATGTACAAGGTGCATTCTAATGTATTTTTTAAATAATATTATTTCTCTTACATTATCGGTACACTAGCTAAATGTCCGTGCGTTGCCACCCAGAAGAAGAGTATGTCAGAGGTGAGAGGTGACTTGTACAATAACCTAAAATTACTTGATCAATTGGCGAAAGGTTTAATGTAGTGAAAGTGTATCGCACAAATTACATAAATATTCAGAATTGTCAAGGCTTAAGCCAAGTCATGTTGACAACTTTTACCATTTAAGCTCAAATGAACTCGTTTTCAAATAATTTCCGTAGCAACGCACGGGTACTTAACTAGTGCTATAGATATGTGTGATGTTACTGCTGAGACTATCCATAGTGGGGAGTAACATCAACTAATAACATTGATATGTTATCATTCTATGTTACTAGCTCTATAGTGGAAAGTAACATCAACTAGTAACTTCATTTATTATGTTGCAGACTCATATTATCTTGGTATGTGTGATGCAAGAAACTAATTTAGCTCAACGGGATCGGGATTGGGATCGCGATCGCAATCTGAATCTGGATGAATCAATGTTCATTACGGGAAGGTAGACTGAGGTGGTTTCCATGTTCGTCAAAATTACGGGAAGGTACTCCCTTTGTTTATTTTTATTTTGAATATAAGGTTTTCTTGAAGTTAAATTTCATAAAATTGAACCAAGATTATATTAAAAGATATTAACATCTACAATATCAAAGTTATACAATATAATAATTAATTTAAGCCTCGAGCTTCGTCTGTCCATACTGCTCGTCGGTCCGTATACTCATCATCGATCTTGTAGGATTGCTTTCTTAAATTGCTAGCGGAAACGACACCTGCACATGTAGCTTCCTGCAGGCTTCTTTAGTGGTTCTATAAGTATCATTAGATGCACCATTAAATTAATTATTATATTGTATAACTTTGATATTGTAGATGTTAATATCTTTTAATATAATCTTGGTTAAATTTTATGAATCCGTGTTTATTTTCAAAAACCTACTAAACTAGTTGAGAACTCTAGCTACTAGATGGATCGCTAATCTTTGGAGGGATCGAATATTAGAGTACACTCACGTACCATGAGTCGAGGATGTGCAAGGATAACCAAACCTCCATACACTCCTCCTCGGGGTACTTGTCTATTTGTGAACCTCTTTATTAGATTGAGAGTTACCGATAATAAGTGCATAAGTTCTTCGGACTAATGTAAGTATTGAAAGTTGACACTTCCACCTCCTCATATTTTCTAGCTTTCCCGTGCCGTGCATTGCCTTCTTTTCACTTCGAGAGTTGGCGTCCACCTTCGCCAGTACATCCAAACCCTTGGCATGATATTCTCTGTCATCATAAATCTCCCTATATCTTTCCTCAAAACAGCCACCATACCTACCTATCAAGGAATTTCCATAGCCTTTCCGAGATATATTGCCATGCAATATCCACATCTTCATGACTTGATCTTCATGTCATACATGTTCCTACTACACTGGCAGCAGCATACATGGCATACATCATGATAGCTACATCTTCTTTATGGCCGCCGACCCAACCACCGGAGGATGCAACGACCACCCGACGATGGCGCTATTCTTCTCCCCTTCGACCCCAACCGTCGCACAATCCCTTACTGGCCCCCAATCCGGCCAAGTCCGGCCAGATCCGGCCAACACGCGCGGCGCAAGCAGCCGTTAGCGTCAATCCTGGCCCTGGCTCCGGCCAGAACCGGTTGCTGCTTGTCAAGCCAACCCGCGGCTCGCTCCTCCATCCCGCGTCCAGGGCCATGGCGCCGCCGAGAGCGAGCCGGCGCCCGCAGCCCGGCTCGCCCGGCCTGGCCGCCTCCACGCGAGCACCGGCTGCGCCCGCCCGCGCCGCGTTGCCTCGCCCAGCGCCTCTGCGCGAGCGCCGGCCGCGCACGCCCGCGCGGCTCTGGCTCGCCCAGTGCCTCCGCGCCCCACCAAGCCACGCCGCGCATGCCTCTTCTGAGCGACAAAGGCCCCGCCGCCACCTTCCTTGGGGCCGGACCGAGCTTTGCCGGGAGCACCCTCCGCGGCGGCGAGGCTAGGGTGAGGGGGAGGGAGAGTTGCGGCGGCTAGGGTTTCCTCCCCCGAGCCGCCAGGAAGACGACGCGGGGGTCGCGCACTATACTATGCATTGTAGAGATAGTATCATACACTAGTATCATATGCATGATACTAACCTTATGATACTACCATTGCTGAAGGTCTTAAACTTAGATAACACAGGGTTATTATTAGTTGATTTTCGCCATATGTCCAACATGTTGGAGTGATTGTCGCGTCCTTCCACTTCGAGTTTCCGTGTCCCCCTTTTTGTGGTCCGAAGAAGAAAAAATTAGAGATGTTTTACTTGGGCGTACTCATGCTTAACGCGGGGCAGCCTCGCCCTAACGAGCGTGATATTAGGCTGGTCCAATGTATCCAAGGCCACAGACCGACCATAGGTCATAGTCTCTTTTTTATTAATGTTTTCTTCATATTTTAAAATATTATATATATGTACATTTTATATTTAAATGTTTTAAAATATTAATCAATTATCTTGCTAAATATTTTGTTTGTAGAATTTTTTATGTATACAAAAAATATACAATATGTATAAAGATGTTTATTATATTCTTAATAAATGTAAGTCAAGTATTTTAAAAATATTAAATATGTATAAAAAATATCAGATATTTGGTTTAAAAATATAATGACACTATGTAAATTAGTTTTGTATATAGGAATTACACAATATTCATAGAGCTATATTTACCAATGGCATGCAATTGTTATGAAAGTGTATGTACCAATGACATGCAATTGTTATGGAAATATGTGTTTATTTTGATAATTTGTTAAGACATTATTAATATAGATGGCATAAATGTATATTTTTATATGGTGGTATGTGTTTAACATATTGAAATTTAGATCTTGAGCACTACCATTAGCTAAAGCAAATTATTTCGTTATGGAACAAAGTTATAATGGAATGCTTGTTGTTTGAAAAATATAGGATGGAGTGGCTTCTCCTTGATCACTATGATGTTCAACACCGATCTTATGCTATGGCGGTGCTAAAGAAGGTATTTTTTTTGTTAACCTTGCTTGATTTCGATTACGTATTCCTTTGGCTTCGCATGACCAAGTTGTTTCTATTCATTTGCAGAAGCTTTCAACCTTGAAGGTTCGGTTTCACGGGGTCTCTGAAATGCCGTACGATGAGCGATACACACCGTACATCGACGGATTAGGACTACTCCCGTTCTTCCAGTTAGTGACCCGCTCCACTCCAAACCTGAATGCAGCGCATATCACAGCGCTTGTGGATCGGTGGAGACCGGAGACACACACTTCTCACCTTCGGACCGGGGAGATGACCGTGACGCTTCAGGACGTGTCGATGATCTTTGCACTTCCTATCGAAGGTGAGCCTCTGTGTTTGAACACAGATTCTGAAGGGTGGCATGCACAGATGACGGCTCTCATTGGTACTGCTCCTACTGAGAACAAGGACAAGAATATTGCAGCCGGCGCTCCTTACACGTGGATCATAGATAACTTTAAGAATTTCCCTCAAGGTGCTGATGTTGGGGTGGTCAGGACGTATGCCCATGTGTACATTTGGTATGTTCTCTCTAGAACACTATTTTCCGACGGCAAGGGCAATGTAGCGCAGTGGATTTGGCTGAAGGCGTTGACCGTGTTAGACAAGAGACGGAGTTGGGGTACGGCAGCACTGGCCTACTTGTACCGGCAGGTAAAGAACTGTTCGTTACAAATTAAGTTGTGTTCCGACATGGCATGACATGACCGTGTTTTATTTTCTTTGCAGTTGGACGACGCATGTCGTAGGTGCACTTCAGGCGCCTCCGTTAGCGGTCCTTTGAGCCTACTTTCCATATGGTCATGGGAGCGGTTGCCAGTTAGACGACCTAAGAATGTGACATAGAAGGATTGGGACGATAAAGAGAACATGATGCGTCAACCCACTTGGGCTTACAAGTGGGACGTTGTACCCGAGATTAAGAGTGATGTGGAGAACATGTACAAGCAGTACATCAATGAGTTGGATACTCTTACCCCCGAGCAGGTATGTATTGTCGTTACATGTATCATTGCGTTCATTCTCCTGAACTGGACATGAGTACATTGCGCTAACTTTCAGGTGATATGGGAGCCATACGGTGTTGGGGATAATTTCGGTTTTACACTTGAATTTCATGTGAACCCAATGTGTCGAGCGGAAGGGCATCTTTGGCATATGCGGTGTCCAATGATATGTATGTGGGCAGTTGAGTATCATTTGCCACATCGTGTGATGAGGCAGTTTGGGGAGTTTCAGACTCACCCGCCGGAGTGGATGAACACAGACATTGTGCTTCATGGGTAAGAGAGAATTACATGGCTTCAATTAGTTTTTCTTTGGAAACTCCACATTTTGTTTTGATAATAGCTTCTTGTCTTATCTTGTAGGCTGGATAGGAGGAGGCAAAGAGCGATCAAGGATTGGCCTAGCCATCATAGCAGTTACATAGACATGTTCAACAAGAGTTTGCGTTACGCTAATTCACATGACCATGGGTACAAGCCGCATAACGAGCTTGCATTCACCAACTATCTTCGTTGGTTTGTTCGTTCAACTCGTTTGGAGATGTACCCACCGGCTTTTGAGCCAGACATATTGGACCAGCCAAATGATTATTATGGGCTTGCTAGGGAGCAATACAACAAAGCAGTGAGGGAGGGTAACCAAACAGCCTTTGCTCCGGTACTCACCTTTGTGGTAAGTATAGTGTGCGTCAATCTGTTTTGTCAATACAATTGCATGTCAATACAAAAGATCTCAGGTCCTTTTCAATCTTTCTCTTATCTTCCAGAAACTTCAAGTTCTCTTCAGCATTGGTTACTTGTTGTCTCAGCCTCATTGTGTTTTCCTCTTCATACATGCTCCATATCCGAGCTAGGCCTTCCTTCAATGTGATTGGCCACTCATTGTCAACCCACTTAACAAAGTTGCACTTGAATGCATCCTATAAAATGAAACGTATTCAAATACAAAGCAACATTAATGATATAAAAAGATTATTGACAAGAAGAATGAATGACTAATGCAATATTGCTAACCTTTTTTGCACAAGCTAAAAACCTCCTTCCGGTATCAATCGATTGAAATGCCACAAATCTTTCACAAGGGGGTCCGTGCTCACACATACAAGGTTGATTAAAAGCTAAGCCGCTCCATTCCGTGCACTCCATGGTCGGTAGCTATAAATAAGATAAATAAAATCAATACCCATTTACCCTACAACCATAACCCTCAAAGTGACACTCATAGAGAACATGTTAACCTCGCTAACTTGACTTGTCACATAATCATCATCGCCAGACGAGGACGAGCTTGCCGACAACCTTTGCCAATTCATCCTATAATATCAATCATATCAATGCCATTGTTTCATATCAATCTTGCCAATTCTTCACACAAAATATATTCTAAAGAAAACACATAATCTAATAACAAATATAAATCCAATGCAATTTAGGGCTTCACTAAGCCTAGCAATCCTAATTTGTTCTCAAATACTACTACAACAATGCTAATGCTATACATTTAACAATAATGCCATTGCAACTAAAAAGATTGAAAATCCATTTCAATCTAGGGTTCACCAAAAAATGCTCAAAAAGAAGAAATGGCATGGATCTAATGGATGAAAACTTAGGGATCAGAGGAGAATACCTTAGGAGATGATTTGAGGAAGAAATCCACGGTCAAAACCTCTAAATGGGGAAGATTTGAGAGGGGGCGACTAGAACAGCATCACACAGGGCGGCCCCTGTGTGTGTGTGTTATGTGTGGGCTGCTCGGGCGTGGCTTCGGCCTTTAAGTGGCTGCCTAGTCTAGCGCCTGATGGGGAGGCGCTAAGCATGCATGTATAGCGTCTGTTGGTTAGGCGCTAGACTTCCGGGGTGGGGCCCTGCGGGGGTCCACGTTGACACGCTGGCAGGAGCTTAGCGCCTAATTTACGGGCGCTAGATGTATGGGCTTAGCGCCTGGCGGTTGGGCGCTACATAAAAAGGTTAGTTCTGTGAAATAGTTTGCTACTAGGTTCAGATTGTGAAATAGTTTCGCAAAAAGGTTAGAAATTTTGATTTTGCGGCTGCATGCTGTTGCAAGACTTCGATCTGGTAAAAAAAGAAACTAATTTAGCCCCGGGAAGGTACCAAGGAAGGAGCCTGCGTACGATGATGAGTAATTTAATAAAGCAATCACAAGATCGACGATGAGTACGATGAAGAGCTAGGTAAATCTTTTACCGAATTTCCTGAGTGTGAAACTCAGCAAAGATGTGACCTCTGGAATTCCTATTTAAAAAACTGGAAAATAGAAAATGTTTGCCGAGTTTTCGTTAGACGAAAGACGGCAAATAAAGGTCGTTGTTGCCTGCTGTATAGACTTTGCCGAGTTTTTCGGCGAACTTGAGATTCTACCGAGTCGTTTTTCGTTGGAACCAGGCAAAGTCATAGCTCTGCCGAGTCAAGGTTCTTATTACTACCGAGTCCAAATTTGAATAAAAATGGGCAGACAAAAGTTTACAGAGATTTTGGTAGAATGAACTCGGTGAAGTTCTGGAACTCGGAACAAAACCAGATTTTCTGTAGAAGACAATACAGATGCAGACGCTCGCGACTATGTAGATACACTCATTCTTATGAATCCACATGCGCATATCATACCCCTATGATTATGAATATCTCATAAAAATTAATCTTGATTCGTAAAGGTTGAAGTACTACATGAAAGTTCTCTGAAATCTAATCAATTGGGACTTAATTTTGTTTGACGGCGAGTCAAAAGGAAAGGAAGATGCAAGCTAGTGAAATCTTATCTGTGAAAATAATCATGTATGACCGGGTCGCACTGGTACGACCCGGCTACATGGCTGGCTGCCAGCTGGGCCATGGTGAAGGCTCCTCTCTCGGAGGCAGGTCGTACAGGATTAGCTTCCCTTATCTGAATGCACCGGCCTCACGTCATCACACGTAAGTACGTCACACACATAACATTGGATGCTAGATAGTATTATAGGCTTTGTTGCATGCGGTTGCAAGACTTGGATAGATCCAGGTCAAAAGAAACTAATTTATCCCATCAGAATCGGGATCGGGATGTAGACGTGGATCAATCAATGTTTAATACGGGAAGACACGAAGGAAGGAGAGCCTGCGTACGATGATGAGTATGATTTAATAAAGCAATCACAAGATCGACGATGAGTACGATGAAGAGCTAGGTAAGGTTTGTTTGAAGTTAAACTTCATATACTCGCAAAAAGAGTTAAACTTCATAAGGTTTAACCAAATTTATATTAAAAATTTATAAACATTTACAATATTAAAGTTAAACATACAAAAATTGATTTCATGATACATCTAATGATATTTGTAATACCAACAAAGGAAGAAGCCTGCAGGAAGCTCCGTGTGTAGGTGCCGCTCCCGCTAGCATTTTAATAAAGCAATCCCACAAGATCGATGATGAGTATATGGAGTGCTACATGGGAGTCATCTAAAATCTAGATTTAATAAAGTAATCCCACAAGATCGATGAACCGAACGAGGAAGATGCAAGCTAGTCAACCCTTAACTGCATGCAGCGGCGTGTCATCACACGTAAATAGGAGTACGTCATAAACAAACCATGTCAATTTTTAATTCAAAGTTGATTAGGCTAGGTTCGAGATCTTTTCGAGCTTGGCCGACACCTTTTCTCTACAAAGAAACTGGGATATATATGTATGATCCCCTTGAGCGTCTTTCAACTCGGATACATATGTTGTATGATCCCCTACTTCTACGTGTAAACTAATTTAGCCCCGGGAAGGTATCAAGGAAGGAGCCTGCATACGATGATGAGTACTCCTTCCGTCCTTAAAAGAGTGTACTTTCAACTTTGTTGGAAAGTCAAACTTTTGAAACTTTGACCATGATTATATAAAAATACATCAACATTTATACCATCAAATTAATATCATTAGATTTGTTATGAAGTATATTTTTATTATATAATTATTTGATTTCATAAGTATTCTTATATTTTTGTATAAACTTGGTCAAAGTTTTAAATAGTTTGAATTTCCAAAAAAATTGGAAGTACACTCTTCAAAGGACGGAGGGAGTATGATTTAATAATGCAATCACAAGATCGACGATGAGTACGATGAAGAGCTAGGTAAGGTTTGTTTGAAGTTAAACTTCATAATGTTTAACCAGATTTATATTAAAACTATATTAACATTTACAATATTAAAGTTATACAATACGAAAATTAATTTCATAATACATCTAATAATATTTATAGTAACAATGAAGGAAGAAGCTTGCAGGAAGCTCAGTTTGTAGTGCCGCTCCCGCTAGCAATTTAATAAAGCAATCTCACAAGATCGATGATGAGTATATGGAGTGCTACATGGGAGTCATCTAAAATCTAGTCTGTTGGGGCTTAATTTTGTTTGATGGGGAATCGAACGGGGAAGATGCAAGCTAGTCAACCCTTAATTGCATGCACCGGGGGGCGTGTCATCATGCATAAATAGGAGTGCATCATAAACAAACCATGTCAATTTTTAATTCAAAGTCGATCAGGCTAGTTTCGAGCTCTTTTCGGGCTTGGCCGATGCCTTTTCTCTACAAAGAAAATGGAAAGCGTCGATCGCCGCCGGCACAAACGAAACACACGTGACTAAGTGTGATGTTATGTGTACGTGTGAATAGAGGGTGATTCATATATATGTTGATTCATCAACTGTGTATGCTTGTCAGGGAGAAATGCTATACTCATGGACTTTTACAGGGTTTTACGGGGTGTTTCATTAGCTGGCATGATTTAGTTAGGCTAATGAAGGGGGATTGGCCCCACTTGGGTTAAATTCAAGGGGGGGGGAGGGGGGGGGGGGCTGGGCTTAATAGAGAAGTGGAAGCATGCCCTTAAAATCTCCGTGTAAGGTCCATAGCATTTTTGATTGTCAGGTGATGTCTAGAGTTTCATGTGGCTGGCTCCATTGAGCGTCTTTCAACTCGGATACATATGTTGTATGATCCCGTACGTCTATGTGTAACATGACAATGATCAAGATGAAACGTACAGGGTGTATGCACTGGAGTTTTTTGTTTATGTTGCATTGGATGCTAGCTAGATACCTAGTACTGTAGGCTTAATTAGCCAGTGGTTGAAGACTGACTTTGCTGCATGCTGTTGCAAGACTTGGATGTGGTCAAAAAAGAAACTAATTTAGCCCCGGGAAGGTACCAAGGAAGGAGCCTGCGTACGATGATGAGTAATTTAATAAAGCAATCACAAGATGGACGGTGAAGAGCTAGGTAAGGTACTGTAGGTACGTGCGTGTATAAATAGATAGCGAGGGAGCTTCTTATATGGAGTAGCAGCTCGATCCCTACTACTACCAGCCTTGGTCTAGCAAGTAGAGAGAGTAATTCTTGGGCGATCTACGTACGAGGTACCTTGGATCCCAATGGCTCCCGGCAAGGTGGAAGCGGAAGGTTTGGTTTTCTTGGGCATCTTATTACCAGTTGCTTTGCTTTTTTTGTTTTTGCGAAAAAACTTATTACCAGTAGCTGCTGCACATATATGTATGTATGTACTCCCTCCGTCTTGGTTTATTGGGCCCAAAGACCATTTCTCTTATACCAAGGTATATATCACGATTCTTGGAGAGAACTTGTTGTGGTCGGGAGTGCCCACCTCACCCAGTAAGATATTAGTATTATTCGGGGCCGGTGTCATCTTCATTCATTCAATAAATAATGTCTAGTAATTTTCTCACATTAATCATTTTGTGCTATTCCCAATGCACTATCTCATATGCTAGTTTTTACATACAGCCAATAAAAAAACGTGCATGCGGTGTATTTATTTTCTAACAATGGGACTAACAAGAATAACTTCTCATGCAACTAATGAAAAAGATGCGTGCATGCAACTTTCTAAGACGAGGCCTTATAAAAAGGGACATGCTTATGCTACTTACGGGTCTAATAAACCGGGACGAAGGGAGTATGTATATATGCATGTTGTTTCCGAGTTAATTTTTGTTGGTGATATATATTTTAATGTGCACACAGGTAAAAAGCCGCTGGTTAGGGTGTCTGGTAACCCTAGTGGGCCACTCAGGTTCCACAAGCAGAAGGTGATGGTGAAGATCACTGCACCTGACATGAAAAAGAAACCGGCGGACCTGGACCTCGTGGCCGTGATGGACATCAGCGGAAGCATGGGTGAGGGAAATAAGCTCCAGTTGATGAAAAAAGCCATGGCTTATATCATCGAGAAACTGAACCCGGATGACCGTCTCGCCGTCGTTGCCTTCAATTCCAGAGTTGACTCACGCAAGCATTCAAGGCTGACCAAAATGACAGACTCAGACAGCAAGGTGCTTATGAAGGAGGCCGTAAATGCGTTGACCGCTCATGGCGGTACCAATATCAAGGAAGCCCTAAAGGAGGGCATCCGTATCCTCAAACAACGTGAGTCTGATGAAAGTAATCATAAAACACGCGCTGCCTGCATCTTTCTCATGTCCGACGGGGAGCAGAGCGAGGGGGTTGATGCTAGGACGATCTTGGAGATCCCCGATTTCACCGTGCACACCTTTGGTTTTGGTGTAGGCCACGATGAGCTGGTACGTGCGTTTCCATTTTTAGTTTCTGCTTGCTTGGTACACATATTATTTATTTCGATTATTTATTCATTGATGAATGATTGATTACATACATACATACATACATACATACATACATACAGGTCCTCGCGGAGATCGCGGACAGAAGCATTTCAGGCGTATACAGTAATGTGCCGGATGACAAGCCCGGCACGCTTATGTTGGCCATGGGCAAGCAGCTGGCCTTAAGCCGCTCTATGACGGCCTTGGACGTGAAGGTGAAGCTGACCCCGATAAAACCAGCGCCCGAGGATCCACCAACAACAGACCTAACCAAGAAGAAGACGGAAGGACAAGAAGTTGGATCCATCAGTGTGGATGCTGGTGACTACATGGTCACTGATGGCCAAGACAGCAAGAAACGATGTGGACCTCGCGTGATCAGATTCGGCGATCTTGCCCGCGATGAGGTCCGCAGGATTATAGTCGACATGCCATTCCATGGCATCACCGCTCCGATTATGACGCTGGACAAAGTCCTCAAAGTCGAGTGTTTCTATAGGTACGTACGAACAGTAATTTATGCATACAATTCTATTCAAATTTTTTTGCCGCTGCTGGCTACAATAATACATTACATACATATATACATGTCCAATTTTCAGGCTCCCGCATGAAAAGCCTGGAGATCGTCCCGTGACCGTGCATGTTGAACTTGAACTCATCCGCGAGCAAGAAGCTGACCAGTATAACATGCAGCCTGACGTGAAGCTGGAATTGCTCCGTCGCCAGCAGGCTGAATACCTCAGAAAGGTCAAGGATTGGACTGATAAAGGCCCGGATTATTTGTCTCATGCTAGAGGTGAGGTGGAGAGAGCCAGGGAAGCCCTGGAGGATCACTTCGAGATAACAAAAAACACCAAACTCAAGAAAGAACTCTACGCAGAGCTTAGAAATCTTGACGACCTTCTAGCCATTGCGTCCACAGAGAAACCTGGTGAATACATAAAGCTCTGCCGCGCATACCTGCTGGCGTGCTTGTCGTCCCATGGTCGCCAGCGCTTCGCGGGGCGGGGCGGCAAAGAAGAAGAAGATCCCTTCTACCTCACGCCCAGCATGAAAAAGTGCATACCTGATATCATGTCCCGGATATAATCAGCTATAGCTTCCGCTATTGCTGTTTGGAGTGTCCAGCTATTTTGCTTTCCTTCACAATCTTGCCGCTATAGCCCCAAATAGCTCCATGGAAAAGCTAGACGCTAAATCCAATAGCCGGCAATTTAAAACCTTGATCATCTAGCAATTTCCCTACCTTCTTCCTGGCCCTTGATTACTTACTTATATCGCTAATAAATAAATAGCTAGCTAGGCCTGGATACTGCTCACTCCCTCCCTACCAGGAGTGGCTTCATCATCTACCAGCTAGGATGCCAGTCGTCGTTGAACCCAAGCGGATGCACGGGCCGACATTTTTCTTCTTTCCACATTGTACTACTACTGTACTTTTTATTCATTATCATAATAAAGGATTTTCTTTTCCAATGTTGGTCGACTAGCTGCTACTACTACTAGCTTGTCAAATTTCCAATCCGACATCTGAGATGTATGCGCTACCGTTTTCATTCCACCACTCCGCCTATCATCAACTCAAACACTGTAAAACTTCTAGTGATGAGCATGCACACGTCGCAGTAGCTTACATCATTCCAGCTACTCCATCATTTAGTTTTAGATACATTAATTTTAAAACAAGGAATATGGATCGGCGGGAGTACTAGCTAGTATGTACATTAAGATCAATCCTACACGTCAGCCTTGCATTACCTCTCGTCTACTCTCAGGAAGTGGTATTGTGGTTAATGGGTTGGAGATGCAACATATTCATTTCATTACAACAAGTGTTTCATTTCATTTAGAACAAGTGTTTCACTAGGCAGCAAGTGAACCAGTTACTGCTGAGTACATTCAGAGATTTAGCGATGTAAGTAGCACATGCTTCAATGTATATATAGTTGACCGATTAGCCGACGTATGCAGTGATTTAAATCTGTCTCAGAATAACAGGGTATTACATCATCACTCTATCACCCAATAATGTAACAGGAATCAACAGTCGCCACAATGTTTTATCTTGATCGCAAACTAAAAGCTAATACTATTATTACATCCTTCTGTTTTCAAATGTCAAGCAAGTGTACAAGAACAATATATAACCACCCTTTGGTTTCTGCTCGCTCTTAATCCAACAAAAATTCTGGAGATTTTAACGGCCAGGATCCCCCTGGTTTAGTCACTCGAAACAACATTTGCCACACACACATGCTCACAAAATTGGATAGTCCAAGTCGAATCTTGGTAATAACTATATCAGTTCGTCTGTGCCTGATATCCCATTCCACCGGTTACAAACGTAATAGCAGGTGCTTCTTTAGGATTCACGTGCTCAATCATTACTTGTTAGCATATTCCTCTTGAGATAGCCGGAGGTGCTCTCTATCCCTACGTTCGGATAGCTGGTGCCAATGTTGCAGAAAGGCGAGAAATTTGAAGATTATATCAGACGCCCGCCACAATAAGATACGCTCAATGACCATTTTATTCCTAATATTCCAAAGTGTCCAGTACAAGGCCGCAAAGATCAACTAAAAGAGGTATCTCCTCTTGTTGGTTTGCACTAGTAGAAAACAGGGCTTTGGTTCAGACCTCTCCAACCGATTTGTCCCGGTTGTGCCACGAACCGGAACCCAATGGGTCATACGTCCCGGTTCGTGCGCCCGAGGGGCCGGCCGGGCCTCGTGGAGCATTGGTCCCGGTTCGTCTGGGGGCATATGTCCCGGTTCCACACAAGAACCGGGACCAATGGGTCTCGCTCTTGGCCCACAACCATTAGTCCCGGTTTGTGGATGGACCCGGGACGAAAGGCTGGCCATTAGTACCGGTTCCAAACACAAACCGGGACTAATGATTTGGCTATATATACCCCTCGCCGGCGAGCAGAGCACTCCACTGGTGCTCTGTTTTTTCGAGGAGGGCAAGGGGAGGGCTTTGTGGTGCTCTAGCTCACCTCTTATGCACATGAGGTGTTCGATGAAATGCCCGAGCCACACTACTTAAGCTTTTTCCTCTCCAAACTCGACTTCCAAGCTCCATTTTTCTTAAGATTTGTCCAGATTTAGCGGTCCGTCACGTCCTATCCCCATCTTCACCACCGTCGATCGCCCGCGCCGATCTCGTCGCCGGCACCACCGTGGTGAGCCTCTTGTTCTTATCTTCTTTATAAAAGAAAAAAATTCTTACTTGTATGATTAGATAGATAATTGTCTAATTTTCTTACTTGTATTATTGCTTGTTATTATATAGTGCGATGGTTTTGGTATCCGCCCCCGTCGGTCCTCGTCCTCTCTATGATTCGGATGTGGTATATATTATCTTTTATAACTATTTGTTTCATTTAGTGTTTATGGTAATTATGCCGACACCAACTTGACATAGATGTATTTATCTAGGAGGTATGTGAACCGGATATTACATACGACCCTCTTGTCGAGAGGTTAAATTTAGTTGAAGAAGAAAACGAGTATTTAAAAGAAAAATTAAAAAGAGTTGAAGAAGAGAAGAAAAGAGTTGAAGAAGAGAAGATGATATTGGAGTTGCATGTTGCGGATGTCGTAGAAGGTCACAAGATCAAGATGGATGCAATGCGCTTGAAGATTATAAAGTTTAGAAAATATGTCATTCATAGCGAGGCTTGGTATCATTATGCCGTTGGATCAATTGTTACCTTGGTTGCGATTATGATCGCATTTGTTGTTGCATTGAAATGTTTTACATAGTTTCAATGTATGGTTTAATTAGATGCTCTGGAGAGCTATATGTTGTTCAATGAGAACTATGTATGTACTTTGGTTTTAATGTGATGATAAACTTCTATTAATTTGGTCACTTATATATTCATGATGTTCTGTAATGGTTTTTGACACACTTAATGCACGCAGATGAACCGACAATGGATGTATGGTGACAGACACACCTCCGAGTACATTGAGGGCGTGCATGATTTTCTCGAAGTGGCTGAGGCAAACAAGAAGAATGGTTTTATGTGTTGTCCATGCTCTATATGTGGGAATACGAAGTCTTACTCTGACCGGAAAACCATTCACGCCCATCTGCTTTATAAGGGATTCATGTCACACTACAATGTTTGGAACAAGCACGAAGAAATAAGGGTTACGATGGAAGACGGCGAAGAAGAAGAGTACGATGAAAACTATGTGCCCCCTGAATACGGTGATGCTGCAACGGGGGAAGCTGAAGATCAAGAGGAACCGGACGATGTGCCTGATGATGATCTCCGCCGGGTCATTGTTGATGCAAGGAGACAGTGTGAAAGTGAAAAGGAGAAAATGAAGTTCGATCGGATGTTAGAGGATCACAAAAAAGGGTTGTACCCCAATTGCGAAGATGGCAACACAAAGCTCGATACCGTACTGGAATTGCTGCAGTGGAAGTCAAAGTATGGTATACCTGACAAGGGATTTGAGGATGTACTGAAAATATTTAAGAAGAGGCTTCCAAAGGATAACGAATTGCCCGACAGTACGTACGCAGCAAAGAAGGTCGTATGCCCTCTAGGATTGGAGGTGCAGAAGATACATGCATGCCCTAATGACTGCATTCTCTACCGCGGTGCGTACGAGGATTTGAACGCATGCTCGGTATGCGGTGCATTGCGGTATAAGATCAGACGAGATGACCCTGGTGATGTTGACGGCGAGCCCCCCAGGAAGAGGGTTCCTGCCAAAGAGATGTGGTATGCTCCTATAATACCACGGTTGAAACGTCTGTTCATGAACAAAGAGCATGCCAAGTTGATGCGATGGCACAATGAAGACCGTAAGAAAGACAGGAATTTGAGACACCCCGCTGATGGGTCACAGTGGAGAAAAATCAAGAGAAAGTACCGGGTTGAGTTTGGAGATGACCCAAGGAACGTATGGTTTGGTTTAAGCGCGGATGGCATTAATCCTTTCGGGGAGCAGAGGAGCAATCACAACACCTGGCCCGTGACTCTATGTATGTATAACCTTCCTCCTTGGGTGTGCATGAAGCGGAAGTTCATTATGATGCCAGTTCTCATCCAAGGCCCTAAGCAACCCGGCAACGACATTGATGTGTACCTAAGGCCATTAGTTGAAGAACTTTTACAGCTGTGGAATGGAAACGGTGTACGTGTGTGGGATGAACACAAACAGGAGGAATTTGACCTGCATGCGTTGCTGTTTGTAACCATCAATGATTGACCTGCTCTCAGTAACCTTTCAGGACAGACAAACAAGGGATACCACGCATGCACGCACTGTTTAGCTGACACCGAAAGTATATACCTGGACAAATGCAGGAAGAATGTGTACCTGGGGCATCGTCGATTTCTTCCGACCAACCATCAATGTCATAAGAAAGGCAAGCATTTCAAAGGCGAGGCAGATCACCGGAAGAAGCCCGCCATGCGTACTGGTGATCACGTACTTGCTATGGTCAATGATTTACACGTAATATTTGGAAAGGGTCCCGGCGGACTATCTGTTCCGAATGATGACGAGGGACGCGCACCCATGTGGAAGAAGAAATCTATATTTTGGGACCTACCCTACTGGAAACACCTAGATGTCCGCTCTTCAATCGACGTGATGCACGTGACGAAGAACCTTTGCGTGAACCTGCTAGGCTTCTTGGGCGTATATGGGAAGACAAAAGATACACCGGAGGCACGGGAGGACCTGCAACGTTTGCACGAAAAAGACGGCATGCCTCCAAAGCAGTATGAAGGTCCTGCCAGCTACGCTCTTACCAAAGAAGAGAAGGAAATCTTCTTTGAATGCCTGCTCAGTATGAAGGTCCCGTCTGGCTTCTCATCGAATATAAAGGGAATAATAAATATGGCCGAGAAAAAGTTTCAGAACCTAAAGTCTCATGACAGCCACGTGATTATGACACAACTGCTTCCAGTTGCATTGAGGGGGCTTCTACCAGAAAACGTTTGATTAGCCATTGTTAAGCTATGTGCATTCCTCAATGCAATCTCTCAGAAGGTGATCGATCCAGAAATCCTACCAAGGCTAAGGAGTGATGTGGCGCAATGTCTTGTCAGTTTCGAGCTGGTGTTCCCACCATCCTTCTTCAATATCATGACGCACGTCCTAGTTCATCTAGTCGACGAGATTTTCATTCTAGGCCCCGTATTTCTACACAATATGTTCCCCTTTGAGAGGTTCATGGGAGTTCTAAAGAAATATGTCCGTAACCGCGCTAGGCCAGAAGGAAGCATCTCCATGGGCCACAAACAGAGGATGTCATTGGGTTTTGTGTCGACTTCATTCCTGGCCTTAAGAAGATTGGTCTACCTGAATCGCGGTATAAGGGGAGACTGGCTGGAAACGGCACGATTGGAAGGGACTCAATAATATGCAGGGACGGACATTCTTGGTCTCAAGCACACTACACAGTTCTACAGAACTCTATCTTGGTGGCCCCGTATGTCGATGAACACAAGAACAGTCTGCGCTCCAAACACCCGGAGGAGTGTGACGACTGGATTACACATGAACACATCAGGACTTTCGGCGATTGGTTGGAAACACGTGTCAGAGGTGACAACACTATTTCTGATGAGTTGTTCTCGTTGTCCAGGGGACCATCTTCAACTGTATTGACTTACAAAGGATACGAGATAAATGGGAATACATTTTACACGATCGCCCAAGATCGAAAGA
This sequence comes from Bromus sterilis, assembly GCA_950022295.1. NCBI lineage: Eukaryota > Viridiplantae > Streptophyta > Magnoliopsida > Poales > Poaceae > Bromus > Bromus sterilis. The sequence goes on along the minus strand of OX465601.1, from coordinate 297,899,755 downwards.
GCACCAACCAAAACAGTGGTGTCCGCTTTGATGCAGCAACCAAGAGGGGAAAGGACACATATTATGGTTACATAGTGGACATATGGGAACTTGACTACGGACATGATTTTAAGGTCCCTTTGTTTAAGTGCAAATGGGTCAATCTGTCAGGAGGCGGGGTACAGGTAGACCCACAGTACGAAATGACAACAGTGGATCTGAACAATCTTGGGTACACAGACGAACCATTCGTCCTAGCCAATGATGTGGCGCAGGTTTTCTATGTGAAGGACATGTGTACCAAACCGAGAAAAAGGAAAGATATGAAAGTGAATACATCATACGATGAGCCAAAGCGCCACATAGTTCTTTCAGAAAAAAGAGACATCGTGGGATTGGAGGGCAAGACGGACATGTCTGAAGATTATGAAAAGTTTCATGAAATTCCTCCCTTCAAAGTCAAGGCTGATCCAAGCACCCTGTTAAGCGATGAAGAATATCCATGGTTACGGCGCAATAAGCAAAGGACACAAGCGAAGAAAAAGTGAAGACAGATGAAGTCAGAAAGGGTTGAAAATTGATGATGTGGCTTTGAATGGTTCATATTGAACACACAAAAAGTCTGTATTTCAAATAAGTTCAAAAAAATGAAATCCCTTTGTAGATAGATCAACAAAACACACGGTTCTTCTGCATGCAGCCCGACTGTGGCTCGTGAGTGCCCGCATATCAAATGCACCGTCGGGTTGTATGCAGGGAATCCGAATGATTTGTATTTGGTCGATGAACTGAAGGATTTCTAGATATATCAACAAAACACACGGTTTCGCCTGCATACAACCCAACTGTGGCTCGTGAGTGCCCGCACATCAAATGCACCGTTGGGCGTATGCAGGCCAATCCGAATGATTTGTATTTTGTCGATGAACTGAAGGATTTCTAGATATATCAACAAAACACACGGTTTCGCCTGCATACAGCCCAACTGTGGCACGTGAGTGCCCGCACATCAAATGCACCGTTGGGCGTATGCAGGCCAATCCGAATGATTTGAATTCGTACACACCGAGTGTCCGAGAGGTGGGATATATATAGGGGTCGTGTGCCTCTTTAGCCCCGGTTGCTAGCACAAACCGGTACTAGCGCGAGACCTTAACTGTGTACATGCCGGTTCCCAGATCCAACGACTCACAAGCGCTTAAAAGAAACACGCGATCCGTGTACTTCTTCCTGATTGGTGGGATTCAGACCCGGGTGAGGTTAAAAGCACGCGCAAAGCCAACCTCCACTATTTCTCTTCTCGTGAAGCCTTCCCCTTCCGCGGCACCGCCACCATCCAGTTTTTGCCGTAACCCTCTCAACTTTTTAGCACATGCTATGTGGGTCAAATGATGATACCATGCCAAGTTTCAACATTTTCGGAGTTCATTTGTACTGCTAGAAACTGGAAAATTAAATAAAGCAAAAAAGAAAACAAAAAAACTGGAAAAAAGAAAAAAAATGCCACCTATTGGGCCACAACGGCCTGAATACGACTAGAAACCCAACCATGGGCCAGGATTCAGGCCCGCAATAGGCCCACAGGCAAGTAGTACCAGATTAGGCCCGGAAGCCTGCAGTTGAGAGGAGCTCGAGACGGTACGCGCATCAGCGCTTATAAACCGCTCGAGCGCTCCCTCGACTAGCGAGATGGGACTAAACATCCCATCGCTCCGCGGCGCAAGGCGTTTGGTTCCGGTTGGTGGCACCAACCGGAACCAAAGGTCTCTGTTTGCCGCCTTTTCGGCTGCTGAAAAAAACCTTTGGTCCCGGTTGGTGTCATCAACCAGGACTAAAGGGGTGCGTTGGTCCCGGTTTTTGGCACGAACCGGTACCAATACTCTGGGTATATAAATGACACTTGTAAATTTTCAGTTCTAATCTCGCCATTTCCCCCGACGACGCCGGAGACGAAACCGACGCCGTCAGGCTGCCCAACCTCCGCCCGCCGCCCCCGTCGCACCCGCCGGAGACGACGCCGTCAGGCTGCCCCGACGCCGCCCGCCGCCCCTGACGACGCCGGAGACGACAACGACGCCGTCAGGCTGCCCCGACGCCGCCCGCCGCCCCCTCTGTCGCCGTCGCCATCGCCCGCGCCCGTCGTCGCCGTCGTCGCGGGGAAGCACCACGCCTGGTCCTGCCGCCGTCCGCATTGCCTTGCCCCGTCGGCCTCGCCATGGCCTCGCCGTCGTTCTTCACCGCCGGCGCCTCCCTGACCTCCCGAGCTCGTCCTCGGGCAGCACTGTGAGGCCCTCACCCGATTTTGTTGATAGATGATGCCAATGTTAAATTTTGTTGCTAGATGATGCCAATGTTAAATTTTGCAAAATACTTATGTACTTTACAAATGTTGAAAAATTTAAAAAAAGATTTATGTATTCATTGTTGCAATAATGGTGTATACAAACTTGAGCAATTTGAATAACTTTAGAAGTACCGGACTCTCAAGAGCCAAAACACCATTTGTTAAGCGTCGCCGAGGCCACCCAAATTTACCAAGTCGATGGTCGGAAACTAGGGTAAAGGGTCGAGGGTCACCGAGGGGTCGATGGTCGGAAACTAGGGTAGAGGGTCAAGGGTCACCGAGGGGTCGATGGTCGGGAACTAGGGTAGTGCCTTGTGTGAAAGTATTGAAGAAATCCATAGCTTCATCATTAGCCGGAAGTAACCGGGGCATGATGGTAAGAAGTTCACCAAAGTTGTTTTGGAACGGAGTCCCTGATAGGATAATTCGCTTTTTGGTACGAATTTCAGCAAAGGACTTCCAAATAGCGATATTCGGAAGGCTTTTGCTGAACTTTGTATCAAAAAGCAAATTATCCTATCTGGGGCTCCGTTCCAAAATAACTTTGGAGAGCTTCGTACCATCATGCGTCTCTTACTTTCGCCTAATGTTGAAGACATGGTTTTATTTGTTTGAATCCTTTGATACTAGACAAACGTGACATGAGGGGGTCGAGGGGTCGAGAGGTTGCCTTGTGTGAAAGTATTGAAGAAATCCATGGCTTATATAGATTTATTGTCGTGCCAAAAACTGGTGTCAACACATGCCCCCATGTTTTTCGGCAAAACTTGTATGTTTGGCACACTAATATATCAATGCTATATATATCATGTTTGTATATTAAGTGTCATGTTGTAATTAATATTTTGTAGAAACTATGGACGATCGTCAAAGAAACTTACAACAAGAAGAGATGTTGGGGGAAATCATCCGCGAAGGACCGTTGTTGGTGGGCGACATCGTCCGGGTAGGAGGTGGTGTCTTCCAATTTCTGAACGACACCGATGGTCTAGAAGAAGAGGGTGAAGCAGGCTCCGGTGATCGGACAATGGAGGTGGAAGGACATGCTTGCGATGGCTCCTGTGAGCGAACGGAGGAAGGAGTTGTTAGAAAGTCCGGCGAGGTATATATAATAATTAAGCTTGTGCTGACTAGCTAATTGATGCATTAATTGTTTTGGACTGTGTACACATATTAACTCTCTTCTCTCTTCTTTTCTAGCCAACCGTATCCGGATCGAGCCAAACTTCGGTAACGAGACGAGGCCCAAAGAAAAAGTTGCGCCCGGATGAAAGGTTCACGATCACCAGCATCAATAGAGATGGCCAAACGATTGAACCCAGCCGGACCAAAGATGCATTTTCTGCTCAGTGTGGGGTTCTTGTTAGGGACATGATCCCGATCAGCATCCAGCAATGGAATAAGCCGAAGGCCGGAGACCCTGAAGTGTCTTTTGTCACCGATAGACAGAAAGATGATCTTTGGACCGCGCTGAAGGCAAATTTCACCCTACCGGAAGAGGAGCGTCCGGAAAAGCCAGTTATAGAGCAAAAGGTCAAGACTCATGCTCTTAAGAAGATGGCAGAGCTATTCAGGAGGTGGAAGAATGAGTTAAAAACAACGTTTGTCGACAAAGAGAAGACTCTAGCATTCACCGGACAATTTGAGAAGATAAGAGAACAGTGGCCCGCATTTGTGGCCCACAAGACATCGGAGAAGAGTAAGAAGATGTCAGCGATAAACAAACTAAATGCTGCAAAGAAGAAGCATCACCATTGCACGAGGTCAGGTGGCTACCACAAAGCCCGACTGTTGTGGGAGAAGGCTGAAAAGGACCTTCTTGACAAAGGGATCGTACCAGCGACATTGAACTGGCCAGAGCGTGCAAGGAATTGGTTCTTCAGGGTTGGGGGAACCTTGCACCCTGAAACAGGGAAGTGCTTATGGACGAACGAACAATTGAGAGTACCGATCACCAAGCTTGAGGAGTTAATCGCCGAAACGGAGGCAGGGACGTTCGTTCCCGACAGAGAGAACGACGAGCTCACAATGGTCCTCGGGAATCCTGAGCACCCAGGACGAACACGAGGCACGGCAGGCTCCCTTCCGTGGAAGCATGGGTTTCTCGACGCAGGCGATTACAAAAGCAGGGAGAGGAAGAGGAAATAGGAGCCAAGCAAAATATAGAACCTGCATGCAAGAGTACAAGCGCTAGAGGAGAGGCATTGAGATGACGAAGCTACCCTAGAAGCTACCCCGCCATCTCAGCGGAGAAGCAGCGTGGCTTCCACCGAGGTCATTGCGCAACCTGATTTGACGGCTTCCAGGTACCCCGTGGATGAAATCACGGAGTCTCAAGAATGCCACCTTAAGAAGCAATTGATGCAATTCAAACCCACGGTGGCTATCGGCCATGTTGCACCTCCTCGACCCAACAGAACTTTTCACTGTCATCCGATTCCACAAGGCTATGCTGTTGTGATGGTCGATGAAATAATGGAGGGATATGAGGAGATCGAGCTTGACTACCCTACCGACGAAGGGGAAAATCTCCTGCAGAATGCTCTGAGGACTTCATGTCTATGGCCGAAGGAATTCATCAAGCTTCCGAACTGGACGGCACCTACGCCTCCTCCTCCTCCTCTGGCGAGTAAGGGCCCGCCTCCTCCTCCGCCTCCTCCTCCGGCGAGTAAGGGCGCGCCTCCTCCTCCGCCGGCGAGAGATCAGGGCACGCCTCCTTCTCCGCCTCCTCCTCCGGCGACTGATCAGTGCACGCCTCCTCCTCCGCCTCCTCCTCCGCCTCCTTCTCCACCTGCGTCGGCGCGTCCGAGCAGCCCGTCTCCTCCTCCGCCTTGTCAGCAAGAGCAGAAGAGAGCCGCCACCGGCGCTCCGGCTGCTCCGGCTCCTCTTAAGCAACAAAGGAAAATAGCAGCCGTCGCTCCGGCGTCTAGCAGTACAACCAGTGGTGGGAGGCGATACCAATACGGTCCATCATCTCTCAAGCCTCTTGAGCCGTTACCATACGAGAGGAGCTATGAGGAAAGCGCGAAGATCTCTAAAGGCGAAGTCGATGCCTTTTTTAAAAAGAAAAATCCACCTCCGAAGGAGAAGATAGATGAGGTGAAATTGAAGCGCACTTTGGATGCCCTGAAGCGACCAGCACCGGCTCCGCTGGATGACAACCATGTCCGCGCTCTTAAAAAGAAAGTGCAAGAAACGCGCCGGTCCGGAAGCACTGCAACTGACCAAAGGAGAGAACAACAAATTGGAAGAGGGAAAAAAATCCCCAGCTCGGCGAACAGGCGAAACAATTGTGCCCCCCGCTGCAGGTGTCTAGTGATATCGTCGTCGCAAATCTGCCGACCGGGATGGTGCCCGGTACCAATCCTGGTGATTACCTGCCAAACGATATACATTTTGATCCACTCCAGGTGGACGAACTCAAATTCCGGCACGGGTATCCTCTCGTTAGACCTGATCAACAGCTACCAACGATGATGCGAAGATTCCATGAGTGGTACATGGACACCTGCAAGAACTCTGGGTTGGATAATGTGTTTCTTATGGTTAAAGACAAGCACGACCTCGTTGGAATTGACACGTTGTGTGTTCCATTTGAGGAGTTATTCCAGCTTTACAATGCAATGGCCATCGATAAAGTAATCGTCACTTGCTACTGTCTGTAAGTACTACTTCTTTAATTAAGTCTCTATATATAGCTCAGCTCTTTCATTGCATGTACATATAATTCACTATATCATGCAGATTGAAGATCGTCGAATGCAAGAAAAGAGAAATCTATAATATTGGGTTCATTAACCTAAATCTCTTTGATGAATGGGCGATGGAAAAGAATCCCAAACAAGCCGAGGCCAACTTGCTACAATCGTTGCTTCAACATCAAAACAAACAAAAAATAATCTTTCCTTACAACTTCGAGTGAGTGTTATACTATGCATATTCGGTTTTCCTTTATTTACTCGAGGTTATAGTAATGTAATTGATGAGTTATGCATGCGTGCGCAGCTTCCACTATTCTCCTAGAGATTAAGCTTGAGGAGGGACTAGTAACCGTGTTAAACTCAAGACGAAAAGATCCCAAGACGTATGCGATCATCACTGAAATTCTTAAGAAGTAAGTGCAATCGATCATTATCGCAGCATTTCGGCAACTTTGTTCATTTCCTGATATTAGGTAATAATTATTTTCTATGTCTGGCAGGGTTTGGATAACGTTCACCACAAAATCTCCGGGACTGCCGAAGGAGCTGAAATTTACACGCCCGAAAGTAAGTACTACTAGCTAGTTCCGCGCATCTCCCATTAATTTGATTCTAGCTAGTTTCATCAATACCATTTATATAATGCTTGATTATCAGTTTGATTGACCTATATTTCTCGTAAAGTGGTTGTGGCAGCAAGAAGGGACTAATCTTTGTGGATACTATGTATGCGAGTACATCTACAACGCTACGATCTCTAAGGAGGGCGGCTACTCTAAAAAAGATTTTGATGTGCGTAAGCAATAATATTCACAATTTTATTTTATTACCATCATTTGTGTTGAGTTTCATTCATATATATGTATTGACCCCCTTCTTCGAATTAGCTTTGGGAGTTGCAGAAAGAACTCCTACCACAAGATCGCATAATATCAATTCAAGAGGAATTGGCGGGATTCTTTCTTGAACACGCCATCAGGAAAGAGAGAGAATACCATATGAAACTTGATTTCAGATGTTAGGGTATTGTAAGAGATCTTATATTGTATATATGTAGCCAGTAGCGTCGGATAGATATACGAAAACTTGTTGTTCGAACAATCTCACTTCTCTCCGTATATGTTCATGACGATCTTCTGTACTTAATGGTTTAATTCCTTCATTTGCTTACTAGCTAGCATGTCGAGTCCTCTATATACGTATAGTACGTAGCGTCGACCAAGCACGGAGATAAGAGAGGACACCTCTCTCTATTAGCTACAATATATGCAACCCTTAAATTAACCCTACAAAACCCCCATCCCCCCCCCTCTCAAAAAAAACAAAACCCCAGACACGGAACTGCTGACGCGTGGAGGCATTTTGGTCCCGGTTGGTGCTACCAACCGGGACAAAAGGCCCTCCTGCCCAGGCAAGCCGCAGAGGCCACGTGGAGCCCCATCTGTCCCGGTTCGTGGGCAAACCGGGACTAAAGGTTTTGGGCATTAGTAACGACCCTTTAGTCCCGGTTCCGGAACCGGGATAAATGGCCCTCTAGAACCGGGACAAATGGGCCTTTTTCTACTAGTGTTGGTTGGCTCGCATTTGGATGAACTCAGACAGATCTATGGTCTCCTAGTCAGGCCCCAAGACTTCCCGGAGGTAACTCCACATAGACTGTCCGCCAGGAAGGAGATGATGTGAGTCCCAATCGGGACACCAGACACAGGGGATATACCATCACCCGGGCCATGCCGCTTCAGGACCTCTGTCCTGACGGCAACCGGTTCCAAACCAGCTGCCAGACGAACATCTTAATCTTCAGATGCAGCGGGGATTTTCAAAGGTGACCAATCCAAGGTAAGGCCGGCGAGCGACATAAGGCACGGTAGCTCGAGGCCACAGAGTAGTGCCCCGACGGGAAAAGGTCTTGTCTTGTTTTGTGGTTCCATGAAATCTCCATGGTGTTTATGTTAAGTTCCACTCGATTTCTTTCCCCTTCCTTCCTTCACGTCCAAGTAGAATGTTTTTCCTTCATTTCTCGCAAAGAGAGGGAGAAGATACTTGCCAAGTGGTCCAAATTTGTCTAGCAGTTGACTAGTGTAATTGGATTTTTCAAATCTAGTGCAATTTTATAGATTTCAAAATCAAATGCAATCTTATAGAGTTCTCTTCCTCAATTCTTCGTTCAGCCAAAACGAACTATGCTGCAATTTGAACCGAAAAGGTCAAGGTAGACCCGAGTTTTATCTCTCGTATTGTATTGGTGTCAATGATACATCGAGGCAGCGATTTTATTTTTAGGTTTGTTGGTTCATAAGATAAAAGTATTATGAAAATGGAAAAACATAGAAAATGAGATGATATGAATCTTATTTTCTAGAGGAAAAGGGATATCATTTTATTCATATCATAGGATTTTTTTTCATTTAGTCTACGCTAATTGTTTTCCTTTACAATGTGAAGAATTTGTTTCTATCCTTCATAAAGATAGGTACATTCATACAAACCAAAGGGATTCAAAATAAAATTTTCCTACAAAATTCATATCCTTTAGAATTTCTTCAAATTTCCTAAAAACCAAATAAACACTTATATAGTGGTGTCGCATGAGAAGAACAAAAAATCAGGCCCATTTCATGGTAGCTATCTATATCTCTTATAAGACAAAACCCCACTAAGATACATTTAATGTGTCTATCTCAACATGCAAGCTATCCACATCACCCACTATTGTATCCAATTATTTGTTCATGTCATCCACTAACAAAACTCAACCAACATGCATTTGGGGATATCTATCTCAACATGCAAGCTATCCATATCACCCACTATTGTATCCAATCAATTGTCCATGTCATCCACTAACAAAACTCAACTAACATGCATTTGGGGATATCTATCTCAACTTCCAAGCTATCCACATCACCCACTATTGTATCCAATCATTTGTCCATGTCATCCACTAACAAAACTCAACTAACATGCATTTGGGGATATCTATCTCAACATGCAAGCTATCCACATCACCCACTATTGTATCCAATCATTTCACCATGGCATCCACTAACAAATTCAACTAACATGCATTTGTGGTATCTATCGCAAGCTATCCACAACACTCATTATTGTATTCAAAAATTTATCCACGTCATCCACTTTCATTTACATGAATTTTATACTCTTCCAATTTACATTGTAGAGTTCTTATAAAAATTTCCGTTGCAACGCACGGCTATTCTTCTAGTTGTTTAAAATTACAGATGGTACAGGTTTGATGGCATTAGTTGCTCGGATCATACCACCATTTAATGAAAACCAACAATAGGAACCACACGTTTACAACACCGATAGGAGATAAAGTCGTGTAAAAGCACCATAAATTGTACTCCCTTCATTCATAAATATAAGATGTTTTGGAACACTGTTTTAGTGATCTAAAACGTCTTATACTAGATGATGCCCCGCACGTTGTTGCGGAACTTTTTTGCAAAATATTTCAATGAAAATGTTTGGTTAAATGAAGCATGTATATTTGAAACAATAATTTTTAAAATAATATATGGATTTAATATAAATATCATGATAAAATCAAAATTCTCATGCATGCATGTTGCATGTGGGTTTTTATTATGCATAGTGGTATATTGAGTTGAGTCTTTCTCATGTTGGATGATGAGGTGACATGCTTGCATGTTGAGAGAAATATGCTAGTGGAGGGTGATGTGGCATGCATGATGAGGTGGAGTGTGTGCATGTTGAGAGAATTGGAAGTAGTGGGGAGCAACTTCTTAAGAATGTAAGATTACTTTACAGAGGTAGTAGCTCTCAAGGGAAATATCCCATCAAATGCTACACAGACCGAACAATCACTATAGCCAGTCTACCATTATCACTCTTTAGAGAAAATACACCAAAACATTTCATGCTAACAGCCTACAGATAACCACCATGGTCATCGATCCGTGGGGGTATAAATATATTTCTTCCATTTTTTGTAAGGATTCGCCACTTCACTATAACATACTTTGAGCACATGAAGTGCTCTCTCTCAATCACTCCCACACCAAATATTAGATCCTAAGATATTCTTCAGAGCCCTTCAGAGAAATTCCAACAAGTGATAGATCCACTCTCTCTTGCTATTTGACCAAAGTGTCTCGCGATTTAAGCAACTCTTCAACATTTTTTCCATAATTTTTTACTCTTGAAGATTGGAGACTCCTATGAGGTAGGAGTTCTTTGGAGAGAAATTGATTGTTGTGATTACCCTTGGAAAGTTTATGAAGGTATGAACGCCACCTCAAGGTCTATCATTACTTCATTAGTAGTTGAGACTTGAGAATCACCTTAGTGGCGATATCCCGATGAACATAAGGAAAGATTTGTGGTAACAAGCATCCGTCCAAAAAAAACTTTTCAAAAAGGGGATGAAGCCCCAGCCTCTGCATAAGGCGATGCACACAACCTTTTATTAGAGTAGTACCGTTTAAAGTTACTAAAAACTCAAGGATCGATTAAAGTTGATACATGAATCAATCAGCGAAAGAAAGAAAGCGCATACATACGACAACTAAGCATCTTGTAGTCGACTAGTATGCTGCCAGCCAGCCCGGCTGAAGATATCCCGTGCGACCATCAGCAAACGGTGGCATCCAGTAGCCATAATATCTCCCTGATCTGATGGTAGTAGGAACGCTCATAGCTGCACCCAATGCACCACCATATGAATAACCAGCAAGAAGTTAAAACTTTTGTTTCTATTAAACACAATGTCATTCCTAGATCTCCATATTGACCAACATAAGGCCAAACGTCATTACGAATACTGGCCTTGGATATTTGGCCTACCCCATTTAACCAGTTTTCAAACATATTTGTAATATTAGTTGGGAAATAAGGTCATATGTGAGGTTTACTGTGCGCCATAGTAATCTAGCAAATGGACATGAAATAATTAAATGTTCGATAGTCTCTTGTGCCCCACAAAAGATGCATTTAGTAGATCCAGTCCAATTCTTTTTTGCTAAATTATCTTTGGTGGGTAAAACTTCGTTGTTAAGGAACCACATATAAATTTTGATTTTGAAAGGGATCTTTAGTTTCCACAAGTACTTGCATGGAAAAGGCGTATGATCATTCATAAGGTCTTCATACATAGATTTTATCAAAAATATTCCCGAGGTTGTTATTTTCCAGACAAAACTATCTCGTTCATTGTTTAATTGCGCCATCATCAGTCGTTGGCATAAGTGTAGTCATCATGTGCACTTATTACCCGTTAGTACCCTTCTGAATTCAAAAACACATTTGCAATAAATGAACAGCGGGATACGTCCTCGCCTTTGAAGCTTCGGTTATCCATAACTCTAGTTCTTAATTGTGGTTTATTTTATTCATTAGATATTGTATTTATTATCATATTGTGTTGCTTGATCACCATGTTATTGCTATCACTTCTATTGCTTGAACTCGAATCACATTAGCAATCGCTAGACTCATTAGATTTCACACTTTTCTAAAATTGCTATTACGTTATTGATGTGAGCTATGGATATAGCCACTTCTACATCCGTTATATCACATGGGGGTCATGTTCATATCAGTTATTCAATTGTATATATTCTCTCCTCTCTAGATTCTCTCGATCATTTAAACGTAGTTTTTTTTAATATCATTCAAAAAAATCAACGTGTATTTAAAAAATGTTTAACGCATGTTCAAAAAATGTTAATTGTGTATTTGAATTTTTTTAACACAAACTAAAAATATTAAAGACATGTATTTTAAAAAGAGTCATCATATATTTAAAAAATGTTTAACAGATATCCTAAAAAATATTGAAGACGGGTATTCAAAATAATGGCCGTCATCCATTTGAAAAATATTTCAAATGTGTATAAAAAATTAAAGTGTGTATGAAAAAACAAGACATGTATTAACAAGGAAAACCTAAAGGGAAAATGTCTGCATAGTTTAAAAAGAATGTTGTGTATGAATGAAAAATATAATGTTTATTTAAAAATATTTGAAACATATTAAAAATACTCAAATCATGTATTTGAATTTTTTTTAAAGTTACCAAATCCAATCGTATGCCAAAATAAATACAACGTGTATGGAGAAAATAAAAACATTTTTCTAGAAGCTTCTAAAAACCGCTGCAAAAACGCAACCCATATTTGAAGCGAGTGGGCGTCAGGAAGCTGCTGCTTTCGCTCACATAAGAGGCTCCTAACATTACAGTTAGCCGGCCCACATCGGCTGTTGCTTTTTCTGGTTTGGTTTTTATTTTATTTTTCAGTTTCAGATTCCTTTTTATTAAATTATTATAACTTTCCACAATATATGATGCACATTTTTTAATATACGGTAAATGTCTTCAATAATGATTGAACTATTTTTGTAACATGATGATTTTTTTTAAATACACATTGAACATATCTTAATAGGTCCTTATAATTTATTAATATAAACTGAATTGTATTAAATTATATTATGTACATTTTATGATACACATCGAACATTTTAAATTTATTTTAATATGCACTACGATTTTTTGGATTGTGCGAATTAATACACATCGAACCATTTTTCAATATAGATGGTTTTTTTAATATTATTTTCTATAAAACACATACTTAATATTTTCAAGATAAAATATATATTCACAACTTTTAAGACATAACTATAAAACATTATTTTGATAAAAAGACCGATAGTAAACACCCGCTGTTGCAAATAGACCAACCCAAGGCATGGTGTATTGACGAGCATCCTACTAATTGACGGGTACCGCGAAGGTTACTTTTGATGCAACCAAAAGTCGTCATGTGTTGTGTGTGTGTGTGTGTTTTTTTTTTGAGAAACACGTATATAAGAAAAACTATCCCGTGGTGTAGTTATATTCGTTCATGATGATGTTCAATGTTTCGTTAGGGACTCCTGCAACAGAAGTAGTCTCCTATTCTTTTGGCCGTAGCTGCAATGGCGTGAGCCAACTTGTTCTTTGATCTTCTGACGATGCTCATGCTCACTTGGACACTTTGAAAGGAGCCGAGTACAGGCTTCAGGTCTGCAAGGATAGAGCCGCAAGCAGATTTGTAAGGTACTTTCGACTGCAGCTCATTCCCAAGTAGAGAGCAATCCACCTCGAGGATGAGAGGCCCGTCAGCGCTCTCATGTCTTCAGCTTCCTCAACTGATCCACTTTTCTGTATCTGGCGCCCAACAGAGACAAAAACCAGACCTCGGCTGTCTCTCGCAACTGCACCTATCCAGGCATCTCCGGATCTCCCGATTCCATACTGAAAGCAGCATCCGAGTTCAGTTTAACTGAACCCACAGGAGGGGGTGTCCATTCACTTTCTTCAGATTTTTGCGTGGTAGAGGTACCTGAATGTTTTCCCTTTCCCTTTCTCAGATCATCTCTAGCCCGCGCCCCCAAGAGACCCCCCAAGACGGCACTATTTGCGTCGGGCGGAGAAAAATCGTCCAGACGCGTCCCCAAGGGCCCAAATAGCGCCGGATTGGGCCAAAACTAAGTCCGGCGATCCCAAGTGAAACTCAGCGCGCTGGGGTCGCTTGGGATCGCCGAATGAAAGGAAAGCGCGCGAACGGAAGGAAAGTGCGCGCGATTTCGCGTGCGCCTCGCGCCGCGCCCCACCTGTCGGCGTGTGAACACGCGTCGTCGTCATCCTCTCGCCTCGGCTTCTCCGCACATGCCGCCGCCGCAGCGAATCAATGCGGCGCCGATGACGAGTCCAATCGGCGCAGAGAACATCAATGCGGCGCGTCGAGAAACCCAACGGTCCGTCGACCGCGCCGCCGCGTGTCCCGCCGTCTGTTCGCGTTCTTCCTCCGCTATAAAAAGGGGCTCGCCGGGGCGCTCTCGCCGCGCATTCTCGACCTTCCTCCTCTCTTTCTCGCCTTCTCGCCCTTCTCTTCTCGAGCTCTCCTCTCGATCGCCATGGCCGACGACAACCTCGGCCGCAACGGCTTCAGGAGCCGCAACCTGTCGCAGATGGAGGCGCTCCTCCTCGCGCAGACCGTCTACCCATGCCCGCCGGACACCAGGCCACCCCACGTGTGGGTGCTGTCTGCCGGCGGGGTGCCGGTGCCTCCAGTGCCTCTGGTGGGCTCCGGCGCGTTTCGCCGGGAGGTGGACGCCGTCCGCGCCCTAATGACCCGGTGGTTGGGCGCAACAACCGCGATGGGCGCCTCCGAAGGTGAAGCGCGCAGGGCCGCACGCTCGAGTATGTGATGCGGTACATCGAGAACGGCAACACGCCGCGTCTCGAGTACCCACCGCTGGGCTATAGGGCGGAGGCGAGGAAGAAGAAGGCGAGCGGCGAGGGCAGCAGTAGCCACTGTAGCAAGTGGGCGCCTCCAGCGCCACCGTACGTCATGCTGGACCGCACAGACGACGAGGAGGAGGAGGAGACGCCGCTGCGGGTGCGCAGGAGGAGGGGCCCGCTCGGCGACGGGACGTGTGGCTCCCAGGCCGGCGTCATCAAGCCGGAGAGGAAAGACGACGACGACGACTACGCCGCCGCCGGCGGCAGTGCTGGGGGAGCTGGAGGAGGCGGTCAGGAGACGTCCTTGGACGATCTCTACGCCATGTTACTCTACTAGTAGGCTAGGTTTTTTTTATTTCCGTCGTTTATGTAAAAAAAACTCCGAATATTAATGAAATCCGTCGAAGTTGGTCTAGTTTAAACGAATTTGGTCGATTTTACTTTAAATTTGACGAATTTTGTCCGAGCTTGGGGGGTATCTTGAGGCCGCGGCTGGGTAGCCCCCCCCCCCCCCCCCCCAAACGTTTATCATCGCCCAAGTGCTCTCCAAGCGGCGCTAAAATAACATCGAAAATCGGCTTGGGGGGCGAACGGCTGAAGATGCTCTTAGGGCACCTTCGTGCATGTCTGTATTGAACCTTAACAAGAACTGAACGCCTCCCTTGACTGTGGCTTTTCCATCTCCATGTAGTATCACATTATTCCTCAGGTGCCACGACTGCCATAGAATGAGGAGTATTTTGATTCTGGTTTCCTCAGGGTGAGGTATTAAGAGGTTCTGGAGCCGGTCCTCCGAGAGTCCACAAACTCCCTTTCATGTGGCAGAGGCCTCATGAGTGATGTATTTTTATTGCTTTTTATTTACATTTCTAAATAAAAAATGCTACATCTAAAATTTGAAAAATATTTTACAAATTCCATGCATTGTTTCAACTTTCATGAAATAATGATAGCATTCCAAATATATACTTGTGACATCTAAAAAAATAT
Organism: Bromus sterilis; assembly: GCA_950022295.1. Lineage (NCBI taxonomy): Eukaryota > Viridiplantae > Streptophyta > Magnoliopsida > Poales > Poaceae > Bromus > Bromus sterilis. The sequence continues at coordinate 297,884,466 of OX465601.1, read as the reverse complement.
TCGTGTACTTTTACAAAATGTTTAGACAATGCACACAAAAAATTCTGGTCTGGCTCATGCCGCGATCACACATACTATGTCTCCGGATTTATCGTTTGTATCTTGGAAGTGAAATAAAAGGTGGGATGCAGGACGAGGAAACTGGAAGTGGAGAAGGTGCAGAATCAATATAACCTGTTTAATACTCTCTCCGTTTCAAATTAGATGACTTTTATTTCTTTATATCCAGATACACGTGTATACAAATGGAAGTTATCTAATTTAAAACGAAAAAAGTAGATCGCTAAAGCCAAACAATAATAATCATGCATTATCCAAATCTAGTCAGTGATATCGTCTGATGGTGAAGGTGGCATATGGGAGTGAAGATGATAGGATAGAGATGAGCTAGCCACGTCAGGGTGTGGGCCACACGTGGATGCAAGCAGGAAGACACGGATGGATCACGGGATGTACCAGTTCCATCCAGTTGGACAAGCAAGTCAATCTTAGGGCTCCTTTGGTTTGCAAGATTGTAATATCACAGGAATAGGAAAAACAAAGGAATAGGATAGGAATGCACATGCAAAACAGAAGATTGGTAAACATAGGAATTCTATCAACTTTGCTATTTGGTTCAAAGGAATAGGAAAAACGTAGGAATTCTAATAAACATGGTCAAATAAAAGTTAAATCACATAAAAATGTATAGTTAGAATATTATTATGCCACTAAGCATCTTAACCTCGTTCTTCGTGCATAGGAATTTGAAAAAGAGGTCCTAGTGGATGCTAAAATTCTTACATTTTTCCTTTGAAACTAAGATCAAAGGAAACTTTCCTCCAATTATCCTTTACTCAATTCCTTTGAACCAAAGGCATGAATAGTATCACCATAGGAAAATTTTCTATTCCTACATCTTTCCTCCATATTTCCTTTGAACCAAAGGAGCCCTCAGTCTGTTGCATGCCAGACTGCCAGTTTAATCTTGCGTGCAGCACGGATACACTGTAGTGCAATCTGTATTTCCCTCTCTGAATTACAAGTACTGCAGCCAGAAAAATAAAAACTGCTGCTGCGAGCGCTACGTGTAATGGCCGGAGCACGTACGTACATGTATGTAGTAGTACGTGCTAAGTGGGACCGGAGAGTGCAAATCATTGAGTTGGTTGGAAAGACCGTGGTATTTCGGTTCATTAGAGTTTATAAATTCTAGATTTGATATTGGTATTCCATTTTCATGGATTTATTTCAGGTCTTTCAGCGAAGTGCTTTTAATGAGAGGAGATGTTTTCGTCGAAGACGAGGTGGTGACTTCGTTAATTTCAACATGAAGTGCCGGCTCAGTATTGCCAAAATGCTCATAAGGATAGAATGTGTGTGCGCATTTATAGGGGTGAGTGTTGGATTATAGTTGGGTTTTGGCCCAAATAAGCCCATAATCCCTAGTTAATCTTTAACGGCCCGTGTATGGTGGCAGGTGGTGCAAAAGTTTAGTATCATCCTGCTAATGGAGGAAGGTTTGCACATTTTTATAAGTGCGGCTCCCTCACTAGCCATTGGGAGCTTAGGAAGAGGAGTTGTACACGTGTGCTCCACCTTCATCACCGCCTGCCTCGCCACGTCACGACGCCGCGCGCCGCGTGTTGCGGGAATGAGTCGAGCTCACACCTATGCGCTTATTTTTACCCGTCACGAATGGTTAATCAATCTGAGATTAATTTGCGAGTCGCTTATTGAAGCGTCTCTCTCCGAGACGTCGGAGGTGGGCTGTTCGCGGACTCGGTCGTTGGCTACGGCCCAGGCCCGTTACACCGACGGCATATATAATGTCGCGCTAGGGTTATGGAGTCACTCACTTTCTCACTCTCTCCCTCTGCCTCCGAACCCTAGCCGTCATCTACTGTTCCTTGTTGTGTGCTGCCTCCGGCGATCCAGCCCATCGGTCGCGTGCACGGTCCATCGGTTGAGCAGGTGCCTCCGGAACCGCGACCTTCGAGATCCTGCCCGGGAGAAGGCCGATAAGGTTTTTGGGAAGCGTCTCGGCACGTCTGTTCCCGATCCGTCCCCGTCGGCTCCTTCCTCTACTTCGAATCCGCCCGTTGCTTCCACTCCTTCGACTACATCGACACCATGGTGACGGATGACGACGCCGCTGCCAAGGCCGTCGCCTTGAAGAAAGCTACCGACGAATCTCAGGCTGCTGCCGCGGCCCGCAGCCGTCGCGTTGGCTTGGCCAACCGCAAGGTATGATTCGCTCATCCCATATATGCTCGTACATGTGTCCATATATGAACTGTTCGTAGATGTTTTCAGTGCTAGATTATATATGTGCTCACATGCTTTGGTTTCGGTATGAGATGCATGTCGTAAATGACATGCTTACTATTTACTCATGGATTAGATTAATCAAAAATATGCTGATATTTCCTTTAGTGAGTATATACTCGTGTATGTGAGCATTTGAGTATCTATAATATTATAATAGATCATCCCTAATATCTTATTTATCTCAACATGCAAGTATGTCACATCATCACACAATTATGAGTAGGATAAGGCCCACCTCAACATGTAACCATGGAGGAGACTAGACCCACCACCACATTCAACCATGCATGAAAACATATTTTTATTTTTTTTATTATATTTATACTCAAAAAATATAACTAAACATAATCAAATATAATAAGTTATATGTGTTTTGATTTTTTGGTTTGTTTGCTATTAATTTAAATATTTAAAATTCATATAATTAAATTTATTTAAAATATAGGTGACTAATTTCCGCAGCAAAGCGCGGGGTATCATATAGTTATAAGAAAACTGGGACCGGAGCAGAATGAAACGTGACAGATCATAAAGAGACCTGTAGATATCCCAGAATGTCCCATGTGGTACATGTGTTACATGTGTAGTGTGGCACAAGAAAGAAAGCGGGTGCATGCTTTTCTCGCTTGCTTGCTTGTCTCATTACTTCTCCTCTTGGGAGGCATCCATCGCCACTGCATTCCACCGCTTCACATCACCGGCCGCTGAAAATATGAAGATGAATCCAGTTGATACGAAATGAACAAGAAAAATCCCCCAAAACTATGAAGAAGGGCAGTTTGGTTGTTCATAGATGCGTTGGATCGTGCCTAGACCTGTGATCGGACAGTCTTCGAAATTTACTGTCTATAACCACAATTCGTATGTGTTTGCAAAAACACATAGATCTTATGAATTCTACTCGACGACATAGATAATTCGTATAAATCGGTTCAAAAGCCCCATAGGAGTTCACTTAACACTAAATGGACAAGGATTTAAACTGATTTAACACAAAAGGCTGCAGGAGTTTTCACCGTTCTCACGCCGGACACTTTCCCTTAGGATCGATGGAGCGGCTCAAGGAGGCGTAGGCGGAGGCTGCAGGGGCAGCGAGTCGTTGTTTGAGGTTGTGCCGCTCTCCGAGAAGGAGATGATGCCCCGCAAAATATATAAGAGATGTAGTACATCATGTAAAAAAATGTAGCATCGTTTAAAAATAATCATTGTATCAATAAAAAAAATGTTTAACATGCATCTGCAATATTTAACACATATTCCTAACATGTATAGAAAATCATCTTTTTTATTTTAAAATTACTTAAGGTGTATCAAATGACAATCATATACAAGAAACATACAATGTGTATGAAAAAAATAAACCCACATTGAAAATAAATTAAGTAAAAAATGAATAAAACCGAAAAGAACAGAAAATAGAAACCCAACAAAATGCCATCGAAAACTCACAAAAAATCAGAAATCAATAAATTAGAAGCTTCTAATACCCGCTCTACAAATTGCGGTATAACTGGTGATTAATTGCCTACCACGCGACGACGTATCATCTCATAATAGATGAGATATAGCTTTGGCGACGGACACACCTTAGATAGATATATTTTAGGGGTGACTTAGATAGATATCAGCATGCTCGTCCCCAAGTAGAAGAAAGGTCGATACTGTGTTGTATCTTTGGGCAGGCCTTGGTAACTGAGTGTTGATTTCATTGTTATTGTTATTATTATTACTATTATTATTATTATTTACAAGTTTAAATTAAAGTATGTTATGTAATTCAAAAATGCATCTTACATTTTAAAAAATAAATTGTTTCAAAAATATGCTCGTGACACTTTGAAAAAGCGTTCATGTCATTTCAAAAAAAACTTGGATAAGTTTTACAAAAGCCTGTATTATTTTTAAAAAAATGTTCAAATTGTATTAAAAAATATTTAACATATCTAAAAAATATATCAAAATAATGTAGTCGGAAAATTTTCACCATGTATTTTGGAAACAATTTCACATGTATTGAATCTAGATGTGTACAGAATATAAGCAATGTGTATAATAGAACTATATATGTGTTAAAAAAGTTTTCAAAATTGGGCTAATCTATCCTGAAAAAGAAAACTGAAACCCAAAAGAGAAACGTTGGAAACCGACACAAAAACGCACAAAAGAAAAATAATAATGTCAGAAGCTTCTAAAAACTGATTTTGAAACCAATATTGGGCTAATCTATCTTACGCTTGCCTATTACGCTATCGAGAGCTTTAAGACAAATATCTACACTCATGCATAATATAGAAAATGCCCATACAAATATATGATTTTTTAATACATGTTTAATATATTTTTAAATACTTGATTAACATTTATCAAATATATAATCATTATTTATATAAATAATATATATTATTTGTATACATGAAATATTGCACATATTTAATATATTTTAATAAGATAATGTAATATTTATTTACAATATTTGGAAATATAAAGAATTTTTTTATTGAAAAGGCTATGACCTATGGTCTGTAGCCTTGGATACTTCTTTTTTTTGAAACAAAGCCTTGGATACATTGGACCGGCCTAATATCAAGCTCTGAGTTAAGCGCGAGTACGCCACAACAGCTCTGATCTTCTCTTCTTCGGACCACAAAAATGGGGACGCGGCGGGACGAGGAAACTCGAAGTGCAAGGACAGGACGCGCACAATCAATCCAACATGTTTGACAGATGGCGAAAATCAAATAATAGTAAACCTGCATTATCCAAGCTTAAGCAGTTACTAGCAGCAGCAATGATGAGCTAAATAATGATGCGAAACAATGATTGTTTGGTGTTGAGTGGTGACGGTGAAATGGGAAGTGAAGGCAAGAGAATGAAGATAAGCGAGCCAGGTCAGGGTGTGGGCCATCTGCTGCTGTCCACACGTGCAACCAAGCAGAGCCTTATCGGAGTAGTAGTACTACCAGTTCGACAAGCAAGTCAATAATAACAGCCTGTAGCACGGACACATCTACCCCCTTCCTGTCAAGAGTCAAGACCCTCAAATCAACTCACTGTTGTTAAAACGGTTAAAGCAACTCTAGCAAATGTATCATTTCGCCCTCGATTCGTATGTATATATATAAAAAATAAACGAACAAAAACGTTTGCAGCCAAAACAGATGGTCCAAATCTCGACCGTTGAGTAAAAATTTACGGATGATGCGCAAAATCCCCTTTCGTACGCTATATCCACGATGTTGGCGCCATTTAGGATTATTGTCTCGCATTCGTTTCCTTCCCTTTTCACAGCATCCCATTTCATCTCTGCCACTTCTCATCCAAATTACGTCGAGCAATCGCAACAGCGCTCTCGGTGGATGCAGCTACCGTGGATGCCATGGAGGGGCGTCGCCAGCCAAGCGGAGCCGAAATGACTGTGAGGCGGGTAACTATCACCGCCTCGCGCTCTTGCCGCACGATCGATCGATCCTCACCGTTCTGCGCAAGCCCGCACTCGCGGCGCCCTATCCCACATCGGGCAGAGCAGGTGGGCACACTTACATGCGCTGGGCGAGTTCCTTTGGTCGTCCACGCATCATCACTGGATGACGCGGGAGGAATTCCTCGCCGCTAAAAAGGTGGTGGATGCCGATGAGGAGGGAGTAGTCGAGCGCCTTGCGGCGGCACTGGGTAGGATGTCTACGCCTACAAGAGAGTGGGAAGGAAGTGGTTATTCGCCCATGATGGGGGGAGAGGGGGCAGGGGGGAAGAGAACTGGATGTGCCGTGGACATCCGTTGTGTGTCCGTACCGACGCGAACCCGATCGAAACTTGGGTCAAAAATGCATCGAGGCGGATCCTAAAACGAACGCGCGTCTGTTTGCGTATTTCTACGTGTCTACAAAAGGATAAAACGATACCGCGCATTACAGATGTCCGAAAGACATTATGGATGCACATTGTGGAAAAAAAGGAAAAGAAAACGCTATAATGTTCAATGCCTAATAACTGCAGCATGAACCACCACCAAGATAACATACGAAGTACATATTATCCAAAAGCGATGCCTTCAAAAAGGAGACAGTGCACAAGCCCCGTCGTCGCCCGATCATAGATCTTAAGTTTTCACCCTGAAGAAAATTCGCGCTTTCAAAAACAATGCCTTCAACAAGGCCACTATCAGACACAACCAATTAAGGCCAGACCATGGGTTTTTACCCTGAAAGCTAAGACTCCGCACTCCACATATGTTGCCACCCCATTTTACCGATGCCGCTGCTACGTGTCATGAATCACTAAGCAAAGTCTTCATCGCCTCCGTCGACACCTTTCTGGTGTTCCAATCATAGCCGACTTGACAATCTCTCCCTCTGCGAGAAACATACAATTCTCAATTTTGACATGTTCCGTGGTGTTAGCTGAAGGTGGAGTTTTATAACACGTCCCCTTTAAGCCCTACAGGCTAATGTTTGTGGACGCGTCCGACCAGATCTTCTCCAAACCAATTGTCTAGGAGTACTTTCCCTATCCATGAAAACCATCGATGAAGAAATCCGGCACTCATCAGCGGTCTAATCGGAAGCGACCAACAACAGCAGAAAAATGAGGTAGACATTAGAAGACCCCTAGGGTCACCGTTCAACCATCTATATTGCCTGGAAAGGGAAGACACGGGAGGGGATCTTCCACCTTCCCTCCACCTCGGGCATCTTCTACTGCGCCAGAACCGCTCCACGCCAGCGATCTGCGGCGCAACGCCATCCCGTCGTCAGGTTGATCCGGCGATCGTGCAGGCCCTTTTTTCCACCTTGCAGACCACGAGCAGCCAAGCCAGAGATGGTGCTTAGATACATACAAAGGTTGACAAGTAATATGGATTGGAGGAAATAGTATAATTTTTTGATTAAAAATTTCAAAGGTTGACAAGCCTAAGCAAATTTTGCCATACTTCTTCTTAGGTGTATGTGATTAGGTTTGCTTAAATTTAACCGTGGCAAGCTAGTCCCAAATCAAACAGTCTTCTCTATTCTTTCATGTTGTGAGTAACAACAGGCGGAAGGCGAATATACACGCACACGCACACAACACACACATGAGAAGGGTCAGCGTACCATCATAGAAAATCCTACGATTTTGAAGGCATGATTAGCACGTTGCATAAAAAAAACATCATCCCTCCCTGAAAATCCTACTTATGGGTTGACTTTATGTTTTGTTCGTGTGGACAAGGAAGCCTGCTGCTAAGTAGGCTTGTACAAGCAAGTCAATCACAGACCCAGGGCCCTGATACGTCGCAGCAATGAACAGAAAAAGAAATATTTACTATGCTAATGTACACGTCTAAATTAACTTGTACCGTGTACCGTAAGTTGGACATATACAAATACTGATGCTGGGAGAATTAGACGCGTACATGTGCTTTTGCTTGCTTGTTTGTTACACGTGCCAATATGGGTCGCCATACGCCGGAAGCAGTGGTCCGCGGATCACGCGGAGGAGGAGAGACATTCATACTCATCCATCATTAATTCCTCCTTCCCTGAAAACGAGCTTAATTTGGCTCATCATGGAGATGGAGCACATCCACCCTTCCAAACCATTTTCATGGTCCTAGAACGACCAATATCATAATAGCATCCTCCTTCCATCTCTGCTTGACCTACACGCTCTCCCTCTGACAGGTACGAAAATGAATGAGGAAATGGCTCCAAGCTAGGAAGAAGAAGAGCCGTATGGTTATTGAGAGAATTTCTTTTATGACATTACTCCTAAAATATGATTTTTTATGCGACACTTTCAACTTTTTCTTCCTTCTATGTTCACTTGTGTAAAATTTATATCTCACATGACACTAGTGTATTTTTAGAGCTAATAGTGTCAACTTTTCACATACAAAGTCACTTTTGCCCCTGGTGCAATGTGTGAAAAAAATACAAGAAATATTATTGTATTATGTAATACGGAATCGTGCATGTAGATTCATAATGACTGAAATGCTAATTCAAAATAATTCAAACAATACAGGGGAGGGTCTACCGATTTTTTGTTTTTTTTTGAATTAGTGTTTTATTTATTATGAATCTACATGCATTGTTCCATATTACACAGTACAACAATATTTGTATTTTTGCCACACATTGCAAAAATGACTTTGTATGTGAAAGTTGACGCTGTAAGTTCTAAAAATACACTAGAGTGTCATATGAGGCATAAGTTTTACACAAATGACCATAAAAAGAAACAAAAAGTTGAGAGTGTCACATAAGGCATCAAATTTAAGAGTAGTGTCATAGAAGGATTCTCTCATGGTTATTTTGGCTAGCTGCACCCAACCTCCTCACCCCACCCCACCGTGTATCTTTCAAGCATGATATTGTTGGAGTGGGATTTTGCGGAAAAAAGAAGAAGATAAGAATAGGGATAACAAATAAAATAAGTAAAGCAAGCGTAGGTAGGTTGATGCCTGCAATTTGCGCACCACAAACATTGAAAATTGAGCTTTATTTTTAGAGCGGCAACAAAAACGCGTAGGGGAACTTCTTTACGAGAAAAAAATCAATATATTTATCATCTATTAGAAATAATAAAAATTACATCTATGTTTATAGATCACTTATCGACGACTACAAGCATTGAAACAAGCCGAAGGCACACTGACATCATCACCGCTTCATCATCAGAGCAGGGCCAAACATGATGTAGTAGACAATCAAGAAGTCGTCATGATAAAACCTCACATGACCAACACACCGCACCAGAACAACATTTGTCACCGAAGAAGAGAAGTATATATCGAAAGGATTAAGCCTGTAGACAAAAAAACGAATATTAGAAAAGATTGGATCCAAAAAAGATCCACCAAAGATCAACATCGACCGTTTACATTGGAGACATGTCTACACATGCCCTCCGACAATACTGGACATATCGTCAAAAAGGGATAGGCGGGGAGAACCTTATTCTATCGTCAAAACTTGTAACCGTCTCATCGATCTGAGAAAACACAAAACCTACACAAATAAAAAAAGAATTAAAATGAAGAACGGTCCTTCCTGTCGGCAAAGTTCGGGATCCACCATATCTCCGTGGCCCTAGAACCACCCCACCAGAGGCGAGGTGAACCAACGGCGGAGGAAACCCTAAGGTTTTTGAGAGGCGAAGGTTGCGCCTTTTTTGAAACGCGGCGGCTTTGATGACTTGTTGTGGGTTGTGGCGGTAGTAATGGTTATTCAATGGTTCATAGATTTTGATGTATTTTTTATTACATTTATGATGGTTTGCCCTCCTAAATTTTTTATAATAAGATTCAGTTCATTATGGAATAACAGTTAAATCCTTCTCTTTTACCATGGCAAAACACAATTTGTTATTGTTTGGCGCTTGAAATTAACAATTTTTGCTTTTGTTCGAGCCCATTGGTGAACAATGTCGCGGCCGTCAAGTCTATTGATTTAATTTGTAAACTTTTAATTTATAATGTTCGGAGAAGTATGTGCCAATATATAGTTGAAATAGAGTATGTTGATCAAAATTTGAGAAAGTTGAAAATTATGTTTTTTTTACGAAAAACAAGGAAAGGAAGAGAGCGAGCCTTCCTCTTCTCCAACTCCAACGAACAACCTGCGCCTCAAGAAGGAAAGAAACGTACGGGCTGCCACACAAAGTTATCATAACAAACCCGATTATTTTCATTGTTTTCCCTTGAAATGAATAAAAAGTAGAACCAACTGTTGTATAGAAAAGATGTCCCGTAAAAAATAGAAACAACGTGTCTTTGTAGTACTACTAGTGTCAACAAGTCATGATTAATAAGGGTAGCTCCAACTCTGATCCTTAAACCTTTCACAAAGATTTGAGTTAGGCTGACTAAATCAGTTTTGTCATCCAATGCAGTCCTATATCCGTAGACAGGCTGGTCGTTTATCAATTTCACGCAAATCTGAATCAAATCAAGGGGGCTTTATGGGAGTCTGAACACCAGAAACATCCGATCCCAACAACCTGACCCCAACCAAATGCTCTTCGCTCCCGGCGCGTGAAGCGGTCGCCCGCATTCATGGACGTTGCTGGCATTGGATGTCAGTCCGGTGCATGCGCGATCGACCACTACAAATGGTATTGATGTCCAATTAGTGCCGATGCAATCCCTCACTAGAGGGATGTACTGCTCGTCGACCGAGATCCCCAGTCTTTACGCTTATTCGGTGTCAGGGAGAGAGAACGGGACGGTACCCGTTCGTCGCCCTACAGGCATTAAGCCATCATGAAGGCCGAGAAATCCACTCCTCACACACCAACTCCCTCGCTTTCCTACCCGATCGACGCCAGCTATTTAAACGGATCCTTGTAAAACCGTGAAACACATCACACACACAGGTTCTCCGTTCTTCTTCATCCAACACAGTTGACATATATTAACCTGCTGACAAACGGATGCAATTATAATTGAATGACCGACTTTCGCATCAGTATCTACATATCAATCCTCAAGTGAATGCGAGATCCATTTGAAGGGATAGCATTGAAAATGCTTTCAATAAATAAACAAACAAACTCACATAAGTTGCTTTGCCGGTGCAACTATACCTATACACGCGTTTTCAACGGAGATCAAGTAGAAGAATTATGCAAATCAATTTGAGGTTGAGTTGGTTAGGTGGATGGTTGTATACTCAGCCCACCAGAGTTCAAATCTCAGATTTGACAATGGTGTTCGTATTTTTCTGAATTTATTCCAGGGCTTCCGGTGATGCGCTTTCAGTGGGAGGAGACGTTCCCGTCGAAGACGAGGTGATGACTTCGTTAATCTTAAAATGATGTACCGGCTCAGTATTACGAAAACGCTCATAGGATTAGGGTGTGCGTGTGTGCGTCATATGGGTGAGTGTATACTCGTGTATGTGAGCGTCAAAGTTGTACTGTGGTCTAAAAAAATAGAATAATTATATATCTCCTCTCTCCTCTTCGAGTAGCATACACTGTAATCAAAGTAAGAATACGTATAAAAGTAGTACTCGTGATAATGCTGCGAGTACCAACCAGTAGTACTCCACGTGTAGCTGGAGTGCGTACGTGTCGGCGTGAGATGGAATATATATAATGTGCCGTACGTGGCAGATAGGCGGATAGATTGGGACTGCCATGTGTGTATGCTGTGCACACTTTGCGTGCCTGCTTGTCCTGTTGCACGTGCCATTTGTATGCCACGTCGCGTCGCCACGGCCACGCGATAAGTACTTGGAGTTGGGAAGCGGTGCCACGACACCTGCCTGCGTGCGTGGATCACGAGGAAGAGAAGGAGAAGCACATCCATCTGAAGAAGAAAGATATCGGCTGGATGGATGGTCACCTCATAAAATAAAATATAGATAAATAGATATATCCAAAACTAAATCCGGTTGCTTGCTGGACCAAGCATGCTAGTAATACTGTGCTTCCAATCCAAGTGGTGTGGTGGAGTGGAGTGAAGATCATATCTATATCTCGTCACGATTTTTTTTTCGCGAATACGCAAAGCTTGCGTATCATTTCATTGATAGAAGAAGAATGAGTACAGGGGTACAACACATGACACGAACACAGGTAGGCGTGAACTTGGTGCCCGGAGCAAAGAGACAAGAGATGCTCGACCCAAACAGAAGAGACATCACAGCTAAACCTACCAAACCCGAGCCAAGAGCGGTGCGAGCAAACCAACGAGAGATCCAACATCGTCCGAGCCACAATCGGGTACACCGCGAGCGAGCAAGATAGTGCCTTCAAGAAAGAGAACGACGCCGAGACTGCCACTATCCGGTCTGGGGGACCCGGACCTAGGGTTTCCCCTGAGCTCGAAGAGGGGTGCAGCTGAAGGCCTTGGCAGCGCCTCCAGGGAGGGAAACGACACCCGCACGCGTCGTCGCTGCCAGCACCGGCAAGCCGAGCAGGGATCTCTCCCTGGCCTGAAGCTGAGTGATCTCGTAGCCGCCAAATCTGGGATCGTAGATGGGGAAGGACAACGCTGGTTGGTACCACCGAGTCATGTGGTTTGGCGGGGCTGCACCTGTCGTCGGAGGGTGGCACCACCTCCGTAACCAAGAGCACCGGATCCGACAACAGTAGGAGGCTTTGAAGCGTATATGGTAGGGCGGGCGACGAGGCGAACCATGCGGGGTTCATGCCGCGATGGCATCCAGCGACGCCGGCAAGAAAGGACTGGAAGCACGCATATCCATGCTGCCGTGGCCTTGATCGTCGGGATCTCGGCGAGCCAGGTAAGCTGGAAGGGGCGCAGCTACCCGGTCGCGGGCTGGAGCAGTCCGGTGGAGAACGCCGGTAGCGCAGGACACCGGAGAGACGCGGGTCTGAAGCTGCTGGGGCCGGACCAGAACCAGCAAAGTTCCGCCGCGAGGGGCCCCGAGTCAACCCCAACCGAGTATGCATCGCAGCCGCCATGCGAGAGCCATCACCGTGCCTTGGGGAGGGGAAGGGCCGCCGGAGACGAGGGGGCCGCACGGGGGGCAGGCCGCAAACGCCCCGTGACCGGTCGTCACCGCCGAGTGGCAGGCCAGAGCAGCAGCTGGTGGGGAGGGGGGCGTCGGGGTGGAGGCGCGTGGGGAGGTGCGTCCGCGGCGGCTAAGGATGGCGAGGGAGGGGCCCTCGGCCAGCCGGAGACGCATGGGGCCAGGCCGCCCGAGGGTGGCCGGATCCGCCGCCGGCGGACCAGCAGGGAGGCCGCCGCTGCGGTAGGTGGGGTGGCGGGGGTGGGGCGTCGGGATGGTGTTGGGGGCGCGAGGCATCAGATCCGCCCCGCCGCCACCTTCCTGGGCGGCGGGGGCTGTTATTTGCGGCGGCTAGGGTTCCCCCCGCGTCGCCGGGGGGGGGGGGCTGGGATTTTTTTTTAAATAATACATTTATTTAAAAAATACGAAAATAATGCACGTTTTTTAAATTTTGCAAAAATAATACACCCTAGGTTACAGCCTGGCCGACTGGACTCAGTTGGCCACGGCCTGGCCGATTAGAGCCCAGTCGGCCTAGGCGTGGCCGATTAGGGCTGCCCTGGCCAGTCGGCCCACCTGGGGATGCAGTCGGCTTCGGTGTGGCCGACAGGTCCACTCGGCCCTGGCGTGGCCGAAAGGCTGCTGCGGCTGGCCACTCCTTCTTCTTCCTCTCCTCTCTCTCTTCTTCTTCCTTCCTCTCTTTCCTTCTTTCTTCTCTCTCACGAGTTCAACTTTTCTCCAATTAATACTCCATTTCCAACCAATAATTAGCCTATTTTTCACCGTAGTTATATTCCATATGGCTTAGGAAGGTTAGGGATACCTCGATCTGTTGATGGGATAGCTTGTGGAGGTGGTGGAGGTGATGGGGGTGGAGGTGGTGTTCATGGTGGTGGTGGAGGTGGTGTCCATGGTGGAGGTGGTTGTGTTCATGGTGTTGCCGCTGTTCAACTGAAGCGCTGCGGAGGTGGTGGTCGTATTTCAAGATTAGTTTGAACAAAATATATGCGCGTACAATTTATTTAGTTCATCCGTTTATATATGTATGTATGCGTACATTATATTTAGTTCGGGCGATAGTGTATTTAGAAGTGCGAATATTTTATTTAGTTGGGGCGATAGTGTGACCATTATATTTAGATACAATAAATTTAGATGTGTGAATATTTTATTTAGTTGGTGCGATAGTGTATTTAAATGTGCGAATATTTTATTTAGTTGGGGCGATAGTGTGACCATTATATTTAGATACAATAAATTTAGATGTGTGAATATTTTATTTAGTTGGTGCGATAGTGTATTTAAATGTGCGAATATTTTATTTAGTTGGGGCGATAGTGTGACCATTATATTTAGGTACAATAAATTTAGATGTGTGAATATTTTATTTAGTCGGGGCGATAGTGTATTTAGATGTGTGAATATTTTATTTAGTTGGGGCGATAGTGTATTTAGATGTGTGATGTGCGGATTAATTTATTCGGTCTTATTAATGAAGGTTGAATAATTTTGTAGGTCAGCAAACATGTCAGATATTGTGAAGTTCGTATTTTACTATGGTCATGGTACTGTCCAAACAAATGAGATAGGAATTGATCTTAGTGAATTTGAGTACATAGAGGTGCCACTGAATGACCCTCAAAAATGGTCAATTAGTCAGGTGACAGACTGGTTGACAACCTCTTTAGGGCTTAATACTGAAAAATACACCGTCGGTGTTCATGCATTGTGGACCCGGTCAAGTTCAAATGTGTACTTTTATTTGAGGCCAATAGAGCGGCGCTCTCAGTGGGTGAACTGGATACAAGGTTGTGCAAACAGGGGATGCAATCCTGTCGCCCTAGTGCTTCCCGTCCTGAAGGAGGCCAGTCCTACTGAAGGGCATGGTGGTTACGATCCTGGGCAGAGCAGTGAAAGGATACATATGCCAAATGATGGAGATGATGCATATGTGTCAGGGAAAAATAGTCAGGTAGAAGGAGAGATTGCGAATGGGTATGACAGTGGGGAGGTAGATGCAGATGAGGTGGATGGACACATGCAAAACCAGATGGAAGAAGAAGATACAGATGATGATACAAATGATGAGGCCGATGATTCCGACGAGTCGGATGAAGAAGAAAATGCAGAGGAGGTGCCTAATCCTGCATCATGGAATCAGGACTTCTCATCTGCAATGAATGTGAACGATGGGCATGATTCTGCCTGGTTATATCACCAGAACAACATTGCGACGGGTGCTATGTATCCCAACAAGGAAGCCCTGAAGGATGCAATCATTAACTGGGCAATGTCCACCAAAAGGGTTTTCAGGACTAAGGTGTCAAGTCAGAAATACTTAACAATGGTATGCACGAACATGGAATGTCCCAGCAGGGTGCATGCCTATCTCCCTAAGTACGACACAAGTTGGGTGATAAGTGATTTAGTGCATCACACATGTGTTATTCCCAGTATCCCTCAAGATCATGGTAACCTTTCGTCCACGCTTATTGCTCGGTTGTTTTACACCAAGATAGTGGAGTGCAAAGCGATGGAAGTGAAGGCTATCCAGACAAAAGTGTTCGGCAGGTTGAACTATAATATTTCGTATGGCAAGGCATGGAGGGCTAAACATAGGGCGCGTGAGACAAGATTTGGTTCATATTTTGATGCATATGACTCTGTTGTGCGGCTTCTTCAAACACCGCAGGGGAGGAATCCAGGCACATATGTGCAAATGAGATGAGGACCCATGAGGTCAAAATTGGAAATGAAGCCTGGCCAACATGTGAGTGTACATGCAACAAACCAAAGTTGCTACACCTACCTTGCTCGCATGTACTTACTGCTTGCAGGCAGCTTGGAATGGATGCAATCTCGTTCGTGTCTCCATATTTCTGAAAGAGGTTGTCCTTAATACCTGGACGGGTGAGTTGCAAGGATTTCGATCAATGGGTAACTTCAACACCGTAAATCCTGTTGAAAGACGATACATTCCAGACCCAGCTAATATGCGTACAAGTAGAGGTAGACGACAGTGTCAACGGATCCGGAATGATATGGATGAATCTGAAGCGGGAGGCCGCACTATGCAATGCATTCTATGCAATTTATTTGGCCATAGGGACACTAGTTGTCCCACTTTCGTCACTGTCGGTGCTTCTGTGCGTGGACGAGGCAACCGTGGACGAAGAGGAGGAAGAGGCAGAGGAAGAAGCTAGGTTTTAATTTGTACTAAGTCTGCCACTATGTTCTTTATTTGTATTAAGTGTCGCACTATGGTTTTAATTTGTACTAAGTCTGCCACTATGTTCTTTATTTGTATTAAGTGTCGCACTATGGTTTTAATTTGTACTAAGTCTGCCACTATGTTCTTTATTTATATTAAGTGTCGCACTATGGTTTTAATTTGTATTAAGTCTGCCACTATGTTCTTTATTTGTATTAAGTGTCGCACTATGGTTTTAATTTGTACTAAGTCTGCCACTATGTTCTTTATTTGTATTGTGCGTACAACTATGTCTAAATAAGAGCAGGAATGGAGGGAATGACGTTGCTTGACCCGGAAATTGATAGTAAGCATCGTGCTGCAAAATTATGTCAGCACCAGAAGATCGAGCCCCTCATCACTCGTACTCCAAAGGAAAACTGGAGGATACACCCGGATTGGGTTCAAAGGTACGTGTTTTATTTAATTCTTTCGATCATGTACATCAAAAGCTGAAAATTTCGCGCGTCTTGTTTTATTTAATGCAGGTTGAAATGGGCTGGGCTTTTACCTTTCGCGCGTCTTGTTGAAGCCACGGAAACCTCTACACGCCTCGCCATTGACGGGTCTCTTCTGAGTTGCTTAGTGGACCGATGGAGGCCTGAGACTCACACGTTCCACTTTCGTTGGGGAGAGATGGCTCCTACTCTGGAGGATGTGTCCTTCTTGTTGGGTTTACCATTGGCGGGGTCAGCCATTGGACCTCTGGCGGCAACATCTACTTGGCAAAATGATATGGCAGCGCGCTTCGCGCATTTGGATGAAGGTGCTCCGGACTTTGCCTCAAAGGCTCATGGACCTAAGTATGACTGGTTGCTAAATTTTCAGATAAGTTCACATTTCTGTGTTCATATATTATCTCGTTTCAGAAGTAATTTCCTTATTTAGTAACACCTTCTCTTTACTCAATACAGATTCAGAAGTTTCTGGGGTATCCACATGTACCGTTGACAGCGACACAGATCACGCGGAGCCTAGAGGCATACCTTTTGTGGCTTCTAGGGAAGGTGATGTTCACAGAGAACCATGTGACAAGTATTAGCGCACGCTACATTGGTATTGCACTGGAGATCGCTTTAGCTGTGGAGCTTAAGAATATCACACAGAGGAGTTGGGGTTCTGCGGTTTTAGCGGCTACTTACCGAGGTATGTGCAAGGGTTGCACGTTGCCGCCAGGTAACAAGGTAGCCCTTCTCGGTTGCCCTATATTTTTACAGTTGTGGTCGTGGGAGAGGTTCTCTATAGGACGTCCGAACATACATATTGAGGACAGTTGGCCTTCCGATGAGTTGAACGATGCTGCTCGTATAGACATGCCTACAATCGGCATGTGTTGGACACGTTGCAAGGTGTGTGTCATGCTACAATTTCTTGCATTGCAACATAATTTGTCACAAAGATCCTTCGCTAAATTTCGCTAACTGTTATTTTGCACAGAGACGGTTTGCTACTGAACAGATAAGGCGAGCCTACACAGCATTAAACGAGCAGTTCGATGTGTACACTGGTGTGATCTGGCAGCCATATACACGAGAAGCCATAGCTGCAAGATACCCCAACGGTATTTCTGTTCTATGCACAAGGGATCGGGATTATTGGATGACAAAATCAAAGATCATGTTTGATGTCTTCGTCGAGGTGATGGCGCAACAAAGAGTTATGAGGCAATTTGGTCTTCAACAGTTGGTTGACCCTCCGTCTACAGAGGATCCACTGCCACCAGAAATTCACAGGTATTATTAACATTCCATATGTGTGCGTACAATTTATTTAGTTGATCCATCGGTGTATGTATTATTTAATTCTTGAACACAAACCATAATTTTAGGATCACAAGGAAGGGGGTAAATAGGACACTCACTCAGTGGCTTCAGAGAGTTCAGCCATACATTACAGAGTGGGAGACTGCCACGACACGCATTTGGAACGAGGATGCCAGGTTTGATATCCATCAATTCAATGTCTATTTGCGACGGTACATGGCCGGAACACGGTTGCGCATCATTCAGCACTCTCGCCCTGAGGTGATGCCCGTCCCTGCTACGGGGGACACATACCCTAGCTTTGATACTTCCGGCTCCAGACAATTAGCGGTAACATATATTCTCTTTACCAAATGCATTTAGTTAACTAATACGTTGATGTGGTTACTTATTAAATCATCGTTTCAATTCCAGGCTGACATTACACTCGATCTGAGGGATGAGATGAATGCGCTTGCACGTTCATCATCGTCAGGCCCTCTTCTTCCATACCGGAGTCGTTTTGCACGCATTCAACAGAAGTTACGAGCTCTCTACGATGTTATCACGTGCAAACGCACTTCAGATGTTGTTCAACATCATCCTCTACAGCGACCACCGCGTTCCTCCACTGAGCATCGACACCACCCGCGTCCACGTGTAGAGCAACAAGGTCCCACATCTGGCTATCCGTATCAGCCACCCCCTCCTGACCAGGCGGGAGGATCAGCATGGCAGTACCAGCAGCAGGGTCCCACATCTGGCTACCCGTATCAGCCAACCCCTCCTGACCAGGCGGGGGGATCAGCATGGCAGTACCAGCAGCAGGGTACCACGTCTAGCTACCCGTATCAGCCACCCCGTCCTGACCAGGCGGGAGGTTCAGCATGGCAGTACCAACAGCAGGGTCCCACGTCTAGCTACCCGTATCAGCCACCCCGTCCTGACCAGGCGGGAGGTTCAGCATGGCAGTACCTGCAGGATGGTCCTCCCTCGTTTCACCCAGCGTCACAACAGTAGGGTATGTCACTTTATAATTATAATTGGAACTACATTTGTCTTCAGTACTTATGTTTCATCCTACAGGAACCGGAAATGATACGCCTATGTCTGGATCTGTGTGGGCTAGTGAACCATATCCTGAGGACAATACACATGATTACATGTCGCAGCAGAAAGACTGGATAGACATGTATTCGAATCCTCCACCAGGCCCCACCCAGGAGACACAGTATGATCATGACGGTTCTGAGATTCCTCTTCGGCAATTTAGGGCACCTCACAGGTATGGCTGGACGACGCCTACTACACTTCCTGACCGCCGTCCCAGACGCCATCCTTGAAGCTCCTCCCTATCAGACTTATGCCTATTATATGTATGAGACTTATGCCTATTCTATGTATGAGACTTATGCCTATGCTTATGTATGAGACATATGCCTATTCTATGTATGAGACTTATGCCTATTCACTACATCAACTCTTCATCATTATTCTTGCTAATAATCGTACGACATGGTACGACATAAATTAAATGAAACCACTTAAAATGAAAGTAAGATACAACGTAGTGCTTATCACTAACAGTACATAAAGTCGTCAACACTTTTTTTTCACGGTAAGTTTCCGTGCTTGTCTGGCATGAAGTCATCATCACTATCTTCAGCGGGCTTTGCTGATGCATCGCTTGATTTCTTCTTCTTGGATGACACTGATGCATCACTGTTACCTGTTTTTTTTCCACGGTAAGTTTCCGTGCTTGTCTGGCATAAAGTCATCATCACTATCTTCAGCGGGCTTTGCCGATGCATCGCTTGATTTCTTCTTCTTGGATGACACTGATGCAGCACTGTTACCTGTTTTTTTTCCACGGTAAGTTTCCGTGCTTGTCTGGCATAAAGTCATCATCACTATCTTCAGCCAGCTTTGGTGATGCACCACTTGATTTCTTCTTATTCTTCGAGCTTGAGCCTTCACCCATCACTGCGAAAGGAGAAGAGTGAATGAGGAGAAAAAGAGGCAAATATGAGGTCTTTTTAAAGAACCGACGAGCCTCAGTGCGCTACTACTTTCCTCAAAGTTAGCGCAATCAATGTCTCCTCAGCGCCGAAAGTGTCTGAACCTGTCTCCTCAGCGCCGAAAGCGTTTCAATCCCTGTCACCTCACCACCGAAAGCATCCCAATCCCGGTGTCCTCAGTGCCGAAAGTTCGTAAGGCCAATGGTGCATATATTTTTTTTAGCAAAAACTTTTTTTTATCCAGTCGGCCACGGGCTGGCCAACTGGGCCAATTAGCCACATTCCAGTCGGCCACGGCTAGGCCGACTGGCATCCTATCGGCCACGGCCTGGCCAACTGGATCCAATCGGCCGGGCCGTGACCAACTGGATCCAGTTGGCCACGGCGTGGCCGAAGGTGTATTATTTATGATTTTTTTTGAAAACGTGCATTATTTCTGATTTTTTTAATAAATGTATTATTTAAAAAAAATTCCTGGGGCTGGTCCACGATTTTGATTCTTCCTTTCTGATTAATCTACATTCAATTTGCAGGTTCATTTTTTACTGTGCAAGTTAACTGTACGGGTCCCCGCAAAAAAAAACTGTACAAGTAAAAAAATTTGTTTATTTCAAAATGAGGAGGAGAGAGGAAAGGAAGAAGGTGACGTCAGCTCTCAACTTTCAAGAGGATGCCGCAGGTACTACACTCTGATGATCTGACCTCACTGCCCTAGCTTCTGTGCCCGACTCTTACAAGCTGGCTGTTGAAAATTGAATGGGAAAAAGCCTGTAAACAAGGAAGGGCCATTTGGTTGGATCACTTGAGCACTTTTCCTAAGCTGGAGGATATCTTCGTCATCAATTGAACAGGCTGGAGTACGTAATTGTTTCTACTGCACGGTGACAGATAGAAGAAGCGGTACGTACTACTGTACAAGAATGGAAAGATATTTTCATATGGAGAAAAGAAAACAGGATGCATGCATGCACTTGAATGACTGAATGAATGAATGGACGGAGGGAGGAAAAGGGTGATGTCAGGACGCCGGCATAAGTTGACTATGACTGCCGTACAGCACAGGCTTGAGCTACACGCTGATCTGATACAAGCCCAGCAGGAGCAGTAAAATTTCATCTTTTTACTGCCCCAACGCTCCACCCCACCCGGTAGCTAGGTGCACCCCATTCCAATCTTGCGCCATGACCACACTTGGGGAACTTTCTTGGCCTCCACGTCTGTACACACAAGTCACAACTGTACATCTACACTTGTGTAAAAATATACTCTTAGCAATAAAGGGGTAGGGATGTACAGTAACAAGTTAAACAATATGTGTAATACACTAAGCTTGTGCATAGTATAGGCTGAATCTCCGAAATATCGGGATGAATCTATTCATGCATCCGTTTGTTCGTGCGTTGTAACGAGAAAATATATACATAATGATGGTTCATGATTGTGGGTAACATGTACCTTTAGATTTCTCATGAACATGTGGTATTTCAACTTCCTTTCACATATATATATATATATATATATATATATATATATATATATATATATATATATTTCACTATGTGCAATCGAAACTCCACCCCCTCCCCTCCGTTTCTCAAATTGCCGATGTATATCTCATGTACATAAATCAAGTGGTAATTTATAGTTTCTTTTTGTGGGATACATTTCACGAAGTGAAATCAAAAAGTTACTTTTGACATGTACTTTTGCCAAGTCATTTCTCCATTATTGTTTGCATCTTGAATACATGATATACAACCAAAGACATCCATGAGGTTGTGATCCGCGTAACCGTGTCTATCATATGCAATTCTTTTCCTAACAATTTTTTTACTGTTCCGAGCTTTACTTATTAATCGTATCATAGGGACACATACGTTGGGATGGAGTCAACCCACATGTTATTTACCGATTTGTAGTTGGCGCCAATGTTGAGCCGAATGGATAAAAGGGGGAGCGGGTTCGAAATGTCAAAATAACGCGTGGTATTCCATTTTCCCCCGTTCCCCTTTCTCCTTCGCCTCGCGCCATTGCCGCCCGGCTGCCGTGGCCGTGCCGCCGTCGTCCACGCGGCCAACGGCCGTGCCCCGCCACCACACCATGCCCGGGACGACGCCCGTGGTCCTCTTCGTCGTCGGCGCCTGTTGACTGGAGCCGGGGGGCCCTGCAGTCGTCGCCCCGGTCGTCTTCCTCGCCCACGGCCGTCGACGGCCGCCGCCCCCATCTCACGATTCGCCGTCCTCCGACCTCCTCGGCCTCCCTGACCGCTGCAGCAAGCTCACCGGTGAGCTCTACCTCCATCCCCCCTCTCCATGTGCGAATTGGTCGCCGGAGCTCCTCCTCCCACCGTGCTCCGCCGTCGGGCCGCCATGGCTGGGCGTGCTCTCCCCCGCCTTGGCCTCGCGCCCAGCGCGCTCTGACCGCGGCCCGTGTGGGCACGCGCATGCTCTGACAGCGGTGTTTGGTTGGGCTTTTCCAGCTGCAGCTGCAGCCATGGCTTTTGGCCTTGTCACAGCTGCAGCCGGAAGCCAAAAGCTGCAGCTGCAGCTGAAAAGCCCAAACAAACACCCCCATATGTTGGGATTGAGTCAACCCACATGTTAATTACCAATTTGTAGTTGGCGCCAATGTTGAGCCGAATGGATAAAAGGGGGAGCGGGTTCGAAATGTCAAAATAACGTGTGGTATGCTCGCGTTCAGCCGCCCGATATGTTACTTTGCACAAGTTGACTGGACGCAAGCCGCGAACGCGAATATAATGGGGTATTTGCTATCCATCTATCGCTAAAGTTTTAAAGCAACGTTGTATGGGAAACATTATCAAGACCAAAAAGCAGTACTACACTTTTGCCAAAACATTTCTCTATTATTGTTTACCCGCCGAATACAAGATAAAGAACCAAATATATCCAAGACGGCTTAATAGCTATATATAGCAATAATGAAGATTGTTAGTGGAGCATTTATAGTTGCAACAAGTGATGATTAAATAAACAAATAGTAAAATATAGTAGGAGTATACTCAAACCGGTTGCTTGCCGGTGCAAGCAATACCCTATACGCGTTTGCAACGGAGATCCCGTGAGGATTTTTATTCCTTCCTAGCTAGCATTAGAGTACTCAACATTGTAGACTAAGCTCAAAGACATCTTCGCCATTAATTAATCACAGATATAAGAAAGCAATCAAACATTGTACCCCATAAAAGGTGATCTAACAATTGTACTTGATCGCCATCAACATGATTCTATTTCTATTTCTACTGTACGATGACAGGAGGAACAGTGGTAGAATGGAATGATATATAAAATAGTTTTTGTAGGTGGAAAAGGACAATAAAAATATATTTATAAAGGGGAAGTGAAGAGTGATGTCGGGATGCTTGGTACTCCTCCATGTTGACTTTAAATTATGACCGGACCGCCTTTCACGGCTTGAGCAGCACGCTGATGAAAGCCATGTTGAAGCTTACCTAGGTGCACAGCATGGAAATGCTAGGTGCACCCCGATTCAGCATGTCCCATGCTCACGGTTGGGAGTTTTCTTGCCCCTCACACGTGAAGAAAACCATGGCCCGTTTGTACATTAAATTGTGTGCACTGGGCAGTACATGTATATTGTGGTGTGCTGAGTTACATGGACTTTGCTCATTCCGTCACCATGCACCATAGAATTGGGAATGAAAGTAAATACCACAACAATCTGTAGGAAATAAAAACTCATCGTATACAAACATTGCTTGCATAGTTGCGTGTTTCCGGATGCATTTCTATTTTTCTAATGAGTTTTCGTTGTATATATACATTACATTTGTCATACGACTACGAAAGTTTAGTTAAACGTTGGATAAACACCACAGGTCGGCCAATGCGTGGCATGCTCGTATTCAACCGCTAGATGATTCCCTCGGATATAGAAGTTCAAGTGTCTCTTAACTTCTTGCATTGTCTCTAGATTTTCTTTTGTTGTGTCCCATGCCGATGATGTTAGGTATCGGCCACTGACGACCCCTCTCCCCCTCCCATGTCCAAGTTTTTACCAGCAAAGAAATTTTAATTGTTGTTTTGTGCTGAGAACCAACATTGAGCCGAACAGATAACAAGGAGGCACATGATTGACACGATTTAGGGGGACTAACATGATCATGTTTAGCCCTCTCGATACGAGGTTACATCGCGTTATTTGGATCGACAAAGCGTAAACTAACATGACATGCATTTGTCATCTATTGATCCATATGTGCTAAAGTTTGGCTCAATGATGACCAAGCATTGTTAAGATCATTAGTTAAAAAATAGTACTCCCTTTGTTTCCAAATTATTTGGCATCATTTTAGTTCAAGTTTGATTCAAGCTTGAACTAAAATTACGTCAAGTAATTCGAAACGGAGGGAGTATATAGCATTAGTAGTTGCAACAAGTGACGACCAGATAATAAATAAATAAAATTAGATATACTCACACCGGTTGCTTGCCGGTTCAAGTGGATTTTTATTCTACTAAGCTCAAAGACATCTTGGCCATTGATTAATTAATCATATGTATAAGGAATCAACAACATTGTACTTCCACGTGATTCCATTTCAACTGTACACTGACAGGACACAGGACAGCAGGAGCAGTACAAGAATGGAACAACGAAATAGCTTTTTTAATACAAAAAAACGATAAAAATAAATAAAATGAAGGGATAAAAGAGAGTGACGTGAGGATGCCTGGTTGTGCTACATCCTGACAACTATGACCACCGTCCCACGGCTTCAAGCTACACGCTGATGAAAGCCTAGTTGGAGCTAGCGAGGGTAGTTTCGACATTTTCATGGCTCACCGCTCCATCCCTTGGCAATTGCTAGGCGCACCCTGACTCTATTATTGTGCATTAGGTCTATCTGCAGTTTAGGATTTTCTTGGCTTTCGCGCTTGAAGAAATCCATGGCACATTATGGAATATCGTGCGTCAACATTGTGCATTGCTTCACTCTACCAAGATACGGTAGGGATAGTAAAAGAAGCAAGATCAAGTAAAAACACAATACAATCTTTTTTAAAAGCATTTTGGAGTAGCGATTTGTTTCTAGGACTTTTATAAATGTCATTTCGTGATAAAACTTTTACAACCACTCAAAAGTATTTGTCAAAAATTGTAAAAAAACATTTTTTTATTTTCTGAATTTACTGTTCATACCAAAAGGAGATTTTCGGTAATAACTTCCTTTTTTGCATATTGGCATGAACTCCACTATCCACTGCGATGCCATTTGTGACTCTGTCCGTGACGCCCACGCCACCATCGTCTGTATCCAAGAGAGCAAGTTGGCGGTCGTCGACGACGCTATTATTGCGCGCGCCCTCGGCACTCAGTTTGTTGCCAATTACGCCGTCCTTCCAGCCGTTGGCACTCGCGGAGGCTTAATCCTTGCGGTTTCAGACGCCTTCTTCACCATCTCCAACATCCACCTCACCACCCACACTGTATCTGCTACAATTATGATGATGAACGAGAGAGTCGAATGGTCCCTTTCTGTGGTGTACGGACCCCAGGGTGATGCGGAGAAGATCGCTTTCATCGATGAGCTCAAGCTCTTGGGTCCTTCCATGCGTACTGAATGGGTGCTGTTGGGAGATTTTAATCTCATCACCAAGGCTGCTGATAAAAGCAACTCCAACATCAACCGTCGTATGATCGGCAAGTTCACCACGGCGCTGCACGCGCTTCAACTTCGTGAGATTGAGCTTTCAGGGCGCAAGTACACTTGGACAAATGATCAGGCCATCCCTACTATGTCCAAGATTGATCATGTTTTTGTATCCGATGATTGGGATATGCTTTTCCCGGACGTTCACCTTCGGGCTCTTCCTTCAACTTGCTCGGACCACTGCCCCCTCCTCCTTCAAAGTGCCACTGATGAGAAAAGAAATCCCTCCTTCAAGTTCGAGCAGTTTTGGCTAAAAATGCCAGGGTTCCATGAGACGGTGTTTGAGGCTTGGTCCAAGCATGTTGCGGCATCCGATCCTATTCGTCGTGCCCACATCAAGCTCAACCGTACTGCCAAGGCCCTTAAAAAGTGGCACCGTGCTTCCATCGGCAACATTCGTATGCAGGTTGGGGTCGCTAAAGAGATCATCGGTCGTCTGGACATTGCGGAGGAAACTAGAGGCCTTTCGGCTGAGGAGCGTAATCTAAGGAGAACCCTTAAGGCCCGTTACCTGGGGCTCCTGTCCATTCAGAAGATCCAGATTCGCCAAAAATCCCGTCTTACTTGGATACGGGTTGGTGATGCAAATACTAAGCTTTTCCATCAGAGGGTTAACGGAAGGCGGCGCAAGACCTTCATCCACTCCCTCCGCACCACCTCCGGTTTCGCCATCTCCCGCGATGACAAAGAGGCTGAGTTACACAAGCATTTCCATGATCACCTCGGCACTCCAGCTAACCGCGCCACTGTTCTCAACTGGGAGACCCTGGGTTACCTCCCACGCGACCTCTCCGCTCTCGAGGCCCCTTTCGATGATGCCGAGATCAAGAAGGCTGTCTTCTCTCTCCCTTCGGTCAAGGCTCCAGGACCGGATGGTTATATTGGCGCCTTCTTTAAGGCATGTTGGGATACTATTCAGGAGGATATCTGCTCCGCCATCCGTCACCTCGCTAACCACAGCGGGGGTTGCGCTAGTCTTGTGAACTCGGCAAACATAATCCTCCTACCGAAGAAGGTTGATGTGGCTGATGTGGGGGACTTTCGTCCTATTAGCCTCATCCACAACATCTCGAAGATTTTCTCGAAGTTGTTGGCGAACCGTCTGGCGCCTCTACTTCCCACGCTGGTGTCCTCGGTCCAGAGTGCTTTTGTTAAGAAGCGGTGCATCCACGACAACTTTCTTCAAGTCCAAAATGTTATCAAGGAGCTGCACAGATCCAACTCCCCCGGCCTTTTCCTCAAGCTTGACATCTCCAAGGCTTTCGATTCGGTTAACTGGGCCTACATGTTGGAGGTGCTAGAGAAGCTAGGTTTCGGGCCTAGGTGGCGTAATTGGGTGTGCCGTTTATTCGCTTCCGCCATTTCTAGGGTCCTTTTGAATGGTACACCGGGGCGTCCTTTCCGCCATGCTAGGGGTCTGCGGCAGGGCGACCCGTTGTCTCCTATGCTCTTCATCCTCGCCATCGACCCTCTGCAACGCATCATCGAGCTTGCTGCATCACAAGGCATCCTCCAGCCTATTCCTGCGAGTGCGGCCAGATTCAGAGTGTCCCTGTATGCCGATGACGCCGGCATCTTTGCCAACCCTTCCTTTGAGGAACTCCGCGCCATCTCCGACATCCTTGGGGTCTTCGGCGCTGCTAGTGGTCTTATAACCAACAAGACCAAGTCGGAAGTTTTCCCTATCCGCTGCAACAACATTGACCTTCACACCATCCTTGCGTCCTTCCCGGCCAAGATCATGGAGTTCCCAGGTCGCTACCTTGGAATCCCCCTCCACTACAAGCGCCTACGTCGGGTTCATCTCCAGTACCTCATCGACAAGGCCCGCGCCCGCCTCCCGGGTTGGATGGGAAAAAATATGACTCGCATTGCTAGGGTGACTTTGGCCAAGTCGGTCCTCACTTCCATCATTACCTTCCACCTCACGGTACTGCCGATGCCGAAATGGGCACAACGGTTGTTCGACCGCACCTCTCGACGTTTTATTTGGCATGGCGATGATCAGGAGGCCGTCAGCGGTGGCCACTCTCTTGTGAACTGGAAGACTGTGTGCAGGCCAAAATCTCTGGGCGGGCTAGGGATTGCAGATCTTGAAAGATTTGGCAGGGCTTTGCGGCTGCGTTGGCCCTGGCTTTAGTGGACTGAGCCTGATCGGCCTTGGGTGGGCTCCCCTCTTCCTTGCAACGCCTCTGACATGAACCTTTTCCGGGCGTCCACTAAGATCACCCTTGGTAACGGTCGAACCGCCCTCTTCTGGCATGATTCCTGGTCGTCGGGTGGACCTCTCTCCATCAGGGCCCCTAACCTTTTCAAGATCACCACTAGGAAGAATAGAACTGTCAGTGCTGAGCTCCATAACGACACCTGGATCCAGTCGATTGCTCGTCTTACCAATCTCACACAGTTTGCCGAGTTTTTGGACATTGCCACCATGATTCAGGACACGAACCTCTTGGAGGATCAGGCCGACGCCATTAGGTGGCTATGGACGGAGGACGGATGCTACTCCGCGGCCTCGGCCTACGCGGTTCAGTTCCAAGGATCCTTCCCTAAGTTTGAGCCATCTAAAGTCTGGAGGGCTTTTGCGGAGCCCAAAGCCAAGTTCTTTGCCTGGCTTGTCCTCCATAAGCGCATCCTCACGGCCGACCTGCTTGCCACCAAGGGCTGGCCACATGATCCCACCTGCCAGCTCTGTCTCACCCATCCGGAGACTGTGGCTCACTTGTGTATGGAATGCCCGTTCACAGTGGCGGTTTGGAACACCATCGATACGTGGTCTGAGGATAAGCTCGGGCCTTTCATTGGGACTCTGAACTCCGTTGACTCGGCGTGGTGTAAGATCATTTCGAACACAACCTCTGCCAATGCTCGTGTTCGTAGTGCGAGAATCACCTACATCATGTGGAATGTCTGGAAGGAGAGAAACAGGCGCATCTTCAATGGTAGGCGCCAAGCCTATCTTGAGGTGGCCTTCCTTGCTTATGAGGAACTTCGTCAGGTTTCAGGTGTGTTGCACCCTTCGGGGCCGCCGCGTGTTGTTCAGCTTGGGGAGTAATCCGCATGTGGATCTCCTGTCGTGTGGGTTGTAAGACCTTTGTTCTCTCTTCTTCTATATATGAATAGGCAGAGCTCCTGCCAAGTTTCGCTAAAAAAAAAATTTTCTTTGGTTGTGTTCTAGACACCACTCAATGTTGCTTTATGGCCGGTACTGATGTTGAACCAAAGGGGAGGGGGTACTAGATCGATGTATCGGGAGAGGTGTGTTTTGGGCTTGTATTGTTCTTGAACATCATCAGCGATGTGTATCAATAAATATGTGACTTTTCTGTGAGATTATATATTGTATGGTGGGTTTTTTAATGATCCCTAATTGATAAGGTTATGCAAACACATAACATTTGACTAGTATACGATTTGGTTGATGGATATGTTTTACAAAGTCATGTGTATAGATATGTCAACCTGATAGTATGGACTCAATGACGGGGAACACTGAGTCATACAGACTCGCTTTGAGACACGACGAGATATTGTCATCTTCTAGTTTCAATACAATGCATATGTCAAGTTTAGAACTAAGGTCCTCGCATGTTCTTGGGATGAGGACTGACTCGCTTAGGAAATATCAAATGCTACTTCGTTACCGAATAGTTATAAAGATAATTTTCGGCTGCATAATACATGCGGCGAGGCATGGTTAACCAAGGTGTATAGGGCATGTTGCTTACGTAGTTGTGTGTTCTCGGAATGCATGTTTATTTTTTAGCAAGTTTTTATGGTGATAACCTCCCCTTTTGCATTATCTCTAGTATTTTTTTTATGTTTTAGTCCATAAATGTCAGGAGATGATTCATGGTCGACAGCTTGTGCCCTACTCTGATGTGTCGGTTACTTTTCATAGTTACTAAACATAGTTGGCTAATAGTGCAGATTATCTAAACCACTATGCATACTCGTAAAACAACATGTTGTCTACCTTTATGGGTTTATTTAATTTTTATAGCTATGCAAATTTGTTGTTTATGTAGGGGTGTGGACTCTCACCATGCATCATTTCTCACATAGTTGTGATTTCTCGAATAGAATTTTTTTAACGAGTTTTCTTGTTTCTTTCCTCCTTGCAAAATTTTAGGCTTTTCTTTGGCTATACTCTAGACCATATATGTTAGGGCGAAGATGATTCATGGTCGATAGTGTGTGCCCTTCTCCTGTTGTTGATTTCGAATGGCAACATTATTTGTCGTTTTGTGGTTCAAATTGATGTTCGATGAAAGGGATATAGGGGGAGGGGAGTTACTTTGTAAAATCTATCTGTCACAACACTAAGCAACAAATCATTTGCCATTTATATACAAATAAAGTTTAGCTCGCTGTCATGTGAGAAAAAGTATTAAGACCAAAATGGTCGAAATACTTTTGCCAAGTCATTCCCCATTATTGTTTGCCCGTTCGACGCAAGGTATACAACCACAGATATACATGAAGTCGTTAGTGCATAGTCTTGTCTCAAATAAATTTTCTGTAACGTGTTTCTGCTACTTGTTTTCATGGTATTTCCGCGTTTGTATGATATCGAGCCTTGTTTGTCTGTGTGGCCTGGTTTGGCTACCAAAGCACAATCCATTTTTGTTGCGTGGTCGAAATTGATGTTTAATTAAATGGACAAGGGGGGGGGGGGGGGGGGGCACGGGTCAGTGGGTAAGGGAGGACTAGTGGCATACTCGTGTTCAACCGTCCCTAATAAGTTACAGTACTTCACATAGGCTAAGCTGATGTGTCCCAAAATAATTTTTTATTTAAATTTTTGTGCTACTAAGGGCTACCATGTACCCTCCTCCTGTTGTTAGTTATGAACGACAACATTCATTGTCGTTTTGTGGATGAAACCGATGTTGAGCGGAAGGAATAAGGGCAAGGTGCTAGATCGATGTGTCAGGGAGGGGCGCATGGAGTGCTTATGCTTAGCATCTTGTTACGTTACTTCAAAAAAAAAGTTCATCTTGCAGAACACGAAGCAAGGAAGTACTCCCTCCGTTCCAAATTAGATGACTTATGTTTTTATACATGTGTAACTAGATATGTATACAAATGAAAGTCATCTAATTTAGATATGTATACTGCTAAAGTTTAGTTGAATGTTGTATGAGGAACATTATCATGACCAAATGAAGAGTATACTTTTGCTGAATCATTCCTCGGTTATCATCAAGCTATTGAATACACGGCATACAACCAAAGACATCCACAAATCCCTTAACATATAGTTGTGTCTTCCAGGTCATTTATGTTGGCAACATGCTTTCATGTGACCCAACCTGTTTTACATAGCCTCTAGATATTTTCTTGTCGTATTCTATATCCGAAATGTTGGGGTCAAGCTATTCCGTGGTCAACGACGAGTTGGTCCCTCTACCCCTCTCATCGCCGTGTTCGAACATCAAAGCAAAGTCGACTATCGTTGGGATCTAAAACATACGTTGAGTCTAAGGGGTAAAGGAAAGGCACATGATGACATCTCAGGGGAGGACGCGTGGTGTGCTTGTATTTAGTTCTCCCTGATACGCTACTTGCATACGTTGCCCCAATCTGATGCAAAATGAATGAATATTTGCCCTATGTGTAGTACCAAAGATTAGTGTGGTGTTACACGAGAAATATCATTTGGAGTAGTAGAGGATGAAGAGAATATTTGTGCCAAGGCATTTTTCAACTTTTTGTTAGGCCCTGAATGAATATAAATATCAGTTAGTACTATAATCACCAAAGATATACACAAAGAGTTGTTTTCTAAGGTTAAAATAAAGGAAATTAGTTGCATGAACAAAACTACTATGCGCACACTCCCAAAGCTGCGGTCTTTTGACCCTTTTTGAGGGAAGGGAGGCACGCAGTCAATCAGTAAAGAACAGATGAAAGAAAAACAAGAAGACAAAGACAATGTGTGTGTGTGTGTGTGTGTGAGAGAGAGAGAGAGAGAGAGGGAGAGGCTTCCTCCCCAACTTCGGCGGAGGAGCCTATCGACGCCTCAGCAAAGGAGCGCGCCCGATGCCCGAGAGAAATAGATCGGTAGCGTAGGTGGGCGTGCTTGCTGGTGTAGATACACCCCTTGTTGGTTATCCCAAGTGCAAGGTGATGATGATGTAGATAGCAGAAAATTTCTCTCACGCGGTGGCATGAGGTTA
The DNA here is from genome assembly GCA_950022295.1 of Bromus sterilis. Lineage (NCBI taxonomy): Eukaryota > Viridiplantae > Streptophyta > Magnoliopsida > Poales > Poaceae > Bromus > Bromus sterilis. Next base: position 297,852,806 of record OX465601.1, on the reverse strand, counting down.
TCGAATCTAGGAGGATTCCAAAGTAGCCCAAACTATCATGTGGCTTTATGATCAAGCAAAAGAAACATGATGATGATGAATAGCATCAAGTCATGTATGAAAGATGGATGTTGCATGATAATGTATCTTAAAATGGCTATGAAAATGCCATAATATGTAGGTATGGTGGATATTTTGAGGAAGATATAGTGTGGCTTACGTGTCAGAGAGTGTATCATCTCTCGAGATTTGGATGCGCTGACGAAGTTTGCACCAACTCTCGATGTGAGAAAGGGCAATGCACGGTACTCAAGAGGCTAGCAATATATAAGGATGGTGGAAGTGCCAATAATCGAATACTTCCATTAGTCAAAAGAACTCATCCACTTATTATCAGTATTTCTCAATCTAGTCAGGAGAACACAAAAATTCAAGCACCCTAAGAGGAGTTTTTCAGGGTTTGGCTATCCTTACGCATCCTCGACCCATCATACGTGAGGGTAATCTTTTACAACCCCGTAAATATTAGGATCCACTTAGTAGTCTAGTGTTCTCAACTAATTTTGTAGTTTTCTGAAATAAGTACGTAGAGACAAAATACGACAACTATCACTAATAGGCTTGATCTCAATAACACAGGAGTTCAAACATTACTTGCAAACAATACCTCAAAACTATTGCAAGATATCACTAAACTCAATGTAGCAATCTAGATTACCTACTCAAAGTAAGATACACACCTAGTGTAACAAAGCCAACTCTCTAAATAAATAAGCATGAGACTCAAGAGAGTTCTAGAAGTGGAAGGTGAGATGTAGGATAGCGGAAAATTTCCCCTATGTAGAGGATAGGGTTTGTCTCCCGTAGGACTCCGGCAATGATAAGTAGGTGGGTCAACAAGTGATGCGCCGTCTGAAAAGAACCACTTGCTTCTCCTGAACCTGCACACGACACAAATAACTTTTCTCCCAACGAGTACAGAGAGGTTGTCAATCTCTCCGGCCTTGTTGTTTACAAAGGATCAAACGCAAGGGATAATGATAATGATACCAACTGGAAAGTAAAAGCAGGAAAGTAAATAAACGTGTAAATAGTGATGAGAATATGGACCGGGGTCCTGTGATGTTCACTAGTGATGTCTCTCTCCCAAAAGACGATAAAATTGCTATGCGAGGTAAACAAATGACAACTGGGCAATTGACAGAATTAAAAACGCACCACAATGCTAACTATGCTACAAAGAAAGGATAAGGCTCAAAAGCATGGGCGGTACGTCAAAACAAGTAGACCGAAATCCAACTGCATCTACTACTAATCATCCACCTTGAGATATCTATCCAGACATCTCGCTGGTATTAAGTTGCAAGCCCCACCCAAAGTGTAAACCCAAAGCAACATACAACTGCATTAAAAAGCACTTTGCGTAAAGTAAAGAATCATTGCAACCGCGGTTACAAGAACCGTTGTTTTCCCCCTTCTGGCAACAACACATCCCCTAGACTCATGTTTCTGTCACTCAAGCGTGTCATCGGGGGGCATGAACCCAAAATCGAGCATAACGTTCCTGATACGTCCCAAACGTATCTATAATTTCTTCTTGCTCCATGCATGTTTTGTGTGACTTTGCCATGTTTTGCTTGAACTTTCATACACTTTTTATCATATTTTGACTAACCTATTAACTCAGTGCACCCAGTTGCCAGTTTCTGTTTTTCTGCTGTTTTTGTATTTCAGGTTTTCCAACCATTAAAAGTGCCCAATAAATCCCGAAAAAATTATATAAAAAATCAGCGTCACGGAAGCTTCCGGAATAACCAAGATATGGCAGGAGGGCCACCACCGGGGGCCCGGGAGGGTACCTGGCGCGGCCCCACCCTAGGCCACGCCAGGAGGCCTCCTGGCTTCCTGGTGGCCCCCTTCGGTGCCCCCTTCGCCTATATTTATCCCCCGTGACGGAAACCCCTAATATCGATCTGCTATTCCCGTTCTCCTCTCTGTTCCGCCGCCACCGCCATTTCAAGATCGGGGCTGCCAGGAGAAGCTGCCTCGGCACCCTGCCGGAAGGAGGAATCCCCTCCGGGAGACCATCCATTGCCATGGACGCCTCCCCGATGTGCCATGAGTAGTCCCCCCTTGGACCATGGGTCAGTGACCGGTAGCTATGTGATGTATTCCTCCCCTTTTTGTGCTTCCACTTTCGAGACCTCGTGAGCTGCCTCACATGATCGAGGCACTTTTGTAGTTTTCTATGTTGCTATGCTGAGTTTGCTGGGATCTGATGGATTATGAGATTATGTTCAGATTGTGATGAGTAATATATTTGGTTCTCTTTTATATTGTGTTCTTTAGTAAATTCTTGCATGTTCTCCATTGCCATATTTTACTTTGGCCAAGTGATTTGTTGCAACTCCAAGAGGGAGCGTTATGATTGATTGTGGGTTCAACCCCTTGATGTCTAGCTTGAGTGACAGAAACATGAGACTACGGGATGTGCTATTGCCACCAGGGATAAAACAACGGTGCTTGTACTTGCGGGTGCAAGGATTGTTTACTTTACGCATGGTTCTTTTAATGCAGTTGTCTGTTGCTTTGAGTTTACACTTTGGGTGGGATTCACAACTTAATACCAGTGAGATGTTCTGGATAGATATCTCAAGGTGGATGATTCGTAGTAGATGCAGATGGATTTTGGTCTACTTACCTTGGCGTACTGCCCATTGCTTTTGAGCCTCTTCCTTTCTTTTGTAGCATAGTTAGCATTGCGGTGCGTTTATAATCCTGTTAATTGCCCAGCTGTGATTTGTTTACCTCGCTAGCACTTTATCGTCTTTTGGGAGAGAGACATCACTAGTGAACATCACGGGACCCCGGTCCATATTCACATCATTGTTTACACTTTCAATTTACTTTCAGTTCTTACTTTCAGTTGCCACTATTATTATCTCTTGCGTTGATCCTTTGTAAACAACAAGGCCGGAGGAATTGACAACTCCTCTGTACTCGTTGGGAGCAAAGTTATTTGCTGTGTGTGCAGGTCCAGGCGAAGTTAGCAACCTCGGCGCCACTGTTCACTTTACCACCTTGTATCTCTGCGAGTCCTATGGGAGACAAACCCTATCCTCTACATAGGGGAAATTCTGCTGCTATGCTACATCTCACCTTCCACTTGGGGTAACCAACGAGGAGCGAGAGAAGTATCTTCCTTACTAGCATCGGTTCCCTCATGGAGTCACTACCTACTACTTGGCCAAAGCAATAAACAGCAACAGAGAACATGCAAGAATTACTTAAGAACAACAATATAAAAGATAAGAACCAAATATATTACTCAATCACAATCTGAACATAATCTCATAATCCATCAGATCCCAACAAACTCAGCATAGCAACAGCATAAAGATTACATATGTGCCTCGATCATGTAGGGCAGCTGATACGTCTCAAACGTAACTACTTTTCCAAACACTTTTTCTATTGTTTTGGCTTCATTCTTGTATGATTTGGACGAAACTAACCCGTACTGACGCTGTTTTCAGCAGAGCTTCCAGTGCTATTTTATATTGTGCAGGTTTCTGGATATTTAGGTACGCTGGAAAAATCCACAAAAATTATATAAAAAAAATCAGCGTTCCCGAACCTGCGACGAGGCCAAAGGGGGCCCACAGAGCAGCCAAGGGGCACCCAGAAGGGTGTGGGGCGCGTCCCAGCCCCTGGCCGCGCCACCTGCCCTCCTGGGTGGGTCCTAGACCCCCTGGTGCCCTACGTTGGCCCTATTTATTCCCTCAGCGAGGAAACTCCGAAACAGAAGTCGCTTTTCCAATCTAAGTCGCGGAGCCGCCGCCGCCCTCTGTTCTTCTCCGGGAGAGCTAATCTGGAGGCTGTTTTGGCCTCCGGTGAGGGGAAATCATCGCCATCGTCATCATCATCGCCTCTCCATCACCCCTCCATGACTTCTTCTCTCATGTGTGAGTAATTCCTGCCATAGGCAAAGGGGGTGGTAGGGATTGGATGAGTTAGATAGATCATGTAATAGTTCATCAGATTGTTGGGGCATGTTGCCTATCATCTATTTTGTGTTTATCATCTCTGTTACAACTTGTTGCTCTTAATGCTTGTCACTTTGGGCCCGAGTGCCATGATTTCAGATCTGATCACCCTTTGTTTTCTTGAGTTTGAGGTGTTCTTGATCCTATCTATGAGTTGTATGCACCTATTATAGTCCGGAACCGGCGATCCCAATGGTGAAAACTTGGGACACCAAAGGGGATGGACTATAATTTGAGGATTCCGTGTATCCATGAAGTGTTAATGCTTTGTTTCGGTACTCTTTGACAGGAGTACCTTAATCTCCCTAAGTTCCTTTTGGCCCGGTTCGTAGCGGGAGGTGATACACGAGATAAATTCTCGCCCTCGTTGGTTACCCCAAGTGGAAGGTGAGATGTAGCGTAACGGCAAGTTTCCCTTAGCAAAGATGCCAAGGTTTAAAGTATCGAACCCGTAGGACTCCTGGGTCAACAAGTAGGTGGTGAAGTGAACAACTGCCGTCGTTGACAATCTAAGGATTGCTAACTTCACCTAGACCTGCACACACACAGATAGCTTCGCTTCCCAACGAGTACAGAGGAGTTGTCAATTCCTCCGGCCTTGTTGTTTACAAAGGATAAAACGCACGGGATAATAATGATAGATAGTGATAGCAACTGAAAAGTAAATACTGAAAGTAAATTGATAGCGTAAACAGTGGTGGAAGTATGGACCGGGATCTCATGATGTTCACTAGTGATGTCTCTCTCCCAAAAGACGATAAAATAGCCATGCGAGGTAAACAAATTACAACTCGGCAATTGACAGGATTATGTGCGCAAACCAATGCTAATTATGCAAAACAGAAAGGAAGAGGCTCAAAAGCACGGGCGGTACGCCAAGACAAGTAGACCGAAATCCATCTGCATCTACCCACTAATCATCCACCTTGAAATATCTATCCAGAACATCTCGCTGGTATTAAGTTGCGAATCCCACCCAAAGTGTAAACTCAAAGCAACGGACAACTGCATTAAAGAACTTTGCGTAAAGTAAACAATCCTTGCACCCGCAAGTACAAGCACCATTGTTTTCCCCCTTGTGGCAACAACACATCCCCTAGACTCATGTTTCTGTCACTCAAGCTAGTCATCGGGGGGCAGGAACCCACAATCATGCATAACGCTCCCTCTTGGAGTCACTACCTACTACTTGGCCAAAGCAATAAGCAGCAACGGAGAACATGCAAGGGTTACTCAAGAACATAAATATAAAATAAGAGAATCAAATATATAACTCAATCACAATCTGAACATAATCTCATAATCCATCGGATCCTAGTAAACTCAGCATAGCAACAGCAGAAAGATTACATATGTGCCTCGATCATGTAGGGCAGCTCATGAGGTCTAATCCATGAAGAACAAAGAGGGGAGGGGAGGAGAACATCACATAGCTACTGATCATGGATCCATGGTCCAAGGTGGACTACTCACGGTTCATCCGGGAAACATCCATGGTGGTGGAGAAGCTCCCGGAGGTGATTCCTCCCTTCGGCAGGGTGCCGGGAAGAGGTCTTCTGGTGCTCCCGATCTTGGAAGCGCGACGGCGGCGGAACAGAGGAGAGATCGCGAAAAAGGGTTCCGTCCCCGAGGGTTTCTGATACGTCCCAAACGTATCTATAATTTCTGCTTGCTCCATGCATGTTTTGTGTGACTTTGTCATGATTTGCTTGAACTTTCATACACTTTTGAGCATATTTGGACTAATCTATTAACCCAGTGCACCCAACTGCCAGTCGCTGTTTTCTGTTGTTTTTTTATTTCAGGTTTTTCGGCCATTAAAAGTGCTCCAAAAATTCCAGAAAAAGTATATAAAAAATCAACGACCCGGAAGCTTCCGGAATCACCAAGGCAGCGGAAGGTGGCCACCATAGGGACTTCAGAAGCTTCCTGGATGCCCTGTGGGTCCCCTCGACACCCCCCTCTGCCTATATTTAGCCCTCGGGGTGTAAACCCCTAATATCGATCTCTTTTCCGCGAACTCGCCTTTGTACCGCCGCCGCCGCCGTTTCAAGATTGGGGCTGTTTGGAGAAGCTGCCCCGGCACCTTGCCGGGAGGAGGAACCCCCTTCGGAAGACCATCCATAGCCATGGACGCCTCCCGGATGAGCCGTGAGTAGTCCCCCTTGGACCATGGGTCCGTGACCAGTAGCTATGTGATGTACTTCTCTCATCTTTGTGCTTCCACTTTCGAGACCTCGTGAGCTGCCTCACATGATCGAGGCACTTTTGTAATTTCAGCTGTTGCTATGCTGAGTTTGCTAGGATCTGATGGATTATGAGACTATGTTCAGATTGTGATGAGTAATATATTTGGTTCTTCTCTTTTATATTTTGTTCTTGAGTAAATTCTTGCATGTTCTCCGTTGCAGTATTTTGCTTTGGCCAAGTAGTTTGCTTGCAACTCCAAGAGGGAGCGTTATGCTTGATTGTGGGTTCAGCCCCCTGATGTCTAGCTTGAGTGACAGAAACATGAGACTAGGGGATGTGCTGTTGCCACCAGGGATAAAACAACGGTGCTTGTACCCGCGGGTGCAAGGATTGTTTACTTTACGCAAAGTTGTTTTAATGAAGTTGTCTGTTGCTTTGAGTTTACACTTTGGGTGAGATTCGCAACTTAATACCAGGGAGATGTTCTGGATAGATATCTCAAGGTGGATGATTCGTAGTAGATGCAGTTGGATTTCGGTCTACTTACCTTGGCGTACTGCCCATTGCTTTTGAGCCCTTCCTTTCTTTGCAGCATAGTTAGCATTGCGGTGCCTTCATAATTCTGTCAATTGCCCAGCTGTGATTTGTTTACCTCGCTAGCACTTTTATCGTATTTTGGGAGAGAGACATCACTAGTGAAAATCACGGGACCCCGGTCCATCTTCACATTATTGTTTACACCCTTAGTTTACTTTCAGTCTTTACTTTCAGTTCCACTTTTATCTCTTGCGTTAATCCTTTGTAAACAGCAAGGCCGAAGAAATTGACAACTCCTCTGTACTCGTTGGGAGCAAAGTTATTTGTATCTGTGTGCAGGTCCACGTCAACTCCCTAGCCCGAAGCAAACTTTTGGCGCCGTTGTCACCTACTTGTATTTCTGCGAGTCCTACTGGAGACAAACCTTGGTATCTTCACCGAGGGAAATTTGCTACTATCTACATCGAACCTTCCACTTGGGGTAACCAACGAGGAGAGTTGCCACTCTGTATCAAGCGAATTTCTGGCGCCGTTGCCGGGGACTCCAGTCTACAAGATAGGGGAGTTGCACACTATCTTTTATCTTTGCTTTTTAGTCTTGTTAGTTTACCTTTCAGTTTTTACTTTTGTGTCCCTTATAAAAAATACCAAAAATACCTGCTGCTACTATGGGTTCCAATGAAAACACCAAGTTGTGTGATTTCACTAGTCACAACAACAGTTACTTTATTTGCACTCCTATTGCTCCACCTGCCACTTCAGCACCTTCTTATGAAATTAAACCTGCTCTGCTTAATCTTGTTATGAAGGATCAATTCTCAGGTGCTGGAGAGGACGCTGCCTTGCACTTAAACAATTTTATCGAGCTCTGTGATATGCAAAAGTACAAGGAAGTGGATGGAGACATCGTCAAGCTGAAGCTTTTTCCTTTATCTTTGAGAGGAAGAGACAAGGAGTGGCTGCAATCCTTACCCAAGAACAATATCGATTCTTGGAGTAAATGCAAAGATGCTTTTATAGGGAAGTACTAACCCCTGGTAAAATTATTCAATTGAGGAGTAAAATTATGAATTTTAGGCAATTGGATAATGAACACGTTGCCCAGGCATGGGAACGTATGAAGAACCTTGTCAAGAACTGCCCCACACATGGACTGTCTACGTGGATGGTTATCCAGACTTTTTATGCAGGCTTGAACTTTACCTCGCGGAACCTGTTAGATTCGGCCGCGGGAGGAAGTTTTATGTCAACCACACTTGGTGCTGCCACAAAGCTACTTGATGAGATGATGCTGAACTACTCTCAGTGGCACACCGAAAGATCTCCAACTGGTAAGAAGGTAAATTCTGTCGATGAGATCTCCTCTCTAAATGAAAAGGTTGACCTTATCATGTCTCTACTTACCAAGCAAGCTCCTATTGATCCTCAAGATGTTCCTTTAAATTCTTTGGTTGCTCAAGAGCAAGTAGATGTGAACTTTGTCTCTAGAAACAAGTTCAACAATAATGCTTATAGGAGTAATTTTTGTAGCAACAATCGTAGGCCTTTCCCATCCAACAACTATGGGAACAACAACACTTATCCTAGCACCAAAAACTCCGCCTTTGAACTAGAGACCTTGCTCAAAGACTTTATCACTACCCAAAAAGCCTTCAACAAGAGTGTGGAAGAGAAATTAGATAAATTAGATATCCTCTCTTCGAAGGTAGACAACATAGCCCATGATTTAGAGATGCTAAAGATTAGAACTTCTCCCCCCGAGGAGAGGAAGACCACTCCTATGAATGCCATACAAGTCCAAATTAATGAAAACATTAGGATTTTGGGAAAACTAAAAGAGAGATGGGCCAGAGAAAAGGAGGAAGAAGATAGAATTAAGAGCCTTCCTACCTACCACACAGTAGCCACTATCCAAGTAGTTGAGGATGTCCAAACTGTTAGCACCCATCACAACCCTAGTCCCACTGGACCTACCAATGGTGATGCTACCACCTCAACCATAGATGAAGAAACCTCTATGAACATAGAGGCTTTCAAACAAGTGAGCCTAAATGATATCACCACCTCCTTGATAGATAGTAGTGACCTAGACTTTGACAACTGCACTTTACCTGAAGTTATTGGTTTCCTACACAAGATGTCTAGAGACCCACACACTAGCACACTTAATCTTGCCTTCACAGAGCATATCACCAATGCTCTAATCAAAGTTAGTGAGGAGAAGCTTAGACTAGAAGCCTCCATACCTAGGAAGCTAGAAGATGGTTGGGATCCTATGATAAAAATCAAATTGAATAACTTCTCTTGTTATGCTCTTTTTGATGTTGGAGCAAGTACCTCTGTTATGCCCAAAAGAATGTATGATATGCTTGAATTGAAACCTTTTGATCCCTGTTCTTTTGGTGTTCGTCTTGTTTATTCTTCCGTAAAGAAGCCTTTGGGAAAGATCGACGATGTTCTTATCATTGTCAATGACAATTATGTTCTCGTTGATTTCACTATTATGGACATTGAGTGTGAGCCCTCTTGTCCAATTATTTTGGGACGTCCTTTTCTTCGCACAGTTGGTGCTGTTATTGACATGAAGGAGGGGAATATCAAATTCCAATTCCCTCTCAAGAAAGGGATGGAACATTTCCCTAGGAAAAAGATTAAGTTACCTTTTGAGTCCGTCACACGGGCTAGTTATTCTCTTGAAAAGACTTGATCTTCTGCTTTAAGCCTAGCTAATGGCTCTAAAGAAGCGCTTTCGGGAGGCAGCCCGCAACGAATTTAGGTTTTCTTTTTGCTTTTCTTTTTCTCTTAGTGGTCTTGATGATTCTAACTACTGTAGCAACATCATTGTATCTTTACTTTTCAAGCTTTGTGCCAAGTATAGCCTCATACGACAAGGGAAGTGAAAGTTGTGACATGCTGTCCAGAAAACAGATTCTGTCCTCGTGACTAGAAAAATCAGAGAAAAATCCCAATTCATCTTTTTGAGCTGAATTGTTTACACAGCGTGATCTATACAATTAAGAAACTTTCGTATGTTCTGAGTTTTTTTATTTGAGTCGTAGAAGTATCCCTAAATATTCGTTTTTACCTGCTGGTCTGTTTTTCACAGGTTCTGTCCTGTTTTGCCTTTTATTCATTTTGCAAACCTTAAGCTTGCTTTTTCTTTGAAAATACTTTTTGGCAATCTTGAGAAACAGTAGCTTTTCAAGAATATCCTTATTTCCAGTAGAGAAAAAATTATTTTATTATGGGTACTAACCTCGCTAATCAGTCTACAATGAGTTATGTATGAAGGGAGTTTTCAAGTGCGCGATGGAAGATGATGAAAGAAGATCTTGGAGTGTCAAACGCTCAAGCTTGGGGATGCCCATGTGCACCCCCAATAAATATTCAAGGAGACTCAAGAGTCTAAGCTTGGGGATGCCCCCGTGCATCCCCTTCTTCATCAACAATTATCAGTTCGTCCCTCATTGCACTATATTTTTATCACTTCATGCGTTGTGTGCTATGCTTGGAGCGTCTCGCTCTTTACTTTTCTAGGTTTGTTTTTGCTTTGTTAGCTATAGTAACAAGTTAGACCCCAGCTTACTCTTTTGTGTGGGAGAGATACAAGCTCCGCTTGAACTAGAACTCCTCATAGGATTTGCATGCTTATTCTTTTAGCTGTGAGTTGTTCTTTTTCTTTTCTTAGCTGCTGCTCTGTTTAGTTGTAGTGGTTTAGTTTTTCTAGTGCTTTTCTTTTGTTTTAGGTTGAAATTTCTATAGGTTGCATGTTTTATCTTGTTAGAGAGTTTGCCTGTTGCACCGAGTTTTGTGTCTTGACTAGAAAATAGGTAGTTGAAGTTGATATTCTCTTTGTAGTAGTAACTTGCAATAGTTTTGAGGTATTGACTAGAGTAATGTTTGAACTTTTCGTGTCAAGAGCTCGAGCCTATTAGTGATAGATGTCGTATTTTGGGCAATCCGTGTGTTTTTCGAAAACCGAAAACCCCTGTTGAGAACTCTAGTTACTAGATGGATCACTAACCTCTGGAGGGTTCGAATATTAGAGTGCACTCACGTACCATGAGTCGAGGATGCGCAAGGATAACCAAACCCCCATACACTCCTCCTCGGGGTACTTGTATCTTTTCGAACCTCCTGATTAGATTGAGAGTTACCGATAATAAGTGCATGAGTTCTTCGGACTAATGTGAGTATTCGAAAGTTGACACTTCCAGCCACCTATACTTTTTCTAGCCTCTTCGGTACCGTGCATTGCCCTTTCTCACCTTGAGAGTTGGCGCATACTTCTTCGGTGCATCCAAACCCTTGGCACGGTACGCTCTGTCATCATAAGCCTCCTTATATCTTTCCTCAAAACAGCCACCACTACAGGAAACAGGAGTTTTGCCGTCAGCCAAAGCTGACGGCAAACATATGTAAAGCGGACGGCAAAGGCTTTGCCGTCAGCTCCCCGACGGCAAACCTGTTGTCAGCTCATCAGTCGGCAGTGAGCTGCTTTGCCGTCAGCTCAATATCGACCGACGGCAACGTCTTTGCCGTCACCCTTTTTGTACAGGCTGACGGCAACGCCGCTCGTACGCCCAGCTCCGACTTAACCCCGTGGGCTGAGTTAACGGTGTTCATTGCCGTCAGCTAGCACCTTGGCTGACGGCAAAGCCCTTGCCTGGGCCCACATGTCAGCATGTTGCCGTCAGCCAGCCCTACGCTTTGCCGTCAGCCGGTTGAAGGCTGACGGCAAAGCCGTGACCAAATGGTCACTGCCACAGTCCAGATTACACAGGCTGCCGCCACGTGTCCGCTTTGCCGTCAGCAAGCTGACGACAAAGCTCTCTGTATCTATCTTTTTAATTTGTTTTTCTTTAATTCCCTGCATATAATCAATAATATATATATATATGTACAGAATGCCATCCACAAGTCATATATACAATCATAATGCTATCCACAAGTCACGTATACAAAAGAAGCCATCCACAAGTCATATATACAAAAAGAAGCCATCCACAAGTCATATAAACAAAAAGAAGCCATCTCCATGTTTAAAAAAGCAAGTCATCTCCATGTTTAAAACAGCAAGCCATCTCCAAGTTTAAAACAACAAGTCATCATATATACAAAAGAAAAGTGCCCAACATGATATACATCTACAAGTCATCTCCATCCTAACATACTATATCTACAACGAAGAAGCATCCATCCATGCATAAAGGCAAATCTGCAAAATGAAAACATAATCATATGTTACATACGGAAAAGAAGAAATCCAAAATGATGAAAAGATGAAAATAAAAAGGAAAAAGAAGAACAAGGAGAAGAAGAATAAGGAGAAGAAGAGGAAGAATAAGAATAAGATGAAAGGAAGAAGAGAAGATGGAGAAAAAGAAAGAAGAGAAAAAGTAAGAATAAGAAGAACTTTTCTTCTTTTACTTTCTTTTTCACCTCTTTATTCTTCACTTCTTTCTTTTCCTCCTATCCTTCTTCTTATTCTACAATACTTGTTTAGACCTCAAGAGCTAAATATATCTCATTTTAGATCTAACTAAGTCATTAATTCATTTTTGAGCTTTATATGCGAAGTATAAGTCATTTTTAGGTTTATCTTAAGCTAGTAAATTCATTATTGAGCTTTTATAAGACAAGTATAAGTCATTGTTGAACTTAATAAGCTTATAAATCTAATTTGAGCTTTAAAAGCTTATAAAGCCAAGTTTGAGCTTTATAAGCTTATAAATTCACTATTGAGCTTTTAGAAGCCAAGTATAATTCATTTTTTAGGTTTACAAGCTTATAAAGCCAAGTATAAGTTTTATAAGGTTATATAGTCATTTTTTAGCTTTTATAAGCCAATTATAATTCATTTTTTAGGTTTACAAGCTTATAAAGCCAAGTGTAAGTTTTATAAGCTTATATAGTCATTTTTTAGCTTTTATAAGCCAAGTATAATTCATTTTTTAGGTTTACAAGCTTATAAAGCCAAGTGTAAGTTTTATAAGCTTATATAGTCATTTTTTAGCTTTTATAAGCCAAGAATAAGTAAATATTTATGTAACTAAGCTATTACTACCATTATTGAGCTTTATGAGCATATAAAGTCATTGATGAGCTTTATGTAACTTACCGGAGGCCACCTCAAGGCTGAGAAGCGCCGCCACGTGGGTTGCTCGGGGATTCACTAGGAGATTCTTGTGGGTTGTGAGATGCAGCTCCGGAATTATGCTGCAACAAAGGATGAGTTGCAATGTGGTAAGCATGATGACACTTGATGGTATAAGACCGGGATATATTGATCATTGAAAGAAACTTACCGTTCCGGGAGGAGAAACGATAGGCGTCGGCATCGGTGGAGGGGTAAGACCTTGCTTCTCCCACATACTCTGCGAGTTAGGTTTTGAGGACTAGCATATTAGCAAGTGAACCAAACATATGCATATGCATTCTTGGCGGATATATGCAAAAGTAGTAACTTACCGAGAAGAGGTCGTAGATGGCCTTCGTCTGGGCATTATTGCGTGCCCTCTCCTCCTCGAGTATCCTGTGGGTCCTCTCCTCCGCCAGCCGGTCCCTCTCCGCAAGCTGCTCCGACAACATCTCTTGTGTCGCCTGTCTCTCCCTCTGAATGGCGTCCTGAGAACACTCAACAATATAGCAATTATTGTCATCATCGCTACGTAGTCTAAAGAACGGAAAGAAAAATTGAGACAAAGTTATACCTAGATAGCAATGTCCACTGGTCGCGGGCGAGGTCGTACAGCAGGAGCGGAGCTCGTTTGCCTCGCCTTGATCTGAGGTAGAGTCTCCGGGCAATGTACGAAGCCATTGCACATGGAGGTGCTGCCATGATGCTTACCGCCACCAGAAATCATCAAGGCCTCCGGATCAATCTCCTCCTCGCTCGGGTCAAACTAAGGACCGCGTAGCTCTTTCGCCACCTCAGAATAGGCCATCATCTTGTGGTAGGCTGCAGCGCTGGTGTACGCCTCAACACCGTCGCCCTCGGAATATGCCGTCACCGTTTTGTACTTTCCCTTATGGGCCATGGCAAATGAGCGAAATCCCTTAGGCACAGGCTAATTATGGTGCTTCGCCTACAATGAAAAGCAAAGAAAAGGCATGAAACAAATCAATTGATTAATGATGAAAGGACATGAAACTTAAAACAAAAAGGCACATACCCATTTTTTTGCGTACTCGTTGACGTTGAGATTGCCTTGTTGGTGTGCCACACCTACCATTTGAGCACGCCTAGCCTTGGCGCTTTTGTGGGTGGACAGCCAGGCATCACTGAGCCATTTGTCCACTATCGCCTCAAAGCAATCCATCTTATTTGCACACCATCTCGGGGGCGCCTATGAATTAATAATCTTATAAAGTCATTGAATATCTTTTTTAAGCCAAGTACAAGTCAAGTTTTATGTAACTAATCTATTATTATCATTTTTTAGTTTTACAAGCTTATAGAGCCAAGTTTGACCTTTATAAACTTATAAAGCCAAGTTTGACACTTATAAGCTTATAAAGCCAAGTTTGAGCTTCATAAGCTTATAAAGAAAAGTTTGACACTTATAAGCTTATAAAGCCAAGTTTGAGCTTCATAAGCTTATAAAGAAAAGTTGGAGCTAACTAGGCCTTACTTATAAGTGTAGGAATTTACCTCCAAGTATTCATCCTTCTTAAGGAAAACTTTTCTACACTTCTTCTTGGCCTTCTTCACGCCCTTCTTGGCGTACCAATCTCGAACACACTGAACACGCATCTCGTGCCTAGTGTTCGTGAGTAGCCTCACTATCTCCTTCTCGAGATTCTTCTGGGCTGCCGGCTCCATCCCCTCCTCAACCCTATAGTAGCACTGAAAAAAGCATCAAACATATGAAAAGATGAGTGAAATGATTCCAACACTAATAAATGATTGCAATGCTTAGAATACTTACCCAAAAAGTAGCCACCACCATGTCGGCTTTGGTACGGCATTCAACGTTGTTGATGCATTCATCTGGCGGGGCCGGGGCGGCTTTGTAGTGTGGCCAAGTGAGGCCGGGCTCAGGAACCCTACCCTCAATAGGCAACTGGACTAGCCCGGGAAACTGCTCCTTAAGCACGGCACCAAGGAGGCAGTTCGGATTCCGGGCACCTTCCGGGTAAGTCCACGCCCTGCAAAATAAGAACACAAAGACATTAGTTCTTGTTGGACCATATGTACATGTATGATATATATACAAGGAACACAAAAAATTCATCAACTTACTTCTCCCCATCTGGCGCAATTAATACCCTCTGCGCAGGGTCCGGACGTGGTGGGAGCCGTGTCATACCGGCTTCTTGGAAGAGGAGCTCCCCTCAGCCCCATCATCCCCCTCACCCCCCTCAGCCCCGTTGTCATCGCTATCATCATCCTCATCAGCATCATCATCCTCCTCCCAAGGATCATCCCAACGAGGCTCCGTCGACTGCCTCGGTGCCTCCGGTGTCTCTGACTGCACCGGCGGTGTCCGCTGCTCCGGTGCCTCCGACTGCACCGGCGGTGGCCGCTGCTCCGGTGCCTCCGACTGCACCGGCGGTGGCTCCTGCACCGGTGAGACTGTCCTGTGAGTGGGTGACTCGGCTAGGGTGCCACCTGCTCCTCGACCACCTCCTCGACCACCGGGTTTAGCTCTCTTTGTGCCTTTTCCCCGACCTCTCCCACGAGGCTGCTCAGCACGCGCCGGCGGCGAGCTTGCTGCGACAATACCCGCCAGCAACTCTCTCCGTAGAGGTAGAGGTGGTCGAGACTCCACCGGTGGGTCCCTACGGCTCGCCATGTGTCAACACCTGTTACAGAGTAAAGATGAATTAGTAAAGTAAGGAAATAAATAATACAAATTCATATATACAAAAAACAAACATATGCATATAAAGATGAATTAGTACATTAAGGAAATAAATAATACAAATTCATATATACAAAAAACAAAAGAAAGTTGGGATGCATACAACTAATAGTCGGGATCATCTGTATCTTCTCCAGGATCAATAAAAACATCATCGTCACTATCACGCGTGTCTTCATGAATGATCTCTTCTCCGCGATCGGGTTCAGCGTCAACCACATTTCGAAAGCCTTTTTGTAACCGGTCAAGCAATGATAGGTCATCCGCATCGGTAACCTCTTCGTGTTCCACTTCTTCATCGTCCTCCGCATCATCATCGGTAACCTCTTCGTGTTCCACTTCTTCCTCTTCCTCCGCATTGTCATTCTCTACTTCCATGTTTTGACCAAACGTAGAGGTTTTTCCGAAATGTTTTTTGGCCACACGTGTTTCTTGGAAGAATTCTCCGTCATATGTGTCTGGGTCTATGTGAGGTTGATAATCCTCTTCTTCATTGGGGGCAGGTAGTTTACCATGTGGCGGCACGTCATAGACGACATACCAATCTTCGAGATTCTTTACACTTTGGCAGGCCCATGGAAGATAGAAAACCTGTGTGGCCTGTTGAGCCACAATATAAACTTCGGTAACATTTAAACGGTTCTTCTGTTTAATTTCAACTAGCCCAACATGCTCATGAGTTCGTCTAGTGTCCTTCGGATCGAACCAATGACATTTGAAGACAACGGCATTCGGAGGATTTTCACCATAATATAGCAGTTCGTATATTTCTTCAACTATTCCATAATACTCGACTCCTCCATCTATAGCGGACACACCGGAATTCGTTGTTTTCCGATCGGGCATAGTTTGCTCTTTCATACCAGTACGAAAGCGATACCCATTGATGTCGTATTTTTCATATGTATGGACCTTAAAGTCAAAACCATTTGCGATTTGTCTCAATTCAGCGTCCATCGACTCTGAATTAGCCTACAAGTTGAAACGGAAAGGCTTGTTGTATTAGTCGGTACTGAGACGACGAAGAAATAACAATGGCCTGTATATCATATAAGAAGTACCGTTTGTGTAAACCAAGAGATGAAACCGGGATTGCCGCCTCCCCGCTTCTCAAGAAGATTAATCTCTTCGATGGAGTCTTTTTCGATCGCCACTCCATTCGAGAATTGCGCGATGAATCGACTGTATCAAATAATTAAGAGAAGTTAGACACACAACTCGTCAAGAAGTTGCAGAACAATTAATATGTACCGCGCACTTACTCGATGTATGGCCGCACTTCTGTCATGTTGGTCAAGATATACAATGTAATGATGCTCCATTCCTCAAAGGTCAACGTCTTTGTCTTCATAACCCCACAAGGTGCGAGGCTCGCTTTAAAGAGTTTGAACTTGGATTCATGTCGCTCGGGGTCGCCAGTATTGTACCGAGGCTTTGGATTATGCAAACTGTAATTAGTGGCAGCATAGTGTGCTGTCACGAAGTTTGCCGCTTCCTCGACAACGAATGCCTCAGCCATTGATGCTTCAATTCTCCGTTTATTTTTACATTTTGCTCGAAGCGTCTTCTGCATTCTCTCGGTTGCATAGCACCAACGGTTTTGCACAGGGCCACCCAATCTTGCCTCCATCGGTAGATGCAAAATCATATGCTGCATCGGATTAAAGAAACCCGGTGGAAAGATCTTCTCTAACTTGCATATCAACTCCGGCGCCAGTTTTTCCATCTCTTCTATCACAATAGGCGATAATTCTTTAGCACAAAGAACACGGAAGAAATAGCTTAGCTCTGCCATTACTAGACATTCATCCTCGGGGATGTAGCCGCGCAACATCACCGGCATTATCCGCTCAAGCCATATGTGCCAATCGTGACTCTTCAGCCCAAAGATTTTCAACTTTTCAACACTTGCTCCCCTTGCTAGATTCGCTGCATACCCATCGGGGAACATCAACTTTTTTTTCACCCAGATGAGGATTTCCCTCATGTGTTCCCTTTTAAGATTGAACCATGCCTTTGGCTTCTCCCAATTCTTCTTCCCTTTCGGTTGTCGCATGTTCAGTGACTTCCTATTACACAGACTCTCCTGATCGACTCTAGCCTTAACATTATCTTTCCCCTTATCAGTGCCGAACAATGTACCAAAAAGGGCCTCACCCATATTTTTTTCAGTGTGCATCATGTCAATGTTGTGTGGAAGAGCAAGGTCTTTGAAATACGGGAGATCCCAAATGCATGGCTTGTGGGTCCAGGCGTGTTCCGTATTATATCCCAAGAAATACCCTGGCCGGTTTGGATCAGGCTCTAGTGAGTTCAACTGATCAAGAATTTGTGCGCCCTTCATCATAGGTGGTGCCTCGTGCTCGACAACTTTACCTTTGGTGAAATTCTTCTTGTCTTTTCTGAATCCATGGTCCAGAGGCAGGAATTGTCTATGCAAGTCGAAGCAAGAATACTTGCGACCCTCCTGCAGCCAATGAAACTTAAGAGCAGACTTGCATTGCGGGCATGGGAACCTTCCGTGCACGCACCATGCAACAAAAAGTGCAAACGCCGGCAGGTCATGCATGGAGTACATCAACCAAGCATGCAGTTGGAAGTTTGTTTTGCTAGCTGCGTCATATGTCCGGATCCCATTATCCCAAGCTTCTTTGAACTCATCCATCAGTGGTTGCAAGTACACATTCATATTTTTTCCGGGATAGTTGGGCCCCGGAACTATCAACGTCAAGAAGATGTGCTTTCTTTGCATAAGTACTCCAGGGGGCAGATTGAGGGGCATGATGAATACGGGCCAACAACTATACTGGGTTGCCGTCATACCGAAAGGATTGAACCCATCGAGGCTAATGGCGAGTGCCACGTTTCTTGGGTCTTTGGCTTTACCTTCTTTATGTATTTCATTGAACATCTTCCACGCTTCACCATCAGAGGGGTGGGTCAACATCAAATTCCCGTATTCATCTGTAGCACGTCTAATTCCATCTCTGTGCCATGTCATTTGTTTTGCTGTTTCTTCAAGCATGTAAAGCCGTTGAAGTCTTGGTAAGATCGGTAGGTACCGAAGAATGTTTACGGGTATTTTGCTCTGCGTCTTCTCACCAAGACCGTTGTCTACGACAATATACCTGGAGGACTTGCAGCGTGGACAATAATTATCATCCGCATACTCATGCCTAAATAAGACGCATCCTTTCTCACAAGCATGTATCCGCTCGATGGGAATCTTCAGTGCACCGAGTATTTTGTCTGAGTGGTATAGGTTTGCAGGCATAATATGACCGTCCGGTAGAAAGCGCCCGAATAAGGTCATCATCGCATCATAGCACTCTCTGGACAAGTTGAATTGTGCCTTAAGAGCCATTGTTTGTGCGATGGCATCTAGTTGACAAAGCTTGGTGTGCGCATGCAGTGGGAGTTTTGAAGACTCTAGCATGGCATAAAAGGCCTTGGCAGTTTCCTCCGGTTCTTCGTCCTCAAGACGAGCATCGTTGTAGTCATTGACCATGTCTTCGATCCCTGTACCACAATCCTCAATGCGCTGACGCACTACCTCATGTCTGTCACGTTGGGCCGACTCGCCATGAAATGACCACAACGTATAATCAGGCATGAAACCACGTATTTGCAGGTGTTTACCAATTACATCCTTTGTCTGTTGTGAATAGTTCTTACATCTAGTGCAGGGGCACCATGTTCTTGGTTGGCCAGCACTAAATGCAACCTCTAGGAACTCCTCGGTCTTGGCCAACCATTCCTCAGTCATATTTTTTTGACTAGGGTGACCGGTGTACATCCACGCACGATCATTCATTCTGGCTAGCTAGCTAGTACAAATTAACACCAGAAGGCATATAATTAATTACGGTGATACGACATATGCACACTAGCTAATAGGTAAAGATAGGTCCTAATCCCACCCGAGTATGTGCAGATTGGATTCATTTCCCCATGCTCTCCTCCCGATCCGACGCAAAATTTCGACAGCACCTCCCCGTTGTTCTCCTGATACACGTCTCAGCATAAACCGAGAGGATGTGTACCCGGAGAACAACAAGGTGGCGCTGACGAAATCCTGCGTCCGATCCGGAGGAGAGCATATATGGGGAAATGAATCCAATCTACACATACTCGGGCTGTCCATGGATAACGTTGGACAATTCGAAAGAATCCAATTATAAATATGCAAATGAATGCATATTTATAAATGGAATCTTTCGAACGGGAGACGCATATGGGTTACGCAATGGAACCTTACATCTAAATTTTAATTATTAAATCTACCTATCTAGCTAGTGTCATCGAACGCACCGGGAGGAGATTTGTGCTCCCCCTCGAACGCACGGGGAGGTTAGAAGGAATGCAAAGGAGGAGAGGGTGCAGTGGGAGATGGAGCTCCTCTTCGTCTTTTTTTCGATGGTTGGAAATCCTCCTCCTCGACATCAGGCTGGTGAGCCTCTCCTCATCTACCCCTCTTCTTCATCTGCCCTACTTTTCTTTTCACTTTACTAATAAAAAATTTCATTCTTTCACTTTACTTTGATTATAACCTAATTAAACTTACTAACTAACTAAATAATAATAGAATAGAACTAACTAAAAGATTATGCCAAACAAGTAGTAATAAACCTAGCTATAACAACTAACAATAACTAAAACAGATCCTATAAAATAACAATAACAAAAACCTAGCTATATATCTAACATTCACTAACCTAGCTAGCAACTAACAATAACAAAATTACTAACAACTAATTTCTGACAACAACTAACAATGAACATAAATCTACACTAACAGATGTAGATCTACACTACACTAACTAAAATTACATGCCACTAACAAATCTACACTAAGATAACTAAAATCTAACACAACATAAAAGGGAGAAGGGGTGGATGTGCGCTCACCGGAGAGTGGCGGAAGCGGCCCGGATGGAGTGCCGTGGCAGCTCACCGTCGAGGCAGGGGGAGCAGGCTCTCCGGTGGCAGCGGCAGAGGCCCAGATGAAGCGGCGGCGGCGGGGTGGAGCTGCAAAGGAGGAGAGGAGCAGGGGGCATGAGAAGAGAGAGAGAGTGGGGAGCGCCGGAGGGGGCGGCCGGGGTGCGGGGGAGGCGACGGCTCACTGGCGGCGGCGGGAAGACGCGGCCGAGGTGCTCCGGTGACGGCGGCGGCGCGCGTTGGAGGGTGAGAGAGTTCTCCAGCGGGGTGAGGGAGAGACTACTGGCCGGTTAGGTCTGGCCCGAGCCGAGATAACGGCCCGCCGCTTGGCCGTCAGCCAGCTGACGGCAACGCGGCTTTGCCGTCAGCTGGCTGACGGCCAAGCGGCGGGCCGTTATGCCACTGCCGCGTGGTGGGGTCTAGGCATACGTTGCCGTCAGGTTCTTTATGCCGTCAGCCTTTCTGAGCTTTGCCGTCAGCTAACTGACGGCGTTGAATAGGCTGACGGCTAACGTTCCTTTGCCTACAGCTGTTTCTTTGCCGTCAGCTTTTCCACTAGCTGATGACAACCCACGGTTTGCCGTCTGCCACGAGGAAAAGCTGACGGCAAAGCCCGAAGCTGATGGCAAAACTCTTGTTTCCTGTAGTGCACCATACCTACCTACATGGCATTTCCATAGCCTTTCTGAGATACATTGCCATGCAACATCCACCTCCTCATGACTTGATCCTCATGTCATACATGCTACTTGCTTGATCGATGATCCGCATGCTAGTTGGGCCTTGCCCTAATCATTGCTACATGACGCGCTAGTATCATTGCATATCCTGCTATCCTGGCAGACACATACATTTGCATCATGATAGTTATATCTTCTTTATGTGAGTACTTTTGTAAAGTGTGAAAGATCTCCTTTTTTTTGTAAAATATAGAGTGTTGCCCCTAAAGTGAGGAAAAGATCCCAAAGAGGACAAAATCAAAAGATCCCAAAGAGGAAAAATGAGAGTTAAATAGAAAGATCCATTGAGGCCACCAAAAAATACAAAAAAATAGAAAAATAGAAAAAGAAAAATAAAAAGAGAGAAGGGGTGTAAGAGCAAGTTTTGCCCCCGAAGGTTTTGAACATTGTTAGACAAAGCAGAAGTGGAACTAATATTGTTTTCGAGTATAAACAGATACTTAGGTTCCGAAAGAATGGAGTTTGCAAGTAGAAGGTCGAAGGACAACTCACTGCAGTAAAGCTGCAGTCATCTACCGAAGCCTTTGAAGGAAGACGACCCCTAAAAATGTCGTCGAAGAAGATGTCTCTCTCGAGTAAAAGCGCAACGAGGAGAAAGCTGAAGCTGGTCGAAGACTTAGTCTTTTTGCTAGTTTCTCTTTATTTCTTGAGTCGTAGGAAAAACCGTACTATTAAGAGGGGTTTGCTAGTTGAGATCTTTGTCGAAGTGAATTTGCTCTGCTCAACCAAAACCCACAAAAGCCTACCGCGAGAAATCTCACAGAGTCGAGCGAATAGCTCGAAGGCAAAGTCATTGCACTTCGTGCCCTCGAGAGAGAACTCGTTCGGTGAGTCAGCTTACTTGTTCCTCAAGTAAAGTTGCGCAGTGATTGGAATCCGACCGTTGTGGACACGCGTCAAGCGGTTGCATCGGGTCACTTTAGTCATTTTACCCATCGGGATCGCCAACTATAAATACCCCGCACCTACCCGCCATTTCGGGTTGGCTGCTCTATTGAAGATTCTAAGACAGAAGTCTGAGAGCATCCCAAAGAGATTCATCGAGAGAAAACCTACACCCAAGTCTGAACTGAGTTGAGCAATTCACTATGACTTAGGTTGAGATTAGTCGATCTTTTTATCTTGGAGAACTGCAAGTCTCCTAGACGGTTAGGCGTCGCCTGTCAAGCAGTCGAAGAGTAATTGTCACTGCTGAAGGAAGTTTGTAAAGGTCTCGGAGATGTCCTGAATCATCTACCACGAGTGAAAACTGGACAAGCTCGAGGAGTTTGTTGCAGTGGAGAATAGGACGGAGAGAGTTTTGCTCCGGGTGTTCAATCACCAGTCCCTCCAACCAGACGTAGCACTTTGCAGAGTGTGAACTGGTTTACCAAACATCGTTGTGTCAGGCTCGTTTTCCTTCTAGCATTTACTTCAAGTATTTACTCGTAGCCTATTTGCCTTCGATGTTTTCCTTCGTTCCCAATCCTTTCGAGCCTTACATTACTTTCGTTACTGCATTTCCTTCGAGATGTCTTTAGTCCTATGCTGTTTGCATGATTTCCTTCTAAGTTCCTTAGAATTTTTAGAAGTGATCATTCACCCCCTCCCCCTCTGATCATTCTTGAGCTTTCAATTGGTATCAGAGCTAGGCACTCCCTACGCTCTGCGTATTTTGGTCTAACAACCTGGAGTGTTGTCAAGAATGTCGTTTGCAGCTGTTCGCTCGGGGGAACCAATCCCTATTTTCAATGGGAAGGACTATCCCTATTGGAAGGACAAAATGAAGAGGAATATCATGGCTATCAACTCTGCCGCTTGGGAAGTTGTCAAGAATGGTGTAACTGTCAAGGAAACTGATGCCATCACTCCTGAAGAGGCAAAGAAGATAGAGCTAGATGCTGAAGTCTGGGTATTCATCACAAATCATCTGATTCCTGAAAAATATCATGAGGTCAAGAATATTCCTTCGGCCAAAGGTGTTTGGGATTATCTCGAGAAGATTGGTGAACGTGTCTCTACTCAGAAAGATGCTCGAATTGACACCCTTCGAAGCAAGTTCTATCGGTTCAAGAGGCACGAGGGAGAAAAAGTTTGTTCCATATACAGCAGACTCACTGCGCTGTCAAATGAACTGATTTCCCTCGGTGCAGATGAAATTACCAATCGGATTATTGTCAGAACTTTGCTCCGTTCTCTTGATGATTCCTTCGATCACATTGTGCTGATGATTAAGGAAAGAACTGATTTCAAGGATATGGTTGCCGCTGATATTCTTGAAAGGCTTAATACTTTCGAGATGGAAGAAGATGAGAAACGTGACGTCAATGGGAGTCGAAGAAAATCTCATGCACTGAAAGCCAGAGCTTCACATCACTCCTCTCCTGAAGCTAGTTCTGAATCGGGTTGTGCCTCAGATGACCCCGAGAACATTGGAAAAGATCTGGCACTAATAATGAGAAGATTCAATCGCTTTCAGAGAAGGAACTCCTCTTCACCGAAGAAAAACTTTTCTTCAAGACATTCAAATAATTCATCTCAACATCGATCATCATCCAGAAACTCTTCAGCGAAAGATAACTGTTGCTATAAGTGCAAGAAGCCAGGTCACTTCATTGCTGATTGTCCTCTCTGGGAAATTGAACATAAATCAAAGCACTCTCACAGCAGCTCTTCGAGCAAGTCTTACAGATCGAGCAAAAACCATGATTCGAAGAAATATGATTCAAGGTCCAGAAAAGACAAGAAAGATGGTTCTGATGATGACAAAAAGAAGAAGTATCACAAGCATCGAGAGGGTTCTTCCTCTAAATCACTTTCCTCTCGTCGACAGAATTCACACCGAGCCAAAGCCTATCTGGGTAAAGAGATGAACTCTGAAGATGAAGCTTCCGGTTCTGAAGCAGGATCAAAGTCAAGATCTGGTTCTGGTTCTGATTCTGATGGTGTTGCTGGGATAGCATTCGCCTCGAACAAGAATTCAAGTTCATTCTTCTCCAACCAGAGTAGTGAAGATGAATCTCCCGCTTACTGCTTCATGGCCAAGGCTAAGGTATCCTCATCTAAGAAATCCTACGATACTTCTGATGGATCTACTTATGAAAGTGACTCTAGGATAAGCTATGCTAAACTTGCTAAAATTGCTTCTGTCCAACAAGATGAACTAGATTCTCTAAGTGAAACCATTCAAAAATCTGAGACTCTGTTGATCGATG
This sequence comes from Bromus sterilis, assembly GCA_950022295.1. Classification (NCBI taxonomy): domain Eukaryota; kingdom Viridiplantae; phylum Streptophyta; class Magnoliopsida; order Poales; family Poaceae; genus Bromus; species Bromus sterilis. Next base: position 297,828,315 of record OX465601.1, on the reverse strand, counting down.
AGATTGAGAAGGGTCAAACTTTGACGAATGAGCATACTGCTCTGAAAGAAAAGTATGATGATCTTTCCTCTCGTCATGATCTTCTCTCAGTGGACTACGAGAAGCTAACCTACGAATTTCTTCAAGGGAAAATGGCTCTCGAGAAACTGAGAGAGGCTAATGAAGAGTTGGAAAGTGTAAATCTCACTCTCATGGCTCAACAGGGCTCAGAAGATAAAAATGAATCTATTTCACCTTGCTTGACTTGTTTGGAGCGAAGTAAAATTGATTCTATTTCTGAGAGATCGAAAGGAAAGCAACCTATTGTTATTGATGATGCTAACCCCTCGAACGAGGAAACCATTACCGAGGAACTCCTCAGGTTGAAAGATTTATTTGAAACAGGCATGTTCAAAAGTGTGCAGGGACACCAGTACTTATGTGATATCCTTCGAAAAGCTCTTCTTCACAGGAATCCTCGTAACGAAGGAGTTGGCTTCGAAAGGAAAATCAATCCTGATGGAACCTACTGGGAACCCGAGCAGTATCCTAAAACTGTCTGGGTTCCCTCGAAAGAAAAGCCCATTGATATTGCTAACCTTTCAGGTTTCAGTTGCAAAATTGACAAAGCTATTGTTGATGAATCACTTGATTCTGACTACAAGCTTGTTAAAGATCAGGAAGGAAAGGTGTCAGCTGAATTCGTTGGTACTCCTCCAAAGAATGGCTTTTATAAGCGACAGATTTGGGTTCGCAAATCTCTCGTAGAAAAACTGCCCCCTAACCATTCTATGCAGGGAAAATCCTCGGTACCACCGAATCATTACTATTCTCTCGAGGATAGAAATGAACCTTTGGTGTCTGCTTCAAATGTTCCCCAGAAGGAATACTATCGTGTCGATAGAAATGTTTATCGTCATCGTGATGATCGCACCAAAATTGCAATTACCCATCGTTACTCTAACCCCTCAACGAGGAATTATATTTATGGTGTGCTTGATGGTCCTGATCGACAATGCAATCCTGTTCGATATAATATTGCTGATCCATCTAGCTCTACCATGCCTTCTAAGTCACCTGCTCGTTTGTGGGTGGTTAAGAAGAACTAATTCTTCTGCAGGGCTATGTCTCCGGTGGATCCGAATGGGTCATGGATAGTGGATGTACAAATCATATGACCGGAGACAAAGAGTTGTTCGCCGAGGAAAAACTATCTGAATCTTCACAGAAATATATTACCTTCGGTGACAACAACAAAGGGAAAGTACTTGGTTTGGGTAAAGTTGCTATATCGAAAGACAAGCACATTGATAAGGTTTTGCTTGTACAATCTCTAGGATATAATCTTATGTCTATATCGAAACTTTGTGATATGGGTATGCTTGTTCTGTTTTCTGCGTCTCGTTGTGTTGTCTTTTCACAGGATGATTATTCCTTCGTGTTCGAAGGATATCGCAAGGGTGATCTTTACGTCGTTGATTTTTCTTCGGGACCTGCTGTGTCCACATGTTTAATGGCCAAAGCCACTTCTGGTTGGTTATGGCATCGAAGACTTGGTCATGCAGGAATGAAAAATCTTCAAACTCTTATCTCGAAGAAGAACATCGTTGGAATTGATAATGTGAAATTCGATAAAGATCGTCTATGCAGTGCCTGTGAAGCTGGAAAGATTGCCAAGAAACATCACTCAGCAAAAACCGTCATGACTACTACTCGTCCTCTTGAACTACTTCACATGGATTTATTTGGTCCTCAAAATTATGCTAGTCTTGGAGGTAACAAGTATGGTCTGGTTATTGTTGATGATTTCTCTCGATATACCTGGGTTTTCTTTCTTGATGACAAGAGCAAGGTTGTTGAAATTTTCAAAACCTTCGCAAAGAGAGCTCAAACTGAATATGAATTATCTCTCAAGCATATCAGAAGTGATAATGGTACAGAATTCAAAAATACTCATATCGAAGATTTTCTTGATGAATATGGCTTTACTCATGAATTCTCGGCTACTTATACACCGCAACAAAATGGTGTGGTCGAGAGAAAGAATCGAACACTTATTGAAATGGCCAGAACAATGCTTGCTGAATACAAGACTCCTATCAGGTTCTGGGCCGAAGCTATCAACACTGCATGTCATATCATCAACAAGGTTTATCTGCATAAGTTTCTGAAGAAAATTTCACATGAACTCATCACTGGTAAAAAGCCAAATGTGTCTTATCTCAGGGTTTTTGGTGCTCCATGTTATATCAGAGACATGAATCACAGCTCCAAGTTCGCCCCAAAGGCACACGAAGGTTTTCTTCTAGGTTATGGTTCAAATTCTCACACTTACAGAGTTTACAACTCACATCTTGGCAAAGTTGTAGAAACTGTAAATGTTCGATTTGATGAAACTAACGGCTCTCAAAAGGAGCAATTACCTCTTAACCTGGATGAAACTCCTTTGGATGAAGTTATCAGGTACATGGCTATTGGAGATATTCGACCTGTCGATGGAAATGCTCAACAAGCAAACAGGGATGATGATGGTCCAATGTTCCCACACATAGCCCGGGGCGCTAGAGATCAACATTCTGAAGAAATTGATGTACAGGTCGAAGGAGAACGCATAAACGAAGAATTTGTTGATCCCGAACGAGGACAAGCTGAACCCGAAGGAAATGATCCCGAAGATCAACCTGATCCACAAGATGAAGAATCCTTTCCACGTGTTCGAAGAAGAGTGAATGTCGACTCAATTCTCGAAGAGATTCGTTCACCAGGTCGTCCCACCACTCGTTCTCGTACTCGATTAGCTAACTTCTGTGGAAATTTCTCGTTTGTATCCATGCTAGAACCTTCAAAATTTGATGAAGCCATGAGAGACTCAGACTGGATGACTGCCATGCTCGAAGAACTTAACCAGTTCGAGAGAAATAAAGTCTGGTCCCTACTCGATAGACCTGATTCCACGAAGCATAATATCATTGGTACGAAGTGGATTTTTCGCAACAAGCAAGATGAAGATGGCATAGTGGTAAGAAATAAAGCTCGACTGGTTGCACAAGGCTATACCCAAATCGAAGGTATTGATTTTGGTGAGACTTATGCCCCAGTTGCTCGTCTTGAATCCATTCGTGTCATGCTTGCTTTTGCCAATTACAATGGTATATTGCTATATCAAATGGATGTCAAAAGTGCATTTCTTAACGGTGAGATCGAAGAAGAAGTGTATGTTATGCAGCCACCAGGTTTTGAAGACCCGAAGAATCCTGATAAGGTGTACAGATTGCACAAGGCCCTATATGGGTTAAAGCAAGCACCTCGTGCTTGGTATGAAACGCTGAAGGATTTTCTTCTTAAGAAGGGCTTCAAACCAGGAACAACTGATCCGACTCTTTTTACTCGTGCATACAAAAATGATCTCTTTGTGTGTCAAATTTATGTCGATGACATTATTTTTGGCTGTACTAACCCTGATATTAGCGAAGAATTTGCTCGTATGATGTCGAAGAAATATGAAATGTCAATGATGGGTGAATTGAAGTTCTTTCTCGGGCTTCAAATCCGTCAACAGAAGAATGGTACTTTCTTTTTTCAAGAGAAGTATCTCAGAGATTGCCTGAAGAAGTTTGATCTTGTCAGTTGCAAAACTATCAAGACTCCAATGCCTACGAATGTTCATCTAGATGCAGATGAGAAGGGCAAACCTTTCGATCAGAAGAAATATCGCTCGATGATCGGTTCGCTTCTTTACCTTTGTGCATCTAGACTTGACATTATGCTATCAGTATGTATGTGTGCTCGTTTTCAGGCAAATCCGAAGGAATCTCATCATATTGCTGTCAAGCGAATCCTTCGATATCTGGCACACACACCAACCTTGGGTCTTTGGTATCCCAAGGGTGCCCAGTTTGATCTCGTTGGTTATTCAGATTCTGACTGGGTTGGTGATCGAGTCGACAGGAAATCTACCTCAGGCACATGTCATTTTCTCGGTAGATCTCTTGTCTGTTGGGCTTCGAAGAAACAGAATTGTGTATCTATTTCTACGGCTGAAGCCGAGTATATTGCTGCCGGTTCATGCTGTACTCAGATTCTGTGGCTCAAGCAAACGCTGAAAGATTATGGTATTCTTGTGAAGAAAATTCCATTGCTTTGTGATAACGAGAGTGCTATCAAAATTGCCCATAATCCAGTGCAACACTCTCGAACGAAGCATATTGATATTCGTCATCATTTTCTTCGAGATCACGTTCAGCGAGAAGATATTGTTATCAGCCATGTGCGCACCGAAGATCAATTGGCTGATATCTTTACAAAGCCCTTGGATGAAAAGAGGTTCTGTGCACTAAGGTGTGAGTTAAACATATTGGACTCACGAAATGTGCAGTAAGATCATAACTATCGGTACTATGTATTATATGTTTATTTCTATGTTGTTTACTTACGTTATTTTTTTTATCGTGTTTCTTTTTCGATTGATTTTGTTCGTTTGGTGTTGTCCTATACACTTATCACTCCGAGTTTTATCGCTGTTTTCCCCTCGGACTTATTAAGCATCGGACCCTGTTTTCCCTCTATTCTATCCCTATCTCTTCTATGCTTTTCTCTCGTGAACATGTATATATTGTACTCGATCAAGATTCCCTTCGAGTGTCATTGATTCAGAAGGAAAATCTATCGAAGTTTTATCTTCTTTTTACTCGATGTTCGATGAGTTTGGACACGGACGTGGAGCAACTATCTTTCGGTTCGTTGGGATTTTCCCGCGATTACCGCCACGAAATCCGTCCGTTGAATGCGGAGAGACGCGAAATCTGCGCCGTTGGATCAGATCTGACAGCTCTGTCAGACCTCCCCTTATAAATACTGATCCACTCCACCGGCTTAGACATCGCTATTCCTTCGACTTCGTCTCTTCGCCTCCAAACGCTCTCTCGCGCGCCGCCGTGCTGCCTCGTCGCCGTCGACTCCCTCGCCGCTTAGCTGCCGGAAGGAAGCCGCCGGAGACGTTCCCGTCGACGAAGGTCATCATCCGCGTCGCCGTAGTCGCCTCACATCACCAAGTTAGGGTATGTGTGGCTCTGGAAGTCGATTCAATCTCGTTCTGTTCATCGTTTCCAGCTTTTGTGTTGATTTTTCTCTGATTTCTTTTAGGTCTGTTTGATCCGTTTGGATCTTTGAAACTTGGGAAATCTGATTCTAGCCTTTCTGTCGATTCCCCATCTGTCCTTGGTAAGAAATCCCTCGGATTCTCTCACTTAGGCAATTCCTACAGTATCGCTTCGATAGATTTATTCTTGTGCAATTTGTTCATACAAGTTCTTCGTTAGATTTCCAACCGATGAAAATCTAGCCTAGCACTTTCATGAAAACTTGCGATAAGACAAATCTCTCGAAAAGATTGCTGCATTCAAAATGTTTTTCCTCGAAATTGCTGGTACTTGTTCACAACTTTCCTATATTCCCTCGTACCTCTCTTTTTCGCAGGAAAATGTCTGGGAACGAAGGAAATATTAGAGCACCCAAGCGTGTGGGTGGCAGAACAAGAATCACCAATAATTCTGAAGGTTTATCAGAGGAATTGATCATAGAGAAGAACTTGAGAACACCTTCAGGTTCTGAAGATGAACGTACGAGAGAAAATCGTCTGCAAGAGATACGAAGGCTTCAAGCTCTTCGTTGGTATGAGTACAAGTCCCTTTTGCCTCGCTGGGAAAGGCTGTTCGCCATGAAGAATCCCTGGTCTGATGTCAAATCGTTAAGGCCAAAGTGGACGAAGGATAATCGACCACCTCGTACTGCTGATGCTCACCCTACAGCTCTCAAAACTCCTGATGATTTTAAAGAGCTCGTTGAAGCTCGAGAAGCTTGAGCACAAAAGAGGAAAGAAGCCAAAGCTCGAAAGGAAGTTGCGGCTGCTAAATCTGCTGAGGATGTTGGCCCTAGCGCCAAATCGAAAAGTGGCAAGAAGTCTGCCAAGAGACAGAAAAAGGTTGTAATAGTTTCACCTCCTGATGCAAGCTCCGAAGGAGAAGCTAATTCAGATGATCAAGACCCTGGTACAGAGGCTGATGTCGAGGACTTACCTCTGAAGAAAAAGCCGAGCAGTAGAGGCATAGGGATCCAGGAGCCAGCTCCACAGGCTCCTCGAGGAAATATTGACTTGACCAACTTGGTCACAGATCCACCTATTTCATCTGCTCCACCTGTTCCTGCTCGCCAACCAAAACCTTCGGCTCCATCGAAGGGAAAGCAAGCTCAAGTTGGTGAAGATGATGAAACGCTTATTCAGCGAAAGGAAAGACTGGCCAAGCAAAAGGAACAAGAGGAAAAAGACTTGATTAATTCTAAGCTCCTAAACTTTCACAGTCAGCCCGAGCATAAAAAGGCTCTGGTTGCTCAACAACTTGGCATTCTTCATTTGGTCAGTGAAAAATATTGACGACAGATTTCTGCAGGGACTGACCCGATAGAAAAGGTCACCGAGAAAGTTGTGACTCCCACAGTCACGAAAGAAAAGGTAATTGCCCCAACTGCTTCGAAGAAGAATGCTGAGGCCCCTAGTGCCTCGAAGGATAAAGCAGTGGTCTCCAAACCCATTGTTGCTGCCAAGGCCACCAAGGAAGCCGAAAAGAAAGCCAAGGAGGCAAGACTGAAGGCTCAAGCTGCTCCAGTTCCTCGAGCTGCACCAGCTCCTGCCTCTATTGCACCAGCTGTTTCCGGTCCTCGTGCCGATGAAGAGAGTTCCAATGAAGGAGAATCAAATGCCAATGCTCCTTGGGATGCTGCACATATATCTCACATTCTCTGGAAAATGGCTACTACACCGAGCAAAGTCACTTCCGAGGATGATGTTCCTGCTGAAATTCAAGAGCATGTTGCTCGATACATGATACGCTGGGAAGGCTACATCACCCAGGATCGAAAGGATAAGGAGCAAGTCAGGTTTTACACCAGGAAACTCCAAGAGGAAACCGAGGACATTGTGTCCCAAAAAAAATTCAAGTCCAAGATTGCATCTGCTGAAGCTTCCAGGAGGACTCAGAAGGAAAATTTAACTGCTGTGTTTGACAAGGTAAAACAAGTTGTGTCTGCTGTTTGCAAAGAGCATAATGATGCTCTGTTCCAAAGACAATCTCGAAAGAGAAAGTCTGCTGCCCCAACCTCTGAGCGTGGGACGCCAGAGATCGAGAAGAACGCCAAGAAGGCCAAGTCCACCGAGGTCGTTGCTACCACAGAACGACAAGAAACTGAACCAAACCCCACCAAGCAACCCACTCCTCCCCGAAAGAAAACTCCACCACCTTGCCAAACAAGTTCACCGCCTCGACAAACAACTCCACCCCCTCGTCAAGCTACACCTCCACCCCGACAACAAACACCTACACCTCCACCCCGACAACAAACACCTCCACCTCCACCTCCATCTCCACCCCGTCAACCCTCACCACCAAAAGCCTCGCCACCACCTCCAAACCCACCATCTCCACCTCATGTCATTCCATCGACCACCCCCGCCACTGAAATCCAAGCTCATGCAGAGACCGAGCAAGTTGCTCGTGTCGAGCAAGAAACTCAAGTCCAGAAATATTACTCTTCTGCCCGGACTATGCCTGAAGGAGAAGATGTTGATGTTGACATCACGACAGTTTCCTCTCGACGAGATCCTGTCGTAAGCAATAGTTCTGGAGATGACAGTTCAAGTGATAATTCTTCATCCTCCTCATCCAGTTCTTCGAACGAAGAAATGGTTGATGCTTTTGCTCAATTTGATGAAGACTTCGAGGCCATGGAAATTGAAGAGGCCGCACAAACTGCTCAAACCGACGAAGGAGATGCCGTCGTAGCTCAGGCCGAGGAGAATGCTCCTACAGTCATTCCGGCTCAGGATATCGTAAACATTCAATCATCTATCTCTCGACCTGCTGAGCCAGTGTTCCAGATGCCAGATAACGCTGCTGAAGTTTTTCCAGTTGACGAGCTGCTTCACTCTGCTCATCCGAGAGAAATGCTGCCTTTGTTCCGCTCAGATGTTCCTCGTGGAGGTCCCATCTTCAAAAGGCGCGAACACAAGCCATTTTTCTTCGGTACCAATCCCTACGAGAAGCCCAGAAGTGCATATTCTCTTCGGTTTTGGACCCAAGAGCAAGCTATCTATTATACTCGTGTGTTGTACAACAAGGCAAGAGTCTTCCAGCATCAATATCTTGATATGCCTTCGGTGTACTCCACTTCTTGTTTCGAGAACATTGCCGAGACAATTGATATCCTGCATGCTCACAAGATGTTTGCTCTCGATTGTGGTTACAATCCCGAGCTTATCAAGCAGTTTTATGCAACGCTTTATGTCACTGGAGATCCGGAGAACTCGAAGACATGGAAATTTGATTATATGATTCAAGGCCAAGTTTTTCACATGACTGTCGACCAATTTTTGGCCATAATCAATTTACCTCGATTCGAAGGATTACCTCACAAACTTCATGACTTACCTGCTGCAACTCCTGCTGAATTCTCTACGCTGATGGGTCCAGAAGTCGTAGGAGATCATTACCCCACTGAGCCGAAGCCAAGACACTTGGTATTTGAAGCAAAGGCATGGTTTTATATTCTCTCGAAGACTTTGATGCCAATGCTTGATGTGCACGATAATTTTCCAATTCCAAATGATGTGCAACTTGCTCTGTTGAAGTTAGTCCACGGTCATCCCTTCGATTTTGAAGACTACTTCCTCAGAACTTTGGTGTCTTGTGCTGATGACCACAATTCCCACAAGCCATATGCACCATGGCTGATGGCAATCTGCAATTACTCTCGGGACGTGTCATTCCCCGTATCCATTTACCCGAAGATTTTCACTCCACCTGTTCGTGAGGTATTGCAGGTTGTTGCTCGACCCAACGACCCTTTTGCTGAGCACACTGGCATCCGCGCCCACTTAACTGAGCGCAATATTCGCTCGAAGTTTATCAAGCCAGTGCATCATATGGAGGTTTCTCTTCGGTCCCAGCAAATGCTTCAACATCACATTGATCAAGATTTTATTCAGAAGCAAGCTCTGATGGATGAGATCAATCACTTGCGTAACATTACCATGAACAACAATCAGATGCTGCGTGAATGCCTTCGCCGTGATTGGAAAGGTCTTCGGAAGTTCAATTCCCTCGGTCAACTTCAACGTTGCGGGTTCGAAGAATATCCTCCCCATCTGAACAGAAATTGGACCAATGATGATCGAGTAGATCGACCGGATCCCAATATCCCTCGCCTACCGAAGAACAGAGATATTCTCAGTGTTGATGATTATTATCATATCACTTTGGACACTTTATCCTCCGACTCCGAGCAAGAAGAAGCCCCTCAATGTCAACCCAGAGTTCACTCGCCACTTCCTCGAAGCCCCAGGACCCCGCCGGAATCGCAGCTGGAATCTTCTGGAGATCAACACTCCTTCCGCACGAAGATCACTCCTCCAGGCGCTCGTCCAATTCGTCGTGCTCCAACGCTCGCCGAATCTTCTCGACGTCGCCGGAGCCAGCCTCGCGAGTAGGATTTCTTTCGACCCTATTCTCTCGACTTTTTGTACGTGTGACAAAAAGGGGGAGATGTAGTGGCATCGAAGAAATTAGTTTGCCTACGGGGTTAAGGGTCTTTGTTTTTCATTCGATAAACTCTTGTTTTTGAGTTTTCTGAGTAGTTTCAACAAACTTTCGATTCTCATTCGATCTGGTTGTAACTAACTGTAAGTAGGACTGTGAACTGCTACTCTTTTCGTAAGATATCTATCTGTTGTTTGCAATACTTAACCATTTTGCAGGAAGTTATCTATCCCATAAGTTCATAGGTCATTCGAGGAAATTGCATGTTTCTCATCGGACACTATCTGGAATGCAATTTCACTCGCTAAGATTATTGATGTTTTTCCCTCGACTCTACATGTCAAATATGCACTTCACAGGAAATCTTTATCTTACGTGCATACATCAAGGGGGAGTTCTTCATCAATCCTTAGCACTGGTTTATCATCGAAAACTCAAACTTTTTCAAATTATTTATCGATGCCTGTTTTGTCAACAATCGTCCAAAAAGGGGGAGATTGTAAGAGCAAGTTTTGCCCCCGAAGGTTTTGAACATTGTTAGACAAAGCAGAAGTGGAACTAATATAGTTTTCGAGTATAAACAGATACTTAGGTTCCGAAAGAATGGAGTTTGCAAGTAGAAGGTCGAAGGACAACTCACTGCAGTAAAGCTGCAGTCATCTACCGAAGCCTTTGAAGGAAGACGACCCCTAAAAATGTCGTCGAAGAAGATGTCTCTCTCGAGTAAAAGCGCAACGAGGAGAAAGCTGAAGCTGGTCGAAGACTTAGTCTTTTTGCTAGTTTCTCTTTATTTCTTGAGTCGTAGGAAAAACCATACTATTAAGAGGGGTTTGCTAGTTGAGATCTTTGTCGAAGTGAATTTGCTCTGCTCAACCAAAACCCACAAAAGCCTACCGCGAGAAATCTCACAGAGTCGAGCGAATAGCTCGAAGGCAAAGTCATTGCACTTCGTGCCCTCGAGAGAGAACTCGTTCGGTGAGTCAGCTTACTTGTTCCTCAAGTAAAGTTGCGCAGTGATTGGAATCCGACCGTTGTGGACACGCGTCAAGCGGTTGCATCGGGTCACTTTAGTCATTTTACCCATCGGGATCGCCAACTATAAATACCCCGCACCTACCCGCCATTTCGGGTTGGCTGCTCTATTGAAGATTCTAAGACAGAAGTCTGAGAGCATCCCAAAGAGATTCATCGAGAGAAAACCTACACCCAAGTCTGAACTGAGTTGAGCAATTCACTATGACTTAGGTTGAGATTAGTCGATCTTTTTATCTTGGAGAACTGCAAGTCTCCTAGACGGTTAGGCGTCGCCTGTCAAGCAGTCGAAGAGTAATTGTCACTGCTGAAGGAAGTTTGTAAAGGTCTCGGAGATGTCCTGAATCATCTACCACGAGTGAAAACTGGACAAGCTCGAGGAGTTTGTTGCAGTGGAGAATAGGACGGAGAGAGTTTTGCTCCGGGTGTTCAATCACCAGTCCCTCCAACCAGACGTAGCACTTTGCAGAGTGTGAACTGGTTTACCAAACATCGTTGTGTCAGGCTCGTTTTCCTTCTAGCATTTACTTCAAGTATTTACTCGTAGCCTATTTGCCTTCGATGTTTTCCTTCGTTCCCAATCCTTTCGAGCCTTACATTACTTTCGTTACTGCATTTCCTTCGAGATGTCTTTAGTCCTATGCTGTTTGCATGATTTCCTTCTAAGTTCCTTAGAATTTTTAGAAGTGATCATTCACCCCCTCCCCCTCTGATCATTCTTGAGCTTTCAAGGGGGCACACTACTATTCCTTTTTGAGAGATCCACACTAGTACTTCATCCTCTATCCCTTGTACTCCATAGAGATCTTCATCATGCATATAGCTATGTGGGGACCTTCACACTATAGAACTTGGCTTGTATATTCCAATGATGAGCCTCCTCAAACGAGCTCTAGGTCTTCTTGAGCAAGCAACTTAGATGCACCCCCACTAGTTCCCTTGGAGAGCTTTTAGCTCACATGTGCATCCGTTGCATGGAAATCCCTACTCCTCACATCATATCTATCATATGGCCTTCTCTCGCCTATGATTGTCCTCATTGATGTGAGCATTTCACACCTTTTTGTCTTCATCCTCCACCTTCTTTCTGTTTCGCCTTTTAGGTGTCAACTTTCTTGCTCACGCTCATCCATTGTATGAGTGCTCAAAATATCGAAAGGGAGTGGATCAGTTTGACTTGTACCTGGATAGTGGTCTGGGGACGAGTCAAGATAAGAATCCAAAGGAGACCAAGTGTGAAACTTTAGTAGATAATTGTTCTCAACAACCTTTTTTCTCTCTTTTTCCCAGTCCCCTGCTTGCACGCAAACACCATCTGGAGACATTCGAGTCACGGACAGCGAGAGCTCTTGCACCTTTTGTTCTTTTGTTGCTTGTGTCAATGCTAATATAGACTCTTTCTTGTTAAGACTTGAATTGAATTGCATGCTTTGATTGCTTTACTTAAAAGTCGTTATATGGTTGTGTGGCATGTCACCACAGAAATTATGCTTGTTATCATTTACCTACTCGAGGCGAGCAGGAATTAAGCTTGGGGATGTTGATACGTCCCAAATGTATCTATAATTTGTGCTTGCTCCATGCATGTTTTGTGTGACTTTGCCATCATTTGCTTGAACTTTCATACACTTTTGAGCATATTTGGACTAATCTATTAACCTAGTGCACCCAGCTGCCAGTCGCTGTTTTTGTATTTCAGGTTTTCCGGCCATTAAAAGTGCTCCAAAAATTCCGGAAAAATTATATAAAAAATCAGCCACCCGGAAGCTTCCGGAATCACCAAGGCAGCGGAGGGGGCCACCACAGGGACTCCAGAAGGGTCCCTGGCGCGGCCCCACCCTAGGCCGCGCCAGGGGGCCTCCTGGCTGCCCTGTGGGTCCCCTCGACACCCCCCCCTCCACCTATATTTAGACCTCGGGGTGGAAACCCCTAATATCGATCTCTTTTCCGCGAACTCGCCTCTGTACCGCCGCCGCCGCCGTTTCAAGATCGGGGCTGCCTGGAGAAGCTGCCCCGGCACCCTGCCATGGACGCCTCCCGGATGTGCCGTGAGTAGTCCCCCTTGGACCATGGGTCCGTTACCAGTAGCTATGTGATGTACTTCTCTCCTCTTTGTGCTTCCACTTTCGAGACCTCGTGAGCTGCCTCACATGATCGAGGCACTTTTGTAATTTCTGCTGTTGCTATGATGAGTTTGCTAGGATCTGATGGATTATGAGACTATGTTCAGATTGTGATGAGTAATATATTTAGTTCTTCTCTTTTATATTTTGTTCTTGAGTAAATTCTTGCATGTTCTCCGTTGCAGTATTTTGCTTTGGCCAAGTAGTTTGCTTGCAACTCCAAGAGGGAGCGTTATGCTTGATTGTGGGTTCAGCCCCCTGATGTCTAGCTTGAGTGACAGAAACATGAGACTAGAGGATGTGATGTTGCCACCAGGGATAAAACAATGGTGCTTGTACCCGCGGGTGCAAGGATTGTTTACTTTACGCAAAGTTCTTTTAATGCAATTGTCTGTTGCTTTGAGTTTACACTTTGGGTGAGATTCGCAACTTACCTTGGCGTACTGCCCATTGCTTTTGAGCCCTTCCTTTCTTTGCAGCATAGTTAGCATTGCGGTGCCTTCATAATGCTGTCAATTGCCCAGCTGTGATTTGTTTACCTCGCTAGCACTTTTATCGTCCTTTGGGAAGATACATCACTAGTGAAAATCACGGGACCCCGGTCCATCTTCACATTATTGTTTACACCCTTAGTTTACTTTCAGTCTTTACTTTCAGTTCCACTTTTATCTCTTGCGTTGATCCTTTGTAAACAGCAAGGCCGGAGGAATTGACAACTCCTCTGTACTCATCGGGAGCAAAGTTATTTGTATTTGTGTGCAGGTCCACGTCAACTCCCTAGCCCGAAGCAAACTTCTGGCGCCGTTGTCACCTACTTGTATTTCTGCGAGTCCTACTGGAGACAAACCTTGGTATCTTCACCGAGGGAAATTTGCTACTATCTACATCGAACCTTCCACTTGGGGTAACCAACGAGGAGAGTTGCCACTCTGTATCAGTTTCTCGTCACGTGGAATAAATAGGCTAAAGTGGGCAGCCAGAGGTGGGCCAGGGGCTCCAGGCGCCCCCTGGCTCCCCTCTGGCCCCTCCTGGGCTCTTCGCGAAGCTTCCGGTATGCTGATTTTTCCTATATTTTTCCCGGAATTTTTCTGGTACTTTTAATAAGGGGGAAACCTGAAATAGAAAAACGGCAGAAAACAGGAACTGGCACTGGGGTGCACTGAGTTAATAGGTTAGTCCAAATATGATCAAAAGTGTATGGAAGTTCATCAATATCATAGCAATATCACACAAAAGAGGCATGGAGCAAGCAGAAATTATAGATACGTTTTGGACGTATCAATATCCCCAAGCTTAATTCCTGCTCGTACTCGAGTAGGTAAATGATAACAAGCATAATTTCTGTGGTGACATGCTAACAACCATATAAGAACTTTGTAAGTAAAGAAATCAAAGCATGCAATTCAATTCAAGTCATAACAGGCAAGAGTCTATATCTAGCATTGAAATAAGCAACATAAGAACATAAAGGTGCAAGAGCTCTCGCTGTCCGTGATTCGAATGTCTCCAAATGGTGTTTGCGTGCAAGAAAAGGGGATAGGGATATACGAGAAAAAGTATTTTTTATTGTTGAGAACTCAATCTACTAAGGTGTCACACTTGGTCTTCTTTGGAATCTTATCTTAACTCATCCCCAGACCACTAGCCAGGTACAAGTCAAAATGATACACTCCTTTTCTACATTTTGAGCACTCATGCAATGGATGAGCGTAAGCAAGAAAGTTGACACTTAGGATGGCAGAGAGAGAATAAGGTGGAGGAGGAAGACAAAAAGGTGTGAAAGGCTCACATCAATGAGGACAATCATAGGCGAGAGAAATCCAAATGATAGATATGATGTGAGGAGTAGGGATTGCCATGCAACGGATGCACATATGAGCTAAAAGCTCTCCAATGGAACTAGTGAGGGTGCATCCAACTTGCTTTCTCAAGAAGACCTAGAGCTCATTTGAGGAGGCTCATCATTAGAATATATAAGCCAAGTTCTATAGTGTGAAGGTCCCCACATAGTTATATGCATGAATGATAATCTCTATGGAGTACAAGATACAAGATGGAGTACGAGTGTGGATCTTCTCAAAAAGAATAGTAGTGTGCCCCCTTCTCTCTTTTTATTTCTCTTTTTTCTATTTTTTATATATTTTTGTATTTTTTGGTGGCCTGAATGGCTCTTTCTATCTAACTCTCATTTGTCCTCTTTGGGATCTTTTAATTTTTCCTCTTTGGGATCTTTTAATTTGTCCTCTTTGGGATCTTTTTCTCACTTTAGGGGCAACACTCTATATATTACAAAAAAGTATAGAAGATCTTTCACACTTTACAAAGTACTCGAATCATAAAGAAAATGTAAATATCATGATGTATGCAAATGTATGCCTCTGCCAGTGTAGCAGGATATGCAATGATACTAGCGCGTCATGTAGCAATGATTAGGGCAAGGCCCAACTAGCATGCGGCTCATCGATCAAGCAAGTAGCATGTATGACATGAAGATCAAGTCATGAGAAGGTGGATGTTGCATGGCAATGTATCTCGGAAAGGCTATGGAAATGCCTTGATAGAGAGGTATGGTGGCTGTTTTGAGGAAGGATATAAGGAGGCTTATGATGACAGAGCGTATCATGCCAAGGGTTTGGATGTACCGGCGAAGGTGGACGCTGATGTCTACGCACGCTTCTATTCTTGTAGACTATGTTGGTCCTCGAAGCGCAGAGGTTTGTAGGACAGCAGCAATTTCCCTCAAGTGGATGACCTAAGGTTTATTAAACTCAGGGAAGTAGAGGTTGAAGATGGTCTCTCTCAAGCAACCCTGCAATTAAGATACAAGAAGTCTCTTGTGTCCCCAACACACCTAATACAACTAGGAGTTGTATAGGTGCACTAGTTCCGCGAAGAGATGGTAAAATATGGGTGATAGGTGTGGCAAAACAAAGTAATATAAATCTGTAATAAAAAATGCAGCAAGCAAACATGTAACAAAAGTGAGCACAAACGGTGTAACAATGGTGGAAACAAGGCCTAGGATTCCTACTTTCACTAGTGGCAACTCCCAACAACATTAACATAGTCTAATCACATGATATTTCCCATAAAACATGCAATGGAGACGTACTCGGAGGTCATTCCTTTGTGGTCAAGAGAGGACGAGAATTATGTAGGGCTACAAAAGCACACCTCAGAGTTCGTAGTTCTCAATCTATGGATTTCCCAATGTCACCGTGGGCATCCAAAGAGAGTACCACAATCACCACGACATATCACAGGGATAGTCAAAGACAAGCACCAAGAGACTCTCAATCTTCAATCCACACACAAAAGAGGAAATCACTCATGATAATATTCTTCTAACCCATGTCCAATAGACCGTTGTCACCTAGGTCTCGGGGATTATACTAGATAAGATCAATTGAGTACATCAATCCAATACATAGAGGAAGGGGAAATATCATGGGATCACCCAAGATTAACATATCCTATGATCACAAAGAAGATCACATCATGGGAGAGAGAGAAGAACACATAACTACTGGTAGAAACCTCAGCCCCAAGGGAGAACTACTCCCGCTTCATGGAGGGAGGAAGCAACATCGATGGAGATGAATCCGGGGGCACTTCCCCATCCCGGCAGGGTGCCGGCACAGGAATTCTATCCCCCCGAAACTTGATGGCGATGGCGGCGGAGATCGGAATTGCTTCTGGAGAAAAGGGGTTCAGAATCAGGGTTTCCTCCGAGGTGGTAAAAATAGGGCCAAAGGGGGCACCAGGGGGGCCACAGGGCAGCCAGGAGGGCAGGTGGCGCGGCCTAGGTTGGACCCGCGTTGGGCACCCTCCTGGGCCCCTGGTGGTGGCCCTCCTGCCATGTCTTGGTTATTCCGGAAGCTTCCGGAGCGCTGATTTTTTATATAATTTTTCCGGGATTTATTGGGCACTTTAATTATTGGAAAAACCTGAAATACAAAAATAGCAGAAAACAGGAACTGGCAACTGGGTGCACTGAGTTAATAGGTTAGTCCAAATATGCTCAAAAGTGTATGAAAGTTCAAGCAAAACATGGCAAAGTCACACAAAACATGCATGGAGCAAGCAGAAATTATAGATACGTTTGGAACGTATCAACATCCCCAAGCTTAATTCCTCCTCGTCCTCGAGTAGGTAAATGATAACAAGCATAATTTATGTGGTGACATGCCACACAACCATATAACGACTTTTAAGTAAAGCAATCAAAGCATGCAATTCAATTCAAGTCTTAGCAAGCAAGAGTCTATATTAGCATTGACACAAGCAACAAAAGAACAAAAGGTGCAAGAGCTCTCGCTGTCCGTGACTCGAATGTCTCCAGATGGTGTTTGCGTGCAAGCAGGGGACTGGGAAAAAGAGGAAAAAAAAGGTTGTTGAGAACAACTATCTACTAAAGTTTCACACTTGGTCTCCTTTGGATTCTTATCTTGACTCGTCCCCAGACCACTAGCCAGGTACAAGTCAAACTGATCCACTCCCTTTCGATATTTTGAGCACTCATGCAATGGATGAGCGTGAGCAAGAAAGTTGACACCTAAAAGGCGAAACAGAAAGAAGGTGGAGGAGGAAGACAAAAAAGGTGTGAAAGGCTCACATCAATGAGGACAATCATAGGCGAGAGAAAGCCATATGATAGATATGATATGAGGAGTAGGGATTTCCATGCAACGGATGCACATGTGAGCTAAAAGCTCTCCAAGGGAACTAGTGGGGGTGCATCTAACTTGCTTTCTCAAGAAGACCTAGAGCTCGTTTGAGGATGCTCATCATTGGAATATATAAGCCAAGTTCTATAGTGTGAAGGTCCCCACATAGGTATATGCATGATGATGATCTCTATGGAGTACAAGGGATAGAAGATGAAGTACTAGTGTGGATCTCTCAAAAGGAATAGTAGTATGCCCCCTTCTCTCTTTTTATTTTTCTTTTTCTCTTTTTTCTATTTTTTGTATTTTTTTGGTGGCCTCAATGACTCTTTCTATTTAACTCTCATTTGTCCTCTTTGGGATCTTTTGATTTTGTCCTCTTTGGGATCTTTTCCTCACTTTTGGGGCAACACTCTATATTTTACAAGAATATAGGAGATCTTTCACACTTTACAAAAGTACTCACATAAAGAGGATATAACTATCATGATGCAAATGTATGCCTCTGCCAGGATAGAACAATATAAGTATCACATAAAGCATTGTTACCATGATCCACATGCAAAAGGGTACTCTTACTCTCCACATAAGCATAATCTTTCTCATTGGTAATAGTGGGAGTAGGACTATTATAAACAACTTGAACACTATAGATTGATTGTGTATTAGGAAGATGGTGTTCAACAAGGGAGTAATTCCCTCCATGATTATGACAAGTTTCATAAGGATAATTTCTCCTTATGTCATAGGTACCTTTATAATCACTATAGATAGGAGTTATAACATTATCATAGTAGAGAAGAGCATTATCATTGCTAGCAACTATATTTGTAAACATGATGTCTTTATTCTTACTAGCAAAAGAATTATCAATTACCACATCAATAATGGGTAGAGGACTTGCAATCCTATCATCCCCAAGCTTAGAGCTTTCCATATCATCACTCTCAGAGTTAGTACCAAAAAGATTTTCAAGATCATAAGTAGCATTATCATCATTTTCCCAATCACAAAAAGTAACATGCATATCATAATCAAAATCATCTTCAATAGTGCCTACGGACTTAACATCAGGATAATAATGAATGCAATCAAGCTCACCGTCCTCAAAAAATTTCTGTCCGTTAGGATAAAAATTGATGGGAGGAATATGCTCAGGCCAGGTTGATACCATTCTTCTTCCTTCTTGCTCCTTTTCTCTAGTCCATCTCTCTTTGAGTTTAGCCATCATCCTAATGTTTTCATTAATTTGCAATTGGATAGCATTCATTGGACTGACCTTCCTCTCCTCAAGGGGAGAAGTTCTAATTTTAAGCAATTCTACTTCATGAGCTAAATTGTCTACCTTCGACGAGAAGGTATCTAGTTTGTCTAGTTTTTCCTCTACACTCTTGTTGAAGGATTTTTGGATAGTGATAAAGTCTTTAAGCATACTCTCAAATTCAGAAGTGAAGTTTTTGGTGCTAGGATAAGTGTTGTTGTTCCCATAGTTTTTGGAGGGGAACGGTCTAGGATTGCTACCAAAGTTACTCCTATAAGCATTGTTGTTGAAGTTGTTTCTAGAGATAAAGTTCACATCTACTTGATCCTGAGCAATCAAAGAATTTAAAGGAACATTTTGAGGATCAATAGGAGCTCGCTTGGTAAGTAAAGACATGATCAAGTCAACTTTTTCATTTAGGGAGGAGATCTCCTCGACAGAGTTTACCTTCCTACTTGTTGGAGCTCTTTTAGTGTGCCATTGGGAATAGTTGGTCATCATCTCATCGAGAAGTTTTGTGGCAGCACCAAGTGTAGTTGACATAAAGGTTCCTCCCGCGGCCGAGTCTAACAAGTTCCGCGAGGTAAAGTTCCAACCTGCATAAAAAGTCTGGATAACCATCCAAATAGTCAAACCATGCGTAGGGCAATTCTTAACAAGAGATTTCATGCGTTCCCAAGCTTGGGCAATGTGTTCATTATCCAATTGTTTAAAATTCATAATAAAGCTCCTCAACTGGATAATCTTAGCAGGGGGTAGTGATACGTCCAAACGTATCTATAATTTCTGCTTGCTCCATGCATGTTTTGTGTGATATTGCTATGCGTTTGATGCACTTTCATATCTTTTTATAACATATTTTGGAACTAACCTATTAATGGTTGCAAGAGTGCACAAGTTCTTGTTTTTGTACTTTATGTGTAGGAATTACTTGGATAAAGGAAAAATCACAAAAAGAAGCCTTGTAGGAGTTGGACTCTAACTCTCCCGAAATCTGTCCCCACCAGGCAGGTTTTAAAGATCGTCTCGGAAACGCTAGAAGACGGCCTCAAACGGAAAAACTTAAAACTACAAAGTTGTAGGGAATTTTTTCCAGTGGATTTACACATAAAATTTGGCCCAATCGGAGTTTGGATGCTCCCTTTGGCCCCGAAATACCAAAGACGTAATTTGAATGACGGGAATCCGAGAGTCTATATAAAGAGAGGAAACCTAGGTCAAAGGGCACCACGAAATTTCCTCCCCCTTGGCAGCCGTCTTGAGGGGGAGATCAATCTCCACAGCAGCATCATCTCCAAGGAAAAAGAAGGGGGCCAAGGGCCGCTTCCCCCAAGGGCCGTGGCCACCGCCGTGGCCGTGGGCGTCGCCGTCGTTGCCGCCGTGGCCGCCGCCATCTCCTTCATCTCCTCCGGGTTGCACCTCTCCATCAAAAACTCTCCCTCTCACCATGTACATGTGTGAGTAGTTCCCCCTTGGGGCTAAGGCTTGTATCTTGATCTATGTGGTTTCTCTCTCTCCCATGATGTGATCTTTGTAGTGATCATTGGCTATGTTAATCTAGGGTGATCCCATGATGTTTCCCCTTCTTCTATGTATTGGATTTGATGTACTCACTTGATCCTATCTAGTATAATCCCCGAGACCATGGTGACAGCGGTCTATTGGACATGGGTTAGAAGAATATTTTCATGAGTGATTTCCTCATTTGTGTGTGGATTGAAGATTGAGAGTCTCTTGGTGCTTGTCTTTGACTGTCCTTTAGACATGTTGTGGTGATTGTGGTACTCTCTTTGGATGGCCGCGGTGACATTGGGAAATCCATAGATGGGAACTACGAACTCTGAGGTGTGATTTTGTAGCCCTACACAATTCTCGTCCTCTCTTGACCACAAAGGAATGACCTCCGAGTACGTCTCCATTGCATGTTTTATGGGAAATATCATGTGATTAGACTATGTTAATGTTGTTGGGAGTTGCAACTAGTGAAAGTATGAAGCCTAGGCCTTGTTTCCACCATTGCAATACCGTTTGCGCTCACGTTTACTACTTGTTTGCTTGCTGCACTTTTTATTACAGATTTATATTACCTTGCTTTCTACACCTATCACCCATATTTTACCATCTCTTCGCCGAATTAGTGCACCTATACAACTCCTAGTTGTATTAGGTGTGTTGGGGACACAAGAGACTTCTTGTATCTTAATTGCAGGGTTGCTTGAGAGAGACCATCTTCAACCTCTACTTCCCTGAGTTCGATAAACCTTAGGTCATCCACTTGAGGGAAATTGCTGTTGTCCTACAAATCTCTGCGCTTGGAGGCCCAACATAGTCTACAAGAATAGAAGCGTGCGTAGACATCAAGCTATTTCTGGCGCCGTTGCCGGGGAGGTAAGTGTTGAAGGTATATTTTTAGATCTTGCAATTAAATCTTTTCGTTTCTTGTTTTTATTTTCACTAGTTAGGCTTTATGGAAAACAACAAAAATATTATGAGATAGCTTTATGAGCTCTACCTTGAGTTGGGACATGAAGTGTTTGAAGAGAAAATCAAAAAGCCTATGGAGCTTTATTATTTGCATAACACTCATGATAGTAGTAATGTTATTTGCATGTCTTCTTTGAATACTTTTGATACTAATGATATGCAAAGCCATAAGCTTGGGGATGCTACATTTTATGAAGACGATCTTTTTAGCCCCCCAAGTTTTGATGAGGAAATTTATTTTGATGATACTTTGTCTCCCATCTATGATGATTATTGTGATGACACTTATGCTATAAAGAATAAAATTTTACAAGTGCATCATGATAAGAATGATTCATGTGATAGCTATTTTGTTGAGTTTGCTCCCACTATTACTAATGAGAAGGATTTTGCTTATGTGGGGAGTAACAAATTTTCTATGCTTGTGGATCATGATAAGAAAGTTTTATGTGATACTTATATTGTTGAGTTTATTCATGATCCCACTGAAAATTATTATGAGAGGGGAACATATGCTCATAGATATTTCAATAATATCAAATTCCCTCTCTTTATGTTGAAACTTTTGAAGTTGCACTTGTTTTGCCTTCCTATGCTAATATCTTTATGCTTCAATGAGTTATTCCTCTATAAGATCCCTTTGCATATAAAGCATGTTAGACTTAAATGTGTTTGGTATTTTCTTCTTGATACTCTATTTTGTGCTTCAACTCTTATTCCTATGAGAGCATCATTAAAACCTTAAGCCTAGCTAATGGCTTTAAAGAAGCGCTTTCGGGAGGCAGCCCGCAACGAATTTAGGATTTCCTTTTTGTTTTTTCTTCTGTTTTTAGTGGTCTTGATGATTTCTACTACTGTAGCAACATAATTGTATCTTTACTTTTCAAGCTTTGGGCCATTTATAGCCTCATATGACAAGGGAAGTGAAAATTGTGACATGTTGTCCAGAAAACAGATTCTGTCCTCGTGACTAGAAAAATCACAGAAAAATCCCAGCTCATCTTTTTAAGATGAAATTTTTACACAGCGTGATCTATAAAATTTCAGAACTTCTGTATGTTCTGATTTTTTTTATTTGAGTTGCAGAAGTATCCCTAAAAAAATCTTTACTACATGTTGGTCTGTTTTTCACAGATTCTGTCCTGTTTTGCCTTTTCTTCATTTTGCGAACCTTAAGCTTGCTTTTTCTTTGCAAAAACTTTTTGGTAATCTTGAGAAATAGTAGCTCTTCAAGAATATCCTTATTTCCAGTAGAGAAAAATTATTTTATTATGGGTACTAACCTCGCTAATCATATTATGATGAGTTATGTATGAAGGGAGTTTTCAAGTGTGCGAGGGAAGATGCTGAAAGAAGATTCAGAAGTGTCAAGCGCTCAAGCTTGGGGATGCCCCCGTGAATCCCCAAAAAATATTCAAGGAGACTCAAGCGTCTAAGCTTGGGGATGCCCCCGTGCATCCCCTTCTCCATCAATAATTATCAGTTTGTCTCTCGTTTCACTATATTTTTATCACTTCATGCGTTATGTGCTATGCTTGGAGCGTCTCGCTCTTAGGTTTCCTTTTTAGTTTTCTTTAGCTTTGCTTGTTGTTCATAACAAGTTAGACCCCGTCTTACCTTGTGTGGGAGAGAAACACGCTCCACTTTCAAAATCTAGAACACAACATAGGATTCTTCCTGCTTATCTTTGCTGTGTGTGTTCTTTATATTTTTCATAGCTACTGTCATGTTTAGCTCTTAGTTTTCATGCTTATCTTTTTAAGAGCTTTTATTTAGTTTGTTGCTGGAACTCTCTTTGGTTTTCTTGTTTATCTTGTTAAGAGAGTTGGTTGTTGCACTGAGTTGTGTCTTGTCTTGAAAGTAGGTAATTGAGATTGCTATTTAATTTTAGTAGTAACTTGCAATAGTTTTGAGGTAATGATGTGGGTAATGTTTGAACTTTTGGTGTCAAGAGCTTTAGCCTATTAGTGATAGATGTCGTATTTTGGGCAATCCATGTTTATTTTCGAAAAACCTACAAAATTAGTTGAGAACTTTAGCTACTAGATGGATCATTAATCTTTGGAGGGTTCGAATATTAGAGTACACTCACGTACCATGAGTCGAGGATGCGCAAGGATAACCAAACCCCCATACACTCCTCCTCGGGGTACTTGTCTCTTTGTGAACCTCTAATTAGATTAAGAGTTACCGATAATAAGTGCATGAGTTCTTCGGACTAATGTGAGTATTTGAAAGTTGACACTTCCACCTAGCCATATTTTTCTAGCCTCTTCGGTACCGTGCATTGCCCTTTCTCACCTCGAGAGTTGGCGCATACTTCGCTGGTGCATCCAAATCCTTGGCACGATACGCTCTGTCATCATAAGCCTCATTATATCCTTCCTGAAAACAGCCACCATACCTACCTATCAAGGCATTTCCATAGCCTTTCCGAGATACATTGCCATGCAACATCCACCTTCTCATGACTTGATCTTCATGTCATACATGCTTTTGCTTGATCGATGAGCCGCATGCTAGTTGGGCCTTTCCCTAATCATTGCTACATGACGTGCTAGTATCATTGCATATCCTGCTACACTGGCAGAGGCATACATTTGCATACTTCATGATAGTTTCATTTTCTTTATGTTGAGTACTTTTGTAAAGTGTGAAAGATCTTCTATACTTCTTGTAATATATAGAGTGTTGCCCCTAAAGTGAGGAAAAGATCCCAAAGAGGACAAAATCATAAGATCCAAAAGAGGACAAATGAGAGTTAAATAGAAAGAGCCATTGAGGCCACCAAAAAATAGAAAAAATAGAAAAAAAATAAAAAGAAATAAAAAGAGAGAAGGGCACACTACTATTCCTTTTGAGAGATCCACACTCGTACTCCATCTTATATCTTGTACTCCATAGAGATTATCATTCATGCATATAGCTATGTGGGGATCTTCACACTATAGAACTTGGCTTGTATATTCCAATGATGAGCCTTCTCAAATGAGCTCTAGGTCTTCTTGAGCAAGCAAGTTGGATGCACCCCCACTAGTTCCATTGGAGAGCTTACCTTAGCTCATATGTGCATCCGTTGCATGGCAATCCCTACTCCTCACATCATATCTATCATTTGGCTTTCTCTCGCCTATGATTGTCCTCATTGATGTGAGCCTTTCACACCTTTTTTTGTCTTCCTCCCCCCATCATTTTTCTCTCTTTGCCATCCTAAGTGTCAACTTTCTTGCTTACGCTCATCCATTGCATGAGTGCTCAAAATATCGAAAGGGATTGGATCATTTTGACTTGTACCTGGCTAGTGGTCTGGGAATGAGTCAAGATAAGATTCCAAAGAAGACCAAGTGTGAAACTTTAGTAGATTAAGTTCTCAACAATAAAAACTATGTTTTACTCTCTCGTATATCCCTATCCCCTTTCTTGCACGCAAACACCATTTGGAGACATTCGAGTAACGGACAGCGAGAGCTCTTGCACCTTTATGTTCTTATGTTGCTTGTTTCAATGCTAATATAGACTCTTGTCTGTTATGAATTGAATCACATGCCTTGATTGTTTTACTTAAAAGTTCTTATATGGTTGGTAGCATGTCACCACAGAAATTATGCTTGTTATCATTTGCCTACTCGAGGACGAGCAGGAATTAAGCTTGGGGATGTTGATACGTCCAAACGTATCTATAATTTCTGCTTGCTCCATGCATGTTTTGTGTGATATTGCTATGCGTTTGATACACTTTCATATATTTTTATAACATATTTTGGAACTAACCTATTAATGGTTGCAAGAGTGCACAAGTTCTTATTTTTGTACTTTATGTGTAGGAATTACTTGGATAAAGAAAAAATAACAAAAATAAGCCTTGTAGGAGTTGGACTCTAACTCTTCCGAAATCTGTCCCACCAGACAGGTTTTAAAGATCGTCTCGGAAACGCTAAAAGACGGCCTCAAACGGAAAAACTTAAAACTACAAAGTTGTAGGGAATTTTTTCCGGTGGATTTAGACATAAAATTCGGCCCAATCGGAGGTTTTTATCTTGATCTATGTGGTTTCTCTCTCTCCCATGATGTGATCTTTGTAGTGATCATTGGCTATGTTAATCTAGGATGATCCCATGATGTTTCCCCTTCTTCTATGTATTGGATTTGATGTACTCACTTGATCCTATCTAGTATAATCCCCGAGACCATGGTGACAACGGTCTATTGGACATGGGTTAGAAGAATATTTTCATGAGTGATTTCCTATTTTGTGTGTGGATTGAAGATTGAGAGTCTCTTGGTGCTTGTCTTTGACTATCCTTTAGACATGCTGTGGTGATTGTGGTACTCTCTTTGGATGGCCGCGGTGACATTGGGAAATCCATAGATGGCGACTACGAACTCTGAGGTGTGCTTTTGTAGCCCTACACAATTCTCGTCCTCTCTTGACCACAAAGGAATGACCTCCGAGTACATCTCCATTGCATGTTTTATGGGAAATATCATGTGATTAGACTATGTTAATGTTGTTGGGAGTTGCCACTAGTGAAAGTATGAAGCCTAGGCCTTGTTTCCACCATTGCAATACCGTTTGCGCTCACGTTTACTACTTGTTTGCTTGCTGCACTTTTTATTACAGATTTATATTACCTTGCTTTCTACACCTATCACCCATATTTTACCATCTCTTCGCCGAATTAGTGCACCTATACAACTCCTAGTTGTATTAGGTGTGTTGGGGACACAAGAGACTTCTTGTATCTTAATTGCAGGGTTGCTTGAGAGAGACCATCTTCAACCTCTACTTCCCTGAGTTCGATAAACCTTAGGTCATCCACTTGAGGGAAATTGCTAATGTCCTACAAACCTCTGCGCTTGGAGGCCCAACATTTTCTACAAGAATAGAAGCGTGCGTAGACATCAGGTAGTACTTCCCGATAAAAGCATCCTTGCACTTATCCCAAGAATCTATGCTATTCTTAGGCAAGGAGTGAAACCAAATTTTAGCTTCATCCCTCAAAGATAAAGGAAAAAGCTTAAGTTTAAAAATATCACCATCTACTTCTTTGTACTTTTGCATATCACAAAGCTCAATAAAATTATTTAAACGCAAAGCAGCATCATCTCTAGCACCAGAGAATTGATCTTTCATAACAAGGTTCAGCAAGGCAGGTTTAATCTCATAAGAAGGTGCTGAAGTAGCAGGTGTAGCAATAGGAGTGCAGATAAAGTCATTGTTGTTGTGACTAGTGAAGTCACACAACTTGGTGTTTTCAGAGGAACCCATAGTAGCAGCAAGCAAGATAACTATTTTTTGATTTTTGATAAAAGACACTAAAGCAAAAACTGAAAGGTAAACTAACAAGACTAAAAAGCAAAGATAAAAGATAGTGTGCAACTCCCCTATCTTGAAGAGTGGAGTCCCCGGCAACGGCGCCAGAAATTTTCTTGATACACGAGATAACTTCTCGCCCTCGTTGGTTACCCCAAGTGGAAGGTGAGATGTAGCGTAACGGCAAGTTTCCCTTAGCAAAGATGCTAAGGTTTAAAGTATCGAACCCGTAGGACTCCTGGGTCAACAAGTAGGTGGTGAAGTGAACAACTGGCGCCGTTGACAATCTCAGGATTGCTAACTTCACCTGGACCTGCACACACACAGATAGCTTCGCTTCCCAACGAGTACAGAGGGGTTGTCAATTCCTCCGGCCTTGTTGTTTACAAAGGATAAAACACACGGGATAATAATGATAGATAGTGATAGCAACTGAAAAGTAAATACTGAAAGTAAATTGATAGCGTAAACAGTGGTGGAAGTATGGACCGGGATCTCATGGTGTTCACTAATGATGTCTCTCTCCCAAAAGACGATAAAATAGCCATGCGAGGTAAACAAATTACAGCTGGGAAATTGACAGGATTATGTGCGCAAACCAATGCTAATTATGCAAAACAGAAAGGAAGAGGCTCAAAAGCACGGGCGGTACGCCAAGACAAGTAGACCGAAATCCTTCTGCATCTACCCACTAATCATCCACCTTGAGATATCTATCCAGAACATCTCGCTGGTATTAAGTTGTGAATCCCACCCAAAGTGTAAACTCAAAGCAACGAACAACTGCATTAAAGAACTTTGCGTAAAGTAAACAATCCTTGCACCCGCAAGTACAAGCACCATTGTTTTCCCCCTTGTGGCAACATCACATCCCCTAGACTCATGTTTCTGTCACTCAAGCTAGTCATCGGGGGGCATGAACCCACAATCATGCATAACGCTCCCTCTTGGAGTCACTACCTACTACTTGGCCAAAGCAATAAGCAGCAACGGAGAACATGCAAGAGTTACTCAAGAACATAAATATAAAAGAAGAGAATCAAATATATAACTCAATCACAATCTGAACATAATCTCATAATCCATCGGATCCCAGCAAACTCAGCATAGCAACAGCAGAAAGATTACATATGTGCCTCGATCATGTAGGGCAGCTCACGAGGTCTAATCCATGAAGAACAAAGAGGGGAGGAGAACATCACATAGCTACTGATCATGGACCCATGGTCCAAGGTGGACTACTCACGGTTCATCCGGGAAGCATCCATGGTGGTGGAGAAGCTCCCGGAGGTGATTCCTCCCTCCGGCAGGGTGCCGGGAAGAGGTCTTCTTGTGTGCTCCCGATCTTGGAAGCGCGACGGCGGCGGAACAAAGAAGAGATCGCAAAAAAGGGTTCCGTCCCCGAGGGTTTCTCGTCACGGGAAATAAATAGGTGAAAGGGGGCAGCCAGAGGTGGGTCAGGGGCTCCAAGCGCCCCCCTGGCGCGGCCAGGGGCCTGGCCGCGCCCTTTGGCCGTCTGGGCCCCCCTGGCTCCCCTCTGGCCCCTCCTGGGCTCTTCGCGAAGCTTACGGTACGCTGATTTTTCCTATATTTTTCCCGGATTTTTTCTGGTACTTTTAATAAGGGGGAAACCTGAAATAGAAAAACAGCAGAAAACAGGAACTGGCACTGGGGTGCACTGAGTTAATAGGTTAGTCCAAATATGATCAAAAGTGTATGGAAGTTCATCAATATCATAGCAATATCACACAAAAGAGGCATGGAGCAAGCAGAAATTATAGATACGTTTTGGACGTATCAGGAGGGTAGGACAAAAGATGTTGTGCAAAGTTCTTATTGCAAGCATGTACGACTACCTTGGCATACATGCCTGATGTTTGATATTTGCCTAGATGATCCTTTATTTTCTGCGAGCCTTGCCCGTGTTAGAATCTATTACATGTTTGTTCTCATCCAAGCAGCGCCCAACCATCCATCTCCCTAGCCTACATTGTTTCTTTCCGCTGGTTATTAGTTGTTTACTTTCGCTGTTTTACTTTTGCTATTTCACCACCACTATTATCACCCACACTACCACTACCATATTACCGTTGCTACTAATACTTTTGTGCAAGCAAGCTTTTATTTCAGGTGCGGTTGAACTAACAACTCAATTGTCAAGGCATGTATGTATTCTTTGTGTCCCCAAGTGTCGAATCAATAAATTGGTTATCTTGCCCGTAAAGACTATCTCCATCCCCTACAGTTGAGGGTTATCAAGTACTGTTTTATGGCGCCGTTGCTGGGGACCATAGCTTTATTTACAGGTCTACTTGAAGTATCCTGCCTGCTGCACGTTATCCACTATGGGTAAGAAAGGAGACCCCAAGGTTCCGATCTTACCATCACGTACGAGACGAGGTACCACTCTTAGCACTAGTGCTAAACTAGATTCACCTTCAGTTATGAGTAAGTTTGATTCACCTTAGTTACATGCTACTTCTTCTGAGTCTGGCAATATGTCAGACACTTTTGATGATGCTTCTACTACCTTTGAGACTACTGGTTCACTTGGTTCTTTTATTGAAATTCCTGTTACCGAAACCCCTATTGGAAAAATTCATGATCTTACCTGCCTTAAGGAGAAACTCCTTGAGGACGATTATGTTATACTTTATGATGATTTATGCAGGGAGCTTAATGAATGTGTTGATTCCGACCCTGCTGCTATAAAGAAGTTACTAGCAAAGCACTCTTTGAAGAACAAATTTACTCATGATCCTACTTTTTCTACGTCTCCTATATGCATCACTGATCCTGATTATGATTTCTCTGTTGACCTTTCACTTATATCCACAGTTGAAGTTGATCCCTTTTATGGCAGCGAAAATGATGATGCTATCGAGCACCTAACCAATTGCTTCTTTGATTGATAAGTATCACGATACTATTCACCAGTCCGAAAACTTTGCAGTTCTTGCTTATTGCTTCGAGAATTATACTTCCAATACTTATATTGAGGTTTTTTAAAATAAAATGTTTGCTGCCCTAGAAGAGGCTAATGATTAATTTGATGAGGAATTGATACGTCCCAAACGTATCTATAATTTCTGCTTGCTCCATGCAAGTTTTGTGTGACTTTGCCATGTTTTGGTTGAACTTTATTACACTTTTAAACCAATTTGGACTAACCTACTAACTCAGTGCACCCAGTTGCCAGCTTCTGGTTTTCTGCTGTTTTTGTTTTTCAGGTTTTCCGGCTGATTAAAGTGCCCAAAAAATTCCGCAAAAATTATATTAAAAATCAGCGGGCAGGAAGCTTCCGGAATAACCAAGGGAGAGAGCCGGGACCACCACCAGGGAGCCAGAAGGGTCCCTGGCGCGGCCCCAACCCTAGGGCACGCCAGGCACCCTCCTGGCTGCCCTGGGTGGCCCCTCGACGCCCCCTTTCGCCTATATAACCCCCTCAGGGTAGAAACCCCGAAACAAGGACTCTTTTTCGCGAAAACCTCTCTGTTCCGCCGCCGCCGCCGTTTTCAGATCGGGGCTGCCTGGAGAAGCTACCCCGGCACCCTGCCGGAAGGAGATCACCCCTCCGGGAGATCATCCATTGCCATGGACGCCTCCCGTATGTACCGTGAGTAGTCCCCCTTGGACCATGGGTCCGTGATCAGTAGCTATGTGATGTCCTCTCCCTCTTTTGTGCTTCCACTTTCGAGACCTCGTGAGCTGCCTCACATGATTGAGGCACCTATGTAATTTTTTGCTGTTGCTATGCTGAGTTTGTTGGGATCTGATGGATTATGAGACTATGTTCAGATTGTGATGAGTAATATATTTGGTTTGCCGTTTTATATTTTGTTCTTGAGTAAATTCTTGCATGTTCTCCGTTGTAGTATTTGCTTTGGCCAAGTTATTTGCTTGCAACTCCAAGAGAGAGCGTTATGCTCGATTGTGGGTTCAGCCCCCTGATGTCTAGCTTGAGTGACAGAAACATGAGACTAGGGGATGTGCTGTTGCCACCAGGGATAAAACAACGGTGATTGTGCCTATTGGTGCAAGAATTGTTTACTTTACGCAAAGTTCTTTTAATGCAGTTGTCTGTTGCTTTGAGTTTACACTTTGGGTGGGATTTGCAACTTAATACCAGCGAGATGTTCTGGATAGATATCTCAAGGTGGATGATTCGTAGTAGATGCAGATGGATTTCGGTCTACTTACCTTGGCGTACTTCCCATTGCTTTTGAGCCCTTCCTTTCTTTGCATCATAGTTAGCATTGCGGTGCCTTCATAATCCTGTCAATTTCCCAACTGTGATTTGTTTACCTCGCTAGCATTTTTATCGTCTTTTGGGAGAGAGACATCACTAGTGAAAATCACGGGACTCCGGTCCATCTTCATACCATTGTTCACACCCACTATTTACCTTTCTGTTTTTACTTTTACTAGTACCTTTTTATCTCTTGCGTTTGATCCTTTGTAAACGACAAGGCCGGAGGAATTGACAACTCCTCTGAACTCGTTGGGAGCAAAGCTATTTGTTTTGTGCAGGTCCACGACAACTCCACGCATCAGAATAATTTCTGGCGCCGTTGCCACCTATCGTACTTATCGTTGAGTCCTACTGGAGACAAACCTTGGTATCTTTACTGAGGGAAATTACCGCTACGCTGCATCTCAACCTTCCACTTGGGGTAACCAACGAGGGGCGAGAAGCCATCAGGAATCCCATGATTCCGATGACTCACTTGATACATCCCTTTCTGAAGAATTTGATAATTGCTTTGTTGATGGCCATGATGCCACTATGGATGATGCTGACAAAGATGAACTCTCTATGGTTCCTTATGTTAAGGATGAAATTGTTGCTATTGCACCCACACTTGATTGTCCTATTACCCTTTTGAAATCTCCAACTCATATTCCGGAGAATTGTGCTCTTATTAAGGCTCAATGTGATGGGTTGCATTTATCTTATGTTCCTAAAGACCGTGTGAAAAACTATACATGTGTGCTGTAGGTCATGAACAATATGATTTATGTGATAGTTATATTCTTGATGTTGTTCATCATACTACTAAAAATTATTTTGAGAGAGGAAAGTTTGGTTATAGAAACTTCCATGTTAAAAAAACACCTCTCTCTAAGTTGAAACTTTTGAAGTTGTTCTCGTTCCACCTTCCTATGCATGTCACTTTGCGCTTCTTTGATTTATTTTCTTACAAGATTCCTATGCATAGGAAGTGGGTTAGGCTTAAATATGTTCCATGTTTGCTTCTTGATGCTCTCTTTTGCTTCAAATCCTTATTTTTATAAGAGCATATTTTATAATCTTCGTGCCTAGCTTAAAGGCGTAAAAGAAAGCGCTTGTTGGGAGGCAACCCAAGATGTTTTTACTTCTGTTTTTAGTGGTCTTGATGATTGTTACTACTTTAGCAACATCATTGTATCTTTATTTTCAAGCTTTGTGCCAAGTTATAGCCTCATATGACAAGGGAAGTAAAAGTTGTGACATGCTGTCCAGAAAAAACATTCTGTCTTCGTGACGGAAAAAATCGGATCAAATCACCAGTTCATATTTTTTATCTGAAATGTTTCACAGCGTGCTCTATACAATTACGGAACTTTCATATGTTCTGAGTTTTTTGATTTGAGTTGCAGAAGTGCCCCGAAAAAATTCTCTACTACCTGTCGTTTTGTTTTTCACATATTCTGCCACGTTTTGTCTCTCCTTACTTTTGCAAACCTTAAGCTTGCTTTTTCTTTGCGAAAACCTTTTGGCAATCTTGAGAAACAGTAGCTCTTCAAGAATATCTTTATATCCAGTGGGGAAAAATTATTTTATTAAGGGTACTAACCTCTCTAATCAGCTTATGATGAGTTATGTATGAAGGGAGTTTTCAAGTGTGCGATGGAAGATGATGAAAGAAGATCCAGGATTGTCAAGCGCTCAAGCTTGGGGATGCCCCCATGCATCCCCAATAAAAATTCAAGGAGACTCAAGCGTCTAAGCTTGGGGATGCCCCAGTGCATCCCCTTCTCCATCAACAATCATCAGTTCTTCCTTCGTCTCACTATATTTTTATCACTTCATGCGTTATGTAATATGCTTTGAGCGTCCCGCTCTTAGGTTTTATTTTTAGTTTTATTTAGCTTTGCTTGCTGTTCATAACAAGTTAGACCCCGTCTTACTTTGTGTGGGAGAGAAACACGCTCCACTTTCAAAATCTAGAACACATCATATGATTCTTCATGCCTATCTTTTTGCTGGTGTGTGTTCTTTATCTTTTCGTAGCTACTGCCATGTTTAGTTTTAGTCTTAGTTGTCTTTAGCAAGAGTCTTGGATTTTGCCTAGTTGGAACTCTCTTTAGTTTTCATGATTATCTTGTTAAGAGAGTTGTTGTTGCACTGAGTTGTGTCTTGTTTTGAGAGTAGGTAATTGATGTTGCTATTTAATTTTAGTAGTAACTTGCAATAGTTTTGAGGTATTGATGTGAGTAATGTTTGAACTTTTGGTGTCAAGAGCTCTAGCCTATTAGTTATAGGTGTCGTAAATTGGGCAATCCGTGTGTATTTTCAAAACCTAAAAAACTAGTTGAGAACTCTAGCAACTAGATGGATCGCTAATCTTTGGAGGGATGGAATATTAGAGTACACTCACGTACCATGAGTCGAGGATGCGCAAGGATAGTCAAACCCCCATACACTCCTCCTCGGGGTACTTGTCTCTTTGTGAACCTCCTTATTAGATTGAGAATTACCGATAATAAGTGCATGAGTTCTTCAGACTAATGTAAGTATTGAAAGTTGACACTTCCACCTCCTCATATTTGCTAGCCTTTCCTGTGTCATGCATTGCCTCCTTCTCACTCCGAGAGTTGGCGTCCACCTTCGCATGTACACCCAAACCCTTGGCATGATACGCCCTGTCATCATAAACTTCCTTATATCTTTCCTCAAAACAGCCACCATACCTACCTATCAAGGCATTTCCATAGCCTTTCCGAGATATATTTCCATACAACATCCACCTTTTCATGACTTGATCTTCATGTCATACATGTTCCTGCTACACTGGCAGCGGCATACATTACATACATCATGATAGCTACATCTTCTTTATGATTTCGAGTACCTTGTAAAGTGTGAAAGATCTCCCTTACCTTCTTGTAAAATAGAGTGTTGCCCTTAAGTGAGGAAAAGATCCCAAAGTGGACACAATAAAAGATCCCAAAGAGGACAAATGAGAGTTAAATAGAAAGAGCCATTGAGGCCACCAAAAAAATACAAAAAAATATAAAAAGGAGAAACCTTCTCACTATAGAACTTGGCTTGCATATTCCAAGGATGAGCCTCCTCAAAAGAGCTCTAAGTTTTCATGAACGAGCAAGTTAGATGCACCCTCAATAGTTCCATTGGAGAGCTTTTCAGCTCATATGTGCATCCGTTGCATGGCAATCCCTACTCCTCACATCATATCTATCATTTGGCATTCTCGCCTATGATTGTCCTCATTGATGTGAGTCTTTCTCACCCTTTTTTTCTTCCTCCTCCACCTTATTTCTCTCTTTGCCATCCTAAGTGTCAACTCTCGTGCTTACGCTCATCCATTGCATGAGTGCTCAAAATATCGAAAAGGAGTGGATCAAATTGACTTGTACCTGGCTAGTGCTCTGGGGATGAGTCAAGATAAGATTCCAAAGAAGACCAAGTGTGAAACTTTAGTAGATTGAGTTCTCAACAAAAACATTTTTTTTCTCGTATTCCCTATCCCCCTTCTTGCACACAAACACCATTTGGAGACATTCGAGTAACGGACATCGAGAGCTCTTGCACCTAATGTTCTTTTGTTACTTGTTTCAATGCTAATATAGACTCTTGCATGTTATGACTTGAATTGAATTACATCCTTGATTGCTTTACTTTTCAAAGTTCTTATATGGTTACTAGCATGTCACCACAGAAATTATGTTTATTATCATTTACCTACTCGAGGACGAGCAGGAATTAAGCTTGGTGGTGTTGATACGTCTCAAACGTATCGATAATTTATGCTCGTTCCATGCATGTTTTGTGTGATATTGCTATGATCTAGATACACTTTCATACACTTTTGATCATATTTGGACTAACCTACTAACTCGGTGCACCCTAGTGCCAGTTCATGTTTTCTGTTGTTTTTCTATTTTAGTTTTTCCCCATATAAAAAGTGCTCCAAAAATTCGGGAAAAATCGGATAAAAAATCAGCGCAACGGAGCCTTCCAGAATCACCAAAGTGGGCCAGAGGGCCACCACCAGGTGTCCAAGCGGCCACCTGGCGCGACCAGGGGCCTGGCCGCGCCAGGGGGAAGCCTGGACCCCTGGTGGCCCCCCTGGCTTCCCCCTTCGCCTATTTATTCTCCGCCACAGGAAACCTCCGAAGACAGAACCCTATTTCGCGATCTCGCCTCTTTTCCACCGCCGCCGCGCTTCCAAGATCGGGAGCATCGTCATGACCCTTCCCGACACCCTACCGGAGGGAGGATCAACCTCCGGGAGCTTCCCCTCCACCATGGACGCTTCCCGGATGTGTCGTGAGTAGTCTACCTTGGACCATGGGTCCGTGATCAGTAGTTATGTGATGTCTTCGCTTCAATCTTGTTCTACAATGTTTAGTCCTTGTGAGCTGCCCTACATGATCAAGGCACCTATGTAATTTTCCTGTTGTTGCTATGTTGTGTTTGTTGGGATCCGATGGATTATGAGATTATGTTCAGATCGTGATGAGTTATATATTTGGTTTACCTTTTATATTGTGTTCTTGAGTAATTTTGCATGTTCTCCGTTGCTTTTTATTGCTTTGGCCAAGTAGTAGATAGTAACTCCAAGAGGGAACGTTATGCTCGATTGTGGGTACATGCCCCCTGATGACACGCTTGAGTGACAGAAACATGAGTCTAGGGGATGTGCTGTGGCCACAAGGGGGAAAACAACGGTGCTTGTAACCACAGTTGCAGGGATTGTTTACTTTACGCAAAGTTATTTTTAATGTAGTTGTTTGTTGCTTTGGGTTTACACTTTGGGTGGGGCTCGCAACTTAATACTAGCTAGATGTTTTGAATAGATATCTCAAGGTGGATGATTAGTAGTAGATGCAGATGGATTTCGGTCTACTTATTTTGGCGTACTGCCCATGCTTATGAGCCTCTTCCTTTCTTTTGTAGCATAGTTAGCATTGCGGTGCGTTTATAATCCTGTCAATTGCCCGTCTGTAAACATTGTAGAACAAGATTGGAGCGAAGACATCACATAGCTACTGGTCATGGACCCATGGTCCAAGGGGGACTACTCACGGCACATCCGAGAAGCGTCCATGATGGTGGATAAGCTTCCGGAGGTCAATCCTCCCTCCGGCAGAGTGTCGGGAAGAGGTCTTCTGGTGCTCCCGATCTTGGAAGCGCAGCAGCAGTGGAACATAGAGGTATTTCGCGATGTGGGGTTCTCCTCGAGGGTTTCTGGGACAAAGAGGTGATATAGGCCAAAAGGGGGAGCCAAGGGCCACCTGGGGCTCCCAGACGCCCTGGTGGCATGGCCAGGGGTGGGGTCGCGCCACCTGGCCGCAAGGTGGGGCCCCCTGGCCCTCCTTCGGGGTTCCGGAAGCTTCCGTCTCACTGATTTTTATTTTTATTTTTCTAGAATTTTTGGAGCATTTTAAATTGGGGAAAATCACTGCAACTAAAGACATCAGCGGATAGAAACGGGCACGGGATGCACCGAGTTAGTACGTTAGTCCAAATACATGTAAAATGATATAAAAGTGTAGCAAAACATATAGCAATGTCACATAAAAGTGCATGGAACAAGCAGAAGTTATAGATACGTTTGAGATGTATCACACCCTACCACTCTCGCAACCGTGTCCGACCGCCAAATCAATGTTGATTATCGCTTGGTGATATAAAATCGACGTCGAGCCGAATGGATTAGGGGAAGACACGACATCGACGGGTCAAGGGAGGACGCGTAGCGTGCTCATATTCAGCTGCCCCTAATATGATATCCCGCATTAGTTGTCCGTACTTTACGCAAAACAATTGAATATTTGCCATATATATGTACCATACCATAGTTTAGCTAATCGTTATCCAAACACATTATCAAGGGCAGTAGCATGTGAGCAGAATATTTCTGCCAAGTCATTTCTCAATTATTTTTTTGGCCCTCAATGAGCATAAACACCACTAGTTGGCAGTGGCGTAGCCAGCCCAGCAGGCCAGGGTGGTCCAATAATCAGCCCAATAGGTCAGGGTGGTCCAACAATAAAAATGTTCACATAAATATATTTACTTACTATAGAAAAATAGTTTTCTCCTATGTTATTTTAGGCTATATGGAAATTGGACCACCCTGTCCACCCCTAGCTACGCCACTACTAGTTGGTACCGCAAGTACCAACGAAAGATGTCCACAAGGACCTCTATTTTAATGGTTAGAAAAATAAAAGAAAGAAAAAATGGTCCCAAAACGAAACTGCTACGCGCACACCGCCCCAAAGTTGCGGTCTTTTTCGGGGGAGAGGAGCACGCAATCACTCCGGAAAATCAATAAAGAAGGGGGCGGAAACGAAACAAGAAGACAGAGACAGGGTGCTTGAGAGAGAGAGAGAGAGGCTTCCTTCCCGGCTCCGGCGGAGAAACTTGCCCGTTCCTCGGCGAAGGAGAGCAGCGGGACGGTCGAGAGCAATAGATCGATGTCGTAGGTGAGCGTCGCACTCCTCCCTCACACATGCATGATTCCCGCGTGATCCATGTCCTTAAGAAAAGATTAATTGCTTAGATAAGAAACTCCCTCTTCTTGGCTTCTTTTCTTTCTTGCGTGGGGCGGCGAGTTGATTGCAGTGCGGGAGAAGGAGGATGAAGGAGGTGTGGAAGGGGATGTGGATTTCCTTGCTTGTTTGTTTTTTCTGCGGGGTGGGGTTGGAATCGCGTAGCCACCGCGCTGGCTTTGCCTTTCTCCTCGGCTTATGCTTCCCCTTCCTTCGTCCTCCTCCTCCATAGGCTACCTCTGAAGTTTGCCTTCCGTGTCTCTCAAATGCGTATTGTTCGTAACATATTTTTGCGGTATTTCCCTTTTCGTGTTGTCTCTAGATTTATTTGTTTGTTCGTCCCGGTTTTGCTGGTAAAGCACAATCCATCCTCATTGTGTATTCAAAATTGATGTTTAGCCGAATGGACAAGAGAGATGCGCAAATCAGTGGGTCAGGGATGATAAGTGGTGTGCTCGTATTCAACCTTCCTTGATAAGTTACCTCACATAGGCTGACCTGACGCGGCCCAATTTTTTTTCGCTATTGCCATCTATGTGCTACTAAAGATTAGCATGTACCCTCCTTGTGTTGTTAGTTATGATTTGCACCATTCATTATCGCTTTGTGAATGAAACAATATTGAGTGGAAGGGATAAGTTCAACGCGCTAGATCGATGAGTCAGGAAGGGCGTATGGAATGCTTATACTTAGCATCATGGTACGCTACTTGTAGAAGTTGATCCGGTGTAACACGAAGCAAAGAATCATTTTCCTTTTATACATTACTAAAGTTATATCTCATTGTTGGGGCATGATCATTTTTAATATTAAATTAAGACTGTACTTTTGCTGAGTCATTTCTTTGTTGTCATCTAGCTGTTGAATACACGTCATACAACCAAAGATATCCACAAAACCATTAGCATATAGTTGTGTCTTTTAGTGCATTTTTATTGGAAATGTGCCTTTTACATAGTCTCTAGTCATTTTCTTTGTCGTGTTCCACGCCACGTATGCCAAGGCCAAGCTACGATAGGTTAGCATCCTAGTCCTCTTGCTACCATGTTCGATGGACAAAGCAACACCGACCATCGTTTCATAGTCGAAAACCACCGTCGAACTGAAGGGATAAGGGGAAGGCACGGGATCAACGAGTCCGGAGAAGAAAGTGTGGCGTGCTCGTATTCAACTGCACCGATACGTTACTTCGCATTAGTTGCCGGATATTATGCAAAATAATTTAATGTTTACCATATATATGCATATATATGTACCATACCATAGTTTAGCTCAATGTTATCCAAAAGCATTATCCAATGCATTTTGTCTGCAATGTGCTTTTGTATGCCTTCCCCTTTTAGATAGCCTCTAGACTTTTTCTTTGTCGTGTTTCACGCCACAGATGATGAGGCCGAGCTACGACAGGTTAGCACCCTACCTCTCTCGCAACCGTGTTCGATCACCAAAGCAACGCCGACCATCGTTTCATAATCGAAAACCGCCATCGAGTTGAAGGGATAACGGTCGGGAAGGCACGGGATCAACGAGTCCGGAGGAGGATGCGTGGCATGCTTGTATTCGGCCACCCCAGATACAATATCCCACATTACTTGTCCGGATGTTACGCAAAATAATTTAGTATTTGCCATATATATGTACCATACCATAGTTTAGCTGGACGTTAACCAAAAGCAGTATCCATGGCATTTTGTCGGCAATGTGCTTTCGTATGCCTTCCCTTTTTACATAGCCTTTAGCCTTTTTTCCTTGTCGTGTTCCACTCCACAGATGTTGAGACCGAGCTACGACAGGTTAGCACCCTATCCCTCTCGCAGCCGTGTTCGATCGGCAAAGCTACGCCGACCACCGTTTCATAATTGAAAACCACCATCGAGTTGAAGGGATAAGGGGAAGGCACGGGATCAACGAGTCATGAGGAGGATGCGTGGCGTGCTTGTATTCAGCCACCCCCGATACAATATATCCCGCATTATTGTCCGGATGTTACGCAAAATAATTTAGTATTTGCCATATATATGTACCATACCATAGTTTAGCTGGACGTTAACCAAAAGCAGTATCCATGGCATTTTGTCGGCAATGTGCTTTCGTATGCCTTCCCTTTTTACATAGCCTTTAGCCTTTTTTCCTTGTCGTGTTCCACTCCACAGATGTTGAGACCGAGCTACGACAGGTTAGCACCCTATCCCTCTCGCAGCCGTGTTCGATCGGCAAAGCTACGCCGACCACCGTTTCATAATCGAAAACCACCATCGAGTTGAAGGGATAAGGGGAAGGCACGGGATCAACGAGTCATGAGGAGGATGCGTGGCGTGCTTGTATTCAGCCACCCCCGATACAATATATCCCGCATTATTGTCCGGATGTTACGCAAAATAATTTAGTATTTGCCATATATACGTACCATACCATAGTTTACCTGAATGTTATCCAAAAGCATTATCCATGGCATTTTGTCGGCACCGTGCTTTCGTATGCCTCTCCCTTTTACATAGCCTCTAGCCTTTTTCTTTGTCGTGTTCCACGCCACGGATGTTGAGGCCGAGCTACGACAGGTTAGCACCCTACCCCTCTCACAACCGTGTTCGTTCGACAAAGCGACGCCGATCATCGTTTCATAGTCGAAAACCGCCACCGAGCTGAAGGGTGGGTAAGGGGAAGGCACGGGATCAACAAGTCCGGAGAAGAAAGCATGTCGTGCTTGTATTCAGCTGCCCCCGATACGTTACACCGCATTACTTGCCGCACATTACGCAAAACAATTTAATATTTGCCATATATTCATACCATACTATAGTCTAGCTCAGTGTTATCCAAACACATTATCAAGAGCAGTAGCGCATGATCAGAACATTTCTGCCAAGTCACACCTCATTTCTTATATTTCTCAATTATTTGTTAGGCCCTCCTCAACATAAGCACTACTGTAGTTGGTACAGCAAGTACCAAGGGGGTCCCAAGGCAAGATATCCATCCACAAGGACCCCTATTTTATAATGGCCAAAAAATAAAATAAAAGGAAATTTGGTTGCCGGAAGGAAACTGCTACGCGCACACGGCCCCTTCCCCAAACCCAAAGCCGCGGTCTTTTTTCGGGGGAGGGGAGCGCGCAACGCAATCACTCGCTCTCTAAAAAAAAATCAATAAAGAAGGGGGGGGGGGGGGGGGGCGGAACAGAAACAAGAAGACAGAGACAGTGTGCGTGAGAGAGAGGAAAAAAAAAGAGTCTTTCTCCTCCTCCTCCGTCCTCCCCGGCTCCGGCGGAGGAAACCCGCCCGTCCCCCGGCGAAGGAGAGCGCTCCCCATGGCCGAGAGCAACAGATCGGTGGCGTAGGTGAGCGCCGCACTCCTCCCCGGCCCCCGATTCGCGCGTGATCCGTGCCTTTAAGCCCGGATTAATTGTTTAGATAAGCAGCAACTTCTTGGGGTTCTCTTCGCTTTCTTGCGTGCGCCGGCGGGTTGCTTGCAGTGCGGGAGAAGGAGGAGGAGGGGGATGTGGATTTGCTTGCTTGCTTGCTTGCTTGTTTTCTGCGCGGGGTGGGGTGGGGTTGGAATCGCGTAGCCGCCGCGCCGCGCTGGCTTTGCCTTGCTCCCCAGCTTATGCTTCCCCCTCCTCCCCTCCTCTTCCATGGAGGTTGCCTTCCGCCGAGGGAGAAGCAACCTCCTCCCCTCTGCTTAGTTCATGGCCGCAGCATCACATCCCGAGTTAGTACCACGATATAAGCTGCTGCCGCCGCTGCTCCCTGCTCCCACATTAGCCATCCAATCCCATCAACCCTACTCTGCTTTGGGCGCCGGGGCTAGCAGCTTCCTTCCTCATCTTCTTCCTCTGCTTCCTCTTCTTCTTGGTGCTGGTGGTGAGTCGCCTCCTTCCCCCGATTTCTTCCCCCAATCCGTCGCTTTCGCTTCGATTTGGCCCCAAATGCGGCTCCGCTCCGCCCCCCTCTCGCAATTTCACTTCTAGAGTTGCGGGGGGTTCGATTTGTTCCTATTCTCGAGTTCCTGGCCGCGGTTTCTTCTTCTTTTTCCACTTCGATCTGCGATTTCTGCCAATATTTTGCCCTCCGGCTCTGACCATGGGCATAGATAGATACGGGCTGTTCGTTCTTCCGCTCCACAGTTTATTTGCTTGGGGAATGGATCTTTTTGTCCGATTTACTTACTTGCTCATGGTCATCCATTTTTACTGCTTAATTAATCCTAGGATACATACACACAACTTCATTAAAATAAGAGGCACTAGTTAATCTGTTGCTGTTATTGTACTACTCCATCCATCCATCCCATCCAGTTGAGGAATAAAATAGGCCGAGTTCGAACAAGAAGATAGATTAGATAGATTGGGGGGAAAGGAAAGGAAAGAAAAACAAACAAAATGTCGTCCGTCCTTATCTTGTTTCTACCCCTGAAAGCCTCGAAAGTACCCAACGCTTTTCTTTTAATTATTATTATCGTTGTTCCGCGAGGAACAG
The DNA here is from genome assembly GCA_950022295.1 of Bromus sterilis. Lineage (NCBI taxonomy): Eukaryota > Viridiplantae > Streptophyta > Magnoliopsida > Poales > Poaceae > Bromus > Bromus sterilis. The sequence continues at coordinate 297,786,608 of OX465601.1, read as the reverse complement.
CTTTAGTTTTTTCTCGGCAACGCCTCCTCTGCTGACTTTCTGGTCTTCTTCTTCCCCAACGCTTTTTCTCCCCGGATTCCGTCTAGAAACGGAGGGGGGGGTTTCCATTTCTTGGGGGGAGCGGTTTGAGTTCTTCCCCTTTTGCCTCGGCAACTTTTTCTGCGTGAGTCTTCTTTTTGTTTTCCGTGCGAATTCTAGGTCACACGGTTTCTAAAATTAGCATCCTAAAATCACGAGTTTTTTTTATCTTCTGTTTGTTTTCTGTTGGAATTCTAGGTTAGGTCACACGATCTCTAAAATTAGCAGCACACTCCTCTATTCACCCCCCAAAACCAGCAGTTTTTTTTACCGTGTAATTAGGATCAAGAATCCAGATTGAAACTCAGTTTTTATTGAATTTAATCGGGGTTCATTTTTGGTGCATTGCATATGCCCCATCTAATTTAGGCAGCATGCATGCAGTTGCTGGAGCAGTGGGGCTTTCTGTTTCGGGGCGGCGACGTCCTGGAACAGCAAGGCAGTTGCTTCTATCTACACAGCATTCTCTGCTTGTTGCTTTCTTGCACCTTGTTGTCCACTAATTGATTCCTGACCAAGCAGGCAGTTGAGGAATTGAGGTGAAGGAAACGTCGAGAGAAGAAAGAAGGGGATAAAGATACTTCCACCACCTAATGGTGATAGCTTCTGGAGCGATTGACAGGGGACACCTGTCTTCGTTCGGCCCTCCCCCTGACTCGTCGTCGTCGTTCTTCTCTGAAGATCTTGTCCCTACAGAGGTTAGCAAAAAAGGAGAAAAAAGATTGAGATAGAGCCTGTGTTTGGTTTCTGTGGGCAAATAGTCCGGAATAGTAGCGGTTGCGCCCCACATGATTTGTTCTCACACATATGTATTCTTTGATGCAGAGGCAGGTTGGATTCTGGAAATCGGAGTCAATGGTGGATCAGAGAGGTGCGTGTGCATCATGCTTTCGATTTGAAAACTGCGTGATAATTGTTTTGTGGCTGTTGCTTCTTGCGTGGTGGGAAGTGTTCAGTTGGGTGTCCCCTTCTCAATTCATGCTGTGGCCTAAATAAAACGCTCTGGTTCTCCTTCGTGCTCGGTGTTGGTAGTTGGCAAGAGTGCTGGAATTATTGATGCTCCAACAAAAATCCACTAAAAAAGACAGGGATGCATACCTAACTTGCCTGATCCAGCTCGTGCCTTGGGGAGCAGTTTGTAACTTGTGTTTCATGTTTCTTGGGGAGATACTCTGGCTGGTATTTATTCTGGTCATTTCCAGCCAGTTCTTTGTAGCTAATAATCTAACTAACTGGCTGAAACCAGAAATTAGGCTGTTGCATCAAACTGGTTCAGTTTTTTTTCTTGCCAAGGAATTCCAATTAGATTAGATATATGTTACTTAATGATTTGGGCTTCCAATTTTAGTAAGCATTTTGGTAGGTAAAGATATCAGTAGTGCGATCTGGCAGGGAATGAGTGGGAACTTTTCTTACAGTGGGAATGGTTATGGAATGTTGGCTGAAGACAGTTTGGTAGGAATTAGTTGGGAGGTTAACTAAACACGGTTAGCAATTAAATGCCATGATCAACTTGTCATTCAGCACATGCTTTCCAAGCTTTGCAATATGGTGATAGATTGGATGGCCCTTCAGGAACTGACTGTTTCCATTAATGGCAGGGAGCAAGACAGTTTTTGCTTCTCCACTTGAAAAGATCCATCCGATGGGATCAAATCCTGAAGGCAGTCTGGAGCATACAGGAGGCCAAGTCTTCAAGGGCCTGGATGCCCTTCGCGACAGTAGAGCGATGGGGCAAGGAAATGCTTCAACTTCGCCATCAGTATCTTGGGGCGATATGCTCACGGCCCCTGGATCTAGATTTGACTTGTCTACTAGAGAGACAGCTATTGCTGAAATAGCTGGTGGCAACTGTAAGTTTCTTTGCTCTCAGAAATTCCATTTTCTCTTTAGAGAAACCTGATTGTGTTGCTATAGTTTGAAGATCTCGTATAATCTTAGTTGCACTATTACAGTTAAAGTTATTATGCATCCAAGATGGTGTGTTATTTTTATACCCTGATGATCTTTTTGCCTTATGGTTTTGCAGCGAGAATAATGGCCACTGGTGTTCGTGGCCAGTCTGCTGATACACTTGATACACTTAGCTTCATCTGTGAGGGAGATGAACCTCTAGGGTCCATGAGAGAAGTTGAAGCTCAAACGATTGGCGATCTTCTACCGACTGACGATGATTTGATATCAGGCGTTATCGATGGCTTTGAATTTGCTGGCCTGTCTATCAACCAGGATGATGCCGATGAAGATATATTTGGCACTGGAGGAGGGATGGAGCTTGAGAATGATGATTCCATCAAAGGTGCAAGAAATCTGGAAGGATCCTCGAAGTGCCATTTTCCTGGGGAGCACTACATCAATAAATGTCCTTCCAGAACTCTTTTTGTCAGAAACATTAACACTAACATTGTTGATTCTGAGCTAAGAGCTCTATTTCAGGTTTCAGCTCTTTTTCCTTCTTATACACTTCTTGAAAGTTTGTTTGTTTCGCCTGTCCTTTTAAACTCATATTATATCTTCACTGCAGAAATTTGGGGATGTACACAAGCTTTACATCTGCAAGGAGCATGGGTATGTAACAGTGTCTTACTATGACATACGAGCTGCACAAGACGCAATGAGAGCACTCCATGGCAAGCCTGTGGGGCTGATGAAGCTGGATGTACAATTTTGCATTCCTAAGGTAAACATGCTATCCGTTATTTTCTAGTAGACATTTCACGTATTCTCTAATGTCAATTTCCACCTTTGGTGGTACGTGCTGGTCTTGCAATGCTGTTTTCTCAAACTCACTTTCTACAAAATCATGCGGACTGTCCGTGTGTGTGTCCCTCATTTAATCTGTAAAATTAGCCTGCTAGCATGCAATAATATATTCAGGCCATATGCTGAAGGTTACATGAGCATTGTACATTTTTCACTTGAAAATTGTGTATATTCCATATTTTTGTAATTAAGTTGCTTGCAATTTCTGTACCTGCTGATTCTAGAAAGTAGTACTGCTATTATGCTAAAAAATGCTGTAATGTTCTCTTCACTTCGCTTTGTCTTAATTTCTTAGCACTGGACATCTATACAAATGTTTTGATGCTGTTAATGTCTGCTACTTCTGTAGGGAAATGCTTCAGATAAGGAGGGAATTTTGGTGGTTTCTAACATTGATGCTTCTGTGTCTAATGATGATCTTCTGCAAGCACTTACTGTTTATGGTGAAGTGAAGGAGGTAATGGTACTTCCAAACTTTGCTTTGTTAAATTAAGAGCCCCCAACCTGTAATGACCGTTTTTGTTGGTTATAGATTTGCAGGGCTTCTACAAGCTGCAGTACGAAACTCATAGAGTTCTACGATGTTAGAGCAGCAGATGCAGCACGATATGACCTTAATAAGGGTGCTATCTCAGGCCCAAAAATCAAGGCTGACATTAGCAATCCTGGAGGACCAAATTATTGGTAATTTGTGCTGTATACTGCTGCCTTCATTCGTACGGGATTGATGGGGATCTAACATTCTGTCTCTGTTCTTAACAGCTTGAGACAACAGTATCCGATAGAGTGGAAACTTGATGGTTCCCCTCACCAGCCTAGAAACTCTCCACCTGGGACCATAGGTACGACACATCACTTAACATATTCATTAGATTCTACATTTCATTTTGTCTAAACATTTTGCAACCATGGACATGTCAAACAGGAGGCCCTAAAAGTCATGAGAACAGCACTCTACATAATTTATTTTCTCCAGTTGTTACGCAATTGGATAGATCACCCCATGGCATCGCTTCAAGTGGTCCTCAGAAGCTGTCGTCGCCTATCAGAATTGAACCTACCCGTCAGTACAATAATCAGGCTGCTATTAGTGAACTTGGCGGGTCGCTTGGTCAAGGAAACTTCGGACATGGAATGCAGATGTTCCACCCACAGTCACTGCCGGAATGTCACAACGGTATTTGTAATATCTCCAAGTCAATGACATCAGGTGGCAGGAGTGCTGGCTTCAGAGTAGATGGAGTGGATTACAGTCACCTCCAGAAAGTGGGTTCTGGTAGCCTTCATGGCCATTCCTTCGATCAAAATAACGAAGGTAAACCTCATCATCTTGGACTGCTTTTCATTGTCTCCTGTAAACCTTTGTTTTAACCTGTTCAGCATGGATTTGTAAAATCGCCGCTTTCTATAGTTTTATTACTGTGTAAGGAATAATAACTTGATCTATTCCATAAGCTTCTAGACCAATATATGTGTAAGTTCATTATAAGAGATAAGGTAGGAATCCAAATACAAAAAGAAATGAATAGCAGAGTCCTACAATACCGTTTGAATGCTCAGTACCATGGTAGAAATATGTTGAAGGATGTACCAAATGTTATATACTTCATGGAGATTGTTCATTTCTTTTTGAAACTTCATTAACATAAAACAATTCCTTTTGCAGCATTTGGGGCTACTGGAGTTGGAAGTTTTCCTCTCCATGGACACCACTACAGTTGGAATAACTCAAATGCTTTTCCTCAAAGTCCCTCCTCTCCAATGCTGTGGTCGAATGTGCAGCACCCAGGGCACATGCATGGTTATCCTGGCGCATCACCTCGTACAATGAATACTGGTGTTTATCCCATGGATCAACACCGCATGGGTTCAGCTCCACACAATGGAGTCGGTTTCGGAAGCGCGCGCTCTGTCCATCCAGGGTCTCTTGGGAGTGTAGGGTTTCCTGGTAGCCCTCAATTGTATCCTTCAGATGCCGCTGTCTTTGCACCTGCCAGAGGAAGTTACAGGGAAACCATGTTCTCCCCGGTTGGCGCTGGATTCCCATCTCTGCAACAAATGTGCAATGCAATGAATGGAAGAAACCCTATGGTCCAGGTTTCTGCTTCCTATGATGCTACTAATGATCGGATGAGGAACCGCAGGCATGACGGAAATGCTGCCCAACCAGAAAACAAAAGGCAATTTGAGCTTGACATTGAACGCATAGCAAAGGGTGAAGACTCACGCACCACACTGATGATCAAAAACATTCCTAACAAGTACGTTTGCATTGCTTTCGACCTTCTTTCTCATTAGTGAGAGGTCCTTTTTATGTGGACTCACACTCGATGTGTTCAACAGGTACAACTGTAAACTGCTTCTAGCTGTCATTGATGAGAATCACCGTGGAACCTATGATTTCGTCTACCTTCCGATTGACTTTAAGGTATGTTCTTTCTACTAGTGTGAATGAAGGTTGGAATCTGCAGTAGAATTTCTAGGCACTGACCCCTCACATTGTATGCTTTCCTCAGAACAAGTGCAACGTGGGCTATGCTTTCATCAATATGACCGATCCACAGCACATTATTTCATTTTACAAGGTATATGTACACCCTGACCTTACTCTCCTAGCAGATAATAAGGGCTATATCCAGTTTTTCTCTTCAGTGTACCTTTGAAGCGAAAAACCGTGACACTTTGTACATTTTAACAATATTAAAAAAAAAATGCATTGTATTTCGCCTGGTATGCATTTGTTATGTGTTGCTTCTATCCTTCAGAAGTTTTCTACTTTGTCTTGCTATTTCCAACCGAAAGTATGTTGACAACTAACTGGAGGCAAACTTCTCTGCAGACATTTAATGGCAAGAGGTGGGAAAAATTCAATAGCGAGAAGGTGGCAACGCTCGCTTATGCTAGAATCCAGGGCAGGAACGATTTGATTTCTCATTTTCGGAATTCTAGCTTGATGAATGAGGACAAATGGTGCCGCCCTATACTTTTCAACAAGGGGGACCAGGTATGAGTCATATACTGAACTTTTGGTTGCGTTTCTATAGATCAGTTCAGTTTAGCTAGTAGACACCATGCTGGTTTTCAAGTCGCAAACACATTGGATATCTGTCCTATTTCATTGATCTATTTATGCATGATACATCACAGAAGTCTGTTAAACACCTTCGCATTCCATGCTAACAAAAACATTTGATGATGTCAAATGATTGACATGGAGTTTCATTCATTTTTTGCCAGGAACCTTTCCCTGTGGGGAACAACATCCGGCCTAGGTCCGGGAGGAACAGGCCGCTCCACAGCTCGGACACCAGAGGAGACGCGAGCCTGTCGACCTCGCCTAACCAGGAGAACTCTAGCCGCAGAGCGAACGCGGTCGAGGGCGAAGACTCGATGTTCGCTCACTAACTGGAGGACGGAGAAGCTGCAATAAATGTACCCCCAGTTTTGCTCTTTATTTTTCTCCCCGGCAAGGCTGGGGCGTGTAGGGAACAAAGTGTCCGAATGAGTCTACTGGCGATTCGCCGTAAGTTGCGCGCAAGGGTGCGCCCTCGTTCTTGCCCTGCCGACGAACTAGAGTTCGGTCAGGAGCAAGGAGGGCAAAAGGCGCAAGAGGTGATGTATGTTTTGGGTGTGTTCTGAGTTGGGACTTGTACAGTGAGTTGGAGGGGTGCTTGCATGCTAATTTGACTTGGATGTTTTTAATTTAAACTTGGTTAATTTTGCTGGGATTATCTTTGTAATTTTGCTCTGTATCATGATTGGATGCCAGCATTTCCTGCAATGATTGGGTGTCTTATCATTGCCACCCCAAAATATTTGAAGTTCTGGGTTTGTTCTAAGTCAAACAATCTTTTAAGTTTGACTAGGCATATGGAAATCATAGAACTTCACATGTTTGAGTAGTTTTGACTTTTGACTAATAAACATGCCGTTCCTCAAATAACTATTCTGAATAGTGACGTCACTATTCAGAAACAGAGGTGTTTGATTTCTCTCGCAAGTTGGTCATAAGCCGATCGAAGCAGGGCGTCACTATTCAGAATAGCCAGTGCTTCGGAAGAATCAGACTGCACAAGAACTGGTAGATCCGTATATTGACACGCCAGGCCATTTTTTTTTACAGTATTAATAATAGCTTTATTCAACAAAAGAACTCAACATCATCAGCCAAGAGGCTTTTCTTGAACCGGTAGATTTAGAGCAACTTTAATAGATACGTTAAATGAGCTATCCATAAAACAAATTGATATGCAGTACGAAACACGACATGACGGAATATACATGGCATAGTCATACGGCATACTCCCTCCATTTTTTAAAAAATGTACTTTCAAAATATTTGCTTTCACAAGTATTATTACATTTTTGTGAAAACTCGATCAAAGTTTAAACTAGTTTGACTTTTTAATAAAATTGAAAGTACACTCATTTAAGGATGGAGGGAGTAATTACAAATTTGAAGACAAATTGTTTCGCGGTACAAATTATAACCGGAACATCGCCGAAGCACACAAACACTGAAAAAACCACCTAATATGAGGTCATCGGAGGGCTTTGGAGTTTGCCTAAGGTCGTCTGAGGTTGCTGCTCCTCAAGGGTCAGGGTTGAAGCAGCTGCGAGTAGCTCTGTACCGCTCGACGGCAAGGTCGTACGACGACTGGGCAGCGACGTGCGTTCCCTTGCGCCATCTTCACCTCGTATCACGACATTCATAGCGGCCCGGAGTCGGATGTCGGCGTGAACCACCTCCGTGGTGTACGGAAGGGCGTAGCAGTTGAGCTCCAGGAACCACTCCCAAGCACGGTCGGAGGCTGAGTCACCGATGTTGTAGAAGAAATGCAAGCCGGACATGGGCTCGTGCCCCTATCGTAGCCGCAAGTAGCGCCACGCCCGGGATCTCCTCGGGAATTAGACACCATCTAATTCGTCATCGGAGTTGGCTACTCTACACGTGGAGAAAAGACGACGGAGGAGAGGGGGTTGGATGAGAGACGGGAACCCTACCCCCCCCCCCCCACACACACACACACGTCGTAGATATAGCGGTCGAAGCCGTGTTTTACGGGCCGACAGAATTATGGTGGTTCTGATCTGGAGAAAAACTTCGTCCATCCGCTGAAAAAACGCATATATACGGGTCGACAGCAGGAAGGCGCGTCTGCTAGAGTTTATCTTATAAAAGCAAATATTCCTTAGTTCTGCAAAAAAAAAACTACCGATATACGGTATCGAGACAAAAAAAACATCCCGAACAGGTACCATATATCGGGCCGAGACGCAATTTTTTTTGCTGTAAATCTCTCATTTTCTCTCCCCAGTTTGCCGCTCTCCGTATCCTATCCCCGGGTTACATTGGCAGGAGAGAAAGTTCCCCACTTTCACGCCTCCCGCACATGTCGCCGTCACCGCAATTTTGTTCGGTGCACCCCATTTCTCGGCTTGCCGTCGTGCACAATTCCGTCCAGGACATGCTGAAGCGGCCTAACCGGCGACCCTCCTGGTTGCGGCCGACTCTCCTATTCCTTCGACACCCGACGAGACACGAAAGCGGACGGGCAACCATGTCATTCATGGAGTCGACGACCCCACAAAGGAGGTCTCAAGAAGAAATCGATGAAATGTCACCGAGCCACGCCGCCGCTTCCTTCATCAGGTCCGGTCAATTCGAGTCGCGCCAATGACGTGTTCGTTGAAATGCCGTCGAGGTAAAAGCTTCTCTCTTTGCTATGGCCAATGAACTCCTCCACCTCCTTGGACTCCTAGGATTCTCAAATTTATTTTCTTTGAATTGTTGGATGAGAAACAGTGAACTTAAGTGCACCTCTTGTCAACTTTGAACCGGGAATGTATGTGCAAGGCGATGCAAATCCGGAGACGGGGGAGAGGGATGACGACGATGATGATGAAGTGGAAGAAGTTGATGAAGAAGAGCTTTATGGTACCCAAGGCAATTTCGCGAAGAGGACCAGATGTTTGTAAGTGGATGTTTGTCCCAAGTGAGAAATGCCCCTCCTAGTGTGAAAGTGCAATCATGCCCTTAATCATTTTTTGATGTTGATAACAATATACATATAGGGGACTAATAATGTTTGTCAAGTAACAATTGTGTGTGGATCATGGATCGATGATACAAGATAATTTATCAAAAAATGATGATCCAACTCATTGAAGCGTATGCTTTTCTCTAGGGATCTCCACGCCATTAAGAGAGGATCAGTAGGATTTTTTCGAGGGCTTGCTCAAACTATCATTAACCAACACATTGTTCACATTATTAAGTCATTCCACTATTGTGGTGTGATAACTTAAAATTTTATCATTAAGTTTACGAGAAACAAAGTAATGCATAAAGCAAGATGACATAATATAAATAGAGAAAAGTTGTGCAATACATCTAAATCCCTGTTGTTTTATCCTTAGTGGCAACAATACAAATACGCAAGATTGAACCCACTACTATGCACCACTTCCTCTGAAGATCAATCTCACACACGTGTCCAAGGCATATAAGATAGATCGAAAGCACACATAGCTACGAAATTAAACATGTATAAACCAACATAGATTCATTAAAATAACATGAACAATCTGATCCATAAACTCAAAATTCATCATGTCCCAACAGCACACATTGCATATTACATCAGATTGATTCCAACCCCCATTGCAAGAAGAGGGAACATAGTATTGAAGATCCAAACGAGAGAGAGAGATGCAACTAGTTTAAGACATGGACCTGAAGGTCTAAGAAAACTACTCACACATCACCATGGAGGCGGCAAGGATAACGTAGAAGCCTCTGGTGTTTACTCCCCCCTCTGGTAGCACGCCATAAGGAACCTAAAGATTGGTTCACCGAGGTCCAGGAGCATACGATGGCGAAAGCATAAGTCCCTCTATATATCGCAAAGTTTTGGAATTTATTGGATTTATTGGCGAAGGAATTAACATAAGGCTATGTCGGGAGGCCCCAGACGGGAGGTACCCCCCCCCCCCCCAGCATCGACATGCACCCGTGTGGGCACCAGAACATCGGCTGGTGGGCCTCCTGGTCTCACGTTGTTCCATTTGCTCCAGGAAAAATCAAGAAAAATCTCTAATAGTTTTCATGTCCAAAAAATAGGATTTCCTGTAAATTACAAAATAAATAGAAAACAACAACTGACTTGGGCAGTGGGTTAATACGTTAGTCCAATAAAATTAAGAAAAAATTATATGTAGCGCTATAAAAAGTGTATGGAAGTGATTCTATAATAGCATGAAATAATAAAAGAATATAGATACGTTGGAGAAGTATCATAAGACCACTGTTGTATTAAGATACTCCATCCTTTCTTCGAATATTTTCTTCTCTGAATGCCTGTTGCGGAGCCTCGCACTCAGGAAGGCCCCTGCCACCGCATGCATATTTTTGTTAGTGGGCGATAGTCATCCAGTCCTAGATATGCGGCGTTTTTAATGCTTGTGTCATCCTTCTGCTTAGAGCAGTTGTATATGTTGCCTGCATAGACTTTTATTTGGTTGATGGGTGATACGCGAGAGAGAATAATGGCATCTCACCCTTCGTTGGTTACCCCAAGTGGAAGGTGAGATGCAGCGTAGCGACAAGTTTCCCTTGGTGAAGATACCAAGGTTGAGAGTATCGACTAGTAGGACTCCGATAGTGATAAGTAGATAGTTGATGGCATGGAAGTGATAATGGCTTCTCGCCCTTCGTTGGTTACCCCAAGTGGAAGGTGAGATGTAGGATAGCTGCAAATTTCTCTCAGTGAAGATACCGAGGTTATCAATCCAGTAGGACTCCGATAATGATAAGTAGGTGGTGAAGCAAGCAACGCGCCGTTTGAGTTATTGCTCTCTTAACCTGGACCTGCACACAAACACTAATAACTTTGCTCCCAACGAAGTTCAGAGAGGTTGTCAATCTCTCCGGTCTTGTTGTTTACAAAGGATCAAAACGCAAGGGATAATGATAATGATAACAACTGAAAGTAAATACGGAAAAGGAAATAAGCTTGTAAACAATTATGGGAATATGGACCGGGGTCTTGTGATGTTCACTAGTGATGTCTCTCTCCCAAAAGATGATAAAACTGCTATGCGAGGTAAACAAATTACAGACAGGCAATTGACAGGATTATAAACGCATCGCAATGCTAACTATGCTACAACAGAAAGGAAGAGGCTCAAAAGCATGGGCAGTACGCCAAAATAAGTAGACCGAAATCCGACTGCATCTACTACCAATCATCCACCTTGAGATATCTATCCAGAACATCTCGCTTGTATTAAGTTGCGAGCCCCAGCCAAAGTGTAAACCCAAAGCAACAGACAACTGCATTAAAAAGAATTTTGCGTAAAGTAAACAATCCTTGCCACCGCGGTTATAAGCACCGTTGTTTTCCCCCTTGTGGCCACAGCTGATGGTACGAATTAACGCCCCCTCGTTGGTTACCCAAAGTGGAAGGTTGAGATGTAGACAGCAGCAAGTTTCCCTTAGCGAAGATGCTAAGGTTGAATGTCGAACCAATAGGACTCCAACAGATACAGGAAGTTGGTGAAAGTGAACAATGGCGTCGTTTACAACCGAGGTTGCTAACTTCACCTGGACCTGCACACACAGCAAATAACTTTGCTTCCCAACGAGTACAGAGGAGTTTTCAATTCCTCCGGCCTTCTTGTTTACAAAGGATAAAACGCAAGGAATAATAATGATAGTGATAGCAACGGAAAAGTAAATAAAGCAGTAAATTGATAGTGGGTGTAAACAGTATTGGAAATATGGACCGGGGTCCTATGATGTTCACTAGTGATGTCTCTCTCCCAAAAGACGACAAAATAACCATGCGAGGTAAACAAATTACAGCTGGGAAATTGACAGGATTATGTGCGCAAACCAATGCTAATTATGCTATAAAGAAAGAAAGAGGCTCAAAAGCATGGGCGGTACGCCAAGACAAGTAGACCGAAATCCATCTGCATCTACCTACTAATCATCCACCTTGAGATATCTATCCAGAACATCTCGCTGTTATTAAGTTGCGAACCCCACCTAAAGTGTAAACTCAAAGCAACGGACAACTGCATTAAAGAACTTTGCGTAAAGTAAACAATCCTTGCACCCGCAAGTACAAGCACCGTTGTTTTCCCCCTTGTGGCAACAACACATCCCCTAGACTCATGTTTCTGTCACTCAAGCTAGTCATCGGGGGGCATGAACCCACAATCATGCATAACGCTCCCTCTTGGAGTCACTACCTACTACTTGGCCAAAGCAATAAACAGCAACGAAGAACATGCAAGAATTACTCAAGAACATAAATATAAAAGAGGAGAATCAAATATATTACTCAAACACAATCTGAACATAATCTCATAATCCATCGGATCCCAGCAAACTCAGCATAGCAACAGCAGAAATATTACATATGTGCCTCGATCATGTAGGGCAGCTCACGAGGTCTAATCCATGAAGAACAAAGAGGGGAGGAGAACATCACATAGCTACTGATCATAGACCCATGGTCCAAGGTGGACTACTCACGGTTCATCCGGGAAGCGTCCATGGTGGTGGAAAAGCTCCCGGAGGTGGTTCCTCCCTCCGGCAGGGTGCCGGGAAGAGGTCTTCTGGTGCTCCCGATCTTGGAAGCGCGGCGGCGGCGGAACAGAGGAGAGATCGCGAAAAAGGGTTCCCGTCACGGGGGTTTCACGTCACGAGGATTATATGGGCGAAGGAGGGCATCCAAGGGGGCACCAGGGGTCCAGGCGGCCCTGGTGGGTCCCCTCTGCCCCCCCCCCCCCCTCCCTCGGTGATTCCCGAAGCTTCTTCTACGCTGATTTTTTATTGGATTTTTTCAAAATTTTGGAGCACTTTTAATATGGGGGAAACCTAAAATAGAGAAACAGCAGAAAACAGGAACTGGCACTAGGGTGCACTGAGTTAATAGGTTAGTCCAAATATGATCAAAAGTGTATGGAAGTTCATCAATATCATAGCAATATCACACAAAAGAGGCATGGAGCAAGCAAAAATTATAGATACGTTTTGGACGTATCAATAGCACATCCCCTAGACTCATGTTTCTGTCACTCAAGCGTGTCATCAGGGGGCATGTACCCACAATCGAGCATAATGTTCCCTCTTGGAGTTACTACCTACCAGTTGGCCAAAGCAATAAACAGCAACGGAGAACATGCAAGAATTACTTCGGAACAAAAATACAAAAGATAAGAACCAATTATATTACTCTATCACAATCTGAACATAATCTCATAATCCATCTGATCCCATCAAACTCAGCATAGCAAAAGCAGAAAGATTACATATGTGCCTCGATCATGTAGGGCAGCTCACGAGGTCTAAACCATGAAGAACAAAGAGGGGAGGAGAACATCACATAGCTACTGATCACGGACCCATGGTCCAAAGGAAACTACTCACGGCACATCCGGTAAGTGTCCATGGTGGAGGAGAAGCTCCCGGAGGTCGATCCTCCCTCCAGCAGGGTGCCGGGAGGGTCCAGACGGTGCTCCCGATCTTGGAAGTGCGGTGGCGGCGGAACAAAGGCGAGATCGCGAAAAAGTGTTCTGTCCTTGGAGGTTTCCCGTGACGGAGATTAAATAGGCGAAGGGGGGCAGCCAGGGGGGCCACCAGGAGTCCAGGCGCCCCCCTGGCCGCGCCAGGTGGCCGCCTGGGCACCTGGTGGTGGCCCCCTAGCCCTCCTTCGGGGCTCTGGAAGCTTCCGGTATGCTGATTTTTTATCTGATTTTTCTCGGATTTTTTGGAGCACTTTTTATATAAGGGAAAGCTGAAATAAAAAACAGTAGAAAACATAAACTGGCACTGGGGTGCACTGAGTTAATAGGTTAATCCAAATATGATCAAAACTGTATGAAAGTGTATCTAGATCATAGCAATATCACACAAAACATGCATGGGACGTATCAGTAGTGAAGCGAGCAACGCGCCGTTTGAGATATTTTCTCTCTTAACCTGGACCTGCACACGACACAAATAACTTTGCTCCCAAGAAGTTCAGAGAGGCTGTCAATCTCTCCGGCCTTGTTGTTTACAAAGGATCAAACGCAAGGGGTAATGATAATGGTGATAGCAACTAGCAAGTAAAAGCGGAAAATAAATGAGCGTGTAAACAGTGATGAGAATATGGATCGGGGTCCCGTGATGTTCACTATTGATGTCTCTCTCCCAAAAGATGGTAGAACTGCTATGCAAGGTAAAAAAAATTACAGCTGGGCAATTGACAGGATTAAAAACGCACCGCAAAGCTAACTATGCTACAAAGAAAGGACGAGGCTCAAAAGCATGGGCGGTACGCTAAAATAAGTAGACCGAAATCCAACTGCATCTACTACTAATCATCCACCTTAAGATATCTATCTAGAACATCTCGTTGGTATTAAGTTGCGATCCCCACCCAAAGTGTAAACCCAAAGCAACAGACAACTACATTAAAAACCACTTTGCGTAAATAAACAATCCTTGCAACCGCGGTTACAAGCACCGTTGTTTTCCCATTTGTGGCGACAGCACATCCCCTAGACTCATTTTTCTTTCAATCAAGCGTGTCATCAGGGGGCATGAACCCACAATTGAGCATAACGTTCCCTCTTGGAGTCACTACCTGCTACTTTGCCAAAGCAATAAACAGCAACGGAGAACATGCAAGAATTACTTAGGAAAAAAAATAAAAGATAAGAACCAAATACATTACTCAATCACAAACTGAACATAGTCTCATAATCCATCAGATCCCAACAAACTCAGCATAGCAACAGCAGAAAATTACATATATGCCTCGATCATGTAGGGCATCTCACGAGGTCTAAACCATGAAGAACAAAGAGGGGAGGAAAACATCACATAGCTACTGATCACAGACCCATGGTCCAGGGGAGACTACTCACGGGTCATCCGGGAAGCGTCCATGGTGGAGGGGAAGCTCCCGGAGGTCAATGCTCCCTCTGGCAGGGTGCCGGGAAGAGGTCTGATGGCGCTCCCGATCTTGGAAGCGCGGTGGCGGCGGAACAGAGGCGAGATCGTGAAAAGGGTTTCTCTCTAAGTGGTTTCGCGTCATGGAGAATATATAGGCGAAGGGGGGCAGCCAGGGGGGCACCAGGGGTCCAGGCGCCCCCCTGGCGCGGCCAAGCCCTAGGCCGCGCCAGGTGGCCGCCTGGGGCCCTGGTGGGTCCCCTCCGGCCCTCCTTCGGGGCTCCGGAAGCTTCCGTTGCGCTGATTTTTTTATCTGATTTTTCCCGAATTTTTGGAGCACTTTTAATATGGGGGAAACCTAAAATAAAAAAACAGTAGAAAACAGGAACTGGCACTGTGGTGCACTGAGTTACTAAGTTAGTCCAAATATGATAAAAATTATATGAAAGTGTATCTAGATCATAGCAATATCACACAAAACATGCATGGAGCAAGCAGAAACTATAGATACGTTTGGGACGTATCAGTGGGTCCGTAGTAGTTCCTCGGACTTTTACAGCTCAACTTCTCCCCTCTCCAGGCGTCTATTTTCCTTGGTAACCTTGAGGATATACCCTAAAACCTTCACCTAGACTGTCTCTTTGTGCCTCGTTTTTCAACGGCTCGTTAATTGCTTCAATCTCATTATCATAAAATTCTTCCACCTCGCAGATTTATTTCGGGGTCATATTTGGTGTGTCCGCCATGTAGCAGGCATACATAGAACCTTCCATGGGTGAAGAGGCATCACGGATGGCGGGAGACTATCAGTTGAGTCTCCTGTCTCCTCGAGGTCTTCTAACTCCTTGGTTCCCTCGAGGACGGCGGTGAGGTCTTCAACGTTAGCGATGAAGTGGGTGGTGTGTGCTTAAAAACCTGGTTTTTTGCTCTTGGGCCTGGCATGAAGCCATACCCTGGAGGACAAGATTTACGCATGAATCTGATGAGTACTCCAGATCACCAAAGTAAATGATCTAACCTGGAGCGCACGTGTCAACTTTGTTGAGGTTGTCGATCGAGTCAGCGCCATAGCACATAATGCTGGAAGCGAAGATGTGACCTAGCGTGTAGATTGTGTTGGTGTCAACTGTGGTCCCATCTGATCTCTAGGTTTACCAAGAGGGACATGTATGGTCTACCAGTATTGGAGTTGATTCCGACAAATCCCTCGATAGGGTACCACGGCTAGGAAAATATATCAAATGGAAAACAGGAGACCAGATTAACCAGGTTCATGCCCTTAGGTATCAAGGTAAATTCTACTCTTACTCGTGTTGTATTATTGTGATGGGTTGTAGAGAGTACAAGTTAGAATAGAGGGATAGATCTCAATGTAATCCAAGGTGTTCTATAGCTCATCCCCGACTTATATAGGCTACTCGGCTCGATTACAATGTCCTAATCAGCTAGATCGGTGGAGGAGAGTCCTCCATGAATACTGGTTTCTTGTCTTCCATCTCCTCGGCGGCGCCGGCCGGCACTCCGTCGTCAGCAGTAGGAGGATGGCGGCATTAAAGTAGTCTATCCTCGCATGTTGCTCGCTGAGGAACTAGCAGTTGGCGTCCACCTTGCGCTCCAACTGAATGGAGTCGATGATCACCTTCTGTTCACTGTGGCGAGATTCGCCAAGACGGTCGCCTCGACAGCGCGCCAAAGTAAGCTCGTCATCCTCCCCACGTATGTTGCGGTCGGGCGGACTGCGATACTTTAGTTCTTGGCAAGCGAACAAATCTGTTATTCGTGTTGCAGATCCCGCTATGCAGGTCTCTAGATTGATGGGCTTGGGCGCTTCCCTTTTCTGCGAGGTGGCAGTCGGCGGAGAGGCGCACCATCATCGGGGTTGGTTCGTGTGGTGACCACTCCGGTCTGCGACAGCGACTTCGTTGCGGATTGTGATGATCACCGGAGGGTCTTTGCAAGGATTACTCTCTTTGGATCTGGTGATTGAACGACGGCTTGACGCAAAGGGTATGGTTGTGGGGCGGCATTAGCACATGTAGCTGCTAGGATGGTGGAAAAGCGGTGGAGACAACACACGATTGACTCCGATGATGGTACTTCTTAAGTGCCAGGTCTCGAGCTCCGGGGTGAAAACCTAGGACTGGCCTGAGTTGGCTCTACCTGGCAATGGCGATGTTTTTGCGCCGTTGTCTTGTTGAAGGTGTTGCTTGGATATGCTCGAATTGGTTATTCAGGGTGAAAACCTAAACTCTGACCTTTGGTGGCTATATCCTTTGACGGCGGTGCTCGAGCGTCGCTCCCTTCCTGAAGGCATTGCTATTGAAGAACCTCCTTGTCCTTGTGTTGTCATAAAATGGTTTGTGCGGATATGGTCTTTATTGTAGTTTGTCGATTGTGGGTAGCTTTGGTCTTATAAAACTTTGCTATTTGCCGGTGAGTTTCCGTGTGTGCGTTAGTGGTGGTTGTGTGCATCTTAACTATGCAGAGGCCAGGTATATGCTCCTTATGTTTGTATCCACTTGATACTTGATGTTTGTGTTAATAAAATCCACTCTTTATCGAAAAAGGTGGTGTGTGTTTGCCTTTACATGATCAAGGAAATCTTGGTTATTCTTTCTATCTTCTTAATCAATGAAGCCAGTGATTGCTCGATCTTTCAAAGCCCCTATTTAGTTGTCGCAAGCGAAAGCCCTTAAATAGGAGTTTTTGGTTTCGAACCTAGAAGCCGGAAGCCGCTGCTGGAAAAGCCCAACCAAACACCCTCTAAACTAGTGATACTATCCTCGGGCACCAACATGTTCGGACATCTTCAGGCACAGATGAGGTTAAGTTAATTATATGCCCTTGGAATAGTCCAGATCAATCACTCATAAAACACATTAACTTGATTCATTTGCTCCGTTTTGACAACAATAAAAGTTGATGCAACCTAGGTATGCTGTTATGAGAATACCACTTCCATTTCAAAAAGCAGTGCGTAATGCTTATGTTTTCACTCTAGAAACATAGACCATACTTATAATGCTAAATATGCCAACAAAAGCACTTCACATGCCAACCAATAAACTTGGTTCAAACTCAGAAAAAACAATTGGGCCAAACTTTAGATAAATGTTCACTTACATGATGCAAAAGCACTACCATGCAAGCCAGTAATCATCTAACCTACCAACTAGAGCATTTCACCCTAAGCAATCAACTGGAAAAAGGCCACGCAATTGTCAATAGTTCAATCATCATCAATTGCAATTACTTAATAATAATAATATCCAGGATCCATATAGGAGGGGGTACGGTACTAACTTAACTACACGATTCCGACCCAAAACAACTGCCAGCAGCAGCAGCAGCAGCAGCAGCAATGAAGTTCCACTTCCAGCACCAGTCAGTCTCCAGCCAAGAGACAATGGCGCAAATAGTCTTCAGAATATAAACCATATACTATATAATACGCGAAGAATACTCAACCAGCCAAAAATCGGAGCTCCTTCAATGGTGGTGGCATCAGCCTCGGCGCCGCTCCTCCCCCTTCGCTTCCGACGACGACCTTCAGTTGTCCGCCTTGGTGTTGCTCCTGGTCCTGGTGGCAGGGCTCCCACCAGTAACCAACCCGCCGCTGCTCCTGGTCGCCCGGCGAGGGGTGCTCACGGCAGCAGCACTGCCGTCAGACTCGCCAGTAGCCGCTTTGCCGCCCTTCCTTGCCGTCCTGCGAGGGCTGCCTCCAGGGGTCTCTTCAGCTGCAGCAGGGCTGGCCTTCTTCCTTTTGCCACCACCAGCTGCAGTGGCCGTCTCTTCAGCAGCAGCAGGGCTGGTCTTCTTCCTTTTACCGCCGCCAGCTGCAGCGGCCGTCTCACCTGCAGACCCCTTGCGCTTCTTCTGAACCTTCTTGTCACCTTCCTTGTTTTCTGCACCCTCAGAATCCTTCTGCTCCTCTGGTTGCATCACAGCATCCTTCTCTTCAACTGCAGTGTCCGCATCAGGAGCAGTGGTCTTGATCTTCTCATCTTTGGCTTCCTCCCCGTCTCCCTTGAGCTTCTCAAGCTTCTTCAGATCATCTTTGCTTTTAACCAAGATTTTGACAACAGTAGCATCAGCATCCTCTTCTCCAGCCTTGTTCTCAGCACCATCATTCTCTTCCTCGTTCAAGCTGCTGTCATCCTCTTCCTTCTCCAGAGCATCCTCTTCTTCATCCTCGGCAGATTCCTCCATGTCTTGCTTATCCTCAGCCGCCTTGCTAAGCAGATTTTCAATCAGCTCCATCATCTCTCGGTTGATCTGCATGGCAAATATCAAGAAGCATCAGCAAGCAAAACATACTGTTACAAGCCAAGTGCCATGCTTCAACAGACTTGTTTTTTAATTTAATACCTGCGGGTTCTCCAGGAAGTCACAAATGTCAGTTGGGCAGGAGGGGCACGTCTTAACAATCTTCTGTGCCCGCAGAGTCCGGCCACCTCTGCTTCTTTCCCTCATTGAAGCCTTTTCATCAAATGCATCGAGCAAACAAGTTTTGCAGAAGTTATGCCCACAGGGAGTAGTAAGTGGTTCTTTCATCGCATTCCGGCAAATGGAACAGCCAAACTCTGTACAAACCGAGCAACACAAGCAGGTATTAAGTGAATGCTTGGAATAGATTCCAGTTCTTATAAGCCGCATACTGCAGCAATCAAAACACAGAACAAAAATACTAACCCTTCAACAGCCTCTCATTCACAGACATGTGAGCACGCTTCTGGTACTTCCTGAATTGCTTGTCCGTTTCAGGATCACCTGATTGGATAGGCCGCTTGCTGATTGGTGGGTCCTTCACCCACTTCCAGCCATCCTTTGGCTATTACAACCAAATATAGAGGATCAGTGGTGACAATGTATGCTACTTAGTAAGTAATAACATCAAGAGAGGAAAACAGACATACATCATAATCCCATGAAGGAGTTCCTTTCCTTTCAGTTATGTCAGTTGCACCTTGCAGCTCCTTGATCTTGGGCAGTGGTCTTGGCCGGTCACCATGAAGATCACTAAAACCCGGATACCACAACATCAGTGTAAGTAATGCACATTGTTTTCAAGACACAAAAGGTAACCGTTTTTGTCAAACCTGGTCCAAGGAGCTGGTTCATTGTCACATCGTACAAAGAGATACCTGCAGACCTTGTACGTACCCTGAGAACGGAATTAAAAGAATAAATATACATTGATTTTCCCTTCCATGGGCAATGGGTCAAAGTAGAGAGCAGCATGTGGAACCTCGGTAAAGGATGTAAAATTACCTGAACACCAATCTTCCTCCAACATTTCTCAATTCTGTAAACTCCATCATACCTCACACCACTTTCAGGAGCATACGAAGACCGCTTCTCTTTGTGGGACCTTTTCAAAATAGCATAGTCAAGCATAAGTTACACAAACAAGATGAAAATTAAATTCATTTACAGTGTGTAGCTGACTGCATCATATCACTGTATTACCTAATTATCAAATGCTGATATTAGAGGAAATAATTATGTAACAAGAACACACCGTACAACTCTGACAGGGTAGCCCTTCTGGCAACTAAGACGCAAAGCAGCATTCATCTTTTCAAATTTCTGATCAGAAGATTGGTCCTTGTTTGTTCGCTTGTTCCCACTAAGATCTCTTCCACCACTGTCAGCACAAAATATTTACAGAAATAAGTGCTCATATGTAGGATCGGACAGAAAAGTAGAATGAGAGCAAGTGGGTAAGCTAGCAAACCTTCCAGTATACAGGAACCACTCCCCATGGTCCTCGTCGTCTATGTAACCGCCTGACAGCGCTACTGACTGAGCACCATGTGTGGACTGGCCAGCAATACCAGCTACATGAGGAAAATGAGCACCCCATTGCCTGCACTCAAGGCGGTCTTCCCAGGTTTCTCCAACTAATACACCAAGATTCCTTTTGGGATCATTCTGTGCTGGAATGGGGCCAAAATGATCAGGTGCAATAGTCACAAAGATCTGGCCACTTGAAGCATTCGCTTTCCCAGCCTTCTTTGCTCTGTCAGTTGTGAAAGCCTTGTCGGGTCTAGCCTCATTTCTTATGTAATGAACAGTGTTAGCCGAGCCACCTGTGTTACCGCTCTTTGCAGTCCTGGCCATACGGATAACTGAAACCAACGCTGCATTAATCCTTGGTTGTTCAGCCATTTTGGATGGGATTGTTCCCCTGCATTTTCCACATGTCCTTTTTCCACTGCGAACCCACTTTTCAAAGCACTTCAAACAGAAGTTGTGGCCACATGGTGTCTACAAAGATTCAAAAGTAGAATGTGGTGATTAGAGACAGCACCAAATATATAGTAGGCAGGAATATGTAATTGTAAGTGAAGTATTTAGAACAAAATAATAACATAGAAGGGATGCTCAGATATGAAATCATAATCACACATAACATTACATACAAAACAGAAGTAGAAATAGCTATTGACAGATTATGCACAAATTTATCATTGTTTTCGGCTAAAAAGTGTGCAAACATGACAAGTGGCAATATCCTTTCAAATATACAAACAGTTAAAAGGCTTCGCATATGTCCGCAACCTTGTGAAGGAGAGGCTACGTCAAGCAACATTTCATGCCAGCACAGGGTGTCAATAATAATTTCCGACTGATATTACAAACCAACAGGTCAAAGAGTGTTTCATGTGCCAAAGTCCAACCAACCAAAGTAGGTACAGATCAAGGACTAGCCAATAACTATGCTGGAACCTGATGGTCAAACAACATATTGACTGGAATCACAGATAGAGAGGAATGTGCAATAGGTAAGTGGTGAACCATAAAATCAAATGGATGTTCAACACAAGTATCAACAGAAAAGTCTACAGGGCAATTGCAGGCACACCTTGTTGTGAACCAAGCCATCTGGTTTCAAGTACTTACACCAACAAAGTATATAGTATGGCAGCTGGCTATGGTATGTAAACCTGACTCAAATTTCAGTAGCATTGATGATGAAAGGAAGCATAAAAACCATGTACTCAACAAACTCTTGAAAGAAACCAAATAGTTGACAATAACAAGTATTATTCACTTTTGTTTGTAAATTAATACTCAGCTAATTAACATTGAGGAAGTTTGGAGATTTGTGTGTAACCGACACAAGCCCCAGTGACATATCACGATATTGTTTTTGCCACCATTGAACTGCACATAGACCATTGATTAATCATGTTGCCACATACACAACAGACAAAATACGCTAGACAGTAGATAACAGAAAATATAAGGGCAAAACATTTGGTCGAGAGACGGCCATAGTTAAAAAAGGGACAATTAGGCGGGCGAAGCGCACCTAGGCAACAGCAAAACACCTAGCACTACATTGCGTTTAATCTGCGCATAAGTGTGCGCTTTGGTCAGAAAAACACAAGGCAGTTGCAAAACACACACTTAACACCTAGCGCTGTTTTGAACTATGCAGACTGAATATTAGCAATCCAAGGGGCAAACAAGCCAATAGAGGTGAATAAACTTAACAAACCAGCAAAAGGAGCAGGAAAATGATGCCATCTATAGTAAATTGGAAATGGCAGTACACAACAAATGACCAGGCTATTCAGTTATCATCTTAATAACATGTAGATGCAACTAGCATATTTGTTTCCTTTCTTAAACACAACACTAATGGGTCTCTTATGTGTCAAGTGGCCAGGTTAGTACAATTTTTAGCAACTGTTAGAGTTTACAGGTGATTACCCACAATAGACAAAGCTGTAATGCTTTACTAGTATATGACTACAGACAAGCACCGAACATGCATGCCACCATCAGAAAATAAAAGGTGATTTGGCAATAAACAGAAATAAAGCATAGGTGATGTAGAGCTGGAATTCATGTCCACAAATGCAAGCATTGCAGAATGACACCCCTACCAGGAAAATGCCATATTTGTTGCTACAAAAAGTTTGAATGTGATTAGCACAAAACAGAGGATGCTGGCATCCTTTACTTCCTATCGAACTACAGGCAAGCATGGAACAAGCATGCCAACAAAAAATGGTGATGCGGATTTACAGCTGGTCTAGAGCAAGGATTTGTAAGCGATGCAGAAGAATACTCGCAGATAAATGACAATTCTGCTGCTAACATGTGAATATGTGATTATCCCAAAACAGACAAGGCTGTCATCATTCACACCTATCTGACTACAGACAAGCACCCAACATGATGCCATCAGAAAATAAAAAATGCAGTACCAACAACAACAAATAGATCCCAGCTGTCCTGGAGCTAGGATTTAGATGTGTGGATGGCAATGCTGAACAATACTGTCAGGTAAATGTCAATTCTTGATGTTAAAAGTTTGCAGGTGATTAGCACATAACAGAAGAAGAGGTGAACATTTGATCTTATATTTTGCTGTTATGAAGTTTGCAGACTGGTCCAAAACAGACGGGTGATGTGCTGCGCCCCAGCAAGCAATAAAAGACTGAAATTAACTGACATTGAAGGGTATTAGGTTGGAAATGAGGAGACGGTGGTTGATTATGTGGAGATGAATGGGAGCGGTGACCCAGGACGAAGCTGGACAGATAGATCGACCGATCATTTACTGCTGCTGCAGGGCGCATCTAAAGGTCATACTACGTATATTTGACCATTTATGACAAGCAAAGAAACAGAAACGACATATCGCAACAACAATACGTCCAACGAGCGGCACGAGATCCGCGGCCAGATACAGTAAATAATTGCGAAATACTAGCAGGAGTACTGCTAGTACTCCAGCAGAGCAGAGCAAGGGATATACTACTAATTAAGTAATATGCAATTATTTAAATAAAAACTGGTGATGATGGCTGGAAAGGGGAAGGGGAAAAGGCCGAGATTGGGGAGGGAATGGCGCTCACGGTGACGGGGCGCTCGGGGAGCTTCATGCAGAAGACGCAGCTGAAGTTCTTGCCGACGATCTCGAGCGCGTCGTCCTCGTCCTTATCGTCGTCGTCCTCGGCGGCGGCGTTGGCGGCGGCGGCGCTGTTGCCGCCGAGGAGCTCCTGGCGGCGCCTGGCCTTGTCCTGCTCGGAGAGGGCGGGGTCGGCCTCGATCTGGCGGATGGCGGCGAGCAGCCCGGCGCCCGCGGCCGAGGCGGTGGGGGCGGGGGCCGCGGACGGGGATCCGTCGTCGCCGGAGCAGTCGGGGCATGCCCAGGCGGCGGCGTCGGCGAGCGCGGGGGGCCTGGAGAGGCAGGGGGAGTGCCACGGCGTGGCGCAGGTGGCGCAGCGGAGCAGCTCGACCTCCGGTGGGGCCGGGGCCTTGCACACCATGCACACCCCGTCCCCGTCGCACGGCAGGTCCGGCATCTTCTCGTCTCCGGCGGCGGCGGCTAGGGTTTTGGGGGTGTGGGTGGGAATGGGGAACGGGAGGGAGGGAGGTTTTGAAATTTTGATTTGGGGGAAGGATTGTGGAGAGGGGGGAGGGGAGGGGATGGTCTCCTGGCTTTCTCCCTCCCTTCCTTCCGTCCGGCTATTTCTAGCCCGTCTCCGTCCAGTCCGCGCGTGATGGTGGGGTGGGGGGGTGGGGCCCGCGTGACAGTGGGCGCGCACTGGCCGCGTCCGTGCGTTGGGTTGGGTGCGTGGGGGAGGCTGGGGAGTGGGGGCGGGGTGGGATGGGGCCGGTGTGTCGGCGGGGGTGTGGGTGGGAAGGTGGGGGTTTGGGGTTTTCGGGGGGTGGGCGGGCAGGGAGCGCGCCAAAGGTGAAAGTGGGCGGGGTGGAATGACGGGACTGCCCTCATCTCATCATGGGTCGCCTCGGTTTGGACTTTTGGCGCTCTGGCTGGTCTCCCTCCCTCTTCGCCGCTGTGAAAGAAATTTCGTTTACTGTTTTTTACTCAGCCTGATGACATGGCATGAAGGGATGTGTGACCTGACCTGACCTGACCTGACTTCACAGTGTGTACTCCTAGCCAACTAGCCAGCCATCAATCTAGGTGCCATGCCAATATAAAGATCCAAATCGAGCACGGCACAACGGAACCCTTGGCTATAAACCGTAAGAAAGAATATTCTAGAATGTGTCTTTTATTTTTCCTTTTTTTTTTCATCTTCCTTGCGGGGGGTGGGCATGCGCTGGAGGCCCCAATCGGTGGCATGGCGGGGATGGGCACAGGGTGCGCGAGCGGCGCGGCGGCCTGAGCCATGTCATCTGCTCGTAAGTACCCAATTCAAACCGGCGGAGGCCTATTTCGGCCGGTAGTGGCGGATTCCGAGGTATGCGGTGGACTTGCGACGGCACGGCCTTTCCGACAAGGTTTGACCAGAATACGGGGCACCCTCGGTTTGGACTTTTGGCAGCCTGGTCTCCCTCCGTCTTCGCCGCTATGAAATCTCGTTTACTGTTTTTTTGCAGTAGTACTGCTTATTGTTACTGAGCCTAACATGACATGAAGGGATGTGTGACCTGACCTAACCTGACTTGGCCTGACCGTGTGTAGTAGTAGCCAACTAGTCATCCATCAATCTTGGTGACATGCCATGCCATGGGAACTGCCCTGTACCATCTCAGTATTAAAGCGACTCTAGCGGAACCGTATCCCGTGAACCCTTAAAAGCGCGGTATTAAGATCCAAATCGACCACGACAGGACGGTACCCTTGTCTATAAACCGTAAAAAGGAATATTTTGGAATATATCGTTTCTTTTTTCCTTTTTTTCTTTTTTTCTTCATCTTCCTCACGGGGCTGGGCATGCGCTGGAGGCAGGGGCGGGCGTGCCTAGACCTGGGCGTCCGCGGCCCAATCGGTGGCATGGCGGGGACGGGCGCAGGGTCGGCGGGCGGCGCGGCGGAGCATGACCAGTGCGAGCGGCGCGGCGGCCTGAGCCATGCCATCTGCTCGCAAGTACCGTCTAGCTCCAATTCAAACCGGCGGAGGCCTATTTCGGCCGGTGGTGGCGGATTTCGAGGTATGCGGTGGAATTGCGGCGGAACGGCCTTTCCGATGAGGTTTGACCAGAACACGGGGCACCCTCGGTTCGGCCTTCCAACCTGTAAACATAAGGGTATTGGGTGTGGATTTAACAGTTCCCTTTAAAAAAATACAGGTTTTGCCACTCTTAAGGGTTCTGTTCTGGCCACTTTTTTCAACTGAAACCGTAAAACCGAAAAAATTTATGGGTTTGACCACTTATAAGGGTTCGTTAGAGCTGCTCTTATGTGTGCTTGGTCTTGTTCTTTCTCTCTAAAATTTTAAAAAAAAACATGTGGCCGCGCCTTGTTAAGTGATATATTATTTTGATGTAAATTTTGTTTTAACTTTATGTAATTGATATATTTTATTAGATTATCAAATATAAAAGATTGATTGATATTTTTTTATAAAACATACATTAATTGCTATTTATTGAGTTACTAAAGATGTCTTTGGGATGATGAGCAAAACACGCGTTCGATCAGAGAGAAAAAAATCATAATCCCTTCGATCAATATTGATTATCGTCGATGTATATCTACCACAAAAATATATCTGCATACATCTATTTCGGCGATAATTAATATGGATGGAAAGCGGTACATCTTCTTTTTAATAATGGAGATGTGATAGGAACAACACGGAGATCGGTTGGTTCCAAGAAAGGTTGAAAACATGGTGAAAAGAATTGGATGTGATGGAAACAACACAAAGATTGAATGTTCCAAGAAAATATTTAAAAATAATTGTAAATTTTGTGTTTGACTATGAATTGGTAAAAGGGATGAGCAAAACACGTGTTCGATGGGAGAGAAGATCACAATCCCTCTGATCGATATTAATTATCGTTGATGTATATAGCATTAAAATATGTCTATATACATCTATTATGGCGATAATTAATATGAATGGAAAAGGACTACGTACCTTTAAAGTAGTAGATATATAGAAGGAGATGTGATGGAAACAACGCGGAGATTGGATGATTCTAAAAAATTACAAATAAATGATTTAAAGAATTCCTTCACATTTGTAGGAATTCTTTCAAACCTAACCATGAGATTTCTATGTTACTTAGGAATAAAGTTGAGTCGATAAAAATAAGAACAAAGTAAGTCAAAATATAGGAGGTAAAGTTATGACAAAAAAATGGTATGTATAGATTACCGATCATAAATGGGAGGGGGCGGCAGAGGCTCCCATGGTTGTCGTTAGGAGAACGGGTGTTCTCCTTTCCAGTCGAACCACGGGATTTCGACACAGATGATCAACCTTCCTCGTCTGGGTCTCACCCTTTAGCGTAGCGTTACACATACACCATCTCGTTGCAAGAATGGTTTGACATCTCAGACGGTGGTGGAGAAGGGGGAGATATTGCCTAAGTTTTTGTAGGTTGGGTGTAGAAGGGGAGCGGGGTTCTTCCGGGATCCAGATGGTGTGCTTCATTGCTTTCCTCCTTACTCCTATTTTGTAGCCTCCTCGTGTTTACCGTGGCGGGAAGGGAACCGGGGGGTAGGACCCATTTGCTAGTGGTAACGGGGGCGTGGATTAATTGTTGCCCTTCTAGATTGGAATCGGTCGTTCATACACGCGTTATGCGCGTCGGTTCCCTTCCACTCATGGTAATTTAGCGGTGTGGGTCCTGCATGCCAGTGGTGTGAGAGTATGACATGTGGGTTGTGTGACGTGTTGGACATTTTGGGGAGGATGTGCATCAATGTGATTGTTGGAGACATGCCTAAGATGCAATCGTGTGATGGTATTATTTCCTTATGTATTCATGAGTTATTCATGTGACGGGATTTGGATGCATCGACGAAGTATGCACCAACTTTCGAATGAGAATGGTCAATGCACGGGTACCGAAGAGACGAGGAAAATACGAATAGATGGAAGTTCCAAGAATCGAATACTCACATTAGTCAAAAAAACACATCCACTTATTATCGGAATTTTTAAGTCTACTTAAGAGAAAACAAAGAACCATGTTTCACAAGAAGAGTGTATGGGGATTTGTTTATCTTTACACATCTCGATCCATCCTACATGAGGGATTACTTATAGCCATTGCACAAACGAGGATCAACTAAGAAGACGAATGTCTCGATTAATTTTGTTTTTGTTAATAGGGCATGACATACGACACCTATCACTAATTGGTGCGATCTCAATCGCACAAAAGTTCAACATTACTCAAACAATACATGTGGTTGTGTATGTGTGCCCAAAAGTTGTTACGTGTCAACTGTGAAGATACTAAAGAAAAATCTTGAAACGTACCAGAACACGATACTTAGCGCGTTTAGAGCGCGCGGGGTGACACGTGAAAGAAAGTAGGCGGCCCTTATCTATTTATTTTCTTGAGACAGGCGGCCCGAAATCACTAGTTTTAGAGTACTCGTATCAACGAATAGCGCGCTTCCTCTGCGCGAGCCAAGTGGCGCGTTCTGGAGCTTTTTCGCTTTTTAGAGACACGAGTGTCTCTTGTGGAGGCACGATAGTGCCTTTTCACGGATGCATGACATTGCCTTTCACGGAGGCACGAGTGCCTTTCATGGAGGCACGATATTGCCTCTCGCGAAGGCACAATCGTGCCTCCCGTGGAGGCAAGCTCGTGCTTTAAAAAAAATATTTTTCACCAAAACGTATAGAAAAAATGTGCGAAAACCGAGAAAGTCGAAAAAACCACAAAAAAATCAATTTTAAACACCAAAAATAGGTACACAAAAATAAAAAAAATAACGTGGCGTTGTTCGCTGGGTCGGACCGCGAATGAGTACTCTAGGTCAATCACTAGTTAGCGGGCACCCTCCCGCGCGGTCCCGCAGAGGTCTTTTTGGCGTTTCTCTGGATCCACCACGTGTTCGTGTTTTTACTGTGTCCCGCGCGAAACAACAACAGTGTCTACGCGCGGACTCTCATGTGGTTGCGCGAGGACCTATGGCTGGATCGTGACTGAAAAACTGGGCGAAAACTGTGTTTGTGGCTAAAAAAACTGTGACTGAAAAACTGGGTTGTGACTGCGTGAAAAACTATGGCTGAATTTGTTTCTCCGCTGTGGTTGCACGCTGATGGCGTGGAAGTGGTAATGGCTTCTCGCCCTTCGTTTGTTACCCCAAGTGGAAGATGAGATGTAGGATAACAACAAATTTTCCTTATGTAGAGGATAGGGTTTGTCTCCAGTAGGACTCCGGAGATGATAAGTAGATGCTAAGGAAACAATGGCACCGTTGATGTCACGAGAGTTTACTTCTCGCCCCTCATTGGTTACCCAAAGTGGAAGGTTGAGATGTAGACGACAACAAATTTCCCTCGGTGAAGATACCAAGGTTTGTCTCCAGTAGGACTCCGATAACGACAAGAAGGTGACAACGGCGTCAGAGATTGGCGGTTGTCGTAGATCTGCACACAGAACAGATAGCTTTGCTCCCAACGAGTACAAAGGGTTGTCAATCCCTCCGGCCTTGTTGTTTACAAAGGATAAAACGCACGGGATAATAATGATAGTGATAGCAACGAAAAAATAAATAAAGCAGCAAATTGATAGTGGGTGTAAACAGTATTGGAAATATGGACCGAGGTCATATGATGTTCACTAGTGATGTCTCTCTCCCAAAAGACGATAAAATAGCCATGCGAGGTATACAAATTACAGTTGGTCAATTGACAGGATTATGTGCGCAAACCAATGCTAATTATGCTATAAAGAAAGGAAGAGGCTCAAAAGCATGGGCGGTACGCCAAGACAAGTAGACCGAAATCCATCTGCATCTACCTACTAATCATCCACCTTGAGATATCTATCCAGAACATCTCGCTGATATTAAGTTGCGAATCCCACCCAAAGTGTAAACTCAAAGCAACGGACAACTGCATTAAACAACTTTGCGTAAAGTAAACAATCCTTGCACCCGCAAGTACAAGCACCGTTATTTTCCCCCTTGTGGCAATAGCACATCCCCTAGACTCATGTTTCTGTCACTCAAGCTAGTCATCGGGGGGCATGAACCCACAATCATGCATAACGCTCCCTCTTGGAGTCACTACCTACTACTTGGCGAAAGCAATAAATAATAACGAAGAACATGCAAGAATTACTCAAGAACATAAATATAAAAGAGGAGAATCAAATATATTACTCAAACACAATCTGAACATAATCTCATAATCCATCAGATCCCAGCAAACTCAGCATAGGAACAACAGAAATATTACATATGTGCCTCGATCTTGTAGGGCAGCTCACGAGGTCTAATCCATGAAGAACAAAGAGGGGAGGAGAACATCACATAGCTACTGATCATAGACCCATGGTCCAAGGTGGACTACTCACGGTTCATCCGGGAAGCGTCCATGGTGGTGGAAAAGCTCCCGGAGGTGGTTCCTCCCTCCGGCAGGGTGCCGGGAAGAGGTCTTCTGGTGCTCCCGATCTTGGAAGCGCGGCGGCGGCGGAACAGAGGAGAGATCGCGAAAAAGGGTTCCCGTCTCGGGGTTTTCACGTCACGGGGAATAAATAGGCGAAGGGGGGCAGCCAGGGGGGCCACCAGGGGTCTAGGCGGCCCCCTGGCGCGGCCCCACCCTAGGGCGCGCCGGGAGGGCGCCTGGGGCCCTGGTGGGTCCCCTTTGGCCCCCCCCCCCCCTCGGTGATTCCAGAAGCTTCCTATACGCTGTTTTTTATTGGATTTTTCCCGAATTTTTGGAGCACTTTTAATATGGGGGAAACCTGAAATAGAAAACAGCAGAAAACAGGAACTGGCACTGGGGTGCACTGAGTTAATAGGTTAGTCCAAATATGATCAAAAGTGTACGGAAGTTCATCAATATCATAGCAATATCGCACAAAAGAGGCATGGTGCAAACAGAAATTATAGATATGTTTTGGACGTACCAACCGTTTACGACAAACGTTGTTTCCTTGACCTGGACATGCACACGACACAATTAACTCTGCTACCAACGAAGTTCAGAGAGGTTGTCAATCTCTTCGGTCTTGTTGTTTACAAAGGATCAAACACAAGAGATAATGATAATGATAGCAACTAAAAGTAAATAATAAAAAAGAAATAAGTTTGTAAACAGTGATGAGGATATGGACCGGGGTCCCGTGATGTTCACTAGTGATGTCTCTCTCCCAAAAAACGATAAAAAAATTATGTGAGATAAACAAATTACAGGAGAGCAATTGACAGGATTATAAATGCACCGCAATGCTAACTATGGTACAAAAGAAAGGAAGAGACTCATAAGCATGGGAAGTACGCCAAAATAAGTAGACTGAAATCCATCTGCATCTACTACTAATCACCCACCTTGAGATATGTATCGAGAACATCTCGCTGGTATTATGTTTCGAGCCCCACCCAAAGTGTAAACCCAAAGCAACATACAACTACATTAAAAAGAACTTTGCGTAAATTAAACAATCCTTACAACCACGGTTACAAGCACCGTTGTTTTCCCCCTTGTGTCCACAACACATCCCCTAGACTCATGTTTCTGTTACTCAAGTGTGTCATCAGGGGCATGTACCCACAATCGAGCATAACGTTCCCTCTTGGAGTCACTACCTACTACTTGGCCAAAGCAATAAACAACAACGA
This sequence comes from Bromus sterilis, assembly GCA_950022295.1. NCBI lineage: Eukaryota > Viridiplantae > Streptophyta > Magnoliopsida > Poales > Poaceae > Bromus > Bromus sterilis. The sequence continues at coordinate 297,755,287 of OX465601.1, read as the reverse complement.
AGAACATGCAATAATTACTTAGGAACGAAAATATAAAAGATAAGAACCAAATATATTACTCTATCACGATCTTAACATAATCTCATAATCCATCAGATGCCATCAAACTCAACATAGCAAAAGCAGAAGAATTACATACGTGTCTCGATCATGTAGGGCAGCTCACGAGGGCTAAACCATGAAGAACAAAGAGGGGAGGAGAACATCACATAGCTAATTATCACGGACCCATGGTCCATGGAAACTACTCACGACACATCCGAGAAGCGTCCATGGTGGAGGAGAAGCTCCCGGAGGTCGATCCTCCCTCCGGCAAGTGATACGTCCAAAACGTATCGATAATTTCTGCTTGCTCCATGCATGTTTTGTATGATATTGCTATGATCTAGATAGACTTTCATACATTTTTTATCATATTTGGACTAACCCACTAACTCAGTGCACCCCAGTGCCAGTTCTTGTTTTCTGCTGTTTTTCTATTTCAGTTTTCCCCCATATAAAAAGTGCCAAAAAAATTCGGGAAAATTCAGGTAAAAAATCAGCGTGACGGAAGCTTCGAGAAAAGCCCGGGAGGGGCCAGAGGGGGGCCAGGGGGGCCCAGGCGGCCACCCGGCGTGGCCCCACCCCTGGTCGCGCCAGGGGGGCGCCTGGGGCCCCTGGTCCACCTCTGGCTGCCCCCTTCGCCTATTTATCCCCCGTCACGGGAAAACTCTAGAACAAGAACCCTATTCCGCGAACTCGCCTCTGTTCCGCCGCCGCCGCGCTTCCAAGATCGGGAGCACCAGAAGACCTCTTCCCGGCACCCTGCCGGAGGGAGCATTGACCTCCGGGAGTCTCCTCTCCACCATGGATGCTCCCCGGTGTAGGAGATATGCCCTAGAGGCAATAATAAATGTTATTATTATCTCCATGTTTGTAATTATGTTTATATTCCATGCTATAACTGCAATGGTTCTCGAGTCTGCAATAACCACGAGGCTCAGAGGAAGACTCATATGCACGTGTGGAATAATAAACGGATAAAATATATATTCCTAGTCTCGCCTCTAAGACTAGCTCAAGTGTTGCATGATGGTTCTGTTTTCCTAATCATGGGCATGACTATGCCGGCAACTTTGAGGGCACAATGTTAGAAGAACATTTGTGTTGAATCGACCTAGATTGATGTTATGCTATGAGATACATTCGTCACCAGTTAATGGATTATAACACAGAGAAAGTTGAGCGTTTGCATAATTCCTTAGACCATGAGAGTATCGAGTTCCTTCGTACTTGCTTCGTGAACTTTGGGGTTTGTTAAACGTCATCTGTAAAAGGGTGGCTATTACGGCGGCTTACGGGTTCACGGAAAAGTATGACAAGGAACTAGGTAGCTCAAGATTGGGATTTGCTCCTCCGTCGATGGAGAGATATTCTTCGGGCCCTCTCGGTGTTATGGTATCCACCATCGTCTGGCCAGACACAGTGTGATTTGATCACAGGGATGCCGGAACGCGGGAACGAGAAAAGAGAACAATACCGGAAACGAGGTAACTGGCATAGTGGACAAGTTGTTGATTCACGGGGATGCCAATAAGTCTCACCTCGGGTATTTGTAACATATCGCGAAGCAACAGGAATAGCACACGGCAACTAAAGGTTCACTCGAATATTCATTCGTATGGGTATAGGGATCAATATGGATGTCCTCGGTTCCGCTATTGATCATTGATCGGAAAGTGTTCCGGTCATGTCTATACTTCATCGAACCTATAGGGTCACACGCTTAAGGGTCATCTATCTGCTGAATTCTAGACAGGGAGTCTGAGAGAAAGTCACCGGAAAGGTTTCGGAGAAAACGGAAAAGTTCCGGAGAGAGAACACCGGAATAGTTTCGGTAAAACCGAAAAGTTGTTTCGGACTGAACCACTAAACCGAAAAGGTTTCTGTAAGCACCTGGTACTTCTGGAGGGTGCCAGAATTGTTCTGGTAACTTCTGGAATTTTTCCGGAGAAAAAAATAAAATATTTTTTTTCGGAAATGTTCGGAGCTGCCGGAAATGTTTCGGAGCTGCCGGAAATGCTTAGGTTACTTTTCGCAGATGAAAATCATTGATCCGTAAATTTTTCGGAACGCATCCGAAATTGTTTTAGGGGGTGCTGGAAATGTTCTGGGCCTACAGAAATTTTTTCGGGATTTTCGGACGCGAAAATTTGGTCTCATGAATAGTGGAACACTATTGGGAGAAAATATCTCATGAATAGTGGAAACACTATTGGGAGAAAATATCTCATGAATAGTGGAAACACTATTGGGAGAAAATATCTCATGAATAGTGTGAAAATATCTGAGGGCATTTTGGTATTTTGCCATCTCTTCTCACTCTATAAATAGAGGTGGAGAGGTGCTCTCCACACACACTCAAGTCTCTCATACAAGTGCCATGCAATTATCTGGCTTCTTCTCTCCCTCCCACGAAATAGTTTCGTAGAGCCGAAAGGCTGTCTGGGTTCCGGCAGGAACTAGTTCTGGACGGCGAAGCCCTGCCGGATAGCTGACACCGTATGTGTGCAACCGCGTAGAGAGGTCGTAGTTTCGATCTTTTGCCCGAGGGGCTGTTCGAGGGTCCTCCCGAAGGGCTGTCCGAGTTACCGTTCGAGTTTCGAGGGGCCTCCCGAAGGGCTGTCCGAGTGACCGTCCGAGGTTCGGGTGCGCCTCTCGAAGGGTTGTCCGTGACACCGTCCGAGGGACTGTCCGACCGCCTCCCGGAGCGCTGTCCGAGGAGCAGACGAGGGACAACATCCTCGCGGTTGGGAGGTTGTAAATCCTAGCTGCGGGGATCTGCACCACCGATCTTCATCGACTCTACTTCCGCTGCGCTACGAGTCGGTAATGATAAGATCAAAACCTTGTATGCATCTCCATAGTGGTCCTGGGCGTGTTCGTAGTGCGGAAATTTTTGTTTTCTGCTGCGTTCCCCAACACCCGGATGTCTCGTGAGTAGTTTTCCTTGGACCATGGGTCCGTGATCAGTAGATATGTGATGTTCTCCTCCCCTCTTTGATCTTCATTGTTTAGACCTCGTGAGCTGCCCTACATGATCGAGGCACCTTTGTAATATTTCTGCTATTGCTATGTTGAGTTTGATCGGATCTGATGGATTATGAGATTATGTTCAGATTGTGATAGAGTAATATATTTGGTTTTTATCTCTTGTATTTTTGTTCCTAAGTAATTCTTGCATGCACTCCGTTGCTGTTTATTGCTTTGGCCAAGTAGTAGGTAGTAACTCCAAGAGGGAGCGTTGTGTTAGATTGTGGGTTCATGCCTCCCCAATGACATGCTTGAGTGACAGAAACATGAGTCTAGGGGATGTGCTGTTGCCACAAGTTGGAAAACAACGGTGCTTGTAACCGCGGTTACAAGGATTGTTTACTTTACGCAAAGTTCTTTTTAATGCAGTTGTCTGTTGCTTTGGGTTTACACTTTGGGTGGGGCTCGCAACTTAATACCAGCGAGATGTTCTGGATAGATATCTCAAGGCGGATGATTTGTAGTAGATGCGGATGGATTTCGGTCTACTTACTTTGGCGTACTGCCCGTGCTTTTGAACCTCTTCCTTTCTTTTGTAGCATAGTTAGCATTGCGGTGCGTTCATAATCCTGTCAATTGCCTTGCTGTAATTTTTTTATCTCGCATAACATTTTTATCGTCTTTTGGGAGAGAGACATCACTACCGAACATCACGTATCCCGGTCCATATCCTCATTATTGTTTCCAAGCTTTATTTACTTTTCTGCATTTACTTTCCAGTTGCTATCATTATCCCCTTGCGTTTTATCATTTGTGAACAACAAGACAGGAGAGATTGACAACCTCTCTGAACTTCGTTGGGAGCAAAGTTATCTGTGTCTGTGTGCAGATCCGCGTCAGGTGCGCCGCTGACACCTACTTATCATCTCTGGAGTCCTACTTGAGACAAACCTTGGTATCTTTACTGAGGGAAAACTCGCTGCTGTACCACATCACGCCTTCCACTTTGGGCCTACCAACGAAGGGCGAGAAGCTGTCATCAGCAGGGTGCCGGGAAGGATCCTGACGGTGCTCCCGATCTTGGAAGCGACGACGGCGGAACAGAGGCGAGTTTGCGAAATAGGGTTCTGTCTTCGGAGTTTTCCCATGACGGAGAATAAATAGGAGAAGGGGGCAGCCAGGGGTCCAGGCGCCCCCCTAGCGCGGCCAGGCCCCTGGCCGCCTGGTGGTGGCCCCCTAGCTCTCCTTCGAGCTTCTGGAGTCTTCCGACACACTGATTTTTTATCTGATTTTTCTCGGATTTTTGGAGCACTTTTTACACGAGGAAAAACTGAAATTATGTCTCCACTTACCAAGCAACCCTCTATTGATCCTCATGATGTTCCTTTAAATTATTTGGTTGCTCAAGAACAAGTAGATGTGAACTTTATTGCTAGAAACAACTTCAACAACAGTGCTTATAGGGGAAATTTTGCTAGCAATCCTAGACCGTTCCCATCTAACTATGGGAACAACAACACTTACCCTAGCAACAAGAACCCCTCTTCTGAATTAGAAAGCATGCTTAGAGACTTTATCACTACTCAAAAATCCTTCAACAAAAATGTAGAAGAGAAATTATCTAAAATAGATAATCTCTCTTTGAAGGTAGAAAGCTTAGCCCTTGATATTGAGATGCTAAAAATTAGAACCTCTCCCCTTGAGGAGAATAAATCCAATCCTATTAATGCTATCCAGTTGCAAATCAATGAAAACATTAGGATGATGGCTAAACTTAAAGAAAAGATGGGCTAGAGAAAAAGAGGAAGATGATAGAATTAAGAGCCTTCCTACACATCGCACAGTTGCCACTATCCAAATTGTTGAGGACACTCAAACTATTAGCACCCAATGCACTCCTAGTCCCGTTGGACCTATTAATGGTGATGCTAATACCTCAACCTTAGAAAAAGAAACTCCTATGAACATAGAGGGTTTCAAACAAGTGAGCCTAGATGACACTACTACCACCTTTGATAGTAGTGATATTGATTTTGATAGTTGTACCCTCTCAGAAGTTATTAACTTGTTACACAAAATGTCTAGAGACCCCCACACTAGCACACTTAATCTTGCCTTCACGGAGCATATCACAAATGCTCTCATCAAAGCTAGGGAGGAGAAGCTTAGAGTAGAAGCCTCCATACCTAGGAAGCTAGATGATGGTTGGGACCCTATGATTAAAATTAAATTGAATAACTTCTCTTGCTATGCTTTATGTGATGTTGGAGCTAGTACCTCTGTTATGCCCAAAAGAATATTTGATATGTTTGAATTGAAGCCTTTTGAGCCTTGTTCTTTTGGTGTTCGTCTTGTTGATTCTTCCATAAAGAAACCTTTGGGGAAGGTCAACGATGTTCTTATCATTGTCAATGACAACTATGTTCCCATTGATTTTATTGTTATGGATATAGAGTGTGGACCTTTATGTCCAATTATTTTGGGACGTCCTTTTTCTTCGCACCGTTGGTGCGGTTATTGACATGAAAGAGGGGAATATAAAATTCCAATTCCCATTCAAAAAGGGGATGGATCACATCCCTAGAAAGAAAATCAAGTTACCTTTTGAGTCTGTTACACGGGCTAGTTATTCTCTTTCTCTTGATAAAACTTGATTCTTATTTTTGCATCATGCCTAGCTAATGGGTTTAAAGAAGCGCTTTCGGGAGGCAGCCCGCAACGAATTTAGGTTTTATTTTTTGCTTTTGTTGTGTTTTGATACTTGTTACTTCTGTAGCAACATCATTGTATCTTTATTTTTCAGCTTTGTGCCAAGTTATAGCCTCTTACGGCAAGTGAAGTAAAAGTTGTGACATGCTGTCCAGAAAACAGACTCTGTCCTCGTGACCAGAAAAATTCTAGAAAAATCCCATTTCATCTTTTTGAGCTGAAATTTTTACAAAGTATGCTCTATACAATTACGAAACTTCCGTATGTTTTGAGTTTTTTGATTTGAGTTGTAGAAGTGCCCCTAAAAAAATCTTTACTATCTGCTGTTCTGTTTTTCACAGATTCTGCCACGTTTTGTCTCTCCTTACTTTTGCAAACCTTAAGCTTGCTTTTTATTTGAAAAAACTTTTTGGCACTCTTGAGAAACAGTAGCTGTTCAATATTATCTTTATATCCAGTGGATAAAATATATTTATTAAGGGTACTAACCTCTCTAATCAGCTTATGATGAGTTATGTATGAAGGAAGTTTTCAAGTGTGCGTTGGAAGATGATGAAAGAAGATGCAGGAGTGTCAAGCGCTCAAGCTTGGGGATGCCTCCATGCATCCCCAATAAATATTCAAGGAGACTCAAGCGTCTAAGCTTGGGGATGCCCCCGTGCATCCCCTTCTCCATCATCAATCATCAGTTCGTCCTTTGTCTCACTATATTTTTATGACTTCATGCGTTATGTGCTATGCTTGGAGCGTCTCGCTCTTAAGTTTTGTTTTTAGTTTTCTTTAGCTTTTCTTGCTGTTCATAACAAGTTAGATCCTTTCTTACTTTGTGTGGGAGAGAAACAAGCTCCACTTTCAAAATCTAGAACACATCATAGGATTTTTCCTGCCTATCTTTTTGCTGTTGTGTGTTCTTTATCTTTCCATAGCTACTGCCATGTTTAGTTTTAGTCTTAGTTTGTCTTTAGCAAGAGCCTTAGCTTTTTTTTAAGTTTCTTGCTGCAACTCTTTTTAGTTTTCATGTTTATCTTGTTAAGAGAGTTGGTTGTTGCACTGAGTTGTGTTTTGTCTTGAAAGTAGGTAATTGAGGTTGCTATTTAATTTTAGTAGTAGATTGCAATAGTTTTGAGGCATTGTTGTGAGTAATGTTTGAACTTTTGGTGTCAAGAGCTCTTGCCTATTAGTGATAGGTGTCGTATTTTGGGCAATCCGTGTTTATTTTCAGAACCTACAAACTAGTTGAAAACTCTAGCTACTAGATGGATCACTACTCTTCTGAGGAGTCGAATATTAGAGTACACTCACGTACCATGAGTCGAGGATGCGCAAGGATAACCAAACCCCCATACACTCCTCCTCGGGGTACTTGTCTCTTTGTGAACCTCCTCATTAGATTGAGAGTTACCGATAATAAGTGCATGAGTTCTTCGGACTAATGTAAGTATTGATAGTTGACACTTCCACCTTCCCATATTTTGCTAGCCTTTCCCGTGCCGTGCATTGCCTTTTTCTCACTCCGAGAGTTGGTGTCCACCTTCGCCGGTACATCCAAACCCTTGGCATGATACGCTCTGTCATCATAAGCCTCCCTTTTTCCTTCCTCAAAACAGCCACATACCTACCTATCAAGGCATTTCCATAGCCTTTCCGAGTTACATTGCCATGCAACTTCCACCTCTTCATGACTTGATCTTCATGTCATACATGTTCCTGCTACACTGGCAGCGACATATATTGCATACATCATGATAGTTACATCTTCTTTATGTTTTGAGTACCTTGTAAAGTGTGAAAGATCTCCTTTACCTTCTTGTAAAACAGAGTGTTGCCCTTAAGTGAGGAAAAGATCCCAAAGTGGACACAATTAAAAGATCCCAAAGAGGACAAATGAGAGTTAAATAGAAAGAGCCATTGAGGCCACAAAAAAATACAAAAAAATAGCAAAAAGAGAAAAAAAAGAAGAGAGAAAGGGGCAACACTACTATTCTTTTGAGAGATCCACACTAGTACTCCCTTTCATACATTTTTGATCATATTTGGAGTAATCCACTAACTCAGTGCACCCTTTAGGGGTAGAGATATTATTTTTTGAGACATGCGGATATAAATTGGTAGGCGGCCCCTGTGTGGCTTTCTTGAGCCCGGCCTGTGTGAGAGAATGTAGGCGGCCCAAGTAAGTCTTTCTTTCTTCAAGCCGGCGTCAAGCCTCCTCCAGCCCAGGTCGCTCTCCCTCGCCGCCGGAATCCCCGTCCCGCGGTCCTCCTCATCCGTACCCACACGCAGCGCCTCCCTCGAGCCCGCCCGCCCGCCTGCCCGCCCGCCTAGGGTTTCCTTCCGCCGTCGCCTGAGAGGGAAGGGGAAGGGGAAGGAACAGAACCAATCTCCCACATCGACATGGTACGTGCGCGCGCTGGATCCTCTAGGGTTCGATTTGATTTGATTCTCTCTGCTCCTGGTGCTGATGGATGATTCCTTCCGCCGCAGGCCGGACGGCTCCTCGGCCAACTCCTCGTCATGGGCGGCGCCGTCGTCGGCAGGGCCGTCGTCCAGGCCTACCGCCAGGCCATCGTCAGTCAGTGCTCCTCCCCTCCTCCCCGCCCCTTCCCCCTTTCCCTTTCCCTTTCCCTTAATTTGTACAAGTAGTATTTGTTGCAGATATGTTTTTCCCCTTTGGTTGCTTAGATAGGTGCATAGAGACTACTGTATTTGTCTGATCAACATGCAGATCGGTTTTCTGGATGTAACTAACTAATGTATAATCCCTGTTTGTTGTTTTGTCGATCTTATATTAGATGCACAAAGAACTGGAGCTGCCCAGGAAGCCGTTAATGGCATTCGGAGGGCGGCTAACAAGGCCATGACCGAGCAAGAGGCCCGGCAAATACTAGGTATCGGAGAGAAGACCAGCTGGGAAGAGATCCTGCAGGTGTGTGTGATACCTCTCATGATGAACTTGGGTTTTCTCTTCATGGGTTTGTTTCTTCAAATTAAGATTTTCAAAGCACATCTACCACAATTTGCTTCATATTAAAAGTTTAAAACTGCACGAGTATAGAACATCATGTGCACTTCTTATTTCATTGCGCTGTATCAACATCTCATAGTTATGTTTTATGATTGTGAGAAGCACATATATATCCAGTCGCTTTACACACACAAGCAAGCTGATGCCCAGATTTCCCCCTTCTAAATATGTTTTGCAGCCAACATCATGTACACTTGTCATTTCATTGCTCTGTATCAACATCTTATACTAGTTATGATTGTGAGAAGCTCATGTATATCCATTTGCTTTACACACACAAGCTGATGCCCATTTATCCCCCTTCTAAATATGTTTTGCAGAAGTACGATACGATGTTTGAGAAGAACGCCAAGAGCGGAAGCTTCTATCTCCAGTCAAAAGTCCATCGGGCTAAAGAATGTCTGGAATCCATATACCATGAAAAGCCTGACATAATGAACTGAGATGGTCTTTGAAGCGTTTTGTCTAATCGATTGATTTTGTCATCGATGCATCACCACTATTCATTCTGTCTGAGTTGTGCTGGCTGTGTCAGGTTAAAATTGGTTGTAACAGCATGTCGTTCCATTTCCACTCAATAATATATATTCAACAAAAGGAACACCGTTTGATTTATTTTTTCAGCCTCGTTCCTTGCAAAATTCAGATGTTGAGAACATCAGTAATGTTTGACTCTTGTAGCAGCAGCTTGTGATTTGAGCCTGCTTTCCCATGTAATTTTAAATCTCGGTTACCAAAGATGTAATCTCTATGGCCTAAAGATTGTTCAGTATGCTGCATTTACACAAAGATTCATCAACACTTTGCACCAAGTTGTTGGAGAAATTCTTAACAGAAAGGTTTAATAATACATACATATCAGATGGACACTTTCACTGCATGGGCTTTCAGGAGCAAGCACAGGGACAAGGGACTTCCATATAGTTTCTCAAAGGAAAAAAAAAAGAAGCTTCTGGAAAAACACCAATCTGCATAGCTCGTTTTTCAAAAAATTTAAAAATATATACTGAAAGTAAAAAAGAAAAAGAAAAAATACACATGAACATAGAGTGTATGCTACATTCTTGTATAATTTCATGATGAAATGCGCTTTTGTGTGAGCTGCAGAGAAAAACAAAATATGGACTTTTATAGTGAATATTTTCTAAAAATCCACGATTCTTTCTGTGTAGGTTTCTTCAAAACATAATTCATCATGAAAATTTACAGAAATGTAGTATACATCCCTAGGTTTGTGTATTTATTTTCAGAAAATTTCAAAATACAAGCTCCATGTACTCGAGCTCCCACAGGCATTTCCGGGGGATTATTAACTATTTGGTACTTTTTTTGTGATGAAGGGATTACTAACTACTATTTAACTGAGCACCAATCAACTGCAATCTCATGCCTATCCAGATAGCAATGAAAACATCTCATTAAAAGTATCATCTCAGTAAGAGTACCATGTACAACCCATCATTTAAGGGCATCAATTTCTCACGGCCACCCTTCTGCATGGGCTTTCAGGAGATGCGAGTCCACCAATGATGAAATCACTAAATCTACATAAAGTTCGTCCTACAACAAAGATATCCCACGAGGGAACTCCGTGCGATGCAACCAGCATAAAGCAAACTGCTGTCAAGACTGTCGATGTTGGTGCTCGGTTATTCTCTGCCCTACCACTCGCCAGGAGTGGTACAAGGTCGTCGCAGCTGTCACACACAGTAAAGGTGTACCAACGAGGCAACCCCCTGGCACAAGGTTGATCAATGTCTGAAAATAACAAATCAAAAAATCAGCAGCGCGTACGGCATAGTTTGAATCATGAACTTACTGTCTACCATATCTACCATATGCTTCTTGATAACACAAGTATATTAGGTTGAGACTATTTACCATTACTCAGTCATGTGATAACACTGTAGAAGTGTAAAATGAAAAAGCTTAACTATTCAGTTATCTTTCGTGAACATAAATATGTTCAAGCACTTTCAGGTCTGTTGTTAAGGGACAGCGAGGCACTTCATCATCCAACAATAATAATTTTAACAAATACTAGTTCTTACCATCACAGCAGCAATCAGGTGAACCACTGGGACAAAAAATTGGTCCCTCTTCTTTCTCTCTCCATATCCATTAAAAGCAATTATCATCGAGAAAGTATGGATGATCAAGAATCCAAGTGAAATAATTGCTGCCAATAGCACATCGGGTTTAGCCAAGGAGAACAACATCAGGTAAATAAAATTTGGCATACAATGCAACCGGGATCTTGGAGAAACAAACTATCCTGACAAGATAACATAAACTGTGCTAAAACCAACAGAGTTGTCTTAGAAATTTTGTTCAGCAGCCATCTAATTTGAAGGAAGGCAAGGAAGGCTTCTTCACCTACTTGGTGACTCGTATTGGGGAGTGAAGAAAATGTGGACTTACCCGACACAAGGAAAAATGGCATCCTTGAGCACCTTTCGACATAGAATGTTGCTTGACCAAATGCCGGAGTTAGGAGGCTGAGGCAGAAAAAGACTGCATGAGCCAGTCCATGACCTAAACCACCAGCTGCACCAACATATCAAAACAGAAATAAGCAAATAATAGAAGTTATAACTTGTGACATCCTCGAGGTAATGAAGAACAGATGCTCCCAGCAAGCAATAACTGAAAGCACATCCTTTGATTTAGATTCACTCAAGTTACCAATGTGGTCTGTAGTTCCGGATCAAATTAGGAGAGCCGTATATTATAAGCTGTGCTTTGCTCTATCATGACTACAGTAATTATTAGCCTGTGCGAGTACCTATTGCTACAGCTGGAACGAATTACAGTCACCAGAAAATCCCCCAATTATGATATGCACACGATTCATTTGAAGAAATAAAGAGATGGCACTGATAACCGCAAGTATCTATTTACAATTAAAATCATGGGATAAACACCAGCCAGCGGTAGATGAAGATTTTATGTAAAATGACAGATGAAGAAACATTCGGCCTTCCTTGACCAAAGAAATTTTTTATGTAGCACCGCAACAACTTACCCAAAGCGATTAGCATCTTGTCTGTCAAACAGAGACGTGGTTTAGATATTCTGTCAGCAAAGGCATCTAGCATCTCTTCCATTTTGCTGGGAAAAACAGTTATCAACATATATCACCAGGAAAGCAATCAACTACATATTTTATATCTACGGCATTCGACCCATGAGAAGATAAGTTGAGAGAGTTGAGCATTTTATATGGTTCACCTACTTGTAAAGCTTCCAGAAGACAAGGCGGATGCCCTCTTGGAATGCAACAGATGAAAGGATCAAAATCACATACGGCCACCACACTCCTGATGTTAGAGGAAGAAACCCCCTCCATATTCCCGAGAGGACTATCAGACTTATAAGCCAAAACAACGTGCTGCAAAGATTTTTTTTTGGCAAAAGTTAATATTCAAATCATGATACTGCATTTCCATAGAACGCAAAAGATATTTCCAATCTAGAAAGGCCAGTGATACGCTCTGTTTATGTCATAGTGTCATACCAAGCGGTTCAAAACTAAAATAATAATAATAATAATAATATGAAATCGTATATCACAGACATAGCCTTAGGTTTCTCGCTGAAGAAGAATGTTAACCAGTTAGAAATGAAGGGCGCATCATGAATCAATTGCAGGTGGTCATGCTAATAGTATTTTAAAGGTAGCACCTCTGCATGATGTGCATACCTTGGGAACACAGATACAGGGATGGAGGTTTGGAGCAGAGTACACACAGGAACGCATGGATTCAGTCCGGCCTCACAGAGGTACAATAGCTTACAATTGAATCTTGCTTTGACATGGATTTTATCCAGGACCATTTCTCATTACGCACAGTTCACACAGCCTACAACACAGCTACCTAAATCTCCTGCAGTTTCAGAACTAGCAGGTGAGGTCCAAACGACATAGAGCACTGACACACCGACATCAAAACAGGGTATGGACACGATGATAAGAAGGAATTGAGAAATGTGAACAGCAGTTTGAGGATAACAATGCAAGTTATTTCTAGTAGTACGTAGTAGGTTTGACAAGCTCATTCCAAACCAAACCAACCAGATCCACACCAAGAGTAGTAGTTCCAAACCCTCCGCGACATGAAACTAAACTGTCTACAACTACTGGCAGCATAGGATAGGATGGATCTCACAAAGCCACAAGCACCAACCGAGCTAACCCTAGCGCGAGGAGCGACCGAATCCATGGCCACAGCAACTCCAACCCCATGGCCAACCCGAGAACAGCATGCCCCGGGAATCGATGGACGAGCGAGACGGGTGGGGTGGAGGAGAGGGGAGCGACCTGGAGAGAAGGGCGAGGACGAGGAAGGGCTTGGTGGCGATAACGCCGGCGAAGAGGGAGAAGGCGGGGCCCAGCGCGATGAGCGCGTACCCAACCCCCGCCGCCACCGTCATCTGCCTGCTCTCCCCTCTCCGTCGCCTCCGTCAAGGCCGCCGGCTAAGCGAATTGGATTTGGGGGTGCTGCCCGCAAACTCTATATTTTTTTTCTTTGTGATAACAAACAAACCTGGTCAAATTTTTTTTTTGAGGGGAAGACACTTTCTATTCATTCATAACCAACACTCTCGGAATACATGCTGGATCATGTGGATCTAAAATTCATAAGTGCCTACCCTGATTTAAACTAGACGCAAATTTAACTAAGCAGTGTGCATCGGGATTATAGTTCCTCCCTTCAAAAATGAAATTACAGACTTCAAACAATGATTTATTACCAACTATTTATGAGGTGATCAAGCTGTGCAGACCGTCCACTTCATCCCTAATATCACTTATGGTATTCTTTGAGTCTTCCGAGATGACGATCTTCGAGAACATGAGGTCTTGGGCTAGAGACCGCGCTTCTCTGCAAACGGACCCTGCTAAACGTGAGCCTGCGCACTTAGCCCGTGGGCCAAGCACGTCAAGGCCCGACATGGCGACTAAGGTCGCGCTTCGTCCTGGAGGAGTCAGTCTCACATGGCGACTAAGGACACGATTCAAATAGGAGGAGGCTCATAGTTTAGTTAAATTTGCTTCTTCTTTTTTGAATACTAGTAGGCACTTGTGGCTCCTTCAACCACATGATCTATCTGCGATACCTGTAATGGATGTTTTAGTGAAATAAATTATGTGGGTTGGCGTGCTAAACGGATCGTCATGCTCGTCCGGTTAATATAGTGGTTGTGTCTATGCCTAGAAAGGAGGCACTAGTGCCAACACGACACAACCCGTATACTTAGTAAGTTTGGTCGGACCGGACCAAGCTAGCCCATCCAAGGTATGACTACAAATGGCCTGTAGATTCCATTTAATTTGGTAGCCAATCAAAATTAAGGGTATGAAGCAAAAACATCATACAAACACTCGCAACATACACGTGAAACACAAAACTAAGACCGAACATGCTAATGAAAATCTTTATCTTCGACAAATTGAAAGAATTTCCCAAGGATATCTGGTGCATCCACCTTTGTGATGTTATGGATGCACCGACCACATAATATACCGTACAAATGTTCAAAAGCCAGTAAAAAAACAAGGGACGCAAATCTACAATATCACAAAAAATCAAGACAAAATTAGAAGCACAATTCAAAAAAAAATGACACGATTGTTGTCACTTGTGATAGTCGGCCGAAATGAAATCCCCACTTGGATTATGCACTATTCCGTGTAAATTTGTTCTTTTTCTCTAGATTTGTGTTACATATGTTGATTTGAATTTTGGTGGCATGATAGATATCGGTGGTACCTATGTCGTGTATTTTTTTCATTTATCTTTAATTTTTTTCAAAAGCATCAATGGGTGTTGGGTGCGCTGGGTGCACCGGAATATGTCATAAGAGTTCGTTGAAATCCACTAAGAAAGGAGTGTGTTGTGTGAGGTGGAATAAAAAAAACTACCAGATTAGAAGCATGTTTTTTGAATTTTATTAGGAATAGGTTTGTATTGTAATGACGCCATCTCATCTTTGTGTATGTAGTATTATTTGCTGGAGTAATTCGAATATGAGCCCAGGCTCATCTGCTCCTGCAAAAGAAACTCTCCAAAAAAACATATGAAAAAAGCTTTAAAAAATCCAATTTTTTTGTGGTAGAAGATAATAAGGGGTTAGATGTTCGTGTAAAATTTTGAGCTTTTTCAAACAACTAGGGAGCTCACAAGAAAAACAAATTCAGTCGAGAATAGTGCATGAATAGTACTCCCTCCGATCCATAATAAGTGTCGCTCATCTAGTATAAAGTTTGTACTAGCTTAGTACAAAACTTGCGACACTTATTATGGATCGGAGGGAGTAGCGTTTAAAGAAACTGTAAATTTGTCTTTTTTACTGCGAGCTCTCGAGATGTCCGAACTTCTTCAAAATTTACACAAACATCTCAAACATAAGCCATCTGACACCACAAAATAATTTAGATTTTTTAATTATTTTCATATTTTTTTTCATCTCCCTGAATGTAGATGCACCCGGGCACACATGTCCTCTTGAATCCTAAATCCATTGAAAATCTTCTTGAACCCTCCTGAATCACTAGAAAAAGGCCATCTGCATTATCCCAGCCCAGCCACCCAAGGAACTTGCGGCCTGCTGGCCCAGGCCTAGCGCCCCGGGCCGAATAAAATCCAGTACAAAGGCATTCACATTTTCCATCCATGCTGGTTACTACATTTGCAGTGTATTACCATGCTTTTTCTTTTCTTTTCCATTTCATATGGAGTTACTCTTTTTCTTTCTTCCCTGGACATACATACAAACCTACACGTACATTACCATGCTTGCCTCAAACATAACGTGTTGTGATAGAAAAGAGGGTGTGATGGAAACAAAATAGATTGCTCACCTACCTAGTCATTACGCACTTTTTCTTCGTTTGTTTCTCGAAGGTTAGAAAGACGAAGATGGTGATGGACAGGGATAGATATGGAGTAATGCAACACGCTAAGCCAAATTCGCCCATGGATAATTCTATCCTCTAAGCCAAACTTGCTTGGCTTGAGGACTTCAAACCTACTCCTTTCTCGGTGGGTGTCATTATTTCGTTTCGGCTTCATTTCAGCAGAAAAATGCGCTCTAGCTTTTATTGTTTTGATTATTATTGAAAATGCACTCTAGCTTTTATTGTTTTGATTATTATTTTACGAACAACTTTCAGATACTGGCTGGTGCTTGGATATTACTTCTTAGCTAATGCTCAAGAGGTGCATGGAGAACTCGATAGAAATTTGATGTTTACATGCCATTTAGGTTAATTCACCAGTATATTACACTTAGCTTGAGAGAAATGTTGATCAGCTTGTGTTACCTTCAACTTAGTAGAATTTGTTTTCGATAAAGGATAGACTTTATTCACTCAAAATGAAGCATCGAGAGGGACTTAGCAGAATTTGTAAACGTGACAATTGTTCTTTATGTAATAATCTTTTCCATAAATAAGAGAATACAAGAAAAAACGTACTAGAAGATATGTCCCTGTCTACCTCTCATTGTCACCTAGGATGAGGATGCTTTTGGGGACATGCTAATTCTGATATATCAAGAAAAAACTTGCCACGTTTCGACCATTGAGAAAACATCACATGAAAAGGGGAAAACAAGACAAGAAAACTTTTGATTCTGATGAATATTCTTTTGATTACACAGTGAATGAAAAAAGTCATGCAATTTACCTATTTACCTTGGAGGGACCCAGGTTGCCAAGCAAAATCTAAAAAATCACCAAAACAAGCAAATCCAACCGATATAGTTCGATGGTACCGACAAAGTAGAAACATAAATAAAGCATATATCACCATTGCTCACATGCTGTGCATTGCATCGGTGAGCATGGTTGTAATTCACACACACGTCCAATTACGTGTTCCCATGTTTTGCCTAAAAAGCCCCAAACAAGATGGATAACGATGTCTTTGTCGTTAGTTGACTAATCCGTTACAAAAAAAGATGTGCACACATGAATACACATGTCTAACACATCCATCACTAAAAGCAACAACCACATAATACTAATGAAACAATAAGTAGGTTGGATATAAATCTGGACCACATAATTCTAGGCTGGCAAAACCTTCACTTTTGAGCTCATTTTTAATACGCCAATGATAATTTACATGTGTGTGCTAATGAAAGGCGAGTAAAAGAGATACACCTATTGAAGACGAGGATAGAGATGGAGCAATCCAACCTAAGCCGAACTCATTTCTGTGGAATTCAAGCTACTATGTACTTTTCATGACTCCATATATTTTTCTTGATGCAACAACTTATGCTAGAAATAGGATTTAGAGATAAGAATATTTTAAGATCAGTCTCTATCTACCTCTCGTTGTCACCAAGGACGAGGAATCCTTTTGACATGCTAATTTTGATAGGTCGGGCAAAAGGTTGCCACGTTTCGACATGCAAAAAAAACATCAGATGAAAAAGGGGAAACAAGAAAATTATATTTTCTGAAAATAATCTTATCACTATTTGAAAATAAGTACAAGTATACATTTGAAAACCACTACTCTGTTGGGTGCATCAAATTTAATGTACACGGTTTTATTGTATATAATGGTTACCCTTCACTATTAGAGGTGCATGGAAAAATCTTCGCAAATCTTAAAGATGTCTACATACACTTTGGATTGATTAACAATATTACACTGAATTTGAAGGAAATGTTGATCGGCTCATTGATACGTCCAAAACGTATCTATAATTTCTGCTTTCTCTATGCATGTTTTGTGTGATATTGCTATGATTTAGATACACTTTCATACACTTTTGATCATATTTGGACTAACCTATTAACTCAGTGCACCCCAGTGCCAGTTCCTGTTTTCTGCTGTTTTTCTATTTCAGTTTTCCCCCATATAAAAAGTGCCAGAAAAATTCCGAGAAAAATACAGGAAAAATCAGCGTACAGGAAGCTTCGCGAAGAGCCCGAGTGGGGCCAGAGGGGAGCCAGGGGTGGCCCAGGCGGCCACCCGACGCGGCCCCACCACTGGCCGCGCCAGGGGGGGCGCCTGGGGCCCCTGGTCCACCTCTGGCTGCCCCCCTTCGCCTATTTATTCTCCGTCACGAGGAAACTCCAGAGGAAGAACCCTTTTTCGCGATCTCGCCTCTGTTCCGCCGCCGCCGCGCTTCCGAGATCGGGAGCACCAGAAGACCTCTTCCCGGAACCCTGCCGGAGGGAGGGCCGACCTCCGGGAGTCTCCTCTCCATCATGGATGCCTCCCGGATGTCTCGTGAGTAGTTTCCCTTGGACCATGGGTCCGTGATCAGTAGCTATGTGATGTTCTCCTCCCCTCTTTGTTCTTCATGGTTTAGACCTCGTGAGCTGCCCTACATGATCGAGACACTTTTGTAATATTTCTGCTATTGCTATGCTGAGTTTGATGGGATCTGATGGATTATGAGATTATGTTCAGATTGTGATAGAGTAATATATTTGGTTCTTATCTCTTATATTTTTGTTCCTAAATAATTCTTGCATGTTCTCCGTTGCTGTTTATTGCTTTGGCCAAGTAGTAGGTAGTAACTCCAAGAGGGAACGTTTTGCTCGATTGTGGGTTCATGCCCCCCGATGACACGCTTGAGGTAAACTAACAAGACTAAAAAACAAAGGTAAAGTTTGTGTGCAACTCCCCTATCTTAGCACTCGGAGTCCCCGGCAACGGCGCCAGAAATTTGGCTTGATGTGCGAGATTATGATAGTGGTTTCTCGCCCTTCGTTGGTAAACCCCAAGTGGAAGGCGTGATGTAGCACAGCAGCAAATTTCCCTCGGTAAAGATACCGAGGTTTGTCTCCAGTAGGACTCCGGAGATGATAAGTAGGTGTCAGCGGCGCAACTGACGTGGACCTGCACACAGACACGATAACTTTGTTCCCAACGAAGTTCAGAAAGGTTGTCAATCTCTCCAGTCTTGTTGTTCACAAAGGGTCAAACACAAGGGATAATGATAGCAACTTGAAAGTAAATGCAGAAAAGTAAATATAGCTTGGAAACAATAATGAGGATATGGACCGGGATACGTGATGTTCGCTAGTGATTTCTCTCTCCCAAAAGACGATAAAAATTGCTATGCGAGGTAAACAAATTACAGAAAGGCAATTGACAGGATTATGAACGCACCGCAATGCTAACTATGCTACAAAAGAAAGGAAGAGGTTCAAAAGCACGGGCAGTACGCCAAAATAAGTAGACCGAAATCCATCTGCATCTACTACTAATCATCCACCTTGAGATATCTATCCAGAACATCTCGCTGGTATTAAGTTGCGAGCCCCACCTAAAGTGTAAACCCAAAGCAACAGACAACTGCATTAAAAAGAACTTTGCGTAAAGTAAACAATCCTTGTAACCGCGGTTACAAGCACCGTTGTTTCCCCCCTTGTGGCAACAGCACATCCCCTAGACTCATGTTTCTGTCACTCAAGCATGTCATTGGGGAGGCATGAACCCACAATCTAGCACAACGCTCCCTCTTGGAGTCACTACCTACTACTTGGCCAAAGCAATAAACAGCAACGGAGAGCATGCAAGAATTACTTAGGAACAAAAATACAAGAGATAAGAACCAAATATATTACTCTATCAAAATCTGAACATAATCTCATAATCCATCAGATCCGATCAAACTCAACATAGCAATAGCAGAAATATTACAAAGGTGCCTCGATCATGTAGGGAAGCTCACGAGGTCTAAACAATGAAGATAAAAGAGGGGAGGAGAACATCACATAGCTACTGATCACGGACCCATGGTCCACGGAAAACTACTTACGAGACATCCGGGGAGCATCCATGGTGGAGAGGAGACTCCCGGAGGTCAATCCTCCCTCCGGCAGGGTGCCGGAAAGAGGTCTTCTGGTGCTCCCGATCTCGGAAGCGCGGCGGCGGCGGAACAGAGGCGAGTTTGTGGAATAGGGTTCTTGTTCTGGAGTTTTCCCGTGACGGGGGATAAATAGGCGAAGGGGGGCAGCCAGAGGTGGACCAGGGGCCCCAGGCGCCCCCCTGGCGCGGCCAGGGGTGGGGCCGCGCCGGGTGGCCGCCTGGGCCCCCCTGGCTCCCCTCTGGCCCCTCCCGGGCTCTTCTCGAAGCTTCCGTCACGCTAATTTTTTATCTGAATTTTCCCGAATTTTTCTGGCACTTTTTATATGGGGGAAAACTGAAATAGAAAAATAGCAGAAAACAGGAACTGGCACTGGGGTGCACTGAGTTAATAGGTTAATCCAAATATGATAAAAATGTATGAAAGTGTATCTAGATCATAGCAATATCACACAAAACATGCATGGAGCAAGCAGAAATTATCGATACGTTTTGGACGTATCAACATCCCCAAGCTTAATTCCTGCTCGTCCTCGAGTAGGTAAATGATAACAAGCATAATTTCTGTGGTGACATGCTAGCAACCATAAAAGAACTTTGAAAAGTAAAGCAATCAAGGTTAGAGATTCAATTCAAGTCATAACAGGCAAGAGTCTATATTAACATTGAAACAAGTAACAAAAGAACAAAAGGTGCAAGATCTCTCGCTGTCCGTGACTCGAATGTCTCCAAATGGTGTTTGCGTGCAAGAAAGGAGGATAGGGAATACGAGAGAAAAAATTATTTTTGTTGAGAACTCAATCTACTAAAGTTTCACACTTGGTCCTCTTTGGAATCTTATCTTGACTCGTCCCCAGGTCACTAGCCAGGTACAAGTCAATTTGATCCACTCCTTTTCGATATTTTGAGCACTCATGCAATGGATGAGCGTAAGCATGAGAGTTGTCACTTAGGATGGCAAAGAGAGAAATATGGTGGAGGAGGAAGACAAAAAGGATGATAAAGGCTCACATCAATGAGGACAATCATAGGCAGGAGATGCCAAATGATAGATATGATGTGAGGAGTAGGGATTGCCATGCAACGGATGCACATACGAGCTAGGAAGCTCTCCAAACTATATGCAAAAAGATCATCTCTATGGAGTACAAGGATATAAAGGGAGTAATAGTGTGGATCTCTCAAAAGGATAGTAGTGTTGCCCCTTTCTCTCTTTTTTTTCTTTTTCTCTTTTTGCTATTTTTTTGTATTTTTTTGTGGCCTCAATGGCTCTTTCTATTTAACTCTCATTTGTCCTCTTTGGGATCTTTTAACGTGTCCACTTTGGGATCTTTTCCTCACTTAAGGGCAACACTCTATTTTACAAGAAGGTAAAGGAGATCTTTCACACTTTACAAGGTACTCAAAATCATAAAGAAGATGTAACTATCATGATGTATGCAATGTATGCCTCTGCCAGTGTAGCAGGAACATGTATGACATGAAGATCAAGTCATGAAGAGGTGGATGTTGCATGACAATGTAACTCGGAAAGGCTATGGAAATGCCTTGATAGGTAGGTATGGTGGCTGTTTTGAGGAAGGATAAAAGGAGGATTATGATGACAGAGCGTATCATGCCAAGGGTTTGGATGTACCGGGGAAGGTGGACACCAACTCTCGGAGTGGGAAGAAGGCAATGCACGGCACGGGAAAGGCTAGCAAAATATGGGAAGGTGGAAGTGTCAACTCTCAATACTTACATTAGTCCGAAGAACTCATGCACTTATTATCGGTAACTCTCAATCTAATGAGGAGGTTCAAAAAGAGACAAGTACCCCGAGGAGGAGTGTATGGGGGTTTGGTTATCCTTGCGCATCCTCGACTCATGGTACGTGAGTGTACTCTAATATTCGACTCCTCAGAAGAGTAGTGATCCATCTAGTAGATAGAGTTCTCAACTAGTTTTGTAGGTTTTGAAAATAAACACGGATTGCCCAAAATATGACACCTATCACTAATAGGCAAGAGATCTTGACACCAAAAGTCCAAACATTACTCACAACAATGCCTCAAAACTATTGCAAGCTACTACTAAAATTAAATAGCAACCTCAATTACCTACTTTCAAGACAAGACACAACTCAGTGCAACAACCAACTCTCTTTAATAAGATAAACATGAAAACTAAAAAGATTTCCCGCAACACACTAAACAAAAGCCAAATCTCTTGCTAAATACAAACTAAGACTAAAACTAAACATGGCAGTAGCTATGAAAAGATAAAGAACACACAACAGCAAAAAGATAGGCAGGAAAAATCCTATGATGTATTCTAAATTTGGAAAGTGGAGTGTGTTTCTCTCCCACACAAAGTAAGAAGGGATCTAACTTGTTATGAACAGCAAGCAAAGCTAAAGAAAACTAAAAACAAAATCTAAGAGCGAGACGCTCCAAGCATAGCACACAACGCATGAAGTGATAAAAATATAGTGAGACAAAGGACGAACTGATGATTGTTGATGGAGAAGGGGATGCACAGGGGCATCCCCAAGCTTAGACGCTTGAGTCTCCTTGAATATTTATTGGGGATGCATGGGGGCATCCCCAAGCTTGAGCGCTTGACACTCCTGAATCTTCTTTCATCATCTTCCATCGCACACTTGAAAACTCCCTTCATACATTACTCATCATAAGCTGATTAGAGAGGTTAGTATCCTTAATAAATAATTTTTCTCCACTGGATATGAAGATAATCTTGAAGAGATACTGTTTCTCAAGAGTGCCAAAAAGTTTTTGCAAAGAAAAAGCAAGCTTAAGGTTTGCAAAAGTAAGGAGAGACAAAACGTGGCAGAATCTGTGAAAAACAGAACAGCAGATAGTAAAGATTTTTTTTGGGGCACTTCTACAACTCAAATCAAAAAACTCAGAACATACGGAAGTTTCATAATTGTATAGAGCATACTTTGTAAAAATTTCAGATCAAAAATATGAAATGGGATTTTTCTGGAATTTTTCTGGTCACGAGGACAGAATCTGTTTTCTGGACAGCATGTCACAACTTTTACTTTACTTGCCGTAAGAGGCTATAACTTGGCACAAAGCTGAAAAATAAAGATACAATGATGTTGCTACAGAAGTAACAAGTATCAAAACACAACAAAAGTAAAAAAGAAAAACCTAAATTCGTTGCGGGCTGCCTCCCGAAAGCGCTTCTTTAAAGCCATTAGCTAGGCATGATGCAAAAAGAAGAATCAAGTTTTATCAAGAGAAAGAGAATAACTAGCCCGAGTAACGGACTCAAAAGGTAACTTGATTTTCTTTCTAGGTAGGTGTTCCATCCCCTTTTTGAATGGGAATTGGAATTTTATATTCCCCTCTTTCATGTCAATAACCGCACCAACGGTGCGAAGAAAAGGACGTCCCAAAATAATTGGACACAAAGGTTCACACTCTATATCCATAACAATAAAATCAACGGGAACATAGTTGTCATAGGCAATGATAAGAACATTGTCGATCTTCCCGAAATGTTTCTTTATTGAAGAATCAACAAGACGAACACCAAAAGAACAAGGCTCAAAAGGCTTCAATTCAAACATATCAAATATTCTTTTGGGCATAACAGAGGTACTAGCTCCAACATCACATAAAGCATAGCAAGAGAAGTTATTCAATTTAATTTGATCAAAGGGTCCCAACCATCATCTAGCTTCCTAGGTATGGAGGCTTCTACTCTAAGCTTCTCCTCCCTAGCTTTGATGAGAGCATTTGTGATATGCTCCGTGAAGGCAAGATTAAGTGTGCTAGTGTGGGGGTCTCTAGACATTTTGTGTAACAAGCTAATAACTTCTGAGAGGGTACAACTATCAAAATCAATATCACTACTATCAAAGGTGGTAGTAGTGTCATCTAGGCTCACTTGTTTGAAACCCTCTATGTTCATAGGAGTTTCTTTTTCTAAGGTTGAGGTATTAGCATCACCATTAATAGGTCCAACGGGACTAGGAGTGCATTGGGTGCTAATAGTTTGAGTGTCCTCAACAATCTGGATAGTGGCAACTGTGTTGTGTGTAGGAAGGCTCTTAATTCTATCATCTTCCTCTTTTTCTCTAGCACATCTTTCTTTAAGTTTAGCCATCATCCTAATATTTTCATTGATTTGTAGCTGGATAACATTAATAGGAGTGGCTTTATTCTCCTCAAGGGGGGAGGTTCTAATTTTAAGCATCTCAATATCAAGGGCTAAGCTTTCTACCTTCAAAGAGAGATTATCTATTTTAGATAATTTCTCTTCTACATTTTTGTTGAAGGCTTTTTGGGTAGTGATAAAGTCTCTAAGCATGCTTTCTAATTCAGAAGAGGGGTTCTTGTTGCTAGGGTAAGTGTTGTTGTTCCCATAGTTCGATGGAAACGGTCTAGGATTGCTAGCAAAATTTCCCCTATAAGCATTGTTGTTGAAGTTGTTTCTAGCAATAAAGTTCACATCTACTTGTTCTTGAGCAACCAAAGAATTTAAAGGAACATCATGAGGATCAATAGAGGGTTGCTTAGTAAGCAGAGACATAATTAAATCAACTTTTTCATTGAGGGAGGTAATTTCCTCGACAGAGTTTACCTTCCTACCTGTTGGAGCGCGTTCGGTGTGCCATTGGGAATAATTGGTCATCAGCTCATCGAGAAGCTTTGTGGCAGCACCAAGTGTAGTTGACATAAAGGTTCCTCCCACGGCCGAATCTAACAGGTTCCGCGAGGTAAAGTTCAAGCCTGCATAAAAAAGTCGGGATAACCATCCAGGTAGTCAAACCATGTGTAGGGCATTTCTTAACAAGAGATTTCATTCGTTCCCAAGCTTGGGCAACGTGTTCATTATCCAATTGCTTAAAATTCATAATATTACTCCTCAATTGGATAATCTGAGCAGGTGGGTAGTACTACCCTATAAAAGCATCTTTGCACTTATCCCAAGAATCTATGCTATTTCTAGGCAAAGATTGAAACCAGATTTTAGCGTCTCCCCTTAAAGAGAAAGGAAAGAGCTTAAGCTTAACAACATCACCTTCTACTTCTTTATACTTTTGCATATCACATAATTAAAAAAAATCATTCAAGTGTAAAGCAGCATCATCTCCAGCACCAGAGAACTGATCTCTCATAACAAGGTTTAGCAAAGCAGGTTTAATTTCATAAGAGGTAGCTGAAGTGGCAGGTGTGGCAATGGGAGTGCAGATAAAGTCTTGGTTGTTGTGACTAGTGAAGTCACACAACTTGGTGTTTTCAGTGGAACCCATAGTAGCAGCAAGTGTGGCAGATTTTTTTGTAGTTTTTGATAAAAGACACAAAGATAAAAACTGAAAGATAAACTAACAAGACTAAAAAACAAAGGTAAAGGGTAGTGTGCAACTCCCCTATCTTAGCACTTGGAGTCCCCGGCAACGGCGCCAGAAATACTCTTGCTTATTGGCTTCTCGCCCATCGTTGGTAGGCCCCAAGTGGAAGGCGTGATGCAGTACAGCAGCGAGTTTTCCCTCAGTAAAGATACCAAGGTTTGTCTCCAGTAGGACTCCAGAGATGATAAGTAGGTGTCAGTGGCGCAACTGATGCGGACCTGCACACAGACACAAATAACTTTGTTCCCAACGAAGTTCAGAGAGGTTGTCAATCTCTCCGGTCTTGTTGTTCACAAATGATAAACGTAAGGGATAATGATAGCAACTTGAAAGTAAATGCAGAAAAGTAAATATAGCTTGGAAACAATAATGAGGATATGGACCGGGATACGTGATGTTCGCTAGTGATGTCTCTCTCCCAAAAGACGATAAAAATTGCTATGCGAGGTAAACAAATTACAGAAAGGCAATTGACAGGATTATGAACGCACCGCAATGCTAACTATGCTACAAAAGAAAGGAAGAGGTTCAAAAGCACGGGCAGTACGCCAAAATAAGTAGACTGAAATCCATCTGCATCTACTACTAATCATCCACCTTGAGATATCTATCCAGAACATCTCGCTGGTATTAAGTTGCGAGCCCCATCCAAAGTGTAAACCCAAAGCAACAGACAACTGCATTAAAAAGAACTTTGCGTAAAGTAAACAATCCTTGTAACCGCGGTTACAAGCACCGTTGTTTTCCCCCTTGTGGCAACAGCACATCCCCTAGACTCATGTTTCTGTCACTCAAGCATGTCATCGGGGAGGCATGAACCCACAATCTAGCACAACGCTCCCTCTTGGAGTCACTACCTACTACTTGGCCAAAGCAATAAACAGCAACGGAGAGCATGCAAGAATTACTTAGGAACAAAAATACAAGAGATAAGAACCAAATATATTACTCTATCACAATCTGAACATAATCTCATAATCCATCAGATCCGATCAAACTCAACATAGCAATAGGAGAAATATTACAAAGGTGCCTCGATCATGTAGGGCAGCTCACGAGGTCTAAACAATGAAGATAAAAGAGGGGAGGAGAACATCACATAGCTACTGATCACGGACCCATGGTCCAAGGAAAACTACTTACGAGACATCCGGGGAGCATCCATGGTGGAGAGGAGACTCCCGGAGGTCAATCCTCCCTCC
The DNA here is from genome assembly GCA_950022295.1 of Bromus sterilis. NCBI lineage: Eukaryota > Viridiplantae > Streptophyta > Magnoliopsida > Poales > Poaceae > Bromus > Bromus sterilis. The sequence goes on along the minus strand of OX465601.1, from coordinate 297,729,133 downwards.
GACAGGATGCCGGGAAGAGGTCTTCTGGTGCTCCCGATCTTGGAAGCGCGGCGGCGGCGGAACAGAGGCGAGTTCGTGGAATAGGGTTCTTGTTCTGGAGTTTTCCCGTAACGGGGGATAAAATAGAAGAAGGGGGGCAGCCAGAGGTGGACCAGGGGCCCCAGGCGCCCCCCTGGCGCGGCCAGGGGTGGGGCCGCGCCGGGTGGCCGCCTGGGCCCCCTGGCTCTCCTCTGGCCCCTCCCGGGCTCTTCTCGAAGCTTCCGTCACGCTGATTTTTTATCTGAATTTTCCCGAATTTTTCTGGCACTTTTTATATGGGGGAAAACTGAAATAGAAAAACAGCAGAAAACAGGAACTGGCACTGGGGTGCACTGAGTTAATAGGTTAGTCCAAATATGATAAAAAATGTATGAAAGTGTATCTAGATCATAGCAATATCACACAAAACATGCATGGAGCAAGCAGAAATTATCGATACGTTTTGGACGTATCAGGACCCTATGATCAAAATTAAATTAAATAACTTCTCTTGCTATGCTTTATGTGATGTTGGAGATAGTACCTCCGTTATGACCAAAAGAATATTTGATATGTTTGAATTGAAGCCCTTTGAGCCTTGTTCTTTTGGTGTTCGTCTTGTTGATTCTTCCATAAAGAAACCTTTGGGGAAGATCGACAATGTTCTTATCATTGTCAATGACAACTATGTTCCCGTTGATTTTATTGTTATGGATATAGAGTGTGAACCTTTGTGTCCAATTATTTTGGGACGTCCTTTTCTTCGCACCGTTGGTGCGGTTATTGACATGAAAGATTGGAATATAAAATTCCAATTTCCTTTCAAGAAAGGGATGGAACACTTCCCTAGAAAGAAAATCAAGTTACCTTTTGAGTCCGTTACTCGGGCTAGTTATTCTCTTTCTCTTGATAAAACTTGATTCTTCTTTTGCATCATGCCTAGCTTAAAGGCATAAAAGAAAGCGCTTTCGGGAGGCAGCCCGCAACGAATTTAGGTTTTTCTTTTTGCTTTTGTTGTGTCTTGATGATTGTTACTACTGTAGTAACATCATTGTATCTTTATTTGTCAACTTTTTGCCAAGTTATAGCCTCTTACGGCAAGGGAAGTAAAAGTTGTGACATGCTGTCCAGAAAACAGATTCTGTCCTCATGACCAGAAAAATTCCAGAAAAATCTCAGTTCATCTTTTTGAGCTGAATTTTTTACACAGCGTGCTCTATACAATTAAGAAACTTCCGTATGTTCTGAGTTTTTTGATTTGAGTTTCAGAAGTGCCCCTAAAAAATTCTTTACTACCTGCTGTTCTGTTTTTCACAGATTCTGCCACGTTTTGTCTCTCCTAACTTTTGCAAACCTTAAGCTTGCTTTTTCTTTGCAAAAACCTTTTGGCACTCTTGAGAAACAGTAGATCTTCAAGATTATCTTTATATCAGTGGGGAAAAATTATTTTATTAAGGGTACTAACCTCTCTAATCAGCTTATGATGAGTTATGTATGAAGGGAGTTTTCAAGTGTGCGATGGAAGATGATGAAAGAAGATCCAGGAGTGTCAAGCGCTCAAGCTTGGGTATGCCCCCATGCATCCCCAATAAATATTCAAGGAGACTCAAGCGTCTAAGCTTGGGGATGCCCCCGTGCATCCCCTTCTCCATCAACAAACATCAGTTCGTCCGTCATCTCATTATATTTTTATCACTTCATGCGTTATGTGCTATGCTTGGAGCGTCTCGCTCTTAGTTTTTATTTTTAGTTTTCTTTAGCTTTGCTTGCTGTTCATAACAAGTTATATCCCGTCTTACTTTGTGTGGGAGAGAAACACGCTCCATTTTCAAAATCTAGAACACATCATAGGATTTTTCCTGCCTATCTTTTTGCTGTTGTGTGTTCTTTATCTTTTCATAGCTACTGCCATGTTTAGTTTTAGTCTTAGTTTGTCTTTAGCAAGAGCCTTGGCTTTTGTTTAGTTTGTTGCTGGAACTCTTTTTTAGTTTTCATGTTTATCTTGTTAAAGAGAGTTGGTTGTTGCACTGAGTTGTGTCTTGTCTTGAAAGTAGGTAATTGAGGTTGCTATTTAATTCTAGTAGTAACTTGCAATAGTTTTAAGGTATTGGTGTGAGTAATGTTTGAACTTTTGGTGTCAAGAGCTCTAGCCTATTAGTGATAGGTGTCATATTTTGGGCAATCCGTGTTTATTTTCAAAACCTACAAAACTAGTTGAGAACTCTAGCTACTAGATAGATCACTAATCTTTGGAGGGATCGGATATCAGAGAACACTCACGTACCATGAGTCGAGGATGCGCAAGGATAACCAAACCCCCATACACTCCTCCTCGGGGTACTTGTCTCTTTGTGAACCTCCTTGTTAGATTGAGAGTTACCGATAATAAGTGCATGAGTTCTTCGGACTAATGTAAGTATTGAAAGTTGACACTTCCACCTTCCCATATTTTGCTAGCCTCTCCCGTGCCGTGCATTGCCTTCCTCTCACTCCGAGAGTTGGTGTCCACTTTCGCCGGTACATCCAAACCCTTGGCATGATACACTCTGTCATCATAAACCTCCTTATATCTTTTCTCAAAACAGCCACCATACCTACCTATCAAGGCATTTCCATTGCCTTTCCGGGATATATTGCCATGCAACATCCACCTCTTCATGACTTGATCTTCATGTCATACATGTTCCTGCTACACTGGCAGCGACATACATTGCATACATCATGATAGTTACATCTTCTTTATGATTTTGAGTACCTTGTAAAGTGTGAAAGATCTCCTTTACCTTCTTGCAAAATAGAGTGTTGCCCTTAAGTGAGGAAAAGATCCCAAAGTGGACACAATAAAAGATCCCAAAGAGGACAAATGAGAGTTAAATAGAAAGAGCCATTGAGGCCACAAAAAAATACAAAAAATAGAAAAAAGAGAAAAAGAAATAAAATGAGAGAAAGGGGCAACACTACTATCCTTTTGAGAGATCCACACTAGTACTCCCTTTATATCTTTGTACTCCATAGAGATGATCATTATGCATATAGCTATGTGGGGACCTTCACACTATAGAACTTGGCTTGCATATTCCAAGGATGAGCCTCCTCAAACGAGCTCTAGGTCTTCATGAGCGAGCAAGTTAGATGCACCCCCACTAGTTCCATTGGAGAGCTTCCTAGCTCGTATGTGCATCTGTTGCATGGCAATCCCTACTCCTCACATCATATCTATCATTTGGCATCTCTTGCCTATGATTGTCCTCATTGATGTGAGCCTTTCTCCTCCTTTTTTGTCTTCCTCCTCCGTACTTCTCTCTTTGCCATCATAAGTGTCAACTCTCGTGCTTACGCTCATCCATTGCATGAGTGCTCAAAATATCGAAAAGGAGTGGATCAAATTGACTTGTACCTGGCTAGTGGTCTGGGGACGAGTCAAGATAAGATTCCAAAGAGGACCAAGTGTGAAACTTTAGTAGATTGAGTTCTCAACACAAAAATACTTTTTTCTCGTATTCCCTATCCCCCTTCTTGCACGCAAACACCATTTGGAGACATTCGAGTCACGGACAGCAAGAACTCTTGCACCTGTTGTTCTTTTGTTACTTGTTTCAATGCTAATATAGACTCTTGCATGATGTGACTTGATTTGAATCTCTAACCTTGATTGCTTTACTTTTCAAAGTTCTTATATGGTTGCTAGCTTGTCACCACAGAAATTATGCTTGTTATCATTTACCTACTCGAGGACGAGCAGGAATTAAGCTTGGGGATGTTGATACGTCCAAAACCTATCTATAATTTCTGCTTGCTCCATGCATGTTTTGTGTGATATTTCTATGATCTAGATACACTTTCATACATTTTTATCATATTTGGATTAACCTATTAACTCAGTGCACCCCAGTGCCAGTTCCTGTTTTCTGTTGTTTTTCTATTTCAGTTTTCCCCCATATAAAAAGTGGCAGAAAAAATCCGGGAAAAATACAGGAAAAATCAGCGTACAGGAAGCTTCGCGAAGAGCCCGAGTGGGGCCAGAGGGGAGCCAGCGGTGGCCCAGGCGGCCACCCGGCGCGGCCCCACCCCTGGCCGCGCCAGGGGGGCGCTTGGGGCCCCTGGTCCACCTCTAGCTGCCCCCCTTCGCCTATTTATTCTCAGTCACGGGGAAACTCCAGAGGAATAACCCTTTTTCGCGATCTCGCCTTTGTTCCGCCACCGCCGTGCTTCCGAGATCGGGAGCACCAGAAGACCTCTTCCCGGCACCCTGCCGGAAGGAGGGCCGACCTCCGGGAGTCTCCTCTCCACCATGGATGCCTCCCGGATGTCTCGTGAGTAGTTTCCCTTGGACCATGGGTCCGTGATCAGTAGCTATGTGATGTTCTCCTCCCCTCTTTGTTCTTCATGGTTTAGACCTCGTGAGCTGCCCTACATGATCGATGCACTTTTGTAACATTTCTGCTATTGCTATGCTGAGTTTGATGGGATCTGATGGATTATGAGATTATGTTCAGATTGTGATAGAGTAATATATTTGGTTCTTATCTCTTATATTTTTGTTCCTAAGTAATTCTTGCATGTTCTCCGTTGCTGTTTATTGCTTTGGCTAAGTAGTAGGTAGTAACTCCAAGAGGGAACATTTTGCTCGATTGTGGGTTCATGCCCCCCGATGACACGCTTGAGTGACAGAAACATGAGTCTAGGGGATGTGCTGTTGCCACAAGGGGGAAAACAACGGTGCTTGTAACCGCGGTTACAAGGATTGTTTACTTTACGCAAAGTTCTTTTTAATGCAGTTGTCTGTTGCTTTGGGTTTACACTTTGGGTGGGGCTCGCAACTTAATACCAGCGAGATGTTCTGGATAGATATCTCAAGGTGGATGATTAGTAGTAGATGCAGTTGGATTTCGGTCTACTTATTTTGGCGTACTGCCCATGCTTTTGAGCCTCTTCCTTTCTTTTGTAGCATAGTTAGCATTGCGGTGCGTTCATAATCCTGTCAATTGCCCTTCTGTAATTTGTTTACCTCGCATAGCAGTTTTATCGTCTTTTGGGAGAGAGACATCACTAGTGATCATCACGTATCCCGGTCCATATCCTCATCACTGTTTACACGCTTATTTACTTTTCTGTTTTTACTTTCAGTTGCTATCATTATCCCTTGTGTTTGACCCTTTGTGAACAACAAGACCGGAGAGATTGACAACCTCTCTGAACTTCGTTGGGAACAAAGTTATCGTGTCTGTGTGCAGGCCCACCTCAGTTGCGCCGCTGACACCTACTTATCATCTCCGGAGTCCTACTGGAGACAAACCTCGGTATCTTTACTGAGGGAATTTTGCTGTTGTGCTACATCACGCCTTCCACTTGGGGTTTACCAACGAAGGGCGAGAAACCACTATCATCATCTCGCACATCACTCATGTCACCTCCAACTTAGTAGAATTTGTAATCGTAGCAATAGTTCTTTATGTACCAGCATGTTCCATATATAAGAGAATACAAGAAGAGAGTACTAGAGTACCTCTTATTCTCACAAGGGATGAGGATTCTTTTGGGGACATGCTAATTCTGATGGATTAGGAAAAAGGTTGCCACGTTTCAACATGTAAGTATGTAACAAAACATCACATGAAAAAGGAAATACAAGACGAAGTATATCTTGGATATTTTCTATTGAACATTCTTTTGAGTATGTAACGATTGGAAAAAGTCATGCAGTTCACTTCGTTGGAGGGACCCATGTTTCCAAGCAAAATCTCAGAAATCACCAAAACAAGCACATCCAACTGATATAGTTTGATGATGCCGACAAAGTACAAACATAAACGAGCCTCTATCACCATTGCGCACATGGTGTGTATTGCATCGGTGAGCATGGTCATAATTCACACACACAACCAATTATGTGTTCATGTGTTCCGCCTAAAAAACCCCGAATGCGAAGGATAACGATGTCCCTGTCATTATATGAGTAATCAGTTACAAAAGAATATGTGCACATATGAATTATGAATACACGTGTCTAATACATCCATCACTAAAAGCAATGTCCGGTCCTAAAATACTAATAAAACAGTAAGTAGGTTGGATATAAATCTGGACCACATAATTCTAGGTCGGCAAAGCCTTCACTTTTGAGCTTAGTTTTAGTACGTCAAAGATAATTTACACTATCGAGCTTAGTTTTAGTACGTCAAAGATAACTTACACGTGCGTGCTCATGAAAGGCGACTAAAATATATGTACCTATTGAAGATGGGGATAGAGATGGAGTAACCCAACCTAACCAAACTCATTTGGTTGGAATTCAAGATGCTACTTTTTTTGACCATATATACTTTTCTTGATGTAACAACATACGCTTAGTAACAAGAGATTTAAAAGAAAAGAATATTGTAAGACCGGTCCCTATCTGCCTCTCGTTGTCACCAAGGACGATGAGGCTTTTGGAGACATGCTAATTTTTATGGGCCGGCAAAAAAGTTGCCACGTTTCGACATGCGGAAAACATCAGATGAAAAAGAGAAAACAAGACAAGGATATTTTATGGCGAATATTCTTCTGGTTATTATAAAAATGAGTGCAAGTGTTTGGAAATGACTGCTATGTATGTTGGGTGCATCAAAGGGAATGTACACAATTTATTTTAGCCGGACCACATAATTCTAGGCTGGCCAAAGTCTTCACTTTTGAGCTCGGTATTAGTACATACTTGCTTGGCTCGAGAACTTCAAACCTACTCCTTTCTCGGAGGGTGTCATTATTCGGTTTAGTTATCATTTTCACAGGAAAAATACATTCTAGCTTTTATTGTTTTGATTATTACTGTACCGAACAACTTCCAGAGATTGGCCGGGTGCTTGGATATTAATTCTTAGCTAATGCTCAAAAGGTGCATGGAGAACTCGATACAAATTTGATGTTACATGCCATTTAGGTTCATTCACCAGTATATTACACTTAGCTTGAAGGAAATGTTGATCAGCTTGTGTCACCTTCAACTTAGCAGAATTTGTTTTCGATAAAGGGTAGATTTTATTCACTTAAAATGAAGCATCAAGAGGGATTTAGCAGAATTTGTAAATGTGGCAATTGTTCTTTATGTAACAACCTTTTCCATAAATAAGAGAATACAAGAAAAAAGTACTACAAGACCTGTCCCTGTCTACCTCTCATGTCACCAAGGATGAGGATGCTTTTGGGGACATGCTAATTCTGATATATCAAGAAAAAAGTTGCCACGTTTCGACCATTGATAAAACATCACATGAAAAGGGGAAAACAAAACAAGAAAACCTTTTGAGTCTGATGAATATTCTTTTGATTACGCATCGAATGAAAAAAGTCATGCAATTTACCTATTTACATTGGAGGGACCCAGGTTGCCAAGCAGAATCTAAAAAATCACCAAAACAGGTAAATCCAACCTATATAGTTCGATGGTACCGACAAAGTAGAAGCATAAATAAGCATATATCACCATTGCTCACATGGTGTGCATTGCATTGGTGAAAATGGTTGTAATTCACACACACACATGCAATTATGTGCTCCCGTGTTTTGCCTAAAAAACCCTAAATGAGATGGATAACGAAAAGCAACGACTGGTTCTATAATACTAATAAAACAATAAGTAGGTTGGATATAAATCTGGACCACATAATTCTAGGCTGGCAAAACCTTCACTTTTGAGCTCATTTTTAGTACGCCAACGATAATTTACATGTGTGTGCTCATGAAAGGCGAGTAAAAGAGATACACCTATTGAAGACGAGGATAGAGATGGAGTAATCCAACCTAAGCCGAACTCATTTATGTGGAATTCAAGCTACTACGTACTTTTCATGACTCCATATATTTTTCTTGATGCAACAACTTATGCTAGAAATAGGATTTAGAGATAAGAATATCTTAAGATCAGTCTCTATCCACCTCTCGTTGTCTCCAAGGACGAGGAATCCTTTTGACATGCTAATTTTGATAGGTCGGACAAAAAGTTGCCACGTTTCCACATGCAACAAAAAATATCAGATGAAAAAGGGGGAACAAGACAAATATATTTTATGAAAATATTCTTATCATTATTTGAAAATAAGTACAAGTATACACTTGGAAACCACTGCTCTGTTGAGTGCATCAAATGTAATGTATGCGGTTTTATTTTATATAATGGTTACCCTTCTTGTATATGATATTTATTTGTAGCTTGGCTAACTACACAAACGTCAGTTGGCAAAAACAACATGCCTTCTTAACAAGATATTAACACAACTGGTAATATTATAAACTTTGATAGTTCATTGAGAGACAAAAACTAAGATTGTTCCAACATAGTACGGTCCAGGGTAGGTGAAAAAGTCATCTAATGTACGTTGGAGGGACTCAATTTGCCAAGCGGAATTCTTAAACATCACTGATCATCTTGATCCAGCTTGAATTGTACTACATCTGTATACTTTTATAAGATGTTTTAATGATCTCAAACGGTAACCTAAAACATCTTATAAAAGTTTACGGAGGGAGTAGTAAATAGCCTTTTCCCCTAGAGATTTAGGTATATCGAATTAGTTGAAAGTAATGGTGTAGGTGAGGAGCACTTCTAGCAAATAAATGTTCTCTCAACCCTTCTTGTTTTCCGAACTAGTACACGGCTATGTTATCTCAATGCACAAATACAAACCGAAATTAGGAGCGGTTGTAAGCAATATAGTAAAATAGGTAGTAGTAGAGGTTTCACTTGCAGCTACGAACGTGTACTTGGGTTCAAAAGATAGACAACTAACATTGGTATAATGGATAAATAGAATGATCTTGTAACTAGATAAGTGTGCGAGATGCATCCATTGGACACCACAACCAACTATCGCTGAATCGAGGATTGAGTTATCCAACCTCTACCACATTAGCATTTAAGAACTGCATCATTCTTCCTCAAATAATTGATTGTGAGTGTCAGACTAGCCTTACTATCACCGGTCTCCGATGTATCCTTTCTTCCTTGCTAATTGCCTCTCCTTTGGCCGATCTTCGGTGCATCGAGTACCAATGTGTCCTAGGATTGATAGGATACAACAAACAAATTATTGTAAAAACATAATATAAAGTTAATCATACTGTACACCCCATAGGTTGCACATACATATGCAAGCTACGAGGCTCGAGGCATAGCCTCGAACCTTAGCCCGTGAGGACTACCCACACATCACAATCGAATCACAAACATGGGACATTCTAGAAATATTTACTTGATGATAAATGACTGACCGTCTTACAATATCCTTCTTCATGTAGAAAGATAATGTATGCGTGATAGGCCAAGGGAGGATGTAATGTAATCTTCATTGTGTACACTTATACTATTAGTGAACTCCTACCGGGATTTCATGCTCGAAACACAAAGTCAGTTGAGGACGAGGAAATCTCGGATGTAATGCTATGTAGTAGGTACTCTCATTGCAAGTATAGTTTACTAGTGACTCAGTGTCCCATTCGAGTGCAATATTATTTTCACATTTTCAACTCTTGGTCTGTTTAGTCATTTTAGTATTTTCTTCCAGTTAGTTCATCTATTATTTTTGCTCTTCTTTTCTATGTGTAACTTTCAAATTATTTATGTTGGCTGGAAAAATGGAAATCTGCATCATCTCAGCCTAGGTACCAAAGAACTTGCGGCCTACTAGCCTAAGCCCAACCTAAATAAAATCCAATACAAACGAAATAGATTTTTCCATATACACTTGGTGTATCTATGCAGAGTAGTAGTATAAGGCATGAATTACTTATTTTAGTTCAAAAAAGGGAGTTACTTTCTTTTTCTTGTCTTGGACATACATCCAAACCAACATGTACGCTACCATGCTTGCCTCAAACATGACATGTGGTGATAGAAAAGAGGGTGTGATGGAACCAAAATAGATTCTTCACCTACCTAGTCATCACCCACCTTTTATTGGTTTGTTTCTTGGGGGTCAGAGGGACGAAGATGCTGATGGAGATGGAGATGGATAGATATGGAGTAATGCAACTCGCTCTTGAATAGATATGGACTAATGCTACACTCTAAGCCAAACTTGCTCAGGCGAAGGACTTCAACCTACTCCTTTCGGTGGGTGCCATTATTCGACTTCAGCTTCATCTTCATAGGAAAATGCATTCCAACTTTTATTGCTTAAACTATTACTCTACCAAACAACTTCCAGATATTGGTAATTGATTTTTTGCCTGCCGCTTGGATATTACTTCTTAGCTAATGCTCAAGAGGTGCATGGAAAACTCTGCACAAATCTTAAGGATCTCTACATACAGTTTGGATTGATTAACAATATTACACTGAATTTGAAGGAAATGTTGATCAACTCATGTCACCTCCAACTTAATAGAATTTGTAATCATAGAAATAGTTCTTTATGTACTAGCATGTCCCATAAATAAGAGAACACAAGAATACATGTACCTATTTACCCCTCATTGTCACCAAAGATGAGGATTCTTTTGGGGATATGCCAATTTTGATGGATCAGGAAAAAAGTTGACACGTTTCAACATGTAAGAAAATATCACATGAAAAAGGAAATACAAGACAAGTATATCTTGGATATTTTCTGATGAATATTCTTTTGATTATGCGACGAGTGGAAAGTCACGCAGTTTACTTCGTTGGAGGGATCCAGGTTTCCAAGGAAAATCGCGCAAATCCAACTGATATAGTTTGATGATGCCGACAAAGTAGAAACATAAATGAGCCCCTATCACTATTGCACACACGGTGTGTATTGCATCGACGAACATGGTCATAATTCACACACACAACCAATTATGTGTTCCCGTGTTCCGCCTAAAAACGCACGAATGCAATGGATAACGATGTCCCTATAGTTATATGCACATGTGGATACACGTCTCTAACACATCCATTTCTAAAAGCAATGTCCGTTCCTAAAATACTACTTAAAACAATAAGTAGTTGGACATAAATCCGAACCACATAATTCTAGGCCGGCAAAGCCTTCACTTTTGAGCTCAGTTTTAGTACACCAAAGATAATTTACACGTGCATGCTCATGACAGACGATTAAAATAGATGCACCTATTGAAGATGGGGATAGAGATGGATTAATCCAACCTAACCGAACTCATTTGGCTGAAATTTAAGTTGCTACTTTTTGTGACTATATATACTTTTCTTGATGTGACAACACACTTTAGAAACAAGAGATTTAAAAGAAAAGAATATTGTAAGACCGGTCCCTATCCGCCTCTCATTGTCACCAAGGATGATGAGGCTATTGGGGACATGCTAATTTTTATGGGCCGAGAAAAAGGTTGCCACGTTTTGACATGCAGAAAACATCAGATAAAAAAGAGAAAACAAGACAAGGATATGGTGAATATTCTTCTGGTTATTATGAAAATGAGTGTAAGTGTTTGGAAAGGAAAAAGACAAGGCACATACCAAACTTTTATATCCCGGTCTATTTTAAACCTTGAGTGGGATCGTTCACTCCTTCATTGGATATGAAGATAAACCGGGCTGGCCCATTGGATATGAAGATAAACCTTGAGTGGGATCGTTCACTCCTTCTTTTTTATATTTTTCTTGTTTTGCCTTTTATTTTCTTAATGTTTTTTTAACATTTTCTTAATGACTTATAAATTTTAATCATTTTTTCCAAGACGCATTTAATAATTGCATTAACGGATTTTAATACATTTTTAAGTATGATCATTTTTAATTTAAAAAAATCATTGGAAAAATAATAATAAATAAAATATAAAATAAATTCTGAGCAGAGCAAACATTTTAAAGTACAATTATTTTTATTTTTATTTATAAAAAATGAATGAGTATATTTTTACATTTTTTTACAAATTTGGAGCACAAATATATTTTAAAACTTAACATACTAAATACATTTTTATGCGAAAAAGAATAAGAAAATATAACAAAATGAAAAAATAAAATAAAATAATAGGAAAAAAATAAAGAAAAAGAAAAAATAACATAAAAAAAGAGAAGAGCGAGCGTGAGTGACTGAGCTAAGACCCAATTCGTTTTAATGTCCAGCAAGCCATCCCGACGGGGATCCTTTATTTCCCGGTGCGCCAAACAGATATAAGGTTTAATTTAGATTGAGCTTCAATAGTTCATTGTGCGATTAACTGGGATTCAAAGTTCAGGGTTTGATTTAGTTTTCGTCTACAAATTCATGGTTCATTTTTAGACTTTTTCCGTTTGGAAATGACTACTATGTTGGGTGCATCAAATGGAATGTACACAATTTATTTTATTCACCACATAGTTTTAGGCCGGCCAAAGTCTTCACTTTTGAGCTTGGTATTAGTACATCAATGATAATTGTACTCATGAAAGGCGAGTGTGAGATACATCTATTGAAAATGAGGATGGAGATGGCCTAATCCAACCTAAACTGAACTCATTTTGCTGGATTCAAGCTACTACTATTCATGACTATGTATGCTTTTCTTGATGTAACAACGTATTCTAGATACTAGATGATACCCCGCGCGTTGCTGCGGGAACTATTAACAATTACTTTAATGTTTTAAAACATGTGAAAATTATGAAACATATTATAACTTAATTATACATATTTTTTGAAAAAATATTGTTTAGAATACAAATCTAAGATAATTTGATGAAAATCCAAAAATATGTGTGATTTTTTGCTTTGTTAATCTATTACCTTACCAATATATCTGTGAGATGATAAGAGATGAAAAGAAGTTGAGTAGAGACAGTGTAAACATCTCCACCATTGATTAAACCTAAAACAATGATAGAAACTAAAGATATGCATTCATAGAAAAATTTGTCGCATAGAATAACGTGCGAGGTAACTTATAATTAGATTTTCTATAAATAAATCATTTATAAATTGTGGAGCTAAGTGCATAAATTTTTTTAAACATCTTTTTGTGATGCATGGAGAATTAAATGGGAGCATGTGCATGAAGAGTTGGACAATGATAGAAACAATAGATGTGTATTCGTAGAAAATTTGTCGAATAGAAAAATAACATGCAAGGTAACTTATAATTTTATTTTTTATACAAAAATCGTTTATAAATCATGGAGCTTAGTGCATAATTTTTTAAAATATTTATTTGTCATGCATGGGGAATTAATGGGAGCATGTGCATGTGCATAAAGAGTTGGTGAAAAATAGTTTTTGCATGGTGGACCTACTTGATGATGTGGATAGCTTCCATGTCAAGATAGAAAGGTTAGTGGGATGAATTATTTATGTATTGTAGATAAGAGATTAAATGAAAGGATAGTGTAACACCAGTCCCTATTGGCTCCTAATTGTCACCAAGGTGAGTGGGGACATGCTAATTTTGATGGATCGAGCAAAAAATTGACACGTTTCAACATGCAAAAAACATTAGATGAAGAATAGAAAACAAGAGAATCCATCTGTGAAGGGTTGGTTAGGAGTACTGTGGTATTCCCAGTCCATCAAGGATCAAATCTTAGGTTTGACACTTTGGTGTTTCAATAAAATGGGAATAACTTTTTAGTGAGTGGAGACGTTCTCGTCGGTAGCGAGGCATATGTGGTGATTTCGTTAAATCTCAAGACTCAGCGAATCAAGACCAATCTCTCGAAGGTGCTCACAGGGATAGGATATGCATGTGTGCGTTAGGATGAGTGTATGTACATACTTGTGAGCGTCTGTTCTATTGTTTTCCTTTGAATATTCTTCTATTTATTTTTAAAATAAGTGCAAGTATACATTTGGAAACCACTGCTATGATGGGTGCATCGATTTTCTTTATATTTATATACAATGGTTATCTTTTCATAAATTGAAAGACAAGCTTAAGGCATTTTCCAATATAGTACATTTCTAGGGCGAGTTAAAATGTCGTGCAATTTACTTTGGAGGAATCATTTATAAGTACACATTAAGTATACTATATCTATATATTTCCAGCTTCATGGGAAATGTGTTTGTATATTAATAGTTGAAGGTTGTACGGAAATCACATTTCCCATCAATGCTGCTTGCGTTTTTGCAGTGTAGAACAAGGCAATAGTTACTTACTCATTTTCCGTTTCAAAGAGAGAGGAGTTACTTTTTGTTGTTGTTGGACATAAATACAAACGGACACGTACGTTACCATGTCCTACGGATGCAACGGCAGCAACATGACGTGTGGTGAAAGAAAATAGAGTGCTCACGGCTCATCAACCAACTTTTCTTTGTTTGTTTCTTGAGGGTCAGAGAGACGAAAGTGCATGGTGACGATGATGAGGACGAAGATGAAGATGGATAGATACGTACTAACTTGCTTCGCTGGAGGACTTCAACTTACTACTTCGCCGAAGCAATATTTGTATATTTCTCTATCTCCATGGAAATATTTTACATGTATACATTAGTTATATGTTTTCAGCTTCATGGGAAACGTGTATCTATGGTTGTTTATAATACTAGTACCATGGATCTATATTTTTTTCACACCAAAACTGGAAACGGCAAGAGTGTGACGTGTGGGCCATGGTTGGTACTTAGTGTGTTGGATGCATTTTTGTTGTAGGCAGGATTAATTGGACGTTTTCCATTACTTGCTGGGTGCATTTTGCAGTGTAGCACAAGGCACCACTTACCTACTGTACCGTTTGAAAACCTACGGTTTCAAAAGGTACTAGGAGTTAATTGCCTTCCCTTGATGGGCATATATACAAGCATGTCTTCCGGATGCAACTGCAGCAACATAACGTGTGGTTAAAGAAAATAAAGTGCTCACATTTTATTGTTTGTTTCTTGGGGTTAAGAGAGACAAAGATGTTTACGGAGATGAAGATGGATAGATATGGTGTAATGCTACACTCTAAGCCAAAGTTTTTACGGCTAGAAAGTAGTTCTTATCTAATGCTGAGTTACATGAAAAACTCCTTACGAATTCCAAGGATTTATGGATGTACTTTAGGTTAGCTCGCAATTGATTTGAAAAAAAAATTCATGAACAGCTCGTGCCACCTCCAACTTAGCAGATTTTTTCTATTTTGAAAGCAATGTTTCTTGATGCAGCAACATACTTCAGAAACATGAGAATAAAAATAAAAGAATATTGTAAGACCGGTCCCTATCTTCCTTTCGTTGTCAGCACGGGTCAGGAGGCTTTTGGGGACATTCTAATTTTGTTGGATGCAAAAAGTTGCCACGTTTCGGCATGCAAAAACACATCGGACGAAAAGAGGGGAAACAAGACAGTGACATTTTCTAATGAATATCCTTTTGGTTAATTTTAAAGTTTGTGCAAATATGCAAGGGGAAACAACTGCAATTTCATCCTCGGTCTATTCGCAAAAAAAAATATCATCCTCGGTCGTATAAAAATTCATCCGTTGCTTGGCTATATAAGAATTAGTGGGCGAAAGCAACCCTGTTTCCTAATATGATGGTTAATAGAGAGCATTTGTATATTTTGTTCACTCCATGAATACATAGTTGCATATTTTCAGTTTCATTATCTATATTAATGATAGAAAATTGTTTGTAATAATAATATGAATGGCTTTTTTTAACCGGGAGCGGGGGCCCTGGGGCAGGAGAGAGGACCACACTCTTTTTTTAACTGGAAACGGCAACAGTGTGACTAAATATTTTATCAAAAAGAGAGGAGTTACCTTATCTGTTGGAACATAAACACAAAGTGACAGCATATCCTAGGGGTGCAACTGCAATAACATGACGTGTGGTGTTAGAAAATATATAGAGTGCTCGCCTACCTACTACCTAGTCATCACCCATATTTTATTTGTTCGTTTCTTGAGGGTCAGAAAGACAAAGATGGTGACGGATATGAAGATATGGATAGATATAGACTAATCCTACACAATAAGCCAAACTCGTTCATGGATAGATATGGATAGATATAGACTAATCCTACACTCTAAGCTAAACTTTGCTTCGCTGGAGGACTTCCATCTATTATTATTCGGTGGGTATTTCTTTATTCTGTTTTGGCTTTATTTTAGCGAAAAAACGTGCTTCAGCTTTTCTTATTTTTACTCTCGCTCCTTATAAAAAAAAACTGGATTCTTTTGATGAGCTGATATAACTTTTCGTCTAGTGCCGAGGCACATGAAAATCTCCTTACAAATTCGAACGATTTATGCACGCACTTTAAGTTGATTCATTGTACGTACTACAATTGAATTGAAAGAAAATATTGAACCACCTGTGGCATCTCTAACTTAGCAGAATTTTGCAATTTCCAGGGTATTTTCTTTATGCAATGACATATTTTAGAAACAAGATAATAAAATAAAAGAATATTTATAAGACCAGTCCTTATCCCCCTTTCCTTGTCACAACGGGTGAGTAGGTTTTCGGGGACATGCGAATTTCGTTGGATGCAAAAAGTTTGCCACGTTTCGCCATGCAAAAGCATAACAGATGAAAAGAAGAAAAAAAGACAAGAACATTTTCTAACGGATATCGTCCTTCTGGTTAATTTTAGAGTAATTGCAAGTATACATTTTTTTCATCATTCGTGCACACCTGAGATCAACTTTTTAATCGGTTATGCATTTTAAGACTGCTCCAAATCAAGCACACTTAACCTATTAGTTTCTTTCTTCCGGAAAAGAAGGTGCATCTTGTTGATATGCCCATTTATGATAAAAACTAAGTGAGGATTTTACATCATCCATGCCCCTTTCCTCTCGACCCCGCATTGCCTCTAGTCGATCCCCCAATCGAACTCCTCACATCAGATTGGATGGACGAAACGATTCACCCAAGCGAAATGGGCTGGCATACGGCCCAGTTAACCACATGCCGCAGTTTTCGTCTATGGAGTAGTTGCCCATTTAGGAGGATAGTAGGTCCAATATCTGGCACGTACAAAACATATCGCCCTACACAGAAATCCAACGATCCTAAACATCCCATTGCGAAAATGGACAACTAAAAATGTGAATTGCTGATAAGGTTCGCTTTAGGTTCAGTTTTACTACCCTAAATGCGTTGGATGGATTCCGGAGAGAAACCACCTACGGTAGTACGTAGCATTGGTGCACGTCGTATATATGCGTTGAAGCTGGGGCGAGGGTCAACGTCAATGCCTCGTACGCGTTTTGTATTGGTGCACGACGGCCACCGAATTATAGTACCACATCGCCTGCAAATTATGCCTCGCAGCAGTTTATCAGCCGGATTCACGCCAGTCCTTTCACCACGGGGCAAGCGTGGGAACACCAATATCTAACACACAATTCGGTATCATCGATCCGGAGCATGTGACTCTCCAAGGCCAGTTGTTGTTCTTCTTTCCTAAGATCAACAAGTAAGGGTGAAAGTGGTTAGGATAATTTTCGTCCGAAACCGTTTTCAAATCTGTTTTTATAAGATACCGTAACAAATTTTTGACATCCGACGAAAATCTGATCCGAACCTGAATCCGATTGATAGGATACGGTATAGGCTATGGTATGGCTAATATCCAACGCAATAGGATAATCCGTTTTTTCTAGCCGGATAATCCGACCTTTTAATTTCCGAATCCGATTGATGGGCAAAGTTTAAAGTATTAAGTAGAAATATGTGAATGATATCTTTGATTATGAGACAAGACATATGCTTGTTTGTAATTTATTTCAATATTATATAGTGCTTTATGTGTTCTTAAAGTGTATAAATATTTATAATGCTTGTTTGTGATTTATTTCAATATTATATAGTGCTTTATGTGTTCTTAAAGTGTATACATATCTATAATTGCTCGTTGTTTATGTATGATTTTAGTTTAAAGAATTTATATATTCCTTATACATGAATATGATAAATTTCCGTTTCCGATCCGATTCTGTTCCGTTACCGTACCGTGTCCGAATCCGCCTAATCCGGTATTCGAATCTGCATCCGTTCCGCGTACAAATCCAAAAATAAATATGGAATAGGATATGGTATAAAGATTATCCGTCCGAATCTGATCCGGTTTCACCCCTACCAGCAAGCGATGCTTGTCTCGCCCTGGTACCCGGCGCGACATGTCACACCACACTCCGTTACAGATGCGCGCAAGCTTTTTTATACCATCCCAGAAAAAAGGTACACCTTGCTGATATCGGTAGTCTATCATTTCTATTGATAATAAAAACAAAGTGAGGAAATGGCGGGATTTTTTGCTTGAGCAAGTCATACCTACTAACGGAGAATTCCATTTCACCTAATGCCTGCATGTAATGATCTGCAAGCTGTAGGCAAAATTGTGTATATATCAAATTATATATATATGTGCATTGTATGTTGTATATGGTGGTACGAGAAATTCTACTATAATGTATGATTGGTTCTATGAGAAATTCTATTGTATTGCATATATAACATGTACAATATGTAGTACCGTAAAATATTTTTGAATTTAAAAAACAATCAGTAAACCCTAAACCCAAGAATCAATAAACCCCTAAACCAAAGAATCAATAAACCCCTAAACCTTTAGTGCCGGTTTGTACTACCAACCAGTACTAAAGGTCCCTCGCCCTCGTCGCTGTCTTCTGACCACGAGGCAGAGATTCAGTACCGGGTCGTGGACAACCGATACTAGAGGCCCTTACGAATCGGTATTAAAGCTCTGTTATGCACTAGTGCATATATGTTTATACACCGGTTAATGATATTTTTTATAATTAGCTTGATCCTTCTAACCAATGCTCGATGATACTTCACGTAATTGACTGATCCTTTTATCCAAATAATTATATTCTTCATAATAAATATGATTCTTCAGTCCAACAATCGATATTGATACTTTTCACAAATTAATGTTTGGCTAATCAACATACATAATTAACTACCAACCTAATTGTTTGCATATAATTGTGGAGGACACAGAGACTAGGCAAGAGATAACTAAAATAATTTTTTAGACATTAATAACTGTGTGTGAAACAAAGAAAACTATTACATACTCCATTTAATAGTAGAGATATACTACGTTGCGTCATACCTTGATGATGGAGGATTGTAACATTTATTATTTTTTAGAACACGTCGAAAGTGAGAAATAACAATATGTAGGTTTTAAGGCAGTTGATGAAAAGCGTATTTGCATTTGTATGACTACATTGATTTTACAAATTTGTTTGTAAATGATACTATACTATTTTGAGGATGGATGGATACGTTCGTTGTGCCAGCGTGGGAGAGGAAACCTAGCTCTTTACCCAAAAGAAACTCCAAAAGGTGACGTGTGGGTCATGCCAGGTGTCCGTCCTCGCATGTCATCCTGTGTAGCCCGCACCCAGGACGATAAGAAAGGGTTGCAAGCCTGTGGTGGTCGCAAGCACGATCAGACTCCTTTGAAGAAACCAAAAAGAAACACCAATCACCATAATCGATGAGTGCAACCCCTCTTGCGCCCCATGTTTCCGGTTAGATAAAAATCATTATATGTGATGACTTACGTTTCCTCCATCGATTGGCGACAAAAAAAATCCGTTACTAATCATATAATTTATCTATCTATTTTGCATTGGACCGAGTTGCCAAGTGGGATCGTGAAAGGCAAAGCCAATTGAGGGTCGCAATACCGACAAACAAATCATCTACCGTCATTCCACACCGGATATACGTCACATCCCCGAGGTGGGTGATGAGGGATGAGCGCAAGCAATGCGTGTCACTTTTTCCCCGCCTAGACAGAAAAAACCCTAGACACGACGTGTTAAATGTTTCCATCAACATGCGACAAACAAAACCGTTACTCCCTCCGTTCCGGTGCATAGGGCCTATCTTCAAAAACTATTTGTTCCACTTTAGCATAAGATTAAGGCCTATAAACATTAAATGCAGCTTAATTAGCACGCAACGCATGGTTGCTCCTTTGTGTTCACACACGTATACAATCAATTTTCTGCATGCAACTAGTACTTCATCACATAATTCGCATGTGAAAACTAGTACTAATGAAAGCTGAGATTGGAGGGAAGGTTAGCCAATAGATTTACACCTTGGTCCTGCTGCGATTTATAAGTGGCCTAACACACCGGAACGGAGGGAGTACCACTATTATGGATGCAATAACTTTATGTACACACATGATATGCTCACTACCAAAAATCATATATTTTATTTCAAAGTGAAACTAGGTCGGAGGTGATACATAACACATAAGCCTTATATATCCGGCCAAAACCCTTGCTTTGGATTCCAAGGTCAACACCATCATATGAAAAAACATTGAGCGGAAACACAACGGTCAACGACAATCACCATTCCACACTTGAGATGCGACACGTAACCTGTGTGGTGGTAATCGATGCATGCAGCCAATCATGCCCCCTTGTTTCCGCCTAACAACAATAAGCAACACCAAACACAGTGAAGTTTCACGATGTCTCTGTCAATGAAGAAACGACAAACAAAATCCGTTATCAACATGGCATGGATGCAATAGAACAAATCATGCGCACACTTGTATATGACACATACATGACTAAAAGTGACGCTTTTACACTAGTATTATATTAATTAAGTTGGACGTAGATACCAACCGCATACTACAAATTCACCCAGAACCCCTCGCTTTCGAGCTTGGATCCAATCCGCGGGTGGATGTTGACGCACGCATAAACCTATCCATCGAACTACATGCACGAGATGGTTGAACATGAGCATATGTAACATGCTTTTGCACCTAAAACGGAAAACTTATACGAGTTTCATAGAACCGCGCGAGGAAATATAAGGGCTATAAATACAAATTTCATGCTACAGCTGTTTGAAGAGAATTCTTGTTGTGGGTAAACTTTTTGAAAAGATATACTAGGTGCAACACACATTGATGGTGGAAGATACGCATTTATTGTTCTTTTACAACATGCCGAAGGAATGTGAGAAGTGATAGTGGATAGATTTTAAAGTTGCTGATAGACAGAGCATATGCATTTGTATTGTGTGCACCCCATTGATTCTAGTACAATATCCTACTGCTTTGACGATAAATGAATAGTATAGTAGGATACTTTAGTAGGGCGCGGGGGCCTGACCGTTTACCCGAAAGGAAGAAACAGTAGGAGAGGAGGGTGACGTGCGGGCATATATATTCCTATGATATGTTTACCCAATGCTAAATGGTATTTTGTATAAGATCTTGCTATCCAATGCTCGATGATACTTTACATAATTAACTAATCCTTTTGTCCAAATAATGATATTCTTCATAATAAATACGATTTTTATGTCCAACGATCGATGATGATACTTTTCATAAATTAATGTTTGGCTAATTAACACACATAATTAAATGCCAACCGAATTATTTGATGGTGGACACAGAGGTTAAGCAAGAGATAACTAAAATGAATTTTTGGACATTAATAAATGCGTGTGAAGCAAAGAAAACTATTACATTCTCCATTTAATAGTAGAGATATAATACGTGTGGCATACCTTGATGATGGAGGATTGTAGCATTTATTATATTTTACAACATGCCGAAAGTGAGAAATAACAATATGTAGATTTTAAGGCTGTTGATGAAAAGCGTATATGCATTTGTATGCACTACATTCATTTTACAAGATTGTTTGTAAATGATACTATACTGATATGTTCGTTGTGCCTGCGCGGGAGAGGTCCCTAGCCGTTTACCCAAAAGAAACTTCAGGAGGTGACGTGTGGGTCATGCCAGGTGTCCGTCTCCGCATGTCATCCTGTGTAGCCCGCACCCAGTCCGATTAGAAAGGGGTGCGAGCGTGTGGTGGTGGCAAGGGAAACCAGACTCCTTTGAAGAAACCAAAAAGAAACACCAATCACCATAATCGACTAGTGCAATCAATCTAGCGCCCCTTGTTTCCGGCTAGATAGAAATCCCTATATACGATGGCTTACGTTTCCAATCATATAAATCTTATAATTTATCTATCTATTTTGGAAAGGCCCGAGTGGCCAAGTGGGATCTTGAACATCATGGAAGACAAATCCAATCAAGGTTCGGCAATACCGACAAACAAAATATCTGCCATCATTCCACATGAGAGATACGTCACATCGTCGAGACGGGTGATGCGGATGAGTGCAGCCAATGCGTGTCACTTTTTTGCCGCCTAGGCAGAGAAAACCCTAGACACGACGTGCTAAGTGTTTCCATCAACATGCGACAAACAAAACCGTTACCACTATTATGGATGTGATAATTTATGTACGCACTAATACGCTCACTACCAAAAATCATAGATTTTATTCCAAAGTGATACTAGACCGGAGGTGATACATACTACATAACCCTTATCTAAACAAAATCCTTGGTTTGGATTCCAGTGTCAACGCACGTAAAGATGTAACACAAACATATAAAAATCCATTGAGAAGAAACACACGGGTGGTCAACGACAGTCACCATTTCACACGTGAGATACGACACATAATCTGTGTGGTGGTAATCGACACATGCAACCAATCAGTGCCTCCCTTGTTTCCGCCTAACAATAAGCAACACCAGACATGGCGAAGGTTCACGATGTCTCCGTCGATCAAGAAACAACAAACAAAATCCGTTGTCAACATGGTATGGATGCAATAGAACAAATCATGTGCAATCTTGTGTATGACACATACATGGTTGAAAGTGACACTTTTACACTAGTATTATAGTAAGTCAGACGTAGATACCAACCGCATAGTACAAAGCCCCTTGCTTTCGAGCTCGGCTCCAATTTGCTGGTGGACGTTGATGCACACATAAACCCTTAATAATACTATGTAGTATAATTTGTACGAATCAATTTGCTCCAGTTGAACCTAAAAGAATAAACACATATGTATGATTTTTTGTCCGTAGAATCATGTGAGTGTTGGAAATATGCCCTAGAGGCAATAATAAAATGTTATTATATATATTTCCACGTTCGTAATTAATGTTTATATTTCTGTGCTATAATTGCAATGACCCTGATTGTGAGATTCAGAAGAAAACTCATTTGCATGTGTGGAAATATAAACCCCAAGAGTTCCTGGTTTAGCCTCTAAGACCATCTCATGTGCTAACTGATGATTACGTTTTCTTAATCATGGACATTGTTCTTGTAACAAGGATGTCAGTAGCAATGGGAACATATTGTTAGCAGAACAATGATGTTGAACCGACCCCAGTATTGAATGATATACTTAGAGATCACATCGTAACAACGTTATAAGTCATATCATGAAATTTTATCATATACGTAATTCCTTAGAACATGAGAGTATCAAGTTGCTTCACACAGGAAGATGTGCTTTGGTTCTTAGATGAATCTTCCCGTTACTGGGAAGTAGTAAAATAAGTTATGGGTACATTGGATAGTGTGTCTAGTAACTGTGATAGTTCAAGATTGAGATTTGCTCCTTCACGATGAAGAATATATTATTCACTTCGGGCCCACTCGGTATGACGGTATCCATTATAGTCTGGCCAGACGCATTGTGATTCAGTCACGGGGATACCGGAATACGATAACAAGAAAAGTGACAAACGAGCAAAGAGGATAACGAGTGGCTTGTGTTCAAAAAGTTGTTACACATGGGTGCCAAACTTCTCTCCTCTAACTTTGTCATATATCGCGAAGCAAAGGGAATGGTGCATGACTAAACATAATGGTTCACTCGAAGTTTCTTCGTGTATGTGCGGGAGTCAACATGGGTGTCCATGGCTCCGCTGTTGATTATTGGCTATTGAAAAAAGGCTGTTGACCTATGTCCGGAAGATGTTCTGAGTCATGTCCGCATTATACCGAACCTATTGGGTCACACACTTAACGAGCAGTAGTCTATTAGAATGCTGGAATGGTAGAAGGTTTAGCGGAAGCAAAGCAGAATAGTTCATACGAGTACCGGAAGTAGTTCCGGGGATTTATGAAATAGTTCATAAGGGCACCAGAACTAGTTTTGGGGTTTTAACGATATGTCCGGATCACTCTGGAGTAGTCCCAGATGGTTCCGGAAACATATGAGAATGTACTGGGGAAGTCCTGGATCAACCGGAATAGTTTCCGGATAATCGCTGGGCGTCCCGACAACCTTCGCGGTCATCGGGTGGCTTAAACTGTAACTCGGATGGTCTTGGAAACTATCCGGATGGCTCCGAAACGTCCGAGAACAGTCCCAGAAGGTCCTGTAAGTCCTCCAGAAGGTTCCGGAATGTCCCGAAACGATCCCGGAAGGTCCTGGAAGCTTCTGGGAGGTTCCGGAAGTTTCCGGGCAGTACCACCCACTACCCCACGCGCCCTAGCCTTGGGGGGCAAGCCACCTAGGCTGCCCTGGCCGGCCAAGGGGTGGGGCGGGGGGGGGCACCAAGGGGAAGGAATCCCCCTCCAGGTGGGAAATCCAACTTTCCAATATGGTAGGTTTCCGGTGGGAACGTTTGGGAGGTTTGGGAGTCCAAGTTGGACTCCCCACCCCCCTTATTGCGCCCCAAGGGCCTCTTGGCCACCTATATAATGTGGGGGAGGGGTGGGGGGCGCAGCACAACTTGACCCCAAGGCCTATGCGCCACCCTCCCTCCTCTAAACCCCGTTGCTCCACAATTAGACCTCGGTTTAGACGATGTTCTAGATCGAAATCCGTTAGGGTTTTCTCCCTCTAGTTTTCTCGGTGGCGTTCATCTCTGGACGGCGGAGCGCTGCTGGATTGCTGCTATGGAACGTGTGGATTCTAATAGAGGGATCATATCTTTGGTCCTTCTCCGAGGAGCTTCTTCTTCCTCGGAGATCTTGTTCGAGGGACTTGCTCGAGGGACTTGTGCGTGGGACGGATCGAGGTGCTTCTTCTTACTCGGTGATCTTGATCGAGGGACTGTTTGTGGGACGATCCGCGAGATCTACTTCAACGAGCTACACCAACTCTACTTCCGCTACATCGGTTGGTGAGCCATGACCTAAAACCTTGTATGCAATCTTCTTGGATGATCTTGGGTTCTTGATTGGTAGGCCGATTTTTTTTGTTTTCTACTATGTTTCCCAACAGTGAGGAATACATGTGATATACATGCAGTTTTCATGCTGCAATTTTCTGAGAAGATATACTAGGTGCAACACACATCGACGGTAGAAGATATGCATTTATTGTTTTTTACAACATGCCGAAAGAATGCGAAAGATGAAAGTAGATATATTTTAAAGTTGTTGATAGAAAGAGAGAGAGTATATGCAATATTTGTATTGAAGGGAATATGCTCGAGAGGCAATAATAAAGTGTTTATTATATTATTCCTTGTTTATGATAAACGTTTATTTCTCATGCTAGAATTGTATTAACCGGAAACGTTGATACATGTGTGTTTAATAAACAAACAATGGTTCCTAGTAAAGCCTCTCTTTTAACTAGCTCGTCGATTAACAGATGATCAAGGTTTCCTGATCATGAATATTGGATGTTGTTAATAACGGGATCATATCATTAGGAGAATGATGTGATGAATATATACCCAAACTAAGTATAACAATACGATCAAGTCATTTAGTTTATATTGTTATATCTTGCATTCGAAGTAATCTTGTTCCTTAGACCATGAGATCATGGGAATCACTAATACCGAAAGAATACTTTAATGACATCAAACGTCACACCGTAACAGGGTGACTATAAAGGTGGTGTTAGGTAATCGGAAAGTATTAGTTGAGGCTCATGGATCAAGAATGGGATTTGTCCATCCAAAATGATGGAGAGATATACTCTGGGCCCTCTCGGTGATATCACATTGACACCGCTTGCAAGCACGTGACTAGGTCACAAAAATGTCATATCATAGAAGGAGTAAAAGAGTACTTGTCGGAAACGAGATCGAACAAGGTATGGTTGATACCGATGATCGGATCTCGGACAAGTAAAATATCATGAGACAAAGGGAATTAGTTACGACGTTGATGGTTCACACGATCACAAGATTCATCGTTGAATATATAGGAGTCATCACGGATCTCCAGATCCCGCTGTTGATTATTGATCGGAGAGGTGTCTCAATCATGTCTGTATTATTCGCGAACCGTAGGGTGACACACTTAAGGTTTGATGATGCATTTTGAGAGGATAAGGAATATTGAAGAATGTTTTGGACAGCACAGAAATTGTTTCGAGTAAATTGAAATAGTTCAAGGGTTTTTTGTCGGATGGTTGTTAATAGAATTAACAAATGATTCGAGGTGCAATGTGCAAATGTTTGTTAATAGGATTAACAAATATTACATAAAGAAATAGAAATGTTTTATTTATTTATTAAAGAAAACCTTTGGATTTTCCAAGTGGACAATTAAGGGAGCATGAGTGGGTGTGAGTGTGGCTTCCACTCACATCAAGAGGGGAAGAGGTGGGGGCACCATGAGTTGGCCGCACCCCCCCCCTTGGGCTGCCCACTCCTCCCCTATAAAAGGAGGGTGAGGGCTTCCCCTCCCATGAACTTGCCTCACCTCCCTTCCTTTCCACCCGCTGCTCCATACCATGGTCTTCTGCTTGGCGAAGCCCTGACCGTGGGATTCTTCACCACATCACGTTGTTGTGCTGCTGGATTTCCGGGGATCCTCTACTTCCGCTGCCCCGCTGGATCAAGGGAACGGAGGTCGTCATCAAGCTGTACGTGTGACCGAGCACGGAGACGCTTAGCGTACATCATCGCGATCTTGAGATCGGCAAGTGAACCACTACATCATCCACGAGATTTGATCTCGTAACATTTTAAGGCTTCGAGGGTGAGTTCTTCTATGACATCCTACTCGTTGCTTACATCTCCTAGATTAGATCTTGGCTTGTTGGTTGTTTATGCGTAGGAATTTTTTTTGTTTTCCTTGCTACGAACCCTTCAGTGGTATCAGAGCCTCGTCTATGCGTAGATGGTTTGTACGAGTAGAACACATATGGATGTGGGCGTTGATGATCATGGTTTTGCCTCCTTTTGTATTTTGGATCCTAGTGGCATAGTGGGATGAAGCGGCCCGGACTAACCTTACATGTCCGCGTACATGAGACTTGTTCCACGACTGACATGCAACTTGTATTGCATAAGTGGCTGGCGGGTGTCTGTCTCTCTCACTATAGTTAGGACCTAATCTACAACGGGTTGTTAAAAATATGTTTTATCAACGTTGTGGTTTATGTTCGTAGGTATGAACGGTTCTATCTTCGTAAGCCCAAGCCACGTAAAATATGCAAAAATAAATTAGAGACGTCTAACTTGTTTTTGCAGGGCATGTGATGTGATATGGTCAATGTTACAAATTTGATGTATGAGATGATCCATTTTGTAAGTTATTGACATACCGACAGGAGCCATATGGTTGTCTTATTATTTATGGCCTGCGTGTTGTATATCATATCCTTGTGATATGTTGTAATTTGATGGACAATCAAGATGGAGGTGCCATGGACCTTGGTGCCACGCCGGTGGGATGATGAAGATCATACCAAAATGCACAAGATGGAGATCAAGTGCAAGAAGGACCATATCATATCACATTATCCATGCATGTGATGTTAATCCTTTTATGCATCTTATTTTGCTTAGACCGCGACGGTAGCATTATAAGATGATCCCTCTCAATTAATATCAAGATAATAATGTGTTCTTCCTTAGTATGCACCGTTAAGAAAGTTCGTCGTTTCGAGACACCACGTGATGATCGGGTGTGATAGACTCTACGTTCGCATACAACGGGTGTTTTCAAGCCTAGCATGTACAGACATGGCCTTGAAACACACGCAATACAATGGTTCTACTTGGCGAGCCTAGCATGTACAGACATGGCCTCGGAACACGAACCGAAAGGTAAAGCATAAGTCATATGGATGATATGATGAACATGTCGATGTTCGCCTTTGCAGCTACATCATCTCACGTGATGATCGGTTTTGGTGTAGTGAATTTGGTTTGTGTAATCACCAAAACGACGAAGAGGGATGTTGTTTTTGAGTGGGAGTTCATGGGATAATTTTTTGAATTAACTTGAACTTAATTTATCATAAACTTAGTCTAAATAGTCTTTGCAAATATGTTGTAGATCATGGCTGCACGTACCTTCAATTTCAATATGTTCATGGAGAAAGAAAAGCTAGCGAACAATGGTAGCAACTTTACCAACTGGGCATTTAACCTGAGGATTCTCCTCACCGCTTGCAAGAAGCTCTATGTGCTTGATGCACCGCTAGGTGACCAGCCCGCTGATGATGCTTCTGATGAAGATAAAAATGTTTATCTGACTCAAAAAGAAGACCACAGTATAGTTCATTGCGGCATCCTTTATGGATTAGAACCAGAGCTGCGAAAACGTTTCGAAAACAGCACTGCTTATGCTACAATGGGAGAATTGAAAATGATTTTCGATACCCATGCTGTAGTTGAGAGTTATGATGCTTCAGAAAAGTTCTTCAGCTGCATGATGGAAGAGAACAGCTCCGTCAGTGAGCACGTACTCAAAATGTCTGAGTACGCTGATAAGCTCATAGCCTTGGGAATAACGATTCGCAATGAGCTAGGGATACATCGTGTTCTTCAATCTCTGCCACCTAGTTACAAGAACTTTGTGATGAACTATAATATGCAAGGCATGAAGAAGTCTCTTCCTGAGCTTCTCTCGATGCTTAAAACTGCTGAAGTGGAGATCAAGAAAGAGCATCAAGTGTTGATGATCAATAAGACCACTAGTTTCAAGAAAGGCAAGAAAGGCAAACCAAAGGGCAACTTCAAGAAGGTTGGCAAGTCTGTTTCTACACCTGAGAAGAAAACCAAGAATGGTCCTAAGCCTGAGACTGAGTTCTTCTATTGCAAGGGCAATGGCCACTGGAAGCGAAGCTGCCCCAAATATCTGGCAGATAAGAAGGTCGGCAAAGTGAACAAAGGTATATGTGATATACATGTTATTGATGTGTACCTTACTAGTACTCGCAGTAGCGCCTGGGTATTTGATACTGGTTCGGTTGCTCACATATGTAACTCGAAACAGGAACTGCAGAACAAGCGACCACTAGCAAAGGATGAGGTGACGATGCGCGTCGGCAATGGATCAAGAGTTGATGTGATCGCCGTCGGCACGCTACCTCTTCGTTTCCCGTCTGGATTAGTTATAAACCTGAATAAATGTTATCTGGTGCCTGCGTTGAGCATGAACATCATTTCTGGATCTTGCTTAATGCAGAGTGGTTATTCCTTTAAGTCCGAGAACAATGGTTGTTCGATTTATATGAATAATATCTTTTATGGTCACGCACCTGAGAAGAATGGTTTATTTCTTTTGAATCTTGATAGTATTGATACACATATTCATAGTGTGAATGCCAAAAGAATCAAGTTAAATGATGATATTGCTACTTACATATGGCATTGCCGCTTAGGTCATATTGGTGTTAAACGCATGAAGAAGCTCCATTCTGATGGACTCTTAGAATCAGTTGATTATGAATCATTTGAAATGTGTGAACCATGCCTTATGGGCAAGATGACTAGAACCCCGTTTTCAGGTTCTATGGAACGGGCGACAGACTTACTGAAAATCATACATACTGATGTGTGTGGACCAATGAGTGTATCAGCGCGCGGTGGATATCGTAATTTTGTCACTTTCACAGATGATTTGAGTAGATATGGATATATTTACTTAATGAAACACAAATCTGAGACGTTTGAAAAGTTCAAAGAATTTCAGTGTGAAGTTTAAAATCATCGTAACAGAAAGATTAAATTTCTACGATCTGATCGTGGAGTATTTAAGTTACGAGTTTGGCATGCATATGAAACAATGTGGAATAGTTTCACAGCTCACACCTGCCGGAACACCACAGCGTAATGGTGTTTCCGAACGTCGTAATCGTACTTTATTGGATATGGTTCGATCTATGATGTCTCTTACAGATTTTCCACTGTCATTTTGGGGTTATGCACTAGAGACCGTTGCATTCACTTTAAATAGGGCTCCATCTAAATCCGTTGAAACGACACCGTATGAATTATGGTTTGGAAACAAATCTAAGCTGTCATTTCTAAAAGTTTGGGGCTGCGATGTTTATGTGAAGAAGCTTCAACCTGATAAACTCGAACCCAAAGCGGAAAATGCATCTTCATAGGATACCCTAAGGAAACAATAGGGTACACCTTCTATCACAGATCCGAAGGCAAGATTTTCGTTGCCAAGAATGGATCCTTTTTAGAGAAGGAGTTTCTCTCGAAAGGTGTGAATAGTAGGAAGGTAGAACTCGATGAGGTTATTGAACCTTCTCTTCTTAGAATGGCGAGTAGCGCAGCAACAGAAGTTGTTCCAGTGCCGACTCCGTCAGTTGAAGAGGAAACTAATGATCAAGATCATGAAACTCCAGAAGAGGAAACTACCGTGCTTCGCAGGTCAACTAGGGAACGTACAGCTCGTGAACTGTATGGGAATCCCATCTTAAACTTCATGGTAGATGGAAGTGATGACCCTGCGACGTATGATGAAGCAATGATGAGCCCAGATTCCAACAAATGGCTTGAAGCCATGAAATCGAAATGGGATCCATGTACGAAAACCAAGTTTGGACTTTGGTGGACTTACCCGATGACCGTAAGGTCGTTGAGAACAAATGGATTTTTAAAAAGAAAACTGATGCTGATGGTAATGTGACCGTCTATAAAGCTCGACTTGTCGCAAAAGGTTTTCGACAAATTCAAGGAGTTGACTACGATGAGACCTTCTCACCAGTAGCGATGCTAAAGTCAGTTAGGATTATGTTAGCAATTGATGCATTTTTCGATTATGAAATCTGGCAGATGGATGTCAAAACGACATTCCTGAATGGTGACATTGAGGAAGAGTTGTATATGATGCAACCCAAAGGTTTTGTTGATCCTAAGGATGCTGACAAGGTATGCAAGCTTCAACGTTCCATTTATGGACTGAAGCAAGCATCCCGGAGTTGGAACCTCCGTTTTGATAAGGTGATCAAAGAGTTTGGATTTGATCAAACGTACGGAGAAGCTTGTATCTACAAGAAAGTGAGTGGGAGCTCTGTAGTATTTCTAGTACTGTATGTGGATGACATATTGTTGATTGGAAATGATATAGAATTGTTAAAAGGTGTAAAAGGTTATTTGAACAGTAGTTTTTTGTTGAAAGACCTCGGTGAAGCAGCTTATATATTAGGCATCAAAATCTACAGGGATAGATCAAGACGCTTAATTGGACTTTCGCAAAGTACATACATTGACAAGATTTTGAAGAAGTTCAGAATGGATAAAAGTAAGAAGGGGTTCTTACCAATGTTGCAAGGCAAGACGTTGAGTAAGACTCAATGTCCAGTTACAGCAGAAGATAGAGAGGAAATGAATAAGATTCCCTATGCTTCAGCCATAGGTTCTGTCATGTATGCTATGCTATGTACAAGACCAGATGTGGCACATGCTGTTAGTTTGACTAGCAGGTACCAATCCGATCCAGGTTTGGAACACTGGGCGGCGGTCAAGAATATCCTTAAGTACTTGAGAAGAACTAAGGATATGTTTCTCGTGTATGGCGGTGAAGAAGAGCTCGTCGCAAGAGGTTACGTCGATGCTAGCTTCGTCACTGATCCGGATGACTCTAAGTCACAATCCGGATACGTATTTATTATGAATGGAGGAGCAGTAAGCTGGAGGAGTTCCAAGCAATCTGTGGTAGCGGGATCAACAACAGAAGCGGAATATGTTGCTGCCTCAGAGGCAACAAATGAAGCAGTTTGGATGAAGGAGTTCATATCCGAACTAGGTGTGGTTCCGAGTGCATTGGATCCAATGGTTATCTATTGTGACAACAATGGTGCCATTGCCAATGCTAAGGAACCAAGGTCTCACAAGAATTCCAAGAATATCAAGCGCCGTTTTCACTCCATCCGCGATTATGTCAAGGATGGGGATGTGAAGATTTGCAAAGTACACACAGATCTGAATGTGGCAGATCCGTTGACTAAAACTCTCCCAAAGGCAAAACATGATAAACACCAGAACTCCATGGGTGTTAGATTCATTACTATGTAATATAGATTATTGCCCCTAGTGCAAGTGGGAGACTGAAGGGAATATGCTCGAGAGGCAATAATAAAGTGTTTATTATATTATTCCTTGTTTATGATAAACGTTTATTTCTCATGGTAGAATTATATTAACCGGAAACGTTGATACATGTGTGTTTAATAAACAAACAATGGTTCCTAGTAAAGCCTCTCTTTTAACTAGCTCGTCGATTAACAGATGATCAAGGTTTCCTGATCATGAACATTGGATGTTGTTAATAACGGGATCATATCATTAGGAGAATGATGTGATGAATATATACCCAAACTAAGTATAACAATACGATCAAGTCATTTAGTTTATATTGTTATATCTTGCATTCGAAGTAATCTTATTCCTTAGACCATGAGATCATGTCAATCACTAATACCGAAAGAATACTTTAATGACATCAAACGTCACACCGTAACAGGGTGACTATAAAGGTGATGTTAGGTATTCGGAAAGTATTAGTTGAGGCTCATGGATCAAGAATGAGATTTGTCCATCCAAAATGACGGAGAGATATACTCTGAGCCCTCTCGGTGATATCACATTGACACCACTTGCAAGCACGTGACTAGGTCACAAGAATGTCATATCACAGAACGAGTAAAAGAGTACTTGTCGGAAACGAGATCGAACAAGGTATGGTTGATACCGATGATCGGATCTCGGACAAGTAAAATATCGCGAGACAAAGGGAATTAGTTACGACGTTGATGGTTCACACGATCACAAGATTCATCGTTGAATATATAGGAGTCATCACGGATCTCCAGATCCCGCTGTTGATTATTGATCGGAGAGGTGTCTCAATCATGTCTGTATTATTCGCCAACCGTAGGGTGAAACACTTAAGGTTTGATGATGCATTTTGAGAGGATAAGGAATATTGAAGAATGTTTTGGACAACACCGAAATTGTTTCGAGTAAAATTGAAATAGTTCAAGGGGTTTTTGTCGGATGGTTGTTAATAGAATTAACAAATGATTTGAGGTGCAATGTGCAAATGTTTGTTAATAGGATTAACAAATATTAAATAAAGAAATAGAAATGTTTTATTTATTTATTAAAGAAAACCTTTGGATTTTCCAAGTGGACAATTAAGGGAGCATGAGTGGGTGTGAGTGTGGATTCCACTCACATCAAGAGGGGAAGAGGTGGGGGCACCATGAGTTGGCCGCACCCCCCCCCTTGGGCTGCCCACTCCTCCCCTATAAAAGGAGGGTGAGGGCTTCCCCTCCCATGAACTTGCCTCACCTCCCTTCCTCTCCACCCACTACTCCATACCATGGTCTTCCGCTTGGCGAAGCCCTGACCGTGGGATTCTTCACCACATCACGTTGTTGTGCTGCTGAATTTCCGGGGATCCTCTACTTCCGCTGCCCCGCTGGATCGAGGGAACGGAGGTCGTCATCAAGTTGTACGTGTGACCGAGCACGGAGACGCTCAGCGTACATCATCGCGATCTTGAGATCGGCAAGTGAACCACTACATCATCCACGAGATTTGATCTCGTAACGTTTTAAGTCTTCGAGGGTGAGTTCTTCTATGACATCCTACTCGTTGCTTACATCTCCTAGATTAGATCTTGGCTTGTTGGTTGTTTATGCGTAGGAATTTTTTTTGTTTTCCTTGCTACGAACCCTTCATGTATGCACCCCATTTATTGTACAAGATTCCTTGTAGATGATCCTATTGTATTGCTTTGAGGATAAATGAATAGCTAGATACTTTAGCCCGGCACGGGGGCCTTAACTGCATACCCGGAAGAAACCGTAAGAGGGTGACGTGTGGGCCATGGCTAGGTGGGCGTCCATCCCCACGTGTCATCCGACGCAGCCCCCGCCCAATGCGATAAGAAGGTAGCCACGAGGCGTGTGGTGGTTTCGCAAGGGCAGCTAGAATCCTTCCCTCTCTCCCTACAACAAGGCCTTCACCGCCTGCCCTCGACCCCCAACCCGAGGAGGAAGAAGGCCTCTCCCCCACCCCATTACTATCCCACACACTCGGCTACGGGATCACAAGCGTGGAGGAGATGGCGATGTGCTGTTGTTAGGCAGGGTAGGGTAGGGTTTCGACCTGGAAGCGAGAATGAGGGATCTTGGCTGCACCACGACGACGAGGCGGAGGAGGAGCGGAGGATCTGGTAGCGTCTTCCCGGTGAGCGCCTCTCCCACGGCCGGATCCGTCCGCGTTGCATGTCATCCTATATTCCCGTGTAGCCCGCACCCAGGCCAATAAGAAAGGGGTACGAGCGTGTGGTGGTCGCAAGGGCAATCAAACTCCTTTGAAGAAACCAAAAAGAAACACCGATCGCCACAATTGATGAGTGCAACCAATCTAGTGCCCCATGTTTCCGGTTAGAGAGAAATCCCTATATACGATGGCTTACGTTTTCTCCCTCGATTGACGACAAAAAAATCCGTTACCAATCATATAAATCTTATAATTTATCTATCTATTTTGGAAAGACCCGAGTTGCCAGGCGGGATATTGAACATCATGAAAGGCAAAGCCAACCGAGGGTCGGCAATACCGACAAACAAAACATCTGACGTCATTCCACACGGGAGATACGTCACAACGCCGAGGCGGATGAGCGCAGTCAATGCATGCCACTTTTTTGCCGCCTAGACAGAAAAAACCCTAGACACGACGTGTTAAATGTTTCCATCAATATGCGACAAACAAAACCGTTACCACTATTATGGATGCGATAATTTCATGTACGCGCATGGTACACTCACTGCCAAAAATCATAGATTTTATTCCAAAGTGATACAATCCTTGCTTTATCCGACCAAAATCCTTGCTTTGGATTTCAGTGTCAACGCACGTAAAGACGCAACACAAACATATAAAAATCCATTGAGAAGAAAGACACTGGTGGTCAACGACAGTCACCATTCCACACGTGAGATACGACACATAACCTCTGTAGTGCCGTGGTGGTAACCGATGCATGCAGTCAATCATGCCCCCCTTGTTTCCGCCTAACAACAATAAGCAGCACCAGACACGGCGAAGGTTCGCGATGTCTCCGTCACTCAAAAAACGACAAAAAAAATCCGTTATCATGGCATGAACGCAATAGAACAAACCATGCGCACACTTATATATATATATATGACACATACATGAATGAAAGTGATGCTTTTACACTAGTATTGTAGTAAGTAAGTCAGACGTACATACCAACCGCATAGTACAAAGCCCCTCTCTTTCGAGCTCGGGCTCTAATTTGCTGGTGGACGTTGACACACACATATAAACCCCCAATAATAAATAACACTAGTATTTATATGCACCCCATTGATTGATTGTAAATGATCCTAGCTATTGTACTGCTGCTTTGAGGATGGATGAATAGAGTTGGATACTTTTAGGCGGGCGCGGGGGGAGGGGACCATGGCCATTTACCCGGAAGGAAGAAGAGAAACCGTAGG
The DNA here is from genome assembly GCA_950022295.1 of Bromus sterilis. Taxonomy (NCBI): domain Eukaryota; kingdom Viridiplantae; phylum Streptophyta; class Magnoliopsida; order Poales; family Poaceae; genus Bromus; species Bromus sterilis. The sequence continues at coordinate 297,693,680 of OX465601.1, read as the reverse complement.
AGGGTGACGTGCGGGCCATAGCCAGGTGGACGCCCGTCCCCATGTGTCATCCGTCGCAGGCCCCTCCTACACCGATAAGAAGGGGGGGGGGGGGGCGCGGGGCGTGCGATGGTCGCTCTCGCAAGGGTAGCCAGACTCCTTCCCTCCCTCCAGCATTCACTCCGGCTGCCCCAACCCGACCCCCGACGACCAAAATCATTGCTTTGGTTTCCAGGGTCAACGCACCTAAAGACGCAACACAAGCATATGAAAAGGTATCGAGCTGAAACACAACGGTCAACGACAGTCACCATTCCACACGTGAAATACGACACATAACCCGTGTGATGCCGTGGTGGTAACCGATGCATGCGTGCCCCCTTGTTTTCGCCTAACAACAATAAGCAGCACTAGACACGACGAAGGTTTGCGATGTCTCCGTCAATAAAGAAACGACAAACAAAACCCGTTATCAACATGGCATGAACGCATTAGAACAAATCATGTGCACGCACAGTTGTATATGACACATACATGATTGAAAGTGACGCTTTTACACTAGCATTATAGTACGTAAGTCGGACGTAGATACCAACCGCATTCTACAAAAATGCCCAGAACCCTTCGCTTTCGAGCATGGGCTCCAATTTTGCCGGCGGATGTTGACGCACGCATAAACCCCCAATATATAATAGTAGCGGTATAATTTGTACGGATCAATTTGCTTCAGTTTTGAACCTAGAAGAGTAAACATATATATGTATGATTTGTTATTCGTACATACATACATACATACATACATACATACATATATATAAATACAATTTTCATGCTGCCAACTTTTTGAAAAGAATATACTAGGTGCAAGCACACACATTGATGGTGGAAAGACACACATTTATTTTGTTTTTTGACAACATGCCGAATAATAGCAGTAGATATTAGAGTGGGTTTTAAAGCTGTTGTTTTTGTTGATGGAATAGAAAGAGTGAGCATATTCATTTGTATTATTTGTGTGCACCCCATCCCCATTAATTTGCTTGTAAATAAATGATCCTTGGAGGAGGAGGGATGGATAAATGAATAGTGAGAGGATGGTTTTTAGGCGGGCGCGGGGGAGGGGGCCCTGGCCGCTTACCCGGAAGGGAAGAAGAGAAACTGTAGGTAGGAGAGGAGGAGGGTGACGTGCGGGCCATGGCCAGGTGGCCCACGCCCGTCCCCACGTGTCATCCCCTCTCCCAGCGCGATAAGAAGGGCGGGGGCCCGTGCGGTGGTCTCTCTGTCTCGCAAGGGTAGCCAGACTCCTCCCTCCAACAAGGCCCCCTTCCTTCACTCCGACCCTTCCCGCCGCCGACGAGGAGGAAGAAGAAGGAAGGCCTCTCCCCCACCCCCACTACTATCCCACACACACACCTTGGAGAGGGACCAGAAGCGTGGAGGAGATATGGAGAGGCGCTGCTGCTGTTAGGTAGCCTAGGCTAGGTTTCGGCCTGCTGCCTGCAACAGGAGGAGCGAGGAGGAGGGATCTTGGCTGCGCCACCACCTTCCACCAGGCGGAGGAGGAGGAGCGGATCTGGTAGCGTCTTTCCGGTGAGCGCCTCTCCCACGCCCGGATCCGTCCGCCCCGCTCCTAGATTTTCAAATCCCTCTCCCGGGATTTCACTCTCAAATCTTCTTTTTACATCCCCGCACTAGTAGGGTTCCAAACCAATGCTCCTTCTTTCTCTTCTTTCCCTCCAACTCCGTACTGGCATGAGATGGATGGACGGAGGGGATCCGCCAGCCCTGTTCCCCTTCTTCTTCGTCCTCATCCTTCGATTTCTCCGCCGGATTTTACCTTTTCCTGCCGCGGCCGCGGGCGCCGGATCTGAGGATCTCCGCCCTGGATTGGATTTCCTACGAATCCTTCCCACCTAACACACACACCCGCAGATCCACCAACACTCACTCTACTATTTTTAATTTATTTATTTATTCATGATGAAATCCGCCTTTCCCCACCGCCCCCATCCATGTTGACCAACAAGAAAAGAAAATGCAGCAAAAATGCCCATGTCTTATTTTATGCGCGCGCACGCACGGTTCCACCTGCGGAGGATCAACCACCACTCTTCTCCTCTACATGCAGGCAGCGAAATCTACATGCCAAGAACAGACAAATCCCATGCTTGTTTACTACTGCTCAACCACCCTGTAACCTTCATTTTTGTTTTCTTCTTCTTCTTGCAGGCAAGGAGGCATGGAGCACTACACCATGAGGATCAGCGCGGGTGGAGGGGCCACGCCCACCCAGCAGCAACACCAGCAGCTCTCCTTGGGGGACCCCATGGTGGTGGCGGCAGGACCAGACCGAAGGTCCAGGTTCTGGCAGATGGACATGGTGGCGGCTGCGGTGGTGCAGCCGGCGACTCGCATCGAGGTCATATGCCCGCAGCCGCGCCGCGCTGCACGCCCTCTCTACCCCATAGAGCCCTTCGGCAGGGCCACCTCAAGGCCTAACAACGGGTGGGTACTTAACTCTCTCTCTCATCATCATCCCCTTGTTTGCGTACATACATACATACCTGTTGTGTGTTTGGTATATTTGCTCATACGGTTAGTTGATGATGTCGATGGCGTGGGTGCTTAACTTGAAATGCCGATTCATTGATGTGCGGTATTAACATGGGATACGAGGTTGCATATGATCTTGTCTATTTAGAATCATGATTGTGCCGTGTTGCATATACTCTATTGAACTTGTGCAGGAGCAACTATGCATATGCTTGCAAGTTAGCTAGATGTTTTTTTCTTTGGGAGGGAAAAGAAACGTGATGTAGGGTGCGTATAACGGTCGAGACATTCTTTCATGGGATATCACTAAATACAAGTTATCAGAAGCTAGCGACAACGAAGCATGCACACGTTATCAGAAGCTAGCCACAACGAAGCATGCACACGTTATCAGAAACTAGCCACAACAAAGACAAAGTAGGCAATAAAATTGGTTTAGGGTTGCTTCTCGACATGACACTATGCCTCAATTGAACCAACAATAAGATAGTGCAGTAGCAACAGACATGTCATCAAGCTATAACGGTCGGATAACTTCTTTCATGAGACAATACTAAATGCTCAACTAGACAAAGCTTGCAAACTGCATTTGGTTGTATGTCGCGACAAAGTAGGCAGGGAACATGATTTAGGATTGTACCTTTTGCACGGCGCATTTCATAACTGTCCTGATACCGTTACGCAAGTTCAGTAGCGACAAATTAAGCGTGAAACACCTGTCTCACATATGTTGCTTTGCTTTTTGCAGGACGCTACCAGTGTATAGAACAGACTCTGCCTCTGATATCCTTGATCTCCTCCTCAGCAAGGTAACCCTTGTGCTTTAAATTGCCAGCTTGTGCTTATCATGTTTTGCATCATATCCCTGATATCTGATGCCAGATTATTTTTTTCTCCTTCCTTTCAGAATGACCCTGATGTTGATACCGATTCTAACGGCCAGGTGGGCTTTTTCTGTGGCTCGCCTCCTGTCCGCACTAACAACCCCATTGTGAATGATCCGCAGTTTGGTAGGAACACCCCCTGTTTTTCTCCTCTAGGGAGCCCATTCAGCAAGATGCTCGGTGGAAGAGCTGAGGTAGGCTCTCCGTCTTGCGGGGCGAGTAGCAGCCCCAAGGTGAGGATCGAAGGCTTTGCCTGTGGGAACAAAGAGACCCATTGTGCAGTCACCTTTGCCTGAGAGTCAATTTTCGCCATACCACCAAATTCACCATTGACCATTAGCGCCATTTTGCACCCCCAACCCATCCCACCCCCCAACATGTAAATTTTCCACCCCAGAGATACAGCTAGTCCCTTTAATCCTAAGCTAAGCTAGTAGTACTATCTGAGTCGAGTTTATTTAGCTGAGTCTGTGTTGAGTCGAGGTGAGTCCTCGTTGTCGCCCGTCTGGTTGTAGCTTTTGAAACTGCGCAATCGCAGAGAGCTTTCGGTTATGTACATAGGCGAGGTCTCGGTCCGTTGTGTCCTGTATCTACATCTTGTGTAATGTGTGTGTCTTTGTGTCTAGCAAGTGTCCCAGTCCATGGGTGTGGTCAGTCTGTAAATACCGTCTGTCCTGCATTCCGATGCATAATTAAGAAACTATTATATTATTATATTATAAACCCTCTTTGTTCCTGTCGTATTGTTGTAGCATCTATCTATGAGCTGTGATGTTGATGTTGTAGCATCTATCTATTGAGTTGTGATGTTGAGATTTATCTGTCATCATATATGGTTTCTTTTACACAGTTCATCCATCTTGTGTTTGTGAACCTTTTCTAGTAGATGGAGCTGTATGCAACATTGGTGCTGTAACATGGATTGCACCGTCTGGCTTTGACTTAAAACATCTTTTTGTAGCAAATGAAGTGTTGTTGGCCAAGAGATTGGCAATCTTGCACTGCCCTTGAATTGTACCTTGTCTTGACATGGTTAGCATCTCCTTGAAATGTAAGGTGTTGTTGGCCAAGAGATTGTGACAATCTTGTTGCCCTTTGGATGTTTATTGTAAAGTAGATCTATAGAATGGAGCCTTGTTTTGTTTGTTCCCAACCAAGAAGGGTGAGTTGAACAGTTCTTGTTTTCCTTTGGATGTTTGTTGACGTTGACGGGATGCTGCTGCTCTAGTTGGCGTAGATGAATCTGATGCCGATGGACAACGTGAGACAGACAGTTTGTTCTTGTTCTGTCTTTTTGTTTTGTCTGGGTTAATTTCTTCTTGTCGTAGGAATCACCAAATAAATAAACAATTGTCATCCTATATGAAACATTATCATGAATCTGATGCCGATGGATACCATGAGACAGATGTTTGTTCTTGTTATTTTGTTTTGTCTGAGTTTAGTTTCTTTTGTCCTATGAGAAAAAGGGATAAAATTAGCCCCCCCCCCCCCCCCTTTAGTAACTAGTCATAGGAATCTTCTAAGAGATAAAAAAAGGTAAGTAGTATCCAAGATGCAATGCATCTGAATACAATCTAATCAACCGGACAGAACAAGGAACCCATAAATAAATGGTGAAATCTTATTCATATATGGCAACAACTGGTTACATACAATTTGCTGTCATTTACAGCAAGAACTTGTCACTGAGATCCCTATGGGGCATATTTACATTTACAAATGAAATGAATTGTGTTTTTTCGATGATGATGATGAATTGTGTCAAACTAAACCTGAGTTAACTATGGACACATCTGGCAAGCCTAATAATTAAGTGGTCTGTGTAGCTGATTTACAAATGAATGAAGGGATGCAATTTATGAATGAATTGGGGAAATTAATGGATCAGAACTACTGTACAATTAAGCTGTGCAATAATCAGTGGTGAGATGGTCGATTGGGTCATTATCATCATCGTCTCATCCCACGATAGGCCTGGAGTGCCTGAGCACCATGCTGAACGGCGGCGCCGGCGGACGCACCCGGCGACCACCGGTAGCCGTCGTCGTGGTCACCGTTGCCGCTGTCGCACCCTTCTTCGCCACCACTTTCCCCGTGACGTCCCTCTTGCACGACGGCGTACCGTTCGTCTTAGCCGCTGCCGGAGAAGCAGCGGGAGACGGAGGAGGAGCCGTGGCAGCCTTCGCCGGAGACGACGTCCTGGCCGCCGCGCGAGCAAACGCCTTCTCCAGCGTGTTGTTGCTGGCGTTAGGTTCGGGTGTCACCGCTGGCCTGCTCCTGCGCCTGGCACCGCCGGCGGAGGGCACGTCGCCGCGGAGGCTGGACTCGAGGAGCAGCACGCCGGCGCAGTGCTTGAGCAGCTCGAGGTTGACGCGCGCGGCGTCCAGGCACCGGAGCCCCCGCGCCGCCCGCACCCCGATCCCGAGGTGCTCCGCCATGGCCGCCGCCTCGTCCTGGCCGTCGTCGGCCCGCCCGAAGCACCCCTGCGCGACGACCACGTCGAGGGAGTCGACGACGGCGACGGGCTCCGGCGCGGGCAGGCCGTGGGCGGCGAAGGCCCCGCGCACACGCGGGCAGACGGAGCGGTGGATGCCGTGGCCCGCCCACACGCGGCCGTCCAGCAGCTCGAAGATGTCCGGGAAGACGTCCTCGAACGTCGGCGCGGAGGAGCAGGCGGAGGAGAGGCTGCTGATGCCGCCGTCGGCGGCGGCGTCCGGGCGGATGAGGATGGAGTAGCTGGCGACCTCGACGAGGCGCCGCGGGCAGACGAGGATGGCGCCGAACTCCAGCAGCTGGCACTCCTCGCCGGACGGCGACGGGGACGAGGGAACCGCCTCCACGTCGAAGAACACCATCTCCCTCTTCTTGGTGGTCGCCATTGTTGGGGGTTTGTTTCTTGCTTGAAGGAATGGAATGGAGGAGGAGGGAGAGGAAAGATTGCGAGAATGGATGATGCTTGTCTTGTTGGAAGAGTCTGTGGCATATTTATAAGCTTTGAGGATCAATGGAGAGACCTAGCAATTGGAGCAGGCTATGGAGAGTTTGAGAGGGAAGAAGAAGAAGAAGAATATTTCTTGATGTTCTCCATGGGAGGAGAGGAGAGGAGAGGGGTTGCTTGGGGTGGACGGTGCATGTGTTTTATGTTTTGGGACTTCCAACAGTGGAAGCAATCTTAGGAGGCTCAAAAGGAGAGGGAAAAGGAAGGTAGGGCATGCAAGTTAGTTAGTTAGTTACCTCAAGGTCTCAACCAACTCTCAAACATGGATTGGATGATTCCAAGTTTCACAAGCATGCAACAACATGATCCACTTTGCTAAGTTATTATCAAGAGCCCATTACATTTTCTCTTCTTTCCTTCCCATCATCAAATGGACTAATTCTTCTATCACTATAGTCAACAGAGGAATAATATGACACTTAGAGACCAACAAGGCCTCTAATATTCAAGAATATATATATATATATATATATAGGCGCACACCTGCCAGTTAATTATTTATTTTAGTCTAGGATGGCTATAAAAATTGAAGCAGAAGGAGAAAATTATTTTGTACATACTACTCCTTTGTTAGATAGACAGATAGTTCCTTCTTATTCTTCTTCTTCGTTTTTTTTTGTCATTGCCGGGTACCTATTAGCTTTCTGTTGCAATGTTGCGAGCTACATTTAATATTTTTTTTCGAAATTTTCCTCAGCTTTTTGTGCTGATCAACGTAGTTTTTCGCCTCCATACCCTCTATCTCTATTTCTACCTAATAAGGAAGGACCCATCGATTCTTCCTTCGATTCTTTCGTACGTTCCAATTTCTTTGGTTCGTCATTGGTCTAGCTGTTTGTCGTTGGTCCTAGGAATTCCTGTCTTTGCTCCATCAAGTGTCCATTTTGGTCAAATCTTATCATAGAATGATTTCAAATACAACTCAGGAAACCAATCCCCTGATGAGATTATATAAATGTAAACCCTCACGACCCCAAGAATCGAATCAATCAATCGATACATATTGAAGAATTAAGATTTGTCGGGTGCATGCAAGTGTTGGAGGGAGATTGGAAACTCCATGACACGACTTCTATTAGTGGCCCTCGCGTGCGATGACGCCGACAGCGGATGCATCCTTAAGGTTGTCGACCCAACGCTCACCACTAAAGAGTTCATGGAGAGGGTTACGCTCCATATGCTGGAATCCACTATTGTGAAGGAGAACGAAAAGTAGAAATCCTATATCTCGCTTAGAGTGAATCTAAAAGTCGCGCTCGATTACGGTCTTACCAAACTTGGGCTATGCCATTAGGGCCTGATTTTTTCATCGATTATTTCACTCAGTTTTTCAAGTGGTTTCCATTGGGGCTTTAGTTTTTTAATGTTTCAAATTCGGGGGTTGGGGTGGGTAGTTTTCTCCGGTTTACAACCTTTTCATTGGTTCTTTTTTATTTTTCATTTTATTTTTGTATCTTATTTTATGTTTTTATTTTTATGTTTCCAAAGAATATAATCATTACAGATGCATAAGTTTTTTTAAAAGAAATGATTACATTATTTTTGAATAAATATTTTTAAGTTAATATATTTTATACCCATTGTAAATTATTATTTTACATCAGGATTCTTTTTATACACATTTATAATATAGTATATTATTAACATTATTAATATATATATTTTTCTATTTCTGCTTTATGGATAAGTATATTTTTCTATCTCTTTTTTATTATGCTCCAAACAAATAGTTGTTACTCCAGCAGTATATTTTAAAAGTTGGATATTAGAAAACACATTTTTAAATAAATATTTTATAGTTTTGTAAATATACCGTGCATTGTTTTTAAATACACATTGAAACATTTGTTTGGTATACACTAAGCAATTTTAAATTACACATTGAATATTTTTTTGATATACACCGAATATTTTTAAATATATATTCAATTTTTCTTAATATACAAAGGATAATTTATAAATTCATATTTAACATATTTTCTTTTAGGAACATTTCAAAAAAGCTTATAATATGTTAACAAATATTCATCATATATTAAAAAATTATTCACCTTATATTTTAAAAGTTAATAATAATTAAAAAATTAAATAAAAACTGAGAAATTAAGAAATAAATGTGAAAAAAATTATATTTAAACAAAGCATAAAAGAAAACAGGAAAAAGTTCCATCCATGGGCCAGCCTAAGTTCGACGTCAAGAAGGACGCTCTTCCAGAGAAATATCATCTTATTGTTGCTCATAGATGTTAAATAGTACTCCCTCCATTCCAAAATGTAGTGCGTCCGCGCTTTTCGAGGTTTAACTTGACCATAATTGGAAACTTCATTAGAACACGAATTTATTGGTATAAATTTTGCTTCCGCCGCAGTTGGTCTCGTTGGTTAAATTTATAGTCAAAGTTGAAGCACGGAAACCGAAGACGCACTACATTTTGGAATGGAGGGAGTATTTACCATTTTTTTTATAGAAGTGCACACTCCTTTATTGCTCAAGATTCAGAGTAATACGGGTTTGTAAGCCACAGATGGTGACCCGGGGAAAGTAAACTAGGACGCATCGCAATTTATTTTGCATCAACAGTAAATTTCCTAAACTCCTTAGCAAAAGAGCATTGTACAAAATTTGAAGATCTTCTGGCTATCTCTGTAATGATAGAATTCTGTCCTCTTCCCTTCATCTCCAAAATGTCCTTCAGCGTGGATTTTCCATGGGTGGTCCCTCCTCTATTTGCAGAGCACCGCATGGACCGACTTATTTGCGAATCTTCCCTCTTCGCTCCAGTCTTGAGAAGCTAGCTTTTGTGTGTTTTTCTTTTTTAATTCATTCTCCCCACTTGGATTTTCGGGTTTGCTTTTAATTATAATGACAAAATATTTTTTCGTTTTTGTTTTTATTTTCTTCTATTTGTGAACATTTTTTAATTTATGAATATTTTTTAAAATCTGCTGAAATTTTTGAAGTTATCCAAATAATTTATAAAATTACAAAAATATCCAAATTCGTGATAGTTTTAATACTTTATTTTTAATTTTGGAGAATATTTTGAAAATGCCCATGTGTTGAAATTAATGAGTTCTTTTTAAATTCCCAAACATTTTTGAAAGTGATCATTTAGAAAATGTATGAATAATTTACTTGATCTTAGTTTGGATACGGGGAAACAGGAACAAAATTAAAATTTAATTTCAGTGCTTACCCGTATCACAAGGCTCATTTTCTGTATGCACATAAAATACATTTTCATCCTAAAAAAACATAAAATATATTTTGGATACACATTAAGAAAATTTCAAATACACATTGGATATGTATTTGAATGGTATGGGACAGTTTTTTAGACTACTTGAACATGTTTGCTAGAATGTATAAATATTTTGGAAAAGTGTGATGAACATATATTTGAAACACTTGTACAATTTTTTTACTATTATAAAACATTAAAATCATGCAATTTGTTTTTACATAGTATGATTATTTATTGAAAAATGTGATGAGAATTCTTCTAAAATGTGTGAACATTTTTTAAATGTCCACACACTTTTTGGCTTTGCAAAGATATTTTGGTTCGTGAACAGAGGAGTTGTAGTTGAAATTTTGGTCATGTTTGAAGATTCAAAATCTATTTTTTCAGTAAAGTCTGAAAATTAATATGTCACTGAAATTTTAATTCTCAGCAAGCACTATACATAGGTTAGGAAACAATAAAATGGAAATTGTGTTATGGAAATATTTTTCTTGATTGGACAACCAAGCCTTGAGTTTTTCCAACAGGCAGTATGCAATGGTGTGAAGCCAGGTGCTACTTAATAGTGGATTGTATTAGCTAGCTATATATTAATATATCTAGTGTGTGCTATGTCCCCTTTGCGTTCGTGTGTGGGTCACCATTCTACGCACGCGCACACCTACCAGTTAATTATTTATTTTAATCTAGGATGGCTATGAAAATTGAAGCACAAGGAGAAAATTAATCCGTACATACTACTCCCTTTGTTAGATAGACAAATCGTTTATTTTTTCTTCTTCTTCTTCTTCTTCCTTTTTAATCAATTTTGGGCACCTATTAGCTTTCTGTTGCAATATTGCGAGCTACCTTTAATCTTTTGTTTCAAATTTTCCTGCAGCTTGTTAATCACATAAGCGCGGTAGTACATTTCAGACCGATCAATGTCTTTTTTCGCCTCCATATCTCTATCTCTATCTCTACCTAATGACGAAGGACCAACTTTTCTTCCTTTGATTCTTTCGTACGTCACCAATCTCTTTGGTCCGTCGTTGGTCTAGTCGTCTGTCGTTGGTCCTAGGAATTCCGGTCTTTGCTGCATCACATGTCCATCTTGGGTAACTCTATCAAAGAACGGAATCGAATACAACTATGGAAATCAATCCCCTGATAAGATGATATAAATGTAAATCCTCATGACCCATCACAAGAATCAAATCTATCAATCGGAACACATTGAAGAATTGAGATTAGCCGGGTGCATGCAGATGTTGGAGGGCGATTTGAAGCTCCACGACTTGACTTCTAATGGTGGGCCTCACGTGCAATGACGCCAGCAGGGGATGCATCCTTGAGGCCGTCGACCTAACGCTCGCCACCAATGAGTTCATGGAAAGGGCGAAGGTCCTGATACTGGGCTAGCGTAAAACCAACATAACCTTGATCGAGAGTGCCCAATGGCGAAGTTCATCGTACAATAGTGGTGTGCTTCAGTAATCCACTACTGTGAAGGAGAACGAAAAGCAAGAATACTATATATCGCTAATTGCGAATCTAAAAGTCGCGCTCGCCTACGATCGCACTAAACATGGGCCGGGCTTCCTTGCGTTTTTTTTAAAGTTCGCCAATTTGGAGGTTGGGGGGGGGGGGGTGGGGGTTACTTTTCTTCGGTTTGCAAATTTTCACTGTTTTTTTTTAATTTTGATTTTATTTTGTCACTTGTTTTTATTTTTTTCTGTTAAATACTTTGGTGTTCTGAGAGCGCCGCACATGTTGTGTGCTGAGCGCTTCTTTGAGATTTTATTTTTATGTACGCATTTCAGTACTTAGATGATTTTTTTATTTTCCGGTTTCCGGTTTTTCATTGTTTTTCTTATATTTTGGTGAATTATTTCAAAAAACAATTAAATACATTTTTTCCTGAAAGGCACGATCATGCCTCTTGTGAAGGCACATGTTCACTTTCGCGAGTGGTAAGCCCGTGCCTCTAAAAAAATGCGTTTTCCTTTTTTTTCTGAGAGGTAGGATCGTGCCTTTTATGGAGACACATGTTTGCTTTCATGATAGACATGCCCATGGTCGTAAAAAGGAAAAAATGCATTTGTTTTTTGAGAGGCATGATCATGCCTCTCGAAGGCACATGTTTGTTTCCGGGAGAGGCACATTTGTGCCTCTAAAAAAGTAAATACGGGAAAAACTACGTTGCGACAAGTGGTGCACGCACAGTGTGCCACCACTTGTCAATTGCGGAAGATGTGAAAGTGTTAGCTACAATGAGTAGTCCTTAACTAGTGATTTCACATCAGAAGCTATCTTTTATGCGTTTTTCTGTTGTAATGCATTTTCTCCACTGGATTTTTCGGGTTGCTTTCAGTTATAATAATGATTTGTTCCTTTTTTTATTTTAATATTTTTTAATATTTATTTATTTTATGGATATGTTTTAAATCTTAATAATTTTAAATCCGTCTCAATTTTCTGAAATTCTACAAATAATTTAGAAAATGACAAATGTTCGATTTTTTAAAAGTTGATTTTTTTATTTTTGATATTATTTTGAAATTGCACATGATTTTAAATTAATGAGTGTTTTTGGAATTCACAGTTTTTTTTCAAAGTGATCATTTCAAAAATCCATGAACATTTACTTGATCTTAGTTTAGATACGGGGAAAACTGAACAAAATATAAATTTATGTGAAACTGGGAAACCAAGTAAATCGCGCTCTCAAAACAATTGCCCAGAATGAATTAGCCCGACACGACCCAACTGGGCCAATGTAAGTCATGTGTCCTACTCGGCTGTCGGGCCAACTGGGAAATTTAACCGTACGAGGAAAGCAAGGTGCCCAGTTTTCTTTGGTTTGCAATTTTTTCAAGTTTCAAAATTATTTCTACATTGTAAGAAAAATGTTCAAGTAGTCTAAAATATTGTCCCGTACCGTTATACTCGTCTCTGGCGCTTCTTTAAAGGGTCGACCCAACACTGCAGTTCCCCCGAGCAACTCAAAATTTTAATACAAGTTGTACATTTTCTGTATACACATAAAATATATTTTGGATACATTGTGATTTTTTTAAAATACACGAGGATTATGTATGGAATATATATTAAGCAATTTTAAAATACACATTGGAAATTTATGTGAACGATACGGGGCAATTTTTTATACTACTTGAACATTTTTGTTACAATGTAGAAATATTTTTGAAAAATGTCACGAACATATATTTGAAAAAGTTGTACAATGTTTTACTATTGAAAAACATTAAAATCATGCAAATGTTTTTATATAGTATAATTATTTTTTTGTAAAATTTGATGAGCCTTTTTCTGAAATGCGCGAATAGTTTGGAAATAACCTCATTTTTTTTGGCGTTGCAAAGATATTTTTAGAACATTTAACAAACAAATGTTTACACCACTTTAACATTTCTTAAATGCAAATCAATGCCTAAAAACATTACACACACATATAATTTGAACATTTAGTTTTTAATATAAATAAAGGAAAAACACACTTAAAAAACGAAACATGCAACTCTTTCGCATGCATCATGCTGTTGGGCCTAGCCACTTTAGGTTTGCGCTATAATTGAGACAAAGACGAGATCAACTAATTAAGAAGTACGACCCTTAAAAGAACTAATTAAGGAGTACTCCATGCGGAAACAGGAAATCCCTTAAGGATCACTTTGGTGTGCTGAGAACGCGTGATGTATCACGTGCTGACCGCTTCGTCGGATTTTGTCTTTTTATTTTTTGTACGCGTTTTTGAGGTTTAGATGTTTTTTTGGCTTTTCAGTTTTCGCGCGGTTTTTCTTACATTTTGGAAATAACATTGTGCATCGTCTTCCTTCCAAGTCAGTTGGTGTCATGTGCCATCCTTTTTGTCGTCATCATCTTTGCGTCAACATGATCATTGCAAAAACATTGCCTCCACAGTAGCCATAGCTAACGATCAATACGTTTGCCATGATATCATCCAATCTTCGATCATGCTTCCTGTTGCATGTGCGATGCTGTTGTTCATTTTCTAGGGCATCTAGTATGTTCATCATGTTGTTTAATGCATCTATTATGTTTGTCATGCTCTTTAGCCAATCTAATATGGTCGACATATACACGATGATTGTTAGTTAATGACGATTTACATTCTGGAAGTAATCATGAAATTTCCTAACTTTCGAAAAAGGGCAAAAGAGCATCCGGGTGATGAGGACGACCGCGCATGGAGGAGGTAATGTCAGCTGATTTCCCTTACTGGCTGGTGCAAATACCCACTCTATATAATGCAAGCGAAGGGGTGGGGCAGGTGGAGATGTCAACTTGTCCATGTGGATTTTTTTGCCTCTCTACTTCATGACAGGTCAAATTGATCAGATTAAGCATCACATAGGGATAGCCATTTATCTATTTACAACCAATGGATAAAAATATGTTTTATAGATAATAGTGTGGAGATATAGGCATCAATTTACAAAGGATGCAAAAGTAATAATCAGAAAGTAAAGTGCACATGGTAACAAGATTAATCATCTCAAAAAATAAATAACAACTCAATCATGCGAGTCATAGACTTTAATGGAATAGTCATGTCTCAGTCACTTACCATAATAAGAACTTTTTGGGTTTATGGGTTGATTCTCATTTTCTCCTGTAGTATACCCACTTAATTCTATTTCATGACCACTGGTTGATTCTACACAAAGAAGGCTTTCTGCATCCGTCTCCATGTCAAGTTGTAACCAAGGATGCAGTGAAAGTTTCCTCAGTCTGTTGAGCTCATCGGCGACCTCTTTCATGGAGGGCCTATTGTCACCATGCATATCTAGGCATTTATTCGCTAGGTCTGCAAGTCCTGTTAGTAACTCCATGCTCTCTTGGCCTTTCACGTGGCTCACCAACATTGCATCTAGAGTATTCTCCTTCATAGCAGACAGGAAAATCAATGCCAAGCTTCTTTGCTTCTCAGAACCCTCGAGCTTTAGTGGCAACTGGCCTGTTAGGATCTCTAGAAGGATAACTCCAAAGCTGTACACATCACTTTTGTTTGTTAATTGACATGTTTGCATGTATTCAGGATCAAGGTAACCACAAGTACCTTGAACTATTGTGACAAACTGCTCTTTATCATATGGGGCTAGAATGGAGGTTCCAAAGTCTGAAACTTTGGCCATATAGTTATCATCAAGCAGAATGTTGGAAGTTTTCACATCACCATGAATTATTGGAGGAGACGCGTATGAATGCAGGAAGCTAAGTCCTTCAGCTGCTTCATGAGCTATTCTTAAGAGAGTATTGAAGGAGTTTTTCAATAGGTGGTTCTTGCCATGGATAAGTTTGAATAGGGTACCATTTAGGACAAATTCATAGACTAGAATTGGAACTTCAACCTCCAGGCAACAACCCAAGAGTTTCACGATGTTTTTGTGATTTATTTGGGACAAAATGAGGATCTCTTGTCCAAATTCTTTCTTTTGCCTTTCATCAACCAATGCACATCTTTTAATTGCAACTGACATGTTGTCCTTCAATATCCCTTTATAAACTGTTCCATTGCCCCCTCTTCCGAGTATTCTACTGTTGTCAAAGTTGTTAGTGGCATGTATTAGTTCGGCTTCTGAAAATACCTTGAAAGCAAGACCTTTGTCTAATTTCATCCTGTCAAACAAAATCAAGCCTCCATGTTGGCGAAAATACTCCTGCTTGACTTTAGTCAGTTTTCTCTTTTGACATATCATTTGTCCCCAAATGACAATGACCATGACGATAACCATTAGGAAAAATAATCCCACTGTCAATCCTGCATAGTAATATCATATGAGACAAATATTTGTTAGATGAAGATAGAGATAGAATAAAATAGACATGATATACATTGGTTTATTATTGTAATTATGGTAACTCCACATTTCATATTATTGCTTGTGTCTACTTTGCACAACCCCATTGAATATAATTGAGTTTGCACCTTCTGGCCTAAGTACGCAAACCATGTGGCCTAAGTACCATACTACTTAACCCCTTTGGGGGTAGGAGGGTTGGTTTGATCAATCGTGGCTCCAAAAGTGGTTATATTACATGGAGAAGAGCAAAGTCAATGCATTGAATTCCCTCTTGAGCATCTCCAGTAAAAGTTCCCAAAAGGGCCTCTTGTAGCTATCGGAATGTGCTTAGGGAGGGCGCCCCTAGATGTGTAGGTTCTGACGTGGGGACTACAACAGGGGTTTGGCCTCCCTACAATAAGGGCTTTGGCAGACGCCTTGTTGGTGTGATTTTCTTGCCACTATTCCAAATACAATGGGTTTTGAATCGATATGTCAATGCCACTTTATATGATAAGTCTAATCTTGTTTCTACTCTTTGTCACTTAAACGGTTTTCAAGTTGAAGTTGCAAAGTAGACCGCCGGCCAATCGTTGATCGTATCAAAAGTATTTTACTCGTAATTAAATGAGAAAGTAAATGGTTTAGTTGGAGATCTCGCTTATTTGGATGTTACCTATTATAAATCTGGTGTGAGGGTTGCATGTCTTGCTATTGTAGTTAAATACTTTTCCGAGTCCGCAAGAACACTGGTGTCCTCCAACTGTATTTTCACAAAATCCATCTGAAGGACATGGATTCTTGGTGTGGCATTCATCGATATCTACATTGAATAAGAAGAATCAAACATTAGAGTTTGGTACATATAAAATTGGAGGACACAATTCATTGCCATTCGAAGAAAATTAATTAGTAGCATACCTATGCATCCCTCTAGAAGGTAGGGGTTGCCGTCATACCCAGGGATACAACTGCATGTGTACCCTAGATCATTGGTGGAATTCACACACTCGCTGTTGCTGCTTAGACACGCGTAAGTACCCGTGTTATTCCGTTGGGCATCTTCACACGATCTCACATTTCTTATAGCCCAATCAAGCACCATAGGCGCCCGCCCAAGGTATGTGTCATTGAACACGGTGTTGTTTATGTACGAAGTGCTAAAGTTGAATTTTGTTGTCTCCATCAGCATCGCATAGCTACACCGATTGAACTCCCAGATTTCACTTGTGTTGACCGACTCGAGGAAATCTGTATAGTAGTTGTGCATCTTCTTCGGTATCGTAGTCTGGGAGCAGCCGATACCAGAGCATGATCCATTCACTAAGTCTGTCAGATCGTAGCACGATGCGACACCAAAGGCTTGGTAGCCCGTTCCGGTGTCATCATCGTTGTCGCTCATGAAGACGATAGCATTGCACCCAATGACTGTGAACTTGTTTTGGACGTCGGAGATCCGGTAGGGGAACGAAGGAGAAGGGCTGTTTTCTTCTTCGTCATCCATGGAATTGCCGAATACCTCCATGCTCTTGGTGGATTCGTTGTAGCAGTACCCCATGATGTTATTCAACACCCGGGCCGTGCTGTTAGTCAAGGAGATGTTGATCACCTCTAAGGTGTGCTTGAATGGCTTGCTGATGCCATCTTGGACCTTGCAGCTGATGTTGAAGTCTTCTCTGAACGAGCAACCCGGATCAATACCAAATGGGTATGGTATCTCAACATCGCCGCACCGCCTTCGACACTCTGAACCCGGAACCGCAGTTCCAAGGGTGTATTGTGCCGCAAGCAGTGCGAGACTGAGGCCAAGACGCAACAAAGCTTGCATATTCTTCGGCTGGAGAATAACTAAACATGATACGGTCAGAACTAAATTGACACCTTTGTTTCACAAAAAGAAATGCAATCAGTAGCATAAAGTATTATAGAGACCATTCTCATATATATTATTGTCCAGGCTTCACAAAGAGTGCTTCGATCGGGTCATGGAAGTTTTGTTTGTGTGAATAAGCGGATAAAGGGGACTTTTGCTGAGGTTTACAGTCATTGTTTTAAATAGCGGGCTATGGCAAATAGTGGTGGCCCTTAAAACAATTGTACATAAATAGCGGTGAGAAACATTTAGCGACACTGCTCAAACAGGTATAGCAGCCGGCTATTTAAATCTTTTCTTACAGTACAATCCTTTCAAATTCTTAGAATATAGAATATTTTTTTGAGACAAATGCGGTAGCGAGGCCTTTACGGCGGTTTTTTTAATTTGAACGAATAAGAATCTAATTCACGTCCAGGTCCAGCGACTGTGTTGTACATCCATTGCCCTAACCAAATGTTCATATTTCCAATTGGCAAATTCTGAGATTATTTCTTTGTAGGCAAATGTTTTGTTCCTTCAACATCAGCTATATATTTTACAAAAATTATTTCACTATTTATAGCATATATTCTACAACATAAGTCCATAATTCCACGGAGAAAGGTAGGGTCGAGAGTCGTCGAGAGACAACTGAAGATATATTTTGCTATAGCACATACTACTACTTTACGAAAGAAGGATGTTGTGGAAGAGCAACAACCATTCCTAGTTAATTAAAGGTAGTTATGTGTACAACTTTTATTCACAGTGGACAACTTGTTCTCTGAACAAATCCATTCCTACTCACAGTTAGTCGGCCTCAGGGATTCAGAGTCATGGGAACAAACAAGCAGCTATGAACAAACAAACAAACAAACAAACAAACGTGTGCCTGTCGCTCAGGTCAAGGCCAATTATTTTGCCGGACTATCCTAAGAGCCCTCCCTCGGCGATAATCTATTTTGCGTTTCGCCATACGAAAAGATCGTCCCAGTGGCCCAGTGCAAACAAGCATTCCATCATCTAGTTTTTCCAATTAGCCGTCAAGTAATAAAACGAAAAGAGGAGCTGAAATTAGCTGACAATAAAAGGCACATCCAGTTGGTAAACATGCAAGGTAACAGAGCTCACCTCAAAACGAAGATTGGAAGGGTTTCAGTTCTCCTTCCAACAGAGGAAGAAGTACCTACGTCTAGCCAACGCCGAGCTTACATACATATATATGTTGCTCGAGCGGTCGAGCCTACCTAGTACCTACCTACTACACACATTCTTTATCTGGCTGGAGACATGGTCGCATGCCAGACTTAGTCTTTCCATGGCCAAAATTAACAGAGCTGACTCTTGCTCCATCATCAACTTGTAGTGTAATATATACCATGGTGACTCGATCATCTCCAGGACACCAGACTTTGATCTTCGGTTAGATAGATGCAACCCATTGGTGACGATGCGTTGCTAGTAAGTTGTATTTTTACTTGGCGACGTAGGTTGATGTGGTAATGAGCCTATACAAGTCACAGTTGGCATTTGCACGCAGTTTTGAATCTGTTGGGATCCGGAATCGGTTGTCCTTGTGCTGATTGATTTTCCGGCAATGAGGAAACTTGCAATGTGGCACAGTTCCATGCCATTAAATAAACTAGATAGATCGGCGCGCTTCGACGCATCCGATTATAGCTGTATTCTTCACATGTGATTGTAGGTGAGTTTAGTTTGTGGTGGGTTGGAACACATGTCTGTGTGTATCTTTTTTCTTTTCTTGATGAGAGATGGTAAGGATCATAGAATGATTTGTGTGTTTATTTGTCGTTGATGTATGTGATAGGTGTATGCTATAGCTGCTGGGAGCCTCCTCGCGGCACTATGGCCAACGATGCGAAATGCTTCGAAAATCCCACTAGACGACCAAAAATTCAGCAAGAACCTCTCAACTGAAAAATATCACATGATAATCACGATTGCCCTCGCCACTTTAGCTACAGAGAGAAACCACCGTGAAATCATTTCTCTCGCGATTTAAAAATCTGTTTAGCTGTGAGAGCATGTGGGCTACATGGTCTTCATATGTTGTCCTGAGTATTGCCAATAGTGTTTTTTTTAACTAGTCACTGATTCGATGGATTGATCACTATGGGACTGGCCACAAACGCCTACGGCCGTCCGCTACGCCGACGGCCAAATATCGGGACCGTCGGCATAGATCTTGAGGAAGGGAAGGTAGCTGTGCGGCCGTTGGCGTAAGAAAGCCGTCGGCGTAGGTGGAGCTGCCACCGTCGGCGTAACAAAGTCGTCGGCGTAAAAACCAAACATACAACGGCGACAGACAACCTAACGGCATATTTTTTTCCCTACAAAATAAAAATAATAATAATTTTTTTGAAATGACTACTTGTGTATCTGGAAATGATTTTTTGAAAAAAATAAAGAGCAAACTATCAAGCACATGTAGTTCAAATTTGACCCGGTTCCAACTGAATCTGCGGAAATTTGTCTTTTTAGGAGAGGTATATAAAAAACATATTACATGGAAACTTTGGTCAATTGTAAATAAAATATGATCTAGTATTTTACAAAAATAAAGTGGTTCAAGTTGACATCAAATATTTGATAGATCCTTCACAAAAAAAACCCTACTTTTGTCACTAAGAAAATGAAAAATGGACTTTTCGTGCAAAGAAAATAAAAACTTCCTTTGGCAAACTTGTGGCTAGTATAATATATTCACATGTGCAAAATATGAGATAATTTGGGAAAACTATCACTGGAAACTAGCTATAACATCGGTCATTTAGCTTGAAAGTCATGAATCTTCATACTCGATAACTCATTTTGAAAAGACTATTTTAAGATGTTTGACTTATTCCAAGTTTGTTGTTTTGTATGGTTACTAAGAAAAAAATTAGGATGCAACGCGAAGGTTTTACATTTTCTTATTTTTTTGAATCATTTTTGTCGATATCAAAAGCTGATCAAAACGGAGGGCATGACCAGTAATAGATAGGGGTGGTATATTAAAAAAATCTTGATGGATCCCTAATGAAATGACTACTTACGTATGTAGAAAAGATTTTTTTGAAAAAATAAAGAGCAAACTATTAAGCACATGTAGTTCAAATTTGACCCGTTCCACCTGAATCTGCGGAAATTTGTCTTTTTAGGACATGTATAAAAACATATTACATGTAAACTTTTGGTCAATTGTAAATAAAATATGATCTAGTATTTTACAAAAATAAAGTGGTTCAAGTTGACATCAAATATTTGGTAGATCCTTCACAAAAAATCCTTACTTTTGTTACTCGGAAAATAAAAAATGGATTTTTCGTGCAAAGAAAATAAAAACTTCATTTGGCAAACTTGTTGGCTAGTATAATATACACACATGTGCAAAATATGAGATAATTTGGGAAAACTATCACTGGAAACTAGCTATAACATCGGTCATTTGGCTTGAAAGTCATGAATCTTCATACTCGATAACTCATTTTGAAAAGACTATTTTAAGATATTTGACTTATTCCAAGTTTGTTGTTTTGTATGGTTACTAAGAAAAAAATTAGGATGCAACGCGAAGGTTTTACATTTTTTTTATTTTTTTTGAATTATTTTTGTCGATTTCAAAAGGTGATCAAAACGGAGGGCATGACCAGTAATAGATAGGGGTGGTATATTACAAAAATCTTGATGGATCCCTAATGAAATGACTACTTGTGTATCTAGAAAATATTTTTTGAAAAAATAAAGAGCAAACTATCAAGCACATATAGTTCAAATTTGACCCCGTTCCACCTGAATCTGCGGAAATTTGTCTTTTTAGGACATGTATATAAAAAACATATTACATGGAAACTTTGGTCAATTGTAAATAAAATATGATCTAGTATTTTACAAAAATAAAGTGGTTCAAGTTGACATCAAATATTTGGTAGATCCTTCACAAAAAACCCCTACTTTTGTCACTCGGAAAATGAAAAATGGATTTTTTGTGCAAAGAAAATAAAAACTTTCTTTGGCAAATTTGTTGGATAGTATAATATACATACTTGTGCAAAATATGAGATCATTTGGGAAAACTATCATTTGAAACTAGGTATAACATCGGTCATTTGCTTTGAAAGTCATGAATCTTCATACTCGATAGCTCATTTTGAAAAGACTTTTTTTAAGATATTTGACTTATTTCAAGTTTGTTGTTTTGTATGGTTAGTAAGACATAAATTATGATGCAACGCGAAGATTTTACATTTTTTTATTTTTTTTGAATTATTTTAGTCAATTTCAAAAAGTGGTTAAAACGGAGGGCATGACCGGTAATAGATAAGGCTGGAATCTAAAAAAAATCTTGGTGGATCCCTGATGAAATGACTACTTGTGTATCTAGAAATGATTTTTTGAAAAAATAAAGAGCAAACTATCAAGCACATGTAGTTCAAATTTGACCCCGTTCCAATTGAATCTACAGAAATTTGTCTTTTTCAAAAGAGGTATATAAAAAACATATTACATGGAAACTTTGGTCAATTGTAAATAAAATATGGTCTAGTATTTTACAAAAATAAAGTGGTTCAAGTTGACATTAAATATTTGGCAGAATCTTCACAAAAAACCCCTACTTTTGTCACTCGGAAAATGAAAAATTGATTTTCAAAATTAAAAAGAAATATATTTTTTCAAAAAATATTTAAAAAATGTTCAAAATATGATAGGTAACCGATCAGGAAGTTTCATTTTTTTTTCAAAATTTCATCACACCCATATGCACCAACAAGATCCTAGACATCAACAAGGTTTAATAGGATTGATATGATACATATATCAACAAGAGAAGTTAAGCGTGTTGGGGCTGGAGTAGTGTGAGGATGAGTGACCCTTGGGGAAGTTTGACCACGGAGGTCAATTTGACCTGAGATTAAGCATAATGATCTTAGTTTAAGATATTTTTTTCAAACGGGAATACGCCTACGGCTAGGCCGTCGGCGTAGAAATAAAAAAATAATTAATAATTTTGAAAAAAACTGATTGTTTTTTGAAAAAATTCAAATGAGAATACGCTTACGGCCATGCCAGTCAATCAACTTGGTCTTGGTTAAACCAAATCATCCCTAGTCATTTGCATAATCCCAAGCCAAGAATAATTATGAAAACCCTAGAGTTGGCATATCTAAATTGTCATGGAATTTAAAATGGAAATGCAATCTTAGTAAACCAAAATGGTGGAATCGAATTCTAAAGTGCCTAACAATCATTAGGCCACGATTATATAACAATGGTTGTTTTATTAAAAATGGTATAGTAATATAAAGGAATAATGTTTAAAATAAAAACAATAGTTGGGAATTGTTAAATTGCCAGGGAAATTATAATAAACAAGTGGGAATTTTAAATGAACTAAAAATTATGGAAACAATTTTATAAAATGCCTAATAATCTGTAGGCCATAATAAATGTGATTTGGGGTTTTATTAAAATGTTTTAATATTATAAATAATTAAAAACAGTAGCAAAACAGTGGCTTTTAATACCTTTTAAAGAAAACAAGATAACAAATGATTTTTATAAATCACAAAAACTATTAGTAATAATTCTATGTTATATAACACTAATATTGGGGCCAGTCTCATGTTTTATAAATTTGATAAATGAGATAGAATAAATTAAAATAGAAAAGAAAAGAAAATATAAAAGAAACAAAAAAAAGAGAAAACTAAAAGCCGCCCATGGGCAACTACAACTAGGCCCACCCCCCAGCCCATCTCTCTCTCCCATTCTCCCTGTTTCCCCTCCCCCACCTTGCACTGTCGCCATGGCGTGGGCAGCCATGGCCGTACCGAGCTGTCCCCCTCTCCCCTCACCTGCCCCCCTCCTCCACCTGCTCCCCCCTTGGATAAGGACTCGTGCGCCCCTCCCCTGCGCAGCCCCTGTTCCTTTTCCCTTCTCTCCCCATCGGCTCTGCCTCGCCCTCCCCGCTCGAACCCGTGCGCTTCTGTGGCCGCACCACCGTCGTCCTCGCGGCCACCGGCCACTGCGAGCCACGCCGGTGTGTCCGGGAGCTTCCCCGAGCTCAGGTGCGTCGTCCTCGCGCACCAATTCGGGACGGGAGGCATCGAGTGCTCGCCATCGCCGCCAATCCCTTCGCCACGGTCGTCGGCGACCTCGCCGGAATTCACGCCACCCCGAAGCCCCCCGGCCTCCCTGTCCCCTCCCCTGCCCTCCCGGTGAGTCGCCGCGTTCATTCTCCCCCTCTTACTCACCGTTCCGCCACCCTACGGCCGTGCCCCCGTCCGGGCCTCCATTGGAAGGAGCTCGAGCTCCCGAGCTCGGCTCGCCGCGAACACATCTTCCCCGCACAGCTCGCGCCCGGCCGCGCTTTGTGCGTGTTGCAACCCCACCGCACCACAACCCCCTCCCCCCCACACCCGCGCAAGAACCCCATACCCGTGGCCACTGCCACCGCGCCGAGCTGCCCGTGGCCGCGCCATGGCCATGCCCCGTTGCCCTCTATCCGCGGCCGAGCGCGTCACCGCACCTGCCTGAGGCCGCTCCGCCTCGCCTCTCCGGCCTCCGCCCCCTGCAGCTCACTGCCCCCCCGCCCCCTTGTCGGAGTAGCCTCGCCGCTAGGGCCCTCGTCGCCGGCGTGCGTGGTTGCATTAGCCAGTGGGCTACCTCCCACTTACACGTGGCCCCCCTGGTTTAGCTTAGCTCTAACCCCCTTGACTAATTACCTTGGTTAGTATAAACTAACCAAACCCCCCCTGTTAAATTGTCTGGGACAATGACATGTGGGTCCCAGCCTCACTTAACCCTGGTTAGATTAAATTAATTGTTAGAATAAATATGACCCTATGACACATGGGCCCCAGGCCTTTAACAAATCTCTGTTTAATTAAAATGGCTATTAAAACCTGTGTGTATGACATGTGGGTCACCCTTCTGTTTTATTAAATAAAAATGATTTAGCAATATGTGAGGCTGACAGGTGGGTCCCACATGTTAGGTACTGTTGTGGATAATGTTTTAGATAATGTTTGATTTAATATTAAAAGAAATTCAGAAAATCATTTAAATGATTTAAAAATTCGAAATTCAATATCTTTTAAACCGTAACTCGGATCGAAAAACTTTATACATGAAAATTGATCAGAAAAATATAACGAATACGAATACGCTATCCGTATGTCTACCACCCCTCTCTAACGTACCGAACATCGACATTCCCCCCTTCGGGCCGTCTGTCGATAATTCCTAGTACCGATATACGTTGCCCGGATGAATTTATTTCGAACACGAAAGTTGTTCGGAATAGATCAACTAACCCGGATACACCACCCACACGTGTGTCGGATGTCCACGACATCTCCGGCATGATATCTCCCCCCCTCCGGACACCTTGTCCGATAATCACCCGGAGCCGGTATTTCATCCCCGGATGAATTTCCGCTCCGAGCAACGTGCATCGTACTGCGTTAGAACCCCGTTTACAATTCATCTGTTATGTCTTGCATTTGTATTGCTATTATTGTTGTGTATTTATTTTTTCTTCCCCCCCCCCTTAATCTCCGGTAGACCCCGCTGCTGCCGTCGACTACACCGATGCTGAGTACGACTACTTCGTCGACGACCGTATCGCTACTGTCGAGCTACCAGGCAAGCAGAGCCATTCTCTTCCCCAGATATCGCCTATCTTTCCGTATATTTCTTGCACTAGGCATTGTTACTGCTGCTGCTACGATTACAATCCTATTCAATTGCATAGCCTGTTTTTGTCGCCCCTTGATGTACCTTCCTTTAATCCTATGCTGCCTATTATTACTTATGCATTATTCAGCAGTAAACCCTGCGCATTGTTAGCTAGG
Source organism: Bromus sterilis (assembly GCA_950022295.1). Taxonomy (NCBI): domain Eukaryota; kingdom Viridiplantae; phylum Streptophyta; class Magnoliopsida; order Poales; family Poaceae; genus Bromus; species Bromus sterilis. The sequence continues at coordinate 297,668,500 of OX465601.1, read as the reverse complement.
TTTAGAATAGAGGGTCGTGATCACTTTGGGAGTGATCGCGGAAACGATATATTACAACTGCAACAGGTACGGATCAATGCAGACACCCTAGGGAACCTACAACGGCGAGACTCTGCCGAGTCGCTTCGAGTTTGGCTTACGAGTGGAATGGACTCGTATTTCACTCTCGTCGGCTCAGTAGCGTAGCATCACCGGGATGATATGAGGTTTACCTCTTTAGTTCATTCCGCTGATGTCTCAGTCGAGCCAGCTCAAGTGTACCATCGAGGGTGATTCCTCCTGGTTTCACTTAATGGTAGGGACTCGAACCAACTGGTGTCCTTAAAGGTAAGAAGTCGGGCGACCCAACGGTGCCCGCGAGTGGTATTGCGACGGGACGACAGGGAGGGTACGACCAGTGTACCGGTGTGCTTGGCCCCTGGTCGTTGGCCGCGAGAGTTACCAAACCACGAAAGTCGAGCTCCTCCAGGAGCACACGCGAGACAAGGTAAGGAGACGGTTCACCTTGTTGGTAACCGCAGTGACTTGGTGGGACGACGGGGCAGGCACCGATGTACTGGTGGTCCTGGCTGCTGTCGTTGTCCGCGGGTCAGTTAAGTCAAGGCAACGATAACGGTTGATATGCCATGTACGCACTACCTACCCGTGGGAATTACGAGTTATGGGCTCCTCTGCTTCGTAGTGTCGTCCGAGGACTCTTCAGACGTCAGCAGTACCGCGGCCTGCGCCGGGAAGTGGTGTTGTCTTATTTGCTCGCGCGGTGGTGTCTTATTTGGATTTGTTTAACTTCACCGGCCAGCCACGCACCTTGCAGGAGTACGTTCGGGTTGGGGTCCAAGGCCCGGCGTACTTAGGATTTAGACCGGCGGATGGCCTCTCTGTTGAGTTTGAAAGATGGGCTATGAAGTGTCGGATAGCCTCGGTGGAGCGTTCCCTAACAAGGTTCCCGCCACCCTGGAGATCCGTGCGTGTAGCGTAACACAAGTGCACCCCTGCAGGGAAGATTAATCTATTCGAATAGCCGTGTCCACGGTAACAGGAGCTTTATGCTGAAGCTGGATCTTACCACTAGAAACTATTATTATTAAACTGTATGGTTCCGGGTTTTCTTCCTCGCGGGGATGTCGAGGAGGTGGACTCGGAGGCATTGTTAATTATTACAACTTATTATTATACAGTGCTGCAGCAACTTCTGCTGCATTGTTACTTTATGCTTTATATAAACTGTTGGCTGATTCTTACCTCATGCTGCAAGACCTCGTCGGAAGATGCTAGTCTTCGTTAGGCCTAGCTTCTTACCCTTGCTCTGGATTTCTGTCTTTCAGTCCACTATATACAGCCTCTTCTTTCCGTTGATACAATGCATAATGCTTAGTAGCGAACGTAAGACTCGCGGGTATGCTAGATACTCACCTGCTTTATTTCCTTTACTGTTTTGCCTGATCGGCCGCTGCAGTCGACGTTGGAGCCCAGGAGCAGGAGTTCCCGATGCCGACCACCGCAACATGAAGATCCCCGATGCCTTCTACGACGTCGAGTTCCCCGTTGACCAGGAGTAGCTTGGAGGTTCCCAGGCAGGACGCCTCGCCTTTTCGATCTGTTGTTATTTGTGCTAGCCTTCTTAAGGCAACCTTGTATCCTTGTGTCTGTACTCAGATACTATTGCTTCCGCTGACTTTGTGCTCTCGAGCTGTTGTATTCGAGCCCTCGTGGCCCCCGGCTTGTATTAAACAGCTTGTATTATTTTATTTGTAGAGTTGTGTTGTGATATCTCATCGTGAGTCCCTGATCTCGATCGTGTACTTTGCGTGTATGATTACTGTACACGGCTTGATTTTGGGGGCGTCACAATGAGCCTCCACAAATGAGCTCTAGGTCTTCGTGAGCAAGCAAGTTGGACGCACCCCCACTAGTTCCATTAGAGAGCTTACCTTAGCTCATATGTGCATCTGTTGCATGGCAATCCCTACTCCTCACATCATATCTATCATTTGGCTTTCTCTCGCCTATGATTGTCCTCATTGATGTTAACCTTTCACACCTTTTTGTCTTCGTTCCCCATCATTTTTCTCTTTGCCATACTAAGTGTCAACGTATCTTGATCGCGCTCATCCATTGCATGAGTGCTCAAAGTCGAAAGGGAGAGGATCAGTTTGACTTGTACCTGACTAGTGGTCTGGGGATGAGTCAAAATAAGATCCCGAAGGAGACTAAGCGTGAAACTTTAGTAGATTGAGTTCTCAATTAAACTATATATTATTTTTATTCTCTAAACCCTTCTCCCATTGCTTGCACACAAACACCATTTGGAGACATTCGAGTCACGGACAGCGGGAGCTCTTGCACCTTTATATTCATACTTTCCTAGTTTCAATACTAGCTATAAACTCTTGCTTGTTATTGTCTTGACTTGAATTGCACATCTTACTTGCTTTACTTTGAAGTTCTTATATGTGTGTTAGCATGTCACCACATAAATTATCTGTGTTATCATTTACCCGCTCGAGGACGAGCAGGAATTAAGCTTGGGGATGTTGATACGTCCCAAACGTATCTATAATTTCTGCTTGTTCCATGCACTTTTATGTGACATTGCTACATGTATTGCTACCCTTTTATATCATTTTACACATATTTGGACTAACCTATTAACTCAGTGCAACCAGCGCCTGGGAGGTGGGGACACCCCCTGGCTGCCCCCTTCAGCCTATATTACCTCCTCGTCCCAAAAACCCTCGAGAAGAACCCCGCATCGCGAATTACATCTCTGTTCCGCCGCCGTCGCGCTTCCAAGATCTGGAGCACCAGAAGACCTCTTCTTGGCACCCTGCCGGAGGGAGGATTGACCTCCGAGAGCTTCTCCACCACCATGGACGCTTCCCGGATGTGCCGTGAATAGTCCCCCTTGGACCATGGGTCCATGACCAGTAGCTTTGTGATGTCTTCTCTCCAATCTAATTCTTCAATTCTTAGTCCTTGTGAGCTGCCCTACATGATCAAGGCACCTATGTAATTTTCCTACTGTTGCTATGTTGTGTTTGTTGGGATCCAATGGATTATGAGATTATGTTCAGATCGTGATGAGTTATATATTTGGTTTACCTTTTATATTTTGTTCTTGAGTAATTCTTGCATGTTCTCCGTTACTTTTTATTGCTTTGGCCAAGTAGTAGATAGTAACTCCAAGAGGGAGCGTTATGCATGATTGTGGGTTCATGCCCCCCGATGTCTAGGTTGAGTGAAAGAAACATGAGACTAGGGGATGCGCTGTTGCCACCAGGGAGAAAAACAACGGTGCTTGTAACCGCGGTTGCAAGGATTGTTTACCTTACGCATAGTTTGTTAATGCAGTTGTCTATTGCTTTGAGTTTACACTTTGGGTGGGGCTCGCAACTTAATACCAGTGAGATGTTCTGGATAGATATCTCAAGTTGAATGATTAGTGAGTAGATGCAGATGGATTTCGGTCTACTTGTCTTGGTGTACTGCCCATACTTTTGAGCCTCTAACTTTCAAGTAGCATAATTAGCATTGCGGTGCGTTTATAATTTTATCATTTTCCCAGCTGTAATTTGTTTACCCAGCTTAGTTATTTTATCGTCTTTTGGGAGAGAGACATCACTAGTGAACATCATGGGACCCCGGTCCATATTTCCACCACTGTTTACACCTCCACTTTATTTATTGCTTTTACTTTCAGTTGCTATCATCACCACTATCATTATCCTGTTGCGTTTGATCCTTTGTAAACGACAAGGCCGGAGGGATTGACAAGCCCTGTGTACTTCGTTGGGAGCAAAGTTACTTGTTGTGTGTGCAGGTCCACGTCAACTTATCTGGCACTGTTGACACCTACTTGTATACCTTGGAGTCCTACTGGAGACAAACCTTGGTATCTTCACCGAGGAAAATTTTCTACTATCTACATCTCAACCTTCCACTTGGGGTAACCAACAAAGGGCGAGAAGTTGTTATCATCTCTCGTACCATCAATGACTTAGCCGTAGCTGAAGGCCTTCCAAAAGGCTATATGGGCCAAATGTTCACCAAAACGCGATGTCTCAGCGCCCATTGGCCCCAACCACAGAGACCAGAATATCCGGGTCCGAACAAATTGCAAAAAGACCTGGGAAGGATACCCAAGGGGGGTACAATCCATCCGAGGGTCGTGCCAGAACAGAATGCATGTCTCGTCGCCAACTGAGAAAGACATGCTCAAGCGTATCTCGTGTTTGATCGCATGGATGGCGCGCCAGAACTGGGAACCAACCCTAGTCTGACAAGCCAATAATGGACGGCCCCGCAAATATTTAGCTTTGATAAGCTGGAGCCATAAGTCCTCAGAAGGGGCCTATTTTTGACTTTGTCGACAGGTTTTGTTTGCCTCATCTAGCTATTTGCGCGCCATGATGAATGCCGACGAGTGGGAGAGAAGGTATCCAAAACCTCTCATCCTTATGATCATGCATCAAGAGAGGTAGCATTATGTTCTGGGAAGCTCTACGCACAACTTCTCATGTTCATCACCATAGGTCGTCTTCCTTCCAAGTCAGGCGGTGTCACATGTCGTCTTTTTCACTGTTATCATCTTTGCGTCAACATCATTACAATAAACAACACCGCCTCCACAACAACAACAATTAATGATCAATACAATCGCCATGATATCATCCATTCTTTGATTATGCTTGATGTTGCATGCTGTTTAATGCATCTAGTATGTTCATCATGCTGTTTAATGCATCTACTATGTTCGTCATGCTCTTTAGAAAATCTACATATTTTACATAGACTCGACGTTTGTTGTTTTAATCATGATTTATATTATGGAATTAATCAGGAATTTTCCTAACTTTTGACCAAGAGCCAGAAGAGCGTTCAGGCGACGAGGACGATCGCCAATGGCAGAGGTAATGATAACTGATTGCCCTTACTGGCCTTGGACGCCATAGTAATGGATGATGCACAATACCCGCTTGATATAATGCGGGAAAATGGGGATGGGTCAGGGGGAGATGGCAGCTTGTTCGTGTGGAGTTTTATTGGCCACTCTCTCTGATGGCATGCCGTAGTGTCACATAAAGGGACACATAGGGATCTACATTTATCTGTTTACAACCAATGGATAAAAATATATTGTATAGATAATAGTGTGGACAGATAAGCATCAATTTACAAAGGATACACAACCAAATTAAATACATAGGGACACAAAAGTGCTAATCAGAAAAAAGAGTTCAAATGGTTACAAGCTTAATCCTCGTCGCAGATGCCGAGAGAAAAGGTTCTAGAAATGAATGTATGTAAACAACTCAATAATCATCTCAAAGAAAATACAAATCAATCATGCAAGACATAGAATTTAATGGAATAGTGTGCAGATCTCATGTCTTAGTCACTTAGCATAATAAGAACTTCTTGGGTTTATGGGTTGGTTCTCATTTTCTTCTGTTGTATACCCGCTTAATTCTATTTCATGTCCACTAGTTGATTCTACACCAAGAAGGCTTTCTGCATCCGTCTCCATGTCAAGTTGTAACCAAGGATGGAGTGAAAGTTTCCTGAGCCTGTTGATCTCATCCGCGACCTCTTTCATGGAGGGCCTATTCTCACCATGCATATCTAGGCATTTCTTAGCTAGTTCTGCAAGGCCTGTTAGTAACTCCATGCTCTGTTGGCCTTTCACACGGCTCACCAACATCGCATCTAGAGTATTCTCCTTCATAGCAGACAAGAAAATCAATGCCAAGCTTCTTTGCTTCTCAGACCCCTCGAGCTTTAGTGGCAACTGTCCAGTTAGGATCTCAAGAAGGATAACTCCAAAGCTGTACACATCACTTTTGTTTGTTAACTGACATGTTTGCATGTATTCAGGATCAAGGTAACCACAAGTACCTTGAACTATTGTGACAAACTGATCTTTGTCAGATGGGGCTAGAATGGAGGTTCCAAAGTCTGAAACTTTGGCCATATAATTACCATCAAGTAGGATGTTGGAAGTTTTGACATCACCATGAATTATTGGAGGAGACGCATAAGAATGCAGGAAGCTAAGTCCTTCAGCTGCTTCATGAGCTATTCTTAAGAGAGTATTGAAGGAGATTTTCAATAGGTGATTCTTGCCATGGACAAGCTCGAATAGTGTACCATTTAGGACAAATTCATAGACTAGAATTGGAACTTCAACCTCAAGGCAACAACCCAAGAGTTTCACTATGTTTTTGTGATTTACTTGGGACAAAATGAGGATTTCTTGTCCAAATTCTTTCTTTTGCCTTTCATCAACCAATGCACATCTTTTAATTGCAACCAACATGTTGTCCTTCAGTACCCCTTTATAAACTGTTCCATTGCCCCCTCTTCCAAGTATTCTACTGTTGTCAAAATTGTTAGTGGCATGTATTAGTTCGGCCTCTGAAAATACCTTGAAAGCAAGACCTTTCTCTGATTTCATCCTATCAAACAAGAGCAATCCTCCATGTTGGCGAAAATAATCCTTCTTGACTTTACTCAACTTTCTCTTCTGACATATCATTTGTCCCCAGATGACAATGGTCATGACCAAAACCATTAGGACAAACAATCCCACTGTAACTCCTACATAATAATATCATACGCAACAAATATTTGTTATAAGAAGATAGAGAGACAATAAAATATAAGTGATATGCGTTAGTTTATTATTTTAATTTTTGATAACTCTACATCTTATATTATTGCTCGAGTCTACTTTGCACAACCTCATTGAAAATAATTTAGTTTGCCTCTTCTGGCGTAAGTACGCAAACCTTATGGGATAAGTACCATATCACTAAACCCCTTTGTGGGTAGGAGGTGATGGTTTGATCAATCATGGGTCCAAAAGTGGCAGGATTAGATGGAAAATAGAAAATTCAATGCATGGAATTCCCTCTTGAGCATCTCAAACCAAATCTCCCAAAAGTTATGTTAGGGGCTGACCCCTACTTTCAGCCAAAAAAGGCCGCCAAGGCAAGCAATAGTCCCCTTTTCAACCCCTATTTTACCATGACATGACCCACTCGTTAGTGGCTTAACCTTTTCTTTTCACCCATCTCTCTCCTCGTTCAGCGGTGGAGCAGTATGAATGCGCATGCTTGGGGGGGGGGGGGGGGGTAGATCAATGGTACTGTAAGCTCGAAGGAGGCCTGTTATGGAGAAAATGGTGTCCATGAGGCTGAGGGAGTCTGAATGCTTGCAACATAAGGAAACAAACGAGTGGCACACTGGTGTTGGGTGGAGATGGCGGTAGCTCAAGGGTGTGGGATGAAGAAAATGGAGTCGAGTAGGTGGAAGGTGGCTAGATGTGGGCGCCGCCGAGAACACGAACGAGCGGTGTCATGCGGGAGAAAATCCTTTCCTGCCTCTTGTACCTATCAGAGTATCAGTAGGGGATCGGGGAGGGCGCCCCTAGATGTGCGGATTCTGGGGGGTTTATAGGGTCCTCCGACCACCCTACAACAGGGGTTTGGCCTCCCTACAATTGGGGCTTGGGCAGACGCCTTGTTGGAATAATTTTTTACCACTCATCAAAATTCAATCGGTTTTGAATCGATATGCAATGCTAGTTTATACGATAAATCTATTCTTGGTTGTGCTCTTTGTCATCTTAAACGGTTTTCAAGTTGAAGTTGCAAAGTAGACCGCCGGCCAACCGTTGATCGTACCGAAAGTATTTGACTCCCAATTAAATGCGTACAAAAGTAAATGGTTTAGTTGGAGATCTCGCTTATTTGAATGTTACCTATTATAAATCTGGTGTCAGGGTTGCATGTGTTGCTATTGTAGTCAAATACTTTCCCGAGTCCGCAAGAACACTGGTGTCCTCCAATTGTATTTTCACAAAAGCCATTCGAAGGACATGAATTCTTGTTGTCGCATTCGTCAATATCTACATTGAATTAGAAAAATCAACATTAGAGTTTGCTACATATAAAATTGAAGGACACAATTCAATGGCATTTGAAGCAAATTAATTACCTATGCACCCGTCTGGAAGATAGGGGTTGCCATCATACCCAGGGATACAACTGCATGTGTACCCTAGATCATTGGTGGAATTCACACACTCGCTGTTGCTGCTTAGACATGTGTAAGTATGCGTGTTATTCCGTTGGGCATCAACACACGAAATCACATTTCTTATAGCCCAATCGACCACCATAGGCACCCTTCCTTGATATGTGTCATTGAACACGGTGTTGCTTATGTAGGAAGATGTAAAGTTGAATTCTGCTGTCTCCATCAGCATGGCATAGCTGCACCGGCTGAACCTCCAGGTCAGACTAGTGTTATACGACGGCAAGAAGTTTGGGAAGTAGTTTTTCATCTTCTTTGGTATCGATGTTTGGGAGCAACCGATACCAGAGCATGATCCGTTCACTAAGTCTGTCATACTATCGCACCTTGCGAGGCCAAAGGCTTGGTAGCCTGTGCCTGTGCCTGTGCCTGTAACATCAGCGTCATCAATGAATGCGAGAGCATGACATCCAATGACTGTGAACTTGTTGTGGACATCGGAGAGCCGGTAGGGAAAATCATCAGAAGGACTGACTTCATTGGGATCCATGTAATTGCCGAAGTCCTCCATGCGCCCTGTAGAGGCATTGTAGCAGGACCCCAAGATGTTATTACCCACCCTGACGGTGCTGTTAGTCAAGGAGATGCTGAGCACCTCTAAGCTTCCCTTGAATGGCTTGCTGGTGCCACCCTGGCCAGTGCAGGTGATGTCAAAGTGTTCTCCCAATGAGCAGTCTGGGTCGATGCCGAATGGGTACGGTATCCCAACTTCACCGCAGTGCCTTCGACAGTGTGAACCAGGAACTGCACTTCCAGGGGTGTATTGTGCTGCAAGTAGTGCAAGACCGAGGCCAAGCTGCAACAATGTCGCCATATTCTTGGACTGGAGAGAATAAGTAAACATGACACTATCAAAACTAAATTAAAAAGAATAATCGGTAGCATAAAAAAACAGTGGAGACCATACTCATTTTAGTGTCCATGACTCACACAAAGCGGTTCGATCAGGCCACAGAAGTTTTATTTGCGTGAATAAGCGGAAAGGATGAACAGAAAAACAATAGGTATTATAATACACCCAAATCTTCTTCTTCACCCTCCACTGCTTTTGTTCGTGTGTGTAAAATAAATATGGTTTACTTGATTAAAGAAGATTTGTGGTTTAAAGGTCCACGCAAAGGCATAAAGAAGGAAACTTTCTGTGAGGCCGGGACATACGTTAAAATCCTTTAAAATTCATAGAATTTATCCATTCCATAAGAAGTTCATAAGATTCCCACAAGCTCACCTTTGTTTTTTAAGTGATTGATATGATAAGGGCGAAAGCATGCCCACCTTAGTGCCAGAAAATTGTTGGAAGTGGGTGAGCTCATGACAGTGATTGGTGTACTCAAAGGAGTTACTTAACTTTGAGGAAGACATTGAGTTGTCAACCTTACAAATAAATCTATTTCCTTGGTTTCAAATGGCAACAAAGGAAATTTGTTTATAGATTAATTTTCCAAAACAAAATTCAGTAGAGGTCTACGGCAGTTTTTTTCCGAAAGAATAAGAACCTAAATTCATGTTCATGAGTCCATAAACCCATGTTCAGTGCTTGTGTTGTACATCCATTCCCCTAACGAAAGGCTTATCTCTCAAAGTGGAAAATTATGATGTTTCTTTGTATACGAGATAACAAGAAGAAGAAGTATCGACTGGCGAAATGGAGTGTGGTTCGCAGACCAAAAGATCAAGGAGGCTTAGAAATCCATGATCTTGAGGTTAAAGATGCAGTTCTCTTACGCAAATGGTTGTTTAAGCTTTTGTCTAAGGAAGGTGTATGGCAAACCCTCTTAAGAAGGAAACATGTGGGTTTAAAGGCAGTATCCCAAATACTTTGGAAGCCTAGGGACTCACCTCTTTGGGATGGATTGATGGCCACAAAGAATTATTTCTTTCCTTTTGGATCCTTCGCGATTAAGGATGGTTTAGAGATTAGATTCTGGGAGGATAAGTGGCTAGGTAATGCCACTCTCCGAGAATAATGTCCCGCTCTATACAACAAGGGTGAGACTATTGCCACATGAATAATTCCCCACCCAATGTGACGTTTAGAAGAGATTTAATCGACACTAGACTAGAATCGGAGAACACATTGGTACAACGCCTATCCACAATTCAGTTATCAACCGGGGCCGATATATTTTGATGGAATCTACAAAAGAATGAAAAATTCACGGTAGATTATGTGCATAGAGCTTTTCTCTAACCAGATGTGCCGGTTGAGAATAATAAGATGATCTGCATTTGAAGATACCACTCAAAACAAAGATATTTGTATGGTATCTTTGTACGTGAGTGATTCTTACTAAAGATAATCATATCAGGAGGAATTGACATGGTAGTTCACAATGTGTTTTCTGTCATCATGACAAGACAATTAAACATTTGTTCTTCCAATGTAAATTTTCTCGTTCTATATGGTCAGTCATCCAAGTAGGTTCTGGCATGTATCCCCAATGCAGCGTTGCTAACATATTCGATAACTGGCTGCATGGAATAGACCACAGGTTTAGAAATCTTCTTAGGATGGGAGCGCTAGCCGTTATTTGGTCGCTATGGTTATCTAGAAATTGATTAGATTCTTAATGCTAAGATAATTTCCTTTTTGCAGGTTATTTACCGATGTACTATTATACTCCGTTTAAGGTCGTCTCTACAGCGTGTGGAGCATTGCGACCTATTTATGGAGGTCTGTACACGGTTAGAGGCCACGAAGAAGGATATTTTTTTCCAGCGTGGATGACAGCATAATCTATGGATTGATCCTCCTCCATCGACGGTGATCAACAACTCTACCTAGTGCTTCTATTTTGTTGTTTTGTTTTTACCTTTCTCTATTTTGTTCGGAATTGAAGTGGATGTGTGCATCCTCGTTATGCAGAGGCCGGGTGTAATGCTTAAAACTGTTAAGTAATAAAGCGTCCTTTATCGAAAATTGTATTCCTTCATAACGATCTCCAAAATGTCTAGAATAACAGACTTTTGTCAATGCTTATCTCTCCAAGTGGAAAATTATGGAATTTCCTTGCATTCATATGTCTTGTTCCTTCAATATTAGTTATATACATAAGTCCACACCACATAGAAAGGTAGGACCGAGAGACAATTGAATGTGTATTTTTCAATAGCATATAGTACTCCCTTCGATCCATATTAGTTTTCGTATTTCAGTGTTAGATACATCCGTTTCATCTACAATTAATATTGATCAAAGAGAGTATACTATTCTTTACAAAATAAGAATCTGTTGTGGAAAAAGTGAAAAAACAGCAATCATTCCTATCCTAGTTAAAGGTTGTTCTTCTTACAATTTTTATTAACAACTTGTTCTCTGAGCAAATCCATTCCTACTTAGGGCATCTTCAATATATTATATGTAAATTGGGTTGGTAAAATGTTCATGTCATCTACCAACAAGCTATCATACAACTACTCCAATGGGTTTTACGTAAGCCATTCAATAGAAGAAGAGAAATAAATGTGATTACTCTCTAATCTTTCTTGGAGCTTGTGCAAGATGTGTTGGTTAATCTATATGCAACTTTGCTCTCTCACCAAATTTATTACATGCCATATCATCTATATGTCCTAGGTGGCAAATTTACTAATATCTATCTTACAATCATTGGAGATGCTCTTTACACAGTCACACAACCCAAAATAAATGCGCATTGACATTTAGTCGGCCTGAGGGATTCAGCAGAGTCTTGGGAACAAACAAAAAAAACATTTGTCTAGTTTTTCTAATTAACCCTCGAGTAAAAGGAAAGACGAGCTGAATTCACTGAAAGCTGATAATAAAAGACACATCCAGCTGGTAAACGTACATGCATGTTAATATATAGATCTCACCGTAAATGATCAAGGGATTTCTCCTTCTAATAGAGGAAGAAGTGTAGTCATATATGTAATATATGTATGCAATGTGTCTTCCCTAAGATATTCTGCTGCAGTTTGTAGTAGTGTTCTGTGAAGAAGAGACAACACCATGCTAGCTTATATATAGAGTTCCAAGCAGCCGAGCTGGAGCCGTCGAGCCTGCCTACATACTAGACACATTCTATATCTGCCTCTAGGTCTAGGGACATGGTCGCACGGCAGACTTTGTCTTTCCATGGCGAAGATAAAGAGAGTGGACTCTGGCTGCCTCAACTTGTACAATTACTATACGATCTCCAGGACACAGTGGACTTTGCCCTTGGTGCCGGTGCATGCATGCTTACATGTAAGGGTGGACCCGGTCCGAGCCTTGATCGAGCCGCCGTTCGGACCGGCTCGGACCGGACCGAGCAGCACGGTGGCCCTGTTTTCAGGCACCGGACCGGCGGCAAAGGAATAGCTAGCCTGGGCTGGACCGAAGGACCGAGCTTGATCGCCACAGAGCATGCATGTTGCTGTAGCATGGCGACGCCGGAAACACGTACGGTGGAGCAGGGGAGATTTTCTTTGTTACTTTGTAGACATAAGGCTTGCTTGGATCGTCGTAAGGGAATCCTACGCTGGAGGATCGATCGGTTCGGTACTTAGCGCGCCACGAGCGGGTGGAAAAAACTTGCTCGTTATGTCCAGGCTGACATGACCTATATTTGATGGATTAATTACACCTATGCGGTGCTAGTAAATTGTACTCCCTCTGATTCATAATAAGTGTCGCTCATCTAATATAACTAGGTATTTTTACCTTTTTTAGTAACTTAGCTACACTTTTATCCTTTAATAACAGTGTTTACAAGTATAGTGACGGTGCGTGGGCCTGGGCGGACGCTGCCACACGCGCCCCGTGATTGGACCAGATCTAAGGTTCGTGTTCGAGCGGGTCAGGTCGGTGTTCGAGGTGGATCGGAGCTTACGCTTCGGGTAGGCGCGGTTGGGCATGGCCCGGGAGGTACCCGTGAGCGTCGATCGTGCTCGCCTCGCGAATACGGTGGTTGCAGATGGTGTCCGTGGTAGCGGATCGTCGGGTCGCGGATCGGCACTGGCGGCCTCGGACTTGGCATCGCGAGAGCTGGCTCATTCGAGTGGTTTGGGTTGGCTCTCCGATGAATTGGCTGGGGACGCAGGCCTGGGGCCTTCCGACGATGGAGGCGCCCACCCAGACTCTAGGGTTGATGCCGAGCGAAGAGGTGATGGTTGGTCGTCGCTCTTCCCACCGAGGTGGCGTTGAGACGGGACCGACAGGCGCTATCTGACGACATGGATGTCGGGGCGGCGGCCCCCGAAGGTGGTCCACATGGTTGCTTTTGAGCAGGCACCATTATGATGATGGTGGCTCTTCCCCGGGTTATGTGTGCAACGGGTGATGGAGCGGTGGATAGCCCGGACATGCCTTCTTGGGGCAGTGTCCTGGTCCTGATCTGGGAGGTAGCCTCCATGTAACCCTCTGATGGCATTGGTGGCACAGATGAGTTCCCGAGCGAAAGCACTGTGCCTTGGCGCCGATGGTGGCGACACCTACAGATACCACATTTTTCTTGAAGATGTCATCGTACATCTGCTTTTCGTGTCAAGGTAGATCTCTGTCCGATTGGACTCGACAGCGACGACGTTCTACACCGTCTTCTCTCTTGAGGGCGTTGCAGTGAAACTTAAATGTATTAGGATGTCAGGTGAATGTGTTTAGTTCTCGAGATGCTTCTCGTCGGCCGCGTAGGTGTCTACGTGCGCCGAGTATCTTAGGATCAGCTTTGTAAAAAAGTTATCTCATCATCTTGTATCGTGCGGGGCCATGTACTTTGTTTTGATCTTTTACTTATAAAAAGGGACGAAAGCCTGTTTTTTAAAGTATTTTTACTGATTCTAAAAAAATAGTAGTATTTTTACTTGGGCGACGTAGTTTGCTGTGGTAAGCCCATAAAAGTCGCTCCTCTGAAAATAGCACTTTGCTTGAATAGGTAGTTTTGATTTTCATTCCAAAACGTCACATATTTGGGATCCGGAACGGATCCGTGACCTAGACCCGGTGGCGTGGCGGGAAGTATTACAGCTTTATTTTGTTCCGCTTTTTTTTTAGAAAGACAGTACAACTCTGACGCTCAGATACACCAGTACACCCTATCCCTATGAGCATCTTTGCAATACTGAGCCGGTACATCATATTAAGATTAACGAAGTCACTACCCCGTCTTCGACGGAAACGTCTCCTCCCACTGAAAGCGCATAACCGGAAGCACTGAAATAAATCCAGAAAAATACGAGCACCATTGTCAAATCTGGGGTTTGAACTCTAGTGGATTGGGGATACAACCATCCATCTAACCAACTCAATCACAGGTTGATTCGCCCATTATTTTCTTCCGCCAATAGTAAGATCATTAAATTAGAACCGGGCTAGCAGAGCGCGCATCTCGTTGGTGCAACCTGGTAAATTTTCCGTAAAATGCAAAAAACATCTTACCCGTTGGGACCATCGAGTAAACCTACCAAAAATAGCTAACGGATCAGTACCATCATTTCGAGCGCATAAAAAGAAAAGAAAAACTGAATTTCATCCCATGCTATTAAAACAAAAACCAGGCAAGACTCCAAGTGCATTTATTTGAAGATTCAAAAAAATCAAAAAGATATAACTTCTGATTCGAGTGTCAAAATTCAGGTTTGTTTTGATCATTGAGTTTCTCGCGACGAGTTTTTCAAAACTAGATCACATATGAATAGGTTTCGTCGAATTTATTTTTTGAGATTTTTTGTATGCTACGAAGGCAATTTTAATGCCAAAAGAAAACAACTCTTTTGTTTGCCTAGTATGACTGCCTATTAGCTTGGTTTGTGTAAAACCAAGAAAGTAACAAACAACATGAGGCACTTTTAATACTTCCTCCGTTTCGAAATAACTTTCTTAACTTTGTACTAATTCTAATACAAAGAGCTACTAAGGCTATGATAGTTATTTTGGAATGGAGGGAGTACTACACTACAAGCAACATTATTGCATTATGCGTATCAATGAATTTTTACTAACATTATCTCAATTTGCATATCATGGTTGCTTAGTTGCCTATCGTTGATGGCCAATTGCCTACCGTAGATGCTCAATTGTCTACAATATTATTCTAGCAAGATCTAAATCAATTGACTCTAGCAAAAAAAAACTAAACAAGTATCCTACAAAATCCAAGCAACTGTATTCCTAAACACAATGCAAAAATGTTCTAGCAGAAATCAAGCAATTGTCCTAGCAAAACGAAGCAACTATCCTAGTCAATCAAAGCAACTACATTACTAGAAACACAATAAAAATTTAACACAACCCATTGTATTCGTGTGTGTAGAATAAATATGGTTTACTTGCTTACAAAATATTGGGGTTTAGAGTAGAAAAAAAAGAGATAAAGGAAATTTTTGGTGAGGCTGATACGTTCCAAACCTATAATTTTAGCTTGTTTCATGCTCATTTGGTTGACATTGCTATATGTTTTCGATTCACTTCCATACCTTTTAGAACATTTTGAGAACTAACTTATTAATACAGTGCCCAGTGCATGTTTCTGTCTGTTATTGTCTGTGCATCGCAGAAAAGGGTTAAAAATCAATATACTCAAAAAATTTCAGAAACATGCTAGAATTCCAAAGTTCCAGAAGATATCGAAAGGACCCAACACAGGCTAGAGGGGGGCCACCCCCTGGACGCGCCCCTTGGCCGCTGGGGGGTGGGCCCACCACTGGTGGCCTCTCTTCTGCCTATTTATCCATCATCCTCCCAAAACCCTCAGTGTAGAGTTTTTGCTAGTAGCTACCGTCGTTCCGCCGCCACCGCAATTCTCAGATTGTGAGGTCCTATAGTCCTATCCCGGCACCTATCGGAGGAGGGAATCATCCCCGGAGGCTTCTTCATCTACCATGTCTTCCTTCTGAACGATGGGTGAGTAGTTAACCTTGAACCTGGTGTCCATGACAGTAGCTAGATGATGTCTTCTCTTCAATCTTGTGCTTCACTAATTAGCCATTGTTCTTCATATTTGTTGATTAAGGCACATATGTTATAGTTTCTATGTTTTTATGCTGAGTTTGCTAGGATTCGATGGATTATAAGATTATGTTCAGATTGTAGAAATAATATATTTGACCATCTTTTATATTGTGTTCTTGATTGTTTGGTGCGCATTGCATATCATGATAAACAATACAAGTCGTGGGCATCATTGCACAAGGTTGTTGTCCGGACCCCCGGAAAAAAAATTCATTGCACAAGGTTGTTTCTCTGCGCTCAATTTCGATGATATCTCACACTGCAAATGGTTGCTGCATGATACGTACATCACACATGGATCATTGGTCCTGCGTGATGTTCCTTTCAGCTTAACCACATATCAGTACTAATGTGCCCTATGTCCATGAGCATTTTAACCGCTTGTGATGTGGTGTTCTATATTGGTGTTGAAGATTTAATCGATGAATGAACTGTTGTAAGATGGGTCTGCCTTATCAGAAGGTGGGTCTGCCTTGTCAGCATCGCATCACAAGATTTAGCGAGTTCCTGATCTGGAGTTTAGTAATATGAAAAGAGCCTTAAAAGCCTAATTGTGAAGTTGAAATCTTAAAGAATGTAATCCCTCTAAACAAGAGGCATTAAAACCACTAGGACCCACACAACCTTTTTCTTCTCGGTTGTTCCTGATGGCGCAAGGTGTTGCGGTTCAGTGGGGATGCGACGTTGTGTGCGGACAGCGTGGCACGACTGCATGTAGTTCGGTGGTGGCCGGCGGCCTTGACCGGTGTGGTCTCTTTGCGGGTGCCGAGCGGGAGGGGGCTCGGGCGGCGGCGGCGGCCGGTGGATTTGAATGCCCCCTGCCTCATGCTCGATGTGTTTCCCTCCTTACGGATCTGGGTCACGGTGTGGCTTGCTGATCCTCGATACGGATGGAGCTGGAGGTGGAATTCAAATCGAGAGAAATATTTAGCTGGCTCTCGTCGGCGACGACGGTGGTGACGGCTGAGGGCGTCGTTTCCTCTCTAAGGAGACGTTCATTAGATCTGCCTATACCACCAGCTCTTTATCTTTCGGATGAAAGCCCTACTTGCATTGGGCAGCGATAACGTCTTTGGCGTCGTTCCCTTCTTGAAGGCGCCGATTTGGGAGCTATGTAGCTGATGGACACTATTTGATTGGTGTTGGAGACGATCTGGATCAGGAGGTGGTGTCGTTTGGCATCTACCGCGTCGATGACAATAGGTCTCGACGGACATGTGCAGGGTGCTGGTGTTGTCTGGCGCCATGGTGGCATCGACCGGGAGGCTTGGCATTGTCGATACATCAATTCTGCTCGGAAGATGGACCGATGGAGGATGGTGGCGATGGGCTTTGCAGTGTGCGCATCCAGTTCTTACTAAGAGTGTGCCGCACCGGTGTGTGACCTAGACCTGGCATTGCGGCTTGGTTGGGGCCTCCGGATTTAGATGATGTACTTTGGTGTGAGGTCTTGGTATGAAACCCTGATAATCTAAACCCCTTCATCAAGCGGATATGCGTAGCGGCATTTTTTGTCTAGACGATGGCTTCAAACTTACTGATGTATTTTTTTAAGATTTTATTAAATAATTAATAAAATGATCGCATGCAACCCTGATGCAGAGGCCGGGGATAACCACTAGGACCAAAGAATTATAACACAAGTAATAAAAACCCCAGTTGCCGGATGGAGATAAAATATGAATGCACATACGTGAAGAGGCCCTCGAATCATTGGATGCCATTTGAGCCCCAAGTCTTGATGCAATCATCGAAGTGGATATCAAATAAATCGAAGCCATTTGAGCTCCACTCCTTGATCTAGCAATGCCAAATGTGATCCACCAATCACCCTTAATTAGCATTGATGTATAGATGACTGTACAGTAGGGCTCAAGAGTGCATGTGTAATTAAAGGAAAGGCCTAGTTGATCAGAAGTCTTGGAAAAATGTAAGATCACGTACTCTATATAGAAAAGAGGCAACACGACCAATAGGACTAACGAATTCCAACGGCTAGCACAATAAGTTCATGATTAAATCTCCAGTTGCTGCGTGCAGACAGAATATGACTGCAACTTCGTGAAGAGGATCTCAAATCAATGGATGCCATTTGAGATCCAAGCCTTGACCCACCCTTTGAAAAGGACCTTTATCCACCAATCCTCTAGTTCTTAAGAAGTTGATCCCAATTCTCTCAACATGCAATGTGTCCACCTCACCATTCCACTAAGCCAATCATTTTAATTTTCTTTTTCACTAGGCCATGCAAAGTATGCCACATAATGGAGCTCTCATTAACTTCACATGCACATGCAACTTATCACATATAAATGTTAACTTTCTTTTGCACTCAAATTTATAAGTGACTTTTTTTATAGAGAATCAAATTATAAGTTACCTCATATTTTTTTTCTATGCGATAACTTTTTTATGAAAGCACATATGTAATTGCTATCATTGTAATATGTTTAATCAAAGGTGATGTCTCCATTGTGTCTACTCAATGTTTTTTTCATCTCATATCATCTCACCGATATATTGTGAAGGTAATAAATTAAAAAATATTAAAAGACACTCATTTTTTATTTATCATCAATTTTTCTTAAAAAATTTCTTATATTTTGACTCTAAACAATATTAATTTCAAAGAAATTATAATAAACTTATATTATGTTTCATAATGTTTTCTATATTTGAAAATATTACACTATTTATTAGCAGTTCCCGCAACAACGCGCGGGGTATCATCTAGTCATTATTAGTATTGATGCACAGATCACTGTACAGTAGTAGTAGGGCATGTGTAATTAAGAAAAAGGCCTTAAAAGCCTAGTTGAGCAGAAGTCCTGGCAAAAATGTGTAAAAATAATTCTATAACAATACCACTAGCACCAACAAATCGCAACAGCTAGCACAATAATTTCATGATCTGTAATTAAACTCCAGTTGCTGGGTGCAGGCAAGATGTGAATGCAACTTCATTCGTGAAGAGTATCTGGAAGCAATGGATGCCGTTTGAGCTCCAAGCCGTTGATCCATTCTTTGAAACGGATCTCAAATAAATCTATACAATTTGAGTTGGAAGACTGAGGTGGTGCCAAATTAGGATCCACCAATCACCATTAGCATTGATGCACAGATGAGTTTACGTTAGTGATGTGTGTACGTCTACACGTTACCAATACAATATATTTTACTAGTACGTAGTTTTTTCAGTGACATCAACGTTAAACAGTTAATTGACAAGAGTTGATTGGACTCTAAATATAACTTATTAATTAGAAGATTCCGGCAGCAAGCCAGGAAGAGCACATATATTTGTGACTCTTTGTAGTGCTCTTTCTTCGTAACAATGCTTTAATACTATTAGTCTTGGCATCAGTGAAGCCTCCAAACCATTTGCTGAGAATTTTATGAGAAAAACTAGTTGCTGTGCTACCAACCATGCAGCATATTATATTCCAAGATGCCTACAAGAAATTTTATCGATGCTCTATAAATTGAGGACCTCATGCAGGGTTTCAGGAGGATTAGGTTTTTCACTATCACAATGTTGAA
This sequence comes from Bromus sterilis, assembly GCA_950022295.1. Classification (NCBI taxonomy): domain Eukaryota; kingdom Viridiplantae; phylum Streptophyta; class Magnoliopsida; order Poales; family Poaceae; genus Bromus; species Bromus sterilis. The sequence continues at coordinate 297,648,912 of OX465601.1, read as the reverse complement.
AACTACATCTCCCCAGACCTTGAGACAACCTTCCCGTGTCCACAGATCCACTTTCTCTCTCACTCCAAGGGCTTCGTCGTCGTCGTCGGTAACTTCAAATGCAAAGGTTCTTTCCTCTCTCCTTTGGTGAAAGTTTCCGGGCTTTCCGTTGAACTGTTTGTTCTAAAAAGAAGTTCCAGACAGGATCTATATATACTGTACTTTATACTCCCTCCATGTCAAATCATCGAAACAATAAACTCATTTGTGTCAAAAATGGGCGCATCATAGTTTTTTAATAGTACTTCACTTTCTTGGTAGTAAAATCACTACTATTTTTAGTTCTTAGATTATGCTGAACTATTAACCATTCACATTTAGTAATTGGTTGAGTACAATGATCTTGTTAATATGCACACAACATCGAGATTTCCCCCAACCTTTGGTATTCACTCGGCTTTTCATCTAATATCTAGCTAGTATCTTTCTTCCTTTCATCCATCACTTGCTCTCTATATCTTCTATTTTCTATATTTGGTGACCCTCGACATATTGTGTAAATATTTTATTATGGCTGAACAAAAAAAAATGATGGCAGTTGGCAGGTGATCCTTCCAATGGTCGAATTATGTAGCCCTCCCACTCCCTTAAAGCATGTGTTTCTTATTTTCTAGTTAACTTGTCATCGTCATGTACTTCTAGTATATAATGACAATGTATGTTTTCTTCCTTTCTTGCTTCAGAAATCTTTGATCCATCAACTCCATAGGCAACTCTCTGTCAGAATCGAAGAAGCCTCAACGGTACTAAAAAATGCTCCACGGATACTTTTGGATGCAATAGTGGATTCAACCTTCAAATTTACTGATCAAACATTGCTATCATCTGAGGTACTTTAAGTTTTTAGCAAAATTAACACGAAGAAATCAACCATGGTTCATTTTTCATGAAATTAAAACTATCCTTGACAAGTTTGCAGAGTAACTTTGCACCCGTTGATGAGATCGGTGGATCCATAGAAATACTACAGATTGAAGGAAATATACCTGAAGATTTCCCGGAGGGCGTATACATCAGAAATGGTGATCATCTAGATCCGTTGTGATTATTGTAGTATAAAGAAGTCCATCCAGAGGATCACAAACAATTATCTAAGTGTCAAATAACTATAACAGGTTCAAATCCTCTCTTTGGCGCCCTCCAATCGACCGCTTCGATCTTTGGAGAGTCCAATGACATATGGGTTGAGGGAGAGGGCATGCTCCATGCCCTCTACTTCACCAAGAACCCTTCAACTTCTTGGTCAGTCTCCTATGCCAATGCCTATGTGCAATCCGAAACATTGAAGATCGAACAAGGCCGCCAGAAACCATGCTTCCTCCCTGCCGCCCAGGGCGACTCTGCAGCTGTCATCTTGGCCTACATTCTCAACTATGTAAGTTACACCTTGCAAACCTAGATTATAAATGGTGTTTATTAGATAGAAACCCTAACCTGTAGTAAATAAACTTGCAATGAAGCTGAGGTTTGGAAAGGTGAACAAAAATATCAGCAACACAAATGTGTTTGAACATGCGGGCAGGGTGTACGCTGTTGCTGAGAGCCATCAGCCCCAGGAAATTTGCATACAAAATCTCAAGACAGTCAATACCTGGGACATCCACAGGGAATGGGATCGACCTTGCACATCTCACCCAAAGGTACGAAGATCAATAGTTATATTGTATCCCACGTAAGCTGCATGAACACTCATTCAAACATCTAAGTAAAGGCCACAAAATTAGAATGGCTTAAAAACGCGCAAGTAATGCAGCCATGCAGTATAAAATTTGATATTGTAACTTAAGAAGAATAACATATTGATTTTTTTTTTTTGCAAAAGACATGTTGATATATGTTCGATACATAATAAATCATATATAACTAAATAGGTGCTTCCAACTAACTTATTTCTATCAACATATGTATAGGAAAATGCCAACCACAATATGCAACCATGCATGGGAGAAGGCTAAGACATTTCACTGTTATGATACTTATATTCAATACATATTTTACAACTACACAGTAAATCATATGTATTTTTTATTTTGATTTTCATCTTGCACTATCAATCTAAATACTCATGTTTCATATAACCAAATCTAACTGAAATATATTGTATCCAATTCCCGCAACAATGCAGGGGGTATATCATCTATTTTACCTAACAAAAATGTGCCCTATATACAAATTAATTGAAGCAAGAAATCCAAAACTGTATTTGAATTACATTTGTTTTTTTTTTTTTGAGAAGAACTTGCCCACCCTTTATTCAAACCTTGAGTTCATACTAATACAATCTGGATCATGGGGTTGAAGAAGCCACAGGTGGCGCCCCTGGGTGAGCAAGCTAGAGTGAGAAGAGATACACCTAGCGTCTGAATTGAAACTACTCCTATCAAAAGTAAAAATGCAAGACTGAAATAAAGCTACTCTATTGCTAATTTCTTTAACAACAGAATTTGCTACTCCTCCTTTATTCTCCGAGATATCCTTGATGATCTGTTTGTTCTCGCTCGTGATGATAGTCCTTTGTACACCGAGGTCTTCTGCCAGAGCCTGGGCTTCTCGACAAGCAATAGCGTCAATGACTTGGTGACTTGACATGCCCATTAACACCAATGCCGACGATCCGATATAGTTTCCAGAGTCATCTCTACAGATCGCCGCAGCCACCCCCACTCTTCTATCATTGGAAACAAAACCATGTGTCATTATCACATGTACTCCTCTAGGTGGTATACAACGCCTCTGGCCCGTGGCAGAGCCTGCAGCCACATGCGATATCACATTGGTTCTTCCTCCAGCCTTCGGTTCTAGCACCAGGAGTTCGGATATGAACCGTTTGATGAATTCATGTGTAGCAAAAGGAGTTTGAAAAATGGACTCATGGATTGCCTTCCGCCGGGATGTCCAAATTGCCCATAGAGTTACTGCCAAAATAGTGAAGCTCTTCTTCGGCAAGATTTCCAAAAGATGAAACAGCCATAGCTTCGCATCCGGGATATTTGTCGCTGACAAAGCATCGGTGAAAGTTTCATCCGATAAAGCCCATACGCATCTAGACATGGAGCATTGCAGCAAGGAATGTGACCAAGAATCAGGCATTCCGCAAAGTGAGCAGTTATCAGTTAGACTCATGTTTCTATGCTTGCGTATGTCCTCCGTTGGTAAAGAAACCTTGGATAGTCGCCAAAGAAAGCTTTTGATTTTCGAAGGTACATGGATGCCCCATAGAGCAGCCCACCCTTTCTCTTCTGCATCACTGTTTGACGTGGATGAAGACCCCTGAAGCTGGTCCTGCCTCTTAGATCGAATTTTGTGTAGAAGCTGATAGCAAGATTTAACAGAGAAAATACCCCTGCCATCATAGTGCCAGCTCCAGTAATCATCAAAAGCCATTGTACATACTGGGATATTACTTATCAGCTCCACATCCACTGGTAGAAAGAACTGTTGCAATTTCGGCACATCCCAGCATCGAAAAGTTGGATCAAAAAGTTCAGAGACAAGGTTTGGTGGATTAGGAGCAATGCATGCGATAGGACGAAGGTTGAAATTCCGGGGGAGCCACTGATCCCGCCATATATTTGTGCTAGTACCGTCCTTTTGATCAATCCATGTGACAGGGCATCCCGTCCTTCAAGGAGGGCGCGCCATATTTGGCTTGGGTGAGAGCCCAGATTAGCATCCATGATTGACACATCAGCAAAGTAGACTGCCTTCAAAAACCTGGCACAAAAGGATTCGGGAGTAGTGAGTAATCTCCAAACTTGGCGAGAGAGGAGAGCCAAGTTAAACAATTCCAAATCCTTAAAGCCCAGACCACCATTAAGTTTTGGGTCAGTCAACGTCTTCCAAGAAACCCAGTGAGGTTTTCTTTGACCCTCTTTACTGCCCCAGAAGAACTTTCTGATTATTTTATTCATCTCTTCACATAAACCTCTGGGTAGTTTAAAACACGACATTGAATATACTGGCACTGCTTGAGCAACAGCCTTGATGAGCAACTCTTTTCCCGCATAAGATATTGTATTCTCTATATATCCTTTAACCTTTCCCCAGACTCTGTCTTTTAGATACTTGAAAGCTCCCGTTTTAGAAGCTCCAATATCTGATGGCATTCCAAGGTATCTTTCATTGAGGGTTTCATTTGGAACGTTCAAGATTGCTTTGACCTCCTGTCTCACCAACTCTGGTGTTCCCTTGCTAAAGAAAACCGAAGATTTGTCATAATTAACACGCTGTCCTGAAGCCTGACAGTATGATTGAAGTAGGTTTGACACCTCAATCGCTCCCGTACCATTAGCTTTGAAAAACAGCAGGCTATCATCAGCAAATAAAAGATGGTTAACCTGTGGGGCCATGGGGGCCACCTGGACACCACTCAGATGCGATGACTGATCTCTAGTTTTGAGGAGACCTGAAAGGCCCTCTGCTTCTATCAAAAAAAGGTATGGAGAGATAGGGTCTCCCTGCCGAATCCCTCTTGTTGGCTTGAACTCTTCCAACTTTTTCCCATTGAATAAAACTGAGAAGGAAACTGATTTTACCATATGCATCACCTTCTCCACCCAAGCTCCAGAAAAACCCAGCTTGATCATTATAGCTTCGAGATAATCCCATTCAACTCTATCATAAGCTTTCATCATATCCAACTTCATAGCGCAGTGTCTGTGCTTCAAGGATTTATTGCGCTTCATAAAATGTAGACATTCATAAGCCACAATGATGTTATCCGTGATTAAGCGCCCCGGGACAAAAGTTGATTGTTCCGGAGAGATAATATATGTAAGCACTATTTTCAGACGGTTAGCAACAACTTTCGAAGCTATTTTATAAAGAACATTACACAAGCTTATAGGGCGAAATTGAGAGAGAAATAACGGACTCTTCACTTTTGGGATAAGGACCAAGAAAGTGTTATTTATACTCTCGGCACTTTCATTGCCATTGAGAATCCGTAGGACAGCCATGGTTACTTCTGGCCCACAAATGTCCCAATGCTTCTGGAAAAATTGCGCCGGGTAGCCATCGGGTCCCGGCGCCTTCAAAGGAGACATTTGGTAAAGTGCTTTTTTAACCTCATCAGCCGTGTAAGGCGCCAACAGCATCGCATTCATGTCACTATCAACCTTACATGGTACACAGTCCAGGACCTCTCCCATGTTACTCACACCCTCTGAGGAGAAGAGTGTAGAGTAAAACTGGGTCGTCATGCTTTCAAGATCATCGATATCAGAAATTACGTCTCCTTGGCTGTTCTGAAGTGACTTGATCAGGTTTTTCCTCCTCCTCATTGTTGCCCTCATATGAAAATATTTGGTGTTCTTGTCACCTCCAACTAACCAGTCCACACGAGATCTTTGCTTCCACAAAACCTCCTCCCTGTGATATAATTCAACCAATTCCTCTACTATTTTGATTTCTCTATAGCTTGGTTCAGTTCGGCCAGTCTTGGAGCGGAGAATGCTAAGCTCTTGTTTAAGATTCCTGATTGTATTCCGGACGCTACCAAAAGTGGACCGGTCCCATGATGCTAGATTACCAGCCAGAGAACTTAATTTTTCCTGAAGTTCGAGCACCGTAGTGCTGCTATGATCAGTCCGCCAGCCATCAGAAATCACTTCCTTTAAGTTGGAATGCTCCTCCCACATCGCCTCATATCTAAACAGCTTAGCTCTCTTCACAATACAAGGATCTTCTAGCATCAATAGGATTGGCACATGATCTGAGCAAGCCCCCGAGAGGTGCTCAAGCTGAGCCCCATTAAACATTGAAGACCATTGTGGATTCGCAACTGCTCTGTCCAACCTGACCCGCGTATATGAACCGCCAACAACTCGCTTTTCAAATGTCCACTGATAGCCAGTGAAGCCAAGATCCGACAGGCTACAGATGTCAAGAGCGTCCCGAAATCCGTCAAGCTGCGCTTGGCTTCGACGGCCCACACCATCATACTCAGTGTGGGATAAGACCTCATTGAAATCTCCCAGAGCCATCCAGGGCAGACCGGCTTGGGTTGCCAAATTCTTCAACGCGTCCCAAGTCTTGTATCTTCCATTGACTTGTGCTTCTCCGTATATACAGGAAAGTCTCCACGGAGCATCACCGAGATTAGAAATAACAGCATCAATGAAATATCTTGACGAATTCTGAATTTGCAGATTTATGTCGTCATTCCAGAACATCATAAGGCCTCCACTCTTACCCGAGCTACTAACAGCAAAAGAATTTTTATAACCAAAAGAAACACATAAAATTACAGACCGTGCTTTCTGTAATTGAGTCTCCACTAGGCACAACACGGCCGGGGCATGTTTGTTCGCAAGCTCGCGAACTTCCCGAACTGTCGCTGGGTTGCCCAGCCCACGACAATTCCAACATAAGATACTCATTGGGTCCGGCGGTCATCCTCAAGGGATGCCGCCGATGGAGCATTAGGGGGTAACAGCAGGCCATCATCACTATGCGAAAAACCTGTCTGTTTTTGTTTCTTCTTGTTCTCTTGATTACGAGGAGTTTTATCCGGATCCACCGAGTTATTTTCCTCTTCCAGCTTGTCAATTAACATTGCAACTGTTCCTGAGTTCTCAAAAGGAATCATCTCCTTTCCCTTGAGAGGAGTAGAATCATTCCCAACCGGCTCCACTTGATCAGAAACCGAATCTTCGGCCAGTCTTTTCTTCCTTGATGGGTCAGCATCCAGATCATCAAGCGCAGCAGCATCATCAAAGGCGATCTGCAGATTGTTCTTAGCCAGTGGCGCTTGATAGATTGCATTGAAACGCCAGGAGGGAGCAACTGCATCACCTCTGCCTCTACCTCTTCCGAAGTTGTCTCCAGGTCCTCTTCCCCTGCCTGCTGTCCATCCCTCTTTATTATCATTATTTCTTTGATCAGACCATCCCCTTCCACGGCCTCGATTAGGATAAGCAAGTATGAAATCACCCCACTCTAGCTTTGTTTCATCGTGGATTCCGTCTCCGCACTCTTGGTGCCAATGACCCATAAGCCCGCAAACACCACAAAACACTGGGAGTTTCTCGTATTTAACTTGATACCACTCCTTCTTCTTGTCCTTCGTCATGGAGACGAACCTCGTGATTTGCTTGGATACTTTCATCCTCACACGGACTCGAACAAATTCCCCAACAAACCCCGCCGGGAGTTTAAGCTGCACATCCGAAACCTCCCCGATGAGACGGCAAATACCCTTGACAATTTGCTCATGCAAAAAATTATCTGGGAGCTTGTGAATTTGCGCCCAGACTGCAATTTTATCCAAGATCACAGTTCTAGGGTTGCTAAAACCATCATATTCTTCAATAAGCAAAGCGTGATTATTGCGAAAAAACCACGGACCCATGTTTAGCGCCTTGTTCCAATCCGCCAGACAGCCGAATTGAACTGTAAAAAGATTATTATCCACTCTTCTCCAGATTACTTCCTTTGCAGTGCTCCACGCCGATCGCATGTCCGCAAAAAGTGCACTAGGGCTGAAGGACTTTTCTGCATGGACCTTTGCGATTGCTAGCCACTTCACCACCGCAGGAGGTTCTTTGATTTCTTCCTCCCAAACGAAACCGTCATCTTCCTCTTCATGAAGTTTCAGTCGCCCTAGCAGGTCATCCACCTGATCCGATCTCGAGCTCGGCCCCCCTCTGTCCATTGTCTAACCAAAACCCTCAAAACGCAGGAAGCAAGAGAACTCTGACCGAGGGCTCGATCAATAGGGCAAGAAGGAGAGAGTGATCTCAGATTGCAGCGATCCCGTCGAAGAAACGGCGGGGACAGAGAAACCCTAGTCGCCGAGGGCTAGGAGGAGCGAGAGTAATCTGGCCGTGCGCTCGATCAATAGGGCAAGAACGAGAGCGATCCCGTCGAAGAAACGGCGGGGACAGAGAAACCCTAGTCGCCGAGGACTAGGGGACAAAGGCCAAAGTATAAATTACATTTGTTTTCTGCAAATTCTGGTCAGTCCGTTGGCTCAAATAGTAAATGAATAATAGAGCCCATGTTTGACATGAAATGGGAGCCATACATATGGTGAAATCTCACTCCATATGTGACATTTAACTATCATCCATGTTTCATTTCTTGCTAGTGATTATCTGAACCTAGTAAATATAACTAGAAAATAAGAATATATACTCTATTTTACGCAACCATATATGTTGCACATAATAAGAATGCATATGTTACGAATGACTACAACAAGAACACACACCACTTAATTTGTATGTTTGTATGATCACCTTGCTCCATATTTCCAAACACATGCACATCATGCTATCCTTGTTCATTTCGTCTAATTGCTTTGATGGACTTTGTTCAAATGGCCACAGGTAGCTCCAGGGTCAGGGGAGCTTGTCATCTTTGGTTCAGATGCAAAGAAGCCTTTCCTAGTTGTTGGGGTTATCTCAGGTAATCCATTCTAGTTCCCTATATTTATTTTATCATCTTCGGTGTGACACGATAGATATCGAATAATCACAACTCATGTTTTTGACTGTAGATGATGGAACCAAATTAAAACATAAAGTTGACCTCAAGCTAGACAGACCTACACTTTGTCATGACATAGGAGTTACTCTAAGGTATGTGAATTCAAGAAATATTATTTGAGTTTCTCCCTGGAAATTATTTCATTTCGCTAGATCTTTTTAGTGATACTAGAATAATGTGTACATTAGTATATTCACTTAATCGATGAAAACTATTCATAATTATTTTTCTCTTGATGTAGGTACAACATAATCATGGATTTACCACTTACAGTTGACATCGGAAGACTTACTAAAGGCGGTCAGTAAGTATTCCAACTAAACAAAATCCCAATAAATAAGCACTTGCCTTAGTTTTAAATACAAAGCTAAATAGTACTCCTCACATAGGCTAATCGAATTTGAGAAGGAAGGTTATGCAAGAATTGGGGTTATGCCACGTTATAGTGATGCAGAGTCAATTATGTGGTTCGATGTTGAAGCATGTTGCATGTTCCATCTTATCAATTGCTTTGAAGAGGGTGATGAGGTACATATATAGTACTATCTGAGTTGTTAATTTTTTCAAATATACTTATAATTGTATTGTATTTGGTTAAACAAAATATGTATTTAACAACCATCTTTGCTACAAATTTCATCCTTTCCTGGCAATTTAGGTTGTTATCCAGGGACTCTGTTCAGCTGATTCAGTCATACCAGGCCCCAGATTAAACACACCTGGAATACTCCCTGAAAGAACTCAATTTACAAGAGATGACAAGACAAAGAAGCAGGGAATTAGTGATAAATTATTCTCTCGCTTATATGAATGGAGATTAAACCTAGAAACAAAGACCGCTTCAGGGGAATATTTAACTGGAAGGGAGTTCTCCTTGGAATTCCCAATGATCAATAACCACTACGCAGGCGTGCATCATAGTTATGCCTATGCACAAATAGTGGATTCTGTAACAAGATCTCAAGAAGGATGTGAAAAAGGTATTGCTTAAATTAAGCTACATTGTCTATTTTTTGTCTTTACACAATATCATGCGTGACAACTTGATTGATTTATTCTCATCATATATCGCAGTACTCCCAAAATATGGAGGTTTTGCAAAACTATGCCTCGCTGAGAGACGGAATGTAACTGAGGTACATATAATTCTTATTTGTGCATCATTAAGCTATTATTTAACCTACATTTCATCACTCAAATTAAAATTGTAAACCAGGCCTCAGGCAAAGATGTAATAAAGATGGAAATTCATCTACTTGGTGAAGATCAGTTTTGCTCTGGAGCATCATTTGTTCCAAGGGTTGCTGGGATGCATGAAGATGATGGATGGATAATTTCTTTTTTACATGACGAAGTAAATAATACATCGCAGGCAAGTTTTCATGGCAATACATTATATATACACCCCAATTTCCATACGAAAGACAATCGAGTCTAATTTTGAAGCTTAATGTCCCTTTTTAGGTACACATTATTGACACCCAAAGATTTGAAGGTGCTCCTGTTGCAAAAATAACAATGCCATATAGAGTGCCCTATGGATTTCATGGAACTTTCATGCAAAAATAACAAGATTTTGTCGAGTGTTCTCTGAAAAGTACTTGACAAACATGGATTTGTTGGACCGGATATGGCCCCACAATTTTTGTTGGAGTGTTGCATTGAGAAAGTCTTTTCATATTGTAATTCTCCCATAGCCGAGTCCCCTAGTACTCAGCAAACGACTCGATTCCAACAGTGCATCGGTTCTCAGATGGAAATCAACTAGTATTAGAAAGAGGTGATCATCCGAACAGTTTCAGCACCACTTCTTGCCAACATTTGTCTTGAACTAGGTAATTGTCCGTGCGTTGCAACGGGGCTACATATTATAGTGATTCAATATCGACCGTGTCAAGGATATACTTTTAAGACCCCCGGTATCCTATTTCATTGTCTCTTTTCCTCCTTGTGTTTTGGCTTAAAGATTCTTGTTGTGGGTCCATCCTTATTGTAGCGGTCTAGTAAAGTTTTTCAAGTAGAGTAGCACCGGCGGCGTCAGTTGTGCCGTGGCACTTCACGATCGGGATTGATGTAATCGGTCGATGCACATCTTTATCCACCGCAGGAGGTTTTCAGGGATATAAACTGGGTGCACTAGTGGAGAGACCCCCTTTCGTCCAGCCCAAAAAAGGCATCGCTCCCGGTTCATTTTAGAACCGGGACCGATGCCTCGCAACGGTCCCGGTTCGTCTGTATTGGGCAACGGTCCCGGTTCAACTGGGGCAACGGTCCCGGTTTGTGTCAATAACCGGGACCAATGCTCTGGCGACCACACTGCGAGGCATTGGTCCCGGTTGGAGCTATCAACCGGGACCAATAGTCTATAATTAGTACTTTGCAGTAATACCAAATGGAAAAAAGGACCTTTAGTCCCGGTTGGAGCCACCAACCGGGACCAATAGTCTATAATTAGTCCCACCTCGCTAACTGAAGGTGGGTTAGAGTTGTTTATAAGCACGGTCAGTCCAGCACTTACTGTAGCATATCAAGCTTATTAAAGGTGTATACCGAGGAATTCAACCCGAGGGGGATGCTGTGTATCTCTTTAAGCAGGCAGGAGGCTGACCTTCCGCCTCTATCAGTTTGAACAGGCATAGGTTCTTCTGGTCCAGAAGGACTTGTGTCTGTTGAAGCCGATAGAGGCAGATGTCACCCTCCCGCATGCTCAAGGAGATAGATATCACCCTCCTTGGGAGGATTCCTCTGTCTACCTCTTATAATAAATTTGCTATATTTTTTGTTTTTGTATAATTTCCCGCATGCTCAAGGAGATATATATCACCCTCCTTGGGAGGATTCCTCTGTCTACCTCTTATAATAAATTTGCTATACTTTTTGTTTTTGTATAATTTTAGTTTTAATAATACAAAGATTTCAAAACAAAACACTGATTTTAAAATATAATAGGTAACCGATCGGGAAGTTTCAAAATTTTTTAAATTTCATCACAACATAGACATCAAAAAATAAAGAGCAAATTATCAAGCACATGTAGTTCAAATTTGACCCCGTTCCAGCTGAATCTGCGGAAATTTGTCTTTTTCAGAAGAGGTATATAAAAACCATATTACATGGAAACTTTGGTCAATTGTAAATAACACATGGTCTAATATTTTACAAAAATAAAGTGGTTCAAGTTGACATCAAATATTTGGTAGATCCTTCACAAAAAACCCCTACTTTTGTCACTCGGAAAATGGAAAAATGAATTTTTCGTGCAAAGAAAATAAAAACTTATTTTGGCAAACTTGTTGGCTAGTATAATATACACACATGTGCAAAATATGAGATCATTTGGGAAAACTATCCTTTCAAACTAGCTGTAACATCGGTCATTTGGCTTGAAAGTCATGAATCTTCATGCTCGATAGCTCATTTTAAAAAGATTTTTATAAGATATTTGCCTTATTCCAAGTTTGTTGTTTTGTATGGTTACTAAGACATAAATTAGGATGCAACGCGAAGGTTTTACAATTTTTTTATTTTTTTTGAATTATTTTTGTCGATTTCAAAAAGTAGTCAAAACGGAGGGCATGATCGGTAATAGATAGGGGTGGAATCTTACAAAATTCTTGGTGGATCCCTGATGAAATGACTACTTGTGTATCTAGAAATGATTTTTTCAAAAAATAAAGAGCAAACTATCAAGCACATGTAGTTCAAATTTGACCCCGTTCTAGCTGAATCTGCGGAAATTTGTCTTTTTTAGAAGAGGTATATAAAAACCATATTACATGGAAACTTTGGTCAATTGTAAATAAAATATGGTCTAGTATTTTACAAAAATAAAGTGGTTCAAGTTTACATCAAATATTTGGTAGAATCTTCACAAAAAACCCCATTTTTGTCACTCGGAAAATGAAAAATGTGTTTTCAAAATTAAAAAGAAATATATTTTTTCAAAAAAATAATTTAAAAACATTTAAAATATAATAGGTAACCGATCGGGAAGTTTCAATTTTTTTTTAAATTTCATCACAACATAGACATCAACAAGGTTTAATATGATTGATATGATACATATATCAACAAGTATCTGTTAAGCGAGTTGGGGTATGTGTTGAATGGAACTGAGAAGTTAAGCGTGTTGGGGCTGTAGTAGTGTGAGGATGGGTGACCCTTGGGAAAGTTTGACCACGAAGGTCAATTTGATCTGAGATTAACCATATTAATCTTAGATAATAAATTTTAGATAATAAATTTTAAATAAAAAATAAAAAATATAATAAATAATAAATAAAAAATAAAAAAATAGGGAGTCCCGATCCCGGTTCTTCCTATCAACCGGGACCAGCATTGGTCCCGAGTTATTGGTCCCGGGTGTTGAACCGGGACCGAAGGCCCATTTAAACCGGGACAATATGGGGGTCTGTCCACTAGTGGTGGGGGGGACTGAGTAAACTGGCGGTTTTCAATGATGATTGTAAAATCCGTTGGAAGAAGAGTGGGGTTACGTGGAAGAGAGCTGGACGAAACGAAGCAGAACGGGAACATTACGTTCTTTTTAAGTAGGAGAGAAAAAATATGCACAAATTCGGTAGGACAAACCTGAAGGTCATGACAAATTGCAAATAATACATACGGGCTTAGTACAACTAATAAATGAAATCCATAACAAGCATTCACCAGTATGTGTAATGTGGATCTATAAGTCCTCTAAATATCCAATTACTTAATACGAGCAAGCTTTTTAAAATCACATATATAGAGATCATATCCTGATGCAAAATCTAGTCAGTTCGGTCACACAAATTAGGCCCAAAACTTTGTTGTCCTGGTCTTGATTTTCAGCGAGCAAACCAAAAAAAACATAGTTTCCACCGCCGTCGTTCATCTTCGACGTGGCCATTGATAGTCTGAGGTGATACATTATGTCCACGAGCTTCCCATCACCTTCCTTCCTCTCCCCTTTGCCTTCATAGCTTTCGATACCGCTTGCCGTCACATCGTTTCAGCAGAGCATGCACGCCAGACCACTAGGAGAGAACACACAGCCGCCACCAGTGCATGGCACACACAGCCATCGACTTCCCCTCGACGGACCACTTTGTCCAGAAGTTGCACTACCTCGAGATGTACTACCCAGTGCAACGAATCGGCAGAATTCACACCCGAAGGCGTCTTCGGCATCCTCCATCTTCAAGTTCGGCCATTTTCGTAGGTTGTTGATTACATCATTGTCGATGCTTCCTTGGCTTCCCCAACACCTCCATCGAGTTCTTTCTATAAGCCAGCGCCCCTTTCCCTCTGCCCTCCCTTCTGATTAGGCCCATAGTCACCTCTAACCATCAACATGGCCACCACCCCGCCCCCGAAATCGCTAGTTGAGGTGCAGCCACAGATACAACAATAGTTCGCGCGTAGTCATAGTTGTTGCTTCGCACGGAAAACTATCAGAAAGCGATAGGTGACGATTGCGGAGCGCATCGAAAGTGACCTATGCGGGGACGCACGAGAGGTGCCCTCTAACTAGTTCCTCTCCCTCGCCCCCGATAGTAGTTGGCCGATCCGTCGGGCCTCATCGAGCTTTTGGACGTGCAATCCGGTTTCTGTAAATGAGGACCACAACGTGTTTCAGTCCGATCCGGGGCAGTGCAATGGCGGCTTGTCCAAACGTCTGCTCGGTCAGGACCAAGACCGGCTTGGACCATGTCCACCCTTAATTACACTGCTTGACATAAAAATAGAATTTGATGAGCTATGTATGGATGTTCATCTTACCATAACATTATACCACGCTACAAATGATTAGTTAAGGTAAAAGGTAGTCCACAACAATCTTCACATTACTAGTCTAACCAATCTTAAGAACACACACAAAATTAGAAACTTAATTCCACGCAAGATATACCAATCTGGATGTGCCTAACAACTTGTAGAACATTACAAATTTAGTTGTAGAAAGGGTTATGGTCATTTTTCAAGTAAAGGGAAAAAGAGTCATTTGGGATTTATCAAGTTCGACCTTCCTTGTCTTTAATGCATAGGATACAGATAAAAAATGTTTCATGGAGAATTTTTGAAGTTCACATTTGATTCCTTCATGTACGCGTATAAATTGTATATTTTTTAAGTTGATGTATTTGGTTTGAAAATAGGAGCCTATACAACATATATCTTGCTTAACTTTGCATCACCATATTTATATGGGCTTACAAAGGTAAACTCGCCAACAAAGTAAACAATAGCTGATTCTATCAGCCCATACTTCCTAACAAGTTTATGCAGAAAAATGGCTTGTTAGTTCATGGCTATATGATATGCCGCTCTATGTTGTCTAGACGCTCTCTATCCGCCTCGTCAATCCAAGTTCCAATAAATTTCATGAGCATGTCCGAATGAAATCAGAAAAGGAAACCCCAAGATCATTTAACAATCTGCAAATAATGCATACGAAATAATTTAAGAAATGAATGGAATCCATCTCAAATGTTCACATATACGTAAAGTAGATTGATTGTGTCTTATAAAGCCTCAGTAGTCTAATATGTATTAATAACTCATATGACATTACTATCTTTGACATAAAAAGTGAATTTGTGAGTCGTGTTTGCTTTTTCATCTTACCATCATATTATATAAAAGTACGAAGTTAGTTTTCAGAAAAGGAGGTCAGAATAATCTTCACCTTACTAGTATACCTATCCTAATAATGTGTGCACGACTACAAACTTAGTTCCCCGCAATCTATGCCAACCTTGATGTTCTTTTTAATGTGTAGACCGTTGCAAACTTATTTTGTGGAGGGATGCAATCAAGATAAGTGTTTGGCATGTAAAACAAATATGACGAGTCATTACCAATTATCAAGGTTTCCCAACACTGATGATATGTGTGACAATAAAGTAACTTTGATGATCGATCCAAAACAAAACTTGTAAGTAGTACCACCAAACACAAAATACCAAATTGTTAGATTGATAAGCATAAAAAACTTTACAAAAAAGAAAGTGCAATGGTGAAAAGGAACCATACCATGGAAACTATAAATAGGCATGCACAACGAAGATCCCCTTCCATCATCCATCCATCAAACATCTAGAGTGCAAACATCAAGACCAAACAAGCAATATTAAGCACACATCCACCATGAAGATGTCCCCGGTCCTTGCTCTCCTTGCCATGGCAACGACCATCACCACCACCGTGCAACTGGATCCTAGTGGCCATGACCTAGAAAGGCCACAACAACAACTTCCCCCACAACAAGCATTTCCACAAAAAGAGGCACAACAACCATTTTCACCGCATCAACCACTTACCCAACAACAACAACCATACCCGCAGCTAGATCCAAAACAACCATTTCTGCAACAGCCGCCACAACAACAATATCCGCAGCAGAGCCACCACAACAACAATATCCTGCACAACCGCAAGTAGTTCCACAACAGCAGCAGCAGCAGCAACAACAACAACCAATCCCTCAACCACCACAAAAAATACCACAACTACAACAACCTTTTCCAGAGGAACAAAAAAAATTGAACTTGTGCAAGGAGTTCCTCCTACAACGGTGTAACCCAGAAGAAAAGGTGTCGTTACTCCAGTCCGTGATCCCGTTCTTCCGACTAAAGATCTCACAACAAAGCAGTTGTCAGTTGATGCAACAAAAGTGTTGTCAACAACTGGAAACTATCAATAAGGAGACTCGATGCCCAGCCATCCAAAGCATTGTGCATGCCATCATCATGGAACAACAACAACAGGTGCAACAACAACCACAACAACAGGGGCAACAACAACCACAACAACAGGTGGGCCAAGGAATGTCCGCCTAGCCTCAACAACAAGCCCAATTTAAGTTGATTAGGTCGTTGGTGATGCAAACCCTACCTAAGATATGCAATGTGGAGGTTCCGCCATACTGCTCCACCATGGATGCACCCATTTGGTAGCATGATTGTCGGCATTAGTTGGCAATAAGACAAGAGTTGTAATACTTGTTATGGATGATCATTGTTTACTCAATGTACCAATCGATGTAGCAATGAAAAATAAAGAGTCATGCACCATATATAATATGTATGATCCCAGCCAGTACTAGCTAGTTCAACTTTGGAATAAAGACAAACAAAGTATTGTTTGCATACCATTGCTTGTCATAGTTCCATTCTGGTCCAAACTCGAAGGGTCTAGTGCACCAAGCAACATGATGAATATGAGTTTTCTCTCTCTCATGGATGTTGCTTCGTATATTGGCATTTTTAATGGATAGTGCATGGGTATAGGTAAAGTGTGATGCAACAACTTGAACATCACATCAATCCCACTTTAAAGTGTGACTTTTCCTACAACTCAATAAACCAAATTTTAATTAAAAATCAACTATGTCGGATTTTTGTTTTCATTGGGGGTCCCTCACCTCCACAACTAGATGATACCCCGCACGTTGCTGTGGGGAATTGTTAAGAAATAATTTGATGTTTTAAAACATGAGAAAATGTTTTAAACATATTATAATTTGATTATAATTTCTTTTTGAAATAAATGTTGCTTGGAGTAAAAATCTAAGAAAATTTGACGAAAAATACAAAAATGACTATGATATTTATTTTGTTAAATTATTACCTTGACAATATATTGGTAAGATGATATGGGATGAAAACGACGTTGAATAGAGACAATGGAGACATCTCCACCCTTGGCTAAATCTAAAACAATTATAGCAATTATAGATGTGCATATAAAAATAAAATATCAGATAACCATAATTTAATATTTCTATAAAAATTTGCTTATAAATCGTGAGCCTAAGTGCATAAAAAAGTTATTACTTATTTAGTTGCATGCATATGCAGAGTTTTAATGGGAGCATGTGCATGGAGAATTAGTGAAAAAGAGTTTTTCCGTGGTGGACCTACTTGATGATGTGGATAGCTTGCATGTCAAGATAAAAAGGTTAGTAGGATGAACTATTTAGGTATTATAGTTTTTTCACATTTTGTGAGTAAATCACCATGGAATACTCCATTCATCCATTAGTCCTACCAATCACATGCCATTAATGCCAAGCCCCATTTAGAGACTGAGAATTCCTTTTAAAGGAATATACTTGACTACAATGTGAGAAGAAGCACCAATAATAAAGGAGTAGGAGATGGTGCAACTCCCCTAAGGTAGGCATCCCCTAGTTCCACCCGCCACACCACTCTCTTCCTTCCAGTGATGACACCTATCCACCGCCTATATGACCATCCACACACTTGTCTCTGTCGTAAAACATTATAACTTTGGGAGTTTATATGATCCGGCCTTACATAGCCCAATGAATCCAACTTTATATTGTTATGATTTGATATTGTATTACTAAAATGAATGGATGATTAACTATACCAACACTAAAACTTGTTAGCTTATGTCCTTCATGGTTTATCAAGGCATAGTGCCACTAAACCGAACTACTAATTTTCGTATGACCACATTTGTATGTATTGGCGAAACCTTCGCTTCAGCTGCGATTATGCATTTTATGCGTGTCACCTTCCAGGAAAGCTAAATGGTTGGTATCTCCCTAGAAAATAGATCATCGTTTGAGCTGAGAGGTTGGGTCGGTAGGAGATCGGTCCGACAAGGTGGGAATTTACCATGATCATGGTATCTCGGGCCTAGTGTCTCTCACCCACGATTGACCTACGGGTATGTCGGGATAATGTCACACTATCGATCAACACCATGAATGAAGGAAACCCATATAACTGTTTTAGCTAATCCATGATAGGTTGAAGACCCTCGAATGACGTGGCTCAATCTCATCCCTTGGTTTGTCCCAGGGACCTGGATATGCAAATAGGACGGATCCAAAGGACTCAAATGAAAACATTTCCACGGGTGGGGAGTGAGAAAGAAGGGATAAAAAGCTCATCCTTTTGGTTATCTGCAGTGCAGAGTCCGTCTCCGTCCGTCCCCTCTTCTCCGCTCCAACAAATCCCATCCTCCCCCTGCAATGGCGGCCGCGACCTCCTCCTTCGCCACGCTCGTCAGCTCCCCCTTCCCCCTTCTCATCGGCTCCTCTTCGTCGTTGCCTCTCTCCTTGCCCCTCCTGAATCTTGCGCTTTTCTGTTGCAGGCCATCGCTCGCCCGGCGGCGGCGGCGCAGAGGGCGCTCCTCGCCTCGAAGCCCCTCTCGCCGGCGCTCTCCCTCCGCGGCGTACGCCTCGCGTCTCCGGCCATCTCCGTCTCCGGCGGCGGGTCCCAGCATGGCCGCGCGCGCTTCGTCGCCTCCGCCAGCGCCGAACCCTATGTAAAGATTCCACATTTGTTTTATTTATTTACCTGGACACAACCAGCCAGGGAAGCTTTGCATATCTATTATCGGATTGCAATCTATAGTATTTACCAGATTGCAATCTACGTAGTACTGTAGTAGACATGTACTAGTAGTAGTGTGTGTAAATCTTGCGATTTCGTATGTTACCTCCTGGTAGCTGTAGTATTCATGAGAAAAATCAGGTGACTCACTGAATTTTTGTGTGTGAAGAAAATTGCACGTTTAGGTTTGTCATCACTTGCTTCCTTCCGACAAACATTAGGTTCTACACAGCGTAGTAAGTGTTTGTGTTAGTCCATTAGGTTCAGTTAGTGTTAGTCACCCGTGGTCTGAAGTCAAATGGGTTGCTTTTTCTGTGTGGCACTGTGGCCGCTACCTGTGTAAAGCTTGTGTATCCGTCACGATTCCCGGTTCAGTCAGGAAGCCGGATTGCAATCTAATAGACATGTAGTGCGTGCCTTCGGATGCAAACCTTGCACAGTTCCGTATCTTAGCTGGTAGCTGTAATTTTCATGAGAAAATTCAGGTCAATCACTGGATTTATTTTGTACCTATAGAATTGCAAGTTGAGGTTTGCCATCACTTACTTTTTCTTCTGATAATCATATTAGGTTCTACTACCTCTTTATTAAAGCATATGATGTTTTTGTAGGCTAGTTTAGCTTAAAAAGTCTTATATTCTGATACGAAGGGAGTATTTGATTAGGTTCCGCTAGTGTTAGTTGATGACAGTGCGAGGAAACAAACGCGCCCCTGTATGGTGTGCATGACATGCTTGTTGCGGCGGTGTATGTCTTTTACATGTTAACAACGTCAACATTGTAGGGTGATTGCTCTCCAGATATACATTTCATGGTGTTTGAAGCAGTTTTTCACACATTGCAGGCACCCGAGCTTCAGTCCAAAGTTACAAACAAGGTGTACTTTGACATAAGCATTGGGAATCCTGTCGGGAAGAACGTCGGGAGGATTGTCATCGGGCTGTATGGGGATGACGTTCCACAAACCGCCGAGAACTTCCGTGCTCTTTGCACTGGTACGAGGGATTGATGCAGCCCTGTTCTGTTATCCCATCTTTAATTGATTGGTCTGATGAGGCATATGACCATTTTCTCCTTTTTTCTGCCAGGGGAGAAAGGGTTCGGATACAAGGGATCAAGTTTCCACCGTGTCATTAAGGACTTCATGATTCAGGGGGGAGACTTTGACAAGGGCAACGTATGTGTTTCCTACTTTTGCCCATTCTTGTTTGTTGTATGTGTGTGTGTTATGCTATATTGCATATCACATTAAGAAAAGCTAAAGATTATCACTTATTACCATGCAAATGCCTCTGCTCACAAGATTGAACAGATTCATGTGCTTATTTGTATTTTTCCCAAATGTACATGTTTCAGTGATAATTGTGCTACAGTAGTTGTTTCTCTATTTCTCTATTTTTCTTCTGAATTAGAGTTTAGTTACTTGAGTGCTCTGTTCTGTGTAAGCATTTATTTTGTGGGCCAGAGGGAGAGGGAGGGAGTTTAAATCCTTGTACAAGTTTTGCTCGTGTACCG
Source organism: Bromus sterilis (assembly GCA_950022295.1). Classification (NCBI taxonomy): domain Eukaryota; kingdom Viridiplantae; phylum Streptophyta; class Magnoliopsida; order Poales; family Poaceae; genus Bromus; species Bromus sterilis. The sequence continues at coordinate 297,628,516 of OX465601.1, read as the reverse complement.
ACAGTTCAATTCCTTATCATGCTGCATTTTGACCCTGGATATACATCATGTTTATTTGTCATTAATCACTTGCACAAGTTATCTGCTTTGTGGTCAGTGGATTTGTGGTACAATTACAGGGCGATTATTATTGCAGCATCCTTTTACATATCGAGGCATACATGATTTTTTGTTTCATCTGCATTTTGATGCTCACTCTACTTATGCATGACCAAGTACTTTGAACGTTCAGCTAGCCAAAACTGAAACATACAGCTTCGAACAGTTGCATGTGAATAAACAGAAACTGATAATTTCAGGGTACTGGAGGAAAAAGCATATACGGCCGCACCTTTAAGGATGAGAACTTCAAATGTATGTGTTACACTAAAGCAGTTTCTATCATGCAATCTTCGCTTCAGATTACTACATGCTAACTGATTACGTATTATTTAATGTTCCTAGTGGTTCATACTGGACCTGGAGTGCTCAGCATGGCCAATGCTGGGCCGAACACCAACGGCAGCCAATTCTTCATCTGTACAATTAAGGTATAATTAATTATGTACTTCCTGCTATCAGTCAATGGGAAATATAGTACTCCCTCCGACCCATATTAATGGGCACACACTTAGTACAACTTTGTACTAGATTTGTACTAAGTGTGTGCCCATTAATATGGGTCGGAGGGAGTACCCTTTTTCAGCTGCTGCTCTGTCGAGTTTGAATTTCATAATCTCAGACTGAGGTTTCTTCCACCTTGCTTGCAGACATCGTGGCTGGATGGGAGACACGTTGTCTTTGGTCAGGTTCTTGAAGGCATGGACATCGTACGGACAATAGAGTCGTCGGAGACTGACAGAGGTGACCGTCCGAAGAAGAGGGTGGTCATTAGTGAGTGCGGGGAGCTTCCAGTGGTCTGAATTCTTGGTGGCTATCATCTTCCATCCGCGCTTCTAGATTTTCCTGTGAAGTTGTCGGTCTTTCTCTTAGTAGTTAGAGACCGTGCTGAGTTGAAGCCAAGATTTTGAATCTGAGGCATACGGCATTCATCTACTGTTCGACTGGAATAAAATGTGATTACTTTCTTTAATCTATTTTGTATCTCTGTTCATGATAGATGATGGCTTGTGAGTTTTCTCGCCAATTGATGAAGTGCCTGGATGTCTAACTACACTTTTACCTGCTAAATTCCCCTCAAGAATTGCAAAAACAAATATGTTGATATAAGTTATGTAAAGGCTCTGTGTTCTTCTTAGCAATCCCACTCAACACTTGTCATGACAACTCTTGAATGAATTTTGCAAATAAAACCCAAAGATTATGTTGATGATTTGCACAACAATATGAACTTAGTTCGACAAGTCGAATTGTATGCTGAACAAACCTTCACAGTTCACATGTTCTTATGTGTAAGTCCTTAATAATTTGATGTGTTAATAACATGTATGCCATTATGACATGTAAATGGAATTTCATGAATCACGTCCTTCTCGCTAGTTAGATTACTGGTCTGGTGGATCTTTACATGCCACACAAGATTACAAACTTAGTTTTGTGCAAGTCATGCTGATCTGGTTTATGTGTAACAACCTGTAGAACATTACACACCCAGTATTAGAAAATGATGCAATCCAGATTGATGTTTGACATGTAAAGTGGATGACATGAGTCATATCAATTATCAGGCTTTGGTATGTATATCTTTACAGGCCACACACACGAGTACAAATTTAGTTCTGTGCAAGGCATGCTAATTTGGTTTGTGCGTAACTACCCATAGAACAGTACAAACCCAGTTTCAGAAAATGACACACTCTGGATTGATGTTTACAAATTTAGTTCTGTGCAAGGCATGCTAATCTGGTTTATGCGTAACAACCTGTAGAACATTAGAAACTCAGTTGCAGAAAATGACATAATCCAGATTGATGTTTGAGATGTAAAGTGAATAAGATGAGTCATGCCATTTATCATGGTTTGGTGATAGTCGAATGATTCGTGCAATGACAAAGAACTTTGATGACCAATCCAAGAATACACTTGTAAGTAGTGCCACCTAACACAACATACCAAATGATGAGTTGGAGAAGCATCCATGAACTTTTATGAAAAGGAATGCAAAGATGAAAAGAGACAATGTATAAATAGACCTACACCACCAAGATCCTCCTCCACCATCCACCATTAACTCAACTGGAGAACAAACATCAAAGCCAAGCAAACAATATCCCACACAAATCAACCATGAAGGTCTTCCTCGTCCTTGCCCTCATTGTTCTCACGACAACCACCACTACCGCTTATCGAACTCATACTGCTTTGGAGCCACAAAAGCCACAACAGCCGCAACAACCATCATTTCCGCCGCAGCAACCTACTCCGCAGCAACAATTGAACCCATGCAGGGATGTCCTTCTACAACAATGCAAACCAGTGGATCCTATGTCATTCCTCCAGTCGCAGGTGGTGCAACAAAGCAGTTGCTTGGTGATGTGGCAACAATGTTGTGAACAACTGAAAGAGATCCCCAAGCAATCGCGATGTCAGGCCATCCACACTGTCGTGCGCGCCATTATTTTGCAACAACAACAACAACAACAACAACAATCGGTAGAAGGTACTTCCACCCAAACTCAGAAGCAACAACAAGAGGGTCAGGGTTCTAGCCAGCCACAACAAGAACAACTGGCTCGAGGTCTAGTCGGCCATCTTCGGCAACAGGTAGATCAGGGTTGGATCGAGGCGATAGGGACATGGGTGATTCAGACCCTGCCCGAAATGTGCGACGTTGACGTCCCACCATACTGCTCCACCACCATATCAGCATCCAGTGTTGTAACTACCAACATGAGTGGCTACTGAAAACACCGATAGATGAACCACCATTGTTTTGTCAATGGTCGGAGCCATGTAGCGGTGAAAAATAAAATGTCGTGCACTATCATGTGTGTACTAGACTGGAACTAGTTCAAACTTGAGAATAAAAGTCAAACTAAGTTTTTTTTCCTGCATATAGCATTGTCCGTTGGTATTCCATTAGTGCACATGTGGAGATGTTCACTCCTAACTATAACATTATGCATCGTTTTGGTTCTTGGGTGCGTTAACTCCCATGGGTGACAGTAAAATTGTTTAAAAAAGTCAACAAATTCAAAAGAATTGGGTATTTTTTTTGTGTTATGCAAGATGCTCATGTGTGTGAAGTTCATACCAAATTTCGTGGAGTTTGGACATTCGAGGAGCTCTCGGCAAAAATGACAAATTTCTGGACTGTGAGAAACTTTTGAAAATTGCATTATGCATAAGCGATTATGTGTTTTTTGCCGCGAACTCCTTGAATGTCCAATTACCTTGAATTTATGCAAGGAAATCATGCGCATGAGCATATTGCACTCCGTAAAAATTTAGTTTTTTTTAATTTGTTTGCTATTTTTATTTTTATTTTTATTTTTAATAACCATTTGGGATTTCCCATTAACTAGCTTTGTACGTAGCACAGTAAACTGAAAAATAACTAATGGTTGCGATAGTTGGATTGAGCTGAATCCCTCTTAAGGCAATGAGTAAGGACTAACCAAAAACCAACTCTGTAATGGTGAGCCTTCCGTTTTTTCTTACCTTCTTTTATTGATCTGCAACTAGTTTTGAATTTCGTATCTGACATTATTTTCAGCGCGGTCTCTGTAAGAATTCATTGTTCATTTGGACAAGTTAATTTGTCGTTTATGTACATATCCTTGAGGAAAAGTTACTTTTAGAAAATGCGCTCATTCACTAATTCTCTATGAAAACAAACTAGTTAGACAAAAGGAGAAACCGGCCATGTTGTGAACTACATGTAAAAACTAGTAGTTCCTTGAAAAAGGTACTTTCGAGATGTCACCACATTTTGCTTTACATCCATATGATGGAACAAAAGGCATACACAAGATTAACAAGCATGTTTTCTATCTCTAGAACATGTAAGTAACAAAGAATAGTAGCCACACGTCCACACTGACCACATACCGATTAAATAGAGTGGAAAATAAAATTTTATCGAGATAAAATAATAAGGGGCTCGAGGAATGCCGCCTCCATGGTCACACATATTGCTCGCCGAGGTGGACTTTCTCTCTCGTAGATGAGGTGAACATCTTCCCTCACTCTTGGTGTCCATCCCATGGTTTTGTTCTTGAAGATAACTAGCTCATACTGCCGATCGCTAGTCGACGGTGGGTTAAACAATATGCACGTACCAACAATCCTTGTAATATCAGTGTGTCTAATATTATATAAAGAAAGACCCAAGAAATACAGGCAAGGGTTTCAATTTTTTCTTCTCATTCGGAATTTTTTCTTAACTCGATTTCGATCAACCTATATATATGATGGTAGTTTAGTTGCTTCCGACTCCATTAATGCGCGTCGTCTCCATCCCCATCCACACATTTTTCTTCTTCTCCCATGATGCCACATTTTCCATTGGCAATAGTGCCTTTTGAGGTAAGGAGTAAAGATTAAGAGCATCTAAAACAGGACTTGGCTAAGGTAAGGATTAAAAAGATATAAACAATACTTTTTCAATAATAAAAATAATTGCAAATGTACGTGATGATTTCTCAACATTCTGATATTTCATTTGCATTTTTAAGTTCATTTGAACTTGTTATGAATTTTGATAGTAATGGTCAAAGTCCTTCAAAATTTCATAACGACTTCATATTAACTTAGGAAAAAAGGAAATAAGATATCTTAATGCCCAGAAAACATCACCTATATTTGCATGTCATTTTTATTTATGGAAAATTATTGTTTATTTTTTTTTTAAAATAGTGTTAATAACATTAATAACTATCATTAGTTTAAGCATCAATTTTCCTAACAACAAATGACATGTACATAAAGGTGATATTTTTCTGAACATTTTAATATCTTATTGGTATATTTTTAAATTCATAAAGAATTATAATGATTTTTCAAAGTATTGGTCAAACGATCAAAGGGCATTCAAGAAACCTTAAATACAAATGTAAGGGTAAAACTAATCATAATCGAAAAGTAAGGTGCAGACCCCTGGGTATGTTCTGACTAAGGGGAAAAAATGTAATTGCCCCTTTATTAAATACATGTATACCATTTTTTCAAACACATATTTGAACTTTATTTTGAATACATGTTAAACATACAAATACATGTTAAATTTAAGTAATTATTAATGAAATATATTTATTTTAGAAAAAAAAAACACAAAAAAGGAAAAAAAGGAAAACACGAGAAATAATGAAACAAAATGAAGAAATGAAGTAACTTGATACTGAGCTAGCCCAATATGAGCATACACTCTGGAGGACAGGAAGGGGGGGTGCGTCACTTGTGTTTATGGCCCAATAAGGTAGGGTCACTTGTTGATGCCCCAATAATAAGAAACAATTTCCTTAGCCGGTTTATTTTCCCAGGATTTTAGCGATCAATCGGATAGCGGAAAAAAAATCTCAGGTAGGGTGCCTTCAAAATCCTAGGAAATCAAAGTAGGGTGAGCGCCCCACCTCGCCCCCTACTGAGAGCTCGGTTTGTAAATGCGATTCTTATAAGATTGTACTGTCGGTTTAGGGAGTTAGTAATTCGTTGATTCTATGCGTATCCTTGAATTGAAACAATTTTCAAGAATCATGTGTTAGGAATATGCAACTTGTATTTCATGGGGCCAAAGGCCACAATATATAGTACATGTACATGTCACAAATATGCAAGGAACCCCCTAGCTAATAGAGATACTACAATATACTCTAACACCCCCCCTTCCCCTCAAACTCATGGTGGATGAAGAACATTGAGTTTGGAGAGGAAAAAATGATGATGTGATCTAGTCTGGGCCTTCGTAAAAAAATCTGCCAACTGTAGATCTGAAGGCACATACTGGAGCACAATAATCTAATCTTGAACACTGGCACGAACAAAGGAAGGATCAACACCAATATGCTTGGTAAGCTCATGCTTCATCGGGTCACGTGCAATACTGATAGCACATGTACTGTCAGACAATAGAGTAGTGGGTGCCGTCACGGAGACACCAAAATATGCAAGTAACCACCGTAACCAAGTCACCTCAGCAGTCAAAAGAGCCATAGCTTGCAACTCAGCCTCTGCACTCGAATGGAAAACTGCGGTCTGCTTCTTCGTCTTCCAGGCAATGAGAGAACCACCAAGAAAAACACAATAAGCAGATAGTGATCGACGAGCCAAAGGATCACTCGCCCACGTAGCATCGGAGTAGGCCTGGAGCTGTAACGAGCTGGAATGAGGAAAGAAGAAAGAAAGAGAGATAGTCCCACGAAGATAGCGTAGAACACGAAGAAGGTGACTGTAGTGGACGGTAGTGGGAGCATAAACAAACTGACTCAAAATATGGACAAAGTAAGAAATATCCGGACGAGTAACAGCAAGATAGACAAGACTCCCGACAAGATGTCGATAACGAGTCGGGTCAGAAAGAGGATCACCGTCAAAAGCACGAAGAGAGAGATTGAGCTCCATGGGAGTCTCAACAGTACGCTCATCAGTAAGAGCGGCACGAGCAAAAAAATCCTAAATGTATCGTTCTTGGGAAATAAAGAATCCATCAACCGTGAGGAAATCTCAATCCCAATAAAATAACGAAGCGGACCAAGATCCGACATGAGAAACTGCTCACTCAGACGAGCCTTAACAAAGGCGATATACTCAGGGTCGTCACTAGTGACGATCATGTCATCAACATAGAGAAGAAGAAGAGTGCGACCACGAGGAAAACAGTGAACAAACAACGCCGGATCATGAGCACTGGGGGAGAAACCAGCAGCAGTGACTATAGAAGCAAAGCGCTCAAACCAGGCACGAGGGGCCTGCTTGAGGCCATATAGAGAGCGACGAAGACGGCAAACCATGCCATTTGTAATAGAATACCCAGGTGGTGGTTGCATATAAACCTCCTCACGCAACTCACCATTAAGAAATGCATTCTTTACATCAAGTTGAGACACAGACCAATGGCGAACAGAGGCCACGACGAGAAGAGTCCGAACAGTGGTCATGTGAGCCACCGGAGCAAATGTCTCATCATAATCACGACCATGCTCCTTCTGAAAGCCACGGGCGACAAGGCGAGCTTTATAGCGCTCAAGAGTCCCATCGGAACGAGTCTTAACCTTATATACCCACTTACACGTGATAGGACGAATCTGAGGAGGAAGAGGAACAATCTCCCACGTGCCGGTGCGCTCAAGCTCAGCAATCTCCTCAGCCATAGCGAGTTGCCACTCAGGATGGACAACAGCCTCACGATAAGTGGTCGGCTCTGGAATGGCCAAGACACTGTAGTTAGCGGGATCATCAGGATCATATACTTTAGGAGGAGGACAAGGACGGGGACGAAGAGTATAAGATGGTGGAGGAGGTGGTGCACCAGAGGACTCGGGAAGAACACGAGAACGCCGAGTATAGTGAAAAGGAAAGGTAGGAGGAGAAGGGCTAACATGAGGTGGCGAAGGTGAGGGAATCACTGGGGAAGAGGGTGCAGAGGACGACGATGAAGAAGAAGAAGAGGAAAGAGTCGGAGTAGATGGCACCAAAGGCGGAGGAGACGGTATCGGATCAACAGAAGGAGGAGGAGAAGGATCATGAGGAACCGAGGGAGGAGAATCAAGAAAGAGGAGAAAAGACAGATCCTCTGTAGCAAACGAGGTCGAACGCGGATAAAAGGGGCGAGACTCATCAAAAGTCACATCTCGAGAAATACGCATCCGAAGGGCCATCGGATCCCAACAACGATAGCCCTTATGCTCGTCACTGTATCCAAGAAAAACACACTCAACATATTGGGCGGATAGTTTGGTGCGTTCGCGAGGAGCAAGAAGAACAAAGCAAACACAACCAAACGATCGAAGCATAAAATAGTAAGGCGAGCGATCGGAAAGGCGCTCAAGAGGAATGACACCCTGAAGAGCGACAGAGGGCTGAATATTAATGAGATAGGCAGAAGTAGAGACAACCTCAGCCCAGAAGTGAGGGGGAAGAGAAGCGGCGATCATCAATGCATGGTCCGTCTCAAGAAGGTGACGATGCTTGCGCTCAACCACGCCATTATGAGCATGAGCACCAGGGCAAGAGAACTGAGCAAGAGTACCCTGCTCAGCAAGAACTCCACGCAACATCTTGGAGATATACTCTCCAGCAGAGTCAGCACGGAACACACAAATAAGCGTAGAAAACTGAATGTGAACCATGGCAGCAAAACGTTGATATATGGATAGGACCTCACTTCGAGGCAAAAGGAGCGGGACCCCACACGTCAGAGTGAACAAGGTCGAAAGGACGCTGAGACACAATCTCGCTATGAGGGTAAAGGCAAGTGGATCTGTTTGCCAAGGCGACAACCCAGACAGTCTAAAGAGACACCACCGGAGACGGATGCTGGGTGCTCGCTGCCCGCTGTCCTCTATTAATCCCGTCTCATGTCCGCGTCGTTTCTCGATGCTCGGTGCTCATTCGTCTGCGACATCGTTTCATCATGCGTCTTCGGTACATGGTGATTGTCGCTCTACATCGACTCCTCCCGCGACTTTCGGTACATGAGCAACATCTCAAAAGTACATCTTTCAACGTCAACGGACAGCGGGCAGCGAAGGGAATGCATACCCGATGGTACGCAGCACTGGCTGGATGGATCCGTACGCAGCACGTACTAGGCAGCTTGGCGCTGGATGGATCCGTACGTAGTACGTACTGGGCAGCTTCGCGTACGGGAGACGAGGCGGCCGAGCGGGGGCGTCCGGCGGCGCTGCTGGATACCAACTCGGCGGCGACTAGGGGCCGGCGGTGCGCAGAAGGGGACGACGACGAGGGCCGGCGAGATCCGCACGCCTCAATCTGCAGCAGCAGCAACACGCAAAGACGACAGTGGCGGCGGCAGGGAGGAGCTTGGCCAGGAGCACACGTTTCGTAGAAGGCGTCCACGCTGCAATTCAGGTCCTGGAGCGGCGCCTTGGATGGATCGGCCGCTGGCAGGCACAAGCAAGCAGGTGAATGGATTGATTGCTACTCTCTCCGTTCCATTATGTAGTAAAGTTTTTTGAGCTAGAGGGAGTATGTATGAAGCTAGCACACCACGGCATAAGCTGGATGGGTGACAGCAACGGACCAAGGCGGCCGGGGCAGCACGACCGGCGGCGGGCACGATTGGATCGAAAAAACAGAGTTGCGCGTGCGAAAAAAACACTGAATGCTCTAATACCATGTTAGAAATATGCAACTTGTATTTTGCGGAGCCAAAGACCACAATATATAGTACATGTACATATGACAAATATGCAGGAAACCTCCTATCTAATAAAAATACTATAATATACTTTAACATCATGTTCATTAATTAATTCTCTGCAAAATAAACTCAAATAGAGAAAAGAAAAAGGCACTCTTGTTCTGTACTATGTGTAGAAAGTAGAAACCACTAGCTCCTTGAAAGATGAACTTTTGAGATGTTGCTCCATTTTACTTGTGAGATTAGTGACCTTTTTTGACCGTCGTGCATTCGGTTGATTTAGTATATAAACGCCGCCGTTTTCCCACATCTGATTGTTGATTTAGAGAGGCATGGATTAGTTTCTTCCAACTTCCTCCTTGTCCACACAATAAAGAAACTCTGAAATATTTATGGAAACCATTAGTAGTTCTTTCAGAAGCAAAACCTTCTAGAGGCCACTCAATTTTCCTGCTGTCTCATCCACTATAAAGAAGTAACAATTCACAAAAAAAAGGAAAACCCATCTTCTATCCACCTCTAGAAGCACAGTTAGCTAGCTAAGCTTGAGAAGAAGAAGAAGATGCAGGACTGGGCTCCGGTGATCATCTCCTTCATGCTCTTCATCCTTATATCCCCGGGGCTCATCTTCCAAATCCCGGGCAAGTCGCGGACGATCGAGTTCGGCAAATTCCACACCAGCGCCGTCTCCATCCTCATCCACGCCATCATCTTCTTCGCCCTTGATGCCTTCTTCCTCGTCGTCGTTGAGGTTCACATCGAATTCGGCTCCTCGCAATGAGTACTAGATTACTCTGCTTCTGCTTCACCCTGTTGTAGCTGTTTAATTTGCTCTTTCTGTCTCATTGGTTCAAGCTCCTTTGTTAATCAGTTTGTCTGTGCTCAATGCTCACTCACTGCCGACTCACATATGTATGTTACATGCATGGTGAAATACTCGCATATGTTACATGGTGGAATCATGTTAAATTTATATTTTTGAGATTTATTGACAACATTATTACCTTGTATGACAGGGATAATATTTTTTGAGAGATTTTACGACAACGTTCGTCGTTTTGATTTTCTTCTTCTTAATTATGTTGCTATGTTGGATATGCGTAGTGATGGAAGTGCAAGTGGAACAAGAAAACAAAGCCAAAACGTCACTGATGTATATAGTACAAGCAACTTTCGACCATCCATGTTTGATCCATGAATGATCCATCCATCTTACAGGCAAAGCAGGAGCAGATAGCTTTCGATCGCAGCCAAACAATATGTATCTATTATGTTAAAAATAGTTCTATTAATTGTCGCTGCCGATACAATAATAACTGAATTTAGTAACAAGAATGGTTTAACAAATCTACAGATCGGCTGAACTAAAGTTAGGCATCACATGATACATTCACCTAACAATTTAGAGATCTGTCAAGCAGCGACAAAAGGCAAATACATCCGCTTGAAAATAAGAATTCATGCAGCAGCAAATGAGGAGAATACATGTACCTCGCCGGCCCGCTGCTCTGGCGCCGCTTCTACCAGTGGTCGCCGGAGTTGACCACGGTGGATATGAAGAAGCCATGGACAAACGATCTGATTGCTTTTCTAAAAATTTTAGGGGTATTTTTGCGAAGAATCACCCTTACATGTAGGTCCCACTTGTCGTAAACATGGTTAAAACGAGCTAAACACGTGATCTGTGGTTTTTGCAAAGATTAAGAAAAAAAATGTGTTTTCTGAAAGGATTAGCAAAAGGTGTGTTAGTGACAATCCTATCCTTCAATGTCGTGGTTTTTTACAATTCACTCTGGATTCTCTGACTTTGCTCTCGTGACTTTGCCCTGACTTTGAGTCACTGGCAGACATTTGTGCTAGAAACTTTACCATGCTAAATTATTGTGGATTACTATTGTTCATGCATGCATATATATCCACTAAACAATATGTGCCCTTGGAGTATATGCATGGTTGCAGCAAAGTCAGGCATCAAATCATTGGAATTTTTGTGGCAGAGAAAAAAAAGGAACAAGCAGGGTCATGTCCTGGACCAGCACATAATTTGTTTATTTTAGGTGTTGCGTACCCTCTACGCTTCTGCACATAATTTGGAATCTCGGCCAACTCGTGCTTCTGAGAGGTTCCCATGGTGCTTTAGAACTCGCCGCCATGGCGATGTGGAGCACACGGGAGGAATGGGAGCGGGCGCGGTGTGATGCGGATAGTGCCTCGCGCTGCCACATTTAAATAGCAGGCGCCAGAGAGGTGAATGAGCACCAATTTGAATCCGGAGCATTGAAGGTTTCTTCACCGTCGCACTTGTTTAATGTCGGCAGATAAACGGATAGACACCCATCTCATTGCATCTCTCTGTTACTAAACACGTGCGAAGATCGAAGCTCTCGGCTAGCTAGCATGTCTCTTTGGCTCCAGTGATGGGCTATGTCTATTTAGGATCGTCATCAATACCGACTCCAGTGAACAGTAAATGTCCACTCTGAGGCGGACTGACCAACATGAATGTGCGGCAACTGCTTCACGCATGAAGACAGATTTTGGCGTGAAAGGTTTAGGATGGAAAAGTGTCGGACGCGAATTTGGTTGAGGTCTAAATGCTCCAAAGCCCCCCGATTTGCGTTAGAGTTGTGAAAAAACCCGACAAGCGAATCGGTCCGCGGATTAAATATAGATCCGCGTTGTATGACAAAACACGACGAAACAACTCGATCTAAATGTTTATGAAAGGATTGAGGATCCATGTTAAAGATGCCAATATGTCGATATTCTTCTTATGTCGTTATTGACCATGCATAGTGATGGATGTTAATGCTTACGGCTAATTATAAATTTGTGCATAAGGAGAAAATTCAAGATGATATCCAAATTTTTATGGAAATTTTTGCACTTACGGGTAATTATGTTAATGCTTTCTTTCCAAAAGCTTCTTTAATAGGGGCCGGGGTTGGATCTGCCCTCCTTTGGGATTTGTGAAGCTCAATTAATATTGATGCATCCTTCGATCATAATTTACTTAGGAAGACGACTATGGTGGTTCTAAAGGATGATAAAAGAAAATTCATTGCAATGGGTAATTAGAAAATATAATGGTGTGTGGATGTTCCAGTAGCTATAGCTTTGACGCTCATCAGATTGAATCTCTTCCTTGCATAAAGTGTAGGATGCAATCGCATAGTTATTAATTCAGATAATTTGGAGATTATTGAAACAATGGAGATTGGAGAAGGCGATCGGCATGAGCAGCGGCGATCGTTTTTCATTGGAGCTTGTGATTTTCTTATTTCTAGCATCGAACATTGTAGTGGAGAAGCTAATAAGGTGACCCATGAACTTGCTAATTTGGCTAGATACTCTTCCACTTTTTTGATTGGTTTGAAGATCCTTTGTTTGAAATTGCAGCCCTCATTATAAACAATGTAATTGTTGTTAGGATTCAATAAAATTGTGTGTGTTTTAGAATAAGAACAATGAACTCTAGAATATTCTGGTTGATCATTGTGTGTTGATTTGGTGGTACAACTGAGCGCGCAAGCCCGGCATATGCACAACGAGATATGTCCACAGCCCAACAAGTCCAAAAAAAACGTGAATCTTTTTCTCTTTTGAAAATTCAAATATGAAAAGCAATTATGTCATGCGACAGCCATAAAGGGGACTATGCCGTGAAGATCACCACAAGCACAATGGTTTCATCGATTTCATCTTGCAGAGAAAGGCCAATCAAGGAATCGACAAGAAAGAAAGCGCTCCATAAGTTTGAATACTGAAATCCATATATCGGCCTAACTCAACCGGAAAACCTGTCTCAAATCTCAATCATTCATAACAAAAGGCATGTCATCACACTTAGATGTATCATGCATTCAGGAATATATAAGCAGAAAAGAGCGGTTGATGTTGCTGCTTGGTAACTTATGAGTGTTCTTTTTCCCTTCCTATTATATCCTTGTTATCGTTTCATCCACGCTGAGAAAGGCTAAGCAAGGAACCGAGCAGAAAGAAAGTGTTTCGTTAGTTCTCCACGACATGATAAACAAACGAATTTAGGAATGATCATGCCGGGATTGTAGATCTGCCTAACTGAATCGGGAAACCTGTCTCCATCATGCAGCAGACACAAGCCATACCGTTGATACACTTGGCCCATGCAACATGTATGCATACAGAACTAAAGATAAGGAGGAGATAGCAGTATATATGCGGTTGATACACTTGGCCTATATTATTCGCTTCTGGCGATAATAATATAGGTCATGCACGTTTTTTTTCTCAATAAAAGGTGTTGTATTACTTAAAAATTTAAGCATTATACCTAATCTCTGCATAACTATGATGCACACATAGACCATGTACGTATATATGTATCTTCTGAATTGGTGTGTGGATTTTGTGTGTAAAAATCAATTGAATCGTCAATGTCATGGACCAGCTAGCTAGTGTAGTGTAGTGCACTGTTTTGGTGTGTGACTTTAGGCGTTGCGTGTCATATAATCATTTTTCTTCTTCTTTTTTCCATTCTTGTGTCCTCTACCACTTGTTTTTTGATTGATGGAAAGCGAGGTCTCAGGCACGGCCAGAGAATTTTGAGTTATCATCATCTTCATATATATCCTCCTTGATGCATTTAGCTTCCTGAAGGGTTAATCACAGTTACATCTCCTTCGTTGGCTCCACCGGATTCCATTCTAGAATCAGGTAGATATGCCGGATTAATCCATCGCCGAATTCTCACTGTATTTCAGACTTACGAGTAGCTAATTAATTCCGAACAAGTCAGGGAGCATCCAATTTTATGAAACTAGATGATACCGTGCGCGATGGTGATAAAATAAAAGGTGCAAGGCAAACTCATTGTCAGTTTTTCTATGGAATTATTCTAGGGCATGTCGTTGTCAGTTGGAAGGAGCAGGCTAGCCGCGCAATGAGCATTGCTAGTTGACCTCAGCACTCACTCTCACGGAGGAGGACGAGTGAGAGGTGTCCAGCCAGCCAGAGAGAGACCTCGCTCTCACACTCACTGTCCACCTGCCTGCCTGTCTGTTATCAACAAGCTCATTTAAAAACAAGCAAAATTGGTGTTGATGTTCTCCTAGATGTCGTTGCGGCTTTCAAATCACCTAGCATTGCCTAGCTAATCATATTATTTAAGAATTAGAAAATCTCCTAATAGATGTTGTTGTGGAGTTAAACAAAGTGAGTTTTTCTTTTTACTTTTTGTGTGTAAAAGGTGTTATTTTCTGAAGTTGATCTCCTTGTTATTAATTGAAATCACCTACTTAACCACCCAACCATAAGAGTTAACTAAAATATTTCCATGCATGCATGCATCTAACAGTATATACCATATAATAGTTTAGAACAATAAACGTTTATCTTTTGGGAAGCACAAGTGCAAAAGGTGTGAAGGGAGTGGCTAGATAGATGATATGGTCGTAGGACGTCGTAAGGAAAGCGAGGCGTCACCAACCGAATGGCCGGCCATGAAAGGGAGCCGTCACACCTTTCCCTCCACCACAATCACACCATCCTCCTGCTCTCCCCTGCTCCATTGCCTTCCTTAGCTAGCTAGAAAGAGATCGAGCTTCTTCGATCCTCCTCCTCCTCGTCGCCGGAGAAGAGGAAGAAGAAGAGGAAGAGGAAGAGAGGAGGATGTCGGACTGGGGGCCGGTGGTGATCGCGGTGGTGCTGTTCGTGCTGCTGTCGCCGGGGCTGCTGCTGCAGCTGCCGGGGAAGCACCACTTCGTGGAGTTCGGAAACATGCACACCAGCGCCATGGCCATCCTCGTCCACGCCATCATCTACTTCGCCCTCATCGCGCTCTTCGTCATCGTCATCGGCGTGCACATCACCACTGATTAGAAGCTCCATCCCCCGGCCAGCTCCGATTCTAAGCTGCTCTTCCTCTTCTTTTCTTCTTTGTTTTTTTTTCATCGATCTGACTCCTCCTGCCTCTATGTTCTTAAAATCTTAATATTAGTGCAGCTTGTAGTAGTATGTGATGATCATGTTCGTCTGTTGTCCCGCGTAATTAATCGCGCGTGTAATTGCCTGATTAATAAAGAGATGTTCAAATTTCCCATGACAGTTGGTTAGTCGCCTGAAACTCTAGATTAACTCTCGTAGTAGAATAGTTGATTACACCTTCTTTCAGGTATATATAGCGCTTTTCAACTACTCCTGCAAAGCTCTCAGGTAAATTATTTCTCAATCAGCTAACATCACCATATGACATTTTTATTTCTTTTTTCTTTTCTTGAATTAAAAAAAATGCATGAAGCTATAGCCTATTCAACAAGATACCGCTAAATGGACTCATGTACAAATAACCCGCTATAGCCTGCTATAGTTCCGCCATAGCTTATTTGAAGGTTAACCGCTATTTGCCATAGCCCGCTATTTAAAACAGTATGAACCACTGTAGATTCAAAGATTTAGGAGTTATATGAGAAATGGTTATTTTACAGAAGAAACATTCGATCATAGATTCATGGTGCAATATTCAACCAAGTAGTCATGATATATTCATGAGGAAAACTAGCTAGCTACAAATATACACAATTATCCCGGCCATAGAATGCAGATGCTTAACTTAAATTCAGACAGGTTACTTATGTACATGCACTCTAGGTTGGTATTCAAACTCGAACCTTATTGTCAAATTTGAATCCATCTTCTTTATAACGATTTTGCAAGTCCTGTGCAACCCGATCGATCAAAAGGAAGATGAGGAAATCATTGTAATGTGATGGTGATGTTGATGACCCCCCGTTGGATCGACGGCTGTCCGTTGTGCACGTATGTCACGCCCTGGTCTCACACCGATCAATCGATCAGTCTTAATCATTGTAGCCGGTCCAACCACTACAATGCATGGGCAGCTGTCCCCTTAACGCTGATGCGGCTACAATCTAGCCTTGATATAAAAGCAGAAGCTCTTTATCACTAGTACTTTCTTCGATCCATCTAAATACATCTGTTTCAGCGATGGTTAATATAAAATAAAAAACAATACTATCAAATTTAAAAAAAATGTGAGAGAGGCCACTACGGCTAGATTATCGATTTAGAAATAGTTATTTCTCAACCGATAGTTTGTTGTGATGTACGAATCGTTAGCGTAAGAATACCTCGTCATCCATTAGATAAGGCGTTGAAGGATTTATGTTTCATTTCAAACCTGGATAATTCCTATGTCCGGGATCCAGTGTCATCGTCGTTCATTCGGGAACATAGCGGAACCATTTGGAACTTCCTTTGTCTCGATTATTGTGTAATTCTTTCACGACTTTAATTCATGTGTTTTGTGTGTGAAATGTGAAGCGTATTTTGAAGGGAGAAAAATAATTAAGACGGACGATAAAAGAAGCTAGCATGATTCACTATTTTCTTTTGACATGAAGCATGCTCCACTTGTTAAGCAAGCGTCACCTTGGTGCATGCACACTTCAATCGCGCGCCCTCCCTGCTGGTAACGACAAAATGAGATGATTCTGGTCACCACTTGCTTATTTTCTGTCTGTGTGGGAAGGAGCTATGGCGCCTAATATATTGTTCAGCTAGCTAGGTAGCCTGCCTGGTGCGTCGTCTCGATCAAAGCAGATAAGAAGAAGAAGAAAGCCATGATGTACACATGTGTGGGTGTGGGCTTCCATCCCCTGCTCCTCCCATGAATGAATGTACCCCTGACTTTCTTTCAACACATCAGCATCGATCGACAGTGTTATTTACCTAGAGCAACATCATTTTCTCAAACTTATCTGAAATACAGTTCATACAGTTATCTAAAACATCTTATATAGTTTTTAGAGGGAATATGCATGTATGTATGCAATAGTTATCTGAAACATTCTATATTAGTTTATGAAGGGAGTACAAATTAACTAACCATGCATCGCCAGCTCCTGGCTAGCTACTTGGACGAAATTAATTAATGAAATTGGCCATGTAAATGTTAATTACAATTCATCGATTAGTATCACCAAGGTAATTAGTCTTTCTTATCCTATATACAAAAATAGTTTTTTCAGAGTGAAGCATACTGTCATCATCTAACGGTGCTCAGGTAAATCACGCAAAGCAGAGACACCCACACCTGGGCTGGTACATCAGACTCCCACTTCTCGTAATGAGTAAATAGCAAAAAACTATAACTTTATGGGCTAGGGTTGCGGAAAACTATCACTTTTCTTAACTTCCTAAAAAACTATCACTTTTTTGGTAACCGCTGGCAAAAAATATAAATCTCAAAATGGGTTAATTTTAATGTGGTTTATGATATGTATGGCCCACCTGTCAGAAGCCGTTAGGTTTAACCGTTATGATAGATGGAGCCAACATGTCAGTCCGTTCCATTAAAAAAAATTGGTGTCCTGAATGATGAGCGCACATAGATAAGAGTCTACTTTAATTGTTCATCTCTGCAGAATCAATCAGTGATTGAACGGTTAAACAGGTGGTAGTACCCTCAGACCAATAGGGTTCAAATCATAAGTTTTACCCTTTGATGTGTTATTAATGTGATTTTTTTCTTAGTGAAAGGTGACAGTCTCGCTGATAATGATCGCTCATTTTGATTGTATCAATCTTGAAGCTCCACATGTTCAACCTGGTCTTGAGACCAATGTGTGGTGTGAGTGTGTGCATTTTTTTTAGTTTGTGTTTATATTTTATAAAATATTTATACTAACTCTAATTCTCTTAACATGCGGCAATGCCAACTCATCATGCTATCGTCAATTGAGAAACAACTCACGTTTAACACATACCGTGCATGCTACTCATAGTTTTTTAAAATATGTCTTTAGAAGCCCCCACCCAAATATTGATATCTATTGAAAGAAAAAAATATCCGGTTTATGAAGGAAATCGGGTCGAAAACCTTTATCTGACGTGTAGGATAGGAAAACCGGATAAAAAACACAACCCGAGGGGCAGTGACATGAAACACAAAAAAACACCTCATCCGAATTACAACACAACGCAATGACCAACACACTAAAACATAGGAAATCGATAGCCAAAAAAATACCAGTGTTTCATATAACTGAATATCATTGAATACCATCAATGACCGTAGCAACGTGCAAAGTATCATCATGTCCCGGGATTAATAAAAAAACTAGGAGAGTGGAGGAAAATCCGAGACTATAAATTCAAAATGATGATTTGGGCTTGGATATACAGGAGGAAAGATTTAGCCCCTGCATCCCATGCTCTGCTCGCAGCCGCGGGTGAATTGGTTGCCCGACTCGGCCGGGCGGTCTATCAGGTCGCCCTCGGCCCCCCGGCTCCTTCCCGGCACATCGTCCGCCCGCATCGCGTCGTACAAGATTATCTTGGCATCGGCGCGCCCCGCGTGCTGGGCCACCAGCAGCACCGCCACCGCCATCGCCACCAGCAGCGTCCGGACCGCCTCCGGCGAGCTCTCCTTCTTGTGGTACGCCATTGATTCTAGCTAAGCTTGCCAACGGCTTGTAGGTTCTTATTATGTTTTTATTCGACTCGGCGATCCTCTTTTCGTTGAGTGTTGGATGAAAATTATAGCCGGCCGGGGTTGATCTTGTTGGCTTAAACTTGGCCGGTGAAACGGTGATTGAGCTTTAGCAAAGTGCTCCACACCGTCTGTTATTCTTAGGCCCCGGCCATGCAGTGTGGGCGCCAAACAAACAGAGGAGGAGACAAAAGAAAAGGCAGGAACAATTGATTTAGAGGCCGTTGCATGTTAATGTGACTAGTGCGATTGGTCAGTTGAGGTTATAAATTTGGTAAGAAACTAAAAGACAAGTAGACATCAAAAACATATATTGGAAGAAATGTTAGTCATGTAATTAAAATAATATTAATGCGTAAACAATAATGTTAATGATGTATACCAAAAATGTAAAGTATGAATGGAAAACAATAACATCAATTTTATAATTGCTAATCATGTATTTAAAAATGTTAAACAAGTATAACAAAATGTTCATGATGTATATATAAATTGTATTACCTGTATAAAAACAAGTCAACCTAAAAACATATATATTATAAATAAATTTTAATCTTGTGCTTGAAAACTATTAAGCGTATATAAAAATGTTCATGATGTATATATCAATTTTATATGGTGTATAAAACCAAGTCAACATAAAAATAAATATATTTAAAAAAATGTTAATTATGTGCTTGAAAGAATATATATTAAAAATGTTCCTAATGTAGCTAAACTATGTACAATTTTTATGATAAAAATAGACTTGTATTAAAAAAATAACAAAAGTATAAAGAAAATGATGAAAACAAGAAAGGAAAAAATGGAGAAAATGGAACTAAAATAAATGAAAATAAAAAATACAAAAGACAAAATAACAAAGAACAAAGGAAGCAAAAGAAAACCAAATAAAAAATGACGAAGAAATACAAAAAGGGAAGATCTCCAAAAAATCGATGAAAAAAAGAAGAAAGACATAAAACCATATAAAATTTGACTTGAAACCAAGAAAGTAACGACCCCAAGCGAGAGAGGTTCTCTAAGTTGAAACCAATTGCTCTATTGACCCATTTGAGAGATATCTATATATAGGCGAGACGTAATTAGGAAGCGGTACGAGCTTGATGTATGAGTCGATCAGGAGATTTGCGGGATGGGTCCCTTTGGGATGTCATCCTTTTGTCAAACTACTTTGATGTGCGCCAAACAGAGGAGGTGACCAAAGAAAAGGCAGGAAAATTTGATTTACAGGCCGTTGCATGTTAATGTGACTAGTGCGATTGGTCAGTTGAGGTTATAATTTTGGTAAGAAACTTAATGAAGATTTAAGAGCAGTAAAAAATTGCAGTTGAATAATGATAATGTTTCAAATGGATTGCAAAATGGGTCTAATGTACACACGAAAAATCATAACGTCTATGAACAAAGTACACAATAATAAAGACATCAAAAAAATATTTTTCTAAAAAAAGTACTATGTATTTTTAAAATGTGACCGTGTATAATAATGTCTCTAATGTACGTATATAAAAATGGTATAGTGTACGAAAAAAAGTAGACATAAAAAACATATATTTGGAAGAAATTTAGTCGTGTCTTTCATAAATTTTAAATGTGTAAAAAAGTTTAAGATGAAATGAAAAATGTACAACTTTATAAGAAATTAGACATGAAAAACATATATTGGAAGAAAATGTTAGTCATGTAATTAATAAAATATTAAACGTGTAAAAATAATGTTAATGATGTATACAAAAAATGTAAAGTATGAATTAAAAACAATAAAATCAATTTTTTTAATTCTAATAGTGTATTTGAAAATGCTAAACGATTTTTTTTTCATGATGTTTATATAAATTGCATTATGTGTATAAAAACAAGTCAACATAAAAACCATGTATATATTAAAAAAATGATAATCATGTGCTTGAAAAGTATTAAATGAATATAAAAAATGTCCCTGATGTAGATGCAAAATGTACAATGTGTATGATAAAAATAGACTTGTATTAAACAAAAAAAAAGTTGAAAGAAAATGATGAAAACCAAGAAAGGAAAAAACAGAGAAAATGAAATAAAAATAGAAATAAAAAAGAAAGAAAATAAAAAAGACAAAAGAACAAAGAATACAAAATAAATCCAAATAAAAAACGATGAAGAAACACAAAAGAAAGCTCCAAAACAATCGATGAAATAAATACACAAAACCATATAAAAATGGACTTGAAACGAAGAAAGCAATGACCCCGAGCGAGAGATCTCTAACTTGAAACCTGTTGCTCTATCGACCCAATTGCGAGATCTCCATAGGCGAGCCGTAATTAGGAATCGGTACGAGCTTGATGTGTGAGTCGATCAAGAGAACCATTTGTAGGATACATCTCCTTAGGATGTATTCCATTTTGTCGAACTACCTTGATGTGCGAGTCGATCAGAATTTCATTTTTATCTAAAAATGCGATTAATTATCGTGGATCCATGTGTTTCAATCAAACTCGCAATGACATGTTAATGTTTTCATGATCGTGGTCAAGTTTGGAATTACTTACAATTATGATAGGATAGAAGTCTTCGGCCGTGAGGCATTCTGAGTTGGATGCAAGCTGCTCGTGTAGATCAGTTACACGCTTGAGGGATAAGATGACGCAGAGCAGTATGGAAAGAATACATGGAGGAAGAAAGGCAAACGCCCAATTATGTTCTACTTATTAGATATCCTAATTTAGGATGGTATTGCTCTTCTCCTACAGTACAGTCATCGCGTGTCACACCACGACACACGACATTTTAGTTGGCCCATGACCCATGTTCATCAAGCCCGACACACCAATAAGTATGGCGATTGGTTTGAAGCCACCCAATGATGTTCTCCTTGAGGATAAGACACACCTTGTGTGTTTTTTTGTAATCAGGATGGTGCAGCCCGAATTTGAAGTGGAAGTTTTCTACGCGGACACGAATAAAGTTGATCCTACGACCACCCCCCCCCCCCCCGCTTGTACTGTTCCTCATATACCTGGGAACTTAGCTAAAACTAAAACTCTTGGCTAAACCTAAAACTATATATATGCATTCATCAAAGAAATTGTTGCATAAAAGAATAAAATGTGAGGTAACTCATAACTTGATCTTCTATAAAAAAATCGCTTCTAAATTGTGAGATTGAGTGCAAGAAATATTTTTATATTACTTTTGAAAGGCTGCATGCACATGCAAATTTAATGAGAGCATGTACATAAAGAGTTAGCGGAGGAAAGTTTGTATGTGATGCACCTACTTGATGATGTGGATAGCTTGCATGTCAAGAGAAATATGTTAATAGAGATGAACTATTTAGGTATTTTTTTAATTAGAAAACATCGTTTCTAAATTGTGAGATTGAGTGCAAGATTTTTTTAAATATTTATTTGTGAAAGGCTGCATGCACATGCAAATTTAATGGGAGCATGTAAATGAAAAGTTAGTGGAAAAAAGTTTATATGTGATGAACCTACTTAATGATGTAGACAACTTAAGAGAAATAGGTTAATGAGAATGAACTATTTAGGTATTATAGATTATAGATATGAACATCATTAGAAGTGAGATCATACTCATCTCATTTCCTATTAAAAATATATCATTTAATTCATAGGATAGGAATTTTGCAATTGTGTCTAGGCTAATAATTTTTTTAATCTCAAATGTGAAGGATTGATTCCTATGCTTTATAGGAATATGAATCCAATACTATAAACCATTTCAAAGGATTTTTTTTCCTACAAAATGTCCATCCTTTAGATTTTCTTCAAAATTTCTAGAAACCAAATGAGGCCTTAGCCAGAAAACATCTTTCCACACTATCGGCGCCGGTGCGTGCTCGGGCGAGAGGCGGTCCAACAAGCATGCAGGAGGAATTAGACATGGATATGGAGGATGATTGCCCGACAAGGAAAAGAGGAGCTGATCCATCTGGGTTACTGGGTGCTCTACCGACTTCTACTAGTAGCAGCATTGGCAAGGGAGTTCTTGTTCTCCCATATCCTCCTAATGTTGTGAGACCATTTGCTAGAAGGGAACTAAAACGTACTAAGACATACACTGATGGTAATGGAGGCAAACATCCAATACACATTTGACGCCCCCTAAAGGGGCACCATCAGGCGCAGTGAGTCTTATCTGCTAGAACTGTTGCGGTTTGGGTAACTCGGCCCGTGATCAGTTCTTAGTTGGAACTCAGTTAAATAACATGGGCATTGAGATCGAGTTTATATAGTTTATTTGGATTCAATAAATCGTATGCGGTTAGTAGTACTGGTCGGAGAGAAGGGATTATGATTTATTGGAATTAAGAAATAAAGCTTGATGTTCAGGGTTACTCGAGATATCATGTTGATGCCATTATATCTAATCTTGGGTCTACCCCACGGGGACTCTCACATGCATCTACGGTGAACCCAAGTTCCACACATTAAAGACAGATACGTGACACCTTCAAGGATCTTGGAAATTCATTCGGCACTCCCTGGCTTTCTATTGGTGATTACAACGCAATTTTAAACCTTCCAAAGCATGATGGTATTTGGTAGCAGGAGTCAGGTTCAAATAGATTTGTTTTGTGAGGCACCGGATGTGTGTGTTCTAGCTGACCTAGGCTTCTTCGGGACACCATGGACCTTCGAAAGAAAGGTTGCCAACTGTTATTTCACACGGGCCAAACTTAATCGGACGATGGTAGATCCAGTATGGTGCGGTTGTTAGCATCATAGGGCCTTTTAGGCCTCCTAAAATCCAAAGATCAAATCATCCCAACTTGAGGGAATCCAGGTGGTTCCTGCGCTGCCAAAACTTAACCATTTATTATTTGATGGTAGCATGTTGTTTTTCAAGGCCACCAATGTAGGGGCTACAGAGGTGATATTGCCATGCTTCAGGTTAAAGAGTTAACAATGCTAAGTCCAGGGTTTTCATTAGTAGAGAATGTTCGAAGATTATCAAAGAAGAGTTCAAGGTATCTTAAATTTGCAAAACGAAACATTCAATGAAAAATACCTAGGCTTGTCTTTTGATATTGGCTCCTCTAAATACGGGTCTTTCAAATGTTTAAAGGGCATGATCTCGAATAAGGTAAAAGGATTTTCTTGACCTCTCATTTTTTAACCCAGCACTCCTTGCTAGACAGTCACGGTGCATTCTTATCAACCCAAATTCTCTATTCGCCCGCATACTAAAATTCTTATATTTTATTGATAAATGTATCATTACAACCGACCTGGGGTCTCACCCATCTCAAATTTAGAGGGCTGTGATTGAAGGCAGGGTCATCCTCATGCAAGGCCTTGTGAGAAGAATGGTAACAGAGAAACTACACAAATCTTGAATCATATTTGGTTACCCCAGGATACTTCTATGAGACCACTGACCTATTTGGTCAATGACCCAACTCATTTGGGTAATGAGCTTATTGACAACACATCTGCATCATGGCGACATGGTGAGTTGATTGAGCATGTTTTTTTTACCCGCAGGCATCCCAATATTACGTCTATTCCTTTGTGCACTACTCCGATGCCTGATGTTTTGGCATGAAAATTTGTGAATAAGGGATTTTTTTTCTGTCTGATCGACTTACCGTCTGATCATCGAGTCATCGACACTCATAACAGGATGGAAGACTGGTGGTTTGAAGGTCACGGCCACCAAACTCAGCCCAGCCCAGCCCAACACTCGGCCGATCTGGCATCTTCATCTCCTTGTTCGTCTACCCCTCCAAAAAATAAAACTCGTCGTTCGTCTTCCCCGCCGGCGGCGCAGCCGAACTCGCCGTCCGTCCGTCGGCGGCGGCGACGGCGTCAGCCTCCCTCTCACCTTCCGCGTCCCTCCCCCCCTCCGTCGCCGCCACCGGTCGAGGTAAGGTACCCACTCGTTCCCCTCCCCCCTTCTCCATTCCTGTCCCCAACCTCTCTCGCATCCTCTTCTTACATCCCTTCCCACTTCCTCTCTCTCGCAGAGGGTCTCGACAACAAGATCTCCGAGCCCCCTCCGTCGTGCGCGGGCCGTACGCCGACGGCAGCCGCTCCGGCCTCCCCGTCAACACAAGGTTCGTCCATTTCTTCCGCGATTTCGATCAACACAATTTAAGGTGCCGGCCCAGCCGGTCAGCCGCATGAATCAGGATGGTCAGGTCAGAAAGCAGAATTCAGCCGCGTAGCCTGACGGTGATGTACATGTGTGCTTTGCTAGCTGAATAACTCTGTGCTTTCTGTGGATCTTACTTCAAATAATCACATGGAATTTCCCTCCTACGCGCGCTATGCAGGTGGAGGGGAAGCAATTGGCGTTGATGATTCTTTTTTGCAGATCTTGGAATCAAAATACAGTACAATCAAGTGCATTTCACAGTAAGTTTTCTGCCCCTAGCTGGTTCTAAAGAACAAGTTCATTTCAGTCTGATTTAGTTCTTATGATTTTATTATTGATGCCTTGTTCAAGTCATGAAATCAAAAGGATGAGAATGGACTAATCAAAAGGATGAGAATGGACTAATGCCGTAAAATTGTGCTAATTTGGGCTAAGTTGGTCTCAGCATGAGGACTGCTAATCTTTGGAATAAATTATGTTCTTGCGCTGCCTAATTTGTGCTAATTCTGAAAATATGCGCCCCGGTAATAAATATTATGTGCAAAACCAAAATGCCAGGGTTCTTAAGGACATGCAAGTACTGATTCTGTGCTGTTCCTGCTGATATGCACTTTTGTATATCAAAATGTACACTTAATGAGGTGTTTGAATTTGTAACTCACATTTAGAGAGAAGGGCAGTGCAGCAACCAACTGGCATAAGCCGTGCACTGATGGCATCGAGTCCGGCCTTCCCATCAACATAAGTTATTGATCCTGTTTGTCCGTCTCTTCTGTGATCTGATTCACACTACTTATGAGGCACACCCATCTACGTGCCAGATGCGTGAATCAGGAGGGTCAGGAAGCAGAATTCAGCTGTGTAGCCTTACAATGATGTACGTCTGTGCTTTGCTAGCTGAATAACTCTGTGCTCTATGTGCACGACTAGTCGACTACTCAAGTATTCATCAAAATTTTACTCCTGTGCGCGCTATGCACATGGAGGAGAAGCAGTTTGTGTGGAAGTTCCGTTTATCTCTGATGTCTGAGAAGAAACCTCTTACAGAGTTTTTCCTCTTGGTGGACTGGAGCGATACCCAAGCTAGTCACAGCATCCTATCATCCGTATAATCTCAGCGTTTCTTCTGTTTTGTACCTTCACATTTCATATGTGCATCAGAGGAAATGTGCTTTCTATAGGCATGTTGGAGCAGACTGAGTCACCGCCCTCATTTATATTGCCATAGGTAGTGATCAATGAAAGGGCACTAGAATCTATCTTCTAACGTCACTATTGTTCTAGCTCTGTCTTTATTTTTGCTGCTTCCGTTGTATGGTTAAAAAGACAGGCTTCATCCGAATTTAGTTAGTCAAGGCTACATCGTTAAGCTGTTAAAGAGAATCCCATAAGACCCTTTATTCTGGTTTTCACTGCTTCACAATAAGGGAACATATTGAGCCACGAAATTGTATCGCATACTCATACATATCTTTCATCGTCGAATAACTGGAGATTGTCAAGTTTTGTTTTATCATATCAGTATATTAAGTACTCCCTCCGTTTGGAAATAAATTTTGCATATGTGTGATTTTTTCTAGTTGAAAATAAATAAAGTTTATACCATTTGCTAAGGTCACAGCTAATGGAACATCACTCTTGAGATAAATACATAATATAATGCTCTACTTGCATTATTCTGGATGTACGGAAAGAAATTATTTTCCTACCTGCAAGTGGGCGTTTTATAATTGAAGTGCACATTGTCCCATATGGCTGTCGGTGTCTCGGTTTAGCCATTTGATTAATGTAAAACAGCACTGCTATGCACACGACACTATGCACACGATTTTTGTACGACAGTCCGATCAAGCCGTCCATGCATAGCAACAGTCAGCAGCACACCGCTGGATAGATCATCGTGCAATGGTCGTACACACTATTCATCGTGTGCACAGCAGTTCCGAATTTAAAACCTGCATCGTTAATGCTAACCACCTTGTTTGTTTTGGCACTGTGTATGGCTGTCTGATCTCATGAGGGCCATTGCTTTCTGATTAAAATGATGCTGCATATAAGCTCACCGGGGTTGTTTCTAACTGTTAATTCGTTTGTTTGATGTGCCAACAGATTAAAATTTATATATTTAATCCTAAAAACTGTGGAGTGTGTAGTGTAACCACAATTTGCATCAGTCTCAGCATAAGGTTAGCAAGCATGCCTCTCTCTTTCTCTCTCTCTCTCTGATCGTTTCTGAGATTGATTCTGTATTAAGTCATAATTAGAGGTGTCGTTCCAAAAAAAGGATGAACAAATAACCACTTGCTTCGAAGATAAGTATGTGATGGATTCAAGATTCAACTAATCAAGAAAACTAATATTCTGGTCTCCCTGGGCATCAGGTACTAGATAAGTATATTTTGTAGTTGCGCAGTAGGTGTACCATCACATGTCTAGTCAGTGGAGCTAATTGTGTAATTTGCATACCTGCTACGTTTTGTAATTAAGCCACGAAATTGTATCGCATACTCATACATATCTTTCATAGTCGAATAATAGGAGATTGTCAAGTTTTGTTTTATCATATCAGTATAGTAAGTATATATCATTTGTCCATATGAACAAGAGGTAATCATCTGCCAGCTGATTATGCTCATTTTTTAGACCCAGTCCTGTAGCCAGTTTTAATTAGAGGTGTCATTAAAAAAGGACAAGAAAATAACCACTTGCCTCCAGGTCTTCTTCCTTCAGCGGTAAGCATGTGATGGATGCAAAATTCAATGAACTCACGAAAACCAATATCGTGTGGTCCTCCCTGTGCAGCAGGTACAAGAGATGAATTATACTATTGTAGTTGTACTGTATGTGTGCTGTCACACATCTAGTTAGTGGAGGTAGTTGCTTATTTTTCACTCTGCAACTTTTATTTGGAAAGAAAATTCTACTTTTGAACAAATGCATTGGGTGTACTGCCATAAATATATAATATAATGATGATCATAGCAAATTGTATGGCCATAGGCTAGGCAGTGATGATTAATTAAAGGGCACTGGAATCTATGTTCTAATGTCTACATCACTATTGTTTTAGCTCTCTGTCTTTATTTTTGTTGCCTCCGTTGTATGGTTTAAAAGTTAGGCTTCATCTGATTTTAGTTAGTGAAGCGGATCTTGTTCAGCTGATAAAAAGAACTCCATATGGTCCTTTATTCTGCTCTCACTAGTGGACAACCCCCCTTTCGTCCAGCCCAAAAACGGCATCGCTCCCGGTTCATTTCAGAACCGGGACCGATGCCACAACGGTCCCGGTTCGTTTGTACAGAGCAACGGTCCCGGTTCATGTGGGGCAACGGTCCCGGTTGTTGCCACAAACCGGGACCAATGCTCTGGCGACCAACATGTGGCGCACTGCGAGGCATTGGTCCCGATTGGAGCTATCAACCGGGACGAATAGTCTATAATTAATACTTTGCAGTAATATCAAATGGAAAAAAGGACCTTTAGTCCTGGTTAGAGCCACCAACCGGGACCAATAGTCTATAATTAGTCCCACCTCGCTAACCGAAGGTGGGTTAGAGTTGTTTATAAGCACGGTCTGTCCAGCACTTACTGTAGCATATCAAGCTTATTAAAGGTGTATACCGAGGAATTCAACCCGAGGGGGGTGCTGTATCTCTTTAAGCAGGCAGGAGGCTGACCTTCCGCCTCTATCAGTTTGAACAGGCATAGGTTCTTCTGGTCCAAAAGGACCTGTGTCTGTTGAAGCTGATAGAGGCAGATGTCACCCTCCCGCATGCTCAAGGAGATATATATCATCCTCCTTGGGAGGATTCTTTTGTCTACCTCTTATAATAAATTTGCTATATATTTTTTTATAATTTCCCGCATGCTCAAGGAGATATATATCACCCTCCTTGGGAGGATTCCTCTGTCTACCTCTTATAATAAATTTGCTATACTTTTTGTTTTTGTATACTTTTAGTTTTAATAATACAAAGATTTCAAAACAAAACACTGATTTTAAAATATAATAGGTAACTGATCGGGAAGCTTCAATTTTTTTAAAATTTCATCACAACATAGACATCAAAAAATAAAGAGCAAACTATCAAGCACATGTAGTTCAAATTTGACCCCGTTCTAGCGGAATCTGCGAAAATTTGTCTTTTTCAGAAGAGGTATATAAAAACCATATTACATGGAAACTTTGGTCAATTGTAAATAACACATGGTCTAATATTTTACAAAATTAAAGTGGTTCAAGTTGACATCAAATATTTGGTAGATCCTTCACAAAAAACCCCTACTTTTGTCACTCGGAAAATGGAAAATGGATTTTTCGTGCAAAGAAAATGGCTTGAAAACGGTGGGCATGACCGGTAATACATAGGGGTGGAATCTTACAAAAGTCTTGGTGGATCCCTGATTAAATGACTACTTGTGTATCTAGAAATGATTTTTTCAAAAAATAAAGAGCAAACTATCAAGCACATGTAGACAAAATTTGACCCCGTTCCAGCTGAATCTGCGGAAATTTGTCTTTTTCAGAAGAAGTATATAAAAACCATATTACATGGAAACTTTGGTCAATTGTTAATAAAATATGGTCTAGTATTTTACAAAAATAAAGTGGTTCAAGTTTACATCAAATATTTGATAGAATCTTCACAAAAAACCCCATTTTTGTCACTCGGAAAATGAAAAATGGATTTTTCGTGCAAAGAAAATAAAAACTTCCTTTGGCAAACTTGTTGGCTGGTATAATATACACACATGTGCAAAATATGAGATCATTTGGGAAAACAATCCTTTCAAACTAGCTGTAACATCGGTCATTTGGCTTGAAAGTCATGAATCTTCATACTCGATAGCTCATTTTAAAAAGACTTTTATAAGATATTTGCCTTATTCCAAGTTTGTTGTTTTGTATGGTTACTAAGACATAAATTAGGATGCAACGCGAAGGTTTTACAATTTTTTTTACTTTTTTTGAATTATTTTTGTCGATTTAAAAAAGTAGTCAAAACGGTGGGCATGACCGGTAATAGATAGGGGTGGAATCTTACAAAAGTCTCGGTGGATCCCTGATTAAATGACTACTTGTGTATCTAGAAATGATTTTTTCAAAAAATAAAGAGCAAACTATCAAGCACATGTAGACAAAATTTGACCCCGTTCCAGCTGAATCTGCGGAAATTTGTCTTTTTCAGAAAAAGTATATAAAAACCATATTACATGGAAACTTTGGTCAATTGTTAATAAAATATGGTCTAGTATTTTACAAAAATAAAGTGGTTCAAGTTTACATCAAATATTTGATAGAATCTTCACAAAAAACCCCATTTTTGTCACTCGGAAAATGAAAAATGGATTTTTCGTGCAAAGAAAATAAAAACTTCCTTTGGCAAACTTGTTGGCTAGTATAATATACACACATGTGCAAAATATGAGATCATTTGGGAAAACTATCCTTTCAAACTAGCTGTAACATCGGTCATTTGGCTTGAAAGTCATGAATCTTCATACTCGATAGCTCATTTTAAAAAGACTTTTATAAGATATTTGCCTTATTCCAAGTTTGTTGTTTTGTATGGTTACTAAGACATAAATTAGGATGCAACGCGAAGGTTTTACAATTTTTTTATTTTTTTTGAATTTTTTTTGTTGATTTCAAAAAGTAGTCAAAACGGAGGGCATGACCGGTAATAGATAGGGGTGGAATCTTACAAAAGTCTTGGTGGATCCCTGATTAAATGACTACTTGTGTATCTAGAAATGATTTTTTCAAAAAATAAAGAGCAAACTATCAAGCACATGTAGTTCAAATTTGACCCCGTTCCAGCTGAATCTGCGGAAATTTGTCTTTTTCAGAAGAAGTATATAAAAACCATATTACATGGAAACTTTGGTCAATTGTAAATAAAATATGGTCTAGTATTTTACAAAAATAAAGTGGTTCAAGTTTACATCAAATATTTGATAGAATCTTCACAAAAAACCCCATTTTTGTCACTCGGAAAATGAAAAATGGATTTTTCGTGCAAAGAAAATAAAAACTTTCTTTGTCAAACTTGTTGGCTAGTATAATATACACACATGTGCAAAATATGAGATCATTTGGGAAAACAATCCTTTCAAACTAGCTGTAACATCGGTCATTTGGCTTGAAAGTCATGAATCTTCATACTCGATAGCTCATTTTAAAAAGACTTTTATAAGATATTTGCCTTATTCCAAGTTTGTTGTTTTGTATGGTTACTAAGACATAAATTAGGATGCAACGCGAAGGTTTTACAATTTTTTTATTTTTTTTGAATTTTTTTTGTTGATTTCAAAAAGTAGTCAAAACGGTGGGCATGACCGGTAATAGATAGGGGTGGAATCTTACAAAAGTCTTGGTGGATCCCTGATTAAATGACTACTTGTGTATCTAGAAATGATTTTTTCAAAAAATAAAGAGCAAACTATCAAGCACATGTAGACAAAATTTGACCCCGTTCCAGCTGAATCTGCGGAAATTTGTCTTTTTCAGAAGAAGTATATAAAAACCATATTACATGGAAACTTTGGTCAATTGTTAATAAAATATGGTCTAGTATTTTACAAAAATAAAGTGGTTCAAGTTTACATCAAATATTTGGTAGAATCTTCACAAAAAACCCCATTTTTGTCACTCGGAAAATGAAAAATGGATTTTTCGTGCAAAGAAAATAAAAACTTCCTTTGGCAAACTTGTTGGCTAGTATAATATACACACATGTGAAAAATATGAGATCATTTGGGAAAACTATCCTTTCAAACTAGCTGTAACATCGGTCATTTGGCTTGAAAGTCATGAATCTTCATACTCGATAGCTCATTTTAAAAGGACTTTTATAAGATATTTGCCTTATTCCAAGTTTGTTGTTTTGTATGGTTACTAAGACATAAATTAGGATGCAACGCGAAGGTTTTACAATTTTTTTATTTTTTTTGAATTTTTTTTGTTGATTTCAAAAAGTAGTCAAAACGGAGGGCATGGCCGGTAATAGATAGGGGTGGAATCTTACAAAAGTCTTGGTGGATCCCTGATTAAATGACTACTTGTGTATCTAGAAATGATTTTTTCAAAAAATAAAGAGCAAACTATCAAGCACATGTAGTTCAAATTTGACCCCGTTCCAGCTGAATCTGCGGAAATTTGTCTTTTTCAGAAGAGGTATATAAAAACCATATTACATGGAAACTTTGGTCAATTGTAAATAAAATATGGTCTAGTATTTAAAAAAAATAAAGTGGTTCAAGTTTACATCAAATATTTGGTAGAATCTTCACAAAAAACCCCTACTTTTATCACTCGGAAAATGAAAAATGGATTTTTCGTGCAAAGAAAATAAAAACTTCCTTTGGCAAACTTGTTGGCTAGTATAATATACACACATGTGAAAAATATGAGATCATTTGGGAAAACTATCCTTTCAAACTAGCTGTAACATCGGTCATTTGGCTTGAAAGTCATGAATCTTCATACTCGATAACTCATTTTAAAAAGACTTTTATAAGATATTTGCCTTATTCCAAGTTTGTTGTTTTGTATGGTTACTAAGACATAAATTAGGATGCAACGCGAAGGTTTTACAATTTTTTATTTTTTTTTGAATTATTTTTGTCGATTTCAAAAAGTAGTCAAAACGGAGGGCATGACCGGTAATAGATAGGGGTGGAATCTTACAAAAGTCTTGGTGGATCCCTGATTAAATGACTACTTGTGTATCTAGAAATGATTTTTTCAAAAAATAAAGAGCAAACTATCAAGCACATGTAGTTCAAATTTGACCCCGTTCCAGCTGAATCTGCGAAAATTTGTCTTTTTCAAAAGAGGTATATAAAAACCATATTACATGGAAACTTTGGTCAATTGTAAATAAAATATGGTCTAGTATTTTACAAAAATAAAGTGGTTCAAGTTTACATCAAATATTTGGTAGAATCTTCACAAAAAACCCCATTTTTGTCACTAAAAAAATGAAAAATGTGTTTTCAAAATTAAAAAGAAATATTTTTTTTCAAAATAATAATTTAAAAACATTTAAAATATAATAGGTAACCGATCGGGAAGTCTCAATTTTTTTTAAATTTCATCACAACATAGACATGAACAAGGTTTAATAGGATTGATACGATACATATATAACAAGTGTCTGTTAAGCGAGTTGGGGTAGGTGTTGAATGAAACTGAGAAGTTAAGCGTGCTGGGGCTGGAGTAGTGTGATGATGGGTGACCCTTGGGGAAGTTTGACCACGAAGGTCAATTTGATCTGAGATTAACCATAATGATCTTAGATAAAAAATAAATAATAAATAATAAAAAATAATAATAAAAAATAAAAAATAAAAAATAAAAAATATGGAGGCCCGATCCCGGTTCTTCCTATCAACCGGGACCAATGACCCCTCCCCCCTCTTCGGTCCCGGTTCGTGGGCCAACCGGACCATCATTAGTCCCGAGTTATTGGTCCCGGTTGTTGAACCGGGACCGAAGGCCCTTTTGAACCAGGATAATATGGGGTTGTGTCCACTAGTGTCTTCACTGTATCACAATAACGGAACCTATTAAGCTCATCAAATTGTGTCACATACTCATACATATCTTTCATCGCCGAATAACAGGAGATTTTGAAGTTGTGTTTTGTCATATCAGTATATTAAATATATATCATTGTCCATATGCACAAGAGATAGCATCTGCCACTCATCTTTGAGATCCGATACTGTACTCAATGTTACTTAGGCTAGTCACAATGGAGAGTAACTAAGACTAGTAACATGGGGCTAGTCACAATGGGGATGTTATTATCTCCACAATGCAAAGTAACTTAAAGGTAGTAATAATGTAATATAGATGACCTTATTTATTAGCTTATTGACTCATTCTATCATGGAAAGAGTGATGTGATGGTAACTAGTTAAGTTACTCTATTTGTCTCTTTCCTCATTAATTAGCTGCCACATCATCTTTTTTGCTTAGATGGAATTTATGTTACTGCTGAAGTTACTCCCACGTTGGCCAGCCTTAGAGGTGTCATTAAAAAGGACAAGAAAATAACCACATGCCGCTGGCTCTTCTCTCTTCAGCAGGAAGCATGTGATGTGTTAAGTTTCAATGAATTCATGAAAATCACTATCATGGTCCTCAAGATGAATTATATGTTTTGTAGAAAGAAATTCGTACTATTTGTTGAGTTCACGGCCAATTCATTGTCACTTTTGAAAAACTGCATCAAATGTACTGACATAAATACCTAATATAGTGATCATCTACTTGCAATATGAACTTATTAAGAACGAGAAATATTTATTCTGACTTGCAATATGTGGGGCAGTCTAGCTGTGCGCTATTAAGAAATGAAGATACCTCCAACTGTTAACGTAGTATGCAGTGCTAGTTGTCCTTATTATATGTCAGCCCAAAAAGAATGCCCAGCGCTGAGCTGTTGCAAGAGTAGATGGTTGTGATTGGTTGCCATCAAACTTGTCCACTTAGCTCCCAAAAATTCAACACTTAAAATTGGCTTCCATTTTCCTTACAAGCAAGGGAGTCTTGCTCACAGCATTCTCTTCATCATTAAAAAGAGAGAGGGAGCAACACTACTATTTTTTTTCTTAAGATTCACATTTGTGCTTTAAAGTAGCACTTGTACTTCTTAGAGAGTTTTCATATCATTCATGCATAACTATGTGGGGACCTTTACACTATAGAACTTGACTTGTATATTTCAATCATGAGCCTTCTCAAAAGAGCCCTAGGTCTTCGTGAGCAAGCAAGTTGGATTTGTCCCCACTAGTTCCATTGCAGAGCTTTCATATACTCATAGCTCTATGTGCATCCGTTGCATGGCAATCCCTACTCCTTACATCTATCATTAAGTTTTCTCTCGCCTATGATTGTCCTCATTGATGTGGGTCTTTCTCACTTTTTGACTTCCTATCCCCATAATTTATTCTCTTCGCCATCCTAAGTGCCAACTAATCTTGTTTGCGCTCATCCATTGTATTAATGCTCAAAGTTAAAAGGGAGATGATCGGATTGTCTTATACCTAACCGACGATCTGGGGATGAGTCATAATAAGATTTCAAAGAGACCATGTGTGAAAATTAGTAGATTGAGTTCTCAACAACTAGTAAGTATTTTTATGCTCTAAACCTTCCATACTCTACGGAACACCGATTGAAGATATTCGATTCACGGACAACGAGAGTTCTATCACCTTTATGTTCTTACTTTGCTACTTTTAATACTAGATATAGACTCTCTTTTGTTATAACTTTGTCTCCGTTTATGTGTTTTGATTGTTGTACTTAATGTTTTTTTTGTGTTGCTAACATGTCACCATAAAAATTATCTTGGTTATCATTTACCTACTCGAGGACGAGTAGGAATTAAGTTTGGGGATGCTGATATGTCTCAAACGTATATATAACTTTTGCTTGTTCCATGTTTGTTTTGGTGACTTTGCTATATGTTTGGATGCACTGTCATATCATTTTATAACATATTTGGGACTAACCTATTAACCTAGTGCTCAGTGCCAGTTTTTGTCTGTTACTTTCTTCGCATCGTAGAAAAAGGTGAAAAATCAATATTGTCGGAAAATTCCAGAAATTCTTATATGAAAGAAGATTCCAGAAGCCCGAAGGGGGGCCAGGGGGAGCCACCCCTAGCCAGGCGGCCACCTGGCGCCACCAGGGGCTGGCCGCGCCCCCTGGCCGCCTAGCCAGGTGAGGCCACCCCTGGTGCTCGGTTTCTCCTTTATTTATTCCTTCCGTCCCAAAAACCCTCAGGGGGACTCCTTTTCCAAGTTTTCGCCACTGTTTCGCCGCCATCGCGATCCCGAGATCGGGATCAGCAAAAGTTCCTGTTTCGGCACCCTGTCGGAGGGAGGGTTGATCTCCGGAGGCCCCTCCATCACCATGCTTGCTTCCGAGATGCTTCATGAGTAGTTCCTCCTTGGACCTAGGGTTCTTGGCAGCAAGCTAGTTGATGTATTATCTGCAATTTTGTGCTTCATTGTCTAGTCCTTATGAGCTTCCTATCATGATCAAGGCAATGTTATAGTTTCTGTGTTGTTATGTTGTGTTTGCTGGGGTCCGATGAATTATGAGATTATGATCAGATTGTGAAAGTAATATATTTTGATCTCTTTTATATTGTGTTCTTGTGTGTTCTTGCATGTTCTCCGTTGTAGTTTATTACTTTGGTGAAGTAGTAGATTGAAACTCCAAGAGGGAGCGTTATGCTAGATAATGGATTCATGCCTCTTGATGTCCAGTTTGAGTGATAGAAACATGAGACTAGGGAATGTGATGTTTCCATTATGGGTACAACAGCGGCTTTTGTGACTGCGCGTCACAAGGGTTGCTTACATTACGCATAGAGTGTTAAGGCAATCGTCCGTTGCTTTGAGTTCATAACATTAGTTGTGGCTCACAACTTAATACCAGCGAGATGTTCTGGATAAATATCTCACGGTGTATGATCAGTAAGTAGATGCTGATGAATAAGCGGTCTACTTGTCTTGGTGCAATACCCATATAATTGAACGTTCACTCTCTGCTAGCATAATTAGAATTGTGATGCGTTCATAATCCTGTCAATTGTCCAGCTGTAATTTGTTCACCCAACATAAGTTTTTTATCATCTTTTGGGAGAGAGACATCACTAGTGAGCGCCATGATGCCCCGGTCCATATCCACACCATATATTTACACCGCTGCAATTTACTATTTTCCTTTCTTTTTAGTTGCACTTTTTATTTTCTCTTACGTTTAACCCTTTGTAAACAACAAGGCGGAGGCACTAACAACCCCTCTTACTCGTTGGGAGCAAAGTTAGTTGTGTCTTATGTGCAGGTCCAGGTCAACTTACACACCAACATAATTTCTGGCTGCGTGGTTTGCCACCTACTTGTCGTCTCCGGAATCCTTCTGGTTCGACAAACCTTACATTCTCACGTGAGGAAAATTTTCTACTATCTACTTCATAACCTTCCACTTTGCGTAACCAACAAGGAAGTGTTATCTACACCCATCAGCTGGATACTATCGTAGATTTACAAAAGGGTGTTCTCATATTACAACACCAATCACTAAGTTGCTCAGAAAAGAAGCTAAGTATATTTGGACTGAAGATTGTGAGAGAAGTTTCCAAGAACTAAAGAAACGATTAACTACCGCACCAGTTTTGGCATTACCCGAGAGTGGACAAGATTATGTGGTGCATTGTGATGCTTCAAAATATGGACTAGGATGTGTTTTGATGCAAAATTACAGAGTAATAGCCTATGCTTCTCGGTCATACGTCCAAAACGTATCTATAATTTCTGCTTGCTCCATGTCTCTTTTGTCTGATATTGCTATGATATTGATGAACTTCCATACACTTTTGATCATATTTGGACTAACCTATTAACTCAGTGCACCCCAGTGCCAGTTCCTGTTTTCTGCTGTTTTTCTATTTCAGGTTCCCCCCATATTAAAAGTGCTCCAAAAATTCGAGAAAATCCAATAAAAAAATCAGCATAGAAGAAGCTTCAGGAATCACTGAGGGGGGGGGGGGGGGGGCAGAGGGGACCCACCAGGGCCCCAGGCGCGCCCTAGGGTGGGGCCGCGCCAGGGGGCCGCCTGGACCCCTGGTGGCCCCCCTGGCTGCCCTCCTTCTCCTATTTATTCCTCGTGACGAGAAACCCCCGTGACGGAAACCCTTTTTCGCGATCTTTCCTCTGTTCCGCCGCCGCCGCGCTTCCAAAATCGGGAGCACCAGAAGACCTCTTCCCGGCACCCTGCCGGAGGGAGGAACCACCTCCGGGAGCTTCTCCACCACCACAGATGCTTCCCGGATGAACCGTGAGTAGTCCACCTTGGACCATGGGTTTATGATCAGTAGCTATGTGATGTTCTCCTCCTCTCTTTGTTCTTCATGGATTAGACCTCGTGAGCTGCCCTACATGATCGAGGCACATATGTAATATTTCTGCTGTTACTATGGTGAGTTTGCTGGGATCCGATGGATTATGAGATTATGTTTAGATTGTGTTTGAGTAATATATTTGATTCTCCTCTTTTATATTTATGTTCTAGAGTAATTCTTGCATGTTCTCCGTTGTGGTTTATTGCTTTGATCAAGTAGTAGGTAGTGACTCCAAGAGGGAGCGTTATGCATGATTGTGGGTTCATGCCCCCTCATGACTAGCTTGAGTGACAGAAACATGAGTCTAGGGGATGTGCTATTGTCACAAGGAGGGAAAACAACGGTGCTTGTACTTGTGGGTGCAAGGATTGTTTACTTTACGCAAAGTTCTTTAATGCAGTTGTCCGTTGCTTTGAGTTTAAACTTTGGGTGGGATTCGCAACTTAATACCAGCGAGATGTTCTGGATAGATATCTCAAGGTGGATGATTAGTAGGTAGATGCAGATGGATTTTGGTCTATTTGTCTTGGCGTACCGCCCATGCTTTTGAACCTCTTCCTTTCTTGATAGCATAATTAGCATTGGTTTGCGCACATAATCCTGTCAATTGCCCAGCTGTGATTTGTTTACCTCGCATGGCTATTTTATCGTCTTTTGGGAGAGAGACATCACTAGTGAACATCATAGGACCCCGGTCCATATTTCCAATATTGTTACACCCATTATTACTGCTTTATTTACTTTTCCGTTGCTATCACTATCATTATTATCCCGTGCGTTTTATCATTTGTAAACAACAAGACCGGAGGAATTGACAACCTCTCTATACTCGTTGGGAAACAAAGTTATTTGCCGCGTGTGCAGGTCCAGGAGAAGCAAGTGATTATCAAACGACGCATCACTTGCCAAACCACCTACTTGACGATCGTGGAGTGCTACTGGTTCGACATTCAACCTTAGCATCTTCACTAAGGGAAACTTGCTGCTGTCTACATCTAAACCTTCCACTTTGGGTAACCAACGAGGGGGCGGTAATTCGTACCATCAAAAGCAATTTCTGGCGCCGTTGCCGTGGACTCCACTCTTCAAGAAAGGGGAGTTGCACACTATCTTTTACCTTTGCTTTTTAGTCTTGTTTGTTAACTTTCAGTTTTTATCTTTGTGTCCTTTATCAAAAAACCCAAAAATATAGTATGTCTAGTTCCTTACTTGGCAATCAATGTCTGACTTCTTTGAAACTAGATCTTATTGGCATGGAGGATTCACCGAGGATCAACAAAAGTGGTACAAGGAACACCGCTTGTCTCAAAAGGGAAACAAATACACCAGCTGTATGAGTATGCTAGAAACTTGTGCTCAATATATAATATATCTTTCTGCAGGGATGAATCTTGTTGCTTTATGAGGCACAAACACCTTGCTTTCCAATGTGAGTACAATGATGATGAAACCTTAGCTTCTTATGCTAAGAGAAATTATGACTTTGATGATGCAGAGCAAATAGAAGAATTTGTTGCTTATAAGGGTGCCTATGAAATTACTTCTCTTCTTAAAAATGTTGATGATGCCCCTTACAAGTCTGAGAGTCTTGCTATACTTAACTATTGTTTGGAAAATTACGATGCAAACTATTATATTACTGATCATCTTGAGAGAATATCTCCCCCAAAGGAAGAGACTAATGTTTTACAGGACTCTATGGAAGAAGAAATTGTTGAACCCGAAAGCCCCTTGGATGAAAAAGAGGAGGAGAGTGACGAACAAAAGGAGGAAGAATGGAGCCATCCATGTCTACCTTCTAATGAGAGTAACTCTTTGACTCTTACCTTATATGAGTGTTATGATCCTATGGATTCTTTTGAAATATCCCTTTTTGATGAAGTTGATGCCTTCTATGCTTATGGCCGTGATGCCACTATGGATGACGCTTACGAAGATGAACTTGCTATAGTTCCTTATGTTAAGCATGAAATTGTTGCTATTGCACCTACACTTTATTGCCATATTATCCTTTTGAGACCTCCAACTCCGGAGAAATTTCCCTTATCAAGGCTCAATGTGATGGGTTGCATTTATCTTATAATCCTAAAGACCGTGTTCAAAACTATACACGTGTGCTTGTAGGTCATGAACAACATGATTTATGTGATAGTTATATTCTTGATGTTGTTCATGATACTACTGAAAATTATTTAGAGAGAGGGAAGTTTGGTTGTAGAAACTTCCATATTACTAAAACACCTCTCTTCATGTTGAAAGTTTTGAAGTTGTTTTTTTTTCGACCTTCCTATGCATGTCACTTTGTGCTTCTTTGATTTATTTTCTTACAAGATGCCTATGCATAGGAAGTGGGTTAGGCTTAAATGTGCTTCATATTTTCTTCTTGATGCTCTCTTTTCCTTCAAAATTCTTATTCTTGTGAGAGCATCTTCTATAATCTTTAAGCCTAGCTAATGGCTTTAAATAAGCGCTTTCGGGAGGCAGCCCGCAACGAATTTAGGTTTTCCTTTTTGTTTTTCTTCTGTTTTTAGTGGTCTTGATGATTTTTACTACTGTAGCAACATCATTGTATCTTTGCTTTTCAAGCTTTGTGCCAATTATAGCCTCATATGACAAGGGAAGTGAAAGTTGTGACATGCTGTCCAGAAAATAGATTCTGTCCTCGTGACTGGAAAAATCACAGAAAAATCCAAGTTCATCTTTTTTAGCTGAAATATTTACACAACGTGCTCTATACAATTACGGAACTTTTGTATGTTCTGAGTTTTTTGATTTGATTTGCAGAAGTATCACTAAAAACTTCTTTACTACCTGCTGGTCTGTTTTTCACAGATTCTGTCCTGTTTTGCCCTTTCTTCGTTTTGCAAACCTTTTTCTTTGAAAAAACTTTTTGGCAATATTGAGAAACAGTAGCCCTTCAAGAATATCTTTATTTCCAGTAGAGAAAAATATTATGGGTATTAACCTTGCTAATCAGATTATGATGAGTTATGTATGAAGGGAGTTTTCAAGTGTGCGAGGGAAGATGATGAAAGAAGATTCAGGAGTGTCAAACGCTCAAGCTTGGGGATGCCCCCATGCATCCCCAAGAAATATTCAAGGAGACTCAAGCGTCTAAGCTTGGGGATGCCCCCGTGCATCCCCTTCTCCATCAATAATTATCAGTTCGTCTCTCGTTTCACTATATTTTTATCACTTCATGCGTTATGTTCTATGCTTGGAGCGTCGCGCTCTTAGGTTTTATTTTGCTTTGCTTGCTGTTCATAACAAGTTAGAACCCAGCTT
This sequence comes from Bromus sterilis, assembly GCA_950022295.1. Classification (NCBI taxonomy): domain Eukaryota; kingdom Viridiplantae; phylum Streptophyta; class Magnoliopsida; order Poales; family Poaceae; genus Bromus; species Bromus sterilis. Next base: position 297,587,454 of record OX465601.1, on the reverse strand, counting down.
TCTTTGTGTGGGAGAGAAACACGCTCCACTTTCAAAATCTAGAACATATCATAGGATTTTTCATGCCTATTTCCTTGCTGTGAGTGCTCTTTATCTTTTCCATAGCTACTGCCATGTTTAGCTCTTAATTTTCATTCTTATCTTTTCAAAGAGCTTTTATTTAGTTTGTTGCTGGAACTCTCTTGAGTTTTCATGTTTATCTTGTTTAGAGAGTTTGCCTGTTGCACTGAGTTGTGTGTCTTGACTTGAAGTAGGTAATTGAGGTTGCTATTCAGTTGTAGTAGTAACTTGCAATAGTTTTGAGTAATGTTTGGAATTTTGGTGTCAAGAGCTTTATCCTATTAGTGATAAATTTCGTATTTTGGGCAATCCGTGTTTATTTTCAAAACTTAAAAATTAGTTGAGAACTTTAGCTACTAGATGGATCACTACTCTTCTGAGGGGTCGAATATTAGAGTACACTCACGTACCATGAGTCGAGGATGCGCAAGGATAACCAAACCCCCATACACTCCTCCTCAGGGTACTTGTCTCTTTGTGAACCTCCTTATTAGATTGAGAGTTACCGATAATAAGTGCATGAGTTCTTCGGACTAATGTGAGTATTCGAAAGTTGACACTTCCACCTTCCCATATTTTTCTAGCCTCTCCTGTGCCGTGCATTGCCTCCTTCTCACTCCGAGAGTTGGCGTCCACCTTCGCCGGTACATCCAAACCCTTGGCATGATACGCTCTGTCATCATAAACCCCCATATATCCTTCCTCAAAACAGCCACCATACCTACCTATCAAGGCATTTCCATAGCCTTTCCGAGATACTTTGCCATGCAACATCCACCTTCTCATGACTTGATCTTCATGTCATACATGCTACTTGCTTGATCGATGAGCCGCATGCTAGTTGGGCCTTGCCCTAATCATTGCTACATGACGCACTAGTATCATTGCATACCCTGCTACACTGGCAGAGGCATACATTTGCATACATCATGATAGTTACATTTTCTTTATGATTTGAGTACTTTTTAAAGTGTGAAAGTTCTTCTATAATTTTTGTAATATATAGAGTGTTGCCCTTAAAGTGAGGAAAAGATCCCAAAGTGGACAAAATTAAAAGATCCCAAAGATGACAAATGAGAGAAATAGAAAGAGCCATTGAGGCCACCAAAATATACAAAAAATAGAAAAAAGATAAAAAATAAATAAAAAGAGAGAAGGGGACACACTACTATTCCTTTTGAGAGATCCACACTCGTACTCTATCTTATGTCTTGTACTCCATAGAGATTATCATTCATGCATATAGCTATGTGGGGACCTTCACACTATAGAACTTGGCTTGTATATTCCAACGATGAGCCTCCTCAAATGAGCTCTAGGCCTTCTTGAGCAAGCAAGTTGGATGCACCCCCACTAGTTCAATTGGAGAGCTTACCTTAGCTCATATGTGCATCCGTTGCATGGCAATTCCTACTCCTCACATCATATCTATCATTTGGCTTTCTCTCGCCTATGATTGTCCTCATTGATGTGACCCTTTCACAACTTTTTGTCTTCCTCCTCCATCATTTTTCTCTCTTTGCCATCCTAAGTGTCAACTTTCTTGCTTACGCTCATCCATTGCATGAGTGCTCAAAATTTCAAAAAGGAGTGGATCATTTTGACTTGTACCTGGCTAGTGGTCTGGGGATGAGTCAAGATAAGATTCCAAAGAAGACCAAGTGTGAAACTTTAGTAGATTGAGTTCTCAACACAAAAATACCTTTTTCTCGTATATCCCTATCCCCTTTCTTGCACGCAAACACCATTTGGAGACATTCGAGTCACGGACAACGAGAGCTCTTGCACCTTTATGTTCTTATATTGCTTATTTTAATGCTAAATATAGACTCTTGCCTGTTATGACTTGAATTGAATTGCATGCCTTGATTGCTTTACTTAAAAGTTCTTATATGGTTGCTAGCATGTCACCACAGAAATTATGCTTTTATCAGTTACCTACTCGAGGACGAGCAGGAATTAAGCTTGGGGATGTTGATACGTCCAAAACGTATCTATAATTTCTGCTTGCTCCATGCCTCTTTTGTGTGATATTGCTATGATATTGATGAACTTCCATACACTTTCGATCATATTTGGACTAACCTATTAACTCAGTGCACCCCAGTGCTAGTTCCTGTTTTCTGCTGTTTTTCTATTTCAAGTTCCCCCATATTAAAAGTGCTCCAAAAATTCGGGAAAAATCCAATAAAAAATCAGAGTAGAAGAAGCTTCGGGAATCGCCGAGGGGGGGGGGGGCAGAGGGGACCCACCAGGGCCCCAGGCGCCCTCCCGGCACGCCCTAGGGTGGGGCCGCCTGGACCCCTGGTGGCCCCCTTGGCTGCCCCCTTCGCCTATTTATTCCTCGTGACAAGAAACCCCCGTGACGGGAACCCTTTTTCGCGATCTCTCCTTTGTTCCGCCGCCGCTGTGCTTCCAAGATCGGGAGCACCAGAAGACCTCTTCCCGACACCCTGCCGGAGGGAGGAACCACCTCCGGGAGCTTCTCCACCACCATGGATGCTTCCCGGATGAACCGTGAGTAGTCCACCTTGGACCATGGGTCTATGATCAGTAGCTATGTGATGTTCTCCTCCCCTCTTTGTTCTTCATGGATTAGACCTCATGAGCTGCCCTACATGATCGAGGCACATATGTAATATTTCTGCTGTTGCTATGCTGAGTTTGCTGGGATCCGATGGATTATGAGATTATGTTCAGATTGTGTTTGAGTAATATATTTGATTCTCCTCTTTTATATTTATGTTCTAGAGTAATTCTTTCATGTTCTCCGTTGTTGTTTATTTCTTTGGCCAAGTAGTAGGTAGTGACTTCAAGAGGGAGCGTTATGCATGATTGTGGGTTCATGCCCCCTGATGACTAGCTTGAGTGACAGAAACATGAGTCTAGGGGATGTGCTTTTGCCACAAGGGGGAAAACAACGGTGCTTGTACTTGCGGGTGCAAGGATTGTTTACTTTACGCAAAGTTCTTTAATGAAGTTGTCCGTTGCTTTGAGTTTACACTTTGGGTGGGATTCACAACTTAATACAAGCGAGATGTTCTGGATAGATATCTCAAGGTGGATGATTAGTAGGTAGATGCAGATGGATTTCGGTCTACTTGTCTTGGCGTACCGCCCATGCTTTTGAATCTCTTCCTTTCTTTGTAACATAATTAGCATTGGTTTGCGCACGTAATCCTTTCAATTGCCCAGCTGTGATTTGTTTACCTCGCATGGCTATTTTATCGTCTTTTGGGAGAGAGACATCACTAGTGAACATCATAGGACCCCGGTCCATGTTTCCAATACTGTTACACCCATTATCAATTTACTGCTTTATTTACTTTTCCGTTGCTATTACTATCATTATTATCCCGTGCGTTTTATCCTTTGTAAACAACAAGGCCGGAGGAATTGACAACTCCTCTGTACTCGTTGGCAAGCAAAGTTATTTTCCATGTGTGCAGGTCCAGGAGAAGCAAGTGATTATCAAACGGCGCATCACTTGCCAAACCACCTACTTGACGATCGTGGAGTCCTACTAGTTCGACATTCAACCTTAGTGTCGTGGTAATACATAAGGTATACCCTCATGTGCCTTATATCAGGGGGTATCCTTAATATTACCACCTCTTGGAAAATATCTATAAAATAAAACATAAACAAAAAACCTCCTTCCCTTCTTTTTTCTTTTCATCCGAGTAAGAAACTACTCGTATAAAGTCAAAATCTTCCGAGTAGTTAGCTTACTCGGACGATACCACCACTACAGGGACAACCTTATTCGGACAAGGCCATTTCTCGACTAAGGCGTCACTCGGAGCAAAGCACTACCTTCCGAGTAAGCTGGTTACTCGGAAGCAAGAAAGGCCGAGCTGCATGACACTCGGACAAGAAGAAGAGGAGCTGGAGTTAGAAGACATTAAAACCATAGGCGTTACCCCTAATTAAATGACTGTAATGGGGGGACGTTTCTCATTGTAATAACAACCATCATTAACTCTGTAATTAAAACCCATTACTAGGCAGTGAAGGGACATGGCGCACTCTATATAAGCCCATCCTTTTCACCCCAGTAAAGGGGGACAATCTTCGACACTTTGAGAAAGAACACCCCAAGCTATTTGGGACATGATTAAGGTTGTTATCTCCAAGGAGAGGCCTAACCTGTATAATTTTCCTGGTGTCACCATCTTTGCGTACAGATCTTCATAGCTCCATCACTACCCCTATATCTATTGTAAGGTCTATAACCACAACAACTGGCGCCCACCTTGGGGCTGAGCTGATCAGCAACCGTAGAGATGGGATTCTTTTCGTCTTCCTCGTCGTCCTGCGGTCCCCAACTCATCCGCGGCGAGATGTTTTCCTTTGGATCGTTAGCCTTTGTGGCCGACGACTCCGCTTGGCTGGCGGATGCGCCGCTCCAGGCGCAGCTGTTGCCTTCAAGAGGTAGCGTACACTTTCGAGCCGACAAATCGGGGGCTCTTCGCCTCCAGTTACCAGCTCGTCCTCAAGTCCAGGCCCTGTTGCCTATTCACCGCAAGAAGAAGAGGTCAGGCCTCCCGCGTGTTCCTTATCGGAACAAGCCCCGCCCGATCCAGCAGGTGGCAGTCATCGACTCAATGGAGTCAGCTCAGCAGGCCATCAGCGAGCTGATCGCGAAGGAAGGTCCGACGGCATCTCTAATGCACATCTTCAACTCTGGAGATGATGAAGACCTTTTGATGTCTGACCCGGAGCCAGAAGCCGAACAAGAAGGGAGCAATGGTTCTCCCGTCACCATGGCAGAATTTTGTATGGCCGGAACTCCAACACCTCAGGCGTCACCGGCCAGAGAGGGCGGAGATCGGACTAATGAAGCAGCTCGGGGCAATGAAGAGATACCACTCGGAGAAAGAGAACGTCGACGAACATCTGCTTTCAGACGTCTAGAGCTCGGAGGCTCAAGTCGGCGGCCCCTTACTCGGGAAGAACAAGGGACAGCAGAGGCAGCAAAGCGAGTGTTGCAAACCCCCATAGATACCTCAACTCCGGAAGGGAAACACTTAGAAGCAGCTAGGCTAACCAATTTAGCTGAACGACAACGTTTAACCGAGCTACAGAATACATTGGAGCATCAGGCTCGTGAGGTAGCTCACCTCAAGCAGAGTAGAACCAGTCGGCAACTACGGGGAAACGGCGAAAATCGACCCTTCCGAGCTCTGGATACCCCGATGGAGAATTTAATAGCAGCTACTCGGATTGCAAATTCCTTGCAGCCGAGCGGCTCGGCAGCCGAAGGAATAGAACACTTAGCATTTTTGTTACAAAAGGTAGTGGAGAAGAACGCTGAAGTCAGTCAATCACTACAGCGAGTTCACTCTCAGCCGCCCCTCACGGGCACCTCTCAGTCTGTTTATACTCCTCGAAGAAACAGAAATCATTCACCTCGGAACAAGGGAAATCCTCATGATGAATATCGCCATGAGCAGTTTCGAAACCCGGAGTTCCGAAGAGGTGATGAATACACAGCTCAGGGGAGAGACGAAGACTTTGCAACTCGGAGGAGAGACGAGGACTTTGTAGCTCGGAGGAGGGACCAAGAGCGACGCCGAGTGGATCATCAAGAGGAAAGATACGGAGATATTGAAGATGACGCTCGAAGCCATTTGGTACAAAATCGAGTAGATCGTGCGAGGATGTATCGACAAGACCAAGTTAGTTATCCGATGGCAACAGACCCCGTCTGTTTTAGCGAGAGAATCAGATCAACCCCAATTCCTCCTCGCTTCAGGATAGCGCAAGGAGTGGAGAAATACCGGGGTGATGCCAAGCCGCAGACGTGGTTAGATGACTACAGAATAGCAGTCCAGATAGGAGGTGGTGGAGACGAGATAGCCATGATGCACCTTCCCCTGATGCTGGAAGGTTCAGCTCGGACTTGGCTAAACCATCTCCCACCAAACAGCATTTGGATATGGGAGGATCTAGTCAGGGTTTTCGTCAATAATTTTGAAGGAACCTACAAGAGACCGGGAGGGCTGACCGAATTGCAGTTGTGCACTCAAGGTCACAATGAGCCTACTCGAGAATACATTCAGAGATGGATCACTCTCCACAATTCGGTAGAGGGAGTCTCCGAGTTCCAAGCAATTCATGCCTTTAAGCAAGGTGTCAAGTACAAAGAGTTAAGCTTGAAGCTCGCAAGATCTCCCGATGTCACTTCACTTGGCAGATTGATGGAAATTGCAAACAAGTATGCTAATGGGGAAGAGGAAATTCGGCAAAAGTCCCAGCAGTATCGAAATAACATCTCGGCTTCCAATCCCAAGCAAAAGAATGGAGGGGGGACTGGTAAGCGAAAGGCAGAAGGGGCACCAACAGATGCCAAATTGGTGGCGGCTGCAAATGCGGTAGGGATCCACAGCAAAAATCAACCAAGGAAGGAATGGCAGCCTCGTCAGAAGAAGCCTTCAAATGATGATGATATCCTGAATCAGCCTTGTCCTCTTCATACCACCCAAGATGCTGAAGGAAAGACAGTTCTCCCGAAGCACACAACCAGGCAGTACCGACTAATCAAGAGAGCTGCACAAAATGCAAAGACCGGGCCCAGCAGGACAAGGGGAAGAAAAAGGAAGGAAGTCCAGATCTGGATAGTGAAGGTTTTCTTCGGGAAGATGGAGTATTGGTCATTTTTGCAGGACGGGAATAAAAAAGAGTTGAAAAATTGAGGTTCAGAGAAGTTAACACGATGGCCCCTGCTGTTCCGAGTTATATGAAATGGGAAAACGTTCCGATTACGTTCGATCAATCGGACCACCCTCCTCATATCCCTCACCCTGGAAGACACACTTTGATAGTTGACCCATTGGTGGAAACAAGAAACGGTAATTTTAGGCTAAGGAATGTCTTGATGGATGGAGGCAGTGGCATAAACCTTTTATATGCTAGTACCTTAAAAGACATGAACATTTCGATGTCCAAACTCAGTAACAATTACTTGGAATTTCATGGGATCATACCAGGAAAGAAAGCATATTCGCTAGGTATGATTACTCTGAATGTAGTTTTCGGTACACCTGATAATTTTCGGAAGGAAAAGATTACCTTCGAAGTAGTCGACTTTCCGAGTGCTTATCACGCGCTACTCGGACGGCCCGCTTATGCAAAGTTCATGGCAATTCCTTGCTATGTCTATTTGAAGCTAAAGATGCCAGGTCCTAAAGGTGTGATCACTGTGTCCGGAAATTATAAACAAGCAGAAGAGCTGCTGCAAAAAGGATCACTTATAGCCGATCAGCAAATGGCAGAGGTTGAGTTTGCCGAGTTGAAGAAAACAGTCGACACATCCGAGTTGTTACAACCTAAGAAATCATCTTCGTTGGAGTCGGCAGGAGAGACCAAAAAGGTGCGGATCCATCCTTCCGATGAGAACAAGTTCACCAACATCGCCACTGATCTGGACCCTAAATAGGAACTCGAGCTCATCAACTTCCTCCGTGAGAATTGGGACATCTTTGCGTGGAAACGATCTGACATGCCCGGAGTCCCAAGGGAGTTGGCTGAGCATAAATTACGGGTTGATCTGAAGGCAAGACCAGTAAAAGAGTCCCTTAGGCGTTTCTCTTCAGAAAAGAGAAAAGCTATCGGACAAGAAATAGCAAGATTGCTAGCAGCTGGATTCATCAGGGAAATTTTCCACTCCGAGTGGTTAGCAAACCCTGTGATGGTTCCAAAGAAAGATAAAACTTGGAGAACTTGTGTTGATTTCCGTCATCTCAATAAAGTTTGTCCAAAAGATCACTTTCCTCTTCCTCGCATTGATCAGATTGTGGATTCCACATCTGGGTGTGAAAGACTATGCTTCCTCGATGCATACTCGGGCTATCATCAAATCCGATTATATGAACGAGATGAAATACTAACCTCATTTATAACTCCTTTTGGCTGTTTTTGCTATGTCACCATGCCATTTGGACTTAAAAATGCAGGGGCTACATATCAGCGTATGATGCAGAATTGTTTGATCTGGCAGATTGGCAGAAATGTTGAGGTATATGTTGATGACATTGTAATTAAATCAGCTGAAGGAAGTAGCTTGTTGGTCGACCTGGCTGAAACCTTTCAGAGTCTGCGATCTTATAGCATCAAATTGAATCCAGAAAAGTGTGTATTTGGTGTGCCAACCGGAAAGCTACTCGGATTCATGGTTTCTGAAAGAGGAATCGAAGCTAACCCAGAGAAGATAGCAGCAATACAGAACATGAAGCCCCCTCAGAAACTCCGAGATGTCCAAAAGTTGACAGGGTGTCTTGCAGCACTCAGCCGATTCATTTCCCGACTTGGAGAGAAGGCACTCCCCATCTATCAGCTAATGAAAAAGTCGTCAAACTTCAAGTGGACCGAAGAAGCTCAGGTGGCCTTTGAAGAATTGAAAAAGAAGTTGTCAACTCGGCCAGTTCTCGCAGCACCAAAAGAAAAGGAGCCACTCTTACTGTACATCGCAGCCACAAGCCAAGTCGTCAGCGTAGCTATTGTGGTGGAAAGAGAAGAGGAAGGAAAAACGCAGAAGATTCAAAGGCCTGTGTATTTCATCTCCGAGGTCCTCACGCCATCCAAGCAGCGATATCCTCATTACCAGAAGTTGGCAATGGGAATTCACTTGGCATCTCAAAAGCTGTCTCACTACTTTCAAGACCACTCGGTCACAGTAGTATCAGTAGCTCCTTTGGCCGAAATAATGAACAACAGATACGCTACAGGCAGAATTGCGAAATGGGGATTAGACCTCTTGCCATATGATATCCAGTATCAACCCAAGAAGGCAATCAATTCACAGGCTTTGGTAGATTTTTTGGCCGAATGGACAGAAGCACAAAGTATCCCACAACCAATCCCTAAACACCGGACTATGTTTTTTGATGGATCAAAGATGTTAAATGGGGAAGGAGCAGGAGTAGTGCTGGTTTCCCCAAGAAAGGATGAAATGCGATTTGTCCTTCAAATCCATTTCCCAGCAACAAATAATGAAGCCGAGTATGAGGCCCTCTTGTATGGATTACGAATGGCCATTTCACTCGGGATCAGAAGGTTGATGATTTTTGGAGACTCCGATCTAGTGATCAATCAGGTCATGAAAGAATGGGATATACGGAGCGCAGCAATGACAACCTACTGTGTGGCAGTCAGAAAACTGGAGAAAAAATTTGATGGGCTGGAGCTCCATCACATCCCAAGAGCTCAAAACCAAGCAGCAGATGACTTAGCCAAGCTAGGATCCACTCGGGGACAAATCCCCTCAGGAATTTATCTGGAGCACATACACGCACCAACCGTGAAGTAAGACCCTTACTCGGAAGCCGATCCGAGCATGCTACCAGATGAGAACATTCCAGAAAAAGAAGATATTCCTGCGATTGTGGATCTTTTCTTTGACATAGAGGTAATTCCCCCCGAGTGGTCCTTGCCCATTCTGAGATACTTGCAAAAGCAAGAGCTGCCAGAAGATGAAGTAGAAGCCAAGCAAGTAGTGCGAAAAGCAAAATCCTACTCGGTGATCAACAACGAGTTGTACAGAAACAGTGTCACAAAGCTTCCCCAGCGGTGTATATCGGAAGAAGAAGGCCAACTCATCTTACAAGACATACACTCCGGTGAATGCGGTCACCATGCGTCAAGTCGGACACTAGTGGCCAAAGCCTTTCTAGCAGGATTCTTCTGGCCGAATGCTTTAAGAGATGCCAATAACATTGTTGATCATTGCAGAGGATGCCAGTTTTACGCGAATCAGCCGCACAAGCCAGCTTCCGAGCTGAAGATAATACCCTTAGCTTGGCCTTTTGCTACATGGGGGTTGGACATGATAGGGCCCATGAAAACGAGCGTCATATCCGAGCTCGCTCCTTTCAGGAAGGCGACATGGTTTTGCGTGTCAGACAAGCCTCCGATCACAAGCTAGCCCCTCCCTGGGAAGGTCCTTACATTGTAACCCGAGTTTTAGGTAATGGAGCCTATCGGCTATATGATGTAACGAATAATATAGAAGAGCCACATGCATGGAATGCCCAAATGTTGCGGCGCTTTTATGCATAAGATTCTTACAAGTTGATTCAATAAAGAGACTTTGCCTTCATCACTTGCATTATTTAAAATCCAAATTTTCGTCCGAGTTGCACGTAGTTCGGACAATAGCTTGAGCTACTTTTCACTAAGTGACCCACCAAGTTCTTCTGAAACTTGGGGGCTACTTATCGTTACGAAATATTTAGGTTTTTTCATCCGAGCTGCACGCAACTCGGACAAGAGTTTAAGCCAATTCTCACTAAGTGACTCACCAAGTCCTTCTGAAACTTGGGGGCTACTTAACGTTACGAACTATTCAAGTTTTTCATCCGAGCTGCACGCAGCTCGGACGAGAGCTTAAGCCAATTTTCACTAGGTGACCCACCAAGTTCTTCTGAAACTTGGGGGCTACTTATCGTTACGAACTATTCAAGTTTTTCATCCGAGCTGCACGCAGCTCGGACGAGAGCTTAAGCCAATTTTCACTAAGTGACCCACCAAGTTCTTCTGAAACTTGGGGGCTACTTAATGTTACGAACTATTCAAGTTTTTCATCCGAGCTGCACGCAGCTCGGACGAGAGCTTAAGCCAATTCTCACTAAGTGACCCACCAAGTCCTTCTCAAACTTGGGAGGTACTTAACATTACGAACTATTCAAGTTTTTCATCCGAACTTCACGCAGCTCGGACGAGAGCTTAAGCCAATTTTCACTAGGTGACCCACCAAGTTCTTCTGAAACTTGGGGGCTACTTATCGTTACGAAATATTCAGGTTTTTTCATCCGAGCTGCACGCAGCTCGGACGAGAGCTTAAGCCAATTCTCACTAAGTGACCCACCAAGTCCTTCTGAAACTTGGGGGCTACTTAACGTTACGAACTATTCAAGTTTTTTCATCCGAGCTGCACGCAGCTCGGACGAGAGCTTAAGCCAATTTTCACTAGGTGACCCACCAAGTTCTTCTGAAACTTGGGGGCTACTTAACGTTACGAACTATTCAAGTTTTTTCATCCGAGCTGCACGCAGCTCGGACGAGAGCTTAAGCCAATTCTCACTAAGTGACCCACCAAGTCCTTCTGAAACTTGGGGGCTACTTAACGTTACGAACTATTCAAGTTTTTCATCCGAACTGCACGCAGCTCGGACGAGAGCTTAAGCCAATTTTCACTAGGTGACCCACCAAGTTCTTCTGAAACTTGGGGGCTACTTATCGTTACGAAATATTCAGGTTTTTTCATCCGAGCTGCACGCAGCTCGGACGAGAGCTTAAGCCAATTCTCACTAAGTGACCCACCAAGTCCTTCTGAAACTTGGGGGCTACTTAACGTTATGAACTATTCAAGTTTTTTCATCCGAGCTGCACACAGCTCGGACGAGAGCTTAAGCCAATTTTCACTAGGTGACCCACCAAGTTCTTCTAAAACTTGGGGGCTACTTAACGTTACGAACTATTCAAGTATTTTCATCCGAGCTGCACGCAGCTCGGACGAGAGCTTAAGCCAATTCTCACTAAGTGACCCACCAAGTCCTTCTGAAACTTGGGGGCTACTTAACGTTACGAACTATTCAAGTTTTTTCATCCGAGCTGCACGCAGCTCGGACGAGAGCTTAAGCCAATTTTCACTAGGTGACCCACCAAGTTCTTCTGAAACTTGGGGGCTACTTAACGTTACGAACTATTCAAGTTTTTTCATCCGAGCTGCACGCAGCTCGGACGAGAGCTTAAGCCAATTCTCACTAAGTGACCCACCAAGTCCTTCTGAAACTTGGGGGCTACTTAACGTTACGAACTATTCAAGTTTTTCATCCGAACTGCACGCAGCTCGGACGAGAGCTTAAGCCAATTTTCACTAGGTGACCCACCAAGTTCTTCTGAAACTTGGGGGCTACTTATCGTTACGAAATATTCAGGTTTTTTCATCCGAGCTGCACGCAGCTCGGACGAGAGCTTAAGCCAATTTTCACTAAGTGACCCACCAAGTTCTTCTGAAACTTGGGGGCTACTTATCGTTCCGAAATATTCAGGTTTTTTCATCCGAGCTGCACGCAGCTCGGACGAGAGCTTAAGCAAATTCTCACTAAGTGACCCACCAAGTCCTTCTGAGACTTGGGGGCTACTTAACGTTACGAACTATTCAAGTTTTTCATCCGAGCTGCACGCAGCTCGGACGAGAGCTTAAGCCAATTTTCACTAAGTGACCCACCAAGTCCTTCTGAAACTTGGGGGCTACTTAACGTTACGAACTATTCAAGTTTTTCATCCGAGTTGCACGCAGCTCGGACAAGAGCTTAAGCCAATTTTCACTAAGTGACCCACCAAGTTCTTCTAAAACTTGGGGGCTATTTAAAGTTACGAAATATTCAGGTTTTTTCGTCCGAGCCGCACGCAGCTCGGATGGAAGCCTAAACTACATTCTACCACGTTGCGCAACACACACTTCAAAAACCTGACCAAGAAAAGGAACGATGATTTCAGAAACATAGTTCTATATCCTTGCAGATAACTGGTTATAGCAAAGCAAGTCACCACCTCAGGAGACAGGTCTTCTTAATAAAGGGTGGTAGTTTTAAAAGACAAACTGTGCACCCAGGGCACAACAAGAAGACATAAACTGTTTATTACAAAACCACTCGACATTCCGAGGCAAATTTAACTGTTTCTCCATCAACTTGATCAGGCATCACTAGCCTCATCAGATTCACTGGTAACTCCAGTAGATTCCACGAAGAAATCAAGATCTAGGATCTTCGCAATCCGACTTGCAGTCTCAGCATATCGGGATAATAGGGTCGTACAGCTCGGACCATGCTCAGGATCACCCTCTCCGACTCGTTCCAGATTGTGAACTTTTTCTGAAAAATGAGCTTTAGTCAGAGCCAGAGCATAATTTGCACCACTTCGTGCTGAAGACCTCTTCCAACGAGCAATTTGCTGCGGAGCCGCCTGAAGCACAGGAACAACTGTATCCAGATGAACACGATTTTCCTCAGTAGTCGAGATGTAATTATTCAACCCTAAGGTGGCACCCATGGTTTCTTTAGCATATTTCTTCGCCTTTGCGCACCTCATGGTCAGCAGGCCTCTGGATAAGGCAAATTCCGTCGTCCTGGGAGTGTAATTGTCCTTCTTCATCAGCTCGGCAAACTGGGCCATATGAGCTTGTTCCGCTTCAGGATTGGTGGAATAAACTGCAAAGACAATAATGCTGTATAAATCAAACCAAATTAACAAGACAGAAACAAGTCGGACGCACAATGCATGGACGACATCTTACTGGATAGCATCTCGCTAAACGAAGCAAACCTCCCGGCACAATATTCTTCAGCATTTTTAACAGACTCCCGAGTTGCGGCCAGCTCAGCTTCATGCTCTTCCTTGTCTTTGGACCGCAGCTCGGAAAGTTTCTGCAGGTCGGATTGAAGTTTAGAGATGGCAGCCTCTTTTTCCTCAAGAGCCTTCTTGTGGCTGGCCACTTGCTTCTCCAAGATTTTCTTTTCCTTCGCACGTTTCTCAGCTTGTTCAATCTCTTTCTTCATTTTGTTCACAAATTCATCACTTTCTTTCACCTTCGCATCAAACGCCTTCTTTGCAGCCTCTGCAGATTTAATAATTGGAAACATCACATGGTGAAAAATCTCGAATTCCTCCTAAGATACAAGAAGAAGAGCCTTACCATTATCCTCAACATGTTTTTTCTTCAAGGCTTCATGCTCTCCCTGTAGTTTTACAAAAGCAGTGCCTAGTTTGCAAGCCTCCTGGCACAGGAAAAATTATTCAAGATGTAGTGTCTACAACATAAGACTCCGAATAACTCCAAGAAGTTACTCGGAGCCTTGGGGGCTACACCCAGTGGGTGCACTAAGAAGTGCCCCTACTGGAAGATCACCAAATCAGTAGTCTCTACAACATAAGACTCCGAATAACTCCAAGAAGTTACTCGGAGCCTTGGGGGCTACACCCAGTGGGTGCACTAAGAAGTGCCCCCACTGGAAGATCACGAAATCAATAGCCTCTACAACATAAGACTCCGAATAACTCCAAGAAGTTACTCGGAGCCTTGGGGGCAACACCTACGAGGCGCACTAAGTAGTGTCCCCACAGGAAATCTCTCAAAAACGACTCGGAAATACGTACACCCAGTGGGTAGAAAACTTGCATATGTACTTACATGCATTCTGGCCTTCATCACTCCAGCATCGGAAGCTAACTCATGTAGCCGCAGATCGATTTCCGAGGCCTTCGCCAAAGACCCCTTCAATCCGTCCACAACAGCATCCTCAAGCAAGGCATCAACCGAGATTGAAGTAGGAGAAGTTTGAACTTCTCCTGAGGCAGCAACAGAAACAGTAGAACTCTTCTCGGCATTCTTCACCCCCGAGGTAGTATGAGGAACCACTGCTGCAGGGGTAATAACCTCCTGATCGGTAGAACCTTCCGGAGCAGTCTGTGTGCTGGGAGTAGGGAAGATCGTCTCATTTGCAGTTGGGATCGGATCTGCGTCACGATCAATGTCCATATCTAACAAAAGAAAATTTATAAGCAAAGCCTTGAGCAAAGATGAAATTCAGAGCCAAAGAATGCGTACTCACCATCGATTGGAATTTGTTCAGGAATAGAATCCAACACCTGAAAATCAGTCACAACACAGTTACTAACATCTTCATAAGCTGCAGCATCAGGAATCTCAACGCCAGGAAGCGACTCGGAACCACTCGGACGAACACTGCAACATAAAGAATGTTAAGATCTGCCAAAATCACTGAGGATAAGTAAAAAGTTGTCGGATTTTACTTCCGGGCTGTCTTAAGAGCCCGTCTTGGGGGAGCAACAACAACGGGAGCAGACTGAGCAGACCCTGACTCAAAAACCTTCTTGGGGATTTTGGCGGCATCTGTCGAAGCACTAACTTTCCTCCTGCCAAGGGTAGAAAGCGTCTTCGGCTGTTTCATGGGAGCCACCTTCCCATGGCTTGGGCTAAGGGCAGAAACTTTGTTGCTATTCTCCCCTTTATTTGGAGATATGGGATGCCCTTTATTTGGAGATATGGGACGCTTCATCCCTCGTGCGGATCCTTCCCGAGCTGCTTCACGGTCATGATTATTTTTGGAGCGCTGCTTGGCAGTGGTACGAGGAAGCACTATATCAGACTCCGTCTCCTCGTCATCTTCAATCCCGAGCCCTGCATTGTTGTTGCTGTCCTCGTCCTCATCTTCAGGGTTCTGCGGCGCCAAAGGGATCGGGGATGGAGCGACGTTCGTCTTAAAAATGGACAAAATAACCAAGTTAAAATTCAGGATTTATCGCAACATTCAAAAGACTAGCCAGGTAAAAGCAAATCACCAGAGCTGGAGGACGGTTAATATCAAGAGGCCTGACTCGGCCAGACATCTGCGCACCATGAGTCACGCTGGTAATGATTTTCATGAGTTGCTCAAATTCTTTCTGAGACATCGCCGAGTTATTATAGCGGGTGTTATCATCAACTCCTGTGTACTCCCACATCCTCCTAGCTCGGGCTTGCAAGGGTTGAATTCTCTGACTGACGAAAAGAGCAATAAGATCCATGGCGTCTAACCCCGCCTTCTTCATCCTCACTACTTCCCTCATCAGGGGTAAAACCCGCTGTTTCTCGGAAGCGAGCAACCGAGGATTCCAACCTCGGGAGTCGGCCAGCCTGACATCCGAGTAAGGAGGGAGCGTCCGAGTACCAGGAGCAGTTTCCACCTTACAATAAAACCAGCTATTCTGCCAGTTCTTCACAGAATCGGGTAAACTGGAGGCGAAATACTGGATACCTTGCCTCTTTGCCAAAAACAGCCCCCGCAAAGATGATTTATCTCTGCCTCCCCAGAGTTCTTTATCTTTTGGGGCTTTATGGTGTAAATGGTGCGGAAAAGGTTCCAATGAGGATCGATACCAAGAAAACCCTCACACAAAGAGAAAAAGCTAGACAGAAGCGTGATAGAATTGGGAACGATGTGATGCAGTTGAGATCCGGTGAAAGCAAGAAAATCAAGTAAGAAAGGATGAGGAGGAAGAGAAAACCCCCTATCCACATGGGAAAGGAGAAGAACCCGCTCGTCCTCCCTAGGGTGAGGTTCAACCTCACCTGGGCCAGGAAGGCGGCAGCCATGGCGAGGGAGTAGCCCCTCGTCTTGGTAGCGACGGATGTTCTCCGCCGTGACGATGGAAGGCAACCATTCCCCCGCAGACATGATGCCAAGGGGGTGAACGGACAGGAGCCCCGCCGGTACGAAGAGCGCCTGGAAGATCACCGATGGGAGAAGAAACTCTCGATCTAGAAGGTCACCGGTGGAAAAGAGGAAGGAGCGAGCGCTATACTGAGAAGAAAGAGAGGAAGAGGAAGTTGTATTTATAGATACAAGGGGGAAGCTCACACAGTTATCAAGGCACTTAATGAGGGCGCCTGCTACGGTCCCCCAAATCCAGCCTCCTTAAAAGGCGCGCAGTTAATGATAAAATAACTGACTCTCGTGGAAATCGAGGAACCGCTCTGACAGAAAAGATCCCCTGACAGAAAAAAGATTCGCTCCCATGGAAAAGCGGTCCGGGAGCAAGACATACAAAAGATTTCTCCAAGTTAGCACAACTCGGAAGTAAAAAAACCCTCAAATGATTACTCCGAGTAAAAACCTTAACTCGGAAGAAAGTTAAACAAATAAATTTTCCGAACAAACCATAACTCGGACAAGGATGTCATTTTTCTGATTCATTCCGAATAAGTCATCACTCGGAAAATATCATTAAAAACAATCCGAGTAAGTCATCACTCGAAGCAGCTAAAACAGGCAATTACTTTCGGAGAATCCCGAACTAGCTTCAGTAAGCATTACAGAGGAAATTCCGAGTAACTAATTCGCTGATAATCCGTCTCTGACGTAGATTGCCAGATTATTAGCATGATCCGGTATGAGGGGTAAAGAATTGATATCCCATGGGATATGCTTTAAAGCTCGTCATCTGATGCTTTAAATATCAAACTTTACAGATTTGGTTACATATGGGGATTAAGGCCTTTTACCCCAAGACACGCCTTCCGAGACCTCAGTCCACCTCTTCCGAGAGACGCTTGAGTGTCGCCAAATCTTTCCAAAAATGACTCACCCTACACATAATCGAGGGGACAATGTAAACATTGATAAAGTCCTTCCGGGCCTCTTATCGAATTTAATCTCCATACACCTCATGAATTCACACGAGCACCCAGAAGCACTTGGGGGCTACTGTCGTGGTAATACCTAAGGTATACCCTCATGTGCCTTATATCAGGGGGTATCCTTAATATTACCACCTCTTGGAAAATATCTATAAAATAAAACATAAACAAAAAACCTCCTTCCCTCCTTTTTTATTTTCATCCGAGTAAGAAACTACTCGTATAAAGTCAAAATCTTCCGAGTAGTTAGCTTACTCGGACGATACCACCACTACAGGGGCAACCTTATTCGGACAAGGCCATTTCTCGACTAAGGCGTCACTCGGAGCAAAGCACTACCTTCCGAGTAAGCTGGTTACTCGGAAGCAAGAAAGGCCGAGCTGCATGACACTCGGACAAGAAGAAGAGGAGCTAGAGTTACAAGACATTAAAACCATAGGCGTTACCCCTACTTAAATGACTGTAATGGGGGGACATTTCTCATTGTAATAACAGCCATCATTAACTCTGTAATTAAAACCCATTACTAGGCAGTGAAGGGACATGGCGCACTCTATATAAGCCCATCCTTTTCACCCCAGTAAAGGGGGACAATCTTCGACACTTTGAGCAAGAACACCCCAAGCTATTTGGGAAAGGATTAAGGTTGTTATCTCCAAGGAGAGGCCTAACCTGTATAATTTTCCTGGTGTCACCATCTTTGCGTACAGATCTTCATAGCTCCATCACTACCCCTATATCTATTGTAAGGTCTATAACCACAACACTTAGCATCTTCGCTAAGGGAAACTTGCTGCTGTCTACATCTAAACCTTCCACTTTGGGTAACCAACGAGGGGTCGTTAATTCGTACCATCACTCGGCAGCTAAGGACACATGAGGTAAACTATCCCACCCATGATTTGGAGCTGGGAGCAGTGGTGTTTGCACTTAAGACTTGGAGACACTACTTGTATGGTTCTAAGTGCACACTGTACAGTGACCACAAGAGTCTCAAATATATATTTACACGAAAAGAGTTAAACATGAGGCAGAAGAGGTGGCTGGAACTAATCAAAGATTATGATTTGACAATTAATTACCACCCGAGTAAAGCAAATGTAGTGGCACATGCACTTAGTAGAAAGAAGCAATGTAACCACATATCCATTGAAGAGTATGACAAACATGTACTAGAGGATCTTGCTAAAATGGAAATAGAGCTGACAGAGGCCACACTGATAGCCAATATATCAACCATGACATTTCACCCCACATTACTAGATCAGATTAAGGAAAAGAAAGAAATGGATGCATTCATCAAGGAGGAAACAAGAAGAATTCAAGTTGGACAACCTTCACAATTTAGATTAGACCAGGAAGGAGTTCTTTGGAACCATAGTAGGATCTGTGTGCCAGATGACCCTAAAATTAAAGAAGTTATTTTGTGCGAAGCTCATGACACCATGTACACTATCCATCCTGGGAGCACAAAAATGTACAAGGATGTGAAGGGAAATTGTTGGTGACCTGGTATGAAGAGGGAAATTGCAGAATATGTTAGCAAGTGTGACACTTGTTAGAGGGTAAAGGCAGAACACCAACAACCTGCTGGGTTGCTGAAACCGCTCGAGACAACAGATTGGAAATGGGAGGACATATGTATGGTTTTTTATTACAGGTTTACCTATGACACCAAAGAAGAAGGATGTGATATGGGTTGTGGTTGACCGACTCACTAAGTCAGCACACTTCATCACCACAAACCAGAAATATTCCTTTGATAAGTTGGCTAAATTATACTTAGAGAGATAATTGCGATCCACAGTGTGCCAAATACCATAACTTCTGATCGTGGGTCCGTATTCACATCTAGCTTTTGGAAGAGAGCTTACAAAAGTCTTGGAAGCGAGCTACATTTTAGCACGACTTATCATCCGCAAACCGATGGTCAAACCGAGCGCATAAATCAGATCCTTGAGAGCATGTGTAATGAACTTTGGAGAATCATGGGATGAGCATCTACACCTAACAGAGTTTGCCTACAAGAATAGTTACCAATCCAACATACAAATGAATCCATATGAAGCATTGTATGGGACGAAATGAAGATCACCTATATGTTGGTATGAGTTTGAAGAAAGACCATTACTTGGTCCTGACATAGTAAGAGAGAATGATGAGAAGATCCAACAAATCAAGGAAAGACTCCATATTGCACAAAGTAGGCAAAAAAGCTACGGTGACTTGCATTGGAGGGACATGCAATTGGCAATAGGAGACTTGGTTTATCTAAAAGTATCACCTATGAGAGGAGTTCGACACTTTGAATCAAAGGAAAGTTGAGTCCTAGATATGTTGGGCCATTTAAAGTTTTATAGGAGAATGGGTCCTCTGCCTATAAGTTGGAATTGCCACAACACATGTCAAGGATTCACACTGTATTCCACATATCTCAACTTAAGAAATGCAACAAGGCACCACCACAATTATCAGACTTGGAGATTTAATTACAACCAGACCTAACCTATGAATAGCGTCCATTGAAGATATTAGAAGTCGAAGACCGCAAGCTCAGGACCAGAACAATGCAGTTTTGCAAAGTGCAATGAAGGCACCACTCCGTTCGCGAGGCTACGTGAGAGAAGGAGGAAGACCTACGAGTAACCTACCCCAACCTTTTTAAGTAAGTTTTCGATTTCAAGGAGCGTGGAAGTTAGCTATTTACGTGCCAAAACCATGCCTTGGTTTCGATATCTTTTGTGTTTCGGCTTTACCCTACCCAACTTTTTTGAGACTAACAGGCTTTGTTGTTGTTGTTTCGTGTTCGAGGACGAAATCTTTTTCTAAGGAGGGTAGGATGTAACGACCCATATTTTTCGCACTTTTCTTTAACACATAATTTGAAATTAGGAAAATAAGTAGAAATAATTAATTAGCACATCTAAGATTTATGCAACAAATATAATTGCCGAAAGGGATATTTTATCCATACATATTGAATAAGTACAGTAATACTTGGGTATTACAATCTTTTGAAAAGAATAAATAAGGGAGACCAGACTATACTAAATTTTACAGCAAGGCTATACCAAACTTGGACCAACACCAAAATATATCTGGGTCAACCAGGACAACAAGACACACTTGACACACACATTGACCACGATCCTCACGTGCACAATATATTAGTAGTCAACTAGGCTACAGTTAGTCTATGTATGGGCTACAACCTCGAGCCAATTAGAAGCTAGCACCTGTGAGAACAGTGAAGAAGGGATGGGCAATCATACCAGCCAAGAGGAAGGGAGCTCAGATATTAAATGGAGGGAGTGGAGAGCAAGCTTTGTCAAAGTTTCACTCACCCCAACTCTATCCCCAAATAGCCAGACCAAGCTTTTATCTTCTTAGTAGCATTCAGCCTCCTATCCACAACCAGCAAAGATCCAAAAGAAATTAGTAAGGATGATGACTTGACGACACTATCACCAAACCGCAGGGGAGGGGTTGGAGGAAGAGATTAGTTTGCTAGAGTGAAGGATGAAGGTAGGAGCGGCAGCAAGAGCTCAAGATTTAGAGAAGATAAAAACATCTTAAGAAAGTAAAAAGGTGATTTCTTCTTCTACCTTTATTTTGTTCTCACATACACAAAGAAGCCAGCCTAGATGCACACACACCCACTAGTCATTCATAGGACGCACACAAAATGCAGAGTTCAAATTAGTACTGACTGGGTCTTTTGGAAATAAATAGTATACGTAAAAATAGTGGATTAGGCTTTAATCTAACTAAAATAAAATAGGCCAGGATGTATATGCAAGTTCAAGAGGAGCATACAAAAAAATGTAAAATCTGAGAGTTGAGCATCATGAAAAATAGTTCAGACCAGGGCACTTATAAGAGCATATAAAATTACAAAATCTCAGGTCTAGCATCAGGGGATCCGAGGAAAGGAAAAGATGTGATACAACCTTAAGCAAGTAAATAAACTAAACCAAGATATTTAGGCAGCCGCAGTACACCAAGACTATTCAGTGGTGAACCTATTCAGTACACACACATACATGAGACTAAGTTGGTTTACCAAATCTGAGAGTTGAGCATCATGAAATTAGGGAGATGAACAATAGGACCACTGACCTGCACATACATGGATCTGTTCCATGGCCACACGCTGGAACTCCAGCCCATATCATCTAACAGCAAATCGGCGGCTGATACGTCCCAAACGTATCTATAATTTTTCCTTGTTTCATGCTTGTTTCATGACATTGCTACATGCTTTTATCACAATTTTATATCACATTAAGGCATTTTATTGGACTAACCTATTAATGGTTGCAAAAGTGCATAAGTTCTTGTTTTTTACACTTTATGTGTAGGAACTACTTGGATAAAGGAAAAAAATCATCAAAGGAGCCTTGTTGGAGTTGGACTCTAACTTTTCCCGAAGTCCCCACCAGACAGGTTTTAGAGATCGCGCCGGGAACGCTAGAATACGACCTCAAACTGAAAAACTTAAAACTACAAAGTTTTAGGAAATTTTCTGCCGATCGTTCTGGATATAAAATTTAGCCCAATCCGACGACGTATGATACCTCACCGCCTATTTTACTGAAACCCTAATCTGGATGACGGGAATCCGAGAGTTTATATAAAGTGAGGAAACATAGGTCATGGGGCACCACGAAAATTCCTCTCCCTACGCAGCCGTCTTTAGGGGAAGATCCATCTCCATACCAGCACCATCTCTAAGGAAGAAGAAGGGGGCCAAGGGCCGCTGCCCCCAAGGGTCATGGTCGCCGTCGTGGCCGTCGCTGCGGCCGTGGCCACCGCCTCTTCCATCTCCTCCGGGCTGCACCTTTCCATCAAGATTTTGCGAACCATGTCCATGTATGAGTAGATCCTCCTCGGGGCTGAGATCTTATACAGTAGCTATGTGTTTAATTATCTCTCCCATGATGTGATTTTGATTGTGATCATTGGCTATGTTAATCTAGTTGTACCCCATGATATTTCCTCGTCTTCTATGTATTGGATATGATGTCCTCCTTTGATGATATTGCCAGAGTCCACCGATGACGTGGTGACTCCATTGTTAGGCTAATATTGATCATGGGATTGCTCTTATTGTTGGATTGAGTTATGTAATCATGAGAGTCTCTTGATACTTGTGTTGAGTATAATTTTCATTGTGCTTTAGTGATAGGATGAGTGTTTTGTCATATTAGAAAGAGACTATTCTTGAGATGTATTGTGGTGTTTATTAGTACTATCTTTGGTTGGTTGCGGTGACATTGGGAAATCCATAGACGTGGAATACAAACTCTAAGGTGTATTTTTGTAGCCCTACACAATTCTCATCCTCTTTTGATCCACGAAAAGAATGATCTACGAGTAACATCTTCCTTGCATGCTTTTGGAGGAAATATTATGAGTTTCAATTATGTTAATGTTGTTGGGAGTTGCCACTAGTGAAAGCATGAAGCCTATGCCTTGTTTCCAAGCATTGTTACACCATTTTTAGTCACTTTTGTTACTTGTTTGCTTGCTATAATTTTTATTACAGATTTTTATTACCCTTTCTTTTCCACACCTATCACCCATATTTTACCATCTCTTCGTCGAACTAGTGCACCTATACAACTTCTAGTTGTATTAGGTGTGTTGGGGGCACAAGAGACTTCTTGTATCTTAATTGCAATATTGCTTGAGAGAGACCATCTTCAACCTCTACTTCCCTGAGTTCGATAAACCTTAGGTCATCCACTTGAGGGAAATTTGTTGTTGTTCTACAAACCTCTGTGCTTGGAGCCCCAACATAGTCTACAAGAATAGAAGCGTATGTGTAGTAGTCATAAAGCTATTTCTGCCGCCGTTGACGGGGAAGTTTGGTAAGAGGCACTCACACTCCCGCAACGAAGCTATTTCTTACGGGGAGGTGAGTGCTTGAACGTATATCTTTAGACCTTGCAATTGAATCTTTTTGTTTCTTGTTTTTATTTTCACTAGTTAGGCTTATGGAAGAAAAGAAAAAGAGCGTTATGAGCTCTATCTTGAATTAGGACATGAAGTGATTGAAGTAAAAATTAAAAAACCCATGGAACTTTATTATTTGCATAACACTCATAATAGTAGCAATATTTTTTAGTATGTCTTCTTTGAATATCCATGATGCTAATAATATACAAAACCATAAGCTTGGGGAGGCTATGTTTGCTGAAGATGATATTTTTAGCCCCCCAAGTTTTGATGAGAATATTTGCTAGGATGATACTTTGCCTTCTATATATGATGATTACAATGATGAATGTGATATTTTCAGTCCACCTACTATTGAGGAGGAAATTTATTATGATTATAATATGCCTCCAATCTATGATGATTATTATGATGACACTTATGCTATAAATAATAATTTTTTGTATGTGGATCATGATAAGAATGATTTATGTGATAGTTATTTTGTAGACTTTGCTCCCACTATTATTAATAGAAGGATTTTGCTTATGTTTATAGTAATAAATTTTCTATGCTTGCAGATCATGATAAGAATGTTTTATGTGATAGTCATATTATGGAATTTATTCATGATGCTAGTGAAAGTTATTTTGAGAGAGGGTGACATGGTTTTACTTATCTCAATAATATTAAGCTCCCCCCTTCATGTTGAAATTTTTGAAATTGCACTTGTTTTGCCTTCCTATGCTAATATCTTTATGCTTTAATGAGTTATTTCTCTACAAGATCTCTTTGCATAGGAAGTGGGTTAGACTTAAATGTGTTTAGTATTTACTTCTTAATTCTCTCTTTTATGCTTCAACTCTTATTCTTATGTGAGCATCTCTTCTAATCCCCTTGCCTAGCTAAAATGCATTAAAGAAAGCGTTTATTGGGAGGCAACCCAAATGATTTTAGTTTCAGTTTTTCTATTTACTTTTGTTGTGTCTTGAGGTTTTTACTACTATAGCAACTCCATTGTATCTTTATTTTAAGTTTTGGGCCAATATTTATCCTCTAATGTTGGGGGAAGCAAAAGTTATGACTTGCTGCCAGAAAAAAATTATCTACACTCCAATGCAGAAAATTCTAAAAATCACCAGATCATCTTTTTGATCTGAAATTTTTACACAACAAGCATTATACTTTTCTTCACCTTTCATTAGTTTTGAGATTTTTTAATTTGAGCTATAGAAGTGCCTCAAAGAATTCGAATTCCACAGATCATCATGTTTTCCCAGATTTCTGCCTTGTAATTGCATTTGCTTCTTTTGTGAGCTTTGTTCTTGGTTCTTTGGGGGGAAAGCTTAAACAAAGTTGGAGAATAGTAGATAATGTTTAATTTGAGTGTTTTAATGTGTATATACAGTACCTATGTGAAACTTTATTTTATTTGGCACTAACCCCTCTAATCAAGTTTATGAGAAGTTTCGTGTGAAGGAAGTTTTCAAGTGTTACGAAGGAAGATGATGAAAGATTATTAAGAAGTGTTAAAACCTTAAGATTGGAATGCCCCCGGCACCCCAAGAAATATTCAAGGAGACTCAAATGTCTAAGCTTGGGGATGCCCCCATGCATCCCCTTCTTCATCAAGAATTATCAGTTCATATTTCTTAGTACTATATTTTTATTGCTTCACATGTTATGTGATATGCTTCGACTGTCTTGCTCTTTAGTTTTTAGTTTTAGTTTAGTTTTATTTTGCTTTGTTTACCGATCATAGCTTGTGAGACCCTAGAATCCTTGATTTGGAGAGAGACACGCTCCACTTTTTCTTAGAATAATCTTGTGCTTCATGTTTACTTGTTGAGTGTTCAATTTCAGTTTCTAGCCACTGTATTACTTGTTAGCTCTTGTTTATCATGTTTATCTTTTGAAGATCTATTAGTTTTCTTTATGTAAGTTTTAGGACTTTCTTGTATTTCACTCTTATTTATTTAGAGATTTAGCTTATGTTACATTGGTTGTTATATCCATGGTAAAAATGCTATGTGCATAATGTTGTTTAGTAGTTCATGTTTTCCTATGATTAGTCTCAAATAGCTGAGAGTGCATAATGTGCTATTTAAAATACCAGCTTGATTTGTTTGCCTATGATGTGGTATGATTTAGTGATATCCTCCTCCAAGAATTTATTTGGATTGACTTGACACATGTTCACGCATATTTAAGACTGAAAAGAAAGTCTGCCAAGCCTTGATGATCTTTTATTTCAGAATAGTGATATCATTTTCATGCCCGATTCAATGTTGTTTTATCGCTCTGCATGATTATGACTGTTATTGCTCTCTAATTGGTCGCTACACTGTCTTTTGCTAGCCTTCACTCGCACTAAGAAGAATGACTGTTTGTGCATCCAAATCCTTGAAACCAGTTATGCCATGAGAGTCCACTATATCTTCCTATATATGGTATTTACTTGGCATCTCTAACAAAGATTTTCATGTACCATCTCTAAAACTTTCAAATAAGCTTCCCTTTTATACCCGTACAAGCTCATGGAGTGGTAGGGGTAGTCGGTATCTTCCATTCTAAAGATGTTTTACTCAATAACAAAGTTTAATCTTGACAAATTTATGAGGCGGAGGCTGGTTTGGAGAATACTCAGTTCTAATTGGTTTATAAAAAAACTTACACTCCCCCGGTTCGCTGAATTTATCGGAGGGCACCTGCGGATGAGGCTAGCCATGGATTGTGTTTGTTTGGTGGAGGGGGGTGTAAGAAAAATAAAAAAGCATGGGAACCACCATTAATGTAGTTATCATGGAAGATATTGAAAACCTTTGTCGTAACCCGTTGACTCGAAAGGCACACTTTAAAAAGCAAAATATCTCTAATTTAAGCAGTGAGCAGAGTACATGTTAGTCTTTGCTTTATTTCATGGATTATCAATTTGCCTTAAAAAATCCATGGTTCGAGAGTCTCCATCTTATTCTTTCAAAAAGCACCGACTAGGAGAGGACGATTGTCATTCTCAGTATAATGTGCATTGTCCCAAAATACCATTGTCTTCTGTATGTTTGTAATATAATTCATTCTAATGTCATTATATCTAGTCATCACTTAAACTTCGAAGGTGTTCGTGCATTTATGTTTTGCTTCATTAAAGGGGGCATGCCAGATATCACTTTATCATGGTTGCACCATGCTCACTATAAGCCAGTTGAGTGTTTTAGTATCATATTATCAAATTTTCGTTCTTTGTGATATTCTCATGACCCAACATAATTGCTGAAGTTTCATTGTCTATATAGCATTTCTCATGCAATTGTTAAAGACCTCCTAAAGCATGTCACCTCAAAAAATTTCTTTGTTATCATTTACCTACTCGAGGATAAGTAGAAATTAAGCTTGGGGATGCTAATACGTCTCAAACGTATCTATAAATTTTGCGGGTTCCATGCTTGTTTCATGATATTGCAACATGCTTTTATCATAATTTTATATCACTTTAAGGCATTTTATTGGACTAACCTATTAATGGTTGCAAGAGTGCATAAGTTCTTGTTTTTACACTTTATGTGTAGGAATTACTTGGATAAAGGAAAAATCACAAAAGGAGCCTTGTTGGACTTAGACTCGAACTTTTCCTGAAATTTGTCCCCACAAGACAGGTTTTGGAGATCGCGTCGGGAACGCCAGAAGACGACCTCAAACTGAAAAACTTCAAACTACAAAGTTTTAAGAAATTTTTCTGCCGATCGTGCTGGATATAAATGTTGTCCAATCTGAGGACGTATTAGCCCCGACCACTTGTTTTACTGAAGCCCTAATCTGAATGATGGGAATCCGAGAGTCTATATAAAGTGAGAAAACCTAGGTCATGGGGCCTGATACGTCCAAAACGTATCTATAATTTCTGCTTGCTCCATGCCTCTTTTGTGTGATATTGCTATGATATTGATGAACTTCCATACACTTTTGATCATATCTGGACTAACATATTAACTCAGTACACCCCAGTGCCAGTTCCAGTTTTCTGCTATTTTTGTATTTCAGGTTTTCCCCATTATTTAAAGTGCCAGAAAAACGGAAAAAATATAGGAAAAATCAGCGTACGGGAACCTTCCAAAAGAGCCAAAGTTGGACCCGAGGGGGGCCAGGGGTGGCCCAGGCGGCCACCTGGCGCGTCCACCCCCTAGGCCGCGCCAGGGGGGCGCCTGGGGCCCCTGGTGCACCTCTGGCTGCCCCCTTCGCCTATTTATTCCCTGTGACGAGAAACCCTCAGTGAAAGAACCCTTTTTCGCGATCTCTCCTCTGTTCCGCCGCCGCCGCGCTTCCAAGATCGGGATCACCAGGAGACCTCTTCCCGGCACCCTGTCGGAGGGAGGAACCACCTCCGGGAGCTTCTCCATCACCATGGATGCTTCCCGGATGAACCGTGAGTACTCCACCTTGGACCATGGGTCTATGATCAGTAGCTATGTGATGTTCTCCTCCCCTCTTTGTTCTTCATGGATTAGACCTCGTGAGCCTCCCTACATGATCGAGGCACATATGTAATCTTTCTGCTGTTGCTATGTTGAGTTTGCTTGGATCCGATGGATTATGAGACTATGTTCAGATTGTGTTTGAGTAATATATTTGATTCTCGTCTTTTATATTTATGTTCTTGAGTAATTCTTGCATGTTCTCCGTTGCTATTTATTGCTTTGGTCAAGTAGTAGGTAGTGACTCCAAGAGGGAGCGTTATGCATGATTGTGGGTTCATGCCCCCCGATGACTAGCTTGAGTGACAGAAACATGAGTCTAGGGGATGTGCTATTGCCAGAAGGGAGAAAACAATGGTGCTTGTACTTGCGATTGCAAGGATTGTTTACTTTACGCAAAGTTCTTTAATGCAGTTGTCTGTTGCTTTGAGTTTACACTTTGGGTGGGATTCGCAACTTAATATCAGCGAGATGTTCTGGATAGATATCTCAAGGTGGATGATTAGTAGGTAGATGCAGATGGATTTCGGTCTACTTGTCTTGGTGTACCGCCCATGCTTTTGAGCCTCGTCCTTTCTTTATAGCATAGTTAGCATTGGTTTGCACACATAATCCTGTCAATTTCTCAGCTATAATTTGTTTACCTCGCAAGGCTATTTTATCGTCTTTTGGGATTGGGACATCACTAGTGAACATCATGGGACCCCGGTCCATATTTCCAACACTGTTTACACCCACTATTTATTTACTGCTTTATTTACTTTTTTGTTGTTATCACTATCATTATTATCCTGTACGTTTGATCCTTTGTGAACAACAAGGCCGGAGAGATTGATAACCTCTCTGAACTCGTTGGGAGTGAAGTTATCTGTTGTGTGTGCATGTCCACGTCAACCGCCTAACTTCTGGCGCTGTTGTCACCTTCCTGTCGTTGCTGGAGTCCTGCTGAAGACAAACCTTAATATCTTCACCGAAGGAAATTGCTGCTATCTACATCTCAACCTTCCACTTTGGGTAACCAACGAGGGGGCGAGAACTCGTACCATCAGGGCACCACAAAAATTCCACCCCCTAGGCTACTGTCTTGAGGGGGAGATCCATCTCCATACCAGTACCATCTCTAAGGAAGAAGAAGGGGGCCAAGGGCCGCTTCCCCCAAGGGTCGAGGTCGCCGCCTCCTCCACGGCTGCACCTCTCCATCATGACTAATTTGTGATTTCCTTGCAGGTTATTTAAACGGGTTCTTTTATAGAGTGATTTCCTTGCACCTTACTCCATATCAAGTTCCTGTAACGGGACAAGGCGAAGAGATGTTTGAATTTATTCCTCCCAGTTCACTTGCACTGTTAACTTGATACTGAGGACAATGGACTGCTGGGTTTCCAAAACGACTTGTTTATTTTTCCATTGGAAAAAGGTATTTTTGCACAGTCTAGCTGCATTTCTCTAGTATCTTTTTTTTCTGCAGACAGTTAGCTTTGCTGATTTCAGTTTGTTCTGTATTGCTTGTTCTCGGATTTTATCAGAACATTACAGTATTATAAGTTACCTACAAAAGTTCCATCTTGGCGAACATGGTCCTTTTGGTATAACCGCATATGCTTCGGTATTTTTATAAAAAATATATGCCAGTTACTATGTTATGACATATATTATGGGTGTTGGAGATGTGCTAGTATTTATCTTCTGGCTTCAAGTACCTGTAGGATTTAGAACAACTATCCTTGTATGCTTAGAAATAAATATACATAGATGTTTCTTTTAGTTCACTGTTAATTTAGCAAATCTTCAATTGTCAATCTTGTAGTGCTGGATCACTGAGCCCATTCTTTTTTCCTTCATAGGAAACTGAACTTATCAGCTCTCAGCAGTTCATTTTTTGTTTTTCTTGATTAGTATTCAGCAATCAAACTAGTTATTTTTATTAGAACCATTATGGGTGGAAGCATGCCTTTTTGTATCCAGTCCACTTTTTAATGGATCCAGTCTAGTTAATTATGCAACTAAATGATGCTTTCATAGTATATTTCAACTACTATTTGTGAAACACCCCCTTTATTAAACTATAGTGAAACCATGCTAATTATGCCAAGTCATCATCATTATGACCTGTGAAAAAAAATTAAAAAAATAATCCAACTTCAAGTTCAAATTCAAAATTCAAATGCAAGTCAAAATAAAACTTTTCAAATAATTAAAAAAAATGTTCATAATTTTGCAAATAATCTATAGGCAATTATAAAATTTATAACCAATATTTTTGGAATATTAAATTGCCCCTAACCTATTTAAAATAGTACCAAAACATCACCATTTAATCTCTTGCAATTTAAAGAAAATTCAAATGAATTCATTTAAATCCCAAACTTTTTGTGGCAGTGCCAAATATTGCAATGAATTTAATTGGCCAAGTCCCATATTCTACAAAAATCATTTGTTGGCTGAAAGAAATGCAAAACAGTAGCAAAAAAAGAAAAACATGAAAGAATAAAACTAAAAGGCCTAGCGCAATTGTTCCACTGGGCCTAAGCACACAGTGCACCAAAGCCCAACCCATCCTGGCCTTTTCCCCTACCTCACGCTACAGGAGGCAGAGGAGGGCGTGGCGAGCATCCACGGCGGCCATGGCCATGGATGGCCTCCACGTCGATCCCCTCGGCCTATAACTGCGCCGGTCAAGGGAAGTTTCACCAAATCGGACCAGTGCGACCGCGACTTCCACAAAGTCTCCGACACACATGGAACCCAACAACAGCTCAAAGAAATAGCCATGGTGACAGACAAAAGCATATTTCCGCTGGCAAGCCGAAGCGAGACAAAAGAATTTGGCCGCGATTTCAGCATTGACAACGACACAATCACACACCAAGTCCACCCAACAGACCCAGAGAAGACAGTTCGCGTATATACCCACCTTCCCGAAGAGCAAGCAACCGCCCTCATAACCTTCCTTCGCGAAGAGTGGAAAATTTTCGCCTGGTGCTCAGCCGACATGCCCGGGATACCACGAGAATTCACAGAACACGCGCTCCACATCAAGCCAAACACCAAACCAGTAAAGCAGGCAATGCGACGATTCTCAGAACCCAAGCGCAGGGCAATCGGAGAAGAAGTCAACCGACTACTCGACGCACAGTTCATCTGAGAGACGAAGAAAGCAACATGGATAGCAAACCCAGTCCTAGTCCCTAAAAAGGACACCGAGGTACTGAGGATGTGCGTCGACTACGGGCCTATCAACAAGCACTTCCAAAAAGACCACTTCCCGCTGCCAAGAATCGATCAAATAATCGACTCCACAGCAGGATGCGACCTCCTCTCCTTCCTCGACGCATACTCAGGATACAATCAGATCAGGATGAAGGAAGAAGACGAAGAGCACACCTCGTTCATCACCCCCTACGGTGTATTCTTCTACCAAACAATGCCCTTTGGCCTAAAAAATGCGGGAGCCACGTACCAGCGGATAATGCAAGCATGTTTGAGAGACCAGATTGGAAGGAACGTCCAGGTCTATGTAGACGACATTTTCATCAAAACCTATAGTGCAAACACGCTACTCGATGACCTCCGCGAGACATTCACGACACTCAACAAGTACAGGATCAAGCTCAACCCCAAAAATGTGTGTTCTGCGTCCCAGCTGGAAAATTACTCGGATACATGGTATCTGCCCGAGGAATCGAAGCAAACCCCGAAAAGGTTCACGCAATCGCCAAGATGCAAAGGCCAACCAACATCAGAGGAATACAGCAGCTCACAGGAAAGCTCGCAGCGTTGAACCGCTTCATCAGCAGGTTAGGCGAAAGGACCTTACCGCTCTACAAACTGCTGAGAAGAGGAGAAAAATTCGAGTGGACCGAGGAAGCCAGCAATGCATTCGCAGACTTAAAGAAGACCCTATCGACCCCACCAATCTTGGCGGTGCCTAAAGAAAGGGAAAAGTTGTATCTCTACATAGCAGCACGCAGTAGTGTCGTGAGCACAATGCTTGTCGTCGAGCGCAGAAGAAGGGAAAATCCAGAGCATCCAAAGACCAATTTACTACCTCAGCACGCTACTCACGAAGCCACAACAGCGGTACGCACACTACCAGAAGCTCCTGCTCGCCATTATCATGACCGCCAGGAAAGTATCACACTACTTCGACGAACACTCCATCATGATCGTGAGCAGTGCACCACTCGCAAACATCCTCAACAATCCCGGAGCGACCAGTCGAGTCGCCGAGTGGAACATGGAGCTCAGCCCACGGGACCTGCAATTCAAACACCCGACAGCAATCAAAGCCCAAGTACTCCCAGACTTCCTGGTCGAGTGGGCAGAAGTCCAAACACCAGGTCCCCCAGACCTGTCCAATTCATGGACGATGTATTTCGACGGATCTAAAAGACAGCAAGGAGCCGGAGCAGGCGTCGTCCTAGTCTCCCCCAAAGGAACAAAATTCAAATACATCCTCCAGATCAACTTCAGTAACGCCTCCAACAACGAAGCAGAATACGAGGCACTAATTCACGGCATGCGCATGGCAAAAACTTGTGGTGCCACTCGCCTCTCGATCTATGGCGACTCCAACCTCGTCGTCCAGCAGGCGATGAGAGACTGTAACGCAGTCGCAGACAACATGGCAGCTTACCAGAAGCTCTATAACACACTAGAGGGAGGATTCGATGGCTGTGAACTCAACCACATCCCCAGAGCAAATAATGCAGAAGCCGACGAACTTGCGAACATCAGATCAACTCGAGGACCAATACCACCAGGCGTATTCCTCAAGAGCATCAACCAGAGATCAATAAAAGAAAAGCCAGCGGAACCCAGGATAGTCGCAGAGGAAGACGACACAAATGAGCCAGCACAGGTGGAAGCAACGAGCGCAGCTGACGGCACAAACAGCCAAGAAATCGAAGTCGAAGAACCAGCAGCACTCGAAGACCCGGCCTGGGCAAGACCCTTCCTTCGATTCCTAGTCGACAACACCCTACCACAAGACGTCGCAGAAGCCCGACACATCAGTCGACGGTCTAAAGCATTTACAGTAATCAACAGAAAGCTTTATAAGCTTAGCATTTCTCAGGTCCTCCAAAAGTGTATAGACGAAGAAGACGGCAAATCCCTACTGCTAGAGATTCACGAAGGCACCTGCGGACATCACGCAAGTAGTCGCGCACTCGTGGCCAAGGCCTTTCGAGCAGGTTTCTACTGGCCGACTGCCATGAGAAATGCAGCGGACATAGTATGGCGTTGCATCGCCTGCCAAAAGTTCGCCAGCAGGCCACACGCCCCAGCATCGGAACTCAAAACTATACCGTTATCATGGCCATTTTCCACATGGGGACTCAACATGGTGGGCCCACTCAAGAAATCATCAAAAGGAGGACAAACACACCTACTAGTCGCAGTCGACAAGTTCACCAAATGGATCGAAGCAGTACCAATCACCAGCTCAACAGCCCTCACGACAGTCAACTTCATCAAGTCAATCATCTTCAAATTCGGGGTACCACACAACATCATCACAGACAATGGTACACATTTCACAGCAGCAGAGTTCCAAAACTTCTGTCAAGAGCTAGGCATCAAAATCAACTACGCATCAGTCGCACACCCGCAGTCCAACGACCAAGTGGAGAAAGCAAACGGCCTAGTATTCGGAGGAATAAAGAAGCGACTCCTAACACCACTAGAACAAGCCGCAGGCAACTGGGTAGCGGAGCTCCCCGCAGTACTATGGAGCCTATGCACCACCCCAAACAGCTCGACCCAGTGTACACCTTTCTTCTTGGTATATGGGGCAGAAGCAGTGCTGCCGCACGACTTAAAATTTGGAGCCCCCAGAATCTCAGGGTACGAAGAGGAAGAGGCAAAAGAAGCACTGCAGAACGACAAAGACATAGAAGATGAAGCTCGGGACACAGCTATCACAAGATCTGAAGGATACCAGGACAAATTACGCGCATATCAAAGCAGTCGCCTGCGGACCAGAACGTTCAGCAAAGGAGACCTTGTGCTACGGCTAAGACAAGAAAAAGTGCACAAACTTGCGCCACAATGGGAAGGGCCGTTCACCATCTCGGAAGTCATAGGAGGAGGAGCATACAGATTAAAGAATCCGAATACCAATGAGGACGTGGGAAATCCATGGAACGTAGCGTACCTACGCATGTTCTATCCATAGTCCTCTAGGCATTATCAGAGACATCGGCAGCAGCACCGATCGCCAACTCATGTAGAATTCAAAGGAATAAAATAATGTTGCCGAAAGCATCTTTCTCAAAAGCGCTCGGGGGCTCGAGCATAAAACTCCCCCGAGAGACGCTATCTTCGCTCACGCGACCTTTACTCAAAAGCGCTCGGGGGCTTGAGCATACAACTCCCCCGAGAGACGCTATCTTCGCTCACGCGACCTTTACTTAAAAGCACTCGGGGGCTCGAGCATAAAAAATCCCCCCGAGAGACGCTATCTTCGCTCACGCGACCTTTACTTAAAAGCACTCGGGGGCTCGAGCCTAAAACTCCCCCCCAATAGACGCTATCTTCGCTCACGCGACCTTTACTTAAAGCACTCGGGGGTGCTCGAGCATAAAACTCCCGCCGAGAGACGTTATCTTCGCTCACGCGACCTTTACTTAAAAGCACTCGGGGGCTCGAGCCTAAAACTCCCCCCGAGAGACGCTATCCTCGCTAAAAAACGCGAACTTATCTACAACTATCGGGAAGCCAGAACGCAAGACTCTCGCCAAAAAAAAAGCTCTGGCAAAGAAAGTCGCACAGAAAAGTGCGCGATTCTTTAGTCTTCACCCGATCGCAAGCGATCACCTAAAGACTCGGGGGCTACTCCCATCGGGAGCGCTGGCGCGCACCCAATCCAAACTTGGAAAAATTCAAAAACAGCTACAAACCAGTGAGACAAAAATTCATAAAGCCTACGCTTGATTCTGCAAATCAAACGCAGCCACGGGGGCTACTCCCATCGGGAGCGCTGGCGCGCACCCGAGAGGACAATATCATTACAAAGGAGTCGAAGACAATCTCATTACAAGGGAGTTGAAGACAATTCCATTACAAAGGAGTCAATGACAATTTCATTACAAAGGAGTCGAGGACAATTTCATTACAAAGGAGTCAAGGATAATTTCATTACAAAGGGGTCGAAGACAGTCATTTCATTACAAAGAAGTCAAAACGACTATTGCCGCTATAGATGGACCCGTGGAACTACAAGATGGGCTACATTCAAATTCTACATGTGTGCTCATGCTGAGATAATTGGCACTTCCGTGCCAACACCCGATGAGCATCACCACAGACAAAGTAGCAACCCAGCCCGTGAAGAAGAAGGTCGCCGTCCTCCAGTTCTACAAGGTGTCTCACCTATTGACGCAGCCGCTTGACGATCGGTTTGACATCCAGTTCATCCTTAGAACTAGAAGAGCAAACACCATCGGCCGTGGAATCAGCCGAAGACGAAGAGGCTGGGGAAGCGGGTGAACCACCACTCGAGCCATCGGAATCGCCGATGCTTGTTTCTTCCCAGTATGGATCCAGACTGTTACCACCAGCATCAAATGCATGGATATTAACAGTATCTTTGTCGTCAAAACGACAACAAAGGCTATCTCCGCCGCGCAGATTCAACTGACGAGAAAACGCCCTCCAGCCAGAACCAAGGAAAATCAAGGATGAATTATCAACTTCTAGCTCCACCCAAGAAGAAGAACGAGCGCATCCGTGAAGACGGAGCCAAAAGCCCCTCAAGTTCCGCTCATAAGCAATGGAGGCAAACGAGAATGGAAGAGGAATCCGGGCAGCATTCCGGCTAAGAACACACAAAAGAAAATCACAGCGCAAAAAACCCTCTTCATGGAGGAAGAAGAAGAAGGCACCGACATGGTACCATGACGTCCACTACGTGAAGAACGAGGTGTGCGGCCACCATGACCACGGCGGCCACGACCTCACCCAGTCACACCACTACCACGCTTGGGCGCCATATGAGGAAGAAGCAGAAGAGAAAGATGTAAACAATGGATGCCAAGGACGGACAACCACAGGAAGTATTTATAGCGCAATCCAAGGGCAAACCAGGAAAAAGAGACGGAAGCTCAGGCGGCGCCATCATTGCATCACAGACCAAACGGGCCGGGCGCTACGAATTCCAAGACAAAGATGCCTTCACACGATCAACATTATTTACATGACACGTCAAATCTCGCTTGTTTCCCATACAAGCCTTAGAAACCCAGCAGGCAATAGGCAGCACGACGTCCAATCCATCATTATGACGATCCAGAAGACGTGATGTATCAAAAAATCAAGCATCATCATAGGTCATCAAACAACATGACAATGCATATCAGCACGACATTTCAAGATGGACGGATCAAAGATAAAAGCAATTGGAAACAAACCAAAAGATTCCAAAAGCCAGTATATGTCAAAATTTTCTGACTCTAAAAATTTCTTACTCCCATCGGGAGTACCTTTATTCGAGTTCGGGTGCTCCCTCACCCAGAAGGCAAAAACTGTGCTTGAGTGATCACTCGCACCAGAAGAAACAACATCCTCTCAGAGTTCGGGTGCTCCCTCACCCCAAAAACAGTAAATCATTCGAGTGATTACTCAGGAAAAGGACTTACCAATTCAACAAACATAATTTACTCGCGCACTCGACGACTTTCCGAGTGGGTGATTTCTTATTTTCCTCGCCTGAGTTCACTACAAACTCCGCGGGTGACGACTAAACAGCTCGCTTGATTGTTTATTCCAAGTGGGTGCATCGCTAACCAGGCTCCGTGCCTCTACAAAAGTAAGTATGCCTGGGCTATGACACACTGTACCCAGATGCCACGCAAGCTTAGCGTGTAGGTAAGACCCCGCTGCGCAGAACGGCCGGGACGGGACTTGCCGCAGAGAGATTTCACTCCCGACCTTTTCCATGCGCTCGCATGATAGAAAGAGCCGAGCGGACGCGCTCAGGCTATGTGCTTAGACTGGCAGCAATTGATCCTATAAGACCTGCAGCGGCATGACTTTGCTTGATACCGGTCATTCCAAGTTCATGTCGAGGGACGTGAGCTTGATTGGGCTACTGAGGTATTTTCCCCTAGCGCAATTCACCAAGGCTCGACCAGTCGACTCCTTGGGCCCTTTCAGCTTAGCAATCCCTCGAAGCAGATATTGTCATGGCTCAAAACTGCTACCGACCCGCGGCAATGCCGCGCCTACAAACGATAAAGCATGGACGAATTTGAGTCCCTGCGCGACTCTTCGAGTCCCCCAGGCACTCGGGGGCTACTGACGAGGGGGTGACCACACGACTCCTGCATATGAGGCTACCTGGTGCGTATGAAGACAGAGGGCCCGCTGGGAAGTCACGACAGGCCCATGATTGGCCCAACCAGGCACCGACGTAGGAGACCGCGACTAGTATGGAAGGCACAACCTGGCGTACAAGGCAAGACTAGAACTAGGAAACTATCTTTGTAACCTAGTACGGACTCCCCGAGACCTAGCCTAGTATATAAAGGCTGGGAGGGGAGACGTCCAGATCAACACAATACGCATCGACTCATCTAGCCTTGCTAGAACTCGCCTTGGCCTCCACTGTAATCACCCCCTTATGTAATAATATCGAGCAGGAAGTGCTTCTCCTGTTAGCCGACGAGTATCGTCCAACCTGTGCCTTCTCTATGACTAACCCAGGGTCCCTGACTATGGGATTTTCCGGGGTTGATCCCCTTCACTGAGTCTCGCCAACGCATGACCCGCAGGACTCACGAGCCGGATCCCTGCTGACCTCCCAGCCTGGAGGCTGTTTATACGTCCCAAACGTATCTATAATTTCTGCTTGCTCCATGCATGTTTTGTGTGATATTGCTATGCTTTTGATACACTTTCATATTTTTTATAACATATTTTGGAACTAACCTATTAATGGTTGCAAGAGTGCACAAGTTCTTTTTTTTTTCTAATTTATGTTTAGGAATTACTTGAATAAAGGAAAGATCACAAAAATAAGCCTTGTAAGAGTTGGACTCTAACTTTGCTGAAATCTGTCCCCACCAAACAGGTTTTAAAGATTGCCTCGGAAACGCTAGAAGACGGCCTCAAACGGAAACACATAAAACTACAAAGTTGTAGGGAATTTTTTCCGGTGGATCTAGACATAAAATTTGGCCCAATCGGAGTTCGGATGCATCCAGAAACCCTGAAATACAGAAGACGTAATCTGGATGACGAGGAAACCTAGGTCAAAGGGCACCACAAAATTTCCTCCCCCTTGGCAGCCGTCTTGAGGGGGAGATCAATCTCCACAGCAGAACCATCTCCAAGGAAGAAGAAGGGGCCAAGGGCCTCTGCCCCAAGGGCCATGGCCACCGCCGTGGCCGTGGGCGTCGTCGTCGTCGCCGCCGTGGCTGCCGCCGCCGCCATCTCCTTCTTCTTCTCCAGGCTGCACCTCTCCATCAACAACTCTCTCTCTCACCATGTCCATGTGTGAGTAGTTCCTCCTTGGGGCTAAGGTTTCTATCAGTAGCTATGTGTTCTTGTCTCTCTCCCATGATGTGATCTTCGTTGTGATCATAGGCTATTTTAATCTAGGATGATCCCATGATGTTTCCCCTTCTTCTATGTATTAGATTGATGTACTCACTTGATATTATCTAGTATAATCCCCGAGACCATGGTGACAACGGTCTATTGGACATGGGTTAGAAGAATATTTTCATGAGTGATTTCCTCTATTGTGTGTGGATTAAAGATTGAGAGTCTCTTGGTGCTTGTCTTTGACTATCCTTTAGATATGTTGTGGTGATTGTGGTACTCTCTTTGGATGGGCGCGGTGACATTGGGAAATCCATAGATGAGAACTACGATCTCTGGGGTGTGCTTTTGTAGCCCTACACAATTCTCGTTCTCTCTTGACCACAAAGGAATGACCTCCGAGTATGTCTCCATTGCATGTTTTATGAGGAATATCATGTGATTAGACTATGTTAATGTTGTTGGGAGTTTCCACTAGTGAAAGTATGAAGCCTAGGCCTTGTTTCCACCATTGTTACACCGTTTGCACTCACTTTTTTTACATGTTTGCTTGCTGCAATTTTTATTACAGATTTATATTACTTTGTTTTGCCACACCTATCACCCATATTTTACCATCTCTTCGCCGAACTAGTGCACCTATACAACTCCTAGTTGTATTAGGTGTGTTGGGGACACAAGAGACTTCTTGTATCTTAATTGCAGGGTTGCTTGAGAGAGACCATCTTCAACCTCTACTTCCCTGAGTTCGATAAACCTTAGGTCATCCACTTGAGGGAAATTGCTGCTGTCCTACAAACCTCTGCGCTTGGAGGCCCAACATAGTCCACAAGAATAGAAGCGTGCGTAGACATCAAGCTATTTCTGGCGCCGTTGCCGGGGAGGTGAGTGCTTGAAGGTATATCTTTAGATCTTGCAATTAATTCTTTTTGTTTTTTGTTTTTATTTTCACTAGTTAGGCTTTATGAAAAACAACAAAAAATTTATGAAAGAGCTTTATGAGCTCTATCTTGAGTTAGGACATGAAGTGTTTGAGGAGGAGATCAAAAAGCCTATGGAGCTTTATTATTTGAACAACACTCATGATAGTAGTAATGTTATTAGCATGTCTTTTTTGAATACTTTTGATACTAATGATATGCAAAACCATAAGCTTGGGGATGCTACGTTTTATGAAGATGATCTTTTTAGCCCCCCAAGTTTTGATGAGGAAATTTATTTCGATGATACTTTGCCTCCTATCTATGATGATTATTGTGATGACACTTATGCTATAAAGAATAAATTTTTACAAGAGCACCATGATAAGAATGATTCATGTGATAGCTATTTTGTTGAGTTTGCTCCCACTATTACTAATGAGAAGGGTTTTTCTTATGTGGAGAGTAACAAATTTTCTATGCGTGTGGATCATGATAAGAATTTTTTATGTGGTACTTATATCCTTTGAGTTTATTCATGATCCCACTAGAAATTATTATGAGAGGGGAACATATGCTTATAGATATTTCAATAATATCAAGTTCCCTCTCTTTATGTTGAAGGTTTTGAAGTTGCACATTTTTTGCCTTCCTATGCTACTATCTTTATGCTTCAATGAGTTATTTCTCTACAAGATCCCTTTGCATAGGAAGCATGTTAGACTTAAATGTGTTTTGTATTTGCTTCTTTATGCTCTCTTTTATGCTTCAACTCTTATTCCTATGAGAGCATCACTAAAATCTTAAGCCTATCTTTATGGCTATAAAGAAAGAGCTCTAGGGAGACAACCCTTGTTATCTTTACTTTGAGTTTTTACTTTCTATTTTTAGTGGTCTTGACGATTGTTACTACTGTAGCAACATCATTGTATCTTTACTTTTCAAGCTTTGTGCCATTTATAGCCTCATATGACAAGGGAAGTGAAAGTTGTGACATGCTGTCCAGAAAACAGATTCTGTCCTCGTGACTCGAAAAATCACAGAAAAATCCCAGTTCATCTTTTTGAGCTGAAATTTTTACACAACGTGCTCTATAAAATCACGGAACTTTCGTATGTTCTGAGTTTTTTTATTTGAGTTGCAGAAGTATCCCTAAAAAATTCTTTACTACCTGCTGGTCTGTTTTTCACAGATTCTGTCCTGTTTTGCCTTTTCTTCATTTTGCAAACCTTAAGTTTTCTTTTTCTTTGCAAAAACTTTTTGGCAATCTTGAGAAACAGTATCTCTTCAAGAATATCCTTATTTCCAGTAGAGAAAAAATATTTTATTATGGGTACTAACCTCGCTAATCAGATTATGATGAGTTATGAATGAAGGGAGTTTTCAAGTGTGCGAGGGGAGATGATAAAAGAAGATCCAGGAGTGTCAAACGCTCAAGCTTGGGGATGCCCCCGTGCACCCCCAAGAAATATTAAAGGAGACTGAAGAATCTAAGCTTGGGGATGCCCCCATGCATCCCCTTCTCCATCAACAATTATCAGTTCGTCTTTCGTTTCACTATATTTTTATCACTTCATGCGTTATGTGCTATGCTTGGAGCGTCTTTCTCTTTATTTCCTTTTTAGTTTTCTTTAGCTTTGCTTGCTGTTCACAACAAGTTAGAACCCAGCTTTCTTTGTGTGGGAGAGAAACACGCTCCACTTTCAAAATCTAGAACACATCATAGGATTTTTATGCCTATATCTTTGCTGTGAGTGTTCTTTATCTTTTTCATAGCTACTGTCATGTTTAGCTCTTAGTTTTCATGCTTATCCTTTTAAGAGATTTTTTTAGTTTGTTGCTGGAACTCTCTTGAGTTTTCATGTTTATCTTGTTTAGAGAGTTTGCCTGTTGCACTGAGTTTTGTGTCCTGACTTGAAGTAGGTAATTGAGGTTGCTATTCTTTTGTAGTAGTAACTTGCAATAGTTTTGAGGTATTGTTTTGAGTAATGTTTGGACTTTTGGTGTCAAGAGCTTTAGCCTATTAGTGATAGATGTCGTATTTTGGGCAATCCGTATTTATTTTCAAAACTTACAAAATTAGTTGAGAACTTTAGCTACTAGATGGATCACTACTCTTTGGAGGGATCGAATATTAGAGTAGACTCACGTACCATGAGTCGAGGATGCGCAAGGATAACCAAAACCCCATACACTCCTCCTCGGGGTACTTGTATCTTTGTGAACCTCCTTATTACATTGAGAGTTACCGATAATAAGTGCATGAGTTCTTCGGACTAATGTGAGTATTCGAAAGTTGACACTTCCACCTTCCCATATTATTCTAGCCTCTCCTATGCCGTGCATTGCTTTCTTCTCACTCCGAGAGTTGGCGTCCACCTTCGCCGGTACATCCAAACCCTTGGCATGATACGCTCTGTCATCCTAAACCTCATTATATCCTTCCTCAAAACAGCCACCATACCTACCTATCAAGGCATTTCCATAGCCTTTCTGAAATACATTGCCATGCAACATCAGCCTTCGCATGACTTGATCTTCATGTCATACATGCTACTTGCTTG
Organism: Bromus sterilis; assembly: GCA_950022295.1. Classification (NCBI taxonomy): domain Eukaryota; kingdom Viridiplantae; phylum Streptophyta; class Magnoliopsida; order Poales; family Poaceae; genus Bromus; species Bromus sterilis. The sequence continues at coordinate 297,545,750 of OX465601.1, read as the reverse complement.
ATCGATGAGCCGCATGCTAGTTGGGCATTGCCCTATTCATTGCTATATGAAGCGCTAGTATCATTGCATATCCTACTACACTGGAAGAGGCATACATTGCATACATCATGATAGCTACATCTTCTTTATGTTGAGTACTTTTGCAAAGTGTGAACGATCTTATATACTTCTTGTAATATATAGAGTGTTGCCCCTAAAGTGAGGAAAGGATCCCAAAGAGGACAAAATCAAAAGATCCCAAAGAGGACAAATAAGAGTTAAATAGAAAGAGCCATTGAGGCCACCAAAAAATATAAAAAAGAGAAAAAAGGGAAAAAGAAATAAAAAGAGAGAAGGGGGCACACTACTATTCCTTTTGAGAGATCCACACTCGTACTCCATCTTATGTCTTGTACTCCATAGAGATTATCATTCATGCATATAGCTATGTGGGGACCTTCACACTATAGAACTTGGATTGTATATTCCAACGATGAGCCTTCTCAAATGAGCTCTAGGTCTTCTTGAGCAAGCAAGTTGGATGCACCCCCACTAGTTCAATTGGAGAGCTTACCTTAGCTCATATGTGCATCCGTTGTATGGAAATCCCTACTCCTCACATCATATGTATCATTTGGCTTTCTCTCGCCTATGATTGTCCTCATTGATGTGAGCCTTTCACACCTTTTTTGTCTTCCTCCTCCATCATTTTTCTCTCTTTGCCATCCTAAGTGTCAACTTTCTTGCTTACGCTCATCCATTGCATGAGTGCTTAAAATGTCAAAAAGGAGTGGATCATTTTGACTTGTACCTGGCTAGTGGTCTGGGGATGAGTCAAGATAAGATTCCAAAGAAGACCAAGTGTGAAACTTTAGTAGATTGAGTTCTCAACACAAAAATACCTTTTTCTCGTATATCCCTATCCCCTTTCTTGCACGCAAACACCATTTGGAGACATTCGAGTCACGGACAGCGAGAGCTCTTGCACCTTTATTTTCTTATGTTGTTTGTTTCGATGCTAAATATAGACTCTTGCCTGTTATGACTTGAATTGAATTACATGCCTTGATTTCTTTACTTAAGAGTTCTTATATGGTTGGTACCATGTCACCACAGAAATTATGCTTGTTATCATTTACCTACTCGAGGACGAGCAGGAATTAAGTTTGGGGATGTGTATACGTTCCAAACGTATCTATAATTTCTGCTTGCTCCATGCATGTTTTGTGTGATATTGCTATGCTTTTGATACACTTTCATATATTTTTATAACATATTTTGGAACTAACCTATTAATGGTTGCAAGAGTGCACAAGTTCTTGTTTTTCTAACTTATGTGTAGGAATTACTTGCATAAAGAGAAGATCACAAAAAGAAGCCTTGTAAGAATTGGACTCTAACTTTCTCGAAATCTGTCCCCACCAGACAGGTTTTAAAGATCGCCTCGGAAACGCTAGAAGACGGCCTCAAACGGAAAACCATAAAAATACAAAGTTGTAGGGAATTTTTTCCGGTGGATCTAGACAGAAAATTTGGCCCAATCGGAGTTCGGATGCTTCCAGAAACCCCGAAATACAAAAGACATAATCTGGATGACGGGAATCTGAGAGTCTATATAAAGAGAGGAAACCTAGGTCAAAGCGCACCACGAAATTTCCTCCCCCTTGGCAGCCATCTTGAGGGGGAGATCAATCTCCACAGCAGAACCATCTCCAAGGAAGAAGAAGGGGCCAAGGGCCGCTGCCCCAAGGGCCATGGCCACCGTCGTGGCCATGGCCGTCGTCGTCGCCGCCGCCGTCGCCGCCACCACCGCCATCTCATTCTTCTTCTTCGGGCTACACCTCTCCATCAACAACTCTCTCTCTCTCTCTCACCATGTCCATGTGTGAGTAGTTCCTCCTCGGGGCTAAGGTTTCTATCAGTAGCTATGTGTTCTTCTCTCTCTCCCATGATGTGATCTTCGTTGTGATCATAGGCTATGTTAATCTAGGATGATCCCATGATGTTTCCCATTCTTCTATGTATTAGATTGATGTACTCACTTGATCTTATCTAGTATAATCCCCGAGACCATGGTGACAGCGGTCTATTGGACATGGGTTAGAAGAATATTTTCATGAGTGATTTCCTCTTTTGTTTGTGGATTGAAGATTGAGAGTTTCTTGGTGCTTGTCTTTGACTATCCTTTAGATATGTTCTGGTGATTGTGGTACTCTCTTTGGATGGCCGCGGTGACATTGGGAAATCCATAGATGAGAACTACGAACTCTGGGGTGTGCTTTTTTAGCCCTACACAATTCTCGTCCTCTCTTGACCACAAAGGAATGACCTCCGAGTACGTCCCCATTGCATGTTTTATGAGGAATATCATGTGATTAGACTATGTTAATGTTGTTGGGAGTTGCCACTAGTGAAAGTATGAAGCCTAGGCCTTGTTTCCACCATTGTTACACCGTTTGCACTCACTTTTGTTACATGTTTGCTTGCTGCACTTTTTATTACAGATTTATATTACTTTATTTTGCCACACCTATCACCCATATTTTACCATCTCTTCGCCGAACTAGTGCACCTATACAACTCCTAGTTGTATTAGGTGTGTTGGGGACACAAGAGACTTCTTGTATCTTAATTGCAGGGTTGCTTGAGAGATATCATCTTCAACCTCTACTTCCCGGAGTTCGATAAACCTTAGGTCATCCACTTGAGGGAAATTGCTGCTGTCCTACAAACCTCTGCGCTTGGAGGCCCAACATAGTCCACAAGAATAGAAGCGTGCGTAGACGTTAGCTATTCCAGGACATAAATCAGTCGACTCCCCCGGGGTACACGCCACCAAGGCAACATGTCCCCTCGCCACGGCAGGAACGGTTCCATACGCCCCCGGATCACTTCAACAACCCCATGGCTAATGTGGTGGCAGCGACACGGTACCTCGCCAGTGTACCTGTACATGGAGACACTCCGGTGGATCAGGCCACCCGAGGGGCGATTGATCTGCTCAAAACCGCAATCACACAGCAAGCCCAGTATTCACAGGGATTTCAATACTTACACGAAACCCCATATCAAAGTATGAGCCGGCAAGCGGATTCACCGGCTCCAGCCGGCTCGAGCAGCCATCGCCAGCGCAGAGCTCCACCACCGCTAGACCCGCCAGGGGCGATAAGGATCCAAGACATCTCGTCCAGTTTCCACCCAGAATGACGGATAGAACAGATATTCCAATCTCCACTCCTAGACCAAGACACCGAGTCCATCAGAAGATCCGTGGGCAATCGATGTCTGGTGCCGGCTCTATGAAATACACGTATGCCACCAGACTTCAAAGGACCACGCAAAATCACGAACTATACAGCCGACATGGACCCGGCGGCTTGGATCGAAAGTTATGACTTAGCCATGGAAATGTTACAAGCCAGCGAAGGAGTTTGCGCCCGTTACCTCACGACGATGATGTTGGAAGGGCCGACTCGTACATGGTTCAAAAATATCCCAGAGAATTCCATCACCTCCTGGACGGACCTCAAGGAAAAATTCATCCAAAACTTCCAAGACACTTGCCGTCGAGCTACCACCATCGTCGACTTGGAGCATTGCGTTCAGAAGGAAGGAGAGTCGACCCTGAGTTGGGCACGACGGGTTGCAGAAATAATCCACTCTTCAGACACTATCACAGCCCAAACAGCCGTCATCTTCTTGGAAAGGAATTGCAAGTTCGAGCCCCTAGTACACAAACTTGGCCGACTCAAGAGGACGGTCAAGGATATAGGAGAACTCATGAACGCAGTCATCAAATACGCTGAATCTGACAAAACCAAGGATACTGAACCTCAACAGGATAAAGCCAGCCAGAACAAAAACGGCGGCAAAACATCCCAGAATCAGAGTCAGCAAACCAAGCGACGGCTTGATTAGACTACTTCTGACTTGGTAGCCAACACAAATGTCGGCTCCCAAAGACAGAAGCAGGGGGGCAACAACTACCGCAAGCCGAAAGGAAATTTTTGTCCGAACAACTTTGAAACAGCTATGAAGAGTCCTTGCCCGACCCATAGTAAACCCGGTCGCCCAGCTAACCACACCTGGGAAGATTGATATTTCCTGAAAGAGTTTGCACGACGTGGGAACCAGGGACATCCCGGGTCAGGTGGAGGAGCCGGCCAGAACAGCAAAAACCAGAATCCTGGCTATCAACGAGCCAACACAATGCCTCAAAACCAAGGACACGGAGGGGGAACCCAGCAAAATCAGTCAGGGCTCGCTGGATCCCAAGCAAACCCGAAACAACTCCATGACCGTGCAGCATATCACGTCTTTACCACCAGCAGTTGTAGGAGGGACAGGAAGCTGCAACGAAGAGCCGCCATGGCTGTGAATACAGAGCCGGCTTGGCCCAGGTGGCTCAATTGGTCAGAACAGCCAATCACTTGGACAAGAGATGACCACCCGCCGGTGGTAGAGAACCCCGGGGCCCTGGCTCTAGTAGTCTCTCCACAAATTGGAGGATATACACTTGACAAAGTGCTCATGGACGGAGGAAGCAGCATCAACATCCTCTACTACGAAACCTTTCGCAGGATGGGGCTGACCCAAAAACAGCTGCAACCCTCCAACACCGTTTTCCACGGAATAGTCCCAGGCAAGTCGGCACGCCCGATAGGTAAAATTCACCTGGAGAAGGCTTTTGGAAACGCTGAGAACTTTCGCTTCGAGCTCATACCCTTTGAAGTGGTAAAACTCGAGAGCCCATATCACGCTATTTTGGGCAGACCAGCTTATGCAAAATTCATGGCTCGTCCATGTTATGTTTACCTGAAACTAAAGATGTCGGGTCCTACTAGCCCAATCACCGTCGATGGAAGTCAGTCCAGGGCAGTGGAATGTGACGAACAGCACGTCAAGTTTGCCGAGTCGACGCGCGCCAAAGAGGACTTGTCGGCATACCAAGAAAAGGTAGACCCGGCAGATCCCATAATCCTGAAGAAACCGACTCCCGACAACAACCCCAAGTTCCAACCGGCTCATGATACGAAAAAAGTTGACTTTGTCCCTGGTGACTCTTCTTAGCAGTTCACCATCGGGACAGAGTTATCAGATAAAAAGGAAAGCGTGCTCATCAAGTTCCCCCGTGAGAATCGGGACATCTTCGCCTAGAAACCCTCTGATATGCCAGGCGCCCCGAGGGAACTCGCTGAGCACCACCTAAATATAAATCCAAAACTAAAGCTGGTCAAACAATTTCTTCGCCGTTTCAATGACGAAAGGAGAAACGCTATTGGGGAAGAGATAGCCCGGCTCCTTGCTGCCGGGTTCATCATGGAAGTCTTCTATCCAGAATGGCTCGCAAACCCGGTCCTCTTTTTGAAAAAGAACGGGACCTGGCGCATGTGCATTGACTATACAGACTTAAACAAGGCCTGCCCGAAGGATCCCTACGCACTGCCTCGTATCGACCAGATCATAGACTCGACTGCGGGATGTGAGATCCTATGTTTCCTTGACGCACGCCTACTGCGGTTATAATCAGATCAAGATGTCCCTTGAAGATCAAGAGAAAACGGATTTCATCACCCCCTTTGGGATCTATTGCTACACTTCCATGCCCTTTGGCCTTAAGAACGCGGGAGCCACATATCAGCGAACAGTGCAAAGTAGCCTCAAGGAACATATTGGATGCAACGTACATGCTTATGTGGATGATATACTGATCAAAACCCAATTGGCCGACTCACTCATCAGCGATTTGACGGAAACCTTCAAAAATCTGCGCAAGTACCAGATGAAGTTAAACCCGGCCAAATGCACCTTTGGGGTACCTGCAGGTAAACTCCTTGGATACATAGTATCAGAGAGAGGTATCAAGGCAAACCTAGAAAAAATCAACGCTGTCATGACCCTTCAGAAGCCAGCCTCAGTAAAGGGAGTTCAACGACTCACAGGATGCGTAGCCGCTCTGAGTCGGTTCATAAGCCGACTTGGTGAAAAGCCAATCCACCTGTATAGACTCCTGAGGAAATCAGAAACATTGGTCTGGGATGACGAAGCCGATCAGGCCCTAGAGTCATTGAAGAAGCAACTATCCCAGGCACCAATATTGGCGGCTCCCAAGCCTAAAGAACCTATGTTACTTTATATCGCAGCCAACAATCGAGCGGTCAGCGCTGTAGTTGTTGTTGAGCGTATGGAAGCCGGCAAGGAGCACCCTCTGCAAAGGCCAGTTTATTACGTCAGTGAGGTTCTGACTTTATCAAAGCGACGCTATCCTCACTGGCAGAAATTGGTTCTTGGTGTATTCATGGCAAGTCTGAAACTTAAACACTACTTCCAGGAGCACCCCATAACCGTGGCCAGCTCAGCACCACTTGCAGATATCGTCCAAAACCGGGAAGCAACAGGGAGGATTGCAAAGTGGGCCATAGAGTTGGGGGCTTATCACATCAAATACAAGCCGCGAACGGCCATCAAGTCCCCGGCGCTAGCCGACTTCATCAATGACTGGACAGAAATCCAATCATCTCCGGAGAAGCCAGTCACCAAGTACTGGACGATGCACTTCGACGGAAGCCGGCAGCTCCAGGGGTCAGGAGCCGGCGTGGTTCTTACCTCACCTAAAGGGGAGAAATTCTGCTATGTTCTACAACTGCAGTTCATCTGCACCAATAATGCAGCAGAGTATGAGGCCTTGCTTCATGGACTACGGCTGGCTCGTGAGATGAACATAAGTTGGATCCAATGCTATGGCGACTCTGATCTCATTTCTCAGCAAGTGTCGGGAAAATGGGATTCCAAAAACCCCATAATGGCAGCTTATCGACGAGAGGTGCAAAGGCAAGCCGGATTTTTTGTTGGATACCAGGTGGATCACGTGGATCATAGGGAAAACGAAGCAGCAGATGCCCTCTCCCGACTCAGCTCTCAGCGAAAGCATGTCCCTCCAAACGTATTCCTAGATATCCTAACAAAGCCGTCTGTGCAACCACCAACAGAGCAAGACATAGCAGAGCCGATCCAGAGCTAGCTTTGGTTGCTGGAATTCATGCTACACCCTCATGGGTCGTACCTTACTTGGATTACAAGACTCAAGGAATCCTTCCTCAAGATGAGATGTTGGCCAGACAAATCGTCAGGAGAAGCCAATCCTTTGTAATTATCAATGGAGAGTTACATCGGCGAAGTGCCGCAGATGTTTTTCAGAGATGTGTTTCATCAGAAGAAGGTAGAGCCATCCTCAACGAAATACACTCTGGAGATTGTGGACACCATTCCGGCTCTCGTTCGCTTGTAGCTAAAGCCTTTCGACACGGCTTCTACTGGCTTACAGCTCATGCGGATGCAGAGGACATAGTCAAGAAATGTGATGGATGTCAGCGCTATGCGAAACAAGCCCACGTGCTTGCTCAAGAACTCAGGATGATACCTATCACCTGTCCCTTCGCCATATGGGGACTTGATATGGTGGGACCTTTGAAAAGGTCAGCCAACAAGAATACCCACATACTAGTGGCAGTGGATAAATTCACCAAATGGGTCGAGGCAGAGCCGGTCAGTAAATGTGACGCTGTGACAGCACTAAAATTCTTGAAAAAGATTATATACAGATTCGGCTACCCCCACAGCATCATCACTGATAATGGTTCTAACCTATCAGAAGGGGTTATGCAGCGATTCTGCCAGAACAAGCACATCCGACTCGACCTTGCATCAGTAGCACATCCACAGTCCAACGGACAAGCCGAGAGAGACAACCAAGAGTTGCTCCGAGGCATCAAACCTCGACTCGTTGTCCCTTTGAAAAGGACACCGGGTTGCTGGGAGGAGGAATTACCCTCAGTACTATGGAGCATCCGGACGACTCCCAACAGGTCGACAGGCTATACACCCTTCTTCCTAGTCTATGAAGCGGAAGCCGTCCTCCCAAGTGACATACGTCACGACTCGCCTCGAGTCACTGCTTATGTAGAAGCCGAAAACGAGAAAGCAAGACAAGACTCCTTGGATATTCTCGATGAAAAATGAAACTTGGTTGCACCTCAGTCGGCTATCTACCAACAAGATTTACGACGATACCATAGCCGTCGCATCAAAAGTAGGACTTTCCAAGAAGGTCATTTGGTGCTCTGACTCATACAGAAAAGAGATGGAATGCACAAGTTATCTTCTCCTTGGGAAGGACCGTTCGTGGTCAGCAAGAACCTGTACAACAGATCCTACTACCTAGTGGATATACGCGAGAAAGAGGACACACGCACAAGCATGGAGGAGACTCCCAGGCCGTGGAACATTGCACAACTCCGTCCATATTACACTTGAGTAGAAAAAGGAACATTACTATACGCTTCACTCAGTCGACATATGTCGCACTGACTTCCGCCACAATATATATATATATATATATATGCCGACACTGGTCGTGCTGGCTTTCGCCATCAAAATATACATAAGTCGACTTTTGTCATGCTGGACCTCGCCACATACAACTAAGTCGACTTCCGTCGCAACAGCTACTGCCATACCAACCCCACTTTACATTTTTGTTTCATGGCATTTATTTTTTGCATCATACATTTGCATACATTGCATTATTATATCTCAGAGACCTGGGGGATTGATCTACCCCTCTATTGGTACTGAGCATGTATATCGCTTATTCAGGGGAATCGGGGAGTTCGATGACAATCATTGACTCTTTATCCGAAAACTCGGCATATATATGTAAAAATAATTGTGTATAAGCTTATTCAGGGGCAGTAGGGGGCTCGATGTCACTCATCGACTCTTATCCGAAGAAATCCCGGCATATACATGAACTGGCAAAACACGCCTTGGCCTGTATAGCTTAAACTCATACGATCTACGTGTACCCGGCTTATTCTATATACCTTGGGGGCTTGCAAAAAAAAGCTTGCCGAATCTAGTCTCAAGTACAGGGAGCACTAGTCATATGCAGTCGGCGTACAGAAAAGTCTTGACTCATGGATAACCCAATAATCTATCTCAAGTACGAGTAGATGAGGCATGTTGAATCCAGAAGTCGACTTCTATATGAGCCTTTATATTTTCTTTCTGCATACATTAGCATCATCACATACTCTATTTATTTTCCAAAAAATATATCTTGATCATTGACCTGTGTGACTCAGTATGACACAAAAGATGCTCATACTGACTCATAGGGATTATAGCTCAAAAAATTCTCTATGACTCAGTATGACACACAAGATGCTCTTACTGACTCATGGGGACTACAATTTTTTTCATTACATCTTTTGCATATATAAAGTCGACTTCGGTCGCGACGGCTATCGCCATATATATAAAGTCGACTTCGGTCGCGACTGCTATCGCCATATATAAAGTCGACTTCGGTCGCGACGGCTATCGCCATATATAAAGTTGACTTCGGTCGCGACGGCTCTCGTCATATGTATACATATCAACATTCGTCGAACCGGCCCTCGCCGACTTATTTGGAAGCTGGGAATAAAACGCATCGTGTCATATCTATGTGACTTCGCAGATTCAAAGATAGACCTATGTGACTCGGCACTGCACACAGATGCACACACCGACTCATAGGGACTACACCTCAAGGTTTCTTCTCAAAAGAAGACTCGGTACATAACCCAGTTGAATACACCGACTCTTGGGGAGTAATAGTTCAAAACATCCTTTAGAAAATATGCAAGAAATTGTTAAGTCCCAGGTTGCTGCAAGCAAGAAAACCTGACACTTGGAGGCTACACTACTTCGAAGGAAGTTTCATGACAACAAATTCTTCTTTGATGACCTGGTACGACATGTAAACATGACCACACCATCTCATGGGGACTACATAAAGATCTGTCCTACAAGTCGATCTTTCCTACAAGTCGATCTGTACTATGAGTCGATTCACAGATACTACTCTATGCTCAATCGACTCAGGGGGCTAGAGATGCATGCACTATCATAAACAATTGGCTCTCATCCACTATGAGAAACATTTAAGTCAGGAATAAAACCGACTCATGGACTCATGGACTCAATGAAAGTTCATAGATTTCATTCACCAAACCAACTGGGTTTTACATCAAAGGAGGAAACCTTACAAGAAAAAGCCAAACTTTGCAAAATACTACTAAAATTAAATAAAAAACCACAGATTCAGACATCTTCTTCGGAGTTGGCTTCATCCTCTGTTGAAGCTTCTTCTTCACTAAGGAGTTCTTCATCACTAGAGCTCTCCACACAACAGCAAGCTCGGTCTCCATCCATGTCAAAGATCCTAGCTGACAAGGTGTCTTCACCATAAAATTTGAATACAATGGTGTCTCCTCGAGAAATATTCCTGGAACGAAGAAAAGTTTTCCAACCTTTCTCAAAAAACATGGTGCCTTGGTTAGAAAAACTAATTTTCACCCAGACAGGCCCATGAGGACATCCATCAGATCGGAGTCAAAGACCCGAAGGCGTCGAGTCAATCACAAGTCAAGAAAAAGAGTCAGGAAGTTTGATCCAGCGACGAATCGTCCAGATATGAACCAAGAACTCACTCCTTTCAGGAGAAGATGGGGGAGATTCAGAAGGAGAGGCAGCACAAGTGCTTCTTCCTCTACCTCTGCCGCGACCACGACCTCTACCACGGCCACGACCACGACCACGGACGCGACCTCAAGTACTTGCACGAGGATCAGGCTCGTTGGATGCCAAAGGCGAAGAGGTTTCTAGCTTAGGTGCCATGGAGAAAACAGGAAGAGGAAGAAGAAGATGGATACGCTTGAAAGATCAAGCTATCCAAGGGATATTTATAGTAGACTCATGGAGAGGGTCCATTAAATGCCATAAAAAATAAGGGATAACTACCCATGGTAGATGGCATTTATGGAAATACTCCTCGATTCCCACAACAAACATCAATGCCTCTAACCGGCGTTTCGGGCAAAGTGATCATAAAAACCAAACCGGATCTTTGACCAAAGGCCAAAGGAAAAATCTTCAAGTAAAAAGAAATGAGAAGCCAAAAAGTGTTAGGCGTCGACTTCTAGTAAAGCATCAGATGATAGCCGACTCAACCAGAAGAGACGACTTCATGGAAATAAAGGAATCAAAACAAGGTTGAAGAGAGACGACTCTGACTGCCAATCAACACCAAGCATAAAGTCGGCCCTGATCCATGAAGAGCCGGCGGCAATGAAGAAGATAAAGAAGATTGTGTGAAGACTAAAGCATCACAACAACCCTGGGGGCTAATGTCGGGGGGGACGAATCAGGCCCATAGACCCGGCATTAGGAACCTTTGGGCCGACTCATATGGAGGCCCACAAAGAAGACCCGACCAGGAGTCTGACGTGTCAAGCGTGAAGATTGAAGCCCTAGAAGGAATTCGACTTACCTTGTATAGCATGTAGCAAACTTGTAAAGTAGAATAGAACTCCACATCGTGTAGGAGTCGGACTCTAGGGATCCCGGGACCCAGCACCTTTATTAGCCGAGGACCACGAGAGCCAGAGGGGAATTGACCTCAAGCCAGGATTAGACAACTCGCGCTATAACCTAGATCTTCACGAGAGTAAGGTTGCGAAACATCATCACTGTAATTGATATGATCGACTCTTCCTATTGAAGAGCCGATCCCCCTATAGTAAAAAAGCAGGAGTAGGTCTTTACCGCCTCGACGGGGCCGAACCTGGGTAAATCGTCGAGTCACGTGCCTATGTCGACTCTCACCTCGAATTCGCCTCGCAGCAAAGGTCCCATGATAAGTCCGACTCTACGGACATCTACCGTGACTTTCCCACGACAGTACCCGCGATGTAGATAACTGTACCACTAGAAGTGCAGTTCTCTTAGCCCACGCTGCAGGACTCTACGTCCTCTAGCACCGTGTCTAGAAAACACGTGCAGGTACATTTGTAGGATTTGTTTATTCTGCAATATTATTTGTTTATACAAGTTTTTGAAAATTTCCAGCATACACATAGCATTTATATATACAGTAGTATCACACACATATAAAGCACATCATATCATAGACATGCAATAGGCTCATTGATCATCATATACATATCATCTGATGATCATAATATCCAACACAAAGATTTTTCCTAGTTTAACTTCGATAACAACAAGTATCAAAGCCATAATATCCAACACAAAGATTTTTCCTAGTTTAACTTCAATTACCTAATTGTTCGAATTCACTATACTAACTAGGAGCTACTCAACACGCGAAGGTGAAAGGAAATAAAACCAAAAATCACGTCCAAATTCTCCATAATAGAGAATAGAGAACAACTTGTCTTCCGGTTGTGGTTTCTACTGGACCAGTATCTTCCTCCATGCTTTGATTTTGACACAGCCATCGGTTCCACTTTCAATGTTGTAATCATGTTTGAAAGGATCACTCCATGGCTGTGCACAAACAATGTTGACTTCGCCGCCTCTCAATCCCAGCATCCAACTAGGCGTAGCAGCTTGCGGGATCCTCTATTGAAGAACATACATATTAGTAGCATAGTTAGCAATGGAGTATACTTAATAAGAATGCATTTTTGAAGAAGATAGGCTACTGACAGAATGGTAAAACTCTTACCAGGCTAGGACATTTAAGCATATAGTCCTCCAACCAAAGGAAAAATGGCACGTATGATCCAAAAGGTGGGCCAGCCTTGAAATGGATCGCATACGAAGGTAACAATTTAAGAACTTTGATAAATTGATCTTGTTCGAACCAGGACAAATGGGCCTTTGGAACCGGGACAAATGGGCCTCTTTCTACCAGTTTTCATTCATACTTAGGTCCAAGCCATCATTATAAAAGGTATTATCAACAAGCTTCTGTACTTCTTCCGTGGCAAGAACATAAGCTAGCAATTATAAGTAAGTTGTTAACATTTGGAAGCAAAGAAAAATAAGTTGTAGAATTAACAAAAATTTTGTTTAACAAACTCACATGAAGATCGAACTGGAATCATGTCGCCTAGTTCCACCGAAATTTCATCATCACGAAAAACATCGGTGCCTCGACGACGACGTCCAAGATCGAATGCTATCTTCATATTATCATCAAATGCATATGTCTTGCATAATGCATCCCATTTTGAACAGCCAAAGAATGTGGCCTCTAGTTCATTAAAGATGTTAACCTTAAGAACGAAATGTTTCGTCTTAAGTTTAACTTCTTTTTTAACAGTTTCTTCAAAATCATGAACATTGATCTTGTCACAAACGTGACGTCTTGCAAAGCAAGGGATGCACTACTTGAATTATAAAAAAATGACGCGTTAAAACAAAAACTTAAGTCATGCATGCTTAAATAAGAAGAACATGTCGTTGAAGTTGAATACCATACGGTTTTTGAAGCCAGACCTAAGCGCGAGGGAGAAGTATGTGTCTTGATCCAACACATGATCGTTGCATCGACCCGCGTCGTCGTGACAATACTCGCACTTGGGAGACATTTTCTGTTTTCATAATTCAAAAGATTAATTCAAAGTCAACACATATATCATGAAAAGTACAAAAGTAATCATGACAAGTAATACAATTGTGCCTCATACTTTCATTAAACATACACAAGCAACTACAGGGATGGAGCGAGCGAGCCAAGTAAGATGCACAAGTTCCATACTTGTGCATATCACAAGGCTCACTCGACCAACCCTGCTGTCACATGGAGTCACAATGGTTTTAATCATCGGCATTTGAAACAAAAATGAGTAAAATAATGATGAAGTACAAAAATTCCTAATACCTACATTGGACACACACAAGCGATTTCAGGGATGGACCCAATGACCCAATTAGGATGCACAAGTTCCGTACTTGTGCATATCACAAGAATCTCTGGCCCATCCCCGATGTCACATAGTGCCACAATTAATGCATTTTAATCATCGACATTCTAAAAAGAAGGAAAATAATGATGAACTCGAATAAAATTGCAACAATAATATTTTATCATATAATATCACCAATACATCTCGAGTAATCCAGTGAATGCAACAATAGTATCACTAATACATATCGAGTAATCCAGTTAATGCAACAGTAATAATATCACATAATATATCACTAATACATTAAACGACGTTGGCTCCCGGTCCCTGAGCCCTGGGTGGTGGACACCCAAAGAGAAGGAACCATCACAAAGTCATAGCCCGACTGAGGTCCCTAAAGAACCTGCCAGGTATTGGAGAACCTGACGTCCAACGCGACCATGTAGCGGCGGACGTACTCGTCCTCCTCCCTGACATGCCAGCGTACACCGCCTCGTGGGCCGGCTCCCTCTGCACCCTTTGTGGCCCACGCGATCGCCACCAAAGAAGCTCCCGATCAACGACAAGACCCGGATTCCTCACCAAGCGGCGCGCCCCAAAGACCACCTCCCAGTGCCAGCCCGACGGAGCCCAGTCCCGGACATTGCGCATCCCATCAAGCAGATGCTCGCCAACCCGGCGGAGACGAGGATGCGAGCGGGGCATCATCGCCGAGACCTTATTTAATACAAAGTTTTATTAAAACGGGTGAAAAAATATACTAACTAACAAATTAATAAATTAAGACGAAAGTACTTTTAAATAGTGCCTCATATTTAGATTCGACACATAAGCGATTCCAGGGAGAGTGTGGCAGGAAACCTAAGTAGGATGCACAAGTTCCGTACTTGTACATATCACAAGGGTTCCCTTCACACTCTCCCCGATGTCACATAGTGTCACAATATATTTTAATCATCGGCATCGAGAAAAAGTAATGACAGAAAGTAATTTGATGCCGAAACACCGTTTAATTTCCGTTTCGACAAATATCGGGCACTCGATATGTCCTACTTTTCTAGCACAAGTCATGCCGAAATCCATGGAAGTTTTTGGCATGACATTTGCTAAAAATTGGACATATAGAGCGCCTGATGACGGGGATCAACCCCGGCAAATCCCATGGTCAGGGACCCTGGGTTAGTCATGAGATGCACAGGTTGGACGATAGCTCGTCGGCAAACAGGGAGGCTCGCTCCTGCTTGATATTATTGATGGGGGAGATGCGATTACAGTGGAGGCCAAGGCTGGAGCGCTCAAGGCTCGGGTTACAGGTAATATTAGATGTCTTTGGCGTCGCCCCTCCTAGCCCTTATATATTGGGCTAGGTCTCGGGAGTTCATCTACGTTTACAGGTAAGCTTTCCTAACCCTAGCTTGCTCCGTACGGCAGGTCTTCGCACCTTCCTTATGAGTCGTGGACTCCTACGTCGGTGCCAACTAGCGGGCCGAGGCCGTATCTTCATGGGCCTTCTGTCTTCATGGACACCAGGTAGGCTTATCCGTAGGAGTCGTGGGGTCACCCCCTCGTCAGTAGCCCCCCGAGTGCCTGGGGGACTCGAAGAGTCACGCAGGGACTCGAGTACATTTATTTGTCGGTTATTGGTATGCGCGGTTTATCCGCGGGTCGCTGGCAGCCTGGTGGCCATGACAAAACCTGTTTCGAGGGATGCTAAGATGAAAGGGCCCAAGGAGTCGACGGGTCGAGCCTTGGTGAATTGCACTAGGGAAAATACCACAGTAGCCCAATCAAACCCACGTCCCTCGACGTGAGCTTGGAACACTGGTGTCGAGCAAAAGTCCGGCCGCTTCAGGTCTTACGGTGTTCATTTTCCGCCAGTAATGTGCATAGCCTAAGGCGCGTCCGCCCGGCTTTTCTATCATCCGCAGCGCATGGGAAAGGTTGGGAGTGAAATCGCTCTTCGGCAAGTCCCAGCCCGGTCGTACTTCGCAGCGGGGTCTTACCTACACGCTAATCTTGCGTGGCATCTGGGCACAATGTATCGTGTTCCAGGAATGTGTGTTTTTGAGGCGCGGAGCCTTATAGCATTGCACCCGCTTCGAACAAAACATCAAGCGAGCTGTTCACTCATTCACCCGAGGAGCTTTCTTTCGAGTGCTCAGTCAGGGGGTTTTTCGCGATTAATCACTCGAATGCCATTTCGGCTCTTGAGTTGAGGGAGCACCTGAGACTCTTAGCGCCGTATGGTCTTGGCGAATGCATGTTGGTCTTACGTCGGGTTGAGGGAGCACCCGAGACTCTGATGGCTTCTCGCCCTTCGTTGGTTACCCCAAGTGGAAGGTTGAGATGTAGCGCAGCAGCAAGTTTCCCTCGGTGAAGATACCAAGGTTTGTCTCCAGTAGGACTCCAGAGATGATAAGTAGGTGTCAGCGGCGCAACTGACGTGGACCTGCACACAGACACAGATAACTTTGTTCCCAACGAAGTTCAGAGAGGTTGTCAATCTCTCCGGTCTTGTTGTTCACAAAGGGTAAAACACAAGGGATAATGATAGCAACTAAAAGTAAAAACAGGAAAGTAAATAAAGCGTGGAAACAGTAATAAGGATATGGACCGGGATACGTGATGTTCACTAGTGATGTCTCTCTCCCAAAAGACGATAAAACTGCTATGCAAGGTAAACAAATTACAGAAGGGCAATTGACAGGATTATGAACGCACCGCAATGCTAACTATGCTACAAAAGAAAGGAAGAGGCTCAAAAGCACGGGCAGTACGCCAAGATAAGTAGACTGTAATCCAACTGCATCTACTACTAATCATCCACCTTGAGATATCTATCCAGAACATCTCGCTGGTATTAAGTTGCGAGCCCCACCCAAAGTGTAAACCCAAAGCAACAGACAACTGCATTAAAAAGAACTTTGCGTAAAGTAAACAATCCTTGTAATCGCGGTTACAAGCACCGTTGTTTTCCCCCTTGTGGCAACAGCACATCCCCTAGACTCATGTTTCTGTCACTCAAGCGTGTCATCGGGGGGCATGAACCCACAATCGAGCATAACAATCCCTCTTGGAGTCACTACCTACTACTTGGCCAAAGCAATAAACAGCAACGGAGAACATGCAAGAATTACTTAGGAACAAAAATATAAGAGATAAAAAAAATATTACTCTATCACAATCTGAACATAATCTCATAATCCATCAGATCCCTCCAAACTCAGCATAGCAACAGCAGAAATATTACAAAAGTGCCTCGATCATGTAGGGAAGCTCACGAGGTCTAATCCATGAAGAACAAAGAGGGGAGGAGAACATCACATAGCTACTGATCACGGACCCATGGTCCAAGGAAAACTACTCACAAGACATCCGGGGAGCATACATGGTGGAGAGGAGACTCCCGGAGGTCAATCCTCCCTCCGGCAGGGTGCCGGGAAGAGGTCTTCTGGTGCTCCCGATCTCAGAAGCGCGGCGGCGGCGGAACAGAGGCGAGATTGAAAAATAGGGTTCTGTCTTCGGAGTTTCCCCGTGACGGAGAATAAATAGGAAAAGGGGGGCAGCCAGAGGTGGACCAGGGGGCCCAGGCGCCCCCCTGGCGCGGCCAGGGGTGGAGCCGCGCCGGGTGGCCGCCTGGGCCCCCCTGGCTCCCCTCTGGCCCCACTCGGGCTCTTCGCGAAGCTTCCTTCACGCAGATTTTTTATCTGAATTTTCCCGAATTTTTCTGGCACTTTTTATATGGGGGAAAACTGAAATAGAAAAACAGCAGAAAACAGGAACTGGCACTGGGTTGCACTGAGTTAATAGGTTAGTCCAAATATGATCAAAAGTGTATGAAAGTGTATCTAGATCATAGCAATATCACACAAAACATGCATGGAGCAAGCAGAAATTATAGATACGTTTTGGATGTATCAACATCCCCAAGCTTAATTCTTGCTCGTCCTCGAGTAGGTAAATGATGACAGCATAATTTCTGTGGTGACATGCTAGCAACCATAAAAGAACTTTGTAGAGTAAAGCAATCAAGGTTAGAGATTCAATTAAAGTCATAACATGCAAGAGTCTATATTAGCATTGAAACAAGTAACAAAAGAACATTAGGTGCAAGAGCTCTCGCTGTCCGTGACTCGAATGTCTCCAAATGGTGTTTGCGTGCAAGAAGGGGGATAGGGAATACGAGAAAAACATTTTTGTGTTGAGAACTCAATCTACTAAAGTTTCACACTTGGTCTTCTTTGGAATCTTATCTTGACTCGTCCCCAGACCACTAGCCAAGTACAAGTCAATTTGAACCACTCCTTTTTGATATTTTGAGCACTCATGCAATGGATGAGCGTAGGCACGAGAGTTGACACTTAAGGTGGCAAAGAGAGAAATATGGTGGAGGAGGAAAACAAAAAGGATGAGAAAGGCTCACATCAATGAGGACAATCATAGGCAAGAGATGCCAAATGATAGAAATGATGTGAGGAGTAGGGATTGCCATGCAATGGATGCACATACGAGCTAAGAAGCTCTCCAAAGGAACTAGTGGGAGTGCATCTAACTTGCTCGCTCATGAAGACCTAGAGCTCGTTTGAGGAGGCTCATCCTTGGAATATGCAAGCCAAGTTCTATAGTGTGAAGGTCCCCACATAGCTATATGCATAATGATCATCTCTATGGGGTACAAGGATATAAAGGGAGTACTAGTGTGGATCTCTCAAAAGGATAGTAGTGTTGCCCCTTTCTCTCTTTTTTTATTTCTTTTTCTCTTTTTTTCTATTTTTTTGTATTTTTTTGTGGCCTCAATGGCTCTTTCTATTTAACTCTCATTTGTCCTCTTTGGGATCTTTTATTGTGTCCACTTTGGGATCTTTTCCTCACTTAAGGGCAACACTCTATTTTACAAGAAGGTAAAGGAGATCTTTCACACTTTAAAAGGTACTCAAAATCATAAAGAAGATGTAACTATCATGATGTATGCAATGTATGTCGCTGCCAGTGTAGCAGGAACATGTATGAAATGAAGATCAAGTCATGAAGAGGTGGATGTTTCATGGCAATATATGTCGAAAGGCTATGGAAATGCCTTGATAGGTAGGTATGGTGGCTGTTTTGAGGAAATATATAAGGAGGCTTATGATGACAGAGCGTATCATGCCAAGGGTTTGGATGTACCGGCGAAGGTGGACACCAACTCTCGGAGTGAGAAGAAGGCAATGCACGACACGGGAGAGGCTAGCAAATATGGGAAGGTGGAAGTGGCAACTTTCAATACTTACATTAGTCCGAAGAACTCATGCACTTATTATCGGTAACTCTCAATCTAATAAGGAGGTTCACAAAGAGACAAGTACCCCGAGGAGGAGTGTATGGGGGTTTGGTTATCCTTGTGCATCCTCGACTCATGGTACGTGAGTGTACTCTAATATTCGATCCCTCCAAAGATTAGTGATCCATCTAGTAGCTAGAGTTCTCAACTAGTTTTGTAGGTTTTGAAAATAAACACGGATTGCCCAAAATACGACACCTATCACTAATAGGCAAGAGCTCTTGACACCAAAAGTTCAAACATTACTCACAACAATACCTCAAAACTATTGCAAGTTACTACTAGAGTTAAATCGCAACCTCACTTACCTACTTTAAAAACAAGACACAACTCAGTGCAACAACCAACTCTCTTTAACAAGATAAACATGAAAACTAAAAAGAGTTGCAGCAACAAACTAAACAAAAGCCAAGGCTCTTTCTAAAGACAAACTAAGACTAAAACTAAACATGGCAGTAGCTATGAAAAGATAAAGAACACACAACAGCAAAAAGATAAGCAGGAAAAATCCTATGATGTGTTCTAAATTTTGAAAGTGGAGCGTGTTTCTCTCCCACACAAAGTAAGACGGGATCTAACTTGTTATGAACAGCAAGCTAATCTAAAGAAAACTAAAAACAAAACCTAAGAGCGAGACGCTCCAAGCATAGCACATAACGCATGAAGTGATAAAAATATAGTGAGACGAAGGACGAACTGATGATTGTTGATGGAGAAGGGGATGCACAGGGGCATCCCCAAGCTTAGACGCTTGAGTTTCCTTGAATATTTATTGGGGATGCATGGGGGCATCCTCAAGCTTGAGCGCTTGACACTCCTAGATCTTCTTTCATCATCTTCGATCGCACGCGTGAAAACTCCCTTCATACATAACTCATCATAAGCTGATTAGAGAGGTTAGTACCATTAATAAATATTTTTTACCTACTTGATATAAAGATATTCTTGAAGAGCTACTGTTTCTCAAGAGTGCCAAAAAAAATTTGCAAAGAAAAAGCAAGCTTAAGGTTTGCAAAAGTTAGGAAAGACAAAACGCGGCACAATCTTTGAAAAACAGAACAGCAGATAGTAAAGAATTTTTTAGGGGTACTCCTGCAACTCAAATCAAAAAACTCAGAACATACGGAAGTTTCGTAATTGTATAGAGCATATTGTGTAAAAATTTCAGCTCAAAAAGATGAACTGGGATTTTTCTGGAATGTTTCTGGTCACGAGGACAGAATCTGTTTTCTGGACATCATGTCACAACTTTTACTTCCCTTACCGTAAGAGGCTATAACTTGGCGCAAAGTTGAAAAATAAAGATACAATGATGTTGCTACAGTAGTAACAATCATCAAGACACAACAAAAGCAAAAAGAAAAACCTAAATTCGTTGCGGGCTACCTCCCGAAAGCGCTTTCTTTTATGCCTTTAAGCTAGGCATGAAGCAAAAGATCAAGTTGTATCAATCGAATCATTATCAAGATCATAAAAAAGATCTTCAATTGTACAACTAGTCTTAAGAGGTCTTTCCAATAAAGGCCTAATGAAGATACTTCTAGGGAGAAAACCAAAAGGCGGAAAATCAATGGAAGATTCATTTATAAAATTATCAAAGAGAGGTATTTCTTCCAAAGTTTTCACGGTTTCAACTTCTTTGGCAATAGGTGGTTTATTTTTAGGTCAGGGGACCTTAGGGACATAATTGAACTTAGGTTCCCTTCTTTCCGAAGTCTCTACTTTTTTTGGTTTGATTGAGGAAAAAGTAGTTCCTAGAGTATTAATGATTTCCTCAATGTTATCTATCCTAGAAAGATCCGTATCACGGGATTTGATGACCTCCAAAGTTTTAATAATTTTAAGCATGGAGCTATCAAGCCTATTCAAATTCCCTTGAATCTTGCGATCCAACTCATTTATCCTAGTTATACTTGGTATTTCTAACTCTATCTTTTCAAGTTTCTTCATAATGTGAGATAGAGTTATATCTTCTTGTATGCTAGCAATAGGGAGATTTCCAACAAGATTTTCAATAACACTAAGAGACTCCCAAGTCGGGGCTTCTAGAAAATTCCCATTGATAGCAGTATCTAATATGAACCTATTCCAAGGAGTAATCCCGACATAAAAATTTCTAAGCAGGATAGTAGTGGATTGCTTCTTGGTGGCTATTTTTTGAGAATCATTAATTCCATACCAAGCATCTCTTAAACTTTCTCCACCTTTTTGTTTAAAGGTGAGAACCTCTGCCTCAACAAAGGCAAAAGGGCCAGACATAATGACAACTACTAGCAAGATAAATATTCTTTTTGTAATTTTTGAAAAAAGACACAAAGATAAAAACTGAAAGGTAAACTAACAAGACTAAAAAACAAAGGTAAAGGGTAGTGTGCAACTCCCCTATCTTAGCACTCGGAGTCCCCGGCAACGGCACCAGAAATTCTCTTGATGGCTTCTCGCCCTTCGTTGGTTACCCCAAGTGGAAGGTTGAGATGTAGCGCAGCAGCAAGTTTACCTCGGTAAAGATACCAAGGTTTGTCTCTAGTAGGACTCCAGAGATGATAAGTAGGTGTCAGCGGCGCAATTGACGTGGACCTGCACACAGACACAGATAACTTTGTTCCCAACGAAGTTCAGAGAGGTTTTCAATTGATGCCCCACAGGCGTAAGGGATCGAGATAGTCTTCGCGGGTAAGTTAACCCAATTTATTGATTCGACACACGGGGAGCCAAAGAGTATTTATAAGCTTTGACAGTTGAGTTGTCAATTCAACCGCACCTGAAATATACTTGCTTGTGACAATAGATAAGTGGTAACGGTAATATGATAGTGGTAGTGGTAACAGCAAAAGTAACAACAAAAGCAACAACTAGTGACCAGCAGGATTAAAAACACTCTAGGCTAGGGAGATGGATGGTTGGGCGCTGCATGGATGAGAGTGAACATATAATAGATTCTAACACGGGGCAAGGCACACAGAAAAGCAATGATCACCTAGGAAAATATCAAACATTAGGCATGTATCCCGTAGGTAGTTGTGCGTGCTTGCAATAAGAACTTGCACAACATCTTTTGTCCTACCATCCCTCTACGAACGGGGCCAAAAAGGAACTTATGGAGATTAAGGTGCTCCTGTCAAAGAGCACCGGAACAAAGCAATAAACTCAATTGATACATGGAATCCTCAAATTATGGACCATCCCCTTTGGTATCCCAAGCTGTCACCTTTGGGATCGCCGGTTCCGGACCATAATAGGTGCATACAACTCATAGATAGGATCTAGAACACAAATATATTCATGAAAACACATAGGGTTCAGATCTGAAAACATGGCACTCGGGCCCAAAGTGACAAGCATTAAGAGCAACAAGTTGAAGCAAAGAAGATAAACACCAATCTAGATGATAGGCAACATGCCCCCAACAATCTGACGAACTATTACATGATCAAACTCATCCAATCCCTACCATCCCCTTTGCCTACAGCAGGGAATTACTCACACATATGAAGAGAAGTCATGGGGGATGGATGGAGTGGTGATGGCGATGGCGATGGCGATGATCTCCCCTCTCCGGAGGCCAAATCAGCCTCCATATTAGCCCTCCCGAAGAAGAACAGAGGGTGGCGGCGGCTCCGCGACGGAAACTGGGAAAACGACTCCTGTTCTGGGGTTTTCTCGTCACGGGGATAAATAGGAGTCTCGGTAGGGCACCAGAGGAGGGGGGAGCTGCCCAGGCGGCCAGAGGGCGCGGCCCCACCCCTGGCCGCGCCAGGGGGGCACCTGGGCCCCCCAGGGCTCCCCTCTGGTCCCACTTCTGGCTCCTGGCTCCTTCGGGTGCGTGGATTTTCTGGTAATTTTCTGGGAATTTTCTGGAACGTCTAAAAATCCATTTTCCTGCGCACAAATAAACCATACAGGTAGCTCTGCTGAAAACAACGTTAGTCCGGGTTAGTTTCGTCCAAATCATGCAAGAATGAGGGCAAAACAATAGCAAAAGTGTTTGGAAAAGTAGATACGTTTGAGACGTATCAACTCCCCCAAGCTTAGCATATTGCTTGTCCTCAAGCAATTCAGTTCAACGAACTGGACGCGATAAAGAAAACTTTAACAAACTCTTTTGCTTCATTAGATGTATATAAGCATGTGATACGTCCAAAACGTATCTATAATTTCTGCTTGCTCCATGCATGTTTTGTGTGATATTGCTAGGACCTAGATACACTTTCATACACTTTTGATCATAATTGGACTAACCTATTAACTCAGTGCACCCCAGTGCCAGTTTCTGTTTTCTGCTGTTTTTGTATTTCAGTTTTTCCCATTACTTAAAGTGTCCAAAAAATTCCGGAAAAAATGTATAAAAAATCAGCGTTCCAGAAGCTTCCTTACGCCCGAAGGAGAGCCAGAGGGCCACCACCAGGGGCCTAGGCGCCCTGGTGGCGCGACCAGGGGCCCACCCGCGCCGGGAGGCCGCCTAGGCACCCTGGGCACCGCATCGGACTCCCCTTTGGCTCCTATTTATTCTCCCATCGCGGAAACCCTGATTCCAGACCCCTTTTCTCCAGAAGCAATTCCGATCTCCGCCGCCAGCGCCGACAAGCTTCGGCGGACCAGAATTCCTGTGCCGGCACCCTGCCGGGACGGGGAAGTGCCCCCGGATTCATCTCCATCGACGTTGCTTCCTCCCTCCATGAAGCGGGAGTAGTTCTCCCTCGGGGCTAAGGTTTCTACCAGTAGCTATGTGTTCTTCTCTCTCTCCCATGATGTGATCTTCGTTGTGATCATAGGCTATGTTAATCTAGGGTGATCCCATGATATTTCCCCTTCCTCTATGTATTGGATTGATGTACTCAATTGATCTTATCCTGTATAATCTCCGAGACCAAGGTGACAGCGGTCTATTGGACATGGGTTAGAAGAATATTTTCATGAGTGATTTCCTCTTTTGTGTGTTGATTGAAGATTGAGAGTCTCTTGGTGCTTGTCTTTGACTATCCTTGAGATATGTTGTGGTGATTGTGGTACTCTCTTTGGATGGCCGCGGTGAGATTGGGAAATCCATAGATTGAGAACTACGAACTTTGAGGTGTGCTTTTGTAGCCCTACATAATTCTCATCCTCTCTTGACCACAAAGGAATGACCTCCGAGTGCGTCTCCATTGCATGTTTTATGGGAAATATCATGTGATTAGACTATGTTAATGTTGTTGGGAGTTGCCACTAGTGAAAGTATGAAGCCTAGGCCTTGTTTCCATCATTGTTACACCGTTTGCACTCGCTTTTGTTACTTGTTTCTTTGCTGCACTTTTTATTACAGATTTATATTACTTTGTTTTATCACACCTATCACCCATATTTTACCATCTCTTCGCCGAACTAGTGCACCTATACTACTCCTAGTTGTATTAGGTGTGTTGGGGACACAAGAGACTTCTTGTATCTTAATTGCAGGGTTGCTTGAGAGAGACCATCTTCAACCTCTACTTCCCTGAGTTCGATAAACCTTAGGTCATCCACTTGAGGGAAATTGCTGCTGTCCTACAAACCTCTGCGCTTGGAGGCCCAACATAGTCTACAAGAATAGAAGCGTGCGTAGACATCAGCATGTACTACGAAAAGAGTTTAGCAAGTATTGAAACAATGCTATAAGGACAATGCACGAAGCAATTGTTCTTTCATGTGATCAGTCACAAACAACTAAAAGCAAATAATAAGCTACTGAAAATCAAGACAGGATCACAATGCACATAGCTTGAACATACTTGAGTGTCATTTCGCTAGCTTCCATGAGTGAAGCAAAACATAAATGCAAAAACTCCTCCGGAGTTTTAAAGGTGACTAGAAATCAGTATTTCAGACTAGCAATAACACAAGCATGCAGAAGACAATGTGATACTTTGGGACAATGCATGTTACACTAAGAATAACAATTATGCTGTCATAGTTGGTGCTTTAAAGAAAGAAGGGGAGACTCTCGAACCATGGCTTTTGATGGCAAGGTTGAAAACCCGTGAAAGGAAGCAAAGACTAAACATGTGCCAGAGCTCTTGGTTTTGAAAACAAAGATAAAACTCTTTTGAGAAGTGCAACTTTCCAGTCAACGGTCAACGGTAAAGGTCTCTCAATATCTCCCATGCCAACCATATATAATGTCTTTTGCTTACACATATTCCCTTATCCATAAATCCTTTGATGGTCTACGGAACCTTTTATTTTGCCTCAAGGATGGAAGGAGTGTATTGTTCCATCTATCATAAGCAGCATTTGCTCCATTTCACTCCATCATCAAGTATGGGGGAGGTGTAACTCTCATATATTTTTTTGCGTTTTCTGGTTTGACTAGTTAAAACTTCCGTCAAAATATTTTTGGCATGAAAGATACTGATTTCCCCTCACCGCACCATGAGCTTGTACGGTTACAAAAGGGAAACTTTTGAATAAATTTCGAGATGGCACAAGAAAGTCTAAGTTAAGAGTGGCCGGTAAATACCACATATAGGTAGGTATGGTGGACTCAAATGGAACAACTGGGTTTTAAAAGGAGTTTGGAAGCACAAGCAGATGTCCGATTAGTGCGAGCGAAGGCTAGCAAGAGACTGGGAAGCGACCTACTAGAGAGCAATAAATGTCATAATCATGGAGAGCGACAAAGCAACATTGAATCGGGCATGAAAGTGATATAACTATTCTGAAACAAAAAGATCATCAAGGCAAAAATAGACTTTTTAGTCATAAGCATGTGTGAACATGTGCCAAGTCAATCCAAAAATTCTCCGAAGGGAAATACACTTCAGTATGCCAAACCATGAACAATGCAATGCATGTAAATCATTTCAATAACACATTATGTACTCTAGCTATTTGAGACTAGCCACAAGGAAATCATGAACACTGGGAAAGCATTGTAAACATAGCACTATGTCGCTACAAGATGGTCTCTAGATCATAAGTACAGGCATATGTACAGAAGTAGAAACAAGAAGAGTTCATACAGGTTTTCTTGTTGCTTCCCTTCCGTCGATCTTCGTCATTACTGCCTCGTCACTTGCACGATCGAACGTAGGAAATATAATCAAATGCCATCACGGACTCGAGCTGAACTCTGAAAACAAAGCAAACTAAAGAGAGAAAGGAAATCTTTTTGGGTTTTTCAAAGGTTAAAAGAAAGCAAGAGAAAAGAGAAAATATTTTTGTTGTTTTTGTAAAGAAAGAAAGAAAGAAATAAAAACGGAAAAAAGCTTCGAAAAGATCAAAGCGAATAAAATGGATAATACAATGGAAAAGTGAGAAGGGCACGTACTCCCCCAAGCTTAGGCTTTTGGCCTAAGTTGGTAGTAGCTAATGTCCCCAGGAGCCTCCTGCTCCAGGGTAGTACGGGTGAGTCCAAGGGTCGTATGAGGCTTCCGATGCGTACACCGAAGTCCTCGGATCCTCCCACGAAGAAGGATCCGCGCTCCAAGCAGAGGAAGACCCTTCACCAGACTGGGTGACGATCTCTCCTTGGAAAGGTGGGAACTCACCATGCTCCTCCTCGTCGGGCACAACCCCCTCCATGGGGTTATGAAACTGACACTGGACCACGAACTCATCAAACTGGATAACATCAAAGGACCATCCGTTCCTGCGAGAAAAATCAAACAAAAGAGGTGCAGGTAGACGGATCTTGCGTTCCGTGGTGGCCCCGAAACGCAAGATATAATCAAGGTTACCAAACTCGGAAGTCATGGTAACAAACTTATGCCTTTTCATAGCAGCAAGATCAAAACTTAAATAAGTAAAAGGCTTATCATCAGGGTGTGGGGTTCCATTAAGGGACTCTAGGATAAGTGTGGCGTAAACGCCACCAAATAAATCTCCCTTGTTACCGTTCATAGCAAGGCGTCGAGCAATTAAGGCACCCACATTATAATCAAACCTCCCTGAGAGGGCGGTTGCCAGAATAGCAATATCCGGCGCAGATATGTTGCTCGTGTTGTCACGAGCTAACATGCCTCTAGCAATATAATACGCAAAATACCTGAGGTGTGGGAATAAGATGCTGGAGATTTTTGACCGCTGAATATCCCTTGTATCCATGCTACAGAGAGAGTTGAAGACGGTTCTCAGCCCGGAGGGCTGAGAGCTCATCTTCGCCGTATGTCCAACGTTCGGCACACCTATTATTTCACAAAACTTTTCCAAAGGCATGGTCAAAAGATCATTGTAAATTTTAAACTCAACAAAACCAGCATCAAGGTTATATCTAAAACTGTTAATGAAACAGGAGGTGAGTTTTTGATACTGGGTAACACGGCACGTAGCGAGCCGCGTCAGACCTGCATTAGCACAAAGATTATAGAACTCCTCCTTAATTCCTGCAGCTTCTAGGAATTCATCGCACGGGAAAGTCATTGCACGTGCTGAATTTGTGTCTTCCAACAACTCTAAGGGCACATGATCTTCGTTGTAGCTCACCCTAGCAGTCGAGGGTGAAGCTGCAGCTCTTGTCACTCGATCGGAGCGCTCGGGTCTCTTCTTCCCAAGCCACCCCTTTGCTCTTCCTAGCAAACTCATTTCTGAAATTTTTGAAAAATTACAAAAACAAGGATTTAAACAAAGTGAGTTAAGGCAAACTACTCAACTCACTCACCTAAGGCATAAACTTGCATCAAAACTTGGAAAATAAATTTCTACACATACATGCAAGCTCATATAAACAACACCAAGAGCTACTAAATACTCACAAATGAGGCCACCAATCAAAAATCTAATTGGAGGGGTGAAGGAGTTACATACCAGGGAGTATTTGCTCAAAAATTCAGCTCGAATGGTGGGCTGTAGAGAGAGATCGAAAATCGCCTCCAAGAACAGCAAGAACGCAAAAAAAAGTGCAGAACTCATGGTTTTGGAGAGAGAAGAAGGAGGAGGAAGAAGACATACCTGGAAGTGGGGCCTGTGGGCCCCAGGCGCCCTGTGGGCGCGGCCAGGGGGCAGGCCGCGCCAGCTGGCCGCCTGGGCCACTGGTGGCCCCCCCCTGGTCAGCCCTAGGTGCCTCTGGGTCACTCCCGGCATGGAAATTTTTATTTTTATTTTTTTGGAATTTTTCTGAAAACTTCACTGTTGAAAATTTCTCGGAGTTCAAAAAGCTGCAAAACTTTCTGAAGACTTAAAGCGGTGATTAGTATTGTGAAGCTTCAAAAACATAAAAACTTGGTAAAGCGAAAAGAATGAAAGCTAAAGCAAATGAAAACATAACAAGATTAACTTTTTACCTATATAAAACAAGCTCACTAGTAAGGTTGATATACAGAACAAGAAGTCTCACCCCTTATGAAGTGATCATTGCACCTTTACTTTGATGGACATTGTCCCCACCATAATGGTTTTGTATTTGTGGTGCACATGTAGTGGACAGTCCCACTCTCCAATCTTCACGGTCTCGAAATTCTCTATAGAGTTAAGGCCATGCCTCTTGTCGATCTTCTTTGGAAAATACACCGTGTGTTCTTTATCATCAACGTTGAAAGTGACCTTTCCTTTATTGCAATCAATAATAGCACCTGCGGTGTTAAGAAAAGGTCTACCAAGAATAATGGACATGCTCCCATCCTCGGGCATGTCAAGCACAACAAAATCTATAAGGATCAAACAGTTAGCAACTTCAACGGGTACATCCTCACAAATACCTATTGGGACAGCTGTTGATTTGTCAGCCATCTGAAGGGAGATATCTGTAGGGATTAGTTTCTCTAAACAAAGCCTTTTGTAAAGAGAGAAAGGCATAACACTCACTCCTGCACCGAGATCACATAAAGCAGTTCTAACGTAATTATTCTTTATGGAGCAAGGAATGGTGGGTATACCTGGGTCACCGAGCTTCTTAGGAATCTTGCCACTAAAAGAGTAGTTAGCAAGCAAAGTAGATATTTCCTCATTAGGAACTTTCCTTTTATTAGTAACAATATCTTTCATATATTTCGAATAGGGAGGCAACTTGATAGCATCAGTCAAAGGGATTTGAAGAAAAAGAGGTTTCATCCATTCACAAAATTTATTATAATGCTCTTCTTCTTTAGATTTGAGGGACTTACCTGGAAAGGGCATAGGTTTCTGTATCCATGGTTCTCTTTCCTTCCCATGTCTTCTTGCGATGAAGTCTTCTCTAGAGTACCTCTTGCGTTTATCGGGTGATTCTTCTTCTCTTACCTTGGGTGGATCATCCTTCTCTGTGCCTTTTTCTTCAGGCTCGGCATCATCTTCTGTTTCAGCATCGGAAGTAGATATGCTGCTAGGATCAACAGCTGGCTTTTCACTTGTAATAGGATCATTGGTATTGTCATCCTCCTTGTGTTTCTTCTTCTTCTTTGGAGAGCTAACAGTCTCGTCTTCTTCTTGAACTTGAGAATCTTGCTCGATCCTCTTTGGGTGCCCCTCAGAAAGAGAGTGGGTCCTAGGTGTGTGTTCCACCCCTAGTTTTGATGCCATAAGCTTGTATGTCCTGTTTGGCATTATTAGCAAGCAAATATTTTTGCACATTAGAAATTTGTTCAAGCTGAGTTTGAACCATATGAAAGTGCCTAACAAGACATTTAACATCATTAACTGTTCTTTCTAGAACATCACATAAACTTTTGATAGCAAGAGAATTATCATGCAACTGACTTTGCAACTTCCTATTAAAATGTTCTTGCTTAACAATAAAATTATCAAGCTCATCTAAACATTGGTCGGGAGGCTTACCTTTAGGGATGTCACTTTCAGTAAAGTCTAATAGAGAGTGTACCTCTACCAAGGGAGGGTGAGTAGTAGGCTCACACAACTTCTCAATAGGCGGTAAATTCTTCACGTCTTCGGCTTTAATACCTTTCTCCTTTATAGACTTCTTTGCTTCTTGCATATCTTCGGGGTTCAGAACAAGCATGCCCCTCTTTTTCGGTGGTAGAAGTGGTTCAGGAACGGACCAATCTTCATAGTTCTTGGCAATTTTGCACATTAATTCTTCTGCATCATCCGGCGTTCTTTCCCTGAAAACACAACTAGCACAACTATCCAGGTAGGATCTGGAGTCATCGGTTAAACCAGCGTAAAATATATCAAGAATTTCATTCTTGGGGATTCCATGTCCCGGCATAACCTTAAGTAAATCACAAAACCTCCCCCAAGCTTTAGGGAGGTGCTCATCCTGCAATTGTTTAAAGTTATAGATTCTTTGCAAAGCAGCATATTGCAGATGAGTTGGGTAATTTTTATCAACAAAGAATTGGACTAAGTCCTGAGGACTCTTAATGGAACCATAGGGTAGTGCATCATACCATGATTTAGCGTCTTCCTTCAAAGAAAAAGGAAAAAGCTTGGCCACATAGAAGTTTCGTATCTTCTCATCAGTAGTGAATAGGTTTCTTAACTTAGCGAGTTTGGTCAAGTGTGCTATAGCATCATCATTTTCTCTGCCATAAAAGGGGTCAGCCTCGACTGTAGATATAAGTGAAAGATCAACAGAGAAATCATAATCAGGATCAGTGATGCATATAGGGGATGTGGCAAATTTAGGATCAGGAATAACTTTGTTCTTCATGGAGTGCTTTTTGAGCAACTTCTTAACAACACCAGGGTCAGAGTCGACACACTCTCTGAGTTCCCTGCAAAAATCATCAAGAGTAACATAATCATCATCAAGGATTCTCCCCTTGAGTTCATCTAAGCACGGGTAACCAAAGGTTTTGCAGGTAGGAATATATGTAGCAGGGGTCTCGGTCTTGGATTTTGCTGCAGCCTTAGCAGTCTGAGTTTCAATATAGTGACCAAGAAAAGTAGCATCATCAAGAGTAGTGGAAGCATCATCAAAAGTATCGGACATAGTAACAGACTCAATAGAAGCATCATGTAGTGGTGGTGAAGTAAACTTACTCATAAAAGAAGGTGAATCAAGTGTAGCACTAGTGTTCAGAACAGTACCTTTTCTTGTACGGGATGGTAAGATCGGAACCTTGGGTCTCCTTTCTTACCCATAGCGGATGATATGAAGCAGGCAGGATACTTCAAGTAGACTTGTAAATATTGCTATGCTCCCCGGCAACGACGCCAGAAAACGCTGCTTGATGCCCCACAGGCGTAAGGGATCGAGATAGTCTTCGCGGGTAAGTTAACCCAATTTATTGATTCGACACACGGGGAGCCAAAAAGTATTTATAAGCTTTGACAGTTGAGTTGTCAATTCAACCGCACCTGCAATATACTTGCTTGCGACAATAGATAAGTGGTAACGGTAATATGATAGTGGTAGTGGTAACAGCAAAAGTAACAACAAAAGCAACAACTAATGACCAGCAGGATAAAAACACTTTAGGCTAGGGAGATGGATGGTTGAGCTGCATGGATGAGAGTGAACATATAATAGATTCTAACACGGGGCAAGGCACACAGAAAAGCAATGATCACCTAGGAAAATATCAAACATTAGGCATGTATCCCGTAGGTAGTTGTGCGTGCTTGCAATAAGAACTTGCACAACATCTTTTGTCCTACCATCCCGCTATGAACGGGGCCAAAAAGGAACTTATGGAGATTAAGGTGCTCCTGTCAAAGAGCACCGGAACAAAGCAATAAACTCAATGGATACATGGAATCCTCAAATTATGGACCATCCCCTTTGGTGTCCCAAGTTGTCACCTTTGGGATCGCCGGTTCCGGACCATAATAGGTGCATACAACTCATAGATAGGATCTAGAACACAAATATATTCATGAAAACACATAGGGTTCAGATCTGAAAACATGGCACTTAGGCCCAAAGTGACAAGAAATAAGAGCAACAAGTTGAAGCAAAGAAGATAAACACCAATCTAGATGATAGGCAACATGCCCCCAACAATCTGACGAACTATTACATGATCAAACTCATCCAATCCCTATCATCCCCTTTGCCTACAGCAGGGAATTACTCACACATGTGAAGAGAAGTCATGGGGGGTGGATGGAGTGGTGATGGCGATGGCGATGGCGACGATCTCCCCTCTCCGGAGGCCAAATCAGCCTCCAGATTAGCCCTCCCGAAGAAGAACAGAGGGTGGCGGCGGCTCCGCGACGAAAACTGGGAAAATGACTCCTGTTCTGGGGTTTTGTCTTCACGGGGATAAATAGGAGTCTCGGTAGGGCACCAGAGGAGGGGGAAGCTGCCCAGGCGGCCAGAGGGCGCGGCCCCACCCCTGGCCGCTCCAGGGGGGCGCCTGGGGCCCCCAGGGCTCCCCTCTGGTCCCACTTCTGGCTCCTGTCTCTTTCGGGTGCGTGGATTTTCTGGTAATTTTCTGGGAATTTTCTGGAACGTCTAAAAATCCATTTTCCTGCGCACAAATAAACCATACAGGCAGCTCTGCTGAAAACAGCGTTAGTCCGGGTTAGTTTCGTCCAAATCATGCAAGATTGAGGGCAAAACAATAGCAAAAGTGTTTGGAAAAGTAGATACGTTTAAGACGTATCATCAATCTCGCCGGTCTTGTTGTTCACAAAGGATAAAACACAAGGGATAATGATAGCAACTAAAAGTAAAAACAGGAAAGTAAATAAAGCGTGGAAACAGTAATAAGGATATGGACCGGGATACGTGATGTTCACTAGTGATGCCTCTCTCCCAAAAGACGATAAAAATGCTATGTGAGGTAAACAAATTACAGAAGGGCAATTGATAGGATTATGAACGCACCGCAATGCTAACTATGCTACAAAAGAAAGGAAGAGGCTCAAAAGCACGGGCAGTACGCAAAGATAAGTAGACCGTAATCCAACTGCATCTACTACTAATCATCCACCTTGAGATATCTATCCAGAACATCTCGCTGGTATTAAGTTGCGAGCCCCACCCAAAGTGTAAACCCAAAGCAACAGAAAACTACATTAAAAAGAACTTTGCGTAAAGTAAACAATCCTTGCAACCGCGGTTACAAGCACCGTTGTTTTCCCCCTTGTGGCAATAGCACATCCCCTAGACTCATGTTTATGTCACTCAAGCGTGTCATCGGGGGCATGAACCCACAATCGAGCATAACGTTCCCTCTTGGAGTCACTACCTACTACTTGGCCAAAGCAATAAACAACAACGGAGAACATGCAAGAATTACTTAGGAACAAAAATATAAGAGATAAAAACCAAATATATTACTCTATCACAATCTGAACATAATCTCATAATCCATCAGATCCCTCCAAACTCAGCATAGCAACAGCAGAAATATTACAAAAGTGCCTCGATCATGTAGGGTAGCTCACGAGGTTTAATCCATGAAGAACAAAGAGGGGAGGAGAACATCACATAGCTACTGATCACGGACCCATGGTCCAAGGAAAACTACTCACAAGACATCCGGGGAGCATCCATGGTGGAGAGGAGATTCCCGGAGGTCAATCCTCCCTCCGGCAGGGTGCCGGGAAGAGGTCTTCTGGTGCTCCCGATCTCGGAAGCGCGGCGGCGGCGGAACAGAGGCGAGATTGCAAAATAGGGTTCTGTCTTTGGAGTTTCCCCGTGACGGAGAATAAATAGGCGAAGGGGGGCAGCCAGAGGTGGACCAGGGGCCCTAGGCGTCCCCCTGGCGCGGCTAGGGGTGGGGCCGCGCCGGGTGGCCGCCTGGCCCCCCTGGCTCCCCTCTGGCCCCACTCGGGCTCTTCGCGAAGCTTCCTTCACGCTGATTTTTTATCTGAATTTTCCCGAATTTTTTTGGCACTTTTTATATGGGGGAAAACTGAAATAGAAAAACAGCAGAAAACAGGAACTGGCACTGGGGTGCACTGAGTTCATAGGTTAGTCCAAATATGATCAAAAGTGTATGAAAGTGTATCTAGGTCCTAGCAATATCACACAAAACATGCATGGAGCAAGCAGAAATTATAGATATGTTTTGGACGTATCAGACTCTCATAAGTGCAAGTGGTCACTCGAGCACATGGCTGACCTTTAGGTGAGGGAGCACCCGGGACTCTTATGATGTACTCTCCCGATGGGAGTAAGATGTTTTTTCTTCATCGGGAAAAAGATCTGAGAGATGGAATCTCAGGGCCTTGATGTCTGTTTGGTTTTATTCGCCGCTTGTCAGGGATAGCGATGCCTATGTTTGATGGCTGTCAGGGATGCTTTGCCAGTGAACCGTCACGTCTGCATGACCGGTCATAATAATGGTTGTTGTGGCGTGCGGCAGGTGCCGGTTGAGTTTCCGATACGCGCGTTGGAAACGCGCGTAAATTGACGTGTCTTGCGCGCAGTGAGTCTCGTGGGAGAGCATCTTGGTCTTGTTGTCTGAGACGTCTGTGATGTTTGGTCTTTGAATTTATTGCTGCTGTCGTCTTGGCTTCTCTGTGCTTTGAGGTTTGTTGTTCTATAAATAAGCCTTTCTCTTCCACAGCGTTCCGCCTCTATCCAGCTTGCTGCTTTTGCCTTTTCCTTCTTCTCTTGTTCCTCTCATGGCTCCCAAGCGGGGTGTTCACCGTGGCCGTGTTCGTCGTGGCCGTGGTGGCCGTATGCCACGCTCATGCCTCGGTGGTCGCCATGGTGCGGCGCCAGTGCCTTCCTCTTCTCCCTTGGAGGAGGGATTCTGGCGCTATGACTTTCTTTTACATGTTCGTGGCCAAAGTGCCAATCGCGTTCTTCTTCCTTCTGCTTTTTCCGCCATTGTCTC
Source organism: Bromus sterilis (assembly GCA_950022295.1). Lineage (NCBI taxonomy): Eukaryota > Viridiplantae > Streptophyta > Magnoliopsida > Poales > Poaceae > Bromus > Bromus sterilis. The sequence continues at coordinate 297,511,065 of OX465601.1, read as the reverse complement.
TGAACGTGGCTTCGATGGCTTGCTTCTGCATCTTCATGGGAGCTGTCGATCTCCTTCTTATGTTGACTTGGAGGTTGATAGTTCCCGCTTGATTTTTCTTGGCTCTGGTTGGAGTTTGTTTGCTCGGCGATTGAGTTTGCGAGATGGTGATGTGCTCAGCTGTCGTTTTGACAGCGAAAGCACTGCCAGTGTCCGCGCGTTCGAGCCGAGTGCTAACAACAAGGATCCGCGCCGGCAGGAGTCGAGAAGCAATAGCTCCACAAAGTCGAGGAGTCGTTCGCCTGCGTCTTTGACTGCTTCTTCATCCAGGGACTCTTCTGGTGCTGGTGGTGAGTCGTCTTCAACTGCTTCCCCCTCTGGCTCTGAAGAAGATCGATGTCAAGCCACCGGTTAAACGAGCGCGGTAGGCGACCTTGTATAACTGGAGGAAGCGGCGTCATCTTTGCCGGCAGCATGGGCGGAGCTGGAGAAGAAGCTAGAAGAGCAGGAGAAGAAGCTGGTGGAGCATCTTCTTCAATGGCTCCGCAAATAAGTCTAGCTTCACCTTTTTTTTATGTCATTGACGTCATGAGCCTGTTGCTTCGACTCCTCCTTTGTCTGTGATGATGCTCTTGTACTAGAGTCGATTACCCCTCATGGGCACACATGTAGAAGTCATAATTCCTTGGGTGATTCCCTCTTGTAACAGGAGCTGCCTTCTATCCAATTGTAGTTGAGTCCTTTTGTACTGAAAATGATCCTTGTGATGTAAACTGAGCTTGAGTCTTTTGCAATAGAATTTTATCTTTGGGCTTTGGCGCGGCCGAGAACTGTGGTCGAGTCCTGATCGAGAGCTGTGTTCGAGTCCGCCCAAACTTTGCAATGTGAGTTCTATCGGGTGCGCGACAGCGCTCCCGATGGGAGTAGCCCCCGAGGCTACGTTTGAGTTGTAGAGTCAAGCGTAGGCTTTAGATTTGTTTCCCTTGTCGTTCTTCCGTTAATTTCTGTCCTTTTATCGGGTGCGCGTCAGCGCTCCCGATGGGAGTAGCCCCCGAGTCTTTAGGTGATCGTTGGCGATCGGGTGAAGACTAAATGAGTCTGTGCTGTGCTTCCTCCAAAGTTTCTTCAGATGTCTTTCGAGCCTTGTTTTCAGCAGGTGGGGCTGGCCGGGTATTTTTTGCTTGAGCGTTTTTTAAGCTTCAGACTGTGTGAACGGTCTACGGGAGGCGATGGTCCTCGAGCTCCCGAGTGCTTGGATGTAGAGATCGCGTAGGCGATAGCATCTCTCGGGGGGATTTTGCTCTTAAGCCCCCGAGTGCTTTGGTTAAGATCGCGTAGGCGATAGCGTTGCTCGGGGGGATTTTGCTCTTGAGCCCCCGAGTGCTTTGATTAAGATCGCGCAGGCGATAGCGTCTCTCGGGGGGATTTTGCTCTTAAGCCCCCGAGTGCTTTGATTAAGATCGCGCAGGCGATAGCGTCTCTCGGGGGGATTTTTCTCTTAAGCCCCCGAGTGCTTTGATTAAGATCGCGCAGGCGATAGCGTCTCTCGGGGGGATTTTTCTCTTAAGCCCCCGAGTCTTTAGTTAAGATCGCGTAGGCAATAGCGTTGCTCGAGGGGATTTTTCTCTTAAGCCCCCGAGTGCTTTGGTTAAGATCGCGCAGGCGATAGCGTTGCTCGGGGGGATTTTTCTCTTAAGCCCCCGAGTGCTTTGATTAAGATCGCGCAGGCGATAGCGTCTCTCGGGGGGATTTTATTCTTAAGCCCCCGAGTGCTTTGATTAAGATCGCGCAGGCGATAGCGTCTCTCGGGGGGATTTTATTCTTAAGCCCCCGAGTGCTTTGAGATGGCAATATTTGGGCAACATTTATTTTATTGCGGATCAAGCGGTTACATGAGTTGCCAGTCATGTCCGACCGATAGGGGCTATGGATAGAACAGTCGCAAGTTTGCTACGTTCCATGGGTTGCCCACGTCCTCATCTGTCTTCGGGATCCTCAGCCTGTAGGCGCCACCTCCGATGACTTCTGAGATTATGAATGGTCCTTCCCATTGGGGGGCAAGTTTATGGACCTTCTCTTGTATTAGTCGTAGGACTAGGTCACCTTTGTTGAAGGTTCTAGTGTGCAATCGACTGCTTTGGTAGGTACGTAGTTTGTCCTGGTACCCCTCTGATTTTGCCAAGCCTGCGTCTCTTGCTTCGTCAGCCGTATCTTTGTCATATTGTAGTGCTTCTTCTGCTTCTTCTTCTTCGTATCCGGTGACCCAAGGTGCTCCGAACTTGAGGTCATGTGGTAGGACTGCCTCTGCCCCGTACACCATGAAGAAGGGTGTGTATTGGGTCGCGGTGTTTGGTGTAGTTCGTAGGCTCCATAGGACCGCGGGGAGCTCTTCTACCCAGTTGCCTGCGGCTTGCTCGGGTGGTGTGAGGAGCCGTTTCTTTATTCCCCCGCAGACAAGGCCGTTTGCTTTTTCCACCTGGCCGTTGGACTACGGGTGCACGACTGATGCATAATTGATTTTGATGCCTAGTTCTTCGCAGAAGTTCTGAAACTCTGCGGCTGTGAAGTTCATGCCATTGTCCGTTATGATGTTGTGTGGCACTCCGAATCTGAAGATGATCGACTTGATGAAGTTGACAGCCGTGAGGGCTGTGGAGCTGGTGATGGGCACTGCTTCAATCCATTTAGTGAACTTGTCGACTCCGACGAGCAGGTGTGTCCTTCCGCCCTTTGATGATTTCTTGAGTGGGCCTACCATGTCGAGTCCCCAGGTGGCGAACGGCCAGGATAGTGGTATGGTCTTGAGCTCTGAGGCGGGAGCGTGCGGTCTGTTGGCGAATTTCTGGCAAGCGACACAACGTCGCACGATTTCCTCTGCGTTTTTCATGGCTGTGGGCCAGTAAAACCCAGCTCGGAATGCTTTGGACACGAGTACTCGACTTCTCGCGTGGTGCCCTCATGTGCCTTCGTAGATTTCGAGCAGTAGGGCTTTGATGTCCTCTTCGTCGATGCACCTTTGGAGTATCTGGGTGATGCTGCGCTTGTATAGTTGTCTGTTGATCACCGTGAACGCCTTGGATCATGGCTGATGCGTCATTCTTCGTCCACGTCTTGCGGTAGCGTGCCTTCGATTAGGAATCGGAGGAACGGTTTTGTCCAGACGGGTCCTTCGAGCTCTGTTGGAGTTGTGTTGTCGGATGTGCTGGTGCTTGTGCCTTCTGATGGGGTTGCTGCTGCCACCTGCGCCATTTCTATTGCGTCTTCGCCGTCCACGACTGCTTTTGGTGTTGTTGCCTGTACCTTGATGGATCTTCGGCTGATGCTTTCGAGAAAAACGTCGGGTGGTACAGGCCCCCGGGTCGAACCGATGTTCGCGAGCTCGCCAGCTTCTATGTTGTTGTCCCTGGTGATGTAGTTGAGCTCGCAACCGTCGAAACTTCCTTCGAGTTTGTTGTATAGTTTTTGGTAGGCCGCCATGTTGTCGGCTATTGCGTTGCAGTGTCTCATCGTCTGCTGGACGACGAGATTGGAGTCCCCGTAAATTATGAGGTGAGTGGCTCCGAATGTTTTGGCCATGCGCATGCCATGTAGGAGTGCCTCGTATTCTGCTTCGTTGTTGGAGGCGTGACTGAAGTTGATCTGGAGGACTTATTTCAGCTTTGTTCCTTTAGGGGAGATGAGCACAACTCCTGCCCCAGCTCCTTGTTGTCTCTTGGACCCATCGAAGAACATTGACCATGAGCTTGATAGGTCTGGGGGGCCTGGTGTCTGAACCTTCGTCCACTCGACCAGGAAATCTGGGAGTACTTGGGCTTTGATGGCTGTTGGGTGCTTGAATTGCAGGTCCCGTGGGCTGAGCTCAATGTTCCACTCGGCGACTCGCCCAGTTGCTCCAGGGTTGTTGAGTATGTCAGCGAGTGGTGCGCTGCTCACGATTGTGATAGGGTGCTCGTCGAAGTAGTGGGACACCTTTCTTGAGGTCGTGATGATGGCCAGTAGTAGCTTCTGATAGTGCGAGTACCGCTGTTGGGATTTGGTCAGGAGCATGCTGAGGTAGTAGATTGGTCTCTGGATGCTCTGGACCTTTCCTTCTTCTGCGCGTTCGACAACGAGCGCTGTGCTTACTACACTGCTATGTGCTGCTACGTAAAGGTATAGCTTCTCTCGTTCCTTGGGTACCGCCAGGATTGGTGGGGTCGAGAGCGTCTTTTTCAGGTCCGCGAATGCTTGGCGGGCTTCCTCCGTCCACTCGAATTTCTCTCCTTTCCTGAGCAGCTGATAGAAAGGAAGCGTGCGTTCTCTCAGCCTGCTGATGAAGCGGCTTAGGGCTGCGAGTTTTCCAGTGAGCTGTTGTACTCCTTTGACGTGGGTTGGTTCTTGCATGCGGGTGATGGCTTGGACTTTCTCAGGGTTTGCCTCGATTCCTCGGGCAGAGACCATATAGCCAAGCAGCTTTCCCGCCGGTACGCCGAATGCGCACTTCTTTGGGTTGAGTTTGATTCTGTATTTGTTGAGAGCCGCGAAGGTTTCGCGCAGGTCGTCGAGTAGTGTGGCTGCTTTGTAGGTCTTGATGACAATGTCGTCCACGTAGACTTGCATGTTTCTTCCGATTTGCTCCTTCAGGCAGGCCTGCATCATTCATTGGTAAGTGGTGCCTGCGTTTTTGAGCTCGAAGGGCATGGTCTTGTAGCAGAATACGCCATAGGGGGTGATGAACGATGTGTGCTCTTCGTCTTCTTCCTTCATCCTGATCTGGTTGTATCCTGAGTAAGCGTCGAGAAAGGAAAGTAGATCGCACCCTGCTGTTGAGTCGATTATCTGATCGATTCTAGGAAGGGGGAAGTGATCCTTCGGGCAATGCTTGTTGACTGGTCCGTAATCGACACACATGCGCAGCACGGTCGTGTCTTTCTTGGGCACCAGCACTGGGTTGGCTATCCAGGTGGCTTTCTTAGTTTCTCGGATGAACTGAGCATCAAGTAACCGGTTGACTTCCTCTCCGATTGCTTTGCGCTTGGGCTCCGAGAATCGTCTCAGCGCTTGCTTCACCGGCTTTGTGTTTTGCTTGATGCGTAGGGCGTGTTCCGCGAATTCGCGTGGTATCCCAGGCATGTCGGCTGGGCACCAGGCGAATATTTGCCACTCGTCTCGAAGGAAAGCGACGAGAGCCGTCGCCTGCTCCTCTGGTAGGTGGGCGTACACGCGGACTGTTTTTTCCAGGTCCGTCGGCTGCACTTGGTGAGTGACTGTGTCGCTGTCGACGCTAAAGTCGCGTCCGTACTCCTTTGTTTCGCTTCGGTTCGCCAACGGGAAGGTACTCTTGTCCGTCACCATGGCTATTTCTCTGAGTTCTTGTTCGGCTCCGAATGTGTCGGAGATTCTGTGGAAGTCACGATCACATTGATCTGATTTGATGAAGCTTCCGTTGATCGTGAGGACTCCTGATGATCCTGGCATCTTGAGCTTGAGGTAGGCGTAGTGTGGGACCGCCATGAACTGCGCGAATTCTGGCCGTCCCAATATGGCGTGATACTGCGATTGCCAGTCGAATACCTCAAACTCGAGGACGTGCTTTGCGAAGTTGTGTCGGTTGCCGAAGGCAACTTCGAGTTCGATGACTCCGAGGGATGTGGCTGCTTCTCCTGGGACTACCCCGTGTAACTCGGTGCTTGATTTTCTCCATACTGATTGTGGGATCAGCATCTTTTGCAGGGTGCTGGCGGAGATGATGTTCATGATGCTGCCTCCGTCCATGAAGACCATATCCATGCCGTACCCTCCGATTTGTGCATCGAGTACTAGGGGCGCATGCCCCGGTCTTGGGACTGCGGGTGGATGGTCGTCCTGTGAAAACGTGATGCTGGTCTCCGTGTCATGTAGCTGGTAGACTTCGACTATGTTTATGCTCTCAGCTGCTCTAGCCTGCACGGTGTGGGCGTCACGTTGTGCTTGCGGTACCCTTCCTTTTTGGATCATGAGCACCTGTTCTTGCAGCGGGTTGTTGCTTAGCGGCTTCCCGCCCTTCGTTGGTGAGCCCCAAGTGGAAGGCGTGATGCAGTTTAGCAGTGAGTTTCCCTCGGTGAGGATACCAAGGTTTGTCTCCCGTAGGACTCCGGATATGATACGTAGGTGTCAGCGGCGCGACTGACGTGGACCTGCACATAGACACAGATAACTTTGTTCCCAACGAAGTTCAAAGAGGTTGTCAATCTCTCCGGTCTTGTTGTTCACAAAGGGTAAAACACAAGTGATAATGATAGCGAGTAAAAGCAGAAAAGTAAAGATCGCTTGAAACACTAATAAGGATATGGACCGGGATACGTGATGCTCGCTAGTGATGTCTCTCTCCCAAAAGAAGATAAAAGTGCTATGCGAGGTAACAAATTACAGAAAGGCAATTGACAGGATTATGAACGCACCGCAATGCTAACTATGCTACAAAAGAAAGGAAGAGGTTCAAAAGCACGGGCAGTACGCCAAAATGAGTAGACTGAAATCCATCTACATCTACTAATAATCATCCACCTTGAGATATCTATCCAGAACATCTCGCTGGTATTAAGTTGCGAGCCCCACCCAAAGTATAAACCCAAAGCAACAGACAACTGCAATAAAAGGACTTTGCGTAAAGTAAATAATCCTTGTGACCGCGGTCACAAGCACCGTTGTTTTCCCCCTTGTGGCAACAACACATCCCCTAGACTCATGTTTCTGTCACTCAAGCGTGTCATCAGGGAGGCATGAACCCACAATCTAGCACAACGCTCCCTCTTGGAGTCACTACCTACTACTTGGCCAAAGCAATAAACAGCAACGGAGAACATGCAAGAATTACTTAGGAACAAAAATATAAAAGATCAAGACCAAATATATTACTCTATCACAATCTGAACATAATCTCATAATCCATCAGATCCGATCAAACTCAACATAGCAATTGCAGAAATATTACAAAGGTGCCTCGATCATGTAGGGAAGCTCACGAGGTCTAAACAATGAAGATCAAAGAGGGGAGGAGAACATCACATAGCTACTGATCACGGACCCATGGTCCAAGAAGAACTACTCACGGGACATCCGGGGAGCATCCATGGTGGAGAGGAGACTCCCGGAGGTCAATCCTCCCTCCGGCAGGGTGCCGGGAAGAGGTCTTCTGGTGCTCCCGATCTTGGAAGCGCGGCGGCGGTAGAACAGAGGCGAGTTCGCGGAATAGGGTTCCTCTTCTGGAGTTTTCCCGTGACGGGGGATATATAGGCGAAAGGGGGAAGCCAGAGGTGGGCCAGGGGCCCCAGGCACCCCCCTGGCGCGGCCAGGGGTGGGGCCGCACCGGGTGGCGCCTGGCCCCCCCCCTTGGCCCCCCTCTGGCCCCTCCCGGGCTTTTCTCGAAGCTTCCGTCACACTGATTTTTGATCTAAATTTTCCCGAATTTTTTGGCACTTTTTATATGGGGGAAAACTGAAATAGAAAAACAGCAGAAAACAGGAACTGGCACTGGGGTGCACTGATTTAATAGGTTAGTCCAAATATGATCAAAATGTATGAAAGTGTATCTAGATCATAGCAATATCACACAAAACATGCATGGAACGAGAAGAAATTATAGATACGTTTTGGACGTATCAACATCCCCAAGCTTAATTCCTGCTCGTCCTCGAGTAGGTAAATGATAACAAGCATAATTTCTGTGGTGACATGCTAGCAACCATAAAAGGACTTGAAAAGTAAAGCAATCAAGGTTAAAGATTCAATTCAAGTCATAACATGCAAGAGTCTATATCAGCATTGAAACAAGTAACAAAAGAACATTAGGTGCAAGAGCTCTCGCTGTCCGTGACTCGAATGTCTCCAAATGGTGTTTGCGTGCAAGAAAGGGGATAGGGAATACGAGAAAAAAGTATTTTTGTTGAGAACTCAATCTACTAAAGTGTCACACTTGGTCTTCTTCGGAATCTTATCTTGACTCGTCCCCAGACCACTAGTCAGGTACAAGTCAATTTGAACCACTCCTTTTCGATATTTTGAGCACTCATGCAATGGATGAGCGTAAGCATGAAAGTTGACACTTAGGATGGCAAAGAGAGAATATGGTGGAGGAGGAAGACAAAAAGGATGAGAAAAGCTCACATCAATGAGGACAATCATAGGCAAGAGATGCCATATGATAGATATGATGTGAGGAGTAGGGATTGCCATGCAACGGATGCACATACGAGCTAGGAAGCTCTCCAATGGAACTAGTGGGGGTGCATCTAACTTGCTCGCTCATGTAGACCTAGAGCTCGTTTGAGGAGGCTCATCCTTGGAATATGCAAGCCAAGTTCTATAGTGTGAAGGTCCCCACATAGCTATATGCATAATGATCATCTCTATGGAGTACAAGGATATAAAGGGATTACTAGTGTGGATCTCTCAAAAGGATAGTAGTGTTGCCCCTTTCTCTCTTTTTTTTATTTCTTTTTCTCTTTTTTTCTATTTTTTTTGTGGCCTCAATGGCTCTTTCTATTTAACTCTCATTTGTCCTCTTTGGGATCTTTTATTGTGTCCACTTTGGGATCTTTTCCTCACTTAAGGGCAACACTCTATTTTACAAGAAGGTAAAGGAGATCTTTCACACTTTACAAGGTACTCAAAATCATAAAGAAGATGTAACTATCATGATGTATGCAATGTATGTCGCTGCCAGTGTAGCAGGAACATGTATGAAATGAAGATCAAGTCATGAAGAGGTGGATGTTGCATGGCAATATATCTCGAAAGGCTATGGAAATGCCTTGATAGGTAGGTATGGTGGCTGTTTTGAGGAAATATATAAGGAGGCTTATGATGACAGAGCGTATCATGCCAAGGGTTTGGATGTACCGGCGAAGGTGGACACCAACTCTCGGAGTGAGAAGAAGGCAATGCACGACACGGGAGAAGCTAGCAAATATGGGAAGGTGGAAGTGTCAACTTTCAATACTTACATTAGTCCGAAGAACTCATGCACTTATTATCGGTAACTCTCAATCTAATGAGGAGGTTCATAAAGAGACAAGTACCCCGAGGAGGAGTGTATGGGGGTTTGGTTATCCTTGCGCATCCTCGACTCATGGTACGTGAGTGTTCTCTGATATTCGACTCCTCAGAAGAGTAGTGATCCATCTAGTAGCTAGAGTTCTCAACTAGTTTTGTAGGTTTTGAAAATAAACACGGATTGCCCAAAATACGACACCTATCACTAATAGGCAAGAGCTCTTGACACCAAAAGTCCAAACATTACTCATAGCAATACCTCAAAACTATTGCAAGCTACTACTAGAATTAAATAGCAACCTTAAATACCTACTTCTCAAAACAGGACACAACTCAGTGCAACAACCAAATCTCTTTAACAAGATAAACATGAAAACTAAAAAGAGTTCCAGCAAAAAAACTAAACAAAAGCCAAGGCTCTTGCTAAGACAACGTAATACTAAAACTAAACATGGCAGTAGCTACGAAAAGATAAAGAACACACAACAGCTAAAAGATAGGCATGAAGAATCCTATGATGTGTTCTAGATTTTGAAAGTGGAGCGTGTTTCTCTCCCACACAAAGCAAGAAGGGATCTAACTTGTTATGAACAGCAAGCAAAGCTAAAGAAACTAAAAACAAAACCTAAGAGCGAGACGCTCCAAGCATAGCACATAACACATGAAGTGATAAAAATATAGTGAGACGAAGGACGAACTGATGATTGTTGATGGAGAAGGGGATGCACGGGGGCATCCCCAAGCTTAGACGCTTGAGTCTCCTTGAATATTTAATGGGGATGCATGGGGGCATCCCCAAGCTTGAGCGCTTGACACTCCTGGATCTTCTTTCATCATCTTCCATCGCACACTTGAAAACTCCCTTCATACATAACTCATCATAAGCTGATTAGAGAGGTTAGTACCCTTAATAAATAATTTTTTCTCCACTGGATATAAAGATATTCTTGAAGAGCTACTGTTTCTCAAGAGTGACAAAAAAATTTTGCAAAGAAAAAGCAAGCTTAAGGTTTGCAAAAGTTAGGAGAGACAAAACGTGGCAGAATCTGTGAAAAACAGAACAACAGATAGTAAAGAATTGTTTAGGGGCACTTATGCCACTCAAATAAAAAAACTCAGAACATACGGAAGTTTCGTAATTGTATAGAGCATACTGTGTAAAAAACTCAGCTAAAAAAAATTAACTGGGATTTTTATGGAATTTTTCTGGTCACGAGGACAGAATCTGTTTTCTGGACAGCATGTCACAACTTTTACTTCCCTTGCCGTAAGAGGCTATAACTTGGCACAAAGTTGAAAAATAAAGATACAATGATGTTGCTACAGAAGTAACAAACATCAAGACACAACAAAAAGCAAAAATAAAAACCTAAATTCGTTGCGGGCTGCCTCCCGAAAGCGCTTCTTTAAAGCCATTAGCTAGGCATAATGCAAAAAGAAGAATCAAGTTTTATCAAGAGAAAGAGAATAACTAGCCCGTGTAAAGGACTCAAAAGGTAACTTGATTTTCTTTCTAGGTAAGTGTTCCATCCCCTTTTTGAATGGGAATTGGAATTTTATATTCCCCTCTTTCATGTCAATAACCGCACCAACGGTGCGAAGAAAAGGACGTCCCAAAATAATTGGACATAAAGGTTCATACTCTATATCCATAACAATAAAATCAACGGGAACATAGTTGTCATTGACAATGATAAGAACATCGTCGATCTTCCCCAAAGGTTTCTTTACGGAAGAATCAACAAGACGAAAACCAAAAGAACAAGGCTCAAAAGGCTTCAATTCAAACATATCAAATATTCTTTTGGGCATAACGGAGGTACTAGCTCCAACATCACATAAAGCATAGCAAGAGAAGTTATTTAATTTAATTTTTATCATAGGATCCCAACCATCATCTAGCTTCCTAGGTATGGAGGCTTCTACTCTAAGCTTCTCCTCCCTAGCTTTGATAAGAGCATTTGTGATATGCTCCGTGAAGGCAAGATTAAGTGTGCTAGTGTGGGGGTCTCTAGACATTTTATGTAGTAATCTAATAACTTCTGAAAGGGTGCAACTATCAAAATCAATATCACTACTATCAAAGGTGGTAGTAGTGTCATCTAGGCTCACTTGTTTGAAACCCTCTATGTTCATAGGAGTTTCTTTATCTACTGTTGAGGTATTAGCATCACCATTAATAGGTCCAACGGGACTAGGAGTGCATTGGGTGCTAATAGTTTGAGTGTCCTCAACAATTTGGATAGTGGCAACTGTGTGGTGTGTAGGAAGGCTCTTAATTCTATATTCTTCCTCTTTTTCTCTAGCCCATCTTTCTTTGAGTTTAGCCATCATCCTAATGTTTTCATTGATTTGTAACTGGATAGCATTAATAGGAGTGGCCTTATTCTCCTCAAGGGGGGAGGTTCTAATTTTAAGCATCTCAATGTCAAGGGCTAAGCTTTCTACCTTCAGAGAGAGATTATCTATTTTAGCTAATTTCTCCTCAACATTTTTGTTGAAGGCTTTTTGGGTAGTGATAAAGTCTATAAGCATGCTTTCTAATTCAGAAGAGGGGTTCTTGTTGCTAGGGTAAGTGTTGTTGTTCCCATAATTGGATGGAAACGGTCTAGGATTGCTAGCAAAATTACCCCTATAAGCATTGTTGTTGAAATTCTTTCTAGCAATAAAGTTCACATCTACTTGTTCTTGAGCAACCAAGTAATTTAAAGGGACATCATGAGGATCAATAGAGGGTTGCTTGGTAAGTAGAGACATAATTAAGTCAACTTTTTCATTGAGGGAGGTAATTTCCTCGACAGAGTTTACCTTCCTACCTGTTGGAGCGCGTTCGGTGTGCCATTGGGAATAATTGGTCATCATTTCATCGAGAAGCTTCGTGGCAGCACCAAGTGTAGTTGACATAAAGGTTCCTCCCGCGGCCGAATCTAACAGGTTCCGCGAGGTAAAGTTCAAGCCTGCATAAAAAGTCTGGATAACCATCCAAGTAGTCAAACCATGTGTAGGACATTTCTTAACAAGAGATTTCATTTGTTCCCAAGCTTGGGCAACGTGTTCAATATCCAATTGCTTAAAATTCATAATATTACTCCTCAATTGGATAATCTTAGCAGGAGGGTAGTACTTTCCTATAAAAGCATCTTTGCACTTATCCCAAGAATCTATGCTATTTCTAGGCAAAGATTGAAACCAGATTTTAGCATCTCCCCTTAAAGAGAAAGGAAAGAGCTTGAGCTTAACAACATCACCTTCTACTTTTTTATACTTTTGCATATCACATAATTCAACAAAATTATTCAAGTGTAAAGCAGCATCATCTCCAGCACCAGAGAATTTATCTCTCATAGCAAGGTTTAGCAAAGCAGGTTTAATTTCATAAGAGGTAGCTGAAGTGGCAGGTGTGGCAATGGGAGTGCAGATAAAGTCTTGGTTGTTGTGACTAGTAAAGTCACACAACTTGGTGTTTTCAGTGGAACCCATAGTAGCAGCAAGTGTGGCAGATTTTTTTGTAGTTTTTGATAAAATACACAAAGGTAAAAGCTGAAAGATAAACTAACAAGACTAAAAAACAAAGGTAAAGGGTAGTGTGCAACTCCCATATCTTAGCACTCGGAGTCCCCGGCAACGGCGCCAGAAATTCTCTTGCTTAGCGGCTTCCCGCCCTTCGTTGGTGAGCCCCAAGTGGAAGGCGTGATGCAGTTTAGCAGTGAGTTTCCCTCGGTGAGGATACCAAGGTTTGTCTCCCATAGGACTCCGGATATGATAAGTAGGTGTCAGCGGCACGACTGACGTGGACCTGCACACAGACACAGATAACTTTGTTCCCAACGAAGTTCAGAGAGGTTGTCAATCTCTCCGGTCTTGTTGTTCACAAAGGGTAAAACACAAGTGATAATGATAGCGAGTAAAAGCAGAAAAGTAAAGATAGCTTGAAACAGTAATAAGGATATGGAACGGGATACGTGATGTTCGCTAGTGATGTCTCTCTCCCAAAAGACGATAAAACTGCTATGCGAGGTAAAAAATTTATAGAAAGGCAATTGACAGGATTATGAACGCACCGCAGTGCTAACTATGCTACAAAAGAAAGGAAGAGGTTCAAAAGCACGGGCAGTACGCCAAAATAAGTAGACCGAAATCCATCTGCATCTACTAATAATCATCCACCTTGAGATATCTATCCAGAACATCTCGCTGGTATTAAGTTGCGAGCCCCACCCAAAGTGTAAACCCAAAGCAACAGACAACTGCAATAAAAGAACTTTGCGTAAAGTAAACAATCCTTGTGACCACGTTCACAAGCACCGTTGTTTTCCCCCTTGTGGAAACAGCACATCCCCTAGACTCATGTTTCTGTCACTCAAGCGTGTCATAAGGGAGGCATGAACCCACAATCTAGCACAACGCTCCCTCTTGGAGTCACTACCTACTACTTGGCCAAAGCAATAAACAGCAACGGAGAACATGCAAGAATTACTTAGGAACAAAAATATAAAAGATCAAGACCAAATATATTACTCTATCACAATCTGAACATAATCTCATAATCCATCAGATCCGATCAAACTCAACATAGCAATTGCAGAAATATTACAAAGGTGCCTCGATCATGTAGGGCAGCTCACAAGGTCTAAACAATGAAGATCAAAGAGGGGAGGAGAACATCACATAGCTACTGATCACGGACCCATGGTCCAAGAAGAACTACTCACGGGACATCCGGGGAGCATCCATGGTGGAGAGGAGACTCTCGGAGGTCAATCCTCCCTCTGGCAGAGTGCCGGGAAGAGGTCTTCTGGTGCTCCCGATCTTGGAAGCGCTGCGGCGGCGGAACAGAGGCGAGTTCGCGGAATAGGGTTCCTCTTCTGGAGTTTTCCCGTGAAGGGGGATATATAGGCGAAAGGGGGCAGCCAGAGGTGGGCCAGGGGCCTCAGGCACCCCCCTTAGCGCGGCCAGGGGTGGGGCCGCGCCGGGTGGCCGCCTGCCCCCCCCCCCCTTGGCCCCCCTCTGGCCCCTCCCGGGATTTTCTCGAAGCTTCCGTCACGCTGATTTTTTATCTGAATTTTCCCGAATTTTTCTGGCACTTTTTATATGGGGGAAAACTGAAATAGAAAAACAGCAGAAAACAGGAACTGGCACTAGGGTGCACTGAGTTAATAGGTTAGTCCAAATATGATCAAAAATGTATGAAAGTGTATCTAGATCATAGCAATATCACACAAAACATGCATGGAACGAGCAGAAATTATAGATACGTTTTGGACGTATTAGCTGTGACGTCTTTCCGGGCTTGAGGTCGGCGATTGCTCGGGTCGCCGGTTGCATCTGTCTTCTTTCTGCTTCTCCTTCTTGAGGTCGTCGGCTAGCTCGTTGAACAGGCGGCAGTCTCTCAAAGTGTGACCTGACCTGACGCGTCCCGAGTCATCCTTTAAGATGTGGATCGTGCAGGGTCCTGCTAGCTGCTCTCTAGCCATGAGTTTGCTAGATCCGGCGTGCCTCTTCCTTCTTGAGATTCTGAAGATCTGCTCGTGATCCTCTGGGTGTTCGTGAAAGCGAGGGTCGGTTTCGATTCCTCGACTCATGTCTTGGTTCTTGATGAGGTTGGCGAATTCATCCGGCCTTCGATCTGGGTCGTAGTACTCGCCTACAGGTGTCTCGGAGTCGCTGTCTTGGTTGGCGGCAGGTGCTCGCGGGACGGCGTGTCGTCGAGTGGTCGTCGGTTGTGCGGCTGCGTGATGCGGCTCGTTCGTTGGGGCCTCGTCGTAGATCTCCCATGCGCGCCTTTTGGGTCGTCGATTCCTTCTTCCTTGGCGGTGGTTCTGCTGATCGCTGGATTCGATCTCGTAGTCATCGTCTTGATGTGCGGCGGGTGCCCGGGCGGCGGTGGGTTGTCGCAAGATTTGCGGGTCCTCCGCTGCGCGTCGCGGTTCATCGAGTGGAATTCCTTCGTAGAGGCCCCTCGCCGTTCTTCTGGATCGTCGACTCCTTCGGCGCTGGCGCTGCACTTGGCCGTTACCGTAGTATCGGTCCTGGCACAACTGTAGCTCGAGCGGTCTTGATGGGGTGACGAAGATGTCCGCCGTGATCTTGAATCCTTCGAGTGGGCTAGATCTGGTTCTCTCCCTTGAGTTGTAGTTTGCTGAGGACGGGACCGTCGAGATCGTGATCCCAACCTGTGTAGTTCCCACAGACGTCGCCAATTGACGGGGATCAACCCCGGCAAATCCCATGGTCAGGGACCCTGGGTTAGTCATGAGATGCACAGGTTGGACGATAGCTCGTCGGCAAACAGGGAGGCTCGCTCCTGCTCGATATTATTGATGGGGGAGATGCGATTACAGTGGAGGCCAAGGCTGGAGCGCTCAAGGCTAGGGTTACAAGTAATATTAGATGTCTTTGGTGTCGCCCCTCCTAGCCCTTATATACCGGGCTAGGTCTCGGGGAGTTCATCTACGTTTACAGGTAAGCTTTCCTAACCCTAGCTTGCTCCGTACGGAAGGTCTTCGCACCTTCCTTATGAGTCGTGGACTCCTACGTCGGTGCCAACTAGCGGGCCGAGGCCGTATCTTCATGGGCCTTCTGTCTTCATGGACACCAGGTAGGCTTATCCGTAGGAGTCGTGGGGTCACCCCCTTGTCACCTGAAATTTGCCGGAACGGAAATGAATCAACATTCCGGCAAAACATAGGCCACTCATATCCTACAAACAATATCAACATTCCATATTTTTTGTAAAAGCACATATATATAGGGCAAAACAAAAAATCTATACCACTAACTAACCTAACTATCTACCACAAACAATAGGTAATAAAAAATCTATACCACTAACTAACCTAACTATCTACCACAAACGGTAGGTAATAAAAAACCTAACTAAAACAGTAGGTAATAAAAAACCTAACTAAAACAGTAGCCTAACTAACAAGTAATTAACAACTAACTAAAACAGTAACATTTGTGAGAGGGGATTGAGATGGAGACTCACCAGTGGGCGGCGGCGGCGTGGAGGAGCGGGGCGGCCGGCGTCGTGGATGAGTGGGGTGGCCGGCATCGTGGAGGAGCGGGGTGGCGGCGGTGGAGGAGGGAAGCGGCGGCGTGGAGAAGCGAGGCGGCGGCATAGAGGAGGGGGCGGCGACGGCGGTTAGTGGGAGGGAGTGAGGGTTGCATGTGAGGGAGAAAGTGAGGGAGGGAGGTCGTGCGCCGGCCGGTTTAAGTGACTGGGCCATCTGAAGCACGGGCCTACGTCCATGCGTTGTAGATGACTTGGCCATCTACAACGCGGGCTACCAGGGGCGCGGTGCTGACATGTGGGCCCAAAAAACCCGGTCTGTGGTAGCCAAATTAGCAGCATGACTCGTGGACTGCGCTGCAGATGTCCTATACATCTACATCGCGGTTGATGTCATGTGCGCTACTAAAGTGGCCAGCCACAGAACCCCACCGTTTCCCCATAGTAGCAGTGCGGGTCCACGATGTCTGCGTTGCTAATGACCAATCTTCTGCAGCGCGCAACAATAGACTGCACTGCTGATGACCATTCTTGTATGGCCATTATCCTAGTAGTGCTATGATAGCTCCTATTCTGCTGCATAGCCTGTTTTTTATAACGTGCTATTGATACCTTACCTGCTATCCTATATGCTTAGTTAGGTATGTTATTATTCCATCTGTGGCCCTAGACCCTTGTCTGTGTTGGTATGCTAGTGATGTATTATGGAACCGAGACCTGACACCCTTGAAAGGCCCTTACAATGGCTCGACTCTACCGAGCCGCACCATGTGTGATTTACTGAGGGTGATTACTTGTATTTCACTCTCGATGATGACTCTGTAGTGTAGCACCCCCGGTGTAATCATAATGAGGGTGATTCCTCTTAGCTTACTCCCGGTGATGTCTCAGTTGAACTGTTTATCAAGTGTGAACCTATCGAGGGTGATTCCTCAGGTTTCCACTCGATGGTAGGGACCTAACCCACGACAGTACTATGATTAAAGACGGGTGACCCAAGGGTACCCACGAGAGGTATTGTGGCGGAACGACAGGGCAGGCGGATACTGCCTAGGTGAGAGGTGGGCCTGGTCCCTGGTCATTTTCCGCTAGTTACCAAGTCGGTGCGACAGGGTGTCAGAGGCGATCATTGAGCTCTGTTCGTGTCTGCGAGATACTAATAACATGCTTAACGGATTTGGGTATTTTATCTGAGTGGCTATGTGCCTATTCGCACTAACCACCACGCGGGATAATGGTTATAGGACCCTCGGCGTCGTACGTTTTTCCCGAAAGCAGTATCCGGTTCAGACATCCAGTTCAGCAGTGCGGCACGGCTAGGCCGGCGCCATCCAGGACAGAGCTGGTGCCTGGACCCGCCATGTGTGCAACGACCCGGAGTGCAAAGGGCGATGGCTCAAGACCCCTGAGCGCTTAGGAGGTAGACCGGTGGGGACCTCTCTGCTGAGCCTAGGTAGGACCACGTCGTGTGGATTTCCCGAGGCCGGGCATTACCCAGAAAAGTGTGTCCGGCCAGAGGTAATCGAGCGTGTTGGATAACAGTAGTGCACCCTTGCAGGGAAGTAATCTATTCGAATAGTCGTGTCCACGGTAATAGGACGCTCGGAGTTATATCCTGATCTACTACAACTATAAATGGATACTGATATAATGGTAAACCGTTACTACTGCTCTCGGGATCACTTTCTCGTAGGGTAGTCGAGGAAGGATCTCAGGGCATTGCTAATATAAACTTATTATTATATGCTACTATGTTCTACTCTCTTCTGATGCTGCAAGATTGCTTCAAGGTGCTAGTCTTCAATAGGCTAGGCTCCCCCCCCCCTCTTAATCTGGCATTTCTGCAGCTCAGTACAAAGATATAGCCCCATTCCTTTGATACCAATGCATGCTTAGTATAACCAGAGGTAAGTCTCACGAGTACTTTGTATGAGTACTCACACTTGTTTTTCTACCTCTGTTTTCCCTACCCGGTTGCTGTGAACAGACGATGGAGTCCAGGAGCAGAAGATCCCCCGGAGGGGACTACTACGACGTGGAGATCTCCGACGACCAGGAGTAGTTCGGAGGTTCCCACGCAAGAGGCCTGCGCCATTTCAATCAATGTCGTTGTTTTGCTCGGCCTTCTTAAGGCAATCATGTTTATTTATATATGTACTCAGATACTGATGCTTCCGCTGACTCTTGTGTAAGTCGAGCTTATGTATTCGAGCCCTTGAGGCCCCTGGCTTGTAACATAAAGCTTGTATTATTTTATTTTATGTCTAGAGTTGTGTTGTGATGTTTTATCGTGAGTCTTTCATCTCGATGCGTGTATGATTAGCGTGTGGCCGGGATCAGGGGTCCTCACAATTTTTTTGTGCGCAAAAGCTGGCCTTAATGAATCTTTTGAACCCAGTGCATTTTCTCTGATAACATTTATCTTGAGCTAGTTTGTAAATGATTTGGCAGCTTCTGAATGTGTTGGTAGGTGGTCCAGGTGGAGCTGCCATTAAATAAAGTGGGAGAGATGGGTCATCTGGTGAAGTGAGAGGTGGGCCATTGAATGTGTTGGTAGGTGGAGCTTGATCGGAGACATGTGCAGTTTTGTTCACCATCTTAACCAGTGAGGTGGGCCTTTTATCTGGTAGATGAACACCATTGGCACCCCTCTTCCTATTTTGTTCACTATTTTAGCCAGTGAGCTTTCACCTTTTAACCTTTGTGAAAAACTTTTGACTGCAGCTTTCACTTTCACTTTTTTTGTTCATTATTGCACATTTTTATTTCTGAGCAAAAGATTTTCTTACTTAGTACTAAAGAATCGTTGAGTAACTAGTCTGTGTTACTCAGGATGACACGTTTTATCATTTTACTCCCTTATAAATGTTCTATTCTAAACTATACCCTTAGTTGCTTTAATTGACTTACTCTGGTAATTATTTTTTCACCATAGCACCTGCATTTCTCCTTACTGGTGTTGCCCCTCAAGAGTGCCTTAAAATCAGAAAGGGAGATGACCTCAGCCAAGATCAGTTGGTAATTATTCTAGCCTTGTTTTACATATCATTGAAAATCAGTTTGTCTTTTGTTCTAGTCTGTCATACCGGCATTTATTCCTGTGAAAACATCCAGCCCGTATTTTCAGTCCTTACTAACTTGCCACTTTCTGAAAATGATATTTCTGTGAAGCTCAATAAAATGAAACTGTATGCATGTGAATGCTATAGACTCTTTTCTTTGTGAAGTATTATAGAAAAGTTTTCGTACAGTTGCTAGATTAATTACAGTGCATGGTAGTAGTAGCAGTAGGCTGAATCGTAACAGTGGTGCTGCAAGACCCAGTGACCAAAGTCTTGCCTTTTCACACGAGCCAGTTGGTAGGTTGGTGATGGTGGTCTGTCGGCCTCCAAAAATGCCAGAACATTTCCTCACAAGCCAGAAGCAAGCACCTCTTCCTCACACCATTCTCTTCTCCATTCTGCACTGCGCTAGCTTGTGTTCCCCTGTGTTCGTCCTAGTTGAGGCTGCCTGCAGCCCCGCCCACGCATCCGTGTGGCGCCGGCTACCGCAGCTTCGCCGGAGTCGTCGCCGGTGTCAGCTGCTGCAAAGCCGGAGGCGGCGTCGGTGTGCCGGTGAGGTCCTTCCTCGCCGTGGCTTTGTTGCTGGTCCTGGGTGCTCAGGAGCAAGCTCGTGAAGGCACCCTGTAACAACAAATCAGGTAACTATGGCCCCAAGATTGGATTTTTGACTTGTGGTTCTTTCGAGAACAGATCCCGACCTATGCACGTCTTACTCACATCACACTATTGTCTTCTCCATTCATTGTTCAGTGTGCTTGTGTTGCAATGGCGGAGGTGGTCAGCATGGCGGTCGGGCCACTGGTGTCCATGCTTAAGGACAAGGTGTCCAGCCTCCTCCTGGACCAGTACAAGGTGATGGAGGGAATGGAGGTGCAGCACAAGATTCTCAAACGCAAGCTTCCGGCCATCCTCGACGTCATCACTGACGCCGAGGAGCAGGCCACGGCCCACAGAGAAGGGGCGAAAGCTTGGCTCCAGGAGGTGAAGACAGTCGCCTGTGAGGCGAATGAAGTCTTCGATGAATTCAAGTACGAAGCACTCCGGCGTGAAGCCAAGAAGAATGGGCACTACACCAAGCTCGGATTCGATGTAATCAAACTCTTCCCTACTCACAACCGTGTCGTGTTCCGTGAAAGGATGGGTAGAAGGCTTTGCCAGATTCTGCAGGCCATTGATGTCCTCATAGCAGAGATGCAGGTCTTTGGGTTCAAGTACCAACCACAGCCGCCGGTCTCCAAGCAGTGGAGGCAAACAGATTATGTTATCATTGACCCACAAGAAATTGCCAGCAAATCCAGAGCCAAAGACAAGAAGAAGATTGTTGATGTACTACTTGGCCAAGCTAGCAATGCAAATCTCGCAGTTGTTCCCATCGTCGGAATGGGGGGCCTTGGTAAGACAACGTTAGCACAACTCATATACAATGAACCTGAAATTCAGAAGCATTTCCAGTTGCTGCTTTGGGTCTGTGTCTCTGATACCTTTGACGTGAACTCCCTAGCCAAGAGTATAGTCGAAGCATCTCCCAAGAAAAATGATGATACAGACAAACCACCACTGGATAGACTCAAAAAGTTGGTCAGCGGGCAGAGGTATATCCTTGTATTGGATGATGTTTGGGACAACAAAGAGTTGCGTAAGTGGGAAAGGCTGAAGGTCTCTCTTCAGCATGGTGGCATGGGTAGTGCAGTGTTGACAACAACTCGTGATAAACGAGTGGCTGAAATTATGAGTGCAACAGCTTATAATCTCAATGCTTTGGAGGATTGCTTCATAAAGAAAATTATTGAGGCTAGAGCATTCAGTTCGGAAAAAGAAAAGCCTGCTGAACTAGTTGAGATGGTTGATGAGATTGTGAAGAGATGTTCTGGATCTCCATTAGCTGCAACGGCATTAGGCTCTGTACTTCGTACCAAGACCAGCGTGAAAGAATGGAAGGCTATATCATCTAGAAGCAGCATTTGCACTGATGAAACTGGTATTTTGCCAATACTCAAGCTTAGCTACAATGACTTGCCAGCACACATGAAGCAGTGCTTTGCTTTCTGTGCTGTATTTCCCAAGGATTACAAGATTGATGTGGAAAAGCTGATCCAACTATGGATCGCAAATGGGTTTATCCCAGACCAGAAGGAATATAGTCTTGAAACCATTGGAAAACATATTTTTGATGAGCTGGCCTCAAGGTCATTCTTTCTGGACATAGAGAAATCTGAAAACTACAGGGGTAATTATACCATAACTACATGTAAAATCCATGATCTTATGCATGATATTGCAATGTCTGTTATGGAAAAGGAATGTGTTGTCGCAACTATGGAGCCAAATCAAACCGAGTGGCTTCCAGATACTGCTCGGCATTTATTTTTGCCATGTGCAAAATTAGAAAGTATTTTGAATGATTCTATGGAGAAAAGGTCCCCTGCTATCCAAACCCTTCTATGCGATAGATGGGTGTCAATCTCATTTAAGGATCTATCAAAATACAGCTCGTTGCATGCCTTGAAGCTCTGTATACAGAAAGAATCATTTCCACTGAAATCGAAGTACCTGCATCACCTGAGGTACCTTGATCTCTCAGAAAGTTCTATCAGGTCACTTCCGGAAGATATAAGTATTCTATATAACCTGCAAATGTTGGACCTTTCCAACTGCTCCTATCTGGCTCGACTTCCGAGGCAAATGAAATACATGACTTCCCTCCGTCACCTCTACACTCATGGATGTTGGAAGTTGAAGTGCATGCCTCCAGAACTCGGAGAACTCACTGACCTGCAGACACTTACATGTTTTGTAGCAGCAGTCACTAGCCCTGATTGTAGCGATGTTGCACAGCTGCAGGATTTAAACCTTAGTGGTCAGCTAGAGGTACGTCAGATGGAGAATGTCGAAAAAGCAGAGCTAAAAGTGGAAAACCTTGGAAACAAGAAGGATCTCAGTGAACTGATGTTAAGATGGACTTCTGTTTGTGACAGCAAGGTGCTTGACAACTTCGAACCTCATGACGAGCTGCAAGTTCTGAAGATATATTCCTACGGAGGAAAGTGCATGGGTATATTACAAAACATGGTTGAGATCCATCTTTTTCATTGTGAAAGATTGCAGTTTTTGTTCAGATGTGGTACATCCTTCACTTTTAAAAAACTGAAGGTGCTTAGACTAGAGCATCTGTTGGATTTTGAGAGATGGTGGGAAACAACTGAGAGGCAAGAAGAACAAATAATATTTCCTCTGCTTGAGAAGTTGTTTATTCACCATTGTGGAAAGCTGATAGCATTACCTAAAGCACCATTGCTTGAAGAACCATGTAGTGGAGGTAATACATGGGTATGCACACCATTTTCTCTGCTTCAGAATTTGTTTACCAGTTACTGTGGAAAGCTGGCAGCATTGCGCGAAGCACCGTTGGTTCAAGAAGCATGTACTGGAGGTTATAGATTGGTACGGTCAGCATTTCCTTCTCTAAAGGTACTTGCATTGGAAGACTTGGAGTGTTTTCAGAGATGGGGTGCTGCTGCTGAAGTAGAGCAGATATTGTTTCCTCAGCTTGAAAAACTATCAGTTCAGAAGTGCCCGAAGCTGATAGATTTACCCGAAGCACCAAAACTCAGTGTATTAGAAATTGAAGATGGCAAGCAAGATATATTCCACTGTGCAGATAGATATTTGCCTTCATTGACCAAACTGACACTGAAGCTAGAAAACACAGTAACGGCACCAGGTGTTGAGTGCACTCTAACTGAACCGTTGGACAGCAAGGAGAAATGGAACCAGAAATCCCCTCTTACAGTTATGAAGTTAGAGTGCTGCAACTCATTCTTTGGAGCAGGTGCACTAGAGCCGTGGGACTACTTTGTACACCTTGAAGAGATGGAAATTTATAGATGTGATGTGCTCGTCCACTGGCCAGAGAAAGCGTTCCAAAGCTTGGTATCCTTGAGGAGATTAGCGATTAAATTCTGTGAAAATCTGAGTGGATACGCACAACCTCCTCTTGAGTCATCAGCATCCGAAAGGAGTCAACACCTGCCAAGTCTGGAGTCTCTTCAGTTACGGGATTGTGAAAGTTTGGTAGAGATGTTTGACCTCCCGGCATCTCTCAAGAGAATGGATATCCGTACGTGCAGTAAGCTTGAGTCCATATTCGGCAAGCAGCAGGGCAATTGTTCAGAGGTGGTCCAAGGGTCTTGTTGCAGTGAGGCAATCGTGTGTGCAGCTGTACCAGAGTTTCCATCCTCACCCATGAATCACGTTTGTCCATGCCTAGAAGATCTAGAGTTATGGAGGTGTGCTAGTTTACCAGCGGTTCTATATCTGCCTCCATGCTTAAAGACCATATTAATAGTTCTCTGCAGTAGTATTCAAGTCCTATCATGTCAGGTGGGTGGGCTCCAGAAACCAGAAGTGGCAGAGCCATCAGCAGCAGTAGCAGCAGCACAAGAGCATTCACTTCCTCCTCATCTCCAATCTCTACAAATATGGTGGTGTGATGGCATGTTGGGCAGGATTCTCCGTCTGCCCACATCCCTCAAGGAACTGAGCATTGATAGCGACAGTGGGTTGACATCGCTGGAGTCCCTGTCAGCAGAGCACCCCCCATTGTTGGAATCCCTTTGCCTTGAAAACTGCACTTCCCTGGCATCCTTGCCCAACGACCCGCTGGCATACGGTGCTCTTTACTATCTTACAATTAAAGGCTGTCCTGCTATAAAGAAGCTCCCTAGATGCCTGCATCAGCAACTGGGCAGCATCGACCTCAAAAGACTAGATGCCCGTTATGAAGGTATATGATGCACGTTTTTCTATATTTTCCAAAGCAGTCATCCATCCCATCCCATGTACCATGTGAACACGTTAATACAAGTTTGTTCTGCATTGCTTTAACGTCACATGGTATAAATTTTCACGTTACTTATAGTGACGTCATTTGTGATGTGTGCAGTGATGGCATTTGAACCGAAGACATGGAAGGAAATACCAAGACTAGTCCGGGAGCAGTGGGAGGCCTTGTGTGATTGAAGGTCATTAAGCTTTTATTCCACTGAGCAGTGGTAGGAAGCTCCTGCCATCCACGGTAGTTTTTATTTCTGTTAAATAAAGGAGAACATGGAAAGCGCATATGCATTCTGCTCACGTTAAATAATGCACTTGTTACTCATGACACGATTGTAATCAGTCGGCTTTGCTGAACTTTGAACTTTGAACTAAAGCCACTGGATGATATTTCCCGGAGTTAGTAGGTATATGCTGTGATTGATTTCAGGAGACAGGAGTTTGAATTAGTGGGTGCAGCAGGTATTAATTTGTTCTTGCAGTTTGGCTCCCCTGTGATGTAGACACAGACGATTTCCTGTGCAGCTGGCAGGTGTTCATTTGCGAGTAGATGGTTGAGTAATAAAAAGAAATGACTAATTAACCTGTTCCTGTGCTGCTGCCTTGTGGCTGTGGGAGATGCGCAGCGCTGGAGCTAGTGATGTTCACTTTTGATTTCGCAAATTGTTTTTCCAGACACAACGAAAGCCTTTTGCTTTGCTGTTTTTGCAATGTAGTGTTGTTGTTTCAGAGCTGTAGAACTGACTTTGTTCCACCCTGAGTAGTGCAGCAGTAGAACTGACAGTGTGATTGAGACTTTAGTTTTTAATTACTTCTGTCCTAGGTTATTGAGGCTTCACTGATAGTTTGCATACATAAATTAAGCAGGCGTAAACGTCTTCTTCTCAAGGCTTTTTTTAGTGTTTCTCATCTTCTACAGCCTCTTCTACATAAATTAAGCAGGCGTAAACGTCTTCTCAAGGCTTTTTTTAGTGTTTCTCATCTTCTACAGCCTCTTGTAATGCTCAGTCAGTCAGTGCTCTGCTTTTATAGTATTGTTTGTAATGCTCCATAAAGTCCCTGTAGCCATCGCCGTGGGAAGCTGGCTGCCAAGAGCCCTGTTTCTCTGCTATGCCTGTACTTAGATTGTAAGCTGCTTGTTCAATTAATTGATGTGAAGCACCTGCTGCTCTGTTGGTAGCTGTTTAACCACTTATGTAGTCCGTGTTAACTAGCAAGCTCCACAGAGTAGATCAAATTACATGCATTTGGATACTCTTTAGCTAACTAGCATGATAAGAGTCGATTGGTTCGACGTGCTGATCTGTTCCTAGTAAGCAGTACCTAGCTGCTTGATAATCTGATTAGTTAGATATTTAACCATGCTGCTAAATGCAGGCACTAATTTGTGTGTACAAACTCTAGTCTTACAGTAGTGTAATCTCAACCCTATGGCCAGGTGTGTAAGCTATTGGCCTTGTCTTAAGCACAATTCTTAAGTACAATTTTAGCTATTCTTTTCTTTTGGTAACCCATAATATTTATCGTAGTTAAGCTAAAATCATACTAAGGCTATTGGACTTCAAATAATTGCCTTCAACATGTTGAGAAACTGTGATTTTATCTGCTTGGATACTGATGGTGAGTTCTGACATACTGGAGTGCTAGGGGAATGGTACTGTTTGCCTCCCTGATGGCTGCTCTGCTCTGCTAGGGGAATTTCTTGCAATTGCTTGTACAACTGAACTGAACTCTAGTACAGTCGCTCTTGATTGAGAATTGCGCACTACAGTCGCTAGGGCGACTTCTTGGCGTCGAGCCGAGCTGAATCGCTGAATTACATCCCAGGCGGGGACGATCCATGGTACGGGAGTAGGATTCTTCATATTATACATTCACACTTTGTTTTTTATCCACACCAATAAGATATGATCTCAAACATAAAACCAAACATATATCGCTAATTTTTTTTCATTATCGCTAAAAAAAAACCAAACATATATCATAAACTACTAACAAATAGACAGGCACATGTATCCCAAGTCCATGGATTACTTCAAAAGGAAAACATTGACAAACTTGGAAAGATCCTACACATGTATGGGTTGCTACATTACACCTAGCTTCCGAACATATTACTACATGGCGGACTCAGCTGTAGAGTCCTGGAAATAAAATCTTCGGTGTCATCAACATCGCTTCATACCAATAAATCAGGAATTAAGGTATTAATGATATTTTAATAGGAAAATAGTGGGAATTTATAATATACATCCATAATTCCAGATGGGATGAAGATGGAACAGAAACAAACGAAACTAGTTGCTACCACATCGATTTTCATATACTTTTGCAGAAACATAAATGAGTATAGAAACACGAAAACGAATATAGAAACAAATACTACTGAAAACGAATAGGGAGTGAATATAGCGTGGACACGGAAAAGGAAGCAAGTGTTGACTAGAACTTAGAAACCTCTTGAACTATGGAGAAAAACACACGCAAACTAGCCTCGTTTAACTGTCCGCTGCATGCGCTACCCAGCGTTTACTGGACGTGGGGTAAACTAAGCGTTAATTTCTCAAGTAATTAGGCGCAGTCGGTCACCTTGGTCCTAGAGAAAACCCTAGCACGCCGAGTAAACCGTGACGGAGGTAGTAAAATTTACATGTGGCTTCCGTTGTACCCTTGTACCCGTGACGGGGGTTATCATATACCATATAAACCTAGACAATAGAAAACTAAAATTTGTAGCCGAAGATGTATAAAATGACATGCATACTCGAACACCATGTTGAAGTAGTTGAAGCAGGTTAGCCTTGCCACACTAGTCTGTGCAAGCATCCGTTTGATACGGTCACAATAGTGACACCGGGACTTGGCCCATCCATCACAATCTAGTCGATAACAACGAACGTGCCAACCCGATCGGTTTTTTGGAGGTAAGAATTTCTACCTGGTTGGTGCCTGGCCCTAGTGGCAATTTGATGCAAGTACAAGCGCAAGTTTACCTTGGATTGACATCCGAGAACACATGAAAGGGATCCAGATGACATAGATAGAATGGAATGCACGACCAAGATGATGGACATGTAAAGGCTATGCTTGTCCATGGCTAACAAGGGTTTCAACTCCCTGAAAAAGAAGAGGGTACCTAGGAGGTGTGTACGCAAACTAACTATTTCCGTTGCGCTGTATGTTAGCTTGACAGACACTTGAGTCTATTGTACTATTTGTTGTGATTTGCAACTATCTAGCATATTCGTTCCACATCCTCTCTTCTTTTACTTTTTCTTTGAGATTATCCGTTGCATATCCATTTTAGTTTCTTTAACAGCTGAAGTTGAGTGACGCCACATTTGTTTCTATATTATTTAGGAGTTTGTCCCTTGCAATTTTTAAAATCAATTTATTAGTTATCCATATTAGTTTACGATCATTGCCGATCAATTATCAAGTGGGTCTATCAATGTCAACTCTATTCACTAATTATGCACGACCATGTCAATTATAGAAGGTTTCACAACCTCTGGCTTACAGAAAAGAAACACTATTATATATGGACTATATGCCTGCAAATTGCACACCAATTTATGGAATTAAGCATGCAATTTAAGAATACTTCGCTGGCAATCTCTGTATGTGACAACCAACGAAATATGATGATGAACTATTCTCTTCTCACTGCAAGTTGCATGTTGTCTAACAGGTGACATTTTCATGATAAACGACCACTTCAATCAAGGATAACATGTTAATTAATTAGTAGAATATTCCTATTTAGTACTAAGACGTAAAGATATAAACCACATTGAAGCCTGTACGTTCCTACTATCTTCAAAGTAAATTGTGCCGTGCAAATATGTACTCCCTCCGGTCCTTTTTACTCCGCGTATTAGATTTGTGTCAATTCAAATTTTACAAAGTTTGACCAGATTTATATTAAAAAATATCAACATCTACAATACTTAATATATATACTATGAAACTACATTTCATGATGAATCTAATCATATAGATTTGGTATTGTGAATGTTTATATTTCTTTCTATAAGTTTGGTCAAAGTAGAGATACTTTGACTTCGGCCAAAACTTATATGCAGACTAAAAAAGACCGTAGGGAGTACTACAATCCAGTTTTTTTGTATGTGTGACCATCCCTAGTTCACCTAGTTTCCAAGCAACCCCGCCAGTAAGAGTGTTATTAGTTCCAACATAACTGTCAATGTATCATGTTAGAATATGTAGGCACACAATATACCATAGCATACAAGTATTATAGAATTTTACATCAATGATAAAAACCGTGGGGCATTTGGCAGATGAAGTATTTAGTAGAGTAAGACATGCTGGTCAAAGTCTCAGAGAAGAGGCGAGGGATACGAAAGATATGAGAGCTTCGAGGAACAAACAAGCTTCTCAATTCTCGGTTAAATAAAGAGGTTGGATGTAGATTAATTAACACTCCAAATTCCAAAATTACCAAGGTATCTATAATATGGAAACTCCATTTACGAATCATGCATGACCATGTCAAATTACAAAAGGTTCCACACACCATCTTGCTTAGAAGAAGAAAGTAATTTACACCATAGGCCTGCAAAATACACCGTCTTATGGAATTAAGCATGCATTTTCAGAATACTTAGTGGGAAATCTCCATATAGTCCACTAAAATATTACTAGCTAGTTTTCCAATGCGGATGAATCATTACTTTGAAATAAGTTTCTTAGTTCTAGTTGCATGTTGTCTAATATGTATTGAGGTTCATTAGAAATTACGTCGATCAAAGGATAACCATCTTAATATGCATGTTATAAATTAAGACTTAAATATCTATACCACCTCGAGGCATTAAGAGTACCGAAAATATTTGTGTGACATGTCCTTATTTCCAGTCTATATCTTCTTTGTTTCCTTTAAAAAATTATTTCATAGAATGTCTCTGTCTTCGGGGCTGGTTCATCTGAAAATCTCCCAGAGCTAGAGTCCTGGCCTATTTTCCTAAGAAAACAGAACCAATGTGTGATTAAATTAGGAGTAGTTCGACTGCATTTTCTTCATTGATACATAGGAATAGGGAAGTGTATATGTGGAGTGAATGTATACATTCTCATACTCCAAAGCGCGGTTTTAATTACTTGGTCAGCAATATCAAACCAATGATAAGATCATAAGACTCGGCCTATTATCTTCAAAGTCAATTGTGCCGCTAAGGAGATGTGTACTACACTCCACCTCATTATATATAATGTATGCGTGTTCGTCGTCGGTTTACCCTGTATTAAAGCAACCCAGAAGTCAAATTCCTAGGTGCTAATTTGCTAGTGCCGTCAATTGATAACTATCTCTTACATGCGGTAACAATCTCTTCTGTAATGACCAACGACATTCTAAAAGCAGGGCCTCCTTAGTTATTCTTTCTATGAAAATGTGGGAAAATTTGGGATATGAACAAACTCCCCCCCCCCACCCCCACCCCCAAATCCAACTCAGCAAGCACAAAAAATAAATTAGTGAGCACACTTGCCATTTTTGCGTTGACTTCGACATGGTTTGATGATTCTAGTCGTCAATGTCTTCACATGAGCTAGTAAAAAATGTAGGAAATCTTCATAAATATATGACTTTGAAGTTTGTAGTTATATTCCTAGATTTCTTAGGGCATATTTCCTTAAATCGCTAATTTATTGGACGGTATACACATGCTTGTATCTATATTTTTATATTCTTTTGTCTATATGGAATTTTTTTTGTAATAATTACTCATCAAAGGTTATTGCTTATTCTATGCCAATTGAGTTGTTAGAATCTCTTTGGGGTTGCTACCAAGGTTATTTTTTCCGTTTCCGATATTTTCTCGCCAGGGACTGGAAAATCTTGTTTTCGGAAAATCTCAGAAATTCCGGATTTTTTTCTGTCCAAAATTTTCAAAAAAAATTGAATTCCAAAGTATTTAGCATCAATATATATAAATTTTAGCCAGAATTGGACAGAATGTTGTTTCTTGTCTAGTGGTCAGCAAGGTTCCTTCCTTGCAGAACGGTCGCTAGTTTGATCCTGCGGCTACCCAATGAGAATATTCTTTCAATATAGTTATTTGAAACATGGCCTATCTTTGTCATATTGCATATAAGAATCATTTATAAGCATTACTGATATTAGGTTCATGCTTCATCCATGACAACTATGTTGTTAGAATATATTTGGGAATGTTACATATAACATGGAATGTATATTTCATTTTCTGGTACAGTAATTTGAAACATGGTCATGCTTCATCATATTGCGTACAAGAAATTTATTATACAATTGGCATACATGTTATGTTGTGGCACATAGGACTTCCATTTCGATGTACACTATCAAAAAAATTGGCCTTGGGTCTCTCTTGCCTAATACGTACGTAGTCTATTATTTGATGTAAATTCCTTTATTTACTTTTTACTTTTGAAGTACTTGCATACATATCATGTGAAGATTACATCTCGAAAGATGTTATACAGAAAATGATTATTTCAGCAAGTTAATATTAGTTATAATACGTTTGGGGAGTGAAGAGATCTCGTATTCAAAACTATAGGGACTCAGATGTACGTACATCAAGTTTCAGTTACAATCGTACATACATACACAGGACATGTTTAATGTTGTTAAACTGATTCATGTAATTAAGATTAACAATAAATCGTGCAGGCATTATTGCAAAGTTGTGTATAATATAGGAGACAATTATTGGTGCACAAGGTATATCCTATAAGAAAGTCTACCACCAGTTAATTAGGCTGGTCACAATGGGGAGTAACTTAGACTAGTAACATACACGGATTTCGAGTCTATGTTACTACCTTCACAATGGGTAGTAACATATATGTAGTGTCATATAAGACTTCATTTATTAGATTATAGACTCATATTTTCTTGGTATGTGTGATGTTACTCAAAGAGCAAGTAACTAGCTAAGGTACTACAAACATCTCTCTCCTCATTAACTCATTGCCACATAAGCAAAATTGCTGAGTTGGACTCTATGTTACTGCTAAGTTACTCCCCATTGGGGCCAGCCTTAAGTGACACGAGTTATCCTACAAGGTGGTCTTAGTTTTGGCTGCCTATAAATAGCATCTTGCCCCCATCATATAGGAATGCACCAGTTAAGCAGCTAGCTAGCTCAAGTTTAGCAATGGCTTCCACACTTAAGTTGGCTGCCATCGTCGCCGTCTGCGTCGTGCTTGCCCTGAACATGGGCCAGCCGGCGGCAGCCACGGCATGCGGGGATTGTCTCTCTGCATGTGTTGCCACTTGCAGCGCCTACTCCGAAGCAACATGCAGCGGCACCTGCACGGCCACACCTCCTTTGTGCCAGTCATGCAAGAACGCGGCCTTAATTGCGTGCGGGGGCACATGCTATGGAGGTTGTGCTGCCTTCTGCTGAAGCCCTTCATCGATGGTGCCCTGGTGCCGGCCGTAATTAAGCTGGATGTTTGTGTTGGTTGATACCTCGTTCGTTGTTGGTAAGCCGGCTGTAATCTGCGTGTGTGTGTGTGTGTGTGTGTGTGTGTGTGTGTGTGTGTGTGTGTGTGTGTGTGTGTGTGTGTGGATACATCGTTGTTGCAATAAGCGAACCAATGTTGTTGCTGCGTGCATATGACAAATGTTCCTTCGTTTCAATGTTCCCTTTGATTTCGAGCATCATTGAATATACTAGTGTGGAAAATCCTGTATGATTTGTGCATCCTCGGACTATTTGTTTTATTGGCCTAATGTTGTCATACATAAAAGTAGGGATAAACCCTTATATGGAGAACGCGGTTCCAAAGTAGTTTCATTTCCCCTCATGGTAGGGGTTTACCTTTCTTTCGACGATTCATGCGTGGTGGGGTAGATTTCAAATCTAATTCGCTCACAACTTATCTGTGTTATACTCTACCATTTGCTGATGACGATGGTCACCTCTGATCGTTGTCCACAATCTCGTTATCTTACGGAACGATCAAGACAGACCTAAAAAAAATGAATACTCTCTACACCATTTTAGTGTTTTTCTTTCATAATTTATGATTTACGGATAACTAGGTTAGCTTAAATGCAACTGAGATGAGCATAACCTATATGATGATGATAAGAAGTCAAGTGATAGAACTCATAAAAGACAACTGAAGCATGCGAAAATATGAAGGTGTATACCCTTGGAAGGATGCTAGACATCATTGAAGAGGTGCATGCACCAAAAAGGTTCGCTGGACCCACCAATGTTCACCTTCTTATCCTCGAGCCTCTATCACAAATGCGGAGCTCAATCCACTAGTAGTTCACCTTTCGGGGGTCACTAATAAACCGTCACAATGGTGTTTTCGATGTACTGAGTAATAGCACTATTCGGACACAAACATGCCATCGTGTACCCCCGATGCAGAGGGTGATGCACCGCACATGTCAAGTCGAAGGAGACCCGTTCGGAAGCACGGTACACAAGCAGTCCGGTGGGTGCTTTTGTAGACCAGAAACCTCACACACCCATGAGAGGCCCTATATGGACGAGCGATGGCTATGGGATTCCCTAGGTCGAACTGATCGCCCCTAGGGCCTCCAGTTATACCACCCTGCAACAAGAAAAATGAATGAAGAACGAGAAAATAAATACAAAGATAGGATAGATGAATACGAAAAAGATGCATATGTGTTTATTCGATGGGTGTTGTTCAATCGTCCATCACCTTTCAACTATTTATGAGGCAGTTAAACTTTTCGTACAAGAAAATCTCTTAGATCTCCGTCCAAATTATCAAATTTTGACCTAACTCGGACTCTTCACGATCCCCGGGCCGGACGTTCGGCTAGCAACCCGGGTGATCCCGCCGTGCCCTGTTTTTCTAACAACAGGGTATTTTTCGGGATGCAGAATTCTCATATGACCTCGTATGGAGATGATCCCAAAAGCAAACTTATAGGTCTCGACGATACGAACAACTTTCATGTTGGACTTTTCGATTCGAGGTCATTTTGAAGGTGATTTCAAATGATTTCTAACACTGCAGTAGGAAAAACGTGTTATTGTTGTCCGGACGTCCAGACATCAAGCTGGACGCTTTGCCCGAACGTCGGGAATGCCTCCCGGATGGTCCAGATTCAATGCCTAGACTTCTGTTATCTTCGATGGTCTACCCGGATGGTCCTGGTTGCATTCTGGATGATCCAGCTTCAACGCCTAGCCTTCTGTGACCTTCAGTGTTTCTATGTGAATGGTATGGGTTACCTCGCTCCCGGATGATCCGGTTTGAACGCCTAGCCTTCTGTGACCTTCAGTGTTTCTATATGGATGGTCTGGGCTGCCGTCCGGATGATCCGGGCTTAGGAAGATGGCCCGGCTTCCAACACATATGATTCGGCCATCTCTTGCAGTAGTGTACATATCTGACTATAACTTTTGCATACAATCTCGGATTGAGACATTTAAAATATCAAATCGATCGCTTCGACGAGGCAAAGACAATTCATGTCGAGCATTTCTCCATATGAGACAATCTTGGAAGCGTAATAGGCCAAACAGTTCTCTGATTACAAAACTTAAGTACTCGAGCACATCTTTGGCCCTGGCCCTCGAGACGAGATCGGATGAGGATGAACTAAACTTAAAATATGTTCATGTTGATAACACAAAAAAATTCATGTAGAGAACTTTCTCATTTAGGGTCATCTTATATACATTTATTACTGTGCCAAAAACTAGTGTCAACAAGGACGACTTACAGTGGTAAATCACACTTTTTTTAAAAGCTATGTTCTATAGCTGATACCGATCAAATCATCATTTCCGGAAAGAGTAATACATGTGCATATTCCATACCAGCTCTCCTACAAGTTAGCTAATTGTTGAGACCTGGTTAAATAACTGAAGAAATAATGCAGTTGACCAAAATGTTGCTTCAAAGCGTCCCCAAGTAACAATATGTACAACTTGTATAAAATATTAGTGCATTTTTGGTCAAATTAATGGCTTGTGGAGATGGATAATGGATGTTTTATTTCGGTTTTATGTTTCGATCTAATCATATATAATTGATGATACTACGTGCAACTAGTCTATAAAAGAAGAGAATAATCTAGCTACGCCAGACAGCCAGAATTATAGCATTAATGGGAAATATAAGAAAACAAAGTACATAGATGCCAACAATCCAAGTGGTAGGCGTCAAATACATTAACAATTTTGTGTTGTTTCTTACTGAAACTAGATAGTGAGGGGTGTATTTGAGTCTTCCTCGATTCTCCTTCCCCTCTATTGTGTTAGCAACCCTGCAACGCTGCTCCCAGGAGAGGCAGTGGCCCCATTCATGACAGAGGGAAACAAGTCCATCAGCCCTGTGCTTGTGAAGATACAAAATCACAAGTTCACCGGCCAACAATGGGTGGCATACATGTTCCAAGGCGAGGGGAACGATCGAGTCACGACATCCAGGCGGAGATCAAGGCAGCGGCGGCGAAGTGTGTGTGTCCTGTGTTGAATCTGTATCCATCTTACTCTGTCTTCCTTCCCCTGTTCTCTGAAACAAGTGTAATAGATACTCAACTTGGGATCGTGAGTGGAGTATAGTTTTTTTTTTTTACCATGAGCTCTTCGGATGTCCAAATAGCATAAGATTTTGCAAGCATCTTCTTCATATGAGCACTTTTAATGCCTAAACTGTTTACCTTTTTTATTATTTTTACTATTTATTTTAAATTTATTATTCACGCTTAGGTGCAGATGCATAAATCGCTTAATATGAATAAATGGTTTGTACTACATAATAAGAGAAACTGATACCGACTTGTCCGTTAACCATTGGATGCTGATAGATTCAGGAACCAAGCAACACATAGCTTGAATTCCTACTTGGAGAAAAGCTACAATTCTGTGAGCTGAAATACTCTCTCCGTCCCGAAATGTAAGACCATTTTTCAATTTGATAAGATTTGAAAAGTGATCTTACATTTCGGCACGGTGGAAGTATGTAAGCTCGTGAAAACCTGTGTATTTTAAAAGAAAGAAAGGTAAGAATTCGGTGAAGAGGAGATGCAGAATAGAGGAATAATTGGAACGGCTGGATACCTAAGAATCACCCATCTTATCGGTGCTAGAGAATGGTTTGAGTTAGTGAGAAGAGTGAGAAATATCCATCGGCAAGGTTGAGCACTTATAGGCTCGCATGAACATACGGAGACACAATTAATTTGTCAATCAATCAATTGGCATGATCTTGGAGCAGCGCACTTGCCATCACAATTGAATCCTCCTCTCGATCGGCTTCATATGCCTGCAAAGTAAACCAACTTACGGAATTAAGAATGCAATTTAAGAATATTTTGCAGCAATCTCCGTATGTGACAACCACCAACATATGCTGAGGAGTTATTACCTTTAAAAAGTCGCAAACGATAAGTGTTTGACGTCAGGCACAACCACCTTTGGCCCAAACTCCCGATCCATCGTTCGTTTACGCGCATCAATTTTCATGCACGGAGCATCTCCACGTCAGATTCACCCAGTGTCAGGTGGAACTTTTGGTATTTTTGAACTTTGAAATGTTTTATCTTTTAAATAAAAATTCCGTTCGTACAATTAAATCCGTCGCGACAAGATCTTCGAAACTAGATCCAATATTGACATGTATAGACAAGTTTTTTTTATCAAAAGTTGTCATGTTGTTTACACTGAAATTGTCATGGTGTTTACACTAAATTTGTCATGATTTATTTCATCTATTTTTCGCTAGATTTAAAGTTATCATTGTTTTTAAGATATTTTTCACTCATCGGCAAGCATCCCGGAGAGTTGCGTTGAGTAGTTATCCGTCGGTCGGGAGGGGGGTGGTTATGATGCGTGGCATGGCGGGTTTCTGGGATACGGATGCGTCGAAAAGATTTTTCCAGGGCATATCGACGTGCGACGGCGGGGAGGAGGGACAAAAATTTTAGTTTCTTAATTACCATGGAAATTTTGGTACCATGACCACCACAATTATATGTCATGGCAATTTTCTGTATTTCACCAAGGCTACTTTATTTTAGTTATTCTTTTTTGTAAGACATGGCAATTTTTATTCATAGAACATGATAATTCTTGTTTGTAGTACATGATAAATTTTGCTGGCAGGACATGTCAATTATTAGTCATACAATATATGACAATTCTTGTTCGTAGGACATGACAATTCTTACAGGCAAAACATGGCAATTTTCATTGGTAGGATATGAAAATACTTACTCGTGTGTCATGATACTTTGCAAAACATGGTAATTTTTTAAAAAATTTGTTCAATATGGCTATTTTTAGTAGAAGATGACAAATTTACCATCGTTATAATGGTGCAATAGGATTTTAATCCCATGGAAATTTGCCATGTTTTCATTTTTAGATTGCTTTATTTAGCTTGCGATGGTTCTTTTGCATGGAAAATTCTTATTTTTGCAGATGGAAAACTCATAGTATTTTCTTTTCTAGATCATCCATGGTAAATTATTTTTCATGTGAGAGTTCGTTTATTATTTCGTATATAGCTTATTGGACATGGCAAATTCTTTTTTGTATGAGAATCGACGTGCGACGGCGGGGAGGAGGGACAACAATCTCAGTTTCTTAATTACCATGGCCATTTAATACCATGACCACGACAATTATATGTCATGGTAATTTTCTGTATTTCACCATGGCTACTTTATTTTAGTAATTCTTGTTTGTAAGACATGACAATTTTTATCCATAGAACATGATAATTCTTGTTCGTAGTACATGATAAATTTTGCTGGTAGGACATGTCAATTATTAGTCATACAACATATGAAAATTCTTGTTCGTAGGACATGACAATTCTTACTGGTAGGACATGGCAATTCTTATTGGCAGGATATTAAAATTCTTACACGTGTGTAATGATACTTTGCAAAACATGGTAATTTTTTTAAAAAATTGTTCAACATGGCTATTTTTAGTAGAACATGGAAAATTTACCATCATTATGATGGTGCAATATGATTTTCATCCCATGGAAATTTGCCACGTTTTCATTTTTAGATTGCTTTATTTAGGTTGCTATGGTTCTTTTGCATGGAAAATTCTTATTTTTGCAGATGGAAAACTCATAGTATTTTCTTTTCTAGATCATCCATGGTAAATTCTTTTTCGTGTGAGAGTTCGTTTATTATTTCGTATGTAGCTTATTGGACATGGCAAATTCTTCTTTGTATGAGATGGCAATTCTTGTTTGTCCGCTATGACATTTATTTTATTTTATGTGACATGACATTCGTTATATATGGGACATGAAAATTCTTATTTGTACGACTCTTATATGCGAGACATGATATTTGAAATTGTTGACATGGATATTTTGAGTATAACATGAAAATTTTCCATGATTATAATGCTACAATAGGGTTTTCACCTCATGGCAATTTTGCCTTGTTTTTATATTGAGATTGTTTTTATATAGGTTACGGTGATATTTTTCAAATATAAATTTACCATGGAAATTTTATATTTATTTCTATGATATTTTTATAATTTTATTTTTATTTTTATCTTTCTACTTTAAAAATTGACTGTATTATAGCAAAGAAAAAAATATTTTTATGACAGCACAAAAAAGCATACTTTTTTCTATTTTTACTAATGGGCTTGTAAAGCCCAGTAAAAAGAGGAGTGTTTGGACCAGGCCTATCCTCACACCGAACGAAATCCTTGGGGATTGAGGCAGCGATCAAACAAACCAATCGTTTCGGGCGAGGTCGCCCCGGGGACCTGATGTTCGGCGCTTATTGGCGTCCTAAAAAGTTTCTCAATGCAAGTTGCGTGTTGTCTAATAAGTGACATTCTAAAGAAATTACGCAATCAAGGATAATATCTAAACTAGTAGCATATTATTACTTAGTACTAAGACCTGGAGATATAAACCACATTGATGCATGCACGATTCCCACAATCTTCAAAGTCAATTGTGCCGTGCAGATGTGTACTACAATCTAGTTTATATGTATGTCTGAGCATGGAAGCAAATGGGTTTAGGGTTCCATTGCATCTGAATTGAAAACAATAATTTGGAAATTATAAAAAGCATAAAAAATCTGAAATTTTTTAGAACTAAACATGATTAGGAGTTAAACTAGAACAACAAAATTCGCCAAGGAATAGATTCAACCGATTCCAGGATCAAACAACAAAATATTGTTAAAAACGGTGAATGGTAACTCTTATATTCTTGATTTTTTTTCACCAAAAATACCATGATAATTATTTTTTGCAAAACTTCTTATACAAGAGCGACTCCTGATCATCATTTATTCCAACGAAAATCAGAAACTTTCGACTATTTTTGTTTTTTCTAAAAATATTTTACCAAATCAGGTGCAATGGCCTCCACGCTCCATGTTCCAAAGATCCACACCGTGT
Organism: Bromus sterilis; assembly: GCA_950022295.1. NCBI lineage: Eukaryota > Viridiplantae > Streptophyta > Magnoliopsida > Poales > Poaceae > Bromus > Bromus sterilis. The sequence goes on along the minus strand of OX465601.1, from coordinate 297,472,756 downwards.
GTGATCACCCCTAGTTCACTTTTTTTCCAAGAAAACTCACCAGTACGAGTGTTAGTTCAAACAAGGCTGTCAATGTACAAAGTTATGCATGTATATATAATTATATATACAAATTTATCGAACCATATATAGTATTATACTCCCTCCGTTCCAAAATAACTGTCTCAACTTTGTACTAGCTCTAGTACAAAATTGTATTAAGGCCACGACAGCTATTTTGGAACGGAGGTAGTACTGTATTAGAATACATAGGCACACGATATACCACAATATACATTTAGTGAAGCATTTTACATCTGTGTGCACAATTGGGTATATTTGCATGTTCCTTTTAATAGGAAAAGACTTGTATGTAAATGCACCTATCATAAATATGTATCTTATACGTGAAGACTTTAAAAGCTTCAGATATCCATGCTAGGTGTACACAATGCGCAAACAAATATAAAATTTGTAATTCGCATGGTGTATATATCCTTGCTCGTGCATAGTACCAATAATTGGATCAATTAGCTTCGTTGGTCTCTTGGCTGCACCGTTCTCTAAAAAAAAACCAACCTGAAGAATCTATATATACCTAAGAATTGGAGCTACAACACCATAAACAAATTGAAGCCAATCTACAACACTATGGGTTGAATAGACAGACTATGAACACAAGCAAACCATGTTTGACACATCCAACATTTTTACAATGTTTGATGCATCCACCAAACATTACAATGGTTGATACATGCATCCACCAAACACTACAGTGGCGGATCTTTAACACATGCTGGTCAGGGTCTCAAAGAAGAGGAGGGGAGACAAATGAGATGAGAGCTCCGAGGAACAATCAGGATTCTCAAGTCTCCGTTTTAAAATAAGAGGTCGGATGTAGATTATACAACACTCCAAAATTACACAATGAGAGCGTGAAACCATGTCAAACTACAGAAGGTTTCACACTCTCCAACTCAAAAGAACAAAATAATGTAAACACATAGGCCTGCAAAATTAACCAAGATATGTAATTATGCATGCAATTTAAGAATACTTAGTGAGCAATCTCCATGAAAACCACTGGAATATTACTAGCTAGTTTTCTAATGTTGAGGAATCATTACTTTGAACAAGTTTTTCAATGCTAGTTGCACGTTGTCTAATAAGTAGTGACGTTCATGAAGAATTGTGCCGATCCAAGGATAACATAACTACCATATTATCAATTAAGACCTAAATATTGATTTTTTTATTTTATAAAAGGGATATATTAATATCACAAAGATACCAATTACACCCAGTCTCTGCAACAACGCAATGTCCAAAAGACATTACTGATACTCACAACCCATAAACAAAAAGAAGAAGAAAAAGATAAAATAAAATAATACAATGATCAGTTCCTAGTAACTACAGAACGAATAACCACCAAGACAACACCCGAAGTACAAATCTCCAGAAGCGACGCCTCCAAGGAGGAAACAATGCAGATGCTTTGTCATCGCCCGATCATAAATCTTAGTTTTCACCTTGAAGAAAAATCCATGCTTCCAAAACAATGCTTCAACAAGGCCATTGCCAGGCACTCCTCTTGTGTTACCGCCCCCTCTTATCGATGCCGTTGCTACAAGTCACGGATCACCAAGCAGAAATCCACATCACCTTCGTCGAAACCTTCTAATGTTTCAATCATAACCGACTTAACATTCCCCGCCTCTGCCAAAACCATGAAAATTGTAATTTCAACGTGTCATGTGGTGTTAGTTGAAAGCGGAGCTTCGCATCACACCCCTTAAGATCGTACAGTCTGATGTTTGTGGACACACCCAACCAGATTCCCTCCAAACCAAGTGTCTAGGAACATTTTGCCAATCTGTAAATACCATCGGTGGAGGATTTCGGCACTCGTTAACGGTATGATCGAAGATGGACGGAAGAAGACCCCTAAGGGTCGCTGTCCAACAACCATTATTGGTTGCGCGCGTCGGAGCCCTTTGTCTTGGACTCCATGGCTAGATCCATTGCAGAGCGGCCTCCGCTGGCGGCACCACCATGGAGTCAGTGTTCCTGGCCTTCGTCGCTGACGTATCTGGGCGAGGCAGACCCACGACCATCGCATGAGCCGGCGACAACTAAGGCCGCGCTTGGATTGGTTGTAAGTAATACGGGGGTGTTTATTTTACACTTGTAAGTTACGGGCGCTGAGCAAAATCAGACTGAAAGTAAAACCACGAGCGAAGGTCTGTAATTTTTACAGGTGTATTCAGAGGGAAAACGACAATCCAATCAGGGCCTAAGTGTGCATACCTACGTGCTACTGCAAGGCCACGAGGAAATACGTGCGCCTGGGTGCTGCCGAGCTTCGTCTGGAGCGAGCAATCACCTTAACCCCGCAGACCACTCCAGATCCGAGCCGCCAATAGCCACGCAGTGGTTGAGGGGTGGCGGCGGCTAGAAATACTAAAATCTATCTCAAACCAATCTGCGATAGATCCTTCTCCCTTATGCTATATCTCTTCTCTATCTCCTTTAAAAAAAGCAGTCAATTGTGCCGCTACTAGGTAGATGTGCAGCTAGGCCTACTATCTCTTCACAGTCAATTGTGCTGGTAGGAAAATATGTACCTCGTCATATATATGTATGCATGCATGCTCATCACCGGTGCACCTTGTATTAATTTAATCAAGAAGTCAAGATTAGAGCACAAAACAACAAAAAAACCATCCTATTCCTAGGTACTTTGCTAATGCCGCCAGAACGTCGATGACTACTCGTCTACTCTTACGTGTGGTAATAATTTCTTCTATAACGACCTACTCCAGTTTTAAAAAGGTCCTCTCCTCACCTATTCTTTGTATGATGCCGTGGGACAATTCAGGATATGAATTAACAACTTCCATTTCTTCCTAAATCCAACTCATTGGCGAAAATCAATTAAGCATTAAACAATATATTAGCTAGCGCACTTGCCATTTTTTGCTTCGACTTTGATATGCATTCACACAGGCATAAAAATGTAGAAATTTTTCATAAATATGCCTTTGAGGTGTGTAGTTATATTTCAAAACTTTTTAATTAGGTCAATATCTCCTTTTTTTGCGAGAAGGTCAATATCTCCTTAAATGGATACATGATTTGATGGTATATATATGGTTTGTATCTATATTTTTATATTCTTATCTCTAATATATTTTTCACGTATGGCAAGTGGAGAGATTTTAGATCTCTAGAGACTGGTACACCATGGTTGTTCCAGTCTCATGCACATAAATAGTATTAAACTAAAATTCAAGTACAAAGAATTAACAAATGGTAAAGATAAAAAATACTACTAGCTGCACAAACGTACGGGTCACTTCACGTATATATAATCCTCATGAAGTCACTTGCATATAATCTTAGGACATAATATTACTGGAGCTGGTGCACTAGGTGTTTGTATATCTATGTTTACTTAATCAAAGTCAACCAAAGATAACTAAGTGATACGGAGTACTGTACTAGCTAGCTAGGGTCATTCGTTGGCTGTCTATAAATATCACCCTCTCCCATCATATGAGAATGTACCAGTAAAAGCAGCTAGCTCATCTCCATCGCATCTGTTCTTGCTCTATTCTCCAATAGACCCATCCAATTTACCAATGGCTTCCTCTCTTAAGGTGATCGCCGTCTTCGCCGTCTGTGTGGTGCTTGTCCTGAACATGGGCCAGCCCGCGGCAACCACATCATGCTGGGATTGTCTTGTCGATTGTGTTGGCACTTGCAGCGACTACGCAGACACAACATGCACTGGCGCATGCACCGCCACACCTCCTGCTTGTCAGATATGCAAGAACGGGACCTTATTTGCGTGTGGAGGCACATGCTATGGAGGTTGTGCCAGCTCCTGCTAAATCCATACGACGATCATCGGTTGTGCCCTGCCGTCTCCCGTAATTAAGTTGCATGCCTGTGTTTGTTGCTATCTTGCTCATTGTTGCTAAGCCATGTACCATGTGTCGCTCGTAAGTTGAATGTTTGTGTTCGTTGGTACCTTGTTTTGCTATGTTGCGTAAATAAACGAACAATTGTTGTTGTTTTGTGTGTATATGCAAATGTTCTTTCATACATCCGCGTTACCAAGAAATGTATGAGTATGGTTGTTTAGCGTTTCGGCTTCACCAATCTGGTCATAATTTGTGTTGCACTTGCATGTCTTGGAAAATGGTCATGTTGTAGATGATTTAATCAGAAACACGAGATCGAATGGACGACACGGTTGATGTCTCGCATCCTACCGGATTACTAAATAGAAGTACTTTCCTTAATTATAAAAATCAAGACATTAGATCACCTTGTCCCATTGGCCGTATTATTTTTTATCTTCTTCCCAATCCTTGTATATTTATAATATACTTTCTTCGTTCCTCATTAACTGTCATTGAAACGGGTGTATGCAGTCATATTTTAGTGTTAGATACAACCATTTCAATGATAGTTAATATGGAATGAAGGGAGTAATATTTAGGGATGGTAAACTTCATGGTCCGTCACCATGCAAAAGATGGATTTAGCCTCCCACCAAACTACACATTACCATCGTTATACACTAAAATAGTTTGATTTTTTCTCCCTTCTTCTCATCTCATGGTTGACCCAGAAAATCCCCTCCTTAAAAAAAATCCATCGCTCTACCTCATAGATTCATTCTCTCACTGAGACACCACTGTCACCGAAGGGATCTCCGATAACCTGAGTACATATCGTCCTCCGACCAATGGATTTGCTCCAGCCCACCTCACCTTCCTCCTCCACACCCTACGCCCGAGGACGCCACTAGGATGTCTCTCCCTTGACTTTTCTTTGTAGTTTTTGGTGATGGTCCACAGAGACGATGCGCTTCTAGATCGATATGCATTGATACTTTGTAGGCGTCGTCTACTTCGATACTAGATTGGGTGTGGGAGGCATAGCTTAGTTGCGGGAATCATCGAGCTACACTAACTATTTTTCCTGTTCGTCAGCGTTGATTGTTGTTTAGATTGATCGTGACTTTGTAACCCGTCGGCATGTTTGTACATATATTTTGTTGTTGTGTAGCATATTCCCTACACAGTTCTCGGTGTACCGAAACCAAATGAATTTCAAAAAGTTGTTAGGGGGATTTCACATGTTTTTAGTAGAATTGAATTAGCAATATTTTTTTGATTTGGAATTAGCATTAGTTCATAGGAAATGGATACAGTGCACTGGGCATTACAAATGGTTTGAATCAGTAATGCTCAACCTTTGTAAAGAAAAAAAGGTTAAGATGGGCCTTTTTTCTCAAAAAAAACAGGAAGTGAAGATGGGCCTAAAAGCCTCGAGAGTTCTGGTAGTTCCTCCTCCTCCTCCTCCCAAGTTTAAAGCATCGGCATCATATAGGTTTCCCAAGCTCTGAACCTCCGCCGCCTCTCCCGTCGCCGGCTCCACTGGAAGCCGCTGCTGCCCTTGCTCGTGTGTAGAACCGATAATTAGATCAATTAGCTTCCTTAGTCTTTTGGCTAGATGTGCTGCATTGTTCGCTAAAAAAAGTCAAAAACGAAAACAAAAGGAACCAAATCTTGAAGAAACCAACTTGAAGAATTAATATATGCCTAAGAATTGGAGCTTCAACACCATAAACAACTGAAGTCAATCTACAACATTGTGCGAGGAATAGAGTATGAACAAAAGCAAATCATGTTTGAAACATCCAACATTTTTACAATGTTTGATGCATCCACCAAACATTACAGGGGGAAATGCATCCACCAAACATTACAATGGTTGATACATCCACCTAATACTGCAATCGCAGATCTTTAACACATGCTGGTCAGGGTCTCAGAGGAGAGGAGGGGAGACGAACGAGATGAGAGCTTCGAGGAACAAACAGGCTTCTCAAATCTCCGTTTAAAAATAATAGGTCGGAGGTAGATTACATAATACTCTAAAAATTACGCAATGAGAGTGTGAAACCATGTCAAACTAGATAAGGTTTCACACTCTCTTACTTAGAAGAAGAAAATAATCTAAACCCATAGGCCTCCAAAATAAACCAAGATGTGAAATTAATCATGCAATCTACGAATACTCTTAAATTTTACTAGCTAGTTTTCTAATTTTGAGGAATCATTACTTTGAACAAGTTTTTCAATGCAAGTTGCATGTTGTCTAATATGTAGTGACGTTCATAAAAAATTGCACCGATCCAAGAATAACATAACGGCCATATTATAAATTAAGACCTAAATATACATATCGCCTAGAAATACAAATTCGAACTCAAACCAATCTGCGATATAACCTTCTTCTTTATTCTATAGCTCTTCTCTATCTCCTTTAAAAAACAGTCAATTGTGGAGTAGCAACTTTTGGTTCCCAAGCTCCAGGGAGGACCTTATTTTGAAAAAAATCAAAATCATTTCTAAACATTTTCAAAAAATCCAAAAATAAATCCATGGAAACATATATGTGTATCGCAGTAGCGTGTGAATTTTCGTTTGAAAATATTTTGATTTGAAGGCTGTGCAAAAAAGATAAAATTCCATCCAAACAATCTAAAAGATCGGCCATTTTAAATATCACATTTGTCTTTTTTCTGTACACCACATATGAAATCATAATGATTTGAAATTTGTATAGATATGTGGTATATGTGTGTATATTTGTTCACAAAAAGTTTCAGATTTTTTGGCAAAATAAAAAAAATGAATTTCATAAAATCTACCGTGGAGCTGGTCCGCGAAAGTGATATTCCCGTCAATTGTGCCACTAGGTAGATATGTTATTTTTTGTAGACACACTAGGTAGATATGTGCCGCTAGACCTACTATCTTCAGAGTCAATTGTACTGCAGAAAATGTGTACTACACTTCACCTCGTTTAAACAAGAAGTCAAGATTAGAGCACACACAAAAAAAGGTCATAGTCCTATGTGCTTTGCTAACGCCAGTATGTCGATAACTACTCTTACGTGGGGTAATAATTTCTTCTATAACGACCAACTTACAGTTTAGAAAAGGTCCTCCTCAGTTATTCTTTCATCTTTGTATGAAACCGTGGGAAAAATTCGGGATATGAATTAACACCTTTTGTTTCTTCCTAAATCCAAGTCATTTAAGCATTAAACCATTTTTTGCTTTGACTTTGATATGATCGGATGAGTATAGTTGTCACACAGTCTAGTAAAAATGTAGAAAAACTTCATAAATATGCCTTTGAAGTATGTAGTTATATTTTAAAACTTTTTAGGTCATATTTCCTTAAAATAGATACATTATTTGATGGTATATGTATGCTTTATATCTATATTTGCATTCTTATCTCTAATATATTTTTCACGTATGAAGTGGAGATATTTTAGATCACTAGAGACTCTGGTACAACACGGTTGTTACAACTTACAACGGTACTTACACATATATAGTATTGAACTAAAATTCTTGTACGAAGAATTAACAAATGGCAAAGATAAAAAAATACTACTAGCTGCACAAACGTACGGGTCACCTCACGTATATATAATCCTCATGAAGTCACTTGCTATAATCTCAAGACATGATGTTATTGGAGATGCTGCACAAGGTGTTCGTATATATATATGTATGTATATACTTAATCAAAGTCAACCAAAGTTAATTAAGTGGTACGGAGTACTGTACTAGCTACCTAAGGTCATACGTTGGATGTGTCTATAAATATCATCCTGTCCCATCATATGAGAATGTACCAGTTAAACAGCTAGCTAGTCCATCTCCATCCCATCTGTTCTTGCTCTATTCTCTAGTAGACCCATCCAATTCATCAATGGCTTCCTCTCTTAAGGTGGCCGCCGCCTTCGCCGTCCTCGCCGTTTTTTTCCTGAACATGGGCCAACCGATGGCAACCACATCATGCTGGGATTGTCTTGTCGATTGTGTTGGCACTTGCAGCGACTACTCCGAAACAACATGCAAAGGCGCATGCACCGCCGCACCTCCTGCATGTCAGATATGCAAGAACGGAACCTTCTTTGCGTGCGGAGGCACATGCTATGGAGGTTGTGCCAGCTCTTGCTAAATCCCTACAATGATCATCCACTCATCGGTTGTGCTCTGGTGTCAGCCGTAATTAAGCTGCATGTGTGTGTGTTTTGCTATCTTGCTTGTTGTTGGTAAGCCATGTACGTACCATGTGTCGGTTGTAAGTTGCATGTTTGTGTTCGTTGGTACCTAGTTTTGCTATGTTGTGCAAATAAGCTGACAAATGTTGTTGTTGTTGTTGTTGTTGTTGTGTGCATATGCAAAAATTCCTTCATCCGTCCGCGTTGCAAGCAAATGTATGAGTATGATCGTTTAGCGTCTCATCTTCATCAATCTGAACATATTTTGTGTTGCATTCAAAAGTCTTGGAAAAATGTCACATTGTAGATGATCCGGTCAGAAACACGTGACACATGGACGATATGGCTGATGTTTCGTATCTGACCAGATTACTAAACAGAAGTATTTATCTTAATTATAAACATCAAGACACTTAATATGAAACGAAGGAAGTAATATTTAGGGATGGTTAGTTTCATGGTCGTTCGCCTGCAAAAGATGAATTTACCCTCCACCAAACTACACATTACCATCCTTATACCAGAAAAAAGTATGGTTTGTTTCTCTCCCTTCTTCTCATCTCATGGCATTAAATACATTCTTTACAAGAATTCCATCGTTCTCACTCGTAGATTCATTTTCTCATTGAGACACCACTGCCAACGAAGGGATCTCCGACGACCTGAGTACATGTCATCCTTCGATCGACGGATCTGCTCCAGCCCCCTCACCTTCCTCCTTCCCACCCTACGCCCAAGGATGCCACTAGGATGTCTCTCCCTTTAGTTTTCTCTGTAGTTTTTTGTGATGGTCCACATAGCGCGCCGATGCACCTCTAGATCGACATGCTTTGATACCTTGTAAGTGTTGTCTACTTCGATACTAGATTGGGGGATCATGACGGAGAAATTCTCTCTACTAAGGGGCATAACTTAGCTACGGGAATCATTGATTGTTGTTTAGTATTGACCATGTGCGTGTCTTTGTAACCCATCAACATGTTTGTATATTTTTGTTGTTGTTGTTGTTGTTGTTGTTGTTGTGTACCATATTTCCTACACAGTTTCCCTTGTACCAAAACCAAATGAATTTAAAAAAATTGGTAGGGGTGATTTCACATCTTTCTATTAGAATGGAATTAGCAATGTATATATATTTTTAGTTGGAATTAGGATTATTGAATAGAAAATGGCGAGATCAATAGTTAAAGAGTACTCTTTACAAAGGTCATTTTTCACTTCGGTGTTGACAAACACTAGTAGAAAACAGGGCTTTGGTTCAGGCCTCTCCAACCGATTTGTCCCGGTTCTGCCACGAACCGGAACCCATGGGGTCATACGTCCCGGTTCGTGCGCCCGGGGGCCGGCCGGGCCTCGTGGAGCATTGGTCCCGGTTCGTCTGGGGGCATATGTCCCGGTTCTAGAAAAGAACCGGCACCAATGGGCCTCGCTCCTAGCCCACAACCACTAGTCCCGGTTTGTGGTTCAACCCCGGACGAAAGGCTGGCCATTAGTACTGGTTCCAGCCACAATCCGGGACGAAAGACTGGAAATTAGTACCACCTCGCTAACCGAAGTGGAGTTAGACCTGTTTATAAGCACAGGTCCGCGTGGACTTATCGTAGCATAACAAGTTCACTAAAGGCCGTACACGGAGAAATTCATCTGTATCCTGTACTCTGTCCGGGGAAATTTCGGACGGAGCTCGTTTGGTTGGCAGATTTTCCAGATGTGCCCACGAGGCGGGGGCCGTCTGTAAACCCGTATGAGATGAAAATCCCGTACGGGTATTACAGACGGCCCCCGCCTGGTCGGTAGACTTGCGAGATCTGCCAACCAAGCGTGCTCCGTTTGAAATTCACCATGACAGAGTAAAGGATATGGAGTATTCTTCCGTTGACGTCCTATAATGAAATTGCTATACTTTTTTTGTTTTTGTTTTCCAATCAAACAAAACACAAGGTTCCTATAATGAAATTGCTATACTTTTTTTGTTTTTGTTTTCCAATCAAACAAAACTATGCAGGCCGACTGTCATTCAAGGCCATTAGTCTCGGTTCCAGCAACGAACCGGGACCTCCAACCATTGGTCCCGGTTGAACCGGGACTAAAGGCTACCTTTAGTCCCGGTTCCAGCTACGAACCGGGACCAATGACGGCGCTTCGTCTTCCGCGCGCGCCCGACGAGCTTTCCCATGCGCGTGCGGCGCGCGTTGGGAAGCCGCGCACGCGCATGGGAAGCTCGTCGGGCGCGCGCCCGACGAGCTTCTCAGGCGCCTATAAGTAGACGAAGGCCGGGAGGACACCGACTCATCTCATCTCATCTTCCCTTCTCATCCCTCTCGCGCCCGACGAGCTTCTCGCCGCCATGTCGGGGTCGCCGCTACGATGGCCGTCCGACTCCGACACCCCGTCGGACGAGGACAATTCCGAAAGGCGCAAGTTTTGGGACCCGCCTCCGAAGCGGCGGCCTCGACAGCGCGGGCGACGATCGCGCGCCGACGACAGCCCGCCCCCCGCTGACGACGACAGTCCGCCGCCCGCCGACGACGACAGTCCGCCGCCCGCCGACGACAGCCCGCCGCCCGCCGACGACCCGTTGGAACGGCTGGCGGTGCTGGAACGGCTGGAGGCGCAGGAACTTCGCCGTGCCGATCGTGCGGAGAAGTCCCGCGCGAACCTGGCCAAGGCGAGGGCCAAGAAGAAGGAGAAGAAGAGGGCCGAGATGACGGCGCGCGTCGAGGCGAAAGTCGCGTCGGAGGAGGCCACCAAGCGGGCGGCGTCCAGCGACGACGATGAGGGCGCCGGGACCTCCGCGAAGAAGCAGAAGATCGAGTAGTTTAGCTCTAGTCGTTAGATTAGACGCTTCTAGCTTCGATCTTCTGTAATAAATCTTATGAATTATATATATATTTTTGGTTTGTTAATCGTGATTGTTTTTTTGTTAATCGTGACATCATTGTTGTTTGTTAATCGTGATTGTTTTTTAATAATTTTTTGGAATTCAAAAAATTAAATCATGTGATATCAAGACCTAAGGGTTATAATGATTGATATCTTACTATTGTCAGGAAAACAACAAGTGTAGACTTGGAAACTAGGGGAGATAGAACCTGAAAGTTAAGCGTGTTCGGGCTGGAGTAGTGAGAGGATGGGTGACCGGCCGGGAAGTTAGATGATTTGAAATGAGTGTTGATTAGAGATTAGAGATTAAATTGTGAAGTAGTGAGGAGGGATGATTAGAGATTAAATTGTCAAATAATTCAAAGATTCGAAAATGAAAAAAATCCAAAAAAAATTAAAAATAAATAAATTTGGAAAAAATTCCTTTAGTACCGGTTTTTAACATGAAAAAATTCCTCCAGCCCCCCGCTCCAGCCGGCTTCCACGTGGAGGCCCATCTGTCCCGGTTCGTAAGCGAACCGGGTCTAAACGTCATGGGCTTTAGTAACGACCCTTTAGTCCCGGTTTCAGAACCGGAACAGAAGGCCCTCTGGAACCGGGACAAATGGGCCTTTTTCTACTAGTGAAATGATGTAACGCACGCACGACACTTATCGTAACTAGAGAGTTTTAAGCGGTTTTTCCATCACGCATGAGAATGGAAAGTTGGTTATTTGTGAAAAAAAAATCATAAATCCATATTTTAGTTTATTCTTGAATCGTTCGTCCAAACCACAAACCGTTTTCACCTTTGCATTCCTCGCATCAAGATTTTTAAGGGTCGGTTCTTTTGATGTGATTCTGAACATCATGATATCAGGAATCAAAATCGTAAAGTAACTCATATCTGCCCCAGAAATCACCTAGAATCAATATAGAATCGTAGTGAAATTTAGAATCATGGAAACTTGATGATTCTAGCAAACCCCTCAAAACAAAATGTTTCGTTTTGAACTAGTATCCCTATTGATCATGTTAATTACAACCACAATGCTCCTTGGGCCAGCCAAACGATAAATGCCCAAAACATTTCTTACCCGAGTCATTCATACAACAATCATAGAAAATAATTGGATGGATGATTCTAAATCAGGCGAAAATTAAGAGCTGCCCTATTATTAAATGCTATGTTGATAGGTTTTGATGGACTTTCTTTTGGGAAAAAATGTGGTTGAGAACTGAAGTAATTGTCGCTGAAAATTGTAGTACATCATGGCTGAAAAATGTACTAAATTGTGCCTGAAATCTATTTTTTTTCATTTTTATTAGTTTTGGATGAAAGCTATACTAAATTATGGCTAATTTTTTTAATAAACTATGGCTGAATCTATCATCGTCTTTTCCCTTTTTGACTTTTTCTCGAGCGAAAAACTTAGACTGAAAACTATAGTAAATTGTGGATAATAACTTTGCTAAATTTGGTTGAAAACTGTACTAAACTATGTCTAAAATCTATTACATTTTTTTTTTCATTTTTCACTTTTTTGCTTCTCATGGAGCTACATATTTGGTTGCCACATAACCACAGATTCGCTTATCATACACCCACAAATTTGCTTCTCGTACAAATACCTTTTTTTATGTTTTGCTTTTCACATAGTCATAATTTTGCATTTCCGCAGCTACAATTGAGCTTCCTGTGCGGCCATAGATTTGCACTCGTATAACCACAGATTTAGTTCCCATGAAGGCATGATTTTATTTCACGCATGAAAAGAAAATCTATCGGTGCGCCCAAAACACGATACATGGCAATATGTAGACATGCCGAAAGTGTTCTCTGCGTATGCTCCTGAGATGCCCATCAATTAGTGGCTTCGAGGAAATGAATATCAGTGGATTGGGCCTTACAAATGGTCTGAATCAACCAAGCTGTGATTTTTTTTCTCAAAAAAGTAGATGGGCTTTAAGATTCAGAGACACCTAGACAAACATGCTTCTCAAGTCTCGGTTTAAAAATAAGAGGTCGAAGATAGATTAATAAATACTCCAAATTACCACGGTATCTAGAATACGGGGAACTCCATTCATGAATCATGCTTGACCATGTCAAACTATAGAAGGTTTCACACCCTCTAGCTCAGAAGAAGAAAATAATCTAAACACATAGGCCTGCAATATGAATGAAGATATGGAATTAAGCATGCAATTGGAGAATACTCGGTGGACAATCTCTTTGAAAACCAGTGAAATACTACTAACTAGTTTTCTAACGTCGGGGAATCTTGACTTTGAACAAGTTTTTCAATGCTAATTGCATGTTGTCTAATATTTAGAGACGTTCATAAGGAATTATGGTGATCCAAGGATGATGTAACTATCGCCTAGAAATACTAAAGTCTATCTCAAACCAATATGTGATGGATCCTTCTTCCTTATGCCGCTTGGTAGATGTGCCGCTAGGCCTACTATCTCTTCAAAGTCAATTGTGCCGGTAGGAAAATATGTACTACACTCCACCTCATTTATATGTGTATGTATATATATATATATATATATATATATATATATATATATATATATATATATATATATATATATATATATATATATGTATGTATGTATGTATGTATGTATGCAAGCATGCTCATCATCGGTTCACCTTGTATTAAGTAACGAAGAAGTCAAGATTAGAGCACAAAACAAAAAGAAAAAAATCATCCTATTCCTAGGTACTTTGCTAATGCCAGTAAATTGATAACTCTGATTACGCATGGTAATAATTTCTACCATACCAACCATTATCTACAGTTTATAAAAGATCCACCTCAATTATTCTTTATATGGAACCGTGGGACAATTCGCGATATGAATTAACAACTATCGTTTCTTCCTAAACACAACTCATTAAGCATTAAACAATTTATTAGCTAGCGCACTTGCCATTTTTGCTTTGACTTTGACATCGTCTGATGAGTCTAGTTATCAATGCACTCACACGTGCTATAGTAAAAAATATACTAGAAAACTTCATAAATACGCCTTTGAAGTATTTAGTTATATTCCAAAACTTTTTAGGTCATATTTCCTTAAATGGATACATGGTTGGATACTTGGATGGTATATGTATTTTTTGCACCTATATTTTTGTGTTTTTATCTCTAATATATTTCTTACCGTATGGCAAATGGAGAGATTTGAGATCTCTAGAGATTGGTGCAACATGGTTGTTGCAACGGTACATACACATAAATGGTACTCCCTCCGATCCATAATAAGTGGATCGGAGGGAGTACTAAACTGAAATTTATGTTCAAAGAATTAGCAAGTGGCAAAGATTAAAAATACCACTAGCCGTACAAATGTGCGCGTCGGGTCGCTTATATGTAATCCTCATGAAGTCACTTGCGTGTAATCTTAAGACATAATTGGGTGTGTGCATATATATGTACACTTAATCAAAGTCAACCATAGTTAATTAAGTGATACGGATTACTGTACTAGCTAAGCTAGGGTCATCCTCGTGTTGGCTGCCTATAAATAGCATTCTGTCCCATCATATTGGAATGTACCAGCTAACTAGCTCACATCCATCACATTCTTGCTCTATTCTCGAGTAGACCCACCCAATTCATCAATGGCTTCCTCTCTTAAGGTGGCCGCCGCCTTCGCCATCTTCACCGTCTTTGTCCTGAACATGGGCCAGCCGACGGCAACCAAATTATGCTGGGATTGTCTTGTCGATTGTGTTAGCACTTGCAGCGACTACTCCGAAACAACATGCAGTGGCGCCTGCACCGCCAAACCTCCTGCATGTCAGATATGTAAGAACGGAACCTTTTTTGCGTGCGGAGGCACATGCTATGGAGGTTGTGCCATCTCCTGCTAAATCCCTACGATGATCATCCGTGGTGCCCTGGTGTCAGCCGTAATTAAGTTACATGTCTGCGTTTGTTGTTATCTTGCTGGTTGGTGCTAAGCTATGTACGTACAATGTGTGTTGGTAGTAAGTTGAATGTTTGTGTTTTTTGGAACCTCGTTTTTGTATACCGTGTAAATAAGCCAAAAAATATTGTTGTTGTTTTTGTTGTTGTTGTTTTTGTGTGCATATGCAAAAGTTCCTTCATCTATCCGCGTTGCAAACAAATGTATGAGTATGGTTGTTTAGCGTCTCAACTTCATAATCTAAACAAAGTTTTTGTATTACTCGCATGTCTTGAAAAAAGGTCAGATCCGGTCAAAAACACGTGACACATGAATGACCCAAAAAATCTCCTCATTTAAAAAATAAATCCATTGCTCTCATTAAGACACCACTGCCACCGAAGGGATCTTCGACAACAGTATGCTATCTAGCAGGTGACCGACTCGTCAAGGATAAGAGTATGTACCGGACAATGAATCTTAATCATGATTTAAGTCAAACAGAACGATGTCTAAGAACAATGTGGTTTTACATTGGTTGTTATAGTTAACCTTGTAGTATAGGTCTAGATCATGTTTATTTCATATTGCATGGCATTGTTGCGGTAGACTTGCATTAGTAGTGAGCTAAGTACTAGTGTCTGCATGCTTTGTGACATGGCTCGGTGGCCGGATCGACAAGCACAGAGATATAGAGAGTGCACGTGAGAGGATTGGCAAGCCCGGAGGTGAGAACATAGATGCATTACTAG
The DNA here is from genome assembly GCA_950022295.1 of Bromus sterilis. NCBI lineage: Eukaryota > Viridiplantae > Streptophyta > Magnoliopsida > Poales > Poaceae > Bromus > Bromus sterilis. The sequence continues at coordinate 297,457,132 of OX465601.1, read as the reverse complement.
ATTATTAAGTCAACAGTCATGTGCTTTAGTGGACTCCTAACTAGCCGGTGCATGGCTGCATGTAGCTAGCGTGTGAGGATCTATACGTGAGATGATCCTGTAGACTAGGCTGCATGTACGTGTGGGCATTGGATAAGATAGACCTAGTTAGTTTGAACTGGCGCAGGATATGTGTGCGTGTGGTTAGTGGTTAGTGAACGTGTGCGTGTGTGACTTAGTGGCCGAATGAGACGGCTGGGTTGTGTGTGCGTGTGTACTACTTAAAGTGTTGTAAGCATGTTTCATTCGCTGGAGGAAATACAAAGAAAAGGCAAGTGTGTGTGCCAAGTCTGCGTGTGTGTCTCCTCTCTGCCGTGTACTCGTGTGCGTCTCTTTCTTTCTTGGGCAGCTCCAACATTGGTATGGGTGAAAAATTAGAGTGAAAACAGACGAAGTTGAGTGATGCCATGCAGTCAGGTGTCTCGCTTGAACACGACCATGTACCCACGTCTCGTCTGTGGACATTACGGTGATGCATCCACCAGACATGACGGTGGCGGATCTTTTGATTCGCCATGCCTAGGGTGACACATGCTGGTCAAAGTCTTGGAATAGGGGCGAGGAGACGAACGAGATGAGAGCTTCGAGGAACAAACATGCTTCTCAAGTCTCGGTTTAAAAATATGATCGAGGCCGGAGGTAGACTGTCAATACTCCAAAATCACGAAGGTATCTAGAATACGAGAAGTCCATTCGATCACGAATCATGCATGATCATGTAAAACTGTAGAAGGTTTCACGCCCTTTAAATCAGAAGGAGAAAATAATGTAAACCCATAGGCCTGCAAAATAAACCCCGACATGGAATTAAGCATGCAATTTAAGAATACACAGTGAGCAATCTTCATGGAAACCATGGAAATATTACTGAGTAGCTACTTTTCTAATGTCAAAGAATCATTACTTTGAACAAGTTTTTCAATGCAAGTTGCATGTTGTCTAATTATTAGTACAATAAAATTGAGCCTAATCCCTGCTCTCTCACGCCATCAACATTTTGGATCGTCGGATTATCTGGTTTAGATGTTCTTGATCGTTAGATCTAACTTAAACTCCCTTCTCTCTCACGCCATCAACATTTTGGATCGTTGGATTATCTGGTTTAGATGTTCTTGATCGTTAGATCTAACTTAAACTGGCACACTGAGCGATCTGTCCTAAGGGGATGCTATTCTGGAAGCATGTGGTTAACCGGGCATACTGCCGCGTAAAGCCCATTTTCCGGCCTCACAGGATCCCTCTCCTTCGTAGCAGCCTCCACACCCCCCCTCCCCGACCTCTCATCTCCACCCGACTTCTCCTCTGCCTCGAATGCCGAAGCCGAGGGCTCATCGTGAGTTCGTGACCAACGGCGGCCCCGCGTTCATGGCCGACTCGGCCGACCACGACAGTCAGGCTTCTCGTCAACGTGCTCCGGAAGGTGGCGGCTGTCGCGGACGCGTACATCCCCAGCGACACAGATTTGAGGAATTTTTCAGCTGACGGATCGCAATGTTTCTCCGCTATGCACTACAGGTGTCGATGTATCTTCTGGTATTATATCATCCATTACATTTTGAGTTCTTATTAATGCATAAATAAATATTTTTAGTACAACTCCACCTTGTCTGCAGATGAAAGAGAACCGTTCAGTTCATGTTCAATCCCTGATAATAATTTACATGAGAGAAATCCTCCGTTTGATTGGCTCGCAACTTGCAAGGTTATTATTCTGATCATTTGAAACTTTTAATGTAAGTTTTAGCAAGCAGTTTTTTGTGTAAGAGCTACGGTTTGAATATAATTTCTGTCGGTCCCATTTCAAGTGATGGTCTTCCTTTCACAGCCCAGCTGAATCGCTCGCTGTTAAATCAGATCGAACCAGTGCAGGGGATGAAGGTGACCGAGTCTATGTCAAAGAGGGGATCCACACAACAGCCTCTCCCCCCCTCTCCCCATTCCGATTGTGTGGTTTCAACTGCTTTTCACTCATCGGTGAGGACCTTGGGGAGCCTCGTCGATGCTCAGAGGACCCTCGAGCCGATATCTGGTGAGAGGGAGGGGGGGTGATGCGCTGCATGGCGGGCTCCTGGGGTACGGATGCGTCGAGGAGATTCTCTGGTACATCTCGACATGCGATGGTGAGAGAGGGTTTTGGGCGAGGTGATGTGTAGTAGGGGATCGACCAACACAATGTGGAAGAGGGGATTCACCGCACCGGGCGACTGGTTGCAGATTAGTCAGATCCCACCAACAGGATTGACCGCGCTAGCCGCCAGGGGATGCAGAACTCAAGGTCGTGCGCCATGGATTCTGGCTGCGAAGTAATGAGGTGGCCCTTATGGCGTTTAATTCGGGCTTCTTGTCTGCTGAAAACTGCAACACATAATCATGGTGCATTCATCATGGATAAAGATCAATTCCTCACTGCTTCATATATATAATGCTTCGTCCTCAGCCAATATTTGCTCATCCTCTCTACTACGGCAACAGAACATCTGTCAGCATCAGACTATGGTACGTTTCAATATCTTCCTTTCCAGTTAAACATATGATTGATGGACCAGCATCTGTGGGGTGCGGAAGAAAAGTTGAATGAGGCTGATAACTATATTCTTGAGCAACCTTTCTCTGTTGAAGAAGTGAAAACTGCTCTGTTCTCTAGGAAGAGTAATCGGGCCCCAGGGATGGATAACATCCCTGCGGAGTTTTATCAGTCCTGTTGGGATATCGTTGAGGGAGATATTATGGCCATATTTAAGGCGTTTCATGAGGGGTCCTTGGAGTTGCATAGGCTAAATTATGGGGTTATAACTTTGTTGCCTAAAGTTACGGGGGCTAACAGAATACAACAGTTCAGGCCTATCTGTTTACTTAGATGCCCGTATAAGCTGGTGACCAAAGTCTTGGACAATAGAGTGGCGATGTTTGCTAAGAAACTCTTTAGTCCTCATCAGAATGCTTTTATTAAGCACATAAACATTATGAATGGGGGTGCTTACTCTTTATGAGGTGTTGCATTATACACACGTTAAGAAAAAAACGGGCGTGGTTCTTAAATTAGATTTCGAGAAAGCTTATGATAAGGTGAACTGGATTTCTCCTGGAATGCTTGAATTTACATGGTTTTGGGGCTAGATGGATCAAGTGGATCCGCGAAGTTCTGGAAGGTGTCACAATTTGTGCTAAGCTGATCAATAACACAACCGGTCGTTATTTTCAGAGTTGTAAAGGTGAGAGGCAAGGGGACCCGTTATCTCCCTTCCTTTTCAATATTGTGGCGGAATGCCTGAGTAAGATGGTTCGGGTGGCGCAAAAGAATCGGTTGATTACTGGACTTGCCTCTGATTTGATAGATGGTGGTGTTGCCATATCGCAGTATGCGGATGATACAGTACTCTGCATTGAACATGATATGGAGCAGGCTTTGAATCTTAAGCTGCTACTATACATGTTTGAATTGATGTGGGGCCTAAAATTTAATTTTCTAAAGAGTGAAGTCTTATGTGTTGGGGGTGATGATCTCATTTTGGAGACGTACTATGATCTGTTTAACTGCCAGATTGGTCACTTACCAATGAAATATCTTGGTGTCCCAGTAGGATACTCGCTTCTGAAGGGTGTAGACTGGGACCTTTTGGATGCCAAATTTCTTATGAAATGCGAGCCGTGGCTGGGAAGAGTATCTTCTTCTGGCGGGAGACTGACCTTGCTTAATGCAAATCTTTCCACAATTTCTTCCTATTATATGTCAATGTTCATGATACCTAAAACTTTAATTAATAAACTTGATACGCATAGAAGGAAGTTCTTCTGGCATGCGAATAATGGGAAAAAAGATACTATATGGTGAAATGGGATCCGGTTTGTCGATCCAAGAAAAAAGACGGTTTAGGGGTTAAGAACCTGCATAGACAAAATGTGAGTTTGCTCACCAAGTGGTGGTGGAAGTTAGATAAATTTAAAGGGCTATGGAAGGATGTGATCCAGGCCAGGTAATTTAAATCTGATAGTGTTTCTTCGGTTAAGACCAGGATCAATGACTCTCCATGTTGGAAAGCAATCATGAAAGTTAAAAATGTTTATATGAGGGGCAGGAAAATCAATGTGAAATCTGGGAACCTAGCTTGTTTGTGGTATGAGATTGCTGATGGGGGCGAACCTTTCTTCAGCAAATATCCTGATCTGTTTTCCATCTGTCGCTTCCCTGACTGTACGGGTTAAACAAGGGTTGGGGTATGATGAGAGGGAGTTCTTTCGCCGAAGACTGACTAGTGCTTTGCGTGCCCAGTGGCAAAACATAGTACTGTACTGGATGAGTATATGCTCCTCAGATAATAATGATGAGGTCTCCTCGGGCCTGGGGCGAAAAAAATGCTTTACTAACAAATCGGTGTATGAGTTTCTTGAGAGTACTCTGCATGGATGCGATTACCAGTGGATCTGGCGTGCTAGGATCCCTTTGAAAATTAAAATTTTCTTATGGCAGCTACACCAGGATGCTGTTTTGACTCACGAGGCGATGAAAAAAAAGAAATTGGATGGGGAACCTGAAGTGCTCCTTTTGTGCACTTCTGGAGACAAGAGAACATCTCCTTTTCTCGTGTCCAGTGGCAAGGGTGATTTGGAGAACTGTAGGATCAGTTTTTGGTGTGGATTACCGCCCTAATAACATTTCGCAGTATTTTTCATGGTGACATGCTCTGTTTCCTGATGGGGAAGTGTTTTACTCGTTAGGATTGGGAGCTGTGTGTTGGGCAATCTGGAATTGCCGTAATAGAGCTACTTTAGATCAAAAAGTTGAAGTCCCCTTTTAAGGTGGTTTATCTGGCTTGTGCATATATGTTATACTGGTCAGGTCTCCAGAAAACGATGGTGGACGCTGAAGACCTGAAGACTGGCGCTGCAATGCTGAAGGCCAATGCTACGCAGATGATGAGGCTTTGCGAGGCGATCCGAGTTGAAGATAGCTAAAGATCTGCTCTGGTTGCTGTGTGATCTAGTTCAGGAGTTTATTGTCCTTTTGTTAGCTGTTTCGCTTGTGCTGTTTGAACTGAGTGATATTTACCTGTAATATGGCGAAAAAAATACTATGTTTTGGATGGGCAGCGTTGTTGGGTTTTTGCCCCATAGCATGGGTTCGATCCGAACCTTTAGGTGGTGGGTTTCCCAACAATGTTGATCACATCTCCCCTTTCCCTTCCCGTAGTCTGCGTGGAATTATTGTATTTCCGTTATGTTCAATAATGGAAAGGGGCATGTGCCCGGTTCCAAAAAAAAGTTAAACATATGATAGGTGTTAAATACTCTTTCTCTGTATGATTTTACCAAAAGGCAAATGATAGAAATTTTTCGCTTTTGAAACAATTGTGTACTGAGCTTTTCCCACCCTGTTAACCTATTTTTCAATGTGTGAAAGCCAATTGCAACCTAATATGATTAATGGAAGAAACGACTCTTGCTGAATTTGCGTATTCTCGGATTTCATGGAAGAAAATTAAAAGGATCATACACCATCTCCCTCAATGTCCTCCCTTGTGTAATCAATCAACCAAAGTGTTGTACATGCGGGATCCGTAACCTGCAGGGGCAGAACTAAGTAATTAACAAAGAAAGGTTGATAGAGCAAAGAATTATCTGAGTCAGAATGGTTGGATGCATTTCTTAGAAGTAAAAATGTAATGAATAAGGGCCCCAAAAATTATCGATAACATGTGATTTGTGTAGCTAGAGATTCTGGTTTCTCCGGTAACTAACAAGAATTGAAAGGTCCATTATACTTTGCGTGCCAAAATAACATCCATCAGGACCCTTTTTTACAATATTAGCTAAAATTAGAAGCTAAAAAGCTGAAGGGCCTTTCAGCTCAGAAATGGAAATATGTATATGTAGGCATGTTACCTACACGGCTACACTATCAATACTGACCAGCATCCTCTAATGCTTACTTCCTATATGCTTATATTTGAAATATGATTCTACATGAGAATTTCCTTAAATCAGAAAATGTTCATATAAGAATTAATCTCTAGCTAGCAAAAGGAGCAAACCTTGCAGTATACCATTTGGTTGATTTGTATCTCCTACCACTCCTGGGAAGTAAAGTTAAGTAAAGTCTAATTGCCCCCTTTTCGAATACGCAGAATCCATTACCAGATGTAAGTAATGCATGGAACACAAAAGGCCCATTAGAAACTGCTTATTCTTGCATAGAATAATATATCATATAATAAGTATTAACTGAATGGATATTAACTAAAACTGATCGCACATGTAACTCCTGGGTTCAATAGCTGATATGTAAAGTGACACAAGAACAGTGAAAACTCTTCATTTACTACTATACTGTGCACGGCATCAGGCTGCTACTTTACCTCCTGTACATGCTGCAAAAATAGTGACCAAAGATGCATGCATGCTTTCTTACTTAACTTTGAGAACATTTGTGTTTTTTCTAATATTTCCTTGCACAAGATACATGTCACCTCCTTTAAGATTTCCTGTATTAGTCAATTGTGTGCAGATATGCCGCTGGGCCTACTATCTATCTCTTCAAAGTCAATTGTGCAAGTAGGAAAATATGTACTACACTCCACATCGTTATATGTATGTAACCAAGAAGTCAAGATTAGAGCACAAAACAAAAAGGAAAAAAAAGCATCCTATTCCTAAGCAATTTGATAATAAATACTCTTACGTGTGGTAATAATTTCTTCTATAACGACAAACTATACAGTTTAAAAAAAAGTCCTCCTTAGTTAATCTTTGTATGTAATTGTGGAACAATTCGGGATATGAATTAACAACTTGCGCTTCTTCTTAAAGCCAATTCATTAAGCATTAGACAATATATATTAGCTAGCCCACTTGCTATTTTTTATTTTGACTTTGACATGGTCTCATGAGTATAGTTCTCAATGCATTCGCAAGGGCCTTTGAAGCAAGCAGTTATATTTCAGAACTTTTTAGATCATATTTCCTTTCAATTTATACATGATTTGATGGTATATGTATGATTTATATCTATATTTTTTTATTTTTATCTCTAAAATATTTTTCACATATGACAAGTGGAGAGATTTCAAATCTCTAGAGACTGGTACAACACGGTTGTTTCTACAGTACACATACACATAAATGGTATTAACCTAACGTGTACGAATAATCCACAAATAGCAAAGATTAAAAATACCACTAGCCGCACAAATGTACACGTCACATGGCTTATATATAATCCTCGTGAAGTCACTTGCGTGTAATCTTAAGACATAACATTACTGGAGTTCGTGCACAAGGTGTGTGCATATATACTTACACTTAATAAAGGTCAACCATAGTTAATTAACTGATATGGATTACTGTACTAGCTAAGCTAGGGTCATCCTTATGTTGGCTGCCTATAAATAGCATTCTATCCCATCATATTGTAATGTACTAGCTAACTAGCTCACATCCATCATATTTTTGCTCTATTCTCCAGTAGACCCGTCCAATTCATCAATGGCTTCCTCTCTTAAGGTGGTCGCCGCCTTCGTCATCTTCACCGTCTTTGTCCTGAACATGGGCCAGCCGACGGCGACCAAGTTATGCTGGGATTGTCTTGTCGATTGTGTTGGCACTTGCAGCGACTACTCCGAAACAACATGCAGTGGCGCATGCATCGCCACACCTCCTGCATGTCAGATATGCAAGAACGGGACCTTTTTTGCATGTGGAGGCACATGCTATGGAGGTTGTGCCAGCTCCTGCTAAATCCCTACGACGATCATCATCGGTTGTGCCCTGGTGTCAGCCGTGATTAAGTTACATGTTTGTGTTTGTTGTTATCTTGCTCGTTGGTGCTAAGCTATGTACGTACAATGTGTGTTGGCAGTAAGTTGCATGTTTGTGTTGTTTTGGTACCTTGTTTTGATATACAGTGTAAATAAGCCAACAAATGTTGGTGTTGTTGTTGTTGTTGTTGTTGTTGTGTGCATATGCAAAAGTTCCTCTATCTGTCTGCGTTGCAAACAAATATATGAGTATGGTTGTTTAGCTTCTCAGCTTCATTAATCTAAATAAAGTTTGTGTTGCAGTCGCATGTCTTGGAAAAAGGTTAGATCCGATAAAAAACACATGACACATGAATGATACGGTGGATGTTTCGCATCCGACCAGATTACTAAATATAAGTATTGCCCTTAATTATAAAAATCATTACATTAAATCACCTTGGGCCATTGGCCATTTGTGTCTTCTATACCTCCTTCCAATACTCATCTAATAATCTATAATCTACCTTTTTCGTTCCAAATTAACTATTGCTGAAACGGGTGTATGTAGTGGTATTTTAGTGCTAGATACAACCATTTCAGCGAAAATATGGAATGGAGGGAGTTATATTTAGTGATGGTGAGTTTCATGGTCTGTCGCCTGCAAAAGATGAATTTACCCTCTCCCACCAAACTACTCATTACCATCCTTATACCATAAAGCAGTTTGGTTTGTTTCTCTCTCTTCTTCTCATCTCATGGTTGACCCAAAAAATCTCCTCATTTAAAAAGTAAATCCATCGCTCTCGCTCGTGGATTCATTCTCTAACTAAGACACCATTGTTAGAATATAAATATATTGCCTAGTCTCTCTCCATCAATTCAGACTTTTGGAGTAACTGGCTAGTGCATCAATTCAATATGGTATCCGAGCCAAGAGGTCTTCAGTTCAAGACCCTGCCAACGCAGTATTAAATAAAAAAAAGATTCTGCGGCCTGCATCAAACCCACGCTAAGGACTAAAAATAGCCTAGACGTGAGGGGGAGTGTTAGAATATAAATATATTGCCTAGTCTCTCTCCATCAGTTCAGACTTTTGGAGTAACTGGCTAGTGCATCAATTCAGTAACCATTGCCACCGAAGGGATATTCGACGACCTGAGTACATGTCATCCTTCGACCGACGGATCTGCTCCAGCCCCCCTCACCTTCCTCCCTCCACACCCTACGCCCAAGGACGCCACTAGGATGTCTCTCCCTTTAATTTTCTCTGTAACTTTTTGTGATGGTCCATAGAGTGTCGATGCGCCTCTAGATTAGGGGATCGTGCCAGGGAAATTCTCACTATTGGGAGACACACCTTAGTTGTGAATCATCGATCTACACCGACTATCTTTCCTTTTCGTGAGCGTTTTTTCTTGTTTAGATTGACCGTGACTTTGTAACCCATCGGCATGTTTGTACATACTAGCAGCATGGAGACACGGCGTCACGCCGCGCCCGTGTAACAACCCATTGTTGATTCGAGTTCTACAATAAATTTGATGGAATTTAGTCAATTGAGTTCTATAATAAATTTATTTTGAGTTTAGTCGGGAAGTGCACTGTATAGGTAGGCGTCGTATGCACCTTAATCGTAATAAAAAAATCTGATGTAGACATGCAAGTAGTGGTCTTTGTTATTCAATAGATTGTGTGGTTACATAATTGCTTATTGGGAGTATACATCAGTGTAGTACATGACGCAAGTTGCTAGGATTGCACCAAAGATGGGAGTTCTATGTAATAGAGAAGTGGTAGTGGTGGCACTAACTCTGGCTTCAAATTGTAGCAAGTCACCTAGCAGCTTCTGCAATCTTAGGACTATACCTTTTGGTGGGCATGGTAAGGTCTTGCACTTGCTACCCGTAAAAAAGGGTCTTGCACTTGCTACCATTGTCATATCAAATAAGCTAAATCTTTAGAAAAAAGTAAGCTAAATCTGAAAGGGTGCCCTCCTAATTTCCACTGGACATGTCTATTTGAAGAGGGATACAACAACCTTACCTCTTATGGGATACCTAGTAAAAGCATGATAATGGTAACTGGTACTCCCTCCGTCCCATAATGTAGTAACGTTTTTTAAGCTAGTCTAGTTCAGAAAACGATATTATATTATGGGACAGAGGTAGTAAGTATTAAGAATGCATAACAGTCTATCCGTGGCGTGGAGAGAGGTTTAACATCGTAATTTGTTCAGTCTAGGATGTTCAACGAAATATTATTTCCAAATCCTTAATTTTTTTCCAAAAGCATTCCTCGTGGAAGAGGTTCAACATTATAATTTGTTCAGTCTAGGATGTTCAAGAAAATATTTTTTCCAAATCCTTAATTTGTTTCCAAAAGCATTCTTGAATCATATGGACCGGACATATTTCAATTCGCAAAGCACCTAATCAAGAACAGGAGCTCAATAGCCACAATCTGTATGTACAACAAAAAGTCCAGGTCAAATAGTCGTTGTACTTGTCATTTCATGATAGATTGGAAACCAACAAAATATTCAATGGAAATCCTTTCCTTCTTTATCCCTAGCAACATTGATGATTTAAGCGTGTACAGAAGTGAAGACGAAAACTAAATCTATCTAACATGCAGAGGGAGTTACTTGTGTATCGAAGAGCATTCTGTGTCTTCGAGAGATAGAATGTACAAATTAATACAGAATAGGAAAAACTTATCAAGAATTGTAACTTTGAAATTAGCAGAGTTGAGAGAGTAGCGTGTGAATAGTGCCTTGCAAAAACAATTTTGTTGGTAAAGCAGAGTGTGCAAAAAATCTAGTGTACATATTTATCCATTAATTTCATGCACATACACGTGCTGAATGAAGAGAATTTTTGTGCCATGGAATTGGTCTTTATCTAGCAAATCGCCACTTGTGTATCATCTGCTAGCCTAGATTAATACCTTCATTAAAAAAACTCTAGAAGCCACCATGATCTCTACAAAAATATAACGGAAAAGATTTCTCTTATAACTTACAAACCCCTACCAAATGTTAAATCAAGTCATCTGTATGGTCACTCAGTATCATTGAATTTCTTGTTGCGGGGTGGATGGCGCGGCGTGTGGCGGGTGTTTTTGATGCCCGTGGTTGCTCTAGGTGTTGTTTAAATATTGTTTTATATACTTAGTATCTAATGTTTTATTGTTTGGCATGTGAAGCTATATCTGCATACTTTCTATCTTTCCCTCTTTGGTTTGCAAGGAGATAGATGGATGACAGTGAAAGCTCCAACAATGGCGGCTTCTCATGGGTTATGCTGGATTTGAGAAAAACAAACATTTAAAGTAGGCCAACGGATCACTTATTTCATTGTGTGCATATAGTTTCTTTTCCTTGGTATTCTCAGCAAAAAGAAGATGCCCTCGGGAAGTCCAATTTGTTTCTTAAACTTGTATATGCAAAACATGAATATTTAGCTTTCCAAGAATTCAAGAATGGTAGGGCTTCATAGCTCTAGGGCAAGATATAAAATCTAGTTCTGTAATGGGCACTGATGAATAAAAGAAGCACATTCAATTCAAAATTCTCATGAGTTGCTATTTTACCAAGACTTACATGATGAGAAAGTTTCCATGAGCAATGTACAATATAAAATAAAATAAAAGATCATACACAAATCTGAAAGAGTGGCCTCCTGAACTTTCATGAGCAAAGCACCATATAAAGGCCAACCACGAACAACTTGAATTCATGAATGCCAAAAGTAAAACCACAAATATAGGTGGGAAATCAAGAATCGTAGGGCTTCATTGCTTCCTATGTAGACCAAGCATGTACAGTATAAGACTACATATGAGCATGTTCTATGAAAAAGGAAGAAGCCAATGTGGGAATATGGAGATAAATCAGCCTCAATGGTCTGACATGCAAATAAAAATCTTGAAATTTGGAGAACACAATGTATCTCATCATTAGAAAATGAGAAGCTTGAAAGTATAAATTTCACATATGATATTTTTTAACATAGTACCCATGATAATTTATTTTGCTAGATATTACCAATACTGCAGAAAACATAGCAGAGCAATGGGATTTTGAGATATAGCCATGATTAATTTGAGCATCAAGACCTACAATGTGGTCAAAAATATTTTTTCAGGGAGAAGAGCTAGCTTATTTAAGTGAAGGGTCGAGTTACCTGAAAAACTAATACTACATTTACATACTAAAGCCATGTGTGCTTTCACCCCATTCTTCCTCTCTCTCTTCCCCCTATGTTTCGCGTCCGTACCTTTATTACTTGTGCAATCTCTGCAATTGACGATAGGGTAACATTTAATTAGGAAAATCATGTCGTCAGCACTCCATTTATGTTGGTTTGTCAAAGTAAATCATGTGGAGATTTTCCATACCACTTTTTAATCTTGGTAGACAAAACATACTCTTATTACATGAAAGCGGGATAAACCATGTTATTACGAAATTAAACCTAATGAAGCTTGTCAGTGTTGAATGAAACTGAATGTAACTTCAACATATTAGTGAATGGTCACTTCTTCCAATAGGTTATTAGGTTTGTTTCCTGATTTCGAAGTAGAAAAATGAACAATCCATAATTTCTTTTAATGCCAACATCCAAAACATGGAGGAGCAATGGAACAAACACTATGATTATTGAATGTTCCATCATCATGATTATATGATGAATATTTTGAGAGTTCAGTAAATGTCCAAGTATCTCTGCACTATAGACTATGCATGTCACCAAGGGATTTTTGTAGAGCAGGAAAGTGTTGGATATATGCTCTAGAGGCAAATAATATATGATTATTCCAATATATATCTAAGCAAGTTCATAACCAGTTTCATACCGTGCTAGAACTGTATCAGTGAAACAATGATGCAGGTGTGGTATAGAAACCCCCAGAGTTCCTAGTTAGCCTCTACATCGATAACTAGTTCATGGTCAACATGATGGTCGTGGTTTCGCGATCATGGACAATTAAGTCTCTTGACTATGAGGTCACCTCACTGATTAAGTGACGTGATGAACATTACCCAAAGTAAGCATTACAGCATGATCAAATCTTATGAAGGTTCAGTGTTGTAATTACAGAATGTGGTAGACCGTTCCTTTGACCGTGAGTACGTGCATAATTGCTATCGTCTCGGATGCTTTGACCTACATCCCACCACCTGACTGAAATATGCGGGTCATAACGGTTGTATCTTGGGTATTCCGTGGAGATATGTTGAGGAGTATTGTTACAAGAGCGGGATTTGTCAACCCATATAATGGATAGATACTCGGGGCCCACTCGGTGAGATTCCATCCATAAAGCTGCAGCGTGTGACTAGGTCACGGGGATGAATATCACGGGAACGAGTGAATGAGGATTACTTCAGAACAAGGTTGAACCAGACATAGGATGTCATTGATCGAATCTCGGAACAATCCAATATCGCTGACAAAGGGAATGCTATACGGCGTAAGGTCCAATCGGTGTTTGATATCCGGAATGCACAGGGGTCATTATGGGCATCCAGGTCCCGCTGATGATCATTGACCGTAGCCTCATCTCGGTCATGACTGGAGTGTTCTCGGACCGTAGGGTAACACACATAAGGGCTCGATGAAATCGGAGACCTTTTCGGAACCATCGGAGTAACCAGAGAATAAAGGAAACAACATCGGAGAAGTACCGTGTTGAACCAAACAAATTCAGAGTGAACCGGAAGGTGTTCCGGAGCACCGGGAGATGGAATATTATGTTTTAGTTATTAATTAATTGAATTAATAATTAAAATCATTTTATTTCTAATTAATATGTGCAATGGGCCTTAGTGGAGAAAAAGGCCCATTAGGGGAAATAAAAGGGAAAAAGAAAAAAAGAAAAGAGGGGGAGGCGCCATGGGCCCTAGGGCCCATGAGGGGTGCGCCCCCTCCCCCCCCCTTGGCCGGCCACCTCCCCTTAGCAAAGGGACTTTAGTCCCACATTGCTAAGGGATAGGGGTTGACTCCCTCCCCTCTGCCTATATATAGATGGGCAGGGTGCACATATTTAACACACAGAAATTCGTGAGAAATTAAATATTACTCCGAATTGAGATCGGCTTTCTCCGGTCTTCTCCCCTCCCTTGTCTCTTTCACGGTGGGCTCCTTAGTGTGAGCCTATAGTGGAATTGAGGCTTCTCTGCTAGAATCGAAGGCCGTCGTGCTGCCGAAGCTCCGTCCGGAGGTCTGCTTCCGCCACCTTCGCTGGATCGGAGAACGGAGGTCGTCATCGATTCTCGTACGTGTGCGAGTACTACGAGGTGCTACACGTGTGGCACTACATCCATCCGGGTCCTCAACACATCCAAGGGGCTGTGAAACTTGATCGGCTACACATCAACCACGTTTGCGGGAACGTTTCCCGCGCAACGGACTACACCCCGAGGTATGTTATTTCCGCACTGGTTTCCGTTACGGTAATACGGCTAGCTAGATCTTTGGGTTATGGGAACGCTAGTTAGAAAAATTTGTGTTTTCTGCTGCGAACCCCATCAGTGGTATCAGAGCTAGGTCTATGCTTAGTATTACTGTACGGATAGAACACATCGGGGATGTGGGCGTTGATTGTATGATTGTTACCCTCCCACGTGTACTTGTTCACATTTGCGGCATTGTTTGATGAAGCGGCCCCGACCGACCTTACGCGTACGCTTACGCGAGACTGGTTCCACGTGAATTAAGCATGCAATTTAAGAATACAGAGTGAGCAATCTTCATGGAAACCATGGAAATATTACTGAGTAACTACTTTTCTAATGTGAAAGAATCATTACTTTGAACAAGTTTTTCAATGCAAGTTGCATGTTGTCTAATTATTAGTACAGTAAAATTGAGCCTAATCCCTGCTCTCTCACGTCATCAACATTTTGGATCGTCGGGTTATCTGGTTTAGATGTTCTTGATCGTTAGATCTAACTTAAACTCCCTGCTGTCTCACGCCATCAACATTTTGGATCGTCGGATTATCTGGTTTAGATGTTCCTGATCGTTAGATCTAACTTAAACTGGCACACTGAGCGATCTGTCCTAAGGGGATGCTATTTTGGAAGCCTGTGGTTAACTGGGCCTACTGCCGCGTAAAGCCCATTTTCCGGCCTCACAGGATCCCTCTCCTTCGTAGCAGCCTCCACACCCCCCCTCCCCGACCTCTCATCTCCACCCGACTTCTCCTCTGCCTCGAATGCCGAAGCCGAGGGCTCATCGTGAGTTCGTGACCAACGCCGGCCCCGCGTTCACGGCCGACTCGGCCGACCACGACAGTCAGGCTTCTCGTCAACGTGCTCCGGAAGGTGGCGGCTGTCGCGGACGCGTACATCCCTAGCGACACGGATTAGGGGGATTTTTCAGCTGACGGATCGCAATGTTTCTCAGCTATGCACTACATGTGCCGATGTATCTTCTGGTATTATATCATCCATTACATTTTGAGTTCTTATTAATGCATAAATAAATATTTTTAGTACAACTCCACCTTGTCTGCAGATGAAAGAGAACCGTTCAGTTCATGTTCAATCCCTGATGATAATTTACATGAGAGAAATCCTCAGTTTGATTGGCTCGCAACTTGCAAGGTTATTATTCTGATCATTTGAAACTTTTAATGTAAGTTTTAGCAAGAAGTTTTTTGTGTAAGAGCTACGGTTCGAATATAATTTCTGTCGGTCCCATTTCAAGTGATGGTCTTCCTTTCACAGCCCAGCTGAATCGCTCGTTGTTCAACCAGATCGAACCAGTGCAGGGGATGAAGGTGACCGAGTCTATGTCAAAGAGGGGATCCACACAACAGCCTCTCCCCCCCCTCCCCATTCCGATTGTGTGGTTTCAACTGCTTTTCACTCATCGGTGAGGACCTTGGAGAGCCGCGACGATGCTCAGAGGACCCCGAGCCGATATCTGGCGAGCGGGAGGGGGGTGATGCGCTACATGGCGGGCTCCTGGGGTACGAATGCGTCGAGGAGATTCTCTGGTGCATCTCGACGTGCGATGGTGAGAGAGGGTATGTGGGCGAGGTGATGTGTAGTAGGGGATCGACCAACACGATGTGGAAGAGGGTAATCACCGCACCGGGCGACTGGTTGCAGATTAGTCAGGTCCCACCAATGGGATTGACCGCGCTAGCCGCCAGGGGATGCAGAACTCAAGGTCGTGCGCCATGGATTCTGGCTGCGAGGTAATGAGGTGGCCCTTATGGCGTTTAATTCGGGCTTCTTGTCTGCTGAAAACTGCAACACATAATCATGGTGCATTCATCATGGATAAAGATCAATTCCTCACTGCTTGATATATATAATGCTTCGTCCTCTGCCAATATTTGCTCATCCTCTCTACTACAGCAGCAGAACATCTGTCAGCATCAGACTATGGTACGTTTAAATATCTTCCTTTCCAGTTAAACATATGATTGATGGACCAGCATCTGTGGGGTGCGGAAGAAAAGTTGAATGAGGATGATAACTATATTCTTGAGCAACTTTTCTCTGTTCAAGAAGTGAAAACTGCTCTCTTCTCTACGAAGAGTAATCGGGCCCCTGGGATGGATAACATCCCTGCGGAGTTTTATCAGGCCTGCTGGGATATCATTGAGGGCGATATTATGGCCATATTTAAGGCGTTTCATGAGGGGTCCTTGGAGTTGCATAGGCTAAATTATGGGGTTATAACTTTGTTGCCTAAAGTTACGAGGGCTAACAGAATACAACAGTTCAGGCCTATCTATTTACTTAGATGCCCGTATAAGCTGGTGACTAAAGTCTTGGACAATAGAGTGGCGTTGTTTGCTGAGAAACTCTTTAGTCCTCATCAGAATGCTTTTATTAAGCACATAAACATTATGGATGGGGGTGCTTACTCTTTATGAGGTGTTGCATTATACACACGTTAAGAAAAAAATAGGCGTGGTTCTTAAATTAGATTTCGAGAAAGCTTATGATAAGGTGAACTGGGAATTTCTCCTGGAATGCTTGAATTTACAGGGTTTTGGGGCTAGATGGATCAAGTGGATCCGCGAAGTTCTGGAAGGTGTCACAATTTGTGTTAAGCTCAATAACACAACTGGTCGTTATTTTCAGAGTTGTAAAGGTGAGAGGCAAGGGGACCCGTTATCTCCCTTCCTTTTTAATATTGTGGCGGAATGCCTGAGTAAGATGGTTCGGGTGGCGCAAAAGAATCGGCTGATTACTGGACTTGCCTCTGATTTGATAGATGGTGGTGTTGCCATATTGCAGTATGCGGATGATACAGTACTCTGCATTGAACATGATATGGAGCAGGCTTTGAATCTTAAGCTGCTACTATACATGTTTGAATTGATGTGGGGCCTAAAAATTAATTTTCTAAAGAGTGAAGTCTTATGTGTTGGGGGTGATGATCTCATTTTGGAGACGTGCTCTGATCTGTTTAACTGCCAAATTGGTCACTTACCAATGAAATATCTTGGTGTCCCAGTAGGATACTCGCTTCTGAAGTGTGTAGACTGGGACCTTTTGGATGCCAAATTTCTTATGAAATGCGAGCCGTGGCTGGGAAGAGTATCTTCTTCTGGCGGGAGACTGACCTTGCTTAATGCAAATCTTTCCACAATTTCTTCCTATTATATGTCAATGTTCATGATACCTAAAACTTTAATTAATAAACTTGATACGCATAGAAGGAAGTTCTTCTGGCATGCGAATAATGGGAAAAAAGATACTATATGGTGAAATGGGATCGGGTTTGTCGATCCAAGAAAAAAGACGGTTTAGGGGTTAAGAACCTGCATAGACAAAATGTGAGTTTGCTCACCAAGTGGTGGTGGAAGTTAGATAAATTTAAAGGGCTATGGAAGGATGTGATCCAGGCCAGGTAATTTAAATCTGATAGTGTTTCTTCGGTTAAGACCAGGATCAATGACTCTCCATGTTGGAAAGCAATCATGAAAGTTAAAAATGTTTATATGAGGGGCAGGAAAATCAATGTGAAATCTGGGAACCTAGCTTGTTTGTGGTATGAGATTGCTGATGGGGGCGAACCTTTCTTCAGCAAATATCCTGATCTGTTTTCCATCTGTCGCTTCCCTGATTGTACGGGTTAAACAAGGGTTGGGGTATGATGAGAGGGAGTTCTTTCGCCGAAGACTGACTAGTGCTTTGCGTGCCCAGTGGCAAAACATAGTACTGTACTGGATGAGTATATGCTCCTCAGATAATAATGATGAGGTCTCCTCGGGCCTGGGGCGAAAAAAATGCTTTACTAACAAATCGGTGTATGAGTTTCTTGAGAGTACTCTGCATGGATGCGATTACCAGTGGATCTGGCGTGCTAGGATCCCTTTGAAAATTAAATTTTTCTTATGGCAGCTACACCAGGATGCTGTTTTGACTCACGAGGCGATGAAAAAAAGAAATTGGATGGGGAACCTGAAGTGCTCCTTTTGTGCACTTCTGGAGACAAGAGAACATCTCTTTTTCTCGTGTCCAGTGTCAAGGGTGATTTGGAGAACTGTAGGATCAGTTTTTGGTGTGGATTACCGCCCTAATAACATTTCGCAGTATTTTTCATGGTGACATGCTCTGTTTCCTGATGGGGAAGTGTTTTACTCGTTAGGATTGGGAGCTGTGTGTTGGGCAATCTGGAATTGCCGTAATAGAGCTACTTTAGATCAAAAAGTTGAAGTCCCCTTTTAAGGTGGTTTATCTGGCTTGTGCATATATGTTATACTGGTCAGGTCTCCAGAAAACGATGGTGGACGCTGAAGACCTGAAGACTGGCGCTGCAATGCTGAAGGCCAATGCTACGCAGATGATGAGGCTGTGCGAGGCGATCCGAGTTGAAGATAGCTAAAGATCTGCTCTGGTTGCTGCGTGATCTAGTTCAGGAGTTTATTGTCCTTTTGTTAGCTGTTTTGCTTGTGCTGTTTGAACTGGGTGATATTTACCTGTAATATGGCGAAAAAAAGACTATGTTTTGGATGTGCATCGTTGTTGGCTTTTTGCCCCATAGCTGGGGTTCGATCCGAACCTTTAGGTGGTGGGTTTCCCAACAATGTTGATCACATCTCCCCTTTCCCTTCCCGTAGTCTGCGTGGAATTATTGTATTTCCGTTATGTTCAATAATGGAAAGGGGCATGTGCCCGGTTCCAAAAAAAAGTTAAACATATGATAGGTGTTAAGTACTCTTTCTCTGTATGATTTGACGAAAAGTCAAATGATAGACATTTTTCGCTTTTGAAACAATTGTGTACTGAGCTTTTCCCACCCTGTTAACCTATTTGTCAATGTGTGAAAGCCAATTGCAACCTAATATGATTAATGGAAGAAACGAATCTTGTTGAATCTGCGTATTCTCGGATTTCATGGAAGAAAATTAAAAGGATCATACACCATCTCCCTCAATGTCCTCCCTTGTGTAATCAATCAACCAAAGTGTTGTACATGTGGGATCCGTAACCTGCAGGGGCCGAATGAAGTAATTAACAAAGAAAGGTTGATAAAGCAAAGAATTATCTGAGTCAGAATGGTTGGATGCATTTCTTAGAAGTAAAAATGTAATGATTAAGGGCCCCAAAAATTATCGATAACATGTGATTTGTGTAGCTAGAGATTCTGGTTTCTCCGATAACTAACAAGAATTGAAAGGTCCATTATACTTTGCGTGCCAAAATAACATCCATCAGGACCCTTTTTTACAATATTAGCTAAAATTAGGAAAAAAAATAAATAATACATTTATTAAAAAAAATCAGAAATAATGCACGTTTTCAAAAAAATTCATAAATAATACACCTTCGGCCACGGCGTGGCCAACTGGATCCAGTTGGTCTCGGCCTGGCCGATTGGATCCAGTTGGCCACGCCGTGGCCGATTGGATCCAGTTGGCCACGCCGTGGCCGATAGGATGCCAGTCGGCCTAGCCGTGGCCGACTGGAACCCAGCAGCCATTCTATCGGCCTAGTACACATGCAGTCGGCCACGGGCTGGCCGACTGGGCCAATTGGCCACAGCCAGGCTGACTGGATAAAAAAAAGTTTTTGCTAAAAAATATATATTGACCATTGGCCTCACGAACTTTCGGCGCTGAGGACACCGGGATTGGGATGCTTTCGGTGGTGAGGTGACCGGGATTGGGATGCTTTCGGTGGTGAGGTGACAGGGATTGAAACGCTTTCGGCGCTGAGGAGACAGGTTCAGACACTTTCGGCGCTGAGGAGAGAGGGTTGGGACGCTTTCGGCGCTGAGGAGACATTGATTGTGCTAACTTTGAGGAAAGTAGTAGCGCACCGAGGCTCGTCGGTTCTTTAAAAAGACCTCATATTTGCCTCTTTTTCTCCTCATTCACTCTTCTCCTTTCGCAGTGATGGGTGAAGGCTCAAGCTCGAAGAATAAGAAGAAATCAAGTGGTGCATCACCAAAGCTGGCTGAAGATAGTGATGATGACTTTATGCCAGACAAGCACGGAAACTTACCGTGGAAAAAAAACAGGTAACAGTGCTGCATCAGTGTCATCCAAGAAGAAGAAATCAAGCGATGCATCAGTAAAGCCCGCTGAAGATAGTGATGATGACTTTATGCCAGACAAGCACGGAAACTTACCGTGGAAAAAAAAACAGGTAACAGTGATGCATCAGTGTCATCCAAGAAGAAGAAATCAAGCGATGCATCAGCAAAGCCTGCTGAAGATAGTGATGATGACTTCATGCCAGACAAGCACGGAAACTTACCGTGGAAAAAAAAGTGTTGACGACTTTATGTACTGTTAGCGATAAGCACTACGTTGTATCTTACTTTTAGTTTAAGTGGTTTCATTTAATTTATGTCGTACCATGTCGTACGATTATTAGCAAGAATAATGATGAAGAGTTGATGTAGTGAATATGTTTGATACATAAAAACATAATCATACGTAGAATAGGCATAAGTCTCATACATAGAATAGGCATATGTCTCATACATAAGCATAGGCATAAGTCTGATACATAGAATAGGCATAAGTCTCATACATATAATAGGCATAAGTATGATAGGGAGGAGCTTCAAGGATGGCGTCTGGGACGGCGGTCAGGAAGTGTAGTAGGCGTCGTCCAGCCATACCTGTGAGGTGCCCTAAATTGCCGAAGAGGAATCTCAGAACCGTCCTGATCATACTGTGTCTCCTGGGTGGGGCCTGGTGGAGGAGTCGAATACATGTCTATCCAGTCGTTCTGCTGCGACATGTAATCATGTGTACTGTCCTCAGGATCTGGTTCACTAGCCCACACAGATCCAGACATAGGCGTATCATTTCCGGTTCCTGTAGGATGAAACATAAGTACTGAAGAAAAATGTAGTTCCAATTATAATTATAAAGTGACATACCCTCCTGTTGTGACGCTGGGTGAAACGAGGGAGGACTATCCTGCGGGTACTGCCATGCTGAACCTCCCGCCTGGTCAGGACGGGGTGGCTGATACGGGTAGCTAGACGTGGGACCCTGCTGCTGGTACTGCCATGCTGAACCTCCCCCTGGTCAGGACGGGGTGGCTGATACGGGTAGCTAGACGTGAGACCCTGCTGCTGGTCTGCCATGCTGATCCCCCCGCCTGGTCAGGAGGGGGTGGCTGATACGGGTAGCCAGATGTGGGACCCTGCTGCTGGTACTGCCATGCTGATCCTCCCGCCTGGTCAGGAGGGGGTGGCTGATACGGATAGCCAGATGTGGGACCTTGTTGCTCTACACGTGGACGCGGGTGGTGTCGATGCTCAGTGGAGGAACGCGGTGGTCGCTGTAGAGGATGATGTTGAACAACATCTGAAGTGCGGTTGCATGTGATAACATCGTAGAGAGCTCGTAACTTCTGTTGAATGCGTGCAAGACGACTCCGGTATGGAAGAAGAGGGCCTGACGATGATGAATGTGCAAGCGCATTCATCTCATCCCTCAGATCGAGTGTAATGTCAGCCTGGAATTGAAACGATGATTTAATAAGTAACCACATCAACGTATTAGTTAACTAAATGCATTTGGTAAAGAAAATATATGTTACCGCTAATTGTCTGGAGCCGGAAGTATCAAAGCTGGGGTACGTGTCCCCCATAGCAGGGATGGGCATCACCTCAGGGCGAGAGTGCTGAATGATGCGCAACCGTGTTCCGGCCATGTACCGTCGCAAATAGACATTGAATTGATGGATATCAAACCTGGCATCCTCGTTCCAAATGCGTGTCGTGGCAGTCTCCCACTCTATAATGTATGGCTGAACTCTCTGAAGCCACTGAGTGAGTGTCCTATTTACCCCCTTCCTTGTGATCCTAAAATTATGGTTTGTGTTCAAGAATTAAATAATACATACACCGATGGATCAACTAAATAAATTGTACGCACACATATGGAATGTTAATAATACCTGTGAATTTCTGGTGGCAGTGGATCCTCTACGGAGGGTCAACCAACTGTTGAAGACCAAATTGCCTCATAACTCTTTGTTGCGCCATCACCTCGACGAAGACATCAAACATGATCTTTGATTTTGTCATCCAATAATCCCGATCCCTTGTGCATAGAATAGAAATACCGTGGGGGTATCTTGCAGCTATGGCTTCTCGTGTATATGGCTGCCAGATCACACCAGTGTACACATCGAACTGCTCGTTTAATGCTGTGTAGGCTCGCCTTATCTATTCAGTAGCAAACCGTCTCTGTGCAAATAACAATTAGCGAAAGTTAGCGAAGGATCTTTGTGACAAATTATGTTGCAATGCAAGAAATTGTAGCATGACACATACCTTGCAACGTGTCCAACACATGCCGAAAGTAGGCATGTCTATGCGAGCAGCATCGTTCAGCTCATCGGAAGGCCAACTGTCCTCAATATGTATGTTCGGACGTCCTATAGAGAACCTCTCCCACGACCACAACTGTAAAAATATAGGGAAACCGAGAAGGGCTACCTTGTTACCTGGCGGCAACGTGCAACCCTTGCACATACCTCGGTAAGTAGCCGCTAAAACCGCAGAACCCCAACTCCTCTGTGTGATATTCTTAAGCTCCAGTGCAATACCAATGTAGCGCGTGCTAATACTTGTCACATGGTTCTCTGTGAACATCACCTTCCCTAGAAGCCACAAAAGGTATGCCTCTAGGTTCCGCGTGATCTGTGTCGCTGTCAACGGTACATGTGGATACCCCGGAAACTTCTGAATCTGAATTGAGTAAAGAGAAGGTGTTACTAAATAAGGAAAGTACTTCTGAAACGAGATAATATATGAACACAGAAATGTGAACTTACCTGAAAATTTAGCAACCAGTCATACTTAGGTCCATGAGCCTATGAGGCAAAGTCCGGAGCACCTTCATACAAATGCGCGAAGCGCGCTGCCATATCCTTTTGCCAAGTAGATGTTGTCGCCAGAGGTCCAATGGCTGACCCCGCCAATGGTAAACCCAACAAGAAGGACACATCCTCCAGAGTAGGAGCCATCTCTCCCCAACGAAAGTGGAACGTGTGAGTCTCAGGCCTCCATCGGTCCACGAAGCAACTCAGAAGAGACCCGTCAATGGCGAGGCATGTAGAGGTTTTCGTGGCTTCAACAAGACGCGCGAAAGGTAAAAGCCCAGCCCATTTCAACCTGCATTAAATAAAACAAGACGCGCGAAAGTTTCAGCCTTTGATGTACATGATCGAAAGAATTAAATAAAACACGTACCTTTGAACCCAATCCGGGTGTATCCTCCAGTTTTCCTTTGGAGTACGAGTGATAAGGGGCTCGATCTTCTGGTGCTGACATAATTTTGCAGCACGATGCTTACTATCAATTTCCGGGTCAAGCAACGTCATTCCCTCCATTCCTGCTCTTATTTAGACATAGTTGTACGCACAATACAAATTTGAACAAATAGTGGAAGACTTAGTACAAATTAAAACCATACTGGCACACTTAATACAAATAAAGAACATAGTGGCAGACTTAGTACAAATTAAAACCATAGTGCGACACTTAATACAAATAAAGAACATAGTGGCAGACTTAGTACAAATTAAAACCATAGTGCGACACTTAATACAAATAAAGAACAAATTAAAACCTAGCTTCTTCCTCTTCCTCTTCCTCCTCTTCGTCCACGGTTGCCTCGTCCACGCACAGAAGCACCGCCAGTGACGAAAGTGGGACAACTAGTGTCCCTATGGCCAAATAAATTGCATAGAATGCATTGCATAGTGCGGCCTCCCGCTTCAGATTCATCCATATCATTCCGGATCCGTTGACACTGTCGTCTACCTCTACTTGTACGCATATTAGCTGGGACTGGAATGTATCGTCTTTCAACAGGATTTACGGTGTTGAAGTTACCCATTGATCGAAATCCTTGCAACTCACCCGTCCAGGTATTAAGGACAGCCTCTTTCAGAAAATATGGAGACACGAACGAGATTGCATCCATTCCAAGCTGCCTGCAAACAGCAAGTACATGCGAGCAAGGTAGGTGTAGCAACTTTGGTTTGTTGCATATACACTCACATGTTGGCAAGGCTTCATTTCCAATTTTGACCTCATGGGTCCTCATCTCATTTGCACATCCGAATTTGTTGTTAGCTAAGCGTACCTCAAACCTTCTTTCTTGATTTTCGATGGCGACTACAGTGTGTGACATAGCTTTTTCCATTTTTTCATCCATGTACTTCATAACCCTCTCACAGTAACGTGTGTTAGGGTTGTTCATCATATGCATCTCAGCTTTTGCACGCCTATCTCTGAAATACTTGACCGTGCCATAGAAAATACCCTCAACCAGAGCTGTAAGTGGCAATGCCCTGTTCCCTCTGAGGACAAAGTTATATGTTTCAGCGAGGTTGGTAGTCATGACACCATACCTTGCTCCATGTGTGTCATGCAACAAAGACCACCTCTCTAGAGGCTCATGCTCTATCCATTGTTCAAATGTTTTAATAGTCCTCCCAAGCCTTCTCCTAGTACCCGGTGGGTCAAATCCTGGCAAGTCGCAAAGCCCAACAGATTCTTCCTCCATGGCAGCTGTTCCTGTTGCTAACTGTGCAGCTACTGCCGCTACCTGTGCCCTCACAGCTGCATCTCATGCAGCTTTCCTGTCCCTAACATGTCTTTGTGTGCACACATTAAGTCTTTGACGGATCAAATTGTACTTCCATACCTGATTCTGTTTGCACGGTTTTTTGAAAAGATTCATAAGGTTCTTATTTCTGAACTGGGAGAAGAAATTGGCACCGAGATGACGCATGCACCATCGACTCTGCAAGTCAAGCCATGGAGTTTGTTCATCAAGCCCAGGGTTTGTCAGTTTCTTTATCGCACTCAATATATCTGCATGCCTATCATGAAGGATGCACACATTCGGCTTATTCTGCACAACTGCTATTTTCAATTGCCTGAAGAACCATGTCCAACTTTCAATGTTCTCGCTCTCCACAAAAGCAAATGCAAGTGGGACAACTTGATTTTGGCCATCTTGACCAATAGCGGTCAGGATCTGACCCTTGTACTTGTCGGTGAGAAAAGTGCCATCTACACAAATCACCGGTCGACAATGAATGAAAGCTTGTATGCAGACACCGAAAGAGAAGAACAGTCGATGCAAAACCTTCACAGTGGGAAACTCTGGCATGAAAAAGTCTTGGATGTTGACATATGTGCCTGGATTCCTCCCCTGCAGTGTTTGAAGAAGCCGCACAACAGAGTCATATGCATCAAAATATGAACCAAATCTTGTCTCAAGCGCCCTATGTTTAGCCCTCCATGCCTTGCCATACGAAATATTATAGTTCAACCTGCCGAACACTTTTGTCTGGATAGCCTTCACTTCCATCGCTTTGCACTCCACTATCTCGGTGTAAAACAACCGAGCAATAAGCGTGGACGAAAGGTTACCATGATCTTGAGGGATACTGGGAATAACACATGTGTGATGCACTAAATCACTTATCACCCAACTTGTGTCGTACTTAGGGAGATAGGCATGCACCCTGCTGGGACATTCCATGTTCGCGCATACCATTGTTAAGTATTTCTGACTTGACACCTTAGTCCTGAAAACCCTTTTGGTGGACATTGCCCAGTTAATGATTGCATCCTTCAGGGCTTCCTTGTTGGGATACATAGCACCCGTCGCAATGTTGTTCTGGTGATATAACCAGGCAGAATCATG
This sequence comes from Bromus sterilis, assembly GCA_950022295.1. Classification (NCBI taxonomy): domain Eukaryota; kingdom Viridiplantae; phylum Streptophyta; class Magnoliopsida; order Poales; family Poaceae; genus Bromus; species Bromus sterilis. The sequence goes on along the minus strand of OX465601.1, from coordinate 297,431,189 downwards.
CCCATCATTCACATTCATTGCAGATGAGAAGTCCTGATTCCATGATGCAGGATTAGGCACCTCCTCTGCATTGTCTTCTTCATCCGACTCGTCGGAATCATCGGCCTCATCATTTGTATCATCATCTGTATCTTCTTCTTCCATCTGGTTTTGCATGTGTCCATCCACCTCATCTGCATCTACCTCCCCACTGTCATACCCATTCGCAATCTCTCCTTCTACCTGACTATTTTGCCCTGACACATATGCATCATCTCCATCATTTGGCATATGTATCCTTTCACTGCTCTGCCCAGGATCGTAACCACCATGCCCTTCAGGAGGACTGACCTCCTTCAGGACGGGAAGCACTAGGGAGATAGGATTGCATCTCCTGTTTGCACAACCTTGTATCCAGTGCACCCACTGAGAGCGCCGCTCTATTGGCCTCAAATAAAAGTACACGTTTGAACTTGACCGAGTCCACAATGCATGAACACCGACTGTGTATTTTTCAGTATTAAGCCCTAAAGAGGTTGTCAACCAGTCTGTCACCTGACTAATTGACCATTTTTGAGGGTCATTCAGTGGCACCTCTATGTACTCAAATTCACTAAGATCAACTCCTATCTCATTTGTTTGGACAGTACCATGACCATAGTAAAATACGAACTTCACAATATCTGACATGTTTGCTGACCTACAAAATTATTCAACCTTCATTAATAAGACCGAATAAATTAATCCGCACATCGCACATCTAAATACACTATCGCCCCAACTAAATAAAATATTCACACATCTAAATACACTATCGCCCCAACTAAATAAAATATTCACACATCTAAATACACTATCGCCCCAACTAAATAAAATATTCACACATCTAAATTTATTGTATCTAAATATAATGGTCACACTATCGCACCAACTAAATAAATTATTCGCACATTTAAATACACTATCGCACCAACTAAATAAAATATCCACACATCTAAATTTATTGTATCTAAATATAATGGTCACACTATCGCCCCAACTAAATAAAATATTCGCACTTCTAAATACACTATCGCCCGAACTAAATATAATGTACGCATACATACATATATAAACGGATGAACTAAATAAACTGTACGCGCATATATTTTGTTCAAACTAACCTTGAAATACGACCACCACCTCCGCAGCGCTTCACTTGAACAGCGGCAACACCATGAACACAACCACCTCCACCACCACCATGAACACCACCTCCACCATCACCATGAACACCACCTCCACCCCCATCACCTCCACCACCTCCACAAGCTATCCCATCAACAGATCGAGGTATCCCTAACCTTCCTAAGCCATATGAAATATAACTACGGTGGAAAATGGGCTAATTATTGATTGGAAATGGAGTATTAATTGGAGCAAAGTTGAACTCGTGAGAGAGAAGAAAGAAGGAAAGAGAGGAAGGAAGAAGAAGAGAGAGAGGAGAGGAAGAAGAAGGAGTGGCCGGCTGGTCTCAGCCAGCAGCCTTTCGGCCACGCCAGGGCCGAGTGGACCCTGTCGGCCACGCCAAAGCCGACTGGATCCTGTCGGCTACGCCTGGGCCGACTGCATGCCCAGGTGGGCCGACTGGTCAGCGCAGCCCCTAATCGGCCACGCCTAGGCCGACTAGGCTCTAATCGGCCAGGTCGTGGCCAACTGAGTCCAGTCGGCCAGGCTGTAACCTAGGGTGTATTATTTTTGCAAAATTTTAAAAACGTGCATTATTTTCGTAATTTTTTTAATAAATGTATTATTTAAAAAAATTCTAAAATTAGAAGCTAAAAAGCTGAAGGGCCTTTTAGCTCAGAAATGGAAATATGTATATGTAGGCATGTTACCTACATGGCTACACTATCAATACTGACCAGCATCCTCTAATGCTTACTTCCTATATGCTTATATAGCAAACATGCCCGTGCGTTGCAACGGGTGAAAACAATATCACACGTCCCTAACCGTTTACATGTTATCCTTTTCTTTGCCTTAATCGATAATATGATGTCTATGTGATCATAATGCATACAAATGTGATCAACCTCAAGATGGTGAGTTGATCCACCGCATAACACACTATTCATTTAGGCTAGTATTATTGACAAGCTCATACAGAATCAATCACCATACATGAATCTATAATACCTAAATAGTTCATCCCCACTAACCTATTTATTTTGACATGCAAGCTATCCACATCATCAAGTAGGTCCACCATGAAAAAACTTTTTCACTAACTCTTCATGCACATGCTCCCATTAACTTTGCATATGCATACAACCTATCACAACTAAATAATAACTTTTTTATGCACTCAAACTTATAATTTATAAGTAATTTTTTTATAGAAAATCAAATTATGAGTTACATCGCATTTTATTTTCCATGTGACATTTTTAATAAATACACATCCACTAATTACCCAGCCTTTAGTACTTCATTGATTTAAGGAAGGAGTACTAATTTTTTTGAGAACAGGAAGGAGTAGTACTAATTTTCTCTCCTCTATTTATGCATGTATTGATGCCACGTTTTCTTATTTTGCTCTCCTCTATTTATGCATGTATTCATGCCATGTTTCTTTAATTTGGTCGCCTCTATTTAATATTTTTGCATGTATTAATGCCACGCTTCCGTAATTTGCTCGCCTTTACTTATGCATGTATTAATGTTAATTTTTCTCATCCTCGCCCTTTTTTTTGAATCTCGAGGTCGCTCGCAGATTTACAATCAAAGACACATTTAAATTATATTTTTAATAAAATACGCATATAAATTGGCGCAATGGAATTTATGGAAGGGATGTGGTACTATTAAATAAAAAAATTTAGCTCAACGGTGCGTAGGCATAAATATTTCGTAGGCAGGATTCGTAGGCAGGACACGAGTGCATCTTCTCTCGGATTGCCTGGGCGGCCACTTTAGTTGGGCCGGCGAGGGGTTGATGGGCCGAGGCCCAGGAACGTGACAGGTGAAGAGACGAACCGTTTTTCCCCTATAGCCTGTAGCGCGGGTTGATTAGCAGAAACCTTAAGGGGTTTTATGTAAAAATGCTTGACGGAAGAAGAAACCCACCTCCCTATTATTTATTATTAGGGAAAGATTTGAAATATGATTCAAAGCTACATATTGATTCTACATGAGAATTGCCTTAAATCAGAAAATGTTCATATAAGAATTGATCTCTAGCTAGCAAAAGGAGCAAACCTTGCAGTATACCATTTGGTTGATTTGTATATCTCCTACCACTCCTGGGAAGTAAAGTTAAGTAAAGTCTAATTGCCCCCTTTTCGAATACGCAGAATCCATTACCAGTTGTAAGTAATGCATGGAACACAAAAAACCCATTAGAAACTGCTTATTCTTCCATAGAATAATATATCATATAATAAGTATGAACTGAGTGGATATTAACTAAAACTGATCGCACATGTAACTCCTGCGATAACTGAGATAGGGCACTGTTTAGATCGGCAACTAAAGTACACATTGGAGATGGACGCATGGCAAAATTCTGGGAGTGCCCATGGCTAGGGGACTCTCCGTTATCCACTAGTTTCCCCTCGCTCTACAAGGTCTCCCGCAAGAAGCAGAGAACCGTCGCCGAAGCCCTTAACAACAACACTTAGATTAGAGATCTTCGCAGAGGGGACGTGACCACAATTATGCTGGACGTCCTAAGACTGGCTGCGCGCATCAGGCGAGCTGGCGTTGCTTTAGTCCAGGGCACGAGCGACTCCATCCGCTAGACGGCGACAGGAGATGGAAAGTTCAGCACATCCTCCGCTTATAAACTGCAGATCACACCGGCGCCATCATCGCCTTTTCGCACCACCATATGGAAAGTCTGGGCGCCGGGTAGAGTCAAGTTTTTCTTCTGGCTGCTATGCAAGGATCGACTATGGTGCAACGATAGGCTTCAGAGAAGGCATTGGGAGAACGGCTACTTCTGCTCCCTCTGCATGCGCAACCTGGAGAGCTCAGTCCACCTCTTTTGGAACTGCAGAATAGCCAGACGGGTTTGGACGGAGGTGACGGGAGGGCTGTGGCTCATTGTTCCCGCAAGGGCCGGAGCAAACCTAGACCATCAGCCAGAAGGGAAATTCGCAGTATCATCATGCTCACCACCTGGGAAATATGAAAGGAGAGAAACGCATGTGTATTCCATAACAAGATCCCCAGCGCCCAAGACATCACCTCCTCCATCAGGAGGGCGCTCGAGCAATGGCGGCTAGCCGGCCCACTGCACCTACAGAGCCCCTTCGGGGATATGGCTGTGTGGTAGAGGACGTTAGTTTGGGTATGTTTTGAGCTCCTAGCCAAAGGCTTCGAAGCTCAATGAGCTAATCTGTGTCGCTCTCACCCTTGTAACTTGTAACCTTTTCTCCAACTCTCTCTCCCAAATCAATGAAAACCAGCACAAGCTGGTACTTCAAAAAAAAAACTCCTGGGTTCAATAGCTGATATGTAAAGTGACACAAGAACAGTGAAAACTCTTCATTTACTACTATATTGTGCACGGCATCAGGCCGCTACTTTACCTCCTGTACATGCTGCAAAAATAGTGACCAAATATGCATGCATGCTTGCTTACTTAATTTTGAGAACATTTGTGTTTTTTCTCTAATATTTGCTTGCACAAGACAGTAATCATGCCCAGGGAAGTTCTTAGAGAGATTGCATATTCTCAGATTTTTACTGATTGTTAGACATTTCATTGGAAGCTATAGTTGGTTTACTGAAACCATATCTACCCTGTCATTCTGTGAAGAAATGATTCTTGCTGAATTAGCAAATTCTCGGATTTTTAAACTAATTTTTAGACATTTTTTGTAAGCAATACTTTACTGAACTATGTCTACCCAGTAAAACTAAGCCTGAAGCAACCACTCTCTCGGGTTTAGCCATGAAAGAAACTATTCTTCCCAAATTTGCGTAATCTCAGATTGTTTAGGAATTATGGGACCCTTCTGTTATCTTTTTAAGGAAAAAGGGGATGGTTTCTTTTATTCACTGTTCCAATGATTAGTCTATTATCAGGTTGTGTATGTGCACATTGACGAAATAGAAATTATGTACCCCCCGCAAAAAAAAAATTATGTAGCCTTGCTAAAGTAATGTAGTGTAAAATTTTGCAACTTAGTAACAGCTAGAGTTATCTGTCTTTGAGACATTTTTACCTTTTTGTGCTATGATGAAACATATATGTCACCCCCTTTAAGATTTCCTGAATTCTTCTTCATTTTAGTAGTCGTTCCAATGGAAGATGTCAAAATGACAAGGTAGAAAAAATGATATCTTACATCTTACATTCTTAAGAAGTTGCTCCCCACTACTTCCAATTCTTTCAACATGCATGCCACATCACCCTCCACTAAAATATTTCTAGCATGACACCTCATTATCCAACATGCATGAGAAAGACCCACCTCAATATGTTATTATGCATAATAAAAACTCACATGCAACATGCATGCATGGCAATTTTTAATTTATTACGATATTTATATTAAATCCATATATTAGCTTAAAACTTATCATTTCAAATATACATGCTTCATTTAACCAAATATTTTTACTGAAATATTTTGCGAAAAAGTTCCGCAACAACGTGCGGGGCATCATCTAGTTATATATAGAGAGAAAGTAAGGTACTAAGGTGCTAAGGTGCCTCCCGCAATTGATACACTATGTGCATGATACCAATGTTGGTGTCAAGATTAGGGGATTTTTCACTCTTTTCTTGGCTGGTGTTCCTTTGTGCAAAGGCTAGCGATATACTCTCCTTTTAGTTTTTTCATGTTGGTGTTTATATGGTTTGTACTATATTTTTTATGATATAAATGAGACACATATTACATGCAAAAAAAATATACGAACAATCTCACATTATAATTCACTGTAGTAGTCAATGTTTATATTTATTTTCCTTTACAAGATGGAGATCTCCATGGAAAAAGGTGGGAGACAGTCAGAAAGGTACATGGTGCCATTTCATACAGAGCACATGTGTGCCGACCTACCGCTTCACATGTAAGCTACATCCCATATTCTTCCTATTTAAAATTGTGCAATTCATCCACCATAGTTGGTTAAGTTGAGTTAACATAAACGGTACCTAAGTAGACGAGAAGCAATTCGAGGTGCACTGCTATTTGCGCAAACAGGGGAATTAACGAGGGCGATCGATCTTACGAAGGATCCATCCAACGCGAGCGAGAGAATCCATCCATGGCACAACGCGATTGAGTAGGGTTTGTGTAGAGATTAAGTCAATTTTGTGCCAACCGAACTTCATAGTTCATACCACGATAAATGTGGTTGTATGTTGTGTTTTGCAATCCTCTTGTACATGTTACTGTATTCATCATGAGTGGGGATTTTTGGATCCCGAGCTCCAGTGATCCTGCTTTTTGAAAAATTCAAAAAAACATATTTTTGATATTCAAAAATTTCTGAAAAAAAATACGCATGAACATTGAGGTGTATACCATATTTCTGGAAAGTTTCATGATGAAATACGCTTTGATGTGAGCTACACAAAAAAGATAAGTTCATGTACTTTAATAGTGAATAGTACGTGTGCTAGAAATAAAAAAAATGCATTTTTTTGTAGCTTGAATACAAACATATTTCACCGTGAAACTTTGCAAACAAGTAATATACATTCATATGTATGTGTGTGTATTTTTTCAGATTTTTTTGAAACCTAAAAATTGCATTTTTGAATTTTTAAAATTAAGGGAGCCATGGAGCTCGGGATCCAAAAGGTATTTCCGATTCATCATCCCTTATAAAACATTATGAATTTTATGCTTTACATTTTCTTATTATGAATAAATTAATAAAACTTCCATAAAACATTTAAATAGACGGACGTAGCAACGCGCGCCACCAAAGATCTATTATGTACTGATGTTCATAAGAAATTGCGCTGATCCAAGGATAACATAACTACCATATTATCAATTAAGACCTAAAAATGCATATCTCAAACCAATCTGCGATGGATCCTTCTTCCTTATGGTAGTCAATTGTGTGCCGCTAGGTAGATATGCCGCTGGGCCTACTATCTATCTCTTCAAAGTCAATTGTGCAGGTAGGAAAATATGTACTACACTCCACCTCGTTATATGTATGTAACCAAGAAGTCAAGATTAGAGCACAAAACAAAAAGGAAAGAAAGCATCCTATTCCTAAGAAATTTGATAATAAATATACTCTTATGTGTGGTAATAATTTCTTCTATAACGACAAACAATACAGTTAACAAAAAGTCCTCCTCAGCTAATCTTTGTATGTAACCGTGGAACAATTCGGGATATGAATTAACAACTTGCGTTTCTTCTTAAAGCCAATTCATTAAGCATTAGACAATATATTAGCTAGCCCACTTGCTATTTTTTACTTTGACTTTGACATGGTCTGATGAGTATAGTTCTCAATGCATTCGCACGGGCCTTTGAAGCAAGCAGTTATATTTCAGAACTTTTTAGGTCATATTTCCTTTCAATTTATACATGGTTTGATGGTATATGTATTATATCTATAAATTTGTATTCTTATCTCTAAAATATTTTTCACATATGACAAGTGGAGAGATTTCAAATCTCTAGAGATTCTGATACAACACGGTTGTTTCAACAGTATACATACACATAAATGGTATTAACCTAACGTGTACAAAGAATCCACAAATGGCAAAGATTAAAAATACCACTAGGCGCACAAATGTACACGTCACATGGCTTATATATAATCCTCGTGAAGTCACTTGCGTGTAATCTTAAGACATAACATTACTGGAGTTCGTGCACAAGGTGTGTGCATATATACGTACACTTAATCAAAGTCAACCATAGTTAATTAAGTGATATGGATTACTGTACTAGCTAAGCTAGGGTCATCCTTGTGTTGGCTGCCTATAAATAGCATTCTGTCCCATCATATTGGAATGTACCAGCTAACTAGCTCACATCCATCACATTCTTGCTCTATTCTTCGGTAAACCCGTCCAATTCATTAATGGCTTCCTCTCTTAAAGTGGCCGCCGCCTTCGCCATCTTCACCGTCTTTGTTCTGAACATGGGCCAGCCGATGGCAACCAAATTATGTTGGGATTGTCTTGTCGATTGTGTTGGCACTTGCAGCGACTACTCCGAAACAACATGCAGTGGCGCATGCACCGCCACACCTCCTGCATGTCAGATATGCAAGAACGGGACCTTTTTTGCATGTGGAGGCACATGCTATGGAGGTTGTGCCAGCTCCTGCTAAATCCCTACGACGATCATCATCGGTTGTGCCTAGTGTCAGCCGTAATTAAGTTACATGTCTGTGTTTGTTGTTATCTTGCTCGTTGGTGCTAAGCTATGTACGTACAATGTGTGTTGGCAGTAAGTTGCATGTTTGTGTTTTTTTGTACCTCGTTTTGATATACCGTGTAAATAAGCCAACAAATGTTGTTGTTGTTGTTATTGTTGTTATTGTGTGCATATGTAAAAGTTCCTCTACCTGTCTGCGTTGCAAACAAATATATGAGTATGGTTGTTTAGCGTCTCAGCTTCATTAATCTAAACAAAGTTTGTGTTGCACTCGCATGTCTTGGAAAAAGGTTAGATCCGGTCAAAAACACGTGACACATGAATGATACGGCTGATGTTTCGCATCCGACCAGATTACTAAACATAAGTATTGCCCTTAATTATAAAAAACAATACATTAAATCACCTTGGACCATTGGCCATTTGTATCTTCTTTACCTCCTTCCAATCCTCATCTAATAATCTATAATATACTTTTTCCGTTCCAAATTAACAATTGCTGAAACGGGTGTATGTAGTGGTATTTTAGTGCTAGATACAACCATTTCAGCGAAAGTTAATATGGAATGGAGGGAGTTATATTTAGTGATGGCGAGTTTCATGGTCTGTCGCCTGCAAAAGATGAATTTACCCTCTCCCACCAAACTACTCATTACCATCCTTATACCATAAAACAGTTTGGTTTGTCTCTCCCTTCTTCTCATCTCATGGTTGACCCAAAAAATCCCCTCATTTAAAAAATAAAACCATTGCTCTCGCTCGTGGACTCATTCTCTAACTAAGACACCATTGCCACTGAAGGGATATTCGACGACCTGAGTACATGTCATCCTTCGACCGACGGATCTGCTCCAGTCCCCCTCACCTTCCTCCCTCCACACCCTACGCCCGAGGACGCCACTAGAATGTCTCTCCCTTTAATTTTTTCTGTAACTTTTTGTGATGGTCCATAGAGCGTCGATGCGCCTCTAGATTAGGGGATCGTGCCAGGGAAATTCTCACTATTGGGAGACACACCTTAGTTGTGAATCATCGATCTACACCAACTATCTTTCCTGTTCGTGAGTGTTCTTTCTTGTTTAGATTGATCGTGACTTTGTAACCCATGGGCATGTTTGTACATATTTTGTTGTTGCTGTGTAACCCATCATCAAAGATCAGCCTTTTTAATGAATTTTTTTTGCAAAGATGGGCCTTTTTTTCTCAAAAAACAGGAAGCAAAGATGGGCCTAGAAGCTGTCTGTCGCTAATTGCTTTTAGGCCCAACTTTCTCCTCCTTCCTCCTCCTCCCAAGTTTAGCATCAGCATCATATAGGTTTCTCAAGCTCTGAACCCCCCGCCGCCTCCGGAAGCTTCTAGAACCCCCCTCTCTCCCGCCGCCGGCTGCCGCTCCGCTCCGATGGCCGACGCCGCCGCGGCCCTCTCAGGTACCAACCGCGCGACCCTGCCTCTCCTACTACCCGCCGTAACCATGAATCTCCACCGCTCACTCAGTCTCAATCTCAATCCGATTCGCTGCAGCTCGGACCAAGGTGCAGGGCTTCCTGGAGGCCGCGTGCTCCGGCGACCTAGAGTCCCTCAGGAGTAGGTGCTCCCGCTCCCTCCTCGGTTAACTCCCGCGAGAACGAACGATTTTGCTCACCTGCTTGCCTTGTTGTTTGTGGTTGGTACGGTGGTGGTGCAGAGCTCGGTTCCGCGCTCGACGAGGAGGGCAAGGGCGCGGCCGCGGTGGCCGCCGGCGTGCGCGACGCCAACAAGCGCACGGCGCTGCACTTCGCCGCCAGGGAGGGCCAGACCGAGGTCTGCAAGTTCCTCATCGAGCAGCTCCGCCTCCCCGTCGACCCCAAGGACGACGATGGTATGTATGGCACCCTAGGTCCCTAACCCACAGCTGATTACCGTGATGCTTACCTGTTTTGTTTATGATTCATAATGTGTGTATGCGATGCAGACAATGCTTGTCAAGGTGGTGATGCCTGATTACTTAAATCATTTGATTTTCCAGGTGAAACCCCACTCATCCATGCTGCACGGCAGGGCCGCCTGGAGACCGTCGAGTACCTGCTCGGCCGCGGGGCCGATCCTTCCGTCGCGTCTAATATGGGAGCAACAGCACTGCATCATGCTGCAGGAATAGGTAACGATGCGCCTAATGGCGGTGCTCCGTGCAGTCTAATTCTGTATGTTGAAGTGGAGGGAATATCAGGACAAACATGTGGTGTTTATTTTTCTTCTTATTACAGGACACATAGAGATTATGAAGCTTTTGCTTGGCAAGGGAGTTGATGTCGAGTCCGAAAGCGAATCGGGTACTCCCCTTATTTGGGCTGCCGGTCATGGACAGCAAGATGCAGTCAAGCTTCTGCTTGAACACAATGCTAAGGTAGTTGCTGGTCTATGCATTCGCTCAGCTAATTTGTTCATCTGACTTTTTGAGTCATTGAGTGCCAAGGTTCAGTGCAATACTCCTGACTGTGTGGTGATTTTAGTCATTTTTAAAAAAAATGACTAAAAATGCTGTCATACCATTCTCCACCATCTTCCTTAATATTCGAACAACCTTTACTACAGAGTACTAAATTTGTAACTATGAGCCTGTAGCATGAAGTAATTTTCTGAGTTGGTCTGTGTGAATTGAATTTAGTTAGGTTTGATTTTAACTTCTGCACTCAAGCTAGTCTTCTTACAAACCTTGCTTTTACAGCCGGACAATGAAACTGTTGATGGTATCACGTCACTGTTGTCTGCTGTTGCTGCTGGTTCCCTCCCATGCTTGGAGATTCTAATCCAGGTACATGATCCAACTGGATTAGTAAAGAAATGTTTGATTTGGTTCATTTTCTTCACTTTGATGTCATGGTTATGTGTTTTGGTTACTGGATGCTCTGTTTCCCTGTTAGACAATGTGGTTTGTGCCTTGGGAATTTGGCAAACATTCACATGAACTGGAAATAAGTATTAGATTTCATTATTACTGCAATGCAAGCCGTAATGTGCATACAAAGTTGAAGGAAAATATTCAAACTCTTTGTCTCATTTTTTTCTATTTTTCTTATGTTTCTGCATTGATATAATACACAATATTGTTCTGTATATATTCTTTAATATTTAACCTAATAATATGCAACATAGGCAGGTGCAAACCCAAATGTCACTGCTGGTGGAGCAACCCCATTGCATATTGCTGCAGATAGTGGAAATCTTGAAATGATCAAATGCTTGCTTCAAGCTGGAGGTGACCCAAATACCTCTGATGATGTAAGTCGCCATGTCTGAGCACTTCATGTATCTTGCAAAGTGTAGTGATGCTATAATTTTTTTTTGCTACATATTACATCCTGTGTAATCATGGTGACACTCTGCATTGCATTTTAGCTAGACTGTGCGATTGTCTTTTGACTGTCTTTTTTATGCAAACTAGAAGTTTGGAAAATAATAAGAATTTACTTCTAAACTTATTATCCTTGGGTAATAACTATTTAAGCAACATTGGCTACATCCAGTGAATCTAACTGTCCGTTCTTTCTTATCTGCAGGATGGATTTAAGCCAATACAGGTTGCTGCATTAAGGGATAACCTTGAAGTTGTGGAGCATCTTCTACCATTGACATCTCCAATCCCGGGTGTCTCGAATTGGACTGTTGATGGAGTAGTAGAATACACCTCTTCTAAAATGGAAGAGGAAAAGGTGGCACTTGAATATGACTTTTTTGCTGTTTTATATCCTTGTATGTTACTAAACCTCTTACATTGCAAATTTTTGTCAACTTTGACATCTGAATACATTCCACAGGCGCAAGTAAATGAAGCGGGCAGTTTACAGAGACGACAACACGTTGAGGTGCACAATTATCTTATATGATGTTTATGAGAGTCAAAGTAGTCTATTTTAATATTAGTCGACTCGGCAATTGAATTGTTGATCCTAGCTGCACAATTTTGACAACACTTAAAATGCTATGCAGGTGTCACCTGAGGCGAAAGAAAGATCCTTGGAAGCCAAATCAAGAGGTGATGATGCATTCAGAAGAAAAGACTTCCTAGTAGCAGTGGATGCATATACACAGGTAAGAATTGTTTTTTCCTTCTTGAAAGCAATTATGTGGGGCTAAAAGAACTCTTAGTAGACTAGAACTTCTATTTGTAAGTTCACATGACATCTGGGTATGGGTGCAATCCCAAGCCAGCCAGCTTTCATGTATCAAGCCCTGTAAGTTTAGTTGATTATACTACATTGAGAGAATCATCACACCAGAGTGAAACTGCATTTCAGGCCATTGAGTTCGACCCGAATGACCCCGCATTGCTTTCGAACAGAAGCCTTTGTTGGCTGCGGGCAGGTCAAGGTGAGCGTGCCTTGGAGGACGCGAGAGCATGTCGAGCACTGAAGCCAGACTGGGCGAAAGCTTGCTTCAGGGAAGGCGCAGCGCTGCGCCTGCTGCAGGTTTGCCACTTTCAGAGGCGCACAGCAACCAGACATTTATTCCTTTCCCTTGTTTCTGTTCCTCTTTCTATGGCTACATATATACATACATGAGATGACTCAAGGATGCACTTGTTGTGTTGTGGCCACACCAACAGAGGTTCGAGGAAGCCGCAAACGCGTTCTACGAGGGGGTGCAGCTTGAGCCGGAGAACAAAGAGCTCGTCAAGGCATTCAGGTGAAAACAACTGGGAGCAACTTGTATGGTTTGCTTCTGTTTTACTCATAACTCATTCGTGTTTTGCTGGCCGCCACGACAGGGAGGCAGTGGAGGACGGGAGGAAGTTCCACGGGACGGACAAGCCAACAACAAACGGAACAAAATCAGAATGATAATGGCAGCGACGGAACCCAAAGTTGTTCTAGTTGCTTGCTTTTACGAGTATCTCTGTGGAGTCGCATCGGCACTCCATTTTACTTTGTCAGGGTGGGAGGATGGATGTTTGTGAGTTACATTAGAAACTTTGTTGGGTCTTGTGGCTCAGTTAGCATTGTATGGTACGATTACTGTTTTAGTTACCAGTCAGAAAGAGAAATCAAGCATATGCTGTGGAAGTAGGACATACAAATGGCCTGTCAAGCTTGTAGTGGATTCTCCTTTGACATTACAAGCATTCATTCTCTTCAATTGTTTCTTTGCTGCTGCTTCCAACTTTCATCAACTCAACCCTCCGTCCTATGATGTGCTAACTTGCAAAATGATACTACATTGTGGGATGGAGGGAGTATCTGGCATGCAACTTTGACCGATATTTTTCATATCGATATGATAGTAAGTGCTAACGAAATATATAAATTTTATAGTCATGATGAAATATTTTACATAATGATGGTACTCACTTTGTTTTTGTTTATAAACCCACTTCATATTTTTATGTCTAACTTGGATTATTACATAAAAATGTGAGTCATATGTCATAAAAGTTATGTCACTGGCTGCACATTTAAAGAACTTGTTGATGATACATTTTTAATGACATATAATCTGTATTTGATTGATCAAAACTATAAGTTTGACACCGAAAGCAAAAAAGACCTTGTATATGAAAACAGAGAAATTATGTTTTGCTTGACCAGCTATTGGTAAACACTAATTAATTGCCCGTGCATTGCAACGGGGCATAAATATTCTAAAACATCAATCGCATCCGACAAATATCTTGCACCCACCATATTCTAAGTTTTTGTAATTTTTTATTTCATTTGAGTATGCGTAGAAAAATGGTAAGATTTGATTTAATTTGTGTATGGGTAGAAAAAGGCAAGACAAGTTTTGATTTATTTGAAATTTTGGTAAGATTGATTTGATTTAGTCGAGTTAATGAGGATATGCTTTTGGTAAGATTTTGTTAATGGAAGACATGATCTTCAGTAAGATAATACAAGAATAGTATTGATTTGATCTAGATTATTTCAAACGAAGAAGAAAGGTGCGTGAAGAGGAAAAAAATAACGTAAAAGGTGAGGAGAAGGATGTAAGAAAAACGCGGTAATTCAAAGATGAGCCCAGGCTCATCTAGTCCTGGGCAAAAGATCTTTAAAAAGACATTCGAAAAAAGTTTAAAAAATTCTAAATTTTTTTGTGATGAAAGATGTTTATATGCGAGATGTTTCTGCAAAATTTGGAGAAGTTTGGATTTCTGGAGAGCGCGTGGCGAAAAAGACAAATTCTGTCCAGAATAGTGCGTGAATAGTGTCTTCGTGAGAAGCAGCGAATTTCTCTTTTTTTGCCGCGCACTCTCCAGAGGTTCGAACTTCTCCAAATTTTGCATGAACATCTCTTCCAAAAGCATCTTCCACCAAATTTTTTTTTTGAATTTTTTGAGCTTTTTTCATATTTATTCAATTTTTTTTAGTTTCCCGGGTGCGGATGCACTTGGGTGCAGAAACGCCGCTCCCAAAAAAACGTACCAACTCTTCTTTGATAGTGAAACCTTCATTTATGGGAGTAGCTCATATTTTTGAATTGTTGAGGAAGTCATCGAATTTGTATTAGAATACAGTATTAAACTAGCTATCCAAAGAAAGCAACCACGTACACACCGACCTAGACATAACAATTTATCAACTTAGTTGACCAAGAAAATATTATTTCTCGATAGTTTTTTACCTAAAATGGAAAACTTAGAGGTAGCACGCCCACTGTCCTAGCCAGCTGGTTTTATCGACCGTTCTCACATTGAACAATTTTGGCGTTGAGTCACATTACCGATTGAGTCGATGATATTTCTTGTATGTGAAGAATTTTGGTCTAGTTTTGTGTGGTTTCGCTGTCCTCGTATCATTCATTTGGCCGATACAGACGACAACCCATCCTTATGGCGATAATTATCCCAACCCCATCCTTATGGCGATGATGTTGGTTTTGGCGTGGCCATGGGGACGCAGGAGGGTTGATTTTCCTCAATCCGATCCATCGAGTTGCGTGTGTTGGTGGTTAGGGAGGGTGAGTCCTTAATCCTAATGCCTCCGCCTTGGTTGGTGATGGCAATGAACTATCTCATCGATGTCGATGCGTTTGGCATTTATGTCGGTTTGAATCTCCTTGTCTACCATTCACCTTCTTCTCCAAGCCGATGACATCAATGTCGTTTTTGTTAGCGAATCTCAATGACTTCCTAGCCGCAACTATAGTGATCACTCACTGCGCTCATGTGGACAAGTGAGGAGCCACCTATGGAGAGAGGGGATGCGGGTCCATCGGACTTGGACCTATTTGCAATTTCTACTTTTATGGGGGTGTGTTCTTCCAACTCATTTGTTATTTTTTAACAGGAGTAAATATGATTTCTTGGTTACCACTAAATAAGTTACTCTACAACAGTTTTTTTTCTGGCCAGACCGAGGTTGGTTTTCTTGGTCGGTAGGATTCAGCCCCGGCGGCCGCGTCAATCGTCCGCTGGTCCTCCTCTCCCTCCGTCCGTCCGTCCGTCCGCCGCGAAGCGCGTCTCGCCGCCGGAAACCCTCGCCGCCCTCCTCCGCCGGAGCGCCCCTCCTCCTCCCGGTAAGGAAACGGAAACCCTAGCTTTGCTTGGATTATACTTCGCTTTCTCGCTCACATACGGCCTTCCGCCGTGAAGAAGAACCGAGCCGGATCGAATCTAGTCCAGCCCGGCCGGATCTCTCCTCTCGCTCCCCGCCGGTAGCCTATGTGGGACCGTCCATGGCCGCGGTGCTCCCGTCCGCCCGTGTGTTTCCCTGGAATTTTCGGGGATTTAGGAGGGATCGATCTCAGACGGGATTCGGGACCTCCAAATCGGGGCGATTGCTCCCAACGACGCCGCCCCTGGAAGCTCCGGGATCCTGCGCAACGACGGTGCTCTAATTAGTGCCCTATTGATAATTCCTCAAAATTCTGACATATTGCCCAAATTGGACTGAAAGTGCTGTTCTTAATCGGTCCATCATGGATTGCATTGTGCGCTTCTTTGTTGGATACAACTTCGTTTCTAGCTTGTTATCTGGTTAACGTTCCTAGTCTCCATGTGGCCATTTCCTAACCTGGAGCTGTCATCATCTTACTTACGCCTTGGTTTTTGTAGCGAGCTTCATCCCTTAAATTTGCTAGTAATATGTTTTTGGATTCTGTAGACCTATGCGCTAGAAACTAATACACATGATTAGTGACCAAATTATGTGCCTGGCTGTATTACCTATGTTATGTCTGCTTATTTGTTATCTCTGTGGAGTTCCATGGAAGTATAGCTTTTGTGTATGGAGGAATTGTAGGAAGAGATCTTGTCTGTGTGATTTATGAGGTTGCTCCGTAATTTGAGGGGATCATTGAATTTTTTTTACTTAACAAAAATATGGGGAAATCTGTTCAATCTGGTTTTGCACCTCCCAACAGTTTGTGCTCTGCCTGGCTAGGTAGGTCGTCTTTAACCCTTAGACAGAGAACCCTTCCCCAATATTAGAGGGTAGGAACAAGAAAGTCAACAACGGATGGAGAGAGATCGATACGGACATCATCTCTGCTGTTTCCAGATCTGGTATCCCTTCTCCTCAGGCTGGCGTGCAGTCATGAGTTCTCCCCTCCCCTCCCCTGTTTGTTTCCACAGCAGAGACCGCCATCAATGTCATCAAGCTGCCGCAAGTGTGGGGCATCTTTTTGAGGGATACATAGATTGCCGAGAGATCTGTTTTCTGCCTTTCCCTTGCGTTGTGCTGGAGTATGATTATTATACTTAAATGCAGTCAGCTCAATTTTTAGATCAATCGTCCACTGAAACACTGGTTCTACCATCATTTGCCTCAGTAATTGCAGCCACCAGGTGAACTAGTGTTTCTTGAAACATGCAAACTGGCGAGTTTTTATTTATTACGTTGCACAAGTTTATTTACATCTCTAGGACCTAAAAACTTGAGATCAAATGCTGATCATGCTAATGAGTATTCTACACTTGTGGGTGCCCTCACGTTGTTAATGTAGAGTTCCAGACAGAGGCTACATGTTCATTCGTTCATTCTGTTCTGTAAAACTGTAGGGGGGATCCACGAAGCCTTCAAATTTCTAACTTGAAGGCATTGTGTATTTTGGACTTGTGTGCTCATACTTTTATTGCACTACGATTCATTCTATTTAACATGCGGATAACACTATACTGGAAAAGCATTCACAATGCAGCCCCGATATTCATTCTATTTAACATGCGGATAACACCATACAGGAAAACATTCACAATGCAGCCCTGATATTCATTCTATTTAACATGCCTGGTACCTCGGTTGCTTCAATGAACCTCTTTAATTCTTGCTGTTAATCCCTGACTTCTCCTTCTGATGCTATTTCAGGATTGTTGTCTGCCATGGGTGACTACACAATCCAGATAAGCACCAAGTTGATTGACCAACTCGCCCGCGATGATGAGAAGGTGAAAAGGAAGGTCAGGAAACCCAAGCCTAGGAAGGTTGTGGAACAACAAGAGGAGCCTCAGGACAATGGCAGGGAACCTCCAAGCGAGCCCAAGAGCAGCCCTGCTCCTGGCTGGCCGATGCCACCCCCCATGTACCTACCAGTGACCCCTGCTCCTCCACCACCCCCGCCTGCAATCCAGGAAGTGGAGGCCATACGCGCTGTGGTGGCGGAGAGCGAGAAGGTGCTGGAGAAGCTGCAGAAGCAGGAGGCGACGATGCGTGAGGAGCTCACCAAGAGAGCCAAGGAGCTGCACGACAAGGAGTTCAAGCTGCCCTACCAGAACCCTTCGCCGTGCACCAATGAAAGGGCGGGCTGCGCCGAGTGCTACAGGAGCAACACCCAGGACCCGCTCAAGTGTGCCGAGGCGGTGAAGAGATTCGAGGCGTGTATTCGCATGGCTAGGCTGAGCGGCACCATGGGAGCAGCTCAGTAGTAGCTGCTTGAGATGAAGTGAGTGCGAGGTGTCAGGCACACGATTTTGGTTTTGTCGGGATGATTGAATAACCTGCATGGATTTTCGGTGAGACCTGAAACACCATCAGTTGTAGATTAATTCTGGTGAGGGATTGCACCGGTCTAGGTGAGGCCATGAGTGTCCTTGAATTTAGGGGTTCCTCAATGTTACTTACATACTAGTCCGTACTATATTGTGCCGCGAAATGAAACATGAATTGCGGGTGCAAATGAATGTGTTTTCTTGCTGAGTATTATTAGGTAATCCAACCGCTTCCACTTGGGAGGTTGTGCTCCATGATACTTGCATACGTTCTGCTGCAATATGGAAAATGGATTGCTTGTGATTTAATTAATTGGTGCTCGTTTCTCTTTACCTCTCTTGTCCTGGATCTACCTTCAGTTGTAGCTTAATTTGGATTACATTGTCTTATGCAGATGTGCTTGTATAACCTTGTAGTATATAAGTTGTTGGGCATAATAAATCTATTGTGTGGAGCTAAAAGTCATGTTGTCAATGTTGAAATCCGGAACATATGACAACGTTATGTGTTGTGGTGGGTTCGATTTGCGCTTCTATTTGGAATAGCACCACATATGGGGAGTGCGAATTTCTGTAGCTCGAGCTACATGTAGCCCTTTATTTAAAAAGAAAATCAAAAACAATATTTGAGTTAAAAAAAAAATCTATGGTAACTTACATGAATTCTGCACGAACGTGTAAAATTTGGTTCAAAAATATTGTAATATGCATTCTGCACAAAAATAACAAAATTTCGGCCCAAAAAGAAGAAGAAAAAGACCCATTTAAAATCAAATATTTGTCAATTTGTTTCCGGCGGCGCATTAAAATATAATTGTCTGAAACTTTGCACAAATGTTCTATACATGTGTATGTATATCGATAAAAAAATTTCAATTTTTTTAACTGTTTAAATATTTTTTTATTTTTTCAAAAAACAAACCGAGCTACATTAGCATTTTCCGCACATATGGGGCCTTACCGATGGTAAGGGCCTATGGTTGGATAATTGACTCTTGATGCAGAGCGTGTATCAATCAGATGTTCTTTGGACATATCCCCCATTTTATTCGTAGCAAGCACATCATAAGCATTGTCTTCAAGATCTATGTTTATTGTTATCAAGATGAGATCACTGCGCATAAATATAAGGTTGTACTATTAAGTAAGCCATCATATGCATACATGTTTTTATCACTAGTGTTTACACCATAAGGTCGTTAAAGGTCCCGTTAAAAGATTGGAATTTAATTCTCTAGCAATTCTTGTAAGTCTCACCGTTATTGTACATCCTCTTGTGGGTTCGATAACTCGAAGTCACTCCTTGGGGAAAAGTAATGTGAACCTTCAGCTATCCAAACCGGATCTCAAAGCGCAACATTCGCCGCCTTGGATCACACATTAAACTTGTAATGATCGCGGGTGCTTGGATAAGAAATGCCTCTTGTATGGTTCTAGTTCTTCTTCCTGCAACAAGGCGAGAGTACAAACAATATCGAGATCTTCGGGATGGTGGAGACGAATGGAAGAACGAATTTCATCACACATTTTCAACACATATTACTCTTTAACACTACATATCTTCCTAAGAGAACAATTGTCTATGATAATTGGCATATTTGTTGCTCCAAATTTGTCATGCACAAGCCTACGCATAGCTCGACAATTCTCAATGCGGCCCCGAGCCTCTACATTCTGCCACCATAATGCACGGGTGCCCTAGAAATTAAGAAAAATATAACAATTTCTGTATTTGCACATTGAACACCTCAAATAAAACCTCACATCGTTGCTGCTATAATTTGGATTCTTCATATCAAAATTTTTGAACTCCATCTTAGGCACTTGAGATCCAGGATAATGCCCCACGACTCATGGTGCCCTCCATCATCATACTCCCGATACCAAGCATAATTGCAAGAAGGAAGATAGGATTTAGAGTGAAGCGCACATGTGTGACTGGTGTATATAGCAAAGTCCCAAGGAGCCCCAGTGCGTCACCCCGGAAGATATGGGCGTCATAGAGGTTGTTTGATCTGTATCCAACTCACCCGTTAGGGCTCATTTGGTTGCTAGGGGAGCCATTCCTAGGGAAAAGGTGCCTCGGATGGAATTAATAACTTGTACTACCTCTGTCCTGTAATATAAGACGTTTTTATAGTTCAATTTGAACAACAAAAACGTCTTATATCATGGGACGGAGGGAGTACAGAATAACATCCAATGGAGAATCAAGTCCTTTGGCTGACAAGGATAACTGGGGAAGGCCAAGCTGCGAGAGACGAAGAGTTGGAGACGATCTGCTAGCATTATCGTGGATGGACAGGCATAACACTCGATAAAAGGGGAAGGGGTGTGGAGGTTCGGCGGCAGTGGTACCGATCGCCGAACGAAGAACATCGAAGGTCGTGGGCTTGCATCCTCTTAGCCAGGAGAGCGAGCACGACGAGGATTTCCTCCCCGGCCAATGGAGGTGAGGAAATCTCAACCTGGGAAGGGTCGCAGAAAGGGGTGGGATCCCCCCTTATTTGGAAACCAAACGCGTCGGCAGGCTCCCCCGACTAGATTTGGCTCGCGGTTCTTCCACCCAGGAAAAGGAAGGGGATCCCGAGAGTATTGCTGGTTAGCAAAGGAGCCCTGAGATTGCACGATAACCCCTCCTTGGCTGAATTCCAGCAGATCAACGCCAGAACCCGTGATCCTGCCGGTATTAGGTGGAGGCGCCACAGATGTGTATGCATGGATGTCTATTGTGGCTAGTGCCATAGTTGATATTGGTGCGCTTTTCTTGTCACCGCTCTCGTGGATCCGCGCGACCTTCATCGTTGCTCGTGTTTGGACATTTCCCTCACTCAACTGCTCCACCAAACCCTTGAGCTCCTTGAAGCCCTCGAGTAGCTGCTTCATCATATCTGCCATGGAATGATTTTTCTCGGCCATCTCCTCCATTATTTGACTCACGAACATGATCTCCCAGTTTTATCAACTAGGCGCTGATACATCCCAAACATATCTATAAATTTTGCTTATTTCTTGGTTATTTGTGTAACTTTGCTATATGTTTTGATGCACTTTCATACCATTTTACAATATATTTTGGACTAACCTATTAACCTAGTGCCCAGTGCCAGTTCTGTCTATATTATTGTCTGTGTATCACAGAAAAGGGTAAAAATCAATATTGCCAGAAAATTCCAGAAATTCTTATATGTCAGAAGACTCCAGAAACCCAAAGGAGAGGGGTGTCCCCCTGGCCAGGCGCCTCCCTGGCGCGGCCAGGAGGGGGCCGTGCCCCTTGCACCTGGCCCGGTGGGGCCACCCCCGGTGCCCGTCTTTCTCCTATTTATTCCTCTTTGATCAGAAACCCTCGAGGCAGAGTTCTTTATGCCATGCGTATCTGTTCCGCTGTCGTCGCAATTCTCAGATCGGGAGCCCCTGAACTTTTTTCCAGCACCATCTTGGAGGGTGGATTCAACTCCAGAGGCCTCTTCATCAACCGTGCTTTCCTCTCCAATGAGCCGTGAGTAGTTCCACCTTGGACCTAGGGTTCATGGAAGTAGCTAGATGATCCATCTCTCTCCAAAATTGATCTGCAATATTTAGTCCCTATGAGTTACTATCATGATCAAGACACCTATCTTATAGTTACTATGCTTATTATGCCGTGTTTGCTGGAATCTAATGGGTCATGAGATTATTTTCCGATTGGGAAGTTATATATTTGATACTCTTTTATATCTTGTTCTTGATTGTTCTTGCATGCTCTCCATTGTAATTTATTGCTTTGGCCAAGTAGTAGATTGTGATTCCAAGAGGGAGCGTTATGCTAGATAATAGGTTCATGCCTCTCGATGTCCAGTTTGAGTGATAAAAACACGGGACTAGAGAATGTGTCGTTGCTACTAAGGGTAAAACAGTGGTGTTTGTGACGGCGCGTTACAAGTGTTGCTTACATTACGCATAGAGTGTTAAAAGCAGTTGTCCGTTGCTTTGGGTTTCCAACATATAATTGTGGCTCACAACTTAATACCAGCGAGATGTTCTGGATTAGATATATCAAGATGGGTGATTAGGAAGTAGATGTTGACGGATAAACGGTGTACTTTTTTTGGTGTAATGCCTGCATGATTGAACCTTGCACTATTTTATAGCATAACTAGCATGGCGGTGCGTTCATAATTCTGTCCCAATTGTAATTTGTTCACCCAACATAAGTTTTATTATCTTTTGGGAGAGAAACGTCACTAGTGAATGCCATGATACCCTGGTCCATATCCTTATCATATATTTACACTCGCTGCGATTTACGTGTTTTATTTCCTTTTGTTGGTTTACTTTCCAATTCCTCTACCCTTTCCATGTAACCTTTCGTAAATGGCAAGACATTGGGATTTTGACAACCCCTTTGACTCATGGGGTGCGAATTTATTTGTGTCTTATGGGCAGGTCCAGGTCCAAACATATTTTGGCGCTGTTGAAGGGGACCACCTACTTGTAGCATTCACAGTCTTTCTGGATTCGATAGCCTTGGTATCTTTACTAAGGGAAATTTTCTACTAGCTGCATCACCACCTTCCATTTCAGGAGAAAGGACCAACGGCTCTGATTACTAGTTATCGCGAACACGCATGATAATTTGATGGCAAGGAGACTAGTAGGAGATATGGAGGAGACCAGATGAGAGCCATTCAGTCACGCTGCATGAAGTACATGGGCCCTCTCCTGAGTCATGAGATGCAACCTGGTATACCTGCAGGTTGTGACAATAAAGGGATTCCAACGATGGGGGGGGGGGGTGCTCTCTGGCAAAGACGCATGCGATGTAAAATCAGTGTTTTTGTCAATGGTTAGGTCCTTGAGGTATATTGACACATATGGGCAAGGACCGATCATTGCTCAAGAACAATAGCTAAGATTTTTAATACTACCACTTAGATCTCGAACCCCACCTATGCTAATAAATCTAAAGGAAAGGTCAACAAAATTATTCAATCTGATTTTATTGGTACTGTGGATAGAGTAAAATTGCCCTATTATGTTGAAGGCATTGCCAAAACCATCATGGCCCTATTTTGTATAGGTCAATACTATGCCAATAGCAAATATTAAACTCTTTCCTTCTCCCTCAACCTTAATTAAGTCCCCTATCCTAACAAGACTCGACTACTAGTGCATTGTATATATCTAAGCACAATGTGACAAATTGATACAAGTACCTAAAGACCTCACATCGTACACTAGGGTGCCTAGGTCAAAATTCTGCTTACAAAACAAGATGTTGAGAGGGAAAATTTATAACTCCCTCCTACAAAAGTGATAGCGCCTATAGCATTTGTGTGGAAGATGGTAAGCTTTAGGCTACACCCTTTTCAGACTAGAAAGGATAAATACTCATATTTGGTCCAACTGACCATCATGGCCTCAGATCAAAACCAAATAAATGTACCCAATGCAAGGTTTAACATAGAATCCCGGGCTAGTAATTTTAGCCTTATGTAGCTAGAAACATTGCCACCTGAATACTTGATTCATTAAGGTCATCAACCTATACCCAAAGGTCTCTATCATTTTCTTTGTCTATTAAGATTCGCAGGGTTTTGGGGCTCCCTAAATCAAACTACTACCATTGTTTATCAATGATTGATGATGACACCGAGATCTTTGATTTATCTCACAGGAGTCATCCACCTAGGGAGGAAGCTGGTCAAATGGTTGTTGCTCTACCTTTATTCTTGAAGGTTCAAGCGAAAACTTATTTACTTATGTTTTCTCATGTGAATCTAACTCCTACAATTGTAGATCTTATCTGCATACCAATCCAATACATGCTTATCAGTCTTTATGTATTGGTAATGGGAGAAAAAAGGGTCCAGCCCCTGTTTTATTTTCCACACAAAACCTTATAAAATCAGTTCTATATATTAGTTTTTATAGCATTGGAATGTTAACCTAGTGTTCATAGGTACAAGTATTACTATGCCCCCAAAAAATCTTTCTCTTGAGACTCGTAGGTTCAAGTCTTGCTATGACCCCCAAAAAATCATTCCTGTATTCGTAAGGATGCATAGTAGCCTTCAAATGGCACTCTTTCTCCTTGAGACTCATACCTTTCTCATCAACATCTCAACCGTCACTCTGGCAATGCCCTTTTCTATTAAGAATCAACAACAATTGTAAAACCTCAAACCCTAAGGTAATCAATGGCATGAAGGATTCTAGCCGCATAATTAAATTCGAAATCCCCTTACCTTTCAATCACCTCTATGTCATTCCCCTTTTCGTCAAAAATAACCCCGTCAGATTTTCTTCTTCAAGGACCGGATGCTCAAGAATAGGTTTAAACATTATCATCAGAAACAACTACACAAACCCTAGTCAGCTCAGGTTCGTAACACTTCAAGGGTGGTGGTGCATTTGTGAGGTCATATGGCCTAAAAAGTTAATAGATGTAGGTCTTGAATGTTTTTTTTGTATCCGCCTGCTTATGTAATCTTATTTAATGATAACCATCTCTCATATACTCTTTATTAACCAAACAACAAAAGATAACCCATCAAACAATTAGCCGTGTAACATAATAACTAATGCGTAAAAAAATAATTAAATGTAAAAAGAAAAGGAAAAAGGAAACGAGAGAGAAGAGCGCCGATCTAAAACCGCGCGACGGCGTGCAAGTTTTCTCACCGAGCACAATCCAATAATGCAGGAACAAAATGTCTCAACGGCGCATGTCAATACGACCACTGTCAATGAGAGATAAGAGGGATCTCTAAGTCTTCAAGTCGGGAGGCACGTTACGTTCTCACACGCCTTTTACTCACCGGCAGTGGTGCATGTGACCTCGATCCGAACTTTCCCTCCCTAGTGGACCACCATTTCGAAGCGTCTTCCGGTGCCCTACTATTAGTCTAATCTGTCCACTTCATTTTTGGAAAATTGATTAGCGTATTTTATACCAATATTTGAATTCTCCAAACCTCGATTCATTCACTTGACTGATTCATTGGTTGCCAGCTATTTAATTATCTATAGAAAAACATTGCATCCATGAACCCTTGCTGATTTCAATTTGAAGGACATTTCATCTGGAATTTCTTCCTCGCTTTTTCAGATGGACAATTTCTTCCTTCATAAAAAAATAATGTATATGGGTAATTAGTTCCTCCAAGAAACTCATATGCACCACACATGGCACATGTCGTGGCATATATCATTCTTGATAGGGGTGGTGACAAGCCTTGAAACTCATGGCGGTCACCGTGAGGCATGTATACTTTTTTAAATGTTGTAGTGATTTTAGGCTTGTACCTGGGTGTTTCTTCCTCAGTTTCTCACTTCCCACCAAGAGATTGCAACAACCCCAAGTTTAATTAAATCCTTGCCCCATCACTATTTATGCAAGTGATCAGTGTTTAATGGCATTCATATGTCTTCCTTGTTAAGAAAACAATCATATACCTTCTTCTTATAGAAATCATCAGTGCATCTCATTACTTTTATTTGTACATTATCGTGTGGATAGATCCATATGTTGGGTTGATGACTAAAAAGAGCAGATGTGGTGATGCAATTGTGTCTAGGATGAGCACGCTTCAATGTTGTTAAGTTGTTGCTTTGCCAGGGTTAGTGTAGATGGAGGCGCCATCGACACTAAATTTTAAAAGGTAGTCTTTGTATTGTCTTTGTCGTGTCTATGATAAGAAACAACTCGTATCGAGGAGTGAACTGTCCTGCAAACAGATGATAAAATACCCCTATAGTATGTTACCTCCTATAGGTTAGCATACATATGCATCAACGTATTAAATCGCCAATCGACCATGCCCGGCCTCACATTAAATGCATCATGGGGGAGGCAGGCTGGAAGGGCCCACCTCACATCGTCACAAGCGAACAAGGCTGTTATGCCTAGGGGTGTTGGCAGTAATCGGAAATGCATCAAGACCCCCTGTCCTCATGTCTGTGTGAGAGGGTGTCTTCGGGGCACCTATCTTGCATTCACTGCTTGGTATGTGGATCTCACGACAAACACTCTTTTGATGCTCAGGGAACCCAAGCTTATTCGGTCTTCACATCTCCGTCTGTCTTGGTTTTCCCTTCATAGATCCCTTCAATACGGACAACTAAACACAATGTTATCAAATATGCTCTTTGCCAGACCCAACTCAACAGTCAAGACTATAAAATCCAGTCGACCCCAGTACCACCGCGTGAGAGCATCTTCAATGGTTTGTATGTAAGTGTTGTTGGTAAAATGTCCATGTCATCAACCAACAAGCTATCATACAAGTACTCCAATGGATTGTATGTAAGTCATTTAAGAAATGTGAGAAAATAAATGTGGTTGCTCTCTATTCTACTTTGAAGCTTGTGCAAGAGTTATTGGTTAATCTACATACAACTATGCTCTCTCGCCTCATTTATTACATGCCACATCATCAATATATCCTAGGTGGCAAATTTACCAACATCTATCTTACAACCATTGGAGATGCCCTGATACGTATGTCAATCATTAAATGCATGCGCGATATTCAAGACTATAAAATCCAATCGCTTCGCCTCCAGTACCACCGACTTCCTTCACAATCCTCTCTCTCTCTCTCTCTCACTCTCTCTCTCTCTCTCTCCTCCCCTCCTCCTCCTCAAAGCCTCCTCCATCACCATTGCTACCAAAACACAACAGTCGCAAAAGAAAAAATCTACTGGTAGAAGGAGCACGATACCGTCGAGAGGGATGAATGTCCCATGCTGACCGAGCGCACCGGCGCACATGTGTGGACCAAGTGTGCGGCTACATATCGGTCGTACAACGGACCGAAGCACCGGCAAGAGGGATCTGGAATCAGTGTGGGATCTACCTCATCCAAATGGGCTAGTGTGGCGCATACATCATGAGGCTGAAGGAGAACCATCCATGGCCTGATATGAGGGACATCGTGGACTTCACAAGTTTTCTCGTGGCATACTTGATCTGACTGTCCTCTCTTTTTTCCCTCACTACCCTCCAGGAGTATGTGATATGCATGTTGGATCTAGCCTCGAGCCGGAGTGATGCAGCTGCCAAGCCGAGGTCTCATTAGTGCATGGCTAAGCGGCGACCGTTAACGACAGAAAAAAGGTTTCCCGATCGATGTGGCTCGATCGAGAATCGCGGTGCCTCCTCCTACGGCTGGCGCTCACCGATGCTCTCGACCCTCGCCTTCGCTCGATTTCAAAGCTTTTGCTGCTGCCCTACTATTAGCCTAATAAGTTGACTTTGGTTCAAGTTTTCAAGTCGCATGTACTTTGAATGTTGATTAGCGTATCTGATAGCAATATGTGGATTCTTCATATCTCGATTCGTCTATTCCATTGATTGACTTTACTGGTTGCTAGTCATTCTAATACCTCATGAAAAACATGGCCTCCATGAGCATTTCCCAGTTTTGATTTGAAAGGAGTTTAGTCTGGATCTCTTTATCGCTTTTTCGGGATTTTTTTTAGAAAACGAGGAACACCCCCGTCCTCTGCATCAGGTTGATGCATGCAGCCATTTTAGTATTCATCAAAACCTTACAAAGTAATACATTAGTGAGTCTGGAGCCACCATCTTGACAATAAATGTCACTATCCCTATCCTTTTCATGAGGAGTGGAGATATTCGGGACGACAGCCTAGACTCTACACCCAAGTCCTACATCTAAGGTCGGATGCGCCAGCCAGGCCGCTGCCGGATTTGGGTTAAATACCAGTCTGGCACACTCGTGGCGAGCACCTCATGCACATGCTGCAAAGGCCTTCGCTGACATCCTCCACCGGTCCATCTTCAGAGCAGAACTAACACATTAACCTTGCCAGGCTAGCCATCGATGCCAGCATAGCGACAGACGGCGCCACCTCCTTTAGCGCGTCCATTATCATGCACTGTAGCCAAGTCCCTGCTGCGCCACGCCGCCGACTCTCCACGCAATCGATGCGTGAAATGAAATTCCGCTCCACCATTGAAACCATCTGCTGGTCTCTCGAGCCAGTGCAAACCTCCAAGACTGATGCCCCCAAGGAGAGAACAACACAAGAGCGCCACCATCAGCTGATCAACTAATATAGGGTTTCCCCCGGAGGTAGCGGATAGTGGTGTGTAGCTTCTCCACGGCGATGCCTTCAAGAAGAAAGCGACGTAGAAGAACGCCTACATCGCCGATCTTGGAATCTAGCATATGAAATGATTTTACATCCGTATCTGCTGAAAATCTCCATCCAACTTCGTGTGCACTGAACAACCACCGGTCGTCGCGACACATGTAGCAGGGTGTGCCGGCGAGATCAGATATGACTGGAAGCCAATCCCCACAAGCAGCTGGTCAATTACCCAAGCCCTCCACGCCACCGCCGCTGATCTGAAGGAGGCCGGACGCCGCAGCCGACCTCAGCCCTCGCCGGATCCAATGCTCACGTCCGCGGAACCAACACCGTTGGGCCACCGGCGTGACACCGACCACCGTGGGCCGCTGGCCGCCGTGGGGCGCCAACCATCGTGGGAAGAGCGCCAGCCTTGGGGTCCGCCGTCCGCCGCACTTGGGCCGCGGCCATGGGGTCGCCTGTCGCCGTGGCACCGTGCCATTGGAGCTGCCGGCCGCCTGTGCCGCAGGTCGGGATCTCCGAAGCTAGATCGCGCCGCACCATCTAATGTCCTGGGGATGGAGGAGCGCCTCCACCGCCGCTGTCGGACGAACGGGCTTTGCCTGGCGCCGACCACTAGTGGCGGTGAAGGGGAGGGAGTGGATGTGGAGGACAGGCGGCGGCTAAGGTTGGGCCTCTCGGTCTACCGTTCGGGGGAGGGGGGGGGGGGGGCGACGCGAGAGGACGGAGTCCTCCAAGAAAGACATATGCACAACACAGGACACTTGCCACGACATATATCTTTCTGAATAGTAGTAGTGACAAGCCTTGGAAGTTGGAACCCAGAATGGTTACTCTGGGGCATGGATATTTTTTTTAAGGGTTTTAGTGATTTTAGGCTCGACCCTGGGTGTTTCCTTCTCAGTTTCTGTCTTCCCACTCAGAGATTGTAACATCCCCAAGTGTGGTCAAATCCTTGCCCCGCCTCTTTTTTTACAAGCATATAAGGTGATGCAATTATGGCCAGTGCTTTTTTGTCTTTTGTGAATTATTTGTGGATGGGTGCACCGCTTGCTCATGCATACATCATGAGATATATGAGATATATCCTATTTTTTTGCGAGAAAATATGAGATATATGATATATCCTCAAGACACCTCCCATGATTATGTTCCATGGCTATGGTGGCGTCATCATGAGATATATGATTATATCCTCAAGACACCTGCCATGAGATATATGAGATATATCCTGTTTTATTTTTGCTCATGCGATGCTCTGTTAGCACTACAAGATCAAATTCACCAGCATGCATTGCCCCATTGATTATATGAGATATCCTCATGACACCTGTGCACATGAAGAGTTTTCGTAGTAGAATTTTTGTTATGCATGACAGCATGCTATAAACAAGTGAAACTGTTGCAGGTTATAAATGGTACTTAACAAAACTGAAGAAGCACCTTCTATTGTACATGGTCTTACATGTTTGTTTACATTCGAAACTGAAGAAGAACATGATAAAAAAAATAATGATGCTATTCACATGTACTATTTCCCAAGTCTGTATATCTCCTTCAACTTCCCTATTGAAAGTCCAAAATCCAAATACATGTCAGCTTTTCATAAAAGATAAGACATACTTTACTCCTTAAACTGTTGTCCTTTTCTGACATCATTTTCTATAAATTGTCTATCTTTAGGCCTTAGTGATGGTCTCACTCCAAAAGAAGGTATTAGATTAGATCCACCATCAACATTGGTAGCGTTCCTTTGCTGCTCATAGAGTCACTGCAATGGAAAGGATTTCAGTTCTAATTCTTGATCATGATCCGGCTTCTCTGTTGACCATCTCCAACATGCTTACTAAATTTAACTTCAAAGGTGCCTATTTAAATTCCCAAGCATCTCCTTTTCATATTTCTTCCCCTACGTGTCAAAAAAGGAAGTTGTTTTTAGAGGGAGAATGAAAGATAATGGGTACATCATTTGGATCTGATACAAAGTTGCACAAGATTTTGCATATTTTCTAGAAAAAATATCAATTGGATGTGCTATGGTTTTTGAATGGTACAACAAATGTATACTGTCTAAATCATTTCTTAGCTTTGCACAATTTCGCTGGATCTTTGTTGCTCTTGCTGTTGGTAGAACAATTGGAGGAAAGTCATACCTAACTATTGATGGTATTCTCTTAACCCTATGGTTCTCTTTTTGTTTCTTCTATTTCAGGATAAATCCCTGTTGTAAATTGAGCACTCCTTTTGTCTAGAACAGTTTATTTCTAATCTACACGGGGATCAATTTTTTTGTTCTTTGTATCCAGCATAGCACATGTGAGTGATCAAAAAGTATTTTAAAGGCTTTGTTCCATTGAGTAAGAGGAACTGGGGTTGTGCCTTCCAATTCAATGGGTACATCTGATGTGTGCTATTCATGGGGCTTCTATAAAAGACACGATTATATTTTAACTCCTTGGAAGATATAATATAGGTTGGGGGGGATAGACTATTCGTCACCCTGGGTGAGGAATAGTTATTCTTCACCCCCTTCTGATTTGACATTAATACACCATAATTTTACATTTCGTAAATTTGGTCTTATTTCATACGTAAAAAGAAAACGTAAACAAATATAATCAACATAAAATATATTTTATGTAACGTAAAATTACAAACGTAAAAATAATGGGGTAAAATATACATAAAATGTAATTTTTTTGATCTTATGAGCTATATTTTTAATTTTTTATGTCAAAATTTATGTAGTGAATTCATATTAATGTAACTATTTGTATTACAAATGTAATTTTTTATGAAATGTTCGTAAAATTACCTCGGGTGAAGAATAAATTATTCTGTACTCTGGGTGATGAATAGCTTCACTATAGGTTGGGGTATTAATATAACAATATTTGGACATAAATACATGATTGAGAAAGTAGCCTAGGTCTTAGGATTGATTGCCGTGGTCATTTGTACATCAAGTATTACAGTCAATCAGATCAATCTCTTATTAATATGACAGATCATAGCAGGATCTCCTATACAGTGCAACTATTAACTGCCGATCATAGGTTGTGCTCATTAACTTTTACTTTTGTATAGTCCTGCTCTTCCAAACAGTAGAAGAGGCTCTATATTCCCTTGAAAAGGGGGTTGCTAAGGATGAGGAGCTTGATTTGGTAGTAGCGGATATTCATCCTGGCAATACGGCAGTGCGCAGCTTGGGGCAGTTTCGCCACATCCTGGATGAACTCAACGTGCCTCTCATCAGTAAGTATTTTTATTTGGGCCGGTATTTTTGTAAAGATTTTTTTTATTCCATTCCGAAATCATTATTCTAAGAGTGTTCTTCCTTGGTGGCAGCAATGTGTGGCTCTGACAAGGCAGTCTCTCAACGCATGGTCCTTGGAGCATGCTTCAATGTGGTTAAGCCGTTGGACACTGAAACCACCAATTTTCTGATGATGAGAGCCCTGCAACATAGGTCTACAAGGGTGATACCTCAAGGGTCAAGCGTGATAAATAAAATCCAAATTAGAAGGGATTCATTAGCTACTAAAAATCACAGGTCTCAAACTGAAGAGGATGAAGAACAAGATGTGTTGAATGTGAATTCCTATTCGAATAATATGGGGTTGCCCAATAAAATGTGTCGGTTCGTATGGAGCAGTCAGCTCCATCAAAAGTTCTTGCAGGCTGTTGAAGTGCTTGGGCCGTGTAAGTCTATCTAGACTTAACATTAATTAGTCATCTGTTATGTTTAACAGATGAAAAAGCATGACCTTATAGTGTTCTTTTTTCAATTTGCCTAACAGCTGCTACGGCTAAAGAAATTCACCGATACATGAATGTCAAGGATTTGAATTTGACTCCCCAGCACATAGAAAGCCATCTCCAGGTGGGTGATTGATTTAGTTTATCTGCAACTACGGTATTGCAAGTACACATCAATACGCATCAAAACGTTCTTTGTTAATTTTGTTTGTTTTAAATTTTAGTAATAGAAAAGCATGAGTAGTAAGTAGAAGTTCACAACCTAAGCATTTGCATATATATGGTACTTAGTGTAAACTGATTGATCGTTTGGTATTTGAGCTTATTATATTTCTCTCATCCTATGAACTTCCCGGAAGTGTTAGTTTGTGAGTGTTGACCATTTTTGCGAGTGTAACGTTCTTTCGTTTTTGTCACAAATTAAGATGGTATTGTCATTCTGCTATCGGGTAGGTCAAAGCTTTTCTACTGCCTAGATGAAGTGTTAGTTTCTTCTAAATGCAATTGTTGCTGCCATAGCCTTGGAAGTTCAATGGCATGGCCATTGGGCTGTCTAGTCATATTGGTTCCTCCTTCCCTTGACTATAGCTGGAAATTCCCCTTCCATGGCCATTGGTCATTGTTGCCACGGCCGACCTGACCCCTCCTGCATAAATAATTAGTTTAGATGGAAGCTACTACCTACTTGCCTTATCTACACACATATATTGAATTATTGATTAACCGACAGAATGTGGTTGCGGCATTGCGTAAACTACAAAATGTGGTAGTGGTTATCATTATACGATTCCCGAAGTTGAAGCTGTATGTCATCGCTCGGACATCCCCTTGTAGCTGCTTTGTACCTTGGCGCGCGCTTAAATACCAGGAGCTAGTGCTCCTTGGGCAAAGAAGACACGGTCTCCGAATCTGGCTCGGATTCGGATTTCTGATTCAGCAACATTTTTGGGGTCATGGAAAAATAGAAACAAGCACCTAGTGGAATAGCAACAACAACACAAGTCATTTTTTAAAGATATATAAGTTTGATCTTAGGGCCAAAATAAAATATTTGCCTCTGCTATTTATTTTATGTAAATATACATTATTCGTTCTTCAATCGGTAATTGACTGCACTATAAAGAAAATGAGGTTTGCTAGTTTACCTTTTGCTTATTTTGTTCAAGATCTTGCTGGGTTTGATTGTAATCTTCGCGGCTTCTTGCCGCACTCCTTCGAATACAAAACGAAACACGTTTGGGTGGCATGTGTTTGGGATAAAAAAAATTACATACTCAACAATTTTCAGGTTCATCTATTTGAGTGTTGTTATGTTGCTAAAGTGCCATTTAAAATTTCTGCATTAGTTTCACTTTATGTATTGTGATATGCGACCGACGTCTTGAATGTTGTGTTCTACACTGTGATGTAGAAGCACCTGATGAGAGTGCAGAGGTTATCTCACGGTGAAGAGGGTTATGATCAACATTATGGCAGCATGAAAGAATTGTCTGAGATGACAGGCGGTCACAATAATCATCCGACAACAACCCAGATGCAGTTCACACATGGGGTTGCCTCTTCTATCTGGGACAAGTACCCTGGAAAGCTGTGTCCACAAATACAAATGGGGGAAAGTTCAGCCGGAGCCGGAGCTCGAATTCCCCAGACTAATGCAAGCCCACCTCCAGTTGTTGTGAAACATTGTACCAAGTCCATCTGGGATAAGTATGATGAGAAGCAGCAGTACTCAGATGAGAGCCCGGCGAAAAGGTATTCCGGGTCATACAAACCCAAGATGCTTCCTGGAAAGAGCAGAGTGAAAACCCGTCGTAGCAAGAAGGTTGTCATCGACCTGGAGAGCGACGATACTCCGCACCAAGATGCTGTGGACGAGGCACACGCCCATGTTACTCCGCAGAAAGATGCCATGGAGCCTGCTGCAGTTACTACTCCGTATCAAGTGAACGAGGTGCCTGCTGCAGCCATGGGCTCTGGTGATCTGGTGGACGCTATGAGCAACCACCACCCCACTGCAGAAGAGGAGGTACTGTGTGATCCATTTCCTGACTGGGAAGAGGTGGAGAAATTTTGGAGTAGCCAGCTGATGCAAGGACAGGAGCAGCAAGGCCTTGCACCAGAGGATCTTCTCCCGGTAGATGATGCACCTTTGGCTCAAGAACCCTCGTCCGCAGACGCTCCGCCGTACAACCCCGACAACCAGTTCGGCATGGTTGACGACGTGATCTGGGGTGGGAGCCCTCTGTTTGCTGGAGTCGGAGATGACTACAGCATGCTGTTCTAGGACTGGAAGAAGGGCAACTGAAGGACTGCTTTTTATTTTAATAATAATAATAATACTCTAATAATTAAAAAAACCGTGAACTCAGTAATAATGGTTCTTACGGAGAAAGCCCCGGGAGATATAAGCGACAGTTGCTGATGTTCAGACATACTCCCTCCGTTCCATAATAGATGACTTCCAAATAGATGAATCTAGACTACATTTAGTTCAAGATACATCTATTTGCAAGTCATCTAATATGAAACGGAGGGAGTATATTATATCCAGTGCTGTGTGGCATTGTCAAACCCGTTTCATTAATCGGTTGTATGTTAATTAATTGAATGTTTACATATTATATTATCTTCCTCTGTGTTGCATTATATGACCTGATAATTCCATATGTATGTGATAGTTCTATCTAGTCTAGTGTTTTTGTTCTTCGAACGAAAGAGTAGCACGCTCCCGCAATTTCATCACTAGTTCTATCTTTCAAAAAGAACACTTCGGTTTTCAGGATTCTTTTTTCTATTTGCTTCTTTGATTCAAAAAAAATTCACAAGATTGATTTGGAGGATTTAACGAAAATCATGTGCAATTTGTTTGAGTTTCATCGCATGATTCGTTACCATTTTTTATTAAGATTCCTTTGCACTCTATTTGAAGGAATTTGTTCATCCACTGGTACAATTCTTTTACTTTTTTCCCGGTTTCCAGACAATCATTATTGGTACTGAAGTTTTTACATCATATAGGCTGTGAATTTTATTTGTTTCAATAGACAATCATAAGTGAGTAGAAGCTAACAAACCATGCATTTGCATCTGCTAGTTAGTTTAAGCTTATTGTACGTTTTGCATCTGAGTCTTATATTTTTCTTTCATCCTAAGAGTTCGCTTGGACGAAAATACTGTTTGTGCCACTAATTAAGATGACTAGCAAACATGCCCATGTGTTGCAACTTGATAAAATATATATTATTTTAAACCGTAACTCATAGTGGTTCATGATTTAAATTCTGAATTCGAAATCCCTATTGTTTGTACATTGAACTAATGAACCCCGGTCTAAATTGAATCGGTACATGTTTGCCGCTCCAGGAAATGGAGGATCCCGTCGGGATGGTTGGGTCGATATTAGAACAAACTGAGCCAGCCCATTAGCGTAGAAAAAACTATTCGTACTCGAAATTTTTTTAAATAAAAAATATTTTCATCTAAATATTTTCATCTGTTTTTTATTATTTTTTTGCATCAGTTTTATAAGATGTTTGAACTCAACACATAATATTATAAATAAAATTTATACATAGAAAATTGTATAAAAAACCATGAACGCTTTTATCAAATATTTCATACTGTAAAAATGTGTTAAATTATTCACACATAAATGTTTTTAGTGTGAATTCATACAAAATAATTGTTATTTTTAAGTACAAACAATTTTAAAATTGCGTGACCATTTTTGAAAAATTCTCTAACACTTTTTAAATTTACGAAAAATGTTAATGCAGAGCGAGCACACGAGCGACTGTGTTTACATTCCCGAACTTGTTTTCTGGTAAAAGGAAAGAATGCGTAAAAAATAATAATATAGCCTAGTTGGTTGTGGACTTGTGGTGTAGGGTATACGATCGTGATTAAGAGTTTGAACCATATGCGCAATTATTTTTCGCTGCGGAACATGCTCCTGTAAATGGGCCAGCTTGGTTGGCCAGGCGACATGCGGCAGATGGGCTGAGGCCCAGGAAGCCTACAGGCAATGCACGTTGAGAGAGCAGTGCAACATTTTTGAAAGGCGGCGCGAACTCTTATCGGGAGCTAGAGAAGCCATCTTAATTATTTAAATTGTATCATGCATGTTTTAACTTGTAGAACTCTAGGAAAAGATGTGTCAGTGATTGATGACACACACGGACACCAATTGGACAAACGAATGGACGGCTTGTGACCAACAAACAACTATTGAACGAGCGGGTGGATTGTGTACGACCAACGATGTACGAAAAAAAGAGTCGATGCACGGTTCAAAATTTTATATCTTTCAATGGATTTTCCTTGTTAGGGATCAACCTAGAAAATCCAGATGTGTCAAGAATGATGAAGATGTCCGGTGGCGGCATATAGCAGTAGCTGCATATAATTGTACATTGAGCTAAAGATTATAGTTCCTAAAAAAACGAGCTAAGGATTGCAAGTGTGTATGGCGTTATGAAATATATACTGTAGAAAATTGAACACTGAGATTACCCGTATTTTGTGACAACTGTTAGTACCATTTTATAAAATTGAGCAATTCCTTCTAATTAAAAGAAGATTAAAAATTTGTCAAAAATCGATTAAGTGAGTGTATTAATTAGAGCAACCATACACCCAATGAACAATCCCACTATCGAATCAACATTCTATAAATACATTTTTTGCTCTATATTCAAGTCGCCAAGGAATAATCCCACCATCAAATCACCATTCTATAAATACATTTTTCTCTCTATATTTATACTCAATCTTTTTAAGAAGTGCCCACAAATCGTATTTAATTTAAGCCACTCTTCTTTCCTTTATTTGCATCATTTATCCTTTCTTTTCTTTATTACATCATTTTCCTGTTTTATTGCATGCAATCCCACAAATGCGCTCTTCTTTCTTTATTTGTTCATCCAAACTTTTTTGCATGCAACGCCACAAATGACTCTCTTCTTTCTTTATTTGTTCATCCATCTTTCTTTTCTTTATTGCATGCAGCCTAGAATCCATAATCTCGGGCAATTCTGATCACCTTTTCCTTGCTCTATTCGATGCAATAAACAAATCAATTTGTGTATATAAATAGGTTGGCTACAGGAGGCCCACTCGCATATGAGGCCTTAAAGAAACTGGCTCGATAGCCAAGAACACGCCCATACATTGCACGAAACGATTATATACGTAAAGTCTCTTCCAATATAACATAATATCGTGTGGTGTAGTGGTTAGTCTAGGTTCCCTTCCGAGGGAGGTCTTGGGTTCAAAACCCGGTTTTGGTGAAATATTTTGTTTGGTACTCATACGGTTGTAGCGGATGACGTCAGCGGCCTAATTTGATGACGTCAGCAGTGTACGAAAAAAGGGGAAGGTAAGATATTTTGATTCTGCTATTGCAGTAACCCGGTTTTGGTGAAATATTTTGTTTGGTACTCATACGGTTGTAGCGGATGACGTCAGCGGCCTAATTTGATGACGTCAGCAGTGTACGAAAAAAGGGGAAGGTAAGATATTTTGATTCTGCTATTGCAGTGTTGATTATTTTTGTGAGGTGTAAGCTCTTCTACTACATATAAGTGCTGGTTTCTTCTCAATAGGATTTATATACCATATATAATGAAAGTGCCAGAGAGCCTCCCTTGCACCCCATGACACCGGCGTCGCGCTACATGGGGGAACGCTGGCCACCGCTGCCCAGAGACCGCTCCATCTATCACCCCTGCATCGCCGTAGGCGGAGGGCTGGCCGGCGAAGCCGCACCGGTCCATGGGATGGTGGCTGCGAGGCAGTTACTCCGCCAATGTTTCCTTTCCTTGGCCATGCCATATACGTCCAGCAGCTCACATCCATGAAACATAAATTGGTGGGATCGGTGGCAGTAGGTGGGGAGCTAGTCCCGTCGCCTCGATGGTGATGCGTGGCGCAGCCAATGGGATGCATAGCGTGCAACAACCATGGTGGGGCGGCCCGATTGATGCGGGCGGAGGTGGTGACCTTAGTTCTTCTCCCACTTATCACCGCCACATCCGGAGGCTGATGAGGGTGGATCCGATGGCCGTTTGTCTCTAGTCCTCCCCAAGATCCATCGTCGGCTACGGTGCCGGTAATGGACGGCCAGGCATTGGCGGGTTGGATTGGGCGGCGTGAGGGAACACATCGTGATAACTCCTTGCACACTTGCAGTATGGGCCTAAGATTAGTTAGTACCACCTCTTGCAGAATGGGCCACATGGACCTCTAGGGTTTCCAGGAATTATGGAAAAGGTAAAAATTGGTTGGGCCATTAAGCCAAAATTCTAAAAATTGCGACTGCCAACCTGACACCCCCCCACTTGCCTTATCTACACACATATTTCTGCTATAAAAGAAGCTAGCCTACCTACCCTCCCAGAGCACTTGCGAGCGCCCAACAATTTTGACAGCTGGA
This sequence comes from Bromus sterilis, assembly GCA_950022295.1. Classification (NCBI taxonomy): domain Eukaryota; kingdom Viridiplantae; phylum Streptophyta; class Magnoliopsida; order Poales; family Poaceae; genus Bromus; species Bromus sterilis. The sequence continues at coordinate 297,392,662 of OX465601.1, read as the reverse complement.
TCTTCTACAATGTTTTTTTTACTGGGGGCGTCTGGTTAACTGTTGACTTCTTTTTACTTTCGCACCTGATTGAAAAGAGGATGACGTGTGGGCCCTCTTCGATGTGGGGACGTGCATTCTACATTGGGTATATTTTCCCCAATGCCCACCCCCACCGCGCTCTAGGTGAAAACCTAGACGCCAACCCGCATCGCCAAATCTAGAGCCAATCCACTCACGTCCTCCTCACTCCTCCCACGGCCAGATCCAAACCCACGCCGCCGCGCGCCCCCTTCTCAGTCCTCCTCGCTCCTCCTGTGCTGCCGCCCCACCCTATCTTGCTCCTCCCTCCCCTCTGCTTCTCTGCCTCCTCTCCCTCTCTCTCGTGCTTAGCAGCTGCTCTGGATTGGGCGGTAACGTGAAGCAGTCAACGCCATGGATCGGCCCCGGATGAGTTAGGGGCCGCAAGTTGGGGAGGCTCGATGGCTCGAACTCGGATCCGACGCGTGCGGACGTGGAGGCGAGCTTCTCGAGATGCGGAGGCGACCAAGAGAAACAAAGGTATGAACCCCTCATCCCATTATCTTCTTCTTTTGCTGCTCCCTTTGTCATTCGTCTCGTCTATGTAGGTTGGTGGAGAACATCCGTGCTTCAGGGCGGACGTCTTCATGCGAATCTAACATGCCCCAATGACCCCTATCGCAAGCACTAGCAGCGTTAGGAGCAGTGAATATGAACAACTGCAGGTGATGTATTGTTGCAGCTAGCCCTCTCTGGTGAGCTCACGCCCTTGCGCCACCATCTTGGCTTCTGCAACATCAACTTCAACGGCGCCGGTAAGACCACCACCCTATCTTGTTGCGCTTTAATTTTCCATAATCTAATTCCATCCATGTAGCTTGGAGGTGGATAAAAAGAGATTTGCTATGATGTACTGCATCATGAATAAAAATTGAGTCATGTTTTACTATTTTAAGTGCTTGTTGATTCCAGAGCTGGATATGGTATGGGTTGCTAATAAATCATATTTTTCTTTCATATGATGGAGTTTATATCTATTTTGCAGAAAATTGGTAGGTGAAATAGTTGAAAATGAGCTAATTAGTCAATCCACAATAAAGTATTCCATTGATTTCTTTTTCTGATATGTGGCCTATCATCTTCCCTTTATTTTTCTTACCATCGTTTAGAAATTTGTGACATTTATTGGATGTTGTAGTATTATTCACCGTTAGTTTATGATTGGTTTAGAAAATAAATATTAAGTAGGAAATAGCTCCATAAATCATGTCTTTTTAAATAAAGGTTGTATTTTGGTTGTTCTTTACAACCTAGGTCCTTGAATTTCAATAACTTTAGTAGATTTGCCTCTGTAATGTCTAATAACTATCTAATATCTTGTAGGAAAAATGAGATCCATATCAGTTTCGATTTCCACTTGAAATGCGCCTTGTGTATCCTAACATTGATCACCTAATGTGAGTGCCTTCACTAACTCACTACCCTCACCATCGTTATCCTTTGTCCCTCCTGATGGTTCCTGATTCAGTGAAGGTTGGCTGCTTTGTTATGCATTATTCCAATTTTCCTTTAGTGACAGTTGACTAAGCATTTTCCTATCTTCTTCTTGATGCAGATTTAATAGGCTCGATTTTCCACCAATATTTCACCAGAAGGAGGATACAATTGAAGAGAAGTTGTGGGTACAACTTCTCAACTAATTTAAAATTGGATATGTTGATTCTGTTTTCTGTTGCTTTGTTCAATCTATTGATTCTATCAATGATTTTCGCATTTTACTTCCTCAGTGTTATGTACTTATGTGTGCTTTCTTACCTTTACATGCAGTTGTGCACTGATAGCCTGAAGGTGGAAAGCTGGCAATTCATAAGAAAAAGCCTTTGATGGAGACAGAACCTTTGGTGTCAGGCCACCCCTTTGTTGAAACGGTAGTCACATATCTAACGCAACATATACTGATGGCTTTTAATCTATTCTGATGGTCTGTCTACTTTTCTCACCATGTTTTAAAATGGTTTTATGCATCTATAATTAGTTGTTTGGTTAGCATTAGATTCCTCAAGCAGTGCAACTTAACTCTCCTTTGGCTAGGCATTCCAATTTAATGTATGATGTGCCTCTGAATAGAATAAGCTAAGATGTCACTTGGAGAGTGTGAGTAACTCTTAGATTGTTTTTCATGGTTCAGTAGAGATCCTGTTATGCCTTTGATTGTCTTTCTGCCGCTTGTTCATAAGGAATGTAGTAGTTATATTCCTTCCATTTACAATCGACATATTGGGAAATCTCTTATAATAATATATTGCCCTATATGTTTTTGTGAGTTGTATCCACAATAAGCTATGCATATGTCAGGATCTGAAAGTTTTTTGTGTTTGCTTCTCCTTGTGAAACCAAAATTCTGTTTTGATTTGTAGAACCCTCTAGTAAGGATGCTCATTGGTGTGCGAAAGTGCTTTGTGGGTACTTGCACGACTAACGAAGAAATTGGTTACTTAAAGTATGCACTAGAGATATTGTATGGTATTTCTTCTACCAAAATCAGAGCTTTTGGGACCTATGTTTAGTTAATGATTCATAGCTGCAGTTATTTTGTCCTAAAGATACAACAAAATTTAAGACTTAGGACTTATGTATGGAAATTTAAATAATGTTTTCCTAGACAGCAATTTACTTTCTTGCATTGATTCTCCATGCTATAAGCCACACCTATCCTATATGTTTGTACAATAATCAGTGTTTAGTCAAACAATCTATCTTAGGGTTTGCTATTAACCTCTGCCTCTTTAGGTTTAGGTGGTAATAAGGAGAGACTGAGGGAGGAGGAAGAGGAGATCCTCCCGGTGTTCAAGGTGGTCACTCAGATCCCAGCTGGCCGGCGACCCCGCTGTCTCTACGCCACTACGATTTATTCAGAGACTTACCCTCCATTCCCCAAACCTAGTGCATATCTTCAAAGGTAGTAGCTAAAATTATTGTGTTTATTTACTTCAAAGCAAAGGATCCATGTTATAGAAATAAATTGCTCCAATTCATGTCATTTAGAAGTATATGCAATCTTGGACTTGGTGCAAAAATTGTGTTTTATAGAATTCTTTAACTGATTGCAAATCAAGGTTCGTTCTTTGGTCAGATGACCCTAGATCCAATAACTGACTGCAAACTAAAGCAACTTCTGCAAAAAATTGTGTTGTAATATTGCTCTTCATGTTTGGTATGATAAGGTCGTCAAACAATTACTCAAATATGGAGCTACAACCTCTATGTTTGGTATAAGAAATTTTCAAAACAATTATTGAAGCTTGGAGCCACATCCTGTAGATGATCTATAAGCCACATGGGTTGGTATCTTCTTCAATTTTCTTCTATTTCCTTTCCAAGGAAACTTATATGTGGTCTCTTTGTGTTAGTGTGACTTTCAATTACGAAATATCATGAAGCTAAGAATGAAATGTTGTTGTACAATTTCCTTTTCTTTTGCAAAAACATAATAAAATCCACCATCTTTTAACATTACTATTCAAACCTAAGGTTCCTCTGATTTTAGTTGCTACTCAATTAGGGATTTTTATTCGAGGTTCTTCTGATGTTTGTTGCTACGAAGTTAGGGATATAAATTCAAGTTTTCGATGATTATCTTACATCTGTCTTTTGTACTCTGAATTAGCATTTATATGTTGATGCCATGAGATTGTTGTTAGTTTATCCACAACGTTTATTCTCAGAGAAGTCATATACAAAATTCTTTTGTACTCTAAAGTAGAATTTATTTGTCGAGAGTGAAATAAAATTTATTTATAATGTGCATCTCCATGTTTGTGGAAGAGGAGTACTCCATTCTTGTGTACTCAATATCTTTTAGAGGGAAGATAGTTTACGAAGAATTATTATATCATTGAAGATATGCCAAAGAATTTAATATGAACTCACATCAAAGCATCAATATTAAAATGTAGATGCTTCACTAGATCATAAGAGCGATGTTTCAATTTGTGGTTGTCTTCTAGCAATTAAATACATATGTGTTTTTTTAATAAGCTAGAGGAAAGGTCACCTCCTTCTCACATCATTTTTGTTGGCATGTTAAAAAATGTTTTTTTTAGTTTTTGAAACAATTTTCTATATATGTATAGGTTCTTACTATATCTGCTATAAAAAAGGATCTAGGTTACATCAAGACATTTGGGGCACGGGGCATTGAGAAATGTAGGTACTCTTGGAATTGCTTGTTGCATATGCTCTCTGTCCTCCTTCTAGGATGCTATTGAGACACATTTTTCTTAGATATTGTCTGATTTTTTGTAGTGTGTAATATGTTTTGTTTAGGGGGGATCTTGCCTGCCTTTGGTTATAGATGGCTGACATAGACGGCTCAATTTTGTTTCTTTCTTTTAATAGGTATGTCACACTACATTTGTCTCAATTGTTAATATCCATCCGTCGTGTTACTAGCCATATGTTCTTGTTTCAACAACCAGGTGAATTTGAGTAGTTTGATAAATTATTATCATGTAATCCCTTCGTTCCAAAATAACTGTCTTAGCTTTAGTACAACTTTATAGTAGAGCTAGTAAGAAGTTGACACAGTTATTTTGGAACGGAGGAAGTACTCTTTAGATTCAAGTTGTTAGATTTTTCAATGGTGTTAGTGGCATATCTTCTAGCATGATTCATACCGCGATGAGTTATTCCTCTCAAAGCTCGAGCGATATTTTATTTCCGTATCCTATTACTGTCAAACATGTTATACATGCCAAACATAATAAAGATACATCTTGCAAAGAAGCTTTCCTTCGATAGCTATATTTTTTTTCAAAAATGTGAAACCATTAAAATGTTACATGGTTGTATCTAATATGATGATGGTAAGTAACCAACTATGAATATAATGACATTTTGGATGCTTTTGTTAATCTTCAGCACATTTCTCTTGGTTAGATGGTTGCGTCTTTTGCCCGGTGTCACTGATATTGGGATGCTTTTTGTTGTACATAAAAATATTTTTCCTCTAATTTTTACTTAACTTTTGGGCAGCATCATCACCACATATCTGAACGCATTTTATTGAATGCATATTCGATCATTTTTTTGTTCTTTTGACTGCAGTTCGTAATTCTGCGACTTTTGGGCAGCTTCATCTCCACAGATCTGAACGCAATTTATTGAATGCATATTCAATTTATTTTTTGTTCTTTAGACTGCAGATGTAATTCTGTGCCTTTTCGGCAATGTCATCTCCATAGGTTTGAAGAAAGATTTGTAGCACATGTAAGATGTCCATCCTATATTCTTTGAAGTACTATTCATGTCATTGGATACTTTTTAAGTTCATCTTGTCCATAGTAACAAGTGTTATTTAATGAGTCTTTGTGCAAGTACTAACCTGTTCACTTGCCGTAGTAGGCCCATTGATCTGCTAAAGTGCTATATTTTGATCAAGCTCATGTGTTTCTATAATGAATATAACCAACCCTATTATGTAGTTCTCAGGCCCTCGTGCTTAATTCCCTGGGATTATCAGTAAATATCTTTCGGTACTCTAATATTTTGCTGATTATAGAGCTTTGAAGCTGTAAAATCCATCTTTGATACTTAGAAATTCATTATATAAGATGATTTCAAGAGAAGTTTTTGCATCTACCATTTGTTGTTAACAATATTTGTATTGCCATTCATGAGCGCAATGCAAGAGGTGGTACTAAGATTAGTCCCATACTGCAAGTTTGCAAGGAGTTGGAACTGACGTTTGACGGACGTGAGGCAACATCGAGCGGGGTTTATGTCCCATGCAGACCAAGCGCAACGGCTCGGCATGGATCCACCTCATCGAAACTGGCTGGCATGGAAACCACATCATGGTGCTCAGGGAGTACCATCCATGGCCTGGTATGAGGTACACCATGATCTTCATAAGTTTCCTCATGGAAGATTGGTGTCTCCATTCTCTACTTTTTTTTCTCTGCATCCTCGAGGAGTACTTCCTGTGATATGCATGTCGGATTTGGCGCCCAACTCCCCATAGCCATGCTCTCAAACTTCATATTTCATAGCTAGGAGTTGAGCGGGCTTGCCAGGATTAGTAAGTTCTTCCTCTGCGACCATATCAAGGAATATTATGTACTCCCGCTGTTCCGAATTACTTGACGTAGCTTTAGTTCAAGTTTAAATCATGCTTGAGCTAAAATGATGTCAAGTCATTTGGAACGGAGGGAGTATAATATGAGATCAAAAGCAAAGGGGGCGAATGTTGCGCATGTTGGTGCTACACAGAGGCCAATAAGACAGTCTCGCTTGGGGTGCCTGATACGTCCAAAAAGCATCACTATTTTATATTATCATTTCACCCTATTCATTGATATATTCCACTTTGAAGTATTGTTCTTATGTTGTTTTGGCTTATTTTACACAGTTTACAACTTTCCGGTGCCGAAGCAGCAGAACCAGAATTCTGCGGTAAAAAGTGGATACCAAGTTGCTTAATCAGATCAAGTCCAAATGCGATGAAATTTTACGGGGAGCATTTTTATGAAGATTAACTGGGGATCACCGAAGGAGGAGGTGAGGGGACCCACCAGGCATCCAGAAGGGTGCCTGGTGCGGCCCCCCTCCAAGCCGCGCCAGGCACCCTCCTGGGTGCCTGGTGGCCCCCCTCGGTGCCCCCTTTCGCCTATATAAGCACCCTGGGGTGGAAACCCCTAGAGAAGAGTCGTTTCCGTGTTTCGCCTCCCACACGGGGCGGAAACCTACAGAGGAGAAAAGCCATCTCCGGCGGGCAGATTCCGCCGGGGAGATCACCTCCCGGAAAGGGAGATCGTCGCCATCATCATCATCATCATCACGGGCATCATCGAGATCATCATCAATATCATCCCCAACATCAGCACCATCTCCATCTCCATCCCATCTCATCTCATAATTGCAACTTGTGTTGTAATCCGTATTATCTATCCTCTCTACTCTGTTGGTGTTGATTACTATTTTGTGGTGAATGCTATTGAGTTTTGTTGGAGAAATATCATTGTGTCCAGATTTTTTACCACCCATCTATCACCTCTGATCATGATCTCTTTTATGTCTTGTGAGTAGTTACTTTAGTTCTTGAGAACATGGGAGAAGTCTAGTTGTTAGTAGTCATATGATGTTGAAGTATTATGTGTTGTTTGATACTTAAGTTGTGTTGTTATTTCTCTAGTGGTGTTATGTGAGTCGAACACATAACACTTCACCTTTCATGGGCCTATAGGAATACATTGTGCACAAAGGGTTCTTATGGTGGGTTGCCGGAGTGACAGAAACCTGAACCACAGCTAGCAGACTTTCGCACAAGGGAGTTATGGATCCTTGATCGTAATGTTGTGGTTAGGCTTATGCCTTAATTACTACCTTGTATTTGCGGATGCTTGCAAGGTGTGTAATCATAAGAGTACACTTATCTTAGTCTAGAAGGTGTACTAGCATTGATCCACCCACCGACACTTATCAACACGATACATATTACTTGGCGGAGTATGGTGAAAGTGACTTGACTATCTCTCCCGTGTTTTCTCGAGAACGCTTTAGCTTTTATAAGTTCAGTCCCTAGGCTTATCCTTGTGAAAGGATTAGGCCACTTGCTACTCCTTAGTTACCCTGTTTACTTTGCCTGTCTTTTACTTTTTTGTTGCTTAAACCAAAAACCCCTAAATATTTACCTTTGAGTGTTTGCAGCCCTTTTCTTATCGAGTGTCACTTATCAACACCTTCTGCTCCTCGTGGGATCGATACTCTTATTTATCGAAAAGCTACAATTGATCCCCTAGACTTGTGGGTTATCAAGAATCGTTTATTGGCGCGGTTAACAGGGAAGGCAACCCAACTAAACCTATTAACTTCTCCGCCATCAACGAGCTTTTCTGGTGCCGTTGCCGGGGAGTGTAGCGCTATCGGTAAGTGAAGCCGTTAAGGGAAATTTTATTTTCTGTTGTTACTTTCAGTCCTTATGGACTCTTCTGCTGTTGGTTCGTTGCTGGTAAGGAGCCGCCCCACGACTGTGGTGGTCACTCCTACCCCTACTGAAATTGTGCCCTATAAAATACCATCTGGTATTGTTGATTATGTCTTGGCTAATCGTTATATAGGAGAAGGACATCCGGGAGAACACCTGCTATATTTATCACAATTATGTTCTTCATTTAAGCTTGCAGGTGTGACGATGGAGTTCATCATGAAGAAACTATTCTCCATATCACTCAAAGATAAAGCTTCAGATTGGTATAAGCTACTCGATAACTCTGATCTGCTTGAATGGCCAGAGCTTATGTCTCTCTTTTATGCAAAGTTTTATCCTCTTCGTGAAATTCACCAAGACAGGAACTACATCTACAACTTTTGGTCTCGCGACGGAGAGAACATCGCTCAATCTTGGGGGAGACTGAAGTCCCTAATGCTCAAATGCCCAAACCATGAGCTCCCCAAGGAAATTATACTTACAAAATTTTATGTCAGGCTTTCTCGTCAGGACAAGGAGATGTTGGATACCTCCTCTAGTGGGGTATTCCAGACCAGAAGTATGGAAGAGAAATGAGATCTTATAGAAAGGATCCAGAAGAACACTGAAGACTGGGAAATTGATAAAGGTATTGAACCCGCTATAAACTATGAGCATGACTACATTGAGAGTTATGTGAAGACTGATTACTTTAATACCTTTTGCTCTAAAAATGGTCTTGATTCCCAGCTAATGGTTGACTTTTGCAAGGACTTTGCTTCTCATATTGATTCTTCCAGGAAGAAGGAGAGTCAACATCATAAACCTTTCAAGGAGTCACCAATTGAGATTAATGTTACTGATCCTGTTTTACCTGCAGTTGTGTATGAACAGCCTCCTTATCCCTCCAGGATAAAGGAGCACTCTTTTGTTACAGGTATTCTAAACAAGAATAGAAGGACCACTGACGAACCTGAGGACATGATCAAGGTCCAGCCTCAAGTTGCAATGGTCAAGGATCTGGTAACCAGTGATATCGAAGAATCCACTATTAGTTTTTGTGTTGGTTCCACTAACATTGTCACAGCCAGGAACAAAGGCCCAATTTCAGGTACACCAGTTGTATCTGTCAAAATAGGAGATCATAATTACTATGGGCTATGTGATTTGGGATCTAGCGTCAGCGCTATTCCCTTCGCACTTTATCAAGAGATCATGCACGAGATTTCAGCCGTGTGAGATCGAGGACATAGATGTCACTATCCATCTTGCAAATAAACAAGCAATCTCTCCAGTTGGGATTGTAAGAGATGTTGAAGTACTCTGCGGGAAGGTAAAATATCCTACAGACTTTCTTGTACTTGGTTCAGTGCAAGATAGTTTTTGCCCTATTATCTTTGTTAGGCCCTTCCTCAGCACTTGCAGAGCTATAATAGATTGCAAGAAAGGTAAAGTTTCTGTTGAATTCAACGGTGAGCCGTATGAATTTAATTTTTCTAAGTTTTCTAAGCAGCCTCGTGGTCCTGACCTGTCAAGTAATGACAAAATTATTGAAGAAATTGCTTCCATTGCTATTCCTCCTAATGACACTTTGCAACAATTTATGGAAGACCACGAGAATGATATACACATATGCAGGAGAGGGATGAACTAGAAGACATATTATTAAGACAAACTCCCATCCTGAAGCACAACCTCCCGGTTGAACCTTTAGGAATCCTCTCGCAACCGAAAGAAGACCCGGTGTTCGACCTAAAACCACTACCCGATACGCTCAAGTATGATTATTTAGATAAAAAGAAAGTATATCCTGTTATTATCAATTCTAACCTTTCAGGGTATGAAGAAGAGCAATTATTGGAGACACTCCGCAGACACCGAGGTGCTATTGGCTATACTCTTGATGATCTCAAGGGTATTAGTCCATCCATTTGCCAACATACTATCAATCTCGAGCCCGATGCTAAAGCGGTTGTTGATCATCAACGACGGTTGAACCCAAAGATGAAGGACGTGGTTAGGATGGAGGTTCTCAAACTTCTAGCCGCAGGTATCATCTATCCTATAGCTGATAGTAAGTGGGTAAGTCCCGTTCATTGTGTTCCTAAAAAAGGAGGTGTGACTGTTGTTCCTAATGATAAAAATGAACTAATACCTCAGAGGACTATTATTGGATATAGAATGTGTATTGATTTCAGGAAGTTAAACAAGGCCACCCGGAAGGACCACTATCCTTTTCCCTTTATTGATCAGATGCTCGAGCGGTTGTCTAAAAACACCCACTTTTGTTATATTGATGGGTACTCTGGCTTCTCCTAGATTCACGTCAACACCGCGGATCAAGAGAAGACCACTTTCACGTGTCTTTACGGTACTTATGCTTATAGGCGTAGGCCTTTCGGTTTGTGTAATGCACCTGCTACTTTTCAGAGGTGTATGTCTGCAATATTTTATGGTTTCTGTGAGGAGATTGTAGAAGTTTTCATGGACGACTTTTCCGTCTATGGAAACTCCTTTGACCACTGTCTCCACAATCTTAATAAAGTTTTGCAGAGATGTGAAGAAACAAATTTTGTGCTCAATTGGGAGAAGTGCCATTTCATGGTTATCGAAGGGATAGTTCTTGGACAGAAGATTTCCGAAAGGGGAATTGAAGTGTACAAGGCAAAAATTGAAGCTATTGAAAGGATGCCTTATCCAAGGGACATTAAAGGTATTCGTAGTTTTCTAGGTCATGCTGGTTTCTATAGAAGATTTATCATGGACTTTTCTAAGACCTCGAGGCCCCTTACCAATCTTCTCCAGAAGGATGCTCCTTTTGTATTTGATGAAGATTGTAAGGAAGCTTTTGAAGTTCTTAAGAAAGCCTTGATAACCGCTCCTATAGTACAACCACCTGACTGGAATTTGCCCTTTAAAATTATGTGTGATGCTAGTGATTTTGCTATTGGAGCTGTTTTAGGACAAAGGGTTGACAAGAAGTTGAATGTCATCCACTATGCCAGCAAAACACTTGATAGTGCTGAAAAGAATTATGCTACTACCGAGAAGGAATTCTTGGCAGTGGTGTTTGCTTGTGATAAGTTTAGGAAGTATATTGTTGATTCTAAAGTTATTATTCATACTGACCATGCTGCCATTAAGTATCTTATGCAGAAAAAGGATGCCAAACCAAGACTCATTAGGTGGGTACTCCTTCTTGAAGAATTTGATTTGCAGATTGTCGATAGAAAAGGAGAAGACAATCCGGTGGCGGATAATCTTTCAAGGATGGAAGATATCCCGCACGATCCTATTCCAGTCAACGACAGTTTCCCAGATGAACAGCTTGCTGTTGTAAAAGTATAATCTCATTCCGACCCTTGGTTTGCAGATTATGCTAATTTTATCGTTGCAAAGTTTTTGTCTCCAGGTTTTACATTTCAGCAGAGGAAGAAATTCTTCATGGATTTGAGGCACTACTTTTGGGATGATCCACATCTTTATAAAGAAGGTGTGGACGGGATCGTAAGAAGGTGTATACCGGAGCACGAGCAGCAGGACATTCTTCAACAATGTCATGATAGTCCCTATGGAGGACATCATGCCGGTGAAAGGACCGCACATAAAGTTTTACAATCAGGTTTTTATTGGCCTACTCTCTTTAAGGACGCCCGAAGGTACGTTCTATCTTGTGATAAGTGTCAGAGAGTTGGTAACATTAGCAGGAGAAATGAGATGCCTATGAATTACTCACTAGTGATCGAACCTTTCGATTGCTGGGGTTTTGATTTTATGGGTCCTTTTCCTCCTTCACACAAGTACACACACATCTTAGTTGTTGTTGATTATGTAACCAAGTGGGTTGAAGCAATCCCCACTGAGAGTGCTGATCACAAGACATCTTTGAAAATGCTCAAAGATGTAATTTTTCCTAGGTTTGGAGTACCAAGGTACCTCATGACAGATGGAGGGTCACACTTCACGCATGGAGCTTTTAGGAAAGCTCTGGCCAAGTACGATGTCAATCATAGGATTGCATCACCGTACCACCCTCAAACTAGTGGGCAAGTTGAGCTCACCAATAGGGAGATCAAGTTGATCTTGCAGAAAACAGTAAACAGTTCTAGAAAGGACTGGTCAAAGAAGTTAGGAGATGCTTTGTGGGCGTATAGAACTGCTTACAAAAATCCCATGGGCATGTCTCCGTATAAGATGGTCTATGGCAAGGCTTGCCATTTACCATTAGAGTTAGAGCATAAAGCCTTCTGGGCTGTCAGAGAGCTGAATGCTGACCCAAAGTTAGCTGGTGAAAAGCGTCTCATGAACTTGACTTCTCTAGATGAGCGGAGAAGTGAAGCTTACGAGAGCGCTAAAATGTTCAAGGAAAAGGTAAAGAAGTGGTACGATAAAAGAATTCTGAAATGTGAATTTAATGTTGGTGATAAATTTTTGTTGTTTAGATCTCGTTTCAGGTTTTCTCCAGGTAAACTACTTTCCAGATGGGAAGGACCTTTTCATATTGAAGAAGTATATCGGTCGGGTGCAATCAAGATCAATAATTTCGAAGGCACCAAACCTCAAGTTGTGAATGGACAAAGACTCAAACATTATATGGCAGGTGATCCAATCAATGTGGATGCAAACATGATATATACAAGTAATCATGAAGAACATGTTGCAGCCCAGTTTCAGACTCCGGCAGGAGAAAAATTAGAAAAGGTATGAATTATGGTAAGAAAACACCGCGAACGTCAATAAAAGTTAACTTTTCAGAGTTTTTGCAAAATCAGGAAAATTCCAATCCCGAGTGGAGCCGGAGAGGAGCTCTAGGGAGGCCAGGAGGACCCCTGGCGCGGCCCCCCTCTTGGCTGCCCTGGACTCCGCCTCCAACTCCACCTAGGCTTCAAACCTTCCTTCTGTTGCAGAAATTTTTGCTATATATTTGCCCGGATCGTCTCGGCACCGTATCTCGCGATTTCGTGTGTTTTCTTTCTCGGTCTGTTTGTGCCAGGGAAAAAGTTGTTGATTGGCAATATCTTCTTGTGGCTCGAGCGGAGAAGATTACATGGGCCGTCGTCTACGACAACTCCAGCAAGACTACAATCAAAAGAAGTACGTCGGGTGGGCCATGGAAGAGGAGATTGCTGCAAGAAAAGCAGAGATGGAGCGCTCTATGTGGAAAGAAGTCAAGACCGTCACCGCCCAACAAGAAGGGGGTCCAAGCAACCCCATTATGGTGGGGTTTGTTCAACCTCAATACGATCTTTCTCTCAAACTTGCAGGAACAGCCCCTTCAACTGAAGCCCTACAAGTACCATCTACCGTGTCTGAAGCCTACCGTATCACCAACCAGTTTTGTGAGGATTTCCGTGTGCTGAAGGCACAAGTGGAGATCTTGGAACGTGAAAACCTAGCCCTGCTACGCCAAATCAAAGATTTAAAAGGGCGGGAGCAGGAAGAGTGGGATTAAATTCCCTCGGGTAATGGCACCCCCTTAGCTTGTTCCAAGCTTGGGTGAGTGCCCGGTATCTTCACTACTGGAATTCGCCTGTTTGCCGTCTGCCAGGGCGGACGGCAAACACCTGAATGGCCGACGGCAAAACCCTTTGCCGTCTGCCCCCGGACGGTAAAGCACCCGGCAGCCATTTCATCGGCAAAGAGGTGCGTTGCCGTCTGTTGTATATCGACGGACGACAAAGATGTTTGCCGTCCGCTGGAATAAGAAACGGACGGCAGAGAAGCTTGACGACGAAGATGTGCCGGCCGGCTCCGTCAGGCCCTTAACGGCGGGGTTGCCGTCTACGGACAGACGGCAAAGATCAGTGACGTCATCGGATAAGGTAATGATGTCACCCCCCCCCCCCCCGTCATATGTTTGCCGTCCAGCAGCAGACGGCAAAGTCCTACTCTTTGCCGTCTGCCTTGCCGGAGGCAGACGGCATAATGACCAAAATGGTCACCCAGCTGTTGCCAGATTGCACAGCTGGGCGCCACGTGTCACTTGTGCCGATCACCAGCAGACGGCAAAGGCATTTGCCGTCTGCTTGCAGACGGCAAAGAGCCTGCATAGCCCCTTTTTATTCTGTTTTCTTTTAAATCCCTGCACTTGACAAAAATATAGACATATACATAGACATATTCTCCAACAGTTGTATAAGCACATCTCAACAGAAATATATAAGCACCCATGCATGTTCTCCAACATATTGATCAACCAAAACTATGCAAATCTCATACTCTCATATATATACAAGTCCAACCACAAAGTATATATAGTACATAGTAAACCAGAAAGTATCAAACACACAAGTGACAACAACTGTTTATAAAAGAAACTACAAGTCCAAATGCAGCACTCCATCGTCATAGCATGAATGCCTTGAAGCAAATCTGCAAAAAGAAGAAGAAGAAGTAGAATGAGAAGAAGAAGAAGGAGAAGGAGAAGAAGAAAAGATCCTCTCCTTGTGTTTTCTTCTTCTTCTTTTGAGAAAACAAAGCTAACATAAGCAATGGTGATCGAATTAAGCTAGATTTAGCATATTTTGAGGAAATTGAGCTAACTTCAGCATTTTTGAGCAACTAAGCAAACTTTAAGAATTGTTGAGCCAATTTAAGCTAGCTTTAGCATTTTTTGACCCAATTAAGATAACTTTGAGATTTTGTGAGCAAACTAAGTTGACTATGTAAGTTTTTGAACTAACTAAACTAGTTATGTCTTTTATGTGAAAAATATGCAAAGTATGGCATTTTTTGATTAAATATAGGATTTTAGAAGCTAAATATGCATTTTCAAACTAACTAAGCATTTTAAAACTTACCGGAGTGTAGCCCTCAAGGCTGAGATGGCTGAGAAGCATCCGTCGGGTTGCCCGATGTTGACGGTGGAGAAGGGTCATGGGACGCAGCCCGAGAGTTATGCTGCTCAAAAAGATCAACTAGAGGTTAGCACGACGCCACTCAATATGGTATTGATGATCATCGAAAGATACTCACCGTCCCCACAGGAGAAATGATCGGCATCGGTGGAGCGGCCTGACCAGTCTTCTCGCACATAGTCTGCACATTTGTTATTCATGAGTCAATCATATTAGGCCACTCATGACGCATTCTTTGGGTGAATATGAACAAGTGACTTACCACGAAGAGCTCATACAAGGCCCGGTTCGATGCATCGTGTCGTGCCGCGACCTCCTCGAGAGCCTTCGCCGTCCTCTCCTTCGCCAGCTGCTCTCTCTCCGCTGCCTTCTCCTCTGCCAACCGCTCCTTCTCCTCCAGTAGCCGCTGGGTGTTCTGTCGCTCTTTCTCAAGAGCTTCCTGCAACCCCACTCCTCTAGTTAGCATTGTAATATTCGATGAGAGAAAACAAGAATGCAAGAGTCCTTATGGATAACCTGGATAGCGAGGTCGACTGGCCGCGGACGAGTCCTTATAGCAGGAGAAGAGCTCGTTTGGCGCGCCTTGATCTCAGGAAGAGTCTTATCGCACCTGATCAACTTATCTCCAATGGCCATGGCGCCATGGCGCCTTCCGCCACCAGAGATCATCACCAGCTCCGGCTCAATAGGCTTCCCAAGCGGGTTATAATCCTCCCCGTACTTCTCCTTCGCCACCTCAATATAAGCCTTGAGCTTACTGTAGGCGGCAATGTTGGTGAAAGTCGAAGGACTGGCGAGATCAGACTCTGAGAGCGCCTTTGCCTTCTTGTACGACGCTGTATGGGCCATGCCATACATGTCGAACACCTGAGGCACCTCCGTTTTATTATGCTCCGCCTAAAGGACAAAGCAAAGCACGATATTAGTAAGTTGTGGGTGCCAAAAAGACAAAGAAAAGTAGAATTTGCATGAAAATTGAAGCAAAGCACATACCCATTTATTCCCGTAACCAGCTAAGTTGCGGCTTCCTTGATGGTGTGGCACACCAACCATTTGGGCGCGGCGCTCCTTGGCATTGTTGTGGATGGCCAACCAGGCATCTGAGCACCAGTGGTCCACAATGGCCTCCCAACAATCCATCTTGTCCGCACACCATCTCGGTGGCGCCTAAGTTAGTAAACAAGGAAACTAATAAGTAGCCTAGATAGGAATCAAATCAAGCAAACTATTCAAGACTTAAGAAGGGTTACCGTCATGTACTGGGCCCTGGTCAGAAACTTCTTGCGGCAGTCCTTCTTGCTACGCTTGCGCCCTTGCTTGGCGTAGTAGTCACGGACCGCCTGCACTCCCATCTCGTGCCTTGTGTTCTGCAAGAGGCGCGTGGCCTCTGCAACTAACACGTCCTCCGCCTCCTGCTCTTTGGACTCATCGACCTTGTAGTAGACCTGCAATAGCACGAGACAACACTGATGAGTGCACTGATGAGACAACACTGATGACAACACTGATGAGTGCACGAGACAACACTGCAATAGCATGATTTTATTGTGTGAAACAGAAATTACCCAAAAGCCGTTGATGACCATGTCGGCTCTGGTGTGGCATTCGACCCCGTTGATGGTCGTATCCGGCGGGGCCGGGGCAGCACAATAGTGCTCCCACTTGAGTCCAGGCTGCGGAACCTCATCAGGTCCGGGCAATTGAACCAGCCCCGGGAAGTTCTCCCTGACGAGCACACCAAGGATGGAGTTGGGATTGCGGACACCATTGCCGTATATCCAACCCCTGCAGTATAAAAAGACAAAGCCATCAGATAGACATAAGTATAGAAGGTACCGGAAGAGAGTATAAGTGCACTTACGTCTCTCCATCAGGCGTAATCAACCACTTATGGGCGGGAGTCACCGACACGGACGGGAGCCGTGTACCCCCACGCCGGTACATGGTGGTACCCTCAGCTACCTCCTCCTCATCCGTAGTGTCCAGCTCGGCACCAGACTCCCCCTCAGGCGTGTGCTGCTCCGGCTGATCCGGCCAGGGATCCCAGGTCGTGCGGGTGGACGTAGCCTCCTCCTCCACCTCAGGCTGGTCCACCCTGCAGTGCTCTGGTGAATCAGCCGGAGGTGGCGGCGAGGAAGCAGCAGCAGGTGCTCGTCTCCCTTTCCCGCGACCACCACCTGCTTTGCCTCTCCCGGTCTTCTTCCGACCTCCTCTCCCCCTGGGCGGCTCATCAGTAGAAGGAGGAGGCGAGGAAATACTCTCGAGCAAAGACCTCCGTAGAGCCAGAGGTGGGAGCGCATGACCCCGACCCCTCCCTCGCGAGCCTGAGGTCTCGCCCTCCATATCTGTCACGAACCTGCCAAGAATTAAAATAAAATAATTAGTACAATGAGAAAAAGAATTAATAATACAACAGTAATTACTGCAATAATGAGAATATATACAACTAATGAGAATAATGTAATTAAAGTTGAGATGCATACAACTAACAATAGTCGGGATCATCGGTCTCTTCTACGCGATCAATTGAAGGATCGTCATCGCTATCACGCGTGTCGTCGATAATGATGGCCTCATCAGGTTCAACAACACTAACATTTGGAAGGCCTTTATGTAAACGGTCAAGCATTGACAGGTCATCTGGAGCAGTAACCTCTTCTTCTTCAGGCTCTTCAACATCGTCGTTAGCGGGTTCACTCTCATTGTCTTCTTCCATGTTCTGGGGTTGCGTAGAGAGGTTTCGGAAACGTTTTTTTATCACGCGTGTTTCTTGGAAGAATTCTCCTTCATATGTCTCTGGGTCAATGTGGGGTACATAATCCTCTTCATTTGGGGGAGGTGGTCTAATATGAGGTGGCACATCATAAACGACATCCCAACCTTTCAGGTTTTCAACTGTTTGGCAGGGGTAGGAAATATAGAAAACCTGGGTGGCCTGTTCAGCCATAATATAGACATCGGGGACATTAAAATGGGTGTCTTGTCGAATTTCGACTAGACCTACATGTTCATGAGTTCGTCTAGTCCTCGACGGGAGAAACCAATGACATTTGAAGACAACGACGTTGGGAGGATTTTCACCATAGAATAGAAGTTCGTATATTGCTTCAACTCTTCCATAATACTCAATACCTCCGTCGCCGACAGCAGAGACACCCGAATTTGTACTTTTTCGATCGGCCATTTTTCGCTCTTTATCAACGGTACGAAAGCGATACCCGTTGATGTCGTATTTCTCAAATACACGGACCTTATTGTCAAAACCATTAGCGACTTGTCTCAATTCGGCGTCCATAGGCTCCTCATTTGCCTATAAGTTTTATAGGAAAGGATTGTTATATTAGTGAAAAATAGGTCGAACCAACAAATGAAACCCTATATATGAATGATAGTTACCGTTCGTTTGAACCAAGAGATGAAACCAGGATTGCCGTCTCCTTGATTGGCAAGAAGCTCATACTCTGCGATGGAATCACTTTCAATAACCACTCCATTCGAGAATTTGGCGACGTATCGACTGTATGAATTCAGGGGAATTAATAAGAAACAAGAATTATTAGAAGTTGCGAAACAATGTACGTACCGAGCACTTACTCGATGTACGGTCGCACTTCTGTTAGGTTGGTGAAGATATACAGTGTAAGAGTCTGCCATTCTTTGATATCCAAAATCTTATTTCTCGAAGCACCAACAGGTCCAAGCTTCCCTTTGAATAGGCTGAGGTTGGATTGACGCCGTTGGGGGTCGCCAGTATTGTACCGAGGCTTTGGATTATGCAAATGGCAATTTTTGGCTTCATAATGTGCTGTCACGAAGTTTGCCGCCTCCTCGGTAATGAAAGCCTCGGCCATCGATGCTTCAATTCTACGTTTATTTTTACATTTTGCTCGAAGCGTCTTCTGCATTCTCTCCGTTGAATAGCACCAACGATTTTGCACAGGGCCCCCTAATCTTGCATCAGTCGGGAGATGCAATATCAAATGCTGCATCGGATTAAAAAAACCCGGTGGAAAGATCTTCTCTAACTTGCAGAGCAACTCCGGCGCCATATCTTCCATGTCTTCTAGCACGCCATCGGATAGTTCTTTAGCACAAAGAACACGAAAGAAATAGCTCAGTTCTGCCAGTACTAGCCACTCTTCCTCGGGGATATAGCCGCGCAACATCACCGGCATTACCCGCTCAAGCCATATGTGCCAATCATGACTCTTCAGCCCTAATATTTTATGTTTTTCAGGACTCGCTCCCCTTCTCAGATTCGCTGCATACCCATCGGGGAACATCAAACTGTTTTGCACCCACAAGAGAATTTCCCTGATATGCCCCCTTTCAAGATTGAACCAGGCCCTTGGCTTGGACCAATTCTTCTTTCCTTTCGGCTGTCGCATGTTCTGTGAGGGTCTATCACATAGAGTCTCCTGGTCGACTCTTGCTTTAGGATTATCCTTTGACTTCCCATCTATGCCGAAAAATGTACCAAACAGGGCCTCGCCGATATTTTTTTCAGTGTGCATCACGTCAATATTGTGTGGAAGTTCGAGGTCTTTGAAGTAGGGGAGATCCCAGAAGCATGTATTGTGAGTCCAGGCGTGTTCCGAATTATATCCCTTGAAATACCCGGGACGTTCTGGATCAGGCTCGAGAGAGTTCAACTGTGCCAAGACATGTTCGCCCGTCATCGTAGGTGCTGCCAGGTTTTTGACAACTTTGCCTTTGATGAAGTTCTTCTTGTCTTTTCTAAAAGGATGCTTAGGAGGCAGAAACTGTCTATGCAAGTCAAAGCAGGAATACTTGCCACCCGCCTTCAGCCAATGAAACTGAAGAGCAGCCTTGCATGTTGGGCACCCGAACTTTCCATGAACACAGAAGCCAGCGAAAAGCGCATACTCCGGCAAGTCATGCATCGAGTACTGGTACCAAACATGCATTTTGAAGGTCTTTTTGCTAGCTGCATCGTATGTCTTGAACCCTTCGTCCCAAGCTTGTTGCAATTCCTCCTTAAGCGGTTGCATGTACACATCCATATTCTTCCCCGGATATTTGGGCCCTGGTATTATCAACGTCAGGAAAATGTTCTTCCTTTTCATAATCTCTGAGGGGGGGAGATTGAGTGGCATGACAAATACAGACCAACAACTGTATGGGGCTGCCATCAGACCGAAAGGATTGAACCCATCTGTGCCGACGACGATTCGTCAATGCCTTGGCTTCTTAGCTTTTTCCGAATGTTTTTCATCAAAGTGCTTCCATGCTGAACCATCCGATGGGTGAGTCAACATCGGCTTCCCATCTGCATCAAATTATGTTCTCTTCCCATGTTTGTGCCATGTCATCTGTCTGGCTGTCTCTTCCATCATGTAAAGGCGTTGAATTCTTGGTATCACTGGAAGATACCTAAGAACATTTACGGGTATTTTGGTCTGCGTCTTCTCACCTTGACCATTGTCTACCACAACATACCTGGATGACTTGCATTTGGGACAATAGTCTTCGTCCGCATACTCTTTCCTAAATAAAGCACATCCATTTTCACAAGCATGTATCTGCTCATAGGGCATCTTAAGTACCTTGAGGATTTTATCCGATTGGTAAAGGTTTGCAGGCATAACATGATCTTTTGGTAGAAACCGCCCAATTAGGGTCGTGATCGCATTGTAACAATCTGTGCCCAAGTTGAATTGTGCCTTCAAAGCCATCAACTGTGCGATGGCATCGAGCTGACAAAGCTCAGTGTGAGCGTGCAGCGGACGTTTCGAAGACTCCAACATATCATAGATGGCCTTCGCAGATTCCTCCATCTCATCCTCCTCATCCCGCGCATCGTCAAAGTCCTGCACCATGTCTTCGATCCCGGTTCCGTACTCATCCGTGCGCTGACGGACCACCTCCTCTCTCCGTCGTCCGCCAGACTCGCCATGGAAGGTCCACACCGTATAACCAGGCTTATAACCCCACTTCTGCAAGTGTTTACCCATATCCACCTCTGTCGCCTGTTTATAATTGTCGCACCTAACGCAGGGGCACCAGGTTTTTCTCTACCCATTTGCAAACGCCGCTCTCAGAAACTCCTTGGTTTTCATTGCCCATTCATTGGTGATCTCTTTCTGATTAGGGCGACCAGTGTACATACACGCACGATCATCGCTCATCTTGTTGCTACAGCTAGCTACTAAACAACAAATATACCATTTTATTACGTCCACTTTTTATTGCTTTTATCATACATAGCTACGGCATATGCAATTAACCTACACACTAATAGGTAAATATAGGTCCTAATCCCACCCGAGTATGTGTAGATTGGGTCGGTTTCCCATGCTTTGGTCCCGATCCGACGCGGTATTTCGGCAGCACCTCCCCGCTGTTCTCCTGATACACGTCTCGACAACAAGCCGAGAGGTTGTGTATCTGGAGAACAACAGGGAGGCGCTGACGAAATACCGCGTCGGATCGGGACCAAAGCATGGAAAACCGACCCAATCTACACATACTCGGGCTGTCCATGGATAACGTTGGACAATTCGAAAGAATCACTATTATAAATATGCAAATGAATGCATATTTATAACTGTAACCCTTTCGAACGGGAGACGCATACTGGTTACGCGACTTTACATATGAATATACTAAATGTACCTAGTTAGCTATTGTAAGGCCAGAATTGAGCAAAGGAAAGGGGGGAGAGGATAAGAATTGTTTTGCTCACCCTCGAACTCAAGGAGGTCGTCGAATGGAGGGGGCGGAGGTCGTCGAACACCGGACCCACACAACAGGGAAAGACCTGCACTTTAAAATGAACCCAATCAACAAGGAGACTCGATACCGGTAATTACATCTTTTTTTATTTTTTTCCTATTATTTACATTTATTTCATGATCTATTTTTTTCTCCTCCTCCTCCTTCTTCACCTCCAACTTCTTATTCTTCTTCTCCTCCTTCTCCTTCTTCTTCTTCTTCTTCTTCTTCTTCTTTTATTTCCTATATCTTTTTTCTCTTCTTCTTTTCTTATTCTAACTAAAATCCTAAACTAACTAACTAGCAATCCTAGTAATACTATCAATTAACAGAATTTTTTTAAAACAGATCAAATACTAACTAACTAAAATCCTAGTAATTAAAATTCTACTTTTCTTAACTAACTAAAATCCTAGTAATTAAAATTCTACTTTTCTTAACTAACTAAAACTTAACTAACTAAAATACTAGTAATTAAAATTCTACTTTTCTTAACTAACTAAAATCCTAGTTTTGGCAGATGAAATACTAACTAATTAAAATACTAACTAGCAAATTCTATTTTTCTTAACTAACTAAAATCCTAACACTAACTAACTAAAATCCTAACACTAACTAACTAAAATCCTAGCACTAAAAATAACAAAGAAAAAAATTAAACAGAGAGAGGGAGGAGGGCTCACCGGAGTTGGGGGAAGAGAGGAGGGCTGCGACGGGGCGGACAAGGGCGACGACGTCGGGGCAAAGGAGGGCGGCGGCGGGGCGGAGGAGGGCGGCGGCGTCGGGGCAGAGGAGTTCCTCCGGTGGCAGCAGGGGATGGGCGGGGTGGTGGAGGGCGGCGGCGTCGTCGGGTGGTGGAGGGGCGGGGTGGTGGAGGGGCGGAGGAGGGTTGGCGGCGGCGAGTGCACGACGACGGAGGGGGGGGGCAGGGGGGGCGGCGGCGGCGCACGAGAGAGAGAGAGAGAGAGAGAGATGAGTGAGTGGGAGAGAGAAGAGGGGCACGGCGGGGTTAACGGAGCCTGGGCTTTGCCGTCTGCTAGCAGACGGTCCACGACTTTGCCGTCCGCTAGCAGACGGCCCAGGGCCCGGTTCGTTACGCTGCCATTGAGGGGTGGGCTTGGCGGGCCCACCAACAGGCTTTGCCGTCTGATCACGGACGGCAAAGGCTCTTTGCCGTCTGTATTCGCAGGAGCAGACGGCATACTCTTACTTTGCCGTATGCTAGTTTTTTGCTGTCTGTAATTAGGGTAGCAGACGGCATTCCATGTCTTTGCCGTCCGCCCCGACAGAAAGCAGATGGCAAAGCCCTTCCCACATGGCAAATTCCTGATTTCCAGTAGTGCTTTATCTTTATCTTTGTCTTTAGGAGTCAAGTAGAGTCATATCATGTCTAGGGAAGTCACTTTATGAAATAGGTGTTGCTTTGAGGTCTACCACTCCTTTTGTGGAGAGCTTTGTACCCGTGAGTGTGGAGTCGTCTATGAAGGAATATTAATGAGAAGTCCATTGGTTTCTTCGCTGCACTTGGTATTCTCTTCACGCAATCGACATTATGAGCTGATTCTTATGAGGAGTATTGACCTTATATCAGGTATGGCTTCGAAAACTTTATTTAATCTTGGCAAGTATAGCTTTGGTCATAAAAACAAGCATGTTTTTCTCAAAGTAGCGACATAGCCAAAACCTTTGTGTTATTATGCTTGAAGTGTTATGTTGAAAAGGAAGACAACTTGATGTTTCATGCTAGTTTTAATGTTTATGCTTTGTATTGCTTGCATCTAAGTTGTCATCAATTGGCTGCTCTCTCAAAGCATTGCTAGCCAAAACTTTGTACTAAGTGGAATTCTGCTTGTACTTCCATACCTTGAAACCAACTTCTTCCACTTGAGTCCACAATGCCTTCCTACTTGTGGTATTCCACTACCACTCCTAAAGTATATAATTTATGTGCTATCTTTAGATGTTCAAAATCTTCTGTTTTGTGCCGTTGATTCATCTCATGAGGAAGTGGTGGGTGACCCATGATCTTCTTAATTTGGACAAGTTTTATCTTGGGATTGCATGTCTAATCTGCAAACCCCTAATACGAGAAGGGACTGGCATGAGTGCCCAGCTCGTAAAAGATAAATACTAACACACAAGTTCCTTCGCCCTTTTACGAGTGATAAACAAAGGAATCCAAGGGGATGTGATCGTCCCCACATGGGAGCCGTTCCTCGAAACTTGTCCAAATCATGAAGTGAGTGAGTTATCTATCAGCAGTCGTTGAAGGATCATGCACCTCCCAAAAGTTAGTTTTTATTCTGTTTGATCTAGAGATGGCACATAAGTTTTCCCTGCTTACCCTTTTGCATGGGGTTTATCTTTATTTTGTGCTGAGTCAGTCCTTCCTACTTCCTTCCTTTCTAGAGAGAGAATAGACACTTGATGTTGATAAAGATGCTTGCATATAAAGTTGCATTGAAATCTAGCATGTTACATCTTTGTTGACATTATCTTTTGATAAGTGAGTTTTTTACAAAAGCTTATGCTTAGTAAACATCTTCCTTTGTGTTGATATGTGCACTTATTGACTAATAGCATGTTCTTTCAAAAGCTTCAACTGTTCCATTATAAGTGAAAGAGCAAAAGTAAAAGTTATTAGTTGTTCCTTGACCAAGGCTATGTTTGTCATGATTTGATGAGTTTTCCAAGTCCTACTTTGTTATAATTGTTACTACTTTCTCATAAGGACCTTACGAGTTGAGGTTGCTGTTGAGGATGCTCAAGTTTGGTGAGGAATCTTGATGCGTCTTGTTCGTATTCTTTTATCGAAACTTCACTCTCTAAACTTGTGGACAGGTTTACCGAGCTCAGCAATCGCTTGGGGACAAGCGAGGTCTAAGCTTGGGGGAGTTGATACGTCCAAAAAGCATCACTATTTTATATTGTGATTTCACCCTATTCATTGATATATTCCACTTTAAAGTATTATTCTTATGTTGTTTTTGCTTATTTTACACAGTTTACAACTTTCCGGTGCCGAAGCAGCAGAACCAGAATTCAGCGGTAAAAAGTGGATACCAAGTTGCTTAATCAGATCAAGTCCAAATGCGATGAAATTTTACGGGGAGCATTTTTATGAAGATTGACTGGGGATCACCGAAGGAGGAGGTGAGGGGACCCACCAGGCAGCCAGAAGGGTGCCTGGTGGCCCCCCTCGGTGCCCCTTTCGCCTATATAAGCCCCCTGGGGTGGAAACCCTAGAGAAGAGTCGTTTCCGTGTTTCGCCGCCTCCACGGGGCGGAAACCTACAGAGGAGAAAAGCCATCTCCGGCGGGCAGATTCCGCCGGGGAGATCACCTCCCGGAAGGGGAGATCGTCGCCATCATCATCATCATCATCGTCACAGGCATCATCGAGATCATCATCAACATCATCCCCAACATCAACGCCATCTCCATCTCCATCCCATCTCATCTCACAGTTGCAACTTGTGTTGTAATCCGTACTATCTATCCTCTCTACTCTGTTGGTGTTGATTACTATTTTGTGGTGAATGCTATTGAGTTTTGTTGGAGAAATATCATTGTGTCCAGATTTTTTACCACCCATCTATCACCTCTGATCATGATCTCTTTTATGTCTTGTGAGTAGTTACTTTAGTTCTTGAGAACATGGGAGAAGTCTAGTTGTTAGTAGTCATATGATGTTGAAGTATTATGTGTTGTTTGATACTTAAGTTGTGTTGTTATTTCTCTAGTGGTGTTATGTGAGTCGAACACATAACACTTCACCTTTCATGGGCCTAGGGGAATACATTGTGCACAAAGGATGCTTATGGTGGGTTGTCGGAGTGACAAAAACCTGAACCCCAGTTCGCAGACTTTCGCACAAGGGAGTTATGGATCCTTGATCGTAATGTTGTGGTTAGGCTTAGCCTTAATTACTACCTTGTATTTGCGGATGCTTGCAAGGTGTGTAATCATAAGAGTACACTTATCTTAGTCTAGAAGGTGTACTAGCATTGATCCACCCACCAACACTTCTCAACACGATACATATTACTTGGCGGAGTATGGTGAAAGTGACTTGACTATCTCTCCCGTGTTTTCTCGAGAACGCTTTATCTTTTATAAGTTCAGTCCCTAGGCTTATCCTTGTGAAAGGATTAGGCCATTTGCTACTCCTTAGTTACCCTGTTTACTTTGCCTGTCTTTTACTTTTCTGTTGCTTAAACCAAAAACCCCTAAATATTTACCTTTGAGTGTTTGCAGCCCTTTCCTTATCCAGTGTCACTTATCAACACCTTCTGCTCCTCGTGGGATCGATACTCTTATTTATCGAAAAGCTACAATTGATCCCCTAGACTTGTGGGTTATCAAGAATCGTTTATTGGCGCAGTTAACAGGGAAGGCAACCAAAATAAACCTATTAACTTCTCCGCCATCAGTGCCCATAGAGTCAACGCCTGATGCGTAAGAGATGATAACGACTTCTCTCACTTCATTGGTTACCCCAAGTGGAAGGTGAGATGTAGATAGTGGCAAATTTCCCTTGGTGAAGATACCAAGGTTTCTGTCCCCCATGGGATTCCTAAGACGACAAGTAGGTGGAAAGTAAACAATGGCACCGTTTTAAGACAAAACTTGCTTCCTTGACCTGGAACTGCACACAAATACAAATACCTTTGGTCCCAACAAAATTCAGAGAGGTTTCCAATTTCTCCGGCCTTGCTGTTTACAAAGGATCAACGCGACAAATAATGATAGTGATAATTGCAACTAGAAAGTAAAAGCAAGAAGTAACTTGAGGGTGTAAACAATGGTGGAAATATGGACCGGGGTCCCATGATGTTGCCTAGTGATGTCTCTCTCCCAAAAGACGATAAACAACTATGCAAGGTAAACAAATTACAGTTGGGCAATTGACAGGATTAAAAACGCACCGCAATGCTAACTATGCTACAAAAGAAAGGAAGAGGCTCAAAAGCACGGGCGGTACGCCAAGATAAGTAGACCGAAATTCATATGCATCTACTACTAATTATCCACCTTGAGATATCTATCCAGAACATCTCGCTGGTATTAAGTTGCAAGTCCCACCCAAAGTGTAAACCCAAAGCAACAGACAACTGCATTAAAAGAACTTTGTGTAAAGTAAACAATCTTTGCAACCGCGGTTACAAGCACTGTTGTTTTCCCCCTTGTGGCAACAACACATCCCCTAGACTCATGTTTCTGTCATTCAAGCTAGTCATCAGGGGGCATGAACCCACAATCAAGCATCACGCTCCCTCTTGGGGTCACTACCTACTACTTGGCCAAAGCAATAAACAGCAACGGAGAACATGCAAGAATTACTCAAGAACAAAAAAATAAAAAAGAGACGAACCAAATATATTACTCATCACAATCTGAACATAGTCTCATAATTCACCAGATCCCAGCAAACACAACATAGCAACAGCAGAAAGTATTACATATGTGCCTTGATCATGTAGGGCAACTCAGAAGGTCTAATCGAAGAAGAAAAAAGAGGGGGAGAGGACATCACATAGCTACTGATCATGGACCCATGGTCAAAGGTGGACTACTCAAGGATCATCCGGGAAGCGTCCATGGTGGTGGAGAAGCTCCCGGAGCTCAATCCTCCCTCCGGCAGGGTGCCGGGAAGAGGTCTTCTAGTGCTGCCGATCTTGGAAGCGCTACGGCGGCAGAACAGAGGCGAGATCGTGAAAAAGGGTTATGTCTTTGGGGGTTTTGGGAGAAAAGAGATATATAGGCGAAGGGGGGCAGCTAGGGGGGCCACCAGGGGTCCTGTAGGCCCCCCGGCGCGGTCACACCCTAGGCCGCTCCCACAGGGCGCCTGGAGCCTTGGTGGGTCCCCTCTCCCCCCCCCCCCCGGGGACTTTGAAAGTTTCCGTTGCGCTGATTTTTTTATATTTTTCCCGGAATTTTTCTGGCATTTTACGTAATGGGAAAACCTGAAATAAGAAGACAGCAGAAAACATAAAATGGCACTGGGGTGCACTGAGTTAATAGGTTAGTCCAAATACGATCAAAAGTGTATCAAAAGCATAGCAATATCACCCAAAACATGCATTGAACAAGCAGAAATTATAGATACATTTAGGACGTATCAGCGCCGTCGAGAGTAGTCCGGCAGAACATCTGCGCCCAAGATAGAGATCTTCGCTAGATTACGGGTTGTGTCAGGCGCCTCCTCGAGCAAGGAATCATCATGACTATGGCACTCGCTGAGTTCATCCACCGCAGATTTGCGCCTCTACAGTGTTGCAAGCACGCAAGCATGCAAGCCTACATGATGTATGCATGAGCACTAATTGCACCCATCCATAAATGCAAAAGAACATTTGATCTATCCATGATTGCATCACTACTATCTTATTGCCGCAACAACGCTCACCCTAGCCATAATTGCATCACCACATGTGCTCTTTTTAGTCATAATCCTACAGATGGATCTATCCATCCGATGACATACATACAAAAGTAATGAGATGTGCGGCTGGTTTCTTTTGAAAAATAGATATAGGCATGATTCCTTCACAATGAAGATATATGAATGCCATTAAGTACTATTCACTTGCCGAAATAGCGGTGGGACAAGGATTTAACGACGCGTTGGGATAATGCATTCTCTGAGTGGTCGACGACGTATACAGCATGCTGTTCTAGGCCTGGAGGAAGGGCAACTGAAGGACTGCTTTTTATTTTAATAATAATAATAATACTCTAATAAAAAAACCGTGAACTCAGTAATAATGGTTCTTAGGGAGAAAGCCCCGGGAGATATAAGCGACAGCTGCTGATGTTCAGACATATAATATATCCAATGCTGTGTGGCATTGTCAAACCCGTTTCATTAATCGGTTGTATCTTAATTAATCGAATGTTTACATATTATATTATCTTCCTCTGTGTTGCATTATATGACCTGATAATTCCATATGTATGTGAGTTCTATCTAGTCTAGTTTTTTTGTTCTTCAAACGAAAGAGTAGCACGCTCCTGCAATTTCATCACTAGTTCTGTCTTTCGAATAGAACACTTCGGTTTTCAGGATTCTTTTTGCTATTTGCTTCTTTGATTCAAAAAAAATTCACAAGATTGATTTGGAGGATTTAAAGAAAATCATGTGCAATTTGTTTGACTTTCATCGCATGATTCGTTACCATTTTTTATGAAGATTCCTTTGCACTCTATTTGAAGGAATTTGTTCATCCACTAGTAAAATTCTTTTATTTTTTCCCGGTTTCCAGACAATCATTATTGGTACTGAAGTTTTTACATCATATAGGCTGTGAATTTTATTTGTTTCAATAGACAATCATAAGTGAGTAGAAGCTAACAAACCATGCATTTGCATCTGCTAGTTAGTTTAAACTGATTGTACGTTTTGCATCTGAGTCTTATATTTTTCTTTCATCCTAAGAGTTTGCCTGGACGAAAATACTGTTTGTGTCACTAATTAAGATGACTAGCAAACATGCACATGTGTTGCAACTTGATAAAATATATATTATTTTAAACCGTAACTCATAGTGGTTCATGATTTAAATTCTGAATTCGAAATCCCTATTGTTTGTACATTGAACTAATGAACCCCGGTCTAAATTGAATCGGTACATGTTTGCCGCACCAGGAAATGGAGGATCCCGTCGGGACGGTTGAGTGGATATTAGAACAAACTGAGCCAGCCCATTAGCGTAGAAAAAACTATTTTCCTCTAAATATTTTCATTTCTTTTTTATTCTTTTTTGCATCAGTTTCATAAGATGTTTGAACTCAACACATAATATTATAAATAAAATTTATACATAGAATATTGTATAAAAAACCATGAACACATTTATAAATATTTCATACTGTGAAAATGTGTTAAATTATTCACACATAAATGTTTTTAGTGTGAATTCATACACAATAATTGTTATTTTTAAGTGCAAAAAATTTTAAAATTGCGTGACCATTTTTGAAAATTCTCTAACACTTTTTAAATTAACGAAAAATGTTAATGCAGAGCGAGCACACGAGCGACTGTGTTTACATTCCCGAACTTGTTTTCTGGTAAAAGGAAAGAATGCGTAAAAAAATAAAATAATAGAGCCTAGTTGGTTGTGAACTTGTGGTGTTGAGTATAGGATTGTCATTAAGAGTTCGAACCATATGGGTAATTATTTTTCGCTGCGGAACATACATGCTCCTGTAAATGGGCCAGCTTCGTCGGCCAGGCGACATGCGGCAGATGGGCTGAGGCCCAGGAAGCCTACAGGCAATAATGCACGTTGAGTGAGCAGTGCAACATTTTTGAAAGGCGGCGGGAGCTCTTACTGGGAGCTAGAGAAGCCATCTTAATTATTTAAATTGTATCATGCATGTTTTAACTTGTAGAACTCCAAGAAAAGATGTGTGAATGATTGATGACACACACGGACACCAATCGGACAAACGAATGGACGGCTTGTGACCAACAAACAACTATTGAACGAGCGGGTGGATTGTGTACGACCAACGATGTACGAAAAAAGGGTCGATGCACGGTTCAAAATTTTCTATCTTTCAATGGATTTTCCTTGTTAGGGATCAACCTAGAAAATCCAGATGTGTCAAGAATGATGAAGATGTCCGGTGGCGGCATATAGCAGCAGCTGCATATAATTGTACATTGAGCTAAAGATTGTAGTTCCTAAAAAAACGAGCTAAAGATTGCAAGTGTGTATGGCGTTATGAAATATATACTGTAGAAAATTGAACACTGAGATTACCCGTATTTTGTGACAACTGTTAGTAACATTTTATAAAATTAAGCAGTTCCTTCTAATTAAAAGAAGATTAAAATTTTGTCAAAAATCGATTAAGCGAGTGTATTAATTAGAGCAACCTTACACCCAATGAACAATCCCACTATCAAATCAGCATTCTATAAATACATTTTTTGCTCTATATTGAAGTCGCCAAGGAACAATCCCACCATCAAATCACCATTCTATAAATACATTTTTCGCTCTATATTTATACTCATTATTTTTAAGAAGTGCCTACAAATCATATTTAATTTAAGCCACTCTTCTTTCCTTTATTTGCATCATTTATCCTTTCTTTTCTTTTTTACATCATTTTCTTGTTTTATTTCATGCAATCCCACAAATGCGCTCTTCTTTCTTTATTTGTTCATCCAAACTTTTTTGCATGCAACGCCACAAACGACTCTCTTCTTTCTTTATTTGTTCATCCATCCTTTCTTTTCTTTATTGCATGCAGCCTAGAATCCATAATCTTGGGCAATTCTGATCACCTTTTCTTGCTATATTGGATGCAATAAACAAATCAATTTGTGTATATAAATAGGTTGGCTACAGGAGGCCCACTCGCATATGAGGCCTTAAAGAAATTGGCTCGATGGCCAAGAAAGGCCCATACATGACACGAAACGATTATATACGTAAAGTCTCTTCCTACATAACATTATATCGGGTGGTGTACTGGCTAGTCTAGGTTCCCTTCCGAGGGAGGTCTTGGGTTCAAAACCCAGTTTTGGTGAAATTTTTTGTTTGGTACTCATACGGTCTTAGCGGATGACGTCAGCGGCATAATTTGATGACGTCAGCAGTGTACGAAAAAAGGCGAGAAACGCACCTTTCTTTATTATTAGGTAAAGATATTTTGATTCTGCTATTGCAGTGTTGATTATTTCTGTGAGGTGTAAGCTCTTCTACTACTTATAAGTGCGGGTTTCTTCTCAATAGGATTTATATACTCTCCTCTCACTGCCATATATAATGAAAGTGCCAGAGAGCCTCCCTTGCACCCCCATGACACCGGCGTCGCGCTACATGGGGGAACGCTGGCCACCGCTGCCCAGAGACCGCTCCATCTATCACCCTTGCATCGCCGTAGGCGGAGGGCTGGCCGGCGAAGCCGCACCGGGCCATGGGATGGTGGTTGCGGGGTAGTTATTCCGCCAATGTTTCCTTCCCACCTTGTCCCGTGTCCCCCATCTTCGAGATTCGATCGCGGGGTGGAACGGGTGATTCCCCGGCTACTCCTCACCCCTTCCGTCTAGTTGTCGTCGCAGCGTTCCTTGGCCATGCCATATACGTCCAGTAGCTCACATCCACGAAACATAATTTGGTGGGATCGGTGGCAGTAGGTGGGGAGCTAGTGTCGTCGCCTCAATGGTGCTGCGTGGCGCAGCCAACGGGATGCATAGCGTGCAACAACCATGGTGGGGCGGCCCGATTGATGCGGGCGGAGGTGGTGACCTTAGTTCTTCTCCCACTTATCACATCCACATCCGGAGGCTGATGAGGGTGGATCCGATGGCCGTGTGTCTCTATCCTCCCCAAGATCCATCGTCGGCTACGGTGCCGGTAATGGACGGCCAGGCATTGGCGGGTTGGATCGGGCGGCGTGAGGGCACACATCGTGATAACTCCTTGCACACTTGCAGTATGGGCCTAAGATTAGTTAGTACCACCTCTTGCAGAATGGGCCACATGGACCTCTAGGGTTTCCAGGAATTATGGAAAAGGTAAAAATTGGTTGGTCCATTAAGCCAAAATTCTAACAATTGCGACTGCCAACCTGACACCCCCCCACTTGCCTTATTTACACACATATTTCTGCTATAAAATAAGCTAGCCTACCTACCCTCCCAGAGCACTTGCGAGCGCCCAACAATTTTGACAACTGGATTTTCTACAGTGTTTTTTTTGCCGGTGGCGTCTGGTTAACTGTTAACTTCTTTTTACTTTCCCACCTGATTGAAAATAGGATGACGTGTGGGCCCTCTTCGATGTGGGGACATGCATTCTACATTGGGTATATTTTCCCCTATCCCCACCCCCACCGCGCTCTAGGTGAAAACCTAGCCGCCAACCCGCATCGCCAAATCTAGAGCCAATCCACTCCCGTCCTCCTCATTCCTCCCACGGCCAGATCCAAACCCACGCCGCCGCCCCCTTCTCCATCCTCCTCGCTCCTCCTGTGCCGCCGCCCCACCCTATCTGGTTCCTCCCTCCCCTCTACTTCCCTGCCTCCTCTCCCTCTCTCTCGTGCTTAGCAGCTGCTCCGGATTGGGCGGTAACGTGAAGTAGTCAACGCCATGGATC
Organism: Bromus sterilis; assembly: GCA_950022295.1. Taxonomy (NCBI): domain Eukaryota; kingdom Viridiplantae; phylum Streptophyta; class Magnoliopsida; order Poales; family Poaceae; genus Bromus; species Bromus sterilis. The sequence goes on along the minus strand of OX465601.1, from coordinate 297,359,988 downwards.
GGCCCCGGATGAGGTAGGGGCCGCAAGTTGGGGAGGCTCGATGGCTCGAACTCGGACCCGACGCGTGCGGGCGTGGAGGCGAGCTTCTCGAGATGCGGAGGTGACCAAGAGAAATAAAGGTATGAACCCCTCATCCCCTTATCTTCTTCTTTTGCTGCTCCCTTTGTCATTCGTCTCGTCTATGTAGGTTGGTGGAGAACATCCGTGCTTCAGGGCGGACGTCTTCATGCGGATCTAACATGCCCCAATGACCCCTATCGCAAGCACTAGCAGCGTTAGGAGCAGTGAATATGAACAACTGCAGGTGATGTATTGTTGCAGCTAGCCCTCTCTGGTGAGCGCACGCCCTTGCGCCACCATCTTGGCTTCTGCAACATCAACTTCAACGGCGCCGGTAAGACCGCCACCCTATCTTGTTGCGCTTTAATTTTCCCTAATCTAATTCGATCCATGTAGCTTGGAGGTGGATAAAAAGAGATGTGCTATGATGTACTGCATCATGAATAAAAATTGAGTCATGTTTACTATTTTAAGTGATTGTTGATTCCAGTGCTGGATATGGTATGGGTTGCTAATAAATCATAGTTTTCTTTCATATGGTGGAGTTTATATCTATTTTGCAGAAAATTAGTAGGTGAAATAGTTGAAAAGGAGCTAATTAGCCAATCCACAATAAAGTATTCCATTGATTTCTTTTTCTGATATGTGGCCTATCATCTTCCCTTTATTTTTCTTACTATCGTTTAGAAATTGGGACATTTATTGGATGTTGTAGTATTATTCACCGTTAGTTTATGATTGGTTTAGAGAATAAATATTAAGTAGGAAATAGCTCCATAAATCATGTCTTTTTAAATAAAGGTTGTATTTTGGTTGTTCTTTACAACCAAGTCCTTGAATTTCAATAACTTTAGTAGATTTGCCTCTGTAATGTCTAATAACTATCTAATATCTTGTAGGACAAATGAGATCCATATCAGTTTCGATTTCCACTTGAAATGCGCCTTGTGTATCCTAACATTGATCACCTAATGTGAGTGCCTTCACTAACTCACTACCCTCACCATCGTTATCCTTTGTCCCTACTTATGGGTCCTGATTCAGTGAAGGTTGGTTGCTTTGTTATGCATTATTCCAATTTTCCTTTAGTGACAGTTGACTAAGCATTTTCCTATCTTCTTCTTGATGCATATTTAAAAGGCTCGATTTTCCACCAATATTTCACCAGAAGGAGGATACAATTGAAGAGAAGTTGTGGGTACAACTTCTCAACTAATTTAAAATTGGATATGTTGATTCTGTTTTCTGTTGCTTTGTTCAATCTATTGATTCTATCAATGATTTTCGCATTTTACTTCCTCAGTGTTATGTACTTATGTGTGCTTTCTTACCTTTACATGCAGTTGTGCACTGATAGCCTGAAGGTGGAAAGCTGGCAATTCATAAGAAAAAGCCTTTGATGGAGACAGAACCTTTGGTGTCAGGCCACCCCTTTGTTGAAACGGTAGTCACATATCTAACGCAACATATACTGATGGCTTATAATCTATTCTGATGGCCTGTCTACTTTGCTCACCATGTTTTAAAATGGTTTTATGCATCTATAATTAGTTGTTCGGTCAGCATTAGATTCCTCAAGCAGTGCAACTTAACTCTCCTTTGGCTACGCATTCCAATTTAATGTATGATGTGCCTCTGAACAGAATAAGCTAAGATTTCACTTGGAGAGTGTGAGGAACTCTTAGATTGTTTTTCATGATTCAGTAGAGATCCTGTTATTCCTTTGATTGTCTTTCTGCCGCTTGTTCATAAGGAATGTAGTAGTTATATTCCTTCCATTTACAATCGACATATTGGGAAATCTCTTATAATAATATATTGCCCTATATGTTTTTGTGAGTTGTAACCACAATAAGCTATAATAAAGATACATCTTGCAAAGAATCCTTCCTTCGATAGCTGTATTTTTTTTTCAAAAATGTGATACCATTAAAAGGTTACATGGTTGTATCTAATATGATGATGGTAAGTAACCAACTATGAATATAATGACATTTTGGATGCTTTTGTTAATCTTCAGCACATTTCTCTTGGTTAGATGGTTGTGTCTTTTGCCCGTTGTCACTGATATTGGGATGCTTTTTGTTGTACATAAAAATATTTTTCCTCTAATGTTTACTTAACTTTTGGGCAACATCATCACCACATATCTGAACGCACTTTGTTGAATGCATATTCGATCCTTTTTTTGTTCTTTTGACTGCAGTTCGTAATTCTGCGACTTTTGGGCAGCTTCATCTCCACAGATCTGAACGCAGTTTATTGAATGTGTATTCAATTTATTTTTTGTTCTTTAGACTGCAGATGTAATTCTGTGCCTTTTTGGCAAGGTCATCTCCATAGGTTTGAAGGAAGATTTATAGCACATGTAAGATGTCCATCCTATATTCTTTGAACTACTATTCATGTCATTGGATACTTTTTAAGTTCATCTTGTCCATACTAACAAGTGTTATTTAATGAGTCTTTGTGCAAGTACTAACCTGTTCACTTGCCGTAGTAGCCCATTGATCTGCTAAAGTGCTATATTTTGATCATGTGTTTCTATAATGAATATAACAAACCCTATTATGTATTTCTCAGGCCCTCGTGCTTAATTCCCTGGGATTATCAGTAAATATCTTTCGGCACTCTAATATTTTGCTGATTATGGAGCTTTGAAGCTGTAAAATCCATCTTTGATACTTAGAAATTCATTATATAAGATGATTTCAAGAGAAGTTTTTTGCATCTACCATTTGTTGTTAAAAATATTTGTATTGCCATTTATGCGCGCAATGCAAGAGGTGGTACTAAGATTAGTCCCATACTGCAAGTGTGCAAGGAGTTGGAACTGACGTTGGACGGACATAAGGCAACATCGAGCGGGGTTTATGTCCCATGCAGACCAAGCGCAACGGCTCGGCATGGATCCACCTCATCAAAACTGGCTGGCATGGAAAACACATCATGGTGCTCAGGGAGAACCATCCATGGCTCGGTATGAGGTACACCATGATCTTCATAAGTTTCCGCATGGAAGATTGATGTCTCCGTTCTCTACTTTTTTTTCTCTGCATCCTCGAGGAGTACTTCCTGTGATATGCATGTAGGATTTGGCTCCTAACTCCCCATAGCCATGCTCTCAAACTTTGTGCATCTATGCGATATCTTCATTGGTGTTCTTATTTCAACGGTGCTATGGTGCCACTACTACATCTTTCACAGCTAGGAGTTGAGCGGGCTTGCCAGGATTAGTAAGTTCTTCCTCTGTAACCATATCAAGGAATATTATGTACTCCCACTGTTCCGAATTACTTGACGTGGCTTTAGTTGAAGTTTAAATCATGCTTGAGCTAAAATGATGTCAAGTCATTTGGAACAGAGGGAGTATAATATGAGATCAAAAGCAAAGGGGGCGAATGTTGCGCATGTTGGTGCTACACAGAGGCCAACAAGACACTCTCGCTTGGGGTGCCCATAGAGTCAACGTCTGATGCATAAGAGATGATACCGACTTCTCGCCCTTCGTTGGTTACCCCAAGTGGAAGGTGAGATGTAGATAGTGGCAAATTTCCCTTGGTGAAGATACCAAGGTTTATGTCCCCCATGGGATTCCGTAGACGACAAGTAGGTGGAAAGTAAACAATGGCACCGTTTTAAGACAAAACTTGCTTCCTTGACCTGGAACTGCACACAAATACAAATAACTTTGGTCCCAACGAAGTTCAGAGAGGTTTCCAATTTCTCTGGCCTTGTTGTTTACAAAGGATCAGCGCAACAAATAATGATAGTGATAATTTCAACTAGAAAGTAAAAGCAAGAAGTAAATTGAGGGTGTAAACAATAGTGGAAATATGGACCGGGTCCCATGATGTTCCCTAGTGATGTCTCTCTCCCAAAAGACGATAAACAACTATGCAAGGTAGACAAATTACAGCTGGACAATTGACAGTATTAAAAACGCACCGCAATGCTAACTATGCTACAAAAGAAAGGAAGAGGCTCAAAAGCACGGGAGGTACGCCAAGATAAGTAGACCGAAATTCATCTGCATCTACTACTAATCATCCACCTTGAGATATCTATCTAGAACATCTCGCAGGTATTAAGTTGCGAGTCCCACCCAAAGTGTAAACCCAAAGCAACAGACAACTGCATTAAAAGAACTTTGCGTAAAGTAAACAATCCTTGCAACCACGGTTACAAGCACTGTTGTTTTCCCCCTTGTGGCAACAACACATCCCCTAGACTCATGTTTCTGTCACTCAAGCTAGTCATCACGGGGCATGAACCCACAATCAAGCATAACGCTCCCTCTTGGAGTCACTACCTACTACTTGGCCAAAGCAATAAACAGCAACGGAGAACATGCAAGAATTACTCAAGAACAAAAAAATAAAAGAGAGAAGAACCAAATATATTACTCATCACAATCTGAACATAGTCTCATAATCCACCAGATCCCAGCAAACTCAACATAGCAACAACAGAAAGTATTACATATGTGCCTTGATCATGTAGGGCAGCTCACAAGGTCTAATCCAAGAAGAACAGAGAGGGGGAGAGGAAATCACATAGCTACTGATCATGGACCCATGGTCAAAGGTGGACTACTCAAGGATCATCCGAGAAGCGTCCATGGTGGTGGAGAAGCTCCGGGAGGTCAATCCTCCCTCCGGCAGGGTGCCGGGAAGAGGTCTTCTGGTGCTCCCGATCTTGGAAGCGCGGCGGCGGCGGAACAGAGGCGAGATCGCGAAAAAGGGTTCTGTCTTTGGGGGTTTTGGGACAAGAGAGATATATAGGCGAAGGGGGGCAGCAAGGGGGCCACCAGGGGTCCAGGCGCCCCTTGGCGCGGTCACACTCTAGGCCGCGCCCACAGGGCGCCTGGAGCCTTGGTGGTTCCCCTCTGCCCCCCCCCCCTTTGGTACTTTGAAAGTCTCCGTTGCGCTGATTTTTTATATATTTTTCCCGGAATTTTTCTGGCATTTTACGTAATGGGAAAACCTGAAATAAAAAGACAGCAGAAAACATAATCTGGCACTGGGGTGCACTGAGTTAATAGGTTAGTCCAAATACGATCAAACGTGTATCAAAAGCATAGCAATATCACCCAAAACATGCATGGAACAAGCAGAAATTATAGATACATTTAGGACGTATCAGCGCCGTCGAGAGTAGTCTGGCAGAACGTCTGCGCCCAAGATAGAGATCTTCGCTAGATTACGGGTTGTGTCAGGCGCCTCCTCGAGCAAGGAATCATCATGACTATGGCACTCGCTGAGTTCATCCACCGCAGATTTGTGCCTCTACAGTGTTGCAAGCACGCAATCATGCAAGCCTACATGATGTATGCATGAGCACTAATTGCACCCATCCATAAATGCAAAAGAACACTTGCTCTATCCATGATTGCATCACTACTATCTTATTGCCACAACAGACCCTCACCCTAGCCATAATTGCATCACCACATGTGCTCTTTTTAGTCATAAACCTACAGATGGATCTATCCATGCGATAACATACATACAAAAGTAATGAGATGTGCGGCTGGTTTCTTTTGAAAAATAGATATAGGCCTGATTCCTCCACAATGAAGATATATGAATGCCATTAAATACTATTCACTTGCCGAAATAGCGGTGGGCAAGGATTTAACGAAGCGTTGGGATAATGCAGTCTCTGAGTGAGAAGAGAGAAACTGGGAAAGAAACACCCAGGTCAAGCCCAAAATCACTAAGACTTTTAGAAAAAGAAATACTCACCAAAGGGTGATTATAGGCTTAACCCTGGGTTTTTCTTTCTCACTTTCTGTCTTCCCACTACGAGATGAAATAATCCACAAGGTTTGTTAAATCCTTACACCACCGCTATTTCTTCAAGTGGTTTGTACTTAATGGCATTCATATATCTTCATTCTTAACGAATCAGACCTATACCTTTTTTTAAGGAGTCAACCGCACATCTCATTAATTTCGTTGTATATTATCGTGTGGATAGATCCATAAGTACGTTTGATGCCTAAAAAAAGAAGATGTGGTGATGCAATTACGGCTAGGTTGAACGTGTGTTTTGGCTTTAAGATAGTAGCCAGTGATCCAATCATTGATAGAGCGAGTTTTTTTTGTATTTGAGGATGGGTACAATCAGTACTCATGCATATATCATGTAGGCTTGCATGCTTGCAACACTGTAAGATCAAATTCACCAGCATGCATTGCCCCATTTATTATATGAGATATCGTCATGACATGTGGAACTCTTGTTATGCTTGGAAGCTTGTTATATACCGGTGAAGCTGTTACAGGTTATAATGGTACTTAGCAAAGCCAATCTATTTTTCTAAGCACCTTGTATCGTACATGGTTTTACATGGCATTTACACTGAAAACTGAAGAATCATAAGAGATTATATCTCCTTCCACTCCCGCATTGAAAGTCCAAAATCCAAATATATGTTATCTTTGCATAAAACATTACACGGACTCTACTCCTTAAAATATTATCCTTTTCTGATGTCATCTTCTATATAGTGTCTATCTTTTTCCCTTGGTAATGGTCTCACTCCAAAAGAAGGTATCAGATCCATCATAAACATCGGTAGCCTCAGTTTGCTCCTCATAGAGTTACTATAATGGAAAGGTATATCAGTTTTAATTCTTGATCACGATCCGGCTTCCCTGATGACCATGTCGACAATGCCTACTAAATTCAACTTGAAAGGTGACTGTTTAAATTCCCAAGTATCTCCTTTTTGCATCTCTTCCCCTACCTGTCCAAAAGGGAAGTTGTTTTTAGAGGGAGAATAAAAGATAATAAGTACATCATTTGGATTTGATACAAAGTTGCGCAAGATTTTGCATATACTAGAAAAAATATATCATTGGGATGTGCTATGGTTTTTGTGGCTATAAACAAATGTACATTATATTATTGTGTCAATCATTTCTTTCCTATGCACAGTTTCACTGGATCTTTGTTCATGTTGATAGAAAAACTGCAGCAAAGCCATAGCTAACTATTCCCTTAAGCATACAGTTCTCCTTTTCTTTCTTATATTGCAGGATAAATTCCTTTTGTAAATTTATCACTCCCCCTGGTTTTGTCTAGAACAGTTTATTTCTTTTCTTCTTTTTGATTTTCTTTCTTCATTGTATCAAAGAATAGCACATGTGAGTGAAAATCCCATATACGTCATCTTAAATGATATTGCTTATAAAAAATTAAAGTTCTTCTTCATTAATGGAGGAACTTATTAACCATATTAGTCCCTACTAGTTACTGTTATAAAAAAATTATATAAATATTAACCCTTTTATTGTTTGTGTGCTTAAGTTACCGCCAGAATTGGCACATATTTCCATGTATAACTCAGAGATTGATCTGATTGACTGTAAGTGTAATACTTGATGTACAAGTCTAAGTCAGTATAAATAGAGTACAGACCATTGGGTGGTGACCACAATAATCAATCCTAACACCTAGCTACTTTCGCAATCATGTTCAAATATTGTTATATTAATACACCAACCTCAGTGTATTATTGCAACAAGTGAGTTTATATCGTCTAAGGATTTAAAAAAAATCTATTATAGTAGCCTTGTCAATAGCACACATTAGATGTCCATTGAATTGGAAGGCAGAACCTCAGTTCCTCTACTCAGTGAAACAAAGCCTTTTAAATAGTTTCATGGAGTATAATGTTTAAATTATACATGGAAATATGTGCCAACTCTGGCGGTAACTTAAGCACACAAACAAAAAAACGTTAATATTTATAGAAAGTTTTTATAAGAGTAACTAGCAGGGACTAATATGGTGAATAAGTTCCTCCATTAATGAAGAAGAGCTTGAGCTGTTTAGAAACAATACCATTTCAGATGACTTATATGGGATTTTCACTCACAGGTGCTATTCTTCGATACAATGAACAAAAAAAATCCAAGAGAAGAAAAAAAATAAACTGTTCTAGACAAAACCAGGGGGGGTGCTAAATTTACAAAAGGAAATTATCCTGCAATATAAGAAAGAAAAGGAGAACTGTATGCTTAAGGGAATAGTTAGATATGTCTTTGCTCTAGGTTTTCTACCAACATGAAGAAAGATCCAGTGAAATTGTGCATAGGAAATAAATGATTGACACAATAATATAATATACATTTGTTATAGCCATTAAAAAACCATAGCACATCCAAATGATAGTTTTTTCTAGAATATGCAAAATCTTGCGCAACTTTGTATCAAGTCCAAATGATGTACTTATTATCTTTCATTCTCCCTCTAAAAACAACTTCCTTTTTGGACTGGTAGGGGAAGAGATGCAAAAAGGAGATACTTGGGAATTTAAATAGTCACCTTTGAAGTTTAATTTAGTAAGCATTGTCGAGATGGTCATCAGGGAAGCCGGATCATGATCAAGAATTAAAACCGATAGCCTTTCCATTATAGTAACTAAGTGAGGCTACCAATGTTTATGATGGATCTAATACCTTCTTTTGGAGTGACACCATTACCACGGGAGACACTATATAGAAGATGACATCAGAAAAGGATAATATTTTAAGGAGTATAGTCCGTCTAATGTTTCATGCAAAGCTAACATATAATTGGATTTTGGACTTTCAATGCGGGAGTGGAACGAGATATAAAGACTCTAGAAATTCATGTGAACAACATCATTAGTTTTTTCTCTTCTGCTTCTTCAGTTTCTAGTGTAAATGCCATGTAAAACCTTTGAAGAGGTTACCAAAACCTGGATCTTTATAACAATAGATGAAATGGGCCGGCCATCACACCTTCTTTCGCTCGTCTCAGTATGAGAAACAACATCAAACCGAGGTAGGTGTATAAGGAAAATATCGCTCAAAAAATGTGTAAAAGGGAAATGCTGTCCTTGATGATATTTGCAATCTGACGCAAACCAACAAGGAGCCCCTCACAAACAATCTTAGCTAGGAAATGATTCCACATATTTCACTGGCATTTTGTTTCTTATTTTCATCTGCCAAATTTACTTTATGTTATTTGTTTTCACCACCCAGTATTTTAATTAGTACTAATTTCAGTTTTATTCATTATTTCTAACATGTGTTGTATTTATTTTAATATAAATTCATTTCCATCTAGAAAGCACAGCACTAAAGAGCCAAACACATGTACTCATTTCAATCTGATTTCTTTCTACCCAGTTCCCACTAACAAGATAAAATTAAATTTGCTAGTGCTTTATTGAAATTTAATTATTCTTGTATCGAATTTCTGATGGTTAACTAGACTTTATTTTTAGCGTACCGAAGATACATGTATAATCCACAAATTGTAGGTATCACTTATATAGCTATAAATAAATATCAGAAGAAATCGCCCACTAGGGCAGGCCCATTGGCGGGAGGTAGGAAAAATTTCCACTGGGGTTGGTTTGGGAACCTTCTTCCCCTGTTTTGAAACCTTTGCTCGATTTTGGGAAGGTTACATCCGACTTTTTTATTTCTATTTTTATTCATATATTTCGGTTTTATTTCATATCTTGATGTTTGATTTAAGTTTTTTCTATTTTATTATTTATTTTTCTGGTTATTTTATATCTTTACTCAATAACGTTGAAAACTTGTATAAATTCACATACATGTTTATATTTGTGAATATTTCAATATTTTTTTTAAATTATCTAATAGTTTTACAAATTTATGAACATATATCTGCAATCAAAAATACTATTTAAATTTGCAGTCATTTAAAAAATATGTAATTTGTTTTTAAACTTACAAACTTTTTTGACACATAAACACTTTAAAATTCCAGAAAAATATTTGAATTCATAGTTAATTCATGGAAATTTTTGTAATCAAGATATTTTTTAATATATACATGAATGTTTTTAATAGCATGTGCGTCTGGGATAATAGCACCCTAGCTGGGCCAGGCCAACCATAGCACTCGCAATGAGCAACACACAATAACTCTCTCCCAGGAATGTCGGTCCAGTCATATTTTTCTCAAGGCAGTCAGAAGCCGATTTGGGTGAGGCCCATATAGGAATAGTCGAGTTTTTTTCTCAAAGAATTGGATGTTTTCAAGAAGAGAAAAATAATTTAATTCAAACAATGCTTCATTCCACATGGTGAACTAAGATGTTTTTGTATTTTGAATTGGTTTCAGTGAGGCCGGCCAATGGTATATGTGTATAGCCGAAAATTCGAATAAGCCTAGTGTTAGCGTACACACCAAAAGCAAGAATATGCCATCCAAACTTGATAAATTATATGATGCTCCGCGCGTTGTTGCTGGATAGTTGCTAAAAATTGCATAAATAGTGGCTACAAAAGCATCTAAAATTAATGGAAATGAAATGTCATTGAAAAAATATGAAGCGCATAAAAAATTTGCAGTCAAAAGAATATCATTTTTAATAAAATGTGAAGGATGAACTCTAATGCAAAAGTAACTTATGCATAGAATAATGAATAAACTATAATTTATGGTTTGCACGCATGGCTTGATTATCTGGTATGGTTGCATGGCTAGGAAAAAAATGTAGTGGGTTGTAACTATTTAGGAATAGAAGATTATTCCATCACAACGAGTACAATCTATCATTGTTCGAGAGATCAACGGTAATCCCGAGATAGACAATTTGTATTGTGTGAACCAGACATAATTTGAGCATGGTACATATTGAGCAAAGCCATTCAAAAAGCACTTCGTGTATACTAAAAATTCCTTATGACTCTCGTGGCAACTAACATAACACATGCAAATTGAGATATTTTAAATCATGTGACTTGATTGCCCAATCATGTGGCCACTTCACTTGAATATTTAGTTTCCGATCACCTGCCAACAAAAAATAAGGTGAAATGCTATGTTTCGTTGGGGTGATCTCACTTTACACAAATGGCGAAACGTTTCAAAACAAATAAGAGTTGCAAGTGCAGTTGCAAATAGGTTAATCTAATATGACGCATTTCAACAAAATTTAGATCGTAGTGGTGGTAATCGTAATGGTAGTGCTAGTAGTAAAGTGGCAGTGATAGTGATAGTAGTGGCGGTAGTGGTAGCAGCATCATCGCCACCATCTATGTTCAGATCTTAAATTTAATACAATGCTAACAAAGATCTCGGTCGCGTGGCGCTCAAATGGACCGCAATGTAGTTCACAGATCCAGTTGTCGAGGGCCTCGCTAGCCTCTCCCTCTCCCTTGCCATTGCCGGAGGACGGCACTGATGTTGCCGGTGGAGGTTTGGGCTTGCGCGGCGGCAATACATGCTATAAACGGGAAACTAAATATGGGAAAATATACAAAGAACAAATCGCAGAAATGTTGTAATTCCAAATGAAATTAATACATTGGGAAGTAGTTTATGAGGAGGAGTAAAGAAAAGGTACGTAGTACAACTTTTTTGTTTGACAGGAAAAGGTACAACTTCATGACAACCACATGCAGCATCCATACCATACCAATACCATAGTCCATAGGTCGAAGGTATGGATAAATACCAAAACACACATCAGACCTAGTATTTGACTTTCTTGGTTCTCTTCACACGCAGGTGGCGGCGCACTTGCTGTTGCAGTCATCGGTGCACTGCTGAGTGGATAGCCTCATGCAGTCGGCGCAGGAAGAGGTGTTGGAGCAAGAGCCCTGGCACGACCGGGCGGCGTCGCCGTCGCAGTCACAGCCGCCGGCCTTGCACTTGGCCCTGCACTTCCCGATGGAGGCAGAGCGGCAGTCCTCGCAGCTGGGCACGTCGCAGTACCGGGCGCACTTGGGGGGCACGGAGACTTTGCACGTCGCCGTGCAGTGCGGGCCGCACTCGCTGCACCGCCTCGGCCGCGGTGCCGCGGCGTTCGTTGCTAGATCTTGTGCGGTGAGGGACGGGCAGCGCGCCATGGAAGGGAGGAGCATGACGGCGAGCATGGCGCCGATGGTGGCCGCTTTGAGAGCGAGAGCGGGAGTAGGTGAAGCTGGAGCCACCATGTTGGAGAAGAATGTGTCAAGATGGACAGTAAGCGTGCATATGGTACCCGGGGAACCTATGGATTGTTATTTATAAGCACCCAGGGACCCTAGCTAGGTAGTAATAACCGCGTTCATCTGTCAGCTAATTATATATGTTATCATGTTGATAAATAAGTGCAAGTTGAGATCTACGCCATGCACGTTGCTTCATGCGTGGCCATGTGTACATGTCTTGTGATTATGAATATATTTTTCTCTTGAGATTCGCAGTGCGGCCGGTGCCGGTGCCGGTGCCGGTGGTGTCTTGTGTTTCACGAGGGCCACGCAGCACATGTCAACATATATTTGCACTGTGTCTTGTGTGCCATATATACATATACACTCACTCGTGTCCCAACCACTGCCGCGTCGCAGACAAAACATGTGCCACCGACAGACTCAATAATCGGGGAAATTAGTATGTAGAGGCCATGGCGCCGGAACAGATGGTGGACGCCGGAATCAGCCGACGAGCAGTAAGGAGGCGAAAGGGGATCGGGTGAGAAAGAAACAAAGGAGTGGGGAGAGAAAGAGGGGCCGACTGGACATTATTTGTCCATGGCTAGATGGGCCAGACGGCCAAGTGGGGCCAAAGCAGTAGCAATTATTTTTTGTTTTTTATTTAACATAAAAAAAACTCAATGAAATAGATAAAATAAATATTAAATAATTTAAAAAATATTAATAAAAATAAAAATGTTAAAGTCATAATAATATTACGGTTTTATTAAAAATTAAAACCATAATTTCGGAAGAATTAAGTAAAGTCCAAGAATTATCTAATTAAAATAAATACTTTTTATTAAGCAAAGTATAACTTATTAAAATTTTAAAATATATCTAAACCAAATAAATATATTATAAAAATTAAATAAAATTAAACAGAATGGTCTTATGAGGGTCAACCTAAATTAGGCTTGACGCAATATTGCGAAATGCGTCATTACTATGTCCATAATAGTGGCACATTTCTGTTATGCGCCACTACTACTATGTTTACAATAGTGACGCATATTGTTATGCGCCACTACTACTATGTTTACAGTAATGACGCATATTGTTATGGGCCTAAGAATCTAAGATGGTCTAGGCCGACTTAGTAGTAGGCGTGGGGCATTATTATTTTATGCGCCACTACTATGGGGATAGGCGTGGCACATTTTTATTCAAGGCGTTACTCCTAGTTACTAGTGAGGCATTTTATGTTTAGTACGTCACACATAGAAATATTACCTATAAGCTTTTTTCTAGTAGTGATGATCAAATGGTGTCCAGTCTAAGACACATATGTCTGATATATTGCACGAATTATCGAGTCCTTAAGAGGACCTTAAATGGAAAAGTGTTCAACATGTATATTCTTCTTCTTGTCGAGATGAGAGACTTTAGTGTTTGAAACATTTCAATCTGAGGCCGTATTCAGCTCGTGAGACCCAAAAATTGATCTACTATTAACTGTATTTATTGTAAATTCATCCATTCTTCTTAGCATTATTCATGGGACAATCGTTCATAGATACTTGATAAAATTTTTGCTTAATTGAAATTATCATTCATTACCAAGTCTTAATGCAAATATTTGTTTTGATGAACAATGTTCTTCGTGCGTTGTCTATTTATTTTTTTCTTAAAATATACTATATCTCAATGCAAACATTAATCCATAAGGACAAACATTAATTACCAAAACCACACATGATAACCACATGTAATTTCACTCTTAAAGTGTTTGTGCATAGCGGACGATTAAGGAATGTTGATAATGTTAAGAGAAGTTGGAAGAGACCAAACTTGACTTCTGAATGAGTCCGTAAAAAGTGATATGAAAGATTGAGTTATCACCAAAGATCTAGCTTTGAACAGATGTGTGTGAAAGTTAGCTATCTACATGCCAAAACCATAACTTGATTTCAATATCTTCTACGTTTCAGTTTTAGCCTATTCCAATTTATTTTAAACTGACATGGTTCGTCGTTGTTGTTATTGTACGTACAGCGGAAAGCAAAGACCAATTTGTCTCCAACACCTATACTATTATTTTTCAATATAAAGTTCTTAAGTACTGGGCAGTTACTTGTAGCAAAAGGACCATCTTCGACAGGATGGAACTTCTATAGGTAACTTGTAATACCGTGATATGATGTTCTGACAAAGATCTGAGAAGAAACGATTAACAACTTCCCAGTAGAAACATAGCTAGTCGAAAAATGAAGCTAGAATGTGTAGCGTACATTTTTCCGATGGAAAAGATAATTAGTCATTTTTTAGCCCTCCACTGGCTACTGGCGTCTGTAATCTTCAATATCAAATTACCTGTGCAAGTGTAGTGGAAGGAATAAAGTCAAGCATCCCTTCGTCCTGTCAAGCTAAAAAAAAAGGTTGCAAAAACTCAATACAGAGTAGGTGCAAGTCCATACTTTTCCATTTTGAGCAACTAATCTATTATAGAAACCATTTAAAATAGCCTACAACGCCCATACAAAATTGGGCATCCATTCCAGGCAAGTGTGTATTGTGATCCAAAAGATAAATGTGAAAAAAAAAAGTTGCGACGAATATAAATGTGGATTTCGCAGATAAATACTCTATAACAGGCTGTCCGTTCCTTTGGAAATTTAGATTCAAAAAATGTGGAATTGACGGATCCAGAAGTTTCCCTCAAAAATAGAAGGAAGCACAGTACAACACAAACTGCAGTTTGCGGGCTTGGCGCTAAGTAACTTAGCTTCAAATACATGAACAAACATTATAAATAGTGCATTATAATAGGATAAGGTGTATGTGAGCCCGAGATCACATGAGCTCGGGCGAAGAGTAAATTTGGAAAAATTGAAAAAAAAAGTTGAAAAAATATGTGCCAAATTTCATCATGAGATCACATTTGTGCTGGTGCGGGCGAAAAAAACAAAATGTATGCTAAAAAATGATTGTTTTTTAAATTATTTTTTAGCATTGATTTTGTTTTTTGTTCACACCTTCACAAATGTGATCACATAACGAAATTTTGCACGCATGTAAAACTTTTCTCAATGTTTGTCACGAATTCTTTTAGATTTTTTTGAATTAATTTCATTTTATTTTGACTTAATGATTACAAAGGGCTCATGTGAGCTTGAGCTCATAATAGCACTTTCGATTATAATATCTCTATAGAGCGCTATAGCGTTTCGAAAAGGTCCGTCGCTAAAAAACTTAGCGCCCTATTAGAACTATGATTGTGCGCCTCAATTTTTAATTAAGGATGGTCTGCACAATCAAAATAATGGGAGTTGTCTATTTATCAAGTCATGCCCCATTAGAGTGAGCCGATTGACTAGACCAAGCACTTGATGAAATTGCACATGTACTGGCATGTCCAGTAGGGAAATATATTTTTACTCCCTCGCGATATTGAAAGGTGCGCATTAATAACACGCGACATGTACGCTTGATAGAAGATAGGTTACAAAATATCGTGAAATGGTAATATTGGCTGAAGCCTAATGAACCAAGTATCCTGGAAAAGATAGAGAAAGACGAAGACGTAATAGGTGTTGGGACAATTCAGTTGGGGGTAGCTGAGATGGGTTGCCTGATATCTTTCTTGACTTGTGTTAATTTCTTTGCTCGCCCACATCAAATGGGTTGCCATATCTAACTTGACTTGTGTTGATTTCCTGGGATGGGATCCACCGACGGACGAACGAATGGAAACAGCTGCGAAGCCACTGAAGCAAGCGGGGTCTCTCTCGCGCGCGTTGTTTGGTCAGTATGATACTTGGATAGAAGTTTTCTTAAATAATACATTTTTAGTAAATTATAAAAATAATACACATTTTTAAAAATTTGTAAAAATAATACAGCGTCAGCTAGGCCTAGGCCGACAAGGCCCAATCGCGCAGGCCCATGCCGCCGACAGGACCTTGAACCACGCAAATCGGCCATTGGCGCCATGCAGTCGGCCCAGCCTAGGCCGAGAGGCCACTCGGCTCAGACAATGCCAACCGTCCTTTATATTACTTCTCCGTATACCTTTGTAGTAGCTATTTTGTTTTGGGTATTAGTTGCCTTTTCCCTCCCTATATGAGGTGAAGTTAATAAAATTGAATAATGAAATTTGTTATAAAATGTTATAAATATGTATAAAATTCAGAAAAAAATTAAATGTGATAAATTTAAAGGTATATAAAGTTCAGACATTTTTTTAAAGGTGTATAAAATGTCTCTTACATTTCAAAATTTTATAAAATGTATATAATGTTATAAAATCTTATAACATTTTATAAAGGTGTATTAAATGTCTCTTACCATTATAAATTGTTATAAAATGTATATAATGTTATAACATTTCATATAGGCATATAAAATGTCTCTTACCATTACAAAATGATATGAAATGTATATAAAGAGGTATATAATGTCAAAAAAACTATAATTTGTACATTCTATAAAGGTGTATAAAATGTCTCTTACCATTACAAAATCTTATAAAAATTATATAATGTTATAAAATGTTATAAGACATTTTTTGAAAGGTATATAAAATTCAATATAATGTATAAGACATTTTTTGAAAGGTATATAAAGTTTAGAAATTTTTTTAAAGTTGTATAAAATGTCTCTTACCACTAAAAAATGTTATAAAATGTATATAATATGTATAAAAAGACATTTTATACACCTTTATAAGTTCAAGAAAGTGTATAAGCCATTTTTTAAGGTATATAAAGTTTAGACATTTTTTATAGGTGTATAAAATGTCTCTTACCATTACAAAATGTTATAAAATGACATTTTATAAAGGTATATAAAGTTGAAAAAAACTATAATCTGTACATTTCATAAAGGTGTATAACATGTCTCTTACCATAAAATATGTTATAAAATGTATATAATGTTATAAAATGTTAAAACATTTTATAAAGGTATACAAAGTTCAGACATTTTTTTTAAAAATGTAGTAAAAATTTGTGTATTTAAAAATAATTATATATATATGTAAAATGTACATATAAAATATTTATTTAAAAACACGTCAATTATGTAAACAGGAAAGCATTGTTCAAAATATCGGGCGATAAGCCGATTTATCCCCCGATTTATCGCTTATCGGGGTGTCACCGATAAGATAAACGCTTATCGTCCATGTTTATCGTTTTGGTCGATTTATCGGTCGGACAAGCGATTTATTGGCCGATATTCTGATTTTTCGTCCAATATTCCGATTTTTCAATGCTAAAATATGGGATTAATGATATCCATATTTAAATTTTTCAATATTATTGAAAATTATATATATATATAAATGAATACAGTCGGAGCTATCTTGGGTGCATTTTTAGAATTCTCAAAAACCTAACAGAAAAAAAGTTACGGGCATTTGAAGATCTGGAGACAGGAAAAATGAAAAAAAATTGAACTTAGTAGTGGCGCATTTTGTATGAAATGCGCCACTAGTAAAAGAAATTTTCTTTGAAATTTTTTAAAAAATATTAAATAAAAATAAATCAAAATAGGTTAGAGGACAAATCGGGAAGTTTTAAAAAAAGTTGAAAATTTTAGATATTAACAACAAAAAATTAAAAAAAGTTAAAAAAAATTAAGTTCAAAATATGCTAATGGTCCCATCGAGAAAGTTTCAAAAAAATATTGAAAATTTTAGCACACTCATGAACATTAACAATGTCCTAGATATCAACATGGTTTAATAGAACTTATATGTTAGATATATCAACAAGTGTCTGCTAGGTGAGTTGGAGTGAGAGTTGAATAGAACCGAGAAGTTTAGCGTGCTGGGGCTGCAGTAGTGCTAGGATGGGTGACCCTCGGGGAAGTTTGACCTGAGATTAAGCATAGTGACCGGGCATTAAGGATACTAACCTGAGATTAAGAAAAAAATTAAAAATTAAAAAATAATAATAAAATATTTTCCAGATCCAGATTCAAAATTCAAAATTTTAAAAAATTAATAGTGGCGCATTTTCAGAATGCGCCAACGATGAGATTAAGGATAGTGACCAAGCATTAAGCATACTAACCTGAGATTAAGAAAAAAAATAAAAAAAATAAAAAAATAAAAAAATTGTTTTCCAGATCCAGATTCAAAATTTAAAAAATTTAATAGTGACGCATTTTTAGAATGCGCCACCGATAAGAGCTTATAGGTGGCGCATTCTGAGATGCCTAAACAGAAAAAAAGGACGCCACTAAAAGGGCATTCCCTAGTAGTGTGTGTCTCTA
Source organism: Bromus sterilis (assembly GCA_950022295.1). NCBI lineage: Eukaryota > Viridiplantae > Streptophyta > Magnoliopsida > Poales > Poaceae > Bromus > Bromus sterilis. The sequence continues at coordinate 297,341,728 of OX465601.1, read as the reverse complement.
GTCCTCCCCAAGATCCATCGTCGGCTACGGTGCCGGTAATGGACGGCCAGGCATTGGCGGGTTGGATCGGGCGGCGTGAGGGCACACATCGTGATAACTCCTTGCACACTTGCAGTATGGGCCTAAGATTAGTTAGTACCACCTCTTGCAGAATGGGCCACATGGACCTCTAGGGTTTCCAGGAATTATGGAAAAGGTAAAAATTGGTTGGGCCTTTAAGCCAAAATTCTAACAATTGCGATTGCCAACCTGACCCCCCCACTTGCCTTATCTACACACATATTTCTGCTATAAAAGCAGCTAGCCTACCTACCCTCCCAGAGCACTAGCGAGCGCCCAACAATTTTGACAGCTGGATGTTGTACAGTGTTTATTTACTGGTGGCGTCTGGTTAACTGTTGACTTCTTTTTACTTTCGCACCTGATTGAAAAGAGGATGACGTGTGGGCCCTCTTCGATGTGGGGACGTGAATTCTACATTGGGTATATTTTACCCAATCCCCACCCCCACCGCGCGCTAGGTGAAAATCTAGCCGCCAACCCGCATCGCCAAATCTAGATCCAATCTACTCCCGTCCCCCTCACTCCTCCCGTGGCCAGGTCCAAACGCACGCCGCCACCCCCTTCTCCGTCCTCCTCGCTCCTCCCGTGCTGCCGCCCCACCCTATCTGGTTCCTCCCTCCTCTCTGCTTCTCTGCCTCCTCTCCCTCTCTCTCTCGTTCTTAGCAGTTTCTCCGGATTGGGCGGCAACGTGAAGTAGTCAACACCATGGATCGGCCCCGGATGAGGTAGGGGCCGCAAGTTGGGGAGGCTCGATGGCTCGAACTCGGACCCGACGTGTGCGGGCGTGGATGCGAGCTTCTCGGGACGCGGAGGCGACCAAGAGAAACAAAGGTATGAACCCCTCATCCCCTTATCTTCTTCTTTTGTTGCTCCCTTTGTCATCCGTCTCGTCTATGTAGGTAGGTGGAGAACATCCGTGCTTCAGGGCGGACGTCTTCATGCGGATCTAACCTTCCCAAGTGACCCCTTTTGCAAGCACTAGCAGCGTTAGGAGCAGTGAATATGAACAACTGCAAGCGATGTATTGTTGCAGCTAGCCCTCTCCGGTGAGCTCACGCCCTTGCGCCACCATCTTGGCTTCTGCAACATCAACTTCAACAGCGCCGGTAAGACCGCCACCTTATCTTGTTGCGCTTTAATTTTCCCTAATCTAATTCGATCCATGTATATTGGAGGTGGATAAAAAGAGATATGCTATGATGTACTGCATCATGAATAAAAATTGAGTCATGTTTTACTATTTTAAGTGCTTGTTGATTCCAGTGCTGGATATGGTCTGGGTTGCTAATAAATCATATTTTTCTTTCATATGGTGGAGTTTATATCTATTTTGCAGAAAATTGGTAGGTGAAATAGTTGAAAAGGAGCTAATTAGCCAATCCACAATAAAGTATTCCATTGATTTCTTTTTCTGATATGTGGCCTATCATCTGCCCTTTATTTTTCTTACCATCGTTCAGAAATTTGTGACATTTGTTGGATGTTGTAGTATTATTCACCGTTAGTTTATGATTGGTTTAGAGAATAAATATTGAGTAGGAAATAGCTCCATAAATCATGTCTTTTTAAATAAGAGTTGTATTTTGGTTGCTCTTTACAACCTAAGTCCTTGAATTTCAATAACTTTAGTAGATTTGCCTCTGTAATGGCTAATAACTATCTAATATCTTGTAGGATAAATGATATCCATATCAGTTTCGATTTCCACTTGAAATGCGCCTTGTGTATCCTAACATTGATCACCTAATGTGAGTGCCTTCACTAACTCACTACCCTCACCATCGTTATCCTTTGTCCCTACTTATGGGTCCTGATTCAGTGAAGGTTGGCTGCTTTGTTATGCATTATTCCAATTTTCCTTTAGTGACAGTTCACTAAGCGTTGTCCTATTTTCTTCTTGATGCAGATTTAATAGGCTCGATTTTCCACCAATATTTCACCAGAAGGAGGATACAATTGAAGACAAGTTGTGGGTACAACTTCTCAACTAATTTAAAATTGGATATGTTGATTCTGTTTTCTGTTGCTTTGTTCAATCTATTGATTTTGTCAATGATTTTCGCATTTTACTTCCTCAGTGTTATGTACTTATGTGTTCTTTCTTACCTTTACATGAAGTTGTGCACTGACAGCCTGAAGGTGGAAAGCTGGCCATTCATAAGAAAAAGCCTTTGATGGAGACAAAACCTTTGGTGTCAGCCCACCCCTTTGTTGAAACGGTAGTCACATATCTAACGCAACATATACTGTTGGCTTCTAATCTATTCTGATGGCCTTCCTACTTTGCTCGCCATGTTTTAAAATGGTTTTATGCATCTATAATTAGTTGTTCGGTTAGCATTAGATTCCTCAAGCAGTGCAACTTAACTCTCCTTTGGCTACGCGTTCCAATTTAATGTATGTTGTGCCTCTGAACACAATAAGCTAAGATGTCACTTGGAGAGTGTGAGGAACTCTTAGATTGTTTTTCATGGTTCAGTAGAGATCCTGTTATGCCTTTGATTGTCTTTCAGCCGCTTGTTTATAAGGAATGTAGTAGTTATATTCCTTCCATTTACAATCGACATATTGGGAAATCTCTAATAATAATATATTTCCCTATATTTGTTTTGTGAGTTGTAACCACAATAAGCTATGCATATGTCAAGATCTGAAAGTGTTTAGTGTTTGCTTCTCCTTGTGAAACCAATATTTTTTTATTTGTAGAACCCTCTAGTAAGGACGCTCATTGGCGTGCGAAAGTGCTTTGTGGATACTTGCACGACGAACGAAGAAATTGGTTACTTAAAGTATGCACTAGAGATATTGTATGGTATTTCTTCTACCAAAATCAGAGCTTTTGGGACCTATGTTTAGTTAATGATTCATAGCTGCAGTTATTTTTTCCTAAAGATACAACAATATTTAAGACTAAGACTTATGTATGGAAATTTAAATAATGTTTTCCTAGACAGCAATTTTCTTTCTTGCATTGATTCTCCATGCTATAAGCCACCCCTATCCTAGATGTTTGTGCAATATATAATCAGTGTTTAGTAAAACAATCTATCTTAGGGTTTGCTATTAACCTCTGCCTCTTTAGGCTTAGGTGGTAATAAGGAGAGACCGAGGGAGGAGGAAGAGGAGATCCTCCTGGTGTTCAAGGTGGTCACTCAGATCCCAGCTGGCCGGCGACCCCGCTGTCTCCGTGCCACTGCGAGTTATTCAGAGACTTAACCTCCATTCCCCAAACCTAGTGCATATCTTCAAAGGTAGTAGCTAAAATTATTGTGTTTATTTACTTCAAAGCAAAGGATCCATGTTATAGAAATAAATTGCTCCAATTCATGTCATTTAGAAGTATATGCAATCTTGGACTTGGTGCAAAAATTGTGTTGTATAACATTCTTTAACTGATTGCAAATCAAGGTTCGCTCTTTGGTCAGATGACCCTAGATCCTTTAACTGACTGCAAACTAAAGCAACTTCTGCAAAAAATTGTGTTGTAATATTGCTCTTCATGTTTGGTATGATAAGGTCGTCAAACAATTACTCAAATATAGAGCTACAACCTCTATGTTTGGTATAAGAAATTTTCAAAACAATTACTGAAGCTTGGAGCCACATCATGTAGATGATCTACAAGCCACATGGGTTGGTATCTTCTTCAATTTTCTTCTATTTCCTTTCCAAGGAAACTTATATGTGGTCTCACAATTAGTGTGACTTTCAATTACGAAATATCATGAAGCTAAGAATGGTCTTATGAGGGTCAACCTAAATTAGGCTTGACGCAATATTGCGAAATGCGTCATTACTATGTCCATAATAGTGGCACATTTCTGTTATGCGCCACTACTACTATGTTTACAATAGTGACGCATATTGTTATGCGCCACTACTACTATGTTTACAGTAATGACGCATATTGTTATGGGCCTAAGAATCTAAGATGGTCTAGGCCGACTTAGTAGTAGGCGTGGGGCATTATTATTTTATGCGCCACTACTATGGGGATAGGCGTGGCACATTTTTATTCAAGGCGTTACTCCTAGTTACTAGTGAGGCATTTTATGTTTAGTACGTCACACATAGAAATATTACCTATAAGCTTTTTTCTAGTAGTGATGATCAAATGGTGTCCAGTCTAAGACACATATGTCTGATATATTGCACGAATTATCGAGTCCTTAAGAGGACCTTAAATGGAAAAGTGTTCAACATGTATATTCTTCTTCTTGTCGAGATGAGAGACTTTAGTGTTTGAAACATTTCAATCTGAGGCCGTATTCAGCTCGTGAGACCCAAAAATTGATCTACTATTAACTGTATTTATTGTAAATTCATCCATTCTTCTTAGCATTATTCATGGGACAATCGTTCATAGGTACTTGATAAAAAAATTGTTTAATTGAAATTATCATTCATTACCAAGTCTTAATGCAAATATTTGTTTTGATGAACAATGTTCTTCGTGCATGGTCTATTTAATTTTTCTAAAAATATACTATACCTCAATGCAAACATTAATCCATAAGGACAAACATTAATTACCAAAATCACACCTGATAACCACATGTAATTTCACTCTTGAAGTGTTTGTGCATAGCGGACGATGAAGGCATGTTGATAATGTTAAGAGAAGTTGGAAGAGACCAAACTTGACTTCTGAATGAGTCCGTAAAAAGTGATATGAAAGATTGAATTATCACCAAAGATCTAGCTTTGAACAGATGTGTATGAAAGTTAGCTATCTACATGCCAAAACCATAACTTGGTTTCAATATCTTCTACGTTTCAGTTTTAGCCTATTCCAATTTATTTTAAACTGACATGGTTCGTCGTTGTTGTTATTGTACGTAAAGCGGAAAGCAAAGACCAATTTGTCTCCAACACCTATAATATTATTTTTCACTATAAAGTTCTTAAGTACTGGGCAGTTACTTGTAGCAAAAGGTCCATCTTCGACAGGATAGAACTTCTATAGGTAACTTGTAATACCGTGATATGATGTTCTGACAAAGATCTGAGAAGAAACGATTAACAACTTCCCAATACAAACATAGCTAGTCGAAAAATGAAGCTAGAATGTGTAGCGTACATTTTTCCGATGGAAAAGATAATTAGTCATTTTTTAGCCCTCCACTGGCTACTGGCGTCTGTGATCTTCCATATCAAATTACCTGTGCAAGTGTAGTGGAAGGAATAAAGTCAAGCATCCCTTTGTCCTGTCAAGCTAAAAAAAAGGTTGCAAAAACTCAATACAGAGTAGGTGCAAGTCCATACTTTTCCATTTTGAGCAACTAATCTATTATGGAAACCATTTCAAATAGCCTACCACGGCCATACAAAATTGGGCATCCATTCCAGGCAAGTGTGTATTGTGATCCAAAAGATAAATGTGGAAAAAAAAGTTGCGACGAATATAAATGTGGATTTTGCAGATAAATACTCTATCAGAGGTTGTCCGTTCCTTTGGAAATTTAGATTCAGAAAATGTGGAATTGACGGATCCAGAAGTTGCCCTCAAAAATAGAAGGAAGCACAGTACAACACAAACTGCAGTTTGCGGGCTTGGCGCTAAGTAACTTAGCTTCAAATACATGAACAAACATTATAAATAGTGCATTATAATAGGATAAGGTGTATGTGAGCCCGAGATCACATGAGCTTGGGCGAAGAGTAAATTTGGAAAAATTGAAAAAAAAAGTTGAAAAAAATATGTGCCAAATTTCATCATGAGATCACATTTGTGCTGGTGCGGGCGAAAAAAACAAAATGTATGCTCAAAAACGATTGTTTTTTAAATTATTTTTTAGCATTGATTTTGTTTTTTGTTCACACCTTCACAAATGTGATACATAACGAAATTTTGCACACATGTAAAACTTTTCTCAATGTTTGTCACAAATTTTTTTATATTTTTTTGAATTAATTTCATTTTATTTTGACTTAATGATTACAAATGGCTCATGTGAGCTTGAGCGCATAATAGCACTTTCGATTATAATATCTCTATAGAGCGCTATGGCGTTTCGAAAAGGTCCGTCGCTAAAAAACTTAGCGCCCTATTAGAACTATGATTGTGCGCCTCAAATTTTAATTAAGGATGGTTTGCACAATCAAAATAATGGGAGTTGTCTATTTATCAAGTCATGCCCCATTAGAGTGAGCCGATTGACTAGACCAAGCACTTGATGAAATTGCACATGTACTGGCATGTCCAGTAGGGAAATATTCTTTTACTCCCTCGCGATATTGAAAGGTGCGCATTAATAAACGCGACATGTACGCTTGATAGAAGATAGGTTACAAAATATCGTGAAATGGTAATATTGGCTGAAGCCTAATGAACCAAGTATCCTGGAAAAGATAGAGAAAGACGAAGACGTAATAGGTGTTGGGACATTTCAGTTGGGGGTAGCTGAGATGGGTCGCCTCATATCTTTCTTGACTTGTGTAAATTTCTTTGCTCGCCCACATCAAATGGGTCGCCATATCTATCTTGACTTGTGTTAATTTCCTGGGATGGGATCCACCGACGGACGAACGGATGGAAACAGCTGGGAAGCCATTGAAGCAAGCGGGGTCTCTCTCGCGAGCACGCGTTGTTTGGTCAGTATGATACTTGGATAACAGTTTTCTTAAATAATACATTTTTAGTAAATTATAAAAATAATACACATTTTTAAAAATTTGTAAAAGTAATACAGCGTCGGCCAGGCCTAGGCCGACAAGGCCCAATCGGGCAGGCCCAGGCCGCCGACAGGACCTTGAACCACGCAAATCGGCCATTGGCGCCATGCAGTCGGCCTAGCCCAGGCCGAGAGGCCACTCGGCCCAGAAATGCCAACCGGCCTTTATATTACTTCTCCGTATACTTTTGTAGTAGCTATTTTGTTTTGGGTATTAGTTGTCTTTTCCCTCCCTATATGAGGCAAAGTTAATAAAATTGAATAATGAAATTTGTTATAAAATATTATAAATATGTATAAAATTCGGAAAAAAATTTAAATGTGATAAATTATTTTTTATAGATATATAAAGTTCAGACATTTTTTTAAAGGTGTATAAAATGTCTCTTACATTTCAAAATGTTTTAAAATGTATATAATGTTATAAAATCTTATAACATTTTTTAAAGGTGTATAAAATGTCGCTTACCATTATAAATTGTTATAAAATGTATATAATGTTATAACATTTCATAAAGGTGTATAAAATGTCTCTTACCATTACAAAATGTTATGAAATGTATATAAAGAGGTATATAAAGTTCAAAAAAACTATAATTTGTACGTTTTACAAAGGTGTATAAAATGTCTCTAACCATTACAAAATGTTATAAAAAATATATAATGTTATAAAATGTTATAAGACATTTTTTGAAAGGTATATAAAATTCAATAAAATGTATAAGACATTTTTTGAAAGGTATATAAAGTTTAGACATTTTTTTAAAGGTGTATAAGTTCAAGAAAGTGTATAAGCCATTTTTTTAAGGTATATAAAGTTTAGACATTTTTTAAAGGTGTATAAAATGTCTCTTACCATTACAAAATGTTATAAAATGACATTTTATAAAGGTATATAAAGTTGAAAAAAACTATAATCTGTACATTTCATAAAGGTGTATAACATGTCTCTTACCATAAAATATGTTATAAAATGTTAAAACATTTTATAAAGGTATACAAAGTTCAGACATTTTTTTTAAAAATGTAGTAAAATTTGTGTGTTTAAAAATAATTATATATATGTAAAATGTACACATAAAATATTTATTTAAAAACACGTCAATTATGTATACAGGAAAGCATTGTTCAAAATATCGGCCGATAAGCCGATTTATCCCCCGATTTATCGCTTATCGGGGTGTCACCGATAAGATAAACGCTTATCGTCCATGTTTATCGTTTTGGTCGATTTATCGGTCGGACAAGCGATTTATTGGCCGATATTCTGATTTTTCGGCCAATATTCCGAGTTTTCAATGCTAAAACATGGGATTAATGATTTCCATATTTAAAATTTTCAGTATTATTGAAAATAATATATATATATATATATTAATATAGTCGGAGATAGCTTGGGGTGCATTTTTAGAATCCTCAAAGACCTAACAGAAAAAAAGTTACGGGCATTTGAAGATCTGGAGACAGGAAAAATGAAAAAAAAAATATAACTTAGTAGTGGCGCATTTTGTATGAAATGCGCCACTAGTAACAGAATTTTTTTTAGTTTTTTTTAAAAAATATTTTTTTCATTTTTAAAAAGAATTCAAAATAGGCTAGAGGACCAATCGGGAAGTTTTAAAATAAATTGAAAATTTTAGATAGTAACATTAAAAAATTAAAGAAAATTCATTTTTTTTTAAAGTTCAAAATATGCTAATGGTCCCATCGAGAAAGTTTCAAAAAAATGGTGAAAATTTTAGCACACCCATGAACATTAACAAGGTCCTAGACATCAACATGGTTTAATAGGATTTATATGTTAGATATATCAACAAGTGCCTGCTAGGTGAGCTGGAGTGAGAGTTGAATAGAACAGAGAAGTCAAGCGTGCTGGGGCTGGATGGGTGACCCTTGGGGAAGTTTGATCTGAGATTAAACATGGTGACCGGGCATTAAGCATACTAACCTGAGATTTAAAAAAATTTTGTAAGAGCTTATAGGTGGCGCATTCTGAGATGTCTAAACAGAAAAAACGACGCCACTAAAAGGGCATTCCCTAGTAGTGTGTGTCTCTAGTCCTCCCCAAGATCCATCATCGGCTACGGTGCCGGTAATGGACGGCCAGGCATTGGCGGGTTGGATCGGGCGGCGTGAGGGCACACATCGTGATAACTCCTTGCACAGTTGCAGTATGGGCCTAAGATTAGTTAGTACCACCTCTTGCAGAATGGGCCACATGGACCTCTAGGGTTTCCTGGAATTATGGAAAAGGTAAAAATTGGTTGGGCCTTTAAGCCAAAATTATAACAATTGTGACTGCCAACCTGACACCCCCCACTTGCCTTATCTACACACATATTTCTGCTATAAAAGCAGCTAGCCTACCTACCCTCCCAGAGCACTTGCGAGCGCCCAACAATTTTGACAGCTGGATGTTGTACAGTGTTTTTTTACTGGTGGCATCTGGTTAACTGTTGACTTCTTTTTACTTTCGCACTTGATTGAAAAGAGGATGACGTGTGGGCCCTCTTCGATGTGGGGACGTGCATTCTACATTGGGTATATTTTACCCAATACCCACCCCCACCGCGCGCTAGGTGAAAATCTAGCCGCCAACCCGCATCGCCAAATCTAGATCCAATCTACTCCCATCCCCCTCACTCCTCCCACGGCCAGATCCAAACCCACGCCGCCGCCCCCTTCTCCGTCCTCCTCGCTCCTCCCGTGTTGCCGCCCCACCCTATCTGGTTCCTCCCTCCTCTCTGCTTCTCTGCCTCCTCTCCCTCTCTCTCTCGTTCTTAGCAGTTTCTCCGGATTGGGCGGCAACGTGAAGTAGTCAACACCATGGATCGGCCCCGGATGAGGTAGGGGCCGCAAGTTGGGGAGGCTCGATGGCTCGAACTCGGACCCGACGCGTGCAGGCGTGGAGGCGAGCTTCTCGGGACGCGGAGGCGACGAAGAGAAACAAAGGTATGAACCCCTCATCCCCTTATCTTCTTCTTTTGTTGCTCCCTTTGTCATTTGTTTCGTCTATGTAGGTAGGTGGAGAACATTCGTGCTTCAGGGCGGATGTCTTCATGCGGATCTAGCCTGCCCCAGTGACCCCTTTTGCAAGCACTAGAAGCGTTAGGAGCAGTGAATATGAACAACTGCAGGCGATGTATTATTGCAGCTAGCCCTCTCCGGTGAGCTCACGCCCTTGCGCCACCATCTTGGCTTCTGCAACATCAACTTCAACGGCGCCGGTAAGACCGCCGCCCTATCTTGTTGCGCTTTAATTTTCCCTAATCTAATTCGATCCTTGTAGATTGGAGGTGGATAAAAAGAGATATGCTATGATGTACTGCATCATGAATAAAAATTGAGTCATGTTTTACTATTTTAAGTGCTTGTTGATTCCAGTGCTGGATATGGTCTGGGTTGCTAATAAATCATATTTTTCTTTCATATGGTGGAGTTTATATCTATATTGCAGAAAATTTGTAGGTGAAATAGTTTAAAAGGAGCTAATTAGCCAATCCACAATAAAGTATTCCATTGATTTATTTTTCTGATATGTGGCCTATCATCTGCCCTTTATTTTTCTTACCATCGTTCAAAAATCTGTTACATTTGTTGGATGTTGTAGTATTATTCACCGTTAGTTTATGGTTGGTTTAGAGAATAAATATTGAGTAGGAAATAGCTCCATAAATCATGTCTTTTTAAATAAAAGTTGAATTTTGGTTGTTCTTTCCAATCTAAGTCCTTGAATTTCAATAACTTTAGTAGATTTGCCTCTGTAATGGCTAATAACTATCTAATATCTTGTAGGATAAATGGTATCCATATCAGTTTCGATTTTCACTTGAAATGCGCCTTGTGTATCCTAACATTGATCACCTAATGTGAGTGCCTTCACTAACTCACTACCCTCACCATCGTTATCCTTTGTCCCTACTTATGGGTCCTGATTCAGTGAAGGTTGGCTCCTTTGTTATAAATTATTCCAATTTTCCTTTAGTGACAGTTGACTAAGCGTTGTCCGATTTTCTTCTTGATGCAGATTTAATAGGCTCGATTTTCCACCAATATTTCACCAGAAGGAGGATACAATTGAAGAGAAGTTGTGGGTACAACTTCTGAACTAATTTAAAATTGGATATGTTGATTCTGTTTTCTGTTGCTCTGTTCAATCTATTGATTCTGTCAATGATTTTCGCATTTTACTTCCTCAGTGTTATGTACTTATGTGTGCTTTCTTACCTTTACATGCAGTTGTGCACTGACAGCCTGAAGGTGGAAAGATGGCCATTCATAAGAAAAATCCTTTGATGGAGACAGAACCTTTGGTGTCTGGCCACCCCTTTGTTGAAACGGTAGTCACATAACTAACGCAACATAGACTAATGGCTTCTAATCTATTCTGATGGCCTGCCTACTTTGCTCGCCATGTTTTAAAATGGTTTTATGCATCTATAATTAGTTGTTCGGTTAGCATTAGATTCCTCAAGCAGTACAACTTAACTCTCCTTTGGCTACGCATTCCAATTTAATGTATGTTGTGCGTCTGAACACAATAAGCTAAGATGTCACTTGGAGAGTGTGAGGAACTCTTAGATTGTTTTTCATGGTTCAGTAGAGATCCTGTTATGCCTTTGATTGTCTTTCAGCCGCTTGTTTATAAGGAATGTAGTAGTTATATTCCTTCCATTTACAATCGACATATTGGGAAATTTCTTATAATAATATATTTCCCTATATTTTTTGTGAGTTGTAACCACAATAAGCTATGCATATGTCAAGATCTGAAAGTTTTTAGTGTTTGCTTCTCCTTGTGAAACCAATATTTTTTTTTATTTGTAGAACCCTCTAGTAAGGATGCTCATTGGCGTGCGAAAGTGCTTTGTGGATACTTGCACGGCGAACGAAGAAAGTGGTTACTTAAAGTATGCACTAGAGATATTGTATGGTATTTCTTCTACCAAAATCAGAGCTTTTGGGATCTATGTTTAGTTAATGATTCATAGATGCAGTTATTTTGTCTTAAAGATACAACAATATTTAAGACTTAAGACTTATGTATGGAAATTTAAATATTGTTTTCCTAGACAACAATTTTCTTTCTTGCATTGATTCTCCATGCTATAAGCCACACTTTATCCTAGATGTTTGTGCAATATATAATCAGTGTTTAGTCAAACAATCTATCTTAGGGTTTTCTATTAACCTCTGCCTCTTTAGGCTTAGGTGGTAATAAGGAGAGACTGAGGGAGGAGGAAGAGGAGATCCTACTGGTGTTCAAGGTGGTCACTCAGATCCCAGCTGGCCGGCGACCCCGCTGTCTCCACGCCACTGCGAGTTATTCAGAGACTTACCCTCCATTCCCCAAACCTAGTGCATATCTTCAAAGGTAGTAGCTAAAATTATTGTGTTTATTTACTTCAAAGCAAAGGATCCATGTTATAGAAATAAATTTCTCCAATTCATGTCATTTAGAAGTATATGCAATCTTGGACTGGGTGCAAAAATTGTGTTGTATAGCATTCTTTAACTGATTGCAAATCAAGGTTCGTTCTTTGGTCAGATGACCCTAGATCCTTTAACTGACTGCGAACTAAAGCAACTTCTGCAAAAAAATGTGTTGTAATATTGCTCTTCATGTTTGGTATGATAAGGTCGTCAAACAATTACTCAAATATAGAGATACAACCTCTATGTTTGGTATAAGAAATTTTCAAAACAATTACTGAAGCTTGGAGCCACATCATGTAGATGATCTATAAGCCACATGGGTTGGTATCTTCTTCAATTTTATTCTATTTCCTTTCCAAGGAAACTTATATGTGGTCTCTTTGTGTTAGTGTGACTTTCAATTACGAAATATCATGAAGCTAAGAATGAAATGTTGTTGTACAATTTCCTTTTATTTTGCAAAAACATAATAAACTCCACCATCTTTTTACATTACAATTCAAACCTAAGGTTCCTCTGATTTTAGTTGCTCCTCAATTAGGGATTTTATTCGAGTTTCTTCTGATGTTTGTTGCTACGAAGTTAGGGATTTAAATTCAAGTTTTCGATGATTATCTTACATCTGTCTTTTGTACTCTGAATTAGCATTTTTATGTTGATGCCTTGAGATTGTTGTTAGTTTATCCTCAACGTTTATTCTCAGAGAAGTCATATACAAAATTCTTTTGTGCTCTAAAGTAGAATTTATTTGTCGAGAGAGAAATAAAAATTTATTTATAACATGCCTCTCCATTTTTGTGGAAGAGGAGTACTCCATTCTTGTGTACTCAATATTTTTTAGAGGGAAGATAGTTTACGAAAAATTACTATATCATTGAAGATATGCCAAAGAATTTAATATGAACTTAAATCAAAGCATAAATATTAAAAATGTAGATTCTTCACTAGATCATAAGAGCAATGTTTCAATTTGTGATTGTCTTCTAGCAATTAAATACATATGTGTTTTTTAATAGGCTAGAGGAAGGTCACCTCCTTCTCACATCATTTTTGTTGGCATGTTAAAAAAATGTTTTTTTACCTTTTGAAACAATTTTCTATATATGTATAGGTTCTTACTATATCTGATATAAAAAAGGATCTAGGTTACATCAGGACATTTGGGGCATGGGGCATTGAGAAATGTAGATACTCTTGGAATTGCTTGTTGCATATGCTCTCTGTCCTCCTTCTAGGATGCTGTTGAGACACATTTTTCTTAGATATTGTCTGATTTTTTGTAGTGTGTAATATGTTTTGTTCAAGGGGGATCTTGCCTGCCTTTGCTTATAGATGGCTGACATAGACAACTCAATGTTGTTTCTTTCTTTTAATAGGTATGTCACACTACATTTGTCTCAATTGTTAATATCCATCCGTCGTATTACTAGCCATATGTTCTTGTTTCAACAACCAGGTGAATTTGAGTAGTTTGATAAATTATTATCATGTACTCCCTTCGTTTCACAATAACTGTCTTAGCTTTTGGTACAACTTTATACTAGAGCTAGTAAGAAGTTGAGACAGTTATTTTGGAACAGAGGAAGTACTCTTTAGATTCAAGTTGTTAGATTTTTCAATGGTGTTAGTGGCATATCTTCTAGAATAACTTATACCGATGAGTTATTCCTCTCAAAGCTCGAGCGATATTTTATTTCCGTATCCTATTACTGGCAAACATGTTATACATGCCAAACATAATAAAGATACATCTTGCAAAGAAGCCTTCCTTCGATATCTATATTTTTTTTAAAAATGTGAAACCATTAAACGGTTACATTGTTGTATCTAATATGATGATGGCAAGTAACCAACTAAGACTATAATGACATTTCGGATGCTTTTGTTAATCATCAGCACATTTCTCTTGGTTAGATGGTTGCGTCTTTTGCCCGGTTTCACTGATATTGGGATGCTTTTGTTGTACATAAAAATATGTTTCCTCTAATTTTACTTAACTTTTGGGCAGCATCATCACCACATATCTGAACGCAGTTTATTGAATGCATATTCAATCCTTTTTTTGTTCTTTTGACTGCAGTTCGTAATTCTGCGACTTTTGGGTAGCTTCATCTCCACAGAACTGAAAGCAATTTATTGAATGCATATTCAATTTATTTTTTGTTCTTTAGACTGCAGATGTAATTATGTGCCTTTTCGACAAGGTCATCTCCATAGGTTTGAAGGAAGATTTGTAGCACATGTAAGATGTCCATCCTATATTCTTTGAACTACTATTCATGTCATTGGATACTTTTTAACTTCATCTTGTCCATAGTAACAAGTGTTATTTAATGAGTCTTTGTGCAAGTACTAACATGTTCACTTGCCGTAGTAGGCCCATTCATCTGCTAAAGTGCTATATTTTGATCATGCTCATGTGTTTCTATAATGAATATAACCAACCCTATTATGTATTTCTCAGGCCCTTGTGCTTAATTCCCCGGGATTTTCAGTAAATATCTTTCGGTACTCTAATATTTTGCTGATTATATAGCTTTGAAGCTGTAAAATACATCTTTGATACTTAGAAATTTATTATATAAGATGATTTCAAGAGAAGTTTTTGCATCTACCATTTGTTGTTAACAATATTTGTATTGCCATTCATGCAATGCAAGAGGTGGTACTAAGATTAGTCCCATACTGCAAGTGTGCAAGGAGTTGGAACTGACGTTTGACGGACGTGAGGCAACATCGAGCGGGGTTTATGTCCCATGCAGACCAAGCGGAACGGCACGACATGGATCCACCTCATCAAAACTGGCTGGCATGGAAAACACATCATGGTGCTCGGGGAGAACCATCCATGGCCCGGTATGAGGTACACCATGATCTTCATAAGTTTCCTCATCGAAGATTGATGTCTCCATTCTCTACTTTTTTTTTCTGCATCCTCGAGGAGTACTTCCTGTGATATGCATGTTGGACTTGGCGCCCAACTCCCCATAGCCATGCTCTTAAACTTTGTGCATCTATGCGAGATGTTCATTGGTGTTCTTATTTCAACGGTGCTATGGTGCCACTACTTCATCTTTCACAGCTATGAGTTGAGCGGGCTTGCCAGGATTAGTAAGTTCTTCCTCTGCGACCATATCAAGGAATATTATGTACTCCCACTGTTTTGGAAAGGAGGGAGTATAATATGAGATCAAAAGAAAAGGGGGCGAATGTTGCGCATGTTGGTGCTACACAGAGGCCAACAAGACAGTCTTGCTTGGGGTGCCCATAGAGTCAACGCCTGATGCGCAAGAGATGATAATGGCTTCTCGCCCTTCGTTGGTTACCCCAAGTGGAAGGTGAGATGTACATAGTGGAAAATTTCCCTTGGTGAAGATACCAAGGTTTATGTCCCCCCTGGGACTCCGAAGACGACAAGTAGGTGGAAAGTAAACAATGGCACCGTTTTAAGACAAAACTTGCTTCCTTGACCTGGAACTGCACACAAATACAAATAACTTTGGTCCTAACGAAGTTCAGAGAGGTTGTGAAGTTCTCCGGCCTTGCTGTTTACAAAGGATCAACGCAACAAATAATGATAGTGATAATTGCAACTAGAAAGTAAAAGCAAGAAGTAAATTGAGGGTGTAAAAAATGGTGGAAATATGGACCAGGGTCCCATGATGTTCCCTAGTGATGTCTCTCTCCCAAAAGACAATAAACATCTATGCAAGGTAAACAAATTACAGCTGGGAAATTGACAGGATTAAAAACACACCGCAATGCTAACTATGCTACAAAAGAAAGGAAAAGGCTCAAAAGCACGCGCGGTATGACAAGATAAGTAGACCGAAATTCATCTGCATCTACTACTAATCATCCACCTTGAGATATCTATCCAGAACATCTCGCTGGTATTAAGTTGCGAGTCCCACCCAAAGTGTAAACCCAAAGCAACAGACAATTGCATTAAAAGAACTTTGCGTAAAGTAAAAAATCCTTGCAACCGCGGTTACAAGCACCGTTTTTTCCCCTTGTGGCAACAACACATCCCCTAGACTGATGTTTCTGTCAGTCAAGCTAGTCATCAGGGGGCATGAACCCACAATCAAGCATAACGCTCTCTTTTGGAGTCACTACCTACTACTTGGCCAAAGCAATAAATAGCAACGGAGAACATGCAAGAATTACTCAAGAACAAAAATATAAAAGATAAGAAACAAATATATTACTCATCACAATCTAAACATAGTCTCATAATCCATCAGATCCTAGGAAACTCAACATAGCAACAGCAGAAAGAATTACATATGTGCCTTGATCATGTAGGGCAGCTCACAAGGTCTAATCCATGAAGAACAAAGAGGAGGAGTGGACATCACATAACTACTGATCATGGACCCATGGTCCAAGGTGGACTACTCACGGATGATCCGGGAAGCGTCCATTGTGGTGGAGAAGTTCCCGGAGGTGAATCCTCCCTCTGGTAGGGTGCCTGGAAGAGGTCTTCTGGTGCTCCCGATCTTGGAAGCGCGGCGGCGGCGGAACAGAGTCGAGATCGCGAAAAAGGGTTATATCTTTGGGGGTGTCTAGACGAGAGAGAGATATAGGCGAAGGGGGCAGCCAGGGGGGCACCAGGGGTCCAGGCGGCCCCCTGGCGCGACCACAATCTAGGAGCCCTAGTGGGTCCCCTTTGGCCCCCCTTCGGGACTTTGGAAGCTTCCGTTGCGCTGATTTTTTTATATTTTTCCTGGAATGTTTCTTGCAATTTACGTAATGGGAAAACCTGAAATAAAAAGACAGCAGAAAACAGAAACTGGCACTGGGTTGTACTGAGTTAATAGGTTAGTCCAAATATGATCAAAAGTGTATGAAAGTGTATCAAAATCATAGCAATATCATCCAAAACATGCATGGAGCAAGAAAAAGTTTATCGATACGTTTGGGACTTATCAACATTCCCAAGCTTAATTCCTGCTCGTCCTCGAGTAGGTAAATGATAACAAGCATAATTTCTGTGGTGACATGCTACCAACCATATAAGAACTTTTAAGTAAAGCAATCAAGGTATGTAATTCGATTCAAGTCATAAGAATCAAGAGTCTATATTAGCATTGAAACAAGCAACATAAGAACATAAGGGTGCAAGAGCTCTCGTTGTCCGTGACTCGAATGTCTCCGAATGGTGTTTGCGTGCAAGAAGTGGGGGATGGGCACTACAAGAAATATGTCAACTAGTGACCTTTTGTCGGTGACCTTGAAAAAATTGGTCACATATCTCGACCCAATTGTTTGAGAGGGTGTAAACCTGTACATGAGTTGGTCATAATGCAAAGAGCAAAGGTTTGCTTCCCTATTCTAGCCCGATTGAGACCAATTTAAATGGTCACGGTCCAGATTTTTGATATTTTTTATGTGTCCTGGGCCAAAGCCCATAAAATATAATACGTCCTGGGCCGGCTCGGCTAACCTAGTTCTTTTTTTTGCTCTTTTTCTGCTTTCTTTTATACCTTTCGATTTTGAACTCCAATTTCGACCAAATAAATTTTAATTTATTTTTTAAAGATGTTCTCCTTTATTATGGACTATTAGGGACAATTTTTATTCCAATAAAATATAAAATACCCCTAAGATTATATATTGCCTTATATAGGGTCATGAAAAAAAATAGGACTGTTTTTTGAAATTCAAATGCAAGATAAAATAAATGCAGGGTTTTAAAATTATGACATGATGAAATGCAAACATACACTTCTAATGTTTCGGTTTGCAAACATACACAAAGCGAAGATTTTTTATTTTTGCGATTTTTTGAACCTTTTATGCCGGTTATTTGTACATGATATGTGGTCTAATAGTTATAGAAAATATAGTTCTCACATTTTGAAACTTATTTTTGGTATTTGCTTCACAAAAAAACTCATTTTCTGCACTCCAAAAATGAAAAGATATATTTTTATTCAAAGAAAAATAAAACTTTCTTCGGCAACATTATTTAAGCGGGCTTCAAAATGCGATTAAAACGGTGGAGGGGGGCATGACCGGTGATAGCTAGGGGTGGAATTTTGCAAAAATCTTTGTGGATCTCTGACATGCACCCATTTGCACAAAATGAGATCATTTGGGAAAACTATCCTTCGAAACTAGCACTAATATCGGTTATTTGCCTTGAAAGCCATGAACCTTCATACTCGATAGCTCATTTTGAGAAGACTTTTTTTAAGATATTTGCATTATTCCAAGTTTTTTAGTTTGTATGGTTACTAGGACATAAATTAGGATGCAACGCGAAGGTTTTACATTTTTTTTATTTTTTTTTGAATTTTAAATGCCGGTTTCAAAATGTGGTCAAAACGGCGGGCATGACCGGTGATAGCTAGGGGTGGAATCTTGGAAAACTCTTGGTGGATCTCTGATGAAATGACTACTTGTCTACCAAGAAATGATTTTTTGAAAAAAATAAAGAGCAAACTATCAAGCAGCTGTAGTTCAAATTTGACCCGTTCCAGCTGAATCTATGGACATTTGTCTTTTTCAGGAGAGGTGTATAAAAATCATTTATCATGCAAATATTTGGTCAATTGTTAATAAAATATGGTCTAGTATTTTACAAAAATGGAGTGGTTCAAATTCACACCAAATATTTGGTAGCTTCTTCACAAAACAACCCTACTTTTGGCACTCGGAAAATGAAAAATGGATTTTCGTACAACGAAAATGAAAACTTCCTTTGGCAAACTTGTTGCATATTCCAATATGCACCCATTTGCACAAAATGAGATCATTTGGGAAAACTATCCTTCGAAACTAGCACTAATATCGGTCATTTGCCTTGAAAGCCATGAACCTTCATACTCGATAGCTCATTTTGAGAAGACTTTTTTAAGATATTTGCATTATTCTAAGTTTTTTAGTTTGTATGGTTACTAGGACATAAATTAGGATGCAACGCGAAGGTTTTCCATTTTTTTAATTTTTTTTGAATTTTAAATGCCGGTTTCAAAATGCAGTCAAAACGGCGGGCATGACCGGTGATAGCTAGGGGTGGAATCTTGGAAAACTGTTGGTGGATCTATGATGAAATGACTACTTGTCTACCAAGAAATGATTTTTTGAAAAAATAAAGAGCAAACTATCAAGCAACTGTAGTTCAAATTTGACCCCGTTCCAGGTGAATCTACGGAAATTTGTCCTTTTCAGGAGAGGTGTATAAAAATCATTTATCATGCAAATATTTGGTCAATTGTTAATAAAATATGGTCTAGTATTTTTTAAAAATGGAGTGGTTCAAATTCACACTAAATATTTGGTAGCTTCTTCACAAAACAACCCTACTTTTGGCACTCGAAAAATGAAAAATAGATTTTTCGTAGAACGAAAATGAATAATTTCTTTGGAAAATTTGTTTCCCATTTCAATATGCACACATTTGCAAAAAATGAGATCATTTGAGAAAACTATCCTTTGAAACTAGCACTAACATCGGTCATTTGGCTTGAAAGCCATGAACTTTCATACTCGATAGCACATTTTGAGAAGAATTTTTTAATATATTTGCATTATTCCAAGTTTGTTGGTTTTTATCGTTACTAGGACATAAATTATGATGCAACGCGAAGGTTTTACATTTGTTTGATTTTTTTTGAATTGTTTAAGCCGGTTTCAAAATGCAGTCAAAACTGGGGAGGGGGGCATGACCAGTGATAGCTAGGGGTGGAATCTTGAAAAACTCTTGGTAGATTTCTGATTAAATGACTACTTGTGTACCTAGAAATGATTTTTTGAAAAAATAAAGAGCAAACTATCAAGCACATGTAGTTGAAATTTGACCCCGTTCCAACCGAATATGCGGAAATTTGTCTTTTTCATAAGAGGTTTATAAAAATCATTTATCATGCAAACATTTGGTCTATTGTTAATAAAATATGGTCTAGTATTTTACAAAAATGGCGTGGTTCAAATTCACACCAAATATTTGGTAGCTTCTTCACAAAACAACCCTACCTTTGGCACTCAAAAAATAAAAAATGGATTTTTCGTACAACAAAAATGAAAAGTTCCTTTGGAAAACTTGTTGCCCATTCCAATATGCACCCATTTTCACAATATGAGATCATTTGGGAAAACTATCCTTTGAAACTAGCACTAACATCGGCCAATTGGCTTGGAAGGCACGAACCTTCATACTCGATAACCCATTTTGAGAAGACTTTTTTTAAGATATTTGCATTATTTTGAGTTTGTTGGTTTGTATGGTTACTAGTACATAAATTAGGATGCAACGCGAAGGTTTTTTTTTGAATTGTTTAAACCGGTTTCAAAATGTGGTCAAAACGGGGGATATGGGGCATAACCGTACCGGTGCTAGCTAGGGGTGGAATTTTAGAAACCTTTTGGTGTTTATCTGATTAAATAGATACTTTTGTATCTAGAAATAATTTTTGGAAAAAATCATGAGCAAACTATGAGGCACCTGTAGTTCAAACTTGACCCACTTCCAACTAAATCGGCGCAAATATGTCTTTTCCACGAGAGGTGGATAAAAGCTTTTGACACCCAACCATTTGGTCAATTGTACATTAAATATGACCTAATATATTTTTTAAATGATTTGGTACAATTTTACAACAAATATATGGTAGGTACTTCACAAATAAACTCATTTTCGGCACTCAAAATATGAAAAAGAAAACACCGGATTTTGATTGGTCCATGGGCATCTCACGCGGATCATGCATCTAACACCGTTGGATGCTCGCGGATCCAACGGCAGTCCTCATTCCTTCCACACCAACCCCAAGCCCACTTGAGCCGAAACCCTAGCTCTATCCTCGTGGACATTTCCATCCACCCCCCCGCCTCCTTTCTTTCTCTCGTCACGCACATCCCCTCGCTCTCTTCTCCTCCCCTCCCATTCCAGATCCGGTCGGCAGAGCTCGCCACCGTCCATGGCCTCCCCCAGGCCCTTCCCACCGCATCGCCAGCCCGACCCCCCTCCCTTCCTCACCGTATCACCAACCAGAGCCCCCAATGGAACCCTAACCCTACCCCTACCTCAACCTGCGCATCAACTCGTCGGACCCCCCCTTCTCCATGGTGGCGTGCCTCCTCTACCACCGCTGTTTCCCAACGCCCGCAGGCACGCGCGCGACCCCGCTGCCATCTGCTCCCCACCGGCGACGACCATGGCATCACGCTGGCTTACTCGGGTTGCTTCGGTGACTCAGGTGAGCTCCTTCACTCCTCATCGTCACACCCCTCCCTCTCTTCCTCACCTCGCCTCGTATCCCTCGCAGATCCATCACGCCGTCATTGCTCGACCGCCAGGACACCATAGACGGAAGGCTTCTTCCTCCCCTGCCCCGAATCCATGGACGGCGCAGCACCACCGACGCCATCAAGGTCAGACCCCCTCTGCTCTCCTCGACTCCTCTCCCTTTCAATTTATTCTTCTTCCCTTAACTTCCATTCCCCTCCCTGATGTGCAGGAGCTAATTCACGCCTGTAACATCACCAACGTGACTCGGATGCAGGGAGAGGAGACGCCCAGTAGCAGGGAAGCTGCAACTCTAGGTCAAGGCCTCCCTCTACATCTCCTTGTTCTGATTTCCTAGGCTTGGTTCCTGATTTGATGCTGCTCCAATTTTTCTTACATGCTTGATTAAATTTCATTGTTTACCAGCTAAGCTGCTTGCTTGATGCCCCAAAATTCAGTAGAATTTTGTTTATCAATTTGTTTGGTTGGATTTCTCCCAAGTTAACCGAGGTTGTTACAAAATAGGTGGCTGTTGTCCAATTAGTTCAGTAGAATAAAAATAGATTGCTGGCACGTGTTGTTTGCTATCTTTCATCTCATCTTATTTTGTCAAAGTTTATCTTCTCTTGTCAAGGTTTTCCTGTGGTAATTATTATTTTGCAAGATACAGTGATGGACAATTATATGTATATATCCACACAACAAATATACCGTGTTGTATTATGCTTATGCTACTTTTATCACCAATGTTTTCTAACTCTAGCGCCTCTGTATGACATGAAGTAATGATTTCATCACTTGTTCTCTCTGTATGTCTTTATAAAGCACAACTAACCTTATAGGTGTTGTCCTTATTTCATCTACATGAAAATATCATGCATATGTTTATTTGGTTTGAACTTTATATATGTTTATTCAGTTTGAACTTTGCATGACATGAATTAATTATTTTTTGTATTTTTCTCAACTTGTTTTCACTGTCACTTGACACATACTTGAAGTTGTGGTTTAACGATGGTGATTTTGTTCTACTTGAATGCATTGGTACCCCCATCATGGAGCACATGGATGCCTAGTTTGTGATCGCTGTCGAAGGAGCTCCATGCTGAAGAACATACCGCCTTTAGAGCTTGTGTAGTACTGTATATTATAAACTACTGTGGAGCTTGTAACTGTGACTGCCATACTGTTATTACACTTGTAGAGCTTTCAGAGTGTATGTTAGAGATTATTATGTGTTATTTGTACAACAGGAGCACTGTACTGAATCTGGCTGATAATATTTGAAGTATTTCGTGTGTTTTCTGTGTGCCAATTTAAATACTAGGTATTTATTTATGTTAAATTGAAAAATGAAGATTTTGACCCTGACAGCTAGGACCCAATTACTAGAACCTGACAACGGTGACCCACCTGACTAGTGGACCCATTTTATAAAAAAAGAAAAAAGAAACTATTGAGACAAAAAGGCCACGACCCAAAAAAAAGGTTGAAGTGTTGGGCTTGGCCCATGAAGCCGACCAAAAATTGACAGGAAAGATAAATAAGCCGAATTGTTGGGCTTGGCCCATGCGAAGCACCGAACTGGACCGGGCTGATTGTACTCCACGTCAGCTTGCCACGTTGGATCTGACGTGGCCTGGCCAATAAGCCAATGACCAAATCAATTGGTCACAACATCTATGACCTTGGTTTGGTCACAATCATCCATGACCATTTCAGAAAAAAAAGGTCACATTGTCCGCTTTGTGACCCTCAGCTTTTGACCAACTGATTTTGGTCACAAAAAGGTCACAAATGAAGATCAGTGACCTTTCAGTGACCAATATGTAGGGTCACAAGTTAGCATATTTCTTGTAGTGGGGAGTACGAGAGAGAAAAAATATTTATTTTTTGAGAACTCAATCTACTAAAGTTTCACACTTAGTCTTCTTTGGAATCTTATCTTGACTCGTCCCCAAACCACTAGACAGGTACAAGTCAAACTGATCCACTCCCTTTCGATATTTTGAGCACTCTCATGCAATGGATGAGTGTCAGAAAGAAAATTGACACTTATGATGAAAGAGAGAGAGAGAGATGGTGGAGGAGGAAGACAAAAAGGGTGTGAAAGGCTCACATCAATGAGGACAATCATAGGCGAGAGTAAGCCAAATGATAGATATGATGTGAGGAGTAGGGATTGCCATGCAACAGATGCACATGTGAGCTACGGAAAACTCTCCAATGGAGCTAGTGGCGGTGCATCCAACTTGCTTGCTCAAGAAGACCTAGAGCTCATTTGAGGAGGCTCATCATTGGAATATACAAGCCAAGTTCTATAGTGTGAAGGTTTCCACATAGCTATATGCATATATGATCATCTCTATGGAGCACAAGATATATGATGGAGTACGATTGTGGATCTCTCAAAAGGAATAGTAGTGTTTCCCCCTTCTCTCTTTTTATTTTATTTTTCTCTTTTTTCTATTTTTTCTATTTTTTGGTGGCCTCCATGGCTCTTTCTATTTAACTCTTATTTGTCCTCTTTGGGATCTTTTAAATTAGTCCTCTTGGGGATCTTTTCCTCACTTAGGGGAAACACTCTATTTTACAAGGAGTATAGGAGATCTTTCACACTTTACACAAATACTCAATATCATGATGTATGAAAATGCATGCCTCTGCCAGTGTAGCAGGAACATGTATGACATGAAGATCAAGTCATGAGAAGGTGGATGTTGCATGGAAATATATCTCGGAAAGGCTATGAAAATGCCTTGATAGGTAGGTATGGTGGCTGTTTTGAGGAAACATATAAGGAGGTTTATGATGACAGAGCGTATCATGCCAAGGGTGTGGATGCACCGACGAGGTAGACGCCAACTCTCGGAGTGAGAAGAGGGAAATGCATGGTACCGAAGAGGCTAGCAAATATGCGAAGGTGGAAGTGTCAACTTTCGAATACTTACATTAGTCTGAAGAACTCATGCACTTATTATCGGTAACTATCAATTTAATCAGGAGTTTCACGAAGAGACAAGTACCCAGAGGAGGAGTGTATGGGGGTTTGGTTATCCTTGCGCATCCTCGACTCATGGTACGTGAGTGTACTCTAATATCCGATCCCTCCAAAGATTAGTGATTCATCTAGTACCTATAGTTCTCAACTAGTTTTTGTAGTTTTTGAAAATAAACACGGATTGCCCAAAATACGACATCTTTCACCAATAGGATAGAGCTCTTGACACCAAAAGTCCAAACATTACTCCCAACAATACCTCAAAACTATTGCAAGTTACTACTACAATTGAATAGCAACCTCAATTACCTACTTTAAGTAAAGACACAACTCAGTGCAACAAGCCAATTCTCTAAACAAGTTAAACATGAAAACTCAAGAGAGTTCCAGAAACAACCTAAACAAAAGCTCTTTAAAAATATAAGCATGAAAACTAAGAGCTAAACATGATAGCAGCTACGAAAAGATAAAGAACACACAACAACAGAAAGACAAGCATGAAAATCCTAGGATGTGTTCTAGTTTAAAGTGGAGCGTGTTCCTCTCCCACACAAAGAAATTTGGGTTCTAACTTGTCATGAACAGCAAACAAAGCTAAAGAAAACTAAAAAGAAAGTTAAAGAGAAAGACGCTCCAAGCATAGCACATAACGCATGAAGTGATAAAAAATATAGTGGAACGAAGGACGAACTGATAATTGTTGATGAAGAAGGGGATGCAGGGGGTATCCCCAAGCTTAGACGTACGCTTGAGTCTCTTTGAATATTTCTTGGGGATGCATGGGGGCATCCCCAAGCTTGAGCGTTAGATACTCCCGGATCTTCTTTCATCATCTTCCCTCGCACACTTGAAAACTCCCTTCATACATAACTCATCATAAACTGATTAGAGAGGTTAGTACCCCATAAATAAACAATTTTCCTCTACTGGAAATAAATTTTTTCTTGAAGGGCTACTGTTTCTCAAGATTGCCAAAAAGTTTTTGCAAAGAAAAATCTAGCGCAAGACTTGCAAAACTGAGGAGAGGCAAAACGTGGCAGAATCTGTGAAAAAAAGACCAGCAGGTAGTAAATAATTTTTTTGGGGTACTTATGCAACTCAAATCAAAAAACTCAGAACAGACGCCAGAAAGCTAATTGTATAGACCATGCTGTCAAAACAATTCAGATCAAAAATATGATCTTGTGATTTACCGTGAATTTTTCCGTCCAAGGACAGAATCTTTTTTCTGGACAGCATGTCACAACTTTTGAACTTTCTTGCAATCGGCGGCTAAACTTGGCACAAAGCTTGAAAATAAAGATACAATTATGTTGCTACTGTATTAACAATCATCAAGACCACAAAAAACAGAAGTAAAAAAATGTTACGCCTTTGAGCTAGGCATGAAGATTATAAAAGATGCTCTCATAAGAATAAGGATTTGAAGCAAAAGAAAGCATCAAGAAGAAAATACGAAACACATTTAAGCCTAACCCACTTCTTATGCATAGGCATCTCATAAGAAAATAAATCAAAGAAGCACAAAGCGACATGCATAGGAAGGTGGAATAAGAACAACTTCAAAACTTTCAACATGAAGAGAGGTGTTTTAGTAATATGGAAGTTTCTACAACCAAAGTTCCCTCTCTCAAAATAATTTTCAGTAGTATCATGAACAACATCAAGAATATAAATATTACATAAATCATGTTGT
The DNA here is from genome assembly GCA_950022295.1 of Bromus sterilis. Lineage (NCBI taxonomy): Eukaryota > Viridiplantae > Streptophyta > Magnoliopsida > Poales > Poaceae > Bromus > Bromus sterilis. The sequence continues at coordinate 297,315,623 of OX465601.1, read as the reverse complement.
GCATGACCTACAAGCACACGTGAATAGTTTTCAACACGGTCTTTAGGATCATAAGATAAGTGCAACCCATCACACTGAGCCTTGATAAGAGCAGAATTCTCCGGAATATGAGTTGGAGATTTAAAAAGGATAATAGGGCAATCAAGTGTGGGTGCAATAGCAAAAATTTCATTCTTAACATAAGGAACTATAACAAGTTCATCTCCATAAGCATCATTCATAATGGCATGATGGCCACAAGTATAGAAGGCATCAACTTCGTCAAAAAGGGATATTTCAAAAGAATCCATAGGATCATAACACTCATATAAGGTAAGAGTCAAAGAGTTACTCTCATCAGTAGGTAGACATGGATGGCTCCATTCTCCCTCCTTTTGTTCGTCACTCTCCTCCTCTTTTTCATCCAAGGAGCTTTCCGTTTCAACAATTTCTTCTTCCATAGAGTCCTGGAAAACATTAGTCTCTTCTTTTGGGGGAGAGATTATCTCAAGATGATCAGTAATATAATAATTTGCATCATAACTTTCAAGGAAATAGTTAAGTATAGAAAGACTCTCACAATTATAAGGGGTATCATCAATATTTTTAAGAGGAGAAGTAATTTCATAGGCACCCTTATAAGCAACAAATTCTTCTATTTGCTCTGCATCATAGAAATCATAATTTCCATTAGCATAAGAAGCTAAGGTTTCATCGTCATTGTACTCACATTTGAAGGCAAGGTGTTTGTGCCTCATAAAGCAACAAATTCATCCTTGCAGAAATATATATTATATATTGAGTACAACTTTCTAGCATACTCATACAACAGGTGTATTTGTTTCCATAAGTGTATCCGCTTTTGAGACAAGCAATGTTCCTTGTAATATTCTTGTTGATCCTTAGTGAATCCTCCATGCCAATAGGATCTGGTTTCAAAGAAGTTAGGCATTGGTGGAAAGCAAGGAACTAGACATACTATTTTTGGTATTTTTGGTATAAGACACAAAGGAAAAAACTGAAAAGTAACTAACAAGACTAAAAATTAAAGATAAAAGATAGTGTGCAACTCCCCTATCTTAAAGAGCCGAGTCCCCGGCAGCGGCACCAGAATTTTATTGATGCGCGAGAGATGATAATGACTTCTCGCCCTTCGTTGGTTACCCCAAGTGGAAGGTGAGATGTAGATAGTGGCAAATTTCCCTTGCGAAGATACCAAGGTTTATGTCTCCCGTGGGACTCCGAACACTACAAGTAGGTGGCAAGGAAACAATGCCACCGTTTTAAGACAAAAGTTGCTTCATTGACCTGGACCTGCACACAAAGACAAATAACTTTGCTCCCAACGAAGTTCAGAGAGGTTGTCAATCTCTTCATCCTTATTGTTTACGAAGGATCAACGCAACAGATAATGATAGTGATAATTGGAACTAGAAAGTAAAAGCAAGAAGTAAATTGAGGGTGTAAACAGTGGTGGAAATATGGACCGGGTCCCATGATGTTCACTAGTGATGTCTCTCTCCCAAAAGGCGATAAACAGCTATGCAAGGTAAACAAATTACATCGGGGCAATTGACAGGATTAAAAACGCACCGCAATGCTAACTATGCTACAAAAGAAAGGAAGAGGCTCAAAAGCATGGGCGGTACGCCAAGATAAGTAGACTGAAATCCATCTGCATCTACTACTAATCATCCACCTTGAGATATCTATCAAGAACATCTCGCTGGTATTAAGTTGCGAGTCTCACCCAAAGTGTAAACCCAAAGCAACAGAGAACTTCATTAAAAGAACTTAGAGTAAAGTAAACAATCCTTGCAACCGCGGTTACAAGCACCGCTGTTTTCCCCCTTGTGGCAACAACACATCCCCTAGACTCATGTTTCTGTCACTCAAGCTAGTCATCAGGGGGATGAACCCACAATCAAGCATAACGCTCCCTCTTAGAGTGACTACCTACTACTTGGCCAAAGCAATAAACATCAACGGAGAACATGCAAGAATTACTCAAGAACAAAAATCTAAAAGAGAGAAGAACCAAATATATTACTCATCACAATCTGAACATAGTCTCATAATCCACCAGATCCCAGCAAACTCAACATAGAAACAGCAGAAAGTATTACATATGTGCCTTGATCATGTAGGGAAGCTCACAAGGTCTAATCCAAGAAGAACAAATAGGGGGAGAGGAAATCACATAGCTACTGATCATGGACCCATGTTCGAAGGTGGACTACTCAAGGATCATCCGGGAAGCGTTCATGGTGGTGGAGAAGCTCCCAGAGGTCAATCCTCCCTCCGTCAGGGTGCCGGGAAGAGGTATTTTGGTTTTCCCGATCTTGGAAGCGCGGCGGCGGAGGAACAGAGGCGAGATCGTGAAAAAAGGTTATGTCTTCGGAGGTATCGGGACGAGAGAGATATATAGGCTAAGGGGGCAGCCAGGGGGGCCACCAGGGGTCCAGGCGCCCCCCTGGCGCGATCACACCCTAGGCCGCGGCCATAGGGCGCCTGGAGCCTTGGTGGGTCCCCTCTGGCCCACCTTCGGGACTTCGGACGTTTCCGTTGCGCTGATTTTTTATATATATTTCCTGGATTTTTTCTGGCATTTTACGTAATGGGAAAACCTGAAATAAAAAGACAACTGAAAACAGAAACTGGCACTGGGGTGCACTGAGATAATAGGTTAGTCCAAATATGATAAAAAAATGTAGCAAAAGCATAGCAATATCACCCAAAAAATGCATGGAGCAAGCAGAAATTACAGATACGTTTGGGACGTATTAGCGCTGTCGAGAGTAGTCCGGCAGAACGTCTGCGCCCAAGATAGAGATCTTCGCTAGATTATGGGCTGTTTCAGGCGCCTCCTCGAGCAAGGAATCATCATGACTATGGCACTCGCTGAGTTCATCCACCGCAGATTTGTGCATCTACAGTGTTGCAAGCACGCAAGCACGCACGCTTGCAAGCCTACATGATGTATGCATGAGCACTAATTTCACCCATCCACAAATGCAAAAGAACACTCACTCTATCCATGATTGCATCACTACTATCTTATTGCCACAACAGACGCTCACCCTAGCCATAATTGCATCACCACATGTGCTCTTTTTAGTCATAAACCTACAGATGGATCTATCCATGCGATAACATACATACAAAAGTAATGAGATGTGCGGTTGGTTTCTTTTGAAAAATAGATATAGGCCTGATTCCTTCACAATGAAGATATTTGAATGCCATTAAATACTATTCACTTGCCGAAATAGCGGCGGGGCAAGGATTTAACGAAGCTTTGGAATAATGCATTCTCTGAGTGGGAAGAGAGAAACTGGGAAAGAAACACCCAGGTCAAGCCCAAAATCACTAAGACTTTTAGAAAAAGAAATACTCACCTAAGGGTGATTATAGGCTTAACCCTGGGGTTTTCTTTCTCACTTTCTGTCTTCCCACTACGAGATGGAATAATCCAAAGCTTGGTTAAATCCTTACACCACCGCTATTTCTTCAAGTGGTTAGTACTTAATGGCATTCATATATCTTCATTCTTAACGAATCAGCCCTATACCTTTTTTTAAGGAATCAACCGCACATCTCATTAATTTCGTTGTATATCATCGTGTGGATAGATCCATAAGTACGTTTGATGCCTAAAAAGCAGATGTGGTGATGCAATTACGGCTAGCTTGAACGTGTGTTTTGGCTTTAAGATAGTAGCCAGTGATCCAATCATTGATAGAGCGAGTATTTTTTTTGTATTTGAGGATGGATACAATCAGTGCTCATGCATACATCATGTAGGCTTGCATGCTTGCAACACTGTAAGATCAAATTCACCAGCATGCATTGCCCCATTTATTATATGAGATATCCTCATGACATGTGGAAATCTTGTTATGCATGGAAGTATGTTATATACCGGTGAAGCTGTTACAGATTATAATGGTACTTAGCAAAGCCGATCTATTTTTCTAAGCACCTTGTATTGTACATGGTTTTACATGGAATTTACATTGAAAACTGAAGAATCATAAGAGATTATATCTCCTTCCACTCCCGCATTGAAAGTCCAAAATCCAAATATATGTTAGCTTTGCATAAAACATTACACCGACTCTACTCCTTCAAATATTATCCTTTTCTGATGTCATCTTCTATATAGTGTCTATCTTTTTCCCTTGGTAATGGTCTCACTCCAAAAGAAGGTATTAGATCCATCATAAACATCGGTAGCCTCAGTTTGCTCCTCATAGAGTTACTATAATGGAAAGGCTATCAGTTTTAATTCTTGATCATGATCCGGCTTCCCTGTTGACCATGTCGACAATGCTTACTAAATTCAACTTCAAAGGTGACTATTTAAATTCCAAAGTATCTCCTTTTTGCATCTCTTCCCCTACCTGTCCAAAAAGAAAGTTTTTTTTAGAGGGAGAATAAAAGATAATAAGTACTCCCTCCGTAAAGTAATATAAGAGTGTTTAGATCACTACTTTAGTTGTCTAAACGCTCTTATATTACTTTACGGAGGGAGTACATCATTTGGATTTGATACAAAGTTGAGCAAAATTTTGCATATACTAGAAAAAACATATCATTTGGATGTGCTATGGTTTTTGTGGCTATAACAAATGTATATTATATTATTGTGTCAATCATTTCTTTCCTATGCACCATTTCACTGGATCTTTGTTGATGTTGATAGAAAAACTGCAGCAAAGCCATATCTAACTATTCCCTTAAGCATACAATTCTCCTTTTCTTTCTTATATTGCAGGATAAATTCCTTTTGTAAATTTATCACTCCCTTGGATTTTATTGCAGGATATATTGCAGGTTTTGTCTATAATCGTTTATTTCTTTTCTTCTCTTGGATTTTCTTTCTTCATTGTATCAAAGAATAGCACCTGTGAATGAAAATCCCATATACGTCATCTGAAATGGTATTGCTTCTGAACAATTAAAGCTCTTCTTCATTAATTGAGGAACTTATTCACCATATTAGTCCCTGCTAGTTACTGTTATAAAAAATTATATAAATATTAACCCTTTTATTGTTTGTGTGCTTAAGTTACCACCATAATTGGCACATATTTCCATGTATAACTCAGAGATTGATCTGATTGACTGTAAGTGTAATACTTGATGTACAAGTCTAAGTCAGTATAAATAGAGTAGAGACCATTGGGTGATGACCACAACAATCAATCCTATAACCTAGCTACTTTCACAATCATGTTCAAATATTTTTATATTAATACACCAACCTCAACGTATTATTGCAACAAGTGAGTGTATATCTTCTAAGGATTTTTTTTTCTATTATAGTAGCCTTGTCAATAGCACACATTAGATGTCCATTGAATTGGAAGGCAGAACCTCAGTTCCTCTTACTCAGTGAAACAAAGCCTTTAAAATAGTTTCATGGAATATAATGTTTAAATTATACATGGAAATACGTGCCAACTCTGGCGGTAACTTAAGCACACAAAAAAAGCGTTAATATTTATAGAAAGTTTTCATAAGAGTAACTAGGAGGGACTAATATGGTGAATAAGTTCCTCCAATAATGAAGAAGAACTTGAGCTGTTCAGAAATAATACCATTTCAGATGACTTATATGGGAATTTCACTCATAGGTGTTATTCTTCGATACAATGAAGAAAACAAAGTCCAAGAGAAGAAAAGAAATAAACTGTTCTAGACAAAACCAGGGGTAGTGCTAAATTTACAAAAGGAATTTATCCTACAATATAAGAAAGAAAAGGAGAAACTGTATGCTTAAGGGAATAGTTAGATATGTCTTCGCTCTAGTTTTTCTACCAACATGAACAAAGATCCAGTGAAATTGTGCATAGGAAAGAAATGATTGACACAATAATATAATATACAATTGTTATAGCCATTCAAAAACCATAGCACATCCAAATGATAGTTTTTTTTCTCTAGAATATGCAAAATCTTGCACAACTTTGTATCAAATCCAAATGATGTACTTATTATCTTTTATTCTCCCTCTAAAAACAACTTCCTTTTTGGACGGGTAGGGGAAGAGATGCAAAAAGGAGATACTTGGGAATTTAAATAGTCACCTTTGAAGTTTAATTTAGTAAGCATTGTCGAGGATGGTCATCAGGGAAGACGGATCATGATCAAGAATTAAAACCGATAGCCTTTCCATTATAGTAACTATATGAGGAGCAAAGTGAGGCCACCAATGTTTATGATGGATCTAATACCTTCTTTTAGAGTGACACCATTACCACGGGAAAAAGATAGACACTATATAGAAGATGACATCAGAAAAGAATAATATTTTAAGGAGTATAGTCCGTCTAATGTTTCATGCAAAGCTAACATATAATTGGATTTTGGACTTTCAATGCTGGAGTGGAAGGAGATATAAAGACTCTAGAAATACATGTGAACAACATCATTATTTTTTTCTCTTCTGCTTCTTCAGTTTCCTGTGTAAATGCCATGTAAAACCTTTGAAGAGGTTACCAAAACCTGGATCTTTATAACAATAGATGAAATGGTCCGGCCATCACACCTTCTTTCGCTCGTCTCCGTGTGAGAAACAACATCAAACCGAGGTAGGTGTATAAGGAAAATATCGCTAAAAAAATGTGTAAAAGGGAAATGTTGTCCTTGATGATATTTGCAATCTGACGCAAACCAACAAGGAGCTCCTCACAAACAATGTTAGCTAGGAAATGATTTCACATATTTCACTAGCATTTTGTTTCTTATTTTCAGCTGCCAAATTTATTTTATGTTATTTGTTTTCACCACCCAGTATTTTATTTAGTACTAATTTCAGTTTTATTCATTATTTCTAACATGTATTGTATTTATTTCAATATAAATTCATTTCCATCTAGAAAGCACAGCACTAAAGAGCCAAACACATGTACTCATTTCAATCTGATTTCTTTCTACCCAGTTCCCACTAACAAGATAAAATTACATTTGCTAGTGCTTTATTGAAATTTAATTATTCTTGTATCGGATTTCTGATGGTTTACTAGACTTTCTTTTTAGCTTACCGAAGATACATGTATAATCCACAAATTGTAGGTATCACTTATATAGCTATAAATAAATATCAGAAGAAATCGCCCACTAGGGCAGGCCCATTGGCGGGAGGTAGGAAAAATTTCCACTGGGGTTGGTTTGGGAACCTTCTTCCCCTGTTTTGAAACCTTTGCTCGATTTTGGGAAGGTTACATCCGACTTTTTTATTTCTATTTTTATTCATATATTTCGGTTTTATTTCATATCTTGATGTTTTATTTAAGTTTTTTCTATTTTCTTATTTATTTTTCTGGTTATTTTATATCTTTACTCAATAACGTTGAAAACTTGTATAAATTCACATACATGTTTATATTTGTGAATATTTCAATATTTTTTTTAAATTATCTAATAGTTTTACAAATTTATGAACATATATCTGCAATCAAAAATACTATTTAAATTTGCAGTCATTTTAAAAATATGTAATTTGTTTTTAAACTTACAAACTTTTTTGACACATAAACACTTTAAAATTCCAGAAAAATATTTGAATTCATATTTAATTCATGGAAATTTTTGTAATCAAGATATTTTTTAATATATACATGAATGTTTTTAATAGCATGTGCGTCTGGGATAATAGCACCCTAGCTGGGCCAGGCCAACCATAGCACTCGCAATGAGCAACACACAATAACTCTCTCCCAGGAATGTCGGTCCAGTCATATTTTTCTCAAGGCAGTCAGAAGCCGATTTGGGTGAGGCCCATATAGGAATAGTCGAGTTTTTTTCTCAAAGAATTGGATGTTTTCTAGAAGAGAAAAATAATTTAATTCAAACAACGCTTCATTCAACATGGTGAACTAAGCTGCTTTTGTATTTTGAATTTGGTTTCAGTGAGGCCGGCCAATGGTATATGTGTATAGCCGAAAATTCTAATAAGCCAAGTGTTAGCGTACACTCAAAAAGCAAGAATATGCCATCCAAACTGGATAAATTATATGATGCTCCGCTCGTTGTTGTTGGATAGTTGCTAAAAATTTCATAAATAGTGGCTAAAAAAGCATCTAAAATTAATGGAAATGAAATGTAATTAATTCAAAAAATATGAAGCGCATAAAAAATTTGCAGTCAAAAGAATATCATTTTTAATAAAATGTGAAGGATGAACTCTAATGCAAAAGTAACTTTTGACTAACTTATGCATAGAATAATGAATAAACTATAATTTATGGTTTGCACGCATGGCTTGATTATGTGGTATGGTTGCATGGCTAGGAAAAAATGTAGTGGGTTGTAACAATTTAGGAATAGAAGATTATTCCATCACAACGAGTACAATCTATCATTATTCGAGAGATCAACGGTAATCCCGAGATAGACAATTTGTATTGTGTGAACCAGACATAATTTGAGCATGGTACATATTGAGCAAAGCCATTCAAAAAGCACTTCGTGTATATTAAAAATTCCTTATGATTCTCGTGGCAACTAACATAACATGCAAATTGAGATGTTTTAAATCAGGTAACTTGACTGCCCAATCATGTGGCCACTTCACTTGAATATTTAGTTTCCGATCACCTGCCAACAAAAAATAATGTGAAATGATATATATGTTTCGTTGGGGTGATCTCACTTTACACAAATGGCGAAACGTTTCAAAACAAATAAGAGTCGCAAGTGCAGTTGCAAATAGGTTAATCTAATACGACACATTTCAAAAAAATTTAGATAATAGTGGTGGTAATCGTAATGGTAGTGCTAGTAGTAAAGTGGCAGTGATAGTGATAGTAGTGGCGGTAGTGGTAGCAGCATCACCATCACCATCATCGCCACCATCTATGTTCAGATCTTAAATTTAATACAATGCTAACAAAGATCTCATTCGGGTGGGGCTCAAATGGACCGCAATGAAGCTCCCAGATCCGGTCGTTGAGGGCCTCCCTAGCCTCTCCCTCTCCCTTGTCGTTTCCGGAGGACGTCGGGCAAAGCCTATGCGGCACTGATGTTGCCGGTGGAGGTTTGGGTTTGCGCGGCGGCAATACATGCTATAAACGAGAAGCTAAATATGGTAATATATACAAAAATCAAATGACAGAAATGTTGTAATTCTAAATGAAATAATACTTTGGGAAGTGGTTTACTACAAGGAGTAAAGGAAAGGTAGTAACAACTTTTTATTTAACCGAAAAATAAGGTACAACTTCATGACAGGCACAGGCAGCAACCATACAATATACCATAGGTCGATAGTATGGAACTATGGATACATACCAAGACACGCATCAGACCTATTTGCATTTCTTGATTCTCTTCAGACGCAGGTGGCGGCGCACTTGCTGTAGCAGTCATCGGTGCACTGCTGAGTGGATAGCCTCATGCAGTCGGCGCAGGAAGAAGTGTTGGAGCAAGAGCCCTGGCACGACCGGGCGGCGTCTCCGTCGCAGTCGCAGCCGCCTGCCTTGCACTTGGCCCTGCACTCGCCGATGGCGGCGGAGCGGCAGTCATCGCCACCCATAATCTCTTAGGGGCGCCACTACTAAGAAAAAAAGTGAGGGAAAATTCCCAACACACAAATACACCCCCCTTCCTTCCCGGACCGCCTTTTCAGTTTGAAAAAAATTAAAAGAAAATGATACAAATGTCAAAAAAATAAAATAAAATAATTTTCCCATGTGATATGTGGTCTAGTTAGGAAAATTTACAAATATAAATTTCGACTTTTTTTGAAAAATCTCTCGAGAATTTTGTAAAATGGGCATAACTTTTAATACGACATTCGATGAAAAAGTTTTTTATATGAAAAATCATCTACTCAAAAAGTTATATCCAGATTTTTAGAATCCTCAAAAACCTAACAGAAAAAAAGTTACGAGCGTTTGAAGATCTGGAGGCCAAAAAAATTGAATTTTTTCAAAACTTATTAGTGGCGCATTTTGCTAGGTGCGCCTCCCCTAAGGTTCTTATGGGTGGCGCATTTTGCTATATGCGCCACTAATAAGAGTATATATAACCCGGCCGGCTTCCTTCTCCTCCTTACCTCTTCATTCTTATGATCTTATCCTCCTCTCCTCCACCATCTCCTCTTCCTCTCCACCTTCTCCATGGCGCCCTCCTCCTCCTCCCCACCTCCATGGCTCCTCCTCCTCCTCCAAGGTTCCCCCTCCTCCATGGCTCCTACTCCTCCAAGGATCCTCCTCCCTTTCCTCCTCCCCTCCTCCCCTCCTCCATGGCTCCTACTCCTCATGGTTCCTCCTCCCCTTTCTTGGCTCCTCCTCCTCCTCGTCTCTTCCTCCATGGCGCCCTCCATCCTCTCCTCTCATCTCCTCCATCCTCCAAGATTCAAAATTGGTTAGATGAACGGGACAGAGAATAAAAATGAGAAAACAAAGTGGCTAGATGAACGGGACAAATCATTCAAAGAAAAAACGAGCAAAAAAATCGTAATCCAGATCCATATTCAAAATTCAAAAAAAAGTTAATGGTGGCGCATCTTCAAAATGCGCCACCCCTAAGAATCTTAGGCGTGACGCATTTCAGAAATGCGCCACCCCTAAGGCCTTATTAGTGGCGCATTTCCGAGCCCTTATTAGTGGTTTGTCCTTAGTGGCGCATTTGAAATGCGCCACTAAAGGCAAAAAAGGACGCCACTAAAAGGGTATTCCCTAGTAGTGACTCCATGACCCCTACCATCAGGTTACAACCTGTTCCTCAAAAACAAAACTTCATAGGCACTAGCACCCATGGTTTTTTGATATAGAAGAAGCATCCCTCACGAGAAACACGAAATTCGTACACGACGAGGAATGAACACTGTTAGCCTAGTTCTCTAAGCCCTAGAACAACGAGGACCACAATGCCCACTATATCCATTCGATTCGGAAGAAACCAGACTTTCTCCTGCACCTATCAGCGCAGCAACCACGCCACCTCTCGAGATCCCTTCAACAAAATTCAAACAAAAAGGATCCATTTCACAGGTTACGATAATGGTAGTTCTGACAGACCAACATCACTACGGGACTAGCCTTATACGCCGACGGCCGGCCACCGTCGGCGTAGAGCCAAATGCCGTGGGTGTAGGCCTATGCCGAGGGCCGTCGCCGGCGTATATCTTCTTCGGGTTAGCCTGCGATGCCTTTGGCGTGCGTAGGAATATACGCCGACGATCAGGCCCTCGGCCTATGCGAGATGGGGTCCACGCAGAGACTAACAGCCGTTTGGCCTGGTGGTCAGCTACCCCGACGGCCTGGCCGTATGCGTATCCCCGTTTGAATTTTTTTTATTTTTTTCAATTTTTTAAATTTTATAAATTAGAAATTATTTTTTATTGTTACGCCGACGGCCTAACCGTAGGAGTATCCCCCTTTGAAATTTTTATGATTTAGTTTACAAAAAAAATCTGTTTTTTTTTCATTTTAATTACAAAATTTTAATTTTAATTTTTCCCACATTTTCTTAATCTAAGTTCATTATGCTTAATCTCAGGTCACTATGCTTAATTTTTTTTAATTTTTTTCCTTTTTAAATTATTAATTTTTTTATTTCTACGCCGACGGCATGGTCGTAGGCGTATCCCTTTTGAAAAAAATATTAATTTATTTTCAATTTTTTTGTTTATTTTTCAAATTTGAATTTAATTTTTTTCTACAATTTTTTAATCGAAGATCACTATGCTTAATCTCAGTCACTATGCTTAATCTCAGGTCAAATTGACCTCCGTGGTCAAACTTCCCAATGGGTCATTATCCTCACACTACTCCAGCCACTTAACTTCTTAGTTCCATTCAATACCAACCCCAGGTTTCTTAACAGACACTTGTTGATGTCCATGGGTGTGATGAAATTTTGAAATTTTTTTGAAACTTCCCGATCGGTTACCTATCATATTTTGAACATTTTTAATACCACTTTTCATTTTTCTAGTGACAAAAGTAAGGGTTTTTTTGTGAATGATCTACCAAATATTTGATGTCCACTTGAACCACTTCATTTTTGTAAAATACTAAACCATATTTTATTAAAAATTGACCAAAGTTTTCAGGTAATATGTTTTTTTATATACCTTTTCCGAAAAAGACAAATTTCGCTGATTCAGATGGAACGGTGTCAAATTTAAACTACATGTGCTTGATAGTTTGCTCTTTATTTTTTCAAAAAATCATTTCTAGGTACATAAATAGTCATTTCATCAGGGATCCACCAAGAGTTTTGCAAGATTCCATCCCTAGCTATCACCGGTCATGCCACTACTGGAAACGGCTAATTTTTCATGCGTTTTTTCTTTGCCGTATATATTTATCGGGGCGGACGGCAAAGAAGGTCTTTGCCGTCAGTTGCAGACGGCAAAGATTGGCTGATGGCAAAGCCAACTTTGCCATCTGTTTTTTTCACGCATGGCAAAGAGGGTCTTTGCCGTCTGTTTTTTATTCACACAAGGCAAAGAGGGTCTTTGCCATATGTTTTTTTTTCACACATGGCAACAAGTATCTTTGCGGTATGCTTTCTTTTCACGCATGGAAAACCCATCTCTTTGTCGTTTGATTTTTTTTCACGCATGGCAAACCCATCTCTTTGCCATCTGTTTTTATTAAGCACATGGCAAAGATATTTTCCAAACAACTGTTGGAAAATAATTTACCCATTTATTAATTTTTAGAAAATGCAAACGAGGTCAAAAAATGTAAAATTTAACATGGTGTTAGCATATGATTCCTAGAATACATAAATAAAATTTCAAAAATAATAACAAACTTTAACATATTTATATTGTATCCAATCAATAGAATAAAAACACAAAATTTATACTTATTTCTATTGGTCCAACCCCCTCCCACGGATCAGTTTGTGGCATGGGCAACCAACCCTCACCATGCACGATCCACAGCGCACCGACGCACCCCCACCGTCCCCACCCACCCACCCACGCTACCTCTCTCTGTCCCTTATCTCTTCCCTACCACGAGCCCACCCTCTCTCCTTTCCTTCTCTCCCGGCCTGGAGCCACCCGCCTCCCGCCGACCCTGCCTTACCTGGCTTCCACCGGCCCCGCCTCACGTCCTCCGCAGCTCCCGCCGGCCTCGTCGGCCATCACCCCCTCCTCGCCGCCTGCCCCTCCTCGCCAGCTGACCCGCCTCTCCTGCCCCGACTTGCCGCCTGCCCCTCGACGCCTCCCTCGCCGGCCAAGCTCGAGGACGCGGCCTCACGCCGTCGAGATAGGCCGCCCTGCACCGACCCTCCGCCCGTCGGCCGCCCCACCAACCTCGACCCTCCGCCCGACGACCGCCCCACCGGCCGCCTCACCCCCTAACGACCCCCGCCTCCCTGGCCGCCTCGCCCCAACCAGCCGACTGCCTCCCCGACGGCCGCACATCCACCGGCCGGCCGCCACGCCTCCACCATCCGGCCCCCTCGCCTCCCCAGCCGGCCCGTCCAGCAGCACCGACCGCCCGAGCAGCTCCACCGTCCGGCCGCGCATCGCCAGCCCCGCCCCAGCCGCTCCACGGTCCGGCCACGCCCCGTTCCTCGACTCCCAACTGCCGCGCCTCGCTGACCCTACCTCCCGACGGTCGCGCTCGCCTCCCACGTATGAACATGTCGCAAACGGATGGCTGGGACGAAAACGGAACGGGGTGCCGGGACTAGAACCAGAACAAAAAGAGCAACATTTTTTTAAATTAAAAAACCATTTGCCGTCTTCTTAATGTTTATTGGGCTAACCTATGAACAAACATGTGTAATTTATAGTTTGCCTTCAGCTTGGGTAAAAACCGGATGGCAAAGTCCTTTGTCGTCCGTCGATAATATGCAGACGACAAAGCACCTCTTTGCCGGAGAAATGGCTGACGAGTGCTTTGCCGTCCGCCGGCAGATGGCAAAAGACTTTTCCGTCCGCTTTTTATATTTTTGCCGACAGCCATGGAAAACGGCAAATGGCAGAATTCCAGTAGTGTGCCCCTATTTTTACCACTTTTTGAAATCGACAAAAATAATTCAAGAAAAATCAAAACAAATGTAAAATCTTCGCGTTGCATCCTAATTTATGTATTAGTAACCATACAAAATAACAAACTTGGAATAAAGCTAATATCTTAAAAAATTCTTTCCAAAATGAGCCATCGAGTATGAAGATTCATGTCTTTCAAGCCAAATGACCGATGTTATAGCTAGTTTCAAAGGATAGTTTCCCAAATGATCTCATATTTTACACATGTGTGTAAATTATACTAGCCAATAAGTTTTCCAAAGGAAGTTTTTATTTTCTTTGCACGAAAAATCCTTTTTTCATTTTCCGAGTGACCAAAGTAAGGTTTTTTGCGAAGGATCTACCAAATATTTAATGACAACTTGAACCACTTCATTCTTGTAAAATACTAGACCATATTTTATTTACAATTTACCAAAGTTTCCATGTAAAATGTTTTTTATATACCTTTCCTGAAAAATACAATTTTTGTAGATTCAGTTAGAATGTGGTCAAATTTGAACTACATGTGTTTGATAGTTTCCTATTAATTTTTTCAAAAAATCATTTCTAGGTACACAAGTAGGCATTTCATCAGGGATCCACCAAGAGTTTTGCAAGATTCCAGCCTTAGCATCACCTGTCATGCCCCCCGTTTTGACCACTCTTTGAAATCGACAAAAATAATTAAAAATAAATCAAAAAAAGTAAAACCTTCGCGTCTTATCCTAATTTATGTCTTAGTAACCATACAAAACAACAAACTTGGAATAAGACAAATATCTTTAAAAAATTATTTCAAAATGAGCTATCGAGTATGAAGATTAATGACTTTCAAGCCAAATGACCGATGTTATAGCTAGTTTCAAAGGATAGTTTTCCCAAATGATCTCATATTTTGCAAACTAGATGATTTTCCACGCGTTGCTGAGGTAACATTGTTAAAAAAATTCTTAAATAGTTGCTAAAAATAACTAAATCTGATATAAACTTGAAAATCAATAGAAACGTGTCTAAAGATAGAATGAAACCTTTTTGAATTACTGATCAAAATCATTTTGAACAAAAATGTGAAGGATGAATAACATGATGTATGGCGTATTATATTACATGCATATGCTAATACAAAAATAATTGTAATTTATAAGTTTGCTTATCTGGCATATTTTGCATGGTCTAGTGAAAGAAAAAACTTAAATGCATGGCTTAGTGGGGATGATGAGATGGACACTTTGCATGTTGAGAGAATTGGGACCAACTTCTTAAGAATGTAAGATGTGTGTATATTATACTGGTGAACAAGTTTCCCAAACGAAGTTTTTATTTTCTTTGCACGAAAAATCTATTTTTCATTTTTCGAGTGACAAAGTAGGGGGTTTTGTGAAGGATATACCATATTTGATGTAAACTGGAACCACTTAATTTTTGTAAAATACTAAACCATATTTTATTTAAAATTGACGAAAGTGTCAATGTAATATGTTTTTTATATACTTCTCCTAAAAAGACAATTTTGCGCAGATTCAGCTGAAACGGGGTCAAATTTGAACTACATGTGCTTGATAGTTTGCTCTTTAATTTTTTCAAAAAAATCATTTCTAGATACACAAGTATTCATTTCATCAGGGATCCACCAAGATTTTTGCAAGATTTCACCCCTAGCTATCACCAGTCATGCCCGACTGCCTGGCCGTAGGCGTATACACCACTCTTTGAAATCAAGAAAAATAATTCAAAAAAATTCTTTTGCAAGAGTTTGAATTTTTTTTGCAAGAGTTTGAAATCCACCAAGAGTTTTGCAAGAGTTTGTATTTTTTAATTTTTCTCATTTTTTTAACTTTTTCAATATTTTTGAATTGTTTAGTTATTAATTATTATTTTATTGCTACCCCGATGGATTGGCCGTAGGCCCGTTTGATTTTTTTCTATTTTTTTGATTTTTTGAATTATTAATTATTTTTTTATTTCTAGCCTGACTGCCTGGCCGTAGGCGTATCCCCGTTTGAATTTTTATTATATTTTTTCAAATTTTTATTTTGAATTTTTAAATTATTAGTTAATTTATTAATTATTTTTTATAGCTACGTCGATGGCCCGGCCGTAGGCGTATCCCCGTTTGAATTTTTTTGTTTTTTTTTAATATTGAATTTTTTGAATTATTATTTTTATTTTGTAGGAAAAAACGTATGTCGACGGCAGGTCTTGTGTCCTTAGGTTGTCTGACGTTGTCGAACGTTCGGTTTATATGCCGACGACTTTCTTACGCCGACGGTGGCCGTCGACGTAGCTCCACCTACGCCGACGGTTCTTACGTCGTCGGTCACGAAACTACCCTCTCCTCCTCAAGATCTACGCCGACGGCCCCGACATTTGGCCGTAGGCGTTTGTGGTCAGTCCCGTAGTGCATCCCAAGTGGATCGACCCGTTCGATCCTCCCTAAAGAGGAAGTCTCTTGATGAAGGCTGGAGTCCATCTTCGGGTGCCTATGTTTTCTTTTTTTGAACAAACAGAGGCCTCGAAGGCCCTGGAACTGCATTAATTCGTCGGTGGGCGAACAAGTACAAAAAAGATCTCAAAAGATAACCAAAATACAAAATAGTCCTTAGCTTTTGCAAAGAGTCGGGTGTCGATGTAGATTACATCGCGCTCGTGTTGCCCGTCTTGTGCCGGCGGGCTCGTAGGCACGACCAGAGACTCAAAAACACGAAGTCATTGTCTGCATCCTTGACTTGGGCTTTGGAGAAGTTTCTGCTCGGATTGCTGCCCCATGTAACAATGGATCTTCATGCACACTACTTGGTTTGTTTCACCCATATATGAGGGTTAGATCGAGTTCATTGGTGGCTAAGAAAAATTAACTTAAATGGAATTTGCAAAATTTATAGTTACAATAATCAAAATAACTAATATACTATTTAATTGATCAGGTTCCGCATCTTGGGAAAGAGAAGATTAATAGTATTGTTCGTCTTGCTAGCTTGCTACCATTGGCATGTCATCACATAAAAACCAACTCCTTGGCTACAGTGACCGCTTTCTTCTGACCAAATATCTTGTCGACAATGGCCAAGGCGAACTCCGTGGCCGTCCCTGGAGCTCTACTCGTGATGAGGTTACCGTCGACGACGACCCTGTATTGGCACGCGCTCTGGTCTGTAAGCAGGTGTGCCATGGATGGAAATGATGTCGCCTTCTTGCCCTTCAACGGCGACAACAATCAAACATCACATGGTTAGTTCATCAATATCATGAAATCTGGTTCGTCAAAAGGAAATGGTTACCTTGAGTAAACCATGGGGCTCAAGGACGTAAGCAGGCGAAGCGCATATTGCACCGTAGAATTTACCGGATTCGGCCTGTTTCTTCAGCAAACCCACAAGTTTCTCACTACTAGCGAACTTTAGAGCACCAGGAAGCCCACCCTGCAGAATGCAAATACATACAACAAGCATCAATGTCAATGAAGGGCACCAGTTAAAAGAGTATTCCCTTCGATTCGTAATAAATGTTGCTCATCTAATACAATGTTTGTATAATACTACATTAGGATAAAATAAACAATATTTATTATGGATCCGAAGGAGTAAGTAATTAGCTCAGACTACCATGCACATAATATTTATTACCGGCATGACGATGAGATCGAACTCCATCTCAGTGGCTTTCTCCAGCATCACATCAGCTATCAGATTGAGCTTGTAATGGCGGGTGATGATGTGCGGTGTGTCCTCAACCGACGCAACGGTAACACGTGCGCCCGCTCTGCGAAGGATGTCGATCAGGTTGAGAGCTTCCATCTCCTCCGAGCCATTGGCAACCGGCACAAGAACCTTGAATGTGGTTTCAAACTTTCAATGCCTCTTAATTAGCAAGTGCAGTCGATTTGATTCATTTGAATTCATATATAGAGATATATTTTGATTTTACCTGAGGTGTGCCAGTGCATTTCCACTGGGTCTGGTTATACTCCTGAATTGCATACTTGACTCCTTGCTCGGGGCGCACATACTATCGCAAAAATATTGCACAAATTAATGACTTAGGGCCTTTAATCTTGGATATACAGTTGATGAACCCAACTACTACTAGCTACGACTTGCATACCAAAGGTTCGGCGACCTCCTCCGCCTTTTGTTTGTCATAGAGCTGCTCCACCAAGGCGAGTGCAAACTCGATGGCCGTCCCGACGCCTTGGCTGGTCACCATGTTCCTGTCCACCACCACCCTCGAGTCCACGGCAATCACCCCATCATCGCCTAGCCGGTCCAGTAGAGCCGGGTAGGATGTGGCCTTGAAGCCTCTGAGCATAGCCCAGTGGGCTAGCATCATCGTCGGAGCCGCGCCGATGGCGCCGCACAGGCATCCCATCTTCACATGCTTCCTCACCATGTTCTCCAGCTGCTTGTAGTCCCTAAGATTGACAGATCCTAACATTCCTCCCTACATGCAAATATGATGATTGTTTTTTAGGAAAAAGATAGAAAAGAGGATTGTGCATGAAGACCTCTTGCAGATCAGCAAACCTAATATTACATGAAGGATTGCCAATACTATAGTTAAGCCAATTTACATGGGGAAGCGGGATTCTTTTTATTGCTGTATAGAATCCCTATTCAAAATTACTGCAGTTCCTTTTCGGGGTCCGAATCCCTTCTAAGGTTTGGATTGACGTCGGAAATGCAAAAGAGGGCTTGACCGCAGCTTCTACATCGATCAATGCACACAACTACCAGTTAATAATTTTATAGTTTTTAATCATCAAAGAAATTACAGTGAAAAATGTACTGATTAAAATCATAGGAAAAAGAAAATCACGACATCCTAAATTGCAAAATAAAGTGTAGCCCGTGAGTTTGAAGTTTGAACACCCCCCAACTGCATGCAATCACTGCAGCCAAATTGCCCACGATTTAAAATCATGGAACAAACTCAATACTAGTAAAATAAAAACTAGGATGTAGACCACAAGAGCTATACGTCAGCCGACTGAAAATAAGTGTGTAAAAGTAGAAAAACTGTCGACGCCGTTTGGAGGCTGAAGATGAAGCCTTGGTCGTCGGATCTTGATCTAACGGTTACCATACAAAACTAACTTATCCCATTGCAAATTTGAGCTGCAATGGGATATGTTTCTAGCTAGCCACTTCCATTGCAGACACTAAGATGAGAATGGTTCCTGCACTCTAGTTTAATTACCGTGGAGGGACAAATTAAGGGACATGCCGGTAGGACGATGAGATCGAATTCCTCGCTATCAATATCGGCGACGCTTTTGTCGGCGACGAACCTGACCTCGTGAGCGGCCTCCACGACGAGGCCCTCGGACGCGGTGGCTACGGAGACACTTGCGCCGGAGCGGTCGAGGATGTCGGCCACGGCGGTCGCCTCGAGTGGCTCCGTGCCGGCGGCCACGGCCATGAGCACCCTCTTGGCCGGCTCGGATCTGGTCAGACCGCCGCCGCCGACGGGACGCGAGACGAGCTTACAGCAACACCAGGATACCGCACGCCTCGCCAGAGATGAAGCGGCCGCGGCGACGGCGACGGCGGGGGCACAACAGCAGCTGCAACATCCCCCAGCTTGCTGTCGGTAATAAGCAAGCGTGCAGGGATACTTTAGTCACACCCACACAAAGATAAGGTCTAGTGCTCGATAGAGGATGGTGGTTGAGAGTACGCACCGGAGGCAGGACAGGTTCAGAGTCCTCGTCGGCGGCGACGAGCTTGATGTTGTAGGCGGCCACGAAATCCTCTGGAGCCGGGGCGACTGCGGCCATCGGCGGCGTCGGCGTTCTTTTTCCCGGCCGGCAGATGGTCTCCTCTTTGCAGTGCGCTGTAAACAACATACTTGGCAGTCTGCACATGGTCAGTTACACGTGAGATCAACGTAAACAGTACCAGTATACACGTGGTACCAGTGTGGAGTTGGTGACATGCATGTCCATCCACGTATACATTGATGGTTGTGCCACCTAGCTAGCCAAGCTTTTGTTTCCTTTTTCCCTACAACAACTGTACTTTCATTTCTTGGATTTACATTTGTCTATGTTTTTTTATTAATTCAAAATGAACCATCAAAAGATACAAAACACAGTAAACATGCATCTATTCTTTATATAAGTGAAGTGCATACAATCAACATTAACTCACATAAAATAAATGACATAGACAAATATAGAAATCGTAAAAGACCAGTGTCTAGGTGAAGCAAAAGAAGACTCCAAAGTGATAAAAAATGATCCAAGTTATAAAAACAGACATATGCACCACACATTGGCAGACACTCTATGATAGGGAAGAAAAACTTATATGATATGATCGTACGACTCATCCGTCCTTCGGAATCGTCGAGTTCGCCGGTTGTTGGAATCGAGGCACTATTTGGAAACTGCTTATAAATAGATATGGATTCTGTGACGCACCTAAAAGGGCGTGCTCCACAGAATTATTTATGTGGCGCATGTGATGTTGTGCGCCACAGAAATATAGAAATTATTGTGGCGCATGTAGAACCCGCGCGCCACTAAATTTTGAATTTCTGTGGCGCATGCTGTCACCATGCGCCACTGAATTGTGTGCGGAACCCACCACTGCGAGTTGGTCCATTTTCTGTGGCGCATGTGGCCTCGTGCGCCACAGCAAGCCCTATAAGTACACGAGTCGCGGCCTCCCTCAAACCCTATCCCCCACTTCTCCCCCACCCCCGATCCCATCTAGCTAGGTCGTCGCCGCCGCCACGAACCGCACCGTCTCCGGCGACCCCCCGCACCCCTCCGATGTGCTTTCCCTTCTCCCTCCCTCCCTCTCTCTCTCTCTCTCTCTCTCTCTCTCTCTCTCTCTCTCTCTCTCTCTCTCTTTCAGCACGCCTCTCTCTCCCCTCGCTGGAGCCCTCCATCGATCGGGTGGCGGCTTGACCTCGACGAATTCGCTCGCAGCAGTAGTTGCGGCGCCGCCTCCGCCGTCCGCCGCTGCTCCTCCGTCCCTGGCATCTCCCGTCACTCAGGTATGAGCTTCCTAGCCCCTGGCCAGTTCACAAAGTCCACATGGCATCTCCCGTCCACCGCTAGCTGCTCCTTCATCCCTCACCTTGTTTTGTTGTGCTATGATATGCAATGAATTTATTCTTTGAAGGTAACAAATTTGGCTAGGTGATAAGGTAAGTTTTTGTTGTTGTTGTTGTTGTTGTTGTTGTTTTGCAAATTTGGCACGAAGTGGTTATTTAGTGCTTTAGTTCAAGAGGTACTGATTATCTATGCGGCTTTAGATCTTACATCTTAGTAGTATCAGATTGCTTTGCTCTTTTTTAAATTACAGTATGACGTGTTCTCATCCGAGGTAGCTCAGCATTGTTATATGCAAGGGAACTAGAAATCATAGATCTACCTGTTTTGAACCGAAGTAATGCTGAAGTTGTTCCTGCAGCACAACAAGCCATATGGTGCTTAAAAGTGCTAGGTGTAATTTACACATCCCCAATTTCGCTTTTGGGTACAATAGAATATTTATTTTGTTTGTCTAGTGTTGGAAATCATCGTCTGTGATTTTCTAGTGCTGGAATTATCACTCCATTCCATGACAGAAGTAGTTACCCCACTAGAAGATATAATCGTAACGGTTGTATCCACCTACTTGGCCAATCTCAACTTTTGTCCTGAGTTCTGCACACATGGTTGCGCGCAAGTCTATATTATTCTCTCTCTTTGTACGCATCAAAATGATGTATTCTTGCTTGAAAATTTCACTGAAGTTCATTCATTACGATATAATAACATGTACACTTGCAAATTTTTATGCTCAAATGAACAAAAAAGAGTCTATGAAGGTAGCCTTTTAACGAGTTTGTGTATGCGCACAGGTCAGACAACCTCCAAATCAAATATAAAGCTTGTTCTATACGGAGCCGATCTCAATTATAACGATTCGGCTAGAATTGCTTTATCAAGTACCCTACTGTTAAGAGAACCTCCCACAATATAACGGTAGTCACATATCTAACGCAACATATACTGATGGCTTCTAATCTATTCTTATGGCCTGCCTACTTTGCTCGCCATGTTTTAAAATGGTTTTATGCATCTATAATTAGTTGTTCGGTTAGCATTAGATTCCTCAAGCAGTGCAACTTAACTCTCCTTTGGCTACACATTCCAATTTCATGTATGTTGTGCCACTTGGAGAGTGTGAGGAACTCTTAGATTGTTTTTCATGGTTCAGTAGAGATCCTGTTATGCCTTTGATTGTCTTTCAGCCGCTTGTTTATAAGGAATGTAGTAGTTATATTCCTTCCATTTACAATTGACATATTGGGAAATCTCTTATAATAATATATTTACCTATATGTTTTTGTGAGTTGTAACCACAATAAGCTATGCATATGTCAAGATCTGAAAGTTTTTAGTGTTTGCTTCTCCTTCTGAAAACAATATTTTGTTTTGATTTGTAGAACCCTCTAGTAAGGATGCTCATTGGCGTGCGAAAGTCCTTTGTGGATACTTGCACGACGAACGAAGAAATTGGTTACTTAAAGTATGCACTAGAGATATTGTATGGTATTTCTTCTACCAAAATCAGAGCTTTTGGGACCTATGTGTAGTTAATGATTCATAGCTGCAGTTATTTTGTCCTAAAGATACAACAATATTTAAGACTTAAGACTTATGTATGGAAATTTAAATAATGTTTTCCTAGAAAGCATTTTTCTTTCTTGCATTGATTCTCCATGCTATAAGCCACGCCTATCCTAGATGTTTGTACAATATATAATCAATGTTTAGTCAAACAATCTATCTTAGGGGTTGCTATTAACCTTTGCCTCTCTTTAGGCTTAGGTGGTAATAAGGAGAGACTGAGGGAGGAGGAAGAGGAGATCCTCCTGGTGTTCAAGGTGGTCACTCAGATCCCAGCTGGCCGGCGACCCCTCTATCTCCACGCCACTGCGAGTTATTCAGAGACTTACCATCCATTCCCCAAACCTAGTGCATATCGTCAAAGGTAGTAGCTAAAATTATTGTGTTTATTTACTTCAATGCAAAGGATCCATGTTATAGAAATAAATTGCTCCAATTCATGTCATTTAGAAGTATATGCAATCTTGGACTGGGTGCAAAAATTGTGTTGTATAGCATTCTTTAACTGATTGCAAATCAAGGTTCGTTCTTTGGTCAGATGACCCTAGATCCTTTAACTGACTGCAAACTAAAGCAACTTATGCAAAAAATTGTGTTGTAATATTGCTCTTCATGTTTGGTATGATAAGGTCGTCAAACAATTACTCAAATATAGAGCTACAATCTCTACGTTTGGTATAAGAAATTTTCAAAACAATTACTGAAGCTTGGAGCCACATCATGTAGATGATCTATAAGCCACATGGGTTGGTATCTTCTTCAATTTTCTTCTATTTCCTTTCCAAGGAAACTTATATGTGGTCTCTTTGTGTTAGTGTGACTTTCAATTACGAAATATCATGAAGCTAAGAATGAAATGTTGTTGTACAATTTCCTTTTCTTTTGCAAAAATATAATAAACTCCGCCATATTTTTACATTACTATTCAAACCTAAGATTCCTCTGCTTTTAGTTGCTACTCAATTAGGGATTTTTATTCGAGTTTCTTCTGATGTTTGTTGCTACGAAGTTAGGGATTTAAATTCAAGTTTTCGATGATTATCTTACATCTGTCTTTTGTACTCTGAATTAGCATTTATATGTTGATGCCATGAGATTGTTGTTAGTTTATCCTCAACGTTTATTCTCAGAGAAGTCATATACAAAATTCTTTTGTACTCTAAAGTAGAATTTATTTGTCGAGAGAGAAATAAAATTTATTTATAACATGCCTCTCCATTTTTGTGGAAGAGGAGTATTCCATTCTTGTGTACTCAATATTTTTTAGAGGGAAGATAGTTTACGAAAAATTACTATATCATTGAAGATATGCCAAAGAATTTAATATGAACTCACATCAAATCATCAATATTAATAATGTAGATGCTTCACTAGATCATAAGAGCGATGTTTCAATTTTTGATTGTCTTCTAGCAATTAAATACATATGTGTGTTTTTTTTAAGTTAGAGGAAAGGTCACCTCCTTCTCACATCATTTTTGTTGGCATGTTAAAAAATGTTTTTTTTACTTTTTGAAACAATTTTCTATATATGTATAGGTTCTTACTATATCTGATATAAAAAAGGATCTAGGTTATATCAAGACATTTGGGGCACGGGGCATTGAGAAATGTAGGTACTCTTCGAATTTCTTGTTGCATATGCTCTCTGTCATCCTTCTAGGATGCCGTTGAGACACACTTTTCTTAGATATTGTCTGATTTTTTGTAGTGTGTAATATGTTTTGTTCAGGGGGGATCTTGCCTGCCTTTGGTTATAGATGGCTGACATAGACACCTCAATGTTGTTTCTTTCTTTTAATAGGTATGTCGTCACACTACATTTGTCTCAATTGTTAATATCCATCCGTCGTGTTACTAGCCATATGTTCTTGTTTCAACAACCAGGTGAATTTGAGTAGTTTGATAAATTATTATCATGTACTGCCTTCGTTCCAAAATAACTGTCTTAGCCTTTAGTACAAATTTATACTAGAGCTAGTAAGAAGTTGAGACAGTTATTTTGGAACGGAGGAAGTACTCTTTAGATTCAAGTTGTTAGATTTTTCAATGGTGTTAGTGGCATATCTTCTAGAATGACTTATACCGATGAGTTATTCCTCTCAAAGCTCGAGCGATATTTTATTTCCGTATCCTATTACTTTCAAACATGTTATACATGCCAAACATAATAAAGATACATCTTGCAAAGAAGCCTTCCTTCGATAGCTATATTTTTTTTTAAAATGTGAAACCATTAAACGGTTAAATGGTTGTATCTATTATGATGATGGTAAGTAACTAACTATATGATTATAATGACATTTGGGATGCTTTTGTTAATCTTCAGCACATTTCTCTTGGTTAGATGGTTGTGTCTTTTTCCCGGTGTCACTGATATTGGGATGCTTTTGTTGTACATAAAAATATTTTTCCTCTAATTTTTACTTAACTTTTGGGCAGCATCGTCACCACATATCTAAACGCAGTTTATTGAATGCATATTTGATCCTTTTTTTGTTCTTTTGACTGCAGTTCATAATTCTGCGACTTTTGGGCAGCTTCATCTCCACAGATCTGAAAGAAGTTTATTGAATGCATATTCTATTTATTTATTTTCTTTACACTGCAGATGTAATTCTGTGCCTTTTCGACAAGGTCATCTCCATAGGTTTGAAGGAAGATCTGTAGCACATGTAAGATGTCCATCCTATATTCTTTGAACTACTATTCATGTCATTGGAAACTTTTTAAGTTCATCTTGTCCATAGTAACAAGTGTTATTTAATGAGTCTTTGTGCAAGTACTAACCTGTTCACTTGCCGTAGTAGGCCCATTGATCTGCTAAAGTGTTATATTTTGATCATGCTCATGTGTTTCTATAATGAATATAACCAGCCCTATTATGTATTTCTCAGGCCCTCGTGCTTAATTCTCTGGGATTGTCAGTAATATCTTTCGGTACTCTAATATTTCGCTGATTATATAGCTTTGAAGCTGTAAAATCCATCTTTGATACTTAGAAATTCATTATATAAGATGATTTCAAGAGAAGTTTTTGCATCTACCATTTGTTGTTAATAATATTTGTATTGCCATTCATGCAATGCAAGAGGTGGTACTAAGATTAGTCCCATACTTCAAGTGTGCAAGGAGTTGGAACTGACGTTTGACGGACGTGAGGCAACATCGAGCGGGGTTTATGTCCCATGCAGACCAAGCGCAACGGCACGACATGGATCCACCTCATCAAAACTGGCTGGCATGGAAAACACATCATGGTGCTCTGGGAGAACCATTCATGGCCCGGTATGAGGTACACCATGATCTTCATAAGTTTCCTCATGGAAGATTGATGTCTCCATTCTCCACTTTTTTCTCTGCATCCTCGAGGATTACTTCCTGTGATATGCATGTTGGATTTGGCGCCCAACTCCCCATAGCCATGCTCTCAAACTTTGTGCATCTATGCGAGATGTTCATTGGTGTTCTTATTTCAACGGTGCTATGGTACCACTACTTCATCTTTCATAGCTAGGAGTTGAGCGGGCTTGCCAGGATTAGTAAGTTCTTCCTCCGCGACCATATCAAGGAATATTATGTACTCCCACTGTTCTAAATTACTTGACGTGGCTTTAGTTCAAGTTTAAATCATGCTTGAGCTAAAATGATGTCAAGTAATTTGGAACAGAGGGAGTATAATATGAGATCAAAAGCAAATGGGGCGAATGTTGCGCATGTTGGTGCTACACAGAGGCCAACAAGACAGTCTCGCTTGGGGTGCCCATAGAGTCAACGCCTGATGCGCAAGAGATGATAACAGCTTCTATCCCTTCGTTGGTTACCCCAATTAGAAGGTGAGATGTAGATAGTGGCAAATTTCTCTTGGTGAAGATACCAAGGTTTATGTCCCCATGGGACTCCGAAGACGACAAGTAGGTGTAAAGTAAACAATGGCATCGTTTTAAGACAAAACTTGCTTCCTTGACTTGGAACTGCACACAAATACAAATAACTTTGGTCCCAACGAAGTTCAGAGAGGTTGTCAATTTCTCCGGCCTTGCTGTTTACAAAGGATCAACGCAACAAATAATGATAATGATAATTGCAACTAGAAAGTAAAAGCAAGAAGTAAATTGAGGGTGTAAACAATGATGGAAATATGGACCAGGGTCCCATGATGTTCCCTAGTGATGTCTCTCTCCCAAAAGACGATAAACAGTTATGCAAGGTAAACAAATTAGAGCTGGGCAATTGACAGGATTAAAAACGCACCGCAATGCTAACTATGCTACAAAATAAAGGAAGAGGCTCAAAAGCACGGGCGGTACGCCAAGATAAGTAAACTGAAATTCATCTGCATCTAGTACTAATCATCCACCTTGAGATATCTATCCAAAACATCTCGCTAGTATTTCGTTGCGAGTCCCATCCAAAGTGTAAACCCAAAGCAACAAACAATTGCATTAAAAGAACTTTGCGTAAAGTAAACAATTCTTGCAACTGCGGTTACAAGCACCGTTTTTCCCCCTTGTGGAAACAACACATCCCCTAGATTGATGTTTCTGTCAGTCAAGCTAGTCATCAGGGGGCATGAACCCAAAATCAAGCATAACGCTCCCTCTTGGAGTCAGTACCTACTACTTGACCAAAGCAATAAACAGCAACGGAGAACATGCAATAATTACTCAAGAACAAAAATATAAAATATAAGAACCAAATATATTACTCATCACAATCTGAACATACTCTCATAATCAATCAGATCCTAGGAAACTCAGCATAGCAACAGCAGAAAGAATTACATATGTGCCCTGATCATGTAGGGCAGCTCACAAGGTCTAATCCATGAAGAACAAAGAGGGGGAGTGGACATCACATAGCTACTGATCATGGACCCATGGTCCAAGGTGGACTACTCACAGATCATCCGGGAAGCGTCCATGGTGGTGGAGAAACTCCCGGAGGTCAATCCTCCCTTCGACAGGGTGCCAGGAAGAGGTCTTCTGGTGCTCCCGATCTTGGAAGCGCGGCGGCGGCGGAACAGAGGCGAGATCGCGAAAAAAGGGTTCTGTATTTGGGGGTTTTGGGACGAGACAGATATATAGGAGAAGGGGGGCAGCCAGGCGGCCCCCTGGCGCGGTCACACCCTAGGCCGCGCCCATAGGGCGCCTGGAGCCTTGGTGGGTCCCCTCTGCCCCCCCCCCCTTCTTCGGGACTTTGAAAGTTTCCGTTGCGGCGATTTTTTATACATTTTTCCCGGAATTTTTCTGGCATTTTACGTAATGGGAAAACCTGAAATAAAAAGACAGCAGAAAACAGAAACTGGCACTGGGGTACACTGAGTTAATAGGTTAGTCCAAATATGATTAAAAGTGTATCTAAAGCATAGCAATATCACCCAAAACATGCCTGGAGCAAGCAGAAAATACGTTTAGGACGTATCAGCGCCGTCGAGAGTAGTCCGGCAGAACGTCTGCGCCTTAGATAGAGATCTTCGCTAGATTACGGGCTGTGTCAGGCACCTCCTCGAGCAAGGAATCATCATGACTATGGCACTCGCTGAGTTCATCCACCGTAGATTTGTGCCTCTACAGTGTTGCAAGCACGCAAGCATGCAAGCCTACATGATGTATGCATGAGCACTAATTGCACCCATCCATAATGCAAAAGAACACTTGCTCTATCCATGATTGCATCACTACTATCTTATTGCCACAACAGACGCTCACCCTAGCCATAATTGCATCACCACATGTGCTCTTTTTAGTCATAAAGCTACAGATGGATCTATCCATGCGATAACATACATACAAAAGAAATGAGATGTGCGGCTGGTTTCTTTTGAAAAATAGATATAGGCCTGATTCCTTCACAATGAAGATATATGAATGCCATTAAATACTATTCACTTGCCGAAATAGCGGTGGGGCAGGGATTTAACGAAGCGTTGGGATAATGCATTCTCTGAGTGGGAAGAGAGAAACTGGGAAAGAAACACCCAGGTCAAGCCCAAAATCACTAAGACCAGGATGGGTACAATCAGTGCTCATGCATATATCATGTAGGCTTGCATGCTTGCAACACCGTAAGATCAAATTCACCAGCATGCATTGCCCCATTTATTTAATGAGATATCCTCATGACATGTGGAACTCTTGTTATGCTTGGAAGCATGTTATATACCGGCGAAGCTGTTACAGGTTATAATGGTACTTAGCAAAGCCGATCTATTTTTCTAAGCACCTTGTATCGTACATGGTTTTACATGGCATTTACACTGAAAACTGAAGAATCATAAGAGATTATGTCTCCTTCCACTCCCGCACTGAAAGTCCAAAATCCAAATATATGTTAGCTTTGCATAAAACATTACACGGACTCTACTCCATAAAATATTATCCTTTTCTGATGTCATCTTCTATATAGTGTCTATCTTTTTCCCTTGGTAATGGTCTCACCCCAAAAGAAGATATTAGATCCATCATAAACATCGGTAACCTCAGTTTGCTCCTCATAGAGTTACTATAATGGAAAGGCTATCATTTTTAATTCTTGATCACGATCCGGCTTCCCTGATGACCATGTAGACAATGCTTACTAAATTCAACTTCAAAGGTGACTATTTAAATTCCCAAGTATCTCCTTTTTGCATCTCTTCCCCTACCTGTTCAAAAAGGAAGTTGTTTTTAGAGGGAGAATAAAAGATAATAAGTACATCATTTGGATTTGATACCAAGTTGCGCAAGATTTTGCATATACTATAAAAAATATATCATTTGGATGTGTTATGGTTTTTGTGGCTATAAAAATGTATATTATATTATTGTGTCAATCATTTCTTTCCTATGCACAATTTCACTGGATCTTTGTTGATGTTGATAGAAAAACTGCAGCAAAGCCATAGCTAACTATTCCCTTAAGCATACAGTTCTCCTTTTCTTTCTTATATTGCAGGATAAATTCCTTTTGTAAATTTATCACCCCCTTGGTTTTGTCTAGAACAGTTTATTTCTTTTCTTCTCTTGGATTTTCTTTCTTCATTGTATCAAAGAATAGCACCTGTGAGTGAAAATCCCATATACGTCATCTGAAATGGTATTGCTTCTGAACAATTAAAGTTATTCTTCATTAATGGAGGAACTTATTCACCATATTAGTCCCTGTAGTTACTGTTATAAAAAAATTTATATAAATATTAACCCTTTTATTGTTTGTGTGCTTAAGTTACCGCCAGAATTGGCACATATTTCCATGTATAACTCAGAGATTGATCCGATTGACTGTCACTGGTGGAAAAACAGGCTTCCGTCCAGCCCCATAAGTCGCGAAGCTGTAGGAACCGCGACTAATGGGACCCTTAGTCGCGGTTCTGGAGGTGAACCGCGACCAAAGGCCTGGGCCCAGGCCGCTCGGTGGCCAGCTGGTGCACGTGAGGGGCTTTAGTCGCGGTTCGCCAGGACAACCGCGACTAAAGGCCTTCGGGCACCTTTAGTCATGGTTTGCCAGGCCAACCGCAACTAAAGCCCCTCCCCTATATATACCCATCCAGCAGCCAACACTTAGCCATTTGGAGCCATTCTCTTCACAAGTGGGTGTAGGTTTGCTTTTGGTTCCTCTTATGCACATAAGGTGTTTGATGAAATGCCCCAAGAGCATGAAACAAACATGACATGAAGTGTTGGAGCCACACTCCTCGATCGCGGTTAGCAACTTGAACCTTTGATGTGTCATTGATAAAATATGCATGTGTGTAGTTCATTGTTTAATTTATATTGTTTGTAGCTAGTTAGTTTAACAAATGCATGATGGTTAATTATATATTTTATATTATAATAATGCAGATGAATCGGCAATGGATGTACGGTAACCGACTCTCCGGCGAGTTCACTACGGGTTTGAAAGATTTCCTCGTAGTGGCTAATGCGAACAAGCGGGGGGGTTTTGTTATCTGTCCATGTGTTAACTGTAAGAATCAGAACGGTTACTCTTCCTCAAGAGATGTTCACATGCATCTGCTTCGGCACGGTTTCATGCCAAGCTATAATTGTTGGACCAAGCATGGAGAAAGAGGGGTTATAATGGAAGAAGATGAAGAAGGGGATGATTTCATCGATGAAAGCTATCTTGCTCATTTCGGTGATACTTTCATGGAGGATGCTGAAGGTGAAGGGGAAGGTGAAGAAGAGGCACGTGATGATCCCGTTGATGATCTTGGTCGGACCATTGCTGATGCACGGAGACGCTGCGAAACTGAAAAGGAGAGGGAGAATTTGGATCGCATGTTAGAGGATCACAGAAAGGCGATGTACCCCGGATGCGATGATGGTCTGAAAAAGCTAGGCTGCACACTGGATTTGCTGAAATGGAAGGCAGAGGCAGGTGTAGCTGACTCGGCATTTGAAAACTTGCTGAAAATGTTGAAGAATATGTTTCCAAAGGATAACGAGTTGCCCACCAGTACGTACGAAGCAAAGAAGGTTGTCTGCCCTCTAGGTTTAGAGGTTCTGAAGATACATGCATGCATCAACGACTGCATCCTCTACCGCGGTGAATACGAGAATTTGAATGAATGCCCGGTATGCATTGCATTGCGTTATAAGATCAGAGGCGATGACCCTGGTGACGATGTTGAGGGCCAGAAACCCAGGAAGAGGGTTCCCGCCAAGGTGATGTGGTATGCTCCTATAATACCACGGTTGAAACGTCTGTTCAGGAACAAAGAGCATGCCAAGTTGTTGCGATGGCACAAAGAGGACCGTAAGTCGGACGGGGAGTTGAGACACACCGCAGATGGAACGCAATGGGTAAAGGTGGACCAGCAATACGGAATGACAATGGTGGATTTCAACAATCTTGGTTACCTTGACGAACCATTCGTCCTAGCGAAAGATGTCGCTCAGGTTTTCTATGTCAAGGACATGAGTAGCAAACCGAGGAAACGGAAAGATAAGAAAACGATCAGTACATCATGCGATGATCCAAAGCGCCACATTGTTCTTTCAGGGAAAAGAAACATCGTGGGAGTGGAGGACAAGACAGACATGTCAGAAGATTATAATATGTTTGCTGAAATTCCGCCCTTCAAAGTGAACACCGACCCAAGCATTAAGTTAAATGATGAGGATGCTCCATGGATACGGCACAACCGTAAGCAAGCAGGGACACAAGGAAAGAAATGATGTGTAATAATTTATTGTATCAAACTTTGTTGAATGGATCATGTGAATTATATTACCCGTGATGTGTTTGGTGTCCATTTTCGAATGATTCAATTGACTCGAGAAGCCATGAGAGAGTGATGAGAGATTGTAGAGATGTGATAATGCTGGCCAAGCCGGGCTACATATATGTAGTGACAAATGGCGGGAAAAATGGGAGCGGGAAGACAGGAGGCGGGAAGAAAGTGGCGGGAAGAAAGAGGCGGGAAGAAATTGGCGGGAAGAAATTGGCGGGAAGAAAGAGGAGGGAAGACAGGGAAGAAATGGCGGGAAGACGAGGCGGGAAGAGGGGGTCGGCGGAAAGACAGAGGCGGGAAGAGGGGGCCAACGAGAAGACAGAGGCGGCCGGGAAGAAATTTTGAATTGAATTAGTTTTATTTTTATGAATTTTTTGATATATTATTTGTATTTTTAAAATTTTGAATTGAATTAGTTTTATTTTTATGAATTTTTTGATATATTATTTGTATTTTTAAAATTTTGAATTGAATTAGTTTTATTTTTATGAATTTTTTGATATATTATTTGTATTTTTAAAATTTTGAATTGAATTAGTTTTATTTTTCTGATTTTTTCTGTATTTTTAACAAAAAGTAATTCAAAAACACCTTTAGTCGCGGTTGTCCTCGCCAACCGCGACTAAAGGTCTGTGCGCGCGCGGGAACGAAAAGCCTTTAGTCGCGGCTCTCCTCCCCAACCGCGACTAAAGGTCTGTGCGCGCGCGGGAACGAAAAGCCTTTAGTCGCGGCTCTCCTCCCCAACCGCGACTAAAGGGAGCCGTTAGTCGCGGCTCTCCTCCCCAACCGCGACTAAAGGGGGGGGCTATAAATAGTTTCCTGAACCGGTCGCTCCACACTTCGTCTTCTTCGCGCGCCGCTCTCCGCCCCGATCGATCTCGCTCGCCGCGCCTCGCCGTCGCCGTCACCGCGCCTCGCCGTCGCCGCACCTCGCCGTCGCCGCACCGTCCGAGTCGAGGTATATGGCCTGGGGCACGCACTTGGGGAGCAGGTCGGCGAGGTAGTTCCTGGCGTATGCATATACACAATTGGGGACATGGGCGGCGACGGCTCATTGTGGATGGTGAGGGACGCGGCGCCCTTGCGTCCTGGCCCTGGAGCTGCGCGGCTGCAGCGGCTCGTCGCGTCGCTCCTGTCGGACCAGAACCTCCGGCCTAAACAGTGCAAGATAGTCGTCGATCACAACGCCGGCCGCCTGAGCTTCATCCGTGGGCACGTCCGGCCAGCTGCTTCCACTGCCGACGGTGCTCCGTTTTA
The DNA here is from genome assembly GCA_950022295.1 of Bromus sterilis. Classification (NCBI taxonomy): domain Eukaryota; kingdom Viridiplantae; phylum Streptophyta; class Magnoliopsida; order Poales; family Poaceae; genus Bromus; species Bromus sterilis. Next base: position 297,282,557 of record OX465601.1, on the reverse strand, counting down.
GTTTCAGGCCGAGCATCATAATTTAATAATAATTCAAGGCGCCCGATGTATTGCGCATGCAGATAGCTAGCTAGAACTTTGGAGATGACTGAGGCGTGTGTGAGTGAGTGTCTTCTCATTCCGGCGCCAAGAACTTTATATTCGAGATATACATGCATGCATGTTCCTTTCCTCTGTGTTCCTCGGTCTTGTGTAACAGACATAACTTTTTTTGGACGTGGCTAGGTTTCAGTCGAATAAGATTTAATCAAGTCTCAATCATGTCATATACGTAATATGCAAAAAAAAATGAAAAAAAAAACAGTTTTGCATCGATCTTAATGTAAATCTCACGGATATAGCATCGACTGAGACTTAACAAAATCTCAGTCGACTGAGACCTAGCAAGACCGAACTTTTTTTTAGAACGAAGATGTCAAAGGCGTTCGGTTATAAATTAATAAAGCTCACACAGGTCAAATCTTACGAGGTTTTACACTAGCTTCCAAATCGAAGAGATGTGATAATGCATATACACAATTAATTTGTTTTTACTACATGTTTTCAGGACTGACATATGGCGGACGATAGAGCTGACCCGATTATGGACAACTATGATCCGGACGGTGAAGCCCATATGTTCGGCATCATAAACGGCGATATTCTATATGTGCCGACCGGACAAGAAGAAGATGATATCTCTTCGTATCTGAACCTTGACGGTGAAGATGAAGGGCGCCGTCAGCAAGATGATGCCGAAGAAACGTCGATAAACGACGATCTTCAAATGGAAGTAGCAACCACCTCCGGCGCCGAGGTATATATATACATTGCGCCTCTGGTGATACAAACTAACTGATTTGAATAAATATGTGTGTACTAACGCGCGCGACTCTCTTTCTTATTTTAGCCCTCGGCCGGATCGTCGAAACAATCGAGTACGTCGTCAAAGCGTGGCGCAACCAAGACGTTGAAACCAGGAGAAACATACACAATCGAGGTTGTCGAGGAAGCAACCGGCAAGCCGCTGGAGCCCCGCAAGAACGCCACCAAGTTTATCAGCCAATGCGGAGCCATTGTTAGAGACAACGTCTCGATCATCGTCCAGGAGTGGAATGCGCCAAAGAAGGCACGTGTTGGTTTCAGTTTTGTCGATAAGAGAACAAAAAAAGATTGCTTCAACAAGCTTATGGAACATTTCGTTCTACCTCCGGAATACAACAAATTCGATAAGGAGGGTAATAAGATTGAGGCAAACAAGGAGAGGAGGAGGCTAGTCAAACGGTTCGCTCTTCATAAGATGGCCGACGCATTCCGGAAATTCAAGCAAAATCTAGCCCATGACTTTGTCAATCAGAACAAGACTCCGGATTTCAAAGGACAATATGAGAAACTGAAACATGATTGGCCAGAATTTGTGAAGCAAAATAAATCGGAGCAGTTCATTGAAATATCGAAAAAAAATAAGAAAAATGCGGCTAAGAAGGAGTACTATCATATTATGGGGCCAGGAGGGTATCGCCTTTGGGAGCCTAGGCGTGAGAAGATGGAGAACGAGCTGAGGGCGCGAGGAATCCGTCCAGGTACGGAGGGATGGGACCCAAGGGCCAAAAGCTGGTGGTACGGGCATGGGGGAACGCTGAACCCAGAGACAGGGGAGTGTGTTTACCGGGGAAAACTAATTAAACCCACCCAAGCCCTTATTAACGCAATGAGGGATGCTCAAGAGGGGAAGATCAAGTTCAACAGAGAGAACGACGCGCTGACAAAAGCCCTCGGGAATCCTGAACACGGAGGACGTGTACGAGGCATGGGGCACGTTCCGTGGAAAATAGGGTTCCCCCAGAACGATGACCCGTACGGTTACAGAAGCCGTAAGAGAAAGATGGATCGGGAAGCAGATGTTGTGGTGCGGTTGGCATCGGAAATGGATGTATTGAAGAAAACCGTGAATGTACTAGTAGCCGAAAGAGATGCAGCTCGGGCGCAGCATGAAGATCATCCAGTGGATCTCGGAAGCCAGGAGCGGAGAAGCAGCGTGGCTTCCACGGAGGCCCCACCGGCTGGTGCAGATGCACCGACGATCGAAATTACTGCACCGGAGCCTCTGGCGGTCGAAATTACTGCACCGGAGCCTCCTCGCTACCCCGTGGACGATATAAAGGAGATGAAAGAATGTCATCTGTATTATCCTATCGGGAACATGTCCATGAAGGTAGCCATCGGCAGTGCTTTACCATGTTTACCTGGAGCACTCCACCACAACAACCCCATTCAAGTTGGCTATGCTCGTGTCACGGTGGAGGACATAGTCAAAGGGTTTGAGGACCTGGACATTGACATTGCTACACCTGAAGGGGAGAAAAGACTTGGAGATGTCAAGCGCCAGTTCATTCTATGGAAAAAGAAGTTTATCAAGTTTCCAGGCGAGGCGCCAAGGACAACAAGACCACCCCCCTACGGTGGTGGTGGCGGTTCACCTACACCTCCGTCACGTCAGCCGACGCCGCCCCCCAGTCCACAACGTCCGGCGGGTGATCAGCCGCCGCCCCCCAGTCCTCGTCCGGCGGGTGATCAGACGCCGTCCCCCAATCCACCTCCGGCAAAGAAGCAGAAGCAGTCCTGGATTATTAACCCGGACCCTTATGTACCTAAGACCACAAAGGTACCGGAGCCATCACTGAAGCCTCTCCCCACAAGGCCTTGGGAACGTAGTGCCGAGGAAGTCGACGCGGCCGCGGCTGCTGATTTGGAGAAATGGAAGGCGGACTGCAAGAAGAAAAGAGAGCCCGAGCCCAAGCCAGTATTTTCTGATGAGCAAAAGAAGTGGGCTAACTCATTTTTGAGCACACCGTCCCAAGCCGCGAAGAATCTGCCTGACGACTATGCACGTGAACTTCGCAGGCAGGCACTCATGTTCAAGGAGAACAAAGAGCGGGAGAAGGCCGAAAGTAAAAAAAGCGGGAAACAAGTTGCCCAGCTCGGGGAACAAAGTAAACAATCGATTGCCCCGCTTATAGTGGAAGCCGCCGGTCCGGATGCCCCCGAGATCATACAAGCTGCGGCAGCACAGGGATTGACTGTAACGAGTGCCAGAGAACAAGCGGCCAACTTAGGTATTACTCTTCGTGAACTGTTAGGCCTTGATGAGGCGCCAGTGAAGGAGGTAGTAATTACATATGTCAAGAATGGGCCTCTCGTCGAGCCTGCGCAGGAAAAGGATCTACCTCCACAAATGAAAGGTCTGCTGAAATGGTACAAGGGTTACATAAAAAATAAAAACGCCAAAGAATATATTTATGCGGAAGTTAGACATGAGCATCACTTCAAACATTACTATGTACAAATTGAACTGAGTGAATTGTTCCAGCTTTTCAATCTGCGCGAGCTCGACAAATCTATCATCAGTTGCTACGTTCTGTAAGTGATTTATTTCTACCCCATCTCGTTCATATTGCCTGCACTATATATATGTCCTAACTATATTGTTGTGTCCGCTATTATACATGCAGAATGAAGATTAAGGAATGCAGAGTAAGGAACATCCATGATGTTGGGTTCATTGACCCACACATCGTTAATGGACATGTGTTGGAGCATCACCCCGCCGACATGGAGGCAGACCTGTGGCAGTTTCTTACAAAGCAGGAACTCAAAAGTGATATTCTATTTCCTTACCATTTTGGGTGAGTGTTTCTGTCTTGAGCACATTCTCTTTTGTTTACTCCATGCATGGTATGTGGCCGGCTAATCGATGAGTTATGCATGACGTACTGTGCATGTATCGTGTCCGCAGGTTCCACTGGATTCTGCTAGTAATTAAAGTTAACACCTCAGAATGTCTCATCCACGACTCTCTGAATATGGATCCAAAGCTTTGGGGCGGCATGAGAAGAATGCTGCAGAAGTAATTATTTTCATTCATTTGCGCTCTATATCGATCGGCCTATTTCGTTCATTTCCTAATATCAAGTAACTAATAACTCTCTTGTTCATTTAATTTTCTTTGCCTCGTAGGGTTTGGAGACGGTTCGTAGATACAAAGGTCGGTGAATTCAAAAAAGAGCTAGAATTCAAAAGGTCAAAGGCTAAGAATGCTGGGGATATTCAGCCAGCGGGGACCAATCTATGTGGATACTATGTCTGTGAGATGATCCGGAGATACACCTCTGAGCGGGTTCCGAGTGATACCAATGCTCAGAGGAATAACCTCCGGATGATGCTTAGTCCAGAAGCTCCCTTCCGACCACTTCAAGAGGAACTAGCTGGATGGTTCAGCAGGGAAGTCCTCCATCCTAAAGGAGAACACCATTACGAGGACGTAGAACTTTATATGCATTAAATTATGTATGGAAACTTGTTCAAAATTGTATATGGTCATCCGATGATATTGAATATATATTGTATATTCCTCTTGAATTCTTTTTGGTTCTAATTTCAAATTTGTTTGAAATTGTACATTCATATGCATGTATGTAGTACCGTAGAATATGTGAAACTCCTTCAAAATTAAAATAAAGCACAAAAGAAATAAAACAATACAAATTAAACAGAAAACAGGTTTAGGGGGGGGGGCTAAAACCCTAAACCTGTGGCGGCCTTTAGTCGCGGTTGTCCAGAAGAACCGCGACTAAAGGTCCTCCGCCCCGACGGCCGCCTGGCGCCCACGTGGACGGGCCGTTAGTCGCGGTTCTTAAGCAACCGCGACTAAAGGTGGGGGGCTTTAGTCGCGCTTATTTGGTCGCGGTTGCGCAACCGCGACTAATGGCAGTTGCGAACCGCGACCAAAGGCCTTTTTTCCACCAGTGTGTAAGTGTAATACTTGATGTACAAGTCTAAGTCAGTATAAATAGAGTACAGACCATTGGGTGATGACCACAACAATCAATCCCAAAACCTAGCTACTTTCGCAATCATGTTCAAATATTGTTATATTAATACACCAACCTCAACGTATTATTGCAACAAGTGAGTGTGTGTATATCTTCTAAGGATTTTAATTTTTTTTCTATTATAGTAGCCTTGTCAATAGCACACATTAGATGTCCATTGAATTGGAAGGCAGAACCTCAGTTCCTCTTACTCAGTGAAACAAAGCCTTTAAAATAGTTTCATGAATATAATGTTTAAATTATACATGGAAATATGTGCCAACTCTGGTGGTAACTTAAGCACACAAACAAAAAAGCGTTAATATTTATAGAAAGTTTTTATAAGAGTAACTAGCAGGGACTAATATGGTGAATAAGTTCCTCCATTAATGAAGAAGAACTTGAGCTGTTCAGAAACAATACCATTTCAGATGACTTATATGGGATTTTCACTCACAGGTGCTATTCTTTGATACAATGAAGAAAACAAAGTCCAAGAGAAGAAAAGAAATAAGCTGTTCTAGACAAAACCAGGGGGGAGTGCTAAATTTACAAAAGGAATTTATCCTGCAATATAAGAAAGAAAAGGAGAACTGTATGCTTAAGGGAATAGTTAGATATGTCTTTGCTCTAGTTTTTCTACCAACATGAACAAAGATCCAGTGAAATTGTGCATAGGAAAGAAATGATTGACACAATAATATAATATACATTTTTTATAGCCATTCAAAAACCATAGCACATCCAAATGATAGTTTTTTTTCTAGAATATGCAAAATCTTGCACAACTTTGTATCAAATCCAAATGATGTACTTATTATCTTTTATTCTCCATCTAAAAACAACTTCCTTTTTGGACAGGTAGGGGAAGAGATGCAAAAAGGAGATACTTGGGAATTTAAATAGTCACCTTTGAAGTTTAATTTAGTAAGCATTGTCGAGATGGTCATCAGGGAAGCCGGATCATGATCAAGAATTAAAACTGATAGGCTTTCCATTATAGTAACTCTATGAGGAGCAAAGTGAGGCTACCAATGTTTATGATGGATCTAATACCTTCTTTTGGAGTGACACCATTACCACGGGAAAAAGATAGACACTATATAGAAGATGACATCAGAAAAGGATAATATTTTAAGGAGTATAGTCCGTCTAATGTTTCATGCAAAGCTAACATATAATTGGATTTTGGACTTTCTATCCGGGAGTGGAAGGAGATATAAAGACTCTAGAAATACATGTGAACAACATCATTAGTATTTTTCTTTTGCTTCTTCAGTTTCCAGTGTAAATGCCATGTAAAAACTTTGAAGAGGTTACCAAAACCTGGATCTTTATAACAATAGATGAAATGGGCCGGCCATCACACCTTCTTTCGCTCGTCTCCGTGTGAGAAACAACATCAAACCGAGGTAGGTGTATAAGGAAAATATCGCTCAAAAAATGTGTAAAAGGGAAATGCTGTCCTTGATGATATTTGCAATCTGACGCAAACCAACAAGGAGCCCCTCACAAACAATGTTAGCTAGGAAATGATTTCACATATTTCACTGGCATTTTGTTTCATATTTTCAGCTGCCAAATCTATTTTATGTTATTTGTTTTCACCACCCAGTATTTTATTTAGTACTAATTTCAGTTTTATTCATTATTTCTAACATGTGTTGTATTTATTTTAATATAAATTCATTTCCATCTAGAAAGCACAGCACTAAAGAGCCAAACACATGAACTCATTTCAATCTGATTTCTTTCTACCCAGTTCCCACTAACAGGATAAAATTACAATTGCTAGTGCTTTATTGAAATTTAATCCAAAAATTGTAGGTATCACTTATATAGCTATAAATAAATATCAGAAGAAATCGCCCACTAGGGCAGGCCCATTGGCGGGAGGTAGGAAAAATTTCCACTGGGGTTGGTTTGGGAACCTTCTTCCCCTGTTTTGAAACCTTTGCTCGATTTTGGGAAGGTTACATCCGACTTTTTTTATTTCTATTTTTATTCATATATTTCGGTTTTATTTCATATCTTGATGTTTTCTTTAAGTTTTTTCTATTTTCTTCTGTATTTTTCTGGTTATTTTACATATTTACTCAATAACGTTGAAAACTTGACCAAATTAGAGGCCCATATAGGAATAGTCGAGTTTTTTTCTCAAAGAATTGGATGTTTTCAAGAAGAGAAAAATAATTTAATTCAAACAATGCTTCATTCCACATGGTTAACTAAGATGTTTTTGTATTTTGAATTTGGTTTCAGTGAGGCCGGCCAATGGTATATGTGTATAGCCGAAAATTCGAATAAGCCAAGTGTTAGCGTACACACAAAAAGCAAGAATATGCCATCCAAACTTGATAAATTATATCATGCTCCGCGCGTTGTTGCTGAATAGTTGCTAAAAATTGCATAAATAGTGGCTACAAAAGCATCTAAAATTAATGGAAATGAAATGTAATTGTCAAAATATGAAGCGCATAAAAAATTTGCAGTCAAAAGAATATCATTTCTAATAAAATGTGAAGGATGAACTCTAATGCAAAAGTAACTTATGACTAACTTATGCATAGAATAATGAATAAACTATAATTTATGGTTTGCACGCAGGGCTTGATTATGTGGTATGGTTGCATGGCTAGGAAAAAAATGTAGTGGGTTATAACTATTTAGGAATAGAAGATTATTCCATCATAACGAGTACAATCTATCATTATTCGAGAGATCAACGGGAATCCCCAGATAGTAAATTTGTATTGTGTGAACCAGACATAATTTGAGCATGGTACATATTGAGCAAAGCCATTCAAAAAGCACTTCGTGTATATTAAAAATTCCTTATGATTCTCGTGGCAACTAACATAACATGCAAATTGAGACGTTTTAAATCAGGTGACTTGACTACCCAATCATGTGGCCACTTCACTTGAATATTTAGTTTCCAATCACCTGCCAACACAAAATAATGTGAAATGCTATGTTTCGTTGGGGTGATCTCACTTTACACAAATGGCGAAACGTTTCAAAACAAATAAGAGTCGCAAGTGCAGTCGCAAATAGGTTAATCTAATACAACACATTTCAACAAAATTTAGATAGTAGTGGTGGTAATCGTAATGGTAGTGCTAGTAGTAAAGTGGCAGTGATAGTGATAGTAGTGGCGGTAGTGGTAGCAGCATCACCACCACCATCATCGCCATCATCTATGTTCAGATCTTAAATTTAATACAATGCTAACAAAGATCTCATTCGCGTGGGGCTCAAATGGACCGCAATGAAGCTCGCAGATCCGGTCGTCGAGGGCCTCGCTAGCCTCTCCCTCTGCCTTGTCGTTGCCGGAGGACATCGGGCAAAGCCTATGCGGCACCGATGTTGCCGGTGGAGGTTTGGGCTTGCGCGGCGGCAATACATGCCATAAACGGGAAATTAAATAATACTTTGGGAAGTGGGTTTACTACAAGGAGTAAAGGAAATGAAGTACAACTTTTTATTTAACCGAAAAATAAGGTACAACTTCATGAAAACCACAAGCAGCAACCATACAATATACCATAGGTCGATAGTATGGAACTATGGATACATACCAAGACACGCATCAGACCTATTTGCATTTCTTGATTCTCTTCAGACGCAGGTGGCGGCGCACTTGCTGTTGCAGTCATCGGTGCACTGCTGAGTGGATAGCCTCATGCAGTCGGCGCAGGAAGAGGTGTTGGAGCAAGAGCCCTGGCAGGACCGGGTGGCGTCGCCGTCGCAGTTGCAGCCGCCGGCCTTGCACTTTGCCGTGCACTTGCCGATGGCGGCGGAGCGGCAGTCCTCGCAGCTGGGGACGTCGCAGTACCGGGCGCACTTGGGGGGGACGGAGACTTTGCACGTCGCCGTGCAGTGCGGGCCGCACTCGCTGCACCGCCTCGGCCGCGGCGATGCTGGTGTCGTGGCCGTCGTTGCTAGGTCTTCTGGGGCGAGGGACAGGCTGCGCGCCATGGAAGGCCATGGTGGCCGCTTTGAGGGCGAGAGCTGGAGTAGTTGAAACTGGAGCCATATCGGAGAAGAATGTGTCAAGATGGACACTAAGGGAACCTATGGATTGTTATTTATAGGCACCCAGGGACCCTAGCTAGGTATAGTAACCGCGTTCATCTGTCAGTTAACTGTACTCTACATGCTACCAGGTAAATTATTGCACCATGCACGTTGCTTTCATGCGTGGCCATGTGTACATGTCTTGTGATTAGGAATATTTTTGTCTTTTGAGATTCGCACTGACGCCGGTGTGGTGTCTTGTGTTTCACGAGGGCACCCACGCAGCACTTGCCACCATATATTTGCATTGTCTATCTACATACAATATATGTATTCACTCACTCGTGTCGATCCCACCACTGCCGCGTTGCAGATAACACATGTGCCACCGACAGACTCAATAATCATGGAAATTATACGAGCAACTAATTAGGGAGTACTCGTTCCAATTTCAGTTCAGCGAACAGCGCCATGTGTCGCGTTCATTCGGGATTTCGTTTTTTTATTTTTTTGTACGTATTTTTGGTGTTTAAAATTGGTTTTTTGGTGGTTTTTTTGACTTTTCCGGTTTTCGCACGTTTTTTCTATACGTTTTGGTAAAAAAAAATTCAACAATAAAGGAGGCAGGACCTTGCCTCCACGGGAGGCACGAGTCGTGTCTCATGCCTCCTGCGAAGGCACGATCGTGCCTCAAAAAAAGAGGCACGAGTCGTGCCTTGTTCCTCCGCGAAAAGGCACTATCGTGCCTCCGCGAGAGGCACCATCATGCTTCCTCGAGAGGCACCCATGAATGCGCCACTACTAAGAAAAAAAGTGAGGGAAATTCCCAGCACACAAATAACCCCCCTGGTCCGCCTGTTCAGTTTGAAATTTTTTAAAAGAAAATGTTTGAAATGTCAAAAAATAAAAGAAAATAAGTTTCCCATGTGATATGTGGTCTAGTTTTTAGGAAAATTTATAAATATAAATTTTGACTTTTTTTGCAAAATCTCTCGAGAATTTTGTAAAATGAGCATAACTTTTGCATATGACCTCCGATGAAAAAGTTTTTTATATGAAAAATCATCTACTCAAAAAGTTATACCCAAATTTTTAGATTCCTAAAAAACCTAACAGAAAAAAAGTTACGAGCGTTGAAGATCTGGAGGCCAAAAAAATTGAAATTTTTTCAAAACTTATTAGTGGCGCATTTTGCTAGGTGCGCCACCCCTAAGGTTTTTATGGGTGGCGCATTTTGCTATATGCGCCGCTAAGAAGAGTATATATAAGCCGACCGGCTTTCTTCTCCTCGTTATCTCTTCATTCTTATGATCTTATCCTCCTCTCCTCCACCTTCTCCTCCTCCTCTCCACCTTCTCCATGGCGCCCTCCTCCTCCTCCCCTCCTCCATGGCTCCTCCTCCTCCTCCCCTCCTCCATGGCTCCAAGGCTGCTGCTCCTCCTCATCCTCCCCTCCTCCTTGGCTCCTCCTCCTCCTCCCCTCCTCCATGGCTCCAAGGTTGCTGCTCCTCCTCATCCTCCCCTCCTCCACGGGTCTTCTTCTTCCTCCTCCCCTCCTCCATGGCTCCTACTCCTCCAAGGTTCCTCCTCCCCTCCTCCATGGCTCCTACTCCTCATGGTTCCTCCTCCCCTTTCTTGGCTCCTCCTCGTCTCTTCCTCCATGGCGCCCTCCATCCTCTCCTCTCACCTCCTCATTCCTCCAAGATTCAAAATTGGCTAGATGAACGGGTCAGAGAATAAAAATGAGAAAACGAAGTGGCTAGATGAACGAGATAAATCATTCAAAGAAACAACGAGCAAAAAAACGAGCAAAAAAATCGTAATCCAGATCCAGATCCAAATTCAAAATTAAAAAAAAGTTAATGGTGGCGCATCTTCAAAATGCGCCACCCCTAAGAATCTTAGGCGTGGCGCATTTCAGAAATGCGCCACCCCTAAGGCCTTATTAGTGGCGCATTTCGGAAATGCGCCACGCCTAAGATTCTTATGGGTGGCGCATTTGAAATGAGCCACTATTAAGCACTTATTAGTGGCTTGTCCTTAGTGGCGCATTTGAAATGCGCCACTAAAGGAAAAAAAAGGACCCCACTAAAAGGGTATTCCCTAGTAGTAGTGACTCTGTGACCCCTACCATCAGGCTATAGCCTGGTCCTCAAAAATGGAACTTCATAGGCACTAGCACCCATGGTTTCTTTTATATAGAAGAAGCATCCCTCACGAGAAACCATAAATTCGTACACGACGTGGAATGAACCCTGTTAGCCTAGTTCTCTAAGCCCTAGAACAACAAGGACCACAATGCCCACTATATCCATTCGATCCGGGAGAAACCAGACTTTCTCCTGCACCTATCAGCGCAGCAACCACGCCATCTCTCGAGATCCCTTCAACAAAATTCAAACAAAAAAGATCCCTTTCACATGTTACGCTAATGGTAGTTCTGACAGACCAACATCACTACGGGACTAGCCTTATACGCCGACGGCCGGCCACCGTCGGCGTAGAGCCAAATGCCGTGGGCGTAGGCCTACACCGAGGGCCGTCGTCGGTGTTTCACTATCGGCGTATATCTTCCTCGGGTTAGCCTGCGATGCCGTTGGCGTACCATTGCCATCGACGTAGGAATATACGCCGACGACCAGGCCGTCGGTGTATGCGAGATGGGGTCCATGCAGAGACTAACAGTCGTTTGGCATGGTGGTCAGCTACGCCGACGGTCTGGCCGTATGCGTATCCCCGTTTAAATTTTTTTATTTTTTTCAAAAAAAAATGAATTTTATAAATTACTTTTTTATTGCTACGCCGACGGCCTGGCCGTAGGAGTATCCCCATTTGAAACTTTTATGATTTAGTTTTCAAAAATAAAATTGTTTTGTTTCAAATTTTAATTTTAATTTTCCAACATTTTCTTAATCTAAGATCACTATGCTTATTCTCAGGTCACTATGCTTTATTTTTTTTAAATTTTCCTTTGTAAATAATTAACAAAAAAAAATTTCTACGCCGACGGCCTGGCCGTAGGCGTATCCCTTTTGAAAAATATATTAATTTGTTTTCAACTCTTTTGTTTATTTTCAGATTTTAATTTTAAGTTTTTTTCTACATTTTTTTAATCTAAGATCACTATGTTTAATCTCAGGTCACTATGCTTAGTCTCAGGTCAAATTGACCTCCATGGTCAAACTTCCCAATGGGTCACTCATCCTCACACTACTCCAGTCATTTAACTTCTTAGTTCCATTCAATACAAACCCCAGGTTGCTTAATAGACACATGTTGATATATGTAGCATATCAATCCTATTAAACCTTGTTGATGTCCATGGGTGTGATGAAATTTTGAAAAAAATGAAACTTCCCGATCGGTTACCTATCATATTTTGAACATTTTTAATACCACTTTTCATTTTCCGAGTGACAAAAAAAGGGGTTTTTTGTGAAGGATCTACCTAATATTTGATGTCAACTTGAACCACTTCATTTTTGTAAAATACTAGACCATATTTTATTTAAAATTGATCAAAGTTTTCATGTAATATGTTCTTTATATACCTCTCCTAAAAAAGACAAATTTTTGCGGATTCAGATGGAACGCTGTCAAATTTAAACTACATGTGCTTAATAGTTTGCACTTTATTTTTTCAAAAAATCATTTCTAGGTAGTCATTTCATCAGGGATCCACCAAGAGTTTTGCAAGATTTCATCCCTATCTATCACCGGGCATGCCACTACTGGAATCGACTAATTTGTCATGCGTTTTTTCTTTGCCGTCCATATTTATCGGGGCGGACTGCAAAGAAGGTCTTTGTCGTCAGCTGTAGACGGCAAAGATTGGCAGATGGCAAAGCCAACTTTGCCATCTGTTTTTTTTTCACGCATGGCAAAGAGGGTCTTTGCCGTCTTTTTTTTATTCACACATGGAAAAGAGGGGTCTTTGCCATATTTTTTTTCACACATGGCAACAAGTATCTTTTCCGCATGCTTTTTTCACGCATGGAAAACCCATCTCTTTGTCGTGTGGTGTTTTTTCACGCATGGCAAACCCATCTCTTTGCCGTCTGTTTTTATTAAGCACATGGCAAAGATATTTTCCAAACAACTGTTGGAAAATAATTTACCCATTTATTAATTTTTAGAAAATGCAAACTAGGTCAAAAAATGTAAAATTTAACATGGTGTTAGCTTATGATTCCTAGAATACATAAATAAAATTTCAAAAATAATAACAAACTTTAACATATTTATATTGTAGTCAATCAATAGAATAAAAAAACACAAAATTTATACTTATTTCTATTGGTCCAACCTCCTCCCACGGATTAGTTCGTGGCATGGGCAACCAACCCCCACCACGCACGATCCACAGCGCACCGACGCACCCCCACTGTCCCCACCCACCCACCCACGCTACCTCTCTCTCCCTTATCTCTTCCCTACCACGAGCCCACTCTCTCTCCTTTCCTTCTCTCCCGGCCTGGAGCCACCCGCCTCCCGCCGCCCCTACCTCACCTGGCTTCCATCGGCCCAGCCTCACGTCCTCCGCAGCTCCCGCCGGCCTCGCCGCACCTCTCGTCGGTCGTCGCCCCCTCCTCGTCGTCTGCACCTCCTCGCCAGCTGACCCGCCTCGCCTGCCCCGACTTACCGCCTGCCCCTCCACGCCTCCCTCGCCGGCCAAGCTCGAGGACGCGGCCTCACGCCGTCGAGCTAGGTCGCCCTGTACCGACCCTCCGCCCGTCAGCCGCCCCACCAACCCCGACCCTCCGCCCGACGACCGCCCCACCGGCCGCCTCACCCCCTGACGACCCCCGTCTCCCTGGCCGCCTTGCCCCCACCAGCCGGCTGCCTCCCCGACAACAGCACATCCACCGGCCGGCCGCCACGCCTCCACCATCCGCCCCCTCGCCTCCCCAGCCGTCCCGTCCAGCAGCATTGGCCGCCCGAGCAGCTCCACCGTCCGGCCGCGCATCACCAGCCCCTCCCCAGCCGCTCCCCAGTCCGACCACGCCCCGTGCCTCGCCTCCAAACGGCCGCGGCTCGCTGACCCTACCTCCCGACGGTCGCGCTCGCCTCCCACGTATAAACATGTCGCAAACGGATGGCTAGGACGAAAACGGAACGGGGTGTCGGGGCTAGAAGCAGAACAAAACAAGCAACATTTTTTTTATAATTAAAAAACCATTTGCCGTCTGCTTAATGTTTATTGGGACCACCTATGAACAAACATGTGTAATTTATACTTTGCCTTCTGCCTGGGTAAAAACCGGATGGCAAAGTCCATTGTCGTCCGTCGATATAATATGCAGACGGAAAAGCACCTCTTTGCCGGAGAAATGGCTGACGAGTGCTTTGCCGTCCGCCGGCAGATGGCAAAGGACTTTTCCGTCCGCTTTGTATATTTTTTCCGACAGCCATGGCAGACGGCAAACGGCAGAATTCCAGTAGTGTGCCCCCCGTTTTGACCACATTTTGAAGTCGACAAAAATAATTCAAAAAGATCAAAACAAATGTATAATCTTCGTGTTGCATCCTAATTTATGTATTAGTAACCATACAAAACAACATATTGGAATAAAGCAAATATCTTAAAAAAGTCTTTTCAAAATGAGCTATCGAGTATGAAGCTTCTTGTCTTTCAAGCCAAATGACCGATGTTATAGCTAGTTTCAAAGGATAGTATCCCAAATGATCTCATATTTTGCAACTGTGTGTATATTATACTAGCCAATAAGTTTTCCAAAAGAAGTTTTTATTTTCTTTGCACGAAAAATCCGTTTTTCAATTTCTGAGTGACCAACGTAAGATTTTTTTTTTGTGAAGGATCTACCAAATATTTGATGACAACTTGAAACACTACATGTTTGTAAAATACTAGATCATATTTTATTTACAATTGAACAAAGTTTCCATGTAAAATGTTTTATATACCTCTCCTGGAAAATACATTTTTTGTAGATTCAGTTAGAATGTGGTCAAATTTGAACTACATGTGTTTGATATTTTCCTCTTTATTTTTTCAAAAAATCATTTCTAAGTACACAAGTAGGCATTTCATCAGGGATCCACCAAGAGTTTTGCAAGATTCCAGCCCTAGCATCACCGGTCAGAGCATCTCCAGCCGCGCCCCCAAGAGGCCCCCAAGACGACTTTTTCCGCGTCGGGCGGACGAAATTCACCCAGCCATGCCCCCAAGAGTCTGTTTAGCGCCAGATTGGGCCAAAAGTGGATCCGGCGATCCCAAGCCAAACCCAGCGCCCTGGGGGTCTCTTGGGGGCGCCGGATGAAACGAAAAGACGCGTGGGACCGCTCTGGCGGCGTGATAGGCCCTCCCCTCCCGCCATTTTCTCCCCTCCCCCCGCCATTTGCCCCCGGCTCCCGCCATTTCCCCCAGATCTCCCCCCATGGCGCCGAAGAAGAAATACGAGCCCCCTCGTCGCGTTGACGGCGCACAAGTTCCGCCGGCCAAGAAGCCCAGCAAGCCAAGAGCGCCGCCACCAAGGCCGGAGGGCTTTACGGACGCCGAGTGGCTCGCCGACGAACAACGCCGTTCGTTTTCCACGACCGGCTGGCGCAACCTCCTCTTGAGCCAGAAGTTCCGGGAGATCATGAAGGCCACGCAGGAGGCGGCGGCGAAGAAGCTGGAGGCGACGGAAGCCGCGGCGACCGCGGCGAGGCGTGAGCTCCAGGAAACACTCGCGCAGACTGCGGCGGCCAAGGAGGCAATTGCGGCGGCGGCGGCTCTCCGCTCCGGCGGGGTGTTGTTCCCTCTCCCAACTCAGCAGAGCGTCACCTCCCCCGCCGGCAACTTCTACGCCGGCGGCATGGGCGGCGTCGCCTGACCACAGCGGCTTCCACCCCAACCTTGCCTTCCCCCACATGCCTCTGCCGCGGACAACCTCGGCGTCCTGCTCGCCGGTCTACTCGCCGGCCTACGCAACTACAGCCCCGTCCTTGCTGCGTCGAGAATCCATCCCGTTCTCCACGGAGATGGAGGACATCATCGCCGCGGGGTCCGAGGCACACGTCGTCGTCGGTTCAGAGGCCTTCTTCGCCGACGACACCGACTTCGCCCAGCGCGCTGACGAGGAGACGCAAGACTTTGAGGTGGACAACGACGACGACCAAGAAGCGCCGGAGGAGTTGGCTGGCAAAGGGAAGAAAAGGAGGAAGAGCGGCGAGCCATCCTTGAACCGCTACAAGTGGACGACCAAGGAGGACGAGTGCCTCGCCGAGTCATGGAAGATGGTGAGCTTGGACCCCATCACCGGCTCCAACCAAAACGGCGACACATACTGGAAGAGGATCAAGGCGGCTTTCGACGAGCGCAAGATGGTCGACCCCAAATTCAAGGAGGTCTACATGGAGCGTGGCGCGAAAGCCATGTCAAACCACTGGGCGGCGGTGCAGACAACATGCAACAAGTGGAACGGCATCCAAGAGGAGGTGAACGCTCGGCCGGAAAGCGGCGCCAGCGCCGACCAAAAGGTATGATCTCGTCGCAATCTCGTCTTTCGCACGCCTGTACTGACATTCGTTTGGTAGTATGCGCGCATGTTCAGCATGTACCGAGATGACACCGGCACCGAATTCAAGTTCATCCACGTCTTCCCGCTGACCGAGATGTGCGACAAATGGGCGGAATGTCGCGTGTTGCTCGCCAAGACCAAGAACGGCGACTACAACCCAGACGCGCCGGCGCCGCCGGCGTCAGAAGGGCGCCCCGCCGAGGGTAACAAGAAGGCCAAGGCATCGAAGGCCGCCGCGCCGGCGGCCGAGCGGCTGCAGTCGTCCATCGAGAAATGCATCGCCGACGCCGCGAACAATGCCGCGATCAGGGAGGAGGCGTCCAAGACGAGGTGGGCCGAGCTTTTGGGCAAGCAGGATGCCAAGCTGGACCTCCTGAGGAACACCGCCACCGCTAAGAAGAGGAACACTGATCTCGCCTTCCTGTCGACAATGGCGACGATGGATTTGGGATCGGTGGACGCGCAGATGAGGGCCTGGCTTGTCTCCGAGCGCAACAAGATCTTGCCCCAGATGGCACCGCCCGTTGTCACGCCCCCCACAGCCCCGCCTGCGCTGGGCGTTCCTGCCTCGCCCACGGCGGACACGCCGACGACCCCGGACACGCCGTCCACGCCGGTTGAGACATTCGGCGAGCCACCGGCTTCTGCGGTCGACCTGGACGGCCCGCTTTGAGCTGCCGGCCGGCCTAATTTTTGTTCCCCGCGTAGATCACGCCGTCTGTGGCATGCTTGATCACCGAACCATGGCATGTTTCGCCGAACTTTGCTGTTTTTTGAAGCGGAAAGAAAACTATTCGAACTTGTGTGCGCGTCGCCGTTTTCTTGTGTTCGACCTTGGGGGCGCGGCTGGGGGGGGAACTCGCCCCAAGACCAATCGCCGCGCCGAGCGCCCCCAAGCGGCGCTAAAAATAGCGCCGCAAAACGTCTTGGGCGGCGAACGACTGGAGATGCTCTCATGCCCCCCACTTTGACCTCTCTTTGAAATCGATAAAAATAATTAAAAAATCAAAAAAATGTAAAACCTTCGCGTCTCGTCCTAATTTATGTCTTAGTAACCATACAAAACAACAAAATTGGAATAATACAAATATCTTAAAAAATTTATTTCAAAATGAGCTATCGAGTATGAAGATTAATGACTTTCAAGCCCAAATGACCGATGTTATAGCTAGTTTCAAAGGATAGTTTTCCTAAATGATCTCATATTTTGCAAACTAGATGATTTTCCATGCGTTGCTGCGATAACTTTGTTAAAAAATGCTTAAAAAGTTGCTAAAAATAACTAAATCTGATATAAACTTGAAAATCAATAAAAATGTGTCTAAAGATAGAATGAAACCTTTTTGAATTACTGATCAAAATCATTTTGAACAAAAAAATGAAGGATGAATAACATGATGTATGGCGTATTATATTACATGCATATGCTAATACAAAAATAATGGTAATTTATAAGTCTGCTTATGTGGTATATTTTGCATGGTCTAGTGAAAGAAAAAACTTAAATGCATGGCTTAGTGGGGATGATGAGGTGGACACTTTGCATGTTGAGAGAATTGGGACCAACTTGTTAAGAATGTAAGATGTGTGTATATTACACTGGTCAACAAGTTTGCCAAACGAAATTTTTATTTTCTTTGCACAGAAAATCTATTTTTCATTTTTCGAGTGACAAAGTTGAGGGTTTTGTGAAGGATCTACCAAATATTTGATGTCAACTTGAACCACTTCATTTTTGTAAAATACTAGACAATATTTTATTTAAAATTGACGAAAGTTTCCATGTAATACGTTTTCTATATACCTCTCCTAAAAAGACATACTTACGCAGATTCAGCTAGAACAGAGTCAAATTTGAACTACATGTGCTTGATAGTTTGCTCTTTATTTTTTTCAAAAAATCATTTATAGGTACACAAGTATTCATTTCATCAGGGATCCACCAAGATTTTTACAAGATTTCACCCCTAGCTATCACCAGTCATGCCCCCCGTTTTGACCACTTTTTGAAATCAAGGAAAATCATTAAAAAATATTCTTTTGCAAGAGTTTGATTTTTTTTGCAAGAGTTTGAAATCCACCAAGAGTTTTGCAAGAGTTTGTATTTTTTAAAATTTTCTCATTTTTTAATTTTTTTCAATATTTTTGAATTGTTTAGTTGTTAATTATTATTTTATCGCTACGCCGATGGCTTGGCCGTAGGCGTAACCCCGTTTGATTTTTTTCTATTTTTTGTAAAAAAATTCTTATTTTTTTAATTTTTGAATTATTAATTTTTTATATATCTACGCTGACTGGCTGGCCGTAGGCGTATCCCCGTTTGAATTTTTATTATATTTTTTCAAATTTTTATTTTAAAATTTTAAATTATTAATTAATTAATTAATTAATTTTTATTGCTACGTCGACGGCCTGGCCGTAGGCATATCCCCGTTTGAAAATTTTTGTTTTTTTTCAAAAAAAAATTATTAATTTTTTGAATTATTACTTTTGTTTTGTAGGAAAAAACGTATGCCGACGGCAGGTCTTGTGTCCTTAGGTTGTCTGACGTTGTCGCACGTTCGGTTTATATGCCGATGGCTTTCTTACGCCGAGGGTGGCCGTCGACGTAGCTCCACCTACGCCGACAGCTTTCTTACGTCGTCGGCCACGAAACTACCCTGTCCTCCTCAGGATCTACGCCGACGGCCCCGACATTTGGCTGTCGGCGTAGCGGACGGCCGTAGGGTTGCTCGGCTCTTTAAGCTCGTGCTCGTTAAGGCTCGGCTCATTAAGCTCGTTAAGCTTAACGAGCTAAAAACATTGTTCGGCTCGGTTCATTTAAAGCTCGTTAAGCTCGCGAGCGCTCGTTAACAGATCATGATGTGTCACGGTCTACTGTATCAGAGTATGAATGTAATTTTTACAAAGCAATATGGTGTCTAATGAAGGATGTTCACTAGTATTCTACCACTTATGGATTTCGAGGGGCAAGTACATTAAGTAAATGGGTTTAACTATCGCAAAGTGCTGACACATAAGCTAAAAATATGTATCGTGATGTACTAACGAGCTTAACGAGCTGCTCACGAAACTCGTTAGCTCGCTCATTAGGCTCGTTAAGCTTAACAAGCTAAAATCAATGATTGGCTCTGTTCATTAAGGAGCGAGCTACGAGCTTAACGAGCCGAGTTATCGAGTGCTCATTAAGCTCACGAGCTACGAGCTTTTGCTCCAGCCCTAGCGTTTGTGGTCAGTCCCGTAGTGCATCCCAAGTGGATCGGCCGTTCGATCCTCCCTAAAGAGGAAGTCTCTTGGTGAAGGCTGAAGTCCATCTTTGGGTGCCTATGTTTATTTTTTGAACAAAGAGAGGCCTCGAAGGCTGTGGAACTGCATTAATTCGTTGGTGGATGAACAAGTACAAAAAAGATCTCAAAAGATAACGAAAATACAACATAGTCCTTAGCTTTTGCAAAGAGTCGGGTGTCCATGTAGATTACATCGCGCTCGTGTTGCCCGTCTTGTGCCGGCGGGCTCGTAGGCACGACCAGAGACTCAAAAACACGAAGCCATTGTCTGCATCCTTAACTTGGGCTTTGGAGAAGTTTCTGCTCGGATTGCTGCCCCATGTAACAATGGATCTTCATGCACACTACTTGGTTTGTTTCACCCATATATGAGGGTTAGATCGAGTTCATTGGTGGCTAAGAAAAATCAACTTAAATGGAATTTGCAAAATTTATAGTTACAATAATCAAAATAACTAATATAATATTTAATTGATCAGCTTCCGCATCTTGGGAAAGAGAAGATTAATCTCTTCGAGAACGGCATACAGTATTGTTCGTCTTGCTAGCTTGCTACCATTGGCATGTCATCACATAAAAACCAACTCCTTGGCTACAATGACCGCTTTCTTCTGACCAAATAATTTGGCGACAATGGCCAAGGCAAACTCCGTGGCGGTCCCTGGTGCTCTACTAGTGATGAGGTTACCGTCGATGACGACCCTGTATTGGCACGCGCTCTGGTCTGTAAGCAGGTGTGCCATGGGTGGAAATGATGTCGCCTTCTTGCCCTTCAACGGCGACAACAATCAAACATCACATGGTTAGTTCCTCAATATCATGAAATCTAGTTCGTCAAAAGGAAATGGTTACCTTGAGTAAACCATGGGGCTCGAGGACGTAAGCAGGCGAAGCGCATATTGCACCGTAGAATTTACCGGATTCGGCCTGTTTCTTCACCAAACCCACAATTTCTCACTACTAGCGAACTTTAGAGCACCAGGAAGCCCACCCTGCAGAATGCAAAAACAAACGACAAGCATAAGTGTCAATGAAGGGCACCAGTTAAAAAAGTATTCCCTTCGATCCGTAATAAATGTTGCTCGTCTAATACAATGTTTGTATAATACTACTACATTACGATAAAATAAACAATATTTATTATGGATCCGAAGGAGTAAGTAATTAGCTCAGACTACCATGCACATAATATTTATTACCGGCATGACGATGAGATCGAACTCCATCTCAGTGGCTTTCTCCAGCATCACATCAGCTATCAGATTGAGCTTGTAATGGCGGGTGATGATGTGCGGTGTGTCCTCAACCGACGCAACGGTAACACGTGCGCCCGCTCTGCGCAGGATGTCGATCAGGTTGAGAGCTTCCATCTCCTCCGAGCCATTGGCAACCGGCACAAGAACCTTGAATGTGGTTTCAATGCCTCTTAATTAGCAAGTGCAGTCCATTTGATTCATTTGAATTCATATATAGAGATATATTTTGATTTTACCTGAGGTGTGCCGATGCATTTCCACTGGGTCTGGTTATACTCTTGAATTGCATACTTGACTCCTTGCTCCGGGCGCACATACTATGGCAAAAATATTGCACAAATTAATGACTTAGGGCCTTTAATCTTGGGTATACAGTTGATGAACCCAACTACTACTAGCTAGGACTTGCATACCAAAGGTCCGGCGACCTCCTCCGCCTTTTGTTTGTCATAGAGCTGCTCCACCAAGGCGAGTGCAAACTCGATGGCCGTCCCGACGCCTTGGCTGGTCACCATGTTCCTGTCCACCACCACCCTCGAGTCCACGGCAATCACCCCATCATCGCCTAGCCGGTCCAGTAGAGCCGGGTAGCATGTCGCCTTGAAGCCTCTGAGCATACCCCAGTGGGCTAGCGTCATTGTCGGAGCCACGCCAATGGCGCCGCACAGGCATCCCATCTTCACATGCTTCCTCACCATGTTCTCAATCTGCTTGCAGTCCCTAAGATTGACAGATCCTACCATTCCTCCCTACATGCAAAGAAGATGATTGTTTTTTAGAAAAAAGATAGAAAAGAGGATTGTCCATAAATACCTCTTGCAGATCAGCAAACCTAATATTACACGAAGGATTGCCAATACTATAGTTAAGCCAATTTATATGGGGAAGCGGGATTCTTTTTATTGCTGCAGAATCCCTATTCAAGATTACTGCAGTTCCTTTTTGGGGTACCAAATCCCTCCTAAGCTTCTACATCGATCAATGCACAGAACTCCAAGTTAATAATTTTAAAGTTTTTAATCATCCAATAAATCTCAGTGAAAAATGTACTGATTAAAATCATAGGAAATCACGACATCCTAAATTGCAAAATAAAGTGTAGCCCGTGAGTTTGAAGTTTGAACACCCCCCAACTGCATGCAATCACTGCAGACAAATTGCCCACGATTTAAAATCATGGAACAAACTCAATACTAGTAAAATAAAAACTAGGATGTAGACCACAAGAGCTATACGTCAGCCGACTGAAAATAAATGTGTAAAAGTAGAAAACTGTCGAGACCGTTTGGAGGCTGAAGATGAAGCCTTAGTCGTCGGATCTTGATCTAACGGTTACCATACAAAACTAACTTATCCCATTGCAAATTTGAGGCGACTGTTTTTTTTCGGGGGAAAAAAAACAGTCGCCTCAAATTTGCAATGGGATATGTTTCTAGCTAGCCACTTCCATTGCAGACACTAAGATGAGAATGGTTCCTGCACTCTAGTTTAATTGCCGTGGAGGGACAAATTAAGGGACATACCGGTAGGACGATGAGATCGAATTCCTCGCTATCGATATCGGCGACGAACCTGACCTCGTGAGCGGCCTCCACGACGAGGCCCTCGGACGCGGTGGCGACGACGACCCTTGCGCCGGCGCGGTCGAGGATGTCGGCCACTGCGGCCGCCTCAAGCGGCTCCGTGCCGGCAGCCACCGCCACGAGCACCCGCTTGGCCGGCTCGGATCTGGTCAGACCGCCGACGCCGACGGGACGCGAGACGAGCTGACGGAAGCACCAGGATGCCGCACGCCTCGCCAGAGATGAAGCGGCCGCGGCGACGGCGACGGCGGGGGCACAACAGCAGCTGCAACATCCCCCAGCTTGCTGTCGGTAATAAGCAAGCGTGCAGGGATACTTTAGTCACACCCACACATAGATAAGGTCTAGTGCTCGATAGAGGATGCTGGTTGAGTGTACGCACCGGAGGCAGGACAGGTTCAGAGTCCTCGTCGGCGGCGACGAGCTTGAGCTTGTAGACGGCCACGAAATCCTCTGGAGCCGGGGCGACTGCGGCCATCGGCTACGGCGTTCTCTTTCCCTGCCGGGAGATCTCGACGGTCTCCTCCTTGCAGTGTGCTGTAAACAACATAATAATTGGGAGTCTGAACATGGTCACACGTGAGCTCAACGTAAACAGTGGTAGTACTAGTACGTACGTGGTATCAGTGTGGAGTTGGTGACATGCATGTCATTCCACGTATACATGGATGGTTGTGCCACCTAGCTACGCAAGCTTTTGTTTTCCTTTTTTCCTACAAAAACTATTGAGAGCGGCGATTTGGCTCCGGAGCTCAGCTGCACTTGCGCTGACTAAAAAAAATCTAAAAATTCTATTTTTTTGTGTGTAGATACTTTATTGCGTGAGGTCCACTCCAAATTTAAACTTATTAGGTATCTGAGAAGCTCTCGGCAAAGAAAATCAAGGTCTATAAAAAAGATTTACTGTTCACACATTGTTTTAACCTTGATTTTTCTTTTTTTGCCGAGAGCAGCTTAGATGTCCAAATGAGTTTAAATTTAGAACGGACCTCACGCAAAAATCTCGATGAAGACTTCAAATAGTTCCCTCATAAGCCATGAGGAAAGTTTTACATTATATACCATCTTCACATGTTCATTATGTAATCATCCGCAAGCTTCAAGCATATAATCCTTGGAGATGCTAATCTTGAACTTGACCTTGTATAACTTGATGACCATTACAGTTGACGTCATTCTTTCATGGGAAGTTGTGAACTTTCTCTTGATACAATCACATGATAATTACATAACCCTCAAATATATAGAAATACATAATATGGGTTAGAAGTTAGAACACAAAGCACAATTAACAATTTCTTACCATACCACAACATCCCATGTGGCATATAAGTTGTGCTTGAGTGTTTACGACCAAAAATTCTATATTTCGTCTTTATCTTGGTCAACATTTATCTTTACCTCATGCATTACTACAAAAAATCCTAGTAGTGGTGTGGTTTTTTTGTTAGTAGTGGTGCATTATGCATGCACCACTGAACTGGCGCAACTACTAACATTTACATGTGCCACAGTTAAAATGCGGCGTGGCGCACTTGAAAATGCGCCATTAGTAAAAGGGTAATGCGTCATTACTAAGAGCCGTAGTAGTGGCGCATCATGTAAATGCGCCACGCCTAAGGGACCTTAGTAGTAAAACACTTTGTAGTGCCCACTAGTAGCACTACCAAGTGACCCACTAGAAATGTATTTGGAAAAATAATCAAATTTACAGAAAACACCTTATAAATAAAAATAATTTAAAAACAAAAAATGAAATGAAATAATAATAATTATTATTATTATAGTAAGAATATTACAATGTCTTTACAAGTATACAATCAAAGAAAAATTGCATGGAAATAAAAGAAAATTCTAAAACTAATCTTCTGGTAATTTTTTTCTTCTTTTTCTTCACCTTATCCGTGCAAAATGTAACAAAATAACATGCAGTTCAAAGAAACATTAACATCTAGTTCACCTTATCCGTGAGCTTAGAATAATAATGCCAGTTATCAGAGGTAACACTCATTGAAATTCATAGAAAATTTCCACAGGCCACCACCTAACCGTCTAGTGCATTCGAATCCTCAAGGGATTCACATAGAGGAGACCACCATGGCACGAATAGAGGATGAAGAAGGAGGGCTCACCAGAGTGAGTTTTTAGCCGATGCCGGACTCGGCATCGCCGGGGTTGGCTGCGACGACGAGGAGTAGCACCAGTGGAGGAAGTGCATGGCCACCGCACGGCGCCACGGCGTCGGGGTTGCACCACCGCGGCATCCCGCTGACGCACGCGGACACCAGGAGCATCACAGCGAGTAGGAGCACCACCCGGGGGCCGGAGATGGCCGGGGGAAGCCGCCGGACCACGCCGGTGACCTCAACCCTACACCTCACCGAAACCTAGGCGGGGAAATCGACGGGGGCGATCGGACAAGAAGGGGAGTGACGAATCGAAGGGAACCAGGAGGTGCATCGTCGCGAGGAGCAGTCGTATGTAGCGGCCATGGCGCCGAAACAGACGGTGGACGCCGGAATCAGCCGACGAGCAGTAAGGAGGTGAAAGGGGATCGGGCACGGGCTCAGATGAGAAAGAAACAAAGGAGTGGGGAGAGAGAGGGGCGGGCTGGACATTATTTGTCCATGGCTAGATGGGCTAGACGGCCAAGTGGGGCCAAAGCCATAGCAATTATGTTTTGTTTTCTATTTAACATAAAAAAAACTCAATGAAATAGATAAAATAAATATTAAATAATTTATAAATTATTAACAAAAATAAAAATGTTAAAGTCATAATAATATTACGGTTTTATTAAAAATTAAAACCATAATTTTGGAAGAATTAAGTAAAGTCCAAGAATTATATAATTAAAATAAATACTTTTTATTAAGCAAAGTATAACTTATTAAAATTTAAAAAAAATATAAAACAAATAAATATATTATAAAATAATTATAAGTGAATTATAAAAATTAAATAAAATTAAACAGAATGGTCTTATGAGGGTCAACCTAAATTAGGCTTGACGCAATATTGCGAAATGCGTCATTACTATGTCCATAATAGTGGCACATTTCTGTTATGCGCCACTACTACTATGTTTACAATAGTGACGCAAATTGTTATGCGCCACTACTACTATGTTTACAGTAATGACGCATATTGTTATGGGCAACTACTAAATCCATAGTAGTGGCGACCCCTAAGAATCTAAGATTGTCTAGGCCGACTTAGTAGTAGGCGTGGGGCATTATTATTTTATGCGCCACTACTATGGGGATAGGCGTGGCACATTTTTATTCAGGGCATTACTCCTAGTTACTAGTGAGGCATTTTATGTTTAGTACATCACACATAGAAATATTACCTATAAGCTTTTTTCTAGTAGTGATGATCAAATGGTGTCCAGTCTAAGACACATATGTCTGATATATTGCACGAATTATCGAGTCCTTAAGAGGACCTTAAATGGAAAAGTGTTCAACATGTATATTCTTCGTCTTGTCGAGATGAGAGACTTTAGTATTTGAAACATTTCAATCTGAGGCCGTATTCAGCTCGTGAGACCCAAAAATTGATCTACTATTAACTGTATTTATTGTAAATTCATCCATTCTTCTTAGCATTATTCATGGGACAATCGTTCATAGATACTTGATAAAAATTTGTTTAATTGATATTATCATTCATTACCAAGTCTTAATGCAAATAGTTGTTTTGATGAACAATGTTCTTCGTAAATTGTCTATTTATTTTTTCTTAAAATATACTATATCTCAATGCAAACATTAATCCATAAGGACAAACATTAATTACCAAAACCACACATGATAACCACATGTAATTTCACTTTTGAAGTGTTTGTGCATAGCGGACGATTAAGGCATGTTGATAATGTTAAGAGAAGTTGGAAGAGACCAAACTTGACTTCTGAATGAGTCCGTAAAAAGTGATCTGAAAGATTGAGTTATCACCAAAGATCTAGCTTTGAACAGATGTGTGTGAAAGTTAGCTATCTACATGCCAAAACGATAACTTGGTTTCAATATCTTCTACGTTTCAGTTTTAGCCTATTCCAATTTATTTTAAACTGACATGGTTCGTCGTTGTTGTTATTGTACGTAAAGCGGAAAGCAAAGACCAATTTGTCTCCAACACCTATAATATTATTTTTCAATATAAAGTTCCTAAGTACTGGGCAGTTACTTGTAGCAAAAGGACCATCTTCGACAGGATGGAACTTCTATAGGTAACTTGTAATACCGTGATATGATGTTCTGACAAAGATCTGAGAAGAAATGATTAACAACATCCCAGTAGAAACATAGCTAGTCGAAAAATGAAGCTAGAATGTGTAGCGTACATTTTTCCGATGGAAAAGATAATTAGTCATTTTTAGCCCTCCACTGGCTACTTGCGTCTGTAATCTTCAATATCATATTACCTGTGCAAGTGTAGTGGAAGGAATAAAGTCAAGCATCCCTTCGTCCTGTCAAGCTAAAAAAAAGGTTGCAAAAACTCAATACAGAGTAGGTGCAAGTCCATACTTTTCCATTTTGAGCAACTAATCTATTATAGAAACCATTTAAAATAGCCTACAACGCCCATACAAAATTGGGCATCCATTCCAGGCAAGTGTGTATTGTGATCCAAAGATAAATGTGGAAAAAAAAGTTGCGACGAATATAACTGTGGATTTTGCAGATAAATACTCTATAACAGGCTGTCCGTTCCTTTGGAAATTTAGATTCAGAAAATGTGGAATTGACGGATCCAGAAGTTGCCCTCAAAAATAGAAGGAAGCACAGTACAACACAAACTGCAGTTTACGGGCTTGGCGCTAAGTAACTTAACTTCAAATACATGAACAAACATTATAAAAAGTGCATTATAATAGGATAAGGTGTATGTGAGCCCGAGATCACATGAGCTCGGGCGAAGAGTAAATTTGGAAAAATTGAAAAAAAAAAGTTGAAAAAAATATGTGCCAAATTTCAACATGAGATCACATTTGTGCTGGTGCGAGCGAAAAAAACAAAATTTATGCTCAAAAATGATTGTTTTTTTAATTATTTTTTAGCATTGATTTTTTTTTTGTTCACACCTTCACAAATGTGATCACATAACGAAATTTTGCACACATGTAAAACTTTTCTCAATGTTTGTCACGATTTTTTTAGATTTTTTGAATTAATTTCATTTTATTTTGACTTAATGATTACAAATGGCTCATGTGAGCTTGAGCTCATAATAGCACTTTCGATTATAATATCTCTATAGAGCGCTATAGCGTTTCGAAAAGGTACGTCGCTAAAAAACTTAGCGCCCTATTAGAACTATGATTGTGCGCCTCAAATTTTAATTAAGGATGGTCTGCACAATCAAAATAATGGGAGTTGTCTATTTATCAAGTCATGCCCCATTAGAGTGAGCCGATTGACTAGACCAAGCACTTGATGAAATTGCACATGTACTGGCATGTCCAGTAGCGAAATATTCTTTTACTCCCTCGCGATATTGAAAGGTGCGCATTAATAAACGCGACATGTACGCTTGATAGAAGATAGGTTACAAAATATCGTGAAATGGTAATATTGGCTGAAGCCTAATGAACCAAGTATCCTGGAAAAGATAGAGAAAGACGAAGACGTAATAGGTGTTGGGACAGTTCAGTTGGGGGTAGCTGAGATGGGTCGCCTGATATATTTCTTGACTTGTGTTAATTTCTTTGCTCTCCCACATCAAATGGGTCGCCATATCTATCTTGACTTGTGTTAATTTCCTGGGATGGAATCCACGGACGGACGAACGAATGGAAACAGCTGCGAAGCCACTAAAGCAAGCAGGGTCTCTCTCTTGCGCGCGTTGTTTAGTCAGTATGATACTTGGATAGAAGTTTTCTTAAATAATACATTTTTAGTAAATTATAAAAATAATACACATTTTTAAAAATTTATAAAAATAATACAGCGTCAGCCAGGCCTAGGCCGACAAGGCCCAATCGGGCAGGCCCAGGCCGCCGACAGGACCTTGAACCACGCAAATCGGCCATTGGCGTCATGTAGTCGGCCCAGCCTAGGCCGAGAGGCCACTCGGCTCAGACAATGCCAACCGTCCTTTATATTACTTCTCCGTATACCTTTGTAGTAGCTATTTTTTTTTGGGTATTAGTTGTATTTTCCCTCCCTATATGAGGTGAAGTTAATAAAATTGAATAATGAAATTTGTTATAAAATGTTATAAATATGTATAAAATTCAGAGAAAAAAAATTAAATGTGATAAATTATTTTTAAAGGTATATAAAGTTCAGACATTTTTTTAAAGGTGTATAAAATGTCTCTTACATTTCAAAATTTTATAAAATGTATATAATGTTATAAAATCTTATAACATTTTATAAAGGTGTATAAGATGTCTCTTACCATTATAAATTGTTATAAAATATATATAATGTTATAACATTTCATAAAGGTGTATAAAATGTCTCTTAACATTACAAAATGATATGAAATGTATATAAAGAGGTATATAAATTAAAAAAAACTATAATTTGTACATTTTACAAAGGTGTATAAAATGTCTATTACCATTACAAAATCTTATAAAAATTATATAATGTTATAAAATGTTATAAGACATTTTTTGAAAGGTATATAAAATTCAATAAAATGTATAAGACATTTTTTGAAAGGTATATAAAGTTTAGATATTTTTTTAAAGTTGTATAAAATGTCTCTTACCACTAAAAAATGTTATAAAATGTATATAATGTGTATAAAGAGACATTTTATACACCTTTATAAGTTCAAGAAAGTGTATAAGCCATTTTTTTAAGGTATATAAAGTTTAGACATTTTTTATAGGTGTATAAAATGTCTCTTACCATTACAAAATGTTATAAAATGACATTTTATAAAGGTATATAAAGTAGAAAAAAACTATAATCTTTACATTTCATAAAGGTGTATAACATGTCTCTTACCATAAAATATGTTATAAAATGTATATAATGTTATAAAATGTTAAAACATTTTATAAAGGTATACAAAGTTCAGACATTTTTTTTAAATGTAGTAAAAATTTGTGTGTTTAAAAATAATTATATATATGTAAAATGTACACATAAAATATTTATTTAAAAACACGGCAATTATGTATACAGGAAAGCATTGTGCAAAATATCGGCCGATAAGCCGATTTATCCCCCGATTTATCGCTTATCGGGGTGTCACCGATAAGATAAACGCTTATCGTCCATGTTTATCGTTTTGGTCGATTTATTGGTCGGACAAGCGATTTATTGGCTGATATTCTGACTTTTCGTCCAATATTCCGATTTTTCAATGCTAAAACATGGGATTAATGATATCCATATTTAAAATTTTCAGTATTATTGAAAATAATATATATATATATATATTAATATAGTCAGAGCTATCTTGGTTGCATTTTTAGAATCCACAAAAACCTAACAGAAAAAAAGTTACGGGCATTTCAAGATCTGGAGACAGGAAAAATGAAAAAGAATTGAACTTAGTAGTGGCGCATTTTGTATGAAATGCGCCACTAGTAAAAGAAATTTTCTTTGAATTTTTTTAAAAAATATTAAATAAAAATAAATCAAAATAGGCTAGAGGACAAATCGGGAAGTTTTAAAAAAGTTGAAAATTTTAGATAGTAACATTAAAAAAATAAAATTTTAAAAAAAATCATTTTTTTTAAAGTTCAAAATATGCTAATGGTCCTATCGAGAAAGTTTCAAAAAAACGTTGAAAATTTTAGCACACCCATGAACATTAACAAGGTCCTAGACATCAACATGGTTTAATAGGATTTATATGTTAGATATATCAACAAGTGCCTACTAGGTGAGCTGGAGTGAGAGTTGAATAGAACCGAGAAGTTTAGCGTGCTGGGGCTGGAGTAGTGCTAGGATGGGTGACCCTCGGGGAAGTTTGACCTGAGATTAAGCATAGTGACCGGGCATTAAGCATACTAACCTGAGATTAAGAAAAAAATTAAAAAAAATAAAAAATAAAAAAATTATTTTCTAGATCCAGATTCAAAATTCAAAATTTTAAAAAATTAATAGTGGCGCATTTTCAGAATGCGCCACCGATGAGATTAAGCATATTGACCGGGCATTAAGCATACTAACCTGAGATTAAGAAAAACAATAAAAAAATAAAAAATAAAAAAAATGTTTTCCAGATCCAGATTCAAAATTCAAAATTTTAAAAAATTAATAGTGGCACATGCTTATAGGTGGCGCATTCTGAGATGCCTAAACAGAAAAAAGGACGCCACTAAAAGGGCATTCCCTATTAGTGTGTGTGTCTCTAGTCCTCCCCAAGATCCATCGTCGGCTACGGTGCCGGTAATGGACGGCCAGGCATTGGCAGGTTGGATCGGGCGGCGTGAGGGCACACATCGTGATAACTCCTTGCACACTTGCAGTATGGGCCTAAGATTAGTTAGTACCACCTCTTGCAGAATGGGCCACATGGACCTCTAGGGTTTCCAGGAATTATGGAAAAGGTAAAAATTGGTTGGGCCTTTAAGCCAAAATTCTAACAATTGCGACTGCCAACCTGACACCCCCCACTTGCCTTATCTACACACATATTTCTGCTATAAAAGCAGCTAGCCTACCTACCCTCCCAGAGCACTAGCGAGTGCCCAACAATTTTGACAGCTGGATGTTGTACAGTGTTTATTTACTTGTGGCGTCTGGTTAACTGTTGACTTCTTTTTACTTTCGCACCTGATTGAAAAGAGGATGACGTGTGGGCCCTCTTTGATGTGGGGACGTGCATTCTACATTGGGTATATTTTACCCAATCCCCACCCCCACCGCGCGCTAGGTGAAAATCTAGCCGCCAACCCGCATCGCCAAATCTAGATCCAATCTACTCCCGTACCCCTGACTCCTCCCGCGGCCAGATCCAAACCCACGCCGCCACCCCCTTCTCCGTCCTCCTCGCTCCTCCCGTGCTGCCGCCCCACCCTATCTGGTTCGTCCCTCCCCTCTGCTTCTCTGCCTCCTCTCCCTCTCTCTCATGCTTAGCAGCTGCTTCGGATTGGGCAGCAACGTGAAGTAGTCAACACCATGGATCGGCCCCGGATGAGGTAGGGGCCGCAAGTTGGGGAGGCTCGATGGCTCGAACTCGGACCCGACGTGTGCGGGCATGGAGGCGAGCTTCTCGGGACGTGGAGGCGACCAAGAGAAACAAAGGTATGAACCCCTCATCCCCTTATCTTCTTCTTTTGTTGCTCCCTTTGTCATCCGTCTCGTCTATGTAGGTAGGTGGAGAACATCCGTGCTTCAGGGCGGACGTTTTCATGCGGATCTAACCTGCCCAAGTGACCCCTTTTGCAAGCACTGGCAGCGTTAGGAGCAGTGAATATGAAAAACTGCAAGCGATGTATTGTTGCAGCTAGCCCTCTCCGGTGAGCTCACGCCCTTGCGCCACCATCTTGGCTTCTGCAACATCAACTTCAACAGCGCCGGTAAGACCACCACCCTATCTTGTTGTGCTTTAATTTTCCCTAATCTAATTCGATCCATGTAGATTGGAGGTGGATAAAAAGAGATATGCTATGATGTACTGCATCATGAATAAAAATTGAGTCATGTTTTACTATTTTAAGTGCTTGTTGATTCCAGTGCTGGATATGGTCTTGCTTTCTAATAAATCATATTTTTCTTTCATATGGTGGAGTTTATATCTATTTTGCAGAAAATTGGTAGGTGAAATAGTTGAAAAGGAGCTAATTAGCCAATCCACAATAAAGTATTCCATTGATTTCTTTTTTTGATATGTGGCCTATCATCTGCCCTTTATTTTTCTTACCATCGTTCAGAAATTTGTGTCATTTGTTGGATGTTGTAGTATTATTCATCGTTAGTTTATGATTGGTTTAGAGAATAAATATTGAGTAGGAAATAGCTCCATAAATCATGTCTTTTTAAATAAGAGTTGTATTTTGGTTGCTCTTTACAACCTAAGTCCTTGAATTTCAATAACTTTAGTAGATTTGCCTCTGTAATGGCTAATAACTATCTAATATCTGGTAGGATAAATGATATCCATATCAGTTTCGATTTCCACTTGAAATGTGCCTTGTGTATCCTAACATTGATCACCTAATGTGAGTGCCTTCACTAACTCACTACCCTCACCATCGTTATCCTTTCTCCCTACTTATGGGTCCTGATTCAGCGAAGGTTGGCTGCTTTGTTATGCATTATTCCAATTTTCCTTTAGTGACAGTTGACTAAGCGTTGTCCTATTTTCTTCTTGATGCAGATTTAATAGGCTCGATTTTCCACCAATATTTCACCAGAAGGAGGATACAATTGAAGAGAAGTTGTGGGTACAACTTCTCAACTAATTTAAAATTGGATATGTTGATTCTGTTTTCTGTTGCTTTGTTCAATCTATTGATTCCGTCAATGATTTTTTCATTTTACTTTCTTAG
This sequence comes from Bromus sterilis, assembly GCA_950022295.1. Classification (NCBI taxonomy): domain Eukaryota; kingdom Viridiplantae; phylum Streptophyta; class Magnoliopsida; order Poales; family Poaceae; genus Bromus; species Bromus sterilis. The sequence continues at coordinate 297,249,571 of OX465601.1, read as the reverse complement.
TGTTATGTACTTATGTGTGCTTTCTTACCTTTACATGCAGTTGTGCACTGACAGCCTGAAGTTGGAAAGCTGGCCATTCATAAGAAAAAGCCTTTGATGGAGACAGAACCTTTGGTGTCAGCCCACCCCTTTGTTGAAACGGTAGTCACATATCTAACGCAACATATACTGTTGGCTTCTAATCTATTCTGATGGCCTGCCTACTTTGCTCGCCATGTTTTAAAATGGTTTTATGCATCTATAATTAGTTGTTCGGTTAGCATTAGATTCCTCAAGAAGTGCAACTTAACTCTCCTTTGGCTACGCATTCCAATTTAATGTATGTTGTGCCTCTGAACACAATAAGCTAAGATGTCACTTGGGGAGTGTGAGGAACTCTTAGATTGTTTTTCATGGTTCAGTAGAGATCCTGTTATGCCTTTGATTGTCTTTGAGCCGCTTGTTTATAAGGAATGTAGTAGTTATATTCCTTCCATTTACAATCGACATATTGGGAAATCTCTTATAATAATATATTTCCCTATATTTTTTTTGTGAGTTGTAACCACAATAAGCTATGCATATGTCAAGATCTGAAAGTGTTTAGTGTTTGCTTCTCCTTGTGAAACCAATATTATTTTTATTTGTAGAACCCTCTAGTAAGGATGCTCATTGGCGTGCGAAAGTGCTTTGTGGATACTTGCACGACGAATGAAGTAATTGGTTACTTAAAGTATGCACTAGAGATATTGTATGGTATTTCTTCTACCAAAATCAGAGCTTTTGGGACCTATGTTTAGTTAATGATTCATAGCTGCAGTTATTTTGTCCTAAAGATAGAACAATATTTAAGACTTAAGACTTATGTATGGAAATTTAAATAATGTTTTCCTAGACAGCAATTTTCTTTCTTGCATTGATTCTCCATGCTATAAGGCACGCCTATCCTAGATGTTTGTGCAATATATAATCAGTGTTTAGTCAAACAATCTATCTTAGGGTTTGCTATTAACCTCTGCCTCTTTAGGCTTAGGTGGTAATAAGGAGAGACTGAGGGAGGAGGAAGAGGAGATCCTCCTGGTGTTCAAGGTGGTCACTCAGATCCCAGCTGGCCGGCGACCCCGCTGTCTCCATGCCACTGCGAGTTATTCAGAGACTTAACCTCCATTCCCCAAACCTAGTGCATATCTTCAAAGGTAGTAGCTAAAATTATTGTGTTTATTTACTTCAAAGCAAAGGATCCATGTTATAGAAATAAATTGCTCCAATTCATGTCATTTAGAAGTATATGCAATCTTGGACTGGGTGCAAAAATTGTGTTGTATATCATTCTTTAACTGATTGCAAATCAAGGTTCGTTCTTTGGTTAGATGACCCTAGATCCTTTAACTGACTTCAAACTAAAGCAACTTCTGCAAAAAATTGTGTTGTAATATTGCTCTTCATGTTTGGTATGATAAGGTCGTCAAACAATTACTCAAATATAGAGCTACAACCTGTATGTTTGGTATAAGAAATTTTCAAAACAATTACTGAAGCTTGGAGCCACATCATGTAGATGATCTATAAGCCACATGGGTTGGTATCTTCTTCAATTTTCTTCTATTTCCTTTCCAAGGAAACTTATATGTGGTCTCTTTGAGTTAGTGTGACTTTCAATTACGAAATATCATGAAGCTAAGAATGGTCTTATGAGGGTCAACCTAAATTAGGCTTGGCGCAATATTGCGAAATGCGTCATTACTATGTCCATAATAGTGGCACATTTCTGTTATGCGCCACTACTACTATGTTTACAGTAGTGACGCATATTGTTATGCGCCACTACTACTATGTTTACAGTAATGACGCATATTGTTATGGGCCTAAGAATCTAAGATGGTCTAGGCCGACTTAGTAGTAGGCGTGGGGCATTATTATTTTATGCGCCACTACTATGGGGATAGGCGTGGCACATTTTTATTCAAGGCGTTACTCGTAGTTACTAGTGAGGCATTTTATGGTTAGTACGTCACACATAGAAATATTACCTATAAGCTTTTTTCTAGTAGTGATGATCAAATGGTGTCCAGTCTAAGACACATATGTCTGATATATTGCACGAATTATCGAGTCCTTAAGAGGACCTTAAATGGAAAAGTGTTCAACATGTATATTCTTCGTCTTGTCGAGATGAGAGACTTTAGTGTTTGAAACATTTCAATCTGAGGCCGTATTCATCTTGTGAGACCCAAAAATTGATCTACTATTAACTGTATTTATTTTAAATTCATCCATTCTTCTTAGCATTATTCATGGGACAATCGTTCATAGATACTTGATAAAAAATTTGTTTAATTGAAATTATCATTCATTACCAAGTCTTAATGCAAATATTTGTTTTGATGAACAATGTTCTTCGTGCATTGTCTATTTAATTTTTCTTAAAATATATTATATCTCAATGCAAACATTAATCCATAAGGACAAACATTAATTACCAAAACCACACCTGATAACCACATGTAATTTCACTCTTGAAGTGTTTGTGCATAGCGGACGATTAACGCATGTTGATAATGTTAAGAGAAGTTGGAAGAGACCAAACTTGACTTCTGAATGAGTCCGTAAAAAGTGATATGAAAGATTGAGTTATCACCAAAGATCTAGCTTTGAACAGATGTGTGTGAAAGTTAGCTATCTACATGCCAAAACCATAACTTGGTTTTAATATCTTCTACGTTTCAGTTTTAGCCTATTCCAATTTATTTTAGACTGACATGGTTCGTCGTTGTTGTTATTGTACGTAAAGCGGAAAGCAAAGACCAATTTGTCTCCAACACCTATAATATTATTTTTCAATATAAAGTTCCTAAGTACTGGGCGGTTACTTGTAGCAAAAGGACCATCTTCGACGGGATGGAACTTCTATAGGTAACTTGTAATACCGTGATATGATGTTCTGAAAAAGATCTGAGAAGAAATGATTAACAACTTCCCAGTAGAAACATAGCTAGTCGAAAAATAAAGCTAGAATGTGTAGCATACATTTTTCCGATGGAAAAGATAATTAGTCATTTTTTAGCCCTCCACTGGCTACTGGCGTCTGTAATCTTCAATATCAAATTACCTGTGCAAGTGTAGTGGAAGGAATAAAGTCAAGCATCCCTTCGTCCTGTCAAGCTAAAAAAAAGGTTGCAAAAACTCAATACAGAGTAGGTGCAAGTCCATACTTTTCCATTTTGAGCAACTAATCTATTATAGAAACCATTTAAAATAGCCTACAACGCCCATACAAAATTGGGCATCCATTCCAGGCAAGTGTGTATTGTGATCCAAAAGATAAATGTGGAAAAAAAAGTTGCGACGAATATAAATGTGAATTTTGCAGATAAATACTCTATAACAGGCTGTCCGTTCCTTTGGAAATTTAGATTCAGAAAATGTGGAATTGACGGATCCAGAAGTTGCCCTCAAAAATAGAAGGAACCACAGTACAACACAAACTGCAGTTTACGGGCTTGGCGCTAAGTAACTTAACTTCAAATACATGAACAAACATTATAAAAAGTGCATTATAATAGGATAAGGTGTATGTGAGCCCGAGATCACATGAGCTCGGGCGAAGAGTAAATTTGGAAAAATTGAAAAAAAAGTTGAAAAAAATATGTGCCAAATTTCATCATGAGATCACATTTGTGCTGGTGCGGGCGAAAAAAAAAATTATGCTAAAAAATGATTGTTTTTTAAATTATTTTTAGTATTGATTTTTTTTGTTCACACCTTCACAAATGTGATCACATAACGAAATTTTGCACACATGTAAAACTTTTCTCAATGTTTGTCACGATTTTTTTTAGATTTTTTGAATTAATTTCATTTTATTTTGACTTAATGATTACAAATGGCTCATGTGAGCTTGAGCTCATAATAGCACTTTCGATTATAATATTTCTATAGAGCGCTATAGCGTTTCGAAAAGGTACGTCGCTAAAAAACTTAGCGCCCTATTAGAACTATGATTGTGCGCCTCAAATTTTAATTAAGGATGGTCTGCACAATCAAAATAATGGGAGTTGTCTATTTATCAAGTCATGCCCCATTAGAGTGAGCCGATTGACTAGACCAAGCACTTGATGAAATTGCACATGTACTGGCATGTCCAGTAGCGAAATATTCTTTTACTCCCTCGCGATATTGAAAGGTGCGCATTAATAAACGCGACATGTACGCTTGATAGAAGATAGGTTACAAAATATCGTGAAATGGTAATATTGGCTGAAGCCTAATGAACCAAGTATCCTGGAAAAGATAGAGAAAGACGAAGACGTAATAGGTGTTGGGACAGTTCAGTTGGGGGTAGCTGAGATGGGTCGCCTGATATCTTTCTTGACTTGTGTTAATTTCTTTGCTCGCCCACATCAAATGGGTCGCCATATCTATCTTGACTTGTGTTAATTTCCTGGGATGGGATCCACCGACGGACGAACGGATGGAAACAGCTGCGAAGCCACTGAAGCAAGCGGGGTCTCTCTCTCGCGCGCGTTGTTTGGTCAGTATGATACTTGGATAGAAGTTTTCTTAAATAATACATTTTTAGTAAATTATAAAAATAATACACATTTTTAAAAATTTGTAAAAATAATACAGCGTCAGCCAGGCCTAGGCCGACAAGGCCCAATCGGGCAGGCCCAGGCCGCCGACAGGACCTTGAACCACGCAAATCGGCCATTGGCGTCATGCAGTCGGCCCAGCCTAGGCCGAGAGGCCACTCGGCTCAGACAATGCCAACCGTCCTTTATATTACTTCTCCGTATACCTTTGTAGTAGCTATTTTGTTTTGGGTATTAGTTGTACTTTCCCTCCCTATATGAGGTGACGTTAATAAAATTGGATAATGAAATTTGTTATAAAATGTTATAAATATGTATAAAATTCAGAAAAAAATTAAATGTGATAAATTATTTTTTAAAGGTATATAAAGTTCAGACATTTTTTTAAAGGTGTACAAAATGTCTCTTACATTTCACAATTTTATAAAATGTATATAATGTTATAAAATCTTATAACATTTTATAAAGGTGTATAAGATGTCTCTTACCATTATAAATTGTTATAAAATGTATGTAATGTTATAACATTTCATCAAGGTGTATAAAATGTCTCTTACCATTACAAAATGATATGAAATGTATATATAGAGGTATATAAATTTCAAAAAAACTATAATTTGTACATTTTACAAAGGTGTATAAAATGTCTCTTACCATTACAAAATCTTATAAAAATTATATAATATTATAAAATGTTATAAGACATTTTTTGAAAGGTATATAAAATTCAATAAAATGTATAAGTTATTTTTTGAAAGGTATATAAAGTTTAGACATTTTTTTAAAGTTGTATAAAATGTCTCTTACCACTAAAAAATGTTATAAAATGTATATAATGTGTATAAAGAGACATTTTATACACCCTTATAAGTTCAAGAAAGTGTATAAGCCATTTTTTAAGGTATATAAAGTTTAGACATTTTTTATAGGTGTATAAAATGTCTCTTACCATTACAAAATGTTATAAAATGACATTTTATAAAGGTATATAAAGTTGAAAAAAACTATAATCTGTACATTTCATAAAGGTGTATAACATGTCTCTTACCATAAAATATGTTATAAAATGTATATAATGTTATAAAATGTTAAAACATTTTATAAAGGTATACAAACTTCAGACTTTTTTTTTAAATGTAGTAAAAATTTGTGTGTTTAAAAATAATTATATATATGTAAAATGTAAACATAAAATATTTATTTAAAAACACGGCAATTATGTATACAGAAAAGCATTGTCCAAAATATCGGCCGATAAGCCGATTTATCCCCCGATTTATCGCTTATCGGGGTGTCACCGATAAGATAAACGCTTATCGTCCATGTTTATCGTTTCGGTCGATTTATCGGTCGGACAAGCGATTTATTGGCCGATATTCTGACTTTTCGTCCAATATTCCGATTTTTCAATGCTAAAACATGGGATTAATGATATCCATATTTAAAATTTTCAATATTATGGAAAATAATATATATATATATATATATTAATATAGTCCGAGCTATCTTGGTTGCATTTTTAGAATCCACAAAAACCTAACAGAAAAAAAGTTACGGGCATTTCAAGATCTGGAGACAGGAAAAATGAAAAAAAAAATCATACAAAATGCGCCACTAGTAAAAGAAATTTTCTTTGAATTTTTTAAAAAAATATTAAATAAAAATAAATCAAAATAGGCTAGAGGACAAATCGATAAGTTTTAAAAAAAGTTGAAAATTTTAGATAGTAACATTAAAAAAATAAAAAAATAAAAATTTTAAAAAAATCAATTTTTTTTAAAGTTCAAAATATGCTAATGGTCCCATCGAGAAAGTTTCAAAAAAACGTTGAAAATTTTAGCACACCCATGAACATTAACAAGGTCCTAGACATCAACATGGTTTAATAGGATTTATATGTTAGATATATCAACAAGTGCCTACTAGGTGAGCTGGAGTGAGAGTTGAATAGAACCGAGAAGTTTAGCGTGCTGGGGCTGGAGTAGTGCTAGGATGGGTGATCCTCGGGGAAGTTTGACCTGAGATTAAGCATAGTAACCGGGCATTAAGCATACTAACCTGAGATTAAAAAAAAATAAAAAAATAAAAAATAAAAAAATTATTTTCTAGATCCAGATTCAAAATTCAAAATTTTAAAAGATTAATAGTGGCGCATTTTCAGAATGCGCCACCGATGAGATTAAGCATAGTGACCGGGCATTAAGCATACTAACCTGAGATTAAGAAAAAAAATAAAAAAATAAAAAATAAAAAAAATGTTTTCCAGATCAAGATTCAAAATTCAAAATTTTAAAAAATTAATAGTGGCACATGCTTATAGGTGGCGCATTCTGAGATGCCTAAACAGAAAAAAAGAACGCCACTAAAAGGGCATTCCCTAGTATTGTGTGTGTCTCTAGTCCTCCCCAAGATCCATCGTCGGCTACGGTGCCGGTAATGGACGGCCAGGCATTGGCGGGTTGGATCGGGCCGCGTGAGGGCACACATCGTGATAACTCCTTGCACACTTGCAGTATGGGCCTAAGATTAGTTAGTACCACCTCTTGCAGAATGGGCCACATGGACCTCTAGGGTTTCCAGGAATTATGGAAAAGGTAAAAATTGGTTGGGCCTTCAAGCCAAAATTCTAACAATTGCGACTGCCAACCTGACACCCCCCACTTTCCTTATCTACACACATATTTCTACTATAAAAGCAGCTAGCCTACCTACCCTCCCGGAGCACTAGCGAGCGCCCAACAATTTTGACAGCTGGATGTTGTACAGTGTTTATTTACTGGTGGCGTCTGGTTAACTGTTGACTTCTTTTTACTTTCGCACCTGATTGAAAAGAGGATGACGTGTGGGCCCTCTTTGATGTGGGGACGTGCATTCTACATTGGGTATATTTTACCCAATCCCCACCCCCCACCGCGCGCTAGGTGAAAATCTAGCCGCCAACCCGCATCGCCAAATCTAGATCCAATCTACTCCCGTACCCCTCACTCCTCCCGCGGCCAGATCCAAACCCACGCCGCCACCCCCTTCTCCGTCCTCCTCGCTCCTCCCGTGCTGCCGCCCCACCCTATCTGGTTCGTCCCTCCCCTCTGCTTCTCTGCCTCCTCTCCCTCTCTCTCGTGCTTAGCAGCTGCTTCGGATTGGGCAGCAACGTGAAGTAGTCAACACCATGGATCGGCCCCGGATGAGGTAGGGGCCGCAAGTTGGGGAGGCTCGATGGCTCGAACTCGGACCCGACGTGTGCGGGCATGGAGGCGAGCTTCTCGGGACGTGGAGGCGACCAAGAGAAACAAAGGTATGAACCCCTCATCCCCTTATCTTCTTCTTTTGTTGCTCCCTTTGTCATCCGTCTCGTCTATGTAGGTAGGTGGAGAACATCCGTGCTTCAGGGCAGACGTCTTCATGCGGATCTAACCTGCCCAAGTGACCCCTTTTGCAAGCACTAGCAGCGTTAGGAGCAGTGAATATGAACAACTGCAAGCGATGTATTGTTGCAGCTAGCCCTCTCCGGTGAGCTCACGCCCTTGCGCCACCATCTTGGCTTCTGCAACATCAACTTCAACAACGCCGGTAAGACCACCACCCTATCTTGTTGTGCTTTAATTTTCCCTAATCTAATTCGATCCATGTAGATTGGAGGTGGATAAAAAGAGATATGCTATGATGTACTGCATCATGAATAAAAATTGAGTCATGTTTTACTATTTTAAGTGCTTGTTGATTCCAGTGCTGGATATGGTCTTGGTTTCTAATAAATCATATTTTTCTTTCATATGGTGGAGTTTATATCTATTTTGCAGAAAATTGGTAGGTGAAATAGTTGAAAAGGAGCTAATTAGCCAATCCACAATAAAGTATTCCATTGATTTCTTTTTCTGATATGTGGCCTATCATCTGCCCTTTATTTTTCTTACCATCGTTCAGAAATTTGTGTCATTTGTTGGATGTTGTAGTATTATTCACCGTTAGTTTATGATTGGTTTAGAGAATAAATATTGAGTAGGAAATAGCTCCATAAATCATGTCTTTTTAAATAAGAGTTGTATTTTGGTTGCTCTTTACAACCTAAGTCCTTGAATTTCAATAACTTTAGTAGATTTGCCTCTGTAATGGCTAATAACTATCTAATATCTGGTAGGATAAATGATATCCATATCAGTTTCGATTTCCACTTGAAATGTGCCTTGTGTATCCTAACATTGATCACCTAATGTGAGTGCCTTCACTAACTCACTACCCTCACCATCGTTATCCTTTCTCCCTACTTATGGGTCCTGATTCAGCGAAGGTTGGCTGCTTTGTTATGCATTATTCCAATTTTCCTTTAGTGACAGTTGACTAAGCGTTGTCCTATTTTCTTCTTGATGCAGATTTAATAGGCTCGATTTTCCACCAATATTTCACCAGAAGGAGGATACAATTGAAGAGAAGTTGTGGGTACAACTTCTCAACTAATTTAAAATTAGATATGTTGATTCTGTTTTCTGTTGCTTTGTTCAATCTATTGATTCCGTCAATGATTTTTGCATTTTACTTTCTCAGTGTTATGTACTTATGTGTGCTTTCTTACCTTTACATGCAGTTGTGCACTGACAGCCTGAAGTTGGAAAGCTGGCCATTCATAAGAAAAAGCCTTTGATGGAGACAGAACCTTTGGTGTCAGCCCACCCCTTTGTTGAAACGGTAGTCACATATCTAACGCAACATATACTGTTGGCTTCTAATCTATTCTGATGGCCTGCCTACTTTGCTCGCCATGTTTTAAAATGGTTTTATGCATCTATAATTAGTTGTTCGGTTAGCATTAGATTCCTCAAGAAGTGCAACTTAACTCTCCTTTGGCTACGCATTCCAATTTAATGTATGTTGTGCCTCTGAACACAATAAGCTAAGATGTCACTTGGGGAGTGTGAGGAACTCTTAGATTGTTTTTCATGGTTCAGTAGAGATCCTGTTATGCCTTTGATTGTCTTTGAGCCGCTTGTTTATAAGGAATGTAGTAGTTATATTCCTTCCATTTACAATCGACATATTGGGAAATCTCTTATAATAATATATTTCCCTATATTTTTTTTGTGAGTTGTAACCACAATAAGCTATGCATATGTCAAGATCTGAAAGTGTTTAGTGTTTGCTTCTCCTTGTGAAACCAATATTATTTTTATTTGTAGAACCCTCTAGTAAGGATGCTCATTGGCGTGCGAAAGTGCTTTGTGGATACTTGCACGACGAATGAAGTAATTGGTTACTTAAAGTATGCACTAGAGATATTGTATGGTATTTCTTCTACCAAAATCAGAGCTTTTGGGACCTATGTTTAGTTAATGATTCATAGCTGCAGTTATTTTGTCCTAAAGATAGAACAATATTTAAGACTTAAGACTTATGTATGGAAATTTAAATAATGTTTTCCTAGACAGCAATTTTCTTTCTTGCATTGATTCTCCATGCTATAAGGCACGCCTATCCTAGATGTTTGTGCAATATATAATCAGTGTTTAGTCAAACAATCTATCTTAGGGTTTGCTATTAACCTCTGCCTCTTTAGGCTTAGGTGGTAATAAGGAGAGACTGAGGGAGGAGGAAGAGGAGATCCTCCTGGTGTTCAAGGTGGTCACTCAGATCCCAGCTGGCCGGCGACCCCGCTGTCTCCATGCCACTGCGAGTTATTCAGAGACTTAACCTCCATTCCCCAAACCTAGTGCATATCTTCAAAGGTAGTAGCTAAAATTATTGTGTTTATTTACTTCAAAGCAAAGGATCCATGTTATAGAAATAAATTGCTCCAATTCATGTCATTTAGAAGTATATGCAATCTTGGACTGGGTGCAAAAATTGTGTTGTATATCATTCTTTAACTGATTGCAAATCAAGGTTCGTTCTTTGGTTAGATGACCCTAGATCCTTTAACTGACTTCAAACTAAAGCAACTTCTGCAAAAAATTGTGTTGTAATATTGCTCTTCATGTTTGGTATGATAAGGTCGTCAAACAATTACTCAAATATAGAGCTACAACCTGTATGTTTGGTATAAGAAATTTTCAAAACAATTACTGAAGCTTGGAGCCACATCATGTAGATGATCTATAAGCCACATGGGTTGGTATCTTCTTCAATTTTCTTCTATTTCCTTTCCAAGGAAACTTATATGTGGTCTCTTTGAGTTAGTGTGACTTTCAATTACGAAATATCATGAAGCTAAGAATGGTCTTATGAGGGTCAACCTAAATTAGGCTTGGCGCAATATTGCGAAATGCGTCATTACTATGTCCATAATAGTGGCACATTTCTGTTATGCGCCACTACTACTATGTTTACAGTAGTGACGCATATTGTTATGCGCCACTACTACTATGTTTACAGTAATGACGCATATTGTTATGGGCCTAAGAATCTAAGATGGTCTAGGCCGACTTAGTAGTAGGCGTGGGGCATTATTATTTTATGCGCCACTACTATGGGGATAGGCGTGGCACATTTTTATTCAAGGCGTTACTCGTAGTTACTAGTGAGGCATTTTATGGTTAGTACGTCACACATAGAAATATTACCTATAAGCTTTTTTCTAGTAGTGATGATCAAATGGTGTCCAGTCTAAGACACATATGTCTGATATATTGCACGAATTATCGAGTCCTTAAGAGGACCTTAAATGGAAAAGTGTTCAACATGTATATTCTTCGTCTTGTCGAGATGAGAGACTTTAGTGTTTGAAACATTTCAATCTGAGGCCGTATTCATCTTGTGAGACCCAAAAATTGATCTACTATTAACTGTATTTATTGTAAATTCATCCATTCTTCTTAGCATTATTCATGGGACAATCGTTCATAGATACTTGATAAAAATTTGTTTAATTGATATTATCATTCATTACCAAGTCTTAATGCAAATAGTTGTTTTGATGAACAATGTTCTTCGTAAATTGTCTATTTATTTTTTCTTAAAATATACTATATCTCAATGCAAACATTAATCCATAAGGACAAACATTAATTACCAAAACCACACATGATAACCACATGTAATTTCACTTTTGAAGTGTTTGTGCATAGCGGACGATTAAGGCATGTTGATAATGTTAAGAGAAGTTGGAAGAGACCAAACTTGACTTCTGAATGAGTCCGTAAAAAGTGATCTGAAAGATTGAGTTATCACCAAAGATCTAGCTTTGAACAGATGTGTGTGAAAGTTAGCTATCTACATGCCAAAACGATAACTTGGTTTCAATATCTTCTACGTTTCAGTTTTAGCCTATTCCAATTTATTTTAAACTGACATGGTTCGTCGTTGTTGTTATTGTACGTAAAGCGGAAAGCAAAGACCAATTTGTCTCCAACACCTATAATATTATTTTTCAATATAAAGTTCCTAAGTACTGGGCAGTTACTTGTAGCAAAAGGACCATCTTCGACAGGATGGAACTTCTATAGGTAACTTGTAATACCGTGATATGATGTTCTGACAAAGATCTGAGAAGAAATGATTAACAACATCCCAGTAGAAACATAGCTAGTCGAAAAATGAAGCTAGAATGTGTAGCGTACATTTTTCCGATGGAAAAGATAATTAGTCATTTTTAGCCCTCCACTGGCTACTTGCGTCTGTAATCTTCAATATCATATTACCTGTGCAAGTGTAGTGGAAGGAATAAAGTCAAGCATCCCTTCGTCCTGTCAAGCTAAAAAAAAGGTTGCAAAAACTCAATACAGAGTAGGTGCAAGTCCATACTTTTCCATTTTGAGCAACTAATCTATTATAGAAACCATTTAAAATAGCCTACAACGCCCATACAAAATTGGGCATCCATTCCAGGCAAGTGTGTATTGTGATCCAAAGATAAATGTGGAAAAAAAAGTTGCGACGAATATAACTGTGGATTTTGCAGATAAATACTCTATAACAGGCTGTCCGTTCCTTTGGAAATTTAGATTCAGAAAATGTGGAATTGACGGATCCAGAAGTTGCCCTCAAAAATAGAAGGAAGCACAGTACAACACAAACTGCAGTTTACGGGCTTGGCGCTAAGTAACTTAACTTCAAATACATGAACAAACATTATAAAAAGTGCATTATAATAGGATAAGGTGTATGTGAGCCCGAGATCACATGAGCTCGGGCGAAGAGTAAATTTGGAAAAATTGAAAAAAAAAAGTTGAAAAAAATATGTGCCAAATTTCAACATGAGATCACATTTGTGCTGGTGCGAGCGAAAAAAACAAAATTTATGCTCAAAAATGATTGTTTTTTTAATTATTTTTTAGCATTGATTTTTTTTTTGTTCACACCTTCACAAATGTGATCACATAACGAAATTTTGCACACATGTAAAACTTTTCTCAATGTTTGTCACGATTTTTTTAGATTTTTTGAATTAATTTCATTTTATTTTGACTTAATGATTACAAATGGCTCATGTGAGCTTGAGCTCATAATAGCACTTTCGATTATAATATCTCTATAGAGCGCTATAGCGTTTCGAAAAGGTACGTCGCTAAAAAACTTAGCGCCCTATTAGAACTATGATTGTGCGCCTCAAATTTTAATTAAGGATGGTCTGCACAATCAAAATAATGGGAGTTGTCTATTTATCAAGTCATGCCCCATTAGAGTGAGCCGATTGACTAGACCAAGCACTTGATGAAATTGCACATGTACTGGCATGTCCAGTAGCGAAATATTCTTTTACTCCCTCGCGATATTGAAAGGTGCGCATTAATAAACGCGACATGTACGCTTGATAGAAGATAGGTTACAAAATATCGTGAAATGGTAATATTGGCTGAAGCCTAATGAACCAAGTATCCTGGAAAAGATAGAGAAAGACGAAGACGTAATAGGTGTTGGGACAGTTCAGTTGGGGGTAGCTGAGATGGGTCGCCTGATATATTTCTTGACTTGTGTTAATTTCTTTGCTCTCCCACATCAAATGGGTCGCCATATCTATCTTGACTTGTGTTAATTTCCTGGGATGGAATCCACGGACGGACGAACGAATGGAAACAGCTGCGAAGCCACTAAAGCAAGCAGGGTCTCTCTCTTGCGCGCGTTGTTTAGTCAGTATGATACTTGGATAGAAGTTTTCTTAAATAATACATTTTTAGTAAATTATAAAAATAATACACATTTTTAAAAATTTATAAAAATAATACAGCGTCAGCCAGGCCTAGGCCGACAAGGCCCAATCGGGCAGGCCCAGGCCGCCGACAGGACCTTGAACCACGCAAATCGGCCATTGGCGTCATGTAGTCGGCCCAGCCTAGGCCGAGAGGCCACTCGGCTCAGACAATGCCAACCGTCCTTTATATTACTTCTCCGTATACCTTTGTAGTAGCTATTTTTTTTTGGGTATTAGTTGTATTTTCCCTCCCTATATGAGGTGAAGTTAATAAAATTGAATAATGAAATTTGTTATAAAATGTTATAAATATGTATAAAATTCAGAGAAAAAAAAATTAAATGTGATAAATTATTTTTAAAGGTATATAAAGTTCAGACATTTTTTTAAAGGTGTATAAAATGTCTCTTACATTTCAAAATTTTATAAAATGTATATAATGTTATAAAATCTTATAACATTTTATAAAGGTGTATAAGATGTCTCTTACCATTATAAATTGTTATAAAATATATATAATGTTATAACATTTCATAAAGGTGTATAAAATGTCTCTTAACATTACAAAATGATATGAAATGTATATAAAGAGGTATATAAATTAAAAAAAACTATAATTTGTACATTTTACAAAGGTGTATAAAATGTCTATTACCATTACAAAATCTTATAAAAATTATATAATGTTATAAAATGTTATAAGACATTTTTTGAAAGGTATATAAAATTCAATAAAATGTATAAGACATTTTTTGAAAGGTATATAAAGTTTAGATATTTTTTTAAAGTTGTATAAAATGTCTCTTACCACTAAAAAATGTTATAAAATGTATATAATGTGTATAAAGAGACATTTTATACACCTTTATAAGTTCAAGAAAGTGTATAAGCCATTTTTTTAAGGTATATAAAGTTTAGACATTTTTTATAGGTGTATAAAATGTCTCTTACCATTACAAAATGTTATAAAATGACATTTTATAAAGGTATATAAAGTAGAAAAAAACTATAATCTTTACATTTCATAAAGGTGTATAACATGTCTCTTACCATAAAATATGTTATAAAATGTATATAATGTTATAAAATGTTAAAACATTTTATAAAGGTATACAAAGTTCAGACATTTTTTTTAAATGTAGTAAAAATTTGTGTGTTTAAAAATAATTATATATATGTAAAATGTACACATAAAATATTTATTTAAAAACACGTCAATTATGTATACAGGAAAGCATTGTGCAAAATATCGGCCGATAAGCCGATTTATCCCCCGATTTATCGCTTATCGGGGTGTCACCGATAAGATAAACGCTTATCGTCCATGTTTATCGTTTTGGTCGATTTATTGGTCGGACAAGCGATTTATTGGCTGATATTCTGACTTTTCGTCCAATATTCCGATTTTTCAATGCTAAAACATGGGATTAATGATATCCATATTTAA
The DNA here is from genome assembly GCA_950022295.1 of Bromus sterilis. Taxonomy (NCBI): domain Eukaryota; kingdom Viridiplantae; phylum Streptophyta; class Magnoliopsida; order Poales; family Poaceae; genus Bromus; species Bromus sterilis. Next base: position 297,234,438 of record OX465601.1, on the reverse strand, counting down.
AATTTTCAGTATTATTGAAAATAATATATATATATATATATTAATATAGTCAGAGCTATCTTGGTTGCATTTTTAGAATCCACAAAAACCTAACAGAAAAAAAGTTACGGGCATTTCAAGATCTGGAGACAGGAAAAATGAAAAAGAATTGAACTTAGTAGTGGCGCATTTTGTATGAAATGCGCCACTAGTAAAAGAAATTTTCTTTGAATTTTTTTAAAAAATATTAAATAAAAATAAATCAAAATAGGCTAGAGGACAAATCGGGAAGTTTTAAAAAAGTTGAAAATTTTAGATAGTAACATTAAAAAAATAAAATTTTAAAAAAAATCATTTTTTTTAAAGTTCAAAATATGCTAATGGTCCTATCGAGAAAGTTTCAAAAAAACGTTGAAAATTTTAGCACACCCATGAACATTAACAAGGTCCTAGACATCAACATGGTTTAATAGGATTTATATGTTAGATATATCAACAAGTGCCTACTAGGTGAGCTGGAGTGAGAGTTGAATAGAACCGAGAAGTTTAGCGTGCTGGGGCTGGAGTAGTGCTAGGATGGGTGACCCTCGGGGAAGTTTGACCTGAGATTAAGCATAGTGACCGGGCATTAAGCATACTAACCTGAGATTAAGAAAAAAATTAAAAAAAATAAAAAATAAAAAAATTATTTTCTAGATCCAGATTCAAAATTCAAAATTTTAAAAAATTAATAGTGGCGCATTTTCAGAATGCGCCACCGATGAGATTAAGCATATTGACCGGGCATTAAGCATACTAACCTGAGATTAAGAAAAACAATAAAAAAATAAAAAATAAAAAAAATGTTTTCCAGATCCAGATTCAAAATTCAAAATTTTAAAAAATTAATAGTGGCACATGCTTATAGGTGGCGCATTCTGAGATGCCTAAACAGAAAAAAGGACGCCACTAAAAGGGCATTCCCTATTAGTGTGTGTGTCTCTAGTCCTCCCCAAGATCCATCGTCGGCTACGGTGCCGGTAATGGACGGCCAGGCATTGGCAGGTTGGATCGGGCGGCGTGAGGGCACACATCGTGATAACTCCTTGCACACTTGCAGTATGGGCCTAAGATTAGTTAGTACCACCTCTTGCAGAATGGGCCACATGGACCTCTAGGGTTTCCAGGAATTATGGAAAAGGTAAAAATTGGTTGGGCCTTTAAGCCAAAATTCTAACAATTGCGACTGCCAACCTGACACCCCCCACTTGCCTTATCTACACACATATTTCTGCTATAAAAGCAGCTAGCCTACCTACCCTCCCAGAGCACTAGCGAGTGCCCAACAATTTTGACAGCTGGATGTTGTACAGTGTTTATTTACTTGTGGCGTCTGGTTAACTGTTGACTTCTTTTTACTTTCGCACCTGATTGAAAAGAGGATGACGTGTGGGCCCTCTTTGATGTGGGGACGTGCATTCTACATTGGGTATATTTTACCCAATCCCCACCCCCACCGCGCGCTAGGTGAAAATCTAGCCGCCAACCCGCATCGCCAAATCTAGATCCAATCTACTCCCGTACCCCTGACTCCTCCCGCGGCCAGATCCAAACCCACGCCGCCACCCCCTTCTCCGTCCTCCTCGCTCCTCCCGTGCTGCCGCCCCACCCTATCTGGTTCGTCCCTCCCCTCTGCTTCTCTGCCTCCTCTCCCTCTCTCTCATGCTTAGCAGCTGCTTCGGATTGGGCAGCAACGTGAAGTAGTCAACACCATGGATCGGCCCCGGATGAGGTAGGGGCCGCAAGTTGGGGAGGCTCGATGGCTCGAACTCGGACCCGACGTGTGCGGGCATGGAGGCGAGCTTCTCGGGACGTGGAGGCGACCAAGAGAAACAAAGGTATGAACCCCTCATCCCCTTATCTTCTTCTTTTGTTGCTCCCTTTGTCATCCGTCTCGTCTATGTAGGTAGGTGGAGAACATCCGTGCTTCAGGGCGGACGTTTTCATGCGGATCTAACCTGCCCAAGTGACCCCTTTTGCAAGCACTGGCAGCGTTAGGAGCAGTGAATATGAAAAACTGCAAGCGATGTATTGTTGCAGCTAGCCCTCTCCGGTGAGCTCACGCCCTTGCGCCACCATCTTGGCTTCTGCAACATCAACTTCAACAGCGCCGGTAAGACCACCACCCTATCTTGTTGTGCTTTAATTTTCCCTAATCTAATTCGATCCATGTAGATTGGAGGTGGATAAAAAGAGATATGCTATGATGTACTGCATCATGAATAAAAATTGAGTCATGTTTTACTATTTTAAGTGCTTGTTGATTCCAGTGCTGGATATGGTCTTGCTTTCTAATAAATCATATTTTTCTTTCATATGGTGGAGTTTATATCTATTTTGCAGAAAATTGGTAGGTGAAATAGTTGAAAAGGAGCTAATTAGCCAATCCACAATAAAGTATTCCATTGATTTCTTTTTTTGATATGTGGCCTATCATCTGCCCTTTATTTTTCTTACCATCGTTCAGAAATTTGTGTCATTTGTTGGATGTTGTAGTATTATTCATCGTTAGTTTATGATTGGTTTAGAGAATAAATATTGAGTAGGAAATAGCTCCATAAATCATGTCTTTTTAAATAAGAGTTGTATTTTGGTTGCTCTTTACAACCTAAGTCCTTGAATTTCAATAACTTTAGTAGATTTGCCTCTGTAATGGCTAATAACTATCTAATATCTGGTAGGATAAATGATATCCATATCAGTTTCGATTTCCACTTGAAATGTGCCTTGTGTATCCTAACATTGATCACCTAATGTGAGTGCCTTCACTAACTCACTACCCTCACCATCGTTATCCTTTCTCCCTACTTATGGGTCCTGATTCAGCGAAGGTTGGCTGCTTTGTTATGCATTATTCCAATTTTCCTTTAGTGACAGTTGACTAAGCGTTGTCCTATTTTCTTCTTGATGCAGATTTAATAGGCTCGATTTTCCACCAATATTTCACCAGAAGGAGGATACAATTGAAGAGAAGTTGTGGGTACAACTTCTCAACTAATTTAAAATTGGATATGTTGATTCTGTTTTCTGTTGCTTTGTTCAATCTATTGATTCCGTCAATGATTTTTTCATTTTACTTTCTTAGTGTTATGTACTTATGTGTGCTTTCTTACCTTTACATGCAGTTGTGCACTGACAGCCTGAAGTTGGAAAGCTGGCCATTCATAAGAAAAAGCCTTTGATGGAGACAGAACCTTTGGTGTCAGCCCACCCCTTTGTTGAAACGGTAGTCACATATCTAACGCAACATATACTGTTGGCTTCTAATCTATTCTGATGGCCTGCCTACTTTGCTCGCCATGTTTTAAAATGGTTTTATGCATCTATAATTAGTTGTTCGGTTAGCATTAGATTCCTCAAGAAGTGCAACTTAACTCTCCTTTGGCTACGCATTCCAATTTAATGTATGTTGTGCCTCTGAACACAATAAGCTAAGATGTCACTTGGAGAGTGTGAGGAACTCTTAGATTGTTTTTCATGGTTCAGTAGAGATCATGTTATGCCTTTGATTGTCTTTGATCCGCTTGTTTATAAGGAATGTAGTAGTTATATTCCTTCCATTTACAATCGACATATTGGGAAATCTCTTATAATAATATATTTCCCTATATTTTTTTTGTGAGTTGTAACCACAATAAGCTATGCATATGTCAAGATCTGAAAGTGTTTAGTGTTTGCTTCTCCTTGTGAAACCAATATTATTTTTATTTGTAGAACCCTCTAGTAAGGATGCTCATTGGCGTGCGAAAGTGCTTTGTGGATACTTGCACGACGAATGACGAAATTGGTTACTTAAAGTATGCACTAGAGATATTGTATGGTATTTCTTCTACCAAAATCAAAGCTTTTGGGACCTATGTTTAGTTAATGATTCATAGCTGCAGTTATTTTGTCCTAAAGATACAACAATATTTAAGACTTAAGACTTATGTATGGAAATTTAAATAATGTTTTCCTAGACAGAAATTTTCTTTATTGCATTGATTCTCCATGCTATAAGGCACACCTATCCTAGATGTTTGTGCAATATATAATCAGTGTTTAGTCAAACAATCTATCTTAGGGTTTGCTATTAACCTCTGCCTCTTTAGGCTTAGGTGGTAATAAGGAGAGACTGAGGGAGGAGGAAGAGGAGATCCTCCTGGTGTTCAAGGTGGTCACTCAGATCCTAGCTGGCCGGCGACCCCGCTGTCTCCATGCCACTGCGAGTTATTCAGAGACTTAACCTCCATTCCCCAAACCTAGTGCATATCTTCAAAGGTAGTAGCTAAAATTATTGTGTTTATTTACTTCAAAGCAAAGGATCCATGTTATAGAAATAAATTGCTCCAATTCATGTCATTTAGAAGTATATGCAATCTTGGACTGGGTGCAAAAATTGTGTTGTATATCATTCTTTAACTGATTGCAAATCAAGGTTCGTTCTTTGGTCAGATGACCCTAGATCCTTTAACTGACTGCAAACTAAAGCAACTTCTGCAAAAAATTGTGTTGTAATATTGCTCTTCATGTTTGGTATGATAAGGTCGTCAAACAATTACTCAAATATAGAGCTACAACCTCTATGTTTGGTATAAGAAATTTTCAAAACAATTACTGAAGCTTGGAGCCACATCATGTAGATGATCTATAAGCCACATGGGTTGGTATCTTCTTCAATTTTCTTCTATTTCCTTTCCAAGGAAACTTATATGTGGTCTCTTTGTGTTAGTGTGACTTTCAATTACGAAATATCATGAAGCTAAGAATGGTCTTATGAGGGTCAACCTAAATTAGGCTTCACGCAATATTGCGAAATGCGTCATTACTATGTCGATAATAGTGGCACATTTCTGTTATGCGCCACTACTACTATGTTTACAGTAGTGACGCATATTGTTATGCGCCACTACTACTATGTTTACAGTAATGACGCATATTGTTATGGGCCTAAGAATCTAAGATGGTCTAGGCCGACTTAGTAGTAGGCGTGGGGCATTATTATTTTATGCGCCACTACTATGGGGATAGGCGTGGCACATTTTTATTCAAGGCGTTACTCCTAGTTACTAGTGAGGCATTTTATGTTTAGTACATCAAACATAGAAATATTACCTATAAGCTTTTTTCTAGTAGTGATGATCAAATGGTGTCCAGTCTAAGACACATATGTCTGATATATTGCACGAATTATCGAGTCCTTAAGAGGACCTTAAATGGAAAAGTGTTGAACATGTATATTCATCGTCTTGTCGAGATGAGAGACTTTAGTGTTTGAAACATTTCAATCTGAGGCCGTATTCAGCTCGTGAGACCCAAAAATTGATCTACTATTAACTGTATTTATTGTAAATTCATCCATTCTTCTTAGCATTATTCATGGGACAATCGTTCATAGATACTTCATAAAAAAATTGTTTAATTGAAATTATCATTCATTACCAAGTCTTAATGCAAATATTTGTTTTGATGAACAATGTTCTTCGTGCATTGTCTATTTAATTTTTCTTAAAATATATTATATCTCAATGCAAACATTAATCCATAAGGACAAACATTAATTACCAAAACCACACCTGATAACCACATGTAATTTCACTCTTGAAGTGTTTGTGCATAGCGGACGATTAAGGCATGTTGATAATGTTAAGAGAAGTCGGAAGAGACCAAACTTGACTTCTAAATGAGTCCGTAAAAAGTGATATGAAAGATTGAGTTATCACCAAAGATCTAGCTTTGAACAGATGTGTGTGAAAGTTAGCTATCTACATGCCAAAACCATAACTTGGTTTTAATATCTTCTACGTTTCAGTTTTAGCCTATTCCAATTTATTTTAAACTGACATGGTTCGTCGTTGTTGTTATTGTACGTAAAGCGGAAAGCAAAGACCAATTTGTCTCCAACACCTATAATATTATTTTTCAATATAAAGTTCCTAAGTACTGGGCGGTTACTTGTAGCAAAAGGACCATCTTCGACAGGATGGAACTTCTATAGGTAACTTGTAATACCGTGATATGATGTTCTGACAAAGATCTGAGAAGAAATGATTAACAACTTCCCAGTAGAAACATAGCTAGTCGAAAAATGAAGCTAGAATGTGTAGCATACATTTTTCCGATGGAAAAGATAATTAGTCATTTTTTAGCCCTCCACTGGCTACTGGGGTCTGTAATCTTCAATATGAAATTACCTGTGCTAGTGTTGTGGAAGGAATAAAGTCAAGCATCCCTTCGTCCTGTCAAGCTAAAAAAAAGGTTGCACAAACTCAATACAGAGTAGGTGCAAGTCCATATTTTTCCATTTTGAGCAACTAATCTATTATAGAAACCATTTAAAATAGCCTACAACGCCCATACAAAATTGGGGATCCATTCCAGGCAAGTGTGTATTGTGATCCAAAAGATAAATGTGGAAAAAAAGTTGCGACGAATATAAATGTGGATTTTGCAGATAAATACTCTATAACAGGCTGTCCGTTCCTTTGGAAATTTAGATTCAGAAAATGTGGAATAGACGGAACCAGAAGTTGCCCTCAAAAATAGAAGGAAGCACAGTACAACACAAACTGCAGTTTGCGGGCTTGGCGCTAAGTAACTTAACTTCAAATACATGAACAAACATTATAAAAAGTGCATTATAATAGGATAAGGTGTATGTGAGCCCGAGATCACATGAGCTCGGGCGAAGAGTAAATTTGGAAAAATTGAAAAAAAAGTTGAAAAAAATATGTGCCAAATTTCATCATGAGATCACATTTGTGTTGGTGCGGGCGAAAAAAACAAAATTTATGCTAAAAAATGATTGTTTTTTAAATTCTTTTTTGGCATTGATTTTGTTTTTTGTTTACACCTTCACAAATGTGATCACATAACGAAATTTTGCACACATGTAAAACTTTTCTCAATGTTTGTCACGATTTGTTTTAGATTATTTTGAATTAATTTCATTTTATTTTGACTTAATGATTACAAATGGCTCATGTGAGCTTGAGCTCATAATAGCACTTTCGATTATAATATCTCTATAGAGCGCTATAGCGTTTCGAAAAGGTACGTCGCTAAAAAACTTAGCGCCCTATTAGAACTATGATTGTGCGCCTCAAATTTTAATTAAGGATGGTCTGCACAATCAAAATAATGGGAGTTGTCTATTTATCAAGTCATGCCCCATTAGAGTGAGCCGATTGACTAGACCAAGCACTTGATGAAATTGCACATGTACTGGCATGTCCAGTAGCGAAATATTCTTTTACTCCCTCGCGATATTGAAAGGTGCGCATTAATAAACGCGACATGTACGCTTGATAGAAGATAGGTTACAAAATATCGTGAAATGGTAATATTGGCTGAAGCCTAATGAACCAAGTATCCTGGAAAAGATAGAGAAAGACGAAGACGTAATAGGTGTTGGGACAGTTCAGTTGGGGGTAGCTGAGATGGGTCGCCTGATATCTTTCTTGACTTGTGTTAATTTCTTTGCTCGCCCACATCAAATGGGTCGCCATATCTATCTTGACTTGTGTTAATTTCCTGGGATGGGATCCACCGACGGACGAACGGATGGAAACAGCTGCGAAGCCACTGAAGCAAGCGGGGTCTCTCTCTCGCGCGCGTTGTTTGGTCAGTATGATACTTGGATAGAAGTTTTCTTAAATAATACATTTTTAGTAAATTATAAAAATAATACACATTTTTAAAAATTTGTAAAAATAATACAGTGTCAGACAGGCCTAGGCCGACAAGGCCCAATCGGGCAGGCCCAGGCCGCCGACAGGACATTGAACCACGCAAATCGGTCATTGGCGTCATGCAGTCGGCCCAGCCTAGGCCGAGAGGCCACTCGGCTCAGACAATGCCAACCGTCCTTTATATTACTTCTCCGTATACCTTTGTAGTAGCTATTTTGTTTTGGGTATTAGTTGTCTTTTCCCTCCCTATATGAGGTGAAGTTAATAAAATTGAATAATGAAATTTGTTATAAAATGTTATAAATATGTATAAAATTCAGAAAAAAATTAAATGTGATAAATTATTTTTTAAAGGTATATAAAGTTCAGACATTTTTTTAAAGGTGTATAAAATGTCTCTTACATTTCACAATTTTATAAAATGTATATAATGTTATAAAATCTTATAACATTTTACAAAGGTGTATAAGATGTCTCTTACCATTATAAATTGTTATAAAATGTATATAATGTTATAACATTTCATAAAGGTGTATAAAATGTCTCTTACCATTACAAAATGATATGAAATGTATATATAGAGGTATATAAATTTCAAAAAAACTATAATTTGTACATTTTACAAAGGTGTATAAAATGTCTCTTACCATTACAAAATCTTATAAAAATTATATAATGTTATAAAATGTTATAAGACATTTTTTGAAAGGTATATAAAATTCAATAAAATGTATAAGACATTTTTTGAAAGGTATATAAAGTTTAGACATTTTTTTAAAGTTGTATAAAATGTCTCTTACCACTAAAAATGTTATAAAATGTATATAATGTGTATAAAGAGACGTTTTATACACCTTTATAAGTTCAAGAAAGTGTATAAGCCATTTTTTTAAGGTATATAAAGTTTAGACATTTTTTATAGGTGTATAAAATGTCTCTTACCATTACAAAATGTTATAAAATGACATTTTATAAAGGTATATAAAGTTGAAAAAAACTATAATCTGTACATTTCATAAACACTAGTAGGAAATAGGCTATAACAGCCAGCTTATTGCTGGCGGCTGCGTAAAGTTGTACGTCACTGATAGTAGCGCTGGCGTACGGAAATGTGCGCACGTTAGGGAAGTAGGTGGTATCGCTGGCGTACATTTGTTTGTGCACGCCAGAGGCACGACTTGCCCCGAGCTAGGCAGCGGCGCTAACTACCACTGGCGTACGGTTGCCGTGCCCGCCAGCGCTAGTGCAGTCACCGCTGGCGTACATATTTGGTTGTACGCCAGCAGTAATTTGCCCCGAAATTACTTTTAGCTGAGGGTTCTATTGCTGGCGGGCACTATATTTCGTACGCCAGTGCTAACGTATGTAGCTATGGCGGCCAGAAGAACTGTACGCCAGCGGTAATACTGTGCCAATTATTGATGCTTCGGCTGCCACCATGTCCCTCCATTATTGCAACACCATTATTGTTCTTCTCACTAGCACAAAGTTCCTCCCCTTCCCCCCATCTCCACCACACTTTCTAACCAATTAAAACTAGTTTAGGTGATAGATCTAGCCCCATTACCCTTCTAATATCCTCTCTACCAAAAGAAATGGCCAAAAAATAACCAAATTTAGCTCCTTTTGGTGTGGATCCAAATATATCATCTCCTAGGTCTAGCTAGATCTATCTATATACATCTCTCTTCCTCTTCTACATTGTCTCACTTAAGGTGAGAGATCAACATAATTGTGTTATTCTTGTATTGTGCCCAGATATGTGATGATGTATATATGTATGCGCTATTCTCTTGATGATGATGATGCATGCATATAGTAGATGATGAAATTTTGCCGGATATGTGATGATTCATATATGTGCTATTCTTGTATTGTGCAGGAAATGATGTCAATATTATGCCGGAATGTTGATTAATTTCCGTTTTGGCAAATTTTGACACTCTCTTAGTCCTATTTGTAGGAAGGTCATGCCAAAAAAATTCATGAAAAATGATTGTTTTACTTGTCTTGTGATTCTATATCACGTGCAGGCGATATGGCGCCCGGCCGTATGAGTGAGCGTGTCGTGAACAAATATTTAAGATACGCTACAGACGACATGATAGAAAATAACCGCACGGAGATAAGATGTCCGTGTCGCAAATGCAAAAAAGTGGGCTTGCTGAACCCCCTTTCGGGAGAGTTGCTGGAGCATCTGCTAATGCATGGTTTCATGGATGGCCACACTCAGTGGCTTGATGAAGATGATGATGATGAAGTCCATGATGGTGCGGCGGATGATCATGATCAGCATGACAATAATAATGATCACGAGCAAGAAGACGAAGAGCCGCCTGATGATCCTCCCGCACATGATGTTGGAGATCTAGAAGATGCTGAACAACACGTAACCGAAGACGATGGCATGCAAACACTACTAGCTTCCGCCGTGCGGGACCCTCATCTCAAAGAGCTGCTTCTAAAGAAGACGACTAACTGCAGATCTTCTAGTATAGAGCAAGCTAAGCTAGCACAACTGGAGGTAGACTCGAATACTCCGTTGTATCCAGGTTGTGGATCGGACGACTCTCGCTTGAAAGTAGCGCTCGATGTTCTCAAAATGAAGGCAAAACACAAATGGACCGACGTGTCGACGCTAGCATGCAATACTGGCAGAGTAAGCTTCCGGAGGGCAACGTGTGCATCAATGATTGCTACATTTATCGGAAAGAAGACGCAGACATGATCACATGTCCGGTGTGCAATGCCGCTCGATACAAGAAAGGGAAGAAAGAACCTCGGAAAGTTGTGTGGTACTTTCCCCTCGTTCCCCGTTTGCAGCGGTATTTCGCGGACTACAAGGAAGCAAAGCTCATGCGGTGGCACGCAGACAGAAAAAATGTAGTGCTGAAAGATCCAAAACGGTGTGAAAAGGAAGTTCTGACACACCCTTCGGACGCAAGCCAATGGAGAGCATTAGACGGCGTCGATGCAAGTTTCGCGACAGATCCGAGGAACCTCAAGTTGGGTGTGAGCACCGACGGAGTGAATCCGTACAGCAACCAGAGCAGCACACATAGCACTTGGCCCGTGTTTGTATGGATATACAACCTTCCCCCTGGTTATGCATGAAGAGTAAGTACATACACATGTGCATGCTAATTCAAGGGCCAAAACAACCAGGCAACGACATCAATCTGTATCTAAAGCTACTGAAAGATGAGCTAGACACGTTATGGGAAGGTGTGAACACATGGGATGCCGTCGCAGAAGAATATTTCCCTATGAGAGCCGCCTTGTTTTATACGGCGCACGACTATCTCGGCCACGGATATGTCGCAGGCCAGGTTTGCCACGGACATTGGGGATGTATGAGGTGCATGGATGATCCAACGTTTATGCAGCTTAAGAAAGATCCCGGGTCTTCAAAAACTTTCTACACGGGGCATCGAAGGTGGTTACACAAGGATGACCCGTGGAGAAGGCGTGGAGACCTTTTCAATGGTGAAGATGAGCTCCGGGGACCTCCACGTAAGAGGTGCGGTGAAGAAATATATGAGTTGCTGAATGATTTGGATCAGTGCCCTAAGCCAGGAAAGAAGCAAAAGGCACCAAAACCGCTCCTCGATGTATGGAAGACGAGGTCTGTGTTTTGGGACTTGAAGTACTGGCCTGTTCTCAATACGCCTCATTGCCTTGATCTAATGCATATCACGAAGAATGTGTTCGAGAGTTTGTTTGCCACTCTTCTCAACATGCCGAAAAAAACCAAAGATGTTCCGAAAGCAAGAAATGACCTGATACATCTAGGTATTAGGGAAGAGCTTCACGGGGGAATCGAGTCATCGGATGATGAGGAGACGAACCGACACAAGGGAAAAAGGGTTAAGAAAAATGACTACCATTGCCCCCCATCCTGTTTCACTCTAAGTGAGAACAAGCTCCAACAATTGATCAAGTGCCTTCGAGGAGTCAAAACCCCTTTCGGTTATTGTGGGCTGATAAGCAGATATCTAGACCAACAGAAACAAAGGTTCAGCGGGATGAAGTCTCATGAGGCCTTGAGATTGCCGGAATGTTGATTAACTTCCGTTCCGGCAAATTCGGGTACTCCATATGTCCTATTTTCAGCAAAGGTCATGCCAAAATTTTCCGTGAATTTTTGCATGACTTATGCTAAAAATAAGACATAGCAAAGTAATATATATTTTTAGTGCATAGCAAAGTAATATATATTTTTAAATGACCTAGTATACACACATGCTACATTTTTATAACTCATTTTGCATTAACCTATCCCACTTACTAGTAGTATTTTTAAATGGTTATAATAGATGTCAAACAACGAGGAAGCCGGTGGTTCTCGGGTACCTGTCGATCCTGAGGAGCATCATCCTTATTTCTCAATGCTTGCGGGTGAACACTTTGACGCTGATCAACATGATGAAGAAGGGGATGCAGGCAATGAGACCACTACTAGTGGTGCCGGGGATGGCAACGAGACCACTACTAGTGGTGCCGGGGATGGCAACGCGACATCTGGTAGCGAAGCCAAGCGGCAGCGTAAGGAAAGGGGCCCAAACAAGCTCAGCACCATCCGGGAAGAATTTACGGAGGTGGACCCCGCAAGCGGTTTGCCTACACTTCCTGTTCATGTTGCAAAAGGGTACGGCAACAGCATTGGATGCATCCTTCGAGAACTTGTCAACCTCAATGAAGAGGACTTAAGGTCAAAAAGCAACGAACCTTTGGCCACCCTCCTCATTCAGCGGTTGCACGCGCGATACAAGTTCCCGGAACCCTATGATAACCTTGATATCAAGAAAAATCTAGCGAACACATTCGCCCAAGGCAAGTTCAGCAAAGCCTTGTCCGCTTGGAAATGGTATGTGAGGCAGGAGCTTGATGCGGGTTCCGATTTTGATAAGATCAAGGGCCACTGGCCCTCAATTTCGGAACAGGACTTCAATGTTTTCAAGGCCAAACATGACCTACCTGCAACTAAGGCGCTTAGGAAGTGGGGGAAAGATATGCAGGAGAAGAACGTAGCTCCCCACAATCTCGGAAGCCGTGGTTACCCCGGAAAGCAGCCAGTTTGGGATAAGGAGGACACGGAAAGGAAAGGTCCGTACCCCTACCCGAAGTTTAAGAACCCGCTCGGAAATCGATTTGTGCGGGCTCGATACAGGGTAAATCCAAAAACCAAGGAGCTAGTCGCGAACGCGAAGGTCAAGGACCTTGAGAACAAAATTCGGGAGGAAGAATCATTAGCTCAATCTCAAGGATCCTCAACCCAGGTGTCGTTTGACAACTCTTTTCAAAGGGCGCTAAACAGGGTAAAGGAATTGCCGGTGTCAGCGCCGCCGCATCGTGGCCGTGTGGTGGGCGCCGGACTCAGTCACAAACATTCATTTTACTACCCCGAGACCAAGAAGGCACGAAAGGAGAGGAAGAAGAACGAAGAGAAGAATGTGAGGGAAGAATTGGAGACCGTGAAAGCTGAGATGCCCAACATAATCTCGGCGCAAGTGACACAGACGGTCAACGACCTCCTTCCTACCATGATGAAGTCGATTGCGGAATGGATCGACGGAGGCCGACAAGGGCCTCTCCCAGTGATCACCTTAGGTGCCAGTGGCTCGAATAATGAGCCGCCTATTGTGGAGAATACGACGGCGACCGGCAACACACCACAAGGTGTGAGGGATGAATCGCCGGCCGGCACAGCGCCTCGTAGCAGCCCTTCCATCTCTTACACGCCGGCGGCCGTCCGCGGTGCTTCCTCATTAGACGAGATCAACGCCTTGACGGTAAATAAGCGCCGCAAAAGTCTCGACTAGTTTAATTTGCGTTTTCTTGCCCCTCTCTAACGCCTTACATGTTTTCGCAGGCCGATGAGGTGGGATGCACATTGCTATTACAAGTTAACAATGAGCTAAAGGACGTGGCAAAGGCACGTATCGTGGCACCACTTAACCGTGTGTTCCACACAGTGCCTATGGCCGATACCATGTTTAGGGTTGCATTGGACCGGGTGTTTCCGGGTTGCTCCAATTTGGATCCTCCGACTCAACCCCCCGAAGCCGATAGCGAGTTGAACCTCGAACAATGCTTGTCTTGGCCCATGCTATGGCCTAAAGAACTGATTCGTGTGGACTCTTGTTTCACCACCCCACAGCAAAACGAGCCCTTTGCTGCTCAACCTGCGGATCTTGATCACGACGACAATGATGCTCGCGTCGAAGACTTCCTCGTTGATTACGAGGAAGTATTACCTGCTGCCAGCGAGGGTCCTCTTGATGATACACAAGTCGCCGGTCCGAGCCAGGGTCCTCCCTCCTGCCGCGCAGATCAGACAGAGAATTTTTGCTCGAGGCGTCTATTCTCTTCTCAAGGAGCGCCAGAAGCAGCCCCCTTCAGCCCTGGTGATCCAGCTGGTCTCAGCCAAGACACACTCAAAGAGGCGCTCCAAGATTCATTTGTGCAGCGTAGCAGGAAGACGACGGGGCGGAAAAGAATTAAGAAACGTGCCTTTGACTCCAGCAGCCAGCCGGTGGAGGGGTGTAGGAAGCCGAAACGGGTCCAGTACAAGGTACCCATCATAAACTGGCATCCGATCCATGAGTTGGGTAAACCTATGTTGCCGCCAAAATTTTTAGAAATCGTCACTTCGGATATGAGGAGCCTCCATAATTCTGTTCTCTATGTGGAGTCGAATCTTGCCAAGGATGACAATCCAACATACCCGCTTTTCATAGGAAAGGTACCGGAGGGCTTGGGCTTTGTGGATCAATACCCAGGGGACTTGTTCTTCTTGAGGTTTAATGACATCTTTGACATGTTCCACATGAATGCGCTCCACCCATCCATGGTCCGCCTGGTTGCGCTCAGCTTGGCTCACCAGCTCATCAAAGAGAATACCCCGAATGTCGCTATAATGGACCCCTTCTACATGCAAGAAATGTTCTTGAACAACCCTAAGGGTAAGGTAGCGGCAACGAAGTACATCGAAGATTTCTTCGTGGATCATCCCTCCAAGAACATATTTCTCATGCCTTACTTTCCTGAGTAAGTCATTCTCGCTTGCAGCCGTAACATGCTTTAGTAGATTTCCTATCGTTAAACTAATCTGAGGCTGATAATCTCTTTGAACCACGAACTATTTTGTGTAGCAACCAATACGGCACCCTCATCGCTCTGGAGCCGAAAGACTCGCTTGCCATATATCTCGACTTGAGGAGTCATCAGAATTACAAAGACTACAAGCTAATCAAAGATGTTCTAGATGATGCTCTCACTGGCTACTCTTATAGGGAGGGCATCATAAAAAGAAAAAATCTAAGGCGAGGAAAGTACACATTCATACATAAAACTGAGTTTGCCTGCATCAAGCAGGCGCCAGGCAGTACGAGGGAGGCCTGGTACGTCATCTATCATATGCGAGAGTATATAAAGGATGAACAACGACTACAATATTCGTCGTCTCTCGCAAAATGGTGCGATACCTTGGCGGGGTCCTCCGATGCCGAAATAAGACAAGAGTTCGGCCGGATTCAACAAATGATCGCGCGGACGATCACCATGGATGTCATACATAGCGATGGGGTGTTCTTCTACAGTCATCGTCCACCACCTAACGCTGAAATAGAAGCCCGCTTACATCAACATGGCGATGACAGATCGTTCAACTCATTGCAAGGTTGTCTCCCGTTTCCTCCATTGAAGACGAAGCCGAAGTCGAAGCCGAAGCCAAGCAAGAAGTGAGAGGATGTGTTCTCTATGCATGTAGCTAGTTTTTTTCGAACGATCGATGAACATGTGTTGTAAACTTTATCTCATGTTGAACTTGTGTACGTATTACATGATGCATGAACTAAGTCTTCTTTTATGCATGATGGACATGTAGCTAGTTTTACATTGAACTAAGTCTTCTTTTATAATGCATGAATGTACACACATCTTCCTTTTTAACTATCTTGGTTAATATTTATATATGTCTTTTATAGATGAAGAAGTGGTATGTGGTGTACGAAGGTAGCGTTCCAGGAGTCTATGAGCACTGGGAAGATTGTTTTAAGCAAGTGAACAAGTACAAGGGCAACAACTACAAGAGCTAAAAGAGTAGAGCGGAGGCGGAAGCTCGGTACTTGAACTACCGGCAAGGGCAAGAGAGGAAGAACCACCGGATGAAGTCCAACTTCCTCGTGATCCCCTTCTTGCTCATCATCTTTACCATTCTCTTGTATGTGATACAATGAAGTCCAACTATCGAGATGTAGTTTGTGTGTGATACAATGTAGTGATGTAACTCCCAACTTGTCTATTTTTCGGTTTGTGATCTATGTGTGATACAATATGTGTGATCCACTACACAACTTCTCTATTTTGGTTAGTAATGTGATGTAACAATATTTGATCACTCTTGTATATTTGAACTTATGAATTCTGTGTATTTGTATTGTGTTGGTAAACTGTGAAAATATTTTAGTATTTGTGTGGCTGGAATAACTAGTTTTAGCAGAAAAGTAATTCCAGAAAATATATTGCTGGCGTACAGAAAAGTTACTGCTGGCGGACAGTACCAAATCAAGAAATTATACCGCTGGCGTACATATTTTTGACCACTGGCGGGCACATGTGGACGCCAGAAGCATACCTCTGGCGGGCATACTTCTTGTACGCCAGCGGTAACAGAAGCTAGCGCTAGCGTACAGTTTGTACGCCAGTGGTACCTGTTACCACTGGCGGGACAACGCTGGCGTACTCCTGCCCGCCAGCGGTAGGGAAAACCTGTACGCCAGCAATAGCCTATTTCCTACTAGTGAAAAGTGTATAACATGTCTCTTACCATAAAATATATTATAAAATGTATATAATGTAATAAAATGTTAAAACATTTTATAAAGGTATACAAACTTCAGACTTTTTTTAAATGTAGTAAAAATTTGTGTGTTTAAAAATAATTATATATATGTAAAATGTACACATAAAATATTTATTTAAAAACACGTCAATTATGTATACAGGAAAGCATTGTTCAAAATATCGGCCGATAAGCCGATTTATCCCCCGATTTATCGCTTATCGGGGTGTCACCGATAAGATAAACGCTTATCGTCCATGTTTATCGTTTTGGTCGATTTATCGGTCGGACAAGCGATTTATTGGCCGATATTTTGATTTTTCGTCCAATATTCCGATTTTTCAATGCTAAAACATGGGATTAATGATATCCATATTTAAAATTTTCAATATTATATATATATATATATATTAATATAGTCGGAGCTATCTTGGTTGCATTTTTCGAATCCTCAAAAACCTAACAGAAAAAAAGTTACGGGCATTTGAAGATCTGGAGACAGGAAAAATGAAAAAAAAATTGAACTTAGTAGTGGCGCATTTTGTATGAAATGCGCCACTAGTAAAAGAAATTTTCTTTGAATTTTTTTAAAAAATATTAAATAAAAATAAATCAAAATAGGCTAGAGGACAAATTGGGAAGTTTTAAAAAAAGTTGAAAATTTTAGATAGTAACATTAAAAAAATAAAAAATTTAAAAAATCAATTTTTTTTAAGTTCAAAATATGCTAATGGTCCCATCGAGAATGTTTCAAAAAAACGTTGAAAATTTTAGCACTCCCATGAACATTAACAAGGTCCTAGACATCAACATGGTTTAATAAGATTTATATGTTAGATATATCAACAAGTGCCTACTAGGTGAGCTGGAGTGAGAGTTGAATAGAACCGAGAAGTTTAGCGTGCTGGGGCTAGAGTAGTGCTAGGATGGGTGACCCTCGGGGAAGTTTGACCTAAGATTAAGCATAGTGACCGGGCATTAAGCATACTAACCTGAGATTAAGAAAAAAATTAAAAAAAAAATATTTTCCAGATCCATATTCAAAATTCAAAATTTTAAAAAATTAATAGTGGCACATTTTCAGAATGCGCCACCGATGAGATTAAGCATAGTGACCGGGCATTAAGCATACTAACCTGAGATTAAGAAAAAAATAAAAAAAATTCCAGATCCAGATTCAAAATTCAAAATTTAAAAAAATTAATAGTGGCACATGCTTATAGGTGGCGCATTCTGAGATGCCTAAACAGAAAAAAAGGACGCCACTAAAAGGGCATTCCCTAGTAGTGTGTGTGTCTCTAGTCCTCCCCAAGATCCATCGTCAGCTACGGTGCCGGTAATGGACGGCCAGGCATTGGCGGGTTGGATCGGGCGGCGTGAGGGCACACACCGTGATAACTCCTTGCACATCGTGATAACTCCTTGCACGAATTATCGAGTCCTTAAGAGGACCTTAAATGGAAAAGTGTTCAACATGTATATTCTTCGTCTTGTCGAGATGAGAGACTTTAGTGTTTGAAACATTTGAATCTGAGGCCGTATTCAGCTCGTGAGACCCAAAAATTGATCTACTATTAACTGTATTTATTGTAAATTCATCCATTCTTCTTAGCATTATTCATGGGACAATCGTTCATAGATACTTGATAAAAATTTGTTTAATTGAAATTATCATTCATTACCAAGTCTTAATGCAAATATTTGTTTTGATGAACAATGTTCTTCGTGCATTGTCTATTTAATTTTTCTTAAAATATACTATATCTCAATGCAAACATTAATCCATCAGGACTAACATTAATTACCAAAACCACACCTGATAACCACATGTAATTTCACTCTTGAAGTGTTTGTGCATAGCGGACGATTAAGGCATGTTGATAATGTTAAGAGAAGTTGGAAGAGACCAAACTTGACTTCTGAATGAGTCCGTAAAAAGTGATATGAAAGATTGAGTTATCACCAAAGATCTAGCTTTGAACAGATGTGTGTGAAAGTTAGCTATCTACATGCCAAAACCATAACTTGGTTTTAATATCTCCTACGTTTCAGTTTTAGCCTATTCCAATTTATTTTAAACTGACATGGTTCGTCGTTGTTGTTATTGTACGTAAAGCGGAAAGCAAAGACCAATTTGTCTCCAACACCTATAATATTATTTTTCAATATAAAGTTCCTAAGTATTGGGCGGTTACTTGTAGCAAAAGGACCATATTCGACAGGATGGAACTTCTATAGGTAACTGGTAATACCGTGATATGATGTTCTGACAAATATCTGAGAAGAAGTGATTAACAACTTCCCAGTAGAAACATAGCTAGTCGAAAAATGAAGCTAGAATGTGTAGCATACATTTTTCCGATGGAAAAGATAATTAGTCATTTTTTAGCCCTCCACTGGCTACTGGCGTCTGTAATCTTCAATATCAAATTACCTGTGCAAGTGTAGTGGAAGGAATAAAGTCAAGCATCCCTTCGTCCTGTCAAGCTAAAAAAAGGTTCCAAAACTCAATACAGAGTAGGTGCAAGTCCATACTTTTCCATTTTGAGCAACTAATCTATTATAGAAACCATTTAAAATAGCCTACAACGCCCATACAAAATTGGGCATCCATTCCAGGCAAGTGTGTATTGTGATCCAAAAGATAAATGTGGAAAAAAAATTGCGACGAATATAAATGTGGATTTTGAAGATAAATACTCTATAACAGGCTGTCCGTTCCTTTGGAAATTTAGATTCAGAAAATGTGGAATTGACGGATCCAGAAGTTGCCCTCAAAAATAGAAGGAAGCACAGTACAACACAAACTGCAGTTTGCGGGCTTGGCGCTAAGTAACTTAACTTCAAATACATGAACAAACATTATAAAAAGTGCATTATAAGATAAGGTGTATGTGAGCCCGAGATCACATGAGCTCGGGCGAAGAGTAAATTTGGAAAAATTGAAAAAAAAAGTTGAAAAACATATGTGCCAAATTTCATCATGAGATCACATTTGTGCTGGTGCGGGCGGAAAAAACAAAATTTATGCTAAAAAATGATTGTTTTTAAAATTATTTTTTAGCATTGATTTTGTTTTTTGTTCACACCTTCACAAATGTGATCACATAACGAAATTTTGCACACATGTAAAACTTTTCTCAATGTTTGTCACGATTTGTTTTAGATTTTTTTGAATTAATTTCATTTTATTTTGACTTAATGATTACAAAGGGCTCATGTGAGCTTGAGCTCATAATAGCACTTTCGATTATAATATCTCTATAGAGCGCTATAGCATTTCGAAAAGGTACGTCGCTAAAAAACTTAGCGCCCTATTAGAACTATGATTGTGCGCCTCAAATTTTAATTAAGGATGGTCTGCACAATCAAAATAATGGGAGTTGTCTATTTATCAAGTCATGCCCCATTAGAGTGAGCCGATTGACTAGACCAAGCACTTGATGAAATTGCACATGTACTGGCATGTCCAATAGCGAAATATTCTTTTACTCCCTCACGATATTGAAAGGTGCGCATTAATAAACGCGACATGTACGCTTGATAGAAGATAGGTTACAAAATATCGTGAAATGGTAATATTGGCTGAAGCCTAATGAACCAAGTATCCTGGAAAAGATAGAGAAAGACGAAGACGTAATAGGTGTTGGGACAGTTCAGTTGGGGGTAGCTGAGATGGGTCGCCTGATATCTTTCTTGACTTGTGTTAATTTCTTTGCTCGGCCACATCAAATGGGTCGCCATATCTATCTTGACTTGTGTTAATTACCTGGGATGGGATCCACCGACGGACGAACGGATGGAAACAGTTGCGAAGCGACTGAAGCAAGCGGGGTCTCTCTCTCGCGCGCGTTGTTTGGTCAGTATGATACTTGGATAGAAGTTTTCTTAAATAATACATTTTTAGTAAATTATAAAAATAGTACACATTTTTAAAAATTTGTAAAAATAATACAGCGTCAGATAGGCCTAGGCCGACAAGGCCCAATCGGGCAGGCCCAGGCCGCCGACAGGACCTTGAACCACGCAAATCGGCCATTAGCGTCATGCAGTCGGCCCAGCCTAGGCCGAGAGGCCACTCGGCTCAGACAATGCCAACCGTCCTTTATATTACTTCTCCGTTTACCTTTGTAGTAGCTACTTTGTTTTGGGTATTAGTTGTCTTTTCCCTCCCTATATGAGGTGAAGTTAATAAAACTGAATAATGAAATTTGTTATAAAATGTTATAAATATGTATAAAATTCAGAAAAAAAAATTAAATGTGATAAATTATTTTTAAAGGTATATAAAGTTCAGACATTTTTTTAAAGGTATATAAAATGTCTCTTACATTTCAAAATTTTATAAAATGTATATAATGTTATAAAATCTTATAACATTTTATAAAGGTGTATAAGATTTCTCTTACCATTATAAATTGTTATAAAATGTATATAATGTTATAACATTTCATAAAGGTGTATAAAATGTCTCTTACCATTACAAAATGATATGAAATGTATATAAAGAGGTATATAAATTTCAAAAAAACTATAATTTGTACATTTTACAAAGGTGTATAAAATGCCTCTTACCATTACAAAATCTTATAAAAATTATATAATGTTATAAAATGTTATAAGACATTTTTGGAAAGGTATATAAAATTCAATAATATGTATAAGACATTTTTTGAAAGGTATATAAAGTTTAGATATTTTTTTAAAGTTGTATAAAATGTTTTTTACCACTAAAAAATGTTATAAAATGTATATAATGTGTATAAAGAGACATTTTATACACCTTTATAAGTTCAAGAAAGTGTATAAGCCATTTTTTTAACGTATATAAAGTTTAGACATTTTTTATAGGTGTATAAAATGTCTCTTACCATTACAAAATGTTATAAAATGACATTTTATAAAGGTATATAAAGTAGAAAAAAACTATAATCTGTACATTTCATAAAGGTGTATAACATGTCTCATACCATAAAATATGTTATAAAATGTATATAATGTTATAAAATGTTAAAAATAATTATATATATGTAAAATGTACACATAAAATATTTATTTAAAAACACGTCAAATATG
The DNA here is from genome assembly GCA_950022295.1 of Bromus sterilis. Lineage (NCBI taxonomy): Eukaryota > Viridiplantae > Streptophyta > Magnoliopsida > Poales > Poaceae > Bromus > Bromus sterilis. Next base: position 297,212,829 of record OX465601.1, on the reverse strand, counting down.
TATACAGGAAAGCATTGTTCAAAATATCGGCCGATAAGCCGATTTATCCCCCGATTTATCGCTTATCGGGGTGTCACCGATAAGATAAACGCTTATCGTCCATGTTTATCGTTTTGGTCGATTTATCGGTCGGACAAGCGATTTATTGGCCGATATTCTGACTTTTCGTCCAATATTCTGATTTTTCAATGCTAAAACATGGGATTAATGATATCCATATTTAAAATTTTCAATATTATTGAAAATAATATATATATATATATATTAATATAGTCGGAGCTATCTTGGTTGCATTTTTAGAATCCTCAAAAACCTAACAGAAAAAAAGTTACGGGCATTTGAAGATCTGGAGACAGGAAAAATGAAAAAAAAATTGAACTTAGTAGTGGCGCATTTTGTATGAAATGCGCCACTAGTAAAAGAAATTTTCTTTGAAGTTTTTTAGAAAATATTAAATAAAAATAGGCTAGAGGACAAATCGGGAAGTTTTAAAAAAAGTTGAAAATTTTATATAGTAACATTAAAAAAATAAAAAAAATAAAAATTTAAAAAAAATCAATTTTTTTTAAAGTTCAAAATATGCTAATGGTCCCATCGAGAAAGTTTCAAAAAAACGTTGAAAATTTTAGCACACCCATGAACATTAACAAGGTCCTAGACATCAACATGGTTTAATAGGATTTATATGTTAGATATATCAACAAGTGCCTACTAGGTGAGCTGGAGTGAGAGTTGAATAGAACCGAGAAGTTTAGCGTGCTGGGGCTGGAGTAGTGCTAGGATGGGTGACCCTCGGAGAAGTTTGACTTGAGATTAAGCATAGTGACCGGGCATTAAGCATACTAACCTGAGATTAAGAAAAAAATTAAAAAAATAAAAAATAAAAAAAATATTTTCCAGATCCAGATTCAAAATTCAAAATTTTAAAAAATTAATAGTGGCGCATTTTCAAAATGCGCCACCGATGAGATTAAGCATAGTGACCGGGCATTAAGCATACTAACCTGAGATTAAGAAAAAAAATAAAAAATAAAAAAATGTTTTCCAGATCCAGATTCAAAAGTCAAAATTAAAAAAATTTAATAGTGACACATGCTTATAGGTGGCGCATGCTGAGATGCCTAAACAGAAAAAAGGACGCCACTAAAAGGGCATTCCCTAGTAGTGTGTGTGTCTCTAGTCCTTCCCAAGATCCATCGTCGGCTACGATGCCGGTAATGGACGGCCAGGCATTGGCGGTTGGATCGGGCGGCGTGAGGGCACACATTGTGATAACTCCTTGCACACTTGCAGTATGGGCCTAAGATTAGTTAGTACCACCTCTTGCAGAATGGGCCACATGGACCTCTAGGGTTTCCAGGAATTATGGAAAAGGTAAAAATTGGTTGGGCCTTTAAGCCAAAATTCTAACAATTGCAACTGCCAACCTGACACCCCCCACATGCCTTATCTACACACATATTTCTACTATAAAAGCAGCTAGCCTACCTACCCTCCCAGAGCACTAGCGAGCGCCCAACAATTTTGACAGCTGGATGTTGTACAGTGTTTATTTACTGGTGGCGTCTGGTTAACTGTTGACTTCTTTTTACTTTCGCACCTGATTGAAAAGAGGATGACATGTGGGCCCTCTTTGATGTGGGGACGTGCATTCTACATTGGGTATATTTTACCCAATCCCCACCCCCACCGCGCGCTAGGTGAAAATCTAGCCGCCAACCCGCATCGCCAAATCTAGATCCAATCTACTCCCGTACCCCTCACTCCTCCCGCGGCCAGATCCAAACCCACGCCGCCACCCCCTTCTCCGTCCTCCTCGCTCCTCCCGTGCTGCCGCCCCACCCTATCTGGTTCGTCCCTCCCCTCTGCTTCTCTGCCTCCTCTCCCTCTCTCTCGTGCTTAGCAGCTGCTTCGGATTGGGCAGCAACGTGAAGTAGTCAACACCATGGATCGGCCCCGGATGAGGTAGGGGCCGCAAGTTGGGGAGGCTCGATGGCTCGAACTCGGACCCGACGTGTGCGGGCATGGAGGCGAGCTTCTCGGGACGTGGAGGCGACCAAGAGAAACAAAGGTATGAACCCCTCATCCCCTTATCTTCTTCTTTTGTTGCTCCCTTTGTCATCCGTCTCGTCTATCTAGGTAGGTGGAGAACATCCGTGCTTCAGGGCGGACGTCTTCATGCGGATCTTACCTGCCCAAGTGACCCCTTTTTCAAGCACTAGCAGCGTTAGGAGCAGTGAATATGAACAACTGCAAGCGATGTATTGTTGCAGCTAGCCCTCTCCGGTGAGCTCACGCCCTTGCGCCACCATCTTGGCTTCTACAACATCAACTTCAACAGCGCCGGTAAGACCACCACCCTATCTTGTTGCGCTTTAATTTTCCCTAATCTAATTCGATCCATGTAGATTGGAGGTGGATAAAAAGAGACATGCTATGATGTACTGCATCATGAATAAAAATTGAGTCATGTTTTACTATTTTAAGTGCTTGTTGATTCCAGTGCTGGATATGGTCTTGGTTTCTAAAAAATCATATTTTTCTTTCATATGGTGGAGTTTATATCTATTTTGCAGAAAATTGGTAGGTGAAATAGTTGAAAAGGAGCTAATTAGCCAATCCACAATAAAGTATTCCATTGATTTCTTTTTCTGATATGTGGCCTATCATCTGCCCTTTATTTTTCTTACCATCGTTCAGAAATTTGTGACATTTGTTGGATGTTGTAGTATTATTCACCGTTAGTTTATGATTGGTTTAGAGAATAAATATTGAGTAGGAAATAGCTCCATAAATCATGTCTTTTTAAATAAGAGTTGTATTTTGGTTGCTCTTTACAACCTAAGTCCTTCAATTTCAATAACTTTAGTAGATTTGCCTCTGTAATGGCTAATAACTATCTAATATCTTGTAGGATAAATGATATCCATATCAATTTCGATTTCCACTTGAAATGTGCCTTGTGTATCCTAACATTGATCACCTAATGTGAGTGCCTTCACTAACTCACTACCCTCACCATCGTTATCCTTTGTCCCTACCTATGGGTCCTGATTCAGCGAAGGTTGGCTGCTTTGTTATGCATTATTCCAATTTTCCTTTAGTGAAAGTTGACTAAGCGTTGTCCTATTTTCTTCTTGATGCAGATTTAATAGGCTCGATTTTCCACCAATATTTCACCAGAAGGAGGATACAATTGAAGAGAAGTTGTGGGTACAACTTCTCAACTAATTTAAAATTGGATATGTTGATTCTGTTTTCTGTTGCTTTGTTCAATCTATTGATTCTGTCAATGATTTTTGCATTTTACTTTCTCAGTGTTATGTACTTATGTGTGCTTTCTTACCTTTACATGCAGTTGTGCACTGACAGCCTGAAGTTGGAAAGTTGGCCATTCATAAGAAAAAGCCTTTGATGGAGACAGAACCTTTGGTGTCAGCCCACCCCTTTGTTGAAACGGTAGTCACATATCTAACGCAACATATACTGTTGGCTTCTAATCTATTCTGATGGCCTGCCTACTTTGCTCGCCATGTTTTAAAATGGTTTTATGCATCTATAATTAGTTGTTCGATTAGCATTAGATTCCTCAAGAAGTGCAACTTAACTCTCCTTTGGCTACGCATTCCAATTTAATGTATGTTGTGCCTCTGAACACAATAAGCTAAGATGTCACTTGGAGAGTGTGAGGAACTCTTAGATTGTTTTTCATGGTTCAGTAGAGATCCTGTTATGCCTTTGATTGCCTTTGAGCCGCTTGTTTATAAGGAATGTAGTAGTTATATTCCTTCCATTTACAATCGACATATTGGGAAATCTCTTATAATAATATATTTCCCTATATTTTTTTTGTGAGTTGTAACCACAATAAGCTATGCATATGTCAAGATCTGAAAGTGTTTAGTGTTTGCTTCTCCTTGTGAAACCAATATTATTTTTATTTGTAGAACCCTCTAGTAAGGATGCTCATTGGCGTGCGAAAGTGCTTTGTGGATACTTGCACGACGAATGAAGAAATTGGTTACTTAAAGTATGCACTAGAGATATTGTATGGTATTTCTTCTACAAAAATCAGAGCTTTTGGGACCTATGTTTAGTTAATGATTCATAGCTGCAGTTATTTTGTCCTAAAGATACAACAATATTTAAGACTTAAGACTTATGTATGGAAATTTAAATAATGTTTTCCTAGACAGCAATTTTCTTTCTTGCATTGATTCTACATGCTATAAGACACACCTATCCTAGATGTTTGTGCAATATATAATCAGTGTTTAGTCAAACAATCTATCTTAGGGTTTGCTATTAACCTCTGCCTCTTTAGGCTTAGGTGGTAATAAGGAGAGACTGAGGGAGGAGGAAGAGGAGATCCTCCTGGTGTTCAAGGTGGTCACTCAGATCCCAGCTGGCCGGCGACCCCGCTGTCTCCATGCCACTGCGAGTTATTCAGAGACTTAACCTCCATTCCCCAAACCTAGTGCATATCTTCAAAGGTAGTAGCTAAAATTATTGTGTTTATTTACTTCAAAGCAAAGGATCCATGTTATAGAAATAAATTGCTCCAATTCATGTCATTTAGAAGTATATGCAATCTTGGACTGGGTGCAAAAATTGTGTTGTATATCATTCTTTAACTGATTGCAAATCAAGGTTCGTTCTTTGGTCAGATGACCCTAGATCCTTTAACTGACTGCAAACTAAAGCAACTTCTGCAAAAAATTGTGTTGTAATATTGCTCTTCATGTTTGGTATGATAAGGTCGTCAAACAATTACTCAAATATAGAGCTACAACCTCTATGTTTGGTATAAGAAATTTTCAAAACAATTACTGAAGCTTGGAGCCACATCATGTAGATGATCTATAAGCCACATGGATTGGTATCTTCTTCAATTTTCTTCTATTTCCTTTCCAAGGAAACTTATATGTGGTCTCTTTGTGTTAGTGTGACTTTCAATTACGAAATATCATGAAGCTAAGAATGGTCTTATGAGGGTCAACCTAAATTAGGCTTGACGCAATATTGCGAAATGCGTCATTACTATGTCCATAATAGTGGCACATTTTTGTTATGCGCCACTACTACTATGTTTACAGTAGTGACGCATATTGTTATGCGCCACTACTACTATGTTTACAGTAATGACGCATATTGTTATGGGCCTAAGAATCTAAGATGGTCTAGGCCGACTTAGTAGTAGGCGTGGGGCATTATTATTTTATGCGCCACTACTATGGGGATAGGCGTGGCACATTTTTATTCAAGGCGTTACTCCTAGTTACTAGTGAGGCATTTTATGTTTAGTACGTCACACATAGAAATATTACCTATAAGCTTTTTTCTAGTAGTGATGATCAAATGGTGTCCAGTCTAAGACACATATGTCTGATATATTGCACGAATTATCGAGTCCTTAAGAGGACCTTAAATGGAAAAGTGTTCAACATGTATATTCTTCGTCTTGTCGAGATGAGAGACTTTAGTGTTTGAAACATTTCAATCTGAGGCCGTATTCATCTCGTGAGACCCAAAAATTGATCTACTATTAACTGTATTTATTGTAAATTCATCCATTCTTCTTAGCATTATTCATGGGACAATCGTTCATAGATACTTGATAAAAAATTTGTTTAATTGAAATTATCATTCATTACCAAGTCTTAATGCAGATATTTGTTTTGATGAACAATGTTCTTCATGCATTGTCTATTTAATTTTTCTTAAAATATACTATATCTCAATGCAAACATTAATCCATAAGGACAAACATTAATTACCAAAACCACACCTGATAACCACATGTAATTTCACTCTTGAAGTGTTTGTGCATAGCGGACGATTAAGGCATGTTGATAATGTTAAGAGAAGTTGGAAGAGACCAAACTTGACTTCTGAATTAGTCCGTAAAAAGTGATATGAAAGATTGAGTTATCACCAAAGATCTAGCTTTGAACAGATGTGTGTGAAAGTTAGCTATCTACATGCCAAAACCATAACTTGGTTTTAATATCTTCTACGTTTCAGTTTTAGCCTATTCCAATTTATTTTAAACTGACATGGTTCGTCATTGTTGTTATTGTACGTAAAGCGGAAAGCAAAGACCAATTTGTCTCCAACACCTATAATATTATTTTTCAATATAAAGTTCCTAAGTACTGGGCGGTTACTTGTAGCAAAAGGACCATCTTCGACAGGATGGAATTTCTATAGGTAACTGGTAATACCGTGATATGATGTTCTGACAAAGATCTGAGAAGAAATGATTAACAACTTCCCAGTAGAAACATAGCTAGTCGAAAAATGAAGCTAGAATGTGTAGCATACATTTTTCCGATGGAAAAGATAATTAGTCATTTTTATCCCTCCACTGGCTACTGGCGTCTGTAATCTTCAATATCAAATTACCTGTGCAAGTGTAGTGGAAGGAATAAAGTCAAGCATCCCTTCGTCCTGTCAAGCTAAAAAAAAAGGTTGCAAAAACTCAATACAGAGTAGGTGCAAGTCCATACTTTTCCATTTTGAGCAACTAATCTATTATAGAAACAATTTAAAATAGCCTACAACGCCCATACAAAATTGGGCATCCATTCCAGGCAAGTGTGTATTGTGATCCAAAAGATAAATGTGGAAAAAAAAGTTGCGACGAATATAAATGTGGATTTTGCAGATAAATACTCTATAACAGTCTGTCCGTTCCTTTGGAAATTTAAATTCAGAAAATGTGGAATTGACGGATCCAGAAGTTGCCCTCAAAAATAGAAGGAAGCACAGTACAACACAAACTGCAGTTTGCGGGCTTGGCGCTAAGTAACTTAACTTCAAATACATGAACAAACATTATAAAAAGTGCATTATAATAGGATAAGGTGTATGTGAGCCCGAGATCACATGAGCTCGGGCGAAGAGTAAATTGGAAAATTTGAAAAAAAAAAGTTGAAAAAAATATGTGCCAAATTTCATCATGAGATCACATTTGTGCTGGTGCGGGCGAAAAAAACAAAATTTATGCTAAAAAATGATTGTTTTTAAAATTATTTTTTAGCATTGATTTTGTTTTTTGTTCACACCTTCACAAATGTGATCACATAACAAAAATTTTCACACATGTAAAACTTTTCTCAATGTTTGTCACGATTTTTTTTAGATTTTTTTGAATTAATTTCATTTTATTTTGACTTAATGATTACAAATGGCTCATGTGAGCTTGAGCTCATAATAGCACTTTCGATTATAATATCTCTATAGAGCGTTATAGCGTTTCGAAAAGGTACGTCGCTAAAAAACTTAGCGCCCTATTAGAACTATGATTGTGCGCCTCAAATTTTAATTAAGGATGGTCTGCACAATCAAAATAATGGGAGTTGTCTATTTATCAAGTCATGCCCCATTAGAGTGAGCCGATTGACTAGACCAAGCACTTGATGAAATTGCACATGTACTGGCATGTCCAGTAGCGAAATATTCTTTTACTCCCTCGCGATATTGAAAGGTGCGCATTAATAAACGCGACATGTACGCTTGATAGAAGATAGGTTACAAAATATCGTGAAATGGTAATATTGGCTGAAGCCTAATGAACCATGTATCCTGGAAAAGATAGAGAAAGACGAAGACGTAATAGGTGTTGGGACAATTCAGTTGGGGGTAGCTGAGATGGGTCGACTGCTATCTTTCTTGACTTGTGTTAATTTCTTTGCTCATCCACATCAATGGGTTGCCCGATATCTTTCTTGGCTTATGCTAATTTCCTGGGATGGGATCCACCGACGGACGAACGGATGGAAACATCTGCGATGTCACTGAAGCAAGCGGGGTCTCTCTCTCACGCCCGCGCTGTTTGGTCAGTATGGTACATGGATAGCAGTTTTTTTAATAATACATTTTTAGTAAATTATAAAAATAATACGTATTTTAAAAAATTTACAAAAATAATATAGCGCCGGCCAGGCCTAGGCCGACAAGTCCCAATCAGCCAGGCCCAGGCCGACAGGACCTTGAACCACGCCAATCGACCGCTGGCGCTATGCAGTGGGCCCAGCCCAGGCCGACCGGCCTTTATATTACTTCCTTGTATACACCTTTGTAGTTTGTAGTAGTTGTTTTGTTTTGGGTATTAGTTTTGTTTTCCCTCCCTGTACGAGGTAAAGTTAATATGATTGAATAATGATTTTTTATAAAATGTTATAAATGTGTATAAAATTCAGAGCTTTTTTAAATGTTATATTTTTTTTAAAGGTATATAAAGTTCAAACATTTTTTTAAAGGTGCATAAAATGTCTCTTATCATTACAAAATGTATATAATGTTATAAAATTTTATAAAATGTTAAATGTTATAACATTTTATAAATGTGTATAAAATGTCTCTTGCCATTACAAAATGTTATAAAATGTAGTTAAAGGTGTAGCAAATGTCTCTTATCATTAGATAATGTTATAAAATGTATATAATGTTATAAAATATTATAACATTTTATAAAGGTGTGTAAAATGTCTCTTGAGACATATACACCTTTATAAAATATAAAGGTATATAAAGTTCAACAAAATGTATAAGACATTTTTCTAAAGGTATATAAAGTTTAGACTTTTATAAAAAAATGTTATAAAATGTAGTTAAATTATTGTGTGTTTCAAAAAAATTATATACATGAAAAATGTACACATAAAATATTATGGTCGGCCTGGGCTGGGACGAGTGGCCTCGCGGCCTGGGCTGGGCTGACTGCATGGCGCCAGCGGCCAATTGGCGCAGTTCAGGTCCTGTTGGCCTGGGCCTGGCCGATTGGGCCTTGTCGGCCTAGGCCTGGCCGATGCTGTATTATTTTTGCAAATTTTAAAAAACGTGTATTGTTTTTATAATTTACTCAAAAATGTATTATTTAAAAAACAAATTCTGGTTAGCAACTCTAAAATAAATCAATACAACCCACGTCATAATCCATGTTGGATTTCTAAATTTATTGGAGACGATCAACCATATAGCTAGAACTACAATATATATTCAGAAAGATATGTACTCAATAAACCAAAGACTTAGTAATTTCATACAATGGTCATTTCTAATTCATCTTTCCTCTTTTTAAACAATATATAGAAAGCCAACCAAAAATCACTTGCTACAATATCCGGGCATTGTTGTAGCCGAGTTGCTATGGTGCCTTGTGCGAAACAAACAAATGTTTGACTCAGAGTGCGTCGAATAGAAAGCTCGATCGAATGGAATAGTCACGGCTGGCCTGTTTACATATACGCTCGAAATCACCTGTCCAAAAGTAATAATGAATCACTACTATTAAAAAAGAATCCGCGATCGTCGTGATGGTTTAACCTGATTTGATATATAGTTGACGATACACCAGCTATCTTCAAGGGGATGGAGGTCGACCATTTCGGACGAGGAGCAGATGACGATGTGTCTTCTTCCTTGCCCGCCGTTATGTTGACGGGGTAGGGGTGCTACATGAGAGATTGGGAAATGAGTGACTACCTCAAGCGATGGTGGGAGGTGGGATGACGGGGAAGCTGACGCCATCGTCACACATTGAGCCTGTCTCAGGAAGTAAATCTGGCTTTGGGGAAGGTCCCTGGCCGTTTACTGGAGATAACATTTTTTACGGTTTTTCCTTTTTCCGTTTTTCCTTTATTTTTCATGGTTTTTGTCTTTTCTTTCCCTATCTCAATATTTTTATACAAAATAGGATAGCATAATCAATAGAAAAATAGAACCGTACTCAAGTTTTAACACGTAATTGTACACATTGAGATTCAAACAAAAATCGATACAACCCACATCATATTCCATATTGGATTTCTAAATTTATTGGAGACGAAAGGAGCAATCAAATACCTAAAGACTTGTTTGCAGAAGGATATGTACTTGATAAAACAAAAACATAATATTTTAATCAAACATCAAAAAGAACATTTGTGTTTTTTAAAAATGTTAAAATTTATATTATAAAATTCAAAATTGTTTGTGTTTTTTCAAATTGTTCGTACTTAAGAAATGTTTGAGCATTTCAAAACATTCTATTTTTTAAAAATCGCTGTTTCACAAAATGGTCAACTTTAATTTACTTTCCAGCTTTTAAAACAAAATATAGAAAACCAACCAAAAATCACTCGCTACAGTATCCGAGCTACTATGGTGCCTTGCGAAACAAACAAATGTTTGACTAAGATCGCGTTGAATAGAAGCTCCCCATGTAATAGTCAAGGCTGGCCCCTTTACATATAGGCTCGAAATCACCTGTCCAAAAGTAGTAATGAATAAAGTTTAAGATCTCAATCACAACGCGTCAAAGGTAACCAAACGATACAATCTAAAATGATACCCCCATTCTAAATTAACTATCGCGACAAATCCATTTCAGTGATAGTTAATATGAAACGGAGAAAGTACTACTGAACATCGATCCATCACTTCTTGATCGTTGTATACTAAGAATTCCCCAAGCCTTTCAGAGATGGAAGCAAGTTTATGTCCATGAGCTAGGGAAAAAGGGCATCCATCTGTCCGGTGATTGTTTACGTGATCAACCTTAAAGTAAATCTCCTTTTATGTTTTTTTATACCTTTTTGACCTTTGTGCATTCTTCTGCAACCATTACTGCTTGACCAATCTTGGGATGTAAAAGGTGTGCCCTCTGTCACCATGGCCACTGTTGCATAACAACAATGTCAGAATCTCAATCGAAAGGAAAAGAAAATTGAAACAATGTCACTTCTACAATTCTGAAACAACAAAAATTCCATCCATTGATAAAAGCAGCTCATAAAAGAGATCACCATTCAAATCTACAACAGTGGGGCAAAATAGCTAGTCTCCTCACCAGCCACGCCAAAAAATCTTCCCTTATGTAGCCACTGATCATAATACGTTTGCCAAACCATCCCGCACACTAACTGCGCTGCTCATCTTCCACATGACAGCAGCAGCAGAAGCAGAGAACATATTAATAGTAATCAGTACGTTCTTTTTATTGCTCAACCATCTACTTGCAACTTGATCCCCAAACTGGAGCAGGAAAATGACCATTACAGCTTAGCAATTTCACGACGAAACCTCAAACTGGAGTACGTACCAGATTCTCCGCAATATCACAATCACCAAAAGTCATCCCTACAGCTTAGCAATTTCAAACAAGTACCTGAACAAGTTACAGGCCAATGTCTGAACCAAGTAACCACAAGAAAATAGAGGCGAAAGTTCTACTAAACCTGGGAAAGGCTGAAGGAGATGAAAATTAATCCTTATTACAAGTATCTCGAGAAAATAAAGGCCAAAGTTCAGCCAAACCGATTGATTGCAATCTGAAGAAGATAGACTTGCTGAAGCAAACATAATGCATGCCCTTTCTGCGTAGTTTCCACCCTGTTTACTCCTGCATGGCTTGCTTGAGTTCCCTGGCTTCTCCACCGGCCTTCCACTCACGGACTAGTCTTGGTATTTCCTTCCATGTCTTCGGTTTAAGTGCCATCACTGTATACATCATGAATGCTATCAGATTAACAACCTTATACAAACTAATGTAGCATGAAAATTTATACCACATGCCACTAGAGTTATGTAGAGCAAACTTGAACAGATGTGTTGCCCTGGTACATGGGATGGGATGGATGACTGCATCTGTTGGTTTAATGTAGTATTAAGGACAGAAAGACGTGCGTACCTTCATACTGGGCATCTACTTGTTTGTCGTCGATGCTGCCCAGTTGCTGCTGCAGGCATATAGGGAGCTTCTTTATTGCTGGGCATTGTTTAATTTCAATTGATTGGAGAGACCTGTATGCTTGCGGCTCATTTGGTAGGGATGCCAGGGTACTGCAGTTTTCAAGGCAAAGGGATTCCAACGATGGGGGGTACTCTGCTGATAGGAATGGGGGGTACGCTGCTGATAGGAACTCCAGCGATGTCAACCCACTGTTGCTTTCAATTTTCAGTTCCTTAAGGGACATGGGAAGACGGAGAATGCCCCCCAACATGCCAGCAACCTCACATATTTTTAGAGATTGGAGACAAGGGGGAAGTGAATGCTCTTGTGCTGCTGCTACTGCTGCTGATGGCTCTGGTACATTTATGGAGGTAGTCACTTCTGGTTTCTCGAGCCCACCCAGCTGACATGATAGGACTTGAATACTACTGCAGCGAAAAATAAATATAGTCTTTAAGGATGGAGGCAGATTTAGAACCGCTGGCAAGCTTCCACATCCAGATAAATGTAGATCTTCTAGGCATGGACAAAAGTGATTCATGGGTGAGGATGGCAACTCTGAACAATTGCCCTGCTGCTTGCCGAATATGGACTTAAGCTCCGGGCACTCATGGACACTCATTCTCTTGAGAGATGCCGGGACGTCAAACATCTCTACCAAACTTTCACACTGCCATAAGCAAAGAGACTCTAGACCTGGAAGTTGTTGACTCCTTCCGGATACTGATGGCTCAGGAGGAGGTTGTGCGTATCCAGTCAGATTTTTGCAGTATTTAATCACTAATCTCCTCAAGGATACCAAGCTTTGGAACGCTTTCTCTGGCCAGTGGACGAGCACATCACATCTATCAATTTCCAAATCTTCAAGGTGTACAAAATAGTCCAACGGCTCTAGTGCACCTGCTCCCAAGAATGAGTTGCAGCATCTTAACTCCATAGCTGTAAGAGGGGATTTCTGGTTCCATTTCTCCTTGCTGTTCACCGGTTCAGTTAGAGTGCACTCAGCCTCTGGTGTCGTTTCTGTGTTTTCTAGCTTCAGTGTCAGTTTGGTCAGCAAAGACAAATATCTGTCTACAAAATGGAATATCTCTTGCTTGGCACCTTCAATTTTTAATACACTGAGTTTTGGCGCTTCGGGTAAATCTATTATCTTTGGGCATTTCTGAATTGAGAGTTTCTCAAGCTGAGGAAACAATATCCATTTTCCTTCGGCAGCACCATCCCATCTCTGAAAACTCTCCAAGTCTTCCAATGCAAGTACCTTTAGAGCAGGAAATGCTGACCGTACAAATCTATTACCTCCATGACATGGTTGTTCAAGCAATGGTCCTTCAGGTAATGCTGTCAACTTTCCACAATGCCGAATAAACAACTTCTCAAGTACAGGAAACATTATCTGATCTTCTTGCCTCTCATTTGTTTCCCAACATCTCTCTAAACCCAACAGATGATCTAGCGTAAGCACCTCCAGTCTTGGAAAATTGAAGGATGCACAGAATCCGAACAAAAACTGCAATCTTTCACAATGAAAAAGATGGATCTCAACCATGTTTTGCAACATACCAATGCAATTTCCTCCATAGGAATATATCCGCAGAACCTGCAGCCCATTATGAGGTTCGAAATATTTGAGCACCTCCATACTGTCACAAACATAACTCCATCTCAATGTCAGTTCTCTGAGATCCTTCTTTTTACCGAGATTTGCCAGTTCTGCCTCCTCTTCCTTAACATTCTCTAGCCGACACAGCTCTAGCCGACCACCAAGGTTTAAATGCTGCAGCTCTGCAACATCACTGCAATCAGATCCAGGAACTGCTGCGACAAAACATGTAATTGTCTGCAGCTTCATCAGTTTTCTGAGCCCTGGAGGCATACCCTGCAACTCCAGACAGCCATGAGTGTAGAGGTGACGGAGGGAAGTCATGTATTTCATTTTCCTCGGAAGTCGAGCAAGATCGGCGCAGTTGGAAAGGTCCAATACTTGCAAGTTATACAGAATACTTATGTCTTCAGGAAGTGATTTGATAAAACTTCCAGAGAGATCAAGGTACCTCAGGTAACGGAGATACTTTCGTTTCGGTAGAAATGATTCTCTCCCTATATGGAGCTTCAAGGCATGCAAAGAGCTGTATTTTTTCATATGCTGCAATGAGCGTCCCATAAAACTATCACATATGAGTGTTCGGAAAACAGGGGGTCTTTTCTCCACAAATTCATTTGAAATACCTTCGGTTTCTTCACGTGACAAACATATACCATTTGGTTCCTCACGTGCCAAAAATAAATGCCGAGCAGTATCTGGAAAGACTGGAAGACACTCGATTTGAATCGGTTCCTCAGTTGCATCAACAGATTGCTTTTCCATAACAGATAATGCGATATCAAGCAGAAGATCATGGATTTTACATGTAGTTCTGGAAAAATACTCCCAGTCTGTTTTCTGCATCTCTATGTCCAGAAAGAATGACCTTGAGGCAAGCTCACCAAAAATATGTTTTCCGGTGGTTTCAAGAGTATATTCCTTGTATTCTGGGATAAAGCCATTTGCAATCCATAGTTGGATCAGCTTCTCCACATCAATCCTGTAACCCCTGGGAAATATAGCACAAAAAGCAAAGCACTGCTTCATGTATGATGGCAAGTCATTGTAGCTAAGCATTAGTATTGGCAAAATTCCAGCTTGTTCTGTGCATTTGTTGCTTCTAGATAATACATCCTTCCATTCTTCCACGCTGGTCTTATTACGAAGTACAGAGCCCAGTGCAGCTGCAGCTAAAGGAAAGCCACAACATCTCTTCACAATCTCATCAACCATATTGACTAGCTCATAAGGCTTTTCTTTCTTCAAACTGAATGCTCTAGTTTCAATTATTTCCTTTAAGAAGCTGTCCTCCACAGCATTCAGATTGTAGGCTCTATCTGTACCCATAATTTGAGCAACTCGTTTATCACGAGTTGTTGTCAGCACTGCACTGCCTGTGCCACCATGCTGAAGATAGACCTTCAGTTTTTCCCACTTATGGATCTCTCTGTTCCAAACATCATCCAATACAAGGAGGTACCTCTGTCCGCTAACTAGTTTTTGAAGTCTATCAAGCGGTGGTTTGTCTGTATCTTCATTCTTCTTGGGAGATGCTTCAACTATACTCTTGGCTAGGGAGTTCACATCAAAGATATCAGAGACACAGACCCACAGCAGCAACTGGAAATGCTTCTGAATTTCAGGTTCATTGTATATGAGTTGTGCTAATGTGGTCTTGCCAAGGCCCCCCATTCCAACGATGGGAACAGCAGCAAGATCTGCATTGCTAGCTTGAGCCAGTAGTATATCAACAATATTCTTCTTATCTTGATTTCTGGATCTGCTGGCAATTTCTTTGGGGTCAATGATAACATAATCTGTCTGCCTCCACTGCTTGGACACTAGCTTCTGTCTGAACTGGCTGGACATCGGCAGTGTCTGTCTCAACCCAAAGTCATGCATCTCTGCAATGAGTACATTGATCTCCTTCAGAATCATGCAAAGCTTGCGGCCCATTTTGTAGCGGAACACAATACGGTTGTGAGTAGGGAAGAGGCTATCGAAGCCATGCTTGGTGTAGTGCCCATTCTTCTTGGCTTGACGGCGGAGTGCCTCGTACTTGAATTCATCGAAGACTTGATTTGCCTCATAGGCGACTGTCTTGACCTCCTGGAGCCAGGCTTTCGCCCCTAGTCTATGGGCCATCACCTGCTCCTCGGCATCGGTGATGACATCGAGGATGGCCGGAAGCTTGCGTTTGAGAATCTTGTGCTGCTCCTCCATCCCGTCCATCACATTGTACTGGTCCAGGAGGTAGCTGGACGACTTGTTCATCAGCATGGACACCAGTGGCCGGATCGCCATGGTGGCCAACACCTCCGCCATTGCAACGCTTGAAGAAACTCACCCAAGACAAGTGTACTGCACAAATTAATGAAGAAGAGAATGGTGTGAGCAAAATGTTCATTGGTAGAGCTTGAACCAATGACAAGTCAAAATCCATAGTTACCTTCACGAGCTTGCCCCTGATTAGCGCCCAGGACCAGCAACACAGCAACAGCGAGGAAGATGGGGTCCTCACAGGCACATTGACGCCAGCTCCGCCATCATATCGGCAGCAGCAGCAGCAGATTCAGAAGCACGAGGCAACTCCGGTGAAGTTATGGCGACCAGCGCCATGTGGATGCGTGGGCGGGGATCTATGCAGGCTCTACTCCGACGGACGGGAGTTGGGAGACTTTTTGTGAGATCTAAGTTTTCAGATGGGTGGGAGCAGGAGCAAGAAATGCGTGCTTGTGAATTGTAGGAAAATGGAAGCCAGCGTGGTGGCCTGTGCGGCTGTGCCTATGAGTCTATGACACTTCGGTAGGCCACCATTGTTTGGCTGGCCATAACCAGTGAATGCATCACTTGACTATCTAGCTAGTGGGTGAATGTGGTTACAGGGAACCAATCAAAACTATCCGATATTGCAACAGCTCAGCACTGGGCTGACATATAATAAGCTCAACTAGCACTGCATACCACGTTAACAGCTGGGGTTATCTTCATTTCTTAATAAGGCACAGCTAGACAACCCCCCTTTTTGCAAGAGGATCGCTATATTAGGTATTTATGTCGAGAAGTGACAATGCATCCAGTGCAGTTTTTCTAAAGTGACAAATTAAACAATTACCTCCACTGACAGGTGACAGCACACATACAGTGCACCTGCAAAATACAATTCATCAATTCATTGAATCTTGAACGCAACACCAGAAGAGAGAAGGCCCGGAGGCAAGTGGTTATTTTCTTGTCCATTTCTACGACACCACTAATTAACATTGAAGGGGCAGTATTGGTCTCAAAGAGGAGCATAATCAGCTGGCAGATAATTATCTCTTGTTCATATGGACAAATGATACTTAATATACTGCTATGATAAAATACACATGGCAATCTCATGTTATTCTCCGATGAAAGATATGTAAGAGCATGTAATCCAGTTTGGTGGGCTTCATATGTTCCGTTATTGTGAGACAGTGAAAACCGGAATAAAAGCCAGTATGGAATTCTTTTTATCAACAGTGAAAACGAGATAAGACTTATAACAGACAAAAATCAGATGAAGCCTGACTTTGTAACCATACAACGGAAGCAAAAAAATAAAGACAGAGACCTAGAACAAGCTGACATACCGCGTTAACAGCTGGGGATATCTTCATTTCTTAACAGAGATGTACAATATACAACGGTCGTGCACAGCTTGAGATCTATTCTCGAACAAATCACAAGAAAATATTTAATCCTGCCTTTGGCGATGCAGGATTTAATAAATTAATCAGATAGAGACACTGAGGCGCGCAAAGCCATCTAAGACAGTGTGCACTGCCATTACAAAACGTCCAGTTGCTTGTCACCCAATACGAGGAAGAAAAATGATTTGTTTTTCATTCTCGCCAGTCATGTCATTTGTTTCGTGCATTACAAAGGGTGCTACCAATGTCATGCCATCAGCATCAGCACTCAGTTGGTCGCACTTATTTACATGTTGTGCTATAAATCTATCAGTACATCGATATGTATATATACTGCTACAGACTTCGGGGGCCATTGTACGATTATGATTGATCATCGATAATCATTTGTTTGCTCTTATCATCAAGGCTGCATCCACTTGGATTTCGTCCCTAAATTCTCTCTCTTTTTTCCAGTCTAAAATGTATCCAAAATATTTTACCTGAATGTTTACAATATACAATGGTTGTCGACAGCTATCTAAGACAGTGTGCACTGCCATTACAAAAGGCATCGACAACCATGTGAGACAGTGTGCACTGCCATTTCAAAACTTCCACTTGCAGGTAGGATGATAATTTTGTTGCAGATCTATGTTTGAAGCATCCCATGGGCAGGCTTTAATAAAGTGATTCATTTCATATTCTCGTCAGTTATGGCATTTGTTTTATGCATTACAAAGTGTGCTACCGATACCTTACTTGCAGGTACATGCTGTAATAAATCACTTGGATCCTTTCGAGCTACTACTAGCATAGATGTCAAATTATACAGACTAGAAAGATTTGAACAGAGCATAGATTTGGGGGCAAGTGAGTACCTACCTTGACCGGGAGGCCGGATGGGGCGGGAAGAAGCGGTACTCGTCGCTGTTGTTGTTTCCCACCGCCGCCGCTGCGCTAGTCCTGCTGACGCGGAAGGTCGCCACCGCCATGGACGGAAGGAGGAAGAACGGCGAGCACTGATGGTGGATGAGGTGGGGGATGAGCTGTTCCACTGACAGAAAATGGTGGAGTGGTGAGCTTAACAGAGCACAGCTAGGCAGTTCCCTTTTCAAGTCAGACTGAAGATTTTTCGTTCTTAATATTTCAAGTAGACCATTGTATTAGTCATTTACGTCGGTACCAAATGCATTTTTCCAAAAGTGACAGTTGGTTATCTACTCAGCAAATAGTATATATTTTGTTTCCAAATACTACAAGAAGTCGCAGGAATACAATTAATCAATTACCTCCACTGACTAGACATGTGCCTGCACACCTACTATGCAACAACAAAATATAATCCATCTCGAGGACCTAGCGCGCAGAGAGGACCACAATATTGGTTTTCGTGAATCCGTTGGAACTTGCATGCATCACATGCTTACCACTGAAGAGAGAAGGCCCGGAGGCAAGTGGAAATTTTCTTGTCATTTTTTAATGACACCTCTAATTAACATTGAAGAGGCAGGATCGGATCTCGAAGATGAGCACAATCAGCTGGCAGATGATTATCTCTTGTTCATATGAACAAATGATATATTTCATGTCAACAAAACTTTGACAACCTCCTGTTATTATGCGACACAATTTGGTGAGCTTTTATTTTAGGGATACAATTTGGTGAGCGTAATATGTTCCGTTATTGTGAGACAGTGAAAACCGGAATAAACGGCCGTATGGGATTCTCTATATCAGCTTAACGAGACCGGCTTGACTAACCAAAATCAGATGATGCCTAACTTAAATACACAATAGAAACAATAAAGATAAAAACAGAGAGCTAAAACAACAGTGACGTAGAAGATAAATTGTAGTGCCTTTTTACCGATCACTTCCTATGGACGTATAAATGAGGACTCTGACTCGGTCCGCTCCAACAAGCCTATAGGAAATATGACAGTACAAAATATTTCAATATTACAGATGATTGGATGTTGTGACTAACTTCAATATTAGCTTTCTTCTTGGATCAGAGAGAAATGGAACTTCCACACCAACTGCTTCTCCTCCACAAGCATATCGCCTGCAGGAGTAAATGTTTGATGATTAGTTGAGGTGACATTCGCATAAAGCACAAAGCTATTCAGCTAGCAAAGACACAAATGTACATCACTGTCAGACTATGTAACACCCTCACTGTCAGTGAACAGTAATCACTGTTACTGTTCATCTGTACTGTTCAAAACTTTTGTTGATCAACTTGGAACAGTTCAAATTTCAAATTCCACTTTGATGTTCTTGAATGCATGGTGATCATGGACCTTGATCATCTGGGATCAAAACAAGTACAAGCCATTTGAATTGAAATTCAAACAAACCCTAAAATGCCTTTTGATGAATATTAAAAATATGTGACAATAAAATCTTTTCCTAAAATCTTGGAACCACTTTTATAAAATCCCAAATAATCATTGGACAATGCCCATGTGATCATTGGTATTTATTGTGCTATGGAAAATTGTAAACAATTATTAACAGTAGCAATTCCAGGCCAATTACCCATTTTATAATAAAATAAAATACCAAAATGGTTTAGAAAAACCCTAAACTTTTTGTGGTACTCCAGATATATGTTCTACTAATTATGGAACAATATTTGTATTTAACAAAAATGCCTAAGCATTTAAATAAAATGCAAATAAGCAATAACAAAAAAAAAACCTAAATCTACGCCTGGGGGCGAAGCCCACCAAGCCACCCCCTCCTTAACCCCCCTGGGCCGGCCCACCCCAAGCCCGCCGTGCCCCTTCTTCTACCTGCCGTACGAGGGATGCCGTGGCGGCCATCCCGCGGCCGGCCGGCGCGCCGTGGCGCCCATCGGCGGTTAGCCGGTGGGGATAAGTCCCCCGAGGCCACCCCCCCGAGCCCGCTCCGGAACCCTAGAACCCCCTAGCCGCCGCCGCTATCCCCCCTCCCTCTCTCCTGCTTCTTCCTCACCTCGCCCGCGCCCAGGTCGTCGCTGCCGCACGTGCGCCACCGCGGCCATCGACGACGAGGCGCCGCACCATCCTGTCCAGAAGACTCTCCGTGATTGACTCCTTCACCCCCTGCAACGAATCGAACTGCGGCGCCCTGTACCCGCGCCATCGGGGTCGTCTTCAACCTCTGCCCCGGCGAGGACGACGGCAAATTCCGGCCAACCGCCCCTTCCCCGAGCCCGCTTTGCTCCTCTACACGACCTCTGTGAGCTCCCACTCCCTCCCCATCTCCCTACGCCTCGGTTGTCCCCTCCGGTCACCAGCCCCGCCGGAGCCGTGGCCCCGCCGCCGCCCGCGCTCTCCGTTGCCGCTGTCTCCGGCCACCTCACGACCTCCCATGGCCTCCCGTGGACGCGCCTCCCCGCCCGCATTCGATTCCCCCTCTCCGAGCCCTGGATGGCCACCGGAGCTGGCCGGCAGCCTCGCCGCCGTGCCTCCTGTTCGCCGGAGGGCATGCACGAGCATAGCCATGGGGTTAATCCCCTGTAAATCTGAGCCTACTGAGTCTATGACCAGTGCCCCCCACCCCCTGATTAAACCCCTAATAAACTATTAGTTAAAAATAACCCCCCCCCCTGAGTGACAGACATGTGGGCCCAGCCCATTTAATCTTTTGCTGAATTGATTTAATTGGATTAATAAGTCAATGACATGTGGGTCCCCCCACTGAATAATTAGATTTAATTAATTTATTTGTTAACTGTGTCACTGACCAGTGGGACCCACTGGTCAGTTAATTAAAATGAATTATTAATTGATTTAATAAGTAATAAAAGAATTATTAAATAAAAAAGGATTTTTAATGTTTTAAAATTGATTAAACTTATAAAATCAATATCTTTTAATCCGTATATCGGATCAAAAAACTTTATACATGAAAGTTAATCAGAAAAATATAACGAATACGGATACGCTATCCGTATACCAACCACACCCCCCTAACACACCGATCATCGACATTCCCCCCTCCGGGCTGTCTGTCGATAATTCCCGGTACCGATAAAAAGTACCCGGATGAATTTATTCCAAACACGAAAGTTGTCCGGAATGGTTCAACTAACACGTATACACCCCCGTTGTCTTTGTCGGATGTCCACGACACCTCCGGCATGAACCCTCCCCCCTCCGGACACCCTGTCCGGTAATCACCCGGAGCTGGCAGTTCATCCCCGGATGAATTCCCGCTCCGAGCAGCGTGCATTGCACTGCGTTAGAACACCGCTAGCATTACATACGTCATGCTATTCATTTGTTTGCTATGATTGCTTTGTGTTTACTGTGTTTATTCCTCTTTGTTCTCCGGTAGACCCCGCTGCTACCGCCGACTACACTGCTGCCGGGTACGACTACTTCGTCGACGACCCGACCCCTACCGTCGAGCTTCCAGGCAAGCAGAGCCATTCTCTTCCCCAGATATCGCCTATCTTTCCGTACATTTCTTGCACTAGGCATGGTTACTGCTGCTGCTACGATTACAATCCTATTCAATTGCATAGCCTGTTTTTGTCGCCCCTTGATG
This sequence comes from Bromus sterilis, assembly GCA_950022295.1. Lineage (NCBI taxonomy): Eukaryota > Viridiplantae > Streptophyta > Magnoliopsida > Poales > Poaceae > Bromus > Bromus sterilis. The sequence continues at coordinate 297,191,330 of OX465601.1, read as the reverse complement.
TACCTCTTTTATCCTATGCTGCCTATTATTATTATTATGCATTATTCAGCAGTGAGCCCTGCGCATTGTTAGCTAGGATTAGATAGAGGGTCGTGATCACTCAGGGGAGCGAACCTGGATACTATATATACAACTGCACAGGTACGGAACAAAGCAGACACCGCCAAAGGCCCCTATCTGGGTTATGCCTAGTCACCTCCAGTGTGAGCTATCAAGGGGTAATCCTTGTACTCCATTCGAGGCTGACTTTGTCTTGCCGCCATAGGGTCCTGGACAGCGGTTGTCCTTAAAGGTAAGAAGTCGGGCGACCCAACGGTGATCGCGAGAGGTATATTGTCGGGAACGACAGGGAGGGTACGACCGACGTTACTGGCGTGCTTGGCCCCTGCTCGTATCTCGCGAGAGTTACCAAACCACGCGAAAGTCGAGCTCTACCAAGAGCACACGCGAGACAAGGTAAGGAGACGGTTCACCTTGTTGGTAACCGCAGTGACTTGGTGGGACGACAGGGCAGGCACCGATGTACTGGTGGTCCTGACTGCTGTCGTTGACCGCGGGTCGGTTAAGTCGAGGCAACGATAACGGTTGTCACGCAGGTTAATTAAAATGCTAAATGGTTCGGCGGATGACTTGAGAGGCCCGTTGGTCTGTACGCACTACCTACACGTGGGATTACGGTGTGGGCCCTCCGCGTCGTAGTTTGTCCGAAAGCTCTTCAGACGTCAGCAGTACCACGAGCTGATAGCCGGGAAGCGGTCTTGTCTTATTTGCTGCAGCAGGTGTGTTTTGGATTTGCTTTTGCTTCACCGGTCAGTCTCGTACCGTGCAGGAGCGTGCAAGGGTGAGGGGCCTAGACCCCTTGGCGCATAGGATATAGTCCGGCGGATGGCCTCTCTGTTGAGCCTAGGATGGGCTGCGTCGTGTCGGATAGCCTCGGTGGGGCGTTCCCTAACAAGGTTCACGCCACCCTGGAGATCCGAGCGTGCAGGCTGAACAGTAGTGCACCCCTGCAGGGAGTTTAATCTATTCGAATAGCCGTGTCCACGGTAACAGGACGCTTTATGCTGAAGCTGGATCTTACCACTAGAAACTATTACTATTAAACTGTATGGTTCCGGGTTTTCTTCCTCGCGGGGATGTCGAGGAGGTGAACTCGGAGGCATTATTATTATTACTCATTACAACTTATATTATACAATGTTGCAGCAACTTCTGCTTCATTGTTACTTTATTGCTTATATGAACTGTTGGCTGATTCTTATCTCTTGCTGCAAGACATCGTCGGAAGATGCTAGTCTTCGATAGGCCTAGCTTCTTACCCTTATTCTGATTTCTATCTTGCAGTCCACTATATATACAACCTTCCCTTTCCGTTGATACAAATGCATAATGCTTAGTAGCGGACGTAAGACTCGCGGGTATACTAGATACTCACCTGCTTTATTTCCTTTACTGTTTTGCCTGATCGGCCGCTGCAGTTGACGTTGGAGCCCAGGAGCAGGAGTACCCCGGAGGCGGATACTACTACGTCGAGACCCCCACTGACCAGGACCAGGAGTAGTTTCGGAGGCTCCCAGGCAGGAGGCCTTGCCTTTTCGATCTGTATCTCTGATGTTATTTGTGCTAGCCTTCTTAAGGCAAAACTTGACTAACTATGTCTGTACTCAGATATTATGGCTTGTATAACTTATGTATTCGGGTCCGCGTGACCTCCTTTATTGTAACATATTGGTTTATCCTTTTGTGTTTAGTGTTGTGCTGTGATATTCTCACCTTGACACCCTAATCTCAGCCGTGTATCCTGCGTGTATGATTACTGTACATGGATCGATTTTGGGGGCGTCACAGACTATGAAACTGAATTCTGCTTCCTGACCCTCCTGGTTCACACATCTGGTACGTAGATGGGTATGCCTCTTAAGTCGTGTAAATCGGATCAGAGAAGTGAGGGACAAACAGGATCGATAACTTGTATTGATGGAAAGTCCGGACTGGATGCCATCAGTGTAGAGATTGCGCCAGTTGGTTGGTGCACTGCCCCTCTCTCTGAATGTGAGTTGAAAATTCAAACACCTAATTAAGTGTACATTTTCATATACTAAAGTTCATATCAACAGGAAAAGCACAGAATCAGCACTTGCATGTCCTTAAGAACACTGACATTTCGGTTTTGAACATAATATTATCGGAGATTAGGGGCGCGTATTTTCAGAATTAGCACAAATTAGGCAGCGGAACAACATATTTGTGCCACAGATTAGCACAGTCATCATGCTGTGAGACCAACATAGCCAAAATTGCCCCCCAAGAAAATTTAATACATGGATTAACAGAATCTTCAGACTTAACACATTTATATATTAGCAAAAAAAAAGGGTATTAATAAGCAAAAAATCACAACTTGTCCATTCTCATCCTTTTGATTTGAAAAAGGCATCAATAATAACATCATAAGAACTAAACCATACTGAATTGAACTTGTTCTTTACAACTAGCTAGGGGAAGAAAACTTACTGTGAAATGAACTTGGTTATATTTTATTTGAAGGGCAGCTGACGTACGGCCTGCACCCGACGGAGGATGTCGGAGAACTTCTTGTGGAGACCATTTGCGAGAGGAAGTAAGGAGGGAGATCAGAATAGGATACGAGAGAGGTTGAGGGCGGGAAGGAAGGGTCAAGGGGAATGAGTGGGTACCTCGAGTGGCGGCGGTGATGGAGGGAGTCGGTGATGTATGTCGAAGTGTCTCAATATCTCGACTTCCATTTTGCACTACCACGAACATTTCTTACATCCTTTATAAACAGAATACAATTGAGTAGTGAGATGTGCTTGGCGTGATAAACTCTGCTACAGTCCAAACCCATCTTGATCTCCTTCCTCCCTAGCTGCCATATGTTAACATAAACAGTGGTATATAATGTAAGCTTCACATAGCAGATGTTCTTGAAAAAAAAAAGTTTGACATAGCAGGAAGGGGATAGAACCAACAGTAAATGCCCAAAAAGGAAGAGAATGTACTTTCATCATTTCAAGCGTGTCATATATACGTAGTATCGTCTTGAATATGCATGATCGCGGAGCTCAACAGACATAGCAGCGACAGAAACAAGCAGTTCAAATGTTTGATAAAGCTGACATGGACAAAAGAACATAACAGATGTGTTGGTTTACTATGCGGTAGGTATGCAAAAAAGAAAAGGAAATGCAGATCATGATAACCGAATGTGACAAATCGAGTCGTGATCAACATTAATTTTAGAATCTATATAGAAGGACAAAGAACAACGTGGTTACAAGAAAGTATGTCTGACCGGCGTGCGGCGGTGAAGATTTCTGGAGACTCGCTGCGCCGTCGCCGGCAGCCGCCAGAGCGAAGGGATACGGCCGGCCTTGGACTTGGATGGAGGGCGTGGCGGCCGCGGTGGTCCGGCGGCTGCTTCGTCTGCCATTCGCCGAAGAGGGAGGAAAGCGAAGAGAGTGTGTGGGCTGGGCTTAGATACGAGGGACTCACAAAACGTAGAGCCCAGTTGAATTTGCTAGTAAACCTAAGCCCACTCTCGTCCGGCTGCTCTAGAGAGCAAAAAAAAAAGTTGTACTAAACACGCATCACGTATCGCTTTCTGAGCGTTTCTTTCGAGATTTCGTTTTTTTATTTTTTTGCACACTGTTTTTGGTGTTTAGATGGGGCTTTTTTTTGGTTTTTGAATTTTCATGCGGTTTTTCTTGCATTTTGATACAAAAATATATTTTAAAAATGAGTCACGATCCTGTCTATTATGAAAGCACACGTTTGCTTTCGTGAAAGACACACTCCGTACCTTCAAAGAAAAGGCACGATCCGTACTTCTAAAAAACAGCCACGTCACGTGCCTCTTCCCTAAAAGAACCATGATCGTGCCTTAGAGAAAGACATGCCCCGTTCCTCTATAAAGAAAGCATGCCCCGTGCTTTATAAACAACCCATGATCATGCCTCTAAAAATAGGCACGATTGTACCTCTCGTAAAGACATAGATTTGTTGCTATGAAAGGCACGCTAAATGCCCTAAAAAAGGAAAACCTACAGATCTAATATTCACCCATATAGCAGTCGAAATCACTAATTCAGAAGTACTCGGTGTAATGAAGGCTTCCGTGCGGACGGAAGCCTTCATTACACCGAGTACTTCTGAATTAGTGATTTCGACTGCTATATGGGTGATGCCAAACACTATTAGATGCAAGTGTGCGTCAGGAGGGAATCGGACCTAACGCAAAAGCGTTCGCCACTATTCTCTTTCAGTTTTCAAGTTTTTTGCTAATCGGTTTTTTTGTAATAAAATTTCAAATGCTAGTCAGAAGGCCGTTCACATCAAAAGAGAAGAACTTTGATGCGCACAATCTTGTCAAATTTGCAGTTACATTGTCTAGAATTCACCATCTATGGCTGATTTCTCTCCATGACTCTACATGTACTCCCTTAATTATTCTCATTGAGTAATAAAGTTATCAAAACCCCTCAAAAGAAAAGTTCAAATTTAGTGCCCGTGACACCTTCCTAACCCCCTAGGCACAGATTAGTCAACCGAAAATAGTATGTTTTTTCTAACCGAAGCTAGTCGAAGTAAAATGTTGATTAGTCCCAGGATACAGGTAGGTTGGCACTAAAATGGGAAAATTGAATACTGAGACCCATGTGCACAAATTAGCTTTCATTATCAGTATCTCAACTACACAGGTGCTGTTGTGTGCATCTAATTTTCATTAAGCATAGACAGAGGGACTCACCATTAGAGAGGATGTGTAGTAGAAAATCATAATTGATCTCTTCCATTTCAAGAGCCTATATACGCATTTTGCATCGTTTCGGTGCCCTTACAAGTTCACGTGCAATGCTAGAGCACATGAAAGCCAGGGAAAAAAAGAGCTACACGAAAACTTCCTAGGATTTGATTCTGTTGAACTACATTGTAAAGACCCAATCCTACACATTATTGTCCAAATTCTATATACGATGTTGAACATGGGTCGGAATGTCGACGAATCAAAAGTGGGTTGGCTGTTCCATGGGTTCCAAGCTCAACATCGAAGAGTGGAGGAATCAAAGGACGAGCTCTCGCACTGGGAACATCTTATAGCACCTCGAAGGATATTAGGTTGGAATAACAATTCGTACTCTACTTTGAATATTACAAATCAGTGTAAATGTAAATAAAGTAAATGCTACCATGCGCATTTTGTTTTCCTCCCATATTTCACATAAACTGAAGCTGGCTAATCAAATTTAAGCTCATATTCCAGTTAATTCACATCCTAAGGCATGGCTATATATAAGGGACTTCTAAACATCTTGTCTTTGTTAGCTCGTTTCATGAAACAGGAATGAGAGCATGTGATATATATGTGTTGAGCAAGCTAGTCAGGAAGCATTCTTTGCGCTTATCAAAAACCGATGGATTCTGTTGTGGCAACTAACACAACATGCAAATTGAACTCTTTGCAATCATGATACATGTGTTGAGCAAGCCATCCAGCGAGTACTTCTTGCACTTACACTTCGTAAATTCTCCCTCCGTTTCTTTTTACTCTGCATATAAAATTTGACTGAAATCAAACTTCGTAAATTTTGACAAGCTCTATAGACAAAACTATCGACATTCACAATACAAAACCAATATCATTTAAATCATCATGATTTAATTTTCATACTATATATTTTTTATATTGTAAATATTTATATCTTTTAATAGAGAAATCCAATTCTACACATGGGTGTAGATGCTCCCGTCTTTCGAAAACGATATTTCAAAAGGTTAAAACATTTGAAACAAAAATTTGTCATGTACTCCCTCCGTTCCAAAATAACTGTCTTAGCCTTAGTACAAATTATACTAGAGCTAGTACAAAGTTGAGACAGTTATTTTGGAACGGAGGGAGTATATCTCAACATTCTCTGTGTGCACGAGAAATTTCATGAAAATACGCCATGTTTTGTAACCTCTGTAAAAAAGACAAAATAATGTGTCTGATGGAAAGCTTTTTTAGCAACAAGTTTTTGTCTTTTTTACACACGACACAATGTAAGTCGATTTTCCGTGAAACGACTTCATAAAGATATAAAACGTCAACATGTGTACCCAAGATTTTTTATTTAATTTTTTGACATTTTAAATGTATTTAAAAATACATTTAAAAAACCGGGAGCATATGCTCTTGGGCGCAGAAACACCATGTCCCTTTTAATATCAATTTTGTCAAACTTGATGAAATTTGACTTAAGAAGAATCTTATATGTGAAGTAAAAAAACCCGGAGGGAGTACCAAGTTATTACTTCGTAGCAACTGACATAACATTCAAATTAGGGGATTTGCACTACTCATGGACATGAGTTGAAGAAGCGGTTCAGGAAGGACTTTTTGCGTTTAGCACATACCAACTGATTCTCTTGTCGCAACTAAAATAACAATGTAGCATGCAAATTAAAAAAGAATCAATCATATGATTAGACTGTCAAATCACGTTGCCTCTCTATTTCGATATTTCCATTACCTGTTATGTTAGTTGTAGGAATGCGTGCAATTTGTATAAAGTAACAGCAGAGACTAGTTCTTTTTTTCTTTTCTTTTTTTGCGGGGAGCAGAGACTAGTTCAAGTCCAAGTAGTAGAACTGAGTTGCTTCCGTACACCACACTTGCAAAAGTTAAAAAAAGGTATTTTTGTCATTTCATTATAACTGCAACTGCCGATTGTGCCATGGATTACCACATGAACGTGACCGCCGATTCAGCAGGTAACCATGATCTCCTCGACGTCCCAGGTTACGCAGCTCTGTGTGCACCGGTCGTCCCGTGCATAGGCAACTCCACGCTGTGTAAGTCGATCCTGACATAAGCGATGCACCTACGCGATCAGCAGAAGACATCGGCAGAATTACAAACAACCCCAAGCTACATCCTACCACACCTAGGCTTCACAGCAACGTCCTTAAGAGGGGAGACGGCGCAGAGCGTCGCCGTTGCCGAGTCCAGATGGACAAAGGTCTTCATCCGGAGCCTTGACACGAGGAGAAGAACCACGACGACGTATTCAGGAAAAGAGCGGCACCCACAGGTGTCGCCGCCGCTAGTGCCAAGACATAGAGCTTTCACTCGGCACCTCACCCGTGCCTTCGATGCTGCCAGGGAGAGCGCGATGAGGTTTAGTTCCCAGCTTCGGATCAGGGCATCACCCCTACTAGAGAGAGAATGCTCGAGCTACCCGCCGCTCCGCCATACGTTGCCCACACAACCGGGAGGAGGCACCACCATCACCATGGTGCCTGCCGGAAGGAACTACGTGGTCCACCATCCAGGGCCGCCTCCCTGGCATCCTACCCCAGACACCGCCACCATCCACCTCACGACGCCTCCAACTCAGTCGGACAAGTAGACCTCAGTTGTCCACTCAGTGCCTGGCATTAGTCCCTGGTCTCGGTTGACCCTCCACTGTAGGAGGTGTCGACGCCTGCATCCCCATCAAGCCCTATAGAGCTAGGAGAAACGATCCTAGGACTGCCGACGGCCGCCGTCAAGCCCTGTTGGAGCTCGCCCGATGCCAAATCCGAGGTCAAGGCACCGATCAATAGGTCAGATAGCATTGTCAGGCCACCGCCACCGCCACCGCACACAACCTCTGTGGCGGTCCGTCCACGGAGGCACCCTAGGCCAAGACGAGCCACTCCTAACCGTGGAGCGACCTCGATTTTCCCAGATCCGGCCTGCCCGAGAATAAACCCTAGGACCAAGCACCCGACCCAGCCCCGGGAGAAGGAGACAGCCGCACCACTGCCCCGCGCTGCGAGTCGGACCACATCCGCCACATCGCCACCGCCAGCACCAGCCCGCACCACCAACCGCCACCATCGATCCGCGCCAACGCAGCCCGCGTACCCTGCCGGTCGACCTGACCGTTGCAGCGCATGCACGCACCACCTCCATGCCATCCCCCGCGGCTACCAATCTGACCTGAGCAATACTGATACCCGACATATCTGGGCCGCCGGCCTGCAGGACCCGAGGTGTGGAGGAGCGGGAGGAGGACCACGGTTCTACCTACCGCCTCCCAGCCGCCGAAGCAGCCAGAGGACGGCCGGACAGAGCCGCCCGCGTCCCGCAACGCTGACCCTAGATCCAGCGGTGCGCCGCCGTCGGATCTGGCCACCTCGACCCGCAACCACACTGGCCGCACGTCACGGAGAAGCAGCGGCGCCGGAGCCGCCACCACCGACCTCACCAACGGAGAGCCACGCACGCAGCCGCCGCGTAGCAAGCCGGCGCCCCATCTGGCAGCAAAACACGCCATACATGCCGCCGCGTGCCGTCACCTTCCGGTCCACCGTCGCGCCACCGCCTGCTAGCAGAACGTCGCCGCCAGGGTCTCCACCGTCTCGCCGCCGGACCCCGCGCCAGTCCCGGAGCTCCACTCGACCAGGCCGCCCCCGCCGGCCGAGGACGAGGAGGAGGGAAGAAGCCCCCGTCGCCAGCCACCGCGGGGGGCTTTGCCCCGGCGGCTCGGGCCGGCGGCGGCGACGTGTGGAGGGGAAGGAGGAGGGGAGGCTAGAACGGGGAAGGGGAGGCACCGCCCGTGCCGCCCGCTGGAGCGACGGCGCGGAGGCTAGGGTTTAGGGGGGATGGGTCAGCGGTTCTTCACCAAATGATTAACAAGTGATTTCGGATTTTACCAGCAAGCAGACCAACAAAAAAGATTGACAAGTAATAGAAAGGTACATACGTACTTTACTCGACAAGGTCTGCTAGCTTGCTTTGGTAGCTTTGCGGGTACGTATAACTCTTGGTGAATTTGTTCTAGCAATCAGAATGCCTTTCACACACACAAGAGAGAGATAAAGAAAGAAAAAAAGAAAGAAAGAAAGAAAGAAAGAAAGATGCCACCCCTACAAAACTACCGATTGAACCTTTTTTGCAGAAAACAATAACATAGTGGGTGAGTATTTTTTGCTGCCTGAGCTGCAGGAAAACACATCCATCAGCTTTTTCAAAAAAAGAAACAGAAACAAGTAGAGATACGTGCGCAATGAATTACAGGACATGGTGGTATCACAAATAGCTGCCTAGGAGGCGACGAACAGACAAGTAATTCCTCGATGGTGCTAAACATCCAAACCTCGATGCACCCATGAGTACTTGTGAATAAGCTTGGTGTGGTTCCTTGACCATCGAAGTGTAAGGAGAGATAAGGGAATTCCTCATTTGTTATGCGATTTGTTTTCAATGACAAAAAGAGCACACGAGCCCTATGGTGCACAACATTTTATCCATCTGCTTGGTGAAAACTGGAGTAAAAAATAACACATCTTGAAATGTTGCTTCCAGCTTACCATTGAGTACTCCTACACCAACACTCCTACGAAGATTGTGTTGGGTCCCAATTCTAGGACTATGATTATAGTTCTCCTTGAACGGGAGGACGACTTTTGCAAGTGGGGAAAGCAAAGATAAACGTTGTCGGTTCTTTTCAGCTCAATTTCGCCTCGCCTCCTTGACTCTCGCATTTTTGTTTCCTTCCAATATTTTATCACACTCACTATGCCATCCCAAGGCAGTGGTATATATAGTCTTTGTTAGCTCTTTTAAGGAAGCAAAAATGATAATAGTGTGAGCATGTTATGTGTTGATTAAGCCATTCGGGAAGGAAACTGCGGAATGATGTGACCTTTCTACATGCATGTTAGTTTCCAATTTCTTGGGAAAGAAAGAAAGAAATATCATGTTTGGTTGGATGGCACGCACAACAAAGGAGTTGGAGAGAAGTTCCAAAATGAGTGACTGGTTGAACAATGATTGCATGTGCAAACAGTTTACTCATGAATGATCCAGAGTAACCGACCTTCATGTAGTAGAACTTAATATGCATGTAAACCTTCATGTCATACACTCATACTTACCATCACATGACTGGGAAGTAAGAACAAGCAGTTTCCAAAGCCCATTAATTGCATCATGAAAGATGCATGAAATGGATAATAACACAATATTTGAAGGAAACAATATATTCACTCATACACATCAAAGTTATAAAATAAGAGTTGACCGCCATGTTACAAATTGTATCGTTCCGCCGAATTTAATTATTCCATAAACGAAATGTTTAGGATAAACATACACCCAAGTATAATATAATGCAACAACATAAAACACATTGCGGGGGGTCTGGTTTTCACCCCGTACGTGATTGAAACTGAAGTACATATTATTGAAATTTTAAAGAAGGGCTTGCACGATTCACATATTTTGCCTTTCTCAGATTAACAGAATGGCGCTTGCATTCACCTGCACAAAAATAGATAGTTTTATGGAATATGTTTCAGATTATATATTACAATTAAAATAATCATGATTGAATCCAAATAAATATTGTTCAAAATTGTCCTATAAAAGAGAGTATATCTAAAGCCTTAAACCATGTGTACTTACAGTTTCTGGCATGTAGAACGCATGAATATCAAGTTCTCTATAACTCTCAAAGTTGGGAGTGTTCTTCACTAGTTTGAACTTGATTGTACCATGTGCATTAGCAAATTCTCCAGTCCCACCGACAATGGCCCACTGTCCATCTGCAGTTGTCATACCCATCGCTACTAACGTTGATCCGGAAAACCTATTTAAAGAGTTGAGACCATAATAAAGTTAGACACTATGAACCACCAATATCTAAAATATATGTGCAAAGAATATAGTGCATCGCTTATTCAGTTATGAAATATATGGTATTGTTACCTTGCATCCTGGAACACTATGCTAAGATAAGTGAACCATCCAACACCAGCTTGGTCAGCCTGCACATGCATGCCTTTCGCACGAGCAACGATTGTCGCAGTAGGAGTAGGTGCATCGATCAAGGTCCAATCATTAACAGCCATTGTACCAAAACCTAGAGCATGGTTAGATAAAACCATTGCTTCTTGATTGTGTGTTGGTCCGGTAACAACTTGGTGCAAGTACAAGTGCAAGTTTATCTCCTTCTCACAGTAAGTGGGACATGAAAAGGATGGATAGGCCATGGCTAGAATCAAACAGAGAGATAATATGACTGAGCACATGGCATGCCTTGGACTATCCATGGCCAGCTTGTTTCGTGGCTGTTGGTATGGAAGGAGGGATATTGGTCTATACTTAGATTGCTCTTTCTTGTTGTGTGCTATGGTTGTGAGAGATATCTAGGTGATGGGTCTATTTATAGTGTTCAAAGAAAGGTATATGCTTTCTATATGCCTTGAGACTAAGTGAAGTTTGTCATTTCTTTAGTATATACTACGAGGACCAGGGCTAATACTATTGAACTAGTAGCCACCTAGCTACTACTTATTTTTTTAGGAAAAAACGGTGAACACTGGGGTTGCTTCTCTAGTGGTTATCCACTACATTCTAGCATTAGAAATTTATGTCTATATCAATGGAGGCTGTACTTGCATGATAATCTTAGTAAATGAAAAATTTCTGCTTTGAGCGGACCCATAGAAGTCGAACTTAATGTGCCTGCGAGAACAAATTTTCCATGAATTGGTACGGTTAATTAATCGATTCAAAATTTAACCATATCATGAAAATGAATATTCCTAACTTGTCGGTAACAATTATAGATGAATTCCCATTGATTAGTTGTCATCAATATTTTTGGTTCTCTTCGTAACATGATAATTACCTTTTAATATGCATCTACATATATGTAGTAGAACACATGCTTTATGAGTAGCATATTGGAGTCCCGCCAGCTATCAAGTTTTATTACCATCCATACCTGATTACAAGAATCTGTACACCATGTTGATGGACATATACATGTTTCTATGGTTGAGCTGTCAAAGTTGTGATCCGATTACGTTAGAACCATTTGTTTAATTACGAATAAGAGGATAATCATCGATGCACTGGCACACATGCATGAAAAAACGCCTTGGATTTCTATAATGTATCAATCGAAATGTATGGAAGTACTAGTCATACTTTTCATAACAGGAACTATGATGAAGTTATTTATTCACCTTGCGTACAAAAGATGTTTTTATATACGCAAACATTAGTATTTATCAATGTTCATTGAGTCAACGACTAATCATTCATAAGCGATTAATAGGTCGATTAATCGCTACTCGATAGCCAATCGTGTACGTTATAATAGTTAGGTCTAAATAATTGGCCATCCGATTAAATGATGGTTAATCGATCTAACAACCGAGTAACCGCACGATTTACTATTTATTCCTAATCCCTATACACTCATATGCAGTTCGGTTTTTGGGACTCACATATCACATATGACCTCAGAAAGAAATAGTTAAACATCAAAGTTTTCACCTTGACGAGGCGAATACTTTCCTGTTCAACATTGTTTTTTCACTAGAAGGCATATGGATGACTTTATAACTGGTGCCCTGTATCAGACATGCACATCTGAGCATTTATGATCGGGCACCATATTATCGTAATGTTCGGGTCTAACTATGTTGACTAGGAGAACAATTGCAATTTAGAACATTTTTCATATAAGGTCGAGTTGGAGGCATAATCGAATGAAATAGTACCAGAAGCAACAATTGTTAGTACTTCAAGCACTATTTTGGCTTTCGAGGTGAACTTGGATGGAAATAGAGCAAAGATCAAAGTTGTTTGCTTTGATGATACATTCATTTTCCGCATCAAAAACATATTCATTTGAGGCCAGTTCAGTTAGATTTTTACCTAGGCAAAATCTGATTTTAACCTTGGAAATCTGATATTTATACAAAAATGAAAAATTAATGGTCGACCGATTAATTCTGATTAATTATCCATTTTACGATTAATAACTACTCCCTTACTAGCCGATCAGTTACCGATTAACGATTTCCTAAACATTGGTATTTATAGATCGGTTTTGTAAAATGGTCGAGGTAGAGAAAAAATACATGCATGATTAAGATCGTAGATATGTACTATCATAGGACACTAGATAAACACAATCTTCGTTAATATTGATATTACGTGGGGTTAGTCTGATTATATTGGTAGACGATTAACACCTCTGTTTGGTGGAACTGGCCTTTGTCATTGGGAAGAGGTGCAAATACATGGTTGGTATTAGGTATGGGATGTTGTCTAATGAATCAACTTGATTTTGTTTTCAATATTGTGACTAACATACCGACAATGTTAGGTATAATCCAAGATATGTTTATATATATACACTAACACTGTTGTAAGGTGGAATGTAGAATACATATCATACATCCCTAGTAAAACGGGTATGAAGTATAGTAAATAATGTTAACATGCGGTAATTTTGGTACCATGCATGCGCTCGGGTGGTAATTGGAGTCAACTCCGTGCACACACAATTGCTCCAGAGCTAGCTGAGCCTGCCATTAACAAGATGTCGACGAAGTACTTTCCATTGCCGATGACAAGGTGTTCAATCTCGGAGTCGGCAGCTTTGGACAATGGTGCACTGGCGTCCGTATAATCTCTTATACGAAGTTCACACTATGAAATAAAAAATAATACTAAAATGGATATTTGCTTGGTATTGGCGCAGTTATCAAAATGACTAACATGATGGAGCCCATAGATTGAGACATGACCTTCCTTAAAATAATGGGGAAATAGTTCAATTCATAAAGTATATGTACAGACCACATGATTGGTCATTTTATTCATTTTGTTTGACTGTCCTTACATGAAACAAATAGTTTTGTCTTGTTATATCTGATAGATTGAACATAATGCATACTCTCAATGGTTCTTTAATTGCCTTGATCCCAAAAAAGTTGGCACCTGTCTGTCCAAATGATTTTAGGCCTATCTCTGACAAACACATGTCTGAAATTTCTCACAAAACTCCTAGCCAATAGACTTCAGAAGGTTATTCTTCAGTGTATCCACTTGACTCAGTATGGCTTTCTTCAGTCCAGGTCAATTGAGGATTGCTTGGCATGGGCTTTTGAATACTTCAATCAATGCAAGCATTCACAAAAACCACTATTAATTCTGAAGCTTGGTTTTGCAATGGCTTTTAACACCATTGCGCATGATGCAGTTATTCAGGTACTGGAACACAACGGGTTTTGTCAGAAATGGATTAGATGGATTAAAGAGATTCTTGGTTCTGGATCTTCATCTATTTTGTTGAATGGTGTTCCTGGTAAACAGTTCTACTTCAAAAGAGGGGTTAGGCAGGGGGATCCACTGTCCCCTCTACTGTTTGTTCTGGCTGCTGATCTTTTACAGTCAGTGGTCAATAAAATGCTTCATGATCAAATCCTGACACTGCCTATTCCCTCCCATGATCCTAACTACCCTATCATCAAGTATGCTGATGATACAATCATGGTGATTAATGCTGATGAGGTTCAGTTGTTGGCCATCAAGGAATTTCTTATTATTTTCCATGCTTCCACTGGTCTCAAAGTAAACTTTAATAAATCATCTCTGATCCCTCTCAATGTTAATGAGAATTTGACTGCTCATTTGGCTGAGGTTTTGGACTGCTCTATTGGCCAGATGCCTTTCACCTACCTTGGGTTACCTCTTGGAACTACCAGGGCAAATATTCAGGATCTAATGCCTTTGGTTGACAGGGTGGAAAGAAGACTATTTTATAGTTCTGCTATGCTGAACCAGGGTGCCATGCTGCAGTTGCTAAATTCTGTTTTATCCTCCATGCCAATTTATCATCTTTGCGGTCTTGCTATTCCTCAAGGTATCTTCAAGCAGTTAGAGAGGATTCAGAGACAGTGCCTATGGAGGGGTAATTCTGATACTCCTAGACAATCTCTTGCTGCATGGGTGTTAGTATGCAGGCCTAAGAAGAAACGGGGGCTGGGAATCATCAACCTGCAATTACAAAACAAAGCTTTACTGCCGAAGAATCTGCACAAGTTTTATAATAAGGAAAATATTCCTTGGGTCTCACTTATCTGGAACACCTATTACAGTGGCAATGTCCCTCATGCAACTGTTCTCTGTGGATCCTTTTGGTGGAAAGATGTGTTCAAGCTACATGATTTATATAGGCATGTGGCCTCTGTCATGGTCAATGTTGGAGACTCTGCCCTTTTTTGGATGATGGATGGTTAATCAATGGCTCCTCCAGAGCTCTTAGAGATAGACTGCCTCATCTCTTCTCATTTGTGAAGGATGACAAACTCTCTGTACAAGATTTCCTGAGCATGGAGGATGAATCTCATTTGTTTTATTTGCCTCTCTCACAACAAGTTACTTCAGAATACTTCATCCTCAGAGATTGGTTAAATGTTCTTCAGAGAGATCCCCAGGCTTAGGATTCCTGGAACTGGCCTGGTAAACATGGTTACACTGCCAAGGGGTTTTACAAGCTCATGCGTACAAATATCCCAGATGATCAGTCATGATTTTGGGTCTGGAAGAGCAAATGTACCATGAAGATTAAAGTATTTGATTGGCTTCTACTATATGACAGATTGAACACTAAGGATCTTTTGGTTAGAAGACACTGGAGATCACCTCATAAGGACAATTGTTGTGTCCTTTGCCCCACTCATGCTCTGGAAGACCGATTACATTTGTTTTTCACTTGCAACTTCAGCTGCAGAGTCTGGAACTACCTTCAAATCATCTGGATGGCCAATGCACCTTTACACTCCTGCTTACAGCAGGCTAGAGTTTATTTTGGCCAGCCTTTCTTCATGGAAGTGATTCTTACATCTGCTTGGTGCATTTGGATAGTCAGGAATGGAAAGACCTTCAGGAATGAAAGAGCTTCTTTTCAGTCCTAGAGAAGGCACTTTGTGCATGATATCACCCTGCTTTTACGCAGTTTTCAGGGAGATCCTAAAACTAGATTGCTTTCTTGGTTTAATACTTTGCATTAGACTAGGATAGGATGTAGCTTACTTTTCTGTCTTTACTTTTCGTTCCTATATTTTCCTGTAATATTCTTTGAGAACATTTTTTCTCCCATGCAATAAAATACTTTGGAGCGCATGCTTCATAGTCTTAAAAAAATGCATACTCAAATAAATGAAAGAAGTTTTAACCCAAGCGTTGTCAAGAGGGGGGGGCGAGGGGTGGGGGATAGCTCAGTAAGCGCCCCTAAGAGGGATATTGGTCTATACTTAGATTGCTCTTTCTTGTTTTGTGTTATGGTTGCAGAGATATCTAGGTGCTGGATCTATTTATAGTGTTCAAAGAAAGGTATATGCTTTCTATATGTCTGGAGACTAAGGTAAATTTGACATTTTTAGTACTAGTCGAAGGCACGTGCCCTTGCCCGTGTGCATTGTTAATTGAAATTTTCATACAAACAAGAAATTTCAAAATTACAAACAAATCACTTTATGTGGAATTTTAGCTTCGCAACATCTTGTCGAATTACAATGTTCAGCCATGAATTAGGCTAAAATTTGGTATGAGCTGACACTCGGCTATGCAGGCCTTGACGCATATACACGGGCTATGAGTATGGATCCCCGCTCAGAAACGCCAACACCAGGACACCAGGTCACCTCCCTAGCTTTGTCTTCCCTGAAAGAAATAATACTCTGCCTCTGAACCGAGCGGAGCGCCATCATGTCTCGCCGGCTCGCCGCCCCTTCTCCTGTCCCTGCCACCCGAACCCACCAAACGCTGACCCAACACTGCACCAGCGTGGCACACGACCCGTCCATCCGGTATCGTGCCCGCCTCGCTGAGTCGTCATCAGCAGCCATGGCGTCTCCCACAGCCGGCAACCACGACTACAAATAGCAACGACCGTAGCATGACTACATCACTAGTAGAGAACCCCCCCTTTAGTACCGGTTTTCTAACCGGTACTAAAGGCCCGGTACTAAAGCCCCCCCCCTTTGGTACCGGTTCCTTGCGAATCGGTATTAAAGGGGCCTCCACGTGGTCACGGAGGAGCCCGCGGGGCTGGAGACCTTTGGTACCGGTTCGTAACACGAACCGGTACTAAAGGCTATTTCGTTAAAAAAAATTATTCATTTTTTTTCTAATTATTTTTCACTCCCTCTTTTTTTAGAATATCTAGTATTTCCATTAGTGTCTAACTACACTTAATCTCTAGTCAAATTACTTACCTCTGGTCAAACTTCCCAGTCGGTCACCCATCCTTACACTACTCCAACACTAGCACTTGTTGATACTAGTATCATATCAATCATATTAACATGTTGGTCGATGTCACATTTTTTTATTGTTTAAATTCCAGATAATTCTTTTAATAAAAATTTTAATGATGTAATAATAATGTTGAATAAATAGATAAAATTAACTTTTTAAATTTGTATTATTTTTAATTATTTTTTTAATTTTTCATATTTTTTTGCCAAACCTAAAACCTGAAAATTTGAAAATCTTATAATTTGCTAAAGGTAATAGTAATCTTTATGCAGATGCAATTATTAATTTTAATTTTGAAAAAAATAAAAATATATAAAATTCTAAATTTCCTATTAACTCAAAATAAATCATTAAATGCATGAAAAATATCAAATGAAGTGAGAAAGGATTGAAATTTTAGTATGTGGATTTGAATGCTGCATGTTGGATGCAAAAAAAGTCTTGAGTTTAAATAAGTTTGTAAAAAATGAAATGATTTTGAAACACATGTGTTTTCGTTTGAAACCCTCGTACTTTGAAAGAAATGGTCCAGTTTGTACACGAAGTGCATCCAGTTTTTGCTGTAATCCTCTCAACTTTTGCACACATGCTATGTGGGTCAAATGATGATACCATGCCAAGTTTCAACCGTTTCTGAGTTCAGTTGTAGTGCTTTCCAATTACAGGGTCATTTAGCTCAAAATAAATCATTAAATGCATAACAAATAGCAAATGAAGTCAGAAAGGGTTAAAATTTTAGTATGTGGCTTTGAATGCTGCATGTTGTATGCAAAAAAATTCTTGAGTTGAAATAGGTTTAGAATAATGAAATTCCTTTGAAACACATGTGTTTTCGTCTGAAACCCTCGTACTTTGAAAGAGATGCTCCAGTTTGTACACGAAGTGCATCCATTTTTTGTCGTAATCCTCTCAACTTTTGCACACATGCTATGTAGGTCAAATGATGATACCATGCCAAGTTTCAACCTTTTCTGAGTTCAGTTGTAGTGCTTTCCAATTACAGGGTCATTTAGCTCAAAATAAATCATTAAATGCATGAAAAATATCAAATGAAGTGAGAAAGGGTTAAAATTTTAGTATGTGGATTTGAATGTTGCATGTTGGATGCAAAAAAAGTCTTGAGTTGAAATAAGTTTGGAAAAATGAAATGCCTTTGAAACACATGTGTTTTCGTCTGAAACCCTCGTACTTTGAAAGAGATGGTCCAGTTTGTACACGAAGTGCATCCAGTTTTTGCCGTAATCCTCTCAACTTTTGCACACATGCTATGTGGGTCAAATGATGATACCATGCCAAGTTTCAACTGTTTCTGAGTTCAGTTGAAGTGCTTTCCAATACAGGGTCATTTAACTCAAAATAAATCATTAAATGCATGAAAAATAGCAAATGAAGTCAGAAAGGGTTGAAATTTTAGTATGTGGCTTTGAATGCTGCATGTTGGATGCAAAAAAAGTCTTGAGTTGAAATAAGTTTAGAAAAAAGAATTTTTTTTGAAACACATGTGTTTTCGTTTGAAACCCTCGTACTTTGAAAGAGATGGTCCAGTTGACAAAAGGAGATTAGTAAAAAAAGTGAAAAACGTTCCCCGGCTCGGCGAATAGGCGAAACAATCGTTAGCCCCGTTGAAGTTGTTTAGCGGCGATATCGTCCACGTCAAGGGGATGGCGCCCGGTACTAAAATTTGTGATTACCTGCCCGCTGATCACACACGTACAGTGACTTAATTAAATTGCCAGACCCTTTAGTACCGGTTCGTAACACGAACCGGTACGAAAGGAAAACCTTTAGTACCGGTTCGTGTCACGAACCGGTACTAAAGGTTTTCTGGACCTTTTATTACCGGTTCGTAGCACGAACCGGTACGAAAGCCCCTCACGAACCGGTACGAAAGCTCTTCGCCCGCCTGGACACCTAAACCGGTACGAAAGACCCCTTTAGTACCGATTCGTAAGGAAACCGGTACTAAAGTCTTAGACGGATGCCCCATTTTCTACTAGTGCATCAACATTTGGCAGTCATCGGGCAGCAGCACGTGAGGACGGCACGCGTTCGATGGAGATGCTGGAGCACGCACCAGTGGGTTGTGGAGTTCTATGGAAGACTCCACTGAACAGATTTTTTAAATGTTTGGCCGGATTGCATGGGTGACGAATCCAGGTGATATGAACCGTTTGATAGAACTGACGGCTACAAAATCTGTACTATAGTAGTAGAGATATACTACGAGGAAGAGGCTAATACTATTGAACTAGTAGCCACCTAGCTACTACTCCCTCCGTTCCAAAATAAGTGTTTTAACTTTGTACTAGGTTTAGTACAAATTTGTACTAAGGTCAAGACACTTATTTTGGAACGGAGGGAGTACTTATTAAATTGGTGAACACTGGGGTTGCTTCTCTAGTGATTATCCACAACACTCTATCATTAGAAATTCATGGCTATATCAATGGAGGCCTTATTTGCATGATAATCTAAGTAAATGGAAAATTTCTGCTTTGAGGGGACCCATAGAAGTCGAACTTAATGTGCATGCAAGAACAAAAATTCCATGACTTGATACGGTTAATTAATCATTTAAATTTTTAACCATATAATGAAATTGAATATTCCTAACTTGTCGGTATGTTCGCGGTTATAGACCAATTCCAATTGATTAGTTAATATGCGTGTACATATATGCAGTAGAACACATGCTTGCTGAGAAACATATTGGAGTCCCACCACCTATCAAATTTTATTACCATTCGTACCTGAATATATATAGGAATCTGTACAACAAGTTGATCACAGTTTACTTTTTTTTTTCTTTTGCCGGGAAACAGTTTACTTGTTTGTATGGTTAAGATGTCACAGTTTTGATCCAATTCTGTTAGAACCATTTGTTAATCATCGTCCCAGAGGATAATCATATATGCACTGGCACACATGCATACAAAATGACTTGGAATCCTACAACGCATCAATCTTTAATCCTTGTCCAGACCAAACCGTGCTTACCTCTACAACAAGTTGCTGATGAGTTTATTTCCTAAGAAATTTCATGGAAATACCAGTCATACTTTTCATAATGGAAACTCTGATGAAGTTGTTTATTCACCTTGTGTAGAAAATGTGATTTTAGCCACGTAAACATTAGCATTTAAAGATCATTTTTTTAGAATGGTTGCGGCAGAGAGAAAAATTACATACATGATTAAGGTCGTAGATATGTTCCGGCATAGGAAACTAGCAACCTTTGTTAATATTGATATTATACGGGATTAGACTGGTAGATGATTAACACTTCTTTTTGAAAGAACAAATCTCGGTACATCTGGTCTTTGGCGTTGGCAGGAGGTGCAAATACATGGTTGGTATTAGATATCTCTTATGAATCAACTTGACCAATATATCGACAAGGTTAGGTACAATCCAAGATATGGTTATATATACAGTAACACTATTTAAAGGTGGAATGTAGAATATGTATCGTACATCCCTAGTATAAAGGGTATGAAGTGTAGTAAATAGTGTTAACATGTATAGTAACTTTTGGTGCCATGCGTGTAACACCCTCAGTTTCTGTAACAGTAATCATCATCACTGTTGATCATCACTGTTGGATTATCACTGATTGATCTCCTGACCTTGATAAAACTTTGTGATGCTAATGATCAAACCTTGCTGTGGTTGATCAACACCCCATTCACCATGTACTTGAGCCCTTGGGATCAAAACCCAAAGCCAAATGCACCTTGCTCACCTAACAAACTCAAACCCTAGTTGAAACTTATTTGAATGAAAAATAAAACAAAAGTGCTCAATTAAAGTTGTTCCAAAAATCATGAAACTATTTTTGTAAATTGCCTAAAATCATTATAATCATGTTGGACCAACTTTGGTAATTTTTGAAGTTACAGAAAATTCCAAACAATTTAAACAGTAGGTTAAAACCCTTGCTTTGGGCATTTAATATTTAAAAGAAATATCTACTGAATTTCTTTTGCTGCAAAAACTTTTGTGGCACCTCAGTAGTATGTAACCCTAATTTACAAACACCTATAACATTTTACAAAAATGCTAGGGTTAATAAATCAATTACAGAAATGTATTAGAACAAACAGGAAAACAAAACAAAATAAAAAGGCTTAAAGCTCGCTCGGGGCGACGGCCCACCTAGCCCAGGCCCACCCCCACGGTTGTCTTCTTCCCCCCAACCACCCCCACCTGCTCCCGTACGGCAACCGCCGTGGGCACGCCGCTGCCAGGCCGGCCCCGCCTCCACCTGCTCCCTCCCGGCGTCGACGCAATAAGGACGACGCCCCCTCCCTCCTGGACACCCTCACCCTCCTTTTCCCCTCCTCCTCTTCTCGCAGT
The DNA here is from genome assembly GCA_950022295.1 of Bromus sterilis. NCBI lineage: Eukaryota > Viridiplantae > Streptophyta > Magnoliopsida > Poales > Poaceae > Bromus > Bromus sterilis. The sequence goes on along the minus strand of OX465601.1, from coordinate 297,169,861 downwards.
CGTCGGGGAAAGTTCCCACCCGAGCCGCCGTCGCCATGGCCGTGAGCTCACGCGGCCAGTGAGCTCGCGTCGCCACGCCGCCTTGTCCAAACCGTTCGCCGACGTCGACTTCGTCACCCACCGCGAGGAATCGAGCCGTGGTGCCTCTCTGCGACGACTACGTCCTCGTCTTCAACCTCGGCTCCGGCGCGATCCCCGACCGATTCCGGCAGCTCCAAGCCCTCCCCGAGCCCACTGCCAACCCCTACGCGTTCGTGGTGAGCACCCTCACCACCCCCAACCGCCCGATGAGTCCCGATAGCGCCGTAGCCTTTTCCCCCTTTGAGCTTGCTCCGGCCGCCGTGGTTCGTCGTCGTAGCCGTCGGCCTGGTCCGTCCCAGCTCACGCCAATGACACCCGCGTGCTTCCCATGGACCATAGGGTCAATCCCACCCTGTAGAGCGGTCGATTTACTCGCATGTACCAAAGTACCATGGGAGCCCGAGAACCCCCTCCGCCATTGTTGAGCTCGAGCTCATACCTGTCCACCCCAAGCCACCGCACCGCCACCAAACTCCTCCCCGTGGTCGTCCGCGTCGATTGGTACTAACCACGCCCTCTCCCGTAGCCTGTAGCGCGTGCGCCGTCGACCTCGCCGGCGACGTGCTCCGGTGAGCCCTCCGGTGAGGATGACAGACGGCCCCCCTCGTCAGATCTGTCGTTAGGGGTTAATCTCACCCCTAATGGGCCACTGACAGTGGACCCCGCCCCCCCGGCTAATTACTCTGTTAGATTAACTGCGAAGTTTAACTAAATAATAAACCCCCCACAGTCACTGACATGTGGGTCCCCTAGTCATTAAATTAATTAAACATGTTTAATTAGCACTGGAGTCAATGACACCTGGGCCCCCTTTGTCAGTTTGATTTTTAAACATTTTAAAAGAAATTCCAGTGGCTGACAGGTGGGTCCAGAGGCATTTTCTGATTTAATTAAATGTTTTATAAATAACAGAGGCTGACATGTGGGTCCCACATGTCAGCACTGTTCTGGATAATGTTGTGGATAATGTTTTGGATAATGTTTAATAAATAATAAAAGAAATTCAGAAAATCATTTAAATTAATTTAAACTTTGAAATTCAATAACTTTTAAACCGTAACCCGGATTCAAAAACTTTATATATAAAAGTTGATCAGAAAAATATAACGAATACGAATACGCTATATGTATGTTTACCACACCCCTCTAACACAACGAACATCGAACATTCCCCCTCCGGACCGTCTGTCCGATAAATTGTCCCGTACTGTTAGAATGCCCGGATGAATTTATTCCGAACACGAATGTTGTTCGGAATAGATCAAATAGCACGGATACACCCCCCTTATGATTGTCCGGTACCCACGACACCTCCGGCTTGATCCTTCCCCCTCGGGACACCCTGGCCGGTAATCATCCGGAGCCGGTAGTTCATCCCCAGATGAATTCCCGCTCCGAGCATATTGCATTGCACTGCGTTAGAACACCGTTAACTTTTCATCTGTCATGTCATGCATCTGTTTGTATATGCTTGCTGTGTATTTACTGTTTCTTCCCCCCTTAATCTCCGGTAGACCCCGCTGCTGCCGTCGACTACACCGCTGCTGAGTACGACTACGTCGTCGACGACCCTACTACTACCGTCGAGCTTGCAGGCAAGCAGAGCCATTCTCTTCCCTAGATATCGTCTATCTTTCCGTACATTTCTTGCACTAGGCATTGTTACTGCTGCTGCTACGTTTACAATCCTATTCAATTGCATAGCCTGATTTTTGTCGCCCCTTGATGTGCCTTCCTTTATCCTATGCTGCCTATTATTATTATTATACATTATTCAGCAGTGAGCCCTGCGCATGGTTAGCTAGGATTAGGTAGAGGGCCGTGATCACTCAGGGGAGTGAACGCGGATACAATAATTATAACTGCACAGGTACGGTACAATGCAGACACCGCCTCAGGCCCCTATCTGGGTTATGCCTAGTCACCTCAAGCGTGAGCTATCAAGGAGTAATCCTTGTACCCCACTCGAGGCTGACTTTGTCTTACCGCCATAGGGTCTTGAAAACGGTTGTCCTTCAGGTAAGAAGTCGGGCGACCCAACGGTGCCCGCGAGAGGTATTGCGACGGGACGACAGGGAGGGCATGACCAGTGTATCGGTGTGCTTGGCCCCTGATCGTTGGCCGCGAGAGTTACCAAACCACGAAAGTCGAGCTCCTCCAGGAGCACACGCGAGACAAGGTAAGGAGACGGTTCACCTTGTTGGTAACCGCAGTGACTTGGTGGGACGACAGGGCAGGCACCGATGTACTGGTGGTCCTGGCTGCTGTCGTTGTCCGCAGGTCGGTTAAGTCGCGGCAACGATAACGGTTGTCACGCAGGTTAATTAAAATTCTAAATGGTTCAGTGAATGTCTTGAGTTGGCTATATGCCATGTACGCACTACCTACCCGTGGGAATTACGAGTTATGGGCTCCTCTGCTTCGTAGTGTCGTCCGAGGACTCTTCAGACGTCAGCAGTACCGCGGGCTGATTGCCGGGAAGTGGTGTTGTCTTATTTGCTCGCGCGGTGGTGTCTTATTTGGATTTGCTTTAACTTCACCGGCCAGTCACGCACCGTGCAGGAGTACGTTTGGGTTGGGGTCCAAGGCCCGGCGTACTTAGGATTTAGACCGGCGGATGACCTCTCTGTTGAGTTTGAAAGATGGGCTATGAAGTGTCGGATAGCCTCGGTGGAGCGTTCCCTAACAAGGTTCCCGCCACCCTGGAGATCCGCGCATGTAGCGTAACACAAGTGCACCCCTGCAGGGAAGATTAATCTATTCGAATAGCCGTGTCCACGGTAACAGGACGCTTTATGCTGAAGCTGGATCTTACCACTAGAAAATATTATTATTAAATTGTATGGTTCCGGGTTTTTCTTCCTCGCTGGGATGTCGAGGAGGGGATCTCGGAGGCATAGTTAATTATTACAACTTATTATTATACAATACTGCAGCAACTTCTGCTGCATTGTTACTTTATGCTTTATATAAACTGTTGGCTGATTCTTACCTCATGCTGCAAGACATCGTCGGAAGATGCTAGTCTTCGTTAGGCCTAGCTTCTTACCCTTGCTCTGTATTTCTGTCTTTCAGTCCACTATATACAGCCTCTTCTTTCCGTTGATACAATGCATAATGCTTAGTAGCGGACGTAAGACTCGCGGGTATACTAGATACTCACCTGCTTTATTTCCTTTACTGTTTTGCCTGATCGGCCGCTGCAGCCGACGTTGGAGCCCAGGAGCAGGAGTACCCCGGAGGCGCCTACTACGACGCCGAGTTCCCCGTCGACCAGGAGTAGTTCGGTGGATCCCAGGCAGGAGGCCTCGCCTTTTCGATCTGTATCTCTGATGTGATTTGTGCTAGCCTTCTTAAGGCAAAACTTGACTAACTATGTCTGTACTCAGATATTATGGCTTGTATGACTTATGTATTCGGGTCCGCGTGACCCCCCTCTATTGTAATATATTTGTTTATCCTTTTGTGTTTAGTGTTGTGCTGTGATATTATCACTGTGGCACCCTAATCTCAGCCGTGTACCCTGTGTGTATGATTACTGTACACGGGTTGATTTTGGGGGCGTCACAAGTTGGTATCAGAGCCGACTGCCTGTAGGAAGCCACCCCACCACTACCTGGTCGAAGTTGAGTCTAGACTTTGAAAAACTATTTTGCTAACTTACTATTTGGCTTACGGGCCCACATCGATGTCACTACGTGTGATATCTATGGTATTAGGATCCTTTTCTCCTTACCTATGCTCTGGGAATCTGCTCTCTTATCCTTGCTGGTAAGTTTTACAAAATCTGACATTAGGATCACGTTCTCTTGATTCCACCCGGCGTTTTTTGGTGCATCCCCCATTGATTGAGTCGTGTCGCAGGAGTCGTACCCCAGGTCCCGGACCGCGGATCCCATTCACATTCTGGGCAGGCCGCGCGTCCTCTGGCATCAACTGCTGTGGCCAACAGTTTTCTTGCGGCGTGATTGACATAGTGGAATCTATGTCGCGTCGTGTAATCCTAACCGCGGTCTGCGCGCCGCCTAGTGAGTCCTTTTTCCTTAATTTCTACGACGTTACGCTGCCCGATTTTCGATTGACTCTGTGTGTAAATGTGTATGTCTTATGTGACTACTCCTGTATATACCTGCGCCCTCTTTTCGTTGTCGATTTACTTCAGGCTTGATTCCGGTATCTCGTTAAATTTTCATCGCTGAAATACCCCTGTTAACTTCTAGCAGGATGGCTGGTCGTGGTGGTCGTGGTCGTGGTCGTGCAGCCAACGACCCACCTCCGCCGCCGGATTACATGGCCGCGATGATGCAGCAGTTCGAGATGAACCGTCAGTTCATGCATAATATCATGGCTCAGTTCCCTCAGCCGAATCAGAATGGGAACCACCATCAGCATGCCACCGTGACTCTGCACGACTTCACCCGCCTCAACCCCACTACGTTCCGCAACACTGTTCAGCCGTTGGATGCTGATGACTGGCTTCGCGACATCACTCACGAGCTGGAGTCTGCTAATGTCGATCCAGACGACTATGTGAACTTTGCGTCTTATCATCTGAAAGGCGCCGCTGCTCAGTGGTGGAACACCCACAAGCGTTCACTGCCAGTCGGAGAAGTCATCACTTGGGATGAATTTCAGTCTGCCTTCCGCGCCCGCTATATTCCTCAGGGGATCATGGATCGTAAGGCGGAAGAATTCCGCAACCTCACTCAGGGCGACATGACTGTTGAAGCCTATCAGCGCGAGTTCCTCAACCTCTATCGCTATGCGGAAGAAGAGATCGCCACTGATGCTCGCAGGCAGCAGAAGTTCCGTCGTGGCCTTAACCCAGACCTCAGGCTCGCTCTTGTCGTTCATGATTTCTCCAACTTCGCCACCATGGTGAACAAGGCTATCACCGTCGAGACTGCCCAGATGGAGCACAAGAACTCTCTGAAGCGTTATCGTGACGTTGGCTCATCTTCGGGCGCAACGCAGAAGCGTCGTATCTGGCTCCCTACCAGTGTGACCCACTCAGCTGTCCCTGCTCCAAGGCCGTCTTATGCTGCACCCCGTCTGCCCCCGCCACCGCAGATGCCAAGAGCTCTGCCTGCACCACCCAATGCACCACCCCTTCGTCCTCAGGATGGATTATGCTTCACGTGCCGCCAACCTGGGCATTTTTCCAGAGAGTGTCCCCAGAAACAGAAGCAACTGGTAGTTCACCCCGCTGGCCGTGGAAATGGTCGTGGCAACAACAGGACCCCCAACTATAATACTGGGTCTTCTGCTCATGCTCGTGGTCATGCTAACAACATCAATGTTGAAGAAGCTCAGCAACAACCCGCTACCGTGATGGGTACCCTTCTCGTTAATTCCGTACCTGCTACTGTTTTATTCGATACAGGAGCATCACATTCATTCTTGTCAGAAGCATTTGCATTGTCGCATAACTTTACGCTTGAGCATATGAACCCACCGATGGTTGTCCGCACCCCGATAGGCCATGCCCACACCTCCAAGATAGTGCCCGGAACCATTGTTGAAACTGAAGGGATTGAATTCCTTGCTTCCCCCATCGTTCTGAAGTCTTCCACCATAGACCTCATTCTGGGAATGGACTGGTTGAAATTTCACGATGCCGCACTCTATTGTGGCACAAAGTCTGTCCAACTTTTTCACCCCTTCGGCGAGATTGTTAACCACACCGCCCGAGTTACCCGTAATGCTGAAACACAGATCTTTATGATGAATGCTTTGAATATCTCACCTTTGAAACGCATCGAGAACGTTCCGGTCGTTCGCGATTTTCCCGACGTCTTCCCAGAAGAACTGCCGGGAATACCCCCGATCAGAGAAGTTGAATTTGTCATCGACTTGAAGCCCGGCACCGTCCCTATTGCCAAGCGTCCTTACAAGATGCCGCCACATGAACTCCTTGAACTTAAGGAGGAAATCGACAAGGCACTTCAGAAAGGATTCATTCGCCCCAGCTCCTCAGCTTGGGGAGCACCTTCGCTCTTTGTCAAGAAGAGCGATGGGACAAACCGTTTGGTCCAAGATTATCGGCCCATTAACCAAGCCACCATCCAGAACAAATACCCACTTCCCCGGATCAACGATCTGTATGATCAACTTGCCGGATCCAAGGTGTTTTCTAAACTCGACTTGAGGTTGGGTTATCACCAAATCCGAGTCCGTGATGAGTACATTCCGAAGACTGCCTTCATTACTCGCTATGGTTCATACGAGTACACTGTCATGTCCTTTGGCTTAACCAATGCTCCAGCCACCTTCTCCAGATTGATGAATTATATTTTCATGGAGTACCTCGACCAGTTCGTCGTGGTTTATCTGGATGATATATTGATATATTCCAAGAATGAAGAAGAACATGCTGAACATCTTCGTCTTATACTGGAGAAGCTTCGAGAACACAAACTCTACGCTAAGTATTCTAAGTGTGAGTTCTGGCTTCCCGAAGTAACCTACCTTGGACATGTGATTTCCAAGGATGGCATTGCCGTCACCCCAGAACGTATCCAGGCTATTCTTGACTGGACCCCTCCCAAGACCGTCAAGCAAGTCCGCGGTTTCCTCGGGCTCGCTAGCTATTGCCGCCGTTTCGTCGAGAATTTCTCCAAGATTGCCAGGCCTCTGACTAATCTGCTTCACAAAGGCGTCAAATTTGAGTGGACAGATAAATGTCAAGAAAGTTTTCAAGCACTCAAGGACAAGCTAACTTCTCCCCCGGTGCTCGCTCCCCCGATACTCAGAAGGACTTCGTGATATATTGCGACGCGTCTCGTCAAGGATTAGGCTGTGTCCTATTGCAAGAGCGCAAGGTGATTGCTTATGGCTCTCGTCAGTTGCGTGCTCACGAAGACAAATATCCAACACATGACCTCGAATTGGCAGCAGTAATTTATGCATTGAAGCTGTGGCGACATTACCTCGTCGGTAATCGTTGTGAGGTCTACACCGATCACCAAAGTCTGAAGTACCTGTTTACTCAGCCAGACCTGAATCTTCGTCAACAACGATGGCTCGAGACAATAGCCGACTTCAACATGGATATTTCGTATACCCCGGGCAAGGCTAATGTGATGGCCGATGCCTTGAGCCGCAAAGCTTACTGTTCTGAACTTGAGGTTCAGGTGCAGCAACCACTTCTGTATGAAGAGTTTCGCAAGTTGAATCTCGAGATTGTTCCTCAAGGTTACGTCAATAACCTGGTTCTCGAGTCAAAGCTCGACGCCCTCATCAAGAGTAGACAATCTCTGGCCCCTGACATTGTGAAGATCAAGCAAGACATCGCAGAAGGAAAGCCCTCCTCTTTTACCATTGATGCTAATGATGGTGATACTGTGTACTTCAAGGGCCGCTTAGTAGTTCCTGTGAGCCCGACCCTCATTAACTGTGGTTCGGATATCATGGAGGAAGCCCATAATTGTCCCTTGTCAATCCACCCTGGCAGTACCAAGATGTATAAGGACCTTCGTCAACGGTACTGGTGGCCTTACATGAAGCAAGACATCGCCCGCTATGTTTCCCACTGTGACGTTTGCAGTCGCGTCAAAGCCGGACATCAGAAACCTGTCGGTTGGTTGCGACCACTCCCTCCTCCTGATTAGAAGTGGGACAAAGTCGAGATGGACTTCGTCACCGGTTTTCCTAAGTCACAGAAAGGTAACGATGCCATCTTTGTCGTCATCGACCGATTCTCCAAGATTGCTCACTTCCTGCCAGTCAAGGAGACGATCACTGCTAGTCAGTTAGCACACTTGTATATCTCCCGAATTGTGTCACTCCACGGTATTCCGATGGAGATCAGTTCAGACCGTGGCAGCATTTTCACCTCACGATACTGGAATAGTTTCATGGAAGCTTTCGGGACTCGTCTGAATCTCAGCACCGCTTATCACCCCCAGTCGCAAGGCCAAGTTGAACGAGTCAATCAAGTGCTGGAAGACATGCTTCGCGCTTGTGTCCTTTCTTTCGGCATCAAGTTCGCGTTGTGCAAGAAAATCTCAAGGCCGCACAGTCTCGTCAGAAGAGCAACTATGACCGCAAACACCGTGACATGGAGTATCAACCTGGTGAATACGCTTACCTCCGTGTCACTCCCATGAGGGGCACTCATCGCTTCGGTATCAAGGGCAAGTTGGCTCCTCGCTACATTGGCCCGTTCCGTATCCTTTCCAGGAGTGGACCCGTGGCATACTGGTTGGAATTACCGCCGAACCTCTCCCAAGTCCACGATGTATTCCACGTGTCGCAACTCCGTCGCTGCTTCAAGGATCCTATCCGCGAAGTGGAGCATGATATGATCGAGCTGCAACAAGACTTGACTTATCGAGAACATCCGAGCCGCATTCTCGATCAGTCTGAACGCCGAACCCGCAACAAGACCGTCAAGTTCCTCAAGGTTCAGTGGTCGAATCATTCTGAAGATGAAGCCACTTGGGAACGTGAAGATCGCCTTCGCGATGAATACCCCGATCTTTTCCTCGCTACCACTTAAATTCTCGGGACGAGAATTCTTGTAGTGGGGGAGATTTGTAACACCCTCAGTTTCTGTAACAGTAATCATCATCACTGTTGATCATCACTGTTGGATTATCACTGATTGATCTCCTGACCTTGATAAAACTTTGTGATGCTAATGATCAAACCTTGCTGTGGTTGATCAACACCCCATGCACCATGTACTTGAGCCCTTGGGATCAAAACCCAAAGCCAAATGCACCTTGCTCACCTAACAAACCCAAACCCTAGTTGAAACTTCTTTGAATGAAAAATAAAACAAAAGTGCTCAATTAAAGTTGTTCCAAAAATCATGAAACTATTTTTGTAAATTGCCTAAAATCATTATAATCATGTTGGACCAACTTTGGTAATTTTTGAAGTTACAGAAAATTCCAAACAATTTAAACAGTAGGTTAAAACCCTTGCTTTGGGCATTTAATATTTAAAAGAAATATCTACTGAATTTCTTTTGCTGCAAAAACTTTTGTGGCACCTCAGTAGTATGTAACCCTAATTTACAAACACCTATAACATTTTACAAAAATGCTAGGGTTAATAAATCAATTACAGAAAGGTATTAGAACAAACAGGAAAACAAAACAAAATAAAAAGGCTTAAAGCTCGCTCGGGGCGACGGCCCACCTAGCCCAGGCCCACCCCCACGGTTGTCTTCTTCCCCCCAACCACCCCCACCTGCTCCCGTACGGCAGCCGCCGTGGGCACGCCGCTGCCAGGCCGGCCCCGCCTCCACCTGCTCCCTCCCGGCGTCGACGCGATAAGGACGACGCCCCCTCCCTCCTGGACACCCTCACCCAACTTTTCCCCTCCTCCTCTTCTCGCAGTCGTCGGGGAAAGTTCCCACCCGAGCCGCCGTCGCCATGGCCGTGAGCTCACGCGGCCAGTGAGCTCGCGTCGCCACGCCGCCTTGTCCAAACCGTTCGCCGACGTCGACTTCGTCACCCACCGCGAGGAATCGAGTCGTGGTGCCTCTCTGCGACGACTACGTCCTCGTCTTCATCCTCGGCTCCGGCGCGATCCCCGACCGATTCCGGCAGCTCCAAGCCCTCCTCGAGCCCGCTGCCAACCCCGACGCGTTCGTGGTGAGCACCCTCACCACCCCCAACCGCCCGATGAGTCCCGATAGCGTCGTAGCCTTTTCCCCCTTCGAGCTCGCTCCGGCCGCCGTGGTTCGTCGTCGTAGCCGTCGGCCTGGTCCGTCCCAGCTCACGCCAATGACACCCGCGTGCTTCCCATGGACCATAGGGTCGATCCCACCCCGTAGAGCGGTCGATTTCCTCGCCTGTACCAAAGTACCATGGGAGCCCGAGAACCCCCTCCGCCATTGTTGAGCTCGAGCTCATACCTGTCCACCCCAAGCCACCGCACCGCCACCAAACTCCACCCCGTGGTCGTCCGCGTCGATTGGTACTAACCACGCCCTCTCCCGTAGCCTGTAGCGCGTGCGCCGTCGACCTCGCCGGCGACGGGCTCCGGTGAGCCCTCCGGTGAGGATGACAGACGGCCCCCCTCGTCAGATCTGTCGTTAGGGGTTAATCTCACCCCTAATGGGCCACTGACAGTGGACCCCCCCCCCCCGGCTAATTACTCTGTTAGATTAACTGCGAAGTTTAACTAAATAATAAACCCCCCACAGTCACTGACATGTGGGTCCCCTAGTCATTAAATTAATTAAACATGTTTAATTAGCACTGGAGTCAATGACACCTGGGCCCCCTTTGTCAGTTTGATTTTTAAACATTTTAAAAGAAATTCCAGTGGCTGACAGGTGGGTCCAGAGGCATTTTCTGATTTAATTAAATGTTTTATAAATAACAGAGGCTGACATGTGGGTCCCACATGTCAGCACTGTTCTGGATAATGTTGTGGATAATGTTTTGGATAATGTTTAATAAATAATAAAAGAAATTCAGAAAATCATTTAAATTGATTTAAACTTTGAAATTCAATAACTTTTAAACCGTAACCCGGATTCAAAAACTTTATATATAAAAGTTGATCAGAAAAATATAACGAATACGAATACGCTATATGTATGTTTACCACACCCCTCTAACACAACGAACATCGAACATTCCCCCTCCGGACCGTCTGTCCGATAAATTGTCCCGTACTGTTAGAATGCCCGGATGAATTTATTCCGAACACGAATGTTGTTCGGAATAGATCAAATAGCACGGATACACCCCCCTTATGATTGTCCGGTACCCACGACACCTCCGGCTTGATCCTTCCCCCTCGGGACACCCTGGCCGGTAATCATCCGGAGCCGGTAGTTCATCCCCAGATGAATTCCCGCTCCGAGCATATTGCATTGCACTGCGTTAGAACACCGTTAACTTTTCATCTGTCATGTCATGCATCTGTTTGTATATGCTTGCTGTGTATTTACTGTTTCTTCCCCCCTTAATCTCCGGTAGACCCCGCTGCTGCCGTCGACTACACCGCTGCTGAGTACGACTACGTCGTCGACGACCCTACTACTACCGTCGAGCTTGCAGGCAAGCAGAGCCATTCTCTTCCCTAGATATCGTCTATCTTTCCGTACATTTCTTGCACTAGGCATTGTTACTGCTGCTGCTACGTTTACAATCCTATTCAATTGCATAGCCTGATTTTTGTCGCCCCTTGATGTGCCTTCCTTTATCCTATGCTGCCTATTATTATTATTATACATTATTCAGCAGTGAGCCCTGCGCATGGTTAGCTAGGATTAGGTAGAGGGCCGTGATCACTCAGGGGAGTGAACGCGGATACAATAATTATAACTGCACAGGTACGGTACAATGCAGACACCGCCTCAGGCCCCTATCTGGGTTATGCCTAGTCACCTCAAGCGTGAGCTATCAAGGAGTAATCCTTGTACCCCACTCGAGGCTGACTTTGTCTTACCGCCATAGGGTCTTGAAAACGGTTGTCCTTCAGGTAAGAAGTCGGGCGACCCAACGGTGCCCGCGAGAGGTATTGCGACGGGACGACAGGGAGGGCATGACCAGTGTATCGGTGTGCTTGGCCCCTGATCGTTGGCCACGAGAGTTACCAAACCACGAAAGTCGAGCTCCTCCAGGAGCACACGCGAGACAAGGTAAGGAGACGGTTCACCTTGTTGGTAACCGCAGTGACTTGGTGGGACGACAGGGCAGGCACCGATGTACTGGTGGTCCTGGCTGCTGTCGTTGTCCGCGGGTCGGTTAAGTCGCGGCAACGATAACGGTTGTCACGCAGGTTAATTAAAATTCTAAATGGTTCAGTGAATGTCTTGAGTTGGCTATATGCCATGTACGCACTACCTACCCGTGGGAATTACGAGTTATGGGCTCCTCTGCTTCGTAGTGTCGTCCGAGGACTCTTCAGACGTCAGCAGTACCGCGGGCTGATTGTCGGGAAGTGGTGTTGTCTTATTTGCTCACGCGGTGGTGTCTTATTTGGATTTGCTTTAACTTCACCGGCTAGTCACGCACCGTGCAGGAGTACGTTTGGGTTGGGGTCCAAGGCCCAGCGTACTTAGGATTTAGACCGGCGGATGACCTCTCTGTTGAGTTTGAAAGATGGGCTATGAAGTGTCGGATAGCCTCGGTGGAGCGTTCCCTAACAAGGTTCCCGCCACCCTGGAGATCCGCGCATGTAGCGTAACACAAGTGCACCCCTGCAGGGAAGATTAATCTATTCGAATAGCCGTGTCCACGGTAACAGGACGCTTTATGCTGAAGCTGGATCTTACCACTAGAAACTATTATTATTAAACTGTATGGTTCCGGATTTTTCTTCCTCGCTGGGATGTCGAGGAGGGGATCTCGGAGGCATAGTTAATTATTACAACTTATTATTATACAATACTGCAGCAACTTCTGCTGCATTGTTACTTTATGCTTTATATAAACTGTTGGCTGATTCTTACCTCATGCTGCAAGACATCGTCGGAAGATGCTAGTCTTCGTTAGGCCTAGCTTCTTACCCTTGCTCTGTATTTCTGTCTTTCAGTCCACTATATACAGCCTCTTCTTTCCGTTGATACAATGCATAATGCTTAGTAGCGGACGTAAGACTCGCGGGTATACTAGATACTCACCTGCTTTATTTCCTTTACTGTTTTGCCTGATCGGCCGCTGCAGCCGACGTTGGAGCCCAGGAGCAGGAGTACCCCGGAGGCGCCTACTACGACGTCGAGTTCCCCGTCGACCAGGAGTAGTTCGGTGGATCCCAAGCAGGAGGCCTCGCCTTTTCGATCTGTATCTCTGATGTGATTTGTGCTAGCCTTCTTAAGGCAAAACTTGACTAACTATGTCTGTACTCAGATATTATGGCTTGTATGACTTATGTATTCGGGTCCGCGTGACCCCCCTCTATTGTAATATATTTGTTTATCCTTTTGTGTTTAGTGTTGTGTTGTGATATTATCACCGTGACACCCTAATCTCAGCCGTGTACCCTGTGTGTATGATTACTGTACACGGGTTGATTTTGGGGGCGTCACAATGCGCTCGGGTGGGGATTTGGAGTCAGGTCTGTTTCCACACAACTGAACCGGTGCCAGCGGAGCAGGCCGACAATATGACAATGTCAACGGACTTTCCGCCGCCGATGACTAGCAATGTGTTCGATCTTGGAGTCGGCGGCCTTTGGACAATGGTGCACCGGCGTACCTATGATGGATATAGGATAGCCTTTGCTACTATTTCTTATAGGAATGTTCGTACTATGAATGAAATAATGTTTGCACTAGCGTAACTATTGTTATGGCAGAGGAATGGCCAACATGATGGAGCCCCTTGATTGTTTCGGAGCCGCCCTTCCTTAAAAAATTGGGGAGTAGTTCCATTCATAAAATATATGTAGACACCATGGGCTTAGTCATTATATTCCACTTGTTTGATTTACTTTACAAGGAAATTAAACGTTGGTCATGTTATATCTGATAGATTATCCTGAGTGTATAATGGGTACATGGCATGCCTTGGACTATCCATGGCTAGCTTGTTTCGAGGCTATTGGTCTATACTTAAATTGCGCTTTCTTGTTGTGTGCTAAGGTTGTGAGAGATATCTAGGTGATGTGTCTACTTATAGTGTTAAAAGAAAGGTATATGTTGTCTATATGCATGCAGACTATAGTGTTTCTCATTTCTTTAATATACTACGAGGAGCAAGCTAATACTGTTGAACCAGTAGCCACCTAGCTACTACTTAATTTTTTAGGAAAAAATGGTGAACACTGTGGTTGTTACTCTAGTGATTATCCACAACATTCTAGCATTAGGAAAGTCATGTCTATCTATGGAGGTTTTATTTGCATGAAATTCTAAGTAAATGAAACATTTCTGCTTTAAGGGGACTAATAAAGTCAAATTTAATGTGCATGCAATAACAAAATTTCATGAGTTTTTATGGTTAATTAATCATTTAGAAAATTAGCCATACAATGAAATTGAATATCCCTAACTTGTCAGTATATTCACGATTATATATCAATTCCAATTTATTAGTTATCATAAATATTTTGGTTCACTTCATAGCATGATAATTACATTTAGTATGTGTCTCCATATAGGTGTTTGGTTGGACTTTTCCAGCTGCAGCTGCAGCTGTGGCTTTTGGCCTTCTCACAGCCGCAGCCGGAAGCTGCTAAATAGCAGCTTTTGGCTTTGAAGCCGGAAGTCAAAAGTTGCAGCTGCAGCTGGAAAATCCCAACCAAATACCCCCGCAGTACAACACATGCTTTATGAGAAACATATTCGAGTCCCACCAGCTATCAAGTTTTGTCACCACTCGTACCTGAGTTTAGGAATCTGTACAACAGGTTGATGAAAATTTATTTATTTGTATGGTTAAGATGTCACAGTTTTGATCCAATTGTGCTAATTAGAACCATTTGTTAATTATCGTTCCATAGGATAATCATCTATGCACTGGCACACATGCATACAAAATGCCTTGGATTCCTACAATGCATCAATCTTTAATACTTGTCCAGACCAAACCATGCTTACCTCTACAACAAGTTGCTGATGGCTTTTTTTCTAAGAAATTTCATGGAAATACCAGTCATTATTTTCATAAAGGAAACTCTGATGAAGTTGTTTATTCACATTGTGTAGAAAACATTATTTTAGCCACGTAAACATTAGCATTTAAAGATCAATTTTTTAGAATGGTTGCGGCAGAGAGAAAAATTACATACATGATTAAGGTCATAGATATGTTTCGGCATAGGAAACTAGCAACCTTTGTTAATATTGATATTACACGGGATTAGACTGATTAGACTAGCAGATGATTAACACTTCTTTTTGAAAGAACAAATCATGGTACATCTGGTCTTTGGCGTTGGCAGGAGGTGCAAATACATGGTTGGTATTAGGTATCTCTTATGAATCAACTTGACCAATATACCGACAAGGTTAGGTATAATCCAAGATATGGTTATATATACAGTAACACTATTCAAATGTGGAATGTAGAATATGTATCGTACATCGCTAGTAGAAAGGGTACGAAGTATACTAAATAGTGGTAACATGTATAGTAACTTTTGGTGCCATGCGCTTGGGTGGGGATTGAAGTCAGGTCTGTTCCGACAGAATTGAACCCGTGCCAGCGGAGCAGGCCGACAATATGATAATGACAAAGGACTTTCCGCCGCCGATGACTAGCAATATGTTCGATCTCGGAGTCGGCGGCCTTTGGACAATGGTGCGCCGGCGTCCCTATGATGGACAGCCTTTGCTACTGTTCCTTATAGGAATGTTCGCACTATGAATGAAATAATAATACTAACTAGCGTAATTATTGTTATGGCAGAGGAATGGCCAACATGATGGAGCCCATTGATTGGGGGAGCCGACCTTCCTTGAAATCATAGGGGAGTAGTTCTATTCATAAAATATATGTAGACACCATGGACTTAGTCATTATATTCCACTTGTTTGATTTACTTTACAAGGAAATTAAACTTCTGTCTTGTTATATCTGATAGATTATCCAGAATGTATAATGGGTACATGGAGTGCCTTGGACTAGCCATGGCTAGCTTGTTTCGAGGCTATTGGTCTATACTTAAATTGCTCTTTTTGTTGTGTGCTATGGTTGTGAGAGATATCTAGGTGATGGGTCTACTTATAGTGTTAAAACAAAGGTATATGAACTCTATATGCCTGCAGACTAAGTGAAATCTTTCATTTCTTTAATATACTACGAGGAGCAAGCTAATACTGTTGAACCAGTAGCCACCTAGCTACTACTTAATCTTTTAGGAAAAAATGGTGAACACTGTGGTTGCTACTGTAGTGATTATCCACAACATTATAGCTTTAAGAATTGCTGCGTATCGACGGAGGCTTTATTTGCATTAAAATATAAATAAATGAAAATTTTCTGCTTTGAGGGGACCCAATGAAAATACCTGACTATAAGAATGTGTACAAGAAATTGATCGTGATTTACTTGTTTCTATGGTTGATCTGTCACAGTTGTCATCCAATTGTCTTAGAACCATTTGTTAATTATGTGTGAGAGGATAATTATCTATATATGCACTGGCACACATGCATGCAATTTTTGTATGTGTGAGAGGATAACCATCTATGCACTGGCAAACATGCTTGAAAAACGCCTTTGATTCCTACAATGTATCAATCTTTAGTACTTGTCCAGACAAAACCATGTGTATACCTCTACAACAAGTTGCGGATGTTTTTGTTTCTAAGAAATGTCGTGGAAATAGCAGTCATACTTTTCATAACGGAATTCTGATTGTTTATTCACCTTGTGTAGGAAACATGATTTTATCAATAGCATTCATACAACAAGCTGAAGTTGTTTATTCACCTTGTGTAGGAAACATGATTTTATCAATGCAAAAGTTAGTATTTATAGACCGGTTTTGTAGAATGGTTGAGGCAGAGAAAAAAAAACACATGCATGATTAAGGTCGTAGATATGTACTCGCATAAGAAACTAGATAAACACAATCTTCATCAAATAATATTGCTGTTTCGCCGGATTAGTTTGATTATACTGATAGACGATTAAGACTTCTTTTTGATAGAACAAATCATGGTACATCTGGTCTTTGGCGTTGGCAAGAGGTGCAAATACATGCATGGTTGGTATTAGGTATCTCTAATGAATCAACTTGACCTTTTTTAAGATTGTGATTAACATACCAACAAGGTTAGGTCTAATCCAATATATGGTTATATATGCGCTAACACTATTCTAAGGTGGAATGTAGAATATCTTTCCTACATTCCTATTAATAAGGGTATGGAGTATATTAAACACTTTTAACATGTAGTAACTTTTGGTGCCATGCACAATTGCGCCAGTGCCAGCGGAGCGTGCCGATGATGTGATGCCGACACAGGACTTTCCGTCGTTGATGAATAGTCGGCGTCCTTTGGACGATGGTGCAGCCGGTGTCCCGATGATGAACAAAGGGAAGCCTTTGGTACTATATCTTACAGGCATGTTTGCACTATGAATGAAAAAACAACAATAAAATGCCTATTTGCTTGGCACTAGAGAAATTATTGTTATGGCAGAGGAATGACCAACATGATGAAGCCAAAGTAACAACTAACAACTAACAACATCTGGATGCTAATAATAGGGCTTCGTGAACCAAGGCCGCACAATCGCCTTGCATCAATCTTCGGCTTGAATTGTCTGCCTCAAGGTCGATGACTCCCAACGCTTCCATACAAAAAAATTCCTCCTTGTTGCCATTATACAAAAAGAGCCTTCATGCCAGCAGAGAACTCCATGAGCTCGGCATCAACCATTGGACAGAACCTTACGAGCTTGTCAGGGAAGAACTGAATGTTGACACAGGCACTGACTCACATCGCGCGTCACACTGAGGAAATTAATCGACAATTTATTTTCGGCAAAAAAAAAACACGTATGAAGTGACAAGTGAGACACATATACACAAGGATGAACAGGGTGATTGATCTTGAATAATCTAGCACATAGAAAACTATCCTCCCAAGAAAGCTGGCTGCTGGATGGATTCGGAACCGAAGGACACACTCGATCTCGATCATCAAGAACACACACACACACACACACACACAGAGCATCAGATGGAAATAGATTAATTCAGTTAATTATTTATTCAATATGTTTAAAATAAAGAATGAAATGATCCGCTCCTAACAGGGGATTACTAATGTATCCCAAAGAAAAAAACTGCCCGATTTGTGGTGACCATTGGATCAATCAAATACCACACTATTTTCTGTAGTATAATTTATCGTACAATACGTTTATATCGTACAATACGTTTATATTTTAGTATGAACCACAATCCTCCTGTAAAATGCAGAAAATTTTAATTATAGATGGTACTTAGAAGTAAAGTCTCTTAGTCGAACAACATAGCTTGCTCTACAACAAGTGTGAGGTGTGTGCAATGTGGTATGTATGGTTGTATCCAGAGCTAGGAGGCAACGCATCTCTATGGTCGAAGGCAATAATTGCATGTCCTGAAGCTAATGTAATATTTTATAGTCAAGTGTAGACGGATTGCTGGCTCTAGATGAATAATGGAACAAAAGTTGGGTCGTAGATAGCAATTAAAAATCCCGATGGAGCAACAAGTGCATATTGATTTTCGTATCACACTGCAGGGTCACTAGGGGATGCTAAACACTGTCGGCATTTTTAGTTTGTTAGATGAAAGGCTTAGCTTGGAATTTTCTCTGTACTAGATGACCCGTTGCGCCAATGGCCCAAAGGGCAGAATAGAACTAGGTTCTCGTTGATTATTAATTTGCAGTGAGATAAAGCGTAATCAGGCCTGAAGCATTCAAACCATGTAATAAACTAATTAGAACCAAGTATTAGTATGTACTTGCTACTAATATATTACAAGTTAGTCTCCAATTAAAGTTTGCACTCTCATAGCTTACAAAACTAACACATGAGACCAAGAAGTGAAAAGCCCATCAAAAGATAACTTGGCAACGATCTGGACAACAAGTTATGTGGCGGACTGGCAGGAGACACAGCGGACCGGCGAGCATATGATTTATAGACCAGGCATAGATACATAGTAAATATCAGATGACATTTGAAGAAGAAGAAAGAACAATGCAATAAAGAGAAAATTTTATCTTACCAAAGTTATATTATTTCCAAAAAATAATGTTTTTCTCGTGTCAATTCAGAGAGAGGGAGCCACTAATGTGCATGATGCTAAAAAGTAAAGACAATCATATATTGTCATCTTGTAGGCACAACACAAAGCATGATCGCATGACGATAATTCCAATCAATTAACACCGATATTTCTCTTCGTGGGTACCTTATTATAGAGTCAATACCAACAGGATTATCCATGGCACTCAACAGTTGCATATCTGTATGTAACTAAGAAAAGGGCCAGCTGAATGGATTTGAGGGATTAGAAACCAAAGTCAACTCATTCTTGCAGTGAGGTAATTAACAACTCTGTGCCCAAACTAAGGGCCCTGACTACATGGAGGAGATAAGAGGCGACAACACAAGAATTGGGGGAGAGGAGAGGAGGCGGCTACCACACGGTTACACCACGATTCAATGGCGAGGAAAAAGAAGAATATATGACAAACCAAAGGAATTTGACAAACTCAATTCTGCTTGAAATATTTTCAGTACCAACATGAGGTTGTCATACCTAATTCTGTCTATAAGTAAGTTGATTATTAAAGCTAGAGCATCTGCTAGTTGTCTAATTTAATCTCCTAGAAATTTGCTATCTCCACATAAAACACACAACCATATTCTTTTCTTCTTGATAATGCCTAGCTTGCCTTTTATTTTGTTTACAGGATGCGAAAATATAGGGTAATCCATCAAATATACTATATCCAAACAACACAATATCTGTATCAAGAAAATGGCAACTAACATGAGCCGACCTACCAAAATCTGTGTACAAATAAAGTTGTTATTCAAGTTCAGGCTTCAGCTACTTGCATAATATAAAGGTCAAGCATCAGCGACTCACCTCAGTTTGACACTCGTCCATGCTATAGCAGGCACCGCCCTATCCTGGTGGATGGCATCACACTTGGCACCTCTAGCTAGGGCCATGCATGGGCCCAATCGAGATGATGGCTGACTGCAACGAGCCGTCCACAACGGTGTTCTTTGCAACACACCACAGATGCCAACCATTGCTTCTGTCTTGACTGGTGACCCTTGCTACGCCGCTGATGGGCGACTGGACGGCAGAGAGGAGGGTGTCATGGAAGGGTAAATCGTGGTGGGGTTTGATGGTGGTCACTTCAACTGCTCCTATGGCGACTCGGAAACATGAATCTGCAAACAAAGAAGAAGAACAATCATTTTTCCATGTATGCTAAGCAATGATATGCATTACGAAGGCAGGCATTCTAAAGCCCATCACAGTTAATACGAGTAGAATCAACATTTAATAATTGCTCCATGATGAACATGCATAAAAGGAAATTAAATAGTTAGATCATGTCATGACAAGAAGAACATACTTTCTTCACATTTTCAGATTTTCTTAGTAAGTAATGCAACACATGTCTTGTGCTTCATTACTATCCAGTTCTCTCAAATAACTATCTCCCCAGTTCATCTAAATTTTGCTTCACTATTTATGTAAACATGCAAGCACTCTACTTCATATTAATTTCAATAGACAAGGGTTCAACTGGAAACCTATTTTTTTGCAGAGCGTCGAACACATCATGTACTGGAAATATGATAAATAAATTTCCACAATTATGAAACATTCATAGTTCATATAAATATTCAGACAAGTGATTTAGCAAACTTTCGCAAAATATTCTAAGCTAATTCAGCATTCATCGGTCACTGGTTCAAAAAAATATATACTTTCTATTTCAAATACAACCTTTTTTTACAAATATGCGTAGCAACAGTAGCACTGATTAATCATTGGCTCAGGAAAATAAATTCTATTTAAACTACTGATGGTAACGGTATTCAAAACTGTACGTTTTAGTTATCTCTCCCCATAGTGCCTCTTTTTTCCATTCAGCAAGAGCTTGCAAATTCTTTCGATTCACAACAACATATAGAACACAAGGAAAGCTTATATCATCGCCTCTTGATGTTCTCTTCAACTATTTCAGTTTGACACTGCCTCGCAACGAATGTACAGGAAAGCTAAAAGATGAAACTAATATTGGAGTGGGGATGAGCCAAAACCAGGAAGACTACAAATAACAACCCAATAGGCGGATTGTTAGCAAATCAATCGACAAGGCCATCCAGTTTCGCGTAGTATGTAAATGGGATTAAGTATGCTTTCTACTTACCATGCAGAACTGGACGCCGTACAACTTATTTAAGAGTCAAACCATATTTTGATCTCTAAAAGAAACCTGAATGGATCCTACTCTCCCTATTTCATTAAGCCATATGAGGAGTTGAGGACACATATTTAAAAGTTGCTTCCGGCCCCTTTAACTTGACTTCTCTATTTATGTAATTATCTGAGATTAGGAAGCTTTAATATATTCTTCAACATACCCTCAGCCATGAAATTAAGGTGCTTCTTGAATCGATGTTCTTTGGAAAAATGACCGCCTTAGGCGCCTAAAGCACCCGCTTAGGCGTCACCTAGGCATGAGAGCGCCCCTAGCCGCTTTAGGACGCCTTGACGCCTTAAAAACCATGTTCTCGATTAAGCAAAAGTTACACAATTTAGATATAGCAGGAAGTGCATATAGAGGCTTACCTTGTTCTCGACAATGACCATATTGAGAAGCTTGCTGACTGATCTTCATTTGCAATAGACACGTGCCTGGCTACTGTCTTCCCTTGGTACAATGATATGCTTGGCCATGGACTGAGTCAACCTTGCAAGATACAACAAAAACAACATTAGGCAAGATGCAATATGCAAACTGGATATAGAAAGTCAGCTAGCATGGAGAAAGTCCTCATTAATTTGAGATGCGAAATGATATTGAATAGACAGTAGAAAGGAAAACTGTAAGAAAATATAAAAATCAGAAGACTTTAGCTAGATGTACTTGTGATTTTCATCAGGGATGCGACCTACAACACAATAACTTCGTATAAGTCCTAAGAAAAAAAGTGCAGCGGTACAAATATTTTCCAAAGGGATGAACAAAACAACAGAAAATAAGGACAACCATTTTTTGGCAAATGGCACTTCATCGGCAACAAATTGGCACACAACACATCAACATAGATTAATGTTGGTTGCATGGTAAAGTACCAATATGGAATTAAGGCATATATTTTATCGGTTTCAACATTTGAAATTAGAAGCAAAACAATTCGTTAAAGTCCTAAATGCTTGGATAACAGTCATCAAGGACCTAATTATAAGTCATGTTTTGCTACAAACCAGAATGGAAACACTAAGCTACCCAGGGCCACAAGGCATAAGAGAGGCAAAGTAAATAAGATCCACTTAATACTATGTATACCTGAATGGAAATCACCATATACATTTTATATGCATCAATATAGAATCCATTAAAAACAAAGAACACTTTCCGTGCATCCACATATATTTGCTCAAACACAAAGGGAATGATATTTTTTCTTGTATTGTTTGCATGCCTCCGCATACACTAATTCAGAAAACAAAGAACACTGATGGTTCCTCTACCCTCTACAGAACCTAAGAAACATGAGCTAAAATCGACCCGGTAGAGCCTAAACCAGCTTCTGACATGTTTAGAAGTACAAATAAATCCAAAAGAGTGAAGAACTAAATAAGCTCCATTTACGCAAGCACCACAAGATTGGACCACACAGCTTGTACATACCCTCACAGATTTGCTCTAATGCAATGGCTCAGATCTTATATAAACATCAGTTTCAGTCATAAATTCTTAGAAGAAGAACTGGCATGTTTGCTGAAAGTGCTTACTATCACAGCCATGTAAATTTAGAAGAAGATACACTATCATATGGCATATTTTAATCAGAAGCAAAATCTAAAAGTAAATTGATGTATATGGTTGCGATTGTATGTGTTGGCATGCTCCATTTGCTCGCTGGAAATCCAAACTTGGCATTCACATAAATTTTCTTTCTTCCTTCTCTATAGATTCTTCTAGCAACAAATGAACTTAGGCATAGAAATAATCATCTTCATTTCATCGAGCTTTTTCAGTTCAGCAGACATGATATACTAACATATAAATTCCTAGAACAACTGTAGAGAGAAAGAGAGGAAACACAAACCTACAGCTGTTATGCCGTAGAAGACCACGCGAGGAATTAGTACGCATATTTCTGTCCATGCCAAAAGAATTAGTATTTAGCAATTCTTTCAGTGGTCCTCACAATAATTTATATGATGATATGTGAAGATCCAATGCAAGCCTGCAAGTAAAATAAAGCAACATGAGTCAGCTCCAAAGGATATAATCTAATAAGAGGTCACATATGCCTCAAGTAATTCTTTTTCAGAATTAAAAAAATCTCATTGAGACTTCTAATCAAGAAGTTCAACGGATACTTTGTGTAATGGCACCAAATGGTGTAATGATAACGTCTATCCCGGCAAATGGCTCCTACCCGGTGCACCTCGGATGTGCAAGCTTCCAACTTCAAGCCCTGATGGGAGAGATCAGATGAGGAGCAGCAGTGAGGAAGAGAAGAGGGTTTTGGGAGGAGGAAAAGTAGAGGAGGGCTCACCGGAGAACGAGAAGGTGACGACACAGGGAGAGGAGAAGGCAGCACCGCTGCACCCTCTGCTGCTTCGTCGGCCGCTGCCGCTGTAAATAACAATGAGGTCATGGTAAAAGCTCCAAGCCAGTGTACAATTAACATCTCAATAAGAAGTAAGAACAGAGCATCTCAACAAATATATACCTTGTTCTTCTCCTTTTGTGATACAATTTAATCATGGACATCTCACTCTTCCAAAAACAATTGAAATGAACCTGCAGCAACATAGGGATAATTACAACTTTGGAAAATATAGGGGTGTACATATAAATATAAAAGCATATGATAAAATCGCACAAGGATGGAGAGGGAGCAGGAAGAGAGGCATGGCAAGGGATTAGAAGAAGGAGAATGGAGCAGGGATAAAGCAGTGTGCTCAAATGACGGAGTAGTGTTACCATGGAGCAAAAATCAAATTACAAATTATGAGCTATATTAGGATTTATTCTCAAGCATACACAAATCAAGTAGGAGTAAAAATTCTTCCTAAATCTTCCAATTTCCTAGGTAAGCAATTCTACCAAGAAACAAAATAAGATGGGTATGGCTAAAAGGCAAAAGCATAAGAACATAGCGCAGATTCCTATACAAAATGCATAGGAATACTACACAATAGGTTTTTTTTTCAAAGGTGAGCGATCTGGCCGTGACGAACCACTTGTGGGGGGAAGAACGGATAGATGGCGAGCAGGCCATGGCGGCGGCGGAGGATAACAGTGGAGCGGGCAGAGGAGAAGCTAGCGCCGCTGCATCCTCTGACCTCCACCTCCTCACCTCTCTGACCTCCACCTCCTGCCTCCCTCGTCTGCTCTTGGCCGGCCGTCGCAACTGCAGCCCCTCCTCTTCCCCATGCCGTCGACCTCCTCCTCTGCCGCAGCCCCTCCTCGTCTCCTCTCTTCTACCCGAGCCCCTCCTCTCCCCCATCTGCTCCTCTTCCCCATGTCGGCACCCTGCCTCTCCTCTCTTAGATCGAGGTCCGCCGGAGCAGACCCACCTCAGATCGGGGGCGCATGCCTCTCTTCCACCCGCTCAGGCCCCGCATCCTGCACAACCGCAAGAAGAAGGCAACATAAGGAATTGCAACACAGGCACGCAGAAGATCAAACAGAAAAGGAGCAAGACGGGAAGGGAGTAAGGGACACCTTACCCTGTGCCAAGCAAACCAACAGCAAAGGACATCCAGATCTAACCCTGCAAGAAGAAGGATGGAACAAAGAATTAGGAGGAGAAGAAAAGGGGAAAGCAAAGAATTAGGAGGAGAATAACAGAGGAACGCACCCCGACCTTGAGCCGAGCAGGTTGAGCAGAACAAACGAAGCAGTTCAACTGACAGCCATGGCTAAACGAAGACGAGCAACCAGGGAGAGAGAGAGGTGGAAGAAGAAGCGGAAGCGACGAGGAGGGAGAGGGCAGGCACGCGGGCTCGTGCTTTTGAGGCCGCTGCGGCGCATCGGGAAGCACAGGAGGAAGGCGTAGAGGCGCTGCACGACGGTGAGGAATGGTTCTCACCTCGGCGTAGAGGCGCTCCAAAGGAAGAAGACGCGAACGGCCCACCAGTGACCATCCAAATGAACAATTGCGTATATATTCCGCAAAGATTCATGCATCTAATCCCACAAGGCAATGTTAGTAGTAAACATAGATTCCATATTACACCTCTGACTTTTAATATATAAAGCTGACATTATCACTTGTATTAGCTAGATCAAACAAGGAGGTTGGATGTACAACATTCGTCACATGTGTGGTCGCGAGCTAAGTTGTAGAAAAACAAAATCAAACAATCAGCGAATGCATTGCTGAAGCAGGTAATTAACATGGTTATGCTGGGCACATCAATAAAAAATAGAGAAAATATTGACCATGGCTTTGATACAAAAATGCATGGTGTGTGCAAGTCTTGGAGCAACAACTACATATTATTTTTAGGGGCCCTGCATAGCAGTTGAACCACTAGATGTTTTGTCAGATCCTGTTAAAATATGTTGCCATACCACCAGCCAAAAAACTGCTAAGGCCACCTAATCAAAGATATACTCACACGAACACTACTATCATCATTGTATATTAGGTCTTGGATAGAACCGCGGATAAGATTTTTATTAACGTTTTGTCCCTTTTGGTCCAGATAATACAATCTTTGAGAATGACTTGGCCTCATTTGTCAGTTCTGAATAATGTCAATAAGAGAAACAAAAGGCTTGTTTTTGCAACAATAATTTATTTAATGAAAAGAGTACATCAGCTATAGGTACACGAAATCCACATTGATTCTTTAGGCTTACTATCTTTCTTCACAAGGATAGGGACTATTGGATGTCACAAACCTCATTGCAGAAAAAAAAACACTTTTGAATGCTTAACGGGGTTATAATTAGGACGAGATGATAATTTTTCTTACATGCATCAAGTTTAACTAGTTTTCTTGCAAGAAATATTTAGTCTGCCATAATTTCAGCGTCAAACATCAGAGTGCATAAAAGTTGGTAAGTATTTAAAGTAAACTGGCCCGGTCGTAACCCATCCCTTTTGAAAAATGATATAGAAAATATCCGTTATGTCAAATATTTGCGCGTACATCAACTCTTCCCGAGTGCTGACACAGAAGTTGAATATTAATGTCATGCTGCTAGTGGTGGCAGAGAAAACACATAATGGAGAGGTTAACATGAGAGAAGGAGATGATAAGAACAGAGGAAGAAGGGGAGATGTCGAACACACGCAGTCTCTTACAAGTCATCCCTTGAGTCCTTACACCCAGTGCACTAGATGATCTTTCTACAACTCAATCCTATGTTGTCTCAATTTCTGTTTCACGCATCTTTTTCGTGGGATGGTTAACCAATGAGATGAGGTTGGGGACCGACAACAGTGACTTTATCTGCTCTCCTATTGCTCCACCTGCCACTTCAGCACCTTCTTATGAAATTAAACCTGCTCTTCTTAATCTTGTTATGAAAGATCAATTCTCAGGTGTTGAAGAGGACGCTGCCTTGCACTTAAACAATTTTATCGAGCTCTGTGATATGCAAAAATACAAGGAAGTGGATGGAGACATCGTCAAGCTGAAGCTTTTTCCTTTCTCTTTGAGAGGAAGAGCCAAGGAGTGGCTGCAGTCCTTAACCAAGAACAGTATCGATTCTTGGAGTAAATGAAAAGATGCTTTTATAGGGAAGTACTATCCCCCTGCTAAAATTATTCAATTAAGGAGTAACATTATGAATTTCAGGCAGTTGAATAATGAACACGTTGCCCAGGCATGGGAACGTATGAAGACGCTTGTCAAGAACTGCCTCACACATGGACTGACTACCTGGATGGTTATCCAGACCTTTTATGCAGGCTTGAACTTTACCTCGCGGAACCTGTTAGATTCGGCTGCGGGAGGGACTTTTATGTCAACCACACTTGGTGCTGCCACAAAGCTACTTGATGAGATGATGCTAAACTACTCTCAATGTGGCACACCGAAAGATCTCCAACTGGTAAGAAGGTAAATTCTGTCGAGGAGATCTCCTCCCTAAATGAAAAGGTTGACCTTATCATGTCTCTACTTACCAAGCAAGCTCCTATTGATCCTCAGGATGTTCCTTTAAATTCTTTGGTTGCTCAAGAGCAAGTAGATGTGAACTTTTTCTCTAGAAACAACTTCAACAATAATGCTTATAGGAGTAATTTTGGTAGCAACAATCCAAGGCCTTTCCCATCCAACAACTATGGGAACAACAACACTTATCCTAGCACCAAAAACTTCACCTTTGAACTAGAGACCTTGCTCAAAGACTTTATCACTACTCAAAAAGCCTTCAACAAGAGTGTGGAAGAGAAATTAGATAAATTAGATATCCTCTCTTCGAAGGTAGAAAACATAGCCCATGATGTAGAGATGCTGAAGATTAGAATTTCTCCCCCCGAGGAGAGGAAGACCACTCCTATGAATGCCATCCAAGTCCAAATTAATGAAAACATTAGGATGTTGGGAAAACTAAAAGAGAGATGGGCCAGAGAAAAGGAGGAAGAAGAAAGAATTAAGAGCCTTCCTACCTACCACACAGTAGCCACTATCCAAGTAGTTGAGGATGTCCAAACTGTTAGCACCCATCACACCCCTAGTCCCACTGGACCTACCAATGATGATGCTACCACCTCAACCATAAATGAGGAAACCTCTATGAACATAGAGGCTTTCAAACAAGTGAGCCTAAATGATATCACTACCTCCTTGATAGATAGTAGTGACCTAGACTTTGACAACTACACTTTACCTGAAGTTATTGGTTTCCTACACAAGATGTCTAGAGACCCCACACTAGCACACTTAATCTTGACTTCACAGAGCATATCACTAATGCTCTAATAAAATTTAGGGAGGAGAAGCTTAGACTAGAAGCCTCCATACCTAGGAAGCTAGAAGATGGTTGGGATCCTATGATAAAAATCAAATTGAATAACTTTTTTTTCTATGCTTTATGTAATGTTGGAGCTAGTACCTCCGTTATGCCCAAAAGAATGTATGATATATTTGAGTTGAAACCCTTTGATGCTTGTTCTTTAGGTGTTCATCTCGTAGATTCTTCCGTAAAGAAACCTTTGGGGAAGATAGATGATGTTCTTATCATTGTCAATGACAATTATGTTCACGTTGATTTTACTATTATGGACATTGAATGTGACCTTCTTGTCCAATTATTTTGGGATGTCCTTTTCTTCGCACAGTTGGTGTTGTTATTGACATGAAAGAGGGGAATATGAAATTCCAATTCCCTCTTAAGAAAGGGATGGAACTATTCTCTTGAAAAGACTTGATCTTCTGCTTTAAGCCTAGCTAATGGCTCTAAAGAAGCGCTTCCGGGAGGCAGCCCGCAACGAATTTAGATTTTTATTTTTTCTTTTCTTCTGTTCTTAGTGGTCTTGATGATTGTTACTACTGTAGAAACATCATTGTATCTTTACTTTTCAAGCTTTGTGCCCTTTATAGCCTCATACGACAAGGGAAGTGAAAGTTGTGACATGCTGTCCAGAAAACAGATTCTGTCCTCGTGACTAGAAAAATCAAAGAAAATTCCCAGTTCATCTTTTTGAGCTGAATTTTTTACACAGCGTGCTCTATACAATTACGAAACTTTTGTATGTTCTGAGTTTTTTATTTCAGTTGCAGAAGTATCCCTAAAAAATTCGTTTCTACCTGCTGGTCTGCTTTTCACAGGTTCTGTCCTGTTTTGCCTTTTCTTTGTTTTGCAAATCTTAAGCTTGTTTTTTCTTTGCAAAAACCTTTTGGCGCTCTTGAAAAACAGTACATCTTCAATATTATCTTTATTTCCAGTAGAGAAAAAAATTATTTTAGTAGGGCACTAACCTCTCTATTCAGTCTACAATGAGTTATGTATGAAGGGAGTTTTCAAGTGCGCGATGGAAGGTGATGAAAGAAGATCTTTGAGTGTCAAATGCTCAAGATTGGGGATGCCCATGTGCACCCCCAACAAATATTCAAGGAGACTCAAGCGTCTAAGCTTGGGGATGCCTCCGTGCATCCCCTTCTTCATCAACAATTATCAGTTCGCCCCTCGTTGCACTATATTTTTATCACTTCATGCGTTATGTGCTATGCTTGGAGCGTCTCCCTCTTTACTTTTCTAGGTTTGTTTTTCCTTAGTTTGCTGTGTTGGGATACGGGGCAGAAAACACAAATTTTTCATACCTACGGTACCCGAACCCAAGATCTATGCTATGGCGATGTAAAGTAACGGAGGGAATCGGTGTTCATACCTTTGAAGACCGAAAGAGGGAAACGTTCTTTCGAACGTGGTTGGCGTAGACTCGGAACTACGACCTCCCTGCCGTGTAGAAGACCACCACTGGCGAGGATGACTCCCGGTAAACCTCCAGCGACGAAGTAGCACCACAGGTGTAGTTCCTCGAAGAGATTATACACGTACGGTACAATCGATGTTCCTCCCGGGCCCCGAACCAGACGGGCAGCGGAAGAAAGACGGCTACGGATCCCGACTCCGGCAGAACGACGGCCTGCCTTATGGTGGAGAACTCCAATCCTGGTGCAGACTCCAAACAAGGGGAGTCCACTTCCGGGAAGGAGAAGGAGGAAGAAGGAGTTATTGGTGTGTTGGAAAAGGGGGGGCTACCCCTCCTTATATAGGCCAAGGGGGGTTGTGATCCTCCTCCCCTCCCCCATGTGGGACTAAACTCTCAAGGGGGGGGATGCGCCGGCCAAGGGTGGGAGTGGGCCCCACCCTTGGCGCCAAGCCCAAGGGGGGAGACCCCCTCCTCCCTTAATGGGCCTCATGGGCCCATATAGCCTTTTCCAAAAAAAAATTAATTTATTTAATATGTTTTAAATATTTAATTCAGATAATTAAATAATAAAACATTATTAAAACAATTAAACTTTATGTTGAACTATTCAAAATGTCCGGAAACCATTCCGTCCTCCTCCGGAACTATTCCGGTGATTTCTCCTATTTCACCGATTGATCCCGTAACTGTCCTATGCATCGATTGCCCTTAAGTGTAACACCCTAACGGTCCGGGAAACAGCAGACATGATCGAGACTCTTCTCATTGACCAATGACTAGTCAGTTGGACCTGGTTACAATCCTTGACAGCCCCTGCGCTTCCATCGAATGAACTTCGATCGCTTTTGGAAACCGTTAACGATACGACGTAATCCCTTTGTGTTGCGGTACTTTGTTTGTCCGAGGTTTGATCGTCGGTATCCTACATACCGTGTTCACATCTCGTTCACAACAAACAAGTTTTCTCGTCCATGATCATTGCATCTCTTGTGACCTAGTCACTTGCTTGCAAGCTATTGATGCAATATCACCGAGTGGGCCCAGAGTACCTGTCCTTTCACAAGGAGTGACAAATCACGCTCTGATCTATTAACATACTCATCAACCATCTATTTCGGAATACCCAAAGTGCACCGTTATAGCCAGCATATTTCAGTCAGGCGGTGGGATACAAATCCAAGTCTCCTCATAGATGACAATTACGTATGATCATTACGGTCTAAGGACTAAGCCATATGTTACAAAGTCATAGCAACGCTGAACTATGTGACTCGATCACATTGCAATACTTTAGGTGGGTGTACGTCCATCACATCATTCCCCTTAACGATATGACCTCATTGTCAATGGACTTAAGTGTCGCCATGATCAGGAAAGCTTGATCAATCAATTGCCCAATGAGATAGTTTACCTGAGTTAAACTATGGACCATGTTTTATACTACACCTGTATTAGTATTTCCAAGTAATACAGTTATAGCACAGTATAAAACGTATTATGAACAAAACGGATATGTGACAAATATCTTTATTAATTTGTCTCTAGGGCACATATCCAACAGTCTCCCACTTGCACTAGAGTACAAATTACACTAGTTTACATCAGGTATGTATCTAACACCAATAGTCTCTCGGTGTTCTTCAAACTTGCCCTGTGGAAGAGGTTTAGTCATCGGGTCTGCTGCGTTCAGATCCGTATGTATCTTGTGAATCCTAGTGTGTCCATCCCTGACGTAGTCTCGCGTCACATGGAACTTTCGGAGGATGTGCTTGGCTGTAGAGTGAGTTCTTGGCTCCTTCGCGTTAGCAATGGCACCCTTGTTGTCGCAGAAGATTCCCACGGGGTCAGTGCAGCTGGGAAAGATGCCAAGCTCGATCACGAACTTCTTCAGCCACAACTCCTCATTTGACGCTTCGCAAGCGGCAATATACTCCGACTCCATTGTAGATTGGGCGACGACGGACTGTTTGCCGCTCCTCCAGCTAATTGCGCCACCGTTCAACATGAAAACATATCCCGTCTAGGATTTCGAGTCATCTAGATCTGAGCCGAGGCTTGCGTCAACGTAACCCTTTACGGTGAGCTCCTCATCAACTCCTCCATAAACGAGAAAGAGATCCTTGGTTCTTCTCAAGTACTTAAGGATGTTCTTTACTGCTGTCTAGTGAGCCATTCCCGGGTTACTCTGGTAGCGATTAGTCATACTAATGGCCAGCGCTAAATCCGGTCTGGTACATAACATAGCATACATGAGAGAACCTATGGCTGAGGCATAGGGCTTTGAGGACATCTCCTCCTTCTCTTTTGCTGTGGTTGGGCATTGAGTCACGCTTAATTTGACACCTTTTATAACTGGCAAGAGGCCTCTCTTGGAGTTACCCATACTGAACTTTTTCAATATCTTGTCAATATAAGTGTTCTGACTTAAGGCCAACCGTCGATTAGGTCTATCTCTATAGATCTTAATCCCCAATATGTACGCAGCTTCACCTAGGTCCTTCATGGAAAATTGTCCATTCAGATATTCCTTTACTTCTTCTAAGAATTTCTTATCGTTCCCTATCAGTAATATGTCATCTACATATAACACAAGGAATGCTACAGAGCTCCCACTCAGTTTCTTATAGACGCAGAACTCTTCGACGTTTTGGACAAATCCAAAAGCTTTAATGACCTCATCAAATCGAAGATTCCAGCTCCGAGGTGCTTGCTTCAACGCATAGATGGACCGTTGAAGCTTGCACACCTTACCAACATTCCTTGGATCGATTAACCCCTTTGGTTGCATCATATACAACTCTTCCTCAATGTTGCCATTAAGGAACGCAGTTTTCACATCCATCTGCCATATCTCGTAATCATGATAGGCAGCTATTGCTAGTAGGATCCGAATAGACTTGATCATCGCTACAGGAGAGAATGTCTCCTCGTAGTCAACTCCTTGAATTTGTCGGAACCCCTTCGCGACAAGTCGAGCTTTGTAGACAGATACGTTTCCGTCTGCGTCAGTCTTTTTCTTGAAAATCCATTTATTCTCGACGGCCTTGCGGTCCTTGGGAATATCCACCAAATTCCAAACTTTGTTGGTGTACATGGAGTCTATTTCGGATTTCATGGCTTCTAGCCATTTCTCGGACTCGGGTCCCTCCATTGCTTCTTTGTAACTCGTAGGTTCATCTGACTCATCAGCCGAGATTGCATTCACAAGCTGTCTGTAAAACTCGGTAGGTTGACGGACTCTTGATGACCTACGGGGCAAAATAGGTTCCTCTTCATTCTCATCATGATCATCATGTATGTCATGATTGTTATGAATGTCTTCCTGGCCATTCTCTTCAGCTCCCACTGTGGAATAAGGTTCCAGAACAATTTCTGTTGCCGGTTCTTCCATTTGGAGTGATTGGTCAGTCACTTCATCGAGATCTATTTTCCTCCCACTCATTTCTTTCGAGAGAAACTCCTTCTCAAGAAAGTGTCCAGTCTTAGCGACAAACGTTTTGCCCTCAGATTGGTTGTAGAAGGTGTATCCAACAGTTTCCTTTGGATATCCTACAAAGATGCATTTCTCCGCCTTAGATTCGAGTTTGTCAGGCTGAAGTTTCCTAACATAAGCCTCACAACCCCAAATCTTCAGGTGAGAAAACTTTGGCTTCTTGCCACACCATTTCTCAATTGGTGTTGTCTCTACGGATTTGGATGGTACCCTATTAAGAACGTAAGCGGCAGTTTCTAATGCATACCCCCAGAATGAAGTAGGTAAGTCGGTATGAGACATCATTGACCGTACACTATCCGATAGTGTTCGATTACGTCGCTTGGAGACACCGTTTCGCTGAGGTGTTCCAGCTGGCGTAAGTTGTGGTACAATACCACAAGTCTTCAGATGAGTGCCAAATTCGTGACTTAAATACTCGCCTCCTCGATCAGATCGAAGGTGCTTGATTTTCTTCCCGAGTTGATTCTCGACCTCACTCTGAAATTCCTTGAACTTTTCAAAGGTTTCAGACTTGTGTTTCATTAAATAGATATACCCGTATCTACTTAAGTCATCCGTGAAGGTCACGAAGTAACGAAAACCATTGCGTGCGGTGACATTTATTGGTCCGCATACATCAGTATGTATGATCCCTAATAAGTCCACCGCACGCTCCATTGTCCATTGAATGGAGTCCTTGTCATTTTGCCCATTAGGCATGGTTCACATGTGTCAAGGGATCCAAAGTCCAATGACTCCAAAAGTCCATCTTTATGGAGTTACTCCATGCGCTTTATACCAATATGACCAAGTCGACAATGCCACATCGTCATGTGTTCTTCGTTACTAGGCTTTAATCTTTTGGCCTCTACGTTATTGATGTGGGAGCCATGATATTCGAGATCCATTAAGAATAAACCATTACGCACCGGTGCATGAACATAGAAGACATTATTCTTATAAATCGAACAACCAGTTGTTTCGGATTTAAAAGAATACTGGTCTCGCATCAAGAAAGAGCCACTCACAATGTTCATACTCAACGCGGGTACATAATAGCAATTATTCAAGACAAGAATCAATCCCGAAGGGAGACTAAGACGAAGCGTGCCAATTGACATTACTTCAACCTTGGCACCGTTCCCAACGCGCATCGTCACTTCATCCTTCCACAAGAGTCGTTTATTCTGCATCCCCTCCTGGGAGTTAAAGATGTGAGCAGCTGATCCGGTATCAAATATCCAGACGTTGCTCCGAGCACTTGTCAGGAAAACATCAATAACATGTATATCACATATATCCATGTCTCTTCCGGCAACCTTGCCGGCCTTCTTATCTTCTAGGTACTTGGTGCATCTGTGCTCCTTCTTGATTTCCATCTCAAAATTTTTGAGTATTGTGAACAACTCAGAAAGGGTCTCAACCATTCCTTGCATGTTGTACTTCAACACAAAACTCTCATAGCTAGGGGGTAGCGACCGCAACACCCTATCAATCGCCACTTCATCTGGAATCTTAAATTCTAGATCATTTAGGCGTTGAACGTAGTCAGACATTTTGACTACGTGCTCAGTCATGCTGGTGTGCTCTTCCATCTTTGCAGAGAAGAAAGCTTCATAAACTTCATTTCTCTCAACCTTGGCTTGAGGTGCAAAGACGGTCTTGAGGTCAGTGATTATCTCATAAGCACTGAAGCTCTCGAACCGTTTCTGCAGTTCAGCCTCCCTGGCATGGAGCATACCCTTCTTGACAAGGGAGGAATCATCCGAC
Source organism: Bromus sterilis (assembly GCA_950022295.1). Taxonomy (NCBI): domain Eukaryota; kingdom Viridiplantae; phylum Streptophyta; class Magnoliopsida; order Poales; family Poaceae; genus Bromus; species Bromus sterilis. The sequence continues at coordinate 297,135,508 of OX465601.1, read as the reverse complement.
TTAATGAGATAGACTTTCTTCTCAGCCGGAGTAGCGGTAGTTGCTGGTGCATCTCCTAATGCAGTCTCAAGTACATAGGACATTTTGAGGGGAACGAGGAGAATCCTCAGGGTGCGGAACCAGGAGGTGAAGTTTGACCCATTAGTTTTCAGTTTATCTTTCTCTAGGAATGATCCTAAGTTGAACGAGGGGCGTGGTGCTATCATCTACAAGGTTGATTCACAAAGATACATATTTAGACTTTTGTTCATAATGTGGAGTTCAATTACAGTTAATTCTAAAACTCCCACTTAGGAAAACATCTCTCAATTTTGCTAAGTGATTACACGATCCTAGAACACCATACCTCCCCCGATCGTCACGTCCATCAGTATGTTTTCAAGGTAGGCCATCATTCCAATCACATCATCTATGTGACTCATGCTCGACATTTCGGTCTCTTGTGTCCCGAGGCCATATCATATACATATGCCAGGCTCGCCATCACACCCTATGTGATTTGTTGTTGTGTCATGCAAGGCCATATCATATACATATGCCAGGCTTGCTACACCCACCTCTTGTGAACGAAAAAATGTTTGACACCCGTGTGACACGTGATGCCTCCATAATGTAGAACTTTCCAGGTGGTGCTCACTAGGGTAAGGACACTATGTTGGTTTTAGTGAGAGATCATCCTATAATGCTACCGTCGTTATATCAAGTATATTAGCAAAACAGGATGTAAAACTTTAAATCATACAAGCTATGATCCCCCTTCATGCAAAGCAAAGTTTAAACGCCTTTCTACTTTAGCTTGTGCAAGTTTTACGTGGCTGCTAGGGGTTTCGAGAGAGAGAACCGTTTCTATCCTGCGAAAAAACATGCCACAACACCGTCTTCCATCCGTCTCTGTTACACCCCTGTCGGGGCCCTCCGTTGCAAACATCTTCGCATCGCTAATGCAGAGAGACAGACACCCCCCAGCCACTTTATATGGTACAAGCCATATGTCAAGCGTGGAATCGCGTAAACGCATAAGGTCGGTCGGGGGCCGCTTCATCAAACATTGCCGCAATGCTAAATGAGTACACGTGGGAGGGTAACGAATGAAGATTCGATGCCCACATCCTAGATGTGTTCGACCCGTACAATACATCTACGCATAGCTAGCTCTGATACCACTGTTGGGATACAGGGCAGAAAACACAAAATTTTCATACCTACGGTACCCGAGCCCAAGATCTATGCTATGGCGATGTAAAGTAACGGAGGGAATCGGTGTTCATACCTTTGAAGACCGAAAGAGGGAAACGTTCTTTCGAACGTGGTTGGCGTAGACTCGGAACTACGACTTCCCTATCGTGTAGAAGACCACCACCGGCGAGGATGACTCCCGGTAAACCTCCAGCGACGAAGTAGCACCACAGGTGTAGTTCCTCGAAGAGATTATACACGTACGGTACAATCGATGTTCCTCCCGGGCCCCGAACCAGGCGAGCAGCGGAAGAAAGACGGCTACGGATACCGACTCCGGCAGAACGACGGCCTGCCTTATGGTGGAGAAGTCCAATCCTGGTGCAGACTCCAAACAAGGGGAGTCCACTTCCGGGAAGGAGAAGGAGGAAGAAGGAGTTATTGGTGTGTTGGAAAAAGGGGGGGCTACCCCTCCTTATATAGGCCAAGGGGGGGTGTGATCCTCCTCCCCTCCCCCATGTGGGACTAAACTCCCAAGGGGGGGATGCGCCGGCCAAGGGGGGGAGTGGGCCCCACCCTTGGCGCCAAGCCCAAGGGGGGAGACCCCCTCCTCCCTTAATGGGCCTCATGGGCCCATATAGCCTTTTCCCAAAAAAAATTAATTTATTTAATATGTTTTAAATATTTAATTCAGATAATTAAATAATAAAACATTATTAAAACAATTAAACTTTATTTTGAACTATTCAAAATGTCCGGAAACCATTCTGTCCTCCTCCGGAACTATTTCGGTGATTTCTCCTATTTCACCGATTGATCCCGTAACTGTCCTATGCATCGGTTGCCCTTAAGTGTAACACCCTAACGGTCCGGGAAACAGCAGACATGATCGAGACTCTTCTCATTGACCAATGACTAGTCAGTTGGACCTGGTTACAATCCTTGACAGCCCCTGCGCTTCCATCGAATGAACTTCGATCGCTTTTGGAAACCGTTAACGATACGACGTAATCCCTTTGTGTTGCGGTACTTTGTTTGTCCGAGGTTTGATCGTCGGTATCCTACATACCGTGTTCACATCTCGTTCACAACAAACAAGTTTACTCGTCCATGATCATTGCATCTCTTGTGACCTAGTCACTTGCTTGCAAGCTATTGATGCAATATCACGGAGTGGGCCCGGAGTACCTGTCCTGTCACAAGGACTGACAAATCCCGCTCTGATCTATTAACATACTCATCAACCATCTATTTCGGAATACCCAAAGTGCACCGTTATAGCTAGCATATTTCAGTCAGGCGGTGGGATACAAATCAAAGTCTCCTCATAGATGACAATTACGATGATCATTACGGTCTAAGGACTAAGCCATATGTTACAAAGTCATAGCAACGCTGAACTATGTGACTCGATCACATTGCAATACTTTAGGTGGGTGTACGTCCATCACATCATTCCCCTTAACGATATGACCTCATTGTCAATGGACTTAAGTGTCGCCATGATCAGGAAAGCTTGATCAATCAATTGCCCAATGAGATAGTTTACCCGAGTTAAACTATGGACCATGTTTTATACTACACCTGTATTAGTATTTCCAAGTAATATAGTTATAGCACCGTATAAAACGTATTATGAACAAAACGGATATGTGACAAATATCTTTATTAATTTGTCTCTAGGGCACATATCCAAGATGTTGTAGTAACAAGTTAGACCCCAGCTTACTCTTTTGTGTGGGAGAATTACACGCTCCGCTTGAACTAGAACTCCTCATAGGATTTGCATGCTTATTCTTTTAGCTGTGAGTTGTTCTTTTTCTTTTCTTAGCTGCTGCTCTGTTTAGTTGTAGTGCTCTAGTCTTTCTAGAGCTTTTCTTTTTTTTTAGGTTGAACTTTCTATAGGTTGCATCTTTTATCTTGTTAGAGAGTTTTCCTGTTGCACTGAGTTTTGTGTCTTGACTAGAAGTAGGTAGTTGAAGTTGCTATTCTCTTTGTAGTAGTAACTTGCACTAGTTTTGAGGTATTGACTAGAGTAATGTTTGAACTTTTGGTGTCAAGAGCTCGAGCCTATTAGTGATAGATGTCGTATTTTGGGCAATCCGTGTGATTTTCGAAAACCAAAAACCCCTGTTGAGAACTCTAGCTACTAGATGGATCACTAACCTCTGGAGGGTTCGAATATTAGAGTACACGCTCGTACCATGAGTCGAAGATGCGCAAGGATAACCAAACCCCCATACACTCCTCCTCGGGGTACTCGTCTCTTTGTGAACCTCCTGATTAGATTGAGAGTTACCGATAATAAGTGCATGAGTTCTTCGGACTAATGTGAGTATTCGAAAGTTGACACTTCCACCCACCTATACTTTTTGTAGCCTCTTCGGTACCGTGCATTGCCCTTTCTGACCTTGAGAGTCGGCGCATACTTCGCCGGTGCATCCAAACCCTTGGCAAGATACACTCTTTCATCATAAGCCTCCTTATATCTTTCCTCAAAACAGCCACCATACCTTCCTACAAGGCATTTCCATAGCCTTTCTGAGATACATTGCCATGCAACATCCACCTTCTCATGACTTGATCCTCATGTCATACATGCTACTTGCTTGATCGATGAGCCGCATGCTAGTTGGGCCTTGCCCTAATCATTGCTACATGACGCGCTAGTATCATTGTATATCCTGCTATCCTGGCAGAGGCATACATTTGCATCATGATAGTTATATCTTCTTTATGTGAGTACCTTTGTAAAGTGTGAAAGATCTCCTATATTCTTGTAAAATATAGAGTGTTGCCCCTAAAGTGAGGAAAAGATCCCAAAGAGGACAAAATCAAAAGATCCCAAAGAGGACAAATGAGAGTTAAATAGAAAGAGCCATTGAGGCCACCAAAAAAAATACAAAAAAATAGAAAAAAGAGAAAAAGAAAAATAAAAAGAGAGAAGGGGGACACTACTATTCCTTTTGAGAGATCCACACTAGTACTTCATCCTATATCCCTTGTACTCCATAGAGATCATCATCATGCATATAGCTATGTGGAGAACTTCACACTATAGAACTTGGCTTGTATATTCCAATGATGGGCCTCCTCAAACGAGCTCTATGTCTTCTTGAGCAAGCAAGTTAGATGCACCCCCACTAGTTTCCTTGGAGAGCTTTTAGCTCACATGTGCATCCGTTGCATGGTAATCCCTACTCCTCACATCATATCTATCATATGGCCTTCTCTCGCCTATGATTTTCCTCATTGATGTGAGCCTTTCACACCTTTATATCTTCCTCCTCCACCTTCTTTCTGTTTCACCTTTTAGGTGTAACCTTTCTTGCTCACGCTCATCCATTGCATGAGTGCTCAAAATATCGAAAGGGAGTGGATCAGTTTGACTTGTACCTGGCTAGTGGTCTTGGGACGAGTCAAGATAAGAATCCAAAGGAGACCAACACTACTAGAATCTACGATTTTACCTAGGGTCGTGTTCTTTACCTAGAGCTCATTAGCTTACTCAAGGGATAGAAAAGTGATGAACAGTATACCCCCTAGGGGAAGATGAATTCGTAGCCAAAATAAATGGAAAATAACATTCTGGGTTTGCAGCACGTACCTGCCTTCAAGCCTGAAAAAACATGATGAGACGCGCGCATTTTATTTCGTTCCACGGAAGATGGGCCCATTGGGCAGTGAGACGGGGTAGAAAGAAAGGGCGTGGAAGAGGCGAAATTTTTAGCGAATAGGTCTTCTTCTCCCTATGCCTTGACGCCGCCCGAGCCAAAATCCCCCCCCCCCTCTATGTGAAGCAAATTGCCTTTCCCTCCTAGATGCGCCGCCATGCGCCCCCCCCCTCCTGATCCTCCCCCCTGCATTCGTTCCCTTCTCTAGCTTGTCGTCAAGCTCTCCCATCTTACTCCAGACCAAGACCACCGCCGGGGGCCACCTCTCCCTGCCTACTCGAATTTATCCCAGTGGAAGGAGCAGCGGCTGGCGATGGCAGCGGCGACGAGGAGCTGACCAAGCCGGCTAAGAAGCACCGGATTGAGTCGCCCCGCGACAGATCTCGTAGTCGCAAGGTGAAACATGCGACCAGATTGGTCCGACCTCATGTCTACTTCACCCTGCTGCAGGTTTAATGAGAGATCTGCTCTTCTTTTAGGTTGCGGGGAGGAGCGACACTGCCAGTGAGCCATGGAAGAAGCGACTCTCTGTGCTAAGGTCGATTTCTCTATTTTTGCTTTTGGTAAGAGTGTTACTATGTTTCTTCCAGAGGCTGCTGCTGCTACTAGTATCCCCTTGATCCAACATTTATTAGCAATATGCTTACCGGCTTTTTTTCATACATGCTGCTGCTGCTAGTATCCCCTGGATGAATTCGACGAACTGAATATGCCTCGTTTGCACAAATTTACCTCCTGTCCTGCCTACTATCCTTCCAAGACCACCGAATTCACCTTTTTTATATTGTACAGGCTGCTGCTGCTGAAATCCCATGAACCTGCCTTTGAACATTGAGTGAAGGAGTTAGCTGGCATTTTCCAGAACTAAATGGCAAGCTTTTGTACTCTGTCAATGGCCTCAGCCTCACTGGACAACTCTTTTCTTCGTATGAACTTAAATGTGCATTTCTTTCAAAATGCTTGGATGGACTTTAGGCGTGCAACACAATTTGCATGTCTGAATCATGTTCTTGCAGTCCAATAGTTGCCCTATGATTCATTTGTGTTTCAGCTGAGATAAAAAATTACATAGTTGAAGTTCAGGTGATACATTGCTAGAACCACCTGACTTCCTCTTCGTCGATGTCGATGATGTCCCGGTAATCAGTCATTCCCTAATTCTTCTTGCATCATGGCTTGTTATTATTTATGTACTTCAAAACATCACTTCTATTTTTTGATAGCAAGATTTAGACTGAACTTTCTTCAGAAACAGAGAGGGGTCAGGCTAGCTAGTAAATCATAGGACAATTTGTGGCATGCTCATTCCTATATAAACAAATTCTCCATTAATTAATTTAGTAGCATTCTGCCAAGTTTTTATAATATGTATTTCATTATGAAGGCCTAGTTAAGCACGTATAATTCGTGAAGTTTTTTGTTAGAGATAGCTAGCCGTAATCTTCAAGCATAGATTTTCTAGATAAATCAGTCTAATGTAGTCAAATCAGCTAGCTTTACAAGTATGTACAGTTTGTTTTTAGAGCTAGTTAGACATGTGCAAGGGTCATAAGCATTTATCCTTGACTTTAAATAACTGACTCACCATTGCATTTATCATTATACTTATATTTTCCATAAAGCTAGCCATCATCCAAATTTCCACTTATTTTACTTGTTTTCTCCATGGAATAGTTTCACTAATGTTCCAATTATTATTCTATAGGTGGAGGAGATAGTCCAAGTCAAGGGCGTTGATGATATAAAAGGCATTGATGAAATAGAGATTTCTGAAGAATAGAGGAGAAACTAACGGGTGGTCAGTCGAAACTTCTTTTGAATATGCTTGCGTTCTTCTTCCATTTTTAGTTAATTTATTGCTTGCTACAACACCTAGTTCCTCCTTGTTTGATAGAGTTGTCTTTTTCACGGTGGATGTAAAATCTCAAATTGTATTTTATCGTTACATGTCTACTATGATAAAATGCTGATTGCGAACATTTACTCTGCATACCAGTGACTTCAATGTCATGATTTTAGTCCTTGTATCTATCTACCATGCCTGATTATCTTCTTTGTTCACAGGAACATGTATTCTCATGGGTGGTCATAGTTTGTTGGCTGATGGACACTATCCTGTAATCTAGGCTCTTGATCAAGTTCTTAATCAGAGGTGTAGATGCTTGGCTTGACTAGCTCAAGTTCTTAATATTTGTCTTAATTAGAGGTGTAGATACTTGCCCTCAACAACAGTAGCGGATAATTGGCCTGGGCAAAAAAAACCTGTACATGCTGATTTTGGTGTTTCTTGAATTCTAGTTCTAAATAGACCATGAGTCTGATGTATGTGTAATTGAACGTGAATCTGATGTGTACATTGAATTATGGCTTCAATTTATAAATTTGAATTTGAGTCTGGAATTTAAATATTTGAATTATGGCAGATATGAATTCAATTTGAATTACATATTATATATGGTAGATATGAATATCATATATTTTGGATCCCATCATCTTTCCCTAGAGCTAAACGTTCCTGTAGGTAAACTACCTTTCCACGTTGGATAAAGAGTTGAGATGAATACTTTCCCTAGGGCCTTGGCCCCTAGGTAAAGAAACATTCCCTAGAGCTGGACAGGTGCACCCCAGGGAAAGACCTCTTTACCAACTATACTTTACCTAAGGTTCTTTACCTAGGGCAAGCTCTAGGTAAAGTCTTTACCTAGAGTTTTTAGCATTTTACCTAGGGTATATGACTCTAGGTAAAATCGTAGTTTCTAGTAGTGCAAGTGTGAAACTTTAGTAGATAGTTGTTCTCAACAACCTTTTTTCTCTCTTTTTCCCAGTCCCCTGCTTGCACACAAACACCATCTGGAGACATTCGAGTCACGGACAGCGAGAGGTCTTGCACCTTTTGTTCTTTTGTTGCTTGTGTCAATGCTAATATAGACTCTTGCTTGTTAAGACTTGAATTGAATTGCATGCTTTAATTGCTTTACTTAAAAGTCCTTATATGGTTGCTTGGCTTGTCACCACAGAAATTATGCTTGTTATCATTTACCTACTCGAGGACGAGCAGGAATTAAGCTTGGGGGGATGTTGATACGTCCCAAACGTATCTATAATTTCTATTTTCTCCATGCATGTTTTGTGTGAATTTGCCATGTTTTGCTTGAAATTTCATACACTTTTGAGCATATTTGGAATAATCTATTAACCCAGTGCACCGAGCTGCCAGTTGCTGTTTTCTGCTGTTTTTGTATTTCAGGTTTTCCGGCCATTAAAAGTGCTCCAAAAAATCCGAAAAAAACTGATAAAAAATCAGCGACACGGAAGCTTCCGGAATCACTAAGGCAGCGGAGGGGGCCACCACAAGGACTCCAGAAGGGTCCCTGGCACGCCCCACCCTAGGCCGCGCCGGGCACCCTCCTGGCTGCCCTGTGGGTCCCCTCGATGCCCCCCTCCTCCTATATTTAGCCCTCGGGGTGGAAACTCCTAATATCGATCTCTTTTCCGCGAACTCGCCTCTGTACCGCCGCCACTGCCGTTTCAAGATCGGGGCTGCCTGGAGAAGCTGCCCCGGCACCCTGCCGGGAGGAGGAACCCCCTCCGAGAGACCATCCATAGCCATGGACGCCTCCCGGATGTGCCGTGAGTAGTCCCCCTTGGACCATGGGTCCGTGACCAGTAGCTATGTGATGTATCTCTCTCCTCTTTGTGCTTCCACTTTCGAGACCTCGTGAGCTGCATCACATGATCGAGACACTTTTGTAATTTCTGCTATTGCTATGCTGAGTTTGCTGGGATATGATGGATTATGAGACTATGTTCAGATTGTGATGAGTAATATATTTGGTTTTTATTTTTTATATTTTGTTCTTGAGTAAATTCTTGCATGTTCTTCGTTGCCGTATTTTACTTTGGCCAAGTGATTTGTTGCAACTCCAAGAGAGAGCGTTATGTTTTATTGTGGGTTCAACCCCTTGATGTCTAGCTTGAGTGACAGAAACATGAGACTAGGGGATGTGCTGTTGCCACCAGGGATAAAACAACGGTGCTTATATCCGCGGGTGCAAGGATTATTTACTTTACGCAAAGTTCTTTTAATGCAGTTGTCTGTTGCTTTGAGTTTACACTTTGGGTGGGATTCACAACTTAATACCAGCGAGATGTTCTGGATAGATATCTCAAGGTGGATGATTCGTAGTAGATGCAGTTGGATTTCGATCTACTTACCTTGGCGTACTGCCCATTGCTTTTGAGCCCTTCCTTTCTTTGCAGCATAGTTAGCATTGCGGTGCCTTCATAATTCTTTCAATTGCCCAGCTGTGATTTGTTTACCTCGCTAGCACTTTTATCGTCTTTTGGGAGAGAGACATCACTAGTGAAAATTATGGGACCCCGGTCCATCTTCACATTATTGTTTACACCCTTAGTTTACTTTCTGTCTTTACTTTCAGTTCCACTTTTATTTCTTGCGTTGATCCTTTGTAAACAGCAAGGCCGGAGGAATTGACAACTCCTCTGTACTCGTTGGGAGCAAAGTTATTTGTATCTGTGTGCAGGTCCACGTCAAGCGCCGTGACACCTACTTGTATCTCTTGGAGTCCTACTGGTTCGATACTCAACCTTAGCATCTTTGCTAAGGGAAACTTGCTGCTACACTGCATCTCACCTTCCACTTGGGGTAACCAACAAGGAGAGTTGCCACTCTGTATCAGCTGCAGACTGCAGTCAAGCATCGCCGGCCGGGCGCTCCTCGCTCCTTTGTGCTGGTCACCCCGGGTGAGGGCGCTCGCGGCTGGCTGGCCGGCGTCCCCCCCTGCCTCGATCTGATCTCTCCCTGGTGTGGCGGGCGTCCGGTGGCAAGGCCGGCATGCGCGTCCACGGCAGGGTGTTGTGGCGTGAGGCGGCGGGCCTTGGGAGGTGGCTGGCGGTGCCCTGCGGCGGTGCTGCCGGCCTGCACGTCCATGGCCGGGTGCCGTGACGTGAGGCGGCCGTCCGGCAACGTCGGTGGTGGGTGCCCGAGGCGGCAGTGGTGCTGCCCGGGCGGCTCGGGTTGGGTCACTTACGGCGGCGGGTGGTGGTGCGTGCCTGCGCTGCGATGGCTAGATCTAGCCGGTAGGGGACACGGGCTTCGGTGGCGCGGTTCGAAGGCGGAATTGGTGGTGCGGGCTGGTGCTGGCTGCGGCGGCGTGGCGGTTGCGGTCCGGCTGGCTGCGCGGGGAGGTGGTGCGACAACCTCCTTCTCCCGGGACTAGCCCGGGTGCCTGGTCCTAGGGTTTGTGCTTGGGCGGGCCGGATCTGGGACCGGGGCAGATCGAGGTCGTTCCCCAGGTAGAAGTGGCTGGTCTTGGCCTGGGGTGCCTCCGTGGACGGGCCTTCACGGGGGTGGTGTGCGATGGCGGTGGCCAGACACTACTATCTGGCCTATTGATCGGTACCTTGACCTCGGTTTGGCGTCGTGCGAGCTCCAAGAGGGCTTGACGACGACTGTCGGCAGTTCTACGATCGTGTCCCCTAGCTCCAGGAGGGCTTAATTGGGATGCAGGTGTCGACGCCTCCCACAGAGAGTGGGAGGGTCACCCAGATCCGAGGACTGATGCCATACACTGAGTGGACAGTGAGCTCTACTCGTCCGACCGAGGTTGAAGCGTCGTGAGGTGGAGGGTGGCGGTGTCTTGGGGCAGGGATGCGGGGGCGACGACCTTGGGTCGAGGATCACATGGTTGATTTCCGGCAGGCACCATGATGGTGGTGGTGGCTCCTCCCGGTTGGTGGGCAACGGGTGGCGGCGCGGGGGGTAGCCCGGGCCTTCACTCTCTAGTAGGGTGATGCCCTGATCCAGATCTGGGAACTAGAACTCATCGCGCTCTACCTAGCGGCATCGGTGGCACGGGTGAGTTGCCGAGTGGTTCTTCTCCTCGTGTCAAGGCTCCGGGTGAAGACCCTTGTCCATTGGACTAGGCAGTGGCGACGCTCTGCGTAGTTCTCCCTCTTGAGGTCATTGCTTTGGAGCTTAGGTGTGTTAGGATATAGCGTGGGGTTGTTTGTAGTTCTGCCGATGCCTTCTGCTGGTCGCGTAGGGGCACTGCTTATCTCAGGATCGGCTTTATAAGAGGGTTACCTCACCACCTTGTATCGTTCGGCCGTGTACATTGGTTCGATCCCTTTACCTATAAAGGGGGGAGAAATCCTACTTTCTCATTTACATCTGCACCACACACCAGCAGGCACCGTACGATAGGGAAGAAAAAGTTATATGATCTGATTGTACGCTTCATCTCGATAGACCTGATAAAATGAGATGTGGATCTGCAATTCTCAAAGCAGCCAAATAACACAACTTCATTTTTTTAAACAAAGTACACTGCAGGTGTTTAGATTTATGAGTACACATTCATCCATATGAACGCATACCTCGTCTATATGAGCATCTTTGCAATACTCCATTGATACATCATGTTGATATTGACGAAATTAACACATGTGTTTCATTGTCGACGGGGCGTCTCCTATCATTAAAATCACATCGCCGAGGCCTGAAATAAATTCAGAAAAATATGAGCACCATTATAAGTCTGGGACTTGAACTCTGATGGTCTAGCAACAGAACCATCTCAACCATAGATTGATTCGCAACCCAAATTCATCTTGTTCCGTTGGTCTCACTAGTCCGTGATATTCTGCACACCTGCGTCTGGCGCATTGCCCATGACCACAACTATTTTTTCCCAAAACGGAGGCATAATATTTGCCACATCAATTAATTAAGAGAAGATAGAGTTTGTGATATTACAATCACCCTAACAACCACATGAACAACTACTCGCGAAATAAAAAAGCCCCAAGCTTTTCGCACCCGTGATTATCCATAATCTAGCCTCCTCAATGACTTTTTAAAACACCCACGCGTTTTGCTCCACTAATATCTAGCGAAGCTATACACACTGTTTTTACCCTATTGCATACGATTTTCGTAACCGTGTGCTCGAGCTGGTGAGTGATTAGGGGTGCCATCGCACACGATGGAAAAACTGTTTACGATGAACCGTTGATTTCCTGACGGCCAGTCGACATGAAACGTGTGTGAATCCTATTTGCATCCCCACAAATTTTAAATGAGAAACGTGTGGGATGACCTATTCCCCGATACAATGTTTTTAGGAGAACTATGTGTATTACCGATACTATCTCAATCCATGTATTTTTGGTGATCGTATGCAATAATGGTCGATCGCAGCTAAGTGATTTCTATGAATTGTGTAGTTTGTTAAGTTCAAGACTGATGTTTATTACTCATGAATTGCATACTTTGTTAATTTTAAGGCTAATGTTTTTTACTCATGAACTGTGCGCAATGTTATATCCTGTAACATGTATTAAATTTTATTTATTAAATACTGCAATTAATAATGATCTAGAATTATTTTCAATTTGCATGCAAACATAACAAAACACATTTATTATTCTCAAGCACTTCAACAAGTACAAATATCTCAACTTAACAATACTATATCTACAACAACATATAAAAGCGCATACATTACAACAGTTGACATCAGAACATATTTAGAGACAGTAAAGAGAGATGTGAAATAGATTCTGGTTGTCGCCGAAGTTGGAGAAACAGAATATCCATATTGAAACCTCCTTCATGTGCAAGGCTTTAACAATCTTCGTTAAATCCTTTGTAATGACTGCTCGACCATCCTTCACAATATTGATGACGACTTCAAGTTCATCACAGTATTTGTGAAATACTTTAACCTTTGTTTCTTCGCCCTTGAATTGCATACTTTGAGAGAAATTGTTGGTGAACTGCTTTGAAAACCATTTTATATTGAAAAAAATATTTCAAAAGCGGATAAATAGTTGTTTTATAAAAGAGTTTAGCGTAGATTAGAAAAAATCATTCTATATTGAAAAATTATTCTTTCTATTACAAAATCTTCACCGTACTATATACAAAGTTAAATGTATACAAAACAATTCATTATATATTGAAATTTTGTTCTTTGTATTAAAAATATTCTTCATTTATTATAAAAAGTTCACTGCATATTTAAACAATTAATTTTATATTGACAGTATACTCAAGGTGTATTTGAATTTTTTATCGTACAATATAAAAAATATTAGTGTATATTTTTGAAATGAATTATTAAGTGGTAAAAATGGTAACGGTATATACCTACAAAGTTCAATATGTACTATAAAAATTCATCATATTCTAAACAATTAGTAAAATATTTAAATATATTCACCATATTTTACAAAAAATCACTAAATATAATGAGAAGTTATTAAATAACTTTAAAAAGGTAATTTGAAGCAGAAAAAGAAAAAGAAAAACAGAAAAAATATGTGGATACGTGGGCCGGGCTATCTTAGAACGAGTCTCAACAAAAGGTTCTCTTCAACGCTCACAAGTGTCAAAATAGGTTTTATTGAGAGCAACTAATTAAAAAACACTCCTACGAAAGTACGTCTAAGAGTTATTTTAGCGTGCTCGGAGCGTGCCACATGTTGTGTGTTGCGCGTATCCTCGGGGTTGCATGTTTTATTTTTGTGTACCCATTTTTGCAGTTTATCTTAAGTTTTGTTGAAAACAAATAAAAAGATCTTCTAATGAGAAACCATGTGTTTGCTTTTATTTTTTACGAAGCATGAGCGTGCCTCTCTTAGAAGCATAAGTTTACCTCCGCCAGAGAAACGGCCGATGCTCTAAAAAAACACTATTTTCCGAGGGGCATAATTCTGCCTCTCGTGGAGGCACCGTTTGCTTCCGCGAGAGGCTTCCATGCTTCTAAGAAAGGGAAAATACTTTCTTTTCTCCAAGGGCTAGGATTGTGCCTCTCATTGAGGTTCATATTTGCTTATGCTAGAAGCACGCTTCGTACCTCTCTAAGGAAAAACTGTGTTTTTTTTTGAGAGGCACGATCTTAGCTCGCGTGGAGGCACGTGTTAGTTTTTGCGCTATGCCATTGAGAATATGGAAAACTCTACATTGCGACAAGTGATGCGTGTACGATGTAACACTTGTCAACCGTATAATTTTTTTGGCTACTCCGAGGAATGATTAACAAGTGATTTCGGATTTTACCAGCAAACAGACCAACAAAAAAGATTGACAAGTAATAGAAAGGTACATACGTACTCTACTCGACAAGGTCTGCTAGCTTGATTTGCTAGCTTTGCAGGTACGTATAATTCTTGGTGAATGCCTTTTTTGCAGAGAGAAAGAAAGAAAGATGCCACACCTACAGAAGTACCGATTGAACCTTTTTTGCAGAAAACAATAACATAGTGGGTGAGTATTTTTTGCTGCCTGAGCTGCAGGAAAACACATCCATCAGCTTTTTTCAAAAAAAGAAACAGAAACAAGTAGAGATACGTGCGCAATGAGTTACAGGACATGGTGGTATCACAAATAGCTGCCTAGGAGGCGACGAACAGACAAGTAATTCCTCGATGGTGCTAAACATCCAAACCTCGATGCACCCATGAGTACTTGTGAATAAGCTTGGTGTGGTTCCTTGACCATCGAAGTGTAAGGAGAGAGAAAAGAATTCCTCATTTGTTATGCGATTTGTTTTCAATGACAAAAAGAGCACACGAGCCCTATGGTGCACAACATTTTATCCATCTGCTTGGTGAAAACTGGAGTAAAAAATAACACATCTTGAAATGTTGCTTCCAGCTTACCATTGAGTACTCCTACACCAACACTCCTACGAAGATTGTGTTGGGTCCACATTCTAGGACTATGATTATAGTTCTCCTTGAACGGGAGGACGACTTTTGCAAGTGGGGAAAGCAAAGATAAACGTTGTCGGTTCTTTTCAGCTCAATTTCGCCTCGCCTCCTTGACTCTCGCATTTTTGTTTCCCTCCAATATTTTATCACACTCACTATGCCATCCCAAGGCAGTGGTATATATAGTCTTTGTTAGCTCTTTTAAGGAAGCAAAAATGATAATAGTGTGAGCATGTTATGTGTTGATTAAGCCATTCGGGAAGGAAACTGCGGAATGATGTGACCTTTCTACATGCATGTTAGTTTCCAATTTCTTGGGAAAGAAAGAAAGAAATATCATGTTTGGTTGGATGGCACGCACAACAAAGGAGTTGGAGAGAAGTTCCAAAATGAGTGACTGGTTGAACAATGATTGCATGTGCAAACAGTTTAATCATGAATGATCCAGAGTAACCAACCTTCATGTAGTAGAACTTAATATGCATGTAAACCTTCATGTCATACACTCATACTTACCATCACATGACTGGGAAGTAAGAACAAGCAGTTTCCAAAGCCCATTGCATCATGAAAGATGCATGAAATGGATAATAACACAATATTTGAAGGAAACAATATATTCACTCATACACATCAAAGTTATAAAATAAGAGTTGATCGCCATCTTACAAATTGTATCGTTCCGCCGAATTTAATTATTCCATAAACAAAATGTTTAGGATAAACATACACCCAAGTATAATATAATGGAACAACATAAAACACACTGCGGGGGGTCTGGTTTTCACCCCGTGATTGAAACTGAAGTACATATTATTGAAATTTTAAAGAAGGGCTTGCACGATTCACATATTTTGCCTTTCTCAGATTAACAGAATGGCGCTTGCATTCACCTGCACAAAAATAGATAGTTTTATGGAATATGTTTCAGATTATATATTACAATTAAAATAATCATGATTGAATCCAAATAAATATTGTTCAAAATTGTCCTATAAAAGAGAGTATATCTAAAGCCTTAAACCACGTGTACTTACAGCTTCTGGCATGTAGAACACATGAATATCAAGTTCTCTATAACTCTCAAAGTTGGGACTGTTCTTCACTAGTTTGAACTTGATTGTACCATGTGCATTAGCAAATTCTCCAGTCCCACCGACAATGGCCCACTGTCCATCTGCAGTTGTCATACCCATCGCTACTAACGTTGACCCGGAAAACCTATTTAAAGAGTAGAGACCATGATAAATTTAGACACTATGAAACGCCAATATCTAAAATATATGTGCAAAGAATATATTTCATCGCTTAATAAGTTATGAAATATATGGTATTGTTACCTTGCATCCTGGAACACTATGCTAAGATAAGTGAACCAGCCAACACCAGCTTGGTCAGCCTGCACGTGCATGCCTTTCGCACGAGCAACGATTGTCGCAGTAGGAGTAGGTGCATCGATCACGGTCCAATCATTAACAGCCATTGTACCAAAACCTAGAGCATGGTTAGAGGGAACCATTGCTTCTTGGTTGTGTGTTGGCCCGCTAACGACTTGGTGCAAGTACAAGTGCAAGTTTATCTCCTTCTCAAAGTAAGTGGGACATGAATAGGAAGGATAGGCCATGGCTAGGATCAAACAGAGAGAGAATATGACTGAGTACATGGCATCCCTTGGACTATCCATGGCCTGCTATGGTTGGTATGGAAGAGGGATATTGGCTCTTTCTTGTTGTGTGCTATGGTTGTGAGAGATATCTAGGTGATGGGTCTATTTATAGTGTTCAAAGAAAGGTATATGCTTTCTATATGCCTGGAGACTAAGTGAAGTTTGTCATTTCTTTAGTATATACTACGAGGAACAAGCTAATACTATTGAACCAGTAGCCACCTAGCTACTACTTAATTTTTTAGGAAAAAATGGTGAACACTAGGGTTGCTTCTCTAGTGGTTATCCACTACATTCTAGCATTAGAAATTTATGTCTATATCAATGGAGGCTGTATTTGCATGATAATCTAAGTAAATGAAAATTTGCTGCTTTGAGGGGACCGATAGAAGTCGAACTTAATGTGCTTGCGAGAACAAAATTTTCCATGAATTGGTACAGTTAATTAATCGGTTCAAAATTTAACCATATCATGAACATGAATATTCCTAACTTGTCGGTAACAATTATAGATGAATTCCCATTGATTAGTTGTCATCAATATTTTTGGTTCTCTTTGTAACATGATCATTACCTTTTTATATGCATCTACATATTTGTAGTAGAACACATGCTTGATGAGTAGCATATTGGAGTCCCACCAGCTATCACGTTTTATTACCATCCATACCTGATTACAAGAATCTGTACAGCAAGTTGATGGACATATACTTGTTTCTATGGTTGAGCCGTCAAAGTTGTGATCCGATTACGGTAGAACCATTTGTTTAATTGCGAATGAGAGGATAATCATCGATGCACTGGCACACATGCATGCATGAAAAAACGCCTTGGATTTCTATAATGTATCAATCTTGAATACTTATCCAAACCAAACAATGTGTGCACCTCTACAACAAGTTGTTGATGATTTTGTTTCCAAGAAATGTATGGAAGTACTAGTCATACTTTTCATAACAGGAACTCTCATGTAGTTATTTATTCACCTTGCGTAGAAAAGATGATTTTATCTACGCAAACATTAGTAGTTATCAATGTTAAGGAAATTGATTGAGTCAACGATTAATCATTCATAAGCGATTAATAGGTCGATTAATCGCTACTCGGTAGTCAATCGTGTAAGTTATAATTGTTAGGTCTAATTAATTGGCCATCCTATTAAATTATGGTTAATCGATCAAACAACCGAGTAACCGACCGATTTACTATTAGTTCCTAATCCCTATACACTCACATGCAGTTCGGTTTTTTGGGACTCACAGATCACATATGACCTCGGAAAGAAATAGTTAAACATCAAAGTTTTTCACCTTGATGAGACGAATACTTTCTTGTTCAACATGTTTTTTCACTAGAAAGCATATGGATGGCCTTATAACTGGCACCTTGTATCAGACATGCACATCTGAGCATCTAAGATCGGGCACCATATTATCGTAATGTCCGGGTCTAACTGTGTTGACTAGGTGAACATTTGCCATTTAGAACATTTTTCATATAAGGTCGACTTGGAGAAATAATTGAATGAAATAGTACCAGAAGCAAAAGTTGTTAGTACTTCAAGCACTATTTCGGCTTTCGAGATGAACATGGATGGAAAAAGAGCAAAGTTCAAAGTTGTTCGCTATGATGATAAATTCATTTTCCGCATCAAAAACTTATTCATTTGAGGCCAGTTCACTTACATTTTTTACTTGGTCAAAATCTGATTTTAACCTTGGAAATCTGATATTTATACAAAAATGAAAAATTAATGGTCGACCGATTAATTCTGATTAATTAACCATTTAACGATTAATAACTACTCCCTTACTATCCAATCAGTTACCGATTAACGATTTCCTAAACATTGGTATTTATAGATCGATTTTGTAAAATGGTCGAGGTAGAGAAAAAATACACATGCATGATTAAGATCGTAGATATGTACTATCATAGGAAACTATATAAACAATATCTTCGTTAATATTGATATTACGTGGGGTTAATCTGATTATATTGGTAGACGATTAACACCTCTGTTTGGCGACACTGGCCTTTGTCATTGGAAAGAGGTGCAAATACATGGTTGGTATTAGGTATGGGATGTTAACATGCGGTAATTTTGGTACCACGCGCTCGGGTGGTAATTGGAGTCAACTCCATGCACACACAATTGCACCGGAGCCAGCCGAGCCTGCCATTAACAAGATGACGACGAAGTACTTTCCATTGCCGATGACAAGGTGTTCGATCTCGGAGTCTGCAGCTTTGGAAAATGGTGCACTGGCATCCGTATAATCTCTTATATGAAGTTCGCACTATGAAATAAAAAAAATGGATATTTTATTGGTATTGGTGCAATTATCAAAATGACTAACATGATGGATCCCATAGATTTAGACATGACCTTCCTTAAAATAATGGGGAAGTAGTTCAATTCATAAAGTATATGTACAGACCACAGGATTGGCCATTTTATTCATTTTGTTTGACTGTCCTTACAAGAAACAAATAGTTTTGTCTTGTTATATCTGATAGATTAAACATAATGCATACTCAAATAAATGAAATAATTTTTAACCAGAGCGTTGTCAAGAGGGGGGGCGGGGGTGGGGGATAGCCCAGTAAGCGCCCCTAAGAGGGATATTGGTCTTTCTTGTTTTGTGCTATGGTTGCAGAGATATCCAGGTGCTGGATCTATTTATAGTGTTCAAAGAAGGTATATGCTTTCTATATGTCTAGAGACTAAGGTAAATTTGTCATTTTTAGTATATACTATGAGGAGCAGGCTAATACTATTGAACTAGTAGCCACCCTAGCTACTACTTATTAAATTGGTGAACACTGGGGTTGGTTTTCTAGTGATTATCCACAACATATTCTAGCATTAGAAATTCATGGCTATATCAATGGAAGCTTTATTTGCATGATAATTTAAGTAAATGAAAATTTTCTGCTCTGAGGTGACCCATAGAAGTCAAAATTAATGTGCATGCAAGAACAAAAATTCCATGACTTGGTACGGTTAATTAATAATTTAAAATTTTAACCATATAATGAAATTGAATATTCCTAACTTGTCGGTATGTTCGCGGTTATAGACCAACTAGATGGTACGGCGCGCTTCGCTGCGCCCGCTATAATTGCATTAGGTGAACGCGTTCAATACAATTGTGTTGTACATATAGTTTTAAATAGCGCGCTATAGCTTCGCTATAATATTTAAAAGAGGTCCATCGCTAAGCAACTTAGCTTCAAACACATAAAAAAACATCTTAAATAGCGCGTTATAACATCGTTATAGCACGCTATAGCGTTTAGAAAATGTCTGCCGCTAAGAGGCTTAGCACGCTATTTAAAAGTATGTCATCAGCTATGCATAAAAGATAAGATTGCTAACTCAATCATGAAAACCCGCTTTAATGTTGTACTTCAAAGTTACATGTCATTTTTCGCAAGCTTGCTTGTAACTTAGAAATAGTACGACATAGCTACGGTATTAAGAATTTTTTTCGCAAGTATGTAATGTGGATAATGTTGTAACTCTCTCTGCTTCTTGATGATAGTTTGATGGGTCAATTTGTAGCTTTAGTTTGATGGAAATGAGAGCATTCAATCTGCAACATATAAGCATAACTACATTGGGTTCAAATATGCTAAGTAGTGTGGTTCATTTCTTGGTTATTGACATACACGATTGTACAATAGCAACAAATATATAGAAACATCACCACATAGGCTCACTTTCTAAATACCAATCAATCAATTACAAAGCATTAATGATATATCGTCAATATATGCAAGCATTTTTAGTTAATTAGCATTAAAACTCAATCGTGAATATTGAAAATTAGTGTTCGAAAAAAATAGAACACACACGTAATTAAATTGAGTTGTACATTTGTGCCTAGCTAGTTCTCGATAATAAGAGACGTTAAACCACGATTATTAAACCCAAAATGAAAAAAAAAGTATTGAAGCATATGCCGCATACATCAAGGTAGCCCGTGTACAAACTCAAAAACAAAAGTTGTGTACGCAGTCGATTAATGATGCATGGCTTGTGCATGCGTGGCACTGACAGGCAGTGCTGCATGGACTGGTGCTATTGGCATTCCTACCTCTGTACTCCAGCGGCCTCGTGGGCCATTCACACAAAAAAACGTCATATAGGTCCACATGTCAGTGACACCGAAGCCACAGATGGTCTCAGCAAGCGCACATCCAGCCACGCATAAACTATAGAGGGATTCCAATTGATTAGTTAATATGCGTGTACATATATGCAGTAGAACACATGCTTGCTGAGAAACATATTGGAGTCCCACCACCTATCAAATTTTATTACCATTCGTACCTGAATATATATAGGAATCTGTACAACAAGTTGATCACAGTTTACTTTTTTTTTTGCCGGGAAACAGTTTACTTGTTTGTATGGTTAAGATGTCACAGTTTTGATCCAATTGTGTTAGAACCATTTGTTAATCATCGTGCCAGAGGATAATCATATATGCATACAAAATGACTTGGATCATCCTCCAACGCATCGATCTTTAATACTTGTCCAGACCAAACCATGTTTACCTCTACAACAAGTTGCTGATGGGTTTATTTTCTAAGAAATTTCATGGAAATACCAGTCATACTTTTCGTAACGGAAACTCTGATGAAGTTGTTTATTCACCTTGTGTAGAAAACATGATTTTAGCCACGTAAAAAATAGTGTTTAAAGATCGATTTTGTAGAATGGTTACGGCAGAGAGAAAAATTACATACATGAAGGTCGTAGATATATATGTACCGGCATAGGAAACTAGCAATCTTTGTTAATATTGATATTAGACGGGATTAGTCTGACTCTACTGGTAGATGATTAATACTTCTTTTTGACAGACCAAATCATGTTACATCTGGTCTTTGGCGTTGGCAGGAGGTGGAAATACATGGTTGGTATTAGGTATCTCTTACGAATCAACTTTACCATTTTTTTAATATTGTGACTAAATATACCGACAAAGTTAGGTATAATCCAGGATATGGTTATATATACAATAACACTATTCTAAGGTGGAATGTAGAATATGTATCGTACATTCCTAATAGAAAGGGTACGAAGTATACTAAATAGTGTTAACATGTAGTAACTTTTGGTGCCATGCGCTCGGGTGGGGATTGGAGTCAGGTTTGTTCCCACACAATTTAACCAGTGCCAGCGGAGCGGGCCGACAATGTCACAACGACAAAGGTCTTTCCACCGCGGTCGACTAGCAAGGTGTTCGATCTCGGAGTCGGAGGCCTTTGGACAATGGTGCGCCGGCGTCCCTATGATGGATATAGGACAGCCTTTGCTACTGTTTCTTATAGGAATGTTCGCACTATGAATGAAATACTGTTTGCACTAGAGTAATTATTGTTATGGCAGAGGAATGGCCAACATGATGGAGCCCCTTGATTGTTTCGGAGCCGACCTTCCTTCAAAAAATGGGGAGTAGTTCCATTCATAAAATATATGTAGACACCATGGGCTTAGTCATTATATTCCACTTGTTTGATTTAATTTACAAGGATATTTAACTTTTTTTTGTTATATCTGATAGATTATCCAAAATGTACAATGGGTACATGGCATGCCTTGGATTATCCATGGCCAGCTTGTTTCGAGGCTATTGGTCTATACTTAAATTGCTCTTTAATTTCTTGTTGTGGGCTATGGTTGTGAGAGATATCTAGGTGATGGGTCTACTTAATTATAGTGTTAAAAGAAAGGTATATGCTGTCTATATGCCTGCAGACTAAGTGAAGTTTGTCATTTCTTTAATATACTACGAGGAGCAAGCTAATACTGTTGAACCAGTAGCCACTCTAGTGATTATCCACAACATTATAGCTTTAAAAATTGCTGCGTATCGACGGAGGCTTTATTTGCATTAAAATATAAATAAATGAAAATCTTCTGCTTTGGGGGGACCCAACGAAAATACCTGACTATAAGAATCTGTACAAGAAATCGATTGTGATTTACTTGTTTCTATGGTTGAGCTGTCACAGTTGTCATCCAATTGTCTTAGAACCATTTGTTAATTATGTGTGCGAGGATAATCATATATATGCACTGGAACACATGCATGCAATTTTTGTATGTGTGACAGGATAACCATCTATATGCACTGGCAGAGACATGCATGAAAAACGCCTTTGATTCCTACAATGTATCAATCTTTAGTACTTGTCCAGACAAAACCATGTGTATACCTCTACAACAAGTTGCGGGTGTTTTTATTTCTAAGAAATGTCGTGGAAATAGCAGTCATAATTTTCATAACGGAAATTCTGATTGTTTATTCACCTTGTGTAGGAAACATGATTTTATCAATAGCAGTCATACAACAAGTTGAAGTTGTCTATTCATGTTGTGTAGGAAACAAGATTTTATCAGTGCGAAAGTTAGTGTTTATAGATCGGTTTTGTAGAATGGTTGAGGTAGAGAAAAAAACACCTGCATGATTAAGGTCGTAGATACGTATTGGCATAAGAAACTAGGTAAACACAATCTTCATCAAATAATGTTGATGTTTTGCCCGATTAGTTTGATTATACAGGTAGACGATTAAAACTTCTTTTTGATAGAGCAAATCATGGTACAGCTGGTCTTTGGCGTTGGCAGGAGGTGCAAATACATGCATGGTTGGTATTAGGTATCTCTAATGAATCAACTTGACCTTTTTTAAGATTGTGATTAAGATACCGACAAGGTTAGGACTAATCCAAGATATGGTTATATATAGGCTAACACTATTCTAAGGTGGAATGTAGAATATCTTTCCTACATTCCTATTAAAAAGGGTATGGAGTATATTAAATAGTGTAAACATGTAGTAACTTTTTGTGCCATGCACAATTGCGCCGGTGCCGACGGAGCGTGCCGATGATGTGATGCCGACACAGGACTTTCAGTCGTTGATGACTAGCGAAGTGTCCGATCTCGGAGTCGGCAGCCTTTGGACGATGGTGCAGCCGGTGTTCCGATGATGAACATAGGGAAGCCTTTGTTACTATATCTTATAGGAATATTCGCACTATGAATGAAAAAACAACAATAAAATGCCTATTTGCATGGCACTAGTGAAATTATTGTTATGGCTGAGGAATGGCCAACATGATGAAGCCAAAGTAACAACTCACAACTAACAACATCTGGATGATAATAATAGGGCTTCGTGAACCAGGGCCGCACAATCGCCTTGCATCAATCTTCGGCTTTAATTGCCTGCCTCGAGGTCGATGACTCCCAATGCTTCCATGCAGAAAAATTCCTCCTCGTTCCATCATCCATGCCCGGCCGGCCAAAAAGGGCCTTCATGCCAGCAGAGAACTCGATGAGCTTGGCATCGACCGTTGGACGGAACCTTAGGAGATTGTCAGGGGAATAACTTAATGTTGATGCAGGCACCGACTCACATCGCGCGTCACACTGAGGCAATTGATTCGACAATTTATTTCGGCAAAGAACACACATATGAAGCGACAAGTGAGACACACATACACAAGGATGAACAGGGTGATTGATCTTGAAGAAACTAGTACATAGAAAGCTATCCTCCCAAGAAAGCTAGCTGCTGGATGGATTCGGAACCAAAGGAAACTAGCACATAGAAAGCTCTAACACCACCCTTTGTGGTCGTTTCCTCTCCTTGTTTTCTCACCTCTTTTACTCATATTTTCGTTTTCCTCCAATATTTTAGATGGACTGAAGCTAAACACATAAACAAAATTGAATTCAGATCACTCACCTTGACAACCTAATTAAGGCATAGGTACATATAAGACTTATAAACATCTCTAGTCTTTGCTAGCTCTATTTATGGAGCAAATGTATTGCGAACAAGTGTCTTATCTTTCAGAAACTGAAATTTTTAGCATGTGACCATTCTACTTGCATGTTCAGTTTCATATCTCTTGCAGAGAAATATTGTGTTTGGTTGAAGGGATTCACATTAATAGTGTGAAGAATGAGTGAGTGGAGAAACGACAAATGCATTTGCGAACAGTCTAATCTTGAATGATCCGGAGTAACCAAACTTCATGTAGTTTCTGGTATGTTGATTAAGAAGTATTAAAAAAATCTATCAAACTCCATTGAATCATGTAAAATGCGTGAAATCAATATTGATGTATATTATGGGAGATTTTCAATAGTACATGAACGTTCATGTATAAACTATAAAGTCCACATCAGTTCTGAATAAATGGTTATTTCTATCTTTTTCTGATCTTCTTAGATCTGCTCTTACAAGGTAACAATGGGATCGGCACAGATCTAGGGTTTGAACTCGGGAGGGTCTGTTCGGGGCCCGGGGCAGATCGAAGTGGTGGTTCAGGTAGGATAGGTCGGGCTTGACCCGGGAGATGCTCGTGGGTGGTGGTCGTAGTTTCATTGCACCGTGGCACTACTGACCTTGGACTTGGCATCGCGAGAGCCGGCTCGGCCGAATGGCTTGGGTTTGTTCTCCGGTGGCCGTCAGCAGCCCCGGAGTCGCCTCCCCCCAGTTCGCTGGAACTTCCTGGGGATGCAGGCGTGTATGCCTTCGACGATGGAGGCGCCTACCCAGACACATGGGCTGATGCCAGGGGGAGAGGTGATGGCTTGTCGTCACTCTTCCCACCGGGGTCAAGGGCGCTATGAAGTGACACGTGGATGCTAACTAGTAGTATGGATGCCGGGGTCGTGGCTCTGGAAGGTGGTCCACATCGTTGCTTCTGGCAGGCATCTTGTGGTTGTGGTGGCTCCCCCCTAGGTTGAGTGTTTCTCTACTAGTAATAACTAGGATCGAATTAGATATGTTGCTTAATAAAATGGTTGTGTGCATCGATTGATGGAGAGACCGGAGGTAAGCCTCCTTTTTGCAAAACAACATAAATAGTAACAACTCGGTAACATCTAAATTCTCATGGAAACCTTTAGGTTTACCTGGACAAATATGGAGTCATTGAAAACTCGACGCATGTTATTAGGGGAAAAATCTACAGAATCGTGAGCCAGTTCAACATGACACTTTTTTACCTGACTTGAGGACAACTGAAATCGAAAAAATTCGAGTATAAGAATGTGTCTTGTAGCTGGTCCAAAACAAAATAATTTGGAGCCAATTGGAATTCAGTCAAATTTGGAACGATAATAAAAAAAAACTGAGATCAAATTATATTTGAGTGATCTTAGAATTAATTCTACCGGCGGCTTATTTTCCAGTTACAATAGTAAAACAACTTCCATTTTGGCTTGAAACTCCATTGTAAAATTTACACAATGCTTTCTGCTATATATGATCGGACACTAATTTATGGACGATGTCATTCTGGGCAGCTTGGATTCCATCGTTATGTCATAGTGAAAGGATCCAATGAAAAAGTGATAGTTGCTACAATGTAATAACGCAATATTTGAAGGAAACAATATATTCACTCATACACATCAAAGTTATAAAATAAGAGTTGATCGCCATCTTAATTGTATCATTCCGCCGAATTTATCTATTCCATAAACGAAATGTTTAGGATAAACATACATCCGATTATAATATAATGCAAACACATACAACACTGTGCGGGTTTTGGGGTCTGGTTTTCACCCGATGATTGAAACTGAAGTACATATTATTGAAATTTGAAAGAAGGACTTGCACGATTCACACATTTTGCATTTCTCAGATTAACAGAATGGCGCTTGCATTCACCTGCACAAAATAGATAGTTTTATGGAATAAGGTTTAATTTATATGTTATGATTAAAAGAATCATGATTAAATCAAAATAAATATTGTTCAACCTGATGTGAACATTGTCATACAAATGAGAGTATATCTAAAGCCTTAAACCACGTGTACTTACAGTTTCTGGCATGTAGAACGCATGAATATCAAGTTCTCTATAACTCTCAAAGTTGGGACTGTTCTTCACTAGTTTGAACTTGATTGTACCATGTGCATTAGCAAATTCTCCAGTCCCACCTACAATAGCCCACTGTCCATTTGCAGTTGTGATACCCATCGCTACTAACGTTGACCCGGAAAACCTATTTAAAGAGTAGAGACCATGATAAATTTAGACACTATGAAACGCCAATATCTAAAATATATGTGCAAAGAATATATTTCATCGCTTAATAAGTTATGAAATATATGGTATTGTTACCTTGCATCCTGGAACACTATGCTAAGATAAGTGAACCATCCAACACCAGCTTGGTCAGCCTGCACGTGCATGCCTTTTGCACGAGCAACGATTGTGGCAGTAGGAGTAGGTGCATCGATCACGGTCCAATCATTAACAGCCATTGTACCAAAACCTAGAGCATGGTTAGAGGGAACCATTGCTTCTTGGTTTTTTGTTGGTCCGGTAACGACTTGGTGCAAGTACAAGTGCAAGTTTATCTCCTTCTCACAGTAAGTGGGACATGAATAGGAAGGATAGGCCATGGCTAGGATCAAACAGAGAGAGAATATGACTGAGTACATGGCATGCCTTGGACTATCCATGGCCAGCTTGTCTCGTGGCTGTTTATATGGAAGAGGGATATTGGTCTAAACTTAGATCGCTCTTTCTTGATGTGTGCTATGGTTGTGAGAGATATCTAGGTGATGGGTCTATTTATAGTGTTCAAAGAAAGGTATATGCTTTCTATATGCCTTGAGACTAAGTGAAGTTTGTCATTTCTTTAGTATATACTACGAGGACCAGGGCTAATACTATTGAACCAGTAGCCACCTAGCTTCTACTCCCTCCGATCCATAATAAGTGTCACTCATCTAGTACAAAGTTTGTACTAGCTTAGTACAAAATGAGCGACACTTATTATGGATCGGAGGGAGTACTATTTTTTTAGGAAAAAATAGTGAACACTGTGGTTGCTTCTTTAGTGATAATCAACAACATTCTAGCATTAGAAAAGTCATGTCTATCTATGGAGGTTTTATTTGCATGAAATTCTAAGTAAATGAAACATTTCTGCTTTAAGGGGACTAATAGAAGTCAAATTTAATGTGCATGCAATAACAAAATTTCATGAGTTTTTATGGTTAATTAATCATTTAGAAAATTAGCCATACAATGAAATTGAATATCCCTAACTTGTTGGTTTATTCACGATTATATATCAATTCCAATTGATTAGTTATCATAAATATTTTGGTTCACTTCATAGCATGATAATTACATTTAGTATGTGTCTCCATATAGGTGTTTGGTTGGACTTTTCCAGCTGCAGTTGCAGCTTTTGGCTTCCGGCTGCAGCTGTGGCTTTTGGCCTTCTCACAGCCGCAGCCGAAAGCCACAGCTGCAACCGGAAGCTGCTAAATAGCAGCTTTTGGCTTCGAAGCCGGAAGCCAAAAGCTGCAGCTGCAGCTGGAAAAGCCCAACCAAATACCCCCGCAGTACAACACATGCTTTATGAGAAGCATATTCGAGTCCCACCAGCTATCAAGTTTTATCACCACTCGTACCTGAGTTTAGGAATCTGTACAACAGGTTGATGAAAATTTATTTATTTGTATGGTTAAGATGTCACAGTTTTGATCCAATTGTGTTAATTAGAACCATTTGTTAATTATCGTTCCATAGGATAATCATCTATGCACTGGCACACATGCATACAAAATGCCTTGGATTCCTACAATGCATCAATCTTTAATACTTGTCCAGACCAAACCATGCTTACCTCTACAACAAGTTGCTGATGGCTTTTTTTCTAAGAAATTTCATGGAAATACCAGTCATTATTTTCATAACGGAAACTCTGATGAAGTTGTTTATTCACATTGTGTAGAAAACATTATTTTAGCCACGTAAACATTAGCATTTAAAGATCGATTTTTTAGAATGGTTGCGGCAGAGAGAAAAATTACATACATGATTAAGGTCATAGATATGTTCCGGATAGGAAACTAGCAACCTTTGTTAATATTGATATTACACGGGATTAGACTGATTAGACTGGCAGATGATTAACACTTCTTTTTGAAAGAACAAATCATGGTACATCTGGTCTTTGGCGTTGGCAGGAGGTGCAAATACATGGTTGGTATTAGGTATCTCTTGTGAATCTACTTGACCAATATACCGACAAGGTTAGGTATAATCCAAGATATGGTTATATATACAGTAACACTATTCAAATGTGGAATGTAGAATATGTATCGTACATCGCTAGTAGAAAGGGTACGAAGTATACTAAATAGTGGTAACATGTATAGTAACTTTTGGTGCCATGCGCTTGGGTGGGGATTGAAGTCAGGTCTGTTCCCACAGAATTGAACCCGTGCCAGCGGAGCAGGCCGACAATATGACAATGACAAAGGACTTTCTGCCGCCGATGACTAGCAATATGTTCGATCTCGGAGTCGGCGGCCTTTGGACAATGGTGCGCCGGCGTCCCTATGATGGACAACCTTTGCTACTGTTCCTTATAGGAATGTTCCCACTATGAATGAAATAATAATACTAACTAGCATAATTATTGTTATGGCAGAGGAATGGCCAACATGATGGAGCCCAATTATTGGGGGAGCCGACCTTCCTTGAAATCATAGGGGAGTAGTTCTATTCATAAAATATATGTAGACACCATGGGCTTAGTCATTATATTCCACTTGTTTGATTTACTTTACAAGGAAATTAAACTTCTGTCTTGTTATATCTGATAGATTATCCAGAATGTATAATGGGTACATGGAGTGCCTTGGACTAGCCATGGCTAGCTTGTTTCGAGGCTATTGGTCTATACTTAAATTGCTCTTTTTGTTGTGTGATATGGTTGTGAGAGATATCTAGGTGATGGGTCTACTTATAGTGTTAAAAGAAAGGTATATGATGTCTATATGCCTGCAGACTAAGTGAAATCTTTCATTTCTTTAATATACTACGAGGAGCAAGCTAATACTGTTGAACCGGATCTACCTAGCTACAACTTAATTTTTTAGGAAAAAATGGTGAACACTGTGGTTGCTACTGTAGTGATTATCCACAACATTATAGCTTTAATTATTGCTGCGTATCGACGGAGGCTTTATTTGCATTAAAATATAAATAAATGAAAATTTTCTGCTTTGAGGGGACCCAATGAAAATACCTGACTATAAGAATCTGTACAAGAAATTGATCGTGATTTACTTGTTTCTATGGTTGAGCTGTCACAGTTGTCATCCAATTGTCTTAGAACCATTTGTTAATTATGTGTGAGAGGATAATTATCTATGTATGCACTGGCACACATGCATGCAATTTTTGTATGTGTGAGAGGATAACCATCTATGCACTGGCAGACATGCATGAAAAACGCCTTTGATTCCTACAATGTATCAATCTTTAGTACTTGTCCAGACAAAACCATGTGTATACCTCTACAACAAGTTGCAGATGTTTTTGTTTCTAAGAAATGTCGTGGAAATAGCAGTCATACTTTTCATAACGGAATTCTGATTGTTTATTCCATGCAAAAGCATTCATACAACAAGTTGTTTATTCACCTTGTGTAGGAAACATGATTTTATCAATGCAAAAGTTAGTATTTATAGACCGGTTTTGTAGAATGGTTGAGGCAGAGAAAAAAAAACATGCATGATTAAGGTCGTAGATATGTACTCGCATAAGAAACTAGATAAACACAATCTTCATCAAATAATATTGATGTTTCGCCGGATTAGTTTGATTATACTGATAGACGATTAAGACTTCTTTTTGATAGAACATATCATGGTACATCTGGTCTATGGCGTTGGCAGGAGGTGCAAATACATGCATGGTTGGTATTAGGTATCTCTAATGAATCAACTTGACCTTTTTTAAGATTGTGATTAACATACCAACAAGGTTAGGTCTAATCCAAGATATGGTTATATATGGGCTAACACTATTCTAAGGTGGAATGTAGAATATCTTTCCTACATTCCTATTAATAAGGGTATGGAGTATATTAAACACTGTTAACATGTAGTAACTTTTGGTGCCTTGCACAATTGTGCCAGTGCCAGCGGAGTGTGCCGATGATGTGATGCTGACACAGGACTTTCCGTCGTTGATGAATAGTCGGCGGCCTTTGGACGATGGTGCAGCCGGTGTCCCAATGATGAACAAAGGGAAGCCTTTGCTACTATATCTTACAGGCATGTTCGCACTATGAATGAAAAAACAACAATAAAATGCCTATTTGCTTGGCACTAGCGAAATTATTGTTATGGTAGAGGAATGACCAACATGATGAAGCCAAAGTAACAACTACCAACATCTGGATGATAATAATAGGGCTTCGTGAACCAAGGCCGCACAATCGCCTTGCATCAATCTTCGCCTTCAATTGCCTGCCTCAAGGTCCATGACTCCCAACGCTTCCATACAAAAAAATTCCTCCTCGTTGCCATTATACAAAAAGGGCCTTCATGCCAGCAGAGAACTCCATGAGCTCGGCATCGACCGTTGGACAGAACCTTATTACGAGCTTGTCAGGGAAGAACTGAATGTTGACACAGGCACTGACTCACATCGCGCGTCACACTGAGACAATTTATTTTCGGCAAAAAACACACGTATGAAGTGACAAGTGAGACACACATACAAAAGGATGAACAGGGTGATTGATCTTGAAGAAACTAGCACATAGAAAGCTATCTTCTCAGGAAAGATGGCTGCTGGATGGATTCAGAACCGAAGGACACACTCGATCTCGATCATCAAGAAAACACACACACACACACACACACACACACACACACACACACAGAGAGCATCAGATGGAAATAGATTAATTCAGTTAATTATTTATTCAATATGATTAAAATAAGGAATGTACTGATCCGCTCCTAACAGGGGTTTACTAATGTATCCCAAAGAAAGAAACTGTCCGATTTGTGCTGACCATTGGATCAACCAAATACCACACTATTTTCTGTAGTATGATGTATCGTACAATACGTTTATATTTTAGTATGAACCACAATCCTCCTGTAAAATGATGAAAATTTTAATTATAGATGGTACTTAGAAGTAAAGACTCTTATTCGAAAGCCATAGCTTGCTCTACAACAAGTATGAGGTGTGTGCAATGTGGTATGTATCGTTGTATCCAGAGCTAGGAGGCAACGCATCGCTATGGTCGAAGGCAATAATTGCATGTCCTGAAGCTAATGTAATATTTTATAGAGTCAAGTGTTGACGGATTTCTGGCTCTAGATGAATAATGGAACAAAATTTGGGTCGTAGATAGCAATTAAAAATCCCGATGGAGCAACAAGTGCATATTGGTTTTCTTATCACACTGCAGCTTGGAATTTTCTCTGTATATGTTTCAACCAGCTGTTCAATGCTAGAAGGGGTGGTCATCTCAGACAAAAATATATGGTAGTTCAGACCTAGTACAGTGTTTTAAAAATAGAGTTCGTGTAGGGGTCACTCTCGCCCCATGCATGCTTCTGAATACTAAAAAGTACATGCTCTGGTTTATCCAAATAAACCAAACCTATTGTTATAAGGAACCGTATCATTGAGAAAGAATCAATGTTAGTTCGGGTACAACTTGCTTCAAATACCGTCAAATATATAGTCAATAATAAGAGATATGAGGACCAGGCCTATCCGGGTCATTTTAGTGACCATGCAAATGAAAAATTGCGTATATTTTCCGCAAAGATTCATGCATCTGATCCCACAGGACAATGTTAATAGTAAACATAGTTTCCATATTACAGCTCTGACTTTTAATATATAAAGCTTACATTATCACTTGTATTAGCTAGATCAAACAAGGAGGTTGGATCTACAACATTCGTCACATGTGGTCGCTAGCTAAGTTGCAGAAAAAGCAAAATCAAACAATCAGCGAATGCATTGCTCAAGCAGGTAATTAACATGGTTATGCTGGGCACATCAATAAAAATAGAGCAAATATTGACCATGGCTTTGATACAAAAATACATGGTGTGTGAAAGTCTTGGAGCAACAACTTCATATTATTTTTAGGGGCCCCGCATAGCAGTTGAGCCACTAGATGTTCAGTCAGATCCTGTTAAAATATGTTGCCATACCACCAGCCAAAAAACTGCTAAGGTCACCTAATCAAAGATATACTCACACGAACACTAATATCATCATTGTATATTAGGTCTTGGATAGAACCGCCGATAAGATTTTTATTAAAATTTTGTCCCTTTTGGTCCAGATAATACAATCTTTGAGAATGACTTGGCCTCATTTGTCAGTTCTGAATAATGTCATTAAGAGAAACAAAAGGCTTGTTTTTGCAACAATAATTTATTTAATGAAAAGAGTACATCAGCTATAGGTACACGAAATCCACATTAATTCTTTAGACGTACTATCTTTCTTCACAAGGATAGGGACTTTTGGATGTCACAAACCTCATTGCAGAAAAAAATACTTTTGAATGCTTAACAGGGTTATAATTAGGACGAGATGATAATTTTTCTTACATGCATCAAGTTTAACTAGTTTTCTTGCAATAAATATCTAGTCTACTATAATTACAGGGTGAAACATCAGAGTGCATAAAAAATGGTAAGTATTTAAAGTAAACTGGCCCGGTCGTAACCCATCCCTTTTGAAAAATGATATAGAAAATATTTGTTATGTCAAAGATTTGCGCGTACATCAACTCTTACCGAGTGCTGACAAAGAAGTTGAATATTAATGGAGAGGTTAATTTGAGAGAAGGGGATGATAAGAACAGAGGAAGAAGGGGATATGTCGAACACACGCGGTCTCTTACAAGTCAGCCCTTGAGTCCTTACACCCAGCGCACTAGATGATCTTTCTACAACTCAATCCTATGTTGTCTCAATTTCTGTTTCACGCAACTTTTTCTGGGATGGTTAACCAATGAGATGAGGTTGGGGATCGAGTGTGGTTGATATTCCAACGGTGGAGAAATCTCAGAGTGTGAGAGCATGGTGGCCAATGTTGCTCAAAACGAGACATGTGAGAAGATTGGGCTAGCATTTCTCACTGGGAGACACGCGAGCAGGTTGGACCAACATTGCCATTGGGAGATGGGTCCTTTGACCTCCCTATCTAGATCATTTGGTGCCTTCAAATTTCCACCTTAATGGCGCGTGCTAAGCTATATAAACTGGCATACCACACTGCTCTTGATTCAATCATCTCTTTGGTGCCTCACATTCCCACTCGCTTGCCTCCAATCAGCCAACGACGCCATGGCACATACGGTAGGATGAGCCACCCCTCATCTTATGGTTTGCGGATGACGACTTCGAGCTGCATTATCCTGATCCCAATTTGGTGACTTGGAAAACCAATATGTGAGCTCCTGGAGGAGGAAGCCGTAACCACTGCCACAGCAGTGCCTACGGCCGTCCCCGCGGTCGTTCCAAAGCCCATCCCCGTGGCATTGATGGAATGGACGTCACACATCATCGCTGAGCTCGAAGTCACTACTATCTATGAGATCCCCGCCGTACATGTGCCATCCGCATCAATGCATGTGTCTGCAACCGTGCTAAAGCCAACTGCCGTGCAAGCGGTGCCCGTCCTTGTGACTGTGCTCGACCCCAAGTTGCTATCCTTAAGGGGGTGATTTCATGTGGAATATAGTTTGTGCGAACGTATAACTGAGGTGCTAAACTCTAAACCCTAAATTATATTGGACAAATGTTATTTACGCTGGCAACACCAGAACGACCTGCTGTCGTGCCCACGATTAGAGTTTGGTTGTTTAAGAACTATACTTTGTGTGAATGTACAATTGCATTGCGACTATGAAAGAAGTCGATTCTTTAATCAAATGTGTATTTCTACTAGTAATTCTGAGTTCGCTTCTATATGCCATTAGTATAGAAAAGCTCATCTGAACAAAGCCCTGTTAATTTATTTGAAAATAACAAAAATACGCAACAAAGCCCCATTGTTTCCTTAAAAAATGATATTGATTTCCATTTTTTTTTAGATCTAAACTGTTACTCATGCAGTACTAGCTTTGATCTAGTCTCTCTAGATGTGCATCAAAGAGGGAGATAGAATTATAATCCCTTTGGTATGGAAAAAGAATTTGGATGTACTAGCTTTGGTAGAGCTAGTTGATGCTCTAGATATTTGATCTTAAAACGGTAACTAAAAAGTTATGGGGAATATGAAG
This sequence comes from Bromus sterilis, assembly GCA_950022295.1. Lineage (NCBI taxonomy): Eukaryota > Viridiplantae > Streptophyta > Magnoliopsida > Poales > Poaceae > Bromus > Bromus sterilis. Next base: position 297,101,118 of record OX465601.1, on the reverse strand, counting down.
ACATTTTTTTGTTATTCTCTTTATAGACTCTGTAAACAGAAAAACATACAAGGAATATGAAGTGTCACCATGATGTATTTTTTGATGAAAGTATATGATTTGAGTTCTTCTCCAGATATTTGCATCATATTTTGATCTTTGGCATTAATTATGAACTCCTTACCTTGGTTAAGGCTCACCTAGATGAATGATATGTTCATATCTCTTGTGTGGGAAACATATATAGATTAAACTGCATTTTATACATGGTTATGTTTGTTCTTACGACTAACAACTAAATTAATTTTATTCTCTTCATGAACCATTTTATTTGGAGGATCTAGATGAACAAGATGAAAGAAGGAGAATTGTATACATATTAATGGTCAAGTCCTTTCATCTTTGAAAGGTGATAATGTTAGTATTTAAGTTATTTGTGCCACTAATACCTACATATCCTGGTGTTACTGGATTTTGCCACACTAATGCATGCTATAGTGTTTTTGGTATATTTCAAGACATAAAATTCCTTCTCTTTCTAAAGCTATTTTTAACAAATTTTGTATATGATTTTCTATAAATCATTCATCTACTTTTACTTGATAGAAGTTTGAACTACATACAAATTGTAATATGCCTAATTGTTTTGCAAAATTGTTATATATATATATATATATATATATATATATACATATAGTGAAGCTATTCATCACCCAGGGTACAGAATAATTTATTCTTCACCCGAGGTAATTTTACGGACGTTTCATAAAAAATATATTTATAATACAAATAGTTACATTAATATGAATTCACTATGTAAATTTCAACATAAAAAAATATAGATCATAAGATAAAAAAAATACATTGTATGTATATTTTACACCATCATTTTAACGTTTGTAATTTTATGTAACATAAAATATTTTTTACGGCGATTATACTTTCTTACGCTCTCTTTTTACGTATGAAATAAGACAAAATTTACGAAATATAAAATTATGGTGCATTGATGTCAAAACAGAGGGGGTGAAGAATAACTATTCCTCACCCATGGTATATATATATATATATATATATATATATATATATATATATTCAAAATCACAAAATCTTAGCAAATAAAAAATCACATATATATGTTGAAGAACAAAGAGGCATCAATCCATCAAACCCTTAGTACATTTAATTTTCAAGCAAGTACATGTTGACAATAGCGAAAAGCACACATGATGAAAAGGAAAAAAAAATAGTACACGAGATCATGACAAGGACAACCCTTATCCATCTGCTTATTAACTGTTGGAATACTGGAAATGGAAGTGATGCATCGAGAGGAGCAAGAAGATTCTTAAATAACTTAACACATGCATTGTGCTAAATTGGGCACGTGTAGATGCCAAGTGCATTAACAGACCCGCCAGCACGAGCATAGAATCCCCCAACGTTGTTACCATCTGGAACCTGGCTGCTAAAAGGGGTGCCGTTTGCTTTTCCGAAAGGCCCATATGTTGTAACGCTGCTGACCAAGGTAAGTGATGTAACAACTGTCTCTGCTCCAATTGTAGCAAGAGTGATCTGGAAGGGAGGGCATGTATAAAGCTTGATCTTGAATGCTCTCTCTCTCTGTGTCTCTCCCCCGCAGAATCCGCCCCTGAACAGTAAACCACAACCGCCAACCACGACCATAGCGCACCATAACAACCGAGACCTCCTCAACACCATTGCCAACCTGCTTATTCCCCTCTCTCTCTCGCCTCGGGTAAAAAACAATTTATTTCCCAATTTCACTTTCATGTTAAAATTTTGATGTTGCGAGTGTTTCATCACCACAATGTGTTCTTTATTTTCTATTTATCTTTTTTTTTGGTTGTGTGCATCCTTGATATCTTTGGGCATGTTGTAGGTGCAGAGGCTAGGTGTACATGATATATATCTTTTCAATATTAATATCATTTATCAAAAAGACATATGATTGGTGATACAAAGACAAACACAAATGAAGGAAACAAGTACATGAAACTAGAACATAGAGGAATCAAATGAACTTCCTTAATATTCTTATTTTCACACAATATGATTGGAGATGACAAAAGAAGACCATGATAATAGAAAAACAAGTAGATGAAGTTGCTTCGCCTTCTCGCTGAACAGTCAGAAAGCAAAGAAAGGCACCACATGGCACCATAATTATTTTATAAGAAACTCACTTGAACTAAATTGCGACCGGTGGAGTCACGTAAACTCCAAGTGCATTGACTAATGAGTCAGCACGCCCAAAGAAGCCCACAACATTGTCGCCGTCCTCCTTAGGTATGCTAAATGGGGTGCCCTTTGGCTTTCCAAAGGGTCCATATGTAGCAATATTGGTGACAAAGGTAAGTGATGTAACAAGGGTGTCTCCTTGAACTTCATCTGTTGTTCCAAAAACCTTGGTCACGTTCTCTGTGGGAGCAAGAGGGATCTGCATGGAAAACCTCAAGTAGTTGGCTACCACTTCATATGTAAAAGGAATAAACTAATTAAGCGATCACCATGTGATTAATACACACTCACCGTGTGAGGGAGACCACCATTACCACCCCATGGGCCAGCCGTCTGCTTCTTACCAGCTTGATCAGTGTAGGAAAACGCAATAGAATCAATTGTGTCACCGCTTTGGATAGTCACACTCTCTAGACGTTGGGGTGCCTCTGGAATGTCACAAGTTTTGCCTCCTTTTCCACCTAGCGGTCCATCCTTGTAAGGGATCTGTAACACATACATGATGAAAATTAAAAGATGTGCATGTCAATCCAATAAAACAAACACTGTATTTCTGGACATATATTCTAAAATACTATTGAGCCTAACCCGTTTTGTTGGTTTGTTTGTGCACAACACGCAGATATTAAGCTCCCTGACAACTACCCCGGCGGGATCAACCACGAATTGCTTGTACTTCACCGAACCTTGCGCAAAAGCGAACTCTCCGGTGCCACCAACGATTGCCCACTCGTCATTTTCATCGTTCGGTAAGCTTCCGAGTAACTTAAGGCTAGAGCCCTTGAACCTAGTTAACCATTGAAGCCACCCATAATGCCATATTAATATGAACAGAATAAGAAGTGAACAACCACAAAAACATGTCGTGTTCAGTTTTGGGAGGCATGTGAATATGCCAGCTGAATGATGCGATGAAAAAATAATAATGAAAAACTAGGTAGCTAGCAGAATTAATCTCTCATCGGTGAAGATAATGTTCTGGCAAAGAAAATAGTGAAATGGTGTCAGTTGACCGGTGCCGAGCAAGAGGCCCTGTGCGCGTGCAACGGTCTTTGCCGTGGGGCTCATGCCATCACGTACATCCCAGTCGCAGGAAACGCCGAAACCAAAATGACCAGCAGGCTCGCTGGGTGGTTTAGTGGGTGCAATGGGTATCTGGTTAGCATTTGGAAGCTGGTTGCTGCGTTGCTCGACATATAGGTGGAAGATATGCTCAGTGTGCTGCAGCTGCTGGGTAACTTGGAAACGTTGGTAATAGGAGGGGTCGGCCATGGATAACTAACTAGCTAGCGTGCTTGCTTGCTTGCTACAGGAAGTACAAGCAGGTTTGGTGTCCAGCTAGGTGGCTAGCTGTTGAGTTGATGTACAAGTACGATAACGAACAGGGAAATTTATAGACCTCCTTTGGACAAACTCATTGTGGTCATAGATACATTTCGTCAAAAACAATGATAAACACTTATAGTCTATTAATCACCTACGTGGCACATGAATCCAGTTTGTTATCCACATCATATATATGCTCGCTTGAAACGGCCGGCTTTATATACTTTCTTTTTGACCATGCACGGGATGGCATCGTCAACAACGGCATCATTATTGTTGCATCAGTTCTCACTCGTCACATAGTGGCAGCTAGCTATAGCTTAAGCCATTTGGTCCCATGTCATAGTTTAAGCAAAAACCATACTTAAGCTCATTCCAGAATTCAATACACAATCAAGCATTAAAGTGGGCAATGACAGAAGCACTAAGATATGGCAAGATGGTTGGGGTGAAGGTATAATCGAAGACATTTATCCAGAGCTATACCCATTCACATTCGGGCAACATACATCAGTGGCACAGTTGGCAGCACAACAAGCACCGGAAGAACACTTCCACTTGCCTCTCTCAGGCATTGCATTTGATCAGCTTCAGACTCTGAGAAATAAATTGGATGGTATAAAATTTCTTGAGGAACATGCCTCAAGATATTATACCTGGAATAGTGATCAATTTACTGCTTCAAGAATGTATAAGGCAATATGTGCTCAACAGAACAACCCCACCATATTCAAACACATTTGGAAGGATGCAACAATGCTGAGATATAAAGTATTTATCTGGTTGCTTATACATGACAGAATAAATTCAAGGAACCTGTTGAAAAGGAAGAAGTTTCATCTACCATCATACAATTGTGTCCTATGCAATACAAAACCTGAAGAAACCTCACATCATCTATTTTGGGACTGTCATTTTACACTTGACTGCTGGAATACAATCGCAAACAGACAGAGAGGGTTCAGTTCAACTGAAGAGATCAATAACTTAGTCAAATTTTTTCCAATTGGGATAGCATGGGAGATTGGCATCATGGGATGCTGGAATATCTGGATGATTCGAAATAATCTCATCTTCAAGAACATTGCTCCAAACATTCAAACATGGACAACCAATTTGAGACAGGATCTGCAACTACTTTTGCATAGAATAAAGAGCAGGCATCACGCTTTGCTTCAAGCATGGATAGTAGCTAATTTACCATAAGCCATGATATTAGATAGAACTGGTATTGGCTGATTTTTTTGAGATTTTTCTGCAACTACCATGTACATTTGTAAATACTTTCATTATTAATAAGTATTGTAGAATGATTTGTTCTACAGTCAGAAAACCTCAAAAAATTAGTTTAAGAAAAAATGGAAGCAATATTATCATAACTTATTCAACAGCTAAAGAAGACTTTGTATTACTACAATCATGTCTTCCATCAGATACATGAATTTGCGATTAGTCCATCGAATAGTCCATTTTAACATCATATGAAAGCCCATTTAAATCTCAAGCCATGTGTCTTCTCTAATAAGCATGCATGTTATATATGACAAAATATACATAACTTCAATCTTGGATTCAATATTATTTTAAATTTCAAACTTTTATTTGAACATAGTGCGACACTGCAGCTAAAAAGCAGAAAGATCAAAATATCCTCTGCAGGTGACGGTATTGATTACATGCATGGTGCCACGACACACGTGTTGTAGTAGCTTGATTTGGGGATTGAAAATGAAAAAATATATATATCTATATATATAGTATACAAATTATGAGTTACAACAAGTAGCCATGCCTCATGCCTCATCTCACACATAGATCTGGTGAGAAGGTAGTCTAAATGTACCAACTTGGGCACGAAATGGGGAAGAACACAAGATGACAGGCCAAAATTATGAGTAGATAAATATGTACGTATATACATTTAGCAGGTACTAGCACCTAAGCCAGCCAACCCAAGCTAGGCAGACACGAACACCTGGCTGTAGTAGTCAATCAATACCCTGATAGTGGGTCGATTAAGTGGACGGCCACCACGTTGTCACCATTCACTAATAGCGAGAGAATAGATTTCGTAATGTCAGTAATTTCTTGTATATTAACTATGTAATTTAAGTATCTTATCTAACTCTAACCTACTCTGTCGTAAGCCACATTCCAACCTAACTCTGACCTACTATCTATCGCCTAGTTACTGTACATTTTTAATAGGCTATTTCCTTTTTTGCATTGTTTTGGACCTGCCGGCTTGGTCTGATAGCCTAGGACTCTTCACAACGGACGACCAGGCGATAGGGCCTGCTCCCCATCAATTAGGTTGTTGTTTCTGTTCATGTCTTCAAGACTTCCCTGACTAGATCATATATTCTTGTCGTCAGCGCTGTTGATCTCGTAATTACAGGAGGGCAGCGTGAGGCGGCAGAATTCACCCCATGAATTCGAGAAAAAATCAGCTCGAGCCGTTGATGTTTTGTTTTATTTTGCTGATGTATTTATTTCACAAGGACTGAAAATACAGGCTAGATGGCTTCACATGAATATTATACCCAGTACATAGAGATGTCAGTACTCAGTACATGCTGGTGTACCAGACAAGAACACATGCTTGATGAGGACCATATTGGAGTCCCAAACCCTATCAACTTCTATTACCATTGGTACCTAAATATAGGAATCTGTACAACAAGTTGATGACCATTTACTTATTTGTATGGTTAAGATGTCACAGTTTTGATCCAATTGTGTTAGAACCATTTGTTAATTATCGTGCCAGAGGATATTAAACTATGCACTGGCAAACATGCATAAAAAATACCTTGGATTCCTACAATCTATCAATCTTTAACACTTGTGCAGACCAAACCATGCTTATACCTCTACAACAAGGACCTGATGGGTTTATTTCCTAAAGAAAATCCTGGAAACACCCGTCATACTTTTAATAACGGAAACTCTGATGAAATTGTTTATTCACCTTGTGTAGAAAACATGATTTTAGCCACGTAAACATTAGTATTTACAGATCGATTTTGTAGAATGGTTGCGTCAGAGTGATAAATTGCATACTCCCTTCGATCCATAAAAGTGTTGCTTATCTAGTACAAAGTTTGTACTTGCTTTCAGAATTTCCGTAAAGAGTGTTGCTCATCTAGTACAAACTTTTTACTAGATGAGCTACATTTATGACGGATCGGAGGGAATACATGATTAAGGTTGTAGATATGTACCGGCATAGGAAACAAAAATTCTTTGTTTAGTCTGGTAGATGATTAACATTTCTTTTTGACAGAATAAATCATGGTACATCTGGTCTTTGGCGTTGCCAGGAGGTGCAAATATAAGGTTGGTATTAGGTATCTCTAACAAATCAACTTGACCCTTTTTTTAAGATTGTGACTGACATACCGACAAGGTTAGGTATAATCCAGACACTATTCTAAGGTGGAATGTAGAATATGTATCATACATCCCTAGTAAAAAGCGTATGAACTAGACGAAATATCGTTAACATGTAATGGTAACTCTTTCTGCCATGCGCTCGAGTGGGGCTTGGAGTCGGTCTGTTCCCGCACAACTGCGCAGGAGGTGCAAACATATACATGGTTGGTATTAGATATCTCTAATGAACCAATTTGACCCTTTTTTAAAAGATTGTGCCTAACGTACCGAAAAGCTTAGGTATAATCCAAAATATGGTTATATATAGGCAAACACTATTCTAACGAAGAATGTGGAATATGTATCATACATCCCTAGTAACACTAATATTGTTAACATGTAATGGTCAATTTTGGTGCCATGCGGTCGGGTGGGGATTGGGGTCAGGTCTATTCCCGCACAAATTCGACGGTGCCGACGATGTGACAACGACAAAGGACTATCCGGCAAGGTGTCCGATATCGGAGTCTATGGACTTTGGATAGTGTTGCGCAGGCATCCCTATGATGGATATTTGGTTGGCACTAGCTAGCGTACTTATTGCTATGGCAGAGGAATGTCCAACATGATGGATCCCGTTGATTGATTTAGAACCCGACCTTCCTTAAAAAAATGGGGGAGTATTTCCGTTCATACAATACATGCAGAGACCATGGGCTTAGTCATTGTATTCCACTTGTTTGATTTACTTTACAAGAAAATTTTATTTTTGTCTTGTTTTATGTGATAGATATTTATTTTTTGAAGTTTTAATGACTATATCTGATAGATTATCCAGAATGTATAATAGAAAAAAATGACAAATGATTTAACCCGAACATTGGTTAAGATGGAGAGGATAGACCAGACCGTGCACCCAAGAGGGACACTCAACAACCGCAGGTATCACCAATGCTAGGCGTACAGCTTTCTCTCGGTACCTTGCTGCCACCAAAGATACCAACCTTGGCCAGGAACATCTCACCACAATCTTGCAGTTTGCCATCCAGGGTCATCGCGAGGGACGACCAGGATCAACCGCCCACTCCACATGACACAGTGCTTTCCCACCATCACCAGGCGCATGCCGCCCCGCGTGGGAGGCACCAGGACATGAGGTTTTATTTATTGTAGATTCTCACGCCATACGTGCAGAATGCAGAGTATATACGTAAACACCTAAAAGTGTATATAAACTAATCCTAATTTTCATTTGTGTCCTATATGCATTTGAGGTTGTTAATGTGGATAGGCAAACCAAAAAATACAGTCAGATGGTTATGTTTGCTGAATTTCTATTGTTCTCTATCGAAAACCATAATGATGAACAATTTGGTTTGGTTTCAGTGAGTTTTAGTCCAGCTTAAGATCCAGATTTTTTTGTATTTTTTTATGCAAATGAACAACTTAATTATCAGAAGTACACGGTAGGATTGGTCCACTCCTGGGCCCAACAACGACCCGAGGCCCACAAGTAGACCACGTGCACCGGAACGAATCCTCCGGTAGGTTTTCCCTACGCAGCGCATAGGCTGGAGGCATGAGGAAGAAGCTGGGGGCTGCTTGGATTCCGAGGAGGAGCGGCGGGAGCCATCTAGCTATACGTGGAAGGGGCGGAATAGGGCTGCCGCCACCGTCAAGTCAAACCCGCGAGGGGAACAAACCAAGACACGGCGTGACTCAGCTGTAAACTAGTTGTGTGAAACGTGTATTTAGAATCCAATTTTGCAACAAGAGATTTGTTGCGCTTAGGCCAATGCAACAACAAAGCCTATGAAGTGCTTTTTTCAACAAATCGAATCAAAATATCTACCACACAACCATTGCATCATGATCCCTATTGCAAGCCGGGTTTGCATCAAGGATTGAGTTGAAACTGGTTCACGTCCGCTGTGAGGATGGCTGTGAGGACGCTCGACGCCAAGCGCGTGATCCGCTGGGTGAATGATATCTTTTCGTTGGAATCTAACGACAAGTGCTGCCATTGGGAACATCTTATAGCACCTAGAAGAATATAAGGTTGGAATAACAATTCATACTCTACTTTGAATAATACAAATCAGTATAAATATAAAGTAAGTAAATGCTACCATGCGTATTTTGTTTTCCTCCAATATTTTATATAAACTGAAGCTTGGTAATCAAATTTAAGTTCATATTCCAGTCAGTTTCACATCCTAAGGCATGGGTATATAACTATACATAAGGGACTTCTATATATGTTCTTTTTGTTACCTCTTTTCTTGAAACAGGAATGGTGTAACATCTCGATGCTCGGAATGTTTATATTATTTTTTCCAAAAAGTAGGTTCAGAAAATTTCGTTTATTTTATTTGGTTAATAAAAGCTTAAATTGAGTTTTCATAATTCTGAAGGTTTTAATTTGATTCAATACCAACTTAAATTAAATGTTAATTTTATTGTTCTCTTTTTGCTGAATACTTTTTCCTATTTTTGGCATATTAAATTATGCGCATTTGTATTTTTTGAAACTTCTTGCGATTTTTGTTTGAGTTTCCATTCTTTTCTAGTTTTATTTTTATTTAGGCAAAATCAAATTCATTCCCTCTATGGAAATAATTTCCTAAACCAAATCTATCTCTTTTTTGTCTTTATTTTTTAACTGGATGGACTAAGGTCACATCATTATTTTATTTTTATTTCCTACATATCTTTCATGGGATGCAGCCCAACTTCTCTATCTCCCTGGGTTTTTTTTCCTTCTTCCCCATGGGCTGCCGAACTGGCCCATCTCACCTACTCTAGCGAGTCATCTTTCTCCTCCCCACACCCAGCCGCACGCATGCACAGAAGGGAAACGTTCATGGTTGTTTCTTCTTGCTCTTCCTTTCCCCCATCAATTCTTTCACCGTTGAATGCACATCAAATTTGTTCTTTATTTATAATTAGATCAAACAAGTCTCTAGGCTTATAACTGTTGAATATCATGAGTAGCCCCATGTGAGTAGAAAGATAGAATTTGATACAATCGAGCAATGGATTAGATTGCCTTAGTGTCAGCTTGTCGGGCCGCAGAGCCGTCGCCCAGTGGAGAGGGGCTGCACCAGCCCGCATGCTGCCCGCACCGTCGCCCTAAGGATGTCCTCACGGCTGCACTGTCAAGTGTGTTGCCGCTGCGTCTCCCCTTCGAGCCATAGCGTCCCGATACATGTGCCCGAGGCCTTCCCCATCGTCACCCTGACACGCGCAACACCGCTGTGTCGCCCCTTCAATCCTTAAAGTCACGGCACACTGTCTAATCTGCTATCCCCACGCGTTGACGTTTACATGGTATGGGCCTGCACACTGCCTTCCTAGGCACGTGAATGACATCGTCCAAGGTTGGTATGCATGTGCCCGAGGCCTTCCCCATCGTCCGCACCTTCTACCACTTGCCAAGTTGCACCGCATAGTCTTCGAGCCCTTCTTTGCTAGTACCTCTGACCTGACGTACAAGCTTGTACTGGTACCCCGTCTACGCACGCCCGATGTTGGAAACACCGATGTGTGCCTTCGTCTACGATGTATCCCCAGGCCTGACAAACCTGATGCAGCGCCTCATCAACACCGACTAACTTCTGTTCAGTCATGCCTAATGTTTCCACGCGTGCATTCGTCCATGATGTGTCCCTGCGATTGGCAAAGCTGACGCGACACTCCGTCCATGTTATCCACTACTCGACGCACCACTGCGCCCTGACTACTCGGCACCTCTTTGCGCCCGCGGCGCCTTGGTGACTCCCTCGATACCGACAACCCCAACTCGACATCGGTCACAACGTCTCTCGCACGGCGCCTACCTTAACCACAACTACACCACCCTATACTCTCAGCTACCTCAACATCGATAAAAAAAGTCTACCACCTTGTTGAGCAACCTCACTGGGTTTACACTCTAGCCACTACTTCCATGATGCGTCGGCCGTTATGACTATGATGGGGATGTCCATCGTGTCCGACTTCAGATTCTTCTTTAGTATCACCGTATGCGTTTCTACTGCAGAGGATGTTGAGTGTCATGGTAATTCAGGAAATAGTCCCTCTGTATCAAAATGTAAGACGTTTTTGTAGGCTACTTAAGCCTACAAAAATATCTTATATTTTGATACGTACGGAGGTAGCATAAGATAGAGATTCTATTATACCCTTTCTTATACTCCAATATATATGCCCACGAGGATCAACCATACATCCAACGATTACATCAATCCCTCTTTATCCTTATGAAATAACAACACCCACCAGAAACCCTGACCATTTTCTAGTGCCAGGTCACCCTAAGGCGTCACCTTTTCCTTTCCCTTGCCCTGCACTTGAACAAGTTCAGTTTCATCATATATGTTCACTTGTACGGTGTCGAGCGCTTCAGTGTCGACAATCACACTATATTGCACATCCGTGAGTGTGAGGTGGATTTCCATTTTTGTCAACATGTATATCCTATCATAGCTGCCGTCATAAAATGTCTGAGCGGAAACTAGGAAAGATCAAGAAACTCATATTCTTGATTCTTGCGATTGTCTAGGAACTCATCAAGCAACTCTACCATAGATGCGGATTCTCTACTAGATTAAGCAACTCATCTTCAAGTGTGGGCTCCCAATTCCCGTACTGCGAGGACAGTTCTTGCCCAACAAGAGGCCGACTATTGATAGTGCACAAACCAAAAAAACATTGTTGGTGGCTATCAGCTCAATTTCGCCTCACCTTCTTGACTATCGCAGCAATTTAGTTTTCCTCCAATATTTTAGATGGACTAAAGCTTCATAAGTAAAGAATTCTGAACTCATATTCACTTTGACATCGTAAGGCATGGGTATATATAAGACTTCTAGACATCTGTAGTATTTGTTAGCTCGTTTTTGGAGGAAAAGAAACAGTCTGAGCATGGTATATATATGTGTTCAGTGAGCCATTCAAGAAGTAAACTGCAGAATGATGAGACCATTCTACATGCATGTTTAGTTTCCAATTTCTTGCCAGAATCAAAATGAACTACATGTCATGTTTGGTTGGAGGGCACTCACATCAAACGAATGGAGAAAAGTTCCTAAATGAGTGGATGATTGAACAAAAATCGCATGATCAAACAGGTCAATCATGAATGATACAGAGTGACCAACCTTCATGTAGTAGAACTTAGTATGCTTGTTATGTTAGTTTTGGTGATACCTTACCAGCACATGACTGAGAAATGAAAATAGAGAGTTTTTCATGTCCATTGCTTGCATCATGAAAGATGGATGATATGGAAAATGACAGTATTAAGGTAAGTTTGTAGCTCTCTGTCAATATCAGCATATCATAGCAAACAAACCTAGAAGAAAACTTTGGAGAAAGCGAGGAGCAGAAAGTAAGAGCTATTAATACTAAATAAATGTTGTTGTACAAATCCATAGCAATCATAACATGATTACGGCCTCAGGAAAAAATGAATTTACTCCATTTGGTTCATTTTTATTTTTCAATGAAATTAGCACAAATTCTTTGCTTTTGCGTTAAAGAAACAGATGCTTACATTTTATCTTCTGAGCTAGTTGTCTTAATGTCATCAAGGCATAAGGAGAGGAGAGGAAAAGTTGTAACACAAAATTATTTGATGAAAAAACACCCTTAGTGTGCTTAACAAGGATATAATTAGGATGAGGCAACTTTAATTACCAGCATTGATTTTATCTGTTTTCCTTCTAACAAAATCTAATCTACCATAACTATAGTCTACAGCGTCAAACATGAGAGTGCACACATAATGAAAAGTAAATAAGTAAAATGGCCCCTTCGTAACTCAGGCTTTCTAATAATGATATAGAAAGCATCTGTCTTGTCATGGATTTGCGCCTACATCAATTGTTTCCAAGTGCTAACAGAGAAAAAAATACCAATGATGGCCACTGTCAAACTTTGATATCCTGCTAGTGGTGATAGATTAATCTTATGCTAGAGGGGATAATTTGGGAGCAGGGGGTGAGTACAACAGAAGAAGAGGGTGATATGCAGAAGAGAATAGGTAAAAGTTCAGGAAATTCTCATTTCATCGATATGTTACAGAGTAGGTGAGATGCACTAGCCGCTTTTAAGTGTGCGTGCACACACAGACACATACTCTTACAAGTGGGAACCTCTAGTCCATACACCCAGTGCTACGGCTCCCTCCTACGTTGTCTCTCTTGGCTGCCAGGCTCTTCGTCGTCGGTATCCTAGTACTCCTCATTCCACTGGACTGGGATCGCATTGTGTCGTTGACCGTCGTGGCCATGGTATAGGGCAACTGTATGACAAACGTTGCTCCATTTTGTTTCCATGGCATTGTGTTAGACAATGTCATGTCTACAAGACACAATTAGATCTTTGGCAACCTGTTGCTTCAAGCACATCTTCTGTAATCATCTTCCTGGAGGTGTATTGGATGTGTGGTAGGTGTTCTCTCAAGTGCTCCGAGTTCCAGTTCGATCAGTATACCTTATCAGTTGGTAATCTGACTTCAAGTGGACTAAGCTAGACACGAAAATGCCGGTGGTGTTCAGCTCATTTTCACTTCACATTCTTGACTCTCATAATTTTGTTTTCCTTCAATATTTCAGGTGAAATGAAGCTAAAGACGCAAGGGAGAATATATATGAATTCATATAACACTCACTTTGACATCCAAAGGTAAGGGTATATATAAGACTTCTAGACATCTCTAATCTGTGTCAGCTCTTCTTGTGAGACAAATATATTGTAAGCATGGGATATGTGTTGAGAAGGACATTCAGGAATCGTTTATCATGAGTAGACTATATAATGATGTGATGTGATCATTATCCAAATGAGTGAGTATTAGAACTTAATATGAATGTGATATTAGTTTTGGTCATACTTACCGTCGCATGACTGGGAAGGTGGATCAGACAGTTTCCCAAGCCTATTGCATCATGAAAGATGCATGAAATGGATATTTAATCATTTTAGCTAAGTTTTCATCCCGTTTTCGAGATCAACGTCATCATTTGTTACCTGGAGGGGGGGTGTGTTGGGCAATTACTCCATTTGTTACACACAGCATGGGCTGCACAAAGCCACATCCTCACAATTCTGAATAAAGCTATGTATCTTCTGTAAAAAAAGGTTATGGCTACTAGACAGAGAATGTAACTATCTACTGAATTTCATGTCAGCAAGAATTGCATCCTTAAGGACCAGTGCTCCAGCTGCCCACTACATACCGAAATCCTCTCTTTTTTTTGGGATTTCAACCCCAAGCACTAAAAGGAGAGCATAGTTAACACCAGATGGGTGTTAGTAAATCAAAACACTTATGGCAAAAACTAGAGTAGCGATGGAACCATAAAAAAAAATCAGCAGCTCCACATGTGCAACATGGGAGACACTATCATCGGAATAATCATGCTATACAAGTTAATTTGCAAGCAATGCGATAGAAAACAACAAAGGAAAGATCATGCATGAAGATGACAGGACAGCATTACATCTTACTAAGATGGCAAATCAGGTCATTGCTTACCATAGAAGCATCAAGCGCACACAATCAGACTTCAAAGGCATACAAAGAACACATGCACGAACTAGACAACTCCCCGTTCATAAGACCAACATGCATGCACCATGGAGCGGATCGCTCCTGGCTGTCTAGCATTGATTGTCTGGTATTGACATTCTCCTGAAAGCCAAGAAGATCACCGCGGCTCCCAATTTCTATACCAGGTGCATACCCTGTCAAGTGGTAATCTGACTTCGAGTGGACTAAGCAAGAAATGACATCAACGACCTGTTTCAGCTCCTTTGAGAGGCGCCTCCTTGGCTCACATGTTTTTGTTTTCCTCTAATATTTCAGGTGGACTGGAACTAAAGACTTAGCCAATATTGGATTCATATCCCACTCACTCTGACATTGATCCTTAGGCATGAGTATATATGAGGCTTCCACACATCTCTAGCCTTTGTTAGGTATTCCTATGAAACACTTTTGATGTAATTAAGCATGGGATATGTGTTGAGCAAGCCACTCAGGAGCCAAATTTATCACGACATTTTTCTCATGTAGGTAGATCACAGAATGATGTGGCTTTCTACATGCATATTTAGTTTTCGCCTCTTGCCAAAGATAAGGTGAAGGGAGATACATTGCGGTTGGTTGGATGGTAATCACATCAAAAGAATGGATAGAAGTTTCTAAATGACCGAGTGGTTGAATGGCAATTGCATTTGAAGACAGGTTTTTTACATGATCCAAAGTAACCTACCTTAATGAGCAAACAAGCTAATTCTTAATGATCCAAAATAACCAAACTTCATGTAGTAGCTTGTAAGCATGTTAAGTTGCTTTCAGTTATACTTACCATCAGATGACTTGCATCATGAAAGATGAATGAAATGAAGATTGACTGATTTATGCTAACAGTCCTAACGTCATCAGGTGGAAATGGCAGTTACTCCATTAGTTACACAAAACTGAGCTGCGCAAATCCACATCCTTACAGTCATCTTCTCTAAAAAAGGTTACAACCCATTTGGAGCACGTAAATTCAACACTATGTTTGCATGAATTTCATAGGAAACAATCCGTTTGGTAGACATGTTTCCAGTATTTCATCGACATTACTATATACCATTAATAGATGAGAATACCTTTCATAGGGAAAAGAGAGGAAAATACACTGTACTGATTGACCATAAAAAATAAGATTTTACTACTTTTTCTGCCAGAGCAGGAAAATGGTCTATGAACCGCTAAGAAGTTCATTGAAATGTGTTTATCAATCTGTTGACACGCGAACAAGTAAGCCAGTGGGCGTTTGAACCGTCTTTATGTGACCAGACCCAATTAGATCGCGGAGGTGGAACCGCACGTCGAGAGGTGATAACCTTAACCTCGTCTTCTCCAGTGAAGATAGTAGCATCTCCTTGTACTTCCGACGGTTCAACAACGAAAGAACTTCCTTCCTCCCCTGCTCACCATAACAACAGTTGTCAGTGTCTTTAATACAGAGAAATTGAAACTGTAGGTCAGTTAGTAGCCCACCGAGAATAACTCAGGGAAAGACAACGCAAGAGACAACAAATTAAATTAACATGGTGTGTGCATTCCTAAAACACATCTTGCGTGGTTCCAAAGTATATGCATGTATTTAACTATAAATATGTGATACTACTGATCAAATGGATGCCATGTCAGCTAAAAAATCACTTTTCTGCCTATTTGCATGACCTATGCAAGTTTGCGGCCAGAAACATCCTATTTTCAAGTTCATTGCTTCATGGTACAGGGACCTATGTTTATAAACAGTCAGGAGCGATGGAATCATGATAGCCTATCAAATCATAAAAGTGTTGCTTAATTACTTCACTAAGCAGATCAGATTAACTAACACTACAAGGTCAGAACCAAGGAATAGAAAAGCCAATAAGTGTAAACCTGGGATAGGCCTTTCAAGATAGGACCAATACTTGGAATAGAAAACCAGTACATGTTTGGATCTATTAGTTGGCGTGTCTGCAAAAAAATCAACAAGGCACAAGCAGTAAGTATGATTCGTCAAGAACATATGCTCATCATACAATAAAATTTGATGCAGCTAGTAGTTGATTAGTAAACAAGAAACCAATCATAGTAGAGATGTGGACACGTGAATACAAAAACACCCATGATAATGATCCCATTGAAAATACTTAAGAAATTGCTTACTAGCAGACCGGCATTCATCAATAAGGTGATATGTTTATCCCTTGCATCACCCCCACGTGACAACAGGGAACACTGCAATGAAAAGCAGATGAGATTAAAACCCTTGCTAGAGCAGCATTATTTCTTGATTTATTACTATGAATTATTTAAGAAACAGTATAATATAACAAAGTGTCGGCTCAAAGTGCCCATGATAGATCATTGCAAAGCTTCAGAAAAGTTTAAACTTGGTAATAACCTATTCTATGGAAAAGGTCAAGATAAAATTCTGCAGAGGATCAACATTTAAATCTAGTAACTGGCTGGAACTTACCAGCTCTAGGTGATCTATGCTAACATCCAATTTTGAATGCAGAACATATTTCTCAAACCACTCAAACACTTCATTATCATCTTTGTTTTTCCCCGTAGACCTCCTGACAGCAGATTCCATCTGCATACACTCAGTGTAAGAAAGGCACAGATCCATTAAAGCATGTCCTTGGTTGGTTAAACAAGGTACATGGTATAAGGCCATCGAGCTTGGTAAGGATAGGCTTGAATGAGGTGATTCAGGTTGTCTGCTTGGTTGGGTGGATGGGAGTATCACAAAAGACTAATTACCTAAACGACATCTCTTTACTTCCATTACATTAACACCATCTAGACCTAGTGAACCTACTTAATTCAGACCAGAAAAACATACCTGTTTCAGATAATCATCCATGAACATGATTGCATGGTCATCCTGCCCAGTATTGAGTTTGAATACACGGAGTACTCTGTCTTTCTTCAGTGACTGCAAAAAGTATATCTATGTTCAGATTTCATGAGAGCAAGAAAAAAATATTTCCGATACAGGTGAATATTATACAGATTACTCAACGACAATAACCTACAGTTTTACACGAGAACTACTAGAAAACAATCCAAAGTTGAAACAAAAATTTATCATTGCATTACAACAGTGATGTCCACAGAGAATTATTGCATAAGTTCAAAACAGAACCTCCAAATCTCTATCAACTTGTGTCCTGTCCTTCACGCTACTATACAATTGGGACTGCAAAATGAATGGCTGTGTCACAACCTACAAGTAAACACAAAAATGGATGAATTAAGTGAAGAAATGGTAATCGCCATTAAAAAGAAAAGGACAATCAGAGAAGAAGCACAGACACTGAGTTTAATATAACCATCTTTATTATATTACAAAATGCTCTTTTTTCATTACATGAACTACTTATTCCATTCACAGTAATCTTTCCATTAAGAGGGGGAGCAAACATAAATACAACAGTTTAGCGGTGTTCCATGAAGTGGCCCCTCCTCCGAAGTACATTTAGCACACACACGTACAGATACAACTTTTGCAACACACAACATCTGTAGCCTAGACGCATGGCGGCTCTCGCAACCAACAATGGTAGGCCTGACCTATCTCTCCAGGTCTGCCTTGATGTTATTGTTGTTGGCCAACATCTGAAGGTCCTGGCTATCTCCATGGAACAGCTAGTTATTCCATTCTCTCCAGATGGAAAAATTTGTAGAATCACTATCATGTCCAGGGCTTTCACCGATCTTTTTGCAGTGCTTTCCACCTAGACAGCCACTAAATTTGCATGGAGTGATGAGCTGTCCATCTTAAAATGATTGTCATTGTTATCTCAACCAGGAGCAGTGTTCACTGTCTTGCCTCGTCCTGTGAACAGCACGCTGATCGCATGTTTGGGCAGCTGCTGGCATTCAAGCTGTCCAACCGTCCAGCAGCGGTGCTGCAGCACTAACCAGATGAAGAGAAGGCACTTGAGAGGCACTTTGGCTTCCCAGAGCATCTTGCGGCACGGGAACACAGTCCTGCCACAGAAGAATGCCCTATAAGATAGCTGAGCTGATTGAAGGTCTGGACTCTAATCGTTTCCTTTTCTAAAGGTTAAATTCACACATATAAGCAGGGTGGATAGTGGAAATGATTCATGTGAATTGCATGAAATAAGTGTCCAGTGTGTGGTTCAATGTATTTAATTAACAGTTCAAAATACAGATCAATGTAGAAAATTGAAACATGTTTTTTTATTTTGCTCTCCAAATTCAGACAAGATTGAAAGAAAAACTATAAGAGCATGGAAATACCTTCTCTAGCTTTGGGAACTGTGTGCGCATCAATTGTAGAGCTATCAACGTATCACTGAATATAAGGTTGTCCTCTGCATCAACAAAATTGTTAGATATTATAACGACTTCTTCACAGCTTAAGGTATACAACAACAATTTTAAGTGCAATGTTTTTCACATACAATTTTTAGCATCTTCTTCCCAAAATATAATGTTTTTTTACTGTGACTGTCTGTTGCAACAACCACAAGTGATCTAAAACAGAGAGGAAAGTATGTTCTAGGCCACTAAACTTATTTTGAGGGGGTCAGCTAGGTACCCACTCTCCTAACTTGAAGATTTGAGTTACTAAAAACTAAAACATGGAATCCCCAGCGTCCAAGCCATATAGCACTTTCTCTCTTAACAATCCTGATAGAAAATGAAGCCTTTTTCGACTTGTTGTAGCTGGCGAATTGCTGCCAGCTGCTAGTCACTTGGAAACCAATTTTCTAGGAGTATATACTGAAAAGACAACTACAGCATACATGAGATTCAGTTTACTGGACCCACATGTTTTAAAATAAGGGGTCTGCCCGCTGCATACTAATATTCATAATTACACAGAATCATCCATCTGATGCGGCATGCTGGTGCTAATAGGAGGTGACCCACTTGATTTAGTTCTGACTTAAATGTGGAAATTAAGGGAACAATGACCTATTTGACACACTTGATAAAGTTTAGTGACCAGTGTGTAATTTACTCTAAAAGAGAAGAATAAATTACACAAAGAAAGTAGCGAACCAAGGCTTGTGCTGTTCTCGGGTCTGCCTTGTGAACTTCCGGCATCATCATTAGGAGAGCGTGGTCGCTTCTTTTTCCCACGAGATGATGATGATGATGATGAATATGAAGGCCATGGTTCTGCCATCTCACTTTGTTTACTGTCGCTTCCAATCTAAGTAGATGGCACGAGACAAATAAGACAAATGTTTGGCCAATCAGGATCCTCTGTTTTGCATCACCATCCTCTGTTCTGCTGCATCAGCAAAATGATAAGGCTGGTCACTCCAACTAAAAGTTCACAAACATTTGCAGTCAACGAGATTCCAAGAAGTTCGGAAAATTCTAGAGATGGATAATGAACAAAAACACGGAAACTTTTTAGAAAATTCAGAATACCAAGAAGAAGTGAGATACAGATGGTGCCATGCTCGAACATTTCAACTGAACTAGAATAACTTGATAGTTCACAAGAAAATGGAAAACCAGCATCAGGGGTGGACAAAGTTCTCCAGAAAGAGCTAGGTATAAGCTACCTGCAGTTTATTAATCTCTTCTAATTGGCCCCTAAATCTAGAACAGGTACAACATTTAACCATGTACAGAACCAATGGCTCTGTGCACCTACCCGATCTAGCTAGCAATCAGATCAAACACTAGGCAAAGAAATTCCACGCTGCAGCTAACACTAACTGACGGACAGAGATTGGATTAATAACCTGCTAGTTGCAACCGCAGGATCTCTGGCCTGCCGTGTGGGCGGCTCCCCGCGATGGATGGCCTGCCGTCCAGGGCAATTGCAGGCGGCCGGAGTTGCGACGGCGGTATCTTCGGGACACGCGGCGACCTTCCGTATCTCTTCGAGCTCTCCTGCCGTCAGCACACAATAACCAGCGGCGGCGGCGGCGGCGGCGGAATTGGGCTTAGGGCTGGGGATTCGTCGCGTGGCCTGGGGAACAGCAGAGAGAGAGAGAGCGAGAGGGGTTAATTGGGATTTATTTTTCTTCCGAGTAGTTTTTTATAAAAAGAATTTTTTAAAGAGCTAATTGCACTAGCGGTGCTTGAACTTGTCACGGATGTTTACTTTCGTGTTTGAACTTAAAAAATACCTCGAACTGATTCTAAAATATGGCATGAACATGCAAATATGATGCTAATCTCATTCATGATATATGAATGTGACAGCGTACATGACATGGCACCGGCCCACTATAGCGGCGAGACATGATTTACTAGGGTATTACATGTTTTTATGATTAGTGTGTCCTGACTACCAGTGCAGAATAAAAATTAGCACAAAATGTGCTCTGCAGAACTAAAATTTCTACATATATGTTTTAATAACCATTACACCCGTACCACTGACACAATTGATATGCACGACACGTCAAGACTATTAATCTATTTAACGCAAATGCTTGTAGTACTTAAATCAGGTCCGCCCAATGACCCATTGTGCACATATACTTTTTTAATGTGAACTTCTGTAAATTGAAATTGTAACAAATAAAAGTTTTTTTCAAATATTAGAGTGTTATAAATAATTATATCATGATATAGAAATATTCGTGTGCACATTTTTTTTTAAACTATACAATCACGGATTCTATTTAAGAATATTTACTTAATACAAAATTAAAATGTCAGTGAATACAAACATTTTTATACACACATGGCTTACATTAAATTATGAAACATATGGATAAAAAACTTTAGTAAATATTTATGAATATTCACTAGTGTATAATTCCACTAATGGCTTCTATTGATAATTTTTATATAAGATAAATATAATACACGAATGAATATTCATATAAACATTTTACATTTAAAATATGATTTTTTTGTAATTGTAGGGAATTGTACTAAAACATCATCCTAGTGAATTATAAAATGTGTGTATAATTATTCAAATATCATCCTTAGATTTATGAGATTTAATTTTAAAATTATTTACAAAATTTGAAAAAATATTTGGATTATCTTATAATATACAAACATTGTTATCATTCATATATATTATTTGTATTTTTTTATATAATACATGAATTTTCGAAAATTTAATTATTTAATTGATTTTATAATTGTTTTATTACTGCGATTATAATTTATAGACCTGTTACAAAACAAAGTACCCGTGAAGCTGGCCATTGGGTGCGGCCCATTAAGTATCACAAGCGTTACACACCTTAGTCATTAGAATGACGAGTTGTACTTGCCAACTCAATTTCTATGGTGGAATAGCTGGTTGAGGTTATAAGCGAGGTACATGTTTTCGATCAAATTCCAGAAATAAATTTTGCCAAATGTTTCTACAGTATTGACAGGCGGCCTCACTAGTCATAGAGCTATTAGTACCATTTAAATCTTATCTCGTCACTACACACTAGTAGAAAACAGGGCTTTGGTTCAGACCTGGCCAGCCCATTAGTCCCGGTTCAGTCACGAACCGGGACCCATGGGGGCATACGTCCCGGTTCGTGCGCCCAGGGCGCCGGCCGGGCCTCGTGGGGCACTGGTCCCGGTTCGTCTGGACCTATTAGTCCCGATTCCAGACACGAAACGGGACCAATGGGCCTCCACCCATTGGTCCCGATTCGTAGCTGAACCCGGGACTAAAGGTTGGCCATTAGTCCCGGTTCCAGCTACGAACCGGGACCAATGGATGGCGCTTCGTCTTCCCGCGCTTCGTCCCGAGGCGGTTTCTTTTCCCATGCGCGTGCGGCCTCCAAACATTGGTCCCGGTTCGTAGCTGGAACCGGGACTAAAGGATACATGTAGTCCGGTTCCAGCTACGAACCGGGACCAATGACGGCGCTTCGTCTTCCGCGCGCGCCCGACGAGCTTCCCATGCGCGTGCGGCGCGCGTTGGGAAGCCGCACGCGCATGGGAAGCTCGTCGGGCGCGCGTCGGACGAGCTTCTCAGGCTAGCTATAAGTAAACGAAGGGCGCCCGGGAGCACTTCCATCTCCGACTCCATCTCATCTCATCTTCCCTTCTCATCCCTCGCGCCCGACTTCTCGCCGCCATGTCGGGGTCGCCGCTACGATGGCCGTCCGACTCCGACACCCCGTCGGACGAGGACAATTCCGAAAGGCGCAAGTTTTGGGACCCGCCTCCGAAGCGGCGGCCTCGACAGCGCGGGCGACGATCGCGCGCCGCCGACGGCAGCCCGCCCCCCGCCGACGACCCGCTGGAACGGCTGGAGGCGCAGGAACTTCGTCGTGCCGATCGTGCGGAGAAGTCCCGCGCGAACCTGGCCAAGGCGAGGGCCAAGAAGAAGGAGAACAAGAGGGCCGAGATGACGGCGCGTGTGGAGGCGAAAGTCGCGTCGGAGGAGGCCACCAAGCGGGCGGCGCCCAGCGACGACGAGGGCGCAGGGACCTCCGCCAAGAAGCAGAAGATCGAGTAGTTTAGCTCTAGTCGTTAGATTAGACGCTTCTAGCTAGCTTCGATCTTCTGTAATAAAATATTATGAATTTATATATATATATATATTTGGTTTGTTAATCGTGATTGTTTTTTTTAATCGTGACATCATTGTTGTTTGTTAATCGTGATTGTTTTTTATTAATTGTTTGGAATTCAAAAAATTAAATCATGTGATATCAAGACCTAAGGGTTATAATGATTGATATCTTACTATTGTCAGGAAAACAACAAGTGCAGACTTGGAAACTAGGGGAGATAGAACCTGAAAGTTAAGCGTGCTCAGGCTGGAGTAGTGAGAGGAGGGGTGATTAGAGATTAAATTGTCAAATAATTCAAAGATTCGAAAATGAAAAATATCCAAAATTTTTTTCACAAAAAACAAATTTCGAAAAAAATCCTTTAGTCCCGGTTTTTAACATCACCGGGACTAAAGGTTCTCCAGCCCCCGCTCCAGCCGGCTTCCACGTGGAGGCCCATCTGTCCCGGTTCGTAACGAACCGGGACTAAAGGTCATGGGCTTTAGTAACGACCCTTTAGTCCCGGTTCCAGAACCGAAACAGAAGACCCTCTAGAACCGGGACAAATGGGCATTTTTCTACTAGTGTACAGTGACCCATTTTATGTATACGAATGAGGTTAGCACCATATATACACGTTTATGGCAAGTTTTAAAACTAGTTCGATGTATTTTTCAAGTTCAGGCACCAAAGTGAACATTTGTACCAAGTTCAAGCATCACGGGTGCGATTACCCGATTTCTAAACGTGTTACGTCACTTACACGCGGGACTCGTCCGGGACCAACTGTCCTCAACATAGCATCTTCTTTTCTCATCCTTGGGGAAAAAATCATTTACTCATTATTCTGGAAAAGTAGGGTCGTGATTGCTGCCCAAAACTTATTGCGAGAGTGATTAAGAAAATAATCCTGAAACCTGATATATTTCTGCATCAAACTAGATTCATGGTAAAAAAGATCTTGTTGCAACACATATCTCAAAGCATGTGTGTCTTCCTCGGCACAATATTTTGCACGGCGTTTGCCAAATCATGGTCTCATCCACATACAAAATAAAGATGATGATAACGATGAACAACGGCTGTACGTTTGGACTATGACGTCGTTGACTTATCATCCGAAGGCTCAGATATGTGCTCTCGCTTCACACAGAAATACCGGGTGGGATTAGACAGGGAAAAATACATATATTTGTTTTCCTTCAATATTGTAGATGGATTTAAGATGGGAAGAGAGAAAAGCAAATTTTGATTCATATCACACTCACATTGACATCCCTAAGTTGTGGAGTATATATAGGACTTCTATGCATCTCTTGTCTTTGTTAGCTCCTTTGTAGAAATGAAGAAAAAAAAGTGAGCATGGGATATATGTATTTTTTTGAAAGTAAAAGCATCTTTATTGAATTTAAAAGCAGTGTACAGTCGATATTACATAACCAGAGAGGTTGAGGGCAAGAAGTTTGGAAACATAGTGGCATGAATCCTGGCTATGATGAGAGGCATAGCAAACAAACTGAGGGAGAAGGCTCTGTTTTGCAATGTTGTGGGCCACACCATTGAGATCTCTTTTTATGTGAAAGACCAAACTTTGCGAAGAAAAGGTAGCTTGAAAGAAACCAGCCAAAGATGGTCTAATTTTCCATTGAATCTGACAGCTTCTGATGTCCCTAGAGGCATCCATTTTTGCCAAGGAGAGGCAGTCAGTGAGAAAGGAGGGATTCTGGATTTGAAGACATTCAACCACTTTGGCAGCCAAAAGAAGTGCTTGGGCTTCAGCTTCCAAAGGTGAGGAGGCGACAGGAGCATGTGCTTGCACATAGATGGAGACTTCCTGAAGATCCTGCAGAAAGGAAATGTAGATTCCAATACCTGTTCCCTGCTGGTTAGGAGGCAGACCACTAATTTTTGAGCAACAGTGGGCGGCATCCGAGAAGATTTTAGGCCCTGAGATTAGCAAGTCAGAGGAAATTGTGTTGCCGGGAGTTGGCATTCCTGCATCAAGGGGGGGAGAGTTCAGATTGTCGGCAGAGGAGGAAGAATTGTGCAACCCGCCAGTGGCCAGAGATCCTGCTTGATCGAGTTGATTGTTGTTATGTTCCTGCAAAAAGTTAGTCGCTGCCAGCTTGGAGAACTCTTCAATTGCATTGACAGCCGTCATGATGTGATGTGGCTGAGTCATCGTTTTCCTGAAAATGGCATCATTCCTGTCTTTCCAAATACACCAAAGAAACATTAAAATGTTAGGCAGTTTGGCTTGAGGATGATTGGAGTTAAGCATGGCCGAGAACCAAGCTGTCATGGTAGTGTCCGAGGTGAAGAAGTTATGAATAACCATATTCCAGGGAGGTAAAAACCAAACAGCTCGAGAGAAGGGACATAAAAAGAACAGGTGAAACTCATCTTCTTCCATGCCACATCTGACACAAAGATTAGAGATGTGAATGGAAAAACGCCCAGCTCTGCTCCCAGTAGGCAAAGCTTTCCTGAGAAGCCTCCACGCAAAAGTTTTAATTTTCGGAATGAGAGACTTGTCTTTCCAGATTTTTTTGAGTAATTGCTTTGTAGCCGTAGCTAGAACAGCCGGCCTATTCCTGGGGTTTGAGTTAATGTCCTGCAAACAAAGCTTATAAGTGGATTTGGAGTTACAAATTCCAGAAGGAGTAAGGTTCCAGCAAAGAATGTCAGGGCAATCATCATGAATAATGGGAGTGGTAGGAATGTCGTTCGCAAGCGGCTGCTGAAAGGTAGAGTTAATCAGCGCAATATTCCAATTTCTAGTGCCAGCATGCCATAAATCTGCAACGATAGCAGGGTAATTATAAGGGGGTGTGTGGATAATCAGGTTGTCATGAACAGTATGCCATTGAGAGCACCAAGGGGAGCTCCAAATGGAGCTATTTCCCTGGGTAATTTGAATTGAAGAGTTGGCAGTGAGCTTGGGCATGATTTTTAAAATAGAGGACCAGAAGCCAGATTTCGGGACATTCGTAGCAGCTTTCCATATAGAAGAATCATAGAAATATTTGGATTTGAGTACCTTGTATAAGTGCGTAGTTGGATCATTAGCAATTCTCCAAGCAGATGCTAAAAGCAGTCCTTCATTGATAGCTTGCAAGTTCCTGAGGCCCAACCCACCGTCTTCTTTAGGTAAGCAGATGTCTTTCCAAGCTCTGAGACATAAACTCTTCCCTGCAAAATTATCTCTAATACCTGACCACCAAAAAGTTCTGATGATCGCAGTGAGTTGAGTGATTTGCTTTTGAGAGAATAAAATGTTGGACATGAAATACACAGGAATAGAAGAGAAAACTGATCGAATGATCTCAATACGAGCAGCGTGCGAAAGCATGTTGGCTTTAAAGGAGGGGAGTTTATTTCTGAATTTATCAATGACAAAGTTGTAAGCCGAGGATCTATTTTTAGCAGGTAAAATGAGTGGGTGCCCCAAATGAACAAAAGAAGCATCCATGTCAGGAACTTGAAAGAGTCCCTTAATTTGCAACTTAACCGGGTTGGGTGTTTTCTTACTGAAAAGAATGGAGGATTTCGTCCAGTTGGGAATCTGCCCAGAACCTGCACAAAAATGTTGGAGCACATTGTATATTGTTGTAGCTTCCTGCAGATTAGCTTGACCACAAATAATTAAGTCGTCAGCGAAAAGTAATGAGTGGATGGGGGGGGGCAGCTGGGTCCCAAGGAAATTCCATGCAGGTTGTTAGTTTGAAGAGCTTCATTAAGACCAATGGATAGTTCATTAATAGCAAGGACAAATAAGTACGGAGATAAAGGGCATCCTTGTCGTATACCTCTGCTGCTTTTGAATCTTTTTGTCGGCTGGCCATTAATGATGACAGAGAAAGTAGGGCTCGAAATACAGGCATGGATAAGGTTGATGAAATGACCATGCAGCCCTTTACGTACCAGGGCCGCAACTATGAAGTCCCATTCTATACGATCAAAAGCTTTAGCCAGGTCAATTTTTATCATGAAAGCTTGATGGTTCCAAGAGGACAAACTGAAAGAGTGGGTGATTTCTTGAGCAATGATAATATTATCACTAATTCTTCTACCTTTGATGAAAGCTTGTTGGGCATGATCGACATGGTCAGGAAGATGAATTTTGAGTCTATTAGCAATGGCTTTGGCAATAATTTTATAAACAACATTACAGAGACTAATTGGCCTAAAATCAGTAGGCAACAGAGGAACCAACTTTTTAGGAATAAGAGCAATGTTCGTGTCCGCAATGTGAGGGGGAATAATAACAGAGTTAAAGAAGTTTTGAACCAGAGTGGTGATCTCGTCTCCAATCCAACTCCAGGCTGCTAGGTAGAATTCAACATTGAAGCCATCAGGACTTGGGGAAGCATTGCGTTTCATTTCTTTTAAGATCTGCAAAACCTCATCTTTAGAAGGGAGAATGTAAGTTGGGTCCTCCTGTTGATCCGGGAGGTTAGTATTAGCAAAAGGGGTAGCCGAATTGTCATTGGAGGAAGCAAATATATGATTGAAGTAGTTGACAAAGGTGTTGGCAATCATGTCAGGTTTCTGGTGGGTAACATTGTTTTCATCCGTGATAGCAAGAATGGTGTTTCTCTTTCTTCTCTTAAGAACCGCCCTGTAAAAATATTGGGTATTTCTGTCACCTTTAGTCGCCCATTGTTTCTTACCTCTCTGTTTGTAGAAGGTATCCATCTTTGTGAGATTCAAATCGTATCTGCGAGATAACGTGGCTTCCAATGCGTGATCTTGCAGGTTTGGGGGTTGCATTTGAATGCGATTGATATGTTTTTCGATGTCTGCTTGCTCTTGCTGCAGAGGCTTTTTCTTTCTGCACCATTTCTTCAGAGAAGTAGCAAGCTTATTAGTTTTTTCATGGAAAGAATTGTGAGAGCCACAGTTTGCCCACACATTTTTAGCAACGTCTAGGAAGTCATTTTCCAGAAGCCACCAATTTTCAAACTTGAAGGACTGCTTTGGCCTGGCAAAAGTACCATCAGTGGAGAACAAAATAGGCGCATGGTCACTGAGAATGATAGGCAGATTCAAAACTTTAGAATTCGGATGCGCAGCAAGCCATTCAACATTCACTAAGCAGCGGTCCAGCCTCTGATAAATGGGGCTGGAAGAATGCATGCTATTGCGCCAAGTATAAGCCGGACCACTATAGCCTAAATCAAACAAACCACAGTTTTTCAACAAAGCATGAAACTTAGACATACGGTTCATATTAGGATTACAACCATTAAACTTGTCTGCATCATAAAGGATGTCATTAAGATCACCCATAGCAACTACAGGTTTGCCTGGATTTTGATGAACAAAGGAGGCAACCTTAGACCATATATCACTAGTGTTGCGGTGATAGGGGTCCCCATATATACAAACCAAACAGAATTGGGTTCCTAACGCTACGTCGGTGGCGATGGCGAGAATATAATGGAAGCTAGCGTCATGTATATTGATACTAAGCGAGTCCGTCCACATGAGCCAAAGGCCACCCGAGGTACCTCTAGAGGGAACAACAAGAGCATTAGTAACATCAAAACGATTGACAAGATCAGTTTGCAGAATTTTAGAGGATTTGATTTCCGAAACAAAAGTTACCTAAGCACGAGTAGAACGGATCAGATTGGCCAGGAACATCATTCACCTATTGCCGAGGCCCCGGCCCATGCCCCGGCAGTTCCAGGCGATGGCTCTCATGGGGACAGAGGCGCGTTTGGGCCACGCGCCGCCGCCCGCCCATCCATAGAATTGTCTCCGGCTTGATGATGCCACTCAGTCGCTTGCATAGCTTGTCCAAGTTGATCCTGTCCCCCAAAGATAGGAACGCCTCTAGCAGAGGAGCTATGGAGATCTTCAGCTTCCAACGAGGGCTCATCTCTGGTGCTATGAGTGTGAGGATGAGAACTGAAATCCAAGTGGTGGAGGCGATCAATGCCAGGAGGAGAGAAAGCCCCCTCCCTAGAGTCAACAGTACCACTGCTAGCCCCCGGCGAATGCGCCCCAAGAAGACAGGGGTCGTAGCTTGCAGGGGAGTTGGTTCCATGAGCCACAGCCTGTCCGCCAGCGAGAGGAGTGCCGGTGCCGCCCATTTGTGCCAAAGCTGTGCTCTAGTTTCTGCGCAGATAATGGCGACGCCCCACCTCCACGGGTGGTGAGTGAAGCTTGTGGGTGGAAGAACCAGAGCGAGTCCGATGTACCTTGTGGATATTGGTGCGAAAAATTCCAGCTCCCCCATGCGGAGCCCTGTCCCAACGGCTGCTTCGACGTCCGCCGCCGCCCCTCTCAGAGGAAGAGCCGCCGGTAGCCTGGGACCCAGGGGCTCCAGCAAGAGTGGCGGCATGAGGTCCTCCATCTCCACCAGCTGAGCCTCCAAGTCCTCCGGCTGGAGGGGAGGGGGAGGAGGGACCTCCGAGCCGCGGATCCGGAAGGACGGCAGACTGAGCGCCGGCCATGGCGCCGCACCGCCCGGAGGAGGCCCGAGCAAGCCCGGAGCAGAGCCTGATCCTGGACGGGGCGAGCTCCCGGGGCGGAGAGCGCCCGGCTCATCCTCAGCTCCAGTTCGCGTCCAGACATACGCAGAGATGCGCTTGGACGGTGGAAGCGCCGCCGACGGGAGCTTGAGGCTGGCTCTTTTTTGCTGAGCAGATCTTGTGGGGGTGGGATGAGGTGCAATGTGAATGGGCACAAAGGTAGCCGGCTGCTGGGGATTAAAAGGGAGGGGGTGAGTTGGTTCCCTTCGTTGCTGATCATCAATGGGAGCATTAATCCTCTGAGCAGATTGCACTGTGTGAGTAGACTGCATTTCAGATAGTTGAGTGTTTTGCATCCTTTGAGTAGTGGGGAACTGAGTAGGAGCAGCAGGCATTGAAGAAGTGGCGCCAGTCTGGTGGAACTGAGATGGAGTGGTATTTTGAACCACCTGGGTTGAAACTGGAAGCTGGCCCATTGCAGGCCCAAACTGGTAGTTGAGAATGTTCTGCTCTTCAGAGTGTCTGAATAGCACATCTTGTAGCAGGCCAGTGGATGGCCCTGGAAAGAACATGCCATGCTGAGTGTTGAGGGGTAAAATGGTACCACCTTGAGACAAGGCCTGGGTGCATTGAATGCTCACCCCCCTGGCTGGCCTGACAGGCTCTGTATCCACTTGACTAGTGGTGTGAATAGGGGTGGTCAAGGACTGTGACATCGCAGCAGGCACGGACGGCTGAATGGGGGCTGCAAGGGGCAAGTGCTGCGGATTAGGTGAGGCATTGATTAATCCTGTATGCTGATGAGGTTGTTGCGGTCCAGTACTAGTGTGCTCCATTCTCCTAATCTGATCATTGATCTGCTTCATGGAGAGTTATTTGTTCTGATGGCTGCTGCTTCGCTGATGCTCAGAGATCTTTTCCTTGCCCTTGGGTTGATTCGTACTGTGTGATTGGATTCTAGGAATATTGGAATTGGTGGCTGGGTGTAGCTGCTGGAGTAAATTCTGAGAAGCTGGCTCTGCAGAACGAGGGACAAGATCTGCATTGGTGACCCAAGGACCAAATCTCTCAGGCTGGAGCTGGTTGTCTGAAATGTGCAGACTTCCCCTTGACATGAGCAGCTTGCTTCTTAAGTCGCAGTTTTGCACATTGTGAAACATCATCCCACAAAAAGAACATATCTTACCTATCCTTTCATAAAACAAGAAAGCCCAATCCGAGTAATCCTTGGAGTATGTAATCCATACCTTATCTCTTGTTCTTTTGCTGACATCAAACTGCACCGTGCCCCAAATGTACTCTGCTCTCGCTGTAAGCATGTTTGAGTTGAAGGGATGAAATTTAGAGATCTTGCCCAGAGCATTGAGTATACCCTCAAGAAGTAGACGATTCCTGCAGTTTCTAGGCACTCCATAGATCCTGACTGTGACATATATGTGCTGGAACTTGTAATCTTGGATGTTGCCGCTACAGTTGTTAGCATCGACCCACTCAAGCAGAAAATTATCAGACCCCATGCTCCATGGCTGACGAGTGATAACAAACATCGCTGCATTGAAAGATTGAAAGTGAGCCAGAAAGATGAACTTGCCAAGCTGAGTGATGTTATGATAGTTGTTTCTCCAAGCTCTCTCCATGGATTGCTTCACTGACTGCAGAGTGACGTCGCGGGCTTGAGTTTCAGAGGCAGTGAGCTTCATCATAATCTTGAACTCTGCTTCTTGGGTCTCTTCCTCTGGCTGTTGTTGCATCTGGATATGAAAGACATTGGGTTCTCCAAGAGAGAGAGATTCCATGTTCAACTGGTCAAGCACATCTTCAAGATTTACTGCTTGTGCTCCAGGATCTGGTGGACGGAGTAGTGGCTGGGTGGTCTGTGGTTGAGGTCTTTCTTGGTTTCCAGAGTTCTCCATTGCTTTCTTCCAGTGCGAGATAGACTGCAAAAAAGGGGGCGGAGGAGACGGGGGTGTTAAATAGCGGAGGAAGCACCGAGAAAACTTACCGGTAGCGGGATCCAGAGGTGGAGTTGAGCGGCGGGGGACAGGTGTTGGGGCGCTAGAGCGGCGCCGAGCAGGGATTTGCCTAGGGCGGCGAGGAGGAGGAGGAGGGAGGGGAGGAGAGCGGCAAGGAGCCAGACGAGTCGTCATTCTTCCCGGGCGGCCATAGTTGGTACAATTGACATGCTACTACTAACTACCGCATGGGATATATGTTGAGCAAGTCATTCAAAAAATGTTGACTTCATCAAGCAATATGGACTACATAATCATGGAACCATCTTACTTGCATGTTTTATGTTAGTCCCCAATTTTTAAAGTAGAAAAACTATGTACACAATACTAGGTGGAATTGCACGCAATGATACATGTGGTTGTAATAGCAGGGATAAAATGCACCGTTGCGTGCGTTCATACAAAAATGCCATCCAAAAAAATGAGGTCTAAATCTCCTTAATTTGAATGAGTAGTTAGGATGCCCATAGAATATATATAACTTACTTAATTTGAATAAAACAAGATTGTGATGTCACTTACACGCGGATTCAAAAATAGTATATCCTAGCGTTGAGATTAATCGAGCCCATTCGAAACTCATTATTCCATCAAATTAGGTCCATCCTAGAAAAGTCTTGTGGCAACGCAGATCTCAAAGCATATATGTCTTACTCTACACAATGTTTTGCACGTCAATACCCAATCTCAAACCTTGTCAACATACAAAATATAAAGACAATGGTGATGATGAATAGCGGATGCTGCTTTGGACTATGACACCGTTCATTCATCCTCTGATGGTGTAGACATGGACTCACGCTTCACAAAGGGAGCGACGGACCAAATGGACTCATGGCACCAAGGAGCGAAATGGCGGGAGATGCAAGCAAACCTTTTTGGGACGGAGGGAGTAATTGTTTTGCTCCACTATCTTAAATGGACTTAATTAAGATCGGTTGAGAGGGGGCAAACCTAAATTCATATCACACTCACATTGACATCCCAAGTTGGTGGAGTATATATAGAACTTCGACACATCTTTTGTCTTTGATAGTTCTTTTTAGACAGAAAAATTAAATGTGAGCACAGGGGTATGTATTGAGTAAGTCATTCATGAAATGTATATTTATTCAAGCAGTTGGACTGCCAAATAATGTGATTATCCTACTTGCATGTTTAGGTTAATTAGTCTCCAACTCTCAAGTAGAATTGACTTTGGTTTGGAGTGCCGTATACCATCGCTGACTTTCGTTGTTGGGTGGGAAAGTAGGCTACATTCTAGAGCTTTGTCTGTCAGCAATGGCGAGGGGAGCGAAAGGTGGAAGATGACCAATGATGAAAGGAACCATCGGCTATCACTTCGATTTATACACCTAGACTAATCAAGTCGTGTTCCCATAATTCACGACGTGTGCCCATGACTAACCTTAGAGCAAGTACAATAGTGCCTAGTCAGCTGGCTATAAGGAATTAAATAATATATTTTTGCTTAGTTGGAAGAGAGAGAAGAGGAGAGAGAAGAGAAGCGGACTACTAATTAGTAGCCAGCTGCAACACGTGCTCCTAGGCACTTTGTGAGATAGACATATGGGCCATATATTGCTAAAGTAATATTTCTTATAGTCTTTCTATTATATTTGTTAACTATAATATTAGCTATAGATGACATGACATCTCCTTATAGCCAGCAGCTGGCTATACTATTAACCATGCTCTTAGTCAATCCAATAGAACCATGGTATCCGTGGGAAATGAGTCGTAATGATGATGGTCCGGCAACCCACACGGCCATTGTGTTGTCTAATCGCATTAACTGCACCAGGCGATTCCACGTGGCTTACGTAGGGCGGGTGCTACTTTGTATTTCTGTTTGACCTGACCAAGATGCATAGGACCATCATGCCTATTCGGTCATTGGTCCGAGATATGGACCACTCTTGCTAGACACGATGCCCAGGATGACCTGATCAAGGATTCACGTCTATCCTATGATTCGGTTTGCAATATGTATTGCATGGGCAAGCTCGTATGATGTGTTTGACTCAAATGCAAGAACTCATGGTGTGTCGACCAATGTTGCTACTGCCATGCCACATATAATATCAAAGTGAGAGGAATGACCTAGGATCCAGTTCGATGTGTGATAAAGATCGACAACTGAAAAGGCTTAGATCATGTTACACATTGTCATAAATATTCAGATCATGTTATAGATTGTTATTATATGTATTTTGTTACCTATTTTTCCAAAATCTAATCGATGTCCTTGCTAAGACCATCAATTTACAAAGGATCACAATGCCAGGTACACTGCTATCTAGCTAATAAGTTGTTGCTCTGGAAAAAGACCATGATCACAAGACTTATGTCATAATCATTCACGCAAAAAAAAATCGTCTAAGAATTATTAGGCCAAGGATTAGCTATTTTGAACGTCTCTTTTTAGCAAAGGCTTTAAATGCATATTCAAACTTTGTTTGGATATGCACTATGACAATCGACTTATAAAATGAGTATATTTAGTAATCAACATGATTTTGTGGGGATACAGATCCGCTCAACCAAGGGACGAACATACATGCGGGAGGGGCGAGTGTAGGAAAACCACACTAGTGGAGAGACCCCCCTTTCGTCCAGCCCAAAAACGGCATCGCTCCCGGTTCA
Organism: Bromus sterilis; assembly: GCA_950022295.1. Lineage (NCBI taxonomy): Eukaryota > Viridiplantae > Streptophyta > Magnoliopsida > Poales > Poaceae > Bromus > Bromus sterilis. The sequence continues at coordinate 297,067,004 of OX465601.1, read as the reverse complement.
TTTCAGAACCGGGACCGATGCCACGCAACGGTCCCGGTTTGTCTGTATTGGGCAACGGTCCCGGTTGTTTCCACAAACCGGGACCAATGCCTCGCAGTGCGCCACGTGTGCATATATAGTGGTCTTTTCACTATTCACGAAGTTATTGTAATGGTTAATTATATGACGCAGATCGAAGCACGGATGCGATGGATGTACAGCGATCAACGCGGGTCCGAGTTTATTACAACCCTGCATACATTTCTCGATGTGGCTAATGCAAACAAAGTGGATAATTTTATGCCTTGTCCCTGTATTGACTGTCGGAACGTGGCGAAGTACTCTTCCTCGAGAACACTTCAAGGCCACCTGCTTCGGAGAGGTTTCATTCCCGGATATTATTGTTGGTCCAAGCACGGAGAAAGAGGGGTTAGGAAGGGAGACAATGAAGAAGAGGAGGATGATGATAGCTATCCTATGTCCCCTGAAGAATTCAGTGACACTGCAATGGAGACAATGAAGAAGATGGAGATCCTCGAGGTGACAATGAAGAAGAACAACGGGCATCGGATGAGACCGCTGATGGTCTTGGTCGGGTCATTTCTGATGCAAAGCGAGACTGTGAAACAGGAAAAGAGAAGGAGAAGTTGGAGACCATGCTAGAGGATCACAAAAAGCCCTTGTACCCAAATTGCGAAGATGGCAGCACAAAGCTCGGTACCACACTGGAACTGTTGAAATGGAAGACAGATTTTGGTTGTTCTGACAAAAGATTTGGGAAGTTACTGCAAATAATGATGTCGAAGCTTCCACCGGATAACGAATTGCCCGCGACAACACACGAAGCAAAGAAGGTTATCTGCCCTCTAGGATTAGATGTGCAGAAGATACATGCATGCATTAATGACTGCATCCTGTACCACGGTGAAAAGTACGAGAGTATTGATAAATGCCCGGTATGCACTGCGAGTCGGTACAAGATCAGACAAGATGACCCTGGTGATGCTGAGGCAGATGACGAGCCCCCGAGGAAGAGGGTTCCTGCCAAGGTTATGTGGTATGCTCCTATAATACCCCGGTTGAAACGTCTGTTCAGAAACAAGGAGCATGCCAGGTTGCTGCGATGGCACAAAGAAGACCGTAAGAAAGACGGGAAGTTGAGACACCCCGCTGATGGGTCGCAGTGGAGAAAAATCGAGAGAGGCCACTCAGACTTTACAAATGAAGCAAGAAACTTATGGTTTGGTCTAAGTACAGATGGCATGAACCCTTTTGGAGAGCAGAGCTGCAGTCATAGCACCTGGCCTGTGACTCTATGTATCTACAACCTTCCTCCTTGGTTGTGCATGAAGCGGAAGTTCATCATGATGCCAGTGCTCATCCAAGGACCGAGGCAACCCGGCAACGACATTGATGTGTACCTAAGGCCATTAGTCGATGAAATTTTGGAACTGTGGGCCAAACCAGGTGTACACGTGTGGGATGAGGACAAACAGGAGGAATTTGACCTGCGAGCGTTGCTTTTCGTAACCATCAATGATTGGCCCGCTCTTAGTAACATTTCAGGACAGTCAAACAAGGGATACAATGCATGCACGCACTGTTTAGATAAGACTAAAGGTATATATTTGGATAAATGTAAGAAGGTTGTGTACCTGGGGTGTCGTCAATTTCAGCCGCCCAATCATATCGTGAGAAAGAAAGGCAAGCATTTCAAAGGTGAGGCAGATCACCGGAAAAAGCCTAAGCTCCCTAAAGGTGCTGATGTATTTGGTATGGTGAATGACCTAGAAGTAATCTTTTGAAAGGGTCCTGGCAGTCAATCTGTTCCGAAAGACGCCGTTACCGGACACGCGGCCATGTGGAAGAAGAAATCTATATTTTGGGAGCTACCCTATTGGGTAGACCTAGAGGTCCGTTCTTCAATCGACGTGATGCACGTGACGAAGTCAAAAGATACACCAGAAGCACGGGAGGACCAGCAACGTATGAAAGATCCATACCACAGACATACTGATAAAAGGCGTCTAAGCAGCTACGCTCTTACCAAAGCAGAGAAGGAAATCTTTTTTGAATGCCTTAGAAGTATCAAGGTCCCAGCAGGCTTCTCGTCAAATATAAAGGGAATAATAAATATGGCAGAGAAAAAAATTCCAGAACCTCAAGTCTCATGATTGCCACGTGATTATGACGCAGTTGCTTCCGGTTGCATTGCGGGGGCTTCTACCAGAAAATGTTCGAGTACCCATTGTGAAGCTATGTGCATTTCTCAATGCAATATCTCAGAAGGTAATCGATCATGCAAGTCTGGAAAGGCTACAGAAGGATGTGGTCCAATGTCTCGTCAGTTTTGAGTTTGTACACGAAGTGCATCCAGTTTTTGTCGTAATCCTCTCAACTTTTGCACACATGCTAATGTGGATCAAATGATGATACCATGCCAAGTTTCAACCTTTTATGAGTTCAGTTGCAGTGCTTTCCAATTACATGGTCATTTAGCTCAAAATAAATCATTAAATGCATGAAAAATAGCAAATGAAGTCAGAAAGGTTTGAAATTTTAGTATGTGGCTTTGAATGGTGCATGTTGAATGCAAAAAAGTCTTGAGTTGAAATAAGTTTAGAAAAATGAAATGCCTTTGAAACAGATGAGTTTTCGTCTGAAACCCTCTTACTTTGAAAGGGATGGTCCAGTTTATACACGAAGTGGATCCAGTTTTTGTCGTAATCCTCTCAACTTTTGCACACATGCTATGTGGATCAAATGATGATACCATGCCAAGTTTCAACCTTTTCTGAGTTCAGTTGTACTGTTTTCCAATTACAAGGTCATTTAGCTCAAAATAAATCATTAAATGCATGAAAAATAGCAAATGAAGTCAGAAAGGGTTCAAATTTTAGTATGTGTCTTTGAATGTTGCATGTTTAATGCAAAAAAGTCTTGAGTTGAAATAAGTTTAGAAAAATGAAATGCAATAAATATTTGAAAATGCATTTTTAATTGAAAATAGTAAAATTGTATAGTTAAAATAGTAAAACTGTATAGTTAAATAAATATTTTTGAAAACAAAAAATGGTTTTGGATTAGTTAATTAAATTGAAGCACTTTTGTTGTTAAAAGTTTTTTCAAATTCCAAACAAAAAATCTTTTTAAATTGAAACACCTAACTAATTAAAAAAGAAAATAAATTTGAAAAGGGCGGGAAGATGAAAAGATTGCATAAAAAGGGCCATCGATCCCGGTTGGTAGCACCAACCGGGACCAAAGACTCAACGGTCCCGGTTGGTGCTACGACCCGGGATTGTTGGCCCGGGTCGTAGCACCAACCGGGACCGTTGAGTCTTTGGTCCCGGTTGGTGCTATCAACCGGGACCGATGACCCTTACTATGTACGGGCGCATCTCTTCTTCCTCCCCCAACTCCACCAAATCTCGTGGACGCTAAGGAAAACGCGCGGAATCTCGTCAGACGCCGGCAGGCTGCCCGATTCGCCGCCGTTCGCCTCGTCGTTGGCCGGCCCGCGCACGCACGCCCGCAGAAGGAATCGAGGCGTGGAGCTTGACAGCAACGCCTGCGACTCCGTCTTCAACCTCGAGCCGGCGAGCACCTCCGACGAATTCGCGTCCGCGTCCGCGCTGTCATCGCCCCCGCACACGAGGAGCCCGTCCAGCCACACCGGGCCTTCTCCGAACCGCTGCCACCTCCTGCCCACTCTGCGGTGAGCTTCCCGCTCGGTTGCCCCCTTTTCCCCTTCGTTTTGGCCAGTGGCCATGGACGGCGTGCCCTACTACTAGGCGGCGTGTGCGCGCTCGCCGTGCTCCCTCCGCGCTTGGCCGCGCCGTCTTGTGCGCGCGTGCGTGGTCACGCGCCCCCGGCTGCCTGCCCGCGCCCTCGCAGCTCACCGTGCCTCCCCTGCTTCGCCGGCGTGGGCGCCGTAGACAGGCGAGAGGGTTAAACCCCCCCTAATCACATGTTAGGAGATAACCCCCCTGTTGTTTAACTGTTAGTTGAATCTGGGTCAATTACATGTGGGTCCTACCCCCTAGTTAGTCTGTAATTAAATTAAGTTAGAAATAAACCCCCCCCTTAGTGGATGACAAATGGCCCCCCTTGGTATTTAGATTAAAAGAAATTGGAGTTTATTGCTATGTATGACAATGTGACCCCACCTGTCAGGGTTGACTAGTCAACCAGTACTGTTTTAGATAATGTTTGATTTAAATAATAAAAGAAATTCAGAAAATGAATTAAAACTGATTAAAAATTTGAAATTTAATATCTAATAAACCGTAACTCCGATGAAATTAATTTATATATCAGAGTTGATCAGAAAAATATGCCGGTTAAGAATACGCTATCCGTTCGTCAACCACACCCCCCTAACGCACCGAACACCGACACCCCCCTCTCGAGCCGTCTGTCGGTAATTTCCGGTACCGATAACGGTTGCCCGGATCGAAAAACTTTGTATATCAAAGTTGCTCAGAACGGATCAACGATTACAAATACGCTACCCATACGCTCACCGCACCCCTCTAAAATACCGAACATTGAACCACCCCCCTCCGGACCGTCTGTCCGATGATTTGTCCGGTACTGTAAAAGTACCCGGATGATTTGTCCGCATGCAGTCCCACTCCCATATGCTTATTTTCATTTGATTATTTTCATTATAATAGCCTGCAATTCTTAATTTCCAGATACTATGGATCCAATATTTCGTAGAGATGAAAATGAGGAAAACTTGCTTCATGATATGATCAACGAAAATGAAGGTCAAGATGTCACCCGCCGGTTTCTGAACGATTCCGGTGAGGGAGACGAGTCTCTCCACCGAGAAGAAGCATAGAACGGGAGACAAGCCGGCTCCGGCGGAACCTTTAATCTCGAAAACACCGGCGAGGTTGATTAAAATGTTCATTAAAATGCAGCTTTATATGTACATGCATATATTAACACTCTTTCTTCTTTTAGCCCTCCGGATCCGGATCCGGCCATTCCTCCGCAAGACCGAAACGAGGCCCAACCAAAAAGTTGGATGACAGTGTGAGGTATAGGATCGAAGAGGTCGGTCCAGACGGCGAACCGTTAGCTCCGGACGATGTGAAGAAAAAATTTGTGAAGGCATGCGGAACTCTCGTGAGGGACAACATCCCGATCACCATTCGAGAATGGATGCAGCCAAAGGACCCTACAATCTCGTTTGTGTGCGACACCATGAAAGACAGGCTTTGGAACATGCTCATGCATAATTTCCTCCTGCGGATGCCAGAGGTGGATAATCCAGCTCAGGAGGCGGCAGATAGACTGGAGCTAGAGGCTAGAGTCAAGAAGTTTGCTCTCAGCAAGATGGCCGAGCAATTCAAGAATTGGAAGAAAAACTTGTACCTAAAATTTGTCAAGGTAGACAAGACTCCGGATTTCGAACACGGCTATGGTAAGATAAGAGAGCAGTGGAATGATTTTGTGGCGTAAAAGAAATCGGAGTACGCGCAGCAAAGGTCTGAAATAAATCAGATGAATGCCGCTAAGAAGATTTACCACCATAAAATGGGGCCTGCTGGCTACGCCGGTTGCATGCCTAGGTGGGAGGCAATTGAGGCCAAGTATTTTGATGCCGGGATCACTCCAGAGCCTACAACATGGAACGAACGGACAAGAAACTGGTTTTACGGCCATGGGGGCACGTTGGACAAAGATGGGAAGGCAATATATAACCAGTCACACATAGATGATCCCCTGCTGCCCATCGAAGATATTAGAGATGCAGTACGTGATATTGAAGCAGGACGGTTCATTCCTGATAGAGAGGACGACGAGCTCACACGCGCCCTAAAAAATAAAGAACACCCAGGACGAGCACGAGGCACGCCAGGCTCCAAGTGTTGGAAAGTTGCCTTCCCTTCGGAAAGCAAGAAATATCCAGATAAAAGCCATCAGAGGAGGAAGGAAAGGGAGGCAGCTGAGAAAGCGGCGGCTGAGAGAGAGAAAGCGGCGAATGAGGCTGAGAAAACGGCTACCAAAGAGCAGTTGCGTAATGTAGAAGAAGGCTTAAAGCGGGCAGAGGAGCTGATCGACAGACTTAGCCAGCAAAGTGGCGGCCAACCTCAACAGCTCTTGTTAGAAAGTGCATTCGATGCTACCGGCGCCCCATCGAATCGGAAAAGCTCCCAAGCTTCCACGCAGCTCCAGCAGGATGATGATGATGCACTGACAACGGCTGCTCCTAAACGCTACCCAGTGGATTATATCACGGAGAGCACACGTTGTGAGCTTAAGGTGCAAGTGCTGAACTTAAAGGTGACGGTGGCGGTCGGCATGGCCCTATCAATCCCGGAGAAACCAACTTATCATTGCAACCCGACTCCAGAAGGGTACGCTGTCGTCATGGTGGATGATGTGATGGATGATTATGAGGAGCTGAAGCTGGACCACCCTGTAGGTGAAGATAGGGAGCTGACTGAACTAGGAGAAGCCAAAAAGGGGAGTGTTCTATGGCGAAAGGAGCACATCGTGCTTCCAAATTATGTGCCGCCAAGGTCACCCACTCTTCAGAAGAGCAATCCACCTTCGCCGCCACGTGACCATTCTTCACCGCAACCATCGCCTTCACCGACTCACCACTCTCCGGCTCAGCCGTCTCCACCGTCGCCTCAGGCATCTCCACCATCGCCTCAGCCGTCTCCATCTCCTGAGCCTCAGAGCCAGAAGCGGAAGCGTACCTATAATAGGAGGGGCAGCAGCAGCAAGAAATCACCAAAACGTAAGCGATCACCCCTCCCAAAAGTTCCTCATCAGAATATGAAGAAGCTACCCGGAGAGATGACACCTGAGGAACTGGAAGTGTCCGCAAAAATGTCTTATGAAAAGTGGAAGATTGCTGTGGCCAACAAGAAGAAGTCGATAGAGCCATTGTTCCCGCGCACCCCAGAAGATCACGCCGCGTGCGTGGAACTGAAGAATAAGCTTCACAACCCCATACCGCTCACATCAGACTATGAACGCTCTATTACAAAGTCGGCTGAGGCAAAAGAGCGGAGAGTCGGAAAAGAGATTGCCCAGCTCGGACTACAGAAAGAACAATCGATCGAACCGCTCAAAGTGCACACTTGGCCGCGCCCCCAGCAGCATCAGGTCGATGCGTATGATCCGAAGAAAGATCCGCAGTTGATAAGACAGTACGGAGAAAAAGCCCACGCAGTAGGACTGTCTATTACTGATTACCTGAGCCGTCTGGATGAGTTCGAGACCGGCCGGAACGACGAGGAATTCGTACCGGCATACCAATACCGACACGGGTATCCTCTCGTCAAACCCGAGTTAGTCAACGATCTACTCACAAAGATGCGAAAATTGCATGACTGGTACATGGAAAAATCTGCTAAATCCAAAAACTGGATCTACGCTAAATTTCAGAACGAGCATTACGGGCATGGACAAGGCTTCGATCTGATTGAATTCTCAGAATTATTTCAGTTTTACAATGGAGACGCCATCGACAAATCTATCGTCAGTGCATATTGTCTGTAAGTACCATTAATTTCAGTGATCAAGCCTTTCTAGCTCAGCTCATTCGTTTCATGTACAATCTTACACTCATCACTAAACTAATTATATATGCAGAATGAAGATTCTCGAATGCAAGAAAGGACAAATCTATGACATTGGGTTCGTTGACTGCCAGTTCGTTCATGAAAGAACTCTCAAAGAGAAGCCCAACCAGACAGAGAACAACTTGTTGCAATCGTTGACGTATTTCGGCACAAGAAGGGAAATACTATTTCCTTACAACTTCGAGTGAGTGTTACTGTCTCGCACACATTCTATTTTTCTTGCTCGGTGTTAAGCGTATAATTGACTCTTTATGCGTGTGCAGCTTCCACTTTATTCTGTTGATCATTGTTCCGGACGAAGGGGTAGTAAAAGTCATGGACCCGGAACGCAGTTCTATGAAATCATGGGAGGACATGCAGGCATGCCTCCAGAGGGCTTGGAAACGGTTCACCGCCAAAACATCAGGTCTTCCGGCAGAGCTTACATTTGAATCACTGAATGTAAGTACTACTTGCTAGATCCGTGCATCTTTTTGATTCTAGTTTCAGTATAATTATCATGCTGATTATAATATTCATTGATCTCCGTTCTCGTAAAGTGTTTGAGACAGGGACCCGGGAATAATTTATGTGGATATTATGTCTGCGAGTTCATTCGCCAGACGACCAAAGAGACGGCTGCAACCCGAAACATAAGGAAAATTGAAGTACGATAAACAACATTCAATACTTTAATTTATTGCGTTAAATTGTGTTTAGTTTCATTCATATATATTGATCCCTTTCTTTTAATTAGATCGAACGAATGCGGGACGGTCTTCTACCACGAGAACGCGTGCGAGCAATTCAAGAGGAAATCGTCGGATTCTTATTAGACCATGTCATAGCTCTGACCGGAGAGTTCTTTCACCCTCTTTCACCCTCATTTTTTGGAAGACAAGCGGCCAAGGACCGATGTAAATTAGATCGAACCCGTGTGAGTACCGTTTGTGTAATACATGTTCGACCAAGCACGAGGAATGAGATGGTGTATATGATATATTTGTCACGATAATGTGTAATATATATTGTGGTTCATTGTTGCTTTATATATATATGGTACCATTTAATTGAATACAAAACACAAAATAAATAAATGGAAAAAATCAGAAAATCCTGCCGCGGCAGAAAAAGAGGGTAGTGGAGCCTCTTCGGTCCCGGTTCTTCCTATCAACCGGGACCGATGACCCCTCCCCCCCTCGCTGCGCGCCTGGCCACGTGGAGCCTCTTCGGTCCCGGTTCGTGGGCCAACCGGGACCAACATTGGTCCCGAGTTATTGGTCCTGGGTGTGGAACCGGGACCGAAGGCCCATATGAACTGGGATAGTAGGGGGTCTGTCCACTAGTGCCACCCATGTAGTGTGCCACATGTACCCTGACAGCAAGACTTAGTTGATGGAATGGCCAAGAAAGTAAAAATAGTATAATGTATCACGTGATTCCTTTGCTCAGGCTACCAGCCTCTCCATAAACTTTTGAAAAACTGCATTCCTCCCCATTAGATCGGGGATACAAACCTCCACGGACATTGCCTCTGTCATGCAATGTACCCAACAGGCTTTCCCCCTCATATACCTTGGGCTACCACTTTAACCTACCAAACTACACGTCTCAGCGTTCAAACCCATCATAGATAACTTGAAGAAGTTTCTATTTGGATGGCATGCAAAACTACTATCACGTGGAGCAAGGCTTACTCTCATTTCCTCTACCCTTGACGCCTTGGCTATATATTTTATGTCTGTCTTCAAACATCCTGCCAAAATTATTAAAACTGTTGACCCCTTCGTCGTTCATTCTTCTGGTCCAATGAGGATTTTTGTACTGGCTCTAAGTGTCTTGTTGCATGGAAGAATATTTGCAAACAAAAGAAATTTGACGGTTTAGGTATTAAGGATTTAAATCTACAAAATAACAGCGTCCTCTTGAAAGTGGCTTTCAAACTTATACAATGGCCAAATCTCCCATGGGTTCAGTGGTTCCAATACAATTTCTCTTACAACACCACTAGGAAACCCTCTGCCCCCTCCTTCTTGTGGAAAGTTGTAAACAAACAAATACCTTTACTTATTAACTGCTCCTTTGTCATCACTTACAATGGCCTCTCAGCCTTTTTCTGGTTAGACACATGGTTACTAAATAAACCCCTCAAAGAAGCCTTCCCAGGCCCTACTCACACTCCACGGATGACAAGATTCTAGTTGTTACTGTGTTGGAAAATGGTTTATTAGAAAACCTGCAGGGCCACCTAACTGATGTGGCCTTGCAAGAACTACGAGGTGTTATCTCTCTTTTGCAGGAATTTCCTTTCTCTGACTGGACAGATGATCATGCTCTAACGCATGGGTTTCCCTTCTCCTCAAGAAACACATACATTACCATCTCTGATGGGCTCTCCATAGATTGCAACCATGACTATATTTGGTCCTCTAAGGAACCCATCAAGGTCAACGTTTTTTGCTTGGCTCCTCTTGAAAGACCGGCTAAACAGCAAAGGCAACATGAATAAGAAACGGCTAATGAGGCATCATGTCCATGTTGCGGAGACCCTTATGAAGACGCCTCCCACTTGATTATGCACTGCTCCTTCTCGGTCCAAGTCTAGGCCTCTATTGGAATCTCAACGCCTCATGACCTGGAGCTCATTTGGGATGCTGCTACTCCTACCTCCCTCGACCTTATCGTTTGGCCGGTGATGGCTCTGCTCATCATATGGAACCTGGAAGCTTTTAGAACTGGACGTAGCTAGATGCAATGGAAGAAGCAATCCCTGATACCATGTAAAAAGGAGGTTGAAGCGTATACAACTTGAAGGAACATGTGCGGGCTTGATCTTGCGCTAGCTATATAGATTTAGATCAATTCTAAGTACCAGAATCATACCGGTACAACAAACACTATACATGTTCACGGGCCCGCTACCTATCGTAACACAATATTTAACATGTCCTATTTGCACTCTTATCATTGGCGCAGAAGCTTATGTTTCCCAAACGCGAGGAACAACCTCAATGGCATCCTCATCGCGGCGAGGTGAGCTCTGGGCTTCCCTTTTTTCTTTTCTTAGTCAAAATTATGCACGTGTATTTTTTCTTAGAATTGCAATATCTGCAAATTACAAGTCGATAGAACATAAATTTCAAAAAAAAGACGATATAACATAATGTATCAAGGACAGACAGAAATGATTCATTAGCTATATATAGGCACCTGCTTTTATAATTCTCTGCTCTTACATATATAAATTGTCATAAATGACGCAGACTTTTATGTCTGGTATTACATATAGATGTCATAAATTCTAGACAAGTACTTATTACATATATATGTCACGGTGTAATACTAGTCATCATCCACCTCAAAAGGCTCAATTGGGTACATTGTCTTCTTCAATATCCCGCATAACCCATCTGGCTATTTGTGCCCTTGCCCGCGCTCCAATCTGTAGTAGCCTCCCTCCCCGCGCTGGACTCCCCACGAGGACTTGGTGGTCAGGGTTATTCCCGCAGAGCCCTCTAAAAACATGTTCCGCAGAAGGGCCGTTTCTAGAATCAGCCCAAGGCTCTGATTTGTGATTGCAAGGTAGTATGATGGTATAGACATGACCTCCCGCTTGGCAAAGGGAGTGGCGGGGTAGACGGGACAGATGAAGGGTACATGTATTTGTTTTTATCCAATATTTCAGATAAAGTGAATATGGATAAAGACTAAAGAGAGAAGCAAATTTGAGAGCATAGCACACTCGCTTTACATCCTAAGACAATGGAGTATATATAGGGGACTTCTATGCATCTCTTGTATTTGTTAGCTCTTTCTAGAAATATATAAATAAACTGTACGCATGAGATATGAGTTGAGCAGGTCATTCAAAATTTCTCTATCATGTCTTATCAACCAGATGTGATTGGATCAGACTACAAAATCGTGTGACCGTCCTGTATGTTCATGTCTAGTTTATGATCTTTTGCCAAAAAATAAGTGAAGGGAAATACTTTGTTTTTTTTGTTTGAGTTTTGAAAAGGAGGTTGAAAGTTGAAACCCTTGGCCTCTGCATCCAGTCATCTTTGCTTTATTATTTAACAAAGGCTGACAAAAAAAAATACACAGGTCAATCAAAACCACATTCATGACGACCTACGGTAACCCTATAAGTTTGATAATGTGACCTGACCTCACACCAACGCACGCCATGTAATTAGATGGCCTCACCAAGAAAACCAAGGGCTAGCCGAGAGCAGCAACCAGTTTATCAGACAATTCGCATGCCCACAGGATTTTTGCAAGGTTTTCCCTGCTGCTCCCCTGTTGCATTATTACTGGTATGCAATATTCTCCGGTAAAATGTGTCATGCAACTACCCAATACAGCTATACCAATCCGGTGGAACACTATGCAAAGAAATTCCTCTCTGGAACTATATATCCACACAAATACCATGTACTCCAGGATCGAGCACTAACTCAACGGACAGAGATTGGATCAATAACCTGCTATACAGTAGATGCAACCGGTCTGGCAGGCTTAACGTCCAGGGGTAATTTCAGATGGCCGGAGTTGCGACGGCGATCTCTTCAAGACATGCGACGACATGTATCTGATCGAGCAGAACAACCGGCGGCGGCATCGGGCTCAGGCTTAGAGCATCTCCAACAGCCGTCAAAAAAACGTCCATGCCCAAAAACAAGCTAAAAATAGCAAAAACGCTGCTCCAACAGCTGCCCGAAAATGTGGTTGTGCCCTAAAAAAATTTCGGGCAGCTCCAAAAATCAGACCAACACTTAGGAAGGCAACGCCAAAACAACACTCGAAAAGGCCGCCCAAGGTCCAGTCAGTGGCCGTAGCAGTGCGTGCCAAGAATACTACTCCACTCATGTCTTTCCCGTGCATCTCGTGAATGATCACATGAAGGATTACTATTCCATCGAGTATATTCTTTTCTTGCATAAAAGCCGTTTGAGATGGTCGGACAACATGGTCAGCAACCGAGTTTAACCTATTAGTAGCCACTTTGGGTCTATATTGTTGGGTCCGCTCAGCCTCCTTAATCTTCGGCAACAAGATAGAATTGCACAAATTTAAGCATGAAGAGGTAAAGTCGGTCGGCATGAAGACAATTGAACAAATCCAAGAGGTCAGTCTTGATGATATCCCAGAAATTCTGATAGAATTCTGCGAGGAAACCATCGGGGCCTGGAGCTTTATTATGTTCCATTTGGAACACCGCAGCTCTCACCTCCTCTTCCGAGAAAGGTCTTGTGAGGATGTCGTTCTATTCTGCCGTGCCTTGAGGAATATCCTCTGTTCATGTCATGTCAAGGTTGAAATTCCCTTCATCTGGTGCTTCAAACAGAGATTTGTAGTAGTTGGTGATATACATTTTGATTTCCTCCTAACCTTCAATTCGCCCCTCATCTTGTTGGAGGCTAAAAATACACTTCTTCCTATGCCTACCATTGGCAACCAATTGCAAGTAACATGTATTACTATCTCCCAATAAGATGAAGTCTGCTTTGGATCTTTGGTAATATTGAATCTTTGGAGCTAGTAGCTGCTAACCGTGTGGCTTGTAAGAAACGATACTAGAGATGGGAAGCAAATAGAAGATACCCATCCCTTCGTCGGACGTGTTTGACAGCTTCTGGGCGAGTGGATTAATACACACTCTCCACCGTTACTACACATGTTAGGAAGTCCGGCGGAGCTTTGGCGACCTCCTGGTTGAAAGTGAACAGCGATGGGGCAACAACTAAATCCTAACGGGTCGGTGGCGGTGGAGCGGTCATTTGCGATCACCATGTCGTGTACGTGTAAGGTTCAGCCATTTTTTTTACTTCAGTCACCGATCGACAAATCACGGAGCAGCTGACTTGTCGGCGAGGAGTTCAATTGGCCATAAAACTGGAATCTAAAAAGACCATCCTGGAGACCGATAACCAGGGTGCACTGATGGCGCCAATGAACAAAGAGTTGGATCAATCGTGGTATAGCACTATCAAGGAGATCAAGATGCTTCTCACATCGATGGAGGAGTTTATGGTTGTTTGGGCTAGAAGTTCTGATAATCGATAGACACACAGGCTATGTAGACTTGGTTGCCTTAATAAGTTGTGTAAGATTTGGTTTACCATTCTTCTGAAGTATTCACGATGTTATTGGGACGGAGGACCGTTTAATTTTAGGCAATAATGGTAGCGACTTGGCTCACCCAGTCTCCTCTTTGTCTTGCTTTCCCTAATTCATTTCCCACTCCACTTGTCAGAGGTACTTGTCCGTCAGATTTTGCAGGATGGATTGCAGTCTAACCTTCGGAATCGCTTAACCATGGTTGCTTCTCGAGAACTGTCTTCTGTGTTCTGTTTGTTGCAGGATTTCACTCCTTTTCGTATCTGAGCTTAAACCTAAAGCACCAAAGAGAGAATTCGGAGATGATGTTTCTAATAGTTACATCGGGGAGTGGAGCTCGGAGCGTAAGGTCAGGGCATTGCGTGATTCCCAGAGCTTCTAGAGGATGGCAAGGGTCACATACGGCCAAGTATTTGCCAAAGTTTTAAATAGCCGGCTATAGCCCAGCTATAGCCCCGCTATAGCTATTTGAGCATGGTGCCGCTAAATGACGCTCACCGTTATTTATGTACAATTATGCAAAAACGATTTAAAATAGCCGGCTATAGCCTCGCTATAGCCCCGCTATAGCCTCGCTATAGCCCCGCTATAGCTGTTTTGAAAGGCCACCGCTATTTGGCATAGCCCGCTATTTAAAACTATGGTATTTGCAGGAAGCTTAGGGGGCGTGAACATCCCAAATGTATGTAACAGTGGAAGGGGAGATGAGACCCAGCGCTGACCACACACCTGGATAGCGTGTCGACAGTGAAGGAGGATGTGGTCGGCGTCCTCCCAAGGATGCATGCAGCACAGGAAGTCACTGCCATGGTAGATGCTCTTGGCATAGAGGTTGGCCCTCGAGTTGATGCGGTCCTTGATGCTAGTTGATTTACATGTAGTACGAGCTTGTTTCGTCTAAAGTCCAGTCAAGTTGGTTGATTTGTCACTCCTTAAATCAAAAAGTTGAATATGTTTGACGCATGCACAAAAGGGCTCAATGAACACACCGGAGAAGGATCACTACATATTAGAAGAATATCACCAAAGGAAGATACACTATCTACCACGTGTTCAACTTCTTTTCGGATTTCTTCCTTTGATTCAATGTCACACACTGTTAGAATAAATTCGCAGCGCGTAGTAGATCATCCGAGGATCAAGCAATCACACGAGTCACGACACCGAGATTTGTTAACGAGGTTCACCGAACATCGGCTACATCCCCGGGGCTTGACTATGGACGCTCCTCCCCATGACACCGCTACAATACCGCACTCCGGCCACCCGGGCGCCGGCACACACCGCCGGCTCCCCCTGCGTGCCTGTGCTATTATGTTGACATAGGTTACAACCGTGGGGTGTCTCTCATTATATGAGAGCCCAAGGATACAACGTGTCCGATTCCAACACTACACGTATCCTACCCACACTACAACTCCAAGTCCAATGTAACCCAACTAGTACACAATATGAGACACAAACTCAACATACACTATGCACAAGTTGTGTGTCAGTGTGTTCTATCCCACATATACTATGAGCCTAGGCCTTTGAATCTGAAACACAAAGAATGACAAACTCTATCGCAACAAGAACCTACAAACGATCTGGACATCTTTAGACTTAATAATACTGACTTCACAAGTTTATTGAAGCCAAACAAAACTGATATGAAGCAAAACAGGCTTGATACTTTCGGCCTATCAGGGGAGTGCATGCAAATATGAGGATGCATGGTTTGTCGCATAGGCCAACCGCACGAACAACATCATAGAGCTTTTTTGGATAAAGGGCTTTATTACTCAAAAGATCTAAGCAAGTACACCCGGCCTCTGCATAGCTATAAGATGCACACAGCCGCAAGTCACCAAAAGAAAAAAGAAAAAATAAAGAGCGCACGACAAGTTACAAATGAAGAACTATCGCCACTCAAGGTAGCTCTAAGCGTAGATCACGCGGCCACCCATGTTGGATAAAAATATCCCTCGCCACCGCTTCCAGTCGTGCACACGCCTCCAGGAAAAGGCCTCGATATTCCACCCGTTGTAAGATGGACCACGAACGGAGAATACCCGTGCATCGATAAAGAACCTGCAAACAAGTGAAATCTTTACCCGAAAAGATCTTTTCATTTCTACATAGCCAGAGCGACCATATTACGGTGAGCGCTCCTACCCTAAGAATGGTTTTAAGCTTATTATCTATCCCGTTAAGCCAATTGCCAAAGATATTAGCAACGGATGTGGGTTGATATAAGTTTGAAGCCATTTGGATAGCTGACCAAATAGAACATGCAACCTTACAAGTGAAGAAAAGATGTTTATTGTCTCATCATGAGCACATGAAACACATTTCTCACTCCCTTTCCAGTTGCGGTTGACAAGATTATCTTTCGTTAGAATGACACCTTTTCGAAGATACCATGCAAAGACTTTAATCTTTAGAGGTATCTTCATTTGCCATATTTTATGATTATTATCGACTGGTATTTCAGGTTGGATAAGCGCCCTATACATAGAATCCACAGAGAATTTTCCATTCCTATTGAGATTCCATCGAAACTCATCGTGCACTTGTGACAGTTGCACTCCCGCTAACTGTTCTAGCAAGGCATTCCAAGACGCTAGTCTAGGACCGATTAAGTCTCTCCTGAATGCAACATTAGGGGGTGACTCTTGCATAACCGTGGCCAGCGTATCTCCCTTATGTCGCACAATGTTATATAGGGCCGGATATTGTTCTAGGAGTGTGGCATTTCCTAGCCATATATCCTCCCAAAATCTTATCTCCGACCCATCCTTAATCTTGAAAACCCCAAAGCGATAAAAGTCTTTCTTTGTCGCCATGAGACCAGCCCAAAAATGTGAATCTCGAGGCTTGCATACAACCTGAGATAACGCTTTTGTGCCGATGTATTTTCTCTTAAGGAGCGTTTTCCAGACACCATCCGAAGTCAGTAGCTTATATAGCCACTTACCGAGAAGAGCAGAGTTCTTGACCTGAAGGTCATGAATACCCAACCCCCCTTGGTCCTTCGGACGGCAAACGACATTCCACTTGGTCAGTCGATACTTCTTCTTCTCGTTATCCCCTTGCCAAAAGAATCTCGATCGGAAATAATCCAATCTATGTAAGACCCCTTTAGGTAGCTGAAAGAATGATATCATATACAGTACCATATTGGTTAAAACTGAATTTATGAGTACCAATCTTCCACCCAGGGACAACAACTTCCCTTTCCAACTAGCTAGCCTTTTTTGCAAACGTTCTTCGACATGCTTCCATTCCGCATTAGTCAGTCTCCTATAGTGTATGGGTATCCCCAAATACTTAATAGGGAATTGACATTGCTCGCATCCGAATATCTCGGCATATTGAACTGCTGCATCCTAGGCCTCGCCGAAACAAAACAATTCACTTTTATGGAAATTAATCTTCAATCCAGATAACTGCTCGAATGCTGATAATATTAATTTCAGATTCATTGCTTTATCTAGATCATGTTCCATAAAAAGAATTGTGTCATCCGCATATTGAAGAATAGATAATCCCCCCTCCACTAGGTGTGGGACTACTCCTTCAATGTGTCCGTCTAGCTTGGCGCGTTCAATCATGATCGCTAACATATCAGCCACAATATTAAACAACATGGGCGATAAAGGATCACCTTGCCTTAATCCCTTTTTGGTTTGGAAGAAGCGTCCGATTTCATCATTGACGTTAACGGCAACACTTCCTCCTGAAACACAACTATGGATCAAAGCACACCACTCCTCTGAAAAACCTTTCATTCTCAAAGTTTGTTGGAGGAACGACCACTTCACTTTATCATAAGCCTTTTCAAAGTCAATTTTGAAAATGACTCCATTAAGCTTTTTAGTGTGCATCTCATGAACGGCCTCGTGTAAAACCATGACTCCGTCAAGGATATTCCTACCTTGCATAAAAGCCGTTTGTGTAGGTTTAACCACATGATCAGCCACCGAATTTAATCTAATGGTTGCGACCTTTGTGAAAATTTTGAAGCTAACGTTAAGAAGGCATATTGGTCTATACTGTTGTATCCTTTCTGCCTCCAAAACCTTAGGTAACAAAACAATTTCTCCAAAGTTAAGACGGAACAATTCAAGTTGTCCAACATGCCAACATTGGAACAACTCAATAAGGTCCGTCTTAATGGCATCCCAAAAGTGTTGATAAAACTCAGCAGGAAAGCCATCTGGCCCAGGAGCCTTATTATGCTCCATTTGGAAAACCGCCTTGTTAATCTCTTCTTCTGTGAAGGGGGAATTTAAAAAGGTATTCTCCTCATTAGAGACCTGGGGTATGTCTTCTGTCTGAGTCTCATCCATGGACAAGATATCTTCAGCTGGAGCGCCGAACAGTCCTTTATAATAGCTTGTAATATAAGTCTTAAGATGTTCTTGATCTTCAATCATACCTTCATCCTGGTTTAGAGCATGAATACTTTTTTTCCTATGTCTTCCATTGGCAACATTCTGGAAATATTTCGTATTCGCATCTCCCTTCAGAATGAAGTTAGATTTTGATCTTTGGTACCATCTAAGCTCTTCCTCCAGCAGCATTCGTGCCACCTCTGCATTGGATTGGCTTTTAAGCTCAATCTCCTGCTGGGTTAGCACTCGTGTTTCTGCCACGCGGTCAAGTTCATCAATGATGGTACACAAACACTCCTTCTCTTTTTTTAGAATCCCGGTTGTGTGCCTAGCCCATCCACGAAGATATTTAGGCAAGTTACGGATTTTTGCGTTCCATCTTCGAACATGACTATTACCCGGGACCGGAGCTGACCACACCCTTTTAACCATATCATCGAAACCATCACGCAGCAACCATCCCAGCTCAAATTTAAAGCGGTGTCGCAAATTTGGTTTCAATATTCCGGTTGATAAGAGTATAGGGGCATGATCCGATAGATCCTCAATACGTTCAAGGGCGCGTACTGTTACTAATGGGTATTTGTCTTCCCAATCAGTTCCCATCAGTACACGGTCCAATTTCTCGTATGTCGGTTCGGGTAGACTATTCGCCCAGGTGAATCGTCTACCTGTCATATGTACCTCTCTCAAGTCCAAACTATCAATGACAGCATTGAACAAGAAAGGCCAATGATTATCGAATCTCCCCTTTCTTTTCTCATGTGGGAACCGTAGTAAATTAAAATCTCCACCTATTAGGATAGGATGTGGATCATTATTCGCTAGGTTCACCAGTTCACGCAGAAAAGCAGCCTTACGCTCCTCCTGAGCGGCACCATACACGGCAACCAGACTCCATATGAATCCATCAGCTTTATTACGAATGTGGAATTTTAAATGAAATTCCCCACTCGTATAAGCTAAAACTTCCATGGAGTCTGAAAGTACACCAAGCAGAATGCCGCCAGATCTACGACGAGGAGGGATAGAGTGCCATGTGAAGTCCATGCCACCTGAAAGGCGATCAAGGACACTCACTGGGAAATCCCTCCTCCCGGTTTCGGAAATACCCAAAAAATCCAATTTATGATCACGAACATACTGAGCAATATTCAAATGTTTAGCCAAGTCACCAAGACCTCTG
This sequence comes from Bromus sterilis, assembly GCA_950022295.1. Taxonomy (NCBI): domain Eukaryota; kingdom Viridiplantae; phylum Streptophyta; class Magnoliopsida; order Poales; family Poaceae; genus Bromus; species Bromus sterilis. The sequence continues at coordinate 297,047,745 of OX465601.1, read as the reverse complement.
CTATTCATGAAGATGCCATTCATTGGAAAACAATTGGATATTTTGGTTGTTTCGCAGTCTTTCTCATTTTTTTATTCTTTTTGTCCTTGGCGGATTTGGATTTTCGGCCGGAAGCATGCAGATCATAGATAGATCCTAGTTCGTCCTCTTCCATACCCACCTCTGTCACCTCACCCACAAGATGTGATAGAAGCTGTCCATCAATAATGGCATTCGCTTCGTCATCCTCTAAGGGGGTGGTAACCGACCTACTAGATGCATCTGAGTGTACCACTAGTAGGAAATAGCCTACTGCTGGCGTACGGTATTTTACTACCGCTGGCGGGCAGGAGTACGCCAGCGTCGTCCCGCCAGTGGTAACAGGTACCGCTGGCGTACAGTTTGTACGCCAGCGATAGCTTCAGTTACCGCTGGCGTACGAAACCTTTGACCGCCAGCGATATATTCCAGTTCCTCTGGCGTACTGGTTTGCCCGCCAGTGGCTAGGTACCTGTCCGCCAGTAGTATTTTTTCTGGACTAGGTCCTGTCCGCCAGCAAACACTTATCTGTACGCCAGCAATATGTTTTCTGGTATTATATTTTTTGCTGAAACTTGTTATATTCCAGCAATACAAAAATCAAATATTTTCAGTAACTTGCCAACAGTACAAATACATAGAATACATAGGTTCAAATATAGAAGAGTGATGAAATATTGTTACATCACATTACTAACCAAAATAGACAAGTTGTAATGGCATTACACATTGTATCACACATAGATCACAAAGACGAGTTGGGAGTTTCATCACATATTGTATCACACATAGATCACCTACATTGTATCACACACAACTACATCTCGATCGAATTGATAGTGTCATCTAATAACTACAATCACATACAAGAGAATGGTAAAGATGATGAGCAAGAAGGGGATCACGAGAAAGTTGGACTTCATCCGGTGGTTCTTCCTCTCTTGCCCTTGCCGGTAGTTCAAGTACCGAGCTTCCGCCTCTTCTTTACTCTTGTAGCTCTTGTAGTTGTTGCCCTTGTACTTGTTCACTTGCTTAAAACAATATTCCCAGTGCTCATAGACTCCTGGAATGCTACCTTCATACACCACATACCACTTCTTCATCTATAAAAGACATATATAAATATTAACCAAGATAGTTAAAAAGGAAGATGTGTGTACATTCATGCATTATAAAAGAAGACTTAGTTCAATGTAAAACTAGCTACATGTCCATCATGCATAAAAGAAGACTTAGTTCATGCATCATGTAATACGTACACAAGTTCAACATGAGATAAAGTTTACAACACAAGTTCATCGATTGTTCGAAAAAAACTAGCTACATGCATAGAGAACACACCCTCTCACTTCTTGCTTGGTTTCGGCTTCGACTTCGGCTTCGTCTTCAATGGAGGAAACGGGAGACAACCTTGCAATGAGTTGAACGGTCTGTCATCGCCATGTTGATGTAAGCGGGCTTCTATTTCAGCCTTAGGTGGTGGAAGATGACTGTAGAAGAACACCCCATCGCTATGTATGACATCCATGGTGATCGTCCGCGCGATCATTTGCTGAATCCGGCCGAACTCTTGTCTTATTTCGGCATCGGAGGACTCCGCCAAGGTATCGCACCATTTTGCGAGAGACGACGAATATTGTAGTCGTTGTTCATCCTTTATATACTCTCGCATATGATAAATGACGTACCAGGCCTCCCTCGTACTGCCTGGCGCCTGCTTGATGCAGGCGAACTCAGTTTTATGTATGAATGTGTACTTTCCTCGCCTTTGATTTTTTCTTTTTATGATGCCCTCCCTATAAGAGTAGCCAGTGAGAGCATCATCTAGAACATCTTTGATTAGCTTGTAGTCTTTGTAATTCTGATGACTCCCCGAGTCGAGATATATGGCAAGCGAGTCTTTCGGCTCCAGAGCGATGAGGGTGCCGTATTGGTTGCTACACAAAATAGTTCGTGGTTCAAAGAGATTATCAGCCTCAGATTAGTTTAACGATAAGAAATCTACTAAAGCATGTTACGACTGCAAGCGAGAATGACTTACTCAGGAAAGTAAGGCATGAGAAATATGTTCTTGGAGGGATGATCCACAAAGAAATCTTCGATGTACTTCGTTGCCGCTACCTTACCCTTAGGGTTGTTCAAGAACATTTCTTGCATGTAGAAGGGGTCCATTATAGCGACATTCGGGGTATTCTCTTTGATGAGCTGGTGAGCCAAGCTGAGCGCAACCAGGTGGACCATGGATGGGTGGAGTGCATTCATGTGGAACATGTCAAAGATGTCATTAAACCTCAAGAAGAACAAGTCCCCTGGGTATTGATCCACAAAGCCCAAGCCCTCCGGTACCTTTCCTATGAAAAGCGGGTATGTTGGATTGTCATCATTGGCAAGATTCGACTCCACATAGAGAACAGAATTATGGAGGCTCCTCATATCCGAAGTGACGATTTCTAAAAAAATTGGCGGCAACATAGGTTTACCCAACTCATGGATCGGATGACAGTTTATGATGGGTACCTTGTCCTGGACTCGTACCGGCTTCCTACACCCCTCCACCGGCTGGCTGCTGGAGTCAAAGGCACGTTTCTTAATTCTTTTCCGCCCCGTCGTCTTCCTGCTACGCTGCACAAATGAATCTTGGAGCGCCTCTTTGAGTGTGTCTTGGCTGAGACCAGCTGGATCACCAGGGCTGAAGGGGGCTGCTTCTGGCGCTCCTTGAGAAGAGAATAGACGCCTCGAGCAAAATTTCTCTGTCTGATCTGCGCGGCAGGAGGGAGGACCCTGGCTCGGACCGGCGACTTGTGTATCATCAAGAGGACCCTCGCTGGCATCAGGTAATACTTCCTCGTAATCAACGAGGAAGTCTTCGACGCGAGCATCATTGTCGTCGTGATCAAGATCCGCAGGTTGAGCAGCAAAGGGCTCGTTTTGCTGTGGGGTGGTGAAACAAGAGTCCACACGAATCAGTTCTTTAGGCCATAGCATGGGCCAAGACAAGCATTGTTCGAGGTTCAACTCGCTATCGGCTTCGGGGGGTTGAGTCGGAGGATCCAAATTGGAGCAACCCGGAAACACCCGGTCCAATGCAACCCTAAACATGGTATCGGCCTTAGGCACTGTGTGGAACACACAGTTAAGTGGTGCCACGATACGTGCCTTTGCCACGTCCTTCAGCTCATTGTTAACTTGTAATAGCAATGTGCATCCCACCTCATCGGCCTGCGAAAACATGTAAGGCGTTAGAGAGGGGCAAGCAAGCGCAAATTAAACTAGTCGAGACTTTTGCGGCACTTATTTACCGTCAAGGCGTTGAGCTCGTCTAATGAGGAAGCACCGCGGACGGCCGCCGGCGTGTAAGAGATGGAAGGGCTGCTACGAGGCGCTGTGCCGCCCGGCGATTCATCCCTCACACCTTGTGGTGTGTTGCCGGTCGCCGTCGTATTCTCCACAATAGGCGGCTCATTATTCGAGCCGCTGGCACCTAAGGTGATCACTGGGAGAGGCCCTTGTCGGCCTCCGTCGATCCATTCCGCAATCGACTTCATCATGGTAGGAAGGAGGTCGTTGACCGTCTGTGTCACTTGCGCCGAGATTATGTTGGGCATCTCAGCTTTCACGGTCTCCAATTCTTCCCTCATCACATTCTTCTCTTCGTTCTTCTTCCTCTCCTTTCATGCCTCCTTGGTCTCGGGGTAGTAAAATGAATGTTTGTGACTGAGTCCGGCGCCCACCACACGGCCACGATGCGGCGGCGCTGACACCGGCAAGTCCTTTACCCTGTTTAGCGCCCTTTCAAAAGAGTTGTCAAACGGCACCTGGGTTGAGGATCCTTGAGATTGAGCTAATGATTCTTCGTCCCGAATTTTGTTCTCAAGGTCCTGGACCTTTTCGTTCGTGAATAGCTCCTTGGTTTTTGGATTTACCCTGTATCGTGCCCGCACAAATCGATTTCCGAGCGGGTTCTTAAACTTCGGGTAGGGGTACGGCCCTTTCCTTTCCGCGTCCTCCTTATCCCAAACTGGCTGCTTTCCGGGGTAACCACGGCTTCCGAGATTGTGGGGAGCTACGTTCTTCTCATGCATATCTTTCCCCCACTTCCTAAGCGCCTTAGTTGCAGGTAGGTCATGTTTGGCCTTGAAAACATTGAAGTCATCTTCCGAAATTGAGGGCTAGTGGCCCTTGATCTTATCAAAATCGGAACCCGCATCAAGCTCCTGCCTCACATACCATTTCCAAGTGGACAAGGCTTTGCTGAACTTGCCTAGGGCGAATGTGTTCGCTAGATTTTTCTTGATATCAAGGTTATCATAGGGTTCCGGGAACTTGTATCGAGTGTGCAACCGCTGAATGAGGAGGGTGGCCAAAGGTTCGTTGATTTTTGACCTTAAGTCCTCTTCATTGAGGTTGACAAGTTCTCGAAGGATGCATCCAATGCTGTTGCCGTACCCTTTTGCAACATGAACAGGAAGTGTAGGCAAACCGCTAGCGGGGTCCACCTCCGTAAATTCTTCCCGGATGGTGCAGAGCTTGTTTGGGCCCCTTTCCTTACGCTGCCGCTTGGCTAAGCTACCAGATGTCGCGTTTCCATCCCCGGCACCACTAGTAGTGGTCTCGTTTCCATCCCCGGCACCAATAGTAGTAGTCTCATTGCCTGCATCCCCGTCTTTATCATGTTGATCAGCGTCAAAGTGTTCACCCGCAAGCATTGAGAAATAAGGATGATGCTCCTTAGGATCGACAGGTACCCGAGAACCACCGGCTTCATCGTTGTTTGACATCTATTATAACCATTTAAAAATACTACTAGTAAGTGGGATAGGTTAGTGCAAAATGAGTTATAAAAATGTAGCATGTGTGTATACTAGGTCATTTAAACAGTAGAAATATGAGTTAAATTTCTCATAATTAGTATGCACTAAAAATATATATTACTTCTGCTATGTCCTATTTTTAGCATAAGTCATGAAAAAATTCACGGAAATTTTTGGCATGACCTTTGCTGAAAATAGGACATATGGAGTACCCGAATTTGCCGGAACGGAAGTTAATCAACATTCCGGCAATCTCAAGGCCTCATGGGTACCTGCAAACTAGACTAGAGCATATATAGCTACAAGGCAGCAGCACAACCAGAACACACAGACTCATATAGACCACAACCAGCACATGTATATATAGTTAGAGCAGCACTCAGCAATCAACTCACATCCAGCAGCACACAAATCAGCAAACTAGATATAGCAGCACATGTATGAACCAAAACCAGAGCAGCACCCAGCTATAAGGAGCATCACAGGAGGCTAGGAGACGAAGAGATGACCTCAAAGGTAGTAGCACAAGGGGGCTGTGGTATGGCGTCCTCGCTGTCGCGGCGGCTCGGCTTGCTTTTCTACAATATAATAAGAAGATATATACTGGTAAGAATAGATGCTACACTTGTTTGCTTATTGCACTGATCTTTGCCCCAAGTTCAGTGAAGATATAATAAGATATAATAAGGTAATTTTCAATGAAGGCAAGAACTTGAACTGATTACACAAGGAAAAACTAGACTGGTTGCACACAAGGCAAAACTAGGCCATTTCACTTATGCACTTAGGCCACAAAAGAATATAAGTATTTATCCCCCAAAACAGCATGTATGTAACCAACATCTAGAACAGATCTCCACCATAAAGACTATCATCATCACAAGTAGGATGAGCTGATAGGAGCTGAGTAAAACTCTCAATAGCATTTGCAAAGGAGCTGCAAAGTCACTGAATCTTCATCCCAAATTGAGCAGATTTTTACCAATGACGCGTCAAGCAGAAGCCACACTTTAACCTCTTTTTAAACTACTTATAAAGTATGGTAATTTGTAGATATGTTCATTCTTCCATCAATAAAACTAAAAATACTTACAAAACCCTACATTGAAAAAACAGTGAGCAATTTTTTCTGTGAACACAATTTGCACAATTTTTACAGAGTGAGCATTTCACAAGCAATTTGGAGCAGGTGCATTTCACAAGCATTGCACATTGGGGAGAGGGGATAGGCAGGGGATGAACCTGAGGTGGAGCAGGTGCTCCTAGTGCAGGTGATCCTGGTGGTCTCCTTCTCCTCCTGGTGCAGGTTGTGGTCGAGGTGGCCTCCTACTCCCCTCAGGTGGCGGTGCTCGTCCTACTGCCCCTCCTTCTACCTGCGGACGGGCGAGCGGCGGGTTAGGGTTCATCAGGGAGAGGGATGGGGAGGGGAGGGGAGAGATGGGAGAGGGCGGCGGCGTACCTGCAGACGGGAGAGGTCAGGAGGCGGTGGTGGCCGTTTCGGCGAGCGGTGATGGGAGGCGACGATGGGAGGCGGCGGCGGCGACGACGAAGAGAGAAGCAGAGGAGAGGAGTGGAGGAGAGATGCGGGCCGGGTTGGTGGGCGTGCAATACTCAATAGGTACACAAGTACCGCTGGCGGACAGACACTGGCGTCCGCCAGAGGTACTTTTTTTCTCTGGCGGTCGTCGGGCAGGCGTACGCCAGTGGTACTTTGTCTCTCTGGCGGACGTATGTAGGTGTCCGCCAGAGGTGATACTACCACTGGCGTACTGGATAGGTGGCCGCCAGAGGTAATCTTCTTTCTTTTGTATTTGCTTTTTTTTGTATTTGCTTTTTTTATTCTTGATGATATTTGCTTTTCTCTTTATTTTATTAAAAAGGTTGTTTTCATATAAAAATGGTCAAAAAATTTATGACTTAATAACAGAATTGCAAGTATAGTCAAAGATATATGTTACAAAAGAGAGGTACATATAATAAGAGTGTCATCGAATATTAGTTCATCGATACAACAAGTTTGTAGGCTCATACAAAAGATAAATCAATACTAGCTGCTAGTTTCTTCGCACACATTGCGCATCTTTCTCAGCGTTTGGTAATTTTCTTTCCTTTTTTTTGTCGCAGTTGCATAATTTAGCCCGACATCATGACTACTTCTTTTGAACGGACGACCTGACCTAGGTAGCGTCGTTCTGCTCCTTCTTGTGGTGTATTTTTTCCTATCATCGTCATCTTCATCATCTTCGATATTTGGTTCGCCGAACATATCAAAGTCGTCTTCGTCAGCCATTCCTATGATGTTTCTTTTGCCTCTCCTCACGACCATACGGCTAGGCCTACAGGGGTCTGTTATGAAGAAGCATGGAGACACGTGCTTAGCCAATACCCATGGCTCATTTTGCGCAGTGACGTTCACGCTTGATGAAGTGCTGCCGGCTTCGGGTAAAACCATGGTGGTGAAGTATTTGTTTTCTTTCATGAAAGTTGATCTCCTAGCCCATCTGACACGAAACATCGGCACCTTCTCTCCAGAGTAGTCAAGCTCCCAAATCTCCTCGATCCTTCCGTAGTATCTTAATTTTTCATTACCGATTGAGGATACCATCGTAACTCCTGAGTTTTGATAAACGGAACTTTCATCCTTTTCTTCCGTGTAGAATGTGAACCCATTTATATCATATGCCTGAAACGTCGCAACGTTGGGGGAGGGACCATGTCCAAAGCATATAAGAGTCTGCCTTCTGGACAATCCATTGGTGGATCAGCGATAAGGCATTCTTTGAACCAACACAAGAAAGTGGAGTTGTGCTCTCTGATTACTTCCCCATCTGTCCTTTCCCTACCTTGGTCAATGTACTTCTTCCTAATGATGTTTTCGTGCCCTTTGCACCAGGGATCGACCATTTCAAGGTGTTGTAGAGCTACCAAGTTTGCCCTGTTAAAGTCGATGCGTCGTTTTTCAAAGTCCACATGCAATTCCCTCCGGCCATTCTTGTGGCCTACTCCGTCGAGCCTGCCAAGGTGCCTATTTCTGGGTAGGCCAATAGGGTCATCGACTTCGCCCAAGATATTTGTGCAGAAGGAGATGCACTCTTCGGTGAGATAGCCCTGAACGATGCTTCCTTCCGGACAGGCCCTGTTACGAATGAATCCTTTGATGACTCCATTCATCCTTTCGAACGGCATCATGTTGTGCAGGAACGCCGGTCCGAGGTGGATGATATCATCCACGATATGGACCAACAGATGCACACAAATATCAAAGAATGCGGGTGGAAAGTAAATCTCAAGTTCGCATAATATCACAACGATCTCTTCCTGCAACCTTGAGAGTTGCTTCCGTGTAATCGACTTTCGAGAGATCACGTCGAAAAAGTTACAGAAACCGAAAAGAGTTTCGCGTACGTGCTTGTCCATTATCCCTCGAATCGCAACCGGAAATATTTGCGTCATCATCACATGACAGTCATGAGACTTCATCCCGCTGAACCTTTGTTTCTGTTGGTCTAGATATCTGCTTATCAGCCCACAATAACCGAAAGGGGTTTTGACTCCTAGAAGGCACTTGATCAATTGTTGGAGCTCGTTCTCACTTAGAGTGAAACAGGATGGGGGGCAATGGTAGTCATTTTTCTTAACCCTTTTTCCCTTGTGTCGGTTCGTCTCCTCATCATCCGATGACTCGATTCCCCCGTGAAGCTCTTCCCTAATACCTAGATGTATCAGGTCATTTCTTGCTTTCGGACCATCTTTGGTTTTTTCCGGCATGTTGAGCAGAGTGGCAAACAAACTCTCAAACACATTCTTCGTGATATGCATTAGATCAAGGCAATGAGGCGTATTGAGAACAGGCCAGTACTTCAAGTCCCAAAACACAGACCTCGTCTTCCATACATCGAGGAGCGGTTTTGGTGCCTTTTGCTTCTTTCCTGGCTTAGGGCACTGATCCCAATCATTCAGCAACTCATATATTTCTTCACCGCACCTCTTACGTGGAGGTCCCCGGAGCTCATCTTCACCATTGAAAAGGTCTCCACGCCTTCTCCACGGGTCATCCTTGTGTAACCACCTTCGATGCCCCGTGTAGACAGTTTTTGAAGACCCGGCATCTTTCTTAAGCTGCATAAACGTTGGATCATCCATGCACCTCATACATCCCCAATGTCCGTGGCAAACCTGGCCTGCGACATATCCGTGGCCGAGATAGTCGTGCACCGTACAAAGCAAGGCGGCTCTCATAGGGAAATATTCTTCTGCGACGGCATCCCATGTGTTCACACCTTCCCATAACGTGTCTAGCTCATCTTTCAGTAGCTTTAGATACAGATTGATGTCGTTGCCTGGTTGTTTTGGCCCTTGAATTAGCATGCACATGTGTATGTACTTACTCTTCATGCATAACCAGGGGGGAAGGTTGTATATCCATACAAACACGGGCCAAGTGCTATGTGTGCTGCTCTGGTTGCTGTACGGATTCACTCCGTCGGTGCTCACACCCAACTTGAGGTTCCTCGGATCTTCCGCGAAACTTGCATCGACGCCATCTAATTCTCTCCATTGGCTTGCGTCCGAAGGGTGTGTCAGAACTGCCTTTTCACACCGTTTTGGATCTTTCAGCACTACATTTTTTCTGTCTGCGTGCCACCGCATGAGCTTTGCTTCCTTGTAGTCCGCGAAATACCGCTGCAAACGGGGAATGAGGGGAAAGTACCACACAACTTTCCGAGGTTCTTTCTTCCCTTTCTTGTATCGAGCGGCATTGCACACCGGACATGTGATCATGTCTGCGTCCTCTTTCCGATAAATGTAGCAATCATTGATGCACACGTGGTATTTTTCATGCGGTAAATCAAAGGGGCACACGACTTTCTTGGCCTCATCACAACTTGTAGGACACGAGTTACCCTCCGGAAGCTTACTCTACCAGTATTGCAGGCTAGCGTCGACGCTTACGTCGGTCCATTTGTGTTTTGCCTTCATTTTGAGAACATCGAGCGCTACTTTCAAGCGAGAGTCTTCCGATCCACAACCTGGATACAATGGAGTATTCGATTCTACCTCCAGTTGTGCTAGCTTAGCTTGCTCTATACTAGCAGATCTGCAGTTAGTCGTCTTCTTTAGAAGCAGCTCTTTGAGATGAGGGTCCCGCACGGCTGAAGCTAGCAGTGTTTTCATGTCATCGTCTTCGGTTACGTGTTGTTCAGCATCTTCTAGATCTCCAACATCATGTGCGGGAGGATCATCAGGCGGCTCTTCGTCTTCTTGCTCGTGATCGTTATTATTGTCATGCTGATCATGATCATCCGCCGCACCATCATGGACTTAATCATCATCATCTTCATCAAGCCACTGAGTGTGGCCATCCATGAAACCATGTATTAGCAGATGCTCCAGCAACTCTCCCGAAAAGGGGTTCAGCAAGCCCACTTTTTTGCATTTGCGACACGGACATCTTATCTCCGTGCGCTTATTTTGTATCATGTCGTCTGTAGCGTATCTTAAATATTTGTTCACGACACGTTCACTCATACGGCCGGGCGCCATATCTCCTGCACGTGATATAGAATCACAAGACAAGTAAAACAATCATTTTTCATGAAAATTTTTGGCATGACCTTCCTACAAATAGGACTAAGAGAGTGTCAAAATTTGCCGAAACGGAAATGAATCAACATTCCGGCATAATATTGACATCATTTCCTGCACAATACAAGAATAGCACATATATGAATCATCACATATCCGGCAAAATTTCATCATCTACTATATGCATGCATGCATCATCATCAAGAGAATAGCACATACATATATACATCATCACATATCCGGCCACAATACAAGAATAACACAATTATGTTGATCCCTCACCTTAAGTGAGACAATGTAGGAGAGGAAGAGAGATGTAGATAGATCTAGCTAGACCTAGGAGATGATATATTTGGATCCACACCAAAAGGAGCTAAATTTGGTTATTTTTTGGCCATTTCTTTTAGTAGAGAGGAAATTCGAAGGGTAATGGGGCTAGATCTATCACCTAAACTAGTTTTAATTGGTTAGAAAGTGTGGTGGAGATGGGGGGAAGGGGAGGAACTTTGAGCTAGTGAGAAGAACAATTATGGTGTTGCAATAATGGAGGGACATGGTGGCAACCGAAGCATCAATAATTGGCACAGTATTACCGCTGGCGTACAGTTCTTCTGGCCGCCATAGCTACATACGTTAGCACTGACGTACGAAATATAGTGCCCGCCAGCAATAGAACCCTCAGCTAAAAGTAATTTCGGGGCAAATTACTTATGGCGTACAAACAAATATGTACGCCAGCGGTGACTGCACTAGCGCTGACGGGCACGACAACCGTACGCCAGTGGTAGTTAACCCCGCTTCCTAGCCCGGGGCAAGTCGTGCCTCTGGCGTGCACAAACATATGTACGCCAGCGATACCACCTACTTCCCTGGCGTGCACACATTTCCGTACGCCAGCGCTACTATCACTGGCATACAACTTTATGCGGCCGCCAGCAATAAGCTGGCGGCTATAGCCTATTTCCTACTAGTGTACCTTTAGTCGGTCATACTCCATATGCTTCAAAGCGTTGGTCGAGACAACAATTTCATTTTCATTTATACCTAAATTCACTCCTACTTTGGCTAGATTGGAAGAAACCTTAGAAGATGAAAAAGCTAAAAATGAATTATTATTTTTGGACGTACCTACGGGTGTAGGGTCCAACATCGCCGCCTTGCGCCTCATCGCCTTTGAGAGCGCATCCTCGTCCGTCACCGAAGACCCATCCGCCGCGACGGGGTGACGTGTGCTACGCCTAGGTGGGGCCTTAGGCTGAGCACACGGTCCAGGACAATGCGGCGCCGCGGGAGGGGGTGATGTCGGTGAAGTAACCCCGTCGACCCTAGTCTTCGTAGACGAGACCTCCTCGTGCGGTGCTGCGGAAGGCGGCGGTGACTGTGCAGCAGCCCCCTTGACAACAACCTTCGTAGCCGATACCTCCTCATGCGACGCTGCGGAAGGGAGCAGTGTTGGTGAAGTAGCTCCCTCGGTCACAACCATCGTAGCCGACGCCTCCACCACCGGAATCAGCGCAGAGCTGACCACCGGTGAGGCAGCCTGCCGAAGTATGGTGGAGTCATGTCGTCTGCTTCTCCACAAACCCTCAAACCAAAGGCCCAGATGCGACCAGGGTGAACGACGATCCCCATGCGCGGACAATCCACCTTGGGCGATGGAACCAAAAGTCAGAGGACCCGCGGCTTGCAAAGTGGCAGCATTGGACGCCTGCCCATGCGACGGCGCGATTCCTTAGTTGTGGGAGCCGAAGTAGAAAGGCCCCGCCGAGGCACCAAACGGCGCACCCTGCCGTGGTGGTGCAGCAGCCGCAGAGGACGACGCCGCCAGCCCTCCAGTCGCCGCCATGTTGGGCGCCGCCATTGGCGCAACCGGACCGGCAGCAACAATGTCCGCGTAAGATCGCGGACAAGGGAGAACCACCGCAACAGCAAGCAGCGGCGGATGAGATGGCGTGGAAGCTTGCACGGGATGACTGGGCGGCAGCGGGTTTAGGGCTTGAGTCGATGTCGAGGAGTTAGAGACGGCGAGCGATAGATTGTTTCTGCCTTCTCGCGTCTCCATATTCCCTCGAACCAAAGGTCGAGATGCGCCCATAAAGATCGACGGCTCCCCGTTACTACATGCCCGCGGGGCACATCTACCAGAGACCTGTTTGGATTAGTTAATTAAATTGAAGCACTTTTGTTGTTAAAAGTTTTTTCAAATTCCAAACAAAAAATCTTTTTAAATTGAAACACCTAACTAATTAAAAAAGAAAATAAATTTTAAAAGGGCGGGAAGATGAAAAGATTGCATAAAAAGGGCCATCGATCCCGGTTGGTAGCACCAACCGGGACCAAAGACTCAACGGTCCCGGTTGGTGCTACGACCCGGGATTGTTGGCCCGGGTCGTAGCACCAACCGGGACCGTTGAGTCTTTGGTCCCGGTTGGTGCTATCAACCGGGACCGATGACCCTTACTATGTACGGGCGCATCTCTTCTTCCTCCCCCAACTCCACCAAATCTCGTGGACGCTAAGGAAAACGCGCGGAATCTCGTCAGACGCCGGCAGGCTGCCCGATTCGCCGCCGTTCGCCTCGTCGTTGGCCGGCCCGCGCACGCACGCCCGCAGAAGGAATCGAGGCGTGGAGCTTGACAGCAACGCCTGCGACTCCGTCTTCAACCTCGAGACGGCGAGCACCTCCGACGAATTCGCGTCCGCGTCCGCGCTGTCATCGCCCCCGCACACGAGGAGCCCGTCCAGCCACACCGGGCCTTCTCCGAACCGCTGCCACCTCCTGCCCACTCTGCGGTGAGCTTCCCGCTCGGTTGCCCCCTTTTCCCCTTCGTTTTGGCCAGTGGCCATGGACGGCGTGCCCTACTACTAGGCGGCGTGTGCGCGCTCGCCGTGCTCCCTCCGCGCTTGGCCGCGCCGTCTTGTGCGCGCGTGCGTGGTCACGCGCCCCCGGCTGCCTGCCCGCGCCCTCGCAGCTCACCGTGCCTCCCCTGCTTCGCCGGCGTGGGCGCCGTAGACAGGCGAGAGGGTTAAACCCCCCCTAATCACATGTTAGGAGATAACCCCCCTGTTGTTTAACTGTTAGTTGAATCTGGGTCAATTACATGTGGGTCCTACCCCCTAGTTAGTCTGTAATTAAATTAAGTTAGAAATAAACCCCCCCCTTAGTGGATGACAAATGGCCCCCCTTGGTATTTAGATTAAAAGAAATTGGAGTTTATTGCTATGTATGACAATGTGACCCCACCTGTCAGGGTTGACTAGTCAACCAGTACTGTTTTAGATAATGTTTGATTTAAATAATAAAAGAAATTCAGAAAATGAATTAAAACTGATTAAAAATTTGAAATTTAATATCTAATAAACCGTAACTCCGATGAAATTAATTTATATATCAGAGTTGATCAGAAAAATATGCCGGTTAAGAATACGCTATCCGTTCGTCAACCACACCCCCCTAACGCACCGAACACCGACACCCCCCTCTCGAGCCGTCTGTCGGTAATTTCCGGTACCGATAACGGTTGCCCGGATCGAAAAACTTTGTATATCAAAGTTGCTCAGAACGGATCAACGATTACAAATACGCTACCCATACGCTCACCGCACCCCTCTAAAATACCGAACATTGAACCACCCCCCTCCGGACCGTCTGTCCGATGATTTGTCCGGTACTGTAAAAGTACCCGGATGATTTGTCCGCATGCAGTCCCACTCCCATATGCTTATTTTCATTTGATTATTTTCATTATAATAGCCTGCAATTCTTAATTTCCAGATACTAAGGATCCAATATTTCGTAGAGATGAAAATGAGGAAAACTTGCTTCATGATATGATCAACGAAAATGAAGGTCAAGATGTCACCCGCCGGTTTCTGAACGATTCCGGTGAGGGAGACGAGTCTCTCCACCGAGAAGAAGCATAGAACGGGAGACAAGCCGGCTCCGGCGGAACCTTTAATCTCGAAAACACCGGCGAGGTTGATTAAAATGTTCATTAAAATGCAGCTTTATATGTACATGCATATATTAACACTCTTTCTTCTTTTAGCCCTCCGGATCCGGATCCGGCCATTCCTCCGCAAGACCGAAACGAGGCCCAACCAAAAAGTTGGATGACAGTGTGAGGTATAGGATCGAAGAGGTCGGTCCAGACGGCGAACCGTTAGCTCCGGACGATGTGAAGAAAAAATTTGTGAAGGCATGCGGAACTCTCGTGAGGGACAACATCCCGATCACCATTCGAGAATGGATGCAGCCAAAGGACCCTACAATCTCGTTTGTGTGCGACACCATGAAAGACAGGCTTTGGAACATGCTCATGCATAATTTCCTCCTGCGGATGCCAGAGGTGGATAATCCAGCTCAGGAGGCGGCAGATAGACTGGAGCTAGAGGCTAGAGTCAAGAAGTTTGCTCTCAGCAAGATGGCCGAGCAATTCAAGAATTGGAAGAAAAACTTGTACCTAAAATTTGTCAAGGTAGACAAGACTCCGGATTTCGAACACGGCTATGGTAAGATAAGAGAGCAGTGGAATGATTTTGTGGCGTAAAAGAAATCGGAGTACGCGCAGCAAAGGTCTGAAATAAATCAGATGAATGCCGCTAAGAAGATTTACCACCATAAAATGGGGCCTGCTGGCTACGCCGGTTGCATGCCTAGGTGGGAGGCAATTGAGGCCAAGTATTTTGATGCCGGGATCACTCCAGAGCCTACAACATGGAACGAACGGACAAGAAACTGGTTTTACGGCCATGGGGGCACGTTGGACAAAGATGGGAAGGCAATATATAACCAGTCACACATAGATGATCCCCTGCTGCCCATCGAAGATATTAGAGATGCAGTACGTGATATTGAAGCAGGACGGTTCATTCCTGATAGAGAGGACGACGAGCTCACACGCGCCCTAAAAAATAAAGAACACCCAGGACGAGCACGAGGCACGCCAGGCTCCAAGTGTTGGAAAGTTGCCTTCCCTTCGGAAAGCAAGAAATATCCAGATAAAAGCCATCAGAGGAGGAAGGAAAGGGAGGCAGCTGAGAAAGCGGCGGCTGAGAGAGAGAAAGCGGCGAATGAGGCTGAGAAAACGGCTACCAAAGAGCAGTTGCGTAATGTAGAAGAAGGCTTAAAGCGGGCAGAGGAGCTGATCGACAGACTTAGCCAGCAAAGTGGCGGCCAACCTCAACAGCTCTTGTTAGAAAGTGCATTCGATGCTACCGGCGCCCCATCGAATCGGAAAAGCTCCCAAGCTTCCACGCAGCTCCAGCAGGATGATGATGATGCACTGACAACGGCTGCTCCTAAACGCTACCCAGTGGATTATATCACGGAGAGCACACGTTGTGAGCTTAAGGTGCAAGTGCTGAACTTAAAGGTGACGGTGGCGGTCGGCATGGCCCTATCAATCCCGGAGAAACCAACTTATCATTGCAACCCGACTCCAGAAGGGTACGCTGTCGTCATGGTGGATGATGTGATGGATGATTATGAGGAGCTGAAGCTGGACCACCCTGTAGGTGAAGATAGGGAGCTGACTGAACTAGGAGAAGCCAAAAAGGGGAGTGTTCTATGGCGAAAGGAGCACATCGTGCTTCCAAATTATGTGCCGCCAAGGTCACCCACTCTTCAGAAGAGCAATCCACCTTCGCCGCCACGTGACCATTCTTCACCGCAACCATCGCCTTCACCGACTCACCACTCTCCGGCTCAGCCGTCTCCACCGTCGCCTCAGGCATCTCCACCATCGCCTCAGCCGTCTCCATCTCCTGAGCCTCAGAGCCAGAAGCGGAAGCGTACCTATAATAGGAGGGGCAGCAGCAGCAAGAAATCACCAAAACGTAAGCGATCACCCCTCCCAAAAGTTCCTCATCAGAATATGAAGAAGCTACCCGGAGAGATGACACCTGAGGAACTGGAAGTGTCCGCAAAAATGTCTTATGAAAAGTGGAAGATTGCTGTGGCCAACAAGAAGAAGTCGATAGAGCCATTGTTCCCGCGCACCCCAGAAGATCACGCCGCGTGCGTGGAACTGAAGAATAAGCTTCACAACCCCATACCGCTCACATCAGACTATGAACGCTCTATTACAAAGTCGGCTGAGGCAAAAGAGCGGAGAGTCGGAAAAGAGATTGCCCAGCTCGGACTACAGAAAGAACAATCGATCGAACCGCTCAAAGTGCACACTTGGCCGCGCCCCCAGCAGCATCAGGTCGATGCGTATGATCCGAAGAAAGATCCGCAGTTGATAAGACAGTACGGAGAAAAAGCCCACGCAGTAGGACTGTCTATTACTGATTACCTGAGCCGTCTGGATGAGTTCGAGACCGGCCGGAACGACGAGGAATTCGTACCGGCATACCAATACCGACACGGGTATCCTCTCGTCAAACCCGAGTTAGTCAACGATCTACTCACAAAGATGCGAAAATTGCATGACTGGTACATGGAAAAATCTGCTAAATCCAAAAACTGGATCTACGCTAAATTTCAGAACGAGCATTACGGGCATGGACAAGGCTTCGATCTGATTGAATTCTCAGAATTATTTCAGTTTTACAATGGAGACGCCATCGACAAATCTATCGTCAGTGCATATTGTCTGTAAGTACCATTAATTTCAGTGATCAAGCCTTTCTAGCTCAGCTCATTCGTTTCATGTACAATCTTACACTCATCACTAAACTAATTATATATGCAGAATGAAGATTCTCGAATGCAAGAAAGGACAAATCTATGACATTGGGTTCGTTGACTGCCAGTTCGTTCATGAAAGAACTCTCAAAGAGAAGCCCAACCAGACAGAGAACAACTTGTTGCAATCGTTGACGTATTTCGGCACAAGAAGGGAAATACTATTTCCTTACAACTTCGAGTGAGTGTTACTGTCTCGCACACATTCTATTTTTCTTGCTCGGTGTTAAGCGTATAATTGACTCTTTATGCGTGTGCAGCTTCCACTTTATTCTGTTGATCATTGTTCCGGACGAAGGGGTAGTAAAAGTCATGGACCCGGAACGCAGTTCTATGAAATCATGGGAGGACATGCAGGCATGCCTCCAGAGGGCTTGGAAACGGTTCACCGCCAAAACATCAGGTCTTCCGGCAGAGCTTACATTTGAATCACTGAATGTAAGTACTACTTGCTAGATCCGTGCATCTTTTTGATTCTAGTTTCAGTATAATTATCATGCTGATTATAATATTCATTGATCTCCGTTCTCGTAAAGTGTTTGAGACAGGGACCCGGGAATAATTTATGTGGATATTATGTCTGCGAGTTCATTCGCCAGACGACCAAAGAGACGGCTGCAACCCGAAACATAAGGAAAATTGAAGTACGATAAACAACATTCAATACTTTAATTTATTGCGTTAAATTGTGTTTAGTTTCATTCATATATATTGATCCCTTTCTTTTAATTAGATCGAACGAATGCGGGACGGTCTTCTACCACGAGAACGCGTGCGAGCAATTCAAGAGGAAATCGTCGGATTCTTATTAGACCATGTCATAGCTCTGACCGGAGAGTTCTTTCACCCTCTTTCACCCTCATTTTTTGGAAGACAAGCGGCCAAGGACCGATGTAAATTAGATCGAACCCGTGTGAGTACCGTTTGTGTAATACATGTTCGACCAAGCACGAGGAATGAGATGGTGTATATGATATATTTGTCACGATAATGTGTAATATATATTGTGGTTCATTGTTGCTTTATATATATATGGTACCATTTAATTGAATACAAAACACAAAATAAATAAATGGAAAAAATCAGAAAATCCTGCCGCGGCAGAAAAAGAGGGTAGTGGAGCCTCTTCGGTCCCGGTTCTTCCTATCAACCGGGACCGATGACCCCTCCCCCCCTCGCTGCGCGCCTGGCCACGTGGAGCCTCTTCGGTCCCGGTTCGTGGGCCAACCGGGACCAACATTGGTCCCGAGTTATTGGTCCTGGGTGTGGAACCGGGACCGAAGGCCCATATGAACTGGGATAGTAGGGGGTCTGTCCACTAGTGCCACCCATGTAGTGTGCCACATGTACCCTGACAGCAAGACTTAGTTGATGGAATGGCCAAGAAAGTAAAAATAGTATAATGTATCACGTGATTCCTTTGCTCAGGCTACCAGCCTCTCCATAAACTTTTGAAAAACTGCATTCCTCCCCATTAGATCGGGGATACAAACCTCCACGGACATTGCCTCTGTCATGCAATGTACCCAACAGGCTTTCCCCCTCATATACCTTGGGCTACCACTTTAACCTACCAAACTACACGTCTCAGCGTTCAAACCCATCATAGATAACTTGAAGAAGTTTCTATTTGGATGGCATGCAAAACTACTATCACGTGGAGCAAGGCTTACTCTCATTTCCTCTACCCTTGACGCCTTGGCTATATATTTTATGTCTGTCTTCAAACATCCTGCCAAAATTATTAAAACTGTTGACCCCTTCGTCGTTCATTCTTCTGGTCCAATGAGGATTTTTGTACTGGCTCTAAGTGTCTTGTTGCATGGAAGAATATTTGCAAACAAAAGAAATTTGACGGTTTAGGTATTAAGGATTTAAATCTACAAAATAACAGCGTCCTCTTGAAAGTGGCTTTCAAACTTATACAATGGCCAAATCTCCCATGGGTTCAGTGGTTCCAATACAATTTCTCTTACAACACCACTAGGAAACCCTCTGCCCCCTCCTTCTTGTGGAAAGTTGTAAACAAACAAATACCTTTACTTATTAACTGCTCCTTTGTCATCACTTACAATGGCCTCTCAGCCTTTTTCTGGTTAGACACATGGTTACTAAATAAACCCCTCAAAGAAGCCTTCCCAGGCCCTACTCACACTCCACGGATGACAAGATTCTAGTTGTTACTGTGTTGGAAAATGGTTTATTAGAAAACCTGCAGGGCCACCTAACTGATGTGGCCTTGCAAGAACTACGAGGTGTTATCTCTCTTTTGCAGGAATTTCCTTTCTCTGACTGGACAGATGATCATGCTCTAACGCATGGGTTTCCCTTCTCCTCAAGAAACACATACATTACCATCTCTGATGGGCTCTCCATAGATTGCAACCATGACTATATTTGGTCCTCTAAGGAACCCATCAAGGTCAACGTTTTTTGCTTGGCTCCTCTTGAAAGACCGGCTAAACAGCAAAGGCAACATGAATAAGAAACGGCTAATGAGGCATCATGTCCATGTTGCGGAGACCCTTATGAAGACGCCTCCCACTTGATTATGCACTGCTCCTTCTCGGTCCAAGTCTAGGCCTCTATTGGAATCTCAACGCCTCATGACCTGGAGCTCATTTGGGATGCTGCTACTCCTACCTCCCTCGACCTTATCGTTTGGCCGGTGATGGCTCTGCTCATCATATGGAACCTGGAAGCTTTTAGAACTGGACGTAGCTAGATGCAATGGAAGAAGCAATCCCTGATACCATGTAAAAAGGAGGTTGAAGCGTATACAACTTGAAGGAACATGTGCGGGCTTGATCTTGCGCTAGCTATATAGATTTAGATCAATTCTAAGTACCAGAATCATACCGGTACAACAAACACTATACATGTTCACGGGCCCGCTACCTATCGTAACACAATATTTAACATGTCCTATTTGCACTCTTATCATTGGCGCAGAAGCTTATGTTTCCCAAACGCGAGGAACAACCTCAATGGCATCCTCATCGCGGCGAGGTGAGCTCTGGGCTTCCCTTTTTTCTTTTCTTAGTCAAAATTATGCACGTGTATTTTTTCTTAGAATTGCAATATCTGCAAATTACAAGTCGATAGAACATAAATTTCAAAAAAAAGACGATATAACATAATGTATCAAGGACAGACAGAAATGATTCATTAGCTATATATAGGCACCTGCTTTTATAATTCTCTGCTCTTACATATATAAATTGTCATAAATGACGCAGACTTTTATGTCTGGTATTACATATAGATGTCATAAATTCTAGACAAGTACTTATTACATATATATGTCACGGTGTAATACTAGTCATCATCCACCTCAAAAGGCTCAATTGGGTACATTGTCTTCTTCAATATCCCGCATAACCCATCTGGCTATTTGTGCCCTTGCCCGCGCTCCAATCTGTAGTAGCCTCCCTCCCCGCGCTGGACTCCCCACGAGGACTTGGTGGTCAGGGTTATTCCCGCAGAGCCCTCTAAAAACATGTTCCGCAGAAGGGCCGTTTCTAGAATCAGCCCAAGGCTCTGATTTGTGATTGCAAGGTAGTATGATGGTATAGACATGACCTCCCGCTTGGCAAAGGGAGTGGCGGGGTAGACGGGACAGATGAAGGGTACATGTATTTGTTTTTATCCAATATTTCAGATAAAGTGAATATGGATAAAGACTAAAGAGAGAAGCAAATTTGAGAGCATAGCACACTCGCTTTACATCCTAAGACAATGGAGTATATATAGGGGACTTCTATGCATCTCTTGTATTTGTTAGCTCTTTCTAGAAATATATAAATAAACTGTACGCATGAGATATGAGTTGAGCAGGTCATTCAAAATTTCTCTATCATGTCTTATCAACCAGATGTGATTGGATCAGACTACAAAATCGTGTGACCGTCCTGTATGTTCATGTCTAGTTTATGATCTTTTGCCAAAAAATAAGTGAAGGGAAATACTTTGTTTTTTTTGTTTGAGTTTTGAAAAGGAGGTTGAAAGTTGAAACCCTTGGCCTCTGCATCCAGTCATCTTTGCTTTATTATTTAACAAAGGCTGACAAAAAAAAATACACAGGTCAATCAAAACCACATTCATGACGACCTACGGTAACCCTATAAGTTTGATAATGTGACCTGACCTCACACCAACGCACGCCATGTAATTAGATGGCCTCACCAAGAAAACCAAGGGCTAGCCGAGAGCAGCAACCAGTTTATCAGACAATTCGCATGCCCACAGGATTTTTGCAAGGTTTTCCCTGCTGCTCCCCTGTTGCATTATTACTGGTATGCAATATTCTCCGGTAAAATGTGTCATGCAACTACCCAATACAGCTATACCAATCCGGTGGAACACTATGCAAAGAAATTCCTCTCTGGAACTATATATCCACACAAATACCATGTACTCCAGGATCGAGCACTAACTCAACGGACAGAGATTGGATCAATAACCTGCTATACAGTAGATGCAACCGGTCTGGCAGGCTTAACGTCCAGGGGTAATTTCAGATGGCCGGAGTTGCGACGGCGATCTCTTCAAGACATGCGACGACATGTATCTGATCGAGCAGAACAACCGGCGGCGGCATCGGGCTCAGGCTTAGAGCATCTCCAACAGCCGTCAAAAAAACGTCCATGCCCAAAAACAAGCTAAAAATAGCAAAAACGCTGCTCCAACAGCTGCCCGAAAATGTGGTTGTGCCCTAAAAAAATTTCGGGCAGCTCCAAAAATCAGACCAACACTTAGGAAGGCAACGCCAAAACAACACTCGAAAAGGCCGCCCAAGGTCCAGTCAGTGGCCGTAGCAGTGCGTGCCAAGAATACTACTCCACTCATGTCTTTCCCGTGCATCTCGTGAATGATCACATGAAGGATTACTATTCCATCGAGTATATTCTTTTCTTGCATAAAAGCCGTTTGAGATGGTCGGACAACATGGTCAGCAACCGAGTTTAACCTATTAGTAGCCACTTTGGGTCTATATTGTTGGGTCCGCTCAGCCTCCTTAATCTTCGGCAACAAGATAGAATTGCACAAATTTAAGCATGAAGAGGTAAAGTCGGTCGGCATGAAGACAATTGAACAAATCCAAGAGGTCAGTCTTGATGATATCCCAGAAATTCTGATAGAATTCTGCGAGGAAACCATCGGGGCCTGGAGCTTTATTATGTTCCATTTGGAACACCGCAGCTCTCACCTCCTCTTCCGAGAAAGGTCTTGTGAGGATGTCGTTCTATTCTGCCGTGCCTTGAGGAATATCCTCTGTTCATGTCATGTCAAGGTTGAAATTCCCTTCATCTGGTGCTTCAAACAGAGATTTGTAGTAGTTGGTGATATACATTTTGATTTCCTCCTAACCTTCAATTCGCCCCTCATCTTGTTGGAGGCTAAAAATACACTTCTTCCTATGCCTACCATTGGCAACCAATTGCAAGTAACATGTATTACTATCTCCCAATAAGATGAAGTCTGCTTTGGATCTTTGGTAATATTGAATCTTTGGAGCTAGTAGCTGCTAACCGTGTGGCTTGTAAGAAACGATACTAGAGATGGGAAGCAAATAGAAGATACCCATCCCTTCGTCGGACGTGTTTGACAGCTTCTGGGCGAGTGGATTAATACACACTCTCCACCGTTACTACACATGTTAGGAAGTCCGGCGGAGCTTTGGCGACCTCCTGGTTGAAAGTGAACAGCGATGGGGCAACAACTAAATCCTAACGGGTCGGTGGCGGTGGAGCGGTCATTTGCGATCACCATGTCGTGTACGTGTAAGGTTCAGCCATTTTTTTTACTTCAGTCACCGATCGACAAATCACGGAGCAGCTGACTTGTCGGCGAGGAGTTCAATTGGCCATAAAACTGGAATCTAAAAAGACCATCCTGGAGACCGATAACCAGGGTGCACTGATGGCGCCAATGAACAAAGAGTTGGATCAATCGTGGTATAGCACTATCAAGGAGATCAAGATGCTTCTCACATCGATGGAGGAGTTTATGGTTGTTTGGGCTAGAAGTTCTGATAATCGATAGACACACAGGCTATGTAGACTTGGTTGCCTTAATAAGTTGTGTAAGATTTGGTTTACCATTCTTCTGAAGTATTCACGATGTTATTGGGACGGAGGACCGTTTAATTTTAGGCAATAATGGTAGCGACTTGGCTCACCCAGTCTCCTCTTTGTCTTGCTTTCCCTAATTCATTTCCCACTCCACTTGTCAGAGGTACTTGTCCGTCAGATTTTGCAGGATGGATTGCAGTCTAACCTTCGGAATCGCTTAACCATGGTTGCTTCTCGAGAACTGTCTTCTGTGTTCTGTTTGTTGCAGGATTTCACTCCTTTTCGTATCTGAGCTTAAACCTAAAGCACCAAAGAGAGAATTCGGAGATGATGTTTCTAATAGTTACATCGGGGAGTGGAGCTCGGAGCGTAAGGTCAGGGCATTGCGTGATTCCCAGAGCTTCTAGAGGATGGCAAGGGTCACATACGGCCAAGTATTTGCCAAAGTTTTAAATAGCCGGCTATAGCCCAGCTATAGCCCCGCTATAGCTATTTGAGCATGGTGCCGCTAAATGACGCTCACCGTTATTTATGTACAATTATGCAAAAACGATTTAAAATAGCCGGCTATAGCCTCGCTATAGCCCCGCTATAGCCTCGCTATAGCCCCGCTATAGCTGTTTTGAAAGGCCATCGCTATTTGGCATAGCCCGCTATTTAAAACTATGGTATTTGCAGGAAGCTTAGGGGGCGTGAACATCCCAAATGTATGTAACAGTGGAAGGGGAGATGAGACCCAGCGCTGACCACACACCTGGATAGCGTGTCGACAGTGAAGGAGGATGTGGTCGGCGTCCTCCCAAGGATGCATGCAGCACAGGAAGTCACTGCCATGGTAGATGCTCTTGGCATAGAGGTTGGCCCTCGAGTTGATGCGGTCCTTGATGCTAGTTGATTTACATGTAGTACGAGCTTGTTTCGTCTAAAGTCCAGTCAAGTTGGTTGATTTGTCACTCCTTAAATCAAAAAGTTGAATATGTTTGACGCATGCACAAAAGGGCTCAATGAACACACCGGAGAAGGATCACTACATATTAGAAGAATATCACCAAAGGAAGATACACTATCTACCACGTGTTCAACTTCTTTTCGGATTTCTTCCTTTGATTCAATGTCACACACTGTTAGAATAAATTCGCAGCGCGTAGTAGATCATCCGAGGATCAAGCAATCACACGAGTCACGACACCGAGATTTGTTAACGAGGTTCACCGAACATCGGCTACATCCCCGGGGCTTGACTATGGACGCTCCTCCCCATGACACCGCTACAATACCGCACTCCGGCCACCCGGGCGCCGGCACACACCGCCGGCTCCCCCTGCGTGCCTGTGCTATTATGTTGACATAGGTTACAACCGTGGGGTGTCTCTCATTATATGAGAGCCCAAGGATACAACGTGTCCGATTCCAACACTACACGTATCCTACCCACACTACAACTCCAAGTCCAATGTAACCCAACTAGTACACAATATGAGACACAAACTCAACATACACTATGCACAAGTTGTGTGTCAGTGTGTTCTATCCCACATATACTATGAGCCTAGGCCTTTGAATCTGAAACACAAAGAATGACAAACTCTATCGCAACAAGAACCTACAAACGATCTGGACATCTTTAGACTTAATAATACTGACTTCACAAGTTTATTGAAGCCAAACAAAACTGATATGAAGCAAAACAGGCTTGATACTTTCGGCCTATCAGGGGAGTGCATGCAAATATGAGGATGCATGGTTTGTCGCATAGGCCAACCGCACGAACAACATCATAGAGCTTTTTTGGATAAAGGGCTTTATTACTCAAAAGATCTAAGCAAGTACACCCGGCCTCTGCATAGCTATAAGATGCACACAGCCGCAAGTCACCAAAAGAAAAAAGAAAAAATAAAGAGCGCACGACAAGTTACAAATGAAGAACTATCGCCACTCAAGGTAGCTCTAAGCGTAGATCACGCGGCCACCCATGTTGGATAAAAATATCCCTCGCCACCGCTTCCAGTCGTGCACACGCCTCCAGGAAAAGGCCTCGATATTCCACCCGTTGTAAGATGGACCACGAACGGAGAATACCCGTGCATCGATAAAGAACCTGCAAACAAGTGAAATCTTTACCCGAAAAGATCTTTTCATTTCTACATAGCCAGAGCGACCATATTACGGTGAGCGCTCCTACCCTAAGAATGGTTTTAAGCTTATTATCTATCCCGTTAAGCCAATTGCCAAAGATATTAGCAACGGATGTGGGTTGATATAAGTTTGAAGCCATTTGGATAGCTGACCAAATAGAACATGCAACCTTACAAGTGAAGAAAAGATGTTTATTGTCTCATCATGAGCACATGAAACACATTTCTCACTCCCTTTCCAGTTGCGGTTGACAAGATTATCTTTCGTTAGAATGACACCTTTTCGAAGATACCATGCAAAGACTTTAATCTTTAGAGGTATCTTCATTTGCCATATTTTATGATTATTATCGACTGGTATTTCAGGTTGGATAAGCGCCCTATACATAGAATCCACAGAGAATTTTCCATTCCTATTGAGATTCCATCGAAACTCATCGTGCACTTGTGACAGTTGCACTCCCGCTAACTGTTCTAGCAAGGCATTCCAAGACGCTAGTCTAGGACCGATTAAGTCTCTCCTGAATGCAACATTAGGGGGTGACTCTTGCATAACCGTGGCCAGCGTATCTCCCTTATGTCGCACAATGTTATATAGGGCCGGATATTGTTCTAGGAGTGTGGCATTTCCTAGCCATATATCCTCCCAAAATCTTATCTCCGACCCATCCTTAATCTTGAAAACCCCAAAGCGATAAAAGTCTTTCTTTGTCGCCATGAGACCAGCCCAAAAATGTGAATCTCGAGGCTTGCATACAACCTGAGATAACGCTTTTGTGCCGATGTATTTTCTCTTAAGGAGCGTTTTCCGGACACCATCCGAAGTCAGTAGCTTATATAGCCACTTACCGAGAAGAGCAGAGTTCTTGACCTGAAGGTCATGAATACCCAACCCCCCTTGGTCCTTCGGACGGCAAACGACATTCCACTTGGTCAGTCGATACTTCTTCTTCTCGTTATCCCCTTGCCAAAAGAATCTCGATCGGAAATAATCCAATCTATGTAAGACCCCTTTAGGTAGCTGAAAGAATGATATCATATACAGTACCATATTGGTTAAAACTGAATTTATGAGTACCAATCTTCCACCCAGGGACAACAACTTCCCTTTCCAACTAGCTAGCCTTTTTTGCAAACGTTCTTCGACATGCTTCCATTCCGCATTAGTCAGTCTCCTATAGTGTATGGGTATCCCCAAATACTTAATAGGGAATTGACATTGCTCGCATCCGAATATCTCGGCATATTGAACTGCTGCATCCTAGGCCTCGCCGAAACAAAACAATTC
Organism: Bromus sterilis; assembly: GCA_950022295.1. NCBI lineage: Eukaryota > Viridiplantae > Streptophyta > Magnoliopsida > Poales > Poaceae > Bromus > Bromus sterilis. Next base: position 297,021,142 of record OX465601.1, on the reverse strand, counting down.
ACTTTTATGGAAATTAATCTTCAATCCAGATAACTGCTCGAATGCTGATAATATTAATTTCAGATTCATTGCTTTATCTAGATCATGTTCCATAAAAAGAATTGTGTCATCCGCATATTGAAGAATAGATAATCCCCCCTCCACTAGGTGTGGGACTACTCCTTCAATGTGTCCGTCTAGCTTGGCGCGTTCAATCATGATCGCTAACATATCAGCCACAATATTAAACAACATGGGCGATAAAGGATCACCTTGCCTTAATCCCTTTTTGGTTTGGAAGAAGCGTCCGATTTCATCATTGACGTTAACGGCAACACTTCCTCCTGAAACACAACTATGGATCAAAGCACACCACTCCTCTGAAAAACCTTTCATTCTCAAAGTTTGTTGGAGGAACGACCACTTCACTTTATCATAAGCCTTTTCAAAGTCAATTTTGAAAATGACTCCATTAAGCTTTTTAGTGTGCATCTCATGAACGGCCTCGTGTAAAACCATGACTCCGTCAAGGATATTCCTACCTTGCATAAAAGCCGTTTGTGTAGGTTTAACCACATGATCAGCCACCGAATTTAATCTAATGGTTGCGACCTTTGTGAAAATTTTGAAGCTAACGTTAAGAAGGCATATTGGTCTATACTGTTGTATCCTTTCTGCCTCCAAAACCTTAGGTAACAAAACAATTTCTCCAAAGTTAAGACGGAACAATTCAAGTTGTCCAACATGCCAACATTGGAACAACTCAATAAGGTCCGTCTTAATGGCATCCCAAAAGTGTTGATAAAACTCAGCAGGAAAGCCATCTGGCCCAGGAGCCTTATTATGCTCCATTTGGAAAACCGCCTTGTTAATCTCTTCTTCTGTGAAGGGGGAATTTAAAAAGGTATTCTCCCCATTAGAGACCTGGGGTATGTCTTCTGTCTGAGTCTCATCCATGGACAAGATATCTTCAGCTGGAGCGCCGAACAGTCCTTTATAATAGCTTGTAATATAAGTCTTAAGATGTTCTTGATCTTCAATCATACATTCATCCTGGTTTAGAGCATGAATACTTTTTTTCCTATGTCTTCCATTGGCAACATTCTGGAAATATTTCGTATTCGCATCTCCCTTCAGAATGAAGTTAGATTTTGATCTTTGGTACCATCTAAGCTCTTCCTCCAGCAGCATTCGTGCCACCTCTGCATTGGATTGGCTTTTAAGCTCAATCTCCTGCTGGGTTAGCACTCGTGTTTCTGCCACGCGGTCAAGTTCATCAATGATGGTACACAAACACTCCTTCTCTTTTTTTAGAATCCCGGTTGTGTGCCTAGCCCATCCACGAAGATATTTAGGCAAGTTACGGATTTTTGCGTTCCATCTTCGAACATGACTATTACCCGGGACCGGAGCTGACCACACCCTTTTAACCATATCATCGAAACCATCACGCAGCAACCATCCCAGCTCAAATTTAAAGCGGTGTCGCAAATTTGGTTTCAATATTCCGGTTGATAAGAGTATAGGGGCATGATCCGATAGATCCTCAATACGTTCAAGGGCGCGTACTGTTACTAATGGGTATTTGTCTTCCCAATCAGTTCCCATCAGTACACGGTCCAATTTCTCGTATGTCGGTTCGGGTAGACTATTCGCCCAGGTGAATCGTCTACCTGTCATATGTACCTCTCTCAAGTCCAAACTATCAATGACAGCATTGAACAAGAAAGGCCAATGATTATCGAATCTCCCCTTTCTTTTCTCATGTGGGAACCGTAGTAAATTAAAATCTCCACCTATTAGGATAGGATGTGGATCATTATTCGCTAGGTTCACCAGTTCACGCAGAAAAGCAGCCTTACGCTCCTCCTGAGCGGCACCATACACGGCAACCAGACTCCATATGAATCCATCAGCTTTATTACGAATGTGGAATTTTAAATGAAATTCCCCACTCGTATAAGCTAAAACTTCCATGGAGTCTGAAAGTACACCAAGCAGAATGCCGCCAGATCTACGACGAGGAGGGATAGAGTGCCATGTGAAGTCCATGCCACCTGAAAGGCGATCAAGGACACTCACTGGGAAATCCCTCCTCCCGGTTTCGGAAATACCCAAAAAATCCAATTTATGATCACGAACATACTGAGCAATATTCAAATGTTTAGCCAAGTCACCAAGACCTCTGCTATTCATGAAGATGCCATTCATTGGAAAACAATTGGATATTTTGGTTGTTTCGCAGTCTTTCTCATTTTTTTATTCTTTTTGTCCTTGGCGGATTTGGATTTTCGGCCGGAAGCATGCAGATCATAGATAGATCCTAGTTCGTCCTCTTCCATACCCACCTCTGTCACCTCACCCACAAGATGTGATAGAAGCTGTCCATCAATAATGGCATTCGCTTCGTCATCCTCTAAGGGGGTGGTAACCGACCTACTAGATGCATCTGAGTGTACCACTAGTAGGAAATAGCCTACTGCTGGCGTACGGTATTTTACTACCGCTGGCGGGCAGGAGTACGCCAGCGTCGTCCCGCCAGTGGTAACAGGTACCGCTGGCGTACAGTTTGTACGCCAGCGATAGCTTCAGTTACCGCTGGCGTACGAAACCTTTGACCGCCAGCGATATATTCCAGTTCCTCTGGCGTACTGGTTTGCCCGCCAGTGGCTAGGTACCTGTCCGCCAGTAGTATTTTTTCTGGACTAGGTCCTGTCCGCCAGCAAACACTTATCTGTACGCCAGCAATATGTTTTCTGGTATTATATTTTTTGCTGAAACTTGTTATATTCCAGCAATACAAAAATCAAATATTTTCAGTAACTTGCCAACAGTACAAATACATAGAATACATAGGTTCAAATATAGAAGAGTGATGAAATATTGTTACATCACATTACTAACCAAAATAGACAAGTTGTAATGGCATTACACATTGTATCACACATAGATCACAAAGACGAGTTGGGAGTTTCATCACATATTGTATCACACATAGATCACCTACATTGTATCACGCACAACTACATCTCGATCGAATTGATAGTGTCATCTAATAACTACAATCACATACAAGAGAATGGTAAAGATGATGAGCAAGAAGGGGATCACGAGAAAGTTGGACTTCATCCGGTGGTTCTTCCTCTCTTGCCCTTGCCGGTAGTTCAAGTACCGAGCTTCCGCCTCTTCTTTACTCTTGTAGCTCTTGTAGTTGTTGCCCTTGTACTTGTTCACTTGCTTAAAACAATATTCCCAGTGCTCATAGACTCCTGGAATGCTACCTTCATACACCACATACCACTTCTTCATCTATAAAAGACATATATAAATATTAACCAAGATAGTTAAAAAGGAAGATGTGTGTACATTCATGCATTATAAAAGAAGACTTAGTTCAATGTAAAACTAGCTACATGTCCATCATGCATAAAAGAAGACTTAGTTCATGCATCATGTAATACGTACACAAGTTCAACATGAGATAAAGTTTACAACACAAGTTCATCGATTGTTCGAAAAAAACTAGCTACATGCATAGAGAACACACCCTCTCACTTCTTGCTTGGTTTCGGCTTCGACTTCGGCTTCGTCTTCAATGGAGGAAACGGGAGACAACCTTGCAATGAGTTGAACGGTCTGTCATCGCCATGTTGATGTAAGCGGGCTTCTATTTCAGCCTTAGGTGGTGGAAGATGACTGTAGAAGAACACCCCATCGCTATGTATGACATCCATGGTGATCGTCCGCGCGATCATTTGCTGAATCCGGCCGAACTCTTGTCTTATTTCGGCATCGGAGGACTCCGCCAAGGTATCGCACCATTTTGCGAGAGACGACGAATATTGTAGTCGTTGTTCATCCTTTATATACTCTCGCATATGATAAATGACGTACCAGGCCTCCCTCGTACTGCCTGGCGCCTGCTTGATGCAGGCGAACTCAGTTTTATGTATGAATGTGTACTTTCCTCGCCTTTGATTTTTTCTTTTTATGATGCCCTCCCTATAAGAGTAGCCAGTGAGAGCATCATCTAGAACATCTTTGATTAGCTTGTAGTCTTTGTAATTCTGATGACTCCCCGAGTCGAGATATATGGCAAGCGAGTCTTTCGGCTCCAGAGCGATGAGGGTGCCGTATTGGTTGCTACACAAAATAGTTCGTGGTTCAAAGAGATTATCAGCCTCAGATTAGTTTAACGATAAGAAATCTACTAAAGCATGTTACGACTGCAAGCGAGAATGACTTACTCAGGAAAGTAAGGCATGAGAAATATGTTCTTGGAGGGATGATCCACAAAGAAATCTTCGATGTACTTCGTTGCCGCTACCTTACCCTTAGGGTTGTTCAAGAACATTTCTTGCATGTAGAAGGGGTCCATTATAGCGACATTCGGGGTATTCTCTTTGATGAGCTGGTGAGCCAAGCTGAGCGCAACCAGGTGGACCATGGATGGGTGGAGTGCATTCATGTGGAACATGTCAAAGATGTCATTAAACCTCAAGAAGAACAAGTCCCCTGGGTATTGATCCACAAAGCCCAAGCCCTCCGGTACCTTTCCTATGAAAAGCGGGTATGTTGGATTGTCATCATTGGCAAGATTCGACTCCACATAGAGAACAGAATTATGGAGGCTCCTCATATCCGAAGTGACGATTTCTAAAAAAATTGGCGGCAACATAGGTTTACCCAACTCATGGATCGGATGACAGTTTATGATGGGTACCTTGTCCTGGACTCGTACCGGCTTCCTACACCCCTCCACCGGCTGGCTGCTGGAGTCAAAGGCACGTTTCTTAATTCTTTTCCGCCCCGTCGTCTTCCTGCTACGCTGCACAAATGAATCTTGGAGCGCCTCTTTGAGTGTGTCTTGGCTGAGACCAGCTGGATCACCAGGGCTGAAGGGGGCTGCTTCTGGCGCTCCTTGAGAAGAGAATAGACGCCTCGAGCAAAATTTCTCTGTCTGATCTGCGCGGCAGGAGGGAGGACCCTGGCTCGGACCGGCGACTTGTGTATCATCAAGAGGACCCTCGCTGGCATCAGGTAATACTTCCTCGTAATCAACGAGGAAGTCTTCGACGCGAGCATCATTGTCGTCGTGATCAAGATCCGCAGGTTGAGCAGCAAAGGGCTCGTTTTGCTGTGGGGTGGTGAAACAAGAGTCCACACGAATCAGTTCTTTAGGCCATAGCATGGGCCAAGACAAGCATTGTTCGAGGTTCAACTCGCTATCGGCTTCGGGGGGTTGAGTCGGAGGATCCAAATTGGAGCAACCCGGAAACACCCGGTCCAATGCAACCCTAAACATGGTATCGGCCTTAGGCACTGTGTGGAACACACAGTTAAGTGGTGCCACGATACGTGCCTTTGCCACGTCCTTCAGCTCATTGTTAACTTGTAATAGCAATGTGCATCCCACCTCATCGGCCTGCGAAAACATGTAAGGCGTTAGAGAGGGGCAAGCAAGCGCAAATTAAACTAGTCGAGACTTTTGCGGCACTTATTTACCGTCAAGGCGTTGAGCTCGTCTAATGAGGAAGCACCGCGGACGGCCGCCGGCGTGTAAGAGATGGAAGGGCTGCTACGAGGCGCTGTGCCGCCCGACGATTCATCCCTCACACCTTGTGGTGTGTTGCCGGTCGCCGTCGTATTCTCCACAATAGGCGGCTCATTATTCGAGCCGCTGGCACCTAAGGTGATCACTGGGAGAGGCCCTTGTCGGCCTCCGTCGATCCATTCCGCAATCGACTTCATCATGGTAGGAAGGAGGTCGTTGACCGTCTGTGTCACTTGCGCCGAGATTATGTTGGGCATCTCAGCTTTCACGGTCTCCAATTCTTCCCTCATCACATTCTTCTCTTCGTTCTTCTTCCTCTCCTTTCATGCCTCCTTGGTCTCGGGGTAGTAAAATGAATGTTTGTGACTGAGTCCGGCGCCCACCACACGGCCACGATGCGGCGGCGCTGACACCGGCAAGTCCTTTACCCTGTTTAGCGCCCTTTCAAAAGAGTTGTCAAACGGCACCTGGGTTGAGGATCCTTGAGATTGAGCTAATGATTCTTCGTCCCGAATTTTGTTCTCAAGGTCCTGGACCTTTTCGTTCGTGAATAGCTCCTTGGTTTTTGGATTTACCCTGTATCGTGCCCGCACAAATCGATTTCCGAGCGGGTTCTTAAACTTCGGGTAGGGGTACGGCCCTTTCCTTTCCGCGTCCTCCTTATCCCAAACTGGCTGCTTTCCGGGGTAACCACGGCTTCCGAGATTGTGGGGAGCTACGTTCTTCTCATGCATATCTTTCCCCCACTTCCTAAGCGCCTTAGTTGCAGGTAGGTCATGTTTGGCCTTGAAAACATTGAAGTCATCTTCCGAAATTGAGGGCTAGTGGCCCTTGATCTTATCAAAATCGGAACCCGCATCAAGCTCCTGCCTCACATACCATTTCCAAGTGGACAAGGCTTTGCTGAACTTGCCTAGGGCGAATGTGTTCGCTAGATTTTTCTTGATATCAAGGTTATCATAGGGTTCCGGGAACTTGTATCGAGTGTGCAACCGCTGAATGAGGAGGGTGGCCAAAGGTTCGTTGATTTTTGACCTTAAGTCCTCTTCATTGAGGTTGACAAGTTCTCGAAGGATGCATCCAATGCTGTTGCCGTACCCTTTTGCAACATGAACAGGAAGTGTAGGCAAACCGCTAGCGGGGTCCACCTCCGTAAATTCTTCCCGGATGGTGCAGAGCTTGTTTGGGCCCCTTTCCTTACGCTGCCGCTTGGCTAAGCTACCAGATGTCGCGTTTCCATCCCCGGCACCACTAGTAGTGGTCTCGTTTCCATCCCCGGCACCAATAGTAGTAGTCTCATTGCCTGCATCCCCGTCTTTATCATGTTGATCAGCGTCAAAGTGTTCACCCGCAAGCATTGAGAAATAAGGATGATGCTCCTTAGGATCGACAGGTACCCGAGAACCACCGGCTTCATCGTTGTTTGACATCTATTATAACCATTTAAAAATACTACTAGTAAGTGGGATAGGTTAGTGCAAAATGAGTTATAAAAATGTAGCATGTGTGTATACTAGGTCATTTAAACAGTAGAAATATGAGTTAAATTTCTCATAATTAGTATGCACTAAAAATATATATTACTTCTGCTATGTCCTATTTTTAGCATAAGTCATGCAAAAATTCACGGAAATTTTTGGCATGACCTTTGCTGAAAATAGGACATATGGAGTACCCGAATTTGCCGGAACGGAAGTTAATCAACATTCCGGCAATCTCAAGGCCTCATGGGTACCTGCAAACTAGACTAGAGCATATATAGCTACAAGGCAGCAGCACAACCAGAACACACAGACTCATATAGACCACAACCAGCACATGTATATATAGTTAGAGCAGCACTCAGCAATCAACTCACATCCAGCAGCACACAAATCAGCAAACTAGATATAGCAGCACATGTATGAACCAAAACCAGAGCAGCACCCAGCTATAAGGAGCATCACAGGAGGCTAGGAGACGAAGAGATGACCTCAAAGGTAGTAGCACAAGGGGGCTGTGGTATGGCGTCCTCGCTGTCGCGGCGGCTCGGCTTGCTTTTCTACAATATAATAAGAAGATATATACTGGTAAGAATAGATGCTACACTTGTTTGCTTATTGCACTGATCTTTGCCCCAAGTTCAGTGAAGATATAATAAGATATAATAAGGTAATTTTCAATGAAGGCAAGAACTTGAACTGATTACACAAGGAAAAACTAGACTGGTTGCACACAAGGCAAAACTAGGCCATTTCACTTATGCACTTAGGCCACAAAAGAATATAAGTATTTATCCCCCAAAACAGCATGTATGTAACCAACATCTAGAACAGATCTCCACCATAAAGACTATCATCATCACAAGTAGGATGAGCTGATAGGAGCTGAGTAAAACTCTCAATAGCATTTGCAAAGGAGCTGCAAAGTCACTGAATCTTCATCCCAAATTGAGCAGATTTTTACCAATGACGCGTCAAGCAGAAGCCACACTTTAACCTCTTTTTAAACTACTTATAAAGTATGGTAATTTGTAGATATGTTCATTCTTCCATCAATAAAACTAAAAATACTTACAAAACCCTACATTGAAAAAACAGTGAGCAATTTTTTCTGTGAACACAATTTGCACAATTTTTACAGAGTGAGCATTTCACAAGCAATTTGGAGCAGGTGCATTTCACAAGCATTGCACATTGGGGAGAGGGGATAGGCAGGGGATGAACCTGAGGTGGAGCAGGTGCTCCTAGTGCAGGTGATCCTGGTGGTCTCCTTCTCCTCCTGGTGCAGGTTGTGGTCGAGGTGGCCTCCTACTCCCCTCAGGTGGCGGTGCTCGTCCTACTGCCCCTCCTTCTACCTGCGGACGGGCGAGCGGCGGGTTAGGGTTCATCAGGGAGAGGGATGGGGAGGGGAGGGGAGAGATGGGAGAGGGCGGCGGCGTACCTGCAGACGGGAGAGGTCAGGAGGCGGTGGTGGCCGTTTCGGCGAGCGGTGATGGGAGGCGACGATGGGAGGCGGCGGCGGCGACGACGAAGAGAGAAGCAGAGGAGAGGAGTGGAGGAGAGATGCGGGCCGGGTTGGTGGGCGTGCAATACTCAATAGGTACACAAGTACCGCTGGCGGACAGACACTGGCGTCCGCCAGAGGTACTTTTTTTCTCTGGCGGTCGTCGGGCAGGCGTACGCCAGTGGTACTTTGTCTCTCTGGCGGACGTATGTAGGTGTCCGCCAGAGGTGATACTACCACTGGCGTACTGGATAGGTGGCCGCCAGAGGTAATCTTCTTTCTTTTGTATTTGCTTTTTTTTGTATTTGCTTTTTTTATTCTTGATGATATTTGCTTTTCTCTTTATTTTATTAAAAAGGTTGTTTTCATATAAAAATGGTCAAAAAATTTATGACTTAATAACAGAATTGCAAGTATAGTCAAAGATATATGTTACAAAAGAGAGGTACATATAATAAGAGTGTCATCGAATATTAGTTCATCGATACAACAAGTTTGTAGGCTCATACAAAAGATAAATCAATACTAGCTGCTAGTTTCTTCGCACACATTGCGCATCTTTCTCAGCGTTTGGTAATTTTCTTTCCTTTTTTTTGTCGCAGTTGCATAATTTAGCCCGACATCATGACTACTTCTTTTGAACGGACGACCTGACCTAGGTAGCGTCGTTCTGCTCCTTCTTGTGGTGTATTTTGTCCTATCATCGTCATCTTCATCATCTTCGATATTTGGTTCGCCGAACATATCAAAGTCGTCTTCGTCAGCCATTCCTATGATGTTTCTTTTGCCTCTCCTCACGACCATACGGCTAGGCCTACAGGGGTCTGTTATGAAGAAGCATGGAGACACGTGCTTAGCCAATACCCATGGCTCATTTTGCGCAGTGACGTTCACGCTTGATGAAGTGCTGCCGGCTTCGGGTAAAACCATGGTGGTGAAGTATTTGTTTTCTTTCATGAAAGTTGATCTCCTAGCCCATCTGACACGAAACATCGGCACCTTCTCTCCAGAGTAGTCAAGCTCCCAAATCTCCTCGATCCTTCCGTAGTATCTTAATTTTTCATTACCGATTGAGGATACCATCGTAACTCCTGAGTTTTGATAAACGGAACTTTCATCCTTTTCTTCCGTGTAGAATGTGAACCCATTTATATCATATGCCTGAAACGTCGCAACGTTGGGGGAGGGACCATGTCCAAAGCATATAAGAGTCTGCCTTCTGGACAATCCATTGGTGGATCAGCGATAAGGCATTCTTTGAACCAACACAAGAAAGTGGAGTTGTGCTCTCTGATTACTTCCCCATCTGTCCTTTCCCTACCTTGGTCAATGTACTTCTTCCTAATGATGTTTTCGTGCCCTTTGCACCAGGGATCGACCATTTCAAGGTGTTGTAGAGCTACCAAGTTTGCCCTGTTAAAGTCGATGCGTCGTTTTTCAAAGTCCACATGCAATTCCCTCCGGCCATTCTTGTGGCCTACTCCGTCGAGCCTGCCAAGGTGCCTATTTCTGGGTAGGCCAATAGGGTCATCGACTTCGCCCAAGATATTTGTGCAGAAGGAGATGCACTCTTCGGTGAGATAGCCCTGAACGATGCTTCCTTCCGGACAGGCCCTGTTACGAATGAATCCTTTGATGACTCCATTCATCCTTTCGAACGGCATCATGTTGTGCAGGAACGCCGGTCCGAGGTGGATGATATCATCCACGATATGGACCAACAGATGCACACAAATATCAAAGAATGCGGGTGGAAAGTAAATCTCAAGTTCGCATAATATCACAACGATCTCTTCCTGCAACCTTGAGAGTTGCTTCCGTGTAATCGACTTTCGAGAGATCACGTCGAAAAAGTTACAGAAACCGAAAAGAGTTTCGCGTACGTGCTTGTCCATTATCCCTCGAATCGCAACCGGAAATATTTGCGTCATCATCACATGACAGTCATGAGACTTCATCCCGCTGAACCTTTGTTTCTGTTGGTCTAGATATCTGCTTATCAGCCCACAATAACCGAAAGGGGTTTTGACTCCTAGAAGGCACTTGATCAATTGTTGGAGCTCGTTCTCACTTAGAGTGAAACAGGATGGGGGGCAATGGTAGTCATTTTTCTTAACCCTTTTTCCCTTGTGTCGGTTCGTCTCCTCATCATCCGATGACTCGATTCCCCCGTGAAGCTCTTCCCTAATACCTAGATGTATCAGGTCATTTCTTGCTTTCGGACCATCTTTGGTTTTTTCCGGCATGTTGAGCAGAGTGGCAAACAAACTCTCAAACACATTCTTCGTGATATGCATTAGATCAAGGCAATGAGGCGTATTGAGAACAGGCCAGTACTTCAAGTCCCAAAACACAGACCTCGTCTTCCATACATCGAGGAGCGGTTTTGGTGCCTTTTGCTTCTTTCCTGGCTTAGGGCACTGATCCCAATCATTCAGCAACTCATATATTTCTTCACCGCACCTCTTACGTGGAGGTCCCCGGAGCTCATCTTCACCATTGAAAAGGTCTCCACGCCTTCTCCACGGGTCATCCTTGTGTAACCACCTTCGATGCCCCGTGTAGACAGTTTTTGAAGACCCGGCATCTTTCTTAAGCTGCATAAACGTTGGATCATCCATGCACCTCATACATCCCCAATGTCCGTGGCAAACCTGGCCTGCGACATATCCGTGGCCGAGATAGTCGTGCACCGTACAAAGCAAGGCGGCTCTCATAGGGAAATATTCTTCTGCGACGGCATCCCATGTGTTCACACCTTCCCATAACGTGTCTAGCTCATCTTTCAGTAGCTTTAGATACAGATTGATGTCGTTGCCTGGTTGTTTTGGCCCTTGAATTAGCATGCACATGTGTATGTACTTACTCTTCATGCATAACCAGGGGGGAAGGTTGTATATCCATACAAACACGGGCCAAGTGCTATGTGTGCTGCTCTGGTTGCTGTACGGATTCACTCCGTCGGTGCTCACACCCAACTTGAGGTTCCTCGGATCTTCCGCGAAACTTGCATCGACGCCATCTAATTCTCTCCATTGGCTTGCGTCCGAAGGGTGTGTCAGAACTGCCTTTTCACACCGTTTTGGATCTTTCAGCACTACATTTTTTCTGTCTGCGTGCCACCGCATGAGCTTTGCTTCCTTGTAGTCCGCGAAATACCGCTGCAAACGGGGAATGAGGGGAAAGTACCACACAACTTTCCGAGGTTCTTTCTTCCCTTTCTTGTATCGAGCGGCATTGCACACCGGACATGTGATCATGTCTGCGTCCTCTTTCCGATAAATGTAGCAATCATTGATGCACACGTGGTATTTTTCATGCGGTAAATCAAAGGGGCACACGACTTTCTTGGCCTCATCACAACTTGTAGGACACGAGTTACCCTCCGGAAGCTTACTCTACCAGTATTGCAGGCTAGCGTCGACGCTTACGTCGGTCCATTTGTGTTTTGCCTTCATTTTGAGAACATCGAGCGCTACTTTCAAGCGAGAGTCTTCCGATCCACAACCTGGATACAATGGAGTATTCGATTCTACCTCCAGTTGTGCTAGCTTAGCTTGCTCTATACTAGCAGATCTGCAGTTAGTCGTCTTCTTTAGAAGCAGCTCTTTGAGATGAGGGTCCCGCACGGCTGAAGCTAGCAGTGTTTTCATGTCATCGTCTTCGGTTACGTGTTGTTCAGCATCTTCTAGATCTCCAACATCATGTGCGGGAGGATCATCAGGCGGCTCTTCGTCTTCTTGCTCGTGATCGTTATTATTGTCATGCTGATCATGATCATCCGCCGCACCATCATGGACTTAATCATCATCATCTTCATCAAGCCACTGAGTGTGGCCATCCATGAAACCATGTATTAGCAGATGCTCCAGCAACTCTCCCGAAAAGGGGTTCAGCAAGCCCACTTTTTTGCATTTGCGACACGGACATCTTATCTCCGTGCGCTTATTTTGTATCATGTCGTCTGTAGCGTATCTTAAATATTTGTTCACGACACGTTCACTCATACGGCCGGGCGCCATATCTCCTGCACGTGATATAGAATCACAAGACAAGTAAAACAATCATTTTTCATGAAAATTTTTGGCATGACCTTCCTACAAATAGGACTAAGAGAGTGTCAAAATTTGCCGAAACGGAAATGAATCAACATTCCGGCATAATATTGACATCATTTCCTGCACAATACAAGAATAGCACATATATGAATCATCACATATCCGGCAAAATTTCATCATCTACTATATGCATGCATGCATCATCATCAAGAGAATAGCACATACATATATACATCATCACATATCCGGCCACAATACAAGAATAACACAATTATGTTGATCCCTCACCTTAAGTGAGACAATGTAGGAGAGGAAGAGAGATGTAGATAGATCTAGCTAGACCTAGGAGATGATATATTTGGATCCACACCAAAAGGAGCTAAATTTGGTTATTTTTTGGCCATTTCTTTTAGTAGAGAGGAAATTCGAAGGGTAATGGGGCTAGATCTATCACCTAAACTAGTTTTAATTGGTTAGAAAGTGTGGTGGAGATGGGGGGAAGGGGAGGAACTTTGAGCTAGTGAGAAGAACAATTATGGTGTTGCAATAATGGAGGGACATGGTGGCAACCGAAGCATCAATAATTGGCACAGTATTACCGCTGGCGTACAGTTCTTCTGGCCGCCATAGCTACATACGTTAGCACTGACGTACGAAATATAGTGCCCGCCAGCAATAGAACCCTCAGCTAAAAGTAATTTCGGGGCAAATTACTTCTGGCGTACAAACAAATATGTACGCCAGCGGTGACTGCACTAGCGCTGACGGGCACGACAACCGTACGCCAGTGGTAGTTAGCCCCGCTTCCTAGCCCGGGGCAAGTCGTGCCTCTGGCGTGCACAAACATATGTACGCCAGCGATACCACCTACTTCCCTGGCGTGCACACATTTCCGTACGCCAGCGCTACTATCACTGGCATACAACTTTATGCGGCCGCCAGCAATAAGCTGGCGGCTATAGCCTATTTCCTACTAGTGTACCTTTAGTCGGTCATACTCCATATGCTTCAAAGCGTTGGTCGAGACAACAATTTCATTTTCATTTATACCTAAATTCACTCCTACTTTGGCTAGATTGGAAGAAACCTTAGAAGATGAAAAAGCTAAAAATGAATTATTATTTTTGGACGTACCTACGGGTGTAGGGTCCAACATCGCCGCCTTGCGCCTCATCGCCTTTGAGAGCGCATCCTCGTCCGTCACCGAAGACCCATCCGCCGCGACGGGGTGACGTGTGCTACGCCTAGGTGGGGCCTTAGGCTGAGCACACGGTCCAGGACAATGCGGCGCCGCGGGAGGGGGTGATGTCGGTGAAGTAACCCCGTCGACCCTAGTCTTCGTAGACGAGACCTCCTCGTGCGGTGCTGCGGAAGGCGGCGGTGACTGTGCAGCAGCCCCCTTGACAACAACCTTCGTAGCCGATACCTCCTCATGCGACGCTGCGGAAGGGAGCAGTGTTGGTGAAGTAGCTCCCTCGGTCACAACCATCGTAGCCGACGCCTCCACCACCGGAATCAGCGCAGAGCTGACCACCGGTGAGGCAGCCTGCCGAAGTATGGCGGAGTCATGTCGTCTGCTTCTCCACAAACCCTCAAACCAAAGGCCCAGATGCGACCAGGGTGAACGACGATCCCCATGCGCGGACAATCCACCTTGGGCGATGGAACCAAAAGTCAGAGGACCCGCGGCTTGCAAAGTGGCAGCATTGGACGCCTGCCCATGCGACGGCGCGATTCCTTAGTTGTGGGAGCCGAAGTAGAAAGGCCCCGCCGAGGCACCAAACGGCGCACCCTGCCGTGGTGGTGCAGCAGCCGCAGAGGACGACGCCGCCAGCCCTCCAGTCGCCGCCATGTTGGGCGCCGCCATTGGCGCAACCGGACCGGCAGCAACAATGTCCGCGTAAGATCGCGGACAAGGGAGAACCACCGCAACAGCAAGCAGCGGCGGATGAGATGGCGTGGAAGCTTGCACGGGATGACTGGGCGGCAGCGGGTTTAGGGCTTGAGTCGATGTCGAGGAGTTAGAGACGGCGAGCGATAGATTGTTTCTGCCTTCTCGCGTCTCCATATTCCCTCGAACCAAAGGTCGAGATGCGCCCATAAAGATCGACGGCTCCCCGTTACTACATGCCCGCGGGGCACATCTACCAGAGACCTGTCTTCCACCTCCGTATGATCCGCACTTGCCGTCGGTGGTCTCGGCCGGAGCTCTGCCGTCTCCTCCATAGACTGCTTGAACTTCAAAGGGAAAAACTCCCCAAGGCATGGGGGTGGAGTGATTCTTGGTCTGGGTATAGGCCCTCGCCATCCCCCCCGAACCTTTGAACTGCGCAGCGCCCACCCTTGCGACGACGCTTTCGGCGCTCGACATTGTTCCGGCGGGGACCACGATCTTGCACGACCAACGGGCGTGGATTCCACTGCTGCAGACCTGCAGCCAGCAGCATCCTCCAAACCTGTGCCAACATCTCCACACTCCGATGATGCCCGCTCCCAAAAGCGTGATGATCTCGTCGGGAATCCCACGAAACTCCAGAACTCTTGAGCTAGCTGGTCTTCAGATTTTGCAGGCCTCCAAATGTCTTCTTTTGAAACCTCACTTTCCTCCAAGAACCATAGTTTTAAATAGCGGGCTATGCCAAATAGCGGTGGCCTTTCAAAACAGCTATAGCCGGCTATTTTAAATCGTTTTTGCATAATTGTACATAAATAACGGCGAGCGTCATTTAGCGGCACCATGCTCAAATAGCTATAGCGGGGCTATAGCTGGGCTATAGCCGGCTATTTAAAACTTTGCCAAGAACACATCTGAAGCCACACCAATGACTAGCGCTCCAGCCGCCGAATCATCCTCGTCGTCCACCCTCAACGGAGAAAAACGCGATCCGGACGGTGGCGCAATGACTACCGGCATATCACCTCTCCAAGGCTTGGACGATAGACGCGCCGCCACCCTCCGAATCAGATCAGCCTCTATGTCCACGCTGGATCCAGAAAAACCATCTTGGCGCTGCTCCTCTCTCGCCGGATCAGAGGCCGGAATATGAATAACCTCCCCGGCCTCCTCCGCCGTATAACCGGCGACACGGAGGTCGTCAACCCATCGAGAAGGGGTGGCCGCCCCGGCCGTCAGGGCATCTTCCCCGTCGAGGTCGCGGTCGCCACCAGAGTCGATCTGGACTTTCAGAAACGAGGAGGGAATCATCCGCCTGCTCCGCTCACGGCGGCGGCGGATAGACGCCGGCTGGGCGGCGTCGGCTTCGCGGCGGCGGCTAGAGGACCGACAAATCCAAGAGGAATGCATTGGCACAACTGGCTCAGTCAGCATATCAACAAAGTGCGTGCTTCCATTGATATAAGGCGCGGACCAGGCATTTACATGGACCATCTTTGGGCACTCCTTGTTCGCAGTTGTCGGGGTGCGTAACGTCACAGTCGTGACTTTGTACGACGTCCAAACGCGAGGAAGGGCCTCCGAGTATGGCATCGTTGCATGGTACGGCTGGACAAAGGGAGTGGTGGGGCAGATGGATTCCCACTATTGAAGAACAACACGGAGAATTATATTAAGCGGGAGAGGGTACATGTATTTGTTTTCCTCTTATATCTTAGACATAATGAAGCTAAATATATAATGACTAAAGAGGAAAGGAAATATGAGAACATATCGCACCTATAGCTTGACATCCTAAGACAGTGGGTTATATATAGGGGATTTAAATGCATATCTTGTATTTATTTGCTATTTCTAAGAAAATAAATATTAAATTTTGAGCATGGGATAAGCATTGAGCAAGTCATTCAAAAATTGTTATGATTTCTTCTTAATCACATATTCACATGTGATGGACTACAGAATCATGTGACCATCTTATGTGCATGTTTATTGTATGATCCCTTGCCAAAACAAAGTGAAAGGAACATTGTGTTTGGTTGAAGGGAAATTGTATTAAACGAACGGTGATAAGTTTCTGAATGGATAAGTAGATAAGAAAATAGTGTGGTCCTGTATGATCCAAATTACCAACATATTCCGAGTACGAGTAGTAGAAGTATGTTTGTTTTATTCTTACGTACCATCACTTAACATGAAGATTATTTTAGTAGCTTTTGAATTAATCCAAGTTGACCATTTTCCACGAACATAAGAACTTAATATGCATATTATTTTTCCCGCCAAAAAAACATGCATACTATACTATTTTAGTATCTTCCTCAATACCAGTCTACGGCATCATGAAATTAAGATATAAGAGTAGGGAAAGTCACTTGTGATCTCAAGAGTCGGAAAGTCACTTGTGATCTCAAGTGCATATGCTTCTTTTTTTAAACACATATTTCAAATTGTTCAAAATTTTCGGAAAAAAATTAACATGTGTCTACACATTCCAATGTGTTCACATAAACTTTCATGAAAAACAAATATTTATTGTGGGTTGGGTAAAAATTGTATTGTGAATGACCTTATTTTAGCATCGTGTTTTGTCTTTTTACAGAGGGTACATAAAAAGTCGATTTTCCATGAAACGACTTTGTACACATCTAAAGAGGAAGTGCAGTATACCTAGCTATGGACGAATCAGAGGTTAGCTGCGATGCAATTCTAGGCGGTAATGCACTTATGGATGCTGCAAAGGTACGGAAATATTCGGCGGCGGTCGGAGAATACAGTAGTAGTAGGGAGAGGAGGGTGTGTATGTAGAGCAACGAGGGGGGTAGGGGTGGAGTGGGGGAAATTGAGCCGGAAGGGGGATTTGAGTGGGTCAGGGGTGTCGACAATCGGGACTCCTACCTAGCTCCCCCAGTTTGCTTTAGATTTGCGCAAAAATAGACATGCAGTCCTTAAACGGATACAACACCACATTGGATGGTAAAAATGGTTCAGATACCGAAAACTTCTATGCGAAGACAAGGGCAGAGGAGCACCATGTACGGGACAACCGTTAATGGCGGAAGCTGAGGAATAACAGCGTGCGGATCGGATCGGAAGGCCGAGTTGGAACATGCTGGGGTAGTAGGAACACCTCGTACGGCGCATGCGGCCGGTGAGGTGGAATCCGACAACCCGCAACAGCGAGACATGGCGGACGGAGCTGATGGGGACCCAAGCTTTCGATTCCAGCAGACCGAGGGTCTAGGCGGGCTCTTGGAGGTCAGGCCCAGTCGACGCACACCTGATCGGCGCAGGATGAAGCAGCCGACTTCACATGATTTGACCGGGAGCATGGGCTGCTCTGGATCAAGGGCAGAAGCTAGGAGTAAAACGACGGCAGGGAAACCAAGGAGCAGCAAGCCAGCAATCACCGGATAAAACTACAGTGACGCGATGATTGTTGATGGGGAGCGAGATTTGCTACGCTAAGAAAAATTGCAAACTTAAAGCTCGATACAGTGTTATGATGCAAATTGCTTATATTGAAGAGCTTATGAGGCATATATATATATAACACTTGACTTGAGAGAAAAAGGAAAGAGATCTAGATCTATACGAACTTCTAGACACATACTAATACATCTTAACATGTTCGTAGATCGGATTGAAGGATGCCCTAACATACATAATCTGGGACAGAATCATCTTTTTGGGTTTCCCTTCTTTCTTTTTGCTATATAAACTGGCATACCACACTGCTCTTGATTCAATCATCTCTTTGGTGCCTCACATTCCCACTCGCTTGCCTCCAATCAGCCAACGACGCCATGGCACATACGGTAGGATGAGCCACCCCTCATCTTATGGTTTGCGGATGACGACTTCGAGCTGCATTATCCTGATCCCAATTTGGTGACTTGGAAAACCAATATGTGAGCTCCTGGAGGAGGAAGCCGTAACCACTGCCACAGCAGTGCCTACGGCCGTCCCCGCGGTCGTTCCAAAGCCCATCCCCGTGGCATTGATGGAATGGACGTCACACATCATCGCTGAGCTCGAAGTCACTACTATCTATGAGATCCCCGCCGTACATGTGCCATCCGCATCAATGCATGTGTCTGCAACCGTGCTAAAGCCAACTGCCGTGCAAGCGGTGCCCGTCCTTGTGACTGTGCTCGACCCCAAGTTGCTATCCTTAAGGGGGTGATTTCATGTGGAATATAGTTTGTGCGAACGTATAACTGAGGTGCTAAACTCTAAACCCTAAATTATATTGGACAAATGTTATTTACGCTGGCAACACCAGAACGACCTGCTGTCGTGCCCACGATTAGAGTTTGGTTGTTTAAGAACTATACTTTGTGTGAATGTACAATTGCATTGCGACTATGAAAGAAGTCGATTCTTTAATCAAATGTGTATTTCTACTAGTAATTCTGAGTTCGCTTCTATATGCCATTAGTATAGAAAAGCTCATCTGAACAAAGCCCTGTTAATTTATTTGAAAATAACAAAAATACGCAACAAAGCCCCATTGTTTCCTTAAAAAATGATATTGATTTCCATTTTTTTTAAGATCTAAACTGTTACTCATGCAGTACTAGCTTTGATCTAGTCTCTCTAGATGTGCATCAAAGAGGGAGATAGAATTATAATCCCTTTGGTATGGAAAAAGAATTTGGATGTACTAGCTTTGGTAGAGCTAGTTGATGCTCTAGATATTTGATCTTAAAACGGTAACTAAAAAGTTATGGGGAATATGAAGACATTTTTTTGTTATTCTCTTTATAGACTCTGTAAACAGAAAAACATACAAGGAATATGAAGTGTCACCATGATGTATTTTTTGATGAAAGTATATGATTTGAGTTCTTCTCCAGATATTTGCATCATATTTTGATCTTTGGCATTAATTATGAACTCCTTACCTTGGTTAAGGCTCACCTAGATGAATGATATGTTCATATCTCTTGTGTGGGAAACATATATAGATTAAACTGCATTTTATACATGGTTATGTTTGTTCTTACGACTAACAACTAAATTAATTTTATTCTCTTCATGAACCATTTTATTTGGAGGATCTAGATGAACAAGATGAAAGAAGGAGAATTGTATACATATTAATGGTCAAGTCCTTTCATCTTTGAAAGGTGATAATGTTAGTATTTAAGTTATTTGTGCCACTAATACCTACATATCCTGGTGTTACTGGATTTTGCCACACTAATGCATGCTATAGTGTTTTTGGTATATTTCAAGACATAAAATTCCTTCTCTTTCTAAAGCTATTTTTAACAAATTTTGTATATGATTTTCTATAAATCATTCATCTACTTTTACTTGATAGAAGTTTGAACTACATACAAATTGTAATATGCCTAATTGTTTTGCAAAATTGTTATATATATATATATATATATATATATATATACATATAGTGAAGCTATTCATCACCCAGGGTACAGAATAATTTATTCTTCACCCGAGGTAATTTTACGGACGTTTCATAAAAAATATATTTATAATACAAATAGTTACATTAATATGAATTCACTATGTAAATTTCAACATAAAAAAATATAGATCATAAGATAAAAAAAATACATTGTATGTATATTTTACACCATCATTTTAACGTTTGTAATTTTATGTAACATAAAATATTTTTTACGGCGATTATACTTTCTTACGCTCTCTTTTTACGTATGAAATAAGACAAAATTTACGAAATATAAAATTATGGTGCATTGATGTCAAAACAGAGGGGGTGAAGAATAACTATTCCTCACCCATGGTATATATATATATATATATATATATATATATATATTCAAAATCACAAAATCTTAGCAAATAAAAAATCACATATATATGTTGAAGAACAAAGAGGCATCAATCCATCAAACCCTTAGTACATTTAATTTTCAAGCAAGTACATGTTGACAATAGCGAAAAGCACACATGATGAAAAGGAAAAAAAAATAGTACACGAGATCATGACAAGGACAACCCTTATCCATCTGCTTATTAACTGTTGGAATACTGGAAATGGAAGTGATGCATCGAGAGGAGCAAGAAGATTCTTAAATAACTTAACACATGCATTGTGCTAAATTGGGCACGTGTAGATGCCAAGTGCATTAACAGACCCGCCAGCACGAGCATAGAATCCCCCAACGTTGTTACCATCTGGAACCTGGCTGCTAAAAGGGGTGCCGTTTGCTTTTCCGAAAGGCCCATATGTTGTAACGCTGCTGACCAAGGTAAGTGATGTAACAACTGTCTCTGCTCCAATTGTAGCAAGAGTGATCTGGAAGGGAGGGCATGTATAAAGCTTGATCTTGAATGCTCTCTCTCTCTGTGTCTCTCCCCCGCAGAATCCGCCCCTGAACAGTAAACCACAACCGCCAACCACGACCATAGCGCACCATAACAACCGAGACCTCCTCAACACCATTGCCAACCTGCTTATTCCCCTCTCTCTCTCGCCTCGGGTAAAAAACAATTTATTTCCCAATTTCACTTTCATGTTAAAATTTTGATGTTGCGAGTGTTTCATCACCACAATGTGTTCTTTATTTTCTATTTATCTTTTTTTTTGGTTGTGTGCATCCTTGATATCTTTGGGCATGTTGTAGGTGCAGAGGCTAGGTGTACATGATATATATCTTTTCAATATTAATATCATTTATCAAAAAGACATATGATTGGTGATACAAAGACAAACACAAATGAAGGAAACAAGTACATGAAACTAGAACATAGAGGAATCAAATGAACTTCCTTAATATTCTTATTTTCACACAATATGATTGGAGATGACAAAAGAAGACCATGATAATAGAAAAACAAGTAGATGAAGTTGCTTCGCCTTCTCGCTGAACAGTCAGAAAGCAAAGAAAGGCACCACATGGCACCATAATTATTTTATAAGAAACTCACTTGAACTAAATTGCGACCGGTGGAGTCACGTAAACTCCAAGTGCATTGACTAATGAGTCAGCACGCCCAAAGAAGCCCACAACATTGTCGCCGTCCTCCTTAGGTATGCTAAATGGGGTGCCCTTTGGCTTTCCAAAGGGTCCATATGTAGCAATATTGGTGACAAAGGTAAGTGATGTAACAAGGGTGTCTCCTTGAACTTCATCTGTTGTTCCAAAAACCTTGGTCACGTTCTCTGTGGGAGCAAGAGGGATCTGCATGGAAAACCTCAAGTAGTTGGCTACCACTTCATATGTAAAAGGAATAAACTAATTAAGCGATCACCATGTGATTAATACACACTCACCGTGTGAGGGAGACCACCATTACCACCCCATGGGCCAGCCGTCTGCTTCTTACCAGCTTGATCAGTGTAGGAAAACGCAATAGAATCAATTGTGTCACCGCTTTGGATAGTCACACTCTCTAGACGTTGGGGTGCCTCTGGAATGTCACAAGTTTTGCCTCCTTTTCCACCTAGCGGTCCATCCTTGTAAGGGATCTGTAACACATACATGATGAAAATTAAAAGATGTGCATGTCAATCCAATAAAACAAACACTGTATTTCTGGACATATATTCTAAAATACTATTGAGCCTAACCCGTTTTGTTGGTTTGTTTGTGCACAACACGCAGATATTAAGCTCCCTGACAACTACCCCGGCGGGATCAACCACGAATTGCTTGTACTTCACCGAACCTTGCGCAAAAGCGAACTCTCCGGTGCCACCAACGATTGCCCACTCGTCATTTTCATCGTTCGGTAAGCTTCCGAGTAACTTAAGGCTAGAGCCCTTGAACCTAGTTAACCATTGAAGCCACCCATAATGCCATATTAATATGAACAGAATAAGAAGTGAACAACCACAAAAACATGTCGTGTTCAGTTTTGGGAGGCATGTGAATATGCCAGCTGAATGATGCGATGAAAAAATAATAATGAAAAACTAGGTAGCTAGCAGAATTAATCTCTCATCGGTGAAGATAATGTTCTGGCAAAGAAAATAGTGAAATGGTGTCAGTTGACCGGTGCCGAGCAAGAGGCCCTGTGCGCGTGCAACGGTCTTTGCCGTGGGGCTCATGCCATCACGTACATCCCAGTCGCAGGAAACGCCGAAACCAAAATGACCAGCAGGCTCGCTGGGTGGTTTAGTGGGTGCAATGGGTATCTGGTTAGCATTTGGAAGCTGGTTGCTGCGTTGCTCGACATATAGGTGGAAGATATGCTCAGTGTGCTGCAGCTGCTGGGTAACTTGGAAACGTTGGTAATAGGAGGGGTCGGCCATGGATAACTAACTAGCTAGCGTGCTTGCTTGCTTGCTACAGGAAGTACAAGCAGGTTTGGTGTCCAGCTAGGTGGCTAGCTGTTGAGTTGATGTACAAGTACGATAACGAACAGGGAAATTTATAGACCTCCTTTGGACAAACTCATTGTGGTCATAGATACATTTCGTCAAAAACAATGATAAACACTTATAGTCTATTAATCACCTACGTGGCACATGAATCCAGTTTGTTATCCACATCATATATATGCTCGCTTGAAACGGCCGGCTTTATATACTTTCTTTTTGACCATGCACGGGATGGCATCGTCAACAACGGCATCATTATTGTTGCATCAGTTCTCACTCGTCACATAGTGGCAGCTAGCTATAGCTTAAGCCATTTGGTCCCATGTCATAGTTTAAGCAAAAACCATACTTAAGCTCATTCCAGAATTCAATACACAATCAAGCATTAAAGTGGGCAATGACAGAAGCACTAAGATATGGCAAGATGGTTGGGGTGAAGGTATAATCGAAGACATTTATCCAGAGCTATACCCATTCACATTCGGGCAACATACATCAGTGGCACAGTTGGCAGCACAACAAGCACCGGAAGAACACTTCCACTTGCCTCTCTCAGGCATTGCATTTGATCAGCTTCAGACTCTGAGAAATAAATTGGATGGTATAAAATTTCTTGAGGAACATGCCTCAAGATATTATACCTGGAATAGTGATCAATTTACTGCTTCAAGAATGTATAAGGCAATATGTGCTCAACAGAACAACCCCACCATATTCAAACACATTTGGAAGGATGCAACAATGCTGAGATATAAAGTATTTATCTGGTTGCTTATACATGACAGAATAAATTCAAGGAACCTGTTGAAAAGGAAGAAGTTTCATCTACCATCATACAATTGTGTCCTATGCAATACAAAACCTGAAGAAACCTCACATCATCTATTTTGGGACTGTCATTTTACACTTGACTGCTGGAATACAATCGCAAACAGACAGAGAGGGTTCAGTTCAACTGAAGAGATCAATAACTTAGTCAAATTTTTTCCAATTGGGATAGCATGGGAGATTGGCATCATGGGATGCTGGAATATCTGGATGATTCGAAATAATCTCATCTTCAAGAACATTGCTCCAAACATTCAAACATGGACAACCAATTTGAGACAGGATCTGCAACTACTTTTGCATAGAATAAAGAGCAGGCATCACGCTTTGCTTCAAGCATGGATAGTAGCTAATTTACCATAAGCCATGATATTAGATAGAACTGGTATTGGCTGATTTTTTTGAGATTTTTCTGCAACTACCATGTACATTTGTAAATACTTTCATTATTAATAAGTATTGTAGAATGATTTGTTCTACAGTCAGAAAACCTCAAAAAATTAGTTTAAGAAAAAATGGAAGCAATATTATCATAACTTATTCAACAGCTAAAGAAGACTTTGTATTACTACAATCATGTCTTCCATCAGATACATGAATTTGCGATTAGTCCATCGAATAGTCCATTTTAACATCATATGAAAGCCCATTTAAATCTCAAGCCATGTGTCTTCTCTAATAAGCATGCATGTTATATATGACAAAATATACATAACTTCAATCTTGGATTCAATATTATTTTAAATTTCAAACTTTTATTTGAACATAGTGCGACACTGCAGCTAAAAAGCAGAAAGATCAAAATATCCTCTGCAGGTGACGGTATTGATTACATGCATGGTGCCACGACACACGTGTTGTAGTAGCTTGATTTGGGGATTGAAAATGAAAAAATATATATATCTATATATATAGTATACAAATTATGAGTTACAACAAGTAGCCATGCCTCATGCCTCATCTCACACATAGATCTGGTGAGAAGGTAGTCTAAATGTACCAACTTGGGCACGAAATGGGGAAGAACACAAGATGACAGGCCAAAATTATGAGTAGATAAATATGTACGTATATACATTTAGCAGGTACTAGCACCTAAGCCAGCCAACCCAAGCTAGGCAGACACGAACACCTGGCTGTAGTAGTCAATCAATACCCTGATAGTGGGTCGATTAAGTGGACGGCCACCACGTTGTCACCATTCACTAATAGCGAGAGAATAGATTTCGTAATGTCAGTAATTTCTTGTATATTAACTATGTAATTTAAGTATCTTATCTAACTCTAACCTACTCTGTCGTAAGCCACATTCCAACCTAACTCTGACCTACTATCTATCGCCTAGTTACTGTACATTTTTAATAGGCTATTTCCTTTTTTGCATTGTTTTGGACCTGCCGGCTTGGTCTGATAGCCTAGGACTCTTCACAACGGACGACCAGGCGATAGGGCCTGCTCCCCATCAATTAGGTTGTTGTTTCTGTTCATGTCTTCAAGACTTCCCTGACTAGATCATATATTCTTGTCGTCAGCGCTGTTGATCTCGTAATTACAGGAGGGCAGCGTGAGGCGGCAGAATTCACCCCATGAATTCGAGAAAAAATCAGCTCGAGCCGTTGATGTTTTGTTTTATTTTGCTGATGTATTTATTTCACAAGGACTGAAAATACAGGCTAGATGGCTTCACATGAATATTATACCCAGTACATAGAGATGTCAGTACTCAGTACATGCTGGTGTACCAGACAAGAACACATGCTTGATGAGGACCATATTGGAGTCCCAAACCCTATCAACTTCTATTACCATTGGTACCTAAATATAGGAATCTGTACAACAAGTTGATGACCATTTACTTATTTGTATGGTTAAGATGTCACAGTTTTGATCCAATTGTGTTAGAACCATTTGTTAATTATCGTGCCAGAGGATATTAAACTATGCACTGGCAAACATGCATAAAAAATACCTTGGATTCCTACAATCTATCAATCTTTAACACTTGTGCAGACCAAACCATGCTTATACCTCTACAACAAGGACCTGATGGGTTTATTTCCTAAAGAAAATCCTGGAAACACCCGTCATACTTTTAATAACGGAAACTCTGATGAAATTGTTTATTCACCTTGTGTAGAAAACATGATTTTAGCCACGTAAACATTAGTATTTACAGATCGATTTTGTAGAATGGTTGCGTCAGAGTGATAAATTGCATACTCCCTTCGATCCATAAAAGTGTTGCTTATCTAGTACAAAGTTTGTACTTGCTTTCAGAATTTCCGTAAAGAGTGTTGCTCATCTAGTACAAACTTTTTACTAGATGAGCTACATTTATGACGGATCGGAGGGAATACATGATTAAGGTTGTAGATATGTACCGGCATAGGAAACAAAAATTCTTTGTTTAGTCTGGTAGATGATTAACATTTCTTTTTGACAGAATAAATCATGGTACATCTGGTCTTTGGCGTTGCCAGGAGGTGCAAATATAAGGTTGGTATTAGGTATCTCTAACAAATCAACTTGACCCTTTTTTTAAGATTGTGACTGACATACCGACAAGGTTAGGTATAATCCAGACACTATTCTAAGGTGGAATGTAGAATATGTATCATACATCCCTAGTAAAAAGCGTATGAACTAGACGAAATATCGTTAACATGTAATGGTAACTCTTTCTGCCATGCGCTCGAGTGGGGCTTGGAGTCGGTCTGTTCCCGCACAACTGCGCAGGAGGTGCAAACATATACATGGTTGGTATTAGATATCTCTAATGAACCAATTTGACCCTTTTTTAAAAGATTGTGCCTAACGTACCGAAAAGCTTAGGTATAATCCAAAATATGGTTATATATAGGCAAACACTATTCTAACGAAGAATGTGGAATATGTATCATACATCCCTAGTAACACTAATATTGTTAACATGTAATGGTCAATTTTGGTGCCATGCGGTCGGGTGGGGATTGGGGTCAGGTCTATTCCCGCACAAATTCGACGGTGCCGACGATGTGACAACGACAAAGGACTATCCGGCAAGGTGTCCGATATCGGAGTCTATGGACTTTGGATAGTGTTGCGCAGGCATCCCTATGATGGATATTTGGTTGGCACTAGCTAGCGTACTTATTGCTATGGCAGAGGAATGTCCAACATGATGGATCCCGTTGATTGATTTAGAACCCGACCTTCCTTAAAAAAATGGGGGAGTATTTCCGTTCATACAATACATGCAGAGACCATGGGCTTAGTCATTGTATTCCACTTGTTTGATTTACTTTACAAGAAAATTTTATTTTTGTCTTGTTTTATGTGATAGATATTTATTTTTTGAAGTTTTAATGACTATATCTGATAGATTATCCAGAATGTATAATAGAAAAAAATGACAAATGATTTAACCCGAACATTGGTTAAGATGGAGAGGATAGACCAGACCGTGCACCCAAGAGGGACACTCAACAACCGCAGGTATCACCAATGCTAGGCGTACAGCTTTCTCTCGGTACCTTGCTGCCACCAAAGATACCAACCTTGGCCAGGAACATCTCACCACAATCTTGCAGTTTGCCATCCAGGGTCATCGCGAGGGACGACCAGGATCAACCGCCCACTCCACATGACACAGTGCTTTCCCACCATCACCAGGCGCATGCCGCCCCGCGTGGGAGGCACCAGGACATGAGGTTTTATTTATTGTAGATTCTCACGCCATACGTGCAGAATGCAGAGTATATACGTAAACACCTAAAAGTGTATATAAACTAATCCTAATTTTCATTTGTGTCCTATATGCATTTGAGGTTGTTAATGTGGATAGGCAAACCAAAAAATACAGTCAGATGGTTATGTTTGCTGAATTTCTATTGTTCTCTATCGAAAACCATAATGATGAACAATTTGGTTTGGTTTCAGTGAGTTTTAGTCCAGCTTAAGATCCAGATTTTTTTGTATTTTTTTATGCAAATGAACAACTTAATTATCAGAAGTACACGGTAGGATTGGTCCACTCCTGGGCCCAACAACGACCCGAGGCCCACAAGTAGACCACGTGCACCGGAACGAATCCTCCGGTAGGTTTTCCCTACGCAGCGCATAGGCTGGAGGCATGAGGAAGAAGCTGGGGGCTGCTTGGATTCCGAGGAGGAGCGGCGGGAGCCATCTAGCTATACGTGGAAGGGGCGGAATAGGGCTGCCGCCACCGTCAAGTCAAACCCGCGAGGGGAACAAACCAAGACACGGCGTGACTCAGCTGTAAACTAGTTGTGTGAAACGTGTATTTAGAATCCAATTTTGCAACAAGAGATTTGTTGCGCTTAGGCCAATGCAACAACAAAGCCTATGAAGTGCTTTTTTCAACAAATCGAATCAAAATATCTACCACACAACCATTGCATCATGATCCCTATTGCAAGCCGGGTTTGCATCAAGGATTGAGTTGAAACTGGTTCACGTCCGCTGTGAGGATGGCTGTGAGGACGCTCGACGCCAAGCGCGTGATCCGCTGGGTGAATGATATCTTTTCGTTGGAATCTAACGACAAGTGCTGCCATTGGGAACATCTTATAGCACCTAGAAGAATATAAGGTTGGAATAACAATTCATACTCTACTTTGAATAATACAAATCAGTATAAATATAAAGTAAGTAAATGCTACCATGCGTATTTTGTTTTCCTCCAATATTTTATATAAACTGAAGCTTGGTAATCAAATTTAAGTTCATATTCCAGTCAGTTTCACATCCTAAGGCATGGGTATATAACTATACATAAGGGACTTCTATATATGTTCTTTTTGTTACCTCTTTTCTTGAAACAGGAATGGTGTAACATCTCGATGCTCGGAATGTTTATATTATTTTTTCCAAAAAGTAGGTTCAGAAAATTTCGTTTATTTTATTTGGTTAATAAAAGCTTAAATTGAGTTTTCATAATTCTGAAGGTTTTAATTTGATTCAATACCAACTTAAATTAAATGTTAATTTTATTGTTCTCTTTTTGCTGAATACTTTTTCCTATTTTTGGCATATTAAATTATGCGCATTTGTATTTTTTGAAACTTCTTGCGATTTTTGTTTGAGTTTCCATTCTTTTCTAGTTTTATTTTTATTTAGGCAAAATCAAATTCATTCCCTCTATGGAAATAATTTCCTAAACCAAATCTATCTCTTTTTTGTCTTTATTTTTTAACTGGATGGACTAAGGTCACATCATTATTTTATTTTTATTTCCTACATATCTTTCATGGGATGCAGCCCAACTTCTCTATCTCCCTGGGTTTTTTTTCCTTCTTCCCCATGGGCTGCCGAACTGGCCCATCTCACCTACTCTAGCGAGTCATCTTTCTCCTCCCCACACCCAGCCGCACGCATGCACAGAAGGGAAACGTTCATGGTTGTTTCTTCTTGCTCTTCCTTTCCCCCATCAATTCTTTCACCGTTGAATGCACATCAAATTTGTTCTTTATTTATAATTAGATCAAACAAGTCTCTAGGCTTATAACTGTTGAATATCATGAGTAGCCCCATGTGAGTAGAAAGATAGAATTTGATACAATCGAGCAATGGATTAGATTGCCTTAGTGTCAGCTTGTCGGGCCGCAGAGCCGTCGCCCAGTGGAGAGGGGCTGCACCAGCCCGCATGCTGCCCGCACCGTCGCCCTAAGGATGTCCTCACGGCTGCACTGTCAAGTGTGTTGCCGCTGCGTCTCCCCTTCGAGCCATAGCGTCCCGATACATGTGCCCGAGGCCTTCCCCATCGTCACCCTGACACGCGCAACACCGCTGTGTCGCCCCTTCAATCCTTAAAGTCACGGCACACTGTCTAATCTGCTATCCCCACGCGTTGACGTTTACATGGTATGGGCCTGCACACTGCCTTCCTAGGCACGTGAATGACATCGTCCAAGGTTGGTATGCATGTGCCCGAGGCCTTCCCCATCGTCCGCACCTTCTACCACTTGCCAAGTTGCACCGCATAGTCTTCGAGCCCTTCTTTGCTAGTACCTCTGACCTGACGTACAAGCTTGTACTGGTACCCCGTCTACGCACGCCCGATGTTGGAAACACCGATGTGTGCCTTCGTCTACGATGTATCCCCAGGCCTGACAAACCTGATGCAGCGCCTCATCAACACCGACTAACTTCTGTTCAGTCATGCCTAATGTTTCCACGCGTGCATTCGTCCATGATGTGTCCCTGCGATTGGCAAAGCTGACGCGACACTCCGTCCATGTTATCCACTACTCGACGCACCACTGCGCCCTGACTACTCGGCACCTCTTTGCGCCCGCGGCGCCTTGGTGACTCCCTCGATACCGACAACCCCAACTCGACATCGGTCACAACGTCTCTCGCACGGCGCCTACCTTAACCACAACTACACCACCCTATACTCTCAGCTACCTCAACATCGATAAAAAAGTCTACCACCTTGTTGAGCAACCTCACTGGGTTTACACTCTAGCCACTACTTCCATGATGCGTCGGCCGTTATGACTATGATGGGGATGTCCATCGTGTCCGACTTCAGATTCTTCTTTAGTATCACCGTATGCGTTTCTACTGCAGAGGATGTTGAGTGTCATGGTAATTCAGGAAATAGTCCCTCTGTATCAAAATGTAAGACGTTTTTGTAGGCTACTTAAGCCTACAAAAATATCTTATATTTTGATACGTACGGAGGTAGCATAAGATAGAGATTCTATTATACCCTTTCTTATACTCCAATATATATGCCCACGAGGATCAACCATACATCCAACGATTACATCAATCCCTCTTTATCCTTATGAAATAACAACACCCACCAGAAACCCTGACCATTTTCTAGTGCCAGGTCACCCTAAGGCGTCACCTTTTCCTTTCCCTTGCCCTGCACTTGAACAAGTTCAGTTTCATCATATATGTTCACTTGTACGGTGTCGAGCGCTTCAGTGTCGACAATCACACTATATTGCACATTCGTGAGTGTGAGGTGGATTTCCATTTTTGTCAACATGTATATCCTATCATAGCTGCCGTCATAAAATGTCTGAGCGGAAACTAGGAAAGATCAAGAAACTCATATTCTTGATTCTTGCGATTGTCTAGGAACTCATCAAGCAACTCTACCATAGATGCGGATTCTCTACTAGATTAAGCAACTCATCTTCAAGTGTGGGCTCCCAATTCCCGTACTGCGAGGACAGTTCTTGCCCAACAAGAGGCCGACTATTGATAGTGCACAAACCAAAAAAACATTGTTGGTGGCTATCAGCTCAATTTCGCCTCACCTTCTTGACTATCGCAGCAATTTAGTTTTCCTCCAATATTTTAGATGGACTAAAGCTTCATAAGTAAAGAATTCTGAACTCATATTCACTTTGACATCGTAAGGCATGGGTATATATAAGACTTCTAGACATCTGTAGTATTTGTTAGCTCGTTTTTGGAGGAAAAGAAACAGTCTGAGCATGGTATATATATGTGTTCAGTGAGCCATTCAAGAAGTAAACTGCAGAATGATGAGACCATTCTACATGCATGTTTAGTTTCCAATTTCTTGCCAGAATCAAAATGAACTACATGTCATGTTTGGTTGGAGGGCACTCACATCAAACGAATGGAGAAAAGTTCCTAAATGAGTGGATGATTGAACAAAAATCGCATGATCAAACAGGTCAATCATGAATGATACAGAGTGACCAACCTTCATGTAGTAGAACTTAGTATGCTTGTTATGTTAGTTTTGGTGATACCTTACCAGCACATGACTGAGAAATGAAAATAGAGAGTTTTTCATGTCCATTGCTTGCATCATGAAAGATGGATGATATGGAAAATGACAGTATTAAGGTAAGTTTGTAGCTCTCTGTCAATATCAGCATATCATAGCAAACAAACCTAGAAGAAAACTTTGGAGAAAGCGAGGAGCAGAAAGTAAGAGCTATTAATACTAAATAAATGTTGTTGTACAAATCCATAGCAATCATAACATGATTACGGCCTCAGGAAAAAATGAATTTACTCCATTTGGTTCATTTTTATTTTTCAATGAAATTAGCACAAATTCTTTGCTTTTGCGTTAAAGAAACAGATGCTTACATTTTATCTTCTGAGCTAGTTGTCTTAATGTCATCAAGGCATAAGGAGAGGAGAGGAAAAGTTGTAACACAAAATTATTTGATGAAAAAACACCCTTAGTGTGCTTAACAAGGATATAATTAGGATGAGGCAACTTTAATTACCAGCATTGATTTTATCTGTTTTCCTTCTAACAAAATCTAATCTACCATAACTATAGTCTACAGCGTCAAACATGAGAGTGCACACATAATGAAAAGTAAATAAGTAAAATGGCCCCTTCGTAACTCAGGCTTTCTAATAATGATATAGAAAGCATCTGTCTTGTCATGGATTTGCGCCTACATCAATTGTTTCCAAGTGCTAACAGAGAAAAAAATACCAATGATGGCCACTGTCAAACTTTGATATCCTGCTAGTGGTGATAGATTAATCTTATGCTAGAGGGGATAATTTGGGAGCAGGGGGTGAGTACAACAGAAGAAGAGGGTGATATGCAGAAGAGAATAGGTAAAAGTTCAGGAAATTCTCATTTCATCGATATGTTACAGAGTAGGTGAGATGCACTAGCCGCTTTTAAGTGTGCGTGCACACACAGACACATACTCTTACAAGTGGGAACCTCTAGTCCATACACCCAGTGCTACGGCTCCCTCCTACGTTGTCTCTCTTGGCTGCCAGGCTCTTCGTCGTCGGTATCCTAGTACTCCTCATTCCACTGGACTGGGATCGCATTGTGTCGTTGACCGTCGTGGCCATGGTATAGGGCAACTGTATGACAAACGTTGCTCCATTTTGTTTCCATGGCATTGTGTTAGACAATGTCATGTCTACAAGACACAATTAGATCTTTGGCAACCTGTTGCTTCACGCACATCTTCTGTAATCATCTTCCTGGAGGTGTATTGGATGTGTGGTAGGTGTTCTCTCAAGTGCTCCGAGTTCCAGTTCGATCAGTATACCTTATCAGTTGGTAATCTGACTTCAAGTGGACTAAGCTAGACACGAAAATGCCGGTGGTGTTCAGCTCATTTTCACTTCACATTCTTGACTCTCATAATTTTGTTTTCCTTCAATATTTCAGGTGAAATGAAGCTAAAGACGCAAGGGAGAATATATATGAATTCATATAACACTCACTTTGACATCCAAAGGTAAGGGTATATATAAGACTTCTAGACATCTCTAATCTGTGTCAGCTCTTCTTGTGAGACAAATATATTGTAAGCATGGGATATGTGTTGAGAAGGACATTCAGGAATCGTTTATCATGAGTAGACTATATAATGATGTGATGTGATCATTATCCAAATGAGTGAGTATTAGAACTTAATATGAATGTGATATTAGTTTTGGTCATACTTACCGTCGCATGACTGGGAAGGTGGATCAGACAGTTTCCCAAGCCTATTGCATCATGAAAGATGCATGAAATGGATATTTAATCATTTTAGCTAAGTTTTCATCCCGTTTTCGAGATCAACGTCATCATTTGTTACCTGGAGGGGGGGTGTGTTGGGCAATTACTCCATTTGTTACACACAGCATGGGCTGCACAAAGCCACATCCTCACAATTCTGAATAAAGCTATGTATCTTCTGTAAAAAAAGGTTATGGCTACTAGACAGAGAATGTAACTATCTACTGAATTTCATGTCAGCAAGAATTGCATCCTTAAGGACCAGTGCTCCAGCTGCCCACTACATACCGAAATCCTCTCTTTTTTTTGGGATTTCAACCCCAAGCACTAAAAGGAGAGCATAGTTAACACCAGATGGGTGTTAGTAAATCAAAACACTTATGGCAAAAACTAGAGTAGCGATGGAACCATAAAAAAAAATCAGCAGCTCCACATGTGCAACATGGGAGACACTATCATCGGAATAATCATGCTATACAAGTTAATTTGCAAGCAATGCGATAGAAAACAACAAAGGAAAGATCATGCATGAAGATGACAGGACAGCATTACATCTTACTAAGATGGCAAATCAGGTCATTGCTTACCATAGAAGCATCAAGCGCACACAATCAGACTTCAAAGGCATACAAAGAACACATGCACGAACTAGACAACTCCCCGTTCATAAGACCAACATGCATGCACCATGGAGCGGATCGCTCCTGGCTGTCTAGCATTGATTGTCTGGTATTGACATTCTCCTGAAAGCCAAGAAGATCACCGCGGCTCCCAATTTCTATACCAGGTGCATACCCTGTCAAGTGGTAATCTGACTTCGAGTGGACTAAGCAAGAAATGACATCAACGACCTGTTTCAGCTCCTTTGAGAGGCGCCTCCTTGGCTCACATGTTTTTGTTTTCCTCTAATATTTCAGGTGGACTGGAACTAAAGACTTAGCCAATATTGGATTCATATCCCACTCACTCTGACATTGATCCTTAGGCATGAGTATATATGAGGCTTCCACACATCTCTAGCCTTTGTTAGGTATTCCTATGAAACACTTTTGATGTAATTAAGCATGGGATATGTGTTGAGCAAGCCACTCAGGAGCCAAATTTATCACGACATTTTTCTCATGTAGGTAGATCACAGAATGATGTGGCTTTCTACATGCATATTTAGTTTTCGCCTCTTGCCAAAGATAAGGTGAAGGGAGATACATTGCGGTTGGTTGGATGGTAATCACATCAAAAGAATGGATAGAAGTTTCTAAATGACCGAGTGGTTGAATGGCAATTGCATTTGAAGACAGGTTTTTTACATGATCCAAAGTAACCTACCTTAATGAGCAAACAAGCTAATTCTTAATGATCCAAAATAACCAAACTTCATGTAGTAGCTTGTAAGCATGTTAAGTTGCTTTCAGTTATACTTACCATCAGATGACTTGCATCATGAAAGATGAATGAAATGAAGATTGACTGATTTATGCTAACAGTCCTAACGTCATCAGGTGGAAATGGCAGTTACTCCATTAGTTACACAAAACTGAGCTGCGCAAATCCACATCCTTACAGTCATCTTCTCTAAAAAAGGTTACAACCCATTTGGAGCACGTAAATTCAACACTATGTTTGCATGAATTTCATAGGAAACAATCCGTTTGGTAGACATGTTTCCAGTATTTCATCGACATTACTATATACCATTAATAGATGAGAATACCTTTCATAGGGAAAAGAGAGGAAAATACACTGTACTGATTGACCATAAAAAATAAGATTTTACTACTTTTTCTGCCAGAGCAGGAAAATGGTCTATGAACCGCTAAGAAGTTCATTGAAATGTGTTTATCAATCTGTTGACACGCGAACAAGTAAGCCAGTGGGCGTTTGAACCGTCTTTATGTGACCAGACCCAATTAGATCGCGGAGGTGGAACCGCACGTCGAGAGGTGATAACCTTAACCTCGTCTTCTCCAGTGAAGATAGTAGCATCTCCTTGTACTTCCGACGGTTCAACAACGAAAGAACTTCCTTCCTCCCCTGCTCATCATAACAACAGTTGTCAGTGTCTTTAATACAGAGAAATTGAAACTGTAGGTCAGTTAGTAGCCCACCGAGAATAACTCAGGGAAAGACAACGCAAGAGACAACAAATTAAATTAACATGGTGTGTGCATTCCTAAAACACATCTTGCGTGGTTCCAAAGTATATGCATGTATTTAACTATAAATATGTGATACTACTGATCAAATGGATGCCATGTCAGCTAAAAAATCACTTTTCTGCCTATTTGCATGACCTATGCAAGTTTGCGGCCAGAAACATCCTATTTTCAAGTTCATTGCTTCATGGTACAGGGACCTATGTTTATAAACAGTCAGGAGCGATGGAATCATGATAGCCTATCAAATCATAAAAGTGTTGCTTAATTACTTCACTAAGCAGATCAGATTAACTAACACTACAAGGTCAGAACCAAGGAATAGAAAAGCCAATAAGTGTAAACCTGGGATAGGCCTTTCAAGATAGGACCAATACTTGGAATAGAAAACCAGTACATGTTTGGATCTATTAGTTGGCGTGTCTGCAAAAAAATCAACAAGGCACAAGCAGTAAGTATGATTCGTCAAGAACATATGCTCATCATACAATAAAATTTGATGCAGCTAGTAGTTGATTAGTAAACAAGAAACCAATCATAGTAGAGATGTGGACACGTGAATACAAAAACACCCATGATAATGATCCCATTGAAAATACTTAAGAAATTGCTTACTAGCAGACCGGCATTCATCAATAAGGTGATATGTTTATCCCTTGCATCACCCCCACGTGACAACAGGGAACACTGCAATGAAAAGCAGATGAGATTAAAACCCTTGCTAGAGCAGCATTATTTCTTGATTTATTACTATGAATTATTTAAGAAACAGTATAATATAACAAAGTGTCGGCTCAAAGTGCCCATGATAGATCATTGCAAAGCTTCAGAAAAGTTTAAACTTGGTAATAACCTATTCTATGGAAAAGGTCAAGATAAAATTCTGCAGAGGATCAACATTTAAATCTAGTAACTGGCTGGAACTTACCAGCTCTAGGTGATCTATGCTAACATCCAATTTTGAATGCAGAACATATTTCTCAAACCACTCAAACACTTCATTATCATCTTTGTTTTTCCCCGTAGACCTCCTGACAGCAGATTCCATCTGCATACACTCAGTGTAAGAAAGGCACAGATCCATTAAAGCATGTCCTTGGTTGGTTAAACAAGGTACATGGTATAAGGCCATCGAGCTTGGTAAGGATAGGCTTGAATGAGGTGATTCAGGTTGTCTGCTTGGTTGGGTGGATGGGAGTATCACAAAAGACTAATTACCTAAACGACATCTCTTTACTTCCATTACATTAACACCATCTAGACCTAGTGAACCTACTTAATTCAGACCAGAAAAACATACCTGTTTCAGATAATCATCCATGAACATGATTGCATGGTCATCCTGCCCAGTATTGAGTTTGAATACACGGAGTACTCTGTCTTTCTTCAGTGACTGCAAAAAGTATATCTATGTTCAGATTTCATGAGAGCAAGAAAAAAATATTTCCGATACAGGTGAATATTATACAGATTACTCAACGACAATAACCTACAGTTTTACACGAGAACTACTAGAAAACAATCCAAAGTTGAAACAAAAATTTATCATTGCATTACAACAGTGATGTCCACAGAGAATTATTGCATAAGTTCAAAACAGAACCTCCAAATCTCTATCAACTTGTGTCCTGTCCTTCACGCTACTATACAATTGGGACTGCAAAATGAATGGCTGTGTCACAACCTACAAGTAAACACAAAAATGGATGAATTAAGTGAAGAAATGGTAATCGCCATTAAAAAGAAAAGGACAATCAGAGAAGAAGCACAGACACTGAGTTTAATATAACCATCTTTATTATATTACAAAATGCTCTTTTTTCATTACATGAACTACTTATTCCATTCACAGTAATCTTTCCATTAAGAGGGGGAGCAAACATAAATACAACAGTTTAGCGGTGTTCCATGAAGTGGCCCCTCCTCCGAAGTACATTTAGCACACACACGTACAGATACAACTTTTGCAACACACAACATCTGTAGCCTAGACGCATGGCGGCTCTCGCAACCAACAATGGTAGGCCTGACCTATCTCTCCAGGTCTGCCTTGATGTTATTGTTGTTGGCCAACATCTGAAGGTCCTGGCTATCTCCATGGAACAGCTAGTTATTCCATTCTCTCCAGATGGAAAAATTTGTAGAATCACTATCATGTCCAGGGCTTTCACCGATCTTTTTGCAGTGCTTTCCACCTAGACAGCCACTAAATTTGCATGGAGTGATGAGCTGTCCATCTTAAAATGATTGTCATTGTTATCTCAACCAGGAGCAGTGTTCACTGTCTTGCCTCGTCCTGTGAACAGCACGCTGATCGCATGTTTGGGCAGCTGCTGGCATTCAAGCTGTCCAACCGTCCAGCAGCGGTGCTGCAGCACTAACCAGATGAAGAGAAGGCACTTGAGAGGCACTTTGGCTTCCCAGAGCATCTTGCGGCACGGGAACACAGTCCTGCCACAGAAGAATGCCCTATAAGATAGCTGAGCTGATTGAAGGTCTGGACTCTAATCGTTTCCTTTTCTAAAGGTTAAATTCACACATATAAGCAGGGTGGATAGTGGAAATGATTCATGTGAATTGCATGAAATAAGTGTCCAGTGTGTGGTTCAATGTATTTAATTAACAGTTCAAAATACAGATCAATGTAGAAAATTGAAACATGTTTTTTTATTTTGCTCTCCAAATTCAGACAAGATTGAAAGAAAAACTATAAGAGCATGGAAATACCTTCTCTAGCTTTGGGAACTGTGTGCGCATCAATTGTAGAGCTATCAACGTATCACTGAATATAAGGTTGTCCTCTGCATCAACAAAATTGTTAGATATTATAACGACTTCTTCACAGCTTAAGGTATACAACAACAATTTTAAGTGCAATGTTTTTCACATACAATTTTTAGCATCTTCTTCCCAAAATATAATGTTTTTTTACTGTGACTGTCTGTTGCAACAACCACAAGTGATCTAAAACAGAGAGGAAAGTATGTTCTAGGCCACTAAACTTATTTTGAGGGGGTCAGCTAGGTACCCACTCTCCTAACTTGAAGATTTGAGTTACTAAAAACTAAAACATGGAATCCCCAGCGTCCAAGCCATATAGCACTTTCTCTCTTAACAATCCTGATAGAAAATGAAGCCTTTTTCGACTTGTTGTAGCTGGCGAATTGCTGCCAGCTGCTAGTCACTTGGAAACCAATTTTCTAGGAGTATATACTGAAAAGACAACTACAGCATACATGAGATTCAGTTTACTGGACCCACATGTTTTAAAATAAGGGGTCTGCCCGCTGCATACTAATATTCATAATTACACAGAATCATCCATCTGATGCGGCATGCTGGTGCTAATAGGAGGTGACCCACTTGATTTAGTTCTGACTTAAATGTGGAAATTAAGGGAACAATGACCTATTTGACACACTTGATAAAGTTTAGTGACCAGTGTGTAATTTACTCTAAAAGAGAAGAATAAATTACACAAAGAAAGTAGCGAACCAAGGCTTGTGCTGTTCTCGGGTCTGCCTTGTGAACTTCCGGCATCATCATTAGGAGAGCGTGGTCGCTTCTTTTTCCCACGAGATGATGATGATGATGATGAATATGAAGGCCATGGTTCTGCCATCTCACTTTGTTTACTGTCGCTTCCAATCTAAGTAGATGGCACGAGACAAATAAGACAAATGTTTGGCCAATCAGGATCCTCTGTTTTGCATCACCATCCTCTGTTCTGCTGCATCAGCAAAATGATAAGGCTGGTCACTCCAACTAAAAGTTCACAAACATTTGCAGTCAACGAGATTCCAAGAAGTTCGGAAAATTCTAGAGATGGATAATGAACAAAAACACGGAAACTTTTTAGAAAATTCAGAATACCAAGAAGAAGTGAGATACAGATGGTGCCATGCTCGAACATTTCAACTGAACTAGAATAACTTGATAGTTCACAAGAAAATGGAAAACCAGCATCAGGGGTGGACAAAGTTCTCCAGAAAGAGCTAGGTATAAGCTACCTGCAGTTTATTAATCTCTTCTAATTGGCCCCTAAATCTAGAACAGGTACAACATTTAACCATGTACAGAACCAATGGCTCTGTGCACCTACCCGATCTAGCTAGCAATCAGATCAAACACTAGGCAAAGAAATTCCACGCTGCAGCTAACACTAACTGACGGACAGAGATTGGATTAATAACCTGCTAGTTGCAACCGCAGGATCTCTGGCCTGCCGTGTGGGCGGCTCCCCGCGATGGATGGCCTGCCGTCCAGGGCAATTGCAGGCGGCCGGAGTTGCGACGGCGGTATCTTCGGGACACGCGGCGACCTTCCGTATCTCTTCGAGCTCTCCTGCCGTCAGCACACAATAACCAGCGGCGGCGGCGGCGGCGGCGGAATTGGGCTTAGGGCTGGGGATTCGTCGCGTGGCCTGGGGAACAGCAGAGAGAGAGAGAGCGAGAGGGGTTAATTGGGATTTATTTTTCTTCCGAGTAGTTTTTTATAAAAAGAATTTTTTAAAGAGCTAATTGCACTAGCGGTGCTTGAACTTGTCACGGATGTTTACTTTCGTGTTTGAACTTAAAAAATACCTCGAACTGATTCTAAAATATGGCATGAACATGCAAATATGATGCTAATCTCATTCATGATATATGAATGTGACAGCGTACATGACATGGCACCGGCCCACTATAGCGGCGAGACATGATTTACTAGGGTATTACATGTTTTTATGATTAGTGTGTCCTGACTACCAGTGCAGAATAAAAATTAGCACAAAATGTGCTCTGCAGAACTAAAATTGCTACATATATGTTTTAATAACCATTACACCCGTACCACTGACACAATTGATATGCACGACACGTCAAGACTATTAATCTATTTAACGCAAATGCTTGTAGTACTTAAATCAGGTCCGCCCAATGACCCATTGTGCACATATACTTTTTTAATGTGAACTTCTGTAAATTGAAATTGTAACAAATAAAAGTTTTTTTCAAATATTAGAGTGTTATAAATAATTATATCATGATATAGAAATATTCGTGTGCACATTTTTTTTTAAACTATACAATCACGGATTCTATTTAAGAATATTTACTTAATACAAAATTAAAATGTCAGTGAATACAAACATTTTTATACACACATGGCTTACATTAAATTATGAAACATATGGATAAAAAACTTTAGTAAATATTTATGAATATTCACTAGTGTATAATTCCACTAATGGCTTCTATTGATAATTTTTATATAAGATAAATATAATACACGAATGAATATTCATATAAACATTTTACATTTAAAATATGATTTTTTTGTAATTGTAGGGAATTGTACTAAAACATCATCCTAGTGAATTATAAAATGTGTGTATAATTATTCAAATATCATCCTTAGATTTATGAGATTTAATTTTAAAATTATTTACAAAATTTGAAAAAATATTTGGATTATCTTATAATATACAAACATTGTTATCATTCATATATATTATTTGTATTTTTTTATATAATACATGAATTTTCGAAAATTTAATTATTTAATTGATTTTATAATTGTTTTATTACTGCGATTATAATTTATAGACCTGTTACAAAACAAAGTACCCGTGAAGCTGGCCATTGGGTGCGGCCCATTAAGTATCACAAGCGTTACACACCTTAGTCATTAGAATGACGAGTTGTACTTGCCAACTCAATTTCTATGGTGGAATAGCTGGTTGAGGTTATAAGCGAGGTACATGTTTTCGATCAAATTCCAGAAATAAATTTTGCCAAATGTTTCTACAGTATTGACAGGCGGCCTCACTAGTCATAGAGCTATTAGTACCATT
Organism: Bromus sterilis; assembly: GCA_950022295.1. Taxonomy (NCBI): domain Eukaryota; kingdom Viridiplantae; phylum Streptophyta; class Magnoliopsida; order Poales; family Poaceae; genus Bromus; species Bromus sterilis. Next base: position 296,980,048 of record OX465601.1, on the reverse strand, counting down.
TAAATCTTATCTCGTCACTACACACTAGTAGAAAACAGGGCTTTGGTTCAGACCTGGCCAGCCCATTAGTCCCGGTTCAGTCACGAACCGGGACCCATGGGGGCATACGTCCCGGTTCGTGCGCCCAGGGCGCCGGCCGGGCCTCGTGGGGCACTGGTCCCGGTTCGTCTGGACCTATTAGTCCCGATTCCAGACACGAAACGGGACCAATGGGCCTCCACCCATTGGTCCCGATTCGTAGCTGAACCCGGGACTAAAGGTTGGCCATTAGTCCCGGTTCCAGCTACGAACCGGGACCAATGGATGGCGCTTCGTCTTCCCGCGCTTCGTCCCGAGGCGGTTTCTTTTCCCATGCGCGTGCGGCCTCCAAACATTGGTCCCGGTTCGTAGCTGGAACCGGGACTAAAGGATACATGTAGTCCGGTTCCAGCTACGAACCGGGACCAATGACGGCGCTTCGTCTTCCGCGCGCGCCCGACGAGCTTCCCATGCGCGTGCGGCGCGCGTTGGGAAGCCGCACGCGCATGGGAAGCTCGTCGGGCGCGCGTCGGACGAGCTTCTCAGGCTAGCTATAAGTAAACGAAGGGCGCCCGGGAGCACTTCCATCTCCGACTCCATCTCATCTCATCTTCCCTTCTCATCCCTCGCGCCCGACTTCTCGCCGCCATGTCGGGGTCGCCGCTACGATGGCCGTCCGACTCCGACACCCCGTCGGACGAGGACAATTCCGAAAGGCGCAAGTTTTGGGACCCGCCTCCGAAGCGGCGGCCTCGACAGCGCGGGCGACGATCGCGCGCCGCCGACGGCAGCCCGCCCCCCGCCGACGACCCGCTGGAACGGCTGGAGGCGCAGGAACTTCGTCGTGCCGATCGTGCGGAGAAGTCCCGCGCGAACCTGGCCAAGGCGAGGGCCAAGAAGAAGGAGAACAAGAGGGCCGAGATGACGGCGCGTGTGGAGGCGAAAGTCGCGTCGGAGGAGGCCACCAAGCGGGCGGCGCCCAGCGACGACGAGGGCGCAGGGACCTCCGCCAAGAAGCAGAAGATCGAGTAGTTTAGCTCTAGTCGTTAGATTAGACGCTTCTAGCTAGCTTCGATCTTCTGTAATAAAATATTATGAATTTATATATATATATATATTTGGTTTGTTAATCGTGATTGTTTTTTTTAATCGTGACATCATTGTTGTTTGTTAATCGTGATTGTTTTTTATTAATTGTTTGGAATTCAAAAAATTAAATCATGTGATATCAAGACCTAAGGGTTATAATGATTGATATCTTACTATTGTCAGGAAAACAACAAGTGCAGACTTGGAAACTAGGGGAGATAGAACCTGAAAGTTAAGCGTGCTCAGGCTGGAGTAGTGAGAGGAGGGGTGATTAGAGATTAAATTGTCAAATAATTCAAAGATTCGAAAATGAAAAATATCCAAAAAAATTTTCACAAAAAACAAATTTCGAAAAAAATCCTTTAGTCCCGGTTTTTAACATCACCGGGACTAAAGGTTCTCCAGCCCCCGCTCCAGCCGGCTTCCACGTGGAGGCCCATCTGTCCCGGTTCGTAACGAACCGGGACTAAAGGTCATGGGCTTTAGTAACGACCCTTTAGTCCCGGTTCCAGAACCGAAACAGAAGACCCTCTAGAACCGGGACAAATGGGCATTTTTCTACTAGTGTACAGTGACCCATTTTATGTATACGAATGAGGTTAGCACCATATATACACGTTTATGGCAAGTTTTAAAACTAGTTCGATGTATTTTTCAAGTTCAGGCACCAAAGTGAACATTTGTACCAAGTTCAAGCATCACGGGTGCGATTACCCGATTTCTAAACGTGTTACGTCACTTACACGCGGGACTCGTCCGGGACCAACTGTCCTCAACATAGCATCTTCTTTTCTCATCCTTGGGGAAAAAATCATTTACTCATTATTCTGGAAAAGTAGGGTCGTGATTGCTGCCCAAAACTTATTGCGAGAGTGATTAAGAAAATAATCCTGAAACCTGATATATTTCTGCATCAAACTAGATTCATGGTAAAAAAGATCTTGTTGCAACACATATCTCAAAGCATGTGTGTCTTCCTCGGCACAATATTTTGCACGGCGTTTGCCAAATCATGGTCTCATCCACATACAAAATAAAGATGATGATAACGATGAACAACGGCTGTACGTTTGGACTATGACGTCGTTGACTTATCATCCGAAGGCTCAGATATGTGCTCTCGCTTCACACAGAAATACCGGGTGGGATTAGACAGGGAAAAATACATATATTTGTTTTCCTTCAATATTGTAGATGGATTTAAGATGGGAAGAGAGAAAAGCAAATTTTGATTCATATCACACTCACATTGACATCCCTAAGTTGTGGAGTATATATAGGACTTCTATGCATCTCTTGTCTTTGTTAGCTCCTTTGTAGAAATGAAGAAAAAAAAGTGAGCATGGGATATATGTATTTTTTTGAAAGTAAAAGCATCTTTATTGAATTTAAAAGCAGTGTACAGTCGATATTACATAACCAGAGAGGTTGAGGGCAAGAAGTTTGGAAACATAGTGGCATGAATCCTGGCTATGATGAGAGGCATAGCAAACAAACTGAGGGAGAAGGCTCTGTTTTGCAATGTTGTGGGCCACACCATTGAGATCTCTTTTTATGTGAAAGACCAAACTTTGCGAAGAAAAGGTAGCTTGAAAGAAACCAGCCAAAGATGGTCTAATTTTCCATTGAATCTGACAGCTTCTGATGTCCCTAGAGGCATCCATTTTTGCCAAGGAGAGGCAGTCAGTGAGAAAGGAGGGATTCTGGATTTGAAGACATTCAACCACTTTGGCAGCCAAAAGAAGTGCTTGGGCTTCAGCTTCCAAAGGTGAGGAGGCGACAGGAGCATGTGCTTGCACATAGATGGAGACTTCCTGAAGATCCTGCAGAAAGGAAATGTAGATTCCAATACCTGTTCCCTGCTGGTTAGGAGGCAGACCACTAATTTTTGAGCAACAGTGGGCGGCATCCGAGAAGATTTTAGGCCCTGAGATTAGCAAGTCAGAGGAAATTGTGTTGCCGGGAGTTGGCATTCCTGCATCAAGGGGGGGAGAGTTCAGATTGTCGGCAGAGGAGGAAGAATTGTGCAACCCGCCAGTGGCCAGAGATCCTGCTTGATCGAGTTGATTGTTGTTATGTTCCTGCAAAAAGTTAGTCGCTGCCAGCTTGGAGAACTCTTCAATTGCATTGACAGCCGTCATGATGTGATGTGGCTGAGTCATCGTTTTCCTGAAAATGGCATCATTCCTGTCTTTCCAAATACACCAAAGAAACATTAAAATGTTAGGCAGTTTGGCTTGAGGATGATTGGAGTTAAGCATGGCCGAGAACCAAGCTGTCATGGTAGTGTCCGAGGTGAAGAAGTTATGAATAACCATATTCCAGGGAGGTAAAAACCAAACAGCTCGAGAGAAGGGACATAAAAAGAACAGGTGAAACTCATCTTCTTCCATGCCACATCTGACACAAAGATTAGAGATGTGAATGGAAAAACGCCCAGCTCTGCTCCCAGTAGGCAAAGCTTTCCTGAGAAGCCTCCACGCAAAAGTTTTAATTTTCGGAATGAGAGACTTGTCTTTCCAGATTTTTTTGAGTAATTGCTTTGTAGCCGTAGCTAGAACAGCCGGCCTATTCCTGGGGTTTGAGTTAATGTCCTGCAAACAAAGCTTATAAGTGGATTTGGAGTTACAAATTCCAGAAGGAGTAAGGTTCCAGCAAAGAATGTCAGGGCAATCATCATGAATAATGGGAGTGGTAGGAATGTCGTTCGCAAGCGGCTGCTGAAAGGTAGAGTTAATCAGCGCAATATTCCAATTTCTAGTGCCAGCATGCCATAAATCTGCAACGATAGCAGGGTAATTATAAGGGGGTGTGTGGATAATCAGGTTGTCATGAACAGTATGCCATTGAGAGCACCAAGGGGAGCTCCAAATGGAGCTATTTCCCTGGGTAATTTGAATTGAAGAGTTGGCAGTGAGCTTGGGCATGATTTTTAAAATAGAGGACCAGAAGCCAGATTTCGGGACATTCGTAGCAGCTTTCCATATAGAAGAATCATAGAAATATTTGGATTTGAGTACCTTGTATAAGTGCGTAGTTGGATCATTAGCAATTCTCCAAGCAGATGCTAAAAGCAGTCCTTCATTGATAGCTTGCAAGTTCCTGAGGCCCAACCCACCGTCTTCTTTAGGTAAGCAGATGTCTTTCCAAGCTCTGAGACATAAACTCTTCCCTGCAAAATTATCTCTAATACCTGACCACCAAAAAGTTCTGATGATCGCAGTGAGTTGAGTGATTTGCTTTTGAGAGAATAAAATGTTGGACATGAAATACACAGGAATAGAAGAGAAAACTGATCGAATGATCTCAATACGAGCAGCGTGCGAAAGCATGTTGGCTTTAAAGGAGGGGAGTTTATTTCTGAATTTATCAATGACAAAGTTGTAAGCCGAGGATCTATTTTTAGCAGGTAAAATGAGTGGGTGCCCCAAATGAACAAAAGAAGCATCCATGTCAGGAACTTGAAAGAGTCCCTTAATTTGCAACTTAACCGGGTTGGGTGTTTTCTTACTGAAAAGAATGGAGGATTTCGTCCAGTTGGGAATCTGCCCAGAACCTGCACAAAAATGTTGGAGCACATTGTATATTGTTGTAGCTTCCTGCAGATTAGCTTGACCACAAATAATTAAGTCGTCAGCGAAAAGTAATGAGTGGATGGGGGGGGGCAGCTGGGTCCCAAGGAAATTCCATGCAGGTTGTTAGTTTGAAGAGCTTCATTAAGACCAATGGATAGTTCATTAATAGCAAGGACAAATAAGTACGGAGATAAAGGGCATCCTTGTCGTATACCTCTGCTGCTTTTGAATCTTTTTGTCGGCTGGCCATTAATGATGACAGAGAAAGTAGGGCTCGAAATACAGGCATGGATAAGGTTGATGAAATGACCATGCAGCCCTTTACGTACCAGGGCCGCAACTATGAAGTCCCATTCTATACGATCAAAAGCTTTAGCCAGGTCAATTTTTATCATGAAAGCTTGATGGTTCCAAGAGGACAAACTGAAAGAGTGGGTGATTTCTTGAGCAATGATAATATTATCACTAATTCTTCTACCTTTGATGAAAGCTTGTTGGGCATGATCGACATGGTCAGGAAGATGAATTTTGAGTCTATTAGCAATGGCTTTGGCAATAATTTTATAAACAACATTACAGAGACTAATTGGCCTAAAATCAGTAGGCAACAGAGGAACCAACTTTTTAGGAATAAGAGCAATGTTCGTGTCCGCAATGTGAGGGGGAATAATAACAGAGTTAAAGAAGTTTTGAACCAGAGTGGTGATCTCGTCTCCAATCCAACTCCAGGCTGCTAGGTAGAATTCAACATTGAAGCCATCAGGACTTGGGGAAGCATTGCGTTTCATTTCTTTTAAGATCTGCAAAACCTCATCTTTAGAAGGGAGAATGTAAGTTGGGTCCTCCTGTTGATCCGGGAGGTTAGTATTAGCAAAAGGGGTAGCCGAATTGTCATTGGAGGAAGCAAATATATGATTGAAGTAGTTGACAAAGGTGTTGGCAATCATGTCAGGTTTCTGGTGGGTAACATTGTTTTCATCCGTGATAGCAAGAATGGTGTTTCTCTTTCTTCTCTTAAGAACCGCCCTGTAAAAATATTGGGTATTTCTGTCACCTTTAGTCGCCCATTGTTTCTTACCTCTCTGTTTGTAGAAGGTATCCATCTTTGTGAGATTCAAATCGTATCTGCGAGATAACGTGGCTTCCAATGCGTGATCTTGCAGGTTTGGGGGTTGCATTTGAATGCGATTGATATGTTTTTCGATGTCTGCTTGCTCTTGCTGCAGAGGCTTTTTCTTTCTGCACCATTTCTTCAGAGAAGTAGCAAGCTTATTAGTTTTTTCATGGAAAGAATTGTGAGAGCCACAGTTTGCCCACGCATTTTTAGCAACGTCTAGGAAGTCATTTTCCAGAAGCCACCAATTTTCAAACTTGAAGGACTACTTTGGCCTGGCAAAAGTACCATCAGTGGAGAACAAAATAGGCGCATGGTCACTGAGAATGATAGGCAGATTCAAAACTTTAGAATTCGGATGCGCAGCAAGCCATTCAACATTCACTAAGCAGCGGTCCAGCCTCTGATAAATGGGGCTGGAAGAATGCATGCTATTGCGCCAAGTATAAGCCGGACCACTATAGCCTAAATCAAACAAACCACAGTTTTTCAACAAAGCATGAAACTTAGACATACGGTTCATATTAGGATTACAACCATTAAACTTGTCTGCATCATAAAGGATGTCATTAAGATCACCCATAGCAACTACAGGTTTGCCTGGATTTTGATGAACAAAGGAGGCAACCTTAGACCATATATCACTAGTGTTGCGGTGATAGGGGTCCCCATATATACAAACCAAACAGAATTGGGTTCCTAACGCTACGTCGGTGGCGATGGCGAGAATATAATGGAAGCTAGCGTCATGTATATTGATACTAAGCGAGTCCGTCCACATGAGCCAAAGGCCACCCGAGGTACCTCTAGAGGGAACAACAAGAGCATTAGTAACATCAAAACGATTGACAAGATCAGTTTGCAGAATTTTAGAGGATTTGATTTCCGAAACAAAAGTTACCTAAGCACGAGTAGAACGGATCAGATTGGCCAGGAACATCATTCACCTATTGCCGAGGCCCCGGCCCATGCCCCGGCAGTTCCAGGCGATGGCTCTCATGGGGACAGAGGCGCGTTTGGGCCACGCGCCGCCGCCCGCCCATCCATAGAATTGTCTCCGGCTTGATGATGCCACTCAGTCGCTTGCATAGCTTGTCCAAGTTGATCCTGTCCCCCAAAGATAGGAACGCCTCTAGCAGAGGAGCTATGGAGATCTTCAGCTTCCAACGAGGGCTCATCTCTGGTGCTATGAGTGTGAGGATGAGAACTGAAATCCAAGTGGTGGAGGCGATCAATGCCAGGAGGAGAGAAAGCCCCCTCCCTAGAGTCAACAGTACCACTGCTAGCCCCCGGCGAATGCGCCCCAAGAAGACAGGGGTCGTAGCTTGCAGGGGAGTTGGTTCCATGAGCCACAGCCTGTCCGCCAGCGAGAGGAGTGCCGGTGCCGCCCATTTGTGCCAAAGCTGTGCTCTAGTTTCTGCGCAGATAATGGCGACGCCCCACCTCCACGGGTGGTGAGTGAAGCTTGTGGGTGGAAGAACCAGAGCGAGTCCGATGTACCTTGTGGATATTGGTGCGAAAAATTCCAGCTCCCCCATGCGGAGCCCTGTCCCAACGGCTGCTTCGACGTCCGCCGCCGCCCCTCTCAGAGGAAGAGCCGCCGGTAGCCTGGGACCCAGGGGCTCCAGCAAGAGTGGCGGCATGAGGTCCTCCATCTCCACCAGCTGAGCCTCCAAGTCCTCCGGCTGGAGGGGAGGGGGAGGAGGGACCTCCGAGCCGCGGATCCGGAAGGACGGCAGACTGAGCGCCGGCCATGGCGCCGCACCGCCCGGAGGAGGCCCGAGCAAGCCCGGAGCAGAGCCTGATCCTGGACGGGGCGAGCTCCCGGGGCGGAGAGCGCCCGGCTCATCCTCAGCTCCAGTTCGCGTCCAGACATACGCAGAGATGCGCTTGGACGGTGGAAGCGCCGCCGACGGGAGCTTGAGGCTGGCTCTTTTTTGCTGAGCAGATCTTGTGGGGGTGGGATGAGGTGCAATGTGAATGGGCACAAAGGTAGCCGGCTGCTGGGGATTAAAAGGGAGGGGGTGAGTTGGTTCCCTTCGTTGCTGATCATCAATGGGAGCATTAATCCTCTGAGCAGATTGCACTGTGTGAGTAGACTGCATTTCAGATAGTTGAGTGTTTTGCATCCTTTGAGTAGTGGGGAACTGAGTAGGAGCAGCAGGCATTGAAGAAGTGGCGCCAGTCTGGTGGAACTGAGATGGAGTGGTATTTTGAACCACCTGGGTTGAAACTGGAAGCTGGCCCATTGCAGGCCCAAACTGGTAGTTGAGAATGTTCTGCTCTTCAGAGTGTCTGAATAGCACATCTTGTAGCAGGCCAGTGGATGGCCCTGGAAAGAACATGCCATGCTGAGTGTTGAGGGGTAAAATGGTACCACCTTGAGACAAGGCCTGGGTGCATTGAATGCTCACCCCCCTGGCTGGCCTGACAGGCTCTGTATCCACTTGACTAGTGGTGTGAATAGGGGTGGTCAAGGACTGTGACATCGCAGCAGGCACGGACGGCTGAATGGGGGCTGCAAGGGGCAAGTGCTGCGGATTAGGTGAGGCATTGATTAATCCTGTATGCTGATGAGGTTGTTGCGGTCCAGTACTAGTGTGCTCCATTCTCCTAATCTGATCATTGATCTGCTTCATGGAGAGTTATTTGTTCTGATGGCTGCTGCTTCGCTGATGCTCAGAGATCTTTTCCTTGCCCTTGGGTTGATTCGTACTGTGTGATTGGATTCTAGGAATATTGGAATTGGTGGCTGGGTGTAGCTGCTGGAGTAAATTCTGAGAAGCTGGCTCTGCAGAACGAGGGACAAGATCTGCATTGGTGACCCAAGGACCAAATCTCTCAGGCTGGAGCTGGTTGTCTGAAATGTGCAGACTTCCCCTTGACATGAGCAGCTTGCTTCTTAAGTCGCAGTTTTGCACATTGTGAAACATCATCCCACAAAAAGAACATATCTTACCTATCCTTTCATAAAACAAGAAAGCCCAATCCGAGTAATCCTTGGAGTATGTAATCCATACCTTATCTCTTGTTCTTTTGCTGACATCAAACTGCACCGTGCCCCAAATGTACTCTGCTCTCGCTGTAAGCATGTTTGAGTTGAAGGGATGAAATTTAGAGATCTTGCCCAGAGCATTGAGTATACCCTCAAGAAGTAGACGATTCCTGCAGTTTCTAGGCACTCCATAGATCCTGACTGTGACATATATGTGCTGGAACTTGTAATCTTGGATGTTGCCGCTACAGTTGTTAGCATCGACCCACTCAAGCAGAAAATTATCAGACCCCATGCTCCATGGCTGACGAGTGATAACAAACATCGCTGCATTGAAAGATTGAAAGTGAGCCAGAAAGATGAACCTGCCAAGCTGAGTGATGTTATGATAGTTGTTTCTCCAAGCTCTCTCCATGGATTGCTTCACTGACTGCAGAGTGACGTCGCGGGCTTGAGTTTCAGAGGCAGTGAGCTTCATCATAATCTTGAACTCTGCTTCTTGGGTCTCTTCCTCTGGCTGTTGTTGCATCTGGATATGAAAGACATTGGGTTCTCCAAGAGAGAGAGATTCCATGTTCAACTGGTCAAGCACATCTTCAAGATTTACTGCTTGTGCTCCAGGATCTGGTGGACGGAGTAGTGGCTGGGTGGTCTGTGGTTGAGGTCTTTCTTGGTTTCCAGAGTTCTCCATTGCTTTCTTCCAGTGCGAGATAGACTGCAAAAAAGGGGGCGGAGGAGACGGGGGTGTTAAATAGCGGAGGAAGCACCGAGAAAACTTACCGGTAGCGGGATCCAGAGGTGGAGTTGAGCGGCGGGGGACAGGTGTTGGGGCGCTAGAGCGGCGCCGAGCAGGGATTTGCCTAGGGCGGCGAGGAGGAGGAGGAGGGAGGGGAGGAGAGCGGCAAGGAGCCAGACGAGTCGTCATTCTTCCCGGGCGGCCATAGTTGGTACAATTGACATGCTACTACTAACTACCGCATGGGATATATGTTGAGCAAGTCATTCAAAAAATGTTGACTTCATCAAGCAATATGGACTACATAATCATGGAACCATCTTACTTGCATGTTTTATGTTAGTCCCCAATTTTTAAAGTAGAAAAACTATGTACACAATACTAGGTGGAATTGCACGCAATGATACATGTGGTTGTAATAGCAGGGATAAAATGCACCGTTGCGTGCGTTCATACAAAAATGCCATCCAAAAAAATGAGGTCTAAATCTCCTTAATTTGAATGAGTAGTTAGGATGCCCATAGAATATATATAACTTACTTAATTTGAATAAAACAAGATTGTGATGTCACTTACACGCGGATTCAAAAATAGTATATCCTAGCGTTGAGATTAATCGAGCCCATTCGAAACTCATTATTCCATCAAATTAGGTCCATCCTAGAAAAGTCTTGTGGCAACGCAGATCTCAAAGCATATATGTCTTACTCTACACAATGTTTTGCACGTCAATACCCAATCTCAAACCTTGTCAACATACAAAATATAAAGACAATGGTGATGATGAATAGCGGATGCTGCTTTGGACTATGACACCGTTCATTCATCCTCTGATGGTGTAGACATGGACTCACGCTTCACAAAGGGAGCGACGGACCAAATGGACTCATGGCACCAAGGAGCGAAATGGCGGGAGATGCAAGCAAACCTTTTTGGGACGGAGGGAGTAATTGTTTTGCTCCACTATCTTAAATGGACTTAATTAAGATCGGTTGAGAGGGGGCAAACCTAAATTCATATCACACTCACATTGACATCCCAAGTTGGTGGAGTATATATAGAACTTCGACACATCTTTTGTCTTTGATAGTTCTTTTTAGACAGAAAAATTAAATGTGAGCACAGGGGTATGTATTGAGTAAGTCATTCATGAAATGTATATTTATTCAAGCAGTTGGACTGCCAAATAATGTGATTATCCTACTTGCATGTTTAGGTTAATTAGTCTCCAACTCTCAAGTAGAATTGACTTTGGTTTGGAGTGCCGTATACCATCGCTGACTTTCGTTGTTGGGTGGGAAAGTAGGCTACATTCTAGAGCTTTGTCTGTCAGCAATGGCGAGGGGAGCGAAAGGTGGAAGATGACCAATGATGAAAGGAACCATCGGCTATCACTTCGATTTATACACCTAGACTAATCAAGTCGTGTTCCCATAATTCACGACGTGTGCCCATGACTAACCTTAGAGCAAGTACAATAGTGCCTAGTCAGCTGGCTATAAGGAATTAAATAATATATTTTTGCTTAGTTGGAAGAGAGAGAAGAGGAGAGAGAAGAGAAGCGGACTACTAATTAGTAGCCAGCTGCAACACGTGCTCCTAGGCACTTTGTGAGATAGACATATGGGCCATATATTGCTAAAGTAATATTTCTTATAGTCTTTCTATTATATTTGTTAACTATAATATTAGCTATAGATGACATGACATCTCCTTATAGCCAGCAGCTGGCTATACTATTAACCATGCTCTTAGTCAATCCAATAGAACCATGGTATCCGTGGGAAATGAGTCGTAATGATGATGGTCCGGCAACCCACACGGCCATTGTGTTGTCTAATCGCATTAACTGCACCAGGCGATTCCACGTGGCTTACGTAGGGCGGGTGCTACTTTGTATTTCTGTTTGACCTGACCAAGATGCATAGGACCATCATGCCTATTCGGTCATTGGTCCGAGATATGGACCACTCTTGCTAGACACGATGCCCAGGATGACCTGATCAAGGATTCACGTCTATCCTATGATTCGGTTTGCAATATGTATTGCATGGGCAAGCTCGTATGATGTGTTTGACTCAAATGCAAGAACTCATGGTGTGTCGACCAATGTTGCTACTGCCATGCCACATATAATATCAAAGTGAGAGGAATGACCTAGGATCCAGTTCGATGTGTGATAAAGATCGACAACTGAAAAGGCTTAGATCATGTTACACATTGTCATAAATATTCAGATCATGTTATAGATTGTTATTATATGTATTTTGTTACCTATTTTTCCAAAATCTAATCGATGTCCTTGCTAAGACCATCAATTTACAAAGGATCACAATGCCAGGTACACTGCTATCTAGCTAATAAGTTGTTGCTCTGGAAAAAGACCATGATCACAAGACTTATGTCATAATCATTCACGCAAAAAAAAATCGTCTAAGAATTATTAGGCCAAGGATTAGCTATTTTGAACGTCTCTTTTTAGCAAAGGCTTTAAATGCATATTCAAACTTTGTTTGGATATGCACTATGACAATCGACTTATAAAATGAGTATATTTAGTAATCAACATGATTTTGTGGGGATACAGATCCGCTCAACCAAGGGACGAACATACATGCGGGAGGGGCGAGTGTAGGAAAACCACACTAGTGGAGAGACCCCCCTTTCGTCCAGCCCAAAAACGGCATCGCTCCCGGTTCATTTCAGAACCGGGACCGATGCCACGCAACGGTCCCGGTTTGTCTGTATTGGGCAACGGTCCCGGTTGTTTCCACAAACCGGGACCAATGCCTCGCAGTGCGCCACGTGTGCATATATAGTGGTCTTTTCACTATTCACGAAGTTATTGTAATGGTTAATTATATGACGCAGATCGAAGCACGGATGCGATGGATGTACAGCGATCAACGCGGGTCCGAGTTTATTACAACCCTGCATACATTTCTCGATGTGGCTAATGCAAACAAAGTGGATAATTTTATGCCTTGTCCCTGTATTGACTGTCGGAACGTGGCGAAGTACTCTTCCTCGAGAACACTTCAAGGCCACCTGCTTCGGAGAGGTTTCATTCCCGGATATTATTGTTGGTCCAAGCACGGAGAAAGAGGGGTTAGGAAGGGAGACAATGAAGAAGAGGAGGATGATGATAGCTATCCTATGTCCCCTGAAGAATTCAGTGACACTGCAATGGAGACAATGAAGAAGATGGAGATCCTCGAGGTGACAATGAAGAAGAACAACGGGCATCGGATGAGACCGCTGATGGTCTTGGTCGGGTCATTTCTGATGCAAAGCGAGACTGTGAAACAGGAAAAGAGAAGGAGAAGTTGGAGACCATGCTAGAGGATCACAAAAAGCCCTTGTACCCAAATTGCGAAGATGGCAGCACAAAGCTCGGTACCACACTGGAACTGTTGAAATGGAAGACAGATTTTGGTTGTTCTGACAAAAGATTTGGGAAGTTACTGCAAATAATGATGTCGAAGCTTCCACCGGATAACGAATTGCCCGCGACAACACACGAAGCAAAGAAGGTTATCTGCCCTCTAGGATTAGATGTGCAGAAGATACATGCATGCATTAATGACTGCATCCTGTACCACGGTGAAAAGTACGAGAGTATTGATAAATGCCCGGTATGCACTGCGAGTCGGTACAAGATCAGACAAGATGACCCTGGTGATGCTGAGGCAGATGACGAGCCCCCGAGGAAGAGGGTTCCTGCCAAGGTTATGTGGTATGCTCCTATAATACCCCGGTTGAAACGTCTGTTCAGAAACAAGGAGCATGCCAGGTTGCTGCGATGGCACAAAGAAGACCGTAAGAAAGACGGGAAGTTGAGACACCCCGCTGATGGGTCGCAGTGGAGAAAAATCGAGAGAGGCCACTCAGACTTTACAAATGAAGCAAGAAACTTATGGTTTGGTCTAAGTACAGATGGCATGAACCCTTTTGGAGAGCAGAGCTGCAGTCATAGCACCTGGCCTGTGACTCTATGTATCTACAACCTTCCTCCTTGGTTGTGCATGAAGCGGAAGTTCATCATGATGCCAGTGCTCATCCAAGGACCGAGGCAACCCGGCAACGACATTGATGTGTACCTAAGGCCATTAGTCGATGAAATTTTGGAACTGTGGGCCAAACCAGGTGTACACGTGTGGGATGAGGACAAACAGGAGGAATTTGACCTGCGAGCGTTGCTTTTCGTAACCATCAATGATTGGCCCGCTCTTAGTAACATTTCAGGACAGTCAAACAATGGATACAATGCATGCACGCACTGTTTAGATAAGACTAAAGGTATATATTTGGATAAATGTAAGAAGGTTGTGTACCTAGGGTGTCGTCAATTTCAGCCGCCCAATCATATCGTGAGAAAGAAAGGCAAGCATTTCAAAGGTGAGGCAGATCACCGGAAAAAGCCTAAGCTCCCTAAAGGTGCTGATGTATTTGGTATGGTGAATGACCTAGAAGTAATCTTTTGAAAGGGTCCTGGCAGTCAATCTGTTCCGAAAGACGCCGTTACCGGACACGCGGCCATGTGGAAGAAGAAATCTATATTTTGGGAGCTACCCTATTGGGTAGACCTAGAGGTCCGTTCTTCAATCGACGTGATGCACGTGACGAAGTCAAAAGATACACCAGAAGCACGGGAGGACCAGCAACGTATGAAAGATCCATACCACAGACATACTGATAAAAGGCGTCTAAGCAGCTACGCTCTTACCAAAGCAGAGAAGGAAATCTTTTTTGAATGCCTTAGAAGTATCAAGGTCCCAGCAGGCTTCTCGTCAAATATAAAGGGAATAATAAATATGGCAGAGAAAAAAATTCCAGAACCTCAAGTCTCATGATTGCCACGTGATTATGACGCAGTTGCTTCCGGTTGCATTGCGGGGGCTTCTACCAGAAAATGTTCGAGTACCCATTGTGAAGCTATGTGCATTTCTCAATGCAATATCTCAGAAGGTAATCGATCATGCAAGTCTGGAAAGGCTACAGAAGGATGTGGTCCAATGTCTCGTCAGTTTTGAGTTTGTACACGAAGTGCATCCAGTTTTTGTCGTAATCCTCTCAACTTTTGCACACATGCTAATGTGGATCAAATGATGATACCATGCCAAGTTTCAACCTTTTATGAGTTCAGTTGCAGTGCTTTCCAATTACATGGTCATTTAGCTCAAAATAAATCATTAAATGCATGAAAAATAGCAAATGAAGTCAGAAAGGTTTGAAATTTTAGTATGTGGCTTTGAATGGTGCATGTTGAATGCAAAAAAGTCTTGAGTTGAAATAAGTTTAGAAAAATGAAATGCCTTTGAAACAGATGAGTTTTCGTCTGAAACCCTCTTACTTTGAAAGGGATGGTCCAGTTTATACACGAAGTGGATCCAGTTTTTGTCGTAATCCTCTCAACTTTTGCACACATGCTATGTGGATCAAATGATGATACCATGCCAAGTTTCAACCTTTTCTGAGTTCAGTTGTACTGTTTTCCAATTACAAGGTCATTTAGCTCAAAATAAATCATTAAATGCATGAAAAATAGCAAATGAAGTCAGAAAGGGTTCAAATTTTAGTATGTGTCTTTGAATGTTGCATGTTTAATGCAAAAAAGTCTTGAGTTGAAATAAGTTTAGAAAAATGAAATGCAATAAATATTTGAAAATGCATTTTTAATTGAAAATAGTAAAATTGTATAGTTAAAATAGTAAAACTGTATAGTTAAATAAATATTTTTGAAAACAAAAAATGGTTTTGGATTAGTTAATTAAATTGAAGCACTTTTGTTGTTAAAAGTTTTTTCAAATTCCAAACAAAAAATCTTTTTAAATTGAAACACCTAACTAATTAAAAAAGAAAATAAATTTGAAAAGGGCGGGAAGATGAAAAGATTGCATAAAAAGGGCCATCGATCCCGGTTGGTAGCACCAACCGGGACCAAAGACTCAACGGTCCCGGTTGGTGCTACGACCCGGGATTGTTGGCCCGGGTCGTAGCACCAACCGGGACCGTTGAGTCTTTGGTCCCGGTTGGTGCTATCAACCGGGACCGATGACCCTTACTATGTACGGGCGCATCTCTTCTTCCTCCCCCAACTCCACCAAATCTCGTGGACGCTAAGGAAAACGCGCGGAATCTCGTCAGACGCCGGCAGGCTGCCCGATTCGCCGCCGTTCGCCTCGTCGTTGGCCGGCCCGCGCACGCACGCCCGCAGAAGGAATCGAGGCGTGGAGCTTGACAGCAACGCCTGCGACTCCGTCTTCAACCTCGAGCCGGCGAGCACCTCCGACGAATTCGCGTCCGCGTCCGCGCTGTCATCGCCCCCGCACACGAGGAGCCCGTCCAGCCACACCGGGCCTTCTCCGAACCGCTGCCACCTCCTGCCCACTCTGCGGTGAGCTTCCCGCTCGGTTGCCCCCTTTTCCCCTTCGTTTTGGCCAGTGGCCATGGACGGCGTGCCCTACTACTAGGCGGCGTGTGCGCGCTCGCCGTGCTCCCTCCGCGCTTGGCCGCGCCGTCTTGTGCGCGCGTGCGTGGTCACGCGCCCCCGGCTGCCTGCCCGCGCCCTCGCAGCTCACCGTGCCTCCCCTGCTTCGCCGGCGTGGGCGCCGTAGACAGGCGAGAGGGTTAAACCCCCCCTAATCACATGTTAGGAGATAACCCCCCTGTTGTTTAACTGTTAGTTGAATCTGGGTCAATTACATGTGGGTCCTACCCCCTAGTTAGTCTGTAATTAAATTAAGTTAGAAATAAACCCCCCCCTTAGTGGATGACAAATGGCCCCCCTTGGTATTTAGATTAAAAGAAATTGGAGTTTATTGCTATGTATGACAATGTGACCCCACCTGTCAGGGTTGACTAGTCAACCAGTACTGTTTTAGATAATGTTTGATTTAAATAATAAAAGAAATTCAGAAAATGAATTAAAACTGATTAAAAATTTGAAATTTAATATCTAATAAACCGTAACTCCGATGAAATTAATTTATATATCAGAGTTGATCAGAAAAATATGCCGGTTAAGAATACGCTATCCGTTCGTCAACCACACCCCCCTAACGCACCGAACACCGACACCCCCCTCTCGAGCCGTCTGTCGGTAATTTCCGGTACCGATAACGGTTGCCCGGATCGAAAAACTTTGTATATCAAAGTTGCTCAGAACGGATCAACGATTACAAATACGCTACCCATACGCTCACCGCACCCCTCTAAAATACCGAACATTGAACCACCCCCCTTCGGACCGTCTGTCCGATGATTTGTCCGGTACTGTAAAAGTACCCGGATGATTTGTCCGCATGCAGTCCCACTCCCATATGCTTATTTTCATTTGATTATTTTCATTATAATAGCCTGCAATTCTTAATTTCCAGATACTATGGATCCAATATTTCGTAGAGATGAAAATGAGGAAAACTTGCTTCATGATATGATCAACGAAAATGAAGGTCAAGATGTCACCCGCCGGTTTCTGAACGATTCCGGTGAGGGAGACGAGTCTCTCCACCGAGAAGAAGCATAGAACGGGAGACAAGCCGGCTCCGGCGGAACCTTTAATCTCGAAAACACCGGCGAGGTTGATTAAAATGTTCATTAAAATGCAGCTTTATATGTACATGCATATATTAACACTCTTTCTTCTTTTAGCCCTCCGGATCCGGATCCGGCCATTCCTCCGCAAGACCGAAACGAGGCCCAACCAAAAAGTTGGATGACAGTGTGAGGTATAGGATCGAAGAGGTCGGTCCAGACGGCGAACCGTTAGCTCCGGACGATGTGAAGAAAAAATTTGTGAAGGCATGCGGAACTCTCGTGAGGGACAACATCCCGATCACCATTCGAGAATGGATGCAGCCAAAGGACCCTACAATCTCGTTTGTGTGCGACACCATGAAAGACAGGCTTTGGAACATGCTCATGCATAATTTCCTCCTGCGGATGCCAGAGGTGGATAATCCAGCTCAGGAGGCGGCAGATAGACTGGAGCTAGAGGCTAGAGTCAAGAAGTTTGCTCTCAGCAAGATGGCCGAGCAATTCAAGAATTGGAAGAAAAACTTGTACCTAAAATTTGTCAAGGTAGACAAGACTCCGGATTTCGAACACGGCTATGGTAAGATAAGAGAGCAGTGGAATGATTTTGTGGCGTAAAAGAAATCGGAGTACGCGCAGCAAAGGTCTGAAATAAATCAGATGAATGCCGCTAAGAAGATTTACCACCATAAAATGGGGCCTGCTGGCTACGCCGGTTGCATGCCTAGGTGGGAGGCAATTGAGGCCAAGTATTTTGATGCCGGGATCACTCCAGAGCCTACAACATGGAACGAACGGACAAGAAACTGGTTTTACGGCCATGGGGGCACGTTGGACAAAGATGGGAAGGCAATATATAACCAGTCACACATAGATGATCCCCTGCTGCCCATCGAAGATATTAGAGATGCAGTACGTGATATTGAAGCAGGACGGTTCATTCCTGATAGAGAGGACGACGAGCTCACACGCGCCCTAAAAAATAAAGAACACCCAGGACGAGCACGAGGCACGCCAGGCTCCAAGTGTTGGAAAGTTGCCTTCCCTTCGGAAAGCAAGAAATATCCAGATAAAAGCCATCAGAGGAGGAAGGAAAGGGAGGCAGCTGAGAAAGCGGCGGCTGAGAGAGAGAAAGCGGCGAATGAGGCTGAGAAAACGGCTACCAAAGAGCAGTTGCGTAATGTAGAAGAAGGCTTAAAGCGGGCAGAGGAGCTGATCGACAGACTTAGCCAGCAAAGTGGCGGCCAACCTCAACAGCTCTTGTTAGAAAGTGCATTCGATGCTACCGGCGCCCCATCGAATCGGAAAAGCTCCCAAGCTTCCACGCAGCTCCAGCAGGATGATGATGACGCACTGACAACGGCTGCTCCTAAACGCTACCCAGTGGATTATATCACGGAGAGCACACGTTGTGAGCTTAAGGTGCAAGTGCTGAACTTAAAGGTGACGGTGGCGGTCGGCATGGCCCTATCAATCCCGGAGAAACCAACTTATCATTGCAACCCGACTCCAGAAGGGTACGCTGTCGTCATGGTGGATGATGTGATGGATGATTATGAGGAGCTGAAGCTGGACCACCCTGTAGGTGAAGATAGGGAGCTGACTGAACTAGGAGAAGCCAAAAAGGGGAGTGTTCTATGGCGAAAGGAGCACATCGTGCTTCCAAATTATGTGCCGCCAAGGTCACCCACTCTTCAGAAGAGCAATCCACCTTCGCCGCCACGTGACCATTCTTCACCGCAACCATCGCCTTCACCGACTCACCACTCTCCGGCTCAGCCGTCTCCACCGTCGCCTCAGGCATCTCCACCATCGCCTCAGCCGTCTCCATCTCCTGAGCCTCAGAGCCAGAAGCGGAAGCGTACCTATAATAGGAGGGGCAGCAGCAGCAAGAAATCACCAAAACGTAAGCGATCACCCCTCCCAAAAGTTCCTCATCAGAATATGAAGAAGCTACCCGGAGAGATGACACCTGAGGAACTGGAAGTGTCCGCAAAAATGTCTTATGAAAAGTGGAAGATTGCTGTGGCCAACAAGAAGAAGTCGATAGAGCCATTGTTCCCGCGCACCCCAGAAGATCACGCCGCGTGCGTGGAACTGAAGAATAAGCTTCACAACCCCATACCGCTCACATCAGACTATGAACGCTCTATTACAAAGTCGGCTGAGGCAAAAGAGCGGAGAGTCGGAAAAGAGATTGCCCAGCTCGGACTACAGAAAGAACAATCGATCGAACCGCTCAAAGTGCACACTTGGCCGCGCCCCCAGCAGCATCAGGTCGATGCGTATGATCCGAAGAAAGATCCGCAGTTGATAAGACAGTACGGAGAAAAAGCCCACGCAGTAGGACTGTCTATTACTGATTACCTGAGCCGTCTGGATGAGTTCGAGACCGGCCGGAACGACGAGGAATTCGTACCGGCATACCAATACCGACACGGGTATCCTCTCGTCAAACCCGAGTTAGTCAACGATCTACTCACAAAGATGCGAAAATTGCATGACTGGTACATGGAAAAATCTGCTAAATCCAAAAACTGGATCTACGCTAAATTTCAGAACGAGCATTACGGGCATGGACAAGGCTTCGATCTGATTGAATTCTCAGAATTATTTCAGTTTTACAATGGAGACGCCATCGACAAATCTATCGTCAGTGCATATTGTCTGTAAGTACCATTAATTTCAGTGATCAAGCCTTTCTAGCTCAGCTCATTCGTTTCATGTACAATCTTACACTCATCACTAAACTAATTATATATGCAGAATGAAGATTCTCGAATGCAAGAAAGGACAAATCTATGACATTGGGTTCGTTGACTGCCAGTTCGTTCATGAAAGAACTCTCAAAGAGAAGCCCAACCAGACAGAGAACAACTTGTTGCAATCGTTGACGTATTTCGGCACAAGAAGGGAAATACTATTTCCTTACAACTTCGAGTGAGTGTTACTGTCTCGCACACATTCTATTTTTCTTGCTCGGTGTTAAGCGTATAATTGACTCTTTATGCGTGTGCAGCTTCCACTTTATTCTGTTGATCATTGTTCCGGACGAAGGGGTAGTAAAAGTCATGGACCCGGAACGCAGTTCTATGAAATCATGGGAGGACATGCAGGCATGCCTCCAGAGGGCTTGGAAACGGTTCACCGCCAAAACATCAGGTCTTCCGGCAGAGCTTACATTTGAATCACTGAATGTAAGTACTACTTGCTAGATCCGTGCATCTTTTTGATTCTAGTTTCAGTATAATTATCATGCTGATTATAATATTCATTGATCTCCGTTCTCGTAAAGTGTTTGAGACAGGGACCCGGGAATAATTTATGTGGATATTATGTCTGCGAGTTCATTCGCCAGACGACCAAAGAGACGGCTGCAACCCGAAACATAAGGAAAATTGAAGTACGATAAACAACATTCAATACTTTAATTTATTGCGTTAAATTGTGTTTAGTTTCATTCATATATATTGATCCCTTTCTTTTAATTAGATCGAACGAATGCGGGACGGTCTTCTACCACGAGAACGCGTGCGAGCAATTCAAGAGGAAATCGTCGGATTCTTATTAGACCATGTCATAGCTCTGACCGGAGAGTTCTTTCACCCTCTTTCACCCTCATTTTTTGGAAGACAAGCGGCCAAGGACCGATGTAAATTAGATCGAACCCGTGTGAGTACCGTTTGTGTAATACATGTTCGACCAAGCACGAGGAATGAGATGGTGTATATGATATATTTGTCACGATAATGTGTAATATATATTGTGGTTCATTGTTGCTTTATATATATATGGTACCATTTAATTGAATACAAAACACAAAATAAATAAATGGAAAAAATCAGAAAATCCTGCCGCGGCAGAAAAAGAGGGTAGTGGAGCCTCTTCGGTCCCGGTTCTTCCTATCAACCGGGACCGATGACCCCTCCCCCCCTCGCTGCGCGCCTGGCCACGTGGAGCCTCTTCGGTCCCGGTTCGTGGGCCAACCGGGACCAACATTGGTCCCGAGTTATTGGTCCTGGGTGTGGAACCGGGACCGAAGGCCCATATGAACTGGGATAGTAGGGGGTCTGTCCACTAGTGCCACCCATGTAGTGTGCCACATGTACCCTGACAGCAAGACTTAGTTGATGGAATGGCCAAGAAAGTAAAAATAGTATAATGTATCACGTGATTCCTTTGCTCAGGCTACCAGCCTCTCCATAAACTTTTGAAAAACTGCATTCCTCCCCATTAGATCGGGGATACAAACCTCCACGGACATTGCCTCTGTCATGCAATGTACCCAACAGGCTTTCCCCCTCATATACCTTGGGCTACCACTTTAACCTACCAAACTACACGTCTCAGCGTTCAAACCCATCATAGATAACTTGAAGAAGTTTCTATTTGGATGGCATGCAAAACTACTATCACGTGGAGCAAGGCTTACTCTCATTTCCTCTACCCTTGACGCCTTGGCTATATATTTTATGTCTGTCTTCAAACATCCTGCCAAAATTATTAAAACTGTTGACCCCTTCGTCGTTCATTCTTCTGGTCCAATGAGGATTTTTGTACTGGCTCTAAGTGTCTTGTTGCATGGAAGAATATTTGCAAACAAAAGAAATTTGACGGTTTAGGTATTAAGGATTTAAATCTACAAAATAACAGCGTCCTCTTGAAAGTGGCTTTCAAACTTATACAATGGCCAAATCTCCCATGGGTTCAGTGGTTCCAATACAATTTCTCTTACAACACCACTAGGAAACCCTCTGCCCCCTCCTTCTTGTGGAAAGTTGTAAACAAACAAATACCTTTACTTATTAACTGCTCCTTTGTCATCACTTACAATGGCCTCTCAGCCTTTTTCTGGTTAGACACATGGTTACTAAATAAACCCCTCAAAGAAGCCTTCCCAGGCCCTACTCACACTCCACGGATGACAAGATTCTAGTTGTTACTGTGTTGGAAAATGGTTTATTAGAAAACCTGCAGGGCCACCTAACTGATGTGGCCTTGCAAGAACTACGAGGTGTTATCTCTCTTTTGCAGGAATTTCCTTTCTCTGACTGGACAGATGATCATGCTCTAACGCATGGGTTTCCCTTCTCCTCAAGAAACACATACATTACCATCTCTGATGGGCTCTCCATAGATTGCAACCATGACTATATTTGGTCCTCTAAGGAACCCATCAAGGTCAACGTTTTTTGCTTGGCTCCTCTTGAAAGACCGGCTAAACAGCAAAGGCAACATGAATAAGAAACGGCTAATGAGGCATCATGTCCATGTTGCGGAGACCCTTATGAAGACGCCTCCCACTTGATTATGCACTGCTCCTTCTCGGTCCAAGTCTAGGCCTCTATTGGAATCTCAACGCCTCATGACCTGGAGCTCATTTGGGATGCTGCTACTCCTACCTCCCTCGACCTTATCGTTTGGCCGGTGATGGCTCTGCTCATCATATGGAACCTGGAAGCTTTTAGAACTGGACGTAGCTAGATGCAATGGAAGAAGCAATCCCTGATACCATGTAAAAAGGAGGTTGAAGCGTATACAACTTGAAGGAACATGTGCGGGCTTGATCTTGCGCTAGCTATATAGATTTAGATCAATTCTAAGTACCAGAATCATACCGGTACAACAAACACTATACATGTTCACGGGCCCGCTACCTATCGTAACACAATATTTAACATGTCCTATTTGCACTCTTATCATTGGCGCAGAAGCTTATGTTTCCCAAACGCGAGGAACAACCTCAATGGCATCCTCATCGCGGCGAGGTGAGCTCTGGGCTTCCCTTTTTTCTTTTCTTAGTCAAAATTATGCACGTGTATTTTTTCTTAGAATTGCAATATCTGCAAATTACAAGTCGATAGAACATAAATTTCAAAAAAAAGACGATATAACATAATGTATCAAGGACAGACAGAAATGATTCATTAGCTATATATAGGCACCTGCTTTTATAATTCTCTGCTCTTACATATATAAATTGTCATAAATGACGCAGACTTTTATGTCTGGTATTACATATAGATGTCATAAATTCTAGACAAGTACTTATTACATATATATGTCACGGTGTAATACTAGTCATCATCCACCTCAAAAGGCTCAATTGGGTACATTGTCTTCTTCAATATCCCGCATAACCCATCTGGCTATTTGTGCCCTTGCCCGCGCTCCAATCTGTAGTAGCCTCCCTCCCCGCGCTGGACTCCCCACGAGGACTTGGTGGTCAGGGTTATTCCCGCAGAGCCCTCTAAAAACATGTTCCGCAGAAGGGCCGTTTCTAGAATCAGCCCAAGGCTCTGATTTGTGATTGCAAGGTAGTATGATGGTATAGACATGACCTCCCGCTTGGCAAAGGGAGTGGCGGGGTAGACGGGACAGATGAAGGGTACATGTATTTGTTTTTATCCAATATTTCAGATAAAGTGAATATGGATAAAGACTAAAGAGAGAAGCAAATTTGAGAGCATAGCACACTCGCTTTACATCCTAAGACAATGGAGTATATATAGGGGACTTCTATGCATCTCTTGTATTTGTTAGCTCTTTCTAGAAATATATAAATAAACTGTACGCATGAGATATGAGTTGAGCAGGTCATTCAAAATTTCTCTATCATGTCTTATCAACCAGATGTGATTGGATCAGACTACAAAATCGTGTGACCGTCCTGTATGTTCATGTCTAGTTTATGATCTTTTGCCAAAAAATAAGTGAAGGGAAATACTTTGTTTTTTTTGTTTGAGTTTTGAAAAGGAGGTTGAAAGTTGAAACCCTTGGCCTCTGCATCCAGTCATCTTTGCTTTATTATTTAACAAAGGCTGACAAAAAAAAATACACAGGTCAATCAAAACCACATTCATGACGACCTACGGTAACCCTATAAGTTTGATAATGTGACCTGACCTCACACCAACGCACGCCATGTAATTAGATGGCCTCACCAAGAAAACCAAGGGCTAGCCGAGAGCAGCAACCAGTTTATCAGACAATTCGCATGCCCACAGGATTTTTGCAAGGTTTTCCCTGCTGCTCCCCTGTTGCATTATTACTGGTATGCAATATTCTCCGGTAAAATGTGTCATGCAACTACCCAATACAGCTATACCAATCCGGTGGAACACTATGCAAAGAAATTCCTCTCTGGAACTATATATCCACACAAATACCATGTACTCCAGGATCGAGCACTAACTCAACGGACAGAGATTGGATCAATAACCTGCTATACAGTAGATGCAACCGGTCTGGCAGGCTTAACGTCCAGGGGTAATTTCAGATGGCCGGAGTTGCGACGGCGATCTCTTCAAGACATGCGACGACATGTATCTGATCGAGCAGAACAACCGGCGGCGGCATCGGGCTCAGGCTTAGAGCATCTCCAACAGCCGTCAAAAAAACGTCCATGCCCAAAAACAAGCTAAAAATAGCAAAAACGCTGCTCCAACAGCTGCCCGAAAATGTGGTTGTGCCCTAAAAAAATTTCGGGCAGCTCCAAAAATCAGACCAACACTTAGGAAGGCAACGCCAAAACAACACTCGAAAAGGCCGCCCAAGGTCCAGTCAGTGGCCGTAGCAGTGCGTGCCAAGAATACTACTCCACTCATGTCTTTCCCGTGCATCTCGTGAATGATCACATGAAGGATTACTATTCCATCGAGTATATTCTTTTCTTGCATAAAAGCCGTTTGAGATGGTCGGACAACATGGTCAGCAACCGAGTTTAACCTATTAGTAGCCACTTTGGGTCTATATTGTTGGGTCCGCTCAGCCTCCTTAATCTTCGGCAACAAGATAGAATTGCACAAATTTAAGCATGAAGAGGTAAAGTCGGTCGGCATGAAGACAATTGAACAAATCCAAGAGGTCAGTCTTGATGATATCCCAGAAATTCTGATAGAATTCTGCGAGGAAACCATCGGGGCCTGGAGCTTTATTATGTTCCATTTGGAACACCGCAGCTCTCACCTCCTCTTCCGAGAAAGGTCTTGTGAGGATGTCGTTCTATTCTGCCGTGCCTTGAGGAATATCCTCTGTTCATGTCATGTCAAGGTTGAAATTCCCTTCATCTGGTGCTTCAAACAGAGATTTGTAGTAGTTGGTGATATACATTTTGATTTCCTCCTAACCTTCAATTCGCCCCTCATCTTGTTGGAGGCTAAAAATACACTTCTTCCTATGCCTACCATTGGCAACCAATTGCAAGTAACATGTATTACTATCTCCCAATAAGATGAAGTCTGCTTTGGATCTTTGGTAATATTGAATCTTTGGAGCTAGTAGCTGCTAACCGTGTGGCTTGTAAGAAACGATACTAGAGATGGGAAGCAAATAGAAGATACCCATCCCTTCGTCGGACGTGTTTGACAGCTTCTGGGCGAGTGGATTAATACACACTCTCCACCGTTACTACACATGTTAGGAAGTCCGGCGGAGCTTTGGCGACCTCCTGGTTGAAAGTGAACAGCGATGGGGCAACAACTAAATCCTAACGGGTCGGTGGCGGTGGAGCGGTCATTTGCGATCACCATGTCGTGTACGTGTAAGGTTCAGCCATTTTTTTTACTTCAGTCACCGATCGACAAATCACGGAGCAGCTGACTTGTCGGCGAGGAGTTCAATTGGCCATAAAACTGGAATCTAAAAAGACCATCCTGGAGACCGATAACCAGGGTGCACTGATGGCGCCAATGAACAAAGAGTTGGATCAATCGTGGTATAGCACTATCAAGGAGATCAAGATGCTTCTCACATCGATGGAGGAGTTTATGGTTGTTTGGGCTAGAAGTTCTGATAATCGATAGACACACAGGCTATGTAGACTTGGTTGCCTTAATAAGTTGTGTAAGATTTGGTTTACCATTCTTCTGAAGTATTCACGATGTTATTGGGACGGAGGACCGTTTAATTTTAGGCAATAATGGTAGCGACTTGGCTCACCCAGTCTCCTCTTTGTCTTGCTTTCCCTAATTCATTTCCCACTCCACTTGTCAGAGGTACTTGTCCGTCAGATTTTGCAGGATGGATTGCAGTCTAACCTTCGGAATCGCTTAACCATGGTTGCTTCTCGAGAACTGTCTTCTGTGTTCTGTTTGTTGCAGGATTTCACTCCTTTTCGTATCTGAGCTTAAACCTAAAGCACCAAAGAGAGAATTCGGAGATGATGTTTCTAATAGTTACATCGGGGAGTGGAGCTCGGAGCGTAAGGTCAGGGCATTGCGTGATTCCCAGAGCTTCTAGAGGATGGCAAGGGTCACATACGGCCAAGTATTTGCCAAAGTTTTAAATAGCCGGCTATAGCCCAGCTATAGCCCCGCTATAGCTATTTGAGCATGGTGCCGCTAAATGACGCTCACCGTTATTTATGTACAATTATGCAAAAACGATTTAAAATAGCCGGCTATAGCCTCGCTATAGCCCCGCTATAGCCTCGCTATAGCCCCGCTATAGCTGTTTTGAAAGGCCACCGCTATTTGGCATAGCCCGCTATTTAAAACTATGGTATTTGCAGGAAGCTTAGGGGGCGTGAACATCCCAAATGTATGTAACAGTGGAAGGGGAGATGAGACCCAGCGCTGACCACACACCTGGATAGCGTGTCGACAGTGAAGGAGGATGTGGTCGGCGTCCTCCCAAGGATGCATGCAGCACAGGAAGTCACTGCCATGGTAGATGCTCTTGGCATAGAGGTTGGCCCTCGAGTTGATGCGGTCCTTGATGCTAGTTGATTTACATGTAGTACGAGCTTGTTTCGTCTAAAGTCCAGTCAAGTTGGTTGATTTGTCACTCCTTAAATCAAAAAGTTGAATATGTTTGACGCATGCACAAAAGGGCTCAATGAACACACCGGAGAAGGATCACTACATATTAGAAGAATATCACCAAAGGAAGATACACTATCTACCACGTGTTCAACTTCTTTTCGGATTTCTTCCTTTGATTCAATGTCACACACTGTTAGAATAAATTCGCAGCGCGTAGTAGATCATCCGAGGATCAAGCAATCACACGAGTCACGACACCGAGATTTGTTAACGAGGTTCACCGAACATCGGCTACATCCCCGGGGCTTGACTATGGACGCTCCTCCCCATGACACCGCTACAATACCGCACTCCGGCCACCCGGGCGCCGGCACACACCGCCGGCTCCCCCTGCGTGCCTGTGCTATTATGTTGACATAGGTTACAACCGTGGGGTGTCTCTCATTATATGAGAGCCCAAGGATACAACGTGTCCGATTCCAACACTACACGTATCCTACCCACACTACAACTCCAAGTCCAATGTAACCCAACTAGTACACAATATGAGACACAAACTCAACATACACTATGCACAAGTTGTGTGTCAGTGTGTTCTATCCCACATATACTATGAGCCTAGGCCTTTGAATCTGAAACACAAAGAATGACAAACTCTATCGCAACAAGAACCTACAAACGATCTGGACATCTTTAGACTTAATAATACTGACTTCACAAGTTTATTGAAGCCAAACAAAACTGATATGAAGCAAAACAGGCTTGATACTTTCGGCCTATCAGGGGAGTGCATGCAAATATGAGGATGCATGGTTTGTCGCATAGGCCAACCGCACGAACAACATCATAGAGCTTTTTTGGATAAAGGGCTTTATTACTCAAAAGATCTAAGCAAGTACACCCGGCCTCTGCATAGCTATAAGATGCACACAGCCGCAAGTCACCAAAAGAAAAAAGAAAAAATAAAGAGCGCACGACAAGTTACAAATGAAGAACTATCGCCACTCAAGGTAGCTCTAAGCGTAGATCACGCGGCCACCCATGTTGGATAAAAATATCCCTCGCCACCGCTTCCAGTCGTGCACACGCCTCCAGGAAAAGGCCTCGATATTCCACCCGTTGTAAGATGGACCACGAACGGAGAATACCCGTGCATCGATAAAGAACCTGCAAACAAGTGAAATCTTTACCCGAAAAGATCTTTTCATTTCTACATAGCCAGAGCGACCATATTACGGTGAGCGCTCCTACCCTAAGAATGGTTTTAAGCTTATTATCTATCCCGTTAAGCCAATTGCCAAAGATATTAGCAACGGATGTGGGTTGATATAAGTTTGAAGCCATTTGGATAGCTGACCAAATAGAACATGCAACCTTACAAGTGAAGAAAAGATGTTTATTGTCTCATCATGAGCACATGAAACACATTTCTCACTCCCTTTCCAGTTGCGGTTGACAAGATTATCTTTCGTTAGAATGACACCTTTTCGAAGATACCATGCAAAGACTTTAATCTTTAGAGGTATCTTCATTTGCCATATTTTATGATTATTATCGACTGGTATTTCAGGTTGGATAAGCGCCCTATACATAGAATCCACAGAGAATTTTCCATTCCTATTGAGATTCCATCGAAACTCATCGTGCACTTGTGACAGTTGCACTCCCGCTAACTGTTCTAGCAAGGCATTCCAAGACGCTAGTCTAGGACCGATTAAGTCTCTCCTGAATGCAACATTAGGGGGTGACTCTTGCATAACCGTGGCCAGCGTATCTCCCTTATGTCGCACAATGTTATATAGGGCCGGATATTGTTCTAGGAGTGTGGCATTTCCTAGCCATATATCCTCCCAAAATCTTATCTCCGACCCATCCTTAATCTTGAAAACCCCAAAGCGATAAAAGTCTTTCTTTGTCGCCATGAGACCAGCCCAAAAATGTGAATCTCGAGGCTTGCATACAACCTGAGATAACGCTTTTGTGCCGATGTATTTTCTCTTAAGGAGCGTTTTCCAGACACCATCCGAAGTCAGTAGCTTATATAGCCACTTACCGAGAAGAGCAGAGTTCTTGACCTGAAGGTCATGAATACCCAACCCCCCTTGGTCCTTCGGACGGCAAACGACATTCCACTTGGTCAGTCGATACTTCTTCTTCTCGTTATCCCCTTGCCAAAAGAATCTCGATCGGAAATAATCCAATCTATGTAAGACCCCTTTAGGTAGCTGAAAGAATGATATCATATACAGTACCATATTGGTTAAAACTGAATTTATGAGTACCAATCTTCCACCCAGGGACAACAACTTCCCTTTCCAACTAGCTAGCCTTTTTTGCAAACGTTCTTCGACATGCTTCCATTCCGCATTAGTCAGTCTCCTATAGTGTATGGGTATCCCCAAATACTTAATAGGGAATTGACATTGCTCGCATCCGAATATCTCGGCATATTGAACTGCTGCATCCTAGGCCTCGCCGAAACAAAACAATTCACTTTTATGGAAATTAATCTTCAATCCAGATAACTGCTCGAATGCTGATAATATTAATTTCAGATTCATTGCTTTATCTAGATCATGTTCCATAAAAAGAATTGTGTCATCCGCATATTGAAGAATAGATAATCCCCCCTCCACTAGGTGTGGGACTACTCCTTCAATGTGTCCGTCTAGCTTGGCGCGTTCAATCATGATCGCTAACATATCAGCCACAATATTAAACAACATGGGCGATAAAGGATCACCTTGCCTTAATCCCTTTTTGGTTTGGAAGAAGCGTCCGATTTCATCATTGACGTTAACGGCAACACTTCCTCCTGAAACACAACTATGGATCAAAGCACACCACTCCTCTGAAAAACCTTTCATTCTCAAAGTTTGTTGGAGGAACGACCACTTCACTTTATCATAAGCCTTTTCAAAGTCAATTTTGAAAATGACTCCATTAAGCTTTTTAGTGTGCATCTCATGAACGGCCTCGTGTAAAACCATGACTCCGTCAAGGATATTCCTACCTTGCATAAAAGCCGTTTGTGTAGGTTTAACCACATGATCAGCCACCGAATTTAATCTAATGGTTGCGACCTTTGTGAAAATTTTGAAGCTAACGTTAAGAAGGCATATTGGTCTATACTGTTGTATCCTTTCTGCCTCCAAAACCTTAGGTAACAAAACAATTTCTCCAAAGTTAAGACGGAACAATTCAAGTTGTCCAACATGCCAACATTGGAACAACTCAATAAGGTCCGTCTTAATGGCATCCCAAAAGTGTTGATAAAACTCAGCAGGAAAGCCATCTGGCCCAGGAGCCTTATTATGCTCCATTTGGAAAACCGCCTTGTTAATCTCTTCTTCTGTGAAGGGGGAATTTAAAAAGGTATTCTCCTCATTAGAGACCTGGGGTATGTCTTCTGTCTGAGTCTCATCCATGGACAAGATATCTTCAGCTGGAGCGCCGAACAGTCCTTTATAATAGCTTGTAATATAAGTCTTAAGATGTTCTTGATCTTCAATCATACCTTCATCCTGGTTTAGAGCATGAATACTTTTTTTCCTATGTCTTCCATTGGCAACATTCTGGAAATATTTCGTATTCGCATCTCCCTTCAGAATGAAGTTAGATTTTGATCTTTGGTACCATCTAAGCTCTTCCTCCAGCAGCATTCGTGCCACCTCTGCATTGGATTGGCTTTTAAGCTCAATCTCCTGCTGGGTTAGCACTCGTGTTTCTGCCACGCGGTCAAGTTCATCAATGATGGTACACAAACACTCCTTCTCTTTTTTTAGAATCCCGGTTGTGTGCCTAGCCCATCCACGAAGATATTTAGGCAAGTTACGGATTTTTGCGTTCCATCTTCGAACATGACTATTACCCGGGACCGGAGCTGACCACACCCTTTTAACCATATCATCGAAACCATCACGCAGCAACCATCCCAGCTCAAATTTAAAGCGGTGTCGCAAATTTGGTTTCAATATTCCGGTTGATAAGAGTATAGGGGCATGATCCGATAGATCCTCAATACGTTCAAGGGCGCGTACTGTTACTAATGGGTATTTGTCTTCCCAATCAGTTCCCATCAGTACACGGTCCAATTTCTCGTATGTCGGTTCGGGTAGACTATTCGCCCAGGTGAATCGTCTACCTGTCATATGTACCTCTCTCAAGTCCAAACTATCAATGACAGCATTGAACAAGAAAGGCCAATGATTATCGAATCTCCCCTTTCTTTTCTCATGTGGGAACCGTAGTAAATTAAAATCTCCACCTATTAGGATAGGATGTGGATCATTATTCGCTAGGTTCACCAGTTCACGCAGAAAAGCAGCCTTACGCTCCTCCTGAGCGGCACCATACACGGCAACCAGACTCCATATGAATCCATCAGCTTTATTACGAATGTGGAATTTTAAATGAAATTCCCCACTCGTATAAGCTAAAACTTCCATGGAGTCTGAAAGTACACCAAGCAGAATGCCGCCAGATCTACGACGAGGAGGGATAGAGTGCCATGTGAAGTCCATGCCACCTGAAAGGCGATCAAGGACACTCACTGGGAAATCCCTCCTCCCGGTTTCGGAAATACCCAAAAAATCCAATTTATGATCACGAACATACTGAGCAATATTCAAATGTTTAGCCAAGTCACCAAGACCTCTGCTATTCATGAAGATGCCATTCATTGGAAAACAATTGGATATTTTGGTTGTTTCGCAGTCTTTCTCATTTTTTTATTCTTTTTGTCCTTGGCGGATTTGGATTTTCGGCCGGAAGCATGCAGATCATAGATAGATCCTAGTTCGTCCTCTTCCATACCCACCTCTGTCACCTCACCCACAAGATGTGATAGAAGCTGTCCATCAATAATGGCATTCGCTTCGTCATCCTCTAAGGGGGTGGTAACCGACCTACTAGATGCATCTGAGTGTACCACTAGTAGGAAATAGCCTACTGCTGGCGTACGGTATTTTACTACCGCTGGCGGGCAGGAGTACGCCAGCGTCGTCCCGCCAGTGGTAACAGGTACCGCTGGCGTACAGTTTGTACGCCAGCGATAGCTTCAGTTACCGCTGGCGTACGAAACCTTTGACCGCCAGCGATATATTCCAGTTCCTCTGGCGTACTGGTTTGCCCGCCAGTGGCTAGGTACCTGTCCGCCAGTAGTATTTTTTCTGGACTAGGTCCTGTCCGCCAGCAAACACTTATCTGTACGCCAGCAATATGTTTTCTGGTATTATATTTTTTGCTGAAACTTGTTATATTCCAGCAATACAAAAATCAAATATTTTCAGTAACTTGCCAACAGTACAAATACATAGAATACATAGGTTCAAATATAGAAGAGTGATGAAATATTGTTACATCACATTACTAACCAAAATAGACAAGTTGTAATGGCATTACACATTGTATCACACATAGATCACAAAGACGAGTTGGGAGTTTCATCACATATTGTATCACACATAGATCACCTACATTGTATCACACACAACTACATCTCGATCGAATTGATAGTGTCATCTAATAACTACAATCACATACAAGAGAATGGTAAAGATGATGAGCAAGAAGGGGATCACGAGAAAGTTGGACTTCATCCGGTGGTTCTTCCTCTCTTGCCCTTGCCGGTAGTTCAAGTACCGAGCTTCCGCCTCTTCTTTACTCTTGTAGCTCTTGTAGTTGTTGCCCTTGTACTTGTTCACTTGCTTAAAACAATATTCCCAGTGCTCATAGACTCCTGGAATGCTACCTTCATACACCACATACCACTTCTTCATCTATAAAAGACATATATAAATATTAACCAAGATAGTTAAAAAGGAAGATGTGTGTACATTCATGCATTATAAAAGAAGACTTAGTTCAATGTAAAACTAGCTACATGTCCATCATGCATAAAAGAAGACTTAGTTCATGCATCATGTAATACGTACACAAGTTCAACATGAGATAAAGTTTACAACACAAGTTCATCGATTGTTCGAAAAAAACTAGCTACATGCATAGAGAACACACCCTCTCACTTCTTGCTTGGTTTCGGCTTCGACTTCGGCTTCGTCTTCAATGGAGGAAACGGGAGACAACCTTGCAATGAGTTGAACGGTCTGTCATCGCCATGTTGATGTAAGCGGGCTTCTATTTCAGCCTTAGGTGGTGGAAGATGACTGTAGAAGAACACCCCATCGCTATGTATGACATCCATGGTGATCGTCCGCGCGATCATTTGCTGAATCCGGCTGAACTCTTGTCTTATTTCGGCATCGGAGGACTCCGCCAAGGTATCGCACCATTTTGCGAGAGACGACGAATATTGTAGTCGTTGTTCATCCTTTATATACTCTCGCATATGATAAATGACGTACCAGGCCTCCCTCGTACTGCCTGGCGCCTGCTTGATGCAGGCGAACTCAGTTTTATGTATGAATGTGTACTTTCCTCGCCTTTGATTTTTTCTTTTTATGATGCCCTCCCTATAAGAGTAGCTAGTGAGAGCATCATCTAGAACATCTTTGATTAGCTTGTAGTCTTTGTAATTCTGATGACTCCCCGAGTCGAGATATATGGCAAGCGAGTCTTTCGGCTCCAGAGCGATGAGGGTGCCGTATTGGTTGCTACACAAAATAGTTCGTGGTTCAAAGAGATTATCAGCCTCAGATTAGTTTAACGATAAGAAATCTACTAAAGCATGTTACGACTGCAAGCGAGAATGACTTACTCAGGAAAGTAAGGCATGAGAAATATGTTCTTGGAGGGATGATCCACAAAGAAATCTTCGATGTACTTCGTTGCCGCTACCTTACCCTTAGGGTTGTTCAAGAACATTTCTTGCATGTAGAAGGGGTCCATTATAGCGACATTCGGGGTATTCTCTTTGATGAGCTGGTGAGCCAAGCTGAGCGCAACCAGGTGGACCATGGATGGGTGGAGTGCATTCATGTGGAACATGTCAAAGATGTCATTAAACCTCAAGAAGAACAAGTCCCCTGGGTATTGATCCACAAAGCCCAAGCCCTCCGGTACCTTTCCTATGAAAAGCGGGTATGTTGGATTGTCATCATTGGCAAGATTCGACTCCACATAGAGAACAGAATTATGGAGGCTCCTCATATCCGAAGTGACGATTTCTAAAAAAATTGGCGGCAACATAGGTTTACCCAACTCATGGATCGGATGCCAGTTTATGATGGGTACCTTGTCCTGGACTCGTACCGGCTTCCTACACCCCTCCACCGGCTGGCTGCTGGAGTCAAAGGCACGTTTCTTAATTCTTTTCCGCCCCGTCGTCTTCCTGCTACGCTGCACAAATGAATCTTGGAGCGCCTCTTTGAGTGTGTCTTGGCTGAGACCAGCTGGATCACCAGGGCTGAAGGGGGCTGCTTCTGGCGCTCCTTGAGAAGAGAATAGACGCCTCGAGCAAAATTTCTCTGTCTGATCTGCGCGGCAGGAGGGAGGACCCTGGCTCGGACCGGCGACTTGTGTATCATCAAGAGGACCCTCGCTGGCATCAGGTAATACTTCCTCGTAATCAACGAGGAAGTCTTCGACGCGAGCATCATTGTCGTCGTGATCAAGATCCGCAGGTTGAGCAGCAAAGGGCTCGTTTTGCTGTGGGGTGGTGAAACAAGAGTCCACACGAATCAGTTCTTTAGGCCATAGCATGGGCCAAGACAAGCATTGTTCGAGGTTCAACTCGCTATCGGCTTCGGGGGGTTGAGTCGGAGGATCCAAATTGGAGCAACCCGGAAACACCCGGTCCAATGCAACCCTAAACATGGTATCGGCCTTAGGCACTGTGTGGAACACACAGTTAAGTGGTGCCACGATACGTGCCTTTGCCACGTCCTTCAGCTCATTGTTAACTTGTAATAGCAATGTGCATCCCACCTCATCGGCCTGCGAAAACATGTAAGGCGTTAGAGAGGGGCAAGCAAGCGCAAATTAAACTAGTCGAGACTTTTGCGGCACTTATTTACCGTCAAGGCGTTGAGCTCGTCTAATGAGGAAGCACCGCGGACGGCCGCCGGCGTGTAAGAGATGGAAGGGCTGCTACGAGGCGCTGTGCCGCCCGGCGATTCATCCCTCACACCTTGTGGTGTGTTGCCGGTCGCCGTCGTATTCTCCACAATAGGCGGCTCATTATTCGAGCCGCTGGCACCTAAGGTGATCACTGGGAGAGGCCCTTGTCGGCCTCCGTCGATCCATTCCGCAATCGACTTCATCATGGTAGGAAGGAGGTCGTTGACCGTCTGTGTGACTTGCGCCGAGATTATGTTGGGCATCTCAGCTTTCACGGTCTCCAATTCTTCCCTCATCACATTCTTCTCTTCGTTCTTCTTCCTCTCCTTTCATGCCTCCTTGGTCTCGGGGTAGTAAAATGAATGTTTGTGACTGAGTCCGGCGCCCACCACACGGCCACGATGCGGCGGCGCTGACACCGGCAAGTCCTTTACCCTGTTTAGCGCCCTTTCAAAAGAGTTGTCAAACGGCACCTGGGTTGAGGATCCTTGAGATTGAGCTAATGATTCTTCGTCCCGAATTTTGTTCTCAAGGTCCTGGACCTTTTCGTTCGTGAATAGCTCCTTGGTTTTTGGATTTACCCTGTATCGTGCCCGCACAAATCGATTTCCGAGCGGGTTCTTAAACTTCGGGTAGGGGTACGGCCCTTTCCTTTCCGCGTCCTCCTTATCCCAAACTGGCTGCTTTCCGGGGTAACCACGGCTTCCGAGATTGTGGGGAGCTACGTTCTTCTCATGCATATCTTTCCCCCACTTCCTAAGCGCCTTAGTTGCAGGTAGGTCATGTTTGGCCTTGAAAACATTGAAGTCATCTTCCGAAATTGAGGGCTAGTGGCCCTTGATCTTATCAAAATCGGAACCCGCATCAAGCTCCTGCCTCACATACCATTTCCAAGTGGACAAGGCTTTGCTGAACTTGCCTAGGGCGAATGTGTTCGCTAGATTTTTCTTGATATCAAGGTTATCATAGGGTTCCGGGAACTTGTATCGAGTGTGCAACCGCTGAATGAGGAGGGTGGCCAAAGGTTCGTTGATTTTTGACCTTAAGTCCTCTTCATTGAGGTTGACAAGTTCTCGAAGGATGCATCCAATGCTGTTGCCGTACCCTTTTGCAACATGAACAGGAAGTGTAGGTAAACCGCTAGCGGGGTCCACCTCCGTAAATTCTTCCCGGATGGTGCAGAGCTTGTTTGGGCCCCTTTCCTTACGCTGCCGCTTGGCTAAGCTACCAGATGTCGCGTTTCCATCCCCGGCACCACTAGTAGTGGTCTCGTTTCCATCCCCGGCACCAATAGTAGTAGTCTCATTGCCTGCATCCCCGTCTTTATCATGTTGATCAGCGTCAAAGTGTTCACCCGCAAGCATTGAGAAATAAGGATGATGCTCCTTAGGATCGACAGGTACCCGAGAACCACCGGCTTCATCGTTGTTTGACATCTATTATAACCATTTAAAAATACTACTAGTAAGTGGGATAGGTTAGTGCAAAATGAGTTATAAAAATGTAGCATGTGTGTATACTAGGTCATTTAAACAGTAGAAATATGAGTTAAATTTCTCATAATTAGTATGCACTAAAAATATATATTACTTCTGCTATGTCCTATTTTTAGCATAAGTCATGCAAAAATTCACGGAAATTTTTGGCATGACCTTTGCTGAAAATAGGACATATGGAGTACCCGAATTTGCCGGAACGGAAGTTAATCAACATTCCGGCAATCTCAAGGCCTCATGGGTACCTGCAAACTAGACTAGAGCATATATAGCTACAAGGCAGCAGCACAACCAGAACACACAGACTCATATAGACCACAACCAGCACATGTATATATAGTTAGAGCAGCACTCAGCAATCAACTCACATCCAGCAGCACACAAATCAGCAAACTAGATATAGCAGCACATGTATGAACCAAAACCAGAGCAGCACCCAGCTATAAGGAGCATCACAGGAGGCTAGGAGACGAAGAGATGACCTCAAAGGTAGTAGCACAAGGGGGCTGTGGTATGGCGTCCTCGCTGTCGCGGCGGCTCGGCTTGCTTTTCTACAATATAATAAGAAGATATATACTGGTAAGAATAGATGCTACACTTGTTTGCTTATTGCACTGATCTTTGCCCCAAGTTCAGTGAAGATATAATAAGATATAATAAGGTAATTTTCAATGAAGGCAAGAACTTGAACTGATTACACAAGGAAAAACTAGACTGGTTGCACACAAGGCAAAACTAGGCCATTTCACTTATGCACTTAGGCCACAAAAGAATATAAGTATTTATCCCCCAAAACAGCATGTATGTAACCAACATCTAGAACAGATCTCCACCATAAAGACTATCATCATCACAAGTAGGATGAGCTGATAGGAGCTGAGTAAAACTCTCAATAGCATTTGCAAAGGAGCTGCAAAGTCACTGAATCTTCATCCCAAATTGAGCAGATTTTTACCAATGACGCGTCAAGCAGAAGCCACACTTTAACCTCTTTTTAAACTACTTATAAAGTATGGTAATTTGTAGATATGTTCATTCTTCCATCAATAAAACTAAAAATACTTACAAAACCCTACATTGAAAAAACAGTGAGCAATTTTTTCTGTGAACACAATTTGCACAATTTTTACAGAGTGAGCATTTCACAAGCAATTTGGAGCAGGTGCATTTCACAAGCATTGCACATTGGGGAGAGGGGATAGGCAGGGGATGAACCTGAGGTGGAGCAGGTGCTCCTAGTGCAGGTGATCCTGGTGGTCTCCTTCTCCTCCTGGTGCAGGTTGTGGTCGAGGTGGCCTCCTACTCCCCTCAGGTGGCGGTGCTCGTCCTACTGCCCCTCCTTCTACCTGCGGACGGGCGAGCGGCGGGTTAGGGTTCATCAGGGAGAGGGATGGGGAGGGGAGGGGAGAGATGGGAGAGGGCGGCGGCGTACCTGCAGACGGGAGAGGTCAGGAGGCGGTGGTGGCCGTTTCGGCGAGCGGTGATGGGAGGCGACGATGGGAGGCGGCGGCGGCGACGACGAAGAGAGAAGCAGAGGAGAGGAGTGGAGGAGAGATGCGGGCCGGGTTGGTGGGCGTGCAATACTCAATAGGTACACAAGTACCGCTGGCGGACAGACACTGGCGTCCGCCAGAGGTACTTTTTTTCTCTGGCGGTCGTCGGGCAGGCGTACGCCAGTGGTACTTTGTCTCTCTGGCGGACGTATGTAGGTGTCCGCCAGAGGTGATACTACCACTGGCGTACTGGATAGGTGGCCGCCAGAGGTAATCTTCTTTCTTTTGTATTTGCTTTTTTTTGTATTTGCTTTTTTTATTCTTGATGATATTTGCTTTTCTCTTTATTTTATTAAAAAGGTTGTTTTCATATAAAAATGGTCAAAAAATTTATGACTTAATAACAGAATTGCAAGTATAGTCAAAGATATATGTTACAAAAGAGAGGTACATATAATAAGAGTGTCATCGAATATTAGTTCATCGATACAACAAGTTTGTAGGCTCATACAAAAGATAAATCAATACTAGCTGCTAGTTTCTTCGCACACATTGCGCATCTTTCTCAGCGTTTGGTAATTTTCTTTCCTTTTTTTTGTCGCAGTTGCATAATTTAGCCCGACATCATGACTACTTCTTTTGAACGGACGACCTGACCTAGGTAGCGTCGTTCTGCTCCTTCTTGTGGTGTATTTTGTCCTATCATCGTCATCTTCATCATCTTCGATATTTGGTTCGCCGAACATATCAAAGTCGTCTTCGTCAGCCATTCCTATGATGTTTCTTTTGCCTCTCCTCACGACCATACGGCTAGGCCTACAGGGGTCTGTTATGAAGAAGCATGGAGACACGTGCTTAGCCAATACCCATGGCTCATTTTGCGCAGTGACGTTCACGCTTGATGAAGTGCTGCCGGCTTCGGGTAAAACCATGGTGGTGAAGTATTTGTTTTCTTTCATGAAAGTTGATCTCCTAGCCCATCTGACACGAAACATCGGCACCTTCTCTCCAGAGTAGTCAAGCTCCCAAATCTCCTCGATCCTTCCGTAGTATCTTAATTTTTCATTACCGATTGAGGATACCATCGTAACTCCTGAGTTTTGATAAACGGAACTTTCATCCTTTTCTTCCGTGTAGAATGTGAACCCATTTATATCATATGCCTGAAACGTCGCAACGTTGGGGGAGGGACCATGTGCCAAAGCATATAAGAGTCTGCCTTCTGGACAATCCATTGGTGGATCAGCGATAAGGCATTCTTTGAACCAACACAAGAAAGTGGAGTTGTGCTCTCTGATTACTTCCCCATCTGTCCTTTCCCTACCTTGGTCAATGTACTTCTTCCTAATGATGTTTTCGTGCCCTTTGCACCAGGGATCGACCATTTCAAGGTGTTGTAGAGCTACCAAGTTTGCCCTGTTAAAGTCGATGCGTCGTTTTTCAAAGTCCACATGCAATTCCCTCCGGCCATTCTTGTGGCCTACTCCGTCGAGCCTGCCAAGGTGCCTATTTCTGGGTAGGCCAATAGGGTCATCGACTTCGCCCAAGATATTTGTGCAGAAGGAGATGCACTCTTCGGTGAGATAGCCCTGAACGATGCTTCCTTCCGGACAGGCCCTGTTACGAATGAATCCTTTGATGACTCCATTCATCCTTTCGAACGGCATCATGTTGTGCAGGAACGCCGGTCCGAGGTGGATGATATCATCCACGATATGGACCAACAGATGCACACAAATATCAAAGAATGCGGGTGGAAAGTAAATCTCAAGTTCGCATAATATCACAACGATCTCTTCCTGCAACCTTGAGAGTTGCTTCCGTGTAATCGACTTTCGAGAGATCACGTCGAAAAAGTTACAGAAACCGAAAAGAGTTTCGCGTACGTGCTTGTCCATTATCCCTCGAATCGCAACCGGAAATATTTGCGTCATCATCACATGACAGTCATGAGACTTCATCCCGCTGAACCTTTGTTTCTGTTGGTCTAGATATCTGCTTATCAGCCCACAATAACCGAAAGGGGTTTTGACTCCTAGAAGGCACTTGATCAATTGTTGGAGCTCGTTCTCACTTAGAGTGAAACAGGATGGGGGGCAATGGTAGTCATTTTTCTTAACCCTTTTTCCCTTGTGTCGGTTCGTCTCCTCATCATCCGATGACTCGATTCCCCCGTGAAGCTCTTCCCTAATACCTAGATGTATCAGGTCATTTCTTGCTTTCGGACCATCTTTGGTTTTTTCCGGCATGTTGAGCAGAGTGGCAAACAAACTCTCAAACACATTCTTCGTGATATGCATTAGATCAAGGCAATGAGGCGTATTGAGAACAGGCCAGTACTTCAAGTCCCAAAACACAGACCTCGTCTTCCATACATCGAGGAGCGGTTTTGGTGCCTTTTGCTTCTTTCCTGGCTTAGGGCACTGATCCCAATCATTCAGCAACTCATATATTTCTTCACCGCACCTCTTACGTGGAGGTCCCCGGAGCTCATCTTCACCATTGAAAAGGTCTCCACGCCTTCTCCACGGGTCATCCTTGTGTAACCACCTTCGATGCCCCGTGTAGACAGTTTTTGAAGACCCGGCATCTTTCTTAAGCTGCATAAACGTTGGATCATCCATGCACCTCATACATCCCCAATGTCCGTGGCAAACCTGGCCTGCGACATATCCGTGGCCGAGATAGTCGTGCACCGTACAAAGCAAGGCGGCTCTCATAGGGAAATATTCTTCTGCGACGGCATCCCATGTGTTCACACCTTCCCATAACGTGTCTAGCTCATCTTTCAGTAGCTTTAGATACAGATTGATGTCGTTGCCTGGTTGTTTTGGCCCTTGAATTAGCATGCACATGTGTATGTACTTACTCTTCATGCATAACCAGGGGGGAAGGTTGTATATCCATACAAACACGGGCCAAGTGCTATGTGTGCTGCTCTGGTTGCTGTACGGATTCACTCCGTCGGTGCTCACACCCAACTTGAGGTTCCTCGGATCTTCCGCGAAACTTGCATCGACGCCATCTAATTCTCTCCATTGGCTTGCGTCCGAAGGGTGTGTCAGAACTGCCTTTTCACACCGTTTTGGATCTTTCAGCACTACATTTTTTCTGTCTGCGTGCCACCGCATGAGCTTTGCTTCCTTGTAGTCCGCGAAATACCGCTGCAAACGGGGAATGAGGGGAAAGTACCACACAACTTTCCGAGGTTCTTTCTTCCCTTTCTTGTATCGAGCGGCATTGCACACCGGACATGTGATCATGTCTGCGTCCTCTTTCCGATAAATGTAGCAATCATTGATGCACACGTGGTATTTTTCATGCGGTAAATCAAAGGGGCACACGACTTTCTTGGCCTCATCACAACTTGTAGGACACGAGTTACCCTCCGGAAGCTTACTCTACCAGTATTGCAGGCTAGCGTCGACGCTTACGTCGGTCCATTTGTGTTTTGCCTTCATTTTGAGAACATCGAGCGCTACTTTCAAGCGAGAGTCTTCCGATCCACAACCTGGATACAATGGAGTATTCGATTCTACCTCCAGTTGTGCTAGCTTAGCTTGCTCTATACTAGCAGATCTGCAGTTAGTCGTCTTCTTTAGAAGCAGCTCTTTGAGATGAGGGTCCCGCACGGCTGAAGCTAGCAGTGTTTTCATGTCATCGTCTTCGGTTACGTGTTGTTCAGCATCTTCTAGATCTCCAACATCATGTGCGGGAGGATCATCAGGCGGCTCTTCGTCTTCTTGCTCGTGATCGTTATTATTGTCATGCTGATCATGATCATCCGCCGCACCATCATGGACTTAATCATCATCATCTTCATCAAGCCACTGAGTGTGGCCATCCATGAAACCATGTATTAGCAGATGCTCCAGCAACTCTCCCGAAAAGGGGTTCAGCAAGCCCACTTTTTTGCATTTGCGACACGGACATCTTATCTCCGTGCGCTTATTTTGTATCATGTCGTCTGTAGCGTATCTTAAATATTTGTTCACGACACGTTCACTCATACGGCCGGGCGCCATATCTCCTGCACGTGATATAGAATCACAAGACAAGTAAAACAATCATTTTTCATGAAAATTTTTGGCATGACCTTCCTACAAATAGGACTAAGAGAGTGTCAAAATTTGCCGAAACGGAAATGAATCAACATTCCGGCATAATATTGACATCATTTCCTGCACAATACAAGAATAGCACATATATGAATCATCACATATCCGGCAAAATTTCATCATCTACTATATGCATGCATGCATCATCATCAAGAGAATAGCACATACATATATACATCATCACATATCCGGCCACAATACAAGAATAACACAATTATGTTGATCCCTCACCTTAAGTGAGACAATGTAGGAGAGGAAGAGAGATGTAGATAGATCTAGCTAGACCTAGGAGATGATATATTTGGATCCACACCAAAAGGAGCTAAATTTGGTTATTTTTTGGCCATTTCTTTTAGTAGAGAGGAAATTCGAAGGGTAATGGGGCTAGATCTATCACCTAAACTAGTTTTAATTGGTTAGAAAGTGTGGTGGAGATGGGGGGAAGGGGAGGAACTTTGAGCTAGTGAGAAGAACAATTATGGTGTTGCAATAATGGAGGGACATGGTGGCAACCGAAGCATCAATAATTGGCACAGTATTACCGCTGGCGTACAGTTCTTCTGGCCGCCATAGCTACATACGTTAGCACTGACGTACGAAATATAGTGCCCGCCAGCAATAGAACCCTCAGCTAAAAGTAATTTCGGGGCAAATTACTTCTGGCGTACAAACAAATATGTACGCCAGCGGTGACTGCACTAGCGCTGACGGGCACGACAACCGTACGCCAGTGGTAGTTAACCCCGCTTCCTAGCCCGGGGCAAGTCGTGCCTCTGGCGTGCACAAACATATGTACGCCAGCGATACCACCTACTTCCCTGGCGTGCACACATTTCCGTACGCCAGCGCTACTATCACTGGCATACAACTTTATGCGGCCGCCAGCAATAAGCTAGCGGCTATAGCCTATTTCCTACTAGTGTACCTTTAGTCGGTCATACTCCATATGCTTCAAAGCGTTGGTCGAGACAACAATTTCATTTTCATTTATACCTAAATTCACTCCTACTTTGGCTAGATTGGAAGAAACCTTAGAAGATGAAAAAGCTAAAAATGAATTATTATTTTTGGACGTACCTACGGGTGTAGGGTCCAACATCGCCGCCTTGCGCCTCATCGCCTTTGAGAGCGCATCCTCGTCCGTCACCGAAGACCCATCCGCCGCGACGGGGTGACGTGTGCTACGCCTAGGTGGGGCCTTAGGCTGAGCACACGGTCCAGGACAATGCGGCGCCGCGGGAGGGGGTGATGTCGGTGAAGTAACCCCGTCGACCCTAGTCTTCGTAGACGAGACCTCCTCGTGCGGTGCTGCGGAAGGCGGCGGTGACTGTGCAGCAGCCCCCTTGACAACAACCTTCGTAGCCGATACCTCCTCATGCGACGCTGCGGAAGGGAGCAGTGTTGGTGAAGTAGCTCCCTCGGTCACAACCATCGTAGCCGACGCCTCCACCACCGGAATCAGCGCAGAGCTGACCACCGGTGAGGCAGCCTGCCGAAGTATGGTGGAGTCATGTCGTCTGCTTCTCCACAAACCCTCAAACCAAAGGCCCAGATGCGACCAGGGTGAACGACGATCCCCATGCGCGGACAATCCACCTTGGGCGATGGAACCAAAAGTCAGAGGACCCGCGGCTTGCAAAGTGGCAGCATTGGACGCCTGCCCATGCGACGGCGCGATTCCTTAGTTGTGGGAGCCGAAGTAGAAAGGCCCCGCCGAGGCACCAAACGGCGCACCCTGCCGTGGTGGTGCAGCAGCCGCAGAGGACGACGCCGCCAGCCCTCCAGTCGCCGCCATGTTGGGCGCCGCCATTGGCGCAACCGGACCGGCAGCAACAATGTCCGCGTAAGATCGCGGACAAGGGAGAACCACCGCAACAGCAAGCAGCGGCGGATGAGATGGCGTGGAAGCTTGCACGGGATGACTGGGCGGCAGCGGGTTTAGGGCTTGAGTCGATGTCGAGGAGTTAGAGACGGCGAGCGATAGATTGTTTCTGCCTTCTCGCGTCTCCATATTCCCTCGAACCAAAGGTCGAGATGCGCCCATAAAGATCGACGGCTCCCCGTTACTACATGCCCGCGGGGCACATCTACCAGAGACCTGTTTGGATTAGTTAATTAAATTGAAGCACTTTTGTTGTTAAAAGTTTTTTCAAATTCCAAACAAAAAATCTTTTTAAATTGAAACACCTAACTAATTAAAAAAGAAAATAAATTTTAAAAGGGCGGGAAGATGAAAAGATTGCATAAAAAGGGCCATCGATCCCGGTTGGTAGCACCAACCGGGACCAAAGACTCAACGGTCCCGGTTGGTGCTACGACCCGGGATTGTTGGCCCGGGTCGTAGCACCAACCGGGACCGTTGAGTCTTTGGTCCCGGTTGGTGCTATCAACCGGGACCGATGACCCTTACTATGT
This sequence comes from Bromus sterilis, assembly GCA_950022295.1. Taxonomy (NCBI): domain Eukaryota; kingdom Viridiplantae; phylum Streptophyta; class Magnoliopsida; order Poales; family Poaceae; genus Bromus; species Bromus sterilis. Next base: position 296,935,680 of record OX465601.1, on the reverse strand, counting down.
ACGGGCGCATCTCTTCTTCCTCCCCCAACTCCACCAAATCTCGTGGACGCTAAGGAAAACGCGCGGAATCTCGTCAGACGCCGGCAGGCTGCCCGATTCGCCGCCGTTCGCCTCGTCGTTGGCCGGCCCGCGCACGCACGCCCGCAGAAGGAATCGAGGCGTGGAGCTTGACAGCAACGCCTGCGACTCCGTCTTCAACCTCGAGCCGGCGAGCACCTCCGACGAATTCGCGTCCGCGTCCGCGCTGTCATCGCCCCCGCACACGAGGAGCCCGTCCAGCCACACCGGGCCTTCTCCGAACCGCTGCCACCTCCTGCCCACTCTGCGGTGAGCTTCCCGCTCGGTTGCCCCCTTTTCCCCTTCGTTTTGGCCAGTGGCCATGGACGGCGTGCCCTACTACTAGGCGGCGTGTGCGCGCTCGCCGTGCTCCCTCCGCGCTTGGCCGCGCCGTCTTGTGCGCGCGTGCGTGGTCACGCGCCCCCGGCTGCCTGCCCGCGCCCTCGCAGCTCACCGTGCCTCCCCTGCTTCGCCGGCGTGGGCGCCGTAGACAGGCGAGAGGGTTAAACCCCCCCTAATCACATGTTAGGAGATAACCCCCCTGTTGTTTAACTGTTAGTTGAATCTGGGTCAATTACATGTGGGTCCTACCCCCTAGTTAGTCTGTAATTAAATTAAGTTAGAAATAAACCCCCCCCTTAGTGGATGACAAATGGCCCCCCTTGGTATTTAGATTAAAAGAAATTGGAGTTTATTGCTATGTATGACAATGTGACCCCACCTGTCAGGGTTGACTAGTCAACCAGTACTGTTTTAGATAATGTTTGATTTAAATAATAAAAGAAATTCAGAAAATGAATTAAAACTGATTAAAAATTTGAAATTTAATATCTAATAAACCGTAACTCCGATGAAATTAATTTATATATCAGAGTTGATCAGAAAAATATGCCGGTTAAGAATACGCTATCCGTTCGTCAACCACACCCCCCTAACGCACCGAACACCGACACCCCCCTCTCGAGCCGTCTGTCGGTAATTTCCGGTACCGATAACGGTTGCCCGGATCGAAAAACTTTGTATATCAAAGTTGCTCAGAACGGATCAACGATTACAAATACGCTACCCATACGCTCACCGCACCCCTCTAAAATACCGAACATTGAACCACCCCCCTCCGGACCGTCTGTCCGATGATTTGTCCGGTACTGTAAAAGTACCCGGATGATTTGTCCGCATGCAGTCCCACTCCCATATGCTTATTTTCATTTGATTATTTTCATTATAATAGCCTGCAATTCTTAATTTCCAGATACTATGGATCCAATATTTCGTAGAGATGAAAATGAGGAAAACTTGCTTCATGATATGATCAACGAAAATGAAGGTCAAGATGTCACCCGCCGGTTTCTGAACGATTCCGGTGAGGGAGACGAGTCTCTCCACCGAGAAGAAGCATAGAACGGGAGACAAGCCGGCTCCGGCGGAACCTTTAATCTCGAAAACACCGGCGAGGTTGATTAAAATGTTCATTAAAATGCAGCTTTATATGTACATGCATATATTAACACTCTTTCTTCTTTTAGCCCTCCGGATCCGGATCCGGCCATTCCTCCGCAAGACCGAAACGAGGCCCAACCAAAAAGTTGGATGACAGTGTGAGGTATAGGATCGAAGAGGTCAGTCCAGACGGCGAACCGTTAGCTCCGGACGATGTGAAGAAAAAATTTGTGAAGGCATGCGGAACTCTCGTGAGGGACAACATCCCGATCACCATTCGAGAATGGATGCAGCCAAAGGACCCTACAATCTCGTTTGTGTGCGACACCATGAAAGACAGGCTTTGGAACATGCTCATGCATAATTTCCTCCTGCGGATGCCAGAGGTGGATAATCCAGCTCAGGAGGCGGCAGATAGACTGGAGCTAGAGGCTAGAGTCAAGAAGTTTGCTCTCAGCAAGATGGCCGAGCAATTCAAGAATTGGAAGAAAAACTTGTACCTAAAATTTGTCAAGGTAGACAAGACTCCGGATTTCGAACACGGCTATGGTAAGATAAGAGAGCAGTGGAATGATTTTGTGGCGTAAAAGAAATCGGAGTACGCGCAGCAAAGGTCTGAAATAAATCAGATGAATGCCGCTAAGAAGATTTACCACCATAAAATGGGGCCTGCTGGCTACGCCGGTTGCATGCCTAGGTGGGAGGCAATTGAGGCCAAGTATTTTGATGCCGGGATCACTCCAGAGCCTACAACATGGAACGAACGGACAAGAAACTGGTTTTACGGCCATGGGGGCACGTTGGACAAAGATGGGAAGGCAATATATAACCAGTCACACATAGATGATCCCCTGCTGCCCATCGAAGATATTAGAGATGCAGTACGTGATATTGAAGCAGGACGGTTCATTCCTGATAGAGAGGACGACGAGCTCACACGCGCCCTAAAAAATAAAGAACACCCAGGACGAGCACGAGGCACGCCAGGCTCCAAGTGTTGGAAAGTTGCCTTCCCTTCGGAAAGCAAGAAATATCCAGATAAAAGCCATCAGAGGAGGAAGGAAAGGGAGGCAGCTGAGAAAGCGGCGGCTGAGAGAGAGAAAGCGGCGAATGAGGCTGAGAAAACGGCTACCAAAGAGCAGTTGCGTAATGTAGAAGAAGGCTTAAAGCGGGCAGAGGAGCTGATCGACAGACTTAGCCAGCAAAGTGGCGGCCAACCTCAACAGCTCTTGTTAGAAAGTGCATTCGATGCTACCGGCGCCCCATCGAATCGGAAAAGCTCCCAAGCTTCCACGCAGCTCCAGCAGGATGATGATGATGCACTGACAACGGCTGCTCCTAAACGCTACCCAGTGGATTATATCACGGAGAGCACACGTTGTGAGCTTAAGGTGCAAGTGCTGAACTTAAAGGTGACGGTGGCGGTCGGCATGGCCCTATCAATCCCGGAGAAACCAACTTATCATTGCAACCCGACTCCAGAAGGGTACGCTGTCGTCATGGTGGATGATGTGATGGATGATTATGAGGAGCTGAAGCTGGACCACCCTGTAGGTGAAGATAGGGAGCTGACTGAACTAGGAGAAGCCAAAAAGGGGAGTGTTCTATGGCGAAAGGAGCACATCGTGCTTCCAAATTATGTGCCGCCAAGGTCACCCACTCTTCAGAAGAGCAATCCACCTTCGCCGCCACGTGACCATTCTTCACCGCAACCATTGCCTTCACCGACTCACCACTCTCCGGCTCAGCCGTCTCCACCGTCGCCTCAGGCATCTCCACCATCGCCTCAGCCGTCTCCATCTCCTGAGCCTCAGAGCCAGAAGCGGAAGCGTACCTATAATAGGAGGGGCAGCAGCAGCAAGAAATCACCAAAACGTAAGCGATCACCCCTCCCAAAAGTTCCTCATCAGAATATGAAGAAGCTACCCGGAGAGATGACACCTGAGGAACTGGAAGTGTCCGCAAAAATGTCTTATGAAAAGTGGAAGATTGCTGTGGCCAACAAGAAGAAGTCGATAGAGCCATTGTTCCCGCGCACCCCAGAAGATCACGCCGCGTGCGTGGAACTGAAGAATAAGCTTCACAACCCCATACCGCTCACATCAGACTATGAACGCTCTATTACAAAGTCGGCTGAGGCAAAAGAGCGGAGAGTCGGAAAAGAGATTGCCCAGCTCGGACTACAGAAAGAACAATCGATCGAACCGCTCAAAGTGCACACTTGGCCGCGCCCCCAGCAGCATCAGGTCGATGCGTATGATCCGAAGAAAGATCCGCAGTTGATAAGACAGTACGGAGAAAAAGCCCACGCAGTAGGACTGTCTATTACTGATTACCTGAGCCGTCTGGATGAGTTCGAGACCGGCCGGAACGACGAGGAATTCGTACCGGCATACCAATACCGACACGGGTATCCTCTCGTCAAACCCGAGTTAGTCAACGATCTACTCACAAAGATGCGAAAATTGCATGACTGGTACATGGAAAAATCTGCTAAATCCAAAAACTGGATCTACGCTAAATTTCAGAACGAGCATTACGGGCATGGACAAGGCTTCGATCTGATTGAATTCTCAGAATTATTTCAGTTTTACAATGGAGACGCCATCGACAAATCTATCGTCAGTGCATATTGTCTGTAAGTACCATTAATTTCAGTGATCAAGCCTTTCTAGCTCAGCTCATTCGTTTCATGTACAATCTTACACTCATCACTAAACTAATTATATATGCAGAATGAAGATTCTCGAATGCAAGAAAGGACAAATCTATGACATTGGGTTCGTTGACTGCCAGTTCGTTCATGAAAGAACTCTCAAAGAGAAGCCCAACCAGACAGAGAACAACTTGTTGCAATCGTTGACGTATTTCGGCACAAGAAGGGAAATACTATTTCCTTACAACTTCGAGTGAGTGTTACTGTCTCGCACACATTCTATTTTTCTTGCTCGGTGTTAAGCGTATAATTGACTCTTTATGCGTGTGCAGCTTCCACTTTATTCTGTTGATCATTGTTCCGGACGAAGGGGTAGTAAAAGTCATGGACCCGGAACGCAGTTCTATGAAATCATGGGAGGACATGCAGGCATGCCTCCAGAGGGCTTGGAAACGGTTCACCGCCAAAACATCAGGTCTTCCGGCAGAGCTTACATTTGAATCACTGAATGTAAGTACTACTTGCTAGATCCGTGCATCTTTTTGATTCTAGTTTCAGTATAATTATCATGCTGATTATAATATTCATTGATCTCCGTTCTCGTAAAGTGTTTGAGACAGGGACCCGGGAATAATTTATGTGGATATTATGTCTGCGAGTTCATTCGCCAGACGACCAAAGAGACGGCTGCAACCCGAAACATAAGGAAAATTGAAGTACGATAAACAACATTCAATACTTTAATTTATTGCGTTAAATTGTGTTTAGTTTCATTCATATATATTGATCCCTTTCTTTTAATTAGATCGAACGAATGCGGGACGGTCTTCTACCACGAGAACGCGTGCGAGCAATTCAAGAGGAAATCGTCGGATTCTTATTAGACCATGTCATAGCTCTGACCGGAGAGTTCTTTCACCCTCTTTCACCCTCATTTTTTGGAAGACAAGCGGCCAAGGACCGATGTAAATTAGATCGAACCCGTGTGAGTACCGTTTGTGTAATACATGTTCGACCAAGCACGAGGAATGAGATGGTGTATATGATATATTTGTCACGATAATGTGTAATATATATTGTGGTTCATTGTTGCTTTATATATATATGGTACCATTTAATTGAATACAAAACACAAAATAAATAAATGGAAAAAATCAGAAAATCCTGCCGCGGCAGAAAAAGAGGGTAGTGGAGCCTCTTCGGTCCCGGTTCTTCCTATCAACCGGGACCGATGACCCCTCCCCCCCTCGCTGCGCGCCTGGCCACGTGGAGCCTCTTCGGTCCCGGTTCGTGGGCCAACCGGGACCAACATTGGTCCCGAGTTATTGGTCCTGGGTGTGGAACCGGGACCGAAGGCCCATATGAACTGGGATAGTAGGGGGGTCTGTCCACTAGTGCCACCCATGTAGTGTGCCACATGTACCCTGACAGCAAGACTTAGTTGATGGAATGGCCAAGAAAGTAAAAATAGTATAATGTATCACGTGATTCCTTTGCTCAGGCTACCAGCCTCTCCATAAACTTTTGAAAAACTGCATTCCTCCCCATTAGATCGGGGATACAAACCTCCACGGACATTGCCTCTGTCATGCAATGTACCCAACAGGCTTTCCCCCTCATATACCTTGGGCTACCACTTTAACCTACCAAACTACACGTCTCAGCGTTCAAACCCATCATAGATAACTTGAAGAAGTTTCTATTTGGATGGCATGCAAAACTACTATCACGTGGAGCAAGGCTTACTCTCATTTCCTCTACCCTTGACGCCTTGGCTATATATTTTATGTCTGTCTTCAAACATCCTGCCAAAATTATTAAAACTGTTGACCCCTTCGTGGTTCATTCTTCTGGTCCAATGAGGATTTTTGTACTGGCTCTAAGTGTCTTGTTGCATGGAAGAATATTTGCAAACAAAAGAAATTTGACGGTTTAGGTATTAAGGATTTAAATCTACAAAATAACAGCGTCCTCTTGAAAGTGGCTTTCAAACTTATACAATGGCCAAATCTCCCATGGGTTCAGTGGTTCCAATACAATTTCTCTTACAACACCACTAGGAAACCCTCTGCCCCCTCCTTCTTGTGGAAAGTTGTAAACAAACAAATACCTTTACTTATTAACTGCTCCTTTGTCATCACTTACAATGGCCTCTCAGCCTTTTTCTGGTTAGACACATGGTTACTAAATAAACCCCTCAAAGAAGCCTTCCCAGGCCCTACTCACACTCCACGGATGACAAGATTCTAGTTGTTACTGTGTTGGAAAATGGTTTATTAGAAAACCTGCAGGGCCACCTAACTGATGTGGCCTTGCAAGAACTACGAGGTGTTATCTCTCTTTTGCAGGAATTTCCTTTCTCTGACTGGACAGATGATCATGCTCTAACGCATGGGTTTCCCTTCTCCTCAAGAAACACATACATTACCATCTCTGATGGGCTCTCCATAGATTGCAACCATGACTATATTTGGTCCTCTAAGGAACCCATCAAGGTCAACGTTTTTTGCTTGGCTCCTCTTGAAAGACCGGCTAAACAGCAAAGGCAACATGAATAAGAAACGGCTAATGAGGCATCATGTCCATGTTGCGGAGACCCTTATGAAGACGCCTCCCACTTGATTATGCACTGCTCCTTCTCGGTCCAAGTCTAGGCCTCTATTGGAATCTCAACGCCTCATGACCTGGAGCTCATTTGGGATGCTGCTACTCCTACCTCCCTCGACCTTATCGTTTGGCCGGTGATGGCTCTGCTCATCATATGGAACCTGGAAGCTTTTAGAACTGGACGTAGCTAGATGCAATGGAAGAAGCAATCCCTGATACCATGTAAAAAGGAGGTTGAAGCGTATACAACTTGAAGGAACATGTGCGGGCTTGATCTTGCGCTAGCTATATAGATTTAGATCAATTCTAAGTACCAGAATCATACCGGTACAACAAACACTATACATGTTCACGGGCCCGCTACCTATCGTAACACAATATTTAACATGTCCTATTTGCACTCTTATCATTGGCGCAGAAGCTTATGTTTCCCAAACGCGAGGAACAACCTCAATGGCATCCTCATCGCGGCGAGGTGAGCTCTGGGCTTCCCTTTTTTCTTTTCTTAGTCAAAATTATGCACGTGTATTTTTTCTTAGAATTGCAATATCTGCAAATTACAAGTCGATAGAACATAAATTTCAAAAAAAAGACGATATAACATAATGTATCAAGGACAGACAGAAATGATTCATTAGCTATATATAGGCACCTGCTTTTATAATTCTCTGCTCTTACATATATAAATTGTCATAAATGACGCAGACTTTTATGTCTGGTATTACATATAGATGTCATAAATTCTAGACAAGTACTTATTACATATATATGTCACGGTGTAATACTAGTCATCATCCACCTCAAAAGGCTCAATTGGGTACATTGTCTTCTTCAATATCCCGCATAACCCATCTGGCTATTTGTGCCCTTGCCCGCGCTCCAATCTGTAGTAGCCTCCCTCCCCGCGCTGGACTCCCCACGAGGACTTGGTGGTCAGGGTTATTCCCGCAGAGCCCTCTAAAAACATGTTCCGCAGAAGGGCCGTTTCTAGAATCAGCCCAAGGCTCTGATTTGTGATTGCAAGGTAGTATGATGGTATAGACATGACCTCCCGCTTGGCAAAGGGAGTGGCGGGGTAGACGGGACAGATGAAGGGTACATGTATTTGTTTTTATCCAATATTTCAGATAAAGTGAATATGGATAAAGACTAAAGAGAGAAGCAAATTTGAGAGCATAGCACACTCGCTTTACATCCTAAGACAATGGAGTATATATAGGGGACTTCTATGCATCTCTTGTATTTGTTAGCTCTTTCTAGAAATATATAAATAAACTGTACGCATGAGATATGAGTTGAGCAGGTCATTCAAAATTTCTCTATCATGTCTTATCAACCAGATGTGATTGGATCAGACTACAAAATCGTGTGACCGTCCTGTATGTTCATGTCTAGTTTATGATCTTTTGCCAAAAAATAAGTGAAGGGAAATACTTTGTTTTTTTTGTTTGAGTTTTGAAAAGGAGGTTGAAAGTTGAAACCCTTGGCCTCTGCATCCAGTCATCTTTGCTTTATTATTTAACAAAGGCTGACAAAAAAAAATACACAGGTCAATCAAAACCACATTCATGACGACCTACGGTAACCCTATAAGTTTGATAATGTGACCTGACCTCACACCAACGCACGCCATGTAATTAGATGGCCTCACCAAGAAAACCAAGGGCTAGCCGAGAGCAGCAACCAGTTTATCAGACAATTCGCATGCCCACAGGATTTTTGCAAGGTTTTCCCTGCTGCTCCCCTGTTGCATTATTACTGGTATGCAATATTCTCCGGTAAAATGTGTCATGCAACTACCCAATACAGCTATACCAATCCGGTGGAACACTATGCAAAGAAATTCCTCTCTGGAACTATATATCCACACAAATACCATGTACTCCAGGATCGAGCACTAACTCAACGGACAGAGATTGGATCAATAACCTGCTATACAGTAGATGCAACCGGTCTGGCAGGCTTAACGTCCAGGGGTAATTTCAGATGGCCGGAGTTGCGACGGCGATCTCTTCAAGACATGCGACGACATGTATCTGATCGAGCAGAACAACCGGCGGCGGCATCGGGCTCAGGCTTAGAGCATCTCCAACAGCCGTCAAAAAAACGTCCATGCCCAAAAACAAGCTAAAAATAGCAAAAACGCTGCTCCAACAGCTGCCCGAAAATGTGGTTGTGCCCTAAAAAAATTTCGGGCAGCTCCAAAAATCAGACCAACACTTAGGAAGGCAACGCCAAAACAACACTCGAAAAGGCCGCCCAAGGTCCAGTCAGTGGCCGTAGCAGTGCGTGCCAAGAATACTACTCCACTCATGTCTTTCCCGTGCATCTCGTGAATGATCACATGAAGGATTACTATTCCATCGAGTATATTCTTTTCTTGCATAAAAGCCGTTTGAGATGGTCGGACAACATGGTCAGCAACCGAGTTTAACCTATTAGTAGCCACTTTGGGTCTATATTGTTGGGTCCGCTCAGCCTCCTTAATCTTCGGCAACAAGATAGAATTGCACAAATTTAAGCATGAAGAGGTAAAGTCGGTCGGCATGAAGACAATTGAACAAATCCAAGAGGTCAGTCTTGATGATATCCCAGAAATTCTGATAGAATTCTGCGAGGAAACCATCGGGGCCTGGAGCTTTATTATGTTCCATTTGGAACACCGCAGCTCTCACCTCCTCTTCCGAGAAAGGTCTTGTGAGGATGTCGTTCTATTCTGCCGTGCCTTGAGGAATATCCTCTGTTCATGTCATGTCAAGGTTGAAATTCCCTTCATCTGGTGCTTCAAACAGAGATTTGTAGTAGTTGGTGATATACATTTTGATTTCCTCCTAACCTTCAATTCGCCCCTCATCTTGTTGGAGGCTAAAAATACACTTCTTCCTATGCCTACCATTGGCAACCAATTGCAAGTAACATGTATTACTATCTCCCAATAAGATGAAGTCTGCTTTGGATCTTTGGTAATATTGAATCTTTGGAGCTAGTAGCTGCTAACCGTGTGGCTTGTAAGAAACGATACTAGAGATGGGAAGCAAATAGAAGATACCCATCCCTTCGTCGGACGTGTTTGACAGCTTCTGGGCGAGTGGATTAATACACACTCTCCACCGTTACTACACATGTTAGGAAGTCCGGCGGAGCTTTGGCGACCTCCTGGTTGAAAGTGAACAGCGATGGGGCAACAACTAAATCCTAACGGGTCGGTGGCGGTGGAGCGGTCATTTGCGATCACCATGTCGTGTACGTGTAAGGTTCAGCCATTTTTTTTACTTCAGTCACCGATCGACAAATCACGGAGCAGCTGACTTGTCGGCGAGGAGTTCAATTGGCCATAAAACTGGAATCTAAAAAGACCATCCTGGAGACCGATAACCAGGGTGCACTGATGGCGCCAATGAACAAAGAGTTGGATCAATCGTGGTATAGCACTATCAAGGAGATCAAGATGCTTCTCACATCGATGGAGGAGTTTATGGTTGTTTGGGCTAGAAGTTCTGATAATCGATAGACACACAGGCTATGTAGACTTGGTTGCCTTAATAAGTTGTGTAAGATTTGGTTTACCATTCTTCTGAAGTATTCACGATGTTATTGGGACGGAGGACCGTTTAATTTTAGGCAATAATGGTAGCGACTTGGCTCACCCAGTCTCCTCTTTGTCTTGCTTTCCCTAATTCATTTCCCACTCCACTTGTCAGAGGTACTTGTCCGTCAGATTTTGCAGGATGGATTGCAGTCTAACCTTCGGAATCGCTTAACCATGGTTGCTTCTCGAGAACTGTCTTCTGTGTTCTGTTTGTTGCAGGATTTCACTCCTTTTCGTATCTGAGCTTAAACCTAAAGCACCAAAGAGAGAATTCGGAGATGATGTTTCTAATAGTTACATCGGGGAGTGGAGCTCGGAGCGTAAGGTCAGGGCATTGCGTGATTCCCAGAGCTTCTAGAGGATGGCAAGGGTCACATACGGCCAAGTATTTGCCAAAGTTTTAAATAGCCGGCTATAGCCCAGCTATAGCCCCGCTATAGCTATTTGAGCATGGTGCCGCTAAATGACGCTCACCGTTATTTATGTACAATTATGCAAAAACGATTTAAAATAGCCGGCTATAGCCTCGCTATAGCCCCGCTATAGCCTCGCTATAGCCCCGCTATAGCTGTTTTGAAAGGCCACCGCTATTTGGCATAGCCCGCTATTTAAAACTATGGTATTTGCAGGAAGCTTAGGGGGCGTGAACATCCCAAATGTATGTAACAGTGGAAGGGGAGATGAGACCCAGCGCTGACCACACACCTGGATAGCGTGTCGACAGTGAAGGAGGATGTGGTCGGCGTCCTCCCAAGGATGCATGCAGCACAGGAAGTCACTGCCATGGTAGATGCTCTTGGCATAGAGGTTGGCCCTCGAGTTGATGCGGTCCTTGATGCTAGTTGATTTACATGTAGTACGAGCTTGTTTCGTCTAAAGTCCAGTCAAGTTGGTTGATTTGTCACTCCTTAAATCAAAAAGTTGAATATGTTTGACGCATGCACAAAAGGGCTCAATGAACACACCGGAGAAGGATCACTACATATTAGAAGAATATCACCAAAGGAAGATACACTATCTACCACGTGTTCAACTTCTTTTCGGATTTCTTCCTTTGATTCAATGTCACACACTGTTAGAATAAATTCGCAGCGCGTAGTAGATCATCCGAGGATCAAGCAATCACACGAGTCACGACACCGAGATTTGTTAACGAGGTTCACCGAACATCGGCTACATCCCCGGGGCTTGACTATGGACGCTCCTCCCCATGACACCGCTACAATACCGCACTCCGGCCACCCGGGCGCCGGCACACACCGCCGGCTCCCCCTGCGTGCCTGTGCTATTATGTTGACATAGGTTACAACCGTGGGGTGTCTCTCATTATATGAGAGCCCAAGGATACAACGTGTCCGATTCCAACACTACACGTATCCTACCCACACTACAACTCCAAGTCCAATGTAACCCAACTAGTACACAATATGAGACACAAACTCAACATACACTATGCACAAGTTGTGTGTCAGTGTGTTCTATCCCACATATACTATGAGCCTAGGCCTTTGAATCTGAAACACAAAGAATGACAAACTCTATCGCAACAAGAACCTACAAACGATCTGGACATCTTTAGACTTAATAATACTGACTTCACAAGTTTATTGAAGCCAAACAAAACTGATATGAAGCAAAACAGGCTTGATACTTTCGGCCTATCAGGGGAGTGCATGCAAATATGAGGATGCATGGTTTGTCGCATAGGCCAACCGCACGAACAACATCATAGAGCTTTTTTGGATAAAGGGCTTTATTACTCAAAAGATCTAAGCAAGTACACCCGGCCTCTGCATAGCTATAAGATGCACACAGCCGCAAGTCACCAAAAGAAAAAAGAAAAAATAAAGAGCGCACGACAAGTTACAAATGAAGAACTATCGCCACTCAAGGTAGCTCTAAGCGTAGATCACGCGGCCACCCATGTTGGATAAAAATATCCCTCGCCACCGCTTCCAGTCGTGCACACGCCTCCAGGAAAAGGCCTCGATATTCCACCCGTTGTAAGATGGACCACGAACGGAGAATACCCGTGCATCGATAAAGAACCTGCAAACAAGTGAAATCTTTACCCGAAAAGATCTTTTCATTTCTACATAGCCAGAGCGACCATATTACGGTGAGCGCTCCTACCCTAAGAATGGTTTTAAGCTTATTATCTATCCCGTTAAGCCAATTGCCAAAGATATTAGCAACGGATGTGGGTTGATATAAGTTTGAAGCCATTTGGATAGCTGACCAAATAGAACATGCAACCTTACAAGTGAAGAAAAGATGTTTATTGTCTCATCATGAGCACATGAAACACATTTCTCACTCCCTTTCCAGTTGCGGTTGACAAGATTATCTTTCGTTAGAATGACACCTTTTCGAAGATACCATGCAAAGACTTTAATCTTTAGAGGTATCTTCATTTGCCATATTTTATGATTATTATCGACTGGTATTTCAGGTTGGATAAGCGCCCTATACATAGAATCCACAGAGAATTTTCCATTCCTATTGAGATTCCATCGAAACTCATCGTGCACTTGTGACAGTTGCACTCCCGCTAACTGTTCTAGCAAGGCATTCCAAGACGCTAGTCTAGGACCGATTAAGTCTCTCCTGAATGCAACATTAGGGGGTGACTCTTGCATAACCGTGGCCAGCGTATCTCCCTTATGTCGCACAATGTTATATAGGGCCGGATATTGTTCTAGGAGTGTGGCATTTCCTAGCCATATATCCTCCCAAAATCTTATCTCCGACCCATCCTTAATCTTGAAAACCCCAAAGCGATAAAAGTCTTTCTTTGTCGCCATGAGACCAGCCCAAAAATGTGAATCTCGAGGCTTGCATACAACCTGAGATAACGCTTTTGTGCCGATGTATTTTCTCTTAAGGAGCGTTTTCCGGACACCATCCGAAGTCAGTAGCTTATATAGCCACTTACCGAGAAGAGCAGAGTTCTTGACCTGAAGGTCATGAATACCCAACCCCCCTTGGTCCTTCGGACGGCAAACGACATTCCACTTGGTCAGTCGATACTTCTTCTTCTCGTTATCCCCTTGCCAAAAGAATCTCGATCGGAAATAATCCAATCTATGTAAGACCCCTTTAGGTAGCTGAAAGAATGATATCATATACAGTACCATATTGGTTAAAACTGAATTTATGAGTACCAATCTTCCACCCAGGGACAACAACTTCCCTTTCCAACTAGCTAGCCTTTTTTGCAAACGTTCTTCGACATGCTTCCATTCCGCATTAGTCAGTCTCCTATAGTGTATGGGTATCCCCAAATACTTAATAGGGAATTGACATTGCTCGCATCCGAATATCTCGGCATATTGAACTGCTGCATCCTAGGCCTCGCCGAAACAAAACAATTCACTTTTATGGAAATTAATCTTCAATCCAGATAACTGCTCGAATGCTGATAATATTAATTTCAGATTCATTGCTTTATCTAGATCATGTTCCATAAAAAGAATTGTGTCATCCGCATATTGAAGAATAGATAATCCCCCCTCCACTAGGTGTGGGACTACTCCTTCAATGTGTCCGTCTAGCTTGGCGCGTTCAATCATGATCGCTAACATATCAGCCACAATATTAAACAACATGGGCGATAAAGGATCACCTTGCCTTAATCCCTTTTTGGTTTGGAAGAAGCGTCCGATTTCATCATTGACGTTAACGGCAACACTTCCTCCTGAAACACAACTATGGATCAAAGCACACCACTCCTCTGAAAAACCTTTCATTCTCAAAGTTTGTTGGAGGAACGACCACTTCACTTTATCATAAGCCTTTTCAAAGTCAATTTTGAAAATGACTCCATTAAGCTTTTTAGTGTGCATCTCATGAACGGCCTCGTGTAAAACCATGACTCCGTCAAGGATATTCCTACCTTGCATAAAAGCCGTTTGTGTAGGTTTAACCACATGATCAGCCACCGAATTTAATCTAATGGTTGCGACCTTTGTGAAAATTTTGAAGCTAACGTTAAGAAGGCATATTGGTCTATACTGTTGTATCCTTTCTGCCTCCAAAACCTTAGGTAACAAAACAATTTCTCCAAAGTTAAGACGGAACAATTCAAGTTGTCCAACATGCCAACATTGGAACAACTCAATAAGGTCCGTCTTAATGGCATCCCAAAAGTGTTGATAAAACTCAGCAGGAAAGCCATCTGGCCCAGGAGCCTTATTATGCTCCATTTGGAAAACCGCCTTGTTAATCTCTTCTTCTGTGAAGGGGGAATTTAAAAAGGTATTCTCCCCATTAGAGACCTGGGGTATGTCTTCTGTCTGAGTCTCATCCATGGACAAGATATCTTCAGCTGGAGCGCCGAACAGTCCTTTATAATAGCTTGTAATATAAGTCTTAAGATGTTCTTGATCTTCAATCATACCTTCATCCTGGTTTAGAGCATGAATACTTTTTTTCCTATGTCTTCCATTGGCAACATTCTGGAAATATTTCGTATTCGCATCTCCCTTCAGAATGAAGTTAGATTTTGATCTTTGGTACCATCTAAGCTCTTCCTCCAGCAGCATTCGTGCCACCTCTGCATTGGATTGGCTTTTAAGCTCAATCTCCTGCTGGGTTAGCACTCGTGTTTCTGCCACGCGGTCAAGTTCATCAATGATGGTACACAAACACTCCTTCTCTTTTTTTAGAATCCCGGTTGTGTGCCTAGCCCATCCACGAAGATATTTAGGCAAGTTACGGATTTTTGCGTTCCATCTTCGAACATGACTATTACCCGGGACCGGAGCTGACCACACCCTTTTAACCATATCATCGAAACCATCACGCAGCAACCATCCCAGCTCAAATTTAAAGCGGTGTCGCAAATTTGGTTTCAATATTCCGGTTGATAAGAGTATAGGGGCATGATCCGATAGATCCTCAATACGTTCAAGGGCGCGTACTGTTACTAATGGGTATTTGTCTTCCCAATCAGTTCCCATCAGTACACGGTCCAATTTCTCGTATGTCGGTTCGGGTAGACTATTCGCCCAGGTGAATCGTCTACCTGTCATATGTACCTCTCTCAAGTCCAAACTATCAATGACAGCATTGAACAAGAAAGGCCAATGATTATCGAATCTCCCCTTTCTTTTCTCATGTGGGAACCGTAGTAAATTAAAATCTCCACCTATTAGGATAGGATGTGGATCATTATTCGCTAGGTTCACCAGTTCACGCAGAAAAGCAGCCTTACGCTCCTCCTGAGCGGCACCATACACGGCAACCAGACTCCATATGAATCCATCAGCTTTATTACGAATGTGGAATTTTAAATGAAATTCCCCACTCGTATAAGCTAAAACTTCCATGGAGTCTGAAAGTACACCAAGCAGAATGCCGCCAGATCTACGACGAGGAGGGATAGAGTGCCATGTGAAGTCCATGCCACCTGAAAGGCGATCAAGGACACTCACTGGGAAATCCCTCCTCCCGGTTTCGGAAATACCCAAAAAATCCAATTTATGATCACGAACATACTGAGCAATATTCAAATGTTTAGCCAAGTCACCAAGACCTCTGCTATTCATGAAGATGCCATTCATTGGAAAACAATTGGATATTTTGGTTGTTTCGCAGTCTTTCTCATTTTTTTATTCTTTTTGTCCTTGGCGGATTTGGATTTTCGGCCGGAAGCATGCAGATCATAGATAGATCCTAGTTCGTCCTCTTCCATACCCACCTCTGTCACCTCACCCACAAGATGTGATAGAAGCTGTCCATCAATAATGGCATTCGCTTCGTCATCCTCTAAGGGGGTGGTAACCGACCTACTAGATGCATCTGAGTGTACCACTAGTAGGAAATAGCCTACTGCTGGCGTACGGTATTTTACTACCGCTGGCGGGCAGGAGTACGCCAGCGTCGTCCCGCCAGTGGTAACAGGTACCGCTGGCGTACAGTTTGTACGCCAGCGATAGCTTCAGTTACCGCTGGCGTACGAAACCTTTGACCGCCAGCGATATATTCCAGTTCCTCTGGCGTACTGGTTTGCCCGCCAGTGGCTAGGTACCTGTCCGCCAGTAGTATTTTTTCTGGACTAGGTCCTGTCCGCCAGCAAACACTTATCTGTACGCCAGCAATATGTTTTCTGGTATTATATTTTTTGCTGAAACTTGTTATATTCCAGCAATACAAAAATCAAATATTTTCAGTAACTTGCCAACAGTACAAATACATAGAATACATAGGTTCAAATATAGAAGAGTGATGAAATATTGTTACATCACATTACTAACCAAAATAGACAAGTTGTAATGGCATTACACATTGTATCACACATAGATCACAAAGACGAGTTGGGAGTTTCATCACATATTGTATCACACATAGATCACCTACATTGTATCACACACAACTACATCTCGATCGAATTGATAGTGTCATCTAATAACTACAATCACATACAAGAGAATGGTAAAGATGATGAGCAAGAAGGGGATCACGAGAAAGTTGGACTTCATCCGGTGGTTCTTCCTCTCTTGCCCTTGCCGGTAGTTCAAGTACCGAGCTTCCGCCTCTTCTTTACTCTTGTAGCTCTTGTAGTTGTTGCCCTTGTACTTGTTCACTTGCTTAAAACAATATTCCCAGTGCTCATAGACTCCTGGAATGCTACCTTCATACACCACATACCACTTCTTCATCTATAAAAGACATATATAAATATTAACCAAGATAGTTAAAAAGGAAGATGTGTGTACATTCATGCATTATAAAAGAAGACTTAGTTCAATGTAAAACTAGCTACATGTCCATCATGCATAAAAGAAGACTTAGTTCATGCATCATGTAATACGTACACAAGTTCAACATGAGATAAAGTTTACAACACAAGTTCATCGATTGTTCGAAAAAAACTAGCTACATGCATAGAGAACACACCCTCTCACTTCTTGCTTGGTTTCGGCTTCGACTTCGGCTTCGTCTTCAATGGAGGAAACGGGAGACAACCTTGCAATGAGTTGAACGGTCTGTCATCGCCATGTTGATGTAAGCGGGCTTCTATTTCAGCCTTAGGTGGTGGAAGATGACTGTAGAAGAACACCCCATCGCTATGTATGACATCCATGGTGATCGTCCGCGCGATCATTTGCTGAATCCGGCCGAACTCTTGTCTTATTTCGGCATCGGAGGACTCCGCCAAGGTATCGCACCATTTTGCGAGAGACGACGAATATTGTAGTCGTTGTTCATCCTTTATATACTCTCGCATATGATAAATGACGTACCAGGCCTCCCTCGTACTGCCTGGCGCCTGCTTGATGCAGGCGAACTCAGTTTTATGTATGAATGTGTACTTTCCTCGCCTTTGATTTTTTCTTTTTATGATGCCCTCCCTATAAGAGTAGCCAGTGAGAGCATCATCTAGAACATCTTTGATTAGCTTGTAGTCTTTGTAATTCTGATGACTCCCCGAGTCGAGATATATGGCAAGCGAGTCTTTCGGCTCCAGAGCGATGAGGGTGCCGTATTGGTTGCTACACAAAATAGTTCGTGGTTCAAAGAGATTATCAGCCTCAGATTAGTTTAACGATAAGAAATCTACTAAAGCATGTTACGACTGCAAGCGAGAATGACTTACTCAGGAAAGTAAGGCATGAGAAATATGTTCTTGGAGGGATGATCCACAAAGAAATCTTCGATGTACTTCGTTGCCGCTACCTTACCCTTAGGGTTGTTCAAGAACATTTCTTGCATGTAGAAGGGGTCCATTATAGCGACATTCGGGGTATTCTCTTTGATGAGCTGGTGAGCCAAGCTGAGCGCAACCAGGTGGACCATGGATGGGTGGAGTGCATTCATGTGGAACATGTCAAAGATGTCATTAAACCTCAAGAAGAACAAGTCCCCTGGGTATTGATCCACAAAGCCCAAGCCCTCCGGTACCTTTCCTATGAAAAGCGGGTATGTTGGATTGTCATCATTGGCAAGATTCGACTCCACATAGAGAACAGAATTATGGAGGCTCCTCATATCCGAAGTGACGATTTCTAAAAAAATTGGCGGCAACATAGGTTTACCCAACTCATGGATCGGATGACAGTTTATGATGGGTACCTTGTCCTGGACTCGTACCGGCTTCCTACACCCCTCCACCGGCTGGCTGCTGGAGTCAAAGGCACGTTTCTTAATTCTTTTCCGCCCCGTCGTCTTCCTGCTACGCTGCACAAATGAATCTTGGAGCGCCTCTTTGAGTGTGTCTTGGCTGAGACCAGCTGGATCACCAGGGCTGAAGGGGGCTGCTTCTGGCGCTCCTTGAGAAGAGAATAGACGCCTCGAGCAAAATTTCTCTGTCTGATCTGCGCGGCAGGAGGGAGGACCCTGGCTCGGACCGGCGACTTGTGTATCATCAAGAGGACCCTCGCTGGCATCAGGTAATACTTCCTCGTAATCAACGAGGAAGTCTTCGACGCGAGCATCATTGTCGTCGTGATCAAGATCCGCAGGTTGAGCAGCAAAGGGCTCGTTTTGCTGTGGGGTGGTGAAACAAGAGTCCACACGAATCAGTTCTTTAGGCCATAGCATGGGCCAAGACAAGCATTGTTCGAGGTTCAACTCGCTATCGGCTTCGGGGGGTTGAGTCGGAGGATCCAAATTGGAGCAACCCGGAAACACCCGGTCCAATGCAACCCTAAACATGGTATCGGCCTTAGGCACTGTGTGGAACACACAGTTAAGTGGTGCCACGATACGTGCCTTTGCCACGTCCTTCAGCTCATTGTTAACTTGTAATAGCAATGTGCATCCCACCTCATCGGCCTGCGAAAACATGTAAGGCGTTAGAGAGGGGCAAGCAAGCGCAAATTAAACTAGTCGAGACTTTTGCGGCACTTATTTACCGTCAAGGCGTTGAGCTCGTCTAATGAGGAAGCACCGCGGACGGCCGCCGGCGTGTAAGAGATGGAAGGGCTGCTACGAGGCGCTGTGCCGCCCGGCGATTCATCCCTCACACCTTGTGGTGTGTTGCCGGTCGCCGTCGTATTCTCCACAATAGGCGGCTCATTATTCGAGCCGCTGGCACCTAAGGTGATCACTGGGAGAGGCCCTTGTCGGCCTCCGTCGATCCATTCCGCAATCGACTTCATCATGGTAGGAAGGAGGTCGTTGACCGTCTGTGTCACTTGCGCCGAGATTATGTTGGGCATCTCAGCTTTCACGGTCTCCAATTCTTCCCTCATCACATTCTTCTCTTCGTTCTTCTTCCTCTCCTTTCATGCCTCCTTGGTCTCGGGGTAGTAAAATGAATGTTTGTGACTGAGTCCGGCGCCCACCACACGGCCACGATGCGGCGGCGCTGACACCGGCAAGTCCTTTACCCTGTTTAGCGCCCTTTCAAAAGAGTTGTCAAACGGCACCTGGGTTGAGGATCCTTGAGATTGAGCTAATGATTCTTCGTCCCGAATTTTGTTCTCAAGGTCCTGGACCTTTTCGTTCGTGAATAGCTCCTTGGTTTTTGGATTTACCCTGTATCGTGCCCGCACAAATCGATTTCCGAGCGGGTTCTTAAACTTCGGGTAGGGGTACGGCCCTTTCCTTTCCGCGTCCTCCTTATCCCAAACTGGCTGCTTTCCGGGGTAACCACGGCTTCCGAGATTGTGGGGAGCTACGTTCTTCTCATGCATATCTTTCCCCCACTTCCTAAGCGCCTTAGTTGCAGGTAGGTCATGTTTGGCCTTGAAAACATTGAAGTCATCTTCCGAAATTGAGGGCTAGTGGCCCTTGATCTTATCAAAATCGGAACCCGCATCAAGCTCCTGCCTCACATACCATTTCCAAGTGGACAAGGCTTTGCTGAACTTGCCTAGGGCGAATGTGTTCGCTAGATTTTTCTTGATATCAAGGTTATCATAGGGTTCCGGGAACTTGTATCGAGTGTGCAACCGCTGAATGAGGAGGGTGGCCAAAGGTTCGTTGATTTTTGACCTTAAGTCCTCTTCATTGAGGTTGACAAGTTCTCGAAGGATGCATCCAATGCTGTTGCCGTACCCTTTTGCAACATGAACAGGAAGTGTAGGCAAACCGCTAGCGGGGTCCACCTCCGTAAATTCTTCCCGGATGGTGCAGAGCTTGTTTGGGCCCCTTTCCTTACGCTGCCGCTTGGCTAAGCTACCAGATGTCGCGTTTCCATCCCCGGCACCACTAGTAGTGGTCTCGTTTCCATCCCCGGCACCAATAGTAGTAGTCTCATTGCCTGCATCCCCGTCTTTATCATGTTGATCAGCGTCAAAGTGTTCACCCGCAAGCATTGAGAAATAAGGATGATGCTCCTTAGGATCGACAGGTACCCGAGAACCACCGGCTTCATCGTTGTTTGACATCTATTATAACCATTTAAAAATACTACTAGTAAGTGGGATAGGTTAGTGCAAAATGAGTTATAAAAATGTAGCATGTGTGTATACTAGGTCATTTAAACAGTAGAAATATGAGTTAAATTTCTCATAATTAGTATGCACTAAAAATATATATTACTTCTGCTATGTCCTATTTTTAGCATAAGTCATGCAAAAATTCACGGAAATTTTTGGCATGACCTTTGCTGAAAATAGGACATATGGAGTACCCGAATTTGCCGGAACGGAAGTTAATCAACATTCCGGCAATCTCAAGGCCTCATGGGTACCTGCAAACTAGACTAGAGCATATATAGCTACAAGGCAGCAGCACAACCAGAACACACAGACTCATATAGACCACAACCAGCACATGTATATATAGTTAGAGCAGCACTCAGCAATCAACTCACATCCAGCAGCACACAAATCAGCAAACTAGATATAGCAGCACATGTATGAACCAAAACCAGAGCAGCACCCAGCTATAAGGAGCATCACAGGAGGCTAGGAGACGAAGAGATGACCTCAAAGGTAGTAGCACAAGGGGGCTGTGGTATGGCGTCCTCGCTGTCGCGGCGGCTCGGCTTGCTTTTCTACAATATAATAAGAAGATATATACTGGTAAGAATAGATGCTACACTTGTTTGCTTATTGCACTGATCTTTGCCCCAAGTTCAGTGAAGATATAATAAGATATAATAAGGTAATTTTCAATGAAGGCAAGAACTTGAACTGATTACACAAGGAAAAACTAGACTGGTTGCACACAAGGCAAAACTAGGCCATTTCACTTATGCACTTAGGCCACAAAAGAATATAAGTATTTATCCCCCAAAACAGCATGTATGTAACCAACATCTAGAACAGATCTCCACCATAAAGACTATCATCATCACAAGTAGGATGAGCTGATAGGAGCTGAGTAAAACTCTCAATAGCATTTGCAAAGGAGCTGCAAAGTCACTGAATCTTCATCCCAAATTGAGCAGATTTTTACCAATGACGCGTCAAGCAGAAGCCACACTTTAACCTCTTTTTAAACTACTTATAAAGTATGGTAATTTGTAGATATGTTCATTCTTCCATCAATAAAACTAAAAATACTTACAAAACCCTACATTGAAAAAACAGTGAGCAATTTTTTCTGTGAACACAATTTGCACAATTTTTACAGAGTGAGCATTTCACAAGCAATTTGGAGCAGGTGCATTTCACAAGCATTGCACATTGGGGAGAGGGGATAGGCAGGGGATGAACCTGAGGTGGAGCAGGTGCTCCTAGTGCAGGTGATCCTGGTGGTCTCCTTCTCCTCCTGGTGCAGGTTGTGGTCGAGGTGGCCTCCTACTCCCCTCAGGTGGCGGTGCTCGTCCTACTGCCCCTCCTTCTACCTGCGGACGGGCGAGCGGCGGGTTAGGGTTCATCAGGGAGAGGGATGGGGAGGGGAGGGGAGAGATGGGAGAGGGCGGCGGCGTACCTGCAGACGGGAGAGGTCAGGAGGCGGTGGTGGCCGTTTCGGCGAGCGGTGATGGGAGGCGACGATGGGAGGCGGCGGCGGCGACGACGAAGAGAGAAGCAGAGGAGAGGAGTGGAGGAGAGATGCGGGCCGGGTTGGTGGGCGTGCAATACTCAATAGGTACACAAGTACCGCTGGCGGACAGACACTGGCGTCCGCCAGAGGTACTTTTTTTCTCTGGCGGTCGTCGGGCAGGCGTACGCCAGTGGTACTTTGTCTCTCTGGCGGACGTATGTAGGTGTCCGCCAGAGGTGATACTACCACTGGCGTACTGGATAGGTGGCCGCCAGAGGTAATCTTCTTTCTTTTGTATTTGCTTTTTTTTGTATTTGCTTTTTTTATTCTTGATGATATTTGCTTTTCTCTTTATTTTATTAAAAAGGTTGTTTTCATATAAAAATGGTCAAAAAATTTATGACTTAATAACAGAATTGCAAGTATAGTCAAAGATATATGTTACAAAAGAGAGGTACATATAATAAGAGTGTCATCGAATATTAGTTCATCGATACAACAAGTTTGTAGGCTCATACAAAAGATAAATCAATACTAGCTGCTAGTTTCTTCGCACACATTGCGCATCTTTCTCAGCGTTTGGTAATTTTCTTTCCTTTTTTTGTCGCAGTTGCATAATTTAGCCCGACATCATGACTACTTCTTTTGAACGGACGACCTGACCTAGGTAGCGTCGTTCTGCTCCTTCTTGTGGTGTATTTTGTCCTATCATCGTCATCTTCATCATCTTCGATATTTGGTTCGCCGAACATATCAAAGTCGTCTTCGTCAGCCATTCCTATGATGTTTCTTTTGCCTCTCCTCACGACCATACGGCTAGGCCTACAGGGGTCTGTTATGAAGAAGCATGGAGACACGTGCTTAGCCAATACCCATGGCTCATTTTGCGCAGTGACGTTCACGCTTGATGAAGTGCTGCCGGCTTCGGGTAAAACCATGGTGGTGAAGTATTTGTTTTCTTTCATGAAAGTTGATCTCCTAGCCCATCTGACACGAAACATCGGCACCTTCTCTCCAGAGTAGTCAAGCTCCCAAATCTCCTCGATCCTTCCGTAGTATCTTAATTTTTCATTACCGATTGAGGATACCATCGTAACTCCTGAGTTTTGATAAACGGAACTTTCATCCTTTTCTTCCGTGTAGAATGTGAACCCATTTATATCATATGCCTGAAACGTCGCAACGTTGGGGGAGGGACCATGTGCCAAAGCATATAAGAGTCTGCCTTCTGGACAATCCATTGGTGGATCAGCGATAAGGCATTCTTTGAACCAACACAAGAAAGTGGAGTTGTGCTCTCTGATTACTTCCCCATCTGTCCTTTCCCTACCTTGGTCAATGTACTTCTTCCTAATGATGTTTTCGTGCCCTTTGCACCAGGGATCGACCATTTCAAGGTGTTGTAGAGCTACCAAGTTTGCCCTGTTAAAGTCGATGCGTCGTTTTTCAAAGTCCACATGCAATTCCCTCCGGCCATTCTTGTGGCCTACTCCGTCGAGCCTGCCAAGGTGCCTATTTCTGGGTAGGCCAATAGGGTCATCGACTTCGCCCAAGATATTTGTGCAGAAGGAGATGCACTCTTCGGTGAGATAGCCCTGAACGATGCTTCCTTCCGGACAGGCCCTGTTACGAATGAATCCTTTGATGACTCCATTCATCCTTTCGAACGGCATCATGTTGTGCAGGAACGCCGGTCCGAGGTGGATGATATCATCCACGATATGGACCAACAGATGCACACAAATATCAAAGAATGCGGGTGGAAAGTAAATCTCAAGTTCGCATAATATCACAACGATCTCTTCCTGCAACCTTGAGAGTTGCTTCCGTGTAATCGACTTTCGAGAGATCACGTCGAAAAAGTTACAGAAACCGAAAAGAGTTTCGCGTACGTGCTTGTCCATTATCCCTCGAATCGCAACCGGAAATATTTGCGTCATCATCACATGACAGTCATGAGACTTCATCCCGCTGAACCTTTGTTTCTGTTGGTCTAGATATCTGCTTATCAGCCCACAATAACCGAAAGGGGTTTTGACTCCTAGAAGGCACTTGATCAATTGTTGGAGCTCGTTCTCACTTAGAGTGAAACAGGATGGGGGGCAATGGTAGTCATTTTTCTTAACCCTTTTTCCCTTGTGTCGGTTCGTCTCCTCATCATCCGATGACTCGATTCCCCCGTGAAGCTCTTCCCTAATACCTAGATGTATCAGGTCATTTCTTGCTTTCGGACCATCTTTGGTTTTTTCCGGCATGTTGAGCAGAGTGGCAAACAAACTCTCAAACACATTCTTCGTGATATGCATTAGATCAAGGCAATGAGGCGTATTGAGAACAGGCCAGTACTTCAAGTCCCAAAACACAGACCTCGTCTTCCATACATCGAGGAGCGGTTTTGGTGCCTTTTGCTTCTTTCCTGGCTTAGGGCACTGATCCCAATCATTCAGCAACTCATATATTTCTTCACCGCACCTCTTACGTGGAGGTCCCCGGAGCTCATCTTCACCATTGAAAAGGTCTCCACGCCTTCTCCACGGGTCATCCTTGTGTAACCACCTTCGATGCCCCGTGTAGACAGTTTTTGAAGACCCGGCATCTTTCTTAAGCTGCATAAACGTTGGATCATCCATGCACCTCATACATCCCCAATGTCCGTGGCAAACCTGGCCTGCGACATATCCGTGGCCGAGATAGTCGTGCACCGTACAAAGCAAGGCGGCTCTCATAGGGAAATATTCTTCTGCGACGGCATCCCATGTGTTCACACCTTCCCATAACGTGTCTAGCTCATCTTTCAGTAGCTTTAGATACAGATTGATGTCGTTGCCTGGTTGTTTTGGCCCTTGAATTAGCATGCACATGTGTATGTACTTACTCTTCATGCATAACCAGGGGGGAAGGTTGTATATCCATACAAACACGGGCCAAGTGCTATGTGTGCTGCTCTGGTTGCTGTACGGATTCACTCCGTCGGTGCTCACACCCAACTTGAGGTTCCTCGGATCTTCCGCGAAACTTGCATCGACGCCATCTAATTCTCTCCATTGGCTTGCGTCCGAAGGGTGTGTCAGAACTGCCTTTTCACACCGTTTTGGATCTTTCAGCACTACATTTTTTCTGTCTGCGTGCCACCGCATGAGCTTTGCTTCCTTGTAGTCCGCGAAATACCGCTGCAAACGGGGAATGAGGGGAAAGTACCACACAACTTTCCGAGGTTCTTTCTTCCCTTTCTTGTATCGAGCGGCATTGCACACCGGACATGTGATCATGTCTGCGTCCTCTTTCCGATAAATGTAGCAATCATTGATGCACACGTGGTATTTTTCATGCGGTAAATCAAAGGGGCACACGACTTTCTTGGCCTCATCACAACTTGTAGGACACGAGTTACCCTCCGGAAGCTTACTCTACCAGTATTGCAGGCTAGCGTCGACGCTTACGTCGGTCCATTTGTGTTTTGCCTTCATTTTGAGAACATCGAGCGCTACTTTCAAGCGAGAGTCTTCCGATCCACAACCTGGATACAATGGAGTATTCGATTCTACCTCCAGTTGTGCTAGCTTAGCTTGCTCTATACTAGCAGATCTGCAGTTAGTCGTCTTCTTTAGAAGCAGCTCTTTGAGATGAGGGTCCCGCACGGCTGAAGCTAGCAGTGTTTTCATGTCATCGTCTTCGGTTACGTGTTGTTCAGCATCTTCTAGATCTCCAACATCATGTGCGGGAGGATCATCAGGCGGCTCTTCGTCTTCTTGCTCGTGATCGTTATTATTGTCATGCTGATCATGATCATCCGCCGCACCATCATGGACTTAATCATCATCATCTTCATCAAGCCACTGAGTGTGGCCATCCATGAAACCATGTATTAGCAGATGCTCCAGCAACTCTCCCGAAAAGGGGTTCAGCAAGCCCACTTTTTTGCATTTGCGACACGGACATCTTATCTCCGTGCGCTTATTTTGTATCATGTCGTCTGTAGCGTATCTTAAATATTTGTTCACGACACGTTCACTCATACGGCCGGGCGCCATATCTCCTGCACGTGATATAGAATCACAAGACAAGTAAAACAATCATTTTTCATGAAATTTTTTGGCATGACCTTCCTACAAATAGGACTAAGAGAGTGTCAAAATTTGCCGAAACGGAAATGAATCAACATTCCGGCATAATATTGACATCATTTCCTGCACAATACAAGAATAGCACATATATGAATCATCACATATCCGGCAAAATTTCATCATCTACTATATGCATGCATGCATCATCATCAAGAGAATAGCACATACATATATACATCATCACATATCCGGCCACAATACAAGAATAACACAATTATGTTGATCCCTCACCTTAAGTGAGACAATGTAGGAGAGGAAGAGAGATGTAGATAGATCTAGCTAGACCTAGGAGATGATATATTTGGATCCACACCAAAAGGAGCTAAATTTGGTTATTTTTTGGCCATTTCTTTTAGTAGAGAGGAAATTCGAAGGGTAATGGGGCTAGATCTATCACCTAAACTAGTTTTAATTGGTTAGAAAGTGTGGTGGAGATGGGGGGAAGGGGAGGAACTTTGAGCTAGTGAGAAGAACAATTATGGTGTTGCAATAATGGAGGGACATGGTGGCAACCGAAGCATCAATAATTGGCACAGTATTACCGCTGGCGTACAGTTCTTCTGGCCGCCATAGCTACATACGTTAGCACTGACGTACGAAATATAGTGCCCGCCAGCAATAGAACCCTCAGCTAAAAGTAATTTCGGGGCAAATTACTTCTGGCGTACAAACAAATATGTACGCCAGCGGTGACTGCACTAGCGCTGACGGGCACGACAACCGTACGCCAGTGGTAGTTAGCCCCGCTTCCTAGCCCGGGGCAAGTCGTGCCTCTGGCGTGCACAAACATATGTACGCCAGCGATACCACCTACTTCCCTGGCGTGCACACATTTCCGTACGCCAGCGCTACTATCACTGGCATACAACTTTATGCGGCCGCCAGCAATAAGCTGGCGGCTATAGCCTATTTCCTACTAGTGTACCTTTAGTCGGTCATACTCCATATGCTTCAAAGCGTTGGTCGAGACAACAATTTCATTTTCATTTATACCTAAATTCACTCCTACTTTGGCTAGATTGGAAGAAACCTTAGAAGATGAAAAAGCTAAAAATGAATTATTATTTTTGGACGTACCTACGGGTGTAGGGTCCAACATCGCCGCCTTGCGCCTCATCGCCTTTGAGAGCGCATCCTCGTCCGTCACCGAAGACCCATCCGCCGCGACGGGGTGACGTGTGCTACGCCTAGGTGGGGCCTTAGGCTGAGCACACGGTCCAGGACAATGCGGCGCCGCGGGAGGGGGTGATGTCGGTGAAGTAACCCCGTCGACCCTAGTCTTCGTAGACGAGACCTCCTCGTGCGGTGCTGCGGAAGGCGGCGGTGACTGTGCAGCAGCCCCCTTGACAACAACCTTCGTAGCCGATACCTCCTCATGCGACGCTGCGGAAGGGAGCAGTGTTGGTGAAGTAGCTCCCTCGGTCACAACCATCGTAGCCGACGCCTCCACCACCGGAATCAGCGCAGAGCTGACCACCGGTGAGGCAGCCTGCCGAAGTATGGCGGAGTCATGTCGTCTGCTTCTCCACAAACCCTCAAACCAAAGGCCCAGATGCGACCAGGGTGAACGACGATCCCCATGCGCGGACAATCCACCTTGGGCGATGGAACCAAAAGTCAGAGGACCCGCGGCTTGCAAAGTGGCAGCATTGGACGCCTGCCCATGCGACGGCGCGATTCCTTAGTTGTGGGAGCCGAAGTAGAAAGGCCCCGCCGAGGCACCAAACGGCGCACCCTGCCGTGGTGGTGCAGCAGCCGCAGAGGACGACGCCGCCAGCCCTCCAGTCGCCGCCATGTTGGGCGCCGCCATTGGCGCAACCGGACCGGCAGCAACAATGTCCGCGTAAGATCGCGGACAAGGGAGAACCACCGCAACAGCAAGCAGCGGCGGATGAGATGGCGTGGAAGCTTGCACGGGATGACTGGGCGGCAGCGGGTTTAGGGCTTGAGTCGATGTCGAGGAGTTAGAGACGGCGAGCGATAGATTGTTTCTGCCTTCTCGCGTCTCCATATTCCCTCGAACCAAAGGTCGAGATGCGCCCATAAAGATCGACGGCTCCCCGTTACTACATGCCCGCGGGGCACATCTACCAGAGACCTGTCTTCCACCTCCGTATGATCCGCACTTGCCGTCGGTGGTCTCGGCCGGAGCTCTGCCGTCTCCTCCATAGACTGCTTGAACTTCAAAGGGAAAAACTCCCCAAGGCATGGGGGTGGAGTGATTCTTGGTCTGGGTATAGGCCCTCGCCATCCCCCCCGAACCTTTGAACTGCGCAGCGCCCACCCTTGCGACGACGCTTTCGGCGCTCGACATTGTTCCGGCGGGGACCACGATCTTGCACGACCAACGGGCGTGGATTCCACTGCTGCAGACCTGCAGCCAGCAGCATCCTCCAAACCTGTGCCAACATCTCCACACTCCGATGATGCCCGCTCCCAAAAGCGTGATGATCTCGTCGGGAATCCCACGAAACTCCAGAACTCTTGAGCTAGCTGGTCTTCAGATTTTGCAGGCCTCCAAATGTCTTCTTTTGAAACCTCACTTTCCTCCAAGAACCATAGTTTTAAATAGCGGGCTATGCCAAATAGCGGTGGCCTTTCAAAACAGCTATAGCCGGCTATTTTAAATCGTTTTTGCATAATTGTACATAAATAACGGCGAGCGTCATTTAGCGGCACCATGCTCAAATAGCTATAGCGGGGCTATAGCTGGGCTATAGCCGGCTATTTAAAACTTTGCCAAGAACACATCTGAAGCCACACCAATGACTAGCGCTTCAGCCGCCGAATCATCCTCGTCGTCCACCCTCAACGGAGAAAAACGCGATCCGGACGGTGGCGCAATGACTACCGGCATATCACCTCTCCAAGGCTTGGACGATAGACGCGCCGCCACCCTCCGAATCAGATCAGCCTCTATGTCCACGCTGGATCCAGAAAAACCATCTTGGCGCTGCTCCTCTCTCGCCGGATCAGAGGCCGGAATATGAATAACCTCCCCGGCCTCCTCCGCCGTATAACCGGCGACACGGAGGTCGTCAACCCATCGAGAAGGGGTGGCCGCCCCGGCCGTCAGGGCATCTTCCCCGTCGAGGTCGCGGTCGCCACCAGAGTCGATCTGGACTTTCAGAAACGAGGAGGGAATCATCCGCCTGCTCCGCTCACGGCGGCGGCGGATAGACGCCGGCTGGGCGGCGTCGGCTTCGCGGCGGCGGCTAGAGGACCGACAAATCCAAGAGGAATGCATTGGCACAACTGGCTCAGTCAGCATATCAACAAAGTGCGTGCTTCCATTGATATAAGGCGCGGACCAGGCATTTACATGGACCATCTTTGGGCACTCCTTGTTCGCAGTTGTCGGGGTGCGTAACGTCACAGTCGTGACTTTGTACGACGTCCAAACGCGAGGAAGGGCCTCCGAGTATGGCATCGTTGCATGGTACGGCTGGACAAAGGGAGTGGTGGGGCAGATGGATTCCCACTATTGAAGAACAACACGGAGAATTATATTAAGCGGGAGAGGGTACATGTATTTGTTTTCCTCTTATATCTTAGACATAATGAAGCTAAATATATAATGACTAAAGAGGAAAGGAAATATGAGAACATATCGCACCTATAGCTTGACATCCTAAGACAGTGGGTTATATATAGGGGATTTAAATGCATATCTTGTATTTATTTGCTATTTCTAAGAAAATAAATATTAAATTTTGAGCATGGGATAAGCATTGAGCAAGTCATTCAAAAATTGTTATGATTTCTTCTTAATCACATATTCACATGTGATGGACTACAGAATCATGTGACCATCTTATGTGCATGTTTATTGTATGATCCCTTGCCAAAACAAAGTGAAAGGAACATTGTGTTTGGTTGAAGGGAAATTGTATTAAACGAACGGTGATAAGTTTCTGAATGGATAAGTAGATAAGAAAATAGTGTGGTCCTGTATGATCCAAATTACCAACATATTCCGAGTACGAGTAGTAGAAGTATGTTTGTTTTATTCTTACGTACCATCACTTAACATGAAGATTATTTTAGTAGCTTTTGAATTAATCCAAGTTGACCATTTTCCACGAACATAAGAACTTAATATGCATATTATTTTTCCCGCCAAAAAAACATGCATACTATACTATTTTAGTATCTTCCTCAATACCAGTCTACGGCATCATGAAATTAAGATATAAGAGTAGGGAAAGTCACTTGTGATCTCAAGAGTCGGAAAGTCACTTGTGATCTCAAGTGCATATGCTTCTTTTTTTAAACACATATTTCAAATTGTTCAAAATTTTCGGAAAAAAATTAACATGTGTCTACACATTCCAATGTGTTCACATAAACTTTCATGAAAAACAAATATTTATTGTGGGTTGGGTAAAAATTGTATTGTGAATGACCTTATTTTAGCATCGTGTTTTGTCTTTTTACAGAGGGTACATAAAAAGTCGATTTTCCATGAAACGACTTTGTACACATCTAAAGAGGAAGTGCAGTATACCTAGCTATGGACGAATCAGAGGTTAGCTGCGATGCAATTCTAGGCGGTAATGCACTTATGGATGCTGCAAAGGTACGGAAATATTCGGCGGCGGTCGGAGAATACAGTAGTAGTAGGGAGAGGAGGGTGTGTATGTAGAGCAACGAGGGGGGTAGGGGTGGAGTGGGGGAAATTGAGCCGGAAGGGGGATTTGAGTGGGTCAGGGGTGTCGACAATCGGGACTCCTACCTAGCTCCCCCAGTTTGCTTTAGATTTGCGCAAAAATAGACATGCAGTCCTTAAACGGATACAACACCACATTGGATGGTAAAAATGGTTCAGATACCGAAAACTTCTATGCGAAGACAAGGGCAGAGGAGCACCATGTACGGGACAACCGTTAATGGCGGAAGCTGAGGAATAACAGCGTGCGGATCGGATCGGAAGGCCGAGTTGGAACATGCTGGGGTAGTAGGAACACCTCGTACGGCGCATGCGGCCGGTGAGGTGGAATCCGACAACCCGCAACAGCGAGACATGGCGGACGGAGCTGATGGGGACCCAAGCTTTCGATTCCAGCAGACCGAGGGTCTAGGCGGGCTCTTGGAGGTCAGGCCCAGTCGACGCACACCTGATCGGCGCAGGATGAAGCAGCCGACTTCACATGATTTGACCGGGAGCATGGGCTGCTCTGGATCAAGGGCAGAAGCTAGGAGTAAAACGACGGCAGGGAAACCAAGGAGCAGCAAGCCAGCAATCACCGGATAAAACTACAGTGACGCGATGATTGTTGATGGGGAGCGAGATTTGCTACGCTAAGAAAAATTGCAAACTTAAAGCTCGATACAGTGTTATGATGCAAATTGCTTATATTGAAGAGCTTATGAGGCATATATATATATAACACTTGACTTGAGAGAAAAAGGAAAGAGATCTAGATCTATACGAACTTCTAGACACATACTAATACATCTTAACATGTTCGTAGATCGGATTGAAGGATGCCCTAACATACATAATCTGGGACAGAATCATCTTTTTGGGTTTCCCTTCTTTCTTTTATGCAGTTTTATAACACATGCATCATAGGTGTGCCATGATTCATGCATTGTTCCGCCGTCCCACATACAAGGATTGAAGTGATTGAGTCAGAAGAGTACAAAGAAATAAAAATTGGTTCGCAACATTTCTGACCTTACAGAATGTCCCGTTAGGTTAATATTGAACAATGCTGAGTAATGCTCTAGTTGAACAATGCCGAGCTCATAGGTATTACTGAATCTAACATAAAACTGGAAGGAAAAAAGACTAATTAAAAACTGGCAGGTGATGAAATGGAGTGGAGGCCAATCTTTTGCTGCCTCGGACCTGGCAATTGCGCACCACGTTTCTGTTCTCCGTTGTGAATAGTGAACGCAGCTTTGAACTGCAACGTTGAAGCTAACCCATCTCGTGTTTCACACTCTTTGTTTTCCTCCAATATTTTAGATAGATTGAAGCCAGATGAAGAGTGAAGCTAATTTGAACTCATATCACACTCACTTTGTCATCCTAAGACGACGGAGTATATATAGGGCTTCTATGCATCTCGTGTCTTTGTTAGCTTGTGAGCGTGGGATAAGTGTTGTATATCATGCGTTCTTAATCATGTGACTGGACTAGACAATCATATGATCATCCTACTTGGATGTAGCAAACTGAGGCTTGTGCTGTTCTCGGGTCTGCCTTGTGAACTTCCGGCATCATCATTAGGCGAGCGTTGTTGCTTCTTTTTCCCACGCGATGATGATGAAATAAAACCAGCATAAGGGGTGGGCAAACAATAGAAATGGTGAAATAGCCAGAAATAAGCTACCTTGCTGTTTAGTAATCTCTTCTAATTGGCAATTCAGGCACATTTGAAGGGGATTGGCTGGGACTGAGGGGGATTAAATCCTCTACAAGTCAAAATCCCCTCCAATCCTCTCCAATCCCCTTGGGAGAAGGATTAACCAAAAAGGCCTAATGGGAAAACAAGCATATAGCCCCCCCGTGTGTACATCAATCTATGATTTTCCCTTAATCAGAAATGAGTGAGTACGGAAGCAATTTTCTCACCAAGTTGCACAAAACAGCTACTGGTACACCATTTTAATGCATCACCCATGTACATAACCACTAGCTTTGGGTCTTGTCTAACACGAACCCATCAATCAGGTGTGTGTGTTCCATGAGGCAAAGCAATTCTCAGTTCAAAGCATTCAATCTCCCAGCTCAGAGGATTTTTGCCCCTGATATGGAATCTTCTCCGCCAAAATGAACCCACAATCAAGCTAGCAATTTTTCTATATCAGATCGGAGTAATATCAAACTAGGTTCATCCTTTAACATCTTCTGCAGCACAACATTTTACATGCCCCTCGTTAAATCATAAATTCGTTTATGCCTACAACAAAGACAATGATGACTGCCAAGGCGGGTGCAGCTTCAATCTAGGACGCCATTGACTCATCATTTGCACGCAAACACACGCACTTCCTTCACAAATGGTTTGCGAAGAAAATGGACTCGTACGACTGTATAGCGAAACTGCGCGGGGATGGGAGTGAGAAAATGCATGTACTTGTTTTCCTCCAATATTTTAGATGGATTTAAGATAGGTAAAGAGGGGAACAAATCTGAATTCATGTCACACTCATATGGTCATCCGAAGACGGTGAACTATATATATAAGACTTCTATACATCTCTTGCTCTCATAGCTCACTTTAGAACGGGGAAAGAAAACGTGAACATGAGATATGCATTGAGCAAGTCATTCAAGAAATGTTTACTTCATCAAGCCATTGGACTATAGAATCATGCGACCATCCTACTTGCATGTTTATGTTAGTCTCCAACTTTGAAATAGAAAAATTATGTATACATAGTATTAGCTGGAATCACATGCAGCGATCGATGCTCGTGGCTATTATGGCAGGGACAAAATGCTCCATTACGGGACATTATAGTTTGCATTAAAAAATGGCATCCAAAAATTTTGGTCTAAAGGTCCTTATTTGAATGAGTAGTTAGGATGCTCATAGAGCATATATAAATATTGATGTCGTTTAGTTTGTTTGATAAAAAAATGATTAAATGCATGTTATGTCACTTAGAGCATCTCTAGAAGATCCCGTAAAACCGCAAACCTTAAAATCGGTATAAAGGCCAAGAAAAGCAAGTTTTAAGGGTTGATTTTTGCTGCGGCGGAACAGAATCCTCAAATGCAAACTGTAAAAACGAATATTCCTGAATATTCTTAATTTTTCCATTTTTCTCCTTTCTTTTCATTTTCCTCCTCTTGTCTTTCCGAATAACAGAAAAAACCTCACTGTCTTCCTCTCTCCGTCCCTGTCCTCCTCTATAGCCGGGGTAGCCAGGAGTGGCCGATGGCGCGACAGTTCAGACGGGGCAGATGGGGCTGGGATGGGCGGGCGCGTCAGGGAAGGGTGGGCGTGGCCGGGACAGGCGGACGCGGCCAGGCAGGATGGAGGCTGGGATGGACGAGCGGGGCGGCGGAGGGGATGAGCAGAGCGGCGTGGACGACATTCGGAGACGGGAAGAGAGGCAGAGCCGAACCAGGTGGGCGACGATGCAATACTAGGCGGTAGCACACTGTTGGATGCTGCAGAGGTCCGACAATGTTTCTGACGAAACATCTTAATGTGTCAAGGTAAATCACGGGCAGGATTTATAAATAATTACACAATCACATTAATGTGAAAAGTAAAATTACATTTAAACTTAAGACCATATAAAATGCACATGTATTGTTATATTTAAAAAAAAATAAAGCGATTATATCTAAACAAAGATATATTGTGGACCTACATATAGGACATGCACTTTGCTCAGTAATAAAAAAGAGAAATAAACTCCATCTTTCCTCTTACGAAGAAAATAATTTAAAGAATGAATTAAACTTCGATGTGCCAGAAATAAAAAAAAAATACTAATTATCAAGAAAAAAAGGAATGCGCACACGTACATGTAACCAGATCACTTTTAGTTTTTTTTGTGTCTTTTGGAAGATCTAATTTTCAAAATTATTCATCCACTTTAAAATATTTGCGTAGTTTTGAGAAAAGTGTTCATGTATTAAACTAATGTTTATCTAATTTAAGAAATGCTTACCCTCTGAAAACAAATTTATGTCATTCAAAAAAAATGTTCACATGGTTAAAAGTATTCACGCTCTTTAAAAAACTCCATATAATTTAAAATGTATTTAAGTATTTTATAAATAATGTTGATGCATTTACAAGAAAGATATACAATTTAAAATGAGTGGGCGTAGGGGGTGATTTAGATCGTAGCTCGGGAAGCGCGGACAACGTCCAACTCGACGAGATTAATTAATAAACATTCATTTGCAATGATGTGATCCAATGATAGGTGTGTGTGCGCGATGGTCGACACTATCACATTGAAGTTTATCACGTTGCACGCGTTGCTATGAGGTGTGCAGCACAACCATGACCGATGAAGACACGAAGAAAAATAAGTAACAACACGATTTAGGCACTATGTTCAAATATATAAGGTGGAGATGTGAAGGATCTTGAATCGAGCTCATTGTGTTGGAAGAATGCAATTCTTTTCTTCCGTTGCAACGTACGAGTATATTTCCTAATACAAAATAAAGATGAACATAACGATGAACGCCGGTTGTACCTTTGGACGACTATGACGTCGTTGACTTATGGTCCGAAGGCCCAGATCACATGCTCTCGTTTCACAAAGAAAGTGGTGCAGCAAATGGACTCGTACAACCGAAGAGCAAAATACCGGGTGGGATTAGACGGGAGAAAATACATGTACTTGTTTTCCTTCAATATTGTAGATGGATTTAAGATGGGAAGAGAGGAAAGCAAATTTTAATTCATATCACACTCACATTGACATCCCAAAGTTGTGCAGTATATATAGGACCTCTATGCATCTCTTGTATTTGGTAGCTCCTTTTTAGAAATGAAATAAAATAAAATGTGAGCATGGGATATATATATATGTTGAGCAAGTCATTCAAGAAATGCTTACTTCATCAAGCAATATGGACTACAGAATCATGGAACCATCTTACTTGCATGTTTATGTTAGTCTCCAATTTTTAAGTAGAAAAACTATCTCAATTCTTGATTGTTGTGGGAAATGGAGGCTTCCCAGGCCACTTGCACTTGCGGCCGTCGGATCGCTTCCCTGGAAGGCTGAGATCGAAGCGGTGGCAGACTAGGTAATTTTATCCCGTAGAAGGGGTAGTTCAGTCCTCTTCAGCCAACTTATATAGTCACATATTCACGGCTAGGTTAAAAACTTCCCCAGCGGTGAAAACCCTAGCCGCCTCATACCATGCTCACGTTTCCTCCTCTTCCCTTTCCGCCGCCATCTGAGATCCACCTGCTCTGCATCCTTCTCCTCCCTCGTCTCTCACCGTGACCACGGTGGCGCCACTACAGCGCTCGTTCCTCGCCTCCTCGGCGGCGCTCGGCAAGAGGAGCTCGACCACCGCTGCAGGGAAGGGCGCCCACTGTACCCGTCATCTCCATCCTCTATCTCGTCACGAGGGCTGGCAGAAGCACGGATGGGCCGTCTTTGAGGTGGATCCACACTTCCCTCGGATGAGGCTGTCTCCTCCATCACAGATCCCGTTGCGAGGCAAGGGCCGCGGCGCCTTGGAGAAGGCATCGAAGGAGGGTGTTGTTACCATGTACTGTGCGTCTCTCCCTATCTCTCTCTCAGCTTGCATCATTCTAAATGACCTAAACTGCAGTGTATATAAAGGAAAAAACGTACAATGATTCTCAGTCCACCATATGCAAAATGATTATAAAAAGTACATTTAATTGAGCAAAAATTATAAATGTTCAGTTCAGCCTTGAAAAGAAGACGTGTACTTCATTCTTTCGCACTAGATGTGCTCTCTTTCAATTTGACTGTTCGTGTCTAATTGACTTTGAATCTTGTTTTCCTGTAGGTTGCTTGTTCTTGTCGTTGCTGCAACGGATCAGTTGTTGCGGTGGTTCATCTTTGGGTAGGACTTCATTTTGCCTTCTAGCTGTCGTTTTCTAATTGCCTTTGTTGCGGCCTGGTCCTTGGCACGCAGGTCTTGCTTCTATTGGTAGATACCCTCATGTGTGTCCCTTATTTTGTTAGTGCCTTGCTATTCAGGAGAGCATTAGATTCAGAAATATTTTTTATAAAGTATGTCTTCGTTATCATGGAGAGGTTTAGTCTGGGACAGAGTGCGGACACTATGCATATTGCTCACAAAACTTTATTTCTTTCGTCGTTCAATAGAACAATTTTGTTTTGTGATTTTCGTTCATGTGTACAAGCTGGATTGTATATGTAGATTTTTGTTTATGCAAGAGCTTTTGATTTACATTCATTAAATCATATTATCCTCATCTGCAACAGAATCATTTACCCAACTTATTGTTCTAACATCTTGGAAATTTTCTACTGCACATTCTCGTGCTTAAATTTTATTGTCCAGATGCATGTTCACATCCTTGTTCTGCCCGAGCCTGTCGCCTCGCCTGAAACCCTCTGCTGCAGCCTATCATTTACTATCATCGACTATCTCCTCTAGCCGTCGTCGTTCAACCCCATCCAACCCTGCTGTCAAGGTTAACGTCACATTTCAGTAGTTATTTTGTGTATGTGCTATGTGTGCAATCACCTGCATATGTGCTGTGAGTTTAGACCTTTGAGGTGTTTGTTCAACAAACTTGCAGACTTGCAGGGTTAAAGCTGGTTCCATCATGTTCTCGATGATTCGCCTTTCATCTCCAGGGTGAAATGTAAGCTAGGTCATGGCCATTTATCTCTCCCTACTTTGTTATGCTATTGCACTGTAAGTATTCAGAGTGAGAGCCCCTCTTTGAAATTCACGTTTTGCTTCTACCACTCTCTGGATTTCAGAGTGAGAGCCCCTCTTTGGCAAATGATGTGCATACATACTTTTCTAGGTTAATATCAAGTAGTCTTCCTAAGTATATGGTAGATGATAACAGTCCTGTTTATGAATATATATGCATTTTACCCTTCTCTAAACTAGGTATGGTCATGATATAGGGTAGAATATACACTGATCACAAATATGTTTGAATTTCTTATTCTTTTGCACAATTGTGTAGTAAACTGATCTGATATCTTTCACTTTTATTGTTATTCTACTTTGCAGAAACAAATAAGTATTGGTCCATTGATATTTAACATCACATTTAGTAGTGGTATAAAAATGTGGGTGCATGTCATTGATCAACATCTGTATTTCTCGGGCATATTAATTCGTACACTTATTGTTCATATTTTGGTGGAGTATATTGGGGTGATGGTACATGGCATCCGTATTTATTACTACTATTTAGGTATTCAAAATCATAAATTAAAAGGTATTCTGAAAATTAATCATAGTTGTAATGTACTCTTTATAATTGTTTGTGTTCCCTCTGTTTAATCGACGTAATAAATTTGGTCTCCTACCTCTCGACATGTTTTCGTTGTAGTGGATACACTTGGATTCTTGTCTCTTATCTACAAGAACTGACTTCAAGTATATCTCCAAGAACAACAATCCTGCAAAGTAAATGATTAATTTCACTTCCAGTGGATAAACAAATAAAGTGAAAGGAAAGTTTCCATGTCACAATCATGACTATAGCTGGAAGCCGATGGATAATTGTCATGTCCCAAAATGTTAGTTTCACAGATCAAGTATGTATATTCCTTATTTTGAGCGACCACTGCACACTCCTAAATTGCTGGTTTCAGATTGTACAACAAAGACAAATATGTGCCTGAAACTTCTTTGGTTGGAATTAGTAGTCTTGGTGCTTTCCTAATTTATTGATTACCACAGATGGCAGTATCATTTTAGGTTGCCACCTCTATAAATTATAGAGTAATGATGCATGGTAGTAAGTTCGCTGACCAACCATGCATATATTTTAGTGCACTCATTATTATAGAAATGACTGATGGCATGTTTTGTCCTGCAGGAGAATCTACTTATATCAATATATTATTACAAGGTAACACTTATTTTATTGTGCTCAGAGCCTTTCTTCGTTGAAACTACTCATAATCATGACCATATTGAATATACAGATAATATTTTGGATATTGGACATTTAGCTGGAATATTTCCTAATTTTGATCGGACTCCCAAAAAAATTATGCACTAAGCAGGCACCATGTACTACTGCACTATATTTTTTTCTAGAATTATTTCTTGTCTTCTCAGATATATATTAGAATGCATTCAGTGGAATTCGTGTGTAGTTGCTTCAAGTTAAAGTTTTCTCAATTGTTTTTAGTTCTACCCTGCCCACCATTTCTATAAAAATAAACAAATTCTCTGTTTATGCTCGACTGACATTTTTCCTTTTGGTTGTGTATATGTCTATATCTGAAGGATTATGCTTTCTCTATTTGATTTAGATACTTATTTTCATTCTATCAAGTATATGTGAAGATTCTTATGAGAACTTAGTTGTCCATTATCCTCTATCATATATTTCCATCCGTGTTTGACTAATTTTTTGATGGTCATGGTCTATCATCCATCTTGGTAAAGAATCGGTAAATTATTTATCTGCTTGATGGTACACAACGACTACGATTTCACTTGACATGAAGGATGAGAGAAAAATGTAAAGGATAAATTGATGATCTGCCCAGTGTCTATGTTGACTTTCCAACATAGGTATGTGCACATATCAAGATAATTTTAGCCATCTTTTTCTTCTTCTTCTCAAATGCTCGTATGGTAGTTTGTCATTTAGTTTAAACCTATTCAGTTACAAGCACATCTAATCTAACCAGATTCGATAGCCTAACCATATAGCATCAGTAAATTTACATATGCAAATAGGACCAGTGAAGTGAATAGCATGTTTTCTGTTTGGCTCATGTATAGCTTATGCTTTTCTTCTGGAAATTTTTATGTATGTTTTGTGTGGAATAATGTTTCATGTATACTATATATGAGGAGTTAGTGTCAGGTCCTGCAGGATCATTTTCACCTTTATGAAGGTCATTTAAGTTGTCATTTTGCGTGATGAGGATGGATTTATCCTCATTCCTAAGCATCCTAAGAAATGCCGTTATTTACTCTGTATTTTAATTGTTAATATTTTATTTGTAGGCCATGAGTACATAATGCTTAATTTCACCTCGATTTCTCTTATTTTCCATCTCCACAATTGGTGTTGTTAAGCTGATGAGAACAGAAAGCAATGTAGCAGGAATAATTGAAATTGGCTCATTAATTTTGGAAGCCAAGTTCAGGTTCCATTGCTTTGGTCATACTATTTTGTAACTATATATCAGAAGAAAAGGGTACTGGTAAGAACATAAAGGAGCTCATTCCTACCTTCTAAGAAATTATGTAATTGACCATTCACATTGGTTGTAGGTCCTTGCTGATTTACATCTGAACTTGGGCCAGCTGATTTACATGTAGTTGAGCATGCATTTGAAGTCCGATGGAGTTGGGTGATTTCATTGTGCCTTAGATCGCAAAGCTGGAATCTGTCGAGACACAAGGAAGAAGTAACACTAGTACACTACACATAAGAACAACATCACACAGAGGCAACACTGTTTGCCATGCGTTCAACTTCCTTTCGGATTTATTTTCTTGTACTCAATGACGTGACACGATCCACATGTTGTGTGTGCAATCCCACATAATTATGAGCCCAGGAGTTAGAATCTGAAACGCGAAGAAAGAGAAACTCGATCACAACGTGAACCCGACACTAATGAACATCTTTTAGACTGAACAATGCGGAGCTGACATTGAAACTTTCATGGAGAGTCGTTGTGGTCGTCCTCTTGGTTTGCAGTTCCACAATAAGTCCGGGAATCTATACATAGCCCGACGCGTAGAAGGCGCTCATGGTGGTTGGGCCTGGTGGCGGGGAGGCCAAGGTATTGGCCAATGAGCTTGACGGAATACCTTTTCGCTTCACCAACGGTGTGGACGTCGATCAGATTATTGGCAAAGTCTATTTGACGGATAGCTCTATGAACTATTACAGATCACGACATGAGGAGGTCACCAGGAGCGGAGACATAACAGGGCGTCTCATGGTAAACAAACTACGTTACGTCGACAGCCAAGTCCCCTCATCTGAACACAGGATTCAGCTTCGCACTGGAACGTTGTAGCCACATCGTACGGTGGGTAAACATGAGCTGCAGCTCGGCAAATGGAGAGGCGGGATGGGTGGACTCGTACCACTGAAGAGCAACGATTGGGACAACTATCAGGTGGGAAAATATACATGTATTTGTTTTCCTCCAATATTTTAGATATACTAAAGCTAGATTAAGAGTGAAGCAAGTCTAAATCCATATTTTTTACGTTCTAAGAGGCTTGAGTATATATACGATTTCTATGCATCTCATGTCTTTGTTAGCTTCTGATCATGAGATATGTGTTGCCAATACATTCAAGAATTGCATTTCATTATCATGCCTTTTTTATCATGTGACTAGACTACCCAATCATGCCTTTTGAATCTGTGATTGTCTATATCATGCCTTTTGAATCATGTGATTGTAGTACAAAATCATGAGGAAATTTTGCGGGGCATCATGACATAGGAGGGGAGGTGTATCATTTGGATGATCCAACGGTTGAAATTGCATGGAGTTTACTTAAGCCCAAGGGCATAATGGTCAAAGAAAAAAAGGCC
The DNA here is from genome assembly GCA_950022295.1 of Bromus sterilis. Taxonomy (NCBI): domain Eukaryota; kingdom Viridiplantae; phylum Streptophyta; class Magnoliopsida; order Poales; family Poaceae; genus Bromus; species Bromus sterilis. The sequence continues at coordinate 296,894,109 of OX465601.1, read as the reverse complement.
ATAAAAAAATCAATGCAAAGGTCAATATGATCCAAAATTTATCGAATATGCCCCTCGGGTCTCCACATGATACACGTGATGTCTTCGTATCATATGCGGATCTAGACCGTCCAATCTGATCCGATGGACGGTCCATATTCACTTGACGCACAGTAAAGAGACACAACATCATATGACCATCCTACTTGCATGTTTCAGTTTATATTCCCTTGTGAAAAGAAAGTGAAGGGAAATATTGTGTTTTCGTTGAAGTGAACTAACATCAAAAGAATGACCGTACCAGTTGTTTTTGGATATTCACGGAGCGCAAGGCCGAGGTGGTCGCGCGGCGGCACCTTGCTTATGCGGATCTCCCGACGGCATCTACATATCTTGGCGGACCGGCAGACTCCAACGCCACAAGCCAAGGTGCATGCATGCTGGCACATGGAGGATAGAGGCCTCGACGATCTTCATCAAATCTTCAGCAGCCCAGGACTTGAACACGGGAATGAGCCGGTTTCTCCAACAATCATGACATTGACGCGGCCATCAAAACTATACCATGTGTCCATGTGTGCACCCGTGTATCGTTGACTGCGCCCAAACCTGTATCAACATCACTACATCGAACCGGTATTAGCGACCATGGGAGTCCAGCGACCTAGATCCAGATCAATTCCAACGGCAAGCCAAGGTACAAACGATATCTTCGACATCATCTACATTGACTGATCTGCACCGAGCGATCTTCATTGACCCCGCCACATCATCGAGCTGTACGACTACACATCAAGCCAATAGAAACATCTTAGTCCAGCATATCTATGAGAAGTGAACATATGCATCATCCACACGCCAGGCCGGTGTGGAAAGAGATGCAATTTTTTTATCGACTTCTCTAGCAAGACACGACATCGACATCAACATTCATCGCTGCAAGGGACGCCTGCAAGCGACATCTCAACGTCGACACGCCGCTGCAATGCCATCGCCGACATATCATTGCCAAGGTCTTCATCAACGTGGTCTTCATTAGCATCATCGTCAATACACCGCCGCCGGCTAGTCCACAAGATGGACATTATATAGCATCCTCTGACAGACTTTCTGCAAGACACGACCTCGACGACGGCAAGACCGCGTCATCTTCGACGGCACGACTGCATCGACACGGCGTCACAATAGTGACGACCCCTTCACGGACACACGGTCCTAGCAAAACCGATGTGTGTGTTAAAATATGTGTGCCGAATATTATGTGTCCGAGTTGTGCTACAGTTGGATTTGTAATTAGCGGAGGGTTAGGTGTTTGAGTCGAACACATGTAACCGGGGCCTATTATATAAAGGCACCGTGGGGTAGAAAAAAAACTAGACACAAATGTGAGGATGCTTGGTGTGTCGTACAGGCCAACTGCACGAACAGCATCACGGAGCTTGGGCAACCCCTTGGAGATATCCAAGCGGACCGTATTGGAGTAGCTGGCCTCTATGGGCATATAAACAAAGTGCGGCCCTTCCACTAACGTTAGCCATGGACCTAGCGCTTGTGTGGGCTTGTCTTTGCACTATCCTCATCGGCAGCCGTCGAGGCACGGAAGCTCATGGTTGTGATACGTATGACGTCCAAATGGAAGGTAGAGTCTCCTCCTGCGGCGTTGGTTCAAGGTCCTATGGTGGTGTAGACATGAGCTCCAGCTCAGCAAAGGGAGTGGCAAGGCGGATGGACTCCAACCACTAAAGTGCAAGATGGATAAACGGATTAAGCGGAAGAGAATACATGGATTTGTTTTCCTCCAATATCTTAGATATAGTGAAGCTGAATAAAGACTAATGAGGAAAGAAAATCTGAAAACATATCAGACTCGCTTCACATCCTAAGACAGTGGAGTATATATAGGCAAATTTTATGCATCTCATGTATTATTTGTTACTATAGGTCTTTTTAAGAATAAATTAAATTAAATATATAGTAAGCTTGGGATATGCGTTGAGCAAAGTCATCCAAAAAATGTACATTGTGTCTTCTCAATCACAATTCACGTGTGATTGGACTACATTGGTTTGCAAATAGCTGAAGAGTATGCTATTTTGAATGATCCAAAGCTAATCTCAATCACAATTCACCTGTGATATAGTAGTTTTGAATGATCCAAAGTAACCAATTTATTCCAAGTAGCTGAAGAGTATGCTGCATGGTGTTGGGTATTAGTGTACTTATAGTGTGGTAAAAGTGTGATGGCCACAAAGTGAGAACTGGACGTAGCTAGATGCGATGGAAGAAGCAGTCCCTGATACCATATCTATATCTATACCACTATTGTAGGAATAACTTTGAATATCGGTCGTTGGATGAAGTCGATCCAATGGTTGAGATGTGGCAAATCCGAGTAGTCTTGGCCGTTGGATATTCTCTCTATCACATTAGATTTTGCCACGTGTACCAAACCAGAAGGTTCCACACTTCTGCTTATTCACAAACCTGTAAACAACGATACTTATCCTTCTTTCTAGACTCTGCCATATTTTAATTCTTCAAGTATTTCTCTGTTAAAAAATAACCAGTCATGTTTGTTTCACATACACTTCTCATTTGTTCTAGAAACTTCCATAGTTAATTTTTTCATGTGCTTTTCTTTGAATTGATATCTATTTTTATTATATTTTGTTCTGTTTTGATTCAAAGCTAATACAACATCTTCCCAAAGTCCGACTTTCTTTGCAATTGATTACTCAACTGTTTTTATGTATTTCACATAAGTTTTCATCAAATATTATGTCGTTGTAGTTTTATTTTGAATGAGATGGGTGATGATCTTAAATTTTATTTTGTGATTCTAAATGTATATGTTTGCTTATTATAATGTGGTATAATGATATCTGGTCACACTTCACTCTCACGTGCAAGGCACGTGTAACTTACTAGTAAAAAGAGGTTGAAGCGTATACAACTTGCAGGGACATGTGCGGGTTTGATCTTGCATTAGCTATATAGATTTACATCAATCTAAGTACCAGAATCATACTGGTACAACAAACACTATATATGCTCTCGGGCCCGCTACCTATCATAACAAAATATTTAACATATCCTATATGCTCACGGACCCGCTACCTATCATAACACAATATTTAACATATCCTATATGCACTCTTCTCATTGGCGCAGAAGGTTATGTTTCCGCATGGCGTCCAAACGCCAAGAACAACCTCGATGGCATGCTCATCGCGGCGAGGTGAGCTCTGGGCTGCCCTTTTTCATTTTCCTAGTCAAAATTATGCACATGTCTTTTTTCTTAGAATTGCAATCTCTGCAAATTACAAGTTGATAGAACATAAATTTCAAAAAAAAAGTCGATAGAACATAATGTATCAAGTAGAGATAGAAATGATTCATTAGCTCTTTATAAGCACTTGCTTTTATAATTCTCTCCTCTTACATATAAATTGTCATAAATGACGCGGACTTTTATGTCTGGTATTACATATAGATGTCACAAATTCTAGACAAGTACTTATTACATATAGATGTCATAGAGTATTACAAGTCATCATCCACCTCAAAAGGCTCAATTGGGTACACTGTGTTCTTCAATATTCCGCATAACCCATCGGGCGATTTGTGCCCTTGCCCGCGCTCCAATCTGTAGTAGCCCACCTCCCCGCGCTGGAATCCCCACGAGTTCTTGAGAATCCAATACTTTGGAGTATTGATCCTTCCTCTGTATGGATCAAACCCGCGCGTCGTCTCATATCCTACCACGAGGACTTGGTGGTCAGGGTTACTCCCGCAGGGCCCTCTAAAAACTTGTCCGGCTATGTAACTTTCTTCCCAACTTCTGGTATCAAACGGCCACCACCACAGGCTGCCGTGCAACAGCCTGCAGAAGGGCCGTTTCTAGAATCAGCCTGGGCTCTAATTTTTGATTGCAAGGTAGCATGGTGGTATAGACATGACCTCCCGCTTGGTAAAGAGAGTGGCGGGGTAGACGGGACAGATGAAGGGTACATGTATTTGTTTTTATCCAATATTTCAGATATAGTGAAGCTAGATAAAGACTAAAGAGATAAAAAAAATTGATTACATACCACACTCGCTTTGCAACTTAAGACAATTGGAGTATATATAGGGGATTTCTATGCATCTCTTATATTTGTTAGCTCTTTCTAGAATAAATAAATAAACTATGAGCATGAGATATGCACTGAGCAGGTCATTCAAAATTTGTCTATCACGTCTTATTAACCAGATGTGATTGGATCGGACTACAAAATCGTGTGACCATCATATATGTTCATGCCTAGTTTATGATCTTGTGCCAGAAAATAAGTGAAGGGAAATATTATGTTTTTTTGTTTGATTTTTGCAAAGGAGGTTGAAACCCTCGGCCTCTGCATCCAGTCATCTTCGTTTTATTATTTAACAAATGTTGACAAAACAAATACATAGGTCAATCGAAAACCTTCATGACGATCTCCGCGAACCCTATAAGTTTGACGATGTGACCTGACCTCACATCAACCCACAACATGTAATTAGGTGGCCTCACCAAGAAAACCAAGGGCTAGCCGAGAGCATCAACCGGTTTATCAGGCCATTCGCATGCACCACATGCGCACGCTTTAAATTTGTAGCCATCATTTTCTGGTGTTCCACCTTCAGGATGGATCAACACATTCACCATGCCAGGTCTTTCTGTCGTGGACTTCATTATGACACCATAGAACGTCACCATCAACATATGTTAAACGTAATTGTTTGAGTACAGAATGAATTTTCTTACCAAGTAAACGTAATACAACACTAGCACAGAACATCTACAACATTTTAATGCATCAACCATGTTACAGAACCACTGTTGTCCCTGTCTCGACGTCGAGTGCTTTCCAACGACAGTGATGATCAACGACGGCGACGATCTTGTACACAATCAGGCAATAGCTTCCGGCAAGATTTAATTCCAACAACCACCAGCTCTGGGTGTCGACCTTAACACCATCCCATCAATCAGGTATGTTCGACAAAGCAATTCTCAGTTCAAAGCATTTCATCTGCTGCTGACCCGGCCAACAGGATTTTTGCAAGGTTTTCCCTGCAGTTCCGCCCACTCCCATCAATGAATGACCTTCCGTCCAGGGAAAATGCAGATGGATGGAGTTGCGACGACGGCCTCTTCGAGACACACGGCGACCTTTGTATCTACTCGAGCTCTCCTGCTGCGTGTGGCTCTCAGCGCGCTACAACCACGCGCAAATTTGAGCCTGTCTGCGTGCACGGCCTGTTGGATCTTCCAGTCTCCCTTAATTAGATCCAGACAGACAAACAATACAAAGATTGCGGTAAAATTGATCCACAATTGCAGCAAAAAAACTTTGAGTATTTTTTTTCTTTATTTTTTAGCACCATTGCAGTAGGACTTATTATGTTAATGTGTTACATCAGTCCAAGTCCATTCATCATGAAAGTTGTGCGAAACATGGAAACTGACTCAGTTTTTAGAACGAAGGCTCAAGACGAACTCATGGTGGCCCAGTCGAGCTTGGGAGCATCAACAGAGCTCACATATGTTTGCTTCCCAACTTTGACGGCATCCCTATCGGCCTACCCCTGGTGAGTTTCCTCTGATGTCACTCCCAAACTGTCCAATGAGGCTTATTTGCAAAGCTCCCACGTTAGGGATCAAGACAATCAACGTGCAGGTTTGGTCTATCATGCAGGTCTTCTGGATTAATTGCAGTAAAGAGCATCACTGAGAACTTCGTACTCGCGACAGAAGTTGTGCAAAAGTTATTTGCGAGGAAGGCACCCACTATTGTCTTGAAAATTGGATTGACAAAGGTGTTTCATTCAATCAACTCGCAAGATCTGCAATGGATCACGGTTGGAGGCAATTTTTGCCTCGTCCAAGTTCGCAAATATGCATAGTAGGGTGTCGGGGCATTGGATTGACTACAAGTGTGGGCTCCGGGAGGGAGACCACCTCTCGTTGTATATGCTTATCTATGTGGCAGATGTGTTGTAGCTGCTGGTCAAAAAAGATCGGGAGCTCACTCACCCTGTGTTGATTACGTCGGCCCCTTGCCCGGTGTTGCAGCATGTCGATGAGATTTTGATCTTGGTTTGGGTTAGCGATCACAGTGCTACCTCTCCCAACATATCATGGGATCCATCATAAATCCATATCCATGAGCATTCGTGTGGGAACTTTGATTCCGATGGCCCCATCAGGCCGCACCTCCGAGCGTTGTTTTCAAATGCTATCGATTTGGGTGCGAGGGTCTTCTTTATCATGAATGTTGGGTTCATGTTGCGCTGGTACAACAGCAGACAAGCGTCGAGGAGCGTGACCTCGCCTCTCTTATGGCGGCCCTGAACGGGTTCGAGCTGCAACCTCATCACAAATCTTGGACGCTCTCCAGGTGTGGGCAACCCGACGGGACGCTGGACTCCAACATAAGAAAATAAAGGTTGGGTAAGCTACGTATTAAGCTTCAAAAATATATTGAACTGTATTGAGCCTATCTTTAATTCTCATAATGCAGATTCGCCACTGCAAACCGGCATGAACCGCTAATAAAAAGAGGCATGACGAGAGAACGTGCATCTTACACTACCCTCACTCAAAATGCTTGCACGTGTCACATCAGTACGAACGCATACATTACTGTTTTTTAAGGGGAAATGCATGCATTATTCTAAGCAGAAAACAAACTACGTTACATCGATGAGATTAGCAAAGCCTAACACTCTGTTCAGGAAACGACATAGCTATGATATAGGATGGACGACGTACGCCTACGGTCCTGGCTACAACAGCGATATGTGCCGAACGTCCAAATATCGCATGGAAACTTTCAGTGAGAGTCGTTGTGGTCGGCCTCTTGGCTTGCAGTTCCATCATAAGTCCGGGAATCTATACATAGCCGATGCGTAGAAGGGGCTCATGGTGGTTGGGCCTGGTGGCGGGGAGGCCAAGGTATTGGCCAACGAACTTGACGGAATACCTTTTCGCTTCACCAAAGGTGTTGACGTAAAGTCTATTTCATGGATTGGGACAAATGTCAGGTGGGAAAAGATACATTTATTTGTTTCCCTCCAATATTTTAGATATACTAAAGCTAGATTAAGAGTGAAGAAAATCTGAATGCATATTTTTTGACGTTCTAAGAGGCTAAGGTATATATAGGATTTCTATGCATCTCATGTCTTTGTTAGCTTCTGATCATGGGATATGTGTTGCCAATACATTCAAGAATTGCATTTCATTATCATCCGTTTTTTTTATCACGTGACTAGACTATCGAATCATGCCTTTTGAATCATGTGATTGTCTATATCATGCCTTTACAATCATGTGATTGGAGTACAAAATCATGAGTAATTTTGCGGTTCATGCATCATGATACAGGGGAGGAGGTGTATCATTTGGATGATCCAACGGTTCAAATTGCATGGGGTTTACTTAAGCCCAAGGGCATACTGTATCATGATAAAAAAAATACTTAAGCCCAAGGGCATAACGGTTAAAGAAAAAAATATCATCCAAAAAAAATCGATGCAAAGGGTAATATCATCCAAAATTTATCGAATAGGCCCTTCGGGTCTCCACATGATACATGTGATGTCATCGTATCATATTCGGATCTAGACCGTCGTCCAATCTGATCCGATGGACGGTTCATATTCACTTGATGCTCCGCAAAGAGACTCAGTCTCATATCATATGACCATCCTACTTGCATGTTTCAGTTTATGTACCCTTGTGAAAAGAAAGTGAAGAGAAATATTGTGTTTTGTTTGAAGTGAACTCGCATCGAAAGAATGACCAGAAGTTTTTGGATTAGTCTGTAGATGAGCCGAAATTGCATTTGCAAATAGGTTGCTCTTGAATTTACCGGAGTGACCAACTTCATATAGTACGACTTATTATGCATATTGTGATTGTTATGTTCATACATACCATCGCTCCAAGTTCACTGCATCATGAAAACTGTGTGAAATGTTTTTCAAACAAATTTGTGTGAAATGTGAGAGCTGACTCATTGTTTAGAACAAAAGCTCAAGACGAGTTCATGATGGCTCGGCACAGCTTGAGAGCATCAACATAGCCCCCGTCGCTTTGGTCCTCTTCTGGCAGCATCCCTAATAACCCCGGTGGGTCTTGTCCGGTGTCACTCCATATTTGTCCAATGAAGCACCAAGGCTCCATCTGCAAATACGGTCTCTTCACTAGTAGAAAATAGCTCATCAGTACCGGTTCGGGAGGGCCTTTTGTACCGGGTTTTTAACCGGTACTAAAGGCCCGGTACTAAAGCCCCCCCGCCTTTGGTACCGGTTCCTTGCGAACCGGTATTAAAGGGGCCTCCACGTGGGCGTCCAGGAGTGCGCAGGCCAAAGGAGCTTTGGTACCGGTTTGCAATACGAACCGGTACCAAAGGTTAATTCAGGGTTTAGGTTTTTTAGGGGTTTAGGGGTATCGGATATCGCGTCGATGCTTAGGGAGGGGTTTAGGGGTATCGGACCGTTTCATATCGCGTCGATGCGCCTGCTACGTGTTTGGGTTTAGGTAGTACATGAAGATAAAATGTGATGCATAACAACTTGGTGCTTATAATATATAACACATGTAATTGCGATCGCAAATTAAGTAGTATACGTATGCATGAAGATCGATCTTCATGCATATATAGTAGTGGTACTCTCCGAGGCATACTATCTATTACATGTAGAATAGTGGTACTCGATCTCCGAGTCAAACTATATGTTACATGTACATCATTCATAGTGGAACTCTCCGAATGGCGGTATTACGTCCCGAAGGAAAAATCCCGCCAATTCATCGCCAATTGCTTTGAACCGTTCCTCGATTGAGATCTTGTCCCGCTTTCTTGCCAACTGTAAAAGAATGAGATACAAATGAATACATGAGCTATGTGTGTGTGTGTATATATATCAAATCACAATCAAACAATTATTACTGAAACTAAGCACAACTTATATATGATAACAAAATAAATTTGTGAATATTGTTTTCGTACCTCTTTATTCATTTCATTATTTGTTCTCTCGCTGACAATTTTATGGATGTTCTCGCAAACGTAGTATCCACATAGATTAGTCCCCTGTGGTTGTTGCCGGGATTTCTGTACAAGAATATAATTCAATTAAACAATAATCAAGTATGTTAAAGGTGTGTGGACCTAGGTAGTACTACTTACTTTGTTCAAACGCCATGTCAGCTTCGGTTTCCATTCATGGGACTTATCTTCCTTGATGAACGTTTCCCATACGCTGCCCGACAAAAGAAAATGCATAAAAAAGTTATCAATTAGTTGATATTAGGAAATTAACGAAAAATACCGATATGAATTAAAATTACATTTTGAGCATAAGAAAAGTCATCTTGTATTGTATAGGCTCTTTGTTAAGCGAGTCAAAGACTTCAACTTTTCCTTCGTACATATCGATAACGATAAGAATAAAGTGGAACCTGCGCACGTTTAAATATGCAGTGCCATATATATAAGTCATCAGTTAAAATTTGAACATCTCGTGAGAAAAATAGAAATGTCTTATAAGACAGTAACACTCACTTGAAGTTGTAAGGCCAAAGTATTATCTTTTTGTCACGTTGTCGCTTCAAAAACCTTAGCAAAGTCTTCGGTGTATCCCTGTTATAGATGGGATCCTCTATGGTTACTTCATGCATTGTATCCGGGTCAATGAACCCAATGTGCTTGATTTCATCCTTTTTGCATTCGAGCATCTTCGATCTGCAAAATATAGCGCACAAAAGATTATAATTTGCAGACAAAGAACGAGCTGAGCTAAATACTTCTCAAATTACATAAATAAATCACTTACAGACAATAGCAACTGATGATAGATTTGTCGAGGGCCCGGAGATTGTATAACTGAAAAAGATCGCTGAAGTCAACGCTCACAGAGTATTCTTGGAAGTAGTGCTCTTCCTTAACTCCAACCATGATACACTGGATCCCTCTCTTTATGGCACTACTGTACCACGTATGCAAATTACGCATACTTGTTGGTAGCTTCCTGAGATTCTCGACCAAATCTTTCCCTTCAACAAATTGATATGCTCCTTCATGTAAGGGGTAATCGATGGATTGTCGAGAACTTTCAACGGCCTTCTCGTCAAACACCATGAGAGGGGGGACCGATTGGACGGGTTGTTGTTCGAGCTGGTGCACTTGTTGTTTCCCTTTTTTCGTTGTGACACCCGATTGAGTGGGTTTTTTAGCCCTCATCATCTCGTCATACGACTTTTGTATAGAACGCCTATAGTCAGATGGCGGCGATGGTACAGGGTCATATAGATTCTCAACGGTACGCACAACTTTCACCGGATCTAGAGTCTTCTTAAAAGGGATCTCTAGCACTTTCTTAGCAAAAAAGGATTTCAGCTCGGACTTAGAGGTTTCCATGTTTTCCTCGATAGTTTTGTCCCAAGGTAACTTCTCAATAGGCAGCAGTGGTTTCTCCTTTCTAGGTCTCTTCCTAGGCGGTGTACCGTTCCGCTGAAAGGACGCTGTCTTACTCGGAGGATCTCGAGATGGCAGACTCACGCTGGGGTCCCTCTCAGGTAGATGTGGACTTTGCTGCTCATGTGGACTGCTACCAGGAGGAGTCGATGGCCTTTGCTGCTCATGTGGACCGCTACGAAGAGGAGTCGGTGGCCTTTCCTGCTCAGGTGGACTACGAGGAGTCGATGGCCTTTGCAAAAGGACGATGTGTTTCTTGGGCCATAGGGTGAAACCGTGCTTGACATCGGCCATTGTCTTCTCATCGTCACCTCTAGGAAAATCAAGCTCCAATGTTTCATAACCCGAAACAACTTCATCCACCCCGACACGAACACAGCCAGGTGGAATGGGCATATGATGGTGCGTTGCTCCATCTTCATTTGGGTAAACATAGCCGAACGCCACCTTAACGGACACGTTCCTGAATAACATATGTAGCTCGCAATCTGTCTTCTCCGTGACATAATCCACGGGGTAGCTTCCTCCACATCCGTCAAGATGCGAGGAACCCACACTGCTTCTTCGCTGAGATGGGGCGGCATCGACATGAGGATCATGAGGTTCCCTCTGATTTTTCTCAAGCGCCTCCACCCTATTTAACAATTCCGTTAACCTGTCTGACTCCTTCTTCTTTCGCGAATGGCTTCTATAAGTGTCAGCGCACTCCGGCCACGCTTCCTTCTTGTTGAGACCTGGGCGAGCTCGAACCCGTCCAACGTGTTCAGGATTGCCCAAAGCGAGTGTCAGCTCGTCATTCTCTCTATCGGGAATGTACTCTCCCTTTCTGACCTTTTCAATTGCATCTATAAGCTTCTTCGTGACTGCTTCAATTTTGCTCTTCCATTTCCCCTGCGCAACGATCTTCCCTGTCATTGGGTCCAACCCTGCCCCATGCGCGAACAACCAGAGCCTGGACCGGTCGGGCCAGTCCCATGTCTGTGGAGTGATTTCTGCATCCATCAGTTTATCTTCAAACGCTCTCCACTTTGGAATGGCAGTCTTGTAGCCACCTGACCCCAAATGATGGAAAAATTCCTTCTTTGAAGCATTTTTCTTATCTGTGACCGATCGGGACACATGAGTAGACGATTGCTTATACCTCTTAAATGCGGGCCAGTGATCTTTTATCTTCACTAGATTATCATTGAATACTAGATCTTCATGCTTATATTTCTCCCATAATTTTTTCTTCCATGTCTGGAATAGCGTGGCCATCTTCTTGAGAGTCCATTCCTTGAGTTTCTTCTTCTGGCCTTCCGTCATGTCTTCCGGTAGGCTGAGGCGTGTTAGTAGATTGTCGAAAATAAAATTTTCAACGCGTCGTTGACATAACTAGCTTCAGTCCCCGCGTTCTTCGGCTTATGCCACTCTTGAATGCTGATCGGTACATGGTCCCTAACAAGAACTCCAGCTTGATTTATTAATTTGCGGCAGTGCTCTTTCGGATGCACCGGTTCACCGTTATCATCAAATGCGATGAGGGCTAACCTACCCTCGCCCTTTAGCAATTGCGTCGGGCCTCGTTTTGTTTTAACAGACTTGCTCGATATTGATCCAGAAGGTTAAAAGAAAAATGATTCGTTAATAAGTGCAACACAAATAAATGAATGCATCTACTGATGAACATAGACTTGATACATAAATATACACCTCGCCAGAGTTTGTTATGGACACTTCATTCTCTCTTCTAATCTCTTCAGACTCAAATCCCTCACCGACATCGTTCAGAAATTGTGTGAGCTCAAAGTCATCTCCATCGGGTTCCGGCCCACGGGCACTCTCAAATATCATTCTCTGCACGGCTTCTTCTTGATCCTCATTTCGGACGAAGGTGTCGTCCTCCATAGCTCAATGTCACTACAAAATTAAGAAAACAATTAATTCATTCATCATGTCATGATCATAACAGATTGCTAGATGGATAACAATTGAAATGAAGAAAGCAATAACCCTAACCCTAACACTCGGCGCTCCTCTCGCTCTTCTCTCTATGTCGCAAGAGATACATGCACCACCTCCCTCTCGGACATGCCCTCGAGCCGCTGCTTGCCCTAGCCTCCCTCTCCCTATCACTTCCTGCCACTCGGCACTCCTCACGTCGGCGCCGCGCTAGCCGACGAACACCAACCGGACCAAAGGGTACAAGCGGCGTGAGCCGGTGGGCGGCCATGCCATCCAGTCGGGGGTCCTCAGCAGTTTAAAACTTGTTTAAAAGGCTTTATGATTAAAAGGCTTCTCATACTTTTATTGATCTTAAAAGAAATATATTTCTTTGCGAATTTAAAATAAGGGATTAAAATTATTTTCCCAAATCTAAAATCTTAAAATCTAAAAGGCTTTATGATTAAAAGGCTTCTCATACTTTTATTGATCTTAAAAGAAATATATTTCTTTGCCAATTTAAAATAAGGGATTAAAATTATTTTCCCAAATTATTTTCCCAAATCTTAAAAGAAATATATTTCTTTGCCAATCTCATACTTTTATATTTCTTTTATGAAATGTATTACTTATTGGTAAATAATAAATAAAGAATATATAATTTATGTAACACTTGTTCCTTTTTTCCTATGAATTTTATTTTAACATTTTTTAATTTTCAATTTTTTTACAAAACAAACATGCTCTAAATTCTTTATTTGCCAATTGCAAAGGGATTAAATTGATTTATACCATTTTTTTAATCTGTTTAATCCTTCGAATAAATTCAGAGATGAATATTATTATTTTGACTTATGAAATGTATTACTTATTAATAAATAATAAATAAAGAATATATAATTTATGTAACACATGTTCCTTTTTTCCTATGAATTTTATTTTAACATTTTTAAATTTCAATTTTTTTACAAAACAAACATGCTCTAAATTCTTTATTTGCCAATTCTAAGGAATTAAATTGATTTATACCATTTTTTTAATCTTTTTAATCCTTGGAATAAATTCAGAGATGAATATTATTATTTTGACTTATGAAATGTATTACTTATTGAAAATAATAAATAAAGAATATATAATTTATGTAACACTTGTTCCTTTTTTCCTATGAATTTTATTTTAACATTTTTAAATTTCAATTTTTTTACAAAACAAACATGCTCTAAGTAACTCCTATGACTAAGCATTACAATGACATCTCTTGAAAATACCTTCTTCGTGGTATTACTCTATGGTAGCTCACACATTTGTGAATTTTACAGTATTTAATCCGTGCATTTTCTGAATTCGAACCAATGGAACAAATCAAAGAGGGTTATGTCTACTTCATATTCATATTATTTGTAGCTATGTTTGGAATGGTTTTGCTGTTGTTTGTTGTTGTCAAAGGGGTGGCAAATGTAGTGTTCACCAGTACTAACCATCAGCAGAGGGCCGAAGCACACACACCTGCACCTACTCACAGCGCACGCACACTTCACACACGACCATGGCCAGAAGCTAGGGCGAGCGGGGGCATGGGGGCGAGAGGGAGCGCATGCATGCGGGAGTGCGGGCGAGCGCAGGACAGGGCACGCGGGCGCGCACACACGCACGGCTAGGCCATGGCCAGCAGCAACGACGATGGGCTCGATGGGTATAGGGGGAAACGGGGGGAGGGAGGCGGGGATGCTCACCGGAACAGCGACGGGCGTCCACGGGAGGGAGGGCGGCGGCGGTGAGCTTGCGCTAGCTCGCCGGCACGGCGACGGGCGTCCACCGGAGTGAGGCGGCGGCGGCGAGCTTCTCCTCGTGCGGGGGGCAGCGCGCGCAGTGTGAGAATTAGGGAAGAATGTGAGTAGAAAGTGGCTCGCGCGGGGTTATTTGGGGAGGAAATGACCTTTGGTACCGGTTCCAACGCCAAACCGGTACCAAAGGTCTTTCGTACCGGTTGTAGCGACGAACCGGTACCAAAGGTCCAGCCCTGGCGCCACCCCACCTGGCCGAAAACCTTTCGTACCGGTTCCTAACACGAACCGGTACGAAAGGCCCTTTTTCTTTTTCTTTTCTATTTCTTTTTCTTTTCTTTTCTGTTTCTTTCTCTTTTTCTTTTCTTTTCTTTTCTGTTTCTTTTTCTATTTCTTTCTGTTTTCTATTTCTTTATTTTTCTATTTCTATTTCTTTTTTTCTGTTTCTTTCTCTTTTTCTTTTTCTTTTCTTTTCTGTTTCTTTTTCTATTTATTTCTCTTTTCTATTTCTTTTTCTTTTCTTTTCTGTTTCTTTCTCTTTTTCTTTTCTTTTCTTTTCTGTTTCTTTTTCTATTTCTTTCTGTTTTCTATTTCTTTATTTTTCTATTTCTATTTCTTTTTTTCTGTTTCTTTCTCTTTTTCTTTTTCTTTTCTTTTCTGTTTCTTTTTCTATTTATTTCTCTTTTCTATTTCTTTTTCTTTTCTTTTCTGTTTCTTTCTCTTTTTCTTTTCTGTTTCTTTTTCTATTTCTTTCTGTTTTCTATTTCTTTATTTTTTTATTTCTATTTCTTTTTTTTGTTTCTTTCTCTTTTTCTTTTTTTTTCTTTTCTGTTTCTTTTTCTATTTATTTCTCTTTTCTATTTCTTTTTCTTTTCTTTTCTGTTTCTTTCTCTTTTTCCTTTCTTTTCTTTTCTGTTTCTTTTTCTATTTCTTTCTGTTTTCTATTTCTTTATTTTTCTATTTCTATTTCTTTTTTTCTGTTTCTTTCTCTTTTACTTTTTATTTTCTTTTCTATTTCTTTCTCTTTTCTTTCTCTTTTTTTGTATTTCTTTTGTATTTCTTTTTCTCCAACACTTGTGCACATGCACTTTTTTCACCCCTGCCCCTTGTCCTTTCTCTCTCTTTTTCGCTCTTTTTCTCTGGATGTGCGGGAATAAAATTTTATTACGATTGAACTCGAATTAAAGTACATAGCTCAACTGAAAATTAAGATACAGCGACGCGGCAAACTGAAAACATTCAACAAACTTAACATCTCAAACCTAGAACATAAAAAACTACTCCTCCTCGTCGTCGGATAAATTGTCTTCGGTGTCGGAGCTGATGTCATCCTCCAGCGCTATCCAGTGGGGGTCACCGAGGGGCCAGTTGGCGGAGCCTCTCGCAAGTTCCTCCTCCGCCATCGCCTTGGCCGCCCGTTGCTCCTCCCGCCATTCATGATGCTCCTGTCGCCGCTCCGCGCTCTCGGCCGCCAGCCTCGTCCAGTGTTCCGCCTCCTCCGAGGCTTCACGGGGATGGATCGCGTACCAATCCTGCACGGCACGCTGGTCCTGCTCCGAGGTGAGGCCGAGCACCGCTCGTCGACAATGGAGGCGGTGGTCCTCTTCAGTGAGGAGGAGCGGCGGATCTGCAATGTCCTCTGCCTCTTCCAAGCTGCGACAGTGGCGGTTATTCATCTCCGCGCGCGGGCGGCCGAGCCTCCACGCCGCAACGTCGTACGCGCGGGCGGCTAAATATGCATGCCAGAACCTGCCGAGACACACACGCTCGTTGTTGGCGCAAGTGATCACCGCCATGAATGTGTCGTCCGAGCGCTCGCGGACGCCGTGGTAGCTTGGTCGGCGGCGGCGAGGCAGCATGGTGGCGGTGGCGCGGAAGGGGAAAGAACTAGTGACGACTGGCGTTGCGTGGAGTCCTCTTCCATGCGCTTTTAACCGTACACGATTTTGAATCCAACCAATCAGGAAGAAGCACACGGATCGCGTGTTTCTTTCAAGCGCTTGTGAGTCGTTGGATCAGGCTTCTGAGCCGTTGGATCCGACCAATCAGGAAGAAGCACATGGAATAAAATTTTATTACGATTGAACTCGAATTAAAGTACATAGCTCAACTGAAAATTAAGATACACATGGCTAGATTCGAATGTTGGAGTCGCCGATCTCGCGGTGATTTCCATATCTTACATACAGTAACATCATTACACAAAAGTGATTTCCAAAGTTATGATCCCTATCTAGCTAGTCTTTTGAGTTTTCTTCGTGTGTTTCCCTTTCTTCTGATTGCGACGCAACCATGGACAATCTTCATTATTTAAGATGATGCTTGGGTCAGTTTTTACCTTGAAGGGTGGAATATCATCAAACTTATTATAATCTTCTGACATGTCTGTCTTGTCCTCTACTCCCACGATTTTTATTTTTCCTGAAAGAACTATGTGGCGCTTTGGCTCATCATATGATGTGTACTCTTGCCTTTCTTTTCTTTTTTTCGGTTTGGTAGACATGTCCTTCACATAAAAAACCTGAGCCACTTCACTGGCTAGGACGAATGGTTCGGTGTCGTACCCTAGATTCTTGAGATCCACTGTAGTCATTCCGTACTGCGGGTCTACCTGTACCCCGTCTTTATGGTTGAACCATTTGCACCGGAACAAAGGGACCTTGAAATTAGGTCCATAGTCAAGTTCCCATATCTCCTCTATGTACCCATAATATGTGACCTTCTTCCCGTTGCCCTTTGCTGCATCAAAGCGGACACCACTGTTTTGGTTGGTGCTCTTTTTATCTTGGGAGAACGTGTAAAATGTATTCCCATTAATCTCGTACCCTTGAAAAGTTGATATAGTCGAAGATGGTTGCTTGGCCAACAAGTATAGTTGTGCTTCATCAGTGACATTCATTAGACGATTTTGCAACCAACCGCCAAAAGTCTTCATGTGTTCTCCATCAATCCAATCTTCACGTTGCTCCGGGTATTCGGAGCGTAAGATATCCTTGTGTTCCACTATGTACGGAGCCACCAAGATAGAATTATGTAGAACTGTGTAGTGTGCTTGAGTGAAAGAATGTCCGTCCATACACGTTGTTGCTTTCTTCCCTAGCGTGCCGTTTCCACCCAGTCTCCCCTCATAGCGCGATTCAGTAACACCGATCGGCTTAAGGTCAGGAATAAATTCAACACAAAACTCAATGACCTCCTCTGTTCCATAGCCCTTGGAGATGCTTCCTTCTGGCCTAGCACGGTTATGAACGTACTTCTTTAAGACTCCCATGAATCTCTCAAAGGGAAATATGTTGTGTAGAAATACAGGACCGAGAATGCTAATCTCTTCGACCAGGTGAACTAGGAGATGTGTCATAATATTGAAGAAGGATGGTGGGAACACCAACTCGAAGCTGACTAGACATTGCACCACATCCTTCTGTAAATTTTGTAGAGTTAGTGGATTGATCACCTTCTGAGAAATTGCATTGAGGAACGCACATAGCTTGACAATGGGTACTCGAACATTTTCCGGCAGAAGCCCCCTCAATGCAACCGGAAGTAATTGTGTCATAATCACGTGGCAGTCATGAGACTTTAGGTTTTGAAACTTTTTCTCTGACATGTTTATTATCCCCTTTATATTCGACGAGAAGCCAGACGGGACCTTGATGCTACTCAGTACTTCAAAAAAGATCTCCTTCTCTTCTTTGGTAAGAGCGTAGCTGGCAGGACCTTGATACTTCTCTGGATTCAGGTTGTTTCCTTCGTGGATACTTTGCTGGTCTTGCCGTGCATCCGGTGTATCTTTTGTCTTCCCATACACGCACAAGAAGTTTAGCAGGTTCACACAAAGAATTTCCGTCACGTGCATCACGTCGATTGCCGAGTGAACCTCTAGGAATTTCCAGTAGGGTAGCTCCCAGAATATAGACTTCTTCTTCCACATGGGTACGTGTCCGTCAACATCATGCGGAACAGATTGTCCGCCAGGACCCTTTCAAAAGATCACTTTTAAATCCTTGACCATATCATATATAACATCCCCAGTTGGGCGGGTAGGCTTCGTTCGGTTATCTGCCTCACCTCTGAAATGCTTTCCTCTCTTTCTTACGTGATGTTGTTTTGGAAGAAATCGACGATGCCCTAGGTACACATTCTTGTTTCCCAAATATATAGTGTCAGTCTCACCGAAACAGTGTGTGCATGCATTGTATCCCTTGTTTGACTGCCCTGAAATGTTAATAAGAGCAGGCCAATCATTGATGGTTACAAAAAGCAAGGCATGCAGGTCAAATTCCTCCTTTTTGTGCTCATCCCACACACGTACACCTTCTTCACGCCACAACTGTAAAAGTTCTTCAACCAATGGCCTCAGGTACACATCAATGTCGTTGCCTGGTTGCCTCGGGCCTTGGATGAGCACTGGCATCATAATGAACTTCCGCTTCATGCACACCCAAGGAAGAAGGTTATAGATACATAGAGTCACTGGCCAGGTGCTATGACTGGAGCTCTGCTCCCCGAAAGGATTAAAACCATCTGTACTTAGACCAAGTTTTAAGTTCCTTGCGTCATCTGAAAATGACTTGAACTTTCTGTCGATTTTTCTCCACTGTGACCCGTCAGCGGGGTGTCTTGGCATCACATCATTCTTACGGTCCTCTTTGTGCCATCGCAACAACTCGGCATGCTCTTTGTTTTGGAGCAAACGTTTGAACCGTGGTATTATAGGAGCATACCACATCACCTTCGCAGGAACCCTCTTCCTGGGGGTGGACTCGCCCTCAACATCGCCAGGGTCATCTCGCCTGATCTTATACCTCAGTGCACCACATACCGGGCATGCATTCAAATTCTCGTACTCCTTGCGGTAGAGGATGCAGTCATTGATGCATGCATGTATCTTCTGCACCTCTAATCCTAGAGGGCAGACAACCTTCTTTGCTTCGTACGTACTAGAGGGCAATACGTTCTCCCCTGGAAGCATCTTCTTTATTATTTTCAGCAACTTTTCAAATCCCTTGTCAGTAGTACCATTCTCTGCCTTCCATTGCAGCAATTCCAGCGTGGTACCCAGCTTTTTCTGGCCATCTTCGCAATTTGGGTACAACAGTTTGTTGTGATCCTCTAACATTTTCTCCAACTTCAACCTCTCCTTTTCACTTTCGCAGTTTATCTTCGCATCAAAAATGGACCGACCCAAATCGTCATCGGGGTCATCAAAAATCGGGTCATCAAAAATGGGCTCTTCTTCAGCTTCGTCTTCCCCCATTCTACTATCACCGTCTTCAGTGAAAATACGATAGTTGTCGCTATCCTCTTCTTCTTCGTTGTCTTCCAATATAACCCCCCTTTCTCCGTGCTTGGTCCAACAATTATAGCTGGGCATGAAACCGTTCTCCAGCAGGTGGACGTGAATGGTCTTTGAGGTAGAGTAATCCTTCATATTCTTACAGGAACTACATGGACAATAGATGAAACCATTCGTCCGGTTGTTTGCCTCAGCCACGCTGAGAAAATAATGCATGCCTTTAATGAAGTCGGGATGGCACCGGTCACCGTACATCCATTGCCGACTCATCTGCATTATATATGTATATCAAAAATCATTAATTAGATGTCGTTAATCTTGTTAAAATGGTGGACAAAAAATGAAAATTGGTTGGAGTGTGAGAGGTGCAAGAAATTTAGAAATGTGAGAGAGAGAGGAAGAAATGAAGGATGAATCGGGTGGGCATGGGACAGGGATGAATCGGGTGGGCATGAGCTAAATTAGTACCGGTTCTCCACATGAACCGGTACCACAGCCCTGGCCCTACCCGGGTCTGAATCCCACCAATCAGGAAGAAGTACACGGATCGCGTGTTTCTTTTAAGCGCTTGTGAGTCGTTGGATCCGGCTTGTGAGTCGTTGGATCTGGGAACCGGTCTGTACACAGTTAAGGTCTCGCGCTAGTACAGGTTTGTGCTAGCAACCAGGGCTAAAGAGGCACACGACTCCTATATATGTCCCACCTCTCGGACACTTGGTGTGTACGAATACAAATCATTCGGATTGGCCTGCATACGCCCAACGATGCATTTGATGTGCGGGCACTCATGAGCCACAGTTGGGCTGTATGCAGGCGAAACCGTGTGTTTTGTTGATATATCTAGAAATCCTTCAGTTCATCGACCAAATACAAATCATTCGGATTGGCCTGCATACGCCCAACGGTGCATTTGATGTGCGGGCACTCACGAGCCACAGTTAGGATGTATGCAGGCGAAACCGTGTGTTTTGTTGATATATCTAGAAATCGTTCAGTTCATCGACCAAATACAAATCATTCGGATTGGCCTGCATACGCCCAACGGTGCATTTGATGTGCGGGCACTCACGAGCCACAGTTGGGCTATATGCAGGCGAAACCGTGTGTTTTGTTGATATATCTAGAAATCCTTCAGTTCATCGAGACTTTTTGTGTCTTCAAAATGAACCATTCAAAGCCACATCATCAATTTTCAACCCTGTCTGACTTCATCTGTCTTCATTTTTTATTCGCTTGTGTCCTTTGCTTATTGCGCCGTAACTATCAATTTTCAACCCTTTCTGACTTCATATGTCAATTTTCATCATTTTTCTTCGCTTGTGTCCTTTGCTTATTGCGCCGTAACCATCAATTTTCAACCCTTTTTGACTTCATCTGTGCGGAAACTAAGTTTTTTTATAAAAAAGAAGGGGCTCACCGAGGTGGTACGGTGTCGGCTAGGGGACGACGCTGGCGATCGACAACGGTGAGGACGGAGATGATACTAAAACCTACAAAACATAATATAATTTCAGCTCAAATTTCATATAAATAAAATAAAATCCCAAACTTAGCTAGGCATTTCATCGAACACCTTGCTAGCACTAGAAAAATAATACGAGTTAACTAGCAAAGAGATGAGCTAAATTAGGAACGCCGGAAGAAAGGATGATATTGTTAACCCTTGGATAGATAGATGTCGTTAATCTTGTTAAAATGGTGGACAAAAAATGAAGATTTGTTGGAGTGTGAGAGGTGCAAAATATTTAGAAATGTGAGAGAGAGAGGAAAAAATGAAGGATGAATCGGGTGGGCGCATGGGACAGGGGATGAGTATGCTAAATTAGTACCGGTTCTCCACTTGAACCGGTACCAAAGGACCAGCCCTGGCCCCACCCACCGTCTGAAAAACCTTTAGTACCGGTTCCTAACTAGAACCGGTACTAAAGCTCCGCACGAACCGGTACGAGAGCTCCTCGCCCGCCTGGACGCCCAAATCGGTACGAAAGTCCCCTTTAGTACCGGTTCGTAATGAAACCGGTACTAAAGGCTTAGACGGTTGCCCCATTTTCTACTAGTGCTTGTTGTTGCGGAGCAGTATGAATTTTATTGCAGTAGGAGTTGTTAGACTTAATCTTGACCATGTGTCATGTATGTGCATGTGTGCACCTGTGCTTCGGTCTGAGGATATTAGCTGCATGCAAGTAGTTAGCTAATCTAACGTGAGGCTGGCCGTTGAGAGAAAGTTGTGCATGCGCTGAAGGCGCTGCATGCAGATTGTGGCCGGGTCGTGCGTGGCGAGTGGAGCGGCCGGCCTGTATGTGTGCGTACGGCTGCCAATACAAAGCCATGTTCATTAGTTGTGTCAAGTGAGGGAATAGCTAGAGAAGAGGATGTAGTCTCGGTTGCCGTGGTGTGTGCCCGGATGGCAGGAGAGCTCCTCTGATAGTGTGTATCTTCTCCATGTATATGTGTGACTCGTTGTGAGAAATAAAACCAAGATACAGGCGTATGTGCGCCGCGGCGTTTGTCGCCGAAAGAATTCGTGGTGTCTCCTTCGTCTATCTCTGTCCGGCGTTAGGCGCGCCGAGAAGCTGCTCAGCATATTTTGAAGCTCTTTATCATTTCTATTATCATGTAACTACTGTTGGAGTTAAACCCGACTAATCTCCGATGGCAGGTGTGTGTCCGGTTCAGGGTTCTTGCATGTATCCGAGTACAGCTAGAGCTAGTCATCAAATAAGATTGGATAGCTAGCTTAGCTTGACCTATTTATATGTCCGTACCCCGGCTTGTAAACTCACCCAAAATCAAAGCAATACAAGATATAACTGCAGGTATGATACGTACCTGTGGCTATCCATCGGACCAGCGTGTCTGCCTGCGTTCGTGTTTTGCCAATCAAAAGAAATCGGCTGTTGTGTACATGCGTGATACTAGCTAGTTTGAGCAAATCAATCAGGATCAACTTCTTGTGATGCAGTGCACGCTGGTGTCGACACCGGATTGCATCGGCAAGGAGCGGGTTCAGTAGCCAGCATTGCGAGTCGTTCATTTCATCGTCGTCGCCGTTTATCGTCGTTCATCGCATCGTTGCCGGCCTCGAGAACTGGGCCAACAGGCAACAAGTACACTGCATACATAATATGCAAGCAGTAACCGTACACAGTTGAAAAAAACATTGATGGTCGAAGTTCCAGAATGATTAGTTGAGCAAGGGGAATGGCATGATGAATACTAAGTATAGGTATAGCTATGAAATGAACATATGAACTTGGGCCAGCTGATTTACATGTAGAGCATGCATTTGAAGTCCGATGGAGCTGGGTGATTTCATTGTGCCTTAGATCACAAAGCTGGAATCTGCCGATACACAATGAAGAAGCAACACTAGTACACTACACATAAGAACAACATCACCATAGAGGCAACACTGTCTGCCACGCGTTCAACTTCCTTTCAGATTTATTTTCTTTTATTCAATGTCATTCCACGATCCTCACATTGTGTTAGAGAATCGACACGCAAATAACAATGAAGTAGAACGAAAAGCAACACAAGGGACACGCAGATTTAACGTGGAAAACCCTTCCGCGAAGAAGGGAAAAACCACGGGCGCCAGCAAGCGAACTATTCCTTATTGTGGAGGTGTTACAAACGCCGAGGGATTTACAACTTGAGGAACTTTCCCGTGCGGCGGCTTACAAGGTATATTTATAGGAGGTAGGAGAGAGCTAGGCCAACACTGATCCGTACCGGCGACGGGCCTCCGCTCCGCTCCGTCAGAAGTTTCCTCTTAACTTCATGAATGAATTTGGATCAACTTCAACAAACTCCACCTTGAGAAAAATTCACCTGGTAGCATGAACGAGCAACTCCTTCCTGAACAAACAAAAGAAACACCTTCGGCGCCAAACAGCCACTAGGGCTAAGAGGTTATACCAACTAAGTCTGAGCAAAGCTCAAACTTAGCAACAGGAACAGGCTTTGTCATCATATCAGCAGGATTATTGTGAGTACTAATCTTCCATACCTTTATCTCACCTTGAGCAACAACGTCTCGGATATAATGGTATTTGACATCAATGTGCTTTGTCCTCTCATGGAACATTTGATCCTTAGTTAAGTATATTGCACTTTGATTGTCACAAAACAGATTAATGCAAGTAGTATCTCCACAAAGTTCAGCATATAAACCTTTCAACCAAACTGATTCCCTGCAAGCTTCAGCAATAGCCATGTATTCAGCTTCAGTACTGGATTGAGCAACAACTGGCTGCAATGTAGCCTTCCAACTCACGGCACATCCTCCAATGGTGAACACATAGCCGGTGAGGGATCTCCTCTTATCCAAATCACTCGAAGCAAAATCTGAATCCACGTAGCCAACGAGTCCCTCACCAGTCCTGCCAAACTTCAAATAAGCACCTGAAGTGCCACGAAGATTCCTGAAAATCCACTGAACAACTTTCCAATGTTCTTTAACAGGATTAGCCATGAATCTACTAACCAAGCTGATAGCAAATGATAAATCAGGACGAGAGAAAACCATGTCACACATCAAAGAACCAACAACACTAGAATATGGAACTCTTGACATGTACTCAAAATCCTCATCAGTACTAGGACAGTCATTAGATGATAACTTAAAGTGAGGAGCAATGGGCGTGTTAACAGATTTAGCATCATGCATATTAAAGCGATGAAGGACTTTCTTAATGTAACTATGCTGGCTAAGAAATAGCAAACCAGAATCTCTGTCTCTGGAAATCTCCATACCCAAAATCTTCTTAGCAGCACCAAGATCCTTCATATCAAATTCACTGCTCAATTGTGCCTTCAAAGCATTAATCTCTTTCTTTCTCTTGGCAGAAATCAACATATCATCAACATATAACAACAAGTATATAGGCGATCTATCAACAAACTTGATATAAACACAACTATCAAAGTCAGATCTCTTGAAATCATTCAATATTATAAATGAATCAAACCTTTTATACCACTGTCTTGGAGACTGTTTCAAACCATATAGGGACTTCTTCAACTTGCACACAATAGCTTCTTTACCAGGCTCTATGAAACCTTCAGGCTGCTCCATATATATTTCCTCATCAGGCTCTCCATGTAGAAAAGCAGTTTTCACATCTAACTGCTCAAGCTCAAGATTATGCATAGCAACAATAGCAAAGAAAGTACGAATAAAACTATGCTTCACAACCGGAGAGAACACATCATTATAATCAACACCTGGAATTTGACTGAAGCCCTTTGCAACTAACCTTGCCTTATACCTTGGAGGTTCATTGGGAGATAAACCTTCCTTCCTTTTGAAGATCCATTTGCAGCGAACGACCTTCTTTTGTTTAGGCAAGCGGACAATATCCCATGTGCCATTTTTATCAAGTGACTGCATCTCTTGTTGCATAGCAGAAATCCACTTCTCGCGGTCACCCGAAATAACAGCCTCAGTGTATGTGGATGGCTCATGATTATTCCCCACCTATTCTGCACAACTAAAAGCATAATGAACAATGTCGCACTCCTCAACAACACGTATGGGTGCGACAGTGTTCCTCCTTGGTCTGTCAGCTGCAATAGTACGGATTTGCTGCAAAACAGGGGGTGAGTGTTGCACATCAATATCATCATGAACATCATTATCATGTGCAACATCATTATCAACAATTTCATTTTCGTCCTTATCAAGGAGCTCCAACTGAACACCAATCTCATGCTGCTCTTCTTCATCAGAAGAAACTGACAAAGTATCTGTGGAAGAACTGTCAACAAACATAACAGATTCATTGAAAACTACATTCCTGCTCACCATAACTTTCTTTGTTTCAGGGGTCCATAACTTATATCCTTTTACTCCCGAACCATAACCAAGAAACACACACTTAACAGCTCTAGGTTCTAACTTTCCATTATCAACGTGAGCATATGCAGTGCAACCAAAAACTCTCAACTGTGAGTAATCAGCAGGCGTACCAGACCATACCTAAATGGGAGTTTTCTTATCAAGCGGAATGGATGGAGATCTATTGATCAAGTAGCAGGCGGTGGAGGTTGCTCGGCCCAACCAAGCCTACCGACGACGGGCCTCCGCTCTGCTCCGTCAGAAGTTTCCTCTTAACTTCATGAATGAATTTGGATCAACTTCAACACATTGTGTGTGCCATCCCACATAATTCTGAGCCCAGGAGTTTGAATCTGAAACGCGAAGAAAGAGAAACTCGATCGCAACGTGAACCCGACACTAATGAACATCTTTCAAACTGAACAATGCTGAGCTGACATTGAAGCCAAACAAAACTGTCACGGAACAAAACAGACTTATACTTTCTGTCTATCAAGGGAGTGCATGCAAATCGGAGGACACATGGCGATTCGCACACACCAGCCGCATGAACAGCATCACGGATCTTGGGCGGCGGCTTGGAGAGATCCATGCGGGTTACATTGGCTCTGTTGGCCTCGGTCGGCATATCAACAAAGTGGAGCGCATCCACTGATATTATTCGTGGACCTGGCATTTGCAGGATCCGTGTTTGCCTTTTGATTGTTTGCATCCGAGACGCAGAAGGTCGTGGTCGTGACCCTGTAAGGCATAGAAATGCAAGGAGCACCAAGATCGTTTGGTGGCGATCATCTCCGGTTCAGCAAAGGTAGTGGCGGGGCAGATGGACTCCCACCACTGAAGTCAAGATGGACGAACTGATTAAGGGTGAGAGGGTACATTTAGTTGTTTTCCTCCAATATTTCAGATAGACTGCAGTTGGATAAAGACTAAAGAGGGAAGAAATTTGAGAACATTTCACACTTGCTTGGCATTCTACGACAATGGACTATATATAGGGGTCTTATCCATTGTATTTGTTAGCTCTTTCTATAAAAAATTGTGAGCATTGAGCTACTCATTCAAAAACCGTCTATCATGAAGTTTTTGCCGTAATCCTCTCAACTTTTTAGCACATGCTATGTGGGTGAAATGATGATACCATGCCAAATTTCCACCTTTTTAGAGTTCATTTCTACTGCTTTTTCAATTTCAAGGTCATTTAGCGCAAAAACAATCATTAAATGCATGAAAAATAGCAAATCAAGATAGAAAGGTTTGAAACTTCAGGATGTGGCTTTGAATGGTGCATAGTTAATGCACAAAAAGTCTGGAGTTGAAATATTTTTTAAAAAGGAATGCCTTGTAACAGATGGGTTTTCGTTTGAAACCCTCATAAAGAGTTAAACAGAATCTGGTTTTGATTAAAACACCTATTTAAAATATCCTAAAAATTCCCATATTGCACATACTGATAAAACATACTAATATTGAACAATAGGAAAAATAATAACTCAAAAATCTATTTTTAAACTAAAGTTATTCACAAACTAGTGATTCACACAAATTTCAAAAGAATTCAAGTTTAAACTATTTAAATTTGAAAACTACTGGCACTAACAGAATGTTTATAATTTTTTTGACCTAAAGAAAAAAGATTCATTCAAAAACTCTAAATATTCTAAAAGTTATTCAAAATCTAAAAACAGAAACTCTTCTGTTTAAAAAAAGAAAAAGAAAAAAATAGACCTTTAGTACCGGTTGGCGTCTCCAACCGGGACTAAAGGTCCTACCTTTAGTACCGGTGCAAGCCATCAACCGGGACTAAAGGTTGCGACACCCTTTAGTCCCGGTTCGTCTCTGGAACCGGGACAAAAGGGTCCAGACGAACCGGGACCAATGCCCCCTGGGCGCACGAACCGGGACGTATGCCCCATGGGTCCCGGTTCGTGACTGAACTGGGACTAATGGGATGACCAGGCCCGAACCAAAGCCCTATTTTCTACTAGTGAGGCTCAGATCATATGAAAAATTGTCATAAATGTGTACTCCCTCCGTTCAAAAATAAGTATCACAAATTTATGTAGATATGGTGGGTCCTCTCTCTTGTAAGCGGCTTCCGGTGAAGGGTCCGGGGGGCCGTGGAAACCAGAAGACGAGGAGGATTCGAGACAGCCAGATCCCGTGGCGACGGTGGCGGTCAGCAGTAGGCGGCTGTGATCCCACGGAGAAGGCGCGCGGAGATTCCGCAGCGGCAGTATCAGCAGCGTGCGGCGCAAATCCCGCGTCGGTGGCGGTCCGGGATCCGGTCAGGGCTGGGCGCAGGAGGACGACATGAGAGAGGCACGACACGCCGGTAAGGGCTAGGGCGCCGACGAGTGCTGGGGCCCCGGGCACCCACATGTTCCCGGCAAGAAAGTAGATTTTGTAGGGATGAATAAGAAGGGATAGAAGAGAGAGGATGACATGTGAACCTTTCCTTTATCTAATAATTGTGGTGAACGTCGTTTGTTTTAGTTTTGCATGTTTTAATTCAAACAATCAATGTTTTTTGAAAACTATCAATACAATAATGGTGGTCTTTTGAAAAAAAAACACAATTATGATGGGTTTTTTTATTTAGGGTCCGCAATTATAGTTGTTTTTTTCATTTTAGTCCTTCTATGCATCTCGTGTCTTTGTTAGCTTATGAGCATGGGATACGTGTTGACAAGACATTCAAAAACTATTGTGTATCATGCCTTCTTAATCATGTAACTGGATTACAAAATCATATGATCATCCTAATTGCATGTACCCCACCGCCGATGAAGGAAAGGAGAAGGGAGCTCCGTTGCCCTCCGAACTAAAACTGGCAGGAATCTCCTCCGCCGCTGCATCGCAGGTCGCAGCGCGCACACAGGCGGACGGATGGCCGGCCACGGGCTGACGGGCGGCCACTGCGTGACTACGGCGGCCGGCTGGGTGGCCATGGGTGACCTAGCCACCGCGGCCACCAATCGACAAGCTATAACGTCATCCAGATATAAAATAAAAATAATAGTGACCATGAACCACAGGTGCGACTAAAAACTACGGTGTCATTGACTCATTGTTTGATGGCGTACACACGGACTCTTGCTTCACAAGGAGAGTGGTGGAGCAAATGATCTTGTATCACTGAAGAGTGAAATTCTGCAAGCAGTCAAGTGGGAGAAGATACATGTATTTGTTTTCCTCCAATATTTTAAATGGACTTAATTTGGGTAAAGAGGGGAGCAAATCTGAATTCATTTAACATTCATATTGACATCCCAAGAAGGTGGAGTATATATAGGACTTCTATGCATCTATTGTCTTTGATAGCTCACTTTAGAATGGGGAAATAAACTTCGGACATGAGATATGTGTTGAGCAAGTCATTCAAAAATGTTCATTTAATCAAGAAGTTGGACTACACAATCATGTGACCATCCTACTTGCATGTTTAGGTTAGCCTGCAACTTTCAAGTACAAGAACCTATTTTATGCAAGCTAGTTTTCTCCTATGTACCATCATGCCAAGTCCATTGCATCAAGAAAAGACTTGTGTTTTTCATTTTAGCTATCTTTTCGGCTCCCTTTCATGAACATCATATTATATGTGTGATGGTATTAAGCAAGGTATTTAGGAGCTGGTTATTATTTATCTATTATATGAGTACACTACGTAAATATAAGACCCAATAAATTTATACAAATGAGAAAATAAAATTCTAGATTTTTGGAATCACTTGATTCTTCTTCATCTCCGTTTCATCTAGAAAAGGATACCAAGATCGAGGGCCAAAATAACACTATTAATCATTTTGTAAGAGCAAAGTTTGGCCCCGTGTGTTTTGGATATTGTTGGATAAGACAGTAGAGGAACTAACAATGTTTTCTAGTATAAACTATTGAATAGGTTCCTGAAGGACAAGCTAGGTGATAAAGCTTCAGGTAAGGTTTTCAAGTTATCGAAGCATTACCCCTTCTAGCGAAGCTTAATCACGAAGGATGACCCCCAAAAATAAAGGTGTCCTGAAGCTCAACTCATTGAAGGAAATGAAGAAGTCGGCGCAAGACTTAGATGTTTTTGTGTAGTTCTTTTTCTGTTCTTTGAGTCGTAGGACAAATCGTACTATCAAGAGGGGTCTTTAGTTTGTGGACACCGAAGTCATTGTTAAAATGCTCATCAGATCAAATCCAAACCAAGTGAGAAGCATAAGCGAAGAAATCTCATGTGCACTGAGTTAAGCTTCAGTAGTAAAGACTTCGTTCTTTGGCTTCTGAAGCAGAACTAAGTTCGTGAGTCATCTTTACTTGTTCCGCAAGTAAAGTTGCGCAGTAATGACAAATCCGACCGTTGTGGACACGTGTCAAGCTATCACTTCGGGTCAATTTGGTCATTTCGCACCTCGGGATCGCCAACTATAAATACGCCGCCCCGTCCTCCATTTGCGGGTGGCTGCTGTGAGAATATTCCTGAGAGAGACTGAAGAGAACACCCCAATAACACCACCAAAGCAAAACCCAAAACCCAGATTACTGAAGCCTAAGTCCCATTGATCTGAGTAGATTCGAGATGACTTAGGTGAAAGCTTACTAGCCTTTTTATCTTGGAGAACTGCAATTCTCCTAAACGGTTAGAGTGTTGTTTTGAGAGAGCGAAGAGTAATTGTCGCCTCGAAGTCCAGTTTGTCAAAGGTTTCGATGATTTCCTAAATAATCGACCACGAGTGAAGAACTGACCAAGCTCAAGGAGTTTGGTGCAGTGGAGCAACGGACGGAGAGAGATTTTCTCTAGGTGTTCAATCACCAGTCCCTCCAACCAGACGTAGCGCTTTGCAGAGCGTGAACTGGTCGAACAAACATCGCCGAGTCTCAGTTCGTTTTACTTCTAGCATTTACCTTCCGTATTGCATTTGCTTCACAGTTATGCTTCAATGTGTTTTGATTCACTGGATTTAGTTTCGCTTCCAGTTTTACTTCGCTGTTCCGCTTTACTTATGCTTCACTTCGTAGTTTCAGTCGAAAATTTTGAAGTGATCATTCACCCCCCTCCCCCTCTGATCACATACTTGGACTTTCAATTGGTATCAGAGCTAGTCACTCCCTACACTAGTAGAAAAAGGCCCATTTGTCCCGGTTCTAGAGGGCCTTCTGTTCCGTTTCTGGAACCGGGACTAAAGGGTCGTTACTAATGCCCAAAACCTTTAGTCCCGGTTCGCTTACGAACCGGTACAGATGGGCCTCCACGTGGCCTCTGCGGCTTGCCCGGGCAGGAGGGCCTTTTGTCACGGTTGGTAGCACCAACCGGGACCAAAATGCCTCCACGCGTCTGCAGTTCCGTTCTGGGGTTTTGTTTTTTTTCTAGAGGGGGGGATGGGGGTTTTGTAGGGTTAATTAATTTAGGGGTTTCATATATTGTAGCTAATAGAGAGAGGTGTCCTCTCTTATCTCCGTGCTTGGTCGACGCTACGTACTATACGTATAGAGAGGACTCGACATGCTAGCTAGTAAGCAAATGAAGGATTAAACCATTAAGTACAGAAGATCGTCATGAACATATACAGAGAGAAGTGAGATTGTTCGAACAACAAGTTTTCGTATATCTATCCGACGCTACTGACTACATATATACAATATAAGATCTCTTACAATACCCTAACATCTGAAATCAAGTTCCATATGGTATTCTCCCTCTTTCCTGATGACGTGTTCAAGAAAGAATCCCGCCAATTCCTCTTGAATTGCTATTATGCGATCTTGTGGTAGTTCTTCCTGCAGCTCCCAATTCTAATTAGAAGAAGGGGCTCAATACATATATATGAATGAAACTCAACAAAATTGATGGTAATAAAATAAAATTGTGAATATTATTGCTTACGCACATCAAAATCTTTTTTAGAGTAGCCGCCTTGCTTAGCGATCGTAGCGTTGTAGATTGACTCGCATACGTAGTATCCACAAAGATTAGTCCCTTCTTGCTGCCACAACCACTTTACGAGAAATAGAGGTCAATCAAACTGATAATCAAGAATTATATAAATGGTATTGATGAAACTAGCTAGAATCAAATTAATGGGATATGCGTGGAACTAGCTAGTAGTACTTACTTTCGGGCGTATAAATTCCAGCTCCTTCGGCAGTCCCGGAGATTTTGTGGTGAACGTTATCCAAACCCTGCCAAACATAGAAAATAATTATTACCTAATATCAGGAAATGAACAAAGTTGCCGAAATGCCGCGATAATGATCGATTGCACTTACTTCTTAAGCATTTCAGTGATGATCGCATACGTCTTGGGATATTTTCGTCTTGAGTCTAACACGGTTACTAGTCCCTCCTCAAGCTTAATCTCTAGGAGAATAAAGTGGAAGCTGCGCACGCATGCATAACTCATCAATTACATTACTATAACCTCGAGTAAATAAAGGAAAACCGAATATGCATAGTATAACACTCACTCGAAGTTGTAAGGAAAGATTATTTTTTGTTTGTTTTGATGTTGAAGCAACGATTGTAGAAAGTTGGCCTCGGCTTGTTTGGGATTATTTTCCATCTCCCATTCAGCAAAGAGATTTAGGTTAATGAACCCAATATTATAGATTTCTCTTTGCTGGCATTCGACGATCTTCAATCTGCATGATATAGTTAATTATATATATGGACATGCAATGAAAGAGCTGAGCTATATATAGAGAGTTAATTAAAGAAGTAGTACTTATAGACAGTAGCAAGTGACGATTACTTTATCGATGGCCATTGCATTGTAAAGCTGGAATAACTCCTCAAATGGAACACACAACATGTCAATTCCAAGGAGGTCGTGCTTGTCTTTAACCATAAGCAACACATTATCCAACCCAGAGTTCTTGCAGGTGTCCATGTACCACTCACGGAATCTTCGCATCATCGTTGGTAGCTGTTGATCAAGTCTAACGAGAGGATACCCGTGCCGGAATTTGAGTTCGTCCACACCGAGTCGATCAAATTGTATATCGTCTGGCAGGTAATCACCAGGATTGGTACCGGGCACCATCCCGGCCGGCACATTGGCGACGACGATATCACTAGACACCTGCAGCGGGGGGCACAATTGTTTCGCCTGTTCGCCGAGCTGGGGAATTTTTCCCTCTTGCAATTTGTTGTTCTCTCCTTTGGTCAGCTGCAGTGCTTCCGGACTGGCGCGTTTCTTGCACTTTCTTTTTAAGAGCGGGGACATGGTTGTCATCCAGCGGAGCCGGTGCTGGTCGCTTCAGGGCATCCAAAGTGCGCTTCAATTTCACCTCATCTATCTTCTCCTTCGGAGGTGGATTTTTCTTTTTAAAAAAGGCATCCACTTCGCCTTTAGAGATCTTCGCGCTTTCCTCATCGCTCCTCTCGTATGGTAACGACTCAAGAGGCTTGAGAGATGATGGACCGTATTGGAATCGTCTCCCACCACTGGTTGTACTGCTAGACGCAGGAACGACGGCTGCTCTCTTCTGCTTTTGCTGACGAGGCGGAGGAGGAGACGGGCTTCTCGGACGCGCCAACGCAGGCGGAGAAGGAGGCGGAGGAGGAGGAGGATGAGACGGGCTGCTCGGACGCGCCGATGCATGCGGAGAAGGAGGCGGAGGAGGAGGCGGGCCCTTACTCATCGGAGAAGGAGGCGGGCCCTTACTCGCCGGAGGAGGAGGAGGAGGCGTAGGTGCCGTCCAGTTCGGAAGCTTGATGAATTCCTTCGGCCATAGACATGAAGTCCTCAGAGCATTCTGCAGGAGATTTTCCCCTTCGCCGGTAGGGTAGTCAAGCTCGATATCCTCATATCCCTCCATTATTTCATCGACCATCACAACAGCATAGCCTTGTGGAATCGGAAGACAGTGAAAAGTTCCGTTGGCTCGAGTAGGTACAACATGGCCGATAGCCACCGTGGGTTTGAATTGCATCAATTGCTTCTTAAGGTGGCATTCTTGAGACTCCGTGATTTCATCCACGGGGTACCTGGAAGCCGTCAAATCAGGTTGCGCAATGACCTCGGTGGAAGCCACGCTGCTTCTCCGCTGAGATGGCGGGGTAGCTTCTAGGGTAGCTTCGTCAGCTCGATGCCTCTCCTCTAGCGCTTGTACTCTTGTATGCAGGTTCTGTATTTCGCTTTGCTCCTGTTTCCTCTTCCTCTCCCTGCTTTTGTAACCGCCTGCGTCGGGAAACCCATGCTTCCACGGAAGGGAGCCTGCCGTGCCTCGTGTTCGTCCTGGGTGCTCAGGATTCCCGAGGGCCATTGTGAGCTTGTCGTTCTCTCTGTCGGGAACGAACGTCCCTGCCTACGTTTGGGCGATTAACTCCTCAAGCTTGGTGATCGGTACTCTCAGTTGTTCGTTCGTCCAAAAGAACTTCCCTGTTTCAGGGTGCAAGGTTCCCCCAACCCCGAAGAACCAATTTCTTGCACGCTCTGGCCAGTTCAATGTCCTTGGTACGATCCCTTTGTCAAGAAGGTCCATTTCAGCCTTCTCCCACAACAGTCGGGCTTTGTGGTAGCCACCTGACCCCGTGCAATGGTGATGCTTCTTCTTTGCAGCATTTAGTTTGTTTATCGCTGACATCTTCTTACTCTTCTCCGATGTCTTGTGGGCCACAAATGCGGGCCACTGTTCTCTTATCTTCTCAAATCGTCCGGTGAATGTTGGAGTCTTCTCTTTGTCGACAAACGTTTTTGGTAACTCATTCTTCCACCTCCTGAATAGCTCTTCCATCTTCTTAAGAGCATGAGTCTTGATCTTTTGCTCTGCAACTGGTTTTTCCGGACACTCCTCTTCCGGTAGGGTGAAATTTTCCTTCAGCGCAGTCCAAAGATCATCTTTCTGTCTATCGGTGACAAAAGAAACTTCAGGGTCTCCGGCCTTCGGCTTATTCCATTGCTGGATGCTCATCGGGATTATGTCCCTAACAAGAACCCCGCACTGAGCAGAAAATGCATCTTTGGTCCGGCTGGGTGCAATCGGTTGGCCATCTCTATTGATGTCGGTGATCGTGAACCTTTCATCCGGGCGCAACTTTTTCTTTGGGCCTCGTCTCGTTACCGAAGTTTGGCTCGATCCGGATACGGAGGGCTAGAAAAGAAGAAAGAAGAGAGTTAATATGTGTACACAGTCCAAAACAATTAATGCATCAATTAGCTAGTCAGCACAGGCTTAATTATTATATATACCTCGCCGGAATTTCCAACAACTCCTTCATCCGTTCGCTCACAGGAGCCATCATAAGCATGTCCTCCCACCTCCATTGTCCGATCATCGGAGCCTGCTTCACCCTCTTCTTCCAGACCATCGGTGTCGTTCAGAAATTGGAAGCCATCACCTCCTACCCGGACGATGTCGCCGACCAACAATGTTCCTTCGCGTATGATTTCCCCAAACATCTCTTCTTGTTCTAAGTTCCTTTGACGACCGTCCATAGTTTCTGCAAAATATTAATTACAACATGACACTTAATATACAAACATGATATATATAGCATGGATATATTAGTGTGCCAAACATACAAGTTTTTGGCACGACAATAAATCTATATAAGATGGCGCCCTGAGCCAAACATGGGGGCATGATGAAGCCATGGATTTCTTCAATACTTTCACACAAGGCACTACCCTAGTTCCCGACCATCGACCCCTCGGTAACCCTCGACCCTCTATCCTAGTTCCCGACCATCGACCCCTCGGTGACCCTTGACCCTTTCCCCTAGTTTCCGACCATCGACTTGGTAAATTTGGGTGGCCTCGGGCGACGCTTTACAAATGGTGTTTTGGCTCTTGAGAGTCCGGTACTTCTAAAGTTATTCAAATTGCTCAAGTTTGTATACACCATTATTGCAACAATGAATACATAAATCTTTTTTTTAATTTTTCAACATTTGTAAAGTGCATAAGTTTCTGGAATTTCTGATTTAAATTAAATCATTTAAGCTTTATTGTGTCATGCCTGCGTCATGCTGACGCAGGGGGGATTGACTGGTCCAACTGACCAGTGGGGCCCTCTGGTCACTGACTGGGGTCTTAATCCCTCTGTTAAATTAAACCGGCTGGTTTAATTAGGCATTAGGGCCCACATGTCAGTGGCTTGGGGGGGGGGTTAGAAGGGGGATTAGGGGCTAAACCTCCCGGAGTCGAGCTCCCGGGCACGAGGAGGCACGGGGAAGGCACCCGCAGGTAGACCGCGGCCTCCCGCACCTGATGGTGCACACGGGGGTCTCGGGGGAGGTCCGAGGCGACCACGGCGACGAGCCCGGCAGCGGCCGGAGCTCTGTCCACGGCGGGAAGGAGAAGGAGAGCGCGGGGAGGAGCGCTGGGAGGGGCAAACGAGGCGGTGGCTCACCCAGAATGCAACGACGACGGGTGCGGGCGGTGTGGCGACGGCGACGGAGAGGGCGACGGGCGGCGGGCGGCGTCAGGGCAGCCTGACGGCGTCGGTGTCGTCTCCGGCGTCGTCGGGGGCGGCGGGCGGCGTCAGGGTAGCCTGACGGCGTCGGTGTCATCTCCGGCGGGTGCGACGGGGGCGGCGGGCGGAGGTTGGGTAGCCTGACGGCGTCGTCGGGGGAAATGGCGAGACTTAGAATTGAAAATTTACAAGTTCCATTTATATACCCAGAGTATTGGTACCGGTTCTTGTGAACAACCGGGACCAATGCCCCCCTTTAGTTCCGGTTAGTGCCACCAACCGGTACCAAAGGTTTTTTTCAGCAGCCGAAAAGGCGGCAAACAGAGACCTTTGGTTCCGGTTGGTGCCACCAACCGGGACTAAAGGGGGGCATTGGTCGCGGTTGGTGGCACGAACTGTTACCAATGCTCCCCTTTAGTTCCGGTTGGTGCCACCAACCGGAACCAAACGCCTTGCGCCGCGAAGCGGTGGGATGTTTAGTCCCACCTCGCTAGTCGAGGGAGCGCTCGAGCGGTTTATAAGCGCTGCTGCGCGTACCGTCTCGAGCTCCTCTCAACTGCAGGCTTCCGGGTCTAATCTGCTACTACTTTCCTGTGGGACTATTGGGCCTATTGCGGGCCTGAATCCTGGCCCATGGTTGGGTTTCTAGTCGTATTCAGGCCGTGGTGGCCCAATAGGTGGCATTTTTTTCTTTTTTCAGTTTTTTTGTTTTCTTTTTTGCTTTATTTAGTTTTCCAATTTCTAGCACTACAAATGAACTCCGAAAATGTTGAAACTTGGCATGGTATCATCATTTGACCCACATAGCATGTGCTAAAAAGTTGAGAGGGTTACGGCAAAAACTGGATGGTGGACGGTGCCGCGGAAGGGGAAGACTTCGCGAGAAGAGAAATAGTGGAGGTTGGCTTTGCGCGTGCTTTTAACCTCACCCGGGTCTGAATCCCACCAATCAGGAAGAATTACACGGATCGCGTGTTTCTTTTAAGCGCTTGTGAGTCGTTGGATCTGGGAACCGGCCTGTACACAGTTAAGGTCTCGCGCTAGTACCGGTTTGTGCTAGAAACCGGGGCTAAAGAGGCACACGACCCCTATATATATCCCACCTCTCGGACACTCGGTGTGTACGAATACAAATCATTCGGTTGGCCTGCATACGCCCAACGGTGCATTTTATGTGCGGGCACTCACGAGCCACAGTTGGGCTGTATGCAGGAGAAACCGTGTGTTTTGTTGATATATCTAGAAATCCTTCAGTTCATCGACCAAATACAAATCATTCGGATTGGCCTGCATACGCCCAACGGTGCATTTGATGTGCGGGCACTCACGAGCCACAGTTGGGCTGTATGCAGGCAAAACTGTGTGTTTTGTTGATATATCTAGAAATCCTTCAGTTCATCGACCAAATACAAATCATTCGGATTCCCTGCATACAACCCGACAGTGCATTTTATATGCGGGCACTCACGAGCCACAGTCGGGCTGTATGCAGGAGAACCGTGTGTTTTGTTGATCTATCTACAAAGGGATTTCATTTTTTTGAACTTATTTGAAATCCAGACTTTTGGTGTGTTCAAAATGAACCATTCAAAGCCACATCATCAATTTTCAACCCTTTCTGACTTCATCTGTCTTCACTTTTTCTTCGCTTGTGTCCTTTGCTTATTGCGCCGTAACCATGGATATTCTTCATCGCTTAACAGGGTGCTTGGATCAGCCTTGACTTTGAAGGGAGGAATTTCATGAAACTTTTCATAATCTTCAGACATGTCCGTCTTGCCCTCCAATCCCACGATGTCTCTTTTTCCTGAAAGAACTATGTGGCGTTTTGGCTCATTGTATGATGTATTCGCTTCCATATGTTTTCTTTTTCTCGGTTTGGTACACATGTTCTTCACATAGAAAACCTGCGCCACATCATTGGCTAGGACGAATGGTTCGTCTGTGTACCCAAGATTGTTTAGATCCACTGTTGTCATTC
This sequence comes from Bromus sterilis, assembly GCA_950022295.1. Classification (NCBI taxonomy): domain Eukaryota; kingdom Viridiplantae; phylum Streptophyta; class Magnoliopsida; order Poales; family Poaceae; genus Bromus; species Bromus sterilis. The sequence goes on along the minus strand of OX465601.1, from coordinate 296,856,398 downwards.
CGTACTGTGGGTCTACCTGTACCCCGCCTCCTGACAGATTGACCCATTTGCACTTAATCAAAGGGACCTTAAAATCATGTCCGTAGTCAAGTTCCCATATGTCCACTATGTAACCATAATATGTGTCCTTTCCCCTCTTGGTTGCTGCATCAAAGCGGACACCGCTGTTTTAGTTGGTGCTCTTTTGATCTTGGGCGATCGTGTAAAATGTATTCCCATTTATCTCGTATCCTTTGTAAGTCAATACAGTTGAAGATGGTCCCCTGGACAACGAGAACAGCTCATCAGAAACAGTGTTGTCACCTCTGACACGTGTTTCCAACCAATCGCCGAAAGTCCTGATGTGTTCATGTGTAATCCAGTCGTCACACTCCTCTGGGTGTTTGGAGCGCAGACTGTTCTTGTGTTCATCGACATACGGGGCCACCAAGATAGAGTTATGTAGAACTGTGTAGTGTGCTTGAGACCAAGAATGTCCGTCCCTGCATATTATTGAGTCCCTTCCAATCGTTCCTTTTCCAGTCAGTCTCCCCTCATACCGCGATTCAGGTAGACCAATCTTCTTAAGCCCAGGAATGAAGTCAACACAAAACCCAATGACATCCTCTGTTTGATGGCCCATGGAGATGCTTCCTTCTGGCCTAGAGCGGTTACGGACATATTTCTTTAGAACTCCCATGAACCTCTCAAAGGGGAACATATTGTGTCGAAACACAGGGCCCAGAATGAAAATCTCGTTGACTAGATGAACTAGGACGTGCGTCATGATATTGAAGAAGGATGGTGGGAACACCAGCTCGAAACTGACAAGACATTGCGCCACATCACTCCTTAGCCTTGGTAGGATTTCTGGATCGATCACCTTCTGAGAGATTTCATTGAGGAATGCACATAGCTTAACAATGGCTAATCGAACGTTTTCCGGTAGAAGCCCCCTCAATGCAACCGGAAGAAGTTGTGTCATAATCACGTGGCAGTCATGAGACTTTAGGTTCTGAAACTTTTTCTCGGCCATATTTATTATTCCCTTTATATTCGACGAGAAGACAGACGAACTACTAGGGAATAGCCTTATAGTGGCGCACTGTTTTTGAGTTTAGTGGCGCATTAGGGATGCGCCACTAACTACAAGCCACTAATAAGGGCTTAGAGGTGGCGCATTCTGGATGCGCCACCCCTAAGGCCCTTAGGCGTGGCGCATTTCATAATGCGCCACCTCTAAGCTCTTAGGGGTGGCGCATTCTGGTATGCGCCACGCCTAAGGGCCTTAGGGGTGGCGCATTCGCAGTGCGCCACTAAGTCCTGACAATATGCGCCACTAAATAATTACAGAAAACAAAAAAAAAGAATTACATAAAAGAATAAAAGCATTACAGATATTTTTATTATATTACAGAAATGCAAAATACAATATAACAATGAGGCCAACAATTATTGATACAAAAGAATTGCAATATAATTTTTATTACAAAGGTTTAGAGGCCAACAAGATTCACAAGATTACATTCCATCACAAAATTACAATGAGTCCAACAATTATTGAAAACCGAAAGCTACTTTCGTCATCACTACTTGTTTGCTCTTCAACCTGCACAAAACAAAGCTTTAGAGGTCACATCCATCATACCAAAGGAGAACAAAGCAATCTAGCATCTATTCTTATCAACAACTTAAAGCAAGTCGATGAATGGTGAAAAGCATGCACATATGCATAAAAATGCATATGCAGTGACCTTTATACACAAAGAGCACCAAGAGTATTTGACACTACCATCTAGTACACAAAGAGTACATCCAAATTACATCCAAATTACACAAAGAGTACATTCAATTAATTGTTTTGACTCGGCTCGGGGAATGGGCGGCATCCTTCTTTCGTCATGAAAGGCCTTGTGTCACGCAGGGCCTTTAGGCGGACTTCTATCTCCCCATTGGATGGTGCAATGTTGGAGTGGAAGATCGACCCCCTCATTTGTACTTCATGACGGATGATAGTCGCCATCTGCGCTTGGATGTGAAAGAACTCCTCCTTCAGATTTGCATCGGCGATTTCCGCCTTCCTTTCAGCCCACGCTCTGAGATGACTTGGCAGCGTAAGGTTGCGTTGTTCCTGTACAATCTCCCTCATGTGATGAAGGGCGTAGTACGCATCCCTCACACTGCCAGCCGGCTGCTTGACGCACGGGAACTGCGTTACGTGGTTGAACACGTTCACGCCAGGCTGATTTTTCCTGAACTTGTGCTTCATGATCTTGCCTCCGGCTTTTATGTAGCCGACGAGAGCATCATCCAAAACTCTCATGATATACTTGTAATCTTTTTTGTTCACACTCCCCGAGTCTAAATACACGGCATGCGAGTGTTGCGGTGAAAAGCAGATGAGCACGCAGTCTTGATCCTCACTGCATAATTAAAACAATCCAAAAGGAATGTTGGAAGAGGACAATGGAAAGCTAAGAAAGCATATATGCTACGGAGGCGAGCGAATGACTTACTTGGGAGAGTAGGTCATAAGAAATGAGTCTTTGTCGGCGTTCCGTAGCATGAAGTCTGTGATGTACCCCGCCGCGAGAGCCGCGTCCCCGTCGTCCATCAAGATGCTTTCACGCATGTAGAAGGGGTCCAATATCGCGACGCTCGGGGTCTTATCTCTCCTGATACTCATAGAAAGGCTGAGCGAGAACAGACGGATAAGGCTATGGTCCAGCCGCTTGAGATGGTACAAATTGAAGATCTCCGAAAACCGTAGGATTATCATATCCGCGGGGATAGTGTTGATGAAGCCCATGTTGAGTGGCACCTTGGCCATGAAAACCGGGTACGAGGGATTCTCTTCTCAAAGAAGAATCTTCTCTAATGCCATAATACTATGATGCACACTCTGCATATCCGAAGTTGCAAGGTCCAGCATGTCCTTAGGTAGCATCGCCCTACCAGCCACATGGATTTCAAACGAGAGATCCTTGGGTCTTGGTGGCCCGTCCTGAGCCCGGATTGGCATCGAAGGTTGGCTACTAGAAGTGATGCTCTTCTTTCTTTTCCGTCCCTTCTTCTTTTCTGATTTTGAGCAGTCACCGGCCTTTATCTTCTCAGTGGCCGCCTTATGGAGTGTGGACGGGCTGAGAATAGATCTTGTGGCATCTGCTTGAGGCTCGGTGAAGGCGCAAGCTGCTGGAGGCATGTCCTGAGAAGCAGCGAAGAGACGCGTGGAGCAAGGAGATGAAGTCCTCGTTTGAGTTGCAGACGCTTATAGTTACCTTGAGGGCGTCGAGGTCGGCTAGTGAAGAGACCCCGCCGATGACGGCGGGCATGCAAGAGACGGAGGGCGCGCTGCCTCCCGTGGCGTCGGTCCCCCTATTTGTGCTGCCGTCGGGTGCATGATTGTTATGCCCGGGTTGCTCGATCGTGGCCGGAGGAGTTACCATCACGTCCGGCGTCGCCGCCGCGGTGTTGGCGGCCGGAGTCACCAATACGCCGGGAGTCGGTGCGGGAGCCACCACTACGGCCGGAGTCGGGACTGCAGGCGCCGCGGGGCCCGAGTTGCTGCCGACCATGCTGGGGACTGGTATGGGCCCTTGTCCACCACGCGCTTGCCAATTCGCGAGCGACTGCATCATATCTGGAAGGAGAGCGTTAATCGTCTTCGCCACTTCGTCCTGGACAAGCTGCGGAAGCATGTTCACCTTCTCCTCCAGTCCACGAACATAAGCGGCATCTTCTTCGGTCCTTCTCGCCTTGCGCCCCCTCGAACCGGACTGCTCCGCCGATTTTCCATAATATTCGGACCAATTTAGGTCCGCACCAAAGCCGACCACACGGCCGGCTGACGATGGCTTCGCCGTCACGTCGTCAACCTTCTTGACCTTGTTCAACGCCCTGTTGAAGGCGTTGTCCCATGGGCCGGCCGGCTTAACCGACGACTCCTGCGATGAGGCGATTTTCATTTCCGCTTGCTGCAAAAAGAATGTGAAACGTTAAGAAATTGTGAACTTCACTCGAGAATTCAATCGACAAGGTCGCGTGGTAAACTACTTACCACGGCAGTCATAAAATCCTGAATCTTAGGATCGATAATTATTTTCGAGGTTGCTTTGTCCTTATAGCTCCGGGCCCTCACAAAGAATTCGGTCTGCGGATCATCTTTGTATTGCTGGAAGGGGTTAGGTATGCCCGCAGCGGCGTACTCGGCATCCTCCTTGTCCCATTTAGGCTTGGAACTTTTGTAACCACCGGCTCCGAGACGATGGTTACCTATGACCTGCGACCGCATGGCCTTGCCCTTTGCACTCGCGGCCTTGGCTTGCTCGGACTCACACCTAGCCTTGAAAAGGTTGTAGGTAGCTTCGTCGATCAACGGCTCTTTCTCCTTGAGCTCCTCCCAGGTTTTGTTCTTTTAAAAAATTTCCCTCTTCACCCGGGTTTTCCAACTGGACAAGGCCTTGCTCATCTTCCTGAGGGCCCATGTGTTTACTTTGTTCCCTCTGAGTTTGGTGTTATCGTACGGCTCCGGAAACTTGTATCGTCCGTGCAGCTTGTTGATAAGAAGCTGACAATAATGAATATTCTCACGACTCCTGAGGTTAATCGTGGTGATCGGCACGGTGTTGCGGAGGATCGCCGCGACTTGACGGTCGTACCCTTCCGAAAAACGTTCGGGCTCTTTAGGAATCCCGACGGCGGTCACAACAGTAAACTCTTGCCTGATGACGCCGACCTTGGTCGGTTTCCGATTCCTCTTCTTCGACTGGGTACCATCTGTGTTGGAGCCACCGGTCCCATCATCCTCGCCGATGTTCCTCTCGCCGTCTGTCGTACCGGCCTCCTCCTCCAAGTCATCATCCGATGAGTCGGACTCCGACTCTATCTCCTCCTCATACTCCTCCTCGCCCGGAGGTACTTCCTCTTCTCTCTGCTCCTCGACCTCCTCCTGGGAGTATTCCCAAAATTGCTTCCTTTTTGTACCCGGCTGAGAAGAAGGACCGACGTCGGCTCCGGTCGATATGTTTGCACTAGTACAATATTAAAAAATGCAACTACTTAATTAATTAGCACAATAAATAAATGCAAATACTCTCATGTTAAGAAAAATAGCAAAGGTCATGCACGAATTCACGGAAAAATTCGGCATGAACTTTGCTCTTTTTCTTAACATGAGAGTGCCCCATTCTCAACCGAAACGGAAGTTAATCAACATTTTGGGAGAAAGGGGATAATGAGAGTCCCTGCACATAAAAAATGCCTACATGTAGGCACAACCATCACATATATAGTGTAGAACAATGCACTAAAATAGATATTCAAACATCATATATATAGGTAAATTTCATATGATAAACAATGCATTGCAAATTGGCACTTGCTTGGGTTTTTTCATATTCAGTTGAAATATCTTATAACTAAGTCATTCAGTTCCAGCATGATGGATGGATGGATGGTAAATCACCCTACTCATGTTGCCAAGATATAAATACATACTCATACCGTGGCACTACAGAAAACCACATGGCTTATTCTCATCATGAGGCAAAACAAAAATAATCCCAAATGAACCACAAACACCAACGATGACACAATAATAACAGTAGTATGAAATGATGCAACGCACAACGAATATCATGTGTGCATCTTATTGAGCACACGGAAAACAAGATCTTTGCCGAGTGCATAGAGAAAATTGCTCGGCAAAACTATTACACTCGGTGAAGCATCACCTTTATCAAGCACCACGTGGGCGGGACTCGGGCACTAACTTGAAGCTTAGTGGTTATTCAATTCTAATTCTTTTTAAATAAGCCAGAGAAGCACAAAACCTGACAAGGTGGCATGATATGACATCTAGAGGTGTGATTAATTTTGAGAGTGTTTTTCAAAAGTTTTCACATAGTTTTCTTACAAACTAGGCCATCATTCAGCAACAAACTAGGTTTCGAGAAGGAATGAATCAGGTTTGCATTTGAAGTGACCGCTGATTCATTCGTTGACTTTAAAACTTTATCAACATTAAACGCACACCATTACATGTTTCATGTTCAAAAAAAAATTCAGTTCTCTTTTCCTATATTTAGGCCATGCATTTCTTGTGATTTATGAATTTCCAAATTTCCAGTCACAAAATGATATATTGTAGGACGTGATCATGAATTTCCATTCACAAAATTTCCAAATTTCCAAATTTCCATTCACAAACAAAATTTCCTTGTTTGCTATGCTAGCCGTGCAGTTGCAGGAGCAGGGGAGAGGGAGGGGGAGCAGGGGAGAGGGAGGGGGAGTACCTGGCCGTGCAGTTGCAGGACAGAGGGGAGGGAAGGAGGCGGCGGCCGGAGGCGAGGCAGAGGCACGACGGCGACTGCGGGCTCGGTCTGCGGGCGCAGGCGGCGACGAGGACAGTGGCGGCTCCGGCGTAGGCGGCGAGGACGGTGGCGGCTCCGGCGTCGGCGGCGAGGACGGTGGCGGCTAGGGCTCGGCGTCGGCGGCGAGGACGAATGGGTACTGTGACCAGCAAGGGGGAGGAGGCCGTGGAGGTTAAGGCTTAGGGGTGGCGCATTTAGCCAGAATGCGCCACCAAGAGGTTCCTTATGCGTGGCGCATTCCGCCGAAAACAACATTGAGTAGAGATAATGAAGACATCTCCACCATTGGCTATGTAAAACAATTATAGCAATTATAAATGTGCATAGCAAAAAAAAGATAACTCATAATTTGTTTTTTATATAAAAAAATTCTTAATAATCGTGAGGCTAAGAGCATAAAAATGTTAGTGCTTGTTTAGTTGCATGCGCATGCAGAGTTTTAATGGGAGCATGTGCATGAAAAATGAGTGGAAAAGAGTTTTTGCATGGTCGACCTACTTGATGATGTGGATAGCTTGCGAAACAAATGTTGCTTAGAGTAAAAATCTAAGAAAAAATGATGAAAAATAAAAAAATGACTGTGATTTTTATTTTGTTAAACTATTACCTGGACAATATATTGGTGATATGATATGGAATGAAAACAACATTGAGTAGAGATAATGAAGAAATCTTCACTATTGGCTAAATCTAAAAAAATATAGCAATTATAAATGTGGATAGAAAAAATGAGATAACTCATAATTTGTTTTTTTATATAAAAAATCGCTTAAAAATCGTGAGGTTAAGTGCATAAAAATATTATTACTTGTTTAGTTGCATGTGCATGCATAGTTTTAATGGGAGCATGTGCATGAAAAATTAGTGAAAAAGAGTTTTGCATGGTGGACCTACTTGATGATGTGGATAGCTTGCATGTCAAGATAAATAGGTTAGTAGGGATGGAATATTATAGTATTATAGATTGAACCCAACCAAGTGAATAGCGATCTGGGCATCTGGTTTAGTTGGACACATCCTAGTGACTTAGTGAGTAGCGATCTGGACATGTGGTTAAATTGAAGATTAAGATTTATTGTGTAGTCGTGTACTGTACCTCTGTAAGCGCTCGGCGCGTGCAGCCCTGCAGAAAACTCTGGATAGCGATTTTGCGAGGCGCTTGGCGGTTTGTTTCCTCTCTCGCTAGCAATCGATCGAGGAGCAGGAGGCATCCAGCCAAGCAGCGGGCAGCGGCCCACTAGAAGATGATGAAGCGCCGAAGCCCACAACACGAGGTATACTCTATATAAATTTTGGGGCCCCTGGAATTTCTGGGCCCTGTGCGGGCCGCACACTTGGCACATGTATGTGCCCAGGGCCTGCTGATGCGATGCATTCTCCTCCTGGATCGGCGCCGTGGAGAGCTGTTGAGAATTGCCTGGACATGATTCTACCTCCTGGCGCAACAGAGGGTGACAAGCGAGATTTTCTGATCGCCAAGGGTTTCTTAGTTGATTAGAAGCTGGTGTTTGTTGTGCTGGGATGTGTTTTTTATTTCCTTTGCCGATAGTGGCAGACTATGAACTGTAATGTTGAACTCGGTGGTTGCATCAATAAAGGTGGAACCAGGGGGGCAACCCCTTTTAATTCAAAAAAATAACATTTGTTGTCACAGTACCAAAGCTACCTGTCATTCTACAAAGTTGCTAACTGCCTCCATTATCGCTATTTACGTCCTCACTTGCATGGCATAAGTTTTGAGCAAGGTAATCTGGAGTTTTTTTCATTTGTTTTACCATGTGTGCACACTGCAAATTTGCGTGACACTTTGTTCGGCCTGCATACTAGTGTAGAAATTAAAAATTAATGTCGAATTGAAGAGCTTTCAGAAACATAAAATGAATTCAAGTTGTCGAAACTGAACCAATTGCATTCCTAAATGATAGGAGTGTCAACATTTGGACAAGTTGGCACTAATAAAGAAAAATGTCTTCGCAACGTTTCTGACCTTACTGAATGTTCCGTAAGTTTCATCATGAACGAGTAAGATTGTGGTTAAATAATGCGCTCACAGGTTTACTGGAGCTAAAATAAAACTGAGAGGAACCAAGCAGAATTAAAAGCCGTCACATGGTGCACGGCAAGTTGGAGGGTTAATCGAACGGCGTCGCAGAGATTGGGCGACCGAACTGTGGTGCCACGACACGCTTATTACGGACCTGGTGTTTGTGCACCACATAACTGTTCTCCTCGCTGTCAGCCAAACCGTAGAAGGTCCTCAGTTGTAAAGAGTGGATACACCTTTACAATAAGAACAATACCATCAAAAGAGGCAACACTATTGGCATACGTTCAACTTCTTTTCGTATGTCTTTTTGTTATTTAGTGCAACACCACGATCCACAAATTGTGTGTGCCATCCCACATATAGCATGAGCTGAGGCATTTGAATCTGAAACCCAAAGAAAGAGAATTTTGTTGCAACGACACCAGAACATCTTTCAGGCAGAGCAATGCCCAGCTCACAGGTTTATTGAAGCTAAACATAACTGACATAGAGCAAAATAGAATTGATACTTTCTGTCCATCAAGGAAGAGAAGGACCATCTGAGGATACATGTCATGTTGCACATGCCTGACGCATGAATAGCATCATGGAGCTTAGGCGACCCCTTGGATAGATCCCAGCGGACGGCATTGGCGTAGCTGGCCTCGGTCAGCATATCAAAAAAAGTGTGGAGCTTCCGCTGATGTTAAACGCAGAACTGGAATTTGCGCAACACATCTTTGCAATCTCCACACCGGCAGGCGAGGCGCGGAATGTTAGAGTTGTGACGTTGTACAACATCCAAACACGTGGAATAGCAGGTTCATATGGTGGTGTATATATGAGCTCCGGCTCGGCAAAGGGAGTGACGGGGCAGATGGACTCCCACTGCTGGAGAGCAAGATGAATAAATGGAGATCAAGATTAATAAATGGACTAAGCAGGAGAGGGTACATGTATTTGTTTTCCTCCAATATTTCAGATACAGTGAAGCTGGATACAGACTAAACAGGGAAGCAAATCTAAGAACATATCACACCCGCTTGACATCCTAAGACAATGGACTATATAGTGGGGACTTCTATGCATCTCTTGTATTTTCTATTTTGTAGATCTTTCTAAACAAAAATTGAGCATGGGATATGTGTTGAACAAGTCATTCAAAAAATGTTTATCGTGTCTTCTTAGACTATAGAATCGCATGACCATCATATGTGCATGTATAGTTTATGATCCCTCAAAAGAAAAGTGAAGGGAAATATTGTACTGTTTAGTTGGAGGAAACAATGATAAGTTTATGAAGGAATGAGTAGCTGAGTAGCAATTACATTGCAAATAGGGTAGTCCAGACTGATCCAAATAACCAACTTATTCCAAGTAGTAGAATAATATGCATGTTATATTTGTTTTGTTCTTAGTTGTGCGATCACTTGACTACAAGTAAAAACAGAGAGTACTGGAAAAAATACATCTATCGGCCACGGCTCCAAGAGATGGGTGGATCGAACGGGATAACAGGGCGAATCGATCAAAGGACGACAACAATGGCTCGGTTTGAGAGCAAAATTAGGATGGACCAATCTTGAAGGCCAAAGTTCTAGCATGGGACAAATAAGAACTTTTCTTCAATGTCTGATCATGTACTAATTTTAGTGGGGAAAATAACTATGTTTGTGCGGAATGAGGCATGGCTTAGTAAGGTCGGCAAAGAGGCTTCACCCATGTGTAGTTAGTGAATCTGCTATATCCATCCACAGCATTTCTTATCAAAGCTCCTAGATCTATAAAACTCAATATTAACAAGTCCCAATTGTTTTTGTGATAGTTTTTTTAACTCTAATTTCAAAATAGTCACAACCTGTTCCTTAACATGAGTCTAATCCCAAATATAGATAAACAGAACGGCACTCACTAATGCCCAGAAGAGGTCACCGATGTTAGCACATACCCGAGTATACGTCGTAGACGTTGAGTACTTTCCAACGATCTATAGCTCGTGATTCGACCGAGTGCTTTCCGGTCGTACACAAACTATATACACACACGTACACTTCTTGCCAAGCAGCTGGATGGATTCGCCAAAGAGGCAGCACACATGCACGTACGTATGTATTCCGGCTGGCTGGAAGCTAGTGAAACTAGGCGGAACAGGGACTCGAGATTGGATAGCCAATAGGTGCGTGTCGCACCTCTATTTTGTATTGCTTTGTTCTGTTGTATCTGGTACAAAGATTACAAGAGGCACACCACGTATATATATAGCTAGAACTAGCCTATGCTATACGAGTCCTATACGGTGATTGTCAGCGTGTACTAGCCGGACATGGACCACTAATCTTGGTTATTTCCAACAACCGAGATTGGGATACCGAACTGTGGTGCCACAACACGCTTGTCACGGAAGTGGTGTTTGTGCGCCACGCTAACTATTCTCCTCGCTGTCAGCCAAACCGTAGAAGGTCCGCTGTTGTAAAGAGTGAATGTAGCTTTGCACTGCGAAGTCGTAGCCACATCGTAAGGTGGTATAGACACGAGCTCCAGCTCAACAAAGGGCGAGGCGGGGCGGATGGACTCTTACCACTAAAGAGCAACGATGGGAGATGGGTTAGGCAGGAAAGGATACATCTATTTGTTTTCCTCCAATATTTTAGATATACTCAAGCTAGATGAAGGGTGAAGCAAATTTGAATTTGTATCTTTGACATCCAAAGACGATTGAGTATATATAGGACTTCTATGCATCTCGTGTCTTTGTTAGCTTCTCAGCATGGGATATGTGTTGCCAATATATTCAAGAAGAATTTTTTTTAATCATGTGACCGGGCTTCCGAACACTGAGATACTGGACGAAAGGGGGGTCTGTCTACTAGTGGAATCATGCCTTTTGAATCATATGATTGTCTATATCATGCCTTTGAATCATGTGATTGGAGTACAGTATAATATGACCATCCTACTTGCATGTTTCAGTTTATTATCTCTTGTCAGAACAAAGTGAAGGGAAATATTGTTCTTTTGTTGAAGTGAACTCACATCAAAGGAGTGACCAGAAGTTTCTAGAATAGCTCTTGTATTATCCGGAGTGACCAGCTTCAATTATGCATGTTATGCTAGGTTCTGTTCATATTGTACCATCGCCCCATGTCCATATGGCATCATGAAACTTGTGTGGAATATGGGAATTGGCTCGTTTTTCAGAATGAAGTCTCAAGACGAGCTAATGATGGCTCGGACCAGAATTGGTACGTACCAACACCACAAACAATTTGCTTATATTTCTTGTTGTCTTTCTTTTATTCGGTTTTATAACAAACTCATCCATGATGAGTGAGGCTGCATGGTGCTGGGTATTAGGGGGCGTTTGGTTTGAGGGCTGCAAAGGATTGGCTGAGGATAGCCTTAACCACGTGGTTGGGGATAACTCATATTTTTCTTGTTTGGATGTAAGCATGGGAGGCAGAAGGATAGCCAACTAATTCTGTTTGGTTTCATGTATAAGGACCAAAGCTTCTTCCCCGTGGGCTGTGCTCCACTGAGCTTTGTCTTCCCCGCCGTTGGCAACGCTCCATACTCCCCGCCAGCCGGGAACTTCGTCCTCCCCGCCGGCGGTGCTCCATGCTCCCTGACAGTCCAGAGCTTCTTCATCCCCGCCCCTGGAGGCTGTTGGCTTTTAAACTGTATATCGAAGCAACACAGGAGCTATGTGTACGTATAAGCTAGCACAATCTGCCCTGATGGATGAACGTACAGTAGGCGTGTATGCAACCAGCTATGAAGCTAACCGGGGCTTGTAAACTCTCTCGGCGGACCACACAGAGGAAACCGATGTATAGCTACGGGAGCTTGTCGCTCCCGTTTTTCTTTTCTACTAAAAAATCTGCCTGTGCGTTGCAAAGGGAGAAAAAACATAAGACCATTTAGATATCAGTATTATTGGATGTGTGTGAACCAATTAGATTAGATGTATCATGGTCAACCTTATCCTTATTAAGCCAGCACATTGTTCACCGTCGTCCACTCCTCCTCCCCTCCCCTTCTACTTCATAGTCGGCCATGCCACAATGTCTCGAGCCTTGTATATGTGGTGATGGATTTATCATCTTTGATAGACTCGTCAACCGGCCAGTTCGCCGCCTAGAAAGAGGTGTAACATGTCCACGATATCTAGATGCAAAGTGTTGATGTAGGTGTCACTGCGTTGCAACGAAAAATAAAAATCAATGTATCTTTAAAAACAACCACTCTTGTAATAAAATTACACACAATAGTACCTTTGAAGTCAAAAGATGCAATTAACACAGAAAAATTAGTGCGTTGCAATAGTGTCATCCGACTTTACAACAACGAAAATAAAATTATTGTCAACCTTGCATGTCCGATCGATGACCTATCCACATGGTTGTCTTAATAGCAACAACGATAAATGTCGCATCGATAAACACTCAACTTACAACAACGTCAATCATCCTTGTAACAGTGTTTGTCTTTGTAGCGTATACGTAGTCATTGCGAAATGACATTCATGAAAATCGCAACAAAAAAGACAAACGAGGCTCTAAAATGCTTTTGAATATAATTTTTCCGAGCATCGTTTTTTACGAATCGTAAGTCATCTAGGGTGAATTGATCGAAAATGCTAAATGGAGCTCAAGCTTCATAGAAGGTAGGTTTTGAAAACTCAAAATAAATATATAAACAAAATACGCATATATCCAGAGGCATAATGTACATGTGTGTAATTTTTTGTGCTGAAATATATTTAAACGTGAGTTGCACAAAAAACTAAATATATGTGCCTTTTCAAACATATATATTGTTTATTTCTCAAAATCCATGATTTTGTATCATGAAAACTGTACGCACAGTCGCCCATACATTACATCCTTGAAAAGGTGTATTTGGATTTTTCAAAAATTCAGCATTCAAGGATCACTACTACTCCTTTACTTCATTTGACTCCTTTAATTTTAATTGGGAAGGACCGGTTGTGTGCAAATTCATAGGATACATCTTTTCAATGCGCAGGATTAGGGGATCTTAATTGTCTCTGGCTAACAAGCCTCCCCATACACTAGTGGAGAAACCCCCCTTTAGTACCGGTTCCAAAGGGCCTTTAGTACCGATTTTGGAACCGGTACTAAAACCCCTCCCCCTTTCGTACCGGTTCCTTACGAACCGGTACTAAAGGTGCCTCCACGTGGTCACGGAGGAGCCCGCGGGGCTGGAGACCTTTGGTACCGGTTCGTCACACGAACCGGTACTAAAGGCTATTTCGTAAAAAAAAATTATTCATTTTTTTTCTAATTATTTTTCACCCCTCTTTTTTTTAGAATATCTAGTATTTCCATTAGTGTCTAACTACACTTAACCTTTTAAATTTGTATTATTTTTAATTATTTTTTTAATTTTTAATATTTTTTTGCCAAACCTAAAACCTAAAAATTTGAAAATCTTATAATTTGCTAAAGGTAATAGTAATCTTTATGCAGATGCAATTATTAATTTTAATTTTGAAAAAAATAAAAATATATAAATTTCTAAATTTCCTTTTAACTCAAACTAAATCATTAAATGCATGAAAAATATCAAATGAAGTGAGAAAGGGTTGAAATTTTAGTATGTGGATTTGAATGCTGCATGTTGGATGCAAAAAAAGTCTTGAGTTTAAATAAGTTTGGAAAAATGAAATGCTTTTGAAACACATGTGTTTTCGTTTGAAACCCTCGTACTTTGAAAGAGATGGTCCAGTTTGTACACGAAGTGCATCCAGTTTTTGCCGTAATCCTCTCAACTTTTGCACACATGCTATGTGGGTCAAATGATGATACCATGCCAAGTTTCAACCGTTTCTGAGTTCAGTTGTAGTGCTTTCCAATTACAGGGTCATTTAGCTCAAAATAAATCATTAAATGCATAACAAATAGCAAATGAAGTCAGAAAGGGTTAAAATTTTAGTATGTGGCTTTGAATGCTGCATGTTGTATGCAAAAAAATTCTTGAGTTGAAATAAGTTTAGAATAATGAAATTCCTTTGAAACACATGTGTTTTCGTCTGAAACCCTCGTACTTTGAAACAGATGGTCCAGTTTGTACACGAAGTGCATCCAGTTTTTGCCGTAATCCTCTCAAATTTTGCACACATGCTATGTGGGTCAAATGATGATACCATGCCAAGTTTCAACCTTTTCTGAGTTCAGTTGTAGTGCTTTCCAATTACAGGGTCATTTAGCTCAAAATAAATCATTAAATGCATGAAAAATATCAAATGAAGTGAGAAAGGGTTGAAATTTTAGTATGTGGATTTGAATGTTGCATGTTGGATACAAAAAAAATCTTGAGTTGAAATAAGTTTGGAAAAATGAAATGCCTTTGAAACACATGTGTTTTCGTCTGAAACCCTCGTACTTTGAAAGAGATGGTCCAGTTTATACACGAAGTGCATCCAGTTTTTGCTGTAATCCTCTCAACTTTTGCACACATGCTATGTGGGTCAAATGATGATACCATGCCAAGTTTCAACTGTTTCTGAGTTCAGTTGTAGTGCTTTCCAATACAGGGTCATTTAGCTCAAAATAAATCATTAAATGTATGAAAAATAGCAAATGAAGTCAGAAAGGGTTGAAATTTTTTTTAATGCTGCATGTTGGATGCAAAAAAAGTCTTGAGTTGAAATAAGTTTAGAAAAATGAAATTTCTTTGAAACACATGTGTTTTCGTTTGAAACCCTCGTACTTTGAAAGAGATGGTCCAGCTGACAAAAGGAGATCAGTAAAAAAAGTGAAAAACGTTCCCCGGCTCGGCGAATAGGCGAAACAATCGTTAGCCCCGTTGAAGTTGTTTAGCGACGATATCGTCCACATCAAGGGGATGGCGCCCGGTACTAAAATTTCTGATTACCTGCCCGCTGATCACACACGTACAGTGACTTAATTAAATTGCCAGCAACGGCCGACACAACCATTTAGTACCGGTTTGTAACACGAACCGGTACGAAAGGAAAACCTTTAGTACCGGTTCGTGTCACGAACCGGTACTAAAGGTTTTCTGGACCTTTTAGTACCGGTTCGTAACACGAACCGGTACGAAAGCCCCTCACGAACCGGTACGAAAGCTCTTCGCCCGCCTGGACATCCAAACCGGTACGAAAGATCCCTTTAGTACCGGTTCGTAAGGAAACCGGTACTAAAGGTTTAGACGGTTGCCCCTTTTTCTACTAGTGATAATATCTTCATAATCCCTCATTTAATTAGCCCATATTTGTTTCCTTCCTTCATCTTGGAACCTCGCTTAATTAAGCCATATTTTATTCCTTCCTTCCTCATCTTCTTCGTAATCCCCCGCTTAATTAAGCCATATTTTATTCCTTTCTTCCTCATCTCCAAATCGCCCGCTTAATTAGCCCATCACGAGAGGACTCGTTTTCTTTCTTCCTTATCTCTCGGTGAAGTTTCTTGAAATCTTCCTAACCTCTCCTTGCTTGATAATCCAAAAAACACAAAACTATATAAATTACTACGATTAGATCTAAGGTGGCGAGGTGGGACTATCTTAAAACGCTGGAGTACCTAGTTTACGTTAGGATCTAGACTAAATCGTCACACATCGTAATATCTTTTGCCCGATCAAAGCCCCAAGAGAATACGTGCGGGCGGCCGCTGCTGATTGAAGGCCGATACACGCAGTCGGAATCCGAGGAAGCCCAGTAAGCCCACTCCAGTCGAAGCACCAAAGTTTAATCAATAAACCAAGGAGCTCTTTCCATATCATAAAAGTAACTTAGTGGAGTTCGCTCTAGCGTGCGATGTAAGGCCTTGAGGGTGAGGGTTCGAATCCCAGCCTTGCGAATTAATTAATTTTTTGCGCGCACGCACGAATTGTACGCTGATGATGTCATTTATATAAGATGATGACGTCAGCGTTGGACGAAAAAAAGGGGAGAAACGCACCTCCCTTTATTATTAGGTAAAGATTAATTTTTCGGTCTGATTACAAATGTCAGGGGTACACGTATATTTATACTAGGCTAGTTAGCTATTGCCAAACCGAGATTAATAGGAATACTACACCTACTCGGACACAAAGAGTACATTCAATTAATTGTTTTGACTCGGCTCGGGGAATGGGCGGCATCCTTCTTTCGTCATGAAAGGCCTTGTGTCACGCAGGGCCTTTAGGCGGACTTCTATCTCCCCATTGGATGGTGCAATGTTGGAGTGGAAGATCGACCCCCTCATTTGTACTTCATGACGGATGATAGTCGCCATCTGCGCTTGGATGTGAAAGAACTCCTCCTTCAGATTTGCATCGGCGATTTCCGCCTTCCTTTCAGCCCACGCTCTGAGATGACTTGGCAGCGTAAGGTTGCGTTGTTCCTGTACAATCTCCCTCATGTGATGAAGGGCGTAGTACGCATCCCTCACACTGCCAGCCGGCTGCTTGACGCACGGGAACTGCGTTACGTGGTTGAACACGTTCACGCCAGGCTGATTTTTCCTGAACTTGTGCTTCATGATCTTGCCTCCGGCTTTTATGTAGCCGACGAGAGCATCATCCAAAACTCTCATGATATACTTGTAATCTTTTTTGTTCACACTCCCCGAGTCTAAATACACGGCATGCGAGTGTTGCGGTGAAAAGCAGATGAGCACGCAGTCTTGATCCTCACTGCATAATTAAAACAATCCAAAAGGAATGTTGGAAGAGGACAATGGAAAGCTAAGAAAGCATATATGCTACGGAGGCGAGCGAATGACTTACTTGGGAGAGTAGGTCATAAGAAATGAGTCTTTGTCGGCGTTCCGTAGCATGAAGTCTGTGATGTACCCCGCCGCGAGAGCCGCGTCCCCGTCGTCCATCAAGATGCTTTCACGCATGTAGAAGGGGTCCAATATCGCGACGCTCGGGGTCTTATCTCTCCTGATACTCATAGAAAGGCTGAGCGAGAACAGACGGATAAGGCTATGGTCCAGCCGCTTGAGATGGTACAAATTGAAGATCTCCGAAAACCGTAGGATTATCATATCCGCGGGGATAGTGTTGATGAAGCCCATGTTGAGTGGCACCTTGGCCATGAAAACCGGGTACGAGGGATTCTCTTCTCAAAGAAGAATCTTCTCTAATGCCATAATACTATGATGCACACTCTGCATATCCGAAGTTGCAAGGTCCAGCATGTCCTTAGGTAGCATCGCCCTACCAGCCACATGGATTTCAAACGAGAGATCCTTGGGTCTTGGTGGCCCGTCCTGAGCCCGGATTGGCATCGAAGGTTGGCTACTAGAAGTGATGCTCTTCTTTCTTTTCCGTCCCTTCTTCTTTTCTGATTTTGAGCAGTCACCGGCCTTTATCTTCTCAGTGGCCGCCTTATGGAGTGTGGACGGGCTGAGAATAGATCTTGTGGCATCTGCTTGAGGCTCGGTGAAGGCGCAAGCTGCTGGAGGCATGTCCTGAGAAGCAGCGAAGAGACGCGTGGAGCAAGCAGGCTTCGCCGCAGGATCAGCTGGACCGCGAGCTTCCTCGTCATGCTGACAGGCTCCTTCAGCAGGAGGCATGAATAAGTCATCAGCATCATACAAAGTATTGATGAACTGGTCGGCGCTGATATCATCATCAAGATCATCGTCTTCTTGTTGTGCTCCGATGGGATCATGTGGCGCCGACACGATGACTAGCGGTGTTGTCCTAGGTGTGGTGCCCCTTTCCCCCGTCATTAAACGCATTTGGCTCTTCGGCCATAGGCATATTTGGTTGAAACAGTCACTGAGGACTGCCGGCTCATCCTCATCGTATCCGGGGGGTTGAATGGGAGGTTCAACTCTCTCGTAGCCCGAAATCACAAGAGAGATTTGAACCCTATGCATCTCCGGTGCCATCGGCATATTGTGCATGATTCGATTTTGTGGTTGAATGATTTTACCTTTGGCAACATCCTTCAACTCGCCGTCCACGACTTGTAATAGAATGCATGGAGTGTCCTCCTGCGAAAGAGATATATATATATGCATGTACGGCATCAGAGAGATTCCACTAAAAAAGGCAAGGAGATGAAGTCCTCATTTGAGTTGCAGACGCTTATAGTTACCTTGAGGGCGTCGAGGTCGGCTAGTGAAGAGACCCCGCCGATGACGGCGGGCATGCAAGAGACGGAGGGCGCGCTGCCTCCCGTGGCGTCGGTCCCCCTATTTGTGCTGCCGTCGGGTGCATGATTGTTATGCCCGGGTTGCTCGATCGTGGCCGGAGGAGTTACCATCACGTCCGGCGTCGCCGCCGCGGTGTTGGCGGCCGGAGTCACCAATACGCCGGGAGTCGGTGCGGGAGCCACCACTACGGCCGGAGTCGGGACTGCAGGCGCCGCGGGGCCCGAGTTGCTGCCGACCATGCTGGGGACTGGTATGGGCCCTTGTCCACCACGCGCTTGCCAATTCGCGAGCGACTGCATCATATCTGGAAGGAGAGCGTTAATCGTCTTCGCCACTTCGTCCTGGACAAGCTGCGGAAGCATGTTCACCTTCTCCTCCAGTCCACGAACATAAGCGGCATCTTCTTCGGTCCTTCTCGCCTTGCGCCCCCTCGAACCGGACTGCTCCGCCGATTTTCCATAATATTCGGACCAATTTAGGTCCGCACCAAAGCCGACCACACGGCCGGCTGACGATGGCTTCGCCGTCACGTCGTCAACCTTCTTGACCTTGTTCAACGCCCTGTTGAAGGCGTTGTCCCATGGGCCGGCCGGCTTAACCGACGACTCCTGCGATGAGGCGATTTTCATTTCCGCTTGCTGCAAAAAGAATGTGAAACGTTAAGAAATTGTGAACTTCACTCGAGAATTCAATCGACAAGGTCGCGTGGTAAACTACTTACCACGGCAGTCATAAAATCCTGAATCTTAGGATCGATAATTATTTTCGAGGTTGCTTTGTCCTTATAGCTCCGGGCCCTCACAAAGAATTCGGTCTGCGGATCATCTTTGTATTGCTGGAAGGGGTTAGGTATGCCCGCAGCGGCGTACTCGGCATCCTCCTTGTCCCATTTAGGCTTGGAACTTTTGTAACCACCGGCTCCGAGACGATGGTTACCTATGACCTGCGACCGCATGGCCTTGCCCTTTGCACTCGCGGCCTTGGCTTGCTCGGACTCACACCTAGCCTTGAAAAGGTTGTAGGTAGCTTCGTCGATCAACGGCTCTTTCTCCTTGAGCTCCTCCCAGGTTTTGTTCTTTTAAAAAATTTCCCTCTTCACCCGGGTTTTCCAACTGGACAAGGCCTTGCTCATCTTCCTGAGGGCCCATGTGTTTACTTTGTTCCCTCTGAGTTTGGTGTTATCGTACGGCTCCGGAAACTTGTATCGTCCGTGCAGCTTGTTGATAAGAAGCTGACAATAATGAATATTCTCACGACTCCTGAGGTTAATCGTGGTGATCGGCACGGTGTTGCGGAGGATCGCCGCGACTTGACGGTCGTACCCTTCCGAAAAACGTTCGGGCTCTTTAGGAATCCCGACGGCGGTCACAACAGTAAACTCTTGCCTGATGACGCCGACCTTGGTCGGTTTCCGATTCCTCTTCTTCGACTGGGTACCATCTGTGTTGGAGCCACCGGTCCCATCATCCTCGCCGATGTTCCTCTCGCCGTCTGTCGTACCGGCCTCCTCCTCCAAGTCATCATCCGATGAGTCGGACTCCGACTCTATCTCCTCCTCATACTCCTCCTCGCCCGGAGGTACTTCCTCTTCTCTCTGCTCCTCGACCTCCTCCTGGGAGTATTCCCAAAATTGCTTCCTTTTTGTACCCGGCTGAGAAGAAGGACCGACGTCGGCTCCGGTCGATATGTTTGCACTAGTACAATATTAAAAAATGCAACTACTTAATTAATTAGCACAATAAATAAATGCAAATACTCTCATGTTAAGAAAAATAGCAAAGGTCATGCACGAATTCACGGAAAAATTCGGCATGAACTTTGCTCTTTTTCTTAACATGAGAGTGCCCCATTCTCAACCGAAACGGAAGTTAATCAACATTTTGGGAGAAAGGGGATAATGAGAGTCCCTGCACATAAAAAATGCCTACATGTAGGCACAACCATCACATATATAGTGTAGAACAATGCACTAAAATAGATATTCAAACATCATATATATAGGTAAATTTCATATGATAAACAATGCATTGCAAATTGGCACTTGCTTGGGTTTTTTCATATTCAGTTGAAATATCTTATAACTAAGTCATTCAGTTCCAGCATGATGGATGGATGGATGGTAAATCACCCTACTCATGTTGCCAAGATATAAATACATACTCATACCGTGGCACTACAGAAAACCACATGGCTTATTCTCATCATGAGGCAAAACAAAAATAATCCCAAATGAACCACAAACACCAACGATGACACAATAATAACAGTAGTATGAAATGATGCAACGCACAACGAATATCATGTGTGCATCTTATTGAGCACACGGAAAACAAGATCTTTGCCGAGTGCATAGAGAAAATTGCTCGGCAAAACTATTACACTCGGTGAAGCATCACCTTTATCAAGCACCACGTGGGCGGGACTCGGGCACTAACTTGAAGCTTAGTGGTTATTCAATTCTAATTCTTTTTAAATAAGCCAGAGAAGCACAAAACCTGACAAGGTGGCATGATATGACATCTAGAGGTGTGATTAATTTTGAGAGTGTTTTTCAAAAGTTTTCACATAGTTTTCTTACAAACTAGGCCATCATTCAGCAACAAACTAGGTTTCGAGAAGGAATGAATCAGGTTTGCATTTGAAGTGACCGCTGATTCATTCGTTGACTTTAAAACTTTATCAACATTAAACGCACACCATTACATGTTTCATGTTCAAAAAAAAATTCAGTTCTCTTTTCCTATATTTAGGCCATGCATTTCTTGTGATTTATGAATTTCCAAATTTCCAGTCACAAAATGATATATTGTAGGACGTGATCATGAATTTCCATTCACAAAATTTCCAAATTTCCAAATTTCCATTCACAAACAAAATTTCCTTGTTTGCTATGCTAGCCGTGCAGTTGCAGGAGCAGGGGAGAGGGAGGGGGAGCAGGGGAGAGGGAGGGGGAGTACCTGGCCGTGCAGTTGCAGGACAGAGGGGAGGGAAGGAGGCGGCGGCCGGAGGCGAGGCAGAGGCACGACGGCGACTGCGGGCTCGGTCTGCGGGCGCAGGCGGCGACGAGGACAGTGGCGGCTCCGGCGTAGGCGGCGAGGACGGTGGCGGCTCCGGCGTCGGCGGCGAGGACGGTGGCGGCTAGGGCTCGGCGTCGGCGGCGAGGACGAATGGGTACTGTGACCAGCAAGGGGGAGGAGGCCGTGGAGGTTAAGGCTTAGGGGTGGCGCATTTAGCCAGAATGCGCCACCAAGAGGTTCCTTATGCGTGGCGCATTCCGCCGAAAACAACATTGAGTAGAGATAATGAAGACATCTCCACCATTGGCTATGTAAAACAATTATAGCAATTATAAATGTGCATAGCAAAAAAAAGATAACTCATAATTTGTTTTTTATATAAAAAAATTCTTAATAATCGTGAGGCTAAGAGCATAAAAATGTTAGTGCTTGTTTAGTTGCATGCGCATGCAGAGTTTTAATGGGAGCATGTGCATGAAAAATGAGTGGAAAAGAGTTTTTGCATGGTCGACCTACTTGATGATGTGGATAGCTTGCGAAACAAATGTTGCTTAGAGTAAAAATCTAAGAAAAAATGATGAAAAATAAAAAAATGACTGTGATTTTTATTTTGTTAAACTATTACCTGGACAATATATTGGTGATATGATATGGAATGAAAACAACATTGAGTAGAGATAATGAAGAAATCTTCACTATTGGCTAAATCTAAAAAAATATAGCAATTATAAATGTGGATAGAAAAAATGAGATAACTCATAATTTGTTTTTTTATATAAAAAATCGCTTAAAAATCGTGAGGTTAAGTGCATAAAAATATTATTACTTGTTTAGTTGCATGTGCATGCATAGTTTTAATGGGAGCATGTGCATGAAAAATTAGTGAAAAAGAGTTTTGCATGGTGGACCTACTTGATGATGTGGATAGCTTGCATGTCAAGATAAATAGGTTAGTAGGGATGGACTATTATAGTATTATAGATTGAACCCAACCAAGTGAATAGCGATCTGGGCATCTGGTTTAGTTGGACACATCCTAGTGACTTAGTGAGTAGCGATCTGGACATGTGGTTAAATTGAAGATTAAGATTTATTGTGTAGTCGTGTACTGTACCTCTGTAAGCGCTCGGCGCGTGCAGCCCTGCAGAAAACTCTGGATAGCGATTTTGCGAGGCGCTTGGCGGTTTGTTTCCTCTCTCGCTAGCAATCGATCGAGGAGCAGGAGGCATCCAGCCAAGCAGCGGGCAGCGGCCCACTAGAAGATGATGAAGCGCCGAAGCCCACAACACGAGGTATACTCTATATAAATTTTGGGGCCCCTGGAATTTCTGGGCCCTGTGCGGGCCGCACACTTGGCACATGTATGTGCCCAGGGCCTGCTGATGCGATGCATTCTCCTCCTGGATCGGCGCCGTGGAGAGCTGTTGAGAATTGCCTGGACATGATTCTACCTCCTGGCGCAACAGAGGGTGACAAGCGAGATTTTCTGATCGCCAAGGGTTTCTTAGTTGATTAGAAGCTGGTGTTTGTTGTGCTGGGATGTGTTTTTTATTTCCTTTGCCGATAGTGGCAGACTATGAACTGTAATGTTGAACTCGGTGGTTGCATCAATAAAGGTGGAACCAGGGGGGCAACCCCTTTTAATTCAAAAAAATAACATTTGTTGTCACAGTACCAAAGCTACCTGTCATTCTACAAAGTTGCTAACTGCCTCCATTATCGCTATTTACGTCCTCACTTGCATGGCATAAGTTTTGAGCAAGGTAATCTGGAGTTTTTTTCATTTGTTTTACCATGTGTGCACACTGCAAATTTGCGTGACACTTTGTTCGGCCTGCATACTAGTGTAGAAATTAAAAATTAATGTCGAATTGAAGAGCTTTCAGAAACATAAAATGAATTCAAGTTGTCGAAACTGAACCAATTGCATTCCTAAATGATAGGAGTGTCAACATTTGGACAAGTTGGCACTAATAAAGAAAAATGTCTTCGCAACGTTTCTGACCTTACTGAATGTTCCGTAAGTTTCATCATGAACGAGTAAGATTGTGGTTAAATAATGCGCTCACAGGTTTACTGGAGCTAAAATAAAACTGAGAGGAACCAAGCAGAATTAAAAGCCGTCACATGGTGCACGGCAAGTTGGAGGGTTAATCGAACGGCGTCGCAGAGATTGGGCGACCGAACTGTGGTGCCACGACACGCTTATTACGGACCTGGTGTTTGTGCGCCACATAACTGTTCTCCTCGCTGTCAGCCAAACCGTAGAAGGTCCTCAGTTGTAAAGAGTGGATACACCTTTACAATAAGAACAATACCATCAAAAGAGGCAACACTATTGGCATACGTTCAACTTCTTTTCGTATGTCTTTTTGTTATTTAGTGCAACACCACGATCCACAAATTGTGTGTGCCATCCCACATATAGCATGAGCTGAGGCATTTGAATCTGAAACCCAAAGAAAGAGAATTTTGTTGCAACGACACCAGAACATCTTTCAGGCAGAGCAATGCCCAGCTCACAGGTTTATTGAAGCTAAACATAACTGACATAGAGCAAAATAGAATTGATACTTTCTGTCCATCAAGGAAGAGAAGGACCATCTGAGGATACATGTCATGTTGCACATGCCTGACGCATGAATAGCATCATGGAGCTTAGGCGACCCCTTGGATAGATCCCAGCGGACGGCATTGGCGTAGCTGGCCTCGGTCAGCATATCAAAAAAAGTGTGGAGCTTCCGCTGATGTTAAACGCAGAACTGGAATTTGCGCAACACATCTTTGCAATCTCCACACCGGCAGGCGAGGCGCGGAATGTTAGAGTTGTGACGTTGTACAACATCCAAACACGTGGAATAGCAGGTTCATATGGTGGTGTATATATGAGCTCCGGCTCGGCAAAGGGAGTGACGGGGCAGATGGACTCCCACTGCTGGAGAGCAAGATGAATAAATGGAGATCAAGATTAATAAATGGACTAAGCAGGAGAGGGTACATGTATTTGTTTTCCTCCAATATTTCAGATACAGTGAAGCTGGATACAGACTAAACAGGGAAGCAAATCTAAGAACATATCACACCCGCTTGACATCCTAAGACAATGGACTATATAGTGGGGACTTCTATGCATCTCTTGTATTTTCTATTTTGTAGATCTTTCTAAACAAAAATTGAGCATGGGATATGTGTTGAACAAGTCATTCAAAAAATGTTTATCGTGTCTTCTTAGACTATAGAATCGCATGACCATCATATGTGCATGTATAGTTTATGATCCCTCAAAAGAAAAGTGAAGGGAAATATTGTACTGTTTAGTTGGAGGAAACAATGATAAGTTTATGAAGGAATGAGTAGCTGAGTAGCAATTACATTGCAAATAGGGTAGTCCAGACTGATCCAAATAACCAACTTATTCCAAGTAGTAGAATAATATGCATGTTATATTTGTTTTGTTCTTAGTTGTGCGATCACTTGACTACAAGTAAAAACAGAGAGTACTGGAAAAAATACATCTATCGGCCACGGCTCCAAGAGATGGGTGGATCGAACGGGATAACAGGGCGAATCGATCAAAGGACGACAACAATGGCTCGGTTTGAGAGCAAAATTAGGATGGACCAATCTTGAAGGCCAAAGTTCTAGCATGGGACAAATAAGAACTTTTCTTCAATGTCTGATCATGTACTAATTTTAGTGGGGAAAATAACTATGTTTGTGCGGAATGAGGCATGGCTTAGTAAGGTCGGCAAAGAGGCTTCACCCATGTGTAGTTAGTGAATCTGCTATATCCATCCACAGCATTTCTTATCAAAGCTCCTAGATCTATAAAACTCAATATTAACAAGTCCCAATTGTTTTTGTGATAGTTTTTTTAACTCTAATTTCAAAATAGTCACAACCTGTTCCTTAACATGAGTCTAATCCCAAATATAGATAAACAGAACGGCACTCACTAATGCCCAGAAGAGGTCACCGATGTTAGCACATACCCGAGTATACGTCGTAGACGTTGAGTACTTTCCAACGATCTATAGCTCGTGATTCGACCGAGTGCTTTCCGGTCGTACACAAACTATATACACACACGTACACTTCTTGCCAAGCAGCTGGATGGATTCGCCAAAGAGGCAGCACACATGCACGTACGTATGTATTCCGGCTGGCTGGAAGCTAGTGAAACTAGGCGGAACAGGGACTCGAGATTGGATAGCCAATAGGTGCGTGTCGCACCTCTATTTTGTATTGCTTTGTTCTGTTGTATCTGGTACAAAGATTACAAGAGGCACACCACGTATATATATAGCTAGAACTAGCCTATGCTATACGAGTCCTATACGGTGATTGTCAGCGTGTACTAGCCGGACATGGACCACTAATCTTGGTTATTTCCAACAACCGAGATTGGGATACCGAACTGTGGTGCCACAACACGCTTGTCACGGAAGTGGTGTTTGTGCGCCACGCTAACTATTCTCCTCGCTGTCAGCCAAACCGTAGAAGGTCCGCTGTTGTAAAGAGTGAATGTAGCTTTGCACTGCGAAGTCGTAGCCACATCGTAAGGTGGTATAGACACGAGCTCCAGCTCAACAAAGGGCGAGGCGGGGCGGATGGACTCTTACCACTAAAGAGCAACGATGGGAGATGGGTTAGGCAGGAAAGGATACATCTATTTGTTTTCCTCCAATATTTTAGATATACTCAAGCTAGATGAAGGGTGAAGCAAATTTGAATTTGTATCTTTGACATCCAAAGACGATTGAGTATATATAGGACTTCTATGCATCTCGTGTCTTTGTTAGCTTCTCAGCATGGGATATGTGTTGCCAATATATTCAAGAAGAATTTTTTTTAATCATGTGACCGGGCTTCCGAACACTGAGATACTGGACGAAAGGGGGGTCTGTCTACTAGTGGAATCATGCCTTTTGAATCATATGATTGTCTATATCATGCCTTTGAATCATGTGATTGGAGTACAGTATAATATGACCATCCTACTTGCATGTTTCAGTTTATTATCTCTTGTCAGAACAAAGTGAAGGGAAATATTGTTCTTTTGTTGAAGTGAACTCACATCAAAGGAGTGACCAGAAGTTTCTAGAATAGCTCTTGTATTATCCGGAGTGACCAGCTTCAATTATGCATGTTATGCTAGGTTCTGTTCATATTGTACCATCGCCCCATGTCCATATGGCATCATGAAACTTGTGTGGAATATGGGAATTGGCTCGTTTTTCAGAATGAAGTCTCAAGACGAGCTAATGATGGCTCGGACCAGAATTGGTACGTACCAACACCACAAACAATTTGCTTATATTTCTTGTTGTCTTTCTTTTATTCGGTTTTATAACAAACTCATCCATGATGAGTGAGGCTGCATGGTGCTGGGTATTAGGGGGCGTTTGGTTTGAGGGCTGCAAAGGATTGGCTGAGGATAGCCTTAACCACGTGGTTGGGGATAACTCATATTTTTCTTGTTTGGATGTAAGCATGGGAGGCAGAAGGATAGCCAACTAATTCTGTTTGGTTTCATGTATAAGGACCAAAGCTTCTTCCCCGTGGGCTGTGCTCCACTGAGCTTTGTCTTCCCCGCCGTTGGCAACGCTCCATACTCCCCGCCAGCCGGGAACTTCGTCCTCCCCGCCGGCGGTGCTCCATGCTCCCTGACAGTCCAGAGCTTCTTCATCCCCGCCCCTGGAGGCTGTTGGCTTTTAAACTGTATATCGAAGCAACACAGGAGCTATGTGTACGTATAAGCTAGCACAATCTGCCCTGATGGATGAACGTACAGTAGGCGTGTATGCAACCAGCTATGAAGCTAACCGGGGCTTGTAAACTCTCTCGGCGGACCACACAGAGGAAACCGATGTATAGCTACGGGAGCTTGTCGCTCCCGTTTTTCTTTTCTACTAAAAAATCTGCCTGTGCGTTGCAAAGGGAGAAAAAACATAAGACCATTTAGATATCAGTATTATTGGATGTGTGTGAACCAATTAGATTAGATGTATCATGGTCAACCTTATCCTTATTAAGCCAGCACATTGTTCACCGTCGTCCACTCCTCCTCCCCTCCCCTTCTACTTCATAGTCGGCCATGCCACAATGTCTCGAGCCTTGTATATGTGGTGATGGATTTATCATCTTTGATAGACTCGTCAACCGGCCAGTTCGCCGCCTAGAAAGAGGTGTAACATGTCCACGATATCTAGATGCAAAGTGTTGATGTAGGTGTCACTGCGTTGCAACGAAAAATAAAAATCAATGTATCTTTAAAAACAACCACTCTTGTAATAAAATTACACACAATAGTACCTTTGAAGTCAAAAGATGCAATTAACACAGAAAAATTAGTGCGTTGCAATAGTGTCATCCGACTTTACAACAACGAAAATAAAATTATTGTCAACCTTGCATGTCCGATCGATGACCTATCCACATGGTTGTCTTAATAGCAACAACGATAAATGTCGCATCGATAAACACTCAACTTACAACAACGTCAATCATCCTTGTAACAGTGTTTGTCTTTGTAGCGTATACGTAGTCATTGCGAAATGACATTCATGAAAATCGCAACAAAAAAGACAAACGAGGCTCTAAAATGCTTTTGAATATAATTTTTCCGAGCATCGTTTTTTACGAATCGTAAGTCATCTAGGGTGAATTGATCGAAAATGCTAAATGGAGCTCAAGCTTCATAGAAGGTAGGTTTTGAAAACTCAAAATAAATATATAAACAAAATACGCATATATCCAGAGGCATAATGTACATGTGTGTAATTTTTTGTGCTGAAATATATTTAAACGTGAGTTGCACAAAAAACTAAATATATGTGCCTTTTCAAACATATATATTGTTTATTTCTCAAAATCCATGATTTTGTATCATGAAAACTGTACGCACAGTCGCCCATACATTACATCCTTGAAAAGGTGTATTTGGATTTTTCAAAAATTCAGCATTCAAGGATCACTACTACTCCTTTACTTCATTTGACTCCTTTAATTTTAATTGGGAAGGACCGGTTGTGTGCAAATTCATAGGATACATCTTTTCAATGCGCAGGATTAGGGGATCTTAATTGTCTCTGGCTAACAAGCCTCCCCATACACTAGTGGAGAAACCCCCCTTTAGTACCGGTTCCAAAGGGCCTTTAGTACCGATTTTGGAACCGGTACTAAAACCCCTCCCCCTTTCGTACCGGTTCCTTACGAACCGGTACTAAAGGTGCCTCCACGTGGTCACGGAGGAGCCCGCGGGGCTGGAGACCTTTGGTACCGGTTCGTCACACGAACCGGTACTAAAGGCTATTTCGTAAAAAAAAATTATTCATTTTTTTTCTAATTATTTTTCACCCCTCTTTTTTTTAGAATATCTAGTATTTCCATTAGTGTCTAACTACACTTAACCTTTTAAATTTGTATTATTTTTAATTATTTTTTTAATTTTTAATATTTTTTTGCCAAACCTAAAACCTAAAAATTTGAAAATCTTATAATTTGCTAAAGGTAATAGTAATCTTTATGCAGATGCAATTATTAATTTTAATTTTGAAAAAAATAAAAATATATAAATTTCTAAATTTCCTTTTAACTCAAACTAAATCATTAAATGCATGAAAAATATCAAATGAAGTGAGAAAGGGTTGAAATTTTAGTATGTGGATTTGAATGCTGCATGTTGGATGCAAAAAAAGTCTTGAGTTTAAATAAGTTTGGAAAAATGAAATGCTTTTGAAACACATGTGTTTTCGTTTGAAACCCTCGTACTTTGAAAGAGATGGTCCAGTTTGTACACGAAGTGCATCCAGTTTTTGCCGTAATCCTCTCAACTTTTGCACACATGCTATGTGGGTCAAATGATGATACCATGCCAAGTTTCAACCGTTTCTGAGTTCAGTTGTAGTGCTTTCCAATTACAGGGTCATTTAGCTCAAAATAAATCATTAAATGCATAACAAATAGCAAATGAAGTCAGAAAGGGTTAAAATTTTAGTATGTGGCTTTGAATGCTGCATGTTGTATGCAAAAAAATTCTTGAGTTGAAATAAGTTTAGAATAATGAAATTCCTTTGAAACACATGTGTTTTCGTCTGAAACCCTCGTACTTTGAAACAGATGGTCCAGTTTGTACACGAAGTGCATCCAGTTTTTGCCGTAATCCTCTCAAATTTTGCACACATGCTATGTGGGTCAAATGATGATACCATGCCAAGTTTCAACCTTTTCTGAGTTCAGTTGTAGTGCTTTCCAATTACAGGGTCATTTAGCTCAAAATAAATCATTAAATGCATGAAAAATATCAAATGAAGTGAGAAAGGGTTGAAATTTTAGTATGTGGATTTGAATGTTGCATGTTGGATACAAAAAAAATCTTGAGTTGAAATAAGTTTGGAAAAATGAAATGCCTTTGAAACACATGTGTTTTCGTCTGAAACCCTCGTACTTTGAAAGAGATGGTCCAGTTTATACACGAAGTGCATCCAGTTTTTGCTGTAATCCTCTCAACTTTTGCACACATGCTATGTGGGTCAAATGATGATACCATGCCAAGTTTCAACTGTTTCTGAGTTCAGTTGTAGTGCTTTCCAATACAGGGTCATTTAGCTCAAAATAAATCATTAAATGTATGAAAAATAGCAAATGAAGTCAGAAAGGGTTGAAATTTTTTTTAATGCTGCATGTTGGATGCAAAAAAAGTCTTGAGTTGAAATAAGTTTAGAAAAATGAAATTTCTTTGAAACACATGTGTTTTCGTTTGAAACCCTCGTACTTTGAAAGAGATGGTCCAGCTGACAAAAGGAGATCAGTAAAAAAAGTGAAAAACGTTCCCCGGCTCGGCGAATAGGCGAAACAATCGTTAGCCCCGTTGAAGTTGTTTAGCGACGATATCGTCCACATCAAGGGGATGGCGCCCGGTACTAAAATTTCTGATTACCTGCCCGCTGATCACACACGTACAGTGACTTAATTAAATTGCCAGCAACGGCCGACACAACCATTTAGTACCGGTTTGTAACACGAACCGGTACGAAAGGAAAACCTTTAGTACCGGTTCGTGTCACGAACCGGTACTAAAGGTTTTCTGGACCTTTTAGTACCGGTTCGTAACACGAACCGGTACGAAAGCCCCTCACGAACCGGTACGAAAGCTCTTCGCCCGCCTGGACATCCAAACCGGTACGAAAGATCCCTTTAGTACCGGTTCGTAAGGAAACCGGTACTAAAGGTTTAGACGGTTGCCCCTTTTTCTACTAGTGATAATATCTTCATAATCCCTCATTTAATTAGCCCATATTTGTTTCCTTCCTTCATCTTGGAACCTCGCTTAATTAAGCCATATTTTATTCCTTCCTTCCTCATCTTCTTCGTAATCCCCCGCTTAATTAAGCCATATTTTATTCCTTTCTTCCTCATCTCCAAATCGCCCGCTTAATTAGCCCATCACGAGAGGACTCGTTTTCTTTCTTCCTTATCTCTCGGTGAAGTTTCTTGAAATCTTCCTAACCTCTCCTTGCTTGATAATCCAAAAAACACAAAACTATATAAATTACTACGATTAGATCTAAGGTGGCGAGGTGGGACTATCTTAAAACGCTGGAGTACCTAGTTTACGTTAGGATCTAGACTAAATCGTCACACATCGTAATATCTTTTGCCCGATCAAAGCCCCAAGAGAATACGTGCGGGCGGCCGCTGCTGATTGAAGGCCGATACACGCAGTCGGAATCCGAGGAAGCCCAGTAAGCCCACTCCAGTCGAAGCACCAAAGTTTAATCAATAAACCAAGGAGCTCTTTCCATATCATAAAAGTAACTTAGTGGAGTTCGCTCTAGCGTGCGATGTAAGGCCTTGAGGGTGAGGGTTCGAATCCCAGCCTTGCGAATTAATTAATTTTTTGCGCGCACGCACGAATTGTACGCTGATGATGTCATTTATATAAGATGATGACGTCAGCGTTGGACGAAAAAAAGGGGAGAAACGCACCTCCCTTTATTATTAGGTAAAGATTAATTTTTCGGTCTGATTACAAATGTCAGGGGTACACGTATATTTATACTAGGCTAGTTAGCTATTGCCAAACCGAGATTAATAGGAATACTACACCTACTCGGACTGGACAAACCGTGTCCGTGTTTAACTCTAATAGAGGCACTCTACAATCCGGACAGAGATCCAGTGACTTGCTGTGGGCAAGTCACCAGTGAACAGTATGGTGACTTGCGGTCACTTCCCACCATTCGATCGAGAATCAACGGATAGATCCTGTAAACAGAGCACAGATACAGTGTTTCTCGCTACAGTGCTCTTGCTACAGGACCTGCGCACAGCGCACGTCTACAGTGTTCTTCGCTACACTTCTGCGGGAGGCACTATCGTATAAAACGGAGACACGACGTCATACAAAACGGAGGCACGTCCTCATACAAAACGGAGGCACGTCCTCATACAAAACTGAGGCACGACCTCATACAAAACGGAGGCACATCCTCATACAAAACTGAGGCACGACCTCATACAAAACGGAGGCATATGAGGACGTGCCTCCGTTTTGTATGAGGTCGTGCCTCCGTTTTGTATGAGGTCGTGCCTCCATTTTATACGATAGTAAGCACTATCGTGCCTCCGTGAAAGGCACTATCGTGCCTCCGCGAGAGGCACTATAGCACTGCACATAGATCCTTTAGTGAGCGTACTGTGGACTGCGCACTGTTTACCAGATCTAATCCGTTGATTCTCGATCAAATGGTGGGGAGTGGCCGCAAGTCACCGTACTGTTCACTGGTGACTTGCCCACAGCAAGTCACTGGATCTCTGTCCCTACAATCCACGTGAGCCGAGAGCTACGTCTTCCCTAGTAGCGGTGCTCCACGCTCCTCGCCAGCACACGGTACATTACGTGGTAAGGCACCGCAGGGCCCCTGATCAAAATCGGACCGTCTCTTCGTTTGGGTGGGGAAGGGCCAAAGCGGGGACGAGAGGCGCTCTTGCATGGGTTGCTTCTCTCATCCGCGATATTCTGGCGACTTTCCTCAACCAACTTTTAGGCGAATATTCCTGCATATGTGGCTATCCCTATCTTCTCTGGCTCTCCAACCAAACTACTGACATCCTCCGAAAAATTGGTTATCCCTATCCATGTGGTGGATAACCACACAACCAAACGCCCCCTTAGTGTAATTATAGTGTGGTAAAAGTACGATGGCGACAAAGGGAGAACTGGACGTAGCTAGATGCGATGGAAGAAGCAGTCCCTGATAGTAAAAACGAGGTAGAAGCGTATACAACTTGCAGGGACATGTGCAGGAGCTATATAGATTGAGATCAATTCTAACTACCAGAATCATACCGGTACAACAAACGCAATACACGCTCACGGGCCTGCTGCATATCATAACACAATGTTTAACATGGCCAGTCTTTGCACTCTTCTCATTGGGAGCCAAGGCGCAGAAGGTTATGTGCATATGGTGTCCATACGCGAGGAACAACTCCCTCCTCCGGTGTGTGGTTGCAAGGTAGTATGGTGTTATAGACATGAGCTCCGGCTTGGCAAAGGGAGTGACGGGGTAGATGGGACAGATGGTGGGTACATGTACTTGTTTTTCTCCAATATTTTAGATAAAGTGAAGCTGGTTAAAGACTAAAGTGAGAAGCAAATTTGAGAAAATATCACACTCGCTTAGTCGCTTTACATCCTAAGACAATGGAGTATTTATAGGGGCCTTCTATGCATCTCTTGTATTTGTTAGCTCTTTCTAGAAATAAATAAATAAGCCGTAAGCATGAGATATGAGTTGAGCAGGTCATTCAAAAAATTTATATCATGTCTTATTGCCAAGATGTGATTGCATCGGACTACGAAATCGTGTGACCATCTTGTATGTTCATGTTTGTTTTATGATCCTATGACAAAAACAAAGTGAAGTGAAATATTGTGTTTTTTTTGTTTGTTTTTTGAAAAGGAGGTTGAAACCCTCGGTCTCTGCATTCACTCATCTTTGTTTTCTCTTCTCTACTACTTAAAAAGAATGTTAGGTTCCATGATCCAAGTTATCCTTCATCAAACAATTTCTAATCCCACTAACTCCATGAACGGTTCACTGTTTAGGGGCTTCCGGCTGCGGCTTTGACAAGGCCAAAAGCCACTGATGCAGTTGCATGGCTTACCTTGGGTCTGCGCTACTTCATATAAGTGTTTGACTTGACCAAGTTGCATGGGTCCGGCACACATTTTCGTCCATTGGTTCGGGATAGGGCCCATTGTCCAAGAAATGGTATCTTGGATGAACAGAGATTCGTCGTGTTAATCTATCCTACGAGCTGGCTTGCAATATGTTTCGCATGAACAAATTTGTACGATGTTTTCAACTCAAACGCAAGAACTCATGATGTCCCAAGGAACGCTGCCTGTAACATACCACCAATAATATTAGAGCGAGATTATTGACCTAGGATCCAGTCATCTGTATTCCAATCCTCCATATTCTCCTAAACCTTGGTTTGGGCTCCCGGATCCCTTGGTCGTCTGTATCCCAAAGCTCCTCGTTCCTCTGGATTGGGATCCCATCAGGGTAATCTTGAATCCATCATGTGTGAATCTCAGTGTAAATTGGACGACTTGAATCATTATACTTGAGCTATATTCCTACTTCC
This sequence comes from Bromus sterilis, assembly GCA_950022295.1. Lineage (NCBI taxonomy): Eukaryota > Viridiplantae > Streptophyta > Magnoliopsida > Poales > Poaceae > Bromus > Bromus sterilis. The sequence continues at coordinate 296,822,206 of OX465601.1, read as the reverse complement.
TTGACATCGCATGGCTTCACGTATGATTATTGTATATTTTTTCTTCATGATAGTAAAAGCTCTCATGAGAATTAATTACTTCTGCATATTTCTTTTGTGATACCAATCTCCCGGAATATCCGTCCAAAGCCATGACACACCAACCATGCATGATATCACCATATCCGACAACACCAATGTATTTTCATCGTAGTAGCTTCTTGACTGATCTCTGTGATACTAAATAATTATTCAGAATTATAAAGACCCAATTCATTGTCATTTTCTTTTCAAAATTAACGGTTCCATTTTCTAGCATTCCTAATTTTACAAAATACTTTAGAAGGGAAACAATATTCGTGGGAGAAAATAACATACAAGAAAATAAATTATTCCTTTATTTCAGTTATTACAACTTGTCGTAAATAATTATTCATCCACGATAATGTGATGTGGTAGTGCACAATACAATAATACTTATGCTTGAAAGCTCTAGAAATGATGCATTATTTTCACACAACACCAGTGTACAAGTATCTAGAGGGGTATTGGGTTAACAAAAAGGCGTTTAATTGTTTGTTTGTTTTCCTTGCCGTCTGTATAAACATCTTTCTTATCACAATATATGAATGCCATGCTCATTGCTAAGTTGATAACACGTTGAATCACTGGAAGTAGTGTAGGGTGCTCAAATCGTGCTTGGTTTGCAGTCTTCCATGCATCTTCAATCAAAGAGGATATCTCAGTCATGGCTACGTCACTTCTAACATTGTGCTCATTCATATAGCACTCCACAGAACTAGCCACGTCTTTCTTGTTCTTTCGACGCTGAAACAAACAGGTGCTCACATTAATATCAGGCAACGAAAGAAGGATATAATAAATACTAATTATTCAAACAAAGAAATGGAAATAAGTAGCTAGACCTTGTAAGAGGCCATGTCATTCATGAAACGTGATATCTCGCCGGTGGACCATACAACGCTGGTGCATCTCATTGCCCATTCAAATGCCTCAAGGGTTGCTTCACCACCCATGCCAAGCAGTAGTGCAACTGCCGATATTTGAGGGCCTGACGACATCACTGACACCAGCACCTGATCTTTAAAGGATGGCATGAAATTGTAATGGGACCATTCAGCTTCCTGCAGATAATATTACGAAAATACTTGAAGCTGCAAGTAGAAAAGAAAATAAAACGTGTTAGTATTCCTATATATATTCATGCACTATGGTGCATATATATGCCATACAGGACACAAGTGCATTATAGCAGGGAACTAGGAATAAAGAACACAGTTAAAGATCTTGTCAATTGTTATCATCTGATAGATTTTTTTAATAATATTATTTTTAAGAACAATTTCATTAATAGCACGCGAAATGAAACTATTCCGAAAATAGCACACTGTTGGCACTAGATTATGGAGTGCGGATAGCGATGATGAAGATGATATCTTTGGAATAGTGTGCTATATTTGGAATAGTTTCATTTTGTGTGCTATTAATGGAATTGTTATTAAAAATAATATTATTTAATTTTTTTTCCATCTGATAGATATGATTGCTCGGCCTACCGCTTTTATGTTGTAACCTATGCGGTATTTCTCATTTGGTTGCAGCTCCTCACTAAACTCTTCATAGGTACTCATCAACTTGAGATAGAACTTCTTCAGGTACTCTGGAAGAAGAGAAACTGCTGCACCATCCCATCTGCATGCATCCATATGTTTTATAAATCTGTTGAATAATATATAATAAACATATGAAGTCATACTGATCCAACAACAAAACTATTAATTCATACCTTTGTATAGCTTCGGTGAGCTTATGACACTCCTCCAAAGTAGCGTGGACATCGTAAGTGTCATCTAATAGGCTTAGTAGCGAGTATATCTTGGCAAACATCATCCGTGCTCGTGAGAAGTCAGGTTCATAGTATATTGCATATGACCAAAAGTAGCACTCAACCAGACGATCCCGGGAATAGCTCAGTGCCACATCATGGTAAAGGTCCTTCCACCACCTGCAATTTGGCATGCATTATTTCATGTAAATTGTGGATACCATCATTAAAACAAACATATAATACTCTAGGAGAAAATGATGACCACCCGCACGTAGAAAAATAATGCAAGAATTAAAGAGCACTTCATACTGAACACTTAATGGCTAATATCCTTGAGCTCCTTCAAGTGAAGTTGTTGTAGAAGGTTAAAATCTAGCTTGGCAAGCTCAAACATGTCGGGATCGTGCGCTTGTTCTGTTCCATATTCTGATATGTAATATGATGCCTCTAATCTCTTCAAGGTCCTTGGCAGTGGTAGCCTAAGGGAACGGTCCACTTGATCAGCTAGTGGGGACTTAAGGCTACTTTTAAGTAGATTCAGATGGCGCCTTGCAAATATGATTGCTTCTTCAAGAGCCACCTCACCGGGAGTTACAAGGTGAGCTGCATTGTATAAACTTAACAAACCTCGTGGGTCAGTTTCTATGTCCGCGCTGAAGCTTCCATCTTCACATTTAAACTTGTTGAATACATCTGCAGGGAGGTAATAAACATTAGAGACCTTATAGACTAATTTAATATTTTAGATACTTCAACTTTTTCAATTGGAACACGCACCTGGTGAAACCCAATAACCTTCATGTCTAAGAAGGCCAAATCGAACGGCAACCTCATGGAGGCTGGATGTGTCATCCAATTCAGAGTCATGGATGCTGCGTAATAAGATCCTAACCTGCTCCTTAAAGTGATGATCAATACACAAATGTTGAAGTGTGTCTACTAGGATCATTTTCTCCGTCGTCTTGTTGGATGCTTCAAATAGTCCATACATTTCCTTCTTAAGATGATTCACCCTCTCTATCATCCATTCTTCCGATTTCTACAAGTGTGTATGAACCATACCCTTGTAAATACGCAATATACACTAATGCAACTTAGATAATTATAAACAACTGAAAGGAATTCCCGCAAAAAACAAAGAGAGAAACAACTAAAAAGGAAAAAAATACAGCTTCCTATGTTTTGATACTAGCATATGAATAGCTTGCCTGCAATGGTTGTGCATTGTAGCCGATAAAGAAGTCACCCCATACCGACGGCTGAAACTCAGAAATCATCTTACTAGCCGTACTGTTGCCATGCTCCATGACCAGAGTAAATTGTAAGGAGTAATGACTACTACCCAAATCTTAAGGCAGCCCACCGAGCGTCCTATGTTGTGTGCCATCCTGCACTGTTTTTATATAGGAAATGTATGTGCATTTCTGAAAGTGACACACAAAGGAGAAGCGGACTTGTCAACTCCATCCATGCATTGGCAAAAGAACGTATTTCCAGATTCAAACTTGATCAACAGTTAGTCCAAGAACATGAAGGGGTGTAATTTGGATGTTGAAAAATCAACTTCTTCTATTGTATTGACTCTTGGCTTCTGCATTTATACAGTGAATTTGAACGGATAATATATTATTGATATTCTTATCATGTTTTTGGAAAAGGAGAATACATTAATATCGAAAAGATACAAATTACACCCGGCCTCTGCAACTACACAATGCCCAAATGGCACTACGGATGCACTCAGACAACCATAAAAAAAGAGAAGAAATAAAAAGAATAGTCCCACTACAGAGTTACAATCCTTGCAGTCGCAACACAACCAATTAAAGCCAGATCTTGGGTTTTAACCCTGAACATAGTCCCCGCTCTCAAAACAATTTCTTCAGCAAGACCATTTCTAGGCACAACTAATTAAGGTCAGACCTTGGATTTTCGCCATGAAAGTTAGGTCTTTGAACTTCACATGTGTTGTCACCCCTGCTTACATACTGCTGCCAAGATTCCTGAAACTCCGAGCCAGTTCCTCATCAACGCTAAGGCTCCGAACATCATTGCCAGTCCGATCACAGCTACCATGACATTATCCCTCTGACTTCACCATGCATTTTCCCATGATGCCAACAGAGTAGAGCTTCGCGCCAATTTTTCCGGCACGACCAAATACCACCCGATCCAGCAATCTCTAGGCATTAACGCCAATGGGAGATCGCCGGCGGAGCCTTCCGGAATCCGACACTCTGGCCAAATCAAAGAGGACAGGCACGCGGTAGGTCTTTGTCTTGGCGTCAGAGTAACCCTAGGACCGCCTCCGGTACCGGATGATGGATCAAAGATCCAACCCATCCAGCCAGGCCGACACCCTCCGGCGGAAGAGGACGCCGCCACCACCATGCTCAGGGCCGGAACCATAGGTCTCTCGTGCGACGTGATTGGCCCAAGAGTGCCCCCAAGATCCGTCGTCAAGGCGAATGAGAAGCAACAGATCATATCGCCGCTGCTGAAAGCCACCGCCGCCGCCTTCACGCAGAGACACGCCGGTCGCCGCCAACTCGCTGCACCGCCATCGAATCGCCCGGATTGGCACCGCCGCCCCGCACCACATCGCGGCTGAGGAGGATCCGCCGCTGCCGGGCCGCCAGGGCTTTGCCCTGCGACGTTGTCGGCGGCGGCGGAAAAGATGAGTAGGTGTGGGGGCTCCGGAGGTGAGGAGAGGGCCGGGCCGTCCGGTGCGGGGATGGCGCCGCCGCACGGGACGGGAGGGAGGGAAGGGTTCGTTGTTTTTCCTAACTCTGAGAAAGGCATGGGATATTCTTATCATGTAGTTCAAAACTTGCCCTTCTCTCTATCCCGTTGAGGCTGAGAGAGCCGCCCAACGATTGGTTGAAATCTCCGTCCACATTCCATCGAATATGTCGTGTTAAGTACAAGGAAGTATTTTTGTACAATCATGTGTTAGCCCGTGAAAGAAAATAAATCATGTTGATGAAAGAAGTACAAGAGAGTTTTTTTGTAAAGTAAACAGAGCCATGTCAACGGCACCCCACCAGAAGCGGACACACAAGAACCGGCCCAAGACAGGCCCAGGCGGAAGAGGAGGCCCAGCACCAGAGTAACTGGCCCGGAGTGGGTCGGCGGTCCAGAAAGCACCACTACTTAATTCCCCCTGCTTGCCAGCGCTAGGGTTCATCCAGAGGATCACCGAACCGGCGGCGGCGGCTCTTCCCCTTTCTCCTACCTTTCTTCCCTTCCACCTCCGAATTCGGCTCAGAGAGCTTGTATCCAGACCAAAGCATGTACCATGAATCTTGTATGAGCAAGTAGATGCTATCAATTGGTATCTAGAGCCACTTTTTTCCCACCACCGCAAATCTGGCCCCGACTTACAAATCCATTATCGTGACCCGAAAGGAGAAGCAGAAGAGACTAGCCATGGACGAAGAGGCCAAGAGGTTCATGCGAGATCTCATGGGTGAGCTCTGTGTGGACATCAAGGGATCGATTGGCGATCTGAGCGCCAAGGTCGACGCCATCCATGCCTGGCGACCGGAGCTAGAGGCCCGTGTGGCGGAGCTCCAGGACGCGGTTGGGGTGCTGCAGAAGGCGGCCCCATGTACCAGGCACACGTCGTCATCGACATCGAGCGCCCGACCACGGAGTTGGACAAGGGCAAATCTTCCACTCCCAGTGCGTCTTGGCGGCCACCATCTGGGCCTGTTGGCCACGGCGAGCAATCTCACCACCGGGGGCAGTTCCTAGGAACTACCCCGGGCAAAGGTCAGACTCAGTGCCCACCGTCGCAATCCTCCCCGTTTCCTTTCCCTAGTCCCTTGTTGGGTGGTTTGCAATCCTCGGCTTCGAGTGGAAGTCACAATACTTCTATTCCACCGATGGCTTTTCCCATGCTTGATGGCGAGAATCCCCGTCTCTGGAATGTTCTGTGCGAACAGTATTTTGGGATGTACGGAGTGGATAGGTCTTTCTGGTTGCCCATGGCCACGATGAATTTTTCCACCACCACTGCAATCTGGTTACAATCGGTGCAGCGTAAGGTCTCGGGTTTGGATTGGGAGGGCTTTTGTGAGTTCCTGTGTAGTAAATTTGGTCGGGATCAACACCAGCAATTAATTAGACAGTTTTACCACTCTCGACAGTTGGGAACAGTAGAAGAATACATTGTCCAGTTTGATGCTTTGATGAATCACTTGTTATCATATTCAGACGCTATTCACCCTCTGTACTTTTTGACGAGGTTCGTGGAGGGCCTGCAGGAAGACATCCGGGCGGTCGTCCTCATACAGCGACCGGTGGAACTGGAGGCGGCGGGATCTTTGGCCCTGCTATAGGAGGAACTGGCGGAGGGCTTCCGTTGCGATCGTCCACGACGCTTCGAGCCCATCCCAGCGAGGTTGCCGGGGCGGGCAGTCGCGCCACTAGCATTGCCACCTCCCCCCGTTCGTGGCAGCGGATTGGCGGGTGCTGAAGACCGTCGGGCCAGTGAAGCTGCCAGGCCAACACACGAGCCAGACAAAGTTACAGCTCTTCGAGCCTTCCGACGCGCCAAGGGTCTATGTTTCACTTGCGGCGAGCGCTGGGGGCGTGACCATCGTTGCCCCGCCAGTGTTCCGCTCCATATTATTGAAGAACTCTTGCAAATGCTGGACACTGATGAGAGCACAACAGAGCAAGAAGCAGAACAAGGGGGGAGCGACATAGCACACTGTGCTGCAAGCTCATGCAACGCACTTGATGGCACGTCCTCGCCCAAGGCTCTTCAGTTACAAGGTTGGGTAGGCGACACCAAAGTCCTTTTACTGATTGACTCTGGTAGTTCATCCCCATTTATCAGGCAAGGTTTGGTCAAAGAAAATCTCGGTGCCGTGCCACTTGACCGTCAACTGCGCGCCCGAGTGGCTGATGGGAGTGAGTTGGCCTGCACGCATGTGGTTCCAGGATGTTTGTGGTGGAGTCAAGGTCACCGTTTTTCCTGCGATCTGAAGGTTTTGCCATTGCACAGCTATGACATTATCCTCGGGATGGATTGGTTGGAGAGCCACAGCCCAATGAAGGTGGACTGGGAGCAGAAATGTATAGAGTTCCATCAACAGGGGCTCTTGGTTAAACTGCAAGGGTTGACTAACAAAGGGTCGCATTGTGCCCCTCTCACTGCATTAGAATTGCAGGCGTTGTGCAAGGAAAATGAAAGTCTGCTTCTGCTCCAAATATGTCAAGTCAGCCCGGTGCCAGCATCTAGTCCCCCACCCCAAGTGGAAGCCTTATTGGCTCGCTTTCGTGACGTCTTCGGGGAGCCAACCGGGATGCCTCCAAGTAGAGCTTGTGATCACCGCATTCCCTTGCTTCCAGGGGCCCAACCTTTTCCTATCAGACCATATAGATACCCCCCAGCATTAAAGACAGAGATTGAACAGCAAGTTGCTGATCTGCTGAAGCGCGGGGTTATCCAACTGAGTCACAGTCCTTTTTCATCTCCTGTGGTGCTGGTTCGTAAGAAGGACCTAACTTGGCGCTTGTGTGTGGACTACCGTCGACACAATGCTTTGACGTGCAAGACGAAATTTCCCCTTCCGGTGATTGATGAGTTGCTGGATGTGCTTTCTGGAGCTTATTGGTTCTCCAAATTGGATCTGCGGGCAGGATACCATCAGATCCGTCTGGCTGAAGGCGAGGCCCCCAAAACGGCGTTCCAAACTCACAATGGCCATTTCGAGTACAAGGTGATGTCATTTGGTCTTGCAGATGCCCCCGGCACCTTCCAGGGTGCAATGAATGTCACACTTTCTCCTGCTCTACGAGTGTGTGCACTAGTTTTCTTCGATGATATATTGGTCTATAGCGCCACCTTGGAAGAGCACCTTCAGCATTTGGAGTTGGTGTTGGAACTGCTCAGGAAAGATAAATGGCAAGTGAAGGAATCCAAATGTTTATTCGCTCAGCAACAACTCTCGTACTTGGGGCACTGCATCAGCGCGAAGGGCGTAGCTACTGAGCAGGGCAAAATCGACACTGTTCGTGACTGGCCAACGCCTGCCAATGTGAAAGAACTCCGTGGATTTGTCGGCCTCGCAGGGTATTACAGAAAGTTTGTCCGTCACTTCGGTATGATTTGCAGACGCTGACGCAATTGCTGCGCAAAGGATCCTTGTTTGTGTGGACAGCGGACTGTCAAGCTTCTTTCGCAGCACTCAAGGAGGCCCTCATCACAGCTCTGGTGCTGGCGCTCCCCAATTTTTCCAAGCCTTTCATCATCGAGACCGACGCCTGCAATACGGGCATTGGAGCCGTTTTGCAGCAAGATGGACACCCAATCGCATACCTCAGCAAAGCCCTGGGCCCAAAGTCGATTGGTTTATCTACATATGAGAAGGAATGCATGGCCATACTTCACGCTGTCGACCAATGGCGCTCCTACCTCTAGATGGCGGAATTTGTGATCAAGACGGACCAAAAGAGCCTGATCCATTTGGAAGATCAACGTCTTTCGACCGTGTGGCAACACAAAGCCTTCACCAAATTACCGGGCTTGCGCTACCGGATCTGTTACAAGAGGGGAGAAGAAAACAGGGCAGCTGATGCTTTGTCACGTTGCCAGCACAACTCATCGGTGAATTTATTGTCTCTCACTGAATGCACGCCATCCTGGGTGTCTGAGGTCCAGCAAGGATACGCTACCGACGCGCAATGCCAGAAGTTGCTGACCAGTTTACCCATTCAAGGGCAGCATGGTCCGTTTTCTCTTCACCACGGACTGTTACATTACAAGGGCCGGCTCTGGTTGGGACACAATGCTTCCCTCCAACGGAAAATCACGTCCGCGCTGCATGATTCAGCAACAGGGGGGCACTCTGGATTCCCAGTGACATTGGCGCGCATCAAACAACAGTTTGCATGGCCTGGTATGAGGAGCTCTATCAAGGAATTCGTGCGGACTTGTGCAGTATGTCAGCAGGCAAAACCGGACAGATCACGTTACCCAGGATTGCTGCAACCCATCCCGATACCCAACCATCCATGGGAGCTCTCTACAATCGACTTCATCGATGGCCTTCCCTGTTCTTCCAGGTACAATTGTATCATGGTAGTAGTGGACAAGTTGTCTAAATATGCTCATTTTATTCCGATGGTGCATCCCTTCTCTGCTGCAACTGTTGCCCAACAGTTTATGGATCATGTCTACAAACACCATGGAATGCCCCGATACATCATCTCAGATCGTGATCCAATCTTCACCAGTCGGTTTTGGCAGCATCTCTTCAAACTGACAGGCACTGAATTACACCTGAGCACGGCACGACACCCGCAGACGGATGGCCAGACTGAGCGTGTCAACCAATGCCTTGAGACATTCTAACGTTGCTACTCCCAAGCATCTCCCAGACAGTGGGCTAAATGGCTTCCTCTTGCAGAATTTTGGTACAACACTAGCTTCCACTCCAGCCTGGGCAAGTCCCCATTTGTTGTGTTATATGGTCGCGAACCGAGACAGTTGGGCACCATTAAAGGGGATGATGATCAGCCTCTGGATGTTCGTGCCTGGCTCGAAGAGCGCCAACTGATGCTGGACCTCGTCAAGCAACACTTGCATCGAGCCCAGCAGCGAATGAAGATCCAAGCGGACAAGAAGCGGGCTGATCGATCCTTTCAGCCTGGTGATCAAGTGTTCCTGAAGCTCCAGCCATACGTGCAGACTTACGTGGCCCAGCGTGCATGCCACAAGCTGGCATTCAAGTTTTATGGCCCTTACCCAGTGTTGGCCAAGATAGGAGCTGTCGCGTACAAGCTCCAACTTCCTGAAGGATCATTGGTGCACCCCGTGTTTCATGTGTCCCAACTCAAGGCGGCGCACCTGAGGCAGGATTCCCCCACTGGCCCTCTGCCGAGTAATATTTCTGACTTTCAGGTTCCCTTGAAGGTGCTCGAATACCTCTGGCGTAAAGCTCCGAACAAGATGGTTCGTCAAGGCCGGATCCGCAGGACGGGAGCCTCCCAGGAAGACTCGTCATGGGAAGACCTCGCTGATCTTCATCGCCGATTTCCTCGGGCCCCAACCTGGGTTCCTCTCCGTATACTCCATGTGCGCGACAAGACCAAGGGGCGCCACACGATCTGCCAAGGACTCACGCATTGGTCGCATTCAACCTCCGACAAAGCCCAGTGGGAGGATCTCCAACGCCTTCGCCAGCAATTCCCTGATGCTCCGGCTTGGGGACAAGCCGTTTTTCAAGATGAGGGGATTTTCAACGGCACACCACCAGAAGCGGACACACAAGAACCGGCCCAAGACAGGCCCAGGCGGGAGAGGAGGCCAGCACCAGAGTAACTGGCCTGGAGTGGGTCGGCGGTCCAGAAAGCACCACTACTTAACTCCCCCTGCTTGCCGGCGCTAGGGTTCATCCAGAGGATCACCGAACCGACGGCGGTGGCTCTTCCCCTTTCTCCTACCTTTCTTCCCTTCCACCTCCGAATTCGGCTCAGAGAGCTTGTATCCAGACCAAAGCATGTACCATGAATCTTGTATGAGCAAGTAGATGCTATCAAGCCATGTGTTAGCCGGTGAACGATTTTGTACCGATTTGAACTCACAACCTAACTTAGGTGTTCAATTTTAAAGTTTTTGTATGAATCTGTGCACACTATGCAAGTTTATTTACCGTATGTGCAATTAACTCGGGAAAACACTATTCATACGTACATTCCTTGCAGTACTTTGATGCATGCAAGGAGTATATTAAGAGAAGCTCTTAGGCAGTGCACATACATGTGGTTAATATTGCCATGGTCTCCATGTTTTTGCTTAGGGGCCGTTTTAAGCCCAAGGGAGAAGTAACTCACCTTAATTACGTACGTAGAGATATTCAATAATAATAAATGCCCTTATGTTGACCATGTTTACGTACAGATATTTCTCTAGAAATGGGTGCTAGGCAAGTTATTCGAAAATCATTCCCATGGGCGGTTGTAGTTTATTCACAGGAAAAGATATTCTTAGGTTTCCATATTGGCTAATACTGTACTACACATGGCTTAATCCATCAATCTGCAGTATACGTTGTTTTCCATGGCAGCTATCCATCGATGACTTTAAAAGTCAGACTTGTATGTACCTTTCACGGTTAGTTACCTTCAGAATCAGTGGGCCTTAATTTTCCATATTGGCTAATACACATGGCTTGAAAAGTTTGTGGTATATGTTGCTTTTCATGGAGGCTATCCATGGATGACTTTAAAAGTCGGCCTTCTATATGTAGCCTTCTACTATATTGGATAAAAAAAGATTTGTTGACTCACACAAACACATCAAAAATCAATACAAATGCATAAAGTTCACAACTCACCCCTCATAACAAGGGGTCATACCGTCCAAACAAAGGAAACCTCACACACACAAATATTGGAATGATATAGTTTGAGAAAAGCAAACATTCTAATATATTGAAACGGATTAAACACAAATGTGGATATAATTTACATGAATATAAATGATATTTAGAAAGTTTCATATGCAAAATGGACGAAATTTAAACTAAACTACAATAGGCACGAACGAACTAGGCGAGGTACCAGATGGTGACCTCGTACGCATAGTACCAAACCTACGACGGGCAGATTCTGCCGGGGAAACTCCCCTCGAAGGGGGAGATCGTCGCCATTGTCATCACAATCCTCACGAGCATCATCGTGATCATCATCACCATCATCCTAGTCACCAGCACAGTCCCCATCACTACTAGGAAAAACGCTACCAGTAGCGCCCCATAAATGGCTACTAGTAGCGCGGGGTGCCGCTCTACTTGTAGCACGCACTAGTAGAAAACGGGGCATCCGTCTAAGCCTTTAGTACCGGTTTCATTACGAACTGGTACTAAAGGGGGCTTTCGTACCGGTTTGGGCGTCCAGGCGGGCGAGGAGCTGTCGTACCGGTTCGTCCGGAGCTTTAGTACCGGTTCTAGTTAGGAACCAGTACTAAAGGTTTTCCAGACGGTGGGGGGGTCCTTTGGTACCGGTTCAAGTGTAGAACCGGTAATAATTAACATACCCTGTCCCATGCACCCAATTAACCCGATTCATCCTTCATTTCTACCTCCCTCTCACACATTTGTAAACATTTTGCACCTCTCACACTCAACAAATCTGCATTTTTTGTCCACCATTTTAACAAGATTAACGACATCTATCTATCCAAGGGTTAGCAATATCATCCTTTCTTCCTGCGTTCCTAATTTAGCTCGTCTCTTTGCTAGTTAACTCGTATTATTTTTCTAGTGCTAGCAAGGTGTTCGATGAAATGCCTAGCTAAGTTTGGGATTTTATTTTATTTATTTGAAATTTGAGCTGAAACTATATTATGTTTTGTAGGTTTTGGTATCATCCCCGTCCTCACCGTTGTCGATCGTCAGCGTCGTCCCCTAGCCGACACCGTACCACCTCGGTGAGCCCCTTTCTTTTTTATAAAATCAGAAAGGGTTGAAAATTGATGGTTACGGCGCAATAAGCAAATGACGCAAGCGAATAAAAAATGAAGACAGATGAAGTCAGACAGGGTTGAAAATTGATGATGTGGCTTTGAATGGTTCATTTTGAAGACACAAAAAGTCTCGATGAACTGAAGGATTTCTAGATATATCAACAAAACACACGGTTTCGCCTGCATACAACCCAACTGTGGCTCGTGAGTGCCCGCACATCAAATGCACCGTTGGGCGTATGCAGGCCAATCCGAATGATTTGTATTTGGTCGATGAACTGAAGGATTTCTAGATATATTAACAAAACACACCGATTCATCCCTGTCCCATGCCCACCCGATTCATCCTTCATTGCTGATTTTTGATATACATATATACATATATAATGATTTTGATATATCTATGATGTTGTCTAATTAATGATTTTTGATATACATATATAATGCAGATGAGTCGGCAATGGATGTACGGTGACCGGTGCCATCCCGACTTCATTAAAGGCATGCATTATTTTCTCAGCGTGGCTGAGGCAAACAAACGGACGAATGGTTTCATCTATTGTCCATGTAGTTCCTGTAAGAATATGAAGGATTACTCTACCTCAAAGACCATTCACGTCCACCTGCTGGAGAACGGTTTCATGCCCAGCTATAATTGTTGGACCAAGCACGGAGAAAGGGGGGTTATATTGGAAGACAACGAAGAAGAAGAGGATAGTGACAACTATCCTATTTTCACTGAAGACGGTGATAGTAGAATGGGGGAAGACGAAGCTGAAGAAGAGCCCATTTTTGATGACCCGATTTTTGATGACCCCGATGACGATTTGGGTCGGGCCATTCTTGATGCGAAGATAAACTGCGAAAGTGAAAAGGAGAGGTTGAAGTTGGAGAAAATGCTAGAGGATCACAACAAACTGTTGTACCCAAATTGCGAAGATGGCCAGAAAAAGCTGGGTACCACGCTGGAATTGCTGCAATGGAAGGCAGAGAATGGTACTACTGACAAGGGATTTGAAAAGTTGCTGAAAATAATAAAGAAGATGCTTCCAGGGGAGAACGTATTGCCCTCTAGTACGTACGAAGCAAAGAAGGTTGTCTGCCCTCTAGGATTAGAGGTGCAGAAGATACATGCATGCATCAATGACTGCATCCTCTACCGCAAGGAGTACGAGAATTTGAATGCATGCCCGGTATGTGGTGCACTGAGGTATAAGATCAGGCGAGATGACCCTGGCGATGTTGAGGGCGAGTCCACCCCCAGGAAGAGGGTTCCTGCGAAGGTGATGTGGTATGCTCCTATAATACCACGGTTCAAACGTTTGTTTCAAAACAAAGAGCATGCCGAGTTGTTGCGATGGCACAAAGAGGACCGTAAGAATTATGTGATGCTAAGACACCCCGCTGACGGGTCGCAGTGGAGAAAAATCGACAGAAAGTTCAAGTCATTTTCAGATGACGCAAGGAACTTAAAACTTGGTCTAAGTACAGATGGCTTTAATCCTTTCGGGGAGCAGAGCTCCAGTCATAGCACCTGGCCAGTGACTCTATGTATCTATAACCTTCCTCCTTGGGTGTGCATGAAGCGGAAGTTCATTATGATGCCAGTGCTCATCCAAGGCCCGAGGCAACTAGGCAACGACATTGATGTGTACCTGAGGCCATTGGTTGAAGAACTTTTACAGTTTTGCGTGAAGAAGGTGTACGTGTGTGGGATGAGCACAAAAAGGAGGAATTTGACCTGCATGCCTTACTTTTTGTAACCATCAATGATTGGCCTGCTCTTAGTAACATTTCAGGGCAGTCAAACAAGGGATACAATGCATGCACACATTGTTTAGGTGAGACTGACAGTATATATTTGGGAAACAAGAATGTGTACCTGGGGCATCGTCGATTTCTTCCAAAACAACATCACGTAAGAAAGAGAGGAAATCATTTCAGAGGTGAGGCAGATAACCGAACGAAGCCTACCCGCCCTACTGCGGATGTTATATATGATATGGTCAAGGATTTAAAAGTGATCTTTGGAAAGGGTCCTGGCGGACAATCTGTTCCGCATGATGTTGACGGACACGTACCCATGTGGAAGAAGAAGTCTATATTCTGGGAGCTACCCTACTGGAAATTCCTAGAGGTTCACTCGGCAATCGACGTGATGCACGTGACGAAAAATCTTTGCGTGAACCTGCTAAACTTCTTGGGCGTGTATGGGAAGACAAAAGATACACCGGATGCACGGCAAGACCAGCAAAGTATCCACGAAGGAAACAACCTGAATCCAGAGAAGTATCAAGGTCCTGCCAGCTACGCTCTTACCAAAGAAGAGAAGGAGATCTTTTTTGAAGTACTGAGTAGCATCAAGGTCCCGTCTGGCTTCTCGTCGAATATAAAAGGGATAATAAACATGTCAGAGAAAAAGTTTCAAAACCTAAAGTCTCATGACTGCCACGTGATTATGACACAATTACTTCCGGTTGCATTGAGGGGGCTTCTGCCGGAAAATGTTCGAGTACCCATTGTCAAGCTATGTGCGTTCCTCAATGCAATTTCTCAGAAGGTGATCAATCCACTAACTCTACAAAATTTACAGAAGGATGTGGTGCAATGTCTAGTCAGCTTCGAGTTGGTGTTCCCACCATCCTTCTTCAATATTATGACACATCTCCTAGTTCACCTGGTCGAAGAGATTTGCATTCTCGGTCCTGTATTTCTACACAACATGTTTCCCTTTGAGAGATTCATGGGAGTCTTAAAGAAGTACGTTCATAACCGTGCTAGGCCAGAAGGAAGCATCTCCAAGGGATATGGAACAGAGGAGGTCATTGAGTTTTGTGTTGAATTTATTCCTGACCTTAAGCCGATCGGTGTTCCTGAATCGCGCTATGAGGGGAGACTGGGTGGAAAAGGCACGCTAGGGAAGAAAGCAACAACGTGTATGGACGGACATTCTTTCACTCAAGCACACTACACAGTTCTACATAATTCTATCTTGGTGGCTCCGTACATAGTGGAACACAAGGATATCTTACGCTCCGAATACCCGGAGCAACGTGAAGATTGGATTGATGGAGAACACATGAAGACTTTCGGCGGTTGGTTGCAAAATCGTCTAATGAATGTCACTGATGAAGAACAATTATACTTGTTGGCCAAGCAACCATCTTCGACTATATCGACTTTTCAAGGGTACGAGATTAATGGGAATACATTTTACACGTTCGCCCAAGATAAAAAGAGCACCAACCAAAACAGTGGTGTCCGCTTTGATGCAGCAGAGGGCAACGGGAAGAAGGTCACATATTATGGGTACATAGAGGAGATATGGGAACTTGACTATGGACCTAATTTCAAGGTCCCTTTGTTCCGGTGCAAATGGTTCAACCTGAAAGACGGGGTACAGGTAGACCCGCAGTACGGAATGACTACAGTGGATCTCAAGAATCTAGGGTACGACACCGAACCATTCGTCCTAGCCACTGAAGTGGCTCAGGTTTTTTATGTGAAGGACATGTCTACCAAACCGAAAAAAAGAA
Source organism: Bromus sterilis (assembly GCA_950022295.1). NCBI lineage: Eukaryota > Viridiplantae > Streptophyta > Magnoliopsida > Poales > Poaceae > Bromus > Bromus sterilis. The sequence goes on along the minus strand of OX465601.1, from coordinate 296,806,362 downwards.
AAGAAAGGCAAGAGTACACATTATACGATGAGCCAAACACACGAAGAAAACTAGCTAGATAGGGATCATAACTTTGGAAATCACTTTTGTGTAATGATGCTACTGTATGTAAGATATGGAAATCACCGCGACATCGGCGACTCCAACATTCGAATCTAGCCATGTGTATCTTAATTTTCAGTTGAGCTATGTACTTTAATTCGAGTTCAATCGTAATAAAATTTTATTCCGTGTGCTTCTTCCTGATTGGTCGGATCCAACGGCTCAGAAGCCTGATCCAACGACTCACAAGCGCTTGAAAGAAACACGCGATCCGTGTGCTTCTTCCTGATTGGTTGGGTTCAAAATCGTGTACGGTTAAAAGCGCAGGGAAGAGGACTCCACGCAATGCCTACACCTACAAAAGAAACAAAACAACCATAGAGCATTGAGTTTCTGAAATTCCTATCATTGTATTACAACATGACTGCTTTGTATAACTAAAACCTACCAGTTTCTAAAATTCAGCAGAAATAAAAAGAAAGCAAAACAACAATAAAACTAAAAAACAAATACGGCTGCTCCATGCAGATGTGGAAGGAGAAAAGATCGATGTGGATAAATTTCAAACAAAGCGAGCAAACTTGGCAGAAGAAGCTCACCGTGGTGCTGGAGGTTGCTGTGCTGTAGAAGAACGTATCAAGGGAGCGCTGGTGGGGTCTTACTTATGGAGAACTGGAAGGGCACACAGAGGTCAAACGTGTAGTCATTTATGAAGGTAGCCTGCCTGCTTTGCATTTAGATTTCTCATATTCCAAAAGATTCGTAGTTTGGACCGCCGCCTTGGCGGTACGCCTCCTCTTCTCTGAAGAAATAGAAAAGCGAAATAAATAGAAAAAGAAACAGAAAAGAAAAGAAGAAGAAAAAGTGAAAGAAACAGAAAAAAAGAAATAGAAATAGAAAAATAAAGAAATAGAAAACAAAAAGAAATAGAAATAGAAAAATAAAGAAATAGAAAACAGAAAGAAATAGAAAAAGAAACAGAAAAGAGAAAGAGAAAGAAACAGAAAAAAAGGAATAGAAATAGAAAAATAAAGAAATAGAAAACAAAAAGAAATAGAAATAGAAAAATAAAGAAATAGAAAAAGAAACATAAAAGAAAATAAAAGAAAAAGAGAAAGAAACAGAAATAGAAAACAAAAAGAAATAGAAAAGAGAAATAAATAGAAAAAGAAACAGAAAAGAAAAGAAAAAGAAACAGAAAAAAAGAAATAGAAATAGAAAAATAAAGAAATAGAAAACAAAAAGAAATAGAAATAGAAAAATAAAGAAATAGAAAACAGAAAGAAATAGAAATAGAAAAATAAAGAAATAGAAAACAGAAAGAAATAGAAAAGAAAAAGAGAAAGAAACAGAAAAGAAAAGAAAAAGAAACAGAAAAAAAGAAAAAGAAATAGAAAAGAAAAAGAAAAGGGCCTTTCGTACCGGTTCGTACTAAGAACCGGTACGAAAGGTTTTCGGGAGGTGGAGTGGCGCCAGGGCTGGACCTTTGGTACCGGTTCGCCGCTATAACCGGTACCAAAGGTCCCTTTGGTACCGGTTCGCCGCTATAACCGGTACCAAAGGTCCTTTCCCTCGCCAAAATAACCCCGCGCGACCACTTTCTTCTCATATCTTCGTACTAAGAACCGGTACGAAAGGTTTTCGGGAGGTGGAGTGGCGCCAGGGCTGGACCTTTGGTACCGGTTCGCCGCTATAACCGGTACCAAAGGTCCTTTCCCTCGCCAAAATAACCCCGCGCGACCACTTTCTTCTCATATCTTCGTACTAAGAACCGGTACGAAAGGTTTTCGGGAGGTGGAGTGGCGCCAGGGCTGGACCTTTGGTACCGGTTCGCCGCTATAACCGGTACCAAAGGTCCCTTTGGTACCGGTTCGCCGCTATAACCGGTACCAAAGGTCCTTTCCCTCGCCAAAATAACCCCGCGCGACCACTTTCTTCTCATATCTTCGTACTAAGAACCGGTACGAAAGGTTTTCGGGAGGTGGAGTGGCGCCAGGGCTGGACCTTTGGTACCGGTTCGCCGCTATAACCGGTACCAAAGGTCCTTTCCCTCGCCAAAATAACCCCGCGCGACCACTTTCTTCTCATATCTTCGTACTAAGAACCGGTACGAAAGGTTTTCGGGAGGTGGAGTGGCGCCAGGGCTGGACCTTTGGTACCGGTTCGCCGCTATAACCGGTACCAAAGGTCCCTTTGGTACCGGTTCGCCGCTATAACCGGTACCAAAGGTCCCTTTGGTACCGGTTCGCCGCTATAACCGGTACCAAAGGTCCTTTCCCTCGCCAAAATAACCCCGCGCGACCACTTTCTTCTCATATCTTCCCCACACTGCGCGCGCTGCCCCCCACCCCCGAGGAGAAGCTCTCGCCGCCGCCGCCTCCCGTGGACGCCCGTCGCCGTGCAAGCTCACCGCCGCCGCCCTCCCTCCCGTGGACGCCCGTCGCGCGCCGTGCTGGTGAGCATCCCCGCCTCCCTCGCCCCTGTTCCCTCCGGCTGCTGGTGCTGCTGCTGCTGTTGGGCTGCTGCCATGGGGCTGTTGCTGCTGCGGCCATGGGGCTGCTGCTGCTGCGGCGGCCATGAGGCTGCGGGCCATGGGGCTGGTGCTGCTGCTGCTGCATGAGGCCGCCTCTCTCTAGCTAGGGTTGGAGCTGATGATGGAGTTGCAATTTTAGAGCATATTTTAGAGCATGTTTTAGGCAGAGGGAACAGGGCCATGTTTTAGGCAGAACAGAGGGAACAGGGGCATGTTTTAGAGCATATTTTAGAGCATGTTTTAGGCAGAACAAGTCATAGTTGCAATTTTAGAGCATGTTTGTTTCGTAAAAAAATTGAAATTTAAAAATGTTAAAATAAAATTCATAGGAAAAAAGAAACAAGTGTTACATAAATTATATATTCTTTATTTATTATTTATTAAGAAGTAATACATTTCATAAGTCAAAATAATAATATTCATCTCTGAATTTATTCCAAGGATTAAACAGATTAAAAAATGGTATAAATCATTTTAATCCCTTAGAAATTGGCAAATAAAGAATTTAGAGCATGTTTGTTTTGTAAAAAAAATGAAAATTAAAAATATTAAAATAAAATTCATAGGAAAAAAGGAACAAGTGTTACAAAAATTATATATTCTTTATTTATTATTTATTAATAAGTAATACATTTCATAAGTCAAAATAATAATATTCATCTCTGTTATGATCATGAAATGATGAATGAATTAATTATTTTCTTAATTTTGTAGTGACATTGAGCTATGGAGGACAACACCTTCGTCCGAAATGAGGATCAAGAAGAAGCCGTGCAGAGAATGATATTTGAGAGTGCCCGTGGGCCGGAACCCGATGGAGATGACTTTGAGCTCACACAGTTTCTGAACGATGTCGGTGAGGGCGTTGAGTCTGAAGAGATTAGAAGAGAGAATGAAGTGTCCATAACAAACTCTGGCGAGGTGTATATTTATGTATCAAGTCTATGTTCATCAGTAGATGCATTCATTTATTTGTGTTGCACTTATTAACGAATCATTTTTCTTTTAGCCTTCTGGATCAATATCGAGCAAGTCTGTTAAAACAAAACGAGGCCCGACGCAATTGCTAAAGGGCGAGGGTAGGTTAGCCCTCATCGCATTTGATGATAACAGTGAACCGGTGCATCCGAAAGAGCACTGCCGCAAATTTATAAATCAAGCTGGAGTTCTTGTTAGGGACCATGTACCGATCAGCATTCAAGAGTGGCATAAGCCGAAGAACGCGAGGACTGAAGCTAGTTATGTCAACGACGCGTTGAAAATTTTTCTTTTTGACAATCTACTGACACGCTTCAGCCTACCGGAAGACATGACGGAAGGCCAGAAGAAGAAACTAAAGGAATGGACTCTCAAGAACATGGCCATGCTATTCCAGACATGGAAGAAAAAATTATGGGAGAAATATAAGGATGAAGATCCAGTATTCAATGATAATCTAGTGAAGATAAAAGATCACTGGCCCGCATTTAAGAGGTATAAGAATCGTCTACTCATGTGTCCCGATCGGTCACAAATAAGAAAAATGCTTCAAAGAAGGAATTTTTCCATCATTTGGGGTTAGGTGGCTACAAGACTGCCATTCCGAAGTGGAGAGCGTTTGAAGATAAACTGGTGGGTCTAGGAGTCACTCCACAGACATGGGACTGGCCCGACCGGTCCAGGCTCTGGTTGTTCGCGCATGGGGCAGGGTTGGACCCAATGACAGGGAAGATCGTTGCGCGGGGGAAATGGAAGAGCAAAATTGAAGCAGTCACGAAGAAGCTTATAGATGCAATTGAAAAGGTCAGAAAGGGAGAGTACATTCCCGATAGAGAGAATGACGAGCTGACACTCGCTTTGGGAAATCCTGAACACGTTGGACGGGTTCGAGCTCGCCCAGGTCTCAACAAGAAGGAAGCGTGGCCGGAGTGCGCTGACACTTATAGAAGCCATTCGCGAAAGAAGAAGAAGGAGTCAGACAGGTTAACGGAATTGATAAATAGGGTGGAGGCACTTGAGAAAAATCAGAGGGAGCCTCATGATGATCCTCATGTCGATGCCGCCCCATCTCAGCGTAGAAGCAGTGTGGGTTCCTCGCATCTTGACGGATGTGGAGGAAGCTACCCCGTGGATTATGTCACGGAGAAGACAGATTGCGAGCTACACATGTTATTCAGGAACGTGTCCGTTAAGGTGGCGTTCGGCTATGTTTACCCTAATGAAGATGGAGCAACGCACCATCATATGCCCATTCCACCTGGCTGTGTTCGTGTCGGGGTGGATGAAGTTGTTTCGGGTTACGAAACATTGGAGCTTGATTTTCCTACAGGTGACGATGAGAAGACAATGGCCGATGTCAAGCACGGTTTCACCCTATGGCCCAAGAAACACATCGTCCTTTTACAAAGGCCACAAACTCCTCGCAGTCCACCTGAGCAGGAAAGGCCACCGACTCCTCTTCGTAGCGGTCCACATGAGCAGCAAAGGCCATCGACTCCTCCTGGTAGCAGTCCACATGAGCAGCAAAGTCCACATCTACCTGAGAGGGACCCCAGCGTGAGTCCGCCATCTCGAGATCCTCCGCGTAAGACAACGTCCTTTAAGCGGAACGGTACACCGCCTAGGAAGAGACCTAGAAAGGAGAAACCACTGCTTCCTATTGAGAAGTCACCTTGGGAAAAAACTATCGAGGAAAACACGGAAACCTCTAAGTCCGAGTTGAAATCCTTTTTTGCTAAGAAAGTGCCAGAGATCCCTTTTAAGAAGACTCTAGATCCGGTGAAAGTTGTGCGTACTGTTGAGAATCTATATGACCCTGTACCATCGTCGCCATCTGACTATAGGCGTTCTATACAAAGGTCTTATGACGAGATGATGAGGGCTAAAAAACCCACTCAATCGGGTGTCACAGCGAAAAAAGGGAAACAACAAGTGCACCAGCTCGGACAACAACCCGTCCAATCGGCCCCCCCTCTCATGGTGTTTGACGAGAAGGCCGTTGAAAGTTCTCGACAATCCATCGAGCACCCCTTACATGAAGGAGCATATCAATATGTTGAAGGGAAAGATTTGGTCGAGAATCTCAGGAAGCTACCAACAAGTATGCGTAAGTTGCATACGTGGTACAGTAATTCCATAAAGAAAGGGATGCAGTGTATCATGGTTGGAGTTAAGGAAGAGCACTACTTCCAAGAATACATTGTGAGCATTGACTTCAGAGAACTTTTCCAGTTATACAATCTACGGGCCCTCGACAAATCTATCATCAGTTGCTATTGTCTGTAAGTGATTTATTTATGTAATTTGAGAAGTCTTTAGCTCAGCTCGTTCTTTGTCTGCAAATTATAATCTTTTGTGCGCTATATTATGCAGATCGAAGATGCTCGAATGCAAAAGAAATGAAATCAAGCACATTGGGTTCATTGACCCGGATACAATGCATGAAGTAACCATAGATGATGCCATCTTTAACAGGGATACACCGGAGACTTTGCTAAGGTTTTTGAAGCGACAACGTGACAAAAAGATAATACTTTGGCCTTACAACTTCAAGTGAGTGTTACTGTCTTATAAGACATTTCTCTTTTTCTCACGAGATGTTCAAATTTTAACTGATGACTTATATATATGGCACTACATATTTAAACGTGCGCAGGTTCCACTATATTCTTATCGTTATTGATATGTACGAAGGAAAAGTTGAAGTCTTGGACTCGCTTAACAAAGAGGCTATACAATACAAGACGGCTTATTTTATGCTCAAAGAGTAATTTTAATTCATATCAGTTTTTTTCGTTAATTTCCTAATATCAACTTATTGATAACTTTTTTATGCATTTTCTTTTGTCGGGCAGCGTATGGGAAACGTTCATCAAGGAAGATAAGTCCCATGAATGGAAACCGAAGCTGACATGGCGTTTGAACAAAGTAAGTAGTACTACCTAGGTCCACACACCTTTATCATACTTGATTATTGTTTAATTGAATTATATTCTTGTACAGAAATCCCCGCAACAACCACAGGGAACTGATCTATGTGGATACTACGTTTGCGAGAACATCCATAAAATTGTCAGCGAGAGAACAAATAATGAAATGAATAAAGAGGTACGAAAACAATATTCACAAATTTATTTTGTTATCATATATAAGTTGTGCTTAGTTTCAGTAATAATTGTTTGATTGTGATTTGATATATATATACACACACATAGCTCATGTATTCATTTGTATCTCATTCTTTTACAGTTGGCAAGAAAGCGGGTCAAGATCTCAATCGAGGAACGGTTCAAAGCAATTGGCGATGAATTGGCGGGATTTTTCCTTCGTGAAGTCATACCGCCATTCGAAGAGTACCACTATGAATGATGTACATGTAACATATAGTTTGACTCGGAGATCGAGTACCACTATTCTACATGTAATAGATAGTATGCCTCGGAGAGTACCACTACTATATATGCATGAAGATCAATCTTCATGCATACGTATATACTACTTAATTTGCGATCGCAATTATATATGCACCAAGTTGCTATGCATCACCTTTTATCTTCATGTACTACCTAAACCCAAACGCGTAGCAGGCGCATCGACGCGATATGAAACGGTCCGATACCCCTAAACCCCTCTCTAAGCATCGACGCGATATCCGATACCCCTAAACCCCTAAAAACCCTAAACCTTGAATCAACCTTTGGTACCGGTTCGTATCGAAACCGGTACCAAAGCTCCTTTGGCCTGCGCACTCCCAGAGGCCCACGTGGACGCCCCTTTAATACCGGTTCGCAAGGAACCGGTACCAAAGGGGGGGGCTTTAGTACCGGGCCTTTAGTACCGGTTAGGAAACCGGTACTAAAGGCCCTCCCGAACCGGTACTGATGAGCGATTTTCTACTAGTGACGCTATAGCTAACTTTTAGTAGTAGCGCGTGTTTTACCCGTGCTACTACTAGTTGTGACAGCAGTTGTGTGTGTTGTCCACGTGCTACTGCTAAATAGCAGAAGCGCCATCTCGTATCGCCGCTGCTGAATGCAACCGCCGCCGCCATCATGCAGAGACACACCGGCCGGAGCCAAATCGATGCACCGCCATCGAATCGGCCGGATTAGCGCCACCTCCAAGCACCACATCGCGGTTGAGGAGGATCCGCCGCCGCCGATCCGCCAGGGCTTTGCCCAGCGACGTTGCCGGCGGAGGGAGGGAGGGATGAGGAGGCGTGGGGGCTTCGGAGGTGAGGAGAGGGTCGGGCCGTCCGATGCGGGGACGGCGCCGCCGCACAGGACGGGAGGGAGGGGTTCGGTGTTTTTCCTAACTCTCAGAAAGGGAGGGATATTCTTATCATGTTGGTCAAAACTTGTCCTTCGCTCTATCCCGTTGAGGCTGAGAGCGCCGCCCACTGATTGGTTGAAAACTCCGTCCAAATTCCATCGAACATGTCGTGTGTTAAGTACAAGGGAGTATTTTTGTAGAATCACGTGTTAGCCCGTGAAAGAAAAGAAATCATGTTGATGAAAGAAGTACAAGGGAGTTTTTTTGTAAAGTAAATAGAGCCATGTGTTAGCCGGTGAACGATTTTGTACCGATTTGAACTCACAACCTATGTTAGGTGTTCAATTTTAAAGTTTTTGTATGAATCTTTGCCCACTATGCAAGTTTATTTACCGTATATGCAATTAACTCGAGAAAAAACTATTCATGCGTACCTTCCTTGCAGTACTTTGATGCATGCAAGGAGTAAATTGAGAGAAGCTCTTAGGCAGTGCACATACATGTGGTTAATATTGCCATGGTCTCCATGTTTTGGCTTAGGGGCCTTTTTAAGCCCAAGGGAGAAGTAACTCACCTTAATTACGTACAAATATTTCTCTAGAAATGGGTACTAGGCAAGTTATTCGCAAAGATATTCTTAGGTTTCCATATTGGCTAATACTGTAGTACACATGGCTTCATCCATCAATCTGCAGTATATGTTGTTTTGCATGGCAGCTATCCATAGATGACTTTAAAAGTCAGACTTGTATGTAGCTTTCATGGTTAGTTACCTTCAGAATCAGTGGGCCTTAATTTTCCATATTGGCTAATACACATGGATTGAAAAGTTTGTGGTATATGTTTCTTTTCATGGAGGCTATCCATGGATGACTTTAAAAGTCGGCCTTCTATATGTAGCCTTCTACTATATTGGATAAAAAAAAGATTTGTTGACTCACACAATCACATAAAAAATCAATACAAATGCATAAGGTCACAACTCACCCCTCATAACAAGGGGTCATACCGTCCAAACAAAGGCAACCTCACACACACAAATATTGGAATGACATAGTTTGAGAAAAGCAAACATTCTAATATATTGAAACAGATGAAACACAAATGTGCATATAGTTTACATGAATATAAATGATATTTAGAATGTTTCATATGCCAAATGGACGAAATTTAAACCAAACTACAATAGGCACGAACGAACTAGGCGAGGTACCAGAGGGTGACCTGGTACGCATTGGACGGGACGGGATAATTTTGGAGAAGGGGATGGGAATAACAAAGGAAGAGGGTGATATGCATAACAAAGTAGGTAAAACTTCAGGTAATTGTCATTTCATCGATACATTACAGAGTAGGTGAGATGCACTTGCCCCTTTTAAGTTTGCGCACACACACAAACACACATACACTTACAAGTGGGAACCTCTAGTTCATACATCCAGTGCTTGATACGTACAAAACGCATCACTATTTTGTAGCATAATTTACCACTATTCATTGATATATTTTATATTATGATGTTGTTTTTATGGTGTTTTGACTTGTTTTACATAGTTTACAACTTTATAGTGCCGAAACAGCACACGCGGGAATCAGTGGGGAAAAATGCATGCAGAGTGGACATTTCAGCCATATCCAAATGACCTAAAAATTTCAGGGAATCATTTTATGAAGTATTATGAAGGGCGCAAAAAAGAGCTCTCGGAGGGGGCCACCAGGCAGCCTGCTGGCGCGACCATCCCCTACGTCGCGCCAGGTGGCCGCCTGATGTGGGGGCCCCACCCCGGGGGCTCTCCTTCAGCACATATATCCCTCATAACCTAATTCTTCTGGGGCAAGTTAGATCTGGAGTTCCACCGCTCCAAGGAAGAAACCTAAAGAGAAGAAAAGACAGCTCCGGTGGGCACATTCTGCCAGGGAAAACTATCCTGGAGGGGGAGATCATCGTCGTCACCATCGTCACGAGCATCATCGTGGTCATCATCACCATCATCCTCGCCAACAGCACCATCCCCATCTTTATCCCATCTCAATTTACCATCGCAATATGTGTTGTACCTTGCACTATTCAGCCCCTCTACTTTACCGGTGTTGATTACTACTTTGTGATGAATGCTCTTAAGTTTTGTTGGAGAATTATTTTTATGACCAGATTGTTCATCATATATTCATCACCTCTGATCATGATTTCTTTTATGTCTTGTGAGTAGTTTCTTTAGTTCTTGAGGACATGGGAGAAGTCTTGTTGCTAGTAGTCATATGATGTTCAAATAATATGTGTTGATTGATATTTAAGTTGTGGTGTTATTCTTCGTGTGGTGTTATGTGAATGTCGACTACATAACACTTCGCCTTTTTAAAGACCTAGGGGATTGCATTGCGTATAAAGGATGCTTATGGTGGGTTGCCGGAGTGACAGAAACCTGTATCCCAGTTTGCACACTTTTGTACGAGGGAGTATTGGATCCTAGAGTTTATTGCTATGGTTAAGTTTTTACCTTAACTAGATGACCCGGTTGTGCCAATGGCGCAGAAGCCATGTAGTGATGATGTGTTATGATATGAATATAGCAAGCATTAAACAGCCTGCACTAAACACCATCGACAAACCAATGCTTCATTGACATGAGTTCGCATCATGAATTAAAATTTTAAGCATGATGCTAGAGATCCATCACGCAAAGAAGTGTTTTTCCAGAGTGAAGCTCTAGGTATACAAAGCTCTGGGCTTCCCTTTTTTCTTCTCTTAGTCAAAATTATGCTTGTCTTTTTTCTTAGAATTGCAATCTCTGCAAATTACAAGTTGATAGAACATAAATTTCAAAAAAAAAATCGATAGAACATAATGTATCGAGGGCGGACAGAAATGATTCATTAGCTCTATATAGGCACCTGCTTTTATAATTCTCTGCTCTTACATATAAATTGTCATAAATGATGCAGACTTTTACGTCTGGTATTACATATAGATGTCATAAATTCTAGACAAGTACTTATTACATATAGATTTCACAAAGTATTACTAGTCATCATCCACATCAAAAGGCTCCATTGGGTACATTGTGTTCTTCAATATACCGCATAACCCATCGGGCGATTTGTGCCCTTGCCCGTGCTCCAATACTTCAGAGTATTGATCCTTCCGTTGTATGGATCAAACTCGCACGTCGTCCCATATTCTACCACGAGGACTTGGTGGTCAGGGTTATTCCCGCAGGGTCCTCTAAAAACTTGTCATGCCATGTAATTTTCCGCCCAACTTCTGGTATCAACGACCACCACCACAGGCTGTCGTGACACAGCCTGCAGAAGGGGCGTTTCTAGAATCACCGAGGGCTCTGATTTGTGATTGCAAGATAGTATGGTGGTATAGACATGACCTCCCGCTTGGCAAAGGGAGTGGCGGGGTAGACGGGACAGATGAAGGGTACATGTATTTGTTTTTATCCAATATTTCAGATAAAGTGAAGCTGGATAAAGACTAAAGAGAGCAGTAAATTTGAGAACATAGCACACTCGCTTTACGTCCTAAGACAATGGAGCATATATAGGGGACTTCTATGCATCTCTTGTATTTGTTAGCTCTTTCTAGAGATATATAAATAAACTGTAAGCATGAGATATGAGTTCAGCAGGTCATTCAAAATTTCTCTATCATGTCTTATCAACCAGATGTGATTGGATCGGACTACAAAATCGTGTGACCATCCTGTATGTTCATGTCTAGTTTATGATCTTTTGCCAAAAGATAAGTGAAGGGAATATTGTGTTTTTTTGTTTGAGTTTTGAAAGGAGGTTGAAAATTGAAACCCTTGGCCTCTGCATCCAGTCATCTTTGTTTTATTATTTAACAAAGGCTGACAAAAAAAATACATAGGTCAATCAAAAGCACATTCATGACCAACCCACACCATGTAATTATGTGGCCTCACCAAGAAAACCAAGGGCTAGCCGAGAGCAGCAACAAGTTTATCAGACCATTTACATAGCTCAACCAGTTTTTGTCTTTGTTTTTTTTATCAGAACATTCGCATGTACCGCATGAGCACGCTCTAAATTTGAAGCCATCATTTTCAGTTGTTCCACCTTCAGGGTGGAACAACACATTCACCATGCCAGGTCTTTCTGCCGTGGACTTCATCATTACACCAGAGAACGTCACCATCAACATATATATGCGCCCATCAACATGATTCACTACGGGACGGGGGCAATACGCCGACGGCCTGCTGCCGTCGGCGTAGGCCCTAAAGCCGTCGGCGTAGGCCTACCCCGACGGCCGCCGTCGGCGTAGAGCCGTCCGGCTTGGGTTTTCTCGGGCTTGCCCTAAAAGCCGTCGGCGTAAAGGCTGCCCGACGGCGTTTGCGCGGCCGTCGGCGTACAAGCCGTCGGTGTAGCACCAGTGGGCCCCACCCTGGGCTTAACGGCCGTTACGGCTGGTTGCCCTCTACGCCGACGGCCGGGCCGTCGGCCTAGGGTGCCACGCGGCAGGCTGTGGGGCGGCGTGGCTTCGGGCCTATGCCGACGGCCGGGCCGTCGGGGTAGGTCCCCTTCCAGTCGGGCCACGCGTCGCCCGCTGGTCTCGTCCGGACCCTGCCACTACCTACGCCGACGGCCTGGCCGTCGGCGTAGGCTGTGCCATATGGCACAGGATATGGCCTACGCCGACGGCCTGGCCGTCGGCGTAGGTACTGGCAGGGCCCCTTTTTTGTTTGTTTTCCCTGTTTCCCTGCATATAGCAAATTCGATAATAGATATATATATATATATATATTGCATTATATATTATATCATGTGCATATAAGCACATGCACATCGACACAACAATTGATATAAGCACATCAACACAAGACAAGCATTGATATAAGCACATGCCCATCGACACAAGCATTTATACATCGTATCCATACATAGCATAAGAAGAAGAAACATTGTATCCATACATAAAATGCAAAGAGAAGAAACATCGTATCGGTACATAACCCGGCCGAGGTAGCATCATCATCAACTCATCGCGTCCGGAGAGGGAGTCGAGCCGGAGAAGCCGAGGTCTCCGCGCGTGAAGATAGGCGACTGACGGTGCGGAGGCGCCGTCGAACCAGCACCGGAAGCAGGTGATCCCGCGCCACCATGAACAGGTGTGCTCTCGCGCGAGGCACCACTACCACCAGGGCTAGGGTGCACCGGTGTGACCGCGCGGGACGCCGACGGCGAGGCAGCAGCACGACCAAAGGGTCCAGTCCCGGAGGCTCCCGTTCCCTACACGTTTGAGCAATAGTTAGCAACCGCCAAGGCACGTGAAAGTGGTAGCAACTGATTGGGCAAGTAAATTACCGGGGTATAGCCGGTGTAGTAGTAGTTCTGGGCGAACTCTTCCTTCGATACAAACTCCGGCTTAAGCCCGGCTCGTGGAGGTCGTGGCGGTATATCGACGAGCATTCCCGTAAGCCGAGCACTCTCTAGAGCCTGCAAAATAGTTAACATGTCAGGCATTGCACAAAAGTATGAAAATTGAGACTTGTCATCTTTTGAAAAAAATAAAGGTTGGAACTTACAACTTCTTTTGCCTCTTTCCACTCCTCGTGTATTTGTGCTCTCTGTCTCCACTGCGCAAGGTCCATCAAATAGGTGTCGTTGTGGGCCTTGTAGGCCGCCTCGAAAGCAGCCTACAATTACAAAAATTGAACCATCTCATCAACTAAGCCACTGAGGAAGTAGTATTGTCACAGAAAGGATGGAAATGAGAGAAACTTACATCGTAGCCAGTCTGGGAAGGCCGTCGTCGAGGAGGCGGTGCGGGGTCGTCGGGACCGAGGGTAGCCTTGATCCGCGTGAGGCTCAAATTGGGACTGCGCGGGGTCATCTTATCCATGACCTTTAGACGGCCGTGCTGAAAGCCTCCCCCAGACACGACCAACGCTCTGGGGTCGGGTTCCGCACTTCTAGGGTCATCCAACTCCGGATTAAAAGCGATCATCGCCTCGGCGTAGTTAGCACCGTCCTCCTGGGCAATGCCGAAGTACTCGGGAAGCTGAGGCTGAGGCTGGGAGAGATCGGGCACCATCATCCTCATCGAGTCCCATGACTCATATGAGCTGACAGTCCTCCCTAGTTTATCCTCCTGCATCGCCAAAGAGATTTTATGAGTACCAAGTAGGAACATGCATGAGGGGAAATAAAAGCAGGTTGTTCCATGTATGTGTATACCAGCTTGGCCTTGTAGCGCTCACTGCCTAGGTTTCCAGCCCGATGTGTCCCCCCGCTGCCGCGGTTCGCCTTGTTCCGCTCGCTCAAGGCGTTCCACTCCTCGTCTTCCCCGCGCCACCTCGCAGTCAACGCCCTCCATGCGTCCTCCTTTCCATAGACCCAATCGGGCCTAACCTGAAAAATCAATACGCATGTGAAGAACAGATGATGCAATTGCAACTTACCATTAACATATAATCTCATCGACAATTTACTTACCTCGTCGTACTGTTCCGCGCTCATCGTCGAGCGTGACTTGACATTCTCGTGCTTCGGCAACAGCTTGCCCGATTTCGCCATGTTGTATTGACTCCTGGCGGTATGACCCTGGTTATAAAACTGCTGATTAGTCAACCTCTTACAATGAGACCGCAGTGTCTTGTTCGCCGTCTCCTGGTGCTCCGGAGCCACCCTATAGAATCTCTGAAATCATGCATGAAAAAAGTGTGGGATTCATGAGTTAGCATGGCGGGGTCATCAACTATGAACAAAAAAAGTGTGAAGAGTCATGATTTTGCCTTACCCAAAACTTATTGATCATGGCGTCAGAAGCTTTCCCGTAGGGGGGACAATCTGCGAGCTCGTAGTGTCTCCAAGTCGTGGCTAGCTTCCTCTCGCCTTTGTCTGTGGTGTAGAAGCCCGGCCAAAACTTCCTAATGATAGCTCCAAGCATGCAGCCAGGGACTCGGGTCCCCGCAGGATGAAGCCAATTACTGCACAAGAATCAAACATTAGTACATGCCAAGTTGGTATCAACGAAATGAAACTATAGCCACTTACTCAGTTGTTGTAGGTTCAATGAGGGTCCGAGCCTCCGGGGCAGGCTCCTCCTTAGGGACTTCTGTTTCCCCACGGACCTTTGCCTTCTTCGTCGACGCACTCGATGGCCCCGACGCATTCACCATCTCCTTGTCTCGAGACTCCGCTTCCAAGTCTCGAGAGTCAATCTCCTCGTCTGGAGACTCCGAGAACGCGGTCTGTGAAGCCACTTCGCCGGAAGCGGAGGGTATGTCACTTAGAAGGACGGCACCTCGCCCTCGTCCTCGAACTCGTCCTCGGCCTCCTGCTCTCGGGGGACGTCCCCCTCTTCCTCCTCCTCGTCCTGCATCCCCTCCTCCTCCTACCTCCTCGGCGCCGTACCTTGAGGTGGTTGCCCTTCCACTCTTCGTCTTCTTTATCCCCTGAAGCAAGGACTGCGGTGATGCCTTGCCACTCATATTGGCCAATCACTTGCATTGAGAAAAATAAAACAATTAAGCATAAAGACGTAATGCAATTAAGAAGCATAAAGACGCAATGCAATTAAGATGAAAATAACATCATCATCATCATCAATTCATCGTAGCACATCGACAAGATACAAAATAACATCATCATCATCCAAAATAACATCATCATCAATTCATCGTAGCACATCCGCACACAATCATCATCATCATCCCAAATAACATACATATAGTATCGAGATACATAAATACTAATAATCATCATCATCACTCTGAGGCTCATTCTCATCTCCATCATCACTATCACTATCACGTGCGTATAAAGCGTCGGGATCCTCGGACGGTGGAGGCTCATCATCATCACTCTGAGGCTCATCATTGGCATGTGCCTTGTTGAGCATCTCTATGTCACTTATATCCGTGACTATCTCACCACGGGTGTGTGCATCGTTCTCGAGGTCCTCAAGACCTTCTAAGCCAAAGTCCCCAAAGTTCTCTTGCTCTTGATAGAAAATTCCCTCGTATGTTTGAGGGTTAATGTTGTTGTAATCGTCCTCGGAGGGCATGGGTAGTTTACCATGTGGCGATACCTGGTACACGACTTCCCAGCCCTGGAGGTATTCTTTCTGGCATGGGTAGGGCAAGTAATAAACTTGCTTCGCTTGGTGAGCCACAACAAAGACATCGGATCCGCTATAGGTGGTTGAAGGCCTAACTTCAACTAACCCAATGGAAGGGGTATTTTTGTGTCCATGGTGTGGATCCAACCAGTGGCATCTGAACACAACGAGATTGAGTTCTACGGGCCCATTGTTGAACGTCAGCTCGTATACATTCTACAACCTTCCGTAGTAATCAAAGTCATCTTGTCCCTTGGTGAAGACCCCGGTATTTATAGTTTTTGCACCCGGGCGACTATTTTGGTGGCCCTCTGTATGAAAGCGATACCCATTCACATCATACTTCTCATACATGTTGACTTTACTGTTAAAACCCTGAGAGACACATCTCAACTCATCCGACATCATCACTGTGGGATCAGCTCCCTACAAGTTTAGTACGAATCGTGCATTAGTTACGTGTAATAAGAGGGCCAAGTTGTCAGGTAATTAAGAGGGATAGGTTACGGATTACCTTTTCCCTGAACCATGATGTGAAACTTCTTCCCGGGGCACCCCCTTTCAGAAGAGCATCCAACTGCGCGGCATCGGGATCTGTTGGTCCCGGCCACACCTCATCCACAAATTGGCTAGAAGGAGAAAATACGTATTAGAATGAAACCGAGTTACCAGTTGCATAGTAATTAAGTCGCCATTTTACCTAAGGAAACTGGGCACCTCCTCCTCCTCCTCCTCCTCTTCCCCGCTCTCTTTCTTCTGGTCCTCCACCACTTCCCCCATGTTCATAAGCACATAGAACATTATGCACTCCTTATCTTGGTTGGACAAGGTATGAGGTTTTGCGCCACCGGCCTTGCCACCGGGAAACGTGAAGAGGAGGAGCTTGGGGTCACGCTTGGGCTCGTCGACATTGTACCGAGGTACCTGGTTATGCATAGTGAGAACTTCATCCCCATAGTACGTTGTCGTGGCGTTTGCTATCTCCTGGAGGATAGTTGCCTCAGCTATGCATGCTTCAATCTTATTTTTGTTTCCACATTTGAGCCGAATATACTTGAACTCTCTCTCAATACAAAACTGCCAACGAAACTGCACCGGTCCACCCAAGAGTGCCTCGATCGCGAGATGCACAATGAGATGTAGCATTGGAGTAAAGAAGCCTGGCAGAAATATCTTCTCTAACTTGCATAGCAACTCCGGCACTAGATCATGCAGCTTCTCAATCATCACGGGACATATCTGCTTAGCACAGACCGTGCGGAAGAAATGGCTCAACTCCGCTAGCACTCGCCAGATACGCTCAGGGAGATAACCTCGAAGCATCACCGGCATTAATCGCTCAATCCATATATGATAGTCGTGACTCTTCATCCCAGTGACTTTTCCCTTCTCAATAGAGGGTCCTAGCAGCCGCCGGATCCGGAGATTGAGTACATTCTCCATGCTCTACCCCGGTCCGAGACAGAATTTCGGCAGCACCTCCCCACTGCTCTCCTGATACACGTCTCGGCAAAAAGCCGAGAGGATGTGCATCCGGAGAACAACGGGGAGGCGCTGACGAAATTCTGACTCAGACCGGAGCAGAGCATGAAAAACGTACCCAATCTACGGATCCGGCGACTGTCCCGTAAATGCCGCAAGCGTTACGCTTCATAATATGCTGACCACTAATGCATATTTATCGGCGTAACGCTCGCGGACGGGAAGTGACACCTAGGTAACACGACTCGACGTGCAAAATGGAATCTAGTGACATAGAAAAATAACGGACGGGGTGGGATTTTAGCTCACCCTCAGCTGTAGAGGAGGTAGTCGAACAACGGAGTGATCAAGGACCAAAACTTCCGACGACCTCACTCCAGAGAGATTACCCTATTGATAAAGCAAACAAAGCGGCGAATATATCAAACAAAATAATCTTAGTTAAGACGAGTTATAATAAAGATGAATAAGTAGTTTTGTTATATGTCATACAACAAAATTTTACTTTTATTTAAGTTTGCAAATTAACACTCCATTGTGCTGCACACTTGACATTTCTCTAAAAAAATTCATGTCACTTTGGTCCTCAATATACTACTATTTTACTTTTCTACATAGTCAAACTTATGTTATATGTGAACAATATAGCCAACTCATGTTTTGCATAGGCACATTTCCACTCATGGCAATATATTTTCTGAAAATTTCACACATCGGCACATTTTCACTCATAGGCACAAATAAATTGCACAAAGTTTCTGCAAAATTGTACACATTTGCACATTTCCACTCATAGGCACAAATAAATTGCACACATAGAATACATTTCTGAAAAAATTTAGACACATGAGCTCACTTTGGTCCTCTGTCTCCGGCGGTGGCGTGGGAAGCCTGCGGCGTGTCGGCGGCAGCAGCTTGAGCGACCGGGCGGAGCCGGGTCAGACGGTGCGGCATCCACGGGCGGAACGGGAGGAGCGGGCGGAAAGGGGCTCGGTGGAGGAGGTGGCTCGGCGACGAGAGGGACGGCGGGAGGGGCCGGGGAGGGAGGTGTGCCGCAGCGGCGGGAGGGGCTTCCGGCGGCGGGCTTCCCACGCCATGTGCCGCAGGGGTGGAGGTGAGGCACGGCGGGGCCGGTGGGGAGGGCGGCGAGCGGCGGCTGGAGGGGGGCTCGGGCGGGCGGCGGCTGGACGGGCGGTTGGCGGGACGGGCGGCGGCGGCGCTGGGTCGGACGGTCGGGCTCGGGCGCGTGGGGATTCGATTTGGGGTGGGGAAGAGAACGGTTGACCAGGGGGTCTTGTGTCCGAATCTGGGGGCGCAGACCTACGCCGACGGCCAGGCCGTCGGCGTAGGTCTATTTATTTTTTTAGTCCGAGCTACGCCGACGGCTTGGCCGTCGGCTTAGGTCCATTTTCATTTTTTTTCTTTATTCTTTTATATTTTCAAGCATGTAAAATATTTTGTTTTAGCACATATGTACATGGAAAATATTTTGTTTAGCAAATATTTCTTTATTCTTTTTTATTTCCGAAACCCTAGATCGGGGGGGGGGGGGGGCGCAGATCTACACCTATAGCTTTGTCCGTACTAGGCTTTACCAATGGACTTTTTTTTCTATCTGTGCTTGTTTAACACATATGTACATAGAGAACCAAGGTTGGACACATTTCACAACATTATTCACACCGGTAGACCCGTACCGGGAGTTTCCACATACGGATCAACGATTTTACTAAGTGTTAGCCCATGTCCGTGAACAACGTCAGACACATGACCTACATATGCCATCTACAAACATTAAATCACACTTATAAACATAACCTAGCTCCACATGCAGGTTTTCCAATGATTCCGGCCCTCCGACGGTCATTCACCTCCGAAACCCTAGATCGGGGGGGCCCGCAGATCTACCCTTATAGCTTTCTCCGTACGAGGATGGACCAATGGAATTTTTTATCTATCTATGTTTGTTTAGCACATATGTACATGGAAAACCAAGGTTGAACACATTTCACCACATTATTCACACCGGTAGACCCGTACCGGGAGTTTCCACATACGGATCGACGATTTTACTAAGTGTTAGCCCATGTCCGTGAACAACGTCAGACACATGACCTACATATGCCATCTACAAACATTAAATCACACTTATAAACATAACCTAGCTCCACATGCAGGTTTTCCAATGATTCCGGCCCTCCGACGGTCATTCACCTCCGAAACCCTAGATCGGGGGGGCCCGCAGATCTACCCTTATAGCTTTCTCCGTACGAGGATGGACCAATGGAATTTTTTATCTATCTATGTTTGTTTAGCACATATGTACATGGAAAACCAAGGTTGAACACATTTCACCACATTATTCACACCGGTAGACCCGTACCGGGAGTTTCCACATACGGATCGACGATTTTACTAAGTGTTAGCCCATGTCCGTGAACAACGTCAGACACATGACCTACATATGCCATCTACAAACATTAAATCACACTTATAAACATAACCTAGCTCCACATGCAGGTTTTCCAATGATTCCGGCCCTCCGACGGTCATTCACCTCCGAAACCCTAGATCGGGGGGGGGGGGGGCCCGCAGATCTACCCTTATAGATTTCGCCGTACGAGGATGGACCAATGGACTTTTTTATCAATCTATGTTTGTTTAGCACATATGTACATGGAAAATCAAGGTTGAACACATTTCACCACATTATTCACACCGGTAGACACGTACCGGGAGTTTCCACATACAGGTCGACGATTTTACTAAGTGTTAGCCCATGTCCGTGAACAACGTCAAACACATGACCTCCATATGCCATCTACAAACATTAAATCACACTTATAAACATAACCTAGCTCCACATGCAGGTTTTCCAATGATTCCGGCCCTCCGACGGGCATTTGGGCCGGAGGCGGGCCAAACATCAAAGGGGGTCTGGTGTGAACAACGTCAAACACATTTCAGATAGATTGAAGCTATATGAAGAGTGAAGCTAGTTTGAATTCATATCACAGTCACTTTGACAGCCTAAGACGATGGACTATATATAGGGCCTCAATGGACTAAAATGCAAAAGTACACAACAATTGCAGACCTTAAATAAAAAACCTCACAATTGTGTTTTTTCTAAAAAGATCATTATTATTGTACTGACAATTAAAAAAACATACGGTTTGGATTAAAACGTAAGTGCTGATGTGGCAACCAAAATTAACACTAGGGTTCATTTGTCAGTGTTACATGATGGAAAACTGAACACCGTTATATTTGTCTGTCACAGCGATCGTTATGACACATGAGACCTACATGTAAGTCTCAACAACAATAAAATGATTTTTCTTAAATCTTTTTCTTATCCCTATCTCAACAAAATCTGTGCCTCTGTTCCCCGCTCGGGGCCGATGACGGGAGGATGGGCCGGCATGGTGGCTCATCTCAGCTGTAAGCGGCTTCTGGCGAGGGGTCCGGGGGGGCGATGAGGAGAGTTCGCAAACGTCGTTCTTTTAGTTTTTGCATGTTTAAATTCAAACAGTCAATGTTTTTTTTGAACAATCAATATAATACTGGTGGTCTTTTGAAAAAGACATAATTATGATGTTTTTTTATTTAGGGCTACATTGTAGTGTTTTTTGCAATTTAGCCCTTTTATGCATCTCGTGTCTTTGTTAGCTTGGGAGCATGGGATACATCACTGGTAGAAAAATGCCCATTTCTCCCGGTTCTAGAGGCTCATTTCTCCCGGTTTTGGAACCGGGACTAAAGGATCGTTACTAATGCCCAAAACCTTTAGTCCCGGTTTGCCCACGAACCGGTACTAAAGGTCCTCCACGTGGGCTGTTGTGGTGCACTGGGGCGGAGGACCTTTAGTTCCGGTTGGTAACACGAACCGGTACTAAAGGCCTCCATGGAAAAAAAATCATTCAAATATTTTCCTCTTTTTCTTTTTTCTATTTTTTTCAAAAATTATATTATTTTCATTATTTGAACATTTTTTTTCACTCTATTTTTTATATATTTTAACACTTTCTATTATTTGAGTTATTTAACTAATTTAGTCTCTAACTACCCTTAATGTCTAGTCAAATTACTTAATCGTAGTCAAACTTCCCGATCGATCACCCATCCTTACACTACTCCAGCAATAGCACGCTTAACTTCTGAGTTTCTTCCGTCTCCACTTCCAACTACACCTCGCACATGTTGTTGCTATAACTATCATATCAATCCTGTTAACCTCTTGATTACAATGTCACACTTCTATATTGTTTTAATTTCAAATAATTATTTTAATAAACAAAAGTAATGAAATAATAATAATCTTCAATAAAAATAAAAATTAAATTTTTTTTTTCCAAAATCTAAAATTTGAAAATTTTCATATTTCCCTCAATAGTAATCAAAAAACCCTTATTTCATATTTCCTAAATTTTGTTGAATTATTTTATTGAGGAGAATAATGAATGGGTAAGTGGATGGGTGCCCTTTTAAATTTCTATGCCAACTTTTTTTGAATTATTTTTCTTCCAAATCTTAAAAGCATCATAACTTTTTTTCTGTTTGGTTTTTCTGTTTCATACAAAAAACCTTTTTCATCGGCAGTCGTATGCAAAATATATGACCATTTTACAAATTCTAGATAGATTTTGTAAAAAATGTCAAAATACATGCTTGTTAATTTTGCAAAATAATCATTAAATGCATGAAAATTTAACAAATGAAGTTAGAAAGGTTTGAAATTTGAGGATGTGGCTTTGAATGGTGCATATTGAATGCACAAAAAATGTGGAGTTGAAATAAGTTAAAAAAAAGAAATGACTTTATAAAAAATGATTTTTATTCCAAAACCCTCATACTTCGAAGGAGATGGTCTAGTTTGTACAGGAAGTGCATCCATTTTTGTCATAATCCTCTCAAATTTTTAGCACATGCTATGTGGGTGAAATGATGACACAATGCCAATTTTCAACCTTTTCAGAGTTTATTTGTACTACTTTTCAATTTTAGGGTCATTTAGCGCAAAAAATCATTAAATGCATGAAAATAGCAAATAAAGTTAGAAAGGGTTGAAAGTTGAGGATGTCGCTTTGAATGGTGCATATCGAGTGCACAAAAATTCTGAGTTGAATAAGTTAAAAACAAAAATGCCTTTCTAATAGATGAGTTTTCGTCTGAAACCCTCACACTTCGAAGGAGATGGTCCAATTTTTACACGAAGTGCATCCAGTTTTTGTTGTAACCCTTTCAATTTTTTAGCACATGCTATGTGGGTGAAATGATGATACCATGCCAAGTTTCAACCTTTTTAGATTTCATGTGTACTGCGTTTTCAATTTTAGGGTCATTTAGCGCAAACAAAAGCATTAATTGCATGAAAAATAACAAATGAAGTTAGAATGTGTTGAAATTTCAGGATGTGGATTTTAATGGTGCATATTAAATGCACAAAAAGTTTGGAGATGAAATAACTTAAAAAAAGAAATTTCTTTTTAACATATGATTTTTCTTCTTAAACCCTCATACTTTGAAGGAGATGGTCCAATTTGTACACGAAATGCATCCAGTTTTTGCCGTAATCCTTTCAACTTTTTAGCATGTGCTATGTCGGTGAAATGATGACACCATGCCAAGTTTCAACATTTTTAGAGTTCATTTGAACTGGCTTTTCAATTTTAGGGTCATTTAGCGCAAAGAAATCATTAAATGCATGAAAATACCAAATGAAGTTAGAAAGGGTTGAAATTTGAGGATGTCGCTTTGAATGGTGCATATTGAATGCACAAAAATTCTGAAGTTGAAACAAGTTAAAAAAAGAAATGGCTTGTAACATATGAGTTTTCGTTCGAAACCCTCATAAAGAGTTAAACAGAGTCTGGTTTTGATTAAAACACCTATTTAAAATATCCTAAAAATTCCCGTATTGAACATACTGATAAAACATACTAATATTAAAAAACAAGAAAAATAATCACTCAAAAATCTATTTTTAAACTAAAGTTATTCACAAACTATTGATTGACACAAATTTCAAAATAATTCAAGTTTAAACTATTTAAGTTTGACAACTACTGGCACTAGCAGAAAGTTTATAATTTTTTTGACCTAAAGAAACAAAATCATTCAAAAACTCTAAATATTCTAACATTTATTCAAAATCTAAAAACAGAAACTCTTCTGTTTAGAAAAAGAAAAAAAAAGACCTTTAGTACCGGTTGGTGTCTCCAACCGGGACTAAAGGTCCTAACTTTAGTACCGGTTCAGGACACCAACCGGGACTAAAGGTTGCGACACCCTTTAGTCCCGGTTCGTGTCTGGAACCGGGACAAAAGGGTCCAGACGAACCGGAACCAATGCCCCACGAGGCTCGGTTGGCCCCCTAGGCGCACGAACCGGGACGTATGCCCGCATGGGTCCCGGTTCGTAACTGAACCGGGACTAATGGGCTTGCCAGGCCTGAACCAAAGCCCTGTTTTCTACTAGTGCATGTTGACAAGACATTCAAAAACTACTGTATACTAGCAAATATGCCCGTGCGTTGCAACGGAAGAAAAACATGAGGATCGCTTAGGATGAAACTATGGATCCCTTGCTTTTCATTGGACGTGTCATTGATCATCTGATGAGATCCATGATATAGTCGTCCTTCCCATGGTACACTAAGGAAATTACTCGTCATCTTCCACTCCTCCCACCTTCTCCTTCCCGGTCGCTCATGTCAAGATGTCAGATGCATTGCATCTCTAGAGAATAGATATGTAGCGTGTATCCCTTTAACATATTTGGGTTGTCAAGGAAGAGTTGCAGCCTATCCATGGTATCGGGATGTAGAGCAACGATGGAGTTGTCATCGTTCTTGGCCTCTTCGACCATCAGTCGATTCAGCTTGAAGAAAAATTTCATAATAGTTTGTCCTCATTCATAGCCTCATCGACCAGTAGGTGGTACGGCTACTTGTTCCTCTCAAGGATTAATAATTAATTAAATGTCCGCATGCAGCGTCCCGATGAGGCCGGGGATCATCCTCCTTTAGAAAAAACTTGTTCCTCTCAAGAATTAACCTGGTGTAATCTTTCCTTCCGCTTGAACACCTCGTGGCCTACGTGATTTAGAATAATGCGTTGGTTCTATGTATACAGTTTTTTAACTTATGTAGGCAGTTCACTATACATGATTTTGGGTAAAAGTGTAAAACAACATATATGTGTGGAAATTGTGGAAAATAAATTATTGTAACCATATACTTTTTTACATCAAAACTTCGAATAAATGTCATAAACATGTTTGTGTTTGTCCTTCTTTTTGGAAAAAAAATCATTTATACTTGAATGAAACTGAATTGAAGATCACCACGATATGTAACTCAAATCGAAGGCTTCGTGTTGGTCGCCGGTTCGGCCTTCTGGACAATGGACAAGGAGATGACAGAGTCGGTGATCCCACATCATCCTAGGAGACAGATGGGCGCATGTAAAATCTTGCGAGGGAAGGGTCTGCGTCTGCGAGAGCTTTATCGGTTGGAGTAGCTTTCCGGCTGTCGGTGAGGTGAAGAAAGAGTATCAGGCTCCTGGAGTTGCTATTGAAAGACGACAAGGCGAACTACATTGGATGGAGTTGTGGCTGAGGACGGCGTAGGTGAGCTGCTCTGGGAACTCCACGGCGGAGAGCTCAAAGCCGAGGGCGTTGCATGACGCGTCAAAGTGCTGGAGGGCCTTTTCGGCGCCAAACAGGAACGCAACGTCACTGGAGAGGGCGTTGCGGGAGAGCTCCACGTAAGAAAAGTTGACGGTGGCGAACTCGGTTGGGATGGCACCGAAGAGGTTGTTTTTGGAGAACGTTTCTAAATGAGTGAGTGGTTTAACAGAAAATGCATTTGCAAACAGGCCAATCCTTAATGATCCAGGTAACCAATCTCATGTAGTAGAAGAACTTAATATGCATGTGATATCAGTTTTGGACTTTTGGTCATACTTACCATCACATGACTACTGGGAAGTAAGATCAGACACAGTTTTTTCAAGCCCGTTGCATCAAGAAAGATGCCTGACATGGATACTAACTCGTTTTAGCAAAGTTTTGCGGGCCCTTTCAAGATCAACATATGAAAAATAAGTGAGGGACAAAATGAAAAAACAAATGAAACTCCATGGGCACTAGCACCCATGGTTTTTTGATGTAGAAGAAGCATCCCTCATGAGAAACGAGAAATTCGCCCCCGACGTGGCTCGAACCCTGGTTGCTGGAGACACCACTGCGCTCCCTTGCCACTAGGCTACAACCTAGTTCTCAAGTGAGGGACAAAACGGGACACATGAATATATAGTAAGGGGGCGTTTACTTTGGTGGCGGCGAGGGATTGGCTGAGAATAGCCTTAACCACGTGGTTGGGGATAACTCATTTTTCTTGTTTGGATGTAAGCATAGGAGGTTCTGAATAAATGTTAATTTTCATTCTTCTTTACGCTCCTGTTAGATCTGCTCTTGCAAAGAGTTAATAGTCTCAACATCATCATATGTTATCCGGGGCAAAATTGGCGGTTACTCCATTTGTTACATGTCAGCCTCGGCTGCACAAAGCCATATATTTACAGAGGGAGTATATATCTTCTCTAGAAAAGGTTTTATGCTTACGGCTCATTTAACAACTTTCAAAAGGAGGGTGTGGCATACCAGACGGAATATCATATGACCTAATTAACCTGTAATGAGGTGCCAGTGGAAGGACGCGCTTGGCTCCAGGGGGGGATTCTGTCAAACCCAGTGGAGGCTTTCTTCGGGGCGCGCATTCCAGGGTCGGCTATTCCTGTCGGCTGACCCACAGGAAATAATAAAGATTACATCTAGATCCGTAGACCACCTAGCGACAACTACAACAAGCTCTGAAGCGAGCTGAGGATGCGCCGTCGTTATCGCCCCTACATCGCCGGAGGCGGGCAAAACTTGTTGTAGTAGACAGTTGGAAAGTCACCGTGCTAAGCCCCCATAGGACCAGCGCACCAGAACAACATTCGTCGCCTTTCAAGATTATTGTAGATCGAAATGACTCAACCTGAAAACACACAAACGTAGCTGAACTACGATCAGATCCGAGCAAATCCACCAAGTACAAATCCTCCGGATATACATCTCCACACGCCCGCCGATGATACGAGATGCCTCACCAGGATGGCTCCAGGCGGGGATTCTGTCAAACCCAGCGGAGGCTTTCTTCGCTTCCAGGGTGGGCTACTGAGAGGCGTGACTTGACTGTCTAGACAGGATAGTGAAGTGGATGTGAGGTGCATGTAACATGTACTCTCACGATGGAGGACTCTTTACCCCTATCTCTTCTCTAAAATATAATGTGCACACTCGATCGCGCGTATTCATGAAAGAAAAACCTGTGATGAAGCAGATGTAAAAGTGATTGACAAGAACAACAGAAGATCAAATAGACTTGGAGAGGAAGAACAGAGGGGTGAGGCGCAACAAATTTGTTCTTCATTTATAATTGGATCAGACACGCCTCTCTGCTTATAACAACTCCCACCAGACCAGACCACCACAGACACGCTGACGCGACGCCCCTATCCCAACCATTCCCTAGTGCCAGATCAGCTTAACACGTCATCTCCCGCGTACGCCTTCTCGGCACCTGAACATCTTCGGTTTCGTCAGATCATTTCACCTGTCGTCCGCATATTTGCAACGTGTATATCACGCCATTGATGCTGCCGTCACACAAAAGCCTTTAGTCTTTAGACAAGGATTCTTATCGTGTTGTCTTTTCTCTTTCCATTTTTTTCACAATGTTGTTACAAATCTCACTCACCGGTGTCCTGTTGCTAATCTACTTTGTCTAAACCAATCTCCAACTAGTCCTCGTACACAAACTCCTGCTACCATACGGCTAGCTTACCTCTAACTGGACTATCACTGCAAGTATGTACGAGACACAAACTCCATGGGTTGGAAGCCGACTCGAACAAGGCTCAAGTACTTAACCCACCTATGTATATAATGTTTGGATTATTCCAACAGAGTAGAAGAAAGTCATCCTCAGGTTCTGCTTTCTCCTTCCTCTATACATGTCCAACTCTCCATCGATATTTCCTACACCATCGAAGCTAGGAAAGGTCATCACGGCTCCCAATTCTAGTACTATGAGGACACTTCTTGCTATAAAGCAGGCTGACTTTTGATAGTGCGCAAACCAAAATAAGACATTGTTGGTACCTATCAGCTCATTTTCGACACACCTCCTTCACTCTCGGAATTTTGTTTTCCTCCAATATTTGAAATGGACTAAAGCTACATAAGTACAGATATCTGCTATGTTAGTTTTGCCCATACTTACCAGCACAGGACTGAGAAATAAAAACAGAGAGTTTTTCATGTCCATTGCTTGCATCATGAAAGATGGATGAAATGGAAATTGATTGATTTAAGTTAACTTTTCTGCTCCCTATCAACACTACAGGATACACCGAGTGTTGCACCCGGCGTCGCAGCGACGACTTAATTTAGATCGCCTTTGTGTAATAAGACGGGAGTTTTTTTACGGTCACACCATTTATTAGTAAGTCGAGGTGGAAAAAAATTCTTTGATGGTGGGAAGTTTCAGAATAAGTAGTTGAGCAAGGGCAATGGCATGAGGAAGACTTAAGTATAGTTAAGAAATGAACATCTGAACTAGTGCCAGTTGATTTACAAGTATTAGGAACATGTGTATAAAGTCCAGTCAAGTTGGTTGATTTGTCATGCCTTAAATCACAAAGTTGGATTATGTTTGAAAGACGCACAGAAGGGCTCGACGACACAGAAGAAGGATCACTACACATAAGAACAATATCACAAAAAGAGGTAACACTACTATCTACAACGCGTTCGAATTCTATTCATATTTCTTTCTTTTATGTGTCACGCACGATCCACAAGTTGTGTGCGCCATCCCACATATACTATGAGCCGAGGCGTTTGAATCCGAAACACGTAGAAAGACAAACACGATCGCAACATGAACTTGCACTTGTTACAACGACACTACAGAACATCTTCGGACTGAACAATACCGAGCTCACAAGATTATTGAAGCCAAACAAAACAAATACTCTTTGGATCTCAACGGAGTGCATGCAAATGTGAGGATGCATGGTGTGTCGCACAGGCCAACTGCACGAACAGCATCACGGAGCTTGGGCAACCCCTTGGAGATATCCAAGCGGACCGTATTGGTGTTGATGGGCTGTATTGGCATATCAACAAAGTGCGGCGCTTCGACCGCTTTAGCCATGAACCTGGCGCTTCTGTGTCCCTGTCTTGGCGCTAATCTCATCGGCAGCCGTCGAGGCACGGATGGTCATGACCGTGATCTCGTATGACGTCCAAATCGGAGGTGGTGTCTCCTCCTGCATCGTTGGTTCAAGGTCCTATGGTGGTATAGACATGAGCTCCCGCTCAGCAAAGGGAGTGGAAGGGCGGATGGACTCCCACCGCTGAAGAGCAAGATGGATAAACGGATTAAGCGGAAGAGAATACATGTATTGGTTTTCCTCCAATATTTTAGATATAGTGAAGCTGAATAAGGACTAACGAGGAAAGAAAAACTGAAAACATATTAGACTCGCTTCACATCCTAAGACAGTGGGGAGTATATATAGGCAAATTATATGCATCTCATGTACTATTTGTTTCTATAGGTCTTTTTAACAATAAATTAAAATAAATAAATAGTAAGCTTGGGATATGCGTTGAGCAAGTCATCCAAAAAATGTACATTGTGTCTTCTCAATCACAATTCACATGTGATTGGATCGACTACAGAATCGCGTGACCATTCTATGTGGCATGTTTAGTGTATGATCCCCTGCAAATTGTTGGAACCGCAATCCCCCCTCTCTCTCTCTCTCTCTCTCTCAGGGACGGAGGTAGAAGAAAACACTCAGAAGAATTTTCCTTGGCGCACGTACGCCCCGCCGCAGCAACGGCGATCTTTTTCTTGAGCACAAACTCAACACAGGCACTTGGTTACAACAGCAACCGCACGGTTATATACCCCGAGCCAGCGCCCTGGGCACGCACCCACGCCTCCACTCGCCGATCGTGTCCACGTTCCGCCCGCTATGCCCGCGCCCACGACGCGCTCCCACGCGCACGACTTGCGGTGAGCTCCAACAGAACATACACGATCGCCCCGTGCGGCTGGCTAACAACCTACGCCTACACACACGCACATGCCATACACAAGTCGGACCATGCCTAGACTAAGGCCATACTATGCCCAGACACAAGGCCAAACAATGCCCAGATAATGGTTCGGCTCGGCGACACCGGCGCGCGCACGCACACGCAGCCGACGCAGTCACCATTACCAACACAAAAAACTAAGTGAAGGGAAATATTGTGTTTGGTTGGAGGGAACTTGTATTAAAATAACGGCCATAATTTTCCAAATGACCGAATAGTTGAGAAGCAAAAACAAATAATTTGAAACCAAGGCATAAGCATTGCCTCATCCATTAATTAACAGAGAGGGAAACATAGTTTCAAAATTACAAACCACCCTTACAACGGCATGAATGATTACTCGCGTACAATTAGCGTCCCTAGCTTTTTAGCACCCGCGGTGACCCAAAGCTTCGCCTCCTCAATGATTGTATTGAGCACTATGTACTGTTGACGGTGCAATTTTGTTTGGGAACACCCGCCCATTTCTCTCATACCATATTGTCCAAGAGACCAACATGCTTAGCATAGCAATATAGCCTTCTTGTACGGGACATTATTGTCGATCCTATTCGCGCACGACTTCATCGTCTCTTTGCCACGCCACGTGGAGGTGACGATATGCAGGTTGAGGTGGAGCTTTTCTTTGACCAAATGCCATACACGGATGGTAAAACGACATTTGTAAAATAGATGTGGCCCGGACTCCATCTCCCTCTTTCAAAGAGTACAAAGGACACAATTTTTCCACCCCATTTTGGCAAAACGGTTTGGGGTCTAAATCCTATCTTGAATGGCCAACCAACCAAAGAGCTTCACCTTCGGTGGTGCCCAATTCTTCCAAACCATTTTCTCCATGGGTGATAGCGTCATACCCAAAAATTGCCCCACATAGGCGGAGACCGCCGTATAATTACCACTCAACGAGATCTTCCAAACAATGGCATCCTCAGTGTGCTCATCAAGATGAATCCCATTGACAAGATCCCGAAGCTCAAAGA
The DNA here is from genome assembly GCA_950022295.1 of Bromus sterilis. NCBI lineage: Eukaryota > Viridiplantae > Streptophyta > Magnoliopsida > Poales > Poaceae > Bromus > Bromus sterilis. The sequence continues at coordinate 296,775,761 of OX465601.1, read as the reverse complement.
ATTGCCTAGAATGTTGGTCGAAACCACGCCGGGCGGTTTGTTCTTGAAAATCCAAGCACTCTCCTTAGTGGCCTCCCTCACTTTCCAATTTTACCTCGTGGACGCCTCAAAAATCAGATAGGCAATATCCTTGGGTTTCTGCCCTAGGAGCCATGGAAAGCTCCAAAATGGCGCCTTAGCCCCATTCCCCAGGATGATGGAAGTTGGGGCATAAAATTAGTCTAAGTCATCCTTATCACATGGACTGTCCATTCCCACCCAAAGCTTGTTTGGCCCTTTCCATTCATATCAAAGCCATTGTAATGGCATGGCACGTGAGAATTCGTCGGTGTTAAGAATCCCTAGGCCACCAAACACTTTCGGGCGACAGACATTATCCCAATTCACCTTGCATTGGGCTCCGGTGGTCTTGTCCTTCGCCGACCAAAGGTAGGACCTCTCCAACTTGTTAATGTTTTGAAGGGTGCTTTTCGGGATGACTAGAGGGGTGATGAAGTACACCTCTTAGGAACACTAGTAGAAAACATGGCTTTGGTTCAGGCCTCTCCAGCCCATTAGTCCCGGTTGCGCCCCACATGGAGCACCATCTGTCTCGGTTCATGGGCAAACCGGGACTAAAGATTTTGGGCATTAGTTACGACCCTTTAGTCCCTATTTCGGAACCGGGACAAATGGGCCTCTGAAACCGGAACAAATGGGACTTTTTCTACCAGTGATCCATATACACAACCAACGTCCATTATATATATATATATATATATATATAAAATCTTGCGAGTACGATCATTAGCTCCGTGAAGCTCTACATAATCATGGGGTAATCTCAGTTGTCAACTTAACCACCACTAAGATACATAGTACTTATTATTACATAATCATGGAGGAGGAAGGAGAAGAGGAGGGGCAAGGCGGCCATCTTCTTCTTGAGTCAGGTACTCAGGTCAAGTGAGCTCTCTTGTTGTGTGTGGTGGTGTGGGCTTTCCCTGATGAGTGAGGCTGCATGGTGCTGGGTATTAGTGTACTTATAGTATGGTAAAAGTGCGTTGGCGACAAAGTGAGAACTGGACGTAGCTAGATGCGATGGAAGAAGCAGTCCCTGATACCATGTAAAAAGGAGGATCAAGCGTATACAACTTGCAGGGATATGTGTGGGCTTGATATGTCCTTAATTAGCTATATAGATTGAGATCAATCCTAACAAGCAGAATCATACCGGTACAATAAACACTATACATGCTCATAGGCCCGCTACCTATCATAAGACAATATTTAACGTATCTTATTTGCACTCTTCTCATTGGCGCAGAAGGTTATGTTTCCGCATGGTGTCCAAACGCCAGGAACAACCTCATTGGCATCCTCATCGCGGTGAGGTGAGCTCTGGGCTGCCATTTTTTTATTTTTTTAGTCAAAATTATTCACCTGTCTTTTTTCTTAGAATTGCAATCTCTGCAAATTACAAGTCGATAGTACATAAATTTCAAAAAAAAAGTCCATTGAACATAATGTATCAAGGACAGACAGAAATGATTCATTAGCTTTATATAAGCACCTGCTTTTATAATTCTCTCTTCTTACATATAAATTGTCATAAATGACGCAGACCTTTATGTCTGGTATTACATATAGATGTCATAAATTCTAGACAAGTACTTATTACATATAGATGTCACAGAGTATTACTAGTCATCATCCACCTCAAAGGGCTCAATTGGGTACATTGTGTTCTTCAATATCCCGCATAACCCATCAGGCGATTTGTGCCCTTGCCCGCTCTCCAATCTTTAGTAGCCCCCCTCCCACCGCTAGACTCCCCACGAGTTCTTGATAATCCAATACTTCAGAGTATTGATCCTTCCGCTATATGGATCAAACTTGCGCGTCGTCCCAAATCCTACCACGAGGACTTGGTGGTCAAGGTTATTCCTGCAGGGCCCTCAAAAACTTGTCCTCCTATGTAATTTTCCACCCAACTTCTGGTATCAAACGGCCACCACCAGAGGCTGTCGTGCAACAGCCTGCAGAAGGGCCGTTGCTAGAATCAGCCTAGGGCTCTAATTTGTGTTTGCAAAGTAGTATGGTGGTATAGACATGACCTCCCGCTTGGTAAAGGTAGTTACGGGTTAGACGGGATAGATGAAGGGTACATGTATTTGTTTTTATCCAATATTTCTGATAAAGTGAAGCTGGATAAAGACTAAAGAGAGAAGCAAATTTGAGAACATATCACACTCGCTTTGCAACTTAAGACAATTGGAATATATATAGGGGACTTCTATGCATCTCTTGTATTTGTTAGCTGTTTCGAGAATAAATAAATATACTATGAGCATGAGATATGCGTTTAGCAGGTCATTACAAATTTGTCTATCATGTCTTGTTAACCAGATGTGATTGGATCGGACTACAAAATCGTGTGACCATCATATATGTTCATGCCTAGTTTATGATCTTGTGCCAGAAAATAAGTGAAGGGAAATATTGTGTTTTTTTGTTTGATTTTTGAAAAGGAGGTTGAAAACCTCGGCCTCTGTATCAAGCCATCTTTGTTTTATTATTTAACAAATGCTGACAAAACAAATACATAGGTCAATCGAAAACCACCTTCATCACAATCTCCGCTAACCCTATAAGTTTGACGATGTGACCTGACCTCACATCAACACACAACATGTAATTAGGTGGCCTCACCAAGAAAAACAAGGGCTAGCCGAGAGCATCAACCGGTTTATCAGGCCATCTGCATGCATCACATGCGCACGCTATAAATTTGCAGCCATCATTTTCTGGTGTTCCACCTTCAGGATGGCCCTTCTGCCGTGGACTTTCTGCCGTGGACTTCGTCATGATACCAGAGAACGTCACCATCAACATGTGTTAAACGGAATTTTTTGGGTACAGAATCAATTTTCTTACCAAGTAAACGTAATACAACACTAGCACAGAACATCTAAAACATTTTAATACATCAACCATGTTACAGAACCACTGTTGGCCCTGTCTCGACATCGAGTGCTTTCCGACGACTGTAATGATCAACGACGGCGACGATCTTGTACACAATCCGGCACTAGCTTCCGACAAGATTTAATTCCAACAACCACCATCTCTGGGTGTCGACCATAACACCATCCCATCAATCAGGTATGTTCCATGAGACAAAGCAATTCTCAGTTCAAAGCATTCCATCTGCTGCTGACCCAGCCAACAGGATTTTTGCAAGGTTTGCCCTGCAGTTCCACCCGCTCCCATCAATGAATGACCTTCCGTCCGGGTCAATTGCAGATGGATGGAGTTGCGACGACGGCCTCTTCGAGACACGGCGACCTTCGTATCTACTCGAGCTCTCCTGCTGCGTGTGGCTGTCAGCGCGCTACAACCACGCGCAAGTTTGAGCCAGTCGGCGTGCACGGCCTGTTGGATCTTCCAGTCCCCCTTCATTAGATCCAGACATAGAAACACGACAAAGATTGCGGTAAAATTGATCCACAGTTGCAGCAAAAAAAACTTTGTGTATTTTTTGTTCTTAATTTTTTTAGTACCATTGTAGTAGGACTTATTATGTTAATATGTTACATCAGTCCAAGTCCATTTCATCATGAAAGTTGTGTGAAACATGGAAACCGACTCAGTTTTCAGAACAAAGGATCAAGACGAGCTCATGATGGCTCGGTCGAGCTTGGGAGCATCAACAAAGCTCACATATGTGTGCTTCCCAACTCTGACAGCATCCCTATCTGCCTACCCCTGGTGAATTTCCTCTGATGTCACTCCCAAACTGTCCAATGAGGCTTATTTGTAAAGCTCCCACGTTAGGGATCAACGTGCAGGTTTGATCTCTCATTTTTTTTGGATAAAGGGCTTTATTACTCAAAAGGTTTAAGTAAGTACACTCGGCCTCTGCATAACTAAGATGCACACAGCCGCAAAGTCATCAAAAGGAAAAAGCAAACGAGCGTACGACAAGTTACAAATGTAAAGAACTATCGTCGCTCAAGGCAGCTCTATGCGTAGGTCACGCGGCCACCCATGTTGGATAAAAATATCCCTCGCCACCGCTTCCAGTCGTGCACACGCCTCCATAAAAAGGCTTCGATATTCCACCCGTTGTAAGATGGACCACGAACGGAGAATACCCGTGCATCGATAAAGAACCTGCAATCAAGTGGAATTTTATTCAGAAAAAATCTTGTCATTTCTACAAAGCCAGAGCGACCATATTACGGCGAGCGCTCCTATCCTCAAAATGGTTTTAAGTTTATTATCTATCCCGTTAAGCCAATTGCCAAAGATATTAGCAACGGATGTGGGTTGATATAAATTTGAAGCCATTTGGATAGCTGACCAAATAGAACGTGCAATCTTGCAAGTGAAGAAAAGGTGTTTTATTGTCTCATCATGAGCACATGAAACACATTTCTTACTCCCTTGCCAGTTGCGCCTGACAAGATTGTCTTTCGTTAGAATGACACCTTTTCGAAGATACCATGCAAAGACCTTAATCTTTAGAGGTATCTTCATTTGCCATATTTTATAATTATTATCGACTGATATTTCAGGTTGGACAAGCGCCCTATACATAGAATCCACAGAAAATTTTCCATTCCTATTGAGATTCCATCGAAACTCATCATGTCCTTGTGTCAGTTGCACTAACGCTAACCGATCTAACAAGGCATTCCAAGACGCTAGTCTAGGACCGATTAAGTCTCTCCTGAATGCAACATTAGGAGGTGACTCTTGCATGACCGTGGCCAGCGTATCTCCCTTATGTCGCATGATGTTATATAGCGCCGGATATTGATCTCGGAGTGTGCCATTACCTAGCCATCTATCCTCATGCAGGTCTTTTGGATTAATTGCAGTAAAGAGCATCACTGAGAACTTCATACTCGCGACAGAAGTTGTGCAATAGTTATTTGCGAGGAAGGCACCCACTATTGTCTTGAAAATTGGATTGACAAAGGTGTTTCATTCAATCAACTCGCAAGATCTGCAATGGATCACGGTTGGAGGCAATTTTTGCCTCGTCGAAGTTCGCAACTATGCATAGTAGGGTGTCGGGGCATTGGATTGACTACAAGTGTGGGCTCCGGTAGGGAGTTGTAGCTGCTGATCAAACAAGACCCTGAGCTCACTCAGCCCCATATTGATTACGTGGAACCCTTGCCTGGTGTTGCAGTATATGGATGACGCTTTGATCTTGGTTTGGTTTAGCGTCTACAGTGCTACCTCTCCCAACATATTCTGGAACCCGGCTCCATCACAGTTCGATATCCATGGTCCTACGTGTGGGCACTTTGATCCTGATGGCCTCATTAGGCCGTGTTCCCGGGCGTTGTTTTCGCATGCTATCGAGTTGGGTGCCATGGTCTTCTCTATCATGATTGTTGGGTTGACACTGCGCTGGTACAACGGCGGACAAGTGTCGAGGAGCGTGACCTCGCCTCTCTTATGGCGGCCCTGAACGGGTTCGAGCTACAACCTCATCACAAATCTTGGATGCTCTCCCGGTGTGGTCAACCCGACGGGACGCTGGACTCCACATAAGAAAATAAAGGTTGGGTAAGCTACGTATTAAGCTCCAAAAATATATTGAACTGTATTGAGCCTATCTTTAATTGTCATAATGTAGATTCTCCACTGCAAACCGGCATGAACCGCTAATAAAAAGAGGCATGACGAGAGAACGTGCATCTTACACTACCCTCACTCAAAATGCTTGCACGTGTCACATCAGTCCGAACGCATACATTACTGTTTTTAAGGGGAAATGCATGCATTATTCTAAGAAGAAAACAAACTACGTTACATCGATGATATTAGCAAAGCCTACCACTATGTTCAGGAGACGACATAGCTATGATATAGGATGGACGACGTACGCCTACGGTCCTGGCTACAACAGCGATATGTGCAGAACGTCCAAATATCGCATGGAAACTTTCATGGACAGTCGTTGTGGTCGGCCTCTTGGCTTGCGGTTCCATCATAAGACCCGGAATCTATACATAGCCGATGCGTAGAAGGGGCTCATGGTGGTTGGGCCTGGTGGCGGGGAGGCCAAGGTATTGGCCAACGAGCTTGACGGAATACCTTTTCGCTTCACCAACGGTGTTGACGTAAAGTCTATTTCGTGGATTGGGACAAATGTCAGGTGGGAAAAGATACATGTATTTGTTTTCCTCCAATATTTTAGATATACTAAAGCTAGATTAAGAGTGAAGAAACTCTGAATCCATATTTTTGACGTTCTAAGAGGCTAAGGTATATATAGGATTTCTATGCATCTCATGTCTTTGTTAGGTTCTGATCATGGGATATGTGTTTCCAATACATTCAAGAATTTCATTTCATTATCATGCGTTTTTTTATCACATGACTAGACTATCGAATCATGCCTTTTGAATCATGTGATTGTCTATATCATGCCTTTTGAATCATGTGATTGGAGTACAAAATCATGAGGAATTTTGCGGTTCATGCATCATGATACAGGGGAGGAGGTGTATCATTTGGATGATCCAACGGTTCAAATTGCATGAAGTTTACTTAAGCCCAAGGGCATATTGTATCATGATAAAAAAAATACTTAAGCCCAAGGGCATAATGGTTAAAAAAAAGGTGATCCAAAAATATCGATGCAAAGGGTAATATCATCCAAAATTTATCAAATAGGCCCCTCGGGTCTCCACATGATACATGTGATGTCATCGTATCATATTCGGATCTAGACCGTCGTCCAATCTGATCCGATGGACGGTTCATATTCACTTGATGCTCCGCAAAGAGACTCAGTATCATATCATATGACCATCCTACATGCATGTTTCAGTTTATGTACCCTTGTGAAAAGAAAGTGAAGCGAAATATTGTGTTTTGTTTGAAGTGAACTTGCATCGAAAGAATGACCACATGTTTTTGGATTAGTTTGTAGATGAGCCGAAATTGCATTTGCAAATAGCTTGCTCTTGAATTTACTGGAGTGACCAACATCGTATAGTACGACTTATTACGGAAATCTCAAACGTCTTATAGGAGCGTATGCACCCACTAACTAGTAAAAGCAAAAAAAATAGTAAATTTTTTTGAAAAAATCTGAATTTTTGTGGAATGCAATATGCTCATGCGTGTGACATCCGTGCAAAATTTCATGGTATTTCGACATTCGATTTCCAAAAACCCATGACCATCTTGATTCTTGATGAATAGTGTCGTTTTCCAAAAACTCTCACAGTTCCAAAATTTGTCATTTTTTCCGAGGATTACTCGAATGTTCAAACTTCACGAATTTTGGCATGGACTTCGCACACATGACCATCTTGCATCATAACTTATATGTGCACCTGTGCTTCGGAGGCTATTAGCTACATGCAAGTAGTTAGCTAATCTAACGTCAGGCTGGCCGTTGAGAGAAAGTTGTGCATGCGCTGAAGGCGCTGCATGCAGATCTTGGCCGGGTCGTGCGTGTCGAGTGGAGCGGCCGGCCTATATGTGTGCGTACGGCTTACAATATAAAGCCATGTTCATTAGTTGTGTCAAGTGAGGGAATAGCCAGAGAAGAGGATGTAGTCTCGGTCGCCGTGGTGTGTGCCCTCTGATAGTGTGTATCTTCTCCATGTATATGTGTGACTCGTTGTGAGAAATAAAACCAAGATACAGGCGTATGTGCGCCACGGCGTTTGTCGCCGAAAGAATTCGTGGTGTCTCCTTCGTCTATCTCTGTCCGGCGTTAGGCGCGCCGAGAAGCTGCTCGGCATATTTTGAAGCTCTTTATCATTTCTATTATCATGTAACTACTGTTGGAGTTAAACCCGACTAATCTCCGATGGCAGGTGTGTGTCCGGTTCAGGGTTCTTGCATGTATCCGAGTACAGCTAGAGCTAGTCATCAAATAAGATTGGATAGCTAGCTTAGCTTGAGCTATTTATATGTCCGTACCCCGGCTTGTAAACTCACCCAAAATCAAAGCAATACAAGATATAACTGCAGGTATGATACGTACCTGTGGCAATCCATCGGACCAGCGTGTCTGCCTGCGTTCGTCTTTTGCCAATCAAAAGAAATCGGCTGTTGTGTACATGCGTGATACTAGCTAGTTTGAGCAAATCAATCAGGATCAACTTCTTGTGATGCAGTGCACGCTGGTGTCGACACCGGATTGCATCGGCAAGGAGCGGGTTCAGTAGCCAGCATTGCGAGTCGTTCATTTCATCGTCGTCGCCGTTCATCGTCGATCATCGCATCGTTGCCGGCCTCGAGAACTGGGCCAACAGGCAACAAGTACACTGCATACATAATATGCAAGCAGTAACCGTACACAGTTGAAAAAAACATTGATGATCGAAGTTCCAGAATGATTAGTTGAGCAAGGGGAATGGCATGATGAATACTAAGTATAGGTATAGCTATGAATTGAACATATGAACTTGGGCCAGCTGATTTACATGTAGAGCATGCATTTGAAGTCCGATGGAGCTGGGTGATTTCATTGTGCCTTAGATCACAAAGCTGGAATCTGCCGATACACAAGGAAGAAGCAACACTAGTACACTACACATAAGAACAACATCACCATAGAGGCAACACTGTCTGCAACGCGTTCAACTTCCTTTCAGATTTATTTTCTTTTATTCAATGTCATTCCACGATCCTCACATTGTGTTAGAGAATCGACACGCAAATAACAATGAAGTAGAACGAAAAGCAACACAAGGGACATGCAGATTTAACGTGAAAACCCTTCCGCGAAGAAGGGAAAAACCACGGGCGCCAGCAAGCGAACTATTCCTTATTGTGGAGGTGTTACAAACGCCGAGGGATTTACAACTTGAGGAACTTTCCCGTGCGGCGGCTTACAAGGTATATTTATAGGCGGTAGGAGAGAGCTAGGCCAACACTGATCCGTACCGGCGACGGGCCTCCGCTCCGCTCCGTCAGAAGTTTCCTCTTAACTTCATGAATGAATTTGGATCAACTTCAATAAACTCCACCTTGAGAAAAGTTCACCTTGTAGCATGAACGAGCAACTCCTTCCTGAACAAACAAAAGAAACACCTTCGGCGCCAAACAGCCACTAGGGCTAAGCAGTTATACCAACTAAGTCTGAGCAAAGCTCAAACTTAGCAACAGGAACAGGCTTTGTCATCATATCAGTAGGATTATTATGAGTACTAATCTTCCATACCTTTATCTCACCTTGAGCAACAACGTCTCGGATATAATGGTATTTGACATCAATGTGCTTGGTCCTCTCATGGAACATTTGATCCTTAGTTAAGTATATTGCACTTTGATTGTCACAAAACAGATTAATGCAAGTAGTATCTCCACAAAGTTCAGCATATAAACCTTTCAACCAAACTGATTCCCTGCAAGCTTCAGCAATAGCCATGTATTCAGCTTCAGTACTGGATTGAGCAACAACTGGCTGCAATGTAGCCTTCCAACTCACGGCACATCCTCCAATGGTGAACACATAGCCGGTGAGGGATCTCCTCTTATCCAAATCACTCGAAGAAAAATCTGAATCCACTTAGCCAACGAGTCCCTCACCAGTCCTGCCAAACTTCAAATAAGCACCTGAAGTGCCACGAAGATTCCTGAAAATTCACTGAACAGCATTCCAATGTTCTTTACCAGGATTAGCCATGAATCTACTAACCAAGTTCATAGCAAATGATAAATCAGGACGAGAGAAAACCATGTCACACATCAAAGAACCAACAACACTAGAATATGGAACTCTTGACATGTACTCAAAATCCTCATCAGTACTAGGACAGTCATTAGATGATAACTTAAAGTGAGGAGCAATGGGCGTGTTAACAGATTTAGCATGATGCATATTAAAGCGATGAAGGACTTTCTTAATGTAACTATGCTGGCTAAGAAATAGCAAACCAGGATCTCTGTCTCTGGAAATCTCCATACCCAAAATCTTCTTAGCAGCACCAAGATCCTTCATATCAAATTCACTGCTCAATTGTGCCTTCAAAGCATTAATCTCTTTCTTTCTCTTGGCAGAAATCAACATATCATCAACATATAACAACAAGTATATAGGCGATCCATCAACAAACTTGATATAAACACAACTATCAAAGTCAGATCTCTTGAAATCATTCAATATTATAAATGAATCATACCTTTTATACCACTGTCTTGGAGACTGTTTCAAACCATATAGGGACTTCTTCAACTTGCACACAAAAGCTTCTTTAACAGGCTCTATGAAACCTTCAGGCTACTCCATATATATTTCCTCATCAAGCTCTCCATGTAGAAAAGCAGTTTTCACATCTAACTGCTCAAGCTCAAGATTATGCATAGCAACAATAGCAAAGAAAGTACGAATAGAACTATGCTTCACAACCGGAGAGAACATATCATTATAATCAACACCTGGAATTTGACTGAAGCCCTTTGCAACTAACCTTGCCTTATACCTTGGAGGTTCATTGGGAGATAAACCTTCCTTCCTTTTGAAGATCCATTTGCAGCGAACGACCTTCTTTTGTTTAGGCAAGCGCACAATATCCCATGTGCCATTTTTATCAAGTGACTGCATCTCTTCTTGCATAGCAGAAATCCACTTCTCGCGGTCACCCGAAATAACAGCCTCAGTGTACGTGGATGGCTCATGATTATTCTCCACCTATTCTGCACAACTAAAAGCATAATGAACAATGTCGCACTCCTCAACAAGACGTATGGGTGCGGCAGTGTTCGTCCTTGGTCTGTCAGCTGCAATAGTACGGATTTGCTGCAAAACAGGGGGTGAGTGTTGCACATCAATATCATCATGAACATCATTATCATGTGCAACATCATTATCAACAATTTCATTTTCGTCCTTATGAAGGAGCTCCAACTGAACACCAATCTCATGCTGCTCTTCTTCATCAGAAGAAACTGACAAAGTATCAGTGGAAGAACTGTCAACAAACATAATAGATTCATTGAAAACTACATTCCTGCTCACCATAACTTTCTTTATTTCAGGGGTCCATAACTTATATCCTTTTACTCCCGAACCATAACCAAGAAACAAACACTTAACAGCTCTAGGTTCTAACTTTCCATTATCAACGTGAGCATATGTAGTGCAACCAAAAACTCTCAACTGTGAGTAATCAGCAGGCGTACCAGACCATACCTAAATGGGAGTTTTCTTATCAAGTGGAATGGATGGAGATCTATTGATCAAGTAGCAGGCGGTGGAGGTTGCTCGGCCCAACCAAGCCTACCGGCGACGGGCCTCCGCTCTGCTCCGTCAGAAGTTTCCTCTTAACTTCATGAATGAATTTGGATCAACTTCAACACATTGTGTGTGCCATCCCACATAATTCTGAGCCCAGGAGTTTGAATCTGAAATGCGAAGAAAGAGAAACTCGATCACAACTTGAACCCGACACTAATGAACATCTTTCAAACTGAACAATGCTGAGCTGACATTGAAGCCAAACAAAACTGTCATGGAACAAAACATACTTATACTTTCTGTCTATCAAGGGAGTGCATGCAAATCGGAGGACACATGGCGATTCGCACACACCAGCCGCACGAATAGCATCACGGATCTTGGGCGGCGGCTTGGAGAGATCCATGCGGGTTACATTGGCTCTGTTGGCCTCGGTCGGCATATCAACAAAGTGGAGCTCATCCACTGATATTATTCGTGGACCTGGCATTTGCAGGATCCGTGTTTGCCTTTTGATTGTTTGCAACCGAGACGCAGAAGGTCGTGGTCGTGACCCTGTAAGGCATAGAAATGCAAGGAGAACCAAGATCGTTTGGTGGTGATCATCTCCGGTTCAACAAAGGTAGTGGCGGGGCAGATGGACTCCCACCACTGAAGTGCAAGATGGACGAACTGATTAAGGGTGAGAGGGTACATTTAGTTGTTTTCCTCCAATATTTCAGATAGACTGCAGTTGGATAAAGACTAAAGAGGGAAGAAATTTGAGAACATTTCACACTTGCTTGGCATTCTACGACAATGGACTATATATAGGGGTCTTATCCATTGTATTTGTTAGCTCTTTCTAAAAAAATTTGTGAGCATTGAGCTACTCATTCAAAAACCTTCTATCATGAAGTTTTTGCCGTAATCCTCTCAACTTTTTAGCACATGCTATGTGGGTGAAATGATGATACCATGCCAAATTTCCACCTTTTTAGAGTTCATTTCTACTGCTTTTTCAATTTCAAGGTCATTTAGCGCAAAAACAATCATTAAATGCATGAAAAATAGCAAATCAAGTTAGAAAGGTTTGAAACTTCAGGATGTGGCTTTGAATGGTGCATAGTTAGTGCACAAAAAGTCTGGAGTTGAAATATTTTTTAAAAAGGAATGCCTTGTAACAGATGAGTTTTCGTTCGAAACCCTCATAAAGAGTTAAACAGAATCTGGTTTTGATTAAAACACCTATTTAAAATATCCTAAAAATTCCCATATTGAACATACTGATAAAACATACTAATATTGAACAATAGGAAAAATAATCACTCAAAAATCTATTTTTAAACTAAAGTTATTCACAAATTAGTGATTCACACAAATTTCAAAAGCATTCAAGTTTAAACTATTTAAATTTGAAAACTACTGGGACTAACAGAATGTTTATAATTTTTTTGACCTAAAGAAAAAAGATTCATTCAAAAACTCTAAATGTTCTAAAATTTATTCAAAATCTTTAGTACCGGTTGGCGTCTCCAACCGGGACTAAAGGTCCTACCTTTAGTACCGGTGCAAAGCCATCAACCGGGACTAAAGGTTGCGACACCCTTTAGTCCCGGTTCGTGTCTGGAACCGGGACAAAAGGGTCCAGACGAACCGGGACCAATGCCCCCTGGGCGCACGAACCGGGACGTATGCCCCCATGGGTCCCGGTTCGTGACTGAACTGGGACTAATGGGATGACCAGGCCCGAACCAAAGCCCTATTTTCTACTAGTGAGGCTCAGATCATATGAAAAATTGTCATAAATGTGTACTCCCTCCGTCCAAAAATAAGTATCACAAATTTATGTAGAAATGGTGGGTCCTCTCGCTTGTAAGCGGCTTCCGGTGAAGGGTCCGGGGGGCCGTGGAAACCAGCAGACGAGGAGGATTCGAGACAGGCAGATCCCGTGGCGACGGTGGCGATCAGCAGTAGGCGGCTGTGATCCCACGGAGAAGGCGCGCGGAGATTCCGCAGCGGCAGTATCAGCAGCGTGCGGCGCAGATCCCGCGTCGGTGGTGGTCCGGGATCCGGTCAGGGCTGGGCGCAGGAGGACGACATGAGAGAGGCACGACACGCCGGTAAGGGCTAGGGCGCCGACGAGTGCTGGGGCCCCGGGCACCCACATGTTCCCGGCAAGAAAGTAGATTTTGTAGGGATGAAGAAGAAGGGATAGAAGAGAGAGGATGACATGTGAACCTTTCCTTTATCTAATAATTGTGGTGAACGTCGTTTGTTTTAGTTTTGCATGTTTTAATTCAAACAACCAATGTTTTTTGAAAACTATCAATACAATAATGGTGGTCTTTTGAAAAAAAACACAATTATGATGGGTTTTTTTATTTAGGATCCGCAATTATAGTTGTTTTTTTCATTTTAGTCCTTCTATGCATCTCGTGTCTTTGTTAGCTTATGAGCATGGGATACGTGTTGACAAGACATTCAAAAACTATTGTGTATCATGCCTTCTTAATCATGTAACTGGATTACAAAATCATATGATCATCCTAATTGCATGTACCCCACCGCCGATGAAGGAAAGGAGAAGGGAGCTCCGTTGCCCTCCGAACTAAAACTGGCAGGAATCTCCTCCGCCGCTGCATCGCAGGTCGCAGCGCGCACACAGGCGGACGGATGGCCGGCCACGGGCTGACGGGCGGCCACTGCGTGACTACGGCGGCCGGCTGGGTGGCCATGGGTGACCTAGCCACCGCGGCCACCAATCGACAAGCTATAACGTCATCCAGATATAAAATAAAAATAATAGTGACCATGAACCACAGGTGCGACTAAAAAATACGGTGTCATTGACTCATTGTTTGATGGCGTACACACGGACTCTTGCTTCACAAGGAGAGTGGTGGAGCAAATGATCTTGTATCACTGAAGAGTGAAATTCTGCAAGCAGTCAAGTGGGAGAAGACATGTATTTGTTTTCCTCCAATATTTTAAATGGACTTAATTTGGGTAAAGAAGGGAGCAAATCTGAATTCATTTAACATTCATATTGACATCCCAAGAAGGTTGAGTATATATAGGACTTCTATGCATCTATTGTCTTTGATAGCTCACTTTAGAATGGGGAAATAAACTGCGGACATGAGATATGTGTTGAGCAAGTCATTCAAAAATGTTCATTTAATCAAGAAGTTGGACTACACAATCATGTGACCATCCTACTTGCATGTTTAGGTTAGCCTGCAACTTTCAAGTACAAGAACCTATTTTATGCAAGCTAGTTTTCTCCTATGTACCATCATGCCAAGTCCATTGCATCAAGAAAAGACTTGTGTTTTTCATTTTAGCTATCTTTTCGGCTCCCTTTCATGAACATCATATTATATGTGTGATGGTATTAAGCAAGGTATTTAGGAGCTGGTTATTATTTATCTATTATATGAGTACACTACGTCAATATAAGACCCAATAAATTTATACAAATGAGAAAATAAAATTCTAGGTTTTTGGAATCACTTGATTCTTCTTCATCTCCGTTTCATCTAGAAAAGGATACCAAGATCGAGGGCCAAAATAACACTATTAATCATTTTGTAAGAGCAAAGTTTGGCCCCGTGTGCTTTGGATATTGTTGGACAAGACAGTAGAGGAACTAACAATGTTTTCTAGTATAAACTATTGAATAGGTTCCTGAAGGACAAGCTAGGTGATAAAGCTTCAGGTAAGGTTTTCAAGTTATCGAAGCATTACCCCTTCTAGCGAAGCTTAATCACGAAGGATGAACCCCAAAAATAAAGGTGTCCTGAAGCTCAACTCATTGAAGGAAATGAAGAAGTCGTCGCAAGACTTAGATGTTTTTGTGTAGTTCTTTTTCTGTTCTTTGAGTCGTAGGACAAATCGTACTATCAAGAGGGGTCTTTAGTTTGTGGACACCGAAGTCATTGTTAAAATGCTCATCAGATAAAATCCAAACCAAGTGAGAAGCCTAAGCGAAGAAATCTCATGTGCACTGAGTTAAGCTTCAGTAGCAAAGACTTCGTTCTTTGGCTTCTGAAGCAGAACTAAGTTCGTGAGTCATCTTTACTTGTTCCGCAAGTAAAGTTGCGCAGTAATGACAAATCCGACCGTTGTGGACACGTGTCAAGCTGTCACTTCGGGTCAATTTGGTCATTTCGCACCTCGGGATCGCCAACTATAAATACGCCGCCCCGTCCTCCATTTGTGGGTGGCTGCTGTGAGAATATTCCTGAGAGAGACTGAAGAGAACACCCCAATAACACCACCGAAGCAAAACCCAAAACCCAGATTACTGAAGCCTAAGTCCCATTGATCTGAGTAGATTCGAGATGACTTAGGTGAAAGCTTACTAGCCTTTTTATCTTGGAGAACTGCAATTCTCCTAAACGGTTAGAGTGTTGTTTTCAGAGAGCGAAGAGTAATTGTAGCCTCGAAGTCCAGTTTGTCAAAGGTTTCGATGATTTCCTAAATAATCGTCCACGAGTGAAGAACTGACCAAGCTCAAGGAGTTTGGTGCAGTGGAGGAACGGACGGAGAGAGATTTTCTCTAGGTGTTCAATCACCAGTCCCTCCAACCAGACGTAGCGCTTTGCAGAGCGTGAACTGGTAGAACAAACATCGCCGAGTCTCAGTTCGTTTTACTTCTAGCATTTACCTTCTGTATTGCATTTTCTTCACAGTTATGCTTCAATGTGTTTTGATTCACTGGATTTAGTTTCGCTTCCAGTTTTACTTCGCTGTTCCGCTTTACTTATGCTTCACTTCGTAGTTTCAGTCGAAAATTTTGAAGTGATCATTCACCCCCCTCCCCCTCTGATCACATACTTGGACTTTCAATTGGTATCAGAGCTAGTCACTCCCTACACTAGTAGAAAAAGGCCCATTTGTCCCGGTTCTAGAGGGCCTTCTGTTCCGTTTCTGGAACCGGGACTAAAGGGTCGTTACTAATGCCCAAAACCTTTAGTGCCGGTTCGCTTACGAACCGGTACAGATGGGCCTCCACGTGGCCTCTGCGGCTTGCCCGGGCAGGAGGGCCTTTTGTCACGGTTGGTAGCACCAACCTGGACCAAAATGCCTCCACGCGTCAGCGGTTCCGTTCTGGGGTTTTGTTTTTTTTCAAGAGGGGGGGATGGGGGTTTTGTAGGGTTAATTAATTTAGGGGTTTCATATATTGTAGCTAATAGAGAGAGGTGTCCTCTCTTATCTCCGTGCTTGGTCGACGTTACGTACTATACATATAGAGAGGACTCGACATGCTAGCTAGTAAGCAAATGAAGGAATTAAACCATTAAGTACAGAAGATCGTCATGAACATATACAGAGAAAAGTGAGATTGTTCGAACAACAAGTTTTCGTAGATCTATCCGACGCTACTGACTACATATATACAATATAAGATCTCTTACAATACCCTAACATCTGAAATCAAGTTCCATATGGTATTCTCCCTCTTTCCTGATGACGTGTTCAAGAAAGAATCCCGCCAATTCCTCTTGAATTGCTATTATGCGATCTTGTGGTAGGAGTTCTTCCCGCAGCTCCCAAATCTAATTAGAAGAAGGGGGTCAATACATATATATGAATGAAACTCAACACAAATGATGGTAATAAAATAAAATTGTGAATATTATTGCTTACGCACATCAAAATCTTTTTTAGAGTAGCCACCTTGCTTAGAGATCGTAGCGTTGTAGATTGACTCGCATACGTAGTATCCACAAAGATTAGTCCCTTCTTGCTGCCACAACCACTTTACGAGAAATAGAGGTCAATCAAACTGATAATCACGCATTATATAAATGGTATTGATGAAACTAGCTAGAATCAAATTAATGGGATATGCGCGGAACTAGCCAGTAGTACTTACTTTCGGGCGTATAAATTCCAGCTCCTTCGGCAGTCCCGGAGATTTTCTGGTGAACGTTATCCAAACCCTGCCAGACATAGAAAAAGTTGCCGAAATGCTGCGATAATGATCGATTGCACTTACTTCTTAAGCATTTCAGTGATGATCGCATACGTCTTGGGATCTTTTCGTCTTGAGTCTAACACGGTTACTAGTCCCTCCTCAAGCTTAATCTCTAGGAGAATAAAGTGGAAGCTGCGCACGCATGCATAACTCATCAATTACATTACTATAACCTCGAGTAAATAAATGAAAACCGAATATGCATAGTATAACACTCACTCGAAGTTGTAAGGAAAGATTATTTTTTGTTTGTTTTGATGTTGAAGCAACGATTGTAGAAAGTTGGCCTCGGCTTGTTTGCGATTATTTTCCATCTCCCATTCATCAAAGAGATTTAGGTTAATGAACCCAATATTATAGATTTTTCTTTGCTGGCATTCGACGATCTTCAATCTGCATGATATAGTTAATTATATATATGTACATGCAATGAAAGAGCTGAGCTATATATAGAGAGTTAATTAAAGAAGTAGTACTTATAGACAGTAGCAAGTGACGATTACTTTATCGATGGCCATTGCATTGTAAACCTGGAATAACTCCTCAAATGGAACACACAACATGTCAATTCCAAGGAGGTCGTGCTTGTCTTTAACCGTAAGCAACACATTATCCAACCTAGAGTTCTTGCAGGTGGCCATGTACCAGTCATGGAATCTTCGCATCATCGTTGGTAGCTGTTGATCAGGTCTAACGAGAGGATACCCGTGCCGGAATTTGAGTTCGTCCACCCCGAGTCGATCGAATTGTATATCGTCTGGCAGGTAATCACCAGGATTGGTACCGGGCACCATCCCGGCCGGCACATTTGCGACGACGATATCACTAGACATCTGCAGCGGGGGGCACAATTGTTTCGCCTGTTTGCCGAGCTGGGGAATTTTTCCCCTCTTGCAATTTGTTGTTCTCTCCTTTGGTCAGCTGCAGTGCTTCCGGACCGGCGCGTTTCTTGCACTTTCTTTTTAAGAGCGCGGACATGGTTGTAATCCAGCGGAGCCGGTGCTGGTCGCTTTAGGGCATCCAAAGTGCGCTTCAATTTCACCTCATCTATCTTCTCCTTCAGAGGTGGATTTTTCTTTTTAAAAAAGGCATCCACTTCGCCTTTAGAGATCTTCGCGCTTTCCTCATCGCTCCTCTCGTATGGTAACGACTCAAGAGGCTTGAGAGATGATGGACCGTATTGGAATCGTCTCCACCACTGGTTGTACTGCTAGACGCCGGAGCGACGGCTTCTCTCTTCTGCTTTTGCTGACGAGGCGGAGGAGGAGACGGGCTGCTCGGACGCGCCGACGCAGGCGGAGAAGGAGGCGGAGGAGGAGGAGGATGAGACGGGCTGCTCGGACGCGCCGATGCATGCGGAGAAGGAGGCGGAGGAGGAGGCGGGCCCTTACTCGCCGGAGGAGGAGGCGTAGGTGCCGTCCAGTTCGGAAGCTTGATGAATTCCTTCGGCCATAGACATGAAGTCCTCAGAGCATTCTGCAGGAGATTTTCCCCTTCGCCGGTAGGGTAGTCTAGCTCGATCTCCTCATATCCCTCCATTATTTCATCGACCATCACAACAGCATAACCTTGTGGAATCGGAAGACAGTGAAAAGTTCCGTTGGGTCGAGGAGGTACAACATGGCCGATAGCCACCGTGGGTTTGAATTGCATCAATTGCTTCTTAAGGTGGCATTCTTGAGACTCCGTGATTTCATCCACGGGGTACCTGGAAGCCGTCAAATCAGGTTGCACAATGACCTCGGTGGAAGCCATGCTGCTTCTCCGCTGAGATGGCGGGGTAGCTTCTAGGGTAGCTTCGTCAGCTCGATGCCTCTCCTCTATCGCTTGTACTCTTGCATGCAGTTTCTGTATTTCGCTTTGCTCCTCTTTCCTCTTCCTCTCCCTGCTTTTGTAACCGCCTGCGTCGGGAAACCCATGCTTCCACGGAAGGGAGCCTGCCGTGCCTCGTGTTCGTCCTGGTGCTCAGGATTCCCGAGGGCCATTGTGAGCTTGTCGTTCTCTCTGTCGGGACCGAACGTCCCTGCCTCCGTTTGGGCGATTAACTCCTCAAGCTTGGTGATCGGTACTCTCAGTTGTTTGTTCGTCCAAAAGAACTTCCTTGTTTCAGGGTGCAAGGTTCCCCCAACCCCGAAGAACCAATTCCTTGCACGCTCTGGCCAGTTCAATGTCCTTGGTACGATCCCTTTGTCAAGAAGGTCCTTTTCAGCCTTCTCCCACAACAGTCGGGCTTTGTGGTAGCCACCTGACCCCGTGCAATGGTGATGCTTCTTCTTTGCAGCATTTAGTTTGTTTATCGCTGACATCTTCTTACTCTTCTCCGATGTCTTGTGGGCCACAAATGCGGGCCACTGTTCTCTTATCTTCTCAAATCGTCCGGTGAATGTTGGAGTCTTCTCTTTGTCGACAAACGTTTTTTGTAACTCATTCTTCCACCTCCTGAATAGCTCTTCCATCTTCTTAAGAGCATGAGTCTTGATCTTTTGCTCTGCAACTGGTTTTTCCGGACACTCCTCTTCCGGTAGGGTGAAATTTGCCTTCAGCGCGGTCCAAAGATCATCTTTCTGTCTATCGGTGACAAAAGACACTTCAGGGTCTCCGGCCTTCGGCTTATTCCATTGCTGGATGCTGATCGGGATTATGTCCCTAACAAGAACCTCGCACTGAGCAGAAAATGCATCTTTGGTCCGGCTGGGTGCAATCGGTTGGCCATCTCTATTGATGTCGGTGATCGTGAACCTTTCATCCGGGCGCAACTTTTTCTTTGGGCCTCGTCTCGTTACCGAAGTTTGGCTCGATCCGGATACGGAGGGCTAGAAAAGAAGAAAGAAGAGAGTTAATATGTGTACACAGTCCAAAACAATTAATGCATCAATTAGCTAGTCAGCACAGGCTTAATTATTATATATACCTCGCCGGACTTTCCAACAACTCCTTCCTCCGTTCGCTCAAAGGAGCCATCATAAGCATGTCCTTCCACCTCCATTGTCCGATCATCGGAGCCTGCTTCACCCTCTTCTTCCAGACCATCGGTGTCGTTCAGAAATTGGAAGACATCACCTCCTACCTGGACGATGTCGCCGACCAACAACGTTCCTTCGCGTATGATTTCCCCCAACATCTCTTCTTGTTCTAAGTTCCTTTGACGACCGTCCATAGTTTCTGCAAAATATTAATTACAACATGACACTTAATATACAAACATGATATATATAGCATGGATATATTAGTGTGCCAAACATACAAGTTTTTGGCACGACAATAAATATATATAAGATGGCGCCCTGAGCCAAACATGGGGGCATGATGAAGCCATGGATTTCTTCAATACTTTCACACAAGGCACTACCCTAGTTCCCGACCATCGACCCCTCGGTGACCCTCGACCCTCTATCCTAGTTCCCGACCATCGACCCCTCGGTGACCCTCGACCCTTTCCCCTAGTTTCTGACCATCGACTTGGTAAATTTGGGTGGCCTCGGCGACGCTTTACAAATGGTGTTTTGGCTCTTGAGAGTCCGGTACTTCTAAAGTTATTCAAATTGCTCAAGTTTGTATACACCATTATTGCAACAATGAATACATAAATCTTTTTTTTAATTTTTCAACATTTGTAAAGTGCATAAGTTTCTGGAATTTCTGATTTAAATTAAATCATTTAAGCTTTATTGTGTCATGCCTGCGTCATGCTGACGCAGCGGGGATTGACTGGTCCAACTGACCAGTGGGCCCCTCTGGTCACTGACTGGAGTCTTAATCCCTCTGTTAAATTAAACCGGCTGGTTTAATTAGGCATTAGGGCCCACATGTCAGTGGCTTGGGGGGGGGGTTAGCAGGGGGATTAGGGGCTAAACCTCCCGGAGTCGAGCTCCCGGGCACGGGGAAGGCACCCGCAGGTCGACCGCGGCCTCCCGCACCTGATGGTGCACACGGGGTTCTCGGGGGAGGTCCGAGGCGACCACGGCGACGAGCCCGGCATCGGTCGGAGCTCTGTCCACGGCGGGAAGGAGAAGGAGAGCGCGGGGAGGAGCGCTGGGAGGCGCAAACGAGGCGGTGGCTCACCAAGAACGCAACGACGACGGGTGCGGGCGGTGTGGCGACGACGATGGAGGGGGCGGCGGGCGGCTGGTGGCGTCGGTGTCGTCTCCGGCGTCGTCGGGGGCGGCGGGCGGCGTCGGGGTAGCCTGACGACGTCGGTGTCATCTCCGGCGGGTGCGACGGGGGCGGCGGGCGGAGGTTGGGTAGCCTGACGGCGTCGTCGGGGGAAATGGCGAGACATAGAACTGAAAATTTACAAGTGCCATTTATATACCCAGAGTATTGGTACCGGTTCTTGTGAACAACTGGGACCAATGCCCCCCTTTAGTTCCGGTTAGTGCCACCAACCGGTACCAAAAGTTTTCTTCAGCAGCCGAAAAGGCGGCAAACAGAGACCTTTGGTTCCGGTTGGTGCCACCAACCGGGACTAAAGGGGGGCATTGGTCGCGGTTGGTGGCACGAACCGGTACCAATGCTCCCCTTTAGTTCTGGTTGGTGCCACCAACGGGAACCAAACGCCTTGCGCCACGAAGCGGTGGGATGTTTAGTCCCACCTCGCTAGTCGAGGGAGCGCTCGAGCGGTTTATATGCGCTGCTGCGCGTACCGTCTCGAGCTCCTCTCAACTGCAGGCTTCCGGGCCTAATCTGCTACTACTTGCCTGTGGGCCTATTGGGCCTATTGCGGGCCTGAATCCTGGCCCATGGTTGGGTTTCTAGTCGTATTCAGGCCGTGGTGGCCCAATAGGTGGCATTTTTTTTCTTTTTTCCAGTTTTTTTTTTCTTTTTTGCTTTATTTAGTTTTCCAGTTTCTAGCACTACAAATGAACTCTGAAAATGTTGAAACTTGGCATGGTATCATCATTTGACCCACATAGCATGTGCTAAAAAGTTGAGAGGGTTACGGCAAAAACTGGATGGTGGCGGTGCCGCGGAAGGGGAAGACTTCGCGAGAAGAGAAATAGTGGAGGTTGGCTTTGCGCGTGCTTTTAACCTCACCCGGGTCTGAATCCCACCAATCAGGAAGAATTACACGGATCGCGTGTTTCTTTTAAGCGCTTGTGAGTCGTTGGATCCGGCTTGTGAGTCGTTGGATCTGGGAACCAGCCTGTACACAGTTAAGGTCTCGCGCTAGTACCGGTTTGTGCTAGCAACCGGGGCTAAAGAGGCACACGACCCCTATATATATCCCACCTCTCGGACACTCCGTGTGTACGAATACAAATCATTCCGATTGGCCTGCATATGCCCAACGGTGCATTTTATGTGCGGGCACTCACGAGCCACAGTTGGGCTGTATGCAGGCGAAACCGTGTGTTTTGTTGATATATCTAGAAATCCTTCAGTTCATCGACCAAATACAAATCATTCGGATTGGCCTGCATACGCCCAACGATGCATTCGATGTGCGGGCACTCACGAGCCACAGTTGGGCTGTATGCAGGCGAAACTGTGTGTTTTGTTGATATATCTAGAAATCCTTCAGTTCATCGACCAAATACAAATCATTCGGATTCCCTGCATACAACCCGACGGTGCGTTTTTTATGCGGGCACTCACGAGCCACAGTCGGGCTGTATGCAGGAGAACCGTGTGTTTTGTTGATCTATCTACAAAGGGATTTCATTTTTTTGAACTTATTTGAAATCCAGACTTTTTGTGTGTTCAAAATGAACCATTCAAAGCCACATCATCAATTTTTCAACCCTTTCTGACTTCATCTGTCTTCACTTTTTCTTCGCTTGTGTCTTTTGCTTATTGCGCTGTAACCATGGATATTCTTCATCGCTTAACAGGGTGCTTGGATCAGCCTTGACTTTGAAGGGAGGAATATCATGAAACTTTTCATAATCTTCACACATGTCCGTCTTGCCCTCCAATCCCACGATGTCTCTTTTTCCTGAAAGAACTATGTGGCGTTTTGGCTCATCGTATGATGTATTCGCTTCCATATCTTTTCTTTTTCTCGGTTTGGTACACATGTCCTTCACATAGAAAACCTGCGCCACATCATTGGCTAGGACGAATGGTTCGTCTGTGTACCCAAGATTGTTTAGATCCACTGTTGTCATTCCGTACTGTGGGTCTACCTGTACCCCGCCTCCTGACAGATTGACCCATTTTCACTTAAACAAAGGGACCTTAAAATCATGTCCGTAGTCAAGTTCCCATATGTCCACTATGTAACCATAATATGTGTCCTTTCCCCTCTTGGTTGCTGCATCAAA
Organism: Bromus sterilis; assembly: GCA_950022295.1. Taxonomy (NCBI): domain Eukaryota; kingdom Viridiplantae; phylum Streptophyta; class Magnoliopsida; order Poales; family Poaceae; genus Bromus; species Bromus sterilis. Next base: position 296,752,330 of record OX465601.1, on the reverse strand, counting down.
GCGGACACCGTTGTTTTAGTTGGTGCTCTTTTGATCTTGGGCGATCGTGTAAAATGTATTCCCATTTATCTCGTATCCTTTGTAAGTCAATACAGTTGAAGATGGTCCCCTGGACAACGAGAACAGCTCATCAGAAACAGTGTTTTCACCTCTGACACGTGTTTCCAACCAATCGCCGAAAGTCCTGATGTGTTCATGTGTAATCCAGTCGTCACACTCCTCTGGGTGTTTGGAGCGCAGACTGTTCTTGTGTTCATCGACATACGGGGCCACCAAGATAGAGTTATGTAGAACTGTGTAGTGTGCTTGAGACCAAGAATGTCCGTCCCTGCATATTATTTGTCTGTCCTGAAAGGTTACTGAGAGCAGGCCAATCATTGATTGTTACAAAAAGCAACGCATGCAGGTCAAATTCCTCCTGTTTGTGCTCATCCCACACACGTACACCGTTTCCATTCCACAGCTGTAAAAGTTCTTCAACTAATGGCCTTAGGTACACATCAATGTCGTTGCCGGGTTGCTTAGGGCCTTGGATGAGAACTGGCATCATAATGAACTTCCGCTTCATGCACACCCAAGGAGGAAGGTTATACATACATAGAGTCACGGGCCAGGTGTTGTGATTGCTCCTCTGCTCCCCGAAAGGATTAATGCCATCCGCGCTTAAACCAAACCATACGTTCCTTGGGTCATCTCCAAACTCAGCCCGGTACTTTCTCTCGATTTTTCTCCACTGCGACCCATCAGCGGGGTGTCTCAAATTCCAGTCTTTCTTACGGTCTTCATTGTGCCATCGCATCAACATGGCATGCTCTTTGTTCATGAACAGAAGTTTCAACCGTGGTATTATAGGAGCATACCACATCACTTTGGCAGGAACCCTCTTCCTGGGGGGCTCGCCGTCAACATCACCAGGGTCATCTCGTCTGATCTTATACCGCAATGCACCGCATACCGGGCATGCGTTCAAATCCTCATACGCACCGCGGTAGAGGATGCAGTCATTAGGGCATGCATGTATCTTCTGCACCTCCAATCCTAGAGGGCATACGACCTTCTTTGCTACGTACGTACTGTCGGGCAATTCGTTATCCTTTGGAAGCCTCTTCTTAAATATTTTCAGTACATCCTCAAATCCCTTGTCAGGTATACCATACTTTGCCTTCCACTGCAGCAATTCCAGTACGGTATCGAGCTTTGTGTTGCCATCTTCGCAATTAGGGTACAACCCTTTTTTGTGATCCTCTAACATCCGATCGAACTTCAGCTTCTCCTTTTCACTTTCACACTGTCTCCTTGCATCAACAATGACCCGGCGGAGATCATCATCAGGCACATCGTCCGGTTCCTCTTGATCTTCAGCTTCCCCCGTTGCAGCATCACCGTATTCAGGGGGCACATAGTTTTCATCGTACTCTTCTTCTTCGCCTTCTTCCATCGTAACCCCTATTTCTCCGTGCTTGGTCCAAACATTATAGTGTGGCATGAATCCCTTATAAAGCACATAAGCAACGAGGACGACCATTGCTTCTATGTAGCGCACGACAGCAGTAGTTGCTGCGATGCAGTCGTGTGGGCGCAACGCAACGGCCGATCCTCAGGATGAGAAGTAGCCATGCTCGTCCCTCGCTGCGTGACGGTGGATTGCTGCTGCTTCATCGGTGGATGCTGCGTTGCAGCGCACGATGACGAAGCGCACGTCGTCGCCGGTGGATGCATGCGTGCCTTGCTCCTTCCCATTGTAGCGCGGCTGGCTGACGGTGGCCGGTGGTGCTCGCTATTACTGTATTTCATTGCAGAAAAAATGGGGATACAGGAGAAAGAGAAGAGTGCGCGAGGAAAACGTTTGGTTGTGGAAGATGATAAGATGGTGAGAGAGGACACGTGGCAGAAGAGAGAGGCGACTTACGCGCCGCTGTTATCAGCCGGTTGAACTAAACGATTTTCCTAAGATCAATAATGACAAAAGAGGTACGACACATGTCTTTGGCTAAATCTTTGTGTGCGCGTGTATTCATGGATATTTTATGTGAACGATCATGAGGATTAAATTCCAACATGAACCGATTCCAACACCATTTAGTGGCCAACGTACATAATCTGGGAGAGAGTGAGGTACGTATAAAATTGGTACTCACCAACACCGCATAGACAATTTGTCAACGTCTGTGTCTTTTTGGGTTTCTCACAGACGAGTTGCGATCTTAGTTACAAAATGTCCCGTAAGTTCAATTAATACTGAACAAATGGTAAGTAAAGCTTTGGTTGAATGATAACTATCTTACAGGTTCACTGAAGCTAAAATAAAACTTACAGAAACAAGGAGATACCATTAAATGTGCTGCCATAACATGATTGCCTCAGACCTGGTTTTTGTGCGGCAGATCTGTGTGCACCTCGCCGGCAGAACCAAAGCAATGGCTTTCGTGTCATCTAAACAGTGAATGCAGCTCTGCACTGCTCGTTTGTACGCCACTAGAATATTTGGCTATGTCAGAGCTCTAGCTCGACAAAGAGAGTGGTGGGCCGGATGAACTCGTACCGCCGAAGAGCCATAATTGAAGATTGATAAGGTGCAACTGGATACATGTATTTGTTTCCCTCCAATATTTTAGACATACTGAAGCTTGACAAAGGACCAAGCAATTCTAAATCCATATCACACTTACTGTAACATTTTAAGACGATGGAGTATATGTATATAGTACTTCTATGCAACTCATGTGTGAGGCCGTGATCATACCACCTTTTGGAAGAACGACTGGCTACCTGGTGGCCTCATCCAGACGTTCCACCAGGCGTTGTTCCCCCCATGCTATCAATGTGGGTGCCATTGTCTGAATAAGTAGTTGAGCAAGGGCAATGCCATGAAGAAGACTTAAGTATAGTTATGAAATGAACATCTGAACTAGGCCAGTTGATTTACATGAAGCAGGAGCACGTGTATGAAGTCCGACAAACACACAGAAGGGCTCGACGAGCACACGGAAGAAGGATCACTACACATAAGAACAATATCACCAAAAGAGGTAACACTACTATCTACAACGCCTTCAACTTCTTTTTGGATTTATTTCTTTTGTATAGTGTCACTCACGATCCATGATTTGTGTGTGCCATCCCACATATACTATGAGCCCAGGCGTTTGAATCCGAAAACCAAAGAAAGACAAACTTGGTCGCAACATGAACCTGCACACAGTATAACGACACTACTAAACATCTTCAGACTGAACAATACGGAGCTCACAAGTTTATTGAAGCCTAAACAACACTGATACAGAGCAACACAGACTTATACTTTCGGTCTATCAAGGGAGTGCATGCAAATATGAGGATTTGTGGTGTGTCGCATAGGCCAACCGCACGAATATCAGCACGGAGCTTGGGCGACCCCTTCGAGAGATCCAAGTGGACCGCATTGGCACAATTGGCCTCAGTCAGCATATCAACAAAGTGCCGCACTTCCGCTGATGTTAGTGCGGACCTGGTATATTTGCATGGACTGTCTTTGCGCTCTCCTTGTTGGCAGCCTTCGTGGCGCATAACGTCATAGTTGGGACTTCGTACGGCGTACAAACGCCAGACAGGGCCTCCGAGTCTGGCATAGTTGCAGGGTCATATGGTGGTGTAGACAAGAGCTCTGGATGGGCAAAGGGAATGGCGGCGCAGATGGATTCCCAGCATTGAAGAACAACACGGCCAATTAGATTAAGCGGGAGAGGGTACATGTATTTGTTTTCCTCTAATATCTTAGACATAATGAAGCTAAATATATAAAGACTAAAGAGGAAAAAAAATATGAGAACATATCGCACCTAGCTTGACATCCTAAGACAATGGGTTATATATAGGGGACTTCTATGCATCTGTTGTATTTGTTAGCTCTTTCTAATAAAAAATAAATAAATTATGAGCATGGGATAAGCGTTGAGCAAGTCATTCAAAAATTGTTTATCATGTCTTCTTAATCACATATTCACATGTGATGGACTACAGTATGATGTGACCATCATATCTGCATGTTTAGTGTACGATCCCTTGCCAAAAACAAAGTGATAGGAAAATTGTGTTTGGTTGAAGGGAAATAGTATTAAAATAACGTTGATAAGTTTCTGAACAGCAAATAGTGTGGTCTTGTATGATCCAAATAACCAACTTATTCCATGTACGAGTAGTAGATAAGTATTTTTTTTAATAAGTTTATGAATGGATAAGTAGATGAGCAAATAGTGTGGTCTTGCATCATGAGACATGCGCAGTGAGAATAAACTCATTTTATCTAAGATATCTGCTCCCTGTCATGAACAACACATCATAGGAGAGAAACCTAGACAATAACACAGGAGAAAGTAAGGCACAAAATGAAAAATTATCAAGGTAGAAAGAGTATTCCTCAAGTGTCCTCATCTTGTTAGAGGAGTTGCATGACCTATGTGATAACCATTCACACAAAATAAAAATGTGTGAGAATTATTAGTCCAAGGATTCGCTACTTTAAATGTCTCCTTTTTAGCACAAGCTTTAAATGCATATTTAATCTTCATTTGGATATTCACTATAAGAACTGATTTTAAAAAATGAGTATATTTGGTATGGGCAGCACAAGCCGACAGTCGACCGGCTCATTTTGGGCCGGTCAGGCCATAGCCGCCTGATTACCGCGATTGAACGGATCAGATTCGTGCGCACCCTTTCGTGTTGTTCGGTTGTAACATTTGTGGTACTGTTGCAACATTTGCGGAGCGGTTGCAATGTTTTTGATACATGGATGCAATAAAAAAATATTATGTGTATTTTATTTAAGTTTTTTCACTGTTGTAGTAAAAAAACTGAAAAATCGTTGCGTAACATATTTACCATCAATTCATGGCAGTAAATTTGATCACCAGTGATAGCTTTTTTAATAGTTGTTGCAACAAAATTCAGGACACATCATCACCAATCACACTTCATCTTTTTTTGGCAAAAAATAATAGTAGAATTTTTATATCATGCTATCAAATGGATGTGCTTAATTAGCACTAAAATACATCTAAGTACATCCATTTAGCAAAAAATAACATGGGTCAACATAGTAGTATTTTAGTATGATAGTAATATAGATAGTAGCATTTCTATACTACGGTTGCAACATTTACGTACGGTTGCAACATTTACGGTGTGCCATTCACATCAAAGGTGGAGAGAGGGGGGTGAAGAGATCGTGGGAAGGTGGGAGATCGGCCCCCGGGTAGTTTGGGCTTTAGAGAGAGACGTGGGGATGGAGACTGGGAAGTCTCAAAGAACGTGGCTAGTTTTCTTTCCTTTGGTGAGGGATTTTCCTTGCGATTTTCTCTGGTGAGGGATTGAGGAGGGGGTGCGGGGGAGCGATGTGGTTGAACCATCATGACGGCGGCGATAGGTTCCCCTTTAATACGAGTAATAAATATGGTCGTATGCATCGCTTTGATGCAGAGACCGGAGTACTCCTCTTCAAAAAAGAAAAAATTCAACACTAACTGACGGACGGAGATTAGCCAGAGAAATTCCACACAAGTACGTACTCCCTCTATACCATAATGTAGCATCATTTTGAAGCTAGTATAGTTTAGAAAACGATACTATATTATGGGACAGAGGTAGTACCATTTACTCCAGGATTGAGCACTAACTGACAGAGATTGGATGAATAACCGCAGAGCCTCTGGGTTGCCCTGCCGGCGGCTCCCCGCGATGGATGGCCTGTCGTCCAGGGCAACTGCAGACGGCCTGAGTTACGACGACGGTTTCTTCATAACTGCTAGAGCTCTCCTGCTGCCCGTGACCCTCAGCGCGCTACAACAATGTGGCGGCGGCGGCGGCGCCGGATCAAGCTTAGGGCTGCGGATTCCTCGCGTGGGGAACAGCAGAGAGAGAGGCCATTCAGTTTTTTTCTTTTTCGTAGGTATTTTACAAAAACGATTTATCTAAATACCACACGTTCTGTCACTTACATGTGGGTCCGGGACCAACTGTCCTCAAACATATCTCCTTTTCTCATTATCCCGGAACGGATTTCAAGATTAATCGGGCGTCCAAAACTCATTGCACTAGAAAATAGTTCAAACACATGAAATACTTCATCGATAGAAAAATCATATGGCAACATAAATCTCAAAGCACGTTTGTCTTTCTTAACAAAACATTTTGCACACCAATCGACAGCTATAACGTCGTGCAGATATAAAATAAAAACAATATTGACCGTGTACCACGGGTGCGAATAAAAACTACGACGTCATTGACTCATTGTTTGATGGCTTAGACACGGACTCTTGCTTCACAAGGAGAGTAGTGGAGCAAATGAACTCATATGACTGAAGAGTGAAATTCTCGAACCAGTCAAGTGAGAGAAGATACATGTATTTATTTTCCTCCAATATTTTAAATGGACTTAATATGGGTAAAGAGGGGAGCAAATCTGAATTCATATAACATTCACATTGACATCCTAAGTAGTTGGAGTATATATATAGGACTTCTCTACATCATTTATCTTTGATAGCTCACTTTAGAACAGGGAAATAAAATGCAGACATGAGATATGTATTGAGCAAGTCATTCAAAAAATGTTCATTTAATCAGGAAGTTGGAGAACATAATCATGTGACCACCCCTACTCGCATGTTTAGGTTAGCCTTCAACTTTCAAGTACAAGAACCTATTTTATGCTAGCTAGTTTTCTCCTATGTACGATCATGCCAAGTACATTGCATCAAGGAAAGAAGTGTGTTGTTCATTTTAGATATCTTTTCAACTCCCTTTCAAGAACACATGTCATATGTGTGATGGTACTAAGCAAGGTATTTAGGAGCTGATTATTATTTACCTATTATACGGGTACACTGTGTAAATATAAGACCCAATAAATTTATCGGAATGTTGATTCATTTCCGTTTCGGCAAATTCCACGCGCTCGCTATGTCCATTTTTTAGCAAAGGTCATCCTAAAAATTTTCGTGGATTTTGGCATGACTTGTGCTATAAAAGTAAGACATATCGAGTGCCCAGGATTTCCGGCAAAACATAGGACATTTTTATTATTACTTTATCATTTTTTCTACAATTAAATTAAATCTGATAGGAAACATGTCTCATGACGACGAAGCCGGCCCTATTAAGCAACCCGAACAGCCTCAAGCATTTTTCGACTATATAACTAGTCAGGACTCCGGGCCGTGGGCCCAACAACCCCTTCACATCATAGAGCGTGCTGCTGACAGCGATAACACAGAGGGAGGCAACACCGAGACCACAGACACAGATGGTGCCAACCAGACCACGGATGGTGCTAGGACCAAGAGGAAGAAGAAACCCTGGCCCCCAAACAAGCTCCGCGTCGGAAGACTTGATGTCCACGAGGTGCACCCAGGCACCTTCGACATTGTAAGTCCGCCGGAGGTGTCGGCATGCTACGGCAACGAGGTGGCGTGCATCCTTCGCGAGACCGTCAATATCAACCAAACAAACATTAGAGAAGTACCCGGAGGAGCTTTGGAGAACCATCTCCTAGAGAAGATTCATGCGAGATTCAAGTTCCCCGGCCGGAATGAAGAAGTCCTTCCGTGGAAAGATGATAATATGCAGGGGATAAATGCAAAAGCCCTCAAGAAGTGTAGCAAATCCTTGAGCAACTGGAAACATATGGTGAAAGTAGAGATTGCTAAAGAAGGTTCATCGTACGAGACGATCAAGGGTCACTAGATGTTGATGCTGGAAAGGCTGATAAGGTCACCGAGGGACGCCGGGATGGCGCCAGGGAGGGAGTTGTAGGAGAGGTCGAGGAGGAAAATTATTTTTATTTTAAATGATTTTAGTAATTTTATACTGTTGACCGTGCTTATCATTTTTCAGCTGAAAACAATATTTTTATAATTTTAACCATCCTACTTGTATGCACTATAGTTAAAAAAATTAAGCCGAGTACCAAGAATACTCCCGTTGTGACTGCAGGAGGGAATAGAGGAGAAGACAGGGAAGGCACCAGAAGGGAACGCAGTCACCACCCTAGGTGTCGACCCATCAGCCATTAAAGACGCAGTTGATGATGGCGCGGTGGAGAGGACGACAGAAACGCAAGACTTCAAATTCAGTCGCAATCTTCCGCTTCACTCCGCTACGACTGAAGGGGAATGTTAGAGTACAAATATGTTTAAGTTAGAGATAAGGACTAGAGATAGACTAGGTTTAAACTATGTACGACTTGCCCTCTACTCCAAGTCTCTACATCTCTATTGTACTCCTATATATACCCCATATGAGGGTCAAATCAATACATCGAAACATCATAATATTCAGTCTACCACCAATTTCCACATGACACAAGCACAGAAGGGCTGGACAAACACACACGGAAGAAGGATCATCACACATAAGAATAATATCACCAAAGAGGTAACACTACTATCTACAAAACGTTCAACTTCTGTTCGGATTCCATTTTTCCTTACTTGGGTTCAGAGATGGTTGCATAATAAAACTTTTTGATAAAATTTCATTGCGGTTCTCCTATTTTTTTAACTTCTTAGAAGTTTAACCCAATTAGTTGATAATTTTTGTGCTGTTTTGGTGAACCATTGCAGTTTAGAGATGGATTGTATTACATTTTCATGAACTAGGCCGTTACTAATGGCCTGCGGTGAGCAGTATATTATTTTTGCGTTTACCAACACGTTGGTCCTTGCTCACGTGGATTACATATTCATATAGAGAATAGATTGCTTCGCTAATGAAGTATTGATCAGTCTGGCTGAATTCTTTGCTCATATGAACTAGATATAGAAATTAAATTCCTTTGCTAAAAAGGTATTGATGAGTATGCCTAAAACTATAGGAGATAGTAATTCCTTTGTAGCTCTTGATTTTGCAACTTACACAAGGATTTTGGCTTTACCTTCATTTTTTGGGAAAATGTCGTCCTTCTGCACTCGATTCCCTAGTTAAACTGCGTGATGGGATGGGTATGCATACAACACAACTATTGAATACCGTAAATTTGCATCCCTTTCAATAAATTGGTAGGCTGTGTACAAGATTCAGAAACTATCTATCCATGGAAGTTGCCTAATTTGGCCTGCAAATTTCTAAAATTGTGCGACATGTTTGTTCATTTGTTGTTTCTGACCTATTTTCACTTGATTTCTACAAATCTGGATGTTTATGGGGCCTGGAAGCATTATATATTTATAAGGGATCACAGTAGTTTTGTTGTGAAATTAGCTTTCATATGTTCCTTTTTTTTAAACGCATAGATAGTATGTAAACATAATTAGTTTAATGAATGTCCTATTCAGTTTCGCACACTACAATTCTTAGTTTGAATTGTTTTTTCAGCCAGCTGCCATCGTTACAACGAATGAAGCCCAGGAATAGACCTTCGTCATACTACTGTGGATCAAAAATTTCAGATTTGGGATCTTACACTGTTGCACCTATACAAGACTCATGTAACTGAATTTGTGATAATGCCATCCTCTTTATGTGTATTCCAGATAAAGCAATTCCTACATGTAACTGAATGCATTTTATGTCCACACTTTATTATCCTTTGAGCAATCGTTGTTCTGATATATGTTCGCAACACGGTGAAATTACACCCATTACCATCACAATGTTCTATCTGTTGGCCTGCCGTTTGGCAGGAAATGTGTGGCAAGCCGCACCCCCCTATCTAGTACAAGATATAACTGCAGGTACGATACGTACTTGTGGCTATCCATCGGACCAGTGTGTTTCCCAATCAAAAGAAATCGGTTGTTGTGTACGTGCGTGATACTAGCTAGTTGGAACAAATCGATCAGGGTCAACTTCTTGTGATGCAATGCACGCAGGTGTAAAAGAACTTCACCGGATTGCATCATCGCGTCGTCGGCATTCGTCGTCGATCATCACATCATCGCCGGAAAATACTCGCCAGCGTCGAGGACTGGGCCAACAAGTACACTCCATACATAATATGCAAGCATTAACCGTACACAGTTGAAAAAAAACATTCATGGTTGAAGTTCTAGAATGAGTAGTTGAGGAAGGGCAATGGCATGATGAATACTAAGTATAGCTATGAAATGAACATCTGAACTTGGGCCAGCTGATTTACATGTAGTTGAGCATGCATTTGAAGTCCGATGGAGTTGGGTGATTTCATTGTGCCTTAGATCGCAAAGCTGGAATTTGTCGAGACACAAGGAAGAAGTAACACTAGTACACTAGACATAAGAACAACATGACAAAGAGGCAACACTGTCTGCCATGCGTTCAACTTCCTTTCGGATTTATTTTCTTGTACTCAATGACGTGACACGATCCACATGTTGTGTGTGGAATCCCACATAATTATGAGCCCAGGAGTTAGAATCTGAAACGCGAAGAAAGAGAAACTCGATCACAACGTGAACTCGACACTAATGAACATCTTTTAGACTGAACAATGCGGAGAGTCGTTGAAATTGAAACTTTCATGGAGAGTCGTTGTGGTCGGCCTCTTGGCTTGCAGTTCCACAATAAGTCCGGGAATCTATACATAGCCCGACGCGTAGAAGGCGCTCATGATGGTTGGGCCTGGTGGTAGGGAGGCCAAGGTATTGGCCAATGAGCTTGACGGAATACCTTTTCGCTTCACCAACGGTGCGGACGTCGATCAGATTATTGGCAAATTCTATTTGACGGATAGCTCTATGAACTATTACAGATCACGGCATGATGAGGTCACCAGGAGCGGAGACATAACAGGGCGTCTCATGGTAAACAAACTACGTTACGTTGACAGCCAAGTCCCCTCATCTGAACACCGGATTCAGCTTCGCACTGGAATGTTGTAGCCACATCGTACGGTGGGTAAACACGAGCTGCAGCTCGGCAAATGGAGAGGCGGGATGTGTGGACTCCTACCACTGAAGAGCAACGATTGGGACAACTATCAGGTGGGAAAATATACATGTATTTGTTTTCCTCCAATATTTTAGATATACTAAAGCTAGATTAAGAGTGAAGCAAGTCTAAATCCATATTTTTTACGTTCTAAGAGGCTTGAGTATATATACGATTTCTATGCATCTCATGTCTTTGTTAGCTTCTGATCATGAGATATGTGTTGCCAATACATTCAAGAATTGCATTTCATTATCATGCCTTTTTTATCATGTGACTAGACTACCCAATCATTCCTTTTGAATCTGTGATTGTCTATATCATGCCTTTTGAATCATGTGATTGGAGTACAAAATCATGAGGAAATTTTGCGGGGCATCATGACATAGGAGGGGAGGTGTATCATTTGGATGATCCAACGGTTGAAATTGCATGGAGTTTACTTAAGCCCAAGGGCATAATGGTCAAAGAAAAAAAGGCCATCCAAAAAAAATCAATGCAAAGGTTAATATGATCCAAAATTTATCGAATATGCCCCTCGGGTCTTCACATGATACATGTGATGTCATTGTATCATATGCGGATCTAGACCGTCCAATCTGATTCGATGGACGGATCATATTCACTTGACGTACAGTAAAGAGACACAACATCATATGACCATCATACTTGCATGTTTCAGTTTATATTCCCTTGTGAAAAGAAAGTGAAGGGAAATATTGTGTTTTCGCTGAAGTGAACTCGCATCAAAAGAATGACCAGTTGTTTTTGGATTGACTGTGTGGATGATGCATATTCACGGAGCGCAAGGCCGAGGTGGTCACGCGGCGCCACCTCGCTTATGCGGATCTCCCGACGGCATATACATATCTTGGCGGACCGGCGGAGTCCAACGCCACAAGCCAAGGTGCATGCATGCTGGCCTCATCTTCATCAAATCTTCAGCGAGCCACTCCACGCGTTATCCGGATCTCAACAGCCCAGGACTTGAACACGGGAATGAGCCAGCTTCTCCAACAAGCATGACATTGACGTGGCCATCAAAACTATACCATGTGTCCATGTGTGCACCTGTGTATCGTTGACTGCGCCCAAACCTGTATCAACATCACTACATCGAACCGGTATTAGCGACCATGGGAGTCCAGTGACCTAGATCCAGATCAACTCCAACGGCAAGCCAAGGTACAAACGATATCTTCGACATCATCTACATTGACTGATCTGCACCGAGCGATCTTCATTGACCCCGCAACATCATCGAGCTGTACGACTACATATCAAGCCAATAGAAACATCTTAGTCCAGCATATCTATGAGAAGTGAACATATGCATCATCCACACGCCAAGCCGGTGTGGAAAGAGATGCAATTTTTTATCGACTTCTCTAGCAAGACACTTCATCGACATCAACATTCATCGCTGCAAGGGACGCCTACAAGCGACATCTTAACGTCGACACGCCGCTGCAATGCCATCGCCGACATATCATTGCCAAGGTCTTCATCAACGTGGTCTTCATTAGCATCATCGTCAATACACCTCCGCCGGCTAGTCCACAAGATGGACATTATATAGCATCCTCTGACAGACTTTCTGCAAGACACGACCTCGACGACGGCAAGACCGCGTCATCTTCGACGGCACGACTGCATCGACACGGCGTCACAATAGTGACAACCCCTTCACGGACACAAGGTCCTAGCAAAACCGATGTGTGTCACTACAGGAAAAAGGAGTTTTGCCATCAGCTTTGTGCTTTGCCGTCAGCTTTCTGTCGGGGTTGACGGCAACGCAAACTATGTCGTCAGCCAGACGGTAAGCTGACGGCAAAGACCTGGCTGTGGGCAAAACGGAGCTATGCCGTCAGCCAGTTCAACGCCGTCAGCTGGCTGACGGCAGATGCCATTCAAGCTGACGCCAACAGGCTAGCTGACGGTGAACAACCAACCTAACCCCACCAGGAGGAGCTGGTTTAACTGCCCGCTGCTTGGCCGTCAGCCAGCAGACGGCCAAGCCTCTGCCGTCAGCCAGCTGACGGCAAAGCAGCTAGCGCCGTTAACCCATGTCGGGCCAGCCCTAACCCCCACAACCCCCCACATCTCGCCGCCGCGTCTCCCTTGCTGCGCCGCGCCGCCACCTCCCCACGCCGGTGACCCGCCACCTCCCCACGCCGGCGCCCCGCCGCCACCTCCCCGCCGCCACCTCCCCACCGCCGCCGGGCCGCCGTCACCTCCCCTGGTCGCCGCCACCGTCACCTCCCCTGCTCGCCCTCCCCCTCTAGGTCTCGGCGGCGCCGTCGGTCTCCTCTCCCCCAGCCGTCGACCCCCCTGCAGGTGAGCACCGGCCCTCCCATTTTTTGCATTTTTTCTATTTTGTATTCATTTTTGTTTGTATTTAATGTAAGTAGATATTTATGTAAAATTTTAGTTAGCTTATCATTAGTTAGGTAAAAATTTAGCTAGGTAGATTAGTTAGGAGATTAGGGCTAGGGTTTGTTAGGTTTAGAAATTAGTTAGTATACTAATTAGGATTCAATTTTGTTTCTATTTATGATAAATTTTAGTTAGCTTATAAGTATTTAGTTAAAGAAATTAGCTAGCTAGATTTGTTAGTAGATTAGGGCTAGGGCTTGTTAGATTTAGGAATTAGTTACTACTAATTAGGATATATAGTTAGTACTATTTGATTTCGGTGATATGAAACCGGGGGCAAGAGCTCTTATTTATCTAAAAAAACAAAGGTGCTAAGTGAGGTGCTAAGAGTATTAAATGTGTTAAGTAACTATAGTCTCCAATGTATTGGTGCTTAGCTTGTTGTTGCTAAGGTTGCCTTATTTAATTGCATAGGTTCCCGTGACTAGCAGTTTTTCCTACTGGGACACCAAACGTCTCTCTCCTCTTAGTTTCACCCTACCCTAGTTTCACCCTACCTAGAAGATAGGCGTAGCTAGTTCTTTCCTTCTCAACTCATGCAAGTCACGTAACCCATATGCGTCTCCCGTTCGAAAGATTCCATTTATAAATATGCATTCATTTGCATATTTATAATTGGATTCTTTCGAATTGTCCAACGTTATCCATGGACAGCCCGAGTATGTGTAGATTGGATTCATTTCCCCATATATGCTCTCCTCCGCATCATACGCAGGATTTCGTCAGCGCCACCTTGTTGTTCTCCGGGTACACATCCTCTCGGTTTATGCTGAGACGTGTATCAGGAGAACAACGGGGAGGTGCTGTCGAAATTTTGCGTCGGATCGGGAGGAGAGCATGGGGAAATGAATCCAATCTGCACATACTCGGGTGGGATTAGGACCTATCTTTACCTATTAGCTAGTGTGCATATGTCGTATCACCGTAATTAATTATATGCCTTCTGGTGTTAATTTGTACTAGCTAGCTAGCCAGAATGAATGATCGTGCGTGGATGTACACCGGTCACCCTAGTCAAAAAAATATGACTGAGGAATGGTTGGCCAAGACCGAGGAGTTCCTAGAGGTTGCATTTAGTGCCGGCCAACCAAGAACATGGTGCCCCTGCACTAGATGTAAGAACTATTCACAACAGACAAAGGATGTAATGGGTAAACACCTACAAATACGTGGTTTCATGCCTGATTATACGTTGTGGTCATTTCATGGCGAGTCGACCCAACGTGACAAACATGAGGTAGTGCGTCAGCGCATTGAGGATTGTGGTACAGGGATCGAAGACATGGTCAATGACTACAACGAAGCTCGTCTTGAGGACGAAGAACCGGAGGAAACTGCCAAGGCCTTTTATGCCATGCTAGAGTCTTCAAAACTCCCACTGCATGCGCACACCAAGCTTTGTCAACTAGATGCCATCGCACAAACAATGGCTCTTAAGGCACAATTCAACTTGTCCAGAGAGTGCTATGATGCGATGATGACCTTATTCGGGCGCTTTCTACCGGACGGTCATATTATGCCTGCAAACCTATACCACTCAGACAAAATAATCGGTGCACTGAAGATGCCCATCGAGCGGATACATGCTTGTGAGAAAGGATGCGTCTTATTTAGGCATGAGTATGTGGATGATAATTATTGTCCACGCTGCAAGTCCTCCAGGTATATTGTCGTAGACAACGGTCTTGGTGAGAAGACGCAGAGCAAAATACCCGTAAACATTCTTCGGTACCTACCGATCTTACCAAGACTTCAACGGCTTTCCATGCTTGAAGAAACAGCAAAACAAATGACATGGCACAGAGATGGAATTAGACGTGCTACAGATGAATACGGGAATTTGATGTTGACCCACCCCTCTGATGGTGAAGCGTGGAAGATGTTCAATGAAATACATAAAGAAGGTAAAGCCAAAGACCCAAGAAACGTGGCACTCGCCATTAGCCTCGATGGGTTCAATCCTTTCGGTATGACGGCAACCCAGTATAGTTGTTGGCCCTTATTCATCATGCCCCTCAATCTGCCCCCTGGAGTACTTATGCAAAGAAAGCACATCTTCTTGACGTTGATAGTTCCGGGGCCCAACTATCCCGGAAAAAATATGAATGTGTACTTGCAACCACTGATGGATGAGTTCAAAGAAGCTTGGGATAATGGGATCCGGACATATGACGCAGCTAGCAAAACAAACTTCCAACTGCATGCTTGGTTGATGTACTCCATGCATGACCTGCCGGCGTTTGCACTTTTTGTTGCATGGTGCGTGCACGGAAGGTTCCCATGCCCGCAATGCAAGTCTGCTCTTAAGTTTCATTGGCTGCCGGAGGGTCGCAACTATTCTTGCTTCGACTTGCATAGACAATTCCTGCCTCTGGACCATGGATTCAGAAAAGACAAGAAGAATTTCACCAAAGGTAAAGTTGTCGAGCACGAGGCACCACCTATGATGAAGGGCGCACAAATTCTTGATCAGTTGAACTCACTAGAGCCTGATCCGAACCGGCCAGGGTATTTCTTGGGATATAATACGGAACACGCCTGGACCCACAAGCCCTGCTTTTGGGATCTCCCGTATTTCAAAGACCTTGCTCTTCCACACAACATTGACATGATGCACACTGAAAAAAATATGGGTGAGGCCCTTTTTGGTACATTGTTCGGCACTGATAAGGGGAAAGATAATGTTAAGGCTAGAGTCGATCAGGAGAGTCTGTGTAATAGGAAGTCACTGAACATGCGACAACCGAAAGGGAAGAAGAATTGGGAGAAGCCAAAGGAATGGTTCAATCTTAAAAGGGAACACATGAGGGAAATCCTCATCTGGGTGAAAAAAAAGTTGATGTTCCCCGATGGGTATGCAGCGAATCTAGCAAGGGGAGCAAGTCTTGAAAAGTTGAAAATCTTTGGGCTGAAGAGTCACGATTGGCACATATGGCTTCAGCGGATAATGCCGGTGATGTTGCGCGGCTACATCCCCGAGGATGAATGGCTAGTAATGGCAGATCTAAGCTATTTCTTCCGTGTTCTTTGTGCTAAAGAATTATCGCCTATTGTGATAGAAGAGATGGAAAAACTGGGGCCGGAGTTGATATGCAAGTTAGAGAAGATCTTTCCACCGGGTTTCTTTAATCCGATGCAGCATATGATTTTGCATCTACCGATGGAGGCAAGATTGGGTGGCCCTGTGCAAAACCGTTGGTGCTATGCAACCGAGAGAATGCAGAAGACGCTTCGAGCAAAATGTAAAAATAAACGGAGAATTGAAGCATCAATGGCTGAGGCATTCGTTGTCGAGGAAGCGGCAAACTTCGTGACAGCACACTATGCTGCCACTAATAACAGTTTGCATAATCCAAAGCCTCGGTACAATACTGGCGACCCCGAGCGACATGAATCCAAGTTCAAACTCTTTAAAGGGAGCCTCGCACCTTGTGGGGTTATGAAGACAAAGACATTGACCTTTGAGGAATGGAGCATCATTACATTGTATATCTTGACCAACATGACAGAAGTGCGGCCATACATCGAGTAAGTGCGCGGTACATATTAATTGTTCTGCAACTTCTTGACGAGTTTTGTGTCTAACTTCTCTTAATTATTTGATACAGTCGATTCGTCGCGCAATTATCGAATGGAGTGGCGATCGAAAAAGACTCCATCGAAGAGATTAATCTTCTTGAGAAGCGGGGAGGCGGCAATCCCGGTTTCATCTCTTGGTTTACACAAACGGTACTTCTTATATGATATACAGACCATTGTTATTTCTTCGTCGTCTCAGTACCGACTAATACAACAAGCCTTTCCGTTTCACCTTGTAGGCTAATTCAGAGTCGATGGACGCTGAATTGAGACAAATCGCAAATGGTTTTGACTTTAAAGTCCATACATATGAAAAATACGACATCAATGGGTATCGCTTTCGTACTGGTATGAAAGAGCAAACTATGCCCGATCGGAAAACAACGAATTCCGGTGTGTCCGCTATAGATGGAGGAGTCGAGTATTATGGAATAGTTGAAGAAATATACGAACTGCTATATTATGGTGAAAATCCTCCGAATGCCGTTGTCTTCAAATGTCATTGGTTCGATCCGAAGGACACTAGACGAACTCATGAGCATGTTGGGCTAGTTGAAATTAAACAGAAGAACCGTTTAAATGTTGCCGAAGTTTATATTGTGGCTCAACAGGCCACACAGGTTTTCTATCTTCCATGGGCCTGCCAAAGTGTAAAGAATCTCGAAGATTGGTATGCCGTCTATGACGTGCCGCCACATGGTAAACTACCTGCCCCCAATGAAGAAGAGGATTATCAACCTCACATAGACCCAGACACATATGACGGAGAATTCTTCCAAGAAACACGTGTGGCCAAAAAACATTTCGGAAAAACCTCTACGTTTGGTCAAACCATGGAAGTAGAGAATGACAATGCGGAGGAAGAGGAAGAAGTGGAACACGAAGAGGTTACCGATGATGATGCGGAGGACGATGAAGAAGTGGAACACGAAGAGGTTACCGATGCGGATGACCTATCATTGCTTGACCGGTTACAAAAAGGCTTTCGAAATGTGGTTGACGCTGAACCCGATCCCGGAGAAGAGATCATTCATGACGACACGCGTGATAGTGACGATGATGTTTTTATTGATCCTGGAGAAGATGCAGATGATCCCGACTATTAGTTGTATGCATCCCAACTTTCTTTTGTTTTTTGTATATATGAATTTGTATTATTTATTTCCTTAATGTACTAATTCATCTTTATATGCATATGTTTGTTTTTTGTATATATGAATTTGTATTATTTATTTCCTTACTTTACTAATTCATCTTTACTCCGTAACAGGTGTTGACACATGGCGAGCCGTAGGGACCCACCGGTGGAGTCTCGACCACCTCTACCTCTAGGGAGAGAGTTGCTGGCGGGTATTGTCGCAGCCAGCTCACCGCCGGCGCGTGCTGAGCAGCCTCGTGGGCGAGGTCGGGGAAAAGGCACAAAGAGAGCTAAACCCGGTGGTCGAAGAGGTGGTCGAGGAGCAGGTGGCGCCCTAGCCGAGTCACCCACTCACAGGACAGTCTCACCGGTGCAGGAGCCACCGCCGGTGCAGTCGGAGGCACCGGAGCAGCGGACACCGCCGGTGCAGTCAGAGACACCGGAGGCACCGGAGCAGCGGCCACCGCCGGTGCAGTCGGAGGCACCGGGGCAGCGGACACCGCCGGTGCAGTCAGAGATACCGGAGGCACCGATGCAGTCGACGGAGCCTCGTTGGGATGATCCTTGGGAGGATGATGATGATGCTGATGAGGATGATGATAGCGATGACGACGGGGCTGAGGGGGGTGAGGGGGATGATGGGGCTGAGGGGAGCTCCTCTTCCAAGAAGCCGGTGTACCAGCGTGGTATGACACGGCTCCCACCACGTCCGGACCCTGCGCAGAGGGTATTAATTGCGCCAGATGGGGTGAAGTAAGTTGATGAATTTTTTGTGTTCCTTGTATATATATCATACATGTACATATGGTCCAACAAGAACTAATGTCTTTGTGTTCTTATTTTGCAGGGCGTGGACTTACCCGGAAGGTGCCCGGAATCCGAACTGCCTCCTTGGTGCCGTGCTTAAGGAGCAGTTTCCCGGGCTAGTCCAGTTGCCTATTGAGGGTAGGGTTCCTGAGCCCGGCCTCACTTGGCCACACTACAAAGCCGCCCCGGCCCCGCCAGATGAACGCATCAACAACGTTGAATGCCGTACCAAAGCCGACATGGTGGTGGCTACTTTTTGGGTAAGTATTCTAAGCATTGCAATCATTTATTAGTGTTGGAATCATTTCACTCATCTTTTCATATGTTCGATGCTTTTTTCAGTGCTACTATAGGGTTGAGGAGGGGATGGAGCCGGCGGCCCAGAAGAATCTCGAGAAGGAGATAGTGAGGCTACTCACGAACACTAGGCACGAGATGCGTGTTCAGTGTGTTCGAGATTGGTACGCCAAGAAGGGCGTGAAGAAGGCCAAGAAGAAGTGTAGAAAAGTTTTCCTTAAGAAGGATGAATACTTGGAGGTAAATTCCTACAATTATAAGTAAGGCCTAGTTAGCTCCAACTTTTCTTTATAAGCTTATGAAGCTCAAACTTGGCTTTATAAGCTTATAAGTGTCAAACTTTTCTTTATAAGCTTATGAAGCTCAAACTTGGCTTTATAAGCTTATAAGTGTCAAACTTGGCTTTATAAGTTTATAAAGGTCAAACTTGGCTCTATAAGCTTGTAAAACTAAAAAATGATAATAATAGATTAGTTACATAAAACTTGACTTGTACTTGGCTTAAAAAAGATATTCAATGACTTTATAAGATTATTAATTCATAGGCGCCCCCGAGATGGTGTGCAAATAAGATGGATTGCTTTGAGGCGATAGTGGACAAATGGCTCAGTGATGCCTGGCTGTCCACCCACAAAAGCGCCAAGGCTAGGCGTGCTCAAATGGTAGGTGTGGCACACCACCAAGGCAATCTCAACGTCAACGAGTACGCAAAAAAATGGGTATGTGCCTTTTTGTTTTAAGTTTCATGTCCTTTCATCATTAATCAATTGATTTGTTTCATGCCTTTTCTTTGCTTTTCATTGTAGGCGAAGCACCATAATCAGCCTGTGCCTAAGGGATTTCGCTCATTTTCCATGGCCCATAAGGGAAAGTAAAAAACGGTGACGGCATATTCCGAGGGCGACGGTGTTGAGGCGTACACCAGCGCTGCAGCCTACCACAAGATGATGGCCTATTCTGAGGTGGCGAAAGAGCTACGCGGTCCTCAGTTTGACCCGAGCGAGGAGGAGATTGATCCGGAGGCCTTGATGATTTCTGGTGGCGGTAAGCATCATGGCAACACCTCCATGTGCAATGGCTTCGTACATTGCCCGGAGACTCTACCTCAGATCAAGGCGAGGCAAACGAGCTCCACTCCTGCTGTACGACCTCGCCCGCGGCCAGTGGACATTGCTATCCAGATATAACTTTGTCTCAATTTTTCTTTCCATTCTTTAGACTACGTAGCGATGATGACAATAATTGCTATATTGTTGAGTGTTCTCAGGACGCCATTCAGAGGGAGAGACAGGCGACACAAGAGATGTTGTCGGAGCAGCTTGCGGAGAGGGACCGGCTGGCCGAGGAGAGGACCCAGAGGATACTCGAGGAGGAGAGGGCACGCAATAATGCCCAGACGAAGGCCATCTACGACCTCTTCTCGGTAAGTTACTACTTTTGCATATATCCGCCAAGAATGCATATGCATATGTTTGGTTCACTTGCTAATATGCTAGTCCTCAAAACCTAACTCGCAGAGTATGTGGGAGAAGCAAGGTCTTACCCCTCCACCGATGCCGACGCCTATCGTTTCTCCTCTCGGAACGGTAAGTTTCTTTCAATGATCAATATATCCCGGTCTTATACCATCAAGTGTCATCATGCTTACCACATTGCAACTCATCCTTTGTTGCAGCATAATTCCGGAGCTGCATCTCACAACCCACAAGAATCTCCTAGTGAATCCCCGAGCAACCCACGTGGCGGCGCTTCTCAGCCTTGAGGTGGCCTCCGGTAAGTTACATAAAGCTCATCAATGACTTTATATGCTCATAAAGCTCAATAATGGTAGTAATAGCTTAGTTACATAAATATTTACTTATTCTTGGCTTATAAAAGCTAAAAAATGACTATATAAGCTTATAAAACTTACACTTGGCTTTATAAGCTTGTAAACCTAAAAAATGAATTATACTTGGCTTATAAAAGCTAAAAAATGACTATATAAGCTTATAAAACTTACACTTGGCTTTCTAAGCTTGTAAACCTAAAAAATGAATTATACTTGGCTTATAAAAGCTAAAAAATGACTATATAACCTTATAAAACTTATACTTGGCTTTATAAGCTTGTAAACCTAAAAAATGAATTATACTTGGCTTCTAAAAGCTCAATAGTGAATTTATAAGCTTATAAAGCTCAAACTTGGCTTTATAAGCTTTTAAAGCTCAAATTAGATTTATAAGCTTATTAAGTTCAACAATGACTTATACTTGTCTTATAAAAGCTCAATAATGAATTTACTAGCTTAAGATAAACCTAAAAATGACTTATACTTCGCATATAAAGCTCAAAAATGAATTAATGACTTAGTTAGATCTAAAATGAGATATATTTAGCTCTTGAGGTCTAAACAAGTATTGTAGAATAAGAAGAAGGATAGGAGGAAAAGAAAGAAGTGAAGAAGAAAGAGGTGAAAAAGAAAGTAAAAGAAGAAAAGTTCTTCTTATTCTTACTTTTTCTCTTCTTTCTTTTTCTCCATCTTCTCTTCTTCCTTTCATCTTATTCTTATTCTTCCTCTTCTTCTCCTTACTCTTCTTCTCCTTGTTCTTCTTTTTCCTTTTTATTTTCATATTTTCATCATTTTGGATTTCTTCTTTTCCGTATGTAACATATGATTATGTTTTCATTTTGCAGATTTGCCTTTATGCATGGATGGATGCTTCTTCGTTGTAGATATAGTATGTTAGGATGGAGATGACTTGTAGATGTATATGTTAGGATGTAGATGTATATCATGTTTTAAACTTGGAGATGGCTTGCTGTTTTAAACATGGAGATGACTTGCTTTAAACATGGAGATGGCTTCTTTTTGTTTATATGACTTGTGGATGGCTTCTTTTTGTATATATGACTTGTGGATGGCTTCTTTTGTATACGTGACTTGTGGATAGCATTATGATTGTATATATGACTTGTGGATGGCATTCTGTACATATATATATATATATTATTGTTTATATGCAGGGAATTAAAGAAAAACAAATTAAAAAGATAGATACAGAGAGCTTTGCCGTCAGCTTTGCCGTTAAAATATGTGTGCCGAATATTATGTATACGAGTTGTGCTACAGTTGGATTTGTAATTAGCGGAGGGTTAGGTGTTTGAGTCGAACACATATAACCCGGGCCTATTATATAAAGGCACCGTGGGGTAGCAAAAAAAACTAGACACAAATGGGAGGATGCATGGTGTGTCGTACAGGCCAACCGCACGAACAGCATCACGGAGCTTGGGCAACCCCTTGGAGATATCCAAGCGGACCGTATTGGAGTAGCTGGCCTCTATGGGCATATAAACAAAGTGCGGCCCTTCCACTAACGTTAGCCATGGAGCTAGCGCTTGTGTGGGCTTGTCTTTGCACTATTCTCATCGGCAGCCGTCGAGGCACGGAAGCTCATGGTCGTGATCTCGTATGACGTCCAAATGGAAGGTAGAGTCTCCTCCTGCGGCGTTGGTTCAAGGTCCTATGGTGGTGTAGACATGAGCTCCAGCTCAGCAAAGGGAGTGGCAAGGCGGATGGACTCCAACCACTAAAGTGCAAGATGGATAAACGGATTAAGCGGAAGAGAATACATGTATTTGTTTTCCTCCAATATCTTAGATATAGTGAAGCTGAATAAAGACTAATGAGGAAAGAAAATCTGAAAACATATCAGACTCGCTTCACATCCTAAGACAGTGGAGTATATATAGGCAAATTCTATGCATCTCATGTATTATTTGTTACTATAGGTCTTTTTAAGAAAAAATTAAAATAAATATATAGTAAGCTTGGGATATGCGTTGAGCAAAGTCATCCAAAAAATGTACATTGTGTCTTCTCAATCACAATTCACGTGTGATTGGACTACATTGGTTTGCAAATAGCTGAAGAGTATGCTATTTTGAATGATCCAAAGCTAATCTCAATCACAATTCACCTGTGATATAGTAGTTTTGAATGATCCAAAGTAACCAATTTATTCCAAGTAGCTGAAGAGTATGCTGCATGGTGTTGGGTATTAGTGTACTTATAGTGTGGTAAAAGTGTGATGGCCACAAAGTGAGAACTGGACGTAGCTAGATGCGATGGAAGAAGCAGTCCCTGATACCATATCTATATCTATACCACTATTGTAGGAATAACTTTGAATATCGGTCGTTGGATGAAGTCGATCCAATGGTTGAGATGTGGCAAATCCGAGTAGTCTTGGCCGTTGGATATTCTCTCTATCACATTAGATTTTGCCACGTGTACCAAACCAGAAGGTTCCACACTTCTGCTTATTCACAAACCTGTAAACAACGATACTTCTCCTTCTTTCTAGACTCTGCCATATTTTAATTCTTCAAGTATTTCTCTGTTAAAAAATAACCAATCATGTTTGCTTCACATACACTTCTCATTTGTTCTAGAAACTTCCATAGTTAATTTTTTTCATGTGCTTTTCTTTGAATTGATATCTATTTTTATTATATTTTGTTCTGTTTTGATTCAAAGCTAATACAACATCTTCCCAAAGTCCGACTTTCTTTGCAATTGATTACTCAACTGTTTTTATGTATTTCACATAAGTTTTCATCAAATATTATGTCGTTGTAGTTTTATTTTGAATGAGATGGGTGATGATCTTAAATTTTATTTTGTGATTCTAAATGTATATGTTTGCTTATTATAATATGGTATAATGATATCTGGTCACACTTCACTCTCACGTGCAAGGCACGTGTAACTTACTAGTAAAAAGAGGTTGGAGCGTATACAACTTGCAGGGACATGTGCGGGCTTGATCTTGCATTAGCTATATAGATTTACATCAATCTAAGTACCAGAATCATACTGGTACAACAAACACTATATATGCTCACGGGCCCGCTACCTATCATAACAAAATATTTAACATATCCTATATGCTCACGGACCCGCTACCTATCATAACACAATATTTAACATATCCTATATGCACTCTTCTCATTGGCGCAGAAGGTCATGTTTCCGCATGGCATCCAAACGCCAGGAACAACCTCGATGGCATGCTCATCGCGGCAAGGTGAGCTCTGGGCTGCCCTTTTTCATTTTCCTAGTCAAAATTATGCACATGTCTTTTTTCTTAGAACTGCAAATTACAAGTTGATAGAACATAAATTTCAAAAGAAAAGTCGATAGAACATAATGTATCAAGTACAGATAGAAATGATTCATTAGCTCTTTATAAGCACTTGCTTTTATAATTCTCTCCTCTTACATATAAATTGTCATAAATGACGCGGACTTTTATGTCTGGTATTACATATAGACGTCACAAATTCTAGACAAGTACTTATTACATATAGATGTCATAGAGTATTACAAGTCATCATCCACCTCAAAAGGCTCAATTGGGTACACTGTGTTCTTCAATATTCCGCATAACCCATCGGGCGATTTGTGCCCTTGCCCGCGCTCCAATCTGTAGTAGCCCACCTCCCCGCGCTGGACTCCCCACGAGTTCTTGAGAATCCAATACTTTGGAGTATTGATCCTTCCTCTGTATGGATCAAACCCGCGCGTCGTCTCATATCCTACCACGAGGACTTGGTGGTCAGGGTTACTCCCACAGGGCCCTCTAAAAACTTGTCCGGCTATGTAACTTTCTTCCCAACTTCTGGTATCAAACGGCCACAGCCTGCAGAAGCCTGCAGAAGGGCCGTTTCTAGAATCAGCCTGGGCTCTAATTTGTGATTGCAAGGTAGTATGGTGGTATAGACATGACATCCCGTTTGGTAAAGGGAGTGGCGGGGTAGACGGGACAGATGAAGGGTACATGTATTTGTTTTTATCCAATATTTCAGATATAGTGAAGCTAGATAAAGACCAAAGAGATAAACAAATTTGATTACATATCACACTCTCTTTGCAACTTAAGACAATTGGAGTATATATAGGGGATTTCTATGCATCTCTTATATTTGTTAGCTCTTTCTAGAATAAATAAATAAACTATGAGCATGAGATATGCATTGAGCAGGTCATTCAAAATTTGTCTATCACGTCTTATTAACCAGATGTGATTGGATCGGACTACAAAATCGTGTGACCATCATATATGTTCATGCCTAGTTTATGATCTTGTGCCAGAAAATAAGTGAAGGGAAATAATGTGTTTTTTTGTTTGATTTTTGCAAAGGAGGTTGAAACCCTCGGCCTCTGCATCCAGTCATCTTCGTTTTATTATTTAACAAATGTTGACAAAACAAATACATAGGTCAATCGAAAACCTTCATGACGATCTCCGCGAACCCTATAAGTTTGACGATGTGACCTGACCTCACATCAACCCACAACATGTAATTAGGTGGCCTCACCAAGAAAACCAAGGGCTAGCCGAGAGCATCAACCGGTTTATCAGGCCATTCGCATGCACCACATGCGCACGCTTTAAATTTGCAGCCATCATTTTCTGGTGTTCCACCTTCAGGATGGATCAACACATTCACCATGCCAGGTCTTTCTGTCGTGGACTTCATTATGACACCATAGAATGTCACCATCAACATATGTTAAACGTAATTGTTTGAGTACAGAATCAATTTTCTTACCAAGTAAACGTAATACAACACTAGCACAGAACATCTACAACATTTTAATGCATCAACCATGTTACAGAACCACTGTTGTCCCTGTCTCGACGTCGAGTGCTTTCCAACGACAGTGATGATCAACGACGGCGACGATCTTGTACACAATCAGGCACTAGCTTCCGGAAAGATTTAATTCCAACAACCACCAGCTCTGGGTGTCGACCTTAACACCATCCCATCAATCAGGTATGTTCGACAAAGCAATTCTCAGTTCAAAGCATTTCATCTGCTGCTGACCCAGCCAACAGGATTTTTGCAAGGTTTTACCTGCAGTTCCGCCCACTCCCATCAATCAATGACCTTCCGTCCAGGGCAAATGCAGATGGATGGAGTTGCGATGATGGCCTCTTCGAGACACACGGCGACCTTTGTATCTACTCGAGCTCTCCTGCTGCGTGTGGCTCTCAGCGCGCTACAACCACGCGCAAATTTGAGCCTGTCTGCGTGCACGGCCTGTTGGATCTTCCAGTCTCCCTTCATTAGATCCAGACAGACAAACAATACAAAGATTGCGGTAAAATTGATCCACAATTGCAGCAAAAAAACTTTGAGTATTTTTTTTCTTTATTTTTTAGCACCATTGCAGTAGGACTTATTATGTTAATGTGTTACATCAGTCCAAGTCCATTCATCATGAAAGTTGTGCAAAACATGGAAACCGACTTAGTTTTTAGAACGAAGGCTCAAGACGAACTCATGGTGGCCCGGTCGAGCTTGGGAGCATCAACAGAGCTCACATATGTTTGCTTCCCAACTTTGACGGCATCCCTATCGGCCTACCCTTGGTGAGTTTCCTCTGATGTCACTCCCAAATTGTCCAATGAGGCTTATTTGCAAAGCTCCCACGTTAGGGATCAAGACAATCAACGTGCAGGTTTGGTCTCTCATGCAGGTCTTCTGGATTAATTGCAGTAAAGAGCATCACTGAGAACTTCGTACTCGCGACAGAAGTTCTGCAAAAGTTATTTGCGAGGAAGGCACCCACTATTGTCTTGAAAATTGGATTGACAAAGGTGTTTCATTCAATCAACTCGCAAGATCTGCAATGGATCACGGTTGGAGGCAATTTTTGCCTTGTCCAAGTTCGCAAATATGCATAGTAGGGTGTCGGGGCATTGGATTGACTACAAGTGTGGCCTCCGGGAGGGAGACCACCTCTCGTTGTATATGCTTATCTATGTGGCAGATGTGTTGTAGCTGCTGGTCAAACAAGATCGGGAGCTCACTAACCCTGTGTTGATTATGTCGGCCCCTTGCCCGGTGTTGCAGCATGTCGATGAGACTTTGATCTTGGTTTGGGTTAGCGATCAACGTGCTACCTCTCCCAACATATCATGGCCTCCATCATAAATCCATATCCATGAGCATTCGTGTGGGAACTTTGATTCCGATGGCCCCATCAGGCCGCACCTCCGAGTGTTGTTTTCAAATGCTATCGATTTGGGTGCGAGGGTCTTCTTTATCATGAATGTTGGGTTCATGCTGCGCTGGTACAACGGCAGACAAGCGTCAAGGAGCGTGACCTCGCCTCTCTTATGGCGGCCCTAAACGGGTTCGAGGTACAACCTCATCACAAATCTTGGACGCTCTCCAGGTGTGGGCAACCCGACGGGACGCTGGACTCCAACATAAGAAAATAAAGGTTGGGTAAGCTACGTATTAAACTTCAAAAATATATTGAACTGTATTGAGCCTATCTTTAATTCTCATAATGTAGATTCACCACTGCAAACTGGCATGAACCGCTAATAAAAAGAGGCATGAAGAGAGAACATGCATCTTACACTACCCTCACTCAAAATGCTTGCACGTGTCACCTCAGTACGAACGCATACATTACTGTTTTTTAAGGGGAAATGCATGCATTATTCTAAGCAGAAAACAAACTACGTTACATCGATGAGATTAGCAAAGCCTAACACTCTGTTCAGGAGACGACATAGCTATGATATAGGATGGACGACGTACGCCTACGGTCCTGGCTACAACAGCGATATGTGCAGAATGTCCAAATATCGCATGGAAACTTTCATGGAGAGTCGTTGTGGTCGGCCTCTTGGCTTGCAGTTCCATCATAAGTCCGGGAATCTATAAATAGCCGATGCGTAGAAGGGGCTCATGGTGGTTGGGCCTGGTGGCGGGGAGGCCAAGGTATTGGCCAACGAGCTTGACGGAATACCTTTTCGCTTCACCAACGGTGTTGACGTAAAGTCTATTTCATGGATTGGGACAAATGTCAGGTGGGAAAAGATACATTTATTTGTTTCCCTCCAATATTTTAGATATACTAAAGCTAGATTAAGAGTGAAGAAAATCTGAATGCATACTTTTGACGTTCTAAGAGGCTAAGGTATATATAGGATTTCTATGCATCTCATGTCTTTGTTAGCTTCTGATCATGGGATATGTGTTGCCAATACATTCAAGAATTGCATTTCATTATCATCCGTTTTTTTATCACGTGACTAGACTATCGAATCATGCCTTTTGAATCATGTGATTGTCTATATCATGCCTTTACAATCCTGTGATTGGAGTACAAAATCATGAGTAATTTTGCTGTTCATGCATCATGATACAGGGGAGGAGGTGTATCATTTGGATGATCCAACGGTTCAAATTGCATGGGGTTTACTTAAGCCCAAGGGCATACTGTATCATGATAAAACAAATACTTAAGCCCAAGGGCATAACGGTTAAAGAAAACAAATATCATCCAAAAAAAATCGATACAAAGGGTAATATCATCCAAAATTTATCGAATAGGCCCCTCGGGTCTCCACATGATACATGTGATGTCATCGTATCATATTCGGATCTAGACCGTCGTCCAATCTGATCCGATGGACGGTTCATATTCACTTGATGCTCCGCAAAGAGACTCAGTATCATATCATATGACCATCCTACTTGCATGTTTCAGTTTATGTACCCTTGTGAAAAGAAAGTGAAGAGAAATATTGTGTTTTGTTTGAAGTGAACTCGCATCGAAAGAATGACCAGAAGATTTTGGATTAGTCTGTAGATGAGCCGAAATTGCATTTGCAAATAGGTTGCTCTTGAATTTACCGGAGTGACCAACTTCATATAGTACGACTTATTATGCATATTGTGATTGTTATGTTCATACATACCATGGCTCCAAGTTCACTGCATCATGAAAACTGTGTGAAATGTTTTTCAAAAAAATTTGTGTGAAATGTGAGAGCTGACTCATTGTTTAGAACAAAAGCTCAAGACGAGTTCATGATGGCTCGGCACAGCTTGAGAGCATCAACATAGCCCCCGTCGCTTTGGTCCTCTTCTGGCAGCATCCCTAATAACCCCGGTGGGTCTTGTCCGGTGTCACTCCATATTTGTCCAATGAAGCACCAAGGCTCCATCTGCAAATACGGTCTCTTGTTGTTGCGGAGCAGTATGGATTTATTGCAGTAGGAGTTGTTAGACTTAATCTTGACCATGTGTCATGTACGTGCATGTGTGCACCTGTGCTTCGGTCTAAGGATATTAGCTGCATGCAAGTAGTTAGCTAATCTAACGTGAGGCTGGCCGTTGAGAGAAAGTTGTTCATGCGCTGAAGGCGCTGCATGCAGATTGTGGCCGGGTCGTGCGTGGCGAGTGGAGCGGCCGGCCTGTATGTGTGCGTACGGCTGCCAATATAAAGCCATGTTCATTAGTTGTGTCAAGTGAGGGAATAGCTAGAGAAGAGGATGTAGTCTCGGTTGCCGTGGTGTGTGCCCGGATTGCAGGAGAGCTCCTCTGATAGTGTGTATCTTCTCCATGTATATGTGTGGCTCGTTGTGAGAAATAAAACCAAGATACAGGCGTATGTGCGCCGCGGCGTTTGTCGCCGAAAGAATTTGTGGTGTCTCCTTCGTCTATCTCTGTCCGGCGTTAGGCGCGCCGAGAAGCTGCTCGGCATATTTTGAAGCTCTTTATCATTTC
Source organism: Bromus sterilis (assembly GCA_950022295.1). Classification (NCBI taxonomy): domain Eukaryota; kingdom Viridiplantae; phylum Streptophyta; class Magnoliopsida; order Poales; family Poaceae; genus Bromus; species Bromus sterilis. Next base: position 296,722,599 of record OX465601.1, on the reverse strand, counting down.
TATTATCATGTAACTACTGTTGGAGTTAAACCCGACTAATCTCCGATGGCAGGTGTGTGTCCGGTTCAGGGTTCTTGCATGTATCCGAGTACAGCTAGAGCTAGTCATCAAATAAGATTGGATAGCTAGCTTAGCTTGAGCTATTTATATGTCCGTACCCCGGCTTGTAAACTCACCCAAAATCAAAGCAATACAATACAAGATATAACTGCAGGTACGATACGTACATGTGGCTATCCATCGGACCAACGTGTTTGCCAGCGTTCGTGTTTTGCCAATCAAAAGAAATCGGCTGTTGTGTACGTGCGTGATACTAGCTACACTACGGCACATCACCGTCGGCATAGAGCCAAATGCCGTCGTCCTACGCCGAGGGCGTATCACCGTCGGCTTAGGTATTCCTCGGGTTAGCCTCCGATACCGTCGACGTAGAAATATACGCCGACGGCCAAGCCGTCGACGTATGCTAGGTGGGGTCCATACAGAGACTAACGGGCGTTTGGCCTGGTGGTCAGCTACGCCGATGGCTGTCGGCGTATATTTTATTTTTTTTATTTTATTTTTATTTTTATTTTTCCACAGTTTTCTTAATCTAAGATCATTATGGTTAATCTCAAGTCAAATTTACCTTCGTGGTAAAACTTCTCCAAGGGTCACCCATCCTCACACTACTCCAGCCCCAGCACGCTTAACTTTTCAGTTCCATTCAACACCTACCCCAACTCGCTTAACATACACTTGCTGATATATATATCATATCAATCCTATTAAACCTTGTTGATGTTTATGGTGTGATGAATTTTTGACAAAAAATTGAAACTTACCGATCGGTTACCTATTATATTTTAAATGTTTTTAAATTATTATTTGAAAAAATATATTTCTTTTAATTTTGAAAATACATTTTTCATTTTCCGAGTGACAAAAGTAGTGGTTTTTTGTGAAGATTCAACCAAATATTTTATGTAAACTTGAACCACTTTATTTTTTGTAAAATACTATACCATATTTTATTTACAATTGACCAAAGTTTCCATGTAATATGTTTTTTATATACCTTTTCTGAAAAAGACAAATTTCCGCAGAGTCAAATTTGAACTACATGTGCTTGATAGTTTGCTCTTTATTTTTGAAAAAATCATTTCTAGATACACAAGTAGTCATTTTATCAGGGATCCAACAAGACTTTTGTAAGATTCCACCCTATCTATTACCGGTCATGCCCTCTCTTTTGACCACTTTTTGAAATCGAAAAAAATAATTAAAAAAAAAAAATTTGTAAAACCTTCGCGTTGCATCCTAATTTATGTCTTAGTAACCATACAAAACAACAAACTTGGAATAAGGCAAATATCTTATAAAAGTCTTTTGAAAATGAGCTATCGAGTATGAAGATTTATGACTTTCAAGCCAAATGACCGATGTTATAGCTAGTTTCAAAGGATATTTTTTCCAAATGAACTCATAATTTGCACATGTATGTATATTATATTAGCCAACAAGTTTGCCAAAGGAAGTTTTTGTTTTCTTTGCACGAACAATCCATTTTTCATTTTCCGAGTGACAAAAGTAGGGGTTTTTTGTGAAGGATCTACCAAATATTTGATGTCAACTTGAACCACTTTATTTTTGTAAAATATTAGACCATGTTTTATTTACAAAATGACCAAAGTTTCCATGTAAAATGTTTTTTATATACCTCTTCTGAAAAAGACAAATTTCCGCAAATTCAGTTGGAACGTGGTCAAATTTGAACTACATGTGCTTGATAGTTTGCTCTTTATTTTTTGAAAAAATCATTTCTAGATACACAAGTAGTCATTTCATCAGGGATCCACCAAGACTTTTGTAAGATTCCACCACTATCTATTACCGGTCATGCCCTCTGTTTTGACCACTTTTTAAAATTGACAAAAATAATTCAAAAAAAATAAAATTTTGTTACTCACATGTTGGCATACAAGCCAGGACACTTACTAAATTAATTACTGGCCACCTTGATCACACTTAAACTAAAACTTACCTAGTTATAATTTGTATTGTTTGGATTATTCTAACACATTTCACCTGTTGTCCGCATATTTGCAACGTGTATATCACGCCATTGATGCTGCCGTCACACAAAAACCTTTAGTCTTTAGACAAGGATTCTTATCGTGTTCTCTTTTCTCTTTCCATTTTTTTCACAACGTTGCTACAAATCTCACTCACGGGTGTCCTGTTGCTAATCTACTTTGTCTAAACCAATCTCCAACTAGTCCTCGTACACAAACTCCTGCTACCATACGGCTAGCTTACCTCTAACCTGACTATTAATGCAAGTATGTACGAGACACAAACTCCATGGGTTGGAAGCCGACTCGAACAAGGCTCAAGTACTTAACCCACCTATGTATATAATGTTTGGATTATTCCAACAGAGTAGAAGAAAGTCATCCTCAGGTTCTGCTTTCTCCTTCCTCTATACATGTCCAACTCTCCATCGATATTTCCTACACCATCGAAGCTAGGAAAGGTCATCACGGCTCCCAATTCTAGTACTATGAGGACACTTCTTGCTATAAAGCAGGCTGACTTTTGATAGTGCGCAAACCAAAATAAGACATTGTTGGTACCTATCAGCTCATTTTCGACACACCTCCTTCACTCTCGGAATTTTGTTTTCCTCCAATATTTGAAATGGACTAAAGCTACATAAGTACAGATATCTGAACTCATATTCACTTGGACATTGTAAGGCATGGGTATATATAATACTTCTAGACATCTCTAGTATTTGTTAGCTCTTTTTAGGAAGACAGAGAAAAAAGGCCGAGCATGCTATATGTGTCCAGTGAGCCATTCAGGAAGTAAACTGCAAAATGATGTGACCATTCTACATGGATGCTTAATTTCCAATTTCTTGCAGACTCAAAATGAACGAAAAGACATTATTTGGTTGGAGGGCACTCATATCAAAGGAATGGAGAGAAGATCCAAAATGAGTGACTGCTTGAAGAACAATCGGATGAACAAACAGGTCAATCTAGAATGATCTAGTCATCTAGAGTAACCAACCTTCATGTAGTAGAACTTAATATGCCTGCTATGTTAGTTTTGCCCATACTTACCAGCACAGGACTGAGAAATAAAAACAGAGAGTTTTTCATGTCCATTGCTTGCATCATGAAAGATGGATGAAATGGAAATTGATTGATTTAAGTTAACTTTTCTGCTCCCTATCAACACTACAGGATACACCGAGTGTTGCACCCGGCGTCGCAGCGACGACTTAATTTAGATCGCCTTTGTGTAATAAGACGGGAGTTTTTTTACGGTCACACCATTTATTAGTAAGTCGAGGTGGAAAAAAATTCTTTGATGGTGGGAAGTTTCAGAATAAGTAGTTGAGCAAGGCAATGGCATGAGGAAGACTTAACTATAGTTAAGAAATGAACATCTGAACTAGTGCCAGTTGATTTACAAGTATTAGGAACATGTGTTTAAAGTACGGTCAAGTTGGTTGATTTGTCATGCCTTAAATCACAAAGTTGGATTATGTTTGAAAGACGCACAGAAGGGCTCGACGACACAGAAGAAGGATCACTACACATAAGAACAATATCACCAAAAGAGGTAACACTACTATCTACAACGCGTTCGAATTCTATTCATATTTCTTTCTTTTATGTGTCACGCACGATCCACAAGTTGTGTGCGCCATCCCACATATACTATGAGCCGAGGCGTTTGAATCCGAAACACGTAGAAAGACAAACACGATCGCAACATGAACTTGCACTTGTTACAACGACACTACAGAACATCTTCGGACTGAACAATACCGAGCTCACAAGATTATTGAAGCCAAACAAAACAAATACTCTTTGGGTCTCAACGGAGTGCATGCAAATGTGAGGATGCATGGTGTGTCGCACAGGCCAACTGCACGAACAGCATCACGGAGCTTGGGCAACCCCTTGGAGATATCCAAGCGGACCGTATTGGTGTTGATGGGCTGTATTGGCATATCAACAAAGTGCGGCGCTTCGACCGCTTTAGCCATGAACCTGGCGCTTCTGTGTCCCTGTCTTGGCGCTAATCTCATCGGCAGCCGCCGAGGCACGGATGGTCATGACCGTGATCTCGTATGACGTCCAAATCGGAGGTGGTGTCTCCTCCTGCATCGTTGGTTCAAGGTCCTATGGTGGTATAGACATGAGCTCCCGCTCAGCAAAGGGAGTGGAAGGGCGGATGGACTCCCACCGCTGAAGAGCAAGATGGATAAACGGATTAAGCGGAAGAGAATACATGTATTGGTTTTCCTCCAATATTTTAGATATAGTGAAGCTGACTAAGGACTAACGAGGAAAGAAAAACTGAAAACATATTAGACTCGCTTCACATCCTAAGACGGTGGGGAGTATATATAGGCAAATTCTATGCATCTCATGTACTATTTGTTACTATAGGTCTTTTTAACAATAAATTAAAATAAATAAATAGTAAGCTTGGGATATGCGTTGAGCAAGTCATCCAAAAAATGTACATTGTGTCTTCTCAATCACAATTTACATGTGATTGGATGGACTACAGAATCGCGTGACCATTCTATGTGGCATGTTTAGTGTATGATCCCCTGCAAATTGTTGGAACCGCAATCCCCTCTCTCTCTCTCTCTCTCAGGGACGGAGGTAGAAGAAAACACTCAGAAGAATTTTCCTTGGCGCACGTACGCCCCGCCGCAGGAACGGCGATCTTTTTCTTGAGCACAAACTCAACACAGGCACTTGGTTACAACAGCCACCGCACGGTTATATACCCCAAGCCAGCGCCCTGGGCACGCACCCACGCCTCCACTCGCCGATCGTGTCCACGTTCCGCCCGCTATGCCCACGCGCACGACTTGCGGTGAGCTCCAACAGAACATACACGATCGCCCCGTGCGGCTGGCTAACAACCTACGCCTACACACACGCACATGCCATACACAAGTCGGACCATGCCTAGACTAAGGCCATACTATGCCCAGACACAAGGCCAAACAATGCCCAGATAATGGTTCGGCTCGGCGACACCGGCGCGCGCACGCACACGCAGCCGACGCAGTCACCATTACCAACACAAAAAACTAAGTGAAGGGAAATATTGTGTTTGGTTGGAGGGAACTTGTATTAAAATAACGGCCATAATTTTCCAAATGACCGAATAGTTGAGAAGCAAAAACAAATAATTTGAAACCAAGGCATAAGCATTGCCTCATCCATTAATTAACAGAGAGGGAAACATAGTTTCAAAATTACAAACCACCCTTACAACGGCATGAATGATTACTCGCGTAAAATTAGCGTCCCTAGCTTTTTAGCACCCGCGGTGACCCAAAGCTTCGCCTCCTCAATGATTGTATTGAGCACTATGTACTATTGACGGTGCAATTTTGTTTGGGAACACCCGCCCATTTCTCTCATACCATATTGTCCAAGAGACCAACATGGTTAGCATAGCCATATAGCCTTCTTGTACGGGACATTATTGTCGATCCTATTCGCGCACGACTTCATCGTCTCTTTGCCACGCCACGTGGAGGTGACGATATGCAGGTTGAGGTGGAGCTTTTCTTTGACCAAATGCCATACACGGATGGTAAAACGACATTTGTAAAATAGATGTGGCCCGGACTCCATCTCCCTCTTTCAAAGAGTACAAAGGACACAATTTTTCCACCCCATTTTGGCAAAACGGTTTGGGGTCTAAATCCTATCTTGAATGGCCAACCAACCAAAGAGCTTCACCTTCGGTGGTGCCCAATTCTTCCAAACCATTTGCTCCATGGGTGATAGCGTCATACCCAAAAATTACCCCACATAGGCGGAGACCGCCGTATAATTACCACTCAACGAGATCTTCCAAACAATGGCATCCTCAGTGTGCTCATCAAGATGAATCCCATTGACAAGATCCCGAAGCTCAAAGAATTGCCTAGAATGTTGGTCGAAACCACGCCGGGCGGTTTGTTCTTGAAAATCCAAGCACTCTCCTTAGTGGCCTCCCTCACTTTCCAATTTTACCTCGTGGACGCCTCAAAAATCAGATAGGCAATATCCTTGGGTTTCTGCCCTAGGGACTTATTATGTTAATGTGTTACATCAGTCCAAGTCCATTCATCATGAAAGTTGTGCAAAACATGGAAACCGACTCAGTTTTTAGAACGAAGGCTCAAGACGAACTCATGGTGGCCTGGTCGAGCTTGGGAGCATCAACAGAGCTCACATATGTTTGCTTCCCAACTTTGACGGCATCCCTATCGGCCTACCCCTGGTGAGTTTCCTCTGATGTCACTCCCAAACTGTCCAATGAGGCTTATTTGCAAAGCTCCCACGTTAGGGATCAAGACAATCAACGTGCAGGTTTGGTCTCTCATGCAGGTCTTCTGGATTAATTGCAGCAAAGAGCATCACTGAGAACTTCGTACTCGCGACAGAAGTTGTGCAAAAGTTATTTGCGAGGAAGGCACCCACTATTGTCTTGAAAATTGGATTGACAAAGGTGTTTCATTCAATCAACTCGCAAGATCTGCAATGGATCACGGTTGGAGGCAATTTTTGCCTCGTCCAAGTTCGCAAATATGCATAGTAGGGTGTCGGGGCATTGGATTGACTACAAGTGTGGGCTCCGGGAGGGAGACCACCTCTCGTTGTATATGCTTATCTATGTGGCAGATGTGTTGTAGCTGCCGGTCAAACAAGATCGGGAGCTCACTAACCCTGTGTTGATTACGTCGGCCCCTTGCCCGGTGTTGCAGCATGTCGATGAGACTTTGATCTTGGTTTGGGTTAGCGATCACAGTGCTACCTCTCCCAACATATCATGGGCTCCATCATAAATCCATATCCATGAGCATTCGTGTGGGAACTTTGATTCCGATGGCCCCATCAGGCCGCACCTCCGAGCGTTGTTTTCAAATGCTATCGATTTGGGTGCGAGGGTCTTCTTTATCATGAATGTTGGGTTCATGCTGCGCTGGTACAACGGCAGACAAGCGTCGAGGAGCGTGACCTCGCCTCTCTTATGGCGGCCCTAAACGGGTTCGCGGTACAACCTCATCACAAATCTTGGACGCTCTCCAGGTGTGGGCAACCCGACGGGACGCTGGACTCCAACATAAGAAAATAAAGGTTGGGTAAGCTACGTATTAAACTTCAAAAATATATTGAACTGTATTGAGCCTATCTTTAATTCTCATAATGTAGATTCACCACTGCAAACCGGCATGAACCGCTAATAAAAAGAGGCATGACGAGAGAACGTGCATCTTACACTACCCTCACTCAAAATGCTTGCACGTGTCACATCAGTACGAACGCATACATTACTGTTTTTTAAGGGGAAATGCATGCATTATTCTAAGCAGAAAACAAACTACGTTACATCGATGAGATTAGAAAAGCCTAACACTCTGTTCAGGAGACGACATAGCTATGATATAGGATGGACGACGTACGCCTACGGTCCTGGCTAAAACAGCGATATGTGCAGAATGTCCAAATATCGCATGGAAACTTTCATGGAGAGTCGTTGTGGTCGGCCTCTTGGCTTGCAGTTCCATCATAAGTCCGGGAATCTATACATAGCCGATGCGTAGAAGGGGCTCATGGTGGTTGGGCCTGGAGGCGGGGAGGCCAAGGTATTGGCCAACGAGCTTGACGGAATACCTTTTCGCTTCACCAACGGTGTTGACGTAAAGTCTATTTCATGGATTGGGACAAATGTCAGGTGGGAAAAGATACATTTATTTGTTTCCCTCCAATATTTTAGATATACTAAAGCTAGATTAAGAGTGAAGAAAATCTGAATGCATACTTTTGACGTTCTAAGAGGCTAAGGTATATATAGGATTTCTATGCATCTCATGTCTTTGTTAGCTTCTGATCATGGGATATGTGTTGCCAATACATTCAAGAATTGCATTTCATTATCATCCGTTTTTTTATCACGTGACTAGACTATCGAATCATGCCTTTTGAATCATGTGATTGTCTATATCATGCCTTTACAATCATGTGATTGGAGTACAAAATCATGAGTAATTTTGCGGTTCATGCATCATGATACAGGGGGGGAGGTGTATCATTTGGAGGATCCAACGGTTCAAATTGCATGGGGTTTACTTAAGCCCAAGGGCATACTGTATCATGATAAAACAAATACTTAAGCCCAAGGGCATAACGGTTAAAGAAAACAAATATCATCCAAAAAAAATCGATACAAAGGGTAATATCATCCAAAATTTATCGAATAGGCCCCTCGGGTCTCCACATGATACATGTGATGTCATCGTATCATATTCGGATCTAGACCGTCGTCCAATCTGATCCGATGGACGGTTCATATTCACTTGATGCTCCGCAAAGAGACTCAGTATCATATCATATGACCATCCTACTTGCATGTTTCAGTTTATGTACCCTTGTGAAAAGAAAGTGAAGAGAAATATTGTGTTTTGTTTGAAGTGAACTCGCATCGAAAGAATGACCAGAAGATTTTGGATTAGTCTGTAGATGAGCCGAAATTGCATTTGCAAATAGGTTGCTCTTGAATTTACCGGAGTGACCAACTTCATATAGTACGACTTATTATGCATATTGTGATTGTTATGTTCATACATACCATGGCTCCAAGTTCACTGCATGATGAAAACTGTGTGAAATGTTTTTCAAAAAAATTTGTGTGAAATGTGAGAGCTGACTCATTGTTTAGAACAAAAGCTCAAGACGAGTTCATGATGGCTCGGCACAGCTTGAGAGCATCAACATAGCCCCCGTCGCTTTGGTCCTCTTTCTGGCAGCATCCCTAATAACCCCGGTGGGTCTTGTCCGGTGTCACTCCATATTTGTCCAATGAAGCACCAAGGCTCCATCTGAAAATACGGTCTCTTGTTGTTGCGGAGCAGTATGGATTTATTGCAGTAGGAGTTGTTAGACTTAATCTTGACCATGTGTCATGTACGTGCATGTGTGCACCTGTGCTTCGGTCTGAGGATATTAGCTGCATGCAAGTAGTTAGCTACTCTAACGTGAGGCTGGCCGTTGAGAGAAAGTTGTTCATGCGCTGAAGGCGCTGCATGCAGATTGTGGCCGGGTCGTGCGTGGCGAGTGGAGCGGCCGGCCTGTATGTGTGCGTACGGCTGCCAATATAAAGCCATGTTCATTAGTTGTGTCAAGTGAGGGAATAGCCAGAGAAGAGGATGTAGTCTCGGTTGCCGTGGTGTGTGCCCGGATGGTTTTCCTCCAATATTTTAGATATAGTGAAGGTGAATAAGGACTAACGAGGAAAGAAAAACTGAAAACATATTAGACTCGCTTCACATCCTAAGACAGTGGGGAGTATATATAGGCAAATTCTATGCATCTCATGTACTATTTGCTACTATAGGTCTTTTTAACAATAAATTAAAATAAATAAATAGTAAGCTTGGGATATGCGTTGAGCAAGTCATCCAAAAAATGTACATTGTGTCTTCTCAATCACAATTCACATGTGATTGGATCGACTACAGAATCGCGTGACCATTCTATGTGGCATGTTTAGTGTATGATCCCCTGCAAATTGTTGGAACCGCAATCCCCTCTCTCTCTCTCTCTCTCTCAGGGACGGAGGTAGAAGAAAACACTCAGAAGAATTTTCCTTGGCGCACGTACGCCCCGCCGCAGCAACGGCGATCTTTTTCTTGAGCACAAACTCAACACAGGCACTTGGTTACAACAGCCACCGCACGGTTATATACCCCGAGCCAGCGCGCTGGGCACGCACCCACGCCTCCACTCGCCGATCGTGTCCACGTTCCGCCCGCTATGCCCGCGCCCACGACGCGCTCCCACGCGCACGACTTGCGGTGAGCTCCAACAGAACATACACGATCGCCCCGTGCGGCTGGCTAACAACCTACGCCTACACACACGCACTTGCCATACACAAGTCGGACCATGCCTAGACTAAGGCCATACTATGCCCAGACACAAGGCCAAACAATGCCCAGATAATGGTTCGGCTCGGCGACACCGGCGCGCGCACGCACACGCAGCCGACGCAGTCACCATTACCAACACAAAAAACTAAGTGAAGGGAAATATTGTGTTTGGTTGGAGGGAACTTGTATTAAAATAGCGGCCATAATTTTCCAAATGACCGAATAGTTGAGAAGCAAAAACAAATAATTTGAAACCAAGGCATAAGCATTGCCTCATCCATTAATTAACAGAGAGGGAAACATAGTTTCAAAATTACAAACCACCCTTACAACGGCATGAATGATTACTCGCGTACAATTAGCGTCCCTAGCTTTTTAGCACCCGCGGTGACCCAAAGCTTCGCCTCCTCAATGATTGTATTGAGCACTATGTACTGTTGACGGTGCAATTTTGTTTGGGAACACCCGCCCATTTCTCTCATACCATATTGTCCAAGAGACCAACATGGTTAGCATAGCCATATAGCCTTCTTGTACGGGACATTATTGTCGATCCTATTCGCGCACGACTTCATCGTCTCTTTGCCACGCCACGTGGAGGTGACGATATGCAGGTTGAGGTGGAGCTTTTCTTTGACCAAATGCCATACACGGATGGTAAAACGACATTTGTAAAATAGATGTGGCCCGGACTCCATCTCCCTCTTTCAAAGAGTACAAAGGACACAATTTTTCCACCCCATTTTGGCAAAACGGTTTGGGGTCTAAATCCTATCTTGAATGGCCAACCAACCAAAGAGCTTCACCTTCGGTGGTGCCCAATTCTTCCAAGCCATTTGCTCCATGGGTGATAGCGTCATACCCAAAAATTGCCCCACATAGGCGGAGACCGCCGTATAATTACCACTCAACGAGATCTTCCAAACAATGGCATCCTCAGTGTGCTCATCAAGATGAATCCCATTGACAAGATCCCGAAGCTCAAAGAATTGCCTAGAATGTTGGTCGAAACCACGACGGGCGGTTTGTTCTTGAAAATCCAAGCACTCTCCTTAGTGGCCTCCCTCACTTTCCAATTTTACCTCGTGGACGCCTAAAAAATCAGATAGGCAATATCCTTGGGTTTCTGCCCTAGGAGCCATGGAAAGCTCCAAAATGGCGCCTTAGCCCCATTCCCCAGGATGATGGAAGTTGGGGCATAAAATTAGTCTAAGTCATCCTTATCACATGGACTGTCCATTCCCACCCAAAGCTTGTTTGGCTCTTTCCATTCATATCAAAGCCATTGTAATGGCATGGCACGTGAGAATTCGTCGGTGTTAAGAATCCCTAGGCCACCAAACACTTTCGGGCGACAAACATTATCCCAATTCACCTTGCATTGGGCTCCGGTGGTCTTGTCCTTCGCCGACCAAAGGTAGGACCTCTCCAACTTGTTAATGTTTTGAAGGGTGCTTTTCGGGATGACTAGAGGGGTGATGAAGTACACCTCTTAGGAACACTAGTAGAAAACATGGCTTTGGTTCAGGCCTCTCCAGCCCATTAGTCCCGGTTGCGCCCCACATGGAGCACCATCTGTCTCGGTTCATGGGCAAACCAGGACTAAAGATTTTGGGCATTAGTTACGACCCTTTAGTCCCTATTCCGGAACCGGGACAAATGGGCCTCTGAAACCGGAACAAATGGGACTTTTTCTACCAGTGATCCATATACACACCAACGTCCATTATACATATATATATAAAAAATCTTGCGAGTACGATCATTAGCTCCGTGAAGCTCTACATAATCATGGGGTAATCTCAGTTGTCAACTTAACCACCACTAAGATACATAGTACTTATTATTACATAATCATGGAGGAGGAAGGAGAAGAGGAGGGGCAAGGCGGCCATCTTCTTCTTGAGTCAGGTACTCAGGTCAAGTGAGCTCTCTTGTTGTGTGTGGTGGTGTGGGCTTTCCCTGATGAGTGAGGCTGCATGGTGCTGGGTATTAGTGTACTTATAGTATGGTAAAAGTGCGTTGGCGACAAAGTGAGAACTGGACGTAGCTAGATGCGATGGAAGAAGCAGTCCCTGATACCATGTAAAAAGGAGGATCAAGCGTATACAACTTGCAGGGATATGTGTGGGCTTGATATGTCCTTAATTAGCTATATAGATCGAGATCAATCCTAACAAGCAGAATCATACCGGTACAATAAACACTATACATGCTCATAGGCCCGCTACCTATCATAAGACAATATTTAACGTATCTTATTTGCACTCTTCTCATTGGCGCAGAAGGTTATGTTTCCGCATGGTGTCCAAACGCCAGGAACAACCTCATTGGCATCCTCATCGCGGTGAGGTGAGCTCTGGGCTGCCCTTTTTTATTTTTTTAGTCAAAATTATACACCTGTCTTTTTTCTTAGAATTGCAATCTCTGCAAATTACAAGTCGATAGTACATAAATTTCAAAAAAAAAGTCCATTGAACATAATGTATTAAGGACAGACAGAAATGATTCATTAGCTTTATATAAGCACCTGCTTTTATAATTCTCTCTTCTTACATATAAATTGTCATAAATGACGCAGACCTTTATGTCTGGTATTACATATAGATGTCATAAATTCTAGACAAGTACTTATTACATATAGATGTCACAGAGTATTACTAGTCATCATCCACCTCAAAGGGCTCAATTGGGTACATTGTGTTCTTCAATATCCCGCATAACCCATCAGGCGATTTGTGCCCTTGCCCGCTCTCCAATCTTTAGTAGCCCCCCTCCCACCGCTAGACTCCCCCACGAGTTCTTGATAATCCAATACTTCAGAGTATTGATCCTTCCGCTATATGGATCAAACTTGCGCGTCGTCCCAAATCCTACCACGAGGACTTGGTGGTCAAGGTTATTCCTGCAGGGCCCTCAAAAACTTATCCTCCTATGTAATTTTCCACCCAACTTCTGGTATCAAACGGCCACCACCACAGGCTGTCGTGCAACAGCCTGCAGAAGGGCCGTTGCTAGAATCAGCCTAGGGCTCTAATTTGTGATTGCAAAGTAGTATGGTGGTATAGACATGACCTCCCGCTTGGTAAAGGTAGTTACGGGTTAGACGGGACAGATGAAGGGTACATGCATTTGTTTTTATCCAATATTTCTGATAAAGTGAAGCTGGATAAAGACTAAAGAGAGAAGCAAATTTGAGAACATATCACACTCGCTTTGCAACTTAAGACAATTGGAATATATATAGGGGACTTCTATGCATCTCTTGTATTTGTTAGCTGTTTCGAGAATAAATAAATATACTATGAGCATGAGATATGCGTTTAGCAGGTCATTACAAATTTGTCTATCATGTCTTGTTAACCAGATGTGATTGGATCGGACTACAAAATCGTGTGACTATCATATATGTTCATGCCTAGTTTATGATCTTGTGCCAGAAAATAAGTGAAGGGAAATATTGTGTATTTTTGTTTGATTTTTGAAAAGGAGGTTGAAAACCTCGGCCTCTGTATCCAGCCATCTTTGTTTTATTATTTAACAAATGCTGACAAAACAAATACATAGGTCAATCGAAAACCACCTTCATCACAATCTCCGCTAACCCTATAAGTTTGACGATGTGACCTGACCTCACATGAACACACAACATGTAATTAGGTGGCCTCACTAAGAAAAACAAGGGCTAGCCGAGAGCATCAACCGGTTTATCAGGCCATCTGCATGCATCACATGCGCACGCTTTAAATTTGCAGCCATCATTTTCTGGTGTTCCACCTTCAGGATGGATCAACACATTCACCATGACAGGTCTTTCTGCCGTGGACTTCGTCATGATACCAGAGAACGTCACCATCAACATGTGTTAAACGGAATTTTTTGGGTACAGAATCAATTTTCTTACCAAGTAAACGTAATACAACACTAGCACAGAACATCTAAAACATTTTAATACATCAACCATGTTACAGAACCACTGGTGGCCCTGTCCCGACGACTGTAATGATCAACGACGACGACGATCTTGTACACAATCCGGCACTAGCTTCCGGCAAGATTTAATTCCAACAACCACCATCTCTGGGTGTCGACCATAACACCATCCCATCAATCAGGTATGTTCCATGAGACAAAGCAATTCTCAGTTCAAAGCATTCCATCTGCTGCTGACCCAGCCAACAGGATTTTTGCAAGGTTTGCCCTGCAGTTCCACCCGCTCCCATCAATGAATGACCTTCCGTCCAGGTCAATTGCAGATGGATGGAGTTGCGACGACGGCCTCTTCGAGACACGGCGACCTTCGTATCTACTCGAGCTCTCCTGCTGCGTGTGGCTGTCAGCGCGCTACAACCACGCGCAAGTTTGAGCCAGTCGGCGTGCACGGCCTGTTGGATCTTCCAGTCCCCCTTCATTAGATCCAGACAGAGAAACACGACAAAGATTGCGCTAAAATTGATCCACAGTTGCAGCAAAAAAAACTTTGTGTATTTTTTGTTCTTAATTTTTTTAGCACCATTGTAGTAGGACTTATTATGTTAATATGTTACATCAGTCCAAGTCCATTTCATCATGAAAGTTGTGTGAAACATGGAAACCGGCTCAGTTTTCAGAACAAAGGATCAAGACGAGCTCATGATGGCTCGGTCGAGCTTGGGAGCATCAACAAAGCTCACATATGTGTGCTTCCCAACTCTGACAGCATCCCTATCAGCCTACCCCTGGTGAATTTCCTCTGATGTCACTCCCAAACTGTCCAATGAGGCTTATTTGCAAAGCTCCCACGTTAGGGATCAACGTGCAGGTTTGATCTCTCATTTTTTTTGGATAAAGGGCTTTATTACTCAAAAGGTTTAAGTAAGTACACCCGGCCTCTGCATAACTAAGATGCACACAGCCGCAAAGTCATCAAAAGGAAAAAGAAAACGAGCGTACGACAAGTTACAAATGTAAAGAACTATCGTCGCTCAAGGCAGCTCTATGCGTAGGTCACGCGGCCACCCATGTTGGATAAAAATATCCCTCGCCACCCCTTCCAGTCGTGCACACGCCTCCATAAAAAGGCTTCGATATTCCACCCGTTGTAAGATGGACCACGAACGGAGAATACCCGTGCATCGATAAAGAACCTGCAACCAAGTGAAATTTTTATCAGAAAAAATCTTGTCATTTCTACAAAGCCAGAGCGACCATATTACGGCGAGCGCTCCTATCCTCAGAATGGTTTTAAGTTTATTATCTATCCCGTTAAGCCAATTGCCAAAGATATTAGCAACGGATGTGGGTTGATATAAATTTGAAGCCATTTGGATAGCTGACCAAATAGAACGTGCAATCTTGCAAGTGAAGAAAAGGTGTTTTATTGTCTCATCATGAGCACATGAAACACATTTCTTACTCCCTTGCCAGTTGCGCCTGACAAGATTGTCTTTCGTTAGAATGACACCTTTTCGAAGATACCATGCAAAGACCTTAATCTTTAGAGGTATCTTCATTTTCCATATTTATAATTATTATCGACTGATATTTCAGGTTGGACAAGCGCCCTATACATAGAATCCACAGAAAATTTTCCATTCCTATTGAGATTCCATCGAAACTCATCATGTCCTTGTGTCAGTTGCACTAACGCTAACCGATCTAACAAGGCATTCCAAGACGCTAGTCTAGGACCGATTAAGTCTCTCCTGAATGCAACATTAGGAGGTGACTCTTGCATGACCGTGGCCAGCGTATCTCCCTTATGTCGCACAATGTTATATAGCGTCGGATATTGATCTCGGAGTGTGGCATTACCTAGCCATCTATCCTCATGCAGGTCTTTTGGATTAATTGCAGTAAAGAGCATCACTGAGAACTTCATACTCGTGATAGAAGTTGTGCAATAGTTATTTGCGAGGAAGGCACCCACTATTGTCTTGAAAATTAGATTGACAAAGGTGTTTCATTCAATCAACTCGCAAGATCTGCAATGGATCACGGTTGGAGGCAATTTTTGCCTCGTCGAAGTTCGCAAATATGCATAGTAGGGTGTCGGGGCATTGGATTGACTACAAGTGTGGGCTCCGGTAGGGAGTTGTAGCTGCTGATCAAACAAGACCCTGAGCTCACTCAGCCCCATATTGATTACGTGGAACCCTTGCCTGGTGTTGCAGTATATGGATGACGCTTTGATCTTGGTTTGGTTTAGCGTCTACAGTGCTACCTCTCCCAACATATTCTGGAACCCGGCTCCATCACAGTTCGATATCCTTGGTCCTACGTGTGGGCACTTTGATCCTGATGGCCTCATTAGGCCGCGTTCCCGGGCGTTGTTTTCGCATGCTATCGAGTTGGGTGCCATGGTCTTCTCTATCATGATTGTTGGGTTGACACTGCGCTGGTACAACGGCGGACAAGTGTCGAGGAGCGTGACCTCGCCTCTCTTATGGCGGCCCTGAACGGGTTCGAGCTACAACCTCATCACAAATCTTGGATGCTCTCCCGGTGTGGTCAACCCGACGGGACGCTGGACTCCACATAAGAAAATAAAGGTTGGGTAAGCTACGTATTAAGCTCCAAAAATATATTGAACTGTATTGAGCCTATCTTTAATTGTCATAATGTAGATTCTCCACTGCAAACCGGCATGAACCGCTAATAAAAAGAGGCATGACGAGAGAACGTGCATCTTACACTACCCTCACTCAAAATGCTTGCACGTGTCACATCAGTCCGAACGCATACATTACTGTTTTTAAGGGGAAATGCATGCATTATTCTAAGAAGAAAACAAACTACGTTACATCGATGAGATTAGCAAAGCCTACCACTATGTTCAGGAGACGACATAGCTATGATATAGGATGGACGACGTACGCCTACGGTCCTGGCTACAACAGCGATATGTGCAGAACGTCCAAATATCGCATGGAAACTTTCATGGACAGTCGTTGTGGTCGGCCTCTTGGCTTGCGGTTCCATCATAAGACCGGGAATCTATACATAGCCGATGCGTAGAAGGGGCTCATGGTGGTTGGGCCTGGTGGCGGGGAGGCCAAGGTATTGGCCAACGAGCTTGACGGAATACCTTTTCGCTTCACCAACGGTGTTGACGTAAAGTCTATTTCATGGATTGGGACAAATGTCAGGTGGGAAAAGATACATGTATTTGTTTTCCTCCAATATTTTAGATATACTAAAGCTAGATTAAGAGTGAAGAAACTCTGAATCCATATTTTTGACGTTCTAAGAGGCTAAGGTATATATAGGATTTCTATGCATCTCATGTCTTTGTTAGCTTCTGATCATGGGATATGTGTTTCCAATACATTCAAGAATTTCATTTCATTATCATGCGTTTTTTTATCACGTGACTAGACTATCGAATCATGCCTTTTGAATCATGTGATTGTCTATATCATGCCTTTTGAATCATGTGATTGGAGTACAAAATCATGAGGAATTTTGCGGTTCATGCATCATGATACAGGGGAGGAGGTGTATCATATTCGGATCTAGACCGTCGTCCAATCTGATCCGATGGACGGTTCATATTCACTTGATGCTCCGCAAAGAGACTCAGTATCATATCATATGACCATCCTACATGCATGTTTCAGTTTATGTACCCTTGTGAAAAGAAAGTGAAGCGAAATATTGTGTTTTGTTTGAAGTGAACTTGCATCGAAAGAATGACCACAAGTTTTTGGATTAGTTTGTAGATGAGCCGAAATTGCATTTGCAAATAGCTTGCTCTTGAATTTACTGGAGTGACCAACTTCGTATAGTACGACTTATTACGGAAATCTCAACGGCTTATAGGAGCGTATGCACCCACTAACTAGTAAAAGCAAAAAAAATAGTAAATTTTTTTGAAAAAATCTGAATTTTTGTGGAATGCAATATGCTCATGCGTGTGACATCCGTGCAAAATTTCATGGTATTTCGACATTCGATTTCCAAAAACCCATGACCATCTTGATTCTTGATGAATAGTGTCGTTTTCCAAAAACCCTCACAGTTCCAAAATTTGTCATTTTTTCCGAGGATTACTCGAATGTTCAAACTTCACGAATTTTGGCATGGACTTCGCACACATGACCATCTTGCGTCATACAAAAAATCCTAATTTTTTGGTTTTGTTTACTTTTTGAAATGATGTTCCTATTGCTAATGGGAGCAAATGCACCTATGACCAAAAAAACCGCGTCCGACTTATTATGCATATTGTGATTGTTATGTTCATACATACCATCGCTCCAAGTTCACTGCATCATGAAAACTGTGTGAAATGCTTTTCAAAAAAAGTTGTGTGAAATGTGAGAGCTGACTCATTTTTTAGAACGAAAGCTCAAGATGAGTTCATGATGGCTCGGCACAGCTTGAGAGCATCAACATAGGCCCCGTCGCTTTGATCCTCTTCTGGCAGCATCCCTAATAGCCCCGGTGGGTCTTGTCCGGTGTCACTCCATATTTGTCCAATGAAGCACCAAGGCTCCATCTGCAAATACGGTCTCTTGTTGTTGCGGACCAGTATGGATTTATTGCAGTAGGAGCTGTCGTGCATGTGTGCACCTGTGCTTCGGAGGCTATTAGCTACATGCAAGTAGTTAGCTAATCTAACGTCAGGCTGGCCGTTGAGAGAAAGTTGTGCATGCGCTGAAGGCGCTGCATGCAGATCTTGGCCGGGTCGTGCGTGGCGAGTGGAGCGGCCGGCCTATATGTGTGCGTACGGCTTACAATATAAAGCCATGTTCATTAGTTGTGTCAAGTGAGGGAATAGCCAGAGAAGAGGATGTAGTCTCGGTCGCCGTGGTGTGTGCCCTCTGATAGTGTGTATCTTCTCCATGTATATGTGTGACTCGTTGTGAGAAATAAAACCAAGATACAGGCGTATGTGCGCCGCGGCGTTTGTCGCCGAAAGAATTCGTGGTGTCTCCTTCGTCTATCTCTGTCCGGCGTTAGGCGCGCCGAGAAGCTGCTCGGCATATTTTGAAGCTCTTTATCATTTCTATTATCATGTAACTACTGTTGGAGTTAAACCCGACTAATCTCCGATGGCAGGTGTGTGTCCGGTTCAGGGTTCTTGCATGTATCCGAGTACAGCTAGAGCTAGTCATCAAATAAGATTGGATAGCTAGCTTAGCTTGAGCTATTTATATGTCCGTACCCCGGCTTGTAAACTCACCCAAAATCAAAGCAATACAAGATATAACTGCAGGTATGATACGTACCTGTGGCTATCCATCGGACCAGCGTGTCTGCCTGCGTTCGTCTTTTGCCAATCAAAAGAAATCGGCTGTTGTGTACATGCGTGATACTAGCTAGTTTGAGCAAATCAATCAGGATCAACTTCTTGTGATGCAGTGCACGCTGGTGTCGACACCGGATTGCATCGGCAAGGAGCGGGTTCAGTAGCCAGCATTGCGAGTCGTTCATTTCATCGTCGATCATCCCATCGTTGCCGGCCTCGAGAACTGGGCCAACAGGCAACAAGTACACTGCATACATAATATGCAAGCAGTAACCGTACACAGTTGAAAAAAACATTGATGGTAGAAGTTCCAGAATGATTAGTTGAGCAAGGGGAATGGCATGATGAATACTAAGTATAGGTATAGCTATGAAATGAACATATGAACTTGGGCCAGCTGATTTACATGTAGAGCATGCATTTGAAGTCCGATGGAGCTGGGTGATTTCATTGTGCCTTAGATCACAAAGCTGGAATCTGCCGATACACAAGGAAGAAGCAACACTAGTACACTACACATAAGAACAACATCACCATAGAGGCAACACTGTCTCCCACGCGTTCAACTTCCTTTCAGATTTATTTTCTTTTATTCAATGTCATTCCACTATCCTCACATTGTGTTAGAGAATCGACACGCAAATAACAATGAAGTAGAACGAAAAGCAACACAAGGGACACGCAGATTTAACGTGGAAAACCATTCCGCGAAGAAGGGAAAAACCACGGGCGCCAGCAAGCGAACTATTCCTTATTGTGGAGGTGTTACAAACGCCGAGGGATTTACAACTTGAGGAACTTTCCCGTGCGGCGGCTTACAAGGTATATTTATAGGCGGTAGGAGAGAGCTAGGCCAACACTGATCCGTACCGGCGACGGGCCTCCGCTCCGCTCCGTCAGAAGTTTCCTCTTAACTTCATGAATGAATTTGGATCAACTTCAAAAAACTCCACCTTGAGAAAAGTTCACCTTGTAGCATGAACGAGCAACTCCTTCCTGAACAAACAAAAGAAACACCTTCGGCGCCAAACAGCCACTAGGGCTAAGCAGTTATACCAACTAAGTCTGAGCAAAGCTCAAACTTAGCAACAGGAACAGGCTTTGTCATCATATCAGCAGGACTATTATGAGTACTAATCTTCCATACCTTTATCTCACCTTGAGCAACAACGTCTCGGATATAATGGTATTTGACATCAATGTGCTTGGTCCTCTCATGGAACATTTGATCCTTAGTTAAGTATATTGCACTTTGATTGTCACAAAACAGATTAATGCAACTAGTATCTCCACAAAGTTCAGCATATAAACCTTTCAACCAAACTGATTCCCTGCAAGCTTCAGCAATAGCAATGTATTCAGCTTCAGTACTGGATTGAGCAACAACTGGCTGCAATGTAGCCTTCCAACTCACGGCACATCCTCCAATGGTGAACACATAGCCGGTGAGGGATCTCCTCTTATCCAAATCACTCGAAGCAAAATCTGAATCCACTTAGCCAACGAGTCCCTCACCAGTCCTGCCAAACTTCAAATAAGCACCTGAAGTGCCACGAAGATTCCTGAAAATTCACTGAACAGCTTTCCAATGTTCTTTACCAGGATTAGCCATGAATCTACTAACCAAGCTCATAGCAAATGATAAATCAGGACGAGAGAAAACCATGTCACACATCAAAGAACCAACAACACTAGAATATGGAACTCTTGACATGTACTCAAAATCCTCATCAGTACTAGGACAGTCATTAGATGATAACTTAAAGTGAGGAGCAATGGGCGTGTTAACAGATTTAGCATCATGCATATTAAAGCGATGAAGGACTTTCTTAATGTAACTATGCTGGCTAAGAAATAGCAAACCAGGATCTCTGTCTCTGGAAATCTCCATACCCAAAATCTTCTTAGCAGCACCAAGATCCTTCATATCAAATTCACTGTTCAATTGTGCCTTCAAAGCATTAATCTCTTTCTTTCTCTTGGCAGAAATCAACATATCATCAACATATAACAACAAGTATATAGGCGATCCATCAACAAACTTGATATAAACACAACTATCAAAGTCAGATCTCTTGAAATCATTCAATATTATAAATGAATCAAACCTTTTATACCACTGTCTTGGAGACTGTTTCAAACCATATAGGGACTTCTTCAACTTGCACACAAAAGCTTCTTTAACAGGCTCTATGAAACCTTCAGGCTGCTCCATATATATTTCCTCATCAAGCTCTCCATGTAGAAAAGCAGTTTTCACATCTAACTGCTCAAGCTCAAGATTATGCATAGCAAAAATAGCAAAGAAAGTACGAATAGAACTATGCTTCACAACCGGAGAGAACACATCATTATAATCAACACCTGGAATTTGACTGAAGCCCTTTGCAACTAACCTTGCCTTATACCTTGGAGGTTCATTGGGAGATAAACCTTCCTTCCTTTTGAAGATCCATTTGCAGCGAACGACCTTCTTTTGTTTAGGCAAGCGCACAATATCCCATGTGCCATTTTTATCAAGTGACTGCATCTCTTCTTGCATAGCAGAAATCCACTTCTCGCGGTCACCCGAAATAACAGCCTCAGTGTACGTGGATGGCTCATGATTATTCTCCACCTATTCTGCACAACTAAAAGCATAATGAACAATGTCGCACTCCTCAACAAGACGTATGGGTGCGGCAGTGTTCGTCCTTGGTCTGTCAGCTGCAATAGTACGGATTTGCTGCAAAACAGGGGGTGAGTGTTGCACATCAATATCATCATGAACATCATTATCATGTGCAACATCATTATCAACAATTTCATTTTCGTCCTTATGAAGGAGCTCCAACTGAACACCAATCTCATGCTGCTCTTCTTCATCAGAAGAAACTGACAAAGTATCTGTGGAAGAACTGTCAACAAACATAACAGATTCATTGAAAACTACATTCCTGCTCACCATAACTTTCTTTATTTCAGGGGTCCATAACTTATATCCTTTTACTCCCGAACCATAACCAAGAAACACACACTTAACAGCTCTAGGTTCTAACTTTCCATTATCAACGTGAGCATATGCAGTGCAACCAAAAACTCTCAACTGTGAGTAATCAGCAGGCGTACCAGACCATACCTAAATGGGAGTTTTCTTATCAAGCGGAATGGATGGAGATCTATTGATCAAGTAGCAGGCGGTGGAGGTTTCTCGGCCCAACCAAGCCTACCGGCGATGGGCCTCCGCTCTGCTCCGTCAGAAGTTTCCTCTTAACTTCATGAATGAATTTGGATCAACTTCAACACATTGTGTGTGCCATCCCACATAATTCTGAGCCCAGGAGTTTGAATCTGAAATGCGAAGAAAGAGAAACTCGATCGCAACTTGAACCCGACACTAATGAACATCTTTCAAACTGAACAATGCTGAGCTGACATTGAAGCCAAACAAAACTGTCATGGAACAAAACATACTTATACTTTCTGTCTATCAAGGGAGTGCATGCAAATCGGAGGACACATGGCGATTCGCACACACCAGCCGCACGAATAGCATCACGGATCTTGGGCGGCGGCTTGGAGAGATCCATGCGGGTTACATTGGCTCTGTTGGCCTCGGTCGGCATATCAACAAAGTGGAGCTCATCCACTGATATTATTCGTGGACCTGGCATTTGCAGGATCCGTGTTTGCCTTTTGATTGTTTGCAACCGAGACGCAGAAGGTCGTGGTCGTGACCCTGTAAGGCATAGAAATGCAAGGAGAACCAAGATCGTTTGGTGGTGATCATCTCCGGTTCAGCAAAGGTAGTGGCGGGGCAGATGGACTCCCACCACTGAAGTGCAAGATGGACGAACTGATTAAGGGTGAGAGGGTACATTTAGTTGTTTTCCTCCAATATTTCAGATAGACTGCAGTTGGATAAAGACTAAAGAGGGAAGAAATTTGAGAACATTTCACACTTGCTTGGCATTCTACAACAATGGACTATATATAGGGGTCTTATCCATTGTATTTGTTAGCTCTTTCTAAAAAAATTTGTGAGCATTGAGCTACTCATTCAAAAACCGTCTATCATGAAGTTTTTGCCGTAATCCTCTCAACTTTTTAGCACATGCTATGTGGGTGAAATGATGATACCATGCCAAATTTCCACCTTTTTAGAGTTCATTTCTACTGCTTTTTCAATTTCAAGGTCATTTAGCGCAAAAACAATCATTAAATGCATGAAAAATAGCAAATCAAGTTAGAAAGGTTTGAAACTTCAGAATGTGGCTTTGAATGGTGCATAGTTAGTGCACAAAAAGTCTGGAGTTGAAATATTTTTAAAAAGGAATGCCTTGTAACAGATGAGTTTTCGTTCGAAACCCTCATAAAGAGTTAAACAGAATCTGGTTTTGATTAAAACACCTATTTAAAATATCCTAAAAATTCCCATATTGAACATACTGATAAAACATACTAATATTGAACAATAGGAAAAATAATCACTCAAAAATCTATTTTTAAACTAAAGTTATTCACAAATTAGTGATTCACACAAATTTCAAAAGCATTCAAGTTTAAACTATTTAAATTTGAAAACTACTGGGACTAACAGAATGTTTATAATTTTTTTGACCTAAAGAAAAAAGATTCATTCAAAAACTCTAAATGTTCTAAAATTTATTCAAAATCTTTAGTACCGGTTGGCGTCTCCAACCGGGACTAAAGGTCCTACCTTTAGTACCGGTGCAAAGCCATCAACCGGGACTAAAGGTTGCGACACCCTTTAGTCCCGGTTCGTGTCTGGAACCGGGACAAAAGGGTCCAGACGAACCGGGACCAATGCCCCTTGGGCGCACGAACCGGGACGTATGCCCCCATGGGTCCCGGTTCGTGACTGAACTGGGACTAATGGGATGACCAGACCCAAACCAAAGCCCTATTTTCTACTAGTGAGGCTCAGATCATATGAAAAATTGTCATAAATGTGTACTCCCTCCGTCCAAAAATAAGTATCACAAATTTATGTAGATATGGTGGGTCCTCTCGTTTGTAAGCGGCTTCCGGTGAAGGGTCCGGGGGGCCGTGGAAACCAGCAGACGAGGAGGATTCGAGACAGCCAGATCCCGTGGCGACGGTGGCGATCAGCAGTAGGCGGCTGTGATCCCACGGAGAAGGCGCGCGGAGATTCCGCAGCGGCAGTATCAGCAGCGTGCGGAGCAGATCCCGCGTCGGTGGCGGTCCGGGATCCGGTCAGGGCTGGGCGCAGGAGGACGACATGAGAGAGGCTCGACACGCCGGTAAGGGCTAGGGCGCCGACGAGTGTTGGGGCCCCGGGCACCCACATGTTCCCGGCAAGAAAGTAGATTTTGTAGGGATGAAGAAGAAGGGATAGAAGAGAGAGGATGACATGTGAACCTTTCCTTTATCTAATAATTGTGGTGAACGTCGTTTGTTTTAGTTTTGCATGTTTTAATTCAAACAATCAATGTTTTTTGAAAACTATCAATACAATAATGGTGGTCTTTTGAAAAAAAACACAATTATGATGGGTTTTTTTATTTAGGGTCCGCAATTATAGTTGTTTTTTTCATTTTAGTCCTTCTATGCATCTCGTGTCTTTGTTAGCTTATGAGCATGGGATACGTGTTGACAAGACATTCAAAAACTATTGTGTATCATGCCTTCTTAATCATGTAACTGGATTACAAAATCATATGATCATCCTAATTGCATGTACCCCACCGCCGATGAAGGAAAGGAGAAGGGAGCTCCGTTGCCCTCCGAACTAAAACTGGCAGGAATCTCCTCCGCCGCTGCATCGCAGGTCGCAGCGCGCACACAGACGGACGGATGGCCGGCCACGGGCTGACGGGCGGCCACTGCGTGACTACGGCGGCCGGCTGGGTGGCCATGGGTGACCTTGTATCACTGAAGAGTGAAATTCTGCAAGCAGTCAAGTGGGAGAAGATACATGTATTTGTTTTCCTCCAATATTTTAAATGGACTTAATTTGGGTAAAGAAGGGAGCAAATCTGAATTCATTTAACATTCATATTGACATCCCAAGAAGGTTGAGTATATATAGGACTTCTATGCATCTATTGTCTTTGATAGCTCACTTTAGAATGGGGAAATAAACTGCGGACATGAGATATGTGTTGAGCAAGTCATTCAAAAATGTTCATTTAATCAAGAAGTTGGACTACACAATCATGTGACCATCCTACTTGCATGTTTAGGTTAGCCTGCAACTTTCAAGTACAAGAACCTATTTTATGCAAGCTAGTTTTCTCCTATGTACCATCATGCCAAGTCCATTGCATCAAGAAAAGACTTGTGTTTTTCATTTTAGCTATCTTTTCGGCTCCCTTTCATGAACATCATATTATATGTGTGATGGTATTAAGCAAGGTATTTAGGAGCTGGTTATTATTTATCTATTATATGAGTACACTACGTCAATATAAGACCCAATAAATTTATACAAATGAGAAAATAAAATTCTAGGTTTTTGGAATCACTTGATTCTTCTTCATCTCCGTTTCATCTAGAAAAGGATACCAAGATCGAGGGCCAAAATAACACTATTAATCATTTTGTAAGAGCAAAGTTTGGCCCCGTGTATTTTGGATATTGTTGGACAAGACAGTAGAGGAACTAACAATGTTTTCTAGTATAAACTATTGAATAGGTTCCTGAAGGACAAGCTAGGTGATAAAGCTTCAGGTAAGGTTTTCAAGTTATCGAAGCATTACCCCTTCTAGCGAAGCTTAATCACGAAGGATGACCCCCAAAAATAAAGGTGTCCTGAAGCTCAACTCATTGAAGGAAATGAAGAAGTCGGCGCAAGACTTAGATGTTTTTGTGTAGTTCTTTTTCTGTTCTTTGAGTCATAGGACAAATCGTACTATCAAGAGGGGTCTTTAGTTTGTGGACACCGAAGTCATTGTTAAAATGCTCATCAGATCAAATCCAAACCAAGTGAGAAGCCTAAGCGAAGAAATCTCATGTGCACTGAGTTAAGCTTCAGTAGCAAAGACTTCGTTCTTTGGCTTCTGAAGCAGAACTAAGTTCGTGAGTCATCTTTACTTGTTCCGCAAGTAAAGTTGCGCAGTAATGACAAATCCGACCATTGTGGACACGTGTCAAGCTGTCACTTCGGGTCAATTTGGTCATTTCGCACCTCGGGATCGCCAACTATAAATACGCCGCCCCGTCCTCCATTTGCGGGTGGCTGCTGTGAGAATATTCCTGAGAGAGACTGAAGAGAACACCCCAATAACACCACCGAAGCAAAACCCAAAACCCAGATTACTGAAGCCTAAGTCCCATTGATCTGAGTAGATTCGAGATGACTTAGGTGAAAGCTTACTAGCCTTTTTATCTTGGAGAACTGCAATTCTCCTAAACGGTTAGAGTGTTGTTTTCAGAGAGCGAAGAGTAATTGTCGCCTCAAAGTCCAGTTTGTCAAAGGTTTCGATGATTTCCTAAATAATCGTCCACGAGTGAAGAACTGACCAAGCTCAAGGAGTTTGGTGCAGTGGAGGAACGGACGGAGCGAGATTTTCTCTAGGTGTTCAATCACCAGTCCCTCCAACCAGACGTAGCGCTTTGCAGAGCGTGAACTGGTAGAACAAACATCGCCGAGTCTCAGTTCGTTTTACTTCTAGCATTTACCTTCCGTATTGCATTTTCTTCACAGTTATGCTTCAATGTGTTTTGATTCACTGGATTTAGTTTCGCTTCCAGTTTTACTTCGCTGTTCCGCTTTACTTATGCTTCACTTCGTAGTTTCAGTCGAAAATTTTGAAGTGATCATTCACCCCCCTCCCCCTCTGATCACATACTTGGACTTTCAATTGGTATCAGAGCTAGTCACTCCCTACACTAGTAGAAAAAGGCCCATTTGTCCCGGTTCTAGAGGGCCTTCTGTTCCGTTTCTGGAACCGGGACTAAAGGGTCGTTACTAATGCCCAAAACCTTTAGTCCCGGTTCGCTTACGAACCGGTACAGATGGGCCTCCACGTGGCCTCTGCGGCTTGCCCGGGCAGGAGGGCCTTTTGTCACGGTTGGTAGCACCAACCGGGACCAAAATGCCTCCACACGTCAGCAGTTCCGTTCTGGGGTTTTGTTTTATTTCTAGAGGGGGGGATGGGGGTTTTGTAGGGTTAATTAATTTAGGGGTTTCATATATTGTAGCTAATAGAGAGAGGTGTCCTCTCTTATCTCCGTGCTTGGTCAACTCTACGTACTATACATATAGAGAGGACTCGACATGCTAGCTAGTAAGCAAATGAAGGAATTAAACCATTAAGTACAGAAGATCGTCATGAACATATACAGAGAGAAGTGAGATTGTTCGAACAACAAGTTTTCGTATATCTATCCGACGCTACTGACTACATATATACAATATAAGATCTCTTACAATACCCTAACATCTGAAATCAAGTTCCATATGGTATTCTCCCTCTTTCCTGATGACGTGTTCAAGAAAGAATCCCGCCAATTCCTCTTGAATTGCTATTATGCGATCTTGTGGTAGGAGTTCTTCCCGCAGCTCCCAAATCTAATTAGAAGAAGGGGGTCAATACATATATATGAATGAAACTCAACAAAAATGATGGTAATAAAATTAAATTGTGAATATTATTGCTTACGCACATCAAAATCTTTTCTAGAGTAGCCACCTTGCTTAGAGATCGTAGCGTTGTAGATTGACTCGCATACGTAGTATCCACAAAGATTAGTCCCTTCTTGCTGCCACAACCACTTTACGAGAAATAGAGGTCAATCAAACTGATAATCAAGCATTATATAAATGGTATTGATGAAACTAGCTAGAATCAAATTAATGGGATATGCGCGGAACTAGCCAGTAGTACTTACTTTCGGGCGTATAAATTCCAGCTCCTTCAGCAGTCCCGGAGATTTTCTGGTGAACGTTATCCAAACCCTGCCAGACATAGAAAATAATTATTACCTAATATCAGGAAATTAACAAAGTTTCCGAAATGCTGCGATAATGATCGATTGCACTTACTTCTTAAGCATTTCAGTGATGATCGCATACGTCTTGGGATCTTTTCGTCTTGAGTCTAACACGGTTACTAGTCCCTCCTCAAGCTTAATCTCTAGGAGAATAAAGTGGAAGCTGCGCACGCATGCATAACTCATCAATTACATTAATATAACCTCGAGTAAATAAAGGAAAACCGAATATGCATAGTATAACACTCACTCGAAGTTGTAAGGAAAGATTATTTTTTGTTTATTTTGATGTTGAAGCAACGATTGTAGAAAGTTGGCCTCGGCTTGTTTGGGATTATTTTCCATCTCCTATTCATCAAAGAGATTTAGGTTAATGAACCCAATATTATAGATTTTTCTTTGCTGGCACTCGACGATCTTCAATCTGCATGATATAGTTAATTATATATATGTACATGCAATGAAAGAGCTGAGCTATATATAGAGAGTTAATTAAAGAAGTAGTACTTATAGACAGTAGCAAGTGACGATTACTTTATCGATGGCCATTGCATTGTAAAGCTGGAATAACTCCTCAAATGGAACACACAACATGTCAATTCAACGGAGGTCGTGCTTCTCTTTAACCGTAAGCAACACATTATCCAACCCAGAGTTCTTGCAGGTGTCCATGTACCACTCATGGAATCTTCGCATCATCGTTGGTAGCAGTTGATCAGGTCTAACGAGAGGATACCCGTGCCGGAATTTGAGTTCGTCCACCCCGAGTCGATCAAATTGTATATCGTCTGCCCGGTAATCACCAGGATTGGTACCGGACACCATCCCGGCCGGCACATTTGCGACGACGATATCACTAGACATCTGCAGCGGGGGGCACAATTGTTTCGCCTTTTCGCCGAGCTGGGGAATTTTTTTCCCTCTTGCAATTTGTTGTTCTCTCCTTTGGTCAGCTGCAGTGCTTCCGGACCGGCGCGTTTCTTGCACTTTCTTTTTAAGAGCGCGGACATGGTTGTCATCCAGCGGAGCCGGTGCTGGTCACTTCAGGGCATCCAAAGTGCGCTTCAATTTCACCTCATCTATCTTCTCCTTCAGAGGTGGATTTTTCTTTTTAAAAAAGGCATCCACTTCGCCTTTAGAGATCTTCGCGCTTTCCTCATCGCTCCTCTCGTATGGTAACGACTCAAGAGGCTTGAGAGATGATGGACCGTATTGGAATCGTCTCCACCATTGGTTATACTGCTAGACGCCGGAGCGACGGCTTCTCTCTTCTGCTTTTGCTGACGAGGCGGACGAGGAGACGGGCTGCTCGGACGCGCCGACGCAGGCGGAGTAGGAGGCGGAGGAGGAGGAGGATGAGACGGGCTGCTCGGACGCGCCGATGCATGCGGAGAAGGAGGCGGAGGAGGAGGCGGGCCCTTACTCGCCGGAGGAGGAGGAGGCGTAGGTGCCGTCCAGTTCGGAAGCTTGATGAATTCCTTCGGCCATAGACATGAAGTCCTCAGAGCATTCTGAAGGAGATTTTCCCCTTCGCCGGTAGGGTAGTCAAGCTCGATCTCCTCATATCCCTCCATTATTTCATCGACCATCACAACAGCATAACCTTGTGGAATCGGAAGACAGTGAAAAGTTCCGTTGGGTCGAGGAGGTACAACATGGCCGATAGCCACCGTGGGTTTGAATTGCATCAATTGCTTCTTAAGGTGGCATTCTTGAGACTCCGTGATTTCATCCACGGGGTACCTGGAAGCCGTCAAATCAGGTTGCACAATGACCTCGGTGGAAGCCATGCTGCTTCTCCGCTGAGATGGAGGGGTAGCTTCTAGTGTAGCTTCGTCAGCTCGATGCCTCTCCTCTAGCGCTTGTACTCTTGCATGCAGGTTCTGTATTTCGCTTTGCTCCTGTTTCCTCTTCCTCTCCCTGCTTTTGTAACCGCCTGCGTCGGGAAACCCATGCTTCCACGGAAGGGAGCCTGCCGTGCCTCGTGTTCGTC
Source organism: Bromus sterilis (assembly GCA_950022295.1). NCBI lineage: Eukaryota > Viridiplantae > Streptophyta > Magnoliopsida > Poales > Poaceae > Bromus > Bromus sterilis. The sequence goes on along the minus strand of OX465601.1, from coordinate 296,692,470 downwards.
CTGGGTGCTCAGGATTCCCAAGGGCCATTGTGAGCTTGTCGTTCTCTCTGTCGGGACCGAACGTCCCTGCCTCCGTTTGGGCGATTAACTCCTCATGCTTGGTGATCGGTACTGTCAGTTGTTTGTTCGTCCAAAAGAACTTCCTTGTTTCAGGGTGCAAGGTTCCCCCAACCCCGAAGAACCAATTCCTTGCACGCTCTGGCCAGTTCAATGTCCTTGGTACGATCCCTTTGTCAAGAAGGTCCTTTTCAGCCTTCTCCCACAACAGTCGGGCTTTGTGGTAGCCACCTGACCCCGTGCAATGGTGATGCTTCTTCTTTGCAGCATTTAGTTTGTTTATCGCTGACATCTTCTTACTCTTCTCCGATGTCTTGTGGGCCACAAATGCGGGCCACTGTTCTCTTATCTTCTCAAATCGTCCGGTGAATGTTGGAGTCTTCTCTTTGTCGACAAACGTTTTTTGTAACTCATTCTTCCACCTCCTGAATAGCTCTTCCATCTTCTTAAGAGCATGAGTCTTGATCTTTTGCTCTGCAACTGGTTTTTCCGGACACTCCTCTTCCGGTAGGGTGAAATTTGCCTTCAGCGCGGTCCAAAGATCATCTTTCTGTCTATCGGTGACAAAAGACACTTCAGGGTCTCCGGCCTTCGGCTTATTCCATTGCTGAATGCTGATTGGGATTATGTCCCTAACAAGAACCCCGCACTGAGCAGAAAATGCATCTTTGGTCCGGCTGGGTGCAATCGGTTGACCATCTCTATTGATGTCGGTGATCGTGAACCTTTCATCCGGGCGCAACTTTTTCTTTGGGCCTCGTCTCGTTACCGAAGTTTGGCTCGATCCGGATACGGAGGGCTAGAAAAGAAGAAAGAAGAGAGTTAATATGTGTACACAGTCCAAAACAATTAATGCATCAATTAGCTAGTCAGCACAGGCTTAATTATTATATATACCTCGCCGGACTTTCCAACAACTCCTTCCTCCGTTCGCTCACAGGAGCCATCATAAGCATGTCCTTCCACCTCCATTGTCCGATCATCGGAGCCTGCTTCACCCTCTTCTTCCAGACCATCGGTGTCGTTCAGAAATTGTAAGATATCACCTCCTACCTGGACGATGTCGCCGACCAACAACGTTCCTTCGCGTATGATTTCCCCCAACATCTCTTCTTGTTCTAAGTTCCTTTGACGACCGTCCATAGTTTCTACAAAATATTAATTACAACATGACACTTAATATACAAACATGATATATATAGCATGGATATGTTAGTGTGCCAAACATACAAGTTTTTGGCACGACAATAAATCTATATAAGATGGCGCCCTGAGCCAAACATGGGGGCATGATGAAGCCATGGATTTCTTCAATACTTTCACACAAGGCACTACCCTAGTTCCCGACCATCGACCCCTCGGTGACCCTCGACCCTCTATCCTAGTTCCCGACCATCGACCCCTCGGTGACCCTCGACCCTTTCCCCTAGTTTCTGACCATCGACTTGGTAAATTTGGGTGGCCTCGGCGACGCTTTACAAATGGTGTTTTGGCTCTTGAGAGTCCGGTACTTCTAAAGTTATTCAAATTTCTCAAGTTTGTATACACCATTATTGCAACAATGAATACATAAATATTTTTTTAATTTTTCAACATTTGTAAAGTGCATAAGTTTCTGGAATTTCTGATTTAAATTAAATCATTTAAGCTTTATTGTGTCATGCCTGCGTCATGCTGACGCAGGGGGGATTGACTGGTCCAACTGACCAGTGGGCCCCTCTGGTCACTGACTGGGGTCTTAATCCCTCTGTTAAATTAAACCGGCTGGTTTAATTAGGCATTAGGGCCCACATGTCAGTGGCTTGGGGGTGGGGGTTAGCAGGGGGATTAGGGGCTAAACCTCCCGGAGTCGAGCTCCCGGGCACGGGGAAGGCACCCGCAGGTAGACCGCGGCCTCCCGCACCTGATGGTGCACACGGGGGTCTCGGGGGAGGTCCGAGGCGACCACGGCGACGAGCCCGGCAGCGGTCGGAGCTCTGTCCACGGCGGGAAGGAGAAGGAGAGCGCGGGGAGGAGCGCTCGGAGGCGCAAACGAGGCGGTGGCTCACCCAGAACGCAACGACGACGGGTGCGGGCGGTGTGGCGACGACGATGGAGGGGGCGGCGGGTGGCGTCGGTGTCGTCTCCGACGTCGTCGGGGGCGGCGGGCGGCGTCGGGGTAGCCTGACGGCGTCGGTGTCATCTCCGGCGGGTGCGACGGGGGCGGCGGGCGGAGGTTGGGTAGCCTGACGGCGTCGTCGGGGGAAATGGCGAGACTTAGAACTGAAAATTTACAAGTGCCATTTATATACCCAGAGTATTGGTACCGGTTCTTGTGAACAACCGGGACCAATGCCCCCCTTTAGTTCCGGTTAGTGCCACCAACCGGTACCAAAAGTTTTTTTCAGCAGCCGAAAAGGCGGCAAACAGAGACCTTTGGTTCCGGTTGGTGCCACCAACCGGGACTAAAGGGGGGCATTGGTCGCGGTTGGTGGCATGAACCGGTACCAATGCTCCCCTTTAGTTCCGGTTGGTGCCACCAACCGGAACCAAACGCCTTGCGCCACGAAGCGGTGGGATGTTTAGTCCCACCTCGCTAGTCGAGGGAGCGCTCGAGCGGTTTATAAGCGCTGCTGCGCGTACCGTCTCGAGCTCCTCTCAACTGCAGGCTTCCGGTGCTAATCTGCTACTACTTGCCTGTGGGCCTATTGGGCCTATTGCGGGCCTGAATCCTGGCCCATGGTTGGGTTTCTAGTCGTATTCAGGCCGTGGTGGCCCAATAGGTGGCATTTTTTTCTTTTTTCCAGTTTTTTTGTTTTCTTTTTTGCTTTATTTAGTTTTCCAGTTTCTAGCACTACAAATGAACTCTGAAAATGTTGAAACTTGGCATGGTATCATCATTTGACCCACATAGCATGTGCTAAAAAGTTGAGAGGGTTACGGCAAAAACTGGATGGTGGCGGTGCCGCGGAAGGGGAAGACTTCGCGAGAAGAGAAATAGTGGAGGTTGGCTTTGCGCATGCTTTTAACCTCACCCGGGTCTGAATCCCACCAATCAGGAAGAATTACACGGATCGCGTGTTTCTTTTAAGCGCTTGTGAGTCGTTGGATCCGGCTTGTGAGTCGTTGGATCTGGGAACCGGCCTGTACACAGTTAAGGTCTCGCGCTAGTACCGGTTTGTGCTAGCAACCGGGGCTAAAGAGGCACACGACCCCTATATATATCCCACCTCTCGGACACTCCGTGTGTACGAATACAAATCATTCCGATTGGCCTGCATATGCCCAACGGTGCATTTTATGTGCGGGCACTCACGAGCCACAGTTGGGCTGTATGCAGGCGAAACCGTGTGTTTTGTTGATATATCTAGAAATCCTTCAGTTCATCGACCAAATACAAATCATTCGGATTGGCCTGCATATGCCCAACGATGCATTTGATGTGCGGGCACTCACGAGCCACAGTTGGGCTGTATGCAGGCGAAACTGTGTGTTTTGTTGATATATCTAGAAATCCTTCAGTTCATCGACCAAATACAAATCATTCGGATTCCCTGCATACAACCCGACGGTGCATTTTATATGCGGGCACTCACGAGCCACAGTCGGGCTGTATGCAGGAGAACCGTGTGTTTTGTTGATCTATCTACAAAGGGATTTCATTTTTTTGAACTTATTTGAAATCCAGACTTTTTGTGTGTTCAAAATGAACCATTCAAAGCCACATCATCAATTTTTCAACCCTTTCTGACTTCATCTGTCTTCACTTTTTCTTCGCTTGTGTCCTTTGCTTATTGCGCTGTAACCATGGATATTCTTCATCGCTTAACAGGGTGCTTGGATCAGCCTTGACTTTGAAGGGAGGAATTTCATGAAACTTTTCATAATCTTCAGACATGTCCGTCTTGCCCTCCAATCCCACGATGTCTCTTTTTCCTGAAAGAACTATGTGGCGTTTTGGCTCATCGTATGATGTATTCGCTTCCATATCTTTTCTTTTTCTCGGTTTGGTACACATGTCCTTCACATAGAAAACCTGCGCCACATCATTGGCTAGGACGAATGGTTCGTCTGTGTACCCAAGATTGTTTAGATCCACTGTTGTCATTCCGTACTGTGGGTCTACCTGTACCCCGCCTCCTGACAGATTGACCCATTTGCACTTAAACAAAGGGACCTTAAAATCATGTCCGTAGTCAAGTTCCCATATGTCCACTATGTAACCATAATATGTGTCCTTTCCCCTCTTGGTTGCTGCATCAAAGCGGACACCGTTGTTTTAGTTGGTGCTCTTTTGATCTTGGGCGATCGTGTAAAATGTATTCCCATTTATCTCGTATCCTTTGTAAGCCAATACAGTTGAAGATGGTCCCCTGGACAACGATAACAGCTCATCAGAAACAGTGTTGTCACCTCTGACACGTGTTTCCAACCAATCGCCGAAAGTCCTGATGTGTTCATGTGTAATCCAGTCGTCACACTCCTCTGGGTGTTTGGAGTGCAGACTGTTCTTGTGTTCATCGACATACGGGGCCACCAAGATAGAGTTCTGTAGAACTTTGTAGTGTGCTTGAGACCAAGAATGTCCGTCCCTGCATATTATTGAGTCCCTTCCAATCGTGCCTTTTCCAGTCAGTCTCCCCTCATACCGCGATTCAGGTAGACCAATCTTCTTAAGCCCAGGAATGAAGTCAACACAAAACCCAATGACATCCTCTGTTTGATGGCCCATGGAGATGCTTCCTTCTGGCCTAGAGCGGTTACGAACATATTTCTTTAGAACTCCCATGAACCTCTCAAAGGGGAACATATTGTGTAGAAACACGGGGCCCATAATGAAAATCTCGTCGACCAGATGAACTAGGACGTGCGTCATGATATTGAAGAAGGATGGTGGGAACACCAGCTCGAAACTGACAAGACATTGCGCCACATCACTCCTTAGCCTTGGTAGGATTTCTGGATCGATCACCTTCTGAGAGATTTCATTGAGGAATGCACATAGCTTAACAATGGCTAATCGAACGTTTTCCGGTAGAAGCCCCCTCAATGCAACCGGAAGCAGTTGTGTCATAATCACGTGGCAGTCATGAGACTTTAGGTTCTGAAACTTTTTCTCGGCCATATTTATTATTCCCTTTATATTCGACGAGAAGACAGACGGGACCTTCATACTGAGCAGGCATTCAAAGAAGATTTCCTTCTCTTCTTTGGTAAGAGCGTAGCTGGCAGGACCTTCATACTTCTTTGGAGGCATGCCTTCTTTTTCGTGCAAACCTTGCAGGTCCTCCCGTGCCTCCGGTGTATCTTTTGTCTTCCCATACACGCCCAAGAAGCCTACCAGGTTCACGCAAAGGTTCTTCATCACGTGCATCACGTCGATTGAAGAGCGGACATCTAGGTGTTTCCAGTAGGGTAGGTCCCAAAATATAGATTTCTTCTTCCACATGTGTGCGCGTCCCTCGTCATCATTCGGAACAGATAGTCCGCCGGGACCCTTTCCAAATATTACGTGTAAATCATTGACCATAGCAAGTACGTGATCACCGGTACGCATGACGGGCTTCTTCCGGTGATCTGCCTCGCCTTTGAAATGCTTGCCTTTCTTACGACATTGATGGTTGGTCAGAAGAAATCGACGATTCCCCAGGTACACATTCTTCCTGCATTTGTCCAGGTATATACTTTCGGTGTCAGCTAAACAGTGCGTGCATGCGTGGTATCCCTTGTTTGTCTGTCCTGAAAGGTTACTAAGAGCAGGCCAATCATTGATGGTTACAAAAAGCAACGCATGCAGGTCAAATTCCTCCTGTTTGTGCTCATCCCACACACGTACACCGTTTCCATTCCACAACTGTAAAAGTTCTTCAACTAATGGCCTTAGGTACACATCAATGTCGTTGCCGGGTTGCTTAGGGCCTTGGATGAGAACTGGCATCATAATGAACTTCCGCTTCATGCACACCCAAGGAGGAAGGTTATACATACATAGAGTCACGGGCCAGGTGCTGTGATTGCTCCTCTGCTCCCCGAAAGGATTAATGCCATCCGCGCTTAAACCAAACCATACGTTCCTTGGGTCATCTCCAAACTCAGCCCGGTACTTTCTCTCGATTTTTCTCCACTGCGACCCATCAGCGGGGTGTCTCAAATTCCCGTCTTTCTTACGGTCTTCATTGTGCCATCGCATCAACTTGGCATGCTCTTTGTTCATGAACAGACGTTTCAACCGTGGTATTATAGGAGCATACCACATCACTTTGGCAGGAACCCTCTTCCTGGGGGGCTCGCCATCAACATCACCAGGGTCATCTCGTCTGATCTTATACCGCAATGCACCGCATACCGGGCATGGTTCAAATCCTCGTACGCACCGCGGTAGAGGATGCAGTCATTAGGGCATGCATGTATCTTCTGCACCTCCAATCCTAGAGGGCATACGACCTTCTTTGCTGCGTACGTACTGTCGGGCAATTCGTTATCCTTTGGAAGCCTCTTCTTAAATATTTTCAGTACATCCTCAAATCCCTTGTCAGGTATACCATACTTTGCCTTCCACTGCAGCAATTCCAGTACGGTATCGAGCTTTGTGTTGCCATCTTCGCAATTGGGGTACAACCCTTTTTTGTGATCCTCTAACATCCGATCGAACTTCAGCTTCTCCTTTTCACTTTCACACTGTCTCCTTGCATCAACAATGACCCGGCGGAGATCATCATCAGGCACATCGTCCGGTTCCTCTTGATCTTCAGCTTCCCCCGTTGCAGCATTACCGTATTCAGGGGGCACATAGTTTTCATCGTACTCTTCTTCTTCGCCGTCTTCCATCGTAACCCCTATTTCTCCGTGCTTGGTCCAAACATTATAGTGTGGCATGAATCCCTTATAAAGCACATAAGCAACGAGGACGACCATTGCTTCTATGTAGCGCACGACAGCAATAGTTTCTGCGATGCAGTCGTGTGGGCGCAACACAACGGCCGATCCTCAGGATGAGAAGTAGCCATGCTGGTCCCTCGCTGCGTGACGGTGGATTGCTGCTGCTTCATCGGTGGATGCTGCGTTGCAGCGCACGATGACGAAGCGCACGTCGTCGCCGGTGGATGCATGCGTGCCTTGCTCCTTCCCATTGTAGCGCGGCTGGCTGATGGTGGCCGGTGGTGCTCGCTGTTACTGTATTTAGTTGCAGAAAAAATGGGGATACAGGAGAAAGAGCAGAGTGCGCGAGGAAAACGTTTGGTTGTTGAAGATGAAAAGATGGAGAGAGAGGACACGTGGCAGAAGAGAGAGGCGACTTACGCGCCGCTGTTATCAGCCGGTTGAAATAAACAATTTTCCTAAGATCAACAATGACAAAAGAGGTACGACACATGTCTTTGGCTAAATCTTTGTGTGCGCGTGTATTCATGGATATTTTATGTGAACGATCATGAGGATTAAGTTCCAACATGAACCGATTCCAACACCATTTAGTGGCCAACGTACATAATCTGGGAGAGAGTGAGGTACGTATAAAATTGGTACTCACCAACACCGCATAGACAATTTGTCAACGTCCGTGTCTTTTTGGGTTTCTCACAGACGGTTGCGATCTTAGTTACAAAATGTCCCGTAAGTTTAATTAATACTGAACAAATGGTAAGTAAAGCTTTGGTTGAATGATAACTATCTTACAGGTTCACTGAAGCTAAAATAAAACTTACAGAAACAAGGAGATACAATTAAATGTGCTGCCATAACATGATTGCCTCAGACCTGGTTTTTGTGCGGCAGATCTGTGTGCACCTCGCCGGCAGAACCAAAGCAATGGCTTTCGTGTCATCTAAACAGTGAATGCAGCTCTGCACTGCTCGTTTGTACGCCACTAGAATATTTGGCTATGTCAGAGCTCTAGCTCGACAAAGAGAGTGGTGGGCCGGATGAACTCGTACCGCCGAAGAGCCATAATTGAAGATTGATAAGGTGCAACTGGATACATGTATTTGTTTCCCTCCAATATTTTAGACATACTGAAGCTTGACAAAGGACCAAGCAATTCTGAATCCATATCACACTTACTGTAACATTTTAAGACGATGGAGTATATGTATATAGTACTTCTATGCAACTCATGTGTGAGGCCGTGATCATACCACCTTTTGGAAGAACGACTGGCTACCTGGTGGCCTCATCCAGACGTTCCACCAGGCGTTGTTCCCCCCATGCTATCAATGTGGGTGCCATTGTCTGAATAAGTAGTTGAGCAAGGGCAATGCCATGAAGAAGACTTAAGTATAGTTATGAAATGAACATCTGAACTAGGCCAGTTGATTTACATGTAGCAGGAGCACGTGTATGAAGTCCGACAAACACACAGAAGGGCTCGACGAGCACACGGAAGAAGGATCACTACACATAAGAACAATATCACCAAAAGAGGTAACACTACTATCTACAACGCCTTCAACTTCTTTTTGGATTTATTTCTTTTGTATAGTGTCACTCACGATCCATGATTTGTGTGTGCCATCCCACATATACTATGAGCCCAGGCGTTTGAATCCGAAAACCAAAGAAAGACAAACTTGGTCGCAACATGAACCTGCACACAGTACAACGACACTACTAAACATCTTCAGACTGAACAATACTGAGCTCACAAGTTTATTGAAGCCTAAACAACACTGATACAGAGCAACACAGACTTATACTTTCGGTCTATCAAGGGAGTGCATGCAAATATGAGGATTTGTGGTGTGTCGCATAGGCCAACCGCACGAATATCAGCACGGAGCTTGGGCGACCCCTTCGAGAGATCCAAGTGGACCGCATTGGCACAATTGGCCTCAGTCAGCATATCAACAAAGTGCCGCACTTCCGCTGATGTTAGCGCGGACCTGGTATATTTGCATGGACTGTCTTTGCGCTCTCCTTGTTGGCAGCCTTCCTGGCGCATAACGTCATAGTTGGGACTTCGTACGGCGTACAAACGCCAGACAGGGCCTCCGAGTCTGGCATAGTTGCAGGGTCATATGGTGGTGTAGACAAGAGCTCTGGATGGGCAAAGGGAATGGCGGCGCAGATGGATTCCCAGCATTGAAGAACAACACGGCCAATTAGATTAAGCGGGAGAGGGTACATGTATTTGTTTTCCTCTAATATCTTAGACATAATGAAGCTAAATATATAAAGACTAAAGAGGAAAAAAAATATGAGAACATATCGCACCTAGCTTGACATCCTAAGACAATGGGTTATATATAGGGGACTTCTATGCATCTGTTGTATTTGTTAGCTCTTTCTAATAAAAAATAAATAAATTATGAGCATGGGATAAGCGTTGAGCAAGTCATTCAAAAATTGTTTATCATGTCTTCTTAATCACATATTCACATGTGATGGACTACAGTATGATGTGACCATCATATCTGCATGTTTAGTGTACGATCCCTTGCCAAAAACAAAGTGATAGGAAAATTGTGTTTGGTTGAAGGGAAATAGTATTAAAATAACGTTGATAAGTTTCTGAACAGCAAATAGTGTGGTCTTGTATGATCCAAATAACCAACTTATTCCATGTACGAGTAGTAGATAAGTATTTTTTTTAATAAGTTTATGAATGGATAAGTAGATGAGCAAATAGTGTGGTCTTGCATCATGATACATGCGCAGTGAGAATAAACTCATTTTATCTAAGATATCTGCTCCCTGTCATGAACAACACATCATAGGAGAGAAACCTAGACAATAACACAGGAGAAAGTAAGGCACAAAATGAAAAATTATCAAGGTAGAAAGAGTATTCCTCAAGTGTCCTCATCTTGTTAGAGGAGTTGCATGACCTATGTGATAACCATTCACACAAAATAAAAATGTGTGAGAATTATTAGTCCAAGGATTCGCTACTTTAAATGTCTCCTTTTTAGCACAAGCTTTAAATTCATATTTAATCTTCATTTGGATATTCACTATAAGAACTGATTTTAAAAAATGAGTATATTTGGTATGGGCAGCACAAGCCGACAGTCGACCGGCTCATTTTGGGCCGGTCAGGCCATAGCCGCCTGATTACCGCGATTGAACGGATCAGATTCGTGCGCACCCTTTCGTGTTGTTCGGTTGTAACATTTGTGGTACTGTTGCAACATTTGCGGAGCGGTTGGAATGTTTTTGATACATGGATGCAATAAAAAAAATATTATGTGTATTTTATTTAAGTTTTTTCACTATTGTAGTAAAAAAACTGAAAAATCGTTGCGTAACATATTTACCATCAATTCGTGGCAGTAAATTTGAGCACCAGTGATAGCTTTTTTAATAGTTGTTGCAACAAAATTCAGGACACATCATCACCAATCACACTTCATCTTTTTTTGGCAAAAAATAATAGTAGAATTTTTATATCATGCTATCAAATGGATGTGCTTAATTAGCACTAAAATACATCTAAGTACATCCATTTAGCAAAAAATAACATGGGTCAACATAGTAGTATTTTAGTATGATAGTAATATAGATAGTAGCATTTCTATACTACGGTTGCAACATTTACGTACGGTTGGAACATTTACGGTGTGCCATTCACATCAAAGGTGGAGAGAGGGGGGTGAAGAGATCGTGGGAAGGTGGGAGATCGGCCCCCGGGTAGTTTGGGCTTTAGAGAGAGACGTGGGGATGGAGACTGGGAAGTCTCAAAGAACGTGGCTAGTTTTCTTTCCTTTGGTGAGGGATTTTCCTTGCGATTTTCTCTGGTGAGGGATTGAGGAGGGGGTGCGGGGGAGCGATGTGGTTGAACCATCATGACGGCGGCGATAGGTTCCCCTTTAATACGAGTAATAAATATGGTCGTATGCATCACTTTGATGCAGAGACCGGAGTACTCCTCTTCAAAAAAGAAAAAAATCAACACTAACTGACGGACGGAGATTAGCCAGAGAAATTCCACACAAGTACGTACTCCCTCTATACCATAATGTAGCATCATTTTGAAGCTAGTATAGTTTAGAAAACGATACTATATTATGGGACAGAGGTAGTACCATTTACTCCAGGATTGAGCACTAACTGACAGACATTGGATGAATAACCGCAGAGACTCTGGGCTGCCCTGCCGGCGGCTCCACGCGATGGATGGCCTGTCGTCCAGGGCAACTGCAGACGGCCTGAGTTACGACGACGGTTTCTTCATAACTGCTAGAGCTCTCCTGCTGCCCGTGACCCTCAGCGCGCTACAACAATGTGGCGGCGGCGGCGGCGCCGGATCAAGCTTAGGGCTGCGGATTCCTCGCGTGGGGAACAGCAGAGAGAGAGGCCATTCAGTTTTTTTCTTTTTCGTAGGTATTTTACAAAAACGATTTATCTAAATACCACACGTTCTGTCACTTACATGTGGGTGTGGGACCAACTGTCCTCAAACATATCTCCTTTTCTCATTATCCCGGAACGGATTTCAAGATTAATCGGGCGTCCAAAACTCATTGCACTAGAAAATAGTTCAAACACATGAAATACTTCATCGATAGAAAAATCATATGGCAACATAAATCTCAAAGCACGTTTGTCTTTCTTCACAAAACATTTTGCACACCAATCGACAGCTATAACGTCGTGCAGATATAAAATAAAAACAATATTGACCGTGTACCACGGGTGCGACTAAAAACTACGACGTCATTGACTCATTGTTTGATGGCTTAGACACGGACTCTTGCTTCACAAGGAGAGTGGTGGAGCAAATGAACTCGTATGACTGAAGAGTGAAATTCTCGAAGCAGTCAAGTGAGAGAAGATACATGTATTTGTTTTCCTCCAATATTTTAAATGGACTTAATATGGGTAAAGAGGGGAGCAAATCTGAATTCATATAACATTCACATTGACATCCTAAGTAGTTGGAGTATATATATAGGACTTCTATACATCATTTATCTTTGATAGCTCACTTTAGAACAGGGAAATAAAATGCAGACATGAGATATGTATTGAGCAAGTCATTCAAAAAATGTTCATTTAATCAGGAAGTTGGAGAACATAATCATGTGACCACCCCTACTCGCATGTTTAGGTTAGCCTTCAACTTTCAAGTACAAGAACCTATTTTATGCTAGCTAGTTTTCTCCTATGTACGATCATGCCAAGTACATTGCATCAAGGAAAGAAGTGTGTTGTTCATTTTAGATATCTTTTCAACTCCCTTTCAAGAACACATGTCATATGTGTGATGGTACTAAGCAAGGTATTTAGGAGCTGATTATTATTTACCTATTATACGGGTACACTGTGTAAATATAAGACCCAATAAATTTATCGGAATGTTGATTCATTTCCGTTTCGGCAAATTCCACGCGCTCGCTATGTCCATTTTTTAGCAAAGGTCATCCTAAAAAATTTCGTGGATTTTGGCATGACTTGTGCTATAAAAGTAGGACATATCGAGTGCCCAGGATTTCCGGCAAAACATAGGACATTTTTATTATTACTTTATCATTTTTTCTACAATTAAATTAAATCTTATAGGAAACATGTCTCATGACGACGAAGCCGGCCCTATTAAGCAACCCGAACAGCCTCAAGCATTTTTCGACTCTATAACTAGTCAGGACTCCGGGCCGTGGGCCCAACAACCCCTTCACATCATAGAGCGTGCTGCTGACAGCGACAACACAGAGGGAGGCAACACCGAGACCACAGACACAGATGGTGCCAACCAGACCACGGATGGTGCTAGGACCAAGAGGAAGAAGAAACCCTGGCCCCCAAACAAGCTCCGCGTCGGAAGACTTGATGTCCACGAGGTGCACCCAGGCACCTTTGACATTGTAAGTCCGCCGGAGGTGTCGGCATGCTACGGCAACGACGTGGCGTGCATCCTTCGCGAGACCGTCAATATCAACCAAACAAACATTAGAGAAGTACCCGGAGGAGCTTTGGAGAACCATCTCCTAGAGAAGATTCATGCGAGATTCAAGTTCCCCGGCCGGAATGAAGAAGTCCTTCCGTGGAAAGATGATAATATGCAGGGGATAAATGCAAAAGCCCTCAAGAAGTGTAGCAAATCCTTGAGCAACCGGAAACATATGGTGAAAGTAGAGATTGCTAAAGAAGGTTCATCATACGAGACGATCAAGGGTCACTAGATGTTGATGCTGGAAAGGCTGATAAGGTCACCGAGGGACGCCGGGATGGCGCCAGGGAGGGAGTTGTAGGAGAGGTCGAGGAGGAAAGTTATTTTTATTTTAAATGATTTTAGTAATTTTATACTGTTGACCGTGCTTATCATTTTTCAGCTGAAAACAATATTTTTATAATTTTAACCATCCTACTTGTATGCACTATAGTTAAAAAAATTAAGCCAAGTACCAAGAATACTCCCGTTGTGACTGCGGGAGGGAATAGAGGAGAAGACAGGGAAGGCACCAGAAGGGAACGCAGTCATTGCCCTAGGTGTCGACCCATCAGCCATTAAAGACGCAGTTGATGATGGCGCGGTGGAGAGGACGACAGAAACGCAAGACTTCAAATTCAGTCGCAATCTTCCGCTTCACTCCGCTACGACTGAAGGGGAATGTTAGAGTACAAATATGTTTAAGTTAGAGATAAGGACTAGAGATAGACTAGGTTTAAACTATGTACGACTTGCCCTCTACTCCAAGTCTCTACATCTCTATTGTACTCCTATATATACCCCATATGAGGGTCAAATCAATACATCGAAACATCATAATATTCAGTCTACCACCAATTTCCACATGACACAAGCACAGAAGGGCTGGACAAACACACACCGAAGAAGGATCATCACACATAAGAATAATATCACCAAAGAGGTAACACTACTATCTACAAAACGTTCAACTTATGTTCGGATTCCATTTTTCCTTACATGGGTTCAGAGATGGTTGCATAATTAAACCTTTTGATAAAATTTCATTGCGGTTCTCCTATTTTTTTAACTTCTTAGAAGGTTAACCCAATTAGTTGATAATTTTTGTGCTGTTTTGGTGAACCATTGCAGTTTAGAGATGGATTGTATTACATTTTCATGAACTAGGCCGTTACTAATGGCCTGCAGTGAGCAGTATATTATTTTTGCGTTTACCAACACGTTGGTCCTTGCTCACGTGGATTACATATTCATATAGAGAATAGATTGCTTCGCTAATGAAGTATTGATGAGTCTGGCTGAATTCTTTGCTCATATGAACTAGATATAGAAATTAAATTCCTTTGCTAAAAAGGTATTGATGAGTATGCCTAAAACTATAGGAGATAGTGATTCCTTTGTAGCTCTTGATTTTGCAACTTACACAAGGATTTTGGCTTTACCTTCATTTTTTGGGAAAATGTCGTCCTTCTGCACTCGATTCCCTAGGTAAACTGCTTGATGGGATGGGTATGCATACAACACAACTATTGAATACCGTAAATTTGCATCCCTTTCAATAAATTGGTAGGCTGTCTACAAGATTCAGAAACTATCTATCCATGGAAGTTGCCTAATTTGGCCTGCAAATTTCTAAAATTGTGCGACATGTTTGTTCATTTGTTGTTTCTGACCTATTTTCACTTGATTTCTACAAATCTGGATGTCTATGGGGCCTGGAAGCATTATATATTTATAAGGGATCACAGTAGTTTTGTTGTGAAATTAGCTTTCATATGTTCCTTTTTTTAAACGCATAGATAGTATGTAAACATAATTAGTTTAATGAATGTCCTATTCAGTTTCGCACACTACAATTCTTAGTTTGAATTGTTTTTTCAGCCAGCTGCCATCGTTACAACGAATGAAGCCCAGGAATAGACCTTCATCATACTACTGTGGATCAAAAATTTCAGATTTGGGATCTTACACTGTTGCACCTATACAAGACTCATGTAACTGAATTTCTGATAATGCCATCCTCTTTATGTGTATTCCAGATAAAGCAATTCCTACATGTAACTGAATGCATTTTATGTCCACACTTTATTATCCTTTGAGCAATCGTTGTTCTGATATATGTTCGCAACACGGTGAAATTACACCCATTACCATCACAATGTTCTATCTGTTGGCCTGCCGTTTGGCAGGCAATGTGTGGCAAGCCGTACCCCCCTATCTAGTACAAGATATAACTGCAGGTACGATACGTACTTGTGGCTATCCATCGGACCAGTGTGTTTCCCAATCAAAAGAAATCGGCTGTTGTGTACGTGCGTGATACTAGCTAGTTGGAACAAATCGATCAGGGTCAACTTCTTGTGATGCAATGCACGCAGGTGTAAAAGAACTTCACCGGATTGCATCATCGCGTCGTCGGCATTCGTCGTCGATCATCACATCATCGCCGGAAAATACTCGCCAGCGTCGAGGACTGGGCCAACAAGTACACTCCATACATAATATGCAAGCATTAACCGTACACAGTTGAAAAAAAACATTCATGGTTGAAGTTCTAGAATGAGTAGTTGAGGAAGGGCAATGGCATGATGAATACTAAGTATAGCTATGAAATGAACATCTGAACTTGGGCCAGCTGATTTACATGTAGTTGAGCATGCATTTGAAGTCCGATGGAGTTGGGTGATTTCATTGTGCCTTAGATCGCAAAGCTGGAATTTGTCGAGACACAAGGAAGAAGTAACACTAGTAAACTAGACATAAGAACAACATGACAAAGAGGCAACACTGTCTGCCATGCGTTCAACTTCCTTTCGGATTTATTTTCTTGTACTCAATGACGTGACACGATCCACATGTTGTGTGTGCAATCCCACATAATTATGAGCCCAGGAGATAGAATCTGAAACGCGAAGAAAGAGAAACTCGATCACAACGTGAACTCGACACTAATGAACATCTTTTAGACTGAACAATGCGGAGAGTCGTTGAAGTTGAAACTTTCATGGAGAGTCGTTGTGGTCGGCCTCTTGGCTTGCAGTTCCACAATAAGTCCGGGAATCTATACATAGCCCGACGCGTAGAAGGCGCTCATGGTGGTTGGGCCTGGTGGCAGGGAGGCCAAGGTATTGGCCAATGAGCTTGACGGAATACCTTTTCGCTTCACCAACGGTGCGGACGTCGATCAGATTATTGGAAAAGTCTATTTGACGGATAGCTCTATGAACTATTACAGATCACGGCATGATGAGGTCACCAGGAGCGGAGACATAACACGGCGTCTCATGGTAAACAAACTACGTTACGTCGACAGCCAAGTCCCCTCATCTGAACACCGGATTCAGCTTCGCACTGGAATGTTGTAGCCACATCGTACGGTGGGTAAACACGAGCTGCAGCTCGGCAAATGGAGAGCCGGGATGTGTGGACTCCTACCACTGAAGAGCAACGATTGGGACAACTATCAGGTGGGAAAATATACATGTATTTGTTTTCCTCCAATATTTTAGAAATACTAAAGCTAGATTAAGAGTGAAGCAAGTCTAAATCCATATTTTTTACGTTCTAAGAGGCTTGAGTATATATACGATTTCTATGCATCTCATGTCTTTGTTAGCTTCTGATCATGAGATATGTGTTGCCAATACATTCAAGAATTGCATTTCATTATCATGCCTTTTTTATCATGTGACTAGACTACCCAATCATGCCTTTTGAATCTGTGATTGTCTATATCATGCCTTTTGAATCATGTGATTGGAGTACAAAATCATGAGGAAATTTTGCGGGGCATCATGACATAGGAGGGGAGGTGTATCATTTGGATGATCCAACGGTTGAAATTGCATGGAGTTTACTTAAGCCCAAGGGCATAATGGTCAAAGAAAAAAAGGCCATCCAAAAAAAATCAATGCAAAGGTTAATATGATCCAAAATTTATCGAATATGCCCCTCGGGTCTTCACATGATACATGTGATGTCATTGTATCATATGCGGATCTAGACCGTCCAATCTGATTCGATGGACGGTTCATATTCACTTGACGCACAGTAAAGAGACACAACATCATATGACCATCATACTTGCATGTTTCAGTTTATATTCCCTTGTGAAAAGAAAGTGAAGGGAAATATTGTGTTTTCGTTGAAGTGAACTCGCATCAAAAGAATGACCAGTTGTTTTTGGATTGACTGTGTGGATGATGCATATTCACGGAGCGCAAGGCCGAGGTGGTCGCGCGGCGGCACCTCGCTTATGCGGATCTCCCGACGGCATATACATATCTTGGCGGACCGGCGGACTCCAACGCCAGAAGCCAAGGTGCATGCATGCTGGCCTCATCTTCATCAAATCTTCAGCGAGCCACTCCACGCGTTATCCGGATCTCAACAGCCCAGGACTTGAACACGGGAATGAGCCGGCTTCTCCAACAAGCATGACATTGACGTGGCCATCAAAACTATACCATGTGTCCATGTGTGCACCTGTGTATCGTTGACTGCGCCCAAACCTGTATCAACATCACTACATCGAACCGGTATTAGCGACCATGGGAGTCCAGTGACCTAGATCCAGATCAACTCCAACGGCAAGCCAAGGTACAAATGATATCTTCGACATCATCTACATTGACTGATCTGCACCGAGCGATCTTCATTGACCCCGCCACATCATCGAGCTGTACGACTACACATCAAGCCAATAGAAACATCTTAGTCCAGCATATCTATGAGAAGTGAACATATGCATCATCCACACGCCAGGCCGGTGAGGAAAGAGATGCAATTTTTTATCGACTTCTCTAGCAAGACACTGCATCGACATCAACATTCATCGCTGCAAGGGACGCCTGCAGGCGACATCTTAACGTCGACACGCCGCTGCAATGCCATCGCCGACATATCATTGCCAAGGTCTTCATCAACGTGGTCTTCATTAGCATCATCGTCAATACACCTCCGCCGGCTAGTCCACAAGATGGACATTATATAGCATCCTCTGACAGACTTTCTGCAAGACACGACCTCGACGACGGCAAGACCGCGTCATCTTCGACGGCACGACTGCATCGACACGGCGTCACAATAGTGACAACCCCTTCACGGACACACGGTCCTAGCAAAACCGATGTGTGTGTTAAAATATGTGTGCTGAATATTATGTATACGAGTTGTGCTACAGTTGGATTTGTAATTAGCGGAGGGTTAGGTGTTTGAGTCGAACACATATAACCTGGGCCTATTATATAAAGGCACCGTGGGGTAGCAAAAAAAACTAGACACAAATGGGAGGATGCATGGTGTGTCGTACAGGCCAACCGCACGAACAGCATCACGGAGCTTGGGCAACCCCTTGGAGATATCCAAGCGGACCGTATTGGAGTAGCTGGCCTCTATGGGCATATAAACAAAGTGCGGCCCTTCCACTAACGTTAGCCATGGAGCTAGCGCTTGTGTGGGCTTGTCTTTGCACTATCCTCATCGGCAGCCGTCGAGGCACGGAAGCTCATGGTCGTGATCTCGTATGACGTCCAAATGGAAGGTAGAGTCTCCTCCTGCGGCGTTGGTTCAAGGTCCTATGGTGGTGTAGACATGAGCTCCAGCTCAGCAAAGGGAGTGGCAAGGCGGATGGACTCCAACCACTAAAGTGCAAGATGGATAAACGGATTAAGCGGAAGAGAATACATGTATTTGTTTTCCTCCAATATCTTAGATATAGTGAAGCTGAATAAAGACTAATGAGGAAAGAAAATCTGAAAACATATCAGACTCGCTTCACATCCTAAGACAGTGGAGTATATATAGGCAAATTCTATGCATCTCATGTATTATTTGTTACTATAGGTCTTTTTAAGAATAAATTAAAATAAATATATAGTAAGCTTGGGATATGCGTTGAGCAAAGTCATCCAAAAAATGTACATTGTGTCTTCTCAATCACAATTCACGTGTGATTGGACTACATTGGTTTGCAAATAGCTGCAGAGTATGCTATTTTGAATGATCCAAAGCTAATCTCAATCACAATTCACCTGTGATATAGTAGTTTTGAATGATCCAAAGTAACCAATTTATTCCAAGTAGCTGAAGAGTATGCTGCATGGTGTTGGGTATTAGTGTACTTATAGTGTGGTAAAAGTGTGATGGCCCCAAAGTGAGAACTGGACGTAGCTAGATGCGATGGAAGAAGCAGTCCCTGATACCATATCTATATCTATACCACTATTGTAGGAATAACTTTGAATATCGGTCGTTGGATGAAGTCGATCCAATGGTTGAGATGTGGCAAAGCCGTTGGATATTCTCTCTATCACATTAAATTTTGCCACGTGTACCAAACCAGAAGGTTCCACACTTCTGCTTATTCACAAACCTGTAAACAACGATACTTCTCCTTCTTTCTAGACTCTGCCATATTTTAATTCTTCAAGTATTTCTCTGTTAAAAAATAACCAGTCATGTTTGTTTCACATACACTTCTCATTTGTTCTAGAAACTTCCATAGTTAATTTTTTTCATGTGCTTTTCTTTG
Organism: Bromus sterilis; assembly: GCA_950022295.1. Classification (NCBI taxonomy): domain Eukaryota; kingdom Viridiplantae; phylum Streptophyta; class Magnoliopsida; order Poales; family Poaceae; genus Bromus; species Bromus sterilis. The sequence continues at coordinate 296,673,040 of OX465601.1, read as the reverse complement.
AATTGATATCTATTTTTATTATATTTTGTTCTGTTTTGATTCAAAGCTAATACAACATCTTCCCAAAGTCCGACTTTCTTTGCAATTGATTACTCAACTGTTTTTATGTATTTCACATAAGTTTTCATCAAATATTATGTCGTTGTAGTTTTATTTTGAATGAGATGGGTGATGATCTTAAATTTTATTTTGTGATTCTAAATGTATATGTTTGCTTATTATAATATGGTATAATGATATCTGGTCACACTTCACTCTCTCGTGCAAGGCACGTGTAACTTACTAGTAAAAAGAGGTTGGAGCGTATACAACTTGCAGGGACATGTGCGGGCTTGATCTTGCATTAGCTATATAGATTTACATCAATCTAAGTACCAGAATCATACTGGTACAACAAACACTATATATGCTCACGGGCCCGCTACCTATCATAACAAAATATTTAGCATATCCTATATGCTCACGGACCCGCTACCTATCATAACACAATATTTAACATATCCTATATGCACTCTTCTCATTGGCGCAGAAGGTCATGTTTCCGCATGGCATCCAAACGCCAGGAACAACCTCGATGGCATGCTCATCGCGGCGAGGTGAGCTCTGGGCTGCCCTTTTTCATTTTCCTAGTCAAAATTATGCACATGTCTTTTTTCTTAGAATTGCAATCTCTGCAAATTACAAGTTGATAGAACATAAATTTCAAAAGAAAAGTCGATAGAACATAATGTATCAAGTACAGATAGAAATGATTCATTAGCTCTTTATAAGCACTTGCTTTTATAATTCTCTCCTCTTACATATAAATTGTCATAAATGACGCGGACTTTTATGTCTGGTATTACATATAGATGTCACAAATTCCAGACAAGTACTTATTACATATAGATGTCATAGAGTATTACAAGTCATCATCCACCTCAAAAGGCTCAATTGGGTACACTGTGTTCTTCAATATTCCGCATAACCCATCGGGCGATTTGTGCCCTTGCCCGCGCTCCAATCTGTAGTAGCCCACCTCCCCGCGCTGGACTCCCCACGAGTTCTTGAGAATCCAATACTTTGGAGTATTGATCCTTCCTCTGTATGGATCAAACCCGCGCGTCGTCTCATATCCTACCACGAGGACTTGGTGGTCAGGGTTACTCCCGCAGGGCCCTCTAAAAACTTGTCCGGCTATGTAACTTTCTTCCCAACTTCTGGTATCAAACGGCCACAGCCTGCAGAAGCCTGCAGAAGCCTGCAGAAGGGCCGTTTCTAGAATCAGCCTGGGCTCTAATTTGTGATTGCAAGGTAGTATGGTGGTATAGACATGACCTCCCTCTTGGTAAAGGGAGTGGCGGGGTAGACGGGACAGATGAAGGGTACATGTATTTGTTTTTATCCAATATTTCAGATATAGTGAAGCTAGATAAAGACCAAAGAGATAAACAAATTTGATTACATATCACACTCTCTTTGCAACTTAAGACAATTGGAGTATATATAGGGGATTTCTATGCATCTCTTATATTTGTTAGCTCTTTCTAGAATAAATAAATAAACTATGAGCATGAGATATGCATTGAGCAGGTCATTCAAAATTTGTCTATCACGTCTTATTAACCAGATGTGATTGGATCGGACTACAAAATCGTGTGACCATCATATATGTTCATGCCTAGTTTATGATCTTGTGCCAGAAAATAAGTGAAGGGAAATAATGTGTTTTTTTGTTTGATTTTTGCAAAGGAGGTTGAAACCCTCGGCCTCTGCATCCAGTCATCTTCGTTTTATTATTTAACAAATGTTGACAAAACAAATACATAGGTCAATCGAAAACCTTCATGACGATCTCCGCGAACCCTATAAGTTTGACGATGTGACCTGACCTCACATCAACCCACAACATGTAATTAGGTGGCCTCACCAAGAAAACCAAGGGCTAGCCGAGAGCATCAACCGGTTTATCAGGCCATTCGCATGCACCACATGCGCACGCTTTAAATTTGCAGCCATCATTTTCTGGTGTTCCACCTTCAGGATGGATCAACACATTCACCATGCCAGGTCTTTCTGTCGTGGACTTCATTATGACACCATAGAACGTCACCATCAACATATGTTAAACGTAATTGTTTGAGTACAGAATCAATTTTCTTACCAAGTAAACGTAATACAACACTAGCACAGAACATCTACAACATTTTAATGCATCAACCATGTTACAGAACCACTGTTGTCCCTGTCTCGACGTCGAGTGCTTTCCAACGACAGTGATGATCAACGACGGCGACGATCTTGTACACAATCAGGCACTAGCTTCCGGAAAGATTTAATTCCAACAACCACCAGCTCTGGGTGTCGACCTTAACACCATCCCATCAATCAGGTATGTTCGACAAAGCAATTCTCAGTTCAAAGCATTTCATCTGCTGCTGACCCAGCCAACAGGATTTTTGCAAGGTTTTCCCTGCAGTTCCGCCCACTCCCATCAATGAATGACCTTCCGTCCAGGGCAAATGCAGATGGATGGAGTTGCGACGACGGCCTCTTCGAGACACACGGCGACCTTTGTATCTACTCGAGCTCTCCTGCTGCGTGTGGCTCTCAGCGCGCTACAACCACGCGCAAATTTGAGCCTGTCTGCGTGCACGGCCTGTTGGATCTTCCAGTCTCCCTTCATTAGATCCAGACAGACAAAAAATACAAAGATTGCGGTAAAATTGATCCACAATTGCAGCAAAAAAACTTTGAGTATTTTTTTTCTTTATTTTTTAGCACCATTGCAGTAGGACTTATTATGTTAATGTGTTACATCAGTCCAAGTCCATTCATCATGAAAGTTGTGCAAAACATGGAAACCGACTCAGTTTTTAGAACGAAGGCTCAAGACGAACTCATGGTGGACCGGTCGAGCTTGGGAGCATCAACAGAGCTCACATATGTTTGCTTCCCAACTTTGACGGCATCCCTATCGGCCTACCCCTGGTGAGTTTCCTCTGATGTCACTCCCAAACTGTCCAATGAGGCTTATTTGCAAAGCTCCCACGTTAGGGATCAAGACAATCAACGTGCAGGTTTGGTCTCTCATGCAGGTCTTCTGGATTAATTGCAGTAAAGAGCATCACTGAGAACTTCTTACTCGCGACAGAAGTTGTGCAAAAGTTATTTGCGAGGAAGGCACCCACTATTGTCTTGAAAATTGGATTGACAAAGGTGTTTCATTCAATCAACTTGCAAGATCTGCAATGGACGGTTGGAGGCAATTTTTGCCTCGTCCAAGTTCGCAAATATGCATAGTAGGGTGTCGGGGCATTGGATTGACTACAAGTGTGGGCTCCGGGAGGGAGACCACCTCTCGTTGTATATGCTTATCTATGTGGCAGATGGGTTGTAGCTGCTGGTCAAACAAGATCGGGAGCTCACTAACCCTGTGTTGATTACGTCGGCCCCTTGCCCGGTGTTGCAGCATGTCGATGAGACTTTGATCTTAGTTTGGGTTAGCGATCACAGTGCTACCTCTCCCAACATATCATGGGCTCCATCATAAATCCATATCCATGAGCATTCGTGTGGGAACTTTGATTCCGATGGCCCCATCAGGCCGCACCTCCGAGCGTTGTTTTCAAATGCTATTGATTTGGGTGCGAGGGTCTTCTTTATCATGAATGTTGGGTTCATGCTGCGCTGGTACAATGGCAGACAAGCGTCGAGGAGCGTGACCTCGCCTCTCTTATGGCGGCCCTAAAAGGGTTCGAGGTACAACCTCATCACAAATCTTGGACGCTCTCCAGGTGTGGGCAACCCGACGGGACGCTGGACTCCAACATAAGAAAATAAAGGTTGGGTAAGCTACGTATTAAACTTCAAAAATATATTGAACTGTATTGAGCCTATCTTTAATTCTCATAATGTAGATTCACCACTGCAAACCGGCATGAACCGCTAATAAAAAGAGGCATGACGAGAGAACGTGCATCTTACACTACCCTCACTCAAAATGCTTGCACGTGTCACATCAGTACGAACGCATACATTACTGTTTTTTAAGGGGAAATGCATGCATTATTCTAAGCAGAAAAAAAACTACGTTACATCGATGAGATTAGCAAAGCCTAACACTCTGTTCAGGAGACGACATAGCTATGATATAGGATGGACGACGTACGCCTACGGTCCTAGCTACAACAGCGATATGTGCAGAATGTCCAAATATCGCATGGAAACTTTCATGGAGAGTCGTTGTGGTCGGCCTCCTGGCTTGCAGTTCCATCATAAGTCCGGGAATCTATACATAGCCGATGCGTAGAAGGGGCTCATGGTGGTTGGGCCTGGTGGCGGGGAGGCCAAGGTATTGGCCAACGAGCTTGACGGAATACCTTTTCGCTTCACCAACGGTGTTGACGTAAAGTCTATTTCATGGATTGGGACAAATGTCAGGTGGGAAAAGATACATTTATTTGTTTCCCTCCAATATTTTAGATATACTAAAGCTAGATTAAGAGTGAAGAAAATCTGAATGCATACTTTTGACGTTCTAAGAGGCTAAGGTATATATAGGATTTCTATGCATCTCATGTCTTTGTTAGCTTCTGATCATGGGATATGTGTTGCCAATACATTCAAGAATTGCATTTCATTATCATCCGTTTTTTTATCACGTGACTAGACTATCGAATCATGCCTTTTGAATCATGTGATTGACTATATCATGCCTTTACAATCATGTGATTGGAGTACAAAATCATGAGTAATTTTGCGGTTCATGCATCATGATACAGGGGAGGAGGTGTATCATTTGGATGATCCAACGGTTCAAATTGCATGGGGTTTACTTAAGCCCAAGGGCATACTGTGTCATGATAAAACAAATACTTAAGCCCAAGGGCATAACGGTTAAAGAAAAAAAATATCATCCAAAAAAAATCGATACAAAGGGTAATATCATCCAAAATTTATCGAATAGGCCCCTCGGGTCTCCACATGATACATGTGATGTCATCGTATCATATTCGGATCTAGACCGTCGTCCAATCTGATCCGATGGACGGTTCATATTCACTTGATGCTCCGCAAAGAGACTCAGTATCATATCATATGACCATCCTACTTGCATGTTTCAGTTTATGTACCCTTGTGAAAAGAAAGTGAGAAGAAATATTGTGTTTTGTTTGAAGTGAACTCGCATCGAAAGAATGACCAGAAGATTTTGGATTAGTCTGTAGATGAGCCGAAATTGCATTTGCAAATAGGTTGCTCTTGAATTTACCGGAGTGACCAACTTCATATAGTACGACTTATTATGCATATTGTGATTGTTATGTTCATACATACCATGGCTCCAAGTTCACTGCATCATGAAAACTGTGTGAAATGTTTTTCAAAAATATTTGTGGGAAATGTGAGAGCTGACTCATTGTTTAGAACAAAAGCTCAAGACGAGTTCATGATGGCTCGGCACAGCTTGAGAGCATCAACATAGCCCCCGTCGCTTTGGTCCTCTTCTGGCAGCATCCCTAATAACCCCGGTGGGTCTTGTCCGGTGTCACTCCATATTTGTCCAATGAAGCACCAAGGCTCCATCTGCAAATACGGTCTCTTGTTGTTGCGGAGCAGTATGGATTTATTGCAGTAGGAGTTGTTAGACTTAATCTTGACCATGTGTCATGTACGTGCATGTGTGCACCTGTGCTTCGGTCTGAGGATATTAGCTGCATGCAAGTAGTTAGCTAATCTAACGTGAGGCTGGCCGTTGAGAGAAAGTTGTTCATGCGCTGAAGGCGCTGCATGCAGATTGTGGCCGGGTCGTGCGTGGCGAGTGGAGCGGCCGGCCTGTATGTGTGCGTACGGCTGCCAATATAAAGCCATGTTCATGAGTTGTGTCAAGTGAGGGAATAGCCAGAGAAGAGGATGTAGTCTCGGTTGCCGTGGTGTGTGCCCGGATGGCAGGAGAGCTCCTCTGATAGTGTGTATCTTCTCCATGTATATGTGTGACTCGTTGTGAGAAATAAAACCAAGATACAGGCGTATGTGCGCCGCGGCGTTTGTCGCCGAAAGAATTTGTGGTGTCTCCTTCGTCTATCTCTGTCCGGCGTTAGGCGCGCCGAGAAGCTGCTCGGCATATTTTGAAGCTCTTTATCATTTCTATTATCATGTAACTACTGTTGGAGTTAAACCCGACTAATCTCCGACGGCAGGTGTGTGTCCGGTTCAGGGTTCTTGCATGTATCCGAGTACAGCTAGAGCTAGTCATCAAATAAGATTGGATAGCTAGCTTAGCTTGAGCTATTTATATGTCCGTACCCCGGCTTGTAAACTCACCCAAAATCAAAGCAATACAATACAAGATATAACTGCAGGTACGATACGTACATGTGGCTATCCATCGGACCAACGTGTTTGCCAGCGTTCGTGTTTTGCCAATCAAAAGAAATCGGCTGTTGTGTACGTGCGTGACACTAGCTACACTACGGCGTATCACCGTCGGCTTAGGTATTCCTCGGGTTAGCCTCCGATACCGTCGACGTAGAAATATACGCCGACGGCCAAGGCGTCGACGTATGCTAGGTGGGGTCCATACAGAGACTAACGGGCGTTTGGCCTGGTGGTCAGCTACGCCGATGGCTGTCGGCGTATATTTTATTTTTTTTATTTTTATTTTTATTTTTATTTTTCCACAGTTTTCTTAATCTAAGATCATTATCGTTAATCTCAGGTCAAATTTACCTTCGTGGTCAAACTTCTCCAAGGGTCACTCATCCTCACACTACTCCAGCCCCAGCACGCTTAACTTTTCAGTTCCATTCAACACCTACCCCAACTCGCTTAACATACACTTGTTGATATATATATCATATCAATCCTATTAAACCTTGTTGATGTTTATGGTGTGATGAATTTTTCTAAAAAAATTGAAACTTACCGATCGGTTACCTATTATATTTTAAATGTTTTTAAATTATTATTTGAAAAAATATATTTCTTTTAATTTTGAAAATACATTTTTCATTTTCCGAGTGACAAAAGTAGTGGTTTTTTGTGAAGATTCAACCAAATATTTTATGTAAACTTGAACCACTTTATTTTTTGTAAAATACTATACCATATTTTATTTACAATTGACCAAAGTTTCCATGTAATATGTTTTTTATATACCTTTTCTGAAAAAGACAAATTTCCGCAGATTCAGCTGGAACGGCGTCAAATTTGAACTACATGTGCTTGATAGTTTGCTCTTTATTTTTGAAAAAATCATTTCTAGATACACAAGTAGTCATTTTATCAGGGATCCAACAAGACTTTTGTAAGATTCCACCCCTATCTATTACCGGTCATGCCCTCTCTTTTGACCACTTTTTGAAATCGAAAAAAATAATTCAAAAAAATAAAAAATTTGTAAAACCTTCGCGTTGCATCCTAATTTATGTCTTAGTAACCATACAAAACAACAAACTTGGAATAAGGTAAATATCTTACAAAAGTATTTTCAAAATGAGCTATCGAGTATGAAGATTTATGACTTTCAAGCCAAATGACCGATGTTATAGCTAGTTTCAAAGGATATTTTTCCCAAATGAACTCATAATTTGCACATGTGTGTATATTATATTAGCCAACAAGTTTGCCAAAGGAAGTTTTTGTTTTCTTTGCACGAAAAATCCATTTTTCATTTTCCGAGTGACAAAAGTAGGGGTTTTTTGTGAAGGATCTACCAAATATTTGATCTCAACTTGAACCACTTTATTTTTGTAAAATATTAGACCATGTTTTATTTACAATTGACCAAAGTTTCCATGTAAAATGTTTTTTATATACCTCTTCTGAAAAAGACAAATTTCGGCAAATTCAGTTGGAACGTGGTCAAATTTGAACTACATGTGCTTGATAGTTTGCTCTTTATTTTTTGAAAAAATCATTTCTAGATACACAAGTAGTCATTTCATCAGGGATCCACCAAGACTTTTGTAAGATTCCACCCCTATCTATTACCGGTCATGCCCTCTGTTTTGACCACTTTTTAAAATTGACAAAAATAATTGAAAAAAAATAAAATTTTGTTACTCACATGTTGGCATACAAGCCAGGACACTTACTAAATTAATTACTGGCCACCTTGATCACACTTAAACTAAAACTTACCTAGTTATAATTTGTATTGTTTGGATTATTCTAAAACATTTCACCTGTTGTCCGCATATTTGCAACGTGTATATCACGCCATTGATGCTGCCGTCACACAAAAACCTTTAGTCTTTAGACAAGGATTCTTATCGTGTTCTCTTTTCTCTTTCCATTTTTTTCACAACGTTGCTACAAATCTCACTCACGGGTGTCCTGTTGCTAATCTACTTTGTCTAAACCAATCTCCAACTAGTCCTCGTACACAAACTCCTGCTACCATACGGCTAGCTTACCTCTAACCTGACTATTACTGCAAGTATGTACGAGACACAAACTCCATGGGTTGGAAGCCGACTCGAACAAGGCTCAAGTACTTAACCCACCTATGTATATAATGTTTGGATTATTCCAACAGAGTAGAAGAAAGTCATCCTCAGGTTCTGCTTTCTCCTTCCTCTATACATGTCCAACTCTCCATCGATATTTCCTACACCATCGAAGCTAGGAAAGGTCATCACGGCTCCCAATTCTAGTACTATGAGGACACTTCTTGCTATAAAGCAGGCTGACTTTTGATAGTGCGCAAACCAAAATAAGACATTGTTGGTACCTATCAGCTAATTTTCGACACACCTCCTTCACTCTCGGAATTTTGTTTTCCTCCAATATTTGAAATGGACTAAAGCTACATAAGTACAGATATCTGAACTCATATTCACTTGGACATTGTAAGGCATGGGTATATATAATACTTCTAGACATCTCTAGTATTTGTTAGCTCTTTTTAGGAAGACAGAGAAAAAAGGCCGAGCATGCTATATGTGTCCAGTGAGCCATTCAGGAAGTAAACTGCAAAATGATGTGACCATTCTACATAGATGCTTAATTTCCAATTTCTTGCAGACTCAAAATGAACGAAAAGACATTATTTGGTTGGAGGGCACTCATATCAAAGGAATGGAGAGAAGATCCAAAATGAGTGACTGCTTGAAGAACAATCGGATGAACAAACAGGTCAATCTAGAATGATCTAGTCATCTAGAGTAACCAACCTTCATGTAGTAGAACTTAATATGCCTGCTATGTTAGTTTTGCCCATACTTACTAGCACAGGACTGAGAAATAAAAACAGAGAGTTTTTCATGTCCATTGCTTGCATCATGAAAGATGGATGAAATGGAAATTGATTGATTTAAGTTAACTTTTCTGCTCCCTATCAACACTACAGGATACACCGAGTGTTGCACCCGGCGTCGCAGCGACGACTTAATTTAGATCGCCTTTGTGTAATAAGACGGGAGTTTTTTTACGGTCACACCATTTATTAGTAAGTCGAGGTGGAAAAAAATTCTTTGATGGTGGGAAGTTTCAGAATAAGTAGTTGAGCAAGGGCAATGGCATGAGGAAGACTTAAGTATAGTTAAGAAATGAACATCTGAACTAGTGCCAGTTGATTTACAAGTATTAGGAACATGTGTATAAAGTCCGGTCAAGTTGGTTGATTTGTCATGCCTTAAATCACAAAGTTGGATTATGTTTGAAAGACGCACAGAAGGGCTCGACGACACAGAAGAAGGATCACTACACATAAGAACAATATCACCAAAAGAGGTAACACTACTATCTACAACGCGTTCGAATTCTATTCATATTTCTTTCTTTTATGTGTCACGCACGATCCACAAGTTGTGTGCGCCATCCCACATATACTATGAGCCGAGGCGTTTGAATCCGAAACACGTAGAAAGACAAACACGATCGCAACATGAACTTGCACTTGTTACAACGACACTACAGAACATCTTCGGACTGAACAATACCGAGCTCACAAGATTATTGAAGCCAAACAAAACCAATACTCTTTGGGTCTCAACGGAGTGCATGCAAATGTGAGGATGCATGGTGTGTCGCACAGGCCAACTGCACGAACAACATCACGGAGCTTGGGCAACCCCTTGGAGATATCCAAGCGGACCGTATTGGTGTTGATGGGCTGTATTGGCATATCAACAAAGTGCGGCGCTTCGACCGCTTTAGCCATGAACCTGGCGCTTCTGTGTCCCTGTCTTGGCGCTAATCTCATCGGCAGCCGTCGAGGCACGGATGGTCATGACCGTGATCTCGTATGACGTGCAAATCGGAGGTGGTGTCTCCTCCTGCATCGTTGGTTCAAGGTCCTATGGTGGTATAGACATGAGCTCCCGCTCAGCAAAGGGAGTGGAAGGGCGGATGGACTCCCACCGCTGAAGAGCAAGATGGATAAACGGATTAAGCGGAAGAGAATACATGTATTGGTTTTCCTCCAATATTTTAGATATAGTGAAGCTGAATAAGGACTAACGAGGAAAGAAAAACTGAAAACATATTAGACTCGCTTCACATCCTAAGACAGTGGGGAGTATATATAGGCAAATTCTATGCATCTCATGTACTATTTGTTACTATAGGTCTTTTTAACAATAAATTAAAATAAATAAATAGTAAGCTTGGGATATGCGTTGAGCAAGTCATCCAAAAAATGTACATTGTGTCTTCTCAATCACAATTCACATGTGATTGGATCGACTACAGAATCGTGTGACCATTCTATGTGGCATGTTTAGTGTATGATCCCCTGCAAATTGTTGGAACCGCAATCCCCTCTGTCTCTCTCTCTCTCTCTCAGGAACGGAGGTAGAAGAAAACACTCAGAAGAATTTTCCTTGGCGCACGTACGCCCCGCCGCAGGAACGGCGATCTTTTTCTTGAGCACAAACTCAACACAGGCACTTGGTTACAACAGCCACCGCACGGTTATATACCCCGAGCCAGCGCCCTGGGCACGCACCCACGCCTCCACTCGCCGATCGTGTCCACGTTCCGCCCGCTATGCCCGCGCCCACGACGCGCTCCCACGCGCACGACTTGCGGTGAGCTCCAACAGAACATACACGATCGCCCCGTGCGGCTGGCTAACAACCTACGCCTACACACACGCACATGCCATACACAAGTCGGACCATGCCTAGACTAAGGCCATACTATGCCCAGACACAAGGCCAAACAATGCCCAGATAATGGTTCGGCTCGGCGACACCGGCGCGCGCACGCACACGCAGCCGACGCAGTCACCATTACCAACACAAAAAACTAAGTGAAGGGAAATATTGTGTTTGGTTGGAGGGAACTTGTATTAAAATAACGGCCATAATTTTCCAAATGACCGAATAGTTGAGAAGCAAAAACAAATAATTTGAAACCAAGGCATAAGCATTGCCTCATCCATTAATTAACAGAGAGGGAAACATAGTTTCAAAATTACAAACCACCCTTACAACGGCATGAATGATTACTCGCGTACAATTAGCGTCCCTAGCTTTTTAGCACCCGCGGTGACCCAAAGCTTCGCCTCCTCAATGATTGTATTGAGCACTATGTACTGTTGACGGTGCAATTTTGTTTGGGAACACCCGCCCATTTCTCTCATACCATATTGTCCAAGAGACCAACATGCTTAGCATAGCCATATAGCCTTCTTGTACGGGACATTATTGTCGATCCTATTCGCGCACGACTTCATCGTCTCTTTGCCACGCCATTATATATATATATATAAAATCTTGCGAGTACGATCATTAGGTCCGTGAAGCTCTAAATAATCATGGGGTAATCTCAGTTGTCAACTTAACCACCACTAAGATACATAGTACTTATTATTACATAATCATGGAGGAGGAAGGAGAAGAGGAGGGGCAAGGCGGCCATCTTCTTCTTGAGTCAGGTACTCAGGTCAAGTGAGCTCTCTTGTTGTGTGTGGTGGTGTGGGCTTTCCCTGATGAGTGAGGCTGCATGGTGCTGGGTATTAGTGTACTTATAGTATGGTAAAAGTGCGTTGGCGACAAAGTGAGAACTGGACGTAGCTAGATGCGATGGAAGAAGCAGTCCCTGATACCATGTAAAAAGGAGGATCAAGCGTATACAACTTGCAGGGATATGTGTGGGCTTGATATGTCCTTAATTAGCTATATAGATTGAGATCAATCCTAACAAGCAGAATCATACCGGTACAATAAACACTATATATGCTCATAGGCCCGCTACCTATCATAAGACAATATTTAACGTATCTTATTTGCACTCTTCTCATTGGCGCAGAAGGTTATGTTTCCGCATGGTGTCCAAACGCCAGGAACAACCTTATTGGCATCCTCATCGCGGTGAGGTGAGCTCTGGGCTGCCCTTTTTTATTTTTTTAGTCAAAATTATACACCTGTCTTTTTTCTTAGAATTGCAATCTCTGCAAATTACAAGTCGATAGTACATAAATTTCAAAAAAAAAGTCCATTGAACATAATGTATCAAGGAAAGACAGAAATGATTCATTAGCTTTATATAAGCACCTGCTTTTATAATTCTCTCTTCTTACATATAAATTGTCATAAATGACGCAGACCTTTATGTCTGGTATTACATATAGATGTCATAAATTCTAGACAAGTACTTATTACATATAGATGTCACAGAGTATTACTAGTCATCATCCACCTCAAAGGGCTCAATTGGGTACATTGTGTTCTTCAATATCCCGCATAACCCATCAGGCGATTTGTGCCCTTGCCCGCTCTCCAATCTTTAGTAGCCCCCCTCCCACCGCTAGACTCCCCACGAGTTCTTGATAATCCAATACTTCAGAGTATTGATCCTTCCGCTATATGGATCAAACTTGCGCGTCGTCCAAAATCCTACCACGAGGACTTGGTGGTCAAGGTTATTCCTGCAGGGCCCTCAAAAACTTGTCCTCCTATGTAATTTTCCACCCAACTTCTGGTATCAAACGGCCACCACCACAGGCTGTCATGCAACAGCCTGCAGAAGGGCCGTTGCTAGAATCAGCCTAGGGCTCTAATTTGTGCTTGCAAAGTAGTATGGTGGTATAGACATGACCTCCCGCTTGGTAAAGGTAGTTACGGGTTAGACGGGACAGATGAAGGGTACATGTATTTGTTTTTATCCAATATTTCTGATAAAGTGAAGCTGGATAAAGACTAAAGAGAGAAGCAAATTTGAGAACATATCACACTCGCTTTGCAACTTAAGACAATTGGAATATATATAGGGGACTTCTATGCATCTCTTGTATTTGTTAGCTGTTTCGAGAATAAATAAATATACTATGAGCATGAGATATGCGTTTAGCAGGTCATTACAAATTTGTCTATCATGTCTTGTTAACCAGATGTGATTGGATCGGACTACAAAATCGTGTGACCATCATATATGTTCATGCCTAGTTTATGATCTTGTGCCAGAAAATAAGTGAAGGGAAATATTGTGTTTTTTTGTTTGATTTTTGAAAAGGACGTTGAAAACCTCGGCCTCTGTATCCAGCCATCTTTGTTTTATTATTTAACAAATGCTGACAAAACAAATACATAGGTCAATCGAAAACCACCTTCATCACAATCTCCGCTAACCCTATAAGTTTGACGATGTGACCTGACCTCACATCAACACACAACATGTAATTAGGTGGCCTCACCAAGAAAAACAAGGGCTAGCCGAGAGCATCAACCGGTTTATCAGGCCATCTGCATGCATCACATGCGCACGCTTTAAATTTGCAGCCATCATTTTCTGGTGTTCCACCTTCAGGATGGATCAACACATTCACCATGACAGGTCTATCTACCGTGGACTTCGTCATGATACCAGAGAACGTCACCATCAACATGTGTTAAACGGAATTTTTTGGGTACAGAATCAATTTTCTTACCAAGTAAACGTAATACAACACTAGCACAGAACATCTAAAACATTTTAATACATCAACCATGTTACAGAACCACTGTTGGCCCTGTCTCGACGTAGAGTGCTTTCCGACGACTGTAATGATCAACGACGGCGACGATCTTGTACACAATCCGGCACTAGCTTCCGGCAAGATTTAATTCCAACAACCACCATCTCTGGGTGTCGACCATAACACCATCCCATCAATCAGGTATGTTCCATGAGACAAAGCAATTCTCAGTTCAAAGCATTCCATCTGCCGCTGACCCAGCCAACAGGATTTTTGCAAGGTTTGCCCTGCAGTTCCACCCGCTCCCATCAATGAATGACCTTCCGTCCGGGTCAATTGAAGATGGATGGAGTTGCGACGACGGCCTCTTCGAGACACGGAGACCTTCGTATCTACTCGAGCTCTCTTGCTGCGTGTGGCTGTCAGCGCGCTACAACCACGCGCAAGTTTGAGCCAGTCGGCGTGCACGGCCTGTTGGATCTTCCAGTCCCCCTTCATTAGATCCAGACAGAGAAACACGACAAAGATTGCGGTAAAATTGATCCACAGTTGCAGCAAAAAAAACTTTGTGTATTTTTTGTTCTTAATTTTTTTAGCACCATTGTAGTAGGACTTATTATGTTAATATGTTACATCAGTCCAAGTCCATTTCATCATGAAAGTTGTGTGAAACATGGAAACCGACTCAGTTTTCAGAACAAAGGATCAAGACGAGCTCATGATGGCTCGGTCGAGCTTGGGAGCATCAACAAAGCTCACATATGTGTGCTTCCCAACTCTGACAGCATCCCTATCAGCCTACCCCTGGTGAATTTCCTCTGATGTCACTCCCAAACTGTCCAATGAGGCTTATTTGCAAAGCTCCCACGTTAGGGATCAACGTGCAGGTTTGATCTCTCATTTTTTTTGGATAAAGGGCTTTATTACTCAAAAGGTTTAAGTAAGTACACCCGGCCTCTGCATAACTAAGATGCACACAGCCGCAAAGTCATCAAAAGGAAAAAGCAAACGAGCGTACGACAAGTTACAAATGTAAAGAACTATCGTCGCTCAAGGCAGCTCTATGCGTAGGTCACGCGGCCACCCATGTTGGATAAAAATATCCCTCGCCACCGCTTTCAGTCGTGCACACGCCTCCATAAAAAGGCTTCGATATTCCACCCGTTGTAAGATGGACCACGAACGGAGAATACCCGTGCATCGATAAAGAACCTGCAACCAAGTGAAATTTTTATCAGAAAAAATCTTGTCATTTCTACAAAGCCAGAGCGACCATATTACGGCGAGCGCTCCTATCCTCAGAATGGTTTTAAGTTTATTATCTATCCCGTTAAGCCAATTGCCAAAGATATTAGCAACGCATGTGGGTTGATATAAATTTGAAGCCATTTGGATAGCTGACCAAATAGAACGTGCAATCTTGCAAGTGAAGAAAAGGTGTTTTATTGTCTCATCATGAGCACATGAAACACATTTCTTACTCCCTTGCCAGTTGCTCCTGACAAGATTGTCTTTCGTTAGAATGACACCTTTTCGAAGATACCATGCAAAGACCTTAATCTTTAGAGGTATCTTCATTTGCCATATTTTATAATTATTATCGACTGATATTTCAGGTTGGACAAGCGCCCTATACATAGAATCCACAGAAAATTTTCCATTCCTATTGAGATTCCATCGAAACTCATCATGTCCTTGTGTCAGTTGCACTAACGCTAACCGATCTAACAAGGCATTCCAAGACGCTAGTCTAGGACCGATTAAGTCTCTCCTGAATGCAACATTAGGAGGTGACTCTTGCATGACCGTGGCCAGCGTATCTCCCTTATGTCGCACAATGTTATATAGCGTCGGATATTGATCTCGGAGTGTGGCATTACCTAGCCATCTATCCTCATGCAGGTCTTTTGGATTAATTGCAGTAAAGAGCATCACTGAGAACTTCATACTCGCGACAGAAGTTGTGCAATAGTTATTTGCGAGGAAGGCACCCACTATTGTCTTGAAAATTGGATTGACAAAGGTGTTTCATTCAATCAACTCGCAAGATCTGCAATGGATCACGGTTGGAGGCAATTTTTGCCTCTTCGAAGTTCGCAAATATGCATAGTAGGGTGTCGGGGCATTGGATTGACTACAAGTGTGGACTCCGGTAGGGAGTTGTAGCTGCTGATCAAACAAGACCCTGAGCTCACTCAGCCCCATATTGATTACGTGGAACCCTTGCCTGGTGTTGCAGTATATGGATGACTCTTTGATCTTTGTTTGGTTTAGCATCTACAGTGCTACCTCTCCCAACATATTCTGGAACCCGGCTCCATCACAGTTCGATATCCATGGTCCTACGTGTGGGCACTTTGATCCTGATGGCCTCATTAGGCCGCGTTCCCGGGCGTTGTTTTCGCATGCTATCGAGTTGGGTGCCATGGTCTTCTCTATCATGATTGTTGGGTTGACACTGCGCTGGTACAACGGCGGACAAGTGTCGAGGAGCGTGACCTCGCCTCTCTTATGGTGGCCCTGAACGGGTTCGAGCTACAACCTCATCACAAATCTTGGATGCTCTCCCGGTGTGGTCAACCCGACGGGACGCTGGACTCCACATAAGAAAATAAAGGTTGGGTAAGCTACGTATTAAGCTCCAAAAATATATTGAACTGTATTGAGCCTATCTTTAATTGTCATAATGTAGATTCTCCACTGCAAACCGGCATGAACCGCTAATAAAAAGAGGCATGACGAGAGAACGTGCATCTTACACTACCCTCACTCAAAATGCTTGCACGTGTCACATCAGTCCGAATGCATACATTACTGTTTTTAAGGGGAAATGCATGCATTATTCTAAGAAGAAAACAAACTACGTTACATCGATGAGATTAGCAAAGCCTACCACTATGTTCAGGAGACCACATAGCTATCATATAGGATGGACGACGTACGCCTACGGTCCTGGCTACAACAGCGATATGTGCAGAACGTCCAAATATCGCATGGAAACTTTCATGGACAGTCGTTGTGGTCGGCCTCTTGGCTTGCGGTTCCATCATAAGACCGGGAATCTATACATAGCCGATGCGTAGAAGGGGCTCATGGTGGTTGGGCCTGGTGGCGGGGAGGCCAAGGTATTGGCCAACGAGCTTGACGGAATACCTTTTCGCTTCACCAACGGTGTTGACGTAAAGTCTATTTCATGGATTGGGACAAATGTCAAGTGGGAAAAGATACATGTATTTGTTTTCCTCCAATATTTTAGATATACTAAAGCTAGATTAAGAGTGAAGAAACTCTGAATCCATATTTTTGACGTTCTAAGAGGCTAAGGTATATATAGGATTTCTATGCATCTCATGTCTTTGTTAGCTTCTGATCATGGGATATGTGTTTCCAATACATTCAAGAATTTCATTTCATTATCATGCGTTTTTTTATCACATGACTAGACTATCGAATCATGCCTTTTGAATCATGTGATTGTCTATATCATGCCTTTTGAATCATGTGATTGGAGTACAAAATCATGAGGAATTTTGCGGTTCATGCATCATGATACAGGGGAGGAGGTGTATCATTTGGATGATCCAACGGTTCAAATTGCATGAAGTTTACTTAAGCCCAAGGGCATATTGTATCATGATAAAAAAGATACTTAAGCCCAAGGGCATAATTGTTAAAAAAAAGGTGATCCAAAAATATCGATGCAAAGGGTAATATCATCCAAAATTTATCAAATAGGCCCCTCGGGTCTCCACATGATACATGTGATGTCATCGTATCATATTCGGATCTAGACAGTCGTCCAATCTGATCCGATGGACGGTTCATATTCACTTGATGCTCCGCAAAGAGACTCAGTATCATATCATATGACCATCCTACATGCATGTTTCAGTTTATGTACCCTTGTGAAAAGAAAGTGAAGCGAAATATTGTGTTTTGTTTGAAGTGAACTTGCATCGAAAGAATGACCACAAGTTTTTGGATTAGTTTGTAGATGAGCCGAAATTGCATTTGCAAATAGCTTGCTCTTGAATTTACTGGAGTGACCAACTTCGTATAGTACGACTTATTACGGAAATCTCAACGGCTTATAGGAGCGTATGCACCCACTAACTAGTAAAAGCAAAAAAAATAGTAAATTTTTTTGAAAAAATCTGAATTTTTGTGGAATGCAATATGCTCATGCGTGTGACATCCGTGCAAAATTTCATGGTATTTCGACATTCGATTTCCAAAAACCCATGACCATCTTGATTCTTGATGAATAGTGTTGTTTTCCAAAAACCCTCACAGTTCCAAAATTTGTCATTTTTTCCGAGGATTACTCGAATGTTCAAACTTCACGAATTTTGGCATGGACTTTGCACACATGACCATCTTGCATCATACAAAAAATCCGAATTTTTTGGTTTTGTTTACTTTTTGAAATGATGTTCCTATTGCTAATGGGAGCAAATGCACCTATGACCAAAAAAACCGCGTCCGACTTATTATGCATATTGTGATTGTTATGTTCATACATACCATCGCTCCAAGTTCACTGCATCATGAAAACTGTGTGAAATGCTTTTCAAAAAAAGTTGTGTGAAATGTGAGAGCTGACTCATTTTTTAGAACGAAAGCTCAAGATGAGTTCATGATGGCTCGGCACAGCTTGAGAGCATCAACATAGGCCCCGTCGCTTTGATCCTCTTCTGGCAGCATCCCTAATAGCCCCGGTGGGTCTTGTCCGGTGTCACTCCATATTTGTCCAATGAAGCACCAAGGCTCCATCTGCAAATACGGTCTCTTGTTGTTGCGGACCAGTATGGATTTATTGCAGTAGGAGCTGTCGTGCATGTGTGCACCTGTGCTTCGGAGGCTATTAGCTACATGCAAGTAGTTAGCTAATCTAACGTCAGGCTGGCCGTTGAGAGAAAGTTGTGCATGCGCTGAAGGCGCTGCATGCAGATCTTGGCCGGGTCGTGCGTGGCGAGTGGAGCGGCCGGCCTATATGTGTGCGTACGGGCTTACAATATAAAGCCATGTTCATTAGTTGTGTCAAGTGAGGGAATAGCCAGAGAAGAGGATGTAGTCTCGGTCGCCGTGGTGTGTGCCCTCTGATAGTGTGTATCTTCTCCATGTATATGTGTGACTCGTTGTGAGAAATAAAACCAAGATACAGGCGTATGTGCGCCGCGGCGTTTGTCGCCGAAAGAATTCGTGGTGTCTCCTTCGTCTATCTCTGTCCGGCGTTAGGCGCGCCGAGAAGCTGCTCGGCATATTTTGAAGCTCTTTATCATTTCTATTATCATGTAACTACTGTTGGAGTTAAACCCGACTAATCTCCGATGGCAGGTGTGTGTCCGGTTCAGGGTTCTTGCATGTATCCGAGTACAGCTAGAGCTAGTCATCAAATAAGATTGGATAGCTAGCTTAGCTTGAGCTATTTATATGTCCGTACCCCGGCTTGTAAACTCACCCAAAATCAAAGCAATACAAGATATAACTGCAGGTATGATACGTACCTGTGGCTATCCATCGGACCAGCGTGTCTGCCTGCGTTCGTCTTTTGCCAATCAAAAGAAATCGGCTGTTGTGTACATGCGTGATACTAGCTAGTTTGAGCAAATCAATCAGGATCAACTTCTTGTGATGCAGTGCACGCTGGTGTCGACACCGGATTGCATCGGCAAGGAGCGGGTTCAGTAGCCAGAATTGCGAGTCGTTCATTTCATCGTCGTCGCCGTTCATCGTCGATCATCCCATCGTTGCCGGCCTCGAGAACTGGGCCAACAGGCAACAAGTACACTGCATACATAATATGCAAGCAGTAACCGTACACAGTTGAAAAAAACATTGATGGTCGAAGTTCCAGAATGATTAGTTGAGCAAGGGGAATGGCATGATGAATACTAAGTATAGGTATAGCTATGAAATGAACATATGAACTTGGGCCAGCTGATTTACATGTAGAGCATGCATTTGAAGTCCGATGGAGCTGGGTGATTTCATTGTGCCTTAGATCACAAAGCTGGAATCTGCCGATACACAAGGAAGAAGCAACACTAGTACACTACACATAAGAACAACATCACCATAGAGGTAACACTGTCTGCCACGCGTTCAACTTCCTTTCAGATTTATTTTCTTTTATTCAATGTCATTCCACGATCCTCACATTGTGTTAGAGAATCGACACGCAAATAACAATGAAGTAGAACGAAAAGCAACACAAGGGACACGCAGATTTAACGTGGAAAACCCTTCCGCGAAGAAGGGAAAAACCACGGGCGCCAGCAAGCGAACTATTCCTTATTGTGGAGGTGTTACAAACGCCGAGGGATTTACAACTTGAGGAACTTTCCCGTGCGGCGGCTTACAAGGTATATTTATAGGCGGTAGGAGAGAGCTAGGCCAACACTGATCCGTACCGGCGACGGGCCTCCGCTCCGCTCCGTCAGAAGTTTCCTCTTAACTTCATGAATGAATTTGGATCAACTTCAAAAAACTCCACCTTGAGAAAAGTTCACCTTGTAGCATGAACGAGCAACTCCTTCCTGAACAAACAAAAGAAACACCTTCGGCGCCAAACAGCCACTAGGGCTAAGCAGTTATACCAACTAAGTCTGAGCAAAGCTCAAACTTAGCAACAGGAATAGGCTTTGTCATCATATCAGCAGGATTATTATGAGTACTAATCTTCCATACCTTTATCTCACCTTGAGCAACAACGTCTCGGATATAATGTTATTTGACATCAATGTGCTTGGTCCTCTCATGGAACATTTGATCCTTAGTTAAGTATATAGCACTTTGATTGTCACAAAACAGATTAATGCAACTAGTATCTCCACAAAGTTCAGCATATAAACCTTTCAACCAAACTGATTCCCTGCAAGCTTCAGCAATAGCCATGTATTCAGCTTCAGTACTGGATTGAGCAACAACTGGCTGCAATGTAGCCTTCCAACTCACGGCACATCCTCCAATGGTGAACACATAGCCGGTGAGGGATCTCCTCTTATCCAAATCACTCGAAGCAAAATCTGAATCCACTTAGCCAACGAGTCCCTCACCAGTCCTGCCAAACTTCAAATAAGCACCTGAAGTGCCACGAAGATTCCTGAAAATTCACTGAACAGCTTTCCAATGTTCTTTACCAGGATTAGCCATGAATCTACTAACCAAGCTCATAGCAAATGATAAATCAGGACGAGAGAAAACCATGTCACACATCAAAGAACCAACAACACTAGAATATGGAACTCTTGACATGTACTCAAAATCCTCATCAGTACTAGGACAGTCATTAGATGATAACTTAAAGTGAGGAGCAATGGGCGTGTTAACAGATTTAGCATGATGCATATTAAAGCGATGAAGGACTTTCTTAATGTAACTATGCTGGCTAAGAAATAGCAAACCAGGATCTCTGTCTCTGGAAATCTCCATACCCAAAATCTTCTTAGCAGCACCAAGATCCTTCATATCAAATTCACTGCTCAATTGTGCCTTCAAAGCATTAATCTCTTTCTTTCTCTTGGCAGAAATCAACATATCATCAACATATAACAACAAGTATATAGGCGATCCATCAACAAACTTGATATAAACACAACTATCAAAGTCAGATCTCTTGAAATCATTCAATATTATAAATGAATCAAACCTTTTATACCACTGTCTTGGAGTCTGTTTCAAACCATATAGGGACTTCTTCAACTTGCACACAAAAGCTTCTTTAACAGGCTCTATGAAACCTTCAGGCTGCTCCATATATATTTCCTCATCAAGCTCTCCATGTAGAAAAGCAGTTTTCACATCTAACTGCTCAAGCTCAAGATTATGCATAGCAACAATAGCAAAGAAAGTACGAATAGAACTATGCTTCACAACCGGAGAGAACACATCATTATAATCAACACCTGGAATTTGACTGAAGCCCTTTGCAACTAACCTTGCCTTATACCTTGGAGGTTCATTGGGAGATAAACCTTCCTTCCTTTTGAAGATCCATTTGCAGCGAACGACCTTCTTTTGTTTAGGCAAGCGCACAATATCCCATGTGCCATTTTTATCAAGTGACTGCATCTCTTCTTGCATAGCAGAAATCCACTTCTCGCGGTCACCCGAAATAACAGCCTCAGTGTACGTGGATGGCTCATGATTATTCTCCACCTATTCTGCACAACTAAAAGCATAATGAACAATGTCGCACTCCTCAACAAGACGTATGGGTGCGGCAGTGTTCCTCCTTGGTCTGTCAGCTGCAATAGTACGGATTTGCTGCAAAACAGGGGGTGAGTGTTGCACATCAATAACATCATGAACATCATTATCATGTGCAACATCATTATCAACAATTTCATTTTAGTCCTTATGAAGGAGCTCCAACTGAACACCAATCTCATGCTGCTCTTCTTCATCAGAAGAAACTGACAAAGTATCTGTGGAAGAACTGTCAACAAACATAACAGATTCATTGAAAACTACATTCCTGCTCACCATAACTTTCTTTATTTCAGGGGTCCATAACTTATATCCTTTTACTCCCGAACCATAACCAAGAAACACACACTTAATAGCTCTAGGTTCTAACTTTCCATTATCAACGTGAGCATATGCAGTGCAACCAAAAACTCTCAACTGTGAGTAATCAGCAGGCGTACCAGACCATACCTAAATGGGAGTTTTCTTATCAAGCGGAATGGATGGAGATCTATTGATCAAGTAGCAGGCGGTGGAGGTTTCTCGGCCCAACCAAGCCTACCGGCGACGGGCCTCCGCTCTGCTCCGTCAGAAGTTTCCTCTTAACTTCATGAATGAATTTGGATCAACTTCAACACATTGTGTGTGCCATCCCACATAATTCTGAGCCCAGGATTTTGAATCTGAAATGCGAAGAAAGAGAAACTCGATCGCAACGTGAACCCGACACTAATGAACATCTTTCAAACTGAACAATGCTGAGCTGACATTGAAGCCAAACAAAACTGTCATGGAACAAAACATACTTATACTTTCTGTCTATCAAGGGAGTGCATGCAAATCGGAGGACACATGGCGATTCGCACACACCAGCCGCACGAACAGCATCACGGATCTTGGGCGCCGGCTTGGAGAGATCTATGCGGGTTACGTTGGCTCTGTTGGCCTCGGTCGGCATATCAACAAAGTGGAGCTCATCCACTGATATTATTCGTGGACCTGGAATTTGCAGGATCCGTGTTTGCCTTTTGATTGTTTGAAACCGAGACGCAGAAGGTCGTGGTCGTGACCCTGTAAGGCATAGAAATGCAAGGAGAACCAAGATCGTTTGGTGGTGATCATCTCCGGTTCAGCAAAGGTAGTGGCGGGGCAGATGGACTCCCACCACTGAAGTGCAAGATGGACGAACTGATTAAGGGTGAGAGGGTACATTTAGTTGTTTTCCTCCAATATTTCAGATAGACTGCAGTTGGATAAAGACTAAAGAGGGAAGAAATTTGAGAACATTTCACACTTGCTTGGCATTCTACGACAATGGACTATATATAGGGGTCTTATCCATTGTATTTGTTAGCTCTTTCTAAAAAAATTTGTGAGCATTGAGCTACTCATTCAAAAACCGTCTATCATGAAGTTTTTGCCGTAATCCTCTCAACTTTTTAGCACATGCTATGTGGGTGAAATGATGATACCATGCCAAATTTCCACCTTTTTAGAGTTCATTTCTACTGCTTTTTCAATTTCAAGGTCATTTAGCGCAAAAACAATCATTAAATGCATGAAAAATAGCAAATCAAGTTAGAAAGGTTTGAAACTTCAGGATGTGGCTTTGAATGGTGCATAGTTAGTGCACAAAAAGTCTGGAGTTGAAATATTTTTTAAAAAGGAATGCCTTGTAACAGATGAGTTTTCGTTCGAAACCCTCATAAAGAGTTAAACAGAATCTGGTTTTGATTAAAACACCTATTTAAAATATCCTAAAAATTCCCATATTGAACATACTGATAAAACATACTAATATTGAACAATAGGAAAAATAATCACTCAAAAATCTATTTTTAAACTAAAGTTATTCACAAATTAGTGATTCACACAAATTTCAAAAGCATTCAAGTTTAAACTATTTAAATTTGAAAACTACTGGGACTAACAGAATGTTTATAATTTTGTTGACCTAAAGAAAAAAGATTCATTCAAAAACTCTAAATATTCTAAAATTTATTGAAAATCTAAAAACAGAAACTCTTCTGTTTAGAAAAAGAAAAAGAAAAAGAAAAAATAGACCTTTAGTACCGGTTGGCGTCTCCAACCGGGACTAAAGGTCCTACCTTTAGTACCGGTGCAAAGCCATCAACCGGGACTAAAGGTTGCGACACCCTTTAGTCCCGGTTCATGTCTGGAACCGGGACAAAAGGGTCCAGACGAACCGGGACCAATGCCCCCTGGGCGCACGAACCGGGACGTATGCCCCCATGGGTCCCGGTTCGTGACTGAACTAGGACTAATGGGATGACCAGGCCCGAACCAAAGCCCTATTTTCTACTAGTGAGGCTCAGATCATATGAAAAATTGTCATAAATGTGTACTCCCTCCGTCCAAAAATAAGTATCACAAATTTATGTAGATATGGTGGGTCCTCTCGCTTGTAAGCGGCTTCCGGTGAAGGGTCCAGGGGGCCGTGGAAACCAGCAGACGAGGAGGATTCGAGACAGCCAGATCCCGTGGCGACGATGGCGGTCAGCAGTAGGCGGCTGTGATCCCACAGAGAAGGCGCGCGGAGATTCCGCAGCGGCAGTATCAGCAGCATGCGGCGCAGATCCCGCGTCGGTGGCGGTCCGGGATCCGGTCAGGGCTGGGCGCAGGAGGACGACATGAGAGAGGCACGACACGCCGGTAAGGGCTAGGGCGCCGACGAGTGCTAGGGCCCCGGGCACCCACATGTTCCCGGCAAGAAAGTAGATTTTGTAGGGATGAAGAAGAAGGGATAGAAGAGAGAGGATGACATGTGAACCTTTCCTTTATCTAATAATTGTGGTGAACGTCGTTTGTTTTAGTTTTGCATGTTTTAATTCAAACAATCAATGTTTTTTGAAAACTATCAATACAATAATGGTGGTCTTTTGAAAAAAAAAACACAATTATGATGGGTTTTTTTATTTAGGGTCCGCAATTATAGTTGTTTTTTTCATTTTAGTCCTTCTATGCATCTCGTGTCTTTGTTAGCTTATGGGCATGGGATACGTGTTGACAAGACATTCAAAAACTATTGTGTATCATGCCTTCTTAATCATGTAACTGGATTACAAAATCATATGATCATCCTAATTGCATGTACCCCACCGCCGATGAAGGAAAGGAGAAGGGAGCTCCGTTGCCCTCCGAACTAAAACTGGGAGAAGATACATGTATTTGTTTTCCTCCAATATTTTAAATGGACTTAATTTGGGTAAAGAAGGGAGCAAATCTGAATTCATTTAACATTCATATTGACATCCCAAGAAGGTTGAGTATATATAGGACTTCTATGCATCTATTGTCTTTGATAGCTCACTTTAGAATGGGGAAATAAACTGCGGACATGAGATATGTGTTGAGCAAGTCATTCAAAAATGTTCATTTAATCAAGAAGTTGGACTACACAATCATGTGACCATCCTACTTGCATGTTTAGGTTAGCCTGCAACTTTCAAGTACAAGAACCTATTTTATGCAAGCTAGTTTTCTCCTATGTACCATCATGCCAAGTCCATTGCATCAAGAAAAGACTTGTGTTTTTCATTTTAGCTATATTTTCGGCTCCCTTTCATGAACATCATATTATATGTGTGATGGTATTAAGCAAGGTATTTAGGAGCTGGTTATTATTTATCTATTATATGAGTACACTACGTCAATATAAGACCCAATAAATTTATACAAATGAGAAAATAAAATTCTAGGTTTTTGGAATCACTTGATTCTTCTTCATCTCCGTTTCATCTAGAAAAGGATACCAAGATCGAGGGCCAAAATAACACTATTAATCATTTTGTAAGAGCAAAGTTTGGCCCCGTGTGTTTTGGATATTGTTGGACAAGACAGTAGAGGAACTAACAATGTTTTCTAGTATAAACTATTGAATAGGTTCCTGAAGGACAAGCTAGGTGATAAAGCTTCAGGTAAGGTTTTCAAGTTATCGAAGCATTACCCCTTCTAGCGAAGCTTAATCACGAAGGATGACCCCCGAAAATAAAGGTGTCCTGAAGCTCAACTCATTGAAGGAAATGAAGAAGTCGGCGCAAGACTTAGATGTTTTTGTGTAGTTCTTTTTCTGTTCTTTGAGTCGTAGGACAAATCGTACTATCAAGAGGGGTCTTTAGTTTGTGGACACCGAAGTCATTGTTAAAATGCTCATCAGATCAAATCCAAACCAAGTGAGAAGCCTAAGCGAAGAAATATCATGTGCACTGAGTTAAGCTTCAGTAGCAAAGACTTCGTTCTTTGGCTTCTGAAGCAGAACTAAGTTCGTGAGTCATCTTTACTTGTTCCGCAAGTAAAGTTGCGCAGTAATGACAAATCCGACCGTTGTGGACACGTGTCAAGCTGTCACTTCGGGTCAATTTGGTCATTTCGCACCTCGGGATCGCCAACTATAAATACGCCGCCCCGTCCTCCATTTGCGGGTGGCTGCTGTGAGAATATTCCTGAGAGAGACTGAAGAGAACACCCCAATAACACCACCGAAGCAAAACCCAAAACCCAGATTACTGAAGCCTAAGTCCCATTGATCTGAGTAGATTCGAGATGACTTAGGTGAAAGCTTACTAGCCTTTTTATCTTGGAGAACTGCAATTCTCCTAAACGGTTAGAGTGTTGTTTTCAGAGAGCGAAGAGTAATTGTCGCCTCGAAGTCCAGTTTGTCAAAGGTTTCGATGATTTCCTAAATAATCGTCCACGAGTGAAGAACTGACCAAGCTCAAGGAGTTTGGTGCAGTGGAGGAACGGACGGAGAGAGATTTTCTCTAGGTGTTCAATCACCAGTCCCTCCAACCAGACGTAGCGCTTTGCAGAGCGTGAACTGGTAGAACAAACATCGCCGAGTCTCAGTTCGTTTTACTTCTAGCATTTACCTTCCGTATTGCATTTTCTTCACAGTTATGCTTCAATGTGTTTTGATTCACTGGATTTAGTTTCGCTTCCAGTTTTACTTCGCTGTTCCGCTTTACTTATGCTTCACTTCGTAGTTTCAGTCGAAAATTTTGAAGTGATCATTCACCCCCCTCCCCCTCTGATCACATACTTGGACTTTCAATTGGTATCAGAGCTAGTCACTCCCTACACTAGTAGAAAAAGGCCCATTTGTCCCGGTTCTAGAGGGCCTTCTGTTCCGTTTCTGGAACCGGGACTAAAGGGTCGTTACTAATGCCCAAAACCTTTAGTCCCGGTTCGCTTACGAACCGGTACAGATGGGCCTCCACGTGGCCTCTGCGGCTTGCCCGGGCAGGAGGGCCTTTTGTCACGGTTGGTAGCACCAACCGGGACCAAAATGCCTCCACGCGTCAGCAGTTCCGTTCTGGGGTTTTGTTTTATTTCTAGAGGGGGGGATGGGGGTTTTGTAGGGTTAATTAATTTAGGGGTTTCATATATTGTAGCTAATAGAGAGAGGTGTCCTCTCTTATCTTCGTGCTTGGTCAACTCTACGTACTATACATATAGAGAGGACTCGACATGCTAGCTAGTAAGCAAATGAAGGAATTAAACCATTAAGTACAGAAGATCGTCATGAACATATACAGAGAGAAGTGAGATTGTTCGAACAACAAGTTTTCGTATATCTATCCGACGCTACTGACTACATATATACAATATAAGATCTCTTACAATACCCTAACATCTGAAATCAAGTTCCATATGGTATTCTCCCTCTTTCCTGATGACGTGTTCAAGAAAGAATCCCGCCAATTCCTCTTGAATTTCTATTATGCGATCTTGTGGTAGGAGTTCTTCCCGCAGCTCCCAAATCTAATTAGAAGAAGGGGGTCAATACATATATATGAATGAAACTCAACACAAATGATGGTAATAAAATAAAATTGTGAATATTATTGCTTACGCACATCAAAATATTTTTTAGAGTAGCCACCTTGCTTAGAGATCGTAGCGTTGTAGATTTACTCGCATACGTAGTATCCACAAAGATTAGTCCCTTCTTGCTGCCACAACCACTTTACGAGAAATAGAGGTCAATCAAACTGATAATCAAGCATTATATAAATGGTATTGATGAAACTAGCTAGAATCAAATTAATGGGATATGCGCGGAACTAGCCAGCAGTACTTACTTTCGGACGTATAAATTCCAGCTCCTTCGGCAGTCCCGGAGATTTTCTGGTGAACGTTATCCAAACCCTGCCAGACATAGAAAATAATTATTACCTAATATCAGGAAATTAACAAAGTTGCCGAAATGCTGCGATAATGATCGATTGCACTTACTTCTTAAGCATTTCAGTGATGATCGCATACGTCTTGGGATCTTTTCTTCTTGAGTCTAACACGGTTACTAGTCCCTCCTCAAGCTTAATCTCTAGGAGAATAAAGTGGAAGCTGCGCACGCATGCATAACTCATCAATTACATTACTATAACCTCGAGTAAATAAAGGAAAACCGAATATGCATAGTATAACACTCACTCGAAGTTGTAAGGAAAGATTATTTTTTGTTTGTTTTGATGTTGAAGCAACGATTGTAGAAAGTTGGCCTCGGCTTGTTTGGGATTATTTTCCATCTCCCATTCATCAAAGAGATTTAGGTTAATGAACCCAATATTATAGATTTTTCTTTGCTGGCATTCGACGATCTTCAATCTGCATGATATAGTTAATTATATATATGTACATGCAATGAAAGAGCTGAGCTATATATAGAGAGTTAATTAAAGAAGTAGTACTTATAGACAGTAGCAAGTGACGATTACTTTATCGATGGCCATTGCATTGTAAAGCTGGAATAACTCCTCAAATGGAACACACAACATGTCAATTCCAAGGAGGTCGTGCTTGTCTTTAACCGTAAGCAACACATTATCCAACCCAGAGTTCTTAAAGGTGTCCATGTACCACTCATGGAATCTTCGTATCATCGTTGGTAGCTGTTGATCAGGTCTAACGAGAGGATACCCGTGCCGGAATTTGAGTTCGTCCACCCCGAGTCGATCAAATTGTATATCGTCTGGCAGGTAATCACCAGGATTGGTACCGGGCACCATCCCGGCCGGCACATTTGCGACGACGATATCACTAGACATCTGCAGCGGGGGGCACAATTGTTTCGCCTGTTCGCCGAGCTGGGGAATTTTTTTCCCTCTTGCAATTTGTTGTTCTCTCCTTTGGTCAGCTGCAGTGCTTCCGGACCAGCGCGTTTCTTGCACTTTCTTTTTAAGAG
Source organism: Bromus sterilis (assembly GCA_950022295.1). Taxonomy (NCBI): domain Eukaryota; kingdom Viridiplantae; phylum Streptophyta; class Magnoliopsida; order Poales; family Poaceae; genus Bromus; species Bromus sterilis. Next base: position 296,643,764 of record OX465601.1, on the reverse strand, counting down.
CGCGGACATGGTTGTGATCCAGCGGAGCCGGTGCTGGTCGCTTCAGGGCATCCAAAGTGCGCTTCAATTTCACCTCATCTATCTTCTCCTTCAGAGGTGGATTTTTCTTTTTAAAAAAGGCATCCACTTCGCCTTTAGAGATCTTCGCGCTTTCCTCATCGCTCCTCTCGTATGGTAACGACTCAAGAGGCTTCAGAGATGATGGACCGTATTGGAATCGTCTCCACCACTGGTTGTACTGCTAGACGCCGGAGCGACGGCTTCTCTCTTCTGCTTTTGCTTACGAGGCGGAGGAGGAGACGGGCTGCTCGGACGCGCCGACGCAGGCGGAGAAGGAGGCGGAGGAGGAGGAGGATGAGACGGGCTGCTCGGACGTGCCGATGCATGCGGAGAAGGAGGCGGAGGAGGAGGCGGGCCCTTACTCGCCGGAGGAGGAGGCGTAGGTGCCGTCCAGTTCGGAAGCTTGATGAATTCCTTCGGCCATAGACATGAAGTCCTCAGAGCATTCTGCAGGAGATTTTCCCCTTCGCCGGTAGGGTAGTCAAGCTCGATCTCCTCATATCCCTCCATTATTTCATCGACCATCACAACAGCATAACCTTGTGGAATCGGAAGACAGTGAAAAGTTCCGTTGGGTCGAGGAGGTACAACATGGCCGATAGCCACCGTGGGTTTGAATTGCATCAATTGCTTCTTAAGGTGGCATTCTTGAGACTCCGTGATTTCATCCACGGGGTACCTGGAAGCCGTCAAATCAGGTTGCACAATGACCTCGGTGGAAGCCACGCTGCTTCTCCGCTGAGATGGCGGGGTAGCTTCTAGGGTAGCTTCGTCAGCTCGATGCCTCTCCTCTAGCGCTTGTACTCTTGCATGCAGGTTCTGTATTTCGCTTTGCTCCTGTTTCCTCTTCCTCTCCCTGCTTTTGTAACCGCCTGCGTCGGGAAACCCATGCTTCCACGGAAGGGAGCCTGCCGTGCCTCGTGTTCGTCCTGGGTGCTCAGGATTCCCGAGGGCCATTGTGAGCTTGTCGTTCTCTCTGTCGGGACCGAACGTCCCTGCCTCCGTTTGCGCGATTAACTCCTCAAGCTTGGTGATCGGTACTCTCAGTTGTTTGTTCGTCCAAAAGAACTTCCTTATTTCAGGGTGCAAGGTTCCCCCAACCACGAAGAACCAATTCCTTGCACGCTCTGGCCAGTTCTATGTCCTTGGTACGATCCCTTTGTCAAGAAGGTCCTTTTTAGCCTTCTCCCACAACAGTCGGGCTTTGTGGTAACCACCTGACCCCGTGCAATGGTGATGCTTCTTCTTTGCAGCATTTAGTTTGTTTATCGCTGACATCTCCTTACTCTTCTCCGATGTCTTGTGGGCCACAAATGCGGGCCACTGTTCTCTTATCTTCTCAAATCGTCCGGTGAATGTTGGAGTCTTCTCTTTGTCGACAAACGTTTTTTGTAACTCATTCTTCCACCTCCTGAATAGCTCTTCCATCTTCTTAAGAGCATGAGTCTTGATCTTTTGCTCTGCAACTGGTTTTTCCGGACACTCCTCTTCCGGTAGGGTGAAATTTTCCTTCAGCGCGGTCCACAGATCATCTTTCTGTCTATCGGTGACAAAAGACACTTCAGGGTCTCTGGCCTTCGGCTTGTTCCATTGCTGGATGCTGATCGGGATTATGTCCCTAACAAGAACCCCGCACTGAGCAGAAAATGCATCTTTGGTCCGGCTGGGTGCAATCGGTTGGCCATCTCTATTGATGTCAGTGATCGTGAACCTTTCATCCGGGCGCAACTTTTTCTTTGGGCCTCGTCTCGTTACCGAAGTTTGGCTCGATCCGGATACGGAGGGCTAGAAAAGAAGAAAGAAGAGAGTTAATATGTGTACACAGTCCAAAACAATTAATGCATCAATTAGCTAGTCAGCACAGGCTTAATTATTATATATACCTCGCCGGAATTTCCAACAACTCCTTCCTCCGTTCGCTCACAGGAGCCATCATAAGCATGTCCTTCCACCTCCATTGTCCGATCATCGGAGCCTGCTTCACCCTCTTCTTCCAGACCATCGGTGTCGTTCAGAAATTGGAAGACATCACCTCCTACCTGGACGATGTCGCCGACCAACAACGTTCCTTCGCGTATGATTTCCCCCAACATCTCTTCTTGTTCTAAGTTCCTTTGACGACCGTCCATAGTTTCTGCAAAATATTAATTACAACATGACACTTAATATACAAACATGATATATATAGCATGGATATATTAGTGTGCCAAACATACAAGTTTTTGGCACGACAATAAATCTATATAAGATGGCGCCTTGAGCCAAACATGGGGGCATGATGAAGCCATGGATTTCTTCAATACTTTCACACAAGGCACTACCCTATTTCCCGACCATCGACCCCTCGGTGACCCTCGACCCTTTCCCCTAGTTTCTGACCATCGACTTGGTAAATTTGGGTGGCCTCGGCGACGCTTTACAAATGGTGTTTTGGCTCGTGAGAGTCCGGTACTTCTAAAGTTATTCAAATTGCTCAAGTTTGTATACACCATTATTGCAACAATGAATACATAAATCTTTTTTTTAATTTTTCAACATTTGTAAAGTGCATAAGTTTCTGGAATTTCTGATTTAAATTAAATCATTTAAGCTTTATTGTGTCATGCCTGCGTCATGCTGACGCAGGGGGGATTGACTGGTCCAACTGACCAGTGGGCCCCTCTAGTCACTGACTGGGGTCTTAATCCCTCTGTTAAATTAAACCGGCTGGTTTAATTAGGCATTAGGGCCCACATGTCAGTGGCTTGGGGGGGGGGTTAGCAGGGGGATTAGGGGCTAAACCTCCCGGAGTCGAGCTCCCGGGCACGGGGAAGGCACCCGCAGGTAGACCGCGCCTCCCGCACCTGATGGTGCACACGGGGGTCTCAGGGGAGGTCCGAGGCGACCACGGCGACGAGCCCGGCAGCGGTCGGAGCTCTGTCCACGGCGGGAAGGAGAAGGAGAGCGCGGGGAGGAGCGCTGGGAGGCGCAAACGAGGCGTTGGCTCACCCAGAACGCAACGACGACGGGTGCGGGCGGTGTGGCGACGACGATGGAGGGGGCGGCGGGCGGCGGGTGGTACCACCAACCGGAACCAAACGCCTTGCGCCACGAAGCGGTGGGATGTTTAGTCCCACCTCGCTAGTCGAGGGAGCGCTCGAGCGGTTTATAAGCGCTGCTGCGCGTACCGTCTCGAGCTCCTCTCAACTGCAGGCTTCCGGGCCTAATATGCTACTACTTGCCTGTGGGCCTATTGGGCCTATTGCGGGCCTGAATCCTAGCCCATGGTTGGGTTTCTAGTCGTATTCAGGCCGTGGTGGCCCAATAGGTGGCATTTTTTTTCTTTTTTCCAGTTTTTTTGTTTTCTTTTTGCTTTATTTAGTTTTCCAGTTTCTAGCACTACAAATGAATTCTGAAAATGTTGAAACTTGGCATGGTATCATCATTTGACCCACATAGCATGTGCTAAAAAGTTGAGAGGGTTACGGCAAAAACTGGATGGTGGCGGTGCCGCGGAAGGGGAAGACTTCGCGAGAAGAGAAATAGTGGAGGTTGGCTTTGCGCGTGCTTTTAACCTCACCCGGGTCTGAATCCCACCAATCAGGAAGAATTACACGGATCGCGTGTTTCTTTTAAGCGCTCGTGAGTCGTTGGATCCGGCTTGTGAGTCGTTGGATCCGGTTTGTGAGTCGTTGGATCTGGGAACCGGCCTGTACACAGTTAAGGTCTCGCGCTAGTACCGGTTTGTGCTAGCAACCGGGGCTAAAGAGGCACACGACCCCTATATATATCCCACCTCTCGGACACTCGGTGTGTACGAATACAAATCATTCCGATTGGCCTGCATATGCCCAACGGTGCATTTTATGTGCGGGCACTCACGAGCCACAGTTGGGCTGTATGCAGGCGAAACCGTGTGTTTTGTTGATATATCTAGAAATCCTTCAGTTCATCGACCAAATACAAATCATTCGGATTGGCCTGCATACGCCCAACGATGCATTTGATGTGCGGGCACTCACGAGCCACAGTTGGGCTGTATGCAGGCGAAACTGTGTGTTTTGTTGATATATCTAGAAATCCTTCAGTTCATCGACCAAATACAAATCATTCGGATTCCCTGCATACAACCCGACGGTGCATTTTATATGCGGGCACTCACGAGCCACAGTCGGGCTGTATGCAGGAGAACCGTGTGTTTTGTTGATCTATCTACAAAGGGATTTCATTTTTTTGAACTTATTTGAAATCCAGACTTTTTGTGTGTTCAAAATGAACCATTCAAAGCCACATCATCAATTTTTCAACCCTTTCTGACTTCATCTGTCTTCACTTTTTCTTCGCTTGTGTCCTTTGCTTATTGCGCTGTAACCATGGATATTCTTCATCGCTTAACAGGGTGCTTGGATCAGCCTTGACTTTGAAGGGAGGAATTTCATGAAACTTTTCATAATCTTCAGACATGTCCGTCTTGCCCTCCAATCCCACGATGTCTCTTTTTCCTGAAAGAACTATGTGGCGTTTTGGCTCATCGTATGATGTATTCGCTTCCATATCTTTTCTTTTTCTCGGTTTGGTACACATGTCCTTCACATAGAAAACCTGCGCCACATCATTGGCTAGGATGAATGGTTCGTCTGTGTACCCAAGATTGTTTAGATCCACTGTTGTCATTCCGTACTGTGGGTCTACCTGTACCCCGCCTCCTGACAGATTGACCCATTTGCACTTAAACAAAGGGACCTTAAAATCATGTCCGTAGTCAAGTTCCCATATGTCCACTATGTAACCATAATATGTGTCCTTTCCCCTCTTGGTTGCTGCATCAAAGCGGACACCGTTGTTTTAGTTGGTGCTCTTTTGATCTTGGGCGATCGTGTAAAATGCATTCCCATTTATCTCGTATCCTTTGTAAGCCAATACAGTTGAAGATGGTCCCCTGGACAACGAGAACAGCTCATCAGAAACAGTGTTGTCACCTCTGACACGTGTTTCCAACCAATCGCCGAAAGTCCTGATGTGTTCATGTGTAATCCAGTCGTCACACTCCTCTGGGTGTTTGGAGCGCAGACTGTTCTTGTGTTCATCGACATACGGGGCCACCAAGATAGAGTTCTGTAGAACTTTGTAGTGTGCTTGAGACCAAGAATGTCCGTCCCTGCATATTATTGAGTCCCTTCCAATCGTGCCTTTTCCAGTCAGTCTCCCCTCATACCGCGATTCAGGTAGACCAATCTTCTTAAGCCCAGGAATGAAGTCAACACAAAACCCAATGACATCCTCTGTTTGATGGCCCATGGAGATGCTTCCTTCTGGCCTAGAGCGGTTACGAACATATTTATTTAGAACTCCCATGAACCTCTCAAAGGGGAACATATTGTGTAGAAACACGGGGCCCATAATGAAAATCTCGTCGACTAGATGAACTAGGACGTGCGTCATGATATTGAAGAAGGATGGTGGGAACACCAGCTCGAAACTGACAAGACATTGCGCCACATCACTCCTTAGCCTTGGTAGGACTTCTGGATCGATCACCTTCTGAGAGATTTCGTTGAGGAATGCACATAGCTTAACAATGGCTAATCGAACGTTTTCCGGTAGAAGCCCCCTCAATGCAACCGGAAGCAGTTGTGTCATAATCACGTGGCAGTCATGAGACTTTAGGTTCTGAAACTTTTTCTCGGCCATATTTATTATTCCCTTTATATTCGACGAGAAGACAGACGGGACCTTCATACTGAGCAGGCATTCAAAGAAGATTTCCTTCTCTTCTTTGGTAAGAGCGTAGCTGGCAGGACCTTCATACTTCTTTGGAGGCATGCCTTCTTTTTCGTGCAAACCTTGCAGGTCCTCCCGTGCCTCCGGTGTATCTTTTGTCTTCCCATACACGCCCAAGAAGCCTACCAGGTTCACGCAAAGGTTCTTCATCACGTGCATCACGTCGATTGAAGAGCGGACATCTAGGTGTTTCCAGTAGGGTAGGTCCCAAAATATAGATTTCTTCTTCCACATGGGTGCGCGTCCCTCGTCATCATTCGGAACAGATAGTTCGCCGGGACCCTTTCCAAATATTACGTGTAAATCATTGACCATAGCAAGTACGTGATCACCGGTACGCATGACGGGCTTCTTCCGGTGATCTGCATCGCCTTTGAAATGCTTGCCTTTCTTACGACATTGATGGTTGGTCAGAAGAAATCGACGATTCCCCAGGTACACATTCTTCCTGCATTTGTCCAGGTATATACTTTCGGTGTCAGCTAAACAGTGCGTGCATGCGTGGTATCCCTTGTTTGTCTGTCCTGAAAGGTTACTAAGAGCAGGCCAATCATTGATGGTTACAAAAAGCAACGCATGCAGGTCAAATTCCTCCTGTTTGTGCTCATCCCACACACGTACACCGTTTCCATTCCACAACTGTAAAAGTTCTTCAACTAATGGCCTTAGGTACACATCAATGTCGTTGCCGGGTTGCTTAGGGCCTTGGATGAGAACTGGCATCATAATGAACTTCCGCTTCATGCACACCCAAGGAGGAAGGTTATACATACATAGAGTCACGGGTCAGGTGCTGTGATTGCTCCTCTGCTCCCCGAAAGGATTAATGCCATCCGCGCTTAAACCAAACCATACGTTCCTTGGGTCATCTCCAAACTCAGCCCGGTACTTTCTCTCGATTTTTCTCCACTGCGACCCATCAGCGGGGTGTCTCAAATTCCCGTCTTTCTTACGGTCTTCATTGTGCCATCACATCAACTTGGCATGCTCTTTGTTCATGAACAGACGTTTCAACCGTGGTATTATAGGAGCATACCACATCACTTTGGCAGGAACCCTCTTCCTGGGGGGCTCGCCGTCAACATCACCAGGGTCATCTTGTCTGATCTTATACCGCAATGCACCGCATACCGGGCATGCGTTCAAATCCTCGTACGCACCGCGGTAGAGGATGCAGTCATTAGGGCATGCATGTATCTTCTGCACCTCCAATCCTAGAGGGCATACGACCTTCTTTGCTGCGTACGTACTGTCGGGCAATTTGTTATCCTTTGGAAGCCTCTTCTTAAATATTTTCAGTACATCCTCAAATCCCTTGTCAGGTATACCATACTTTTCCTTCCACTGCAGCAATTCCAGTACGGTATCGAGCTTTGTGTTGCCATCTTCGCTATTGGGGTACAACCCTTTTTTGTGATCCTCTAACATCCGATCGAACTTCAGCTTCTCCTTTTCACTTTCACACTGTCTCCTTGCATCAACAATGACCCGGCGGAGATCATCATCAGGCACATCGTCCGGTTCCTCTTGATCTTCAGCTTCCCCCGTTGCAGCATCACCGTATTCAGGGGGCACATAGTTTTCATCGTACTCTTCTTCTTCGCCGTCTTCCATCGTAACCCCTATTTCTCCGTGCTTGGTCCAAACATTATAGTGTGGCATGAATCCCTTATAAAGCACATAAGCAACGAGGACGACCATTGCTTCTATGTAGCGCACGACAGCAGTAGTTGCTGCGATGCAGTCGTGTGGGCGCAACGCAACGGCCGATCCTCAGGATGAGAAGTAGCCATGCTCGTCCCTCGCTGCGTGACGGTGGATTGCTGCTGCTTCATCGGTGGATGCTGCGTTGCAGCGCACGATGACGAAGCGCACGTCGTCGCCGATGGATGCATGCGTGCCTTGCTCCTTCCCATTGTAGCGCGGCTGGCTGATGGTGGCCGGTGGTGCTCGCTGTTACTGTATTTCATTGCAGAAAAAATGGGGATACAGGAGAAAGAGCAGAGTGCGCGAGGAAAACGTTTGGTTATTGAAGATGATAAGATGGTGAGAGAGGACACGTGGCAGAAGAGAGAGGCGACTTACGCGCCGCTGTTATCAGCCGGTTGAAATAAACAATTTTCCTAAGATCAATAATGACGAAAGAGGTACGACACATGTCTTTGGCTAAATCTTTGTGTGCGCGTGTATTCATGGATATTTTATGTGAACGATCATGAGGATTAAATTCCAACATGAACCGATTCCAACACCATTTAGTGGCCAACGTACATAATCTGGGAGAGAGTGAGGTACGTATAAAATTGGTACTCACCAACACCGCATAGACAATTTGTCAACGTCTGTGTCTTTTTGGGTTTCTCGCAGACGGTTGCGATCTTAGTTACAAAATGTCCCGTAAGTTTAATTAATACTGAACAAATGGTAAGTAAAGCTTTGGTTGAATGATAACTATCTTACAGGTTCACTGAAGCTAAAATAAAACTTACAGAAACAAGGAGATACAATTAAATGTGCTGCCATAACATGATTGCCTCAGACCTGGTTTTTGTGCGGCAGATCTGTGTGCACCTCGCCGGCAGAACCAAAGCAATGGCTTTCGTGTCATCTAAACAGTGAATGCAGCTCTGCACTGCTCGTTTGTACGCCACTAGAATATTTGGCTATGTCAGAGCTCTAGCTCGACAAAGAGAGTGGTGGGCCGGATGAACTCGTACCGCCGAAGAGCCATAATTGAAGATTGATAAGGTGCAACTGGATACATGTATTTGTTTCCCTCCAATATTTTAGACATACTGAAGCTTGACAAAGGACCAAGCAATTCTAAATCCATATCACACTTACTGTAACATTTTAAGACGATGGAGTATATGTATATAGTACTTCTATGCAACTCATGTGTCAGGCCGTGATCATACCACCTTTTGGAAGAACGACTGGCTACCTGGTGGCCTCATCCAGACGTTCCACCAGGCGTTGTTCCCCCCATGCTATCAATGTGGGTGCCATTGTCTGAATAAGTAGTTGAGCAAGGGCAATGCCATGAAGAAGACTTAAGTATAGTTATGAAATGAACATCTGAACTAGGCCAGTTGATTTACATGTAGCAGGAGCACGTGTATGAAGTCTGACAAACACACAGAAGGGCTCGACGAGCACACGGAAGAAGGATCACTACACATAAGAACAATATCACCAAAAGAGGTAACACTACTATCTACAACGCCTTCAACTTCTTTTTGGATTTATTTCTTTTGTATAGTGTCACTCACGATCCATGATTTGTGTGTGCCATCCCACATATACTATGAGCCCAGGCGTTTGAATCCGAAAACCAAAGAAAGACAAACTTGGTCGCAACATGAACCTGCACACAGTACAACGGCACTACTAAACATCTTCAGACTGAACAATACCGAGCTCACAAGTTTATTGAAGCCTAAACAACACTGATACAGAGCAACACAGACTTATACTTTCGGTCTATCAAGGGAGTGCATGCAAATATGAGGATTTGTGGTGTGTCGCATAGGCCAACCGCACGAATATCAGCACGGAGCTTGGGAGACCCCTTCGAGAGATCCAAGTGGACCGCATTGGCACAATTGGCCTCAGTCAGCATATCAACAAAGTGCCGCACTTCCGCTGATGTTAGCGCGGACCTGGTATATTTGCATGGACTGTCTTTGCGCTCTCCTTGTTGGCAGCCTTCGTGGCGCATAACGTCATAGTTGGGACTTCGTACGGCGTACAAACGGCAGACAGGGCCTTCGAGTCTGGCATAGTTGCAGGGTCATATGGTGGTGTAGACAAGAGCTCTGGATGGGCAAAGGGAATGGCGGCGCAGATGGATTCCCAGCATTGAAGAACAACACGGCCAATTAGATTAAGCGGGAGAGGGTACATGTATTTGTTTTCCTCTAATATCTTAGACATAATGAAGCTAAATATATAAAGACTAAAGAGGAAAAAAAATATGAGAACATATCGCACCTAGCTTGACATCCTAAGACAATGGGTTATATATAGGGGACTTCTATGCATCTGTTGTATTTGTTAGCTCTTTCTAATAAAAAATAAATAAATTATGAGCATGGGATAAGCGTTGAGCAAGTCATTCAAAAATTGTTTATCATGTCTTCTTAATCACATATTCACATGTAATGGACTACAGTATGATGTGACCATCATATCTGCATGTTTAGTGTACGATCCCTTGCCAAAAACAAAGTGATAGGAAAATTGTGTTTGGTTGAAGGGAAATAGTATTAAAATAACGTTGATAAGTTTCTGAACAGCAAATAGTGTGGTCTTGTATGATCCAAATAACCAACTTATTCCATGTACGAGTAGTAGATAAGTATTTTTTTAATAAGTTTATGAATGGATAAGTAGATGAGCAAATAGTGTGGTCTTGTATCATGAGACATGCGCAGTGAGAATAAACTCATTTTATCTAAGATATCTGCTCCCTGTCATGAACAACACATCATAGGAGAGAAACCTAGACAATAACACAGGAGAAAGTAAGGCACAAAATGAAAAATTATCAAGGTAGAAAGAGTATTCCTCAAGTGTCCTCATCTTGTTAGAGGAGTTGCATGACCTATGTGATAACCATTCACACAAAATAAAAATGTGTGAGAATTATTAGTCCAAGGATTCGCTACTTTAAATGTCTCCTTTTTAGCACAAGCTTTAAATGCATATTTAATCTTCATTTGGATATTCACTATAAGAACTGATTTTAAAAAATGAGTATATTTGGTATGGGCAGCACAAGCCGACAGTCGACCGGCTCATTTTGGGCCGGTCAGGCCATAGCCGCCTGATTACCGCGATTGAACGGATCAGATTCGTGCGCACCCTTTCGTGTTGTTCGGTTGTAACATTTGTGGTACTGTTGCAACATTTGCGGAGCGGTTGCAATGTTTTTGATACATGGATGCAATAAAAAAATATTATGTGTATTTTATTTAAGTTTTTTCACTGTTGTAGTAAAAAAACTGAAAAATCGTTGCGTAACATATTTACCATCAATTCATGGCAGTAAATTTGATCACCAGTGATAGCTTTTTTAATAGTTGTTGCAACAAAATTCAGGACACATCATCACCAATCACACTTCATCTTTTTTTGGCAAAAAATAATAGTAGAATTATTATATCATGCTATCAAATGGATGTGCTTAATTAGCACTAAAATACATCTAAGTACATCCATTTAGCAAAAAATAACATGGGTCAACATAGTAGTATTTTAGTATGATAGTAATATAGATAGTAGCATTTCTATACTACGGTTGCAACATTTACGTACGGTTGCAACATTTACGGTGTGCCATTCACATCAAAGGTGGAGAGAGGGGGGTGAAGAGATCGTGGGAAGGTGGGAGATCGGCCCCCGGGTAGTTTGGGCTTTAGAGAGAGACGTGGGGATGGAGACTGGGAAGTCTCAAAGAACGTGGCTAGTTTTCTTTCCTTTGGTGAGGGATTTTCCTTGCGATTTTCTCTGGTGAGGGATTGAGGAGGGGGTGCGGGGGAGCGATGTGGTTGAACCATCATGACGGCGGCGATAGGTTCCCCTTTAATACGAGTAATAAATATGGTCGTATGCATCGCTTTGATGCAGAGACCGGAGTACTCCTCTTCAAAAAAGAAAAAATTCAACACTAACTGACGGACGGAGATTAGCCAGAGAAATTCCACACAAGTACGTACTCCCTCTATACCATAATGTAGCATCATTTTGAAGCTAGTATAGTTTAGAAAACGATACTATATTATGGGACAGAGGTAGTACCATTTACTCCAGGATTGAGCACTAACTGACAGAGATTGGATGAATAACCGCAGAGACTCTGGGTTGCCCTGCCGGCGGCTCCCCGCGATGGATGGCCTGTCGTCCAGGGCAACTGCAGACGGCCTGAGTTACGACGACGGTTTCTTCATAACTGCTAGAGCTCTCCTGCTGCCCGTGACCCTCAGCGCGCTACAACAATGTGGCGGCGGCGGCGGCGCCGGATCAAGCTTAGGGCTGCGGATTCCTCGCGTGGGGAACAGCAGAGAGAGAGGCCATTCAGTTTTTTTCTTTTTCGTAGGTATTTTACAAAAACGATTTATCTAAATACCACACGTTCTGTCACTTACATGTGGGTCCGGGACCAACTGTCCTCAAACATATCTCCTTTTCTCATTATCCCGGAACGGATTTCAAGATTAATCGGGCGTCCAAAACTCATTGCACTAGAAAATAGTTCAAACACATGAAATACTTCATCGATAGAAAAATCATATGGCAACATAAATCTCAAAGCACGTTTGTCTTTCTTCACAAAACATTTTGCACACCAATCGACAGCTATAACGTCGTGCAGATATAAAATAAAAACAATATTGACCGTGTACCACGGGTGCGAATAAAAACTACGACGTCATTGACTCATTGTTTGATGGCTTAGACACGGACTCTTGCTTCACAAGGAGAGTGGTGGAGCAAATGAACTCGTATGACTGAAGAGTGAAATTCTCGAACCAGTCAAGTGAGAGAAGATACATGTATTTATTTTCCTCCAATATTTTAAATGGACTTAATATGGGTAAAGAGGGGAGCAAATCTGAATTCATATAACATTCACATTGACATCCTAAGTAGTTGGAGTATATATATAGGACTTCTCTACATCATTTATCTTTGATAGCTCACTTTAGAACAGGGAAATAAAATGCAGACATGAGATATGTATTGAGCAAGTCATTCAAAAAATGTTCATTTAATCAGGAAGTTGGAGAACATAATCATGTGACCACCCCTACTCGCATGTTTAGGTTAGCCTTCAACTTTCAAGTACAAGAACCTATTTTATGCTAGCTAGTTTTCTCCTATGTACGATCATGCCAAGTACATTGCATCAAGGAAAGAAGTGTGTTGTTCATTTTAGATATCTTTTCAACTCCCTTTCAAGAACACATGTCATATGTGTGATGGTACTAAGCAAGGTATTTAGGAGCTGATTATTATTTACCTATTATACGGGTACACTGTGTAAATATAAGACCCAATAAATTTATCGGAATGTTGATTCATTTCCGTTTCGCCAAATTCCACGCGCTCGCTATGTCCATTTTTTAGCAAAGGTCATCCTAAAAATTTTCGTGGATTTTGGCATGACTTGTGCTATAAAAGTAAGACATATCGAGTGCCCAGGATTTCCGGCAAAACATAGGACATTTTTATTATTACTTTATCATTTTTTCTACAATTAAATTAAATCTGATAGGAAACATGTCTCATGACGACGAAGCCGGCCCTATTAAGCAACCCGAACAGCCTCAAGCATTTTTCGACTATATAACTAGTCAGGACTCCGGGCCGTGGGCCCAACAACCCCTTCACATCATAGAGCGTGCTGCTGACAGCGACAACACAGAGGGAGGCAACACCGAGACCACAGACACAGATGGTGCCAACCAGACCACGGATGGTGCTAGGACCAAGAGGAAGAAGAAACCCTGGCCCCCAAACAAGCTCCGCGTCGGAAGACTTGATGTCCACGAGGTGCACCCAGGCACCTTCGACATTGTAAGTCCGCCGGAGGTGTCGGCATGCTACGGCAACGAGGTGGCGTGCATCCTTCGCGAGACCGTCAATATCAACCAAACAAACATTAGAGAAGTACCCGGAGGAGCTTTGGAGAACCATCTCCTAGAGAAGATTCATGCGAGATTCAAGTTCCCCGGCCGGAATGAAGAAGTCCTTCCGTGGAAAGATGATAATATGCAGGGGATAAATGCAAAAGCCCTCAAGAAGTGTAGCAAATCCTTGAGCAACTGGAAACATATGGTGAAAGTAGAGATTGCTAAAGAAGGTTCATCGTACGAGACGATCAAGGGTCACTAGATGTTGATGCTGGAAAGGCTGATAAGGTCACCGAGGGACGCCGGGATGGCGCCAGGGAGGGAGTTGTAGGAGAGGTCGAGGAGGAAAATTATTTTTATTTTAAATGATTTTAGTAATTTTATACTGTTGACCGTGCTTATCATTTTTCAGCTGAAAACAATATTTTTATAATTTTAACCATCCTACTTGTATGCACTATAGTTAAAAAAATTAAGCCGAGTACCAAGAATACTCCCGTTGTGACTGCAGGAGGGAATAGAGGAGAAGACAGGGAAGGCACCAGAAGGGAACGCAGTCACCGCCCTAGGTGTCGACCCATCAGCCATTAAAGACGCAGTTGATGATGGCGCGGTGGAGAGGACGACAGAAACGCAAGACTTCAAATTCAGTCGCAATCTTCCGCTTCACTCCGCTACGACTGAAGGGGAATGTTAGAGTACAAATATGTTTAAGTTAGAGATAAGGACTAGAGATAGACTAGGTTTAAACTATGTACGACTTGCCCTCTACTCCAAGTCTCTACATCTCTATTGTACTCCTATATATACCCCATATGAGGGTCAAATCAATACATCGAAACATCATAATATTCAGTCTACCACCAATTTCCACATGACACAAGCACAGAAGGGCTGGACAAACACACACGGAAGAAGGATCATCACACATAAGAATAATATCACCAAAGAGGTAACACTACTATCTACAAAACGTTCAACTTCTGTTCGGATTCCATTTTTCCTTACTTGGGTTCAGAGATGGTTGCATAATAAAACTTTTTGATAAAATTTCATTGCGGTTCTCCTATTTTTTTAACTTCTTAGAAGTTTAACCCAATTAGTTGATAATTTTTGTGCTGTTTTGGTGAACCATTGCAGTTTAGAGATGGATTGTATTACATTTTCATGAACTAGGCCGTTACTAATGGCCTGCGGTGAGCAGTATATTATTTTTGCGTTTACCAACACGTTGGTCCTTGCTCACGTGGATTACATATTCATATAGAGAATAGATTGCTTCGCTAATGAAGTATTGATGAGTCTGGCTGAATTCTTTGCTCATATGAACTAGATATAGAAATTAAATTCCTTTGCTAAAAAGGTATTGATGAGTATGCCTAAAACTATAGGAGATAGTGATTCCTTTGTAGCTCTTGATTTTGCAACTTACACAAGGATTTTGGCTTTACCTTCATTTTTTGGGAAAATGTCGTCCTTCTGCACTCGATTCCCTAGGTAAACTGCGTGATGGGATGGGTATGCATACAACACAACTATTGAATACCGTAAATTTGCATCCCTTTCAATAAATTGGTAGGCTGTGTACAAGATTCAGAAACTATCTATCCATGGAAGTTGCCTAATTTGGCCTGCAAATTTCTAAAATTGTGCGACATGTTTGTTCATTTGTTGTTTCTGACCTATTTTCACTTGATTTCTACAAATCTGGATGTTTATGGGGCCTGGAAGCATTATATATTTATAAGGGATCACAGTAGTTTTGTTGTGAAATTAGCTTTCATATGTTCCTTTTTTTTAAACACATAGATAGTATGTAAACATAATTAGTTTAATGAATGTCCTATTCAGTTTCGCACACTACAATTCTTAGTTTGAATTGTTTTTTCAGCCAGCTGCCATCGTTACAACGAATGAAGCCCAGGAATAGACCTTCGTCATACTACTGTGGATCAAAAATTTCAGATTTGGGATCTTACACTGTTGCACCTATACAAGACTCATGTAACTGAATTTGTGATAATGCCATCCTCTTTATGTGTATTCCAGATAAAGCAATTCCTACATGTAACTGAATGCATTTTATGTCCACACTTTATTATCCTTTGAGCAATCGTTGTTCTGATATATGTTCGCAACACGGTGAAATTACACCCATTACCATCACAATGTTCTATCTGTTGGCCTGCCGTTTGGCAGGAAATGTGTGGCAAGCCGCACCCCCCTATCTAGTACAAGATATAACTGCAGGTACGATACGTACTTGTGGCTATCCATCGGACCAGTGTGTTTCCCAATCAAAAGAAATCGGTTGTTGTGTACGTGCGTGATACTAGCTAGTTGGAACAAATCGATCAGGGTCAACTTCTTGTGATGCAATGCACGCAGGTGTAAAAGAACTTCACCGGATTGCATCATCGCGTCGTCGGCATTCGTCGTCGATCATCACATCATCGCCGGAAAATACTCGCCAGCGTCGAGGACTGGGCCAACAAGTACACTCCATACATAATATGCAAGCATTAACCGTACACAGTTGAAAAAAAACATTCATGGTTGAAGTTCTAGAATGAGTAGTTGAGGAAGGGCAATGGCATGATGAATACTAAGTATAGCTATGAAATGAACATCTGAACTTGGGCCAGCTGATTTACATGTAGTTGAGCATGCATTTGAAGTCCGATGGAGTTGGGTGATTTCATTGTGCCTTAGATCGCAAAGCTGGAATTTGTCGAGACACAAGGAAGAAGTAACACTAGTACACTAGACATAAGAACAACATGACAAAGAGGCAACACTGTCTGCCATGCGTTCAACTTCCTTTCGGATTTATTTTCTTGTACTCAATGACGTGACACGATCCACATGTTGTGTGTGGAATCCCACATAATTATGAGCCCAGGAGTTAGAATCTGAAACGCGAAGAAAGAGAAACTCGATCACAACGTGAACTCGACACTAATGAACATCTTTTAGACTGAACAATGCGGAGAGTCGTTGAAATTGAAACTTTCATGGAGAGTCGTTGTGGTCGGCCTCTTGGCTTGCAGTTCCACAATAAGTCCGGGAATCTATACATAGCCCGACGCGTAGAAGGCGCTCATGATGGTTGGGCCTGGTGGTAGGGAGGCCAAGGTATTGGCCAATGAGCTTGACGGAATACCTTTTCGCTTCACCAACGGTGCGGACGTCGATCAGATTATTGGCAAATTCTATTTGACGGATAGCTCTATGAACTATTACAGATCACGGCATGATGAGGTCACCAGGAGCGGAGACATAACAGGGCGTCTCATGGTAAACAAACTACGTTACGTTGACAGCCAAGTCCCCTCATCTGAACACCGGATTCAGCTTCGCACTGGAATGTTGTAGCCACATCGTACGGTGGGTAAACACGAGCTGCAGCTCGGCAAATGGAGAGGCGGGATGTGTGGACTCCTACCACTGAAGAGCAACGATTGGGACAACTATCAGGTGGGAAAATATACATGTATTTGTTTTCCTCCAATATTTTAGATATACTAAAGCTAGATTAAGAGTGAAGCAAGTCTAAATCCATATTTTTTACGTTCTAAGAGGCTTGAGTATATATACGATTTCTATGCATCTCATGTCTTTGTTAGCTTCTGATCATGAGATATGTGTTGCCAATACATTCAAGAATTGCATTTCATTATCATGCCTTTTTTATCATGTGACTAGACTACCCAATCATTCCTTTTGAATCTGTGATTGTCTATATCATGCCTTTTGAATCATGTGATTGGAGTACAAAATCATGAGGAAATTTTGCGGGGCATCATGACATAGGAGGGGAGGTGTATCATTTGGATGATCCAACGGTTGAAATTGCATGGAGTTTACTTAAGCCCAAGGGCATAATGGTCAAAGAAAAAAAGGCCATCCAAAAAAAATCAATGCAAAGGTTAATATGATCCAAAATTTATCGAATATGCCCCTCGGGTCTTCACATGATACATGTGATGTCATTGTATCATATGCGGATCTAGACCGTCCAATCTGATTCGATGGACGGATCATATTCACTTGACGTACAGTAAAGAGACACAACATCATATGACCATCATACTTGCATGTTTCAGTTTATATTCCCTTGTGAAAAGAAAGTGAAGGGAAATATTGTGTTTTCGCTGAAGTGAACTCGCATCAAAAGAATGACCAGTTGTTTTTGGATTGACTGTGTGGATGATGCATATTCACGGAGCGCAAGGCCGAGGTGGTCACGCGGCGGCACCTCGCTTATGCGGATCTCCCGACGGCATATACATATCTTGGCGGACCGGCGGAGTCCAACGCCACAAGCCAAGGTGCATGCATGCTGGCCTCATCTTCATCAAATCTTCAGCGAGCCACTCCACGCGTTATCCGGATCTCAACAGCCCAGGACTTGAACACGGGAATGAGCCGGCTTCTCCAACAAGCATGACATTGACGTGGCCATCAAAACTATACCATGTGTCCATGTGTGCACCTGTGTATCGTTGACTGCGCCCAAACCTGTATCAACATCACTACATCGAACCGGTATTAGCGACCATGGGAGTCCAGTGACCTAGATCCAGATCAACTCCAACGGCAAGCCAAGGTACAAACGATATCTTCGACATCATCTACATTGACTGATCTGCACCGAGCGATCTTCATTGACCCCGCAACATCATCGAGCTGTACGACTACATATCAAGCCAATAGAAACATCTTAGTCCAGCATATCTATGAGAAGTGAACATATGCATCATCCACACGCCAGGCCGGTGTGGAAAGAGATGCAATTTTTTATCGACTTCTCTAGCAAGACACTTCATCGACATCAACATTCATCGCTGCAAGGGACGCCTACAAGCGACATCTTAACGTCGACACGCCGCTGCAATGCCATCGCCGACATATCATTGCCAAGGTCTTCATCAACGTGGTCTTCATTAGCATCATCGTCAATACACCTCCGCCGGCTAGTCCACAAGATGGACATTATATAGCATCCTCTGACAGACTTTCTGCAAGACACGACCTCGACGACGGCAAGACCGCGTCATCTTCGACGGCACGACTGCATCGACACGGCGTCACAATAGTGACAACCCCTTCACGGACACAAGGTCCTAGCAAAACCGATGTGTGTCACTACAGGAAAAAGGAGTTTTGCCATCAGCTTTGTGCTTTGCCGTCAGCTTTCTGTCGGGGTTGACGGCAACGCAAACTATGTCGTCAGCCAGACGGTAAGCTGACGGCAAAGACCTGGCTGTGGGCAAAACGGAGCTATGCCGTCAGCCAGTTCAACGCCGTCAGCTGGCTGACGGCAGATGCCATTCAAGCTGACGGCAACAGGCTAGCTGACGGTGAACAACCAACCTAACCCCACCAGGAGGAGCTGGCTTAACTGCCCGCTGCTTGGCCGTCAGCCAGCAGACGGCCAAGCCTCTGCCGTCAGCCAGCTGACGGCAAAGCAGCTAGCGCCGTTAACCCATGTCGGGCCAGCCCTAACCCCCACAACCCCCCACATCTCGCCGCCGCGTCTCCCTTGCTTCGCCGCGCCGCCACCTCCCCACGCCGGTGACCCGCCACCTCCCCACGCCGGCGCCCCGCCGCCACCTCCCCGCCGCCACCTCCCCACCGCCGCCGGGCCGCCGTCACCTCCCCTGGTCGCCGCCACCGTCACCTCCCCTGCTCGCCCTCCCCCTCTAGGTCTCGGCGGCGCCGTCGGTCTCCTCTCCCCCAGCCGTCGACCCCCCTGCAGGTGAGCACCGGCCCTCCCATTTTTGGCATTTTTTCTATTTTGTATTCATTTTTGTTTGTATTTAATGTAAGTAGATATTTATGTAAAATTTTAGTTAGCTTATCATTAGTTAGGTAAAAATTTAGCTAGGTAGATTAGTTAGGAGATTAGGGCTAGGGTTTGTTAGGTTTAGAAATTAGTTAGTATACTAATTAGGATTCAATTTTGTTTCTATTTATGATAAATTTTAGTTAGCTTATAAGTATTTAGTTAAAGAAATTAGCTAGCTAGATTTGTTAGTAGATTAGGGCTAGGGCTTGTTAGATTTAGGAATTAGTTACTACTAATTAGGATATATAGTTAGTACTATTTGATTTCGGTGATATGAAACCGGGGGCAAGAGCTCTTATTTATCTAAAAAAACAAAGGTGCTAAGTGAGGTGCTAAGAGTATTAAATGTGTTAAGTAACTATAGTCTCCAATGTATTGGTGCTTAGCTTGTTGTTGCTAAGGTTGCCTTATTTAATTGCATAGGTTCCCGTGACTAGCAGTTTTTCCTACTGGGACACCAAACGTCTCTCTCCTCTTAGTTTCACCCTACCCTAGTTTCACCCTACCTAGAAGATAGGCGTAGCTAGTTCTTTCCTTCTCAACTCATGCAAGTCACGTAACCCATATGCGTCTCCCGTTCGAAAGATTCCATTTATAAATATGCATTCATTTGCATATTTATAATTGGATTCTTTCGAATTGTCCAACGTTATCCATGGACAGCCCGAGTATGTGTAGATTGGATTCATTTCCCCATATATGCTCTCCTCCGCATCGTACGCAGGATTTCGTCAGCGCCACCTTGTTGTTCTCCGGGTACACATCCTCTCGGTTTATGCTGAGACGTGTATCAGGAGAACAACGGGGAGGTGCTGTCGAAATTTTGCGTCGGATCGGGAGGAGAGCATGGGGAAATGAATCCAATCTGCACATACTCGGGTGGGATTAGGACCTATCTTTACCTATTAGCTAGTGTGCATATGTCGTATCACCGTAATTAATTATATGCCTTCTGGTGTTAATTTGTACTAGCTAGCTAGCCAGAATGAATGATCGTGCGTGGATGTACACCGGTCACCCTAGTCAAAAAAATATGACTGAGGAATGGTTGGCCAAGACCGAGGAGTTCCTAGAGGTTGCATTTAGTGCCGGCCAACCAAGAACATGGTGCCCCTGCACTAGATGTAAGAACTATTCACAACAGACAAAGGATGTAATGGGTAAACACCTACAAATACGTGGTTTCATGCCTGATTATACGTTGTGGTCATTTCATGGCGAGTCGACCCAACGTGACAAACATGAGGTAGTGCGTCAGCGCATTGAGGATTGTGGTACAGGGATCGAAGACATGGTCAATGACTACAACGAAGCTCGTCTTGAGGACGAAGAACCGGAGGAAACTGCCAAGGCCTTTTATGCCATGCTAGAGTCTTCAAAACTCCCACTGCATGCGCACACCAAGCTTTGTCAACTAGATGCCATCGCACAAACAATGGCTCTTAAGGCACAATTCAACTTGTCCAGAGAGTGCTATGATGCGATGATGACCTTATTCGGGCGCTTTCTACCGGACGGTCATATTATGCCTGCAAACCTATACCACTCAGACAAAATAATCGGTGCACTGAAGATGCCCATCGAGCGGATACATGCTTGTGAGAAAGGATGCGTCTTATTTAGGCATGAGTATGTGGATGATAATTATTGTCCACGCTGCAAGTCCTCCAGGTATATTGTCGTAGACAACGGTCTTGGTGAGAAGACGCAGAGCAAAATACCCGTAAACATTCTTCGGTACCTACCGATCTTACCAAGACTTCAACGGCTTTCCATGCTTGAAGAAACAGAAAAACAAATGACATGGCACAGAGATGGAATTAGACGTGCTACAGATGAATACGGGAATTTGATGTTGACCCACCCCTCTGATGGTGAAGCGTGGAAGATGTTCAATGAAATACATAAAGAAGGTAAAGCCAAAGACCCAAGAAACGTGGCACTCGCCATTAGCCTCGATGGGTTCAATCCTTTCGGTATGACGGCAACCCAGTATAGTTGTTGGCCCTTATTCATCATGCCCCTCAATCTGCCCCCTGGAGTACTTATGCAAAGAAAGCACATCTTCTTGACGTTGATAGTTCCGGGGCCCAACTATCCCGGAAAAAATATGAATGTGTACTTGCAACCACTGATGGATGAGTTCAAAGAAGCTTGGGATAATGGGATCCGGACATATGACGCAGCTAGCAAAACAAACTTCCAACTGCATGCTTGGTTGATGTACTCCATGCATGACCTGCCGGCGTTTGCACTTTTTGTTGCATGGTGCGTGCACGGAAGGTTCCCATGCCCGCAATGCAAGTCTGCTCTTAAGTTTCATTGGCTGCCGGAGGGTCGCAACTATTCTTGCTTCGACTTGCATAGACAATTCCTGCCTCTGGACCATGGATTCAGAAAAGACAAGAAGAATTTCACCAAAGGTAAAGTTGTCGAGCACGAGGCACCACCTATGATGAAGGGCGCACAAATTCTTGATCAGTTGAACTCACTAGAGCCTGATCCGAACCGGCCAGGGTATTTCTTGGGATATAATACGGAACACGCCTGGACCCACAAGCCCTGCTTTTGGGATCTCCCGTATTTCAAAGACCTTGCTCTTCCACACAACATTGACATGATGCACACTGAAAAAAATATGGGTGAGGCCCTTTTTGGTACATTGTTCGGCACTGATAAGGGGAAAGATAATGTTAAGGCTAGAGTCGATCAGGAGAGTCTGTGTAATAGGAAGTCACTGAACATGCGACAACCGAAAGGGAAGAAGAATTGGGAGAAGCCAAAGGAATGGTTCAATCTTAAAAGGGAACACATGAGGGAAATCCTCATCTGGGTGAAAAAAAAGTTGATGTTCCCCGATGGGTATGCAGCGAATCTAGCAAGGGGAGCAAGTCTTGAAAAGTTGAAAATCTTTGGGCTGAAGAGTCACGATTGGCACATATGGCTTCAGCGGATAATGCCGGTGATGTTGCGCGGCTACATCCCCGAGGATGAATGGCTAGTAATGGCAGATCTAAGCTATTTCTTCCGTGTTCTTTGTGCTAAAGAATTATCGCCTATTGTGATAGAAGAGATGGAAAAACTGGGGCCGGAGTTGATATGCAAGTTAGAGAAGATCTTTCCACCGGGTTTCTTTAATCCGATGCAGCATATGATTTTGCATCTACCGATGGAGGCAAGATTGGGTGGCCCTGTGCAAAACCGTTGGTGCTATGCAACCGAGAGAATGCAGAAGACGCTTCGAGCAAAATGTAAAAATAAACGGAGAATTGAAGCATCAATGGCTGAGGCATTCGTTGTCGAGGAAGCGGCAAACTTCGTGACAGCACACTATGCTGCCACTAATTACAGTTTGCATAATCCAAAGCCTCGGTACAATACTGGCGACCCCGAGCGACATGAATCCAAGTTCAAACTCTTTAAAGGGAGCCTCGCACCTTGTGGGGTTATGAAGACAAAGACATTGACCTTTGAGGAATGGAGCATCATTACATTGTATATCTTGACCAACATGACAGAAGTGCGGCCATACATCGAGTAAGTGCGCGGTACATATTAATTGTTCTGCAACTTCTTGACGAGTTTTGTGTCTAACTTCTCTTAATTATTTGATACAGTCGATTCGTCGCGCAATTATCGAATGGAGTGGCGATCGAAAAAGACTCCATCGAAGAGATTAATCTTCTTGAGAAGCGGGGAGGCGGCAATCCCGGTTTCATCTCTTGGTTTACACAAACGGTACTTCTTATATGATATACAGACCATTGTTATTTCTTCGTCGTCTCAGTACCGACTAATACAACAAGCCTTTCCGTTTCAACTTGTAGGCTAATTCAGAGTCGATGGACGCTGAATTGAGACAAATCGCAAATGGTTTTGACTTTAAAGTCCATACATATGAAAAATACGACATCAATGGGTATCGCTTTCGTACTGGTATGAAAGAGCAAACTATGCCCGATCGGAAAACAACGAATTCCGGTGTGTCCGCTATAGATGGAGGAGTCGAGTATTATGGAATAGTTGAAGAAATATACGAACTGCTATATTATGGTGAAAATCCTCCGAATGCCGTTGTCTTCAAATGTCATTGGTTCGATCCGAAGGACACTAGACGAACTCATGAGCATGTTGGGCTAGTTGAAATTAAACAGAAGAACCGTTTAAATGTTGCCGAAGTTTATATTGTGGCTCAACAGGCCACACAGGTTTTCTATCTTCCATGGGCCTGCCAAAGTGTAAAGAATCTCGAAGATTGGTATGCCGTCTATGACGTGCCGCCACATGGTAAACTACCTGCCCCCAATGAAGAAGAGGATTATCAACCTCACATAGACCCAGACACATATGACGGAGAATTCTTCCAAGAAACATGTGTGGCCAAAAAACATTTCGGAAAAACCTCTACGTTTGGTCAAACCATGGAAGTAGAGAATGACAATGCGGAGGAAGAGGAAGAAGTGGAACACGAAGAGGTTACCGATGATGATGCGGAGGACGATGAAGAAGTGGAACACGAAGAGGTTACCGATGCGGATGACCTATCATTGCTTGACCGGTTACAAAAAGGCTTTCGAAATGTGGTTGACGCTGAACCCGATCCCGGAGAAGAGATCATTCATGACGACACGCGTGATAGTGACGATGATGTTTTTATTGATCCTGGAGAAGATGCAGATGATCCCGACTATTAGTTGTATGCATCCCAACTTTCTTTTGTTTTTTGTATATATGAATTTGTATTATTTATTTCCTTAATGTACTAATTCATCTTTATATGCATATGTTTGTTTTTTGTATATATGAATTTGTATTATTTATTTCCTTACTTTACTAATTCATCTTTACTCCGTAACAGGTGTTGACACATGGCGAGCCGTAGGGACCCACCGGTGGAGTCTCGACCACCTCTACCTCTACGGAGAGAGTTGCTGGCGGGTATTGTCGCAGCCAGCTCACCGCCGGCGCGTGCTGAGCAGCCTCGTGGGCGAGGTCGGGGAAAAGGCACAAAGAGAGCTAAACCCGGTGGTCGAAGAGGTGGTCGAGGAGCAGGTGGCGCCCTAGCCGAGTCACCCACTCACAGGACAGTCTCACCGGTGCAGGAGCCACCGCCGGTGCAGTCGGAGGCACCGGAGCAGCGGATACCGCCGGTGCAGTCAGAGACACCGGAGGCACCGGAGCAGCGGCCACCGCCGGTGCAGTCGGAGGCACCGGAGCAGCGGACACCGCCGGTGCAGTCAGAGACACCGGAGGCACCGATGCAGTCGACGGAGCCTCGTTGGGATGATCCTTGGGAGGATGATGATGATGCTGATGAGGATGATGATAGCGATGACGACGGGGCTGAGGGGGGTGAGGGGGATGATGGGGCTGAGGGGAGCTCCTCTTCCAAGAAGCCGGTGTACCAGCGTGGTATGACACGGCTCCCACCACGTCCGGACCCTGCGCAGAGGGTATTAATTGCGCCAGATGGGGTGAAGTAAGTTGATGAATTTTTTGTGTTCCTTGTATATATATCATACATGTACATATGGTCCAACAAGAACTAATGTCTTTGTGTTCTTATTTTGCAGGGCGTGGACTTACCCGGAAGGTGCCCGGAATCCGAACTGCCTCCTTGGTGCCGTGCTTAAGGAGCAGTTTCCTGGGCTAGTCCAGTTGCCTATTGAGGGTAGGGTTCCTGAGCCCGGCCTCACTTGGCCACACTACAAAGCCGCCCCGGCCCCGCCAGATGAACGCATCAACAACGTTGAATGCCGTACCAAAGCCGACATGGTGGTGGCTACTTTTTGGGTAAGTATTCTAAGCATTGCAATCATTTATTAGTGTTGGAATCATTTCACTCATCTTTTCATATGTTCGATGCTTTTTTCAGTGCTACTATAGGGTTGAGGAGGGGATGGAGCCGGCGGCCCAGAAGAATCTCGAGAAGGAGATAGTGAGGCTACTCACGAACACTAGGCACGAGATGCGTGTTCAGTGTGTTCGAGATTGGTACGCCAAGAAGGGCGTGAAGAAGGCCAAGAAGAAGTGTAGAAAAGTTTTCCTTAAGAAGGATGAATACTTGGAGGTAAATTCCTACAATTATAAGTAAGGCCTAGTTAGCTCCAACTTTTCTTTATAAGCTTATGAAGCTCAAACTTGGCTTTATAAGCTTATAAGTGTCAAACTTTTCTTTATAAGCTTATGAAGCTCAAACTTGGCTTTATAAGCTTATAAGTGTCAAACTTGGCTTTATAAGTTTATAAAGGTCAAACTTGGCTCTATAAGCTTGTAAAACTAAAAAATGATAATAATAGATTAGTTACATAAAACTTGACTTGTACTTGGCTTAAAAAAGATATTCAATGACTTTATAAGATTATTAATTCATAGGCGCCCCCGAGATGGTGTGCAAATAAGATGGATTGCTTTGAGGCGATAGTGGACAAATGGCTCAGTGATGCCTGGCTGTCCACCCACAAAAGCGCCAAGGCTAGGCGTGCTCAAATGGTAGGTGTGGCACACCACCAAGGCAATCTCAACGTCAACGAGTACGCAAAAAAATGGGTATGTGCCTTTTTGTTTTAAGTTTCATGTCCTTTCATCATTAATCAATTGATTTGTTTCATGCCTTTTCTTTGCTTTTCATTGTAGGCGAAGCACCATAATCAGCCTGTGCCTAAGGGATTTCGCTCATTTTCCATGGCCCATAAGGGAAAGTAAAAAACGGTGACGGCATATTCCGAGGGCGACGGTGTTGAGGCGTACACCAGCGCTGCAGCCTACCACAAGATGATGGCCTATTCTGAGGTGGCGAAAGAGCTACGCGGTCCTCAGTTTGACCCGAGCGAGGAGGAGATTGATCCGGAGGCCTTGATGATTTCTGGTGGCGGTAAGCATCATGGCAGCACCTCCATGTGCAATGGCTTCGTACATTGCCCGGAGACTCTACCTCAGATCAAGGCGAGGCAAACGAGCTCCACTCCTGCTGTACGACCTCGCCCGCGGCCAGTGGACATTGCTATCCAGATATAACTTTGTCTCAATTTTTCTTTCCATTCTTTAGACTACGTAGCGATGATGACAATAATTGCTATATTGTTGAGTGTTCTCAGGACGCCATTCAGAGGGAGAGACAGGCGACACAAGAGATGTTGTCGGAGCAGCTTGCGGAGAGGGACCGGCTGGCGAAGGAGAGGACCCAGAGGATACTCGAGGAGGAGAGGGCACGCAATAATGCCCAGACGAAGGCCATCTACGACCTCTTCTCGGTAAGTTACTACTTTTGCATATATCCGCCAAGAATGCATATGCATATGTTTGGTTCACTTGCTAATATGCTAGTCCTCAAAACCTAACTCGCAGAGTATGTGGGAGAAGCAAGGTCTTACCCCTCCACCGATGCCGACGCCTATCGTTTCTCCTCTCGGAACGGTAAGTTTCTTTCAATGATCAATATATCCCGGTCTTATACCATCAAGTGTCATCATGCTTACCACATTGCAACTCATCCTTTGTTGCAGCATAATTCCGGAGCTGCATCTCACAACCCACAAGAATCTCCTAGTGAATCCCCGAGAAACCCACGTGGCGGCGCTTCTCAGCCTTGAGGTGGCCTCCGGTAAGTTACATAAAGCTCATCAATGACTTTATATGCTCATAAAGCTCAATAATGGTAGTAATAGCTTAGTTACATAAATATTTACTTATTCTTGGCTTATAAAAGCTAAAAAATGACTATATAAGCTTATAAAACTTACACTTGGCTTTATAAGCTTGTAAACCTAAAAAATGAATTATACTTGGCTTATAAAAGCTAAAAAATGACTATATAAGCTTATAAAACTTACACTTGGCTTTCTAAGCTTGTAAACCTAAAAAATGAATTATACTTGGCTTATAAAAGCTAAAAAATGACTATATAACCTTATAAAACTTATACTTGGCTTTATAAGCTTGTAAACCTAAAAAATGAATTATACTTGGCTTCTAAAAGCTCAATAGTGAATTTATAAGCTTATAAAGCTCAAACTTGGCTTTATAAGCTTTTAAAGCTCAAATTAGATTTATAAGCTTATTAAGTTCAACAATGACTTATACTTGTCTTATAAAAGCTCAATAATGAATTTACTAGCTTAAGATAAACCTAAAAATGACTTATACTTCGCATATAAAGCTCAAAAATGAATTAATGACTTAGTTAGATCTAAAATGAGATATATTTAGCTCTTGAGGTCTAAACAAGTATTGTAGAATAAGAAGAAGGATAGGAGGAAAAGAAAGAAGTGAAGAAGAAAGAGGTGAAAAAGAAAGTAAAAGAAGAAAAGTTCTTCTTATTCTTACTTTTTCTCTTCTTTCTTTTTCTCCATCTTCTCTTCTTCCTTTCATCTTATTCTTATTCTTCCTCTTCTTCTCCTTACTCTTCTTCTCCTTGTTCTTCTTTTTCCTTTTTATTTTCATATTTTCATCATTTTGGATTTCTTCTTTTCCGTATGTAACATATGATTATGTTTTCATTTTGCAGATTTGCCTTTATGCATGGATGGATGCTTCTTCGTTGTAGATATAGTATGTTAGGATGGAGATGACTTGTAGATGTATATGTTAGGATGTAGATGTATATCATGTTTTAAACTTGGAGATGGCTTGCTTTTTTAAACATGGAGATGACTTGCTTTAAACATGGAGATGGCTTCTTTTTGTTTATATGACTTGTGGATGGCTTCTTTTTGTATATATGACTTGTGGATGGCTTCTTTTGTATACGTGACTTGTGGATAGCATTATGATTGTATATATGACTTGTGGATGGCATTCTGTACATATATATATATATATATTATTGTTTATATGCAGGGAATTAAAGAAAAACAAATTAAAAAGATAGATACAGAGAGCTTTGCCGTCAGCTTTGCCGTTAAAATATGTGTGCCGAATATTATGTATACGAGTTGTGCTACAGTTGGATTTGTAATTAGCGGAGGGTTAGGTGTTTGAGTCGAACACATATAACCCGGGCCTATTATATAAAGGCACCGTGGGGTAGCAAAAAAAACTAGACACAAATGGGAGGATGCATGGTGTGTCGTACAGGCCAACCGCACGAACAGCATCACGGAGCTTGGGCAACCCCTTGGAGATATCCAAGCGGACCGTATTGGAGTAGCTGGCCTCTATGGGCATATAAACAAAGTGCGGCCCTTCCACTAACGTTAGCCATGGAGCTAGCGCTTGTGTGGGCTTGTCTTTGCACTATTCTCATCGGCAGCCGTCGAGGCACGGAAGCTCATGGTCGTGATCTCGTATGACGTCCAAAGTGAAGGTAGAGTCTCCTCCTGCGGCGTTGGTTCAAGGTCCTATGGTGGTGTAGACATGAGCTCCAGCTCAGCAAAGGGAGTGGCAAGGCGGATGGACTCCAACCACTAAAGTGCAAGATGGATAAACGGATTAAGCGGAAGAGAATACATGTATTTGTTTTCCTCCAATATCTTAGATATAGTGAAGCTGAATAAAGACTAATGAGGAAAGAAAATCTGAAAACATATCAGACTCGCTTCACATCCTAAGACAGTGGAGTATATATAGGCAAATTCTATGCATCTCATGTATTATTTGTTACTATAGGTCTTTTTAAGAAAAAATTAAAATAAATATATAGTAAGCTTGGGATATGCGTTGAGCAAAGTCATCCAAAAAATGTACATTGTGTCTTCTCAATCACAATTCACGTGTGATTGGACTACATTGGTTTGCAAATAGCTGAAGAGTATGCTATTTTGAATGATCCAAAGCTAATCTCAATCACAATTCACCTGTGATATAGTAGTTTTGAATGATCCAAAGTAACCAATTTATTCCAAGTAGCTGAAGAGTATGCTGCATGGTGTTGGGTATTAGTGTACTTATAGTGTGGTAAAAGTGTGATGGCCACAAAGTGAGAACTGGACGTAGCTAGATGCGATGGAAGAAGCAGTCCCTGATACCATATCTATATCTATACCACTATTGTAGGAATAACTTTGAATATCGGTCGTTGGATGAAGTCGATCCAATGGTTGAGATGTGGCAAATCCGAGTAGTCTTGGCCGTTGGATATTCTCTCTATCACATTAGATTTTGCCACGTGTACCAAACCAGAAGGTTCCACACTTCTGCTTATTCACAAACCTGTAAACAACGATACTTCTCCTTCTTTCTAGACTCTGCCATATTTTAATTCTTCAAGTATTTCTCTGTTAAAAAATAACCAATCATGTTTGCTTCACATACACTTCTCATTTGTTCTAGAAACTTCCATAGTTAATTTTTTTCATGTGCTTTTCTTTGAATTGATATCTATTTTTATTATATTTTGTTCTGTTTTGATTCAAAGCTAATACAACATCTTCCCAAAGTCCGACTTTCTTTGCAATTGATTACTCAACTGTTTTTATGTATTTCACATAAGTTTTCATCAAATATTATGTCGTTGTAGTTTTATTTTGAATGAGATGGGTGATGATCTTAAATTTTATTTTGTGATTCTAAATGTATATGTTTGCTTATTATAATATGGTATAATGATATCTGGTCACACTTCACTCTCACGTGCAAGGCACGTGTAACTTACTAGTAAAAAGAGGTTGGAGCGTATACAACTTGCAGGGACATGTGCGGGCTTGATCTTGCATTAGCTATATAGATTTACATCAATCTAAGTACCAGAATCATACTGGTACAACAAACACTATATATGCTCACGGGCCCGCTACCTATCATAACAAAATATTTAACATATCCTATATGCTCACGGACCCGCTACCTATCATAACACAATATTTAACATATCCTATATGCACTCTTCTCATTGGCGCAGAAGGTCATGTTTCCGCATGGCATCCAAACGCCAGGAACAACCTCGATGGCATGCTCATCGCGGCAAGGTGAGCTCTGGGCTGCCCTTTTTCATTTTCCTAGTCAAAATTATGCACATGTCTTTTTTCTTAGAACTGCAAATTACAAGTTGATAGAACATAAATTTCAAAAGAAAAGTCGATAGAACATAATGTATCAAGTACAGATAGAAATGATTCATTAGCTCTTTATAAGCACTTGCTTTTATAATTCTCTCCTCTTACATATAAATTGTCATAAATGACGCGGACTTTTATGTCTGGTATTACATATAGACGTCACAAATTCTAGACAAGTACTTATTACATATAGATGTCATAGAGTATTACAAGTCATCATCCACCTCAAAAGGCTCAATTGGGTACACTGTGTTCTTCAATATTCCGCATAACCCATCGGGCGATTTGTGCCCTTGCCCGCGCTCCAATCTGTAGTAGCCCACCTCCCCGCGCTGGACTCCCCACGAGTTCTTGAGAATCCAATACTTTGGAGTATTGATCCTTCCTCTGTATGGATCAAACCCGCGCGTCGTCTCATATCCTACCACGAGGACTTGGTGGTCAGGGTTACTCCCACAGGGCCCTCTAAAAACTTGTCCGGCTATGTAACTTTCTTCCCAACTTCTGGTATCAAACGGCCACAGCCTGCAGAAGCCTGCAGAAGGGCCGTTTCTAGAATCAGCCTGGGCTCTAATTTGTGATTGCAAGGTAGTATGGTGGTATAGACATGACCTCCCGTTTGGTAAAGGGAGTGGCGGGGTAGACGGGACAGATGAAGGGTACATGTATTTGTTTTTATCCAATATTTCAGATATAGTGAAGCTAGATAAAGACCAAAGAGATAAACAAATTTGATTACATATCACACTCTCTTTGCAACTTAAGACAATTGGAGTATATATAGGGGATTTCTATGCATCTCTTATATTTGTTAGCTCTTTCTAGAATAAATAAATAAACTATGAGCATGAGATATGCATTGAGCAGGTCATTCAAAATTTGTCTATCACGTCTTATTAACCAGATGTGATTGGATCGGACTACAAAATCGTGTGACCATCATATATGTTCATGCCTAGTTTATGATCTTGTGCCAGAAAATAAGTGAAGGGAAATAATGTGTTTTTTTGTTTGATTTTTGCAAAGGAGGTTGAAACCCTCGGCCTCTGCATCCAGTCATCTTCGTTTTATTATTTAACAAATGTTGACAAAACAAATACATAGGTCAATCGAAAACCTTCATGACGATCTCCGCGAACCCTATAAGTTTGACGATGTGACCTGACCTCACATCAACCCACAACATGTAATTAGGTGGCCTCACCAAGAAAACCAAGGGCTAGCCGAGAGCATCAACCGGTTTATCAGGCCATTCGCATGCACCACATGCGCACGCTTTAAATTTGCAGCCATCATTTTCTGGTGTTCCACCTTCAGGATGGATCAACACATTCACCATGCCAGGTCTTTCTGTCGTGGACTTCATTATGACACCATAGAATGTCACCATCAACATATGTTAAACGTAATTGTTTGAGTACAGAATCAATTTTCTTACCAAGTAAACGTAATACAACACTAGCACAGAACATCTACAACATTTTAATGCATCAACCATGTTACAGAACCACTGTTGTCCCTGTCTCGACGTCGAGTGCTTTCCAACGACAGTGATGATCAACGACGGCGACGATCTTGTACACAATCAGGCACTAGCTTCCGGAAAGATTTAATTCCAACAACCACCAGCTCTGGGTGTCGACCTTAACACCATCCCATCAATCAGGTATGTTCGACAAAGCAATTCTCAGTTCAAAGCATTTCATCTGCTGCTGACCCAGCCAACAGGATTTTTGCAAGGTTTTCCCTGCAGTTCCGCCCACTCCCATCAATCAATGACCTTCCGTCCAGGGCAAATGCAGATGGATGGAGTTGCGACGATGGCCTCTTCGAGACACACGGCGACCTTTGTATCTACTCGAGCTCTCCTGCTGCGTGTGGCTCTCAGCGCGCTACAACCACGCGCAAATTTGAGCCTGTCTGCGTGCACGGCCTGTTGGATCTTCCAGTCTCCCTTCATTAGATCCAGACAGACAAACAATACAAAGATTGCGGTAAAATTGATCCACAATTGCAGCAAAAAAACTTTGAGTATTTTTTTTCTTTATTTTTTAGCACCATTGCAGTAGGACTTATTATGTTAATGTGTTACATCAGTCCAAGTCCATTCATCATGAAAGTTGTGCAAAACATGGAAACCGACTCAGTTTTTAGAACGAAGGCTCAAGACGAACTCATGGTGGCCCGGTCGAGCTTGGGAGCATCAACAGAGCTCACATATGTTTGCTTCCCAACTTTGACGGCATCCCTATCGGCCTACCCTTGGTGAGTTTCCTCTGATGTCACTCCCAAACTGTCCAATGAGGCTTATTTGCAAAGCTCCCACGTTAGGGATCAAGACAATCAACGTGCAGGTTTGGTCTCTCATGCAGGTCTTCTGGATTAATTGCAGTAAAGAGCATCACTGAGAACTTCGTACTCGCGACAGAAGTTCTGCAAAAGTTATTTGCGAGGAAGGCACCCACTATTGTCTTGAAAATTGGATTGACAAAGGTGTTTCATTCAATCAACTCGCAAGATCTGCAATGGATCACGGTTGGAGGCAATTTTTGCCTTGTCCAAGTTCGCAAATATGCATAGTAGGGTGTCGGGGCATTGGATTGACTACAAGTGTGGCCTCCGGGAGGGAGACCACCTCTCGTTGTATATGCTTATCTATGTGGCAGATGTGTTGTAGCTGCTGGTCAAACAAGATCGGGAGCTCACTAACCCTGTGTTGATTATGTCGGCCCCTTGCCCGGTGTTGCAGCATGTCGATGAGACTTTGATCTTGGTTTGGGTTAGCGATCAACGTGCTACCTCTCCCAACATATCATGGCCTCCATCATAAATCCATATCCATGAGCATTCGTGTGGGAACTTTGATTCCGATGGCCCCATCAGGCCGCACCTCCGAGTGTTGTTTTCAAATGCTATCGATTTGGGTGCGAGGGTCTTCTTTATCATGAATGTTGGGTTCATGCTGCGCTGGTACAACGGCAGACAAGCGTCAAGGAGCGTGACCTCGCCTCTCTTATGGCGGCCCTAAACGGGTTCGAGGTACAACCTCATCACAAATCTTGGACGCTCTCCAGGTGTGGGCAACCCGACGGGACGCTGGACTCCAACATAAGAAAATAAAGGTTGGGTAAGCTACGTATTAAACTTCAAAAATATATTGAACTGTATTGAGCCTATCTTTAATTCTCATAATGTAGATTCACCACTGCAAACTGGCATGAACCGCTAATAAAAAGAGGCATGAAGAGAGAACATGCATCTTACACTACCCTCACTCAAAATGCTTGCACGTGTCACCTCAGTACGAACGCATACATTACTGTTTTTTAAGGGGAAATGCATGCATTATTCTAAGAAGAAAACAAACTACGTTACATCGATGAGATTAGCAAAGCCTAACACTCTGTTCAGGAGACGACATAGCTATGATATAGGATGGACGACGTACGCCTACGGTCCTGGCTACAACAGCGATATGTGCAGAATGTCCAAATATCGCATGGAAACTTTCATGGAGAGTCGTTGTGGTCGGCCTCTTGGCTTGCAGTTCCATCATAAGTCCGGGAATCTATAAATAGCCGATGCGTAGAAGGGGCTCATGGTGGTTGGGCCTGGTGGCGGGGAGGCCAAGGTATTGGCCAACGAGCTTGACGGAATACCTTTTCGCTTCACCAACGGTGTTGACGTAAAGTCTATTTCATGGATTGGGACAAATGTCAGGTGGGAAAAGATACATTTATTTGTTTCCCTCCAATATTTTAGATATACTAAAGCTAGATTAAGAGTGAAGAAAATCTGAATGCATACTTTTGACGTTCTAAGAGGCTAAGGTATATATAGGATTTCTATGCATCTCATGTCTTTGTTAGCTTCTGATCATGGGATATGTGTTGCCAATACATTCAAGAATTGCATTTCATTATCATCCGTTTTTTTATCACGTGACTAGACTATCGAATCATGCCTTTTGAATCATGTGATTGTCTATATCATGCCTTTACAATCCTGTGATTGGAGTACAAAATCATGAGTAATTTTGCTGTTCATGCATCATGATACAGGGGAGGAGGTGTATCATTTGGATGATCCAACGGTTCAAATTGCATGGGGTTTACTTAAGCCCAAGGGCATACTGTATCATGATAAAACAAATACTTAAGCCCAAGGGCATAACGGTTAAAGAAAACAAATATCATCCAAAAAAAATCGATACAAAGGGTAATATCATCCAAAATTTATCGAATAGGCCCCTCGGGTCTCCACATGATACATGTGATGTCATCGTATCATATTCGGATCTAGACCGTCGTCCAATCTGATCCGATGGACGGTTCATATTCACTTGATGCTCCGCAAAGAGACTCAGTATCATATCATATGACCATCCTACTTGCATGTTTCAGTTTATGTACCCTTGTGAAAAGAAAGTGAAGAGAAATATTGTGTTTTGTTTGAAGTGAACTCGCATCGAAAGAATGACCAGAAGATTTTGGATTAGTCTGTAGATGAGCCGAAATTGCATTTGCAAATAGGTTGCTCTTGAATTTACCGGAGTGACCAACTTCATATAGTACGACTTATTATGCATATTGTGATTGTTATGTTCATACATACCATGGCTCCAAGTTCACTGCATCATGAAAACTGTGTGAAATGTTTTTCAAAAAAATTTGTGTGAAATGTGAGAGCTGACTCATTGTTTAGAACAAAAGCTCAAGACGAGTTCATGATGGCTCGGCACAGCTTGAGAGCATCAACATAGCCCCCGTCGCTTTGGTCCTCTTCTGGCAGCATCCCTAATAACCCCGGTGGGTCTTGTCCGGTGTCACTCCATATTTGTCCAATGAAGCACCAAGGCTCCATCTGCAAATACGGTCTCTTGTTGTTGCGGAGCAGTATGGATTTATTGCAGTAGGAGTTGTTAGACTTAATCTTGACCATGTGTCATGTACGTGCATGTGTGCACCTGTGCTTCGGTCTAAGGATATTAGCTGCATGCAAGTAGTTAGCTAATCTAACGTGAGGCTGGCCGTTGAGAGAAAGTTGTTCATGCGCTGAAGGCGCTGCATGCAGATTGTGGCCGGGTCGTGCGTGGCGAGTGGAGCGGCCGGCCTGTATGTGTGCGTACGGCTGCCAATATAAAGCCATGTTCATTAGTTGTGTCAAGTGAGGGAATAGCTAGAGAAGAGGATGTAGTCTCGGTTGCCGTGGTGTGTGCCCGGATGGCAGGAGAGCTCCTCTGATAGTGTGTATCTTCTCCATGTATATGTGTGACTCGTTGTGAGAAATAAAACCAAGATACAGGCGTATGTGCGCCGCGGCGTTTGTCGCCGAAAGAATTTGTGGTGTCTCCTTCGTCTATCTCTGTCCGGCGTTAGGCGCGCCGAGAAGCTGCTCGGCATATTTTGAAGCTCTTTATCATTTCTATTATCATGTAACTACTGTTGGAGTTAAACCCGACTAATCTCCGATGGCAGGTATGTGTCCGGTTCAGGGTTCTTGCATGTATCCGAGTACAGCTAGAGCTAGTCATCAAATAAGATTGGATAGCTAGCTTAGCTTGAGCTATTTATATGTCCGTACCCCGGCTTGTAAACTCACCCAAAATCAAAGCAATACAATACAAGATATAACTGCAGGTACGATACGTACATGTGGCTATCCATCGGGCCAACGTGTTTGCCAGCGTTCGTGTTTTGCCAATCAAAAGAAATCTGCTGTTGTGTACGTGCGTGATACTAGCTACACTACGGCACATCACCGTCGGCATAGAGCCAAATGCCGTCGTCCTACGCCGAGGGCGTATCACCGTCGGCTTAGGTATTCCTCGGGTTAGCCTCCGATACCGTCGACGTAGAAATATACGCCGACGGCCAAGCCGTCGACGTATGCTAGGTGGGGTCCATACAGAGACTAACGGGCGTTTGGCCTGGTGGTCAGCTACGCCGATGGCTGTCGGCGTATATTTTATTTTTTTTATTTCTATTTTTATTTTTATTTTTCCACAGTTTTCTTAATCTAAGATCATTATGGTTAATCTCAAGTCAAATTTACCATCGTGGTAAAACTTCTCCAAGGGTCACCCATCCTCACACTACTCCAGCCCCAGCACGCTTAACTTTTCAGTTCCATTCAACACCTACCCCAACTCGCTTAACATACACTTGTTGATATATATATCATATCAATCCTATTAAACCTTGTTGATGTTTATGGTGTGATGAATTTTTGACAAAAAATTGAAACTTACCGATCGGTTACCTATTATATTTTAAATGTTTTTAAATTATTATTTGAAAAAATATATTTCTTTTAATTTTGAAAATACATTTTTCATTTTCCGAGTGACAAAAGTAGTGGTTTTTTGTGAAGATTCAACCAAATATTTTATGTAAACTTGAACCACTTTATTTTTTGTAAAATACTATACCATATTTTATTTACAATTGACCAAAGTTTCCATGTAATATGTTTTTTATATACCTTTTCTGAAAAAGACAAATTTCCGCAGAGTCAAATTTGAACTACATGTGCTTGATAGTTTGCTCTTTATTTTTGAAAAAATCATTTCTAGATACACAAGTAGTCATTTTATCAGGGATCCAACAAGACTTTTGTAAGATTCCACCCTATCTATTACCGGTCATGCCCTCTCTTTTGACCACTTTTTGAAATCGAAAAAAATAATTAAAAAAAAAAATTTGTAAAACCTTCGCGTTGCATCCTAATTTATGTCTTAGTAACCATACAAAACAACAAACTTGGAATAAGGCAAATATCTTATAAAAGTCTTTTGAAAATGAGCTATCGAGTATGAAGATTTATGACTTTCAAGCCAAATGACCGATGTTATAGCTAGTTTCAAAGGATATTTTTTCCAAATGAACTCATAATTTGCACATGTATGTATATTATATTAGCCAACAAGTTTGCCAAAGGAAGTTTTTGTTTTCTTTGCACGAACAATCCATTTTTCATTTTCCGAGTGACAAAAGTAGGGGTTTTTTGTGAAGGATCTACCAAATATTTGATGTCAACTTGAACCACTTTATTTTTGTAAAATATTAGACCATGTTTTATTTACAAATTGACCAAAGTTTCCATGTAAAATGTTTTTTATATACCTCTTCTGAAAAAGACAAATTTCCGCAAATTCAGTTGGAACGTGGTCAAATTTGAACTACATGTGCTTGATAGTTTGCTCTTTATTTTTTGAAAAAATCATTTCTAGATACACAAGTAGTCATTTCATCAGGGATCCACCAAGACTTTTGTAAGATTCCACCACTATCTATTACCGGTCATGCCCTCTGTTTTGACCACTTTTTAAAATTGACAAAAATAATTCAAAAAAAATAAAATTTTGTTACTCACATGTTGGCATACAAGCCAGGACACTTACTAAATTAATTACTGGCCACCTTGATCACACTTAAACTAAAACTTACCTAGTTATAATTTGTATTGTTTGGATTATTCTAACACATTTCACCTGTTGTCCGCATATTTGCAACGTGTATATCACGCCATTGATGCTGCCGTCACACAAAAACCTTTAGTCTTTAGACAAGGATTCTTATCGTGTTCTCTTTTCTCTTTCCATTTTTTTCACAACGTTGCTACAAATCTCACTCACGGGTGTCCTGTTGCTAATCTACTTTGTCTAAACCAATCTCCAACTAGTCCTCGTACACAAACTCCTGCTACCATACGGCTAGCTTACCTCTAACCTGACTATTAATGCAAGTATGTACGAGACACAAACTCCATGGGTTGGAAGCCGACTCGAACAAGGCTCAAGTACTTAACCCACCTATGTATATAATGTTTGGATTATTCCAACAGAGTAGAAGAAAGTCATCCTCAGGTTCTGCTTTCTCCTTCCTCTATACATGTCCAACTCTCCATCGATATTTCCTACACCATCGAAGCTAGGAAAGGTCATCACGGCTCCCAATTCTAGTACTATGAGGACACTTCTTGCTATAAAGCAGGCTGACTTTTGATAGTGCGCAAACCAAAATAAGACATTGTTGGTACCTATCAGCTAATTTTCGACACACCTCCTTCACTCTCGGAATTTTGTTTTCCTCCAATATTTGAAATGGACTAAAGCTACATAAGTACAGATATCTGAACTCATATTCACTTGGACATTGTAAGGCATGGGTATATATAATACTTCTAGACATCTCTAGTATTTGTTAGCTCTTTTTAGGAAGACAGAGAAAAAAGGCCGAGCATGCTATATGTGTCCAGTGAGCCATTCAGGAAGTAAACTGCAAAATGATGTGACCATTCTACATGGATGCTTAATTTCCAATTTCTTGCAGACTCAAAATGAACGAAAAGACATTATTTGGTTGGAGGGCACTCATATCAAAGGAATGGAGAGAAGATCCAAAATGAGTGACTGCTTGAAGAACAATCGGATGAACAAACAGGTCAATCTAGAATGATCTAGTCATCTAGAGTAACCAACCTTCATGTAGTAGAACTTAATATGCCTGCTATGTTAGTTTTGCCCATACTTACCAGCACAGGACTGAGAAATAAAAACAGAGAGTTTTTCATGTCCATTGCTTGCATCATGAAAGATGGATGAAATGGAAATTGATTGATTTAAGTTAACTTTTCTGCTCCCTATCAACACTACAGGATACACCGAGTGTTGCACCCGGCGTCGCAGCGACGACTTAATTTAGATCGCCTTTGTGTAATAAGACGGGAGTTTTTTTACGGTCACACCATTTATTAGTAAGTCGAGGTGGAAAAAAATTCTTTGATGGTGGGAAGTTTCAGAATAAGTAGTTGAGCAAGGCAATGGCATGAGGAAGACTTAACTATAGTTAAGAAATGAACATCTGAACTAGTGCCAGTTGATTTACAAGTATTAGGAACATGTGTTTAAAGTACGGTCAAGTTGGTTGATTTGTCATGCCTTAAATCACAAAGTTGGATTATGTTTGAAAGACGCACAGAAGGGCTCGACGACACAGAAGAAGGATCACTACACATAAGAACAATATCACCAAAAGAGGTAACACTACTATCTACAACGCGTTCGAATTCTATTCATATTTCTTTCTTTTATGTGTCACGCACGATCCACAAGTTGTGTGCGCCATCCCACATATACTATGAGCCGAGGCGTTTGAATCCGAAACACGTAGAAAGACAAACACGATCGCAACATGAACTTGCACTTGTTACAACGACACTACAGAACATCTTCGGACTGAACAATACCGAGCTCACAAGATTATTGAAGCCAAACAAAACAAATACTCTTTGGGTCTCAACGGAGTGCATGCAAATGTGAGGATGCATGGTGTGTCGCACAGGCCAACTGCACGAACAGCATCACGGAGCTTGGGCAACCCCTTGGAGATATCCAAGCGGACCGTATTGGTGTTGATGGGCTGTATTGGCATATCAACAAAGTGCGGCGCTTCGACCGCTTTAGCCATGAACCTGGCGCTTCTGTGTCCCTGTCTTGGCGCTAATCTCATCGGCAGCCGCCGAGGCACGGATGGTCATGACCGTGATCTCGTATGACGTCCAAATCGGAGGTGGTGTCTCCTCCTGCATCGTTGGTTCAAGGTCCTATGGTGGTATAGACATGAGCTCCCGCTCAGCAAAGGGAGTGGAAGGGCGGATGGACTCCCACCGCTGAAGAGCAAGATGGATAAACGGATTAAGCGGAAGAGAATACATGTATTGGTTTTCCTCCAATATTTTAGATATAGTGAAGCTGAATAAGGACTAACGAGGAAAGAAAAACTGAAAACATATTAGACTCGCTTCACATCCTAAGACGGTGGGGAGTATATATAGGCAAATTCTATGCATCTCATGTACTATTTGTTACTATAGGTCTTTTTAACAATAAATTAAAATAAATAAATAGTAAGCTTGGGATATGCGTTGAGCAAGTCATCCAAAAAATGTACATCGTGTCTTCTCAATCACAATTTACATGTGATTGGATGGACTACAGAATCGCGTGACCATTCTATGTGGCATGTTTAGTGTATGATCCCCTGCAAATTGTTGGAACCGCAATCCCCTCTCTCTCTCTCTCTCTCTCAGGGACGGAGGTAGAAGAAAACACTCAGAAGAATTTTCCTTGGCGCACGTACGCCCCGCCGCAGGAACGGCGATCTTTTTCTTGAGCACAAACTCAACACAGGCACTTGGTTACAACAGCCACCGCACGGTTATATACCCCAAGCCAGCGCCCTGGGCACGCACCCACGCCTCCACTCGCCGATCGTGTCCACGTTCCGCCCGCTATGCCCACGCGCACGACTTGCGGTGAGCTCCAACAGAACATACACGATCGCCCCGTGCGGCTGGCTAACAACCTACGCCTACACACACGCACATGCCATACACAAGTCGGACCATGCCTAGACTAAGGCCATACTATGCCCAGACACAAGGCCAAACAATGCCCAGATAATGGTTCGGCTCGGCGACACCGGCGCGCGCACGCACACGCAGCCGACGCAGTCACCATTACCAACACAAAAAACTAAGTGAAGGGAAATATTGTGTTTGGTTGGAGGGAACTTGTATTAAAATAACGGCCATAATTTTCCAAATGACCGAATAGTTGAGAAGCAAAAACAAATAATTTGAAACCAAGGCATAAGCATTGCCTCATCCATTAATTAACAGAGAGGGAAACATAGTTTCAAAATTACAAACCACCCTTACAACGGCATGAATGATTACTCGCGTAAAATTAGCGTCCCTAGCTTTTTAGCACCCGCGGTGACCCAAAGCTTCGCCTCCTCAATGATTGTATTGAGCACTATGTACTGTTGACGGTGCAATTTTGTTTGGGAACACCCGCCCATTTCTCTCATACCATATTGTCCAAGAGACCAACATGGTTAGCATAGCCATATAGCCTTCTTGTACGGGACATTATTGTCGATCCTATTCGCGCACGACTTCATCGTCTCTTTGCCACGCCACGTGGAGGTGACGATATGCAGGTTGAGGTGGAGCTTTTCTTTGACCAAATGCCATACACGGATGGTAAAACGACATTTGTAAAATAGATGTGGCCCGGACTCCATCTCCCTCTTTCAAAGAGTACAAAGGACACAATTTTTCCACCCCATTTTGGCAAAACGGTTTGGGGTCTAAATCCTATCTTGAATGGCCAACCAACCAAAGAGCTTCACCTTCGGTGGTGCCCAATTCTTCCAAACCATTTGCTCCATGGGTGATAGCGTCATACCCAAAAATTACCCCACATAGGCAGAGACCGCCGTATAATTACCACTCAACGAGATCTTCCAAACAATGGCATCCTCAGTGTGCTCATCAAGATGAATCCCATTGACAAGATCCCGAAGCTCAAAGAATTGCCTAGAATGTTGGTCGAAACCACGCCGGGCGGTTTGTTCTTGAAAATCCAAGCACTCTCCTTAGTGGCCTCCCTCACTTTCCAATTTTACCTCGTGGACGCCTCAAAAATCAGATAGGCAATATCCTTGGGTTTCTGCCCTAGGGACTTATTATGTTAATGTGTTACATCAGTCCAAGTCCATTCATCATGAAAGTTGTGCAAAACATGGAAACCGACTCAGTTTTTAGAACGAAGGCTCAAGACGAACTCATGGTGGCCTGGTCGAGCTTGGGAGCATCAACAGAGCTCACATATGTTTGCTTCCCAACTTTGACGGCATCCCTATCGGCCTACCCCTGGTGAGTTTCCTCTGATGTCACTCCCAAACTGTCCAATGAGGCTTATTTGCAAAGCTCCCACGTTAGGGATCAAGACAATCAACGTGCAGGTTTGGTCTCTCATGCAGGTCTTCTGGATTAATTGCAGCAAAGAGCATCACTGAGAACTTCGTACTCGCGACAGAAGTTGTGCAAAAGTTATTTGCGAGGAAGGCACCCACTATTGTCTTGAAAATTGGATTGACAAAGGTGTTTCATTCAATCAACTCGCAAGATCTGCAATGGATCACGGTTGGAGGCAATTTTTGCCTCGTCCAAGTTCGCAAATATGCATAGTAGGGTGTCGGGGCATTGGATTGACTACAAGTGTGGGCTCCGGGAGGGAGACCACCTCTCGTTGTATATGCTTATCTATGTGGCAGATGTGTTGTAGCTGCCGGTCAAACAAGATCAGGAGCTCACTAACCCTGTGTTGATTACGTCGGCCCCTTGCCCGGTGTTGCAGCATGTCGATGAGACTTTGATCTTGGTTTGGGTTAGCGATCACAGTGCTACCTCTCCCAACATATCATGGGCTCCATCATAAATCCATATCCATGAGCATTCGTGTGGGAACTTTGATTCCGATGGCCCCATCAGGCCGCACCTCCGAGCGTTGTTTTCAAATGCTATCGATTTGGGTGCGAGGGTCTTCTTTATCATGAATGTTGGGTTCATGCTGCGCTGGTACAACGGCAGACAAGCGTCGAGGAGCGTGACCTCGCCTCTCTTATGGCGGCCCTAAACGGGTTCGAGGTACAACCTCATCACAAATCTTGGACGCTCTCCAGGTGTGGGCAACCCGACGGGACGCTGGACTCCAACATAAGAAAATAAAGGTTGGGTAAGCTACGTATTAAACTTCAAAAATATATTGAACTGTATTGAGCCTATCTTTAATTCTCATAATGTAGATTCACCACTGCAAACCGGCATGAACCGCTAATAAAAAGAGGCATGACGAGAGAACGTGCATCTTACACTACCCTCACTCAAAATGCTTGCACGTGTCACATCAGTACGAACGCATACATTACTGTTTTTTAAGGGGAAATGCATGCATTATTCTAAGCAGAAAACAAACTACGTTACATCGATGAGATTAGAAAAGCCTAACACTCTGTTCAGGAGACGACATAGCTATGATATAGGATGGACGACGTACGCCTACGGTCCTGGCTAAAACAGCGATATGTGCAGAATGTCCAAATATCGCATGGAAACTTTCATGGAGAGTCGTTGTGGTCGGCCTCTTGGCTTGCAGTTCCATCATAAGTCCGGGAATCTATACATAGCCGATGCGTAGAAGGGGCTCATGGTGGTTGGGCCTGGAGGCGGGGAGGCCAAGGTATTGGCCAACGAGCTTGACGGAATACCTTTTCGCTTCACCAACGGTGTTGACGTAAAGTCTATTTCATGGATTGGGACAAATGTCAGGTGGGAAAAGATACATTTATTTGTTTCCCTCCAATATTTTAGATATACTAAAGCTAGATTAAGAGTGAAGAAAATCTGAATGCATACTTTTGACGTTCTAAGAGGCTAAGGTATATATAGGATTTCTATGCATCTCATGTCTTTGTTAGCTTCTGATCATGGGATATGTGTTGCCAATACATTCAAGAATTGCATTTCATTATCATCCGTTTTTTTATCACGTGACTAGACTATCGAATCATGCCTTTTGAATCATGTGATTGTCTATATCATGCCTTTACAATCATGTGATTGGAGTACAAAATCATGAGTAATTTTGCGGTTCATGCATCATGATACAGGGGGGGAGGTGTATCATTTGGATGATCCAACGGTTCA
The DNA here is from genome assembly GCA_950022295.1 of Bromus sterilis. Classification (NCBI taxonomy): domain Eukaryota; kingdom Viridiplantae; phylum Streptophyta; class Magnoliopsida; order Poales; family Poaceae; genus Bromus; species Bromus sterilis. The sequence goes on along the minus strand of OX465601.1, from coordinate 296,599,905 downwards.
AATTGCATGGGGTTTACTTAAGCCCAAGGGCATACTGTATCATGATAAAACAAATACTTAAGCCCAAGGGCATAACGGTTAAAGAAAACAAATATCATCCAAAAAAAATCGATACAAAGGGTAATATCATCCAAAATTTATCGAATAGGCCCCTCGGGTCTCCACATGATACATGTGATGTCATCGTATCATATTCGGATCTAGACCGTCGTCCAATCTGATCCGATGGACGGTTCATATTCACTTGATGCTCCGCAAAGAGACTCAGTATCATATCATATGACCATCCTACTTGCATGTTTCAGTTTATGTACCCTTGTGAAAAGAAAGTGAAGAGAAATATTGTGTTTTGTTTGAAGTGAACTCGCATCGAAAGAATGACCAGAAGATTTTGGATTAGTCTGTAGATGAGCCGAAATTGCATTTGCAAATAGGTTGCTCTTGAATTTACCGGAGTGACCAACTTCATATAGTACGACTTATTATGCATATTGTGATTGTTATGTTCATACATACCATGGCTCCAAGTTCACTGCATCATGAAAACTGTGTGAAATGTTTTTCAAAAAAATTTGTGTGAAATGTGAGAGCTGACTCATTGTTTAGAACAAAAGCTCAAGACGAGTTCATGATGGCTCGGCACAGCTTGAGAGCATCAACATAGCCCCCGTCGCTTTGGTCCTCTTTCTGGCAGCATCCCTAATAACCCCGGTGGGTCTTGTCCGGTGTCACTCCATATTTGTCCAATGAAGCACCAAGGCTCCATCTGAAAATACGGTCTCTTGTTGTTGCGGAGCAGTATGGATTTATTGCAGTAGGAGTTGTTAGACTTAATCTTGACCATGTGTCATGTACGTGCATGTGTGCACCTGTGCTTCGGTCTGAGGATATTAGCTGCATGCAAGTAGTTAGCTAATCTAACGTGAGGCTGGCCGTTGAGAGAAAGTTGTTCATGCGCTGAAGGCGCTGCATGCAGATTGTGGCCGGGTCGTGCGTGGCGAGTGGAGCGGCCGGCCTGTATGTGTGCGTACGGCTGCCAATATAAAGCCATGTTCATTAGTTGTGTCAAGTGAGGGAATAGCCAGAGAAGAGGATGTAGTCTCGGTTGCCGTGGTGTGTGCCCGGATGGTTTTCCTCCAATATTTTAGATATAGTGAAGGTGAATAAGGACTAACGAGGAAAGAAAAACTGAAAACATATTAGACTCGCTTCACATCCTAAGACAGTGGGGAGTATATATAGGCAAATTCTATGCATCTCATGTACTATTTGCTACTATAGGTCTTTTTAACAATAAATTAAAATAAATAAATAGTAAGCTTGGGATATGCGTTGAGCAAGTCATCCAAAAAATGTACATTGTGTCTTCTCAATCACAATTCACATGTGATTGGATCGACTACAGAATCGCGTGACCATTCTATGTGGCATGTTTAGTGTATGATCCCCTGCAAATTGTTGGAACCGCAATCCCCTCTCTCTCTCTCTCTCTCTCAGGGACGGAGGTAGAAGAAAACACTCAGAAGAATTTTCCTTGGCGCACGTACGCCCCGCCGCAGCAACGGCGATCTTTTTCTTGAGCACAAACTCAACACAGGCACTTGGTTACAACAGCCACCGCACGGTTATATACCCCGAGCCAGCGCGCTGGGCACGCACCCACGCCTCCACTCGCCGATCGTGTCCACGTTCCGCCCGCTATGCCCGCGCCCACGACGCGCTCCCACGCGCACGACTTGCGGTGAGCTCCAACAGAACATACACGATCGCCCCGTGCGGCTGGCTAACAACCTACGCCTACACACACGCACTTGCCATACACAAGTCGGACCATGCCTAGACTAAGGCCATACTATGCCCAGACACAAGGCCAAACAATGCCCAGATAATGGTTCGGCTCGGCGACACCGGCGCGCGCACGCACACGCAGCCGACGCAGTCACCATTACCAACACAAAAAACTAAGTGAAGGGAAATATTGTGTTTGGTTGGAGGGAACTTGTATTAAAATAGCGGCCATAATTTTCCAAATGACCGAATAGTTGAGAAGCAAAAACAAATAATTTGAAACCAAGGCATAAGCATTGCCTCATCCATTAATTAACAGAGAGGGAAACATAGTTTCAAAATTACAAACCACCCTTACAACGGCATGAATGATTACTCGCGTACAATTAGCGTCCCTAGCTTTTTAGCACCCGCGGTGACCCAAAGCTTCGCCTCCTCAATGATTGTATTGAGCACTATGTACTGTTGACGGTGCAATTTTGTTTGGGAACACCCGCCCATTTCTCTCATACCATATTGTCCAAGAGACCAACATGGTTAGCATAGCCATATAGCCTTCTTGTACGGGACATTATTGTCGATCCTATTCGCGCACGACTTCATCGTCTCTTTGCCACGCCACGTGGAGGTGACGATATGCAGGTTGAGGTGGAGCTTTTCTTTGACCAAATGCCATACACGGATGGTAAAACGACATTTGTAAAATAGATGTGGCCCGGACTCCATCTCCCTCTTTCAAAGAGTACAAAGGACACAATTTTTCCACCCCATTTTGGCAAAACGGTTTGGGGTCTAAATCCTATCTTGAATGGCCAACCAACCAAAGAGCTTCACCTTCGGTGGTGCCCAATTCTTCCAAGCCATTTGCTCCATGGGTGATAGCGTCATACCCAAAAATTGCCCCACATAGGCGGAGACCGCCGTATAATTACCACTCAACGAGATCCTCCAAACAATGGCATCCTCAGTGTGCTCATCAAGATGAATCCCATTGACAAGATCCCGAAGCTCAAAGAATTGCCTAGAATGTTGGTCGAAACCACGACGGGCGGTTTGTTCTTGAAAATCCAAGCACTCTCCTTAGTGGCCTCCCTCACTTTCCAATTTTACCTCGTGGACGCCTAAAAAATCAGATAGGCAATATCCTTGGGTTTCTGCCCTAGGAGCCATGGAAAGCTCCAAAATGGCGCCTTAGCCCCATTCCCCAGGATGATGGAAGTTGGGGCATAAAATTAGTCTAAGTCATCCTTATCACATGGACTGTCCATTCCCACCCAAAGCTTGTTTGGCTCTTTCCATTCATATCAAAGCCATTGTAATGGCATGGCACGTGAGAATTCGTCGGTGTTAAGAATCCCTAGGCCACCAAACACTTTCGGGCGACAAACATTATCCCAATTCACCTTGCATTGGGCTCCGGTGGTCTTGTCCTTCGCCGACCAAAGGTAGGACCTCTCCAACTTGTTAATGTTTTGAAGGGTGCTTTTCGGGATGACTAGAGGGGTGATGAAGTACACCTCTTAGGAACACTAGTAGAAAACATGGCTTTGGTTCAGGCCTCTCCAGCCCATTAGTCCCGGTTGCGCCCCACATGGAGCACCATCTGTCTCGGTTCATGGGCAAACCAGGACTAAAGATTTTGGGCATTAGTTACGACCCTTTAGTCCCTATTCCGGAACCGGGACAAATGGGCCTCTGAAACCGGAACAAATGGGACTTTTTCTACCAGTGATCCATATACACACCAACGTCCATTATACATATATATATAAAAAATCTTGCGAGTACGATCATTAGCTCCGTGAAGCTCTACATAATCATGGGGTAATCTCAGTTGTCAACTTAACCACCACTAAGATACATAGTACTTATTATTACATAATCATGGAGGAGGAAGGAGAAGAGGAGGGGCAAGGCGGCCATCTTCTTCTTGAGTCAGGTACTCAGGTCAAGTGAGCTCTCTTGTTGTGTGTGGTGGTGTGGGCTTTCCCTGATGAGTGAGGCTGCATGGTGCTGGGTATTAGTGTACTTATAGTATGGTAAAAGTGCGTTGGCGACAAAGTGAGAACTGGACGTAGCTAGATGCGATGGAAGAAGCAGTCCCTGATACCATGTAAAAAGGAGGATCAAGCGTATACAACTTGCAGGGATATGTGTGGGCTTGATATGTCCTTAATTAGCTATATAGATCGAGATCAATCCTAACAAGCAGAATCATACCGGTACAATAAACACTATACATGCTCATAGGCCCGCTACCTATCATAAGACAATATTTAACGTATCTTATTTGCACTCTTCTCATTGGCGCAGAAGGTTATGTTTCCGCATGGTGTCCAAACGCCAGGAACAACCTCATTGGCATCCTCATCGCGGTGAGGTGAGCTCTGGGCTGCCCTTTTTTATTTTTTTAGTCAAAATTATACACCTGTCTTTTTTCTTAGAATTGCAATCTCTGCAAATTACAAGTCGATAGTACATAAATTTCAAAAAAAAAGTTCATTGAACATAATGTATTAAGGACAGACAGAAATGATTCATTAGCTTTATATAAGCACCTGCTTTTATAATTCTCTCTTCTTACATATAAATTGTCATAAATGACGCAGACCTTTATGTCTGGTATTACATATAGATGTCATAAATTCTAGACAAGTACTTATTACATATAGATGTCACAGAGTATTACTAGTCATCATCCACCTCAAAGGGCTCAATTGGGTACATTGTGTTCTTCAATATCCCGCATAACCCATCAGGCGATTTGTGCCCTTGCCCGCTCTCCAATCTTTAGTAGCCCCCCTCCCACCGCTAGGCTCCCCCACGAGTTCTTGATAATCCAATACTTCAGAGTATTGATCCTTCCGCTATATGGATCAAACTTGCGCGTCGTCCCAAATCCTACCACGAGGACTTGGTGGTCAAGGTTATTCCTGCAGGGCCCTCAAAAACTTATCCTCCTATGTAATTTTCCACCCAACTTCTGGTATCAAACGGCCACCACCACAGGCTGTCGTGCAACAGCCTGCAGAAGGGCCGTTGCTAGAATCAGCCTAGGGCTCTAATTTGTGATTGCAAAGTAGTATGGTGGTATAGACATGACCTCCCGCTTGGTAAAGGTAGTTACGGGTTAGACGGGACAGATGAAGGGTATATGCATTTGTTTTTATCCAATATTTCTGATAAAGTGAAGCTGGATAAAGACTAAAGAGAGAAGCAAATTTGAGAACATATCACACTCGCTTTGCAACTTAAGACAATTGGAATATATATAGGGGACTTCTATGCATCTCTTGTATTTGTTAGCTGTTTCGAGAATAAATAAATATACTATGAGCATGAGATATGCGTTTAGCAGGTCATTACAAATTTGTCTATCATGTCTTGTTAACCAGATGTGATTGGATCGGACTACAAAATCGTGTGACTATCATATATGTTCATGCCTAGTTTATGATCTTGTGCCAGAAAATAAGTGAAGGGAAATATTGTGTATTTTTGTTTGATTTTTGAAAAGGAGGTTGAAAACCTCGGCCTTTGTATCCAGCCATCTTTGTTTTATTATTTAACAAATGCTGACAAAACAAATACATAGGTCAATCGAAAACCACCTTCATCACAATCTCCGCTAACCCTATAAGTTTGACGATGTGACCTGACCTCACATGAACACACAACATGTAATTAGGTGGCCTCACTAAGAAAAACAAGGGCTAGCCGAGAGCATCAACCGGTTTATCAGGCCATCTGCATGCATCACATGCGCACGCTTTAAATTTGCAGCCATCATTTTCTGGTGTTCCACCTTCAGGATGGATCAACACATTCACCATGACAGGTCTTTCTGCCGTGGACTTCGTCATGATACCAGAGAACGTCACCATCAACATGTGTTAAACGGAATTTTTTGGGTACAGAATCAATTTTCTTACCAAGTAAACGTAATACAACACTAGCACAGAACATCTAAAACATTTTAATACATCAACCATGTTACAGAACCACTGGTGGCCCTGTCCCGACGACTGTAATGATCAACGACGGCGACGATCTTGTACACAATCCGGCACTAGCTTCCGGCAAGATTTAATTCCAACAACCACCATCTCTGGGTGTCGACCATAACACCATCCCATCAATCAGGTATGTTCCATGAGACAAAGCAATTCTCAGTTCAAAGCATTCCATCTGCTGCTGACCCAGCCAACAGGATTTTTGCAAGGTTTGCCCTGCAGTTCCACCCGCTCCCATCAATGAATGACCTTCCGTCCGGGTCAATTGCAGATGGATGGAGTTGCGACGACGGCCTCTTCGAGACACGGCGACCTTCGTATCTACTCGAGCTCTCCTGCTGCGTGTGGCTGTCAGCGCGCTACAACCACGCGCAAGTTTGAGCCAGTCGGCGTGCACGGCCTGTTGGATCTTCCAGTCCCCCTTCATTAGATCCAGACAGAGAAACACGACAAAGATTGCGCTAAAATTGATCCACAGTTGCAGCAAAAAAAACTTTGTGTATTTTTTGTTCTTAATTTTTTTAGCACCATTGTAGTAGGACTTATTATGTTAATATGTTACATCAGTCCAAGTCCATTTCATCATGAAAGTTGTGTGAAACATGTAAACCGACTCAGTTTTCAGAACAAAGGATCAAGACGAGCTCATGATGGCTCGGTCGAGCTTGGGAGCATCAACAAAGCTCACATATGTGTGCTTCCCAACTCTGACAGCATCCCTATCAGCCTACCCCTGGTGAATTTCCTCTGATGTCACTCCCAAACTGTCCAATGAGGCTTATTTGCAAAGCTCCCACGTTAGGGATCAACGTGCAGGTTTGATCTCTCATTTTTTTTGGATAAAGGGCTTTATTACTCAAAAGGTTTAAGTAAGTACACCCGGCCTCTGCATAACTAAGATGCACACAGCCGCAAAGTCATCAAAAGGAAAAAGAAAACGAGCGTACGACAAGTTACAAATGTAAAGAACTATCGTCGCTCAAGGCAGCTCTATGCGTAGGTCACGCGGCCACCCATGTTGGATAAAAATATCCCTCGCCACCCCTTCCAGTCGTGCACACGCCTCCATAAAAAGGCTTCGATATTCCACCCGTTGTAAGATGGACCACGAACGGAGAATACCCGTGCATCGATAAAGAACCTGCAACCAAGTGAAATTTTTATCAGAAAAAATCTTGTCATTTCTACAAAGCCAGAGCGACCATATTACGGCGAGCGCTCCTATCCTCAGAATGGTTTTAAGTTTATTATCTATCCCGTTAAGCCAATTGCCAAAGATATTAGCAACGGATGTGGGTTGATATAAATTTGAAGCCATTTGGATAGCTGACCAAATAGAACGTGCAATCTTGCAAGTGAAGAAAAGGTGTTTTATTGTCTCATCATGAGCACATGAAACACATTTCTTACTCCCTTGCCAGTTGCGCCTGACAAGATTGTCTTTCGTTAGAATGACACCTTTTCGAAGATACCATGCAAAGACCTTAATCTTTAGAGGTATCTTCATTTTCCATATTTATAATTATTATCGACTGATATTTCAGGTTGGACAAGCGCCCTATACATAGAATCCACAGAAAATTTTCCATTCCTATTGAGATTCCATCGAAACTCATCATGTCCTTGTGTCAGTTGCACTAACGCTAACCGATCTAACAAGGCATTCCAAGACGCTAGTCTAGGACCGATTAAGTCTCTCCTGAATGCAACATTAGGAGGTGACTCTTGCATGACCGTCGCCAGCGTATCTCCCTTATGTCGCACAATGTTATATAGCGCCGGATATTGATCTCGGAGTGTGGCATTACCTAGCCATCTATCCTCATGCAGGGCTTTTGGATTAATTGCAGTAAAGAGCATCACTGAGAACTTCATACTCGTGATAGAAGTTGTGCAATAGTTATTTGCGAGGAAGGCACCCACTATTGTCTTGAAAATTCGATTGACAAAGGTGTTTCATTCAATCAACTCGCAAGATCTGCAATGGATCACGGTTGGAGGCAATTTTTGCCTCGTCGAAGTTCGCAAATATGCATAGTAGGGTGTCGGGGCATTGGATTGACTACAAGTGTGGGCTCCGGTAGGGAGTTGTAGCTGCTGATCAAACAAGACCCTGAGCTCACTCAGCCCCATATTGATTACGTGGAACCCTTGCCTGGTGTTGCAGTATATGGATGACGCTTTGATCTTGGTTTGGTTTAGCGTCTACAGTGCTACCTCTCCCAACATATTCTGGAACCCGGCTCCATCACAGTTCGATATCCTTGGTCCTACGTGTGGGCACTTTGATCCTGATGGCCTCATTAGGCCGCGTTCCCGGGCGTTGTTTTCGCATGCTATCGAGTTGGGTGCCATGGTCTTCTCTATCATGATTGTTGGGTTGACACTGCGCTGGTACAACGGCGGACAAGTGTCGAGGAGCGTGACCTCGCCTCTCTTATGGCGGCCCTGAACGGGTTCGAGCTACAACCTCATCACAAATCTTGGATGCTCTCCCGGTGTGGTCAACCCGACGGGACGCTGGACTCCACATAAGAAAATAAAGGTTGGGTAAGCTACGTATTAAGCTCCAAAAATATATTGAACTGTATTGAGCCTATCTTTAATTGTCATAATGTAGATTCTCCACTGCAAACCGGCATGAACCGCTAATAAAAAGAGGCATGACGAGAGAACGTGCATCTTACACTACCCTCACTCAAAATGCTTGCACGTGTCACATCAGTCCGAACGCATACATTACTGTTTTTAAGGGGAAATGCATGCATTATTCTAAGAAGAAAACAAACTACGTTACATCGATGAGATTAGCAAAGCCTACCACTATGTTCAGGAGACGACATAGCTATGATATAGGATGGACGACGTACGCCTACGGTCCTGGCTACAACAGCGATATGTGCAGAACGTCCAAATATCGCATGGAAACTTTCATGGACAGTCGTTGTGGTCGGCCTCTTGGCTTGCGGTTCCATCATAAGACCGGGAATCTATACATAGCCGATGCGTAGAAGGGGCTCATGGTGGTTGGGCCTGGTGGCGGGGAGGCCAAGGTATTGGCCAACGAGCTTGACGGAATACCTTTTCGCTTCACCAACGGTGTTGACGTAAAGTCTATTTCATGGATTGGGACAAATGTCAGGTGGGAAAAGATACATGTATTTGTTTTCCTCCAATATTTTAGATATACTAAAGCTAGATTAAGAGTGAAGAAACTCTGAATCCATATTTTTGACGTTCTAAGAGGCTAAGGTATATATAGGATTTCTATGCATCTCATGTCTTTGTTAGCTTCTGATCATGGGATATGTGTTTCCAATACATTCAAGAATTTCATTTCATTATCATGCGTTTTTTTATCACGTGACTAGACTATCGAATCATGCCTTTTGAATCATGTGATTGTCTATATCATGCCTTTTGAATCATGTGATTGGAGTACAAAATCATGAGGAATTTTGCGGTTCATGCATCATGATACAGGGGAGGAGGTGTATCATATTCGGATCTAGACCGTCGTCCAATCTGATCCGATGGACGGTTCATATTCACTTGATGCTCCGCAAAGAGACTCAGTATCATATCATATGACCATCCTACATGCATGTTTCAGTTTATGTACCCTTGTGAAAAGAAAGTGAAGCGAAATATTGTGTTTTGTTTGAAGTGAACTTGCATCGAAAGAATGACCACAAGTTTTTGGATTAGTTTGTAGATGAGCCGAAATTGCATTTGCAAATAGCTTGCTCTTGAATTTACTGGAGTGACCAACTTCGTATAGTACGACTTATTACGGAAATCTCAACGGCTTATAGGAGCGTATGCACCCACTAACTAGTAAAAGCAAAAAAAATAGTAAATTTTTTTGAAAAAATCTGAATTTTTGTGGAATGCAATATGCTCATGCGTGTGACATCCGTGCAAAATTTCATGGTATTTCGACATTCGATTTCCAAAAACCCATGACCATCTTGATTCTTGATGAATAGTGTCGTTTTCCAAAAACCCTCACAGTTCCAAAATTTGTCATTTTTTCCGAGGATTACTCGAATGTTCAAACTTCACGAATTTTGGCATGGACTTCGCACACATGACCATCTTGCGTCATACAAAAAATCTGAATTTTTTGGTTTTGTTTACTTTTTGAAATGATGTTCCTATTGCTAATGGGAGCAAATGCACCTATGACCAAAAAAACCGCGTCCGACTTATTATGCATATTGTGATTGTTATGTTCATACATACCATCGCTCCAAGTTCACTGCATCATGAAAACTGTGTGAAATGCTTTTCAAAAAAAGTTGTGTGAAATGTGAGAGCTGACTCATTTTTTAGAACGAAAGCTCAAGATGAGTTCATGATGGCTCGGCACAGCTTGAGAGCATCAACATAGGCCCCGTCGCTTTGATCCTCTTCTGGCAGCATCCCTAATAGCCCCGGTGGGTCTTGTCCGGTGTCACTCCATATTTGTCCAATGAAGCACCAAGGCTCCATCTGCAAATACGGTCTCTTGTTGTTGCGGACCAGTATGGATTTATTGCAGTAGGAGCTGTCGTGCATGTGTGCACCTGTGCTTCGGAGGCTATTAGCTACATGCAAGTAGTTAGCTAATCTAACGTCAGGCTGGCCGTTGAGAGAAAGTTGTGCATGCGCTGAAGGCGCTGCATGCAGATCTTGGCCGGGTCGTGCGTGGCGAGTGGAGCGGCCGGCCTATATGTGTGCGTACGGCTTACAATATAAAGCCATGTTCATTAGTTGTGTCAAGTGAGGGAATAGCCAGAGAAGAGGATGTAGTCTCGGTCGCCGTGGTGTGTGCCCTCTGATAGTGTGTATCTTCTCCATGTATATGTGTGACTCGTTGTGAGAAATAAAACCAAGATACAGGCGTATGTGCGCCGCGGCGTTTGTCGCCGAAAGAATTCGTGGTGTCTCCTTCGTCTATCTCTGTCCGGCGTTAGGCGCGCCGAGAAGCTGCTCGGCATATTTTGAAGCTCTTTATCATTTCTATTATCATGTAACTACTGTTGGAGTTAAACCCGACTAATCTCCGATGGCAGGTGTGTGTCCGGTTCAGGGTTCTTGCATGTATCCGAGTACAGCTAGAGCTAGTCATCAAATAAGATTGGATAGCTAGCTTAGCTTGAGCTATTTATATGTCCGTACCCCGGCTTGTAAACTCACCCAAAATCAAAGCAATACAAGATATAACTGCAGGTATGATACGTACCTGTGGCTATCCATCGGACCAGCGTGTCTGCCTGCGTTCGTCTTTTGCCAATCAAAAGAAATCGGCTGTTGTGTACATGCGTGATACTAGCTAGTTTGAGCAAATCAATCAGGATCAACTTCTTGTGATGCAGTGCACGCTGGTGTCGACACCGGATTGCATCGGCAAGGAGCGGGTTCAGTAGCCAGCATTGCGAGTCGTTCATTTCATCGTCGTCGCTGTTCATCGTCGATCATCCCATCGTTGCCGGCCTCGAGAACTGGGCCAACAGGCAACAAGTACACTGCATACATAATATGCAAGCAGTAACCGTACACAGTTGAAAAAAACATTGATGGTAGAAGTTCCAGAATGATTAGTTGAGCAAGGGGAATGGCATGATGAATACTAAGTATAGGTATAGCTATGAAATGAACATATGAACTTGGGCCAGCTGATTTACATGTAGAGCATGCATTTGAAGTCCGATGGAGCTGGGTGATTTCATTGTGCCTTAGATCACAAAGCTGGAATCTGCCGATACACAAGGAAGAAGCAACACTAGTACACTACACATAAGAACAACATCACCATAGAGGCAACACTGTCTCCCACGCGTTCAACTTCCTTTCAGATTTATTTTCTTTTATTCAATGTCATTCCACTATCCTCACATTGTGTTAGAGAATCGACACGCAAATAACAATGAAGTAGAACGAAAAGCAACACAAGGGACACGCAGATTTAACGTGGAAAACCATTCCGCGAAGAAGGGAAAAACCACGGGCGCCAGCAAGCGAACTATTCCTTATTGTGGAGGTGTTACAAACGCCGAGGGATTTACAACTTGAGGAACTTTCCCGTGCGGCGGCTTACAAGGTATATTTATAGGCGGTAGGAGAGAGCTAGGCCAACACTGATCCGTACCGGCGACGGGCCTCCGCTCCGCTCCGTCAGAAGTTTCCTCTTAACTTCATGAATGAATTTGGATCAACTTCAAATAACTCCACCTTGAGAAAAGTTCACCTTGTAGCATGAACGAGCAACTCCTTCCTGAACAAACAAAAGAAACACCTTCGGCGCCAAACAGCCACTAGGGCTAAGCAGTTATACCAACTAAGTCTGAGCAAAGCTCAAACTTAGCAACAGGAACAGGCTTTGTCATCATATCAGCAGGACTATTATGAGTACTAATCTTCCATACCTTTATCTCACCTTGAGCAACAACGTCTCGGATATAATGGTATTTGACATCAATGTGCTTGGTCCTCTCATGGAACATTTGATCCTTAGTTAAGTATATTGCACTTTGATTGTCACAAAACAGATTAATGCAACTAGTATCTCCACAAAGTTCAGCATATAAACCTTTCAACCAAACTGATTCCCTGCAAGCTTCAGCAATAGCAATGTATTCAGCTTCAGTACTGGATTGAGCAACAACTGGCTGCAATGTAGCCTTCCAACTCACGGCACATCCTCCAATGGTGAACACATAGCCGGTGAGGGATCTCCTCTTATCCAAATCACTCGAAGCAAAATCTGAATCCACTTAGCCAACGAGTCCCTCACCAGTCCTGCCAAACTTCAAATAAGCACCTGAAGTGCCACGAAGATTCCTGAAAATTCACTGAACAGCTTTCCAATGTTCTTTACCAGGATTAGCCATGAATCTACTAACCAAGCTCATAGCAAATGATAAATCAGGACGAGAGAAAACCATGTCACACATCAAAGAACCAACAACACTAGAATATGGAACTCTTGACATGTACTCAAAATCCTCATCAGTACTAGGACAGTCATTAGATGATAACTTAAAGTGAGGAGCAATGGGCGTGTTAACAGATTTAGCATCATGCATATTAAAGCGATGAAGGACTTTCTTAATGTAACTATGCTGGCTAAGAAATAGCAAACCAGGATCTCTGTCTCTGGAAATCTCCATACCCAAAATCTTCTTAGCAGCACCAAGATCCTTCATATCAAATTCACTGTTCAATTGTGCCTTCAAAGCATTAATCTCTTTCTTTCTCTTGGCAGAAATCAACATATCATCAACATATAACAACAAGTATATAGGCGATCCATCAACAAACTTGATATAAACACAACTATCAAAGTCAGATCTCTTGAAATCATTCAATATTATAAATGAATCAAACCTTTTATACCACTGTCTTGGAGACTGTTTCAAACCATATAGGGACTTCTTCAACTTGCACACAAAAGCTTCTTTAACAGGCTCTATGAAACCTTCAGGCTGCTCCATATATATTTCCTCATCAAGCTCTCCATGTAGAAAAGCAGTTTTCACATCTAACTGCTCAAGCTCAAGATTATGCATAGCAACAATAGCAAAGAAAGTACGAATAGAACTATGCTTCACAACCGGAGAGAACACATCATTATAATCAACACCTGGAATTTGACTGAAGCCCTTTGCAACTAACCTTGCCTTATACCTTGGAGGTTCATTGGGAGATAAACCTTCCTTCCTTTTGAAGATCCATTTGCAGCGAACGACCTTCTTTTGTTTAGGCAAGCGCACAATATCCCATGTGCCATTTTTATCAAGTGACTGCATCTCTTCTTGCATAGCAGAAATCCACTTCTCGCGGTCACCCGAAATAACAGCCTCAGTGTACGTGGATGGCTCATGATTATTCTCCACCTATTCTGCACAACTAAAAGCATAATGAACAATGTCGCACTCCTCAACAAGACGTATGGGTGCGGCAGTGTTCGTCCTTGGTCTGTCAGCTGCAATAGTACGGATTTGCTGCAAAACAGGGGGTGAGTGTTGCACATCAATATCATCATGAACATCATTATCATGTGCAACATCATTATCAACAATTTCATTTTCGTCCTTATGAAGGAGCTCCAACTGAACACCAATCTCATGCTGCTCTTCTTCATCAGAAGAAACTGACAAAGTATCTGTGGAAGAACTGTCAACAAACATAACAGATTCATTGAAAACTACATTCCTGCTCACCATAACTTTCTTTATTTCAGGGGTCCATAACTTATATCCTTTTACTCCCGAACCATAACCAAGAAACACACACTTAACAGCTCTAGGTTCTAACTTTCCATTATCAACGTGAGCATATGCAGTGCAACCAAAAACTCTCAACTGTGAGTAATCAGCAGGCGTACCAGACCATACCTAAATGGGAGTTTTCTTATCAAGCGGAATGGATGGAGATCTATTGATCAAGTAGCAGGCGGTGGAGGTTTCTCGGCCCAACCAAGCCTACCGGCGATGGGCCTCCGCTCTGCTCCGTCAGAAGTTTCCTCTTAACTTCATGAATGAATTTGGATCAACTTCAACACATTGTGTGTGCCATCCCACATAATTCTGAGCCCAGGAGTTTGAATCTGAAATGCGAAGAAAGAGAAACTCGATCGCAACTTGAACCCGACACTAATGAACATCTTTCAAACTGAACAATGCTGAGCTGACATTGAAGCCAAACAAAACTGTCATGGAACAAAACATACTTATACTTTCTGTCTATCAAGGGAGTGCATGCAAATCGGAGGACACATGGCGATTCGCACACACCAGCCGCACGAATAGCATGACGGATCTTGGGCGGCGGCTTGGAGAGATCCATGCGGGTTACATTGGCTCTGTTGGCCTCGGTCGGCATATCAACAAAGTGGAGCTCATCCACTGATATTATTCGTGGACCTGGCATTTGCAGGATCCGTGTTTGCCTTTTGATTGTTTGCAACCGAGACGCAGAAGGTCGTGGTCGTGACCCTGTAAGGCATAGAAATGCAAGGAGAACCAAGATCGTTTGGTGGTGATCATCTCCGGTTCAGCAAAGGTAGTGGCGGGGCAGATGGACTCCCACCACTGAAGTGCAAGATGGACGAACTGATTAAGGGTGAGAGGGTACATTTAGTTGTTTTCCTCCAATATTTCAGATAGACTGCAGTTGGATAAAGACTAAAGAGGGAAGAAATTTGAGAACATTTCACACTTGCTTGGCATTCTACGACAATGGACTATATATAGGGGTCTTATCCATTGTATTTGTTAGCTCTTTCTAAAAAAATTTGTGAGCATTGAGCTACTCATTCAAAAACCGTCTATCATGAAGTTTTTGCCGTAATCCTCTCAACTTTTTAGCACATGCTATGTGGGTGAAATGATGATACCATGCCAAATTTCCACCTTTTTAGAGTTCATTTCTACTGCTTTTTCAATTTCAAGGTCATTTAGCGCAAAAACAATCATTAAATGCATGAAAAATAGCAAATCAAGTTAGAAAGGTTTGAAACTTCAGAATGTGGCTTTGAATGGTGCATAGTTAGTGCACAAAAAGTCTGGAGTTGAAATATTTTTAAAAAGGAATGCCTTGTAACAGATGAGTTTTCGTTCGAAACCCTCATAAAGAGTTAAACAGAATCTGGTTTTGATTAAAACACCTATTTAAAATATCCTAAAAATTCCCATATTGAACATACTGATAAAACATACTAATATTGAACAATAGGAAAAATAATCACTCAAAAATCTATTTTTAAACTAAAGTTATTCACAAATTAGTGATTCACACAAATTTCAAAAGCATTCAAGTTTAAACTATTTAAATTTGAAAACTACTGGGACTAACAGAATGTTTATAATTTTTTTGACCTAAAGAAAAAAGATTCATTCAAAAACTCTAAATGTTCTAAAATTTATTCAAAATCTTTAGTACCGGTTGGCGTCTCCAACCGGGACTAAAGGTCCTACCTTTAGTACCGGTGCAAAGCCATCAACCGGGACTAAAGGTTGCGACACCCTTTAGTCCCGGTTCGTGTCTGGAACCGGGACAAAAGGGTCCAGACGAACCGGGACCAATGCCCCCTGGGCGCACGAACCGGGACGTATGCCCCCATGGGTCCCGGTTCGTGACTGAACTGGGACTAATGGGATGACCAGACCCAAACCAAAGCCCTATTTTCTACTAGTGAGGCTCAGATCATATGAAAAATTGTCATAAATGTGTACTCCCTCCGTCCAAAAATAAGTATCACAAATTTATGTAGATATGGTGGGTCCTCTCGTTTGTAAGCGGCTTCCGGTGAAGGGTCCGGGGGGCCGTGGAAACCAGCAGACGAGGAGGATTCGAGACAGCCAGATCCCGTGGCGACGGTGGCGATCAGCAGTAGGCGGCTGTGATCCCACGGAGAAGGCGCGCGGAGATTCCGCAGCGGCAGTATCAGCAGCGTGCGGCGCAGATCCCGCGTCGGTGGCGGTCCGGGATCCGGTCAGGGCTGGGCGCAGGAGGACGACATGAGAGAGGCTCGACACGCCGGTAAGGGCTAGGGCGCCGACGAGTGTTGGGGCCCCGGGCACCCACATGTTCCCGGCAAGAAAGTAGATTTTGTAGGGATGAAGAAGAAGGGATAGAAGAGAGAGGATGACATGTGAACCTTTCCTTTATCTAATAATTGTGGTGAACGTCGTTTGTTTTAGTTTTGCATGTTTTAATTCAAACAATCAATGTTTTTTGAAAACTATCAATACAATAATGGTGGTCTTTTGAAAAAAAACACAATTATGATGGGTTTTTTTATTTAGGGTCCGCAATTATAGTTGTTTTTTTCATTTTAGTCCTTCTATGCATCTCGTGTCTTTGTTAGCTTATGAGCATGGGATACGTGTTGACAAGACATTCAAAAACTATTGTGTATCATGCCTTCTTAATCATGTAACTGGATTACAAAATCATATGATCATCCTAATTGCATGTACCCCACCGCCGATGAAGGAAAGGAGAAGGGAGCTCCGTTGCCCTCCGAACTAAAACTGGCAGGAATCTCCTCCGCCGCTGCATCGCAGGTCGCAGCGCGCACACAGGCGGACGGATGGCCGACCACGGGCTGACGGGCGGCCACTGCGTGACTACGGCGGCCGGCTGGGTGGCCATGGGTGACCTTGTATCACTGAAGAGTGAAATTCTGCAAGCAGTCAAGTGGGAGAAGATACATGTATTTTTTTTCCTCCAATATTTTAAATGGACTTAATTTGGGTAAAGAAGGGAGCAAATCTGAATTCATTTAACATTCATATTGACATCCCAAGAAGGTTGAGTATATATAGGACTTCTATGCATCTATTGTCTTTGATAGCTCACTTTAGAATGGGGAAATAAACTGCGGACATGAGATATGTGTTGAGCAAGTCATTCAAAAATGTTCATTTAATCAAGAATTTGGACTACACAATCATGTGACCATCCTACTTGCATGTTTAGGTTAGCCTGCAACTTTCAAGTACAAGAACCTATTTTATGCAAGCTAGTTTTCTCCTATGTACCATCATGCCAAGTCCATTGCATCAAGAAAAGACTTGTGTTTTTCATTTTAGCTATCTTTTCGGCTCCCTTTCATGAACATCATATTATATGTGTGATGGTATTAAGCAAGGTATTTAGGAGCTGGTTATTATTTATCTATTATATGAGTACACTACGTCAATATAAGACCCAATAAATTTATACAAATGAGAAAATAAAATTCTAGGTTTTTGGAATCACTTGATTCTTCTTCATCTCCGTTTCATCTAGAAAAGGATACCAAGATCGAGGGCCAAAATAACACTATTAATCATTTTGTAAGAGCAAAGTTTGGCCCCGTGTATTTTGGATATTGTTGGACAAGACAGTAGAGGAACTAACAATGTTTTCTAGTATAAACTATTGAATAGGTTCCTGAAGGACAAGCTAGGTGATAAAGCTTCAGGTAAGGTTTTCAAGTTATCGAAGCATTACCCCTTCTAGCGAAGCTTAATCACGAAGGATGACCCCCAAAAATAAAGGTGTCCTGAAGCTCAACTCATTGAAGGAAATGAAGAAGTCGGCGCAAGACTTAGATGTTTTTGTGTAGTTCTTTTTCTGTTCTTTGAGTCATAGGACAAATCGTACTATCAAGAGGGGTCTTTAGTTTGTAGACACCGAAGTCATTGTTAAAATGCTCATCAGATCAAATCCAAACCAAGTGAGAAGCCTAAGCGAAGAAATCTCATGTGCACTGAGTTAAGCTTCAGTAGCAAAGACTTCGTTCTTTGGCTTCTGAAGCAGAACTAAGTTCGTGAGTCATCTTTACTTGTTCCGCAAGTAAAGTTGCGCAGTAATGACAAATCCGACCGTTGTGGACACGTGTCAAGCTGTCACTTCGGGTCAATTTGGTCATTTCGCACCTCGGGATCGCCAACTATAAATACGCCGCCCCGTCCTCCATTTGCGGGTGGCTGCTGTGAGAATATTCCTGAGAGAGACTGAAGAGAACACCCCAATAACACCACCGAAGCAAAACCCAAAACCCAGATTACTGAAGCCTAAGTCCCATTGATCTGAGTAGATTCGAGATGACTTAGGTGAAAGCTTACTAGCCTTTTTATCTTGGAGAACTGCAATTCTCCTAAACGGTTAGAGTGTTGTTTTCAGAGAGCGAAGAGTAATTGTCGCCTCAAAGTCCAGTTTGTCAAAGGTTTCGATGATTTCCTAAATAATCGTCCACGAGTGAAGAACTGACCAAGCTCAAGGAGTTTGGTGCAGTGGAGGAACGGACGGAGAGAGATTTTCTCTAGGTGTTCAATCACCAGTCCCTCCAACCAGACGTAGCGCTTTGCAGAGCGTGAACTGGTAGAACAAACATCGCCGAGTCTCAGTTCGTTTTACTTCTAGCATTTACCTTCCGTATTGCATTTTCTTCACAGTTATGCTTCAATGTGTTTTGATTCACTGGATTTAGTTTCGCTTCCAGTTTTACTTCGCTGTTCCGCTTTACTTATGCTTCACTTCGTAGTTTCAGTCGAAAATTTTGAAGTGATCATTCACCCCCCTCCCCCTCTGATCACATACTTGGACTTTCAATTGGTATCAGAGCTAGTCACTCCCTACACTAGTAGAAAAAGGCCCATTTGTCCCGGTTCTAGAGGGCCTTCTGTTCCGTTTCTGGAACCGGGACTAAAGGGTCGTTACTAATGCCCAAAACCTTTAGTCCCGGTTCGCTTACGAACCGGTACAGATGGGCCTCCACGTGGCCTCTGCGGCTTGCCCGGGCAGGAGGGCCTTTTGTCACGGTTGGTAGCATCAACCGGGACCAAAATGCCTCCACGCGTCAGCAGTTCCGTTCTGGGGTTTTGTTTTATTTCTAGAGGGGGGGATGGGGGTTTTGTAGGGTTAATTAATTTAGGGGTTTCATATATTGTAGCTAATAGAGAGAGGTGTCCTCTCTTATCTCCGTGCTTGGTCAACTCTACGTACTATACATATAGAGAGGACTCGACATGCTAGCTAGTAAGCAAATGAAGGAATTAAACCATTAAGTACAGAAGATCGTCATGAACATATACAGAGAGAAGTGAGATTGTTCGAACAACAAGTTTTCGTATATCTATCCGACGCTACTGACTACATATATACAATATAAGATCTCTTACAATACCCTAACATCTGAAATCAAGTTCCATATGGTATTCTCCCTCTTTCCTGATGACGTGTTCAAGAAAGAATCCCGCCAATTCCTCTTGAATTGCTATTATGCGATCTTGTGGTAGGAGTTCTTCCCGCAGCTCCCAAATCTAATTAGAAGAAGGGGGTCAATACATATATATGAATGAAACTCAACAAAAATGATGGTAATAAAATAAAATTGTGAATATTATTGCTTACGCACATCAAAATCTTTTCTAGAGTAGCCACCTTGCTTAGAGATCGTAGCGTTGTAGATTGACTCGCATACGTAGTATCCACAAAGATTAGTCCCTTCTTGCTGCCACAACCACTTTACGAGAAATAGAGGTCAATCAAACTGATAATCAAGCATTATATAAATGGTATTGATGAAACTAGCTAGAATCAAATTAATGGGATATGCGCGGAACTAGCCAGTAGTACTTACTTTCGGGCGTATAAATTCCAGCTCCTTCAGCAGTCCCGGAGATTTTCTGGTGAACGTTATCCAAACCCTGCCAGACATAGAAAATAATTATTACCTAATATCAGGAAATTAACAAAGTTTCCGAAATGCTGCGATAATGATCGATTGCACTTACTTCTTAAGGATTTCAGTGATGATCGCATACGTCTTGGGATCTTTTCGTCTTGAGTCTAACACGGTTACTAGTCCCTCCTCAAGCTTAATCTCTAGGAGAATAAAGTGGAAGCTGCGCACGCATGCATAACTCATCAATTACATTAATATAACCTCGAGTAAATAAAGGAAAACCGAATATGCATAGTATAACACTCACTCGAAGTTGTAAGGAAAGATTATTTTTTGTTTATTTTGATGTTGAAGCAACGATTATAGAAAGTTGGCCTCGGCTTGTTTGGGATTATTTTCCATCTCCCATTCATCAAAGAGATTTAGGTTAATGAACCCAATATTATAGATTTTTCTTTGCTGGCACTCGACGATCTTCAATCTGCATGATATAGTTAATTATATATATGTACATGCAATGAAAGAGCTGAGCTATATATAGAGAGTTAATTAAAGAAGTAGTACTTATAGACAGTAGCAAGTGACGATTACTTTATCGATGGCCATTGCATTGTAAAGCTGGAATAACTCCTCAAATGGAACACACAACATGTCAATTCAACGGAGGTCGTGCTTCTCTTTAACCGTAAGCAACACATTATCCAACCCAGAGTTCTTGCAGGTGTCCATGTACCACTCATGGAATCTTCGCATCATCGTTGGTAGCAGTTGATCAGGTCTAACGAGAGGATACCCGTGCCGGAATTTGAGTTCGTCCACCCCGAGTCGATCAAATTGTATATCGTCTGCCCGGTAATCACCAGGATTGGTACCGGACACCATCCCGGCCGGCACATTTGCGACGACGATATCACTAGACATCTGCAGCGGGGGGCACAATTGTTTCGCCTTTTCGCCGAGCTGGGGAATTTTTTTCCCTCTTGCAATTTGTTGTTCTCTCCTTTGGTCAGCTGCAGTGCTTCCGGACCGGCGCGTTTCTTGCACTTTCTTTTTAAGAGCGCGGACATGGTTGTCATCCAGCGGAGCCGGTGCTGGTCACTTCAGGGCATCCAAAGTGCGCTTCAATTTCACCTCATCTATCTTCTCCTTCAGAGGTGGATTTTTCTTTTTAAAAAAGGCATCCACTTCGCCTTTAGAGATCTTCGCGCTTTCCTCATCGCTCCTCTCGTATGGTAACGACTCAAGAGGCTTGAGAGATGATGGACCGTATTGGAATCGTCTCCACCATTGGTTATACTGCTAGACGCCGGAGCGACGGCTTCTCTCTTCTGCTTTTGCTGACGAGGCGGACGAGGAGACGGGCTGCTCGGACGCGCCGACGCAGGCGGAGTAGGAGGCGGAGGAGGAGGAGGATGAGACGGGCTGCTCGGACGCGCCGATGCATGCGGAGAAGGAGGCGGAGGAGGAGGCGGGCCCTTACTCGCCGGAGGAGGAGGAGGAGGCGTAGGTGCCGTCCAGTTCGGAAGCTTGATGAATTCCTTCGGCCATAGACATGAAGTCCTCAGAGCATTCTGAAGGAGATTTTCCCCTTCGCCGGTAGGGTAGTCAAGCTCGATCTCCTCATATCCCTCCATTATTTCATCGACCATCACAACAGCATAACCTTGTGGAATCGGAAGACAGTGAAAAGTTCCGTTGGGTCGAGGAGGTACAACATGGCCGATAGCCACCGTGGGTTTGAATTGCATCAATTGCTTCTTAAGGTGGCATTCTTGAGACTCCGTGATTTCATCCACGGGGTACCTGGAAGCCGTCAAATCAGGTTGCACAATGACCTCGGTGGAAGCCATGCTGCTTCTCCGCTGAGATGGAGGGGTAGCTTCTAGTGTAGCTTCGTCAGCTCGATGCCTCTCCTCTAGCGCTTGTACTCTTGCATGCAGGTTCTGTATTTCGCTTTGCTCCTGTTTCCTCTTCCTCTCCCTGCTTTTGTAACCGCCTGCGTCGGGAAACCCATGCTTCCACGGAAGGGAGCCTGCCGTGCCTCGTGTTCGTCCTGGGTGCTCAGGATTCCCAAGGGCCATTGTGAGCTTGTCGTTCTCTCTGTCGGGACCGAACGTCCCTGCCTCCGTTTGGGCGATTAACTCCTCATGCTTGGTGATCGGTACTGTCAGTTGTTTGTTCGTCCAAAAGAACTTCCTTGTTTCAGGGTGCAAGGTTCCCCCAACCCCGAAGAACCAATTCCTTGCACGCTCTGGCCAGTTCAATGTCCTTGGTACGATCCCTTTGTCAAGAAGGTCCTTTTCAGCCTTCTCCCACAACAGTCGGGCTTTGTGGTAGCCACCTGACCCCGTGCAATGGTGATGCTTCTTCTTTGCAGCATTTAGTTTGTTTATCGCTGACATCTTCTTACTCTTCTCCGATGTCTTGTGGGCCACAAATGCGGGCCACTGTTCTCTTATCTTCTCAAATCGTCCGGTGAATGTTGGAGTCTTCTCTTTGTCGACAAACGTTTTTTGTAACTCATTCTTCCACCTCCTGAATAGCTCTTCCATCTTCTTAAGAGCATGAGTCTTGATCTTTTGCTCTGCAACTGGTTTTTCCGGACACTCCTCTTCCGGTAGGGTGAAATTTGCCTTCAGCGCGGTCCAAAGATCATCTTTCTGTCTATCGGTGACAAAAGACACTTCAGGGTCTCCGGCCTTCGGCTTATTCCATTGCTGAATGCTGATTGGGATTATGTCCCTAACAAGAACCCCGCACTGAGCAGAAAATGCATCTTTGGTCCGGCTGGGTGCAATCGGTTGGCCATCTCTATTGATGTCGGTGATCGTGAACCTTTCATCCGGGCGCAACTTTTTCTTTGGGCCTCGTCTCGTTACCGAAGTTTGGCTCGATCCGGATACGGAGGGCTAGAAAAGAAGAAAGAAGAGAGTTAATATGTGTACACAGTCCAAAACAATTAATGCATCAATTAGCTAGTCAGCACAGGCTTAATTATTATATATACCTCGCCGGACTTTCCAACAACTCCTTCCTCCGTTCGCTCACAGGAGCCATCATAAGCATGTCCTTCCACCTCCATTGTCCGATCATCGGAGCCTGCTTCACCCTCTTCTTCCAGACCATCGGTGTCGTTCAGAAATTGTAAGATATCACCTCCTACCTGGACGATGTCGCCGACCAACAACGTTCCTTCGCGTATGATTTCCCCCAACATCTCTTCTTGTTCTAAGTTCCTTTGACGACCGTCCATAGTTTCTACAAAATATTAATTACAACATGACACTTAATATACAAACATGATATATATAGCATGGATATGTTAGTGTGCCAAACATACAAGTTTTTGGCACGACAATAAATCTATATAAGATGGCGCCCTGAGCCAAACATGGGGGCATGATGAAGCCATGGATTTCTTCAATACTTTCACACAAGGCACTACCCTAGTTCCCGACCATCGACCCCTCGGTGACCCTCGACCCTCTATCCTAGTTCCCGACCATCGACCCCTCGGTGACCCTCGACCCTTTCCCCTAGTTTCTGACCATCGACTTGGTAAATTTGGGTGGCCTCGGCGACGCTTTACAAATGGTGTTTTGGCTCTTGAGAGTCCGGTACTTCTAAAGTTATTCAAATTGCTCAAGTTTGTATACACCATTATTGCAACAATGAATACATAAATCTTTTTTTAATTTTTCAACATTTGTAAAGTGCATAAGTTTCTGGAATTTCTGATTTAAATTAAATCATTTAAGCTTTATTGTGTCATGCCTGCGTCATGCTGACGCAGGGGGGATTGACTGGTCCAACTGACCAGTGGGCCCCTCTGGTCACTGACTGGGGTCTTAATCCCTCTGTTAAATTAAACCGGCTGGTTTAATTAGGCATTAGGGCCCACATGTCAGTGGCTTGGGGGTGGGGGTTAGCAGGGGGATTAGGGGCTAAACCTCCCGGAGTCGAGCTCCCGGGCACGGGGAAGGCACCCGCAGGTAGACCGCGGCCTCCCGCACCTGATGGTGCACACGGGGGTCTCGGGGGAGGTCCGAGGCGACCACGGCGACGAGCCCGGCAGCGGTCGGAGCTCTGTCCACGGCGGGAAGGAGAAGGAGAGCGCGGGGAGGAGCGCTCGGAGGCGCAAACGAGGCGGTGGCTCACCCAGAACGCAACGACGACGGGTGCGGGCGGTGTGGCGACGACGATGGAGGGGGCGGCGGGTGGCGTCGGTGTCGTCTCCGACGTCGTCGGGGGCGGCGGGCGGCGTCGCGGTAGCCTGACGGCGTCGGTGTCATCTCCGGCGGGTGCGACGGGGGCGGCGGGCGGAGGTTGGGTAGCCTGACGGCGTCGTCGGGGGAAATGGCGAGACTTAGAACTGAAAATTTACAAGTGCCATTTATATAGCCAGAGTATTGGTACCGGTTCTTGTGAACAACCGGGACCAATGCCCCCCTTTAGTTCCGGTTAGTGCCACCAACCGGTACCAAAAGTTTTTTTCAGCAGCCGAAAAGGCGGCAAACAGAGACCTTTGGTTCCGGTTGGTGCCACCAACCGGGACTAAAGGGGGGCATTGGTCGCGGTTGGTGGCATGAACCGGTACCAATGCTCCCCTTTAGTTCCGGTTGGTGCCACCAACCGGAACCAAACGCCTTGCGCCACGAAGCGGTGGGATGTTTAGTCCCACCTCGCTAGTCGAGGGAGCGCTCGAGCGGTTTATAAGCGCTGCTGCGCGTACCGTCTCGAGCTCCTCTCAACTGCAGGCTTCCGGGGCTAATCTGCTACTACTTGCCTGTGGGCCTATTGGGCCTATTGCGGGCCTGAATCCTGGCCCATGGTTGGGTTTCTAGTCGTATTCAGGCCGTGGTGGCCCAATAGGTGGCATTTTTTTCTTTTTTCCAGTTTTTTTGTTTTCTTTTTTGCTTTATTTAGTTTTCCAGTTTCTAGCACTACAAATGAACTCTGAAAATGTTGAAACTTGGCATGGTATCATCATTTGACCCACATAGCATGTGCTAAAAAGTTGAGAGGGTTACGGCAAAAACTGGATGGTGGCGGTGCCGCGGAAGGGGAAGACTTCGCGAGAAGAGAAATAGTGGAGGTTGGCTTTGCGCATGCTTTTAACCTCACCCGGGTCTGAATCCCACCAATCAGGAAGAATTACACGGATCGCGTGTTTCTTTTAAGCGCTTGTGAGTCGTTGGATCCGGCTTGTGAGTCGTTGGATCTGGGAACCGGCCTGTACACAGTTAAGGTCTCGCGCTAGTACCGGTTTGTGCTAGCAACCGGGGCTAAAGAGGCACACGACCCCTATATATATCCCACCTCTCGGACACTCGGTGTGTACGAATACAAATCATTCCGATTGGCCTGCATATGCCCAACGGTGCATTTATGTGCGGGCACTCACGAGCCACAGTTGGGCTGTATGCAGGCGAAACCGTGTGTTTTGTTGATATATCTAGAAATCCTTCAGTTCATCGACCAAATACAAATCATTCGGATTGGCCTGCATATGCCCAACGATGCATTTGATGTGCGGGCACTCACGAGCCACAGTTGGGCTGTATGCAGGCGAAACTGTGTGTTTTGTTGATATATCTAGAAATCCTTCAGTTCATCGACCAAATACAAATCATTCGGATTCCCTGCATACAACCCGACGGTGCATTTTATATGCGGGCACTCACGAGCCACAGTCGGGCTGTATGCAGGAGAACCGTGTGTTTTGTTGATCTATCTACAAAGGGATTTCATTTTTTTGAACTTATTTGAAATCCAGACTTTTTGTGTGTTCAAAATGAACCATTCAAAGCCACATCATCAATTTTTCAACCCTTTCTGACTTCATCTGTCTTCACTTTTTCTTCGCTTGTGTCCTTTGCTTATTGCGCTGTAACCATGGATATTCTTCATCGCTTAACAGGGTGCTTGGATCAGCCTTGACTTTGAAGGGAGGAATTTCATGAAACTTTTCATAATCTTCAGACATGTCCGTCTTGCCCTCCAATCCCACGATGTCTCTTTTTCCTGAAAGAACTATGTGGCGTTTTGGCTCATCGTATGATGTATTCGCTTCCATATCTTTTCTTTTTCTCGGTTTGGTACACATGTCCTTCACATAGAAAACCTGCGCCACATCATTGGCTAGGACGAATGGTTCGTCTGTGTACCCAAGATTGTTTAGATCCACTGTTGTCATTCCGTACTGTGGGTCTACCTGTACCCCGCCTCCTGACAGATTGACCCATTTGCACTTAAACAAAGGGACCTTAAAATCATGTCCGTAGTCAAGTTCCCATATGTCCACTATGTAACCATAATATGTGTCCTTTCCCCTCTTGGTTGCTGCATCAAAGCGGACACCGTTGTTTTAGTTGGTGCTCTTTTGATCTTGGGCGATCGTGTAAAATGTATTCCCATTTATCTCGTATCCTTTGTAAGCCAATACAGTTGAAGATGGTCCCCTGGACAACGATAACAGTTCATCAGAAACAGTGTTGTCACCTCTGACACGTGTTTCCAACCAATCGCCGAAAGTCCTGATGTGTTCATGTGTAATCCAGTCGTCACACTCCTCTGGGTGTTTGGAGTGCAGACTGTTCTTGTGTTCATCGACATACGGGGCCACCAAGATAGAGTTCTGTAGAACTTTGTAGTGTGCTTGAGACCAAGAATGTCCGTCCCTGCATATTATTGAGTCCCTTCCAATCGTGCCTTTTCCAGTCAGTCTCCCCTCATACCGCGATTCAGGTAGACCAATCTTCTTAAGCCCAGGAATGAAGTCAACACAAAACCCAATGACATCCTCTGTTTGATGGCCCATGGAGATGCTTCCTTCTGGCCTAGAGCGGTTACGAACATATTTCTTTAGAACTCCCATGAACCTCTCAAAGGGGAACATATTGTGTAGAAACACGGGGCCCATAATGAAAATCTCGTCGACCAGATGAACTAGGACGTGCGTCATGATATTGAAGAAGGATGGTGGGAACACCAGCTCGAAACTGACAAGACATTGCGCCACATCACTCCTTAGCCTTGGTAGGATTTCTGGATCGATCACCTTCTGAGAGATTTCATTGAGGAATGCACATAGCTTAACAATGGCTAATCGAACGTTTTCCGGTAGAAGCCCCCTCAATGCAACCGGAAGCAGTTGTGTCATAATCACGTGGCAGTCATGAGACTTTAGGTTCTGAAACTTTTTCTCGGCCATATTTATTATTCCCTTTATATTCGACGAGAAGACAGACGGGACCTTCATACTGAGCAGGCATTCAAAGAAGATTTCCTTCTCTTCTTTGGTAAGAGCGTAGCTGGCAGGACCTTCATACTTCTTTGGAGGCATGCCTTCTTTTTCGTGCAAACCTTGCAGGTCCTCCCGTGCCTCCGGTGTATCTTTTGTCTTCCCATACACGCCCAAGAAGCCTACCAGGTTCACGCAAAGGTTCTTCATCACGTGCATCACGTCGATTGAAGAGCGGACATCTAGGTGTTTCCAGTAGGGTAGGTCCCAAAATATAGATTTCTTCTTCCACATGTGTGCGCGTCCCTCGTCATCATTCGGAACAGATAGTCCGCCGGGACCCTTTCCAAATATTACGTGTAAATCATTGACCATAGCAAGTACGTGATCACCGGTACGCATGACGGGCTTCTTCCGGTGATCTGCCTCGCCTTTGAAATGCTTGCCTTTCTTACGACATTGATGGTTGGTCAGAAGAAATCGACGATTCCCCAGGTACACATTCTTCCTGCATTTGTCCAGGTATATACTTTCGGTGTCAGCTAAACAGTGCGTGCATGCGTGGTATCCCTTGTTTGTCTGTCCTGAAAGGTTACTAAGAGCAGGCCAATTATTGATGGTTACAAAAAGCAACGCATGCAGGTCAAATTCCTCCTGTTTGTGCTCATCCCACACACGTACACCGTTTCCATTCCACAACTGTAAAAGTTCTTCAACTAATGGCCTTAGGTACACATCAATGTCGTTGCCGGGTTGCTTAGGGCCTTGGATGAGAACTGGCATCATAATGAACTTCCGCTTCATGCACACCCAAGGAGGAAGGTTATACATACATAGAGTCACGGGCCAGGTGCTGTGATTGCTCCTCTGCTCCCCGAAAGGATTAATGCCATCCGCGCTTAAACCAAACCATACGTTCCTTGGGTCATCTCCAAACTCAGCCCGGTACTTTCTCTCGATTTTTCTCCACTGCGACCCATCAGCGGGGTGTCTCAAATTCCCGTCTTTCTTACGGTCTTCATTGTGCCATCGCATCAACTTGGCATGCTCTTTGTTCATGAACAGACGTTTCAACCGTGGTATTATAGGAGCATACCACATCACTTTGGCAGGAACCCTCTTCCTGGGGGGCTCGCCATCAACATCACCAGGGTCATCTCGTCTGATCTTATACCGCAATGCACCGCATACCGGGCATGGTTCAAATCCTCGTACGCACCGCGGTAGAGGATGCAGTCATTAGGGCATGCATGTATCTTCTGCACCTCCAATCCTAGAGGGCATACGACCTTCTTTGCTGCGTACGTACTGTCGGGCAATTCGTTATCCTTTGGAAGCCTCTTCTTAAATATTTTCAGTACATCCTCAAATCCCTTGTCAGGTATACCATACTTTGCCTTCCACTGCAGCAATTCCAGTACGGTATCGAGCTTTGTGTTGCCATCTTCGCAATTGGGGTACAACCCTTTTTTGTGATCCTCTAACATCCGATCGAACTTCAGCTTCTCCTTTTCACTTTCACACTGTCTCCGTGCATCAACAATGACCCGGCGGAGATCATCATCAGGCACATCGTCCGGTTCCTCTTGATCTTCAGCTTCCCCCGTTGCAGCATTACCGTATTCAGGGGGCACATAGTTTTCATCGTACTCTTCTTCTTCGCCGTCTTCCATCGTAACCCCTATTTCTCCGTGCTTGGTCCAAACATTATAGTGTGGCATGAATCCCTTATAAAGCACATAAGCAACGAGGACGACCATTGCTTCTATGTAGCGCACGACAGCAGTAGTTTCTGCGATGCAGTCGTGTGGGCGCAACACAACGGCCGATCCTCAGGATGAGAAGTAGCCATGCTGGTCCCTCGCTGCGTGACGGTGGATTTCTGCTGCTTCATCGGTGGATGCTGCGTTGCAGCGCACGATGACGAAGCGCACGTCGTCGCCGGTGGATGCATGCGTGCCTTGCTCCTTCCCATTGTAGCGCGGCTGGCTGATGGTGGCCGGTGGTGCTCGCTGTTACTGTATTTAGTTGCAGAAAAAATGGGGATACAGGAGAAAGAGCAGAGTGCGCGAGGAAAACGTTTGGTTGTTGAAGATGAAAAGATGGAGAGAGAGGACACGTGGCAGAAGAGAGAGGCGACTTACGCGCCGCTGTTATCAGCCGGTTGAAATAAACAATTTTCCTAAGATCAACAATGACAAAAGAGGTACGACACATGTCTTTGGCTAAATCTTTGTGTGCGCGTGTATTCATGGATATTTTATGTGAACGATCATGAGGATTAAGTTCCAACATGAACCGATTCCAACACCATTTAGTGGCCAACGTACATAATCTGGGAGAGAGTGAGGTACGTATAAAATTGGTACTCACCAACACCGCATAGACAATTTGTCAACGTCCGTGTCTTTTTGGGTTTCTCACAGACGGTTGCGATCTTAGTTACAAAATGTCCCGTAAGTTTAATTAATACTGAACAAATGGTAAGTAAAGCTTTGGTTGAATGATAACTATCTTACAGGTTCACTGAAGCTAAAATAAAACTTACAGAAACAAGGAGATACAATTAAATGTGCTGCCATAACATGATTGCCTCAGACCTGGTTTTTGTGCGGCAGATCTGTGTGCACCTCGCCGGCAGAACCAAAGCAATGGCTTTCGTGTCATCTAAACAGTGAATGCAGCTCTGCACTGCTCGTTTGTACGCCACTAGAATATTTGGCTATGTCAGAGCTCTAGCTCGACAAAGAGAGTGGTGGGCCGGATGAACTCGTACCGCCGAAGAGCCATAATTGAAGATTGATAAGGTGCAACTGGATACATGTATTTGTTTCCCTCCAATATTTTAGACATACTGAAGCTTGACAAAGGACCAAGCAATTCTGAATCCATATCACACTTACTGTAACATTTTAAGACGATGGAGTATATGTATATAGTACTTCTATGCAACTCATGTGTGAGGCCGTGATCATACCACCTTTTGGAAGAACGACTGGCTACCTGGTGGCCTCATCCAGACGTTCCACCAGGCGTTGTTCCCCCCATGCTATCAATGTGGGTGCCATTGTCTGAATAAGTAGTTGAGCAAGGGCAATGCCATGAAGAAGACTTAAGTATAGTTATGAAATGAACATCTGAACTAGGCCAGTTGATTTACATGTAGCAGGAGCACGTGTATGAAGTCCGACAAACAAACAGAAGGGCTCGACGAGCACACGGAAGAAGGATCACTACACATAAGAACAATATCACCAAAAGAGGTAACACTACTATCTACAACGCCTTCAACTTCTTTTTGGATTTATTTCTTTTGTATAGTGTCACTCACGATCCATGATTTGTGTGTGCCATCCCACATATACTATGAGCCCAGGCGTTTGAATCCGAAAACCAAAGAAAGACAAACTTGGTCGCAACATGAACCTGCACACAGTACAACGACACTACTAAACATCTTCAGACTGAACAATACTGAGCTCACAAGTTTATTGAAGCCTAAACAACACTGATACAGAGCAACACAGACTTATACTTTCGGTCTATCAAGGGAGTGCATGCAAATATGAGGATTTGTGGTGTGTCGCATAGGCCAACCGCACGAATATCAGCACGGAGCTTGGGCGACCCCTTCGAGAGATCCAAGTGGACCGCATTGGCACAATTGGCCTCAGTCAGCATATCAACAAAGTGCCGCACTTCCGCTGATGTTAGCGCGGACCTGGTATATTTGCATGGACTGTCTTTGCGCTCTCCTTGTTGGCAGCCTTCGTGGCGCATAACGTCATAGTTGGGACTTCGTACGGCGTACAAACGCCAGACAGGGCCTCCGAGTCTGGCATAGTTGCAGGGTCATATGGTGGTGTAGACAAGAGCTCTGGATGGGCAAAGGGAATGGCGGCGCAGATGGATTCCGAGCATTGAAGAACAGCACGGCCAATTAGATTAAGCGGGAGAGGGTACATGTATTTGTTTTCCTCTAATATCTTAGACATAATGAAGCTAAATATATAAAGACTAAAGAGGAAAAAAAATATGAGAACATATCGCACCTAGCTTGACATCCTAAGACAATGGGTTATATATAGGGGACTTCTATGCATCTGTTGTATTTGTTAGCTCTTTCTAATAATAAATAAATAAATTATGAGCATGGGATAAGCGTTGAGCAAGTCATTCAAAAATTGTTTATCATGTCTTCTTAATCACATATTCACATGTGATGGACTACAGTATGATGTGACCATCATATCTGCATGTTTAGTGTACGATCCCTTGCCAAAAACAAAGTGATAGGAAAATTGTGTTTGGTTGAAGGGAAATAGTATTAAAATAACGTTGATAAGTTTCTGAACAGCAAATAGTGTGGTCTTGTATGATCCAAATAACCAACTTATTCCATGTACGAGTAGTAGATAAGTATTTTTTTTAATAAGTTTATGAATGGATAAGTAGATGAGCAAATAGTGTGGTCTTGCATCATGATACATGCGCAGTGAGAATAAACTCATTTTATCTAAGATATCTGCTCCCTGTCATGAACAACACATCATAGGAGAGAAACCTAGACAATAACACAGGAGAAAGTAAGGCACAAAATGAAAAATTATCAAGGTAGAAAGAGTATTCCTCAAGTGTCCTCATCTTGTTAGAGGAGTTGCATGACCTATGTGATAACCATTCACACAAAATAAAAATGTGTGAGAATTATTAGTCCAAGGATTCGCTACTTTAAATGTCTCCTTTTTAGCACAAGCTTTAAATTCATATTTAATCTTCATTTGGATATTCACTATAAGAACTGATTTTAAAAAATGAGTATATTTGGTATGGGCAGCACAAGCCGACAGTCGACCGGCTCATTTTGGGCCGGTCAGGCCATAGCCGCCTGATTACCGCGATTGAACGGATCAGATTCGTGCGCACCCTTTCGTGTTGTTCGGTTGTAACATTTGTGGTACTGTTGCAACATTTGCGGAGCGGTTGGAATGTTTTTGATACATGGATGCAATAAAAAAAATATTATGTGTATTTTATTTAAGTTTTTTCACTATTGTAGTAAAAAAACTGAAAAATCGTTGCGTAACATATTTACCATCAATTCGTGGCAGTAAATTTGAGCACCAGTGATAGCTTTTTTAATAGTTGTTGCAACAAAATTCAGGACACATCATCACCAATCACACTTCATCTTTTTTTGGCAAAAAATAATAGTAGAATTTTTATATCATGCTATCAAATGGATGTG
Source organism: Bromus sterilis (assembly GCA_950022295.1). NCBI lineage: Eukaryota > Viridiplantae > Streptophyta > Magnoliopsida > Poales > Poaceae > Bromus > Bromus sterilis. The sequence continues at coordinate 296,567,449 of OX465601.1, read as the reverse complement.
CTTAATTAGCACTAAAATACATCTAAGTACATCCATTTAGCAAAAAATAACATGGGTCAACATAGTAGTATTTTAGTATGATAGTAATATAGATAGTAGCATTTCTATACTACGGTTGCAACATTTACGTACGGTTGGAACATTTACGGTGTGCCATTCACATCAAAGGTGGAGAGAGGGGGGTGAAGAGATCGTGGGAAGGTGGGAGATCGGCCCCCGGGTAGTTTGGGCTTTAGAGAGAGACGTGGGGATGGAGACTGGGAAGTCTCAAAGAACGTGGCTAGTTTTCTTTCCTTTGGTGAGGGATTTTCCTTGCGATTTTCTCTGGTGAGGGATTGAGGAGGGGGTGCGGGGGAGCGATGTGGTTGAACCATCATGACGGCGGCGATAGGTTCCCCTTTAATACGAGTAATAAATATGGTCGTATGCATCGCTTTGATGCAGAGACCGGAGTACTCCTCTTCAAAAAAGAAAAAAATCAACACTAACTGACGGACGGAGATTAGCCAGAGAAATTCCACACAAGTACGTACTCCCTCTATACCATAATGTAGCATCATTTTGAAGCTAGTATAGTTTAGAAAACGATACTATATTATGGGACAGAGGTAGTACCATTTACTCCAGGATTGAGCACTAACTGACAGACATTGGATGAATAACCGCAGAGACTCTGGGCTGCCCTGCCGGCGGCTCCACGCGATGGATGGCCTGTCGTCCAGGGCAACTGCAGACGGCCTGAGTTACGACGACGGTTTCTTCATAACTGCTAGAGCTCTCCTGCTGCCCGTGACCCTCAGCGCGCTACAACAATGTGGCGGCGGCGGCGGCGCCGGATCAAGCTTAGGGCTGCGGATTCCTCGCGTGGGGAACAGCAGAGAGAGAGGCCATTCAGTTTTTTTCTTTTTCGTAGGTATTTTACAAAAACGATTTATCTAAATACCACACGTTCTGTCACTTACATGTGGGTGTGGGACCAACTGTCCTCAAACATATCTCCTTTTCTCATTATCCCGGAACGGATTTCAAGATTAATCGGGCGTCCAAAACTCATTGCACTAGAAAATAGTTCAAACACATGAAATACTTCATCGATAGAAAAATCATATGGCAACATAAATCTCAAAGCACGTTTGTCTTTCTTAACAAAACATTTTGCACACCAATCGACAGCTATAACGTCGTGCAGATATAAAATAAAAACAATATTGACCGTGTACCACGGGTGCGACTAAAAACTACGACGTCATTGACTCATTGTTTGATGGCTTAGACACGGACTCTTGCTTCACAAGGAGAGTGGTGGAGCAAATGAACTCGTATGACTGAAGAGTGAAATTCTCGAAGCAGTCAAGTGAGAGAAGATACATGTATTTGTTTTCCTCCAATATTTTAAATGGACTTAATATGGGTAAAGAGGGGAGCAAATCTGAATTCATATAACATTCACATTGACATCCTAAGTAGTTGGAGTATATATATAGGAATTCTATACATCATTTATCTTTGATAGCTCACTTTAGAACAGGGAAATAAAATGCAGACATGAGATATGTATTGAGCAAGTCATTCAAAAAATGTTCATTTAATCAGGAAGTTGGAGAACATAATCATGTGACCACCCCTACTCGCATGTTTAGGTTAGCCTTCAACTTTCAAGTACAAGAACCTATTTTATGCTAGCTAGTTTTCTCCTATGTACGATCATGCCAAGTACATTGCATCAAGGAAAGAAGTGTGTTGTTCATTTTAGATATCTTTTCAACTCCCTTTCAAGAACACATGTCATATGTGTGATGGTACTAAGCAAGGTATTTAGGAGCTGATTATTATTTACCTATTATACGGGTACACTGTGTAAATATAAGACCCAATAAATTTATCGGAATGTTGATTCATTTCCGTTTCGGCAAATTCCACGCGCTCGCTATGTCCATTTTTTAGCAAAGGTCATCCTAAAAATTTTCGTGGATTTTGGCATGACTTGTGCTATAAAAGTAGGACATATCGAGTGCCCAGGATTTCCGGCAAAACATAGGACATTTTTATTATTACTTTATCATTTTTTCTACAATTAAATTAAATCTTATAGGAAACATGTCTCATGACGACGAAGCCGGCCCTATTAAGCAACCCGAACAGCCTCAAGCATTTTTCGACTCTATAACTAGTCAGGACTCCGGGCCGTGGGCCCAACAACCCCTTCACATCATAGAGCGTGCTGCTGACAGCGACAACACAGAGGGAGGCAACACCGAGACCACAGACACAGATGGTGCCAACCAGACCACGGATGGTGCTAGGACCAAGAGGAAGAAGAAACCCTGGCCCCCAAACAAGCTCCGCGTCGGAAGACTTGATGTCCACGAGGTGCACCCAGGCACCTTTGACATTGTAAGTCCGCCGGAGGTGTCGGCATGCTACGGCAACGACGTGGCGTGCATCCTTCGCGAGACCGTCAATATCAACCAAACAAACATTAGAGAAGTACCCGGAGGAGCTTTGGAGAACCATCTCCTAGAGAAGATTCATGCGAGATTCAAGTTCCCCGGCCGGAATGAAGAAGTCCTTCCGTGGAAAGATGATAATATGCAGGGGATAAATGCAAAAGCCCTCAAGAAGTGTAGCAAATCCTTGAGCAACCGGAAACATATGGTGAAAGTAGAGATTGCTAAAGAAGGTTCATCATACGAGACGATCAAGGGTCACTAGATGTTGATGCTGGAAAGGCTGATAAGGTCACCGAGGGACGCCGGGATGGCGCCAGGGAGGGAGTTGTAGGAGAGGTCGAGGAGGAAAGTTATTTTTATTTTAAATGATTTTAGTAATTTTATACTGTTGACCGTGCTTATCATTTTTCAGCTGAAAACAATATTTTTATAATTTTAACCATCCTACTTGTATGCACTATAGTTAAAAAAATTAAGCCAAGTACCAAGAATACTCCCGTTGTGACTGCGGGAGGGAATAGAGGAGAAGACAGGGAAGGCACCAGAAGGGAACGCAGTCATTGCCCTAGGTGTCGACCCATCAGCCATTAAAGACGCAGTTGATGATGGCGCGGTGGAGAGGACGACAGAAACGCAAGACTTCAAATTCAGTCGCAATCTTCCGCTTCACTCCGCTACGACTGAAGGGGAATGTTAGAGTACAAATATGTTTAAGTTAGAGATAAGGACTAGAGATAGACTAGGTTTAAACTATGTACGACTTGCCCTCTACTCCAAGTCTCTACATCTCTATTGTACTCCTATATATACCCCATATGAGGGTCAAATCAATACATCGAAACATCATAATATTCAGTCTACCACCAATTTCCACATGACACAAGCACAGAAGGGCTGGACAAACACACACCGAAGAAGGATCATCACACATAAGAATAATATCACCAAAGAGGTAACACTACTATCTACAAAACGTTCAACTTATGTTCGGATTCCATTTTTCCTTACATGGGTTCAGAGATGGTTGCATAATTAAACCTTTTGATAAAATTTCATTGCGGTTCTCCTATTTTTTTAACTTCTTAGAAGGTTAACCCAATTAGTTGATAATTTTTGTGCTGTTTTGGTGAACCATTGCAGTTTAGAGATGGATTGTATTACATTTTCATGAACTAGGCCGTTACTAATGGCCTGCAGTGAGCAGTATATTATTTTTGCGTTTACCAACACGTTGGTCCTTGCTCACGTGGATTACATATTCATATAGAGAATAGATTGCTTCGCTAATGAAGTATTGATGAGTCTGGCTGAATTCTTTGCTCATATGAACTAGATATAGAAATTAAATTCCTTTGCTAAAAAGGTATTGATGAGTATGCCTAAAACTATAGGAGATAGTGATTCCTTTGTAGCTCTTGATTTTGCAACTTACACAAGGATTTTGGCTTTACCTTCATTTTTTGGGAAAATGTCGTCCTTCTGCACTCGATTCCCTAGGTAAACTGCTTGATGGGATGGGTATGCATACAACACAACTATTGAATACCGTAAATTTGCATCCCTTTCAATAAATTGGTAGGCTGTCTACAAGATTCAGAAACTATCTATCCATGGAAGTTGCCTAATTTGGCCTGCAAATTTCTAAAATTGTGCGACATGTTTGTTCATTTGTTGTTTCTGACCTATTTTCACTTGATTTCTACAAATCTGGATGTCTATGGGGCCTGGAAGCATTATATATTTATAAGGGATCACAGTAGTTTTGTTGTGAAATTAGCTTTCATATGTTCCTTTTTTTAAACGCATAGATAGTATGTAAACATAATTAGTTTAATGAATGTCCTATTCAGTTTCGCACACTACAATTCTTAGTTTGAATTGTTTTTTCAGCCAGCTGCCATCGTTACAACGAATGAAGCCCAGGAATAGACCTTCATCATACTACTGTGGATCAAAAATTTCAGATTTGGGATCTTACACTGTTGCACCTATACAAGACTCATGTAACTGAATTTCTGATAATGCCATCCTCTTTATGTGTATTCCAGATAAAGCAATTCCTACATGTAACTGAATGCATTTTATGTCCACACTTTATTATCCTTTGAGCAATCGTTGTTCTGATATATGTTCGCAACACGGTGAAATTACACCCATTACCATCACAATGTTCTATCTGTTGGCCTGCCGTTTGGCAGGCAATGTGTGGCAAGCCGCACCCCCCTATCTAGTACAAGATATAACTGCAGGTACGATACGTACTTGTGGCTATCCATCGGACCAGTGTGTTTCCCAATCAAAAGAAATCGGCTGTTGTGTACGTGCGTGATACTAGCTAGTTGGAACAAATCGATCAGGGTCAACTTCTTGTGATGCAATGCACGCAGGTGTAAAAGAACTTCACCGGATTGCATCATCGCGTCGTCGGCGTTCGTCGTCGATCATCACATCATCGCCGGAAAATACTCGCCAGCGTCGAGGACTGGGCCAACAAGTACACTCCATACATAATATGCAAGAATTAACCGTACACAGTTGAAAAAAAACATTCATGGTTGAAGTTCTAGAATGAGTAGTTGAGGAAGGGCAATGGCATGATGAATACTAAGTATAGCTATGAAATGAACATCTGAACTTGGGCCAACTGATTTACATGTAGTTGAGCATGCATTTGAAGTCCGATGGAGTTGGGTGATTTCATTGTGCCTTAGATCGCAAAGCTGGAATTTGTCGAGACACAAGGAAGAAGTAACACTAGTAAACTAGACATAAGAACAACATGACAAAGAGGCAACACTGTCTGCCATGCGTTCAACTTCCTTTCGGATTTATTTTCTTGTACTCAATGACGTGACACGATCCACATGTTGTGTGTGCAATCCCACATAATTATGAGCCCAGGAGTTAGAATCTGAAACGCGAAGAAAGAGAAACTCGATCACAACGTGAACTCGACACTAATGAACATCTTTTAGACTGAACAATGCGGAGAGTCGTTGAAGTTGAAACTTTCATGGAGAGTCGTTGTGGTCGGCCTCTTGGCTTGCAGTTCCACAATAAGTCCGGGAATCTATACATAGCCCGACGCGTAGAAGGCGCTCATGGTGGTTGGGCCTGGTGGCAGGGAGGCCAAGGTATTGGCCAATGAGCTTGACGGAATACCTTTTCGCTTCACCAACGGTGCGGACGTCGATCAGATTATTGGAAAAGTCTATTTGACGGATAGCTCTATGAACTATTACAGATCACGGCATGATGAGGTCACCAGGAGCGGAGACATAACACGGCGTCTCATGGTAAACAAACTACGTTACGTCGACAGCCAAGTCCCCTCATCTGAACACCGGATTCAGCTTCGCACTGGAATGTTGTAGCCACATCGTACGGTGGGTAAACACGAGCTGTAGCTCGGCAAATGGAGAGCCGGGATGTGTGGACTCCTACCACTGAAGAGCAACGATTGGGACAACTATCAGGTGGGAAAATATACATGTATTTGTTTTCCTCCAATATTTTAGAAATACTAAAGCTAGATTAAGAGTGAAGCAAGTCTAAATCCATATTTTTTACGTTCTAAGAGGCTTGAGTATATATACGATTTCTATGCATCTCATGTCTTTGTTAGCTTCTGATCATGAGATATGTGTTGCCAATACATTCAAGAATTGCATTTCATTATCATGCCTTTTTTATCATGTGACTAGACTACCCAATCATGCCTTTTGAATCTGTGATTGTCTATATCATGCCTTTTGAATCATGTGATTGTAGTACAAAATCATGAGGAAATTTTGCGGGGCATCATGACATAGGAGGGGAGGTGTATCATTTGGATGATCCAACGGTTGAAATTGCATGGAGTTTACTTAAGCCCAAGGGCATAATGGTCAAAGAAAAAAAGGCCATAAAAAAATCAATGCAAAGGTCAATATGATCCAAAATTTATCGAATATGCCCCTCGGGTCTCCACATGATACACGTGATGTCTTCGTATCATATGCGGATCTAGACCGTCCAATCTGATCCGATGGACGGTCCATATTCACTTGACGCACAGTAAAGAGACACAACATCATATGACCATCCTACTTGCATGTTTCAGTTTATATTCCCTTGTGAAAAGAAAGTGAAGGGAAATATTGTGTTTTCGTTGAAGTGAACTCACATCAAAAGAATGACCAGTTGTTTTTGGATTGACTGTGTGGATGATGCATATTCACGGAGCGCAAGGCCGAGGTGGTCGCGCGGCGGCACCTCGCTTATGCGGATCTCCCGACGGCATATACATATCTTGGCGGACCGGCGGACTCCAACGCCACAAGCCAAGGTGCATGCATGCTGGCCTCATCTTCATCAAATCTTCAGCGAGCCACTCCACGCGTTATCCGGATCTCAACAGCCCAGGACTTGAACACGGGAATGAGCCGGCTTCTCCAACAAGCATGACATTGACGTGGCCATCAAAACTATACCATGTGTCCATGTGTGCACCTGTGTATCGTTGACTGCGCCCAAACCTGTATCAACATCACTACATCGAACCGGTATTAGCGACCATGGGAGTCCAGTGACCTAGATCCAGATCAACTCCAACGGCAAGCCAAGGTACAAATGATATCTTCGACATCATCTACATTGACTGATCTGCACCGAGCGATCTTCATTGACCCCGCCACATCATCGAGCTGTACGACTACACATCAAGCCAATAGAAACATCTTAGTCCAGCATATCTATGAGAAGTGAACATATGCATCATCCACACGCCAGGCCGGTGAGGAAAGAGATGCAATTTTTTATCGACTTCTCTAGCAAGACACTGCATCGACATCAACATTCATCGCTGCAAGGGACGCCTGCAAGCGACATCTTAACGTCGACACGCCGCTGCAATGCCATCGCCGACATATCATTGCCAAGGTCTTCATCAACGTGGTCTTCATTAGCATCATCGTCAATACACCTCCGCCGGCTAGTCCACAAGATGGACATTATATAGCATCCTCTGACAGACTTTCTGCAAGACACGACCTCGACGACGGCAAGACCGCGTCATCTTCGACGGCACGACTGCATCGACACGGCGTCACAATAGTGACAACCCCTTCACGGACACACGGTCCTAGCAAAACCGATGTGTGTGTTAAAATATGTGTGCTGAATATTATGTATACGAGTTGTGCTACAGTTGGATTTGTAATTAGCGGAGGGTTAGGTGTTTGAGTCGAACACATATAACCTGGGCCTATTATATAAAGGCACCGTGGGGTAGCAAAAAAAACTAGACACAAATGGGAGGATGCATGGTGTGTCGTACAGGCCAACCGCACGAACAGCATCACGGAGCTTGGGCAACCCCTTGGAGATATCCAAGCGGACCGTATTGGAGTAGCTGGCCTCTATGGGCATATAAACAAAGTGCGGCCCTTCCACTAACGTTAGCCATGGAGCTAGCGCTTGTGTGGGCTTGTCTTTGCACTATCCTCATCGGCAGCCGTCGAGGCACGGAAGCTCATGGTCGTGATCTCGTATGACGTCCAAATGGAAGGTAGAGTCTCCTCCTGCGGCGTTGGTTCAAGGTCCTATGGTGGTGTAGACATGAGCTCCAGCTCAGCAAAGGGAGTGGCAAGGCGGATGGACTCCAACCACTAAAGTGCAAGATGGATAAACGGATTAAGCGGAAGAGAATACATGTATTTGTTTTCCTCCAATATCTTAGATATAGTGAAGCTGAATAAAGACTAATGAGGAAAGAAAATCTGAAAACATATCAGACTCGCTTCACATCCTAAGACAGTGGAGTATATATAGGCAAATTCTATGCATCTCATGTATTATTTGTTACTATAGGTCTTTTTAAGAATAAATTAAAATAAATATATAGTAAGCTTGGGATATGCGTTGAGCAAAGTCATCCAAAAAATGTACATTGTGTCTTCTCAATCACAATTCACGTGTGATTGGACTACATTGGTTTGCAAATAGCTGCAGAGTATGCTATTTTGAATGATCCAAAGCTAATCTCAATCACAATTCACCTGTGATATAGTAGTTTTGAATGATCCAAAGTAACCAATTTATTCCAAGTAGCTGAAGAGTATGCTGCATGGTGTTGGGTATTAGTGTACTTATAGTGTGGTAAAAGTGTGATGGCCCCAAAGTGAGAACTGGACGTAGCTAGATGCGATGGAAGAAGCAGTCCCTGATACCATATCTATATCTATACCACTATTGTAGGAATAACTTTGAATATCGGTCGTTGGATGAAGTCGATCCAATGGTTGAGATGTGGCAAAGCCGTTGGATATTCTCTCTATCACATTAAATTTTGCCACGTGTACCAAACCAGAAGGTTCCACACTTCTGCTTATTCACAAACCTGTAAACAACGATACTTCTCCTTCTTTCTAGACTCTGCCATATTTTAATTCTTCAAGTATTTATCTGTTAAAAAATAACCAGTCATGTTTGTTTCACATACACTTCTCATTTGTTCTAGAAACTTCCATAGTTAATTTTTTTCATGTGCTTTTCTTTGAATTGATATCTATTTTTATTATATTTTGTTCTGTTTTGATTCAAAGCTAATACAACATCTTCCCAAAGTCCGACTTTCTTTGCAATTGATTACTCAACTGTTTTTATGTATTTCACATAAGTTTTCATCAAATATTATGTCGTTGTAGTTTTATTTTGAATGAGATGGGTGATGATCTTAAATTTTATTTTGTGATTCTAAATGTATATGTTTGCTTATTATAATATGGTATAATGATATCTGGTCACACTTCACTCTCCCGTGCAAGGCACGTGTAACTTACTAGTAAAAAGAGGTTGGAGCGTATACAACTTGCAGGGACATGTGCGGGCTTGATCTTGCATTAGCTATATAGATTTACATCAATCTAAGTACCAGAATCATACTGGTACAACAAACACTATATATGCTCACGGGCCCGCTACCTATCATAACAAAATATTTAGCATATCCTATATGCTCACGGACCCGCTACCTATCATAACACAATATTTAACATATCCTATATGCACTCTTCTCATTGGCGCAGAAGGTCATGTTTCCGCATGGCATCCAAACGCCAGGAACAACCTCGATGGCATGCTCATCGCGGCGAGGTGAGCTCTGGGCTGCCCTTTTTCATTTTCCTAGTCAAAATTATGCACATGTCTTTTTTCTTAGAATTGCAATCTCTGCAAATTACAAGTTGATAGAACATAAATTTCAAAAGAAAAGTCGATAGAACATAATGTATCAAGTACAGATAGAAATGATTCATTAGCTCTTTATAAGCACTTGCTTTTATAATTCTCTCCTCTTACATATAAATTGTCATAAATGACGCGGACTTTTATGTCTGGTATTACATATAGATGTCACAAATTCTAGACAAGTACTTATTACATATAGATGTCATAGAGTATTACAAGTCATCATCCACCTCAAAAGGCTCAATTGGGTACACTGTGTTCTTCAATATTCCGCATAACCCATCGGGCGATTTGTGCCCTTGCCCGCGCTCCAATCTGTAGTAGCCCACCTCCCCGCGCTGGACTCCCCACGAGTTCTTGAGAATCCAATACTTTGGAGTATTGATCCTTCCTCTGTATGGATCAAACCCGCGCGTCGTCTCATATCCTACCACGAGGACTTGGTGGTCAGGGTTACTCCCGCAGGGCCCTCTAAAAACTTGTCCGGCTATGTAACTTTCTTCCCAACTTCTGGTATCAAACGGCCACAGCCTGCAGAAGCCTGCAGAAGCCTGCAGAAGGGCCGTTTCTAGAATCAGCCTGGGCTCTAATTTGTGATTGCAAGGTAGTATGGTGGTATAGACATGACCTCCCTCTTGGTAAAGGGAGTGGCGGGGTAGACGGGACAGATGAAGGGTACATGTATTTGTTTTTATCCAATATTTCAGATATAGTGAAGCTAGATAAAGACCAAAGAGATAAACAAATTTGATTACATATCACACTCTCTTTGCAACTTAAGAAAATTGGAGTATATATAGGGGATTTCTATGCATCTCTTATATTTGTTAGCTCTTTCTAGAATAAATAAATAAACTATGAGCATGAGATATGCATTGAGCAGGTCATTCAAAATTTGTCTATCACGTCTTATTAACCAGATGTGATTGGATCGGACTACAAAATCGTGTGACCATCATATATGTTCATGCCTAGTTTATGATCTTGTGCCAGAAAATAAGTGAAGGGAAATAATGTGTTTTTTTGTTTGATTTTTGCAAAGGAGGTTGAAACCCTCGGCCTCTGCATCCAGTCATCTTCGTTTTATTATTTAACAAATGTTGACAAAACAAATACATAGGTCAATCGAAAACCTTCATGACGATCTCCGCGAACCCTATAAGTTTGACGATGTGACCTGACCTCACATCAACCCACAACATGTAATTAGGTGGCCTCACCAAGAAAACCAAGGGCTAGCCGAGAGCATCAACCGGTTTATCAGGCCATTCGCATGCACCACATGCGCACGCTTTAAATTTGCAGCCATCATTTTCTGGTGTTCCACCTTCAGGATGGATCAACACATTCACCATGCCAGGTCTTTCTGTCGTGGACTTCATTATGACACCATAGAACGTCACCATCAACATATGTTAAACGTAATTGTTTGAGTACAGAATCAATTTTCTTACCAAGTAAACGTAATACAACACTAGCACAGAACATCTACAACATTTTAATGCATCAACCATGTTACAGAACCACTGTTGTCCCTGTCTCGACGTCGAGTGCTTTCCAACGACAGTGATGATCAACGACGGCGACGATCTTGTACACAATCAGGCACTAGCTTTCGGAAAGATTTAATTCCAACAACCACCAGCTCTGGGTGTCGACCTTAACACCATCCCATCAATCAGGTATGTTCGACAAAGCAATTCTCAGTTCAAAGCATTTCATCTGCTGCTGACCCAGCCAACAGGATTTTTGCAAGGTTTTCCCTGCAGTTCCGCCCACTCCCATCAATGAATGACCTTCCGTCCAGGGCAAATGCAGATGGATGGAGTTGCGACGACGGCCTCTTCGAGACACACGGCGACCTTTGTATCTACTCGAGCTCTCCTGCTGCGTGTGGCTCTCAGCGCGCTACAACCACGCGCAAATTTGAGCCTGTCTGCGTGCACGGCCTGTTGGATCTTCCAGTCTCCCTTCATTAGATCCAGACAGACAAACAATACAAAGATTGCGGTAAAATTGATCCACAATTGCAGCAAAAAAACTTTGAGTATTTTTTTTCTTTATTTTTTAGCACCATTGCAGTAGGACTTATTATGTTAATGTGTTACATCAGTCCAAGTCCATTCATCATGAAAGTTGTGCAAAACATGGAAACCGACTCAGTTTTTAGAACGAAGGCTCAAGACGAACTCATGGTGGCCCGGTCGAGCTTGGGAGCATCAACAGAGCTCACATATGTTTGCTTCCCAACTTTGACGGCATCCCTATCGGCCTACCCCTGGTGAGTTTCCTCTGATGTCACTCCCAAACTGTCCAATGAGGCTTATTTGCAAAGCTCCCACGTTAGGGATCAAGACAATCAACGTGCAGGTTTGGTCTCTCATGCAGGTCTTCTGGATTAATTGCAGTAAAGAGCATCACTGAGAACTTCTTACTCGCGACAGAAGTTGTGCAAAAGTTATTTGCGAGGAAGGCACCCACTATTGTCTTGAAAATTGGATTGACAAAGGTGTTTCATTCAATCAACTTGCAAGATCTGCAATGGACGGTTGGAGGCAATTTTTGCCTCGTCCAAGTTCGCAAATATGCATAGTAGGGTGTCGGGGCATTGGATTGACTACAAGTGTGGGCTCCGGGAGGGAGACCACCTCTCGTTGTATATGCTTATCTATGTGGCAGATGGGTTGTAGCTGCTGGTCAAACAAGATCGGGAGCTCACTAACCCTGTGTTGATTACGTCGGCCCCTTGCCCGGTGTTGCAGCATGTCGATGAGACTTTGATCTTAGTTTGGGTTAGCGATCACAGTGCTACCTCTCCCAACATATCATGGGCTCCATCATAAATCCATATCCATGAGCATTCGTGTGGGAACTTTGATTCCGATGGCCCCATCAGGCCGCACCTCCGAGCGTTGTTTTCAAATGCTATTGATTTGGGTGCGAGGGTCTTCTTTATCATGAATGTTGGGTTCATGCTGCGCTGGTACAATGGCAGACAAGCGTCGAGGAGCGTGACCTCGCCTCTCTTATGGCGGCCCTAAACGGGTTCGAGGTACAACCTCATCACAAATCTTGGACGCTCTCCAGGTGTGGGCAACCCGACGGGACGCTGGACTCCAACATAAGAAAATAAAGGTTGGGTAAGCTACGTATTAAACTTCAAAAATATATTGAACTGTATTGAGCCTATCTTTAATTCTCATAATGTAGATTCACCACTGCAAACCGGCATGAACCGCTAATAAAAAGAGGCATGACGAGAGAACGTGCATCTTACACTACCCTCACTCAAAATGCTTGCACGTGTCACATCAGTACGAACGCATACATTACTGTTTTTTAAGGGGAAATGCATGCATTATTCTAAGCAGAAAAAAAACTACGTTACATCGATGAGATTAGCAAAGCCTAACACTCTGTTCAGGAGACGACATAGCTATGATATAGGATGGACGACGTACGCCTACGGTCCTAGCTACAACAGCGATATGTGCAGAATGTCCAAATATCGCATGGAAACTTTCATGGAGAGTCGTTGTGGTCGGCCTCCTGGCTTGCAGTTCCATCATAAGTCCGGGAATCTATACATAGCCGATGCGTAGAAGGGGCTCATGGTGGTTGGGCCTGGTGGCGGGGAGGCCAAGGTATTGGCCAACGAGCTTGACGGAATACCTTTTCGCTTCACCAACGGTGTTGACGTAAAGTCTATTTCATGGATTGGGACAAATGTCAGGTGGGAAAAGATACATTTATTTGTTTCCCTCCAATATTTTAGATATACTAAAGCTAGATTAAGAGTGAAGAAAATCTGAATGCATACTTTTGACGTTCTAAGAGGCTAAGGTATATATAGGATTTCTATGCATCTCATGTCTTTGTTAGCTTCTGATCATGGGATATGTGTTGCCAATACATTCAAGAATTGCATTTCATTATCATCCGTTTTTTTATCACGTGACTAGACTATCGAATCATGCCTTTTGAATCATGTGATTGACTATATCATGCCTTTACAATCATGTGATTGGAGTACAAAATCATGAGTAATTTTGCGGTTCATGCATCATGATACAGGGGAGGAGGTGTATCATTTGGATGATCCAACGGTTCAAATTGCATGGGGTTTACTTAAGCCCAAGGGCATACTGTATCATGATAAAACAAATACTTAAGCCCAAGGGCATAACGGTTAAAGAAAAAAAATATCATCCAAAAAAAATCGATACAAAGGGTAATATCATCCAAAATTTATCGAATAGGCCCCTCGGGTCTCCACATGATACATGTGATGTCATCGTATCATATTCGGATCTAGACCGTCGTCCAATCTGATCCGATGGACGGTTCATATTCACTTGATGCTCCGCAAAGAGACTCAGTATCATATCATATGACCATCCTACTTGCATGTTTCAGTTTATGTACCCTTGTGAAAAGAAAGTGAGAAGAAATATTGTGTTTTGTTTGAAGTGAACTCGCATCGAAAGAATGACCAGAAGATTTTGGATTAGTCTGTAGATGAGCCGAAATTGCATTTGCAAATAGGTTGCTCTTGAATTTACCGGAGTGACCAACTTCATATAGTACGACTTATTATGCATATTGTGATTGTTATGTTCATACATACCATGGCTCCAAGTTCACTGCATCATGAAAACTGTGTGAAATGTTTTTCAAAAATATTTGTGTGAAATGTGAGAGCTGACTCATTGTTTAGAACAAAAGCTCAAGACGAGTTCATGATGGCTCGGCACAGCTTGAGAGCATCAACATAGCCCCCGTCGCTTTGGTCCTCTTCTGGCAGCATCCCTAATAACCCCGGTGGGTCTTGTCCGGTGTCACTCCATATTTGTCCAATGAAGCACCAAGGCTCCATCTGCAAATACGGTCTCTTGTTGTTGCGGAGCAGTATGGATTTATTGCAGTAGGAGTTGTTAGACTTAATCTTGACCATGTGTCATGTACGTGCATGTGTGCACCTGTGCTTCGGTCTGAGGATATTAGCTGCATGCAAGTAGTTAGCTAATCTAACGTGAGGCTGGCCGTTGAGAGAAAGTTGTTCATGCGCTGAAGGCGCTGCATGCAGATTGTGGCCGGGTCGTGCGTGGCGAGTGGAGCGGCCGGCCTGTATGTGTGCGTACGGCTGCCAATATAAAGCCATGTTCATTAGTTGTGTCAAGTGAGGGAATAGCCAGAGAAGAGGATGTAGTCTCGGTTGCCGTGGTGTGTGCCCGGATGGCAGGAGAGCTCCTCTGATAGTGTGTATCTTCTCCATGTATATGTGTGACTCGTTGTGAGAAATAAAACCAAGATACAGGCGTATGTGCGCCGCGGCGTTTGTCGCCGAAAGAATTTGTGGTGTCTCCTTCGTCTATCTCTGTCCGGCGTTAGGCGCGCCGAGAAGCTGCTCGGCATATTTTGAAGCTCTTTATCATTTCTATTATCATGTAACTACTGTTGGAGTTAAACCCGACTAATCTCCGACGGCAGGTGTGTGTCCGGTTCAGGGTTCTTGCATGTATCCGAGTACAGCTAGAGCTAGTCATCAAATAAGATTGGATAGCTAGCTTAGCTTGAGCTATTTATATGTCCGTACCCCGGCTTGTAAACTCACCCAAAATCAAAGCAATACAATACAAGATATAACTGCAGGTACGATACGTACATGTGGCTATCCATCGGACCAACGTGTTTGCCAGCGTTCGTGTTTTGCCATACGGCTGCCAATATAAAGCCATGTTCATTAGTTGTGTCAAGTGAGGGAATAGCCAGAGAAGAGGATGTAGTCTCGGTTGCCGTGGTGTGTGCCCGGATGGTTTTCCTCCAATATTTTAGATATAGTGAAGGTGAATAAGGACTAACGAGGAAAGAAAAACTGAAAACATATTAGACTCGCTTCACATCCTAAGACAGTGGGGAGTATATATAGGCAAATTCTATGCATCTCATGTACTATTTGCTACTATAGGTCTTTTTAACAATAAATTAAAATAAATAAATAGTAAGCTTGGGATATGCGTTGAGCAAGTCATCCAAAAAATGTACATTGTGTCTTCTCAATCACAATTCACATGTGATTGGATCGACTACAGAATCGCGTGACCATTCTATGTGGCATGTTTAGTGTATGATCCCCTGCAAATTGTTGGAACCGCAATCCCCTCTCTCTCTCTCTCTCTCTCAGGGACGGAGGTAGAAGAAAACACTCAGAAGAATTTTCCTTGGCGCACGTACGCCCCGCCGCAGCAACGGCGATCTTTTTCTTGAGCACAAACTCAACACAGGCACTTGGTTACAACAGCCACCGCACGGTTATATACCCCGAGCCAGCGCGCTGGGCACGCACCCACGCCTCCACTCGCCGATCGTGTCCACGTTCCGCCCGCTATGCCCGCGCCCACGACGCGCTCCCACGCGCACGACTTGCGGTGAGCTCCAACAGAACATACACGATCGCCCCGTGCGGCTGGCTAACAACCTACGCCTACACACACGCACATGCCATACACAAGTCGGACCATGCCTAGACTAAGGCCATACTATGCCCAGACACAAGGCCAAACAATGCCCAGATAATGGTTCGGCTCGGCGACACCGGCGCGCGCACGCACACGCAGCCGACGCAGTCACCATTACCAACACAAAAAACTAAGTGAAGGGAAATATTGTGTTTGGTTGGAGGGAACTTGTATTAAAATAACGGCCATAATTTTCCAAATGACCGAATAGTTGAGAAGCAAAAACAAATAATTTGAAACCAAGGCATAAGCATTGCCTCATCCATTAATTAACAGAGAGGGAAACATAGTTTCAAAATTACAAACCACCCTTACAACGACATGAATGATTACTCGCGTACAATTAGCGTCCCTAGCTTTTTAGCACCCGCGGTGACCCAAAGCTTCGCCTCCTCAATGATTGTATTGAGCACTATGTACTGTTGACGGTGCAATTTTGTTTGGGAACACCCGCCCATTTCTCTCATACCATATTGTCCAAGAGACCAACATGGTTAGCATAGCCATATAGCCTTCTTGTACGGGACATTATTGTCGATCCTATTCGCGCACGACTTCATCGTCTCTTTGCCACGCCACGTGGAGGTGACGATATGCAGGTTGAGGTGGAGCTTTTCTTTGACCAAATGCCATACACGGATGGTAAAACGACATTTGTAAAATAGATGTGGCCCGGACTCCATCTCCCTCTTTCAAAGAGTACAAAGGACACAATTTTTCCACCCCATTTTGGCAAAACGGTTTGGGGTCTAAATCCTATCTTGAATGGCCAACCAACCAAAGAGCTTCACCTTCGGTGGTGCCCAATTCTTCCAAACCATTTGCTCCATGGGTGATAGCGTCATACCCAAAAATTGCCCCACATAGGCGGAGACCGCCGTATAATTACCACTCAACGAGATCTTCCAAACAATGGCATCCTCAGTGTGCTCATCAAGATGAATCCCATTGACAAGATCCCGAAGCTCAAAGAATTGCCTAGAATGTTGGTCGAAACCACGCCGGGCGGTTTGTTCTTGAAAATCCAAGCACTCTCCTTAGTGGCCTCCCTCACTTTCCAATTTTACCTCGTGGACGCCTCAAAAATCAGATAGGCAATATCCTTGGGTTTCTGCCCTAGGAGCCATGGAAAGCTCCAAAATGGCGCCTTAGCCCCATTCCCCAGGATGATGGAAGTTGGGGCATAAAATTAGTCTAAGTCATCCTTATCACATGGACTGTCCATTCCCACCCAAAGCTTGTTTGGCTCTTTCCATTCATATCAAAGCCATTGTAATGGCATGGCACGTGAGAATTCGTCGGTGTTAAGAATCCCTAGGCCACCAAACACTTTCGGGCGACAGACATTATCCCAATTCACCTTGCATTGGGCTCCGGTGGTCTTGTCCTTCGCCGACCAAAGGTAGGACCTCTCCAACTTGTTAATGTTTTGAAGGGTGCTTTTCGGGATGACTAGAGGGGTGATGAAGTACACCTCTTAGGAACACTAGTAGAAAACATGGCTTTGGTTCAGGCCTCTCCAGCCCATTAGTCCCGGTTGCGCCCCACATGGAGCACCATCTGTCTCGGTTCATGGGCAAACCGGGACTAAAGATTTTGGGCATTAGTTACGACCCTTTAGTCCCTATTCCGGAACCGGGACAAATGGGCCTCTGAAACCGGAACAAATGGGACTTTTTCTACCAGTGATCCATATACACAACCAACGTCCATTATATATATATATATAAAATCTTGCGAGTACGATCATTAGCTCCGTGAAGCTCTACATAATCATGGGGTAATCTCAGTTGTCAACTTAACCACCACTAAGATACATAGTACTTATTATTACATAATCATGGAGGAGGAAGGAGAAGAGGAGGGGCAAGGCGGCCATCTTCTTCTTGAGTCAGGTACTCAGGTCAAGTGAGCTCTCTTGTTGTGTGTGGTGGTGTGGGCTTTCCCTGATGAGTGAGGCTGCATGGTGCTGGGTATTAGTGTACTTATAGTATGGTAAAAGTGCGTTGGCGACAAAGTGAGAACTGGACGTAGCTAGATGCGATGGAAGAAGCAGTCCCTGATACCATGTAAAAAGGAGGATCAAGCGTATACAACTTGCAGGGATATGTGTCGGCTTGATATGTCCTTAATTAGCTATATAGATTGAGATCAATCCTAACAAGCAGAATCATACCGGTACAATAAACACTATACATGCTCATAGGCCCGCTACCTATCATAAGACAATATTTAACGTATCTTATTTGCACTCTTCTCATTGGCGTAGAAGGTTATGTTTCCGCATGGTGTCCAAACGCCAGGAACAACCTCATTGGCATCCTCATCGCGGTGAGGTGAGCTCTGGGCTGCCCTTTTTATTTTTTTAGTCAAAATTATACACCTGTCTTTTTTCTTAGAATTGCAATCTCTACAAATTACAAGTCGATAGTACATAAATTTCAAAAAAAAAGTCCATTGAACATAATGTATCAAGGACAGACAGAAATGATTCATTAGCTTTATATAAGCACCTGCTTTTATAATTCTCTCTTCTTACATATAAATTGTCATAAATGACGCAGACCTTTATGTCTGGTATTACATATAGATGTCATAAATTCTAGACAAGTACTTATTACATATAGATGTCACAGAGTATTACTAGTCATCATCCACCTCAAAGGGCTCAATTGGGTACATTGTGTTCTTCAATATCCCGCATAACCCATCAGGCGATTTGTGCCCTTGCCCGCTCTCCAATCTTTAGTAGCCCCCCTCCCACCGCTAGACTCCCCACGAGTTCTTGATAATCCAATACTTCAGAGTATTGATCCTTCCGCTACATGGATCAAACTTGCTCGTCGTCCCAAATCCTACCACGAGGACTTGGTGGTCAAGGTTATTCCTGCAGGGCCCTCAAAAACTTGTCCTCCTATGTAATTTTCCACCCAACTTCTGGTATCAAACGGCCACCACCACAGGCTGTCGTGCAACAGCCTGCAGAAGGGCCGTTGCTAGAATCAGCCTAGGGCTCTAATTTGTGATTGCAAGTAGTATGGTGGTATAGACATGACCTCCCGCTTGGTAAAGGTAGTTACGGGTTAGACGGGACAAATGAAGGGTACATGTATTTGTTTTTATCCAATATTTCTGATAAAGTGAAGTTGGATAAAGACTAAAGAGAGAAGCAAATTTGAGAACATATCACACTCGCTTTGCAACTTAAGACAATTGGAATATATATAGGGGACTTCTATGCAACTCTTGTATTTGTTAGCTGTTTCGAGAATAAATAAATATACTATGAGCATCAGATATTCGTTAGCAGGTCATTACAAATTTTTCTATCATGTCTTGTTAACCAGATGTGATTGGATCGGACTACAAAATCGTGTGACCATCATATATGTTCATGCCTAGTTTATGATCTTGTGCCAGAAAATATATGAAGGGAAATATTGTGTTTTTTTGTTTGATTTTTGAAAAGGAGGTT
This sequence comes from Bromus sterilis, assembly GCA_950022295.1. Lineage (NCBI taxonomy): Eukaryota > Viridiplantae > Streptophyta > Magnoliopsida > Poales > Poaceae > Bromus > Bromus sterilis. Next base: position 296,547,779 of record OX465601.1, on the reverse strand, counting down.
GAAAACCTCGGCCTCTGTATCCAGCCATCTTTGTTTTATTATTTAACAAATGCTGACAAAACAAATACATAGGTCAATCGAAAACCACCTTCATCACAATCTCCGCTAACCCTATAAGTTTGACGATGTGACCTGACCTCACATCAACACACAACATGTAATTAGGTGGCCTCACCAAGAAAAACAAGGGCTAGCCGAGAGCATCAACCGGTTTATCAGGCCATCTGCATGCATCACATGCGCACGCTTTAAATTTGCAGCCATCATTTTCTGGTGTTCCACCTTCAGGATGGATCAACACATTCACCATGACAGGTCTTTCTGCCGTGGACTTCGTCATGATACCAGAGAACGTCACCATCAACATGTGTTAAACGGAATTTTTTGGGTACAGAATCAATTTTCTTACCAAGTAAACGTAATACAACACTAGCACAGAACATCTAAAACATTTTAATACATCAACCATGTTACAGAACCACTGTTGGCCCTGTCTCAACGTCGAGTGCTTTCCGACGACTGTAATGATCAACGACGGCGACGATCTTGTACACAATCCGGCACTAGCTTCCGGCAAGATTTAATTCCAACAACCACCATCTCTGGGTGTCGACCATAACACCATCCCATCAATCAGGTATGTTCCATGAGACAAAGCAATTCTCAGTTCAAAGCATTCCATCTGCTGCTGACCCAGCCAACAGGATTTTTGCAAGGTTTGCCCTGCAGTTCCACCCTCTCCCATCAATGAATGACCTTCCGTCCGGGTCAATTGCAGATGGATGGAGTTGCGACGACGGCCTCTTCGAGACACGGCGACCTTCGTATCTACTCGAGCTCTCCTGCTGCGTGTGGCTGTCAGCGCGCTACAACCACGCGCAAGTTTGAGCCAGTCGGCGTGCACGGCCTGTTGGATCTTCCAGTCCCCCTTCATTAGATCCAGACAGAGAAACACGACAAAGATTGCGCTAAAATTGATCCACAGTTGCAGCAAAAAAAACTTTGTGTATTTTTTGTTCTTAATTTTTTTAGCACCATTGTAGTAGGACTTATTATGTTAATATGTTACATCAGTCCAAGTCCATTTCATCATGAAAGTTGTGTGAAACATGGAAACCGACTCAGTTTTCAGAACAAAGGATCAAGACGAGCTCATGATGGCTCGGTCGAGCTTGGGAGCATCAACAAAGCTCACATATGTGTGCTTCCCAACTCTGACAGCATCCCTATCAGCCTACCCCTGGTGAATTTCCTCTGATGTCACTCCCAAACTGTCCAATGAGGCTTATTTGCAAAGCTCCCACGTTAGGGATCAACGTGCAGGTTTGATCTCTCATTTTTTTTGGATAAAGGGCTTTATTACTCAAAAGGTTTAAGTAAGTACACCCGGCCTCTGCATAACTAAGATGCACACAGCCGCAAAGTCATCAAAAGGAAAAAGAAAACGAGCGTACGACAAGTTACAAATGTAAAGAACTATCGTCGCTCAAGGCAGCTCTATGCGTAGGTCACGCGGCCACCCATGTTGGATAAAAATATCCCTCGCCACCGCTTCCAGTCGTGCACACGCCTCCATAAAAAGGCTTCGATATTCCACCCGTTGTAAGATGGACCACGAACGGAGAATACCCGTGCATCGATAAAGAACCTGCAACCAAGTGAAATTTTTATCAGAAAAAATCTTGTCATTTCTACAAAGCCAGAGCGACCATATTACGGCGAGCGCTCCTATCCTCAGAATGGTTTTAAGTTTATTATCTATCCCGTTAAGCCAATTGCCAAAGATATTAGCAACGGATGTGGGTTGATATAAATTTGAAGCCATTTGGATAGCTGACCAAATAGAACGTGCAATCTTGCAAGTGAAGAAAAGGTGTTTTATTGTCTCATCATGAGCACATGAAACACATTTCTTACTCCCTTGCCAGTTGCGCTTGACAAGATTGTCTTTCGTTAGAATGACACCTTTTCGAAGATACCATGCAAAGACCTTAATCTTTAGAGGTATCTTCATTTGCCATATTTTATAATTATTATCGACTGATATTTCAGGTTGGACAAGCGCCCTATACATAGAATCCACAGAAACTTTTCCATTCCTATTGAGATTCCATCGAAACTCATCATGTCCTTGTGTCAGTTGCACTAACGTTAACCGATCTAACAAGGCATTCCAAGACGCTAGTCTAGGACCGATTAAGTCTCTCCTGAATGCAACATTAGGAGGTGACTCTTGCATGACCGTGGCCAGCGTATCTCCCTTATGTCGCACAATGTTATATAGCGTCGGATATTGATCTCGGAGTGTGGCATTACCTAGCCATCTATCCTCATGCAGGTCTTTTGGATTAATTGCAGTAAAGAGCATCACTGAGAACTTCATACTCGCGACAGAAGTTGTGCAATAGTTATTTGCGAGGAAGGCACCCACTATTGTCTTGAAAATTGGATTGACAAAGGTGTTTCATTCAATCAACTCGCAAGATCTGCAATGGATCACGGTTGGAGGCAATTTTTGCCTCGTCGAAGTTCGCAAATATGCATAGTAGGGTGTCGGGGCATTGGATTGACTACAAGTGTGGGCTCCGGTAGGGAGTTGTAGCTGCTGATCAAACAAGACCCTGAGCTCACTCAGCCCCATATTGATTACGTGGAACCCTTTCCTGGTGTTGCAGTATATGGATGACGCTTTGATCTTGGTTTGGTTTAGCGTCTACAGTGCTACCTCTCCCAACATATTCTGGAACCCGGCTCCATCACAGTTCGATATCCATGGTCCTACGTGTGGGCACTTTGATCCTGATGGCCTCATTAGGCCGCGTTCCCGGGCGTTGTTTTCGCATGCTATCGAGTTGGGTGCCATGGTCTTCTCTATCATGATTGTTGGGTTGACACTGCGCTGGTACAACGGCGGACAAGTGTCGAGGAGTGTGACCTCGCCTAACTTATGGCGGCCCTGAACGGGTTCGAGCTACAACCTCATCACAAATCTTGGATGCTCTCCCGGTGTGGTCAACCCGACGGGACGCTGGACTCCACATAAGAAAATAAAGGTTGGGTAAGCTACGTATTAAGCTCCAAAAATATATTGAACTGTATTGAGCCTATCTTTAATTGTCATAATGTAGATTCTCCACTGCAAACCAGCATGAACCCCTAATAAAAAGAGGCATGACGAGAGAACGTGCATCTTACACTACCCTCACTCAAAATGCTTGCACGTGTCACATCAGTCCGAACGCATACATTACTGTTTTTAAGGGGAAATGCATGCATTATTCTAAGAAGAAAACAAACTACGTTACATCGATGAGATTAGCAAAGCCTACCACTATGTTCAGGAGACGACATAGCTATGATATAGGATGGACGACGTACGCCTACGGTCCTGGCTACAACAGCGATATGTGCAGAACGTCCAAATATCGCATGGAAACTTTCATGGACAGTCGTTGTGGTCGGCCTCTTGGCTTGCGGTTCCATCATAAGACCGGGAATCTATACATAGCCGATGCGTAGAAGGGGCTCATGGTGGTTGGGCCTGGTGGCGGGGAGGCCAAGGTATTGGCCAACGAGCTTGACGGAATACCTTTTCGCTTCACCAACGGTGTTGACGTAAAGTCTATTTCATGGATTGGGACAAATGTCAGGTGGGAAAAGATACATGTATTTGTTTTCCTCCAATATTTTAGATATACTAAAGCTAGATTAAGAGTGAAGAAACTCTGAATCCATATTTTTGACGTTCTAAGAGGCTAAGGTATATATAGGATTTCTATGCATCTCATGTCTTTGTTAGCTTCTGATCATGGGATATGTGTTTCCAATACATTCAAGAATTTCATTTCATTATCATGCGTTTTTTTATCACATGACTAGACTATCGAATCATGCCTTTTGAATCATGTGATTGTCTATATCATGCCTTTTGAATCATGTGATTGGAGTACAAAATCATGAGGAATTTTGCGGTTCATGCATCATGATACAGGGGAGGAGGTGTATCATTTGGATGATCCAACGGTTCAAATTGCATGAAGTTTACTTAAGCCCAAGGGCATATTGTATCATGATAAAAAAATACTTAAGCACAAGGGCATAACGGTTAAAAAAAAGGTGATCCAAAAATATCGATGCAAAGGGTAATATCATCCAAAATTTATCGAATAGGCCCCTCGGGTCTCCACATGATACATGTGATGTCATCGTATCATATTCGGATCTAGACCGTCGTCCAATCTGATCCGATGGACGGTTCATATTCACTTGATGCTCCGCAAAGAGACTCAGTATCATATCATATGACCATCCTACTTGCATGTTTCAGTTTATGTACCCTTGTGAAAAGAAAGTGAGAAGAAATATTGTGTTTTGTTTGAAGTGAACTCGCATCGAAAGAATGACCAGAAGATTTTGGATTAGTCTGTAGATGAGCCGAAATTGCATTTGCAAATAGGTTGCTCTTGAATTTACCGGAGTGACCAACTTCATATAGTACGACTTATTATGCATATTGTGATTGTTATGTTCATACATACCATGGCTCCAAGTTCACTGCATCATGAAAACTGTGTGAAATGTTTTTCAAAAATATTTGTGTGAAATGTGAGAGCTGACTCATTGTTTAGAACAAAAGCTCAAGACGAGTTCATGATGGCTCGGCACAGCTTGAGAGCATCAACATAGCCCCCGTCGCTTTGGTCCTCTTCTGGCAGCATCCCTAATAACCCCGGTGGGTCTTGTCCGGTGTCACTCCATATTTGTCCAATGAAGCACCAAGGCTCCATCTGCAAATACGGTCTCTTGTTGTTGCGGAGCAGTATGGATTTATTGCAGTAGGAGTTGTTAGACTTAATCTTGACCATGTGTCATGTACGTGCATGTGTGCACCTGTGCTTCGGTCTGAGGATATTAGCTGCATGCAAGTAGTTAGCTAATCTAACGTGAGGCTGGCCGTTGAGAGAAAGTTGTTCATGCGCTGAAGGCGCTGCATGCAGATTGTGGCCGGGTCGTGCGTGGCGAGTGGAGCGGCCGGCCTGTATGTGTGCGTACGGCTGCCAATATAAAGCCATGTTCATTAGTTGTGTCAAGTGAGGGAATAGCCAGAGAAGAGGATGTAGTCTCGGTTGCCGTGGTGTGTGCCCGGATGGCAGGAGAGCTCCTCTGATAGTGTGTATCTTCTCCATGTATATGTGTGACTCGTTGTGAGAAATAAAACCAAGATACAGGCGTATGTGCGCCGTGGCGTTTGTCGCCGAAAGAATTTGTGGTGTCTCCTTCGTCTATCTCTGTCCGGCGTTAGGCGCGCCGAGAAGCTGCTCGGCATATTTTGAAGCTCTTTATCATTTCTATTATCATGTAACTACTGTTGGAGTTAAACCCGACTAATCTCCGATGGCAGGTGTGTGTCCGGTTCAGGGTTCTTGCATGTATCCGAGTACAGCTAGAGCTAGTCATCAAATAAGATTGGATAGCTAGCTTAGCTTGAGCTATTTATATGTCCGTACCCCGGCTTGTAAACTCACCCAAAATCAAAGCAATACAAGATATAACTGCAGGTATGATACGTACCTGTGGCTATCCATCGGACCAGCGTGTCTGCCTGCGTTCGTCTTTTGCCAATCAAAAGAAATCGGCTGTTGTGTACATGCGTGATACTAGCTAGTTTGAGCAAATCAATCAGGATCAACTTCTTGTGATGCAGTGCACGCTGGTGTCGACACCGGATTGCATCGGCAAGGAGCGGGTTCAGTAGCCAGCATTGCGAGTCGTTCATTTCATCGTCGTCGCCGTTCATCGTCGATCATCGCATCGTTGCCGGCCTCGAGAACTGGGCCAACAGGCAACAAGTACACTGCATACATAATATGCAAGCAATAACCGTACACAGTTGAAAAAAACATTGATGGTCGAAGTTCCAGAATGATTAGTTGAGCAAGGGGAATGGCATGATGAATACTAAGTATAGGTATAGCTATGAAATGAACATATGAACTTGGGCCAGCTGATTTACATGTAGAGCATGCATTTGAAGTCCGATGGAGCTGGGTGATTTCATTGTGCCTTAGATCACAAAGCTGGAATCTGCCGATACACAAGGAAGAAGCAACACTAGTACACTACACATAAGAACAACATCACCATAGAGGCAACACTGTCTGCCACGCGTTCAACTTCCTTTCAGATTTATTTTCTTTTATTCAATGTCATTCCACGATCCTCACATTGTGTTAGAGAATCGACACGCAAATAACAATGAAGTAGAACGAAAAGAAACACAAGGGACACGCAGATTTAACGTGGAAAACCCTTCCGCGAAGAAGGGAAAAATCACGGGCGCCAGCAAGCGAACTATTCCTTATTGTGGAGGTGTTACAAACGCCGAGGGATTTACAACTTGAGGAACTTTCCCGTGCGGCGGCTTACAAGGTATATTTATAGGCGGTAGGAGAGAGCTAGGCCAACACTGATCCGTACCGGCGACGGGCCTCCGCTCCGCTCCGTCAGAAGTTTCCTCTTAACTTCATGAATGAATTTGGATCAACTTCAAAAAACTCCACCTTGAGAAAAGTTCACCTTGTAGCATGAACGAGCAACTCCTTCCTGAACAAACAAAAGAAATACCTTCGGCGCCAAACAGCCACTAGGGCTAAGCAGTTATATGCTCAGACTTAGCAACAGGAACAGGCTTTGTCATCATATCAGCAGGATTATTATGAGTACTAATCTTCCATACCTTTATCTCACCTTGAGCAACAACGTCTCGGATATAATGGTATTTGACATCAATGTGCTTGGTCCTCTCATGGAACATTTGATCCTTAGTTAAGTATATTGCACTTTGATTGTCACAAAACAGATTAATGCAACTAGTATCTCCACAAAGTTCAGCATATAAACCTTTCAACCAAACTGATTCCCTGCAAGCTTCAGCAATAGCCATGTATTCAGCTTCAGTACTGGATTGAGCAACAACTGGCTGCAATGTAGCCTTCCAACTCACGGCACATCCTCCAATGGTGAACACATAGCCGGTGAGGGATCTCCTCTTATCCAAATCACTCGAAGCAAAATCTGAATCCACTTAGCCAACGAGTCCCTCACCAGTACTGCCAAACTTCAAATAAGCACCTGAAGTGCCACGAAGATTCCTGAAAATTCACTGAACAGCTTTCCAATGTTCTTTACCAGGATTAGCCATGAATCTACTAACCAAGCTCATAGCAAATGATAAATCAGGACGAGAGATAACCATGTCACACATCAAAGAACCAACAACACTAGAATATGGAACTCTTGACATGTACTCAAAATCCTCATCAGTACTAGGACAGTCATTAGATGATAACTTAAAGTGAGGAGCAATGGGCGTGTTAACAGATTTAGCATCATGCATATTAAAGCGATGAAGGACTTTCTTAATGTAACTATGCTGGCTAAGAAATAGCAAACCAGGATCTCTGTCTCTGGAAATCTCCATACCCAAAATCTTCTTAGCAGCACCAAGATCCTTCATATCAAATTCACTGCTCAATTGTGCCTTCAAAGCATTAATCTCTTTCTTTCTCTTGGCAGAAATCAACATATCATCAACATATAACAACAAGTATATAGGCGATCCATCAACAAACTTGATATAAACACAACTATCAAAGTCAGATCTCTTGAAATCATTCAATATTATAAATGAATCAAACCTTTTATACCACTGTCTTGGAGACTGTTTCAAACCATATAGGGACTTCTTCAACTTGCACACAAAAGCTTCTTTAACAGGCTCTATGAAACCTTCAGGCTGCTCCATATATATTTCCTCATCAAGCTCTCCATGTAGAAAAGCAGTTTTCACATCTAACTGCTCCAGCTCAAGATTATGCATAGCAACAATAGCAAAGAAAGTACGAATAGAACTATGCTTCACAACCGGAGAGAACACATCATTATAATCAACACCTGGAATTTGACTGAAGCCCTTTGCAACTAACCTTGCCTTATACCTTGGAGGTTCATTGGGAGATAAACCTTCCTTCCTTTTGAAGATCCATTTGCAGCGAACGACCTTCTTTTGTTTAGGCAAGCGCACAATATCCCATGTGCCATTTTTATCAAGTGACTGCATCTCTTCTTGCATAGCAGAAATCCACTTCTCGCGGTCACCCGAAATAACAGCCTCAGTGTACGTGGATGGCTCATGATTATTCTCCACCTATTCTGCACAACTAAAAGCATAATGAACAATGTCGCACTCCTCAACAAGACGTATGGGTGCGGCAGTGTTCCTCCTTGGTCTGTCAGCTGCAATAGTACGGATTTGCTGCAAAACAGGGGGTGAGTGTTGCACATCAATATCATCATGAACATCATTATCATGTGCAACATCATTATCAACAATTTCATTTTCGTCCTTATGAAGGAGCTCCAACTGAACACCAATCTCATGCTGCTCTTCTTCATCAGAAGAAACTGACAAAGTATCTGTGGAAGAACTGTCAACAAACATAACAGATTCATTGAAAACTACATTCCTGCTCACCATAACTTTCTTTATTTCAGGGGTCCATAACTTATATCCTTTTACTCCCGAACCATAACCAAGAAACACACACTTAACAGCTCTAGGTTCTAACTTTCCATTATCAACGTGAGCATATGCAGTGCAACCAAAAACTCTCAACTGTGAGTAATCAGCAGGCGTACCAGACCATACCTAAATGGGAGTTTTCTTATCAAGCAGAATGGATGGAGATCTATTGATCAAGTAGAAGGCGGTGGAGGTTGCTCGGCCCAACCAAGCCTACCGGCGACGGGCCTCCGCTCTGCTCCGTCAGAAGTTTCCTCTTAACTTCATGAATGAATTTGGATCAACTTCAACACATTGTGTGTGCCATCCCACATAATTCTGAGCCCAGGATTTTGAATCTGAAATGCGAAGAAAGAGAAACTCGATCGCAACGTGAACCTGACAGTAATGAACATCTTTCAAACTGAACAATGCTGAGCTGACATTGAAGCCAAACAAAACTGTCATGGAACAAAACATACTTATACTTTCTGTCTATCAAGGGAGTGCATGCAAATCGGAGGACACATGGCGATTCGCACACACCAGCCGCACGAACAGCATCACGGATCTTGGGCGGCGGCTTGGAGAGATCCATGCGGGTTACATTGGCTCTGTTGGCCTCGGTCGGCATATCAACAAAGTGGAGCTCATCCACTGATATTATTCGTGGACCTGGCATTTGCAGGATCCGTGTTTGCCTTTTGATTGTTTGCAACCGAGACGCAGAAGGTCGTGGTCGTGACCCTGTAAGGCATATAAATGCAAGGAGAACCAAGATCGTTTGGTGGTGATCATCTCCGGTTCAGCAAAGGTAGTGGCGGGACAGATGGACTCCCACCACAGAAGTGCAAGATGGACGAACTGATTAAGGGTGAGAGGGTACATTTAGTTGTTTTCCTCCAATATTTCAGATAGACTGCAGTTGGATAAAGACTAAAGAGGGAAGAAATTTGAGAACATTTCACACTTTCTTGGCATTCTACGACAATGGACTATATATAGGGGTCTTATCCATTGTATTTGTTAGCTCTTTCTAAAAAAATTTGTGAGCATTGAGCTACTCATTCAAAAACCGTCTATCATGAAGTTTTTGCCGTAATCCTCTCAACTTTTTAGCACATGCTATGTGGGTGAAATGATGATACCATGCCAAATTTCCACCTTTTTAGAGTTCATTTCTACTGCTTTTTCAATTTCAAGGTCATTTAGCGCAAAAACAATCATTAAATGCATGAAAAATAGCAAATCAAGTTAGAAAGGTTTGAAACTTCAGGATCTGGCTTTGAATGGTGCATAGTTAGTGCACAAAAAGTCTGGAGTTGAAATATTTTTTAAAAAGGAATGCCTTGTAACAGATGAGTTTTCGTTCGAAACCCTCATAAAGAGTTAAACAGAATCTGGTTTTGATTAAAACACCTATTTAAAATATCCTAAAAATTCCCATATTGAACATACTGATAAAACATACTAATATTGAACAATAGGAAAAATAATCACTCAAAAATCTATTTTTAAACTAAAGTTATTCACAAATTAGTGATTCACACAAATTTCAAAAGCATTCAAGTTTAAACTATTTAAATTTGAAAACTACTGGGACTAACAGAATGTTTATAATTTTTTTGACCTAAAGAAAAAAGATTCATTCAAAAACTCTAAATATTCTAAAATTTATTCAAAATCTAAAAACAGAAACTCTTCTGTTTAGAAAAAGAAAAAGAAAAAAATAGACCTTTAGTACCGGTTGGCGTCTCCAACCGGGACTAAAGGTCCTACCTTTAGTACCGGTGCAAAGCCATCAACTGGGACTAAAGGTTGCGACACCCTTTAGTCCCGGTTCATGTCTGGAACCGGGACAAAAGGGTCCAGACGAACCGGGACCAATGCCCCCTGGGCGCACGAACCGGGACGTATGCCCCCATGGGTCCCGGTTCGTGACTGAACTGGGACTAATGGGATGACCAGGCCCGAACCAAAGCCCTATTTTCTACTAGTGAGGCTCAGATCATATGAAAAATTGTCATAAATGTGTACTCCCTCCGTCCAAAAATAAGTATCACAAATTTATGTAGATATGGTGGGTCCTCTCGCTTGTAAGCGGCTTCCGGTGAAGGGTCCGGGGGGCCGTGGAAACCAGCAGACGAGGAGGATTCGAGACAGCCAGATCCCGTGGCGACGGTGGCGATCAGCAGTAGGCGGTTGTGATCCCACGGAGAAGGCGCGCGGAGATTCCGCAGCGGCAGTATCAACAGCGTGCGGCGCAGATCCCGCGTCGGTGGCAGTCCGGGATCCGGTCAGGGCTGGGCGCAGGAGGACGACATGAGAGAGGCAGGACACGCCGGTAAGGGCTAGGGCGCCGACGAGTGCTGGGGCCCCGGGCACCCACATGTTCCCGGCAAGAAAGTAGATTTTGTAGGGATGAAGAAGAAGGGATAGAAGAGAGAGGATGACATGTGAACCTTTCCTTTATCTAATAATTGTGGTGAACGTCGTTTGTTTTAGTTTTGCATGTTTTAATTCAAACAATCAATGTTTTTTGAAAACTATCAATACAATAATGGTGGTCTTTTGAAAAAAAAACACAATTATGATGGGTTTTTTTATTTAGGGTCTGCAATTATAGTTGTTTTTTTCATTTTAGTCCTTCTATGCATCTCGTGTCTTTGTTAGCTTATGAGCATGGGATACGTGTTGACAAGACATTCAAAAACTATTGTGTATCATGCCTTCTTAATCATGTAACTGGATTACAAAATCATATGATCATCCTAATTGCATGTACCCCACCGCCGATGAAGGAAAGGAGAAGGGAGCTCCGTTGCCCTCCGAACTAAAACTGGCAGGAATCTCCTCCGCCGCTGCATCGCAGGTCGCAGCGCGCACACAGGCGGACGGATGGCCGGCCACGGGCTGACGGGCGGCCACTGTGTGACTACGGCGGCCGGCTGGGTGGCCATGGGTGACCTAGCCACCGCGGCCACCAATCGACAAGCTATAACGTCATCCAGATATAAAATAAAAATAATAGTGACCATGAACCACAGGTGCGACTAAAAACTACGGTGTCATTGACTCATTGTTTGATGGCGTACACACGGACTCTTGCTTCACAAGGAGAGTGGTGGAGCAAATGATCTTGTATCACTGAAGAGTGAAATTCTGCAAGCAGTAAGGTGGGAGAAGATACATGTATTTTTTTTCCTCCAATATTTTAAATGGACTTAATTTGGGTAAAGAAGGGAGCAAATCTGAATTCATTTAACATGCATATTGACATCCCAAGAAGGTTGAGTATATATAGGACTTCTATGCATCTATTGTCTTTGATAGCTCACTTTAGAATGGGGAAATAAACTGCGGACATGAGAAATGTGTTGAGCAAGTCATTCAAAAATGTTCATTTAATCAAGAAGTTGGACTACACAATCATGTGACCATCCTACTTGCATGTTTAGGTTAGCCTGCAACTTTCAAGTACAAGAACCTATTTTATGCAAGCTAGTTTTCTCCTATGTACCATCATGCCAAGTCCATTGCATCAAGAAAAGACTTGTGTTTGTCATTTTAGCTATCTTTTCGGCTCCCTTTCATGAACATCATATTATATGTGTGATGGTATTAAGCAAGGTATTTAGGAGCTGGTTATTATTTATCTATTATATGAGTACACTACGTCAATATAAGACCCAATAAATTTATACAAATGAGAAAATAAAATTCTAGGTTTTTGGAATCACTTGATTCTTCTTCATCTCCGTTTCATCTAGAAAAGGATACCAAGATTGAGGGCCAAAATAACACTATTAATCATTTTGTAAGAGCAAAGTTTGGCCCCGTGTGTTTTGGATATTGTTGGACAAGACAGTAGAGGAACTAACAATGTTTTCTAGTATAAACTATTGAATAGGTTCCTGAAGGACAAGCTAGGTGATAAAGCTTCAGGTAAGGTTTTCAAGTTATCGAAGCATTACCCCTTCTAGCGAAGCTTAATCACGAAGGATGACCCCAAAAAATAAAGGTGTCCTGAAGCTCAACTCATTGAAGGAAATGAAGAAGTCGGCGCAAGACTTAGATGTTTTTGTGTAGTTCTTTTTCTGTTCTTTAAGTCGTAGGTCAAATCGTACTATCAAGAGGGGTCTTTAGTTTGTGGACACCGAAGTCATTGTTAAAATGCTCATCAGATCAAATCCAAACCAAGTGAGAAGCCTAAGCGAAGAAGTCTCATGTGCACTGAGTTAAGCTTCAGTAGAAAAGACTTCGTTCTTTGTCTTCTGAAGCAGAACTAAGTTCGTGAGTCATCTTTACTTGTTCCGCAAGTAATGTTGCGCAGTAATGACAAATCCGACCGTTGTGGACACGTGTCAAGCTGTCACTTCGGGTCAATTTGGTCATTTCGCACCTCGGGATCGCCAACTATAAATACGCCGCCCCGTCCTCCATTTGCGGGTGGCTGCTGTGAGAATATTCCTGAGAGAGACTGAAGAGAACACCCCAATAACACCACCGAAGCAAAACCCAAAACCCATATTACTGAAGCCTAAGTCCCATTGATCTGAGTAGACTCGAGATGACTTAGGTGACAGCTTACTAGCCTTTTTATCTTGGAGAACTGCAATTCTCCTAAACGGTTAGAGTGTTGTTTTCAGAGAGCGAAGAGTAATTGTCGCCTCGAAGTCCAGTTTGTCAAAGGTTTCGATGATTTCCTAAATAATCGTCCACGAGTGAAGAACTGACCAAGCTCAATGAGTTTGGTGCAGTGGAGGAACGGACGGAGAGAGATTTTCTCTAGGTGTTCAATCACCAGTCCCTCCAACCAGACGTAGCGCTTTGCAGAGCGTGAACTGGTAGAACAAACATCGCCGAGTCTCAGTTCGTTTTACTTCTAGCATTTACCTTCTGTATTGCATTTTCTTCACAGTTATGCTTCAATGTGTTTTGATTCACTGGATTTAGTTTCGCTTCCAGTTTTACTTCGCTGTTCCGCTTTACTTATGCTTCACTTCGTAGTTTCAGTCGAAAATTTTGAAGTGATCATTCACCCCCCTCCCCCTCTGATCACATACTTGGACTTTCAATTGGTATCAGAGCTAGTCACTCCCTACACTAGTAGAAAAAGGCCCATTTGTCCCGGTTCTAGAGGTCCTTCTGTTCCGTTTCTGGAACCGGGACTAAAGGGTCGTTACTAATGCCCAAAACCTTTAGTCCCGGTTCGCTTACGAACCGGTACAGATGGGCCTCCACGTGGCCTCTGCGGCTTGCCCGGGCAGGAGGGCCTTTTGTCACGGTTGGTAGCACCAACCGGGACCAAAATGCCTCCACGCGTCAGCAGTTCCGTTCTAGGGTTTTTTTTTTTTCTAGAGGGGGGGATGGGGGTTTTGTAGGATTAATTAATTTAGGGGTTTCATATATTGTAGCTAATAGAGAGAGGTGTCCTCTCTTATCTCCGTGCTTGGTCGACGCTACGTACTATACATATAGAGAGGACTCGACATGCTAGCTAGTAAGCAAATGAAGGAATTAAACCATTAAGTACAGAAGATCGTCATGAACATATACAGAGAGAAGTGAGATTGTTCGAACAACAAGTTTTCGTATATCTATCCGACACTACTGACTACATATATACAATATAAGATCTCTTACAATACCCTAACATCTGAAATCAAGTTCCATATGGTATTCTCCCTCTTTCCTGATGACGTGTTCAAGAAAGAATCCCGCCAATTCCTCTTGAATTGCTATTATGCGATCTTGTGGTAGGAGTTCTTCCCGCAGCTCCCAAATCTAATTAGAAGAAGGGGGTCAATACATATATATGAATGAAACTCAACACAAAGGATGGTAATAAAATAAAATTGTGAATATTATTGCTTACGCACATCAAAATCTTTTTTAGAGTAGCCACCTTGCTTAGAGATCGTAGCGTTGTAGATTGACTCGCATACGTAGTATCCACAAAGATTAGTCCCTTCTTGCTGCCACAACCACTTTACGAGAAATAGAGGTCAATCAAACTGATAATCAAGCATTATATAAATGGTATTGATGAAACTAGCTAGAATCAAATTAATGGGATATGCGCGGAACTAGCCAGTAGTACTTACTTTCGGGCGTATAAATTCCAGCTCCTTCGGCAGTCCCGGAGATTTTCTGGTGAACGTTATCCAAACCCTGCCAGACATAGAAAATAATTATTACCTAATATCAGGAAATTAACAAAGTTGCCGAAATGCTGCGATAATGATCGATTGCACTTACTTCTTAAGCATTTCAGTGATGATCGCATACGTCTTGGGATCTTTTCGTCTTGAGTCTAACACGGTTACTAGTCCCTCCTCAAGCTTAATCTCTAGGAGAATAAAGTGGAAGCTGCGCACGCATGCATAACTCATCAATTACATTACTATAACCTCGAGTAAATAAAGGAAAACCGAATATGCATAGTATAACACTCACTCGAAGTTGTAAGGAAAGATTATTTTTTGTTTGTTTTGATGTTGAAGCAACGATTGTAGAAAGTTGGCCTCGGCTTGTTTGGGATTATTTTCCATCTCCCATTCATCAAAGAGATTTAGGTTAATGAACCCAATATTATAGATTTTTCTTTGCTGGCATTCGACGATCTTCAATCTGCATGATATAGTTAATTATATATATGTACATGCAATGAAAGAGCTGAGCTATATATAGAGAGTTAATTAAAGAAGTAGTACTTATAGACAGTAGCAAGTGACGATTACTTTATCGATGGCCATTGCATTGTAAAGCTGGAATAACTCCTCAAATGGAACACACAACATGTCAATTCCAAGGAGGTCGTGCTTGTCTTTAACCGTAAGCAACACATTATCCAACCCAGAGTTCTTGCAGGTGTCCATGTACCACTAATGGAATCTTCGCATCATCGTTGGTAGCTGTTGATCAGGTCTAACGAGAGGATACCCGTGCCGGAATTTGAGTTCGTCCACCCCGAGTCGATCAAATTGTATATCGTCTGGCAGGTAATCACCAGGATTGGTACAGGGCACCATCCCGGCCGGCACATTTGAGACGACGATATCAATAGACATCTGCAGCGGGGGGCACAATTGTTTTGCCTTTTCGCCGAGCTGGGGAATTTTTTTCCCTCTTGCAATTTGTTGTTCTCTCCTTTGGTCAGCTGCAGTGCTTCCGGACCGGCGCGTTTCTTGCACTTTCTTTTTAAGAGCGCGGACATGGTTGTCATCCAGCGGAGCCGGTGCTGGTCACTTCAGGGCATCCAAAGTGCGCTTCAATTTCACCTCATCTATCTTCTCCTTCAGAGGTGGATTTTTCTTTTTAAAAAAGGCATCCACTTCGCCTTTAGAGATCTCGTATCCTTTGTAAGCCAATACAGTTGAAGATGGTCCCCTGGACAACGATAACAGTTCATCAGAAACAGTGTTGTCACCTCTGACACGTGTTTCCAACCAATCGCCGAAAGTCCTGATGTGTTCATGTGTAATCCAGTCGTCACACTCCTCTGGGTGTTTGG
Organism: Bromus sterilis; assembly: GCA_950022295.1. Taxonomy (NCBI): domain Eukaryota; kingdom Viridiplantae; phylum Streptophyta; class Magnoliopsida; order Poales; family Poaceae; genus Bromus; species Bromus sterilis. Next base: position 296,531,703 of record OX465601.1, on the reverse strand, counting down.
AGTGCAGACTGTTCTTGTGTTCATCGACATACGGGGCCACCAAGATAGAGTTCTGTAGAACTTTGTAGTGTGCTTGAGACCAAGAATGTCCGTCCCTGCATATTATTGAGTCCCTTCCAATCGTGCCTTTTCCAGTCAGTCTCCCCTCATACCGCGATTCAGGTAGACCAATCTTCTTAAGCCCAGGAATGAAGTCAACACAAAACCCAATGACATCCTCTGTTTGATGGCCCATGGAGATGCTTCCTTCTGGCCTAGAGCGGTTACGAACATATTTCTTTAGAACTCCCATGAACCTCTCAAAGGGGAACATATTGTGTAGAAACACGGGGCCCATAATGGAAATCTCGTCGACTAGATGAACTAGGACGTGCGTCATGATATTGAAGAAGGATGGTGGGAACACCAGCTCGAAACTGACAAGACATTGCGCCACATCACTCCTTAGCCTTGGTAGGATTTCTGGATCGATCACCTTCTGAGAGATTTCATTGAGGAATGCACATAGCTTAACAATGGCTAATCGAACGTTTTCCGGTAGAAGCCCCCTCAATGCAACCGGAAGCAGTTGTGTCATAATCACGTGGTAGTCATGAGACTTTAGGTTCTGAAACTTTTTCTCGGCCATATTTATTATTCCCTTTATATTCGACGAGAAGACAGACGGGACCTTCATACTGAGCAGGCATTCAAAGAAGATTTCCTTCTCTTCTTTGGTAAGAGCGTAGCTGGCAGGACCTTCATACTTCTTTGGAGGCATGCCTTCTTTTTCGTGCAAACCTTGCAGGTCCTCCCGTGCCTCCGGTGTATCTTTTGTCTTCCCATACACGCCCAAGAAGCCTACCAGGTTCACGCAAAGGTTCTTCATCACGTGCATCACGTCGATTGAAGAGCGGACATCTAGGTGTTTCCAGTAGGGTAGGTCCCAAAATATAGATTTCTTCTTCCACATGGGTGCGCGTCCCTCGTCATCATTCGGAACAGATAGTCCGCCGGGACCCTTTCCAAATATTACGTGTAAATCATTGACCATAGCAAGTACGTGATCACCGGTACGCATGACGGTCTTCTTCCGGTGATCTGCCTCGCCTTTGAAATGCTTGCCTTTCTTACGACATTGATGGTTGGTCAGAAGAAATCGACGATTCCCCAGGTACACATTCTTCCTGCATTTGTCCAGGTATATACTTTTGGTGTCAGCTAAACAGTGCGTGCATGCATGGTATCCCTTGTTTGTCTGTCCTGAAAGGTTACTAAGAGCAGGCCAATCATTGATGGTTACAAAAAGCAACGCATGCAGGTCAAATTCCTCCTGTTTGTGCTCATCCCACACACGTACACCGTTTCCATTCCACAACTGTAAAAGTTATTCAACTAATGGCCTTAGGTACACATCAATGTCGTTGCCGGGTTGCTTAGGGCCTTGGATGAGAACTGGCATCATAATGAACTTCCGCTTCATGCACACCCAAGGAGGAAGGTTATACATACATAGAGTCACGGGCCAGGTGTTGTGATTGCTCCTCTGCTCCCCGAAAGGATTAATGCCATCCGCGCTTAAACCAAACCATACGTTCCTTGGGTCATCTCCAAACTCAGCCCGGTACTTTCTCTCGATTTTTCTCCACTGCGACCCATCAGCGGGGTGTCTCAAATTCCCGTCTTTCTTACGGTCTTCATTGTGCCATCGCATCAACTTGGCATGCTCTTTGTTCATGAACAGACGTTTCAACCATGGTATTATAGGAGCATACCACATCACTTTGGCAGGAACCCTCTTCCTGGGGGGCTCGCCGTCAACATCAGCAGGGTCATCTCGTCTGATCTTATACCGCAATGCACCGCATACCGGGCATGCGTTCAAATCCTCGTACGCACCGCGGTAGAGGATGCAGTCATTAGGGCATGCATGTCTCTTTTGCACCTCCAATCCTAGAGGGCATACGACCTTCTTTGCTGCGTACGTACTGTCGGGCAATTCGTTATCCTTTGGAAGCCTCTTCTTAAATATTTTCAGTGCATCCTCAAATCCCTTGTCAGGTATACCATACTTTGCCTTCCACTGCAGCAATTCCAGTACGGTATCGAGCTTTGTGTTGCCATCTTCGCAATTGGGGTACAACCCTTTTTTGTGATCCTCTAACATCCGATCGAACTTCAGCTTCTCCTTTTCACTTTCACACTGTCTCCTTGCATCAACAATGACCCGGCGGAGATCATCATCAGGCACATCGTCCGGTTCCTCTTGATCTTCAGTTTCCCCCGTTGCAGCATCACCGTATTCAGGGAGCACATAGTTTTCATCGTACTCTTCTTCTTCGCCGTCTTCCATCGTAACCCCTATTTCTCCGTGCTTGGTCCAAACATTATAGTGTGGCATGAATCCCTTATAAAGCACATAAGCAACGAGGACGACCATTGCTTCTATGTAGCGCACGACAGCAGTAGTTGCTGCGATGCAGTCGTGTGGGCGCAACGCAACGGCCGATCCTCAGGATGAGAAGTAGCCATGCTCGTCCCTCGCTGCGTGACAGTGGATTGCTGCTGCTTCATCGGTGGATGCTGCGTTGCATCTCACGATGACGAAGCGCACGTCATCGCCGGTGGATGCATGCGTGCCTTGCTCCTTCCCATTGTAGCGCGGCTGGCTGATGGTGGCCGGTGGTGCTCGCTGTTACTGTATTTCATTGCAGAAAAAATGGGGATACAGGAGAAAGAGCAGAGTGCGCGAGGAAAACGTTTGGTTGTTGAAGATGATAAGATGGAGAGAGAGGACACGTGGCAGAAGAGAGAGGCGACTTACGCGCCGCTGTTATCAGCCGGTTGAAATAAACAATTTTCCTAAGATCAATAATGACAAAAGAGGTACGACACATGTCTTTGGCTAAATCTTTGTGTGCGCGTGTATTCATGGATATTTTATGTGAACGATCATGAGGATTAAATTCCAACATGAACCGATTCCAACACCATTTAGTGGCCAACGTACATAATCTGGGAGAGAGTGAGGTACGTATAAAATTGGTACTCACCAACACCGCATAGACAATTTGTCAACGTCTGTGTCTTTTTGGGTTTCTCACAGACGGTTGCGATCTTAGTTACAAAATGTCCCGTAAGTTTAATTAATACTGAACAAATGGTAAGTAAAGCTTTGGTTGAATGATAACTATCTTACAGGTTCACTGAAGCTAAAATAAAACTTACACAAACAAGGAGATACAATTAAATGTGCTGCCATAACATGATTGCCTCAGACCTGGTTTTTGTGCGGCAGATCTGTGTGCACCTCGCCGGCAGAACCAAAGCAATGGCTTTCGTGTCATCTAAACAGTGAATGCAGCTCTGCACTGCTCGTTTGTACGCCACTAGAATATTTGGCTATGTCAGAGCTCTAGCTCGACAAAGAGAGTGGTGGGCCGGATGAACTCGTACCGCCGAAGAGCCATAATTGAAGATTGATAAGGTGCAACTGGATACATGTATTTGTTTCCCTCCAATATTTTAGACATACTGAAGCTTGACAAAGGACCAAGCAATTCTAAATCCATATCACACTTACTGTAACATTTTAAGACGATGGAGTATATGTATATAGTACTTCTATGCAACTCATGTGTGAGGCCGTGATCATACCACCTTTTGGAAGAACGACTGGCTACCTGGTGGCCTCATCCAGACGTTCTACCAGGCGTTGTTCCCCCCATGCTATCAATGTGGGTGCCATTGTCTGAATAAGTAGTTGAGCAAGGGCAATGCCATGAAGAAGACTTAAGTATAGTTATGAAATGAACATCTGAACTAGGCCAGTTGATTTACATGTAGCAGGAGCACGTGTATGAAGTCCGACAAACACACAGAAGGGCTCGACGAGCACACGGAAGAAGGATCACTACACATAAGAACAATATCACCAAAAGAGGTAACACTACTATCTACAACGCCTTCAACTTCTTTTTGGATTTATTTCTTATGTATAGTGTCACTCACGATCCATGATTTGTGTGTGCCATCCCACATATACTATGAGCCCAGGCGTTTGAATCCGAAAACCAAAGAAAGACAAACTTGGTCGCAACATGAACCTGCACACAGTACAACGACACTACTAAACATCTTCAGACTGAACAATACCGAGCTCACAAGTTTATTGAAGCCTAAACAACACTGATACAGAGCAACACAGACTTATACTTTCGGTCTATCAAGGGAGTGCATGCAAATATGAGGATTTGTGGTGTGTCGCATAGGCCAACCGCACGAATATCAGCACGGAGCTTGGGCGACCCCTTCGAGAGATCCAAGTGGACCGCATTGGCACAATTGGCCTCAGTCAGCATATCAACAAAGTGCCGCACTTCCGCTGATGTTAGCGCGGACCTGGTATATTTGCATGGACTGTCTTTGCGCTCTCCTTGTTGGCAGCCTTCGTGGCGCATAACGTCATAGTTGGGACTTCGTACGGCGTACAAACGCCAGACAGGGCCTCCGAGTCTGGCATAGTTGCAGGGTCATATGGTGGTGTAGACAAGAGCTCTGGATGGGCAAAGGGAATGGCGGCGCAGATGGATTCCGAGCATTGAAGAACAGCACGGCCAATTAGATTAAGCGGGAGAGGGTACATGTATTTGTTTTCCTCTAATATCTTAGACATAATGAAGCTAAATATATAAAGACTAAAGAGGAAAAAAAATATGAGAACATATCGCACCTAGCTTGACATCCTAAGACAATGGGTTATATATAGGGGACTTCTATGCATCTGTTGTATTTGTTAGCTCTTTCTAATAATAAATAAATAAATTATGAGCATGGGATAAGCGTTGAGCAAGTCATTCAAAAATTGTTTATCATGTCTTCTTAATCACATATTCACATGTGATGGACTACAGTATGATGTGACCATCATATCTGCATGTTTAGTGTACGATCCCTTGCCAAAAACAAAGTGATAGGAAAATTGTGTTTGGTTGAAGGGAAATAGTATTAAAATAACGTTGATAAGTTTCTGAACAGCAAATAGTGTGGTCTTGTATGATCCAAATAACCAACTTATTCCATGTACGAGTAGTAGATAAGTATTTTTTTTAATAAGTTTATGAATGGATAAGTAGATGAGCAAATAGTGTGGTCTTGCATCATGAGACATGCGCAGTGAGAATAAACTCATTTTATCTAAGATATCTGCTCCCTGTCATGAACAACACATCATAGGAGAGAAACCTAGACAATAACACAGGAGAAAGTAAGGCACAAAATGAAAAATTATCAATGTAGAAAGAGTATTCCTCAAGTGTCCTCATCTTGTTAGAGGAGTTGCATGACCTATGTGATAACCATTCACACAAAATAAAAATGTGTGAGAATTATTAGTCCAAGGATTCGCTACTTTAAATGTCTCCTTTTTAGCACAAGCTTTAAATGCATATTTAATCTTCATTTGGATATTCACTATAAGAACTGATTTAAAAAAATGAGTATATTTGGTATGGGCAGCACAAGCCGACAGTCGACCGGCTCATTTTGGGCCGGTCAGGCCATAGCCGCCTGATTACCGCGATTGAACGGATCAGATTCGTGCACACCCTTTCGTGTTGTTCGGTTGTAACATTTGTGGTACTGTTGCAACATTTGCGGAGCGGTTGCAATGTTTTTGATACATGGATGCAATAAAAAAAATATTATGTGTATTTTATTTAAGTTTTTTCACTGTCGTAGTAAAAAAACTGAAAAATCGTTGCGTAACATATTTACCATCAATTCGTGGCAGTAAATTTGATCACCAGTGATAGCTTTTTTAATAGTTGTTGCAACAAAATTCAGGACACATCATCACCAATCACACTTCATCTTTTTTTGGCAAAAAATAATAGTAGAATTTTTATATCATGCTATCAAATGGATGTGCTTAATTAGCACTAAAATACATCTAAGTACATCCATTTAGCAAAAAATAACATGGGTCAACATAGTAGTATTTTAGTATGATAGTAATATAGATAGTAGCATTTCTATACTACGGTTGCAACATTTACGGTGTGCCATTCACATCAAAGGTGGAGAGAGGGGGGTGAAGAGATCGTGGGAAGGTGGGAGATCGGCCCCCGGGTAGTTTGGGCTTTAGAGAGAGACGTGGGGATGGAGACTGGGAAGTCTCAAAGAACGTGGCTAGTTTTCTTTCCTTTGGTGAGGGATTTTCCTTGCGATTTTCTCTGGTGAGGGATTGAGGAGGGGGTGCGGGGGAGCGATGTGGTTGAACCATCATGACGGCGGCGATAGGTTCCCCTTTAATACGAGTAATAAATATGGTCGTATGCATCGCTTTGATGCAGAGACCGGAGTACTCCTCTTCAAAAAAGAAAAAAATTCAACACTAACTGACGGACGGAGATTAGCCAGAGAAATTCCACACAAGTACGTACTCCCTCTATACCATAATGTAGCATCATTTTGAAGCTAGTATAGTTTAGAAAACGATACTATATTATGGGACAGAGGTAGTACCATTTACTCCAGGATTGAGCACTAACTGACAGAGATTGGATGAATAACCGCAGAGCCTCTGTGCTGCCCTGCCGGCGGCTCCCCGCGATGGATGGCCTGTCGTCCAGGGCAACTGCAGACGGCCTGAGTTACGACGACGGTTTCTTCATAACTGCTAGAGCTCTCCTGCTGCCCGTGACCCTCAGCGCGCTACAACAATGTGGCGGCGGCGGCGGCGCCGGATCAAGCTTAGGGCTGCGGATTCCTCGCGTGGGGAACAGCAGAGAGAGAGGCCATTCAGTTTTTTTCTTTTTCGTAGGTATTTTACAAAAACGATTTATCTAAATACCACACGTTCTGTCACTTATATGTGGGTCCGGGACCAACTGTCCTCAAACATATCTCCTTTTCTCATTATCCCGGAATGGATTTCAAGATTAATCGGGCGTCCAAAACTCATTGCACTAGAAAATAGTTCAAACACATGAAATACTTCATCGATAGAAAAATCATATGGCAACATAAATCTCAAAGCACGTTTGTCTTTCTTAACAAAACATTTTGCACACCAATCGACAACTATAACGTCGTGCAGATATAAAATAAAAACAATATTGACCGTGTACCACGGGTGCGACTAAAAACTACGACGTCATTGACTCATTGTTTGATGGCTTAGACACGGACTCTTGCTTCACAAGGAGAGTGGTGGAGCAAATGAACTCGTATGACTGAAGAGTGAAATTCTCGAAGCAGTCAAGTGAGAGAAGATACATGTATTTGTTTTCCTCCAATATTTTAAATGGACTTAATATGGGTAAAGAGGGGAGCAAATCTGAATTCATATAACATTCACATTGACATCCTAAGTAGTTGGAGTATATATATAGGACTTCTATACATCATTTATCTTTGATAGCTCACTTTAGAACAGGTAAATAAAATGCAGACATGAGATATGTATTGAGCAAGTCATTCAAAAAATGTTCATTTAATCAGGAAGTTGGAGAACATAATCATGTGACCACCCCTACTCGCATGTTTAGGTTAGCCTGCAACTTTCAAGTACAAGAACCTATTTTATGCTAGCTAGTTTTCTCCTATGTACGATCATGCCAAGTACATTGCATCAAGGAAAGAAGTGTGTTGTTCATTTTAGATATCTTTTCAACTCCCTTTCAAGAACACATGTCATATGTGTGATGGTACTAAGCAAGGTATTTAGGAGCTGATTATTATTTACCTATTATACGGGTACACTGTGTAAATATAAGACCCAATAAATTTATCGGAATGTTGATTCATTTCCGTTTCGGCAAATTCCACGCGCTCGCTATGTCCATTTTTTAGCAAAGGTCATCCTAAAAATTTTCGTGGATTTTGGCATGACTTGTGCTATAAAAGTAGGACATATCGAGTGCCCAGGATTTCCGGCAAAACATAGGACATTTTTATTATTACTTTATCATTTTTTCTACAATTAAATTAAATATTATAGGAAACATGTCTCATGACGACGAAGCCGGCCCTATTAAACAACCCGAACAGCCTCAAGCATTTTTCGACTATATAACTAGTCAGGACTCCGGGCCGTGGGCCCAACAACCCCTTCACATCATAGAGCGTGCTGCTGACAGCGATAACACAGAGGGAGGCAACACCGAGACCACAGACACAGATGGTGCCAACCAGACCACGGATGGTGCTAGGACCAAGAGGAAGAAGAAACCCTGGCCCCCAAACAAGCTCCGCGTCGGAAGACTTGATGTCCACGAGGTGCACCCAGGCACCTTCGACATTGTAAGTCCGCCGGAGGTGTCGGCATGCTACGGCAACGACGTGGCGTGCATCCTTCGCGAGACCGTCAATATCAACCAAACAAACAATAGAGAAGTACCCGGAGGAGCTTTGGAGAACCATCTCCTAGAGAAGATTCATGCGAGATTCAAGTTCCCCGGCCGGAATGAAGAAGTCCTACCATGGAAAGATGATAATATGCAGGGGATAAATGCAAAAGCCCTCAAGAAGTGTAGCAAATCCTTGAGCAACTGGAAACATATGGTGAAAGTAGAGATTGCTAAAGAAGGTTCATCGTACGAGACGATCAAGGGTCACTAGATGTTGATGCTGGAAAGGCTGATAAGGTCACCGAGGGACGCCGAGATGGCGCCAGGGAGGGAGTTGTAGGAGAGGTCGAGGAGGAAAATTATTTTTATTTTAAATGATTTTAGTAATTTTATACTGTTGACCGTGCTTATCATTTTTCAGCTGAAAACAATATTTTTATAATTTTAACCATCCTACTTGTATGCACTATAGTTAAAAAAATTAAGCCGAGTACCAAGAATACTCCCGTTGTGACTGCGGGAGGGAATAGAGGAGAAGACAGGGAAGGCACCAGAAGGGAACGCAGTCACCGCCCTAGGTGTCGACCCATCAGCCATTAAAGACGCAGTTGATGATGGCGCGGTGGAGAGGACGACAGAAACGCAAGACTTCAAATTCAGTCGCAATCTTCCGCTTCACTCCGCTACGACTGAAGGGGAATGTTAGAGTACAAATATGTTTAAGTTAGAGATAAGGACTAGAGATAGACTAGGTTTAAACTATGTACGACTTGCCCTCTACTCCAAGTCTCTACATCTCTATTGTACTCCTATATATACCCCATATGAGGGTCAAATCAATACATCGAAACATCATAATATTCAGTCTACCACCAATTTCCACATGACACAAGCACAGAAGGGCTGGACAAACACACACGGAAGAAGGATCATCACACATAAGAATAATATCACCAAAGAGGTAACACTACTATCTACAAAACGTTCAACTTCTGTTCGGATTCCATTTTTCCTTACTTGGGTTCAGAGATGGTTGCATAATAAAACTTTTTGATAAAATTTCATTGCGGTTCTCCTATTTTTTTAACTTCTTAGAAGTTTAACCCAATTAGTTGATAATTTTTGTGCTGTTTTGGTGAACCATTGCAGTTTAGAGATGGATTGTATTACATTTTCATGAACTAGGCCGTTACTAATGTCCTGCGGTGAGCAGTATATTATTTTTGCGTTTACCAACACGTTGGTCCTTGCTCACGTGGATTACATATTCATATAGAGAATAGATTGCTTCGCTAATGAAGTATTGATGAGTCTGGCTGAATTCTTTGCTCATATGAACTAGATATAGAAATTAAATTCCTTTGCTAAAAAGGTATTGATGAGTATGCCTAAAACTATAGGAGATAGTGATTCCTTTGTAGCTCTTGATTTTGCAACTTACACAAGGATTTTGGCTTTACCTTCATTTTTTGGGAAAATGTCGTCCTTCTGCACTCGATTCCCTAGGTAAACTGCGTGATGGGATGGGTATGCATACAACACAACTATTGAATACCGTAAATTTGCATCCCTTTCAATAAATTGGTAGGCTGTCTACAAGATTCAGAAACTATCTATCCATGGAAGTTGCCTAATTTGGCCTGCAAATTTCTAAAATTGTGCGACATGTTTGTTCATTTGTTGTTTCTGACCTATTTTCACTTGATTTCTACAAATCTGGATGTTTATGGGGCCTGGAAGCATTATATATTTATAAGGGATCACCGTAGTTTTGTTGTGAAATTAGCTTTCATATGTTCCTTTTTTTTAAACGCATAGATAGTATGTAAACATAATTAGTTTAATGAATGTCCTATTCAGTTTCGCACACTACAATTCTTAGTTTGAATTGTTTTTTCAGCCAGCTGCCATCGTTACAACGAATGAAGCCCAGGAATAGACCTTCATCATACTACTGTGGATCAAAAATTTCAGATTTGGGATCTTACACTGTTGCACCTATACAAGACTCATGTAACTGAATTTGTGATAATGCCATCCTCTTTATGTGTATTCCACATAAAGCAATTCCTACATGTAACTGAATGCATTTTATGTCCACACTTTATTATCCTTTGAGCAATCGTTGTTCTGATATATGTTCGCAACACGGTGAAATTACACCCATTACCATCACAATGTTCTATCTGTTGGCCTGCCGTTTGGCAGGCAATGTGTGGCAAGCCGCACCCCCCTATCTAGTACAAGATATAGCTGCAGGTACGATACGTACTTGTGGCTATCCATCGGACCAGTGTGTTTCCCAATCAAAAGAAATCGGCTGTTGTGTACGTGCGTGATACTAGCTAGTTGGAACAAATCGATCAGGGTCAACTTCTTGTGATGCAATGCACGCAGGTGCAAAAGAACTTCACCGGATTGCATCATCGCGTCGTCGGCGTTCGTCGTCGATCATCACATCATCGCCGGAAAATACTCGCCAGCGTCGAGGACTGGGCCAACAAGTACACTTCATACATAATATGCAAGCATTAACCGTACACAGTTGAAAAAAAACATTCATGGTTGAAGTTCTAGAATGAGTAGTTGAGGAAGGGCAATGGCATGATGAATACTAAGTATAGCTATGAAATGAACATCTGAACTTGGGCCAGCTGATTTACATGTAGTTGAGCATGCATTTGAAGTCCGATGGAGTTGGGTGATTTCATTGTGCCTTAGATCGCAAAGCTGGAATTTGTCGAGACACAAGGAAGAAGTAACACTAGTACACTAGACATAAGAACAACATGACAAAGAGGCAACACTGTCTGCCATGCGTTCAACTTCCTTTCGGATTTATTTTCTTGTACTCAATGACGTGACACGATCCACATGTTGTGTGTGCAATCCCACATAATTATGAGCCCAGGAGTTAGAATCTGAAACGCGAAGAAAGAGAAACTCGATCACAACGTGAACTCGACACTAATGAACATCTTTTAGACTGAACAATGCGGAGAGTCGTTGAAATTGAAACTTTCATGGAGAGTCGTTGTGGTCGGCCTCTTGGCTTGCAGTTCCACAATAAGTCCGGGAATCTATACATAGCCCGACGCGTAGAAGGCGCTCATGGTGGTTGGTCCTGGTGGCAGGGAGGCCAAGGTATTGGCCAATGAGCTTGACGGAATACCTTTTCGCTTCACCAATGGTGCGGACGTCGATCAGATTATTGGCAAAGTCTATTTGACGGATAGCTCTATGAACTATTACAGATCACGGCATGATGAGGTCACCAGGAGCGGAGACATAACAGGGCGTCTCATGGTAAACAAACTACGTTACGTCGACAGCCAAGTCCCCTCATCTGAACACCGGATTCAGCTTCGCACTGGAATGTTGTAGCCACATCGTACGGTGGGTAAACACGAGCTGCAGCTCGGCAAATGGAGAGGCGGGATGTGTGGACTCCTACCACTGAAGAGCAACGATTGGGACAACTATCAGGTGGGAAAATATACATGTATTTGTTTTCCTCCAATATTTTAGATATACTAAAGCTAGATTAAGATTGAAGCAAGTCTAAATCCATATTTTTTACGTTCTAAGAGGCTTGAGTATATATACGATTTCTATGCATCTCATGTCTTTGTTAGCTTCTGATCATGAGATATGTGTTGCCAATACATTCAAGAATTGCATTTCATTATCATGCCTTTTTTATCATGTGACTAGACTACCCAATCATGCCTTTTGAATCTGTGATTGTCTATATCATGCCTTTTGAATCATGTGATTGGAGTACAAAATCATGAGGAAATTTTGCGGGGCATCATGACATAGGAGGGGAGGTGTAGCATTTGGATGATCCAACGGTTGAAATTGCATGGAGTTTACTTAAGCCCAAGGGCATAATGGTCAAAGAAAAAAAGGCCATCCAAAAAAAATCAATGCAAAGGTTAATATGATCCAAAATTTATCGAATATGCCCCTCGGGTCTTCACATGATACATGTGATGTCATTGTATCATATGCGGATCTAGACCGTCCAATCTGATTCGATGGACGGTTCATATTCACTTGACGCACAGTAAAGAGACACAACATCATATGACCATCATACTTGCATGTTTCAGTTTATATTCCCTTGTGAAAAGAAAGTGAAGGGAAATATTGTGTTTTCGCTGAAGTGAACTCGCATCAAAAGAATGACCAGTTGTTTTTGGATTGACTGTGTGGATGATGCATATTCACGGAGCGCAAGGCCGAGGTGGTCGCGCGGCGGCACCTCGCTTATGCGGATCTCCCGACGGCATATACATATCTTGGCGGACCGGCGGACTCCAACGCCACAAGCCAAGGTGCATGCATGCTGGCCTCATCTTCATCAAATCTTCAGCGAGCCACTCCACGCGTTATCCGGATCTCAACAGCCCAGGACTTGAACACGGGAATGAGCCGTCTTCTCCAACAAGCATGACATTGACGTGGCCATCAAAACTATACCATGTGTCCATGTGTGCACCTGTGTATCGTTGACTGCGCCCAAACCTGTATCAACATCACTACATCGAACCGGTATTAGCGACCATGGGAGTCCAGTGACCTAGATCCAGATCAACTCCAACGGCAAGCCAAGGTACAAACGATATCTTCGACATCATCTACATTGACTGATCTGCACCGAGCGATCTTCATTGACCCCGCCACATCATCGAGCTGTACGACTACACATCAAGCCAATAGAAACATCTTAGTCCAGCATATCTATGAGAAGTGAACATATGCATCATCCACACGCCAGGCCGGTGTGGAAAGAGATGCAATTTTTTATGGACTTCTCTAGCAAGACACTGCATCGACATCAACATTCATCGCTGCAAGGGACGCCTGCAAGCGACATCTTAACGTCGACACGCCGCTGCAATGCCATCGCCGACATATCATTGCCAAGGTCTTCATCAACGTGGTCTTCATTAGCATCATCGTCAATACACCTCCGCCGGCTAGTCCACAAGATGGACATTATATAGCATCCTCTGACAGACTTTCTGCAAGACACGACCTCGACGACGGCAAGACCGCGTCATTTTCGACAGCACGACTGCATCGACACGGCGTCACAATAGTGACAACCCCTTCACGGACACACGGTCCTAGCAAAACCGATGTGTGTGTTAAAATATGTGTGCCGAATATTATGTATACGAGTTGTGCTACAGTTGGATTTGTAATTAGCGGAGGGTTAGGTGTTTGAGTCGAACACATATAACCCGGGCCTATTATATAAAGGCACCGTGGGGTAGCAAAAAAAACTAGACACAAATGGGAGGATGCATGGTGTGTCGTACAGGCCAACCGCACGAACAGCATCACGGAGCTTGGGCAACCCCTTGGAGATATCCAAGCGGACCGTATTGGAGTAGCTGGCCTCTATGGGCATATAAACAAAGTGCGGCCCTTCCACTAACGTTAGCCATGGAGCTAGCGCTTGTGTGGGCTTGTCTTTGCACTATCCTCATCGGCAGCCGTCGAGGCACGGAAGCTCATGGTCGTGATCTCGTATGACGTCCAAATGGAAGGTAGAGTCTCCTCCTGCGGCGTTGGTTCAAGGTCCTATGGTGGTGTAGACATGAGCTCCAGCTCAGCAAAGGGAGTGGCAAGGCGGATGGACTCCAACCACTAAAGTGCAAGATGGATAAACGGATTAAGCGGAAGAGAATACATGTATTTGTTTTCCTCCAATATCTTAGATATAGTGAAGCTGAATAAAGACTAATGAGGAAAGAAAATCTGAAAACATATCAGACTCGCTTCACATCCTAAGACAGTGGAGTATATATAGGCAAATTCTATGCATCTCATGTATTATTTGTTACTATAGGTCTTTTTAAGAATAAATTAAAATAAATATATAGTAAGCTTGGGATATGCGTTGAGCAAAGTCATCCAAAAAATGTACATTGTGTCTTCTCAATCACAATTCACGTGTGATTGGACTACATTGGTTTGCAAATAGCTGAAGAGTATGCTATTTTGAATGATCCAAAGCTAATCTCAATCACAATTCACCTGTGATATAGTAGTTTTGAATGATCCAAAGTAACCAATTTATTCCAAGTAGCTGAAGAGTATGCTGCATGGTGTTGGGTATTAGTGTACTTATAGTGTGGTAAAAGTGTGATGGCCACAAAGTGAGAACTGGACGTAGCTAGATGCGATGGAAGAAGCAGTCCCTAATACCATATCTATATCTATACCACTATTGTAGGAATAACTTTGAATATCGGTCGTTGGATGAAGTCGATCCAATGGTTGAGATGTGGCATTTTCGAGTAGTATTGGCCGTTGGATATTCTCTCTATCACATTAGATTTTGCCACGTGTACCAAACCAGAAGGTTCCACACTTCTGCTTATTCACAAACCTGTAAACAACGATACTTCTCCTTCTTTCTAGACTCTGCCATATTTTAATTCTTCAAGTATTTCTCTGTTAAAAAATAACCAGTCATGTTTGTTTCACATACACTTCTCATATGTTCTAGAAACTTCCATAGTTAAATTTTTTCATGTGCTTTTCTTTGAATTGATATCTATTTTTATTATATTTTGTTCTGTTTTGATTCAAAGCTAATACAACATCTTCCCAAAGTCCGACTTTCTTTGCAATTGATTACTCAACTGTTTTTATGTATTTCACATAAGTTTTCATCAAATATTATGTCGTTGTAGTTTTATTTTGAATGAGATGGGTGATGATCTTAAATTTTATTTTGTGATTCTAAATGTATATGTTTGCTTATTATAATATGGTATAATGATATCTGGTCACACTTCACTCTCACGTGCAAGGCACGTGTAACTTACTAGTAAAAAGAGGTTGGAGCGTATACAACTTGTAGGGACATGTGCGGGCTTGATCTTGCATTAGCTATATAGATTTACATCAATCTAAGTACCAGAATCATACTGGTACAACAAACACTATATATGCTCACGGGCCCGCTACCTATCATAACAAAATATTTAACATATCCTATATGCTCACGGACCCGCTACCTATCATAACACAATATTTAACATATCCTATATGCACTCTTCTCATTGGCGCAGAAGGTCATGTTTCCGCATGGCATCCAAACGCCAGGAACAACCTCGATGGCATGCTCATCGCGGCGAGGTGAGCTCTGGGCTGCCCTTTTTCATTTTCCTATTCAAAATTATGCACATGTCTTTTTTCTTAGAATTGCAATCTCTGCAAATTACAAGTTGATAGAACATAAATTTCAAAAGAAAAGTCGATAGAACATAATGTATCAAGTACAGATAGAAATGATTCATTAGCTCTTTATAAGCACTTGCTTTTATAATTATCTCCTCTTACATATAAATTGTCATAAATGACGCGGACTTTTATGTCTGGTATTACATATAGATGTCACAAATTCTAGACAAGTACTTATTACATATAGTTGTCATAGAGTATTACAAGTCATCATCCACCTCAAAAGGCTCAATTGGGTACACTGTGTTCTTCAATATTCCGCATAACCCATCGGGCGATTTGTGCCCTTGCCCGCGCTCCAATCTGTAGTAGCCCACCTCCCCGCGCTGGACTCCCCACGAGTTCTTGAGAATCCAATACTTTGGAGTATTGATCCTTCCTCTGTATGGATCAAACCCGCGCGTCGTCTCATATCCTACCACGAGGACTTGGTGGTCAGGGTTACTCCCACAGGGCCCTCTAAAAACTTGTCCGGCTATGTAACTTTCTTCCCAACTTCTGGTATCAAACGGCCACAGCCTGCAGAAGCCTGCAGAAGGGCCGTTTCTAGAATCAGCCTGGGCTCTAATTTGTGATTGCAAGGTAGTATGGTGGTATAGACATGACCTCCCGCTTGGTAAAGGGAGTGGCGGGGTAGACGGGACAGATGAAGGGTACATGTATTTGTTTTTATCCAATATTTCAGATATAGTGAAGCTAGATAAAGACCAAAGAGATAAACAAATTTGATTACATATCACACTCGCTTTGCAACTTAAGACAATTGGAGTATATATAGGGGATTTCTATGCATCTCTTATATTTGTTAGCTCTTTCTAGAATAAATAAATAAACTATGAGCATGAGATATGCATTGAGCAGGTCATTCAAAATTTGTCTATCACGTCTTATTAACCAGATGTGATTGGATCGGACTACAAAATCGTGTGACCATCATATATGTTCATGCCTAGTTTATGATCTTGTGCCAGAAAATAAGTGAAGGGAAATAATGTGTTTTTTTGTTTGATTTTTGCAAAGGAGGTTGAAACCCTCGGCCTCTGCATCCAGTCATCTTCGTTTTATTATTTAACAAATGTTGACAAAACAAATACATAGGTCAATCGAAAACCTTCATGACGATCTCCGCGAACCCTATAAGTTTGACGATGTGACCTGACCTCACATCAACCCACAACATGTAATTAGGTGGCCTCACCAAGAAAACCAAGGGCTAGCCGAGAGCATCAACCGGTTTATCAGGCCATTCGCATGCACCACATGCGCACGCTTTAAATTTGCAGCCATCATTTTCTGGTGTTCCACCTTCAGGATGGATCAACACATTCACCATGCCAGGTCTTTCTGTCGTGGACTTCATTATGACACCATAGAACGTCACCATCAACATATGTTAAACGTAATTGTTTGAGTACAGAATCAATTTTCTTACCAAGTAAACGTAATACAACACTAGCACAGAACATCTACAACATTTTAATGCATCAACCATGTTACAGAACCACTGTTGTCCCTGTCTCGACGTCGAGTGCTTTCCAACGACAGTGATGATCAACGACGGCGACGATCTTGTACACAATCAGGCACTAGCTTCCGGAAAGATTTAATTCCAACAACCACCAGCTCTGGGTGTCGACCTTAACACCATCCCATCAATCAGGTATGTTCGACAAAGCAATTCTCAGTTCAAAGCATTTCATCTGCTGCTGACCCAGCCAACAGGATTTTTGCAAGGTTTTCCCTGCAGTTCCGCCCACTCCCATCAATGAATGACCTTCCGTCCAGGGCAAATGCAGATGGATGGAGTTGCGACGACGGCCTCTTCGAGACACACGGCGACCTTTGTATCTACTCGAGCTCTCCTGCTGCGTGTGGCTCTCAGCGCGCTACAACCACGCGCAAATTTGAGCCTGTCTGCGTGCACGGCCTGTTGGATCTTCCAGTCTCCCTTCATTAGATCCAGACAGACAAACAATACAAAGATTGCGGTAAAATTGATCCACAATTGCAGCAAAAAAACTTTGAGTATTTTTTTTCTTTATTTTTTAGCACCATTGCAGTAGGACTTATTATGTTAATGTGTTACATCAGTCCAAGTCCATTCATCATGAAAGTTGTGCAAAACATGGAAACCGACTCAGTTTTTAGAACGAAGGCTCAAGACGAACTCATGGTGGCCCGGTCGAGCTTGGGAGCATCAACAAAGCTCACATATGTTTGCTTCCCAACTTTGACGGCATCCCTATCGGCATACCCCTGGTGAGTTTCCTCTGATTTCACTCCCAAACTGTCCAATGAGGCTTATTTGCAAAGCTCCCACGTTAGGGATCAAGACAATCAACGTGCAGGTTTGGTCTCTCATGCAGGTCTTCTGGATTAATTGCAGTAAAGAGCATCACTGAGAACTTCGTACTCGCGACAGAAGTTGTGCAAAAGTTATTTGCGAGGAAGGCACCCACTATTGTCTTGAAAATTGGATTGACAAAGGTGTTTCATTCAATCAACTCGCAAGATCTGCAATGGATCATGGTTGGAGGCAATTTTTGCCTCGTCCAAGTTCGCAAATATGCATAGTACGGTGTCGGGGCATTGGATTGACTACAAGTGTGGGCTCCGGGAGGGAGACCACCTCTCGTTGTATATGCTTATCTATGTGGCAGATGTGTTGTAGCTGCTGGTCAAACAAGATCGGGAGCTCACTAACCCTGTGTTGATTACGTCGGCCCCTTGCCCGGTGTTGCAGCATGTCAATGAGACTTTGATCTTGGTTTGGGTTAGCGATCACAGTGCTACCTCTCCCAACATATCATGGGCTCCATCATAAATCCATATCCATGAGCATTCGTGTGGGAACTTTGATTCCGATGGCCCCATCAGGCCGCACCTCCGAGCGTTGTTTTCAAATGCTATCGATTTGGGTGCGAGGGTCTTCTTTATCATGAATGTTGGGTTCATGCTGCGCTGGTACAACGGCAGACAAGCGTCGAGGAGCGTGACCTCGCCTCTCTTATGGCGGCCCTAAACGGGTTCGAGGTACAACCTCATCACAAATCTTGGACGCTCTCCAGGTGTGGGCAACCCGACGGGACGCTGGACTCCAACATAAGAAAATAAAGGTTGGGTAAGCTACGTATTAAACTTCAAAAATATATTGAACTGTATTGAGCCTATCTTTAATTCTCATAATGTAGATTCACCACTGCAAACCGGCATGAACCGCTAATAAAAAGAGGCATGACGAGAGAACGTGCATCTTACACTACCCTCACTCAAAATGCTTGCACGTGTCACATCAGTACGAACGCATACATTACTGTTTTTTAAGGGGAAATGCATGCATTATTCTAAGCAGAAAACAAACTACGTTACATCGATGAGATTAGCAAAGCCTAACACTCTGTTCAGGAGACGACATAGCTATGATATAGGATGGACGACGTACGCCTACGGTCCTGGCTACAACAGCGATATGTGCAGAATGTCCAAATATCGCATGGAAACTTTCATGGAGAGTCGTTGTGGTCGGCCTCTTGGCTTGCAGTTCCATCATAAGTCCGGGAATCTATACATAGCCGATGCGTAGAAGGGGCTCATGGTGGTTGGGCCTGGAGGCGGGGAGGCCAAGGTATTGGCCAACGAGCTTGACGGAATACCTTTTCGCTTCACCAACGGTGTTGACGTAAAGTCTATTTCATGGATTGGGACAAATGTCAGGTGGGAAAAGATACATTTATTTGTTTCCCTCCAATATTTTAGATATACTAAAGCTAGATAAAGAGTGAAGAAAATCTGAATGCATACTTTTGACGTTCTAAGAGGCTAAGGTATATATAGGATTTCTATGCATCTCATGTCTTTGTTAGCTTCTGATCATGGGATATGTGTTGCCAATACATTCAAGAATTGCATTTCATTATCATCCGTTTTTTTATCACGTGACTAGACTATCGAATCATGCCTTTTGAATCATGTGATTGTCTATATCATGCCTTTACAATCATGTGATTGGAGTACAAAATCATGAGTAATTTTGCGGTTCATGCATCATGATACAGGGGAGGAGGTGTATCATTTGGATGATCCAACGGTTCAAATTGCATGGGGTTTACTTAAGCCCAAGGGCATACTGTATCATGATAAAACAAATACTTAAGCCCAAGGGCATAACGGTTAAAGAAAAAAAATATCATCCAAAAAAATCGATACAAAGGGTAATATCATCCAAAATTTATCGAATAGGCCCCTCGGGTCTCCACATGATACATGTGATGTCATCGTATCATATTCGGATCTAGACCGTCGTCCAATCTGATCCGATGGACGGTTCATATTCACTTGATGCTCCGCAAAGAGACTCAGTATCATATCATATGACCATCCTACTTGCATGTTTCAGTTTATGTACCCTTGTGAAAAGAAAGTGAAGAGAAATATTGTGTTTTGTTTGAAGTGAACTCGCATCGAAAGAATGACCAGAAGATTTTGGATTAGTCTGTAGATGAGCCGAAATTGCATTTGCAAATAGGTTGCTCTTGAATTTACCGGAGTGACCAACTTCATATAGTACGACTTATTATGCATATTGTGATTGTTATGTTCATACATACCATGGCTCCAAGTTCACTGCATCATGAAAACTGTGTGAAATGTTTTTCAAAAAAATTTGTGTGAAATGTGAGAGCTGACTCATTGTTTAGAACAAAAGCTCAAGACGAGTTCATGATGGCTCGGCACAGCTTGAGAGCATCAACATAGCCCCCGTCGCTTTGGTCTTCTTCTGGCAGCATCCCTAATAACCCCGGTGGGTCTTGTCCGGTGTCACTCCATATTTGTCCAATGAAGCACCAAGGCTCCATCTGAAAATACGGTCTCTTGTTGTTGCGGAGCAGTATGGATTTATTGCAGTAGGAGTTGTTAGACTTAATCTTGACCATGTGTCATGTACGTGCATGTGTGCACCTGTGCTTCGGTCTGAGGATATTAGCTGCATGCAAGTAGTTAGCTAATCTAACGTGAGGCTGGCCGTTGAGAGAAAGTTGTTCATGCGCTGAAGGCGCTGCATGCAGATTGTGGCCGGGTCGTGCGTGGCGAGTGGAGCGGCCGGCCTGTATGTGTGCGTACGGCTGCCAATATAAAGCCATGTTCATTAGTTGTGTCAAGTGAGGGAATAGCTAGAGAAGAGGATGTAGTCTCGGTTGCCGTGGTGTGTGCCCGGATGGGAGGAGAGCTCCTCTGATAGTGTGTATCTTCTCCATGTATATGTGTGACTCGTTGTGAGAAATAAAACCAAGATACAGGCGTATATGTGCGCCGCGGCGTTTGTCGCCGAAAGAATTTGTGGTGTCTCCTTCGTCTATCTCTGTCCGGCGTTAGGCGCGCCGAGAAGCTGCTCGGCATATTTTGAAGCTCTTTATCATTTCTATTATCATGTAACTACTGTTGGAGTTAAACCCGACTAATCTCCGATGGCAGGTGTGTGTCCGGTTCAGGGTTCTTGCATGTATCCGAGTACAGCTAGAGCTAGTCATCAAATAAGATTGGATAGCTAGCTTAGCTTGAGCTATTTATATGTCCGTACCCCGGCTTGTAAACTCACCCAAAATCAAAGCAATACAATACAAGATATAACTGCAGGTACGATACGTACATGTGGCTATCCATCGGACCAACGTGTTTGCCAGCGTTCGTGTTTTGCCAATCAAAAGAAATCGGCTGTTGTGTACCTGCGTGATACTAGCTACACTACGGCACATCACCGTCGGCGTAGAGCCAAATGCCGTCGTCCGGCCCTCGGCGTATCACCGTCGGCTTAGGTATTCCTCGGGTTAGTCTTCGATACCGTCGACGTAGAAATATACGCCGACGGCCAAGCCGTCGACGTATGCTAGGTGGGGTCCATACAGAGACTAACGGGCGTTTGGCCTGGTGGTCAGCTTCAGCTACGCCGATGGCTGTCGGCGTATATTTATTTTTTTTATTTTTATTTTTATTTTTATTTTTCCACAGTTTTCTTAATCTAAGATCATTATCGTTAATCTCAGGTCAAATTTACCTTCGTGGTCAAACTTCTCCAAGGGTCACCCATCCTCACACTACTCCAGCCCCAGCACGCTTAACTTTTCAGTTCCATTCAACACCTACCCCAACTCGCTTAACATACACTTGTTGATATATATATCATATCAATCCTATTAAACCTTGTTGATGTTTATGTTGTGATGAATTTTTGAAAAAAAATTGAAACTTACCGATCGGTTACCTATTATATTTTAAATGTTTTTAAATTATTATTTGAAAAAATATATTTCTTTTAATTTTGAAAATACATTTTTCATTTTCCGAGTGACAAAAGTAGTGGTTTTTTGTGAAGATTCAACCAAATATTTTATGTAAACTTGAACCACTTTATTTTTTGTAAAATACTATACCATATTTTATTTACAATTGACCAAAGTTTCCATGTAATATGTTTTTTATATACCTTTTCTGAAAAAGACAAATTTCCGCAGATTCAGCTGGAACGGCGTCAAATTTGAACTACATGTGCTTGATAGTTTGCTCTTTATTTTTGAAAAAATCATTTCTAGATACACAAGTAGTCATTTTATCAGGGATCCAACAAGACTTTTGTAAGATTCCACCCCTATCTATTACCGGTCATGCCCTCTCTTTTGACCACTTTTTGAAATCGAAAAAAATAATTCAAAAAAATAAAAAATTTGTAAAACCTTCGCGTTGCATCCTAATTTATGTCTTAGTAACCATACAAAACAACAAACTTGGAATAAGGCAAATATCTTATAAAAGTCTTTTCAAAATGAGCTATCGAGTATGAAGATTTATGACTTTCAAGCCAAATGACCGATGTTATAGCTAGTTTCAAAGGATATTTTTCCCAAATGAACTCATAATTTGCACATGTGTGTATATTATATTAGCCAACAAGTTTGCCAAAAGAAGTTTTTGTTTTCTTTGCACGAAAAATCCATTTTTCATTTTCCGAGTGACAAAAGTAGGGGTTTTTTGTGAAGGATCTACCAAATATTTGATGTCAACTTGAACCACTTTATTTTTGTAAAATATTAGACCATGTTTTATTTACAATTGACCAAAGTTTTCATGTAAAATGTTTTTTATATACCTCTTCTGAAAAAGACAAATTTTCGCAAATTCAGTTGGAACGGGGTCAAATTTGAACTACATGTGCTTGATAGTTTGCTCTTTATTTTTTGAAAAAATCATTTCTAGATACACAAGTAGTCATTTCATCAGGGATCCACCAAGACTTTTGTAAGATTCCACCCCTATCTATTATCGGTCATGCCCTCTGTTTTGACCACTTTTTAAAATTGACAAAAATAATTCAAAAAAAATAAAATTTTGTTACTCACATGTTGGCATACAAGCCAGGACACTTACTAAATTAATTACTGGCCACCTTGATCACACTTAAACTAAAACTTACCTAGTTATAATTTGTATTGTTTGGATTATTCTAACACATTTCACCTGTTGTCCGCATATTTGCAACGTGTATATCACGCCATTGATGCTGCCGTCACACAAAAACCTTTAGTCTTTAGACAAGGATTCTTATCGTGTTCTCTTTTCTCTTTCCATTTTTTTCACAACGTTGCTACAAATCTCACTCACGGGTGTCCTGTTGCTAATCTACTTTGTCTAAACCAATCTCCAACTAGTCCTCGTACACAAACTCCTGCTACCATACGGCTAGCTTACCTCTAACCTGACTATTACTGCAAGTATGTACGAGACACAAACTCCATGGGTTGGAAGCCGACTCGAACAAGGCTCAAGTACTTAACCCACCTATGTATATAATGTTTGGATTATTCCAACAGAGTAGAAGAAAGTCATCCTCAGGTTCTGCTTTCTCCTTCCTCTATACATGTCCAACTCTCCATCGATATTTCCTACACCATCGAAGCTAGGAAAGGTCATCACGGCTCCCAATTCTAGTACTATGAGGACACTTCTTGCTATAAAGCAGGCTGACTTTTGATAGTGCGCAAACCAAAATAAGACATTGTTGGTACCTATCAGCTCATTTTCGACACACCTCCTTCACTCTCGGAATTTTGTTTTCCTCCAATATTTGAAATGGACTAAAGCTACATAAGTACAGATATCTGAACTCATATTCACTTGGACATTGTAAGGCATGGGTATATATAATACTTCTAGACATCTCTAGTATTTGTTAGCTCTTTTTAGGAAGACAGAGAAAAAAGGCCGAGCATGCTATATGTGTCCAGTGAGCCATTCAGGAAGTAAACTGCAAAATGATGTGACCATTCTACATGGATGCTTAATTTCCAATTTCTTGCAGACTCAAAATGAACGAAAAGACATTATTTGGTTGGAGGGCACTCATATCAAAGGAATGGAGAGAAGATCCAAAATGAGTGACTGCTTGAAGAACAATCGGATGAACAAACAGGTCAATCTAGAATGATCTAGTCATCTAGAGTAACCAACCTTCATGTAGTAGAACTTAATATGCATGCTATGTTAGTTTTGCCCATACTTACCAGCACAGGACTGAGAAATAAAAACAGAGAGTTTTTCATGTCCATTGCTTGCATCATGAAAGATGGATGAAATGGAAATTGCTTGATTTAAGTTAACTTTTCTGCTCCCTATCAATACTACAGGATACACTGAGTGTTGCACCCGGACTTAATTTAGATCGCCTTTGTGCAATAACACGGGAGTTTTTTTACGGTCACACCATTTATTAGTAAGTCGAGGTGGAAAAAAATTCTTTGATGGTGGGAAGTTTCAGAATAAGTAGTTGAGCAAGGGCAATGGCATGAGGAAGACTTAAGTATAGTTAAGAAATGAACATCTGAACTAGTGCCAGTTGATTTACAAGTATTAGGAACATGTGTATAAAGTCCGGTCAAGTTGGTTGATTTGTCATGCCTTAAATCACAAAGTTGGATTATGTTTGACAGACGCACAGAAGGGCTCGACGACACAGAAGAAGGATCACTACACATAAGAACAATATCACCAAAAGAGGTAAAACTACTATCTACAACGCGTTCGAATTCTATTCAGATTTCTTTCTTTTATGTGTCACGCACGATCCACGAGTTGTGTGCGCCATCCCACATATACTATGAGCCAGGCGTTTGAATCCGAAACACGAAGAAAGACAAACACGATCGCAACATGAACTTGCACTTGTTACAACGACACTACTGAACATCTTCGGACTGAACAATACCGAGCTCACAAGATTATTGAAGCCAAACAAAACAAATACTCTTTGGGTCTCAACGGAGTGCATGCAAATGTGAGGATGCATGGTGTGTCGCACAGGCCAACTACACGAACAGCATCACGGAGCTTGGGCAACCCCTTGGAGATATCCAAGCGGACCGTATTGGACTAGCTGGCCTCTATGGGCATATAAACAAAGTGCGGCCTTTCCACTAACGTTAGCCATGGAGCTAGCGCTTGTGTGGGCTTGTCTTTGCACTATCCTCATCGGCAGCCGTCGAGGCACGGAAGCTCATGGTCGTGATCTCGTATGACGTCCAAATGGAAGGTAGAGTCTCCTCCTGCGGCGTTGGTTCAAGGTCCTATGGTGGTGTAGACATGAGCTCCAGCTCAGCAAAGGGAGTGGCAAGGCGGATGGACTCCAACCACTAAAGTGCAAGATGGATAAACGAATTAAGCGGAAGAGAATACATGTACTTGTTTTCCTCCAACACTTTTTCTTCGGTACACCCCCCCTAATTACATGAAGGGCTGAGATTAACCGATACCCTTTCATAACGAAGGGCATGATGGTCTTATTATCAAAAGACATCGTCCACATACGTATACACTATTTTGAGTTAATTGCATGAAATAAAAAAGAAATTCTTTGACTAGGATTCAAACCAACGACCTTCCAGTTAAACTGCACAAGCCCAACCAGTAAGCTATGCAGTGTTTATTGACATTTAAAAAGTAAAAGATTTTATATATTGTTTTCCTCTTAAATGGGCTGCCGGGCCATTTTACTGCCAGTTTTATCTTTAAATCGTAAAAATATACAGATTATAGTTTTGCAAATAATCTACATGTAAATATAAAATTCTTGATTTCAAAATCCATTTGACTAAACTATTCACTGCAAAAAAAACATATAAGTAAACTAATATGACATAAGAAATGTTTGTGTTGACATAACTTATCTATATTATAATTAGTTTTCTCTTTTATTATTTTTACGTTCAATCACACGTGCTGACATGCGGGACATGTCATCAATATTTCATACACAATAAATTAATTTGTATTATTGGATATTTTGAAATAAATAAATAAAATATTATATTATATATAAATATTTCATACACAATATGTCATCAATGTCAACATCATGTATCTTTTCACATCTATCAAATGGACCCAATATTTTTTTCCATGGCTTGTGATGATACCAAATTTTACCAGCGGTTGAGTATGCCTATGATAACCCTTCATGCAAAATTTAATCGATTTCGGACATCATACGCACGTTGCATCACATTCGACTACTATTTTAGTTTTTTTTAACAACAAACCCTAAACAATTCATAAAATTTCAAAAGGCAATGAAAATTGTCATTGATGCTTGCCACGGTGATTCGAGTGTGTAACAAAAATTTGGGTCTATTAGATGGATGTGAAAAAAGTACTTTGAAACTAGCCCTTCCAACCTATCTGAACCACCACCTATGAACATCGTGTATTTTCCCCCATGCATGGAATGATACCAAATTTACCAGTAGGTGCACATTGAATGGTAACCATCCACGCCAAATTTGAATGAATTCGAACACCGTACGAACGATGTGTCACGTTTAACCGATATTTTAGGGGTCTTTAATCGGAAAAACTTAGAAAATTATAAAATTAACAAAAAACAATGAAATTCGACATGTTTGCTTGCCATGGTGATGTGAGTGTGCGCGAAATGTCAACAAATTCCGACACCATACAAATGTTGTGTCACGTTCGGTGAGTATTTTAGGAAAAAAAATCAATGCAATTAGGCATAGATGCTTGCCATGGTGATGCGAGTGTGTAAAAAATGGATCCATTTGATGGATGTGAAAAAAGTGCTTTGAGATTGACCATTTCGACCTACCCGAACCATCATCTTTGAACATGGTTTTTTTTTGCCATGCGTAAAATGATACCAAAATTTATCGGTTGGTGGGCATGCCCATGGTAAACCTTCATGCCAAATATAAACGAATCTAGACACTATATGAACATTGCCTCACGTTCGGTTTGTATTTTAGGGGGTTTGGAAAAAGGTCAAAAAATTTGAAAAAGTTCATCGGTTTGAAAACAATCATTGAATTTGAAACAATATGAAAAAATAAAAGAGAAAATATGAAAGAAAAGAAACAGAAAAAGAGAGAGAGGAAAAAAATCTGTGGACAAAAAAAAACGCAATAAGAAAAGAAAAAACCGGGCTTGGTAAATTATAAGTAGATAAAGTCAATATATTAGCACAACGTGTTCGCAATCTGGTTGGTTGTGGACGTCAAAATTAAGGTCGAGGTCTAGAGATCAAATCCCGCTGGCGCACTATTGTGAATAATAACTAGATGATGCCCCGTACGTTGTTGCGGAACTTTTTTGCAAAATATTTTAGTGAAAATGTTAAATGAAGCATGTATATTTGAAATAATAACTTTTGAACTAATATATGGATTTAATATAAATATCATAATAAAATAAAAATTTCCATGCATGCATGTTGCATGTGGGTTTTTATTATGCATAGTGGCATATTGAGGTGGGTCTTTCTCATGCATGTTGGATGATGAGGTGGCATGCTTGCATGTTGAGAGAAATATGATAGTGGAAGGTGATGTGTCATGCATAATGAGGTGGAGTGTGTGCATGTTGAAAGAATTGGTAGTAGTGGGGAGCAACTTCTTAAGAATGTAAGATACCGCTCAAATATCTGTACAACGTATACCATCCCTAAAGAAAATGTATATCTATAAAAAGAGTGAAAGGTCGATATTGCCCTTTCTACATTTCGGAGGGAGGGGTGTACCGAAGCACTGCTCTTCCTCCAATATTTTAGATATAGTGAAGCTGAATAAGGACTAACGAGGAAAGAAAAACTGAAAACATATTAGACTCGCTTCACATCCTAAGACAGTGGGGAGTATATATAGGCAAATTCTATGCATCTCATGTACTGTTTGTTACTATAGGTCTATTTAAGAATAAATTAAAATAAATAGTAAGCTTGGGATATGCGTTGAGCAAGTCATCCAAAAAATGTACATTGTGTCTTCCCAATCGCAATTCACATGTGATTGGATCGACTACAGAATCGCGTGACCATTCTATGTGGCATGTTTAGTGTATGATCCCCTGCAAAAAACAAAGTGAAAGGAAATATTGAGCTTGGTTGGAGGGAACTCGTATTAAACCGAATGACCCAGTAGTTGAGCAGCAATTACATTTCCAAATAGTGTTGTCCTGAATGATCCAACGTAACCAACTTAATTTTTTCGCTAAAACGCAAAAGCCTTGCGTTTCGATGCATTGACAGAAAAATGGGGAATGTACAAATATATATACACACCAAAGGACGACATGAGCCGCTATGTCTATGGAGCCGCAAGGATCAAGGCATGCAGGCCAATCTCTCCGGCGGCAGACAATAATCGTGCCTCAGAACGAATCGTATGGAGGAGACTACTCAAACTAGTGACGCATTATCGAACACAATCGCGTTTCGCTGCTTCCAAATCCACCACGCTCTCAGCATGATTAACAAGAAAGTGCCCTTGCGCAAGTCCCGCAGAGTCGATTGAGAAACATGCAACCAACATTCAACAGTCATCCTCTCCATCCGGTTGGGAGGCCCTGGACCGGATCCAGGAGAGTACCCCATGCCAGACTGTCCTGGAGAAGGGACATCCTACAAGAAGGTGCATCATGGTCTTAACCGCCTGATCGCATAACGGGCAACGCGGAGGGTGAACCTCGCCGTGCAAGCCGCTCAATCGTCCAACACCGGTCATGGCACGCTAGCCAGATGAAGAATTTAACACGGGGTGGGGCCCAAACCTTCCAATTCAACTTCCAAGATCTCAAAATGGTGGAGCCCTAGAACAAGAACTCATAGCAAGAGCTGGCGAAATACTGCGCATAAGTCGTCCACCTCAAGAGGAGAGTGTCCGGAACCGCAGAGAGGTTGAAGTCACACAGGCGTCGCCACAACTGGACATACTCCCAAAGAGCCAGGGCAATTAGCGCGCCCTGAATGTCAGCAAGCCATCGACGCTCAACCAGGGCCTCCCTGACCGTGCGTCGATTCCGGACGTGCTTTGGGATTTTTTTAGAAATGGGAGCCTCGCCCCAGCCTCTGCATCAAAAAGATGCATACGACCGTTTTTGTTTTTATTAATAGGAGCGTCACAGTACGGACTTATTACAAGAAATCACATCACTGATCACACAGTGTAAAAATGTAAATAAGCCAAATGAAAATGAGCAGTCTATCCATCAATTCTTCTAGCATGACGCCACCCATTCCGGGAGAAGATAGCCCGAACGACCGCCATCATTCGAGTACATCCGGAATCCATAAGAACTTGGTGGGCTTCTCGCAGGAGAAGTGACCACGATTGGATCCAGTGGGTAGCCTTGAGCACAACCTGCATAAAATATGGATTTTGAACCTTATTAAAGACAATATCATTCCGGCAATTCCAAATTTCCCAAAGACAGGCTGACACCCCGATGCGAATTCTAGCCTTCATGACCAACGCGTCTGCTGTGGGATAAGCGCAAGAATACTCGGCGCAATCTCCTCAATGGTCTTACTATCTAGCAAGCGGTCAACCCAAAAGAGGGTCGTTGCGCCATCACCAACTACTATCGTGGTAGAGGCGTCAAACACCTAAATCTCCATCGTGGAGAAATGCATGTCGAGCCCCCACCAAGGTCTCAGCAGGTCCGTGCGCATCCTCCATAACCAACGCTTCTGAATACTGAGCGTCGTGCGAACAAGGTCCGGAACCCCCAGGCCGCAAAAGCATAGCGTCCGGCACACCCTCCCCCAGTTAACACGGTAGGGCCCTCCCTTAGCCTCCACTCGGACAGTCCAGAGGAATCCCCTAACTATCTTCTGAACCTTCCCGAGGGTAGATTTGTTAATCACAAAGAACGATGATCTGATGCAGGGGGGTCGCCATGAGCACCAATTTGACAAGCGAAAGGCGCCCTACCTTAGTCATCAGGGAGGCCTTCCAGGTCAACTGCCGTTGTGCAATGCTATCCACCAAGAGTTGAAGCCCCGAAGTAGAGAGCCGGCGCACCTAAAGGGGGATCCCAAGGTAGTATTTGATAGGGTAGGGTGCCACCTGGCACTCCATAAATGCTACCGCCAACTAGGCGTCCTCACCGAAGCAAGCAATCGGGGAAACCGAGCACTAAGTCAAGTTGGTGTGTAGCCCTCATGCTTCCCAAAGAGGGCAAGAAGCGCACACACCATGCGACCTCTGGCTCATCAGCGTGGCACAAGATAACTACATCGTTGGCATACAAGGAGACAGGGTGACCAAATCACGGGAGGCAATGCGTCACATGATCCCAAACTCCAGTGCCTTGACCAACACCCTGTTGAGCGTGTTGATAAAGAGAACGAACAACATCAGAGATAGGGGTTCTCCCTGTCTCATGCCCCGTCGGTGCCAAATCGGGGGACCTGGATCACCATTGAGCATCACCCGAGTGCTTGCTGTGGACAACAGGATGACCACTAGTTCCCTAAACCTGGGGCCGAATCCAGCTTTCAGCAACACCTCGAAATAGCAGCGCCCAAGAGAAAGAGTCAAATGCCTTGGGGATATCGAGCTTAAGAATGACTCTAGGTTCTTTAAGCCTATGTAGCAGGCGTGTCTTGTGCTGAACCAACATGAAGTTATCATGGATAGCACACTTGCGAATTAAGGCGCATTGATTCACATCCACCAGGGATACCAGCGTAGGTGCCAACCTTGAAGCCAACATATATTTTCCACAAGCTTGGCAAAGATGTGGATCAGGTTGATCGGGTGATAATCACCCAGAGCGGCCGCATCACCATTCTTCGCTAGCAGCGTAATAAGGGCCTGATTGAGACCTTGGAAACTGAGCACATTCATCGAGTATAGCTTGTCGAGGCGGCCACAAAGTCCACCTTGACGGTCCCCCAACAGCTCTGTAGTAATTCCGCCGTGAAACCATCAGGGTCGGCCACCTTACCATGTGGAAGTCGCCGCAGCACGTCCCATGCCTCCTCCTCGGAGAGGGGGCCATCCAGATCCGACAAGTCTTCCGAGGCAGCACCCAGGAAGTCAAAATACAGCGAGAACTGCCGACACTCGGTCTGGCCAAGAAGGTTATGGACATGGTGGTAGGTGGCCTCAACCATCGGCACGTGCTCCACCACGACTGCACTATCAACCTGGAGGCTGCGGATGACGTTCTTTTGCCAACGGTGGGAAGCGTGCTGGTGGAAGAAGCTCATGTTCCCGTCACCCTCGCTCAACCCCCGGATTTTGGCGCGCTGGTGCGCCGTCGTGCGCTCAAGGGATGCCAAGCTAAGGTAGGATTTCTTCAGCCTGGCCCGAAGGGAAAGCTCATCCAGGGAGAGCGGACATGATTCCATGGCAACGTCAGGGCGGTAAACGATCTCCCACGCTATCATGAGCTGCAGTTTGACGGATCCCTCCTTCAGATCGGCCTAGCTCATCAGCTGTCTAGCGGTACGCTTGAGTTTGGAGACAAGCTTAAGGAACGGGTTGGGGTCACCATCAATGACTGCCCAAGTCGAGCCAACCTCCTCTTGGAAGCCATCCAGCCTAGTCCAAAACTACTCAAACTGAAAACGGCCCCTCTCAGCCGCCACCGGGGTACGGTCCAAGAGTAAGGGGCAGTGTTTGGAGATGACCGTTGAAAGACAGCGCAATGGGCAACTACTATGTAGCTCATCCCAATTAGTGGTGCAGAACACCCTGTCAAGCCTGACCAAAGTGGGGGTCACGCGCTCATTGGATCACATGTATCTCCGGCCGTGGAGGTAGATCTCCTTCAGCACACAGTCGTTCAGGGAACGCCTGAACCGACCCATCAGATGACGGTGAAGGTTCTCATTGTTCTTGTCCTCGTCGTGGTAGATCATGTTAAAATAACCACACAGGAGTGAGGGTCCCTACCGCACCCTGCGAATCTCCCTCAACTCGGAGAGAAAAGTGTTCTTCCCTGCATCGTCCTGCGGCCCGTAAACATAGTTCAACCACCATGGCGAGCCGCTTGGGGGCGAGACCTTAGTCGTCACTCTATTAACATCCACATGCGCGCTATCGAGATGCACCACTCGGCTCTTCCAACCTACCAGTACACCGCCCCTAGTCCCGATCGCAGGCAAGTAGAAGTAAGTGTGAAAATTCGTGCCCATAGTCTTGATAACAATAGGAAGGGTTACAATAGCAAGTTTGGTCTCCTGCAAGCACACAATGGACGCTTTTTTCATATTGACAACACTCCGAACATATGCACGACATGCACGATCATTAAGACCACGCCCGTTACACACCAAACTCATAGGGTCGTACCAGATCTAAACTCCTTAATGCACCCACAAAGACCCGTAGGTCAGACCACCATGAGGTGGCCACCCACCAACCCAGGCATGGGCGCAGCACAACCCCTGATCACCGAAAGGGACCACCTGTAGAGCTCGCCAATCGTTTCTGCCATCTCTTCTGTGAGGGGGGTCTCGAACATCCTATGATAAGGCTCCAGAGCCTCCTCCGAAGGCGGCTCGTCGTCGAAAATGAAACCCAGTTTCAGCAGGAGGTTGCGGACCGCCTTCTTCTCGTTGTTCATCCCCCCCCCCCGGGATGACGGGCGATGCGCGCGCTCCGCCGAGGTTGCAAGTTAAGCGCCATCAGCCTGCGCTGCACCGGAGGCGCCAATGATAGAGCATCCGAGCGAAGCTTGGCGACGGCAGCCATGAACTCACCAACGTATTCCAAGTTTCCAACTAGTAGAAGAATATGCATGTTATGTTTGTTTTGTTCTTTTTTTGGAAAAGGAGAATATATTAATACCGAAAAGATGCCAATTACACCCGGCCTCTGCAACTACGCAATGCCCAAAAGACAGTACGGATGCACTTAGCCAACCAAAACAAAAAAAGAGAAGAAGTAAAAAAGAAAAGTCCCGCTACATAGTTACAATCCTCGCAGCAGCAGCACAACTACCACCAAACCTACACCTGATGTCTAATTCTTCAAAAGCAACGCCTTCAAGAAGGAAACAGTGTCATGCACAACCAATTAAGGCCAGACCTTGGGTTTTCACCCTGAAGATAGTCTTCAGCAAGACCATTGCCACGCACAACCAATTAATGCCAGAGCTTAGATTTTCACCCTGAGAGACAAGGCTTTGAACTCTATCTGTGTTGCCTCCCCCGCTTACATACCACTGCCACAATTTCTGAAACTCCAAGTCAGTTCCTCATCGACGCAAAGGATCAAATAACCATTGCTAGTCCTCCAATCTTAGCCTTCATGACATTCTCACCTCTGACTTCACCATGGATTTGGCCATGATGGCAACAGAAGCAGAGCTTCGCGCCACTCCTTGCGTTGCGACCGAATCCCACCCAATCCCGCAATCTCCAGGCATATGCCCAAGGGAAATCACCGGCGGGGCCTTCCGGACCCGCCACTCCGGCCAGATCAAAGAGGACACGCGTCAGGCAGATGTTCTTCTTGGCGCAGTTTGAAACCCTAGGACCACCACCTTCAGTCACGACAGCAGGCCCCCACGCGGCCCCGATCCAATCCGTCGCCGCCATGCCGCCGCCGACGGATCTGGGCGAGGAGATCCATCCTCCTCGAGGGCACACGCCGCAGCCACAACACCACATACCGAATGAGATCCGGATCGCACGGGGAACCACCGCAGTCGTGCCCCCACCCTACGCCAGATGCCGCGCTCGTGCTGCCCCTCCGCCGGCGAAGGCTTCCACCACGAGAAGACCTGCACGCATGCAGCCGCCACGCAGCAAGACGAGGACCCATCTGCGGCCGCACCATCAGGCCAACAGCCGTCAAGATCTTCGCCGCTGCGCCGCCAGGATTCGCGCGCCTCAACGCCTCCGCCCGTCCAGGCTGCCCCCGCAGACCATGAACGCGAGAAGGGAAGAAGGCCCCCGCCGCCAGCCACCGCGGCGGGCTTTGCCCCGGCGGTGGCGGAGAAGGGGAGGAGTGGAGGGCTAGTGGCCGGGGTTGGCGGCGGCGCCGTGTCGCCCGCGGGAGGGGCGACGCGGGGCTCCTGTATTTTGTTCTTATACCATCACTTGACTAGGAGGTAAATAACAGACTACTCCAGGCCCATTGCATCATGAAAGATGCGTGAGGCTCACGTTGCATGCTACATGTTTTCAGCTCAGCTGCAACTACATGTGAAACGTGGGAACTGACTCATTTCAGCTATGCATGTTTTAAGCTCCCTTTCAAGAACAGTAGCAGCCCAGGTAGATTATTCACCTTTATTTCCTTCCCTAGTGGGCAAGCTAGTCTCTGTTATTGTTTCTTATACCTGATAGGTAGTATTAGTAAGTGAATCTTCCGTAGCCATCTACACCTTCTAATCAAAGCTGTAAGATCTAGACAGCTCAATATTAAGAAGTCCCAACTGATTTTTTGATAGGCTGTACCATCCATCCATTTACACAACCAACGTCCATTATGTATAAATCTCCATGGGGTATTCGTATATAATCTTGCGAGTACAATCATTAGCTCGGTGAAGCTCTACATCATCATGGGGTAATTTCAGTGGTTAGCTTAACCACCACTAAGATAGATAGTACTTAGGGTCTGCCTACGCCTCAGTCGACTGAGACTTCGCGAAGTCTCAGTCGGCTGACGTCAGCTGACGCGCGCGTCAAATAAACCAGCCGGTTTGTTTGATTTTTCTTGTTGATTTGGGCTGGGCTTTCCACCACGCGCTGCCTTGTTTGTTTTTCTTCTTCTTTTGGGGCTATACACAGGGCAATTAGCCCATCTCTCTCTCTCTGCTTTTTCTCTGTATCCCCTGAACAAAACCCAGAACCCATCCCGGACCCCAGGGTTGCTTTAGCCCTCGTCTTCTTTTCCCTCTCCTTTCTCCTCTACAATCCCCATCTGCTCCTCCCTTCCTCCCCCCCCCCCCCCCCCCCCCAGTTCATGGCGGCTGTGCTGTAGCCATGGAAAACAACAATTCAAAAGAAGAATATGTGGATGCTGGTGGAGGAACTTACCAAGGTATGTGTTCATTTGCTTTTTATTGCACAAATTGGTGTCCCTTATGTCCTCCCCAACCCATCTACTCCCCCTGTTGCATTTATTTTGGATCTGAGATATCTTCCCCTGATACTTTGATACAGCAATCCTGGAGAAGTATGGGGACTACCTAATTGGAACACAGGTTAGTGTGGTTGTGTGAAAAAAAACTGGTCATGGGGCTCATAATTTTTCTCATTGTGTTCTTGTGTAGTTACCTAGTGGCCAGCAGAGGTGTGTGTAAAAAACAAATAAATTGATGCATTCATGTTGTGGTTTGATGCTGTAAAAGAACAATAAACATTGATAATTTCTGAGCACCCCACTACTGCCCCCTATTGACCCCCTGTTGCATTGATGCAATATTTTAGGCAAAAACTCATGCTGTAGGATAAAAAGTGACTATTTTTTGATGCAAACAAAACGTACTAGGATTTTTCACTGACATAAAACAAGAAAACTTAACTTTATGTATTGCAGCAGCCATGCCCTGATGTGCAACCGTTGTGTGACCTTAAAACTGGGATGGATGTGCCGATGCTACAATCTACAAGCCCGTTTGTAACTACTGTATGTCCTGGGATACATGTGTACCTGTTTAAAAATTTGTGAAAAGAAAATTGTTATTGTGTTGTTTCTCTGCATGTAGCTGTTGGTAATATGTATTTTAAAAACAAAAAATGCACGGCGTGAACTTCCTTGAAAGTGGTAACATGAGCTACATGCATTTGGTGCTGGCTGCTGAGCATGAGGTAAGATGACAGGGTTATGGTTATTCATATAGACAAAAAACAGATAAAAATCTGGTTTTGGTTCCTGAATTTTTCTGTGCTTTGTTGTCCTTTGATTAACAGGTGTGGGTTGGTGGTTCGCAGCAATCTAGTCAATTTCATGACCCTAGTCATGATGATTTGTGCGAGGTTTGGTTCTTGGATTTTGCATCATGTTACTGCTAGGGGGGGTACCCCGATTGTATTGAACAAGATCATGTTGTTTACGAGTTTTTTTTTTTTGCAGAATGACATGTTTATGCTGACTGAGCGAAATGGGCGGTTTGGACCAGAAACAAATGAAGTCGGTCAAACAAGTGTGGATTGTGAGGACAATGTGGATGTCGGTGCAGAAGGTTTCCCTAGTTGGAGTTTGGATAGCAACATAAATGACGATTCTGATTGTGGTAGCTACCCGCTAGATGATATGGAAGAGGACAAGGAGGATACTGGTTTTTCAAATGAAGCTGTTGCTAGTCCTGATTTGGCTGAGGATGTCGCTGACGGTGTTCCGTCTGACATTGATAGACCAACAACTCCGCGTGCTAATGCTGAAAAGGATCCAGAAAGAGCTAGTCAAGCTGGTGGCAGCGATGGTCGGGGAGAAAACGTTGAGCGCCTATCACAAGAGGACATTCAGATTTTCCTGGAGAATGACGGTGAGCCACCATGTTCCGTATGTGGACAAGAATTTCCCTACACATGAAACTGCCTATGCTTTCTACAATGAATATGCAGCCATTTGTGGGTTTGCCATCAAGAAAGTGGGCACGTATCATTGTTCTAATCCTGGTGGTAAGGCGGTGTCGCGCTACATATTCAAATGCAACCGGTCTGGAAAAATTGTCAGTGAGGATGTGCTGGAAGAAAGGAAAAAAAGAAGGCAGCAACTCAAGCAAGAGAAAACAGGGGTTCTACCGCCTGAAAAGGTGAAAAGGAAGCGGAAAAACTTCATACAAATAACTGGCTGTCAGGCCAACATGGTTGTCACGCGGAAAGGAGAACGGTGGTTTGTGACATCTATTGAATTGGAACACAACCATGAGCTTAGCCCCCCGGATGAGACCAAGTATCTCAGGTCTCACAAACACATGACAGAGCAGGAAAAGTTGTTGATAAGAACATTCAATACAGTCCAAATGCCTACTAGGAAGATCATGGCCATACTGTCTTATTTGCGCGGAGGCAATGCACCCTACACTAAGAAGCATGTCAGCAATGTTAGGACAGCTATAAACAGAGAGAATGGCAAAGGAGATATGCTATAGGTCCATGAGTACTTTAGAGAGAAGCAAAAGAACGATCCAAACTTTTATTATGCGTTCAAAGTAGCTGATAATGACATAAACAAAGTCCAGTGTGTGTTTTGGGCGGACGGCTATTCAGAAAAATGTATGAGCTTTACGGAGAATGTTTGAGTTTTGATACTACGTACAAGACAAATCGATACAACCTTCCTTTTGCGCCGTTCGTTGGCATCACACGCCATGGACTCAACTGCCTTTTTGCTTGTGCTATATTACACAATGAGACAGTGGACACGTTTGAGTGGGTGGTTAAGACCTTCCTGCACTGCATGGGTCAAAAAGCTCTGCTAACAGTCATTAAAGATCAAGACGTTGCGATGAAAGTGGCAGTTCCTTCTGTTTTCAAAAACAGTGTTCACAGGTGTTGTCTTTGGCACATTATGAAGAAGGTCCAGGAAAGGTGTGTCAGACCATTCTCGGTGAAAGCTGGCCTGTATGATGACTTCAGTGACATCATTCATAATTGTCTCACAGAAGCAGAATTTGAGCACTTGTGGCGAGAAATGTGTGACAAATATGGAGTTCGTGGCTTGAAATACTTCAATTACATGTGGAAACACAGGAAGTTGTTTGTGCCAGTCTATTTTAAGAAATGCTTTTTCCCCTTCATTCATTCGACTGCTCGTAGTGAAGGGACAAATGCTATATTCAAGGATAATGTAGGCTCAACGTTCAGTATTATTAGCTTTTTGCATGAATATCATAGAATTTTGGAAGCAATGCAGGAGAATGAGAAGGAACAAGACTCGCTTACTAGAGTAACAGGCCCCACGTACTGGGCCAACAGTGAGCTTGAAGTGCAAGCAGCTAGGAACTACAACAGGGCAATATTCTACAGATTTCAAAAGCTATTGAAGTTTGCTTACCAGTTAAATGTGGAAGAAGTTGAGAAAGGTACTCGGTTTGAGGTGTTCAAGAGTAGAATGCTAGCTGAGAATGATTTCAGAGTTCGGAGATATATTGTTGTTGTAAATATGCAGACTTAAGATTTTGCTTGCATTTGTGGAAAATTTGAGAAAGATGGGCTTGTGTGCAGTCATATACTGAAAGTTGTGGTGCACCTCAACTTGCCAGTGTTGCCTGAAAAGTACTACATTTATAGGTGGAGGCCGAAACAAAGAAAATAAATTAGGCAGCTGCGTTATGGTGTCCCTGAAGAGCTTACAGCAGGAGACCACCACCTTAGGTACATGCTGTTGTCTAGCAGACTGAATGAGATGGCTTCAGATGCTGCAATGTCTAACGAGAAATATATGTATGTGGTTCATGAAAGTATAAGAATTGAAGCAAGATTGGATGAAATGACTTTGTTGGAGGAGCAACAAAAAATATAAAGTGGTGTTAGTAAGCCAGTATCAGGTCGTACACTGGCTGAGCCTCACCCAGATGGATACGGAGATTGCCTTAAAGATCCTGATGTTATTGTCTCAAAGGGTCGTCCCCAAAAGCGTTACAAAACATTTTTGGAGAAACTGCGTGAAAAACAAAACATTGGGTGTGATCATTGTGGTCAGCATGATCATGGTTTCGATTCTTGCACGAACAAACATATCCCCAGGAGCCAGTTCCATAAGAAGAATGCAAAAGGAGGAGGTTCTTCAAGCTCATCAGGTTTGGTTTGTTTTCGAAGTACATATAACCCCTCCCGTGTTTTTGTAAATTTTGTTTGATTTATAAAATAAATAAACAAATAGAGTGAACCCTCTTTGTTTTTGTGACAGTTGTGCCTGCTGGTGAAGGGAGGTTACCTAGTGAAACTAGAAAAGTAGGCAAGAAGGCGGCTGTTGTTGGTGCAGGAAGGGAGAAACGAACTTCAGGCGAGCATTCTGCTGGAAGCATGCAACATGCTGAAACAACAAAAGGGAACAAGAGAAAAGCTGTTGACAAGCATGCTGTTGGTTCAGGAGCGGAGAAACGAACTTCGGGTGAACATTGCGCTGGAAGCATGCAACATGCTGAAACGACCATAGGGAAGAAGCGAAAATCTGTTGACAAGAAGGGTGCACATTGTGGTGGAAGCGTGGAGCCTGCAGCTGAAACCAACACAACAAAGAAGCGAAAAGCTGCACAGAAGCAGTTCGTGCGCGAAAAATCTACTTCTACATCTTGATGAGTCACATCAAACATGATCTTTGCAGTGCAAAAAATGCATATGATGTAGGAGAAAAACAATAACATTCTATTAGAAAAGACGGAAAAGGCTTGCTTATGATTTTTCTCAGTTAGTCATTCCTGTAGTTTTATTTTGTGACTGAAGATTTTTGTGCGCATGGATGTATAAATGAAGAGAGTATGGATGGATAAATGATTTACCTTTTGATTTGTGAAAGTTCTCTTTCTGCCATTTCCCATGGATCAGATTTATTTTTTCAGAAGCATAATGTCAAGGGCAGGCTTAGCCATTGAAATACAACATGAGCACTCGCACAGCATCCCATCATCAGCATCGCTTTCATCATTATCCTGTAACAGTGTGTAGA
The DNA here is from genome assembly GCA_950022295.1 of Bromus sterilis. Classification (NCBI taxonomy): domain Eukaryota; kingdom Viridiplantae; phylum Streptophyta; class Magnoliopsida; order Poales; family Poaceae; genus Bromus; species Bromus sterilis. The sequence continues at coordinate 296,492,192 of OX465601.1, read as the reverse complement.
TAACAATAAGTAACTCTACACTAAGGATTAAAACATAAACCAAGAGAAAAACAAGGGAGCACAGAAGCTTGATCATAGTCCATACCCCCATCATCAAAGTCATTGTCTGAAGCCGTTGAAATTCTCTGCAAGGGATTAATGTGTTAGGTTGATGGATGTACAAGGCATAATGAACTAAAATTCAGATAAAACTTAGTTTTATAGCAGAAAGTACTTGTGATGAAAGACATACTGCAACAACAACAACTAAAATATATGTACTGAAATTACATCTCATTTTCCTTTAAAATCTATGTTCTGTGATTGTTCTATGATGAACTTCACAAACTGGTACAAGAAAAATGTCTATATTGTTTATTAATATCATATCATTATTACAACGTACCAGACTCTTCATCCTCATCGCACCATTTGTTCCATTTGCTTCGTAGTTGTTGCTGCACGGAAAAGGGTCAAAAAAGCACTGCAGATCACAAGAAGGAATCGAGTCCAAAACGAGGATAAAGTTTAGAAAGATTCATACGACGGTGCAAAAAAGAAACAACGAATCCACAAGTAAATAGAGGAACAGATCATCACTATTATCTTGAAACCTTTTCCGTTCCACAGTTTGACAGCAGATATTGGGATCTAAACCAACCAAAAGCACTATGGCTAGATGGACTACATATCTCTCTCTCTCTCTCTCTCTCTCTCTACAAAGTCTATCTTGATACTATGACTTGGATCTTGGTACATTGTCTATCTATGTTCCTTTATGTAGCTTCTTGTTTCGCCAGCCATCCTTGCTGCATCGTTTATACCTGCTTGCAAAAAATACACAAAAGTGAACAACGAGCGCATGTATGTTTATTTTTTGAAAAAAAGAAAATAGGCGTCCTCGCTATGGATTAAAACTTTACCCCCAAAACTTGTTATGTGTTTACCTAAACGCAGAATTCCTTTACACGCATTTTCTGGTTGTTCAAGATGTTGTAGGGACTGAACATGAGATCAATTGCGAATCTGGCCCTTGTTTCTGGTATATTGCTTGACGAAAAGGCTAGTGTCATTGGGTTCCTAGGACACCAACCCATTAGAATCATGGTAAAAATACCACAATCGGACCTGTGAAAAAAAAATGTTTTCACAGCTTGAGCACAGTGAACATAAACTGATATATTTAAAAAGAAGAATTTTTGTACACATTGTTTTGCTGAGGCACTTTTGGATAAACCGTAGTGAACTCCTTGAAATTCATTGGTCGCATCGAAGATTCAAACCAGGTGTCTACGAAACTTTGGATCTGCCAACAAAAATAAGGCTTATGTAAAAAGGTTTCGAACAAAACAATACTTGTGTGCTGTGCTGTTAATTTGTCCTTACCATTATCCTCTTAATCTTCCTATGGTATGAACTATGCTCGCCATAGTATGAGTCTAGAAAGTTGAAGGTCTGCCCCTTCATGTCCACGACGAACAAGAAATATTGTTTCTCGTGCAGTGTAGGAAAAAATAGCTTTGGGATGATCATTTCAAGGATAACATGGAAAAAACAAAAAAAAATGATTTTGTAAAAAGTTAGATTGTGCAAATAATGGTTGTTGTACTGTAGAATGAAGGCACATAATTAGAATGACAAACCTTGTCTGACAAAAAAAGATCGTATGCTTTCCCCGCTCCGTTGAAACTTGCAATCATTCTATTCCTCCAGTTTAGTCTTGCCTCGTCATTTTTCCATTTCCCAAGGAAGTATTCCTTATGGGGATAGATTAGAAAGGTGTGTTAGAGCAGAACAAAATAAACAAGTAAAAATGATACATATATATATATATATATATATATATTCGGTGATATTTCCTTACAGATGCTGTGTGGAAAAAATAGTGTCTGCGTGAATTTCTGGGATGATTGTTGTTAAAGAGATGCCTGCAGTAGACATTTATGATGTACGACTCGACCCAGGAATCCCTTTTCATTGATTCCCCCAACTGTGAGAAAGTGGCGACTGTCTTGTCAATGCTTATTGCAGGTGTGCTTTTGACCCCCCAAAAACAAAATAGACAATTGAAGATATGTCAAAAATTGATAGTACAGTTTTAAAAGAGTTTGGTGCTAAAGTGAAACTATGCCATGAAATTGTAGTTGAAAAACTCACTATCTTAAATCTTCTCGGTCGCCCAGTACGATTATGGCATCATAAAACTTTTTCTCAAACGACGTTATTGGGCCTCTGTTGTGGCAATCATAGGGGGAGGTGATGAGTCTACTTGGTTGCACAACCCTCATGTGAGCTTCCTAATGAAAGATTAGTGTTGTACATCTCGTCTATCCTGTTGACCATTGAGCACTGCTCTTGTCTGAAGATGTTTTTCCCAAGAATCTTGATCTTTTCTGGCTGTTAATGAACTCGTAAAAGAAAAGGCAGAAAAAATAAAAATGTCAAAGAGACATTTGCATGTCGGATAAGAAAAAAAAGGTGAAAAGTGTTCCACTTACTGATTTTTCTTCCATTAGTTGTACAGGATTTCCTTTAGTGCCAGGTAAATCTTGTTGTTCGTTATCATCCTCCTGAAATAGCCGTCTTCCTTGTATGGACACTTTTGAATAGTCCTGTGTCAGGCACATAGGGGTAAAAGCATAAAATATGAGAAAAACAAAAAAGACATAAAATAAGAAGAACTGGCTGAGTAGCATATAACATCAAAGTAGAATAATAAAGATGCATAACTACCTTTCTTGTTTCGTGAGTAGCAGTATATTTCGTGCCCTCGTCGTTGCTTCTGCAAGGTGAGTAGCACGTTTGTCTGTGGTTCCACATTGTTGATATTTGGATTTCTACGATTCATATGATAAAAATTAAAAAAGTCAGAGAAAATAATATGAAAAAGCATGAGTTGTGAGCTGTCGCTTAAAATGGAAAAGGAAAAAAATTGTATCTGAGAGCTAACCAAATCAACAATGCCATTGACTGTATTGCCTGGTTCTGGGGACTTGCAGTTAAAACTTCGTTGTGCACACTGAATACTTAACTCCTCTAACATAGTGTTGGTCCTCTGTATTGGGTGTGCCATGTTAATTGAAAAAAAGACCCAAGTAAGAAAGAAAAAGGTAAAAGGTAAAAACAACAAATAAAAACGGATATTAGTTGTGAGTACCTTTGGGGTTGAGTTTCCTTCCACGGAAAAATCGCCAACTTTGTGCTCTCCTTTGCAGAAGTTGCTTGCAATCTTTAGCTTCTCTCTATATATATGAAGAAGAAGAATCATGTGTTTTTGTTTACAGGGATGGACTTTTTAAAATTTGGAAAAAAGTGAGATGTGCGGCATGCTTATAATTATTTGAGATGGCTGGGGAACATAAGAAAAAATAAAACATAAACCCTTGCCTCTATCTTTTCTTCATAACACTGATCACTCATCATTAAAGGTCTCCATAGTTCTGGTTCACTGATTATAGTGCCGCGCTCATCGAAATCCTCTGACAACCTGCAAGACGGTCTGCTATCATCGGCGAAGATGTATTTTTTCCTTGCATTCTCCAGAAATTCGCTGATGTTTGCATAAACCCTGTGAAAAAGATCATCTGTAGCAAGGAAAAAAGTGTTCATGGAGGGGTGTGTGGAGTGTGTTAACAATTTAGCAGCAAAAAAAATATAACAAGGAAAATCTGCGCTGTAGCAAAAGAGACATATTTACCATTGTCAGTTTCTGCTGGTGTATTTATGTCTATGCTTATTGTGTTATGACAACCGCTGCCTTCTCTTGTTTTCTTCTCCTATGGGTAACAAAAGAACTTCTTAGTGTGTGTAACAGGTCAGGTACTTGAACGTTAACAAAAGAAAATCAATAAAAAATTATAAAGAAAAAGCAGTTGAAAACATGCAGGTTAGTGTGTGTAATTGGAAAAAGAATCTGCCCATGTGTACCAGATCATCATTTGACGTGTTGTAGAATCCTTGAAAAGTTGTAGCATCTGCTTCCAAGCTCGATAATGTTGGTTGTTTGATATCTCCCAACAAGTCAGTGTTACGGCTATCTGCGTTTTGTATTCCTTTGTCGCTTGAATCTCCATTTAGCATGTGGTTGAGACTGGAACTCATATCCTGCTGACTTTTTAAAATCTCCACTTGACCAATTGCTTTATTACTGCCCATATGTTGTACTTTGGTGTGCACCTGACCTGTTTCAAACTCCATGATGCCCTGATATGAAAAATGTGCACACAAAGTGTAAAGACAATCTATTGTTTGAAAATTGAATAAGTAAAACAAGATAATTATAGTCGGAAACAACCTTGGGTGCAGCCTCTGATAATTTTATCCGCTTAACTGCATCTAATTGACAATGTTCACTACTCTGTTCAGGGACAGTCCTCTTACTCTTTGTGTATACCACGATAGCTTTCTCGTTTCTGACTTCTTCCTGTGCATAGATGCTTGTCATGTCTCTTGGTGTAAACCACAATAGCTTCGTCATTTCCTGTGTCATCGCGCGCGTCGTTTCTTTGGCCCTGTGAAGAGCAGGAATAACAAAAACAAAAATTATAGGGTCCGAAAATTCAGCTCCAAACTTTTTTTTAGCAGACTACTTTTACAAAAAAATTGCATAATAATTGAGGTGCTTTACATTCCTTTGAACCTGATTTTCAGACAGGCTGGCACAAGAATTGTCGTCTATATTAGCTATCTCTGTTACTATTTTCCTCTTTTTAGCAGAAGAGTTAGTAGACTGTTGGCTGGTTGACACATCATTTGCGTTCTTCTTTTTCGATTGCACCGTTTGAGCTGTGTTCCCTATGATCGAATAAAAGAACAAAAAAATTATATACACTATTGCGTGTGTGCATATCATGATGGGGGGAGTAATGTGAAAATTAAAATGCAAAAAAAGTTGTGAAAACAACCTCCATCATTTTCCTCATCATCTCCGATTGATTGCAATTTTACAGTGTCTCCCGAATTGTTGCACTCCTGGCTAGAATTCGTCCCTGCTGCATTAGAATCAACTTTCACCGTGTCGGTGGATTGGGCTGAGGCGGTTGTAATTATGCGTAGTACGTCCAGAAGTAGTTGTTTTGCTTTAGAACATGTGTTCAATTCTTCATTCTTCATATGGTGTTCGAAAGTTTTGATAATGTCTTCCTTGACCTGCCCAACAAAATTAGAGATTAGTAATTTGAACAAAAAAAAGCAAAAAAATAGGTGTGAAAAAGCCTTTTACCTTTTCAGCTAATGCGTTCCCTGCAACATTCTCTACAGCTTTTCTAAAATTAGAATGCTTCAGCGTTCTTGCCCATTCAACTACCCCGTCTTTGTAGCACGTTTCAGATTCATCTTTGATCTGTGGAAAGAGCACAAGCTGTCTATCAGGAAAAAAAGGCAAGCAATAAAATAAAATAAAATAACTTACTGTTAGAGCTCCGTATTTTCCATCCTTTCCAATGCACATGTCGCTCAGTGTCTTGATCATGTCTCCTTTCCAAACACATATCCTGGGCATTAATGATGCTATTTGGATTGACCCAAAGTCGGTGTAGTCTAGGCAAAGGACCTGATAATAAGAGGAATAATTGCAAAAAAAAAAATCAAAACAAACATACTGGATAGTAATTCAGCAAAGTGATGAGAAAAAATAAAGTTGTGCGGATAAAGCAATTTGAGTAAAAGTAGTACTATAAAAAGTGCAGAATAAACGTACAGTTAGATGGTATATACACCCTCCTAGCGTCATCTTTGATGTTGATTTGTACTGTTTCACCTTCTCCTGCGGGTACACTTTGTAATATAGTATATCTCCCAGTCATGGACGAATCTGCACCAGTTCAATTTCTTCAGGTCCTCTAAATTTACCAGCGCCCCCAGGTATTTAGTACTAGGCTTTGTGTTGGAATTAGGACACAAGAATGTTGCCAAAGCAACGACCAGGAAGCATCGCAAGAAAACGTCATCGGGCAGTTCTTCAGTCATTATCTTGTCAGAAAACCACTTGATTTGTGGTAGATCTGTCCTCCCAAATAAAGCGAGGAACGCCTGTTTGCCAGCCTCTTCTTCTTTCATGCTTATAATGATGTCGCCAGCTGGGATCCCAAAAGCACACTGCACTGATAGCGCGCTGAGTAGAATTCTTTTTTTGTTCAACACAATTACTTCCTCTTCTGTGTTGACGTTGTCTGCAATCCACTGTACAAAAAATCTGGGGATGGAGCAGTCTACCAGCTCAAGAAAGAATCCAAAACCACTATCTCTGACGATATTCACCCTGTGGTTGTTCATGGAGACGATCCTCACAACTTCAGCAAAACATTTAACACTACACCGGCTGTAAGCTTTGGTGACTTTTGTGGCAATATCATTGACAATTACTTTTGTTCCCTGAGTTCAGCTCTTGTTTTCTGCAAGATCGCACAAGTTCCAGGAGGCGCGATAAAAAAAGACAAAAAACCATTAGGAATGGAGTTAAAAAAATCAACATGCACAAAAATGCTGCTAAACAGAGGGAAATAAATGGGAAATAGTTGGCAAGATAACCTTATGTTTCTTTCTGCTAGATGCTTGTCTTTGTATTTTTCTCTCAACACTATTAATTAACTGCAAAAAAAGTAAAGAACAACGGGATAAACATTAAATTCAGAAAAGACGATATAAATGCATCGCTGTTAGGCACAAAAAACATCCCAGATTTCATGAAAATCGCTTACGAACCACTGTGGCAACTTCTTCTAATAGAAAACCATCTGAAGCCTCTGTGTCAGTAGTATCAGCTTTGTGCTCTGCGTCTTTGAACTCTTCATCATCAGTTTGGTCGTTGCCTGAATACTCAGTACTGCCACCTTTGTCAATTTCAGTTTGGGCGGCTTGCTGAAAAATAAGTGCAACACATGAAATGAAAAGTGAAAACAAAAATTATAACAAAAAGGTGGTGGAATTTAGACTATCTGAGAGAATCACCAACTCCTCCCCCTCTTAGTCTTTCTCTCGTAGGTTTATGCAAAGTTATAAAAGGCAAACAAACACAAGGTATTTACTGTTTTTTAGAATAAAATGGAACTAACAGTGCGCGGCTTGTACTAATGGCCTCATCCATCAGCTGGGGTCGGATGGCCTAACTGTGAGGGGAGGAAAAAAATGAATATCAAACTATATCTATCTATCCTGATAAGATCACTACTAGGAAAATAGCTATACATGGAAAGCTTATTAGTGGCGCATATAGAAGGCCATGCGCCACCATCTGTTAGGGATGGCGCACTGGAAAATAATGCGCCACCCATAAGATCTTATGGGTGGCGCATTATTTTCCAGTGCGCCACCCCTAAGAGTGGGCCAGCCTAGATGATCTTATACGTGGCGCATCTAGCAATATGCGCCACCCCTAAGAACCTTATAGGTGGCGCATATACAGAATGCGCCACCCCTAAGAGCTTAGGGGTGGCGCATTCTGTAAATGCGCCACCCATAAGGTCCTTAGGGGTGGCGCATTTCTCTAATGCGCCACCCATAAGAGCTTAGGGGTGGCGCATTTCACCAATGCGCCACCACTGACTTTATATATGCGTCACTAAATGCCTAGATCTGCTCTTATCTACTCCACCCCACCTACCACCTCGCATTCACTCCACACAATTCTCAAACTAGATCCACTCTTCTCACCCTAGATCTATTCGGTTTTCTCCTCCTCCCCACCTCATTTCTTCCATTTATCCATCGATACTTGGCATTACATCTATTTTGTTTCATATTGAAGTAAGTGGACCTCCTCTCAAACTCTTTTGTTCCATTTATGACCCATATACTTGCCTTTATTAGCTTGGGGTTTGTTGTATATGTGAAGCTTGGGTTTGATGTATATGTGAAGCTTGTGGTGGTTTGATGTATGTGTGAAGCTTATGCTGGTTTGATGTATATGTGTATCTTGAGTGGCAAATGTTTTGCCGAAATGTCGATTCATTTCCGTTTCGGCAAATTTCTAGCGCACTCTCCGCATGCTCCCATGCATTATTAGGGAAGGTCATGCCGAATTTTTCCGGCGACGACTGTGATATATAATTGTGTTTCTCTCTCCGTGCACGCAGGTGATCGACCATGGTCCGCGAGATGCTGAGCGATATTACCGTGGCTAGGTGGATGAAATGTGCGACAAACGACATGATAAGGAATAATAGGTCGGATATAAGATGTCCGTGTCGGAGATGCAAACTGCAGTGCGTGACCGAGCCTGATTCCGGAATATTGCAAAGACACCTGAAGCGTAATGGTTTGATGGATGGCTACACACGATGGATAAGTGATGAAGCTGGTGAGGAGGAGGACGTCAATGGTGGGGCACCAGTAAATGAGGAAGGGCAACCAGAAAACAGCGGCGGGCGAGATGACGAAGAGCATCCCGTACATGATCATGAAGAAGATGCCGAAGCGGATCATGTAGATCAAGATGCCGGACATGAAGATCAAGATGTCGGACATGATGATTCAAGCTGGGTGCGGGACCCTCATGTTCAAGAGCTGCTTGTCAAAGAGGCGTTGAACGCAAGAGGTGCAGCTAGAGAGAAAGCCAAGATGGCGCAACTCGAGAAAGACGCGATTACGAAGTTGTACGAAGGATGCAACGACGAGGATACCCGCTTGAATGTAACACTTGGGGCTATGGAGATGAAGGCAAAACACAAATGGACCGACGAAAGCTTCGATGATAACATGGCATTCTGGCACGATCGTCTTCCGAAGGGCAACACGTGCCCAACTAGTATCGCTGAGGCCAAGAAAGTCCTTTGCCCTCTCGATCTTCTGCACGTTAAATACCACGTCTGCATAAATGATTGCATGATCTATCGGGGTGAGGACGAAGATAAAACCACATGTTCGGTGTGCGGTGTTAGTCGATACAAGAGAGGGAAGAAAGTTCCTAGAAAAGTGGTATGGTACTTTCCGATCACTCCTCGTCTGCAGAGGTATTTTGTAGATCCCGAGGAAGCAAAGCTCATGACCTGGCACGCGGATAGAAAGAAGCTAAAAGAGGATGACCCGAACCCGGATCCGGAAAAGGAGGACATGCTGAGGCACCCTTCAGATGGTAGCCAATGGACTGCGTTGGACCTCGAATACCCAGATTTTGGGAAAGAACCAAGGAACCTCAGGATTGGTGTGAGCGCCGATGGAGTCAATCCGTTTGGCGGCCAGAGCAGCACACACAGTACCTGGCCTGTGTTTGTATGCATATACAACCTTCCCCCCTGGAAGTGCATGAAGAAAAAGTACATAACAATGTGTATGCTAGTTCAAGGGCCGAAACAACCAGGTACGGACCTCAATCTATATCTGCAGCTGTTGAAAGAGGAGCTAGAAACGTTATGGAAAGACGGAGTCAATACGTGGGACGCCGCGGCAAAAGAATATTTCCCAATGAAAGCCGCAATGATCACGACGGTGCACGACTATCTCGGATACGGATATTTCTCAGGGCAGGTGGTCCAAGGATTCTGTGCATGCGTTAGGTGCATGGATAATACAACGTACCGCCAGCTACCAAAAGATCCCGGATCTTCAAAAACCGTGTTCCAGGGGTCTCGGAGGTGGCTTCCCAAGAAACACGCGTGAAGAAAACAGGGACATCTGTTCGATGGAAGCGAGGAGCTCCGAGCACCCCCAGCTCGAAGGAGCGGCAAAGAAATCGACAACTTGCTGAAAACTTGGAAAGAGTGCCCCGCGCCGGGAAAGAAAAAAAAGAAGACTCAGCCGTTGATGAGGGTATGGAAAGCGAGGTCTGTTTTCTGGGATTTGCAATACTGGAGTCTACTCCGCAGTCCTCATAGCCTTGATCTAATGCATATCACAAAGAACGTGTGCGAGAGCTTGTTTGGCACGCTCCTCAACATGCCGGAGAAGACCAAGGACGGGCCAAAAGCAAGGAATGACTTGAAATTTATGGGCATCAGGAGGGAACTTCACCCCCCTAGTGACGACGATGATGAGCCGGAGGAGGAAGAGGATACGGAAACGCAAAACTCTCGCAAACGAAAAAGGACGACCAAGAAGAAGACCGGTATTGATCACTGCCCCCCGGCATGCTTCACTCTGTGCGAGGAGGAGATCAAGCGGTTTATCCACTGCCTCATAGGAGTAAAATTTCCGAACGGCTACGCGGGGAAGATAAGCAGATACCTAGACGAGGCGAAGCAGCGTTTCAGCGGGATGAAATCTCACGACTGTTTCGTGCTGATGACGCAGATTCTCCCGGTTGCGATGCGAGGGATAATGGACGAGCACGTCCGTAAAACGTTGTTTGGCCTTCGCAACTTTTTTGAAATCATCTCCCGGAAGTCGATTTGCGCTACGCAACTCAAAAGGCTACAGGAGGAGATCGTGCTCATACTATGCGAGCTTGAGATCTATTTCCCGCCCGCGTTCTTCGACATTATGGTGCATCTGCTGATCCACGTCGTGGAGGATATCGTCCAACTCGGGCCTGCGTTTCTGCGCAGCATGATGCCGTTCGAAAGGATGAATGGGCACATCAAAAAATACGTTCGTAACAGGTCCCGTCCAGATGCAAGCATAGCGAAGGGCTTTCTAACCGAAGAGTGCATCTCTTTTTGCACGAATTATCTCAACACCGAGAACCCTGTTGGTCTGGCCGTCAACAAGCACTTTGGTAGGACCGATGGGTGTGGTCACCACGAGGGAAGCCGCGCAATGCATGTCAACTTTGACGGTCGAGACATCGACTTTGAAAGAGCAAGCCTAGTCGCGCTACAACACATCCAGCTGGTCGATCCTTGGATAGTAAAGCACAAGGATTTAATCAGGAAGAAGTACAGTGACCAGGGCCTGCAGATAACGGACCGAGATCCACGCCTAATCAAAGAGCACAACTCCGGTTTCATGACTTGGTTCAGGGACGAGCTTCGTGCTAATCCCCCGCGAAGGAACGCTTCCGAGGACGAAAAGATGATATTCACCTTGCCACAGGGTGCCGCACGCAACCTGATGACCTATCAAGCGTATGATATCAACGGCTACACATTTTACACGGAGGAAAAGGACAATAACTGCGATTACCAGAACTCAGGGGTAACGGGGATATTCTACACCGATGACGTCAAGGAAAGATTCTATGGAAGGATCGAGGACATATGGGAGCTCGACTACTGTGGAGAGAAGGTGCCGATGTTCCGTGTGAGATGGGCCAAGAGCGTCGTAAAAGAAGACCGGTACTTCACAACCATGGTTATACCCGAAGCCAAATCCAAGTCTACGGGCGCAAACGTCACCGCGAAAAATGAGCCATGGGTACTGGCTAGCCAAGTGGACCAATGCTTCTTCATTACCGACCAATCAAAGCCGAGCCGCGTTGTAGTGAGGAGAGGCAAAAGAAACATCATCGGAATGGATGGAGTCGCCAACGAGCAAGACTTTGACAAGTACGGCGACCCGAAGATGGAGGATGACTACGCCGCTCAGGATACATACACCACAACCCTACCGAAGAAAGGTCTCCTCCCGTTCAAGAGGAAAAGTGAAGGTGTCCCGGGCCTAAATTATTCAACCACGACAAAGAAGAGAAAGAAGAAGATCGTGAGGAAACGATAGCTAGATAGCTAGCTCCAAATTTAAGAAAAATATTTTGTAATTCATGATCACTTTGTGTATGCATGGATTTAATATGACTTTGCTGTTGTTTGTTGGTGTTGCTGCTTGTGCTTTCTCCCCTCTCACATTACACCTAGTATTTTGTCAAAGATTTTCCTTGTTTGCATCCAATTAAAAAAATGAAATGGTTAAACTTTAATTAAAAAAATGAAATGGTTAAACAAATATAATGAAATGGTTAAACTTTAATTAGATAAATGAAATGGTTAAACAAATATAATGAAATGGTTAAACTTTAATTAAAAAATAAAATGGTTAAACAAATAGATAGATAGCTAGTCCAATTAATAAAAAAATAAAAAAACTCTTATGGGTGGCGCATCATTCATAAATGCGCCACTAAATGTGCTTAGGGGTGGCGCATATTTCCCAAATGCGCCACTAAGTTCTCTTATGCGCGGCGCATCTAGCTGATATGCGCCACCCATAAGGTTTCTTATGCGTGGCGCATTTCGCCGAAATGCGCCACGCATAAGAAACCTTATGCGTGGCGCATATCAGCTAGATGCGCCGCGCATAAGACTTAACCGCTCCATCACCCCCTCCCCTTGCCCGTGCCCACACCCATTCCCCACCATCTCTCCCAGCTCCTCGCCGTCGACCGCCACCGGAGCCGCCCCCCGTCGTTCGAGCCCCCCTCTCCGTCCACCGCCCTCGCCGCCACCGGAGCTGCCGCCCTCGCCGCCCCCCTCTCCATCCACCGCCCTCGCCGCCCTCGCCGCCCCCTCCCTGGTGGAGCAGCCGCGCCTCCCTCCCTGGAGCCGCCGCTCCCGCCCAGCAACGCCACCGCCCGGAAGCTACGCCGGCGAGCAGTCCATAGGCAGGTAGCCACCCCTCCCACCTTCCTCTCGCATCCTTTGTTTGTTCAATTTTGTCCTGACGATCTTTGTATTGGATGAGTACTTGATGTCTGAATATTTCCTTTGTATCTGAAGATTAAGGAATCGCCCATCTGCAGATCATAGTTATCAAGCAGATAGTAGAAACATCATTTCTCTTAATAAAAGTACAGATAGGAATAACAGGGCTACCATCGCATTTTGGAAATCACCCAACAGAAGCACCAAGAAGTACTTCTTTTCATCATCCAAATGCTTGTAGTATTGCTCATCTCGCAAGTTGCAGCTTCCAGAAGACGTGTCCATCCTTTTAGCAACCCCTCTGCAGTGCAAAATCAATTTATAGTGATAGGTGGTAAGAGGACATAAAGTCATGAACAACAAGAAGACATGTACTTAACCCGATTTCATGTACTCAATGTGAATTTGGAAGTTTGATTCTATCATTGTTCAAAAACAATAACCGAAGACCACAAGCTATATATTAACCAACTCCAAGATTTACAAGAACACCCCTTGTTGAAGATAAAAGATTACAAACATGCCTGAGGGGAATGTCATCCTCTCCCGACTTGCAAAAATTATGGCTTGCCTTGAGCCTATCTTACTGAAGCCGGGAACTAAACCGGAACAAGCCACCTCGGAATAGGATGATTAGATTTTATCAAGCCCCAAGGAACAAGCCACCGGGAACTGAGCCTATCTCCCGACTTGCAATTTTCTCTATGCACTCGGCAAAGATCTTGTTTTCCGTGTGCTCAATAAGATGCACACATGATATTCGTTGCGCGTTGCATCATTTCATACTACTGTTATTATTGTGTCATCGTTGGTGTTTGTGGTTCATTTGTGCCAGGGTATGAGTATGTATTTATATCTTGGCAACATGAGTAGGGTGAATGACTTATTTATAAGATATTTCAACTGAATATGAAAAAATCCAAGCAAGTGCCAATTTGCAATGCATTGTTTATCATATGAAATTTACCTATATATATGATGTTTGACTATCTATTTTAGTGCATTGTTCTACACTATATATGTGATGGTTGTGCCTACATGTAGGCATTTTTTATGTGCAGGGACTCTCATTATCCCCTTTCTCCCGAAATGTTGATTAACTTCCGTTTCGGTTGAGAATGGGGCACTCTCATGTTAAAAAAAAGAGCAAAGGTCATGCCGAATTTTTCCGTGAATTCGTGCATGACCTTTGTTATTTTTCTTAACATGAGAGTATTTGCATTTATTTATTGTGCTAATTAATTAAGTAGTTGCATTTTTTAATATTGTACTAGTGCAAACATGTCGACCGGAGCCGACGCCGGTCCTTCTTCTCAGCCGGGTACAAAAAGGAAGCAATTTTGGGAATACTCCCAGGAGGAGGTCGAGGAGCAGAGAGAAGAGGAAGTACCTCCGGGCGAGGAGGAGTATGAGGAGGAGATAGAGTCGGAGTCCGACTCATCGGATGATGACTTGGAGGAGGAGGCCGGTACGACAGACGGCGAGAGGAACATCGGCGAGGATGATGGGACCGGTGGCTCCAACACAGATGGTACTCAGTCGAAGAAGAGGAATCGGAAACCGACCAAGGTCAGCGTCATCAGGCAAGACTTTACTGTTGTGACCGCCGTCGGGATTCCTAAAGAGTCCGAACGTTTTTCGGAAGGGTACGGCCGTCAAGTCGCGGCGATCCTCCGCAACACCGTGCCGATCACCACGATTAACCTCAGGAGTCGTGAGAATATTCATTATTGTCAGCTTCTTATCAACAAGCTGCACGGACGATACAAGTTTCCGGAGCCGTACGATAACACCAAACTCAGAGGGAACAAAGTAAACACATGGGCCCTCAGGAAGATGAGCAAGGCCTTGTCCAGTTGGAAAACCCGGGTGAAGAGGGCAATTTTTGAAAAGAACAAAACCTGGGAGGATCTCAAGGAGAAAGAGCCGTTGATCGACGAAGCTACCTACAACCTTTTCAAGGCTAGGTGTGAGTCCGAGCAAGCCAAGGCCGCGAGTGCAAAGGGCAAGGCCATGCGGTCGCAGGTCATAGGTAACCATCGTCTCGGAGCCGGTGGTTACAAAAGTTCCAAGCCTAAATGGGACAAGGAGGATGCCGAGTACGCCGCTGCGGGCATACCTAACCCCTTCCAGCAATACAAAGATGATCCGCAGACCGAATTCTTTGTGAGGGCCCGGAGCTATAAGGACAAAGCAACCTCGAAAATAATTATCGATCCTAAGATTCAGAAGTTTACGACTGCCGTGGTAAGTAGTTTACCACGCGACCCTGTCGATTGAATTCTCGAGTGAAGTTCACAATTTCTTAACGTTTCACATTCTTTTTGCAGCAAGCGGAAATGAAAATCGCCTCATCGCAGGAGTCGTCGGTTAGGCCGGCCGGCCCGTGGGACAACGCCTTCAACAGGGCGTTGAACAAGGTCAAGAAGGTTGACGACGTGACGGCGAAGCCATCGTCAGCCGGCCGTGTGGTCGGCTTTGGTGCGGACCTAAATTGGTCCGAATATTATGGAAAATCGGCGGAGCAGTCCGGTTCGAGGGGGCGCAAGGCGAGAAGGGCCGAAGAAGATGCCGCTTATGTTCGTGGACTGGAGGAGAAGGTGAACATGCTTCCGCAGCTTGTCCAGGACGAAGTGGCGAAGACGATGAACGCTCTCCTTCCAGATATGATGCAGTCGATCGCGAATTGGCAAGCGCGTGGTGGACAAGGGCCCATACCAATCCCCAGCATGGTCGGCAGCAACTTCGGGCCCCGCGGCGCCTGCAGTCCCGACTCCGGCCATAGTTGTGGCTCCCGCACCGACTCCCGGCGTATTGGTGACTCCGGCCGCCAACACCGCGGCGGCGACGCTGGACGTGATGGTAACTCCTCCGGCCACGATCGAGCAACCGGGGCATAACAATAATGCACCCGGCGACAGCACAAATAGGGCGACCGACGCCATGGGAGGCAGCGCGCCCTCCGTCTCTTGCATGCCCGCCGTCATCGGCGGGGTCTCTTCACTAGCCGACCTCGACGCCCTCAAGGTAACTATAAGTGTCTGCAACTCAAACGAGGACTTCATCTCCTTGCCTTTTTTAGTGGAATCTCTCTGATGCCGTACATGCATATATATATATATATATATATATATATATATATATATATATATATATATATATATATATATCTTTCGCAGGAAGACACTCCATGCATTCTATTACAAGTCGTGGACGGCGAGTTGAAGGATGTTGCCAAAGGTAAAATCATTCAACCACAAAATCGAATCATGCACAATATGCCGATGGCACCGGAGATGCATAGGGTTCAAATCTCTCTCGTGATTTCGGGCTACGAGAGAGTTGAACCTCCCATTCAACCCCCCGGATACGATGAGGACGAGCCGGCAGTCCTCAGTGACTGTTTCAACCAAATATGCCTATGGCCGAAGAGCCAAATGCGTTTAATGACGGGGGAAAGGGGCACCACACCTAGGACAACACCGCTAGTCATCGTGTCGGCGCCACATGATCCCATCGGAGCACAACAAGAAGACGATGATCTTGATGATGATATCAGCGCCGACCAGTTCATCAATACTTTGTATGATGCTGATGACTTATTCATGCCTCCTGCTGAAGGAGCCTATCAGCATGACGAGGAAGCTCGAGGTCCAGCTGATCCTGCGGCGAAGCCTGCTTGCTCCACGCGTCTCTTCGCTGCTTCTCAGGACATGTCTCCAGCAGCTTGCGCCTTCACCGAGCCTCAAGCAGATGCCACAAGATCTATTCTCAGCCCGTCCACACTCCATAAGGCGGCCACTGAGCAGATAAAGGCCGGTGACTGCTCAAAATCAGAAAAGAAGAAGGGACGGAAAAGAAAGAAGAGCATCACTTCTAGTAGCCAACCTTCGATGCCGATCCGGGCTCAGGACGGGCCACCAAGACCCAAGGATCTCTCGTTTGAAATCCATGTGGCTGGTAGGGCGATGGTACCTAAGGACATGCTGGACCTTGCAACTTCGGATATGCAGAGTGTGCATCATAGTATTATGGCATTAGAGAAGATTCTTCTTCGAGAAGAGAATCCCTCGTACCGGTTTTCATGGCCAAGGTGCCAATCAACATGGGCTTCATCAAAACTATCCCCGCGGATATGATAATCCTACGGTTTTCGGAGATCTTCAATTTGTACCATCTCAAGCGGCTAGACCATAGCCTTATCCGTCTGTTCTCGCTTAGCCTTTCTATGAGTATCAGGCGAGACAAGACCCCGAGCGTCGCGATATTGGACCCCTTCTACATGCGTGAAAGCATCTTGATGGACGACGGGGACGCGGCTCTCGCGGCGGGGTACATCACAGACTTCATGCTACGGAACGCCGACAAAGATTCATTTCTTATGACCTACTCTCCCAAGTAAGTCATTCGCTCGCCTCCGTAGCGTATATGCTTTCTTATCTTTCCATTGTCCTCTTCCAACATTCCTTTTGGATTGTTTTAATTATGCAGTGAGGATCAAGACTGCGTGCTCATCTGCTTTTCACCGCAACACTCGCATGCCGTGTATTTAGACTCGGGGAGTGTGAAGAAGAAAGATTACAAGTATATCATGAGAGTTTTGGATGATGCTCTCGTCGGCTACATAAAAGCCGGAGGCAAGATCATGAAGCAGAAGTTCAGGAAAAATCAGCCTGGCGTGAACGTGTTCAACCACGTAACGCAGTTCCCGTGCGTCAAGCAGCCGACTGGCAGTGTGAGGGATGCGTACTACGCCCTTCATCACATGAGGGCGATTGTACAGGAACAACGCAACCTTACGCTGCCAAGTCATCTCAGAGCGTGGGCCGAAAGGAAGGCGGAAATCGCCGATGCAAATCTGAAGGAGGAGTTCTTTCACATCCAAGCGCAGATGGCGACTATCATCCGTCATGAAGTACAAATGAGGGGGTCGATCTTCCACTCGAACATTGCACCATCCAATGGGGAGATAGAAGTCCGCCTGAAGGCCCTGCGTGACACAAGGCCTTTCATGACGAAAGAAGGATGCCGCCCATTCCCCGAGCCGAGTCAAAACAATTGAATGTACTCTTTGTGTAATTTGGATGTACTCTTTGTGTAGTAGATGGTACGTAGTGTCAAATACTCTTGGTGCTCTTTGGATGTAATTTGGATGTACTCTTTCACCATTCATCGACTTGCTTTAAGTTGTTGATAAGAATAGATGCTAGATTGCTTTGTTCTTCTTTGGTATGATTCATATGGATGTGACCTCTAAAGCTTTGTTTTGTGCAGGTTGAAGAGCAAACAAGTAGTGATGACGAAAGTAGCTTTCGGTTTTCAATAATTGTTGGACTCATTGTAATTTTGTGATGGAATGTAATCTTGTGAATCTTGTTGACCTCTAAACCTTTGTAATAAAAATTATATTGCAATTCTTTTGTATCAATAATTGTTGGCCTCATTGTTATATTGTATTTTGCATTTCTGTAATATAATAAAAATATCTGTAATGCTTTTATTCTTTTATGTAATTCTTTTTTTTGTTTTCTGTAATTATTTAGTGGCGCATCTTTTTAGGATTTAGTGGCGCACTGTGAATGCGCCACCCCTAAGGCCCTTAGGCGTGGCGCATACCATAATGCGCCACCCCTAAGAGCTTAGAGGTGGCGCATTCTGAGATGCGCCACGCCTAAGGGCCTTAGGGGTGGCGCATCCAGAATGCGCCACCTCTAAGCCCTTATTAGTGGCTTGTAGTTAGTGGCGCACTGTGAATGCGCCACTAAACTCAAAAGCAGTGCGCCATCATAAGGGTATTCCCTAGTAGTGGATCTCCATCCATCGCGGCCAGAAGGCATGGATCCAGCAACACTGACATAAGAGAGACAAAAAGTAAAAAAACCACGAGCAACACTGACATCATGATCTATCGTCTCACACTCAGTTCACACAAAAAACAAAATGAAGTGGATCATTGTTCACTCAGTTCACACTGACGGCGTCGTTCGAGTAGACGGACTCTTCTTCGTCAGGTCCCATGAACGGCAACCTTGACTACTGGCTGCATCGGCGAGAGGGCGGTGACTCCCAGCTGAGATGGAACCAGAGGATGGACATCGCCATCGGCATGGCCCAAGGGCTCTACCACTTGCTCTCTCTCGTCATATCACATACTCACAGGAAGAAAAAATGTTCCCCCTAATTCCCAAATCGTATCAGGTCTCGCCGGCGGAAAAACACATCAGAGACAAAAATCACCGCGCCGATTCTCGTGGATTAGGTATCTACCATCCTGCTACGAACACAAATCCTTCCGTTTCCGTGGATTAGGGATCGGGGGAATCGCGGATAGGTGGCGCGCGCTCCCAATTTCTCGGCGGAATCGGGCGAATCGGAGGATGAAGACGGGGAATACTTACCTGCTCCGCGGTGGGTGATGGTCCTGCGCTCGCCATGGCGTGGGCGATCATCTCGTCGCCGGCGGCTTGCGCCGCAGCCATCTTCGATGCCAGCCCCCCCGTGGTTGCCTGTGTGTGATTAGCTCGATTTTGAACAGTACATTGATGTTGTCCTTTTGTGGAGAGAAACCCAAAAAAAAACTAGGCACATTTTGGGTAGATGGGGAAATAAGTTGTAGTTGTGTTGGAGATATTTTAATACATTTCTCTTGTTATTTATCGCAACCGGGACATTTTCGAAAAAAAAATACAATTGTAGTTGTGCCCCTCGTTATGAGAAATGCAACTGGGACATTCTTAAAAAAAGCCCCAGTTGCGTTTGCTATATCTGGGTTGCAGTTGCGCCCTTGTTATGAGGAATGTAACTGGGACATTCCGGAAAAAAAATCCTAGTTTCGTTTGGTGTATCCGCATTGCAGTTGCGCCCTCCTTATGAGGGATGCAACTGGGGCATTCCGGAAAAAAAAGCCCCAGTTTGCATTTGGTATATTTGGGTTGCAGTTGCACCCTCGTTATGATGAATGCAACTGGGAAATTCTGGAAAAAAAATCCTAGTTGCGTTTGGTATATCCGGGTTGCAGTTGCACCCTCCTTATGAGGGATGCAACTGGGGCATTCCGGAAAAAAAGCCCCAGTTTGCGTTTGGTATATTCGGGTTGCAGTTGCGCCCTCGTTATGATGGATGCAACTGGGGCATTCCGGAAAAAAAAACCCCAGTTGCGTTTGGTATATCCGGGTTGCAGTTGCGCCGTCGTTATGATGAATGCAACTGGGACATTCCAGAAAAAAAAAGAGTCCCAGCTGCGTTTGGTATATCTAGGTTGCAGTTGCGCCCTTGTTGTGAGGAATGCAACTGGGACATTCCGGAAAAAAAGTTCCAATTGCGTTTGGTATATCCGGGTTGCAGTTGCACCCTGATGGATGCAACTGGGACATTCCAGAAGAAAAAAAGTCAACGTCCCGGTTGCGTTTGGTGTATCCGGGTTGCAGTTGCGCCCTCGTTATGAGGGATGCAACTAGGACATTCCGGAAAAAAAATCCTAGTTGCATTTGGTGTATCCGGGTTGCAGTTGCGCCCTCGTTATGAGAAATGCAACTTGGAAATTCCGGAAAAAATCCCCAGTTGCGTTGGCTATATCTGGGTTGCAGTTGCACCCTCATTATGAGAAATGCAACTAGGACATTCCGGAAAAAAATCCTAGTTGCGTTTGGTGTATCCGGGTTGCAGTTGCGCCATCGTTATGTGGGATGCGACTGGGACATTCCGGAAAAAAAATAGGACATTCCGGAAAAAAAAGACCCAGTTGGGTTTGCTATATCTGGGTTGCAGTTGCGCCCTCGTTATGAGGAATGCCACTGGGACATTTCGGGGAAAAAGCCCCAGTTGTGTTTGGTATATCTGGGTTGCAGCTGCGCCCTCGTTATGATGGGTGCAACTGGGACATTCCGGAAAAAAAATAGGACATTCCGGAAAAAAAATCCTAGTTGTATTTGGTGTATCCGGGTTGCAGTTGCGCCCTCGTTATGAGGAATGCAACTGGGACATTCCGGAAAAAAATCCTCGGTTGCGTTTGGTGTACCCGGATTGCAGTTGCGCCCTCGTTATGATGGATGCAACTGGGACATTCCAGAAAAAAAGTCCCGTTTGCGTTTGGTGTATCCGGGTTGCGGTTGCGCCCTCGTTATGAGGGATGCAACTAGGACATTCCGGAAAAAATAGGACATTCCGGAATAAAAGCCCCCAGTTGCGTTTGGTATATCTGGGTTGCAGCTGCGCCCTCGTTATGATGGATGCAACTGGGACATTCCGGGAAAAAAAGGTCCCGGTTGCGTTTGGTGTATCCGGGTTGCAATTGCGCCCTCGTTATGATGGATGCAACTGGGACATTCCGGAAAAAAAGTCCCGGTTGCGTTTGGTATATCTGGTTTGCAGTTGCGCCCTCGTTATGAGAAATGCAACTGGGACATTCCGGAAGAAAAAGTCCCGGTTGCAGTTGCGCCCTCGTTGTGAGGAATGCAACTGGGACATTCCACAAAAAAAGACCCAGTTACGTTTGGTGTATCCGGGTTGCAGTTGCGCCCTCGTTATGATGGATGCAACTGGGACATTCCGGAAAAAAATCCTAGTGGTGGTTGGTGTATCCGGGTTGCAGTTGCGCCTTCGTTGTGAGGAATGCAACTGGGACATTTCGGAAAAAAAAGTCCCAGTTGCGATTGGTGTATCCGGGTTGCAGTTGCGACCTCGTTGTGAGGAATGGAACTGGAACATTCCGGAAAAAAAAAGTCCAGTTGCGTTTGGTATATCAGGGTTGCGATTCACTAGTAGAAAATGGGGCAACCGTCTACACCTTTAGTACCGGTTCCCTTACGAACCGGTACTAAAGGGGTCTTTCGTACCGGTTTGGGTGTCCAGGCGGGCGAAGAGCTTTCGTACCGGTTCGTGAGGGGCTTTCGTACCGGTTCGTGTTACGAACCGGTACTAAAAGGTTGGCGTCAGCCAGAAAACCTTTAGTACCGGTTCGTGACACGAACCGGTACTAAAGGTTTTCCTTTCGTACCGGTTCGTGTTACGAACCGGTACTAAAGGGTTGTGTCGGCCGTTGCAGGTGCTGGCAGTTTAATTAAGTCACTGTACGTGTGTGATCAGCGGGCAGGTAATCACAAATTTTAGTACCGGGCGCCATCCCCTTGACGTGGACGATATCGTCGCTAAACAACTTCAACGGGGCTAACGATTGTTTCGCCTATTCGCCGAGCCGGGGAACGTTTTTCACTTTTTTTACTGATCTCCTTTTGTCAGCTGGACCATCTCTTTCAAAGTACGAGGGTTTCAAACGAAAACACATGTGTTTCAAAGACATTTAATTTTTCTAAACTTATTTCAACTCAAGACTTTTTTTCCATCCAACATGCAGCATTCAAAGCCACATACTAAAATTTCAACCCTTTCTGACTTCATTTGCTATTTTTCGTGCATTTAATGATTTATTTTGAGCTAAATGACCCTGTATTGGAAAGCACTACAACTGAACTCAGAAATAGTTGAAACTTTGCATGGTATCATCATTTGACCCACATAGCATGTGTGCAAAAGTTGAGAGGAGTACGGCAAAAACTGGATGCACTTCGTGTACAAACTGGACCATCTCTTTCAAAGTACGAGGGTTTCAGACGAAAACACATGTGTTTCAAAGGCATTTCATTTTTCCAAACTTATTTCAACTCAAGACTTTTTTTGCATCCAACATGCAACATTCAAATCCACATACTAAAATTTCAACCCTTTCTCACTTCATTTGATATTTTTCATGCATTTAATGATTTATTTTGAGCTAAATGACCCTGTAATTGGAAAGCACTACAACTGAACTCAGAAAAGGTTGAAACTTGGCATTGTATCATCATTTGACCCACATAGCATGTGTGCAAAAGTTGAGAGGATTACGGCAAAAACTGGATGCACTTCGTGTACAAACTGGACCATCTCTTTCAAAGTACGAGGATTTCAGACGAAAACACATGTGTTTCAAAGAAATTTCATTATTCTAAATTTATTTCAACTCAATAATTTTTTTTCATACAACATGCAGCATTCAAAGCCACATACTAAAATTTTAACCCTTTCTGACTTCATTTGATATTTTTCATGCATTTAATGATTTATTTTGAGCTAAATGACCCTGTAATTGGAAAGCACTACAACTGAACTCAGAAAAGGTTGAAACTTGGCATTGTATCATCATTTGACCCACATAGCATGTGTGCAAAAGTTGAGAGGATTACGGCAAAAACTGGATGCACTTCGTGTACAAACTGAACCATCTCTTTCAAAGTACGAGGATTTCAGACGAAAACACATGTGTTTCAAAGAAATTTCATTATTCTAAATTTATTTCAACTCAATAATTTTTTTGCATACAACATGCAGCATTCAAAGCCACATACTAAAATTTTAACCCTTTCTGACTTCATTTGCTATTTGTTATGCATTTAATGATTTATTTTGAGCTAAATGACCCTGTAATTGGAAAGCACTACAACTGAACTCAGAAACGGTTGAAACTTGGCATGGTATCATCATTTGACCCACATAGCATGTGTGCAAAAGTTGAAAGGATTACGGCAAAAACTGGATGCACTTCGTGTACAAACTGGACCATCTCTTTCAAAGTACGAGGGTTTCAAACGAAAACACATGTGTTTCAAAAGCATTTCATTTTTCCAAACTTATTTAAACTCAAGAATTTTTTTGCATCCAACATGCAACATTCAAATCCACATACTAAAATTTTAACCCTTTCTCTCTTCATTTGATATTTTTCATGCATTTAATGATTTATTTTGAGCTAAAAGGACCTTTAGTCCCGGGCGATCAGCCAGAAAACTTTATATATTTAGGAAATTTAGAATTTTATATATTTAATTTTTTTCAAAATTGAAATTATTAATTGCATCTGCATAAAGATTACTATTACCTTTAGCAAATTATAAGATTTTCAAATTTTCAGGTTGTAGGTTTGGCAAAAAAATATTAAAAAATAATTAAAAATAATACAAATTTAAAAAATTAATTTTATCTATTTATTCAACATTATTATTACATCATTAATTTTTTATTAAAAGAATTATCTGGAATTTAAACAATAAAGAAATGTGACATCGACCAACATGTTAATAGGATTGATATGATACTAGTAACAACAACATGCGTGTGAAGCACTTGGAAGTGGGAGGGAAAAGAACTCGAAAGTTAAGCGTGCTAGTGTTGGAGTAGTGTAAGGATGGGTGACCGACTGGGAAGTTTGACCACAGGTAAGTAATTTGACTAGAGATTAAGTGTAGTTAGACACTAATGGAAATACTAGATATTCTAAAAAAAAGAGGGAGTGAAAAATAATTAGAAAAAAATGAATAATTTTTTTTAACGAAATAACCTTTAGTACCGGTTCGTGTTACGAACCGGTACCAAAGGTCTCCAGCCCCGCGGGCTTCTCCGTGACCACGTGGAGACACCTTTAGTACCGGTTCGTAAGGAACCGGTACGAAAGGGTGGAGGATTTTAGTACCGGATCTTTAGTACCGGTTCCAAAACCGGTACTAAAGGCCCTTTGGAACCGGTACTAAAGGGGGGTTTCTCTACTAATGATTGCGCCCTCCTTGTGAGGAATATAACTAAGACTTAAAAAAAATCTTTATCCCCATATAAAAATGGCCTAAGTTGGTGCTTATTACATAATTTTTTTGAAAGTAAGATATATTTTATTCTAAAAAAATAAAATTTAAAAATATCCGGCTAAAAATTTGCTATCTACTCCCTTCGTTCCAAAATAACTGACTTGGCCTTAGTACAACTTTGTACTAAACCTAGTACAAAGTTGAGACAGTTATTTTGGAACGGATGGAGGTGTCGCTGAGGCAAGAACACACAAAAACAAACGGGCAGGTAGTGATAGATCATTTTATAACTAGATAAAAACACGGTTTTTTCTGACATCTTAAAAACCGCAGAGTGCTTGGTTCCCCAGGTGTAGCTAACAAGAAAAATGTCTAGATTTATTATCCACTACACTAGACCCAAAAATATGGCCTTGACTTTCATATCTTGCACACCACCATCTTCAGTGTTATGTGTGGCTGGGATGTAGTCTTGAAAAAGAAAATAATGTGCTTGTTGGCTTCAAGCGAACCCCTTGCAACAAACTTGCTCCAGCTGTTCTTGGAGAGGACGATGCGTCCATCGCTGCTCGTGTTGTATGAAACTACAGTCTTTGCAAAGCCGCTGTTGAGGCGGACGCCAAGCATGCTTTGTTTTTGGATAGTAAGTCTTGCAGCAAACCTGGATGGTATTTTCTGCGAAAAAAGTGAAAACAAGTAAGAAAATTGTTCTTTAGCTCTTTGCTTACAATGAATTCAAAAAAATACCTATTAAAATGAACAAGTTGTGCGCAAAAAAATAGAAAAAAATAGAGAAAAACAAAAAATATTACTATACCATGATTCCAGCTCCAATATTGGTGGCTGTGAGGCGATGCACAATGGTAGTATTTATTGGGGTGAGCTTCTCGAACACCTCATTGTTGAACTCCATGCTCAATGTGTGAATCTTATGTTTTTCATGAGTGCTCATACATACACGTTTTGTGCGCTCGATGACAACTGGTGTGTCGTCAACCTCCTGATCTTCTAAAACTTCTAGAACATTCATCTCTTCAGCGACAGGATCTTTCGAAAAAGCCTTGTGAAAACATGGCTAAAAATGCTTTTCGTGGGCGGCTGCTCATGTCAAAAGTCACGAAGCTGGCACCGCCCATTCTTTTGTCCAAGCTAAACTTCTTCCAACCACTCCCTGATATTGTTGTCTTGTTTACATCTTTCAATATATCAACAGAATACATGCAGCCCCCGCACTCAAAAAGCATTGAATCCCCAGTGGTATTGTTGATAAAAACCCTTGCATTGCATGGCACAATCTGTTAAAAAAACACAGATTAGTTCCAACATATCGGCTAAAAAAGATCTCAATGAAGTTGCTCTATAAAAAGTGTGAATGTTCCAACCACATGAACGAAGATATTAGTTCTCAGCTGTGAAAAGTACAAAAATGGAGATACTAGTTTTGATGGAACACATGTTACAACCGCACAAACGGAGATACTAGTTTTTTGTGTGTATGTGAAAAGTACAAAAAACTACATACCACATGTGGATGCTGAGTTTATCCGGCTTGCCCCCAGACAAAAGCCGCCACAAAGTGGACATGAGACCTGCTAAAAAATAATTATGAACATCTGTGCCAATCCTCTAAAAACATTATCATGAAACCTTTCCCAGTAAGAAAAGAAAACAACGCTGATCAGTACATCTCTTAGCTATCCTGAAAAATTACACACACAACAAAAATTCTCTAAAAAAACAAAAATAAAGGTCTATTTCTATGATGAAAAAAGATATCAAACTGACGACGATTAACATACAAAAACTTTACAAGACGTCGCAGCCTAAGTATGATAACCCTGTATAATTAATAGACTTAAATTATTTCAATGATATCATGAACAGAAAAAAACACCTTGCTAGAATTACTAGAACATGTTATATTTTCGGCTAGAACAGGAACAAAAACTGTTATGCTTAAACAAGACAAGAAAAATCTTTCACACCCTCTTTTCACATGTGTTCTCTGGAAAAACATTACATTCTATTTGCTAGAACTGATTCTATTTCTCAGCCTGTATGAAGGACGAAAATTCATCTAAAAAATCTGCTCTACAAAATAACAAAGCCTAGACAACAAAACAAATCCTACAAGAATTTTTTTTGTCAGGTTATTCAGATTGTGCATCAATTATTGGTCAAAAAAAACTACATGCCCCCATCTTTCAACTCCCCACTTGAGTATGCAATGGAAAAAAAACATAAAAAATGCCAATTTTTCTCTTATATTATGTTGATCCTTTCTCTGGAACCTATTTTAAGCAGCACATTAGATAGATCTAGACAAAAGGTTTTGAGCTCACAAGGCGTCGAAAACATCAGTGGAAGTTAGGGGGGGGGGGGGGTAAAAAGAAGAAAAATCTGGGTTCCTAAATCTACCGCATTCCTCCCAAGATTTTGAGCCCCAGACTATCACTTGTTTTCTCTCTAAAAAATCTTACACACTACAAAACTGGTTCCCTTATTTTAGCCTGAAAAGAGTGCTACTCGGCCTGGATCAGCTCTACAAACGAATTATCGATTAGTGAGCATTACACTCCTCCTTTTACCACTTATTGTTGCCTATTTTCACACAAAAAACACATGGACTACTGTCAAAGATACACAATCCCCATTGGAACCCTAGATGCGTAGGGACATGCAGAGAACACACGGTGTGGACTGCTGCGCGAAACAAAGAGCTAACCTTGCCGTTGATACCGTCCCTATCAGACAAAGAACTCGCCGGAAACGCCAGGGGGGAGGGAGATCGCCGGAGATGTGCCGCCGCTGGCCGCTCATCTACAAGGGGGAGGGGGGTCGCCTCGAATGAATATGTACAGACTGCGAGAAACCGTCAAGAGCGGCCCGAACCCAAACAAAAAAAAACAAACATGGCCAGTCAGGCGTAGGCAGACCCATCTACAAGGCAAACACACCCCCGCGCGAATCTAAAAGCACAGACAAAAATCAATGGCGGATCAGTCAGAGTTTTAGCAAAACCCTAGTACTTATTATTACACTACGATCACCGTATTGATCACTTCATTGGTACATACGTGCTCACCTCACATCATACCGCATCTCATCACCATGGCTTACTGTGTTTGACTGAAAGCGATGGATGGAATCGGCTCTAACGGAGGTAGCCGACGGGCCGCTGGCGGTTGGCGGTGAGTGGCACGCCGCAGAGGCACTTGTTGTGGAGGTAGCTGTAGCGGTCGAACCTCGACCTGGACATGTTGCCGCCGGCGGGCACGGCGCCGCACAGCCTGTTGAAGCTAACGTTAAATTGCTGGAGGCCGGTCAGGGTGCCACCTGCGTCGGGATGGCACCACGGATGCCATTGTGGCTGATGTCGGCCTAGGTGAGCTGCTCCGGAAACTCCATGGAGGAGAAGTCGAAGTTGAGGGCGTTGCGTGACACGTCGAGGTGCTGGAGGGCCTTGTCGGCGCCGAAGAGGCAGGCGGCATCGTCGGAGAGGGCGTTGCTGGAGAGGTCCTCGTAGGAGAAGTTGACGCCTACAAACTCGGCCGGGATGACGCTGGAGAGGTTGTTGTGTGAGAGATTGAGGTAGGCGCCATCGGGGGACTTATTAGAGAGGAGGAGCAACAGGATGGCGCAGGACAGGCGGTTGCGTCGGAGGTTGATGCTGGAGAGGTTCATCCTTTTGGGCTTGTGGCACTGGTCGTCCGCCGCCGTAGAAACAAGGAGGAGGAAGGAAGGAGAAGAGGAGTGGCAAGGCGGCCATCTTCTTCTTCAGTTAGGTACTCAGGTCAAGTGAGCTCTCTTGCTGTGTGTGGTGGTGTCGGCTTTCCCCTGATGAGTGAGGCTGCATGTTTCTGGGTATTAGTGTACTTATAGTATGGTAAAAGTGCGTTGGCGACAAAGTGAGAACTGGACGTAGCTAGATGCGATGGAAGAAGCAGTCCCTGATATACCATGTAAAAAGGAGGATCAAGCGTATACAACTTGCAGGGACATGTGCGGGCTTGATGTTTCCCCATGGTGTCCAAACGCGAGGAACAACCTCAATGACATTCTCATCGCGGTGAGGTGAGCTCTGGGCTGCCCTTTTTCATTTTCCTAGTCAAAATTATGCACGGGTCTTTTTTCTTAGAATTGCAATCTCTGCAAATTACAAGTTGATAGAACATAAATTTCAAAAAAAAAAAGTCGATAGAACATAATGTATCAAGGACAGACAGAAATGATTCATTAGCTCTATATAGGCACCTGATTTTATAATTCTCTCCTCTTACATATAATTGTCATAAATGACGTAGAATTTTATGTCTGGTATTACATATAGATTTCATAAATTCTAGACAAGTAGTACTTATTACATATATATGTCACATAGTATTACTAGTCATCATCCAACTCAAAAGGCTCTATTGGGTACATTGTGTTCTTCAATATCCCGCATAACCAGTCGGGCTATTTGTCCCCTTGCTCGCGCTCCAAACTGTAGTAGCCTCCCTCCCCGCGCTGGACTCCCCACGAGTTCTTCAGAATCCAATACTTCGAAGTATTGATCCTTCCGCTGTATGGATCAAACACGCGCATCGTCCCATATCCTACCACGAGAACTTGGTGGTCAGGGTTTCTCCCGCAGGGCCCTCTAAAAACTTGTCCTGCTATGTAATTTTTTGCCCAACTTCTAGTATCAGACGGCCACCACCACAGGCTGCCCTGGAACAGCCTGCAGAAGGGCCGTTTCTAGAATCAGCCTAGGGCTCTAATTTGTGATTGCAAGGCAGTATGGTGGTATAGACATGACCTCCCGCTTGGTAAAGGGAGTGGCCACGTAGACGGGACAGATGAAGGGTACATGTATTTGTTTTTATCCAATATTTCAGATATAGTGAAGCTAGATAAAGACTAAAGAGAGAAGCAAATTTGAGAACATATCACACTCGCTTTGCAACTTAAGACAATTGGAGTATATATAGGGGACTTCTATGCATCTCTTGTATTTGTTAGCTCTTTCTAGAATAAATAAATACACTATGAGCATGAGATATGCGTTGAGCAGGTCATTCAAAATTTGTCTATCATGTCTTATTAACCAGATGTGATTGGATCGGAGTACAAAATCGTGTGACCATCATATATGTCCATGCCTAGTTTATGATCTTGTGCCAAAATAAATGAAGGGAAATATTGTGTTTTTTTGTTTGATTTTTGAAAAGGAGGTTGAAACCCTCGGCCTCTTCATCCAATCATCTTTGTTTTATTATTTAACAAATGCTGACAAAACAAATACATAGGTCAATCGAAAACCACCTTCATGACGATCTCCGCTAACCCTATAAGTTTGACGATGTGAGCTGACCTCACATCAACCCACAACATGTAATTAGCTGGCCTCACCAAGAAAACCAAGGGCTAGCCGAGAGCATCAACCGGTTTATCAGGCCATTCGCATGCACCACATGCGCACACTTTAAATTTGCAGCCATCATTTTCTGGTGTTCCACCTTAAGGATGGATCAACACATTCACCATGCCGGGTTTTCTGCCGTGGACTTCATCATGACACCAGAGAACGTCATCATCTACATGTGTTAAACAAAATTGTTTGAGTACAGGATCAATTTTCTTACCAAGTAAACGTAATACAACACTAGCACAGAACATCTACAACATTTTAATACATCAACCATGTTACAGAACCACTGTTGGCCCTGTCTCGACGTCGAGTGCTTTCCGACGACAGTGATGATCAACGACAGCGATGATCTTGTACATTGTCAGGCACTAGCTTCCGGCAAGATTTAATTCCAACAACCACCAGCTCTGGGTGTCGACCTTAACACCATCCCATCAATCAGGTATGTTTCATGAGACAAAGCAATTCTCAGTTCAAAGCATTCCATCTGCTGCTGACCCAGCCAACAGGATTTTTGCAACGTTTGCCCTGCAGTTCCGCCCGCTCCCATCAATGAATGACCAGCCGTCCAAGGCAATTGCAGATGGATGGAGTTGCGACGACGGCCTCTTCGAGACACACGGCGACCTCCGTATCTACTTGAGCTCTCCTGCTGTGTGTGGCTGTCAGCGCGCTACAACCACGAGCAAGTTTGAGCCAGTCGGCGTGCACGGCCTGTTGGATCTTCTAGTCCCCCTTCATTAGATCCAGCAGACAAACCCGACAAAGATTGCGGTAAATTTGATCCACGGTTGCAGCAAAAAAACTTTGTGTATTTTTTTCTTAATTTTTTAGCACCAATGTAGCTAGAATCATAATATCGCTCTTGCAGATCACATTTTGTCACCGGCCGGTGGCAGTAAATTTGATCAATGATGGTAGATTTTTGCTACCGATTGCAAAAAATAATGCATCCCGTCATTACTGATCACACTTCATTATGTTTTGTTGCAGCGAATATAAAGGGTTAGTGGTAACCTTTTCTGTTACCAGTTGCAAAAAAAAGACATAGCATTGTTGTCGGCGGTCACACTCTCTCAAATGGATGTATATATCACTAGAATAAATATAGATACATCTGTTTGAGAGACAAGTAATATGGATGGATATATTAGTATTTTTGTGTTACACTCACAAATGGATATATTCAGCACTAAAATACACGGAAATGCATATGTACCAGCACTAGTGGGTACCGGTCATATCTCTACTGTTCGTTGCCGTATCAAGATTCGTGCGTAGAGAGCTGATTAGTCCCACCATTAAAATCGCTCGCCATAGTAAAAAAACCTAATCGACTCTCCTTTTTCCCCATCCCCGCAGGAAACTGCGTCGGCGCCTGTCTGCCTCGCTCGTGGCGCCCCCTCTCTTCCCCATCCCCCGCCAGAATCTCCGCCGATGATCGTCGCTCGCGTCACCCCCTCTCTGGAAACCCGCTCCTTTCTCACCCATCGGCCTCCTTTGATTCCCCCACCACCAGTGTGTGGGCTTGATCTTGTGTTAGCTATATATAGATTGAGATCAATTCTAACTACCAGAATCATACCGGTACAACAAACAAAATTCACTCTCACGGGCCCGCTACCTATGTCAGCCATGGATAGATTGAGATCATTATATATAGATTGAGATCATGTATGGCAGCCAAAGCCCAGACATAGACTATGTCGATCTAAAGACGGCGGCAATGGCTGAGGTTGAGAGAAAAATTAAGGATGGACCAATTGTAAAGCCCAAAGTTCTTGAATGGGCCAAAGACGACGGATGGACCAATTGTGAAGCCCAAAGTTCTCGAATGGGCCAAATAAGGACTTTTCTTCAATGGTTCATCATCATGTACTAATTTTAGTGGGCCAAATAACTATGTTTATGCCTGACAAGACTGAGGCATGGCTTAGTAAGTTCCCAAAGGATTACCCACACCATTTCTAATCAAAACTCCTAGATCTAGACAAGTCAATATTAATTAGTTCCAATTGATTTTGTTATAGGTTTCTTTAACTCTAATTTCAAAATAGTCACAACATGTTTCTTAACATGGGTCTAAGCCCAGATATAAATAAACCAAAGGGCTCTCACTAATTCCAAGAAGAATGCAAGGGAATCTTAGAATGGACGGTGTCGCACTCGCACACTTCGCTGCACAAACCGCAACACCAATAATTGACGACCCCTTATGAATCAACCTATGCTTGAGTTGGTCAGAGGGACAGTGGTATCATTAGCCCACCAGAGTTCAAATTTCATATTGGTGCTCGCATTTTTCTGAATTTATTTCAAGCCTTTCGGCAATGTGCTTTCAGTGGGAGGAGGTGTCTCCGTCAAATACAATGTGGTGACTTCGTTAATTTCAAAATGATGTGTCAGCTTGCTCAGTATTACAAAGATGCTCATAGGGATAGGGTGTGCGTGTGTGCGTTTATTGGGATAAGTATATGCTCATGTATGTGAGCGTCTGCGTTGTACTGTATTTTCAAAAATAATTGACTATCCCTTCTTTTTTTCCGGGGAATTGACTACCCCTTCGGGAGATAGAACCAGAGCGCCTTGATGTTCTGGGCTTTCGACCACATATCAAAAAAGTGCGTGGTGATGGGATCGCAACAAGGAAAAACAAAAAATTTCCTACGGATTGCAACAAAACTGCCAAGATCATATCTAGGAGATAACTTGTAACGGTTTGGGAAGGACTCACCCTCGAAGACCGAAAGTGTTCAACGAGAACAATTCTCGTGGGTGATGTAGACGTTCACTTGCCGATCTCAAGATCGTGATGAAGAACGTTGCAAGAGGCAACGCTTCCGTAGTCGGTCACACGTACAGCTTGATGACGACTTCCGTCCCTTGCTCCAGTTGGGCAGCGGAAGTAGTGGATCCTCGGGAACTCCAACAGCACTACGACATGGTGGTGGTGGTGGAGAGAAAAACTCAGCAGGGATTCGCCTAAGCACGTGCTCGAGTAGAGGACAAGCAAGGAGAGGAAGATGTCAACCAAAGGACATGCGAGAAGGAGAGGGAATGAGCTAGTGGAGAGGAGGTCTCCACCTCCTCCTTTTATAGGAGAGGGGGCAGCCCCAAGGGAGGAATGACGCCCCATTACTCCCCTCTTCATGGGAGAGGTAACTCCCTCTTAAACTCATTTAATACCTCCTCTTAATTTGGTAAAAACTTCCACTCATAAATCCCAAGAGTTTATCTCCCATAAATGAATAAAACATTTTTAATTCTTTTATTTGAGATTTAATATTTGTTAATTCTTGTAATCAACAAACATTAACATTTAACCCCCTGAACTATTCAGATATCCTGAAACAATTTCAGCGTTGTCCAATATTTTCTCCGGCGTTCCGTATCCATTCAAAAAGCGTCAACAAACCTTAAGTGTGTCACCCTATGGTTCGTGAACAAGATAGACATGACCGAGACATTTCTCCGATCAATAATCAACAGCGGGATCTGGAGATCCATAATGACTCCCATCTATTCAACGATGAACTAGTGATCGTGTGAACCTTCAACGTCGTAACCAATTCCTTTTGTCTCGCGATATTTTTACTCGTCCGAGATCTGATCATCGGTATCAACCATACCTTAGTTCGATCTCGTTACCAACAAGTACTCTTTTCTCATTTCGTGATATAACATCCTCATGAGCCAGTCACGTGCTTGCAAGCAATGTCGATGCGATATCACCGAGTGGGCCCAGAGTATATCTCTCCGTCATCAGGATGGACAAATCCCACTCTTGATCCCCGAGCCTCAACTAACACTTTCCGAGTACCCAACTACACCTTTATAGTCACCCTGTCACGGTGTGATGTTTGATGGAATCAAAGTACTCTTCCGATGTTAGTGATTTACGTGATCTCATGGTCTAAGGATTAGAGTTACTTCGTATGAGTTTGATATAACAATATAAACTTGATGACATGATCGTATTGTTATACCTATTATGGGTGTATGTTCATCACATCATTCTTCTAATGATACGACCTTGTTATTAACAACATCCAATGTTCATGATCAGGAAACCTTGATCATCCGTTAATCAACAAGCTAGTATATTGAGAGGCATAACTAGGAACCTATACCTTGTTTATTAAACACACATGTATTAACGTTTCCGATTAATACAATTATAGCATGAGAAATAAACATCTATTATAAATAAGGAATAAGATAATAACCATTTTATTATTGCCTCTCGGGCATATTCCCTTCACGTGGAGCTTCCATGGAGATGAGCCAGGTGATTTTTTTTTGATAAAGGGCTTTATTACTCTAAAGGTTAAAGTAAGTACACCCGGCCTCTGCATAGCTAAGATGCACACAGCCGCAAGTCACCAAAAGGAAACAAAAAAAGAGCGTACGACAAGTTACAAATGAAAGAACTATCGCCACTCAAAGTAGTTATATGCGTAGATCACGCGGCCACCCATGTTGGATAAAAATATCCCTCGCCATCGCTTCCAGTCGTGCACACGCCTCCGTAAAAAGGCCTCGATATTCCACCCGTTGTAAGATTGACCACGAACGGAGAATACCCGTGCATCGATAAAAAACCTGCAAACAAGTGAAATTTTTATCCGAAAAGATCTTGTCATTTCTACATAGCCAAAGCGACCATATTACGGCGAGCGCTTCTACCCTAAGAATGGTTTTAAGCTTATTATCTATCCCGTTAAGCCAATTCCCAAAGATATTAGCAATGAATGTGGGTTGATATAAGTTTGAAGTCATTAGGATAGCTGACCAAATAGAACGTGCAACCTTGCAAGTGAAGAATAGATGTCATGAAACACATTTCTTACTCCATTACCAGTTGCGCTTGACAAGATTATCTTTCGTTATAATGACACCTTTTCGAAGATACCATGCAAAGACTTTAATGACAGAGATTTATAGTAGTTGGTGATATACCTTTTGATCTCCTCCTGACCTTAGATCCGCCCCTCATCTGGTTGGAGACTAAAAATACACTTCTTCCTATGCCTACCATTGGCAAAAAATTGTAAATAACGTGTATTATTGTCTCCCGACAAGATGAAGTCTGCTTTTGATCTTTGGTAATATTGGATATTTGGACCTAGTAATGTGGCTTGTAAGAAACGATACTAGAGATGGGAAGCAAATACTCCTAGAAGATACTCACCCCTTCGTTGAACGTGTTTGGCAGCTGCTGTGGGCGAGTGGATTAATACACACTGTCCACCGGTGACTACACATGGAAGTAAGCCCGGTGAAGCTTTGGCGACCTCCTGGTTGAAAGTGAACAACGATGGGGCAACAGCTAAAGTCTGACGGTGAAGCGGTCGTCTGCAATCGTCATGTCGTGTACGTGGGAGGTTTGCCATTTTTTTTCCTCTGGTCACCGATCCACAAATCATGGAGCAGCCGACTTGCCGGTGAGGAGTTCAATTAGTAATAAAACTGGAAGCTAAAAAGACCATCCTGAATACCGATAACCAGGGTGCAATGATGGCGCCGATGAACAAAGAGCTGGATCAATAGTGGTATGGACCTATCGAGGAGATCAAGATGCTTCTTACCTCGATGGAGGAATTTATGGTTGTTTGGGCTAGACGTTCTGCTAATCGAGAGACACACAATCTATCTAGAGTTGGTTGCTTTAATAAGTTGTGTAAGACATGGTTTTCTATTCTTTTGAAATATTCACAATGTTATTGGGACGGAGGGCCGTTGAATTTTAGGCAATAAAGGCAGCGACTTGGCTCACTTTGTCTTTCTTTACCTAATTCATTTTCCCACTCCACTTGTCTCGAGGTACTTGTCCGTCAGATTTTGCAGGATCGATTGCAATCTAACCTTCGGAATCGCTTAACCATTGTTGCTTCTCAAGAATTGTCTTCTGTGTTCTCTTTGTTGGAGGATTTCACGCCGTTAAAGGATGTTGAGTCGACTTCTCCATAAAGAACGACTGCTCTCTTCTCCCCTCAAGGCCGACATCGACCACCTCTCCTCCACCATTTGGGACACCAACGTCCCCATCAAGGTCAAAATCTTCGGGTGACTGCTGCTCAAGGATCGCATCAACTCCAAGGCCACCTTTTCTCCAAGTCCGTCGCCTCGGATAGTGAGTGCCCTCGCTGCCAGCACCCGTGAGAGGACGCTGACCACATCTTCCTTTGCTGCCTTCATGGGCGCTGATGTGGACTTATTTGGACCTACATTCTCCCTCCTCGCTCTCGGACATCCGGGGTATGTTAGTCCCACATGGTCTCCATCACGATGTATGTCCGGATGTGGCTCTCGCTATCCTATGGAAGCTAAGGGACTCGCTCAACGCGTTCACCTTTTGCTCAGTGTTTCACTCCCCCTATATAACTATTAAGAACATCACAGTAGATTTTTCTCTTTGGTGCTTCAGATTTAGGGACCGCTCGAAAAAGGATGCCGCTATGTCTTCGTGACACTACCTCTCCTCCCGCGTTATCGCCTCTGTGTAACACATTCCTATGCAGGCCATGAGTAATGCATTCAGGTGAGGATCCTCTCCCCCTGGTGATTGTTCAAAAAAATAAAGGAAGCAACATTTACCCTAAAAAAGGTGACACCGCTACTTAAATCAACTAACCATTTCTCTTAAAAATATATTGAATTGTATTGAGCCTATCTTTAATTGTCATAATGTAGATTCTCCACTGCAAACCGGCATGAACCGCTAATAAAAAGAGGCATGACGAGAGAACGTGCATCTTACACTACCCTCACTCAAAATGCTTGCACATGTCACATCAGTCCGAACGCATACATTACTGTTTTTTATAAGGGGAAATGCGTGCATTATTCTAAGCAAAAAATAAACTACCTTACATCGATGAGATTAGCTAAGCCTAACACTCTGTTCAGGAGACGGCATAGCTATGATATAGGATGGACGGCGTACGCCTACGGTCCTGGCTACAACAGCGATATGTGCAGAGCGTCCAAAGATCGCATGGAAACTTTCATGGAGTCGTTGTGGTCGGCCTCTTGGCTTGCAGTTCCACCATAAGTCCGGGAATCTATACATAGCCGACGCGTAGAAGGGGCTCATGGTGGTTGGGCCTGGTGGCAGGGAGGCCAAGGTATTGGCCAATGAGCTTGACGGAATACCTTTTCGCTTCACCAACGGTGTTGACGTAAAGTCTATTTCATGGATTGGGACAAGTGTCAGGTGGGAAAAGATACATGTATTTGTTTTCCTCCAATATTTTAGATATACTAAAGCTTGATTAAGAGTGAAGAAAATCTGAATCGATATTTTTGACGTTCTAAGAGGCTAAGGTATATATAAGATTTCTATGCATCTCATGTCTTTGTTAGCTTCTGATCATGGGATATGTGTTGCCAATACATTCCAGAATTGCATTTCATTATCATGTGTTTTTAATCACGTGACTATCGAATCATGCCTTTCGAATCATGTGATTGTCTATATCATGCCTTTTGAATCATGTGATTGGAGTACAAAATCATGAGGAATTTTGCGGTGCATGCATCATGATACAGTAGGGGAGGTGTATCATTTGGACGATCCAACGGTTCAAATTGCATGGGGTTTACTTAAGCCCAAGGGCATACTATATCATGATAAAAAAAATACTTAAGCACAAGGGTATAATGGTTAAAGAAAAAAACGGTCATCCAAAAAAATCGATGCAAAGGGTAATATCATCCAAAATTTATCGAATATGCCCCTCGGGTCTCCACATGATACAGGTGATGTCATCGTATCATATTCGGATCTAGACCGTCAAATCTGATCCGATGGACGGTTCATATTCACTTGATGCTCCGCAAAGAGACTCAATATCATATGACCATCCTACTTGCATGTTTCAGTTTATGTACCCTTGTGAAAAGAAAGTGAAGGGAAATATTGTGTTTTGTTTGAAGTGGACTCGCATCGAAAGAATGACCAGAAGTTTTTGGATTAGTCTGTAGTTGAGCCGAAATTGCATTTTCAAATAGGTTGCTCTTGAATTTACCGGAGTGACCAACTTCATATAGTAGACTTATTATGCATATTGTGATAGTTTTGTTCATACATACCATCTCTCCAAGTTCACTGCATCATGAAAAATGTGTGAAATGTTTTTCAAAAAAAATTGTGTGAAATGTGAGAGCTGACTCATTTTTTAGAACGAAAGCTCAAGACGAGTTCATGATGGCTCGGCACAGCTTGAGAGCATCAACATAGCTCCCGTCGCTTTGATCCTCTTCTGACAGCATCCCTAATAGCCCCGGTGGGTCTTGTCCGGTGTCACTCCATATTTGTCCAATGAAGCACCAAGGCTCCATCTGCAAATACGTTCTCTTGTTGTTGCGTACCAGTATGGATTAATTGCAGTAGGAGCATCCTTGAAACTTTGTACTCGGAATTGAAGTTGTGGAAAAATGATTTGCGAGGAAGGTACCCACTATTGTCTTAAATTGAACTTTGTCAAGGCGTTTGATTTTATCGTCTGGCAGGCTCTACAGACTAGTGGATCGTGGTTGGCAGAGCCCCCCTCGCCCCTCATGGTAGCTCATCGTCGGGTTGTTGAATTTACCTCAAGTGTGTGCTCCGGCAGGGAGACCCACTCTCGTTGTACATATTTATCCTAGTGGCAGATATGTTATACTCCCTCCGATCCATAATAAGTGTCGCTCGTTCACCCCACCGTCACCCTCCTTGTTAGTGGTGCCCCTTGCCCTATGTTGTAGTACGCGGAGGACATTTTGATCTTGGTTCGGGCTAGATCCTTGATGATTTC
The DNA here is from genome assembly GCA_950022295.1 of Bromus sterilis. NCBI lineage: Eukaryota > Viridiplantae > Streptophyta > Magnoliopsida > Poales > Poaceae > Bromus > Bromus sterilis. The sequence goes on along the minus strand of OX465601.1, from coordinate 296,453,884 downwards.
TCCTTTTCCGCAGGGCTCATGATCAGTTTCCATAAAAAGAAAATTGGTGCCAATCCATGTTGGGGTGATGAGCTCGACCTTATACACGGCGAGGTGAGCTGAAGGGTGGAGGGGTTCCCCCAAATTTATCTTGGGTTGCCTCCTTCCACAGAGAAGCCCAAGCCTTTCGCTCCATTAATTGCCAAAGTGGATTACAAATTTACAACAACAACAACAACAACAACAACAACAACAACAACAAAAATCAGATAAGCTATGTTTTTAGCACCCTTTGGACGACAATGTATCATCAGCATGATACGTATTTTGAAGCTCTTTATAATTTCTATTATCATGTAAGTACTGTTGGAGTTAAACCCGACTAATCTCCGATGGCAGGTGTGTGTCTGGTTCAGGGTGCTTGCATGTATCCGAGTACAGATAGAGCTAATCATCAAATAAGATTGGATAGCTAGCTTAGCTTGAGCTATTTATATGTATGTACCCCGGCTTGTAATTAAACTCACCCAAAATCAAAGCAATACAAGATATAACTGCAGGTACGATACGATACGTACCTGTGGCTATCCATCGGACCAGCGTGTCTGCCTGCGTTCGTGTTTTGCCAATCAAAAGAAATCGACTATTGTGTACATGCGTGATACTAGCTAGTTTGAGAAAATCGATCAGGACCAACTTCTTGTGATGCAGTGCGCACGGTGGTGTAAAAGAACTTCACCGGATTGCATCGGCAAGGAGTGGGTTCAGTAGCCAGCGTTGCGAGTCGTTCATTTCATCGTCGTCGCCGTTCATCGTCGATCATGGCATCGTTGCCGGCGTCGAGGACTGGGCCAACAAGTACACTGCATACATAATATGCAAGCAGTAACCGTACACAGTTGAAAAAAAAACTTTGATGGTGGAAGTTCCAGAATGAGTAGTTGAGCAAGGGGAATGGCATGATGAATACTAAGTACTAGATCATTGATGGCGCGCGTTGCCGCACCCGTCTATATTTGCAATAGTATGATACAGTAGATAATTAGTACACAAAATTATTTAGTGTAGGTTAACCAAACTGAGAGGTTTTGGAACAAAATTTGTAGAAGCAATACAACATTGTAAGACTCATTTGATATGAATCGTTGCTGCAAATTTTCTATGTCAAAGTCACACACAATCTCATAAACCAAAACCTAGCTCTCGGCTTAACGCAAAATTGCAATCTTCAATTAGACTATTGAAATGCTAAGCTTCCAAAGACATTATCAAGCAAATCACATGCATTAAGTTTTATATGTCGTACTACCATATGAAGTACACAACTATAGGAGACCTTGAGCACGTAAACAATCATACATCAATAAAAAAAATTGATCTAGCGAGCAAAAGGTTAACATTTAAAAATGTAAACTCCCCCTACGCTTTTCTTGTTTTGTGTTGTATTGTCTGCCACTGCAAATTTCTCGAGCCAAAAATACTATATGTTGCTCCAAGGTGAACTTGATGTTTTCAACCTCTTCAAAAAGAGAAAAGATGATATAATCCATGACAACCTTCGAAGTTAACAGGCTTAAAGGCACATAAAGCAATTAGTATAGAATTCAACCTTTTAGAACCCGCAATTATATACCCTTCATATACAACCGATACATCAAATATAACAGCAGTATCATTGTTATCACCAGGATCACCGGGAAAACTTCATTCATACAATTGACGGGAATCAACAAAATATTGGGAGCCAACATGGTTTGTGAGGCAACTATCCTTCAACATCGTTACTATTTTACGTAATTGTCAATCAAGTGACTGGAATCATTGACATTACTATTATTATGTGTTCACCAAACAGTGTGGATGGTCATCCTTCTCCCAAATATTTTAACTTTTTAGGGGTCCCAAATATTTTAGTGAAAGACCAACTCTGCTTCCAAAAAAACCCGTATAGGCAAGCTTAGAATATTACATAATATGTCAGATAAGAAATATGGTAATGATAAGACATGTTATGCATAAGACGGTAATGGAATCAACTATTTCATCAAAAAAAACTATTTCACCAAGTTAAAAAAGTTATATATAGATATCTTGGCATCTTGGAATGGTGCTAAACTTAATAACTTGGTGCAAACTCACTCATGGTCAGTTAGGACAATATATGTTGAATTACACCTCACTCAAGTGTCCAGCATATGCAAGCATTTATGAAAAATAGCATGTAAAGTAGCTTTCGTATGATACAAAGTAAAGAGGAGAAAAAATATTGTGTTACACTGTTCATATGGTTAATTTAAATGTATTCAAAGTGAAACTTTGAAGCCCACTAAAATTCTACAAACCAAAAATGCTGAACCTATCCGCTCCAGACAGTGAATTAAATTTAACATGTCCTATGTAGAGTATAAAGTAGAAATGACCACAAGAAGCCTGCTGCTCGAATTCTACTTTGTAGTTTGGCATTCTGATAATACTGCCATTTGGATAACTGGATATAAAGTTTGTTGGATTAGCAGGGAATAAATACTTACATGATAAGAGCCGTGTCGTCCAATCTTTTGCCAATTTCACCATCTATAGGAGAGAAATCGTCAAGCTCTATTGAGCAGCCTTAGCCATCATGTACATTATCTTGAGGGTTTGAACATGAACTGGATGGTTCCACACCCTTTGAATCTACATAAGGTGGAGCCATACTGGCAACTATGCATTAAGAAGTTAAGAGAGAATGGAATAGACGACGTCAATAGAATCCATTTAGAATAAGTGCATCTTTGTTTCATTCAAATATGTAATCATACTTAACATTAATGTAAGGGAGTTAGGGAAAACTAAACCAAGATCAAAAGTGATCCGCAATTTTATCAAGCAAATGTGTATTGCAATCATCCAATCGCAATAGCAAGAAAGACATATTAGCACTGAGGGTAATGAAATTGAAACTTGCAAGTTCCAATCATACAAATCTGAAGCGTACTAAGAGAAGTAGGAGGGGAAAGTGAAGCAATAATGATGATGACAATCCCTAAAGGGTAGGACCGATGGCGGCAGAAGCTGCAGTTTGAGAGTAGAATATCCCTATGGAAATATGAACCAAGGAAAAGGATAAGATAGACTAAAATGAGTTATTTCACACATGCTTTCATTTTTTAAATTAAGAAGTATTCCAGTCAGTAGCAAGTAGAAACCCAAAAGAGAAATACATTTTGTTCCTAGTAAATAGTAATTGTGAAAATATGCAGAGCTCTTTCTGTTAGTTTCACTAGTAGAAAATCGCTCATCAGTACCGGTTCGGGAGGGCCTTTTGTACCGGTTTTCTAACCGGTACTAAAGGCCCGGTACTAAAGCCCCCCCCCCTTTGGTACCGGTTCGTAACACGAACCGGTACTAAAGGCTATTTCGTTAAAAAAAAATATTCATTTTTTTTCTAATTATTTTTCACTCCCTCTTTTTTTAGAATATCTAGTATTTTCATTAGTGTCTAACTACACTTAATCTCTAGTCAAATTATTTATCTCTGGTCAAACTTCCCAGTCGGTCACCCATCCTTACACTACTCCCACACTAGCACGCTTAACTTCCGAGTTCTTTTCCCACCCACTTCCAAGTGATTCGCACGCATGTTGTTGATACTAGTATCATATCAATCCTATTAACATGTTGGTCGATGTCACATTTCTTTATTGTTTAAATTCCAGATAATTCTTTTAATAAAAAAATTAATGATGTAATAATAATGTTGAATAAATAGATAAAATTAACTTTCGTAGCCGGTGATAGCTAGGTGTGGAATTTTGCAAAACTCTTTATAGGTCTCTGATGAAATGAGTACTTGTGCACATATGAAAAAAAGGAGAGGAGAGGGGGGATGGTGAGACGCCCACAGCGGGGGTGGCGCCGGCGAGGTCGTCGATGTCGTCAGGGTCGTTGATTGAAAAAAAAAGTATAGCAATTTCATTATAGGACGTCAACGGAAGAATACTCCATATCATGTACTCTGTCATGGTGAATTTCAGACGGAGCACGCCTGGTTGGCAGATCTCGCAAGTCTACCGACCAGGCGGGAACCATCTGTAATACCCGTACGGGATTTTCATCCCATACGGGTTTACAGACGGTCCCCGCCTCGTGGGCACATCTGGAAAATCTGCCAACCAAACGAACTCCGTCCGAAATTTCCCCGGACAGAGTACAGGATACAGATGAATTTCTCCGTGTACAGCCTTTAGTGAACTTGTTATGCTACGATTAGTCCACGCGGACCTGTGCTTATAAACAGGTCTAACTCCACTTCGGCTAGCGAGATGGTACTAATTTCCTGGCCTAATAACGATCCCGGAGGGAGAGAGGAAGAATTAGTACCGGTTCTCCACTTGAACCGGTACCAAAGGACCAGCCCTGGCCCCACCCAAACCTTTAGTACCGGTTCCTAACTCAAACCGGTACTAAAGCTCCGCACGAACCGGTACGAGAGCTCCTCGCCCGCCTGGACGCCCAAACCGGTACGAAAGACCCCTTTAGTACCGGTTCGTAATGAAACCGGTACTAAAGGCTTAGACGGATGCCCCATTTTCTACTAGTGTTTATTCTCATGATGGCATACTTATGAAGAGTTATCAAGAACCTACCTCCGAAGCACCTATCAAATTTCAATATGAGCAACTTCTCAGTCATATGATACTGGTAGATTATCATCAATAGATCATCTTAGAGTGAAAATGAGAATAAGAGGGTCTCCATAGTTGTCTGTAGTAGAGACAAACAAATAAAGTGTATTAGAGAGATATATAAAACGTGTTTGAATATAACAATGTGCAGTAATTTGTTGAGGGGCATTACGTACAAAACCTGAATAAAGAAGATATTCTTCTGAATGATCCTAGATTTTGCCTGGAATGCTACTAATTTCCAAAATCCATTATGTAATAATTCAGACTGTAACACACAAAAACAGTACTACTTTTTTACCAAGGAAAACTAAAAGTCAAGCAAACATATATTATTCAGCACTGATACTAATTTGTGTAAACATCACGAATTCTTAGGCTGTTAATCACAAAGAAGCTAGCAACCATACTATTCGACACTACTATATTTATTGTAAACATCAAGAAATCTCATATCCTTCTAACCATACACCATATCAAAACTTCTTAGCTAATCCAATCACTGGGAAATCACCCTCTAGGACTATCATGCAATAAAATGCTAAATGTCATGTTCATCAGTACACAAATTATTTCGACTCCATTACTTGAGATTATCATGTTCCTTGCCCTTTCAGTACACTAACTATTTTCACTACATCAGTACAGCAACTCTGACACCATTTTTTTTATTTTACTTCCTCCCCCATGATACCAGAATGCCCATGTGTCTACTTGTGTCTAAAATAAAAAGATTCTTTTAAAAGCGCCGCTTATCATTTAACTGGACCGACTTATGACACATCAGTTATATTGTTAAATCTCACTTCTAAATGGGCTTCAGTAAAGACTATACGCTAGCAATGTCATATAATCTTCACACATAGGTGTATCACAAATACATGTTAGCATTTACTTAGGTAAGTATTCGTACGGATAGAACTGCTTAATTACGTAAAGAAAATGTAAGTACTAACTTCTCATATTGAGCTCCCGTATGTCTGGTCAGTGGTCACTCAGTATGACCTTCGGATCACCCCACCTTATTAGCATCTTCGCCAATACGTTCAAAAAAGGAGGCAAGCACACTCTTACTGCACTCCTCCAAGCAAAAATAGGGAGCAAACACCAAGAGCTTTTCAAATGTCTGCAAAGGCCGGAGGTACTTTCTGATACAAGAATAAATCAAGTGAGCAGTACGGACACAAATAATTCAGTTGGGAACTTGGGATACACGGTTCGTCGTCTTACCCAGGTGGTTGGCTGCCGATTCCTCCGACTGCTTTGAACTTCGTTAATTCATGGTTGGTCGACGCTGGAAGCACAACACCATCAACGTCGATGCCTGAAGACCTCCCCTTCATATCCCTTCTCTCGTTTGGCCTAGCCTGCTCCATGTCTCTCCCTGTGCTAACTGTGGACCATGTACCAACCACCACAAGATCGACCCACTGGAATCCTACTTGAGAAAGAGGTGGGCATCAGAGATGGGATGATGAGGATTTGGGGATCGCGGAAATTCGTGTTTTCGGCCGTTGCGAGCGAACCTTTGGTCGTCCACCGCGCCACTGATATTTTTGCAGATGTCGATGGAAGGGATCCAGAGGTCGCAGTGACGCATCAAGAAGAGGAGGGGTTGCGAGAGGAGAGATCAGACACGGATGATCTAGGTTCATCGTTGCCTCATGCGAATTATGCGCGAGGTCAAGGAAGAAGACGGGGGAGAGGACTCGGAAGCGGATGGCTGAAATGGGCTGGAACTACGGCCCGGTTAACCACAAGACGCCGTTTCGGCCTGCAGAGCAGCCGGTCATTTAGGACAGTAGGCCCGATACTTACCACGGTGCAAACAGATCGCTCTACATAGAAATCCAACGACTCTAAACGTTCAGATCGCGAAAACGAACGGCCGAAAACACGAATCGCTGAGAGAACTCGCTTTAGGTCCGGTCATACTGTCCGAAAACACGAATCTATATAGTCTAAAAATTATACCATTAGAAAATATACGATTTGAAGTGCAAGATGGAGGAATCTATAATACCTAAATATTTCATCCCCACTCACTTATTTATCTTAACATGCAAGCTATCCATATCATCAAGTAGGTCCATCATGTAGAAAAAAAAAATCCATTAATTTTTCATGCACATGCTACCATTAATTTTGCATGTGCATGCAACCTATATCAGATAAATAAATAAAAAATTATGCACTCAAGCTTATGATTTATGAGCGTTTTTTAATAATAAAAATCTAATCATGAGTTACTCATATTTTATTTTCTATGCAATATTTTTTTATGAATGCACATATGTAGTTGCTATCATTGTTTTAGGTTCACCAAGGGTGACATCTCCGTTGTCTCTACTCAATGTTATTTTTGTCTCATATTATCTCGTTCATATATTGTCAAGGTAATAAATTAATAAAACAAAATTCACACATATTTTTTAATTTTTCATAAAAAAAATTTATTGTAAAGATTATTTCTTTCAAAAATAATTATAATCAAATTATACTATGTTTCATAAAAAAAATTATATTTTAAAATAATAAATTATTTATTGACAGTTCTCGCAGCAACACGCGGGGTATCATCTAGTTGATTAAGTGGGAGAGGGTACATGTAGTTGTTTTCCTCCAATATTTCAGATAGAGAGTGAAACTGGATAAAGACTAAAGAGGGAAGCAAATTGAGAACATTTCACACTCGCTTGGCATCCTTATACAAAGTACTATATATAGGGGACTTCTATGCATATATCTGTTAGCTCTTTTAAGAAAAGAAAATTGTGAGCGTTGAGCTAATCATTCAAAAATTGTCGATCATGCATTCTTAATCACATGTGATTGGACTTCAAAATCGGCGTGACCATCCTATGTGCATGTTTAGTTTATGATCCCTTGCTAAAAATAAAGTAAAGGGAAATACTTCCTTCGTTGCTGAAACAGATATATCTAGTATGGATCCGTTTCGGCGATGGTTAATATGGAATGGATGGAGTACCGAGTGCTCCAGTAGAACAGGATATCATAAGGGGGGGGGGGGGGGGGAGGTACTGTTTCAGAGATGTTTAACATGCATAATCTATGACATGTATTTTCTATACAAGTGAAAAAAAAACTTTCATGGTGTGAAGTTCTAGATTGAGTAGCCATAACATGCACATGTAAACTTGGACAAGTCCATTTACACGCATAAATGAAACGATCCAGACACCCATTGCGTAAATAGAAAAATGGTGTTCAATTCAAATACAGGTACAATTATAAGTTAAAGCCAAGTTGGCACTGAAACTATTATTCCCTCTTTGATGTACACAGATAATTAATTGTATCTTTTTTAGGGGTAAATGATGTTCTTCATTGCTCGAAGTTCATAGGAATTGTTACAACGTCATAAGGCTTGATCTTGTGCTTTGAGAGTTTTAAATTATACTCTTGCTGTCATATCAATCTATAGTTACATCTAGAGCAGTATCTAGCACAACAAGTTGAAGTGGATCCCTTCAACACTAGTGATCTACACTTTATAGCAGCAAGATGAAGTTGTACCTCTACAACCTTATATTGCTTTCTCGCATTTTTAGGATAGATACGGGGTATTATTAACTGCACCATCCATATATTTTGCATACATAATCTTGCAAGTACATTCATTAGCTCCGTGAAGCTCTACAACATCATGGCGTAATTAAATCAGTGCCTAGCTTAACTAGCACTGATACAGTACTTATTATCACACTACGACTACCATACTAATCACTTCATTGGTACATACGTGCTCACCTCACATCATATCACATCTCATCAGCATGGCTTAATTTTGGAGGTTTGATTGGACTGAAAATACGATGGATGGAAGAAGCTCTAATGGAGGTAGCCGACGGGCCTTTGGCGGCAGGCGGTGAGCGGTGCGCCGCAGAGGCACTTGTTGTGGAGGTAGCTGTAGCGGTCGAACCTGGACATGTTGCCGCCGGCGGGAACGGCGCCGCACAGCCTGTTGAAGCTCACGTTGAACTGCTGGAGGCCGGTCAGGGTGGCCACCTGCGCTGGGATAGCGCCGCGGATGGAGTTGTGGCTGAGGTCGGCGTAGGTGACCTGCTCTGGGAACTCCACGGCAGAGAGGTCGAAGTTGAGGGCGTTGCGTGACACGTCAAGGTGTTGGAGGGCCTTGTCGGCCCCGAAGAGGCAGGCGGCATCGCCGGAGAGGGCGTTGCGGGAGAGGTCCACGTAGGAGAAGTTGACGGCGGCGAACTCGGTCGGGATGGCACCGGAGAGGTTGTTGTGGGAAAGCTGGAGGTAGGCACCGTCAGGGGACTTGGAGAGGAGGAGCGGCGGGATGGCACCGGAGAGGCGGTTGCGGCGAAGGTTGATGCTTGATAGGCTGATTAGGTCGGCGAGGGAAGGTGGGATGGCGCCGGTGAGGGAGTTGTAGGAGAGGTCGAGGAGGGTGAGCGCGGTGAGCTCACTGAGGAAGGAGGGGACCGGGCCAGACACCCCGGTGTAGGAGATGGTGAGCTGCGAGAGGTTGGAGAGTGCGGCGATGGCGTCCGGGATGGCACCGGAGATGGACGGGAGGTGGTGGAGGGTGAGGGTCTCGAGGTAGGTGAGGTTGGCGATGGCATCCGGGATGGTACCGGTCATGTTGGAGTCCTGGAAAACACGAAGGCCGACGACGCGGCCCGTGTCAGCGTCACAGTCAACATCATACCAGTCGCAACATGCGGAGTCGGGCGTCCACGATGCGAAGTGGTATGGGCTCCCCAGGGCGGCATCGATGGCGACCAAGGCATCATGGTCATCGTCGTGGCACTGGTCAGCCGCCGCCGTCGAAACAAGGAGGAAGGAGAGGAGGAGGGACAAGGCGGCCATCTTCTTCAGCCAGGCCAAGTGATCAAGCTCTTGCTGTGTGTGGTTTGGGTGTCACTAAGCTTACTGAGCTGGTCCTTGATGAGTGAGGCTGCATGGTGCTTGGCAGTGTACTTATAGTGTGGTAAAAGTACTGGTTTGGAGGGGGTGCACTAACATTAACACTAAGCCAGTGGGATGAATAAACATTTAAAAAGTGCAGCATAATGGGCAACAGACAATGCATGCCTAGGCAGTGACAATCACTCACCTGGCCGGCCCAGATATTTCTCAGGATACATAACACATTAGCTTCTTTTTACCGACAGCATGGGTAGATATTAGGACATGGATTATGGGCAGGCATCATCAGGCATTACCACTACTACACCATGGATATATATCAACAAATAAGTGGATGATCATGATGCAATGGCCTTTCAGTTGATGTATGGACAGGCAGCAAAATGCAATTTCAGTTGATAACCTTTATGTCAAGGATATCTGTTCCATCTTACGCATTTCAACATAATCCTCTAGCTGTTAAGTTAGCCAAGTATAAGATGTTCTTTTTTTTTTTTCTAAATCGGATGTTATAGACGCATTTCAGTGTGTTTGTTTATTCATTTCTGTCCAAACCTAGTCTATATTGAAATATCCAAAATATCTTATAATAGTGAACAGAGGAAGTATGTTTTTGTAGCATATGATTAAGACCATGTTGATCGAAAATTAATGGCCTTGTAAACCAGAAATGAGGGAGTATATCAGTCAATGTTATAGCATATGATTAATAACTCAATCTGTTTGGTATATGTGTCAGTGAAAATGTTGTTCTATCTCCAGCTCAGGAATTACAATCACCATCTATCAGAGGACGCTAATCTGTCTCGCATTTTCAGTGTACACCGCTAGCAAAAAAAAAGACTAGTCCTGCAAGTTACATCCCATTTTCAAGAGTTTGGGAGAAAAAGAAAAAAAGCGGTATCGGGGTCAGGGAAACCATCCGAGCTTCTCAACATATTCTGGGGTCAAAGGTGTACCGACCTTCCAGGATCATCGCAGGCACAGAGCACTTGACCCGTGAGTAATGACGCATCGAACGCCCCCGATGATGTTACGCGTTTTAGGGCATTCTAAAGGAACTGTTGCGGGGTGTACCTTGATCTGCGGTGCGGGTGACCTCTCTGTTGTCCATGGCAAAGAAGTGTCTGTACGGGTTTTGCTGGTCAACCTTCGCTATTATCTACTGACAAGCCAGCTTTGCTTGAATATAGCATCTTTCCTGAAGTTACGGCCTCTCCCTGAAACAGAATCGCCCTGGTTTCGGTAGCACTGCAGCCAACCACAACAACAAAAGTCAAATCTAGTGAAACTTCCGTGTGAAAAAAATTGATAGCAAGCTAAACAACAAAGTTGCTGGTCCTGTTACCCTGTAGCAGACAACCGAGTCGTCTGGGTACATGACAAATAGCTTGGTGCCAAGCCGAGATCGACATGAATCGCAGATACTCTCATCGGTTAGCTGCACATGCCTTGACCTCTCCTCCAATCTTGTCAATCGTGCATCAACGTTCACTGCGCGTGATAAACTATGAACTATCTGATGACAGAAGCAGGACAAAACAAAAGAAATGGGATTTGCAGGTCAGACCTCACGTAAGCTCAACATAGAAGCAAGCGTGTTTCACAATGTTTACCTGCCCTTGGCGATGATGGTGCACCCGAGCTCTTAGCATTCGCAAAATTGTATCCGAGGCTAGCTGAAGAGGCATGTCTGAGGATAATCTCTGACAAAATCGTGCTTCAGATTTCAGAATTCTTATATCGTAATAAAAGCTATATATAACAGGATCGCCATGGTAATATATATAAGAAGGCAGTACCTCCAATACTTGTATGGGATCCAAAGATTTCCCGTGATTATGAAGAAGTCGGACAGCTGCTGTAAACATCGGTTCTCTCCCATTTTTTGGGTCCAAATACAAATCCAAAAGCCTGAGTTCAAAGCAAGATGGAGATAACATGAACAAAGGAACAAAGATAGAACAAACCATACCCAGAATACTAGCCAGTCAACAAGGAATTACTAATCAAATAATAACATACTGAATATAAGCATCGTCTCGGCCAATTTCTGCACAGTACTGCTCAGCAGCTTCGCTATCCTCCAGCTTCCTTCATCAGAGACCAACAAATAACAGTCAGAACAACGCCACTGGAAATGGTAAAGACATGCTATGTCTTTTATTTAAAGGAAAATTCATAACAACATGCTATGTCTGGAACTACAAGTCTGGCTAAGCAGAACACCACAACTGTTGCAACTTACAAGTTACAACAAGCAAATAATACTAAGTGCAGGATAGCATCTTACAGTGCTAGTATCTGAAGTACAATGTTCTCTTGGCCCATCTTCCTATACAATATTGCCTGACAAAAGAAAATAAAAATGCATTAGTATCCGAAACAAGAACATAGATCAAACTTAAACACAACTGCCGACAAATAAAGATATGGACATGTAACCACACCAAGGAAGGTGAAAAATTGTCACAAGACCTTTTCCAGCCATAGCTCAGATTCAGCTATCACATCAAGCACTTCTTCTGGATCATACAAGTCCGAAGCTTGTAAAAATAATTGCAACCTTTCCCTCAATGAATAAATGAACTGTATATCTGAGTCAGTTTCTTTATCATTTTTCTCTCCGGAATTGGAGTCCATATTAAATGTTTCAATGGCAGATTTCGACAGCAATAGTGCATATGACGTGTGATAGTGAGGGTCGTCACAACCCTGGTCCTCGATCAACCACTGCAAATATCTGCATAACTTAGCCAGTTAAATTTTCATGATAGTAGATGGATCTGAGTACCAAACATAACTACCACATTATAAAAGAACTTCTTCTGCAGAGGATTGTCAAATGTCAAATGAAGAACGTTACAGAATAACAAAAGGCACAAGATATGACATGGACAACATTATAAGATGAACATGTACACAAAAAACACTGTCTGTCTAAGAATTAACAAATGTAACATGCATACCAAACACTACTCAGAAGCTCCATTATTTGATAGAGGATTAAGTACACAATCAATGGAGGTTAATCATTATTCCAGAACAATATCTGCTCAAATTATCCAGCATGGGACAGTCGTATCAAGGTTCAGGCCACTGTACAGGCTGAATTCCAACAAAAATGAGTAATTAGTTAAGCTGCTATTATTAGTCCATTACTGAAGTCTGTATAAGTGTGTAGTAAACAAACCAGCAGCAGAAAATGTATCAACAATTACAGCTTTTATGTTCAGACATTCTTCACATAGAAATTGGGGTTCATTATGGAACCTTGAGAGGTTCAAGTTGTTCAATGTTTTATAAACGCATCAGACCATTTATACATACCTTTGGTGAATCCCAACCTTTTCTGAATCAAGGGCAGCAATAACCTTTTCTGCAAAGTACCACCCAACCAAAACAAATGTTAACAAGGTCCATTACATGTTAAGGTTATTTTAACAGGCCTAAATAGTTAAACATGGCATTTCATGGACACAATCAGCTGTAACCACAGGGTTTGTATTGTTGTTGTTTTACGAAAATCAGTTTGTAACGAGGCAAAAGAGCATACTTCTTTTTAAATCAGTTTGTAAGCTAGTAAAGGTGCTAACAAAGTGATTTGTTTGAAACAAATAAATTACCAGAAGAAAGCTGATTTTCCCTCATCTCAGACGTTAAAATTGCAGTTGCAAGGTCCTGATCAATGTCTGCCACCTGCATGAACATATTCGATAATATCCACAGCATCATGAGACAGCACAATATAAGATATCAAGTCTTTAGCATGAAGCACATACCCATCCAAGATGTTCCAGAACAAGGTCCTGGTCAGATGTTGTTTGAAGTATCTTGGTGGCTTCGATAGCAGCAACTTCCTCACCAGATTTTTTATCAGCCAAAGTCTCTTGGGAGTCGGTTCCAGGCAGACTAGGACGATCCTTCCACAAACCTGTACTGTAATTCCTTGCTAAGATACGCCAGATAGCAACAGCTTGAGAGCACATTCCCTTACTGCCATATAAAAAAGCAAGCGTCCGCAGATGTCCAGAGTTGTCCAACAGTGATTCTAGTTCCTCCTGCACCACCCATAATATTCACGATAAATGCACCTCTCTAATTTTGCATCTATGCGACATAAGCCTAAGAAGAACAAAACTGCATCATACTATATTCCAACTTCAAATCCAGAGTTAATATTGATTTCAGTAACATATACTCCCTCCGTCCGGAATTACTTGACATGGCTTTAGTTCAAGTTTAAACCAAGCTTGAACTAATAGCATGTCAAGTAATTTTGAACGGAGGGAGTAGTATGTAATGGCCATAAACTCATGATTCTGCAAAGCAAGGTTATGATTATAAAGGAAATATACATACCACAACACAGCTATTTTGAGATGATGCAAGTTTCTCCATATCATCAACAAGATCAAGTGCTCTATAAAGGTACATCAGAAGAGTATCGACTCCTTCCATCTCGGCAGGAGACAAGCTTTTCTCTCGTGAAACACAAAGGTACCTAGTTTCATTTTGCATTCGGACATTGGTCATTACATGCAGCTTCATTGCAGTTCACAAGTGAATATAAATACCATGGATAAACCAAACCTGATAATATTTCTGATAGCTAGTTCCAATAGATCAGCCCTACTTGGGGGATTTGAAAGGAAATCTTCATCCACAACTGTGTCCACACCTGCCTTTTTGAGAAACAATGCTCGTTGAAGTGTTACCAGTCCATCGTCAATGACTTCTTCGAGAGGCTTAGGGGGAGGATGCAAACCCCAATAACGCTTTCTTGGCACCTAAATTTTGCAAATCAAAATTTTCAGAACAATCACGACTAGAAATGGCTAATTTTTAATCCTCGCAAAAAAAAGTCTATTTAAAGATAAATCAGGCTGGGGAATCCTCTAGGCATCAACGGCTTAACTAAAAGCTACTACTAACTAAGAAGCAGCAAGCTGAGCACTGAGAACTTCAAAATTCATTTCAGTCTCCAAAATGGGTTGACGAAATATGGATACATTGACTAAAGTTGCAAGAGATCCTAGCTACAAAAGCTCTGAACGACACTGGTTGGATCAAATTAATTGAAACATGCTAAAAGCTAAACAGTTCATGATCATGAACTTTTGTGATACACAAGGAACAAGTTGAAAACAGATGAAGTGGGGTCTTGCAGATACTATATACAAGATAAAATGGCTATCTAACAATAATTCCAATTAAGTGACAATGTGGCATACCAGATCTGACCAACGATTAGGATCCCGCATGATGAATGGAAATATTTCTGCTGGTTGCATAGTCTCCGACAGCAAGAAATGATTAACAGCATCCTCAAAATGCAAGTCAAAGAATAATAAGAACCCAAGTTGAGCATGCACAAAGGAAACCATATCATTCGAGATTTCACCATCAGATTCAAATTCTTCCAGCAAGGAAATAGCCTCTGTATAACTCTTTATTCGTAAGGATGCCTTGATCTGTTCCACTGCAGATACTTTACGGTAACAGAAAACCTGGACAAATCATTTATCCATTAGTTGCAGCACAACCACATCTGCGCAGATGATTGCTAGACTACACTGTCAAACTCGTTTTAGAATCAACGAGAAATATTTTGTGCTACTTTTTCATTTTCACTGAAAGTTGGCTGGTACAGTAACAGCTGGCAGTTAACTGATTATGTGGAGCAGAATTTTGGTCAAGGTAATGCTAGTCATAATGGTCATAGAAAATTACAGTTGCCAGAACTGAGAAGTAACTCGTGATGGTGCGAAAAGTTCATATGGAGGGCAGCTTAGCTTGGCGTGTCTCAGGCTCATTTATGCACTAGTAACTAGTTTTTGACAGCAACGAACAACAACACCGATTAGGAAGCTGCCTGCATATTTCTAGAAGAAAAGGAAAACATTTTTGCTTGTAAACTCATTGGAGACTGTTCAAAAACTAGTGTAAGTTGTTGCTGTTCTATACACACTTAGTTTCAACTCATCGCCATTTCAAGTGAAATCTTCTTTCAGGCCCATCTAAGCATGTCCTCAATAACACTGCATCTACTTAGCATCTCTCTAAATTTAATAAATGGCATTAGTTATCAGAGTATGCAACGCGAAGCTACTAATCGATGGCAACATTGCATAATTAGAAAAACTGGGGGCGAGTTCCATTGATGGCTGAGTCAACAACATACCTACTTTACCTTATAAGCGGTAGCGACCACGATGACCTCCCCGCCGCTTCCATCATCATCGCTTGCCAGAGTCAAAACACCCTTGCCGCTCCTCGCAACCGGAAGGGTCTGCAAGTGAGCCCCATTCCTCCTCCTGTACACATCCACCTTGGACTCGGCAGCGACCACCACGTACGGGGACACCTCGACGATGCAATCCGGCCTGCTGTTGAACACGAAGCTGCTCCCGACGGGATGCCCGAACCGGTCGACGACCACCCCGACATTGTCCACGAGCAACATCGCCTCCTCGCCGCCGGACAGCGGCCTGATCCTCGGCGCCCCGGCCGACTCCGGGAGGGTGAATATGTCCGTGCGCTGGCCCGACGCGCCGGTCGAGAAGAGCGAGTACCCCGACGCTGTGCCGGCAAAGACCGAGTCCTCGCCCACCCAGGCGAGCGCGCTGATCCCGTCCACGCCGGCGGCGATCTCGCGCGTCTGCACCTCCAGCTCGTCCGCCTCGCGCAGGGCGAGGTCGAGGACCAGGAGCCGCTTCCCGACGGCGACCGCCAGGGAGCAGGAGGACGGGGACGAAGGGGCGGCGGCGACGGCGGCGACCCCGCGGAGGGCGCCGAGGCGGCGGACGGGGCGCGCGAGGAGGGGGTCGGCGAGGAGGAGCATGCCGTCGGCGAGGGCGAGGACGCGGGAGACGGAGGGGAGCGGGAGCACGGCGGAGACGGGGCGGGTGGCGCCGATGGGGAGCAGGCGGAGGAACTCGGGGGCGGAGGGGTCGAGGAGGGAGAAAAGGAGGAGCTTTCCGCCGCCCGTGCCGAGGTAGAGGAGGTGCGGCGCGGAGAGGGCGGCGGAGCGGACGGTGAGCGGCGTGGAGGCCGGGAGCGACGCGAGCGCCGCCGGGTCGAGGGTCGCGAAGGGCTCCAGGGCCGTGCGGGAGGGCGGCGGCTGGGATCCCATGGTTGATCAGGGGTGGGTAGGTGCGAGAGGTGTGGGGTTGGGGGTTAGGGTTTGGGGGAGACGGAGGGGGACGCCATTGATTGACGGCGGAGCTGGATGGAGTGGTGGCGAAGGTGGAAGACGACTGGAACTCTCGAAGGCAGACTAGTTGGTGCGACGGCAACTCCCATGATTTCCATAGGATTTTTTTTTAACATAAATATGATGCTTTCCCTAGAGTACAACTTTCTTCATCATCTCAAAAACAAAAATAGAGTACTACAATTTATTTATTCACTTTTTTGTTTGTTTCGAATAGGATTTATCGAATCCGATTTCGGTCTGATGGTAAAAGATACACAAAATTTACCCGGGTTCAGGTTCTTCGAGTAGATAGCATTTTAATGTTTTGTTTGTGTTTTATTGTGTTGGACTGTATAAAGTATCCAGGGATTGTTATTGTTATCATTGAAAAGTATGTTCACATTGTATAGTATGAATCTTGCTCACAAAAAAATTTCGACAAGTTCTTTAGATACAATGATAAGACACAAGTCATTAAAAGACTTGTGTCCAAACATATATTTAGTGCACAAGATATGGCTTCAGATACAAAGCCCTCGATTCATCCTAAATAAGAGTAGTTGTTACATCAAATAAGTTTGTACCTTTTTTATTTTCATCCTAGCTATTAATGGGATACATACAAGTCAGCACCCTCATGTCGCTGCTCGAAGATACTACAAAGGTAGTGGACGAGCCGGCGATGCAGGGCGCCCTAGAGAAGCTCCTGGTGACCTTCTCCCGCGCCCACGCGCTCGTCACCTCTTGTCAAAGAAGGAGCTCCTCACCATTGCGTGCCTTTCAATCCCACCTGGTCGACTGTCGAGACAGCTACATGAGGTGCTGGATCAGATGGTATCTAACATCAATTACATGACCGCTATCCTCCAAATATGTAAGCTGTATTTTGTTTCATCATGACATTGCTTTGATAAAAAAACGATGGCATTAACGTCGTAAGGCATACTTTGTTAACTAGATGATACCCCGCGCGTTGCTTCAGAAACTATTAATAAAAAAATTAATGTTTTAAAATTGAGAAAAATATAAAATTTAATATAATTTCATTACTAAATATTTTTTTTAATATTGCTTAGAGTAAAAATCTTAAAAAAATG
This sequence comes from Bromus sterilis, assembly GCA_950022295.1. Taxonomy (NCBI): domain Eukaryota; kingdom Viridiplantae; phylum Streptophyta; class Magnoliopsida; order Poales; family Poaceae; genus Bromus; species Bromus sterilis. Next base: position 296,436,026 of record OX465601.1, on the reverse strand, counting down.
ATGAAAAATATGAAAATGAGTGTGATGCTATTTTATTAATTTATTAGCTTGAGAATATACTGTTCAGATGATATCAGACGAAAACAACGTTGAGTGAGAGAGTGAAGACATCACTCTTAGCTAAACCTAAAACAATGATAGCAAACTACATATGTGCATTCATAAAAAATGACGCATAGAAAAAATAAAATGTAAGATAACTCATACATTGATTTCTATTTAAAAAATCATATTATAAATTGTGAGGCTTAGTGCATTATTGTTTTTAATATTTATTTGTGATAGGTTGCATGCGCATGCGGATTTAATGAAATCATGTGTATGAAGAGTTAGTGAAAAATAGGTGAACCTACCTGATGATATGGATAGCTTGCATCTCAAGATAAATAGGTTAGTGGGAATGAACTATATTTAGGTATTATAGATTATAGATATGTGGTTGTATGACTTAAAATTTGATGCCATTACATTTGTATACCTACTTATGGATGTAAGGAGTATAGTAAATACTCCAAAGGCAGTATGCTCCAATGAGCTCTGATAAAGGTACAACAAACACTATGCATGCTCACGGGCCCGCTACCTATCGTAACACAATATTTAACACATCCTATTTGCACTCTTCTCATTGGCGCATAAGGTTATGTTTCCGCATGGTGTCCAAACGCGAGGAACAACTTCAATGGCATCCTCATCGCGGCGAGGTGAGCTCTGGGCTGCCTTTTTTTATTTTCTTAGTCAAAATTATGCATGTGTCTTTTTTCTTAGAATTGCAATCTCTGCAAATTACAAGTCGATAGAACATAAATTTTAAAAAAAGTCAATAGAACATAATGTATCAAGGACAGTCAGAAATGATCCATTAGCTCTATATAAGCACCTGCTTTTATAATTCTCTCCTCTTACATATAAATTGTCATAAATAATGCAAACTTTTATGTCTGGTATTACATGTAGATGTCATAAATTCTAGACAAGTACTTATTACATATAGATGCCGCAGCCCGCATAACCGATCGGGCGATTTGTGCCCTTGCCCGCGCTCCAATCTGTAGTAGCCCCCCTCCCCGCGTTGGACTCCCCACAAGTTCTTTAGAATTCAATACTTCAGAGTATTGATCCTTTCAATGTATGGATCAAACTCGCGCGTCGTCCCATATCCTACCACGAGGACTTGGTGGTCAGGGTTATTCCCGCATGGCCCTGTAAAAACTTGTCCTACTAATCTGCTATGTAATTTTCCGTCCAACTTCTGGTATCAACGGCCACCACCACAGGCTGTCGTGCAACAACCTGCAGAAGGGCCATTTCTAGAATCAGCCTAGGGCTCTAATTTGTGATTGCAAGGTAGTATATGGTGGTATAGACATGACCTTCGGCTTGGTAAAGGGAGTGGCGGGGTAGACGGGACAGATGAAGGGTACATGTATTTGTTTTTATCCAATATTTCAGATATAGTGAAAGCCGTATAAAGACTAAAGAGAGAAGCAAATTTGAGAACATATCACACTCGCTTTGCAACTTAAGACAATTGGAGTATATATAGGGGACTTCTATGCATCTCTTGTATTTGTTAGCTCTTTCTAGAATAAATAAATAAATAAACTGTGAGCATGAGATATGAGTTGAGCAGGTCATTCAAAATTTGTCTATCATGTCTTATTAACCATACGTGATTGGATCAGACTACAAAATCATATGACCATCATATTCATGCCTAGTTTATGATCTTGTGTGCCAGAAAATAAGTGAAGGGAAATATTGTGTTTTTTTGTTTGATTTTTGAAAAGGAGGTTGAAACCCTCGGCCTCTGCATCCAGTCATCTTTGTTTTATTATTTAACAAATAATAATAAAACCATGACGAGCACAGTGGAAGAACAGAGGTGCTATCTTACCTAACAGAAGAACTGACAGTGTCATCACACAGCAGCATATCCATCATCATTTTCAGTTCCATTGTAGCTAACCAGACAGGCTGATGGATAACTAAACTTACCAGTGTTCTTTATACAACATATTACACTACATATATAGATGTTCAATATTGTTCTGGTTTACTACACTAGGAAACATAACAGTTCTTAGGAGACAACTTCATCATCATACTGGTATATGTTCTACCAAAATACATAGATGCTCATCACAATTTCCAGATGGAACCATCACTGGCTCATGGCGTCATCGTCGTCCCCATGGGCGCCCCAGCAGCCATCCATCTCATCACCGGCGTCGAGCCGCCGACATGGTCTCCATGGACCTCCCCGGCCTCTCTGCAGATCCTGTCGAGCATGGCCACGAACTCCCTGACGCCGGCAAAGACCCTGAACAAGCGAGCCTCGTCGCCTGGTGAGTCGCCGCCGTGGAAGTAATCCGCCGTCTCCCTCACCGACGACAGACAGGCGCTCTCCTGGCCCTGGATCCCGATGACCTCCTCCTCCGCCTGCCGCAAGAACGCGCTCATCGCGTCGTGGAACCGCCGCGCGCCCTCCGCCGAGGCCATCATGCCATTCAGCCTCAGCACGTTGTGGACCTTCCCGAGGCCGGCGCCGAGCCCCGACACGGTCCGGCTGAGGCCCGTTATGTCGATCGACGCGGCCTTCTTGGTGCTGGTCAGCTCGGCGGCGAGCTTGGAGACGACCTGCAGGCCGTGCTTCCGGCAGTCAACGTCGTACGGCGGTGGCAGACTTGTGCTCGGGTTCATTTTGTTGAATGCCGGGTCCGACAGGTTATTGTGTGTTTCAGGTTTCATGATTTCCTGGACGACGAACTGCAGGAGCGCCGCCTTGCCGTCGGCTCCTTTGACGTCGACAATCTTCAGAAGCGTGTTGGGCTCCAAGGCGTGTGAGCTTGGAGAGCCTGTGTTGATGCTCATCATGTTGCCGAAGTTGAGGACAGCCCCAAGAACCTTGTGGAATAGCCTGCTGCTCCTCAGCTCCTGGCAGGCTGCCTGGATGGATAAAATGACAAGAAAAAGGTTTAGAAGTTCAATGGATGATAATGACAGAAAGGGAAGAGCAGCAAAAATCATGGCTGATTGTACATGATTTGCACAAGTCTAACAAGTCGTGCAACAAAATCTACAGAAGATTCTAGACTGGAAGGTCTGAAGCATATATAATGTAGCCAGCAAGTCTCTGTTCCTTCGCCAAACAAGCTGATGAAACACATTTTGGTTGGAAATATCAGGTCTCCAAACTTTTACCTCAAGAGTGGCGTAGGACATTCTCAGCTGATTGACCTCCAGATAAAAGTTTGAAACATAGAGCATAGCATCCACGCGCTTGAATGCAAATGGTACATCCAGTATCGTCTTCAGGAAAGCATCGACCGCGCAAAGCTTGGCAGGTGGGTCATCCTTGAAATATTTCAGCTTAAGCTCCTCCTCGTTGGTGAGAACCAGCTGAGCGAGCATCCGCAGGGCTTCTACTCCCAAACCATGTGCATTACCTGTACTCAGAAATAAAAGCAACAAGAATTGATAACAAAGACGTAGCATAAAAGGTTGAAAAAATCAGTGATTAATTAACTTTAAGAACAAATCCGCATATCATGTAAGAATATATAGGCCTCCTGCGATGGAAATCTTGGGAGTAAAACGAAAAATGAGGAATTGTCTGTGGAGAATTTCGAACACAGTGTTGTAAAAGATTGAAGAGGATGCAAAGGCTTTGCATGCTTCGTTACACTAAGAGAATGCCGCTTGACGCGAAACAATGGAACATGTTTTTATGTTACTGATATCTTCATGTCAGGTATATTTGATGAGCATGAATGAAGCATAGCATATCCCAGTCCAGCGACAGCCGACAGGGATGAGTTTGCGCGGCGACAACCCACCGGCCGTTCAACCCTACTATCCACACCATACTTGTCATGAGATTAGCAGATGATTGGTTCAGAATCAAATCTGATCCCAGTGCAACATATATGTGCTTAACTGAAAGAATGCTATGCTATGCAGCTTTCTAAGTACTTAAATAATGCACCATGTACTGCTGCAAATGTGACCACTAGCACATATCAGACATTCAGTTCCATGTTTGGTCTGAGAACAAAAATATGCACTCAACTCAAAGAATGTTATCCAACCTTTTATCCATGATTAGAATGATAGATGGATAAAGGTAAAGATCACAAGCTCAATCATTCATAGTACACCATGTACTTGTGCGAATGTGATCACAAGGTCCCCCCTACACACACAAGTGCACACTAGTGGTAATCTTTTTCATTGCTGAAAGTTTACAACTTTGGCAGCATCAGGAAGTAGGTAAACCAAGCAGAAGAAACCATGCATTACCTTCCAAGAGTGCATCACGCACTTGCTCCTCAGAGACACCCAATCCACCCAGCACCGTCCCAATGCCGTGGCACCTCGCCGCGCCGAGCAGGCACACCTCCCTCGCCGCCGCCGCCGCGGAGTTGTTCAGGTAGAGCTGGATCATCTCATCCTTCATGCTACACAACACAATTCAAACATTCAGATTTCAGTGTTGCCGACCAGCAGGTAGAACTGAAGAGAAAACAGAGGATATTGGATGCTTACTGCAGAGATCCGGGCTTGAGCTTGTCGGAGTGCAGAGGCCGGGACTTGTGCATCGCCGCCGCGTTGGTGGAGGAGGAGGAGTCGAAGTCGTCGTCGGAGGGGGTGGGGATAGCGGCTTGGGTAGGCGGGACGGGGATGAAGGGGTTCCAAGATTGAGTTGGTGGCGGCGGCGGCGGCGGCCTCCGTTTGGGGGGAGACGGATTGGGGGCTCGGCCGCGGGGCTGCGGGATGGACGGCGGGCGGATGTGGACGGGGCTGGAGCCCAGGGTGGGGGAGGAGGCGGAGGGCGAGGACGGGGATAGCGAGGAGGAGGACGCGTCGACGGCGGCGGCGGCGCGGGGCAGGGTGCTGGGGTCGGACGCGGAGCTGAACTCGCCGGAGGGCGGGCCGACGCGGGGGAGCGGCGGGAGCGGGCGGAGCTCGGGAGAGCCCGGGCGGAGGTGGGAGGCGGACGGGGCGGGGGGCGTGGACGGCGGCGGGGTGGCGAGGGTGCCGAGGTAGAGGAACTCGGTGCTAGGGTTGGAGGAGGATGTGGGCATGGGCGGCGGCTTGAGCCTGCGCCCCTCCTCATCCCCGTCCTCCTCCTCGTCCCGGCCGTCCCGCCGCGCCGCGGCCCCGGAGGATGCCGCGCAGGAGGCGTCCTCGGCGCGGTGGTGGGCGGAGGAGGAGGGGCGGCGGAGGCGGCGGAAGAGGTGGAGCGAGAGGAGGGCCGAGAGGAGCAGCAGGCAGAGGGAGAGGAAGGCGAGCAGCAGCGCCTGCAGCACCGGGATGCCGTTGTGGGTGCTGTGGGTGTTGCTGCTGCCGGCGTTGGGGGCGACGAGGGTGGAGATGTTGGCCGGGAAGGTGCGGCCGGAGGAGTCGGCCTGCTGGTCGGCGGCGGGGGGGAGGGGCGGCGGGGGGGAGGAGGCGGCGGGGAAGAATGGGTAGTTGGCGAACGGGTAGCCGTCTGGGGTGGGTGTGGGGGTGGTGGACGTGGAGGTGAACCTCGGCGCCGGCGGCGGCGGTGGGGCGGGGTTCGGATTAGGGTTCGATGCTGCCGGCGGTGGAGCTGGGTTCTGAGGCGAATCTGTTGGCGGCGATGCGGAGATGGGTGGTGCTTTGTGGTGTCTTCCCCGGGGTGGGGGCGGAGGAGGGGGGAGGGGCTGCGGTGGTGGCTGCGGGGAGGGAGGTCCGGGCGGGGTGTGGCGGTGGTGTCGGTGGGGAGGCGGAGGAGTGGGGGTGGTGGCCTGGCCCTGGAGCAGCCGGCGGGTTGTTTGGGCGTGGGTGGTGGAAGAAGAAGCGGCGGCGAGGAGGAGGAGGAGGAGGAGGAGGAAGATGAGGGAGAGTGGAGGCGTGGAGGGCGGCATTGGTCGGTCGGTTGGCTCCTCCTCCAGCCGCCGGCCGCCGGTGTGCTTGGTGTGGGTTTAGAGGAGGTTTGGATTGGTTTGGGCGTGGGGGGAGAAGAGAGTGAAGTGGGGGTCACTGGCTCACTCTCGCTCACTGACCCGTGTGGGTTGTCGTGCCTGGTTCGTGTGTGTGTGGGGGCGAGGGAATCCTGGGTCCGGTCGCGTCGTGTGTGGGCGCAGCTGAGACGAGGAGGAACGATGATGATTCTGGAGTTAAATAGTGCCTAGGTCTTAAATTTGGACTAGAGTGTTGATTCGGTGTCCGGATGCATCTGTATTCAAAGAGATAAAAAAATAAAAAACGAAAAATTCTAAAAAATATTCAAAAACATTTATGGTGGAAGATGCTTATGTCCGAGATGTTCGTGTAAATTTTAAAAAATTTCAGAACATCTGGAGATCTCGCGGAAAAAAAAATCTGCAGTTTTTTAAAATTATACTATTCTTGAACAAATTTGTATTTTTTGTCGTGAGCTCCCTAGATGCTCAAAAAAGCTTAAGTTTTACACGGACATCTGATTTTTTACCATAATAAAATTTGGAATCTTTTGAGCTTTTTTCAGATGTCCTTTCAAAAGTTTTACCCTCACACTCGAAGGGATGGAGAAGACTCGGACGGCGGCGCGCAATGACCTGGAACGATGTGGAATCATATGGCGGCGTAGCCAGGGGTAGGGTTTGCACGGTTTATATAGACGCAAGCGGGACGGGCCGACCTAGGAGTAAAGCCCACGAAAACGGCGCACCAAATAACAGTACGGTACTAAACTTCCTACAACTTGCCATACATGAATGGGCCAAGAGATTTCCAGATCTCACAACAACGTGCCTTATAAGATGAAATAGGTGTAAAATCCAACAAGTAGTGCATGTTTATATCTAATTATTGTACACTCATTAACCAAAAATTTAAGTGTAAATAACATGAAATCTTTTTATAGCCAACAACGGGATATACTATTAACCATGCTCTTATTTGAACGCGTGATTCTGCTCTCATCATCTATCTATCTATCAATCTATCTATCTGGGATTTTTCGTGTCTTGGGGTTGGGGTACCCTCCTCAGCCAGGAGCAGCGAGTGGAGTGGAGTGGGAAAGGGAAGAGCCGCCCGCCTGCTTTCTTTCTTTCTTTCTTTGAAAAACGCACGCATACAGGAGAGAGGACGTGTGCTCGCTCTTTCCGCTCTCCTTTTTTACTGCCTTTTCTGATGCTAAAACCGAGGAGGCCCCCTGCTCTGCTCTGCTCTTTTTTTACCGCGTCTGTCGACCAAAGCCAAAGCCAGAGGTGAAGGTGAAATTTTTTCTTTACAAATCCTCCTGCCGCTGCTGCTGGCTGCCTGGCCTGGCCTGGGATTCCCTTCTTCACCTCTCTCTCAGCAGCTCTCTGGGCCGAGGAGGTTTTGGCGGGAAGCCACCTCCTGTGCTCCCAACGATTCATACATACATCCTCTGCCTCCCCAGTCCCCACTGCCGTGAGGAGCTTTGCTAGACGTACGGATGATATTTACGGATTAGAGTTCATGAGCAATTTCATGTCTACGCACACTTTTTAATTTATGAACCATTTTTTCAAATGATTGAGCAATGTTTGAAATCCATAAAAGTTTTTTATTAACACGTTAACACTATTTGAGAAATAAAGCAGAGTGGTCCATTACTCTATCTAGACAATTTTTATTCGCTCTACCTACAAGCGTTTGTGCATACAGTGCTTTGTTTGTTTCCTACATACACAAGAAACTCAATCCAGTGCCCCGCATTCAAACTAGCTCCTTCGTTTCCCTACCCGGTGCCGGCTATTTAAACTTACCCTGGTAGGATCATGGAACACATTACACAAACCCGACCCCCTTTCTTCTTCCTCCACCTCTGCCATGATTTCGAGCTCTAGGAACTTGTGAGGTAGAGGTCGATTCATTGGCCGAGCAACATCGGTTGCAGACATCAGCTCTCCTCAAACGGTCTCGTTTTTCACTGGTATAATTTTTGGTCCCGCCGCAAACGGTCTCGTTTTTCACTGGTATAATTTTTGGTCCCGCCGCAAACGGTCTCGTTTTTCACTGGTATAATTTTTGGTCCCGCCGCAAACGGTCTCGTTTTTCACTGGTATAATTTTTGGTCCCGCCGCAAACGGTCTCGTTTTTCACTGGTATAATTTTTGCTTCCGCCGCAAACGGTCTCGTTTTTCACTGGTATAATTTTTGGTCCCGCCGCAAACGGTCTCGTTTTTCACTGGTATAATTTTTGGTCCCGCCGCAAACGGTCTCGTTTTTCACTGGTATAATTTTTGGTCCCGCCGCAAACGGTCTCGTTTTTCACTGGTATAATTTTTGGTCCCGCCGCAAACGGTCTCGTTTTTCACTGGTATAATTTTTGCTTCCGCCGCAAACGGTCTCGTTTTTCACTGGTATAATTTTTGGTCCCGCCGCAAACGGTCTCGTTTTTCACTGGTATAATTTTTGCTTCCGCCGCAAACGGTCTCGTTTTTCACTGGTATAATTTTTGGTCCCGCCGCAAACGGTCTCGTTTTTCACTGGTATAATTTTTGCTTCCGCCGCAAACGGTCTCGTTTTTCACTGGTATAATTTTTGGTCCCGCCGCAAACGGTCTCGTTTTTCACTGGTATAATTTTTGCTTCCGCCGCAAACGGTCTCGTTTTTCACTGGTATAATTTTTGGTCCCGCCGCAAACGGTCTCGTTTTTCACTGGTATAATTTTTGGTCCCGCCGCAAACGGTCTCGTTTTTCACTGGTATAATTTTTGGTCCCGCCGCAAACGGTCTCGTTTTTCACTGGTATAATTTTTGCTTCCGCCGCAAACGGTCTCGTTTTTCACTGGTATAATTTTTGCTTCCGCCGCAAACGGTCTCGTTTTTCACTGGTATAATTTTTGCTTCCGCCGCAAACGGTCTCGTTTTTCACTGGTATAATTTTTGGTCCCGCCGCAAACGTTCTCGTTTTTCACTGGTATAATTTTTGCTTCCGCCGCAAACGGTCTCGTTTTTCACTGGTATAATTTTTGGTCCCGCCGCAAACGGTCTCGTTTTTCACTGGTATAATTTTTGGTCCCGCCGCAAACGGTCTCGTTTTTCACTGGTATAATTTTTGGTCCCGCCGCAAACGGTCTCGTTTTTCACTGGTATAATTTTTGGTCCCGCCGCAAACGGTCTCGTTTTTCACTGGTATAATTTTTGCTTCCGCCGCAAACGGTCTCGTTTTTCACTGGTATAATTTTTGGTCCCGCCGCAAACGGTCTCGTTTTTCACTGGTATAATTTTTGCTTCCGCCGCAAACGGTCTCGTTTTTCACTGGTATAATTTTTGGTCCCGCCGCAAACGGTCTCGTTTTTCACTGGTATAATTTTTGGTCCCGCCGCAAACGGTCTCGTTTTTCACTGGTATAATTTTTGGTCCCGCCGCAAACGGTCTCGTTTTTCACTGGTATAATTTTTGGTCCCGCCGCAAACGGTCTCGTTTTTCACTGGTATAATTTTTGCTTCCGCCGCAAACGGTCTCGTTTTTCACTGGTATAATTTTTGGTCCCGCCGCAAACGGTCTCGTTTTTCACTGGTATAATTTTTGCTTCCGCCGCAAACGGTCTCGTTTTTCACTGGTATAATTTTTGCTTCCGCCGCAAACGGTCTCGTTTTTCACTGGTATAATTTTTGCTTCCGTCGCAAACGGTCTCGTTTTTCACTGGTATAATTTTTGGTCCCGCCGCAAACGGTCTCGTTTTTCACTGGTATAATTTTTGGTCCCGCCGCAAACGGTCTCGTTTTTCACTGGTATAATTTTTGGTCCCGCCGCAAACGGTCTCGTTTTTCACTGGTATAATTTTTGCTTCCGCCGCAAACGGTCTCGTTTTTCACTGGTATAATTTTTGCTTCCGCCGCAAACGGTCTCGTTTTTCACTGGTATAATTTTTGGTCCCGCCGCAAACGGTCTCGTTTTTCACTGGTATAATTTTTGGTCCCGCCGCAAACGGTCTCGTTTTTCACTGGTATAATTTTTGGTCCCGCCGCAAACGGTCTCGTTTTTCACTGGTATAATTTTTGCTTCCGCCGCAAACGGTCTCGTTTTTCACTGGTATAATTTTTGCTTCCGCCGCAAACGGTCTCGTTTTTCACTGGTATAATTTTTTGTCCCGCCGCAAACGGTCTCGTTTTTCACTGGTATAATTTTTGCTTCCGCCGCAAACGGTCTCGTTAGTCAAATTTACGGTCAAAGTCGCGTCTCGAGAAACGTAGGCGCACTATAAATTGGAAATGGAGGAAGTACATTACGGGTGCTATTTCTTCTTCTATGGGTTCCCAAAAACGATGGGCATGGTGGCTTGAATCCACTGTGCCAAAAGCAAAAGCAGGTGCGGTGCGTGGGTTGTTGGATTGGACGTGCGAGCCATGCTCTAGCATTCATGCGTGCAGCCGAGCCGAGCTATCCACGATAGGTCAACCTTGGTACGTACTCGTGCTACCAGGTAGATAGGTCAGGATGCCCCTCGAGCCACAAACTTTGGAAAAGGAGGTTCACCAATCATCGCAGAGATCAGATAGATGAGACGAGACCCAGCGGCTTCACATTGGCCTGCCGCCTCCCGTGAGTCCCCTTGCCTGCCAAGTCGACACAAGCAGCACCATATATCCTCCATATTCTCATCAGATCAGGGCAAAGGACACGAATCCAATGGACCATGCATGCTTTCCTTCATTTGGTTTGCCACCTTTCTACTACCCGTTTCTCGTTCACTTGAGGAGACCACCCGGTCGGTCTACAATACTGTAATCACGTGTAAGAGTATTTCTTCTCTACTACAGCACAGTACTTTAATTTTTCCCTGCTTTCTACTCTACTTACTGTTGTGGTCTTCTGGTTGGAAGCTAGGCAGGTCCCCCTGAGCCTGATCTGATGAACCCACCACATCAACATGTGTGTATTCAAATTCAATCCAAGTGTGCCGGCCCCTCACGCTCCTTGCATGCTCGCATTCATTCACGCACCCCATACATAAATCCCTACCACCGTTTTCTGTTACTACTACTGTACATCTCTAGCGTCCTACGGTCTGTTTTTAGTTACACGCACGAGTCACAGCCACAGCAGAGAGTGGTTTCTTCAGATGCTGCTCATTTTTTGTTCTCGTGAACAAGGAGGAGGAGAGGCTCTTTTTCTTTGTTTTCTTTTCCTTTTTTTTATCTCTTTTTCATAACTGTTTTCCGGGAAAAATACGACGATGGCACAACAAACGTTCTACGGGAAATGTTTCTGGTCTTGTGACGCGTCGGTCCGATCCGGCACGTGAATCTTCATACAATGAAGGGTTTGCCGATTTCCTTCGTCGGCACATCATCTCCCGCTTCGTTCCCACCCCGCGGGCGAATGGTTCCAAATGACGCCTTAGATCCGCCACGTGCGGTGTGATATTTCATCACGATGTGCTTTCGTAATGATGACATTGGGATCGGGTGGACACGAGGACGATCCACGCGACAAAAATGGTTTCATTGGCTTTTAAAACACCTTTGTTTGCGGTGGGCGATCTTCTCGATACGAACGCCACAATAGTTCCAATTTGTCTTGGCCAAACCTATGGCGGCGCGACGTCCTCCGAATGGTTGGGCAATGCACATGGATCTCGGAATATATTGTTGTAAATTGTCATGCTTTCATGTCCTCTACGTAAATATTCAAATCTCTAAGGTTGTAATTTTTGTAGCAACTTCTCTCTATCTCTCTCTCTCTCAAAAAAAAATATATTTTTTTCAAGGTACTTCTGGTTTGTTTTAGGGTTTAGTTAAAACAAAATTTGAGCGTAAATAAGACCTTCATTCCACCAACTTCAAAACAACAGGGATACAAACAGGACCAGGTGGTGCTAGAAGCCACACATGCCTGCCATGACTTAAAGAGGAACTAAACTTAAGTACTTTAACCACCTCACTACTCCTAGAGCGTTTTTCAAAAGCAAAAGCACACGACCGAAATAAACGAACGTTTTCCTGGATCTCCTTCACTATCATCGCATGTAGTCCATCCGTCCCGTGCTTGATATCGTTGATGAGGCTTCTATCTTCGCATGTGATAACAATCTGCTGCAACAAGAGATCTTGTGCAAGCGCTTGAGCCTCCCTACAAGAGAGAGCTGCCACGCAGAGTTCATCATCCACGCCTCGCACCACAAAGGCTGAAGAACCCATGTATCTTCCATCACTGTCCCGGACAACAGCCGCCGCTGCTGCACTCCCTCTCGACCTTGATTGCGCGCCTCCTGGTCGGATGATCAAAGCACCCGCATGCGCTTGGATTGGTATGGCATGTGACGTAGACCGAGAGCCTAAATTCTGGGTTGAGCGTATCTCCAATCCATTAAGTTCAGCAATAAACCTATTGAAAAATTGGTGAGTACTCATCGGACTTTGATGGATATCCTCGTGGATCGCTTTGCGTCTCGCATGCCAAATAGCCCAAAGTGCGACAAGAACCACTAGAATCTCTTCCCTGGTTAAATACTTAAATGAGAGAGAGAGAGAGAGAGAGAGAGTTGTCGCGGAAGCCCACCAGCAGAAGCGGAGGCCCACCCAGCCCAGACTCCTCCCTCATCGCCCCTTTCCTTCCTTCCCTGGTTCATCCTCTCTCCATCTCCATCTCCTCCCCGCGCCGCCGCTCCACATCTCGCCCTCTCCAGCAGGTGACGGCGCCGCCCCCTCCCCTCCCCTCGCCCGCCCCACTCTATGGCGCCGCCGGCCCCCTCTCTCTTCTTTCTTCTCCCTCTCCAACATGGCTGGACCCGCTCACCATCTCTCTCGATCTGCAGGTCGGAGGGAAGCGGCAGCCGAGGCGAGTTGGCTACAACGGCGCCGCGGCAGGCTGCAGAGTTCCTCCTGCTCACCATCTCTCTCTCTCTCTCGATCTCAAGGTAATTACGTAGCTCTTTTCCTCTCTATTTATTTATATGCACGTGCTATTTAGTGGCCTGTTGTTAATTTCGTAGCATATCATTTCTGGCTGTATATATATGATCCATGTATGGATGGATGCCTATAATAACCAGTGCTATGATAAAATTGCTACATGTGTGGTTCAAACACTTGATCAGAGATGTCTGCATAGGTCTTTTTTTTTCTCCTCAACCTACATGTGCTGTGCTGTGCTGAAAGGGAACTCTCTCTCTTCTCCGCACGTAGCCTAGGCAAAAACATGAAGAGATTAAAGCTGGGCATGCGGTCTCGATTGCTGCATTATGCCTTGAAAAGTTTGCCCAACAAATCTCAGACAGCGTCGCAAAACTACTTTCTCCGTACCGAAATATAGGTCTTTGGACTATACTACAAAAGACATGACTCAACGGAGGGAGTAATAATTATCTCACACATGACTCATCTGAAACTTTCAAACTGCATCTTCTTATCTTATTTAGATTTCCCTCTAGACTTATTGGATTCTTGTTGCTGGCAAGTGCTAAAACACTATGTATCACTGGTTTTTCTTACAAGTAGACAAACCTTGTGAGCTAGGTGGTTGTTCAGGTTCGATATTCTAGTGCTTGTTAGTGCCTTGTACTGTACAGACAGTTAGCTACCACCCCCAAAAATCCCGATCTGGGCTACCTGCACTTGCTCTCCGCCGTAAGACGAGCTCCACGGGCGCGTGCAGATTTTGGAATTGCCTAACGGGTTTCGATTTCATAGCATCCACTGTAGTGCGGGTGCGTCGTGCAAAGGCACCTTTTGATCCAAGGATTCAGTCATGTTCTGTACTGTGTAAAAACCATCCTCTAGCTTCCCGATGATGATTTTTTTTTCCTTTAGTTGTGCCAGGATGCCAATAAGCTCTGCTATGAGAAACCTGTTCGTGTGTCTTTGAAATGCTTGGGCGTAGCCATGTGTCTAGATTCTCCGTTTCCAGGTTATTGGTCGCTGCACTGAGAACTCTCTTTGCGTTCCGTAGCTCAGGCAGAAAGCACACATGGAATCAAGCTGGGTGGGTTCTTGGTTACCGCATTTTGTCGTAAACAGTTCTCACCCAGCAAATCTCACACACGCCCCAAGTGAAGCTTCCAAACAGCGCGCTACTATTGTTTTCGCGTGGTTTAGCTCAAAACAGATTTTCCCGGATTGAAGGGAGTTAAAATGTTTTGTCTATGAATTGGGCAATTATATTGTTGTGTTCCTCTTCCCTGCAAATCTGAATGTTTCTGAACAAGAATAATAAAACTTTGGAACTTCTCTTGTGAATTTCGCCACCAGTCTTAGTTGTTTGGGCCATAATCGAATTTAGCACTAGCTTGTGTCTGGCTTGAATTCGAACCTAAGCTGCTTGATCTTTTGGTCTGGATCAGATGGAATAAAAACGTGTTCACGATGTTTCTTTTTAATCAGTATAAAGCTAGGTGTTCATCACCTGTGGTCTTAGGATCGATAGAAATGTATGGTGCTACTTTCTGTTGGTTCTGTGTGGTTAGTTTGTTCATCCTTCAGGGCTTGATGTATGTAAGCTTATCTACTTGCTGCTACTGTATGGTGCTACTTTCTGTTGGTTCTGTTTTTTTTATCTAGTACTTGAAGCTTACCATCTCTTTGGCGATTCTTATCTTCAGATGCAGAAGCTCAAGACCTTGGCCAAGGCCATGACCGGCAAGACCGTCACTGCCGGGAGGAACTCTTCCGGTCGAATCACTTCTTTTCACCGAGGGGGTGGATCCAAGCGATCGCTTAGAGACATTGACCTTAAAAGAGACACTTGTTCCGTTGGCATTGTGGAAAGGATTGAGTATGACCCTAACCGTTCTTCTCGGATCGCTCTTCTCCGATGGATCGACGGGGTAGGGCAGAAGGACCCAGCATACAAGGCCAATCGTGCACCTGTCAATTACATACTAGCCAGTCACCAAATGGAACCGGGCAGCATGGTCGTGAACAGTGATTGCTCCAAACCTTCCACAACCGGCTCCCTGCTGCGACCTGCCCAGAATGCCGATTCTTTCCTTCGCTTCCAAGAGCTTTTTCGCAAAGCCAGTCAAGGTGAAGACGACACTGATGATCAAGAAAAGGATGCAGTTACTACAGCAGCAGCACCACTCATGCCTGCCGATCTACTGGATCTGAATTCCAAAGTGGGAAACTGCATGCCACTAGCTGACATCCGTATGGGAACATTTGTGCACAGCATTGAGTTGCGTCATGGTCAAGGGGCAAAGCTCGTTCGATCTGCTGGAACTTACGCTAAAGTGGTCAAGGAGTCAGCCTCGCAGTGTCTCGTACGGCTGCCATCGGGTGTTGAGAAACTGATAGACTCCCGATGCCGAGCCACCATCGGCATAGTTTCCAACCCCACCCATGGTGCACGGAAGCTGAGGAAAGCAGGGCATAGCCGGTGGCTGGGCAGGCGCCCGGTTGTCCGTGGTGTTGCGATGAATCCAGTGGATCATCCCCATGGAGGAGGTGAGGGGCGCACGAAGGGTGGCAGACCATCGGTGTCGCCCTGGGGGAAGCCCACCAAAGCAGGGTATCGGACTGTACCGAGGAAACCGAAAGTTTAGCTGCCCCATGCAAGGGGGTCTCTTGTTGCTCCCAAGGAAAAGTAGCAGGATTTTGATGTTGGCTATGGATCACAAAGGATTGTAATAACTCATCATCGATGCGACTCTTGTTTCATTCTGCAAACAGTTTCCGCTACTGCATTTTCACTTTATTATGTGTTAATTAACAAGTGATCTTTGGACTTGCATGTGCCCCAGTTTGCTTCCTTGCATATTCCTTTGTGGCATTCCATTAATTTTGTTCTGGTATGTTGCTTTGCTATCTCGGATCAAGCAAACTGGGAACATGAATGATGATGTGCATGTATATCTCTTGTTTCTGTAGCTGCTATTCCGTCAAAAAGATGCATGTAATGAGCTGCATATAGTTCATTCTTTCAGTGTATCTGAAGCTGATTCAGATGTGTGTGTGTGTAATTTCTATGCCTTTGTTAGTGTAAATCCATTGTGTTAAAAGTTAGCATGGTTAATTTGCCATGCATAGGTCCAGGATACAATTACCCATGGTTGTATTCAGTATACAGCTTGCATAGCGTGTATACTATTTTTCAGTCTTTGCATAGTTTCTTCAGGTCATTTTGGCCCTGTATCTTCAGGTCTTTGTTGCATGTTCCTGGACATTCCTGCGCAGATAATAAGCAACTTGATGTCATTCTTCTTGTGCTGAATAAGAAAACACAACCATTGCGAAAAGGGGGATAAATAATAAATTCAATATTTCAATGGTGTATTCCTAGTAGAGTAGCTAAATACAGAGTGCACTAAGCAAGCAATCAACAGTTTACCTGATTTCACAAATCAAGCATCGCATGATCTTTTAATCTTTATTTTTTTACAGTTAGTTCTCAGTTGCAACTCTGCTTTGAAAATCATTTTTTTTAATATTTCATAGAAGAACTAGGATGAATCAACTGGTTTTAACATATGGATGGAAGATGAAACTGCAAAAAATGAAAAAGGAAAAAACAAGATTTTTTTGCCAAGAAGATACAGCTTTGCGATCTGGAAACCGCAAACGAGTGTAACCCAGTCCTGTTCTTATTTTTCTGGATGTATGTTCTTGGCAAATGGGGAGGCCTGAAGAAGCTGGCATAATCACCATGAATAAACCATCATAAGTCATAATTAAGATGATATCTGGGTTCTCTCCACAGATAATGTACCACATCAGTCAGTAATTTGTGCCATTTTTCGATGACCAGCCTTCTGTATCACGAAAATTCCTTAGAACTGGTGTGTGTTTGGATGGGGCTTCCCAGTTCTTTGCGTTTTCTATTACGGAGTACTTTGATTTGAAAACCTTGTAAATCAAATGAGCCCTCCTGTTGTAACTGTAAATAAATAGAAAATAAAGGGAACATGACAAGAAAAAAAAAAGGACACACGGTTGCATCGGAAGCCCACGAACACAAGTCGAGGTCCAGCCCAGCCCATCAGCACGACGCACCATTCCAATCCACCAAAACCACTTTCCCCTTCCCTGCTTCCTCCTCCCCTGCCCTCCTTCTCCTTCTCCGCCGCACCGTCGCCGTCGCCTCCGCTGTCAGTCAAGCCTCGAAGCGGAGCGACTCTCTCCGGCCACCCCTCTGGTGGATCAGGACCGGCTCCCCCGACTCCTCCCCACCCCTCTCGGTAAGAAAAACCCTAGCTTTCCCGCGACCTTCTGCCGTCAAGAACCGAACCAAATCCAATCCAGCCGGATCTCACTTCCCATCCGTAGCGCAGGGGGTTGCATTTGACCATGGATTTTGCCACGGATTACAATATTTTTGGGAAACCGGGGACCGAACTGGCCGATTTACTTACTTTCCACGCTTGACACCGCCCCCGCTGGAGTCTCGAGGGACGTTGAACTGACGACGACGCATGCTTTCGTTTGGCCTGTTGTTAATTTCGTGTGTAATTCCTGGTTATATATATATGATCCATATCAGGTTCACCACTTGTAGTTTCATTATCAGGTTTCAGCTTTTCCATGGTCTCATAGTATCAAGTTGCACTTACAGAGTTACAGTCTGATCATGTTCTGTCCAAACGACTGGACG
The DNA here is from genome assembly GCA_950022295.1 of Bromus sterilis. Lineage (NCBI taxonomy): Eukaryota > Viridiplantae > Streptophyta > Magnoliopsida > Poales > Poaceae > Bromus > Bromus sterilis. Next base: position 296,418,513 of record OX465601.1, on the reverse strand, counting down.
AGCCATCGTAGAAGCACTAGAATTTTCTTTCAGTATCTCACCATGTCGTCTGGATGCAAATAATAATCAGTGCTATGATAAATTGCATCATGTGTCGTTGTTCAAACACTCGAGCAGAGCGGTCCATATACGCGTTTCTTGTTGAACCCACATGTGCTGTGCTGTGCTGTGCTGTGCTGTGCTGTGCTGTGCTGTGCTGAGAGGGAACTCTCTCTTCTCTGCACACACAGCCTAGGCAAAAACATGAAGAAAAATTAAGCCGGGGTCTCGACTGCTGCGTTATATCACCTCTTAAAAGCTGTACCCGAAAAATCTCACACATGGCTCGAGTGAAGCTTTCAAACAGCATGTTTTTATTTAGATTTCCCTCTGGGATTATTGGATCCTTGTTGCCTATAAGTTCCAACTCTAATTTTCTCTCTCTCTGTCAGTTTGCTAACAAGTAGGCAGACTTTGTGAGGCAGGTGGTTTTTCAGGTTTGATATTTTAGCGCTTGTTAGTGCCTTGTGATGTACAGATGGAAACTGTCTTGGTAGTTCATGTTTTGATGCACAAACAACATTTCGTTCAGCTGGAGAGGCGAAACCCCTATTTTTTCTTTTCTTATGGCAATACGGAATCTAACATTTGAATTGCTGAATGTGAAGTTGTGGAACCGGTAGAGGGAACCAGGCCGAAGAAGTAAATCAAAACAACATGCTTTAATCTCTACGCTATACTGTTGACCTGCCCCCTTATGCCCAGTTCAGGATCTTACATATTGAAGTTGACTCCATTTTCCATCTCCATGTCCCCGCAGCAGCAGCAGCAGCAACACCCGAATCGTGGGAGATGGCGGGGTTCGGCAGCCTGGCGCCCAAGACGAAGAACCTGGTGGTTGGCGGCACGCTGACTGGGTTCGTCTTCGGGGTGTACTACTACACCATGAGGGCGGTGGGCAACACGGACGAGCTGCAGGTTGCCATAGACAAGTTTGAGGACCTGAAGAAGAAAGAGGAGGCCTCCTCCGCCGTCGCAAGCCCCTCCGCCCCAGGATCATCATGAACAAACGCGCTCTTAACTTTTGATTAAATTAGTTACCTCTGAATCCGCCCAGAACCATGCGTGGCTTTGGTTTGTATTGATGATAATAAGAATGGGTGCTGCCAGATTGAGCATTTTCATGGCATGGGTGGAGTCTGTAGTTGATAATATTATGCCTTTTTTTTTTCTGTGGATGGTAGCTGCACTGATTCTGGAAGTTATGGTATGATACTTCCTCTGCTTCAAAACACAACTCTTATTGTTCCCTGAGATGATAGAGCATCTTCACCATATTACCTTTCCTCTATGAAAACTACTTACATATAGGTAGAGTTTGGCTCCAAAAAACTGCTCCTTTTTCTTTTATTTTGTTTATAAATGAGCAAACTCTCATATAAAGAGATAGTTTGATCTCTTATCTACAATTCGCCGGAGGTTGACTGAAGCCATGAACGGAGTTTTCACTGCACCTCGGCATCGTCGGTGCCATGCCGTGCATCGCCGGTTAGTCCAGAGCTCAACTACAAATAGAATTAAAATTAACCCACTTTACAAGCATTACACGTTTGTTAGATTGAAAATTTATAGGTATATTGCTAAAACAACACACCTCTAACTATGTATAAAGTTATTGGTAGAATATTTGTCCATAATTTATATAAACTAGTTGAATGCCCGTGCGTTGCAACGGGATTTTAATCTATAAATCATGAGTGTGAGAATATAACATGTTTGATAATTACATGAAATTTTTCAAAGAAAAGTTCATATTACAACAATGAACCAATCATTTGGTTTATTCGAACTGATCGACTTATACCTCTTAACCATGTGATTCAAATGCCATGGTCGCAGATGGATCTGCGCACACCCGTTCATGATCTCACCTCTAGTCCAATTGCACATGTCCATGTATTATAACCAAGCAACGCCCCAACCCCTCTCCTTCTCCGTGATGCGCGTCCGCGGTCGTGAACGCTACATCTCCCCATGACTCGGCCTTCCAGCAAGGCGTGACTGTCGATGGATGCGAGACAAGCTAGATGCCTCTTCATGGCGCCCTTGCGGCTGAGCATGGTGATCCAATCAGCTATCACCCGTCTACAACAAAAATGCATACAACACTGGTTTCGGCCTCATCAGCACTCGTCCTGGCTTCCTAGAGCCGAGGAGGGGCGGTGAACCGTTATTCTAACTATGAAAAAAATTCAGTGGAGACCGTACGCAAACTCCCTTCCGTGCATACCCTCTTCAATCTGCCACCACGTGTCTGTTTTTGGGATCGTAGGCTCACACAAAGCAGGAAACCGCACTTCGCTAGGGACAGTCTTGCTCAAATTCAAATCTCCCCAACGACCTCAAATCAGAACAAAGCGATCGTGCGGTTTCTGGCTTGGTGCGAGCCGAAGGAATGTGGGAGCTGTCGTGGTGGCAGATTGGAGAGGGTACGCACGGGAGAGAGTTTGTGTACGGTCTCCAACGAGTTTTTTTTTCCCTAACTTAGGGGTGGCATGGTGGGCAATTACATTTATACATGGAGTTAAAATTATTAAATAAGATATAACATCTAGAAAACAATGCATTGTAGGAATTGTATCTTAAGTTTTAATTACTCCTATGATATTGTGCTAGCCTGCAACCGCTTGCTGCACTGCCGACCCGGAAAGACAACCCACGTGGTCCTCGTTGCTCCCCCGGTCAAAAAAAAAGGAAGGACGCCCCCGCCTGTTCATTCGTTCCACTTCCACCCCTCCATCTGGCGACAAAAGTTGTCGTTATCCCCATCTCCAATCCCATCTACGGCAGTCCTCTTTCCCTATAAAAAACCCAAAAACCCTACCTCGCGTGTAGGCAAGGTAGTAGTCGATCCCCCATCTCTCCTCCCCACCAGCTGCCACAACCATGCAAGAGATCTGTGGGGAGGATGATAGCCTGTACAACTTGCCCACATCCCTTTGTAGGAACCCAGGTAAGAAATCGGAGGCTGAAAAAGTCTTGGCAACTTTGAATCTGCCAGAGAAAACAACAGAAAAACGCAAAACTCTGCCACTGGAGATCTGGCTAGCAACAATATACAGTGATTCTGGGTGAACAAAAAAACAGAAAGAACAAGAGAGTTCTCTTCCATCGCCACAGATTGCATGCAAGTTTTCTAGCCATGGCCACCTCTGAAAATTGCTCTCACTTTTTGTTGCTTGCTTAGCTTCTTCCCCCCCCCCCCCCCCCCCCTTGAGTATGTGTTGCACCTCCACCCCCTCCTGTGTTCTTGTTCCTAGATCTTTTTGAGAATCTTGCCTACCTGCTATTTACACCTGTTGTGAAAACATGAGCATCCAAAAAATCAGTTCCTGTATTTATTTTTCACATGTATTGCTTGTATTCTGGGGGTGAACAAAAGTTGCTTTCCGCCCCAGATGTTGAATAATCAAAGTATATATTGCTTGTACAAAAATACAGTGTGCAAACTTTTGATTCATGAAAAAGGATATAAAAGTTGCTTCTTTTTGTTTTACCTGAAGCTTGTTCCTTTCTGTGTTGACCAGGCCGCCGAAACCTTTACGCGCGAACTTGCCCCCTGTTGAAAACAGAAATGCACAAAGTCAAACAAAAATGTTGTTGTTATTGTTGTGTGGAAATCTCACCTATGTTGTTGTTTGGGTGACTTGGTCGGTCTGTATGGTGCCGATCGCGGCGACTTGAGCGGTGGGTGTGAGGCGACTTCATATCGGATGTTTGGGCGACTTGGTTGTTTCGTATGGCGCCCATCGCGGTGACTTGACTGGTGAGTGTGAGGAGACTTCATATCGTTGTTGGGCGACTTGTCTATTCCGTATGGCGCCCATCGCGGCGACTTGAGCGGTGGGTGTGAGGCGACTTCACATCGGTTGTTTGGGCCGTGTTGGTTGGGCGACTCTACCTTGGGTGGTAGGCAAAGTCGCGCACAAGGGTGGTCCCGTTTGGCGTGGTTTTGGTTCAACCCGATCGGATTTTGGAGAAGCCGTATGAGGGCCTATGTGCTTGCCGCTGACTCTGATTTGTGTAAGGTTTGGGTATGTGTGGGCGACTTAGTGCCTTTGGCCCCGGCGACTTTGTCGTGTTGCTTGGGCGACTATACCTTGAGTGGTAGGCGAAGTCGCACACACGGGTGGTCCCCGTTAGCGTACGTGTGGGAAACTTAGTGCCTTTGGCCCGGGCGACTTTGCCGTATTGGTTGGGCGACTCTACCTTGAGTGGTAGGCAAAGTCACGCACACGGGTGGTCCCGTTTGGCATGGTTTTGGTTCAACCCAGTCGGGTTCCCCCTCCATTCAATGTTGGAGAAGCCGTATGAGCGCCTACATGCTTGCGGTCGTGGCCGGCTCCGTTTTGTGTAAGGTTTTTGTATGTGTGGGCGACTTTGCCGTGTTGCTTGGGCGACTATACCTTGAGTGGTAGGCGAAGTCGCGCACACGGGTGGTCCCCGTTTGCGTATGTGTGGGCGACTTAGTGCCTTTGGCCCCGATGACTTTGCCGTGTTGCTTGGTCGACTATACCTTGGGTGGTAGGCGGAGTCGCGCACATGGGTGGTCCCCGTTGGCGTATATGTGGGCGACTTTGTGCATTTGGCCCGGGCGACTCTACCTTGGGTGGTACGCGAAGTCGCGCACATGGGTGGTCCCCATTGGCGTATGTGTGGGCGACTTAGTGCCTTTGGCCCGAGCGACTTTGCCGTGTTGGTTGGGCGACTTTACCTTGTGTGGTAGGCGAAGTCGCGCACAAGGATGGTCCCGTTTAGCGTGGTTTTGGTTCAACCCGGCCGAATTATGGAGAAGCTGTATGAGGGCCTACGTGCTTGCGGCTGACTCCGTTTTGTGTAAGGTTTGGGTATGTGTGGGAGACTTAGTGCCTTTGGCCTCAAAGACTTTGCCGTGTTGGTTGGGTGACTATACCTTGGCTGGTAGGCGAAGTCACGCACACGGGTGGTCCCCGTTGACGTATGTGTGGGCGACTTAGTGCATTTGGCCCGGGCGACTTTGTCGTGTTGGTTGGGCACGTGGGCGACTCTACCTTGGGTGGTAGGCCCCTCTACAAAAAGAATAGACCCCTGAATTGATTCCCCTCAAGCAGCAGGCATGTACGAAGAAACTGATCATATAACCTGCAGCAGGTATATGATCCCAACTATACAGTTTACTGCGAAAAAAGTTGCCCAAACAATGTGATCCTAAAAAATTGAATGATCTGCCTGCAGATTGATGAACACACAACAGGCAACCTAAACTATATGGGAGCAAAAACATTGAATTAAAAAAGGAGGCTGCCAGGAGCATATCGATCATAAAAGGTGTGGGCCGTGGCCGTGGCGAATTGGCAGCCGTGTATTTCTGAACCCAGTCACCACGCAAACAAAATGCCTCTTCACAAAATAATCCTAGGAAACTGTCCAATTGTCGAATAACAAGCTAATAGCAGGGACATATCTACTAGTAGTAGCCATGCATATGTCATGAATTAACACAGTTAAATGAATGAGAGGGGCATCAGAGGATTCTGATTTACGTAAGCAGATAGATTATGATTATACCAGCTGCCCTGCGCGCAATTCGCAAAGCAAAACAAGTGTCATTCTATCGTCTGTCAGCTGCTAGCATTGTGTGTTGTTAGGCAACAAATTGCCTAATCCTAAGCACTCTGTAAGCAATTGCATTGCTAGCCTAAAAAATGTTGCTAGTGAGGAAATTGCCCATCCTGTGAGTACGACATGCCTCCCAGACAAAATCCTTGGGGAAAACCTGGTAGTACCTAGGTTCCTTGCGATGGTTGATTTACTGGGGGAAACGGATCGATGAACAAATCAAGGCTAACACCATAGAAATGAGTGTCGCCTGCTCTCTCCCCGCCGCCGCCACAAATCCGCACCCCCGCGCCCGTGGGAAGGCCTCCGAGAGAAACTAGGGGTCCTCGTATAGCGCTTGAAGCTGGATCTGCCGGTGTGGTCGTCGCCGGTTTTCGCCCCTATCGCCTGTCCTTCTCCTCCCCTCTCCTTGATGTCGCGCACCCGCCGCTTGGTCAGCCGCCGGCGTGACTCCTCCGGTAACCCTCCCGCTTGTTCCTTCGCCGCGCCGGTCGTGTGCTTCGTCGCCGTCGACGATTCCTAGGGATGGAGAAGTGCAGGCAGGGGACTGAATGGCAGCTCTGGAGCGATTGGGAAGAAACAATGCATTGGAAGAATTTACCCGTCGATCGGATCCCAAGCATCATCTTAAACCCAACACGGCTCGCAGAGATTCTGATAAAAGGATGGAAGGAGTTGGGGTTCGGGCTTGTGTCGTGGGGAAACCAAATAAGTTCAACCAGATTCTGTTCCCGTTTATTAGTTGGTTTGTTTCACCGCCGCCAAACGGAGGCAACAACACACGGCGAGAAGTAGAATCGAATCCATCAGGGGAGCGTAACGCCGCAGCCGTCACCCGATCTCGCCGGCCGCCGACGAGCGTCCTAGCTCCACCGCGCTCGCACCGCCGCCATGGTGCTCGGCAACATCGCCATCCTGCTCGGCTCCGGTCAGTCCCGGGCTCTCCGGCTCGCTTTGCTTCGTTCCCCGCAGGGTCTATATCTCTTAAGACTTCTCGCCGTCCGGCTAGCTTGTTTGTCTGCTGATGATGCTGGGGTCTTAGCTTAGCTTAGCTAGCTAGCTTCCTGCTTAGGGTTTTAGACTTTTAATTGGCTAGCTTCTCAGGCTACTTCCGTCCCTACATCTATAATTGCAGCTTCTGATCTTGCCAAGGGACGCTAGATTAGTAGATTACCATGCTACCATACGCCCTACATCTATGAACAATCTGCCTGTTAAACTTCTGACAACTATATATACTAACGGATTGCAAAAAACTTTCTGGTGCTGGCAGGATACCTCAGCACCGTTCTCACCGGAGACGACAGCAAGAAGGTCCCCATCATCGGCGACGCCCTCGCCAATGTAATTAATCAACTACTCTCACCACTTTTTTTTATCTTGCCGAGCCATGGCCGTGACACCTTCTGTATATGCGTGTTTGCCTCCTCCTATAGTTTGTGAAGAACACTGGGAAGCACACGAAAGACAACAGCACCGATGCGTTGGCGTCTCAGGTTTGCTTTGGATCTGCCAACGCCAAGCTTTCTGGTTGGACAGGCTCTGGATGCCAACCGGTGCTTATTAACCCTCCTAAAACAATTTTCAGATAAGCAGCATCAGGGAGGAGTTACAACGAGGCCTACGCCGCAGAGATGAGAATGTCACAATTATCTCTGATACATCAGGTCGGTGCCCGCTGCTTACTGACCGTTTCTTTCTGCTGCTCTATTCAATTGCAGATACCGCGTTTTGAAGTTATATATATGGCTTAAAGCGCGATGCAGTTGTGTTGCATCTGATATATATCGTTTCATCATGCCCTTTAGATGTACACGGTTATTTAATTTATGTTCCTCTTACTGTTTAGTACAACTCTTATCATGAATATGTGAATTGTTGTTATGTTAACTTTTTTCCTTTGCAGGGTCTGGTGGATACACTCTAACAGCAATTGCTGTTGCAGGGATTATCGGCTATGCATACATCAGGTGGAAGGTAAAACTCTCATTCTTTTAGGCAACCAACACCGACACCGTAATACCATCTCAGATTATTCTAGTCACAGGTTTGCAGCCGGCGTTTGCTATGTCATTATCCACAACTGCAAATGAATTGACAACCATGTCTACTGACATAGTAATGTCACTGTGCTAGAATCTAAAGTCTGCATGACAATTTGCAGGGTTGGAAGATTTATGACCTGATGTGGGTGACCAAGCGCGGTCTAGCCGACGCCTGCAATGTTGTGGGCAAACAGTTGGATGATGTTTCAGATACTGTACATGTAAGCTCCCATTTTTACGGACACTGCACGTCGACGCCGTTGTGCTGAACCGTGTTATACATCCATCTTGACCTTCTTGTCTTAGATGAATAACATATACATGTCCATTTCAGGTTACCAAGAAGCATCTATCTGGAAGGATTGATCGGGTGGATGCTAATCTGGATGAAGCACAAGAAATAATTGAAGGGACAAGGGATGAGGTTGGAACATTATTCCTGCGGCATAAATGTTTCCTTTTCCTGTTTTTTCTTGCATGGCGAAACAAAACGGTGGTGCTAAATTTATTACTGTGTCTTGTAGGTTGCAATCATCCATGTGAATCTGAGCACCTTTCAAAAGGAGCTCCAAGAAGTTAATCGCACGGTTGAAGTATGGGTAGGTGCCTTGTACTAGAACACACATACACCTTATGTAATTGGATCTAAGTATCACTCATGGTTGCACTTTATGTATCTTGCATCTGCAGGGATCGAGGCTCTCTGGCATCGAGGACACACAGGTAATTAAGTGCATGTCCACGCTACAAAATTGCATGCCCTTCCTCTCCATCTAACCCACACCTGCATACATTTTTGTGTGCATGTTTTCTGATATATTGTTTTCTTTTGAACCGATATCAGGATCGTACCGTGCGTGCAACTGAAGCATTGGTTGGGTTTAGCCAACAGTTGGAACAAGGCCAAAATCCTAATATTCGCCAGGCAAGTCGATCGGCTAGCTTATGGAATTCCTTAGTAGTGGCATGCTGCTCACATATTTCCTAGTGGTTCTGCATCAACTACTACTGTACTCCTAGATTCTTACTCTGAAGAGATATTTTCAATTTCAGGTCTCATTGTTCCTTCCTTCTCTAGGATCCTTTTCAGAGAAAAACATTAAAATGATAAATAAGGCTAATCTTTGTTGTATTTGAAGATTTTTCGGTGAAAAAAAGGCTCTATACTTTTCCCAGCTTTTGCCACCAGGAATTAAATTTAGGGCTTGTTTGATTCATAGGGTAGGAAAATCATAGGAATACGAAAATCATAGGATTGCAATGGCATGCCCACTCCAATCCTATAGGATTTTGCTTGCACCAATGTTTGTTTGATTCCATCAAAGGAATTGTAGAAAGAGGTTGGAGTGAATGTTAGGATTCCTATAGGAAGTAGTACAAAAATTCCTATGGGAAAAATTCCTATAGGAACAATTCCTATGAATCAAATGAGTAAGATAGAAAAAAATCCTATGGGATAAAATCCTACAAAAATCCTATGAAATTCCTATGAATCAAACAAGCCCTTATTTGCTTTTTTTTTACTACATGTCACTTTCCTACAGCTGCCGCCTCCTCCTCCTCTCAAAGATCTCCAAACGGTTGCACCAGTAGCCGAGACTAGCGCGGATAAAAGCAAGGTTTGGTTTATATTTCACTTAACATTGCAAACACTGATGTGCTCTGTTTTCACAAATCAAGTTACTTTTGCTGCTTTGCATGATGTGGTTTTAATCGGCCATCCTTGCATTCCAGGAAAAGCACAAGGTGTCGCTCACGAATGAAGGAAGCATGGGGTGGAAATTACCTGGACTTGGACTTAGCTTTCTAAGGAGTTCATCCAATGTATAGTTGGATGATCTGTAAAAGTCTAGGGTTTTGGAAATGTCTATCCGTGTATCAAGCGAGATGGCATTTGCAGCCGCAATTTGTATTTCACTTATAGTTATGTGTGGGGCCTTGTGTAAATTTATGCTTTCTTGCTTCCTGTAATAGTGATGTTGATTACACATTGTTGCCGTGGTAGAAATAGATGAACTCCAACCGTTCCATTTTACACATCTTGTCCAAGTTTGGATTTGCTATTGTGAGACATTTTGCTGAGTGGATGTGTACAGTTTTTCATCAACTGGATCAAAACTTTATAACTTCATGCTGCTCAGTATCCTGATTTCACATTGCAATGCTTAGATAGGTTGTTAATATTGAATTGCTGGTCACAAATAAAATGTTCTACTCGCAGAAAAAAGAGTTGCTGATCACAGATTCTCTAGATCGCATGATAAAAAACGGTAAACATATCTGAAATGCCACATATATTTCATAATGCAACATACACTACTCTGCTAACTTTGGATCATACAAGCAGTTCTCATCGTAAAAAGACGTGAACACATATTTAGAGAAGATGTAACTTTATTCGTATAAACACAATTGATGTTTATTCAGGATTGTAAGGATGTGGATTTGTCACAACTCAGAATGTGGATGTATAACGAATGGAGAAACTTCCATTTTACACCGACGACGTTAGGACTGTTAGCTATATGCAAGACCAGATCTAAGAGGAGCATACTAAAGAAGAAAAGGACTATTATTCAGACTGATATGCATTTTGTACAAAACAGTCACTTATTATTAATATGTCCCATTTTGTGCCACACTGCAATTTTTCTTCTAGTTTTTCTGCTATGATATGCTGACCTTGATAGGGGGCCGAAAAGTTAGCTAAATCAGTCAATTTCCATTTCATCCATCTTTCATGATGAAAGCAATGGACATGAAGAACTCTCTGTTTTTATTTCTCAGTCAAGTGCTGGTAAGTATTTATTTGCCAGGCAAGTCGATCGGCTAGCTTATGGAATTCCTCAGTAGTGGCATGTTGCTCACATATTTGCTAGTGGTTCTGCATGAACTACTACTGTACTCCTAGATTCTTACTGTGAAGAGATATTTTCAATTTCAGGTCTCATCGTTCCTTCCATCTCTAGGATCCTCTTCAGAGAAAACAAATTAAAATGGTAAATGAGGCTAACCTTTGTTCTTGTATTTAAAGATTTTTCGGTGATAAAAAAGGCTCTATACATTTCCCAGCTTTTGCCACCAGGAATTCAATTCATTTGTTTTTTACTACATGTCACTTTCCTGCAGCTGCCACCTCCTCCTCTCAAAGCTCTCCAAACGGTCGCATCAGTAGCCGAGACTAGTGCGGATAAAAGCAAGGCTTGGTTTCTATTTGAAATTTAACTTAACATTACAAACAGTGATGTGCTCTGTTTTCACAAATCAAGTAGTTTTTGCTGATTTGCATGACGTGGGTTTAATCGGCCCTCCTTGCATTCCAGGAGAAGCATAAGGTGTCGCCCACGAATGAAGGAAGCATGGGGTTGAAACTACCTGGACTTGGCTTTCTAAGGAGTTCCATCCAATGTATGGCTGAGTTGTACCCTTAAGTTGGCAAATGAGCTGTACCTTTTTTCCGAGAAGATGTAGCTTTATTTGTATAAACACAACTGATGTTTATTCATGACTGTAAGGATGTGGATGTATAACGATTAACGAATGGAGAAACTTCAGTTTTACGCCGATGACGTTAGGACTGTTAGCTCCATGCAAGACCAGATCTAAGAAGAGTACACCGAAGAAGAAAACTATTTATTCAAACTGATGTGCATTTTGTACAAAATAGTCACTTACTATTAATATGTCCCATTTTGTGCCACACTCCAATTTTTTTCTAGTTTTACTACTATGATATGCTGACCTTTGATAGGGGGTCGAAAAGTTAGCTTAAATCAGTTAATTTCAATTTCATCCATTTTTCATGATGCAAGCAGCGGACATGAAAAACTCTCTGTTTTTATTTCTCAGTCAAGTGTTGGTAAGTTTGACAAAAACTAACATAACATGCATATTAATTAAGTTCACTACATAAAGGTTGGTTACCCTGGATCATTCATGATTGACCTGTTTGATCATGCGATCTTCGTTCAACCAGTCACTCATTTATGAACTTCTCTCCATTCGTTTCATGTGAGTGACTAAACATGCATCTAGAATGGTCACATCATTCAGCAGTTTACTTCCTGAATGGCTCACCGAACACATATCTCATGCTCAGACTTTTTTTTGCCTTCCTAAGAAGAGCTAACAAAGACTAGACACTAGAGATGTCTAGAAGTCTTATATATATCCATGCCTTACGATGTCAAAGTGAATATGAGTTCAGATTTCTGCAGTTATGTAGCTTTAGCCCATCTAAAATATTGGAGGAAAACAAAATTGCGAGAGGAGAAGCATGGGAGCGGAAGCTACCTGGACTTGGGTTTTTAAGGGGTTCGTCCAATGTATAGATGATATTACTGGCATGAGCTGTACAAGTCTAGGGATTTTTCCTTTGGAAACATCTCCCTGTATATCCAGCGAGATGACATTTGCAGCTGCAAATTGGATTTCACTTATAGTTATGTTTGGGGTCTTGTGTAAATTTATGTTTTCTTGATTCCCGTAATAGTGATGTCGATTACGCATTGTTGCCGTGGTAGAAATACATGAACTCCGACTGTTCCATTTTACACATGTAACGAGTCTGTCCAAGTTTGGATGTTGCTATTGTGAGACATTTTCCTAGTGAATTTTGTGCAGTTTTGCATCCAACTGGATCAAAAAATTATAACTTCATGATGCTCAGTATCCATGTTTCACATTGCAATGCTTAGATAGGTTGTTAATATTGAGTTGCTGGTCACAGATTCTCTAGACCACATGATAAAGAAACGTTAAAGAGCTCTGAAATGCCACACATATTTCGTGATGCAACATACACTACTCTGCTAACTTTGGATCATACAAGCACTTCTCGTCGTAAAAAGACGTGAACACATATCCCATGCTCACAACTTCTTTCCAAGAGTTAACAAATACTAGTGATGTATAGAATCCTATATACCCCTGCCTGAGACATGAGTTCATATTTTGCTTACTCTTTACCTTCGTCCTATAAAAAACTATTGTGATTTTTTTGAAACTGTCACCGAGGGGGGCCTCACCACCTGATTATGACTTCATCGCTAATAAATTAATTGCTTCATCAAAATAATGTAGGAATGTAGTTGGATTTTAAAATTAGACAGTGTGAATCTCTACAAATGATCACGCCGTGCAACCCTGTTTATATGTAGATGTGTGCATGCCGTGCTGTGACATCATTTTTTTAAGTCGGCCCCAAAGGATCTCGAATTCATTAAGCAAGAAGAGAGTTGCTCGGTTAATTATCGAAAAACCGAGCTAAAACCGTTACAACATGCCCGCAATAACAAGGCAAACAGGGCGACCTGACAACCCACGCAAGAACGCACACACACTGCCAAGGAGAAAAGCGTCATCGAGGTTGCAATCCGGCGTCATCGTCATCACACCTCCGCGAGGGCGACACGGACTCCACCATCAACAAGCACCGAAGAAGCCCTCATCGCAAGCAAGCGCCGAGCCTGTGCCGGACGATGCCAAACAGTCAGCCACACACGTCGACCACCAGGCAGCTGACTCTATCGACGAGCATCACAGGATAAAAGCATTGAACTTGCGCCGAGCCAGCACCGGAAGCGACCACCCGTCGCATGTCATCGTCGCCACAAGACCCCTCCTCAGCAGCTCCGACTTCACATAGACAAAGTGAGGCACGGAGACCCCTGGAACACGTCGGAAGAGACCGACTACCAAGACCCAGCAGCAACCAACTCCGCTTGAAGCCACCATCGTTGCCACACAAGAATTCGTGCACATCCACATTGCTGGACAGGCACCTGCCGACCGCAATGTTGTGAGCGTCCAGCCCATAGAACACGCAAATGAGATAAATAGCTCTTCAAGACAACGCCTCAAGGAAGAAAGCGACGATGCCGACGCCGTCGTCCGGCCCGATGGACCTTAGGCTTTCACTCGAAGAGCCGAAACTGAAGGTGTGCAGGGGGAGGCTCCACGATGACGCCTCCAAGGAGGTGAAACGACATCCGCAGATGCCGACGTCGTCGGCCGGCAAAAGCCCGACAAGCTTTCACCCGGAGCACCGCCCAACACCACACCCTCGCGCACTGCGCCTCTGCTGACCCGCACACCTCTCCCAAAATCATCGTGCCATGACCAGGAAGAGACCACCGCAAACCTCGACGCCAGCCAGAGAGCCAGCACTGCGCGAGCCCGGGCAGCACGACGCCCTCCAAGCCGCACGCAACCATCACCCCACGCCGCATCGCCCCTCCAAAGCCACGCAGGAGCAGATCGCGTGCGGAGGCCAGATCCGATCTAGGGCGAGGCCTCTCTTGCTGAGCACCAGGGCTCCCATGGCCGGGGAGACGCCACGGCCGCCGTCGGAGACACGTAGGAGAAGTAGGGGACGACCCGACGGGGGCTCGCCGCACCGTCCAGAGGAGGGACGAGCCTCCCCCACCGCGGGATCCCGTCGGAGCGCGAGAAGAACGCCTCGCCGCCGCCATCTGCCGGGCAGGCTTAGCCCACCGGCGTCCTCCGGCGATGGCGAGGAGAGAGGGAGCAGGGAGGTGGCCGGCGCGCCGGCGGCTAGGGTTCCACCCGAGCCGCCCCGGAGAGCGACGCGGGTGTCGGAAGGAGTTATCGTTGGCAAAGTCGTGTGCAGTGGAATCATGATACTTTCTCTTTTCGTCTTCCTTCGTACTTGGATGCTTGTATCTCAAACCGATCACACTACTGCTTGGTATGTAACACTAGCTAAAAGTGTAATAACAATTGGATTTTTCGATAACCAAATTAGCTTTGCTGCTGCACATATAGAAGAAAATAATTGACCAGTTAATAGAAAACTGACGGAAAACCAATGCATTTGTGACACACAGGACACGAGATCATAATCTTTAGTGGCATGCTAACATCCTAACTAGTATAATTTTTCATGTGTTCCTATGAACCAAAGACGCAAGTCTACAGGATTATTGTGTTTCCTAATCCTCTATTTTGCACTTTAGGTTTTCCTATTTCGATGTTTTCGTAATCCTGGGAACCAAACATGCCCTCCAGGATTTTCCTGGAAAAAAAATGTTGAAGAGCCTTCAATAACAATGGTCCTGCCTTGGCTAGTCTTGGTATTTCCATCAATGTCTTTGGTTTAGATGCCGTTACTGCATACATAAAATTGATGTCGGAATAAAATTGTACAAACTATGTAACATGAAGAATCATACCACATGACATTGAAAGCATGGGGAATCTAGGCTGAAAAACAAAGAGTTGCTCTGAGTTCCTATTGTACTCCTATGTATATGCTGTATCTCGAGCTAAATCTTTTAGTAGCTGCCGTTATGCAGTGTTCACAGATTGCAGCAAGCAAACCACTGAATTTATCTTTGATTTATCCTGACAAGGTTTGTGCTATGTTTTCTTGGACATTTTTTTTTGGAAAAGAAGAATATATTAATATCGAAAAGATACCAATTACACCCGGCCTCTGCAACTACGCACTGCCCAAAAGACAGTACGGATGCACTCAGCCAACCAAAACAAAAAGAGAAGAAATAAAAAGAGAAGTCCCGCTACAGAGTTACAATCCTTGCAGAAGCAGCACAACCACCACCAAGCCAACACATGATGTCAAATTCTTCAAAATCACCGCCTTCAAGAAGGAATCAGTGCCAGGCACAACCAATTAAGGCCAGACCTTGGGTTTTCACCTTGAAGATAGTCCCCGCTCTGAAAACAATGTCTTCAGCAAGACCATTGCCAGGCATAACCAATTAAGGCCACACCTTGGATTTTCATCCAGAAAGGTAGGACTTTGAACTTCACCTGTGTTGTCGCCCCCGCTAGCATACTGCTGCCACGATTCCTGAAACTCCGAGCCAGTTCCTCATCGACGCAAAGACTCCAATCACCATTGCAAGTCCTTCAATCTTAGCCTTTATGACATTCTCACCTCTGACTTCACCATGGATTTGTCCATGATGGCAACAGAGCAGAGCTTCACGCCACTTTTTGCGTTGCGACCGAATCCCATCCGATCTAGCAATCTCCAGGCATATGCCCAAGGGAAATCACCGATGGAGCATTCCGGAACCCGTCACTCTGGCCAGATCAAAGAGGACAAACGTCAGACAGATCTTCTTCCTGGCGCAGTTTGGAACCCTAGGACCACCACATTTAATCACGGCAGCAGGCCCCCACGCCGCCCCGATCCAATCTGTCTCCGTCCCAACCAGTCGACCCCTCCGACGGAGGAGGCAGCCACCACCACCATACCGGAGCCAGAGTGTCTGGCATCCTCAAACTGCGTGATGAAGCCCAAGATTGTCATCCACGTCGGCAGAGAGAAAAAACAGCGAGCAAACTGAGGCATGGCCAAACCCATCTGGGCCTAGATCGTCTAGGCCGCCAATCACGGTCTCACTGGCCACCGCCGCTGGACCGGCAATTCTGGCCGCCGCTGCACCGCCGCCTGGCCTTGGGCTGCTCCCAGCGGGCGCCGCCGCATCAGATCAGGCCGCCGCCGAGGAGAAGGGCCGCCGCCGCCACCGCGCCTCCCGAGCTTTGTCGGGCAGCGCCCCCGGCGGCGGCGGAGGAGGCACAGGGTGAGAGAAGGGCGGGGGGAGGAGCGCGGGGGCGCCCCGGCGCGGCCTGGCGCCGCCGCGCGGGGGCGAGGTCGGGATGTTTTCTTGGACTGGGCAACACATTGCTTTGTTCTGATGCATAATTAAGTAACACCATCCCCACACTGTCAAGGTTAAATTACTTCAACCTGGAAGACTTGGGTAATTAATCACCGGCATTGCCGAGTCAATTGGGAAAAATGAAAAGTCTGATGCACACATTTTAATTTATCAAATTGTTTGGGTACTTTGAAAGAGTTGGTCCATCTAGATTTATCTCATTGCACTCGTTTCAGATTTACCAAACTCCAGTATTTGAGTTTAATTTTCACTTTGTTGGGGAATAACAGAACTGCAGAAGTGTAGATGGAATACCGGTAACTCTGGCCAGCCTTACAAAATTCCAATTTCTGAACATATCATACTGCAAAGAACTGATCTCTCTCACTGATTGAGCTGTTGAATAATCCAAACATGTAATTTCAGTGAAGTGCTAGCCTATACAGCGTAGGCATGTGTCCAGTACGTGTTGGAAAAGGATTGCATATTTGCATGGTATGTACATGCAACGTGAGTCATTGTCCGATTAGGAGTAGTAGTAGTCTGTGCTGATGATTACTGCCTTATTTGGCTATGTGCGAGTCCGTGTTGTGCTAGAACATAGTATAGGAAAGTAGAATCCGTGTAGGATTGGATTATGGCATTGATCCAGCTAGCTAGTGTCCTATATATACATGAGTATATGCGTGCATGTATATAAGCATGAACATGGTGTGTGAGATTGTAACCTGTGTGGAGAAAGTTGAGAAATAAAGAAAAATACGGGTGCGGCACGCGCCCTTGGCTAAAGCTTTTTGTGTGCGTGTTTGTCGTTGTGATGTCATTGATCCTAAAAGAGTTAAAATTTCAACATGAGCTCTGGTTTTTAAAACTATCAGTGTCCTTGGATTATAAGTTGCAACTTCCAAGGTTCATTGCGAAGAGAGACCAATGGTCTCATTGACCGCCAAAACGCAGTTCTTCCCAATCTCTCAGTATGCAACTCGATTAGGAAGTTCCCATCACGAATGACTGATAATCAATCCTGGAGATAACTAATATTTACTGTATCCTAGAGTCTAACTAGTGCTCAATTAATGGGGTATACATGTGTAATTCATAGGTATAGAGGGAACTTTCTCTATAACTGAAGGTGATGCACTAGATAGTCGAAATGGAAATGCATGGCATTAAGGACAGTATAACTGGGCACCATTCCAGCCCTCTCACGCCCTCAGCGATCTGGACCGTTAGATCTCGCTTCCCGATCGTTTCTGTTCGTTGGATGCTAAGTGGGCTAGTTGTCCTAGGGGTAGCTACTCGGGTGGAAATTTCGGAGCACTCTGGTTAATTAGGCCTCGCAGCCACGTAAAGCCCCATTGGAAAATACAGCCAGCAAGCCGGCAAGGTCGACCCATTCTATTTGAGAGATCGAGCGTCCAGTATCGAGAAACCTAGGCGGCTAGGCACGCCGCCGCCGGCAGCACCACCTCCTCCGCCGACCTCATGTTCCCTTCCACTCAGAGCAATCCTTTCCACTCACCGCTGCATCCTGCCTCTCTCGATTTGTTTATCTTGCTTTACTACCATAGTTGATATGTAGCAAAGCAACGACAAACACTTCAATGCATATCTGCCATGGAAGGCACCACAATGTGCAGGATATGCCCTCATCGGCGAGCAGTAACACGGGAGCCCGGAAGGGTGGACCGACAACCCTCTGGCAGTCTGGGCAGCGCGGGAGAGGCAGGACAACGGCGGGGGAGACAAGCTGAGGGGGCCTCACCAAATAGATTCACGCATCAAGGATGAAATCATGGGTGCCTACCCAGATCCGTCCCTCACACACCGAAAGTTAGGCCTTTGATCTTTCCGCGGCCACGTCTCAACTCTTGTGAGTCTCATCGTGGTATGCAAATTAAAAGTCCATATTTCAGTCCTATCTGAACATAGGAAGCGCTTGACCAATCACACGGGCAATCTCATCAATGGTTTATTTTCATATTCTCAGGTGTGAGAACTACAAACTCACACCACGAACTACAACTTCACGCAGATGAATCGACATCGAGATTCGAATTGATTTGAACTGTAGCTATCCTCCCAACCTCCCTCACAGCTACACAGGAGTACCGGCCGCAACCGTTGTCGTGGTAATACCTAAGGTATACCCCCACGTACCTTATATCAAGGGGTATCCTAAATATTACCACCTCTCAGAAAATATCTATAAAATAAAACATAGACGAAAAAGCTCCTTCCCTCTCTTTTCCTTTTCATCCGAGTAAGAAACTACTCGGACAAAGTCAAATTCCTCCGAGTGGTTACCTTACTCGGACGATACCACCACTACAAGGGCAACCTTATTCAGACAAGGCCATTTCTCGAGTAAGGCGTCACTCGGAACCAAGCGCCACCATCCGAGTAAGCTGGTTACTCGGAAGCAAGAAAGGCCGAGCTGCATGACACTCGGACAAGGAGAAGAGGAGCTGGAGTTACAAGACATTAAAACCATAGGCGTTACCCCTACTTAAATGACTGTAATGGGGGAACGTTTCTCATTGTAATAATAGCCATCCTTAACTCTGTAATTAAAATCCATTACTGGGCAGTGAAGGGACATGGCGCACTCTATATAAGCCCATCCTTTCCACCCTAGCAGGGGGGACACCATCTCAACACCTCGAACAAGAATACCCCAGTCCATCTGGGACAGGATTAAGGTTGTTATCTCCAAGGAGAGGCCTAACCTGTATAACTTTCCCTTGTGTCACCATCTTTGCGTACAGATCTTCATAGCTCCATCACTACCCCTATATCTATTGTTAGGTCTATAACTACAACAATTGGCGCCCACCTTGGGGCTGAGCTGATCAGCAACCGTAAAGATGGGATTCTTTTCGTTTTCCTCGTCGTCCTGCGGTCCCCAACTCGTCCACGGCGAGATGTTTTCCTTCGGATCGTTGGCCTTTGTGGCCGACGACTCCGCTTGGCTGGCGGATGCGCCGCTCCAAGCGTAGCTGTTGCCTTCAAGAGGTAGCGTACACTTTCGAGTCGACGAATCGGGGGCCCTTCGCCTCCAGTTACCGGCTCGTCCTCAGGTCCAGGCTCTCTCGCCTATTCACCGCAAGAAGAAGAGGTCCGGCCTCCCGCGCGTTCCTTATCGAAACAAGCCCTGCCCGATCCAGCAGGTGGCAGTCATCGACTCAGTGGAGTCATCTCAGCAAGCCATCGGCGAACTAATCGCGAAGGAAGGTCCGACGGCATCACTAATGCACATCTTCAACTCTGGTGATGATGAAGACCTTTTGATGTCTGACCCGGAGCCAGAAGCCGAACAAGAAGGGAGCAACGATTCTCCCGTCACCATGGCAGAAGTTTGTATGGCTGGAACTCCACCACCTCAGGCGTCACCGGCCAGAGAGGGCGGAGATCGTTCTAATGAAGCCGCTCGGGGCGATGAGGAGATACCACTCGGAGAAGGGGGACGTCGACGAACATCTGCTTTCAGGCGTCTAGAGCTCAGAGGTTCAAGTCGACGGCCCCTTACTCGGGAAGAACAAGGGACGGCAGAAGCAGCAGAGCGAATGTTGCAAACCCCCATAGACACCTCGACTCCGGAAGGTCAACACTTAGAGGCAGCTAGGCTAACCAATTTAGCTGAGCGGCAACGTCTAATCGAACTACAGAATACATTGGAGCATCAGGCTCGGGAAGTGGCTCGCCTCAAACAAAGTAGAACCAGTCGGCAACTACGGGGAAACGGCGAAAATCGACCCTTCCGAGCTCTGGATACCCCGATGGAGAATCTAATAGCAGCAACTCGGATTGCGAATTCCTTGCAGCCGAGTGGTTCGGCGGCTGAAGGAATAGAGCACTTAGCATTCTTGTTGCAAAAAGCAGTGGAGCAGAACGCTGAAGTCAGTCAATCACTACAGTGAGTTCACTCTCAACCACCCCTCACGGGCACCTCTCAGTCTGTTTATACTCCCCGAAGAAACAGAAATCATTCTCCTCGGAACAAGGGGGATCCTCATGATGAATATCGCCATGAGCAGTTTCGAAACCCGGAGTTCCGAAGAGGTGATGAATACGCAGCTCGGAGGAGAGATGAAGACTTTGCAGCTCGGAGGAGGGACCAAGAACGGCGCCGAGTGGATCATCAAGAAGAAAGATACCGAGATATAGAAGATGATGCTCGAAGCCATTTGGTACAAAATCGAGTAGACCGTGCTAGGATGTATTGACAAGACCAAGTTAGTTATCCGATGGTTACAGGCCCCGTCTGTTTTAGCGAGAGAATCCGATCAACCCCAATTCCTCCTCGCTTTAGGATAGTACAAGGAGTGGAGAAGTACTGGGGTGACGCCAAGCCGCAGACGTGGTTAGATGACTACAGAATAGCAGTCCAGATAGGAGGTGGTGGAGACGAGATAGCCATGATGCACCTTCCCCTGATGCTGGAAGGTTCAGCTCCGACATGGCTAAACCAGCTCCCACCAAACAACATTTGGGTATGGGAAGATCTAGTCAGGGTTTTCGTCAAGAATTTTGAAGGAACCTACAAGAGACCTGGAGGGCTGACCGAATTGCAGTTATGCACCCAAGGTCACACTGAGCCTACTCGAGAATATATTCAGAGATGGATCACACTCCACAACTCGGTAGAAGGAGTCTCCGAGTTCCAAGCAATTCATGCCTTTAAGCAAGGTGTCAAGTACAAGGAATTAAGCTTGAAGCTCGCAAGGTCCCCTGATGTCACTTCACTCGGCAGATTGATGGAAATCGCAAACAAGTATGCTAATGGGGAAGAAGAAATTCGGCAGAAGTCTCAGCAGTATCAAAGTAACAACTCGGCTTCCAACCCCAAGCAAAAGAATGGAGGAGAGAATGGTAAGCGAAAGGCAGAAGGGCCACCAACAGATGCCGAATTGGTAGCGGCTGCAAATGCGGCAGGGATCCACAGCAAAAATCAGCCAAGGAAGGAGTGGCAGCCTCGTCAAAAAAAGCCTTCAAATGATGATGATATTTTGAATCAGCCTTGTCCTCTTCATACCACCCAAGATGCTGAAGGAAAGACGGTTCTCCCGAAGCACACAGCTAGGCAGTGCCGACTAATCAAGAGAGCTGCACAAAATGCAAAGACCAGGTCCCAGCAGGACAAGGGAAAGAAAAAGGAAGGAAGTCCAGATCTGGATAGTGAAGGTTTTCCTCGGGAAGATGGAGTATTGGTCATTTTTGCAGGCCGGGAATCGAAAAGAGTTGAAAAATTGAGGTTCAGAGAAGTTAACACGGCGGCTCCTGCTGTTCCGAGTTATATGAAGTGGGCAAATGTTCCGATTACATTCGATCAATCGGACCATCCTCCTCATATCCCTCACCCTGGAAGACACGCCTTGATAGTGGACCCATTGGTGGAAACAGGAAATGGTAATTTTAGGATGAGGAATGTCTTGATGGATGGAGGCAGTGGCATAAATATTCTGTATGCTAATACCTTAAAAGGCATGAACATTCCGATGTCGAAACTCAGTAACAGTTACTTAGAATTTCATGGGATCATCCCGGGAAAGAAAGCACACTCGCTAGGAATGATTACTCTGAATGTAGTTTTCGGTACGCCTGATAATTTTCGGAAGGAAAAGATTACCTTCGAAGTAGTCGACTTTCCGAGTGCTTATCATGCGCTACTCGGACGGCCCGCTTATGCAAAGTTCATGGCAATTCCTTGCTATGTTTATTTGAAGTTAAAGATGCCAGGTCCTAGTGGTGTAATCACTGTGTCCGGAAATTATAAACAAGCAGAAGAGCTGCTGCAAAAAGGATCACTAATAGCCGACCAGCAAATGGCAGAAGTTGAGTTGGCTGAGTTGAAGAAAACAGTCGACACATCCGAGTTGTTACAACCTAAGAAATCATCTTCGTTTGAATCGGCAGGAGAGACCAAAAAGGTGCGGATCCATCCTTCCGATGAGAACAAGTTCACCAACATCGCCACTGATCTGGACCCTAAATAGGAACTCGAGCTCATCAATTTCCTCCGTGAGAATTGGGACATCTTTGCATGGAAACCATCTGACATGCCTGGAGTCCCAAGGGAGTTGGCTGAGCACAAATTACGGGTTGATCCGAAGGCAAGACCAGTAAAAGAGTCCCTTAGGCGTTTCTCTTCAGAAAAGAGAAAAGCTATCGGACAAGAAATAGCAAGATTGCTAGCAGCTGGATTCATTAGGGAAATCTTCCACTCAGAGTGGTTAGCAAATCCTGTGATGGTTCCAAAGAAAGATAAAACTTGGAGAACTTGTGTTGATTTCCGTCATCTCAATAAAGTTTGTCCAAAAGATCACTTTCCTCTTCCTCGCATTGATCAGATTGTGGATTCCACATCTGGGTGTGAAAGACTATGTTTCCTCGATGCATACTCGGGTTATCATCAAATCCGATTATATGAACGAGATGAAATATTAACCGCATTTATAACTCCTTTTGGCTGTTTCTGCTATGTCACCATGCCATTTGGACTTAAAAATGCAGGGGCTACATATCAGCGCATGATGCAGAATTATTTGATCTGGCAGATTGGCAGAAATGTTGAGGTATATGTTGATGACATTGTAATAAAATCAGCTGAAGGGAGTAGCTTGCTGGCCGACCTGGCTGAAACTTTCCAGAGTCTGCGATCTTATAACATCAAATTGAATCCAGAAAAGTGTGTATTTGGTGTGCCAGCCAGAAAGCTACTCGGATTCATGTTTTCTGAAAGAGGAATCGAAGCCAACCCAGAGAAGATAGCAGCAATTCAGAACATGAAGCCCCCTCAGAAGCTCCGAGATGTCCAAAAACTGACAGGGTGTCTTGCAGCACTCAGCCGATTCATTTCCCGACTTGGAGAGAAGGCACTCCCCCTCTATCAGTTAATGAAAAAATCATCAAACTTCAAGTGGACCGAAGAAGCTCAGGTGGCCTTTGAAGAATTGAAAAAGCAGTTGTCAACTCGGCCAGTTCTCGCAGCGCCAAAAGAAAAGGAGCCACTCTTATTGTACATCACAGCCACAAGCCAAGTCGTCAGCGTAGCTATAGTGGTGGAAAGAGAAGAGGAAGGAAAAACACAGAAGATTCAAAGACCTGTGTATTTCATCTCCGAGGTCCTCACACCATCCAAGCAGCGATATCCTCATTACCAGAAGTTGGCAATGGGAATTCACTTGGCATCTCAAAAGCTGGCTCACTACTTTCAAGACCACTCGGTCACAGTAGTATCAATAGCTCCTTTGGCCGAGATCATGAACAACAGATACGCTACGGGCAGAATTGCGAAATGGGGATTGGACCTCTTACCATATGATATCCAGTATCAACCCAAGAAGGCAATCAAGTCACAGGCTTTGGTAGATTTTTTGGCCGAATGGACAGAAGCTCAGAGCATCCCACAACCAATCCCCGAGCACTGGACTATGTTTTTTGATGGGTCAAAGATGTTAAATGAGGCGGGAGCAGGAGTAGTGCTGGTTTCCCCAAGAAAGGATGAAATGAGATATGTCCTTCAAATCCATTTCCCAGCAACAAACAATGAAGCCGAGTATGAGGCCTTTTTATATGGATTACGAATGGCCATTTCACTCGGGATCAGAAGGTTGATGATTTTTGGAGACTCCGATCTAGTGATCAATCAGGTCATGAAAGAATGGGATATACGAAGCCCAACAATGACAACCTACTGTGTAGCAGTCAGAAAACTAGAGAAAAAATTTGATGGGCTGGAGCTCCATCATATCCCAAGAGCACAAAACCAAGCAGCAGATGATTTAGCCAAGCTAGGATCCACTCGGGGACAAATTCCCTCAGGAGTTTATCTGGAGCACATACACGCACCAACTGTGAAGGAAGACCCTTACTCGGAAGCCGATCCGAGCATGTTGCCAGATGAGAACATTCCAGACAAAGAAGATATTCCTGCGGTTGTGGATCTTGTTTTTGACATAGAGGTAATCCCCCCGAGTGGTCCTTGCTCATTCTGAGATACTTGCAAAAGCAAGAGTTGCCAGAAGATGAAGTAGAAGCCAAGCAAGTGGTGCGAAAAGAAAAATCCTACTCGGTGATCAACAACGAGTTGTATAGAAACAGTGTCACAAAGCTTCCTCAGCGGTGCATATCGGAAGAAGAAGGCCGACTCATCCTACAAGACATACATTCCGGTGAATGCGGTCACCACGCGTCAAGTCGGACACTAGTAGCCAATGCTTTCCGAGCAGGATTCTTCTGGCCCAATGCTTTAAGAGATGCTAAGAACATTGTTGATCATTGCAGAGGATGTCAGTTTTACGCAAATCAGCCACACAAGCCAGCTTCCGAGTTGAAGACAATACCCTTAGCATGGCCTTTTGCTACATGGGGGTTGGACATGATAGGGCCACTGAGAACAGGCACATCCGGGTTCACACATATCCTAGTAGCCGTGGACAAATTCACAAAATGGATAGAAGCAAAACCAATAAAAAGCTTAGACTCAGCCACTGCAGTTAGCTTCATCCAGGGCATTGTACATCGTTTTGGCATTCCCCATGATATCATCACCGACAACGGGTCGAATTTCAATTCAGCCGAGTTCAAGTAGTTTTGCTGGAACATGGGTACCAGAGTAAACTTCGCCTCAGTGGCACACCCCAAATCCAATGGCCAGGTAGAGCGAGCAAATGGGTTGATTTTGAAAGGAATCAAGCGGCGTCTTATGCGGGAACTGAAGGAAGCAGCAGGAGCCTGGGTTGAAGAGCTTCCCTCAGTACTGTGGGGATTGAGAACAACACCAAATCGGTCCACTCGGGCAACCCCCTTTTTCCTGGTGTACGGTTCAGAAGCTGTCCTGCCGAGTGACCTGAAGCACAACGCCCCTCGAATAACTCAGTATACCGAAGACGAAGCCGAAACAGCTCGACAAGATGGTATTGACCTTTTAGAAGAAGAAAGAACCTTAGCCCTAACGCGCTCAGCATTTTATCAGCAAGATCTTCGACGATATCACGAGCGTCATATCCGAGCTCGCTCCTTTCAGGAAGGTGACATGGTTCTGCGCGTCAGACAAGCCTCTGATCACAAGCTAGCCCCTCCCTGGGAAGGTCCTTACATTGTAACCAGAGTTTTAGGTAATGGAGCCTATCGGCTATATGATGTAATGAATAATATAGAAGAGCCACATGCATGGAATGCCCAAATGTTGTGGCGCTTCTATGCATGAGCTTCTTACGAATTGATTCAATAAAGAGATTCTGCCTTCATCACTTGCATTATTTAAATCCAAGTTTCCTTCCGAGCTGTACACAGCTCGGAAAAAAGCTTAAACTAACTTTTACTAAGCTACCTACCAAGTTCTTCTGAAACTTGGGGGCTACTTAACGTTACGAAAAATCCAAGTTTTTCTTTTGAGCTGTATGCAGCTCGGACGAGAGCTTAAGCCAATTTTCACCAAGCTACCTACCAAGTTGTTCTGAAACTTGGGGCTACTTAACGTTGCGAAAAATTCAAGTTTTCCGTCCGAGCTGTATGCAGCTCGGATGAGAGCTTAAGCCAATTTTCACTAAGCTACCTACCAAGTTCTTCTGAAACTTGGGGGCTACTTAACGTTGCGAAAAATTCAAGTTTTTCGTCCGAGCTGTATGCAGCTCGGACGAGAGCTTAAGCCAATTTTCACTAAGCTACCTACCAAGTTCTTCAGAAACTTGGAGGCTACTTAACGTTACGAAAAATTCAAGTTTTTCATCCGAGCTGTATGCAGCTCGGACGAGAGCTTAAGCCAATTTTCACTAAGCTACCTACCAAGTTCTTATGAAACTTGGGGGCTACTTAACGTTACGAAAAATTCAAGTTTTTCATCCGAGCTGTATGCAGCTCGGACGAGAGCTTAAGCCAATTTTCACTAAGCTACCTACCAAGTTCTTATGAAACTTGGGGGCTACTTAACGTTACGAAAAATTCAAGTTTTTCACCCGAGCTGTATGCAGCTCGGACGAGAGCTTAAGCCAATTTTCACTAAGCTACCTACCAAGTTCTTATGAAACTTGGGGGTTACTTAACGTTACGAAAAATTCAAGTTTTTCATCCGAGTTGTATGCAGCTCGGACGAGAGCTTAAGCCAATTTTCACTAAGCTACCTACCAAGTTCTTCTGGAAGTTGGGGGCTACTTAACATTACGAAAAATTCAAGTTTTTCGTCCGAGCTATATGCAGCTCGGACGAGAGCTTAAGCCAATTTTCACTAAGCTACCCACCAAGTTCTTCTGAAACTTGGGGGCTACTTAACGTTGCGAAAAACTCAAGTTTCTCGTCCGAACTATACGCAGCTCGGATGGAAGCTCAAGCCACATTTTACTAAGTTGCTCAACAAACCCTTCAAAAACCTGAGAAAGAAGAGGAACGATGATTTCAGAAACATAGTTCTATATCCTTGCAGATAACTGGTTATAGCAAAACAAATCAACGCCTCAGAGTCAGGCCTCCTTAATAAAGAGCGATAGTTTTAAAGACAAACGGTGCACCCAGGGCACAGCAATAAGACATAAACTATTTATTACAAAACCACTCGGCATTCCGAGGCAAATTCAATTATTTCTCCCAAAACATGATCAGGCATCACTAGCCTCATCAGATTCACTGGTAACTCCAGTAGATTCCACGAAGAAATCAAGATCTGGGATCTTCGCAATCCGACTCGCAGTTTCAGCATATCGGGATAAAAGGGTCGTGCAGCTCGGACCATGCTCAGGATCACCTTCTCCGACTCGTTCCAGATTGTGGACTTTCTCTGAAAAATGAGCTTTAGTCAGGGCCAGGGCATAATTTGCACCGCTTCGTGCCGAAGACCTTTTCCAACGAGCAATTTGCTGCGAAGCCGCCTGAAGCATAGGAACAACTGTATCCAGATGAACACGATTTTCCTCAGTAGGCGAGATGTAATTCTTCAACCCTGAGGTGGCACCCATGGTTTCTTCTGCATATTTCTTTGCCTTTGCGCACCTCATTGTCAGTAGGCCTCTGGACAAGGCAAATTCCGTCGTCCTCGGAGTGTAATTGTCCTTCTTCATCAACTCGGCAAACTGGGCCATATGAGCTTGTTCCGCTTCAGGATTGGTGGAATAAACTGTAAAGACAATAATGGTGTAAAAATCAAACCAAAATGACAAGACAACAACAAGTCGGACGCACAATGCAAGGATGACATCTTACTGGATAACATCTCGCTAAACGAAGCAAACCTCCCGGCACAATATTCTTCAGCATTTTTAACAGACTCCCGAGTTGCTGCCAGCTCAGCTTCATGGTCTCCCTTTTCTTTGGACCGCAGCTCGGACAGCTTCTGCAGGTCGGATTGGAGTTTGGAGATAGCAGCCTCTTTTTCCTCAAGAGTCTTCTTGTGGCTGGCCACTTGTTTCTCCAAGATCTTCTTCTCCTTCGCACGTTTCTCAGCCTGTTCAATCTCTTTCTTCATTTTGTTGACAAATTCATCACTTTCTTTCACCTTCGCATCAAACGCTTTCTTCGCAGCCTCTGCAGATTCAGTCATTAGAAACATCACATGGTGAAAAATCTTGAATTCCTCATAAGCTACAAGGAACAGCGCCTTACCATTATCCTCAGCATGTTTTTTCTTCAAAGCTTCATGCTCTCCCTGTAGTTTCACAAAAGCAGTGCCAAGTTTGCAAGCCTCCTGGCACAGGAAAAGTCATTCAAGACATAGTTTCTACAATATAAGACTCCGAGTAAATCAAAAAGTTACTCGGAGCCTTGGGGGCTACACCCACTGGGTGCACTAAGAAGTGCCCCCACTGGAAGATCATCAACTCAATAGTCTCTATAACATAAGACTCCAAATAACTTCAAGAAGTTACTCAGAGCCTTGGGGGCTACACCCAGTGGGTGCACTAAGAAGTGCCCCCACTGGAAGAACGTCAAATCCATAGTCTCTACAACATAAGACTCCGAATAACTTCAAAAAGTTACTCGGAGCCTTGGGGGCTACACCCAGTGGGTGCACTAAGAAGTGCCCCCACTGGAAGATCACCAAATCAATAATCTCTACAACATAAGACTCCGAGTAACTTCAAGAAGTTACTCGGAGCCTTGGGGGCTACACCCACTAGGCGCACTAAGTAGTGCCCCCCCGGGAAGTCTATCAAAAACAACTCAGAAATAAAACACGTACACCCAGTGGGTAGAGGACTTGCATAAGTGCTTACATGCATTCTGGCCTTCATCATTCCAGCATCGGAGGCTAACTCATGTAACCGCAGCTCAATTTCCGAGGCCTTTGCCAAAGACCCCTTCAATCCGTCCACAACAGCATCCTCAAGCGAGGCATCAACCGAGATTGAAGTAGGAGAAGTTTGAACTTCTCCTGAGGCCGCAACAGAAACAGTAGAACTCTTCTCGGCATTCTTCACTCCCGAGGTGGCAGGAGGAACCGCTGGTGCAAGGGCAATAACCTCCTGATCGGTAGAAGCTTCCGGAGCAGTTTGTGTGCTGGGAGCAGGGAAGATCGTCTCATTCGCAGTTGGGATCGGATCTGCGTCACGGTCAATGTCCATATCTAACAAGAGAAAATTTATAAGCAAAGCCTTGGGCGAAGATGAAATTTAGAGCCAAAGAATGGGTACTCACCATCGACTGGAATTTGTTCAGGAATAGAATCCAGCACCTGAAAATCAGTCACAACGTAGTTACTAACATCTTCATAAGCTGCAGCATCAGGAGTCTCAACGCCAGGAAGCGACTCGGAACCACTCGGACGGACACTGCAACATAAAGAATGTTAAGATTTGCAAAAATCACTGAGGAAAAATAAAAAGTTGTCGGATATTACTTCCGAGCTGTCTTAAGAGCCCGTCTTGGGGGAGCAACAACAACGGGAGCAGCCTGAGCAGACCCTGACTCGGAAGACTTCTTGGGAATTTTGGCGGCATCTGTCGAAGCACTAACTTTCCTCCCGCCAAGGGTAGAAAGCGTTTTCCGCTGTTTCATGGGAGCTACCTTCCCATGACTTGGGCTAAGGGCGGCGGCTTTGCTGCTACTCTCCCCTTTATTCGGAGATATGGGACGCTTCATTCCCCGAGCGGATCCTTCCCGAGCTGCTTCACGGCCGTGATTATTTTTGGAGCGCTGCTCGGCAGTGGTACGAGGAAGCACTATATCGGACTCCGTCTCTTCGTCATCTTCAATCCCGAGCCCTGCGTCGTTGTTGCTGTCCTCGTCCTCGCCTTCAGGGTTCTGCGGCGCTAGAGGGATTGGATATGGAGCGACGTTCGTCTGAAAAATGGACAAAATAACCAAGTTAAAATCCAGGATCTATCGCAACATTCAAAAGACTAGTCAGGTAAAAGCAAATCACCAGAGCTGGAGGACGGTTAATATCAAGAGGCCTGACTCGGCCAGACATCTGCGCACCATGAGTCACGCTGGTAATGATTTTCATAAGTTGCTCAAATTCTATTTGAGACATCGCCGAGTTATTATAGCGGGTGTTATCATCAACTCCTGTGTACTCCCACATCCTCCTAGCTCGGGCTTGCAGGGGTTGAATTCTCCGACTGACAAAAAGAGCAATAAGATCCATAGCGTCTAACCCTGCCTTCTTCATCCTCACCACTTCCCTCATTAGGGGTAAAACCCGCTGTTTCTCGGAGGCAAGCAACCGAGGATTCCAGCCTCGGGAGTCGGCCAGTCTGACATCCGAGTAAGGAGGCAGCTTCCGAGTACCAGGAGCAGCATCCACCTTACAATAAAGCCAGCTATTCTGCCAGTTTTTCACAGAATCGGGTAAACTGGAGGCGAAATACTGGATACCTTGCCTCTTCGCCAAGAACAACCCCCCGCAAAGATGATTTATCTCTGCCTCCCCAGAGTTCTTTATCTTCTGGGGCTTTATGGTGTAAATGGTGCGGAAAAGGTTCCAATGAGGATCGATACCAAGAAAACCCTCACACAGAGAGAAAAAGCTAGACAGAAGTGTGATAGAATTGGGAACGATGTGATGCAGTTGAGATCCGGTGAAAGCAAGAAAATCAAGTAGGAAAGGATGAGGAGGAAGAGAAAACCCCCTATCCACATGAGAAAGAAGAAGAACCCGCTCGTCCTCCCTAGGGTGAGGTTCAACCTCACCTGGGCCAGGAAGGCGGCAGCCATGGCGAGGGATTAACCCCTCGTCTTGGTAGCGCCGGATGTTCTCCGCCGTGACGATGGAAGGCAACCATTCCCCCGCAGATATGATGCCAAGGGGATGAACGGATGGGAGCCCCGCCGGTATGAAAAGCGCCTGGAAGATCACCGATGGGAGAAGAAGCTCTCGATCTAGAAGGTCACCGGTGGAGAAGAGGAAGG
Organism: Bromus sterilis; assembly: GCA_950022295.1. NCBI lineage: Eukaryota > Viridiplantae > Streptophyta > Magnoliopsida > Poales > Poaceae > Bromus > Bromus sterilis. The sequence goes on along the minus strand of OX465601.1, from coordinate 296,387,837 downwards.
GGCAAGCGCTATACTGAGAAGGAAGAAAGAGGAAGTTGTATTTATAGATGCAAGGGGGAAGCTCACGCAGTTATCAAGGCACTTAATGAGGGCGCCTGTTGCGGTCCCCCAAATCCAGCCTCCTTAAAAGGTGCACAGTTAATGATAAAATAACTGACTGACGCGGAAATCGAGGAACCGCTCTGTTAGAATATCTGTCTCCCTTACAAAAAAGATCCCCTGACAGAAGAAAGATTCGCTCCCATACAAAAGGTCTCCCCAAGTTGACACAACTCGGAAGCAAAAAGTCCTCAAACGATTTCGCCGAGTGAAACCTCAACTCGGAAGAAAAATAAGCAAATGATTTTTCCGAATAAACCACGACTCGGACAAAGATGTCATTATTCTAAATCCGCTCCGAATAAGTCATCATTCGGAACGACTAAAACAGACAATTATTTTTGGAGGATCCCGAGTTAGCTTCAGTAAGCGTTACAGAGGAAATTCCGAATAACCAATTCGCTGATAATCCGTCTCTGACGTAGATTGCCAGATTATCAGCATGATCCGGTGTGAGGGGTAAAGAATTGATATCCCATGGGATATGATTTAAAGCTCGTCATCTGATGCTTTAAATATCAAACTTTACAGATTTGGTTACATATGGGGTTCAAGACCTTTTACCCCAAGACACGCCTTCCGAGGCCTCAGTCCACCTCCTCCGAGAGACGCTTGAGTGTCGCCAAATCTTTCCAAAAACAACTCACCCTACGCACACGAGGGGACAGTTTAAACATTGATAAAGTCCTTCCGGGCCTCTTATTGAATTTAATCTCCATACACCTCATGAATTCACGCGAGCACCCAGAAGCACTTGGGGGCTACTGTCGTGGTAATACCTAAGGTATACCCTCACGTACCTTATATCAAGGGGTATCCTAAATATTACCAACTCTCGGAAAATATCTATAAAATAAAACATAGACGAAAAACCTCCTTCCCTCTCTTTTCCTTTTCATCCGAGTAAGAAACTACTCGGACAAAGTCAAATTCCTCCGAGTGGTTAGCTTACTCGGACGATACCACCACTACAAGGGCAACCTTATTCAGACAAGGCCATTTCTCGAGTAAGGCGTCACTCGGAACCAAGCACCACCATCCGAGTAAGCTGGTTACTCGGAAGCAAGAAAGGCCGAGCTGCATGACACTCGGACAAGGAGAAGAGGAGCTGGAGTTACAAGACATTAAAACCATAGGCGTTACCCCTACTTAAATGACTGTAATGGGGGAACGTTTCTCATTGTAATAATAGCCATCCTTAACTCTGTAATTAAAACCCATTACTGGGCAGTGAAGGGACGTGGCACACTCTATATAAGCCCATCCTTTCCACCCTAGCAGGGGGGACACCATCTCAACACCTCGAACAAGAATACCCCAGTCCATCTGGGACAGGATTAAGGTTGTTATCTCCAAGGAGAGGCCTAACCTGTATAACTTTCCCTTGTGTCACCATCTTTGCGTACAGATCTTCATAGCTCCATCACTACCCCTATATCTATTGTTAGGTCTATAACTACAACAGCCGTCCTCTTCTTTCCCACCCCAAACACACAGACACACACACACACTATCCTCTATATAGTTACAGCAAGGACTAAACCCAGTTCGGACCAGAATGCCATTTGGGCCGCCGTTGTTCTCTCTTGGGCCGGCCTGCCAGGCTTGACTCCCTCTTGTCGTCCAACTCGTCTTCAGTTGTCGAAGATGGTACAGTTGGCGCCTCACTGTCTCTGGGAATGCTGACATCAGGTTCAAGAGCTTTTGGTTCAACTCGGATCAATGGGATTCCATGGATACCATGCAATACATGTACATATTTGATCTCATCTTATGAAAATGATCAACCTTCGTAAAAGAAGTTAATGGTGTGGAGAGGTGTAATCAATTTCTACGCGCTTAGCCCCTGAAACCAGTACGAAAATTACCAATTCCCCGCCGGTCATGGGCTACCAGGCATTGATTTACCGTGGAAATAGCGTGAGCGTCGTGGAGATTCTACAGCCGCTGATTGTCTGGTGAGGTTGCAACATCAGCGCAACATGCCTCTTATCAGTGTCCAAAATCTTAAAACACGTGGTAAAGTACTTACCAAACAAAGTTATTTAAATTTCCAGTAAACAAGTGTCATTTTCCAATTTCGAGTATGAATAGTTTATTATTGCATGAAGGCAATACAACATGTACTACATAACTGGCTTCTAATTTTCTTAATGTGATTCAAAGCGATCTCACAAATGTGATTAAATCTTGCAAGCCATGTTTACCTTTCTGTTAGGGGTTCTATAATTACTATGATAGACTAAAATGCAGAATTTTCCTCTGGGTGATAGTATGTGTTATCAAAATTTTCTGAAGTATTTGTACTGCATATTTTATTTTCTCAGATATTTCTTTTGTTTTTTTTCCTTAGTATTCTTTGAGATATCAAAACCATTCAACACTGAGGAGGGTTTATAGCAAGCAACATGAGTTTCGTGAGTCAATACCGAGGAGGGTTGGCGGGCCAACAAGCAACAATGTCGTTTGCTCCTCCCTCGCCTCTTCCTTATCCAGCACCACAGGTTGGCCGTTCCCTCTACCACCTTCCCGCCACATCAAGCATCGCCGCTGCTGCCTCTTCGTCCATCACATCCCAATTGTATTTTGTAAGTGGTCCTTGAAGTTTCTTCGCATCTATCTATTTTCTTTTTGCTATACATTTTAATAGAATTGTTTAGAAATACTACCTATGTTCATCTCTTCATGTGTACTTTAACTACCGATGAGGTCTACCAGGTATTAGTGTATTACATCAGTTAGGTGGCTATAGAATCAATATATTTAATGGACAACATCTTCTTTGCTTAATTATGTTCATTTCAAAGAAACACTGGTCGTGGAGAGATGAACTTGCTTTCCTTTTGTGTTAGTTTTCCTCAAGTAATTATGGTTTGAGTTGTCTAAAGATTTGTCGGATATTGATGAATGTCATATAAACCATGTTCCTCTCATTCAAGGATGAGCTTGATTTGGCCACTCCTATCAGCAAACTAGAAATTTGATTCTTCATGTCGCAAGATAAAGTCCATCAGTGAGAGCGGTTTGCTTCCAAACAGGGATATGAAAAATCGACGCTGAGTGTAATCTTGCGATGAAGAGAATTCCTGATTTGATTAACAAATATGTTCTGTAAATCCTAATTTCTTGTCTTCGCAATAAACATAGTTATTTCTTTGAAAGGATTATTAATATCCCTTGGTATTTTTTCAACCATTATATCATTGTGTCATGATGCTTTGCAAGAATCGGATTATGATGATGATACCATATGATCTATATTTAGCTAACCTATATCAACTTAGCATGAACAATTTTGAACATTGGTATTTTAATATGAGATGACATCCCCAAAAAGTATCATATCATGCACTGATGGCGTTAACATTTTGTAGTTCAGTACTACATTGCTGTGTATGTCTTTATACCAAGCGAATTTCTAATTGTGAACCTTGCTTTTACCGATTATATATAAGTTTTCCCTCAAATACCAAACGTATGGTTATGTTTATGCAAATTTAATATGTTCTTCCGATCATGTTTTTTAAGCTATCATTTTAGTGTTCAAATTGATGGACGCGGCAATGCGCGTCAACAATGATCTAGTATACTAGCATAGGTTGAAGGCTCGGGAATACTGCTGGAGCTGCGGTGGAAGCAGTGCGTGGACACGGCGCAGGACTTCTTGCAGTATGGCTCTCTCGGAAATATGCAATTTAGTCAAGAAATCGGATGACCCCTAAATTAAAATCGACTGAAACTTTAGGCAAAATCTATGCACTGGTAGCAGTTTTGTGGAATCAAAGGCACAATGACAGTAGTACTGTAGTGCTGTAGTAGCCCAGGAAGCTCACCCGGATTTGAGGTTTGAATCTGGTTGTTGCCAGTTGACGGATGCACGGGTGCAAGTCTTATAACCTCGCCCTACTTTTCGATCTTGCGCTTTTCGTGCCAGGCTCCTCATCTGCTTCATCAGGCGGCGGTGAAGAGGCAAGATACGACAAGTGATGATGCTGTCCACACAACACACCACAAACATTCCCCCAGTAACCAGCATTGTCGGCGTACCACTCTACCGTCTTCCTCAGCCCTTCCTCCCACGGCGTGCGCTCCGACCACCCCAACTTCATCATCTTCTCACCATCGACAAAGTACATCTGGTCATTGAACGGTCTGTCCTCCACAAACCTGATGGCCTTCTCAGGTTCCACCCCAAGAATCCCACATATGTCCCTGGCCACGTCCATCACGTCCACCACGTCCAAATTTCTATGAGCAGCTTCGAAAGATTGATTTTAATTTGATAAATTTTAAGATTTAACGAAGTTCCCACACACATCTCATCGTCGATGAAACGTTTCCTTCCATTCATATCCACCTTCAATATAATACCAAAGCATTAAACTAGAAATTTGATCTTCGATGGACTAAAAATAACATCATCCTTTTAACAATCCAACCACAGGTTAATCCTCCTAGATTTTTGAATCGAAAATAAATACTATATTAGTACTATCTAAACACGGTTCGAATATGAAGAATTTTTTTCCTTCGCTCGGATTTACTTGATGCGACCAAATTTTTTTTCAAAAAGGTCCCCGAGCTTGTTGGAACTCAACCCGCAGCTCGGTCCTCACCTCTCACACTCTCTCCCTCGCGTACTACCTTGCCTCTCACACTCTTTTCATCTCCTCCGCCCACCTCGACCGCCTCCATCCTCCTTGTCCAACTGCTTTCCCCCTTCTTCTTGCCTCCTTCTCTCCATGCCTCATCGCAGTTGCTCTCCCCTTCTAGCACCCGATGGTAGAAAAATCTTGTTTTTTTACCCTTTCAACTGAGGGGAGGTTCGATTTGGTGGCGGCGTTGCGGTGCAATGCAGTTCGGCGTTGATACACACTAGTGGCGCTGTGGGTGGCGTACATCATGTACAAGTTCGTGGCAGCCAAGCCGAGGGGCTAGCAGGGGGGCTTCTCAGGTTCTCCGTGCTGCCCACGATGCTCTTAGTTGGCGACGACGGGGAGGAGGATAAGGGCGGTAGTGCGGTGTGAGATGCTCCCCGTGGACCCGTGAGCGCGGGGCATGGACTCCCAGAGTATCCCGTCGCAACATTTCGCCGATTCGCTGTTCCCGTACCTGGGGTTCCTCTTCTTCATGACCCGTTCCAAGATGGCTCCCGGGATCACGCTCTTCGGCTTCTACTTCCTCTCCTCCTCTCTTCTCCTTTCTCCGGTTTTACAAGTCATTCTAGTTATGCCTGGGGAGCATATATTGTGTGTTCAACAGGAACACAATACTTTCATTTTTCATTGATAGAGCAAAGCAGCAACAACCATTTTAGATGAAACTAAATTGTCCAAGTGTGTTTATAGAACTGAATATGAACATAAAACATCGTAATGTCAATTGCTCTTATGTTGTGACTTGTGAGTACACATGATGGCGTACATAGAAAGTGATGTGGATTTCATCATGAGAAGCTGAGAACTTTCTCGAGTAAAATTACATGAATGTTTGCTGCCATTTATAAGTGGAATTCAGAAGGAATTCATGATTAGTGTTCATGTGAATGTTCAGTTTTTAGTTCATGTTCTACTCCATGAATATTTAGTGTTCATGTCAATGCCAACGTTCAGTTTCAGTGTGAAATGTTCCATTTTAGTGTGCATGAATATTTCACAGTAAATTTAACTTAATTTTGATAATAAATTTAAACGAATTCTGTTAATCTGTTACTCCATTTAGCCATTTGCACTGTTCATTTAGTCACTTTTACTCTGTTTAGTGATTTAATTTGCAAGAGATGCAGTTGCTGCTCTATCGGAGGAGATGGATCTATGGAACAACAAGACCGTCGCCTTCAGCATATCAAGCTTTTAATGATACTGCTACATTATGTTACTACTCCATGTTGCTTGGATCTACTAATTGTACTTGTACTCCATGTTGCTTGTACTCCATCTGCTATAGTATTTCAATTAACTAGAATAATCTAAATTAAGTGGAGTATTTAAATTTACTAGAGTATAGGAGTATATCATGCTCGTCTAGTATTTCTTTTACTTGAAATTGTGCTTGTGCTTGTATATTTGCTGGAGTACTAGATCGATAAATTGGAATTACTAGATATAGTACTCTCCTTGCCTCGCTTCTCTCCTCTCATCTAGATGGATATATTGGAGTTAAATGTCATCAAAATTTGCCTATCTAGCATGTTTATTGTGTATTGTGATATTTCGGCCATCAAGGCAACCCCGTGTTGCCCGCGATGAGTTCACGATGTGCATGTCTTCAAAATTTGAAGGGATATTAACAATGAGTACTAATGTTTTGGTGAGGCATTGATCCATTTCCGTTTCTTTAAAATTTTGATAGTCAATATGTCCAATTTTTAGCAAAGGCCATGAAAAATTTCTCTGTCATTTTTAAAATATTAGTTCTCATTTTTATAGGTCTCCGATCCTATCTCCCCCGCCGTCATATATGTCGGACTCGTTGTCGTCCGCGAGATACTGCTGTGTGATGTTTTTTTTTCTTTTTCGAAAAAGGGAAAAGCCCCAACCTCCGCATAGATTGATGCACACAACTTTTATTGCAACGTCTTAGTATTTCAGAGTTTACATCTTAAGAAATAAAACAAAGTATCTAGCAGCAACACCCAGCGTAATGAAAAATAAAACAAAAAGCTTCTTAAGCGTCTTGTAGTCCTCCTAAGCGTCTTGAATTCTTCTATACAGTCGCCAGGTACCCTGGGTATAGATATCCGAAGCGACCGCCTCCAGCCGGGTGCATCCAGAGTTGATAAGCGCACGTTGCACCTCTGGGAGCAGGAAAGGCCACTCGTGAATCGAGTAGGACGCCTTGCGGATTACCTGAAAAAATTAGTATGTCCACCCTTGTTAAAAATGATATCGTTTCTGCATTTCCATATGGACCATAGCAACGCACAAGTTCCAACTCGAATTTGTGCCTTATTATTCTTGTCAACCCCGTTTAGACAATTGTCGAACATATTCGTACTATTGGCCGGTGGGGTGATATTAAAAGCATAATGCACCATAGTCCATAAAAGATGCGCAAAGGGGCATGTAAAAAATTAATGATCCATAGACTCCTCCGAGTCATAGAACACACATTTCTTACATCCATTCCAATTACGTCTAGCAAGGTTATCTTTCGTTAAAATAACTTTGTTAAAAAGGAACCACATAAAGATCTTAATCTTCAAAGGGATCTTAAGTTTTCAAATATGTTTGCGCAAATCAACCGTATTGCCATTTAAAGAATCCTCATACATGGATTTTACTGTAAAAGATCCAGAAGTAGTGAGTTTCCAAACAAATTTGTCATCATCATTTGTAAGGTTAATTGTCATAATACGTTGAATCAAATGCAGCCAAGCATCCCATCTGTTACCTGTTAGGTTTCGTCTAAACTCGATATGCACAGAGGAGTTTGCTAATGCATCTGCTACCAAAATGTTTTTTTGGCGGATCACATTATATAGCAGTGGGTATTGAGATGCCAACGGGTCTTCTTCCAACCACGTGTCTTCCCAAAAACGTGTTTCTTGGCCATTTCCTACTACAAATTTGCCTCTTTTGAAAAATCCCTCTTTACTTTCATAAGTCCCTTCCAAAACTGAGAATCTGTGGGTTTTACTGTCACTTGTGACAATGTTTTGTTTTGTAAGTATTTTTTTGGAGCAGTTCTTGCCATACTCCCTCATTTATAAGTTTAAACAACCATTTGCTTAACAAGAAAATATTTTTAATCTCCAGAACCTCAATTCCTAATCCTCCTTGGTCTTTAGGTCTACATAGAATGTTCCATTTTGTAAGTCTATATTTTCGTTTATGTTGATCACTCTTCCAAAAGAAACGTGACCTATAAAAATCTAACCTTTTCAATACCCCTTTAGGTATTTCTAAAAAGGATAGCATAAACATAGGTAAGCTTGTAAGAACAGAATTTATTAGGACTAGCCTATCCCCGCATGAGAGTAGCTTGCCCTTCCAGCAACCTAGTTTCTTTTCAAACCGTGTTTCTAATGGATTCCATTCTTTATTTAGTAGTTTCCTATAGTGGATGGGGATCCCTAGATATTTGAAAGGAAGGGTCCTGACCTCACACCCAAAAACATTCCTGTACTGATCTTCCGCCTTTTTAGCTTTCCCAAAACAAATAATTTCGCTTTTATGGAAATTTATTTTCAGCCCTGATAACTGTTCAAAGATGCCAAGAATCAATTTCATGTTGACAACCTTCTCTAGGTCGTGTTGCATGAATAATATAGTATCATCCGCATATTGCAAAATTGAGACCCCCGCTTCAACTAGATGAGGGATGAGGCCCCCAACTTGACCATCCTCTTTGGCTCTTGTGATGAGAATGGCCAACATATCGCCACTAAATTAAAAAGTATACGGGAAAGAGGGTCCCCTTGTCGAAGCCCCTTTCTAGTCTGGAAATAGTGTCCAACATCGTTATTGACACGTATCCCAACTGATCCACCCATAATATAATTTTGGATGAGACCACACCATTTTTTGTCAAAACCTTTCATCTTTAGCGTTTGTAATAAGAAAGGCAATTTTACTTTATCATATGATTTTTCAAAGTCAATCATAAATAAGACCCATCCATTTTCTTCCTGTGAAGTTCATGGATAGTTTCGTGAAGAACAACTACCCCCTCTAGGATATGTCGTCCTGGCATAAAAGCAGTTTGGGTTGGTTTAATCCCTTTGTGCGCAATTTGAGTTATACGATTTGTTCCAACCTTCGTAAATATCTTAAAACTCACATTTAAGAGACAAATTGGTCTGCACTGCTGAATCTGAACAACATCCTCTTTTTTTGGCAGAAGAGTGATCACTCTGAAATTAAGCTTATATAATGGTAATAACCCTTGTTGCAACTGAACAAACATTGCCATTAAATCATTTTTAATAAAATTCCAAAATGTTTGATAAAATTCAGCAGGGAACCCGTCTGGTCCCAGGGCCTTATTATGCTCCATTTGCATAATAGCTTCACGCACCGCATCCATTGTAAAATCCGCCGTGAGGATTTCATTCTCAGCTCTCGAGATTTGGGGAATATCAGAAATCATTTCTTCATCTAATAAAAAGTTATTTTGGGTCGGTGCCCCAAATAGCTTTTTATAGTACTCAGTTATGTATACTTTTAGGTTTTCATCCCCAACAATAGTTCCTTCCTCTTGCTCTAACTGGAATATTTTCTTCTTTCTATGCTTTCCGTTTGCAATTAGGTGTAAATATTTCGTATTATTTCCACCTTCTTGCACATCTTTCACCTTAGCTCTTTGAGCCAATTTAGATTCTTCCTCTCGTCTTAATTTAGATAAACTATCATTCACATTTCTCAACGCTTCACGTTCTGAAGGGTTAAGAGGAGTAGTTTCAGCTTTAATATCCAGGCAATCAATAATACCTAACAATCTTTGCTTTTCCTTTTTATAGATCCCACTTCTATGACGTGCCCATCCCCTAAGATAACGTCGTACGTGTCTTATCTTTTTTTGCCAAACTTCAATGTGCTCTGTCCTAAATCACTCGCTTGCCATTCCTTACTTATCATATCGAAAAATCCCTCCTCCTGAAGCCAGGCTAGTTCGAAAGAAAACAAGGATGAATTGCCCAGGTGAGCTTGTTCACCCGAATCAATAAGGAGAGGGGTATGATTTGAACCTGTTCGTGACAGAGCTCGTACAGTTACCAATGGAAATTTTTGTTACCAATCTATGCTCGAAAGCACACGATCCAACTTTTCATATGTCGGCGTACTTCTTCGACTAGCCCAAGTGATTTTCCTACCGGAAAGTTTAATCTCTTTCAGATTTATACTCTCGATAATGGCATTAAAAAGAAATGGCCAGCGAGCATCATAATTTGAATTATTCTTTTCATGAGGTCCTCAAATAATATTAAAGTCCCCGCCTACTAACATAGGTAACGAGGAGGACTCACAAACCCTCACTAATTCAGCTAGAAAAACGGGTTTTTGTGCCTCTTGTGCTGCCCCATAAACCGCGATGAAATTCCATTCAAATCCGTCTTTAGATTTTAAATGGAACTTAACACAGAAATCACCGGCATCGACTTCTCGAACACTCAACGATTCCATATTAACACCCACTAAAATACCACCCGATCTGCCATGTGGAGATAGAAAAAACCAAGACAAATCCCTACCAACAGCCAAATTCCTTCAAAAATGGGCTGACAAGCTAGACCGACCTGTTTCTAACAAGGCAACAATGTCCAAGTTGTAATCACGTATAGATTCTTGAACCCTCAAATGCTTCGCCGTATCCCTGAAACCTTCACCATTCCAAATAAAAGCTTTCATCGTTTCTTCTTTCGAATCCTAGCACTCCTTCTAAGAGTATTTTTGTCTATAGCAACTTTCTTACGCCCACATTTAATTTTTGGAAGTTGGCATGGCCGATCCGTGTGATCTTCCAGTCCAACAATATCCTCCTCAGCTAAATCCTCACAAGGACCAGAAACTTTTGAAAACAAAATATTATGGGGGTTCTCATCATTTTTACTCAAGTTGTTATCTAAGATTATTAGCGCTCTATCCTTTTCAACGTCTTTTAAATTCTTAACTGAAAACATAATTTCAGAAGGTGATTTACCCAAAGAGACTCCTAGCTTACTAGCTCTAGCAATGACACTATTATCGGAAATATTGCAAAACGAAAATTTAGGAGTCCAGACCGGACCTGACATGTTGCGTGAGTTCACCAGTTCCATAGCTCGCTCCAGCTGCGGTGCATCCGTGTTTGGCTGCTGTGTGATGTATACCATGTATTCTCATGTGCAACTGATCATACTAGAGTGTTTAAATTATGCAAAACTTTATGTGCGTATTTTTATGTGTTTCTCTTAAAAGTGTTTTCTTGATGTTTCATTAGCATCTTTAGTAGTGGAAGAGATGTCTAAAATTTAGGTATCAAGTTTAAGTATTAGCAAAAATGAGATCTTTATAGACTTTATAGACTTGATGAACCTTAGAAAGACTAATTATCTTTCATTTGTTTTTTTTGCGAAATATATTTCATTTGATTGACATCAATAAATGCTCCCCAACCAGACTTCAGAATTGTTCTGTTCATATCAAGTTCAACGTGGTATATGTTATCCGTACGAACCTCTAATTTGATTGTTCCTCAAATTTTCCATTTTCACAAAGCAATTTTGATATCTTCTGATATACCATAGTGTTTTGTAAACCTTCATGGACGAAAAAATATCAGAAACCGCCAAGCTGCAATCTCTTAATGATAATGTATATCTATGTTCATTCAAATTCATAAACAATAGATCAGATAAATCAAAGCAAGAAATTTTAAACTCCAATGTCACTTCATTAGTACATATGGTACCGTGATACAATGCATGCATTCCATGCATGCAATGAAAATTAAGAGAGAGTGAAAATACACACATATCTCAAGTTGAATAAATTTAGTGATAAAAAATTCACATAACGATGCATGTATAGCAGATGCTTACATGAAACATACTGAGATAAAACAAAAGAAACATTCACGTTGAAAACAGCAAACTGTTTTGAAAATGAATATATGAAATGATGGGTGGCCGGTTCAGAAGCTTGCATGCACTTACCATCAGAAAATAGCTTAAAAGTTTGTGCCAGTAATGCTTTTGCTGGCCAACAGTCCGAAGATGATGATGTAGGGCCAGAACACGTACACAATGTTGGCTAGGATTCTAGCCCCCAGTTTCATCAGTCGCTTGGACATTGACCCCCAATCTTCCCTGCTAAGAAGAACTGTTGTATCAGTCACGATGGCCAGCATGAACCAGAACGCGTCCATCAGTGCAAGGACCGTCATCACGCACGCAGCAATGGCGGTCCCATTTGCCACCTTGGGAGGAAGAACCACGTAGATGGCGAAGGCGAAGGCGGCGCAGAAGCACCTGGCGGCGCTGATGAGCACCGCCAGGGAGAAGGCCAGGAGCTTGATCCGCTTCTCAATGTCCACAGCGGCCACCCCGATGTAGACCAGGCTAAAGGTGGCCAAGGTGGAGCAGATGAAGGCGAGGGTGTTGGAGATGACGAAGGCGTGGAAGGCGTAGAAGCTTGCCAGGGTTGGCGTGCCTCCTTTGCCGATGGGTGGGGCATTCTGATCGGGACTGGGACCGCCGGGCATGGTGAACGCCGCAGCGAACGTTGCAGTTGCCACGAGAACGGAGCCGACACCAACAATCTGTGCGAAGGACGTAATTTTCTGAGATTCTTCAGCCTCATCTAGCTTGGGAACATGGTGCTCTAGGTGGCGATCGCGCCGGCAGTAGCTCTTTTTAGCATTTGCCAAGGTGAGAGTCGTGAGGATTCGACGTCGTGCATGCTGCATACATGCAATAACAAACAAAAACAATATTAAGAATGGAATCGATTCTTGTCTTACATCTACATCTATTCAAGGCAATTACTATTTATCAATTCTTTCATGGTGTATGCAGGAGCAAGCTTTAGACAGATATTAGAGGTTAGGTCACACACACACAATGGTGTGGATGGATCAATAAGATCCTATCCCACGGCACTGTTAATGTCAAGCTTAATAATTCTGCTGCTGGTTATTTTCAATGTTTTAAAGGTGTGAGGCAAGGGGACCCTCTTTCCCCCTTTCTGTTCAATCTGGCCGTCGAATGCCTAGCGAAAATGATTAACAAGGCGCAACAGGAAAATCTTGTTACTGGTCGTCTGACCTGATCTATGGGGGTGTGGCTATCCTCCAATATGCGGATGACATGGTCTTGTTTATTGAGGATGAGCCTGATAAGGCGATTAATCTTAAGCTGCTCCTTTATGTGTTTGAACTAATGTCAGGACTTAAGATTAATTTCCTGAAAAGCGAAATTCTTTCTGTTGGTGGAAACGATTCATCCTTGCAATTTTCTTCAATTGCCAGATAGGACATTTTCCTATGAAATATTTGGGTGTACCAGTCAGCTACTCTACTCTTAGAGTGGCTGATTGGGATTTTTTGGAAGCCAAATTTGCTAAGCGGTGCGCTTCCTAGCTGGAAAGCTCTGCTTCTTCAGGTGGTAGACTGATTTTGTTAGATTCTTCTCTCTCTAGCATTGTTTATTACCATATGTCGATGCTTTTGCTCCCTAAGACAGTTATAAGCAAGCTAGATAAGCATCGTAGACGCTTTTTCTGGCAAGGTGGAGGGGTTAAAAAAAAGATACTATCTTGTGAAATGGTCGAGGGTTTTGCCGTTCCAAATCCAAAGGTGGCTTGGGTGTGAAAGATATTCGTAAGCATAATATTTGTCTTTTGGTAAAGTGGTGGTGGAAGCTTGAGACCCAGAAAGGGATTTGGCAAGACATTGTTCGTGCTAAATATCTCAAGAGACAAACGGTGTCATCGGTTATGAGTAGATTTAATGATTCTACAATCTGGAAAGATAATTTGAAAGCCAAAGAGCATTACCTCGCTGGTCGAAAAGTGGTTCTCCAAGCTGGTAATCTTACCAGAATTTGGAAAGATCCCATTGATGGGAAGCCTCCTTTTTGTGACCAATTCCCCTTGTTGTTTCGTAGACGGATTTTCCCCACTGTGAACAGTATATGCAATTTTCCGGATGCGACGGTGCATGGTTGGAAAGATCAGCCCCCTGATATGTTTCGTAGACGGCTTTTCCCCACTGGATATGCAGTGGGGGGCTGTCGTGAATACCTTGGCAAATCTAAATCTGGTGGATGAACCTGATAAGGTGTGTTGGAGTTTGGGACCGAAGAAGACTTTTACCACGCGGTCTGTGTATAAAACGCTGGAACAAAACATTGCTGGTTGTCACTATGGATGGATTTGGAAGGCAAAGTTGCCTCTCAAAATTCAAATCTTTCTATGGCAAATGTCCCAGGATGCTTTACTTACCAGAGATGTTATGAGTAGACGTGGTTGGTTGGGCAATCCGCGTTTCTCTTTCTGTTGCCAGCGGGAAACGGTGGAACATCTCTTTTTCACCTGTCCCGTGGCTCGAGTGATCTGGAGAGTGGTCGGATCTGTTTTAGGCACTGATTTATCTCCTAACTCCATATGGCAATTTTACTCTTGGCGTTATTGTTTCCTCCCTGAAGGGGAGAGGTTTTTTACTGCTGGGTTGGACTCTGTTTGTTGGGCTATTTGGAACCGCAGGAATCGTGCTACATTTGAGTTTAAAGATCTTAAGTCTCCATTTGAGATCATTTATACCGCGGTAGTCTTTCTTAACCCTTGGGCAGGTCTTCTGAAGGACGCGGACAAGGAGATTCTGATGAAAGGGGCACAACTGCTCAAGGAGAACGGCACCAACATTTTGAGGATATGTGAGAAGCCTCATGTCGCCGCGGCGATGTGAGTGGAGCAAGGCTGCTGGATGGAAAGCCTGGAAGGCTTGTTTTGGTGCTTCATTTTACCCTCACATTCCCCTCTGCGTAGGGATGACTCTCTAGCCTTTGTGGCTGCTGTTTGAACTCTCCTAAGTTGTTTGTAGACCTCTTAATATATTTTGGGGGCCAGTGTGTTTTATTCCCAGGATGAAGGTTTCGGCTGCAGCCATCATCCAAAGGGTTTCTCACTGGTGCTCGAAACTGTCCCCCCCCCCCCCCCCCCCCCCCAATAAAAAAGTTCACACACACACACACATGCCAGGAGCAAGCAGTTAGTACGTACCAGTCCAAAATAGAATCCAGTAGGAGGAACTTTGCTGAGCGCAATATCCATGGGAGTGTCACCCTTGTTATTTGTCAAATTTAAGCGGACGTGCTTGTTCCCAATGAGGATCCTGAAGATGTCCCAGCTCCCTCCAAGTACAGCTAGGTGCAATACGGTGTTCCCCTCATTGTCTTGTATGTTCATGATGGACTTATACCTTGACCTGCGTGCCGTGAACCACACAATGTTAAGGACCTTCTTCTCGACGGCAATATGAAGAAAGGTCCTTCCCTTGCTGTCGCGAAGCCCTTCGACGCCACGAGAACGGAAGAGCAAGATGATGATGGGCACCAAGCTTCCTGCAGAGGATGCCACATGCACCGGATACAACCCGTCCCTGTCCGGCTGAAATGCTGAGAGTGGATTAGCATCCACAAGTAAGTAGGTTGGATTCTCCCTAAAGAAGTGGTATAGCCATTTCTTTGGCAGTAAAATGGTGAGGACCAATATCCAGGAGTATGATTCGAAGTCCCGCTCAGCAAAAACAAACATAAATAACTCCACTGTGGGATCTTCTGCTGATGCCGCAAAGTGCAACGGTGTACTTCCTGAGTCATCCGATTGTCTCGCAAGGTTTGGGTTCCACTCAAGTAGCCATTTTGCCATCCCTGCAGCTATTGTTTTACTGTCGTTATACTATATATTGTTCACACGTCAGATAAAGCGAAATGTAAAATTAACAATTTTTCATTGGCTTTTGAATCCACATGTAAATTAAGTACATATAAATCATAATTTCACTTACAAGATAATTTAAATTCTACTACTCGGTAGTAATGGTGCAACTCTATAGTCTTGTACAATTGATATAGAAATCCAGATATCTTTGTAAGAAAACATAAATTTCAAAGCAGTGAAGAACAAATTATTGCACTCTTTCCAAAGGCTACTATACTAGCTATGAGATTTTCTTATAGGAAAATTATTATTGTAGAAAAATAAACTTCTACAAATATACGGTATCCCTTTATATAGGTAGAGACTTTTGTGTGGCCCGCAAAGGTTCCTACCACATCAATGCTTTGATTATTAATTATTCATCATCTTTGATACACTCTAATATTAAATATAGAAAACGATGATGCGATGCAAAAGAATAAACATCGTGGAGGAGCCCAATATCAACCCACACAAATGTATATAGACAATGATGTAAAGATAGTGGACCCATATGAAAAGGTTTATAGAAATTCACATGTAGATATCATATAGATTATTACAATAGCTATCTAATGTTATAAAAAGAATAATACACATCGTAAGTGATGTACAATTAAGAATTTATTCACTGAGAAATCACAATTTTTATTGGTATTTTTATCCCAACTAAAAAAGCAATATAATATGAAAATTTGGGTAATAAAATTGTGAATTCAAATAATCCTTACGAAACAACTCACGAGCAAGGTAAAATTGATATAGAATGCAAAACATGATTGAGGAACCTGGTATTCAAAAAATTGTTTATTGAATGGATTTTTTTTATTAAATGTGAAAGAATTATATACTTCTAGCTTATGTTTGAACAATACAAAATTACAAATGCCAACATTTTTATTAAGATTCACTTGACTTGTACCATATATTCATAACTTTATATAATTTAAATATAGTCTAGAGTGATTTTTTGTAAAAAACAGATTTAATTTTTGTATATTTTTATTAAAAAAGTCTTAGACACTATTCTTATGAATCATAGAAATGTGCAGGCAATTACTATAATATTTGTGTAATTAATATAATATTTATGAACTGTAACTTAGAAAATATTGTATTATTCCAAATTATACAATCAATTTTATAATGAGAAATACTATTTTCTTAATAGGATGTTTAAAAAAATATGTTAATATTTTTAAAACTTAATTTAACATTTTACTACGTAAGTTCTTTTATTTTTACATAGAATATGTATAACACTCAATAATTGAATTGTAAAATAAAAAAAGAAAGCTACCATGTGATTCAGCGGGTCTCACGTCATGCTGGCATATCACATGTGCATGCTAATAAAAATACGGTGTCACATCAATGTATTTTTTGCCTATTGATGAGATTAGCATCGTATTTGCACGTTTATGCCAAGTTTTGAAACCATATCAATGTATTTTTCAAGTTCATGCACTAAACTGAACATTGATGGCAAGTTCAAGCACCACCGATGATATTACCTCTAAAAATTACTCTACAAGAGTAGTTAATTACTTGTGTACACACCTTTTCTTTGTCGAAAGCCGTGGAGCGCAGCATGATGCAAGGCATTCTGGCCCTCGGGGCCAGAGTAAGACAGCTCCTTGTCAGACATTGCATAGAGTGAACGAGCAATTTTGTGATGACCCATTGAGATGGCCAGGAACAGAGGGGAGGTGCCATCTTGTGCATCCACGCCGGCGAGCTGCTTGTCCACCGCCATCAGATCCCCGACCGTGGACTCGTCGCCGGAGCGGACGGCCTCGTGCAGCGCCGTCTCCCCGCGGTTGTTCCGCGTCCCCACCATGGCCTTGGCCGTGGCACCGTCGTCGCCCTCCCCTTGGGCAAGCTTGATGAGGTGCTTGACCATGCCGGCGTGCCCGGCCCTGGCGGCGCAGAGCAGCGGGGTGTCCCCATCGGCGTTGCGCGCGAGTAACGTGCACCTGTCATTGTTGTAGGCCACGTCCGCGCACTTGAGGTAGCAGGCGCTGTCCCCGCCGGCAGCCGCCCGGTGGAGCTCGGTGTCGCCCTTACTGGCAGCGGCCAGGTCGATGACGACGTCGCGAGGCCATCCGCTCATCACCGCCGTCTCTGTCACCGCCTGCTCTAGATCGCCCAGCAGCTTCTCGTGGTCGCCGGACCGTGCCGCCATGAGCTGCAGGAGTGGCCTGAACTTGGCGACCAGGTCTTGCGCCGACGACTCCATGGCCATGGCCTGGATGGGAGATCACACACCCTTGGCTCTGTAAAATGTGTTGTGAGCCACGGGAGGTGATGCATGCATATGCATGCCATATATACCCTGGATGGATGGATGGAGTGATCGTGCACCAATAATTATATTCGTTGCCCATTTTGCACTGTATGCCTCTCTTGTTTTCGGGCCACTCTGTTATATTCGGCTGCCGGCTGTAAAGAGTACGACGATGTTCTTTGCCAACGCCCCTGGAAATTATAAAGACGACCACTGCCGGACTTTTTCTCCACGTGATCACATGTCATGCAGCCTGCAGGTCTTTCTTTACAGTATAAGATCGGACCTACCAAAGGCAAACATCATATTTGGGAGTACTTTTCCTTTATTGCAAGCAAACTTTGGTTCCTAGAATACTACAGATGTGTATCATGGCTGTTAGAATAAATCCGATGTGCGTAGTAGACCATCCGAGGATCAAGCAATCACACGAGGCACGACACCGAGATTTGTTAACGAGGTTCACCCACTAGTAGAAAACAGGGCTTTGGTTCAGGCCTCTCCAGCCCATTAGTCCCGGTTGTGCCACGAACCGGGACCCCATGGTGGTCATACGTCCCAGTTCGTGCGCCCGAGGGGCCGGCCGGGCCTCGTTGGACATTGGTCCCGGTTCGTCTTGGGGCATATGTCCCGGTTCCAGACAAGAACCGGGACCAATGGGCCTCGCTCCTGGCCCACAACCACTAGTCCCGGTTTGTGGCTCAACCCGGGACGAAAGGCTGGCCATTAGTACCGGTTCCAGCCACAAACCGGGTCTAACGATTTGGCTATATATACCCCTTGCCGGCGAGCAGAGCACTCCACTGGTGCTCTGTTTTTTCGAGTAGGGCAAGGGGAGGGCGTTCTGGTGCTCTAGCTCACCTCCAATGCACATGATGTGTTCGATGAAATGCCCGAGCCACACTACTTAAGCTTTCTCCCCTCCAAAACTCGACCTCCAAGCTCCGTTTTCCTCAAGATTTGTCTAGGTTTAGCGATTTATCACGTCTCGTACCCGTCTTCACCACCGTCGATCGCCCACGCCAATCTCGTCGCCGACACCACCGTGAGCCTCTTGTTCTTATTTTCTTTCTAAAATAAAATAATTCTTACTTTTATGATTAGATATATAATTGTCTAATTTTCTTATTGCTTTTTATTATATAGTGCGATGGTTATGGTACCTGCACATGTCGGCCCTCGTTCTGTCTATGATTCGGATGTGGTATATATTATCTTTTATAACTATTTGGTTCATTTTTTATGACAATTATGCCGACCAACGTGACATATATTTTATTTATCTAGGAGGTAGTTGAACCGGAAATTCCTATCGACCCTATTGTCGAGAGGTTAAATTTAGTTGAAGAAGAAAACAAGATCAAGATGCTATTGGAGTTGCATGTTGCGGATGTCATCAATGATAACAAGATGAAGATGGATGCAATGCGCTTGAAGATTAGAAAGATTAGAAAATATGCAATTGATACCGAGGCTTGGTATCATTATGACGTTGGTTCAATTATTACCTTCGTTGCGATTATGATCGCATTTGTTGTTGCATTGAAATGTTTTACATAGTTTCAATGTATGCCTTAGATGCTCTGGAAAGCTGTATGTTGTTCAATGAGAACTATGTATGTACTTTGTTTTTACTGTGATGATGAACTTCTTTTAATTTGGTCACTTATCTATTCATGATGTTCTATATATAATGGTTTTTGACACACTTAATTATATATAATGCACGCAGATGAACCGACAATGGATGTACGGTGACAGACACACCTCCCAGTACATTAAGGGCGTGCATGAGTTTCTCGAACTGGCTGAGGCAAACAAGCAAAATGGTTTTATGTGTTGTCCATGCCCTACATGTGGGAATACGAAGTCTTACTCTGACCGGCAAACCATTCACGCCCACCTGCTTTATAAGGGATTCATGCCACACTATAATGTTTGGACCAAGCACGGAGAAATAGGGGTTATGATGGAAGACGGCGAAGGCCCCCTGATTACGGTGATGCTGCAACGGGGGAAGCAGACGATGTGCCCGATGAAGATCAAGAGGAACCAGACGATGTGCTCGATGATGATCTCCACCGGGTCATTGTTGATGCAAGGACACATTGTGAAAGTGAAAAGGAGAAGCTGAAGTTCGATCGCATGTTAGAGGATCACAAAAATGGGTTGTACCCCAATTGCGAAGAGGGAATCACAAAGCTCGGTACCGTACTGGAATTGTTGCAGTGGAAGACAGACAATGCTGTGCCTGACAAAGGATTTGAGCTGGTACTGAAAATATTTAAGAAGAATCTTCCAAAGGATAACGAATTACCCGACACTACGTACGCAACAAAGAAGGCCGTATGCCCTCTAGGATTGGAGGTGCAGAAGATACATGCATGCCCTAATGACTGCATCCTCTACCGCGATGCGTACGAGGATTTGAACGCATGCCCGGTATGCGATGCATTGCGGTATAAGATCAGACGAAATGACCCTGGTGATGTTAACGGCGAGCCCCCCCCCCCCCCCCCCAGGAAGAAGGTTCCTGCCAAGGTGATGTGGTACGCTCCTATAATACCACGGTTGAAACGTCTGTTCAGAAATGAAGAGCATGCCAAGTTGATGCAATGGCACAGAGAGGACCGTAAGAAGACGGGAATTTGAGACACCCCGCTGATGGTTCACAATGGAGAAAAATTGAGAGAAAGTACCGGGCTGAGTTTGGAGGTGACCCAAGGAACGTATGGTTTGGTTTAAGCGCGGATGACATTAATCCTTTCGGGGAGCAGAGGAGCAATCACAGCACCTAGCCCGTGACTCTATGTATGTATAACCTTCCTCCTTGGAAGTGCATGAAGCGGAAGTTCATTATGATGCCAGTTCTCATCCAAGGCCTTAAGCAACCCGGCAACGACATTGATGTGTAACTAAGGCCATTAGTTGAATAACTTTTACAGCCGTGGAATACAAACGGTGTACGTGTGTGGGATGAGCACAAAAAGGAGGAATTTGACCTGCATGCCTTGCTTTTTGTAACCATCAATGATTGGCCTGCTCTCAGTAACCTTTCAGGACAGACAAACAAGGGATACCATGCATGCACGCACTGTTTAGCTGACACCGAAAGTATATACCTGGACAACTGCAGGAAGAATGTGTACATGGGGCATCGTCGATTTCTTCCGACCAACCATCAATGTCGTAAGAAAGGCAAGCATTTCAAAGGCGAGGCAGATCGCCGGAAGAAGCCCACCATGCGTACCGGTGATCACGTACTTGCTATGGTCAATGATTTACACGTAATATTTGGAAAGGGTACCGACAGAGTATCTGTTTCGAATGACGACGAGGGACGCGCACCCATGTGGAAGAAGAAATCTATATTTTGGGACCTACCCTATTGGAAACACCTAGAGGTCCGCTCTTCGATCGACGTGATGCACGTGACGAAGAACCATTGCGTGAACCTGCTAGGCTTCTTGGGTGTGTATGGGAAGACAAAAGATACACCGGAGGCACGGGAGGACCTGCAACGTTTGCACGAAAAAGACGGCGTGCCTCCAATGCAGTATGAAGGTCCTGCCAGCTATGCTCTTACCAAAGAAGAGAAAGAAATCTTCTTTGAATGTCTGCTCAGTATGAAGGTCCTTCTGGCTTCTCGTCGAATATAAAGGGAATAATTAATATGGCTGAGAAAAAGTTTCAGAACCTAAAGTCTCATGACTGCCACGTGATTATGATGCAACTGCTTCCGGTTGCATTGAGGGGGCTTCTACCGGAAAACGTCCGATTAGCCATTGTTAAGCTATGTGCATTCCTCAATGCAATCTCTCAGAAGGTGATCGATCCAGAAATCCTACCAAGGCTAAGGAGTGATGTGGCGCAACGTCTTGTCAGTTTCGAGATGATTTTCCCACCATCCTTCTTCAATATCATGACGCACGTCCTTGTTCATCTAGTCGACGAGATTTTCATTATGGGCCTGATGACCCACAACCGTAAGGGATCTATTGCAGCGTTTTCGATAAGTAAAAGTGTCGAACCCAACGAGGAGCAGAAGGTGTTAGCAAGTGACTTTGGCAAGGAGATAACTGCAAGCACTGAAAGATATCTTTTTAGGGATTTTCTTGGTATAAGCAACAGGAAAGTAAAAACGAGCAAAATAAAAGCACTGAAGAGTAACAAGTGGCCCAATCCTTTCTGAGAAAAGGAGAGGCCTAGCAACTGAGCTTATAAAGGCTAAAGCGTTCTTGAGGACACACGGGAGAGGTAGTCACGTGCTTTCGCCATATTCCGTATCGGTACTATGCGCTGTGTTGATAAGTGTTGAGTGGGTGGATCTATGCTAGTACACCCTCTAGACTAAGATAGGTGCACTCTTACGATTAAACACCTTGCAAGCATCCGCAAATACAAGATAGTAATTAAGGCAAAAGCCTAACCATAGCAATACGATCGATGATCCATTGTTCCCTTGTGCAAAAGCGTGCGAACTGGGGTTTAGGTTTCTGTCACTCCGGCAACCCACCATAAGCATTCTTTGTACACAATGTATTCCCCTAGCTCCTTAATAAGGCGAAGTGTTGAGTGCTCGACTCACACAACACCACTAGGAAAATAACAACACAACTTAAATATCAAACAACACATATTACTTCAACATCATATGACTACTAACAACTAGACTTCTCCCATGTCCTCAAGAACTAAATTAACTACTCACAAGACATAAAAGAGATCATGATCAGAGGGGATAAATAGATGATAAACAATCTGGACATAATGATATTTCTCCAACAAAACTCAATAGCATTCACCACAAAGTAGTAATCAACACCGATAAAGTAGAGAGGATAGATAGTACGGATTACAACACAAGTTGCAATTGTGAGATGAGATTGGATGGGGGTGGAGATGGTGCTGGTGATGGAGATGGTGCTGGTGATGGAGATGGTGTTGATGATGATCTCGATGATGCCCGTGACGATGGTGATGACGATGATCTCCCCTTCCGGGAGGTGATCTCCCCGGCGGAATCTGCCCGCCAGAGATGGCTTTTCTTCTCCGTAGGTTTCCGTCACGGAGCGGCGGCGGAATTCCGTAAACTCTCCCTTTTTAGGGTTTCTGGATGATGTGTGTTATATAGGCCAGAGGGGGGAACCGGGAGTGGTCCCAGGGGTCTAGGCGCCCTCCCGGCGCGTCCAGGGTGGGGGCCGCGCCAGGTGGCCGCCTAGGCACCCTGTGGCCCCCCTCTGGTCGCTCTTTTGCGTGTCTTCGTCATCCTTCTGGAAAATATCCTCCGTCGATTTTCAGGTAATTTGGAGGTATTCTTCTTCAGCAACTCAGCGTCCACTTTTTACCGCTGAATCCTGCGTCGGCTGCTTCGGCATCGGAAAGTTGCAAACTGTGTAAAATAAGCCAAAACAACATGAGAATAGCATCATATCATGAACTATATCAATGAATAAGAAAGAATTACTATATAAAATAGTGATGCATTTTGGACGTATCAACTCCCCCAAGCTTAGACCTGCTTGTCCCCAAGCGAATACTGAGCTCGGTAAACCTGTCCACAAGTTTAGAGAGTGAAGTGTCGATAAATAGAATACGGACAAGAAGCATCAAAGGTTCTTCATCAAACTCAAGCATCCTCAACATCAACCTCGACTCATAAGGCCCTTATGAGAAAGTAATAACAATTATAATCAAAAGTAGGGCTGAGGAAACTCATCAAATTATGGCAAACATATCCTTGGTCAAAGGACAACTAATAACTTTTACTTTTGCTCTTTCTCTTTTAATGAAACAGTTTTAAAGCTTTTGAAAGAACATGTTATTAGTCATGAAGTGCAAATGCTAACACAAAGGAAGATGCTTGCTTGGCATAAGCTTTTGCAAACAACTTACTTATCAAAAGATAATGTCAACAAGGATGTGGCATGGCAAAACTTAATGCAGCTTTATATGGATGAATCCTTATCAACATCAAATGTCTGTTCTCTTAGAGAAAGGAAGGAAGTGGGACAACTGACTCATCATGAAGGTGGATGAAAGGCCTTGTTAAGGGCAAGCAGGGAAAACTCATGTGCTATCCTTAAATCAAACAGAGTAAAAATAGATTTTGGGAGGTGCATAGTTTGTCAACGAATGCTAATAGATAGCTCAATTACTTCTCAAGATGGACAAGTTTCGAGGAACGGCTCCCAAGTGCGGACGATCACATCCCCTTAATCTCCTTTGTTTATCACTGCCAAAGTTTCTGATTTCTCATAGACCAAGCGTGAAGGAGGATTTGTTTGTTATATTATCTTTCGAGCTGGGCGCACCCATGCCAGTTCCTCCTCGTATTATGGGTTTGCAGATTAGACATGCAATCCCGGGGTAAAACTTGTCCAACTTAGAAGATCATGAATTACCTACTACTTCCTCATGAGCTAAACAAGAGGCACAAAACAGAAGATTTTGAACATTTAAGGATAACACATAAATTCTATACTTATAGGAGTGGTAGGGAATACCACGAATAGGAAGGTATGGTGGACTCATATGGAAGATATTGGTTTCAGGGTATGGATGCACAAGCAGAAATCTACTTGGCAAAGAGTTTGGCTAGCAAAGGCTTTGAGAGAACAGACAATTGATGCTAACTTAGATGCAAAGCATATAAGGCATAAACATTAAGGTAAGCATATGATGGCTTCTCGCCCTTCGTTGGCGAGCCCCAAGTGGAAGGCGTGATGCAGTACAACAGCGAGTTTCCCTCGGTGAAGATACCAAGGTTTGTCTCCAGTAGGACTCTGGAGATGATAAGTAGGTGTCAGCGACGCGACTGACGTGGACCTGCACACAGACACAGATAACTTTGTTCCCAACGAAGTTTAGAGAGGTTGTCAATCTCTCCGGTCTTGTTGTTCACAAAGGGTAAAAACACAAGGGATAATGATAGTAATTGAAAGTAAAAGCAAGAAAGTAAATGTAGCGTGGAAACAATAATAAGGATATGGACCGGGATACGTGATGTTCACTAGTGATGTCTCTCTCCCAAAAGACGATAAAACTGCTATGCGAGGTAAACAAATTACAGAAGGGCAATTGACAGGATTATGAATGCACCGCAATGCTAACTATGTTACAAAATAAAGGAAGAGGTTCAAAAGCACGGGCAGTACGCCAAAATAAGTAGACCGTAATCCAACTGCATCTACTACTAATCATCCACCTTGAGATATCTATCCAGAACATCTCGCTTGTATTAAGTTGCGAGCCCCACCCAAAGTGTAAACCCAAAGCAACAGACAACTGCATTAAAAAGAACTTTGCGTAAAGTAAACAATCCTTGCAACCGCGGTTACAAGCACCGTTGTTTTCCCCCTTGTGGCAACAGCACATCCCCTAGACTCATGTTTCTGTCACTCAAGCGTGTCATCAAGGGGCATGAACCCACAATCGAGCACAACGTTCCCTCTTGGAGTCACTACATACTACTTGGCCAAAGCAATAAACAACAACGGAGAACATGCAAGAATTACTTAGGAACTAAAATATAAGAGATAAAAACCAAATATATTACTCTATCACAATCTGAACATAATCTCATAATCCATCAGATCCCTCCAAACTCAGCATAGCAATAGCAGAAAGATTACAAAAGTGCCTCGATCATGTAGGGAAGCTCACGAGGTCTAAACCATGAAGAACAAAGAGGGGAGGAGAACATCACATAGCTACTGATCACGGACCCATGGTCCAAGGAAAAATACTCACAAGACATCCGGGGAGCATCCATGGTGGAGAGGAGACTCCCGGAGGCCAATCCTCCCTCCGGCAGGGTGCCGGGAAGAGGTCTTCTGGTGCTCCCGATCTCGGAAGCGAAGCGGCGGCAGAACAGAGGAGAGTTTGCGAAATAGGGTTCTGTCTTCGGAGTTTCCCCGTGACGGAGAATAAATAGGCGAAGGGGGGCAGCCAAAGGTGGACCAAGGGCCCCAGGCGCCCCCTGGCGCGGCCAGGGGTGGGGCCGCGCCGGGTGGCCGCCTGGGCCCCCTTGGCTCCCCTCTGGCCCCTCTCGGGCTCTTCGCGAAGCTTCCTCCACGCTGATTTTTTATCTGAATTTTCCCGAATTTTTCTGGCACTTTTTGAAGGGTTCGTTGCATAGAAAACAAAATTTTTCCTACGATTGCAACTGCCAAGATCACATCTAGGTGATAACTTGTAACGGTTTGAGAAGGACTCACCCTCGAAGACCAAAAAGCTTTAACGAGAACGATTCTCGTGGGTGATGTAGTCGATCACTTGCCGACCTCAAGGTCGTGATGAAGATGGGCGCCACAAACGGGCAGCGCCTCCGTAATCGGTCACACGTACGGATCAGCGACGACCTCCGCCCCTTGCTCCAGTTGGGCAGCGGAAGTAGTGGATCCTCGGGAACTCCAGCAGCACTACAACATAGTGGTGGTGGTGGTAGAGAAGATCTTGAGCAGGGCTTCGCCTAAGCACCGTACTCGTGAAACTGGATCAGCTAGCAAGGGGAGGAAGATGCCAACCAAAGGGCATATGAGAGATGGAGGAATCAGTGAGTAGAAGGGTCTCCACCCATCTATATATAGGAGGGGGAGGCAGCCCCCAAGGGGTAGCACGCCCCAAGAGGTGCCCCCACCTCTCCCCTCATCATGTGGGTGGACTCTCCACTCACAAAAACAAAGGGTCACACATTATTCCCATAACTTCCATAATTCTCCACTCAAAATTCCAGGAGTTTTATCACATTAAAACACTTTTAATTATCTTGTTTAATGTCACTCAAATTAATGAACACTTCATTCAATGAGTACTTCATTGATGAACACTTCATTCAATGAACACATTAACAATTATCCCCTTGCACTATTTTGATATACCGAAACTATTCCAGCAGTTTTATCAAAACAATCCATGTGCTGTCCTGTATATTCTCCGGCGTTCCGTATCCACTCAAACGCGTCAACGAATCCTTAAGTGTGTCACCCTACGGTTCGTGAATAAAATGGACATGACAGAGACTCTTCTCTGATCAATAATCATCAGCGGGATCTGGAGATCCATGATGACTCCCACTTACTCAACGATGAACTAGTGATCGTGTGAACCAAAACTCCGTAACCAATTCCTTTTGTCTCGCGATATTTTACTTGTCCGTGATCCGATCATTTGGTATCATCCATACCTAGTTCGATCTCGTTACCGACAAGTACTCTTTACTCTATCCGTGATATAACATCCTCGTGAGCCAGTCACGTTCTTGCAAGCGATGTCAATGTGATATCACCGAGAGGGCCCAGAGTATATCTCTCCGTCATCTGGATGGACAAATCCCACTCTTGATCCACGAGCCTCAACTAACACTTTCCAAGTACCCAACGACACCTTTATAATCACCCTGTTACGGTGTGACGTTTGATGGAATCAAAGTACTCTTCCGGTGTCAGTGATTGACGTGATCTCATGGTCTAAGGATTAGGGTTACTTCGTGAAAGTTTGATACAGCAATAGAAACTTTGATGACATGATCGTATTGCTATAACTACTGTGGGTGTATGTTCATCACATCATTCTCCAATGATATGACCTTGTTATTAACGACATCCAATGTCAATGATCAGGAAACCTTGATCATCCGTTAATCAACAAGCTAGTATAAAGAGAGACATTACTAGGAACCTTTTCTTTGTTTGTTAAACACACATGTATTAACGTTTCCGGTTAACACAATTATAGCATGAAAATAAACATTTATCATAAACATCGAATAAGATAATAACCACTTTATTATTGCCTCTCGGGCATATTCCCTTCACTTTTTATATGGGGGAAAACTGAAATAGAAAAACAGCAGAAAACAGGAACTGGCACTGGGGTGCACTGAGTTAATAGGTTAGTCCAAATATGATAAAAAATGTATGAAAGTGTATCTAGATCATAGCAATATCACACAAAACATGCATGGAGCAAGCAGAAATTATAGATACGTTTTGGACGTATCAGCATAACACAACAAGTTGTCTTCCTTGTCAACATAACACTTCAAGCATAATAACATAAAGGTTTTGGCTATGTCTCTACTTGAGAAAACATGCATGTTGTCATGACCAAAGCTATGTTTGCCAAAATTAAATAAAGTTTTCAAAGCCATACCTGATATAAGGTCAATACTCCCCATAAGAATCATCATATGAGGCCGATTGCGTGAAGAGAATACCGAGTGCAGCGAAGAAACCAATAGACTTCTCATTAATATTCCATTATAGACGACTTCCACACTCATGGATACAATCTCTCCACGGAAGGAGTGATAGACCTCGATGCAAACACCTATTTCATATAATAACCTCCCTAGACATGATATGACTCTATTTGACTCTAAAAGACTAAGATAAAGATAAAGATACCGGGCACTCCCCCAAGCTTGGAACAAGCCAAGGGGATGCCATTACCCAAGGAGATTTCACTCCTCATTCCCGTTGTTGTTGATTCTTCAAATCTCTGATACCACGTCGAAGGGTTTGGTTTTCCTCCTCCAAAATCTCCACTTGTACTTTTAGTACACGGAAATCTTCGCACAGCTTATTGGTGATGCGGTAAGCTTCGGAGATGTGGAGATCGTACGTTGATCTTCAATTGCAGGGGCTGTTCCTGGAAGGTTAAGAGAAAGATCATAATAAGGTTGTACACTCCCCACCATGATGGGATTGCTTGATCTTCCTCCTTGTGTTGATGGACCCCCTTATTGCTGGGCGGTGATAATCTTGACTTCTTCTCTCACGGAACGCTCCATCTCCGCTTGCCTTGCAGCGATTTTTTCTTCCGTGGCCCAATCTATGTATTTCCCTTGGTTGAGATCTTTCTGAACTTCACGTAGACGTCGTCCCATGAAGTCTTCTCCACTTGAGCCACAAGAAGACATCTCTAACAATAACCTTTTACCCTGGCAGAAACATATTGAAAAGAAAACACACGAAATCGCGAGATACGTTGCCGGAACGATCCGAACAAATATATAGCAAAAATTTCTGCAACAAAAGGAAGGTAACGAGCCAAAGTGGGGTCGGAGACGGACTCCTGGGTGCCCAGGCGGCCACCCGGCGCGGCCAGGAAGTAGGCCGCGCCAGGGGGGCGCCTGGGCCCCCTGGAGCTCCTCTCCGGCTCCACTTAGGCCTCGAATTTTCCTAATTTTGCAAAAACTCATAATATGGAACTTTTATGGCGGTTTCACGATGTTTCCTTACCGTAATACATACATTTTCTTATTCTGCTTCTGTCGGTGTCCGAAACAGGGCTGCAACATGTTCTTCATGAGTTGTTGTGCGTATTATATTTACATCAACATTGACGGGATCTCCCGCCATGTAATGCTTGAGTCTTTGCCCATTCACAACTTGAGGTTTGGTGCCTTCAAAATTGTTAATCTTAATTGCACCAGACCGGTAGACTTCTTCGATATGAAATGGCCCTTCCCACCTGGAAAGTAGTTTACCTGGAGAAAACCTAAAACGGGATCTGATTGGAGAACCTTATGTGCGGTCCTCTCACCGGCGTGATGTCCTCCATAGGGACTATCGTGACATTGCTTGAGAATGTCCTTCTGCTCATGTTCCGGTATGCATCTTCTCACGATCCCGTCTGGACCTTCTTTGAAAAGATGTGGGTCATCCCAAAAGTAATGCCTCAAATCATGGAAGAACTTCTTCCTTTGCTGAAATTTTAGACCAGGGGGCAAATACTTTGCAACGATAAAATTAGCATAATCTGCAAACCAAGGATCGAAAAGAGATTGTACTTTAACAATGGCAAGTTGTTCGTCTGGAAAACTGTCATTGACTGGGATGGGGTCATGTGGTATATCTTCCATCCTTGAAAGATTATCCGCCACCGGATTGTCTGCTCCTTTTCTATGAGCAATCTGTAAATCAAATTCTTGAAGAAGGAGTACCCATCTGATGAGTCTTGGCTTGGCATCCTTCTTTGTCATAAGATACTTAATGGAAGCATCGTCAGTATGAATAATAACTTTAGAATCAACAATATACTGCCTAAACTTATCACAAGCAAACACTACTGCTAAGAATTCATTTTCAGTAGTAGCATAATTCTTTTGAGCACTATCAAGGGTTTTACTAGCATAATAGATAACATTCAATTTTTTATCAACCCTTTGTCCTAAAACAGCTCCAACAACAAAATCACTAGCATCACACATAATTTCAAAGGGCAAACTCCAGTCAGGCGGTTGTACTATAGGAGCGGTTATTAAAGCTTTCTTAAGAACTTCGAAAGCCTCCTTACAATCTTCATCAAATACAAAAGAAACATCCTTATAGAGAAGATTAGTGAAGGGTCTCGAAGTCTTAGAAAAGTCTTTAATAAATCTTCTATAGAAACCAGCATGACCGAGAAAACTACGAATACCTTTAATGTCCCTTGGATAGGGCATCCTTTCGATAGCTTCAATCTTCGCCTTGTCCACTTCAATTCCTCTCTCGGAAATCTTGTGACCAAGGACGATCCCTTCGTTAACCATGAAGTGGCACTTTTCCCAGTTTAGAACTAAGTTTGTATCCTCGCATCTCTGCAAAACTTTATTAAGATTGTGGAGACAGTGGTCAAAGGAAGTTCCATAGACGGAGAAATCGTCCATGAGGACTTCCACAATCTCCTCACAGAAACCATGAAATATTGCAGACATACATCTCTGAAAAGTAGCAGGTGCATTGCATAAACCAAAAGGCATACGCCTATAAGCATAAGTACCATAAGGACAAGTGAAAGTGGTCTTCTCTTGATCGGCAGTGTTAACATGAATTTGAGAGAAGCCTGAGTACCCGTCAAGATAGCAAAAGTAGGTATTTTTGGACAGCCTCTCAAGCATCTGATCGATAAAGGGCAGCGGGTAGTGGTCCTTCCTGGTTGCCTTGTTCAACTTCCTGTAATCAATACACATTCTATATCCAATAATAATTCTCTGAGCTATTAGTTCATTCTTATCATTATTAACTACAGTTGTCCCTCCTTTCTTAGGAACACAATGAACTGGACTTACCCACTTACTATCAGCTATAGGGTAGATAATACCTGCGGCTAGAAGCTTGAGAATTTCGGTTCTTACAACATCCATCATCTTCGGGTTCAATCGTTGTTGATGATCAACAACAGGTTTAGCATCGGGCTCAAGGTTGATAGTATGTTGACAGATAGATGGACTAATTCCCTTAAGGTCATCAAGGGTATAGCCAATTGCACTGCAGTGTTTACGAAGTACTTCCAATAGTCGCTCTTCTTCATATCCTGAAAGGTTAGAGTTGATAATAATAGGATATACTTTCTTTTCGTCTAAATAAGTATACTTGAGCGTATCGGGAAGAGGTTTGAGATCAAACACCGGGTCTTCTTTTGGTTTGGATAGAATTCCTAAAGGTTCAACCGGAAGGTTGTGCTTCAGGATAGCAGGTTGTCCCAAGAATATATCATCTAGCTCATTTCTTTCCTGCATATGCAAATCATTCTCGTGGTCCTCTGTGTATTAATTGCTGCAAAGGATCATTAGGGGGAATAGCAATAGAAGCAATACTTTCAATAATTTGATCATCACTAGGTAAATTAGTACCGCGAGGCTGCTTAGAGAACTTAGAAAAGTTAAATTCATATGGCTCACCATTGAATTCAACAGAAACTTTACCTTTTTTTCAATCTATAATAACTCCACACGTTCTGAGAAAGGGTCTTCCAAAAATAGCAGGGCAAAAATTGTCCCTTACTGAACCAAGTACTAGAAAGTCGGTAGGATATTTTACCTTTCCGCATAGGACTTCAACATCTCTCACGATCCCTATAGGAGAGATAGTTGCTCTGTTTGCAAGATGAATAGTAACATAATTCTCTTCAAGTTCACAGGGTGAAATCTCACCCATGATCTCTTGATAAAGTGAATAAGGAATCGCGCTAGCACTCGATCCCAAATCACATAACCCATAATAATTGTGATCACCTATTGTAACAGATACATGATCAGCAACATGAATATCAATAGGTACTTCTTTGAAAGGCTTATGGTGCTGATCCTTCTTCATCTTAGAAGAATCAACATGGGAGGCAAAGTTCTTACAAAAATCAATCATTAGATGGGAATCCAGACCAATCTTAGAGCAAAAGGTATTAAAATAATCAGTTTTCATATAGCTCCCAATATAATCATGCTCATAATTTATAGCGGGTTCAATACCTTTGTCAATTTCCCAGTCTTCAGTATTCTTCTGGATCCTCTCGATGAGATCCCATCTTTCTTCAACGCTCTTTGTCTGAAATACCCCACTAGAGGAGGCATCCAACATTTCCTTATCCTGACGAGAAAGCCTGGCATAAAAATTTGTAAGTATAATATCTTTGGGGAGTTTATGGATAGGACATTTAAACATTAGGGATTTCAATCTCCCCCAAGCTTGAGCGATGCTTTCTCCTTCACGAGACCTAAAGTTGTAGATGTAATTCCCGTATCGATGAACTTCATGAAGAGGGTAAAACTTTGTATAAAAGAGAGACATAAGCTCTTCCCAATTAAGAGAATGTGAGTTATCGAGGAGCTTATACCAATCCGACGCTTTGCCTATAAGCGATATGGAGAATAATTTCTTCATAACGAACTCCAGTGACACACCTGCAAGCTTGAATAATGAACATAGTTGTGATAAATATAGCAAGTGTTCACCTGGATGTCTGTCTCCTGCATAGCGATTAGCTAAGACATAATCGATAATACCAGATGGTATCTTATAAGGCACAATTTCAGCAGGGGCAGGAGTGACTGCCTCAGTTGTGGGGCGGTTCCCCAAGAACAACGATCCAAGAGTACGGGTGTCCATAAGGACAAAAGCAGCAACGTCAAAACTAAAAACAGAAATATAAAAACTTCCTTACCAGCTTCACTTACTAATAGCGCTACGCTCCCCGCAACGGCGCCAGAAAACGGTACTTGATGACCCACAACCGTAAGGGATCTATTGCAGCGTTTTCGATAAGTAAGAGTGTCGAACCCAACGAGGAGCAGAAGGTGTTAGCAAGTAACTTTGGCAAGGAGATAACTGCAAGCACTGAAAGATATCTTTTTAGGGATTTTGTTGGTATAAGCAACAGGAAAGTAAAAACGAGCAAAATAAAAGCACCGAAGAGTAACAAGTGGCCCAATCCTTTCTGAGCAAAGGAGAGGCCTAGCAACTGAATTTATAAAGGCTAAAGCGTTCTTGAGGACACACGGGAGAGGTAGTCACGTGATTTTGCCATATTCCGTATCGGTACTATGCGCTGTGTTGATAAGTGTTGAGTGGGTGGATCTATGCTAGTACACCCTCTAGATTAAGATAGGTGCACTCTTACGATTAAACACCTTGCAAGCATCCGCAAATACAAGATAGTAATTAAGGCAAAAGCCTAACCATAGCAATACGATCGATGATCCATTGTTCCCTTGTGCAAAAGCGTGCGAACTGGGGTTTAGGTTTCTGTCACTCCGGCAACCCACCATAAGCATTCTTTGTACACAATGTATTCCCCTAGCTCCTTAATAAGGCGAAGTGTTGAGTGTTCGACTCACACAACACCACTAGGAAAATAACAACACAACTTAAATATCAAACAACACATATTACTTCAACATCATATGACTACTAACAACTAGACTTCTCCCATGTCCTCAAGAACTAAAGTAACTACTAACAAGACATAAAAGAGATCATGATCAGTGGGGATAAATAGATGATAAACAATCTGGACACAATGATATTTCTCCAACAAAACTCAATAGCATTCACCACAAAGTAGTAATCAACACCGATAAAGTAGAGAGGATAGATAGTACGGATTACAACACAAGTTGCAATTGTGAGATGAGATTGGATGGGGGTGGAGATGGTGCTGGTGATGGAGATGGTGTTGATGATGATCTGATGATGCCCGTGACGATGGTGATGACGATGACGATGATCTCCCCTTCCAGGAGGTGATCTCCCCGGCGGAATCTGCCCGCCAGAGATGGCTTTTCTTCTCCGTAGGTTTCCGCCACGGAGCGGCGGCGGAACTCCGTAAACTCTCCCTTTTTAGGGTTTCTGGATGATGTGTGTTATATAGGCCAAAGGGGGGAACCGGGAGTGGTCCCAAGGGTCTAGGCGCCCTCCCGGCGCGGCCTGGGTGGGGGCCGCGCCAGGTAGCCGCCTAGGCACCCTGTGGCCCCCCTCTGGTCGCTCTTTTGCGTGTCTTCGTCATCCTTCTAGAAAATATCCTCCGTCGATTTTCAGGTAATTTGGAGGTATTCTTCTTCAGCAACTCAGCGTCCACTTTTTACCGCTGAATCCTGCGTCGGCTGCTTCGGCATCGGAAAGTTGCAAACTGTGTAAAATAAGCCAAAACAACATGAGAATAGTATCATATCATGAAATATATCATTGAATAAGAAAGAATTACTATATAAAATAGTGATGCATTTTGGACGTATCAGGGCCCTGTATTTCTACACAACATGTTCCCCTTTGAAAGATTCATGGGAGTCCTAAAGAAATATGTCCGTACCGTGCTAGGCCAGAAGGAAGCATTTCCATGGGCCATCAAACAGAGGATGTCATTGGGTTTTGTGTCGACTTCATTCCTGAGCTTAAGAAGATTGGTCTCCCTCAATCGCGGTATGAGGGGAGACTGAGTGGAAAAGGCACGCTTGGAAAGGGCTCAATAATATGTAGGGACGGGCATTCTTGGTCTAAAGCACACTACACAGTTCTACAGAACTCTACCTTGGTGGCCCCGTATGTCGATGAACACATGAACAGTCTCCGCTCCACACACCTAGAGCAGTCTGACAACTCGATTACACGTGAACACATCAGGACTTTCGGAAGTTGGTTGGAATCACGTCTCAGAGGTGACAACACTGTTTCTGATGAGCTGTACTCGTTGTCCAGGAAACCATCTTCGACTGTATTGACTTACAAAGGATACGAGATAAATGGGAATACATTTTACACGATCGACCAAGATCAAAAGAGCACCAACCAAAACAGCGGTGTCCGCTTTGATGCAGCAACCAATAGCGGAAAGGACACATATTATGGTTACATAGTAGACATATGGAAACTTGACTACGGAGATGGTTTTAAGGTCCCTTTGTTTAAGTGCAAATGGGTCAATATGTCAGGGGTACAGGTACACCCACGGTAAGGAATGACAACAGTGGATCTGAACAATCTTGGGTACCCAGACGAACCATTCGTCCTATCCAATGATGTGGCGCAGATTCTCTATGTGAAGGACATGTCTACCAAACCGAGAAAAAGAAAAGATAAGGAAGCGAATACGTCATACGATGAGCCAAAGCGCCACATAGTTCTTTCAGGAAAAAAAGACATCCTTGTATTGGAGGGCAAGACAGACAAGTCTGAAGATTATGAAAAGTTTCATGAAATTCCTCCCTTCAAGTCAAGGCTGATCCAAGCATCTACTTAAGAGATGAAGACTATCCATAGTTACGGCGCAATAAGCAAAGCACACAAGTGAAGAAAAAGTGAATGGTGCTTATTGAAAATTCATGTAAGGGTGCATATTGCACTAGTGCAAAACAGGTAATTAGAACCGGTTCTGGGAGGCCATTAGAACCGGTTTTGGCAACCGGTGCTAAAGGTTCGGTGCTAGAGGGTGAACCACTTTAGAACCGGTTGCTCACGAACCGGTTCTAAAAGCTCTGCAGCCAGCCACGTGGTGGCAGGTCGGGCGCGAGGGCTCGGGAACCTTTAGCACCGGTTTGTAACAAAAACCGATTCTAAAGGTTTAGAGGTTTAAGCTTTTTTTAATTATTTTCTTTTTGGTTTTAATAGTTTAGGGTTTAGGGTTTATTAATTCTTTTCTTCTGGGTTTAGGATTACTGTTTATTTTACGATATTACATAGTGTACAATGCATATATATATATACATGTAGAATATCTCGTAGCTGAACCATCATATATAGTAGAGTTATCGTACCACCAACATATATATACATCATATATAGTACTAGTGCCTCACCACCGCCCCTCTTTGCTTGTCTCGAGCCCACAACAGTGGAGGGCATTTGAATATACATACAGTATACATCATATGGACAACACACCAGTTTCCTATTACATATGGTAAGGGAATTCTCCGGTCGACTTATTTATGACTTCACGAAGAAGAAATCCCGCTATTTCCTATTGAAGTGCTCGCATGCGATCATTTATGTCGAGTTTATCCCGTTTCTCCCAAATCTTATTATTTAAAGAATATGATCAATATATGAATATATTACATATGGTAAGAACAAAGTCTAGATAGTATTTACGTACCATCATTGTTCTTTGATTAATCTCTTCGGTCATATAGCGAATGTTCTCCATTACGATGTAAGCACAAGGTTCAGTCACCGATGCCTGCCTCATACACTTCACAACAAAATAGAATTCAAACAGATTTAATAATCAAGCATATATATGATAATGGTATATTGAAATAGAAATATAATTAAATCGAATGTTCTCTCACATATCTATCGTACTGCCACGTCAGCTTCTCCTTCCATTCACCGCGCTCGAATTTTTTGAACTTTTCCCAAACTCTGCCGTCAAAGAAAATGAATAAAGGAGTTAATTACTTGATATAACAGAAACTTAAAGTGAACACTAAAGAAGCCTACATGCATGATAATGATTAAAATTACCTGGCGAATGAGTTCCTAATTTCTATATACTCATTAATATCTTTACGTAGTGAGTCCATCACTGTAACTATTCTTTTTTTCCATTTCAATGTCTATCAGGATGAAATAATTCTTCATTTGCAATCCACAAGTCACCAGTTCCATTGTCGAAATAATCTCGCCTGATCGGAATCCAGAAGCCGGGTATCTTGAACGATATAGCTTCTGTGATGTACCACTTATGCAAGTTGCGCACTTGCGTTGATAATAGCTTCATTTCTTCTTCAGTGACCATAGGCTCCCCTTTTGCATATTTCCTTTTTGGAGCTGGCACACCGGACAAGTCATCAAGGTTGAAAAATTATTCAATAGTAAGACCCGCCTCTCTAGCTAATGCTCTTTGTTCGTCGGTTATCTCTTCCTGCTGCTTGGTATTCACCTTGAGCGGGGCTATCGATTGCACTGTCTATTCTCCGAGCTGGGCAACAGTTTTCCCGCATTTTTTACTGCCCGAGTGGCTGCTTCTTGAACCCTTTTGCAGAAATGACTTGTTAATAGAGCGTTCGTAGTTCGAGAACACGGTCTTAACAGGGGGTTCAAACTGCTTAAAGAAGTGTTGTACTATTACTTCGGGTATTTTCTCCTTCGGTGGCGGGGGAGGTTTCGGTGCAAAGTGCTTCGGCACGGCTTCATCCACTATGGCCTTGTTTTCAGCTACACTCCTATCCCAGGGCAAGACCGGCGAACTCTTCCGGGGTTTAACTTTCTTTGGTTTCTTCTTCGGTGGACTCCTATGACGCGGCAGAGGTCAATTACTTTTTGATTGTCGTGTTTGCCTTCTATCCATCACGGGGGGAACTGGTGGGATCGGTTGGCGCTGCGGACTCGCGATGTGGGGTGGTTGTGGTGGAATCGACTGACGCGACGGAGTCGCGCTGCGCTCCACGGGGATGGATGGTGCAGGACTCGGCTGATGTTGCGGAGTCGCACTGCGCTCCATCTCGGGGAGGGTTGCGGGACTCGGCTGGTGCTGCGGAGTCGGGATGCACTCCATATCGGGGGGTGGTGGTGAACTTCATGTCGAACGCGTTGGACTTGACATAATGGCTGGAAATATGATCCATTGTTTTCTCCATAGATAGATACCATTTTGTTTGGCTTCTCTGAGGGTCTGCTGCCCTTCACCTCCAGGATAATCAAGGTTTAGTTCTTGATATTCCGTCACAACTTCATCCACCCCGACACGAGCATAGCCAGGTGGAATCGGATTGCAGTGGTGCAGTGCTCCAGGTGGATTCGTTAAAGCAAAGCCGTCCGCCACCTTAGTGGATATATTGTTCATTTTGAAGATTAGCTCGCAACATTTCTGCTCTGTGATATCATCCACGGGGTAGTGACCATCGTCGACCCCCGTGGAGCCCACACTGCTTTTCGTCATGGATGGGACGGTAGTTGCTTCAGGTGGATCTTGCGTTGGCTGCGGTTGCTGGCTAAGTGACGCCTGTAGTCGCTCCTGCATATCCTTCATTGCATTTTCCAACTTTGAAAGACGGTCTGCTTCCAGCTTCTTCTTTCTTGCACGGCTTTTGTAAGTATCTTTATACTCCGCAAACCCCTCATACCATGGAACAACGCCTACGCCTCGCATTCGTCCCGGATGTTCAGGATTCTTGAGGCCGCGTGTAAGCTCGTCCTTCTCTCTCTCGGGGATGAAAATCCCATTCCTAGCATCATCAATTGCATTTAGTATCTCTTGATCGGCTCCTTTAAGACTTGCCTTTATAATAACCTTCCCTGTCTTTGGGTCCAACTTTCCCCCAGGCCCAAAAAACCAACTCCTGCACCTGGGTGGAAAATATATTGTGACTGGAGTGACCCCTGCAGCAATCAGCTTCTTTCTCAAATACATCCCACTTAGGCGACGCGGACTTGTAGCCACCTGTCCCCATGGTATGGAAAAGCTTATGCTTCTGAGCATTAATCTTGTTTATTTCCGACCGAAGTTTAGCTTCATCTGATTCGTTGTTCTCCACAAATTGGTCCCAATGTGCTTCTACCTTCGCTAGTGCTCCAGTGAAAATTGGAGTCTTCTTATTATTAGCGACGTATTTGGACCATAGATTTACCTTCCAAGATCGGAATAGTTCTCCCATCTTCTTAAGAGCAGCATGCTTGACTTTCAACATATCGTCTGGTGTCGCCCAATCTGGTAGGGTGAAATATGATAAGAGTTTAGCCCAAAGATACTCTTTTGCTCTATCGCTGACAAAACTCTTGTTTCCACCTTCCTTTGGCTGATGCCATTCTTGAGTGCTAATCGGGATGTTATCTCTAACAATTATTCCGCATTAGCTATCCATTTCTTCACGTGAGCTTCCGGAGCATTCGGCTGGCCACTCAAACCGATCCCATCGATGTTGTACTTTACATCATCCCGCGACAATTTGGCCGGGCCACGTTTTGCATTGCTTGAAGAAAATTTGCTCGATCCGGGTTCTAGAAGAAGAAATATTTATTAATTATTAGTGATAAATCAATTATTTGTAAATTTTATGATCACGAGAGGCCTTATATATATATATATTTGTATATATACCTCGGCAGAATTTGTTGTTAATTGAAGATCTTGTTCTTCTCCTTCGTCGAACATTCCCTCACCGGAATCATTCAGATATCATGAGCCGTCATCATCGATATCGGCGTCATCATGAGGACCGATATCGGCATCGGCTATAATTTCGTACATATCATCTTCTTGCTCTCTGCCGCTATTGAACACGTCGTCCATAGCTTAACTAATATCGACGAGATGCAGAAAAAGATAAAACAATTTAGTATAAGAAAATATAGAAAATGACATCTCAAATAATCAAGTTCACATGCAACAATAATATTAGAATAATAATCCAGCTTATATCTCGAATAATCCAGTTCACATATATGCAACACTAATATATATGTCGATCACTAGAGCTAGTACATATATATATATATATATATATATATATATATATATATATATATAAAACATATCACTAGCTAAAACAGTAAACGACGTCGGCTCTGGCTGGCGGTGGACACCCAAATAGAAGGAACCATCACCCACTCGTAGCTAGGGTGAGATCCCTGAAGCACATGCCATAAACTGTTGTACCCGGCGTCCAACGCCGCCATGTACCGATGGACGTGGTCGTCCTCCTCCCTGATACGTCGGCGTACAACCTCCTCGGGGGCCGGCTCCCTCCGCACCGACTGGGGCCCATGCGACCGCCACCAAAGAAGATCCGGGTCGACGACAAGACCCGGATTCCTCGCTAAGCGACGCACCCCGGAAACCACCTCCCAGTGCCATCCCGGCGGAGCCCAGTCCCAGACATTGCGCATCCCATCAAGAACTTCCGGAGCGCGATGGTAACGAGGATGTGGGCCCGGCATTCTCACTAATGAAACTAATAAAATTACAACTAAAATTATATTTTTTCAACATTATATATATCAAGGCAACATTATATATATCAAAACAATATATATATACTAACAATATTTATAAAAAAAATTCAACATAATTTTTCGGTTTCCACAAGGCTATAACTAGAGTTCTACACCTCATAAATTTTGAGGCTAACATCAACTTTGAACACCTTTCTATGATCTACAAATTGGTATAAGTTCCATCCATGTTAGAATTAATTTGCCTAATTAAATATTTTCTGGAAAAGTGCTACACAAGGTTTACTTCAAAAATGGTTATAAGTTACAAACTTTGCTAGATCATTGCCATTGTTCTATAACTCCCAATGAATATGAATCCTACATGTGTTCTGCACAATATGATGTGCACTACTAAGCCATGCTCCAATATGAATATGAATCCTACATGTTCATCAAAAGCTCCAAAGTAGCTAAGATCCTAAACCATTTTTCTGCTCACAAAAATGTGTGTTTTATGAGTTGCATAGGAATTAAACCATGCCTCAAATGAAGTAGGTCTAGTACAATATATTGGACATGGGTACATCTACTTTATGTCCAAAATATTTGCAGGTATTTTAAACTTGTTTTCTCTTAGAATTTTGTTGTTGTACAGAGTGCTAGATAACTAACAGCAGAAGCAACTTAGCAGTTTCAGTAGCAGAGAAATATGCAGAGCGACGATGACGGCGACGGCGAGGGGAGTATGGCGTCGCGGCGGGGCGGGCGCGTGTGTAGCTAGGAAAGCTCATAGGGGAGTATGACGTCGCGGCGGGGCGGGTGACGACGACGGCGAGGGCGGGGCGGGTCAGGGGGAAGAGGGGATAGCTCACCTCGCGCGGAGAAGGCGACGGTGACGGTGACGGGGACGGTGACGACGACGGCGAGGGCGACGGCCTATCGGAGAGGGCGACGGGACGACGACGACAAGGGCGAGGGCGACAGCGACGGCCTGGCGGCGTGGAGACAATCTGAAGCGGTGGGGGGGGGGAAACTGCTCTAAGTGTTGATATATATATATATCACGGCACCTTTAGCACCGGTTTCAACCACAAACCGGTGCTAAAGGTCCCCAAATATCCCATTTTCGGGCGAAAATATAAGCGGGAAGGGGAGGGACCTTTAGCATCGGTTTGTTACAAACCGGTGCTAAAAGGTTAATTTTTCATATTTGGGGTTTTTTTTAAAAATCTTTTGAATTTATAACTAGCTATTAGAATAGTTGGAGTTATTTAATAAATCTTTTTGCTTTAGGTCAACAAATAATTATAAATATTATTTTGGTCGCAGTGGTTTTCAAATTAAAATAGTTTCAAGTTCAATTCTTTTGAAATACTAGTTGTGAAATACTTTGTTAAATAGTCAAAATAAATCATTAA
The DNA here is from genome assembly GCA_950022295.1 of Bromus sterilis. NCBI lineage: Eukaryota > Viridiplantae > Streptophyta > Magnoliopsida > Poales > Poaceae > Bromus > Bromus sterilis. The sequence continues at coordinate 296,346,499 of OX465601.1, read as the reverse complement.
ATGCATGAAAAATAGCAAATTAAGTCAGAAAGGGTTCAAATTTTAGTATGTGGCTTTGATTGGTCCATATTGAGTGCACAAAAAGTCTTGAGTTCAAAAAAGTTTAGAAAAATGAAATGCCTTTGTAGCAGATGAGTTTTCGTCTGAAACCCTCACACTTCGAAAGAGATGGTCCAGTTTGTACACAAAGTGCATCCAGTTTTTGTCATAACCCTCTCATCTTTTGCACACATGTTATTTGGGTCAAATGATGATACCATGCCAACTTTCAACCTTTTCTGAGTTCATTTGTAGATGCTTTCCATTTTCAGGGTCATTTGGCAAAAAATAAATAATTAAATGCATGAGAAATAGCAAATTAAGTCAGAAAGGGTTCAAATTTTAGTATGTGGCTTTGAATGGTGCATATTGAATGCACAAAAAGTCTTGAGTTCAAAAAAGTTTAGAAAATGAAATGCCTTTGTAGCAGATGAGTTTTCGTCTGAAACCCTCACACTTCGAAAGAGATGGACCAGTTTGTACACGAAGTGCATCCAGTTTTTATCGTAACCCTCTCCACTTTTGCACACATGTTATGTGGGTCAATTGATGATACCATGTCAAGTTTCAACCTTTACTGAGTTCATTTGTAGCTGCTTTCCATTTTCAGGGTCATTTGGCACAAAATAAATCATTAAATCCATGAAAAATAGAAAATGAAGTCAGAAAGGGTTCAAATTTTAGTATGTGGCTTTGAATGGTGCATATTGAATGCACAAAAAGTATTGAGTTAAAAAAAGTTTAGAAAAATGAAATGACTTTGTAACAGATGAGTTTTCGTCTGAAACCCTCACACTTCGAAAGAGATGGTCGAGTTTGTACACAAAGTGCATCCAATTTTTGTCGTAACCCTCTCAACTTTTGCACACATGTTATGTGGGTCAAATGATGATACCATGCAAGTTTCAACCTTTTCTGAGTTCATTTGTAGTTGCTTTCCATTTTCAGGGTCATTTGGCACAAAATAAATCTTTAAATGCATGAAAATAAGCAAATGAAGTAAGAAAGGCTTCAAATTTTAGTATGTGGCTTTTAATGGTGCATATTGAATGCACAAAAAGTCTTGAGTTAAAAAAATTTAGAAAAATGAAATGCCTTTGTAACAGATGAGTTTTCGTCTGAAACCCTCACACTTCGAAAGAGATGGTCCAGTTTGTACACGAAGTGCATCCAGTTTTTGTCGTACCCCTCTCAACTTTTGCACACATGTTATGTGGGGAAAATGATGATACCATGCCAAGTTTCAACCTTTTCTGAGTTCATTTGTAGCTGCTTTCCATTTTTAGGGTCATTTGGCACAAAATAAATCATTAAATGCATGAAAAATAGCAAATGAAGTCAGAAAGGGTTCAAATTTTAGTATGTGCTTTTACTGGTGCATATTGAATGCACAAAAAGTCTTGAGTTCAAAAAAGTTTAGAAAAATGAAATGCCTTTGTAAGAGATGAGTTTTCGTCTGAAACCCTCACACTTCGAAAGAGATGGTCCAGTTTGTACACGAAGTGCATTCAGTTTTTGTCGTAACCCTCTCAACTTGTGCACACATGTTATGTGGGTCAAATGATGATACCATGCGAAGTTTCAACCTTTTCTGAGTTCATTTGTAGCTGCTTTCCATTTTCAGGGTCATCTGGCACAAAATAAATCATTAAATGCATGAAAATAAGCAAATGAAGTCAGAATGGATTCAAATTTTAGTATGTGGCTTTAAATAGTGCATATTGAATGCACAAAAAGTCTTGAGTTCAAAAAAGTAAAAAAAAATGAATTGCCTTTGTAACAGATGAGTTTTCGTCTGAAACCCTCACACTTCGAAAGAGATGGTCCTGTGTGTACACGAAGTGCATCCAGTTTTTGTCGTAACCCTCTCAACTTTTGCACACATGTTATGTGGGTCAAATGATGATACCATGCCAAGTTTCAACCTTTTCTGAGTTCATTTGTAGATGCTTTGCATTTTCAAGGTCATTTGGCACAAAATAAATCATTAAATGCACTCATGAGCCACCGTCGGGCTGTATGCAGGGGAAACCTTGTGTTTTTTTCTACACATAGAAATCTTTTAGTTCATCGATCGACCGAATACAAATCATTCGGATTCCCTGCATACGTCCGATGGTGCATTGATATGCTTGCACTCATGAGCCACCGTCGGGCTGTATGCAGGGGAAACCTTGTGTTTTGTTCTACACATAGAAATCTTTCAGTTCATCGACCGAATACAAATCATTCGGATTCCCTGGATACGTCCGACGGTGCATTGCACTCATGAGCCGCCACCGTCGGGCTGTATGCAGGGGAAACCATTTGGCGTTGAAGGCGGATCACATCCTAGAGTGGTACATATAAACTATTTCTTCGCGTGTTTCCCTTTCTTTTTGCACCGTAACCATGGACAATCTTCTTCATTTAAAACGATGCTTGGGTCAGTCTTTACTGTGAAGGGAGGAATTTCATGAAACTTTTCATAATTTTTTGACTTGTCTGTCTTGTCCTCCACTCCCACAAGGTTTCTTTTCCCTAAAAGAACTATGTGGCGCTTTGGCTCACCGTATGATGTATTCGGTTCCTTATCTTTCCTTTTTCTCGTTTTGCTAGACGTGTCCTTCACATAGAAAACCTGAGCCACATCATTGGCTAGGACGAATGGTTCCTCTTTGTACCCAAGATTGTTGACATCCACTGTTGTCATTCCGTACTGCGGGTCTACCTTTACCCCTGTCAGATTGAACCATTTGCACCAAAACAAAGGGACCTTAAAATCAGGTCCATAGTCAAGTTCCCATATCTCCTCTATGTAACCATAATATGTGACCTTTTGCTTATTGTTGATTGCATCATCAAAGCGGACACCACTGTTTTGGTTGGTGCTCTTTTCATATTGGGCGATCGTGTAAAATGTATTCCCATTTATCTCGTACCCTTTGAAAGTTATTATAGTCAAAGATGGTGTGCCGGACAACAAGTACAACTCCTCTTCAACAGTGTCGTTACCCGTGAGATGGTCTTGCAACCAACCTCTGAAAGTCCTATTGTGTTCCTTCTTAATCCAGACTTCAGACTGCTCCGGGTTTTTTAAGCGTAGAATATTCTCGTGTTGATCGATAAACGGGGCCACCAAGGCAGAATTATGTAGAACAATATTGTGTGCTTTCTTCCAAGATTCTGCGTCCCTACATATTATTGGGCGCGATGCTAGCATGCCTTTTCCACCCATTCTCCCCTCATGCCGTGATTCAGGAAGACCAATCGGCTTACGGCCAGGAATAAAGTCAACACAAATCTCAATGACCTCCTCTGTTTGATGGCCCATGGAGATGCTTCCTTCTGGCCTAGCACGGTTACAAACATATTTCTTTAAGACTCCCATGAACCTCTCAAAGGGGAACATATTGTGTAGAAATACAGGACCCAGAATTGCAATCTCGTCGACTAGGTGAACCAGCACGTGCGTCGTAATATTGAAGAAGGATGGTGGGAACACTAACTCAAAACTGACAAGACATTGGACCAAATCATTTTGTAACCTTGGTAGACTTTCTGGATTGATTACCTTCTGAGAAATTGCATTAAGGAATGCACATAGCTTGACAATGGCTAATCGAACATTTTCTGGTAGAAGCCCCCTCAATGCAACCGGGAGCAGTTGCGTCATAATCACGTGGCAGTCATGAGACTTTAGGTTCTGAAACTTTTTCTCTGTCATATTTATTATTCCCTTTATGTTCTGAAACTTTTTCCCTGTAGATAATTTTGTTGTTGGTGTGACACTTTAGGTTTTGAAACTTTTTCTCTGTTGATAATTTTGTTGTTGTTGTTGTGATCTATATAATATATTTTCCATGGATATAAAAAAAGAGTCACCACCGGCGCAACGCAAAACCATCGATAGCCGCTCAACCCGACACATAACCCCCCCCCCCTCCCACCCCTCTCCGGCCGGCGCAGATGGATTTATATCTGAGAATATCCTCAAGCCATCAGTGTTTCAGTAGGCCACCATACCGCGCATCACCCCCATCGCTGGATATCTGCTCGAAGTCCACGGGCGGTAGCCGAATCATGAACCATAAACTAAAGTTACCATGGTGAATTACTTAAAGTTACCATGATCCACGCACTAAATTGGCATGGTCATGATAATAAAATTGCCATGGTCTAAATACTGAACCGTAGCCGCATCATGAACCATAAACTAAAGTGACCATGGTGAATTACTTAAAATTGTCATGATCCACGCATTAAATTTGACATGGTTCATACAAACAAATAGTTGACCTGGTCATAATATTAAAAATGAATGGTAAAAAAACTAAAATTCCCATGGTCTATAAACTAAGTCAATTAATAAAATTGCCATGATCCATTAAGAAACTCTTCCATGGTCAATTACTAAAATTGACATGGTTATATAATTACTAAAGCATTTACAAGATCCATGAAATAAATTTTCCATGGTTCATAAATAAAACTTAAAAAACTTAGTGTAACAAGACATGTCTGTTTTTCCATGGCAATATTACATCTTGAAATTGCCATGAAAAAAGAAAATATTAGATTTGTCGTGGATAAAAAAATAAAAGAATTTTCCATGCATATATAGAAGAAATTGTCGTGGTCTATATAGTAGATTTTACATGGACACAAATAAAAATTGTTGCCGGCGGAGCACCACACCGTCAATAACTGCTTCACCCGATCCACAACCCCTTGTCCCGCCATCGCACGCCGAGATGGGACGGAGAGGTATCTCCTCGACGTTCCCGTATCCCAAGAGCCCGCCATGCAACACATTACCCCTTCCCCCTCCCCCCGCCCCGGTCGTCGGATATCTGCTCCGGGTCCATTGGTCGTTGCCGTAGCTCTCCGGTGTCCTCGCTGATGAGTGAAAAGTTGTTGAAATTTAATGATAACTTCAAATCTAGAAGCAAAATTAAATAAAACATATCATGACAACTTTAGTATAAACACCATGGCAACTCCGGTGTAAACAACATGTCAACTTTTGGGTCAAAAAGTTATCGAAATATATCAGTATGGAAACTAGTTTTGAAGATCTCGTCGCGACGGATTTACTGATGAAAACGTAATTTTAACCGAATTTTTTTAAGAGATAAAATATTTCTAAATTTAAAAAATCCTAAAGATTTCACAGATATCTTATGTTTCATCTGTTGTGCATGTATGCGATGATGTGGCAAAATGAGTGGTGATTAGAGCGTTTGGTTGGCCACCCTTGCTAACGGGGTTTATCATTTTGCAAGGAAAATGTAAACACCTTTGACTTTTTTTGCCCAGTGTAACACTAACTAAACCTTAAGTTTACCAAGTATGTATTAACTAAACCTTAAATTTACCAGTGCCAGATTTTTGCGAGTGTGTTTATGAAAACTCTTGGCAAAAGCTCTATTTGCCGAGTGTCCACCGAAAAACACTCAAGAAAAAGTGGTTACGGTACAAGTCATCGGAGTTCAGAGTTACCATTGAATAGGATTTGAAGGAAGGTTCTTGGAACGTTCGTTTCAGATAATATTCATGCACGTATATGGAATTAAATCTCGCGATGATATATTATCCATCCCTAATAAATGCATCTTCCATATACGTATTATATATTGTGACCTAAACCCATCGATAGAAAGTAATCATATCTGAAACAAGCCGAAGACGATCTATATATGGCGATGAAGAAGACGAAGAAGAAGGGAGGGGCGGGGAGGAAGAAGATAGAGGAGATGAAGCTCATCGAGGACCCAGTGAAGCGGCAGGTGACCTTCTCCAAGCGCCGCCCCACGCTCTTCAACATGGCCGGCGACCTCTCGGCGCTCTGCGGCGCCCACGTCGCCGTCGTCGTCTTCTCCCGGTCCAGCCGCGGCAACGCCTACGCCTTCGGCAGCCCCTCCGTGGACGCCGTCCTCGGCGACGACCAACGTGAACATGATGGCGCTGCTGCTCTGGACGACAACGTCGTCGATGGTGGCGGTGAGGATGATGCTGGCGCTCTGGCGGCGTTGCGGTGGGAGCTGGACCGGACCAAGGCGCGTGTGAAGAAGGAGAAGGACCGGATGAAGGCCGTCGAGGCGAACGTGGAGCGCGCCATGGCGGCAAGGTCGACGGGGTTGTGGTGGCAGGTCGACGTCGAGGCGCTCGGGGCGGAGGAGCTGCCAGAGTTCGAGACGGCGCTCTGCCGTCTCAGGGACACCCTCCTCCGCCGCGTCGACGCGGTGCAGCTACCTGTTGCTGCTGCACCGCCGGGTTGCATGAACATGTAACGGCTAATTAGCGATGCCTTACTGCATTAGATCCTCAAAAGTACGCATGCATTCATTTTGTGTACGTATAATCCTTGCACTATCGAGTAGATCCATTAACTTCACGAAACTCTACGTCTTAATTAGTGTCTTTTTATTATCAACAACTAGGGGTTCTATAACATCGCGGCAGCGTGCTATTTTGAACCTAGATGAACCGGGATCAACACAAAATGGCCCCTCTCGTGTCGCCTCCCTCGCGGGCGGCACGGGAGGCCACATCGCCGCCGCCGCCGACCCACTCCCCACGACCCACCTTCTCCTCCCCCGCTGCCAAACTCACCGCCGGGCAAAGCCCGTGCGTGCGATGGCGGTGGAGGAGGGCCTCTCCTCCCTCCCCCGGATAGCGAGCGGCATGGGCGCGCAGATCCGCGAGGGCTGTGGCCACCACACGGCGGCATGCCTGTTGCGGCGCCCGCCGGCGGCCTTGCGCGCAGCGACGGCGGCGTGCAGGAGCGGTCGACGGTGCCCGCCCTAGAGCCGGTTGGACTAGCGGCTTGGTGGTGCTCGCTTCGTGATGGCGACCTCGGACGAGGCAGTGGTGAGGGCGGCGGCCTTGGCTGGTGCGGCGGTGGCGTTCGTCTCCATGGTCAGTGGGATGAGAGCTTCAGCGAACAGCCCGACTTGGGGCATGGACGGCGGCGGTGGCCGTGGATCTGGTGCCCATCCAGATCCGTCGCGGCATGGTTTGTGGCCGGCCTGCGTCGTGTGGAGGGGCCAGTGAGGGGAGGGTGCAGGCCATCTGCCGGTGTTCCGGTGGCTGCGTTCGTCTTCAAGGCGTATTTCGTACGGATCCAACCAACGGTGCTCGGGATGGCATGATTGCCGTTGAAAACCGTGACGACCCTGGTCATGGCGGACGATGGCGGCGCCTGCGGCTTCGTCTCCTTGTCGAGGGCATCATCAGTTGCAATCATCTCCACATTGGTCCAACTGCTCTGGGGAAACCCTAGATTCGGGTCTCTCAGATTGGATGCTGACAACGCCTTTGTGGTGCTCTCCCTCTTGAGGGGATCGTTTTGGAGCAGGTGTTGGTTGAAGGGGCAAAGTGGAGGAGCGACGTTGCATCTACCGCGTCGGCAACGACATATCTTGGCGGCATGATGCAGCTGAGACTCGGTGTTAGATGCGTCTGGATTGACGAGCGCAGGATGGTAGCGCTGTCTGATGGGCCTGGCAAGAATGATGCGGATCTCTTTCCTGGAGATGGGTCAAGTGTTCGATGGAAGTGCCAGCTTTTAAAATGTGTGCATGCAGTATACATGTTAGGCTTGTAGCAACGGGCATAGATCCCTGATTCGTCATGCGGACGAAACGGCAGTGATTCCGTTTCTTGATGATGAGGAGTGCATGCATTCCATATTTATCAACATTATAGGTGTTAATGGTGGTTTCGGGTTGTTTGATGTCTTGATAGACCTTTGTTGAATAGTAGTGAATAAAGATGGTTATGTGCATCTACCTGTGCAGAGATGTGGGTTTCAACCTCCTTTTCCAAAAAAGAAAAGCATAAAATGGCCTTAGCACCCGCACATGTCAAGAAACCTACTTGTCTCATTTGGCTTGCTCCTGGCTTCAGAATGAAATAAATGCGCGGTTGGATTAGAATTGAATTGAAGGCAACATAACATCAACGGACAAGGCCACCGATAGTATTAATTAACTTTGGTCGCCATCCCCTGCCTCCTCCATGGTCTCAACATTACACCAACTAGATGAAGCCCCGTACATTGTTGCGAATGTTTTACGCAATGCAATTCAACGAAATGTTTGGTTAAATTAAACATGAATATTTGAAACTAATATATAAATTTCATATAATGCAATGCATGCATGTTGCATATTAGGTGGGTTTCATTATGCATAGTGACATATTAAGATAAGTATTTTCTCATGCATGTTGAATGATGATATGACATGCTTGTATGTTAAAAGAAATATACTAGTGGAAACTAGCTACTTAGGGCATCTCCAGCGCCCACTGGTAGAAAAGGGCCCATTTGTCCCGGTTCTAGAGGGCCATTTGTCCCGGTTCCGGAACCGGGACTACAGGGTCGTTACTAATGCCCAAAACCTTTAGTCCCGGTTTGCCCACGAACCGGGACAGATGGGGCTCCACGTGGCCTCTGCGGCTTGCCCGGGCAGGAGGGCCTTTTGTCCCGGTTGGTAGCACCAACCGGGACCAAAATGCCTCCACGCGTCAGCAGTTCCGTGTCTGGGGTTTTGTTTTTTTAGAGGGGGGGGATGGGGGTTTTGTAGGGTTAATTTAGGGGTTTCATATATTGTAGCTAATAGAGAGAGGTGTCCTCTCTTATCTCCGTGCTTGGTCGACGCTACGTACTATACGTATAGAGAGGACTCGACATGCTAGCTAGTAAGCAAATGAAGGAATTAAACCATTAAGTACAGAAGATCGTCATGAACATATACAGAGAGAAGTGAGATTGTTCGAACAACAAGTTTTCGTATATCTATCTGACGCTACTAGCTACATATATACAATATAAGATCTCTTACAATACCCTAACATCTGAAATCAAGTTCCATATGGTATTCTCCCTCTTTCCTGATGAAGTGTTCAAGAAAGAATCCCGCCAATTCCTCTTGAATTGCTATTATGCGATCTTGTGGTAGGAGTTCTTCCTGCAGCTCCCAAAGCTAATTCGAAGAAGGGGGTCAATACATATATATGAATGAAACTCAACACAAATGATGGTAATAAAATAAAATTGTGAATATTATTGCTTACGCATATCAAAATCTTTTTTAGAGTAGCCGCCCTGCTTAGAGATCGTAGCGTTGTAGATGTACTCGCATACGTAGTATCCACAAAGATTAGTCCCTTCTTGCTGCCACAACCACTTTACGAGAAATAAAGGTCAATCAAACTGATAATCAAGCATTATATAAATGGTATTGATGAAACTAGCTAGAACCAAATTAATGGGAGATGCGCGGAACTAGCTAGTAGTACTTACTTTCGGGCGTGTAAATTTCAGCTCTTTCGGCAGTCCCGGAGATTTTGTGGTGAACGGTATCCAAACCCTGCCAAACATAGAAAATAATTATTACCTAATATCAGAAAATGAACAAAGTTGCCGAAATGCTGCGATAATGATCGATTGCACTTACTTCTTAAGCATTTCAGTGATGATCGCATACGTCTTGGGATCTTTTCGTCTTGAGTCTAAGACGGTTACTAGTCCCTCCTCAAGCATAATCTCTAGGAGAATAAAGTGGAAGCTGCGCACGCATGCATAACTCATCAATTACATTACTATAACCTCGAGTAAATAAAGGAAAACCAAATATGCATAGTATAACACTCACTCGAAGTTGTAAGGAAAGATTATTTTTTGTTTGTTTTGATGTCGAAGCAACGATTGTAGCAAGTTGGCCTCAGCTTGTTTGGGATTCTTTTTCATCTCCCATTCATCAAAGAGATTTAGGTTAATGAACCCAATATTATAGATCTCTCTTTGCTTGCATTCAACGATCTTCAATCTGCATGATATAGTGAATTATATGTACATGCAATGAAAGAGCTGAGCTATATATAAAGACTTAATTAAAGAAGTAGTACTTACAGACAGTAGCAAGTGACGATTATTTTATCGATGGCCATTTGATTGAAAAGCTGGAATAACTCCTCAAATGGAACATACAACACGTCAATTCCAACGAGGCCGTGCTTGTCTTTAACCATAAGCAACACATTATCCAACCCAGAGTTCTTGCAGGTGTCCATGTACCACTCATGGAATCTTCGCATCATCGTTGGTAGCTGTTGATCAGGTCTAACGAGAGGATACCCGTGCCGGAATTTGAGTTCGTCCACCTGCAGTGGATCAAAATGTATATCGTCTGGCAGGTAATCACCAGGATTGGTACCGGGCACCATCCTGGCCGGCAAATTTGCGACGACGATATCACTAGACACCTGCAGCGGGTGGCACGATTGTTTCGCCTGTTCGCCGAGCTGGGGAATTTTTTCCCTCTTGCAATTTGTTGTTCTCTCCTTTGGTCAGTTGCAGTGCTTCCGGACCGGCGCACTTCTTGCACTTTCTTTTTAAGAGCGTGGACATGGTTGTCATCCAGCGGAGCCGGTGCTGGTCGCTTCAGGGCATCCAAAGTGCGCTTCAATTTCACCTCATCTATCTTCTCCTCCGGAGGTGGATTTTTCTTTTTAAAAAAGGCATCCACTTCGCCTTTAGAGATCTTCGCGCTTTCCTCATCGCTCCTCTCGTATGGTAACGGCTCAAGAGTCTTGAGAGATGATGGACCTTATTGGTATCGCCTCCCACCACTGGTTGTACTGCTAGACGCCGGAGCGACGGCTGCTATTTTCCTTTGTTACTTAAGAGGCGCCGGAGCAGCCGAAGCGGCGGTGGCGGCTCTCTTCTGCTCTTGCTGACGAGGCGGAGGAGGAGACGGGCTGCTCGGACGCGCCGACGCAGGCGGAGAAGGAGGCGAAAGAGGAGGCGGAGGAGGAGGCGTGTACTGATCAGTCACCGGAGGAGGAGGCGGAGAAGGAGGCGTGCCCTGATCTCTCGCTGGCGGAGGAGGAGGCGGGCCCTTACTCGCCGGAGGAGGAGGAGGAGGAGGAAGCGGGCCCTTACTTGCCGGAGGAGGAGGAGGAGGCGGAGGCGCCGTCCAGTTCGGAAGCTTGATGAATTCCTTCGGCCATAGACATGAAGTCAATACGGTTGAAGATGGTCCCCTGGACAACGAGAACAGCTCATCAGAAACAGTGTTGTCACCTCTGACATGTGTTTCCAACCAATCATCGAAAGTCCTGATGTGTTCATGTGTAATCCAGTCGCCACACTCCTCCGGGTGTTTGGAGCGCAGACTGTTCTTGTGTTCATCGACATACGGGGCCACCAAGATAGAGTTCTGTAGAACTGTGTAGTGTGCTTGAGACCAAGAATGTCCGTCCCTGCATATTATTGAGTCCCTTTCAATCGTGCCTTTTCCAGTCAGTCTCCCCTCATACCGCGATTCAGGTAGACCAATCTTCTTAAGGCCAGGAATGAACTCGACACAAAACCCAATGACATCCTCTGTTTGATGGCCCATGGAGATGCTTCCTTCTGGCCTAGCGCGGTTACGGACATATTTCTTTAGAAGTCCCATGAACCTCTCAAAGGGGAACATATTGTGTAGAAATACGGGGCCCAGAATGAAAATCTTGTCGACTAGATGAACTAGGACGTGCGTCATGATATTGAAGAAGGATGGTGGGAACACTAGCTCGAAACTGACAAGACATTGCGCCACATCACTCCTTAGCCTTGGTAGGATTTCTGGATCGATCACCTTCTGAGAGATTGCATTGAGGAATGCACATAGCTTAACAATGGCTAATCGAACGTTTTTCGGTAGAAGCCCCCTCAATGCAACCGGGAGCAGTTGTGTCACAATCACATGGCAGTCATGAGACTTTAGGTTCTGAAACTTTTTCTCGGCCATATTTATTATTCCCTTTATATTCAACGAGAAGCCAGACGGGACCTTCATACTGAGCAGGCATTCAAAGAAGATTTCCTTCTCTTCTTTGGTAAGAGCGTAGCTGGCAGGACCTTCATACTGCTTTGGAGGCATGCCATCTTTTTCGTGCAAATGTTGCAGGTCCTCCCGTGCCTCCGGTGTATCTTTTTTCTTCCCATACACGCCCAAGAAGCCTAGCAGTTCACGCAAAGGTTCTTCGTCACGTGCATCATGTCGATTGAAGAGCGGACATCTAGGTGTTTCCAGTAGGGTAGGTTCCAAAATATAGATTTCTTCTTCCACATGGGTGCGCGTCCCTCGTCATCATTCGGAACAAATAGTCCGTCGGGACCCTTTCCAAATATTACGTGTAAATCATTGACCATAGCAAGTACGTGATCACCGGTACGCAAGGCGGGCTTCTTCCGGTGATCTGCCTCGCCTTTGAAATGCTTGACTTTCTTACGACATTGATGGTTGGTCGGAAGAAATCGACGATGCCCCAGGTACACATTCTTCCTGCATTTGTCCAGGTATATACTTTCGGTGTCAGCTAAACAGTGCGTGCATGCGTGGTATCCCTTGTTTGTCTGTCCTGAAAGGTTACTGAGAGCAGGCCAATCATTGATGGTTACAAATTCCTCCTGTTTGTGCTCATCCCACACACGTACACCGTTTCCATTCCACAGCTATAAAAGTTCTTCAACTAATGGCCTTAGGTACACATCAATGTCGTTGTCGGGTTGCTTAGGGCCTTGGATGAGAACTGGCATCATAATGAACTTCCGCTTCATGCACACCCAAGGAGGAAGGTTATACATACATAGAGTCACGGGCCAGGTGTTGTGATTGCTCCTTTTCTCCCCGAAAGGATTAATGCCATCCGCGCTTAAACCAAACCATACGTTCCTTGGGTCATCTCCAAACTCAACCCGATACTTTCTCTCGATTTTTCTCCACTGCGACCCATCAGCGGGGTGTCTCAAATTCCTGTCTTTCTTACGGTCTTCATTGTGCCATCGCATCAACTTGGCATGCTCTTTGTTCATGAACAGACGTTTCAACCGTGGTATTATAGGAGCATACCACATCACTTTGGCAGGAACCCTCTTCCTGGGGGGCTCTCCGTCAACATCACTAGGGTCATCTCGTCTGATCTTATACCGCAATGCACCGCATACCGGGAATGCGTTCAAATCCTCGTACGCACCGCGGTAGAGGATGTACTCATTAGGGCATGCATGTATCTTCTGCACCTCCAATCCTAGAGGGCATACGACCTTCTTTGCTGCGTACGTACTGTCAGGCAATTCGTTATCCTTTGGAAGCTTCTTCTTAAATATTTTCAGTACATCCTCAAATCCCTTGTCAGGTATACCATACTTTGCCTTCCACTGCAGCAATTCCAGTATGGTATCGAGCTTTGTGCTGCCATCTTCGCAATTGGGGTACAACCCTTTTTTGTGATCTTCTAACATCCGATCGAACTTCAGCTTCTCCTTTTCACTTTCACACTGTCTCCTTGCATCAACAATGACCCGGCGGAGATCATCATCGGGCACATCGTCCGGTTCCTCTTGATCTTCAGCTTCCCCCGTTGCAGCATCACCGTATTCAGGGGGCACATAGTTGTCATCGTACTCTTCTTCTTCGCCGTCTTCCATCGTAACCCCTATTTCTCCGTGCTTGGTCCAAACATTATAGTGTGGCATGAATCCCTTATAAAGAAGGTGGACGTGAATGGTTTTCCGGTCAGAGTAAGACTTACTATTCCCACATATAGAGCATGGACAACACATAAAACCATTCTGCTTGTTTGCCTCAGCCACTTCGAGAAAATCATGCTTGCCCTCAATGTACTCGGAGGTGTGTCTGTCACCGTACATCCATTGCCGGTTCATCTGCGTGCATTAAGTGTGTCAAAAACCATTACAGAACATCATGAATATATAAGTGACCAAATTAATAGAAGTTCATCATCACATTAAAACCAAAGTACATACATAGTTCTCATTGAACAACATATAGCTCTCCAGAGCATCTAATTAAACCATACATTGAAACTATGTAAAACATTTCAATGCGACAACAAATACGATCATAATCGCAACCAAGGTAACAATTGATCCAACGGCATAATGATACCAAGCCTCGCTATGAATGGCATATTTTCTAAACTTTCTAATCTTCAAGCGCATTGCATCCATCTTGATCTTGTGACCTTCTACGACATCCGCAACATGCAACTCCAATATCATCTTCTCTTCTTCTACTCTTTTCTTCTCTTCTTCAACTCTTTTTAATTTTTCTTTTAAATACTCGTTTTCTTCTTCAACTAAATTTAACCTCTCGACAAGAGGGTCGTATGTAATATCCGGTTCACATACCTCCTAGATAAATACATCTATGTCAACTTGGTGTCGGCATAATTACCATAAACACTAAATGAAACAAATAGTTATAAAAGATAATATATATACCACATCCGAATCATAGAGAGGACGAGGGACGACGGGGGCGGATACCAAAACCATCGCACTATATAATAACAAGCAATAATACAAGTAAGAAAATTAGACAATTATCTATCTAATCATACAAGTAAGAATTTTTTTTCTTTTATAAAAAAGATAAGAACAAGAGGCTCACCACGGTGGTGCCGGCGACGAGATCGGCGCGGGCGATCGACGGTGGTGAAGACGGGGATGGGACGTGATGGACCGCTAAATCTGGACAAATCTTAAGAAAAATGGAGCTTGGAAGTCGAGTTTGGAGAGGAGAAAGCTTAAGTAGTGTGGCTCGGGCATTTCATCGAATACCTCATGTGCATAAGAGGTGAGCTAGAGCACCACAAAGCCCTCTCCTCGCCGGCCAGGAAAAAACAGAGCAGTGGAGTGCTATGTTCGCGGGCGAGGGGTATATATAGCGAAATCATTGGTCCTGGTTCGTTTCTGGAACCGGGACTAAAGACCACCCTTTAGTCCCGGTTCCAGCTACAAACCGGGACCAATGGATGTGGGCCAGGAGCGAGGCCCGTTCGTCCCGGTTCGTGTCTGGAACCGGGACTAATGGGTCCAGACGAACCGGGACCAATGCCCCACGAGGCCCGGCCGCCCCCCTGGGCGCACGAACCGGGACGTATGCCCTCATGAGTCCCGGTTCGTGACTGAACCGGGACTAATGGGCTGGCCAGGCCTGAACCAAAGCCCTGTTTTCTACTAGTGCCCCCCCAAGAGGCATCCCAAAGCGGCGTCGAATGCAAATTTTTTTGCCTAGTCGCGCCCCTAGAAGCCCAAAAATCGTTGGATTGGGACGAAATTGGATCCGACGAACCCAAACCAAACCCAGCGGGATGGGGGTGCCGAGCGAAAGAAAATGGCACGAAGACGCTTTTGGATCAGCCGAGTGAGTGACTTCACTGCTTCGTCGATCTCATCTCTTTGCCTCGGCTTTGCCGCGCGAATCAGACATGCAGGCGGCCAGCCTTCCCAAGCGAATCAATGCTGCCGTTGAACATTCCAATCGCCCACGCGGCTCACTAATGGTCTTCGCCGCCGCTTGTTCTCGCCCTTTCGCGCCGCGCGTCTACTCCCCTCCTGCCATCTCGCCGCTATAAAAGGCCACCCTCACCGCCATTCGCCGCACAACTCTCTCTCTCGCTCTCGCCTGCGGTCCCTCTCTGACGAGGATTAGCCTTGGAAAATCCCATGGTCAGGGACCCTGGGTTAGATCATAGAGAGAACAGATTGGCGATACTTGTCGTCTAACAGGAGAAGTACTTCCTGCTCGATAGTGTTATGCGAGGGGGCGAGTACAGTGGGAGTCTAGGCGAGTTCGCGCAAAACTAGAGGTGATGATTGCAGATTGGATGTCCTGAGACGTCCCCCCTCCCAGCCTTTATATACTATGCTAGGTCTCGGAGAGTCCGTCTCAGGTTTATAGAGGTGTTTGCCTAATTCTATCCTTGCTTAACCGCCAAGTCGTGACTTCCATATAGATCGTGGACTCCTACGTCGATGCATGGAGCGGGCCAGTCGTGGGCCGGTCGAAGCTTCCATCGGGCCTCTTGTCCTTGTATGCACCAGGTATCCTCACACGCAGGAGTCGTGGGGTCACCCCCTCGTCAGTAGCCCACGAGTGCCTGGGAGACTCGAAGAGTCGCACAGGGTCTCGAATTCATCCTTGTTCGCTTTGTGCAGCGCGGCTGCGAGTCGCTGGCAGCTTTAGCCATGACAAATGTTTAATTCGAGGGATGCTAAGCTGAAAGGGCCCAAGGTAGTCGACTGGTCGAGCCTTGGTGAATTGCTCTAGTGGCAAATACCTCAGTAGCCGAATCAAGCCCGTGTCCCTCGACACGAACTTGTGAACGACCGGTGTCTAGCAAAGTTCATGTCGCTGCATGTCTTATAGGATCAATGCCGCTGGTCTCAGTAAATAGCCTTAACGCGTCCGTTATAGGCTCATCTCTCAATCATGCAAGCGCATGGAAAATGTCGGAAATGAATTCGCGCTGTGGCAAGTCCCGGCCCGGCCGTCTGCGCAGCGGGGTCTTACCTACACGCTAAGCTTGCGTGGCATCTGGGTACAGCAAGTCGCAGCCCAGGCATCATTTTTTGTAGAGGCGCGGAGCCTAAATAGAGATGCACCCACTTGGAATAAACAATCAAGTGAGCTATTAGTGGTCACTCTCAGAACTTTTGCGAGATCAGACGAGGAAAATAAGAAAGCGCCTACTCGGAAAGTCGTCGAGTGCGTGAGTGTTGAATATTTTGTGGAGTCTTTACGAATAGTCACTCGAATGCTTCACTGTCCTCAGGGTGAGGGAGCACCCAAACTCTGAAAGTACATTTATTTCTGCTAGTGCGAGTGATTACTCGAGCAAGTGTCTGCCTTCTGGGTGAGGGAGCACCCGAAACTCGAATAAAGGTACTCCCGATGGGAGTAAAAGATTTTGAAATCGGAATATTTTGGCAACGAGAGATGGGTAACTTTTGCCAGTCTTTTGTTTGTTCCGATTGTCTTTATCTTGATCCGTCCTTCTTGGGATGTCGCGTTGATAGGTGTTGACATGATGATGCTTGGTCTTCGATCCGTCGCATCTTCTGGTCAGTCATAATGACGGCTTGGACGCCGTGCTGCCCGGTGCCTGTTGGATTTCGGAGGCATGTATGGGAAGCAGACAAGATTTGACACGTCCTTTAAATATTGCAGACCATGTGAAGGAATCTTTTGTCTTGGAATTTGTAACGCCTGGTATGGTTGGTCTTTCATTTAATGATGACACCTCCTGGCCTTCTGCATTTTTTCTTGGTTTGCCCCTTGGCTGTGCTATAAATGCCAGTTGCTTTGGGCTTGGTCATCCATTCTTCTCTCCGTCTTCTTCTTCTTCCTATGGCTCCCAAGCGTGGTAATGGTATGTCTGGCCGAGGTCGTGGCCGGTGCGGTCGTGGTGGTCGTACTCCTCGTTCTTCTCATGGCGGGCGCCGTGGAGATGTGGCGACGCCCTCTTCGTCTTGTGCGGATGAGTGTCTGGCGCTATGACTTCCTTCTGCGCATTCTTAGTCGCACTGCTACTCGGATCCCTCTTCCATTCTCATTTTCCTCCATGATTTCTGAGCTTAATCTGAGGGGTTTGTGGCTTCCGCTTCAAGGGTGCACTCGGTCTCCTGCTTGGGTTGAGCTTTCTGTTGATGGCTCTTTCTTGATTTTTCTTGATGCTGGCTGGAGGTCGTTTTCACGGCGGCTAAATTTGCAAGATGGGGATAGTCTTTGCTGTCGTTTTGATGGTGAAGATACCCTCATTGTTCGTGCGTTTGATGCCGGTGTCAATCGTCTGGATCCGTACTGGGAGGAAACAAGTAGTGACAGTTCTGATGAGTCGAGGAGTGGTTCGCCTGCTTCTCCTATGACTTCGTCTTCTGCCGACTCCTCGGCTGGTGGTGCTTGCTCTTCTAGTTCTAAGGATAAACTCGACGTCAAGACGGTCGTCAAACGGGTGCGTCAGTAAGCGGGGTGATACGTCCAAAACGTATCTATAATTTCTTCTTGCTCCATGCATGTTTTGTGTGATATTGCTATGATCTAGATACACTTTCATACACTTTTGATCATATTTGGACTAACCTATTAACTCAGTGCACCACAGTGTCAGTTCCTGTTTTCTGCTGTTTTTCTACTTCAGTTTTCCCCCATATAAAAAGTGCTCCAAAAATTCGGGAAAAATCAGATAAAAAATCAGCGCAGAAGAACCTGAGTGGGGCCAGAGGGCCACCACCAGGGGCCCAGGCGCCCTGGTGGCGCGCCCTAGGGGCTGGCCGTGCCAGGGGGGGCGCTTGAACCCCTGGTGGCCCCCCTGGCTGCCCCCCTTCGCCTATATATTCTACATCTCGGGAAACCCTCGAGAGAAGAACCCTTTTTCGCGATCTCTCCTCTGTTCCGCCGCCGCCGCGCTTCCGAGATCGGGAGCACCAGCAGACTTCTTCCCGGCACCCTGCCGGAGGGAGGAACCACCTCCGGGAGTCTCCTCTCCACCATGGATGCTTCCCGGATGTGTCGTGAGTAGTTTCCTTTGGACCATGGGTCCGTGATCAGTAGCTATGTGATGTTCTCCTCCCCTCTTTGTTCTTCATGGTTTAGACCTCGTGAGCTGCCCTACATGATCGAGGCACTTTTGTAATCTTTCTGCTGTTGCTATGCTGAGTTTGATGGGATCTGATGGATTATGAGACTATGTTCAGATTGTGATTGAGTAATATATTTGGTTCTTATCTCTTATATTTTTGTTCTTAAGTAATTCTTGCATGTTCTCCGTTGCTGTTTATTGCTTTGGCCAAGTAGTAGGTAGTAACCCCAAGAGGGAACGTTATGCTCGATTGTGGGTTCATGCCCCCTGATGACTAGCTTGAGTGACAGAAACATGAGTCTAGGGGATGTGTTGTTTCCACAAGGGGGAAAACAATGGTGCTTGTAACCACGGTAGCAAGGATTGTTTACTTTACGCAAAGTGCTTTTTAATGCAGTTGTCTGTTGCTTTGGGTTTACACTTTGGGTGGGGCTCGCAACTTAATACCAGCGAGATGTTCTGGATAGATATCTCAAGGTGGATGATTATTAGTAGATGCAGTTGGATTTCGGTCTACTTATTTTGGCGTTTTTGCCCATGCTTTTGAGCCTCTTCCTTTCTTTTGTAGCATAGTTAGCATTGCGGTGCGTTCATAATCCTGTCAATTGCCCTTCTGTAATTTTTTCACCTCGCATAGCAGTTTTTATCGTCTTTTGGGAGAGAGACATCACTAGTGAACATCACGTATCCCGGTCCATACCCTCATCACTGTTTCCACGCTCATTTACTTTTCTGCTTTTACTTTCAGTTGCTATCATTATCTCTTGTGTTTGATCCTTTGTAAACAACAAGACTGGAGAGATTGACAACCTCAGATACTGCTATCAATGGGAATTTCCTAGAAGCTCCAATTTGGGAGTCTCTTAATGTTATTTAAAATCTTGTTGGAAATCTCCCTATTGCTAGCATACAAGAAGATATAACTCTAGCTCACATTATGAAAAAACTTGAAAAGATAGAGTTAGAAATACCAAGTATAACTAGGGTAAATGAGTTGGATCGCAAGATTCAAGGGAATTTGAGTAGGCTTGATAGCTCCATGCTTAAATTTATTAAAACTTTGGAGATCACCAAATCCCGTGATATGGATCCTTCTAGGATTGACAAGATTGAGGAGGTCATTAATACTCTAGGAACTACATTTTCCTCAATCAAACCAAAAAAGGTAGAGACTTTGGCAAGAAAGGAACCTAAGTTCAATTATGTCCCTAAGGTTCCCCGTCCTAAAAATAATCCACCCATTGCCAAGGAAGTTGAAACCGTGAAAACTTTGGAAGAAATACCTCTCTTTGATAATTTTATAAATGAATCTCCCATTGATTTTTCGCCTTTTGGTTTTCTCCCTAGAAGTATCTTCATTAGGCCTTTATTTGAAAGACATCTTAAGACTAGTTGTACAATTGAAGAGCTTTTTGATGGTCTTGATAATGATTCGATTGATACCACTTGATTCTTCTTTTGCATCATGACTAGCTTAAAGGCATAAAAGAAAGCGCTTTTGGGAGGTACCCACAACGAATTAGGTTTCTTTTTGCTTTTGTCGTGTCTTGATCTTTGTTAATACTGTAGCAACATCATTGTATCTTTATTTTTCAGCTTTGTGCCAAGTTATAGCCTCTTATGATAAGGGAAGCAAAAGTTGTGACATGCTGTCCAGAAAACAGATTCTGTCCCTGGACAGAAAAATTCGAATAAAACCACCAGATCATCTTTTTGATCTGAATTGTTTTGACAGCATGCTCTATATAATTGTGAAACTTTCGTATGTTCTGAGTTTTTTTATTTGAGTTGCAGAAGTGCCCCGAAAAAATTCTCTATTACCTGCTGTCCTGTTTTTCACAGATTCTGCCACGTTTTGCCTCTCTTCACTTTTGCAAACCTTAAGATTGCTTTTTCTTTGCAAAATTTTTTGGCACTCTTGAGAAACAGTAGCTCTTCAAGATTACCTTTTTATCCAGTGAGAAAAATTATTTTATTAAGGGTACTAACCTCTCTAATCAGCTTATAATGAGTTATGTATGAAGGGAGTTTTCAAGTGTGCGATGGAAGTTGATGAAAGAAGATCCAGGAGTGTCAAGCGCTCAAGCTTGGGGATGCCCCCATGCATCCCCAATAAATATTCAAGGAGACTCAAGCGTCTAAGCTTGGGGATGCCCCCGTGCATCCCCTTCTCCATCAACAATCATCAGTTCGTCCTTCGTCTCACTATATTTTTATCACTTCATGCGTTATGTGCTATGCTTGGAGCGTCTCGCTCTTAGGTTTTATTTTTAGTTTTCTTTAGTTTTGCTTGCTGGTCATAACAAGTTAGACCCCATCTTGCTTTGTGTGGGAGAGAAACACGCTCCACTCCAATCTAGAACACATCATAGGATTTTTCATGCTTATCTTTTTGCTGTTGTGTGTTCTTTATCTTTTCATAGCTGCTGCCATGTTTAGTTTTAATTTTAGTTTGTCTTTAGCAAGAGCCTTGGCTTTTGTTTAGTTTGTTGCTGGAACTCTCTTTAGTTTTCATGTTTATCTTGTTAAGAGAGTTGGTTGTTGCACTGAGTTGTGTCTTGTCTTGAAAGTAGGTAATTGAGGTTGCTATTTAATTCTAGTAGTAACTTGCAATAGTTTTGAGGTATTGATGTGAGTAATATTTGAACTTTTGGTGTCAAGAGCTTTAGCCTATTAGTGATAGGTGTCGTATTATGGGAAATCCGTGCTTATTTTCAAAACTTACAAAACTAGTTGAGAACTCTAGGTACTAGATGGTTCACTACTCTTCTGAGGGGTCGAATATTAGAGTACACTCACGTACCATGAGTCGAGGATGCGCAAGGATAACCAAACCCCCATACACTCCTCCTCGGGGTACTTGTCTCTTTGTGAACCTCCTTATTAGATTGAGAGTTACCGATAATAAGTGCATGAGTTCTTCGGACTAATGTAAGTATTGAAAGTTGACACTTCCACCTTCCCATATTTTGCTAGCCTCTCCCGTGCCGTGCATTGCCTTCTTCTCACTCCGAGAGTTGGTGTCCACCTTCGCCGGTACATCCAAACCCTTGGCATGATACACTCTGTCATTATAAGCCTCCTTATATCTTTCCTCAAAACAGCCACCATACCTACCTATCAAGGCATTTCCATAGCCTTTCCGAGATATATTGCCATGCAACTTCCACCTCTTCATGACTTGATCTTCATGTCATACATGCTTTTGCTTGATCGATGAGCCGCATGCTAGTTGGGCCTTGCCCTAATCATTGCTACATGACGCGCTAGTATCATTGCATATTCTGCTACACTGGCAGACGCATACCTTGCATACATCATGATAGTTACATCTTCTTTATGATTTTGAGTACCTTGTAAAGTGTGAAAGATCTCCTATACCTTCTTGTAAAATAGAGTGTTGCCCTTAAGTGAGGAAAAGATCCCAAAGTGGACACAATAAAAGATCCCAAAGAGGACAAATGAGAGTTAAATAGAACGAGCCATTGAGGCCACCAAAAAAAATAAAAAAAGAGAAAAAAGAGAAAAAGAAATAAAAAGAGAGAAAGGGGCAACACTACTATCCTTTTGAGAGATCCACACTAGTACTCCCTCTATATCCTTGTACTCCATAGAGATGATCATTATGCATATAGCTATGTGGGGACCTTCACACTATAGAACTTGGCTTGCATATTCCAAGGATGAGCCTCCTCAAACGAGCTCTAGGTCTTCATGAGCGAGCAAGTTAGATGCACCCCACTAGTTCCATTGGAGAGCTTCCTAGCTCATATGTGCATCCGTTGCATGGCAATCCCTACTGCTCACATCATATCTATCATTTGGCATCTCTTGCCTATGATTGTCCTCATTGATGTGAGCCTTTCTTTTTCCTTTTTGTCTTCCTCATCCTCCGTACTTCTCTCTTTGCCATTCTAAGTGTCAACTCTCGTGCTTACGCTCATCCATTGCATGAGTGCTCAAAATATTGAAAAATGAGTGGATCAAATTGACTTGTACCTGGCTAGTGGTCTGGGGACGAGTCAAGATAAGATTCCAGAAAAAGACCAAGTGTGAAACTTTAGTAGATTGAGTTCTCAACAAATAAATATTTTTTCTCGTATTCCCTATCCCCCTTCTTGCACGCAAACACCATTTGGAGACATTCGAGTCACGAACAGCGAGAGCTCTTGCACCTAATGTTCTTTTGTTACTTGTTTCAATGCTAATATAGACTCTTGCATGTTACGACTTGAATTGAATCTCTAACCTTGATTGCTTTACTTTTCGAATTTCTTATATGGTTGCTAGCATGTCACCACATAAATTATGCTATTACCATTTACCTACTCGAGGACGCGCAGGAATTAAGCTTGGGGATGTTGATACGTCCAAAACGTATCTATAATTTCTGCTTGCTCCATGCATGTTTTGTGTGATATTGCTATGATCTAGATACACTTTTGATCATATTTGGACTAACCTATAAACTCAGTGCACCACAGTGCCAGTTCCTGTTTCTGCTGTTTTTCTATTTCAGTTTTCCCCCATATAAAAAGTGCTCCAAAAATTCGGGAAAAATCAGATAAAAAATCAGCGCAGAAGAACCTTCTGGAAGAACCTGAGTGGGGCCAGAGGGCCACTACCAGGGGCCCAGGAGCCCTGGTGGCGCGCCCGCCCTAGGGACTGGCCATGCCAGGGGGGCGCCTGGACCCCTGGTGGCCCCCCTGGCTGCCCCCCTTCGCCTATATATTCTCCGTCTCAGGAAACCCTCGAGAGAAGAACCCTTTTTCGCGATCTCGCCTCTGTTCCGCCGCCGCCGCGCTTCCGAGATAGGGAGCACCAGCAGACTTCTTCCCGGCACCCTGCCGGAGGGAGGAACCACCTCCGGGAGTCTCCTCTCCACCATGGATGCTTCCCGGATGTGTCGTGAGTAGTTTCCTTTGGACCATGGGTCCGTGATCAGTAGCTATGTGATGTTCTCCTCCCCTCTTTGTTCTTCATGGTTTAGACCTCGTGAGCTGCCCTACATGATCGAGGCACTTTTGTAATCTTTCTGCTGTTGCTATGCTGAGTTTGATGGTATCTGATGGATTATGAGACTATGTTCAGATTGTGATTGAGTAATATATTTGGTTCTTATCTCTTATATTTTTGTTCTTAAGTAATTCTTTCATGTTCTCCGTTGCTGTTTATTGCTTTGGCCAAGTAGTAGGTAGTAACCCCAAGAGGGAACGTTATGCTCGATTGTGGGTTCATGCCCCCTGATGACTAGCTTGAGTGACAGAAACATGAGTCTAGGGGATGTGTTGTTGCCACAAGGGGGAAAACAACGGTGCTTGTAACCGCGGTTGCAAGGATTGTTTACTTTACGCAAAGTGCTTTTTAATGCAGTTGTCTGTTGCTTTGGGTTTACACTTTGGGTGGGGCTCGCAACTTAATACCAGCGAGATGTTCTGGATAGATATCTCAAGGTGGATGATTAGTAGTAGATGCAGTTGGATTTTGGTCTACTTATTTTGGCGTTCTGCCCATGCTTTTGAGCCTCTTCCTTTCTTTTGTAGCATAGTTAGCATTGCGGTGCGTTCATAATCCTGTCAATTGCCCTTCTGTAATTTGTTCACCTCGCATAGCAGTTTTTATCGTCTTTTGGGAGAGAGACGTCACTAGTGAACATCATGTATCCCGGTCCATACCCTCATTACTGTTTCCACGCTCATTTACTTTTTCTGCTTTTACTTTCAGTTGGTATCATTATCTCTTGTGTTTGATCCTTTGTAAACAACAAGACCGGAGAGATTGACAACCTCTCTGAACTTTGTTGGGAACAAAGTTATTTGTGTCTGTGTGCAGGTCCACGTCAGCTGCGTCGCTGCCACCTACTTATCATTGCCGGAGTCCTACGGGTTCGATACTCAACCTTGGTGTCTTCACCAAGGGAAATCTTGCTGCTGTCCTACATCTCACCTTCCACTTGGGGTTTACCAACGAAGGGCGAGAAATCACTATCATCACCTCGCACATCACGGGGCACCTTGTAGAACTGGAGGGCGGTGACTTGCTTCTTCGCAGGCTTAGTTGTTAATTTGTCTGTGGTGATGCTCGTTAGGTTGTGGGACGAAAGTGCCAATTATCTCGGCATGAGCGCACATGTAGAAGTCATAATTCCCTGTGATAACTGGTATCGTAAGCCGTCTGGTAGCTGCTCGAGTCCTTTTGTAAGAAACTGTTCTCGACTCCTTTGTAATAGAAAATTGTCTTCGACTCCTTTGTAATGGAAAATTTTCTTCGACTCCTTTGTAATGGAAAATTTGTCTTTGACTCCATTGTAATGGAAAATTGTCTTCGACTCCTTTGTACAGGTTTTATCGGGTGCGCGGCAGCGCTCCCGATGGGAGTAGCCCCCGAGGCTACGTTTGATTTGTAGAATCAGGCGTAGGCTGCGAGCTTTTGTCTACCTGGGCTGTCCTTTCTTGTGGCTGCTTAGTTGTTCCAGAAAAATTTTATCGGGTGCGCGACAGCGCTCCCGATGGGAGTAGCCCCCAAGTCTTTAGGTGATCGTTTCGTGATCAGGTGAAGACTAAGGAATTTATGTCTTGCTTTGTACTTTCCTTTAAAGCGTGCCTGAATAAATTTTGTGGCCGTGTAAGCAGAATATGTTGACCGTCGAAGGGAGTGCGTTCTAGTCTCCGAGTTCTTTTCTATGGCGTCGCGTGAGCGAAGATAGCTTCTCTCGGGGGAGTTTGTGCCCGAGCCCCCGAGTGCTTTTTAGATAGCGTCGCGTAAGCTAAAATAGCGTCTCTCGGGGGGATTTTGTGCTCGAGCCCCCGAGTGCTTTTAGGTAGCTTCGCGTAAGCGAAGATAGCGTCTCTCGGGGGGAGTTTGTGCTCGAGCCCCCGAGTGCTTTTAGGTGGTATTATTTGGGCAACACATTTTATTGCTTGTGGGTTTTTGACATGAACTGCTAATCGGTGCTACTGCTGCTACTCCTGCTGGGGCTTATGAGTAGACTATGGGTAGAACAGGCGCAAGTTTGCCATGTTCCATGAATTTCCCACGTCTTCATCAGTCTTCGGATTCTTCAGTCTGTATGCACCTCCTCCTATGACCTCGGAGATTATGAAGGGTCCTTCCCACTGCGGGGCAAGTTTGTGCACTTTTTCTTGTATTAGTCGCAAGACAAGATCTCCTTTGCAGAAATTTCTGGTCCGAGGCGACTGCTTTGATATGTGCATAGTTTGTCCTAATATCCTTCTGACCTTGCTATGGTTGTGTCTCTTGCTTCATCTGCAGTGTCTTTATCATCCTGGAGCGCTTCTTCTGCCTCTTCTTCCTCGTATCCCGAGATTCGGGGGGCTCCAAACTTGAGGTCGTGCGGTAGTACCGTTTCTGCTCCGTACACCATGAAGAAGGGTGTGTACTGGGTTGTGGTGTTGGGTGTAGTGCGCAAGCTCCACAGGACTGCGGGGAGTTCTTCTACCCAGTTTCCTGCAGCTTGTTCTAGTGGTGCGAGGAGCCGCTTTTTTTATTCCTCCGCACACTAAACCGTTTGCTTTATCCACTTGGCCGTTGGATTGTGGGTGCGCGACTGACGCGTAGTGGATTTTGATGCCCAGGTCTTGGCAGAAGTTCTGAAATTCTGTTGCTGTGAAGTTTGTGCCGTTGTCTGTGATGATGTTGTGGGGTACAACGAATCTGAAGATGATGGACTTGATGAAGTTAACTGCTGTGAGGGTTGTTGAGCTGGTGATTGGCACCGCCTCGATCCACTTGGTGAACTTGTCTACTGCTACTAGTAGATGTGTTCGGCCTCCTTTTGAAGATTTCTTGAGTGGCCCTACCATATCGAGTCCCCAGGTGGCGAACGGCTAGGAGAGTGGTATGGTTTTGAGTGCTGATGCTGGGGCGTGCGGTCTGCTGGAGATTTTTTGGCAGGCGATGCAGCGTCGTATGATGTTTTCCGCATTTTTCATTGCGGTTGGCCAGTAAAACCCTGCGCGAAAGGATTTGGCGACGAGTGCACGACTGCTCGCGTGGTGCCCGCAGGTGCCTTCGTGGATCTCGAGCAATAGGGCCTTGCCTTCTTCCTCCTCGATGCACTTTTGTAGGACTTGAGAGATGCTGCGCTTGCAGAGATGTCTGTTGATTACTATGAATGCCTTAGATCGTCGGCTGATGCGTCGGGCTTCTGCGACGTTGATACGTCCCAAACGTATCTATAATTTCTGCTTGCTCCATGCATGTTTTGTGTGACTTTGCCATGTTTTGCTTGAACTTTCATACACTTTTGAACCTATTTGGACTAACCTATTAACTCAGTGCACCCAGTTGCCAGTTTCTGTTTTCTGTTGTTTTTGTATTTCAGGTTTTCCGGCCATTAAAAGTGCTCCAAAAATTCCGGGAAAAATATATAAAAAATCAGCGCAACAGAAGCTTCCGGAATCACCAAGAGAGGGAAGGGGGGACACCACCAGGCAGCCAGGAGGGCAGGTGGCGTGGCCCCACCCTGGGCCGCGCGAGGGACCCTCCTGACTGCCTCGTGGGTCCCCTCGATGCCCCCCTTCGCCTATATTTACCCCTCGGGGTGGAAACCCCTAATATCGATCTCTTTCTCGCGAACTCCACTCTGTACCGCCGCCGCCGCCGTTTCAAGATCAAGGCTGCCTCGAGAAGCTGCACCGGCACCCTGCCGGAAGGAGGAACCCCCTCCGGGAGACCATCCATAGCCATGGACGCCTCCCGTATGTACCGTGAGTAGTTTCCCTAGGACCATGGCTCCGTGACCAGTAGCTATGTGATGAATCTCTCCCCCCTTTGTGCTTCCACTTTCGAGTCCTCGTGAGCTGCCTCACATGATCGAGGCATCTATGTAATTTCTGTTGTTGCTATGCTGAGTTTGTTGGGATCTGATGGATTACGAGACTATGTTCAGATTATGATGAGTAATATATTTGGTTCTTCTCTTTTATATTTTGTTCTTGAGTAAATTCTTGCATGTTCTCCGTTGTGGTATTTTCTTTGGCCAAGTATTTTATTTGCAACTCCAGGAGAGAACATTATGCTCGATTGTGGGTTCAGCCCCTTGATGTCTAGCTTGAGTGACAGAAACATGAGACTAGGGGATGTGCTGTTGCCACCAGGGATAAAACAACGGTGCTTGTACCTGCGGGTGCAAGGATTGTTTACTTTACGCAAAACTCTTTTAATGCAGTTGTCTGTTGCTTTGAGTTTACACTTTGGGTGGGATTCGCAACTTAATACCAGCGAGATGTTCTGGATAGATATCTCAAGGTGGATGATTCGTAGTAGATGCAGATGGATTTCGGTCTACTTACCTTGGCGTACTGCCCATTGCTTCTGAGCCCTTCCTTTCTTTGCAGCATAGTTAGCATTGCGGTGCCTTCATAACCCTGTCAATTGCCCAACTGTGATTTGTTTACCTCGCTACCACTTTTATCGTCTTTTGGGAGAGAGACATCACTAGTGAAAATCACGGGACCCCGGTCCATCTTCACATTATTGTTCACACCCTCAATTTACTTTCAGCTTTTACTTTCCTTTGCACCTTTTATCTCTTGCGTTGATTCTTTGTAAACGACAAGGCCGGAGGAATTGACAACTCCTCTGTACTCGTTGGGAGCAAAGTTATTTGTTGCTGTGTGCAGGTCCACGACAACACCCTAGTCAGGAAGCAATTTCTGGCGACGTTGCCACCTACTTGTATCTCCTGAGTCCTACTGGTTCGATAACCTTGGTATCTTCACCGAGGGAAACTTGCTGCTGCACTGCATCTCAAACCTTCCACTTGGGGTAACCAACGAGGGGCGAGAAGCCATCAAGAAAATTTCTGGCGCCGTTGCCGGGGACTCAAGTCTACAAGATAGGGGAGTTGCACACTATCTTTTACCTTTGCTTTTTAGTCTTGTTAGTTTACCTTTCAGTTTTTACTTTTGTGTCCCTAATCAAAAATACCAAAAATACCTGTTACCCTTCTCGTGTGGTGAAGTATGTTAGGAGTTGGTACTATGAGGGAATCTGAAGTCTTGGATTTCCATCAAAGGAACGGGGAGAATATGAAGAAGGCATGGGACAGAATTTCTGAAGCACATAAGGCAAATATGCCTTGGTTACCTATAAGAATTGTGCTTAGAAATTTTTACTTTGGCCTTTTTAAGTGGTGTAAGCACTCTCTTGATCTTATAGCTGAAGGAGACTTTTTAGAGTTTGATGAAGCTAGAGCTCTTGAAATTATACATGGTTTATCTGGTTATTTTGTTTATGATGGTCTTAACACTGTTGTAGACAGAATTGCTACTATTGAGAAGAGACTTGATACTCTAGACTTAAAAGAAGTAAAGAAGTTAAATCCCCCTAGAGAGGAGATTTTGGAAATAGAAAATGACTGGGAGCCTTGTGTTAGGGTTGTTGTCTCTAATCAAAACTTCCTTGTTTTTTGCAACATTGGATCTACAGTTTCTATAATGCCAAGCTCTATTTATGATTCTTTGTACCTTGCAAGCATGGACAAATTTCCATCTTTCCATGAACATTCTAATGGTGATATTTCTGAGATCCAGGGAAGATTAAAAGATGTCCAGGTCATGTTTCTTAAAAGGAGTGTAGAGATTTTGAAAGGCTTCATTGATATAGGTAAAGGAAAAATACGTTTGCGTGGTAAGGCAAAAGGTACGTACCTCTTCCCTCGGAAGAACAAGGATGAGCTTATTGAAAACCCTTTTGAAATCATTGGTGAACCTTCCGATGATTTTGGAAAACTTTGATCTTCTGCTTTAAGCCTAGCTAATGGCTCTAAAGAAGCGCTTTCGGGAGGCAGCCCGCAACGAATTTAGGTTTTTCTTTTTGCTTTTATTTTGTTCTTAGTGGTCTTGATGATTTTTACTAATGTAGCAACATCATTGTTTCTTTACTTTTCAAGCTTTGTGCCAAGTTTAGCCTCAGATTGCAAGAAAGGTCAAAAGTTGGTGCTTGCTGTCCAGAAACAGATTTGTCTGCTTGACGGAAAAAATCTCAATAAATCACTAGATCATCTTTTTGATCTGAATTTTTTTGACAGCATGCTCCATACAATTACATTTCAGGCGTCTGTTCAAAGTTTTTTGATTTGAGTTGCAGAAGTACCTCGAAAAAATTCTCCTTTCTCTGTTGTTCTGTTTTTCTCAGCTTCTGCCCCGGTTTTTCTTTTCGCAGTTTTGCAATTCTTAAGCTTGCTTTTTCTTTGCAAACTTTTTTGGGCAGGCAAGAGAAACAGTAGCTCTTCCTGGAAATCTTTATTTGGAGTAGAGGAAAATTATTTTATTAGGGTACTAACCTCTCTAATCAGCCTACAATGAGTTATGTATGAAGGGAGTTTTCAAGTGTGCGATGGAAGGTGATGAAAGAAGATTCAGGAGTGTCAAACGCTCAAGCTTGGGGATGCCCATGTGCACCCCCAATAAATCTTCAAGAAGACTCAAGCGTCTAAGCTTGGGGATGCCCCCGATGCATCCCCTTCTTCATCAACAATCATCGGTTTGTCCCTCGTTGCACTATATTTTTATCACTTCATGCGTTATGTGCTTTGCTTGGAGCGTCTCGCTCTTTACTTTTCTAGGTTTGTTTAGCTTCCTTTGCTGTAGTAACAAGTTAGACCCCAACTTACTCTTTTGTGTGGGAGAGATTCACGCTCCTCTTGAACTTGAACTCCTCATAGGATTTGCATGCCTATTCTTTTAGCTGTGAGCTGTTCTTTTTCTTTTCTTAGTTGTTGTTCTGTTTAGTTGTAGTGCTTTAGTTTTTCTAGAGCTTTTCTTTTGTCTTAGGTTGAACTTTCTATAGGTTGCATGTTTTATCTTGTTAGAGAGTTTGCCTGTTGCACTGAGTTCTGTGTCTTGACTGAAAGTAGGTAGTTAAAGTTGCTATTCTATTTGTAGTAGTAACTTGCAATAGTTTTGAGGTATTGACTAGAGTAATGTTTGAACTTATGGTGTCAAGAGCTCTTGCCTATTAGTGATAGATGTTGTATTTTGGGCAATCTGTGTGTTTTTCGAAAACCAAAAAACCCCTGTTGAGAACTCTAGCTACTAGATGGATCACTAACCTCTGGAGGGTTCGAATATTAGAGTACACTCACGTACCATGAGTCGAGGATGCGCAACGATAACCAAACACCCATACACTCCTCCTCGGGGTAGCTCTCTCTTTGTGAACCTCCTGATTATATTGAGAGTTACCGATAATAAGTGCATGAGTTCTTCGGACTAATGTGAGTATTCGAAAGTTGACACTTCCACCCACCTATACTTTTTCTAGCCTCTTCGGTACCGTGCATTGCCCTTTCTCACCTCGAGAGTTGGCGCATACTTCGCCGGTG
Organism: Bromus sterilis; assembly: GCA_950022295.1. Lineage (NCBI taxonomy): Eukaryota > Viridiplantae > Streptophyta > Magnoliopsida > Poales > Poaceae > Bromus > Bromus sterilis. The sequence continues at coordinate 296,315,688 of OX465601.1, read as the reverse complement.
CATCCAAACCCTTAGCATGATACGCTCTGTCATCATAAGCCTCCTTATATCTTTCCTCAAAACAGCCACCATACCTACCTACAAGGCATTTCCATAGCCTTTCCGAGATACATTGCCATGCAACATCCACCTTCTCATGACTTGATCTTCATGTCATACATGCTACTTTCTTGATCGATGAGCCGCATGCTAGTTGGGCCTTGCCCTAATCATTGCTACATGACGCGCTAGTATCATTGCATATCCTGCTACCCTAGCAGAGGCATACATTTGCATCATGATAGTTACATTTTCTTTATGTGAGTACCTTTGTAAAGTGTGAAAGATCTCCTATATTCTTGTAAAATATAGAGTATTGCCCCTAAAGTGAGGAAAAGATCCCAAAGAGGACAAAATCAAAAGATCCCAAAGAGGACAAATGAGAGTTAAATAGAAAGAGCCATTGAGGCCACCAAAAATAAGAAAGAGAGAAAAAGAGAAAAAAAATAAAAATAGAGAAGGGGACATACTACTATTCCTTTTGAGAGATCCACACTAGTACTTCATCTTCTATCCCTTGTGCTCCATAGAGATCATCATCATGCATATAGCTATGTGGGGACCGTTCACACTATAGAACTTGGCTTGTATATTCCAATGATGAGCCTCCTCAAACGAGCTCTAGGTCTTCTTGAGCAAGCAAGTTAGATGCACCCCCACTAGTTCCCTTGGAGAGCTTTTAGCTCACATGTGCATCCGTTGTATGGCAATCCCTACTCCTCACATCATATCTATCATATGGCCTTCTCTCGCCTATGATTGTCCTCATTGATGTGAGCCTTTCACACCTTTTTGTCTTCCTCCTCCACCTTCTTTCTGTTTTGCCTTTTAGGTGTCAACTTTCTTTCTCACGCTCATCCATTGCATGAGTGCTCAAAATATCGAAAGGGAGTGGATCAGTTTGACTTGTACCTGGCTAGTGGTCTGGGGACGAGTCCAGATAAGAATCCAAAGGAGACTAAGTGTGAAACTTTAGTAGATAGTAGTTCTCAACAACTATTGTTTATCTCGTATTCCCATATCCCCTTTCTTGCACGCAAACACCATTTGGAGACATTCGAGTCACGGGCAGCGAGAGCTCTTGCACCTTTTGTTCTATTGTTGCTTGTGTCAATGCCAATATAGACTCTTGCTTGTTAATACTTGAATTGAATTGCATGCTTTGATTGCTTTACTTAAAAGTCCTTTTATGGTTGTGTGGCATGTCACCATAGAAATTATGCTTGTTATCATTTACCTACTCGAGGACGAGCAGGAATTAAGCTTGGGGATGTTGATACGTCCCAAACGTATCTATAATTTCTGCTTGCTCCATGCATGTTTTGTATGACTTTGCCATGTTTTTCTTGAACTTTCATACACTTTTGAACCTATTTGGACTAACCTATTAACTCAGTGCACCGAGTTGCCAGTTTCTGTTTTCTGCTGTTTTTGTTTTTCAGGTTTTCCGGCCATTAAAAGTGCTCCAAAAATTCCGGGAAAAATATATAAAAAATCAGCGCAACAGAAGCTTCCGGAATCACCAAGAGAGGGAAGGGGGGGTCACCACCAGGCAGCCAGGAGGGCAGGTGGCGCGGCCCCACCCTGGGCCGCGCTAGGGACCCTCCTGACTGCCTCGTGGGTCCCCTCGATGCCTCCCTTCGCCTATATTTAACCCTCGGGGTGGAAACCCCTAATATCGATCTCTTTCTCGCGAAATCCCCTCTGTACCGCCGCCGCCACCGTTTCAAGATCGGGGCTGCCTGGAGAAGCTGCCTCGGCACCCTGCCGGAAGGAGGAACCCCCTCCGGGAGACCATCCATAGCCATGGACGCCTCCCGTATGTACCGTGAGTAGTTTCCCTTGGACCATGGGTCCGTGACCAGTAGCTATGTGATGAATCTCTCCCCCCTTTGTGCTTCCACTTTCGAGTCCTCGTGAGCTGCCTCACATGATCGAGGCATCTATGTAATTTCTGCTGTTGCTATGCTGAGTTTGTTGGGATCCGATGGATTACGAGACTATGTTCAGATTGTGATGAGTAATATATTTGGTTATTCTCTTTTATATTTTGTTCTTGAGTAAATTCTTGCATGTTCTCCGTTGCGGTATTTGCTTTGGCCAAGTATTTTATTTGCAACTCCAAGAGAGAACGTTATGCTCGATTGTGGGTTCAGCCCCTTGATGTCTAGCTTGAGTGACAGAAACATGAGACTAGGGGATGTGTTGTTGCCACCAGGGATAAAGCAACGGTGCTTGTACCTGCGGGTGCAAGGATTGTTTACTTTACGCAAAGTTCTTTACACTTTGGGTGGGATTCACAACTTAATACCAGCGAGATGTTCTGGATAGATATCTCAAGGTGGATGATTCATAGTAGATGCAGATGGATTTCGGTCTACTTACCTTCGCGTACTGCCCATTGCTTTTGAGCCCTTCCTTTCTTTGCAGCATAGTTAGCATTGCGGTGCCTTCATAATCCTGTCAATTGCCCAACTGTGATTTGTTTACCTCGCTACCACTTTTATCGTCTTTTGGGAGAGAGACATCACTAGTGAAAATCACGGGACCCCGGTCCATCTTCACATTATTGTTAACACCCTCAATTTACTTTCAGCCGTCTGGTCGCTGCTCGAGTCCTTTTGTAAGAAACTGTTCTCGACTCCTTTGTAATAGAAAATTGTCTTCGACTCCTTTGTAATGGAAAATTTTCTTCGACTCCTTTGTAATGGAAAATTTGTCTTTGACTCCATTGTAATGGAAAATTGTCTTCGACTCCTTTGTACAGGTTTTATCAGGTGTGCGGCAGCGCTCCCGATGGGAGTAGCCCCCGAGGCTACGTTTGATTTGTAGAATCAGGCGTAGGCTGCGAGCTTTTGTCTACCTGGGCTGTCCTTTCTTGTGGCTGCTTAGTTGTTCCAAAAAAAAATTATCGGGTGCGCGACAGTGGTCCTGATGGGAGTAGTCCCCAAGTCTTTAGGTGATCGTTTCGTGATCAGGTGAAGACTAAGGAATTTTTGTCTTGCTTTGTACTTTCCTTTAAAGCGTGCCTGAATAAATTTTGTGGCCGTGTAAGCAGAATATGTTGACCGTCGAAGGGAGTGCATTCTAGTCTCCGAGTTCTTTTCTATGGCGTCGCGTGAGCGAAGATAGCTTCTCTCGGGGGAGTTTGTGCCCGAGCCCCCGAGTGCTTTTTAGATAGCGTCGCGTAAGCTAAAATAGCGTCTCTCGGGGGGATTTTGTGCTCGAGCCCCCGAGTGCTTTTAGGTAGCGTCGCGTAAGCGAAGATAGCGTCTCTCGGGGGGAGTTTGTGCTCGAGCCCCCGAGTGCTTTTAGGTGGTATTATTTGGGCAACACATTTTATTGCTTGTGGGTTTTTACATGAACTGCTAATCGGTGCTACTGCTGCTACTCCTGCTGGGGCTTATGAGTAGACTATGGGTAGAACAGGCGCAAGTTTGCCATGTTCCATGAATTTCCCACGTCTTCGTCAGTCTTCGGATTCTTCAGTCTGTATGCACCTCCTCCTATGACCTCGGAGATTATGAAGGGTCCTTCCAACTGCGGGGCAAGTTTGTGCACTTTTTCTTGTATTAGTCGCAAGACAAGATCTCCTTTGCGGAAAGTTCTGGTCCGAGGCGACTGCTTTGATATGTGCATAGTTTGTCCTGATATCCTTCTGACCTTGCTATGGTTGTGTCTCTTGCTTCATCTGCAGTGTCTTTATCATCCTGGAGCGCTTCTTCTGCCTCTTCTTCCTCGTATCCCGAGATTCGGGGGGCCCCAAACTTGAGGTCGTGCGGTAGTACCGTTTCTGCTCCGTACACCATGAAGAAGGGTGTGTACTGGGTTGTGGTGTTGGGTGTAGTGCGCAAGCTCCACAGGACTGCGGGGAGTTCTTCTACCCAGTTGCCTGCAGCTTGTTCTAGTGGTGCGAGGAGCCGCTTTTTTTATTCCTCCGCACACTAAACCGGTTGCTTTATCCACTTGGTCGTTGGATTGTGGGTGCGCCACTGACGCGTAGTGGATTTTGATGCCCAGGTCTTGGCAGAAGTTCTGAATTTCTGTTGCTGTGAAGTTTGTGCCGTTGTCTGTGATGATGTTGTGGGGTACGACGAATCTGAAGATGATGGACTTGATGAAGTTAACTGCTGTGAGGGTTGTTGAGCTGGTGATTGGCACCGCCTCGATCCACTTGGTGAACTTGTCTACTGGTACTAGTAGATGTGTTCGGCCTCCTTTTGAAGATTTCTTGAGTGGCCCTACCATATCGAGTCCCCAGGTGGCGAACGGCTAGGAGAGTGGTATGGTTTTGAGTGCTGATGCTGGGGCGTGCGGTCTGCTGGAGATTTTTTGGCAGGCGATGCAGCGTCGTATGATGTTTTCCGCATTTTTCATTGCGGTTGGCGAGTAAAACCCTGCGCGAAAGGATTTGGCGACGAGTGCACGACTGCTCGCGTGGTGCCCGTAGGTGCCTTCGTGGATCTCGAGCAATAGGGCCTTGCCTTCTTCCTCCTCGATGCACTTTTGTAGGACTTGAGAGATGCTGCGCTTGCAGAGATGTCTGTTGATTACTATGAATGCCTTAGATCGTCGGCTGATGCGTCGGGCTTCTGCGACGTTGATACGTCCCAAACGTATCTATAATTTCTGCTTGCTCCATGCATGTTTTGTGTGACTTTGCCATGTTTTGCTTGAACTTTCATACACTTTTGAACCTATTTGGACTAACCTATTAACTCAGTGCACCCAGTTGCCAGTTTCTGTTTTCTGTTGTTTTTGTATTTCAGGTTTTCCGGCCATTAAAAGTGCTCCAAAAATTCCGGGAAAAATATATAAAAAATCAGCGCAACAGAAGCTTCCGGAATCACCAAGAGAGGGAAGGGGGGACACCACCAGGCAGCCAGGAGGGCAGGTGGCGTGGCCCCACCCTGGGCCGCGCGAGGGACCCTCCTGACTGCCTCGTGGGTCCCCTCGATGCCCCCTTCGCCTATATTTACCCCTCGGGGTGGAAACCCCTAATATCGATCTCTTTCTCGCGAACTCCACTCTGTACCGCCGCTGCCGCCGTTTCAAGATCAGGGCTGCCTGGAGAAGCTGTCCCGGCACCCTGCCGGAAGGAGGAACCCCCTCCGGGAGACCATCCATAGCCATGGACGCCTCCCGTATGTACCGTGAGTAGTTTCCCTAGGACCATGGCTCCGTGGCCAGTAGCTATGTGATGAATCTCTCCCCCCTTTGTGCTTCCACTTTCGAGTCCTCGTGAGCTGCCTCACATGATCGAGGCATCTATGTAATTTCTGCTGTTGCTATGCTGAGTTTGTTGGGATCTGATGGATTACGAGACTATGTTCAGATTGTGATGAGTAATATATTTGGTTCTTCTCTTTTATATTTTGTTCTTGAGTAAATTCTTGCATGTTCTCCGTTGTGGTATTTGCTTTGGCCAAGTATTTTATTTGCAACTCCAAGAGAGAACATTATGCTCGATTGTGGGTTCAGCCCCTTGATGTCTAGCTTGAGTGACAGAAACATGAGACTAGGGGATGTGTTGTTGCCACCAGGGATAAATCAACGGTGCTTGTACCTGCGGGTGCAAGGATTGTTTACTTTACGCAAAGTTCTTTTAATGCAGTTGTCTGTTGCTTTGAGTTTACACTTTGGGTGGGATTCGCAACTTAATACCAGCGAGATGTTCTGGATAGATATCTCAAGGTGGATGATTCGTAGTAGATGCAGATGGATTTCGGTCTACTTACCTTGGCGTACTGCCCATTGCTTCTGAGCCCTTTCTTTCTTTGCAGCATAGTTAGCATTGCGGTGCCTTCATAATCCTGTCAATTGCCCAACTGTGATTTGTTTACCTCGCTACCACTTTTATCGTCCTTTGGGAGAGAGACATCACTAGTGAAAATCACGGGACCCCGGTCCATCTTCACATTATTGTTCACACCCTCAATTTACTTTCAGCTTTTACTTTCCTTTGCACCTTTTATCTCTTGCGTTGATCCTTTGTAAATGACAAGGCCGGAGGAATTGACAACTCCTCTGTACTCGTTGGGAGCAAAGTTATTTGTTGCTATGTGTAGGTCCACGACAACACCCTAGTCAGGAAGCAATTTCTGGCGACGTTGCCACCTACTTGTATCTCCTGAGTTCTACTGGTTTGATAACCTTGGTATCTTCACCGAGGGAAACTTGCTGCTGCACTGCATCTCAAACCTTCCACTTGGGGTAACCAACGAGGGGCGAGAAGCCATCAGACGTCTTGTGGTAAAGTGCCCTCAATTAAAATCGAAGGAACGGCTGTGTCCAAGCTGGGCCTTCGGGTGCGGCTGGTTCTGCTTCTTCGGCTGCTTCGTTGCCTGCATCGTCTGTTGGGTTCGCCGCGGCTACTTGTGCTGGTTCATTTGCGTCGTCGTCCCATGCGACTGCCTCTGATGCGGATGCTTTTGTTTTGATTGACCTCTGGCTGATGCTTTCTAGGGAAACGCCTGGAGGGATGGGTCCTCGGGTTGATTCAATGTTTGCGAGCTCGTCTGCTTCTGTGTTATTTGCTCTGGGGATGTAGTTTAGCTCGCAGCCGTCGACTCCTCTTTCCAGGTTGTTGTAGAGCTTCTGGTAAGCCATCATGTTTTCTGCGAATGCTTCACAGTCTTTCATTGCCTGTTGGACGACTAGGTTGGAGTCGCCGTAAATGGAGAGGCGAGTGGCACCATAAGCTTTCGCCATGCGCATGCCATGGAGTAGTGTCTCTTATTCTGCTTCGTTGTTTGAGGAATTGCTGAAATTCATCTGAAGTACGTATCTGAGTTTGTCTCCTTTGGGGGAGATTAGGACGACGCCTGCTCCAGCTCCTTGTTGTCTTTTTGACCCGTCGAAGAACATTGTCCATGAGTTGGACAGGTCTGGGGGCCTGGTGTTTGGACTTCTGCCCACTCGACCAGAAAGTATGGGAGTACTTGGGCTTTGATCACCGCTGGGTGCTTGAATTGCAGATCGCGGGGACTGAGCTCCATGTTCCATTCGGAGACTCTGTCGGTTGCTCCGAGATTGTTGAGGATGTCTGCGAATGGTGCGCTTCTCATGATCGTGATGCGGTGCTCGTCGAAGTAATGTGTTACTTTCCTTGAAGTCATGATGATGGCGTATACGAGCTTCTGGTAGTGCGGGTACCGCTGCTGATATTTTGTGAGGAGCATGCTTAGGTAGTAGATTGGTCTTTGGATGCTCTGGATTTTGCCTTCTTCCATGCGCTCGACGACGGGCGTCGTGCTGACTATGCTGCTGGGTGCCGCTATGTAGAGGTAGAGTGGTTCTTGCTCCTCGGGTACCGCCAAGATTGGTGGTGTCGAGAGGGTATTCTTTAGGTCTGCGAATGCGTTGCGGGCTTCCTCAGTCCACTCGAATTTTTCTCCTTTTCTCAGCAGCTGGTAGAATGGTAGGGTCCTTTCTCCCAGCCTGCTGATGAAGTGGCTCAGTGCTGCGAGTTTTCCTGTGAGTTGCTGTACGCCCCGGATGTTGAATGGTTCTTGCATCTTGGCGGTTGCTTGGAATTTTTCAGGGTTTGCTTCGACTCCTCGAGCGGAGACCATGTACCCGAGTAATTTTCCGGCTGGGACGCCGAACACACACTTCTTTGGGTTGAGCTTGATTCTGTAATTGTTGAGCGCGGCGAAGGTTTCGCAGAGGTCGTCGAGTAGTGTGCCTGCGCTGTGTGTTTTGATGACGATGTCGTCGACGTAGAATTGTAAGTTTCTGCCGATTTGATCTCTCAGGCATGCTTGCATCATCCGTTGGTACGTGGCTCCGGCATTTTTCAATTCAAAGGGCATTGTTTTCTAGCAGAATACTCCATAAGGGGTGATGAACGAGGTGTGTTCTTCGTCTTCTTCTTTCATCCTAATTTGGTTGTATCCCGAGTAGGCATCGAGGAAAGATAGGAGGTCGCATCCTGCGGTAGATTCGATTATCTGGTCTATCCTTGGCAGGGGAAAATGGTCCTTCGGGCAATGTTTGTTGAGGGGCCCGTAGTCGACGCACATCCGTAGTACGTTGGTGTCCTTTTTGGGTACCAAGACTGGGTTTGCGATCCAAGTGGCCTTCTTCGTCTCTCAAATGAATTGCGCGTCGAGTAGTCGGTTAATCTCTTCTCCAATGGCTCTGCGCTTGGGTTTTGAGAATCGACGCAACGCCTGCTTTACTGGTTTGGTGTTTGGACGTATGTGCAGCGTGTGTTCTGCAAACTCTCGTGGTATTCCGGGCATGTCAGCCGGGCACCAGGAGAAAATTTTCCACTCTTGGCGAAGGAAGACCATGAGGGAAGCTGCTTGTTCTTCTGGGAGGTGCGCGTAGATTCGAACCGTCTTGTCCTGGTCCGTTGGGTAAACTTGGTGGATGACTGTGTCGCTGTCGACGCTGAAGTCGTGCTTGAATTCTTTTGACTCACTTCTGCTTGCTAGTGGAAATATGCTTCTGTCTGTTGCCATGGCTATCTGTTCGAGCTGTTGCTGGGCTCCAAACGTGTCAGAAACTTCATGAAAGTCGCGTTCGCACTGGTCTGATTTGATGAATCTTCCATTGACTGTAATGACCCCTGAGGGTCCTGGCATCTTGAGCTTGAGGTACGCGTAGTGCGGGACCGCCATGAATTGTGTGAATGCGGGTCGTCCTAGTATGGCGTGGTATTGGGACTGCCAGTCGAGTACTTCGAACTCGAGGATTTTTCTTGCGAAGTTGCCCTTGTTGCCGAAGATAACATCGAGCTCGATTCCTCCGAGGGAGGTGGCTGCTTCTCTTGGGACTACACCGTAGATTCAGACGCCTGGTTTCTTCCAGACTGACCGTGGGATCAGCATCTTGTGCAGGGTGTTGGTGAATATTATGTTTACGCTGCTGCCTTCGTCCATAAAGATTATGTCCATGTCGTAGCCACCGATCTGAGCGTTGAGTACCAGTGGTGCGTGTCCTGGTCTTGGAGTTGCGGTTGGTTGATCACTTTGCGAGAAGGTGATGTTGGTTTCTGCGCCATGTAGATGGTAGATTTCTGCTGTTTGGAGGCTCTCGGCTGCTCGGGTCTGCAGTGTATGGGCGTCCTGTTTTGCTTTGGAGGGTCGTCCTTCTTGGATCATGCAGACTCATCCGTGGGACGCAGGATATTGCTCTTCCGTATTTGGTGTTGGTGACTGCTCGGTTCCTCGAGTCCGTTTGGCTTCGCGCTGCTTCTCCTCCTTAAGACTGTTGGAGGGTTCAGTGAATAGACGACATTCTCTTAGGGTGTGGCTTGCTCGGAGGCGTCCCCAGTAGTCCTCAAAACAATGGATTGTACACGGTCCGTCCAGTTGATCTTTGACTGAGAGCTTGCTTGAGCCGGCGTGCCTTCTTCTTCGCATGACTTGGAACGACTGCGAGAGGTCTTCTGAGCGGGAGTGGAACCTTGGGTTGAGTTCTATTCCGTCGTTGATTGAGTGGTTCCGGATGAATTTGGCGAATTCGTCTGGTCTTCGATCTGGATCGTAGTGTTCGCCGGTATGGGTTTCAGAGTCGCTGTCCTGTCCTGCGGCGGGTGTCCGGGTGGCGGCGGTTCTTCGAGTGGCCGGCGGGGCTTGTGTCACATGTTGCGACTCTTTGAGTGGTGTTCCTACGCAGAATTCTTGTGCTTGTTCCAGCGTCCCGATTGGCTTTGCGATCGTAGCTTGTGCTCGACTCCTGGATCGCCGAGTTCTTTTCCGTCGATGACGACTTTGGCAGTCGCCGAAACATTGGACTTGGTTCAGTTGCGGGTCGAGCGATCCTGGTGGGGCGATGGAGAGGTTTTCGATGAATTTGAGTTCCTCGAGTGGGCTGGATCTTGATCGAGTCCTTGAGTTGCGACTTGCTGGAGATGGGACCGCCGAGATCGTGATTCCAACCTGTGTAGTCCCCACGGTCGGCGCCAATTGACGAGGATTAGCCTCGGCAAATCCCATGGCCAGGGACCCTGGGTTAGATCGTAGAGAGAATAGGTTGGCGATACTCATCGGCTAGCAGGAGAAGTACTTCCTGCTCGATAGTATTATGCGAGGGGGCGATTACAGTGGGAGTCTAGGCGAGTTCGCGCAAGACTAGAGGTGATGATTGTAGATTGGATATCCTGAGACGTCCCCCCTCCCAGCCTTTATATACTAGGCTAGGTCTCAGAGAGTCCGTCTCAGGTTTACAGAGGTGTTTGCCTAATTCTATCCTTGCCTTAACTGCCAAGTCGTGACTTCCATATAGATCGCGGACTCCTACGTCGGTGCTTGGAGCGGACCAGTCGTGGGCCTGTCGAAGCTTCCAGCGGGCCTCTTGTCCTTGTATGCACCAGGTATCCTCACACGCAGGAGTCGTGGGGTCACCCCCTCGTCACTCTCTCACCCAAGTTTCTCGCCCAAAAACGCGAGGACGACACTCAAAAAGAGAGGAACTGCCTTGTAGGGGAGAAACGGAGGAAGAAAGGATCCTTGTTCCTCTCATTCTTCCTCTGTTTGTTCCCTATAGGGCAATTCCCCTCTGTTTTAGGCGTCCTCCTTGCACCGACGGCAGCAACCCCGCCGTGTCCTGGTTGCTGCGCCGATGGAGACGGGGACCTCCTCGGCCTTGCGCTCTTCCGGCGCCGCTGAGGGTGAGCCGCCAAATGGAGATGGGGACCTCCTCGTCCTCGGCGCAGGATACAACAGTAGCGCTGCACCAAAGGACGAGCTGTCGAGCGACAGCGGCAGCGACTCCACCACCGAGATTTATGAATTCGTCTATATTTCGTCCAAACATCTATGAACTCACCTATATTTCATGAAAATCTAGTAAATTTCGTTAAGTTTCGCCGTTTGATTTTTTAGTTGTCCGGCCCATGTGTGTACGCGACTGGGTACAAATCGGCCGCAGGCCAAAACTTCCGCTGGGGCACCTCCAAGTGGCAATAAAATCGCCGGAAAAGCACCCCTGAGGGACCAAACTGCTGAAGATGATGTTAGATATGGAAGATATGTACATGCACACACGACGGTAGCTAGACACATGATGACTTATGAATGGGACCACAACATAAATCAAGGAAACAAGAAAAAAAACACAAATGCATCAATCAAACCTTTTTCAGTCAATTTACCTAAGCCATCCGATTCAGATCCAAAAGCCATGGGTTCATCTTGCTCCATCCTATGATACCGTTCATCTTCCTCGTCAACTTGCCATGATATCCAGGTCTAACCGTCGTCGTCGATGTCCAACACGGTCATCAGCGTGAATCTGACCATCACCACTCCACATCGGAGCAAATCGATCGACATGCAGCATCCACCATGACATTGCTAGCTAGCTCCATCGCCTTCCCTGTGTAGAGAGGCCCTGCTTGATGCTGACAGGGAACCGATCGAAGAGTAGCAGGAAGAAATAAACATTCTCTCCTAAACGTACTGTTGCAATGCCCTGTCAGTGCAGCTGACCCCAACCCACTCATGAATTCCCTCTCAACCATACCCATCAAGGCCTCAACGGCTCAACTATATACCCGGAGACGGACGTGTCCGGCCGGAGCCTTCAATAAATACCCACCTCGCCAACACCTGAGCTATCACTCACACCAGCAGCAGAGAATCGAAGGAGAGCCGCCGGCCATTACCACCGGAGAAGAAGCGAGACGGCCGGCATGGCGAGGCAAGCCGTGACCAACGGGTGCCTGAGCTGCTTCATGCACGTGGGGCTGTCGCTGGTGCTCCTCCTCTACCTCCCCGTGGCCTTCCTCTGCCGCCTCGTGTCCCGGCTGCTGGTCAGGCCCTTCGCCGCCGTGGAAGACCTCCGGGGCAAGGTGGTGCTGGTCACCGGCGCCTCGTCGGGCGTCGGGGAGCAGCTGGTGTACGAGTACGCCAGGAAAGGCGCGTGCGTGGCGCTGGTGGCTCGGACGGAGATCGCGCTGCGCGCCGTGGCCAAGATGGCGCGGGAGCTCGGCGCGCAGGAGGCGCTGGTGGTGCCGGCGGACGTCACCGACGTCGACCAGGCCAAGCGGGCCGTCGAGGAGACCGTCGCCCACTTCGGCAAATGTAAGTAGGAGAGGACCAGCCCGGTATTTTATGTGGTATCAATAATTCTCCTTGACGGTGATACAGTAATTTATTTTTGAATCGAGCCAAAATATGAATCCATCTCAAACTGCTCACAATCCTCCAGCTTTTCTTGCAACCTTACTTACATAGAGTTGGTTAATTGTGCAGTGAACCACCTGGTGGCCAACGCAGGCGTGTGGTCCAGCTGCTTCTTGGAGCAGATCACCAACATAGCCGCCTTCCAACACGTCATTGTAATTACTAAGCTGACAATCAAATCGACGTATGATAAACAAGTTGGTAACAATGGTCTTTCTCATCATCAGTACGTTAATTAATTATGCAGGACCTCAACTTCTGGGGCGCCGTGTACCCGACCTACTTCGCCCTGCCCTACCTCAGGGCCAGCCGCGGCAACATCGTCGTCACGGCCTCCGTCGCCGGCAGGGTCCCGACGGCCAGGATGAGCTTCTACAACGTACGTACTAGACATCAAATTAACAAAATGTTCACTACCATTAACATATTACAGGATTCAAAAAAATTATGTACGGCTACTTGATTATATTCCAGGCAAGCAAAGCTGCGGTGATACGGTTCTACGAGACGCTGAGGGCGGAGGTCGGGTCGCACGTCCGCGTCACCATCGTCACCCCGGGATACGTCGTGTCCAACATCACCATGGGCAAAGGTGTCCTCAGCGACGGCACCATCGGCATCGACGAGGACGCCCGCGATGTACGTAAATCCATATATCCATCAGAACAACCCTGGAACAATTTCTCAATCATGTGTTACTAATGATGTCGCCGCCGGTGAACTGCAGACAAGCGTCGGCCCGCTGCCGGTGGGGAACACTGAGAGGCTGGCGGAGGTGGTGGTGGCGAGCGTGCGCCGGGGAGACAGCTATGTCACGTGGCCCGGGTGGTACTGGCCGTTCCACATGGTCATGTGCGCCGCGCCCGAGCTCGTCGACTGGTACTCCAGGGCATTCTACGTCCCCAAGTCCGACGACGAGGACGCCCTCAACAAGAAGATCCTCATGGCCATCGGCGGCAAGAAGTTCCTCTACCCCAAGGCCATCCGGTCCCCCCCATTTCTCATGACCGAAAACTAGGTGCTATGAATGCAGGAAATTGTGCATGCACGTTTTTGTTTGAAAAAGGAGGATAACCCCCGATCTCTGCATCGGGACGGTGAATGCGATGTAATATAAAAGGAGCAAAAATCAGCAGTCGAACATCATTGACTCGCAAATAAAGAAAAAAATAAAACCAGATGGTGCATGCCTCACAAAGTAACTCCATTAGATTACCTCTAACCCTATGTTATATGACAACATCAAAGCGAAAAGTGCACAACTCCTAGGCTACAGCTTTCTCCTCCCCGCCGCTTTCTCCTCTTCCTCGTTTGACTGCCCCAAGCGCTGCTCAAGACTGCGAACCTCTCCCTCCTGTTTCCTCCACTGATATAACTAGCCAGCCGGAGTGGGCTAGGAGGGAGGGTGTGCTCGCGTGTAGATAGTTCTTCTTGTAGTTTGGTTTTCTTCTCCGAGCTTCTACCAGGCGCTGGCGAGCGGCCTCGGTTCGGAGAAGTTTTCCTCCTTCTTCTGGCGTCCATGGTGGGTGGCAGAGAGGGACGAGACCGATCTGATCTCTCCTAATAAGCTCGTCTCTGGTGGTCGGACGGATCTAATGCGAGCTGCTGCGGATCTTCTCCTTTCTTTCCATCATGGCGATGGAAGAGGGGTAGTGATGTATGTAGTTTGTGCTCGATTGACGCGATTTCCTTGCTGTGAATATCTTTTGAGGTGTTTTCTCGGCGTGCATTCGTCAGCAGCTCTGCGCTGACTTGTCGTCGACCTTTCTGAGCGAATGGCGGCTTCTCCGTGCTCAGGCGTATGCGGTAGTGACTCCTCAGCGTCAACACTTCAACCTCCATTCCTCCGAGCCAAAGTGGAGGTCTTCAACCTTACAGTGTGGTGCTCTTCGGCGTCCTCGTCCCAAGTGGCATAGTCCCCGACAACGACGTCGTTGGCTACGATGGGAAGCTCAGACGCAACCATGGGGAAAATGACCTGATTGCTTTTCTCAGTTTAGTTATAGGGTCTTGTTGGTTAAATTTCAGCCCCTTGTTGTAATTTATGTCTTTCAAAAGGGCCGAATGTAATTTGTTCTACCACTGGATATTAATGCAGTTGGGTCTTCGGACCCTTCTCTCTTTAAAAAAACTCTATTTTATGAATATGCAATTACTAATACATTAATCCCAGCCTAGAATTAGGATGATAATTAATTATCATCATAAATGGATCGACAACCAATTAATCTATGCATTTGTGCAATTAATTATCATCATAAACTCATGGACGACCTTCTATTTAAACACTAGCAAAAGGGGCTGCGCATCAACTCATCGCCAAGAAGATCAATCATCCAAAGAAGCAAAGGATCACTAGCTAAGCTTTGTATCTTGGCATGGCTTTTACCAAGAGGAACACAAGCGTCATATGCTTGGCAGCACTCGTCGTGATGGCCACGGTGATGCTGTCCTGTGATGCCGAATCAGGTAAAATTTCATACATAAAGAATATAGCCTACTGATCTTTTAACTTACACAACATATTGCTTGTACTAATCTGCCAATTGATCCATTGTACATGTCCATATATACATTGTTATCATTCCTTTTTCTCCTGTAGATTTCTGCTTCGGGATTCCCGGTGGATGCGACGACTCGAAATGCAAGGATGCATGTGCTAAAGCCAATTACACGAAGAGATCCTTTTGCCAAAACGTGACCAACGACTGCTGTTGTGATACTTCTGCCAAGCCTGAGGTCGACAACGTCAACGGTCATTTTTGATAGTTGAACTTGATTCATTATTGGGTAAACGTTGTGATGGGTGATTTGGATATGATTGGACAATCAGCATGCTGAATAAATAACAAAACACACATAGTAAATCATTCGTCCATGTAATTCATGGTTTCTTGGATTTCTGGTATGGAACAACAAAATATCTTCAACAAAGATATTTGAAGAATTGAACGAGAGATAGAATGTTACTTTTACTCATAAACAAAATTATACTTCAGTGCATACGTCAAAATATGGACCGATGATATTGAGACGTTGAGGAAAAATGACAGATTGGCTGCCCGAGTGCATAGTTACAACCATATTTCTAAATAACGGGTTACGCCTTTTAGTGGTGGATTTCTTTGAACCATATAACGCTCCTAAGGGCACTATCTTTGCAAGAACGTGACAAAAGATTTGCTGTGGTGATGCGAAGTCTGAGGTCGACATCGTCGGTCATATTCGATAGCTGAACCTTCGTTCATTATTGGATAAAATGTTGTGGGTGATCGTACAATATGCGCGGTGTACGAAGGTCCATGCATGAGCATCTGCATGCTGAATAACCAAAAACAGAAAGTGTAAATCATTCAGTTGCAAAAAAAGAGAGTAAATCATTCGTACATTGTGCATTTTGTGTTTAAGATTCATGATATAGTGGTGGTTATGTTCTATTGATCCGCGATGGTGCGGTGGCACACCCGCCCGACTAAGGAGGTGCAATGGCAGATTGAGTTAGGCCATGCCTTCGACCAAGGCCGTTATCAAGGACAATCCGGCGCATATCTGTTGGTTAGTGATGCGGCGTTGACTGAGGCGGCTCGCTTGGAGTAGAATGTTGACACCTCCCTCGATGCCTCCCCTGGAAGACTTCGGCACCATGTGCTTCCATTCCCCATGCAACTAGTTATAGCTACTCAGTTATCTCTTCTCTACTACTTAAATAGAATCGAATGTTTGATCTTTCATTCAATATTTTTACGATCCTTTCGTCTAACCTTCCCCCCTTCACCACTTTTTTCCATTTTCCATTCCCTTCTTCCTTTTAGGAAACCAATATTTGGTAGTCTCTATCTCTACTGCATACTATTTAGCAAGAACCTAAGGTTTCATCTTTCACTCAGTTTTCTTCGCGCCATTACTTCTCCCAACCTTTCACCCTTCGCCAATTCTTTTCGGTTTTCCACCCCTTCTGGATTTGAACAAACCAATCTTTGGTAATTCTATATTACCAAATCAATCTGCGATATATACCAAATAAATTCATGTTCCATAAGTTATTTTCTTCTTATTGTAAAACTTGATATCGGTTAGACATTTTTGGTAACTCAATAAATTCCTAGTCCGTAGAAAAATAAATATCAATCCATCTTTACCTTTGATGACTCAATAAAGAGGATCAATTTATCTGTTTAGTAACTAATAAAAGATTTATGCTTTATAAAACCAAAACATAATTCTTTTTTATATTTTTTTGGATCAAGATTTATCCCATATGGTCGTCTTATTTTTGTAATTTTTAAAAACTATTTAGACACCGTGGTAACGCACGAAAAAAATACCTAATATCAAGAAAATAAGTATCATTCCTTTTCCATTCGACAACAACATTTTGTCCAACCTTTCATCTTTTTCCTAAGCATCATTTCTTGAATTATGTAAACTATCCCACGTTTTATTAACTTACCAAATTAATAAACTTGTGTTTTCTATAGTAAGTCAATAATTGATTACAAAGTAAAATCTCAAAATATATTAGGTGGGTAAATAACATGCATGATTTTGTAAATATCTATTTACACAAGCACATTAATATGAACAAATAAATCATGGATTAACATACTAGAATATTTACACCATCGTTGCAACTCACAAGCAAATATCTTGTTCAATTATAAACCTGGATTGAGGTGAATATATTAAACAAAAGATTTATGGACGGAACTATTTGACAAAAGCGTCGAATTCATAGTTATAGATAGAATCACTCTCAATAATTAAATTTCACTAGCCTAACTAGTTGCAACCACGACCACCACTTCAGCAACACTTGGCTTCCCTGGTGGCGGGGCTGGGGACGGTGATGGCGCGAGGTCGGGGCCGGGGCCGGGGTAGGTCGCGTTGTCAAAGGTTAGCCTTGCGTCGCCGCCACGGGCCAGGGTGGGCGCACATTCCCAAATCGGTTGCATCCTTTTTGCCTCTTGATGCACAAGCTCGTCCATTGCTTCATCCCTCAAGTTCCAAAAAGCCTCGAGGGGATCCGCTGGCTTCTCCTGCTCCTCATCGTCTCCAAATCTGAAGATAAGAGGATGCTCACTTTGCTTCACCATTATAGAGGATGAGGGGATTGGGAGGCTCCGGCGAGACAATGGACAAGTGAGAGGGGGGTCATCGACGAGTTTTTATAGGCTGGCGACGGGACCATATATGAGACTGGTCACAATGGAAAGTAACTTAGACTAGTAACATACACGGATTTCGAGTCTATGTTACTACCTCTACAATGGGTAGTAACATATATGTAGTGTCAGGGCTCCCCCAATGCATTGTATCTTAGCACAATATCATAGGTGCAATAAAAACTTAAGATACAACCTCCACAATGCATTGTTTCTTAGATGTTGTATCTTATTTAATGATTTTAGCTCCATGCATAAATGTGATTGGTCTAATCTTTCTTTTTGCATATGGCCACGTGCAAGAGTTGTATCTTAGCTAAGATACAACCTCCATCTCTTTCTTCATTAAGTACCATGCCACATAAGCAAATTGCTTATGATTACGTGCTAAGATACAAGCATTGGGAGTGCCCTCATATAAGACTTCATTTATTAGATTATAGACTCATATTGTCTTGGTATGTGTAATGTTACTCAAAGAGCTAGTAACTAGCTAAGTTACTACAACCATCTCTCTCCTCATTAACTCATTGCCACATAAGCAAAAATGTTGAGTTGGACTCTATGCTACTGCTAAGTTACTCCCCATTGGGGCCAGCCTAATAAAGTTGAACAAGCAAGAGGCACCACGTGGCAGACGACCATCAAGGGGCTTGCTTTTCGATGGTGCGAGAAGTCAAGGTTACTTAGGAGGTGAAGAAAACATTCATCCCACACTTCAATTCCTACCTTTTTAGGGTAATCTCTATCTTTTCCTTAATATTCAACGGTTATGTTCGGGTAGTTATAGAAGGAAAAAAATAAACACAAAGTAGCTAGGCTTATTTGATTATTGTTTTCTCTGGCATGGTAATCAATATAAAAGGAAAACAAAATAGAGCATTAAGGCTTATCCAATGCTTGAATTTATATGCGTCCATATATTCCAAACATCCTATTATGATAAGGACGCCAATTAAGAGCGACGGGTCGCTCTCCTGAGTCTGGCGCGAACCCTCATCGCTCTGGGAGCAACTAATTAGCGGGTACCCCGCACGCTTCCTTAGAGGTTACTTTCCATGCACTTCGGTGTTGCCACGTGGCATGTTTTGGACACACAACGCGCAGCCACAGTGCAGGTCAGATTCAACCACAGTTTTTCGCGCAGCCACAGTCCTGCCACAACTCAGTTTTTCAGCCACAACTCCACACCCACAGTTTTTTCAGCCACATCCTCTGTCAGAAGCCACAGTTTTTTTAGCCATGCACAACTCCCTACCACAGCCCAGTTTTCAGTCAAAGGCACAATTTTTTCAGCCACAACCACAATTTTTTCAGCCATAACCCAGCTTTCAGCCAAAGACACAGTTTTTTCAGCCACAGCAAGAGTTTTTTCAGCCACAGCCGCAGTTTTTTTTCAGCCACAACCCTGCCATAGTCCAAGCCACAGGTCCGCGCGCTGCCACAGTAGAGTCCGTGCGCAGCACAGTAAAAACACGACACGTGTCGGATTCAGAGAGCGCCAAAAATGACATCTGCGAAGGCGCGCAGGAGGGTGCCCGCTAACTAGTGATTGAGCATCGCTTTGAAAGAAACGAAGGAACGAACTGTTTGTTCGCTCTAGCAAATCCTCCCCCCCTATAGCGACCCTTTCTTGTACCCCCACCCCAGCGGCCCATAAGTTTACTTGTTGGGATTTTCTAGTTATCCTCTTTTGTGAAAACAAAAAAAGAAAGTAGCAATTTAATAAAATTAGAAAACTATAAATATGTAGTCATGTATATAAAACATATCTACATAAAAGAAAATAACAAAAACAAAATACTATATAAATTATAGATTTTCCATGATAATAATCATCAATTTACCAAATGTATATAAAACACATAAATAATGGCCATAAAATTATAGATTTTCTATGATAAAAATTATCAAGTTCCCAAATATATAAAAATAGTGATTAATAAATTGCCATGATCCATGGCAAAAACTAAAAAAAAAATAACATAGCAATTGATGTGTTGCGAATCTTAGTACACGAGCATGGCAAAATTCGTGGATGCTTTTCTTTACAGTTGATGCTTTTCTTTCCATTTAGCAATCTTGATTACCTACTCAAATTAAGATATACGTCTGGTCCAACAAAGTCAAATCTCTAAACAAGATAGGCATGAAATTCAAGAGAGTTCTACAAATTCTAATTCAAGTTGTTAAAAAGAAATAAACATGAAAAACAAGAACTAAATGGTAACAGCTAAAGACAGAAAGTGAAAACTAAAAAAGATAGAAGTGAAACTATAAGCATTCTAGGAAAAAGTGGAGCGCGTTTGTCTCCGAAACAAGGCATGCTAGGGTTCAACTTGTTATAACCAGCAAACAAAACTGAACTAAATTAAACAAAACTAAAAACTAAACAACAAGGCACTCCAAGCAAAGCATATAACATGTGAATCAATAATAATATAGAGCTAGGAAGGCCGAATTGATAATTGTTTAGGAAGAATATGATGCACGCGGCATCCCCAAGCTTAGACGCTTGAGTCTCGTTGAATATTTGTTGGAAGTGCCGGGGGCATCCCCAAGTTTAAGCTTCTCGCACTCCTGGATCTTCTTACATCATCTCCCTTCGTAACGCTTGAAAATTTCTTCACATGAAACTTCTCATAAACTGATTAGAGCGGTTAGTGCCAATAAATAATAAAGTTTCACTTGGGTACTGTTAAAACACATTAGAACACTCAAATGAAACATTAGATATTGTTCCCAAACTTTGTTTAAGGTTTTTGCCCCAGAAAACCATGAACAAAGTGCACAAAAGAAGAAAAATGCAATTACAAGGCAGAAATCTTGGAAAACAGATCAATCTGCCAAACTCAAATTATTGGAGCCACTTATTTAGCTCAAATAAAAAACTCAAAACTAATGCAATTTGTACAATTATATAGAGCATGCTTGGCAAACAATTCAGGTCAGAAAGATTATCTGATGAGTCCTAAATATTTTTGCAATGAAGCAAAAAAAATCTGTTGTCTGGCAGCATGTCACAACTTTTGTCTTCCCCATCATTAGAGGCTGATACTTGGCACACAACTTGAAAATAAAAATACAATGGTGTTTCTGCAGTAGTAACAAACACCAAGATGCACTAAAACAAAAAAATCAAACTAAAAGTAAAAATATTTTGGGTTGTCTCCCGATAAGCGCTTTATTAAATGCCTTTGAGCTAGGCACAAGGATTATAAATGATGCTCACAAGAGAATAATAGTTGAAGTAAAGGACAACATCAAGATGCAAATATGAAACACATTTAATTCTAACTCACTTCGTATGCATGGGAATATTGTGAGAAAATAAATCATGAAAGCACAAAGAAACAAGCATAGGGAGGTAAAACAAAAATAACTTCAAGACTTTCATCATAAAGAGAGGAGTTTTATTTCTACAACCATGTTTTCCTCTCTCAAAATAATTTTCAGTGGCATCATGAACAAAAACAATAATATAACTATCATGTAAAACATTCTATCACGATCTATATGCGTATAGATTTTATTATCCTCCAAGACAGTGTGGGATTTCTACCTAAAGTTGACACTCTTCCAAACCCACTTTTCACTTTTATAGCAAAAAAGTGACCACTCTCCAAACTTGTGGGACTTCTAATTAAAGTTGACACTCTTCCAAGCCCACTTTAAAGAATATTATAATTTATATCATCTACAACATTATCATATAAAGTTTCTAAGAAAAACTCCTGATTATCATGAATATCCATAGTAGGCAAAAATAGAGGGTTATCATAAGATTTATCAAAACAATAAGGATTATCATAAATACCAGTAGCAAAATCATCCTTATAAGTTTCATTCATAGGGGCATCATGTCCACAAGCATAGAAAGCATCAATTTCATCAAAGAGGGATATTTCAAAAGAATCCATAGGATCATCACAATCATCAATATAGTACCCACCCTCATTCGGTAAGCATGAAGGGCAATCATATAATGTAAGAGTCAAAGATTTACTCTCATTAGAAGGTATACATGCATGGGTAGCTACTCCATTCTTCCTTCTTTTTTTCGTCATTCTCCTCCTTTTCATCCAATGAGCTTTCAATTTCAACAATTTCTTCTTCCATAGAATCCTGCATAGCATTAGTCTCTTCCTTTGGAGGAGAGATTCTCTCAAGAATTCAGTAATATAGGAATTATCATCCTTGTAATTATCATAACTATATTTAAACATATCAAGACTCTCAGACTTGTAAGGAGCATCATCAATATTCTCAAGCAAAGAAGTAATTTCATAAGCACCTTTACAAGCAACAAATAATTGAATTCGTTCCACATCAGAGAAATCATAGTCGCATTTGACATAAGAAGCTATGGTTCCAATATCCCTACAGCCACATTGGAAAGGAAGGTGATTAAAAAACACACAACAACAAGATTCAACACAACAATAAGATATGTCATATATAGAGCACAAGTTTTGAGCATACTTATCCAATTTAGGTATAAGCTTCCATATTATTGAGACAAGTGGTATTCCTTATAATACTTTTGTTGATCTTCCGTGAACCCTCCTTGACAATAAGATCTAGTTCAAAAGGAGTTAATCATTGATAGAGAAAACTTCCCTCGGTGAGATAACAAGGTTTATGTCTCTAGTAGGATTCCAAACACAAAAGGAAGGTGGAAAACAACGGCGCAAGAAATTAGCATGCCTGAACTGCACACAAGACACAAATAAATTTGCTCTCAATAAGTACGGAGAGATTGTCAATCTCTCCGGCCTTGCTGTTTACAAAGGTTAAAACGCAAGAGATAATAAAAGTGCAACTGAAAGGAAAATTAAAGCAGTAAATAGTAGCGGTCTAAACTTATGATGAGAATATGGACCGGGGCGTCATGGCACTCACTCGTGATAACTCTGTCCCAAAAGACGGTAAAAAGCTATGTTGGGTGAATAAATTACAGTGGGAAACTGACAGAATTATAAACGCATCGCAATGCTAATTACGCTAGCAGAGAGTGCAAGATTCAATTGTATGTGCATTACACCAAGTCAAGTAGATCGTTATTCATCAACATCTACTTACTAATCATCCACCTTGAGATATCTATCTAGAATATCTCGCTAGTATTAAGTTGCAAGCGACACCTATATGTTACAAACTCAAAGAACGGGCAACTGCATTAACAATATGCGTAATGTAAGCAACCCTTATGACCCGCAGTCACAAGCACTGTTGTTTTACCCCTAATGGCAACAACACATTCCCTAGTCCTACGTTTCTGTCACTCAAGCCGGACATGAAGATGCATGAACCCATTATCTAGGATATTTCTCACTCTTGGAGTTACAACTTACTACTTGGCCAAAGCAACAACCTGTAATGGAGAACATGCATGACTAGTCAAGAACACGATACAAAAGAGATCAAAATATATTACTTCCATAATCTGAACATAATCTCATAATCCATCAAATCCCAACAAACACAACATAACAACATAGAAACTATAACATATATTCCTTAATCATGATAGGCAACTCACAAGGTCTAAACATTGAAGCTCAAGGTTGGAGAGAATACATCAACGAGCTTGCTGCCATGAAACATAGGTCCTATGAGAAACTACGTACTCATGAAGCATCTTGGAGGCAAGCATGGTGGTGGAGGAGCCACCGGAGATCAATTCTCCCTCCACCAGGGTGCCGGGACAGGAACTTCTGTTGATCCCGATCTTGGGATCGCGTTGGCGGCGGAGCAGCGGCATAGATGGTGAAAATGAGTCATCCTCAAGGGTTTTCAGAACGAGACATAAATATAGGCGCTTGGAAGGGCACCAGGGGGTGGCCCACCTGACCAGGTGGCCACGGGGAGCGGCCAGTCCCTAGTCCTGCTAGGTGGCCGCCCCCCCCCCTAGGGCTTCTAGAGTCTTCCGACGAATAAGAATTTCTGGAATTTTTTCATCAATATTAATTTTTCACCTTTTTCTGCAATGCATGGAAAAAAATAGACATAAACTAGCACTGGACTAGGTTAAAAGAATAGTCCCAAATATGTTGTAAATGATATGAAAAAGCATCAAAACATATAGCAAAGTCACCAAAACAAGCAAAAAATTATAGATACATTTGGAACGTATCAGGTTGTAAGAAGGGCAGACGGCTGCGAGTGAGTGAGGAAATGGGGGATAGGGTAGGGCCGCGTGGGGGATAACCCCCCTTTTCCGTCAGCCAACGGACGCCAACATTTGCCGTTAGGCTTTGCCGTCGGCTGGTTAACGACAAAGACGAGGGCCGTTATATATCCTCCGTTTGTTCGTGGGAAAATCATCGCCGTCATGTCCCCTTTGTTGTCCGCTTTCTATCTATATGCCGCTAGCCAACCTACGGCTTTGTTTAGGCTTACGACATAGTCCTCATTTTCCTACATTCGTCCCTTTGTTGTCTGCTTTAGCCCTGGTTGATGGCAAAACTTGGTTTGTCGTTCACCCCATCTATTTTCTGACGACAATTCTTCTGTTTCTTGTATTGTATGCAACCAACTAATGCTGCAAATAGTGCATCAAAAAGGGAAATTGAAAAGATTCTAAGGAGAAGAAGTGGGGGAGAACAGAGATCACCTGGTCATCCATGGAGGAAGATGGGACAGTGGTGGTGATGACGAAGGCTAAACCGGGACCGCCCAACGGTCCTAGTGTTTTCGGCTACGCGGCTAATACGTCTCAAACGTATCTATAATTTCTGCTTGTTCCATGCACTTTTATGTGATATTGCTACATGTTTTGCTACACTTTCATATAATTTTACACATATTTGGACTAACCTACTAACTCAGTGCACCCAGTGTCAGTTTCTGTCTGTTGATGTCTTTAAGTTGCAGGTATTTTACCCCAATTTTCACAGCCCCAAAAATTCCAGAAAAATCAGAATAAAAATTAGCAGAACGGAAGCTTCCGGAACCCCGAAGGAGGGTCAGGGGGGCCCCACTTGGCACCCAGGAGGCCAGGTGGCGTGACCACCCCCCCCCCTAGCCGCGCCACTAGGGCGCCTGGGAGCCCTGGACCACTCCTAGCTCCCCCCTTTGGCCTATATTACCTCTTCGTCCAGGAAACCCTCAAGGAGAACCCCGCATCGCTAAATACCTCTCTGTTCCGTCGTCGCCGCGCTTCCAAGATCGGAAGCACCAGAAGACCTCTTCCCGGCACCCTACCGGAGGGAGGATTGACCTTCGGGAGCTTCTCCGCCACCATGGACGCTTCCGGGATGTGCCGTGAGTAGTCCCCCTTGGACCATGGATCCATGACCAGTAGCTATGTGATGTCTTCTCTCTAATCTTGTTATTCAATGTTTAGTCCTTGTGAGGTGCCCTATATGATCAAGGCACCTATGTAATTTTCCTGCAGTCGATATGATGTGTTTGCTGGGATCCGATGGATTATGAGATTATGTTCAGATCGTGATGAGTTATATATTTGGTTTACCTTTTATATTTTGTTCTTGAGTAATTCTTCCATGTTCTCTGTTGCTTTTTATTCATTTGGCCAAATAGTAGATAGTAAATCCAAGAGGGAGCATTATGCATGATTGTGGGTTCATGCCCCCCGATGTCTAGCTTGAGTGACAAAAACATGAGACTAGCGAATGTGTTGTTGCCACCAGGGAGAAAACTTACCTTACGCATAGAATGTTAATGTAGTTGTTTCTTGCTTTGAGTTTACACTTTAGGTGGGGCTCGCAACTTAATACCAGCAAGATGTTCTGGATAGATATCTCATGGTGGATGATTAGTGAGTAGATGCAGATAGATTTCGGTCTACTTGTTTTGGCGTACTGCCCATACTTTTGAGTCTCTTACTTTCAAGTAGCATAATTAGCATTGCGGTGCGTTTATAATTCCGTCAATTGTCCAGCTATAATTTGTTCACCCATCTTAGCTGTTTTATCGTCTTTTGGGAGAGAGACATCACTAGTGAACATCATGGGACCCCGGTCCATATTTTCATCCACTATTTATACGTCCACTTTATTTACTGATTTTACTTTCCGTTGCGTTTGTTCCTTTGTAAACAACAAGTCCGGAGAGATTGACAACCTCTCTGAACTTGTTGGGTGCAAAGTTACTTGTTGTGTGTGTAGGTCCACGTCAACCTCATCTCTTTTAGGCAAGCTAATTTCTGGCTTCATTGACACCTACTTTGCAGCATTCGGAGTCCTACTGGTTTAATAAACTTCGTATCTTCACCGAGGAAAATTTACTGCTACGCTACATCTCAACCTTCCATTTGGGGTAGCCAACGAGGAGCACTACTTTTGCCATGGTTCCCATGGTCCAATAGGTTTTCACCCCCATGACAATTTTGTATTGTTTTTATTTTGTAGATAGTTCTTTTATACACATTTCAAACTCATAGCATTTTTATTTTTGAAATCATCCATGGAAAATTCTTATTTTTTCTTGGACATGGCGAATTATTATTTTTGTTGGACGTTGCCATTCTTATTTGTACGACATGGTAAATATTATTTGCAGGACATGACAATCCTTATTTTGTTGGACAAGGAAATTGTAATTTGTAGAGAATGATAATTATTTTAAAAGGAAAAAATTCTATAAATGTTGGACATTATTTTTTAGTAGAACATGACAATTTTGCACATGATGTAATAGGTTTCTCACCCATGACCGTTTTGCCACATTTTTAGATTATTTTATATAGGTTGCGATGGATTTTCGCACACGGTAATTCTTATTTTTGCACATGGAAAACTCATAGCATTTATTTTTCAAAATCATCCATGGCAAAAAGAATTGTGTGAGATGGCAATTTTTATTTTGTATATATCTTATGGGACATGGAAATTCTTAGTTGTAAGACATGACAATTTTTACATGTGTGATATAGCACTTCGTGGTTGCATTTTTGTTTTTACTTCCATGGAAATTTTATTCCTTTTTATCATGGCCAATCTAGTTTATTGATCATGGCTAATTCAGTTCTTTTCCCATGCATTTTGTGATCCGCTTTATCTTTTTTATTCATGGCATTTTGTTGCAATGGTTTGTATAGCTTTTCTGCAAACTTGATCAACCTTTTTGATTGTGCAACTCTCACGGACACACATGCACGGTGTTTTTGTAGTTTGGCACGGGTGCAACATTTTTATGATGAACACACATGCATTATGTGTTTTATCACAATTTTCATGGCAATATTGGGTTTTTTTGTCATGGCACAAACTATTTTTCGTGAAAACATATGTTAGCAAACTATAAATAGTTAAGTAACTTTTTATGAAATTTTATTTGGAATTTATAAAAATTACCTAATGGCTGTATTTTACTGTGAAAAAACTAGGCTTTAATTTTGTCACAAAAAAGCAAGAACTGAGTTTTCTAGTTAATTCGTCATTATTTGTTTTTTATGAAAAAAAACCCATAAAAGCGTTCGAGAGGTGGCTTCCCCCTATGAAACAAAAACTATCAGGAGATGATCCCTCACACCAAACGATTCGTTCAGTCTGGGAGCTCTGGCTCCTGGCAGTATGATACTATCGGCGCCCAAAATTTTAGGATCAACGCCTTAGAGATACTCTTACTTTCTTTTTTCTTCCCTTATTAATCTTTATCTTTATCTATTTATACCTAATAATAAAGGAAGGTATGTTTCTTTTTCTATTTTCGTCCGTCACACATAATTTACAGAAAAGTCCTTACTATTTTTGAAAATTAACCCGCACTGCAGTAATAAATAGAAAATAACGTTTCGCTCCTTTACTTGAGCCGGCCCAGCGCTGCAATATAAAACGCTTCGCTGCCACACTTGGGCCTTGGCCTTTTCTCCAACTACTCTGTCAATTTTGTAATCGCACGCACACGCAACATCATATCGTACAAAAAATACACTTCACACTTCAAAAAATAATTTACACTTAGAAAAAATATATTATTTAATAATAATTCACACTGTAAAAAGTTTATGTGTGAACAATTTAACATATTTAAGTGTGCCAACATTTTAATGCATTTTGAAAGTTTGAACTATTTAATAAATGTGTTAACACATTTATATATGATATTTTTAAATATTATTTTTAGTGCAAACATCTTATAAAAGTAATGAAAAAAGAATACAAAGAAATCAAAATGTTTCAAGGAGAGAAAATAGTTTTAAGTGCATGTATTTTTTATAATTTTACAAAATTTGACTACGAATAGTTGGATTTTTATACATTTTTATATATGAATTTTTTGAAAGTGTTATTTTTTGGTGCAAACATCTTATAAAAGTGATGCAAAAGAAGAAGAAAAAGAAATGAAAATGTTTCTAGGAGAGGAAATAGTTTGAGTGCGAGCATTTTTTAAAATTTTACAAATTTGAGTGCGAATAGTTGTATAAAAATTTGGCTACGATTTTTTTAAAATTGAACACATATAACATTTATTTTTATTTTTTAAAAAGGAAAGAAAACAAAACTAAAAAGGAAAAACAAATAAAATAGATCAGAGTGAGCGCGAGCTACTGCGCTAATGGGCCGACTCGATGTGTTCTAATATCCACCCAACCATTCCGATATGTTTTGAATTTATATCGGGATTCATTAGTTCACGATGCAAATAATAGGGATATTGAATTTGGGATTTAAATCACCGAACCCATAAAAAATGTATCACCCATAAAAAAATATAAATCATGTCGTGTGCATATTAAAAGGTTATTTTGACTATTAATTAGTTCCACCTTACTCCATAAGAAGAAATTTGTTCAATTTAAATATGCTTCTAAATTTCTTCAGTGTCGAAAAGTCATATGAGAAATTATAACAGAGAAATTAAAAAAACTAATGAAGTGTGACAAACAAGGAAGGAATGAATAAAAGAGGTTATCCAACTATGTTGCCAGCCGAGTTAAGTGTAATATCAGTTTCATGCATGCAAAAGGAGTCACAAAATGAATTAACTTCCAACACGATTTGATGAGCGATTTGTGAGATTGAATGTGGAGCAACTTAATTTAAGTGGCAAGACTGGGTATCCAGAACACATATGCGAAAATATGTATCTGACCCGGTTGAAATTAAAAATTCATTTCAACATTAAGAAAAATAACAGGGTTAATACCTGTAAGATGTACCACATGAAAAATTGATGGTCAACGGAGCCACCAATACTTACAGTTGCATCATCACTTTGTACCTGGATACATGGATACGATGTAGCTCTTCTCAACGTCGAACTAGCCGATCGATGAGGCTACCAATAACGATAATTGCATCATCTCATAGGATAGGTTCGACACATCCTAACATGATAGACTAGGAAGTATAATTGAGGAGGAGTGGGCGATGGTAAACAATACATTAGTTGGATTGCGGCTGGATTGACCATCATGCATCTCATTTGACGGGGCCCAACGCATCCAATACTATCGATATCAAACTGACATTATGTTTTCCCGTTGCAACACACAGACACTTTTCCTATCTTTACCTAATAATAAAGGAGGTGACTTTCTTAGTCCGTTTTAGCACTTTTATAAAAAGATCCCTAATATTTAGTGTAATAAACCCGCAATAGAATTAATATTAAGTGCAGAAAAACGGTTTGCTTGTTCGCCCGACGCTCGAAAAAGTGAGGAAGGCTAGAATCGTAGGCCTGGGCCTGGTTATATAGCCCGGTAAAATGGACAAGTGTCGCTGATAAAAAAAAGCCAAAACGACCAGGAAAGTAATATACCCATGGTTAAGCCTAGCAAATAGGGATTCAAATAGTACCACCTCGCTATTTTACGTCCAGTTTTATCTATTTAAATACATCTCCAAATTATTTTAGTATCAAGCAACTCAATCAAAGGAATCAGAGTATGAGCAGGCTTGGAAGGCAAAGTAATAAAAGGAAGCTATCCGTTCCTTGGGAAGGAAAGATAATTAAAAGAAGTTGTTCCTTCGGAAGGAAAGGAATTAAAGAAAAAAGCTGGGCGTGCTTTACAGAAGGTAAGGAATTTAAACAGAGCTGATCTGTCAGCTCAAAAATAAGGAAGGATTGCACTTCGATCAAGTCTGGCCACACAACGTATGTGATTGATCCAGTTGGAAGGGACTTGCCACGATTTTTTATCATTCGACTTGAATATTTATAATTACCCTCCTTCATAAATATAAGATATTTTAAGTATTTCAATAATTAAAATAAGTCAACAAACACATAAAAATGTGTCTATATATATTCGCTTAAATAATTAAAAAATAATATTGCCATAATTTTTTATAATTCGACTTGAATATTTATAAATATTACCCTCCTTAATGAATAAGATATTTTTAATATAGACTAATATGAATTAATATAAGTCAACAAACACATTAAATGCGTCTATAGACATTCGATTATAGAATTAAAAATTATATAATTATGAATGAAGGAAGTATATTTGTATATTTATAAAATGAAAACCGGCTACGGTGTTTAATGTGCACGAATATCTTAAATGTACATATTTTACATAATAATCATTGGACCAAAAATACCAAATGGCTCACGAAAACGTAAACACCCACTATCTAGAAAAAGCAAAAAAAATGCAACTAATTTTTATAAAAACTGAATTTTTTTTTGGAATGAAATATGCTCCTGCATGTAACATCCTTGCAAAATTTCTGGATGTTTGGACATTCGAGTCGTTCATGCCAAGAAAAACAAATTTTCTGATGAATAGTGCAATTTTCAAAAGGTTTTCACAGTCCCAAATAGTGTCATTTTTGCCGAGGACTATTTGAATGTTCAAACTCCACGAAATTTGGCATGGACTTTGCGCACATGACCATCTTGCATCATACAAAAAAAATCCGATTTTGTTTGTTTTGTTTGCTATTTGAAGTGATATTATTACTAATGGGAGCAAATGCACCTATGACCAAAAAAGCCGTGTCCCCCGTTGCAATGTAAGCTTTCATGTTGAGACATGTGCATGACGCTTCCTCTCTTCATGGAACAAGTACTCACTCAAAAGCGACGGACCATATGAGGAACGGTGTATGGACTAAGCAAGGGTGTGTAGGTGTGCAGAGGAACTCACGAAGCATGGCCTTCACGTTCAACTTGAGATATTACTTCAAAGATTTCCTTGCAATGGCGCAGTTTAACGATAGGTGTGCCAAGAGATGGTTGGTTTTATCGCGTTCAGATTGATTATGTCTAGACGTGTTGTAATCATTTGGACACTACGTCCATCATCGGTGAGATTGGAATGAAGGTATAACTTGTGTGTTGTTGAGTTAAAATAGACTTGTGGCTGACGCGGACTGGGAAGGGAGTCTTTGAACCATGCATATTTGAGTATGTGATCTTTTTTTCTTCCGTTGCAACGCACGAGCATTTGTGCTAGAATTGGTAGCGTGTCTAAGGGCGTTCCTCATTACCTTTCACCGGCCAGAGTCCCTCTCATCGAATTTCATGTACTTGATTATAGGATCATTTTGCTCTCCCGTTGCAACGCACGGGCATTTTTCCTAGTTTAATAATAAAAGAAAGTCGTCCGTCATAAATTGGTGAAAGTCTGTGTGCCACCGCCAAGTATAAAAAAACGTTTCGTTGCGAATTATCTGCGCTGGGCCGGCACACGCAGCCAGCTCCTGCGCGATCCAACTCCAGCGCCCGTGGTCCAGCGCAAACCCTCGCCCCTGTGCGCCGCGCAGCTATCCAGCGCCCACCGCATTTTGGGCCGAACCCAACTAGCTATCCAGTGCGGCCCAACTCCTTTTTGTCTGTTTGATGTTGGGCTAGGCCCAGTTGATGCAGAACTGCTATAGAGCGCCATGTGCACTGTTTGTTTATCTAGCGCTCCTCTGTTTGGGCCCGTTTGTATCTGTTTTGGCCCAGAAAAGGTTGCGTTTTGGCGATGCTAATATCTTTTTAACAGTAGCTCGGATCGCGACGCATTCTACATGTCTGCTCATTGAATCCATGACGCCCCTCGTGTGGAAACAAGTCTAGAGATTTATGAAAAATAATCTCACCTCAATAATTTAGATTGATTTTCACCAGTTTATATACGTTTGATGTTTATCTAAAATATCAATAAAACGCCTAAGAAAGGGACACCCAAAATGATCGATTAAATTAAAAAAAAAGCCACATGGCGGGCAGACGTGAACTTGTACCGCGTGACCCTTTAAAACAAGAATTACAAGCTGTCTTGAGAGTATTGAATGAAAAATTAATTTAGACGGTTCAAAGAAATCATGGGCTATCTTAAGGGGTTGTATTAAAGGAAGAATGGACTCGTGAATCATGGAATCCGTGCTTGCATGCATATGGTGACTTTGAAAAGATAATTAAGGCTTCAAGATGGGGGAGAGAGAAGACACTAAACACTACAGGTGTGTGAGATTACAACCCTGTAGAAAAAGTGTATACGTAATTAAGACTCCCGTCGATATTGTGCATGCCATGAGTTTGAAAGTCATATGATGTGCGTGGTATATATTTTTTCTTACCTATAAGAACAAATTTTCATTTTTCTTTCTTTCCCCGGCACTCGGACTCCATCTACATCGTTTCATGTTTGGTCGATTTTTGCTGACCGTTTTCTTTAAACTATTTCAATGGTCACATGTTTTATTATTTTACCATAGCTTTTACAGTAGGATAGTCGAATCCTTACATACTCTATTATCTCTACAATATGTAGTTGTGAGGCATGAATAAATATAATGAAAGCTTAGATGGTTAGGTTCCATATAGTGGAACCATCTCATCAGAGTTTAAATCCTTGTGTATGCATATTTTTTGAATTTATTTTAAGATATTCTGCGATGCTAGTTTAATGGAAGGAGACGATTCTTTGGTGACTAAGAGGTGTCAGTGGTGACTTATTCATCAATCTTAAGATGATGTACCGGCTCGGTATCTCGAAGAAGCTCACAAGTATAGTGTGTGCATGCGTTCATAGGATGAGTATATGTATGTATTATGTTCAAAAAATAATAATAAGACATGGATTTACATTTTTCTTACTTCCTCTCTTATTAGCTTGGACGGTCTTCGTATTTCTGATCCATATGTTGCGTCAGATAGAAAAATGGGATTTATTGTACTTACGATGTAACACGAGCATAAATATTTTATATTAAATCATCATGAATTATCTACCATTTTATTGTTATAGGTCATCTAAGAATATGTAGGCTCCATCTTAAATTTCTTTCTTTCCCCGACACTTTCACCCTATTTATATCTTTTCATGTTTTGTCAACTTTTCTAACTATATATCTTCAAAATTTCTTCAACTGTCCTATGTCTTACTATTTTATCACATTCTATTAGGATAGTTGAATTCCTTACATATTTTAATATCTATGCAAAACATGTAGCCATATGGATGCACCAGGTGTAGGGAGTATCTCGCATAGTACGACACTTTTGTCCATGTCAACGAGATTAATTTGTAAAGTTGTAACCATTCTGTCCCTAACGCGGTTCAATGATAGAGTGTCGTGCAGTGGTTGAGCTCATTGCTTTGAGATTGACCACGTTAACTGTGTTGTGTGTTTCCGGTTAAGTGTATACCTTAATCATTGTTGACAGAGATAAGAATGACAATAAGCGACAACACGAATGGAATATTATGTTGAAAAAAAGGATGTTGATATATTGGAGCAAACGTCTTTGAACCATATTCATTGAGTTCGGGTGTGTGATTTATCCCGTTGCAATGCACGGGTATTTGTGCTAGTCAATGGTAACAAAAATAGCATGTTCCAATCTATCTTACCCGCGTTATCCCACGGATTGCGACCGTGGCCACAACCTATGAATTATGAGCCGCTCATGGTGCAACGTGACAAGTTTAACTGCATTGTGGTTATTTCTGACAAATATTTTGAAGCTCTTTTCAGCCAGGAATTAAAAGATCTAGACAGTGCATATATAAATTATAGATGATTGATTTAATACCCTAAATTGTGTCTCTCGGCAGGTTTACCCCTACTTTTGTAAACATTTACAAATGTTTTGAGTTTTTGCAGAGTTTCATCATGGAATAACATTCATGAAAGTCGTGACAAAAAACACAAATTCAATGCTTCAAAATTATTTGCTTTGAAGTGTTGAATTTCTCTTTTTACCACCATTTTCATGAATGTTATTTCATGATGAAACTTTGCAAGACTCAAAACATTTGTCAAGGGTTATACAAAACATTTAATATTTTTTGAATTTTTTAAAGCTTTTTCAATTTGTACTAAGATTACATGAGCTAAAATTGAGATGAAGACTTTCCAACCATTTTTTTTTCATGAATGCAAATGACATACGCATATAGGTGATATTTTTTAAACATTTTGAATTCATATTTACTTTTTTTATTTAGTTTAAGTTACGATCAAAAGGTTAAAGCACAAAAACATAAAACCATCAAAGTGAGTTGGGCAGGACCGAATGTTTTTCAAAACTAGATTAAACCTGCCAGAGACACAACTAAGGGCATAAAACCAATGATTTCAGTATAAATTAAGACTTCTTATCCAAATGCCTATGGAGATTCAAAAATTTATAAGCCCGCCCGGCACGGCGTAAATCCGCTGCGAAGTTGGAACTCGTGGACGGTGGATATGCATCCAAGCCAAGAACACGTGCGCCATAGGATTGATGAATCCACGCGGCATACACGCAACCACGGAAATCCTCGTTTCTCTCCGGCCTCTCCTCCAACCTCGCGCCGCCGAACCAGCGCAGCCCTCCACCGCGGAACCTCGCCACCGGCCGTCCATCCCACCTTCCATCTCCGGGGAACACGCTCCCACGCATGCGTACCATTCCTATATATCGCCACGGCGCGATCGGCGTTGGCACCACACATTGCCGGACGGACGACCATGGACCACCGCGGGCCGATGCTGCCCGACGGCCGCCGGCTGGCGGCCGCGCTGCTGCTCCTCCTGGCGACCTGCCTCTCGCCGGCGCGGGCCGTGACCAGCGCCGAGGCCTCGTACATCGCGCACCGCCAGCTGGTTGCCATGAGCGAGGCCGGCGTGGGCGAGGACGGCGACATCCCGACGGACTTGGAGTTGGAGGCCAACGCCAATGTCAGCGGCCTGACCTTCCCCAACCCTCGCCTCCGCCGCGCCTACATCGCGCTCCAGGCATGGCACCACGCCTTCTACTCCGACCCCAAGGGCTTCACCAACAACTGGGTGGGCGCCGACGTCTGCTCCTACAACGGCGTCATATGCACGCAGGCCCTCGACGACGCCAAGGCCACCGTCGTCGCCGGGATCGACCTCAACGGCTACGACATCGCCGGCTACCTTCCCCCGGAACTCGGCCTCCTCACCGACCTCGCCTTCTTCCACATCAACACCAACCGCTTCTGCGGCATCATCCCCAAGACCATGTCCCGCCTCACCATCCTCTACGAGTTCGACGTCAGCAACAACCGCTTCGTCGGCCCCTTCCCCTACGTCGTCCTCGAGATGGTCTCCCTCAAGTTCCTCGACATCCGGTTCAACGAGTTCGAGGGAGACCTCCCGCCGGCGCTCTTCGACAAGGACTTCGACGCCATCTTCGTCAACTCCAACCGCTTCGTCGGCCCCATCCCGGACACCATCGGCAACTCCACCGCCTCCGTCGTCGTCTTCGCCAACAACAAGTTCGTCGGATGCATCCCCAAGACCATCGGCCGCATGGCCAAGACCCTCGACGAGATCATCTTCCTCAACAACACCCTCGACGGCTGCCTCCCGCTCGAGATCGGCCTCCTCAAGAACACCACCGTCGTCGACGTCAGCGGAAACGCCCTCGTCGGATCCATTCCCAAGGAGCTCTCCGGCTGCAGCAAGCTCGAGCAGCTCGACGTGTCCAGGAACGTCTTCACCGGCGTCGTCCACGAGGCCATCTGCGAGCTCCCCATGCTCGTCAACTTCAGCTTTGCCTACAACTTCTTCGACTCCGAGTCCGCGCCGTGCATGCCGTCCGAAAAATCCGAGGTCAACCTCGACGACGCAAACAACTGCCTCGGCTCGCTCCGGCCGGCGCAGAAGACCAACCTCCAGTGTGCGCCGGTGCTCGCCCGCCCCGTCGACTGCAGCAAGCACGTGTGTGCCGGGTACCCGACCCCCGGGAAGTCCAGGGCACCAGAACCAGCTTTGCCACCTATTATTGGGCCGCTATTGCCACCGCATCCGGCACCAACACCGGCACCAGCTCCTGCTTTGCCCCCGATTATTGGGCCGCTATTGCCATCGGCGCCGCCACCAAAGGAAGAGTACGCTGCTGCTCCACCACCTCCTGAATCTGGCTGGCTCCCGTTGACCCCTGAGCGCGAGAGGGCGCCGCCGCCAGAAGAATATCCGCCTCTCGTAAAGGTGCTTCCACCACCAGCGCCAGTTAAGGTGCTTCCACCACCCGCACCAAAGAAGGTTCTTCCACCACCAGCGCCGGTTAAGGTGCTTCCACCACCCGCACCAGAGAAGGTTCTTCCACCTCCGGCGCCGGTTAAGGTGCTTCCGCCTCCAGCACCAGAGAAGGTTCTTCCACCTCCGACGCCGGTTAAGGTGCTTCCGCCTCCAGCACCTGTCTACTCTCCTCCACCTCCCGTGAAATCTCCTCCCCCGCCGGCGCCAGTGAGCTCTCCACCACCTCCGGTGAAGTCTCCTCCCCCACCCGCACCAGTGAGCTCCCCACCTCCTCCAGTGAAATCTCCTCCACCTCCCGCACCGGTGAAATCTCCACCACCTCCCGTCAAGTCTCCTCCCCCACCAGCGCCAGTGAGCTCTCCGCCTCCTCCGGTGAAATCCCCACCCCCACCTGCACCCGTTTACTCCCCACCTCCACCGGTGAAATCTCCCCCACCACCTGCGCCGGTGAGCTCTCCATCCCCACCGAAGAAGTCTCTACCACCACCCGCTCCAGAGATCATATACACTCCTCCCGTGAAGTCTTCCCCTCCACCGGCGCCAGTGAGCTCTCCACCACCCGCGCCAAAGAAGCCTGAAACACCAGTGATCCCACCTCAAGAGAAGACTCCACCAACACCCACTCCCAGGAGCTTGCCACCACCCGCAGAAAAGTCAATACCACCACCAACTCCGGTGAAGTTGTCTCCACCTCCGGCAGAGAAGTATGAACCACCAGCAACTCCTGTTGTATCACTTCCACCACCGGTGAAGTCGTCTCCACCTCCGGAAAAGAAGTATGAACCGCCAGCAACTCCTGTTGTATCACTTCCACCACCGGTGAAGTCGTCTCCACCTCCGGCAAAGAAGTATGAACCGCCAGCAACTCCTGCTGTATCACTTCCACCACCAGTGAAGTCGTCTCCACCAAAAGAACCTACGCCTGAGAAGTCATTACCGCCACCTACGCCAGTTAACTTACCACCACCGGCAAAGTCTCCACCGCCACCGGCTCCAGTGAGCTCACCACCACCACCGGCTCCAGTGAGCTCACCACCACCACCGGTGAAGTCCCCACCACCACCAGCACCGGTAAAGCCTCCACCGGTTCCAGTGAGCTCACCACCTCCTCCGGTGAAATCTCCACCACCACCCGCTCCAGTGAGCTCACCACCTCCTCCGGTGAAATCTCCACCACCACCCGCTCCAGTGAGCTCACCACCTCCTCCGGTGAAATCTCCACCACCACCCGCTCCAGTTAGCTCACCACCACCTCCAGTCAAGTCACCTCCACCGCCAGCACCAGTAAGTTCACCACCACCAGCACCGGTGAAGCCTCCACCCGCTCCAGTGAGCTCGCCACCTCCTCCAATGAAATCTCCACCACCACCCGCTCCAGTTAGCTCCCCGCCTCCTCCAGTTAAGTCTCCTCCACCGCCGGCACCAGTTAGCTCACCACCACCGGCTCCAGTAGTGTCATTGCCTCCTCCAGAAAAATCAACTCCACCACCGGAGAAAGAAGAGCCACTGCCACCACCGGCACAATCACTTCCTCCACCGGTGTTCGACAACTTCATCATGCCGCCGATCGTGTCGGCGAAGTACGCGTCGCCGCCACCTCCCCAATTCCAAGGATATTAAGCATGGCATCAATGAACATCAACGAAGATCGGCCAATTATGGTTCAAGACAACATCGCACACATGTAACTCATTACTTTGGATCCTAGGTGCATGCATTCATGTTTATGTGACATATTCATTCTAATTGTTTGGGTGCAAACTAACTACACGAGGCAGCAAAGTGTATGAAATCGGAAATAGATGTGATCCATGATGCCTTTTTGTTTTTGGAAATGGGCTATTTTATTAAAGTATATATCAAGCAAATTTTTTAGTTGAGAAATGTGATGCATGATGCCTTGTGTTAACCTTTTCCCTCTAGGAAAAATGTATTTCTTCTTTTCTGGTTGAATGAATGTATGAGATAGAAGGAAAAATATCAGCAATATATATTCAAATGGTGTTTTGGTGTTCTTATAGTTTTTTCCATGTCTTGGAATCTAGGAAATTATAATGCATATATGATTGTGGCACCGTATTTTAGTTCTTTTTGCAGCACATGCATGTGGGCTAACTTCTGAACTATAATTTAGAATTAATACTAGTTGTGTTTAAATGTATTATTTTGGAATGCTTCAGTTAATTTGTTTAACTATTAACAAAATAACGCACACAAAATCTATATGACATGATGTTGATTCACATCAGCAACAGGACCGTCAATTTCGTAATTTGTATTGCAATGGTACAACTATAGATAACTAGGATCGATATGTCTAATATGTACTTCTGTTTGATGGAACTAGCATAGTCGCCCTCGCCAATATGAGGGAATCATCTTCAATGTATTGAAAATATACGAGAATTATATTAGTGGCATTGTACAATTTTTTATTATGCGATTAGAAATTATAATGTTACATAGTTATCCTATATGTTGCACCAAATAAAATGTTGCATATGTGAACTTTAAAGATATTTCATTATGTTAACTTTTGCGGTGATTTTTTTTCGAAAAGGGAAATATATTAGTATCGCGAGGATACCAATTACACCCAGCCTCTGCACCAACAAGAAATCTGAAGACATCTAGAATGCAAAGAGCCAAGAACAAAATAAAAATAAAATAAATTAAAGGTCCTCTCGCGGTGTACAACCACTCGCAACAGAAGCACTCTCACCACCACCGAATACAACACATGTAGTATATACTAGGCTCTCCAAAAGCAACGCCTCCAAGAACAAAATAATGCACAAACATTGTCGTTGCCCGATCGAAAATCTTGGGTTTTCACCCCGGAGAAAACGAAGTTTTCAAAACAATGCCTTCAGGAAGGCCATATTGACAGTTATAAGCAATGAAGGCCAGACCTTGGGTTTTCATCCCGAAAATCATGGCTCGGTACTCAAGGAGCACCACCAAGGCTGCTGCTGCAAGTTACCGAACACCCGACACGCGGGCTTCTTCGCATCCAGGCTCTCGCCGCCGCCGTTACCTTGTGGTCTTCCAATCGATCTCGTCCTGACATTCATCGCCTCTGTCAACACCATGGAAATCGCGATTCGACATGTATGGTAGTGTCACATGGAAACAGAGCTTCACAACACGCCACCTTGAAGCCGCATCGTTTGTTGTTTGTGGATGCGTCTGACTTGATCCTCTCCAACCGAGGGTTTCAAAGCACTTTTGGCAATCCTTGAAAACCATAGGTGGAGAAATTCGGAACTCGTCGACGATCCAATCGAATGCAACCGACAGAAGAAAAACGGAGAGCCAGGAGGAAGAGAACCGCTAGGGCCGACCTCCTTTATTGTGTGGAGGAGGAGAGCCAAAGGTGCTTCATCGCCGCCAAATCCGCCCGAGCCACCGCGCCACGGCCCAGTCCATCGTCACACCGCCATAAGAAGGCACATCGCCGTCCAAGACAACGTCACCGTGCAGCTGGACCCGCGCACGACGGCGCCCCCACTCGAACCGACCACCCCGCGCGCCAGCCTCGCCCGAGAGGAAGCCCCCGCTGCCATCCACCGTGAGGGGCTTTGCCCCCGCGGCACCGGCCGGTGGTGCCTGTGGGAAGGGACTGGAGGGAGGCAAGAGGCCGGGGACGCCGCGATGGCGACGCCGCGGGGAAATATCTTTTCATTCCGTGAATATTACCAGTAATCTATCCTAACTAACTAAACATGTCACCCACCAACACGGGCGCCGGCTGCGACACGTGCCTTCTCCTCAACATGGGCAACATCCACCTGGCGTTGGATGACCTAGATGTGCGCTAGTGTGAGTTGCTTCCACTGGTTGTCTTGTTCCAAGATAACGTGGTGTGCAGAAGCCTCGTATTTTTTTTGAACGGTCACCGGGGGGGGGGGGGGGGGGGAAGAGAGTCCCCACCTAAATATATTGCTCAAAGTGATTCAGTTTATAAGGAAAACCGGATCGAAAACCTTAACAAGTTGACCCCGTTTATAAGGGAAACTGGGCCGGAAAACCATAGAAGAGGAAAGGTTACATGGGGTGATAACAAATGAACGCCCCGAGAAAGGCATTACCTAGCTAGCAAAATCGAGAGACCATCAACATGAGAGCCGAGAGAAAATGGTGTGTCATCGAGGGATCCAATACTAACACTAAACAACTATCCTAACGCAGTACACCGGCGTGCGTACCGACCCCTTGGCACACAGGAGCCGCACCAATCAACGAGTGACCCATCACGAACCTTGACTGGAGCCTCCGCCACAGCGAGCCGACACGATTATCAAGGCAAGGAGGCATCATTGTGTCGTAGTTGATCAAAGAAGAACCGAGATAGCACGGAGAGCACGAAGCTCGCCATAACCAATGACAACCATGAGAGGGTCCCGAGGTAGCAAGCAGAGGATGACCAAACACCAAGGGCAGCGGAGGATGAATGGAGGCAAAGAGCTCCCTAGTGACGCCTTCAAGAAGGAGAACGACATCCGAGGACGACGTCGTCGCAAAGCTTTCGCCAATAGCATAACCGGTTAAATTCGCAGAGGGCAAAGCCGAGAGCTGTGAATCCGGACCGAACGACAAGAGTAGCACATGAGCCACGCCCCCAAGAGGGTAAGCGACGCCGGAGTAGCGCCGCCGTGGTCAGCTGACACAAGTCAGCGGGGATTTCTCCCGTAGCACATCCGTCAAACGTGAGCCACCATTCAAAATATATGAGGAGGTGATACAGGACAGTACCGAGACCGACAAAGAATGAAGGCGGAGGTGGGTGCGGCAAATCCGGGGTCCGAATCTGAAGCATGTGGATCGAGGGTGGCCAGGACGAGGAGCTGAAGCAAACCGAGTTGCCTCGGGCGCGCAGGGGTCGGGGACGAGGTGGAAGCGCGGAGGGGGCGAGGTGGAGCAGAGGAGCAACGGTCGTCGACGTGGAGGGTGGTGACGAGGAGGAGCCTCGCCGGATCTGATGAGCAGGCGGACGGGGGACGGGGAAGCGGTGGTGACCGGTGCGGATGAAGATGGTGAGGAGCAGCAGAGGGGGCGGCGAGCCAAGGGGGTGCCGGATCCACAGCCGTCACCGCCGGATCCGTCGCCGGTCTTGCTGGATTCGAAGACGAGGAGGACGAGATGCGGCCGCCGAAATGAATCTTTTTTTATGCAAAGTAAAATATTTTTATGATCGATTTATATTTATAATATCTATAAAGTTCATCCCTAGTACATTCATTTAACATTTGCAAGCTGAATATGCAGGGTGTCCATGTCATTGCATCTGCGCCCCCCCCCCCCCCCCCCCGATCTCCCCTATTTTCGCCGGTTTTACTCCTCCCGAAGTGGGATTAGGAACGTCCGCTGGCCTCACATCTCCCGCTTGCTCGAATTTAATGGCTTCCAACATCTAGTATTTGAACCCCTGATTTCCTCTTCTCCAATAACCTGCTTGCCGTTTTTCTTTGCTCGCGCCTACCAGTCCGCCGGTCCACCCATTTTGTTCCTTATCTAACAGCGTCAAAAATCTGTCCGTAGCTTCTCTGCCCGGCAAGAAATTTCACATCTTTTTTGGAGCACAGTCAAATTTCACATATAATCCGTCCTCCGCCAATATCGCAGCCGAACACCCAACTTGCATGGAGGTCGACCACTCGGTTGACAGAAGAGGTGAGGCTCAATCTTTTCCGTAGGAGCAGTAGGTTGGGATCGACGCTCATCGGCTGCTGGAGGTTGCTGCAGTCTTCGTGTATCAATTCCCGCAGGGCTTATCCAGTGCTCCAGCTCCATTATCGTCATCCTATTCAAGGTGTGTGTGCTTCACATCATGCAGGGTTACTTCTTGGCTACCTTGGGCTCAAGCTGCCGTGTTCTTACTGAAGATTACTTATCACACACGCCCCAATATAAATCTATATGCAAATTTATGTTTCTGAGTAACTTTTATTAGAGGATATACACATGGCTCGCTTCAGATTGTGGGAAGATTATTAGTTAATCACTATATGTGTTTCTAAGCGTTTCTAGAAAGATTACTGTTCAGTTTTTTACCATATGCAAACTTATGTTTCAGTTTTTGAGTGTGGGAAGATTACTATTCAGTTTCTTAATTTATGTTTCAGATTGGAACCTACTTCTAACTATATTTTCTTACTGAAGATTACTTCCCAAATTGCTATTTACTACTTAGGACTACATGGAATAGCTTCATAGTTTTTGATGATCTGAAACATGAGGTGTTCTATTCTATGAGCTTATTAACCTTTGTTTCTAATACCAGCTCTCTGTTAGAAAAGAAGGTTTTCTGCTTCAGTCATTTTTGTTTGTTCCAGCAAAGAGAAGAACGTTTTCTGCTTCAATTCATTTTGTTTGTCTCCCCTGATTAAACAATTACCATGGTCACCTGGCTTCAATTGTTATTCCCTCTAGACTGTTTTCCAAATATTGCAATTTTTATATATTGAAAATTATATCAGCATGGATATGGGGGAAAGTTCTTCACGTATTACACCCCATCATGAAGCCCACGGGGGAGAAGTGGTAGTCGACGACGTCAATCGTCACCTGTGACACTGCCTCAAAGAGATACTCGTGGAGGTTACTTCACAAATTGAACTTCATATATCTGATACATAAAAATCAGATAACCATATACTGTATCCCAGCCTATTCTCCTATTTTTCTTGATGTAGATCAAGAGCTGCCATCTTCCACAGGACAACATTCAGAACATGCCCCAGTAGAGCAGTCATGCACAACCATCTACTTCACATAATATATATAATCGCATCAAATCCATCCATCGAACAAAATATAGATGGACAATTCTCCGCATCTCATATATACGCACCAAATCGAACCCAACATCATCAGCGTAAGATTTAGTTTCTTCCTCCTTATGTATTACAATCAGGGAAGACATCTTCACATGACCTCAAGGCACCAACTTCTTCATCTACTCCTTCCAAGAACAATCAGGATGAATAAAGGTCATTATGATGACAAGCAAAAGGGGTAGTTGTTTTTAGAGATCCTCGAACATCTCCTGATAAATAAATGCCTCGCAACGATGGATGTATCAAATTTACTATCTTCTTTTGTCAAAGTTTTATGTTCTCCTTCTACCATATGAAGAATATTCTCTTCTTTGTTCCTAATGTGAAAGAACAATAGTTTTCTTATGTTCTTATTTAACTGTAAACATAAGAAAAAAGGTATGGGACAAAAAAATATGATGTAATGAACAAAAAACGAAGTTGGGTAAGGAATAACTATTATTTACCCTGGGTGATGAATAGTCTAACTATATCTAGAATAGATAG
Source organism: Bromus sterilis (assembly GCA_950022295.1). Lineage (NCBI taxonomy): Eukaryota > Viridiplantae > Streptophyta > Magnoliopsida > Poales > Poaceae > Bromus > Bromus sterilis. The sequence continues at coordinate 296,272,618 of OX465601.1, read as the reverse complement.
AGATAGAGATGGAGATAGAGATGTAGATTGACAATAAACGCCCGCGGGATGGAATCCATCTTTGTGAGCGTCTTTTACCTCTATATAAACTCTAGAAAATGAAGCTACCATAGAATAGAAGAGATCAATAGATCAGCCATGGCGTTTTGCACGAGGAACACAAGCGTTGCTTGCCTGGTGGCCGTCATGGTGGTGATGGCCACCGTGATGCTCTCCTGTGATGCTTTTGAAGAAAGATGTTAGTTGCATACATACATACATACATACATACATACATACATACATGATCGACCTTTTTTCTTCCATCTTATTTTGATGAGAAATTATTTTATCTATTTTATATTTGATCGACCAATCCTTAGGGCGATCCAAACAAGCTATTCCTTCTAGTAATCTACTGAGTTGATCGTCCATTGTATATATGTCCATACCTTGTGCTAACTTTTTTTCTCCTCGTGTAGATTACTGCATTTTGATTTCGGGTGGATGCTCAGACTCGAGATGCAAGGATGAATGTGCTAGATACCATTTCGCGAGACCCGTTTGCCGGGACGAGTTCCACTGCTGTTGTGATACTTGGGCAAAGCCCAGGGTTGACATCATGGGTCATGTTTGAAAACTCAACCTTGATATATTAATGATAGATAAACCATTGTCGGTTCTCAGGATATGTCTGACTGTTGCTAGCTAAGAGAAACATGTTTTCTAGATATTTTCTTCTTGGATTTCATCATATTGAACGAAACATTATCCCCAACAAATAAATTTAGAAAATTGAATGAGACAGTGTGAGTGTGTTTTTTTTATGGCACCCTCATTCCACTTCTTACGTTTAGGTACAGGGAATAAATTTAGAAAATTGAATGAGAAAATGGAACTTTGATTGCGCGAGTGCATATATAGTTCATACCGTCAGGCACATGCACTTTTTTGAAGTCTTATCTACGAGCGGATTAATTGAGAGGGTGGCCGTAACTGATTTAATGTCTACGTCCAACCCAATGGCCTTAGTGAGTACTCTCTCCGTACCATATTATATGTGGTTTTAGCTTTCTAAAACGGCATAGATTATGGTATAGAGGGACTACTAGTAAACTCACTAGTTACAGATACCCCATGTAAATGTTATTTTTACTCCTGTATATATTGTCGTCGTAGATCTGTTTTTTGAAATAATTTATCTTTTGAATCGTTCCTTCACATTGTGAATCTTTTTTATCGTTGCATTCCTCGTATCAAGATCTTTAAAACTAGATCTCATATAATTCGTATCAATAAAATTAATGGACAAATTATGTTGCTGAAAGCTACACTAAAGTGTGGGTGAAAATTACACTAATTTTGTGATTGAAACTGAATTAAATTACTGAATTCTTGTGTAGCAATAGATTTGCATGTCGTTGACTCACATTTTTTTTCCACGCAATCACAGACTTTGTTCACGAGCAGGCACCGTTTTTCTTCTCGCGCAGCCACAGTTTTGCTTCTTCCGTTGCCACATATTTAGTTCACCCGCACCCGCAATTTTTTCTTATCTCACAGCCTTAGTTTTGCTTTTTGCGCGGTTACAGTTTTTCTTCTCGCGCAACCACATATTTAGTTCACGAGCAGCCACAGTTTTATTCCTCGCGCAATCGTAGATTTAGTTCACACAAAGTCGTGGCAGGAGCGCCCAGAACGTGAAATGTGATGATACAATTTTTTTTAACATAAAAGGGTCATATAGACCCGGCCACTCATTTAGTATCAAATGTTATCATCAAAGAGAGACCATCTTATAGAGATGACCCGAGAAAGGTAAATACTACAGATAAAGCTCCACTTCTTTGCCTTGGACCTTACACAAGGATGAAGAATCGCAATCAGATCCATCTTCTTCACCTTGGACAAAATCGCCGCCAGCGCCGGGGACGAACCACTTGGTCCGACGAAATCCACCGTGGAGAAGATCTACCTCACACTGGAGGAAAAATAAGGGTGACATTCGGCCATAAGAAACCGAAACCAAGCCTGAGATTTCCGGCCGAGAACAACCGTACTGGGCTGCAGATCTTGCCCAAAAACCATGGTTGGATGGGGTAAACAACTCAGGCGCAACTGCGGAGGATACGCACTAGATTTAGTCACAAGCTGCATCGCCATCGGTCTCCCGCAGATACTCGCCATCTCCAAGATGGCATCGGGGAAGAGGGAGGACCGCAAGATCCAACAGAAGAGAAGAGTTGGAGTGACGGGCTTATTGAGAAGGGGGTTGACTAAGAGCTCCACAATAGCTAGCACCTCGCCACCGTTGTGAAGGAGCTTCCACCGAACCCAGACATGGCTCGAGAACGCCGGTGAGTCGCACCCCTATAGACACCTATGACACGACATAACAACAAACCTACACTAGTAGAAAAAAACTTATTCCCAACTTTAATTGATGGCACGTTAAATTCAATCCAGGCTGATACTATTTGCTTCAAATAGTGTTGGCGTCTCACTTTTTTGTATGGCAGCTAGAATAGGTTACTGCTGGCGTGCCATACAAAATACACGTCACTAGTATGTGGGGTTCAGCAATCTGGTCCGACGCAAGTTAGTGTTGGCGTGTACTTTTTTTGCCACGTCAATAATCTATAATACCTAAATAGTTCATCTCCACTAACTTATTTTTTTATATGCAATCTCTCCATATCATCAAATAGGTCCAGCATACAAAACTCATTTCAACTAACACTTTATACATATGCTCCCATTAAATCTGCATGCACATGCAACCTATAAATAATATATCTTAAAAAATGCACTTAACATCATGATTTAGAAGAGACTTTTTTATTAAAAAATAAATTATGAGTTAGCTGGCATTTTATTTTTATATGCGAAATTTTTTATGAATGCACATATGTAATTGCTATCATTGTTTTAAATTTAACCAAGGCTGATGTGCCATTGTCTTTACTCAACGTTGTTTTTTGTATCATGTCATCTCGTTGATATATTGCTACGGTAATAAATTAATAAAACAAAAATCATACTCATTTTTTCTTAGATTTATTTAAAAACACATAATTTAATCAAAGTGTTATTGTTTAAATGTGTAATTTAAAAAGTGCTCACATCATTAATATTCACGTACTCCAGTTCTTGCTGATTGTTTTGAGGGTACTGCAAGTTTGGGAAGTTGCTCTTTTATACACTGCCGGAGAGAGGCTAACTTGGTTGCACATACTTTTGCTATGATGTCTTATGATTTGACAGTTTTGTATGAATGGGATGGTGATCCATCCTTCTTTTCACCTAGCTGAACTTTTTAGAGATGTTACTATTAATTAATCATCAATAAAGTGTTATCCAAGTTCATAAAAAAACTATCACCCCCTTACAATTAAAACTAGCAGTTACTACAACATCCGCAATTGCCGCACTTTTCAGGAAACGTTCCTCAAATAAAAGGGTTCCTAATTAATGCGTTAATTCCAACATAGAATTAGGGGTGATAATTAATATTTACCATGAACGCACGCAGGCTGGATCCATCTTTGTGAGCGCCTTTTACCTCTATTTAAGCTCAAGCAAAATGGAGCTACCCCTAACACATCGCCAGAGGATAGAAGAGATCAATAATAGTTCAGCCATGGCGTTTTGCAAGAGGAACACAAGCTCTGCGTGCCTGGTGGCCGTTATGGTGGTGATAGCCACCGTGATCCTCTCCTGTGATGCTGCCGAAGAAAGAGGTTAACTGCATACATACATATGTGATCGACCTTTTTTTCATCCAACTTTTTTCAATGAGAAATCTTTTTATCTATCTAATATTTATTTGATCGATCAATCCTTATGTTAACTGAATATATTTTACGTTGCATAAAATTGTAAACGCAAAAACATAGTATAAAATATATGTAAAACCATAATTTTTATGGTCTTATAACTTAATTTTTTGTTTTCTTCTGCCAAAAGTTTTTTACTGAATCAATATGAACGTAACTATTTGTATACCAAAATAACTTATTTTACCCCCGGGTTATGAATAGCATCAGTATCACTATCAGGGGGAATAATAAGTTATTTTATATCTACAATTATTTTTACATTTTTTATTGAAAAATAATAAAATACAAATAGTTACATTTATATTGGTTAATAAAAGCTTTTTCCATAAAAATATATATATAAGTTGTAAGATCAAAAAAAATCCTCTGGGACGAAAAAATATGGCGTAATGAACTAAAAATTAACAGAGGTAAGGAATAACTATTTTTTGCCCTGGGTGACGAATAATCTAACTATATCTAGAATACATATAGATATAGATATAGATATAGATATAGAGATAGAGATAAAGATAGAGATAGAGATAGAGATAGATGTAGATTGACCATAAACGCACGAAGGCTGGATCCATTCTTGTGAGCGCCTTTTACCTCTATTTAAGGTCTAGCAAGATGGAGCTACCCCTAACACATCGCTAGAGGATAGATGAGATCAATAGATCAGCCATGGCATTTTGCAAAAGGAACACAAGCTGTGCGTGCCTGGTGTCCGTTATGGTGGTGATGGCCACCGTGATGCTCTCCTGTGATGCTGCCGAAGAAAGATGTTAGTTGCATACATACATACATATATACATACATACATACATACATACATATGCGATCGACCTTTTTTTCTTCCATCTTTTTTTGATGAGAAATCATTTTATCTATTTTACATTTGATTGATCAATCCTGAGGGCTTAATTCAAACAAGATATTTCTTCTACTAGTCTACGAGTTGATCCATTTTATAATGTCCATACCTTGTGCTAAATTTTCTTTTTCTTGTGTAGATTACTGCTTTCTGATTCCAGGTGGATGCTCAGACTTCAGATGCAAGCTTGGATGTGCTAAATACAGTTCAAGGTCCTTTTGCAAGACCGAGATCAACTGCTGTTGTGATACTTGGGCAAAGCCCAAGGTCGACATCACCGATCATATTTGATAACTGAACCTTGATTAATGATAGATAAACCATTGTCGGTTATCAGGATATGTTTGACTGTTGCTAGCTAACAGGAACATTTTTCTAGATATTTTCTCCTTTTTTCTTCGATTTTTGATATCGCGTGTGAAGACTACCCATAGTAAGTTTTCTTTAGTTAAATAATTGCGTGACCGGGTTCACAAATTGAGAAACGATGCTAATGATCCATTTAAAGTAATCACTACTCCACGCGTTCTAGCCCATGATACCACTAGGCCTCACCTTTGGCGCGCTATAGATGCATTCTATTTTAGGTGGAGGAGCCATTAAACGGATTTTTAAAAGGTTTTATAGAATGGTTCAAAGCAGTTTTCAAGTTTTTTAAGAATTCTCATTGTATTTCTTTGGATTTTATTATTTCTAATTTCTTATAAATACATGTGGAGAGAGGTTCAACCGCGGTTACTAAAGTTGAGACGAAAAATCACTTTGATCCAGATACATAGAAATACCCAAAACGTTGACATCAAAGTTGTATCAGTGAACGCCGCCAGTCACCGTCATACGCATTGGTCACGTATTTTTCCATTGTGACGCCAGCGTTTATTCCATGTATGCAAGTGAATACCCATGATTTAACAAAACCTTAATTTTCTTTGGTAGAACAGCAATTTTTTTACCAAAAACAATGAGGAGTTTTGGAAAAATAAATACCCACGTTCAAAATGAATACACGCCCCTTGAAACCTGGCGCCGCCATTGGATGTGGCATACTGTTTGATATATTGAAACTAAAGCTATTTTTAAAAATGTTACTAGCTTTATGAAAACTATTAGTGGCATTAGAAAAATGTTCACGTTATTAAACATAGATACAGGACAATTCACTTAAAAATAAAAAAAATGTGCAATTTATAAAAATTTCCATACATTTCAAAAACAATTCATATATTTTAAAAACTTTCATTTCTTTGAGAAAATGTATCTGCCATATTTAATGTAACAATATTCACTTAAAATATAATAGAAAAATTGTACCATTCAAAATAAATTGCATCACATTTGAAACATGGCAACTTTTTAAAAATATATTCATGATAGATATTAAAATAATATTTTAGAATGTTCGCGCAATATTTTTGTATGAACATATGAGAAATGTTCATCATATATATTAAATTTCTTATAATTATTAAAAAATGCAAAAACAAATTGTAAGAAGTGAGTATGTTGTATTTAAAAAATGCTCAATGTGTATCATAAATTAGCATATATAGAAATCTATTAAAAATTAAACATGTATTTATAAAAAAATAAGAAAAAAATTACTCAATAAAAATACATAAAAAATGACTGCAAAACTAGTTTGAACCACTCTATAAACCTTTTGAAATACCGTTTAATGGGTCGCCCCCCCTAAGAGAGAATGCACCCATAGTGTGCCAAATGCGAGGGCTTGTGGTACCATGGGCTAGAATAAGTGGAGTAATGATTACTTTCAATTGATCATTAGCATCCTTCTCGGCTTGTGAACCCGGTCACACAATTATTTAACAAAATAATACCTAGCTTGGGCAGCCTTCACACGCGACCAAAATACTATTGATTGCGCACATAAACATTCCGAGAATGGGAATGAAACTAGATTAAAGTAGTACCATATTTTGTATTATGTGAAGACCAAAGTAAAATTTGAAGACAAGTCCAATGACCGCTGAGAAATTTCACGTTGTTACTCCCTCCGTTCCAAAATAACTGTCGTAGGCTTAGTACAATTTTGTATTAGAGCTAGTACAAAGTTGAGACAGTTATTTTGGAACGGAGGGAGTAGCACATATGTGAACGGTCAATTGATCAAACAAAATGCCATGTAGGCAAAATCTGTAGCCACAGCGTATAACGATGACCATCGATGTTCACAAAATAATTTTGGTTATGTCTAAGTACCTGAACTAAAGTGATTATTCATCTCAAGTTCCGTAACCACGGGTGAACTTCTCTCGCAAAAAATGTATCTCTCAAATGCAAATATTTTATGCAAAAAAGTGAACATCGTTTGAAATGTTAAGAACATGTTTTGGAAAATTTGAGGATCATTTTGACAACAGAAACACTTTAAAATTATATACATTTCTTAAATTTTAGAACAATTGTAAGTAAACGAACAATTTTGGATTTTTTTAACATATAAAAATATTAAAATACTTATGGTATTTTTTTGAGAATTTTTAAATTTGTTGAAATAAATTGGAAAGAAAAAATAAAAAATAAATCAGGAACCTTCTAGATGGTTCCGAAACTTGGTCGTGTGGTCATGTATGCTACCTAAAATGTCTGTTTTAGTGATATTTTCACGCAACTAAATGACTTCCTATTATAACAAAAAAAAACCTAAAATAGGTATCTTTTGTATGATATGTCATAGGTACAAAAGATACCAATGTTCATCATATAATTTGTCAAGCGGTCTAAAAAAACCTAAAATAATTTGGCAAAAAATCTTATAATTTGCACTTTCACGCAACTAAATGACTTCCTATTATCGCAAAAAAAAGACACAAAGTGGTCTAAAGTATATTTCATTGGTATCTTTTGTGCCAAGCGGACAAGCACACATCACAGTGAAAGCGCAAATCATTTGCTAGAATCTTTTGTACCTGTTGGATCTCCAATGCACATTTTTGTCACATAGTACCAAAAAAATACAATTTGGTCGAGCAACGAAAAAATGTTATGAAGAAAAAAACAAGAGTTTGTTTCGATCATTTATACTTCTCCATTCTATCTTACTTTTACACCAACTTCATAAAAATGAACTCTGTAACATCTTTTCTATTCTCGGGTTGTTATTGTTTCAAAGCTAATAATCCACTCATGAGAGAAGCTAATAAAACTAGAGGATATCCCACGCGTTACTGTGGGAATCAACTGCAATATATTTGGATTATATGAAACATAAATATTTAAATTAATAATATATAAACTAAAACTAAAAATTACTACTATATGTTGTATTTGATTATTGTGTAGTTGAAAATATTTATTTAATATAAGTGACATAATATAATAATAAAAAATCCCATGCATTTTGTCTAAGTCTTGATGTGGTGTCATGTGTGATGAGATGGATTTGTGCATGAGACTACATATTAATGAAAACCTTTATGTCATGCATATTGTTGTGGGCCTTTGATGAGGTGTCTTGTGTGCATGTTAAGATAATAGAGTTAGTGGCTTAGTGGGATGTTGAGGTGGACACTTTGCATGTTAAGAGAATTATGACCAACTTCTTAATGATGTAAGATGTAAGATATATACACGGAAAATGATAAGCGCGCTCAATTGTTTGGAATGCTCAATTGTTTTGGTAAGACTCATCGCCGGTTGTGACAATCTGGCTTGGAGCGAGGTTTTCGGCTGTGTCAAGAAGATCGATCGAGTTGGCGATGAAGGTGATGTCGCCAAATACAATTGTTTGTCCCGGTGAAAGTAGAGTGTCGGAATAGATCTTCGGGTTGATCTCGACTCATAGATATATGTTGATTACCTAGCAGGACCCACATGGACCACCAATATCAGAGTTGATTTCGACGAATCCCTCGGTAGGTGTCCTAAGCTAGGTAATCGATAATGATGGTAACAGGAGGCGAGTATTTACCTAGGTTCGGGTTCTCCTAAGAGATAAACCCTACTCTTGTTTTGTTCTTGATTATGATGAGGTGTAATACCGACTACAATTATCGAGAGATTGTTACTATGCCTCTAGGGACCTCATACCCTCAACTTTTATACTACGTTCAGGGGTACCGAAGTTTACAAAAATCCTACATCAACACAGTCGAGGAGACCAAACCGATTACAATTCTACCATCTTGTCCTTCATGGCAGCAATAGACCTTCCTTCATCAGAACATGCGATTCATCTAGCAACCCATTAGGTTGGTTGTCCATAGGGCCCAAGGCCCGACCCAAAGTTTCAGACCCGTCTTCGTAGAGGATCCATTATCTAGGACACTAACGAGCATGAGTGTAAGTGAGGGGGGGACATACCATTTATCATTTATGTTCATTTGATAAGTTCACTCAAATGTTTGGAATGCTCAAATTGATTCGGTGGAAGATGCATTATTTAGTATTACCTCCGATCCATATCAATGGACTTAACTTTATCTAGATTCGTATGTATCTAGTTAAGTATTTAGACTAGATGCATGTATATCTAGACAAACTTAACTCCATTAATATGGATCAGAGGGAGTATTTATATTCATTTTCTATAAAGGTATGCTCAAAGGTAAACACACTTATTTTTGATAAAGGGAACATATTAATATCGCGGAGATACGAATTACACCCGGCCTCTACAACAACAAAATGTCCAAAAGACACTATGGATGCACACAACCAAAAGACATCAGCGGTGCCATGAAGGCTTGGAGCGAGGTTTTCGGCTGTGTCAAGAAGATCGATCGAGTTGGCGATGAAGGTGATGTCGCCAAATACAATTGTTTGTCCCGGTGAAAGTAGAGTGTCGGAATAGATCTTCGGGTTGATCTCGACTCATAGATATATGTTGATTACCTAGCAGGACCCACATGGACCACCAATATCAGAGTTGATTTCGACGAATCCCTCGGTAATAAAAAACAAACAGACTCGCTACAATGATCAATTCCGAATAACTGCAGCTCGAACCACCACCAAGACAATACCCGAAGTATAATTCTTCAAAAGCAACGCCTGAAACAGTGCACAAGAGCTGTCGTCGCCTGATCATAGATCTTAAGTTTTCACCCTGAAGAAAATATGTGCTCTCAAAACAATACCTTCAACAAGGCCATTGCCAGGCAGAACCAGTTAAGGTCAGACCTTGGGTTTTCACCCTGGAAGCTAAGACTCTGTACACCTCCTGTGTTTCCCCATCTTACCGATGCCGCTGCTGTGAGTCCTGAATCACCAAGCAAAGTTCTCGTCTCTTCCGCCGATAACTTTTGGTGTTCCAATCGTAGCCGACTTGACATTCCTCACCTCTACTAGAACATGGAAATCACAATTTCGACATGTCCCGTGGTGCCAGCTGTAAGCGGAGCATCGCAACACGCCCCCTTTAAGCCCTATAGGCTGATATTTGTTGACACGCCCGACCAGATCCTCTCTAAACCAAGTATCTGGAGCACTTTGCCAATCCCTGAAGATCATCGGTGGAGAAACCCCGCACTCATCGACGGCGTGATCGAAAGCAACCGGTAGCATCAGAAGGGCGAGAAGAGAGAAATAGGACCCTAGGGAAGCAGCATGACGTTGTGTGCGGAAGGGTTAGGGTGGGATCAAGGTCACCCACGTCGCGTCGAAGAGGGCGGTAACACGCGTGTTGGCCGCCGCCAGGCCTAGATCGGGCTCTCGAGCCACCACCACACAACATGACGGGTCGCCGCCCCCCCCCCCTCACCAGCTTCCCGGTTGACCACCACCAAGGCACATCCTTGGCGCGCTCGCCGGCAGCAGCCCGTCGCTGGGATCGATCTCTGTCCACCCACGAGTTACGGAGAAGAGATTGTCCCGCCGCCACCATCCCTGGGGTGTGCCACAGCTTTGTGCCGGTGGCCCCTCCGACGGCGGCGACGCGTGGTGAAGAGGGGCGGGGTTCCTCGCAGACGGCGGCTAAGGTTTCCCCGTGTCGCCAGGAGGAGGACAACGCTGGGGTCTGAGGACACACTTAGTTTTGATAAATGTGGGGAAGACGAAGACATATCAAATCGTGTACCATGGCATGGAATTAGATGGCGGGAATAACCTCGCCACAATAATTGGAACAAACTATTTTCAAGCTTCTGATAAGAACTTCCTTCTTGATTCAGAAAAAGATCACATATCGGGAATTATGAACCCACTATTTTTCATGATCATCATCTCCTTATTCTTCCTCTTCTTCTCCTTCCATTTGTAGTTCATCATAATCCTCGTCTAACAATTCCAGTTTCATGGACATTCTCATAGACAAATTCAGTTTATGGATAACATTGCCAGCAAGGAAACAAAACTAATTATCAAGTGACTAACACTCAGTGAAACTAGATCCAGATCTACAACTAGCTAGCAACGTGCAAAAGACATGACGCATCTTGCTGCAGCAGTATCGGTAAATAAAATTCATCCTTTGGAAAAGGCTGCAATTCCAACATCAGGAGACAGGACGCATCTTGCTTTAAACAGGAGCCGGGAACTATGAATGGCTGGCTGACCCCATCCATTAGAAAACTGCACATGCCAAACTGAATGCATATGCTATCCTATCTATTCTCTAGCACTGCGATCGATCTGGATCCGTATCAGCGCCAATGCGTTTATTAATCTTAGCTCTCTGGCGCAGCATATATATCCTCTAGAATCGCAATCGTTGTCGGTTCAGTCTGCAGATCGGCTACATATATACTCCTATATGATATATGTATGGCACTGCTGGAGATTCAAAGTAATCCATACATATATGATATATCTATGGCACCAAAACACACAATTCGCACAGATGCACAATTCACCTCGTTAGTATTAAAGGAGCTGAGTACGGAGTAGTTTAGCAGCAGATGCGCATAGATAGACTGCTAAGATAGACTGACTCTCCGGAAATTACTCCTAAGATAGACTGCTCCTTTATTGTGGCTGATGTATTTATTCAGTGTGTCAGAGAAATATATGCATTTACGCTTCTCTCATTACTCTGAATCTATCTCGATTGGTTGGTCAGTATGTACACCTGCATGCCACGCTTCATGCATCTACATCTTACTCTTATTGTAGGTGCAGATCCTTGGTAGGTGGCGATTATCTACTATATACAGTAGTTAGATCAGATGAATGGTGACAAGAACAAAAACATCCAAATTCCAGTAGCAACTAAACACATAGTGGTATAGAAATGTGATTAAAGAAAACCAAAAGGAACAAAGCAAAACCAAACATTGAGTGAAGAGTGAGGGGATTAACTACTAAGCAGAGAGGGGTTGGCTTAAAAAACAAGTGAGCTTAGGGCTTAGGCAGAGTGAGTGAGTGAAGAGTCCAAAGCAAGAACACGAGGGGCACGTGCATGCATGTGTTCGTGGGTGGGATGATAATGATGATGGCCCACTGACTAGGACAATTACAACTCTACCAAACCCAAGTTTTCAGAATGAATAGGAGGTAGCTTCATTGAAATTCCTACAACAAGCACTTTGTATGAAAGGTTTTAATTCGACTTGGAGGAAGCAGGTAGAATCATTTGTGCAGGGAGGTAGCGTAGGGATCAAAGTTAATGATGACATTGGACACTATTTTCAAACGCAAAAGAGACTGAGACAGGGGGACCCTATGTCACCCATCTTGTTCAATGTTGTGGCAGATATGTTGGCAGTGCTTATTGGTAGAGCGAAAGAGGATGGGCAAATTGGGGGCCTTATCCCTCATCTTGTTGACGGTGGTGTTTCTATACTACAATATGCTGATGATACCATCATTTTCATGGAGCATGATATGGCAAAGGCCAGAAATATGAAGTTGGTGCTATGTCTTTTCGAACAACTGTCTGGTCTGAAAATCAACTTTAATAAAAGTGAGCTTTTTTGCTTTGGACGCGCCAAAGATGCCCACGATAATTATCAGCAATTGTTTGGATGTGGTCTTGGTTCACTTCCGTTTAGTTATCTCGGTATCCCCATTCATCACCGTAAGTTAACAAACAAGGAATGGAAATGCATAGAAGATCGATTTGAAAAGAAGTTAAGCTGTTGGAAAGGAAAGCTTATGTCTTATGGCGGTCGGCTTATTCTAATTAATTCCGTGCTTACAAGCATGCCGATGTTCCTGTTGTCCTTCTTTGAAGTACCAGTGGGGGTACGGAAAAGGTTGGATTTCTATCGATCTAGGTTCTTTTGGCAGAGTGATGAGAATAAGTCTAAGTATAGACTTGCTAAGTGGAACATTCTCTGTAGACCAAAGGACCAGGGAGGTTTGGGGATTGAGAACCTCCAAGTTAAAAATATTTGCCTGCTTAGTAAGTGGCTATATAGGATGTCTGTTGAGGAGGAAGGGGTGTGGTTACAATTATTGCGAAACAAGTATCTACACTCTAAAACTCTTGCTCAGGTTATGGCACAACCGCGCGACTCTCCTTTTTGGAAGGGCCTAATGCGATCAAAGGCAGCCTTCTTCAACAGGAGTAATTTTATCGTTGGGAATAGTAATACTACGAGATTTTGGGAAGATTCGTGGCTAGGGAGGACGCCGTTAGCCTTACAATACCCGAGACTTTATAATATTGTACAACGTAAAAAGGCGTTCGTTGGTACAATTCTTGGATCTGTTCCTTTAAACATCCAGTTCAGGCGCACACTGATAGGTCAAAGGTGGGATGGCTGGCTACATCTTGTGCGTCGGTTGATGGAGGTCAACCTATCTGATGGGCCGGATACACTGAACTGGAAACTCTCGGTCTCAGGAGTATTTTCTGTAAAATCAATGTATGTGGATTTGATTAATAATGGTTCCCTCCCTAAGTCACTTCATATTTGGAATATCAAAGTCCCATTAAAGATAAAGGTTTTCATGTGGTTTGTTCATAAGGGAGTCATTCTGACTAAGGACAACTTGGCAAAGCGTAATTGGGTTGGGAGTCAACGATGTTGTTTTTGTGATCAGGATGAAACGATTCAACATCTTTTTCTCAAATGTCCATTAGCCAGGTTATTGTGGCGTACAATACAAGTGTTCTTTAATATTAGTCCTCCTGTTAACTTAGCTAGCCTGTTTAGCTCTTGGTTGAATGGATTGAACCAAAGACAGCTGCACGTATTCGTGTCGGAGTATGTGCGTTACTTTGGGCCATTTGGAACTGTCGGAATGATATTGTATTTAACCGTAAGAACATTACCAATTTTTTGCAGGTTATCTTCAGGGCGTCTGCCTGGATCCGTATGTGGTCCTTACTGAGCAGCGCGGAGACCAAGGAGCATTTGGATACTGGGTGCAACCGATGGGAGATGGTCGCACGGGATACCTACAACCGGTTTGGATGGCGGTCTGTTAATAGGATAGGTGTTTAGTCATCTTTTCCTATTTATCGCTGGTTGTAGCGGATTTTCATCTCCTGCGCGAGAATGGAGACATATGGTCTGTGTAAGACTTATCTTAAACTTCATATTTTGCTTAATAAAATGGCTGCGTGCATCGATTGACGCAGAGGCCGGGGTACACCTCCTTTTCTAAAAAAAAGCTTCATTGAAATTGGATACGATTTATGTAAATCGAACGATATTTTATCAGTTCAACTAATAACATTAAAAATAAAAATAAAAATGAAGTGTGACCTTTGTATGCCTGGTCGAGTTGCCCAGTGACATCTCTGTCATCGTTTGTGATGTTGTCTTCGTCGTCGAAGTGGTCCTTTTGACGACACAAGGGAGCGTAAGATGATACTATGTTCCATGTGTGGGAAGAAAATAGGAATGCTTTATATACAAATATGTCATGATTTAAGACATTATATGCATTTTTAGGCATTTAATAGATACAATTCAACTTTTGACTTATAAATGCATTAAACAATACCAAAAAATGGGTTGAAAAGTTTTGTATTTGTGTTCTTGAATCTATGTTCAGGCCTTATCAAGACATGACCTCGAGCATGAAGTTTGTTGATTTTTTCCAAAAAAAAAAAGCCTACAAAGTCAGAATACCAATAATCTTTGGTAAAAATATGAAAATGATTCACAAAAAAAAGTCACATACAATATTGAGTAATAACTGGAGCATCCCTGGGAAAGAATCATGGTTTTAAAAAGGAATAAGTAAGGTTTGAAGGCGTGGTTTGAACTTTGAAGGCAAGGTATACCAGTGGATTCCAATACTGATTCAAATCAACGGACTTATCCGTGAAGTCGAGATCTCTAGCAGGCGTGATCTCAAAGCATGTGGCTGAAAAGAAATCTTGTTGCAAAATTATAGGAGGGTTGCAATCTCAAGTTCTCAACACAAAGGACACACGACCACGGCAACTTGCTATAAACATTATCCGGGAACTGTGGATCTGATATACATGCCCAGTTGAATGCATCTGATATAATACTATCCTCTAGCACTGCGATCCATCATTGATCAGCGTGAGTCTAACGTGCATATATTATACTCCTAATATCTTATGTAATCCTTTAGGATTGCTGTCCGGCCAAGGCCCCCACAATGGTTAATGAAATATCAAAGGTGTGGAGTAATTGAGCAGCTACCACATGCACAACATGCAGCTTACAAGTTGAGATCACCCGAGCCATCTCCTATAAATAGTGGCCATACCCAGGTGTTGCTTCATCTCATCTATCTCATCACATCTTCATTCAATCACTAGTGTGTGTCTGTGAGAGAAAGAACTGAAGATGGCGATGAGAGGCAGCACCTTGGCGTTGCTACTCGTAGCTGTAGGTCTTGTAGCCCTACAGCAAGCAGAAGCCACCCATTGTTGTTGTCATCTAGAGAAGGTCCCTACCTATTTCGATTGCCGCAGCAACTCCGCTGATGTCGCGGCGTGTTGCCAGACTTCATCTGGCCATATATCGAACGAGAAATGCGAGGAGGGGTTCATCGACATAGAGGAGACAGCCCTACAAGGTATATTGATTCTGTTTCACATGATCTATTGTTTGCAACTATGGTTTGATCATATATAGTATCTGTCTAGCTATATGTCTAATTTTTGCTTGGTTACATTTTCAGCCGTCAACTACTGCAAGCTGGGCTGCACGGCTTCCTTGTGCAATGGTAAGATTCTCAATCTTGTGCAATAAAAATTATCAATCTTATGCACCCTTATTACTCGCATGCATCAGCTAATTCATACTTTTTTTTTCTTCATCAGTTGAAGGGAAAGATGCCATTGAAGGATGCATCAGTGGATGCCACGAGATCTGCACCAAGAATGGTGCCAAGATTGCCAAAGTCCGTTATGCTAAGTAGTTAAGCCAAGGAGCGAGCTGCATCTCAGAAGCCTGCCAAGGAGTTTTAGTGTTGCCTTCAATAATTGGATATCATATCCAATACCAGTAGTAGATGTCAAATGTTACTTGTGTTACAGTTTCACTAGAGTAATAAGGATCATGAGATGTAAATGCATCTTCCTGCGAGGATGTGTAGTGCTTATCATGTTTAATGTTTGTGTTGTATCCTTGGTGTAAGGCAAGATGTTTTGAATGAAATGTTGTTGTTGGGCAAGGAGTCTCTTGAGGTTACAGATAATGAAAACATGGATGGTCAATCTGTGCTTCAGCCATGTGTGCATGTGTCGATAAACTTGGTGTATGCAAAGCTTTTGGCTCAATCTTCACAGTAAACTTTGTCAGCTCTCATCTACTTAAGTGGTCTGCTCATATGCTTTTTGTAACTTTTTTTTACATGAACATTAAAGCAAACAAACAGTTTTGATTAATATGCCCTTGACGTTAACCACTTTCAGTTGCTTTGGGATTCATGCAAAAAAAATAATACGGAAAACATAGGACCAGAGTTCTCTAATTAAATGACTCCCAGATACTATCTATCCTTTTGAGCTTTGTCCCTGATGCAAAAGCCGGGGATCATCCTTCTTTTATAAAAAAGAAACTCTTTTGAGCTTTGTGAAAAATGAACATGTAACCCAATCGATAGCAAGTACATGCAACTAACATGAGATTCCCCAAAATAGACATAATCCCTCCAACTGAGATTACTTATCGCTTAAAGGATATACTGAGCATTATTTAAATGTTAGATACATCTATTCGAGTAACAATTAATTCCGATCGAAAGAAGTAACATGTTTTTAGCAACAAACCAAAGTTCCGTAGCTTTCTAAAAATGTTTTCGTGGCCAAGTTAAACCCACACACCAAGCCCCCAAATAAATATTAGTGATGAACCCATGTGAAAAGCCATGGTGGTACACTGCAAACACCTACAGTTGTCGTCTGCAGCGCTGCAACTTTTGCAAGGAGCAACAGTTGTTGTCAAGATTCTAAATTGATTCCATTTGGTGCCAGGAAATGCTAACGCATGGAACACACGCCACGCGCAAAACGTGGGCATCTCCGGCGACCCTTAAAACATACTCCTGTTGACTCGTTTAGATTAGTCGTTTAGATTAGTCTGCCAATAGAGATATGGGAATCAATCATTTAACTTTTGTAGTAAACTAGAAGGATGGCCCTCGCAAATGCGAGGGCAACATCTTTAACGCATCAAAAATGTCATATTTTTGTACTTGCTTGTGCCTCTTTCATGATACATCACATTTTACACTTTGATAAATTTTATAAGGAGTAACTTTGATAATCTATAATACCTAAATAGTTCATCCCCAGTAACCTTTCTATCTTGACATGCAAACTATCCACATCATCAAGTAGGTCCACCATGCAAAACAAATCCACTAACTATGCATGCACATGCTTCCATTAATTGCATGCACATGCAACCTAAATAAATAATAACTTTTTATGCACTTAGTCTCACAATTTATAAGAGACTTTTTTATAAAAAAAACAAATTATGAGTTATCTCATATTTTATTTTTCTATGCACATCTATATTTGATATTATCGCTTTAGCCTTAGCCAATGGTGGAGATGTCTCCACTATCTCTACTCAACATTATTTTCATCTCATATTGTCTCTCACCATATATTATCAAGCTAATAAAAAAAATCATACTCATTTTTTTGGATTTTCATCAAAATTCTTACATTTTTTCTTTAAACAGTATTGATTTCAAAAGAGAATTTATAATCAAATTATATTACTCTTAATAGTTTTTCTCATGATTGAAAAAACCATTTTTCTTATATTTTAAAAATCCCATTTTTCTTATAATTTTTCTCTGAAAAATTCCCGCAGCAACGCGCGGGGTATCATCTAGTTACTTTATATATGTGTCTAGGATTATGTTGCTAATAAATAAAATGAACTTTGAAATTGTTTTTATGTAACGATCCTAGTTATTTTTTCTTAGAAACCTTAGAAATTGACACAAAAGTGTGCTTGATTATATACTATAAAAGACACATATTAAACTTCAAGGGGCATTGAAATTTTGCTAGATGGTGTGTAAAAGAATCTTAAGATTTTAAACTACAAATCAACCAATTTGTATGTAGATTTCTTTTAAATAACTCTGAATGGTATGTCAAAATTTATATGAATAAATCTCTCTCTCTCTCTCTCTACTGTGCGAAGAAATAATCTTGTCACCAAGCTCAAATACTATAGTCTTGTTACTTTTATCTTTCAACACTCAGTTCCTCATTGTAAGGTAGGATTAGATAGATATGTATGTGCTTGCGAGTTAATCCAGTACAATGGAACAATTAGATGTCCATGACTTCCGCTTGTAATTAACACTACAATTGATACATATTTATTTTTCTTGCATTAGTGTTAACTTTTCTCTCATGAGATTTTTTTTTCGAAAATTCTCTGATGAGATTAATAACTACTTGCATCAATATGAAATTTGTGCAAGCTTGATAGGAATGTTTCGGTAAAATGCCTTAATAATTCATTTTAATGTATTTATGGTACAATAAATAGTTCATAATATTATGGCTCTACTTGGTAATTATGATTATTGTGTGATATTTTTTCTGTAAAGCTATCCATGTGTATACATAGGGGAATTTAGCCCGTCTTCCCTACCATCTCATAATGTAGTTACTACAATGACTGAATTCATTTGTTATAATAGTGTAGCACGTCTTCACAGACACGTCCTAATAGTCTAGCAGTCCTTGAGGATTTACTTCCCAACTGCGCGAGGTAGTACGTGAAGTTTTTTATTTTTGAGAAGATTGGAGATTTAAATGTAATAGTGTAGTATGTCTATCCTGACACGTCCTAGTGTAACATTTTTTTTAATTTCATAGAGATTTTTTTAGCAATAGGAACCCGTTTATATACGCAAACATGTATTAAAAGCAGATTCTATCAAACACACATTTGAGGTTAATTTATTTGCCACACCCATATACAACACAAATAATGGTTAAAATAATTTATCATCTCAACGTTTTATTTGTCTTATATTTCAAATTATTATTATTATTAATTGTGGTTGATTATTTTATGTACTTATTCATGATTTGTATTCATGTGTACGTATAATAACATATACTTTATATCTAAAATATATGTATTTTTGTCCCTCATCCCAGTATCGGCCTTCCGCGTTCCCTGCAAAAAAATGCTATTTACCTTAACATTTTCTATAGATGATTACCTATTTTTTGCGGGCATTAATAACGATGTACAATAAAATAGATACGTGGTCTTGTCTCAAAAAATATATATACGTGCCTGAAGAGGGGAGGAATGAAAGAACGCATCTGTAATCCAACTCCAATTCAAACTTCTTTTTTTATTTCAACGTGCATACGCGGTGCAGAACCTTTTTTTGTAACGTACGTACATAGAGCAGACTCAGTCGGTACAAAATTGTAATCTCTCATTAAATCGTAACCATAAATTATAGATCCAGCCATCAATATAATTGTGATGATGTGGATTAACGTGGCGCCTCGAAAACGACCCGTATTTTGCTTTTAGGGCACTCCCAATGCTTGTATTTTAGCACGTAATCATAGACATTTTGCTTATGTGGCATAGTATTTAATGAAGAAAGAGAGTGATGTTGTATCTTAGCTAAGATATAACCCTTGCACGTGACCATATGCAAAAAAACATGTCTAGACCAATCATATGTATGCATGTATCTAAAATCACTAAATAAGATACAACCTCTAAGAAACAATGCATTGTGATAGTTGTATCTTAATTTTTTATTGCTCCTATGATATCGTGCTAATAAACGATGCATTGGGAGAGCCCTTAGTAACGTACGTACATAGAGCAGGCTCATTCGGTACAAAATTGTAATCTCTCATTAAATCGTAACCATAAATTATAGTTCCAATCATCAATATAATTGTGATGATGTAGATTAACGTGGAGCCTCGAAAACGACCCGTATTTTTCTTTTAGTATATAATAGATAGATAGATATCCACCTGCAATATAAATAAAATTAGATAAATTTGAATGGAACTCAGTTAAATTCAACATAATTTAGATAAATCAAATGGTAGTTCGTTTGTTCGATTAAAACTTCAAAATAATCTACACTAACTTATGCGACCGTGACCTTGTATGTTCAATCGGGCTGCCTGACGGCACCTTCATTGCCATCCGTGTCGTCGTCGCCATTATCGGAGGGGTTCTTTCGACAACAGAATAGCGTGGGGGAACGATAGCCTTGCCCGACCGCCGCCTAGCGCTCATGGAGGTGTCGCTCAAATTCCTCCGCACTTGTGTGCAGGGATTCCTCGGCGTACGTCGATCCTGGCCGGAGAAGAGCGTGGCCCTTTCCCTTATCAACGTCAGCGGCGGCCTCTCCCCAGTACCACTTCTCGTCGATCTTGGCGAGCTCCAGGCTGAGGCGACGCAGTCGTCGTTTGGACTACTCCACTATGGTCACCGGCCGGTCACGGGCCCGAGCCTCCGCGGGGTACTTCATTATCCTTTGATCCAATTTCGGATGTAGATAGATCTTCACCATTTTTTCCAAGGGGGTAACCAATTAACCATGTGTATCGAACCCACTAGAGTTTTATGTTATGTTCTCAAAAGAATCTTACAAGAAACTGTGTTTGTTATTAGTCTCATTTTCTTAACACACAACGTATACTTTTTGTGTAAACAATGATAATTAGATGGAGATAGGTATGGGATGAGGTCTTATACATAACTAGATAATACCGCGCGCGTTGCTGCGGGAGCTGTTAAGAAATAATTTAATATTTCAATATATGAGAAAAATTGTGGAACTCCGTATAATTTAATTATTGAATATTTTTTAAAGAAATTTTGTTTAGAGTTAAAATCTATGAAAAATTCATAAAAATCTAAAAATTGGTGTTTTCTAATTTATTTATTATCTGGAGAATATACCGGTGAGGCGATATGAGATGAAAATAACGTTGAATGAAGAGAGTGGAGACATACTACATATGTGCATTCATCAAAAAATTGTCGCATAGAAAGATATAATGCAAGCTAACTCATAATTTGATTTTCTATTAAAAAAATCACATCTAAGTCATGAGCCTCATAGTGTTTATGCACCAAGCTAACTCACTTTTAAGTCACATCCATGAAAAAAGTGAACCCCCGACCGAAGAACGTTGCGGCAAAGCGCACGACAACTTGTAGTGAACTATGAAGCCCGGACTAATGACCGGTCTAAGGTGACTAGTGATCATGCTACTAGGAGAGAAATTCACAAGCGGTCAATGAAGTTGTATCAGTGAACACTACTGGAAACATGAGTTTTGCCGTCAGCTTTTCCTTTGCCGTCTGCGTTTTGTCGTGGCTGACGGCAAAGAGAAGACTTACCGTCAGTCGCGGATGGCAAAGACTGGCTGATGGCAAAGGGTACTGGGTGGCCGCGCCACCTGGGCGCCTGGGTGCTTGGTGGGGCCCTCCTGGTCCTCCTTTGGTGTTCCCGGAAACTTTCTGTACGTTGATTTTTTATCTAATTTTTTTAGAATTTTTGGAGCTCTGTAAATATGGGTAAAAACCTGCAACTTACAAACATCAGCGGACAGAAACTGACACTGGATGCACTGAGTTAATAGGTTAATCTAAATATGTGTAAAAAGATATAAAAGTCTAGCAAAACACATAGCAATGTTACCTAAAAAATCATAGAACAAGCAGAAATTATAGATACGTTTGGGACGTATCACGTAGCTCGGGACATCGGGAAGAAGATGGTGATGACGTCCGAAAGAAGACTGTGTAGACGAAGTGTTGCGTCGGGCTTGCCAAGCCTGATGACACATCGTGGATGAAGGCATGTCTTAGTGTTGCCGGCACCGTGTGACACCCCCAAAATCAGATCGTGTACAGTAATCATACACGCAAGGTATACGATCGAGATCAGGGTGTCACGATGGAAATATCACAGCACAACTCTACAAATAAAATAATACAAGTTGTTTAATACAAGCCAAGGGCCACGAGGGCTCGAATACAGCAACTCAAGAGCATAAAGTCAGCGGAAGCAAAAGTGTCTGAGTACAGACACCAGAATACAAGGTTGCCTTAAGAAGGCTAGCACAAATAACAACAGATCGAAAAGGCGAGGCCTCCTGCCTGGGAACCTCCGAACTACTCCTGGTCAAAGGGGAACTCCACGTCGTAGAAGGCATCGGGGATCTTCACATTGCGATGGTCGACATCGGGGATCTCCTGCTCCTGGGCTCCAACGTCGACTGCAGCGGCCGATCAGGCAAAACAGTAAAGGAAATGGAGCAGGGTGAGTATCTAGTATACCCGCGAGACTTACGTCCGCTACTAAGCATTATACATTGTATCAACGGAAAGAAGAGGTTGTATATAGTGGACTGCAAGATAGAAATCAGAATAAGGGTAAGAAGCTAGGCCTATCGAAGACTAGCATCTTCCGACGATGTCTTGCAGCATGAGGTAAGAATCAGCCAACAGTTTATATAAAGCATAAAGTAACAATGCAGCAGAAGTTCCTGCAGCATTGTATAATAATAAGTTGTAATAATTACAATGCCTCCGAGTTCCCTCCTCGACTCCCCTGCGAGGAAGCAAACCCGGAACCATACAGTTTAATAGTAATAGTTTGTAGTGGTAAGATCCAGCTTCAGCATAAAGCGTCTTGTTACCGTGGACACGGCTACCCGAATAGATTAATCTTCCCTGCAGGGGTGCACTTGTTTTACACTACACGCACGGATCTCCAGGGTGGCGGGAACCTTGTTAGGGAATGCTCCACCGAGGCTATCCGACACTTCGTAGCCCATCTTTCAAACTCAACAGAGAGGCCATCCGCCGGTCTAAATCCTAAGTCCGCCGAGCCTTGGACCCCAACCCGAACGTACTCCTGCACGGTGCGTGGCTGGCCGGTGAAGTTAAAGAAAATCAAAATAAGACACCACTGCGCGAGCAAATAAGACAACACCACTTCCCGGCAATCAGCCTGCAGTACTGCTGACGTCTGAAGAGTCCTCGGACGACACTACGAAGCAGAGGAGCCCATAACTCGTAATTCCCACGGGTAGGTAGTGCGTACATGGCATATAGCCAACTCAAGACATCCATTGAACCATTAGTCATTTTATTAACTTGCGGGACAACCGTTATCGTTGCCTCGACTTAACTGACCCGCGGACAACGACAGCAGCCCGAACCACCAGTACATCGGTGCCTGTCCTGTCGTCCCACCAAGTCTCTGCGGTTACCAACAAGGTGAACCGTCTCCTTACCTTGTCTCGCGTGTGCTCCTGGAGGAGCTCGACTTTCGTGGGTTGGTAACTCTCGCGGCCAACGATCAGGGGCCAAGCACACCGGTACACTGGTCGTACCCTCCTTGTCGTCCCGTCGCAATACCTCTCGCGGGCACCGTTGGGTCGCCCGACTTCTTACTTGAAGGACAGCCGTTGCTCAGGTACCTAGAGCGGTTATACAGCGTCAGCAACGAGTGGAGTACAAGGATTACTCCTTGATAGCTCACACTTGATGGTGGCTCGGCAGAGCCGACGTAGGGGCCTGAGGCGGTGTCTGCATTGCACCGTACATGTGCAGTTATAATATTTGTATCCGCGTTCACTCCCCTGAGTGATCACGGCCCGCTATCTAATCCTAGCTAACAATGTGCAGGGCTCACTGCTGAATATAATATATATAATAGGCAGCATAGGATAAAGGAAGGTACATCAAGGGGCGACAAAAATAGGCTATGCAATTGAATAGGATTGTAACGTAGCAGCAACAGTAACAATGCCTAGTGCAAGAAATGTACGGAAAGATAGGCGATATCTGGGGAAGAGAATAGCTCTGCTTGCCTAGAAGCTCGACGGTAGGGGTAGGGTCGTCGACGAAGTAGTCGTACTCAGCAACGGTGTAGTCGACGGCAGCAGCGGGTCTACCGGAGATTAAGGGGGGGAGAAACAGTAAATACACAGCAAACATATATAGAAAGATGCATGTCATGACAGATATGTTAACGGTGTTCTAACGCAGTGCAATGCACGTTGCTCGGAACAGAAATTCATCTGAGGATGAACTACCGGCTCCGGGTGATTACCGGACAGGGTGTCTGGAGGTGGGGAAGGATCAAGCCGGAGGTGTCGTGGGTACCGGACAAACATAAGGGGGGTGTATCCGTGCTAGTTGATCTATTCTGAGAAACATTCGTGTTCGAAATAAATTCATCTGGGTACTTTAGCAGTACCGGACAATTTACCGGACAGTCGGTCCGGAGGGGGACGGTTCGATGTTCGTTGTGTTAGAGGGGTGTGATAGACATACGGATAGCGTATTCGTATTCGTTATATTTTTCTGATCAATTTTCATGTATAAAGGTTTTGAATCTGAGTTACGGTTTAAAAGTTATTGAATTTCAAAGTTTTAAATCATTTAAATGATTTTCTGAATTTCTTTTATTATTAAATTCCAACATTATTCATAACATTATCCAAAAAAGTGCTTGACATGTGGGAGCCACATGTCAGCCTCTGTTTATTTATAAAACATTTTAATAAATCAGAAAAGCCTCTGGTCCCACCAGTCAGCCTCTGATTATCAACTAAAACATTTTATTAATCAATTAACCCAGTGGGGGCCACATGTCATGGACACATGCGTTGATTTAATAGCTAAATAAATTCAGTGATTAAATCAATTGCCTGGGCCCACACGTCAGAGACCCAGGGGGTTATTTCCATTTAGACCTAATAACAAGTTTAACATGGGTGGGGCCCTGCTGTCAGTGGCTATTAGCCACTAACAGTGGAACTGACCGATGGGGGCCACCTGCCAGGGACTCACCGGAGTCCACCGGCGACTAGACGCCGGCGGGCTCGACGGCGGCTAGGCTACGGACTTCGGGGGGAGCGCGCTTGGGCTTAACCGACGCAGCGGAGCGCGGGGAGTCGTTTGGTGGTGGTGGCTTCAAAGGGGGCGGCCGGAATCGTCGACGGCGACGAGGTAGGCGGCGGAGCAGTATGGGTCGACGGCGAGACGACGCCGCAGAGGGTTTTCTTGGACGTGCGCTAGCGGGTTGGGTTCGTGCATTCGCGTGGAGTGCAATGGTGCCAGTGGCGTGCCAAAAGGGGGAGCTAGGACACAACAACGAGCGGCTCGACGGCGGCGAGCCCACTGCTCAAATGGAGGAGCGGCTACGGCGAGGGGCGAGACCAGGGGAAGGTTAGGGATGGTGAGGAAGCTCACCGGGAGGCGCACGGTGGCCGTAGAAAGATTAGTAGCGCAGAAGGTTCGCGGGAATCGCTCGTCGACGACGATGGGCAGGCGGAAAGGGGGCGTCGACGTGCGCTCGATGTAGGTGTTCCCAGCGCGATTCCTCGCCGGAATCGATGAAGACGAAGACGATGCAAATGCTGGGCACGGCGGTGGAGGCGCTGGTGGCCGTTGGCTGCGGCAGCGCACGGCGGGGGCGACGGCGGGCTCGGGAGCTTCTTCCCCTGATGAGGGAAACACGAGGAGGAGGGGGAAATGGATCTGGCCGTGTCTACGGGGTAGGGGTGGGTCGCCCTTATCCTCCAGCGTCGACGGGAGGGGCAGGGGAGGCGGGGCCGGCCTGGCAGCGGCGCGGCGAGCTCGGCGCCGTACGGGAGCAGGTGAGGGAGCAGTTGGGGAAGAAGACAAGGGGTGAGTGGGCTTGGGCCAAGTGGCTGTCGCCCCGGGCGAGTTTTAAGCATTTCCTATTTTTCTTTTCATTTTGCATTCTGTTGTCCTTTATTGCATAAAAATAAATGCCTCCCTATTTTTGTAAAATGTTTTTAGTGTTTGTAAATTAGTGTTACACCCCACCTCAGTGTTATAAAAGGTGTGGGCACAAAACAAAATCATTCAATAATTTAGTTAACTATTAATTGATTAAAATGGTTCAATTTAGCTACTGTTATAATTGTTTACATTTTTCTATAGCTTCAAAAATTTCCAAAGTTGGTCCAACATGATTATAATGATTTTAGGCAATTTAAAAAAATTGTTTCATGATTTTTGAGCAAGGTTTAATTTGCCACAATTTTCCCAACCTCATTTGAATAGGATTTTGACTTTGGGTTTGACTTCAAGTGATCATGCACATCGGGCATGGGTTGTTGATCACCTACATCAAGGTTTTGATTAAGCTCAACATCAAGTTTGAGTAACGACAGGGGAGCAACAGTGATTAATCAACAATGATGATCCACAGTGATGATGATTACTGTTACAGACAACTGAGGGTGTTACACACCGGGCATGCATAGACAGACGACGATGTTGACGAAGCGCCGCACCAGGCTTGCCAGGCCCGGGGACACGTCGTAGATGAAGGCACGCATCGGTGTTGCTAGCACCAGGCATGCGTAGACGGAGACCAGTACGTGTTGTACACGATGTCGAGGGAACTAGAAAGAAGGACTCAACGACAGTTGCGGCGTCGATCAGCGTAGTGTCGATGTCACACGTGGTTGTCGGAGTAGATGAAGTGGCCAGGGAAGATGACGGCGACGCTGGCGATGAGCTGGTGTTGGACGAACACGAAGAACTGAACGACGATGTAGTTGGCGGAACCAGAGGCAGCCCGTGGGCGGCCACGTCGTTCACCGATAGACGTTGCGCGGCTCGGGTGAGCGGCAGCTGCGAACAGGGTGTCGGCGCGGCTCGGGTGAGCGGTAGAAGCACAGGTAGCGCGACGATGTTGGTGCTCGAAGTAGGTGAAGAAGAACCCAACATCGTGACAAAGATAATGTGCAGACAGTGGTGTTCCCGCGCCGAGGGAGGAGGTGCGGTGCGCACCACGGGGGCGTCAACGCGCGGGGACGACAGATGGACCGCGTGTCGGGGAGGACGACGGGGAAGACCTCGGGGCAGCAGAGTGGAACGCTTGTCGTGGCGCTACGGCCCAAAGGGGCGACGCAGTGGGCGATGTGCATGTCGGGCAGCCGTGGGGACGGCCTCGTAGCAGTGGTGTTGATCGTGGGCGGCGGCGCTGCGATCCGAAGGGGCGATGCAACGGCAGGCCACTGCTCGATCGGGGAGTAGGCGCTCATACTCAGACGTTCTTCACGGGATCCTACGGAGGCGCACGCGAACGACTGCGCAGGTCGGCCGCGCGACACGGATGGGTTGATCACGGGTGGGCGGGTGATCAATCAGATCGTTCGCGAGGTGGAACTGCTCGGCGAGGAGGATGGTGGTAAGGACGACGGAGTGGGGCAGATCAAAATTACTCGACGGCGCTCAAAGCGGACGATACATGACGTCGGCGCCCAAGCGGGCGGCCAGAAAACCTCGGCGAAGGCCAGAGCAACCAGCACGAGCGATGGCCAGCGGGGAACGCCGACTTCGCTAACGCGGCGCCGTGCGTGAGGTCTTCCAGGTTGGAGGCGGTGTGGTGAAGGAGTCCCGATTTGAAGTAGAGGCAGCAGACTCAGGAAGGCGGCCATGGAGGGCCGCCGCATCACGTGGAAACGCCAAGGCGACGAAGAGGCCGCGCGGATAACGGTCGTTGCGGGCCGGCGCGCGGTGCATAGGTCGATGTGTCGATGAAGAGGCCGGCAGTCGCACCGGTCGGAGAAGAGGCACGGAGGAACGATGACGGCGGTGGGCGACGTAAACCGAACTTAGATCGAAAAACCAAAAAAGAAGACGTCGATCAAAAACAACTGACGAAAGAGAGAAAAACTCGGATCAACAGATCGGGAAAAAGACACTCTAGGGCAGTCGATCCACGGGACCGGCGGATGAACCCTAGGTACAGGTGAAGCGGCCCTCGGCTGCGGTTATCATGGTGATCGGCCCCGGGGGCAGCGCGAAGCGAAAGCGGCGGCGGCTAAGGCTTGGATCAAGGTTAATCTGATACCATGTAAAACGATAAGAAGAGGTTGGTGGAAGCGTTGATGTATTGCTTGGATCTTTTTTAGAGAAAAGACGCAGCTGAGCCCGAGAAGGGCGCTAGCCTAGTCCGACTTTGAATTAACAAAGCCATCAACCGGCTAGGGTACAACTGTAACACACAACAAAGAACACGAACAAGAAAAAGAGGGAAGATACAGAGGCGCTGGAAAGCAGCTAACAAGCCTCGCTCGCTTCACGCAGGAAGGATGTACAAGAAACACAAAGCTGAAGACATCGAGGGCCTCCAGCGCGACTATACATGAGCGGAGGCCATGCTAACTCTGAATAGGAGGAGATGCATCTGCTCAGCATGCCGTCGCCAGATGCAAAGGGGCTCGGCGGACACAACCATCCAGCTCCGTCTTCGAAGGAGGCCACAACCTCCTCGCCTGGATCAAAAGGCGCCGCACCGTCGAAGACCGGAAGGTTCCCCTGAACAGGATGGAGTCGCCGAGACACCCCAAGAACGGATCAACGCACACCAAAATGCCGAGTATCCAGAGAAGAGCACTGCACACCGCCCACGACCAGACCGCACCGGAGACGAAGGCATTGTGAGGCTTGGAAGAGACGGCATGCCAAATGCCGCAGACCGAGAACCCAAACAGCGCCCACCACCGCCTAGCTCTCAAGGAGACGCCTTCAAGAAGGTCACGACGTCGAGGACACCGCCGCCGCCCAGCGAAGTAGGTTTTCACCCGAGAGGAAGGGGAGAGGGGAGGGAGGATGGAGATTTTGACCGACGTCACCAAGGAGAAGGGCGGCGCCCACAGGTGTCGTCATCGGCGCGGCCGAGGACGACCTAGGGTTTCCCCCATCTGGATCCCGCCCCCAAGCACCCACCGCCGCCCCCAGCCCGACTACCCACGCCGGGGCAGCCGGGATCCGGGGGAGGGGGAGCTCGCCCGTAGGAAAAGCCGGTGAGCGGCCAGATCTGGCGCCGTCGGCGGCCGAGGCCACCATGCATGGCCAAGATCCACCGGAGGACCGGCGGCCGCCCGCCCGGACCGCCGACACCACACCTGCCCCGCTGCTCGCCGCAGAGCAGGAAGGCCTCGCCGGGGCCGCCGCCCCAGAATCACGCTCTCCGCGACGGGCGGAGCAGCAGAGGCCCCGCCGCCGCAGTCCTCGGCCGCGACACGGGCTTGCCCGGCGCCGGCCTCGTGCGACGGCGAGGAGAAGAGAGGGGAGGGAGGCGCTCCGGCCGGGGCGGGGGGAGTCGCCCCCGAGTCGCCCTAGAGAGGGGCGGCGCGGGGGGGGGGGGGGGTTGTTTGCTATGTTTCTTGCTTGGATCTCATGGGCGAGAATATATTGAGTAGAAAATTTGAAGGACAAACGCCTCCTAGAGATAAGATGGGAACAATTTCTATCTAATCTTGGACAACCTCTACAAACTAAATATATCTCTAACTGTCCATATGGGTCTGACAAGGGCCGGCTGACGAGGCCTAGTACAATATGTTATCTGTGTAGAAAATTTTGCGTAAATAAGATTCCTCCATGATTGATGCATGAAAAGGCGCTAGCAGCTGCTTGTCCTCTCTGAAGGCAGCTCCAACTTGATTGAGATTGGGACGCACAAAAAGATGATATGTGCATATTATTACACCCATTGGGCGTAGCTTAATTCAAGTGTGTCGGCAACCACTTTGCATTGACGGAAACACGCTGTGTTGCGTACGCTGCTTAGCCAACAAATATAATAACTATGCCAGTTGGTAGAGCATAAGCAACTATCAGTGCTACTTGTTGGAACTTAGGGCTCCTAATGAACTAGCAATGGCGATCAAACAGGTTGGGACACAAGATGTTTGTGCTGCGTAATCTCGCACAGCTTTTCTCTTCTACTCCTTTTATTTATATCAGACTTACAATGGGAAAGATCAACTACACACCCGAGCTTACCGGCCGTGCCATCCCACGACGCTCGACGTGTGAGTGATGCGGTGCGTGCCGAGATGTTCGCTGCATGCCATCCCATGAGCTATCCGCGGCGCGCATCAGACTAGGAACTACCTAACTGAAAAACGAGCTTGACCAGGACGTGCACATCACACACGTTACATGGCCCCTTTATTTTGCTAATTTGAAAACAAACTAAAGCTACTTGGGCGCGCAGGATTATAGGTCCAACACTACTGTATGACGCCAGATGATTAAATAAATCCAACCTTCTTTTGGACGGAGTCATGGATGCCCCACATGTGCACCATCATCAGCTTCTCCTTCTATGGATACCACTAATTTGCGCTCCCCGCATATCCAGAGCATTGCCCACGAGCATACCTTTCACTAGTTTGCTCTCCCCACAGATGTAGGACATCGTTCACAAGCCATCAACTCCACACATCGAACAAGAAAGCTAGCTGCTCATGGCAATGCATGTGGTGGTTGGTGCCATGGGAAGCCTGCTCCCAAAGCTGGGTCAGCTGCTCATGGAGGAGTGCAAGCTGCACAAGCGCGTTAAGAAAGATGTCGAGTTCCTCCGACGGGAGCTTGTGAGCATGCACGCTGCCCTCATCAAGGTTGGTGAAGTGCCGCGTGACCAGCTTGACAAACAAGTCAAGCTCTGGACCGACGAGGTTAGAGAGCTCTCCTACAACATGGAGGATGTGGTCGACAAGTTCCTGGTACGGGTCGACGGCATTCAGTCTCAAGACGATGCCAACAAATTCAAGGGGCTCATGAAGAGCATGATCGGCGTGTTCAAGAAAGGAAAGAATCACCATCGAATAGCTGATGCGATCAGGGAAATCAAGGACCAACTCCAGGAGGTCGCTGCTAGGCGCGACAGGAACAAGGTCGATGGTAATACTCCTAATCCTACCAAAGTTGTTGGTATTGATCCTCGACTTCGTGCTTTGTACAAAGAAGCAACAGAGCTCGTTGGCATCTACGGGAACAGGGATCAAGACCTCCTGAGGTTGCTTTCCATGGAGGGCGATGACGTCTCTAACAAGAGACTGAAGACGGTCTCAATTGTTGGATTTGGAGGGCTGGGCAAGACCACTCTTGCTAGAGCAGTATACGAGAAGATTAAAGGTGATTTTAATTGTCGGGCATTTGTCCCCGTCGGTCAAAACCCTGACATCAAGAAGGTTTTTAGGGATATCCTCCTTGAACTCGGCAACTCTCACTCTGATCTTGCGATACTGGATGCAAAGCAGCTTATCGACAAGCTTCGTGAATTCCTCGAGAACAAGAGGTATGCATCACTTATGGCAAAAGTGACAATATTATGTGTTTCATATGTTAGTTGTACAATTACTACTGTAATCTCACGCAGAAGCGTTTGAGGTCATTATTTTCATTAGGGTCACCTTTGCTGGTATATTACCATACTTTTAAATAACGCGTTAAGATTTTCAGCTGTGGACCTTTTCTAAAGTTAGTGCGCTATTTAAAATCATGTACATTAGAGCTAGGAGTCGCAGCCAGCTTTGTTTTGTCATCCTGTTTAGCACTAGGCAATCTTGGGCTGTCAAGTTCAAACCGCTCACTCTGTACCAACCTTGTACCCTATATATATATCAGTATGCAGTACAAGCAGCTGCAGCATTTGTTCAGCAACCTAAAAACGGAGTCCAATTCAGGGAACAAGTGCTTTTGCTAATAACAGTAAACGTTATATAGGTGCTAAATTTCAAGAAGATAAGTACATATCCTTAACCCTCCTCATCTTTAACTAAGTACATAGTCAGAGCTTCTCGTTGCAATCATTACGGTGGCTGAAGTTTATTGCCATTGATTTAAGAAATTCATCTTAACCTATTGTACATTACACGTACCAAAAAAAATATCAAATAATGATAATAATGAAAATTGTACCAAAAGTAAAGGAAATGAAGGGGAGATAAACTTTACAGTCTTTTACTTCACATGTCTTTCTTTCTCCAAAACCACCTCATTCTAAAATATATATTTTATGTGCGCATCTCGCCGAAAGGCTACTCTAGAATTTTCCTAAGATATTGTATGCTTGATTGATGACCAAACTAGAAGTTAAATTTTCTCTTAACTATCACATTCTATATTCCCTTTACGACCTTTTTGGAAACTTACTATCAACAATATAGAAGAAAGTATAATGACATGCAATTTGAGTCTCCAGGAGGTTTATTAGTGAGAATATATATAGTAAATCAGTGGTCCAATTGGTGCTCAGGTCTTTCCGATAGATCTACATAAATCATTGTAATATTTTAAATGTTGTAAGTAATTAAATGTTTTTCTATGCATGGACATCTAGCCAACAACTTGATCTTTCTGTTTTACTCCTTGAAACTTAAATTTGTATTCATTTTGTTGATCATCTGTTTGGAAATTCATAATGCATGCTTCTACAGGTACACCCATATATTCTTATGGCCCAAATCTTTGCCAGTTCAATAGACATACACTAATACTCTGAATTGATGTAGGTACCTCATCGTAATTGATGATATATGGGATGACAGCTTGTGGAAAGACATCAACATTGCTTTCTCTAACAGGAACAATCTAGGCAGTCGACTAATCACCACAACCCGTATTTTCAATGTTTCTCAATCATGTTGCTCATCGGCCGAAGATTCAATTTATCAAATGGAACCGCTATCTACTGATGACTCCACAAGGCTCTTCTACAAAAGAATATTTCCCAGCGAGAGTGGATGTCCAAGTGAATTTGAACAAGTGTCTACAGATATTTTGAAGAAATGTGGTGGCGTACCACTAGCGATAATTACTATAGCTAGTTCTTTGGCTGGTGGCCATAAGGTGAAACCAAAGTGTGAGTGGGATGATCTGCTCCAGTCCCTTGGCTCGGGACTAAGAGAAGATAACAGTTTGGATGAGATGAGGATGATACTATCTTTCAGCTATTATGATCTCCCTTCACATCTGAGAACTTGTCTATTGTATCTAAGTATATATCCAGAAGATAGTGAGATTGATAGAGATAGACTGATATGGAAGTGGGTGGCTGAAGGATTTGTCCACTGTGGAAATCAAGCGACTAGCTTATATTTGCTTGGGCTAAGTTACTTCAACCAGCTCATCAATAGAGGTATGATACAGCCAATATATGATTATCTGGGCCAGGTACATGTATGTCGTGTACACGATATGGTTCTTGATCTTATTTGCAAGTTGTCACATGAAGCAAAATTTGTCAAGTTATTAGATGGCACTGGGGATAGCATGTCTTCAGAGAGTAATATTCGTCGTTTGTCCCTTCAAAGTAGAAATGAAGATCCTCAATGCACACCTATCATAAATTTCATGGGTGTATCACGAGTGAGGTCAATTACTATCTTTCCACCTGCTATGAGTATCATGCCATCTCTTTCAAGGTTTGAAGTTTTACGTGTACTTGATCTGTTCGAATGTAATCTTGGGGAAAGTAGCAGTCTGCAGCATGGCCTCTCGGATGTTGGACATTTAATTCACCTTAGGTACCTAGGTCTAGCAAGTACTGGTATCAGAGAGCTCCCAGTTGAGATAGGAAACATGCAGTTTTTGGAGGTGTTGGATCTTGAAGGAAATTATGAGCTAGAGGAATTGCCGTCGACGACTATTTGTAAGTTGAGAAGATTAATCTGCCTAAATGTTTATATGGGTAAGGTGGCTCCGGGTGTGTTGCAGAATCTTACATCCATTGAAGTGTTGAAGCAGATTGTGGTCTCTCTAAATATTGTTGTGCAAGAGCTTGGCAACCTGGCAAGGCTGAGGGAGCTTGAGATTTGCTTCAAGGATTGTAGTTTGGATTTGTATGAAGGTTTCGTGAAGTCTCTGTGCAACCAACATCGCATCGAAAGCCTTTTTCTTGATTGCGATTCTGAAACTTCTTTCGAACTGATGGATCTCCTGGGAGAACACTGGGTACCACCTATACATCTCCGTGAATTTGTGTCATACATGCCCAGCCAACTATCTGCACTGAGAGGGTGGATAAAGAGAGACCCCTCGCATCTCTCCAACCTCTCCCAGTTAATCCTCTGGAGAGTGAAAGAAGTGCAGCAGGAGGATGTGGAAATCATTGGGGGTTTGTTGTCCCTTCGCCGTCTCCACATATTCAGCATCCACCAAACACAACGGCTTCTCGTAATCGGTGCTGATGGGTTCCGTTGTTTGGTAAGCTTTTGGTTGGATTGTGGATCAGCAGCGCAAATAGTGTTCAAACCAGGAGCTTTGCCGAAGGCGGAGGCAGTGAGGTTCAGTCTGGGCGTGCTCGTGGCGAAAGAGAATGGTAACCGTGGCTTCGACTTGGGCCTGCAGGGGAACCTGCTCTCCCTTCGGCGCCATGTCATTGTTTATATGTATTGGGGTGGATCAAGAGTTGGGGAGGCCAAGGAAGCAAAGGCTGCGGTCAGGCACGCGCTCGAAGCCCATCCCAACCATCCGTGGATTAATATTTCTATGGAGCCGTGGATAATGGAAGGTATTTATCCAACTATAATGGCCACTTCTTATAGTACCGTCGTGGTGATATCCTGACTCCTGATTATATATTAACCCCCATCTCTTTTTTCTTGTTCTATTTTGTTTGTAAATACACCTAGGTGGCCAAGACGATGATATATGTGAAGACAGGAACGGTCCTCACTTTGCGGAGGCCTGGTACCAATAAGGAGGCTTTTAAAGTAGTCGAGTTTAGTTCGTCTTTAGATCTTTACTAGAAGTACCGAGCGCGCTTCGCCGGCCGGCTATGGTATTGGAGGCGTTGTTGGGAGCTGCTTACTTGGGGTTGGGCCCTGGACTTGGCTACATCCATTTTTTGAGGGTCGTGATTTGGCCAGCTCTGGTATGTGGCAAGTGGCGTTGTGTACAAAAAATACTGTCGTTGGTAGTGTTAATATGTGTGATGTCGTGTGATGAAACAAATTCAGCCCCTAAGGCTTGAAGTCACAATGAAACCATTGTCGCTACCACCGTAGAATTGCCGGCAAGAGACCTTGACATGGCTCGTGAATATCCTCCCACTTTGGATCATATATAAAAGCAACTCTAGCAGATGCACTATAATTCCGACCGCCATATTCTGGATGTGGGTCACCCCAAAGCTCATATAAGTACCAAATCCATCACGGTAGAACATATAAGGCCTAACTAACGACATATTTACACAATTTAAACATAAAGACTTCCTGGTACACATTTTGGCCGGAACATCACCGGAGCACACATACACGGAACAAAAGACACCTGCTACGTGGTCATCGGAGGACACTCGGATCACCGGAGGATGCTGGGAGCGGCCTCACTTGTAGTTGCGGAGCTCGAGCTCGTCCTTGCCTGCCTCCAGAAGCTCAGCCACGTCTTCCTCGCTAGCGGCCACCGCTTCTTTGGTCATGACCATCGCCTGATATGCCATGCGGAGGCGGTGCTTCGGCGGTCAAAGCAAGCTCCCAAGCTCCTAGAACCGCGCCCACGCACTCTGCCTGCCGCTGCTGGAGATGACGCCACGGGCGAGTGCTTGTGTAGATCGAGCGGGGTCGATCGAACGACACGCGGGTCCACATGAGCCGCTTGCCTCATGGTCATGGCGGGTGCGCTTGGCCGGGCGGCCACCATGCCTGGATCCGCCGGAGTCCATGGTGATTTGATGTTGGAGTTCGAATGGGAAGCGACGAAAGAGGGGAAGTGGATGCGGCGGCACGTCGTGGGGGGGGGGCTCGTCCACCAAAAAAACCATATATATATATGGACCAGCGACGGGATAGCGCATCTGCTAGAGTTGCTCTAGACATGATCCATACATCCGGTCTGGCGCACTGTGTGTGAAATGTAATTTTACTCTTTTTCTGAGATTCCTCCGCAAATTGCAGCCTTGAATTAGAACAAACCTTCGTTTTATGTGCCACTTCTTTTCCACATTCATTCCCTACCAGAAATTGCAGCGTTGTGATTTGTGAATTTCTCTTTTTTCACAATAGAATGATTAATAGAGAAGACACACAACTTCTTTTATATGTATGGCCTTATAACGCCTAGTTTTGTCCCTTATTAAAAGTCAGGGAATTCATAGAATTTTTTCTTATTGTACCTGAAAACGCTGGATACCAGATCACTACAATCTTATCAAGGTGGAAACCATTTAAACCTAGAACGAATTATCAAGGTGGAAACACATTTAAACCTAGAACCAATAACACACAATCTTGCCAGTATAATATTTTAAAAATATCCCTCGTGAGTTCATGGATCGAGGATCAGGTGATGTTTTGGATTGGCAAATCACTATACACCTTTAAAGATCTCGTTCGGTGCGGAAAATAACTTGATAGTTACGGACGGCAAGTGAGCACTGCACACCCTGCGCCACAAGCTCACAGAGGAGGGGTGGCCGGCAGAAGCTTGGAGCATAGAACAAAACAAGACGGAAAGAGACACCGAAAACATCACAGCCGCGAACCCACAGGGAAACCTCCCAGCGCACATCAATGTTGGCAAGATCACCCTGTCCCTTAAACATATTACTGATATATATGAAAAAATACCGTAGGGCTTCAAAAAAAGAGTCCCCTGTCCCATCTGTATAGCCATAAAAAAATCTGGCAAACTTTCCATAGCTCACTATCAAGCCTACACAGGCCAATCGGTTTTGATACAAACCCAACAGTCATTTGGATAACTTCCCATTTTGTTCTCTACACTACGGGACGGAGGCAATACGCCGACGGCCGGATGCCGTCGGCGTAGGCCCTAAAGCCGTCGGCGTAGGCCTACCCCGACGGCCGCCGTCGGCGTATAGCCGTCGGGCCAGGGTTCACTCGAGCTTGACCTAAAAGCCGTCGGCGTATACGGGCTCCCGACGGGCCCCACACTGAGCTTAACGGCCGTTAGGCCTGGTCGCCCTCTACGCCGACGGCCGGGCCGTCGGCGTAGGTTGCCACGCGGCAAGCTGTGGGTGGGCTGGGCTTGGGGTCTACGCCGACGGCCTGGCCGTCGGGGTAGGTCCCAGCCACGCGTCACCCCCTCGTGTGATCTGGGCAGAGGGCCTACACCGACGGCCTGGCCGTCGGCGTAGGCTGTGCCATTTGGCCCAAGATATGTCCTACGCTGGCCGTCGGCGTAGGTACTGGCAGGGTACCTATTTTTCTCTGTTTTGCTACGTTTCCTGCATATACAAACTTCTAGTTGCACAGTATTCATCAACATATCATTATATAGCACATGCACATCAACAAAGAACATAATAGATAGATAGATAGTATCGATAGACATGCACATCAACATAGAGCATAATAGATAGATAGATAGTATCGATAGACATGCACATCGTTTCGATACACGGTATAACAACATCCAAACATCTAAAATAAGATAGATAGTATCGATACACAGTACAAGAAGAGCTAAACATCTACAAAGAGACATCTACCCGGCCGCCGTAGCATCATCCTCAGCTCGTCGCGTCCGGAGAGGGAGTCGAGCCGGAGAAGCCGAGGTCTCCGCGCGTGAAGATAGGCGACTGACGGTGCGGAGGCGCCGTCGAACCAGCACCGGAAGCAGGTGATCCCGCGCCACCATGAACCGGTGTGCTCTCGCGCGAGGCACCACTACCACCGGGGCCAGGGTGCACCGGTGTGACCGCGCGGGACGCCGACGGCGAGGCAGCAGCACGACCAAAGGGTCCAGTCCCGGAAGCTCCCGTTCCCTACACGTTTGAGCAATAGTTAGCAACCGCCAAGGCACATGAAAGTGGTAGCAACTGATTGGGCAAGTAAATTACCAGAGTTAAGCCGGTGTAGTAGTAGTTCTGGGCGAACTCTTCCTTCGATACAAACTCCGGCTTAAGCCCGGCTCGAGGAGGTCGTGGCGGTATATCGACGAGCACTCCCGTAAGCCGAGCACTCTCTAGAGCCTGCAAGATAGTTAACATGTCAGGCATTGCACAAAAGTATGAAAATTGAGACTTGTCATCTTTTGAAAAAAAAGAAAGGTTGGAACTTACAACTTCTTTTGCCTCTTTCCACTCCTCGTGTATTTGTGCTCTCTGTCTCCACTGCGCAAGGTCCACCAAATAGGCGTCGTTGTGGGCCTTGTAGGCCGCATCGAAAGCAGCCTACAATTACAAAAAATTGAACCATCTCATCAACTAAGCCACTAAGGAAGTAGTATTGTCACAGAAAGGATGGAAATGAGAGAAACTTACATCGTAGCCAGTCTGGGAAGGCCGTCGTCGAGGAGGCGGTGCGGGGTCGTCGGGACCGAGGGTAGCCTTGATCCGCGTGAGGCTCAAATTGGGACTGCGCGGGGTCATCTTATCCATGACCTTTAGACGGTCGTGCTGAAGGCCTCCCCCAGACACGACCAACGCTCTGGGGTCGGGTTCCGCACTTCTAGGGTCGTCCAACTCCGGATTAAAATCGATCATCGCCTCGAGGTAGTTAGCACCGTCCTCCTGGGCAGTGCCGAAGTACTCGGGAAGCTGAGGCTGAGGCTGGGAGAGATCGGGCGCCATCATCCTCATCGAGTCCCATGACTCATATGAGCTGACAGGCCTCCCTAGTTTATCCTCCTACATCGCCAAAGAGATTTTATGAGTACCAAGTAGGAACATGCATGAGGGGAAATAAAAGCAGGTTGTTCCATGTATGTGTATACCAGCTTGGCCTTGTAGCGCTCACTGCCTAGGTTTCCAGCCCGATGTGTCCCCCCGCTGCCGCGGTTCGCCTTGTTCCGCTCGCTCAAGGCGTTCCACTCCTCGTCTTCCCCGCGCCACCTCGCAGTCAACACCCTCCATGCCTCCTCCTTGCCATAGGCCCAATCGGGCCTAACCTGAAAAATCAATACGCATGTGAAGAAGAGATGATGCAATTGCAACTTAGCATCAACATAGAATCTCATCGAGAATTTACTTACCTCGTCGTACTGTTCCTCGCTCATCGTCGAGCGTGACTTGACATTCTCGTGCTTCGGCGACGGCTTGCCCGATTTCGCCATGTTGTATTGACTCCTGGCGGTATGACCCTGGTTATAGAACTGCTGATTAGTCAACCTCTTACAATGAGCCTGCAGTGTCTTGTTCGCCGTCTCCTGGTGCTCCGGAGCCACCCTATAGAATCTCTGAAATCATGCATCAAAAAAGTGTGGGATTCATGAGTTAGCATGGCGGGGTCATCAAATATGAACAAAAAAAGTGTGAAGAGTCATGATTTTTCCTTACCCAAAACTTATTGATCACGGCGTCAGAAGCTTTCCCGTAGGGGGGACAATCTGCGAGCTCGTAGTGTCTCCAAGTCGTGGCTAGCTTCCTCTCGCCTTTGTCTGTGGTGTAGAAGCCCGGCCAAAACTTCCTAATGATAGCTCCAAGCATGCAGCCAGGGACTCGGGTCCCCGCAGGATGAAGCCAATTGTTGCACAAGAATCAAACATTAGTACATGCCAAGTTGGTATCAACGAAATGAAACTATAGCCACTTACTCAGTTCTAGTAGGTTCAATGAGGGTCCGAGCCTCCGGGGCAGGCTCCTCCTTAGGGACTTCTGTTTCCCCACGAACCTTTGCCTTCTTCGTCGACGCACTCGATGGCCCCGACGCAGTCACCATCTCCTTGTCTCGAGACTCCGCTTCCAAGTCTCGAGAGTCAATCTCCTCGTCTGGAGACTCCGAGAACGCGGTCTGTGAATCCACGTCGCCGGAAGCGGAGGGTATGTCACTTAGAAGGACGGTACCTCGCCCTCGTCCTCGACCTCGTCCTCGGCCTCCTGCAATCGGAAAAGGTAAAAAATTAAGAAGCATGTTGAAAAATAAATACCAAGCATAATGAAGATGCAATGTACCTCCTCGGTCTGACCTCGGGGGACGTCCCCCTCTTCCTCCTCCTCGTCCTGCATCCCCTCCTCCTCCTCCTCCTCCTACCTCCTCGGCGCCGTACCTTGAGGTGGTTGCTCTTCCACTCTTCGTCTTCTTTATCCCCTGAAGCAAGGACTGCGGTGATGCCTTGCCACTGCTCATATTGGCCAATCACCTGCATAGAGAAAAATAAAACAATTAAGCATAAAGACGCAATGCAATTAAGAAGCATATAGACGCAATGCAATTAAGATGATATATAGCTAGAAGGAGAAAATACGTATTAGAACGAAACCGAGTTACCAGTTGCAAAGTAATTAAGTCGCCATTTTACCTAAGGAAACTGGGCACCTCCTCCTCCTCCTCCTCCTCCCCGCTCTCTTTCTTCTGGTCCTCCACCACTTCCCCCATGTTCATAAGCACATAGAGCATTATGCACTCCTTATCTTGGTTGGACAAGGTATGAGGTTTTGCGCCACCGGCCTTGCCACCGGGAAACTTGAAGAGGAGGAGCTTGGGGTCACGCTTGGGCTCGTCGACATTGTACCGAGGTACCTGGTTATGCATAGTGGGAACTTCATCCGCATAGTACGCTGTCGTGGCGTTTTCTATCTCCTGGATGATAGTTGCCTCAGCTATGCATGCTTCAATCTTATTTTTGTTTCCACATTTGAGCCGAATATACTTGAACTCTCTCTCAATACAAAACTGCCAACGAAACTGCACCGGTCCACCCAAGAGTGCCTCGTTCGCGAGATGCACAATGAGATGTAGCATTGGAGTAAAGAAGCCTGGCGGAAATATCTTCTCTAACTTGCATAGCAACTCCGGCACTAGATCATGCAGCTTCTCAATCATCACAGGACATATCTTCTTAGCACAGACCATGCGGAAGAAATGGCTCAACTCCGCTAGCACTCGCCAGATACGCTCAGGGAGATAACCTCGAAGCATCACCGCATCAATCGCTCAATCCATATATGATAGTCGTGATTTTCTTGCATTCGTACAAGGTTTTAGGCAGGCAATGACCATCGGGCAACGTGTTAGCATGTCTTACCAGAGTGGCTTCAAAGCATGAACGGGTCATGTTGAACTGGAGCTTTGAGGCTAGTGCTTGCGAGATAGTATCGAGCTGAGAAACATTTGCACCCGGGTACAGAGGCCTCTTAGCCGATTCCATCATATCATAGAACGCCTTAGCGGATGGCTCGGGATCCTGTGGTTCAGGCGGTTGCTCCGGTTCCGGCGGTCCCTCTGGTTCAGCACAAGGTGGAGACTCCGGCATGGCATCACGGAAATCCTCCAGCAAGTTTCACATGCCATCGTACTCTATGCCATCGATCCGCTGCCGCATCACGTCAACTCTATCACGTTCATTCTGACTAAAGTCGTCCGTCGTGACGAAGCCCGGCATATACCCATAAGCCCAAAGGTGTTGTTTCATAACCTCCTTTCTAGCGCGATGACGGTTTCTGCAACGGACGCAATGGCAACGGGGTTCAAGTGTCTTTGGACCACGGGCTATATCCTGCACTACCATAGCGGTCTTCCATGTCCACTCATCTGTTCTGTCAACAGCACTAGTACGGCCACTATACATCCACCCATTATCAGCCATCCTCTTCTGCTTTATTGAGAGCCAAACGACAAACATAGCATTTAATATCAAACGGGAGATTAAAATGCTTCATTTTTTACGCATGCATCAACCTACATGTCTAATAGGAAAGTGGGTCCTAACCAGCCGCCGGATCCGTAGATTGGGTAAGTTCTCCCTGGCTCTACCCCGATCCGAGCAGAATTTCGGCAGCACCTCCCCGCTGCTCTCCCGATACACGTCTCGACTAAAAGCCGAGAGAATGTGCATCCGGAGAACAACGAGGAGGCGCCGCCGAAACCCTGTCTCGGATCGAGGAAGAGCCAGCGAGAACCATACCCAACTACGAATCCGCCGACTGCCCGATAAAAGCCGTAAGCGTTACGGTTCAAAATATGCGAGACCACTAATGCATATTTATCCGCGTAACGCTTACAGTCGGGATGACGCCTAGGTGACGTGACTGACTTGGTGATCTAGACATGAAAATAAACCTAGTTACACGAGAGGAGTGAAAGAATTCTCACCCTTGAAGCGTGATCGACGACGTGGGGGTGCGAGGCGACGGAGGGGGCTCCGAGACGACGACGGCTCCTAGAAATTCTGTAATTCCCATAAAAACAACAATTTAGCCTCTGATTCTCAACAATTTACAATTTGGTCCACAATATACGCAAGACACTATATGACAACAATCGAACACAAATATCAACATAAGCTAGCAAGTTCAACCAATACATCCAAATTTTCTGTACTAGCATACATGTATATGCATTATGAGAAATGATACGCCAATATGTTAATGTTGACCTTCCACATTGTTTAGTGACTAATGATATATAGCAATAAAAAATTGCAATAAACATGGAGTTTCAAATTTCGGTGTTAATCCATGTACAAAAATGCGCCAAAGTTCTTTTGTTTCTTGTCTAGTTGTTTTCCATTAACAAATTGTGTTACAAAAATGCGTCTAGTTGTTTTGCATATTAAGATCAACAAATATTGTGCAATGTTGCAATATTGTGCATACCGGGCTCGGGGCGGCGGCGGTGGGAGGGAGCTCGGGCTTAGGCGGGGCAGCAGCTCAAGAAGCCCGACCTCGGGCCGGGGCGGCGGCAAGAGGGGCGACCGGCGAGAGAGAGCTCGGCCTCGGGCCGGTGCTGCGGCGGTGGGAGCTCGGGCTCGGGGCGGGGCGGCCGGCGACGTGAGCTGTGAGTGGGCGGGAGGTGGCGGGGATGGTGAGGGAGCTCAGGGCGGGAGGGGGAGGGGCAAGCGGCAGCGGTGGGTGGGGCTCGGGGCTGGTGAGGGGGCCGGCGGCGAGAGGGTGGGGCTCGGGGCGGGGGAGGCGGCGGCGGTAGGATGGGTGGGGCAGCCGACGGCGGGAGGCTGGTTGGGGCGGGGGTCGGAGCGACGAGAGGGTGCGGCAGCCGGCCGGCGGGGAGGGTGGTCGGGCGGCTTGCGGCGGGAGGGGCGGCGGAGGGAGGTGGGTCGGAGGCGGCGCTGTCGCGTTGGAGAGGGAGGTGGGGGTCGGGGGAATGGTGGGTGAGAGGAGAGGATAAGGTGCGATGGCAGTTGTTGTAATTAGATAGGTCGGGGATAGGTCGTCGCCGTCGGCTTAGGTCAATTTTCTTTTTTTTATTAGGGCTACGCCGACGGCAAGGCCGTCGGCCTATAGATTTTTTTAATTTCTGTATTTCTTGCGGGGTACAATTCTATCACTTTGACTTAATTGTGGCCATTTATGTATTATATATTGATTAATCAAAAAAAGAAGAAGAAATGTACAACTGTCCATGCTCTATTTTTTCACGGAATATGCTTTCAATCCATTTTATTGATAAAGCATAAATCAATGTACACGGTTGAACTATAGAGAGGATAATAGGAATACCCCTAAATTTCCTAAGTTATACCCCTATACCCCTCCAGTGATTCCGACGCTCCGGCGGTCTTCCTCCGGCGAAACCCTAGATCGAGGAGACCCGCAGATCTACCCCTATAGCTTTCTCCGTACGAGGGTCGATAATTGGATTTTTTTTCTGTATCTATGTTTATTTAGCACATATGTAATGGAAAACCAAGGTTGGGCCACTTTCAGCGCTCTGGCGGTCATTCAGCTGCGACATCCTGCTCCGGAGGGGGGGCTAGCGGTCTACCCCTATAGCTTTCTCCGTACGAGGGTGGACCAATGAACTTTTTGTCTCTATCTGTGCTTGTTTAGCACATATGTAATGGAAAACCAAGGTTGGACACATTTCACCACATTATTCACACCGGTTGACCCGTACCGAGAGTTTCGACATACAGATCGAGGATTTAAATATATATAGGAAACACCGCTAGCTTAATCAGGACATACAGATCGAGGTTTTCTTCTTTGTTGTTTTAAACTCTGCAACCATCTTCATACCATCAACTGTGATATTTGGCTGTTGAGCACCACAACCACCTCTTTTCTTCACTGGCTCATCAGTGTCCTGCTCTTGCTCAAGATCTTCACCCTGGAGCAAACCTTTTTGCTCTTGCAAGCATCTAGCTAGGGAGGTAGACGATCCGGCGGCGGGAGTGGGGGCGGGAGGGGGCTCGGGGCAGGCCGGCGGCGGCGGGAGTGGGGGGCGGTCGGGGGAGTGGGGAGGGGTTGGGCACGGGGAAGAGTGGGGTGTGGGAGTGGATAACGGTCCCGAGGACGTGTGTCCGAATAAAGTGGACGCGAACCTATGCCGACGGCCAGGCCGTCGGCTTAGGTTTATTTATTTTTTGAAAATTGGGATACGCCGACGGCCTGGCCGTCGGCTTAGGTCCATTTTCATTTTATTTATTTATTTCTGTATCCTTTTATGTTTTCAAGCATATTTTTTTTACTTTTATACTTTTTTACAGCATTTTAATAGTTTTTCAACAATATAAATTCTTTTTACACCGTTCGCCTCCGAAACCCTAGATCGGGGGACCCGCAAATGTACCCCTATAAATTTCTTCGTACGAGGGTTCACATGTCCGTGAACAACGTCAGACACATGACCTACATATGCCATCTACAAACATTAAATCACACTTATAAACATAACCTAGCTCCACATGCAGGTTTTCCAATGATTCCGACCCTCCGACGGTCATTCACCCCCGAAACCCTAGATCGGGGGGGGGGGCGCATGGACCAATAAACTTTTTATCTATCTATGTTTGTTTAGCACATATGTACATGGAAAACCAAGGTTGAACACATTTCACCACATTATTCACACCGGTAGACACGTACCGGGAGTTTCCACATACGGGTCGACGATTTTACTAAGTGT
Organism: Bromus sterilis; assembly: GCA_950022295.1. Taxonomy (NCBI): domain Eukaryota; kingdom Viridiplantae; phylum Streptophyta; class Magnoliopsida; order Poales; family Poaceae; genus Bromus; species Bromus sterilis. The sequence goes on along the minus strand of OX465601.1, from coordinate 296,228,007 downwards.
TAGCCCATGTCCGTGAACAACGTCAGACACATGACCTACATATGCCATCTACAAACATTAAATCACACTTATAAACATAACCTAGCTCCACATGCCGGTTTTCCAATGATTCCGGCCCTCCGACGGTCATTCACCTCGGAAACCCTAGATCGGGGGAGCCCGCAGATCTACCCTTATAGCTTTCTCCGTACGAGGATGGACCAATGGACTTTTTTATCTATCTATGTTTGTTTAGCACATATGTACATGGAAAACCAAGGTTGAACACATTTCACCACATTATTCACACCGGTAAACCCGTACCGGGAGTTTCCACATACGGATCGACGATTTTACTAAGTGTTAGCCCATGTCCGTGAACAACGTCAGACACATGACCTACATATGCCATCTACAAACATTAAATCACACTTATAAACATAACCTAGCTCCACATGCCGGTTTTCCAATGATTCCGGCCCTCCGACGGTCATTCACCTCGGAAACCCTAGATCGGGGGAGCCCGCAGATCTACCCTTATAGCTTTCTCCGTACGAGGATGGACCAATGGACTTTTTTATCTATCTATGTTTGTTTAGCACATATGTACATGGAAAACCAAGGTTGAACACATTTCACCACATTATTCACACCGGTAGACCCGTACCGGGAGTTTCCACATACGGATCGACGATTTTACTAAGTGTTCTCCCATGTCCGTGAACAACGTGAGACACATGAGCTACATATGCCATCTACAAACATTAAATCACACTTATAAACATAACCTAGCTTCACATGCAGGTTTTCCAATGAATCCGGCCCTCCGACGGTCATTCACCTCCGAAACCCTAGATCGGGGGGGCCCGCAGATCTACCCTTATAGCTTTCTCCGTACGAGGATGGACCAATGGACTTTTTTATATATCTATGTTTGTTTAGCACATATGTACATGAAAAACCAAGGTTGAACATATTTCACCACATTATTCACACCGGTAGACCCGTACCGGGAGTTTCCACATACGGATCGACGATTTTACTAAGTGTTAGCCTATGTCCGTGAACAACGTCAGACACATGACCTACATATGCCATCTACAAACATTAAATCACACCTATAAACATAACCTAGCTCCACATGCAGGTTTTCCAATGATTCCGGCACTCCGACGGTCATTCACCTTCGAAACCCTAGATCGGGGGCCCCCGCAGATCTACCCTTATAGCTTTCTTCGTACGAGGATGGACCAATGGACTTTTTTATCTATCTATGTTTGTTTAGCACATATGTACATGGAAAACCAAGGTTGAACACATTTCACCACATTATTCACACCGGTAGACCCGTACCGGGAGTTTCTCCGTACCAGGGTGGACCAATGGACTTCTGGTCTCCATCTGTGCTTGTTTAGCACATATATATGTATATGGAGAAGCACAAGGTTGGACACATTTCACCTTGTTCATCAGTTTTCTTCTTTGTTGTTTTAAATTCTGCAACCATCTTCATACCATCAACTGTGATATTTGGCTGCTGAGCACCACAACCACCTCTTTTCTTCACTGGCTCATCAGTGTCCTGCTCTTGCTCAAGATCTTCACCCTGGAGCAAACCTTTTTGCTCTTTGCAAGCATCTAGCTAGGGAGGTAGACGATCCGGGCCCGCGCGGTACGGGTTTAATAAATAGGAAACACCGATAGCTTAATCAGGGCATCGGAACACAGACATGGTTTGTAATGACCCTAACTATGACCTAACCAAACACAACCCAAGACAAATGTCCACCGGGCTACCCCCATCCGGAGAATATCTAGGAGGGTAGACGATCGGGGGGACCAGCAGGTCTACCCCTATAGCTTTCTCCGTACCAGGGTGGACCAATGGACTTTTTGTCTCCATCTGTGCTTTTTTAGCACATATGTACATGGAGAAGCACAAGGTTGGACACATTTCACCTTGTTCATCAGTTTTCTTCTTTGTTGTTTTAAACTCTGCAACCATCTTCATACCATCATTTGTGATATTTGGCTGCTGAACACCACAACCACCTCTTTTCTTCACTGGCTCATCAGTGTCCTGCTCTTGCTCAAGATATTCACCCTGGAGCAAACCTTTTTGCTCTTTGCAAGCATCTAGCTAGGGAGGTAGACGATCCGGGCCCGCGCGGTAGGGGTTTATATATAGGAAACACCGATAGCTTAATCAGGGCATCGGAACACAGACATGGTTTGTAATGACCCTAGCTATGACCTAACCAAACACAACCCAAGACAAATGTCCACCGGGCTACCCCCATTCGGAGAATATCTAGGGGGTAGACGATCGGGGGGACCAGCAGGTCTACCCCTATAGCTTTCTCCGTACCAGGGTGGACCAATGGACTTCTTGTCTCCATCTGTGCTTGTTTAGCACATATATATGTACATGGAGAAGCAAGGTTGGACACATTTCACCACAAGATCATTCACCTCCGGGAGTACACGTCTACACATGTGCACGAATCTTTTTCTAAGTGTTATCGCATTCATGTATGAAGAAGGTCACACCCGGGATCTATGTTTTGCATCTATGGGCCTTCCACCACACTTGAACACATAAACTAGGTCCACATGCAAATTTTTGTGGGATTCCGACGCTCTGGCGGTTATTCACCTGCGACATCCTGCTTCGGAGGGGGGCCTGGCGGTCTACCCCTATAGCTTTCTCCGCATGATGTTTCAACAATGTACTTTTTGGTTTGTTAAGATTTGTTTAGGACAAAACTACATGGAAAACAAGGTTGGGACCTTGTAACCTTTCGTAGCCCCCGGAATACCAGCAAACGGGTGTATTTCTACCTACATGTCCATGAATTTGAATAGTGCTATCACATGAATGTGAAAATGGTCACACCAAGGAGCTAGACATTGCATTTATGCATTGATCTTACACCACACTTGGACACATACCCTACAATTAATCACATGCAAGTTAATGCGGTACTACGGCGGTCTTTCTTCACCGAAACCCGGCTTAGTCCGGGCGCGAGGCCGGGGCTGGCCGGGAGGGGGGCGGCGGTGTACTCTTATAGCTTTCTCCGCACGAGGTACAACTGTGGATCATACATATTAATATAGTAATAGTAGCATAATATATTTTAATTTAGTATTATAATTTGTTATTATATTATTTTATGTATTAATTAGTAGACATTAAAAGAATAAAGAGGCATACGTATATCGAGTGTTGAAATGAGATGATATATACTATAATTCCATTTCCAATATTATTTGATGTATTAGTATTAGTAATATAAGATTAAATAGTTAAACAAAATAAAAAAATAAAAAAAAACACACAACCCGGGGTCTAGGCCGACGGCCAAAGGTCGGGGCCGTCGGCGTAGCCCCTGCTGGGCTGACGCCGTAACGTCCGGCCGTCACCGGGGCCCACCTGGCAGGCCTACGCCGACGACCCATTAAACGCCGACGTCGGCCGTTGACCTAAATTGGGCCTGCGCCGACGGCCTTTCTACGCCGACGGCGGCCCTCGGCCTAGGTACGGCTACGCCGACGGCTTTGGGACGCCGACGGCCCACCACCAGGGCTGATGAGCCGGGCCGTCTACGCCGACGGCCCCGACATTTGGCCGTCGGCGTAGGTTTTTTCTTGTTCTATTTTGTTTGTAAATACACCTAGGTGGCCAAGACGATGATATATGTGAAGACAGGAACGGTCCTCACTTTGCGGAGGCCTGGTACCAATAAGGAGGCTTTTAAAGTAGTCGAGTTTAGTTCGTCTTTAGATCTTTACTAGAAGTACCGAGCGCGCTTCGCCGGCCGGCTATGGTATTGGAGGCGTTGTTGGGAGCTGCTTACTTGGGGTTGGGCCCTGGACTTGGCTACATCCATTTTTTGAGGGTCGTGATTTGGCCAGCTCTGGTATGTGGCAAGTGGCGTTGTGTACAAAAAATACTGTCGTTGGTAGTGTTAATATGTGTGATGTCGTGTGATGAAACAAATTCAGCCCCTAAGGCTTGAAGTCACAATGAAACCATTGTCGCTACCACCGTAGAATTGCCGGCAAGAGACCTTGACATGGCTCGTGAATATCCTCCCACTTTGGATCATATATAAAAGCAACTCTAGCAGATGCACTATAATTCCGACCGCCATATTCTGGATGTGGGTCACCCCAAAGCTCATATAAGTACCAAATCCATCACGGTAGAACATATAAGGCCTAACTAACGACATATTTACACAATTTAAACATAAAGACTTCCTGGTACACATTTTGGCCGGAACATCACCGGAGCACACATACACGGAACAAAAGACACCTGCTACGTGGTCATCGGAGGACACTCGGATCACCGGAGGATGCTGGGAGCGGCCTCACTTGTAGTTGCGGAGCTCGAGCTCGTCCTTGCCTGCCTCCAGAAGCTCAGCCACGTCTTCCTCGCTAGCGGCCACCGCTTCTTTGGTCATGACCATCGCCTGATATGCCATGCGGAGGCGGTGCTTCGGCGGTCAAAGCAAGCTCCCAAGCTCCTAGAACCGCGCCCACGCACTCTGCCTGCCGCTGCTGGAGATGACGCCACGGGCGAGTGCTTGTGTAGATCGAGCGGGGTCGATCGAACGACACGCGGGTCCACATGAGCCGCTTGCCTCATGGTCATGGCGGGTGCGCTTGGCCGGGCGGCCACCATGCCTGGATCCGCCGGAGTCCATGGTGATTTGATGTTGGAGTTCGAATGGGAAGCGACGAAAGAGGGGAAGTGGATGCGGCGGCACGTCGTGGGGGGGGGGCTCGTCCACCAAAAAAACCATATATATATATGGACCAGCGACGGGATAGCGCATCTGCTAGAGTTGCTCTAGACATGATCCATACATCCGGTCTGGCGCACTGTGTGTGAAATGTAATTTTACTCTTTTTCTGAGATTCCTCCGCAAATTGCAGCCTTGAATTAGAACAAACCTTCGTTTTATGTGCCACTTCTTTTCCACATTCATTCCCTACCAGAAATTGCAGCGTTGTGATTTGTGAATTTCTCTTTTTTCACAATAGAATGATTAATAGAGAAGACACACAACTTCTTTTATATGTATGGCCTTATAACGCCTAGTTTTGTCCCTTATTAAAAGTCAGGGAATTCATAGAATTTTTTCTTATTGTACCTGAAAACGCTGGATACCAGATCACTACAATCTTATCAAGGTGGAAACCATTTAAACCTAGAACGAATTATCAAGGTGGAAACACATTTAAACCTAGAACCAATAACACACAATCTTGCCAGTATAATATTTTAAAAATATCCCTCGTGAGTTCATGGATCGAGGATCAGGTGATGTTTTGGATTGGCAAATCACTATACACCTTTAAAGATCTCGTTCGGTGCGGAAAATAACTTGATAGTTACGGACGGCAAGTGAGCACTGCACACCCTGCGCCACAAGCTCACAGAGGAGGGGTGGCCGGCAGAAGCTTGGAGCATAGAACAAAACAAGACGGAAAGAGACACCGAAAACATCACAGCCGCGAACCCACAGGGAAACCTCCCAGCGCACATCAATGTTGGCAAGATCACCCTGTCCCTTAAACATATTACTGATATATATGAAAAAATACCGTAGGGCTTCAAAAAAAGAGTCCCCTGTCCCATCTGTATAGCCATAAAAAAATCTGGCAAACTTTCCATAGCTCACTATCAAGCCTACACAGGCCAATCGGTTTTGATACAAACCCAACAGTCATTTGGATAACTTCCCATTTTGTTCTCTACACTACGGGACGGAGGCAATACGCCGACGGCCGGATGCCGTCGGCGTAGGCCCTAAAGCCGTCGGCGTAGGCCTACCCCGACGGCCGCCGTCGGCGTATAGCCGTCGGGCCAGGGTTCACTCGAGCTTGACCTAAAAGCCGTCGGCGTATACGGGCTCCCGACGGGCCCCACACTGAGCTTAACGGCCGTTAGGCCTGGTCGCCCTCTACGCCGACGGCCGGGCCGTCGGCGTAGGTTGCCACGCGGCAAGCTGTGGGTGGGCTGGGCTTGGGGTCTACGCCGACGGCCTGGCCGTCGGGGTAGGTCCCAGCCACGCGTCACCCCCTCGTGTGATCTGGGCAGAGGGCCTACACCGACGGCCTGGCCGTCGGCGTAGGCTGTGCCATTTGGCCCAAGATATGTCCTACGCTGGCCGTCGGCGTAGGTACTGGCAGGGTACCTATTTTTCTCTGTTTTGCTACGTTTCCTGCATATACAAACTTCTAGTTGCACAGTATTCATCAACATATCATTATATAGCACATGCACATCAACAAAGAACATAATAGATAGATAGATAGTATCGATAGACATGCACATCAACATAGAGCATAATAGATAGATAGATAGTATCGATAGACATGCACATCGTTTCGATACACGGTATAACAACATCCAAACATCTAAAATAAGATAGATAGTATCGATACACAGTACAAGAAGAGCTAAACATCTACAAAGAGACATCTACCCGGCCGCCGTAGCATCATCCTCAGCTCGTCGCGTCCGGAGAGGGAGTCGAGCCGGAGAAGCCGAGGTCTCCGCGCGTGAAGATAGGCGACTGACGGTGCGGAGGCGCCGTCGAACCAGCACCGGAAGCAGGTGATCCCGCGCCACCATGAACCGGTGTGCTCTCGCGCGAGGCACCACTACCACCGGGGCCAGGGTGCACCGGTGTGACCGCGCGGGACGCCGACGGCGAGGCAGCAGCACGACCAAAGGGTCCAGTCCCGGAAGCTCCCGTTCCCTACACGTTTGAGCAATAGTTAGCAACCGCCAAGGCACATGAAAGTGGTAGCAACTGATTGGGCAAGTAAATTACCAGAGTTAAGCCGGTGTAGTAGTAGTTCTGGGCGAACTCTTCCTTCGATACAAACTCCGGCTTAAGCCCGGCTCGAGGAGGTCGTGGCGGTATATCGACGAGCACTCCCGTAAGCCGAGCACTCTCTAGAGCCTGCAAGATAGTTAACATGTCAGGCATTGCACAAAAGTATGAAAATTGAGACTTGTCATCTTTTGAAAAAAAAGAAAGGTTGGAACTTACAACTTCTTTTGCCTCTTTCCACTCCTCGTGTATTTGTGCTCTCTGTCTCCACTGCGCAAGGTCCACCAAATAGGCGTCGTTGTGGGCCTTGTAGGCCGCATCGAAAGCAGCCTACAATTACAAAAAATTGAACCATCTCATCAACTAAGCCACTAAGGAAGTAGTATTGTCACAGAAAGGATGGAAATGAGAGAAACTTACATCGTAGCCAGTCTGGGAAGGCCGTCGTCGAGGAGGCGGTGCGGGGTCGTCGGGACCGAGGGTAGCCTTGATCCGCGTGAGGCTCAAATTGGGACTGCGCGGGGTCATCTTATCCATGACCTTTAGACGGTCGTGCTGAAGGCCTCCCCCAGACACGACCAACGCTCTGGGGTCGGGTTCCGCACTTCTAGGGTCGTCCAACTCCGGATTAAAATCGATCATCGCCTCGAGGTAGTTAGCACCGTCCTCCTGGGCAGTGCCGAAGTACTCGGGAAGCTGAGGCTGAGGCTGGGAGAGATCGGGCGCCATCATCCTCATCGAGTCCCATGACTCATATGAGCTGACAGGCCTCCCTAGTTTATCCTCCTACATCGCCAAAGAGATTTTATGAGTACCAAGTAGGAACATGCATGAGGGGAAATAAAAGCAGGTTGTTCCATGTATGTGTATACCAGCTTGGCCTTGTAGCGCTCACTGCCTAGGTTTCCAGCCCGATGTGTCCCCCCGCTGCCGCGGTTCGCCTTGTTCCGCTCGCTCAAGGCGTTCCACTCCTCGTCTTCCCCGCGCCACCTCGCAGTCAACACCCTCCATGCCTCCTCCTTGCCATAGGCCCAATCGGGCCTAACCTGAAAAATCAATACGCATGTGAAGAAGAGATGATGCAATTGCAACTTAGCATCAACATAGAATCTCATCGAGAATTTACTTACCTCGTCGTACTGTTCCTCGCTCATCGTCGAGCGTGACTTGACATTCTCGTGCTTCGGCGACGGCTTGCCCGATTTCGCCATGTTGTATTGACTCCTGGCGGTATGACCCTGGTTATAGAACTGCTGATTAGTCAACCTCTTACAATGAGCCTGCAGTGTCTTGTTCGCCGTCTCCTGGTGCTCCGGAGCCACCCTATAGAATCTCTGAAATCATGCATCAAAAAAGTGTGGGATTCATGAGTTAGCATGGCGGGGTCATCAAATATGAACAAAAAAAGTGTGAAGAGTCATGATTTTTCCTTACCCAAAACTTATTGATCACGGCGTCAGAAGCTTTCCCGTAGGGGGGACAATCTGCGAGCTCGTAGTGTCTCCAAGTCGTGGCTAGCTTCCTCTCGCCTTTGTCTGTGGTGTAGAAGCCCGGCCAAAACTTCCTAATGATAGCTCCAAGCATGCAGCCAGGGACTCGGGTCCCCGCAGGATGAAGCCAATTGTTGCACAAGAATCAAACATTAGTACATGCCAAGTTGGTATCAACGAAATGAAACTATAGCCACTTACTCAGTTCTAGTAGGTTCAATGAGGGTCCGAGCCTCCGGGGCAGGCTCCTCCTTAGGGACTTCTGTTTCCCCACGAACCTTTGCCTTCTTCGTCGACGCACTCGATGGCCCCGACGCAGTCACCATCTCCTTGTCTCGAGACTCCGCTTCCAAGTCTCGAGAGTCAATCTCCTCGTCTGGAGACTCCGAGAACGCGGTCTGTGAATCCACGTCGCCGGAAGCGGAGGGTATGTCACTTAGAAGGACGGTACCTCGCCCTCGTCCTCGACCTCGTCCTCGGCCTCCTGCAATCGGAAAAGGTAAAAAATTAAGAAGCATGTTGAAAAATAAATACCAAGCATAATGAAGATGCAATGTACCTCCTCGGTCTGACCTCGGGGGACGTCCCCCTCTTCCTCCTCCTCGTCCTGCATCCCCTCCTCCTCCTCCTCCTCCTACCTCCTCGGCGCCGTACCTTGAGGTGGTTGCTCTTCCACTCTTCGTCTTCTTTATCCCCTGAAGCAAGGACTGCGGTGATGCCTTGCCACTGCTCATATTGGCCAATCACCTGCATAGAGAAAAATAAAACAATTAAGCATAAAGACGCAATGCAATTAAGAAGCATATAGACGCAATGCAATTAAGATGATATATAGCTAGAAGGAGAAAATACGTATTAGAACGAAACCGAGTTACCAGTTGCAAAGTAATTAAGTCGCCATTTTACCTAAGGAAACTGGGCACCTCCTCCTCCTCCTCCTCCTCCCCGCTCTCTTTCTTCTGGTCCTCCACCACTTCCCCCATGTTCATAAGCACATAGAGCATTATGCACTCCTTATCTTGGTTGGACAAGGTATGAGGTTTTGCGCCACCGGCCTTGCCACCGGGAAACTTGAAGAGGAGGAGCTTGGGGTCACGCTTGGGCTCGTCGACATTGTACCGAGGTACCTGGTTATGCATAGTGGGAACTTCATCCGCATAGTACGCTGTCGTGGCGTTTTCTATCTCCTGGATGATAGTTGCCTCAGCTATGCATGCTTCAATCTTATTTTTGTTTCCACATTTGAGCCGAATATACTTGAACTCTCTCTCAATACAAAACTGCCAACGAAACTGCACCGGTCCACCCAAGAGTGCCTCGTTCGCGAGATGCACAATGAGATGTAGCATTGGAGTAAAGAAGCCTGGCGGAAATATCTTCTCTAACTTGCATAGCAACTCCGGCACTAGATCATGCAGCTTCTCAATCATCACAGGACATATCTTCTTAGCACAGACCATGCGGAAGAAATGGCTCAACTCCGCTAGCACTCGCCAGATACGCTCAGGGAGATAACCTCGAAGCATCACCGCATCAATCGCTCAATCCATATATGATAGTCGTGATTTTCTTGCATTCGTACAAGGTTTTAGGCAGGCAATGACCATCGGGCAACGTGTTAGCATGTCTTACCAGAGTGGCTTCAAAGCATGAACGGGTCATGTTGAACTGGAGCTTTGAGGCTAGTGCTTGCGAGATAGTATCGAGCTGAGAAACATTTGCACCCGGGTACAGAGGCCTCTTAGCCGATTCCATCATATCATAGAACGCCTTAGCGGATGGCTCGGGATCCTGTGGTTCAGGCGGTTGCTCCGGTTCCGGCGGTCCCTCTGGTTCAGCACAAGGTGGAGACTCCGGCATGGCATCACGGAAATCCTCCAGCAAGTTTCACATGCCATCGTACTCTATGCCATCGATCCGCTGCCGCATCACGTCAACTCTATCACGTTCATTCTGACTAAAGTCGTCCGTCGTGACGAAGCCCGGCATATACCCATAAGCCCAAAGGTGTTGTTTCATAACCTCCTTTCTAGCGCGATGACGGTTTCTGCAACGGACGCAATGGCAACGGGGTTCAAGTGTCTTTGGACCACGGGCTATATCCTGCACTACCATAGCGGTCTTCCATGTCCACTCATCTGTTCTGTCAACAGCACTAGTACGGCCACTATACATCCACCCATTATCAGCCATCCTCTTCTGCTTTATTGAGAGCCAAACGACAAACATAGCATTTAATATCAAACGGGAGATTAAAATGCTTCATTTTTTACGCATGCATCAACCTACATGTCTAATAGGAAAGTGGGTCCTAACCAGCCGCCGGATCCGTAGATTGGGTAAGTTCTCCCTGGCTCTACCCCGATCCGAGCAGAATTTCGGCAGCACCTCCCCGCTGCTCTCCCGATACACGTCTCGACTAAAAGCCGAGAGAATGTGCATCCGGAGAACAACGAGGAGGCGCCGCCGAAACCCTGTCTCGGATCGAGGAAGAGCCAGCGAGAACCATACCCAACTACGAATCCGCCGACTGCCCGATAAAAGCCGTAAGCGTTACGGTTCAAAATATGCGAGACCACTAATGCATATTTATCCGCGTAACGCTTACAGTCGGGATGACGCCTAGGTGACGTGACTGACTTGGTGATCTAGACATGAAAATAAACCTAGTTACACGAGAGGAGTGAAAGAATTCTCACCCTTGAAGCGTGATCGACGACGTGGGGGTGCGAGGCGACGGAGGGGGCTCCGAGACGACGACGGCTCCTAGAAATTCTGTAATTCCCATAAAAACAACAATTTAGCCTCTGATTCTCAACAATTTACAATTTGGTCCACAATATACGCAAGACACTATATGACAACAATCGAACACAAATATCAACATAAGCTAGCAAGTTCAACCAATACATCCAAATTTTCTGTACTAGCATACATGTATATGCATTATGAGAAATGATACGCCAATATGTTAATGTTGACCTTCCACATTGTTTAGTGACTAATGATATATAGCAATAAAAAATTGCAATAAACATGGAGTTTCAAATTTCGGTGTTAATCCATGTACAAAAATGCGCCAAAGTTCTTTTGTTTCTTGTCTAGTTGTTTTCCATTAACAAATTGTGTTACAAAAATGCGTCTAGTTGTTTTGCATATTAAGATCAACAAATATTGTGCAATGTTGCAATATTGTGCATACCGGGCTCGGGGCGGCGGCGGTGGGAGGGAGCTCGGGCTTAGGCGGGGCAGCAGCTCGAGAAGCCCGACCTCGGGCCGGGGCGGCGGCAAGAGGGGCGACCGGCGAGAGAGAGCTCGGCCTCGGGCCGGTGCTGCGGCGGTGGGAGCTCGGGCTCGGGGCGGGGCGGCCGGCGACGTGAGCTGTGAGTGGGCGGGAGGTGGCGGGGATGGTGAGGGAGCTCAGGGCGGGAGGGGGAGGGGCAAGCGGCAGCGGTGGGTGGGGCTCGGGGCTGGTGAGGGGGCCGGCGGCGAGAGGGTGGGGCTCGGGGCGGGGGAGGCGGCGGCGGTAGGATGGGTGGGGCAGCCGACGGCGGGAGGCTGGTTGGGGCGGGGGTCGGAGCGACGAGAGGGTGCGGCAGCCGGCCGGCGGGGAGGGTGGTCGGGCGGCTTGCGGCGGGAGGGGCGGCGGAGGGAGGTGGGTCGGAGGCGGCGCTGTCGCGTTGGAGAGGGAGGTGGGGGTCGGGGGAATGGTGGGTGAGAGGAGAGGATAAGGTGCGATGGCAGTTGTTGTAATTAGATAGGTCGGGGATAGGTCGTCGCCGTCGGCTTAGGTCAATTTTCTTTTTTTTATTAGGGCTACGCCGACGGCAAGGCCGTCGGCCTATAGATTTTTTTAATTTCTGTATTTCTTGCGGGGTACAATTCTATCACTTTGACTTAATTGTGGCCATTTATGTATTATATATTGATTAATCAAAAAAAGAAGAAGAAATGTACAACTGTCCATGCTCTATTTTTTCACGGAATATGCTTTCAATCCATTTTATTGATAAAGCATAAATCAATGTACACGGTTGAACTATAGAGAGGATAATAGGAATACCCCTAAATTTCCTAAGTTATACCCCTATACCCCTCCAGTGATTCCGACGCTCCGGCGGTCTTCCTCCGGCGAAACCCTAGATCGAGGAGACCCGCAGATCTACCCCTATAGCTTTCTCCGTACGAGGGTCGATAATTGGATTTTTTTTCTGTATCTATGTTTATTTAGCACATATGTAATGGAAAACCAAGGTTGGGCCACTTTCAGCGCTCTGGCGGTCATTCAGCTGCGACATCCTGCTCCGGAGGGGGGGCTAGCGGTCTACCCCTATAGCTTTCTCCGTACGAGGGTGGACCAATGAACTTTTTGTCTCTATCTGTGCTTGTTTAGCACATATGTAATGGAAAACCAAGGTTGGACACATTTCACCACATTATTCACACCGGTTGACCCGTACCGAGAGTTTCGACATACAGATCGAGGATTTAAATATATATAGGAAACACCGCTAGCTTAATCAGGACATACAGATCGAGGTTTTCTTCTTTGTTGTTTTAAACTCTGCAACCATCTTCATACCATCAACTGTGATATTTGGCTGTTGAGCACCACAACCACCTCTTTTCTTCACTGGCTCATCAGTGTCCTGCTCTTGCTCAAGATCTTCACCCTGGAGCAAACCTTTTTGCTCTTGCAAGCATCTAGCTAGGGAGGTAGACGATCCGGCGGCGGGAGTGGGGGCGGGAGGGGGCTCGGGGCAGGCCGGCGGCGGCGGGAGTGGGGGGCGGTCGGGGGAGTGGGGAGGGGTTGGGCACGGGGAAGAGTGGGGTGTGGGAGTGGATAACGGTCCCGAGGACGTGTGTCCGAATAAAGTGGACGCGAACCTATGCCGACGGCCAGGCCGTCGGCTTAGGTTTATTTATTTTTTGAAAATTGGGATACGCCGACGGCCTGGCCGTCGGCTTAGGTCCATTTTCATTTTATTTATTTATTTCTGTATCCTTTTATGTTTTCAAGCATATTTTTTTTACTTTTATACTTTTTTACAGCATTTTAATAGTTTTTCAACAATATAAATTCTTTTTACACCGTTCGCCTCCGAAACCCTAGATCGGGGGACCCGCAAATGTACCCCTATAAATTTCTTCGTACGAGGGTTCACATGTCCGTGAACAACGTCAGACACATGACCTACATATGCCATCTACAAACATTAAATCACACTTATAAACATAACCTAGCTCCACATGCAGGTTTTCCAATGATTCCGACCCTCCGACGGTCATTCACCCCCGAAACCCTAGATCGGGGGGGGGGGCGCATGGACCAATAAACTTTTTATCTATCTATGTTTGTTTAGCACATATGTACATGGAAAACCAAGGTTGAACACATTTCACCACATTATTCACACCGGTAGACACGTACCGGGAGTTTCCACATACGGGTCGACGATTTTACTAAGTGTTAGCCCATGTCCGTGAACAACGTCAGACACATGACCTACATATGCCATCTACAAACATTAAATCACACTTATAAACATAACCTAGCTCCACATGCCGGTTTTCCAATGATTCCGGCCCTCCGACGGTCATTCACCTCGGAAACCCTAGATCGGGGGAGCCCGCAGATCTACCCTTATAGCTTTCTCCGTACGAGGATGGACCAATGGACTTTTTTATCTATCTATGTTTGTTTAGCACATATGTACATGGAAAACCAAGGTTGAACACATTTCACCACATTATTCACACCGGTAAACCCGTACCGGGAGTTTCCACATACGGATCGACGATTTTACTAAGTGTTAGCCCATGTCCGTGAACAACGTCAGACACATGACCTACATATGCCATCTACAAACATTAAATCACACTTATAAACATAACCTAGCTCCACATGCCGGTTTTCCAATGATTCCGGCCCTCCGACGGTCATTCACCTCGGAAACCCTAGATCGGGGGAGCCCGCAGATCTACCCTTATAGCTTTCTCCGTACGAGGATGGACCAATGGACTTTTTTATCTATCTATGTTTGTTTAGCACATATGTACATGGAAAACCAAGGTTGAACACATTTCACCACATTATTCACACCGGTAGACCCGTACCGGGAGTTTCCACATACGGATCGACGATTTTACTAAGTGTTCTCCCATGTCCGTGAACAACGTCAGACACATGAGCTACATATGCCATCTACAAACATTAAATCACACTTATAAACATAACCTAGCTTCACATGCAGGTTTTCCAATGAATCCGGCCCTCCGACGGTCATTCACCTCCGAAACCCTAGATCGGGGGGGCCCGCAGATCTACCCTTATAGCTTTCTCCGTACGAGGATGGACCAATGGACTTTTTTATATATCTATGTTTGTTTAGCACATATGTACATGAAAAACCAAGGTTGAACATATTTCACCACATTATTCACACCGGTAGACCCGTACCGGGAGTTTCCACATACGGATCGACGATTTTACTAAGTGTTAGCCTATGTCCGTGAACAACGTCAGACACATGACCTACATATGCCATCTACAAACATTAAATCACACCTATAAACATAACCTAGCTCCACATGCAGGTTTTCCAATGATTCCGGCACTCCGACGGTCATTCACCTTCGAAACCCTAGATCGGGGGCCCCCGCAGATCTACCCTTATAGCTTTCTTCGTACGAGGATGGACCAATGGACTTTTTTATCTATCTATGTTTGTTTAGCACATATGTACATGGAAAACCAAGGTTGAACACATTTCACCACATTATTCACACCGGTAGACCCGTACCGGGAGTTTCTCCGTACCAGGGTGGACCAATGGACTTCTGGTCTCCATCTGTGCTTGTTTAGCACATATATATGTATATGGAGAAGCACAAGGTTGGACACATTTCACCTTGTTCATCAGTTTTCTTCTTTGTTGTTTTAAATTCTGCAACCATCTTCATACCATCAACTGTGATATTTGGCTGCTGAGCACCACAACCACCTCTTTTCTTCACTGGCTCATCAGTGTCCTGCTCTTGCTCAAGATCTTCACCCTGGAGCAAACCTTTTTGCTCTTTGCAAGCATCTAGCTAGGGAGGTAGACGATCCGGGCCCGCGCGGTACGGGTTTAATAAATAGGAAACACCGATAGCTTAATCAGGGCATCGGAACACAGACATGGTTTGTAATGACCCTAACTATGACCTAACCAAACACAACCCAAGACAAATGTCCACCGGGCTACCCCCATCCGGAGAATATCTAGGAGGGTAGACGATCGGGGGGACCAGCAGGTCTACCCCTATAGCTTTCTCCGTACCAGGGTGGACCAATGGACTTTTTGTCTCCATCTGTGCTTTTTTAGCACATATGTACATGGAGAAGCACAAGGTTGGACACATTTCACCTTGTTCATCAGTTTTCTTCTTTGTTGTTTTAAACTCTGCAACCATCTTCATACCATCATTTGTGATATTTGGCTGCTGAACACCACAACCACCTCTTTTCTTCACTGGCTCATCAGTGTCCTGCTCTTGCTCAAGATATTCACCCTGGAGCAAACCTTTTTGCTCTTTGCAAGCATCTAGCTAGGGAGGTAGACGATCCGGGCCCGCGCGGTAGGGGTTTATATATAGGAAACACCGATAGCTTAATCAGGGCATCGGAACACAGACATGGTTTGTAATGACCCTAGCTATGACCTAACCAAACACAACCCAAGACAAATGTCCACCGGGCTACCCCCATTCGGAGAATATCTAGGGGGTAGACGATCGGGGGGACCAGCAGGTCTACCCCTATAGCTTTCTCCGTACCAGGGTGGACCAATGGACTTCTTGTCTCCATCTGTGCTTGTTTAGCACATATATATGTACATGGAGAAGCAAGGTTGGACACATTTCACCACAAGATCATTCACCTCCGGGAGTACACGTCTACACATGTGCACGAATCTTTTTCTAAGTGTTATCGCATTCATGTATGAAGAAGGTCACACCCGGGATCTATGTTTTGCATCTATGGGCCTTCCACCACACTTGAACACATAAACTAGGTCCACATGCAAATTTTTGTGGGATTCCGACGCTCTGGCGGTTATTCACCTGCGACATCCTGCTTCGGAGGGGGGCCTGGCGGTCTACCCCTATAGCTTTCTCCGCATGATGTTTCAACAATGTACTTTTTGGTTTGTTAAGATTTGTTTAGGACAAAACTACATGGAAAACAAGGTTGGGACCTTGTAACCTTTCGTAGCCCCCGGAATACCAGCAAACGGGTGTATTTCTACCTACATGTCCATGAATTTGAATAGTGCTATCACATGAATGTGAAAATGGTCACACCAAGGAGCTAGACATTGCATTTATGCATTGATCTTACACCACACTTGGACACATACCCTACAATTAATCACATGCAAGTTAATGCGGTACTACGGCGGTCTTTCTTCACCGAAACCCGGCTTAGTCCGGGCGCGAGGCCGGGGCTGGCCGGGAGGGGGGCGGCGGTGTACTCTTATAGCTTTCTCCGCACGAGGTACAACTGTGGATCATACATATTAATATAGTAATAGTAGCATAATATATTTTAATTTAGTATTATAATTTGTTATTATATTATTTTATGTATTAATTAGTAGACATTAAAAGAATAAAGAGGCATACGTATATCGAGTGTTGAAATGAGATGATATATACTATAATTCCATTTCCAATATTATTTGATGTATTAGTATTAGTAATATAAGATTAAATAGTTAAACAAAATAAAAAAATAAAAAAAAACACACAACCCGGGGTCTAGGCCGACGGCCAAAGGTCGGGGCCGTCGGCGTAGCCCCTGCTGGGCTGACGCCGTAACGTCCGGCCGTCACCGGGGCCCACCTGGCAGGCCTACGCCGACGACCCATTAAACGCCGACGTCGGCCGTTGACCTAAATTGGGCCTGCGCCGACGGCCTTTCTACGCCGACGGCGGCCCTCGGCCTAGGTACGGCTACGCCGACGGCTTTGGGACGCCGACGGCCCACCACCAGGGCTGATGAGCCGGGCCGTCTACGCCGACGGCCCCGACATTTGGCCGTCGGCGTAGGTTTCGGCCGTAGGCGTCAGCCTCCTCTCCCGTAGTGCTACTATAAAACTGAATGGTACAACGAGCCAAACAATCATTGTTGAACTATTTCGATACCCAACAAATGCGGCCATCTTATGGCAGGTAAATAACTTATTTAATCCATTGTCATATATAGATACTTTGGTTTGTTAAAGAGACCCTTTACGGTACATCAAGTTATTTTAGGCCGTATATTTTTTCTGTTTTAATGGCCCAGATTTGGTAATACTACACCTAAAATCGTGTAGTATATTCAGATCTCAGGGACTTATTGGGTAATTCCTTTATAAATCTTCTATGTTATTGTCATACATTTAGACGTCAGGGCAGCAAAATATAAAACAAACTATGGCTGTACGCGACCTCGCAGCAGCAGAAACGTAGTCCCAGCAACCAACTAACAGTCTGGCATTCATCTCGTTCATAGCTGTACTGGAATTTGAGCTGCAGCGTGTTGTCCAGAGTGGGAGCGACCGTGCGAGGAGCTGGACCGTCGGCCTGGAGACGTCGATCAGTCTGTGGATGCTGGCCGATCGAACTGATGACGGCGGTGACGAAATCCTCGTCGACCTTCTGCGGAAGTCTCTTACATGGCGATGAGTCGAGGGCGTGTGCGTGCGTACGCGTACGTAACGTAGTGCGGGCCGCCGACTCGGCAGGAGCGAGGCCGTGCGTCTACGGGAGGCGAACTCGTCAGCGGCGCTGCTCTCCGACCTCACGAACGCGCTCCTCCCCACCCGCACCGCCAACCACCTTCTCACCACGCCGCACATCCCGCCCGTGCTCCTGCCACCTTGCCCTTCCGCCCACCTTTAAGCGCAGAGCCAGTGAAGCCGTCGTGGCCAGTTACGCCAGCAGCCCAGCAGCGCCGTCAGCTACACTGGCGGAGACCGCCAGACCGGGGCCGCGTCGCCGGCGATCGACGAGCCGGGCGGGGAATGCGCCATGAGCTGCCTTCATTAGTACTTAAGTTACAGATTAATTCTACCATGTAAATTACGAAACTGTCCTTGGGTCAAATTATACTAGCTGCCATATTAACCGTTGGATTAGCTTAATACTACCCCTTAAACTCGGTAGTATGATGTATTGTAAAAAATTCCTTATTTAATTATTTTGTATGTATTCAACTATTCATCTATGATCCATCTAATTCAATCTTTTACAGTATATATTCAACCATCCTAATTTTTTTATCCTTATGTGTACATGTCTAGTGCTCTTTGAATAGCCCGTCATGTTGCCTAAGAAGCATTTGCCTGGCGCTGAAAAATGGAGAAAAAAGAAAAAAAGTGATCTGAAAGCATTTGTCGGGTGCCCGAAGAAACTTTTTTCAAAGCACTGACGTATTATCATTGTCGATGGAATCGGTTGCATTTGGTTCTTGTTTAAGGTAATCATGTCATCTTAGTTTCTGCTATCTTTTTAGTATTTCTATCGCAATATGATGATATGTGATTGAAAATTTACTTTTAATATTATGCAAATGAAGGTGATCTTGCCATATTAGTATCACACACACACATACATATATATGATCTTAGTACATAGGGGCCCATGTCGTCAAGTTCGCCTAGGGCCTTCCGAAACATAGGACCGGCTCTGACTACACGTATCCTACCCACACTACAACTCCAAGTCCGATGTAACTCAATTAGTACACAATATGAGACACAAACTCAACAAACTCCACCTTGGCGAATATTCCTCACCACCTTGAATTTGTCCATGCGTCTAACTTCCATGTACTCTGGACTTGAGTTGTCGTCTTCGTAGCTTACCGAGAGCTACTCGACGAGTCTGCCCCAGACCCGCCGCCTCCGTGAGATCCTTCCGCTATTCCTACAACTCCACTCTCCGTGACTCCACCTGCAATAGTGCTCCCTTGCAACCTGTAAAGATGCGAAGCCGTCCTCTCTCCAATCATCACGATCACCTCATCTTCCATGATATTCAAGGTCTTCTTATCCCGATCACAACGGAATTCCATACCATCATCATGAAGAATTCCAAGCGAAATTAGATTCCTTCTTAGCCCTGGCACATGCCTAACTCCCCGAAGCATCCACTCAACTCTGTCAAACATCTTGATTTTGATATCACCTATTTCAGCTACACGATAACCTGTGTCATCGCCCACAAAGGCTGAACCAAACTCACCAGACTTATACGAAGAGAACTACTCTCTGTTGGGTGTCACACGAAAAGAGCTAGCTGAATCCAACATCCACGCTTCACTTTTGGTTGACCGCCTGTCTGATACTACGAGAACATTACTACTGATGTCTGAGTCATCACCACGAGCTGCCACATTAGCATTGGACCCACCAAACAAATCTTTTTCGGCGAATTCTCATCCATCACATGATAAATATCAGCATCCATCTTAGTTGGTTTTGCTTCCCGCAACGCCTTCAAGCATCCTGTTATGTGAACAAATCTTTCACCCGTGTCTTCCATAACCCAAAGTTTCCAGTTCCGATGAACTTCTCCATCTCAAATCTGATACCCGTTGGCGCCATAATTCTTCGTATAGCTGACACTGCATAATCCGAGCTACTTCTTACGTGTCGCCCAAGTACTCATGCACTAATAGCAAATCTAATCAAAAAACACCTTTTGATCTTCACGTGAGATTGCTCCTTTGCACAACCCCTAATGCTAGCTTTGCCTTTGCAAATTCCTTTGCTTGTCCAATAGATGCACCCGTACTGTACCGATGGAAATTTTCCTTCCGAGGCCGCTGCCGCTGTCCAACTTGGACACTGCCAGGGACTCTGTCCCAATTTTGATCCAAAACAAATCCAGTCTGATTCCGCCTCGGCTTGGTAACGACGGGCCCGATTCCAAACGTTGCGCCAGTCAGCAGCTGCTTTTACGCTCGCCTGATCGATCCGATCACCGCACGTTTGCTTGACCCTGCACGGCGCCACTGTACGTCGCATCACTACCAATCTTCTGATAGCTTTTCCATCCTTAGATCAATCCGCCCTCGATCTTCAACCTTGCTCATGATACCACTTGTTAGAATAAATATGTAGCATATAATAGATCATCCGAGGATTAAGCAATCACACAAGGCACGACACCGAGATTTGTTAACGAAGTTCACCGAACATCGTCTACATCTCTGAGGCCTGACTATGGGCGCTCCTCCCCATGACACCGCTACAATACCGCACACCGGCCATCTGGGCGCGGGGCGCCGGCACACACCGCCGGCTCCCTCTTCGTGCCTGTGCTATTATTTTGACATAGGTTACAATCATGGGGTGCCTCTCATTATATGAGAGCCCAAGGATACAACGTGTCCGACTCCAACACTACATGTATCCTACCCACACTATAACTCCAAGTCCAATGTAACTCAATTAGTACGAGACACAAACTCAACAGTAATCGGTGACAATCACAGTAGGGAGGTTCCCGATCCTACTTTCAAGTTGCTTGATCTCCTCGGGAGGCTTAGGTGCCTCGCTGCTCACTGTAATACTCCCTTCGTTTCAAATTAGATGACTTTCATTTATCTACAAGTGTATCTAGATATGTACATAAATAAAAGGCATCTAATTTGGAACGAAGAGAGAGTACTAGTTAAATCACTAGTTAAAAGGAAGGGGGCTGGAGAGGGGTGGGCGCGGCGCCGCCCGATCCGCCCACGGGGGTGGCGGCGCGGGGGCTAGAGCAGCCATGTGTGATATGTGCATGTGTCGATAAACTTGGTATATGCAAAGCTTTTGGCTCAATCTTCACTGTAAACTTTCTCAACTCTCATGTACTTAAATGACTCACAAAAACTATCTACCTTTTTGTAGTTTCTGAAAAATGAACATGTGATCCAATCGATACAGATTTCAGGCAACTACATGCAACTAATATGAGATTCCTCAAAATAGACATACTCCTTATCGAAATTACTTATCGCTCAAATGAATGTATCAAACATTATTTTAATATTGGATACATCCAAACGATAAGTAATTCCGGGTGAAAGAAGTACCATGGTTTTAGCAACAAACCGAAGTTCCACAGCTTTTTGAAAGTGTTTTCGTGGCCAGTTAAACTAGCCCACACAGCTCTAGATCCATACATTTACAAACAGACCAAATCATTAGTTTTACTCGTTGCTCTTCTTCGCTTGGTGCGCTCCTACATTTACAAGGTGAACAATAAGCTTATAGAGACCTCAAATCAAATCAACGGGGGCCATTGCACCAAGCCCCCAAATAAATATTAGCGATGAACCCATGTGAAAAGACAAGGTGTGGTACACTGGAAGGATGCAACCACCTACAGTTGTCGTCTGCAAGGCAGCAATAGTTAACGCGTGAAACACACGCCACGTGCAAAACGTGGGCGTCCTCGTTCTATTTGCTCAGGGCATCTCCGGCGACCATTAAAACATACTCCCTCCATTCCTAATTATAAGCCTGCTTCCAATGCTCCACCTTGGATGGGTGCTAAGCATGCGAACAAGGCAAAAATCCTATGTGGCATCCTAATTAAGAGGAGAGAAAGGAGTATAGTGACCCCACAAGAACACGGTGCTAGTCACGGGAACCTAGGCAAAACATTAAAAATGAAAGAAACTAGCCTATGCATGCAAGACTTTAGTTGCTAAATCATTAAATGAGGAAAGCTTAGCAACAACAAGCTAAGCACCAATGCATTGGAGACTATGGTTGCTTAGCAGATTTAATGCTTCTAGCACTTCTCTTAGCACCTTTGCATTGGAGAAAGCCTAAGGTGTATAGTTTCTTTAAAAAAGTCAAACTTATTCACCTTTGACCAAATTTGTAGATAAATATATTTATATTAATTATACAAAAAGGGTATCGTCAAACTCATCTTGAAATGTATTTTTATATTATATTTCTTAAATATTATAGATGGTGATATTTTTAACTATACATTTGGTCAAAGTTAGAAAAGTTTGACTTTTTTAAGAAAACTATACACCTTACATCAAGCAACGAAGAAAGTATAGATTATCTGCAAAAATGGTAGATTATAATCCCCCCCCCCCCCCCCCCCCCGGGGATTTACCATCCGTCTTGCACAATCAAATCTTGCCAAGTAACCAACAGCCCGTAATACTCAAGTAAAATCCTCGTGAGTGTAGCATTTCTCCGCTCAGATTAGTCTGCAGAAAAAGATACGGGAATCAATCATTTAACGTGTCGTAAACATACATCCGTAATACAAATAAAATTAGATAAATTCAAACAACACTCATTTATATTCTACATATAAGTTGCATAAATCAAATGGTAGTTCATTTGTTCAATTAAAAATTAAAAATTAATCTAAACTAACTTACCGGACGGTGACCTCGTATGTCCGATCAGGCTGCCCAACGACACCTTCATCGTCGTTCGAGTCGTCGTCATCATTGTTCGAGGGGTCCTTCCAACGGCGGAAGATCGTGGGGGCACGACCGCCTTGCCCGACTGTCGCATGGCAGACCCGCTTAGCTTCCTCCGCCGTTGTGTGCAGGGCTTCCACGACCAATGCTATCCTGGTCGGGAAAGAGCACAACCCTTTCCCTTGTCGACGGTAGCGGCATTCTCTCTCCGGGACCACTCCTCGTCGATCTTGGCGAGCTCCAGGTTGAGGCGGCGCAATTGCCACGTGGACTACTCCACTGTGGTCACCAACCGGTCATGGGCCCGAGCCTCCGCTGGGTCCTTCATTATCCTTTGATCCGATTTCGGATGTAGATAGGTCATCATCATTTTTTCCAAGGGGGTAACCATGTGTATCGAACCCAAGTGATTTTTATGATATGTTCTCAAAAGAATTTTACAAGAAACTGTGTTTGTTATTAGTCTCAGTTTCCTAGACCTTAACACACAACGTATACTTTTTGTGTAAACAATTATAATGAGAGAGGTATAGGATGAAGTCTTATTCATAATTCTATGAAAAACAATAAAAACACATTCATGTGTCTATTATTAATTAGCGCATGCAAATTAATAGTTCCACCCCCTATTATGTACATATATCATTTGTATTAATGAAATCATAGAGTATTGATTAATTCTATCTCATGCACTTTTATAGTTTCACTATTCACATATTTTTCATACTTATTTTAAAAATATTTATTTTATTTTTATGAAATATTGTACTAATATGGATACAAACATTTTTGGGGAATACTCAAACATTTCATTCAAAAAATGTGTGATTTTGAAAAAAAATCTTATGAACACTACTTTTAGGTCATTAAATCTTTTGAAAATAAATGAACCTTTTTTTAAAATACATGAATAATTTGTAAAGTAGATGGACTTTTTTTAATGGATGAAATTTAAAAAAACATGAACATGGTTTTCTAACTATATGAAGATTTTTCAAATATACAAAAAAACATTCTAAGGTTTGGACACTTTTAAAATTTTCACTAAAATTTTCCAAAATGTGTGAATGAATTTTTGAAATATGTGAGTACTTTTTAAACTATCGTGAACATGTTTTAAAAAGTGAAATAATTTTTCATATATGCATGGACAACTTTCTAAATATCATGGGTGTATTCTAAGCAATTTTAAAATTATCAACACATTTAGTTATATTGTAAAATAAATGTGAAATAAAAATAAGTAAAAATAAAAAGGATAATATATAAAATAAAAACATGTATGGCTAACCTTAGCTAATTATGGGTCGGCCCAATATATAATGTAATGTGTGATGCAATACAATTGGATGCTATAAGCATCCTATAGCATACCAGAGTTTGGTAGGTTGTCCGCAAGGCAAGGTACTGAGCCAGCATAACTAAAGCCAACAGCCCGGGGACTAGTCATGGTACATCCATGAAAACAGTGAACCCCACGATCGAAGAACGGTGCGGCAAAGTGCACGACAACTTGTAGTGAACTATGAAGCCCGGACTAATGACCGATCCGTGATAATAAGAGGGATGGGCCCAGAGCTTTCATGTGGAGAATAAACGGAGGCCTAGACAGAAGTGGGTTATCAAGGGGGAGGGTAACAAGCGTGGAGATATGGATTCGTTCATTGGTGTTAGAAGGCAACAAACAGCCTTAGTCTTTGATCGGATCCAAGTTAGGGATGATGAAGCGGCGAGCTCTGCAGGGCAGAGCCGCCGAGTGCAATGAATCTCCTTGCCTGGAACTGTCGGGGACTGGGGTTGGACCCGACAGTTGGCGAGCTCCGGGACATGGTGAGGTCCTACAACCCAGCGGTGGTCTTTTTGTGTGAAACTAAGAAGAGTGCTAAAGCTATGGATAGATTAAAGTGGTCTTTGGGCTTCAAAAATGGTGCTGCTGTTTCCTGTGTGGGTCAAAAGGGAGGTCTTGCTTTATGGTGGAGAGATTATGTAGATGTTACTTTGAGGCCTTGGTGTCAGTACTATATGGATGAAGCTATCAATTGTGATGGTAAAGCTTGGCGATTCACTGGAATATATGGCGAGCCGTGTGTTGACCAAAGGAAGAAAACTTGGGATGCTATCCGGTACTTGAGAAGACAAGACAATCAGCCTTGGATCTGCATGGGGGATTTTAATGAAGTTTTACTTCAAGGGGAGCAACAAGGTGGCAACCCAAGACCCTTTATGCAGATGGACATGTTCAGGGATTGCTTGACAGATTGTGAGTTAGTTGATATGGGGTTCTCGGGCTACAAGTTCACATGGGATAATAAGAGGGATGGGCCGGATAATATCCAGGTGCGGCTCGACCGGGCCACTTGCAATGACGGTTTTATGGCTCTATTCCCTGGTGTAGTTGTGGAGAATATTATCACTGAGGAATCGGATCACTCGGCAATTGTTGTTAGAGCTCGGGAGACTCTGTCTTCGACGGCCAACAGACCTCCTCGCCAGTTTATGTTTGAGGAAGCATGGACTCGCCATGAGCAATATGATTCAATGGTGGAGGCCGCCTGCCAGGAAGCTGCACATGGGGCCTGCGGTATTCAGTCTACATGTTCAAAACTGGCAGTGGTCTCCAACAGAATTGCAACGTGGAGGAAAGAGGTTTTTGGGTCTATCCAACGCAGAATAAAATCCCTCAAAGCTGATCTAGTTGATGCAAAGAAGCGTGCTTTGGTAACTGGGTTTCGTCAAGAGATCAAGATGATTGAGGACAACCTCCACGAAATGTATGAACGTGAAGAGACCTATTTCAAGCAGCGGGCCAGAACGGATTCTCTCCAGTGGGGTGACCAAAATACACGCTATTTTCAGAACAGAGCCTCTCACAGGAAGCGTAAGAACACTGTCAAAGCGTTGCTCAGGGAAGATGGGACCAAATGTTGTGATGATGATGGTATGAGGGAGGTTGCGGCTGTCTTCTATGAAAATTTATTTTCTTCCGAGGGCTCCTCAGGGGCGGAACAATTGCTTCAACATGTCAATCAGCTTGTCTCTTCGGAGATAAATTCCAAACTCATTGCCCCAGTCTCTGATCTTGAAGTAGAACAAGCCCTTTTCCAAATGGGACCTACTAAGTCTCCAGGCCCTGATGGACTACCTGCGCTTTTCTACCAACGGCACTGGGCGTTGCTCAAGGCGGACGTGTGTGGAGCAGTGCGGGATTTTATCTCAGGTGTGGCAGCCCCTGAAGCTTTTAATGACACTATCATTGTGATGATTCCTAAAATCAACTCTCCGGAGTTGATGGCCCAGTTCCGACCTATTAGTTTATGCAACGTCTTGTATAAAATTGTTGCAAAAGTGCTAGCAAATAGATTGAAATGCTATCTCCCTGTGATGATTTCAGAGGAGCAAAGTGCCTTCGTTCCAGGGAGGATGATTACGGACAATGTGCTGGTGGCTTATGAGTGTATACATGCAATCCGAAATAGAAAGAGGAGAAAGCCTTTTTGTGCGGTTAAGCTTGACATGATGAAGGCCTATGACCGTGTTGAGTGGATTTTTCTGGAGAAGATGATGAGGAAGCTGGGTTTTGTGGATCAGTGGATCACGATGATTATGAGATGTGTCACCACAGCCAAGTTCTCGGTTAAGCTTAACGGTGGCCTTTCCAGGATGTTCACTCCTTCTAGGGGCTTGCGGCAGGGGGATCCTTTGTCGCCCTATCTCTTTCTATTTTGTGTGGAGGGCTTCTCCGTGCTTTTAAAAAAGGCGGAGGAATCCAAGGCTATCAAGGGGGTATCTTTTGGATGCAATGGCCCCACGATCACTCACTTGTTGTTCGCCGATGATAGCATTGTCTTTCTTGAGGGTTCTCAGGAAAATTTTGCGACCCTTCACTCCATCCTCCATGACTATGATATTTCGTCTGGGCAAAGAGTTAATTTCCAGAAGTCAGCTATCTTCTTTGGGAAAGGTAGTGGGGAGGAACAAAAAGGCTTGTTGAAACAAGTTATTGGAATTGAGTCTGAGGCCCTGAGCGAAAGATACCTTGGGCTTCCTACTGCTGTTGGACGCTCAAAGGAAGGTACTTTCAAACATGTGAGGGAGAGCTCTGCTGGTAAGGTTGGTGGGTGGAAGGGGCAAGGTCTCTCTAAGGCAGCGAGGGAAGTTCTCATCAAGTCTGTCTTGCAAGCTACTCCGACGTACACTATGAGTTGTTTTCACCTGACGAAGAAATTGTGCGGGAACTTTTCATCTATCTCTTCAAACTTCTGGTGGGGTGCGACAAACGGCTCAAAGAAGGTGCACTGGGTGGCCTGGGATAAAATGTGTAAGAGGAAAGCTGACGGAGGACTTGGTTTTATGGATCCTGAGGCTTTTAATCAAGCTCTACTTGCGAAGCAAGCATGGCGTATTTTGCAAAATCCCTCATCTTTGTGTGCTCGGACTCTGAAGGCTAGATATTTTAGCGAGAACTCCATCCTAAATGCTACATGTCCAGCAGCGGGATCATATACCTTTCGTAGTATTCTTCATGGAAGAAATCTTCTCCTCAAAGGTCTAATCTGGCGTATTGGCGACGGATCTAAGATCAAAATTCACCACGATAACTGGATACCGAGAGATGGATGTTCATCACCACTGGGTCAAGACTACATCCATGGGGTGTCTAGGGTGGGTGACCTACTCCATACTGATGGGGTGTCATGGAATGAGCAGCTTGTGAGACAAATGTTCAGCCCCTCGGATGCGACTGACATTATGCAGATTAAAACTGGGGGTTTAGGAGCTGAGGACTACCTGGCTTGGAACCTCACAAAGTCAGGAATCTATTATGTTCGATCGGGCTACCACCTATGCATGTCAATGAAAAAGTCAAAGAGAAGCAGGGCGGAGTCCTCGTCTAGTGTAGCTAATCACCAAGGCTGGCTAGGACTGTGGGACTCCCAGTCTCCAGGAAAGGCAAAGATTCACATGTGGCGTGTGATATGTAATGGGCTTGCGGTTGGCAGTGAGCTGCACCACAGGAAGATTAAGCATGGTATTTTCTGCACGGCATGTGGTCGTGAGGAGACGATTTTTCACAGATTCTGGGGCTGCCATCATTCGATTTTGTTCTGGAAATTGCTAAGCTCGGAATTGGGAGTTTCGGTGGCAATACCACCGAGAACTTGCTGCTCCCAGAGCTTGCTGGCGGACTGGTTGCTCCAGTGGTTTGCTGCGGCTGGCGTCGAGGAAAGAGGTATTATGATTCAAGCTGTTTATGCTCTCTGGCTAGCACGAAATGAGACGCGGGATGGCAAGAAAATTGCTGAGCCATTGGTCATCCTTAAGTCTGTCCTTCACTACCACAATGAATGGAAGATGGTGCATAGCAAGGATCCTTTCAAGAAGAGCCCTGTCCAGATGGAAAAGTGGGTTCCTCCTGATGCTGGATGGACCAAAGCTAACTCTGATGGTGCTTTTGATAGGAATCGTTGTTTTGCAGGAGTTGGAGTGATCTTCAGAACCGACCAGGGGGTGTTTGTGCGAGCGGCAAGCGCTCCTCTACCTGATGTGGTGTCGCCGGAGGCTTCTGAGATTCTAGCGTGCCAATCGGCTGTTCTCTTGGCGGAGGATATGGGGATTCAAAATCTGCATAT
Source organism: Bromus sterilis (assembly GCA_950022295.1). Taxonomy (NCBI): domain Eukaryota; kingdom Viridiplantae; phylum Streptophyta; class Magnoliopsida; order Poales; family Poaceae; genus Bromus; species Bromus sterilis. The sequence goes on along the minus strand of OX465601.1, from coordinate 296,199,572 downwards.
CGAACTGGACTCCCTAGCCGTGGTGCGTATGATCTCTGATCCTAACAAGAACATGTCAATGTTTGGACCCGTGGTTGAGGCAATCAAGACCAAGTTGAGCAGCTTCAATGCATATAAAATTTCCTGGGTTCGGAGGTCAGCTAACACAGCAGCGCATGTACTTGCAAAGATCGGTCTTAGCCTTAATTCTTGTAATTCCTGGAGTGAAGCTCCTCCTGATTCTATTAGCAGTATTTTAGCTGCTGAGACCCCTGTACTAGTTTAAACTTTGTGTGTTTGAAATTCAAAAAAAAAAAAGACCGATCCGTGGTGACTAGATATCATGCTACTGGAAGAGTAATTCACGTGCGGTCACTAAAGTTGAGACGAAAAATTACTTGATCTAAGTATTTAGAAATACCCGAAATACAATCATCAAAATTGTATCAGTGAACACCGACAGTCACCGCCATACGCCTTGGGTACGTATTTTGCCTACGTGACATATTGTTTGACCAATTGACCATCCACGTATGTGCTAGCGGCATGAAATTCATTAGAGGTCATTGGACTTATCTTCAAAATTTATTTTGATCATAAGAGCATGCGGCATATGGTACTCTTTAATCTAGTTTCTTTACCATTCTTGCTGGAGAGTCTATATGCATAAACAATAGTACTGCGGTACTCCAGGAACAATAGGCTTGTCGCGTATGAAGACTGCCTTATGCTAGGTTTTCTTTTGTTAAACCATTGCATGGTCAAGTTCACAAATCGAAAACGATGCTAAAGACCCATTGAAAGTAATCACTACACGCATTCTCACCCATTGTGTCACTAGGCTTCGTCTTTGGTGCGCTATAGGTGCATTATCACCTAGGAGCCGACCCATTAAATGGTTTTTGAAAGGTTTTATGAAGTGGTTCGAAAAGGAATTGATGTCTTTTTAAAGTATTTTTCGATGAATTCATTTGGATTTTTATTTTTATTTGTTTGCAAATACATGTTTAATTTTTAATATATGTTATATTTTTCTATATCTGCTCATTTGTGATAAACGTTGAGCATTTTTTAAATACATGATGCTCACTTTTTAAAATTTGCATTTCAACTTTTTTTTGAATAAATGTTAAGCACTTTAAAATATATGATGAACATTTTTCATAGGGTAATAAATATTTTTTATATTATGTGAACATTTCAAAAAATATTAATATGTTGAAAATGTGTGTGATTTTTAAAATTTCATAAAAAAAATTGGAATGATATAAAATATATTTTTAATGTTAAGTGAACATTTTTTACAATAAATAAGGCAGGAATATTTTATCAAACACATGAATCATTTTTAAAATGTTATGAAATATTTTTGAATTGTATGGAACTTTTTTATAAATTGCGCAAACATTTATACATTATATTAAAAAAGTTAATTGTCATGAAACTTATTTTTAAAAACATTAACATTTTGCTGATGTTACTAATATTTGTTTAGAAATCTAGCGACATTTTTTAAAATAGCTTGCATTTTTTTTTACATTGGATGAACATTTTTTTTATATGTGTGATGAATATATTTACAATTTTAAGTAAATAATCTTTGCAATACATATATTTCAAATATAAAAACAAAATTAAGAATAAAAATACCCAACGAACAAGGTGATATGTTGTGAATACTGAAGACAAGTCCAGTGACCGCCGATGAATTTTATGTTGCTAGTGTCGTGGTAATACTAAAGGCATACCCCTAGGCGAGGGAAACCCAGGGGTATCCTTAAGCCCTGGGTTTCCCCAAAGCACACCCAGCAAAATAAAATCAACAAAAAACACGAAGCTTTGTGAATCTCCGAGTAACATGTTACTCGGAGACCAGGACCCGCTTCCGAATATACAGCTACTCGGAAGCCCAGCAAGATCCGAGTAGACCGATACTCGGAAGCAATCGACGAGGCCCCTACTCAGAAGATGGGAAACGCAACAGACAGGAGGCATTTAATGCTGCAGGCGTTTCTCCTCCTTTATTAGTAGTAATGGGAAGACCGTTTTGTATTTAAGTACGTATTTAATCTTGTAATTTTAAGACCCATTTAAGCCAAGGCATTAAGGAGGCAGGGGCGCACTCTATATAAGCCCCCCTCCCCCTTCGGCATGGGCACGCGCAACACATTATACTCTCAGTACTTCTGAAGAAAGAACACCCCAGTCAGCCTGGGACAGGATTAAGGTTTTATCTCTACGGAGAGGCCTAACCTGTATAATCCCTTTGCGTCAACCCTCTCTGCGTACAGATTCATTTAGCTCCTTTCATACCCCTACATCTATTGTCAGATTTATATCCACGACAATTGGCGCCCACCGTGGGGCTGAGTTGATCAGCAATCGTAGAGATGACGTTTTTCTCATCCTCTTCGTCGATCCGCGGCTCCGAGCTCATCGTCGGAGAGGTTTTCCATTTCGGATCGTTAGCTTTCATAGCTGATGATTTGGCCTGGTTGGCGGATTCTCCGCTCCAGGCACAATTGCTGCCCTCAAGGGGCAGCGTCCACTTCCGAGCTGACGAGTCGGGGGCCCTGCGCCTCTAGCTGTCGGCCCATCGTCAAGCACCCGCGCTGTTATCTGTCCGCCACAAGAAGAAGCGTTCGGGTCGCCCGCGCGCTCACCATCGCGGAAAATCGGTCAAGGTCCAGCAGGTGGCAGTCATCGACTCGGTGGAGTCAGCGCACAAGGCCCTGGACGAACTGGTCGCAAGAGAGGGCTTCACAGCATCTCTCTTGCCTCTGTTCGACTTGGTTGAAGAAGAAGGCATGGCAGCATCTGACCCCGAGTCAGGCGCTGATGGCTTCTCGCCCCTCGTTGGTTACCCCAAGTGGAAGGTTGAGATGCAGCGTAGCGGTAATTTCCCTCAGTAAAGATACCAAGGTTTGTCTCCAGTAGGACTCAACGATAAGTACGATAGGTGGCAACGGCGCCAGAAATTATTCTGATGCGTGGAGTTGTCGTGGACCTGCACAAAACAAATAACTTTGCTCCCAACGAGTTCAGAGGAATTGTCAATTCCTCCGGCCTTGTCGTTTACAAAGGATCAAACGCAAGAGATAAAAAGATACTAGTAAAAGTCAAAACAGAAAGATAAATAGTGGGTGTGAACAATGGTATGAAGATGGACCGGAGTCCCGTGATTTTCACTAGTGATGTCTCTCTCCCAAAAGACGATAAAAATGCTAGCGAGGTAAACAAATCACAGTTGGGAAATTGACAGGATTATGAAGGCACCGCAATGCTAACTATGCTGCAAAGAAAGGAAGGGCTCAAAAGCAATGGGCAGTATGCCAAGGTAAGTAGACCGAAATCCATCTGCATCTACTACGAATCATCCACCTTGAGATATCTATCCAGAACATCTCGCTGGTATTAAGTTGCGAATCCCACCCAAAGTGTAAACTCAAAGCAACAGACAACTGCATTAAAAGAACTTTGCGTAAAGTAAACAATTCTTGCACCAATAGGCACAATCACCGTTGTTTTATCCCTGGTGGCAACAGCACATCCCCTAGTCTCATGTTTCTGTCACTCAAGCTAGACATCAGGGGGCTGAACCCACAATCGAGCATAACGCTCTCTCTTGGAGTTGCAAGCAAATAACTTGGCCAAAGCAAATACTGCAACGGAGAACATGCAAGAATTTACTCAAGAACAAAATATAAAAGGGAAAACCAAATATATTACTCATCACAATCTGAACATAGTCTCGTAATCCATCAGATCCCAACAAACTCAGCATAGCAACAGCAGAAAATTACATAGGTGCCTCGATCATGTGAGGAAGCTCACGAGGTCTCGAAAGTGAAAGCACAAAAGAGGGAGAGGACATCACATAGCTACTGATCACGGACCCATGGTCCAAGGGGGACTACTCACGGCACATACGGGAGGCGTCCATGGCTATGGATGGTCTCCCGGAGGGGTGATCTCCTTCCGGCAGGGTGCCGGGGCAGCTTCTCCAGGCATCCCCGATCTGAAAACGGCGGCGGCGGCGGAACAGAGAGGTTTCCGCGAAAAAGAGTTCTTGTTTAGGGGTTTCTACCCCGAGGGGGTTATATAGGCGAAGGGGGGCGTCGAGGGGCCACCCAGGGCAGCCAGGAGTGTGCCTGGCGCGCCCTAGGGTTGGGGCCGCGCCAGGGACCCTTCTGGCTCCATGGTGGTGGTCCCGGCTCTCTCCCTTGGTTATTCCGGAAGCTTCCTGCCCGCTGATTTTTAATATAATTTTTGCGGAATTTTTTGGGCACTTTAATCAGCCGGAAAACCTGAAAAACAAAAACAGCAGAAAACCAGAAGCTGGCAACTGGGTGCACTGAGTTAGTAGGTTAGTCCAAATTGGTTTAAAAGTGTAATAAAGTTCAACCAAAACATGGCAAAGTCACACAAAACATGCATGGAGCAAGCAGAAATTATAGATACGTTTGGGACGTATCAACATCCCCAAGCTTAATTCCTGCTCGTCCTCGAGTAGGTAAATGATAACAAGCATAATTTATGTGGTGACATGCCACACAACCAAATAAGGACTGTTAAGTAAAGCAATCAAAGCATGCAATTCAATTCAAGTCTTAACAGGCAAGAGTCTATATTGGCATTAACACAAGCAACAAAAGAACAAAAGGTGCAAGAGCTCTTGCTGTCCGTGACTCGAATGTCTCTAGATGGTGTTTGCGTGCAAGCAAGGGACTGGGAAGAAAGAGAAAAAAGGTTGTTGAGAACAACTATCTACTAAAGTTTCACACTTAGTCTCCTTTGGATTCTTATCTGGACTCGTCCCCAGACCACTAGCCAGGTACAAGTCAAACTGATCCACTCCCTTTCGATATTTTGAGCACTCATGCAATGGATGAGCGTGAGCAAGAAAGTTGACACCTAAAAGGCGAAACAGAAAGAAGAGGTGGAGGAGGAAGACAAAAAGGTGTGTGAAAGGCTCACATCAATGAGGACAATCATAGGCGAGAGAAGGCCATATGATAGATATGATGTGAGGAGTAGGGATTGCCATACAACGGATGCACATGTGAGCTAAATGCTCTCCAATGGAACTAGTGGGGGTGCATCTAACTTGCTTGCTCAAGAAGACCTAGAGCTCGTTTGAGGAGGCTCATCATTGGAATATACAAGCCAAGTTCTATAGTGTAAAAGTTCCCCACATAGCTATATGCATGATGATAATCTCTATGGAGTACAAGGGATAGAAGATGAAGTACTAGTGTGGATCTCTCAAAAGGAATAGTAGTATGCCCCCTTCTCTCTTTTTATTTTTCTTTTTCTCTTTTTCTCTCTTTTTTTTGGTGGCCTCAATGGCTCTTTCTATTTAACTCTCATTTGTCCTCTTTGGGATCTTTTGATTTTGTCCTCTTTGGGATATTTTCCTCACTTTAGGGGCATACTCTATATTTTACAAGAATATAGGAGATCTTTCACACTTTACAAAGGTACTCACAAAAATAAAATGTAACTAATCATGATGCAAATGTATGCCTCTGCCAGGATAGCAGGATATGCAATGATACTAGCGTGTCATGTAGCAATGATTAGGGCAAGGCCCAACTAGCATGCGGCTCATCGATCAAGCAAGTGGCATGTATGACATGAGGATCAAGTCATGAGAGGGTGGATGTTTCATGGCAATGTATCTCGGAAAGGCTATGGAAATGCCTTGTAGGTAGGTATGGTGACTGTTTTGAGGAAAGATATGATGAGGCTTATGATGACAGAGCGTATCATGCCAAGGGTTTGGATGCACCGGCATAGTATGCGCCAACTCTCGAGGTGAGAAAGGGCAATGCACGGTACCGAAGAGGCTAGAAAAAGTATGGGTAGGTGGAAGTGTCAACTTTCGAATACTCACATTAGTCCGAAGAACTCATGCACTTACTATCGGTAACTCTCAATCTAATAGGAGGTTCACAAAGAGACAGGTACCCCGAGGAGGAGTGTATGGGGGTTTGGTTATCCTTGCGCATCCTCGACTCATGGTACGTGAGTGTACTCTAATATTCGAACCCTCCAGAGGTTAGTGATCCATATAGTAGCTAGAGTTCTCAACAGGGGTTTTTGGTTTTCTAAAAACACACGGATTGCCCAAAATACGACATCTAATATAAAGAATGCTTACGGTGGGTTGCCGGAGTGACAGAAACCTAAACCCCAGTTCGCACATTTTTGCACAAGGGAACAATGGATCACCGATCGTATTGCTATGGTTAGGCTTTTGCCTTAAATACCATCTTGTATTTGCGGATGCTTGCAAGGTGTTTAATCATAAGAGTACACTTATCTTAGTCTAGAGGGTGTACTAGCATAGATCCACCCACTCAACACTTATCAACACAGCACATAGTACCGATGCAGAATATGGCGAAATCACATGACTACCTCTCCTGTGTGTCCTCAAGAACACTTTAGCTTTTATAAATTCAGTTGCTAAGCCTCTCCTTTGCTAAGAAAGGATTGGGCCACTCTTCACTTTCAAGTATCTTTTACTTTGCTCGTTTTTACTATCCTGTCGCTTATACCAAGAAAACCCCTAAAAAGTTATCTTTCAGTGCTTGCAGTTATCTCCTTACCAAAGTCACTTGCTACTACCTTCTGCTCCTCGTTGGGTTCGACACTCTTACTTATCGAAAACACTGCAATAGATCCCTCTACGTTGAGGGTCATCAAAGATCACCTTTGAAGTAGTGGACTTCCCGAGTGCATACCATGCTTTACTCGGAAGGCCGGCCTATGCGAAATTTATGGCCATCCCCTGCTATGTCTATCTGAAACTCAAGATGCCCGGGCCGCACGGCGTAATCACTGTCTTAGGAGACCACAACCAAGCCGAATAACTGCTATAGAAGGGTTCCCTGATAGCTGATCAGCAAATGGCTGAGGTCGAGCTGGCCGAGTACAAAAAAGCCGCCGACTCGTCCGAGTTGCTACAGCCAAACAAGACATCTTCATTCGAGTCGACCGGAGAGACCAAGAGGGTACAGATACACCCCACAGATGAAGACAAATACACCAACATCGCCACCGATCTGGATCCCCAATAGGAACTCGAGCTCGTCAACTTCATCCGTGAGAATTGGGACATCTTCGCGTGGAAGCCCGCCGATATGCCTGGAGTCCCAAGGGAGTTGGCCGAGCACAAGTTACACGTAGATCCAAAAGCAAGACCGGTGAAAGAGTCCCTCCGACGGTTTTCCTCCGAGAAAAGGAAGGCCATCGGGCAGGAGATAGCTAGACTATTAGCAGCCGAATTCATTAGGGAAATCTTCCACTCCGAGTGGTTAGAAAATCCTATAATGGTTCCGAAGAAAGATAAATCTTGGAGAACTTGTGTTGATTTTCGTCATATCAATAAAGTTTGTCCAAAAGACCATTTCCCTCTTCCTCGCATTGACCAGATTGTGGACTCCACATCAGGTTGCGAGAGATTATGTTTCCTCGATGCATACTCGGGTTACCATCAAATCCGACTATACGAACGAGACGAGCTCAAAAAAGCATTCATAACCCCATTCGGATGTTTCTGTTATGTCACGATGCCATTCGGACTGAGAAACGCAGGCGCCACGTACCAGCGCATGATGCATAATTGTCTGATCTGGCAGATCGGAAGAAACGTGGAGGTCTATGTGGATGACATTGTGATCAAGTCGGCTAAAGGAAGTAGTTTACTAGCCGGCCTAGCTGAAACTTTTCAGAGCCTCCGAGCCTACAGCATCAGGCTCAATCCTGAAAAATGCGTTTTTGGCGTACCAGCAAGGAAGCTACTCGGATTCATGCTCTCCGAGCGAGGGATAGAAGCCAACCCGGAAAAAATCGCGGCAATTCAGAACATGAAGCCTCCCAAGCAGCTCCGAGACGTCCAAAAGTTAACAGGTTGCCTCGCAGCACTCAGCCGGTTCATCTCCAGATTGGGAGAGAAAGCCTTACCTCTCTACCAACTGATGAAAAAATCGCCGAATTTCGTCTGGACGAAGGAAGCTCATAAGGCGTTTGAAGAACTCAAAAAGCAGCTGTCAACTCGGCCAGTCCTGGCAGCGCCCCAAGAAAAAGAGTCGTTGATGTTATACATTGCAGCCACAAGTCGAGTTGTCAGCGTAGCCATAGTGGTGGAAAGGGAAGAAGAAGGAAAATCACAAAAGGTACAAAGACCAGTGTACTACATCTCCAAAGTCCTCACCCCATCCAAGCAAAGATACCCCCACTACCAGAAGCTAGCAATGGGAATGTATTTGGCATCTCAGAAGCTCGCACATTACTTCCAGGATCATTCCATCACAGTAGTTTCTGAAGCTCCCCTGGCAGAAATTATGAATAACAGATACTCAACAGGCAGAATAGCAAAATGGAGTCAGGACTACTGCCCTTTGACCTCAGTTACCAAGCCAAAAAAGCAATCAAGTCAGAAGCACTGGTGGACTTCCTGGCCGAGTGGATCGAGGTCCAACATCCCCCACAGCCAACGCCAGAGCATTGGACGATGTTCTTCGATGGATCCAAGATGTTACAGGGCGCAGGGGCAGGGGTGGTACTAGTCTCACCAAGAAAGGATGAAATGAGATACGTCCTCCAGATTCATTTCCCAGCAACAAACAACGAAGCCGAGTATGAAGCTCTCCTATACGGTATGTGAATGGCCATTTCACTCGGAGTCAGGAGAGTTATGATATTCGGAGACTCAGACCTGGTAATCAACCAAGTAATGAAAGAGTGGGACATCAGAAGTCCAGCAATGACAACCTACTGCGTAGCAGTGAGAAAATTGGAGAGAAAAAATTGATGGGCTTGAGCTCCATCACATTCCAAGGGCTAAGAATCAGGCAGCAGATGACCTAGCCAAATTAGGTTCCACTCGGGGTCAGATCCCACCAGGGATTTATATGGAGCATTTGCATTCCCCAATAGTCAAGGAGGACCCTTTCCTAGAAGCCGACCCAGATATGCTGCCTGACAAGAACATCCCCCACAAAGAAGATATACCCGCAGTAGTCGACATGGTGTTTGATGTGGAGGTCACTCCCCCCGAGTGGACACGTCCAATCCTTGACTACCTGCAAAAACAGGAGTTGCCCGACGACGAGATAGAAGCCAAGCAGATCGCCCGCAAATCCAAGTCCTACTCGGTGATCAATGGGGAGCTGTATAGGAACAACATCACTCATGTCCCCCAGCGATGCATCTCCGAGGAAGAAGGCCGCTGCATCCTACAAGAAATCCACTCGGGAGACTGTGGCCATCATGCCTCAAGTCGGACGTTGGTGGCAAAAGTTTTCCGAGCTGGTTTCTTCTGGCCCGATGCCCTCAGCGATGCTCGGTACATCGTGGACCACTGTGAAGGCTGCCAGTTTTATTCCAACCAGCCCCGCAAACCAGCTTCCGAGCTAAAGACAATCCCCCTAGCCTGGCCATTTGCAGTATGGGGATTAGATATGATCGGACCACTCCGAACGGGAAAGCACGGTTTCACCCACATTTTGGTCGCCGTAGACAAGTTTACAAAATGGATAGAAGCAAAACCTATCAAGACCCAGGACTCCGCCACAGCAGTCAGCTTTATGAAAGGCATCATACATCGGTTTGGTTTCCTTCATGACATCATTACTGATAATGGATCGAACTTCAACTCAGCTGAATTCAAGAAATTATGTTGGTCCAATGGCATTCAGGTCAACTTTGCCTCAGTCGCACACCCACAGTCCAACGGCCGAGTAGAACGAGCCAACGGACTAATACTCAAAGGAATCAAGCCTCGGTTACTTCAGGAATTAAAGGAAGCAGCGGGTGCCTGGGTTGATGAACTCCCTTCAGTCTTGTGGGGATTGCGTACAACTCCCAATCGCTCAACTCGGTAAACCCCCTTCTTCCTCGTCTACGGTTCAGAAGCAGCGAGTGACCTCAAGCACAATGCCCCCCGTATAAGCCAGTACTCAGAAGCCGAAGCTGAAGAAGCACGACAAGACGGCGTTGATCTCTTGGAAGAAGAACGAAATTTAGCTCTCACCCGCTCGACGTTTTATCAGCAAGACCTTCGCCGATACCATGACCGACACGTCCGAGCTCGCTCCTTCCAAGAGGGTGACATGGTACTTCGCATCAAACAAACTTCTGATCACAAACTAGCTCCCCCATGGGAAGGTCCATTTATCATCTCCAGAGTACTGCACAATGGGGCCTACCACCTGTACGATGTAACTAATAAGATAGAAGAGCCTCATGCATGGAACGCCCAGTTATTGCGCCGCTTCTATGCATGAGCACGCTTGTAAGATCTGAATAAATATTACTGCGTACGCATAGTGTGTCTTGCTCAATTTGTTTTCATAACTCCAGAACAAGTTTTCTTCCGAGCTGTGCGCAGCTCGGACGGAAACTATTAATCAGGTTTTCCATCCAAACTGCGAGCAACTAGGACGAGAACTTAGAAAACTTATGTTAAGTGCTCACCAACGCCCCACAGGCTTGGGCAAGCACAACATCATCTACATTGAGGATCTTGTATACAAGTTCATCAATAGAATTTGTTTTTCTAAGCACTTTCAAGTCTCAGGAGACTTGGGGGCTGCTTAAAGCTATAAAAACAGGTTTTCTTCCGAGCTGTGCGCAGCTCGGACGGAAACTATTAATCAGGTTTTCCATCCGAACTGCGAGCAGCTCGGACGAGAACTTAGAAAACTTATGTTAAGTGCTCACCAACGCCCCACGGGCTTGGGTAAGCACAACATCATCTGCATTGAGGATCTTTTATACAAGTTCATCAGTAAAAATTATTTTCTAAGTACTTTCAAGTCTCAGGAGACTTGGGGGCTGCTTAAAGCTATAAAAACAGGTTTTCTTCCGAGCTGTGCGCAGCTCGGACGGAAACTATTAATCAGGTTTTCCATCCGAACTGCGAGCAGCTCGGACGAGAACTTAGAAAACTTATGTTAAGTGCTCACCAACGCCCCACAGGCTTGAGGTAGCACAACATCATCTGCATTGAGGATCTTGTATACAAGATCATCAATAGAATTCTTTTTCTAAGTACTTCCAAGTCTCAGGAGACTTGGGGGTTGCTTAAAGTTGTAAAAACAGGATTTTCTCCGAGCTGTGCGCAGCTCGGACGAAAACTATCAATCAGGTTTTCCATCCGAACTGCGAACAGCTCGGACGAGAACTTAGAAAACTCACAACATCATCTGCATTGAGGATCTTGTCTACAAGATCATCAATAGAAAAAAATTCTAAGTACTTTCAAGTCTAAGTAGACTTAGGGGCTGCTTAAAGCGATAAAAAAAGTTCTGTTCCGAAATATGCGCAGCCCGAGTGAAAACTTAGAAAAAGAAGAGCAAGCATCAGAAGAAATATTCGTTTCCCACTAAGAAACAGAATATGAGTTCATCAACCAAACGAAGGAGTGTCATAACACAACCACACGGTGCATTTATTACAGATCCACTCGGCATCCCGAGGCAAATATCAAACCAGTGTTTTTTACTACGCTTCACTCATTCCTCGCCCGCCTCGTCCGACTCACTGGTCACGCCAGTCGATTCAACAAAGAAGTCCAGATCGGGCATCAGGGCAATTCGGCTAGCAGTTTCAGCATAGCGCGGCAAGAAGGAGGTGCAGCTCTGACCTTCTTTCGGATCTCCTCCACCAACCCGCTCGAGATTATGGACCCGCTCCGGAAAATGCGCCTTGGTCAATGCCAGTGCGTAATTCGCACCGCTCCGTGCCGCTGAGCGTTTCCAGCGGGCCAGCTGATGGGGAGCCTCCTGGAGGACGGGTACAACAGTGTCCAATTTCACTCTGCTTCCCTCATCAGGTGATAGCTTGTTCTTCAAGGCCAGGGTGGCACCCATAAATTCTTCAGCAAATTTCTTCGCTTTAGCGTACCTCATGGTTAGCATTCCCCGAGCCAGAGCAAATTCTGTGGTCACTGGCGTATAGTTGTCTCTCTTCATGATTTCCGCCAAATCGGCCATGCGCGCTTGCTCGGCATCTGGATCTGTCCCATATGCTGCACCAAGGGAGACGATGAGTACACAATCTAAGACTGGAAAACAGGTCCCTATCACAACTCGGACGACAAAAAACTTACCAGACAAGGTCTCACTGAAAACGGCGAACCGCCCAGCGCAATACTCTTCAGCTGCCTTCACCGCCTTCCGAGTGGTTTCCAACTTGGCTTGATGTTTCTTCTTATCTTCGGCGCGCAGCTCGGATAGTTTTTCTAAGTCAGACTCCAGCTTTGAGATGCAAGCTTCATTCTCCTTCACTGCTTGTTTGTAATAATGAAGACTGGTCTCCAAAGCTTTGTGAGCCTTGGCTCGTTTCTCAACCTGGTCTATTTCCTTCTTCATCTTAGCAACAAAATCATCGTTCTCCTTGACTTTTGCATCAAAGGCCTTCTTCGCTGCCTCTGCAAGCACAACGTCAAACGGAGAAATAAGAAGATGAACAATGGCAGCTTAGAAACCCAAGAGCTTTTACCATTGTCCTCAGCATGTTGTTTCTTTAGTTTGTTGTGCTCCTCAAGCAGCGCTTCATACGCACTCTAAGCAGCAGTTCTCTCCTCCTGCAACTTCACGAAGGCCGACCCAAGCTTGCATGCCTCCTATGAAGACAAGAGGAATGTCATATTCAAATAAAACCTCCTATCAAAAGACTCCGAATAACTTTGCGAAGTTACTCGGAGCCTTGGGGGCTACACCCAGTGGGTGCACTAAGAAGTGCTCCCACTGGAAGTTAACTGACATAAAACCTCCTATCAAAAGACTCCGAATAACTTCGCGAAGTTACTCGGAGCCTTGGTGGCTACCACTACTGGAATTCTGACGTTAGCCGTCTACTATGGCAGTCGGCAAACATAGAAAAAGCGGACGGCAAAGCCCTTTGCCATCTTCCGGCGGACGGCAAAGCACTCGTCAGCCATTTCTCCGGCAAAGAGGCGCTTTGCCGTCTGCTTAATATCGACGGATGGCAAAGAAGTTTGCCATCAGCTATTTATCCTGGCAGACGGCAATGTAATTATTACACATTTTGGCTCGTTTGTGGATCCAATAACCCGTTAATACTTTAAGGAGACGGCACTGAATTTTTTCAATTACAAAAAAAAACTGTCGACCCCGTTCTTGTTCTATCCCAACCCCTTTCTTGTTCTAGCCCCGACCTCGTTCTGTTCTATACATGCAACCCACAGCAGCACGAGACATGGTAGGGCATGCCGGGCCGGAGGGGGTAGGGCAGGCGTGGCGCAGCCGGTGGGAGTTGGGCGAGGTGGGGCAGGTGAGGTGGCAGGGAAGCCGGCGTCACGAGCCAACAAGGGCTCAGGCAGGGCAGCCGGCGACGCAGGCCGGCGAGGTGGCCGCTAGGTGAGTCGGTGAGGCAGACGGGTGGCCGACGATGCTGGTCGGCGAGGTGGGGCAGGCGGTGCAGCTGGCGACGAGCGCCGACGAGGTGGCCGCGACGTCAGCGGCGAGGCAGGCGGGTGGCCGGCGGGGAGGTTGTGAGGCGGGGCGACTGTGAGGAAGGCCGGAGGAGAGGGCCGGCGAGGTGAGGCAGGTGGGGCGGCCGTGAGGTAGGCCGGCGAGGGGGAACCAGCGAGGTGGGGAAGGAGAAGGAGAGCCGCCGGCTGCGAGGGGGAAGGAGATGAGATCGAGCACGGGGCGTGGGTTCGTGGGGGAGAGGAGAGGATAAGGGAGAGAGTGGGTGCGTGGTGGGGACGTGGGGCCGGTTGGACGTGGTTGGTGGGGAGGCTGTGGTCGCCACGTCATCGATCCGCGAGACGGGCTTTCTAGCCAATAGAAAATAAGTACACATTTTGTGTTTGTTTAGCCTATAATAATTGATAAAACAACCATTATAAAAATTTCAAAAAAAAATAAAAAAAATTCAGACCTTCTAAGAATCATAAAACAACACCACACTAAATTTCATATCATTTAAACATTGTTTGAATCATCAAAAAAATATGAAAGCGATACAAATATTCACCTAAAACTATCTTTGCCTTCAGAAAAAAAAGCAGATGGCAAAGAACTGTCTTTGCCGTCTGCATATAAAAACCGATGGCAAAGTACTCTTTGCCATGCGTGAAGAAAAAAACAGACGGCAAAGAACTCTTTGCCATGCGTGAAAAAAAATACGGACGGCAAAGAACTCTTTGCCATGCGTGAAAAAAAATACAGACGACAAAGCACTTTTTACCGTCAGCAAATCTTTACCGTCCACAGCTGATGGCAAAGAGCCTCTTTGTCGTCTGCCCCGAAAAAATGCAGACGACAAAGAAAAGACACATGTCAAACGAGCAGATTCCAGTAGTGTACACCCAGTGGGTGCACTAAGAAGTGCTCCCACTAGAAGTTCACTAAAATAAACCTCCTATCAAAATACTCCGAATAACTTCGCAAAGTTACTTGGAGCCTTGGGGGCTACACCCAGTGGGTGCACTAAGAAGTGTTCCCACTGAAAGTTCACTAAAATAAAACCTCCTATCAAAAGACTCCGAATAACTTCGCAAAGTTACTCGGAGCCTCGGGGGCTACACCCAGTGGGTGCACTAAGAAGTGCTCCCACTGGAAGTTCACTAAAATAAAACCTCCTATCAAAAGACTCCGAATAACTTCGCAAAGTTACTCGGAGCCTTGGGGGCTACACCCAGTGGGTGCACTAAGAAGTGCTCCCGCGGGAAGTTCACTAAAATAAAAACCTCCCATCAAAAGACTCTGAATAACTTCGCAAAGTTACTCGGAGCCTTGGGGGCTACACCCAGTGGATAAGAAAACGTATGTAAGTACTTACGTGCATGTTGGACTTCACCAACTCAGCCTCAGATGCTAGCTCCCGCAGTCGCAGATCAAACTGAGTCGCCTTCACCAAGGACTCCTTCAACCCACCAATAATAGCACTCTCCACTGGGGCTCCGACTGGAATGGCCCCCGAGCTTGCAGGCTCACCCCCTCGAGCAGCTACCGAAGCGACAGGGATCTCCTTAACAGCCTCCCCAGCCGGAGCATCAGGTGCAGCAGCCCGGGAACCAGACCCAGAGGATAATGTCCCCTCAGGAACAATCGCCTCAGGAGGAGTGACCCCAGCAGCGGCGGTCTCGGCAGCAATCCGAGCTGGACCAGCAGTAGGGTCAACATCCATGTCTACAGCAGAAACAACAAACAATTAAAAGAGAAAAGACGACGCTGGTAAACGTCTCAACAAAAACAACGAAGAATTCCCACCAACAGCCGCAGTATCTTCTGGAATAGCGTCCATTCCAGGAAAGTCAGTCACCTCGCAAGTGCTAACATCCTCCATAGTTTCGACCCCGGGATCCTCGATCCCAGGCAACGTCTCAGAACCACTCGGACGAATATTGCAAAATGAAACAGCTAAGGATGGGCCTATGAAAACCAACAGAGCCTTAAAGCATATGAAAACCAACAGCATTACTTGTGAGCGTTCTTCAAGCTACGCCTCGGGGGAGCAACCCTGGCCGAACCAGATCCAGCCCCCTTGGCCTTCTCAACAGCAGCACCCCCTGAGGGATTAGCCTCTCGGCCCCCAAGGGTGACAATTTTTTTCTTCTTCATGGGCGCAACCTTCCCAGAGCTGAGGCCCAAGGGAGGAAGCTTCCCGCTGTCCTCTTCGCTACTCGGAGTATGAGCCCTTTTACGGGTCCGAGTAAGCCCCTCCCGCGCCGACTTGCGGTCCTGGTTGTTCTTCGAGCGTTGCTCGGACGCTGCCTGAACCCGAGCCACCTCGGACTCCAGCTCCTCCCCCGCCTCAACTCCGACCCCCGCACCAGCAGTACTATCTTCATCCTCCTCGACAGGATGCTGCGGAGCCAGAGGAATAGGGCAGCGGAATTGGGTAAAATCCTAGCAATGAATAAAGAGGTCCGAGTTAGAGCCAACAAATGAAGCACATTCAAGATACATATGGCACGAGTCAGCATACCAAGGTGGGAGGATTTTCGATGCTGAGGGGTCTCACTCGGCCAGTCGTCTGAAGACCCTGAGTCACGCTCGTTATTATCTTCATTTGAATTTCAAACTCGTCCAAGTGCATCTCAGTGTTGCTATAGCGGGTGTCATCCTGCAACCCGGAATACGTCCACATCCCCCGAGTCCTGGCCTGGAGTGGTTGAATCCTTCGAATCACAAAGGCGGCTATCAGATCTATGGCGTCTAGACCATTCTTCTTCAGCCGGATGACCTCACGCATCAAGGGGAGCACATGCTCCTTATCGGCATTGGTGAGTCGGGGGTTCCAGCCCTGAGAAGAAGTCAGCCTAACGTCCGAGTAAGGAGGCAAGGTCCGCACCCCCGGCCCCTCGGCCACCTTGCAGTAGAACCAACTATTCTGCCAGTTCTTAACAGAATCAGGCACGCAAGAGGCAAAATACTGCACCCCCTGCTTCTTAGCCAAGAACAGGACGCCGCAGAGATGATTGAACTCAACACCGCCACCCTCCCCAGATTTCTTCGCCTTCTGAGGCTTGATGGCGTATATACTACGGAAAAGATGCCAGTGGGGCTCTATGCCCAAGAACCCCTCACAAAGAGTGAAAAAACTAGAGAGGAGGGCAACAGCATTTGGGACAAGGTGGTGAAGTTGAGCACCCGTGAAAGCCAAAAAATCTAAAAAGAAGGGATGTGGGGGAAGAGAAAAGCCGCTATCCACGTGCGAAAGTAAGAGAACCCTCTCACCGTCCTGTGGAGCAGGCTCGTCTTCCCCATCCGCGGGAAGACTGCAACCCTCGCGGGGAACCAGGCCGGCGTCCTGGTACCCCAGCAGCATGTCCTCCGTCACGATGGACGGAAGCCACTCCCCCGCAGACATGGTCGCGGCGGCGGCGAAAGGGCGGCGCGAGTGGCGGCCTCCCAGGGCGGAACTCGAGCAGCCGGCGGAGATGTCTTGACGGCGAGATTGAGGGCAGGGAAGAGGCGAAGCGAGAGAGAGAAGCAGGAACGGCTGCGCAAGGGGGAAATGAGCGGATCTGCTCCAAGCCGAAAGGTAGGGGTGCTTTTATAGCTCAAGTGGCGCCTGCCACGCGTCAGATTCGCACCCCACTAATGGGCTTGCCGGTTCCTCTCCCCATAAAACCGCTCCACTTCCCCATAATCCCTCCCACTTCCCCACAGGCAGTTAATTATTACCCTATAAAACCGCCACGGGAATCGAGGAGACAGGCCCAAACAGTGCGCCCACTCATCTGGGCAAGAAGATTCTCTGACAAGGCAAAATCCTTTGTTAAAGACCAAATCTGACTTCGACCCGAAGCTCGGAACCACCCCAACTATTCGGAAGATGCGAAGCACAACGCACATCGATCAAACTCTCCGAGTACGCCATCACTCGGAAGAAATTGCAAAGCTCCCGCAGCGTCCGAGTAAGCTGGCACTCGGAAGCACCACGAAGAGAACCACTCGAAGGTTCCCCGCGAAACGAAATCTCGCACCCGGTTACTCGGGTAGAAATCCGAGTAACTAGCTCGCCGGTGGCCCGTCTCTGACGTAGAATGCCAGGCCACCAGTAAGACCCGGCGCAGGGGGTAAAGAATCAATGTCCCACGTGGCATGGCCTAGGACTCGGCACGATGTCCTAGGGCATTGAACTTTACAAATATGGTTCATATGGAGTTTAAGGCCTTTTACTCCGAGACACGCCTTCCGAGGCCTCAGTCCACCTCTTCCGAGAGACGTTTGAGTGTCGCCAATTTTTTCCGCTAACCTGCCCAACTCGCACTCGAGGGAAAATTTCGAACATCAATAAAGCCCTTCCGGGCCTCTTACTGAGTTCAATCTTCACATACCTCAGAAAGACTAACAAATGTCAGTCACCTCACCTACGAGCACCCGAAAGCGCTTGGGGGCTACTGTCGTGGTAATACTAAAGGCATACACCTAGGCGAGGGAAACCCAGGGGTATCCTTAAGCCCTGGGTTTCCACAAAGCACACCCAGCAAAATAAAATCAACAAAAAACACGAAGCTTTGTGAATCTCCGAGTAACATGTTACTCGGAGACCAGGAGCCACTTCCGAATATACAGCTACTCGGAAGCCCGGCAAGATCCGAGTAGACCGATACTCGGAAGCAATCGACGAGGCCCCTACTCAGAAGATGGGAAACACAACGAATAGGAGGCATTTAATGTTGCAGGCGTTTCTCCTCCTTTATTAGTAGTAATGGGCAGACTGTTTTGTATTTAAGTACGTATTTAATCTTGTAATTAAGACCCATTTAAGCCAAGGCATTAAGGAGGCAGGGGCGCACTCTATATAATCCCCCCCTCCCCCTTCGGCATGGGCACGCGCAACACATTATACTCTCAGTACTTCTGAAGAAAGAACACCCCAGTCAGCCTGGGACAGGATTAAGGTTTTTATCTCTACGGAGAGGCCTAACCTGTATAACACCCTTTGCGTCAACCCTCTCTGCGTACAGATTCATTTAGCTCCTTTCATACCCCTACATCTATTGTCAGATTTATATCCACGACAGCTAGCACATGCATGGATGGTCAATTGGACAAATGGTATGCCACATAGGCAAAATACGTAGCCAAAGCGTATGGTAGGACCGTCGATGTTCACTCATACAACTTTGATGACTGTATTTTGGGTATTTCTAAGTACCTTGATCAAAGTGACTTTCCATCTCAACTTCAATGATCGGGGATGAACTTCTCTCTGCTACTGGAGAATATTTCTTGCTGAGTTTTCCCATGTGATGTTCTTTTCGTAAAGTAAAGTAATAACGTGTTAAGGCCTGGATGTTAATTACAACCTTTGACCTTTGTGTTGTAGTATGTTGGATATCGGATGTGTACCGTAATTGGTTGTGATTCTTTCTGAAGATGGAATGGAACTTATGACTTGATGATCACAGAAAAATATATGGGTAAGTATAGGGAGCGAACGTTCGCTCCAGGGCATGGCAATTTTGAACGATTTGCATGGCAACTGTAGTATAAATGCATGGCAATTCAGAGCACACGATTGCCATAAAAACTCAAAATGCAGCGAGTTCCATGCATTTGTACTGCAGTTGACATGCGTTTGTAATGCGAGTTGTCATAAAAACGTTCGCGCTTGCCATGTCCTGAAACCAATGTTCACTCTAAATTACCATCCAAAATATATTTGTAGGTGATAGGTTTCTTTCTAAACATGGAATGAAGTATGATAAGATGATCACGGAAACATATTTTTTATCTTATAGGTTTCTTCTCTGCCTAGTGATAATCTTGATGATCATGGCACTGGGGAGTATTTCTTGCTTAATTTCCTCTTGTAAATTTTCTGTGAAAAGAATGACTGCTTAAGTCGTTAAGGCTTGAATGTCAATTTACAACCTTATGACTGGTCCTTTAGCGTCACTTAAACACCTACTTCATACGCTCCCCCCCCCACCCACACACAATTCATCATGTAAGCGCCAGGTACCATCGTTGCCTTTTTAAGAACACAATACAACACAGATACTCACATACATGAGCGTACACTCACCCCTATAAAAACACACACGCACACCCTATCCCTATGAGCATCTTCACAATACTGAGCCGGCACATGATCTTAAAATTAACAAAGTCACCACCTCGTTTTCGACGGGAACGTCTCCTCCCACTTAAAGCACATTGCCAGTAGGCCTGGGATAAATCCAGAAAAATGTGAGCACCAATGTCAAATCTAAGATTTGTACTCGGATGGGGGATGAGGATACCATTGTCCCTCTAACCAACTCAACCACGGGTCGTTCCGTCGCTCCGGATCTAAGGGAAGATGGGGTTGAGGCGCAGGGTTGGGAGAGCGGTACGAGAGGGGATGTGGGGCAACATCGGATCCAGGAGGCGGGAGCCGGTGGCTCTGCCGATGGGGAGAGCGAGAGGGGGTCAAGTGGCAGTGAGTGGTGCGGGTTGGGGGTGGGTGCTAGGGTTTGGATGGTATTCATTGATAGTAAGAAAATATACACAAAGCTACCACATCTTACATTTTTAAGAAATTGGTCCTAATTTTGTAAAGTGTCCACCTCAACATTTTTACTAAACCATGCACTTAAGTCTTTTCTTTCACTAGGTCATGCAAAAAATGCCACATAAGCGAACTTATATATTATAATTATTTTTGCATCACCGTAACGCTACCACATCATACATGCATATTAGTCACCCTTAACATTTTTGCTCGAATGATATTTTGAATAATAATTCAAAAAAATTTATTCTATTTTTAGACATGTTATTTTATTAATTTTTAAGCTTATATTTTCTTTTCATTAAATTTAGTTATTTAGGCAACTACTTACATATTTTTAACAAAGTTACAGCAACAACACGCGGGGAATAATCTAGTTTACTAGGTTATCACTTATCAACTTGTACGCAAACCGCTTCATGGACGCCAAGAGCGGAAATTTACACAAAATCACCACATTCACTATCCGTTCATACACGGATGCGAAATTCGATCATCTGGCATGAACCGATTACCCGTAATGGACGGCCTGAATGACGAAGTGGGGGGAAATGGTTGAGAGAGGATATTTGAGTGGATCAGGGGCATCAAAATTCTAGGTGACGAAGATCCAAAATGCCCCAAACCATCCGTGTAACTTTGCATCTGATTTAAAAATATTTGCGGGGCAGTGAAACATGGCATTGGAAATGTCATTACCGTGTTTTCATAACTATTTTTATCCATGGGACTCATACATCAAAAAGATGTGTGCTTATGTATGTTAAGGTGGACGAGGAAATGGTTGAGAGAGGATATTTTTAACAAAGTTACAGCAACAACACGCGGGAAATCATCTAGTTTACTATGTTATCACTTATCAACTTGTACGCAAACCGCTTCATGGACTCCAAGAGAGGAAATTTACACAAAGTCATCACACTCACTATCCGTTCGTACACGGATGCGAAAGTCGGTCATCTGGCATGAACCGATTACCCGTGATGGACGGCATGAATGACGAAGTGGGGGGAAATGGTTGAGAGAGGATATTTGAGTGGATCAGGGGCATCAAAATTCTAGGTGACGAAGATCCAAAATGCCCCAAACCATCTGTGCAACTTTGCAACTGATTTAAAAACATTTGCGGGGCAGTGAAACATGGCGTTGGAAATGTCCTTACCGTGTTTTCACAACTATTTTGATCCATGGGACTCATACATCAAAACGATGATGCGTGCTTATGTATGTTAAGGTGGACGAGGATCCCAACTGATAGAGCACATCTTCTTTTCTCTTCACCATGTTCCTCCTCTTGATCTTTCCCACACTCTCATCGAGCAGTCCGTCAGACCATGGCAAAGAGAGGGTGCTCTTGCGCGTTTGTGCCCGCTAATCCGAGCTAGTCTGCTTCACCTTGTTTGACATATTTTCTCTATGCTTAAAGTTGTCACCATTCTACATCAAGGCGCTTAAATGGGTCATATGAAATAGGCATAGTCATCTATTGTACTCACCTCACCGCCAGGCCGCGCTTTAGCGGTGATAACCTATTTTTTGGTTGATTCTTATATGTCCATAATTATTGGATATTTTTTGGCAGCTCTATTGATCACAATATCCTAGGTAGCCTATCCACTATAGGCCAGTCGACCTATCTGCCGACAGGTGCATACATTAAAGGTCTCATGTGTCTTTTTTTTCCTCTTTATTTTTTTTCATTTTTATTTTTATTTTTTTTATCATTGTTTATATTTCAAACTACTAACACAATGATAAAAAAAATTGAAAGATGTTAGTGATACATTTGAAAAATATTAGACGTGTATAGAAAAAAATGTATACAGAATAGTACATTGTGAATAAAAAATAAAAACAATTGAATCACATGTACAAAAATATGTTTGCGAAATTTCAAAATGTTACACGTTTCAAAATTTATATGTGAAATTGTAAAAATATATACAATGTAAAATAAATATCCAGGTAATTCAAGAAAGTAATTTACATACATTAACAAAAAGTAAGTTACACTAAAAGAAAGCTTCCACAAGTCTCAAAAATGTAGTCATGACATTCTTATAAAATGTTTGCGTAATGAAGAAAAATATTTCATACCATTAAAAATTGTATTTTACATCTTAAAGAAATATGAACGTATTTAAAAAAATGTTCATGACATTTTAGAAATATTCTTACATTGTAAAAAGAAGGTTCGCGTAGGTTAAAAATATATTCTATTTCATTCTTAAAAATGTCTGTGATATTCTAAATAAATATCACCAGTTCAAAAAATCTGTATTTGTTTTAGAAATGTTTATACAATGTAAAAAATGTTCATATATTTCAAAAAATTGTGTATTGTCATTAAAATTGTACAATGTGTATTTTTTCTACCATATACTCGAAAAAGTGTTCAAAACATGCATTTAAAAAATATCCAACATAGAAAACCGTCGTTGTGCACTAAAAATGTATATTGTGTACTGAGAAAGACATACATGTGTTACACAAATGAAAATCGACAAAGAAATAAAGGAAAAGCAAACAAAATTGAACAATGAAAACGAAAATAAGAAAGAAAAACAAGAAAACCAAAGTATAACCAAGAGATAAAGAAAAGCCCAAGAAAACCAATAAAAAATACAATGAAGGAAAAAATGAAAACCCAAAGAAACATGGTGAAAAAACAATGTGGTAATGGGACGGCCCAATAATCATCTGCATGTAGGCGATTTCTAATAGGAATCAGTACAAGTGAGTCAATCACTAGTTAGAGGGCACCCTTTGCGGAGGTCACGCGCGCTCTGGACATGCCAAGTGTCGCGTTCTGGTGTGTTTCGGTGTGTCCATTTGGTCCCTCCGCGATCGACACGTGGCATGTTCTGGACGCATAGCGTGCAGCCATAGCCACACTACGACCACAGTTTCTAGCGCAAGCGCAGATTCAGCCACAGTTTTCCACGCAGCCACACGCAAGCATAGATTTAGCCACAGTATTCACGCAGCCACAGTTTCGCGCAACCACAGTATTTGCGCAACCACAGTTTTTCGTGCAGTCATAACGCAGGCACAAGTGCAGCCATAGTTTTGCGCAGCCACAGTTTTTCGTGCAACCACAGTTGTTGACGCGATCAAAGAGCAACACACGGAAGCTTCAGAGCGTACCAAAATGACATCTGCGAGGGCGCGCGAGAGGGTGCCCGCTAAATAGTGGTTCTCTATAAGTGAGACATAGTTCTCGCGAAAAAGGGTCTGTCACTAAGGGGGATCAATATTTATTGAGTTGGTAACATATAGGGCACATGACATATTTATTATTATTTTATAATGTTTAAAATTAAAAGTAATACGTCTTATCTTTTTATTTTGGAAAAAAAAATTGTTTTCATCCTCCAATTTTTTAAAAGTATAGAAATTGTCCGTCAGCTTCAAAACCAATAAACTTTAGTCCCTCAATTTCAAAACCGAATAAATTTAGTCCCTCGTGCCGC
Organism: Bromus sterilis; assembly: GCA_950022295.1. Classification (NCBI taxonomy): domain Eukaryota; kingdom Viridiplantae; phylum Streptophyta; class Magnoliopsida; order Poales; family Poaceae; genus Bromus; species Bromus sterilis. Next base: position 296,176,125 of record OX465601.1, on the reverse strand, counting down.
TTTGGATGGCTTCTTGTTGACGAAGTATGGTTTTGATTCAAACTGTGTGGAACCTAAGACCCACACATTTGAAGTCTGACATGATGGTGTGTCCTGTTTTAGTCAAACTATGTTCACGTCACTAAGAAACCACCCAAAACAGCATGAGGGACCAAAACTTATCCGATTCTGAAAGATGAGGAACCAAAGTGGTTTGGAAGTTCAGGAGCCATTTCTATACTTTCAAAAGAGTTGAGGAACGAAAAATATTTTTTCCCTTTTATTTTTTACAAATACCAGACTCCCTATAGCCATCTCTAGATGATATGAAAGGCTAGAGATAACACTGAGAGACTATTGCATATGAATGATAACTATTTTTTTGTGTAACACCGTAAGGGGCTTACTGGAATGAGTGTTAAATTAGTGTGGCCACTTGCAACCATTCAAACGGGCCCTAATTTGTGGAAGACATGTATATATTCAGGTAAGATTGCAGGGCAAAAGTTCTTTTTGCAAAAAAAAGTTAATCATACAGAGTAAACAGATGAAAAAATAAATCAAAGAAAAGAAAAAGAAAAAAACTTCACCTAGCTACAATGGCTAGTGTGATCTATAACATGGTAAAGGTACCATGTCCTCCTGTTTGATCATGTCCTTGTATGTACATCACACTGGGACAGGGCCCATGCTACAGCCTCAGGTGATTGAACACCAACCAAAAAACTTGACATATCATCCTATCAATACCACAGTATCAAAAGACAGTAAAAAGTTGCAGTGGCGGACGCATATGGCGGTCTCATATGCGGTCTCCAGCCCGGTATGTATGACCACAGTTTTGTTGATAATTTTCTGCTGTTGGTTGGTCTTGCAGTTTGTGTGTGAAGAAACAGGTGATGTCATCCTCACTTACTCAGGTACGCTAATAGGCCGACCGGGTTGAGGCTGCTGACGACACCCGTTCGGAGCTCCTCACATTATACCGCTCGTACACTTTTTCGCGGTTCTCGTTCCACCAATTTTCAGCCTGATGCTCCCCAAAGCGCCTTCGGCTGCAACAAGAATTATTTCAAAGAGGGAAAATGTAAATAGTAAGATTTTGCAAGGAAATGTGGGCTTGTCAGTCAGTGTGGCAGAAGCATAGGGCAGAATGTATTAGACAACTCTCAGCTAAACACTGAAGCAAAAGTAATAAATAGCCTGCTGAACAAAATAACCGGAAGTTATCATTTTCTGATAATGTTAAAGGTGAAAAAAAGTGCTCTAGTATATGATAAGAAACTACAATTTGGCCGCATATGAACTTGTGGACGATACCATATACTATAGGCTGCCTGGATGGTAAGATTGTGTCCACTGACTAATCAAGCAACTAGCATTGCAGTCATCAATGTTCCACGAGTTGTTTGTATGCGAAAAAAGAAAAGCCAATTTGGAGGAAGAAAGCAAAAATGACAGAAAATAACTTAAATACCTGAAGCGAACCCTCTTCAGATCCCGAGTCCCGTCACGGAGGGTCGTGAGAGTTATGTAAACACCCGGTTCGTACTGTTCGATCCACTCAGCCTGTACTTGGTTGCTGGATATTGATATTGTTCCTCGAGGTTTGTAGCTGTCCTCACCGTTTTGAAGGGACCTAGCATCTATGCTGACATTATCATCACCTCTGCTACTTGCAGACAGCATCTCATCACTATTGCTGTGGGCTCTTCGATGAGGACGATCCGATCCATGGGGACTCGTAATTCTAAGGCTGTGAGTGCTGCCTTCACTATTTTCACTAATATTACCTAGTAATTTGTGTTGATTTGAGATTCCTCCATTTAAATGTGGCGATCGTCCAGAGTTTGGACTAGGTGCATTGAGCAACTCATTCCGTGCTTGGTGAACTTTTCCATTCATGCTAGAGTAGGCAGCAACATGTGGCTCGACGCCATTTGGAGCATGTGCTTGCTTTGCTTCATTGAAATCATAAGCTCCATGTTCCGGTGGTAGTCTCTCAGCCATGTCCTTGAGCTACACAAGTCAAAAAAAGCACTCAATGATGCATATTTAACAGTTATTTCTGGTGAAAAGAGGTACCATGTTCTGTTTGAAAAAATAAATAAGATGATAGATCTGAGATGTAGAAACAGCAGGATGCGCACATTTGGATGGGGGTGCTTATCTCCTTTCTTTTGTGTTTATGTTCACAAATGCTTTTAAGGAATTTGATCACAATGCATCACTTTACTCCCTTTTCTTACATGAGCTATCACAAGGCATTTTGATGATGCATTTGCCTGAAAAGTATCTCCAATACTCATTCAACAACTATACTGTGAGAAGGCTATCATGCATTTCTACATATTCTTTTTTTAGATAAACATTTCTACATATTCTTGGCAACAGAAGATTTCATATTGTAGGAGAAGCACAGTTATGTGAAAAATGACTTATCTATTGTAATGCATGGTACTTTATGGTTTAGGTCGATCAGCCGGCTCAGTACAACATGATAAAAAACAAGAGAGCTAAAGTACTCAAATTACCTGTGCTGTTAGAGATTTTATTACTTCCTTGGCAGCTTTGGATTTTGCAGATTCCTCTGCAACCAGTGTCATGGCCTCTTGTACTTTCTTGGCTGACTTATGCAGCTCAAGTTCATGATGCTCACAACGATTTCTCAGGTTATCAACCTACACATACAGAAGCACTCTAAATTTCTTGCGACATAATTAACACCCAAGCAAATTTCTATTGAATAGAATGAAGTGCATACCTGTGCCCGGAGCCTCTCAACTTCCTGATTTAAGAGCTCATTTGCTTTCACAAGATTATCAGTGGCACTTTTTGAGAAAGAAAGACCATGAGTTGTTGGAACTGGTGTGGTAGAACGTGGTGGGCTAGACTTGCGAGAGAAAGGAGAAACGGCTCTTGAAGTGGTTACGGACCGGGCTGCTGATGTTCGCACAGCTCTCGGAACAGCTGATCTGTTGAGATCTGCCCCACCAGAGAAAGCAATATCTCTCAGCTGCAGCAACGAACTAACTTGAGGATTCCGGAGAAATGACAATGCATCAGTTTTCTTCCCCTGTTTTGCTGCTTTGCTATCCAAACTTCTAATCATATCCATATTACTAGAAAAGATAGATTTTCCAACTCTAGCTTCTCCATTACTTTCACCTGGAGCAAGGTCCTTCTTATTAGCTGAACTAGAGGCATTCTTTAACTTTGAGAAACAAGAATCACAAACACGGTGAAGTTTCCCGGAATTAGGAGCCATTGCCGCTCTCAACGCCTTCCGTGAGGTGCATGCATTACAGTGGACAAGTCCACAGTTATAGCAGTTATGCCTCTTTCGAGTAAACCCGAACGGCTGTCGACATGATGAGCATTGGGACTGGTCAGCTCCAGAAACCCATTTGTGTAGGCATATGGCAGCAGTGAAGTTTGCACCACAGGCTATGTGCCTAACAGATCTGTCTCTCAATGCCTCAACCGGTGTAGGTACCTTCCGGTCCTCTATATCCCCATGGCCCAATCTCCCATTAGCTCCTTTGCCCCATGTAAAAACTTCACTTCTGCTTGTCAAAACCGCAACATGGTAAGAACCACAAGCGATTTGGAGAACATGTTCACTTGCAATCTTATCTTCAACTAAACTTGGCCTTCCATCTGAATTCAGATTCCCGAGCTGGCCATAAACAGAATTACCCATGCTCCACACTTTGCCAGAAGTTGTCAAGCCTACAGTAAGGCTGTGACCACATGCTACCCTGTAAAAATCATAATCAATAAGTGAAGCCACACAAGTAGGCTTAAGTCGTGCGTCCTTATCACCGTGACCAAGTCGATGCTTGTCTCCATCTCCCCATGTGAATAGCTTTCCAGCAGACACAGTTGCGCTGGACTGAGTGACGATAACCTCTACAATGGCCGCAGTGTGCCATACACCGCATGCAACTGCAATTGTTTTCAGCCCTGACAGTGACTCCACCTCCCTTGGACTCGAAATGCTCTTCAGATTTCCATGGCCTAACACCCCAAATGAACCATCCCCAAAGGTAAACAGTTGACCCATTGATGTAATCAAGGCTGTATGCCAGGTCCCACAAGAAACATAGGCAATTTGGAGACCTTCCAGTGGTCCAGAAATCCTCCTAGGTATCCAGTGCCCTACATCAGTGCCATGTCCTAGAAGTCCAACATTGTGAGTTCCATCTCCCCAGGTATAAAGCTCGCCTGTTGTTGTCACAGCACAGGTGTGAAACTCCCCACACGCAACAAAATCTATGTTGCAAGCTGCTAAAGACTCAACGAGACGAGGGTGGACAGAATCTTCCCTTGTTCCATGGCCAAGGCGGCCTCCCGAATCTTCACCCCATGTAAAAACTTCACCATTTCTTGTGACCAGTGAAGCATGCCTGACCCCACAATCCACATGATACACATCAAGGACTAAATTGGACTCCAACGGCTTTGGGAGGAGGAAATCGGTCTTCCCGGTTGATCTAATTACAGTCTCAGAACTTGTTCTTGCAGAGTTGTCACAAACAACCTCACCCCACACATAGACATCACCTAAGGAGTCACAGTCATCTTGTGCAGAACCATGGCTAGATGTACTAGGAGCACTAGAAATGCTTGCTCTAAGAACATCTAACGGTGGCCCCTTTGTGTACATATTTGTCACATCTGATGTCCAAGTGACTAAAAAGCGATGAGGATACTACCAATATACACATACGACTGCCATGATAGTATTGTGTAGAATTACAATGCTTCTGGAGTTATAAGCTAGAATAAGGTGGATATCTCAAACACCTGCACATAGTAACATAACTTGTAAAGTCACTGTAGAGAGCCAGACTGAAATACAAATAAAAATTTCATGAAAAAGAGAAAAGAAGCAAAGTGATAGCAGGTCATGGGATGCCACATAGCATTAGCATGGAAAGAAGATGGTACAAATTATATTGCATGGAGTTGAAGAAATCAAGACTATGTCTCACACAATTAGCAGTAACCATTTGGCAGGGTGTTCAAAAAAAAACAGGGCAGATTTGGCAAGTTCCATATTGAGAAGAACAAACTAGTATTCCCCCCGGTGGTGCGAGAACAAGTTTGCTGTATTCAGTGTAATTGTGACTCTTCAGGGGGGAAAGGACAATAACTTCAGATAACATTTTCTAAAATTAGGGGAACCTCAATTGTACACCAGAACAGAATAGTTCTGCTTTTTGGTGCTCCCTACACTTCTGACAAAAACATCAGGTTGTATCCTCAATCGGACAACTTTGCTCCAACATTATACCACACAAAATCATTTGCTCCTGCATTACCAAACCAAATCAGTATCAGGGTGGGGCAGAGGCTACCTGAATCCCAAGAATCAGCAGCCAGTAAGAACCACAAGAACTACCAATGGGGGGAAAACAGCCAGCTTTGCTGCCGCCGAGCAAGTAAGTAATTAACACGCAGCCAACCAAGATTCCGCCCAGAACCAACCTCAAATCCGCACACAGAGTACAAATTTACGAAGCAAGGCGGAAGATTTGCTCACCGGAGCCCCGGGTGGAGACAGAAGCGCACGCCCCCTGCGCGCCGCAAAAAGAAACCGCCCCTCCTCCTCCTCCTCCAAGATCCGCCCAGCCGGAGCGCCGCCGGACGGGGAACAGGTTCGCCGGCCGCCGTACGCCGCCGGCGGCTGGAGACGGACGGACGGGGTCGATGTCGATGTCGATGCGCTCCCGCAACACTCCCCCCTCCCTCTTTTCTCCTCCCTCTGTATCTGACCAGTTCAGTACTAGCAGCGCACGGGTGACCGGCCTATCACTCAACGTCCCGACCCTTTCTTTCTCCTTTCGGGTGGATCCCCCGGCGGTGCTGCGGCGGCGGCGGCGGTGGCCTCCTAGTCAGTCGCCATCATCATCACCACCCCACCCACGCATCCACGCACGCACATGCGCCTCTTGTGTTCTTGCTTTGGACTCCTCACTCCCTCACTCTCTGCCTAAGCTCGCTTGTTTTTTAAGCCAACCCCTCTGTGCTTAGTAGTTAACCTCCTCCCTCCTCAATGCTGCCATGCCAGTGGAAAAGTAACTGAAACCAGCTGGGCTTGGCTTGGCTTGTTCCTTGTGGTTTTCTTTAATCACATCACTATGCCAGTGTGTGTTTAGTTGCTATTGGGATCTGGTTGGATGGTCTTGTTCTTGCCACCATTCTTCTGATCTAATTATGTGCTCTCTTTTTTGTTTGTCCTGAGAGCAATTTTATTGATAGTGTGGCTTAGGTGGGCGATTTTGTCGGTCGGTTTTCGTTTCGGGCTTAGTTTGCGGTATTTGAATTTTGGTGTGCAAAACTTAATTTTTGTTAAAGAAAATCGAGGGTGTTAACAAGTTAGAGAATGTGTTTCATTAATTATTGTGAGAATGTGTGTGTAGAAATAGACACAAAAATTATGATTACCAATCAATAAAATTATAATAGATAAAAATACACTAGACAAACATGAGTATCATAATCTATTGTAATATAAAATGGTGCCTTCTTGAAAGATCCGATCAGTCTTGGTTTTTGCCAAACCTTAGTTGAATCCAAATTTATATCCTTCTTCCTTTTCCATCTCATCTCATATAAAGTCCTTGTGTATTAATATATTACCGCCCCTTAAAGGAAAATCTCCTAATCTACTCAGAAAGAAATATAGGAGTAGTACTACTTAGTAGAATATTGTGTTGATAATGCTAGTTTACATGTGTTTTGGCGTTAGTGGGGTGATTAATTTGGTCATTTTGTTGGGATGGATTAATGAATGGATGGATGGTGCTGCTTTTGAGAAGATCAGGCCGGGGAACATGTTTACACTAGATTAATAGAATCTAGGTCGGAAAAATGCAGGGCAAAAACCAGTATAAAATCTCATAAGCAACTTGCTGCTGCTACCTGCTACTGCTACTAGTAACATATTGATATAAACAGCTACGATTGTTGTACCAAAATCAGCAAAGAGATCAGGAAGGCTCTCCCCTTCCATAAAAAGCCTTTTTCTTGGAGGCAGCAACCACCTGTACTGACTGTCCCCCTCCCGTATGGATGCAAGAGAATGTCTGCAAGATGGCTTTCTAGAGATACAAAATCAATTGAAAATTGTGTGCAGATAAGCTTTGCTGCAAATTTGATCGAGCCATGGAGATTAATTAACAATTTGCTGTGCATCGATCAGTACATCCGTCCATGTGTAGGTGCGCTGTCCTGGATCGATGCATTTAAGTTGGATGATCCAAGAGGGGGCACAAGATCTGTATGAAATATGTATGGAGCACCACCTTCTTGAATTGTCTGTACTTCGTGTGTGGCCAGTGAACATTGAATGTACTGCTGATAGTATGTAGTTGTGTGTTGGAGCTCACATTTGAGACATGACTCACCATAAGTTTGATTGAATCTGATGAGGACCTGGTGTCTACTGTGTACATTTCTGAATATGTGATTTGTTTCTTTATTTCAAAAAGAGGTCAGATGTGGGACAATATATAACGTAGTAGTAACAAAAAATAATCTTATCGTACGGATATTAGACGTTGAATTTTAGCCGCCATACGCATCCTAAAATCGTGTATTTCCATTTCGACAAGTATGAAGGAAATGCGTTCTCTTGGCCATATAAATTCGCTTGTTTTCTTCACCTGGATTAATTGATACTTATCGACTAATTCGATGGATGAGCAAGAGGAGGATCACATCGAGTACCAATTATACAATTGGCGTTTTCTTGGTTAGGCCGCATGTGATTGGCATCAGACGACAAGATAGAGAGATTAGCTGCCAGGTTAATTATCTCCCACTTTGGGTGCCAATAATTTGATGAGGCCCATGCACGCAAGCAGGCACATGTGATTCCACACCACCATGAAATGCCAAGAGAAGAGCTGAAAATCTGGATGGTGCGTGTCATGGTCCAAGAGCCTATATATGTATGTGTAGCATCCCATGCATGACTCCACTATGCTTGATATATATCTTTTTTGTAGATGGTCATGTAGCATTCTTGGCAAGTAGGCAGATCATCACATCATCATGTCCTTGAAGCCTCCAAGCAGCACGAGGACAGGGTTGGACATGTCGCTCAACCGAAGGTGCAATGCAGATGGATGGCGGCGTGATGGTGATGGTGATGGTGATGGATGCAAAGATTTGCTTGTGCATGGTTTCTTGCTCTTGTTGTGTATCAATCAATCATGCATGTTGTGTTTGCTTTTCATTGGTGAGTGGTTTTTCTTTGATTTTTAAGGTTCCCTTTTAGGTTGAAAAATGATCCAGGTTAATCTTAGTTGTGGCATAATCCTAATTAGTATATTTAACTAGAGTTGTGAAAAATTGTGAGAGTCATTAAGAACATTTACCACGTGCTGAATTGCCTCAATTATTGGATATTTTTCACTTAATTTTTCATTTTTCTCACAATCACTAATGCCATGTGTGGTTGTAACACATCGCGACAATGGTACAATCATCACAACAATAATACCCAAAATATGGGACATATTAGTCGGCATTCACCAAGGTCTTGTGTCCCCTAATACCTCACATATGACTTCCTAATGCCACATGTGTTTCCATCGACGATAGTGATGTCACAATGAATATCGACACGTTACACCATCCATGGTATTGTCATTTTCTCCTAGTCGCTTCATGTGTCCAGAAGCACCATCACGAGTGAAAAGCAAGCGGACAAGCAAAGTGAAGATTTTTTTTTCTTTTAGTATGTATTGTGTGTAAATATTTTGTAGAGGAAAGGACACTGAAGGCCCAAAAAGAAAGCAAATGTATAGGCTGGGTAAACCAGCACACATTAGTATAAGGCCCAAAACATACCACCCACCAGCCTCTCAATAGCAACCGTGCCACACCCCATACAGTGCTCAACACAATTTATAAGGATACCACAAGAAAGAAGATTATGCCCAAATGATTATTTATAAGAAGTAAAATAAGAAAAATAAATAAAAATAAAGAATTAGTTTTTTATAACAAACATTGCTGAATTTTCTATCTGCGTGTAAATTTTCTTGATGAAATCACATTCGTGGAGGTCTTGGAAAAAATAAGAAAATCAACACTCTAAAATGCTTTTAAAATAGTTGTTTTAGAGCACTACATATTTTTCCTATGAGGCATATTGTTTGACGAATTGACCGTCACGTATGTACTGGCAGGGCTAAAATTCATCGGGGTAACTGGATTTGTCTTGAAAAATTATTTTGGTCACAAGTTCAAAATTCACAACACATCACTTTGTTCGTTTGTTAGTCTTTTTTTCATAGTTTTTTTACACATTTAAAATATATTATTGTATAAATTAATTTACTTAAAATTGTAAAATCATTCATCACACATACAAAAAATATGCATGCAATGTAAAAAATGTTCAAGCTATTTTAAAAAATTATTACTAGTTTTATAAAAATATTAGTGGCATTACAAAAATGTTCACGTTTTCAAAAACAGGTTCATGAAAATTAAAAAATTTAATAGAATATAAAAAATTGAGTAATTTCCAAAAATTCCATACCATTCAAAAACAAATAATGACATTTAAAAAATGATTCATGTGTTTGAAAATAGTTCCTGAAATTTTCAAAAAAATATACTAAATAAATATTCACGTAAAATTTAAATTATTTTTTGTACCATTCAAAAAAAGTACATAACGCTTGAAAAAAAGGTAAAATCTTTTAAAAATATTTTTATAATATATTTTTAATATATTATGATAAAATTTTAAATTTTCAAATAATATAAAAATATATATTACCATGAAAATGTTCATAATATAATATAAAATGTTTAATATTTATTAAAAATATTCAGATACAATTTTTAACAAAATGAGCATCTTGTATTTAAAAAATTCTCAATAAATATAATTTAGTATATATACCAAAAAATAATATATTACTAAAAAATTAGACATGTATTTAAACCGACATACATGTCTAATGTAAAAAAAAGTATTTAATGGGCCGTCCCCCTAAGAAAAATTGCACCCTAGCAAGGGATAATCTTCAAACGGATGTAGCACAGTATTATTGTATATGCACACAGACCCTTCAGCGTTGTTGGAAAATAAACTAAATTAAAGTAGTACAATAAACCACATTCTCCGATTTTTAAAAATGTGAACATTTTTTTAATGTCACTGGTATTTTTTTAAAGCTAGCACCACTTTTTAAAATTAGGTTCTACATTTTTTTTATATTGTACTTATGTTTGATGAATAATTTTATAATTTTCAATAAATGATCTTTGTAATACATATATAAGAAACTAGATGATACCCCGCGCGTTGCTGCGGGAAATTTTAACAAATACTTGATGTTTTAAAATATGAGAAATTTTATAAAACTTAGTATAATTTAATTAATAAATATTTTTTGAAAGAAATATTGTTTAGTGTAAAAATCTAAGAAAATTTGATTAAAAACTAAAAATGGGTGTTATTTTTGTTTTATTGATTTATTACCTTTAGAATATGACGGTGGAATGATATGAGACGAAAACAGCGTTGAGTGGAGACATCACCCTTAGCTAAACCTAAAACAATGGTACCACGTATGTGCATTCATAGAAAAATTGTCGCATAGAAAAATAAAATGCGAGCTAACTCATAATTTGATTTTCTATAAAAATAAGTTGCTTCTAAATAGTGAGGCTTAGTGCATAGATAAGTTAATAATTATTTACATAGGTTGCATGTGCATGTAGATTTAATGAAGGATGTGCATGAAGAGTTAGTGGGAAAATGTGGACCTACTTGATGATGTGGATAGCTTGCATGTCAAGATAATTAGGTTAGTGGGGATGAACTATTTAGGTATTATAGATGACCAATGAACAAAGTGATGTGTTGGGAATTTGGAACTATCCATCAAAATAAAAATTTAAAACAAATCCCAATAACCGGCGATGAATTTTAACACTCCTTGCTAATGTGTGAACGGTCTATTGATGAAACCATCCATATGCAACGTAGGCAAGATTCGCCGCTGGTTTCGCTCGCTGGCTCACCCCCATTCTCCCTCTCGGAGCCTCACCACCGCCGCCACCGGCCGGATTCTCTCCTCGCCTACAGATCTGGCCATCCCTGCCTCTTTCCCTTCGGATCCCGTGCTCAGCTGCGCCAATCCCGCTACCAGCGACAGCGAGGAGCAGCGACCCCATGGCAATGGCGAGCTCACCCGGATGCCATTGACGCCGGAGACAACCTAGGCCCCTCGCCCAAACGCCAAGGTGAGCAGCCATTTGCTGAACAAAGATTCGTTGTGAACTAGTAGGGTTAACGGAAACTGAATTTCTTTGTCCCCTGTACTAGTATGAACTAGTCCCGTGTAGTATGTACAGTATGAACTAGTCCCGTGTACTGCTAAGATATTACTAGTATGAACTAGTACGTGTACTGTACAGCTGCTAAGATATTACGTAGTACTAGTATAAACTAGTACGCGTACTGCAAAATATTATAGTTTTCAGATTACATGATTTTGAAGTCTAGTGTAGTTTGTTTTCAGATTGCAGTATTCAGTTTGCAAAATACTACAGTTTTTCAGTTTTCTTATTATCCTTTTTTGGTGTGAGATGACAAATATATCCTTTTCATATTGTGAGATGACAGATATGCTTGTTTACGTTAAAAACACCACCTTCCTCTTGGCAATATTTTCTGCTAATGCTTGGACAGATTGACTCATCTGTCACCAAGTTCTGTCTATCTGACATATATCTTGTCATTATTTCTTTGCTGACTTGATTGTTGATTGCAAAAAGAAAGACTTCTATTATTTACATTCTTTCTTTGTTCATGTATACACTCTTCTGTGCGCTAATTTCCCTTCATTGACAATAATGTGCATCAATCACCACGGAAGTGCATCAATCAATACAGATGGACCGTGTCCAACGGAGATGATAGAAATATGTATTTGCTTCATCTGCGTTGGTAATGATCCATGTGTCAATGCTGGCTGTACTAGCCAGAAAAAATTACACCTAATTCTATTCTTCACGAGGTTGAAGGATGGAAACGTATTAGTTGTTACTGTACATTCATTCGATACTTAGATTTGTCATGTCCAGTACGTTCCTCCCTCCCAGTCATCACTCCATTCTTGCTATTTCCACGTCCATTATGGCATCTGTTATTTTCTGTAGCCCCCCCCCCCCCCCCAAGACAACCAGGAATTTCAAATGCATAAAAGAACATGTATTGTAAAACATGTCCCACATAAACTTTGAAGCGAAAATTCCTACCCTTAGCTCATGCTTTAATATTCTGTTTGCTGTTATGCAGTTACCAAAACAACAAATGTTTAAAACTGGTTTGATTCTTGAATATCTAGAATGCAAGTTGGTGCTGAATTTAAGGTAACATCACTGAATACGAAAAACAAAACAAAAATGTTTTGCTACATTAATTAATCATTGGGAGGTTATAAGGCTGACGAATGACCACAGTTTGATAAAAGGTGAAGGTCTATTAAGTTATGATGCGATATAAGAGAAGGGATCAGATACAAGATCTTTGTATTTGTGGCTTAGCTGCGATCATATGCATTACCACATGATAATCAGAGGTTCTAGTGGCTTATGAGTGCTGAAATAGAACGGAGGCCAGAATTGCTACCAGCTTAGCAGGAGAAGATTTATTGTTTTCCTGCTACTCACAACTCTTCATTTGAGGTATTAAAATGAAGTAGTGCTTTTGACAGGCATAATCCTAGTTTAACTTTAAAACTGCTATTGACTTGTGTGTGGGTTCAGATTGATGCATACAATCACTGTCAGTGACTGGGTGGGACAAAGCCTGTCATTATAGCAGTGGAGGTTGTTCTTGCTGAGACTGTACACAAGTTTATTCAGATTCTGCTCTCTTTGACATATTTTGTCCATGATGTTTGTTCACCAGAATTCTTGTCTCACATCCTTGTTTCTGGTAACATCATAGCAGCTGGAAATCATGATATTTGTATTTGATTCCTCCTGTTCCAGCATTCACAGAGCTGGAGCAAACGTTTTCTCGATGTGTTCTCAACTATATTTTATTTACTGCTTTTTTATGTACAGATCTAGCTCCAATTTCTCAAGTTTCATGACATCAATAATTTTGAGAACTTGAATTGAAATACGCTGGTAGTTAATAATCTGATGGTTTAACTGCAAGCACTCTTGTTTTTGACAGTATCGGCAAATGAGGAGAAGGGAACAGGATCGAGTAACGAGGATGGAGACCGATTACGAAAAGAGGAAACAGGTGGCTGACTTCAATCTGCGGAGGAAAGACTAAAAGCAGCCGAGGAGCGTACATCCAAGAAGCGCTTGAAACGCCAAAAGAAGAGGCAGCGTAAGAAAGAAAAGCAGACTAAACTACCAAACGTCGGTGGTGAGGAACCCAATAGCAAAGTACCTAACCAAGTGGATGAGTCTTCAGACGACGATGAAGGTTCGGATTATGAGGGTGACGACAAGTTTAAGCAATGCGCATGAAGTTGCTATTAAACCATTATGTGCTAACTGTGTCTAACATCATCCAAAAAGGACATATGTGCCCTTACCTCTTCACATGCTAAACTTACGATTCAATAGCAAATGGACAACATTTCAACACACTTGGACATCATTTCGGCACATTTTGACAACATTTCAGCACACTTTGACAGCAAAACAGCACACTTTGACAGCAAAAGAGCAGTTTTCACAGTATTTCAGCACACTTTCACAGCATTTCCTGCATACTTTGACAGCAAAACAGCACACTTTGACAGAATTTCAGCACAATTGGCAACATTCAGCAGCATTTGACTTGATTGCAAATCATTTTAACAACATTTCAGCACCAAGAACGATACATAATGGTCCAAAAGAAGATGACATCATCAACACATCATGATTCAAACTCGTGGAATAATTATCGTGGTTCTCTTGGTTGACACATCAAAACCAAAAGAGCATGGTTCTCATAAGAAAATGCACTATTGCACTAAACTCGCCGAAGAGGACTAGGAGCAACAGTTTTGCTCCTTGTAGATGCACTCGGAGGTGTAGAAGCAATTGCAATAGCTGCAGTCCTCTGTCTTGTCATTGGACTTGTAGGAGTACCAAGTTGAGTACCTTGCTTAGTTGGTGTTTTAGGAGAAGTTGTTGCAATGCTTGCTTGAGCCTTTGATTTTTTTTCCTACAATCCAATACACATTGTTAGCAATTAATATGCAAGACATTTGGAAGCAAGTGGGAGAAATTCAAACTCGTGGAATAGTTACCGTGGAGGGAGCGTAGCATCTCGGTCAGCATCACTTTCAATCTTCGGCTCCTTACATGTATTTTTTAGATGGTCTATTGCTCCACACCTTTTGCACTTGTGTCTTCTACTGGTTCCACCCTCGGTATAATTTCTTATCCTCCTAGTTCTTGGACGTCCAAACACTCTTGGTAAGTTTAGGAGGAATCATATCAAACCTAGGATTTACCTTGAGCCATTGCGACCTGCCCCTAATTGGCATGAGTACTCCCTTGTATGTTGCTTTGAATCTCGCCACCGAGAAGCACTCGTCAACATATTCCTCTAGCTTTGCGTGTTTGGATAATATGAACCGAAGAACATGTGTGCATGGCTTATCACAAATCTTCCATCTCCTAAAAGAGCACCCTTTTTTCTCCAACTTAACAGTATGCCTCCATCAATTTCCTGAAATCTCGGCTATGTTTGGTGATGCTCTTGCTTCCAAGTAATGCAACCCCTTGCTCTTCAGATTCAACTCCTTTATCACACTAGGTAGTATGTAACCTAGCAGTTTTTCAGCAATTGCTCTCCCTTTCTCTAGCATTGTCATGATCATTTCCCTTAGCTTATCTAGAAGCTCAACAAGTGCAAGCTGATTTACCTCTCTGATCCAATTATTGAAAACTTCCGCTAAATTATTGCTCGCATACTCAACCTCTGTCATTGCTGAAAAATTGCTTCTTGTCTACACACGGTTGTGATGCATGTGCAAATAGGTTATTGCTTTAGTGCTTTGTGCTTCTATTTTTGCCATTAGTGCATCATGCTTCTCCGCTTCATATGTCCAAGTTGCAGGTCGCATATTGTCTAATATATCACCTTTGAACTTTTTCTTGAAGTTAAGCATTAGATGCATCATGCATTCTCTATGTTCACAATTTGGGTAGACCGTGGAAATAGTATTCTCCAACCCCTTGCATGCATCTGTATGTATTGCAAGCCCTTGTGGATCTCCGATGGCCACTTTCAATTGTTCCATGAACCACACCCAATTCTCTGTAGTTTCCTTCTCAAAAATACCAAATGCTACCGGAAACATCCAACTATGTCCATCCACGCCAATTGTGGCTGCCAATTGTCCGGTGTATTTCCCACTTAGAAAAGTTGCATCAACCCCAAAATATGGTTTACACCCTGAAAGAAAACCATCAATGCATGAAGTAGGGGCGACAGGTTTCTATGACGACCCAGGAAACCCTTGTCTATTATAGCATGTTGCTATAGTGCATGCTACAGTAAACATGCAGGGTTAGTCTCACACCCCAGGCAGCCGGCCGGGCTGCCTGGGGCCTGACGCCGCCGTTGAATGCATGAATTGAGGGAAACATGCACAATATCACCCTTCTTGTTTTTAGTGGCTTTGATGTATATCTCAAATATACTTCCAGGATTGGCTGCCAACAATCCGGCCTTGAAGCTCCACAACAATTGAAAGTTCTCCTTGTATGTACCTTTCAATTGATCCTTTGCACGAGCCCTCCCTTTCCAAACATCACTGTACTGAAGTTTGGTATCATACTCCCTTTGCAAGCGATCTCTAAGTTGCTTTGCACTCATCGTGGCGTCCTCTTGAAGTGCAGCCTTCCCTTTATCAGCAAGCCAATCTTTATTTGTCATTCCTTTGTTGCAATTATCACTCCCACATGTATGGCCAAACGGAAGTTTCTATACCTACAATAACATTAAGAAACATAAGTACTCATTATACCATGTGCGGAAGGTACTAAGGGGGCGACAAACAAAAGTACTAATACCGTGAAAGTGTTAGTGTTCGTTAACTTGGAAGCATGTATCCTCCCATGGACAATCCACGTATGTGCATTTATCTCTGAATCTCTGAGGCTCACTATACTCTGTGTCAAAGGACCAATCTTCTTTAATTGCTACTTGTCTCAATGTAACTTTAAATGCTTTAGAGCTAGGAAATGTGGCTCCAACTTTGATTTGAGCCAATATCTATTTATCATAGATATAAGTGGGAGCCACATTGTTAGCAAGTATAGCCTCATCATCTCCTAACACATGTTGTGGATCATAAGAATTCAACATCCACTGTTCCCAATGGAACTCTTTTAGCAACTACCTCTGGCTTGGTATTATTTTGTGGCTCATCATTCTCCAAGACAAATCATCCTCCTCCTGCAAATATGTGCTCTCTCCATTACATCCCACGGGCTCATCATCCTCATACTCCCCGACATAGGCTTGCTTCAGCCAAAAAAAAGAATGGGGCATGAACCGGATGATCATCCTCCTTCCTAGCCATGGCAGGATCATCCGCAACCATGAGAGGAGAAGATTCATTATGTTGATTTTTTTTCTCTCAATGGTCAACACCAAATCGTACAAATTTTGTGCTAGAACATCTATCAAATAATTCAGCTATCTCAGTTTCACAAATTAATGGGATTGTGTTATCTCCGGATCCATACCAAATAACCATTCTTTGGTCAGTAGACCACCTGAACTTCTCATCCACCAACGCCTTAATCTGCGCCCGCCACGGACAAGCTTTGACCAGCCATAAAATCCCATGTTCTTCCCCCTGTGTATACTTTTCTTCCGTCTACAATAGTCAAGTATGATTGAACATCTATCTCTATTTTGAAATCGTACGGGGATTGGCAGAGAGGGGGAATAGAGATAGGTTTACATGGGCATGTTTGAAATGTTGATAAAACTACTGACAAGGGACTAACGGTTTGACTCACGGGATATCTTTGACATGTAATGGCAGTGCTATTTTGACCCAAAAAACTGAGTAAGGAGTGTTATTTTGGCAAATTGATTTTCACTAGTGGTGGTATTTTGGAGAGCTATTCTCTCTTTCTTCTTTTGGTCGCGTCAGCAGGCCAACATCAGAGCGTGCGAGATCCACATCAAAGCAGAGGACAGAGGCGCATCAGTTATAACCACCTCCACCACCACATTCCTCTTCCTCCCCTCCTCCGACTCCGATCGAATCTCTCCTCTGCTCCCCACTCTTCCCGTCGACCGCCTCAGCCTCCTCCTCCACCGAGCCCTCCACGGTGTAACACCTCCTCTCTCTCTCTCTCTCTCTCTCTCTCTCTTCCACGGTCAAGAATCTTTAGGTAGTCTAATGGATTGCCAAAGAAAATGTCATTCTATTTACACCATGAGAATATAAAAAAGATATGACAACTCTTTGAAGAGTGAAAACAACAGGTAAGAGCGGGGCAAGAACATGAATCTTGGTTTATCAACTACTAACCTCATTGATTAAGGAGATGGGAAGTTCATCAAGAGGGAGGAGGACGCTGGTGGTATCTATCCTCAATGGTCAACTTTTGTGAAGACAATCTCCAATCCGAAAGGAGAGAAGAGAGCAAGGTTTGCCAAAGAACAAGGAAGTTGTAGGAAGGATGCGGAGCGTGCTTTTGATGTGCTCCAATCTCGATGGGATATTTTTCGGCACCCTACGAGATGTTTGAGTGTTTAGACTTTGGGGGTGATGATGAATGCATGTGTGATCATGCACAACATGATCGTGGAGGCTGCGCGTCCCGAGAGGCTAAATGACCAGAACTAGCAATATCATGGTGAGAATCTTGTGCCTAATGGTCCACCAACATCATACCAAAACTTCCTCCACTTTCATCGTGATTTGCGTCGTTAGGGAACCCACATACAGTTTTTGGTTGAGCATATGTGGGCTCACATAGGAAATCAGTAGTATGTGCTCTCTTTTTATATGCTAGTACAATGTATGATTTGTAATAAAATAATTTGATGCAACGAATAATTTCTATGGTTTGTATCATCATTATTATGTGCTACACTACACTGAAAGATTTCTATGGTTTGTAATAATGTTATGTGCAACCATACATTGTAGCAAAAATATTATTACCTCTCGTGAATGGCGTTTCGAGAGTGATATCTATCTCTTCCAGGGTGTTGTTGTTCATCTCCTTGAAAGAGATAGATCAACACCCATGAGAGCTACATTTTTTAGCTTTGCTATAACACAATGTGGCCCCACTTTTAAACACCACAACGCGTCCCTCCGGTGGCGAGGTGGGACTAAATTTGAGTCGCGCCATCACCGTTGGGCGAAGCGACCTGGGTGGACAATGGTTCGTTTGACGACCCAAATGGACAAAAAGCGGACCGTTTGGGGGCAACTCCAAACGCACCGACGCAAATGTACACCGGATTTGTCTGTTTTGGTCGGGCCCGCCGGCGCGTGTGTCCGCCTTTTGTCCCTCGGCCGTGCGGTCGCCCAACGCGCCGATGCAAACGCAAAAAAAAGACGCGTGGGTGACAAGTTAATTTTTTTAAAGAATTAATTAAACACAACAATAATTCCACATTACACCAATTAAAATGCTTAATTAACTTAAAACAGAAATTAAAAAATATGTGCCCCCGCATTCCGCCACGCCCTGTCGTATAGGCGTCGTCGTCGTGCATGTCATCGTCGATGCTCAACAGGTCGATGCAGGGTGCTGGTTCCGACGCCCATGGGAAATCGCCCTGGTAGCGCGCCACCAAGGCCGCATGCTCGGCCTATCGCGCCGCCCTCTGCGCGACTCGGTTCGGAGACGAGGCGTCGACGACGACCAGCTTCCGCGTCTCGGCGTACTCCGCGATTCATCACATGTGTGTTTGGTTGCCTGGGTGGTTGTAGCAAGCATTGCATGGGGGATCTTAGGTGAGCAAGGCCTGGTTGAGCTTATGCAAGGATGGGATGAGATATATGTTTGGTGGACTACATGATATGGATGCCCGAGATATAAGAAATTTAAACCAAAATCTGTACGTGAGAAGCTGCAAGCAATAAGTCTAAACTAAATCTGAAATATTTTCACCAATCTAGATGAAGATGTGGAGGCCAACGAGATGGCTGAGGGGGAGATGTCCAGCCGAGAGAAGATACCGATGATGGGGATTCTCTCCAACTAGATTGACGAACACGTAGTTCTCCCCTCCCCCTTCCTCATCTCTACCGGTGGCGGGCGGCGTGGCGGGCTCCGGCGAACTCGTCTGCAGGCGTAGGTGCGTGCGGTGGTGGCAGAGTTCCGCGACGGCGAAACGCAACGATGCCCAAGCGGGGCGGCGAGCCCCCTACATGGGC
This sequence comes from Bromus sterilis, assembly GCA_950022295.1. Taxonomy (NCBI): domain Eukaryota; kingdom Viridiplantae; phylum Streptophyta; class Magnoliopsida; order Poales; family Poaceae; genus Bromus; species Bromus sterilis. Next base: position 296,156,725 of record OX465601.1, on the reverse strand, counting down.
ATGGAGGAGAGCCAAAGGATTCGTCTTCCTTTGAGGGAAGTCGGGAGAGAGCACGCAGATTCGTCTTCCCGCGAGGAGAGCTACGCGATTGGATCTGACGCGTGAGAGAAAGGGAGAAAAATGAAAGGGAAGGATACGAGATGAAGGAGCAGGCCTGGCTCGAAGATACGCCCGATTCATGCGTTTTCGCAAGCCTAGCTGCGAGGCCTCTTTTGCATCCGTCGGGCCAGGCTGAGAAAGTCACACAGGGAAACAAACACACTGGATTTTGCATGTCGGGTGTGAGCCAAGTGCTACCCAAGCAACCAAACACGCCCCACGCGGGTCGTCTCGGTGCGCTCGGCCGCCAGTTGGCACGTGTACACCTCCTCCTCGTCGGTCGCGTCCAGTGGAACGAACGGCATGGACACAGTCATCGGGAACGTGTTCACACCTTCCCATTGGTACCCGTGCCCGAGCGGTAGCGGCTGCGACAGGTAGTGGCGTGGAGGAGGCAGTGGCGCCCGCACATCGCGGATGACGAGGTCGAGCCCCGACCACATATAAGCTTCTCCTCTGTGGCGGATATCTCAATGGCGCAGGGTGATCGCTGCCTCCTTCTCCGCCATCGCGCGCTGGAGCACAACCTCCTCCTCCTTTGCCTCTTCCGGCTTGATGATGACCGGTGTGAGCGCGCCTCCCCGCACGTCGGTCGGCCTCTAGCGCGCGGATTCAGGCGCCGGTATCTCCAGTAGCGTCAGCACGTAGATTCGGTTGCCCTTCGACGGCGGCGGCGACGACGACCGAGAAGGGGGTGGGGACGCCGACGCCCGGAGCTTTCTTCTTGTGGACCCACAAGGGAGAAGGGAGGGAGGGAGTGCACGTTGAAATTTCAAAGAAAAGGGAGAAAAAAAGAGGACAGGAGTGAACGCTTTCTTTCTTCTTGTGGTCGCGTCAGCAGGCCGACAGCAGAGCGAGATCCACAGCACAGCACAGCAGAGAGCGAGGACGGACAGCAGTTATAGCTAGCCCACCTTCCTCTTCCTCCCTCCCTCCCTCTCCTCCGATCGCATCTCTCCTCTCCTCTCCAGCCACTCCTCCCGTCGCCAGCCCCAGCCTCCTCCTCCGCCGCCGAGCCCTCCTCCACGGTAACACCTCCCCCCTCTCTCCCCACCCTCTCTCTCGCTCCCGCTCTCTCTGTCGGCAGCATGTTCTAGCTAGCTAGATCTTGCTGTGCGCAAGCCTCCGGCCGGCCCAAGATCCGCCCCCGCGGCGCCGGATCTGGGCCTCCGTCACCGAGATCCGGCGGAAGCTCGGGCCTTTTGCCTTGTCTCCGCGCGTGGACGCCGCTGGGTCGCCTGGCCGGCCGCCGTTCCTTTCCCTTCCTCGGAGCACCGTCGATTCCGCGCCGCGCTAGATCTGCCGTACGAGCGGGGTGCTAGCCGGCCATTTCCGCGATTGATTACTCCCGTTTCGCCGCTGCCGTCATCGTAGCTGTAGGCGGCCTCCACGCGCGTAGCTCTCAAGCTTGGCGACGCGGGAGGGCTGGTTTTGTAAAGGCATACGCAGTTCCTTGCTTCTCACGGGTGGAGTGGAGGTGGCTTCCTCGTTCTCCGACACCTGCGAGCTCTCGCGCTTGATTCATGGGGGGGGGGGGGGGGGGGTGCTAGTGTGGTAATTTCGCTAGTTTTCAGGGCGCTTCGTGGTGTACTAGATGATTTGTACTGTATTTGAGGTTTTTTTGTCGGTTCATTGAGGGTCCCTTGTACAGAAAGCTCACACAGGTTAAACAAAAGAATGAAAGATGCTGATATTGTTTAAGCGTTTTTCATTTCAAATTAGTAAAGAGTCCTTGTCAAGCTGGCTTGAGCTAATTTGGTGCTCACGCCATCCTGTTGGTGATTCTTATTTAACTCTGCCTCAATTCCTAGTCTTACGCCATGGTTGAAGTTGCACCGCCAACCATCACATGTTTTTGTTTTGTTTTATATGAAGTATTGCCTGCAAACTATAGCTGTAACCCTCCTTGGTGTTGGAGTAGGTAATGTGTTAAACACATTAAAAAGTGTCTTTTCAGGCTGTTGCCTATTTTCATTTCAGTCTTTGCTTTGCAAACTCTCCGTCGGTGTCTTTCTGCTTTTCTTTGGCGATACATAGCACATCTGCAGCTGTTTTCTTGAAATTACAAAGTTTCCATGAGCCATGTGTTATCTGAATTGAGTGACGATATTGCTGGATATTAATTATTAGCATTCTTGTGCTTCTTGCAGATATTCTGTAGGAAATGGCTGACGGTGAGGACATCCAGCCCCTTGTTTGCGACAATGGAACTGGAATGGTCAAGGTCAGAATCTTTCCCCTAAACTGTTAAGTATATATGTCGTCTCCTGCATCTGTTAATATGTCATCCCTTGCATCTGTTAAAATGTCACCTCTTGGATCTGTTAATATGTCAATTTTTGTCTTCTATCATCTAGGCTGGTTTCCCCTAAACTGTTACATGTGTCATCTCCTGCATCTGTTAATATGCCATCTCCTGCATTTGTTAATATTTAAATTTTTGTGTTCTATCATCTAGGCTGGTTTCGCTGGAGATGATGCACCAAGGGCTGTTTTCCCTAGCATAGTTGGTCGCCCTCGGCACACTGGTGTTATGGTAGGGATGGGGCAGAAGGATGCATATGTTGGTGATGAAGCGCAGTCTAAGAGAGGTATCCTCACACTGAAGTACCCCATCGAGCACGGTATCGTAAGCAACTGGGATGACATGGAGAAAATCTGGCATCACACTTTCTACAACGAGCTCCGTGTGGCACCTGAGGAGCACCCTGTGTTGCTCACTGAGGCTCCTTTGAACCCAAAAGCCAACAGAGAGAAGATGACCCAGATTATGTTTGAGACTTTCAATGTTCCTGCCATGTACGTCGCAATTCAGGCCGTGCTTTCCCTCTATGCAAGTGGTCGTACTACTGGTATGGACTGCTTCCAACTTTTTGTTCAGTGATGCTTTGCTCAATGCTCAGTAATCGACCTTTATGATTCTATTACGTTATGCTGCCCTCTTCTGATTAATTAGAGTTATTTTCAACATTCCATTTTCCAGCCATGATTATGCTTATCGTGTCATGTATAATTTGGATTTACTGCTTGATTGCTGATTATTTCTTACTGTCCTATGTATTGGGAAAAACAATTGCAACTGAAATTTTGAGAAGTATAATGTAGAGGGTTACTTTGTTGTGTCTGAAGTTTTTCTCTGTTTGCAGGTATCGTTCTCGACTCTGGTGATGGTGTCAGCCACACTGTGCCCATTTACGAAGGATATGCGCTTCCTCATGCCATTCTTCGTTTGGATCTCGCTGGTCGGGATCTCACGGATTCCCTTATGAAGATCCTCACCGAGAGAGGTTACTCCTTCACAACCTCAGCCGAGCGGGAAATTGTAAGGGACATCAAGGAGAAGCTTGCGTATGTTGCCCTTGATTATGAACAGGAGCTGGAGACTGCCAAGAACAGCTCCTCGGTTGAGAAGAGCTACGAGCTTCCTGATGGTCAGGTGATCACAATTGGCGCAGAGAGGTTCAGGTGCCCTGAGGTCCTCTTCCAGCCATCCATGATCGGCATGGAGTCTTCTGGCATCCATGAGACGACCTACAATTCTATCATGAAGTGTGACGTGGATATCAGGAAGGACCTGTATGGCAACATTGTGCTCAGTGGTGGAACAACTATGTTCCCAGGTATCGCTGACCGTATGAGCAAGGAGATCACTGCCCTTGCTCCGAGCAGCATGAAGATCAAGGTCGTCGCTCCACCTGAGAGGAAGTACAGTGTCTGGATCGGAGGGTCCATTCTAGCCTCACTTAGCACTTTCCAACAGGTATGCCTTGTGTTCAGCTCTACATTCTATATCTGATCTGACCCTGCAATCAAACCAACATCTAAATCATATTATGTGCGACTATTTTTGTACCAGATGTGGATATCGAAGGATGAGTACGACGAATCCGGCCCAGCCATCGTCCACAGGAAGTGCTTCTGATCTCCACAAGTGCTCCGCCGTTTATCATCTAGTCTCGGGTTATGTTTGGTTCATTCTTCTAGAAATGTATTGCATATTTGCAAGCTATGTTTTTTTTTCCAGACGTGACGTTGAGTACTCTCGGGATATGCCACCTATATATGTGGCGGCTCCATGGTTCAAGTGCAAGTACACTATCTATGTTTGTGCATCGTCAGTGTGTGTGTGAGATCGCTTGTCAAACTTGGGTTGGCTTGATTTGTTGTTGGAGTTGTCTGTAATAGCTCATGGTTTTGCTATATATTTTATTATTGTTGCACTAAGGGGATAATCACGGTAAATTATGGATTTTTTAAGATCTCAAAAGTGTTACACAGTGGTCATTCATGGACCATTTTCCATGTAATCATCAACTGTTCATCACTGGTGCCTTTAGGCCCTGTTTGGTTCAGCTTTGTCTATCAGATTTTAGAAATCCACAGCCGAACCAAACAGGATTCCATCAAAGAGCGAACCTTCAAACGACGGGATTCCACCAAAGCGCAGCCGGAAAATACACGTACGAATGAACCAAAGAGCGAACCTTCAAACAATTTCTGAAAATTTGCTGCGGAAAATCGAAATCTGCTCGGGAGGTGCTTCCGATTTTCCGCAGCGGATTTTTGGCATCAGATTTTCAGAAATCCACAGCCGAACCAAACAGGGCCTTAATCTGAAAGTGTTTCAGCTACTTCGATGTTCAGGTCCTGTTCGCTTCAAAGGATTCCAAACCATAGGAAAGTATAAATATGCAGGGATAGAAAGCCTTATAGGCACAATACAGAGGAACTGAAAATAAGGTTCAGTTGCCTGACAAAAAATTCAAAGACTTGCATCTTACGGATTACGAATGGCAGTGGAATGCAAATATTTGAATAGTAAACCAAGATGAGCTTTGGTTAAATCAGGAACATTGTGCATGGGCTGGTGCTTGGAAACAATTTGGATTTTGGTTAAAAATTCGCATATATTACATGAATGCTTCAAAGCAACAAACTGTCCTTGGTAACTCTTTCTGACTATGTGTGCATTTATCCACTTCCTATTCTTCTGCTAGGAGCTCATCTTTAGAATCCTGATGAATATGAACAACAAACACTTGTTCCGTTGGTTTCAAAACCCTAGTTTCGACGACTCTACCTAATTCCCAGGAAGAAATATTTCCCTTATTCCTGCATTTTCTCATGAACCAGACTGGTGGCTACTTAGCTACTCCGTTTGAAAGCACCAGACAAGGCGTTGTAAGCTTCAACGCAGCGCCTGAACTTCTCCTCTGCTTCAGCCTGCAATGCACACTTCTGTTGAGAATCAACACCTCTACACAGGTTCTAGCTCAGCATTCGCACCCAGTGTGCCAGATGTTGCAGAGAAAACCAATACTGACCTGTGAAGAATCTTGGTGCTTGTCCGGGTGCCACTTGAGAGCCGACGCACGAAAACTGCATAAACATAGCACCAAGAAAGAAAAACCAATCAGGAGCCGGTTATCAGAATTCTTGCAAAATGCTATGCAGATGCTCAGAAGACTTACGCGGACTTAATATGGTCAAGCTTTAAGGGACCCAAGGTTGGCAAGCCAAGGGATATTCTATGGCTTTTCAGATCATTGTGACGAGGGGCCTCTTCCTCATCCACATCGCTCTCATTCCAAACTTTTTCTCTTGATTTGTTCGATCGAGGCTCTTCCCTCCATTGGAATCCATTAGGGGTACTGCCAAGGTCATCATCTTCCTCCCCGGGCCAGTACCATGTAAAAGATGTCTTGCCGCCAACGCTCCCGTAAGGGCTATCACTGCTGTCATCGTCATCAAAGTTTCTCCAGTCTATCCCACCTATACAAAATGACATGGTGCACCTGTTATTGTCCTCCAAATAAATATGAAAATGGTCGTAAAGTAAATGGTGTTTATGCTTTTTAAGGTAGAGAATAGCTATGGTCCAAAAAGAGCAGCAGACTGAACATGCTAGGAATAACAGTTCATGTACATCAAAGTCAATGCTATTGTAGTACAATCTCAAGCGTATAACAATATGATCCTTAGGAAGACAAGTGCATTGCAGAACCCACAATCTGGCTAAAGAACAGACTTTTTTTCTTCTGAGAAGCTAGTCCATGCTGTTGCAGAATATTAACCCAGAACAAACACATCCAGTGGACACTTCAAGAAGCTTAGTAGGAGGCTCACATTCGAGCATTTTCACATGCTTTTGAGAGTAAGAAGATTCAAACTGGCCTTGAGTAAATACAAGCAATTGGAAGGTTAAGTATTTGAGAGTAAACTTACGTCTGTCTTTGCTATATGGATTATTTCCAGAACCGGAGCGGACTTTCGATCTGCCACCAACTTTCTGCTGCCTCATTTTTTGTTTATTACTTCTTTCCTATGGACAATGTTCGGAACCAAGTTCAAACTCTTAACCCATTTTCAGAAAGGAAGTGAACACAAATAAACAAAATGGTCGCTTCATGTTTCCTAGGCAGCGTCGTGTATCTGATTAGCCGATCGGCTTGGTGAACCAATGGATCATAGTTAAAGAGACCCACATATTCCCCTTATACCAGAGATAATGCATTGTAAAATGGATACATCCTTTTAGCGCCCTTGTAGTGGTTCCGTACTGCCATTTATGGCCAGGCTAAAAGAACTTGCAAGCAAACAAAATCGAAGGGAAGCGGGGTGCATTACCTGAGAGGGGCCGCCGTTGAGTAGAATGTTCTTGAGAGCACTCTTCGTATCGGTGCGCTTCTCGCGGACGTTGAACCGGATCCGAGGCTGCACGCAAGAATAGCCCGGAAACCCATCAAGCTCAAGCCCAAATTAATCGGATAATCTGCGGTATATACCATTTCGCTTTGCAAGCGCTCAGGCATCAAGCTATGATCACAGTTTTTCCTTATTCTTTTTTGTTGTTACATACTGTATCTACTACATCAAGAACTCAGTGTACAGGAAATGCATCTAAGACAATGTGTACAGAGCCTGTAGAGCTGAATGGCACGAACATACTTGAAATTTCAGCAAAGATTCATCTATGACAGACTATCTAGTTCTGATTTTTTTGTATCTACTAGTAGTAAATTCAGCCGAATCGTGGCAAGATTCGGCGTGCAAGAACTGGATGTGTGTGATTTCGATTCAGACCAGGATTTGGAGCGGAGAGAGAGAGGTTGTGGGAGGGGGTGGCGTTACCGTGGATTTGGAGAGCGCCGCGGCGGTGGAGTGGAAGGCCGCCGCCGTCTCCGCCGCCGCCGCTGCGCCCCTCCGAGCTGCCGCTTGCATCCCGGCGGCGAGGTGGGGAGAGGGGAAGGGAAAAGGGCGAGATGCTCTTGTGCTGTGGCCTTGCGCCTGGAGATTCGTGCGGCCTGGAATGGTGGTTTAAGCGCGGCGACAGAATCTGGGCCGTTCAGTTCTGTACGCCATGGACTCTATATATATGGTTCCTTTTGAATTCTTGAGCATCTTCAACATGTGCCAAAAAAGAGCTGAGGTGTCCAAAAAACTACTCTACTATTTGAGACATTTAGGAAAAAAGAAAAAAAGCTTTAGCAAATGCTTATCCTTTTATATTTGTACTTGGTGTCAAATCTATTCTAATTTTTTTACCACAAGAGCTGCAAATTTTCTGCACCTCTAGCGATTGCCTAAAACCGAAAACACTATAGCGAGAACCCAATCGTCAAGGTGAAACTTCTCCGTTGCCCGACCGTCATCACCTCACGCCAATTTTGGTTGGTTCTCGCCACCGTCACGACTTCGTCGGTTTCCCCCGGACTCACCGCTCATTCCCGTCAAGGATGAGGTCTTTAGTATGTGCTTAGTCATCATACTACAATGAAAAGAGTGGCATACACTAGGGGGTGGGGGTAGATTCAAGAAAACAAAAATCAGGATTGTGTCATGATATGATCCCTAGAGATTGTGATGAAAAATTGAGAATGCTTCAGAAAAGTTATCATGTAGACTACTTAGAAACAGGCCATCATCGATGAATAATCTAGATTTCAAGAAGAAAGAGGTCAAGTTTGGAGGCAAAACGAGTACTGTTTCTTTTATTGACTTTGAAATTTTGCACACTCAACATACACCCTTACATGTATTATGTTAAAATTTGACAAATAACATGTTGAAACAATAAATTTCACATGTTTAAAAAATATGTTTCAAATATTTCAAAAATCTATTCAACACATTAAAGAAAATCCTTTTCACACATTTCGTTTTTTATACGTTGAAGCAAAATTTGTATCACATATTTCAAATATATAATCCACACATTAAAAAAATCCATTTCACACTTTCGCTTTTACATGTTGAAGCAAAATCCGTTTTAGATATCAAAAAAATATTTCACACATTTAATCCCCCCCTCCTATTTTGGTTTTGCATGTTGTCATCGGGATTTCATGGCAATACAGATGATTTTGGATTTTATGTGAAAGCAAGACACGTGAAAGATCTAGGTACGAGGTTTCACACCGTAAAGATTTACATAGGCTCGGGCCCTATTATAGGGGTAACACCCTACTCGTGTTGGATGTGTCTTTCTTGTATGAACAATGTGGTTAAAATATGGTGTCCAATTGATCTTAAGGAACTCTATGATGTTGGTAAATACAATATTGTCTAAGTTCTATTCTAGCTTTGCCTTATATAGTGGTGATGAAGCAGTGAATCCAATATCTTACATCTTACATCTTACATCTTACATTCTTAAGAAGTTGCTCCCCACTACTACCAATTCTCTCAACATGCACACACTTCACCTCATCATGCATGCCACATCACTCTCCATTACCATATTACTCTCAACATGTAAGCATGCCACCTCATCATCCAACATCCATGAGATATGTCCACCTTAATATGCCACTATCCATAATTAAAACCCACATGCAACATGCATGCATGGGAATTTTATTTTGTTATGATATTTATATTAAATCCATATATTATTTAAAAAATTATTGTTTCAAATATACATGCTTCATTTAACCAAACATTGTCACTGAAATATTTTGCAAAAAAGTTCCGCAACAACGTGCGGGGCATCATCTAGTTACTACAATCATGACCCCATAACGATGCCATTAACATGGTCGTTACACATGCCTTGATGATATGTTGGTGCAACTAAGGTTTATAACGTCGTTGCTAATGCCACTCTTCAATGTTCCACAACCTATCAGTTGAATGAACTTCACGGTGTGATACAGGCGGATGTGCCTAAGAGTACCGGCTCAACCGAGTGATTTGCCTTTTTGTTGAGGTATAATCGGAGTGATTTTTCTTTTTTTTTCTTGAGGGGCAACCGAGTGACTTGTTGAGTCTCTATATGCTCAATGTGAAGGTATGTTGGGCCGTATCATTGTCATGGGCCTACCCCATGGGGATACCGCCATCAAATGTTGAAGAAAATCCGTTTATACCCTAAAAAATAGCAAAATCCGTTTTATATATTTCAAAAATGTATTTCACACATTTTAGGTTTACGTGGTGAAGCAAATGACCCTGTTGGTTTCAGCTTTAGGAAGCGGATTCTCGTGAAAAAAGTTGAAGCTGAAACAAACAGCTATTAGGAATCAGTTTTGCCAGTGAAGCTGAAGCTAGATTCGGACCATTTCTAGTGCAATTGTCTGAAGCACGTCCAAGTGCACTTCGATGGTAAAGCTGATTCGCAGAATCAGCTTTGACAGTGAAGTGAAGCTGTAGGTGATTCAAAGCTAGCTAAAGCTGAAACAAACAAGGCCATCTATTTCACGTATTTGGGAAATCTAGTTCACACATTAAAACATAATACGTTTTGACATATTTTAACAATCTACTACCTCTATCCGCAACGTTTTGGTTAGCTAGATTTGCTTTACCAAAACGTCGTCATATAGGGAAACGAGGAAGTATTTTCACACATTGAAATAGAGTATTTTTAAAAATTCTACTCCATGCATTCCAAAGATCTATTTCCCACATTGAAATTTGAAATAAAAATTCCGCATATTTCATAAGTTATTTTCACGCATTGAAACATATTAGTATATTTTAATTTTTTTTGTTTCACACGTCGAAACGTAACAACTCACTTTCACATGTATGAAAATGGCGATTTCAACATGTGAAACTGATAGTTTCAATTGTTTTTTTTAAGTTATTTCAAATAGTACAAAAACTATTCAAATTTTTGTGTGTGTGCATGTTTTGAATGTTTTCTCCTCTCCCTGGGGTGGAGGTGGAGTTGGAGTTGGAGCGGAGGATCTCCATCCCACCCAGCTCAGCCAGCCGATTCAGGCGGTGCGTCAATGGCGGAGGGATGGATGGACGGATCCGGTTCGCCGCCATGCACGCCGCGACGTGCGGGCGGGTGGTGCGGCTCTCCTCCACTCCCCCACCACCACCCTACCACCTCCCCCTCTCCACGGACCGACGGACCCTCGCTCTTCTCCTCCCTTCCTTCCTCCCCAACGCTCGCCCACACACCCCCTCCCCGGACCTCCGACCGACCTCCGTCCGCCTCCGTCGCCCCGTCCGGCTCCCGCTCGCAGGTAACGCCTGTCAATCCAGCGCTATAGGTTTCTCTCGGATCACTACGCTGCCTGCATTATTGGTGCCCGGCCGGAGCCACGCCCCACGCGCGGTGTTCCTGATGAATACTCGCGCGCCGGTGGTGCCGCCGCCGGTTCATCGTGCAAAGGACCCGGCCGCGTTCAAAGGACCCTTTACGTGTTCGACGGAATTCCTGACCGGCGCCGCATCCGCGGCTTGGAAAAGCCGGGTTCCGATTGTATGTTCTGATGATTAACTTCCTTACTCTGCCGAACTAATTAGATGCCACCGCCTTTTTTATGTTCTGATGATGAAAGAAACGTTACGCAGCGTTTCTGCACGGCTGCGAAAGATTCTGAACGTGTAACAATAGTTGCAGCCTTGCAGCCTATTCCTGCTGGCAGTAGTTAAGCAGAGGAAATTCAGACATGTAACGGTTCTCTGTCGAAATTTCTGCTCCGGGGGTACGCAACATCCAGTTATGTATGTGCCAAAGCTATCTTCTTCTGGACACCAGGTTCCTGTCGGCCTTCACAGCATTGGCTTGATGGTCAAAATGGCAAATGTGAAACTAGGATAGTTTTTGAGTGGCATACTCTGAACCAGGAAAAATCGTATATAATGGATCCGGAACGGGACAAGTTTTGAGTGGAAAAGGAATAGTTTTTTTTGTTTCTGTACATTATGCATCACTGTTGTTTTCTACTAGTGGCATAATTGTCCTCATCACATTTCTTAAGCTGAACATATCCGCTGCTGTTGCTGCCCTGCATTAGTCTATTATGACATCTCTGTTGCTCAAAAGATTCACCATGCTTAATTCACCATGCTTAATGCTTCAGGGAACCCTGCAATGGATGCGACAAAGGATGCGTCTCCGTTACCGAAACTGCACACAAGACTGAGGCTGTGGGAGTTTCCAGACCGTTATGTGTTTGAACCCGTCGATGGTCTTGCTGACCTGTTCCTGGCAGTAAGCCGGACCAATGGTTCTATGAACCTACTGCATGAGTTGCCACCTCGTGGCCCCAACACGAATCCAAAAGTCAGGATAGTGTTTGGTGTGATAGGAGTGCTAAAACTCGCAGCTGGATCATATTGTCTGGTTATCACTGACCGTGACTGCGTAGGGTCCTACATGGGACATGCTGTTTTCAAAGTTACAGGACTAAAAGTTCTGCCCTGCACCTCCTCTGCTTCGGCCGAGCAGGTCCGGCAATTATTACTTGTTCCCAGTTATGCTGCTTCCCATATGTGTATGGCATCTAATGAATGCAGAATGATGTTGCCAGAAAAAGATGGAGAGTGAATTTTCAGAACTCCTGGATGCTGCAGAGAGGAGTATAGGCCTATACTTCTCCTACGAGACCAACTTAACACTTACGTGGGTATCATATATGATTCCTTTTGTTACATTTTCAAAGAGAACATGTAATATGGCTGGCAAATTTTCTCCCAGTTAAATCATACTAGAACCTATCAATGCAGTCATGCTATTGTTTTAATTTAATTCTATTCTCTTGTCATTGCAAGTCTCGATGACATTTACCTTTATCCCTCCTGTTGCAGTTTACAGAGGCTGAATGATCTTGGGGACACGTTCAAGGCACTTCCACTTTGGAGACAGGTTTGTTGCCTTCATTTCATGTAATGCTGGAGCTTGTTTACACATGGAACAGCCAATCATTTTCCCATTATATCAAGTAATCTACTGCATGTGATGCTAGGTAGGAATTTCTACGTTCTCCTTGTTGCATCTTTGGCCAGTAGGTTACACTTATGCTGTAGAAAAATATTCATTGTTTTGATGTCTACGGAAATATTTGAATGACTGAACAAAGTAATCACCATAAATATAAACCATAATGCAAATTTGCACGAAATAGCATCAACTGTAACCGTGGCATGCAACTATGGCTGGCTTTACACTTATGTTTCAGTATATGATGTTTCTTTTGATGGCATATGGCTAAAGTGTGTACTCTTAGTAGTACAGAGCAGTTTTTTCCAAATGGTTTCTTGTACTAAATGTGCTTTCAACATGTGAATACGAACTCTTCTGCACAGACAAATTTACTAAATTCTTTACAGGCAGAACGTAGATTTATGTGGAATGGTTACTTGTTGGAGCCTCTCATTGAGAGCAAAGTAAGATTAATTTTTTGTTTTTGTAGTTTCTAGTTTTAATAATATCAGATCCATTAAGTATTTTGATTTCTCTTTTTCTTCCTTGACAGCTGGACCAATACTTATTACCGATCATTCAAGGAAGTATCCTTCGAGCATTGATATACTCCAACGCGCTACCCAAAAAATATCAGATCATGATATACCCCCCCCCCCCCCCCTTCTTCCAAAATAGATGACATTTTTGACTTTGCACAATCTGAAAATATATTCTCAATTCCAAAATATAATACACATTTGACTTTTCACAGCCTACACACGAGTTTGACTATGATTTATTATATATAATATGCCTGCAAAATTAGGAAAATTGCATAAAAATATTTCGCAAGACGAATATGCTACTCCCTCCGATTGGAATTACTTGTCTCTCAAATGGATGTACAGTATTATTTTTGCAAGCTCAGTCCATGTACTTCCTTATATATCTATGGTCAAAGTTATAAAACGTTGACCACATGATACGTATGTGCCTTAATGCTACTATTTTGCATATTCCCAAAAGAACTGAAAGGTGGGGCCAGTCGAATGGGGCAGACGTCTGGCAAACATAAAATAGCCTCTAACAGAACTGTGGCATATGTGTAATTCGCACAAAAAGAATGCCATAATCTTGGGTTTGAGAATAGTGGTATTGGTTGAAATTGCCCAATTAATTATTTGGGGGTTAAACATAAAATAGCCTCTAACTGCAGGCTTTCTAAGATGTCATCTATTTTTGAAACAGATGGAGTATTGCTATTTTCACTTAAATTACCTATTCTATTAGGATCATTTATATCAATTTGAGTTGCTGCAACTTAACTAAATGTCAGGTTTTCAGAATATACATGCAGAAGTTCGGTCCGAAAAGGTAATAGTAACCATGATTGCACGCAGGTGCACAAGAAGGATAGGTGAGAGTTCTGAAGCATCAAAATAAGTTTGATCAAGAGTTCCTTTCACTAATTGATAGTTAAACAACTTTGAGTATTTAATCAATGTGTACCTGGCCTAACGTTTTCAAGAAATTGAATACCTTTTGGTTGACTAAAAAATTAAGGGGGTGTTGTTTACTGAAGGTACACGGTGTTGGAGACGAGGTGCTGATCCAGAGGGCTACGCAGCAAATTTTGTTGAATCAGAGCAGATAATGCAATCAAAAGGACATACAGCATCCTATGTACAAGTAGGTTTCTAAACACACAATATGAAAATCATCGGCTAGACTAATAGTTAATTTTTTTATTTTTATTTTTAAGGTTCTTCTCTTCTCTTTTGGTCTTTCTGTTTCCTTTCTTGTAGTCTGTGTGCTAAAAGTCTTTAAATATAAACTGATCTTCTGACTAAATTACTCTTTCACCACCTAAGTTCACCTTGTTCAAATGTTACTGTTTTTTTAATGTTATTTTGGATAACTCAATGAAACTACTATATATTGCAGGTTCGAGGTTCTATGCCTTTTCTCTGGGAGCAGATAGTTGATTTGACATATAAACCTAGTTTTGATGTAGTTAGAGTAGAGGAAGCGGTGAGCTCTGTCAATTCTATTTTTATTCTATTTTCCTTATCTTGGGCATTAATATATTATTCTGATAAACATAGTTGTTTTTTGCACTGCAATGCAGCCTTGGTGTATTTTTCATCCTAACTGTTTTGTGTTTCTGTTCTGCAGCCTCGTGTGCTTGAGCGGCACTTTCATGATTTACAAAAGAAATATGGAGCTGTCGTGGCTATTGATCTTGTCAATACCGTAAGTAATGAACTCTTGGACTCACTAAGTGCTAGAATTTTTGGGTGGTGCTCCAGCATAAGGGTCTCTGTTTTGCCATAGCAGATTCAATATTCTTCATTAGGAATAATCTCGCATATTTGCTTGGCCCACTGCCATTGCATAGTTGGTTGTGCATATCTCACTCCTTCCAATGTAACTAGTAATTCCGTTCAGCTTGCGGCCCATGAATGATCTAGCTATTTTTGGCGAAAAGTTTGTTTACAGATTCGCCTTTCATATTTATATTTCAGTGTATGGATGTTTGTTGGCCTAATAGTAGCTTACTCTGTTTTCCATGTGCATTTACTTCCTTTCGTTATACCTATATTCAGACTGGTGGTGAAGGCCGCCTCTATGAAAGATATGCAAAATCGATTGAGCCTATTCTCAGTGAAGATATAAGGTGACATTTTCCACACTTAAGATTTCCCTTATTGTGCTTGTCTGTTCCTAATTTTGCTACATTGTCTACTTACTGCAGATTCGTGCATTTTGACTTCCATAAAATATGTGGTCATATTCATTTTGAGCGCCTTTCACAGTTGTATGATCAGATTGAGGATTATCTAAAGAAGCATAAGTATGTTCCTCAGATATGAAATGAAGTTTTACATCTTTTTACCATGTATCAACATTTTAGACTGTATGTTGATGTTACTGTTCTAGTACACTTTTTCCTGTTGTCTATTTATCCAGTTGGTTAACCTGGATTTCTTTGCCTTGATTCTAGAGTTCTATATTTGATCATGAATCTGTATTTGACAGAAAAGCAATACTAATGATAATGAGCATACTACCTTAGCTTCATTTTTGTACAGGAGATCGTAGTAAGTTATTAATTTCTCTTATTGCTTCCATCTCCATGGTATTACTAATATTATGGTATAGGTACTTCCTCTTAAATGATGAGGGCAAGAGAATTGAGGAGCAGACTGGTACTGTCAGAACAAATTGTGTCGATTGCTTAGATCGTACTAATGTAACTCAGGTACAAACTCTGTAGTCCAACGCTATCATGTATCAATGGGCTCATCTATACTAACGCCAAACACATTCGCGTTTTTTCATATATGTAACTTCTAGACTAGCATGATCTTATGGTCTTGTTTAGATTGAGCCATATGTTTGGTTTGATGATGGTCTGTGCCCAACAAAACATCATACTAGTGCTAGTAGTGCAGTCAGATTACATGCGCACCTGCATCTAATTGCAAATCTTATGGGCTATATCAGTTTCAAAGTATCTGTATTTGTGTTTTGGTCCATCTTTCTCTGATGGGCCATTTTTTTTTTCTGAACCATGCAGGAGGCCATAATTGTATAGATTGCTTTTTTTTTTTCTTATCTTCCATCTTGACCTGCATACTGAACATTAATAATATCAACAATGCTTAAATAGGGCATCATTTTTTTTCTTTTCTGAGCTTCCATCTTGATCTGTGTACTCAACATTGACAATGTCGACAATGCTTAAACAGAGCATGGTTGGAAGAAAAACTCTCGAAAGCCAGCTCCAACGACTAGGTGTTTTTGGTGCTAACGACACAATCAGCAATTACCCTGCTTTTGATGCAGATTACAAAGTTTGTGAGTATTATGTTTGATATTCACTAACAATTTTTCCTATTTATGCCCCCTGTACTTATCTTTGAGCAATGTTGCTGGAACCAATTTCAGTGTGGGCAAATCATGGAGATGCAATAAGCACTCAGTACTCCGGTACTCCTGCTCTGAAGGGAGACTTTGTCCGGTAACCTCTATAAAGCGAATGCAGCATTCACTTGTTTATTTAAGTGTTTGTAATGAAACTGTTAGCATCCTTATTTCCTCCCTTTTCATTTGCCCAAATTGGTCTATTACTTTAAGAACAATAATAATTCTTGCCACCTTGAGTCTCATCTGAGCTGCTATTTTTATTTGATTCAAGGTTTTAAGATGCTGTAACATCTGGTA
Organism: Bromus sterilis; assembly: GCA_950022295.1. Classification (NCBI taxonomy): domain Eukaryota; kingdom Viridiplantae; phylum Streptophyta; class Magnoliopsida; order Poales; family Poaceae; genus Bromus; species Bromus sterilis. Next base: position 296,140,254 of record OX465601.1, on the reverse strand, counting down.
CAGCAATCTCTTCTCCTGTTTCACCTCCACAATGTCTGCTGTTAAACATAACCGACACCAATCCAATCTTCAGAAAAATGACATGTAAAACTCAAAAGATCACATTATTTGGAGAACAATACTGACGCATCAATGACATCGTATTATGTTTTTTTTTCGTTCTTTTGAGGTCTTTCAACTTCATGCTCATATATCTATTTTTTTTTATCTTTCGATCTTCCAAGCAAAAGACTGTTGTCTAATTTTATCATTTCTTATTCTTAAGTTGTCCATATTTATAGATTTGCTTTTGTCTATTAGGTATGGGAAAAGAACTACCCAGGGAATTCTAAATGATCTGTGGAATGCACTTGCTAGATACTACTTCAATAACTTTGCAGATGGTATTAAGCAGGTATTTTTGCTGTCTTAGTATTCATACAATTTAAGTGAATAGAAAAATAAGTTCACAATGTTGTGGGGTTAGGTTGGAGTTCACCTTCGATGGTTGGAGCAAGTGAGGGCCGATTTTAGATCTGACGAAGAATAATGTTTAAGTCTTTGATCAGCTAAAATTAAACAAGTATTGTACCATGATTACGTCTATCAGTCTATGATAAAGCTATATAGAGGCTAGATAATGGTAAATCAAGTAACTATATCCATAGTTGAGTTAACGTGTGAGAGAAAATAAATCATATTTTCATGTGCACACAATATTTTATATTATACAAAAACTTGAAAAATATGCATTACAAATAAGCCAGGTGCATTGATCTGTGACCTCTGCATCTTCCGACACTTCTCAGATTGAGGTTTGTTTCGCTTGTGTTTCTAGGATGCCATGGACCTTCTTCAAGGACATTACGTATCATCAGTTAGTCGGGACACCACGATTCCAAGCAAACCCGGAGTTCTGCAGGTGGGCATTAGCTGATTCAGTGTCCTGACACTTCTTTGTGTGTGACATTGCAAATATGCAGCGATTCATTCTAACATTGCACTGAATGTTGTCTTTCACGGTTTCTTCTTTGCAGTCCTTCCGTGTTGCTTTTGCATTGATTGTGTGCGCTGCTATGTTCATGTTGATGTCACTACGACTAGGTAAAGTTTCTGGCTTCTGAATTCGACATATTTTATGGAATTGACAATGATGACGAAAATCCTAGAAACCAAAACGACCTGTATATGGAGAAGTTTAATCCAGTCCTCTTCACGCTTCAGTGAACTCGGCCAGAAATTGTGCTTTATTGATATGTAACTCGATTCTTTGCCTTTTGGACTCATAATTTGCAGCCCGGAATGATCTTCGCCATTTGGTGGTAGCACTTGTGTGGGCTGGTCTCTGCATCGGCATCACACAATATGTCAAAAAGAACGGCAGGAAGTTCTGCAACCGACCTCGTTTTTACCTGTCGCGCAATTGATCGATGCACGAAGGGTACCATTTGCATATGCCAAGTGATCATGGTAGGCTTTCGCAAGCTTGTTGCGGCGTCTTCTTTTGTTGAGTGAAGATTTGTTCATAGCATCTTTTCTGTAGGGCACTTGCCCTCCCCAATTTTGTATGAAGTTTTATTCTGGCAGTTCACCTTCCCAATTTTGTATCGGGTTTTATCCTTGCCTTCCGCAATTTTGTTTTGAAATTGTGCCCCACTCTTCGTAACACAGATTTATTTAGTTTAACATAATTGTAAACCCAGCTTGTGATACAATAGCAAGGAACTAATGTACATGCACTCCTATTTGATACTACTAGTAAGTGTGCACGTGCAACACACATTTGAATGAAAGCTCATGAGATTCATGTGTGTACTTTTTTAGCAAAAACATTGCCTTGCCATTACCAATGTGTCACCTCCTAATGTCACAATTGGAGCCCTTCAAGATATCTTCCATTCAGTAGAGCTCCTAGAAGCGAATCGCCGAGGTGATAGCACATTTCTTTGAATAGATGGGTGAATATTTTAGGATTCCTCTAGCGTGACAAATAGGGCCCTCACTACGAAGTGATTTGCAGCAAAGATCATGGTGTGAATTACCAACCAAGAGAACAAAACTCTACATTTTAGCTTTCGTATGAGCATGCCAAATATCCAAGCAATGAATTTGCAGCAAGACCCAATGAAGTGCCCTATAGGACGAACTCGTTGTGCATTCATCGCCTGGAGTCCAAATCTAGGAGGTTGATTCGTACTGAAGTGGGTCCAGGACTATAGCCATACTAATTAAGCACAAGCAAAACAAACTACTAACTAAAAAGGAAAATAAAACTTGTTTTTTTTTTAGTTTTTGATAAAGAGGCAAGAAAACAAACTAGATAAAAAGGTAAATAAGGAAGAGATAAAAGAGAGGGTAAAAGTGGAGTGTGAAACTCTCCTATCTAGAAAATTGAATCCCCTGCAACGGCGCCAGAGACTGCTTGATGGTGTGGATCACACACTCTCATTGAGAACCCCAAGTGAACGATGGTGATGTAGATAGTGGTAATTTCCCTCAACACAGAGACTAAGGTTGTCGGACCAAAAGGAGTCCAGCTTCTTCAAGGAGGTGCTCGTGCCAGTCACGCTTCTGCTGAACGATAGTGGGCCTGCGCACAAGGACACAAATACTCTCGCTCCCAACGAGGTAGAAGGGTGTGCAATCCCCCCGCCTTGCAGGTTACGAAAGGTTACACATATAGAAAAGTTGGAACAATAAAAGTAAAACAAAGAGAATAAATTACAGTGGGTGTGAACAATGATGAGAATATAGACCGGGTACCACGACCTTCACTAGTGATTTAATGGTTTGAGGTGAGTGTCTGAGTGACGACACAAGAAGGATATGGGGAGTGAATTTGGTGTCTAGGATGGCGGCTAGGTAAACTAGTAATCAGCTATAGTTTTCATTTTTTTAGTGAATGACATATGAGGCATACCTATTTAAAATGAACTAGATTTTTTTTGAGAAAATTTAAAATGAACTAGATGATACCCCGCGCATTGCTATGGCCTGAAATTGTTAACAAATAACTTAATGTTTTAAATATGATAGAATTTATGAAACATAATATATTTTGATTATAAATTATTTTTTAAAGAAAATATTTTTCGGAGTAAAGATTTGATGAAAAATCCAAAAATGGGTGTGATTTTGGTTTTGTAAATTTATTAACTTGACAATAATAGGCGAGACGATATAAGATGAAAACAATGTTGAGTAAATACCGTCGAGATATAACCCTTGGCTAAAGCTAAACAATGATAACAACTACATATGTGCATTCATAAAAATATATTATCGCATATCAAAATAAAATGTGAGGTAACTCATAATTTTATTTTCTATAAAAAACATCTTAAATCGTGTGGCTGAGTACATAAAAAAGTTTACATATATTTATGATAGGCTGCATGCGCATAAGGAGTTAATGGAAGCATGTGTATGTAGAGTTAATGGATGATGGACCTACATAAAAAAGTTCAGATATAATATTTTAACCCATTTTGACAACTTTTTCGTAAAATTGCAGCTCAAAAATTAATTATATGCATTAAAGTATTAGAAACACACTTAGTTTAAATATAGTGAATGGGCCCTGCAAGTTGCCAAATTTGACATAGATCTTGTTATTCTTCTCTAGGAGATGGTCTGGTCGAAATCACTAATTTAATAGTACCCGTAGATACGAACAATGCGTTCTCTCCGCGCGCGCCAAGTGACGCGCTCTGGAGCTTTTTTCGTTTTTCTTGTTTTAGAGGCATACGACAGTGCCCTTTTACGGGAGGCACGAGTGTGCCTCTCGCGGAGGCATGATAATGCCTTTCCCTGAGGCACTACTCTCGCGGAGGAAGGCACGACTCATGCCTTTTTTTTCGATTTTTTTCCACCAAAACGTATAGAAAAAACGTGCGAAAACCAGAAAAGTCGAAAAAATCATAAAAAAAAAACCAATTTTAAACATAAAAAACACGTACACAAAAATTAAAAAAATAAAATCCCGAGGAATCACTGTGAGCGCGACACGTGGTGCTGTTCATTGGGCCGGGCTGCGAACGAGTACTCTTCAATTAGTTGCCCTCTGGTCTGATTTGTAAGAAGTGTGCGTAACAACTTTTATGGATCATATATATTAAATGGTTAGAAATGCATTAATGGTTTAAATATCGCAAACGGATCGCTGAGAGATGCCAGAGTTTGACAAGAATCATGTAATGGTTTATTTTGTGTGTAGAATATTTTTTAGGCCAACGGACGAAGCTATGGAAGCTGACCCGTTCCTTCTAAAAAAAGATTCCTTACCCGTAATGAAAATAAATAAAAAATGATTCCTCTACCTGGAAAAATTCCTCTACCCGTCCCCGTTCAAAACTGACCAGTTAAAAATGAATTATACATATATATTAAATGGCTAGAAATGCTTTTAATGGTTTAAATATCGCAAACGGATCGCTGAGAGATGCCAGAGTTTGACAAGAATCATGCAATGGTTTATTTTGTGCCCTCCGTAAATCTAAAATATTTTATATTAGTTTACTGAGGGAGTATTTCTCAAGGGCAACGGACGAAGCTACGGAAGCTGACCCGTTCCCTCTCAAAAGAAAACGATTCCTCTTCAAAAGCTGAATTCTAAACCGTTTGGGCCTTAGAAGATTTTCTAAAAGAAATTGCTGGTCGAATAGGATACATCATCCCTCCAGAAATTTCTATACTGCAGGCAATACCAGTTTTGTAACAAGATTAATTCCACTTACTATTGGTTTGTGTTTGCTGTAATATTGTTCATGTGATTAAGGATCGATTAGCTCTATCAGAATAATTTGATTTTGTTTTCTTTATCAGTTTGGTGATCTTTTGTCAATGTAATTCTTTATTGCTTCCGGGCTAAATTAATCTAGATCAGAAATATAACTATAGCTAGCACTACTGGCAATTTCTAGACAATTTCTATGGCACTTCTGTTGTTTAAATGTCGATACACCATAAGGGTTTAAAACATGATCTATGATGGGGAATCATAGGGAGTGAATGTGTGCTTCAAAACATGGCAAGCGTGACAACTGCTATGTTCGCGCGGAGAGGGAAGGTGGCAATTGCTAGCACACATGCGACAACTAAAAAAGAGCTACAACGAGTTCCATGTGCCATACACTATAATTGCCATCCGTATCTACGTCGGTTGCCACCAAAACAGTTCGTGCTTATCATGTCCATGCGCGAACATTCGCTCCAAATTGACGTCCTATGATTGATTGGGCATGCAATCCCTAACTCTTAGCAACCTTCAAACTATGAAGGAGTAGTGGAATGCTGGCGAGGGTTAAAAGGATTTTCTGCTCCTATCATAGAAGATTATTGTTTTCTTTTACTCAATTTTGAGAAGGGTTTTATTGAACATTGTAATCACGAGTCAAATCTAGCTGCTCATATCTTAGCTAACCATATGCGTGATGATCCACCGGTGTTGTGGCCATAATTTTAAATAGTTCGCTATAGCTTTTTAAGAGCTCTTCCGCTAAAACTATGCACTTTTTACGCTAAATTTAAATTGCTGCTAATACCTCCCTATTTCTCGCTATAGCGCAAAATTTAGATTCATTTAACCCGCTAAGCTGTTATACAAATCATCCTTAGAATTTGAGGCACCCTACTACCCTTCCCAAAGAAATAAATAATGCAAAATAGCCTCGGCCCTTCTCTGAAATATAACAGAAACTAATCTGATACCTGGTAAGACACACTAAAAATAAAAAATAAGTGAACGTTTTTAAGGAAGAATGAATTAGTGGCTCAGTATTACCTTATAAGAAATAAAAAATAATGAAAATTTTCACACACAATTTAGTCATTTTTTCTGTAATATGCAAGACTAAGCTTATATCACTGGTTTAAAAAATGGCTTCTAAGAAGTAATGAATTAATGACATTAGTATTGCTCTTAAAGAAAAAACAATGAAATAAAATCTTAAATAAATAAAAATAATAAAGTATCTAAAAGAGAATGCACTAGTGGCATTGGTAATACAGTCTAAGAAGAAAAAACAGAAAACAAATCTAAAAAAAATACTGCACACAACTTTGCACTAAAATTGCACTTAAATCATTTTTTTTCATATATATGCTTTAATTATAATTTTATTCTTCTTAAATTGTAATACCAACGCAACCAACTCATTCCTCTTAGAAAAAATATATTTTCTATTTGCATGTGTGAGCATACACGCAAGTATTTATATTTTTATAAAATATGCAAATAATAATCATATAATAATGAAAAATTTGCACTCTAATACAATTTACACGTATATTATATATTATTTTCATGTATACATTTACACTCAGCCAACATAAAAAAATGCCTACGAAAAAGGACATGCTAAAGCTACGAAATCATTAATTTAAGAGTACCCGTTGCAACGAACAAGACATTCTCTCCACGCGCGCCAAGTGGCGTTCTCTGGTGCTTTTCCTTTTTTCTTGTTTTTTTGAGGCACGAGTGCCTCTCGCGGAGGCACGATAGTGCCTTTTCACGGAGGCACGATGGTGCCTCTCGCAGAGGCACGAAAGTATTTCGTGGAGGCACGAGGCACGACTCGTCGTGCCTCTTTTTTTTTTGAAATTTTTTCCACCAAACGTATAGAAAAAACGTGCGAAAACCGGGAAAGTCGAAAAAACCACAAAAAAAAAACAATTTTAAACACCAAAAACACTTATCCAAAAATAAAAAAAACGAAATCCCGAGGAAACGCTGTGAGCGCGACACGTGGGCTGCTCGCTGAAGTGAAGCACAACGAGTACTCCCTAATTTCTCTCTCAAAAAAAACCCGAGTACTCCCTAATTAGTTGCTTTCCTAAAGCTAAAATACATAACTAAAATAACAGATTACGTGTAAGGCTCTTCAAGCCCATTATCAAAAAATTGGCCCAAAAAGGCATGAAAACAACACAAGGGGAAAAGAGGCACAAATCTTTTTTTAGATGAAAGCTGCACAAATCTTAATAGAAGTATCAACAGTCAAAAAATTATTTGCCCAAATTTCAAACAAACAACTTACATATAACTAAAGTGTATAAGTTATGACTTGATAAGTGGAGGCAGTTATATGATGTCAATTTGTTTGTATACTGGTAGTACACGATGAAATGACATATGATGTAATCATAACCAAAGAAATGAATAGCGGATATCAGGATGGTTGCGGACAGTGGTCGATGTAGCAGAATGTGAATGGAAAAAGCTTCAGTTCAACCGGCAGATAATAGCGTGTGCGTCCGCCGCTTGCTTAGCCGTCCGATCACCTGATCGTGATTGCGGTTACGCGTATTAGGTCTGTTAGCTTTTACGTGTTTGTTTCTCGGTATAAAAATAATTCTTGAAGGTACTGCAACAAACTTTGAGTTGCAAAGCATTGGATGCAACCCGAGACTTGTTACAAAAGCAAGGCAAATAGTTTGAATAATTAAAAAAAACATTGTTTTGAGATTGCAACAAGGTTTCTGTTGCAATCGGATTATTGCAACGGAGTCTTTGTTGCAAAGGCTTGCTCTTCAGATGCGCGTACATGATATTTGATGAAAAAAAACATTGCAACAGAGGCCATGTTGCAAAGGTCCGATTGCAACAGAACCTCAGTTGCAAAGCTCGTAGCGGTGGTCGGAGGAAAATAATTGAAAAAAAATGCTCAAGAATCCTTTGCAAGAGAGGTTCTGTTGCAATGGACCGATCGCAACAGAACCTCTGTTGCAAGTCTCATTGTGTCATGTGCCGTGCGCGTGATCGAACGACCACTGTTTATTCTATCGTACGGTTGAGCACTCGGCGAATAATTTTGAAGCTACGACCGGTAGACGCGTAGCGTTGCCCAATGTGAATTGCTGGCATATTTCGGCTTATACACTTATCCCTATGAAAACACACAGACACTACTTGAGTGAGCACCCCGAGAAACCGTGTGGAGAGATCTTGACTCATAACTTCGAGGGTCTTTATGAACTATTAACAAGAAGACATTTACTTTGAGAAATTATGGGCATGTATATATGACATGGATTATAATCGAACATCTTTTATATGTGTATTAACCAACCCTATAGACAATAACTAATCAAATGATAAGAAACTGCAAGGGTATATGAATTTCACAACATTTTTCCAGTACAAGAAACATTCATAATTTGGAAATGAATTCCTTCACTATAACTTGCCCAAAAGGATAATTTTTCATCATAAACAAATAAACTAGCCATGCTTCTTATCAACAAATAAACATGGGGAAATAGATCACAAACTTCCCCACAAAACAGAAAAGTAAAATGTGGCATCACAAAACGAAAAAGGGTACTTTGTGTTGGACTATTTTCCCTATCAATCTAGCCAGGAGATTTACTGATTAAATTAATTGACAACATTCATCAATCTTTACCCTGAAACCTTCCTCTACTACAAATACAAGGACTGGAAATGCAAACTAGTACGTATTAAACAAGAAAGAATTCCTTTCATATCTCTACTGGAAAGCTCACTATCGCCACTACTTCTGCAGTGCATGCTCATGCCACCATCTAACCTCTGCATTTTCAGTTGTTGATTTATTTTGAGATAGCTAACCTCATGCCGAGCCATAAACCTCTCATTTTCGAGTGAGATAGTTGCTGTGCGCATTGCCATGCTCTTGAAAACACCCTTCACAGGTCCAAGCACCACGTAAAAAATATCATGGAATTGAAACAATCAAGGCCAGATACTAGCTACTTTCGACAGCATAACTCATACGTACGTATCAACAACACAATTGTTTTTTTTTTCTTTTCACAACATGACATATTGGTATCATTGAGAGACAAATATAAGTACTTGGGTAAAAACAAAGACAGAAAGAAAGAATAAGAATAACAACGAAGCTGCTGACAACATGATACATGATAGAATCAGATCTTTCTTTGAGCACTTGTGAAGACCAAATTAGTTTTGAGATAAAAAACAAACTCCCTATTTGTATGCTGCTCCCTGCTCAGGACCAAAAACACTGGCCTTCCCTAAATTTCACCGTCCCAGAGTTCCTCGTGAGTCTTATAAACACTCTGTGGATTAACAGCGAAGTTGCCTCTGAGCAGCCTAGCCTGAAGGTGAGAGGATAAATGATCAGATGCGCTCGCTCTGCGCAATGCTAGTTCTTAAAGGGGAGAAAAGTAGAAGTGATGCAGAATAATGATGAATGAATAGTCAGAAGACATTGTAGGAATATCTGCAACACGGCAACTCAAGGGTAACTATTACTGAAATTCTTCTAGAAAAACAATTGATGACAGCCGACAGGGACTGAGACAACCTTTTCTTGCCTTGGGTAGATCCCTATGAAAACGAAGCTATTTACATTGAACATTATACCAAAGCAAAACTGAACACTAGATATTGATGCTGCAAATTTGGTTCTACCCACGGTAACTAATACTGCCACTAACAGTGAATCAAACAGCAATGTGTCCAAGCTGGTTAGGTGCCAGCACCTAATAGCACAAAGTTGAACATCAAGTGTTTGGACGCCAAGTAAGCATCACAGTATTCAAAATTAAAGTTAATAAAGACGCGTTTATAAATCTTCAAGCAATATTCTTGAATTCGCAATTCTTTTCTTTTCTCTTTTGATAATCAAAGGTTCCCCACCTTGTCAATAATCAAAGACTGAAGCAAAGGGACCCCTTGTAGCAGAAGCATTCCAAGAAAGAATTAGTGGCCAATTCTTTTCCTTTTTTACGTTTGTCGGTGGTGGTGGAGATGGGTGGGTTGGTTGGTTCTGGAGGGTTGTATGGCTGTGCAAAGTATATTTGCAAGGGGAGGGGTCATCATCTTGCTAAAACATAATTGATTACAAGGTATAATGATAGGGTTATAGCAAATATATAAGCCATATATGTTCCTCTGCACAGGCATGAGAAACAGAGTAAGGACCAGGCGCTCTAATTAGCATCCTGTTACGATGGTGGCGCTCCAACTACAAGAATCATAAAACAACACATGCTACCTAACCCTAGCAATTTAGCATGCTCCAAGTGATTTGTTCATCAGGATGAGGTCATATGGATTGACGAAACGACCAATGTTTTATCCTCATTAAAGTATTGCTAAGGTTACTTGGTGCATGTACGATAAATACCTCCTTAATCTCCGAGAACATTGCAAGCACGTCATCTGGGATTGACCAATCATGAACATCAAGGTTTTGCTTTATCCTTTCTTGATTCGTGCTCTTTGGTAGTACGCTGTGACCCATCTGGATGTTCCAGCGCAGAGCGACTTGTGCAGGTGTCTTCCCGAGTTTCTCGGATATTGAGATGATCACTGGTTCTTTAAGGACGTTGCCATTCATCCAAGTAGTACCCGGTGAACCTAGTGGTGAGTAAGCCTGCAAAACACATAAGAACAAAAGGGATTATTCAGCAAAGCAGTCCACTTCTTTAGTGAAAAATAAGGCAAAAGATAATCAAGTTAATATAGAAATATCTGAGGTAATCAGACTTACACTAAGATGAACACCAGTTGAGCGACAAAAGTTATGGAGCTTAGTTTGCTGCCAACCAGGATGACATTCCACCTGATCAACAGCTGGAGGCACACGAGCTACAGCAAGCAAGTCACCCAACTTCTTTGATGAGAAATTACTCACACCAATCGCACGAGCTTTGCCAACATCATGTAACTTCTCCATTGCCCTCCAAGTAGCAGGGATGTCAGGTGTAAGAAAGTTTTCAGGGTTCTGGCTTGTTCCCTTCTTGACTCGAAATGGCCAATGGATCTACAAAATACACAGATGATCAGATATTTTGACCAAATAATTTGTAAACATCAATACTAAACAATTTCAACACATAATAATCTCACACTAAATATACTGAACAACAGAAAAGATAAAACTCATTGAGCATACGTAATATTTTCTGCAATGTATTCACGATGCCAAAAAACGAACAACAGAAGTGATCTTGAAACAATTAACAATTTGACACTGGAAAGCAATAACACCATGTTAATTAATCCATATCAAATAAGATAGAAGAACGTCCGTGGGTGTAATATGCCTATATGAGTAGACAGAATTCAGGGAATAGGAACATATTTATTCAATAAATGACACATAACCATATGCACACTTTCCACATTATATACTAGAGAAATAGAACATAACAGACTACCATGGATGCATAATTTTTCCAGTAATTATGTTTAACACTTGACAATGTTCAGGAAATCGGTAATCGGTAGCTGCTCGGTCAGCTTCCAGTAATTATGTTTAACACTTGACAATGTTCAGGAAATCGGTAATCGGTAGCTGCTCGGTCAGCTGGAGAGTAGGGATTAATCGTAAATCGGCCAATTAATCGGAATTAATCGGTTGACCATTAATCGGTCAATTTTTTTTATAAAACTCAGTCATCCAGTGTTGATACAAGAAAATTTGCACACAAATCTGTGTATCCTTCGATGAAACATGAAATCAATTACAATGCACTATCTCTTTGGTATGCAAAACAAAAAAGCTAACAAAAATTATAAGGAGAGATAGTGATGCGAGGGTGAGAGCGAGCTTGAGGCCTCGGGAAAACCTAATGAGGATACATGATGACTGATTTGAGAAGAGATGGTCTGAGATTTTGCAATCCACCCCCTCTTCTTATAGGGCACCTATTAACGCTAAAGATTAACGATAATCTGCACGGTTGATGAGCGAGTAGCGATTAATCGGCCTATTAATCGTCTACTCGGACGATTTTTTGAACAGTGACACTTGAGTATAATACCGTCCAGACAAGTCCTTATTTCCTGCTGAGGAGACTTTCGAATAAAATACAAGAAAAGGATAACATACAAAAGTAGCGATGTTAGCACACACAAAGCGAGATATAAATGATATAGAGGCCATAATAAAGGAAGTCGGGTACTGAAATATAATCGTAAATAGGCGATGCTCACAAGATAAAGATCCAAGTAATCAAGCTGTAAATCATTCAGGCTTTCATTTAGTGCATCTGGTACATCTTCAGGAGCATGACGATCGTTCCTGAAACCATAAGGCGCCCAAGCTCAGTTAGACGTGAATGATAAAAAACTTCAAATAGGCATCTATATACTCTGCCTTGAGCCGCAGCCTGCAGAGATAGAACTACTAAGATGGTAAGTTACGACTGGAGATTCGGGCTTACCACAGCTTAGAGGTGATAAACAGATCTTCACGCTCCACTACACCCTCTTCAAACAGCTTCTTCACTGCCAACCCGATCTGGATAATGGTAACTCATATCAAGATTTCATTACTCCAACTGCTATGCATCATATCAAGACGATACTGCAGACAGCACATGTCATAACGTAGGTAAGAGGGGTAAATGCTGCTCGCCATGTCAATCTGGGCACTGAGCTTCAAAATAGTCCTAACTAAATTAACCATTCATTCTGAATCCTAAGCAGGCTCACTATGAGCCCAGTTGGACTAGATGGACAAAAGAAATTCCCAGTATCACGATATGTTGCTCAGATGGAGGGATATCATTTGCGAATTGCAGTAAATGTATCACACTATGCATTCCGAGTTGCATTTGCAAGGGTAGCAGATTATAAATACATACACATTTGAAAGAAAACAGAACTGACCCAGAAAAAAAAAGGCTTTATAGGCAGCTGTAGTTGATTGTTACCTCCTTCTCATTGCCGTAAACTCTGGCGCAATCTATGTGTCGGTAACCGGCCTGCAGGATTGATAGGAAGCAATTTGTGAAATAAAACACTGTACTAGTATTACTTTATCATGGATCTCATTCATACAAGAAGAAAAGGGAAAGATGACTGTAGTAGGAAGTGTCAGGTAGAGGTGGGGGAAAACATGGCGTCTGAATGATGAAGCGAGTGGGGAGCAGAGGAAACAGGAGGGGGGTTGGGTTGTGCAGACCTTGACGGCGGCGTAGACGGCTTCGCCGACGACGCCGGGGTCGGCCTGCCAGGTGCCGAGCCCCACCGAGGGGATCTTGGCTCCGGTGTTGAGCAGGAAGTGCCGAGCCATCGCCGCCGCCTCGCTCTACCGCGCGGCACCAACCAACAGGGGACTGGGGAAGGTAGGTGGGCAGGAGGAGAGGGGGTTATGATGGGCGGCGGCCGGCGGGCGTCGCGTCGGGCACCAGTTGGCTCGCTGCCAGCGTCTTCCCCGGGTTTGCTCTGGTTCCCGCAGACGTGACAAAGGCCGGCTTTTTTTGGCATTCAGAGAAGGAAGTTGTTTTGTTTCGACAAAGATCTATACAAAGGACTGTAAGAAAAAGTTATAGAGAAAGGAAATCATTAAGGCCTAGTTTGGCAGCAAAGTATTTTTGAAGTATTTAGAGAATACTTCAGTTTCTCAAAATAATGAAGTATTAAATACTTTAAGGTGTTTGGGGTCAATAATTACTGTGGTTTTAAAACTAAAGTATTCTCTAAAACTGTGTTTTTTTTGAAGTATTTGAGAAAGAGGTCTGACCCTCTTTTTTCAAAAACTGAGAAAGAAGAAAAACTATGGTATTTGTTAGCTAGGTGATGGAATACTTTGGTTTTAGAATACTTCAGTTTTAGAAAAACTTTGCTGCCAAACTAGGCCTAATTAGCAAAGCAAAATCATTTAGCGAGTATTTTTTTTAACTATCCTTTCATGCTTAACATTTCTTGGGCCAGCAGACATTTCATGAGCGTTTATCAGCAGCTTTCCTTTTGCGGCCTGACAATGTAGCGACAGATTATCTTTTTGTTAGTTTTTCCGTTTTTTCACTGTTGTGGCAAGGCTTTTTTTCTATTTTTCATTTTCCCCTTTTCTCTTTCTTCGGTTTTATATGGTTTTTATTTTCCTTTATTTTTTCTTTGTTGATTTTATTTGTTTTTTATTCATTCAAAAATTTAATTTTTTTGAATACATCAGGGACATATTTGTGCATATTTAATTTTAAAATTTATTATTAACATTTTAATAGATATTTTTTATCTAATTTTTATAATATACATTTTACATTTTGGTTATGCATCTGAATATTTTTTAGTTTATATTCGAAAAGTCAAGCATATATATATATATATAAATACATATGTATATATATATATATTAAACTTTTTAAATACATGTTAAACATTTTTCAAATACATGTTGGAACATTTTTTTTTCAAATGCTATCACCTTGTTTAAAAGGTGCAAAAATCATTGTAAAACAAAACTAAAGTAATTATTGGAATATATATATATTTAAAAAGATATATGTATTTCAAAAGTTTTTTATACATAAAAAACTATTTCCAAGTCGTCCGGCAGTTGCGAGTTAGTGGTTGACTTGCAATTGGGTGTGAAAATGAAAAAAAAGTCAACCTACAATTGCGAGTCGGTGGTCAACTTTCAACTGTGGTGGAAAATGAAAAAGTCAACCACAGTTGCGAATGGTTGGTCGACTTACGACAGGTATGGAAAAATGAAAAAGTCAAACTACAATTGCGAGTCGTTGATCGACTTGCGACTGGTGGGAAAATAAAAAATCAATCCACAGTTACGAGAGAGTGATCGAATTACAACTGATGTGGAAAAATGAAAAGACAACCCATGGTTGCGAGTCGGTGATCGACTTGTAATTTATGTGAAAAAATAAAAAAGTTAAACCACCTATTACGAGTTGGTTGTTGACTAACAACTGAGGTAGAAAAATAAAAGGTCAACCCCGCAGTTGTGAGTCTGTGGTTGAGTTGCAACTGAGGTAGAAAATAAAAAGGTCAACCCCGGAGTTGCGAGTTCAAGGTTGAGTTGCAACTGAGGTAAAAAATGAAAATTCAACCCCTCGGTTGCGAGTCGGTAGTCGACTTGCAACTGAAGTGAAAAATGAAAAAGTCATCCCACAGTTGTGAGTCGGTGGTTGACTTGCAACTGGGGTGGAGATTAAAAGGTTGACTCCTAGTTGCGAGTCGATGATTAACTTGCAACTGAGTGTGGAAAATGCAAAATGAACCCCCACATCCCAGTTGCGAGTCGATGATTGACTTGGAACTGGGGTGAAAAATGAACCCTCAGTAGCGAGTCAATTGTCGGCTTGCAACTGGAGCGGAAAATGAAAAGTCAACACTCAATTGCGAGTAGTTACTTGACTTGCAACTGGAGCAGAAAAAAAAGAAAGTCGACCCTTAGTTGCGAGTCGTTGGTCGACTTGCAACTGATTCAAAAATAAAAAATGAAAACCCAGTTGCAAGTCGGTGGTCGACTTGCAATCGGAGCGGAAAATGAAAGCTTGCTCCCATTTGCGAGTCGGTTGTCGACTTGCAACTAGGGCGGGAAATGAAAAAAAATCCTAGTTTGCAATCGGTGGTCAACTTGCAACTGAGAGAATAAATGAAAAAGTCAACCCACAGGACCCCTCCAGTTGCGAGTCAGTCGTAAATGTAAAAAGTCAAATTTGAAAATTTTAAGTAAATGTCGGACCTAGTTGTGACTCGTTGATGGACTTGAAATTGAGAAAAAAAAAGTCGGACCTAGTTGCGACTCGTTGATGGACTTGAAACTGAGAAAAAAGTTGAAACAAGTTGTGACTCGGTGGTGGACTTGCAACTGAGAAAAATATAGTCAGACCTAGTTGCGACTCGTTGATGGACTTGAAAATGCAGGGAAAAAAAGTTAGACTTAGTTGCGACTCGGTGGTGGACTTGCAAATGAGAAAATAAATAAATTTTCAACCAGTGACTTGAAATTAGGTTGGCAAAAAAATATCGATTGCGAGTCAATGGGCGACTTGCAACTAGATTTTGCAAAAATTCCTAGTTGTGATTCAATGGTCGACTTGCAACTAGGTTAAAAACAAGTCAAATTGCAAGTCGGTGACTCGCAGTTGGGTGGCAAAAAAGTTCAGTTGCGATTCGATGAACGACTTGCAATTGGATTTTAAAAACAAGTCTAGTTGCAAGTCGATGGACCACTTGCAACTGATTTATGCAAAATATGCCCAGTTGCGAGTCGATGGGCGACATGCAACCACGTTGAAAAGAAGTCCAGTTACTATTCGATGAGCGACTTGCAACTGGATTGACTTGCAGGTAGGGGCAAAAAAATCAGTTGCGAGTCGATGAGTGACTTGGAACTGAGTTTTTCAAAAAAGTTAAGTTGCGAGTCGATGGACGACTTGTAGCTAGGTGGAAAAAAAGTTTAGTTGCGAGTCGATGAGCGACTTGCAATTGGACTGGCAAAACAATCCAGTTGTGAGTCGATGGACGACTTGCAACTGGGTTTTACAAAAATGTTCAGTTGCGAATCGACGGGTGATATGCAACTGGGTTGAAAAAAAGTCCAGTTGTATTTCGATGAGCGACTTGCAACTGGGTGAGAAAAAAATTTAGTGATGAGTCGATGGCCAACTTGCAACTGGGTTGACAACAAATTTCTAGTTGTGAGTTGATGACATGAAATGAAACTGGGTTGACGAGAAACAATGGACGTCATGTGCGAGTTGATGACATGAAAATGGGTCGAGCCCGGTTGGGAGTCGGTGATGGATTTACAACTGATGGAAAAAATCGAGCCCCGTTAAAAGCTGGTGGTGAACTTGTAACTTGGATGAAAAAAAAATAGTCGAACTTAGTTGCAAGTGTGTGGTGGACTTGCAACTGGATGAAAAACAAGTCAAGCCCAGTTGCAAGTCTTAGATAGACTTGCAACTAGGCAAAAAGAGTCAAGCCCAGTTGCAAGTAGGTAATGGACTTGCAACTGTACGGAAGAGAAAAAAAGTTAGTGGCGGGAGTTGCAACTGGTGCCAAAAAAAAGTTAAAGCCAGTTGCAAGTTGGTGATACACTTGCAATTTGGACGAAAAAAAGTTAAGCCCAATTGCAAATCGACGGTGGACTTGCAACTGTCAACTGGTACCAAGAATTTGGACCCAATTGCACAGTTGGTGATGGACTTCCCACTAGGGTGCTAAATTTTTTTTGAGCCTAGTTACAAATCGAAGGTATACTTGCAACTAAGGCGTAAAAAAAGTCGGTGGGGTGAAAAGAAATTCAATTTTGAAGTTGCGAGTGGGCAGGAAGAAAACGTATATTTACTATTATTGTGCTATATCCCCCTCAATCAACTATTAAAAACACACAAATTTTTTTTTCGTCTCACCTGAAAAAATAAATGTAAAACAAAAATTGAGTACATAATTTCCTGCTTCGTTTTCAATCATAAAAAAATTCTAAAAAAAGAAAAGAAAACAAAAAACACATGTCCCCTAAAATAAAAATTAATTTCAACAAAAGCGAATTGTTCTGCTTTGGGAGAGCGAAAGAGAGACAAGACGAATACAGACAATTGTTTGGCTGTGAAATGGGATCTCTACCGTTTAGTTATCTAGGGATTCCAATTCATCATAGACGATTAACGAATAAGGAATGGAAAAAATATTGAAGACATGTTTGAAAAAAGACTAAGCTGCTGGAAGGGCAAGCTAATGTCATATGGTGGCCGGTTGGTACTGATAAATTCGATTTTGACTAGTTTACCTATGTTCCTTTTATCCTTCTTTGAAGTGCCAGTAGGGGTACAGAAAAGACTAGACTTCTATAGATCCCGTTTTTTTGGCAAAGCGACGAGACCAAAAAGAAATATAGATTGGCTAGATGGGATATTATTTGTAGACCAAAGGAACAGGGTGGTTTAGGGATCGAAAATTTAGAAGTGAAGAATAGATGTCTGCTTAGCAAATGGCTATACAGGCTATCTGTTGAGACCGAGGGGTATGTGGGTACAAATATTGCGGAATAAGTACCTTCACTCTAAGACTTTGGCCCAAGTTACCGCGAAGCCAACAGACTCACCATTCTGGAAGGGGTTAATGAAAACAAAGGTTATTTTCTTGCAGCGGGTGAAATTTCTAGTTGGTAATGGAAACGGTACCAGATTCTGGGAGGATACGTGGTTAGGGGATACGCCTCTGGCTGTGCAATACACTTCCTTGTATAATATTGTACAACATAAGGAGGATTATGTTTGTGCTCTTTATTTTAGAGGTACATGGTATACCTTTTAAAAAGAGTCACTCAACATACTTTTTATGAAAGTATATTTGTTCATCCATGCGAAACACGTTCATGTTTTTTTAGGCATGATGCGTCTCTCTTTTTTTAGAAACACACGGTATACTTTTTTTAGAGACACGCCGCGTGACTCCCGCGGAAAATAAATTGTGCACCCACGGAGACACGATCGAACCTTCTTTCTAAAGGCACGCGGGATGCTTTTTTTAGAGGCGCGTGGAGATGTGCCTTTCCTGAAAATAGATTTGTGCCTCCTCGATATACACGTCTGTGCCTTTTTTTGAAAAACAATTTTTGGAGAAAAAAGTCGTGAATTTGTTTTTCACCAAAATGTAAAGAACCGCGCGAAAACCTATAAAACCAAAAAATTATAATTTAAACATGCATACTTAAAAATAAAAAATAAATAAAAACGCTCAGAACACGATACAAGACGCGTTTTCAAGATAATTATTACTTAAACTTCGAAAGAGAGCCTTCTAAGAGTAATTCGAATCTGAGTCCAGGTTCATACACTCCTGCACAAAAAACTCTTCAAAAAACATATAAAAAAGTTCAAAAATAAATAATTTTGATTTTGGTGGCAGAAACTTAGGGGCTAGATATTTTTACAAAATTTGGGGAGCTCGCAGTAAGAAGAAAATTCTGTCCGGAATAGTGCATGAACAACAGGGTTTAAAGAAACCGCAGATTGTTTTTTTCGCGAGCTCCCCAGATGCCTGAACTTCTTCAAAATTTGCACAAAAACCTCACACGTAAGCATCTTCCAACACAAAAACTAGATTTTTTTAGCTTTTCCATATTTATTTATTTATTTATTATCTCCCGGAGTACATATATGCCAGGTCACCGAATGAACGCTCTCGCTTTCTAACTAGGTGATCTCATATCAAGCCTCACGCCCTGCACATTGCCCCACACATCGGCTGCAGCCGCCTAGCCACGTGCTTTGTACAACAATGCTACCAGTGCCAAGGCTATTTTTAGTGGTGAATCCGGGACTTCATATAAATACTCCCTCCGTTTTATATATAAGGTGTATTTTTTTTAAAAAGTCAAACGATTGCATGTTTGACCAAGTTTTTAGAAAAATATATCAATACCAACAATACAAAATTAGAGAAGTTGCAAGGTTTTCAACCAAGGTTTTCAAGGTTTACATTTAAGAAGTTGCAAACGTTAACAAAAAAGGTCGTAACCGTTGTTTAGAAAAGCTACAACGGCGATTAAAAAAGCTACAACCAACGACGATATTTGCTAGACGGAGAACCACCACAGAAAAAAGCTGCAACCAACGTACAGAAAGCTGCAATCGAAGTAAAAAAAAAGCTACAATGAGTGGAGTGGTTTCGCTGCAATAGAATATCTGGGGAATATTTGGGGAATTTCTTGTTACACATAATGTTGCAACCGTTTAATGTTTTGCTTTCAATGTTGTGTTTTTTTGCTACTACCGTTATGAGATTTTCCACAATAAACATGATAAAATGATTAGCGACGGCGGGTTATAATTTTTGTTGCAACCGATAGTAAAAAAATATT
Source organism: Bromus sterilis (assembly GCA_950022295.1). Taxonomy (NCBI): domain Eukaryota; kingdom Viridiplantae; phylum Streptophyta; class Magnoliopsida; order Poales; family Poaceae; genus Bromus; species Bromus sterilis. Next base: position 296,120,698 of record OX465601.1, on the reverse strand, counting down.
ACCACCAGCGATTAAAATTTGCTACCACCATTTTTCTGCTGCAAAAAGTACCAAAAATAAAAAAATGTTAGATTCGTGTACCAAAAAAGTTGTGAATGTACCGCAAATGTTGCAACCATGTAATTCGAAGGTGTACGCGCTAATCTGAATCGTTGGATCACGATCTGACCGGCCCAAACTGGGCCGGTCGACTGGCGTTGGGCGCTGCCCTTTTTTTTTGTTACTATTTGCTTGATTTCATTTTTATTTTTCCTTCACTATGACGGTTTCAAATGTTCTTTTTTATTTCTTTCTTTAGAATATTTTGAAATTTTAAGTTGTACGTCACATTTTTTGTTACATATATTTTTAATCAATTATTTTAATCTACATTGAATTTTAGAATATTTATCTGATAAACATTTTTGTAACATGTTGAATATTTTTTAATAGATAATGACTTTTATTTATACGATGATCCTTTTGTAATACGTCTTGAATACATTTGTATTATATGAATTTTTCAATATACATTAAACTTTCTATTTTTAACAATGAATATTTTATTATTACACACCTAATAAGTATTTAATATATAGGATGAAAACACCAGAAAAACCATCCGAAACAAGAAAAATAAATTACAGAAAACTGAAAAACCTGAAAAAGAAAGGAGGAAAGAAAGAAAACTCGCTCGTCCTAAATTGGTTGGCTCAATTAGATCACACTATATGCGAAAGCTTGCTGTACCTTTTCTTGTGCTTTCGCAGAGGTCAATTTGGTGCGCTCCAAAGTCGTCATGTGTCTCGTTCTGACAACGTCCAGCGCGGAGTATCAATTGTGGCTACACGCGAACTGTGGTTGTACCTTTGGTTGCGCTCGGAATGTGTTGCACCTGTGGTTGCACGGAAACTGTGGTAGCATTTGCATTTGTGGCTGTGGTCATGGATGTGTCTGTGGCTGCACTTGTGGCTGTGTCCGTGGTTGTGTTTGTGCTTGTGGCTGCATGATTTGGTTGTGGATGCGGCTGTGTGTCCTGAAACCGTCACGAATCGACTGAGCAGAAACTAAAGATAAAACCTGAAACACGGCAGAACGCAACACTTAGCTCGGGTGACCTTCCTAAGAGGTACCCCTCAACTAGTGATTAGGGGTGTATAGGTGCCTCATATTTTTGGCCTATCGCCAGAAGATATTTTGATCTAACCTCTGCGCTTCACTAATGACAAGGTTGCCCAACACATTATAGATTATGTAGCGATTCTACGAAAATGTTTTGAAACAATATGTTTGGCTTTTTGTTAATCTGTTATTTTTATGCTTTATTTTTATTTTTTGTCCTTTTGTTTTGAATGGTATGAAATATTTGTTAAACTACTTAATCAATTTTACCATGTATATTTCTTTTCAAAATGTTATTGAATTACTTTAAAAATGCTTGATACATTTTTTAACTAGCGTACGTTTTTAATGGTATGAAATATTTTATAAAATTACATGAACTTTTTTCCTTGTATAAATATATTTTGTAAATGGCACGTAGATTTTTTATGAGTGGACATTTTTAGTTGCTATCAATATTTTCTGAAGCTACACTAAGAATTTTTTGACATCGCGTTAACCTTTCATAATAAATCTTTTAAAAATTTCGATTTTTTTGGAATATATCTATTTAGGATTTTTTTTAAACTTAGTGAAAATATTCTTTTTGAAAAAACTAAAATTTTAAAAACTTATTAAAAAAATCTATTTTTTTTACCAAGTAACGGGAGGCACTAATTTTTATGTGAAAATATCCTATAAAAAACTATGAACATATCGTCATGATGAAGATGTTTACAAGAACAAGTTGATAACAAAAAAAAAAGATAAGACTATATGAGGTATATAAGTAATATGTAAAAGCTGATCATTGAATGACAATTAAATAAATTGTTCTCGTATGGATCAAAATCAATGCAAGGCCTCACACTGCTCATACTATATCTAGCACGAAATAATGTCGTGTCCAACAAGATAATTGAATTGAAATCCTTATTAATAGCATAATTGTAGAATTTACGGGATTGCTAAAACTCAATTCATTGAGATTTAACCAAATTTTAACCGACTTTGCAATATTTTGTCTCATCAATTGCAACATTTGTACCTATCGGTTCCAACATCTATCTTGCTGGTTGTAGCAAGTCACCCTTCATCCATTGTAGCACGTCATCTCATGGGTCGCAACATCCTCCATTGATGGTTGTAGAATTTTAGTCAAAGTGGTTGTAGCATATGTTATCGTTATTTGCAGTACCATCGCAACAGTTTTCATCGCCATTTTTAGCATCCAGTTGCGCCGATCGTAGCATCACTTGATTGAGACTTCGTTAAGCCCAGATCGATTAAGTTCTAAACACACCCTAAAATTTAAATCCTAATTTAATAGTTTGATTGAGATTGAAGTTAGCAATATATCATGGCACGGCATAATCATACGCATGTTATAATGAAATGATATCTTGAACCATTCGCGCGCGAAACAGATAGTATTATGGAACCTAGCTACGAATATTTGACTGAAACCACATGATGCATAGAAAACACGTGCATCACAACTTATTAGTGAACAAAATGCTGAGTGGATGTGTTCGGGAAATGCACGCAGGTTCTCCGGCACATGATAACCGGCCGGTCAGTCAGACGAGGCGGCGGCAGATGGTGAGAGCATCTCCAACAACACGTCTATATGAACGTATATATGAAATTTAGACGATGTAGATTTTAAAATAGCGTCCAGCAGCTTGTAACGAACGTGTAAATATACACATCCTTTAAAATGACCTTGACATTGTCCAAAGCTCAATTAAGTCTATAATATAGAAGAGAAAATATAGACAATGTGTATATAGACAATCTGATGCAATTTGAATGTGTATATAAAAAAATCTTTATAGATTATTGTCTATATGACCATATAGACATCCAAATATACACATGCTATTGGAGATGCTCTGAGGCCGTCAGCAACGGCGAGCTGGCAGACGTACACGCGCGGCTCAGCGGCGAGCTTGTCGACGACGATGCCGGGCATCGTGTCTAATTCAGGCATGGCTACGCCAGCCAGAGCATGTTGTCGTAGACGATGGTGGCGCCGACGCGGACCAGCTGCTCGTGGTTGGGCTTGTTGGCGTCCACAAACGCGAAGTCTAAGTTATTCATCATTATGACCAGCCTGAAAACATAAAACAATAGCGACGACAACACTCGGGTGATAAATTTAATTTCTCTCGATCTAGGCGACATATAGATTGCAGAGAAAGTCGATATCATAACTCTAATCTTTTGATCTCGTATCTTGATCTAGTTTCAAGTCAAATTTCATTTAGATATCATTTTTGCGAATTAAACAAAATCAACAAGAAATGAGATCCTCCCTCCCCTGTCCGCCCCCCTGGCGGCGTGGGTTAGCCACACCGTGGGGCGCAAGATCCGGCGCGGTCTCTGGTGGCCGGAGCACGCGGATACTTGCGCCGGGAGGCGGCGGTGAGATCCCGTGGCGCTGGCCCCCAGGACTTGGGCGGAGCCTCCTCGCTCCAGTTCCCGGGCAGCACGGTGCGGGCGCGGTGGGTTGGCGGCGGTACGGCGGTGCGACGTGGTCCCGCAAGTCAGAGGGGCATTTGCGTGACGGTACGACCCTTGGCTGTGGTTCCTCTCGCCGGAGCAGGTGGTGGTCGGCGGCGCCTTCCTCGGTCCAGATCTAGGCCCTTCGGGCCTCATCTGGGTCAGGGCGGGCCATCTCGGTTGCACGGAGGCAACGGCTTCGGTGGTTGAGGCGGGGAGGCGTGGCGTCGAGAGGTGGCAGCGGTTGCGGCTCCTCGCTGCTGCATGGTAACAGAATTGGCCGAGCCTAGGGTGGCTCGATGTGTTCCGGTTTCCATGTCCGGCCTGTGACCACATCGATGGCGGTGGAGGTCGGTCCCTCCTGCATGGCTACGATGCTGCTACCTTTGAGTTCGGTGCTCTCTTATCCTCCCCCCGGCCTCGTGCGATGTCCGCAAGGAGATGACGGAGGTGGTGTCAAGGCCATGGAAGCGCATGCTGGTGGGCGCGGAGCTAGTGGAGCATGTCCGAGATCGTAGAGTGGTGGTGTTGATGGTCGGGAGAGATCCTTGTTGGCTTGTCTGACCCCGAAGTGGTGACGCCTGTGAGCACCATTGCCCCTTCCTGAAGGGCTTCGGGGATACCCTCCCCCATTGCATTCCATGTACCGGGGGAAACCCTAGGATTCGGCCGGGCAGCAGCGGTGTCGGTGTCGTACTCTTTCATGAAGGTGTTCCTTGGTACTCGGAGTTTCGGAGTGCTAGGAGTGTGGTGGTACTTCTTCGGTGGGCGCAATGGTTGCGGGCCACTCTCTGTTTCGTTGATCTACCAGTGTCAGTTATGTTTCAATTCTTGTATGTGTGCGGTGTTGAGTAGATGTGCGTTTGTATCGTGCAATGTTGGTCAATGCTTTATCTATAAAGTGGGACGAAAGCCTTTTTCGGTCATATATGAAAATATCTGAAATATAAGTAAATGCGTTGTATTTGTGCACATAAACATGAAGGGAAAGGATAGTCGCCGGCCGACCGGGCGAAGCTTAGGCCGGTCGGGCCGAGGCCCAGCTGTGCGCACAGTCCCGCTTTTGCTGCATATGACACATGATAAAAATGCAACCGTAGTATTAAAATGCTACTATCTGTACTACTATTATACTAAAATGCTTCTACATTGATCTATGTTATTTTTCGCTAAACAGATATATCTAGATGTATTTTAGTGCTAAGCACATCCATTTGATAGCATGATATAAAAATGCTACTAATGATTTTTGCTCCAACAAAAAAAGAAGAAGTGCGATCGGTGATGATGTGTCTTGAAATTTGTTGCAACCGTTATAAATTTTTGTTGCATCCATGTACCAAAAAAGTTGCAACCAGTGGGACAATTTTGCTGCAAAGGAATATCTGGGGATTTTTTTATTACACATAATGTTTCAACCGTTTAACTTTTTTGCTTCCACCGTTGTCTACTTTTGCTACTACCGTTGAGAATTTTTGCTACAACCGTTATTAAATGAATTCAACAGAAGATTAGTTACCACTGGTGCTTGTCGGTGGGGAGGCCATGGTCGCGCATGAACTCGGGCTCGCGGTATACCATACTCTGCCTTCCATTGCAAAAATTTCAGTGCGGCACCGAGCTTTGTGTTTCCCTCTTCGCAATCTGGGTACAATCCTTTTCTGTGATCCTCTAACATGCGATTGAACTTCAACTTCTCGCTTTCACTTTTGCATCCTCTCTGTGCATCAACAATGACACGGCGAAGCTCATCATCGGGCTCATGTGATACATTTTCTTCAGCTTCTTGTTCTTCATTCTCTTGTTCTTCATTCTCTTCCCCCATTGTTCCACCGTATTCAGGGAACCCAGGATACCTGTCATCATCCTCACCTTCTTCATTCTCTTCCATCAGAACCCCTCTTTCTCCGTGCTTGGTCCAACAGTTATAGCCGGACATGAAACCATGCTGAAACAGAGGGAGGTGAATATCTTTTGAGTCAGAGTAGGTCTTATTATTCTTGTAGACACGACATGGACAAGACATAAAACCATCCCGCTTGTTAGCCTCAGCCACTTCCAGAAAACTATGCAAGCCATTAATGAACTCGCCAGAGCGTTGGTCTTCGTACATCCATTGCCGACTCATCTTCATAATGACACAACACCGAAAAGACAAAATTAATACAAGTTCATATACATAAAATTGATCATACATAAAGTTTTTTCTAAGTTGATCATACATAAAGTTCATACACAATTACTCTCATAAAAAAACATAAAACTATCTATCTAAAGCATTTAAATGCAACAATAAATGCGATCAAAATCGCAAGAAAAGTAATAATTGCTCCAACAGCATAATGATACCAACTCTTTACTAACGACATATTTTCTAATTTTTCTAATCTTCATGCGCATTGCATCCATCTTGCTCTTGTGATCATCGAGGACATCGACAACATACAACTCCAATCTCAACTTTCGTTCTTCAACTTTTTTCATTTTTTCTTTCAAATACTCGTTTTCTTTTTCAACTAAATTTAACTTCTCAACAAGAGGGTCTTTCAATCTCATCTTCTCGCAATCACTACAAATATGCATACTAAGAAATTAACTTGAGATCAAAGTGCATATAAATAAAATAAACTCCACATATATATCATACTAGCTCTAGATCCCAAACTAAAATCCAAAAATCACCATAAACATATATATATATATAGAGCGTTACACAAAGCTAATCTAGCAATGAAAAATGAGAGAACAAAGTTGCTAACCTTTGTGAACACTTGTATGTAAGTGGGAGCTTCAGATGTTGGCAAAAATGGAGGATGAACTCGAGCAAAGAGAGAGGGGAGCTTCAAATGCTGAAAAAAAACAAAGAATGAGCTTGGCCGGCTCATGTTGGGGACGAATGAGTATATATAGTAGTATCTTTAGTACCAGTTTGTAATACCAACCGGTACTAAAGGGGAGGCACTAGAACCGGTTGGTAGTACAAACCGGTACTAGAGGCTATAGCGGGCCCCCAGCCCAACGGCAACCTGCCACCACACCTGTAGAACCGGTTCAGGACACAAACCGGTACTAAAGCTGTGGTGTCAGGTTGCCGTTGGGCTGGGGGTCACCACACGAACCGGTACTAAAGCCAAGCCTCACGAACCGGTGCTATTGGGCCAGTAGAACCGGTTTGTGTTTGGACCGTGACATTTGCTCATATCCAAAGGCCTGTTTTGTACTAGTGCCTAGTTGTAATGGGATCCTATAGGACGGTGAGGTACTGACGGGGATCAACCCCGGCAAATCCCATGGTCAGGGACCCTGGGTTAGTTATGAGAGGCACAGGTTGGAAGATAGCTCGTCGGCAAACATGAAGGCTCCACTAGTAGAAAACAGGGCTTTGGTTTAGGCCTCTCCAGCCGATTTGTCCCGGTTGTGCCACGAACCGGAACCCATGGGGGTCATACGTCCCGGTTCGTGCGCCCGGGGGGCCGGCCGGGCCTCGTGGAGCATTGGTCCCGGTTCGTCTGGGGGCATCTCGTCGCCGGCACCACCGTGGTGAGCCTCTTGTTCTTATCTTCTTTATAAAAGAAAACAATTCTTACTTGTATGATTAGATAGATAATTGTCTAATTTTCTTACTTGTATTATTGCTTGTTATTATATAGTGCGATGGTTTTGGTATCCGCCCCCGTCGGCCCTCGTCCTCTCTATGATTCGGATGTGGTATATATTATCTTTTATAACTATTTGTTTCATTTAGTGTTTATGGTAATTATGCCGACACCAACTTGACATAGATGTATTTATCTAGGAGGTATGTGAACCGGATATTACATACGACCCTCTTGTCGAGAGGTTAAATTTAGTTGAAGAAGAAAACGAGTATTTAAAAGAAAAATTAAAAAGAGTTGAAGAAGAGAAGAAAAGAGTTGAAGAAGAGAAGATGATATTGGAGTTGCATGTTGCGGATGTCGTAGAAGGTCACAAGATCAAGATGGATGCAATGCGCTTGAAGATTAGAAAGTTTAGAAAATATGCCATTCATAGCGAGGCTTGGTATCATTATGCCGTTGGATCAATTGTTACCTTGGTTGCGATTATGATCGCATTTGTTGTTGCATTGAAATGTTTTACATAGTTTCAATGTATGGTTTAATTAGATGCTCTGGAGAGCTATATGTTGTTCAATGAGAACTATGTATGTACTTTGGTTTTAATGTGATGATAAACTTTTATTAATTTGGTCACTTATATATTCATGATGTTCTGTAATAATGGTTTTTGACACACTTAATGCACGCAGATGAACCGGCAATGGATGTATGGTGACAGACACACTTCCGAGTACATTGAGGGCGTGCATGATTTTCTCGAAGTGGCTGAGGCAAACAAGCAGAATGGTTTTATGTGTTGTCCATGCTCTATATGTGGGAATACGAAGTCTTACTCTGGCCGGAAAACCATTCACGCCCACCTGATTTATAAGGGATTCATGCCACACTATAATGTTTGGACCAAGCACGGAGAAATAGGGGTTACGATGGAAGATGGCGAAGAAGAAGAGTACGATGAAAACTATGTGCCCCCTGAATACGGTGATGCTGCAACGGGGGAAGCTGAAGATCAAGAGGAACCAGACGATGTGCCTGATGATGATCTCCGCCGGGTCATTGTTGATGCAAGGAGACAGTGTGGAAGTGAAAAGGAGAAGCTGAAGTTCGATCGGATGTTAGAGGATCACAAAAAAAGGTTGTACCCCAATTGCGAAGATGGCAACACAAAGCTCGATACCGTACTGGAATTGCTGCAGTGGAAGGCAAAGTATGGTATACCTGACAAGGGATTTGAGGATGTACTGAAAATATTTAAGAAGAGGCTTCCAAAGGATAACGAATTGCCCGACAGTACGTACGCAGCAAAGAAGGTCGTATGCCCTCTAGGATTGGAGGTGCAGAAGATACAGGCATGCCCTAATGACTGCATCCTCTACCACGGTGCGTACGAGGATTCGAACGCATGCCCGGTATGCGGTGCATTGCGGTATAAGATCAGAAGAGATGACCCTGGTGATGTTGACGGCGAGCCCCCCAGGAAGAGGGTTCCTGCCAAAGTGATGTGGTATGCTCCTATAATACCACGGTTGAAACGTCTGTTCATGAACAAAGAGCATGCCAAGTTGATGCGATGACACAATGAAGACCGTAAGAAAGACGGGAATTTGAGAGACCCCGCTGATTGGTCGCAGTGGAGAAAAAATCGAGAGAAAGTACCGGGCTGAGTTTGGAGATGACCCAAGGAACGTATGGTTTGGTTTAAGCGTGGATGACATTAATCCTTTCGAGGAGCAGAGGAGCAATCACAACACCTGGCCCGTGACTCTATGTATGTATAACCTTCCTCCTTGGGTGTGCATGAAGCGGAAGTTCATTATGATGTCAGTTCTCATCCAAGGCCCTAAGCAACCCGGCAACGACATTGATGTGTACCTAAGGCCATTAGTTGAAGAAATTTTACAGCTGTGGAATGGAAACGGTGTACGTGTGTGGGATGAGCACAAACAGGAGGAATTTGACCTGCATGCATTGCTGTTTGTAACCATCAATGATTGGCCTGCTCTCAGTAACCTTTCAGGACAGACAAACAAGGGATACCATGCATGCATGCACTGTTTAGCTGACACCGAAAGTATATACCCTGACAAATGCAGGAAGAATGTGTACCTGGGGCATCGTCGATTTCTTTCGACCAACCATCAATGTCGTAAGAAAGGAAAGCATTTCAAAGGCGAGGCAGATCACCGGAAGAAGCCCGCCATGCATACCGGTGATCACGTACTTACTATGGTCAATGATTTACACGTAATATTTGGAAAGGGTCCCGGCGGACTATCTGTTCCGAATGATGACGAGGGACGCGCACCCATGTGGAAGAAGAAATCTATATTTTGGGACCTACCCTACTGGAAACACCTAGATGTCCGCTCTTCAATCGACGTGATGCACGTGACGAAGAACCTTTGCGTGTACCTGCTAGGCTTCTTGGGCGTGTATGGGAAGACAAAAGATACACCGGAGGCACGGGAGGACCTGCAACGTTTGCACGAAAAAGACAGCATGCCTCCAAAGCAGTATGAAGGTCCTGCCAGCTACGCTCTTACCAAAGAAGAGAAGGAAATCTTCTTTGAATGCCTGCTCAGTATGAAGGTCCCGTCTGGCTTCTCGTCGAATATAAATGGAATAATAAATATGGCCGAGAAAAAGTTTCAGAACCTAAAGTCTCATGACTGCCACGTGATTATGACACAACTGCTTTCGGTTGCATTGAGGGGGCTTCTACCAGAAAACGTTCGATTAGCCATTGATAAGCTATGTGCATTCCTCAATACAATCTCTCAGAAGGTGATCGATCCAGAAATCCTACCAAGGCTAAGGAGTGATGTGGCGCAATGTCTTGTCAGTTTCGAGCTGGTGTTCCCACCATCATTCTTCAATATCATGACGCACGTCCTAGTTCATCTAGTCGACGAGATTTTCATTCTGGGCCCCGTATTTCTACACAATATGTTCCCCTTTGAGAGGTTCATGGGAGTTCTAAAGAAATATGTCCGTAACCGTGCTAGGCCAGAAGGAAGCATCTCCATGGGCCATCAAACAGAGGATGTCATTGGGTTTTGTGTCGACTTCATTCCTGGCCTTAAGAAGATTGCTCTACCTAAATCGCGGTATGAGGGGAGACTGACTGGAAAAGGCACGATTGGAAGGGACTCAATAATATGCAGGGACGGACATTCTTGGTCTCAAGCACACTACACAGTTCTACAGAACTTTATCTTGGTGGCCCCGTATGTCGATGAACACAAGAACAGTCTGTGCTCAAACACCCAGAGGAGTGTGACGACTGTATTACACATGAACACATCAGGACTTTCGGCGATTGGTTGGAAACACGTGTCAGAGGTGACAACACTGTTTCTGATGAGCTGTTCTCGTTGTCCAGAGGACCATCTTCAACTGTATTGACTTACAAATGATACGAGATAAATGGGAATACATTTTACACGATTTCCCAAGATCAAAAGAGCACCAACCAAAACAGCGGTGTCCGCTTTGATGCAGCAACCAAGAGGGGAAAGGACACATATTATGGTTACATAGTGGACATATGGGAACTTGACTACAGACATGATTTTAAGGTCCCTTTGTTTAAGTGCAAATGGGTCAATCTTTCAGGAGGCGGGGTACAGGTAGACCCACAGTACGGAATGACAACAGTGGATCTGAACAAACTTGGGTACACAGACGAACCATTCGTCCTAGCCAATGATGTGGCGCAGGTTTTCTATGTGAAGGACATGTGTACCAAACCGAGAAAAAGAAAAGATATGGAAGCGAATACATCATACGATGAGCCAAAGCGCCACATAGTTCTTTCAGGAAAAAGAGACATCGTGGGATTGGAGGGCAAGATGGACATGTCTGAAGATTATGAAAAGTTTCATGAAATTCCTCCCTTCAAAGTCAAGGCTGATCCAAGCACCCTGTTAAGCGATGAAGAATATCCATGGTTATGGCGCAATAAGAAAAGGACACAAGCGAAGAAAAAGTGAAGACAGATGAAGTCAGAAAGGGTTGAAAATTGATGGTGTGGCTTTGAATGGTTCATTTTGAACACACAAAAAGTCTAGATTTCAAATAAGTTCAAAAAAATGAAATCCCTTTGTAGATAGATCAACAAAACACACGGTTCTCCTGCATACAGCCCGACTGTGGATCGTGAGTGCCCGCATATCAAATGCACCGTCGGGTTGTATGCAGGGAATCCGAATGATTTGTATTTGGTCGATGAACTGAAGGATTTCTAGATATATCAACAAAACACACGGTTTCGCCTGCATACAGCCCAACTGTGGCTCATGAGTGCCCGCACATCAAATGCACCGTTGGGCGTATGCAGGCCAATCCGAATGATTTGTATTTGGTCGATGAACTGAAGGATTTCTAGATATATCAACAAAACACACGGTTTCGCCTGCATACAGCCCAACTGTGGCTCGTGAGTGCCCGCACATCAAATGCACCGTTGGGCGTATGCAGGACAATCCGAATGATATGAATTCGTACACACCGAGTGTCCGAGAGGTGGGATATATATAGGGGTCGTGTGCCTCTTTAGCCCCGGTTGCTAGCACAAACCGGTACTAGCGCGAGACCTTAACTGTGTACAGGCCGGTTCCTAGATCCAACGACTCACAAGCCGGATCCAACAACTCACAAGCGCTTAAAAGAAACACACGATCCGTGTACTTCTTCCTGATTGGTGGGATTCATACCCGGGTGAGGTTAAAAGCACGCGCAAAGCCAACCTCCACTATTTCTCTTCTCGCGAAGTCTTCTCCTTCCGCGGCACCGCCACCATCCAGTTTTTGCCGTAACCCTCTCAACTTTTTAGCACATACTATGTGGGTCAAATGATGATACCATGCCAAGTTTCAACATTTTCGGAGTTCATTTGTAGTGCTAGAAACTGGAAAATTAAATAAAGCAAAAAAGAAAACAAAAAAACTGGAAAAAAGAAAAAAATGCCACCTATTGGGCCACCACGGCCTGAATACGACTAGAAACCCAACCATGGGCCAGGATTCAGGCCCGCAATAGGCCCAATAGTCCCACAGGCAAGTAGTACTAGATTAGGCCCGGAAGCCTGCAGTTGAGAGGAGCTCGAGACGGTACGCGCAGCAGCGCTTATAAACCGCTCGAGCGCTCCCTCGACTAGCGAGGTGGGACTAAACATCCCACCGCTCCGCGGCGCAAGGCGTTTGGTTCCGGTTGGTGGCACCAACCGGAACTAAAGGGGAGAATTGGTACCGGTTCGTTCCACCAACCGGGACCAATGCCCCCCTTTAGTCCAGGTTGGTGGCACCAACCGGAACCAAAGGTCTCTGTTTGCCGCCTTTTCGGCTGCTGAAAAAAACCTTTGGTCCCGGTTGGTGTCATCAACCGGGACTAAAGGGGGGCATTGGTCTCGGTTGTTGGCACAAACCGGTACCAATACTCTGGGTATATAAATGGCACTTGTAAATTTTCAGTTCTAAATCTCGCCATTTCCCCCGACGACGCCGGAGACGAAACCGACGCCGTCAGGCTGCCCAACCTCCGCCCGCCGCCCCCGTCGAACCCGCCAGAGACGACACCGACGCCGTCAGGCTGCCCCGACGCCGCCCGCCGCCCCCGACGACGCCGGAGACGACACCGACGCCGCCCGCCGCCCCCTCCGTCGCCGTCGCCACCGCCCGCGCCCGTCGTCGTTGCGTTCTGGGTGAGCCACCGCCTCGTTTCCCCCTCCCAGCGCTCCTCCCCAAGCTCTCCTTCGCCTCCCCGCCGTGGACAGAGCTCCGTCCGCTGCCGGGCTCGTCGCCGTGGTCGCCTCGGACCTCCCCCGAGACCCTCGTGTGCACCATCAGGTGCGGGAGGCCGCGGGCTACCTGCGGGTGCCTTCCCCGTGCCTCCTCGTGCCCGGGAGCTCGACTCCGGGAGGGCGCCGCCGTGCACAGTGGCACCGGCGTCATGCCGCCGGCCAGCCCTGGCCGTTTAGCCCCTAATCCCCCTGCTAACCCCCCCAAGCCACTGACATGTGGGCCCTAATGCCTAATTAAACCAGCCGGTTTAATTTAACAGAGGGATTAAGACCCCAGTCACTGACCAGAGGGCCCCACTGGTCAGTTGGGCCAGTCAACCCCCCCTGCGTCAGCATGACGCATGCATGACGCAATAAAGATTAAATGATTTAATTTAAATCAGAAATTCCAGAAACTTATGTACTTTAAAAATGTTGAAAAAAAAAAGATTTATGTATTCATTGTTGCAATAATGGTGTATACAAACTTGAGCAATTTGAATAACTTTAGAAGTACCGGACTCTCAAGAGCCTAAACACCATTTGTAAAGCGTCGCCGAGGCCACCCAAATTTACCAAGTCGATGGTCGGAAACTAGGGTAAAGGGTCGAGGGTCACCGAGGGGTCGATGGTCGGGAACTAGGGTAGAGGGTCGAGGGTCACCGAGGGGTCGATGGTCGAGAACTAGGGTAGTGCCTTGTGTGAAAGTATTGAAGAAATCCATGGCTTCATCATGCCCCATGTTTGGCTCAGGGCGCCATCTTATATAGATTTATTGTCGTGCCAAAAACTGGTGTCAACACATGCCCCCATGTTTTTCGGCAAAACTTGTATGTTTGGCACACTAATATATCCATGCTATATATATCATGTTTGTATATTAAGTGTCATGTTGTAATTAATATTTTGCAGAAACTATGGACGGTCGTCAAAGAAACTTAGAACAAGAAGAGATGTTGGGGGAAATCATCCGCGAAGGACCGTTGTTGGTGGGCAACATCGTCCGGGTAGGAGGTGATGTCTTCCAATTTCTGAACGACACCGATGGTCTGGAAGAAGAGGGTGAAGCAGGCTCCGGTGATCGGACAATGGAGGTGGAAGGACATGCTTATGATGGCTCCTGTGAGCGAACGGAGGAAGGAGTTGTTGGAAAGTCTGGTGAGGTATATATAATAATTAAGCCTGTGCTGACTAGCTAATTGATGCATTAATTGTTTTGGACTATGTACACATATTAACTCTCTTCTTTCTTCTTTTCTAGCCCTCCGTATCCGGATCGAGCCAAACTTCGGTAACGAGACGAGGCCCAAAGAAAAAGTTGCGCCCGGATGAAAGGTTCACGATCACCGGCATCAATAGAGATGGCCAACCGATTGAACCCAGCCGGACCAAAGATGCATTTTCTGCTCAGTGTGGGGTTCTTGTTAGGGACATGATCCCGATCAGCATCCAACAATGGAATAAGCCGAAGGCCGGAGACCCTGAAGTGTCTTTTGTCACCGATAGACAGAAAGATGATCTTTGGACCGCGCTGAAGGCAAATTTCGCCCTACCGGAAGAGGAGCGTCCGGAAAAGCCAGTTACAGAGCAAAAGGTCAAGACTCATGCTCTTAAGAAGATGACAGAGCTATTCAGGAGGTGGAAGAATGAGTTAAAAACAACGTTTGTCGACAAAGAGAAGACTCCAACATTCACCGGACGATTTGAGAAGATAAGAGAACAGTGGCCCGCATTTGTGGCCCACAAGACATCGGAGAAGAGTAAGAATATGTCAGCGATAAACAAACTAAATGCTGCAAAGAAGAAACATCACCATTGCACGGGGTCAGGTGGCTACCACAAAGCCCGACTGTTGTGGGAGAAGGCTGAAAAGGACCTTCTTGACAAAGGGATCTTACCAGTGACATTGAACTGGCCAGAGCGTGCATGGAATTGGTTCTTCGGGGTTGGGGGAACCTTGCACCCTGAAACAGGGATGTGCTTTTGGACGAACGAACAACTGAGAGTACCGATCACCAAGCTTCAGGAGTTAATCGCCGAAACGGAGGCAGGGACGTTCGTTCCCGACAGAGAGAACGACGAGCTCACAATGGCCCTCGGGAATCCTGAGCACCCAGGACGAACACGAGGCACGACAGGCTCCCTTCTGTGGAAGCATGGGTTTCCCGACGCAGGCGGTTACAAAAGCAGGGAGAGGAAGAGGAAACAGGAGCAAAGCGGAATACAGAACCTGCATGCAAGAGTACAAGCGCTAGAGGAGAGGCATCGAGCTGACGAAGCTACCCTAGAAGCTACCCCGCCATCTCAGCGGAGAAGCAGCGTGGCTTCCAACGAGGTCATTGCGCAACCTGATTTGACGGCTTCCAGGTACCCCGTGGATGAAATCACGGAATCTCAAGAATGCCACCTTAAGAAGCAATTGATGCAATTCAAACCCACGGTGGCTATCGGCCATGTTGCACCTCCTCGACCCAACGAAACTTTTCACTGTCTTTCGATTCCACAAGGCTATGCTGTTGTGATGGTCGATGAAATAATGGAGGGATATGAGGAGATCGAGCTTGACTACCCTACCGGCGAAGGGGAAAATCTCCTGCAGAATGCTCTGAGGACTTCATGTCTATGGCCGAAGGAATTCATCAAGCTTCCGAACTGGACGACACCTACGCCTCCTCCTCCTCCTCCGGCGAGTAAGGGCCCGCCTCCTCCTCCGCCTCCTCCTCCGACGAGTAAGGGCCCGCCTCCTCCTCCGTCGGCGAGAGATCAGGGCACGCCTCCTTCTCCGCCTCCTCCTCCGGCGACTGATCAGTGCACACCTCCTCCTCCGCCTCCTTCTCCGCCTGCGTCGGCGCGTCCGAGCAGCCCGTCTCCTCCTCCGCCTCCTCCTCCGCCTCCTTCTCCGCCTGCGTCGGCACGTCCGAGCAGCCCGTCTCCTCCTCCGCCTCGTCAGCAAAAGCAGAAGAGAGCCGCCACCGGCGCTCCGGCTGCTCCGGCGCCTCTTAAGCAACAAAGGAAAATAGCAGCCGTCGCTCCGGCGTCTAGCAGTACAACCAGTGGTGGGAGGCGATTCCAATACGGTCCATCATCTCTCAAGCCTCTTGAGACGTTACCATACGAGAGGAGCGATGAGGAAAGCGCGAAGATCTCTAAATGCGAAGTGGATGCCTTTTTTAAAAAGAAAAATCCACCTCCGAAGGAGAAGATAGATGAGGTGAAATTGAAACGCACTTTGGATGCCCTGAAGCGACCAGCACCGGCTCCACTGGATGACAACCATGTCCGCGCTCTTAAAAAGAAAGTGCAAGAAACACGCCGGTCCGGAAGCACTACAACTGACCAAAGGAGAGAACAACAAATTGCAAGAGGGAAAAAAATTCCCCAGCTCGGCGAACAGGCGAAACAATTGTGCCCCCCGCTGCAGGTGTCTAGTGATATCGTTGTCGCAAATCTGCCGGTCGGGATGGTGCCCGGTACCAATCCTGGTGATTACCTGCCAGACGATATACAATTTGATCCACTCTAGGAGGATGAACTCAAATTCTGGCACGGGTATCCTCTCGTTAGACCTGATCAACAGCTACCAACGATGATGCGAAGATTCCATGAGTGGTACATGGACACCTGCAAGAACTCTGGGTTGGATAATGTGTTGCTTATGGTTAAAGACAAGCACGACCTCCTTGGAATTGACACGTTGTGTGTTCCATTTGAGGAGTTATTCCAGCTTTACAATGCAATGGCCATCGATAAAGTAATCGTCACTTGCTACTGTCTGTAAGTACTACTTCTTTAATTAAGTCTCTATATATAGCTCAGCTCTTTCATTGCATGTACATATAATTCACTATATCATGCAGATTGAAGATCGTCGAATGCAAGCAAAGAGAAATCTATAATATTGGGTTCATTAACCTAAATCTTTGATGAATGGGCGACGGAAAAGAATCCCAAACAAGCCGAGGCCAACTTTCTACAATCGTTGCTTCAACATCAAAACAAACAAAAAAATAATCTTTCCTTACAACTTCGAGTGAGTGTTATACTATGCATATTCGGTTTTCCTTTATTTACTCGAGGTTATAGTAATGTAATTGATGAGTTATGCATGCGTGCGCAGCTTCCACTTTATTCTCCTAGAGATTAAGCTTGAGGAGGGACTAGTAACCGTGTTAGACTCAAGACGAAAAGATCCCAAGACGTACGCGATCATCACTGAAATGCTTAAGAAGTAAGCGCAATCGATCATTATCGTAGCATTTAGGCAACTTTGTTCATTTCCTGATATTAGGTAATAATTATTTTCTATGTCTGCAGGGTTTGGATAACGTTCACCACAAAATCTCCGGGACTACCGAAAGAGCTGAAATTTACACGCCCGAAAGTAAGTACTACTAGCTAGTTCCGCGCATCTCCCATTAATTTGATTCTAGCTAGTTTCATGAATACCATTTATATAATGCTTGATTATCAGTTTGATTGACCTCTATTTCTCGTAAAGTGGTTGTGGTAGCAAGAAGGGACTAATCTTTGTGGATACTACGTATGCGAGTACATCTACAACGCTACGATCTCTAAGCAGGGCGGCTACTCTAAAAAAGATTTTGATGTGCGTAAGCAATAATATTCACAATTTTATTTTATTACCATCATTTGTGTTGAGTTTCATTCATATATATGTATTGACCCCCTTCTTCGAATTAGCATTGGGAGCTGCAGGAAGAACTCCTACCACAAGATCGCATAATAGCAATTCAAGAGGAATTGGCGGGATTCTTTCTTGAACACGTCATCAGGAAAGAGGGAGAATACCATATGGAACTTGATTTCAGATGTTAGGGTATTGTAAGAGATCTTATATTGTATATATGTAGCCAGTAGCGTCGGATAGATATACGAAAACTTGTTGTTCGAACAATCTCACTTCTCTCTGTATATGTTCATGACGATCTTCTGTACTTAATGGTTTAATTCCTTCATTTGCTTACTAGCTAGCATGTCGAGTCCTCTCTATACGTATAGTACGTAGTGTCGACCAAGCACGGAGATAAGAGAGGACACCTCTCTCTATTAGCTACAATATATGAAACCCCTAAATTAACCCTTCAAAACCCCCACCCCCCCTCTAAAAAAAAACAAAACCTCAGACACGGAACTGCTGACGCGTGGAGGCATTTTGGTCCCGGTTGGTGCTACCAACCGGGACAAAAGGTCCTCCTGCCCGGGCAAGCCGCAGAGGTTCGTGGGAAAACCGGGACTAAAGGTTTTGGGCATTAGTAACGACCCTTTAGTCCCGGTTCCGGAACTGGGACAAATGGCCCTCTAGAACCGGGACAAATGGGCCTTTTTCTACCAGTGCTCGCTCCTACTCAATATTATTGATTGGGGAGATGCGATTACAGTGGAGGCCAAGGCTGGAGCGCTCAAGGCTAGGGTTACAGGTGAGATTGGATCCTTCGGACGGCGGACAAGCGACACATGGGGCACGATTTACCCAGCTTCAGGCCCCCGGAGGGAAAACCCTACATGCTTCTTGTCTGATCTTGTATTGATGATGATGTACAGAGGTGCCGTGAGGGCTTTGGTGGAGAGAGATCTGTCTAGTCCTATGCGTGGGGATTGAGAGCTTGTGTCTTGAGTTGGGTTGTATCCTGTCTGTTGGGATCTGTCTAGAGAGGTGCGCCCCTACCTCGCTTTATATAGATAGCCAGGTAGGGTTTACATGAGTCCTAATCAATCTACAAATAAGAGTCCTTGTCTTGCGCCTCAAGTCTTCGGCTTCACGTCTTATTCCATTATGTCGGTGTCCACGAGTGGGCCCCTGGTGGGCCGCCAACCATGACACGCACCAGGTACCCTCTCATAGAGGAGTCGTGGGGTCACCCCCTCGTCAGGTACCCTAGGTCATATATATCACTAGCGCGTACCTTCATGATCCAAACTCGAAATGCCACATGTGAGTGGTAAACCGAAATGCAATTAGACAGATCTTTGCAACAATGGATTATGGTCCTCCATTCGAAGGATCAAAAGTCTACTTTTGACCTTTTTTAAAAGCATGATCAATCCTTTATAAAAGTGTATTTAGAAATCCAAAATCAAATTATCCTTTATGTATTTTATCATGGGTGTTACATTAAGTTCTTTCGGATAGGTACCTTTTAGTTTTAAAGCATTAGATCTAGACCAAAGAATTTAAGTACTCTAGCTATTTCAAAGCAAAGTTCTTTTTTGTATTATACGTTATTTCGAGAAAATAGAAAGTTATGTCTCACCTAGAGATGTCCTCAGATGTGTATCTCATCCAGTTCTTAATTCATACAAGGACTTGGAAGTCAAAATGAAGGGGTCTTATATGAACCTTAAGTCAATATATCACAATGGGATTAAAATATACTAAAATGCACAATCCTATTGATACAACATCGTCCATGCTTGTCTTTATGTCTTGTGAAGGTTTCCAGCGGGCACCATGTAGGACGCACGTGCACCTCCATTGGACGAGCACCTCATCGACTGAAAATCACCAACACATACATGATGAGTCTATACTTCAATTTTATCAAACATTATATCTATTTGACACAAGCATAACGACCAACAAAACGCCTTCAACCCCACATTTTGAAGAGTCAATTTCTATTTAGCCTATGGAATTTATAAATAAGTTTTGGTCAAATAATGTTCATCAAACATACCCAGTTGGAAAGAAAACAAGATCATTAGCGTTGGTGATGTGTTACCTTGTGTAGATGTCATGTCTTCTTTTGTGAGGTAAAAGTTGTGGCCAAGTTCTCAGTATTTGCTTGCTTCCCAGTATTGTTTTCTGTATCTTTCAGGTTACTTATGATATCATCAATACTAGGCCTTTGCATGTGGTCAGAATTGACACAATCCATCGCTATTTCAAGGCATCTCTTTACTTGGTATTGATACTTCACTTGTGTCCTCTTTCTCCAGTTGTTGTGTACCTATGAGATGATCGATCCACAAAGTAAGTGTATCATTTGTACCAAATGTGTAAGCATACAAATACATATTATTACTCAAAAGTATGTGTGTGTGCGCGTATATATCTAGGGATCTTGATTTATAAAGGATTATCTTACATAGTCAATAAATTCTTTGAAAGACGACATTTTATCTTTCTTCTTGTATCCTTCAGGCCCAGAAATTATGTCTAGCATTACCACACCCAAGCTGAATATGTCAAACTTCTCGGAGACATCATTGCCTGTAGTGTAGTCAGGAGGCAAGTATCCACTGCATGACATCATAAATTTGTTAGGTTTAGTTGTTTTAGAAAATTGAGTTTATAGAAGCATTATGCTACCGTGTTCCAAAAGCTCTTGGTGTGGCTTGAGTCTGGTTGTCACTGATTAGCATAGTAGATAAACCAAAATCAGCAAGTTTTGGCACCATATTGTTGCTGAGCAATATGTTGCTAGGTTTGAGATCTAAATGTAACATAGGACTTTTCAATCCTTTGTGAAGATATCTCAAACCCTCGCAAGTCCCCTTAATAATTTTGTAGTCTACCATCCAATTGCGTCCTTCTGATTCATCTACAAAAGCAAATAATGGGAGATTGAACTAAATGTAATGCTAATCGACATTGCCAGTATATTAAATAAGGTATAAATAGGATCACCTTGAAGGTACTTTTGTAGACTTCCCTTGTGCATATACTCAAAGACCATAGCTATATAGATCTCACTTTCAAACTCTTTCCCTTCTTCACGCTCTACCAGTTCACGTTTTGTTTCATAACAGTAACCAAGCAGCTGAACAATATTTTCATGATTCAGTCCCCAAAGATTGTTTAACTCCCTCTTCAATGCTTCTTCATCGTCAAATGAATAAAGTCTTTTCACAGCGGCAATCTCCTTGCCACATAACAACCCCTAGTAATGAACATCCCTTATTAACAATTGACATTGACATCGATGACATTGTTGTATACTATCTTGCTATTACTAATTAGAGCCTTCAACAAATATCCGTGTCAATTCTTATAAGACGGCTAAAAAGGATATATCTTAGAAATTGTCACAATAATATAAAAAAACTAGCTTTAAATTTTGCAGACTCTAACCATCATTACCAATACGATAGCCAAAATGGATTTATTGTGTTTTATTAGAAAATTACCCATATCTATGTTTGGAAAATATATAAACTAACCCCTAATTTTGTATCTAATTTATCCACCCATGTCGTTATGAAATATAATTCAAAATGACGCCATAAGTTTGTGCTTAAATTATCTTTTACTATCATTATAAAAGATAATAAAAAAATAACCCCCTAAAGTATACATCAAAATTACCCACCTCAGCCATTAATAAATTATCCTCCTCTCTTGAAAGATAATGCACAACAAGCATTTCTGTAGTTTGACCATTTACTTTCATATAATTTAAATTTCTAGAATTGGCATGGTAGAGTAGGGTTGGAACTAGGGTTCAAAACATTTTGTGGTAGGCTAGAAACACTTGTTTAGGCACTAGGGTGAAATGAACTAAGTGATAGGTTCTAATTCCGCAAGGTTTTAGATTAGTCCAATTCAGCCCCACTTGGGCATCTTGATGCTTTTATGTTTGTTAACATATCATCAAGTTCAACTTCTATAACTCCAAAATTTATATTCTAGCTTCATGCCATTTATTAGTCTATCCTTGTATCTCTTTTTTGCCCTTTAATTTTTTAATATATTCTCGCATATTTATGAATAGATATTGTAATCTTTCTGTTATTAGTACAATGTAGAATAATCTTGGAAGCCCCTAATGTAAATTTTCTTATAAGTGCCCCTCATCATGCAATTGAGAGGCGGGTGCATGGGACATTTTGAAGTTGTGTCCCGCAAAATTGGGTATGGAGCCACTCTAGTCTCCTCACATGCAACCACATTTCATTATTAATGGGCATTACATTTGATCAATTGATACAAAATAATTCAACAACATTTACAATAAGACGACGGGGCTGTGGAAGTGGCGGTCCCAATAGTTAAATGTTTTTGTTGATGACAAAAAATGGCCTATTTGTGGTTCACTAAAAAAGCCGTCCTAACCTGGTTGTCAAGTTGGTTAGGGCGGTTGCACAGCTTGAGTAGGGTTTAGAGATTTGTGTATATTTGAGTTGTAATAGTTTACAAACAGGATAAGAACACTCCATCCTAAAATTATAAAGGTGTCCAGGTATTAGTGTCGTGGTTATTTCATCTAATGATGATGTTTCGATGTCTCTAGACACTAGAAATTTTTTCCAATAAAAATCATGGTGGATACGATACTTTGCTATTCATTTAAAAAATTGACAGGTAAGATGTGTAGAGACTCAAAGTGACTCTTTGCCGGTGGTGCAACAAGTTTCAAAAGTGGTTTAAAAGGAGTTATGTCTGGATCGGTCACTAAATTTTCACTTGGATCAATGCCTGACATCATATTATGTTTTGACGAGTTATCAATTCTTCATATAACTAGATATGAGTATTCTAGAGAGAATGCGTCGGCACAACAAACATCAGGCTATAATATCTAGAGGAGATATTTTTCACATCACCGAAAACCCAATATTGCAAAACATTTAGGTGAGTTATCTGATGAAATCGGCAGGGCCATATTACAAAAAATGCATAGGCCTAGATGGGCCCTATGCAATGTCTAAGATGCTAAAACTGGTCTGCGGGTTCTGAAATCCTAATGACTGATATTTTTTTGTAAGGGCTAATTTGGACGTTTTTTCCGCCAAGCTTAATGAGGCCAAGATTAGTGATTGGGCCGAGTCCAGTAATTTTAAGATCTTGATTAAAGTTATTGAGAAGAAGGTTAAGGATAGTCCTAAAAGATTGCATGAGGTTTTGTATGCGACTTTATAGGATCATCGTAAATAAAGATATGGTGCTTCTAAGGTTAGTCCTTTTGAGCTTTTTAGGACATAAGGATATATGTTGCCTACTGGGGGTGAATTTGTCTGCATATAGATTGGTTAAATAAAGTGACTTATTGATGATGGAGATCATTGATGAGTTGAGTGAAAAACAATGGTGGTTTTAAAGGAGATTGAGAGGTATAAAACTTGAGTTGCCAAGGCTTACAACAAGAAGGCGAACAGAATATCATTTCAGGTAAGTGATTTGGTTTTGAAGACTATTTTGCCTTTTGGGACGAATAATAAGAAATTTTTCAAGTGGTCTCCAAGTGGAAGGATCATAAAAGGGGATCCAGGCTAGTCTTCAAAATTCGTACATGGTACAAACATCGCACGGAGAAACCATCTATCTAGGACTCTTAGTAGGAGATATTTGAATTAGTAGTACCCGAACATGTGGCAAGACCTTCAAAATATGAATGAAAAATATATACTAACCCTTAGAACCATACATGGCCAAATTATATCATCACCCTTAGATATATAATTTTCTTGTCATAAAATATGTTATTTGCATTGCATCACCTAAAAATAGGTGTCATATATTGATGAAAAAAATAGTGTCATAGTGTGGCTTCATCGGGCCAACTGGCTTGGACGGACTACCAAGTCGGCTAGGACATTTTTCCCAATTCAACGTTTTAGGATTCATGCAAATTTCGAGTAATAAATGATCTCCAAATGGGATAACACCACCCCCATGGTTGAAACATAAAGCACACGACCGAATGAGGGTATCCAATCAATCTACTATTTTACCTTTTCCAACCTCACCATCTTCTGTTCTACAAGCTCTTGTTTGAGGGTGTTCTAGGTGGTCTGTAGACCCTAAAATTAACATTGTGTTTGCCCCCTTGATGTGCTCCTTCTTGGAAGAGTTCTTCGGTATTTACGGGCTCTCTGTGAAGATTATTTTTGACGTTCTCCTTCTAGTTTATGTAAATGTCTAAGCCAAGTTCACCAGGGTACATTGTGAGATGATCTTTTTGTGGTACGAGCATTCTGGCTCCTTCGGTGTGAAACCAGGGTTATTTGTCAACGGTTTTGTAAAATGAAATTTTCCTATATGTTGCTGAAACTTATATCCTTAATCTGACACCTAAAAAACTCAAATTCGATTAATGTCACACATAAATTTTAATCTCTTTCACACAATTATTGATCATATTCCAATAGTCTTGGCTCATCGATATCAAAAAGAACAATTTGCCCATCATCTTAGTTGACATAAATTTTAAAAAGGTTGTTATGTGACAATTGGGACGATCCATGCTGCCCATATTATTGGGTCAATTGGTTCTAGGCTCATCGGGCATTTTAGACTTTGAAGCGGCCCATGCCACACTTTGTGGCCTTACTTTTTTGGGACAAGTCAACTATCCAATGGGTTAACGCATCTATTTCCATCCCTAGCACATGATGCAAATTATTGTACTAGTATGGAACCTTAGAACTTCAAATGATCTATTTAGTTTAGACCTAGGTACATGTAAGGATTATCCAGTAGGCTTATCCTCCACAACTGGTACCACGAGCGCAGCCACGAAATCAGAACAACGAGCTGTAGAAGCCACACCCACATAGTTGATAGCCTCTTGTTCCTCGATCCGAGTCCGAGATCCATCCATCTCTACCACGTCTCTCCTCGTTGAGAGCTGTTAATTTGCTCATTGTTGACCACCTCTAGATTTGGGATGACTGCTAGTAGGGGTGATACTATACCGAAATCTAGGTGTTCATATATATGCTTATAATTACTCAGGCGATTGATTTGGTATGGAAGGGATTACAAGTTTTTTATTTTCTTTTGCAAATATTTTAATGAGTAAACAATACTACATAGACGTACAGATCGACATGAAAAAAGAAGAAGAATTGTACTTACCTTGTATACTTGTCCAAATGATCCACTACCGACTTTATTTTGTTCAGAGAAATTACTTGTAATTTCGTTCAAAAATTCCAGTGACATGACTCCTCCTGCAGAAAGAAAGAACACATAGCATGCATATATCAAGAGATTAGTCATCAGCTGCGAGCTGTACGATGTTGGGAACATGCATGCACATAAATTGTTACCTTCTTTCCTTTCATTTTTAAGACGCTGGTAGGGAAATTGACGTCTCCGTATAAGACAGAAGAGAAGGGCTGTCATGCTCCCCACAACTACTACTGCGCCGGTTACAGCTCCAGCAACGATAGCTTTACTGGAGATGATTCTATTTGTAGGATGAGGTCCTGCAGGAGCAACGAGAGGCACCACGGTGAAGCTGGTGTTGCTGTACCTGACCCGGCAGCTGTAGCTCTTTCGCTCCCCTTCTTTGCGGATCTCGAACAGGTTGGATGCGTTGGCCGACAGCGTGTCGATGCATGCCTTGCACTTGTCCGGCGCAAGGTCCCACGTGCATTGCACCAGAGCGAACGGAGCCGTTGAGCTCGCGGCGAACCGCTCCGGTGACGCCGCCGCCTGCGCGCTAAGATAGGCTAAGCCTTGTTTCAGGTTGTCGCTGTACGGTTTGCTCAAGGACACTGTCTCACTGCTAGTCAGGCTGACGGCGATATCTGCAAGCATTTGGAATTGTAAGAATTTAGAACAAAGCTTCTACATGTTAATATAAGTCTGTTGTCTACATGTTATCTATAATAATTCCAAACTATAGAGCATAGTTTGCGTCTGGAGAGACAAGACCTTACTCATCACTATGTCCCAAAAATTTAATATGCTACGGTTATAGCTTTCTTCAGAGTCGATCAATCTCAAGTTTAACCAAAACATTGTAAAAGTTGCTAATATTCATGGTACCAACAACTAACACTACGGGAGAGGCGGTTGACGCCTACGGCCGACATCTACGCCGACGGCCAAATGTCGGGGCCGTCGGCGTAGACTGGCAGACTCGTTAGCCCCGTAATGGGCCGTCGGCGTCCCAAAGCCGTCGGCTTAGGCCTATTTTGGCCGAGGGCCGCCGTCGGCGTATACATGCCGTCGGCGTAGGCCCAATTTACGCCAAGGGCTGCCGTCGGCATAACCCGAGCCGTCGGCGTAACTCCTGCCAGGTGGGCCCCGTTGACGGCGGGCGGCAACCCCGTTAGCCAATAGAGGCTACGCCGACGGCCCCGACCTTTGGCCGTCGGCGTAGTACCTACTTTCATTTTTCTTTTTTCTTTTCTTTTCTTTTGTTTAATAGTTTAATCTTTTATTACTAATACATAAAATAATATTGGAAATGAGATTATAATATATATATATCATCTCATTTCAACCCTCGATATACGCCTCTTTATTCTTTTTGTGTCTTCTAGTTAATACATAAGATAATATATTAGTAAATTATAATACTAAATTAAAATATATTATGCTATTAGTACTATATTAATATGTGTATGCTCCACAGTTTTACCTCCTGAGGAGAAAGCTATAAGGGTAAACCGCCGCCCCCTCCCCGGCCCCGCCCCTCGCGCCCAGACTAGGCCGGGTTTCGGTGAAGAAAGATCGCCAGAGCGCCGTAGTACCGCATGAACTTGAATGTGATTGTAGGGTATGTGTCCAAGTGTGGGATAAGATCCGTGCATAAATGCAATGTATAGCTCCTTGGTGTGACCATCTCCACATTCATGCGATAACACTATATATGCAAAGTCATGGACATGCATGTAGGTGTGGAATACACCCGTTTGCGGGTATACCGGGGGCTACGATGTGTTACAAGGTCCTAACCTTGTTTTCCATGTAGTTATGTCCTAAAAAACCTCAACAAACAACAAAATACATTGTTGGAACATCGTGCGAAGAAAGCTATAGGGGTAGACCTCCACACCCCCCTCTGGAACAGGATGTAACACGTGAATTACCGCTGAAGCGTCGGAATCCTAGAAAAACTTGCATGTGGACCTAGGGTATGTGTAAAAGTGTGGTGGAAGGCCCATAGTGTGATTTAATGTTTGTAGATGGCATATGTAGGTCATGTGTCTGACGTTGATCACGGACATGGGCTAACACTTAGTAAAATCGTCGATCCGTATGTGGAAACTCCCGGTACATGTCTACCGGTGTGAATAATGTGGTGAAATGTGTTCAACCTTGGTTTTCCATGTACATATGTGCTAAACAAACATATATAGATAAAAAAGTCCATTGGTCCATCCTCGTACGGAGAAAGCTATAAGGGTAGATCTGCGCCCCCCCGATCTAGGGTTTTGGGGGTGAATGACCGTCGAAGGGCCGGAATCATTGGAAAACCTGCATGTGGAGCTAGGTTATGTTTATAGGTGTGATTTAATGTTTTTAGATGGCATATGTAGGTCATGTGTCTGACGTTGTTCACGGACATGGGCTAACACTTAGTAAAATCGTCGATCCGTATGTGGAAACTCCCGGTACGTGTCTACCGGTGTGAATAATGTGGTGAAATGTGTTCAACCTTGGTTTTCCATGTACATATGTGCTAAACAAACATAGATAGATAAAAAAGTCCATTGGTCCATCCTCGTACGGAGAAAGCTATAAGGGTAGATCTGCGCCCCCCCCCCGATCTAGGGTTTCGGAGGTGAATGACCGTCGGAGGGCCGGAATCATTGGAAAAACTGCATGTGGAGCTAGGTTACGTTTATATGTGTGATTTAATGTTTGTAGATGGCATATGTAGGTCATGTGTCTGACGTTGTTCACGGACATGGGCTAACACTTAGTAAAATCATCGATCCGTATGTGGAAACTCCCGGTACGGATCTACCGGTGTGAATAATGTGGTGAAATGTGTTCAACCTTGGTTTTCCATGTACATATGTGCTAACCAAACATAGATAGATAAAAAAGTCCATTGGTCCATCCTCGTACGGAGAAAGCTATAAGGGAAGATCTGCGCCCCCCCCCCCGTTCTAGGGTTTCGGAGGTGAATGACCGTCGGAGAGCCGGAATCATTAGAAAACCTGCATGTGGAGCTAAGTTATGTTTATAAGTGTGATTTAATGTTTGTAGATGGCATATGTAGGTCATGTGTCTGACGTTGTTTACGGACATGGGCTAACACTTAGTAAAATCGTCGATTCGTATGTGGAAACTCCCGGTATGTGTCTACCGGTGTGAATAATGTGGTGAAATGTGTTCAACCTTGGTTTTCCATGTACATATGTGCTAAACAAACATAGATAGATAAAAAAGTCCATTGGTCCATCCTCGTACGGAGAAAGCTATAAGGGTAGATCTAGTGCTAAGCAGATATGTCCCATCATGATTGAGAAGCTGCATGATCTAGTGCCGGAGTTGCTATGCAAGTTAGAGAAGATATTTCCGCCAGGCTTCTTTACTCCAATGCTACATCTCATTGTGCATCTCGCGAACGAGGCACTCTTGGGTGGACCGGTGCAGTTTCGTTGGCAGTTTTTTATTGAGAGAGAGTTCAAGTATATTCGGCTCAAATGTGGAAACAAAAATAAGATTGAAGCATGCATAGCTGAGGCAACTATCCTCCAGGAGATAGCAAACACCACGACAGCGTACTATGCGGATGAAGTTCCCACTATGCATAACCAGGTACCTCGGTACAATGTCGACGAGCCCAAGCGTGACCCCAAGCTCCTACTCTTCAAGTTTCCCGGTGGCAAGGCCGGTGGCGCAAAACCTCATACCTTGTCCAACCAAGATAAGGAGTGCATAATGCTCTATGTGCTTATGAACATGGGGGAAGTGGTGGAGGACCAGAAGAAAGAGAGCGGGGAGGAGGAGGAGGAGGTGCCCAGTTTCCTTAGGTAAAATGGCGACTTAATTACTTTGCAACTAGTAACTCGGTTTCGTTCTAATACGTATTTTCTCCTTCTAGCCAATTCGTGGATGAGGTGTGGCCGGGACCAACAGAACCCGATGCTGCGCAGTTGGATGCTCTTCTGAAAGGGGGTGCCCCGGGAAGAAGTTTCACGTCATGGTTCAGGGAAAAGGTAATCCGTAACCTATCCCTCTTAATTACCTGGCAACTTGGCCCTCTTATTACACGTAACTAATGCACGATTCGTACTAAACTTGTAGGGAGCTGATCCCAAAGTGATGATGTCGGATGAGTTGAGATGTGTCTCTCAGGGTTTTAACATTAAAGTCAACATGTATGAGAAGTATGATGTGAATGGGTATCGCTTTCATACAGAGGGCCACCAAAATAGTCGCCCGGGTGCAAAAACTATAAATACCGGGGTCTTCACCAAGGGACAAGATGACTTTGATTACTACGGAAGGTTGCAGAACGTAAACGAGCTGACGTTCAACAATGGGCCCGTAGAACTCAAGCTCGTTGTGTTCAGATGCCACTGGTTCGATCCACACCATGGACACAAAAATACCCCTTCCATTGGGTTAGTTGAAGTTAGGCCTTCAACCAGCTATAGCGGATCCAATGTCTTTGTTGTGTCTCACCAAGCGAAGCAAGTTTATTACTTGCCCTACCCATGCCAGAAAGAATACCTCCAGGGCTGGGAAGTCGTGTACCAGGTATCGCCACATGGTAAAATACCCATGCCCTCCGAGGACGATTACAACAACATTAACCCTCAAACATACGAGGGAATTTTCTATCAAGAGCAAGAGAACTTTGGGGACTTTGGCTTAGAAGGCCTTGAGGACCTCGAGAACGATGCACACACCCGTGGTGAGATAGTCACGGATATAAGTGACATAGAGATGCTCAACAAGGCACATGCCAATGATGAGCCTCAGAGTGATGATGATGATGAGCCTCCACCGTCCGAGGATCCCGACGCTTTATACGCACGTGATAGTGATAGTGATGATGGAGATGAGAATGAGCCTCAGAGTGATGATGATGATTATTAGTATTGATGTATGTCGATACTATATGTATGTTATTTTGGATGATGATGATGATTGTGTGCGGATGTGCTACGATGAATTGATGATGATGTTATTTTGTATCTTGTCGATGTGCACGTGCTATTTAAAATGCTCTATGTTCCATAATAATGATGAGTCTCCACCGTGCGAGGATCCCGAGGCTGAGAGTGATGACGAGTATTAGTATTTATTTTCATCTTAATTGCATTGCGTCTTTATGCTTCTTAATTGCATTGCGTATTTATGCTTAATTGTTTTATTTTTCTCAATGCAGGTGATTGGCCAATATGAGCAGTGGCAAGGCATCACCGCAGTCCTTGCTTCAGGGGATAAAGAAGACGAAGAGTGGAAGAGCAACCACCTCAAGGTACGACGCCGAGGAGGTAGGAGGAGGAGGAGGAGGGGATGCAGGACGAGGAGGAGGAAGAGGGGGACGTCCCCCGAGGTCAGACCGAGGAGGTACATTGCATCTTCATTATGCTTGGTATTTATTTTTAACCATGCTTCTTAATTGTTTACCTTTTCCGATTGCAGGAGGCCGAGGACGAGGGCGAGGTACCGTCCTTCTAAGTGACATACCCTCCGCTTCCGGCGACGTGGCTTCACAGACCGCGTTCTCGGAGTCTCCAGGCGAGGAGATTGACTCTCGAGACTTGGAAGCGGAGTCTCGAGACGAGGAGATGGTGACTGCGTCGGGGCCATCGAGTGCGTCGACGAAGAAGGCAAAGGTTCGTGGGGAAACAGAAGTCCCTAAGGAGGAGCCTTCCCCGGAGGCTCGGACCCTCATTGAACCTACTAGAACTGAGTAAGTGGCTATAATTTCATTTCGTTGATACCAACTTGGCATGTACTAATGTTTGATTCTTGTGCAGCAATTGGCTTCATCCTGCGGGGACCCGAGTCCCTGGCTGCATGCTTGGAGCTATCATTAGGAAGTTTTGGCCGGGCTTCTACACCACAGACAAAGGCGAGAGGAAGCTAGCCACGACTTGGAGACACTACAAGCTCGCAGATTGTCCCCCCTACGGGAAAGCTTCTGACGCCGTGATCAATAAGTTTTGGGTAAGGCAAAATCATGACTCTTCACACTTTTTTTGTTCATAGTTGATGACCCCGCCATGCTAACTCATGAATCCCACACTTTTTTGATGCATGATTTCAGAGATTCTATGGGGTGGCTCCGGAGCACCAGGAGACGGCGAACAAGACACTGCAGGCTCATTGTAAGAGGTTGACTAATCAGCAGTTCTATAACCAGGGTCATACCGCCAGGAGTCAATACAACATGGCGAAATCGGGCAAGCCGTCGCCGAAGCACGAGAATGTCAAGTCACGCTCGACGATGAGCGAGGAACAGTACGACGAGGTAAGTAAATTCTCGATGAGATTCTATGTTGATGCTAAGTTGCAATTGCATCATCTGTTCTTCACATGCGTATTGATTTTTCAGGTTAGGCCCGATTGGGCCTATGGCAAGGAGGAGGCATGGAGGGCGTTGACTGCGAGGTGGCGCGGGGAAGACGAGGAGTGGAACGCCTTGAGCGAGGGGAACAAGGCGAACCACGACAGCGGGGGGACACATCGGGCTGGACACCTAGGCAGTGAGCGCTACAAGGCCAAGCTGGTATACACATACATGGAACAACCTGCATTTATTTCCCCTCATGCATGTTCCTACTTGGTACTCATAAAATCTCTTTGGCGATGCAGGAGGATAAACTAGGGAGGCCTGTCAGCTCATATGAGTCATGGGACTCGATGAGGATGATGGCGCCCGATCTCTCCCAGCCTCAGCCTCAGCTTCCCGAGTACTTCGGCACTGCCGAGGAGGACGGTGCTAAGTACCTCGAGGCGATGATCGCTTTTAATCCGGAGTTGGACGACCCTAGAAGTGCGGAACCCGACCCCAGAGCGTTGGTCGTGTCTGGGGGAGGCCTTCAGCACGGCCGTCTAAAGGTCATGGATAAGATGACCCCGCGCAGTCCCAATTTGAGCCTCACGCGGATCAAGGCTACCCTCGTTCCCGACGACCCCGGACCGCCTCCTCGACGACGGCCTTCCCAGACTAGCTACGATGTAAGTTTCTCTCATTTCCATCCTTTTTGTGATAATACTACTTCCTCAGTGGCTTAGTTGATGAGATGGTTCAATTTTTGTAATTGTAGGCTGCTTTCGAGGCGGCCTACAAGGCCCACAACGACGCCTATTTGGTGGATCTTGCGCAGTGGAGACAGAGAGCACAAATACACGAGGAGTGGAAAGAGGCAAAAGAAGATGTAAGTTCCAACCTTTCTTTTTTTCAAAAGATGACAAGTCTCAATTTTCATACTTTTGTGCAATGCCTGACATGTTAACTATCTTGCAGGCTCTAGAGAGTGCTCGGCTTACGGGAGTGCTCGTCGATATACCGCCACGACCTCCTCGAGCCGGGCTTAAGACGGAGTTTGTATCGAAGGAAGAGCTCGCCCAGAACTGCTACTACACCGGCTTAACCCCGGTAATTTACTTGCCCAATCAGTTGCTACCACTTTCATGTGCCTTGGCGGTTGCTAACTATTGCTCAAACGTGTAGGGAACGGGAGCCTCCGGGACTGGACCCTTTGGTCGTGCTGCTGCCTCGCCGTCGGCGTCCCGCGCGGTCACACCGGTGCACCCTGGCCCCGGTGGTAGTGGTGCATCGCGCGAGAGCACACCGGTTCATGGTGGCGCGGGATCACCTGCTTCCGGCGCTGGTTCGACGGCGCCTCCGCACCGTCAGTCGCCTATCTTCACGCGCGGAGACCTCGGCTTCTCCGGCTCGACACCCTCTCCGGACGCGATGAGTTGATGATGATGCTACCTCGGCCGGGTTATGTACCGATACGATGTTTCTTCTCTTTGCATGTTATGTATGGATACGTATGCTATGTATGGATACAATGTTTCTTCTTCTTATGCTATGTATGGATACGATGTATAAATGCTTATGTCGATGGGCATGTGCTTATATCAATGCTTGTCTTGTGTTGATGTGCTTATATCAATTGTTGTGTCGATGTGCATGTGCTTATATGCACATGATATAATATATAATGCAATATATATCTATTATTGAATTTGATATATGCAGGGAAATAGGGAAAACAAACAAAAAAGGGGCCCTGCCACTACCTACGCCGACGGCCAGGCCGTCGGCGTAGGTAGTGGCAGGGTCCAGACGAGACCAGCGGGCGACGTGTGGCCTGACTGGAAGGGGACCTACCCTGACGGCCAGGCCGTCGGCGTAGGCCCGAAGCCCCGCCGCCCCACAGCCTGCCGCGTGGCACCCTAGGCCGACGGCCCGGCCGTCAGCGTAGAGGGCAACCAGGCCTAACGGCCGTTAAGCCCAGGGTGGGGCCCACTTGCGCTACGCCGACGGCCGCCTAATAGCCATCGGGCCAGTCTATACGCCGACGGCCGCCCCTACGCCGACGACTTTTAGGGCAAGCCCGAGAAAACCCAAACCCGACGGCTCTACGCCGACGGCGGCCGTCGGCGTAGGCCTAAGCCGACGACTTTCTGGCCTACGCCGACGGTGGCCGGCCGTCGGCGTTTGGGTGCTGTCCCGTAGTGTAACTATAAAAAGATTAATCATGAGATACATGCATTATCATAGTAAACATATTTAGAGTCATCAATATTGATAATGTTTTCTATAAATTTAGTCAGATTTTAGAAAATCTGACTTAGTCCAAGCTGCATTATATTAGGAACAACGATAATACTAACTAGCCTCATTAGGTGCTAATTTGGTTGGGACAAAGATCATTTTACAAGCAACCCCCCCCCCCCCCCCCTGCAAAGGCTTTTACACATGGTATGTCTCTAAAATTTCTTTTCCAGAGGTAGGTGGCGTGAAACAAATACCTCTAGAAAATGTCTATTTTTTAGGGAGGCCCTTTAGAGGTGGTTTCTTAGGATGTTTGCCTCTAGAAATAAGAATATATCAAGAGTTTGATGTCGACTGGATATACACACTTGTACCAAAATTTTAGAGTTTGTTGTGATCTAAAATTTTCTAATAGATAATTTTTTTCATTTGAGATATTTTTTGGGCCCCCTCCATTTTTCGACAAATATATATGCTATATCAATGGTAAAGTACTTGATGCGATCTTGAACTTTTAAGTATAGATCGTTTTCATTTGAGAGAGTGTAGGGCTCCAAATATTTCATTAAAAGTTCCTAGTTTTTTTAAAGAACATTTCATTTTTTTTTCATATAAAAGACTTTGGAGGCAAACATGATTTATGGCATCAAAGTTTTAATATGTACTCGACGAGAGCTAAAACATTTGTAGTTGACAACCCTTTTATTTGAGATCATTTAAGGATATAAATATTCTTTACAAGTATTTAGATATATTTAAAAAAAATGAATGTTAACTTGGTCAAACAATCTCAGATATAAACATGCTCTTTGCCATAGTCCTAGTTTAAAGTGCATCTAGGCCCAATAGTGTGGGTTTTGGTGGTTGAATGAAAAAATAATTAAGGACTAATGAGTTTGATGAGCTTAGGATAGATCTCATAATAAATACCTATATCAAACTCATGCCATATCTGTAATGAAGAAAAGCCAAAAAAATTGAAAAATTAAAGCAAAGTGAGACAAAATAAAATTTGATGTCAACGATGTCTTACTTGTATGAATGAGAAGAGATTGACAGTTCATTGATATTGAGCAAGATTAAAGTATGAGTCAATAATGAATAAGTGAAGAAATGACAAGCAAAATATCACATGACAAAATAGGCATGGTATGATGCATATTAGTTTGGTCTTGCATTTGAACTTGTTTGTGTTGAGGAACATTTTGAATTGGGATTTGATGGTGGATCAAAGTGACAAGCATCACCACGTTGGGCGCCCAATCAGTAATTTTTTTAAGGCTAGTTACCCTAAGTGCCACTTGTTTTTTCAGTTTCTTAACACAGCTTACAATAATCACCATGCAAGTGTTCACCGATCACTTATATGAATCAATCATGGCGTGCTGTCCCAACTCTCAAGTACATCCAACATGCCTAACCTTCCACGCGACAATTCAATGCACCCAGTATTGGCATCGACTGTCACTCAATAGATACTCTAGGTGGCACCATGACTGCTGGCGCGACATGGCGACGCTGACACGAGGAGTTCCTCATGGTGGCCACAAGTCGTCGGCCTGTAAGTCCTTCCCGCTGCTTAAATTTTTAGTTTTATTCTCTACTGACATGTAATAAGTCCTTCCTGGACTACGGCGCATGTAATCTTCAGGGAAACGTACTGGATCCGTCAGGGTCCATGCTGCATAAGGAGGATGAATGCCGGCTCTTCAAGGAAGGATGCAGAAGATGAGAGACTTTGATTATGTCAGTTTTTGCAAAATTTGGTTGGAACATAAAAACCGTATTGGTGTTTAGTGTCGTCCTGTTGGCGCTGAGCTCGCTTTTTGTGCCAAACTCTGTATTGCTTCCAGATTGTGTGTGTTTGCCTTATGGCTTTCTTTCTTTTGTATCATGACGCTCAGCGTAGAGGCTGGAACTTTGTTTCCTTATCTATATTTTTTTTTACTTTTCTTCTCTACGAAATGTCTTTGTTTCTTATCTATTATCATGACGCTCAGCGTAGAGGCTGGAACTTTGTTTCTTATCTATTCTCATCTAACTTCTGAACTAGAGTAATAGTGTGCGTTCTTGCCTAATGGTTCAGTGGATGATTCATAGGGTTAAATATGATCTAGTAGTACTTCTTATATAATTGAAAATTATGGACAGTTATATAATGGAACATAATTTAGTTATCACAAGATATAAGGGCCCCAATATGTGTTCTTCCAGGGCCACAAAATCCTAGAAACGGGCCTGCTCACGTGTTAGACCTTTATTTATTATTTAATTATCAAACCGGTTATATGACATTCGATTCGTTTTGATAGTCATATTATCTATGCATCTATATAAATATATATTTTAGTGCAAATTTCTATCATACCAGTCTTTGCGGTACCAAAGAAGCTGCTGTTGGAGTAGCGAATCATGCACTGATCGAAGATGACGGAGGCTGTTACGCTGCCAGGGCAACGTTTCGCCAGCCCAGCGGCGTTGGAGCTGGCCGCGGTGAGGCAGTCGGTGCAGTCCGGCCGTGAGAAGTCAGCAGAGCACATGGCAAGGCCATAGACGGTCGCTGCACCCTCGCCGACCGTGCCGTTGAAGAAGCCGCCGTTCTTTGAAACGGTGTCGATCGGCAGCTTGGCTAGGAGTTGGTTTAGGTTGCCGGCGTAGGCGTCTGTGGCGGTGTAGATGCCTTTGGTTGAGCAGTCAATGGCTTGCAGCTGGGGCGCACCGGCTGCGTCTGAGCTTCTGGCCGCAGCTAGCAGAAAGCAAGAGAAAATGAGATGAAAGAAAGAGCTATGTGAGGATGCCGCCATTGCCTGATCTCTACTTCAGGTATGCAGCAGAGCTTCTGGAGGGAAAGACGGACGAGAGATATATATATATATATATACAGGGTGGAGAGTTTGCTAGTAGCATATATTTTTTATCCACATTTATTATATAAATAATAATAATAATAACAAGGAAGACCAAATCATGTAATGAGTCTTAACTATTCCAAAGACAAGTGGGCCAAATCATTTTACTGTCTAAATTATTCTATCCCAAGTTGTTCGTGTGTACATATATTGTATGGATAAATAAATGAAAGTACACTCTATCCGATTTGAAATAAAGTTTTGGCTCTTCTCACACATAACAAACACTACTGTAGAAATGATTTTTCGTATGCGCCACTTTTTTCTGAGACTGCTATATCAAGAACCGTCTTTAGAGATGCTTCTAGGGACCCAATCGACGACAAATTGACCAAGTATGAAAATCGATTTAATTTCTAGTAGCTTCTGGTTATGTTAACCGCCTCTAAAAACAACCTTCGTTTCTAAAAAAGGTCGCTGGAAACACCAGCCGTTCCTACAATGGCCTCGGCCATTTCCAACCTCCTTAGAAACTGATTTCCAAGGGCTACTCATGCTTGCAATCACCTTTAGGGCTCCTTTGGAACGTAGGAATTTCACAGGAACTGTACAGGAGTTTCATAGGATTCAGATCATTTTTCACATGAAAAACATAAGAACAGGGAAAACTCTTGCGTTCCAAATGGGGCCTTATAATATAAGTAGTCCCTTCTTTCTTCTCAGGACAGAACTATAGCCATAAGAGAACAACCCTAATATTGCAAATCTAAGAGGGGAAGATGTTACTCTTGGTTTCTTTGGAGGATGTGACTCCAGAAGGTAAGTTAATGCATTCCAAACATCATTTTTGAAGCTTACTGCTAGATTACTTCCTTAACTAGATTCTTGGTTTCTCTCTCTCCATTCATGGTTGTGAGTATGGAAACAAGATTCTCCCATCATTTCGCCTCTATGTCTTTAATTTTATGTTCTACTAATTAAATTTGAATCTATATCTAGATATATGCATGGCATGGGGAGTTAGAGAGGACTAACGCTTTGTTATGGTCTTGGTTTTTTATTAGCTAAACTGACTAATGGTTTGATAAGGGAGAGGTGAGATGGAAGAAAACAGAGAACTTAGAGAGGAATTAACTTTTGGATGTGGACCTACAACTAGCTAGGTATTTGCATGGAGAGAGAGGTGAATACAAATCATTGCCACATTTCAAGCATTTGCAATTTTTTTACCTTAATTATTAATTTCTACTTTTCCACATTTTAATTATTTCTTAACCTTTTCCATTGCTATCTTAAAAGATGGACAAGGCCCATGTATGTACGGTGCAATAGGGTGGAAGCCACCTTTCCGTGTTGAAGTGGATAAATTCATTGAAGCTACCAAGAAGCATGTAATGGCCCAAAATTTAACCGAAACTTGATGTCCGTGTAATGACTTCAAGAGCATGGTCGTATGGAAGGATGTGAATACAATCCGATTTCTATTTATTACGTGAGGTTTCATGAAGGATTACACAATATGGATCCATCATGGCTAACATGAAGAAGAGTCTACAGTGGCCATTGATGATGACCTGGAAGAAGGATGATGATGACCATCCATATATATTTGGTCTTTGTGTTGAATGGGTGGACACCAAGAATATGGTGGTGTCAATGACATGCTGCGGTGATGAGCGTGGACTGGTGATGACAATGATGGATATTATTCGAATGAAATGCTCATTATTGGACCGGAGGTGTTACTTGGGAGGGCGAAAGATCTAGAAAATTAAGAAAGGGTAGAAAGTGCAGCGATGGAGAGTTTGAATGCATTCACCAAATAAGTATAGCGACAGATAGTCGACCGTTAAGGCTATAAATACCGACAGATGATTTGTCACACAGTTTTTCTGTCTGATTGTCTATTGCGAAATGTGTGCACTTGTAGCGACAGATGTCTGACAGTGTATTGGTGTTGTGGCGTCAAGTATGTGTGGGGTGGGGTGGCATCATATCTGACCTGTACGTTCTATTGTTTTACGTACTAGGGATCTGTGTTGATGCCTGGACATGTCTGGGATGATTTATACGAAGAGTGACAAAAATGTGGCATTTGCTACCTTTAATACTCCACAAGAAAACAAGATGGCTGATTTTCTTCTAGTTTGTTGTAGTATGGATGTAATTACTGAGCAACAAAGAAAAATGTACTTGTCATTATGAATGTAATAGTGCACTCATTTTAAAACAGGTCTAGTTTCTTATTGTTTATTGGTATGGTTAACTACATCAATCATTAGTTTCTTACTGTTATTGTTCACTTTTACTTTATTACTATACATATTTTTTATTTTATTACCAACCTGGAACACTGGTGGAAAAAAGGCCTTTGGTCGCGGTTCGCAACTGCCATTAGTCGCGGTTGCGCAACCGCGACCAAATAAGCGCGACTAAAGCCCCCCACCTTTAGTCGCGGTTGCTTAAGAACCGCGACTAACGGCCCGTCCACGTGGGCGCCAGGCGGCCGTCGGGGCGGAGGACCTTTAGTCGCGGTTCTTCTGGACAACCGCGACTAAAGGCCGCCACAGGTTTAGGGTTTTAGCCCCCCCCCTAAACCTGTTTTCTGTTTAATTTGTATTGTTTTATTTCTTTTGTGCTTTATTTTAATTTTGAAGGAGTTTCACATATTCTACGGTACTACATACATGCATATGAATGTACAATTTCAAACAAATTTGAAATTAGAACCAAAAAGAATTCAAGAGGAATATACAATATATATTCAATATCATCGGATGACCATATACAATTTTGAACAAGTTTCCATACATAATTTAATGCATATAAAGTTCTACGTCCTCGTAATGGTGTTCTCCTTTAGGATGGAGGACTTCCCTGCTGAACCATCCAGCTAGTTCCTCTTGAAGTGGTCGGAAGCGAGCTTCTGGACTAAGCATCATCCGGAGGTTATTCCTCTGAGCATTGGTATCACTCGGAACCCGCTCAGAGGTGTATCTCCGGATCATCTCACAGACATAGTATCCACATAGATTGGTCCCCGCTGGCTGAATATCCCCAGCATTCTTAGCCTTTGACCTTTTGAATTCTAGCTCTTTTTTGAATTCACCGACCTTTGTATCTACGAACCGTCTCCAAACCCTACGAGGCAAAGAAAATTAAATGAACAAGAGAGTTATTAGTTACTTGATATTAGGAAATGAACGAAATAGGCCGATCGATATAGAGCGCAAATGAATGAAAATAATTACTTCTGCAGCATTCTTCTCATGCCGCCCCAAATCTTTGGATCCATATTCAGAGAGTCGTGGATGAGACATTCTGAGGTGTTAACTTTAATTACTAGCAGAATCCAGTGGAACCTGCGGACACGATACATGCACAGTACGTCATGCATAACTCATCGATTAGCCGACCACATACCATGCATGGAGTAAACAAAAGAGAATGTGCTCAAGACAGAAACACTCACCCAAAATGGTAAGGAAATAGAATATCACTTTTGAGTTCCTGCTTTGTAATAAACTGCCACAGGTCTGCCTCCATGTCGGCGGGGTGATGCTCCAACACATGTCCATTAACGATGTGTGGGTCAATGAACCCAACATCATGGATGTTCCTTACTCTGCATTCCTTAATCTTCATTCTTCATGTATAATAGCGGACACAACAATATAGTTAGGACATATATATAGTGCAGGCAATATGAACGAGATGGGGTAGAAATAAATCACTTACAGAACGTAGCAACTGATGATAGATTTGTCGAGCTCGCGCAGATTGAAAAGCTGGAACAATTCACTCAGTTCAATTTGTACATAGTAATGTTTGAAGTGATGCTCATGTCTAACTTCCGCATAAATATATTCTTTGGCGTTTTTATTTTTTATGTAACCCTTGTACCATTTCAGCAGACCTTTCATTTGTGGAGGTAGATCCTTTTCCTGCGCAGGCTCGACGAGAGGCCCATTCTTGACATATGTAATTACTACCTCCTTCACTGGCGCCTCATCAAGGCCTAACAGTTCACGAAGAGTAATACCTAAGTTGGCCGCTTGTTCTCTGGCACTCGTTACAGTCAATCCCTGTGCTGCCGCAGCTTGTATGATCTCGGGGGCATCCGGACCGGCGGCTTCCACTATAAGCGGGGCAATCGATTGTTTACTTTGTTCCCCGAGCTGGGCAACTTGTTTCCCG
Source organism: Bromus sterilis (assembly GCA_950022295.1). NCBI lineage: Eukaryota > Viridiplantae > Streptophyta > Magnoliopsida > Poales > Poaceae > Bromus > Bromus sterilis. The sequence continues at coordinate 296,080,290 of OX465601.1, read as the reverse complement.
CTTTTTTTACTTTCGGCCTTCTCCCGCTCTTTGTTCTCCTTGAACATGAGTGCCTGCCTGCGAAGTTCACGTGCATAGTCGTCAGGTAGATTCTTCGCGGCTTGGGACGGTGTGCTCAAAAATGAGTTAGCCCACTTCTTTTGCTCATCAGAAAATACTGGCTTGGGCTCGGGCTCTCTTTTCTTCTTGCAGTCCGCCTTCCATTTCTCCAAATCAGCAGCCGCGGCCGCGTCGACTTCCTCGGCACTACGTTCCCAAGGCCTTGTGGGGAGAGGCTTCAGTGATGGCTCCGGTACCTTTGTGGTCTTAGGTACATAAGGGTCCGGGTTAATAATCCAGGACTGCTTCTGCTTCTTTGCCGGAGGTGGATTGGGGGACGGCGTCTGATCACCCGCCGGACGAGGACTGGGGGGCGGCGGCTGATCACCCGCCGGACGTTGTGGACTGGGGGGCGGCGTCGGCTGACGTGACGGAGGTGTAGGTGAACCGCCACCACCACCGTAGGGGGGTGGTCTTGTTGTCCTTGGCGCCTCGCCTGGAAACTTGATAAACTTCTTTTGCCATAGAATGAACTGGCGCTTGACATCTCCAAGTCTTTTCTCCCCTTCAGGTGTAGCAATGTCAATGTCCAGGTCCTCAAACCCTTTGACTATGTCCTCCACCGTGACACGAGCATAGCCAACTTGAATGGGGTTGTTGTGGTGGAGTGCTCCAGGTAAACATGGTAAAGCACTGCCGATGGCTACCTTCATGGACATGTTCCCGATAGGATAATACAGATGACATTCTTTCATCTCCTTTATATCGTCCACGGGGTAGCGAGGAGGCTCCGGTGCAGTAATTTCGACCGCCAGAGGCTCCGGTGCAGTAATTTCGATCGTCGGTGCATCTGCACCAGCCGGTGGGGCCTCCGTGGAAGCCACGCTGCTTCTCCGCTCCTGGCTTCCGAGATCCACTGGATGATCTTCATGCTGCGCCCGAGCTGCATCTCTTTCGGCTACTAGTACATTCACGGTTTTCTTCAATACATCCATTTCCGATGCCAACCGCACCACAACATCTGCTTCCCAATCCATCTTTCTCTTACGGCTTCTGTAACCGTACGGGTCATCGTTCTGGGGGAACCCTATTTTCCACGGAACGTGCCCCATGCCTCGTACACGTCCTCCGTGTTCAGGATTCCCGAGGGCTTTTGTCAGCGCGTCGTTCTCTCTGTTGAACTTGATCTTCCCCTCTTGAGCATCCCTCATTGCGTTAATAAGGGCTTGGGTGGGTTTAATTAGTTTGCCCCGGTAAACACACTCCCCTGTCTCCGGGTTCAGCGTTCCCCCATGCCCGTACCACCAGCTTTTGGCCCTTGGGTCCCATCCCTCCGTACCTGGACGGATTCCTCGCGCCCTCAGCTCGTTCTCCATCTTCTCACGCCTAGGCTCCCAAAGGCGATACCCTCCTGGCCCCATAATATGATAGTACTCCTTCTTAGCCGCATTTTTCTTATTTTTTTTCGATATTTCAATGAACTGCTCCGATTTCTTTTGCTTCACAAATTCTGGCCAATCATGTTTCAGTTTCTCATATTGTCCTTTGAAATCCGGAGTCTTGTTCTGATTGACAAAGTCATGGGCTAGATTTTGCTTGAATTTCCGGAATGCGTCGGCCATCTTATGAAGAGCGAACCGTTTGACTAGCCTCCTCCTCTCCTTGTTTGCCTCAATCTTATTACCCTCCTTATCGAATTTGTTGTATTCCGGAGGTAGAACGAAATGTTCCATAAGCTTGTTGAAGCAATCTTTTTTTGTTCTCTTATCGACAAAACTGAAACCAACACGTGCCTTCTTTGGCGCATTCCACTCCTGGACGATGATCGAGACGTTGTCTCTAACAATGGCTCCGCATTGGCTGATAAACTTGGTGGCGTTCTTGCGGGGCTCCAGCGGCTTGCCGGTTGCTTCCTCGACAACCTCGATTGTGTATGTTTCTCCTGGTTTCAACGTCTTGGTTGCGCCACGCTTTGACGACGTACTCGATTGTTTCGACGATCCGGCCGAGGGCTAAAATAAGAAAGAGAGTCGCGCGCGTTAGTACACACATATTTATTCAAATCAGTTAGTTTGTATCACCAGAGGCGCAATGTATATATATACCTCGGCGCCGGAGGTGGTTGCTACTTCCATTTGAAGATCGTCGTTTATAGACGTTTCTTCGGCATCATCTTGCTGACGGCGCCCTTCATCTTCACCGTCAAGGTTCAGATAAGAAGAGATATCATCTTCTTCTTGTCTGGTCGGCACATATAGAATATCGCCGTTTATGATGCCGAACATATGGGCTTCACCGTCCGGATCATAGTTGTCCATAATCGGGTCAGCTCTATCGTCCGCCATATGTCAGTCCTGAAAACATGTAGTAAAAACAAATTAATTGTGTATATGCATTATCACATCTCTTCGATTTGGAAGCTAGTGTAAAACCTCGTAAGATTTGACCTGTGTGAGCTTTATTAATTTATAACCGAACGCCTTTGACATCTTCGTTCTAAAAAAAGTTCGGTCTTGCTAGGTCTGAGTCGACTGAGATTTTGTTAAGTCTCAGTCGATGCTATATCCGTGAGATTTACATTAAGATCGATGCAAAACTGTTTTTTTTTTTCATTTTATTTTTTTGCATATTACGTATATGACATGATTGAGACTTGATTAAATCTTAGTCGACTGAAACCTAGCCACGTCCAAAAAAAGTTATGTCTGTTACACAAGACCGAGGAACACAGAGGAAAGGAACATGCATGCATGTATATCTCGAATATAAAGTTCTTGGCGCCGGAATGAGAAGACACTCACTCACACACGCCTCAGTCATCTCCAAAGTTCTAGCTAGCTATCTGCATGCGCAATACATCGGGCGCCTTGAATTATTATTAAATTATGATGCTCGGCCTGAAACTAAAACGGAGCACCGCCGGCAGTGGAAGCAGCTGGCCGGACGTGCCCACGGATGAAGCTCAGGCGGCCGGCGTTGTGATCGACGACTATCTTGCACTGTTTAGGCCGGAGGTTCTGGTCCGACAGGAGCGACGCGACGAGCCGCTGCAGCCGCGCAGCTCCAGGGCCAGGACGCAAGGGCGCCGCGTCCCTCACCATCCACAATGAGCCGTCGCCGCCCATGTCCCCAATTGTGTATATGCATACGCCAGGAACTACCTCGCCGACCTGCTCCCCAAGTGCGTGCCCCAGGCCATATACCTCGACTCGGACGGTGCGGCGACGGCGAGGTGCGGCGACGGCGAGGCGCGGTGACGGCGACGGCGAGGCGCGGCGAGCGAGATCGATCGGGGCGGAGAGCGGCGCGCGAAGAAGACGAAGTGTGGAGCGACCGGTTCGGGAAACTATTTATAGCCCCCCCTTTAGTCGCGGTTGGGGAGGAGAGCCGCGACTAAAGGCTCCCTTTAGTCGCGGTTGGGGAGGAGAGCCGCGACTAAAGGCTTTTCGTTCCCGCGCGCGCACAGACCTTTAGTCGCGGTTGGCTAGGACAACCGCGACTAAAGGTGTTTTTGAATTACTTTTTGTTAAAAATACAGAAAAAATCAGAAAAATAAAACTAATTCAATTCAAAATTTTAAAAATACAAATAATATATCAAAAAAATAAGAAAAATAAAACTAATTCAATTCAAAATTTTAAAAATACAAATAATATATCAAAAAATTCATAAAAATAAAACTAATTCAATTCAAAATTTTAAAAATACAAATAATATATCAAAAAATTCATAAAAATAAAACTAATTCAATTCAAAATTTCTTCCCGGCCGCCTCTGTCTTCTCGTTGGCCCCCTCTTCCCGCCTCTGTCTTTCCGCCGACCCCCTCTTCCCGCCTCGTCTTCCCGCCATTTCTTCCCTGTCTTCCCTCCTCTTTCTTCCCGCCAATTTCTTCCCGCCAATTTCTTCCCGCCTCTTTCTTCCCGCCACTTTCTTCCCGCCTCCTGTCTTCCCGCTCCCATTTTTCCCGCCATTTGTCACTACATATATGTAGCCCGGCTTGGCCAGCATTATCACATCTCTACAATCTCTCATCACTCTCTCATGGCTTCTCGAGTCAATTGAATCATTCGAAAATGGACACCAAACACATCACGGGTAATATAATTCACATGATCCATTCAACAAAGTTTGATACAATAAATTATTACACATCATTTCTTTCCTTGTGTCCCTGCTTGCTTACGGTTGTGCCGTATCCATGGAGCATCCTCATCATTTAACTTAATGCTTGGGTCGGTGTTCACTTTGAAGGGCGGAATTTCAGCAAACATATTATAATCTTCTGACATGTCTGTCTTGTCCTCCACTCCCACGATGTTTCTTTTCCCTGAAAGAACAATGTGGCGCTTTGGATCATCGCATGATGTACTGATCGTTTTCTTATCTTTCCGTTTCCTCGGTTTGCTACTCATGTCCTTGACATAGAAAACCTGAGCGACATCTTTCGCTAGGACGAATGGTTCGTCAAGGTAACCAAGATTGTTGAAATCCACCATTGTCATTCCGTATTGCTGGTCCACCTTTACCCCACCTCCTGTTAGCTTGAACCATTTGCACCGGAACAAAGGGACCTTAAAGGAGGGTCCATAGTCAAGTTCCCATATCTCCTCTATGTAACCATAATATGTGGCCTTTTGCCGATTCTCGGTTGCTGCATCAAAGCGGACACCACTGTTTTGGTTGGTGCTCTTTTTATCTTGGGCGATCGTGTAAAATGTATTCCCATTTATCTCGTACCCTTGGAAAGTCGTTATAGTCGAAGATGGTGTCTTGGCCAACATGTACAGCTGATCTACAACATGATCGTCATTCATTAAATGTTTTCTCAACCAACTGCCGAAAGTCTCCATGTGGGCCTTCCTAATCCAGGATTCAGGCTTCCCCGTGTTGTCCGAGCGTAAAATATTCTTGTGTTTCTCAAAGTACGGAGCCACCAAGCTGGAATTGGTCAGAACTGTGTGGTGTGCTTCAGTCAGAGAATGGCCGTCCATACATATCGTTGATTTCCTTCCGATCGTGCCTTTTCCACTTAGTCTCCCCTCGTGCCGCGATCGAGGAAGACCAATCGGCTTAAGGTCAGGAACAAAGTCAACACAAAACTCAATTACCTCCTCATTTCCATAGCCCTTGGCGATGCTTCCTTCTGGCCTAGCACGGTTACGAACATATTTCTTTAATACTCCCATGAACCTCTCGAAGGGGAACATATTGTGTAGAAATACAGGACCGAGAATGGAAATCTCTTCGACTAGGTGAACCAGGAGGTGCGTCATAATATTGAAGAAGGATGGCGGGAACACCAACTCGAAACTGACAAGACATTGGACCACATCGTTCTGTAACCGTGGTAGAACTTCTGGATTGATTACCTTATGAGAGATTGCATTGAGGAATGCACATAGCTTCACAATGGCTACTCGAACATTTTCCGGCAGGAGCCCCCTCAAAGCAATCGGAAGCAATTGCGTCATAATCACGTGGCAGTCGTGAGACTTCAGGTTTTGGAACTTTTTCTCCGCCATGTTTATTATTCCCTTTATATTGGACGAGAATCCAGACGGGACCTTCATACTGCTCAGGCATTCAAAAAAGATGACCTTCTCTTCTTTGGTCAGAGCGTAGCTGGCACGACCTTGAAACCATTCCGGATGCCGGTCATCAGGGTCTTTCAAACGTTGCTGGTCCTGCCGTGCTTCCTTTGTATCATTTGTCTTCCCATACACGCCCAAGAAGCTCAGGAGGTTCACGCAAATATTCTTCGTAACGTGCATCACGTCGATTGCAGAGCGGACATCTAGGACTTTCCAATATGCTAGCTCCCAGAATATAGATTTCTTCTTCCACATGGCTGCGTGCCCGTCAGCTCCCTTCGGAACTGATTGTCCGCCAGGACCCTTTCCAAAGATGACTTTCAAATCCTTGACCATATCAAATACCTCAGCACCAGTGCGTTCCGCAGGCTTCGGCCGGTGATCTTCCTTGCCGTTGTAATGCTTGCCTTTCTTTCTTACTGGATGAATTTTCGGAAGAAATCGACGATGCCCAAGGTACACGTTCTTCTTACAATTTGGCAAATGTACACTTTCAGTCTCATGTAAGCAGTGCGTGCATGCATTGTATCCCTTATTTGACAGTCCCGAAAGGTTACTAAGAGCAGGCCAATCGTTGATGGTTACGAAAAGCAACGCTCGTAGGTCAAATTCCTCTTGTTTGTGCTCATCCCACACACGGACACCACCCCACAGCTGTAAAAGTTCATCAACTAATGGCCTTAGGTACACATCGATGTCGTTGCCGGGTTGCTTCGGACCTTGGATGAGCACTGGCATCATAATGAACTTCCGCTTCATGCACAACCAAGGAGGAAGGTTGTAGATGCATAGAGTCACGGGCCAGGTGCTATGGCTGGAGCTCTGCTCGCCAAAAGGATTCATGCCATCCGTACTTAGAGCAAATCTTATGTTCCTTGCGTCAGCTGCAAAATCTTTGAACCATCTGTCGATCTTTCTCCATTGCGTTCCATCTGCGGTGTGTCTCAACTCCCCGTCCGACTTACGGTCCTCTTTGTGCCATCGCAACAACTTGGCATGCTCTTTGTTCCTGAACAGACGTTTCGACCGTGGTATTATAGGAGCATACCACATCACCTTGGCGGGAACCCTCTTCCTGGGTTTCTGGCCCTCAACATCGTCACCAGGGTCATCGCCTCTGATCTTATAACGCAATGCAGTGCATACCGGGCATTCATTCAAATTCTCGTATTCACCGCGGTAGAGGATGCAGTCGTTGATGCATGCATGTATCTTCAGAACCTCTAAACCTAGAGGGCAGACAACCTTCTTTGCTTCGTACGTACTGGCGGGCAACTCGTTATCCTTTGGAAACATATTCTTCAACATTTTCAGCAAGTTTTCAAATGCCGAGTCAGCTACACCTGCCTCTGCCTTCCATTTCAGCAAATCCAGTGTGCAGCCCAGCTTTTTCAGACCATCATCGCATCCGGGGTACATCGCCTTTCTGTGATCCTCTAACATGCGATCCAAATTCTCCCTCTCCTTTTCAGTTTCGCAGCGTCTCCGTGCATCAGCAATGGTCCGACCAAGATCATCAACGGGATCATCACGTGCCTCTTCTTCACCTTCCCCTTCACCTTCAGCATCCTCCATGAAAGTATCACCGAAATGAGCAAGATAGCTTTCATCGATGAAATCATCCCCTTCTTCATCTTCTTCCATTATAACCCCTCTTTCTCCATGCTTGGTCCAACAATTATAGCTTGGCATGAAACCGTGCCGAAGCAGATGCATGTGAACATATCTTGAGGAAGAGTAACCGTTCTGATTCTTACAGTTAACACATGGACAGATAACAAAACCCCCCCGCTTGTTCGCATTAGCCACTACGAGGAAATCTTTCAAACCCGTAGTGAACTCGCCGGAGAGTCGGTTACCGTACATCCATTGCCGATTCATCTGCATTATTATAATATAAAATATATAATTAACCATCATGCATTTGTTAAACTAACTAGCTACAAACAATATAAATTAAACAATGAACTACACACATGCATATTTTATCAATGACACATCAAAGGTTCAAGTTGCTAACCGCGATCGAGGAGTGTGGCTCCAACACTTCATGTCATGTTTGTTTCATGCTCTTGGGGCATTTCATCAAACACCTTATGTGCATAAGAGGAACCAAAAGCAAACCTACACCCACTTGTGAAGAGAATGGCTCCAAATGGCTAAGTTTGGCTGCTGGATGGGTATATATAGGGGAGGGGCTTTAGTTGCGGTTGGCCTGGCAAACCGTGACTAAAGGTGCCCGAAGGCCTTTAGTCGCGGTTGTCCTGGCGAACCGCGACTAAAGCCCCTCACGTGCACCAGCTGGCCACCGAGCGCCCTGGGCCCAGGCCTTTGGTCGCGGTTCACCTCCAGAACCGCGACTAAGGGTCCCATTAGTCGCGGTTCCTACAGCTTCGCGACTTATGGGGCTGGACGGAAGCCTGTTTTTCCACCAGTGGAACATGCAACCATAAGTGTCAAATATTTAAAATAATTAATCATTAGTCATATGAATAATCTTCACATACTTCTATCCAGTATTCATCCATATTTTTTGAAAACGGATGTGAAATTATATAGAGAAAATAATGAAAATAACTTTGGATTATCTATATTGAAAATGGTTACGAACAACTATGTTCATATTACGTGTTTTAACAGATACAAATTCGAATAACTCAAACGTCAACACATCCAAGTACATCCCTAATGTACCTTTGCTACAGTACAGTCATGTTTCAACTCGTTGGAACTACTAGTGTCAGTGCTGAAGAAACACCCGACGATAAGTTCCTTATGGTTGAAGCTCCCACGCAGTACCCGTGCTATAGTATATATCCATGGGATTTTGCATTGGCTTCTAATTGGTTGGAAGGATAGTTAAAATTGCTTAACTTTCCTTGAATCATCCATGTTCAAATAAAAAATAAACTCTACCATCGCTCTACCTCCTACTCAGGTAGCATTAGTTCATAATAATGAAGCCACTAATTAATAAAACATCAAGGTCCTCTTTGGATTGCATGAATTTTCCTGTTTCTATGTTTTTTAAATAAACAAATTACTTTAAAACTCCATGATTCCTATATATGAAATTTCTACGTTCCAAATTGAACCAAAAAATTATAATTTAAACCATCAAATCAAAATGAAATAATTATTTGCTATTAATATTCAACCTAAATCACGAAAAATAATTATTAGACACTTTCTAACGTCCATGCATATTACATACGTACATATATATATATATATATATATATATATATATATATATATATATATTTGGTACTGTCAATAATAGTGTATGCCGAGGACAGGTAGTAAATCCATCTTTAATTCACTTCTTCTCCGTATTAATTATGGTACTAGTCAATTCATGGTCGGAATTTTCACCTTCTACCGACCAGACGTTGCATTCACAATCCCTATTGTGTAGCACGTAGTGGTTGTGTTGTTGAACTGAGTTGTTGAAACATTACTGTTGTCAACATAAACTACCTTATCAATCGGCAACCCCAGTACCACCTTGTAGTTGAAATTCATATTCAATTCCACATGGAACATTTTATTTGTATCATAGTTGAGAGATGTATTTCAATTGTGTGAAGCTTGAACAAGCCCGTATTATAATTTGACAGAAGGCCTGACATTGACGGGTTGTTCATGTACCCTAGTAAACAGACAAGTTGTGAATAACGGTGTTAAACTGACTGAAATTCAACTTTGAGCTAAGAGAGTGTTATCTAGATCGAGCTCTCGTAGAAATCCACCAATCACTCTAGTTAGTTGGATTATATTATTATGTGCCTTGTCAGCCACTTGCGGTGTATAATGGATGCAGACTGTGCAACTTTGAGTCGCACACGCAAACCGAAGAGTTTATGTGTGTTGAATTTCAACAACTCCCTTAGCTTATAGTTAAATTTTAGTCAATTTAACACCATTCAACTTCGCACCTTGTAATAAAAAACTTTGAACTGGAAAGTTTTAAGCCTCTTTGGGTACTACAACTTTGTCCTAGAACGCTTTTTCATCCGTAGTCATTTGAAAAATTAAAAAATATGAGTTTGAATTTTTTTTAATCTTGAAACATAATTGTAGCGAGACAAAGAGACAGGAAAACGCTACACACCCTTTGATGGAGAGTGACTTTATATATAGGGATTGCCTATTTGTCACCCTGGATGAGGAATAGTGATTCTTCACCCCACTATGTTTTGACATCAATGCACCGTAATTTTATATTTCATAAAAAATATATATTATTTCATACGTAAAAAGAAAGCGTAGAAAACTATAATTGCGGTCAAAAATATTTTATGTTACGTAAAATTACAAACGTAAAAATGATGGTGTAAATGTAATTTTTTGATCTTATAACCTATTTTTTGTTTTTGATGTCAAAATTTACATAGTGAATCCATATTAATGTAACTATTATATTACAAATGTAATTTTCCTATGAAAGTTCATAAAATTACGTCAGGTGAAGAATAAATTATTCTGTACCCTAGGTGATGAATAGTTTCACTATATATGGTACTGTTAATACTAGTGTATGCCGAGGACAGGTAGTAAATCCATCTTTAATTCACTTCTACTCCTTAATAATTATGGTACTAGTCAATTCATGGTCGGAGTTTTCACCTTCTGCCGACCAGGCGTTGCATTCCCAATCCCTATTCTTTAGCGCATGGTGGTTGTGTTGTTGAACTGAGTTGTTGAAACATTACTGTCGTCAACATAAACTACCTTATAAATCGCAACCCCAGTACGTCCTTGTAGTTGAAATTCATATTCAATTCCAACATGGCACATTTTATCTGTATCATAGTTGAGAGATGTATTTCAATTGTGTGAAGCTTGAACTAGCCCGTATTATAATTTGACAGAAGGCCTGACATTGACGGGTTGTTGATGTACCCTAATAAACATACAAGTTGAGAATAACGGTGTTAAATTGACTGAAATTCAACTATGAGCTAAGAGAGTGTTATCTAGATCGAGCACTCGTAGAAATCCACCAATCACTCTAGTTAGTTGGATTATATTATTATGTGCCTTGTCAGCCACTTGCGATGTATAATGGATGCAGACTTTGCAGCTTTGAGTCGCACACAAAAACTGAAGAGTTTATGCGTGTTGAATTTCAACAACTCCCGTAGCTTATAGTTGAATTTTAGTCAATTTAACACCATTCAACTTCACACCTTGTAATAAAAGAACTTTATACTGGAAAGTTTTAAGCCTCGTTGGGTACTACAACTTCGTCCTAGATCGCTTCTTGATCCGCAATCATTTGAACAATTAAAAAGTATGAGTTTGAAAACCATTAATCTTAAAACATAATTGTAGGGAGACAAAGAGACAGGAAAACGCCACACACCCTTTAATGGAGAGTGACTTTATATATAGGGATTGACAATTTGTCACCCTGCATGAGTAATAGTTATTCTTCACCCCACCCTATTTTGACATCAATGCACCATAATTTTATATTTCGTAAATTTTTCTTATTTCATACATAAAAAGAAAGCATAAAAAAGTATAATTTCCGTAAAAAATATTTTATGTTACGTAAAATTACAAACGTAAAATGATGGTGTAAATGTAATTTTTTCATCATATGACCTATATTTTCGTTTTTGATGTCAAAATTTACGTAGTGAATCCATATTAATGTAACTATTGTATCACAAATGTACTTTTTCTATGAAAGGTTCATAAAATTACATCGGGTGAAGAATAAATTATTCTGTACCATGTGTGATGAATAGTTTCACTATATATATATAGATAAATGTAAAAGTTTATTAATGATGTCTACTAAAATTTCATCTACTAAGAGCTTTAATTTGACGGGTTGCTAGATCCGAACTCTCGCAGAAATCCATCAATCACTCTAGCTCGTTTGGATTATTATGTGCCTGGCAGCTATGATCCTCGGCTCCTCGCACACCAACTGATGAATAATGTATCTGTCGCAACTCGCAAGACTTGGTCTCAACAGCAAATATTATTTCGATAGATTCGTCCATACAAACTGATGAATAATGCATCTATCGCAACTCATAAGACTTGGTGTCAACAAAAAATATTTCGATAGGTTCGAACATACCAGCTGATGAATAATGCATCTTTCGCAACTCGCAAGACTTGGTGTTAATAGAAAATATTCTCTCGATAGATTCGTCCATACCAACTGAGGAATAATACATATGTCGCAACTCGCAAGACTTGGTGTCAACGGCAAATATTATTTGGATAGGTTCGTCCATGTCATTTCAACAAGAAAGAATCAGTCTACAGGCTGCGTATATTAGTGGAAAACTCACCACACGTCAGTGCTAAGAAAATAGAATTAATATCTTCCTAGCTAATTAATAAAACAGTCTTTGTCTCTGTTACCGTAAGCTCAACTACTATGACCATCAAAACTGATTTCGAGAGACTTGTCAAAACTGAGATCTGCAATAGTGGTTGTAGTACTAACCATCACTATGCAATGGCCTCTAGAAACTGGTTTGCCGAGTGCAGGAAATAAAACATTCAACAAACAACAACAAAACACTCGGCAAATAATAGACACTCGGCAAAAATGAGCCACGTGTGACAGCCGTCAACCAATGTGTCGTCCGTGAGCGCTTTGCCGAGTATTTTACTTTGGCACTCGGGAAAAAAATAATTTTTTTTCTCTTATGACCTTGAACCTTTTTCTACAGGACACATACAACATGTGGTACTCCATGATAAGATTTGGGACATTTCCGTATCTGTTTGCTATATTTGATTTATTAATTTCATTTCAAGGATTATTTTGGTATAAGTCAAATTAGAACCGCAATTGATCCAAATAACAGAATAAAATGAGTAGAAAATTAATATTTGTTTTGTTGAGTACGGTGTGAGGCCGTACGCTGAAAATTAAAAGAAATTTCGAACATCTTGTTCAGGAAACACGACCACAAACATGTGGCCGAATGGTTTGTTAAGTTTAGAAAGTGAATCTGATATGTAACTACATACAAAATGGAATAGTATTTCTAGAAAAATCAAATATATTTTGTTGAGTGAATTTGACATGGTATTTTGAAAGTACATCGGAACAAATTTGGCGAGTGTGTGATAGAGATGCCGAGGAAGTGGTGGGCCATTCGAAACTCGGAGTTAAGTCGCGCCATGACGCGTTGTAGGAGTTTCTGTCGAGGAGGCCGTAAGGTTGGTGTCGTCAATGTACAGGAGGAGGTAGGTGGTAGCATCCCCCTTTTGAGCACAAAGAGAGACGTGTTGGAGGCGAGCTACCGGAGATAGGCGTCGTTAAACCCTGGAATAAATTCAGATTAAAACAAATAGTCCAATTGGACTTTGGATTATCTAAAACATTACCGCTTCTAGCTAACACAAATAGTCAAACCCTAGAATAAATTTTAGAAGCAACCCTGTCAAGTCAGAGACATGAACCCGGATGGGCAGGTTCTAACATAAGGAACGTAACCAGCTGAGCTACGCTCAATTCTCGTTGAACTCTTCATTTTAATAGTGGAAACATTACTACTGTATAATGGATGCAGGCTATGCAGCTTTGAGTCGCACACGCAAACTGAAGAGTTTATGCGTGTTGAATTTCGACAACTCCCTTAGCTTATAGTTGAATTTTAGTCAATTTAACACCATTCAACTTCACACCTTGTAATAAAAGAACTTTGAACTGCAAAATTTTAAGCCTCGTTGGGTACTACAACTTCGTCCTAGATCGCTTCTTCATCCGCAGTCAGTTGAACAATTAAAAAGTATGAGTTTGAAAACCATTAATCATAAAACATAATTGTAGGGAGACAAAGAGACAGGAAAACGCCACACACCCTTTAATGGAGAGTGACTTTATATATAGGGATTGACAATTTGTCACCCTGCATGAGTAATAGTTATTCTACACCCCACTCTATTTTGACATCAATGCACCATAATTTCATATTTTGTAACTTTTTCTTATTTTATACATAAAAAGAAAGCATAAAAAAGTATAATTTCCGTAAAAAATATTTTATGTTACGTAAAATTACAAAATTAAAATGATGGTGTAAATGTAATTTTTTCATCATATGACCTATATTTTCGTTTTGATGTCAAAATTTACGTAGTGAATCCATATTAATGTAACTATTGTATCACAAATGTACTTTTTCTATGAAAGTTTCATAAAATTACATCGGGTGAAGAATAAATTATTCTGTACCATGTGTGATGAATAGTTTCACTATATATATAGATAAATGTAAAAGTTTATTAATGGTGTCTACTAAAATTTCAACTACTAAGAGCTTTAATTTAACGTGTTGCTAGATCCGAACTCTCGCAGAAATCCATCAATCACTCTAGCTCGTTTGGATTATTATGTGCCTGGCAGCTATGGTCCTCGGCTCCTCGCACACCAACTGATGAATAATGTATCTGTCGCAACTCGCAAGACTTGGTCTCAACAGCAAATATTATTTCGATAGATTCGTCCATACAAACTGATGAATAATGCATCTGTCGCAACTCATAAGACTTGGTGTCAACAAAAAATATTTCGATAGGTTCGTCCATACCAGCTGATGAATAATGCATCTTTCGCAACTCGCAAGACTTGGTGTTAATAGAAAATATTCTCTCGATAGATTCGTCCATACCAACTGAGGAATAATACATATGTCGCAACTCGCAAGACTTGGTGTCAACGGCAAATATTATTTGGATAGGTTCGTCCATGTCATTTCAACAAGAAAGAAGCAGTCTACATGCTGCGTATATTAGTGGAAAACTCACCACACGTCAGTGCTAAGAAAATAGAATTAATATCTTCCTAGCTAATTAATAAAATAGTCTTTGTCTCTGTTACCGTAAGCTCAACTACTATGACCATCAAAACTGATTTCCAGAGACTTGTCAAAACTGAGATCTGCAGTAGTGGTTGTAGTATTAACCATCACTATGCAATGGCCTCTAGAAACTGGTTTGCCGAGTGCAGGAAATAAAACATTCAACAAACAACAACAAAACACTCGGCAAATAATAGACACTCGGCAAAAATGTGCCACGTGTGACGGCCGTCAACCAATGTGTCGTCCGTGAGCGCTTTGCCGAGTATTTTACTTTGGCACTCGGGAAAAAAATAATTTTTTTTCTCTTATGACCTTGAACCTTTTTCTACAGGACACATACAACATGTGGTACTCCATGTTAAGATTTGGGACATTTCCGTATCTGTTTGCTATATTTGATTTATTAATTTCATTTCAAGGATTATTTTGGTATAAGTCAAATTAGAACCGCAATTGATCCAAATAACAGAATAAAATGAGTAGAAAAATAATATTTGTTTTGTTGAGTACGGTGTGAGGCCGTACGCTGAAAATGAAAAGAAATTTCGAACATCTTGTTCAGGAAACACGACCACAAACGTGTGGCCGAATGGTTTGTTAAGTTTAGAAAGTGAATCTGATATGTAACTACATACAAAATGGAATAATATTTGTAGAAAAATCAAATATATTTTGTTGAGTGAATTTGACATGGTATTTTGAAAGTACATCGGAACAAATTTGGCGAGTTTGTGATAGAGATGCCGAGGAAGTGGTGGGCCATTCGAAACTCGGAGTGAAGTCGCGCCATGACGCGTTGTAGGAGTTTCTGTCGAGGAGGCCGTAAGGTTGGTGTCGTCAATGTACAGGAGGAGGTAGGTGGCAGCATCCCCCTTTTGAACACAAAGAGAGACGTGTTGGAGGCGAGCTACCGGAGATAGGCGTCGTTAAACCCTGGAATAAATTCAGATTAAAACAAATAGTCCAATTGGACTTTGGATTATCTAAAACATTACCGCTTCTAGCTAACACAAATAGTCAAACCCTGGAATAAATTTTAGAAGCAACCCTGTCAAGTCAGAGACATGAACCCGGATGGGCAGGTTCTAACATAAGGAACGTAACCAGCTGAGCTACGCTCAATTCTCGTTGAACTCTTCATTTTAATAGGTTAAACATTACTACTGTATAATGGATGCAGGCTATGCAGCTTTGAGTCGCACACGCAAACTGAAGAGTTTATGCGTGTTGAATTTCGACAACTCCCTTAGCTTATAGTTGAATTTTAGTCAATTTAACACCATTCAACTTCACACCTTGTAATAAAAGAACTTTGAACTGGAAAGTTTTAAGCCTCGTTGGGTACTACAACTTCGTCCTAGATCGCTTCTTCATCCGCAGTCATTTGAACAATTAAAAAAAGATGAGTTTGAAAACCATTAATCTTAAAACATAATTGTAGGGAGACAAAGAGACAGGAAAACGCCACACACCCTTTAATGGACAGTGACTTTATATATAGGGATTGACAATTTGTCACCCTGGATGAGGAATAGCTATTCTTTAGCCCACTCTATTTTGACATCAATGCACCATAATTTTATATTTCGTAAATTTTTCTTATTTCATACATAGAAAGAAAGCATAAAAAAGTATAATTTCCGTAAAAAATATTATATGGTATGTAAAATTACAAACGTAAAATGATGGTGTAAATGTAATTTTTTGATCATATGACCTATATTTTCGTTTTTGATGTCAAAATTTACGTAGTGAATCCATATTAATGTAACTATTGTATCACAATTGTACTTTTTCTATGAAAGGTTCATAAAATTACATCAGGTGTAGAATAAATTATTCTGTACAATGTGTGATGAATAGTTTCACTATATATATAGATAAATGTAACAGTTTATTTAATGGTGTCTACTAAAATTTCAACTACTAAGAGCTTTAATTTGAAGGGTTGCTAGATCCGAACTCTCGCAGAAATTCATCAATCACTCCAGCTGGTTTGGATTATTATGTGCATGGCAGCTATGATCCTCGGCTCCTCGCACACCAACTGATGAATAATGTATCTGTCGCAACTCGCAAGACTTGGTCTCAACAGCAAATATTATTTCGATGGATTCGTCCATACAAATTAATGAATAATGCATCTGTCGCAACTCATAAGACTTGGTGTCAACAATTTTTTTTTCAATAGGTTCGTCCATACCAGCTGATGAATAATGCATCTTTCGCAACTCGCAAGACTTGGTGTTAATAGAAAATATTCTCTCGATAGATTCGTCCATACCAACTGAGGAATAATACATATGTCGCAACTCGCAAGACTTGGTGTCAACGGCAAATATTATTTGGATAGGTTCGTCCATGTCACTTCAACAAGAAAGAAGCAGTCTACAGGCTGCGTATATTAGTGGAAAACTCACCACACGTCAGTGCTAAGAAAATAGAATTAATATCTTCCTAGCTAATTAATAAAACAGTCTTTGTCTCCGTTACCGTAAGCTCATCTACTATGACCATCAAAACTGATTTCCAGAGACTTTTCAAAACTGAGATCTGCAGTAGTGGTTGTAGTACTAACCATCACTATGCAATGGCCTCTAGAAACTGGTTTGCGGAGTGCAGGAAATAAAACATTCAACAAACAACAACAAAGCACTCGGCAAAGATGTGCCACGTGTGACGGCCGTCAACCAGTGTGTCGTCCGTGAGCGCTTTGCCGAGTATTTTATTTTGGCACTCGGGAAACAAATAATTTTTTTTCTCTTAGGACCTTGAACCTTTTTCTACAGGACACATACAACATATGGTACTCCATGTTAAGATTTGGGACATTTCCATATCTGTTTGCTATATTTGATTTATTAATTTCATTTCAAGGATTATTTTGGAATAAGTCAAATTAGAACCGCAATTGATCCAAATAACTGAATAAAATGAGTAGAAAAATAATATTTGTTTTGTTGAGTACGGTGTGAGGCCGTACGCAGAAAATTAAAAGAAATTACTAACATCTTGTTCAGGAAACACGACCACAAACGTGTGGACGAATGGTTTATTAAGTTTCGAAAGTGAATCTGATATGTAACTACATACAAAATGGAATAATATTTCTAGAAAAATCAAATATATTTTGTTGAGTGAATTTGACATGGTATTTTGAAAGTACATCGGAACAAATTTGGTGAGTGTGTGATAGAGATGCCGAGGAAGTGGTGGGCCATTCGAAACTCGGAGTGAAGTCGCGCCATGACGCGTTGTAGGAGTTTCTGTCGAGGAGGCCGTAAGGTTGGTGTCGTCAATGTACAGGAGGAGGTAGGTGGTAGCATCCCCCTTTTGAGCACAAAGAGAGACGTGTTGGAGGCGAGCTACCGGAGATAGGCGTCGTTAAACCCTGGAATAAATTCAGATTAAAACAAATAGTCCAATTGGACTTTGGATTATCTAAAACATTACCGCTTCTAGCTAACACAAATAGTCAAACCCTCGAATAAATTTTAGAAGCAACCCTGTCAAGTCAGAGACATGAACCCCGATGGGCAGGTTCTAACACAGGTAACGTAACCAGCTGAGCTACGCTCAGTTCTCGTTGAACTCTTCATTTTAATAGTTGAAACATTACTACTGTATAATGGATGCAGGCTATGCAGCTTTTAGTCGCACACGCAAACTGAAGAGTTTATGCGTGTTGAATTTCGACAACTCCCTTAGCTTATAGTTGAATTTTAGTCAATTTAACACCATTCAACTTCACACCTTGTAATAAAAGAACTTTGAACTGGAAACTTTTAAGCCTGGTTGGGTACTACAACTTCGTCCTAGATCGCTTCTTCATTCGCAGTCATTTGAACAATTAAAAAAAGGTGAGTTTGAAAACCATTAATCTTAAAACATAATTTTAGGGAGACAAAGAGACAGGAAAACGTCACACACCCTTTAATAGAGAGTGATTTTATATATAGGGATTGACAATTTGTCATCCTTGATGAGGAATAGCTATTATTCACCCCACTCTATTTTGACATCAATGCACCATAATTTTATATTTCGTAAATTTTTCTTATTTCATACATAAAAAGAAAAAGCATAAAAAAGTATAATTTCCGTAAAAAATATTTAATGTTATGTAAAAATTACAAACGTAAAATGATGGTGTAAATTACAAACGTGGGAATTCAAGGTCTCATGAACGAGTTTTCTTTTTGAGTGAATTTGACAAGGTATTTGCAAAGTACTACATCGGAACAAATTTGGTGAGTGCATGACAGAGATGCCGAGGAACTGGTGGGTCATGGAGAAGTCGGAGTGAAGGCGACCATGACGCGTTGTAGGACTAGTGTCGAGGAGGACGTAAGGATGCTGCCGTCGATGTACAGGAAGAGGTAGGTGGTAACATTCCCCTTTTGAGCACAAAGAGAGACGTGTCGGAGGCGAGCTACCAGAGATAGGCGTTGTTAAACCCTAAAATAAAACCAGATTAATACAAATAATCAAATTTGACTTTGGATTATCTAAAACATTGCCGCCTCTAGCTAGCACAAATAGTCAAACCCTGGAATAAATTTTAGAAGCACCCGTGTCAAGTCAGAGACATGAACCCGGATGGGCAGGTTCTAACACAAGGAACGTAACCAGCTGAGCTACGGTCAGTTCTGGTTGAACTCATCATTTTAATTGCTGAAACATCACTACTGTCAACATGATCGCCCTACCTGCTTGCAGATTTGAACTAACAGAGTTTTTTTTACAGCAAAATTGACTGGTTCTCTACCCAAAGTATACGTACAAGTGGTGTTTAGTCGTCCCTAAATAGACATACAAGTTGTATTTAATGGTGTTTACTAAAATTTAAACTACTAAGATCTTTAATTTGAAGGGTTGCTAGATCTGAACTCTCGTAGAAATACATCAATCACTCCAGCTCATTTGGATTATTATGTGCCTGGCAGCTATGATCCTCGGCTCCTCGCACACCAACTGATGAATAATGTATCTGTCCCAACTCACAAGACTTGGTCTCAACATCAAATATTATTTCGATAGGATCGTCCATACAAACTGATGAATAATGCATCTGTCGCAACTCACAAGACTTGGTGTAAACAACAAATATTTTGATAGATTCGTCCATACCAGCTGATGAATAATGCATCTTTCACAACTCGCATGACTTGGTGTCAACAACAAATATTATTTCGATAGGTTCATCCATGCCAACTGATGAAAAATGCATTTGTCGCAACTCACAAGACTTGGTGTCAACAGCAAATATTATTTCGATAGGTTCGTCCATGTCTTTTCAACAAGAAAGAAACAATCTACAGAATGCCTATATTAGTGGAAAACTCACCACATGTCAGTGCTAAGAAAATAAAATTAATCTCTTCATAGCTAATTTATAAAACAGTCTATGTCTCTGCTACCGTAAGCTCAACTACTATGACCGTCAAAACTGATTTTCAGAGACTTGTCAAAACTGAGATTTGTATTAGTGGATGTAGTAACAACTGTCACTGTGCAATGGCCTCTAGAAAATGATTTGCCGAGTGCAGGAAATAAAACACTCGACAACCAACAACAAGACACTCAAAAAATAATAGACACTCGGCAAATGTCTTCTACGTGTGATGGCCGTCAACCAGGGTGCCGTCCATTAGGGCTTCTTTGAATCAATGGATTGATTCACATCTCCTGAGTTATCTCACCACCTATATATATATTGTCGTAGAACGATTGTTCTACGGTCTTGGTTTCAAAAAAGAAAACTCTACCATCGCTCTACCTACTCAAGTAGCATTAGTTCATAATAATGAAGCCATTAATTAATAAAACATTGGTATTTTCCTGTTTTTATGTTGTTTTAAATAAACAAATTACTACAAATCAAAATGGATTCCTATATATGAATTTTCTACGTTCCAAATCGAACCAAATTTTTTATTATTTAAACCAACAAATCAAAATGAAATAATTATTTGCTATTAATATTCAACCGAAATCACAATAAATAATTATTAGAATCCCATCTAACTTCCATGCATATTACATACGTACACATATATAAATTTGGTACGGTCAATACTGGTGTATATCGAGGACATGCAGTAAATTCAACTTTAATTCACTTCTACTCCGTATTAATTATGGTACTAGTCAATTCATGGTCGGAATTTTCACCTTCTACCGACCAGGCGTTGCATTGCCCAATCCCTATTGTGTAGCACGTAGTGGTTGTGTTGTTGAACTGAGTTGTTGAAACATTACTGTTGTCAACATAAACTACCTTATCAATCGGCAACCCCAGTACCACCTTGTAGTTGAAATTCATATTCAATTCCACATGGAACATTTTATTTGTATCATAGTTGAGAGATATATTTCAATTGTGTGAAGCTTGAACAAGCCCGTATTATAATTTGACAGAAGGCCTGACATTGACGGGTTGTTCATGTACCCTAGTAAACAAACAAGTTGTGAATAACGGTGTTAAAATGACTGAAATTCAACTTTGAGCTAAGAGAGTGTTATCTAGATCGAGCTCTCGTAGAAATCCACCAATCACTCTAGTTAGTTGGATTATATTATTATGTGCCTTGTCAGCCACTTGCGGTGTATAATGGATGCAGACTGTGCAACTTTGAGTCGCACACGCAAACCGAAGAGTTTATGTGTGTTGAATTTCAACAACTCCCTTAGCTTATAGTTAAATTTTAGTCAATTTAACACCAGTCAACTTCGCACCTTGTAATAAAAAACTTTGAACTGGAAAGTTTTAAGCCTCTTTGGGTACTACAACTTTGTCCTAGAACGCTTTTTCATCCGTAGTCATTTGAAAAATTAAAAAATATGAGTTTGAATTTTTTTTAATCTTGAAACATAATTGTAGCGAGACAAAGAGACAGGAAAACGCCACACACCCTTTGATGGAGAGTGACTTTATATATATGGATTGACTATTTGTCACCCTGAATGAGGAATAGTGATTCTTCACCCCACTATGTTTTGACATCAATGCACCGTAATTTTATATTTTGTAAAAAAATATATTATTTAATACGTAAAAAGAAAGCGTAGAAAACTATAATTGCGGTCAAAAATATTTTATGTTACGTAAAATTACAAACGTAAAAATGATGGTGTAAATGTAATTTTTTGATCTTATAACCTATTTTTTGTTTTTGATGTCAAAATTTACATAGTGAATCCATATTAATGTAACTATTGTATTACAAATGTAATTTTTTTCTATGAAAGTTCATAAAATTACGTCGGGTGAAGAATAAATTATTCTGTACCCTAGGTGATGAATAGTTTCACTATATATGGTACTGTTAATACTAGTGTATGCCGAGGACAGGTAGTAAATCCATCTTTAATTCACTTCTACTCCTTAATAATTACGGTACTAGTCAATTCATGGTCGGAGTTTTCACCTTCTGCCGACCAGGCGTTGCATTCCCAATCCCTATTCTTTAGCGCATGGTGGTTGTGTTGTTGAACTGAGTTGTTGAAACATTACTGTCGTCAACATAAACTACCTTATCAATCGGCAACCCCAGTACGTCCTTGTAGTTGAAATTCATATTCAATTCCAACATGACACATTTTATTTGTATCGTAGTTGAGAGATGTATTTCAATTGTGTGAAGCTTGAACTAGCCTGTATTATAATTTGATAGAAGGCCTGACATTGACGGGTTGTTGATGTACCCTAATAAACATACAAGTTGAGAATAACGGTGTTAAATTGACTGAAATTCAACTATGAGCTAAGAGAGTGTTATCTAGATCGAGCACTCGTAGAAATCCACCAATCACTCTAGTTAGTTGGATTATATTATTATGTGCCTTGTCAGTCACTTGCGGTGTATAATGGCTGCAGACTATGCAGCTTTGAGTCGCACACGCAAACTGAAGAGTTTATGCGTGTTGAATTTTGACAACTCCCTTAGCTTATAGTTGAATTTTAGTCAATTTAACACCATTCAACTTCACACCTTGTAATAAAAGAACTTTGAACTGGAAAGTTTTAAGCCTCGTTGGGTACTACAACTTCGTCCGAGATCGCTTCTTGATCCGCAATCATTTGAACAATTAAAAAGTATGAGTTTGAAAACCATTAATCTTAAAACATAATTGTAGGGAGACAAAGAGACAGGAAAACGCCACACACCCTTTAATGGAGAGTGACTTTATATATAGGGATTGACAATTTGTCACCCTGGATGAGGAATAGTTATTCTTCACCCACTCTATTTTGACATCAATGCACCATAATTTTATATTTCATAAATTTTTCTTATTTCATACATCAAAAGGAAGCATAAAAAAGTATAATTTCCGTAAAAAAAATTATGTTACGTAAAATTACAATTGTAAAATGATGGTGTAAATGTATTTTTTTGATCATATGACCTATATTTTCGTTTTTGATGTCAAAATTTACGTAGTGAATCCATATTAATGTAACTATTGTATTACAAATGTAATTTTTCTAATCGGATAAAGAATAAATTATTCTGTACCTTGTGTGATGAATAGTTTCACTATATATATATATATATATAGATAAATGTACAAGTTTATTTAATGGTGTATACTAAAATTTCAACTACTAAGAGCTTTAATTTGAAGGGTTGCTAGATCGGAACTCTCGCAGAAATCCATCAATCACTCTAGCTCGTTTGGATTATTATGTGTCTGGCAGCTATGATCCTCGGCTCCTCGCACACCAACTGATGAATAATGTATCTGTCGCAACTCGCAAGACTTGGTCTCAACAACAAATATTATTTCGATAGATTCGTCCATACAAACTGATGAATAATGCATCTGTCGCAACTCATAAGACTTGGTGTCAACAAAAAATATTTCGATAGGTTCGTCCAAACCAGCTGATGAATAATGCATCTGTCGTAACTCGCAAGACTTGGTGTTAATAGAAAATATTCTCTCGATAGATTCGTCCATACCAACTGAGGAATAATACATATGTTGCAACTCGCAAGACTTGGTGTCAACGGCAAATATTATTTGGATAGGTTCGTCCATGTCATTTCAAGAAGAAAGAAGCAGTCTATAGGCTGCCTATATTAGTGGAAAACTCACCACACGTCAGTGCTAAGAAAATAGAATTAATATCTTCCTAGCTAATTAATAAAACAGTCTTTGTCTCTGTTACCGAAGCTCAACTACTATGACCATCAAAACTGATTTCCAGAGACTTGTCAAAACTGAGATCTGCAGCAGTGGTTGTAGTACTAACCATCACTATGCAATGGCCTCTAGAAACTGGTTTGCGGAGTGCAGGAAATAAAACATTCAACAAACAACAACAAAACACTCGGCAAATAATAGACACTCGGCAAAAATGTGCCACGTGTGAGGGCCGTCAACCAATGTGTCGTCCGTGAGCGCTTTGCCGTGTATTCTACTTCGGCACTCGGGAAAAAAATATTTTTTTTTCTCCTGTGACCTTGAACCTTTTTCAAGAGGACACATACAACAAGTGGTACTCCATGTTAAGATTTGGGACATTTCCGTATCTGTTTGCTATATTTGATTTATTAATTTTATTTCAAGGATTATTTTGGTATAAGTCAAATTAGAACCGCAATTGATCCAAATAACAGAATGAAATGAGTAGAAAAATAATATTTGTTTTGTTGAGTACGGTGTGAGGCCGTACGCTGAAAATTAAAAGAAATTTCGAACATCTTGTTCAGGAAACACGACCACAAACATGTGGCCGAATGGTTTATTAAGTTTAGAAAGTGAATCTGATATGAAACTACATACAAAATGGAATAATATTTCTAGAAAAATCAAATATATTTTGTTGAGTGAATTTGACATGGTATTTTTAAAGTACATCGGAACAAATTTGGCGAGTGTGTGATAGAGATGCCGAGGAAGTGGTGGGCCATTCGAAACTCGGAGTGAAGTCGCGCCATGACGCGTTGTAGGAGTTTCTGTCGAGGAGGCCGTATGGTTGGTGTCTTCAATGTACAGGAGGAGGTAGGTGGTAGCATCCCCCTTTTGAGCACAAAGAGAGACGTGTTGGAGGCGAGCTACCGGAGATAGGCGTCGTTAAACCCTGGAATAAATTCAGATTAAAACAAATAGTCCAATTGGACTTTGGATTATCTAAAACATTACCGCTTCTAGCTAACACAAATAGTCAAACCCTGGAATAAATTTTAGAAGCAACCCTGTCAAGTCAGAGACATGAACACGGATGGGCAGGTTCTAACATAAGGAACGTAACCAGCTGAGCTACGCTCAGTTCTCGTTGAACTCTTCATTTTAATAGTTGAAACATTACTACTGTATAATGGATGCAGGCTATGCATCTTTGAGTCGCACACGCAAACTGAAGAGTTTATGCGTGTTGAATTTCGACAACTCCCTTAGCTTATAGTTGAATTTTAGTCAATTTAAAACCATTCAACTTCACACCTTGTAATAAAAGAACTTTGAACTGGAAAGTTTTAAGCCTTGTTGGGTACTACAACTTCGTCCTAGATCGCTTCTTCATCCGCAGTCATTTGAACAATTAAAAAGTATGAGTTTGAAAACCATTAATCTTAAAACATAATTGTAGGGAGACAAAGAGACAGGAAAACGCCACACACCCTTTAATGGAGAGTGACTTTATATATAGGGATTGACAATTTGTCACCCTGCATGAGTAATAGTTATTCTTCACCCCACTCTATTTTGACATCAATGCACCATAATTTTATATTTCGTAAATTTTTTCTTAATTTATACATAAAAAGAAAGCATAAAAAAGTATAATTTCCGTAAAAAATATTTTATGTTACGTAAAATTACAAAATTAAAATGATGGTGTAAATGTAATTATTTCATCATATGACCTATATTTTCGTTTTTGATGTCAAAATTTACGTAGTGAATCCATATTAATGTAACTATTGTATCACAAATGTACTTTTTCTATGAAAGGTTCATAAAATTACATCAGGTGAAGAATAAATTATTCTGTACCATGTGTGATGAATAGTTTCACTATATATATAGATAAATGTAAAAGTTTATTAATGGTGTCTACTAAAATTTCAACTACTAAGAGCTTTAATTTGACGGGTTGCTAGATCCGAACTCTCGCAGAAATCCATCAATCACTCTAGCTCGTTTGGATTATTATGTGCCTGGCAGCTATGGTCCTCGGCTCCTCGCACACCAACTGATGAATAATGTATCTGTCACAACTCGCAAGACTTGGTCTCAACAGCAAATATTATTTCGATAGATTCGTCCATACAAACTGATGAATAATGCATCTGTCGCAACTCATAAGACTTGGTGTCAACAAAAAATATTTCGATAGGTTCGTCCATACCAGCTGATGAATAATGCATCTTTCGCAACTCGCAAGACTTGGTGTTAATAGAAAATATTCTCTCGATAGATTCGTCCATACCAACTGAGGAATAATACATATGTCGCAACTCGCAAGACTTGGTGTCAACGGCAAATATTATTTGGATAGGTTCGTCCGTGTCATTTCAACAAGAAAGAAGCAGTCTACAGGCTGCGTATATTAGTGGAAAACTCACCACACGTCAGTGCTAAGAAAATAGAATTAATATCGTCCTATCTAATTAATAAAACAGTCTTTGTCTCTGTTACCGTAAGCTCAACTACTATGACCATCAAAACTGATTTCCAGAGACTTGTCAAAACTGAGATCTGCAGTAGTGGTTGTAGTACTAACCATCGCTATGCAATGGCCTCTAGAAACTGGTTTGCCGAGTGCAGGAAATAAAACATTCAACAAACAACAACAAAACACTCGGCAAATAATAGACACTCGGCAAAAATGTGCCACGTGTGACGGCCGTCAACCAATGTGTCGTCCGTGAGAGCTTTGCTGAGTATTTTACTTTGGCACTCGGGAAAAAAATAATTTTTTTTCTCTTATGACCTTGAACCTTTTTCTACAGGACACATACAACATGTGGTACTCCATGTTAAGATTTGGGACATTTCCGTATCTGTTTGCTATATTTGATTTATTAATTTCATTTCAAGGATTATTTTGGTATAAGTCAAATTAGAACCGCAATTGATCCATATAACAGAATAACATGAGTAGAAAAATAATATTTGTTTTGTTGAGTATGGTGTGAGGCCGTACGCTGAAAATGAAAAGAAATTTCGAACATCTTGTTCAGGAAACACGACCACAAACGTGTGGCCGAATGGTTTCTTAAGTTTATAAAGTGAATCTGATATGTAACTACATACAAAATGGAATAATATTTCCAGAAAAATCAAATATATTTTGTTGAGTGAATTTGACATGGTATTTTGAAAGTACATCGGAACAAATTTGGCGAGTGTGTGATAGAGATGCCGAGGAAGTGGTGGGCCATTCGAAACTCGGAGTGAAGTCGCGCCATGACGCATTGTAGGAGTTTCTGTCGAGGAGGCCGTAAGGTTGGTGTCGTCAATGTACATGAGGAGTTAGGTGGTAGCATCCCCCTTTTGAGCACAAAGAGAGACGTGTTGGAGGCGAGCTACCGGAGATAGACATCGTTAAACCCTGGAATAAATTCAGATTAAAACAAATAGTCCAATTTGACTTTGGATTATCTACAACATTACCGCTTCTAGCTAACACAAATAGTCAAACCCTGGAGTAAATTTTAGAAGCAACCCTGTCAAGTCAGAGACATGAACCCGGATGGGCAGGTTCTAACTCAAGGAACGTAACCAGCTGAGCTACGCTCAGTTCTCGTTGAACTCTTCATTTTAATAGTTGAAACATTACTACTGTACAATGGATGCAGGCTATGCAGCTTTGAGTCGCACACGCAAACTGAAGAGTTTATGTGTGTTGAATTTCGACAACTCCCTTAGCTTATAATTGAATTTTAGTCAATTTAACACCATTCAACTTCACACCTTGTAATAAAAGAACTATGAACTGAAATTTTTAAGCCTCGTTGGGTACTACAACTTCGTCCTAGATCGCTTCTTCATCCGCAGTCATTTGAACAATTAAAAAAAGATGAGTTTGAAAACTATTAATCTTAAAACATAATTGTAGGGAGACAAAGAGACAGGAAAACACCACACACCCTTTAATGGAGAGTGTCTTTATATATAGGGATTGACAGTTTGTCACCCTGGATGAGGAATAGCTATTCTTCACCCCCTCTATTTTGACATCAATGCACCATAATTTTATATTTCGTAAATTTTTCTTATTTCATACATAGAAAGAAAGCATAAAAAAGTATAATTTCCGTAAAAAATATTTTATGTTATGTAAAATTACAAACGTAAAATGATGGTGTAAATGTAATTTTTTGATCATATGACCTATATTTTCATTTTTGATGTCATATGACCTATATTTTTTGATCATATGACCTATATTTTCGTTTTTGATGTCAAAATTTACATAGTGAATCCATATTAATGTAACTATTGTATCACAAATGTACTTTTTCTATGAAAGGTTCATAAAATTACATCAGGTGAAGAATAAATTATTCTGTACCATGTGGGATGAATAGTTTCACTATATATATATATAGATAAATGTACAAATTTATTTAATGGTGTCTACTAAAATTTCAACTACTAAGAGCTTTAAGTTGAAGGGTTGCTAGATCCGAACTCTCGCAGAAATTCATCAATCACTCTAGCTGGTTTGGATTATTATGTGCATGGCAGCTATGATCCTCGGCTCCTCGCACACCAACTGATGAATAATGTATCTGTCGCAACTCGAAGACTTGGTCTCAACAGCAAATATTATTTCGATAGATTCGTCCATACAAATTGATGAATAATGCATCTGTTCGCAACTCATAAGACTTGGTGTCAACAAAAAATATTTCGATAGGTTCGCCCATACCAGCTGATGAATAATGCATCTTTCGCAACTCGCAAGACTTGGTGTTAATAGAAAATATTCTCTCGATAGATTCGTCCATACCAACTGAGGAATAATACATATGTCGCAACTCGCAAGACTTGGTGTCAACGACAAATATTATTTGGATAGGTTCGTCCATGTCATTTCAACAAGAAAGAAGCAGTCTACAGGCTGCCTATATTAGTGGAAAACTCACCACACGTCAGTGCTAAGAAAATAGAATTAATATCTTCCTAGCTAATTAATAAAACAGTCTTTGTCTCCGTTACCGTAAGCTCAACTACTATGACCATCAAAACTGATTTCCAGAGACTTGTCAAAACTGAGATCTGCAGTAGTGGTTGTAGTACTAACCATCACTATGCAATGACCTCTAGAAACTGGTTTGCGGAGTGCAGGAAATAAAACATTCAACAAACAACAACAAAACACTCGGCAAATAATAGACACTCGGCAAAGATGTGCCACGTGTGACGGCCGTCAACCAGTGTGTCGTCCGTGAGCGCTTTGCCGAGTATTTTATTTTGGCACTCGGGAAACAAATAATATTTTTTCTCTTATGACCTTGAACCTTTTTCTACAGGACACATACAACATGTGGTACTCCATGTTAAGATTTGGGACATTTCCATATCTGTTTGCTATATTTTATTTATTAATTTCATTTCAAGGATTATTTTGGAATAAGTCAAATTAGAACCGCAGTCCTAGATCGCTTCTTCATCCGCAGTCATTTGAACAATTAAAAAAAAAGATGAGTTTGAAAACCATTAATCTTAAAACATAATTGTAGGGAGACAAAGAGACAGGAAAACGCCACACACCCTTTAATGGAGAGTGACTTTATATATAGGGATTGACAATTTGTCACCCTTGATGAGGAATAGCTATTCTTCACCCCACTCTATTTTGACATCAATGCACCATAATTTTATATTTCGTAAATTTTCTTATTTCATACATAAAAAGAAAGCATAAAAAAGTATAATTTCCGTAATAAATATTTAATGTTACGTAAAATTACAAACGTAAAATGATGGTGTAAATTACAAACGTGGGAATTCAAGGTCTCATGAACGAGTTTTCTTTTTGAGTGAATTTGACAAGGTATTTGCAAAGTACTACATCGGAACAAATTTGGCGAGTGCATGACAGAGATGCCGAGGAACTGGTGGGTCATGGCGAAGTCGGAGTGAAGGCGGCCATGACGCGTTGTAGGACTAGTGTCGAGGAGGACGTAAGGATGCTGCCGTCGATGTACAGGAAGAGGTAGGTGGTAACATTCCCCTTTTGAGCACAAAGAGAGACGTGTCGGAGGCGAGCTACCGGAGATAGGCGTTGTTAAACCCTGAAATAAAACCTGATTAATACAAATAATCAAATTTGACTTTGGATTATCTAAAACATTGCCGCCTCTAGCTAGCACAAATAGTCAAACCTTGGAATAAATTTTAGAAGCACCCGTGTCAAGTCAGAGACATGAACCCGGATGGGCAGGTTCTAACACAAGGAACGTAACCAGCTGAGCTACGGTCAGTTCTGGTTGAACTCATCATTTTAATTGCTGAAACATCACTACTGTCAACATGATCGCCCTACCTGCTTGCAGATTTGAACTAACAGAGTTTTTTTTTACAGCAAAATTGACTGGTTCTCTACCCAAAGTATACGTACAAGTGGTGTTTAGTTGTCCCTAAATAGACATACAAGTTGTATTTAATGGTGTTTACTAAAATTTAAACTACTAAGATCTTTAATTTGAAGGGTTGCTAGATCTGAACTCTCGTAGAAATACATCAATCACTCCAGCTCATTTGGATTATTATGTGCCTGGCAGCTATGATCCTCGGCTCCTTTCACACCAACTGATGAATAATGTATCTGTCCCAACTCACAAGACTTGGTCTCAACATCAAATATTATTTCGATAGGTTCGTCCATACAAACTGATGAATAATGCATCTGTCGCAACTCACAAGACTTGGTGTAAACAACAAATATTTTGATAGATTCGTCCATACCAGTTGATGAATAATGCATCTTTCGCAACTCGCATGACTTGGTGTCAACAACAAATATTATTTCGATACGTTCGTCCATACCAACTGATGAAAAATGCATTTGTCGCAACTCACAAGACTTGGTGTCAACAACAAATATTATTTCGATAGGTTCGTCCATGTCTTTTCAACAAGAAAGAAACAATCTACAGAATGCCTATATTAGTGGAAAACTCACCACATGTCAGTGCTAAGAAAATAAAATTAATCTCTTCATAGCTAATTAATAAAACAGTCTATGTCTCTGCTACCGTAAGCTCAACTACTATGACCGTCAAAACTGATTTCCAGAGACTTGTCAAAACTGAGATTTGTATTAGTGGATGTAGTAACAACTGTCACTGTGCAATGGCCTCTAGAAACTGATTTGCCGAGTGCAGGAAATAAAATACCCGACAACCAACAACAAGACACTCAAAAAATAATAGACACTCGGCAAAAGTCTTCTACGTGTGATGGCCGTCAACCAGGGTGCCGTCCATTAGGGCTTCTTTGAATCAATGGATTGATTCACATCTCCTGAGTTATCTCACCACCTATATATATATTGTCGTAGAACGATTGTTGTACGGTCTTGGTTTCAAAAAAGAAAACTCTACCATCGCTCTACCTACTCAAGTAGCATTAGTTCATAATAATGAAGTCATTAATTAATAAAACATTGGTCTTTTCCTGTTTCTATGTTTTTTTAAATAAACAAATTACTACAAATCAAAATGGATTCCTATATATGAATTTTCTACGTTCCAAATCGAACCAAAATTTTTATTACTTAATTATTTGCTATTAATATTCAACCGAAATCACAATAAATAATTATTAGAACCCCATCTAACTTCCATGCATATTACATACGTACACATATATAAATTTGGTACGGTCAATACTGGTGTATATCGAGGACAGGTAGTAAATTCAACTTTAATTCACTTCTACTCCGTATTAATTATGGTACTAGTCAATTCATGGCCGGAATTTTCACCTTCTACCGACGAGGCGTTGCATTGCCCAATCCCTATTGTGTAGCACGTGGTGGTTGTGTTGTTGAACTGAGTTGTTGAAACATTACTGTCGTCAACATAAACTACCTTATCAATCGGCAACCGCAGTACCTCCTTGCAGTTGAAATTCATATTCAATTCCAACATGGCACATTTTATTTGTATCATAGTTGAGAGATGTATTTCAGTTGTGTGAAGCTTGAACTAGCCCGTATTATAATTTGACAGAAGGCTGTTATTCTACCCTAATAAACATACAAGTTGTGATTAACGGTGTTAAATTGACTGAAATTCAACTATGAGCTAAGAGAGTGGTCTCTAGATCGATCTCTTGTAGAAATCCACCAAACACTCTAGTTAGTTGGATTATATTTTTATGTACCTTGCCAGCCACTTGCAGTGTTTAAAGGGTGCGGACTGTGCAACTTAGTTTGAGTCGCACACGCAAACTGAAAATTTATTTGTTATATTCTTATCCAGCCTGTTGACACCATTGTTGTGAGCAAGGTATTGTGATCGACAGTAGATTCAAAACTAAGAGCTAAGACAGTAGATTCTTATCCAGCCGGTTGGCACCACTGTTATAAATATTTTTTATAAAGGATGATTTTATTAAAAATTTAAGAGTGTTACAATGTGTTGATATAAAATCTTAAAAATAATTCTTCCAGCCTCTATTTGACAGGAACCACACAGCCATCAAAAGAGACAGAGGGAAGTAACACCGTGGAAAGGTGCTCCACCTCTATCAATCAGCAGGCCGGGGGGCGAAAGTCAAAGTCAAATCGTTCTGTTGTTTCTTTTTTCTCTATATTGTTTATTTGTATATTAATATACACGCGTATGTAACCGATTACCTCCATGTTTTGAATTCTGATACTATTGCTTGCTGGGATATATATAGTAGCTAGCTCTTTCCCTTCCAAATACCCTCAACTCCTCAACCCTTTACCCCAGGAGCTGAGCTAGCTGAGGCCAATTAAGGACCAAGGTCAGTGGCATATCGAATTCACTCTTTCTAATAATCTTTAGCATATCCTCTTCCTAAGGTAGGAAGAATAGGATTAACTCAAGTACATGATGAATAGCTAGTCTTTTTTTCTGCCTCAGCTGCAGGAACGTCCAAATCCACCAAGATGAGCCTCGTGGGTAAGGACATGGACATTGAGCTCGAGTTGCTTGAAAAAATTACAAACAAGTTTTCAGAGGACCAAAAAGTTGGCAGTGGTGGGTATGGAGCTGTTTACCGGGTATGTATGACTAGCTAATGACTTCTACTGCTTTTTGTTTTCTTTTCTTGCGCCATTTGATCACAACGCACGACAGGGCGTGTATAATGGGGAAGTGATTGCTGTGAAGAAGCTTAACCCGCTCCAAGGACTAGATGATAAGGGGTTTGAGGGTGAATTCCGTAACCTTAGGGGGATTCGCCATGAAAATGTCGTTAGGTTACTTGGCTACTGCTATGCATTAAAAATGAAGTTTGTTACGCACAACGGAGATCTAGTCCGCGCTAAAGAAATGGAGCGCATTCTCTGCTTCGAATATATGCAAGGTGGAAGCCTTGATAAACATATTTCAGGTATACTACTACCTACTCGACTATTCAATCTCTTGGTAGGTCGTTTTGGTTTTTCTATAAATTTTTTTATTCTGACGTATCTAGTTACACATTATATATGTATTTAGATGCGTAGCAAAATTACTTCTAGAAAAAACAAGACAACGTCTTAAAGTTTATAATGAAGAGAGTAGAGTACTATTCATTCATTAGCAAGCTCAAAGATGCATGGTTATTAAGTTATACGTTTGCTTTTCCATTGCAGATGAATCTTGTAATCTTGACTGGCCGACATGTTACAGAATTATTAGAGACATCTGTGAGGGCTTAAACCACCTGCATAACGCACGGGGAAAACCTATTTTCCATCTGGACTTAAAACCAGCTAACATTTTGCTTGATCAGAATAATAAGACGGCAAAAATCGGAGATCTCGGTTTGTCCAGACTTGTTACTTCATCAGTGACCCATAAAACAGAGACTGTCACAGGAACACAGTAAGTTGACCTGATGCAGGCCCAATGCTAGCTCTAATTAAAACAAGCTAGCTCCCGTACGTTCATATTGCACTTGCACACGCATGCACTAATAACGACCATATACCTTTTTGCTGCAAAATTGTTATATCATCTGATGGATCAAGGGGGTACATGCCACCTGAATACATGAAGGAGGGCTTTATATCGATGAAGTTTGACGTGTTCAGCTTGGGAGTCATAATCCTGAAAATAATGGCCGGAAATATAGGCTACCACCGCTGTTATGAATTGACTCACGAAGAGTTTGTTGAGCTTGTAAGTACAAAATTAGTACTATCATATCTCTCTCTCTCTCTCTCTCTCTCTCTCTGTGTGTGTGTGTGTGTGTGTGTGTGTGTGTGTGTGTTTGTATAATCGATCTATCTGCATGAACATCACACATCTTTTTAACTTTGTCCATTCCCCAATTTTATAGGTAACTAACAGCTGGAAGGAAAGGCTGCAGGGCAGATCGGAGAATTCATCACAAGAAATAAACATCCTACGACTGAAGGCTTGTGTTGATATAGCCCTAAGATGTGTACGTGATGACCGAAAGAAGCGGCCTCCTATAAATGACATTGTCAAAGAACTGGAACAAATAGAATCTAAGATCAAGCAAATCTTACTCTCTTCTGATCAGTCAAATGACCTAATTGGCCAGCAGGTACACCAATATTTAGGAAATACAAAGACACAAAAAAAGATGTTTATTTACTTCTCATCGTACATATATATGCAAATTAAAGCCCTAGCTACTAGATGTCTCTGATCTGTCAAACGCTACGATATAAATAATGAAAGATGCTACAAAAATTAGCTTGCTGATGCATTATATATTATTGATCTCCCTTGTTTCGTGTAGAGGACCTCTGCTGACTCCAACATTCTTGCCGTGGATCCGACCCTGGAGCTGCGCTTTCCATTATTCGAGCCCAGCAAGGACATATCATGCTGTCTGCAGTTGACAAACCTGACGGAAGGCTCCATTGCATTTAACATAAAGACTAACCGAGCCAAGTACTGCACAGAGCCCAGCAAAGGGATTATGCCACCATGTTCCAAACGCTATGTCTTGGTGACGTTGCCAGCACAGGAGGAGGTACCTCCGTCGAACATGCAGTGCCGGGACATGTTCATTGTGCAGAGTGTTAATGTCGGCAAGGAACTAACATCTAATGATAACATCACTGGAGACTGGTTTGAAAAGGTCATGAAGGACAAGGTGGTGGATGTGGTGAAACTTCCAATTGTTTTTGTTGCACGAGATCAATTTACACACTAGCACCGCGACATCGGCACACATCTATGCTTATGTACTTTTGATTGAAAAATTCTATGTATTGTTGTGCTTCATCATCAATAAAACTACAATTTGCATCGAGTAGAAGTTAAATATGTACGTGACTTGTTCGTGAAGCTCTATGCTAAATATTTTCTATAAAGGAATATTTTATTAAAAAATTAAGAGTGTTACTATGAGTTGATATAAAATGTTAAAAATAATTCTTCCGGCCTCTATTTGACAGGAACCACACAGCCATCAAAAGAGACAAAAAAACACAAACACTCTAGTGACTATGAGTCCAAAAACTAGCAAGCCATCCATGTGACTCCTAGAGGATAGACCACAACTAAATATTATGTATGTGACTTCTAGAGGATAGCCCACAAGTACGGAGCCAGTAAATGTGACATCTGGCCCAGTTTGAAATTTGGCCCACAGTGGCCCATTTGCATGTTAATGCAGTTTGCAATTTGATCCGTAGTGGTCCATGTGCATGTTAATAAGATGTTATGGAGGGTTTAGTCTCACCTTGATTGTTTAGGTGGGTTAGACCAACATATAAGGCTTCTAGAGTCCATCCCACTATCCCCAGCTTATTCTTTTTACGTGAAGTGATGACGAAAGTGTAAGTGAGATGGTGGTAGGTACGGTTCACACCGCGTGTTGAGTGGATCTGAGCCATTTAGACTCTGGTGCGTTACAATTTGTATGAAACTGACCGTCGCGACCACCGGTGCGTATAGGCAAGGGTAGCGGACATTGGTCATATTGTGCGTGTAGGCCCTGTGGGGTGCACGGCATGGCACATGTGTCGGCACCGAATGCACAGTCGTCTGTACTAACAGTGAACTTATCTGATCATTGTTTTTTTGGTTGTGGGTGTGTTGGGCCGATGAGGACGTCGAGCCCTTTGAAGGGGGATGTACGTAACATCCAACTTAGTTTGGAATTTGGCAAGTGGCCCATGTTCATGTTAATAAGATGTTGTGGAGGGTTTAGTCCCATATTGGTTGTTTATGTCAGGTTAGACAAACATATAAGGCTTGTAGGGTCCACTCCACCACCCCTTGTTAATCTTTTTACCTGCAGAGAGGACGAAAGCATAAGCAAGATGGTGGTAGATGTGGTTGATTTAGCGTGTAGAGTGGATCTGAGTCGTTTGCGTTATAATAAATAACCAAGAAAATAGTCAGCAAAGGAGAAGAAAACCTCTTTAATTTTAGAAAAGTATCTGACATTGATGTTTGGTAGCATCAACAGGTAATTTTTTAGCCCCTGAGCAGGAGGGCTCGATGTTTGCATTAGGGATAATAAATTGAAGCTCGGAGTCATAAGAGGTAGAGTTCGAAGTGAGCATGTGTTCTATGGGGTTAGAGAGCTCGGAGTCATAAGAGGTAGAGTTCGAAGTGAGCATGTGTTCGCTGGAATCCTGCTCTTCTCAAATCGACGAAGTGCTCAGTTCGAACTTCCCAACAAGGGGTGCCGCTGCCGTCTCCTTCTCCACCACCTTGGGTCCCTCTCCCTGACCCTTCGGCATCTCTCCTGGGGACGAAGGTAGTGGGAATCCATTATTTTAATAAGTTTTTCTAGTAGATCGAGTCTCTGGGGTTAGGGTCTCTCTATGCCAACTTTCTTGTTACCGGGGATTTAACTTCTCCTCCTCTTCCCCAGCGACGGCGAGGGATAGGGTGCATTCGTTTTCTCCATGGCGCCTCTGTTAAGGACGAGGATGACATAATTGTTAGCAACTTCCTTGGCACGACGACATGGAGACTTGTTTTTTGGGACGGTGACATCCAGGCCGAGATGGTGTCGCCGCCAAGGAATAATTTTCTCTGGTCTCTTCTCTGTTTTGTTGTGGTTAGATCTGACCACACAATGAAGGACTAGGAAGAATCAGTTTCACATTAGTATTCTTTATTCTTCGGTGGCAGAAAGAAGATGCAAGAAGACACAATAAAGAAGATATTTCTCAACTCCGCCGGCAGGAATGTTAGCCGTCATTCGTTGGGCATATGTTCTCAGGGCGTTTGCCTATGCGGTCATCCATACAAAGTGTCATATAGGTTTGGATTTGAGATTTGGAGCTATACAAAGCGTGGATAAAATTTAGATTATCAGTTTCTAGATATACGTAGTGTATTCCAAAGTGCTTGTATCGTGATAACGTACTCGGCCAATTATCTAATATATTCTTCTTTTGACTAAAAAAACTCAACTCGGCGAATAATCATGATCTATAATCCCTGGTACCAAGAAATTTGGCTAAGAGAGACCCTAATCCTAGAGACTCGATCTAGTAGAAAAACTTATTAAAATAATGGATCCCCACTCCCTTCGGCCTCCGGTGAGTTGCAGGAGGGTAAGGGAGAGGGACCCACAGTGGTGGAGGAGAAGGATACAGCAGCGGCACCCTTGGTTGGGAAGTTCGAACTGAGCACTTTGTCGATTTGAGTAGAAGACATCTAGGCCATACTAATACAATGTCAAACATAACTTGTTAATTTTGCAAGATTTTTCTTCTTCCCTTTGATTAAATTTGTTCTTAAATTTTAGTGAGATGTGGTACATAAATATAATGTATGAGTTACGGATAGTTGTGGACTATAACTTCTCCTCCTCTTCCCCGGCAACGGCGAGGGGTAGGGTGCATTCGTTTTATCCATGGCGCCTCTGTTGAAGATGAGGGCGACATCAACGTTAGCAACTTCCATGGCACGACGGAATGGAAACTTGTTTTTTGGGACGGTGACATCAAGTTGGCCATGGTGTCACCGCCATGGAATAATTTTCTCCGGTCTCTTCCCTGTTTTGTTGTGGTTAGATCTGACCACAATGAAGGACTAGGTAGAATCAGTTTCACATTAGTCTTCTTTATTCTTCGGTGGCAGAAAGAAGATGCAAGAAGACACAATAAAGAAGAAGTTTCTCAACTCCGCCTGCAGGAATGTTAGCCGTCATTCATTGGGCATATATTCTCAGATCGTTTGCCGAATGTTTGCCTATGTGGTCATCCATACGAAGTGTCATATATGTTTGGATTTGAGATTTGGAGCCGTAGAAAGCGTGGGTACAATTTAGATTATCAGTTTCTGGATATACGTAGTGTATTCCAGAGTGCTTGTATCGTGATAACGTACTCAGCTATTATCTAATATATTCTTCTTTCGACTAAAAAAACAAAACTCGACGAATAACCATGATCTATCACTAGTAGGACATCTCACTAAAATTTAAGAACCAATTTAATCAAATGGACGAACAAAAATCTGGCAAAATTGACAAATGATGTTTGACATCATCCCGGTCTTCTAAATAATCCTGCTCTACTCAAATCGACGAAGTGCTTAGTTCAAACTTCCCGACCAAGGGTGATTTTGCCGTCTCCGTCTCCTTCTCCTCCACCACCGTGGTCCCTCTGCCTTACCCTCCGGCATCTCGCCGGGGGCCGAAGGGAGTGGGGATTCATTATTTTAATAAGTTTTTCTAGTAGATCGAGTCTCTAGGGTTAGGGTCTCTCTTAGCCAAGTTTCTTGGTACCGGGAATTTAACTTCTCCTCCTCTTCCTCGGCGACGGCAAGGGGTAGGGTGGATTCGTCTTCTCCATTTGTGCATGGCAGTGGCTGCCACCATCGAGGATGCCATGGGCTACACCGGGTCGCCGGAGAAGATGGCGTCGTGGCCGGTGAAGATCGGGGAGGCCGTTGCGTCTGGCGGCGGGGTGCTGACCATGGCGGGCTCACCGAGTTTCCGCATCTACGACGTTGACTTCGGATTCGGGCGGCCGACGAAGCTGGAGATCGTGTCTGTTGCGCGGACCGGTGCGATGGAGGTGGGCATCTCCCTGCCGCCGGCTGGCATGCAGATGTTTAGAAAATGCTTCGACGATGCCGTTGCGTGGCTTTCTCACCATTAAACAAGCTAGTGAGTACTGAGTACTCCCCCGCTGCTGAGTAGTGCTATATAGTACGCTGGAGTTCATCTTTGTGTGGGCAACAATTTTTACCTAATTTTAATGCATACCTACTTGGATATGTATTGTAATTCTTCTCTGGTGATTGGCGAATACTTTTCGCACTTTTCGATACTTTCGCTGGAATTATTTTCTGATCAATCACAACTAATTATCACGTCCTTCTCAGCTAACTAATATTTTTACTGATAAATCATTATTTTTAGTACATTTCTTTTAGTAATCCATAGTACATCTTCTATTTTCACCGTTAGATTGACTTGATTCAACGACACATAAAATCCTGAACCATGATAAACATGGTATTTGATTAATAGACAACTGAAAATGATTTTGAGATCGGTTAATATTTTGTGGCGTCAGCAGGGCCGTGCCAGAGTTGAAGGGGGTGGCATGAGCCCGAAAATGGGATTGTCATGGTCGCAGCAGAGTCGAAGTCGGAAGAGGTGAAGAAGATTGATGATTGGTTTTGGAGGGCTCGTTGCTTTATATTTAGGGCAAGGGGGAGATGAACCGCAATCATTGAATTTCAGTCCAACTACTAGAAAATGGAATACGCTTATATTTTATAGCTAGTTCCATTGTAATTTGATTTTTGATTGTATGTTTCATATCGGGAATTTGTCGTCTTAATCATTATAATCTAGCCAGAGATGGTGGTAGCCCTTTTAATACATGTGTTCCAATAAAGGGAATACATTGATACTCAAATGGCATCAATTATATTTGACCTTTTTGCAAGAACACAACATTCGTCGTCCATGACAACATACTACTAGAAAAATTCTCCATATGAAAGACTAAAAAAGGCGTACAAAAAAAATGTGAGCACTACTGCAAAATCAATGATGGTAACCAATTAATAAGGTATGCTTAGCTCACGACTGATGTTTATTATTCTTTAGTTTTATTAGTGCAAATGGTTGGTTGGTCTTGATTATCTAGTTTAGTGCTAATTCAGTATCACTGTTGACGATGTGCATCTCCCTTTCCTCATACAGTTAAAGCATGAGGAGAGTCAACGAATAGCTATGGGAAGCTAGATTTTTTTTGGAAAACGGGTTTTATTACTAAAAAGATTGAAGTAATTACACCCGGCCTCTGCATAGCTAAGATGCACACAGCCGTAAGTCACCAAAACAAAAGAAACAAAAAATTGTACGACAAATTACAATGAAAGAACTATCGCCACTCAAGGTAGCTCTATGCGTAGATCACGCGGCCACCCATGTTGAATAAAAATATCCCTGATCACCTCGTGATATATAGTAGCAGCCTCTGAATTATATTCGTTGGAGTAATACTGACTTCTGAGGTTAATGGCGGTAACATGTTAGCATTGACAACTAAACATGTCACATTCGAATTACCCCGTGACTTTTGGGGTGCAGACAGGAATTCTATGCAATCTTCCTCCTCGCGTGGTTTTACATTCTTGACCCAAATGATTGTACATCACACATTGTCATTTCACTGTCATGGCGTCTATTTTTCTAGAGATTTAATGTAGTTTCCACAATGGAGGCTAACTAGCTATAACGGTTAATGTGCATCATGTTATCCTTTTCTTTTAGCAGTTACTGGGTCACGAAGGTTGGCTGCATTTATATGTAGCAGCGTCAATAAATAGCAACAACCATTCCAGCAAATAGAAATTACAACTAGATCCCTAAACATGCAATAAGGATCCTGAAGCAAGAGAAGAATTGCAATTGGGTTCAAAATCCAACAACATCTCCGATACAGGCCTGTGGTCACCCCTCACCCTCCTGGCAAAGGAAAGATATGTGTTTCTTGTAAAAGATTAGTCTTATAGTTGTAGTGTTTCTCGTACAAAAAGTGTGTTTTCTGCAAAGTTATCACTTAATGTCGTGGTTTCGTGCAATTAACTCGTGGTAAGAGGATCTTCTTACCCCTATGATCTTTATTCCACTGCTCGGGCCTGCACAGCGTATCTTTGCAATGCACTGATTTAGCGTATCTTTGATCTTTAAGAAAGGTTTTGCCTCCAACTTTTTTTGTTTAGCCTTTAGCAAGAAGATCTTATTCAAGGAAAGCATTTTCAATGAAAAGGAGCAAATTGGCTTCCGTTGGTTGCAATTTGGATCAAAACTCAAATGATCCTTATTAGAGTATATTGACATATCTCTGTATATAGTAGATTATGATTTGTAATCATCTTCTACCTTATCTTTAGGATAGGCTTCTTGCCCTTCTTGTTTTGTACTCTATATAAACCGCCCGAGAGGCTTAATACAACACACACCGCATTACGTTAATTCCTCTTCCTCCCTATCCTTCTACATGATATCAGCCTAACCGGTCCAAATCCTAGCTATACGCGGCCGCTTCTGCCCAGCGCTGCCCCCGGGGCGGATATCCATGATCGCCGCCGGGGGCAGAGACGCCCATACCTAGGGTTCGTCCGCCGGTCCCATGGACCGACTGCCCTAGAGAGCCTTTTTCCCGATCTCTTGATCTGGGTTTTTCTCTCTTCGCCGGTCGTCTTGATCGGCGTCTTTTTTGGTTTTCCGATCTAAGATCGGTTTGGGTCGCCCATCGCCGCCGTTGACACAAGCCTCTACTCCGACCCCGGACGTCACCACCTTCTCCCCGAGTTCAGCGCGCCGCTCCACCGATCAAGCAATGGGCTGCCGCTGCTTCGCCCCGTGGTTCTCCCCGTGGCTACATCGATCCGCGCCGCCGTTGCGTCTCCCCTTCGGGCCATAGCATCGCGGCACGTGGTCTCCTTCGCCGCCCTGAGGCCGTTTTCGTCGTTGCACCAACCAGCGCGCTGTCGCTGCGTCGCCCCTTCGGGCCATAGTGTCGCGGCCCTTGTTAGAGTATATTGACATATCTCTGTATATGGTAGACTATGATTTTTAATCATCTCCTACCTTATCTCTAGGATAGGCTTCTTGCCCTCCAAGTCTTGTACTCTATATAAACCGCCCGAGAGGCTCAATACAATACACACCGCATTACACGAATTCTTCTTCCTCTCTATCCTTGTACAATCCTCGATATTTCGTGGAGTTTGATGGCAAAGTGTTATTGCTTGGCTCAGTCTGCTTCCGAGTCAAGATAAAGAGCGCAGTGTAAGCAAGATTGTGTTGGGTTCAAGTCTGACGGCAATGTGAAGTTCTTCTTCTGACCCCTCTTGCTTAAATTGTGGACTGTGGAATTGCGGATAGACTGCTCAGCTGCCCGCTTTTCCCAAGCAAGTCAGGTTCGCCTTCTCTTCCGCCCACAGTGGCGTAGCTAGGGGGTGGCCAGGGTGGTCTCTTGGATTGATTGTTGGACCACCCTGGCCTGTTGGGCTGGCTACGCCACTGTCCGCCCATAGTTGCGTTCTGGCGCGTGCCTCTGTCATGGGTGGTGGAAGATAGTGTCTAATGGCATCAAGAGTCCTACCTTCGGAAAGATGAACACTATGGTTGGCTATGTGATTTGGCACCTCTAGACAGAAATCGTAGGGTTTTATAGAAGGTCAAGGCCTCTCATGATATGATGGCTTAATTCGTGCTGAACTAATTGATTGTTGGTTCATTTTTCTGTAAGTTGTCCTTTAGGGTTTATATATTTTTTGAAATAGTTAGCTATAGTTATGTTATAGCGGTTTAAGCAGTGTGCCGCTAAATGATTGGCTATAATATTCATGTACAATTGTTCGATAAAACTATGAAATAACCGGCTATAGCTTTCGGTATAGTTCGTTTGAAGGGCAACAACTATTTTGCATAGCCTTCTACTTAAAACAATGAGCTTTTCTTGCGCACTCACACACTGCACGTTCAACTGAGAAATAGTTTAACGTAAAATATCTTCATTATTTCACACATAGTAATAAACGACGAGAAGACATCAAACGCTCATTTCTTCTCTGCATCTATCCATTCCAGACCAAGATGCAGAGGTAGCTCGGAACGATTGAGAGAAAAGTGAAGGTACAAGCTAGTCGGCATTATTCAGGAAGGCGAGAACAGGATAGGTTCCACCGTAGTACATCCGATCAAGCGGCGGGCGTGCAGCGACGCTCGCAGAAGTTGACGATGAGGTCCGCACACCGGAAGCCACCAGTGGCCTTGACGCAGCTTTTACAAGCCGAGTTGCACCCGGTCGGCGACACGTCAGAGCAGAGGCACTGTGGAGGGATCGACTTGGTGCACGCGCTACAATTGTCGCAGCACGGCCACTGGCTCGCCCCTGCAGTCAGCAACCAATAATGTCAATAAACTGCTATGCTACAACTGATGAGGAAATGGATGAGGAAAAAACCTTGGCCCTGTGCAAGGGGCAGCGCTGCGAGGACGGCGAAGACGGCCAACGCAAGGAGGAGAACCTGAGGCCTCATGCTTGCAAGGATGGGATCTGATGCTTTGCCTTGGTATCTGAGACGGCTAATGCATGATGAGATGGAAATGGAGTGCATGCCCTTATTATAGGAGTGGAGTCCAGGCTGAGGCAGACGAGAGCAAAGGCAACTATTCCTTTCTAGAGCAAAAAGTCGTATGAGAAGACTTGTCCGGTTTGTTTTAATGGATTGGCTATGAATTTGTGACAAACTGCACAACAGTTCAACCAGTACAAATGTAAGGACGAGACTAGAGGTTCTCGTTGGTCTTTGTTTGCTGCTGGGTATCTCCAGCACATTTTGAACATGTGGAAAACGGCACCCATCGCCTTATCCTTAAGTTGATCTGACTCTTCTGGTATTCATTCATAAATTCTGACTATTCCAATCCTAATCCGATACTTGGAGATTGGTACGGCCCGTACAGCGTCACAAAGTCGACTAGGGAGGATAAGATATAGAAAAAAATCTGATTATTCAACGAATCTGACTATTCCGGTATTCATTCTAATAAGATGACACCTGTCACATACCCTATAAATGAATTATGTGCGATGAAGGTATTACACACTTAAAATAACGATTGTTTGAAAATGAATCTTGATTACGACATCACAAAAATGATGAGGAAATGTTCGTTCAAAAGTTTTGACTGTTCAGGTACGTGGCATGGAGTTGGATAAGGCATCACAAGAACAATTATAACAAACTTCTGACTATTCAGTGAGTCTGACTATTACGATTATCTTGGGAGCGGATAGTTTTGTTGTAGAATTCTACAAGAGATCTTGGGATATTATTAAGGGCAAGCTTCTTCCTATGTTTCATGATCTGTTCTTATGCCAGCTAAATTTGTTCCACCTTAGTTTTACTATCATGTTGTAATCAATAAAGGACAAGATAATAATGACATAGGTTGTTACTTCTAGACGCATAATGGGTTGAGATAAGGTGCTCCAATGTCCCCTCTGCTGTTGAATATTGTGGCTGATATGCTTGCGGTCCTAATTGGTCGAGCGAAAGAGGACGGGCAGGTGTGTGGACTCGCGTACCCCATCAGGGGGGTCCAATCTTCAATATGCGGATGGCACGATCATTTTCACGGAACATGACTTAGTTAAGGCTACAAATAGGAAATTAGTCATGTGTCTCTTTGGACATATGTTTGGATTAAAAATTAACTTCAACAAGGGTGAACTATTCTGCTTTGGACGCTCTAAGAAAGAATATGAAAAATATAAACATTTGTTCGGGTGCAGATTAGGGTCTCTGCCTTTTAGCTATTTTAGTATACCAATTCACCATAGAAAGCTTGCCAATAAATAACGGAAGATCATTGCGGATATATTTGAGAAGAAACTCAGTAGTTGAAAGGGTAAGTTATGTCCTATATGGAGGTCAATTAATTCTGGTAACTCCATTCTAACAAGTATGATGTTCCTACTGTCTTCTTTGAAGTATCGGTGGGGGTACGGAAAAGATTGGCCTTCTACCGCTCTCGATTTTCCTTGCAAAGTGATGAGAAAAAAAATCCAAGTATAAGCTAGCTAAATG
This sequence comes from Bromus sterilis, assembly GCA_950022295.1. Taxonomy (NCBI): domain Eukaryota; kingdom Viridiplantae; phylum Streptophyta; class Magnoliopsida; order Poales; family Poaceae; genus Bromus; species Bromus sterilis. The sequence continues at coordinate 296,035,592 of OX465601.1, read as the reverse complement.
GGATATCATTTGTTTGTTGAAGGACAAAGGAGGTTTAGGAATTGAGAATCTGGAAGTTAAAAACAGATGTTTACTCAGGAAGTGGCTCTACAGACACTGAGTGGAAGATGAGGGTACATGGATTCAGATATTGCGTAGTAAACATTTGCATTCCAATATACTCTAGCACAAGTGGCGGCCAACCGATTGATTCACCTTTTCGGAGGGGGCTCATGTAGTCTATAAGGTCACCTTCTTCAATACGTTCAAATTCATTGTTGGAAATAGTAATTCTATCAGATTTTGGAAGATACATGGCTATGGGCATCGCCTTTGGCCATGCAATATCCCAACCTTTATAATATTGTGAAAAACAGGCTTTCGTAAGTAAAATCATGAGTGTGGTTCCCCTAAATATTCAGTTTAGGTGTTCTATGGTGGGTGAACGTTCGGCTACACTACTAGGAAGAACACTACTAGTAGCGCCCCTAAAATCGCTACTAGTAGCGCGCTACTACTAGATGTTATAGCAGTAGCGCCCTTTTTGTCCACGCGCTACTGCTAAATAGCAGCAGCGCCCTCTTTATTCACGCGCTACTACTATTAATTTCAAAAAAAAAAATCGTCTGTGTCCGCGCTCCGGCAGTTGCGCCGGTGGCCGCGGGGCAGGCTGGGGACGACTGCGGCTCTGCAGGGCAGTGAGGAGGAGGTCACCGTGAGGAGGAGGTCATCGTCGGAGGAGCACCATGAGGTGGAGGAGGTCGCCGGAGTAGGAGCACCGTGAGGAGGAGGAGGTCGTCATCGGAGGAGCACCGTGAGGAGGAGGATGTCGCCGGAGGAGGAGCACCATGAGGAGGAGGTCACTGGAGAGGAGATGGAGTGGAGGAGTTCGCCGGAGGAGGAGCACCGTGAGGAGGAGGTCGCCGGAGAGGAGGAGATGGAGTGGAGGAGAGGAGGAGATGGAGTGTGAGGAGAGGAGGAGAACAATGCGTGGTGGGGGTTTTGTTGGCCTGCCATGTCACTGATCCGCGAGAGGAGGGCTAGACCAATAGGAAACTTCTACGTCAGACCTAGCAGTAGCGCCCTCTTGTACAGGCGCTACTGTTAAGTAGCAGTAGAGCCCCACTTGTACAGGCGATATTGTTAAGTTTTTTCAATTTTTTTGGCCTCCAGATCTTAAAAGCATCATAACTTTTTTCTGTTAGGTTTTGTAGGATTCTAAAAATGTTCAACGGGTTCCCCCAGTTGAATTTAGATATATAACTTTTCGAGTAGATGACTTTTCATGTAAAAAACTTTTTCATCCTAGTTTGTATGCAAAAGTTATGCTCATTTTACAAATTCTAGAGAGATTTTGCAAAAAAAAGTCGAAATTCATATTTTTCAATTTCCTACTAGACCACATATCACATGGGAATCTCATTTTCTTTTATTTTATTGACATTTTATTTTATTTATTTTAAACTGAAAAATGCGGTCCACCGGGGGGGGGTGCATTTGGTGAATTCCTTATATAGGCGCTACCACTATGAACTTAGCAGTAGCGCTCCTCTTGTACAGGCGCTACTAGTATGACATGTCCCAGAGGGTGCAGTGAAGACCACTTAGTAGCAGCATGGGTTTATATCGCGCGCTACTATTATCAACGTAGTAGTAGCGCATCTCTTGTACATGGTGCTACTGTTAAGTAGCAGTAGCGCCCCTTTTATACAGGCGCTACTGCTAAAGGCCTAGCAGTAGCGCCCCTCTTGTGCAGGGCGCTACTAGCAGTAGCGCCCCTTATTTGGGGCGCTACTATTAAGCTTCTACCTATAAGGTTTTTCCTAGTAGTGCTAGTTGGCTTCATCTCGTGCCTAGGTTGATGGATACCAACTTTTCTGATGAGCCTGATAAATTGATTTGGAAACTTCCAACAATACCAAACTTTATGTAGCTGATTTCAGTGGTCTGCAGTTTTACCTTATCAATATAATATGATAAAATATCCTGGCATCAATTTTTAGGCCAAGGCTACACATCAACTGGTAATAGTTTAGAAAAGATCCGCCATCTTTTGAGCCGTCCAAACACGTCAGATCAATCCGCCACAACGCACCAGTCTTTGCAACAACAGACTTGTTGCGCTCATGTCAATGTAACAAACCTTCTGTTGCAAAAGCTTATGAAGCATTTTTTAATAAAATTGGGTCAAGACGAAACCCATCAGCAAACATGCTCATGCAAGACACGTGTCTAAAGCCAGCCTTTGGAAACCTTTGGAAAAGAAAGCTTGTTGTGCTCGAACCATTGAAACAACACCTCTGTTGCAAAAATTATGAAGTGTTTTCTGTTGCGAAGCTAGGTTTGCAACAACGATCCTGTTACAAACTAACTCACGTTTTCACCTTGTGCAAAACCGTTCGATCAAAGCGCATCGAGCGGTTGCGAAGGCGATCGATGCAACGCGCATGATCCACTAGCTGAAAGAGATTATTTTCAATTTTTCTAACATTGCACTTTCAACTGAGAAGATTTTTAACATATAATGTGCTCTTTTATTTCAGACATAGTAAACACGACGTGAACACAAACATCAAACACTCATATCCTGTCTGCATCTATCCAAAGATGCAGAGGGAGGAGCTGAGAACGAGTGAGAGAAAATTAAAGGCACAAGCTAGTCGGCATTATAATGGAAGGCAAGAACAGGGCAGGCTCTCCGCTGTACGTCCAATCACGCGGCCGGCGTGCAGCGGTGCTCGCAGAAGTTGACGATGCGGTCTGCGCACCGGAAGCCGCCGGTGGTCTTGACGCAGCTTTGGCAATCCGAGTTGCAGTCGGTCGGCGACACATCAGAGCAGAGGCACTGCGGCGGCTGCGATTTGGTGCATGTGCCACACTTGTCGCAGCACGGCCACCCTGCAGGCAGCAACAATTGCCAATAAACTGTTATGTTACAAGATTTAGCAATTCCCAACTGTGCTAGACGCTAGTATGCTACAACTGATGATGACTTGCATGGTGAGGAGCAAAACAGAAGTGATTTTGACACAGGGAAATGGATGAAGAAAGAAAGAAGAGTCCCTTACCTTGGCCCTGTGCGAGGGGCAGCGCTGCGACGATGGCGAAAATGGCCAACGCAAGGAGCAGAACCTGAGGCCTCATGCTTGCAAGGATAGGACTGGTTTGAAGGGAGGGATCGAGCTCGTGCTTTGCCTTGGCTATCTGAGAGTGAGTGTACGAGGACGGCTAATGCATGATGGCATGGAAATGGCCCTTCTTATAGGAGTGGAGTCCTGGGCTCCTGGCTTAGGCAGACGAGAGCAAAAGCAACTATTCCTTTCTAGAGCAAAAAGTCGTGTGAGAAGACTTGTCCGTTTATCCTCTCACGTACGCCCATTGAAAAGCTTGGTGGTTGGGTTGTGTGGATTGGCTATGAATTTGTGTGAATTGCATGTGTTCAGTCTCTTTTTGCTGCTGGGTATCTTGGGCTAGGATACGCTCGAAGCACGTGCATGGATGGGAGAATTACACCCATGGCCTTCTCCTCCAGTGAATCTGACAATTCCATTGTTCATTCAAACATTCTGACTATTCTGGTACATGGATATGGGTACGGTCGGTACGGCACCACAAAAACGTTGAGAGGAAGGATGGTGTCACAAAATTCTGACTATTCAATTAATTTGACTATTCCTGTACTCATCCAAGAGTTTTTTTTAGAAAAGAAGCAGAATCTCCGGACTCTGATGCATGCATCCATATTATTGAAATAGAAATGTAACAAAGTCTTAAGGTCTTGAAATGCTCATAATCCGAGCTAAAACGGAACACAAATGGTAAGTGTCACATGCGGCGATATACGATGCCTACACACCTAGTCTATTATTAACTCATCATTCAAATCGTCTGTAGATAGCCCGTGCTACCATCTCTCAACGGTTGCATCCAATAGTCAAAAGCTCCCTGAAGTCCGCATGATTTAGTAACGACCACATACGGATCCCTGTACCATTAAAAATCAAATCATTCCTAGTATTCCAGATAGCCCAAAATAAAGCACATATCCCTATTTGAATATGTTTGGCTATGTGATTGTCCGCTCCATTAAGCCACGTTCCAAATAACGTGTGAATGCTAGTAGGAGGGTTTACGTTGAAGGCAGTATGTAGTGATCGTCAGAATAATTTAGCAAGATGGCACTCAAAAAAGAGGTGTTTAATCAATTCATTGTGATCACAAAAGCAACATCTAGTATTACCAACCCAGTTCTTTTGGCTAAATTATGTTTGGTGAGAATAAATCCTTTGTGAACGAACCACATAATTTTTTTTATTCGAAGTGGAACTTTAATCTTCCAAAAGTGTAAAGACCTTGACAATGGTCCAATGTAAATTAAGTCTAGATTACATAGATTTTACTGAGAAGACTCTCGTTGTAGTCAAACTCCAGCTAATTGTATCGGACTCATCTGATAGTTGAACGTCAATCAACCTACGGACCAGTTGCAACCAAGCATCCCAAGGTTCTCCTACGAAGGACCTCCTAAAATGTATATTAAGCGGTACCGTATTTAATACTGTGGCAACATAATCCTCCTTATGCTGTACAATATTATATAAGGAAGGGTATTGCACAGCCAGAGGCGTATCCCTTAGCCATGGATCCTCTCAGAATCTAGTATTGTTTCCATTACCAACTAGAAACTTCACCCAACGGAAGAAAGTTATTTCGTCTTCATTAACCCCTTCCAGAATGGTGAGTCTGGTGGCTTAGCGGTTACTTGGGCTAAGTCTTAGAGTGAAGGTACTTATTTCGCAATATTTGTACACATATTCCCTCGGTCTCAACAGATAGCCTGTATAGCCAATTGCTAAGCAGACATCTATTCTTCACTTCTAAATTTTCGATCCCTAACCCACCCTGTTCCTTTGGTCTACACATAATATCCCATCTAGCCAATCTATATTTCTTATTGGTCTCATAACTTTGCCAAAAAATCGGGATCTATAGAAGTCTAGTCTTTTTCGTCCCTACTGGCACTTCAAAGAAGGCTAAAAGGAACATAGGCAGACTAGTCAGAACCAAATTGATCAGCACTAAACGGCCACCGTATGACATTAGCTTGCCCTTCCAGCAGCTTAGTCCTTTTTCAAACCTATCTTCTATTTTTTTCCATTCCTTATTCGATAATTGCCTATAATGAATTGGGATTCCTAGATAACTAAACGGTAGAGATCCCATCTCAGATCCGAACAATCGTCTGTATTCGTTTTGTCCTTCTTTCGCTCTCCCAAAGTAGAACAAATCACTTTTGTTAAAATTAATTTTTAGTCCAGACAATTGCTCGAATAGGCACAACACAAGCTTCATATTTCTAGCTTTATCTAGATCGTGTTCCATGCATATTATTGTGCCATCCGCATATTATAGAACGAAGACGCCCCCCTCTACAAGGTGGGGAACGAGTTCTCCTACTTGGCCACACTCTTTTGCCCATCCAATGAGGAGTGCCAACATGTCCGCAACAATGTTAAATAGCACATGAGACATGGAGTCTCCCTGTCTTAACCCTTTATGTTTCTGGAAAAATTATCCATTGTCATCATTGACCTTTATCCCAACACTGGCTTTCTGTATGAATGAATCTACCTGGGCTCTCCAAGATTCATTGAATCCCTTCATACGTAAGGCTTGTTGTAGGAACGTCCATTTGAATTTATCATAGGCCTTCTCAAAATCCACTTTGAAGATAACACCATCTAGTTTCTTCGTATGAATTTCATGAATCGTCTCATGCAAAACAACCACCCCTTTTAGGATGTGTCGTCCTGGCATAAAAGCAGATTGTGTTGGTTGAGCAACCGAATGGGCCTATCTGCGTCAATCTATTCGTAGCAACCTTAGTAAAAATTTGAAGTTAACATTGAGAAGATATATCGGTCTGAATTGCTCAATGCGAATAGCCTTCAATTTTTTTGGCAACAACGTTATTGTTCCAAAATTGAGGTGGAAAAACTGCCGGTGGCATGCGAACAAATCAAAACACACACATTGCACATCTTAGAATCAAACTATCATCATAGAAGTTAAAAAATAAATTCGACTGCTTGAAAATGAAACTGTGCCCGGTCTAGAAAGGTAAAATGTGTGTGTTATTAGCAATGAAAACAATAGTGCACTATAACATCTCTAATAGCACACATTTGGGCAATGCCTCGCTAAATAAATCTGTGTACAATGTCTCGATAATAGCATGCTAATAGCATATTTTTAGAGTCATGCTATTTTTTCATAGCACGCTAATTTTTTTCATTGGTTATTAGTCACACAGTTCTATCAGATAGAATGTGTACCATAAGTGGTGATGAACGAACTGTGTTTGTGGCGCCTGATGATTATTAGTACCGAAACATCCGTGATGATGAGGATTATCACATACATTTGTTTGTCAATAGACAGTGTGCAAAGTTTCGCACATGTTTTTATGAAGAACGCGTATGCACGATGACTTGCGATAATGCACGCGATTGTATGATGAGAATTCTATGCTCTGCTGAGTACATAATTCAACCCAAAAATATGTGTGCAGTAGTGGTAATCATTGAACAAGCACCTTGGAATGTGATACTTGGCAGAGGATGCGAGCGGGGAGGAATAAAAAATGGCCGCCATGCAACATTTAAATGAACTAGTACCAGAATTGAGGTAAGAAGCGTACACGAGTCCACTACCAAGTCTCCAATCAATACACCACTATGGTTACTTCCTCGACTTCCCCACGAGGAGGCACGCCATCGCACTCACGCTTATCTTGCGAGTTTTATAAGTATCCATTCAAGTTGTCTATGATCAAGTAAAGGTTTCCAAGTAGTCCATAACCGCGGACACGGCTATTCGAATAGTTCATTAACCCTGCAGGGGTGTACATCTTCACACGCGTGTCATCACTTATCGCCTCGTTCTTGTCACCCTTCAAGCGGGTGTCGGACGTGGATGAAACCAAGGCACTACCCTCACATCACCTTCTTTAATCCAGGAGTCGACTACCTGAGTTTGTCACCGCTCGAGAGTCCGGCCGGTTCCACGAAACGGTCTCAGATAATGCAAGGGACCGAGACGCCACCTTTGACAGATGGTTTCACTGCCTCACAGGTCCACCCACATATCTATACATAAATCAAATGGAAAGCCCGAATCTAGTGTGACTCCTGGACTGGATCGGGTACGTAAAGAGGCCAAACGGGGCTCTCATAAAACCCTACATGTGCTCATACTCTTTGTCTTGGATCACAAAACAGGAACTCGGGGCCTAGGGCAGTGTTCAACGAGACAACCCACTGTGTACTCCTACACAACCTCTCATCGTTCACCTTTGTTTAGGGTGGATTCACCAACACGTTATCATCAGCATCACTGTGTTCATTCCATCCCGACTCACAAACATAACATCCTCATTGTATCACTAAGCAGCAAAAGCAATAACAGTTGCAGGGGCCACATGCTCATCATTCAACTCCTAAATCTGCTAGGATTGTGGTTTGCTTAATACGGTGACATAATGATAGGTCATGCATCGGAATGGGTTCAACTATGCGAAAGATTGTGTCTCGATGATCTCCTAAACATGCATAAGCGAGACTGAGAGGGAAGTAGGATTTTATAGACATGATCAATGGGGGTTTGCTTGCCTTGCTGACGATACACGGGTCTTAACGGTGGTCTTCTTCTTTGGGGGTGATCACCGTCTCGGAACGTCTGTCATCGGAAGCAATCATCAACAAGGGGGGACAACTTCATCATCAACAAGGGGGGACAACTTCGAAAGTAAAATGCACATACACATGATAAGGTTGTCCATGATGTGAAAGATACTGGTTTGTAGCATATTCCATTTAATTGAAGTATATTGCATTTGAAATGCAAATTCAAACTCCAAATTCAATTTCAAATTAAGCCATATGCACATTTGCTACTGTTTCCCCATTTTAAAATGGTCCAACATAAAAACCAAATTGCATATTCTTAATCCTTGCATTTTTCTGATAATTTTTCATATATTATATGTTTAATTTGGAGTTAATATGAATTTTCTATGAATTATTGAAGTTTGGCTATTTTTCTGGAATTTCTGTAATTATTAAAATCATTTCTAAATTTCTGGAATTGATTTATTGCATCAACATGATGCAATGCTGATGTCACAGGGGACTGACCAATGGGCCACCACTGTCAGTGACACTGGGGTTAACCCCTCTGTGTTTAATTAACAGAGGGGTTAAGGGGGCTAGGGGGCCCACCTGTCATGGACTCGGGGGGGGGGGGGGTTAAGTGTGGTTTAGGCGCTAATTAACTTGGGCCCGCCGGCGGTTAGCCGTCGGTGCCACTGGGCACGACGGAGGTTTGCCGGAGTGGCCATTCCGGCCACGGGAGGGCACGGGGGAACCACCCACTTGAAGCCCGCAAGCTCCTGCATATGTTGAAGCCATCAGGGGGTCTCCAGGGGCACGGGGGCGACGTCGGCGTCGACAAGTGCGGTGGCCGGAGCACTGGAGCGGGCGGCTCTACGCTACGGGTCACGGCGAGAGGCGCGGAGGAGCTGGGGCGAATGGGGAGCTCACCCTGGTGCTAAAGGAGCCGACGGGGAGGCCGGAGGGTGGCTGGACGGAGGAGAATCGCTCGCCGGCGTCCACTGTGCCCGGCGGTGGCTCGATGAAGAGAACGTCGTCGCCGTTGGCTCCCGATCCAAATTGAAAGCGCAGCTCGATGAAGTTGATGCCGGAGAACCTCCTGGACAACTTGCGGCGTCGAAAGGGGCACGGTGGCCACGAGCTCTACGGCGGCGTGCTCCGCTAGGGTTCCTGGAACACGTGATTTCTCGCCGGGGAGGAAGAAGAAAGGCCAGCGCGAGGGGGGGGGGAAAGGAAGGGGGGCTGCACAGGGTCTCCATGGCGAGGAGATAAGGACAGGGGCGCCGTGGACGGGCTGTCGACGGCGGCATGCTCGCCACGCAGGTGCCCTCCTGCCTGGCTCGAGGAAGAAGACGGTGGTGCCCCTGGGCTGGGCCACCTCCCCGAGTTGGGCCGGTTTACTGGGAAGTTTCCTTTCCCTTTTCTGTTTTTTTTATTTTCTGTATTTCTGTTGTGCCTAGAAAAATAAATACCTAGGAAATTTAATAAAATGCCCAAATAATTTTAAAAACCCTAGGTGGTCAGTAGCAAACCACTTATAGAATTTGAGCATTTTTGAAATTCAAAACATTTGAATTTCAAACCAAATAGGGGTCAAATTTAATTTCCAGGGCACCTTTTGAATTGTAGAAAATTCCTTGAGTGTGGGAATGAACCCAAACCACTTTTGAAATGATCATCATCATTTATAGAAATTTTTCAACTATTCAAATGATTTTTGGAAAAAGATTTTTATCTGGTCATTTGAATTAATTTCTCAGGGCTTTCTGCTTCCCCATTTTTTAATTTCATTTGAATTTTTGCATGATGCAAAGGGCACAAACAAACCCTATCACTTACCCTAGTTGGGGTTCTGACATGCCTGATGGCTATATATATATATATATATATATATATATATATATATATATATATATATATGAGCTAGCATCACGGGCAGAATACCAGTTAGAGTGCATTGGCGATCCATAATTTACATGCCATAGGAACAGACACTGAAGGTAGCATAAAGCAGGATAGGCTAACAAGGATATCTACAACGGAGGTCCGGCGTTTCATGGACATCCATAAGAGAGAATTGCTGGAACAAAGATATCATGTCGATACATGAAATCAAATGCGTTGGTCTGCAGGCATGTAAACAGCGGAGCAGAGGATGCTCAAAAGGGTGCGTAGACTGGAACATGAAGACAGATACGGTAAATCAGTCTTCATTTGTCGGCGCAGACGTAGGCTCTAGAAGCCGAGGCGGAGACACCAAACTTGTATGTACAAAGACCCTGCTTGAAAAGTAAGCAAGCTGTGTAAGGCAAGGGGACAAAGGTATATGCGAGATAAGATAAGACTGTAGTAAATGACATTTTGCATTGAGTATGTAAGCTAGCTGTACAATGGAAACAAAAAAAATCTGCTGCAGCTCCCCATTTAATTTGGTAGGAGGGCTAAATAACCTCATTGGGTTGATGTTGTTTGGGAGGCAATGTATAAAAAGAGTAGCAAGATGAACATGATGCATGGCCTAAATGTATGTGCATGGTACCGAAGGTAAAAACTGACAGTTAACAATGAAAGAGTGGACATAGAAAGAAGCAGGACTGACTGTGACCATGTCAACCTATGAGTAAGGCAATGCAGAAAAATCAGTATCGACGCCCACATGACTACTCCATCTAGTTCGAAGGAACAAGTTTACGAATACTATCTGGACAAGGGGTTTATTTCCCTTGGGAAACACGGTACAGGCACGTAAATAGTGTAGGACGTACCACGGATATACGATTGGCAGTAAGCGTGCATCAGGAATTACTTCATCTTTTTTGAGGAGGAGGCGGTCTTTCCAGTAGAGGCACACCTAACAAACAACCATATGAGAGAGCCATAGAAGGGGCTTACATGAACACGAGTAAGAACCCAACAAGACAAAAGAATGTAAAAGACGGGAAAATTCTCTATTCAGGCAGGAGCAAGCAGGCTGTGGGTGATCTGTGCACCAGAATTATTTTTATGTGCACTTCATCACCCATCCTAATGTTGCATGCTAAACGTGAGGCAACACTTGCGAGGTAACTAATAGTGTGTGCTTGTTTGTTTTGAAAAGAAGGTGTACCTCTTGGCCTGGAGGCTGCATCACCAGGATTTCCAATTGGATCAACTGAGTCAGTCGGAACAACATCAACACCAACGGTAGAAGTTTCAGTTTCCTGTTAGGAAGCGAGGCTACTTATGAGTAAGTGAGCAATTGCAAAACAGCAGAAGGTAAAAGTAGTGGTAGCACTCACAGATGGGGTGATTTCAACAACGAGCACATTCGAACTGGTGGGAGGAGCACCAACTGTTGAGGAGGAGAAAGGCTTTCGAGTAGGGGCAGTCCTAAGAAACAATCACATGAGAGAGCCATAGAAGTATTTCTACGTGCTAAAAGGCTTATGAATTACTTATAAGGCAGTGTGAAACAACATTTGGCATGTACTCCTACGTTTTTCTTTATAACACCTGCTCACTATGGTAGGAGGATATCATGATATCCTCTCTCCCACACATGGAACATGTTTTAAAAAATAACAATTTAGGTAAAACAACCTCATGAAATCCCAAGCTAGAAAACAGCCAAATATACCCATGATCAATGCAGTTTGAACATATGATACAAGTAATTGTATAATGAGGGCTCTAATATGAAATTTTCATGTGCCCGAGCAATGCTAAAAACCAGAGAAATCTAAATGCGGAGAGAAATGTGTAATTAGGTGTAACAAAGGTAGATCTCTGATCGGCACTCCCAAGGATGGAGCAAAATGCACGCATTGGCTGGGGAAGCCCAGGGTCCACTGTATAAGGAAGTTGTACCTGTTTTCCTTGGGGGTTCCATCAACAGGATTTCCAATTGGATCGACTGGGCCAGTTGGAACAACGTCAACACCAATGGTAGAAGGATCAGTTTCCTGTGAGAAAGCCAAGTTAATTAGTAGTAGATGAGAAATTGAAAAACAGCAGGAATTACAAGTAGTGGTAGCACTCACATTTGCGGTGAGTTCAACGCCGAGGACACTTGAAGTGGTGGGAGAAGAACCAATTGTGTTTTGAGTCTGTTCGGGCACTGATGTTTTCATTGGGGAGTTGGGCATGAGCTTACGCCTAGAAGTAGTCGGGCAGGGCAATTTTCTGCATGAAAATATGGCAGGAGAACGCTGTTGGTGAAGCAGTAGGAATACTAATGAGGCAAAAGGAGCAAGAAGGAGTGTTTCCTAACCGTGATGGAGTAGAGCATGCAGTCTTGCTTTTCAGCTTAGAAATAGGAGTGTTGAGCTGTTTTGGACATTGTGAGCATACGAACAGGAAAAGCGTAGCAATTAAAGAGGAGAGCAGTAAGCAAACCTCATCGGGAACCGAATGGGGAGCAGTTCGGTTGCCGCCAGGAGCAACCGGCTTCCTTGTTGGAGGCGTACGAAGTGCAAGTTCCGAAGAAGATTCTATAACGAAGGAGCCTACAACTGAGCTTCCCCCAGATGATGATGGCCCTAGAGAGCTTGTTGCATGGACAAATGGGAGTGGACCAAGCTCAGATTGGAAGGTATGATCAATTCTGCTAACTTGGAAGGACAACTGATGGCTTGCAGGCGCGATGCTTTTGCGTGAGATGGTAACAACCAAGCGATATTTCTTTGTCACCATACGTGAAACCTCCAGGGGCACTGGCAAGGTGGATCCTCCCATCTGTGCAATTTCGTGTATATCCGCACAGCCAGGGTATTTCTGGGTGAGCAGGGTCAGAAGCGGTTTCCCTACTGCAACCCTAGCAACCTTTTCGAAGAACATAAATTCAGCTTCTGCTGTCTCATCACTCGCAAAGGTGCAGAAACAATACCTATTTAATAAATGGAAGTGTTGAGAACTAATTGTGAGGATAAATAATTTATACTTGCTGTCATCAGGGAGATAAGTGTGCTTGAAGGGCTTACGCATGGTCTGCTAGAATAGAAGTACAAAGATTATGTGAGCACCGAAACTGTTGGCCCGCAACATAAGCGGTCTTACGACATGATCGACAGGAGAGGAACCACCAACGCTGGTCGAATCCCAAACGGTTGACAGTGACGGTACAAATGAAGGGTTTGTTCTACATGGATAGAAATAAAAAGGGTCAAAAGTAAGGGACACATGGATGTTTCATGATCAATATATGAAGGGCATGGGTCATTAAATATACCCTGTTTTCGAATGGATCGAGAGCAAGCAGATCCAGGACAGTTATCTCAACAGGCGCTTCATGAACTCGGGTTGCATTAAGGGTTGGGCTCATGGGTGTAGGAACAACAATGGGAGCCACCTCTTCCCCAAGGATGTAAGAGAAAGAGCACAATTTTATGAAGAGAATGGACTAAGCTAATCCAGAGAATCGATCTAGAAAGAAGTAATACCTAGAGCAGAATGAGCCGATGTCTGGTAAATCTTCATTGATGTACTACCGGCATGCAGAACTACCACTCAGTATTTGACTACCTAGGAAAGCGGACGGTATGAGAATAAGGGTACCCATAAAGAAGTTGAGAAGCAAAGAGGATAACAAAAGGAGGCTGATGTAACATCATGGCGTAAGTACCTTGTAAGGTTTTTGGAAGCACCCCTACAAAGATGGCTATGACATGATGAGTTTTACTTAGAGCATAAACTTCGTCATCTTCAAACTCGCGTGCGCGAGCACCCCAAAGAGTTAGTTTTAACTCTTTGCCACTGCAGGTAGACATAGGATGCTTTAGCAATTTGTACCGAGCTAATGGGTACACATGTAAGATCTGACATGAAACTTACAGTGGATCCCGTAGGGTAATCGTCCTAGTGTCAGACGGCTGTGCCTGATGCATAGATTGCACCGAGGTTAGAGCAGAAACAACTGTTATTTTCCCGATTACATCTGCAAAGGAAAACCAAGGGCAGGCGTGAGGTAAGCTGGCGTAAAGTACAGGTAGAGATGTAATAAGGGTGTGGACTCGAGAACGAACCAATGAAACGAGGGACGTTGTCAGTTGGTGTTGACACATCTGCAAAGGGCACAAGGTTGTAGGTGCAATATGGATACTCATCCTCTACTCCTGGTTGAAGCAGAACGGTAGTGTAGCGAGTGCACTGAATCATATAAGGGCTATCAACAACACTGAAGGCTGCCCTTGATGGATTACAAAGGAACTTTCTGAAGAGATGCACTTTTCCCTCTTGTAGGGTTTGCATCAAACGAGGTGATGCCTCAGCTGGTATCTGGACGTACATGTGGCTTCCCTGAACAATGTAGAAAGGACAATCTAATTAAAAGGACAGTTTGGAAATCACGTTTATTTGCAGAAGGATACAACATGAATTCTAACCTCTTTGTCGATGACCACAAAGTCAGTATGCTTAAGAGTCCCATTATCGGTTTGCCCACGGTAATGCCACAAACGAGATACAAGAACGCACACGTTCCACTGGAATTCCTTATAATGTAACTCAGAAAGTGAGTTAATGTGGACACCTGCCATCTGTAATGGGAAGGAAAAAGATAGAAGAGGATTAGCAAGGGAAAACAAGCCAACTGAACAAGGAAATGATAGTAAGCAGTGGAGAGGGACTATCTGTAAAGAAAGGTGAGGAGGGCAACAAAGAAAGTAAGCAGGGTGATAAAAAAGCTTGAAAGAAGTAACTGTGTGAAAAAGAGGTATAAGATAGACGAGCAGTGCTATAGCAAACAGTTCAAATAAACCGAAGAACGCCTCATATCAAATAGGGAAAATGCATTAACAAGATGATTTGTACAGGGCAGACATATGAAACTGTACCTAGCAAAAGGAAGGCATGAGTAACCCCAAAACAGTATAAAAGTAGACGCTAGAGAACGTATGAGCAGTACACATATAGTAGGCAAGGGTACAAAATAGGGCAATTTCCGGTAAGGATATAATCAGCACGGGAAATACAATAATACACATATTATACAAACCAATCAAAACACAAACTCTAAGAAATAGATTGGAATATTTCAGGGAACACAATGTTCCTAGTCTCAGAACCAGTTGTTCCATCCTCATTTTCAATCAAGATTTTCAAAGCCTTTTTTGAAGTTACACGTGAAATGGCAACATAAAGTTGCCCATGCGTGAATACGGGTGCATTTAAGTACAAACCAACATTGCTCAGAGTTTGACCTTGACTTTTATTGATGGTCATGGCATAAGAAACTCTAACTGGGAATTGGCGCCGATGCAAGGTAAATGGCAACTTAGCTTGTTTGGAGGTTAAGCATATCCTGGGGATATATACGACGTTGCATTCGTTAGAACCAGTCATAACAACTGCTTCAAGAACCTTGGTAGCAAGTTTTGTGACTATAAGGCGAGTCCCGTTGCATAGGCCAGACGATTGGCTTAAATTTCTAAGAAGCATAATTGGAACACCAACTTTAAGGATTAATTTATGGCATGGAAAATTATTTATTTTAATTTTCTTTAGAACTTCAGTGGGAAAGAAAGCATCTATATTACGGCCCCCATCCGAACTGTTTCCCAGAGAATCATAGCTTAAGTACTCTCTTTCAACTGAGGGTAGTAATGAAAGGACATGTTCATTTATTTTTTCTGCCATTTCATTCGTTGGTGTTAGAATAGCTCTTTCTCGCAAATAGGAAGGATCGGAATACTTAGCAAGCAAATCCACGTAGACACCCTGAAAAATAGCATCAATTTTATTATCACCCGCATGGATCAAAAGCTCATCAGGGATAGTAACCCAAGATGGGTTTGCTTCCCCTGCACGCGCAACAGCATGGGCAGTTCCATCGCCTATGCTAAGGACCCATTGCGCGAAAGAAGCAACATCAGCTTGCACATTAGGATCTGAAGTTTGTACTGCTAGACGCATGTTAATGGTAAGGTGAATTACCTCTATAGAACCCCACAAAGGTGAATTTGTCACAGCTGAATCTACAATCTGACACTGTGTGCCAGATTCAATGACCGGAAAAATCTGCCTAAGATCACCACCTAAAACAACAACTTTACCACCAAAAGGAACGTCAGCCAATGAAGAATCAGTGGCTGATAGGACATCCCGAAAAGACCTATCTAATGCCTCGAAGCATTTCCGGTGCGCCATCAAAGCCTCATCCCATATAACAAGTGAACATGACTCAATTAAAGCAGACAACATCGTAGACCTTTTAATATCACACATTCTGTTATCAGCCAGATCGATGGGAATTTTAAATCTGGAGTGGGCTGTCCTACCCATCGGTAAAAGTAGGGCAGCAACTCCTGAGGATGCAACAGACAACACAACCCTCTCATGACCTCTAAGGTAAGCATCTAGGGCATTCCAGAGAAAAGTTTTTCCAGTACCGCCATACCCCGAGACAAAGAAGAAACCGGGCTTGGCAGACCGAATCCGGTGAACAATAGACTCAAAAGCACTTAGATGGTTTCTATTTAACTTGGTACACAGATCACTTGCTTTTGAAAGAAGAGAAACAACATCAACATCTAATGCATCCGTGACCATATCACCTTGCGTTGGAACACCATCGTAGGTTGATTTCGAAGGCAAGTTATATTCAAAAATAGAGGAACCATTTTTTGCGAACACAAGAGCCAGCTCATCAAGTAACAAATTTCTTAGCCTAGCAGTAGGAACCACGTAATTAGGATCTTGGCGAGCAGCCTGAAGCCTATACGCAATGTCATCACTTAGGTAAATAAAATACTTTTCAAAGAAAGTTGTTTAATCATTAATATCACAGTGAACAATCATAGTAACAAACAACTGACGCAATTGATGGCCCATGCCCCATTGTAAAGCTTCGTCGAAGGCAGTGGACCACTCCATGTCATCAACAAGCAAGCCCCTGGCTGCACATGCCTCTTTAAAGGTTTGGTACACAACACCGTCATAAGTTCTAATGTCCGTGTAACATGTTGCACCCTTGACAACCATTAGTAGCATTCTAAAGTAGAATAATTCTCCACTCGAAGGATGTACATAATAAATCCTACCAATCCGATCTCCCCGGGTCCTAGGTACCCAAGTTTTTTTATCAACCATCCAAGACCACCTAGTAGGGAAATCACAGTAGGTTAAGGACCTGGCTGACTGGTGCTGTCTATTTGCAACAAACCATTGAGTCAACATGGTTTTCTGAAACCAAGCATTATTAGCTACTGAAGAGAGGGTGGCCTGGGTACGGAAGCGAACAATGTGCATGTTAAGTAAATGGACAGGGAGTCTTTCAACTGAAGGTGTTTTGCTATGTATCTCAAATCCATACACCCTCCAATCAGAACTATGATCACATATGTATCGACATTCTCTGTATTCTTGGATTTCATCAACTTCATCATCACCTTTTTGCCGCACACGCTGGAATACAGTTTTTGAGTTGTCAGGCCCCTTAGTTACGTATTTATAGAGATATTTGATGACGTACGCTTTTGAAGGGAATATGCCCGAGAGGCAATAATAAAGTGGTTATTATCTTATTCCATGTTTATGATAAATGTTTATTTTCATGCTATAATTGTGTTAACCAGAAACGTTAATACATGTGTGTTTAATAAACAAAGAAAAGGTTCCTAGTAATGTCTCTCTTTATACTAGCTTGTTGATTAACGGATGATCAAGGTTTCCTGATCATTGACATTGGATGTCGTTAATAACAAGGTCATATCATTGGAGAATGATGTGATGAACATACACCCACAGTAGTTATAGCAATACGATCATGTCATCAAAGTTTCTATTGCTGTATCAAACTTTCACGAAGTAACCCTAATCCTTAGACCATGAGATCACGTCAATCACTGACACCGGAAGAGTACTTTGATTCCATCAAACGTCACACCGTAACAGGGTGATTATAAAGGTGTCGTTGGGTACTTGGAAAGTGTTAGTTGAGGCTCGTGGATCAAGAGTGGGATTTGTCCATCCAGATGACGGAGAGATATACTCTGGGCCCTCTCGGTGATATCACATTGACATCGCTTGCAAGCACGTGACTGGCTCACGAGGATGTTATATCACGGAACGAGTAAAGAGTACTTGTCGGTAACGAGATCGAACTAGGTATGGAAGATACCAAATGATCGGATCTCGGACAAGTAAAATATCGCGAGACAAAAGGAATTGATTACCGAGTAATGGTTCACACGATCACTAGTTCATCGTTGAGTAAGTGGGAGTCATCATGGATCTCCAGATCCCTCTGATGATTATTGATCGGAGAAGAGTCTCTTTCATGTCCATTTTATTCACGAACCGTAGGGTGACACACTTAAGGATTCATTGACGCGTTTGAGTGGATACGGAACGCCGGAGAATATACTGGACATCGCATGGACTGTTTTGATAAAACTGCTGGAATAGTTTCGGTATATCAAAATAGTGCAAGGGGATAATTGTTAATGTGTTCATTGAATGAAGTGTTCATCAATGAAGTACTCATTAAATGAAGTGTTCATTAATTTGAGTGACATTAAACAAGATAATTAAAAGTGTTTTAATGTGATAAACTCTTGGAATTTTGAGTGGAGAATTATGGAAGTTATGGGAATAATGTGTGACCCTTTGTTTTTGTGAGTGGAGAGTCCACCCACATGATGAGGGGAGAGGTGGGGGCACCTCTTGGGGCGTGCTACCCCTTGGGGGCTGCCTCCCCCTCCTATATATAGATGGGTGGAGACCCCTCTACACACTCATTCCTCCATCTCTCATATGCCCTTTGGTTGGCATCTTCCTCCCCTTGCTAGCTGATCCAGTTTCACGAGTACGGTGCTTAGGCGAAGCCCTGCTCAAGATCTTCTCTACCACCACCACCACTATGTTGTAGTGCTGCTGGAGTTCCCGAGGATCCACTACTTCCGCTGCCCAACTGGAGCAAGGGGCGGAGGTCGTCACTGATCTGTACGTGTGACCGACTACGGAGACGCTGCCCGTTCGTGGCGTCAAGTCTTCATCACGACCTTGAGGTCGGCGAGTGTTCGACTACATCACCCACGAGAATAGTTCTCGTTAAAGCTTTTGGTCTTCGAGGGTGAGTCCTTCTCAAACCGTTACAAGTGATCTTCTAGATGTGATCTTGGCTGTTACAACCGTAGGAAAAATTTTGTTTTCTATGCAACGAACCCTTCAGTGGTATCAGAGCCAGGTTTATGCGTAGATGCTTTGTACGGTTAGAACACATAGAGATGTGGGCGTTGATCCTCTAGTTGTTACCCTCTTTTGTGCACTTGTTCATATTGCGGCAATGTTGGATTGAAGCGGCCCTAAGCGCAGATTGCGTGTCACGCTTGACATACGGCTTGTACCGTATAAAGTGGCTTTGGGGGTGTCTGTTTCTCTAACATTAGTGATATGGCATTTGCAACGGAGGGCCCTGGAAAGGGATGAAAAGAAACAACTAGCGAATCAACGTTGTGGTTCTTGTCCGTAGGTAAGATCGGTTCTTTCCTAGGAAGCCCAAAACCACGTAAAATTTGCAAAGATAATTTAGAAGCGTCTAACTTGTTTTTGCAGGGCATGTGATGTGATATGGTCATTGTTACAAAATTGTTGTATGAAATGAGATTTATTGTAAACAACCGGCAGGAGCCATATGGTTGTGTTTTTCCTTTTTAAGGCCTGCGTGCTGTAGATATATCCATGAGATATATTGTAATGGAGAAGGACGACCATGGTGGTGGCGCCATGGACCTTGGTGCCGCGCCGGTGGCATGATGGAGATCATACCAAGACGCACAAGATGGAGATCTAATGCGAGAAGGACCATATCATATCACATTATCCATGCATGTGATGTTTATCCTTTTATGCATCTTATTTTGCTTAGTTACGATCATGATCGCTGCGGTAGCATTATAAGATGATCCCTCTCACTTAATATCAAGATAATTATATGTTCTTCCTTAGTATGCACCGTTAAGAAAGTTCGTCGTTTCGAGACACCACGTGATGATCGGGTGTGATAGACTCTACGTTCGCATACAACGGGTGTTTTCAAGCCTAGCATGTACAGACATGGCCTTGAAACACATGCAAATACTAAGGTTCTACTTGGCGAGCCTAGCATGTACAGACATGGCCTCGGAACATGGACCGAAAGGTTAAGCACGAGTCATATGGATGATATGATGAACCATATTGAGATGCTCGCCATTGCAGCTACACTGCCTCACGTGATGATCGGTCGTGGTGTAGTGAATTTGGTTCGTGTAATCACCAAAGACGACTCGAGGGATGTTGTTTTTGAGTGGGAGTTAGATGAACTCATTTTATCATGAACTAAATCAAAGTGAATTTGCATAGTTCGTTGTAGTCATTGGCATTTGTTTACTACCTTTGCGCTTAGCTATAATTGAGATAATAGAACTATAGAATTCTGGATATTTAACTTTACGGACTGGTACCGTATTGTTTGAGTGTCAATCTAAAGTTTAAAGTCTTATTGCAAACTTTAGCAAACCTTGCTTACTCCATGAAGTTTAATAATGTGTATTAAATCGAGAGTAACAATTCCATTGTTAGTGTCTAAGTATCACACTTGCCTCCATGATCCTTGATATTCAAATGTTGTTTGTTATTATCAAGGTTATCTAGGAGCTGAAAGGATTGTTTCAGAAACTATCATGTGTGGAAGATATAGCGATATCTGAAACAATGTTTAGTTGCAATGTGATAGAGTAAAATTTAGTGAGAAACATGTTCTCATATTGTATGAGAATTTGTGAAGGTTGGAGACACTATGTGTCCTAATCTCTCAAAAAGGTTTTGGGAACTAATATTGTACTCACAGTTTGTCCCTATGAGCTATGGTAGTTTTGTCATGAAAGTTGTCATGATAGGATGAATGGAAGATGTAGGTAAAATGTTTACTACACTATAAGATTACTAAAGAATGGAATTTGGAAGAACACCAAACATTTGATGACGGTGATCTACATCAAAGTGAGAATCAAAGGGTGTTAGTATTTGACTAACACACTTTGGATTATGTGTCATATGAATGGTGCCACAAGTGATGTTGATAAATTCTTCTAAAAAGGAAAGGAATTGCTGAAAGAGGATCTAAAAAATATTTTGGCGAAAAAGAAAAAGGAAAAGACTGGAAATGTCTAGCTCGGGTATATAGATGATATACATGTTATGGGTATATTCATTGCTTGTTAAACAGCGTGATTCTTGAGTATTGGATACTGATTGGTTGGTATGAAGTGTCATACGGAACAACGCAATACAAGAGTTGCAATGGCCTGAGTAACTAGCAAATGAATATGGGATGATTCTCATCAAGAACAAAATAAAGTGTTATTGTGTTTATCGTTGGAATTAAACCTAGCCTTCAAGATTTATTTGAATAATTGTTATTCTGTTCTGGTGTTATACGAACAATAGTTGTTCAAATTATCACCATATTCATAGAAGATGGATGAACTCTATAAATCTTGTTGGAGAAATCACATCCATAATAACTGATGCTAAACATGTCGCAAGACAAATGATTATAAGATCACTTATGAGTGACACCACCGTTTGAATCATATTGGAAAGAAACACATGAAGAAACTCCATGGTGATGGAATTTTGGAGTCTTTTGATTTTGAATCAATTGACGGTTGTGAGAAATTTCTAGAGATGATTGAAACACCGTTTAAATCATATTGGAAAGATAACATGAAGAAACTCCATGTTGGTGGAATTTTGGAGTCTTTTGATTTTGAATCAATTGACGCTTGTAAGAATTTCCTAGAAATGATTGAAACTCCGTTCATAGGCAAAGAAGAACGGACGACTAACTTATTGGACATTATACATGTTGATGTGTATAGTTCATTATGTGTAGCCATGTGTGGTGGGTCTTATAACTTCATATACTTTAACCAAGGATTTGAGTGGATATATGTGTATATTTACTTGATAAGGAAGAAGTATGAAATGTTTGAAAATGTTCAAATAAATTTCAAGATGAAGTGAAAATCATTGTAACGAGAAAATAAGAGTTTATGATTGGATCATAAAAGAAGATTTTTGAGTTAAAAGTTTAGCAAATGCCTGAGAGTTTAGGAATCGTTCCAAAACTTGCATTTCCCGAAACACCATAGGAGTATGGAGTGTTCGAGAGATGTAATCAAACCTTGTTTGACATGGTAAGGATCAAAGGTATTATTTATAAAATTGCCATTATATTTTAAGGATTAGGCTTTAGAGACTACCGCTTTTCACTGAAAAGAGCGCCATCGAGATCCGTTGAAATGACACCATATGAGTTGTGGAATGGGATAAAACCCAATTTGTCTTTTCTTAAATTTTGGTATGCAAGGCATATGTAAAATGTTTACAACCAAAGTCGGATAAAGTACGTCTTTGTAGGTTATCCCAATGTAACCGTTGGTTATTCCTCCATAAAGACAAAAGTGTTTTGTGGCTAAGTGCATCAAGTTTCTTGAGAAGGAATTTTTTGCGAAAAGTTAAGTGGGAGGAAAGTAGAACTTCGATTAGGTTGTTGAACCTAAGCTTTATGTGCTAAGTGGCGCAGCGCCGGAAAGTGTCCCGGAAGCGGCCGCAATGCTCTTGGCTCCCGTGTCCCAAAGGTTGTGGTCACGGCGATCTAAGTTCCTATTGAACTGCGTAGTTCGGGTAATCGATCAAATAGAAAGATTTGAGATTGAATCATTGTTATTTGATAATAATGGACCGACTACATGCAAAGAAGCAATGATGGGCCCTGACTCCGTCAAAATGGCTAGAAGCTATAAAATCCGTGATAGTTCCATACACGAGAAACCAAGTTTCTGAACTTGGAAGACCCTCTAGATACCGTGTTTGGATCTATAAAGAAACAGACGTGGATGTTCTCACATCTATGAAATATTCGACATATCGTTAAAATGGTTTACGATTATGTTCAAAGAGTTGGCTATGACAAGATTTGATCTTTCATAACGATATTTAGTCTGGACGGATTATTGTAGCAACCACTACATATGCTAGTTTTGGTATATGGTAGTTGAACAAACGGAACAACGTTCTTCTAATAGAATGGTTACCTAGGACGTGTACAGGACACGGTCCAAAGGGTTCTGTTAATTCAAAGGATGCTAAAATAGCATGCAAATTTCAATGGTTGAAATAAGCATTCGAGGAGTTGGAATCTTCATCATGATGAAATTGTTAAAACGTTTAGTTTCATCAGAGACGGTGAAGATGCTTGCTTTTTCAAGAAATTAAGTGGGAGCGCTGAGACATATTTCTAATACATTATGTAGAAGACATATTGTTGATTGGAAATGATGTATCTTTTATTGACACGGGTGAAGTTTCATTGAAAATTTGATTTTAATGGAAGATTTGGGCAAAACCAGAATATTGGACATCAATGTCTATGCAGATAGATTGAGGTTCTAATGTGGTTGTGCCAAAGTACATAGATGAGGTATTGAATGAAGTTCAATATGGAAACGACGAGAAAAGTTCTTGCCGCATGGAAAAGGTTGAAGCGAGATTCAAGTGTTTTGACACTTGGTGAGTAAAACCACATGAATGATTTGATCAATCATGTACACCATGATATGTACAATTCCAGAATGTCCTATGCTCTAAATGTTATGAGCATATACCAGAATGATTCATAAGATGATCATTGGACAATAGTAAAGATATCCTTACGTGCTTTGGAAGGACTAAGAATATATATTATGTATGTTGGACAATAGTTCATTGTAAAGTGTTACATTGATACTAGTTTTGTCGCAAGATACAATCTAAATTTATCTCAATTTTGTCGGTATGTTAAGGTGGCAAAATGTAATGGAAGAAAGTTCCATGATAGATTTGGAATAGTTCCAAATGGATTTGGATGAGTTCCAAAGTTAAGACATTATAACGAATACTACAAGGAAAGGCTAAGTATATGACTGCTCTAGCAGCAGCAAAGGAGGGCATTTGTGTCAAGAAGTTTGTTTGACAAACTAGGTGTAGTTCCAAGCGAGCTAATACTATGAAGATCTATTGTACGACAATAGATTCAACATGTTTTGAGCTCAAGGGACTAAGGTCTCACCGGAGGACCAAATTTATGCAATGCCATCTCATTGGTGAATGAGTGATGCGTAGAGACGCAAAGAAATGCAAATACACACGGACCTGAAGTGTCAGATCTGGATATTAGGTTTACCACTAGCAATGCGTATGGATAACAACTGAATGCCATAGGTGTTGGATGCGCAAGTACCAAACTAGATTATTGACTCTAGTGCAAGTGGGAGACTGAAGGGAATATGCCCGAGAGGCAATAATAAAGTGGTTATTATCTTATTCCATGTTTATGATAAATGTTTATTTTCATGCTATAATTGTGTTAACCGGAAACGTTAATACATGTGTGTTTAATAAACAAAGAAAAGGTTCCTAGTAATGTCTCTCTTTATACTAGCTTGTTGATTAACGGATGATCAAGGTTTCCTGATCATTGACATTGGATGTCGTTAATAACAAGGTCATATCATTGGAGAATGATGTGATGAACATACACCCACAGTAGTTATAGCAATACGATCATGTCATCAAAGTTTCTATTGCTGTATCAAACTTTCACGAAGTAACCCTAATCCTTAGACCATGAGATCACGTCAATCACTGACACCGGAAGAGTACTTTGATTCCATCAAACGTCACACCGTAACAGGGTGATTATAAAGGTGTCGTTGGGTACTTGGAAAGTGTTAGTTGAGGCTCGTGGATCAAGAGTGGGATTTGTCCATCTAGATGACGGAGAGATATACTCTGGGCCCTCTCGGTGATATCACATTGACATCGCTTGCAAGCACGTGACTGGCTCACGAGGATGTTATATCACGGAACGAGTAAAGAGTACTTGTCGGTAACGAGATCGAACTAGGTATGGAAGATACCAAATGATCGGATCTCGGACAAGTAAAATATCGCGAGACAAAAGGAATTGGTTACCGAGTAATGGTTCACACGATCACTAGTTCATCGTTGAGTAAGTGGGAGTCATCATGGATCTCCAGATCCCTCTGATGATTATTGATCGGAGAAGAGTCTCTTTCATGTCCATTTTATTCACGAACCGTAGGGTGACACACTTAAGGATTCATTGACGCGTTTGAGTGGATACGGAACGCCGGAGAATATACTGGACATCGCATGGACTGTTTTGATAAAACTGCTGGAATAGTTTCGGTATATCAAAATAGTGCAAGGGGATAATTGTTAATGTGTTCATTGAATGAAGTGTTCATCAATGAAGTACTCATTAAATGAAGTGTTCATTAATTTGAGTGACATTAAACAAGATAATTAAAAGTGTTTTAATGTGATAAACTCTTGGAATTTTGAGTGGAGAATTATGGAAGTTATGGGAATAATGTGTGACCCTTTGTTTTTGTGAGTGGAGAGTCCACCCACATGATGAGGGGAGAGGTGGGGGCACCTCTTGGGGCGTGCTACCCCTTGGGGGCTGCCTCCCCCTCCTATATATAGATGGGTGGAGACCCCTCTACACACTCATTCCTCCATCTCTCATATGCCCTTTGGTTGGCATCTTCCTCCCCTTGCTAGCTGATCCAGTTTCACGAGTACGGTGCTTAGGCGAAGCCCTGCTCAAGATCTTCTCTACCACCACCACCACTATGTTGTAGTGCTGCTGGAGTTCCCGAGGATCCACTACTTCCGCTGCCCAACTGGAGCAAGGGGCGGAGGTCGTCACTGATCTGTACGTGTGACCGACTACGGAGACGCTGCCCGTTCGTGGCGTCAAGTCTTCATCACGACCTTGAGGTCGGCGAGTGTTCGACTACATCACCCACGAGAATAGTTCTCGTTAAAGCTTTTGGTCTTCGAGGGTGAGTCCTTCTCAAACCGTTACAAGTGATCTTCTAGATGTGATCTTGGCTGTTACAACCGTAGGAAAAATTTTGTTTTCTATGCAACGAACCCTTCAGCTTTGTTACACCATTCAGCATTTATGTGTGCCTGGAATTTTTTGAGCATTTTCATGTTGTACGGCACAACATGCCTATTGTCAAGCCTTACGTTATTTTTCATTATGAACCTCCCATTATCAGGGCGTTTGTACAAAGGAAAGCCACTCTCATCAAGGGAAGTTTCGTCTTGAAACGGTTTTGGGAACTTTTTTGAACATATGCCTTTCTTCATGCAAGGGCACTTTGGGCCAGCAGTGCCACAGGGGCCATGCATCATAAACTCTGAAACAAGTGCATATCCAAGCGGATCCTCAGCAGGATCAGGAATTTCGGCAGAAATAAAAGAATCTATTAGAGATGGCGTAACTACGCGGGCATCGTCCTTATCCTGCCAAACGAGGATATGTGCATGCGGCAGCCCCCTCTTTTGGAACTCAACAGTGTGTAGAACTGAGGAAGCAGTGAAGAACAAGGAAGATGAGAACGTGAGTGAAATAAGTAAAGAAAGGAAAGGGTCGGGGGACTGTAGGTAGTACCAGCAACAACAGGGCCAAACACCTTGCCCTTTCTGATCTTCCGAAGGTACGCGAGGAGTTTCATATGGTACACGCGGACGGTAATGTCAGTCCTATCTACTGCTTTCTGGCCAGGTTCAAGGATTTCAAGGATTTCTGGCCACTTTGGATTGCATGTATAGGTTGTGAATATGTCAGGCGAGCCATGAACCCGTGAAACAGCCACCGCATCCTGGAAGTTTTCAGTCATATAATGCCGGCCGCCGGTGTACGATGAGGGGAGTATATTTTTTTTACCAACCTCCGCTCCGTCAAGCTTACCAAGGCCGACAGCATCAACAACGTTCTGCAGATTTTCAGCCCGCATATCTTCTTTTACCTTTATAATGTAACGTAACCTACACTCGTCTATGCAAGCCCGTGCATCAACTCTAGCTTGTGAAGATAACAAACCACAACATAAGTATGGGTTATGTTGTTCAGCTTTATTGTGTGAGCAAAAGCAGTAGTAATCCTGCATGGTCATCTTAACTCTTTTATTCACATATGTGCTATCAACACCAAAGTAGCGTACGCCTAGCTGGAACCCACGCTCCCCGTAAGGGAAGAGAAGAGGGTATTGCAAAGGCATATAAGAAGGCTCTAAAGAAGAAATTCGCTGCAGACCTGGGCCTCGACAGTGCACTATTAAATCCCGGCAAGGAGCATCCACAGTGAAGTCACCAACCACTAAACTCGCAAGTTCAACAGTGGTAGGTAGGCTAAACTGTGGATCATCCCCTTCACCCGGAGCTATAATGCGTACAGATACAACTGCATGTGTATTTTCTTTTAAAATTTCACGAGCCATGCGGAATTTCTTGACAAATGAATTATGGGCATCCAACATATGTATAAGACCTGCAACTATGGGCCTCATAAGACCATTCTCTGGTTCAGCCTCACTGCTCAACGCCCTGATTCTGTTTTCCACCTCATTTTGTGTGTCATGGATATATAGTTCAGCATATTTTGGGAAATCCCCTTCTTCTGGAAGGAGCGAGCCTATGCGATGGCAAACTTGCCCATTAATCTTAAATATGTTGGCACCCCCACCGTTATTAACGGAACGATCAATGTTTGCTCCCATGGAAGTAAAAGCAAATAAGCAGTTGTATTGACGGATCTTCTTAATGAACTGCCTAGCTTGGGGTGGGCCGCTATAGTCAAGCAAGTTCTTTAGAAAGGAGGGGGGGTCTCTAAACTGCGGGATGCGGACTTTCCCTCCTTTACAACATAAATTATACACCACACGTCTTTTTGTAATAGCTGAGACCGACTGGACCCTCTCCTGCCACCAGAAGACAGCACGGCAGTGCTGGCAGCTGTATTCTGGCCGTCCATAGTACGATCTTTTCGGATAGGAAGCTACATAGGGTAACAAATATTAGAAGCAAGGAGAGTCGACAGGGATACCGACTGGGACCTAAGGAAAACACAATAACATACCTTTGAGCACATCAACTTCCACAGGCGAGAACCCAACCCAACCAGGCACAAGTGGGGATTCGGGTAAATCAACTGCGTTTCAGGAAAGAACAGATAACTCGTAGGACGAAGGGGAAGAAATAACACAATACGGATGACAAGGACAAAAAGGCAGCCGTGACGAACCATGTTTGTTATGGGCTCGCAACCTATCAAATGTCGATCTACATCTTTTGCGGTTTCGCGTGGTTACGTCAGGAGGAAGAAGAGGGAAGAAACCATCCCCTATAAATAAGTAGATGATATAACAACATGCATAGGGTAAAGTAAGGCTACTATCGACAGCTGGAGGCAACGTACATTTTCTTTTCCAAATGGGCGGAGGGAATGCAGCTGGTAACAAAACAGGAGCATAATTCCTGGGAGGAGGTGCATGCCCTTGAGGATGAACCAGCAACGCATACCTATCAGCCCTGCGACGCACACAGCGTGACGGCTCTCTAACCCCTAAGACGGGCGAAGGGACCCTAGGTGGGTGCAGTAGACGTCGAGGGGGCATATTGGTAGGCCGAACGACAGAAGCGGTAAAGCAGAAGTACGCAAGCCACAGTGGACATTAGCACCTAGTGAGCAGACCAGCCCGGAGCAGAAGGGTAATCTGAGCAGGTGCAATAAAGGAGTAGGCATGATCATGATTTAAGATAGCCCGATATTTGGCCGATATTTGTCCGATATATCTTCTAGGAAAGCTCGCCGATATTTTTTTCCTTCATTGAATATCGGCAAATAGCCTGATATCTCGCCGATATAGCTACATTCCTTGTACCAAATATCTCCAAATAGCTGCCAAAAAAGCCCGCCGATATATCCTGTATCTCGCTATTTTAAACCTTGGGCATGATGAAAGATGAGGAAAGACGGAATACGAAAAATGGTAGAGCGGCATCTCAGCAAGGGGCAAGCAAAGTTTAATAATAAGGAAGTACATGAAGCAAATCAAATTATAACAAGAAGCATACAACTCATGAGAGTAAGCTAGGAAGAAGAAGGTTAGGTAAGTAAAGGAGAAACAAAGGAGACAGAGTGTACCTTGTTAGGACAACAAGCAGATCCGAGCTATCAGACGAGGGAGTATTGAACTAACAGACGTAAACCCAACTGCAATAACAGGCAGGAATCAATATTCACTGTTGTTTAGCAGTAATAGTATAGTACACATTGGGTTTAGTCCCTTCAAACGTTAATAGAAGGAGCAAGTCAAGGGCACTTGTAAACAGAATGTGTAAAAATATCTCATGCATGGCGAATAACATAGGCAAGCACCCATTTATTATTAACCGAGCTATCTCATGAAATGACTCAGCAATGTAGGATGTTCTTGACACAGAAAAGTAAAAGTACCATGTTCTCATGTAGGTGTCATGCATATAAGTTAATAAGGGAGACATCGCATGCACAAAAGCAAAAGAAGACACACGGAGCTGACTAAGAGAAATGGAAAATGAATAAAAGACCACCCGTAGACAGAGATCGAGTACAATTAGCTAACGGGAAAAAACAGTCGGTTGGCAGCACACCAGGAGCTTAGAACCTGCATGAGAGGGTAAATGCACTGTCGGCATCTATCCTAGCCTGCATGACATGAAGTACTTGTGCTCAAAGTAAGGATCCTAGCTATAACTACTTGCATAAGGCCTTTTCCTAGTAACCTAGAAAGGACAATGAGCTCTTTACAATACAGGACAACCCCCTAGAACCTGCATGAGAGCTGGGTGAACTGGTGAGAACATAGTAAGAGTTAGCTTACACCACATGAAGACTTTGTTCTCAAGGTAAGGATCCTATAACGTGCATTTATTAGTTTAGAAAGAACAGTTAATGCTTGGTAAGCTAGGCCAGCCTAGGGCTAGAAGACACAGGAAACATGCACTCTTGAAAGCACAGGACAAGAAAGATTAAGAAGACAGAAGGAAATGGTTCACCTACTAATGACCAACAAGGTCCTAGGGGCCGATGGGACACCTTTGTAAGGAACAGGTAATTCTTGAAAACCTAGAACAGACCAGGGCGAGGAGACAAAAAAAAGCACTCTTAACAGAGTAGAACAAGCCAGATCTAAAAGAAAAAGGAAATTCCCAGGCTACTAATAGCCAACAAAGATCTAGGTGACCAACCTGAAAATCCCAAAAAGGATAAACAAAGCTAAGAGTAAGCGGAGGTGAGGTTTATCGGACCCCTTAGGAGCATAAGAACAGCGGCAGTGATGCAGGAGAAAGAAACGGGCCTCACCAGACGTAATCCCGAATCCAGCGGCGCAGAACCCCCCCTGAAACAAGGAAGAAATCGTAGGGTAAGGGTGGAGGCATTTCGTCGAACACCATAGAGGCAGAAGCACCTGACCGGCCAGTTTACAAGAGAAAAAGTGGGCTAACCAGGGGAATTCTTAGATCCAACGACACAAAATCCTACTGCGATGAAAAAGAAGACGATGTGATCAGAAGAAGGAGGAAGAAAGTGAAAGGAGGACGGCCAGGATAAAATTGAAGGAGCAAACGTGAACACGGACCTCAACCGTACGCCATGGACGAGCAAACACGAACCATTGCGAAGAATAGACGATGGATCTGGCGAGGAACACAACAGTGGGCAAGATGATTCACCGAGCAACAACGAAAAAGTACAAGGAGAGGAAACGGCGAAGACGAACAGGCGAAGAGGCGAATGAGGCAGGTGAAAGAGAGGAGCACGAAGGGGCGGTAAATATCACCTCACAGGACGCCCAAGTGGCCACAGTGTACGTACGGCGCGCACCCACTGGCCCGAGGAACCCACCTACCACGCCGCGCGCTGCCATCTCGCCCAAACCAGAGCCCGATGCGCTCAACCACCGCCGCCACGAACGCACGCTGTAAATACGTTGTTTCTCACCACGAACCGCCCCAAGAACATACGAACGACTTGCTCCAGGGCCACCGGTCATAGTACTAACCGAGCGTCAGTCAGGCAAAAACTTAACAAGCGGTTGATCCTGTGCCACCGCTGGTAAAAACACTGCTCATAACCAATCGTGTGGCTGATGGTCAAAACGCGATCTCAAATGGCTCTGGTGGGCGAGTAGAGCACGTCCGTTTACTAGTTGGATGAGTGAGGTTTTGGTATCACAAACTGTTAATTAGTATAAAATGTACCATGAATCATGTGCAATGATGATTAAGAAACGATTTTCTGCTATATAGAAGTGTTGCAATTGTGATTGTATTAACATACTCAGATTCACATTAGTCTGTGTCTCTTTGACAATATTGCAATATGGAAAACAAATGATTTTTTCCTTGAACACAGAAACAAATGATTTGCATAGTAACAGTGAGGGGAAGAAGAGTTTGAATTTTATAGTATCTTGCATTTTTCACTGTTAATCTCTAGCAACTCGCACTGAAGGGGACAGGAAATGAGAGTGTGGGATCTAGGTGGTGGGAGAGAATGCAATGCAAGAGAGTAAAAGAGAGCTAACTACATCACATATGTAGGAGTGAGAAAGATGAGCAAAGGAAAGAGTGAGGGGAGCCATGTTTAATGGAGATGGTGGAGAGCAAAGAAGAATGGTGTGAGGAGGAAGGGGAGGAAGAAGAGGAAGAAGAGAGTGTGAGAAGAAAAGGGTGTAAAAGAGAGGGAAAGAGAGAGCATTTAATGCTCCCAGCGCACAATTAGTAGCGCGCGGCACGAAGGCGCGCCCCAACTAGCCTAGCAATCTACATCGCGGGATATATGACCTGCGCTGCTGGTAGGTGGGACCACCAAAACTGGGCCAGGGCTAGCTACATTAGCAGCGCGTGCCTGGCGGCCCGCGTTGTAAATGACAGAAACATCTACAGCGCGGGCATGTAGACCCACACTTCTAAAGTATCTCGGCATGGAGGCCGCAGTTGGGAAAAATATTTAGCAGCGCGGACTTCTCTGCGCGCGCTGCTAATTACTACATATCTAAAGCGCGGTGGAAACAAGGTGCGCTGCTAACGTTTTTTTGCAGCACGGTCTCTGTACCCGCGCTGCTAACGTCCATTCTTGTATGACCATTATCCTAGTAGTGTTATGTGTTCATGTTCCTAGGTTTTCGACCCTACCCTGCATATTCTTCACATTACCATTGCTATGTTTTATTCCTAGGATTTTGTTTGTAGTAATACCAGCTGGATAATCAATACATCTTTAGTTGGTGATACCATTCGGGTATTCACAAATTATTCACGTTGAACATATTTTGGTATTTTATTCAGGAGTAATGACTTGCATTGATGTTGTTAAAACTTTAATAATTACATACATTTCAACATGCTAATTTGAAGCAGACTTATTTATCTTGGTGCTTCCAGATCTCGCCTCACTCCTATTCTCCTTCGCTTTGCGCCATTGAGAATCGCTTTTCTGTAAAATATAAGTAGAGAGTTCAGTACAAGGAAAAATGTATATCTTTGGACAAACAATATAACCAAGATAGCTGATATTGGTTCCTTTAGTAAAATCACCGAAGTAATCTTAATCCGGGCGAAATTCCAACTTTGTCACCATCCAATAAATCAGAATAAATAGGACATCCCACGTCATACATGTGTTCTTCAAAACATAGGGATAATATTGTAACCTCCCATTGTTAGCAAATATTTTTTTGAATTTTCAGAGAGAGAGAGACACAGAGAGGGGGGGGGGGGGGGGGGGGAGGGGAGAACTCCCCCACCTGAAGAAACTAAATTTTTATGTGCATGTGTGCCTATACATGGCAATGTTAACGATTTCCGGGAAACAAGCAATTATAGTAACATGATAAGATGATAAATTTCAAGACCGTGAATCCAGTCTCCAATCATCAGTAGGTAGCCTTGCACACTGGAGCTGTGAAATTTGCCAATGTTTAAATCTTTGATATTAGCTATTTATCAATAAGCGTATTCAATAATCTTATACTCCCTTCGGCCCGAAATACCTGTCGCGACGTACATTTTACGAAATCCCCCTCCATCTTTTTCCGACACAACCCGCAGTCCTGGTCAGCTCCAACTCTCTCGCTTTCTCCTCCCGACCGGTCGCCGCCGGCTCCGCCGCGCCATAGCCGGCCATCACCTGCTCGCCCCCGCTGCGCAGCTTCCCCGAGCTTTCTCCCCGACTCCCTCCTCCCCGGCTCCCTCCTCCTCTCGCAGCTCTCGGGCTCCCTCTTTCATGCGCAGCTCCGTTGGAGTAAAAATGGTGTTTTTATGCTCTAGATGGCATGGGAAAAAGGGTGGTGGTGAGTGCGGCGCAGTTCAAGAGGAGATGGATCCGTTTGCGGCGAGGCTGGATCCGTTTTCGGTGAGGCTGGATCCGGTCTGTGGGCGCTCGGCGACTCGTACGCAGACACGGGAAACCTGGGGCGGGAGCTCACCCACGCCGCCCCACCGGCCGCCGCTTCTCTGACGACGGCGTCCTCAGCGACTTCGTCGTCGCCCTGGCTGTTTTTGGATCCGTCGTCGCCGCCCAGGTCCATTCCTCCCTGCTACTTGATTCTTTGTAGTCGTCGTTGAATCCCTCCTCCTGTTCTGAATACTCTGTCGTTGCCCAGGTCCAGGATTCCCTTGTGAGTGGCTGCATACTCCTCCTCCTCCTCCTGTTCTGAATTACAATGATGCAGTGGATTCATGGTGTGAGTGGCTGCACCCGGCAGGAAGCAAGCAAGATAATGCTGAAATTAAGCCTATTTGTGAGTGCTTGAATTGCAATGATATTTCAGTGGAGTATATTTGCAATGCTATTTCCACTAGTAGAAAATGGGGCAACCATCTAAGCCTTTAGTACCGGTTTCCTTACGAACCGGTACTAAAAGGGTCTTTCGTACCGGTTTGGGCGTCCAGGCGGGCGAGGAGCTTTCGTACCGGTTCGTGAGGAGCTTTCGTACCGGTTCGAGTTAGGAACCGGTACTAAAGGTTTTCGGCCCACCCGATTCATCCCTGTCCCATGCCCACCCGATTCATCCTTCATTTCTTCCTCTCTCTCTCACATTTCTAAATTTTTTTCACCTCTCACACTCCAACAAATCTTCATTTTTTGTCCACCATTTTAACAAGATTAACGACATCTATCTATCCAAGGGTTAGCAATATCATCCTTTCTTCCGGCGTTCCTAATTTAGCTCATCTCTTTGCTAGTTAACTCGTATTATTTTTCTAGTGCTAGCAAGGTGTTCGATGAAATGCCTAAGTTAGGGATTTTATTTTATTTATATGAAATTTGAGCTGAAATTATATTATGTTTTGTAGGTTTTAGTATCATCCCCGTCCTCACCGCTGTCGATCGCCAGCGTCGTCCCCTAGCCGACACCGTACCACCTCGGTGAGCCCCTTCTTTTTTATAAAAAAAACTTAGTTTTATGTGATAAACTTGAATATTAATTAAGTTGGTCACTCATATATCTATGATGTTGTGTAATTAATGATTTTTGATATACATATATAATGCAGATGAGTCGGCAATGGATGTACGGTGACCGGTGCCATCCCGACTTCATTAAAGGCATGCATTATTTTCTCAGCGTGGCTGAGGAAAACAACCGGACGAATGGTTTCATCTATTGTCCATGTAGTTCCTGTAAGAATATGAAGGATTACTATACCTCAAAGACCATTCACGTCCACCTGCTGGAGAACGGTTTCATGCCCAGCTATAATTGTTGGACCAAGCACGGAGAAAGTGGGGTTATATTGGAAGACAACGAAGAAGAAGAGGATAGTGACAACTATCCTATTTTCACTGAAGACGGTGATAGTAGAATGGGGGAAGACGAAGCTGAAGAAGAGCCCATTTTTGATGAGCCCATTTTTGATGACCCCGATGACGATTTGGGTCGGGCCATTCTTGATGCAAAGATAAACTGCGGAAGTGAAAATGAGAGGTTGAAGTTGGAGAAAATGTTAGAGGATCACAACAAACTGTTGTACCCAAATTGCGAAGATGGCCAGAAAAAGCTGAGTACCACGCTGGAATTGCTGCAATGGAAGGCAGAGAATGGTACTACTGACAAGGGATTTGAAAAGTTGCTGAAAATAATAAAGAAGATGCTTCCAGGGGAGAACGTATTGCCCTCTAGTACGTACGAAGCAAAGAAGGTTGTCTGCCCTCTAGGATTAGAGGTGCAGAAGATACATGCATGCATCAATGACTGCATCCTCTACCGCAAGGAGTACGAGAATTTGAATGCATGCCCGGTATGTGGTGCATTGAGGTATAAGATCAGGCGAGATGACCCTGGCGATGTTGAGGGCGAGTCCACCCCCAGGAAGAGGGTTCCTGCGAAGGTGATGTGGTATGCTCCTATAATACCACGGTTCAAACGTTTGTTCCAAAACAAAGAGCATGCCGAGTTGTTGCGATGGCACAAAGAGGACC
Organism: Bromus sterilis; assembly: GCA_950022295.1. Classification (NCBI taxonomy): domain Eukaryota; kingdom Viridiplantae; phylum Streptophyta; class Magnoliopsida; order Poales; family Poaceae; genus Bromus; species Bromus sterilis. The sequence goes on along the minus strand of OX465601.1, from coordinate 296,000,594 downwards.
GTAAGAAAGATGTGATGCTAAGACACCCCGCTGACGGGTCGCAGTGGAGAAAAATCGACAGACAATTCAAGTCATTTTTAGATGACGCAAGGAACTTAAAACTTGGTCTAAGTACAGATGGCTTTAAACCCATCGGGGAGCAGAGCTCCAGTCATAGCACCTGGCCAGTGACTCTATGTATCTATAACCTTCCTCCTTGGTTGTGCATGAAGCGGAAGTTCATTATGATGCCAGTGCTCATCCAAGGCCCGAGGCAACCAGGCAACGACATTGATGTGTACCTGAGGCCATTGGTTGAAGAACTTTTACAGTTGTGGCATGAAGAAGGTGTACGTGTGTGGGATGAGCACAAAAAGGAGGAATTTGACCTGCATGCCTTGCTTTTTGTAACCATCAATGATTGGCCTGCTCTTAGTAACATTTCAGGGCAGTCAAACAAGGGATACAATGCATGCACACACTGTTTAGGTGAGACTGACAGTATATATTTGGGAAACAAGAATGTGTACCTGGGGCATCGTCGATTTCTTCCAAAACAACATCACGTAAGAAAGAGAGGAAAGCATTTCAGAGGTGAGGCAGATAACTGAACGAAGCCTACCCGCCCTACTGGGGATGTTATATATGATATGATCAAGGATTTAAAAGTGATCTTTGAAAAGGGTCCTGGCGGACAATCTGTTCCGCATGATGTTGACGGACACGTACCCATGTGGAAGAAGAAGTCTATATTCTGGGAGCTACCCTACTGGAAATTCCTAGAGGTTCACTCGGCAATCGACGTGATGCACGTGACGAAAAATCTTTGCGTGAACCTGCTAAACTTCTTGGGCGTGTATGGGAAGACAAAAGATACACCGGATGCACGGCAAGACCAGCAAAGTATCCACGAAGGAAACAACATGAATCCAGAGAAGTATCAAGGTCCTGCCAGCTACGCTCTTACCAAAGAAGAGAAGGAGATCTTTTTTGAAGTACTGAGTAGCATCAAGGTCCCGTCTGGCTTCTCGTCGAATATAAATGGGATAATAAACATGTCAGAGAAAAAGTTTCAAAACCTAAAGTCTCATGACTGCCACGTGATTATGACACAATTACTTCCGGTTGCATTGAGGGGGCTTCTGCCGGAAAATGTTCGAGTACCCATTGTCAAGCTATGTGCGTTCCTCAATGCAATTTCTCAGAAGGTGATCAATCCACTAACTCTACAAAATTTACAGAAGGATGTGGTGCAATGTCTAGTCAGCTTCGAGTTGGTGTTCCCACCATCCTTCTTCAATATTATGACACATCTCCTAGTTCACCTGGTCGAAGAGATTAGCATTCTCGGTCCTGTATTTCTACACAACATGTTTCCCTTTGAGAGATTCATGGGAGTCTTAAAGAAGTACGTTCATAACCGTGCTAGGCCAGAAGGAAGCATCTCTAAGGGCTATGGAACAGAGGAGGTCATTGAGTTTTGTGTTGACTTTATTCCTGACCTTAAGCCGATCGGTGTTCCTGAATCGCGCTATGAGGGGAGACTGGGTGGAAAAGGCACGCTAGGGAAGAAAGCAACAACGTGTATGGACGGACATTCTTTCACTCAAGCACACTACACAGTTCTACCTAATTCTATCTTGGTGGCTCGGTACATAGTGCAACACAAGGATATCTTACGCTCCGAATACCCGGAGCAACGTGAAGATTGGATTGATGGAGAACACATGAAGACTTTCGGCGGTTGGTTGCAAAATCGTCTAATGAATGTCACTGATGAAGACCAACTATACTTGTTGGCCAAGCAACCATCTTCGACTATATCGACTTTTCAAGGGTACGAGATTAATGGGAATACATTTTACACGTTCGCCCAAGATAAAAAGAGCACCAACCAAAACAGTGGTGTCCGCTTTGATGCAGCAGAGGGCAATGGGAAGAAGGTCACATATTATGGGTACATAGAGGAGATATGGGAACTTGACTATGGACCTAATTTCAAGGTCCCTTTGTTCCGGTGCAAATGGTTCAACCTGAAAGACGGGGTACAGGTAGACTCGCAGTACGGAATGACTACAGTGGATCTCAAGAATCTAGGGTACGACACCGAACCATTCGTCCTAGCTAGTGAAGTGGCTCAGGTTTTTTATGTGAAGGACATGTCTACCAAACCGAAAAAAAGAAAAGAAAGGCAAGAGTACACATCATACGATGAGCCAAAGTGCCACATAGTTCTTTCAAGAAAAAGAAACATCGTGGGAGTAGAGGACAAGACAGACATGTCAGAAGATTATAATAAGTTTGATGGTATTCCACCCTTCAAGGTAAAAACTGACCCAAGCATCATCTTAAATAATGAAGATTGTCCATGGTTGCGTCGCAATCAGAAGAAAGGGAAACACACGAAGAAAACTCAAAAGACTAGCTAGATAGGGATCATAACTTGTGTATCTCAATATGGAAATCACTTTTGTGTAATGATCGATGTTACTGTATGTAAGATATGGAAATCACCGCGACATCGGCGACTCCAACATTTGAATCTACCATGTGTATCTTAATTTTCAGTTGAGCTATGTACTTTAATTCGAGTTCAATCGTAATAAAATTTTATTCCCGCACATCCAGAGACAAAGAGCGAAAAAGAGAGAGAAAGGACAAGGGGCAGGGGTGAAAAAAGTGCATGTGCACAAGTGTTGGAGAAAAAGAAATAGAAAAGCTGCGTCACGGAAGATTTCGAGAAAGAAACTGAAATAGAAAAAAAAAGAAATAGAAAAGAGAAAGAAATAGAAAAGAAAAAGAGAAAGAAACAGAAAATAAAAGAAAAAGAAATAGAAAAGAGAAAGAAACATAAAAAAAGAAATAGAAAGGAAAAAGAAATAGAAAAAAAAGAAATAGAAAAGAGAAATAAATAGAAAAGAAAAAGAGAAAGAAACAGAAAATAAAAGAAAAATAAATAGAAAAGAGAAAGAAACAGAAAAAAAAGAAATAGAAATAGAAAAAAAGAAATAGAAAAGAAAAAGAGAATGAAACAGAAAATAAAAGAAAAAGAAATAGAAAAGAGAAAGAAACAGAAAAAAAGAAATAGAAATAGAAAAAAAATAGAAAACAGAAAGAAATAGAAAAAGAAACAGAAAAGAAAAGAAAAAGAAAAACAGAAAGAAACAGAAAAGAAAAGAAAAAGAAAAAGGGCTTTCGTACCGGTTCGTGTTAGGAACCCGTACGAAAGGTTTTCGGTCAAATTTCAGACGGTGGGGTGGGGCCAGGGCTGGACCTTTGGTACCGGTTCGTCCCTACAACCGGTACCAAAGACCTTTGGTACCGGTTTGGGGTTGGAACCGGTACGAAAGGTCCTTTCCTTCCCCAAATCAACCCCGCGCGAGCCACTTTCTCACATCTTCTCACACTGTTGCCCCCCCCCCCCCCCCCGAGGAGAAGCTCGCCACCGCCGCCTCACTCCCGTGGACGCTCGTCGTCGTGCCGGCGAGCTAGCGCAAGCTCACCGCCGCCGCCTCCCTCCCGTGGACGCCCGTCGCCGTGCCGGTGAGCATCCCCGCCTCCCTCCCCCTGTTCCCGCCGCCCTAGCTTCCTTGCCAGCACGCCCCGCAGCTCCCGCCGCCGATGCACTCTCCTGCAGCATCGGCTCCCCCCGACCGCCTTCCGGTCCCTCGAGCATAACATGGCATGGCACGACTTTCCGGTCCATCCCTTCGACGTCGACGGCTCCGCCGACGCCGGAGGCTTCGTCAGCGCCGTGACGTAGCTGCAGGGCGACGCCGACGGCGCCGGCGCGCTCGTCGCCGGCAGGTCGGACGGCGTGCTCAAGATATTCACGTGCCAGCCGCGCTGGGGAGATGATGACGACCACCAAATAATGGACGACGTGTAGCGAGCCACCATTCCGAGATTTCATTCCTGCGTTCCAATTATGATTATGTTACTTTGTTATTTCTTTTGTTGCAGACCAGAAACAAAATTGCTAGAGCACCAGGGAAATGATTCTTTCCCTTTATTTTTCTGTCTGTTTCTTCTTTTATTTATGACTCCATTCCTGACATTTCTTTTATGGTGTATGTACTGATCTGTGTTTTAAGGAATTCAAATAATTCATTTCCATTGGTTACATGATGAAGTTTTTTTAGATGAGCTCGCGTCGAAGTCAATCTAGCTCATCTTAACCACGGAAAGTAATTCGGTATCGTTCAAGAAAGTAGAATATGTGCAACTAGCACCTTTTTCCCCCTTATTTCCCAAGAAGAAGAAATGGTCCAAAGTGATATATCATGTGCACTTGGAAAAAGCTCATCCAAAAAACATGACTATACTGTTTGGGAAATTTACAATAAAGACGAGATTCAAATGAACCGTCTTCTAGTGATATGCACAAAACATATATTAACAAAAATACTTATAATTTTTTTGTTTTTTTGTTTTGGAAAAAGAAGGGGTCTACCTCTTTCGATTTCATATAAATAAATCATCAAGTTCACTGAGGCAAACTTACATATTTGCAACACTAAGGCCAGCAAGCAGCAATCAGGTTACGCAGGACCAACATTAAGGTAGGAAACTAGCAGCAACGAGGCGCAAGGAAGCATGTGAAGGAAGGAGGGAGTAGATCCAACAATGAAGAGCCACACCAGCCGAAACAAAGCAGCAAGCTCAGCAGCCAATCCTTAGCATTCCGGGACGCCACCCTTGAGTAGCTTTGTACACCTCACTTGCAACTTGTTGTATTAATCTTGCTCCCACCAGCAACACATTTCCCTTTTCCTCCTTGAATTTTTGTTGTTGTTGATAAATGTGTATTTTAGGTCACAAAATACGTATCTAATTTTCCTACCAGAAATGGTTTTTAGTAAGTTGTTTTTAGTAAGTTGTCGTCCTGTCAGTGAGGCCCTGCTCTCCTCTACAACATGGCGACATGGTTCATTGGGTTCTGGCAAACCGTGATGTTGCCGCACCAAGCCAAAAAAATTCTCTGCTAACTTTGAGCAGAGATTTTGGTTTTTTTGTGAGGGCTCCTCGAATGGTTTTTGTGGATGAAACTTTTCGAGAACACCAAATATTTGATCATGTTTGATGTCTTAAAAGTTTCAGGTTTTTTTCATTTTTATTTCTATTTTATAGAATTTACTGTTCATCAGGGATACCGGGACACCAAGGAGTTTTCACACCTATTCGATAGAAGATTTCACATCATTTTCACTAGGATTTGAAGTTGCATCTCATTTATTTCTCAACACCTCAAGGAGTAGAGGAAAGCAGACATAGAGAGAAGAGCGAGACATAGAGAGAGTTGCATCCTTAAGTACTGGTTTTGATGAACTCTTGTCTTCTTACCTCTTATGAAAAATGAGGGGGTAAGAAGGACCATGTTAAAATTTCTCATATTCTTTTGAATATCACCAATTCACCAATGCAAGCAGACATAGAGAGAAGAGCGAGAGGAGCGCCGAGTGTTAGGGTTAGGGTTATTGCTTTCTTCATTTCAATTGTTATCCATCTAGCAATCTGTTATGATCATGACATGATGAATGAATTAATTGTTTTCTTAATTTTGTAGTGACATTGAGCTATGGAGAACGACACCTTCGTCCGAAATGAGGATCAAGAAGAAGTCGTGCAGAGAATGATATTTGAGAGTGCCCGTGGGCCGGAACCCGATGGAGATGACTTTGAGCTCACACAATTTCTGAACGATGTCGGTGAGGGATTTGAGTCTGAAGAGATTAGAAGAGAGAACGAAGTGTCCATAACAAACTCCGGCGAGGTGTACATTTATGTATCAAGTCTATGTTCATCAGTAGATGCATTCATTTATTTGTGTTGCACTTATTAACGAATCATTTTTCTTTTAGCCTTCTGGATCATCGAGCAAGTCTGTTAAAACAAAACGAGGCCCGACGCAATTGCTAAAGGGCGAGGGTAGGTTAGCCCTCATCACATTTAATGATAACGGTGAACCGGTGCATCGAAAGAGCACTGCCGCAAATTTATAAATCAACCTGGAGTTCTTGTTAGGGACCATGTACCGATCAGCATTCAAGAGTGGCATAAGCCGAAGAACGCGGGGACTGAAACTAGTTATGTCAACGACGCGTTGAAAATTTTTCTTTGCGACAATCTACTGACACGCTTCAGCCTACCGGAAGACATGACGGAAGCCCAGAAGAAGAAACTCAAGGAATGGACTCTCAAGAAGATGGCCATGCTATTCCAGACATGGAAGAAAAAATTATGGGACAAATATAAGCATGAAGATACAGTATTCAATGATAATCTAGTGAAGATAAAAGATCACTGGCCCGCATTTAAGAGGTATAAGCAATCGTCTACTCATGTGTCCCGATCGGTCACAAATACGAAAAATGCTTCAAAGAAGGAATTTTTCCATCATTTGGGGTCAGGTGGCTACAAGACTGCCATTCCGAAGTGGAGAGCGTTTGAAGATAAACTGATGGATGCAGGAATCATTCCACAGACATGGGACTGGCCCGACCGGTCCAAGCTCTGGTTGTTCGCGCATGGGGCAGGGTTGGACCCAATGACAGGGAAGATCGTTGCGCAGGGGAAATGGAAGGACAAAATTGAAGCAATCACGAAGAAGCTTATAGATGCAATTGAAAAGGCCAGAAAGGGAGAGTACATTCCCGATAGAGAGAATGACGAGCTGACACTCGCTTTGGGAAATCCTGAACACGTTGGACGGGTTCGAGCTCGCCCAGGTCTCAACAAGAAGGAAGCGTGGCCGGAGTGCGCTGACACTTATAGAAGCCATTCGCGAAAGAAGAAGAAGGAGTCAGACAGGTTAACGGAATTGTTAAATAGGGTGGAGGCGCTTGAGAAAAATCAGAGGGAACCTCATCAGCCGCTGTTTATACAGGATCCTCAAGTCGATGCCGCCCCATCTCAGCGAAGAAGCAGTGTGGGTTCCTCGCATCTTGACGGATGTGGAGGAAGCTACCCCGTGGATTATGTCACGGAGAAGACAGATTGCGAGCTACATATGTTATACAGGAACGTGTCCGTTAAGGTGGCGGTCGGCTATGTTTACCCAAATGAAGATGGAGCAACGCACCATCATATGCCCATTCCACCTGGCTGTGTTCGTGTCGGGGTGGATGAAGTTGTTTCGGGTTATGAAACATTGGAGCTTGATTTTCCTAGAGGTGACGATGAGAAGACAATGGCCGATGTCAAGCACGGTTTCACCCTATGGCCCAAGAAATACATCGTCCTTTTGCAAAGGCCACCGACTCCTCGTAGTCCACCTGAGCAGGAAAGGCCACCGACTCCTCTTCGTAGCGGTCCACATGAGCAGCAAAGGCCATCGACTCCTCCTGGTAGCAGTCCACATGAGCAGCAAAGTCCACACCTACCTGAGAGGGACCCCAGCGTGAGTCCGCCATCTCGAGATCCTCCGCGTAAGACAGCGTCCTTTAAGAGGAACGGTACACCGCCTAGGAAGAGACCTAGAAAGGAGAAACCACTGCCGCCTATTGAGAAGTTACCTTGGGAAAAAACTATCGAGGAAAACATGGAAACCTGTAAGACCGATCTGAAAGCCTTTTTTGCTAAGAAAGTGCCAGAGATCCCTTTTAAGAAGACTCTAGATCCGGTGAAAGTTGTGCGTACCGTTGAGAATCTATATGACCCTGTACCATCGCCGCCATCTGACTATAGGCGTTCTATACAAAAGTCGTATGACGAGATGACGAGGGCTAAAAAACCCACTCAATCGGGTGTCACAGCGAAAAAAGGGAAACAACAAGTGCACCAGCTCGGACAACAACCCGTCCAATCGGTCCCCCCTCTCATGGTGTTTGACGAGAAGGCCGTTGAAAGTTCTCGAAAATCCATCGATTACCCCTTACATGAAGTAGCATATCAATTTGTTCAAGGGAAAGATTTGGTCGAGAATCTCAGGAAGCTACCAACAAGTATGCGTAATTTGCATACGTGGTACAGTAATGCCACAAAGAGAGGGATCCAGTGTATCATGGTTGGAGTTAAGGAAGAGCACTACTTCCAAGAATACTCTGTGAGCGTTGACTTCAGCGAACTTTTTCAGTTATACAATCTCCGGGCCCTCGACAAATCTATCATCAGTTGCTATTGTCTGTAAGTGATTTATTTATGTAATTTGAGAAGTCTTTAGCTCAGCTCGTTCTTTGTCTGCAAATTATAATCTTTTGTGCGCTATATTATGCAGATCGAAGATGCTCGAATGCAAAAGGGATGAAATCAAGCACATTGGGTTCATTGACCCGGATACAATGCATGAAATAACCATAGAGGATCCCATCTATAACAGGGATACACCGGAGACTTTGGTAAGGTTTTTGAAGCGACAACGTGACAAAAAGATAATACTTTGGCCTTACAACTTCAAGTGAGTGTTACTGTCTTATAAGACATTTCTCTTTTGCTCACGAGATGTTCAAATTTTAACTGATGACTTATATATATGGCACTGCATATTTAAACATGCGCAGGTTCCACTTTATTCTTATCGTTATTGATATGTACGAAGGAAAAGTTGAAGTCTTTGACTCAAAAAACAAAGAGCCTATACTATACAAGACGGCTTTTCTTATGCTCAAAAAGTAATTTTAATTCATATCGGGTTTTTTCGTTAATTTCCTAATATCAACTAATTGATAACTTTTTTATGCATTTTATTTTGTCGGGCAGCGTATGGGAAACGTTCATCAAGGAAGATAAGTCCCATGAATGGAAACCGAAGCTGACATGGCGTTTGAACAAAGTAAGTAGTACTACCTAGGTCCACGCACCTTTATCATACTTGATTATTGTTTAATTGAATTATATTCTTGTACAGAAATGCCCGCAACAACCACAGGGGACTAATCTATGTGGATACTACGTTTGCGCGAGAACATCAATAAAATTGTCAGCGAGAGAACAAATAATGAAATAAATAAAGAGGTACGAAAACAATATTCACAAATTTATTTTGTTATCATATATAAGTTGTGCTTAGTTTCAGTAATAATTGTTTGATTGTGATTTGATATATATACACACACACATAGCTCATGTATTCATTTGTATCTCATTCTTTTACAGTTGGCAAGAAAGCGGGACAAGATCTCAATCGGGGAACGCTTCAAAGCAATTGGCGATGAATTGGCGGTATTTTTCCTTCGGGACGTCATACAGCCATTCGGAGAGTTCCACTATGAATGATGTACATGTATAACATATAGTTTGACTCGGAGATCGAGTACCACTATGCTACATGTAATAGATAGTATGCCTCGGAGAGTACCACTATATATGTATGAAGATCGATCTTCATGCATACGTACTACTTAATTTGCGATCTTATGCAATTACATGTGTTATATTATATGCACGAAGTTGCTATGCATCACCTTTATCTTCATGCATGTACTACCTAAACCCAAACGCGTAGCAGGCGCATCGACGCGATATGAAACGGTCTGATACCCCTAAACCCCTCCCTAAGCATCGACGCGATATGAAACGGTCCGATACCCCTAAACCCCTCCTTAAAACCCTAAACCCTGAATCAACCTTTGGTACCGGTTCCTATTACAAACCGGCACCAAAGCTCCTTTTGGCCTGCGCACTCTCCTGGACGCCCACGTGGAGGCCCCTTTAATACCGGTTCGCAAGGAACCGGTACCAAAGGGGGGGGGTTGTACCGGGCGTTTTGTACCGGTTTCTTAACCGGTACAAAAGGCCCTCTCAAACCGGTATTGATGAGCGATTTTCTACTAGTGTTCAGTAGAGTATATTTGCAATGTTATTTTAGTGGAGTAGCTTGTGTATGATGCAATTCGCAATTTAAAATTCATAAGTTCACTGTAGTAGTACTCCAATGGATTTCTCCATACTTAAGGAAATTAATTTTAGTGATTTACTTGCATATTCAGTTACTTCCATACTGGACTACCTCTTGGATATGTCCAGTCTAGATCTGTTCTCATTCTCCCTCAGCAGAGAAATAGGTTGTGCTGCTGCCTCTTGGATGATTTCATTAGATAGCATAGCAGCTTTGAACTAGGCTGTGGACTCACTTATCCTGCTAATAGATGGAGTAGCTTGCATATTCAGTAGCTTGCAATTTTCAAGTTAGGGGAATTAGTACCGTCTCACTAGCAAGAAAATCATCATGTTACAATTCAGTTTGCAAAATGTTCAGTTTGTTAGCTTTGGCACAGTGTAGGAACATATATATCTTGGAGGCCTATATAATTTTCTTTCCATAAACAAATGAAGTATCATGCATCCAACCTCAAGTGAGATCGAGTACATCCAATTTCTTTCTATAAAAAAATGAACATAGTGCAAAGCACAAGACAACACAATTACAAACAACACCCTCATCCACCATGAGCAGCTATGATATCCAAGGTCTTCCGGTACAATTCACCATCACATCTTAGATTTATATGTAGCATCCTGTCCCTCTCCATCCTGTCCTTGTTTAGGTGCGGGATCTTGTATCGCATACCACCCTCATCTTTCATGACCTCGATCAACACTGACTGTAGTGTGATAAATACCCTCGCTAGCTTATTCACATCATATCGATCATATGCCTCTTCAACGGATTCAATCAGTTCCTGGATTGTGTTTTGTGCACTTTCAAGTGTCAAGGACTGGATAGAGGGAAAGAAGGAAAGGTCTAGGGCATTCATATCTGGGGAATTCGGAGGCTGCTGCGTCAACCTGATATCTAGACCCGATACGTCTACCGCATATTTAAAACCCTGATCACTCGGAAGCACGTGTGTTTTAGCATTATCTTGCTGGATATATATGATTTCACCTTCTTCTGGCCACTGGGCTTCAATAGCTAGAATGACCTTTTCACAAAGGTATTGCCGCATCACATCCCTATTCACTATTATAGACTTCTTTTCCAGTGTCCCTTTCAATCTATTCTTAGAGTTATTCTTTGCTGCAACTTCTTTGACGAAGGCCCAGACTCCAATTTTCCCATCGAAAGTTACGTTTCCTTGTTCGTCGAATCTCGGCCTCGCAACTGCGGTTAAGAACATGACCTTGCCGATACTGTTCTTGTTATGAATAGTGCGGAGGGGATCTTGTTCTTCAGGCAGGAGGTAGTATGTTCTTTTCTTCTTTGTCATATCGAACCATTTCTCGTCTATATGGACTATGTTCTTCATATCACTAAAGGAAGGCATAGCATTTTGTACCGTACTAGGATCAATCATTGAAGTGCAAAAATTCAGCCTTGATATCTTGTTTTATGGTTTTAGAGAGGGCTTGATAGAGCTTGTGTGGCGCCTTATTTCTTTCCATTTGAACCTTGTTTGCAATGTAGAGTATGGGACATCCAACGACCTAGCAAGTGCCCTCATTGTTGACCTTTTGTTGAGAGGAATCGAGGGTATCCTTGAGAGACCAAGGTCTTTCCTCTTTCTCCCACATCTCCCCTTCCTTTTATTGGACACATCAACTTCTTCACCTCTTGCAATCTGCTTGTTGGCCTCCCTCCATATCCTTTCTACGGTTCTCACAGATGTGTTTAGAAAACTGGCTATATGTTCTTTGTCATTCTTGTTGATATCTCTATCTTTGCTGGGTACTTTCAATGCAAAATATATCGCAAATTTGTGAATATCTGGCAGATCTGGTTTTTGCATGTGCCCAGCAACTGCTTCTTCCTCTCCTCCAAACATGTGTACATCTTCCTCTCCTTCAGGCATGTGTATGTCTTCCTCTCCTTCAGACATGTGTACATCTTGTACATCTTCCTCTTCTTCAAGTGGAGTGCTATTCAGATCGAGCACCATAGTGATGGGCTATTCAACACCTGCCCAATCATTAAGAAATTGTTGAGATATCACAGCAGGAAGAGTAGCATGATCCTATATGTGCCCAACATCTTGCTCTTCTTAAACTGATTTACTGTATTTTTTTACAGCAGAGCAAGAGCAGCAAGAGTAGCAGGATCCTAGATGTGCATCACTGCTAGCTCTGTACAGGTTCAGAGTTAGCCAAGTTACCAAACTACTCCAGTTTTCTACAGTACTCAAAGTTCAGTACTATCAAGTTTAATTTGCTGTAAGTTTATGCAACATTAAACTTTCAGAATTGAGTAGAGTACTCCTGTCAGATTAGTAATCTTATAGAAATAAGCCATGTTCAGATTAGTAGAGTACTCCTGTCAGATTAGTAGTCTGAATCAGATAGTAATCTGATAGAAATAAGCCATGTTCAGATTATTAGTCTGAATCAGATTGTAATCTGACAGAAATAACTGCATGATAGAAATAGTCTATATGACCATAATGTGAGATCAGTGGCCACATTTTGAGTACTATCATGTTCAGTACTATCATGTTCACATTTTGCACTGAAATAATGACTAAGCTGGGGATTACTCGTTTAGCAATCTAAATGTCACTTGCCATGTTCAGTACTATCAAGTTTAATTTGTTGTAAGTTTATGCAACACTAAACTTTCAGAATTGAGTATCTACATGATTTGGGTAGAAATAACCCTCCAACACTAATGTTTCAGATAGTGTATATTTGTATGAATGTTTCGAACACATGCATGGTCTGAATTTATTCCTCTTCTTAGCAGAGCATCACATTCAGTAGCAGAACATCCATTCAATCAATTGCACGCTGAAGTTTACTTTCAAATTCATGTGGAATTTCAAGTTTACTTATATAGAATGTCAAGTTAACTTTCAATTTCAGATCAATTGCACACTGAGTCAAGTTAAATTGCAGAGCAACAGGAACCTACCAGCAACAGCGTCAAGAGTGCTCGATCAAGTGGTCGATCAGGGGAAGTCAGGGTCTCCCACTACTAGCAGCAGGGGGCGTCGGCACTGCGCACCATCACCAGCAACAGAGGTCCTCGATCAGGGGATCAAAATTGTTCGCAACGCCAAGCTGCTCGTCGCCGGCGGACGGGGCGGAGGGAGCATAAAGGCTACAGCGACGTAGGAGGGCGGGGCGGCTGCTCCCTGAGCCACAACGAAGATGGGCGCAGGTGCTGGTTGCCTCTGCGGGCGGCGGCGCAGTTGGGCGCAAGCGCCGGTTGACTCCACGGGCGGGGCGCAGTCGGGCGCGGGTCGATTCCGCCAAGGGCAGAGCGGGTGGCCTCCGTGGGAGGCAGAGCAGCTGGGCTTAGGCGGGGGAGGCGACCCCCGTGGGCGGCTGAGCAGGTGGGCGCCGGAGCACAGCTGGGCGCCGGAGCTTGGCCAGACGGCGGTGCCGGCCACCGTGCGGGCGAATTGAAAAGGACGAAGGGGTCCTGTTGCTGTTGTTTTGAATTTACCAGGGTTTTTCTGCAAAATCAAATTAATACTAGCTCTACGACATGTATTTCGGGCCGGAGGGAGTAACAAAATCACATGTAAATTGCATCTACCAACTGAATGACTGATACTAAAGACATATAATAACCAAACGGAAGGGCTATTTTTGCAAAAATTTCATCAACTCATCATCTATATTGACCAACTACGGCCGCTACCACGAGCAGCAGCTGCAGCTGGTCCGCGTCGGTGGCACCATCATCTACGACAACAGGCTCTGGGGCGGCATTGTGGCCGGTGTCGTTGTGCCTGCATTAGACGTGTTGCCCGGCGTCAGCGTCGACGGCATCAACGTCTCAGTCGCCGAGTTCCTCACGGGCTTCAATGAAAAGCTCGCCGCTGACCCGCGTGGACATCTGCCAGCTCGCCGTTGGCGACGGCCTCACCATCTGCCGCCGCCTCGTCTGGCTGACCACACTCATCCCGCCGACCGACCGGCCGGTTGTCATGTGCTGGAGCGCCTGCGTCCGTTTCCCGAACACATCTACTCAGCATTTTATTCAACTAGCAAGCATGTCCGTGCGTTACAACGGGAATTTTTTTTATTGTAAATCTTAAACTCGTAGTGGTTCGTGATTTAAATTCTGAAGTCAAAATTCCCATCATTTGTGTACACTGAACTATTAAATGCCGATCTAAATTAAAATGATACATGTTTGGCACACCAGGAAATGGCGATCCCGTCGCGATGGTTGGGTGGATATTAGAACAGATTGAGCCAGCCCATTAGCGCAGAAAAAAAATATTCCTGCTCAATTTTTTAATTTTTTTTAAAAGTGCTCGCACTTAAAAATACTTGCTCTCCTCGAAACATTTTCATTTATTTTTTATTCATTTTTTGCATTAAATTTATAAGACTTGTTTCACTCAAAAATTAATAGTTAAAAAAATTCATAGATGAAAAAGTGTATAAAAATCCTCATGTTGCCCCCTTGGGTTGCCAATTGTGTTGTTCTTTTTTTCAGTGTCAAAGAAAGAAGCTCAAAGCATTTCCCCTTTTTATTTTTAATATAAATGAATCTTGTTATTATTTAAGTTTTCATAGTACAAAGCGAGTGGATCTGATTACCTTCTTTTCTGTCCTTCAGGTTAGGCTATTCAGAGGAGACTTCACCATTAACCCACAGAGCGTCTACAAGACACTTTCGGAGCTCTGGGATGGGGAAGTTTAGGATCGTGTTTATCCCGAGCAACATACATACATTAGAACTACGCGCTTCACATCTACCTACCGTATGTTACTTTGGATGTTGCTTTATTTTCAGTTCTGACTCAAGATCATGTGTTGCCCATACATTGACAATTTGCACCCACTTTGTAAACTCGTAACTTGATTGTCAATAATATGCGTAACATGCGCAAATCCTTGTGAGCTTATTCAGCCTGCACCGAGTATTGAATGGTGCTGGCATTGAGACGGTGGATGTTGATGATGGGCTTACTATTGTTTGCAGGTCTCGCATATCTATCGAGCCTACCAGTTGGAAGTCACGCTCACGCATAAGAGCGACATAGCAAAGTCGATGGGAACCCGGCTCTATGTGTTTGCTTTTTCATCACATGATCATTCCTTCCATCTCTTAGTCATCGCTTGTTGGCAATGCTAGTCACGTTTATTCCACATCGATTAAGGGAGGACCAAGGCCTCTCATAAATGTGTGTAGCTCTTTGGGCGTGGTGAGCAGATGGATCGAAAATGCTGGTTAGCAGACCCGGAATTGCATACCACATGGTGGCCTCACCTAGGACCACGAGTGCCCCATGAAACCCATCTGGGGCAACCTTATCTAGTTTCTCCCA
The DNA here is from genome assembly GCA_950022295.1 of Bromus sterilis. Classification (NCBI taxonomy): domain Eukaryota; kingdom Viridiplantae; phylum Streptophyta; class Magnoliopsida; order Poales; family Poaceae; genus Bromus; species Bromus sterilis. The sequence continues at coordinate 295,985,457 of OX465601.1, read as the reverse complement.
GTTGAATGACGATATGAAGTCATTGCCACGACGTGGGTTGATTATGAGCTTTATTTTGTCAAAGGCCTCACACTTCCATCAAGTCCAATCAAAAGCAACACCCACAGAGAAGTGCAACTCAACCCGATTGATGCAACCCAAACGCCCATGTGTTTCGCCATGTGTCAATCTATTGAACTTTGTTCATTCAACCCACCTATGTGTTTCAAGAATCAAGACTACCAGCTTGCATAGCGTCACTTTCATAGTTAAATCACTGAATAAATTTCTGAAAAACTAGTGAAGTGTTAAATACAAGGATTCCTTAATTACTTCCATAGTAGGTTTTAGTTATTTTCTCTGAGATTTTCCTAATGTGTATAGCCTTGTAAACTAGAAAATAGTAGCTCCTAAACCAGTTAAATTATCTCCAAAAATCCATAGTTCATTTTATGACGAATTTTCTAGTGCATGAACACGATACTGAAATTTCTAACCCCGCACTTACATAGGGTTTGAACACGATGCTGAAATTTTTAATCCCGCACTTACATAGGGTTTTCATTCCTGCCTCCACCTGGTTGATGGTATGGATGTGAATCCATATAACATTCCATTCCATGCATATATATACACGCGTTTTGTCGATGGCAATGCATAAAATGTTTAAGACAAGATTTTGAGCATGTAAAATGCTCTCTATTCCCGAAATGCATAGAACAGAAAAGATGATGCGACCATCACTCGCTCATTTCTTGTCTGAAAGTAGACCTAGCTAGTGAAAACTAAAGACACAACAAGCTCATCGATCATTCCGGCGATCGACAACACATGACATGATCCCTGCGGCGTCCAATACATAGATCATGCGGCCGGCGTGCAGCGGCGCTCGCACAGGTTGGCGACTCTGTCCCTGCAACGGAAGCCGTCGGTGGAGTTGACGCACGTCTTGCAGCCCTTGCTGCAGCCGGTGGGCGACACGTCCATGCAGTTGCACTGCGGCGGGATGGACCTGGTGCACGACCCGCACTTGTCGCAGCACGGCCACGATGCGCTCGGCGCCGCTGCATGAAGCAAACCAGGGCAGGTCAATAAGCTGCTACACCGAGTTCTTACTCGAGCCAAATTAAACAGAAGAGAGACGGATAGGTTTTGAATTCTTTTTGCAAAATTTACCGGCCCTGAGCGAAATGGGTGAAATTCAGCTTTTCGGGAAATTTTCGGAAAATTTTGGACGAAAAGCATCAACCAAAATTTAAACTCCTGAAAAAAAACTGAGTGAATTTTGAAAGAAAAATGATCAAAACTGCTCCCAAGAATTGAAACGTTGCAGATAAAAACAAAACCTAAGGAAACAAACCTGAAGAGCAATGCAGGTTGGGCTGAACTTCAGGTTGAGTCGAAAATTCAAACAAAAACGAAATTATTTGACCGAAAAATATATTTTACGGGCCTGAACGAAATGGACAAAATTCGCCCAAAATTCGGTTTTCTCGGGCGAAATTCAAAACCCAAGGATCCCTCACCAGCGCTGCGGAAGGGGTTGCCGTGGGCGAGAGGCAGGGCTGAGGCGAGGATGGCGACGACGGCCAACGCGGCGAGCAGCACCTGGGGCCTCATGTTTCCTTCCGTGTGCGAGGATCGAACTGGGTTGGAACTTGGAAGGGAGGGGATGGAGCTCGTGCTTTGCTTTGCTTGCTAGGACTGGGAGGGTGATGGCTTATGGGATGGAATGCCGGGCTTCTTATAAGTGAAAAAGCTCATGATTGGTTGCAAACACTGGACTGGATATCTAGCACGCATACACGCGAGAGACACGAGGCATGTGTTCCACGCGTAGTAGACCGAAGGAATCTATTCTGAAGCTTGATAGCTGGCTGGTTGGTGCTAGGTTCTGGCAGTGTACTACACATTGGCTTTTCACATCACATGGATTGGTTTTCATACATAGAAATGAAGATGATTTTTTTGTATCATCAATTAGTTAAGGACAAGCGATTTACCTAGTTAATTAACGAAAAACAAAGCAAAAATCATTACAACGGATTAGAAAAGACTACAAACACTCGACACGAGGGTCATTACAATACAATTAAAACCCCAACAAAAACATCTCAACAAAGAAACCAGATACCATGAAATCAATACAGGAAAAACATATTTTGCCTTGTGTTTCCTGTACACCGAGACTATTCTATCGGCCTCACGGCTTATAGCGGTTTACGATGTGTGTGGGCATGCAGGCACACGATGAAAATCCCTACCCCAGCTTACCGTGATCTAAGCTGTAACATGTATGATGTACACCCGACGTGCGAAACGAACATGTAGACGTGGAAACACTCGTCCTTTTTTTGTAATGCACGAAAAACAGAGGGACACATAGCTTACCCACCGCGTTTTGACGGCACTGTTACAGGGGTGTGTAAGTCGTGTGTCTCTGTCAGTACACATGGCAAAATTAAGGTGGTCAACCACTGACCACGCCGATTTCCCAGACGCACCTCCCCCCCCCCCCCCCCCCCCCACACACACACACACACACCCCGATTTACAAGAACCCAAAAAATCATGGGACCTTGCAAGGTGTAATCTTATGGACCCTGTGGGTGGTAAAATTTGAAGATTATTTCACGGAAGCCTTCATAGAGGTTGTGTGGAACCCGGAAAATCTCACAGGAAGGATCTAGCTATGTAGAGGTATCATGACCATGTTTTGAAGGGAGTGAGGGTACCTGTCAGCGAACACTTTTCACATAATATGGTATAACTTGTCCATATTACCGTAAAAAAAACTTTTCCATATTGTAATGACATATACTATGGAATATATTAGTGATTTTACAATAAATTTGAGTCAACAACAGTAGATGAAATATGATTAAAATACCACAAACCATAATTTGGAAAAGAATACTGGTGACAAATCACGACAGAAAATAGGCATTCAAGAGAAAAGTACGATGTCCATCTTGGGCTATATAATACTTGATATTGTCTACGAAAAGTCGCGGGCATTCGAAGAGGAATTGTTTTACCATTTATTTGTATTGTTTTTGTTTTCGAATAGGATGAAAAGACTTTCCCCGCAAAAAAAAGACTCACCCGATGTCTTCAGGTTTATTTCATAGACCACGTCTTGGCCTTTAGACCTACTACCTATTGTATGCCATTGATTTTTGCACACCAATCTAATAAAAAAATCCTAAAACCATAAAAAACAGGTACCACATGCTTCCAATAGTCTCATATCTATGGACTTACTAGAATAATTGTAATGATCATTACATATACTTGGTTACTTATATAGTTTATGCAATCGATGACACTAAATCGATCGTAAGTCATTGAGTTCTGTAGACCAATCTTGTTTGGATAAACCTAAGATGATGAAAAGTATGTGCCGTATTCTTCAAAACATTGAATATTATTAATTTCATGTTTTCGGAGTACATCTAGTATTTCATTCAATTAATGGTCCTTATAGAAAAACATTATCTAATTGTGCAATCATTCACACCATCTTAAAATTAGGAAATGTACAATAATTTGCAATTAATATGCTCTCAACCGTATCTCATGACAATAGGGGCCAAACTAAGTAACTCCATCAACGCTCTTGATGGGAACTTCCTTGCGAAGAGGAAGCATATTGTGTCTTTTGTACCGTCGTTACCGTCGTTGCGAGGCCCTTCCTTCAATTGTCGTCAATACTTTTTAGCCGCTAGCAGAAATTATTTGAAGGCAGATGCCAGGTGTCCGTGCCTTTTGGTGACCGCCTGGAATATTTGATATATTTACTGCATTTCTAAGTTCTTTATACGGGGAAATCATGATCTGACCTATGAACACAAGAAATAATGGCGGGAGATGGGCTAAAATTCCCCATCTCTAGTCTGTGGTCCATGAGCGGGCACTGTGCAACCAAAGGGGGAGGTATCTACATTGGTGGCCAGGGCTAGACCATCGTTGTGTGGTTTAGTCCTGTTTAAACCCACGGAAATTTACAAGAGCCCAGTAAATAATGGGACCTTGCGAGGTGTAATCATTTGGGTCCTCAGGGTGTGGTAAAAGTTCAAGAGCACTTCACAGAAGCCCTCATAGAGGCTGTGTGGAAATCGGAAAATCTCACATGTAGAATCTTGCTATTGAGATCGAGCTAACATGACCAGTTTTTGAAGGGAGTGCGGGCACCTGTGTCAACGAAGACTTTTCATACAATATGCCTTAACTTGTTCATATTCTGTTGAAGTGAATATTTCAGAGTTAAATACCAAAACATTTTCTCTTTATATCGACAATAGTTGTAAACTAGATTTAATTTGAATATATCAGTGGTTTTACATTAAATTTGAGTCAAACATTGTAGATTAAATATGTTTAAAATACCACACACAATAATTGGACAAAAATTACTGGCAAAAAACTCAATAGAAAAATTGGTATTCAAGAGAAAAGTACGATGTCCATCTCGGGATAGATTATACTTGATTTTGTGTACCAAAAGTTGCAGGTATTTGAAGAGGACATTTTTTAGCATTTATTTGTATGTTTTTTGTCTCCTAAATGGATGAAAAGATTCTCCGCCCGGTGTCTCCAGGTTTATTTCATAGACCATGTCTTGACCACTAGACATACTACCTATTGTATGCCATAGATGATGAAATGTGTCATATGCTTCAAAAATTGAATATTATTAATTTCATGTCTTTGGAGTACATCTAATATTGCATTCAGTTAAGGGTATTAGTCCTTACATTACCAAAATATTATCTAATTGTGCAATCATTAACACCATATTAAAATTAGCAAAATGTACAACATTGCAATTAATATGTTCTCAACCGTATCCCATGACAATAGGGGCCAGTCTAAGCAACTCCATCAACGCTCTTGACGAGAATTTCCTTGCAAAGAGGAAGCATATTGTGGCTTTTGTATCGCCGTTACTACAATTCCCATCGGTCCTCATCCCCTCAAGAAGGTCAACGCTTACATCATTATAGGTATCCGGATGCGGGCCCCTCGTCCACCGTGTATAAGTCAGTGTTCTGTTGGCATTTCCATGCCACCCAGAGGCGGCGATGAATGTCGGTAAGTAGTGCTCGTCCATGACACATGGCACACTACAATGGTGTTGGAACACTGGGAAGTAGGTCTCATCTGAGACCACCTCGATCGCGAGGCCTCGGTCAATAACAAACCATTGGGAGCCCTTACGCCAATACGCACGCGTTACGGTCGGGGCCATGGCCGATCTGTAGCGGCCACGGGCGTGAAAGCCCGGGGCGTCAAAGAGGTCAACGAAGGAGGTGACAGGAGCGGAATGCATGAGGTAGGAGTAGACCGTGGTGAAGTTGTAGAGTGGAATGCATGACTCAGAGAGGAGGACGAATCGTTGATTGCTGATGTCGAGGAGAGCATTTGCGAGGAGGCGGCGCTCGGCCTCCACTATGCTGGACTTCCCCCATCGAGCTTCCTGTACAATGCAATCAAGAATTAAATTGCAACCTTTCGTAACCATACAACGCAGTGATCAATGAAACTGCATTCTTTCTTAACCATATATACTTGTGACTGAACTCGGGTGCACCTACACCCCAACCAAGCACGACTTTCACTTATCTATTTCTCCCGAACGAATTCATATATAAACATTACACTTTGCGTGTCAACGGTCAGATTTGAATGTGTAACATAAAATGATAGTGATGATTCAGTAAAATCTTATGTTATATATTTATCCTACAAAAATAAAAATCTAGAAAGCTTCAATCTCTTAAAATTCTGTTTCGGAGAAACAACAGAAAACTGAGAAACAACAGAAAACTGAGTAGTTTCTATGCAGTAGTGAGATAGCATGAATCTTCATGCAAAGCTGGTGACAAAGATAGGTCTTGCACCTACACCACGATTGGGAAAGTCCACTCTCTACGAAGTGAAATTACCCAATTAATGGATCCAAGTATGATGCTTGTGTTTCAAGCATCCTCCTATTGCCTTACACTTTTAAAGTCTCCACTTGTGTAAGTAAATCCAAATGGGATTATGTTGATGAAAACGTGCTGCCAGAATGCAAATGGCACTGACACAATGTAAACCACCAAATCCTAAACTGGATTATGTGGATAGGCGATAGGCTGAAATAGGCAGATGATAGCTCACCTTGCTAGGCACCCGCCGGCCATAGAATACCGACCCCTTCTCCGGCGAGCCGGCGTAGGACGGGTCCGGGTGCACGTACACCGAGAACATTGTATTATGCCCGTCGAAGAACCTCTCCCACAGCGGCGCCAACGGCATGTCCCCACGGACGAGGAACATGAAGGCCACCTTTGGCACGCCGAGTACCAGCGAGCTGATCCCTTTGATCCTCGGCGCCATGGACGCCCGCAGCAGCAGCTCGTCGTCCGTCATGTTGTGCAGCATGACGATACGCTGCTTTTCACCATCGTCGAGGTGCGGCTGAGGCGGGGGCGGTGGCGGTGGCGGTGGCGGGGACGGCTGCGGCGCCGGTGTCGGGGGTGGCACGGAGAGGTCGTCGCAGGTGGATGCGAGCTGGATCACGGTTGCGACGGCCGGGCGGGTGGCGGGGAGGGAGCCGAGGAGGAAGTTGGACGCCATGCCGAGCGCAAAGGCGACCGCAAAGAGGAGGAACCGCGAGAGGAGGCCCCACGCCGCCTTCGCCATGGCCGGCCGACCTGCAGCTCGGGAGCAGTGAGCAAGTAGCATGCATGGATGAGCCTTGAGCTTTGCCACTGGTTCTATTTAACGACCTTGAGACCACTTCTACTTTTGCACTTGCACGTAACTGACTCGTTCTCTCGACATATAAACATTGACCACTTGCGTTATTTTGATCATGCGTGGGCTTGAATCAACGTAGACGCGTTGAATGAATCTGCCGAATGAATGCTGAGAAGACATTCAATTTGACGCCCTAAAATGCAGCAACGTAGAGTTTCTCAAGTGGATGATGCACAGTTAAATGTACGACTTCTTTGCTACAGACGACTGACAAGTTGAGTGTATAACAAATGTGAGCCAACCACGAAGCAACGGCTAGCAAAAGGAGCTCCTAAGGCTAAAGTCTACTTCTTGGCTCGAGCACATGTGAGCTCTGGTGAAAAGTAAAATCAGATATATAAAACGGATACAAATGAAAAAAAATCGTACTATTTGTCAAAAACGTTGATGTGTATTATCCTGCTTGCATATTTTCATGATATATTCACATACGAGGAGTTGTAGGTCAAAATAATGTCATTGCTCCAAAATACTTTCAAGAGCAATCTTTTTGGATCATCGTTTTTTTGTATTTTGCGTAGACCTTCATGGATGTGATTCCATCATGAAATTTGCATGCATGTGTATCATACATCAATGTTTGTTGACAAACATTTTTTTAAATTTATTTCCCTATTCAATGAATTTTACTGTTAAGCTCAGGTAAGCTTGAGCTAAGTAACTCCATATCCTCCTAGTTCCATTTTATTAAGGGAAAAGATTCCCTTCAACCGGCAGATCTTTTGTACGCGTCTGTCGCCTGCGCAACCGTCCGATGCGGTTAGATCTACCAGCGCGCTAACTAGTATATGGTGCCAGCTTTCTTTGCAATAGATCTGTTGTTGCAAAGGTCAGTTCGCAACAACCGTTCTGTTGTAAGGCTTATTACGGTGATCAGAAAAGAAAAAAATATTTGTAGGGTCCTTTGCAACAGGCATCTTGTTGCAAAGGTCCAATTGCAACAAAGCCTCTGTTGCAAAGCCCTGCACAAGAGGATCGTTGAAAAAATTTGTACTATGTACTAGTATGGTTAAAATAAAAAAAAATCAATCCATGAAAAAAATCCATTTTATAAGTTTTGCAACAAAGATTTGTTGCAATGGTTCAAACGCAACAGAGGTTTTGTTGCAAAGCTATTGTGATGGTTTAACGTAAAAAAATCTTCGTCAAGGCTTTGCAACAGAAGACATGTTGCAATGACTGATCGCAACGAAAGATCGGTTGCAAAGCCCATGATGATTCGGAATCGATCGGACGGTCCTACAGGTGGCGGATAACTGGTATACTACGACAGGCGGACGCGTAGCATCGCCCTTTTATTAATGCACACGTCCTGTTTACGGAATACATTCCCGGCACTTAGTCTATTTGTCTCAGTTTCCTGGAAAAAAAATTCGACATCAACCCATCGTTTCTTCTTTCTATTCCGCCAGTCATGTTTACTCCGCCCCATGTATATTGCAAGTATTGGCAGGCGGATTTCTTCTATTGTAGCTTAATTAAACCAGCGAGACCATCTTCCACTTTACCATACACCTCAGACTCATCTATAAGACTAGCCATAGTGGGGAGTAACTTCAACTAGTAACATCATGTTGTTACTAGTCTATGTTATTATCTTTATAGTGGAGAATAACATAGATGTGGTGTCATGCAACACTTCATTTATTATGTTGTAGACTCATATTGTATTGCTATGTGTGATGTTACTCAAAAAGCAAGTAACTACCTAAGTTACCACATCACTCTTTTTCTTCATTAACTACTTGCCACATCACCTATTTTGCATAGATAAGTGTGATGTTACTAGTGATGTTACTCCCACTATGGCTAGTCTAAGTATCTCTGGGAAGCCTTAATTGGATAGAACGATCATCCATTAGTGCGTGTACTTTTCGATAATATAGCATTAGTGCACAATGAAAATGCAATTCTTCGTAGTGCGCGTCCCTTCATGTTTGTGTGCGTGTGCACACGGGAATTCACTAGGGAACGCATGTCTGGCGGCATGCATGTATGCAACGACATGCGACCACACATTTGCTTCAAGACTGTGAAATCTTCTATGTCATTAGACCTTAATTACTGCACCTGAATCTATAATTGTCAACTTTTGATGTAGTTGCATGAGTTATCCACCCCCATTTTCATACTTTTTTGTTTTATCTTCAAATTTAATACATTATAGTTGTGAATTATTTCGTTTATGTTTTCTTGTTCGTTGAAAGGAGACTTTCCAGTGCGATCAAATTTGACTACATTTTGATGACTTTTTTTAAAATTTACCAAGTTTCAAACATTAAAATTAATAATTGTAATGTAAAGTTTTTACAAAGTTTTACCGATTCTTGTAAAGTTCATTTGCTTTTAGGGTTTATGTTGAGGCTAAGGATTTAGTTGTTCGGTCTTAGGGTTTAAGGTCTTAGATTTAAGATTTATGTTTTTGTTTCTGAAACTTACTGAATTTATCATTCGTTCTCTTTATGTGTTAGTAGGGGAAACTTGGTGAAGTTTCTAAAACTTGTCAAATTGTATTAAAAATGAGCTTGTTAGAATGCCCTCATAACAATAAACATGAATATGAAAACGAAAATTAATTTGACCTTCGTTTAGCGAAGGAGGGCACACCTTCAACTTTAGACATGATTAATTTTTTACCTGTTGAAAGATGACAATCTGTAGAATCTATTATGTTTACTCTGGCGCGTACGTGTTACAAGCACGTCATTTTGTGCCACTGTGGCTCGGCCGGGCATGATGATTTTTTCATTCTGCCATAAGAATACAACACACTCATCATTGATAGGCGTTTCGGGGAAGAAGTCCGCAGAGCGTGCTCAATCGTTACACTACGGGACGGAGGCAATACGCCGACGGCCGGATGCCGTCGGCGTAGGCCTATCCCGACGGCCGCCGTCGGCGTATAGCCGTCGGGCCAGGGTTTCCTCGGGCTTGACCTAAAAGACGTCGGCGTAGGCCAGGTCGTCGGCATATACGGGTCCCCGACGGGCTTTTTGTGGTCGTCGGCGTAGGGCCGTCGGCGTAGAGCTCGTGGGCCCCACACTGGGCTTAACGGCCGTTAGGCCTGGTCGGCCTCTACACCGACGGCCGGGCCGTCGGCGTAGGTTGCCACGCGGCAAGCTGTGGGTGGGCTGGGCTTGGGGTCTACGCCGACGGCCTGGCCGTCGGGGTAGCTCCCCTTACAGGCAGGCCACGCGTCACCCCCTCATGTGATCTGGGCAGAGGGCCTACGGCCTACGCCGACGGCCAGGCCATCGGGGTAGGTACTGGCATGGTACCTATTTTTCTCTGTTTTGCTACGTTTCCTGCATATACAAACTTCTAGTTGCACAGTATTCATCCACATATCATTATATAGCACATGCACATCAACAAAGAACATAATAGATAGATAGTAACGATAGACATGCACATCAACATAGAGCAAAATAGATAGATAGATAGTATCGATAGACATGCACATCGTTTCAATACACGGTATAACAACATCCAAACATCTAAAATAAATAGATAGTATCGATACACAGTACAAGAAGAGCTAAACATCTACAAAGAGACCTCTACCCGGCCGCCGTAGCATCATCCTCAGCTCGTCGCGTCCGGAGAGGGAGTCGAGCCGGAGAAGCCGAGGTCTCCGCGCGTGAAGATAGGCGACTGACGGTGCGGAGGCACCGTCGAACCAGCACCGGAAGCAGGTGATCCTGCGCCACCATGAACCGGTGTGCTCTCGCGCGAGGCACCACTACCACCGGGGCCAGGGTGCCCCGGTGTGACCGCGCGGGACGCCGACGGCGAGGCAGCAGCACGACCAAAGGGTCCAGTCCAGGAGGCTCCCATTCCCTACACGTTTGAGCAATAGTTAGCAACCGCCAAGGCACATGAAAGCGGTAGCAACTGATTGGGCAAGTAAATTACCGGGGTTAAGCCGGTGTAGTAGTAGTTCTGGGCGAACTCTTCCTTCGATACAAACTCCGGCTTAAGCCCGGCTCGAGGAGGTCGTGGCGGTATATCGACGAGCACTCCCGTAAACCGAGCACTCTCTAGAGCCTGCAAGATAGTTAACATGTCAGGCATTGCACAAAAGTATGAAAATTGAGACTTGTCATCTTTTGAAAAAAAGAAAGGTTGGAACTTACAACTTCTTTTGCCTCTTTTCACTCCTCGTGTATTTGTGCTCTCTGTCTCCACTGCGCAAGGTCCACCAAATAGGCGTCGTTGTGGGCCTTGTAGGCCGCCTCGAAAGCAGCCTACAATTACAAAAATTGAACCATCTCATCAACTAAGCCACTGAGGAAGTAGTATTGTCACAGAAAGGATGGAAATGAGAGAAACTTACATCGTAGCCAGTCTGGGAAGGCCGTCGTCGAGGAGGCGGTGCGGGGTCGTCGGGGCCGAGGGTAGCCTTGATCCGCGTGAGGCTCAAATTGGGACTGCGCGGGGTCATCTTATCCCTGACCTTTAGACGGCCGTGCTAAAGGCCTCCCCCAGATAGGACCAACGCTCTGGGGTCGGGTTCCGCACTTCTAGGGTCTTCCAACTCCGGATTAAAAGAGATCATCGCCTCGAGGTAGTTAGCACCGTCCTCCTGGGCAGTGCCGAAGTACTCGGGAAGCTGAGGCTGAGGCTGGGAGAGATCGGGCGCCATCAACCTCATCGAGTCCCATGAGTCATATGAGCTGACAGGCCTCCCTAGTTTATCCTCCTGCATCGCCAAAGAGATTTTATGAGTACCAAGTAGGAACATGCATGAGGGGAAATAAAAGCAGGTTGTTCCATGTATGTGTATACCAGCTTGGCCTTGTAGCGCTCACTGCCTAGGTTTCCAGCCCGATGTGTCCCCCCGCTGCCGCGGTTCGCCTTGTTCCGCTCGCTCAAGGCGTTCCACTCCTCGCCTTCCCCGCGCCACCTCGCAGTCAACGCCCTCCATGCCTCCTCCTTGCCATAGGCCCAATCGGGCCTAACCTGAAAAATCAATACGCTTGTGAAGAAGAGATGATGCAATTGCAACTTAGCATCAACATAGAATCTCATCGAGAATTTACTTACCTCGTCGTACTATTCCTCGCTCATCGTCGAGCGTGACTTGACATTCTCGTGCTTCGACGACGGCTTGCCCGATTTCGCCATGTTGTATTGACTCCTGGCGGTATGACCCTGGTTATAGAACTGCTGATTAGTCAACCTCTTACAATGAGCCTACAGTGTCTTGTTCGCCGTCTCCTGGTGCTCCGGAGCCACCCTATAGAATCTCTGAAATCATGCATCAAAAAAGTGTGGGATTCATGAGTTAGCATGGCGGGGTCATCAACTATGAACAAAAAAAGTGTGAAGAGTCATGATTTTGCCTTACCCAAAACTTATTGATCACGGCGTCACAAGCTTTCCCGTAGGGGCGATAATCTCCGAGCTCATAGTGTCTCCAAGTCGTGGCTAGCTTCCTCTCGCCTTTGTCTGTGGTGTAGAAGCCCGGCCAAAACTTCCTAATGATAGCTCCAAGCATGCAGCCAGGGACTCGGGTCCCCGCAGGATGAAACCAATTGCTGCACAAGAATCAAACATTAGTACATGCCAAGTTGGTATCAACGAAATGAAACTATAACCACTTACTCAGTTCTAGTAGGTTCAATGAGTGTCCGAGCCTCCGGGGCAGGCTCCTCCTTAGGGACTTCTGTTTTCCCACGAACCTTTGCCTTCTTCGTCGACGCACTCGATGGCCCCGACGCAGTCACCATCTCCTCGTCTCGAGACTCCGCTTCCAAGTCTCGAGAGTCAATCTCCTCGTCTGGAGACTCCGAGAACGCGGTCTATGAAGCCACGTCGCCGGAAGCGGAGGGTATGTCACTTAGAAGGACGGTACCTCGCTCTCGTCCTCGGCCTCCTGCAATCAGAAAAGGTAAACAATTAAGCAGCATGTTGAAAAATAAATACCAAGCATAATGAAGATGCAATGTACCTCCTCGGTCTGACCTCGGGGGACGTCCCCCTCTTCCTCCTCGTCGTCCTGCATCCCCTCCTCCTCCTCCTCCTCCTCCTCCTACCTCCTCGGCGCCGTACCTTGAGGTGGTTGCTCTTTCACTCTTCGTCTTCTTTATCCCCTGAAGAAAGGACTGCAGTGATGCCTTGTCACTGCTCATATTGGCCAATCATCTGCATTGAAAAAAATAAAACAATTAAGCGTAAAGACGAAATGCAATTAAGAAGCATAAATACGCAATGCAATTAAGATGAAAATAAATACTAATACTCGTCATCACTCTCAGCCTCGGGATCCTCGCACGGTGGAGACTCATCATTGTCATGGAACATAGAGTATTTTAAATAGCACGTGCACATCGAACGGATATAAAAGTATATCATCATCAATTCATCGTAGCACATCCGCACACAATCATCATCATCATCCAAAATAACATACATCTCACTTCGTTATGTCACACAACAAAAGTTTACTTTGAATTTAAGTTTCCAAATTAACACTCCATTGTGCTGCCGCACTTGACATTTCTCTAAAAAATGCATCTCACTATTTTCCTCAATATACTAGCATTCAATTATATCCGCAAGATTAGAACGTCAGGGAATTAATCACTAGCTCACAATTGTTGCACTCGTTACTCTATCTAACGGAAATAACCTTGTGGCCCTGAGTTCGATCCCTGCCACCTTTTCAAATTTTTTGCAAATACGTTGAACATACCCATAAGTATGGATGTGGAAAATAAACACATAGCTTAGCAAGTGTTTGTCCTTGACTTTTTTTTTTGAACCAAAATAATTTATTTTGTACATGTTTTGTCTTTTGTCTTCTTCTAATTTTCATCTAAGCAATCATATACCTAATTTTCATCTAAGCAAACTTGGAGGCAGAGGAGCAGGGGAGCTCACCTTGGAGGCAGAGGAGCCAGGGAGCTTGCGGCGACGGACTGGCGGTGACGATGGGGCGTCGGGCTCGGGCTTGGCGAAGGAGGGTCGACGGCGGCAGGCTCGGTGGAGGAGGCCTCGACGGCGGGAGGTGCTCGGCGCGGCGCGATCAAAGGAGGAGGTGGCTCGGCGGTGCGATGGACGACGACGGAGGGAGGTGCGGTGGCGGCGGGAGGGGGCTCGCGGGAGGCGAGAAGCGGGAGGGGCGGCCGGCGGCAGGAGGGGGGCTTGGGCGGGTGGGACGGGCTGCCGGCGGCGGGACGGGTGGCCGGCGGCGCGCGGGTGGGCGGTCGGGCTAGGGGTGGTTGGGATTCGATTTGGGGGTGGGGAGACAGGGGGTTGACCGGGGTCTTGTGTCCGAATTTGGGGGCGCAGACCTACGCCGACGGCCAGGCCGTCGGCGTAGGTCTATTTATTTTTTTAGTCCGAGCTACGCCGACGGCCTGGCCGTCGGCTTAGGTCCATTTTCATTTTTTGTTTTTTATTTCTTTATTCTTTTATATTTTCAAGCATGTAAAATATTTTGTTTAGCACATATGTACATGGAAAATGTTTTGTTTAGCAAATATTTCTTTATTCTTTTTTATTTCCGAAACCCTAGATCGGGGGGGGGGGGGGGCGCAGATCTACCCTTATAGCTTTCTCCGTACGAGTATGGACCAATGGACTTTTTTATCTATCTATGTTTGTTTAGCACATATGTACATGGAAAACCAAGGTTGAACACATTTCACCACATTATTCACACCGGTAGACCCGTACCGGGAGTTTCCACATACGAATCGACGATTTTACTAAGTGTTAGCCCATGTCCGTGAACAACGTCAGACACATGACCTACATATGCCATCTACAAACATTAAATCACACTTATAAACATAATCTAGCTCCACATGCAGGTTTTCCAATGATTCCGATCCTCCGACGGTCATTCACCTCCGAAACCCTAGATCGGGGGGGCCCGCAGATCTACCCTTATAGCTTTCTCCGTACGAGGATGAACCAATGGACTTTTTTATCTATCTATGTTTGTTTAGCACATATGTACATGAAAAACCAAGGTTGAACACATTTCACCACATTATTCACACCGGTAGACACGTACCGGGAGTTTCCACATACGGATCGACGAGTTTACTAAGTGTTAGCCCATGTCCGTGAACAACGTCAGACACATGACCTACATATGCCATCTACAAACATTAAATCACACCTATAAACATAACCTAGCTCCACATGCAGGTTTTCCAATGATTCCGGCCCTCCGACGGTCATTCACCCCCGAAACCCTAGATCGGGGGGGCCCGCAGATCTACCCTTATAGCTTTCTCCGTACGAGGATGGACCAATGGAATTTTTTATCTATCTATATTTGTTTAGCACATATGTACATGGAAAACCAAGGTTGAACACATTTCACCACATTATTCACACCGGTAGACCCGTACCGGGAGTTTCCACATACGGATCGACGATTTTACTAAGTGTTAGCCCATGTCCGTGAACAACGGCAGACACATGACCTACATATGCCATCTACAAACATTAAATCACACCTATAAACATAACCTAGCTCCACATGCAGGTTTTCCAATGATTCCGGCCCTCCGACGGTCATTCACCCCCGAAACCCTAGAGCGGGGGGGCCCGCAGATCTACCCTTATAGCTTTCTCCGTACGAGGATGGACCAATGGACTTTTTTATCTATCTATGTTTGGTTAGCACATATGTATATGGAAAACCAAGGTTGAACACATTTCACCACATTATTCACACCGGTAGACACGTACCGGGAGTTTCCACATACGGATCGACGATTTTACTAAGTGTTAGCCCATGTCCGTGAACAACGTCAGACACATGACCTAAATATTCCATCTACAAACATTAAATCACACTTGTAAACATAACCTAGCTCCACATGCAGGTTTTCCAATGATTCCGGCCCTCCGACGGTCATTCACCTCCGAAACCCTAGATCGGGGGGGCCCGCAGATCTACCCTTATAGCTTTCTCCGTACGAGGATGGACCAATGGACTTTTTTATCTATCTATGTTTGTTTAGCACATATGTACATGCAAGACCAAGGTTGAACACATTTCACCACATTATTCACACCGGTAGACACGTACCGGGAGTTTCCACATACGGATCAACGATTTTACTAAGTGTTAGCCCATGTCCGTGAACAACGTCAGACACATGACCTACATATGCCATCTACAAAAATTAAATCACACTTATAAACATAACCTAGCTCCACATGCAGGTTTTCTAATGATTCCGGCCCTCCGACGGTCTTTCACCCCCGAAACCCTATATCGGGGGGGGGCGCAGATCTACCCTTATAGCTTTCTCCGTACGAGGATGGACCAATGTACTTTTTTTATCTATCTATGTTTGTTTAGCACATATGTATATGGAAAACCAAGGTTGAACACATTTCACCACATTTTTCACACCGGTAGACACGTACCGGGAGTTTCCACATACGGATCGACGATTTTACTAAGTGTTAGCCCATGTCCGTGAACAATGTCAGACACATGACCTACATATGCCATCTACATACATTAAATCACACTTATAAACATAACCTAGCTCCACATGCAGGTTTTCCAAATGATTCCGGCCCTCCGACGGTCATTCACCTCCGAAACCCTAGATCGGGGGGGCCCATAGATCTACCCTTATAGCTTTCTCCGTACGAGGATGGACCAATGGACTTTTTTATCTATCTATGTTTGGTTAGCACATATGTACATGGAAAACCAAGGTTGAACACATTTCACCACATTTTTCACACCGGTAGACACGTACCGGAAGTTTCCACATACGGATCGATAATTTTACTAAGTGTTAGCCCATGTCCGTGAACAACGTCAGACACATGACCTACATATGCCATCTACAAACATTAAATCACACTTATAAACATAACCTAGCTCCACATGCAGGTTTTCCAATGATTCCGATCCTCCGACGGTCATTCACCTCCGAAACCCTAGATCGGGGGGGCCCGCAGATCTACCCTTATAGCTTTCTCCGTACGAGGATGGACCAATGGACTTTTTTATCTATCTATGTTTGTTTAGCACATATGTACATGCAAAACCAAGGTTGAACACATTTCACCACATTATTCACACCGGTAGACACGTACCGGGAGTTTCCACATACGGATCAACGATTTTACTAAGTGTTAGCCCATGTCCGTGAACAACGTCAGACACATGACCTACATATGCCATCTACAAACATTAAATCACACTTATAAACATAAACTAGCTCCACATGCAGGTTTTCTAATGATTCCGGCCCTCCGACGGTCTTTCACCCCCGAAACCCTATATCGGGGGGGGGGGGGGGGCGCAGATCTACCCTTATAGCTTTCTCCGTACGAGGATGGACCAATGTACTTTTTTTATCTATCTATGTTTGTTTAGCACATATGTATATGGAAAACCAAGGTTGAACACATTTCACCACATTTTTCACACCGGTAGACACGTACCGGGAGTTTCCACATACGGATCGACGATTTTACTAAGTGTTAGCCCATGTCCGTGAACAATGTCAGACACATGACCTACATATGCCATCTACATACATTAAATCACACTTATAAACATAACCTAGCTCCACATGCAGGTTTTCCAAATGATTCCGGCCCTCCGACGGTCATTCACCTCCGAAACCCTAGATCGGGGGGGCCCATAGATCTACCCTTATAGCTTTCTCCGTACGAGGATGGACCAATGGACTTTTTTATCTATCTATGTTTGGTTAGCACATATGTACATGGAAAACCAAGGTTGAACACATTTCACCACATTTTTCACACCGGTAGACACGTACCGGAAGTTTCCACATACGGATCGATAATTTTACTAAGTGTTAGCCCATGTCCGTGAACAACGTCAGACACATGACCTACATATGCCATCTACAAACATTAAATCACACTTATAAACATAACCTAGCTCCACATGCAGGTTTTCCAATGATTCCGGCCCTCCGACGGTCATTCACCTCCGAAACCCTAGATCGGGGGGGCCCGCAGATCTACCCTTATAGCTTTCTCCGTACGAGGATGGACCAATGGACTTTTTTATCTATCTATGTTTGGTTAGCACATATTTACATGGAAAACCAAGGTTGAACACATTTCACCACATTTTTCACACCGGTAGACATGTACCGGGAGTTTCCACATACGGATCGACGATTTTACTAAGTTTAGCCCATGTCCGTGAACAACGTCAGACACATGACCTACATATGCCATCTAGAAACATTAAATCACACTATGGGCCTTCCACCACACTTTTACACATACCCTAGGTCCACATGCAAGTTTTTCTAGGATTCCGACGCTTCAGCGGTAATTCACGTGTTACATCCTGTTCCAGAGGGGTGTGTGGAGGTCTACCCCTATAGCTTTCTTCGCACGATGTTCCAACAATGTATTTTTTTGTTTGTTGAGGTTTTTTAGGACATAACTACATGGAAAACAAGGTTAGGACCTTGTAACACATTGTAGCCCCCGGTATACCCGCAAACGGGTGTATTCCACACCTACATGCATGTCCATGACTTTGCATATATAGTGTTATCGCATGAATGTGGAGATGGTCACACCAAGGAGCTATACATTGCATTTATGCACGGATCTTACACCACACTTGGACACATACCCTACAATCACATTCAAGTTCATGCGGTACTACGGCGCTCCGGCGATCTTTCTTCACCGAAACTCGGCCTAGTCTGGGCGCGAGGGGCGGGGCCGGGGAGGGGGCGGCGGTTTACCCTTATAGCTTTCTCCTCAGGAGGTAAAACTGTGGAGCATACACATATTAATATAGTACTAGTAGCATAATATATTTTAATTTAGTATTATAATTTATTAATATATTATCTTATGTATTAACTAGAAGACACAAAAAGAATAAAGAGGCGTATATCGAGGGTTGAAATGAGATGATATATATATTATAATCCCATTTCCAATATTATTTTATGGATTACTAATAAAAGATTAAACTATTAAACAAAAGAAAAGAAAATAAAAAATAAAAATGAAAGTAGGTACTACGCCGACGGCCAAAGGTCGGGGCCGTCGACGTAGCCTCTACTGGCTAACGGGGTTGCCGCCCGCCGTCAACGGGGCCCACCTGGCAGGAGTTACGCCGACGACAGCCCTCGGCGTAAATTGGGTCTACGCCGATGGCATGTATACGCCGACGGCGGCCCTCGGCCAAAATAGGCCTAAGCCGACGGCTTTGGGACGCCGACGGCCCATTACGGGGCTGACGAGTCTGCCAGTCTACGCCGACGGCCCCGACATTTGGCTGTCGGCGTAGATGTCGGCCGTAGGCGTCAACCGCCTCTCCCGTCGGCGTAGATCTTGGGAACAAACATGGTTTGTAATGACCCTAGTTATGACCTAACCAAACACAACCCAAGAGAAATGTCCACCGGGCTACCCCCATCCGGAGAATATCTAGGGGGGTAGACGATCGGGGGGACCAGCAGGTCTACCCCTATAGCTTTCTCCGTACCAGGGTGGACCAATGGACTTCTTGTCTCCATCTGTGCTTGTTTAGCACATATATATGTACATGGAGAACCAAGGTTGGACACATTTCACCACAAGATCATTCACCTCCGGGAGTACACGTCTACACGTGTGCACGAATCTTTTTCTAAGTGTTATCGCATTCATGTATGAAGAAGGTCACACCTAGGATCTATGTTTTGCATCTATGGGCCTTCCACCACACTTGAACACATAAACTAGGTCCACATGCAAATTTTTGTGGGATTCCGACGCTCTAGCGGTTATTCACCTGCGACATCCTGCTTCGGAGGGGGGCCTGGCGGTCTACCCCTATAGCTTTCTCCGCATGATATTTCAACAATGTACTTTTTGGTTTGTTAAGATTTGTTTAGGACAAAACTACATGGAAAACAAGGTTGGGACCTTGTAACCTTTCGTAGCCCCCGGAATACCCGCAAACGGGTGTATTTCCACCTACATGTCCATGACTTTGAATAGTGCTATCACATGAATGTGAAAATGGTCACACCAAGGAGCTAGACATTGCATTTATGCATTGATCTTACACCACACTTGGACACATACCCTACAATTAATCACATGCAAGGTAATGCGGTACTACGGCGGTCTTTCTTCACCGAAACCCGGCTTAGTCCGGGCGCGAGGCCGGGGCCGGCCGGGAGGGGGGCGGCAGTGTACTCTTATAGCTTTCTCCGCACGAGGTACAACTGTGGAGCATACATATTAATATAGTAATAGTAGCATAATATATTTTAATTTAGTGTTATAATTTGTTATTATATTATTTTATGTATTAATTAGTAGACATTAAAAGAATAAAGAGGCATACGTATATCGAGTGTTGAAATGAGATGATATATATTATAATTCCATTTCCAATATTATTTGATGTATTAGTATTAGTAATATAAGATTAAATAGTTAAACAAAAGAAAAAAAAATGAAAAAAAAAACACAACCCGGGGTCTACGCCGACGGCCAAAGGTCGTAGCCCCTGCTGGGTTGACGCCGTAACGTCCGGCCGTCACCGGGGCCCACCTGGCAGGCCTACGCCGACGGCCTTTCTACGCCGACGGCGGCCCTCGGCCTAGGTACGGCTACGCCGACGGCTTTGGGACGCCGACGGCCCACCACCAGGGCTGACGAGCCGGGCCGTCTATGCCGACGGCCCCGACATTTGGCCGTCGGCGTAGGTTTCTGCCGTAGACGTCAGCCTCTTCTCCCGTAGTGTTAGTATGTGCAATTATTAAGTACATAGTGCATATATTAGCATTAGTATGTGCGATTGTTTTCCGTTATTTTGGGAGAAACAGCTGGTGGACATTTCTTGTGTGTGTGCGCGCGCGCGCGCACGGTGCGTGCGTGAAGTACCCTAACCTAGCTAGTTATGTTATAGTTTACATAATGCTCCAACCTGTGACAGCCGTCGTTGGTTTGGAAGTAATGCCTCAAGCTAAATGAATGTGGTTGAACAGGTCCACTAGGTCTTTTCTCCCTATTGAGAGTCGGAATAATATATATCCATGCCGATATTTTGGAGTCATGTGAACAATCGGTAAACTACACAAAGATGGTGATAAAACCAAAGCCTATCATGAGCCACTGTATAGTACTCCCTTCGATCCATAATAAATGTCGCTCATTTTGTACTAAGCTAGTACAAACTTTGTACTAGATGAGCGACACTTATTATGGATCGGAGGGAGTATATGATAAGAAAGCCTAACACATACCAGCCCTATAATTTTTCTCCAAAACAGGAGGTCTATGCACACCAACCAACTCTCAGTCTTCATCTCTCAGGTTGTTGTAGCAGTAGTAACGCGATGAGCTCCGCCAAGACATCCTGGCCCGAGCTGGTCGGCACACAGACCAATCCGGGGCTGGTGATCATCAACCATGACAGGCCGGGCCTCAGGATCGTGCTGCTGCAGGTGGGCGCCGCTTTGAGCCCGCCGGGGTTCCACGCCGACCGTGTAGCTGTCTTCTTTGATGAGCAAACTGGCCTCATCGCAGCTGTTCCCGAGGTCGGTTAACTTGATCATATAGCTCCGGCGCCGAGAAGAATCATCCATCGATCTAGCATAGTTCAAACCGGGCTAGTACTACTACTACGAAGCACCCTAATATATGCACTGCCAATGAAATGCATATAGTGCCTCCGTCAAATAATTCTCGTTCTGGTTTTAGCTCAAATTTCAAACTAAAATCACGACAAGAATTATGGGCGGAGAGAGTACTAATGATTTATCAGACTATCCAGTTAGGATTTCTCTTCAGAAATGCCAAAGCGGGAATTTACTTTTTAAATATCACTATTGACATGGAGCTCCTTTAGCTAGGCATTGCTTCGTGGTTGGCTCACATTTGTATTTGGTCGCTGTTTGTATTTAGTTGGATCTTCTTAGATCCGATCTTTGTTCATTTGTGTTCATGTTTCTACAGTTTGATCCTTACAATCTATGCTTTTCTTCATCGGTGAGGTTTTTATTTTTGTGTGCTGATCTTTCAGGGTCTTAGCACGATGACTTTTCGACTGTCTACTACAACAAAGTTTATCCTGCTCCAATAATGGAGGGGTGATGACGGTGGCGCAGCTTCGGATCGCTCTAGTGCTTGTAGTCGCCGCTAGGTTGTCTGTGAACATGGATGTAATTTTTATTGCTTCCTATGTTTTTGTACTACCATGATATTTGATGAATATATTGGAAGATTTTGTCAGGAAAAAAAAACTCAATAGTTTCCTAAGTAAGGTGAAGATAAAAAAATACTAATAAGTTACATCCAAATCATATTTATGGGTTATCACTCCTCCAGAAATATGAATCCCCACTCTAGGATTAATGCCAAAGATATATTTATCTCCCACATATTTTCCTAGAAGCACTTCTTGCCAGAGACCATTCTCAGTCTCTAACTTCCAAAACCACTTGGCAAGGAGAGCTTGGTTCATTAGATCCAAACTAATGATCCCAAACCCCCTTGATCTTTTGGAAGGCAACAAGTTTTCCAATTCACTAAATAATATTTCTTCTTTCCTTCATCTGCTTGCCAAACTAACCTAGATCTAAAGAAATCAATTTTCTTTCTCACCCCAACAGGAATGGGGTAAAAGGACATCATGTATAGAGGCATGTTGGTTAGACATGCTTGGACTAAAGTAGTCCTCCAAGACATATTAAGAAGTATTCCCTGCCAGCAGCTACATCTACCATCAACTTTAGAAAGCACCCCATCCCATTGTTTATTACTGATTCTCCCTTTGAAGACTAGTATACCAAGATATTTTAGAGGAAGAGATTCCACCTCACAGGTAAAAATCTCTTGATAGGATTGTACTCTAGATATAGCATCACCAAGAGGAAATAGGTCACTCTTGTGATAATTAATAGTCAAAAAAGGCATCTGCTCAAAAGCCCCTAGGATGAATTTTAGTCTTTTATCATCCTCAATATTATCTTGAATGATAAAAATGGCATCATCAACATATTGTAAGATGTTAATCCCTCCTTCAATACAATCAGTCATCACCCCTCCCACTAAATTAAGGGTTTTGGCTTTCTCAAGAATAACAGCTAGGGCATCTGCAGCAAGATCAAATAACAGGGGTGACAAGGCATCACCCTGCCTCAATACTTTTTGAGTCTTGAAGTAAGGCCCTATATATGTTGTCATTTACTTTAATTCCTACATTTCCTCCAATCATGGATTTTATAATCCATTCACACCATTTATTAGAAAACCCTTTCATCTTCAACATTTGATATACAAAAGGCCATTTAATCTTATCATAGGCTTTTTCAAAATCTACTTTGAACAAGTGAGCATTCTGGTTTTTAGAATGAATGTTATTGATAGCTTCATGAAGTACCACTACCCCTTCCATAATGTATCCCCTTTAATAAAGGCAGTTGGGTTTCTAGAAATAACAGGGTGAACTACCTTGCTTAGTCTATTCATCAAGACCTTAGTAATTATTTTAAAACCCAACTTGAGTAGACATATGGCCTATACTTTTGAATTCGTTTGGCATCCTTGATCTTAGGTATTAATGTGATAATGCCATAATTTAACCTGGCAAGATCAAGAATCACCAAATGAAAGTCATCAAGTAAAGCCTTCAAATCCCATTTAACCAAGTCCCAAAAATGTTGATAGAAATCAGAAGGAAGTCCATCAGGACCAGGGCTTTCATTCTTCTCCATCTTAAACACTACCTCCTTGATCTCTTCCAGTGTGAAACCAGCAGTCAGTGTCTCTGCATCAGCAGAAGAAATCTGAGCCATTTGCTGATCACACATAGAAATGGAAGAGGTTTCAGGGGCCCCAAAGAGGGTTTGATAAAAACTGGTGATGTATGAAATAAGATTAGCCTCACCTTCAATCACCTCCCCATCCTGCTCCAATCTAACAATTCTATTCTTTCTTTTTCTACCATTCACTTTGGCATGATAATATTTAGAATTGGAGTCTCCATCTTTAATTTCGTTGCCTCTATACCTCTGCAACCATCTCAACTCCTCCTGTTCTAGCAATCTGTTCAGCTGAGCCCTTGATTCTTTCTACTCATTATAATTATGTGCAATAGGACCCACAATCTCAGCATCTTTGTCAATTTTATCTAATTTCGCTAGAATCTCTAGCTTCAGTTTCCTACTAAGAGCCTCAACATTCTTAGTACAACCTCTCATTTTTTTCCTAATATTCCTAACTCTAGGCGGCCATCTGTCAAGATTTGAAGTAGCAGATGGCTTCCCCCAATTGTTACCCACAAATTCTTTGAATCTCTCCTTAAGCATTCAAGAGTTTTCAAACCTGAAGATTGGAGTGTGAAAAGAACATTCCCCCGAGTCCACAATGAGAGGAGTATGATCAGACAACTCTCTCTCCAGTGAAGATAGAAATGCAAAAATGTTCTTCCCAGTCTAGACAAAAAAGAATTTTGTCTAATTTCTCATAAGTGGGATCTTCTAAATTGTTGGCCCAAGTATATAATCTGTCAGTAAGAGGAAGCTCTCTTAATCCCGCACGTTCAATGATAGCATTAAAGACAAAACTCCAATGATCAGGAACATTAGGTTTGTTCTTCTCACATCTTTCCCTAATGATATTAAAATCACCCCCTACCAAACAAGGATTAATGATTGTTTTGATATATATACTTGAGATAGCTCTGCTAGAAAGACTGTTTTACCATCAAGCTAGCTGAGCATCACCATACACAGTAAGCAGATTCCATTTGAATTTTGCTTTCTTACCATACATTAATACTCTAACAAATGTTAGTTAGAGATCGTGATGGCTTACCAACAATCGAGTCAGGTCACGTGGTCGGATGCGTATCTTTTGCTGCCACGAAGCTTCTTCTTCTGTCCGGCATAATCAATCCATCGATCCAGAGCCTCCGCAAAACTAGCAATGGACCCGCCTTCTCCGCCGCAGGTCAGCGTCCTGGAGAGCGCCGTCGTAGCGCCCCCGCCGGCGCCGGAGACCTCCCTCCCGCTCACCTTCTTCGACGTCTACTGGCTCTACTCCCCGCCGGTGGAGCGCGTCTTCTTCTACCGCCTCGCCCCCGGCAACAACGACACCGCCGCCATCCTCTCCAACCTCAGATCGTCGCTCGCCCAAGCCCTCCGCGCCTTCTTCCCGCTCGCCGGCTGCCTCCGCCTCACGCCCGGCACCGCCGACCGCTACGAGCTCCACTACCAGCCGGGGGACGGCGTCGCCTTCACCGTTGCCGAGTACGCCGTCGACGTCGACGAGCTGGCCGTCGACGGGCCCAGGGAGGTCACCAAGCTCTTGCCGCTCGTGCCGTCTCTGTCGCCGGGGGTCGGACCGGTTCTCGCGCTCCAGGTCACCGTCCTGCGCGGCGGGCTCGCCGTCGCCATCTCCCTGCACCACGCCGCCTGCGACGGGGCGTCCTCCACGCGCTTCCTCCACGCCTGGGCCGCCTCCGCCAGCACCGGCGCCGGCGCCGAGCCGCCGCCTCCAACGGTGGTGCTCGACAGGAGTCTCGTCACCAAGGACCCGAGCTTCCGCAACATCTACGACGTCTACGTCGGAGCCCTCACCAGCACCGAGGACATGGAGTACGTCAAGATGTCCAGCGACCAGCTTCTCGCCACCTTCACGCTCTCCATGGAAGACATCCAGCGCCTCAAGGACGTCGTCGTGTCCGCCGCAGCCGGAGTTGCGGGCACGCCGCCGCCGCGATGCTCGTCGCTCGTCGCCACCTTCGGCTTCATCTGGTCCTGCTACCAGCGATCCAAAGACGACAAGGAAAAGAGCACCTACATCCTCTTCCCCATCGACCACCGCGCGCGGATGAAGCCGGATCCCGTCCCGGACGAGTACCTCGGCAACTGCATCGGCGCCGCCCTTCACGCCGCGCCCAAGGACAAGCTCGCGGCTGCCGGCGCCGGTGGCATTCTGGCGGCGTGCACGGCGGTGGCTGCGGCCATCGAGGAGGCGATGGGCCACACCGAGTCGCCCGAGAAGATGGCGTCGTGGCCGGCGAAGATCGGAGAGGCCGTTGCGTCTGGCGGCGGGGTGCTCACCGTGGCCGGCTCGCCGAGGTTCCGAGTCTATGACGTTGACTTCGGGTTCGGGCGGCCGGCAAAGGTAGAGATCGTGTCTGTGGCGAGGACAGGCGCGATGGCGGTGGCGGAGAGCCGCCGCAGCTGCAGCGCCGGCGGGGGCGGCATGGAGGTGGGCATCTCCCTGCCGCCGGCTAGCATGCATAGGTTTAGAAAATGCTTCGACGATGCCGTTGCGTGGCTTTATCACCATCAAACAAGCTAGTGAGTACTGAGTACACCCCTGCTACTGAGTAGTGATATATACACTGGAGTTCATCTTTGTGTGGGTAATAAAATTTCCCTAATTTTAATTAATGCATACCTACTTGGATATGTATTGTAATTCTTCTCTCTGGTGATTGGCGAATACTTTTCGCACTTTTGAATACTTTCGCTAGAATTATTTTCTGTTCAATAACAGCTAATTATCACGTCCTTCTTAGCGAACTAATTTTTTAACCGATAAGTCATTATTTTTAGTAATTTTCAGTACATTCTTTTTAGTACTTCATGGAGGTCGCTTTTAAAAAAAAATTCAAATTTCTTGGTTGCAAAAAAATCTGAAAAAAATGTGCAAGTATGTAAGGATGAAATGTATGTATGTGTAAAAATTCACGATGAAATACCATGAATTGCAGCCTGTATAAAAAAGACAAATCCATGACCTGGAAGGATGAGTAATATCATGTGCTAATAAGCTGCAGATATGTTTTTTTTTTCATATCCCTCATTTCAACTTATTTTGTCCTGAAAATTTACACACTTGCATTATACCTCCACGTATATCTGTATTTGTTTTGAGAATTTTTTGAAACATAGAAATATGAATTTTGATGAATTTTCAAGTTTGAAATTGAAGGCCTCCATGGAGCTCGGGATCCAAAGTGCATTTTTGAAAAAATGCCAAGGAAAAGTTTATAGGTTTAAAACTGTAGGTGTAGGGACAAAGTTATAACGTTGTGGCGCAGTGACCTCCTCACCGGGAGATGGCTCTGGTGTGGTGCAGAGGCGGGCGGCGACGCCGATGACGCGCCCGCGGTCGTTGGCGCTCGTGTCCGACTCGCTGCGGAGGGTGCCGCTTCAGCAGCCGCCAGCGGGGTGACCGTGGGCGAGGCAGGTATATTCACCCTGCTCACCCGAGGCTCGCGCGCGTCTCCCCGCGGGGCGGCCTCCAGCTCGATGGTGAACGTGTCCGTCGTTGGCGCTCCGTCCGCGATCTCACTTGTCCAGTCCCATGCGCCGTCCTCATCGAACACTACGATCCCTCGAGACATGAACGCGGTTTGACGGAGGGTGAAGCACACGGTACGCAGCTGACCCTGGCTCATAGCCAAGGAACACTATTTATGCCCAATTTTGATGAAGGAAAAAATATGAACAATGACATAAATGAGTCGTGGTGTAAAAATAAAGTATGTAGACATGTGTATAGGTTCATGGGATATTGTCTTGCGCTATGTATATTAGGATTAGAGGTAGATGTTTTTCTCCCGTTGCAACGCACGGGATATTTCCTAGTCTTCTTTAATACACCAACTCGGAGCAATCATAATTACTTTCTCTGTTCCAAAATAACTGTTTTAGCGTTAATACAACTTTGTATTAGAGCTAGTACAAAGTTGAGACAGTTATTTTGAAACAGAGAGAGTAGATCATAGTGAGACAAACATTAATTGCTCCATTGCATCACTCTGGTCCAGAGGGCTCCTCATCCACGCTACTTACATGAATTGACATCGCACCATTAAATCGTTCACGTAGTTGTCTACAAGAACAATATGCTGCTAATTAATGTCTAACTTAGCGTGAAAGAGAGAATGTCACTAGAAATGAGCAAAGTATATGAGCTTGTGACCTTCGCTATGTAAAAATGCAAAATCTATTTTTTTACACAGGGCACTCCCGCGTCTTTTAGAGCGCTCGTGTCTTGCGCGCGTGGGATTAAGGCTGCCCGTAATGGTGGTATCATAGGTAGGAGTATCATGCATGCCAAGTAATCAAATTTGATGAGGTGACATGCAATTTAATGAAGAAAGAGAGAATGTGGTATCATATTATGATACCGTATCATATTAAATATAATACTAATATTTGCCTTACATGTCAATAAATAATGCTATTTATGGTACTATTATATGATATTATACATTACGGAGAAAGTATCATACACTAGTATCATATGCATGATACTAACTTAAGATCGTGCTGATGAGGGAAAGTTGTGCTTTAATGATTGCACTGAGTGTTGTCGGTGACGTGCTTGAGCGTTCTCTGTCTAGCATGAAATGATGTCGTGCCCAACATGATAGTAGAATTTCAATCATAACTTGATAAATTTGATTGAGACTGAAATTAGCAATACAGTATCATGGGACGACATATATAGTCATATGCATCTTATATTGAAATGATATCTTGAACCATTCGCGCGCGAAACAGATGGTACGTATTATGGAACCTAGCTAGTATTTGACTGAAACCACATGATGCAACACACGTGCATCATAACTTATTGGTGAATAAAATGCTGAGTAGATGTGTTCGGGAAATGGACGCAAGCGCTCCGGCACATGAGATGAGGTTCGTCAGACGAGGCGGCGGCAGATGGTGAGGCCGTCGCCGACGGCGAGCATGCAGACGTCCACACGCGGGTCAGCGGCGAGCTTTTCATTGAAGACCCTGAGGAACTCGGCGACTGAGACGTGGACGCCGTCGACGACGACGCCGGGCACTGCGTCTAATTCAGGCACGACGACGCCGGCGACCGTGCCGCCCCAGAGCGTGTTGTCATAGACGATGGTGCCGCCGACGCGGACTAGCTGCAGCAGCTGCTCATGGTAGCGCCCGTAGTTGGGCTTGTCGGCGTCCACGAACGCGAAGTCGTACTGCGCTTCTGCGGCGAGGAGGAGCTCGTCGAGGCGGTCAAGCCCCGGGCCTTCCCGGAAGTCGACCTTGTGAGCCACGCCGGCCTTGTCGATGAAGGGCAGGCCGAGCTCAAAGTCGTTGCGATTGACGTCGATGGCCACCACCTTGCCGTCCTCCGGCAGCGCCAGCGCTGTGGCGAGGAGGGAGTAGCCCGTGAAGACGCCGACCTCGATCGTGTTCCTCGCCCCGGCCACCTTGATGAGCAGCCGCAGCAGCTGCGCCTCGTCCGGCGATGATTGCATGATGCCCCTTAATAATTAATAACAGACCAACTAATTTGATTAACCACCATGAATGCAACTGAAGCGATCACGTCTCTATGTTTATTAAATTGATGCATTAGTCAGTTGCTTCAAAAGTCTAAACTAATAAAGAGAAGCTAGACAATATATGCATGATGCCCCTAAATAAGACACCAACCAATTAACCACCATGAATTCAACTGAAGTTTGGATCGTATGGAAAAAAGATTACTACTACTACAGTCTACAACTACTTTAAAGACCTATATTTTGATATTATAAAGACCTATATTTCAATACCGAGGAAGTATAAATGAATTCAACAGAAGATTATATTAGTTACCACTGGTGCTTGCCGGTGAGGAGGCGAAGGTCGCGCATGCACCCGGGCTCGCGGGGGAACACCGTGGTGTCGAGAATATACTTGTACACGGCGTCGCTCCTCAGCAGGTGCTTGATGCAGTAGCTCTCATCCTCCTCCTTCTCCTTCTCCTTCACGTCGCCGCCACACGCCGCCATCTGGGAACGACTCTCACTCACTCTTCTCACTCTCACTGATGAACTGATGTTTGCACTACAATGTGGTTTGGTTTTATAGTGCACTCTCACTCTCAGCACATGCACGGAATGGCTCATTATTCTCCTGGAAACCGTTGGAAGGAACGGCTCGCATGCGGCCACGTACGTCAAGCACTTCACCGTAGAGAGCAGGACATGTCCGTACGGCCGTAGGGATTTAATTTTGACGACCATGTTCATCTTTGACAAGCTCTTTAAAACAAGATCGATGTTGTATAGATTTTTGATTTTTTTTTGTTGCTTTTAAAAGCTTGATGGGTCAGTTATGCATGCTTTAGTAAATTTAATGAAACACTATCCTAGATGTTTTAAAGTGTTTCACAAATGTTTCAGACAAGTTTCAAACAATTCTTTTTAAAATTTCTTAAAACAATATTCAATGCTCCTCCATGTATGTTTGATTCATGAAATGTTACAGCTCTAATCCGTGAAAATTAATGCACAATTGCTCATGCATGGTTTTTATTTTATGGTGAAGGTGAAGATTGGGTTAATAAATATGTTGTTGAGGTAGTTTAGAGGTTTAAAATATCCCAAAAAAGAGTTTATAGGTTTAAAACTGTAGGTGTAGGGACAAAGTTATAACTAGCTAGCACAACCACCCACCATCTTCTTTAATACACCAACTCGAAGCAATCAGTTCATAGCGAGACGAACATTAATTGCTCCATTAATTGCATCACTCTGGTCCAGAGGGCTCCTCATCCACGCTACTTACATGAATTTAATTACATCGCACAATTAATTCGTTCACGTAGTTGTCTACAAGAACAATATGCTGCTAATGTCTAACTTAGCGTGAAAGAGAGAATGTCACTAGAAAAGAGCAAAGCATATGAGCTCGTGACCTTCACCATATAGAAACGCAAAATCATTTTTTTACACCGAGCATTCCCGCGTCTTCTAGAGCGTTCGTGTCTTAGACGCATGGGATTAAGATCGTGCTTGAGCATTCTCTGTTTTCTCCTTGTCTGGATTGGAGAGAGAGAGAGGCATCCGGCATCCCTATACCTTGTCTGCATTGCGTCACGTCGGAGGGCTTGTTTGATTCATAGTGTAGAAAAATCATAGGAATAGGAAAAACATAGGATTAATGACATGCTCACTCCAATCCTATAGGATTTTGCTTGCACCAAAGTTTGTTTGATTCCATCAAAGTTTGGCTGAGGCGAGCCGGCACGGCGGAGATGGGCTCGCCTCCGATGCTTGCCCCTCTTTCCCATCGCCGGCCTGCTTCCGAGGACCGCTCAGAGCTCGCCATCACGCCCCCCAAGGTGAGTTGCGTCTTACCCTCCTTCTGGATCGATGCACAGAGGCGTCGCGCCCGTTGAATTCATGGTCGACCACCGTGGCTAGAGTTTCAAGAGCTCGGCAGGCCATAGTAGTTGCAAAAAAAATTCACAGCTACAATCTACTGGCATGGCAAATTTTGGGATTATGGTCACATGAAAAATGTAGGATTGCTCTTATCTAAAAACGCTGCAACTTGTTCTATCCAAGAGTTTCCATGGCAAAATTCTATAGTAGTTGCCATGGCAGAATTACTAGGATTTTCTTGCTATGAATTTTGATATCCCCGCAACTTGTTTTTAGCAATTTTTGATAATTCTGTTATGTTTTTACCATGGCAAGTAGATGATTTGTGTCACCATGTAATTCTGTTGTATTAAAGTGATACTATAGTTTTGATTCCCTCAAGTACTCCAGGCCAAACACCGCTACCACAGCCGCTTGAGACGGACAGTGAAGAAGGATGACGACGGAGGGGGGGCGGAGACTAGCGCAAGGAGGGATGGAAGCGGCGGCACCGAGAGACAACAAGCGTTTTCGACAGCTACGTACAGACGACTGATGGTGGGATAGCCTGGGAATCTTCCAAGAAGCCGGCGGAGGGGGGGGGGGTGTCAGCGGCGGCTACGGCTGCGTAGGAGTAGGGTGCCCGCTACTGAAAGGGAGAGTGGAAAGCAAGTGGCCGTTTTCCTATGATGCGTGGGCCAGGAGGAGAACAAGGGATGCGTCGCAGACGTCCTCTGCGTGTCCGCACTGGCGCAAACCTTGTCTAATTTGGGCCGAAAATGAATCGAGACGGACACACGTTCACTTAATTACGTCGATGCGTTGGGCCGTGATTTATCCGCGCGTCCGTAAACGAACGAAATCGGACGCAATTGGACCAAATGCAGCCACACAATGAAGTTGCCGGTACTCCCACATCGTTCTTGTGATGTCATGCCCACGTGCCGGAATAGTGAGAACTTTTGAATGAATACCAAAATAGTCAGATTAACTCAAGGGGAAGGCGATGGTTGCTTATGTCCCGTCCATCCACGTGTTCTGAGCGTACGTATCCTAACCCAAGATACCCAGGAGCAAACAAGGACCAATCACAACCTCTAGTCTCGGCCTTACTTTTGTACTGATTGAACTCTTGTTCAGTTTGTACCATGAACAACTGTTGATGTATTTTAAACTAAGTTGATACAACTCTTTTTTTTTACAAAAAGGTGCGTTTCACACGGGATACGAACCGTTATGTCAAGATTTGATATTGGTGTTCGCATTTTTTTATTATATTTCAGTCTTTCGGTGATGTGCTTTCAGTGGAAGAAAACGTTTCTGTCAAAGACGAGATGATGGATTTGTTAATCTCAAGATGATGTGCCGACTTAGTATTGCGAAGATGCTCATAGGGTTAGGGTGTGCGTTCACAGGGGCTCGTGTATGTGAGTATCTGTGTTGTACCGTATTCTTAAAACAAAACTCTTTTTTCACCTTGTATTTTTTTGAACAAGTCACACGAGGCAATGGATGGATAACAAAAGCAAAGAGAAGGTCGACCAAAAGGCTTCACCGTACCATTTGGTGGTCGTTGGTAGGTACTACACCACTCACTAGTATTTACTTTTCAGACGGGGTAGAGAGAGACTTGCATGCATGCATATGCTGGGCTGTGGCCCATTTCTTCTGGTCCGCAGAAAACTTGCATCAAAGACAAATACAAAATGCCAATTATGAGTAGCCAGCCCGGCCGTTTTGTGAGGAAAGGATATATCCAGAAGCTAAACAATAAGTGCAGTGATAACATCAAAGCATCACCAGGTCATACCAGCCGGCCTTGTATGCATACCAAATGAAGCTTGGCATCAATCCTATAAATCCGCTGCAATATCAGAGACTTGTGCACCCATTCCACACCACACGCACGGAGAGGCCTCACACATTTATCTGAAGTAATAGGAACAAACAAAGATGAGCTCTGGGAAGACATCGTGGCCGGAGTTGGTGGGCATGCCGGCGACACCGGCTGTGATGACGATCAACAGCCAGAGGCCCGACTTGACAACCGAGGTGCTCCCAATTGGGACCAGACCAAGCCCGCCAGGGTTCGATTCTCGATTCAACGCGTGTGTGCGTCTTCCTCGACCCACGAGACAAGCTTGGCCGTGTTGCAGCTGTCCCCGTAGTTGGCTAGCTTCATAGCAGAGTTTCACTTAAGGAAACCACGTACCAGACTTGAACTGTATCTCATAGAATCGGGCTGGCTGGCGATAATTTCCCGGTGGCGGCAATCATATACTCCCTCCATTCCTAATTATAAGGTGTATAGTTTATTTTAAAAAGTCAAACTGAGTTAACTTTGACCATATTTGTAGATAAATATATTAATATAAATTATACCAAACCAGTATTATTAGATTCATCATGAATCATATTTTCTTATTGCATTTATTAAATATCATAGATGTTGATATTTTTCCTATAAATTTGGTCAAAGTTTAAAAAGTTTGACTTTTTAAAGAAAACTATACACCTTATATCAAGGAACGGAGGGAGTATGTCCTAATTGTGTCGTTTTTACCTTATGATCTTTTAAATAAATGGTCCACTACATAAGTGGAATCTTTCAGCATACAATCCATTTTAATGTTCATCCTATTTTTTCTTGAAATTTTATACCGCTTTATAGATAAGAAAAATCAAAGTACATGGTCGAAATATATAAAGCAGTGAGAAAGCCATTTTATAACATAGACCCTGATAGAACCGAACAACATAAGTGCACGCAACTACAATACAGTGAACTAATACAGATTATAGAAATGTCTTAATACAGCCCCATGACACGCCCTTGGATGTCGAAGTTCCATGAAAACATCCACCGAGGCGGACAAGGTTCTTTATCCGGAAACATGGCACGGAGAGGAGAACTATAAATATGTCCTCAAGAGGATGACAGCTGTAGGTTTCACCGCCATCGGCAGCAAAGCACGGAGATTTTTTTCGGCAGCTCATTTGTACAATCATGAGCCACAGGACACCCGTGATGAGCACAGACCTCCAGATCCGGATTTGGGCTTCGCCACTATCATCAACAGATAGCGAGTCTGATCCACCCGCCACTACACCCCTCATCGCCCACACTACCAAGAGGCATAGCTACCACCTCCCCCATGATGCCCACCGGCGAGCCAATCATGCGGTCCGCCACCCCGACATCCAAGAGTCGAAGCTCCACCAACCGATGATACGTCTCAAATGTGTTTATGATTTTTAATTGTTTGATGTAATATTTATATTAAATAGGTATACCTTTGACACACATTTTTACCAATTTTTGAACTAACCTGCTAGATCAGTTCCTAGGCCAGCTTCTAATTTCTATATTTTTTGAATTTTTTGGGAAAATCTATTTTACTAAGTCCCAAAAGTACCCAAATAATTCAGGAAAATGTTTGCATATTGAAGTTTCTGGAGGACCCAAGGAAAACTAGGGGGTGCACAACCTCCACGCACCACTTGCCGCTAGCAGAGGGGGCGCGTGGGCCCCATGTTACCACTTTGCATTGCCTCTCTCTTCGTCTATATTTATTTTCTCCCCTCGAAAACCCTCGATACAGAGTTTTTAAGACATTTTCGTCGAGACAACTTTCTGTACCTCCCTAGTCCAATCCAATCTAAAAGGTTGTTCTGGAGCTCTCAAAATTGTAAAATTCCCATATGTGAAATCATCTTGCATCACGTGTATAGCCGCTATAGTACTGTTGATGTGAGCCGTGACACCCATGGTGACTCGTTTCCATAATTTAGCTTTCATTTGAAAAACATTGTATCGAACCATCTTTAAGATATATGACCTTGCAAAAATCAATCCCTGTGGAGAACCACGACACTCACCATATACAATTATACATACTAGATGACCCGTTTGCGCCAATGGCGCAAGATGGAAGTTAGAATTGATGTCAGTAGGGAATAGTCAAGACGTTATTTGGGATATTCACCGATCACTGTACATTTAACACTTTACATTAAGAAGAATAGTCGAAAACGGTGACCCATATGTAAGATAGTATTTGCATTAGACCACTCGAATTAGATGCAAGCAGTAGGCATATAAGTATATACATATATATGTACGTTGTACATCATGTATTTCAAACTGAAACATGACCAGAAAGCAGCGACAAAAGCAAGCAAATTCTTAACACAGGGAGGTTCATAGGCTATGTTAGTTGCATAGCACTAATGTGCCTTAGCAGACAAGTTTATAGGATGCATTATATGGACACATAAAGTAGGTAGGCAAAAAGGAAGCAGATCTTAAGTTTTGGTTATACACACATAAGTTCAAGCTGTAAAAAAAGGGGAAGAGGTAAAACCTCGAGGCAGTGCCTGCCAGTCAATGACAATGACATGATGTACACCACATAACAGATAGTTTAATCGAACAATGCACGCTTGTAGTGTTCAGTAGATTAAGCAGGATGAACGATAGAATATTTACAATAGAGAACTGATATATCATGTAACATGGATGAGCATTAATTTACAAAGCATAGGAATGTCATAGTACGAGGCGGAAAGCAGGATAGGCTAACGGTAATATTTACAACGCGTGAACTAAGTTTGAAACACACCCTAAATAGAGAACTGCACCAACAAAGTTTGAGCTTTGATTCATGAGACCCAATAGGTTGGTTTGCAGACACGTGATGAATAAAACAGTAGGATGATCAAAAGGGTGCAAAGACAGCAGATGAAGACGGTTACGCCGAAACATTCTTCACATGACCTTGCACGCACAGGTCCTAGTAGGCAACGACGAAGAGACGAGCTTCTATGTACAAAAGACCTGTTTAAAAAAGACAGAATGGTTCATAAGGAGAGCAGTTGAAATGGTATCTACGAATCTACAAGCTGTAAGCTAGGCCTGTAATAAAGCTTATTGCACAGGTAGCCTATAAAGTGTGTATGAAAAGCAAGGGTTTAAATAAACGAATTAGGATTATGAAAGGTGAAGGGAAAGTTAAACAATGAATCGATAGTAATGCATATGTTGGCACACTTTGTATGCCTTAAATGTGTATGAGGCGCAACTAAGTAAATTAATCGAAGAGACCCCAATGAAAATATGTACTAATGGAGGGGAGGTGACCATGAATAGGAAATTGTAAAACAATGATATAATTCAATATGGAAAATGTACTAATGGAGGGGGAGGGGTGCCCATGAACAGGAAATGGTAAAACAATGATATAATTCAATGAGCAGGAAAAACTGTCTACGAAGGCTAAACACACGGAGGTACAAACACCGTTCAAGGAGGACTTTATCTTTCAAGAGTACATGCCATTAATGAGTATAGCAAAGGAAGGTGCTTGCAGGGCAGTACATACCACACATGCACGCTTTACGAAGCGTGAATTAGCTACTGCTTAGGTTTCTTCCCTGAAGAGGTCGACACGGCAGGAGTGGACCTAACATTACAAAGTTTCCAGGAGAAAATCCACATGAGAAAAATGTAAATGTAGCTTATATGAACAAAAGGGCAAATACAACAAGACAACATGAAGAAACAGTTATAGTCAAGGGTGAACTAATGCAGGATAAAAAAAGTTGTGGTTGAATTGGGTATTCGGATCAAAAAATGTATGCTTTGCGAGGGAAGGTTTATTGGCAGTGGCAACTTGAAAGGAAACTTTGGTGGTTGTTTGGTAAGAACACATGTTTTGGTGTGCAAACAGTGCTTACCTCTTTGGCTTAGGGGTTTTATCAAGAGCAATTTCCATGGTCTTAGTAGGTACAGTGGAAAGGACGTCGGTATCAACAACAGATTCTTCAGTTGCCTGCCGTGAAGTAAGGATGATAATCAGTAATTGAGCATTAGGAAAACAATAGAAGGTAAATTAACTGGGAGTACTAACATCTGGTTTAATGTCAGAACCGAGGACACTCGAACTGCCGAGAGGAGGGTCAGATTCAACCATGTCCTTAACACTGGCATCTTCCTTGCTCTTTACCGGTGAGGAAAACAGAAGTTTACGCCTAGAAGTAGTTGGACAAGGTGATTTCCTACGGTAGAACGTGTCAATAGAATGTATGTTTGCAGGAACCAATGGAGTAAAATCTAATTTGAGTAATAAGGAAAATTCACTAACCCTGATGTAGTAAGGGCCAGGACTTTGCTTTTCATTTTAGCAATGGGAGTGTTGAGCTGTTTCATATGTGATGATTAGGGAAAGCAAACAGGAGCACTAATCGATGAGGAAAGGAATAACCATACCTCCTCGATAAGTGTCTGGCTAACAGGGGTAGTAGCTCCAGAAGCATGCACATATGTTCGTGAAGGTGTGTATGGTGTAATCATCAACGAAGAGGCAATGGCAAGGGAACTTCCAACTGTAGCGCCACCAGACGATGATGGTCCGAAAGGATTAGTAGGTTGGCCAAATGATAACGGACCAAGTTCGAGCTTGAAGGTTTTCTCAATCCTGCTCACTTGGAAGGACAATTGATGGCTTGTAGGCGAAATGCTCTTGCGTGAAATGGTAACAACCAGACGATACTTGTTTGTCACCATACGTGAAACTTCAATAGGAACTGGCAGGTCAGATACTCCCATTTGTGCAATTTCATGTATGCCTATGCACCCAGGGTACTTTTGGGTTAGCAAAGTCATTAACGGTTTGCCTACTGCCGCCCTAGCAACCTTCTCAAAGAACATAAATTCAGCCTCAGCTGTGCCATCATTTGCGAAGGTGCAGATGCAGTACCTACCAAATAAAATTTGTTTGAGTATGCATTATGGGTAGAAGCAATGATTTATGTCCATGGCATACCGAGCTAATAAGTGTGGATGGAGAACTTACACTGGGTCTGCTGCAACAGAAGGGCAAGCACGGTCTGAGCATCGGAACTGATGCCCATTAACATAAGCAGTTTTACGACAGGCTCCGCACGAAAGGAACCACCAACGCTGATCAGAGCCCAATCGATTGATGGTGACAGTACATATGAAGGGTTTATTCTGTGTAAGAGCATATATCATTAGGAATAGTAAGGCATGTGCAACCCATTGTAGAAATAAACACAAAAGCAAACACAATTGTACCCTATTTTCGAATGGGTCAAGGTTGAGGAGCTCTTGAACAGTGAGCTCAACTGGGGGTTCACGAACACGGCTTGAATCGAGACCTTGATTCATAGGTGTGTAAGTAGTAAGAGGAGTGACCTCTTCTCCAAGGCTATGAAATAAACCAACCGCAGTTTAGGGAAAGTAGCAAGGAAAGAAAAGAAGGGGAAGTTGTTGAATAGAAGAAAGACCTAGTACGGAAGTAGGCAATGTCTGGCAAATCTTCATTTATGTACCACCGGCATGCAGAGCTACCGCTTAGTAACTGGACACCTACAAAAGTAGGCAGTGTAGAGATAAGATAAGCGCAATCAAAGAATCAGGCAAACAAATTTGAGATTGCATGCCAACATCAAATAAATACCTTGTAGCATTTTTGGTAGAACTCCTACAAAGATGGCTATGATCGGGTCTTTTTTGCTTATAGCACGAACTTCGGCATCCTCGAACTCGCGTGCACGAGCACCCCAAAGTGTGAGCTTTATTTCATTGCCACTTCAAGCAGGCAGCAAACGGAATCATCAGCATGCATTGAGCACGGCAATTTCCAATGAAAGACAAGGTAGAGAGGGAACTAACAGTAGATCCCGTAGAACAATTGTCCGAGTGTCTGAAGACTGCGTCTGGTACAGAGACTGCACAGAGATGATATCAGACAAAGCTGTGATCTGGCCAATTACATCTGCAAGTGTGAAAATAATTAGAAATGTGAGAAAATTAAAAACAAACAACAACACAACACGTAGATAGGATCTGCACATGAACACAAACCTATGAAATAAGGTGCATTGCCACTTGGCTTTGGTATTTCTGGAAAAGGCACAAGGTTGTATGTGCAATATGGGTACTCGTCCTCCAAATCTGGTTGAACTGTGACAGTAGTGTAACGTGTGCACTGAATCATATAAGGGCTTTCAACAGCCCTAAAGGCTGGCCTTGATGGGTTACAGAGGAACTTCCTGATAATAAACACCTTCCCCTCTTCTAGGGTTTCCATCAAACGGGGTGATACCTCAGCAGGTATCTGGGCGTACATGTGGGTGCCCTGAAATTCATTTGTAAGGAGGGTAAGCCTGGGTAGAACGAATAGAGAAGGTTGACTAATAGCATGGTAATGGTAGAAAAAGTATGGGACTAAAGCGAACCTCTATATCAATAACCACAAGATCAGTATGTTTTAAAGGTCCATCGTCAGTCGCCCCACGAAAGTGCCACAACCGAGATACGAGAACGCATACATTCCAGTTGAATTCTTTATCATGTAGCTCAGAAAGCAAGCTTATCTTGTGGTTTGCCATCTACAAGTACAAAAAAGGGCATGTAAAAGGTTGAGTAAGGAATTGCTGAATAGCCCAAGAAAGTAGCAGTGCGGGTGAGGAACGCAGCAACATACTCAAAAGGAAATGAAGGACAACAAATGACCAATAAATCATGTTCGTATAGGAAGGGATCGGAAGAGTTCAAAAGCATAAAGTCATTTAGGTTCGGTAGCGACGAATGAACGTGGGGTACATGATAAGACTTGTTATTGAAAGGGAGCATACACGAAGGGCCTGAATGTACAACAAACATGGATGTTGTGGTCCTAGGATATGCAGCAGCAAAATGCAAGAGCCCAAAAGAAGCATTCATATATGAGGTAGCAAGATGCACGACAGGAGTGCCTATTTACCGTACGAGGAAAGAAACAGTAACCTGGACACATATATGCAATGACCATGTATATATAATACTGGCAAACATGAAATTTTATACACTATGAACATACTATCAATGTACATCTTAAGAAATGGACTGGAATATTTCAGGGAAAACAATATTCCTGGTTTGAGAACCAGTAGTACCGTCTTCATTTTCAATGAGGATTTTCAAAGCTTTTTTTGAAGTGACACGGGACACTGCCACGTAAAGCTGTCCATGTGTGAACACGGGTGCATTCAAGTATAGCCCAACATTGCTTAAAGTTTGGCCTTGACTTTTTTTAATTGTCATAGCATACGAAACCCTAACCGGGAATTGACGGCGATGAAGTGTGAACGGCCATTTAGCATGTTTAGATGTTAAACATATCCTTGGAATGTATACAACATCACCTTGATTAGAACCAGTGATAACAACTGCTTCAATGACCTTGTTAGCTAGCTTAGTGACTATAAGCCGAGTGCCGTTGCAGAGGCCAGCTGATTGGCTTAAATTCCTAAGAAGCATAATTGGGACACCAACCTTAAGAACTAATCTATGGTATGGGAAGTTGTTGATTTTAATTTTATTTAGAACCTCAACAGGAAAGAAATCATCCATGTTACGTGCCCCATCGGCACTACTACCCAAAGAATCATAGCTCAGGTATTCTCTCTCAACTGAAGGCAGTAATGCAATGGTGTGTTCATTTATTTTCTCTGCCATCTCATTTGTTGGTGTTAAGATAGCTCTCTCTCTTAAGTAGGCTGGGTCAGAGTACCTAGCAAGTAAATCCACATAAACCGCTTGAACAAGTGCGTCAATTTTATTATCATCTGCATGAATTAAAAGCTCATTAGGAATTGTAATCCAAGATGGGCTTGCATCGCCTTCCCGTGTGACAGCATCTGCCGTTCCATCGCCTATGCTAAGAACCCATTTTGCAAAGTCAGCAACCTCAGCCTGTGCAACAGGGTCTGATGTATGCACTGATAGACGCATGTTAACAGTGAGATGAAGGATTTCTATAGAGTTCCACAAAGGTGAATTTGTAACTGCAGAATCTACAGTTTGGCTCCGTGTGCCAGCCTCAATGACCGACAGAATCTGCCTAAGATCACCACCTAGGACAACAACTTTGCCACCAAAAGGAATATCAGCCAAGGAAGGATCACTGGCAGATAGGACATCACGAAAAGAACGGTCTAATGCCTCAAAGCACTTGCGGTGTGCCATTAGAGCCTCATCCCATATAACAAGAGAAGCTGACTCAATTAAGGCAGACAACATTGTGGATCTTTTAATATCACAGGTTCCATTATCAGTCAGATCTATCGGTATTTTGAATCTAGAGTGAGCCGTTCTACCCATCGGTAAAAGCAATGCAGCAACACCTGAAGATGCAACAGCCAATACTATTCTTTCATGACCTCTAAGGTAAGCATCTAGAGCATTCCAAAGAAAGGTTTTACCAGTACCTCCATAACCCGACACAAAGAAGAAACCAGGCTTATCAGATTTAATTCGTTCAATAATGGTTCTGTAAGCATTTAATTGGTTTCTGTTTAAGCTCTGGTACATGTTCTTTGCTTTCTCCACCAAAGAAACAACATCAACATTTAATGCATCAGCTATCATATCACCTTGCATAGGCGCGCCGTCGTAAGTTGACTTTGAAGGGAGATTATATTCTAAGATGGAGGATCCATTTTTTGCAAATACAAGAGCCAATTCATCAAGCAACAGATCTGTTAATCTAGTAGGAGGAACCACATAATTAGGGTCCTGTCGAGAAGACCGGATTCTATACTGAATATCATCGCTTAAGTAAATAGAATATTTATCAAAGAAGGCCTTTTCGTCATTAATACCACAGTGGACAATCATAGTAACAAACAGCTGGCGCAACTGGTGTCCCATTCCCCATTTTAAAGCTTCATCAAAAGCGGTGTACCACTCCATGTCATCGCCAAGTAAACCCCTAGCTGCACAAGCCTCCTTAAAAGTGGGATAAACAACACCGTTATAAGTTCTAACATCTGTATAAGAGGTTGCACCCTTCACAATCATTAATAGCATTCTAAAGTAGAAAAGTTCTCCAGTGGAAGGGTGGACATAGTAAATCCTGCCAATCCGGTCACTCCATTTTCTAGGTACCCATGTTTTAGTATATGACATCCAAGACCACCTAGTAGGGAAATCACAATAAGTCAGTGACCTAGCGGAAGGATGTTGTCTATTCGCAACAAACCATTGGGTTAACATGGTCTTTTGTAACCAAGTGTTATTAGCTACCGAAGAGAGTGCTGATTGTGTACGAAAGCGGACAATGTGCATATTTAGCAAGTGGACAGGAAGTCTTTCGACCGTAGGTGTTTTACTATGTATCTCAAAGCCATAGACTCTCCAGTCGGAACTATGGTCACATAAGTAACGACATTCTCTATATTCTTTGATCTCATCAACCTCATCATCTCCTTTCTGCTGTATACTTTGGAATAAAGTTTTTGAATTATCAGGCCCCTTGGTGACATATTTGTAAAGGTACTTGATCACGTACGCCTTGTTACACCACTCGACATTAATGTGGGCCTGGAATCTTTTAAGCATATCCATGTTGTACGGCACAACGTGCCTATTATCAAGCCTTACATTGTTTTTCATTATGAACCTACCGTTATCAGGGCGCATGTATAAAGGAAATCCACTTTCATCAATGGAAGTTTCAGCCTGAAATGGTTTTGGGAATTTTTTTGAGCAAACGCCCTTTTTCATGCAAGGGCATTTTGGGCCAGCACTGCCACAGGGACCATGCATCATAAATTCTGCGACAAGGGCATATCCCAGCGGATCTTGGACAGGATCAGGGATTTCAGCTGAAACAAAGGAATTTATCAAAGTTGGCGTAACCACCCGCCCATCATCTTTATCTTGCCAAACAAGGATGTGTGCATGTGGGAGACCCCTCTTTTGGAACTCCATAGTGTGAAGAACTGAAAAGCAGAGGGGATAAAGGAAACAATAGGGAAGATAAGGTACATATATGAAATAAGCAAAGGAAAGGAAGGAATAGGTGCTACGAAGAGTACCAGCGACCACAGGTCCGAACACTTTCCCCTTCCTGATCTTTCGCAGGTACTCAAGGAGCTTCATATGGTATACCCTAACAGTAATATCAGCCCTATCTACTGGTTTTTGCCCAGGCTCAAGAGTATCTACTATTTCTGGCCACTTTGGGTTACATGTGAAGGTTGTGAATATGTCAGGTGAACCATGGACACGTGAAATAGCTACTGCATCCTGGAAATTCTCAGTCATATAGCGACTCCCACCGGTGTAAGATGATGGAAGTATGTTCTTCTTACCAACGTCAGCTCCATCAAGCTTACCAAGGCCAACAGCATCAACAACGTTCTGTAGCTTTTCAGCTCGCATGTCGTCCTGAACCTTTATAATATAACGTAGCCTACACTCATCTATGCAAGCTCGAGCATCAACTCTAGCTTGTGAAGATAGCAGACCACAACATAAATATGGGTTATGTTGTTCAGCTTTATAATGTGAGCAGAAACAATAGTAATCCTGCATTGTCATTTTTTCTCGTTTACTCGTACCTGTGGTATGAACACCAATGTAGCGTACACCCAGTTGGAACCCACGCTCC
Source organism: Bromus sterilis (assembly GCA_950022295.1). Taxonomy (NCBI): domain Eukaryota; kingdom Viridiplantae; phylum Streptophyta; class Magnoliopsida; order Poales; family Poaceae; genus Bromus; species Bromus sterilis. The sequence continues at coordinate 295,942,083 of OX465601.1, read as the reverse complement.
CCATAGGGGAAAAGGAGAGGGTATTGCAAAGGCATATAAGAAGGATCTAGAGAAGATATTCGCTGGAGCCCTGGACCTCGACAGTGAACAATTAAGTCACGGCAAGGAGCCTCAACGGTGAAGTCACCAACTAATAAACCCACGAGTTCATCGGTTGTAGGAAGACTAAACTGTGGGCTATCATTTTCACCGGGCGCAATTATGCGAACCGAAACAACAGCATGTTTATTTTCCTCCAAAATCTCGCGAGCCATACGAAATTTCTTAACAAACAAGTTATTTGCATCCAGCATATGCATCAGGCCTGTCACAACTGGTCTACTGAGCCCACTTTCAGGTTCATCATCATTGTTTAAAGCTCTGATTCTATTTTCCACCTCATTTTGTGTGTCATAGATATATAACTCAGCATATTTTGGAGTATCCCCTTCGTTCGGCAGAAGCGATCCTATGCGATGGCAAACCTGGCCATTTATTTTGAAAATATTTGGGCCTCCACCATTTTTAATTGAACGGTCAATGTTCGCTCCCATGGAAGTAAAAGTGAATAAGCAGTTGTATTGGCGTATCTGTCTAATGAACTGGAGAGCCTGGGGAGGACCAGTGTAGTCGAGTAAGTTGTTTAAGAAGGTAGGGGGGCGTTTGAATGGAGGAATCCTCACTTTTCCTCCTTTACAGCATAGGTTGTACACAACTCGTCTCTTCGTGATAGCTGACAGCGACTGGACCCTCTCACGCCACCAGAAAACAGCGTGACAGTGCCTACACTTGTAATCTGGACGACCGTAGAACGATCTCTTGGGATGGAATGCTACAGGGAGGGTAGATCAATTCAGGAATGAGGAAGGTTATGAAATGGTAAAGGCACCGCTGTCTGAAAACAGCTCCATACCTTTCAGTACGTCAACTTCTATGGGAGAAAAACCAACCCACCCAGGCACAAGTGGGGATTCAGGCAAATCTTCTGCGGTTTCAGTAAGATGTACATTGGTCATAGAACAAAGGGTGAGGAAGTAAAGGGATGATGGCATTAAAAAGAAAGATCTGCACTAACCATGCTTATTATGGGCTCGCAGCCTATCCAATGTAAATCTACACCGCTTGCGATTCCGTGAAGTAACATCAGGAGCAAGAAGGGGGAAGAAACCGTCCCCTATAAAATGCCGAGCAGAATGACTTTATAGAAAAGAAGATAAAAATCCTAGAAGGAGTTAATAAGTTTAAGCCGAAGCCAACATACAGGTTCTCTTTCGTATTGTTGGAGGCAAGGGCGTCGGTAAATGTACTGGTACAGTATTTCTGTGAGGGTCTGTGGGCGATTGAGACCTCACGGGCAATGTAGATCCAAGGAACGTACGACGCGCAGATCGGTGCGCACGATTTACTCTTAACGTAGGGAGAGGAAGTCTAGAGCACGGAGCACGGCGGGGAGGCATACTGATAGTAGGCAGTCAACACACTCTAGGGAAAACATGACCAGGGAATCCACATTCCTGAGCAGCGTTTCATAGCACGCAGAAAGGTAATCTGCACCAGCGGAAGGAAAAAATAACACAATGGATGATGAAAGTACGCCATAGAAAGGAAGAACAGAACTGAACTATGGCATCAAATGATCACATTGCGATGTGACGTAAGAAGCGAAACATAGAAAGTAAATACGTATTAAGCATAGGGAGCGAAGTAAATAATGTAAACAAGGAACAGGTGGGGACAGACCTTGGCAGAACACAAAGTAGAGAACGTCGCAAAAGATTAGTGAATGTAGAGCAGACAAATGATGAGAGGACTGGAGGCACATGCAGTGGACAGAAGCACATGTTAAGATTGGAAAATAGGTATATGAGTAAAGATACATAGTAATAAGGCTACATAGTTTGGAAAACAATCATGATTAGTTGGAATACTATCTATATGGTGCCCTCATGGGTAATAAATAATTAAATAGAACAAAATAGTCATGACCGTCTGCCCTGCCCAATAGTTTTTGAATAAACATGACAATAGGAAAGCTTTGAATAAAGATGACACCTACATAGACTATATTAGAGGAGAGTGCAAAGCGTTTAAATCTCGTTAGTTTATATTACAACAAAATGCTTAGCTATTTCAATTGGTTTCCTGAAAGTTGATGGTTTTTCCTTGGCTGATGCATGTGTGGTAGAAAGAAAAAGAGAGAGAGAGCGAGGAAGCTGATCAAAGTACGAAGGGGAGGGATGGTTGCCTTTCCGGGGTTTTTACTGGGTGTATTAACATCCATGCACACGCTGGCAATTATTCTGCTTGCTACGGAGGCAGTAGACTGCCCGCTTTAAACTGGGATATGAGGCCTGAGCTAAATACCATGTATAAGGCTAATCTAAATAGATTGCAGCCTACCAGTCATAAAACAACAAGCATATGACCGTAAGTAAAGAGTGTAAACAAACAGCAGAGGCACAATGAAGAATCGAGAACAAACCTTCGTAGGACACCGAGAAGTTCACGAGCAAGAGCGTAGCGAATGGAGAGCGAATGAATGATGAAGAAGACGGAAGCTAAACTGTAGAACGTGTAAATAAGAATAATGAATGAACATAGTAAGCAATCCACATAATTTAGAAGATAACCATGCTTGTAGAACTATCTATAGAGCAATCCTATGTACATTTGCTATAGAAAGAATGAGACCAATGCAGCATCGAGCGCGAGAGCGGATAAATAGGTGTAGAAGTACAGCAAGGTAACATGAACAACCCAAATAGGGAAGAATTAATAACAGTAGACTTATCTAGACTAAATCTAGCAAGGTAACATGAATTATGCAGAATTGACTGAACACACATGCATCAAAGAGAAAGAGTGCAATTTTCAAACTTGCGTCCAGATAAAGGGAAGCAAAGGGTTCATCCACTGTAAACGAAAAAAATCCAATGTGTACAACAGCAAGAACCTTTGTAGATGCATACACATTTGTTTGACCAAACAAAAGGGTAATGTACAATAGCCCTATCCAGAATAAAACACCCATGCATCAAAGAAAATGTTTCAACATTTCCATATGGCCGAGTGGCCCATCCAAAAGAAAGGGAAGCAAAGGGTTATTCCACTACGTGCGACTGCAAGAACCTTTGTACGTCCATACACATAGACTTGCCCAAGAAAAGGGTTTAACCCAACCAAACTGAACCACTCTTACTGGATGAAATGAACACAGGAAAGAACGATGCAGCAAGAAGTAGCTAAGTCTGGCAAAGAACATTACGTGCAACAAACAGTACGAATAAACGACGGGCAGCGGACCGCAGGCATTTCATCGAACAGGAGGAATGCACTAAGAAATCTGACAGCGGCAAGTTCTAGCTTAAACGAAAGGATAAAGAACCATTGAATCCGGACTGAGGTAGAAAGAAAGGTGTGGTGAGAAGACGGCAGAAAGACAAGAAAATGAGAGGCAGTGGTGCACAGGCATTTCGTCAAACAGTTTAAGAGCAACAAGAAACCTTACGCTGCCAAGCCTTAAACCAAAGGATGAACCATTGATCCCGCGCTGGAACAGTAAGGGAACCATGGTAAGAGCAAGGGTGAGGCGAAACTAAAAGCAAGATAGGAGTACAGAAGGGAAGACAACGATGGCATTACGCAAGAAACCGAACCTTAACCGCATCCGACGGGCAAAGAAACCTGGACCATGGCGAGGAAAATCAAAGGACGGACACGGGCGCGAGCGAAAACGATTGCAAGCAGACGAATCGACGAGCTACCACGGCAGGGATCGGGGAGGCAAGCGAGGGCAGGAGGACGGAGCGAGGTGGGCGGTGAGGAAAGAGACGGGGGAGGAAGAGGAACGCAAGGGAAGCGGCCTAAATATCTCCACCAGGGCGTCAACTTGGCTACAGGACCGTGGGACCCATGGCGCACTCACCATAAGGGCAAGGTACGGCACACTCTCCCCGCAAGGCCAATCGGCGCATCCGACGCGCGAGGAGGAGCTCACCTACCACGGCCGCGCGGGGAAACGAACACACACTGTAAATACGCTATTTCTCACCCAAAGAAGCCCCAAAACCGAGCAGAACACAAATGCAGGGCCACCAGTCATTGGACGCAGGTTTTATTACCAAAGTGGTAATAAGCGTGTGGTTAATCCAACGCCACAGCGGTAAGGAAGACTATTCATAGGGGGCATCGAACGGCCAACAATCAAAACGCTTCCTATGGCCGAGTAGCCCAGATCCTTTTACTAGTTGGATGTGCTTGCTGGTTGTGCACTTGAAGATATGATTCGGTATGGGGCATAGTTTTGCATCAGGTTGAGGAACTGATGAGACATGAGGCCTAGGATCATTTTGCCAGAATATTTGTCCCATGGCGCGGCAGTATCTAGACAGAAGGTAGCAATCACAACTCTTTCGGGCATAATGTTGGTTTCGGTTAGGAGGCAATATTTTGAAAATTTCAACTGAACCAGTAACTTAAAGATATTTTTTACAAATTTCTAACATAAATAAATAAATTTACTGCTTGGTCAGTGAAAACGCAAACCAGAACTGTAAGAACTTCCTGTTCGTTATCGTCCCATCAAACTAACAGTTAGCAACCCTAGTTGAATGTATCAACCATTATTTTTCCTTCTCTTAGTGGTTGATTGCAAAATATAGGATGCTCCGTCTGTTTTGGGAGCCAATGATAAATCCATCAAGAAACATTGTTTTCAACAAACCAGAATGAATGCATGCATCACTAGTATAGTATATATGGGCGGCATTTGCCGGCCGTGTTATTTATAACTTATCTGCCTCCACACTATAAATTCTTTCCAGAGGTAGACGTGAATGTGCATCCATTTTGACTTGCTTGCAATCTACAAATCATGGCCATGATGCACTCCAAGAAGAAATCATGGCCGGAGTTGGTGGGCATGCCATTGTCGGTCGCGGTGACGACAATCCAAAGCCAGAGGACCGATGTTACAGTGGAGGCGATCTCGGCTGGCGGAAGGAAGATCCCACCGGGGTTCCTCGCAACGCGTGCATGTGTCTTCTTTGACCCACAAGACGAGTTCAAACGAGTCGTTATGGTCCCTAAAATTGGGTAACTGCATGGTGTTATTCCAACTCAAAGTAGTCGTGTGTGGCGGCTGATTGTATCGTTACCTCAAGATTATTTAGTTTAGAAGAAGCATTCAAGAGGTACAATTTGATTTGTACACTTCTTGTGATCAAGCAACCTGTAACTATCATGGTTTTACAATAATATTTTTCGTTGCTTAAGACTTCTAAGCTATAGCAATATCAGCCATCATGAACTATTGCCAAAGCTATTTACAATAATAGTGTTTAATAAACTATAATCAAATGATAAGTTTTTATCCAAATTTCAGTAAAGCCTAACTTCTGACGGAGTGGAGCGGAGGCCCATCGCCGGGAGGCTTAGGCTACCACGACTTCTATATATATCTGTTGTAATCCGCCGCACGGGATAATATTATCGTTGTAAATCCCCCACATTTATAACACCTCCCGATGCAGTGAAGTTTAGATAGCTAGTGCCCGAGGTTTTGTCTCTTCCTCATTGGAAGGGTTTTCTACGTTAAAATCTTGTGTCACCTATGTTTGATTTGATTTTCTTCGTGGTCTTCTGCCTATCATATCTGTAACAGAAAGAAATTCTTGCATGGACGAAGGAGAATACAACCATAAAAGAGGGCAACCTTTCCCCTCGCCCTGATCTGAAGGATGTTGTTTCATCGGACGATAGAAAGCACACCACACACGACAATTGAAAACCAAGTCATCAAGGAAGAAGAGACTCTGAGCATGGCCACCATGGCAAGGCACCTCAAGTCATGAGCAACACTACCACTGCCAATGAATCACACTCGCGACAATCCGTTGAAAAGGATCATACAATGTTATATATATTGAGGCCACCAGTCTGTTTGGAAGATCGGGCCAATGATTTTCACTAAGTGCTTAAGGTTGAGGGGAACCCAATTCACTGGGATGCACCCAATGAAGCCAACGGTGCTCGATGATGGCTCCATTACCGTTATCGAGATTTTTTTTAAACATAATACATTTATTTGCTAAATTACAGAAATAATATAAAGTTCTGAAATTTTATAAATATATTGCATAGTCGGCCTTGGAGAAACTGACTGGGCTTCATTGGCTCTGGGCCCAGTCGGCCCGGCCAAAGCCGAATGGTGTGGCTCGGGCACCATGCAGTCGGCCTTGTTGTGGCCGACACCCCAGTCGGCCCAGCCGTGGCTGACAACTCAACTGGGTGCACGTTTGCCTATTAATTATTTTTTCACATACCTTTTCCAACTTATTTTTATGTAAAATATTTTAACAAACATAGAAAAGTTATTAAAATATGAGGAATAGTTTTAAGACTATCAATACATTTCCTAACAGCATTTAAAAATTACATATTACACGAACAAATATTAGCACATGAAGATTTTAAAAAATTATATTAATATTATTAATAAAAATATTTTTATACATTATTATTTTTATTACATATATATGAATGCTTTTAAAAAAAATAAAAAATGCATAAGTATTAATAGAATTAATGAATATTTATTGTACTTACAATCACGTAATTGACATACTTTATTTTTTAAACAAAAATGAAAATACAAACTAACACTTGAATGCATAAATTATCCCTGTCTACCACCTTTCTTTATTGTCTATCACTTGAATGAAAAGAAAAACTAACAAAAATGAAAATAAAAACTAACACTATGCGCAACAAGTTCAACCACTTTTCTTTATTATCTACCTGGAATGCATAAATTATCAAGTCAAATCACACTTGCAGAAATAAAGAGGCATTTGATATCTCAAATAGTTTTAATAATTATAAAAATAATACTTTGTTTTGAACATTCAAGTAAATAAAATTATTTAAAAAGTCTTCCATTTATGACCTATAATCTTGGGGGGACACTTGGCTATTAATTCTTTAATATAGGGGGGCACTTGGCTATTTTTTCTATATTAATTATTTTCGATTTTATTATAAGTTTTGATAAAAAATGAATTTATGTAAATTATATAATTGTAATTTCAATAAATATTCATGTAATTCTGTTAATACTTTTGAATTTTGTTTTTCTTGTATTATTTTAAAAAGTGTTCATATATATGTAATAAAAATAATGCTTGGTAAAAAAATATTTTTATTAGTAACATTAATATTTTTTAAAAACTCTTCATGTGTTAATATATGTTTGTGTATTATCTACTTTTTAAATGCTTTTAGGAAATGTATTTGTATTCTTAAAATTGTTCATGATGTTTGAATTTACAAAGTTTATGTGTTTGTTAAAACATTTTTTGAATAAAAATAAGTTAGAAAAAGTGTGAGAAAAAATAATTAATAGCTAAACGTGCATCCAGTTGGGTTGTCGGCCATGGCTGGGCTGTTGACCAAAGCCAGGCCGACTGCATGATGAAATCACTAAAATTGCATGAAGGTTTGGCATCGAAGCGCTAAACATTACTGGAGAATCAGTCATACGAATGGGTACAATAAGAGTACTGAAGGACGGCGCACACGATGCAGACCTATTATAATAATTGTAGGGTTTTGGCAAACATCGCTATTATATTTTCAGTTTTTGTCAATATGCTTTGATCATGCTTGTTGTCATGCTTCACTTACCACATCGCCATGGTTAATTATAAATACCATCCCAATATGTCTTAAATACCATGCAGCTTATATACATCTACAACTTGAAGCTTATATCACAAGGAGTGGCCAGAGACGATAGATGGGAAGAGCCGAGCCCGTAGGTGCCAGTGGGGGTGGTGACGGGGTCATGAAGACGTCCTGGCCAGAGGTGGTGGGGTGGTCTGTGCAAAGCGCGGTGGCACGGATCAACGGCGACAGGCCCGACATCTCTGTCACCCTCCTCAACGGACCTCAGTGGCCGCCGGGCCACAACCCATGGCGCGTCGTCGTCCTCTCCAACGAGGCTGGCGTCGTTGTGCAGACCCCCGTCATCGGCTAGGGCTACCACAACCTTCAACGGGTAGGGCAGCTTACTTGCTCCATGCAGAGTGTAGTTGTGCCCATTGGTATCCTACTATGAATGTGCTAAAGTGCTGCATCCATGATTGGTCGGCAGCGCTATAAATAATGTGTAACCCTTGCTACTGAGTAAGAAAAATAAAGCACATACTTATATGTAGATTCATCTTTCCTCAAATTTTAAGAGCATCTCTAAACCTTCCCTCAAACTTTAAGTCCGCACAAATGACCCCTCAAAACTATACTCCTCCAGTTTTGGGGGTTTTATTAGCTTATTGCACTCAGCTCTTCCCCCAATATTTAACCCATCAAAATAAAATATTTGCACAAATGGTCACTTCATACACTTGTAAAATAGAGTTAGATAGCTTAGTGGTTAATTATAAATAATAGTTCCACATTAAAGATAAAATACACTACTAGATTCGTCAACGTTGCCTAGTGCCCAAAGTTTGAAGAGTGTTTTTTTATCGGGATCACAGCTTGGGAATGATAGCAGTTTTTTCTGTTTCTATAAGAAAAAACTTGATAACCGCATGCAACTCGTCAATGGTGATCAGTGGATTGCAAAACTCATCGATATTCAAAAGTAGGTTTGTAGAAAGCCTAATTATTTGCAGAAAACAGTGATCAATGACTTAAGCTATTTTGATGATGATGATGACAAGAATGGAAACTTTCACGCGCTAACATGGCAAAATGATTATTAAGAAGGGTTTGTCTGAAGGGGCACCGAGGACCTGATCGCTTTTGAAATATATTTTTAAGGGTTTTCTAAAAGAATTGTTTTAAGCATGTAATTGTGTTTTTTTGCCACATAAACGCCTGAAAGTGGGCCATTATTCTTGTCATAATCGTCATCAAAATGGCCTAAGATGTTGATCAGTGTTTTCTTTTGCAAAATAATAGGCCTCAAATTAGTAGTTTTTGGCACAAATCTGTAGAAATGTGTTTTCTGCAGACCTAGCCCTGCATCAATGATGGACCATTGCCTTCTTCGCTGGATAGAAACACGTTGATCATACGAAGCTTATTTTTCAAACCATCCAAAAAACTAGCCCCAAATAATTAATCGGGCATTGCACCTTATCGTTGTTGGATATCACGAAGTAAGTCGATTTGGGATGTATTTTAAACTAAGTTGATACAACTCTTTTTCTTAAAAAAAAGGTACGATTTGACACGGGGACATGAATCGTTATGCCCATATTTGATATTGGTGCTCGCATTTTTCTGACTATAAATATTACAGTCTTTCCGATGATGTGCTTTCAATGGGAGGAGAGTAGGAGACGTTTTCGTTGAAGATGAGATGATGACTTTGTTAATCTCAAGATGATATGCCGATTTGGTATTGCGAAAATGCGCATAGAAATAGACTGTGCATTTGTGCGTTCATAGGGGCTCGTGTATGTGAGTATTTGCGTTGTACCATGTTTAAAGAAAAACACTTTTTTTTACCTTGTATTTCTTTGGACAAGCAATGGATGGATAAAGAAAGCAAAGAGCGGGCCGGCCAAAAGGCTTCACCGTGCCCTTTGGTGGTTGGCAGTTGCTGCTACTAGAAAATGTCTATTATATTCTTTTGGATGTGGGGCAGACTTACATGCATGCACGTGCGGGCCGAGCTCTGGCCCATTTCGTGTCCGTAAAAAAATGATGGGAGGGAGGGAGAGAAGCGCAGCGCATGAGGGGAGTTTGATTAGTCCCACATCGGAGGACGAAGGAGGACTGGAGCAATTTATAAGGCGGGATTGGACGGCATTGTAAGTTGTAGGTTTGTACATGTTGTTCATAGCGCGTGCGCTCGCGTGGAATATTCGCGACTGGACTGGACTTAGGAAACATCTCACATATAAAGCAAAATTTGTCATTTTTGCCGCGCGCTCTCCAAAAGTCCAAAATTTGCAGAAACATCTCACATATAAATCATCTTTCACCATCAAAATTTTTGAAATATTTTAAACTTTTTTCAAATGTTTTTTTGAAGATCTTTTGCGCAGGAGTAGATGAGCCTGGGCTCATCTTTGAATTTCGCCTAGTGCGTATAGTTTTGTGTGCTAGACTACTACTAGTTGGTGTTTGTAGGTTTTTTTTTATTCCTCGTATGTGAACTGCGGGGCTCATGTGTGGTGACTTGTGAGGTGGGTGCATCCATTGGGTCGGGCTCGCACGGCCCGCTGGTCGTCTCTGACTGACTGCTGGCTGGCTGAGCTAGGAAGCAGGTTCCCTTGTCTTTTTTGCTTGAGGGTTTTTGCATTGCCTTTTGATATGGGGATTAAAGTCTATTATTCTTTTACAGAAAGGTCTGTGGCAGCCCACGCGTCGCGTTCAGTCGACTAGTGTGTCTGTCAAAAGTAGCACGCACAGTCAGACACCGGGCCGGGGCGGCAGGAAAAGAACGGGAGCGATTGCAGGCAGATCTTGATAAGAGAAAAACATGAGGCGGGCCACCACGTCGGGCTCTGGGGGTGGGTGGGTGCCCGAGAGCATGGATGGGTCTACAAAAGCCATGGCCAAGCAGCATCTCATCCATCTCGATCCCCCTGCTGGCTGCTCTCACCTATAGCAAGCCAGCAAAGCAAAAACCTGAGGAGGAGGGCCTCCGCAGGCAGGTCCGGCTTCTTGTTGTTGTTGTTGTTGTTGTTGTTGTTGTTAATCCCAAACTTAATTGTCACTAGCTACATCTTTCCTTGTCCTCAAATTAGATTGTGACTTCTTCCAGTTCCTCCAGCTCAAACTAAACCCAATTTCAGTACTTCCAACTTCCAGCCATGGACGGCAACTTCAACCAGCATGAAGACCCATGGGACCTCCCACCCTACTTCCTCCTGAGAAATAACAAGTCCGACAGCCTGCGCACACATTCTGGGTACTGGAAAGAGAAAGAAGAAGAGCTCACCGCCATCCGTTCCGCCGCTGGTGACTCCTCGTCCTCGTCCACCACTGCCTCGCCGCCGTCATACGTCGGGGTTAGGAAGACCCTCGAGTTCTACCTCAAGGACGGCACCAGGGGTGGACAGGGCACCAAGACGGACTGGATCATCCACGAGTACTACGACCTCCGCAAGGATGACGCCGGAGCAGCCTTGTTTCTCCAGGTACGTACTAGCTCGGCACACACATGTAGATCGAGTAGATCTCTCTTCCTCTTCCTCTCTGTCATGAAATGACCAAATTGCTCATTTATTTATTACGTATATGTATATGTGTGCTGAATATGTATAGGAGGATGTCGTGCTTCGTAAGGTGTTCAAGAAAACTAAAAACAAAACACACTCTGATGACATTCTTTACCGCCAAGTAGATTCATGCGTGAAAGCTTACAAAGAACTGAAACAAGTACACCGCGGTATGTTATTTGACCATGCATCCTTACCTAACTGATCAGTAGATTAGGTGTAAAAAACACAACTATCAGGATTAACTTTGTATTCTTTTTAGATAACTATGGAAACAAACCAGACATCATCCTTCCAATGGAGGAAACTCAGGAAAGGCAATTCCCCGTCTTCGAAACGAGCCCTCCCAACGACTCCCTTGAACTAGCAGTTGCTGGATTGAATGATTCAATTGAGTCATTCAAACAAAAATTGAAGTCCCTTGTGCATTTTTGGGGGGGGGGGGGGGGTGAAGATTTCGGAGTTGTCTGCCACCCCGATGGAAAATCAGATAATGTTTGGAAGCACTTCACCAAGATTCGTAGTTGCAATGATCCTGATGAGGTGTACGCAGCGTGTCACCGCTGTGACAAAGTGCTCAAGGCCCATCCCAAGAAACATGGCACTTCTCACCTCAAAAGGCACATTCACACATGCTCAAGCTGCACAAATCCTTCCACCGACGAGGACCGTGAAATGCTGGACCACCTCCGCACAGCGCTCGTTGATCCCTCCTACGAGCAAGAGCAACAGAAGATGGACCTCACCCAGATGGCGCCATGGGATCTCAATCTCACCCACCCCACCTCCTGGTACGTCACCAGGTCGTTGAATCGGCAGACGCAAGGAGGGGGGCACTGGAAGGAGATAAACAAGGTGTTCACTGCGATCCGGATGGATCAGAAGGTGTGCTGGAAGGACATTATTGACAAAGAAGAGATCGCCGTGGATCATCAGCAGCTGCAGGAGGAGGAGCAGGCGCCTCGGCCGCCACACTACATGGGGCTGAGGAGGACCCTGCACTTTCACCATCAGGACGGCAGCATGATGGATTGGATCATGCACGAATACCAACAGCTCGATGATGGTATGGAGTCCCCTACCCTGCTTCTCCAGGTATCACTTACAAACATCTCTCTGAATATATACATCTCACAATCAGACTATATTCTTAGATTTGTAGCCCCGTTGCCAAACTTGCCATGCTTCATATATTTGTGCTTGCGTACATGTTACTTTTAGGGGTGCATGGTGATTCGCAAGGTATTCCGGTATGACAAAGATGCGGTCGCCTCCGCTTTCACTGACTTGGACAGGCTGTTGAACGGCGACCAAGAGTACTTCAACGGTAAAATTATACGAGTACTTACTTCATTAGCTGCACTTTCTTTAAAAAAAAAGTATGGCAAAAGCTTTGCCGCAGAACGATAATTAGTCGCACATTAGAACATTATACTTTCTTGCGCAACCATCAAGCACCGTGACTAATACTCGCTGGCTGCTATGTTTTCTCGTTAGGTGCCACGCCCAGTGATTGCATGGACAGTCCCTGCTCTGTTTTCCCATTAGGTGAGGGCGTGAGCAGTGGCACTACTACAACTAGCTGTGATCCCGTTGATAGGAAGCGCAAGAGGAGGACTGGTGCTGCTTCCGGCCACAAATCACAAGTCTGGATGCACTTCACCAAGATTTACAGCAGAGATTATGGCGTGGTGTATGTAATGTGCCACACCTGTGACAGGGGGTACGGTAGCGGTCGCTCTACGAATGGCACCTCTCACCTGTGGAGGCATAACAAGAGCTGCACAAACAAGCACTCTAGGACAGGGAACGCGAATGACGCCACTGCAGCAGAATGGGATGCAGAAATCTGGCCACTGTTCCTGCTCTTGAAGAATTACGGAGGTTGTTTTTCAAATCAAGGACCTTGTATTTCTTTGTTTGTCACTGCTATGCATATACTCACACATGTTCTCTGTTTCGGAAAAAAACAGAGCATCAACCATCCGGGGCGATGTGCTGAAGCTAGGAGCACAGAAGATGGTCTGCAGGGTTTGCAGTTGCAGTGCTGCTGATGGGTGGAAGTGGAATGCAGGCAATACAGTGGGGCTAATCCCCTTCTTGTTTTCACTAGTGTAGCTGCTTTCAGGTTACTCTGTCCAAAAGTCCTCGTTGGGGGCATGATGCCTCACTTGTTCGGTTCTCTCTATCTTAGACTGTCATACTCTTCTTTTCTACTCCTACAATGTATAGGTTCTTTTTCTCTTTCTTTGCTTTTATCCCTTGGCGCTTGCCGCCTTTTACAGTTAGCGCTCTATGCTGTTCCTTCCTTCTTATAATGAAATCGCAGTTCTCCTGCGTTCCCTCGAAAACAATGTATAAGTGGCTAAGACCTATGGTTACCTGTCTTTGTTCTATCATCAGGGATGTGTAATGTCCTCGAATCTTTGAGAGAAACTGTACGTGGCTGATTTTAGAGACAGAACATGAACCGAATTAACTCAAACGCCTGCTACCCTGGAGCTTGAACTTTCACTGTAACGGTAATTAACCACTGTATTTTGGCATTGGTCTTGATCCATGCATCTTCCTTCCACCGATTCTTTTTTCTTAACGATACGTACGTGAAAGCGGCCCAGAACCATGCACAAGAAGCCCACAACAAGGACAGCAAGCCTGGCCCATCAAATATAAGTTGCTTCTCATCTATTATTGGACATTGAAGCCCAAACTTGACTTAGGTATGATTTTCTTAAAAAAACTATTTCTTGTTTCTATGAAATGGTGAAATCATTTACTCAAAAAAAAAGATGAAATGGTGAAATCAGTTTTACTTCTTATGAAACTATTTGTAGGACCTAGTTTCTCTTTAGGAATTGTTTTGCATTTCGTATGGTTTCTTCGGGAATATGTGTGGTGCTCCGAAGCTCTTAGATGCTCCCTTTCTCCCGTTTCAAAAATTAAAAAGACTATAGAAAGTGCATGAAAAATCAACAAAATACGAATGGATAGATTATGCAGACATCCTTCTTCAAGTAAAATTTCAGCATGAACAAAAACTTCTGCGAGAAGGAAAATTATGATGTAGGTCATGCCGATTGTCGATCTAGGTAAAGAACCCAATTAAAAATCATTATTTGGTCTGTTACGTATAAGGTCCGTTACGTATTCTGCAATTTTTTTGCTTTATTTCGATAATTGGTTTATCGTTATAGCTTTTTATATTTGATATTTAAAAATAATATTAAATCATAAACCAGTGATCCAAATGAAATAAATTTTTCTCAAAATACAAAAGGAAACGTATACAATTCGCTGATTTTTTTAGAAGATTTGAATTCAAAGTTTAAATTTTTCGTAATCGAAGGGCTAACAGATGGGTAAAGTTACTGTATCTCAGTCCGATCGCCTCATATGTCCATCGATTAGTCACCCCCCCTATTATTCACACGTATACACGGTGGAGTATGATGAAGGGCTTTGGCGTGGTGTGTTCTAGATCCTTCTTTCATAGATGCCCGATTGTAATATGCTCTTTATGCCATCGTTTTGGATATACCTTGGCTTCTTTCCTGATTAACCACTGTAAAGTCACAGATTCACCAAAACTTGTGGAAATCTGTTAGTTTAACCCCTAAGTCTATGTTGAAACTTATATTATACCCTTTTCATGTTTCATTGATGGTTTAAAATAGTTGTTATCTATCATCAATAGCCAGCTGGGCCTCACATCGCACCCTAGGGCAGCACGCGTGCAGGAATTACTGTAGTGCCCATTCTTCCTTGGGCCTAATTTTTTTTACCATGTATAGATACGTGGTGGTGTATCAGTCCACAAATGAAGCAGCGCAGGGTCACACTAATCTGAGGTAATGGACCCTTAACGATATCATCCATTTTTTGAAAGATGAAATTAGCTTTTGATACTAAAACGCTTGATACTAATTCATATGTATTTAATGGTTAATTTCATGTTAAAATTAGAGGTTGATTACTGTATTAACTCTATTTAGCGACATATAATAGTTGATTTAATGTTAAAAATTGAAGGATAATTATTGTATTAACTTTATTTAGTGGCATGCATGTTATATAACAAGCATTGGCCTTAAATGTTCATATAAATCTATATTTTTTAATCCTTGCTCTCTCGCGAATTAGGCATTTCTGACGGTTCAATTGAGTGCCTTGGGTATATCCCACATGATTATAAGTGTAGTAATTTATTTTAATATTTTGTCAAGTCTTAAAGCAATGAGCTAATCTTACTCAGTATTAGCATGTGGAAGGTATCATAATTATTAAGGGCACATCTACATGCATGCACACACGATGAGCTTTAATCAATTCATGCAATTCTCATTTGATATACATGATCTAGATCTTATTTTCCCAGCTTCAAAGATATAGTAAGGACAGTTCTGTAAGCAACACCCAATTTATGATTATTATTTGATAGATGACGTTCTCTTATGGATATTAGCAAAAATATACTTTCCTTGATCAACATACACAATGTTATTTACGGAGCAATTATACTGTTTTGCACTTCTGTATGGGACACTACTTATATAGTTATTTCCTCAATTGATTTTCCTATGTGATAATTATTTTGTTTGTACTTTAATATGAGTAGTTTTAAGTTGGTTAACATGTAACACAACTCGAGCAATTGTTTCATAAAACCCACTAGAATTTGATATTAACCTTGAAAAAACTTTTTTTATTGTAGATCAGTTGGAATTCTACTGCCTCAAATCTGAGCAAGTACACATTCATCCATCTATCCTGATGCAATGCAAGCATATTTGTCTGGTATACTACATTATACATATATTACTGGCCATAAGGCATTGAGATTTTGAAGATAATAAGTACCGTCCAAAAGTTAGGAAATATTTGTGCTGCCTAATTTTTTCTCAAGTATTCCTATTATCTTTCCACGGTATTTCTGCTTTTTAGTTATCGTGATGTCAAACTTTGAGGGAGAGTCTTTTTAGGAGAAAAAATGTTATATTGAATATCAAAATCCATGTATGATAGGCTTAATGCCACAACTCGAACCAAAAAGTCAATTAGATATAAGGAAAAACTCAATTAGTAAATCAGTCGGACTGGATTTCACTCTTGAGTTACGTGCAATTATGTGTTATTTAGATACCATTATATTTTGCAAAATAGAAGAGACAAGGATAATATAGAAGCGTTGCAAACAAATGAATATTAGTTACTTTATATCCATAACAACAGCAAAGAGTCAAAATAGACCCATAAAAAATTTAGTGTTTTTGATAGTGTTACTTTATTGGTGTTACTTCAAAATAGACCCATGAATAAATATTAGTTACTTTATAATCAACGATTTAGTGTTAGATAATGATATATCTCAATGCAAGTGAACTCACGGGCTATTTCCATCACTCTGATAGCTGGCGTTTACTATATCCAACATGTCATCAACAAATAAAACCAACGCTGGACTCATCAAGAACCCAACTAATTAAATAAGCCATGTATGGAAATCCAAGGTACACGTGGTACTGAACGCGGTACACTCAAATTCTGCAACCACGTACAATTGTCGTCTTCAACCAGCTATTCTCATGAGCTTTATGAATAGATTCCCTTGGCCTATGCGTGTAACACATGCCTGCCAATGCCATAGATCCGATCAATTCAGGTCACGCGCGCCCACTGGGGCGGCGCTACACACACGCTTTCTGACTGGAAAGCTTGCTCCTGCTCGTGGGTTTAGCTAGTTGCTCATTTGTCTATTCTCACTTTAGGTCTCGCATGTCTATATTTGTAGGCGTTTTAAGGCATGAAAAGATGCCCCAACTAAATAACCTATGTATGGGTACGTACAATTGTCGTCAAGCTTTGTGAATAGATTCTGTCGGTCTAGTTGTGGAACACATGCCTGCCACTGCCACCCACCCACCTAGACAAGGCCTCGCGTGCTCTCCTCCTCGATGGATTCATGTCACGCCCACGTAAAGTGTAAAGCTTGCTCCTCCGCGTGGGTTTAGCTCACGCCTGTCTCTCAATCGGAACTCCATCGCTATAAGAAGCCTCGCACTCCACCCCATCAGGCATCAGCCGCGTACACTCACTGACTCACATAGCTAGCCAAGCCAAGCACCATCCTTGCAATTGCAACCAGCATGAGGCCCCAGGTGCTGCTCGCCGCAATGGCCATCCTCGTCGTCCTCGCGGCAGCTCTGCCGTTCGCTCAAAGCCAAGGTGAGGCCAGGGTTCTTCTTTCCCTATCCATCTCCAGTAAGCCGGTCAGGTGTAGCAGCAGCTTATTGACCTAGCTTGGCTACCTACAGCTGCAGCTCCGAGCGCGACGCTGTGCTGCAACAAGTGCGGCTCATGCACCAGGTCCTTCCCGCCGCAGTGCACATGCAGGGACGCGTCGCCCAGCGGCTGCAACCCGGCCTGCAAGACCTGCAAGAAGACCACCGTCGCCGGTGTCGACAGCTTCCAGTGCAAGGACCGCGTCACCAACTTCTGCAAGGAGAGCTGCACGAAAACCGCGTGACTATTGGAAGCCGCCTGAATAATGAGCTTTTGCCCCTTCTCTTTCAGTTTTCTTTCAGAGTTTCCTCTGCATGCATCTTGCCATCTTGGTCATTAGATGCAGAGAAGAACCAGCGATGGCATGTCGCCCATCTTTTAAGGAGATACCAATTACAATAACCCTCTACAACAAGAAATGTCCAAAAAACATTATGGATGCACACAATACATAAAAAAGGGAAGTAGAAGAATAAATAAAATAGTCGGCATGAAGCACCACAAAATTAACACCCGAAGAGTAAATTCCCCCAAAGCAACGCCTCCAAGAAGAAAACATTGCACAAACTCCATCATCGCCGATCATATATTTTAGGTTTTTACACCATGTAAAAAATCCGCGCTCTCAATAACAATGGCTTCAACAAGGCAACCGCCGGTACAACCAATTAAGGCCAACCCTTGGGTTTTCCTGAAAGTTAAGACTCCATACTCCTCCTGTGTTGCCACACGCTCTTGCCAATATCGCTGCCAAGAGTCACAAGTCACCAAGAACCGTCATCATGGCCATCCCGGCCGCCTGGCAGCGGAAGATCCGACCAACCTTAGCCGGCCAGATCCGCCGACGCCGGAGAACCGCTGCCCCACGGTTCCCCCATCTCTCAGGGTGGACGTAACGAGAGGGATTTTGGCCCGGCTCGCGGCCCGTTATGGACCGGACGATAAGGTCCTGGCTCGCTAAAAAACATGGCCGGTCCGGTCTGTGAAAAAGGAGATAAAAATTCGGTCGATCCGGTCCGGTTAAAGCTCGGTCCAGCTCGAGGGACCGAAGGCCCAGTCCAATTAGAGCTAACAAGGAGAGCCCCCGCACATAGAGATTGTGCTTGTGTGTGTGCGTGACCTAGCCGTCATCCTCATCCATGCCCACGGCGCCGCTCGCCACTTCCTCTCCCCTGCTCTGCCTCCCATTCCCCGGCACTGCCGCGCCTGTGCCTAGCGCCGCCGCTCCCTCGCGTAGCTGCTCACCCTCTCACCGCGCGTCCGAGTGATGTCTACGCACGCTTCTATTCTTGTAGACTATGTTGGGCCTCCAAGCGCAGAGGTTTGTAGGACAGCAGCAATTTCCCTCAAGTGGATGACCTAAGGTTTATCGAACTCAGGGAAGTAGAGGTTGAAGATGGTCTCTCTCAAGCAACCCTGCAATTAAGATACAAGAAGTCTCTTGTGTCCCCAACACACCTAATACAACTAGGAGTTGTATAGGTGCACTAGTTCGGCGAAGAGATGGTAAAATATGGGTGATAGATGTGGTAAAACGAAGTAATATAAATCTATAATAAAAAGTGCAGCAAAGAAACAAGTGGTAAACATGAGCACAAACGGTATTGCAATGGTGAAAATAAGGCCTAGGCTTCATACTTTCACTAGTGGCAACTCCCAACAACATTAACATAGTCTAATCACATGATACTTCCCATAAAACATGCAATGGAGACATACTCGGAGGTCATTCCTTTGTGGTCAAGAGAGGACGAGAATTGTGTAGGGCTACAAAAGCACACCTCAGAGTTCGTAGTTCTCATCTATGGATTTCCCAATGCCACCGCGGCCATCCAAAGAGAGTACCACAATCACCACAACATATCTAAAGGATAGTCAAAGACAAGCACCAAGAGACTCTCAATCTTCAATCCATACACAAAAGAGGAAATCACTCATGAAAATATTCTTCTAACCCATGTCCAATAGACCGCTGTCACCATGGTCTCGGGGATTATACTAGATAGAATCAAGTGAGTACATCAAATCCGATACATAGAAGAAGGGGAAAAATCATGGGATCACCCTAGATTAACATAGCCAATGATCACAACAAAGATAACATCATGGGAGAGAGAGAAACCACATAGATCAAGATACAAGCCTTAGCCCCAAGGGGGAACTACTCACACATGGACATGGTGAGAGGTAGAGTTGTTGATGGAGAGGTGCATCCCGGAGGAGATGAAGGAGACGGAGACGGCGACGGCGGCGGCCACGGCGGCGGCGGCGCCCACGGCCACGGCCCTTGGGGGCAGCGGCCCTTGGCCCCCTTCTTCTTCCTTGGAGATGGTGCTGCTGTGGAGATTGATCTCCCCCTCAAGACGGCTGCCAAGGGGGAGGAAATTTCGTGATGCCCTTTGAACTAGGTTTCCTCTTTTTATATAGACTCTCGGATTCTCGTCATCCAGATTACGTCTTCTGTATTTCGGAGTTTCTGGAAGCACCCGAACTCCGATTGGTCCGAATTTTAAGTCTAAATCCACCGGAAAAAAAATTCACTACAACTTTGTAGTTTTAAGTTTTTTCGTTTGAGGCCGTCTTCTAGCGTTTCCGAGGCGATCTTTAAAACCTGTCTGGTGGGGACAAATTTCGGGAGAGTTAGAATCCAACTTCTACAAGGCTCCTTTTTGTGATTTTTCTTTTATCCAAGTAATTCGTACACATAAAGTAGAAAAACAAGAACTTGTGCACTCTTGCAACCATTAATAGGTTAGTTTCAAAATATGTTATAAAAAGATATGAAAGTGTATCAAAAGCATAGCAATATCACACAAAACATGCATGGAGCAAGCAGAAATTATAGATACGTTTGGGACGTATCACCGAGCCACTCCCTCTCTCTCCCTTGCCTTTCCCTTGCGTCGTCGCGTGTGTCTTTTTTGGCTCAGGCCACCGTGTTGCTTCTCCGACCACCGCTCCGACACCCCGGGCCTTGATGGCAGTGACTGCACGTTATTGAGACCGTGAGGACCGCCGGTTTGCACCGAGCTTCACGACTGTCGGTCCGGTTCCTGAAATCAGGACCGTTGCACTGCTCGGTCCGTTCCGAACCGGACAGCTGGCGGCCGGTCCAAACGACAGCTCGGACCCGGCCCGGACCGTGTCCACCCTTACCCATCTCGCACCTCCAGACGAAGCCAGAGATAGACCTGCCAGTTCTTGGGCATCGGGGGGCAGTGTGTGGAATGCCTTTCTCTGCCTCGACGATGATGCACACGGCTACTTCCTTCCAGGAGGCCGTACTGGCCAAGTGGCTGCAGTTCAAACGAATTGCTCTCGACCTCGACATCCACGGCACCAGGGCAGCCGAATCGACTGCTTCTTTCTCAGCTCCGACCAACCGTCCACCTCCTCCTCACCCCGTTCCCATCGCATCGCACGGTGGGAACCTTAGCGATACCTTCCCTCCCTCTCGTCGTTTTCAGTGATGCCATGTCGGAGGCTGATGCCGTGCCCATCGGATAATCCGATGTCACGAGGGTCGTCCCCAAAAGGTAGTATTACTGGCTAGCTCTCGCAGTTATACCTAGCTAGGGCCGCATAGATAGTAGACTAAGCAACGTTGATTCCTGTACTCCTGGATGGTGTGCACGATGCACCCATGAAAAAGACAGTCGCAAGAAGCTCCACCAACTGAGAGCGGTGCACCCAATCTACGTCCCCCTCACGCTCAGCCCAAATGCTCCTACAAATACCTCCTCATCAACACTGCCGTGGCTTCACATCCTACAAAGGCAAATCACTGATAGAGCATTTACGTTGTCCTTGAAGCTATGGATAGCTCCGAGCTCCCAGGTGCAGGCAGAGGCTCCAAGTCGTCGTGGCCGGAGGCGGTGGGGCTGCCGGTGGCCACCGCCGCGCTCCTGATCAACGGCGACAGGCCCGATGTCGCGGTCGCGTTGGTCGTGGAAAGGGAACCCACCAGGAACCCGCCAGGGCGGCCTGACATTAGGCGCGTCATCCTCGTCTCCAACGCGTCTGGTGTCGTCATCAAGACTCCGGTCGTCGGCTAGCTTACCTTAACATGCCCGAGCGTGTAGTGCAACTCCTATATACATTGTTCGATGTTGCGCATGTATCTTATTCCCTGTCATTAGGAATTATTGTGTAATAAATCTATGATAAATGTGTTGATCGGTTGGGCTATACATACTAATCTATAGATCTTGTGTACTTTGAGCATTATGCGCGAATAAGAAAAGCATTTAAGCATGGAAAACGATCCATTTCACCCGGTTGATCTTTGTGTGTCCGTCTACTGCTTCCATGACCGTTGGATAAGATCTTGATCTAACAGCGCGGGTGATATATTTCCACCACCGCTCAACATTATCTTCTTATTTCGTGCGAGGTGAACCACCTGTTTTCTCCTTCCCCAGTTTTAGAGAAGAAGCATCCCCGTTCCATCATTTCTTTTTCTCACCATTGTTTGGACCCCGTGGAATCCACCGCCGCAGCACACGACTGCGCCACCACTACCATCGACAAAAATCAACCCTCTCACTTTCTCTCCCATCTCCACCTCCCAAATCAAAGCCCCTAGTGTAATTTCGGGCACCCAACTAAGAGATCCACTGTGGGGGGCAAGCCTTTGCAAAATAGGTTTTGTTGCAGTCGGACCATTGCAATAGGATCTCTATTGTAAAAGCATTCATCATCGATCTGTACACCCCGAGAAAGAAAGCCTTTGCAACAGAGACTCTGTTGTGGTCGAACCATTGCAACGGATCCACTATTGCGAAGCATCCACAGCTGCACCACCAACACGCATCATCCCGCTCATCACCGCGCGGCCCGAGGATGCTCCATTGCATAAAGATGACTCCTCATAACAAGGGTGGTGGTCAAAACCGGCGAGCTTCCCTGGTTGCAGCATCAACAGGTCGCTTGAAGCACATGAGGAGCGTCAGCAGCCCCAGGAAGATGCATCCCCTACTAGGCTTGATCTACCCGCTGGGTGGCCCGGCATGCAGTACCACCCTTGATTCCCTATGCAGCAGTTCTCACTCGGGCGCGCATATCGGGCAACCTCCAGAAGCTTTAGTTGGGTGAGGAAGCCATCCTAAGGGTTGGTTGATAAATAAAATGATGTGGATACACCGTGCGTGTTGCGGCGAAAATATTTTAAAGAATTTAGTGTTTAAACAAAGAAGTTAAAGATGTATGAAATATGAAGTTTTTTCATAGAAACATGCAAGATTCAGTTGATCACAATAATCGAAAAACTATATTTTGATGTAAAATTACTTTATATTTAATGACTCAAAATTGATGATGTGTACAATTGTATGGATGAAAAGATTGCATGTTGAGATAGACACCATAAATGCATCTTAGTGAAGTTTTGTTAGTGAGTGATATGGACAAATGATTGGCTACAATAGTTTTTTTTACGAAAAAACTTCCGATCTATTCATCTTTAATCATGGCAGTACAACAAACATCATAAATAATAAAAATTACATCCAGATTCGTAGACCACCTAGCGACGACTACAAGCACTGAAGTGAGCCGAGGATGCGCCGCCGTCATTGCCCCTCCCTCACCGTAGTCGGGCAAAACTTGTTGTAGTAGACAGTCGGGAAGTCTCCATGCTAAGGCCCCATGGAACCAGTAAACCAGAACAACAACCGCCGCCATTGAAGAGTAGCGTAGATCGGAAGGATCTAACCTGAAGACCCAAGAACGTAGATAAACTACGACCAGATCCGAACAAATCCACCAAGGATAGATTCACCGGGATGGAGGCTAGGCGGGAAGACCATTATTCCATCTTCACGGAGACGCCATCATCTCGTCTTCCGGAGTAAAATACAAACCCTAAAAAACTTAAAAGTCAAGATCCATCATATCACCATGACCCTAAAGCCATCGGAGATGATACGGATCGGCGGCGGCTGCGTGGCGGCTAGAGCGGCGGCGGCTGGGTGCGTGCGTGCTAGGGCAGGGGTCAAAACTGGTAGCTGCTGCCTGCTGCGGTAACTTCCGATTGACTATAATAATTAATGACGTGGCTAACTTGGATATTAAAATATAAATGCATATTAATAGAGTTTTGCTTATCTAGATATGCATTACATGAATGAACTCGTTTTTCGAAGACCACCATTTTGGCTGCAGTTGCCGATGGCAAAGACATGGTACTCATTGTTTTACATGGAACGACAGACAGACGACAAAAACAAGACGCATGACGAACTAGGGGATTACCACACGGTGAATAAAAGCCAACGACATATAAAACGGAAAACTAGTGGCGATGTGTTCGCACATGGTGAAACAACGACGAACCGCACGGGCAAGATGGCGTGGACGTGCAGGAAAATATAATGAAAAGCAGACGACACCGACGATGAACACCATGTACTCCTATCACACAGATGCTCCGGCATGTAGGACCACGTTGAACCCGTCGGGAAGATTGCTACACGATCAAGTGCTGCGTGTGTGCACTATATAAATAAAACATGTTGAAACCCTAAAAAATAAACATGTTGAAAACTACTCCGACGTTGTTAGTGCCGGTAAAGGTGAACACGTAGTTTCCACCCTCGCACGCCGACCACTAGAGAGAAAAACACCTTTGGTGTCAGCAGGTTAACGTCCCTCGACGAGCGCATCGTCTCCTCCCACCCCAATAACTCCTCGGGGTCGTCGACACTGCGGTGTGGTGCATGTGATTTTGGGAAAATGTTATTTTCTTCCGTGGCTGCATGTGATTAAGCTCCTTTTTTCTCTTCGCCTCCGACCGTCGTGTTACATCACTGACGTCACGTCCGACTCCGTCCCTCTCCTCCACTCCACTCCACTCCACTCCTCGAACCACCAACCACCAAACCTCTTTCCTCATGCCACTTCCACTACCCATCCATGACGCGGCGATCCGGCTTCACCACTGCGGCTTGCGGGAACCAAGTTACCACTATTTTCATGCCCATGCGATCTTCAATTTTTTTTTTACCTTTTTTCTATTATTAGCTCGTATATACAGTATTTTTCTCTTCACTATCATGTTTCAAAGAGTGAATTGCAGAAAGGCACGACTTTATGGGATAGGATTGCAGAAACCATACCTTTTCATTTTTTTAACGAAAACTACTAACCATAAGACTAATATTTTGCAAAAATCACAGATCGCTGGTTTAGCTCGTTTTGATCGCGTTTATGACAAGTCCTTATTCGGCAAAAGGCAATCAAGTCCCGCAGAGCCCTCATCCGCACCGAGAA
Organism: Bromus sterilis; assembly: GCA_950022295.1. NCBI lineage: Eukaryota > Viridiplantae > Streptophyta > Magnoliopsida > Poales > Poaceae > Bromus > Bromus sterilis. The sequence goes on along the minus strand of OX465601.1, from coordinate 295,917,319 downwards.
AGGAGGCAGCGCACCTCCATCTTCGGCCGTCGCGCCGGCCGCCAGAGAGCGCCCAGACGCGTCGCCAACGCCGTGCCCGTGCTCCGCCCTCTTACAGGTCGTGCCCATGCTCCATCCACGCCGCGCCCGTGAGCATCATGCGCCGGGCCCGTGCTCCGACTGCGCCGTATGGCGCTCGTGGCCCTGTTGCTCCCCTGGTTTGCCCTCGCCCACGCTGTAGCCGCGATCTGGCTCGTCCCTGCTCCACTAGTTCGCCCTTCGTGTGGCGATCTGGCTATAACCATTGCTCCCTTGGTTCGCCCTCGCTCAGCTGTCGCGCCGTGGCTGAGGCACAAAAGCGGGTGGCGCACGGGCTCGCCGCGAGTGGCGCGGGCGGCGGCCAGCAGCAGCTGGGCGTGGCGCTGGCTCCAGCGCTCACCGGTGTCAACCACCGGGACGGTGGGAGGAAGAAGATGACCCGATTGCTTGTTTTTTTTTGAGGGGGTCTTCTGCAAAATAAAATTGTGATTGTTTCATGTTATCCTTACAAGCGGGTCCCACATGTCATAATCATACTTAAACGAATCAAATCGGGTGATCTGTGATTCTTGCAAAAGATTAGTCTTATGGTTAGTGATTTTTGCAAAAAATAAAATAAAAAGGTGTGGTTTCTATAATTCTATCCACAAAGTCGTGGTTTTCTACAATCTAAATTGTTTGAAACCGCAAACTAATAAGATCTAAGACCCATTTTGACCTTTTGCTGCATCTGTTTATCTGTTCCATTCCGGATTAATTCTGAGGGAGTACCTTTATCTATATGGTGGGACTTGCAAGTTTGGCTCCTCTATTCATGTTGTCAATACATTTTCCTCGTTGACTGTCTATAGAAACAAGTTGGTAATTAATAATATCCCCTTCATTTCTAGATATAAAGTGTATAATTTTTGACACGGAAATTAAGAAACACACATTGAGAAAAAATTTGGACGAGATTACATCTAGCTTATTAGCGTGAGAAAATAAAGAGGCATGCAAGATATAAGGAAATATAATCAAAGGGTGTGTCTAGATCTCAGTCGACTGAGACTTAACAAAGTCGTAGTCAAGTGATAGAACATCTACAAAAAGAAAAAAACAGTTTTCTTTGCACGAATTTTCACACACAATCTTACGAATATAGCATTGACTGAGACTTCGTTAAGTCTTAGTCGACTGAGATTTAGCAATTTCTATAATAAAATCTCTAAAACCATTGTCAAGATGAATGCTGCAACGAAATACACCCTATATTTAACTTTTACACCTTATATCTAAGAACGAAATAAGTATGTTTTAGTATTTTGACCTTTACACCAGTCACTCCTTCCGACCCACCCCCCCCCCCCCCCCCCCCCCGCCGCCGGGATACCCATGGCGCGGCGCCCCTCTCTGCCTCCACCACCGCGCCGCTTGGAGGAGTCGGACAGCGCCGTCCGCTCTCAGGAGGCAGGCTCCCCGCGCTGCTCGAAGACGCCACCACCGACTCCACCTCCAGCGCGCCTCTGGAGCCCAAGCGGTTCGATTCGAGGTCAAGCCCCCTTGAGCATCCCCGTCTTCGCCCTAGGGTTCACACGCTTCCTCCCATTCCCCGTACAAATTTCACTGGTACCCCGATTGAATTCGTATTTGTATTAGTATATATTGGATTCTGCGTCCCTGGAATTTGATGAGAAGTCACCCTGAACTTTGTTTGTGGTGGCCGAACTGACCCAATTCATGCGTAGATTCAGCTCAACTGAGATGCAATTCAATGACTAGCTGATAATGTCTAGTTACTTAAGTCTGTTGTTAAACAAAAACATTTACAATCTTAATGGGCAAGTAAATCTATCCCTCTGAATGTCTATAGACGGAGTCGGCTTTGGTTCCCTAATTTTACTACTTGCTCCGTTCCAAAATAACTGTCTTAGCCTCAGTACAACTTTGTACTAAAGCTAATACAAAGTCTGAGACAGTTATTTAGGAACGGAGGGAGTAGCAAATAGCCACTCCTCCCAAATTGTCCTTCTCATTTGGAGGCATTTTGACAAGCACATTGTGTGTGACATCACTCACGCAGCAGTAGACCACCATCATTAGTGCCATCAAACCACTAATGGTTGAGATAATTTAATCTATGTGGACCAACGTGGTGGCACCATCATTAGGACATATAAAGGCACATAGGATTCTGATTGAGTGGCCTATTTTTCCTCTTTCTTCTGTCGGGCTGGTTGTAGAAGATGCTCCATAAAGCATGTCTTTTTAATTATGACCCACTGAATATGGCCAAAAGGAATACACACTATTGGGAGTGGTTCGTGGGAGCTCTGTAGCTCTCCAGTACCAGTACTATTGGAGAGCGTGGTATGTTTTCCCCTTGACGACTGTTGTTGGTCTTCCTCTGCTCCCCACTCAGTGCTCCCTCTCTCATCTCCGTCCTCTCCTCCATTTCCCTCCCTAGAATAGACCCCCCTTGCTGTTCGTGACCTCCTCCAACCTCCGAGCTCGCCTCTTCCACTGCCAGAGACCTTGCAGTAATGCTTGGAGATAGAATGGTCAGAACTCTTTCTTGAGAGCCTGATTTGTGTTGGTTGAATGAATCCAGGGTCGCAGTGGAATGCCAAGAACCATGGAGTTTCAGAGCAAAGTCCGCTGAGCCGGCGAGGCTGGTAATTAAGTCTCATCTTTCTCACTATTCTGCTCCACTGAAATCTTTCACATCCACGCGTTCTTATTAATCTTCTTCTGATTTGCTTGATTATTAATTCTTATTATTCGTTCCTGATTTGTTCTCAGAACAGATTTTGTCTGGGAGGTTGCTATTCCTTCGAAGTTACTGTCTGAAGGTTACTACTGCTGCCTGCCTTAGTCACCATCGACGCCACTGGGAGGTTTGCTCCCCAATCTTCTTGTGTCCTTTGTCCCCTCTTAAGATTCTGCTCAAGCTCCGGTACTGACACCCTGCACTAGCAGTGCTTCATCCATTGGTCATAATTAACCAATCATTCCACACAAACGTCCAACTAATGGAGGCGACCGCTTTGAGTGTTGGCAAGTCCGTGCTGAATGGAGCGATTCGATACGCCACATCTGCCCTGGCAGAGGAGGTGGCTCTTCAGCTCGGAGTGCGCCGTGATCAGGTCTTCATCGCGAACGAGCTGGAGATGATGCAAGCTTTCCTGATGTCCGCTCATGAGGAGGCAGACGACAACAGGGTGGTCAAGGTCTGGGTGAAGCAAGTCCGCGACGTCGCCTATGATGTCGAGGACACACTCCAGGAATTTGCTGTGCGCCTCCAGAAGCAGTCTTGGTGGCGTATCCGTCGCACACTGCAAGATCGGCGCTGCGTGGCCAAGCAGATGAAGGAACTTAGAGCTAATGTTGAGGATGTTAGCCAGAGGAACATGCGTTATAACCTCATCAAGGGCTCTGGCTCCAAGGCTGCCACTGCTGCTGAGCAGTCCGGCATTACTTCTGCAGCACTGTTTGGCATTGATGAAGCAAGGCGTACATCAAAGCAGGAGAAATCAAAACTGGATCTTGTTCAGTTGATCAACCAGAAGGAGGACGGCCTTAGGGTGATTGCAGTGTGGGGAAGAAGTGCTGATCTCGGGCAGATGTCCATCATCAGGGAAGTCTATGAAAATCCAGATACTAAAAGCAAGTTTTCATGCAGCGCTTGGGTCAGGGTGATGCATCCTTTTAATCCCAAAGACTTCATTCAGAGTATGGTGGAGCAATTTCACGCAGCCATAGGTGTAAATGTTTTGTTGGAAACAGAGAAGGCGTCACAAGAGTTGACAGAGGAATTTAATGGATATGTGAACAAGAAGCGGTACCTGATTGTGCTTAATGACCTATCCACCATTGAGGAGTGGGACCGGATTAAAAAGTGCTTCCCAAACAACAATATGGGAAGCAGGATCATAGTGTCCACAGCTCAAGTTGAAGTTGCAAGCTTATGTGCAGGCCAAAAAAGCATGGTATCACAGCTCAGGCAATTGTCTGGTGATCAGAATATTTATGCTTTCCATGAAAAGGTAATATTGAAAGTTCCATCTTATGTCATTCATCTAAATCGACCTCTTGGAGTTAATTACACGATTACTTGTGAAGTTTTCTTTTTTGAGATGGGATTACTTGTCGAGTTAATTGCATGATTACTCATTTAATATAGAGGTTTCATTTGAGAACAACCACACAAATGGAAAGTAGTATTAGGTTTAATGTTTCTAGTAATATATACATCCTTTGTATCTTATTATCCATAGCTAAATAAAAAAAATTGTTTGGTCCCTGTAATTACCGTGTTGTTACCAAATTGTAGCAACGCTTGTGCGCCATATTTAAAGTTAAAAGTAAACAATATAGCATATAGGTAGTATTTTATGGCGAAACAAATCAAAATTCTTGGTTAGCCTTTCAAAAAAGATTGCACATTTTCATTTGAGTAGCAGTGTGTGCGCGTACCTGGACATGTTTGATTGAATTTATTTTGTATTTAAGGTTGTGGTTCTTCAGGAAATGGCATGCAAAGATTTTAGTTTGGGTTCAAGTTGAAAAATTGCATCCTAACTATTTCAATCGATATTGTGTAGCCTACTTATTTACCATTAGTTTACATTCATTCATGTATAGCTTCTAAAAAAGGATAAACATTGCTTGATTGTGCGCAGGTGTCTGAAGATGGAACAGATGTAACAGAGACAAAGTCAAGCTCAAAATGTGTCACTACCACTACAGTGGACACCGGTGGAATATTAGAGGATCAATCAAAGGGTATTCATGAAAAAAATACAATAAAAAAGAGCTTCACTCGCATCAGGACGCTAGCGACTTCTTTGGAGGAATCACATCTTGTTGGGCGAGAGAAAGAAAAAGTTGAGATTATCAAACTTATTTCAAATCAAGCTACCCAAGAATTCCAGGTGATCACGGTGTGGGGAATGGGTGGCCTTGGAAAAACCACTCTAGTCAAACATATCTACCAAAACCAAGAGCTCAGTGGCAAGTTTGAGAAGCGTGCTTTCATCACAGTTATGCGTCCTTTCAATCTTGATGATCTTCTCAGGGGCTTAATCATGCAGCTGGATAGAGAAACCTCTGAAAAGAAGGACGCAGTGGATTTGATGGGCAACACAAAGAACACATTACTATTGATGCCACTACTAGCATTGATGAAGGAGATGGGAAGGCTTGTTAAAGAAAAGAGGTGCTTGATTGTTCTTGATGATGTGTCATCTACTGCAGAATGGAACATGATAGTACCAAATTTGCATGGAACCGAACATACAAGCCGGATCATAGTCACTACAAGGGAAGAAAATATTGCCAAACTTTGTTCACAAAGACAAGAAAATATATACATGCTCAAAGATCTAGAACACAAGGATGCACGTGACCTCTTCACTAGAAAGGTACTTAATTAAAAATTATTATCATGCTTGCTTTTATCTGCCACAATCATATTGTGCCCTAGGTATATTTGTACATAATCACAATTGTTTAACCAAAATGATCAGATTGATTTTTCACGTAATTGATCTACAACAAATACTTTCTCTCTAGTTTTGGCCATGCTACAATTATGTTTCTTACTGGGAGTAATTCATGCATTGGAACAAAATCATAGTTCTTGATTGTTGATAATATTTTAAGAATCTATGCCTCTTAGCATTAGTAATATCCTGAGCAACCACATATATGCCTATGGTGCTAAAGTGCGCTTGAGCACAAAGTGCCTAATCACACGCTTCATCTGATTGTAACATATATGTGGTGTCATGCAAAACCTTATTTATTTCGTTATAAACTCATTTTTCTTTGATATGTGTGAAGTTACAGTAACTAGCTAAGTTACTACAAGTACTTCTCTTCACATTAACTACATGGCACATAAGCAAATTTGTCTTTAAATGTGTGATGTTACTACCTAAGTTACTTCCATTGTGGTCAGCCTTAAAGACAAAGCGAAATTCCTAGTGAGATTGTAGTAACTCATAGACAACTTTTACCATAATTAAAAGCAATCATAGAAGCATGGTTGTGTGCAGTAATTTTCCGGTAGATCTTATACTCGTAGATTTTACTAGTAAGTAATGTACAGTAATTACCACAATTAAGGATCGTGCGAGTAGTGTTTTTGGTTACCATCATTACTATGTAGTCTAAATCTGGTGAATAAGTAGGTTGTGTTACTCAGAGAGTTTACCTTTCTCACATAGAAATGCAAATAGCCTGAAAAAGGCTACAAAGGAAGGAAGTAGTCATGCAGGCTTAACCTTAAAATAACTCCCATTATCCGTTGCTTAAGGGCGGTTCTTAGGACAAGCTTGTTTTAGACCGGAGACAATCCTCGCCCTATACTAGGATCATGATACGCATTTCGAAAATTGACACCTGGGAATAAGCCCTGCCCAAGAGCCACTTTCGGTTTGAATACGATTCTTTGGGATATCTCGGCTGAAAGTTGGGGTGCTTAGGCCAGGCCCAATACAACAATATAAACCACATGACCAGGTTTTGGGGGTCCGGGGCGTCCACCCTCTCCAGGTCCGGGCCTGCCTACCACTTTTTGTATCTATTGCTCAGTCACTTCGAACAACCTAGAAGCAAATGCCCTTTTGATGATATGAAAATTCCTACCAAATTGAACCCAGTAGTCATTGGTCCACTCACTAACATCTTGTGTCTTAACGGAGGGCTGCAACTGCTCTGTTACATATCACACAATTTTTAATGAACAATCTGAGTATAAAGTGATTAATTTCCTGTTTTGCGTTATTTATAAGAATGTATATGAGAAAGGTTCCAGTACGTCCATTCCAATAAGATTTGAATATTATTGGAATCTATTGCATTATTTAAAATATTGCTCCCAACCTTATCTAATTTTCCCAATACTAAAGAACTTTATCACATGAATTTTAGGTATTCAAGGAGACTATAGATTTGGATACAGAATATCCTGAGCTGGTTGAACAAACAGAACTGATTTTGAGGAAGTGCGGTCGACTTCCTCTTGCAATAGTTACCATAGGTGGCTTCTTGGCTACCCAACCAAAGACCTCTTTAGAATGGAGGAAATTGAATGCTCATATCAGCGCCGAGTTGGAGATGAATCCAGAGCTTGGGACTATAAGGACTGTCCTTATGAGAAGTTATGATGGTTTGCCTTATCACCTCAAGTCATGTTTCCTATATATGCCCATATTTCCTGAAGACTACAAGGTTAGGCGGGGACGTTTGGCACGTAGGTGGAGTGCAGAGGGTTACTCAAGGGAAGTGCACAGCAAGTCTGCAGAGGAAATAGCAGATGGTTACTTCATGGAACTTATAAGCAGGAGTATGATCCTACCATCTCAACAATCAATTCATAGTACAAAAGGAATCTATTCCTGCCAAGTCCATGATCTTATTCGTGAAATTGGTGTCTCAAAGTCAGTGGAAGAAAATCTTGTATTTACACTTGAGGAAGGTTGCAGATCAAACAGCCAGACCACGGTGCGCCACCTGGCTATAAGCAGCAATTGGAAGGGAGATAAGAGTGAGTTTGAGAGCATGGTGGACATGTCACGTCTGCGGTCAATTACATGTTTTGGAGAGTGGAAGTCATTTTTCATTTCTGACAAGATGAGGTTGCTACGAGTGTTGGACCTAGAAGACACAACAGGTCTAGTGGATCATCACCTTAAGCATATTGGGAAGCTTCTTCACCTAAGATATCTTTCTCTAAGAGGATGCGATGATGTTCTTCACCTGCCAGATTCATTGGGTAACCTAAGACAGCTCGAGACACTAGACATCAGGGGTACTAAAATACTGATGCTGCCAAAAACCATCATCAAGCTTCGGAAGCTACACAATCTTCGTGCTGGGAGTATACAGGTTGATGAGGTTGTCTCATGGGAAGATTATCCAGATGATTTTCCAGAGGTATTGAAGAATCGGCCATGCATTTTCCTCTTGGTGGTGATGCTTTCTTGTGTTTTGTGTTGTGCTCCTCAGCTTACGCGGGATGATGACATCAGCCGCCGTCAAATATACAAGTTTTTATGCTGCAATCTGCTCCCAATGGTTGTGATGCGTCTAGATGCGTACGGTGTTGTAGTGCCAAAAGGGATGAAGAAGCTTAAAGCACTGTGCACACTGGGTGTTGTGAACATCGGACGACGAGGGAGTGCCATTCTGCAGGAGATAAAAGGGCTCATCCGGCTGCGCAAGTTGGGAGTGACCGGCGTGAATAAGCAAAACGGCCAGAAGTTGTGTTCTGCAATTGTTGGTCTGAGCCGCCTAGAGTCGCTGTCAATCCGGTCAGAGGGGGAACCAGGTTTACGTGGCTGCTTGAATGGAGGGTTCTCGTTCCCAGAGACACTGCAGAGCCTCAAGTTGTACGGAAACCTGGTCAAGTTGCCATTATGGATCCAGGGGCTCAAGAATCTGGTGAAGCTTAAACTACGGAGCTCCAGGATAACAGAGCACGGTGCTGCCGTACAAGTCCTTGGCAAGCTACCAAACCTAGCACTCCTGCATCTGTTGGAGAAGTCACTTGATGGTGAAGATGTCCGTCTCAGTTTCCACCAGGGGACGTTCCCGAGCCTGGTGGTGCTGGAGCTCAGCATGGGACTCGAAGGAAGGCTCAAGTCCGTCAAGTTTGAACAAAGGGCAGTTCCTAAGCTTGAGGTGCTCAAGTTTGGTACGAGTACAACCATCAACAGTAGTTCCGTTTTGGGGCTACCATCTCTCGCCAGCCTCAAGGAAGTTGTGCTCAAAGGTGCCTTCCCTGCCTCGGTGATGGCATACCTGAGGGCCGAGCTCGCTGGGAATCTACATCGACCTGTCGTGAAGAGGATCTGATCAAGCTTCAGACGTCAATCACGCCCAACAATCCAAGGCAAGATATGATTACTCTTGTACTTCCATTTTCGTCCAGTATCTATGTGTCACCTGTTAAAATCATGGATATTTGCATTCGTGCAGATTGATCGATCACTTGTTCCCATGTAATGTATCCGCCGGCTGAATATGTAGTATAGGTGGGAAACCATGCGTTTGGCCATCTATGTATCTGTATGCTTCATTTTTATTCTAGCACCCACGCAGAAGCTAGCTTTTAAACCCTGGTTTATTTGTACATACATATTGTTCACAAGGGTCTGATCCAAGGACTAGTTTTGCATTCCTCTGTTTCCACTTGAGATACCAGGCAATTGATGTATGTATGTATGTATGTATGTATCAATAAGTTTGTGCCCATTGGCATCCAGATTATTATACTCGTCTAGATGATCAGATTCAGGCCCTTGTTTATTGTTCATCAGATGTCCTCATCTGAATTGAATTCACTTTATCTTAATTCTGATCATCTATGCGACGGTGGACCGTGATGCCATTAATATTTAATACATATGTTTCGATGCTGTCTTATTTGTACCTTGATATGCCAATTCACTAAATTTGCATACGGTATTACCGGTGTTTATTTGTACATACATATTCTTTTGTTTGCCTGTTCCACTACAACTTTTTTTTTTGCGTCAATTGTTAGGGCCTTGACTAGATATAACCACGTGAGCATTTTTGCGGGGCTCCTGAGCTGCCGCATTTATAGGTCAAAAATGAAAAGGATTTGAGAATAATGCCAAGTTGGATTTCTAGGGGTTTTTGACAATGGATCTCTGAATGAAAGGGCTTTCTTTCAGATTAACCCGTTTGAAGTCGGGTTACCCCATAAACTCAACTGGAGAAGGCTAGGTATGCTTCCAAGATCTGGGTGACGGAGGTCCTTGGGAATCTAGAAAACCTGGTATCTCTAAATCTGTCAAATTCAGGTTTCTACAAAATGGTGTTGCTTGTTACAAGATGTGTCACTGAAAAAACACGAAAATATTTTTCGCAAAAAAAAAAGAAAGAAAAAACACGAAAATACATTGGATCACCAACACATACCACTGCTCTTATACACAACCCATGGAAAATACAAATAATTGATAATAGCATAGTTTGGAGTCACCATACTGAACATATATATCTAGTCAATTACACCATTTCTAATTTGAGCAGGGGGAAATGCAGAGGAAAACATGCATGGTGGATATACTTCCGCTATCTGCATCAACCTAGCATTGAACGACCATATCCAATGTCAAAGCGAGGACCACTATGACCAGATTTGAAATCAAGTGGGTCAATATCGTGCTTAAGGTGGAGAAGCTGAGCCTCGCTTGCTCCTGTGTCGCTCCTTGGGGAGAGACCGAGGCGCCCAACCCTAGCCGCCAGAGATCCGATATCTCCACCGCCCCAGCGCCGCCTGTGCCGAAGGCCTCGCACGATCAATTATTAGTCTAATGAAAAAAGTGTAAATATCTAAAACATCAAATATATAGTGTGAAGATATACTTTATATGGAATCTAGTAAAATTGATTTGGTTTTTTATATGTTTATGTATTTTTCAAAATATTTTGTCAAATTCAAACTAGTTTGACTTAGGACAAAATAAACTTCGAGTATTTTTTAACGAAAGGGAGTAGACTCATCCTCCGAATGTCATGATATCATATGGTCTAACGAGTTTGTAACGTTTGCGCCGTGAAATGGACTTAGGTGTTTTACCCCTCCTTCTATTAATACTAGAGGATACCACGCGCGTTGTTGCGAGATTCAACTGCAATATATTTTGAGTGTATAAAACATAAAAAAATTTGAATTAACAATATATAAATTAAAAACAAAAATACTATTATATATTGTATTTGATTATTATGTAGTTGAAAATAGTTATTTAATATAAGTGACATGATAGAATGAAAAAAAAACTCATGCATGTTGATTGAGCCTTGATGTGGTGGCATGTATGGTGAGATGACTCTGTGCATTAGATTAACTATTATTTTCTCATGCATATTATTGTGAGCCTTTGATGAGGTGTCATGTGTGCATGTTAAGATAATAAAGGTAGTGATTTAGTGAGGATGTTGAGGTGGACACCTTGCATGTTAAGAGAATTGGGACCAACTTTTTAAGAACTAGAGGATACCCCGCGCGTTGCTGCGGGAATCGATTGAAATGTATTTTGGATGATTTGATTGTATGAAACATGAATAATTAATTAATAATATATAAACTAAAAGCAAAAATACATGTTATACTACATGTGTTTTATTTTATTATTGTGAAGTTGGAAATATTTATTTAATATAATGGAAAAAAAAATCATGCATGTTGAGTGAGGTGGCATGTGTCATGAAATTGATGTGTGCATAAAAAGAACTAATAATAAATAGTTCGTTCTCATGCATATTGTGATGGGTCATTTAATATAATGGAAAACTTTTTCATGCATATTGAGTGAGGTGGCATGTGTCATGAAATGAATGTGTGCATAAAAAAATAAATAATAAATAGCTTGTTCTCATGCATACTGTGATGGACGTTTGATGAGATGACATGTGTGCATGTTAAGAGAATAGAGGTAGTGGAGAGAAAATTCTTAAGAATAGTAGATGTAAGATATGATACACACGCTGTGCGCATTAGAAAAACAAAGTTATACCTAGGGCCACATAGACACTTGACAATGTTGTTGATTCTTGTACTCGTGGATGGTATACACTCGATGCACCCACGAAAAAGACGATCGCAAGAAGATCCACGATACACTCGATGCACGCTCTCGTCATCGAATATCAGCTTACTTATCACAAGCAGAGCAAGCACGTCGTCCATCTTGAAACCATGGCAAGAGCGGAGCTCGCAGGTGTAGGCAGCAGAGGCCCGAAGTCGTCGTGGCCGGAGGCGGTGGGGCTGCCGGTGGCCACGGCGGCGCTCCTGATCAACGACGACAGGCCCGACGTCGCGGTTGCATTAATCGTGGAAAGGGAACCCATCAGGCCACCGCCAGGGCGCCCCGATCCTAGGCGTGTCGTCCTCGTCTCCGACGCGGCCGGCGTCGTCGTCAAGACTCCCGTCGTCGGTGGGTAGTGTGCAACTTCTATATACACCGATGTTGCTCATGTGTCTTATTCCCTGCCACTACAGATTACTCCATACGTTCCATATTCACTACTATAATAAATCTGTGATAGATGTGTTGCTCGGTTGGCTTATACATAATCTATAGCTTTTGTGTACTTTGAACGATCTGCGAAATAAGCGAAGCATATAAGCATCTCATTTCTGAGTGCAAATTTCTGTAGCTCGACTACATGTAGCTCTTTATTTTGAAAGATTAATAAAAATATTTAAAAGTTTCAAAAAATGGAAAAAACTTCTGTGGTAACTTACATGAATTCCACACGAACGTGTAAACTTCGGTTCAAAAATAATAAAATATCGGCTCAAAAAGAAGAAGCAAAAGGCCCATTTAAAATTAAATATTTGTCAATTTGTTTCCTACGGTGCATTAAAGTATAATGATATGAAAGTTTGCACAAATGTTCTATACATGTGTATGTATATTTCATAAAAAAATCAATTTGTTTTGAACTGTTTAAGTATTCTTTTTTATTTTTCTGAAAAACAAGCTACATGTAGCTCGGGCTACATTAGCATTTTTCGTCTGATTGCTGCACTTTCAAAAACATCGCGCTATATGGCTGATGCCCTAAAACCCTACTCCATAAAATGTGGATGTCCACCTCAAGTTGCCGTGATTCAAATGTGTAAGTCGTCACTGCACAGCTTTTCTAGGGCGAATTGAGAAATTGACCAAGGAGGAAGCTCTTGAACCATGGGCCATCGGGTACGTGTTAGTTCTTTTAGTAGTTTGGATCAACTAGTACGCACATCCTTTTTCCATGATCTGTAACGATCATTTCATTTTGTTTAATAAAATAGATGTATGCATAATTTTGATGCAGAAGCCAAACATAAAGCATCTTTTTTTTTAAACACACATTCTTTTCAAAAAAAACTAGTACACACATGCTCTGTACAGTTTAGGCCTAGGCCAGGAGCTCTTCTAACCCATGGGGTCGCCCCAGGCGTGAAAGTAACGCAAACGCTATATATCGTCCAAAGTGAGCGATAAGTGCAATTTCGATGAGGGGAGACAAATGTCCTCTCTCGGTTCATTTGGGTCGGCAGGTAAAAAAATGCGGCCCAATAAGGTGACTCAAACGGGAAAAGTCCGGAATTATTCGTATTTTAGTCTGTCGCGACTCAAAAAATTAGGGCTAGTTTGGGTTCCCACGAATACAAAGCAGACCGTCCGCCTGTCCGCGCACGTTCATCCCTATCCGCCCCGGCCCCACCAGGTAGCCATAGGGCGCCGGTTTGACTCCGTCACACGGCGTGGATCGGCCTCAACTAATAGGACCAGCCTCCCCCCACCAATCCTCACTTCACTCCCCACCACCCGCCACCGCTCCTCGTTTCCCAACACGCCGGCCCACCATGTCGCACAACCATGAGGCTAGTGACTCCGTCGGCCGGCGATGCTAGCGTGTTCCCATTGGTATCGAGGATGCCATATGGACTAGCAAACAGGCGAGCCAGTACCTGATACGTCCAAAATGTATCAATAATTTCTGCTTGCTCCATGCTTCTTTTGTGTAATATTGCTATCATATTGATGCACTTCCATACACTTTTGATCATATTTTGATTAACCTATTAACTCAGTGCACCCCAGTGCCAGTTCCTGTTTTCTGCTGTTTTTGTATTACAGGTTTTCCCATTATTAAAAGTGTCACAAAAATTCCGGGAAAAATATAGGAAAAATCAGCGTACAGGAACCTTCCAGAAGAGCCAAAGTGGGGCCTGAGGGGGGCCAGGGGTGGCCCAGGCGGCCACCTGGCGCGGCCACCCCCTAGGCCGAGCCAGGGGGCGCCTGGGGCCCCTGGTCCACCTCTGGATGCCCCCTTTCGCCTATTTATTCTCCGTGACGAGAAACCCTCGGGGACAGAACCATTTTTCGCGATCTCTCCTCTGTTCCGCCGCCGCCACGCTTCCAAGATCGGGAGCACCAGGAGCCCTCTTCCCGGCACCCTGCCGGAGGGAGGAACCACCTCCGGGAGCTTCTTCACCACCATGGATGCTTCCCGGATGAACCGTGAGTAGTCCACCTTGGACCATGGGTCTATGATCAGTAGCTATGTGATGTTCTCCTCCCCTCTTTGTTCTTCATGGTTTAGACCTTTTGAGCTGCCTTACATGATCGAGTCATATATGTAATCTTTCTGCTGTTGCTATGTTGAGTTTGCTGGGATCCGATGGATTATGAGGCTATGTTCAAATTGTGTTTGAGTAATATATTTGATTCTCTTCTTTTATATTTATGTTCTTGAGTAATTATTGCATGTTCTCCATTGTTGTTTATTGCTTTGTCCAAGTAGTAGGTAGTGACTTCAAGAGGGAGCGTTATGCAGGATTGTGGGTTCATGCCCCTGATGACTAGCTTGAGTGACAGAAACATGAGTCTAGGGGATGTGTTGTTGCCACCAGGGAGAAAACAACGGTGCTTGTACTTGCGGGTGCAAGGATTGTTTACTTTACGCAAAGTTCTTTAATGCAGTTATCTGTTGCTTTGAGTTTACACTTTGGGTGGGATTCGCAACTTAATACCAGCGAGATGTTCTGGATAGATATCTCAAGGTGGATGATTAGTAGGTAGATGCAGATGGATTTCGGTCTACTTGTCTTGGTGTACCTCCCAAGCTTTTGAGCCTCTTCCTTTCTTTATAGCATAGTTAGCATTGGTTTGCGCACATAATCCTGTCAATTACCCAGCTGTAATTTGTTTACCTCGCATGGCTATTTTATCGTCTTTTGGGAGAGAGACATCACTAGTGAACATAATGGGATCCCCGTCCATATTTCCAATACTGTTTACACCCACTATTTATTTCCTGCTTTATTTACTTTTCTGTTGCTATCACTATCATTATTATCCCGTACGTTTGATCCTTTGTAAACAACAAGGCCGGAGGGATTGACAAACTCTTTGAACTCGTTGGTAGCAAAGTTATCTGTTGTGTGTGCAGGTCTACGTTTTGAATGTACATCATTTTTCTTATTTATTTTCTATTTTTCTATTGAAGTACATCATGAACCTTTTTAAAATAACTTTGACAATTTTTCAATACATGGTGAACATTTTCAATACAATAAGAGAAGGGGTGTGTTAAATTCAATTATATCCTGATTGTAAGGGGTCTGTTAAACCAACATATAAGTTTGGAGTCCACTCAGACCGATTAAATTGCAGCGAAACATAAAAGGTTGAAACTAGCATATCCAACTACGAGATGCACAATGTGCACGCAACTATAGGGGTGCACTGCAAGGTCTGCAACCAAGTTTGGCTCAATAGGGGTTTATTTTCTTTCCATCTCACACAACATACAAGTAGGAATTGGAAATTTGGTCTATCTTTATTTATATTCATGGGTCACTATACCCCAAGTCACCCGCAAGTTGCACATACGTCCTTTACGTGCTAGTAGGGTATTTTTTTTCCTTTTTATTTATTTTATACTTGGAAAATAATATCAAAATCGAGGGCATTCAAAATTTGAATCATGAATTAAAAATATATAAAAACTTCAATAAATAATATTAAGAAATAAAAAATTTCTAAAAATAAAATTTTAAAGTGTTTTAAAGAATTCATAATATATTCGAAAAATTAAAGGTTACTTTACAGAGTAAGTATATTTAAGATAATCACATACATAAATATTTTAATTTCATTGTTTTGGAAAAACTTAAAATATAAGCCGACAATTGTAAAAAAATCAAAGATAATGTTGTTATATATCGCTTACTATGTATCTAGTGTGTGGACTAGCCCAGCCCGGTCGTTTTGCACATATTTCTGTCTATCTCTTTTGCAGGTTTTTCTGCGTCCAGATTTCTCAATGCTGGTATTTTCTTCTGGTTTGGATATATTTTAATCTTGTTTTTATGTTTATAAAAAATATTTTGTTTAAAACATATAATATTTCACAACATTTATTGTGATTTTGAAAATTCTTCATATATTTTAAAAATGCATATGTGTGCCCCTTTTAAGAAAATGTGTATGTAGATTTATAAACAATTTTTATTTTCACACATTTTATAAAAAAATTGAGGAAATTAATAAAAAAAAAATCAACATATTTTATAAATTTTCTTCATGATATTAAAAGACTAATCATGTAGTTTAAGAAAGTATGCGACAATTTTCAAAACTTATGCATAATTTTTCATATTTGAAAATTTGTAATTGTATTCTAAAAATGTTCATATATTGATAAATAGTCATTATTTTTTACAAAAAATGATTTCATATTTTCAAACTAAGAAAAAAGAAACCAAATTATGAATGAGAATTTAAAAGAAAGACAATTAAAAAAAGGGGAGGAACTAAAAAGGAAAAAGGAAAAAAAAGGAAGAGAGAGATAAAAGTAAAGGAAACCGGCAGAAATAGAAAAATCTATTGAAATACAAAGAAAAATATAAAAGGGGATAAGAATCGGATAAAATATTACATAGCGTACCAAAAACCAATCAAAATTAAATTCTTCTGATGCCCTTTAATTGGTCAGTTCACCCACGCGAGCGTGTTAGCGAGCGAATATCTTTGTATCCCAAAAAATGATACATAGAATTATTATTATTATTAGGGGACAATACTTAGCGTTTAGGGAGTTTCTATGTGTGTTCTTAACAAGAGGCAATGTAGTATCGATCCTTTATCTTGGTCCACAAATACTATCATGCTCACTTCCATGCCTTTCATACCGTCTTGTCAACCTAACCTAGCATTTTTTTTCAGGCACTTTAAAGAACTTAGTCAAAAATTTCGCAAAAAAATGAACTTCGTCTAACAAAAAGATTTGTAGGATACTAAGAAGCTACCGAAAGATCATGCCAGCTCTCATTCACTTCCAATGTCAAAAGTACACTTAATACAAGGGTGTTTAAATGTTGAATAATAAATAAACAAATAAATGGTTACCAGATCTCCCATGTCAACTAAGATAGGTGCCATAGTTGATCGAGAATTATGGCAAGTGTTCCCGGGTGTAACCATCTTCGGATAATCAAAATCCATTATCGCATGAGTCAATCGTCGCTACTTGGAGCGAACACCATCTCGCATCGATGAAGTTCGGTCAGAAAGCCCTTCATCCGAGCAACCCTACAAGCACGACCACAGTTGTCAAAGAAGTTAATAGCACATCCATGATGATCTTGATGATATCTGGTTCATGAGGCCACCAACCATGCCCTGGAAAGACGGGGGAGGTTCTGAGGCGGGTCGAGGAGAGGAAGGGGTTTCATTTTTTTGGAGATGCCGAACCGTGTGATTTAAAGACCCACACATATTACTCCCCATGGAATTGTGTTCTAAGTAGGTAGGTGACCAACAGACTCAACAATGCCTTGGGAGCCCATGGGTTACAGTAAAGGCCACACCATGCCTTAAACACCAACCGGTCATAATCGATGTGGGTTGACAAACGTTTCCATACTTGAACTATTTATTCAAAAGAAGTAGTCCTGACAAAGACTCATGAAAATCATCCACAACAATATAGTTATCTAATTCAACTATGCGAAGATGTCTGGCCGTATGTATTCGAAATGTTGTCGAAATTCCCCATTAGTAAAGGCCCAGTCAAGCCTTATTTTTACATTCGCCCCACCCGAATGGCGATTGTTCGAGGTAAAAGCAATGCATATCCATAAAAATCTTGAAAGGAAATTTCGTCGGCTACTTCACAAAATTCTCCCATTTGCCATTCCAGTCGTGGTGACTTACGAAGTGTTCACATGCATATAGAGTTTCATTGAAGTCTCCTATACAAACCCACACTAGGTGCAGCAAGGTATGCAATGTACGCAGGAAGCGCCAACTATGGTGCCTAAACTCTCCTCTTGGTGCTGTATAAAATTGAATGAACCTCCACTCAGAACCAACTAGCAAAAAAATACCAAAGGTAGCGGTTAGCTTGTAGAAATTTATAAACCATGAGGTCAGCGCCAACTAGTTGTTGTGGCGTTACGACATATAAATTACGTAATTATCTCTGCACGTCACCATGAACAACTGACAGTTGATATTAATCATCATCAACGATGGAATAATGCACGTTATGTATGTCACACAACTTGGTCATATACGTACTTTATATGTACAGTAGACTGCATATTCTAATTTTACTCCACGCAATTGGCTGCGATTTGTAAAGAGTGGTTAAGAGGTAGGACATCATCATACTTGACCAATGGCTGGAAGAACAAGTCTTTCTCGACAGCCAATATGCAAACTGTATAGGTATAATTTCAAAATAGCGTAGCTTGCTTTACACATTCATTTCTGAACTTTTGAGAGTCAGCTGGGTTGCAACCTGTCCGTCATGTCTGTTGTAGCTGACGTCACCGCTTCGCAATTGAAACTTTTGTCTGCAGACACAGGCGACTTCTTCCTTGGGGAACTTTCCTCTCTAATTAATCTACTTCATTTTCTGTTGCGACCCCTTCATTGTAATTAATAACAGAGGATGTTTGGTCAACTCTTGATGAATGATCACCGTAGTACGTAAGATTTGATCTGGCAGAAACATTGTACCCTTTGCTAGTGGTAGTATAAGTAATGAGAGACAACCCACAATCGTATCTCAACAAGTAGATTAGTTAGCATCTATGACAACATTACGTTTTTGTTTTTTTGTTTTTTTGCGATAATATAAGAGACTGACTGTTTGATCTTATCACCCTACACAAGTGTCTATATTTTGTTAACATGGGTTAGTACATAGATTCATTTTCCTTATGAGCATCTTCACAATCCTGTTGTCTCAGTATTGCGAAGATGCTCATAGGAATAGGATGTGCATTTATATGAATGAATGTATGCTCATGTATATGAACGTATGTGTTGTACTGTGTTCTAAAAAAAAAGAGCTAGTTAATGAAAAAGAAATAATTTTCCATAGCAACTAAATTTTTTTACAATTTTTTTGTGAAAGTACTTAAAACTGTCTAATACGTGTATTTCATGGGAGTGCACACATTCTTTTTTTGAAATTAAAAGTTAATCAGATACACATAAATTACCAGCAATTTATTATCCTTCACGGTAGTATATTCCCTGTTTCCCCAATCATTTGATGATTTCGGTCACAAATACACAACACGAGGTCCAAAATCTCAAAATCCAAGAATTTAGACATAACGAGGAATCAAGACAACACCTTCATTAAGAGGAATGACGCCATGGTGGCGGCATCGTTCGATTTGTGGAAGCGTAAATAGGGTTTTCCCCGGTGCTTTAAGATATGCACATATAAAGGCCATAGTAGCGCCTCCAAGATGGGGATGACACACGCAGTTGATGCCTCTAGCAACATTAGCAAGTCGACCAGGGATTACTCCCTAGCCTATGTTCCAATAATCCCAAAGAACCTCCACTGCTGGAATGGGAGTTGCTCCTACTGCCGATCAGATGGCATCAGGCGTCGCTAGACGTACAAGTATTTGGGGGGGGGGGGGGACGACGAGGGACGAGGCAAGGGGTGAGCGGGGTAGAAAATTTGACAAATGGGTGAGAGACAACCAAAACATGGGATGCAATGGCAAAACACTAGATTACCCCCGGTAAACGGCAAGAGGATTGTCAAGCCTCTTGTCTTGCTAGTTATAAGATTAAACACATGTGATATATAGATAGTAACACAAATGGTATAAATATCATAGAAAATATAAATTGAGATAGACCCAGGGGCCATAGCATTCATTACTGAGGAAATTGCACAATCCACCAGGTATTGCTCCTGTTGTTGCGCAGATTACCACCTGTACGTCTTTTTTGCAGAGTTCACCAGGTTTTGGTCTAATATTTTGCACTTTCGTCTAATACGAACGATTAGTTTCAGTTAATAGCCAATCTAACGCTAGATCCCACGCGGTGTCTGGCCGAAACAAAAGGCCTTCCGAACTTACTAAGGACAACTCTAACGGGTCGACGCAAACGGATGTCGTATTTGTCCGGTTTTCGCCCGTTTTGATCAGTCGCGCCGGTGCGTGTGTCCGCTTTTTATCGGTCCGCCGCGCGGTTTCCCAACACGTCGATCCAAACGCAAAAAATAACGCGTGGATGACAAGTTAAAAATTCAAACGCGTTAATTAAACAACATTTAACACAACAATAAGTCCATTTTATACTAATTAAAACTCTTAATTAACTTAAAACATGAATAAAAAAGACAAGCCCTGTCGTCCAGGTGTCGTCTGTGTCGTGCATGTTGTCATCGATGCTCGATAGTTCAATGCATGGCGGCGGTGTCGGCGCCCATGGGAAATCGTCATAGTAGCACGCCACCAAGGCCGCGTGCTAGGCCTGCCGCTTCGTCGCGAGTTGGCGCGCCTCCTCGTCGTCGGTCGCGTCCAGTGGCACGAGCAGCATGAAAACGGTCACCATGAACGTGTTCACGCCCTCCCAAAGGCGCCATCGCCGGGTATGACGGCAGGTAGTCCGGCGCCCACCAATCCCACGGCTAGGGCGGCGGCGGTGGCGGCTGCTCGTAGGGAGACGGTGGCGACGATGGCGTCTGCACGTCACGAATTTAACCTTGTCGTCTTAAATGTTGTTTAATTAACGCTTTTGAAATTTTGGTTCGGTCAGTACGAGACCACGTGAGATCCAGCGTCAAATTGTCTATTAACTGAAATTAATTGTTGTGTTAGACGAAAATGCAAAGGATTAGCCAAAACCTTATGAACTCTGAAACAAAGATATAGAGGTGGTGATTTGCGCAACAGACGAAGCAATAGTGGATTCTGCAATTTCCTCTTCATTACTAGCATCTCTCTCTCTAAAAAATAGTCAGTAACACATGTAATTTTTTTTATAGTTGGGCAATCGATAGATTCTAATATTCATGGTATAATGATATATAGGCATTACGTCTATGATAATTAGACTATTATTAATCCAACTACATCTATACTACTATTACTCCATCCCAAAACCATTATTCACCATGCATCCCAACGTATTAAATTTACAAGTAATCAGAGTTACTCAATAAGCAAGATAACATAATGTAGACAAGCAGAAGTCATGCAATATGACTAAGCACCATCGTTTTCTTCTTGGTAACAAGAACACAATTTGTATATTATCCCTATTATATCAGTGGGATATAGATCACCGAAAGATTGAATCACTAAAAAGCACCACACCCTTTGAAGAAAATACCATCAAACTTGGCTAGAGTAGATAGATAGATTGGGGAGCATGCAAAGCTATGAAATTATATAACAAGAAACCTCAAGAGATCCAATAAAAATCATGAACAGTCTGATTCATAAAGTTACAACTCGTCATGTACCAACAAACTAATCACATATTACTTCAGATTATTATTCCCGATCTTACAAGAAGAAGGATATATAGAACATGTTATTAAAGATCCAGAGAGAGTGCCATCTAGCTACAACTATGGACCTAGCTCCTGAATAAACTATTCACACATTATCATGAAGGCAGCAAGGTTGATGTAGAGAAGCCCCCAGCAATGGATTCCCCCTATAGCAACACTCCATAAATACCCTTCAGATTAGTTCTTTGCGGTGTAGGAGCGTACATCGTTGATAACAGAAATATATTCTACAATTTTGTGGTTTCAAAATGTATAAAGATGTATGGTGGTGAAGATGACCTAAAATGGTGCAGGGGCCGTGTGAGCCTATGTCTCATCTTTTGGTGATTCTCCGAAGCTTCCCGAGCCTCTTTGGTCCCATGAAAAATCCATAAAAAGTGTTAAGGTATTTTGACGTCCAGAAATCAGGATTGTATTTCAAACAATAGCATGTAGATAATATAATATAAAATGTTCTAAAAATTATATAAATTGATAATATAATAGCATGAAACAATATAGAATTATATATATGTTGAAGATATGTATCAACCGTCAATATTGATGAGAAAGAATCTAGAGAGATGGAGATGTAGACCAATCAGTCATAGTCGCCAGTACACCGACGAGGCAAAGGAAGGCGGAATGGCACAACTTACAGAGTATCAAGGCCGGAGCCACACCAGGAAAGAACATTCGAGAACAAAGGTCCTGGTCTGTTTGGACTGAGCATCGCCATCAAGGGATCCACGGTATACACGTCGCCCTCCAAGCCACCATGAACCAACAGATTCGCTCCACTAATGAGCCTAGTGTCTAAACTCCTACATAGGCCTATATCAGGCCCTCGTGCAACATCAGTGCGCAAAGCAGCAGCCAACACACCTCAACGATGACCAGGGAGTACAACCCACGACTGGCGCACGAGAACACACCAGGCACATCGCTCGGCAACACACGTCATCAATTCAGGATGGGAGGCACCACAGGGAGGCGGAGACACTTCACCGCTGCCTTCCCTGTGTGTGCACAGACTTCAACAACATTCCCTCTGATAGTGATCACACGGTGGAGGGGCAGATCTAGAGGTAGATGGCAGCGCGGCTAGGGTTCATCTATGTCTCTTGGACCCAAATCTACAACACAATAAAAACCTTGTGCCACATGGTGTTACTTCCTCTGAAGGAGTTGGGATTCCCCTAAAAGAAAGAGTAAAGTAGCAAGTAGGAAGTGGTTCCCTGGGTTAAGAGCCAAGGTTTACCCAACTAGTAGTACCTTCTAAGTCCAACAAGTCAAGAAGCACCTACACATAAGAAATAAGCAATCTTCTCCCCAACACGACAAGAGGGCTTGTCTTACTAGTTAGAAGGTAAAACACAAGTAATAGATAGATATATATATAGTAGCAAGGTAAAACGACAAACGATACCAATAGTGTAGGAATCAAGTATTTAGAATAGACCCAGGGGGCATAGCATCACTAGTGACATTTCTCAGAAACAACAAGTAGCATAGTGAACAAATTACAATTGGAAAATTGATAAATTGTAATATTTATGGATATGATCATTCATGGTGTAATATCATATAAGCAATACACATGTGTCAAGTAGACCGTTGATCCAATTTCAAATGAGCTAGCTATTGCTTTCTGTGTTTTATATCGTGTCTATTAGGAAACATAAGATAGGGTAGGATTTATTCTATATTGCTTGAACTCCAAGAAAATCATATACTCCTATATATATGTCCATGATCTCAAGCAATACAATAAGTATTCAACAAAACCCACAAGCAATAAAATCACTATTCAAGAAAACCCCCCTCTATATTCCTTCTATATGGTAAAATAGAGAAAAAACGCCATCAGACATCGGCACCGAACTCTATAAATTGAGCCTTTGGCCGGCTTCATTGACGCACTGAGTGGCCGAACCTTCCTTCCAATTCACGTCAACCCTCCGAAGCGAAGCAAAATGACCACAACATTCACCCAAAAAGTGCAGAACTACGGCGAGAACTACGCGGCGGGCGTGGCGACGGCGCTCATCGGCAAGCTCGGGGAGCTGCTTGTGGATGAGTACCTGCTGCTCAGCCGTGTCCGAGGCGAGGTCGTGGAGCTGAGGGACGACGCGGCCATGATGAACGCCATCTTCCGCATGCTCTCCGAGACCGACGACGGCGCCGTGAGCCACTTCATCCTGGAGTGGATGAAGCAGGTGCGTGAGCTCTCCTACGATGCTGAGGACTGCATCGACCTCTTCGCCGACCGCATCACCTGGGGTCCGCCGGTGGCCGGGCCTCTCGGCCGCACCTGGCATTGGATTGACATGCTTTGGCTGCGGCACCGTCTCGCCGACGACATCAAGTCCCTCCGTGCCCGCGCCATCGCCATCGGCGAGCGCCGCGTGCAGTATGGCATCAGCCGCCAGGAGATGCCAGCCTCTGTAGCTTTCGGCTCACGCATCCTGACGTTGTCCACGCCACCACTATTTGGCACTAGCCAATCCCTGGTCGGCGACATCGACAACAAGGTGAATGATTTGTCGGAGCGGGTGAAGTCTGGGGCGACGCTTGACGGCGATCCTTACCAACCTACTGACCCAACGCTGAAGGTGTACTCCATCTTGGGGGCCGGTGGGGTGGGGAAGTCCACACTTGCTTTGGAGGTGTTCCGGAAGATAAAGGGCACTTTCCACTGCAACGCAATCGTGCGGGTTTCGCACGACTTCCAAACGAAGGACCTAGCTAAACTGATGAAGAACATATATGATCAGCTCGGATACACACCTGCCGCGGGTGCGGCCACCACAATCCAAGATTTTCTGAATAGCAAAAGGTAATGCTACTTTTTTTAAATCCCAAACACCTACAATTTCATCTTGCTTAGACTAATCTTTGAAATTTCCATGTCATACATACTTTAGTGCAAATTCTAATCTGTTTTCTTTATCTTACTATTTATTACTCCATTAAGATAACTGTCTCAACTTTATACTAATTCCAGTACAAAATTGTACTAAAGCTAAGGCAGCTATTTTGACACATACACTACTAGAAAAATGTCTATAGCTAATATGAACACTAATATCGTACAATAGATGTGATGCGCCATTAATACCTCAAATAGCAGTGGCACACCTGGTCAAAATTGCATCATTACTATGTTTGACCAAGGTTTGACCCATTCCTGGGCATAGTAATGACGCATTTTCTATAGATGCGCCATTGGTAATTTGACATACCAACGGCACACCTTTACAAAATTGTGCAATTACTATGTTTGACCAAGGTTAACCCATTCCTCACATAGCAATGACGCAAAATTTGAAATCATTCGAGATGCCCATGTATTATGTGTTCTAGTTGTTAAAAAAATTAACAAACATGAAATTTGAGTTTGTTTGCAAAAAGTCTCATGTTTCGGTAAAATAGTCATAACTTTTGCATACGAACTATGATGGAAAAGCTTTTTATATGAAAAATCATGTACTCAAAGACTTACATCCGATGAGAGAACCACCTACGGTCGTTTTCGATTTCCTAGAATCGTCAAAAACGAACAGAAAAAAGTTACGGTGCTTTCAAGATCTGGAGACAAAAATATTTAAAAAACAATTCAAACTTAGTAAACACACTATTTGCTAGGTGCCCCACTAGTAATGATCTTCCCGCCTTCAAAAATAAAAATATTTTTCAAAAAGAAATTCTATTTAAAAAAACTAGTAATGACGCACTATTTGCGAGGTGCGCCATTAGTAATAAAAAATAAAAAAATTGTGTCACTAAATTGTTTTTTTAAATAATGTTCAAAACCTGATAGACCGACCGGAAAGTTTGAAAAAAATGTTCAAAATTCACCACACCCATGGAATCAATAAGGTCCTGGACATCTACAAGGTTTAATAAGATTGATATGAAACATATCTATAATCTATTACACTATAATAAATCATCCCCACTATCTTATCTATCTAAACATGCAAGCATGCCACCTCATCAAAGGCCCACCACAATATGCATGAGAACAAGTTCTTCATTATTCGTTGATTTCATGCACACATCCATTTAATGACACATGCAACAACCCTCAACATGAATGCATTCTTTTCCTATTATATTACATCACTTCTAACATGCATACATGTCACATTATCAAAGACTCACCACAATATGCATGAGAACAAGTTCTTCATTATTAGTTGATCTCATGCATACATCAATATAATGACACATTCCAACTCACTCAACATGCATGGATATTTTTTCATTATATTACATTACTTATATTTAATAAATATTTTTAACTACACAATAATAAAATACAATACATAAAATGTATTTTTATACTTTTAGTTTATATACTATTAATTCAACTATTCATGTTTCATGCAATCCATCATTCAAAATATATTGCAACTGATTCCCGCAGCAACGCGTGGGGTATCATCTAGTATCAACAAGTGCTTGTTAACCGTGTTGAAGCTGGAGTTGAATGGAACTAAGAAATTAAGCGTGTTAAAAATTTTAAAAAAATATGTTAGTAGTGTCGCACCTAAAGTGTTAGTAATGGCGCACTATGTGTTCGCCACTATTACCTGAAATATTAATGGCGGGTGCGCCATTACGAGAAAAAATAGGTGCGCCACTAGCAACCTATTTTCTAGTAGTGGTATAATACATAATAAAATCTTGTTAAAAATATACCGAGCCTACCGGCGACGGGCCTCCGTTCCGCTCCGTCAAAAGTTAGCCTTGAGCTTCGTACATTAATTTGGATCAACTTCAACAATAAAGTAATAAATCAATAAATCAAAAGCCAGCAATTTAACAACAGATGTCACTACCTCTATCCTTTTGATGAATGGATGTAGATTATCGGGATCGCATACCCAAGTCTCACACCAAAATCCAACATCTCTAGCTTTATGAGAACCACCATGATTTTGAGTCCGCTCCACATCTTGATATTAACGAAGTCACCACAAGCATTTTCATAATCGACGAGAATGTCTCCTTCCACTACAAAACATCACATAAAAGTCTAAAATAAATGCGGGAAAATGCAAACACTAGTGCCAAGTCTAAAACTTAAATTCTAAGGGGCTATTGCCATCAAAAAAACCTAACCATCTGATGTACCCTCAGTTTGCAAGGGCACGCTATATAAGCGTCTATTTGTATTTGTCCATTTAGAATCCATAGATTACTCTCGATCATGCACAATGAATATGAATATCCGTTTTGCGATCACTTTATGATCGAGCACAAATGCACAATGCATATCCATAGACCACTCTCAATCTTGTATTTGTACAGCGACCTAAACTCACGACCAAAATGAATATGCACATATCATCAAAGTTTGAGATAATCACTTGACACGATGCAAATCGAACATGACAATATACAAAATAATAATAGAAACGCAGCCAAATGCACCCGCAAAAAAAAACGCAGCCACACGAGGAATTTTTATTACAGTCTTATCATGTACAGATTAGGCTGGAATCTTAATTTTAAATGACATAAATATAGTCACTAATTGTTTCACACAATAAGAATAGTACACTACCAGAAATATATATGAAGAAATTATTATTATCAGTCTCTTGCCAGCAAAAAACGTGTAGATTAGAGCAGACGTATGGTATGTAGTAGAGATAGATACGGTTACAATTACGAACTTGGATACTGTGTGGCACGCTATTTAAGAGATCATCTCTTAACACAATATGTCTCACCACGTTTTTAGGAACCATTTATTGTTGTTGATAGTGCTAAGAGATAAACCATTGTAGAAATCATCTGTAAATTATATGTAAACATTAAGATAAAACTGTCTTATCAATCATTGTACATGCCCCAATACTTCGTGTATGAAACTACCCATTTTAAAAAAAATCAGCGCGGTTTATTGAATCGGATCCCAAAAAAAGTTGCATAATATAACCTGATGACATACGCACCAAAAATAAACGGTTCGCAAATTAGATTAACAAGTAGTGATATATAGTAAAAACATCACAACAATATTTTTCTATAAAGGTCACTTCTATTGATTATTAAAGCAGCACCAATCTTAAGACAATATAACCAATAAGAGTTTTACATTTGTCTCTACTTAACAAGATATACACAATTCTTACAAAACCCAACAAAGTTCAAACTAATTCAAAGGCACGTCAGATTTTGAAGGATCGTGCAAAAGACTACACCGCTATCTCTTATTCTTGAAAAGCAAAGGATAATAAGAATGAAGAACCGCATACGAAGGTTGTCACATGTACAAAATATATCTTGATGTTTCATACGTTTGAGTACTACTCCCTCTGTTCCTTGATATAAGGTGCCTAAGGTTTTGAGAAAAAATTCAAAATACATGGCGTATTGGTATTATACCATCAGTCTAGGTAAATATACCTACGAAAAAAGATAGAACGAAGAGTCTCTCTTCTATTATTGGCTGATTCGAACTGTTTTCTCCCTATTTTTTATAGGGAAAGATCAGTCCAATTATAGCATTACATGTGCGCGTTAATATCCGTGCAAAAAGCTTAGGCACCTTATATTAAGAAACAAAGGGAGTACAATCTAAAAAAACAACGGTTCAATTTATTAGCTAGATATTCTAGGTTCGCCAAACTAGCAACTCGACCCACATGCACCATGAGCCTTCTATATAAGATCAATCACTAGTTATAGGGTACCCCTCGCAGAGGTCACTCGTGCGCTCCTAGCGTGCCAAGTGTCGTGTTTTGATGTGTTTTGAGTTTTTCCTTTTATCCCTTTCGCGCTTGACGCGTGGGCTTTTCGGACGCAACAACACGGGAAGCCACATGCCCTGCCACAGCCCAAGCCATAGTCCGAGGCACAACCACAGCCCCAGCCACAACTACCATTTCAGCCACAGTCCAACTACAGCCACAACCACAGCTACATTTTTCAGCCACAGTCCAGCCACAGCCCCAGCCACATCTACAATTTGAGCCATAGTCCAGCCACAACCCCAGCCACATCCTGAGCCACGGTCTAGCCGCAGCCCGAGACACAGCCCGAGCCACAGGTCCTGCGTAGCCACAAACGCAGCCACGTGTACATCCACAGTCTGTGCGCTGCCATAATTGTTGCTTCGCACGAAGACAACCAAAATGCAACACGTGGCAGCCGTGGAACACATCAAAAATGACATATGCGAGGGGTGCCCGCTAAATAGTGATTCCTCTATATAAGTGACAACCTTTGAACAAAATGGGCTTCTATGAAGTCATGGGCCTCCCCCTCCAAAAAATAACTACGTGAAGGGACATCTTCACCCTTCGTAAATTCTATAATTAATGCAATTCTCCCTTTAAATGCTTGATGATACTTTCCATATTTTCCTTCCTTTGAAAGAAAAATATCCTCAATAATTAGTGCAATCTTTTCATCCAAAGCTATCGATGATACTACTACTTTCCATAAATTAATACACAACTAATATTTGTGTGGGGGTAATACAAGACTAATTTACTTGTGTAATTAACTGTCCCTCTCTAAGGCGTTTGGCGTATATATTTTAAAATCATCAATCAGGTGAGCCAGCTATTATTGAGGGAGGCCGGGTCTACATACGTAATGTCAAGTGGCCAGTGATAGGCACTGGTCGACCGCAGTCGTCTGATCTCCGCGATTTAACGGTCCAGATTCGCGCGTACCCTTCGCATATGACTGCAATATTTGCGGTGCATCTTTAACTTTTTTAGTACATGGATGCAACATTTTTTTTTGGTGTTTTTTGAAGAAAAAAAAAATTCTGTTAATAAATTTTAATCGCTGGTGGTACATTTTTTACTATCGGTTGCAACTTTTTTGGTACATGCATGCAACAAAAATTTATTGTGTGCATTTTTTTTAAAAAAAGTTCACCGTTGAAACAAAAAATCTGATAAAAAAATTATGTACCATATTTACCATCAATTCGTAGCAGCAAATTTAATCTACGCTTGTAGCTTTTTTTATAATGGTTATAACAAAATTCGGGACCCATCATCACCATCACACTTCATCTTTTTTGTTGTAGCAAAAATCATTAGTAACATTTTTATATCATGCTACCAAATGAATGCGCTTAGCACTAAAATACTACTAAATACATCCGTTTAGGAAAAAAGTAACATAAATTAATATAATAATATTAGTATAATAATAGTATAGATAGTAGCATTTTATACTACGGTTGCAACATTTATTATGCGTTAGATTCAACAAAAGCGAAAAAATGGGCACAAATGGGCCTTAGACCGACCGGCCCTAAGCTTTGGCCGGCGTGTCTTTCATACGGAAAGATGGGTCTTTTTATCCAACTAAAAAATAGATAATACAACCTTTTCTTCTTACCAGTACTAACTACTCCGTATGTCAAAGAGTCTGGGCGACTAATTAATTGCATGCTGTAGTTGGGGCAAGGCTTAGGCAAAAGATATCTTAGACAAAAAAATATTAGAATTAATGGTTGCATGCGAAATGAACGAAAAGGACTAAGGACTTCCCATTAGGAGGAGGTGTTTGGCTACAGAACTGGTTATGGTAACAGTAACGTAATCAGATCACAATGTTTTAGGAGTGGTAATGAATTTTGTCCAAGTTTGTTTGGTTGGTTCGAATGCATCCTTCCGGGTAACGAAATGCTTTTCCTTGTCCTCTTGCGCGGGCTCTCGGCGCTTGGCGCTGCACATGGCAACAAAGCACGGCGGAGGACAGAGGGTCCTCCGCACGGGGCGGAGGAGAAAGGAGGACGACGAGTGCGTGGGGCGGCGAAGCAGGGAGGAGGACGGAATGGCGAGGCGACGGAGCAGGGAGGAAGCCGAAGGCGCGAGGCGGCGGAGCAAGAAGGAGGCTGATGAGGCGCGACGGCATAGCAGGGAGGAGGTCGGAGGTGCGAGGCGGCGGAGCAAGGTGGAGGACGGCGTCGCTGGACTGTAAGACGGCGGCGGCGCTAACAGAGGAGTCGTGGGGAGGAGGAGGATTACTCGGGAAGGGACGAACCATTATTGGTGGGAGGTGGACTATCAAGATAGATAACTGGACTGGATATGTTTACGGGATAAACTAATACGTGACTGTAAAAAAACAGCCGAAACGTTTTCCGTTTACCCCGGAAACAGATTACGGGCAAAATTCCCTGAAACAAACACTAATAGTAGAGATGATATGGCATGCTCCATTAAGGCAACTGACGAAAGTGGACCGTTTTAAATGGACCGTGGCCACACAATTTCGATGTGGAAAAAGAGTACATCCATCAAGCTGCTCTTACCCCTAAAAAATTTTTAAGCTGCTGACAAACACAGTAAACAAGAGTTTTGCAACTAAAAAGCATCT
Source organism: Bromus sterilis (assembly GCA_950022295.1). Classification (NCBI taxonomy): domain Eukaryota; kingdom Viridiplantae; phylum Streptophyta; class Magnoliopsida; order Poales; family Poaceae; genus Bromus; species Bromus sterilis. Next base: position 295,886,599 of record OX465601.1, on the reverse strand, counting down.
TGGTTGCTATGTTTCTAGTGAGGGGCCTAGTAAACCCGAAGGAAGGGAGTATGGAATTTACTTTTTGTTGATTGTGTTGTATTTGTTTTGAAAGTATTTCTTTTCACCCAGGAAAAGGGTTGGTTGGCAATATTGATACAATTATCTAGTGTTTGCAGCTCTATACAATTAAAGTGTTAGATATTGACATATATCCGTTAGATCTTTCATGAGAAATTATGGATGGTTTTATACGACTACGTAATATGTAAGGAAGTCTCGGTATAAATGCTTACTTTTAAAAAAGATGCTAGCAATATTATTTTTCAATCACATGACATTTTGGTTCAATAATCAGATACCTCGTTGTACTGGACGATGTGTGGGATATATCTGCATCCAGTGCAATAATGGCAAGCTTGCCACAGAATGAAACGGGTAGCAGAATCATTGTGACCACTCGCACTGGGTCTGTGGCCTCAACATGTAGCTCTGGGGAAAGTTACATCCATGAAGTTAATAAGCTCAGCGACGATGAGTCGAGGTCACTATTTGTTACAAGAGTATTTGGCAAGGTAACTGAGGGTCCCAGTACTTCAGTTCCACGAGGTGTCTGCCCCAAGGAGCTACAAGAGGAAATGAATATAATTCTGAGAAAATGTGGTGGGGTGCCGTTGGCAATTGTTAGCATTGCCAGCGTTCTGGCGAGGTATAATTCGCCTAGAAGCAGAGAGATGTGGAAAAGAATCTGCAACTCAACCAGCACTCAGTTGGAGAGCAACTCTGCCATAGAGGAAATGGTTCAAATAATGGCGCTCAGCTACAACCACCTATCTCATCATCTGAAGGGCTGCGCTATGTTACTCAGCATATTCCCGGGGAGTTATGAGATACCCAAGGACAGGCTACTCAGAAGATGGATCTCGGAAGGCCTCATTCCAGAGCAGAGGGAGTCGACATTACATGAAGTTGCAGAAGCCTGCTACAACGAGTTGTTGAGCAGGAACGTGATTCAAGGAGTTGTGGGCAAAGATGGGGTCGTGAGTTTGAAGCACTGTTGCGTACACGACATAATGCTTGACATCATCGTGTCCAAGACCCTAGAGGCCAACTTTGTCACCTTAGTGGGAAGCCGACGCGGGGGGCCATCCTATGGTGCTGTCCGCCGCCTCTCCATCCACGATGATGTGGATGGTGTGGGTTACAGCGGAGAAGTCATGAGTTTGCAGAAAGTCCGATCTGTAACCTCATTCGGCGCCAACATAACTAATGGTCCAGGCAAGCAACTGCTTGATCAACTAGCCAAGTACACCTTGCTGAGGGTGCTCGATCTAGAAGACTGCCAAGATCTGAATGACGACCATTTGAAGCAAGTTTGCCGGTTGTTCCTTCTCAAATACTTGAATTTAAATGAAACAAAGATCACAACAATACCTGATGAGATCAGCAACTTACAGCATTTGCAGACACTTACCGTATATGACACGCAACTCAACACATTCCCAGAATCAGTGGTCAGGCTGGAGAAACTTGAGCACATGACTTTCAGCAAAAGGACTAACAATGTAAGTAAATGCCTGAGGCTGCCCGAGGGTATCAACACAATGAAGTCGTTGCAACTGCTACATGGGCTAAAAGTTGGTAGCGATGATATTAAGCTTGCCGAAGAGATCGGCGATCTGGTGCACTTACGAAGTCTCAAGGCCGAATGCAACGAATCACTTCGCCACGAGCTTCAGACCTCGATTGATAAGATTAAGTTAAGCTCCCCCCTTAGCGATAAGATATGTTGGGTGGACACTGACTAGTTTGCTTTGTCTTTGTCTCAATAAGCTGAGCACGAGCCCACGAGATGTGTGGAGGCCGTGCGCGTCGAGTCCGGCGGTGGCATGCCTTGTTGCATCTCGCAGCCATGCAGCGTGACCCAGCTGCACGATCCGATTTGTGGGATGGCGCAGGTCGTTGGGATCGTGGCCTAACAGCTCGGGCACGTTCCATCGTATTCCCTTTCATAAACAAAAGAGAGAAGTAACAAAAACCCTGAAAAGCAGCAAGTTGTGCGCTGCACAAAACCCCCCTTTGTTCGTGTGTTGCCGCATGTAACTACAAATTTGTTCAGTAAGAAAAACAGTACTAGGTTGTGCTCCATTTTCAGAGTTGCCATCTCACAAGTAGCATCGAATATTAAAGGGCACTGATTATGACCACGTGGCATGCGTTGTTGCGCCCGTACATTTTCTCAATTGAGTATCATGAATTTTCATAACGAAACTGCTCTGCATACGATTTTATATGTACGATTCCTGTCCGACGGTGTGATCCAACCATTTTTGTTGATGCATCGATTTGATCCAACAGTGGTTAAGCAGTGTCGTACATATGTCGTACAGAAAATCGTCGTACGCCTAGCACTGCTCTTTTCATAACCATAAGAGAAATGAAACGCGAATCAACCCATGGTTGAGTTGGTTAGGTGGATGGTTGTATCCCCAGCCCACCAGAGTTCAAATCCCAGATTTGACGTTGGTGCTCGCATTTTCCTGAATATATTTCAGGCTTTATATTTCAGGCTTTCCGGTGATGCACTTTCAGTGGGAGGAGACGTTCCCGTCGAAGACGAGGTGATGACTTCGTTAATCTCAAGATGATGTGCCGGCTATATCTAAATACAAGCCCCCGTTTTACTGCTACAAAACACGGGGGGGGGGTCTCTCTGTTGTTGCCGGAGCAGCTGCAAGAATAAGATGAGATCTGGAGCTATACAAAAAACCGAACGAGAGAGAGATAGTTTTGGTGCTGCCATAACTTGCCTGCAGCGTTTTCTGTGCTTTATATAGATGGCTCAAAGAACCGACTTCACGTCCAACACAACCAACTTGTCCAACACGATGTGGCCCAGATCACAAGTTACTCTAATTTAGGACTCTATTTAAATCCTAGAGATTGGATGGAAAATGACTTAGGAATAACCTCGTACTACAGCTATTCCGTACAGACTCAAATTACTAAACTTAGCCTAATATCGCATGTGCTCAGTAGGGGAGCTTAGTGGGGGGCCAACCTGGGCCATGGCCCCTCCAACTCACAAGAACACCAGTGTATATCTCTTTGTATCTTAACTATATTTCACTAAAACACAGCTGGAAGTAATTAAGTTTCCCCCCCTACAGCCATTAGCCCCCCCCCCTCCCCCCCATGATCTGTGCTCAAGCTCCGCCACTGATGTGCTGTAACTATCCGACGTGAACTTAAATAGGTTAACAATTATCCCCCTTAAGCTCAACGTTCCTTGCTGATTTGCTTGACTCAAAGCCTCTGTCGCATCTCAACGAACCACACTCGTCCAAGGGCCTTCCTTAAGATATCTGCCAGCTGATCATTTGTGCCGACATGACCAACTTCTAGCAGCTGCTCTTCTTCCATGCACCCCCGGATGAAGTGAAACTTCACGTCTATGTGTTTGCTTCGGTCATGATGAACAGAATTTTTCGCAAGTGCAATTGCTGACTTGTTGTCCACCAATAGCTTGAACTTTGCAGGTTCTTCCCCCTTGAGATCTCCAATCAATCTACTCAACCAAAGACCTTGACAGGCTGCTGCAGCGGCTGCTACATACTCAGCTTCACATGAACTGACTGCCACTACCTTTTACTTTTGTGAAGTCCACGAGATGGGATTCTCACCAAGAAACAACACCTGTCCAGAGGTACTCTCGCGATCTCCAATGTCGCCGGCATGGTCGCTATCACTGTACCCGAGCAGGGCACCGTTGTCGCCGTGCACGTAGCGACATCCATAGCTCAATGTGCCTTGCACATACCTGAGAATCTGCTTGACGGCTGTCCAGTGAGTTACTGTTGGCTTCTCCATGAATCTACTGACAATACCGACAGCATATGTGATACACGGCCATGTGTGAACTAAATACCTCGAACTTCCAATTATGCTGCGGTACAGAGAGGAGTCAAATATGGCTTGGCCTCATCTTCCTTCTTCAGCTTGAGCCGGCATTCCAATTGTGTATGACAGTGATTGCAGCCACTCATCCCAGCCACCTTGAGAATTTCCTCTGCATAGCCATGCTGAAACAAGGTGATCAGGCCCTTTCCTTGAGTTACCTCGATTCCCAAGTAATAACTAAGGAAGCCGAGGTCACTCATCTTGAAGAGTTGCTGCATCTGGCTCTTGAATTCAGTGATGTGGTCTTTATCAGTGTCGTTTATGATCAAGTCATCGACATACACTCCCACGAGCAGATACGAGCGCGCATCACTGCGCCGATACACAACATGCTCCAGTGGGCTATGCTTGAACCCAAGTGTGCTCAATGTATCGTCGATCTTCGCGTACCAAGCCCTCAGAGCTTGCCGAAGACCATAGAGTGCCTTGTTCAGTTTTAGCACATGATGCTCTTTGCCGGCGATGACGTATCCCGGTGGCTGCGCCAAGTACACCTCCTCGGCGAGGTCACCTTTAAGGAATGCAGATTTCACATCGATATGGTGAACCTCGCAGCCGGAGTGTGCGGAGAGAGCAAAGAGAAGGCACACGGTCTCCATCCCCGCTACCGGCGCGAACACATCCTCAAAATCTACGCCCTCACGCTGAGTGTATCCTTCGGCGACAAGACGCGCCTTGTGCTTGATGGTGTTGTCATCGGGGTAGGCGAGCTGCCATGTGGAGTTCTCGGCGATCGAATCCATCTCCGCGTCCATGGCGCCCTTCCAGGCGGCGTCGCCAAGAGCGTCGCCAACTGTAGCTGGCTCCTCGGCGCTGAGAAGGCAGCTCTCAAGCGCCTCGTACACAGCCTTCCCCTCAGTCTCGTCGAGGATGCACGAGAGGCGGCGGTAGCGAACCGGTCCAGTGTCGGAGTCGAGGGTGTCATCATGTCTAGGTGGCGTGGCCCAGCGTATCTTCCGCTCAGCACCCGGCGTTTGCAGCTCGGACTGAGATGTCTCGAGCGCACTCGCCACCGGTGTGGTCGCGACGGGAGACGACACCCCTTGTGTTGATGTCGAGGTTGTCACCATGATGGCTGGTGATGCAGGACACACGATGGCACCGCTGTCGAGTTCGTGTACACCATGGTCCATTGTGTAGACCACCGTGAACGTCGCAGGGGCGGAGGGCTGATACGTCCAAAACGTATCTATAATTTCTGCTTGCTCCATGCCTCTTTTGTGTGATATTGCTATGATATTGATGAACTTCCATACACTTTTGATCATATTTGGACTAACCTATTAACTCAGTGCACCCCAGTGCCAGTTCCTGTTTTCTGTTGTTTTTGTATTTCAGGTTTTCCCATTATTTAAAGTGCCAGAAAAATTCTGGGAAAAATATAGGAAAAATCAGCATACGGGAACCTTCCAGAAAAGCCCTAGTGGGGCAAGAGGGGAGCCAGGGGTGGCCCAGGCGGCCACCTGGCCACCCCCTAGGCCGCACCAGGAGGACGCCTAGGGCCCCTGGTCCACCTCTAGCTGCCCCCTTCGCCTATTTATTCCCCGTGACGAGAAACCCTCGGGGACAAAACCCTTTTTCGCGATCTCTCCTCTGTTCCGCCGCCGCCGTGCTTCCAAGATCGGGAGCACTAGGAGACCTCTTCCCGGCACCCTGCCGGAGGGAGGAAGCACCTCCGGGAGCTTCTCCACCACCATGGATGCTTCCCGGATGAACCGTGAGTAGTCCACCTTGGACCATGGGTCTATGTTCAGTAGCTATGTGATGTTCTCCTCCCCTCTTTGTTCTTCATGGTTTAGACCTCGTGAGCTGCCCTACATGATCGAGTCACATATGTAATCTTTCTGCTGTTGCTATGCTGAGTGTGCTGGGATCCGATGGATTATGAGACTATATTCATATTGTGTTTGAGTAATATATTTTATTCTCCTCTTTTATATTTATGTTCTTGAGTAATTCTTGCATGTTCTACGTTGCTGTTTATTGCTTTGGCCAAGTAGTAGGTAGTGACTCCAAGAGGGAGCGTTGTGCATGATTGTGGGTTCATGCCCCCCGATGACTAGCTTGAGTGACAGAAACATGAGTCTAGGGGATGTGATGTTGCCACAAGGGAGAAAACAACGGTGCTTGTACTTGTGGGTGCAAGGATTATTTACTTTACGCAAAGTTCTTTAATGCAGTTGTATGTTGCTTTGAGTTTACACTTTGGGTGGGATTCGCAACATAATACCAGCGAGATGTTCTGGATAGATATCTCAAGGTGGATGATTAGTAGGTAGATGCAGATGGATTTCGGTCTACTTTTCTTGGCGTACCGCCCATGCTTTTGAGCCTCTTCTTTCTTTATAGCATAGTTAACATTGGTTTGCGCACATAATCTTGTCAATTGCCCAGCTATAATTTGTTTACCTCGCATGGCTATTTTATCGTCTTTTGGAAGAGAGACATCACTAGTGAACATCATGGTACCCCATTCCATATTTCTAATATTCTTTACACCCACTATTTATTTTCTGCTTTATTTTATTTTCTGTTACTATCACTATCATTATTATCCCATGCGTTTGATCGTTTGTGAACAACTAGGCCGGGGGGATTGACAACCTCTTTGAACTCGTTGGGAGCAAAGCTATCTGTTGTGTGTGCAGGTCCACGTCAACCGCCTAATTGCTGGGTTGTCACCTTCCTGTCATTGCCGGAGTCCTACTGGAGACAAACCTTGGTATCTTCACCGAAGGAAATTTGCTCCTGTCTACATCTCAACCTTCCACTTTAGGTAACCAACGAGGGGCGAGAAGCCATCAAAGCTAATTTATGGCGTCGTTGCCGGGGACTCCGCTCTTCAAGATAGGGGAGTTGCACACTATCTTTTATCTTTGCTTTTTAGTCTTGTTAGTTTACCTTTCAGTTTTTGCTTTAGTGTCCTTTATCAAAAATCAAAAAATAGTTATCTTGCTTGCTGCTGCTATGGGTTCCTCCGAGAACACCAAGTTGTGTGACTTCACTATTCATAACAACAGTGACTTTATCTGCACTCCTATTGCTCCACATGCCACTTCAGCACCTTCTTATGAGATTAAACCTGCTTTGCTGAACCTTGTTATGAAAGATCAATTCTCCGGTGCTGGAGACGATGCTGCTTTGCACTTAAATAATTTTGTTGAGCTCTGTGATATGTAAAAGTACAAAGAAGTATATGGTGATATTGTTAAGCTTAAGCCTTTTCCTTTATCCTTGAGAGGAGGAGGTAAAATCTGGTTTCAACTCTTGCCTAGGAATAGCATAGATTCTTGGGATAAGTGCAAGGATGCTTTTATTGGGAAGTACTATCCCCTTGCTAAGATTATCCAATTGAGGAGTAATATTATGAATTTTAAGAAATTGGATAATGAACACGTTGCCCAATCTTGGGAACGCATGAAATCTCTTGTTAAGAATTGTCCTACGCATGGTTTGACTACTTGGATGGTTATCCAAACTTTTTATGCAGGCTTGAACTTTACCTCGCGGAACTTGCTAGATTCGGCCGCGGGAGGAACCTTTATGTCAACAACGCTTGGTGCTGCCACAAAACTACTCGATGAGATGATGACCAACTATTCCCAATGGCACACCGAAAGAGCTCCAACAGGTAGGATGGTAAACTCTGTCGAGGAGGTCTCCTCCCTAAATTAAAAAGTTGACTTGATTATGTCTCTACTTACCAAGCAATCTCCTATTGATCCTCATGATGTTCCTTTAAATTCTTTGATTTCTCAAGATCAAGTAGATGTGAACTTTGTCTCTAGAAACAACTTCAATAATAATGCTTATAGGAGTAATTTTCGTAGCAATCCTAGACCGTTCCCCTCCAACAACTATGGGAACAACAACATTTATTCTAGCACCAAGAACTCCACTTCTGAACTAGAGAGTATGCTTAAAGACTTCATCACTAACCAAAAAGCCTTCAACAAGAGTGTAGAGGAAAAACTAGACAAATTAGATAATCTCTCGTCGAAGGTAGATAATTTAGCCCATGAAGTAGAATTGCATAAAATTAGAACTTCTCCTCTTGAGGAGAGGAAGGTCACTCCTATGAACGCTATTCAAGTGCAAATTAATGAAAACATTAGGATGATGGCTAAACTTAAAGAGAGATGGGCTAGAGAAAAGGAGGAAGAAGATAGAATTAAGAGCCTTCCTACACACCATACCGGTGCTACTATCCAAGTTGTTGAGGATATCCAAACTCTTAGCATCCAATGCACCCCTAGTCCCATAGGACCTATTAATGGTGATGCTATGACCTCAACCGTAGAAGAAGAAACTCCTATGACTATAGAAGCTACCAAACAAGTGAGCCTAAAGGACACCACTACCACTTTACTTGATAGTAATGACCTTGATTTTGATAACTGCACCCTTTCTGAAGTTATTTGTTTCCTTCACAAGATGTCTAGAGACCCCCACACTAGCACACTTAATCTTGCCTTCACGGAGCAGATCACTAATGCTCTCATTAAAGCTAGGGAGGGGAAGCTTAGGGTAGAAGCCTCCATACCTAGAAAGCTAGAAGATGGTTGGGATCCTATGATTAAATTAAGTTGAATAAATTCTCTTGCTATGATTTATGTGATGTTGGAGCTAGTACCTCCGTTATGCAGAATGTTTGATATATTTGAATTGAAACCTTTTGATCCTTGTTCTTTTGGTGTTCGTCTTGTTGACTCTTCCGTAAAGAAACCTTTGGGGAAGATCGATGATGTTCTTATCATTGTCAATGACAATTACGTTCCCGTTGATTTTACTATTATGGACATTGAATGTGAACCTTCTTGTCCAATTATTTTGGGGCGTCCTTTTCTTCGCACCGTAGGTGCTGTTATTGATATGAAAGAAGGGATTATAAAATTCCAATTCCCTCTCAAGAAAGGGATGGAACATTTCCCTAGAAAAAAGATTAAGTTACCTTTTGAGTCCGTCACACGGGCTAGTTATTTTCTTGATAAGACTTGATTCTTTTTGCATTAAGCCTAACTAATAGCTTTAAAGAAGCACTTTCGGGAGGCAGCCCGCAACGAATTTAGGTTTTCCTTTTTGTTTTTCTTCTGTTTTTAGTGGTCTTGATGATTGTTACTATTGTAGTAACATCATTGTATCTTTACTTTTTAAGCTTTGTGCCAATTATAGCCTCATATGACAAGGTAAGTGAAAGTTGTGACATGTTGTCCAGAAAACAGATTCGTCCTCGTGACGGGACAAATCACAGAAAAATCCCAGTTCATCTTTTTGAGCTGAAATTTTTTACACAGCGTGATCTATACAATTACGGAACTTTCGTATGTTCTGAGTTTTTTGATTTGAGTTGCAGAAGTATCCCTACAAAATTCTTTACTACCTGCTGGACTGTTTTTCACAGTTTTTTTTTCCTGTTTTGCCTTCTCTTCGTTTTGCAAACCTTAAGCTTGCTTTTTCTTTGCAAAAACTTTTTGGAAATCTTGAGAAACATTAGATCTTCAAGAATATCCTTATTTCCAGTAGAGAAAAATTATTTTATTATGGGTACTAACCTCGCTAATCAGATTATGATGAGTTATGTATGAAGGGAGTTTTCAAGTGTGCGAGGGAAGATGATAAAAGAAGATTCAGGAGTGTCAAACGCTCAAGCTTGGGGATGCCCCCGTGCACCCCCAAGAAATATTCAAGGAGACTCAACCGTCTAAGCTTGGGGATGCCCCCATGCATCCCCTTCTCCATCAACAATTATCAGTTCGTCTTTCGTTCCACTATATTTTTATCACTTCATGCGTTATGTGCTATGCTTGGAGCGTCTCGCTCTTTATTTCCTTTTTAGTTTTCTTTAGCTTTGCTTGCTGTTCATAACAAGTTAGAACCCAACTTTCTTTGTGTGGGAGAGAAACACGCTCCACTTTCAAAATCTAGAACACAACATAGTATTCTTCATGCTTATCTTTGTTGTGTGTTCTTTATCTTTTTCATAGTTGCTGTCATGTTTAGCTCTTAGTTTTCATGCTTATCTTTTTAAGAGCTTTTGTTTAGTTTGTTGCTAGAACTCTCTTGAGTTTTCATGTTTATCTTGTTTAGATAGTTTGCCTGTTGCACTGAGTTGTGTGTCTTGACTTGAAGTAGGTAATTGAGCTAGGGGGTGGCCGCGCCAGGGGGGCGCCTGGGGCCCCTGGTCCACCTCTGGCTGCCCCCCTTCGCCTATTTATTCCCCGTGACGAGAAACCCTCAGGGACAGAACCCTTTTTCGCAATCTCTCCTATGTTCCGCCGCCGCTGCGCTTCCAAGATCGGGAGCACCAGGAGACCTCTTCCCGGCACCCTGCCGGAGGGAGGAACCACCTCCGAGAGCTTCTCCACCACCATGGATGCTTCCCGGATGAACCGTGAGTACTCCATCTTGGACCATGGGTCTATGATCAGTAGCTATGTGACGTTCTCCTCCCCTCTTTGTTCTTCATGGTTTAGACCTAATGAGCTGCCCTACATGATCGAGGCACATATGTAATCTTTCTGCTGTTGTTATGCTGAGTTTGCTGGGATCCGATGGATCATGAGACTATGTTCAGATTGTGATTGAGTAATATATTTGATTCTCCTCTTTTATATTTATGTTCTTGAGTAATTCTTGCATGTTCTCCGTTGTTGTTTATTGCTTTGGCCAAGTAGTAGGTAGTGACTCCAAGAGGGAGCGTTATGCATGATTGTGGGTTCATGCCCCCCGATGACTAGCTTGAGTGACAGAAACATGAGTCTAGGGGATGTGGTATTGCCACAAGGGAGAAAACAGCGGTGCTTGTACTTGCGGGTGCAAGGATTGTTTACTTTACGCAAATTTATTTAATGCAGTTGTCTGTTGCTTTGAGTTTACACTTTGGGTGGGATTCGCAACTTAATACCAGTGAGATGTTCTAGATAGATATCTCAAGGTGGATGATTAGTAGGTAGATGCAGATGGATTTCGGTCTACTTGTCTTGGCGTACCGCCCATGCTTTTGAGCCTCTTCCTTTCTTTATAGCATAGTTAGCATTGGTTTGCGCACATAATCCTGTCAATTGCCCAACTGTAATTTGTTACCTCGCATGGCTACTTTATCGTCTTTTGGGAGAGAGACATCACTAGTGACATCATGATACCCCGGTCTATATTTCCAATACTGTTTACACCCAATATTTATTTTCTGCTTTATTTACTTTTCTGTTACTATCACTATCATTATTATCCCATGCGTTTGATCCTTTGTGAACAACAAGGCCGAAGGGATTGACAACCTCTCTGAACTCGTTGGGAGCAAAGCTATCTGTTGTGTGTGCAGGTCCACGTCAACCGCCTAATTGCTAGCGCCGTTGTCACTTTCCTGTCGTTGCCGGAGTGCTACTGGAGACAAACCTTGGTATCTTCACCGAGGGGAATTTGCTGTTGTCTACATCTCAACCTTCCACTTTGGTTAACCAACGAGGGGCGAGAAGCCATCAAGGGCTCGGTGGTCGCGCCTGGAGTGCACCACGTCCATTCAGCCTGGACGAAACGAGCAGGCTTTTAGGATTGCTCGTGGCCCGTTAAGGACCGGACCGTACGATCCTGGCTCGCTAAAAAGTTCGGACCGAGCTCAGAAAATAGGCATGTTTACACCACGGTACGATCCTGTTTTTAATCGGGCCAACCGGACGGACCGAAAGGACCGAGAACGGCCCACGGCCAGTCTCTATACACTATCCCTCTGTTCCAAAATAACTGTCTTAGCCTTAGTACAATTTTGTACAAGAGCTAGTACAAAGTTGAGACAGTTATTTTGGAACGGAGGGAGTACGTCACAATGCCGCACTAGGGCTCCTCCTCGTCGATCGAATCGCCCCTCTCTCTCCAGCGCCGCATGGCTCAAGAGGCCAGATCCTGGCGACGGGGACTGCGACCCCTTCCTCTCCAGCGCTGCGCCACCTGCTCGTCGTCGCCTCCTCTCTCCTACCGCGCCATCGCCACTTTGCCCTTGTCCGAGCTGGAGGAGGACGGTCATGCAGGGGACGAAGGTCAAGCAGCAAGGCCGCCATTACCACGCCGTCAGTCCCGCTCCCGCCTCTCCTGGTTCCTTACCGAGCGCCACGACGAGCGGGAAACTGAGGTAACCTTGTCCTCGTCTCCTCGACCACCTCCCCCTGTGTTCTCCGTTTTAGGTATAATTTTTTTATTAGATGATTGATATACATTTGTTTGTACTGATGAAGTGATGAGGTAGAGAACTAGAGATATAAGTTAGTGCTTTATTGTTGATTGATCTACACTTGTATTGATGAAATGATGAGGTATACCGTATAGGCTAAATGAGGTGGAGGTTGCTGTTTTTTGTAGATGGAAGTTAGAAGCGGCGCGTTATCTACAGCACTAGTACCCCGCGCTGCTAAAGGCCATTATCCTAGTAGTGAATAGTGTGTTATTAAGCATTGTAATAATGATGTTGGCCTTGCTGTCAGACGAGGCAAACTTTATATGTTATATCTTTCAGATTATCCTATGTGCGTGAATCTCTGTGAAATGACCGTGAATGAATGCAATAATAAAACCAATGGGAGAAGTAGCAATCCTTCTTCGAAACTATGGCATCATCACTTGGGCCATATTTCGAAGGGGAGAATGGAACGATTGATCAAAGTAGAAATACTTCCTCCGCTAGATTTCTGATACGTCCAAAACGTATCTATAATTTCTTCTTGCTCCATGCATGTTTTGTGTGATATTGCTATGATCTAGGTACACTTTCATACACTTTTGATCATATTTGGACTAACATATTAACTCAGTGCACCCCAGTGCCAGTTCCTGTTTTCTGCTGTTTTTCTATTTCAGCTTTCGCCCATATAAAAAGTGCCAGAAAAATTCCGGGAAAAATACAGAAAAAATCAGCGTACAGGAAGCTTCCAGAAGATCCCGGGAGGGGCTAGAGGGGAGCCAGGGGGGCCCAGGCGGCCACCCGGCGCGGCCCCACCCCTGGCCGCGCCAGGGGGGCGCCTGGGGCCCCTGGCCCACCTCTGGCTGCCCCCCTTCGCCTATTTATCCCCCGTCACGGGAAAACTCCAGAAGCAAAACCCTATTCCGCGAACTCGCCTCTGTTCCGCCGCCGCCGCGCTTCCAAGATCGGGAGCACCAGAAGACCTCTTCCCGGCACCCTGCCGGAGGGAGGATTGACCTCCGGGAGTCTCCTCTCCACCATGGATGCTCCCCGGATGTCTCGTGAGTAGTTTTCCTTGGACCATGGGTCCGTGATCAGTAGCTATGTGATGTTCTCCTCCCCTCTATGATCTTCATGGTTTAGACCTCGTGAGCTGCCCTACATGATCGAGGCACTTTTGTAATATTTCTGCTTTTGCTATGTTGAGTTTGATAGGATCTGATGGATTATGAGATTATGTTCAGATTGTGATAGAGTAATATATTTGGTTTTTATCTCTTATATTTTTGTTCCTAAGTAATTCTTGCATGTTTTCCGTTGCTGTTTATTGCTTTGGCCAAGTAGTAGGTAGTGACTCCAAGAGGGAACGTTGTGCTAGATTGTGGGTTCATGCCCCCCCCCCCCGATGACACGCTTGAGTGACAGAAACATGAGTCTAGGGGATGTGTTGTTTCCACAAGGGGGAAAACAACGGTGCTTGTAACCGCGGTTACAAGGATTGTTTACTTTACGCAGAGTTCTTTTTAATGCAGTTCTCTGTTGCTTTGGGTTTACACTTTGGGTGGGGCTCGCAACTTAGTACCAGCGAGATGTTCTGGATAGATATCTCAAGGTGGATGATTAGTAGTAGATGCAGATGGATTTTGGTCTACTTATCTTGGCGTACTGCCCGTGCTTTTGAACCTCTTCCTTTCTTTTGTAGCATAGTTAGCATTGCGGTGCGTTCATAATCCTATCAATTGCCTTTCTGTAATTTGTTTACCTCGCATAGCAGTTTTATCGTCTTTTGGGAGAGAGACATCACTAGCGAACATCACGTATCCCGGTCCATATCCTTATTACTGTTTCAAGCTATCTTTACTTTTCTGCTTTTACTCGCTATCATTATCACTTGTGTTTTACTCTTTGTGAACAACAAGACCGGAGAGATTGACAACCTCTTTGAACTTCGTTGGGAACAAAGTTATTTGTGTCTGTGTGCAGGTCCACGTCAGTCGCGCCGCTAACACCTACTTATCATATCCGGAGTCCTACGGGAGACAAACCTTGGTATCCTTACCGAGGGAAACTCACTGCTAAACTGCATCACGCCTTCCACTTGGGGCTCACCAACGAAGGGCGGGAAGCCGCTAAGCAATTTCTCCGATGCGGGAAATTGCATTGATTGTATCAAGGGAAAATTTGTGAAGACCATTAAGAAAGGAGCAGTAAGAGCCTCCTTGAACTCGTTCATACTGATATATGTGGATCTTTTAACGTAAAGTCTGTGGATGGTTTTGATTCTTTCATAACCTTCACAGATGATTTCTCTCGCTATGGCTACATTTTGTCCTATACGCGATCGGTGTGAAGATTTAGATAAATTTAAGATTTATAAAGCCGAGGTTGAAAATCAACTCAATCTAAAGATCAAAGTAGTACGATCTGCTCGCGGGGGAGAATATTATGGTAGGCATGCTCCTTACGGACAAATTCCAGGACCAGTCGCCAAATTCCTTGCTGAAAATGGAATTTTTTCCCAATATTCAATGCCTGGTGAACCTCAGCAAAATGGTGTAGCTGATCCAGCATCGCAACCGCACACTTATGGATATGGTGCGAAGCATGCTTAGTCATGCAAGTTTACCCATAGGTCTATGGATGGAGGCGTTGCACACATCTTGAATCTTGCTCCAACTAAGTAAGCACCGAGGACACCTTATGAGATGTGGACGGGAAAGAAACTGAGCTTGAACTACTTGCATGTGTGGGGTTGTCCCGCTGAAGCTAAAGTATTCAATCCACATATTAAGAAGTTGGACCCAAAGATGATTAGTTCTTTTTTATTGGGTACTTTCATAGAGGGAAAGGATGTCGCTTTTATTGCCCAGGCAATACCACAAAGTTTGTGGAGACCAGGCAAGCGGTGTTTTTTGAGGATAATGAAGTCACTCAGGTTAGGACAATTGATCTCGAGGAGAAACGGGTGTATGTTCCACGCCCGATTATCCAAGAGAACGTTTTCCCTATGCCTAATATGCATGAGACATAATCAGATGATCCCGCACCTAACGTAGATCCTCATTCCAACGAGGAGCCTCAAGATAATGAAGATCCTCAACATGAGGAGGATCCTCAAACTAATGATGATCCTCAAGCCGACGATAATCCTCGCCGTTCTCGTGCAAGAAGAAATGTACAAATTAATGAGCCTCTGAGAAGATCACAACGGGGAAGGAACCATCCCAAGCGATTCTGTCACTTACATGTGTGAGGATGTAAATGACATAGGGAAGGTAGAAGATCCAAACTCATACAAGGAAGCCACAAAATGTGAAAACTCGTTTAAATGGTTGATCGCCATGGAAGAAGAACTAAAGTCTATGAGCTCAAATGATGTTTGGGACTTAGTAGAAGTTCCCGATGGACCTAAAAGGGTAGGATGTAAGTGGGTCTACAAAACAAAATATGATTCCAAAGGGAACGTTGAAAAGTTCAAAGCTAGACTCGTAGCAAAAGGTTTCACGCAAACAGAAGGGATCGATTATCATGAGACCTTCTCTCCCGTGTCATCATAGGATTCTTTCAGAATCGTCATGGTTCTTGTAGCCCATTATGATTTAGAGCTACACCAAATTGATGGCAAGACGGCATTCTTAAATGTGACTTAAACGAAGATGTCTACATGACTCAACCGGAAGGTTTTGTCATGGAAGGAAAAGAACATATGGCATGTAGATTAAAGAAATCCATCTTTGATTTGAAGCAAGCTTCAAGCCAATGGTACCTCAAGTTTTACAAGGTTATTAGAACTTTGGGTTTTAATGAAAATGAGATGGACAACTGCATATATGTTAAATTTAATGGCAGTAGGTTCAATATACTAGTCCTATGTGTGGATGACATTCTTTTGGCTTGCAGCGATAAGGATATGCTGCATGAGACCAAGAGGTTTTTGTCTTCCAATTTTGACATGAAGGATCTCGATGAAGCCTCGTATGTCCTTGGCATTGAGATTCATCGAGATAGGTCCATTGGAACGTTAGGACTATCACAAAAGGCATACTTTGAGAGAGTGCTAAAGAAATTCAACATGCATAAGTGCTCTCCCTCGCTTGCCCCCATAGTCAAGGGTGATAAGTTTGGGACATTCCAATGTCCGAGGAACCAGAATGAAACTGATCAGATGAAGTCGCTTCCTTATGCTTCAGCTGTCGAAAGTATCATGTATGCTCAAGTTTGCACACGCCCTGACTTAGCTTTTACAACAGGGATGCTTGGGAGCTTCCAATCTAATCCAGGACTGGACCACTAGAAGGCCGCAAAGTAAGTCTTACGTTATATGCAAGGTACTAAAGATTTCATGCTTACATATAGAAAGTCTGATAACCTAGGAATTGTTGGTTATTCAGACTGATTTTTCTGGGTGTGTGGGTAGTAAGAAATCCACGTCAGGTTATATATTCACGCTCACAGGAGGAGCCATATCGTGGAAAATCTCCAAGAAAATGATTACTGCTTCATCTACGATGGTCGCAGAGTTTATAGCATGTTATGAGGCCACTGGGAAGGGTTTATGGCTAAAGAATTTTATTCCCAAACCTGTAGTGGTAGACAGCATTTCCAAACCACTCACATTGTACTGCGATAATGAACCCGTAGTTTTCTATACGAGGAACAACAAGTCAAGTGCAGCTGCCAAGCACATTGACATAAAGTATCGTGTTGTGAAAGATAGAATACATGATCAAACTATTAATGTTAAGCATATCAGTACGTGATCATGTTGCCGGCATGGGATTATTGGAAGCCTCTTGATCCTGAAATGATAGGACCATTCATATGAACCACTCCCCGTAAAGTAATATGTTTTTATTCCGAAATAGGATGTGTGCTATAAGTATTGAGGTTTTACGACATTTTACTAGTTGTAGTGACAACTTACTTTGGTACTTCATTCCTACAAAGAATGAGCGAAAGTTTTAAGCCTAACAATCAAGGGGGAGAATGTTGGTTGATCTCCGGCTGATAGCCAGGAGGGGATAGAGAGGTAAACATTATCCATAGATAACGATAAAGACGAGGCCCACCACAACTTACCTGAGAGCAAAAAAAGCGCCCTGATCGGGGGCATCTTAACCAACGCATGGTTTTGGTCCCCTGTCACCGGCGCTACATAAAAGGGGAGCATCCGGCACCTACATGACCAATCTCTATCTCGTAAGGTTTTTCCACTGCTCCCACATCCCTAAACCCAAACCAATCTGGGGGAGCGCTGCTGTGACGGGAAGGCCATCTCCTTCCTCTGCTCCGGTGCCAGGGCAGTGCCGCTGGCGCCTGGAGGGACGACGCTACCTGCTGCGTCATCTGCACCTACACCAACTCTCCATCACGCCTACATCAAGCACGCACGGGACCTCACTTCATCTTCATCAATGGCCTCTCCCATTGGCGGTAATGATCTAATCTTTGACTTATGACAAAGTAAACTTTGAGTATTTTTTTAACAGAAGGGAGTAGACTGAACCTCCAAATATCATGATGGTTTTCCCTAAAAAATAATATAGCTAGCCCACAAAGTTATACCTAGGGCCGCATAGACACTTGGCAATGTTGTTGATTCTTGTACTCGTGGATGGTATGCACGATGCACCCGCGAAAAAGACGGTCGCAAGAAGATCCACGATACATCCGATGCACGCTCTCGTCGTTTACCTTACTCAACGTGTCAACCTCAAGTACAGTTATATCGTGAAAAACAAACCTCAAGTACAGTCACAAATGCTCCTACAAATACCGCCTGATCAACTGAGTCGTGGCTTCACATCCTACAGAGGCGGCAGGTCACAAGCACATTAAGCACGTCGTCCATCTTGAAACCATGGCAAGAGCGGAGCTCGCAGGTGTAGGAAGCACAGGCTTGAAATCGTCGTGGCCGGAGGCGGTGGGGCTGCCGGTGGCAACCGCGGCGCTCCTGATCAACGGCGAGAGGCCCGACGTCGCGGTTGCATTAATCGTGGAAAGGGAACCCATCAGGTCACCAGGGCGCCCCGATCCTAGGCGTGTCGTCCTCGTCTCCGACGCGGCCGGCGTCGTCGTCAAGACTCCCGTCGTCGGTGGGTAGTGTGCAACTTCTATATACACCGATGTTGCTCATGTGTCTTATTCCCTGCCACTACAGATTACTCCATACGTTCCATATTCACTACTATAATAAATCTGTGATAGATGTGTTGCTCGGTTGGCTTATACATAATCTATAGCTTTTGTGTACTTTGAACGATCTGCGAAATAAGCGAAGCATATAAGCATCTCATTTCTGAGTGCAAATTTCTGTAGCTCGACTACATGTAGCTCTTTATTTTGAAAGATTAATAAAAATATTTAAAAGTTTCAAAAAATGGAAAAAACTTCTGTGGTAACTTACATGAATTCCACACGAACGTATAAACTTCGGTTCAAAAATAATAAAATATCGGCTCAAAAAGAAGAAGCAAAAGGCCCATTTAAAATTAAATATTTGTCAATTTGTTTCCTACGGTGCATTAAAGTATAATGATATGAAAGTTTGCACAAATGTTCTATACATGTGTATGTATATTTCATAAAAAAATCAATTTGTTTTGAACTGTTTAAGTATTCTTTTTTATTTTTCTGAAAAACAAGCTACATGTAGCTCGGGCTACATTAGCATTTTTCGTCTGATTGCTGCACTTTCAAAAACATCGCGCTATATGGCTGATGCCCTAAAACCCTACTCCATAAAATGTGGATGTCCACCTCAAGTTGCCGTGATTCAAATGTGTAAGTCGTCACTGCACAGCTTTTCTAGGGCGAATTGAGAAATTGACCAAGGAGGAAGCTCTTGAACCATGGGCCATCGGGTACGTGTTAGTTCTTTTAGTAGTTTGGATCAACTAGTACGCACATCCTTTTTCCATGATCTGTAACGATCATTTCATTTTGTTTAATAAAATAGATGTATGCATAATTTTGATGCAGAAGCCAAACATAAAGCATCTTTTTTTTTAAACACACATTCTTTTCAAAAAAAACTAGTACACACATGCTCTGTACAGTTTAGGCCTAGGCCAGGAGCTCTTCTAACCCATGGGGTCGCCCCAGGCGTGAAAGTAACGCAAACGCTATATATCGTCCAAAGTGAGCGATAAGTGCAATTTCGATGAGGGGAGACAAATGTCCTCTCTCGGTTCATTTGGGTCGGCAGGTAAAAAAATGCGGCCCAATAAGGTGACTCAAACGGGAAAAGTCCGGAATTATTCGTATTTTAGTCTGTCGCGACTCAAAAAATTAGGGCTAGTTTGGGTTCCCACGAATACAAAGCAGACCGTCCGCCTGTCCGCGCACGTTCATCCCTATCCGCCCCGGCCCCACCAGGTAGCCATAGGGCGCCGGTTTGACTCCGTCACACGGCGTGGATCGGCCTCAACTAATAGGACCAGCCTCCCCCCACCAATCCTCACTTCACTCCCCACCACCCGCCACCGCTCCTCGTTTCCCAACACGCCGGCCCACCATGTCGCACAACCATGAGGCTAGTGACTCCGTCGGCCGGCGATGCTAGCGTGTTCCCATTGGTATCGAGGATGCCATATGGACTAGCAAACAGGCGAGCCAGTACCTGATACGTCCAAAATGTATCAATAATTTCTGCTTGCTCCATGCTTCTTTTGTGTAATATTGCTATCATATTGATGCACTTCCATACACTTTTGATCATATTTTGATTAACCTATTAACTCAGTGCACCCCAGTGCCAGTTCCTGTTTTCTGCTGTTTTTGTATTACAGGTTTTCCCATTATTAAAAGTGTCACAAAAATTCCGGGAAAAATATAGGAAAAATCAGCGTACAGGAACCTTCCAGAAGAGCCAAAGTGGGGCCTGAGGGGGGCCAGGGGTGGCCCAGGCGGCCACCTGGCGCGGCCACCCCCTAGGCCGAGCCAGGGGGCGCCTGGGGCCCCTGGTCCACCTCTGGATGCCCCCTTTCGCCTATTTATTCTCCGTGACGAGAAACCCTCGGGGACAGAACCATTTTTCGCGATCTCTCCTCTGTTCCGCCGCCGCCACGCTTCCAAGATCGGGAGCACCAGGAGCCCTCTTCCCGGCACCCTGCCGGAGGGAGGAACCACCTCCGGGAGCTTCTTCACCACCATGGATGCTTCCCGGATGAACCGTGAGTAGTCCACCTTGGACCATGGGTCTATGATCAGTAGCTATGTGATGTTCTCCTCCCCTCTTTGTTCTTCATGGTTTAGACCTTTTGAGCTGCCTTACATGATCGAGTCATATATGTAATCTTTCTGCTGTTGCTATGTTGAGTTTGCTGGGATCCGATGGATTATGAGGCTATGTTCAAATTGTGTTTGAGTAATATATTTGATTCTCTTCTTTTATATTTATGTTCTTGAGTAATTATTGCATGTTCTCCATTGTTGTTTATTGCTTTGTCCAAGTAGTAGGTAGTGACTTCAAGAGGGAGCGTTATGCAGGATTGTGGGTTCATGCCCCTGATGACTAGCTTGAGTGACAGAAACATGAGTCTAGGGGATGTGTTGTTGCCACCAGGGAGAAAACAACGGTGCTTGTACTTGCGGGTGCAAGGATTGTTTACTTTACGCAAAGTTCTTTAATGCAGTTATCTGTTGCTTTGAGTTTACACTTTGGGTGGGATTCGCAACTTAATACCAGCGAGATGTTCTGGATAGATATCTCAAGGTGGATGATTAGTAGGTAGATGCAGATGGATTTCGGTCTACTTGTCTTGGTGTACCTCCCAAGCTTTTGAGCCTCTTCCTTTCTTTATAGCATAGTTAGCATTGGTTTGCGCACATAATCCTGTCAATTACCCAGCTGTAATTTGTTTACCTCGCATGGCTATTTTATCGTCTTTTGGGAGAGAGACATCACTAGTGAACATAATGGGATCCCCGTCCATATTTCCAATACTGTTTACACCCACTATTTATTTCCTGCTTTATTTACTTTTCTGTTGCTATCACTATCATTATTATCCCGTACGTTTGATCCTTTGTAAACAACAAGGCCGGAGGGATTGACAAACTCTTTGAACTCGTTGGTAGCAAAGTTATCTGTTGTGTGTGCAGGTCTACGTTTTGAATGTACATCATTTTTCTTATTTATTTTCTATTTTTCTATTGAAGTACATCATGAACCTTTTTAAAATAACTTTGACAATTTTTCAATACATGGTGAACATTTTCAATACAATAAGAGAAGGGGTGTGTTAAATTCAATTATATCCTGATTGTAAGGGGTCTGTTAAACCAACATATAAGTTTGGAGTCCACTCAGACCGATTAAATTGCAGCGAAACATAAAAGGTTGAAACTAGCATATCCAACTACGAGATGCACAATGTGCACGCAACTATAGGGGTGCACTGCAAGGTCTGCAACCAAGTTTGGCTCAATAGGGGTTTATTTTCTTTCCATCTCACACAACATACAAGTAGGAATTGGAAATTTGGTCTATCTTTATTTATATTCATGGGTCACTATACCCCAAGTCACCCGCAAGTTGCACATACGTCCTTTACGTGCTAGTAGGGTATTTTTTTTCCTTTTTATTTATTTTATACTTGGAAAATAATATCAAAATCGAGGGCATTCAAAATTTGAATCATGAATTAAAAATATATAAAAACTTCAATAAATAATATTAAGAAATAAAAAATTTCTAAAAATAAAATTTTAAAGTGTTTTAAAGAATTCATAATATATTCGAAAAATTAAAGGTTACTTTACAGAGTAAGTATATTTAAGATAATCACATACATAAATATTTTAATTTCATTGTTTTGGAAAAACTTAAAATATAAGCCGACAATTGTAAAAAAATCAAAGATAATGTTGTTATATATCGCTTACTATGTATCTAGTGTGTGGACTAGCCCAGCCCGGTCGTTTTGCACATATTTCTGTCTATCTCTTTTGCAGGTTTTTCTGCGTCCAGATTTCTCAATGCTGGTATTTTCTTCTGGTTTGGATATATTTTAATCTTGTTTTTATGTTTATAAAAAATATTTTGTTTAAAACATATAATATTTCACAACATTTATTGTGATTTTGAAAATTCTTCATATATTTTAAAAATGCATATGTGTGCCCCTTTTAAGAAAATGTGTATGTAGATTTATAAACAATTTTTATTTTCACACATTTTATAAAAAAATTGAGGAAATTAATAAATAAAAAATCAACATATTTTATAAATTTTCTTCATGATATTAAAAGACTAATCATGTAGTTTAAGAAAGTATGCGACAATTTTCAAAACTTATGCATAATTTTTCATATTTGAAAATTTGTAATTGTATTCTAAAAATGTTCATATATTGATAAATAGTCATTATTTTTTACAAAAAATGATTTCATATTTTCAAACTAAGAAAAAAGAAACCAAATTATGAATGAGAATTTAAAAGAAAGACAATTAAAAAAAGGGGAGGAACTAAAAAGGAAAAAGGAAAAAAAAGGAAGAGAGAGATAAAAGTAAAGGAAACCGGCAGAAATAGAAAAATCTATTGAAATACAAAGAAAAATATAAAAGGGGATAAGAATCGGATAAAATATTACATAGCGTACCAAAAACCAATCAAAATTAAATTCTTCTGATGCCCTTTAATTGGTCAGTTCACCCACGCGAGCGTGTTAGCGAGCGAATATCTTTGTATCCCAAAAAATGATACATAGAATTATTATTATTATTAGGGGACAATACTTAGCGTTTAGGGAGTTTCTATGTGTGTTCTTAACAAGAGGCAATGTAGTATCGATCCTTTATCTTGGTCCACAAATACTATCATGCTCACTTCCATGCCTTTCATACCGTCTTGTCAACCTAACCTAGCATTTTTTTTCGGGCACTTTAAAGAACTTAGTCAAAAATTTCGCAAAAAAATGAACTTCGTCTAACAAAAAGATTTGTAGGATACTAAGAAGCTACCGAAAGATCATGCCAGCTCTCATTCACTTCCAATGTCAAAAGTACACTTAATACAAGGGTGTTTAAATGTTGAATAATAAATAAACAAATAAATGGTTACCAGATCTCCCATGTCAACTAAGATAGGTGCCATAGTTGATCGAGAATTATGGCAAGTGTTCCCGGGTGTAACCATCTTCGGATAATCAAAATCCATTATCGCATGAGTCAATCGTCGCTACTTGGAGCGAACACCATCTCGCATCGATGAAGTTCGGTCAGAAAGCCCTTCATCCGAGCAACCCTACAAGCACGACCACAGTTGTCAAAGAAGTTAATAGCACATCCATGATGATCTTGATGATATCTGGTTCATGAGGCCACCAACCATGCCCTGGAAAGACGGGGGAGGTTCTGAGGCGGGTCGAGGAGAGGAAGGGGTTTCATTTTTTTGGAGATGCCGAACCGTGTGATTTAAAGACCCACACATATTACTCCCCATGGAATTGTGTTCTAAGTAGGTAGGTGACCAACAGACTCAACAATGCCTTGGGAGCCCATGGGTTACAGTAAAGGCCACACCATGCCTTAAACACCAACCGGTCATAATCGATGTGGGTTGACAAACGTTTCCATACTTGAACTATTTATTCAAAAGAAGTAGTCCTGACAAAGACTCATGAAAATCATCCACAACAATATAGTTATCTAATTCAACTATGCGAAGATGTCTGGCCGTATGTATTCGAAATGTTGTCGAAATTCCCCATTAGTAAAGGCCCAGTCAAGCCTTATTTTTACATTCGCCCCACCCGAATGGCGATTGTTCGAGGTAAAAGCAATGCATATCCATAAAAATCTTGAAAGGAAATTTCGTCGGCTACTTCACAAAATTCTCCCATTTGCCATTCCAGTCGTGGTGACTTACGAAGTGTTCACATGCATATAGAGTTTCATTGAAGTCTCCTATACAAACCCACACTAGGTGCAGCAAGGTATGCAATGTACGCAGGAAGCGCCAACTATGGTGCCTAAACTCTCCTCTTGGTGCTGTATAAAATTGAATGAACCTCCACTCAGAACCAACTAGCAAAAAAATACCAAAGGTAGCGGTTAGCTTGTAGAAATTTATAAACCATGAGGTCAGCGCCAACTAGTTGTTGTGGCGTTACGACATATAAATTACGTAATTATCTCTGCACGTCACCATGAACAACTGACAGTTGATATTAATCATCATCAACGATGGAATAATGCACGTTATGTATGTCACACAACTTGGTCATATACGTACTTTATATGTACAGTAGACTGCATATTCTAATTTTACTCCACGCAATTGGCTGCGATTTGTAAAGAGTGGTTAAGAGGTAGGACATCATCATACTTGACCAATGGCTGGAAGAACAAGTCTTTCTCGACAGCCAATATGCAAACTGTATAGGTATAATTTCAAAATAGCGTAGCTTGCTTTACACATTCATTTCTGAACTTTTGAGAGTCAGCTGGGTTGCAACCTGTCCGTCATGTCTGTTGTAGCTGACGTCACCGCTTCGCAATTGAAACTTTTGTCTGCAGACACAGGCGACTTCTTCCTTGGGGAACTTTCCTCTCTAATTAATCTACTTCATTTTCTGTTGCGACCCCTTCATTGTAATTAATAACAGAGGATGTTTGGTCAACTCTTGATGAATGATCACCGTAGTACGTAAGATTTGATCTGGCAGAAACATTGTACCCTTTGCTAGTGGTAGTATAAGTAATGAGAGACAACCCACAATCGTATCTCAACAAGTAGATTAGTTAGCATCTATGACAACATTACGTTTTTGTTTTTTTGTTTTTTTGCGATAATATAAGAGACTGACTGTTTGATCTTATCACCCTACACAAGTGTCTATATTTTGTTAACATGGGTTAGTACATAGATTCATTTTCCTTATGAGCATCTTCACAATCCTGTTGTCTCAGTATTGCGAAGATGCTCATAGGAATAGGATGTGCATTTATATGAATGAATGTATGCTCATGTATATGAACGTATGTGTTGTACTGTGTTCTAAAAAAAAAGAGCTAGTTAATGAAAAAGAAATAATTTTCCATAGCAACTAAATTTTTTTACAATTTTTTTGTGAAAGTACTTAAAACTGTCTAATACGTGTATTTCATGGGAGTGCACACATTCTTTTTTTGAAATTAAAAGTTAATCAGATACACATAAATTACCAGCAATTTATTATCCTTCACGGTAGTATATTCCCTGTTTCCCCAATCATTTGATGATTTCGGTCACAAATACACAACACGAGGTCCAAAATCTCAAAATCCAAGAATTTAGACATAACGAGGAATCAAGACAACACCTTCATTAAGAGGAATGACGCCATGGTGGCGGCATCGTTCGATTTGTGGAAGCGTAAATAGGGTTTTCCCCGGTGCTTTAAGATATGCACATATAAAGGCCATAGTAGCGCCTCCAAGATGGGGATGACACACGCAGTTGATGCCTCTAGCAACATTAGCAAGTCGACCAGGGATTACTCCCTAGCCTATGTTCCAATAATCCCAAAGAACCTCCACTGCTGGAATGGGAGTTGCTCCTACTGCCGATCAGATGGCATCAGGCGTCGCTAGACGTACAAGTATTTGGGGGGGGGGGGGGACGACGAGGGACGAGGCAAGGGGTGAGCGGGGTAGAAAATTTGACAAATGGGTGAGAGACAACCAAAACATGGGATGCAATGGCAAAACACTAGATTACCCCCGGTAAACGGCAAGAGGATTGTCAAGCCTCTTGTCTTGCTAGTTATAAGATTAAACACATGTGATATATAGATAGTAACACAAATGGTATAAATATCATAGAAAATATAAATTGAGATAGACCCAGGGGCCATAGCATTCATTACTGAGGAAATTGCACAATCCACCAGGTATTGCTCCTGTTGTTGCGCAGATTACCACCTGTACGTCTTTTTTGCAGAGTTCACCAGGTTTTGGTCTAATATTTTGCACTTTCGTCTAATACGAACGATTAGTTTCAGTTAATAGCCAATCTAACGCTAGATCCCACGCGGTGTCTGGCCGAAACAAAAGGCCTTCCGAACTTACTAAGGACAACTCTAACGGGTCGACGCAAACGGATGTCGTATTTGTCCGGTTTTCGCCCGTTTTGATCAGTCGCGCCGGTGCGTGTGTCCGCTTTTTATCGGTCCGCCGCGCGGTTTCCCAACACGTCGATCCAAACGCAAAAAATAACGCGTGGATGACAAGTTAAAAATTCAAACGCGTTAATTAAACAACATTTAACACAACAATAAGTCCATTTTATACTAATTAAAACTCTTAATTAACTTAAAACATGAATAAAAAAGACAAGCCCTGTCGTCCAGGTGTCGTCTGTGTCGTGCATGTTGTCATCGATGCTCGATAGTTCAATGCATGGCGGCGGTGTCGACGCCCATGGGAAATCGTCATAGTAGCACGCCACCAAGGCCGCGTGCTAGGCCTGCCGCTTCGTCGCGAGTTGGCGCGCCTCCTCGTCGTCGGTCGCGTCCAGTGGCACGAGCAGCATGAAAACGGTCACCATGAACGTGTTCACGCCCTCCCAAAGGCGCCATCGCCGGGTATGACGGCAGGTAGTCCGGCGCCCACCAATCCCACGGCTAGGGCGGCGGCGGTGGCGGCTGCTCGTAGGGAGACGGTGGCGACGATGGCGTCTGCACGTCACGAATTTAACCTTGTCGTCTTAAATGTTGTTTAATTAACGCTTTTGAAATTTTGGTTCGGTCAGTACGAGACCACGTGAGATCCAGCGTCAAATTGTCTATTAACTGAAATTAATTGTTGTGTTAGACGAAAATGCAAAGGATTAGCCAAAACCTTATGAACTCTGAAACAAAGATATAGAGGTGGTGATTTGCGCAACAGACGAAGCAATACCTGGTGGATTCTGCAATTTCCTCTTCATTACTAGCATCTCTCTCTCTAAAAAATAGTCAGTAACACATGTAATTTTTTTTATAGTTGGGCAATCGATAGATTCTAATATTCATGGTATAATGATATATAGGCATTACGTCTATGATAATTAGACTATTATTAATCCAACTACATCTATACTACTATTACTCCATCCCAAAACCATTATTCACCATGCATCCCAACGTATTAAATTTACAAGTAATCAGAGTTACTCAATAAGCAAGATAACATAATGTAGACAAGCAGAAGTCATGCAATATGACTAAGCACCATCGTTTTCTTCTTGGTAACAAGAACACAATTTGTATATTATCCCTATTATATCAGTGGGATATAGATCACCGAAAGATTGAATCACTAAAAAGCACCACACCCTTTGAAGAAAATACCATCAAACTTGGCTAGAGTAGATAGATAGATTGGGGAGCATGCAAAGCTATGAAATTATATAACAAGAAACCTCAAGAGATCCAATAAAAATCATGAACAGTCTGATTCATAAAGTTACAACTCGTCATGTACCAACAAACTAATCACATATTACTTCAGATTATTATTCCCGATCTTACAAGAAGAAGGATATATAGAACATGTTATTAAAGATCCAGAGAGAGTGCCATCTAGCTACAACTATGGACCTAGCTCCTGAATAAACTATTCACACATTATCATGAAGGCAGCAAGGTTGATGTAGAGAAGCCCCCAGCAATGGATTCCCCCTATAGCAACACTCCATAAATACCCTTCAGATTAGTTCTTTGCGGTGTAGGAGCGTACATCGTTGATAACAGAAATATATTCTACAATTTTGTGGTTTCAAAATGTATAAAGATGTATGGTGGTGAAGATGACCTAAAATGGTGCAGGGGCCGTGTGAGCCTATGTCTCATCTTTTGGTGATTCTCCGAAGCTTCCCGAGCCTCTTTGGTCCCATGAAAAATCCATAAAAAGTGTTAAGGTATTTTGACGTCCAGAAATCAGGATTGTATTTCAAACAATAGCATGTAGATAATATAATATAAAATGTTCTAAAAATTATATAAATTGATAATATAATAGCATGAAACAATATAGAATTATATATATGTTGAAGATATGTATCAACCGTCAATATTGATGAGAAAGAATCTAGAGAGATGGAGATGTAGACCAATCAGTCATAGTCGCCAGTACACCGACGAGGCAAAGGAAGGCGGAATGGCACAACTTACAGAGTATCAAGGCCGGAGCCACACCAGGAAAGAACATTCGAGAACAAAGGTCCTGGTCTGTTTGGACTGAGCATCGCCATCAAGGGATCCACGGTATACACGTCGCCCTCCAAGCCACCATGAACCAACAGATTCGCTCCACTAATGAGCCTAGTGTCTAAACTCCTACATAGGCCTATATCAGGCCCTCGTGCAACATCAGTGCGCAAAGCAGCAGCCAACACACCTCAACGATGACCAGGGAGTACAACCCACGACTGGCGCACGAGAACACACCAGGCACATCGCTCGGCAACACACGTCATCAATTCAGGATGGGAGGCACCACAGGGAGGCGGAGACACTTCACCGCTGCCTTCCCTGTGTGTGCACAGACTTCAACAACATTCCCTCTGATAGTGATCACACGGTGGAGGGGCAGATCTAGAGGTAGATGGCAGCGCGGCTAGGGTTCATCTATGTCTCTTGGACCCAAATCTACAACACAATAAAAACTTTGTGCCACATGGTGTTACTTCCTCTGAAGGAGTTGGGATTCCCCTAAAAGAAAGAGTAAAGTAGCAAGTAGGAAGTGGTTCCCTGGGTTAAGAGCCAAGGTTTACCCAACTAGTAGTACCTTCTAAGTCCAACAAGTCAAGAAGCACCTACACATAAGAAATAAGCAATCTTCTCCCCAACACGACAAGAGGGCTTGTCTTACTAGTTAGAAGGTAAAACACAAGTAATAGATAGATATATATATAGTAGCAAGGTAAAACGACAAACGATACCAATAGTGTAGGAATCAAGTATTTAGAATAGACCCAGGGGGCATAGCATCACTAGTGACATTTCTCAGAAACAACAAGTAGCATAGTGAACAAATTACAATTGGAAAATTGATAAATTGTAATATTTATGGATATGATCATTCATGGTGTAATATCATATAAGCAATACACATGTGTCAAGTAGACCGTTGATCCAATTTCAAATGAGCTAGCTATTGCTTTCTGTGTTTTATATCGTGTCTATTAGGAAACATAAGATAGTGTAGGATTTATTCTATATTGCTTGAACTCCAAGAAAATCATATACTCCTATATATATGTCCATGATCTCAAGCAATACAATAAGTATTCAACAAAACCCACAAGCAATAAAATCACTATTCAAGAAAACCCCCCTCTATATTCCTTCTATATGGTAAAATAGAGAAAAAACGCCATCAGACATCGGCACCGAACTCTATAAATTGAGCCTTTGGCCGGCTTCATTGACGCACTGAGTGGCCGAACCTTCCTTCCAATTCACGTCAACCCTCCGAAGCGAAGCAAAATGACCACAACATTCACCCAAAAAGTGCAGAACTACGGCGAGAACTACGCGGCGGGCGTGGCGACGGCGCTCATCGGCAAGCTCGGGGAGCTGCTTGTGGATGAGTACCTGCTGCTCAGCCGTGTCCGAGGCGAGGTCGTGGAGCTGAGGGACGACGCGGCCATGATGAACGCCATCTTCCGCATGCTCTCCGAGACCGACGACGGCGCCGTGAGCCACTTCATCCTGGAGTGGATGAAGCAGGTGCGTGAGCTCTCCTACGATGCTGAGGACTGCATCGACCTCTTCGCCGACCGCATCACCTGGGGTCCGCCGGTGGCCGGGCCTCTCGGCCGCACCTGGCATTGGATTGACATGCTTTGGCTGCGGCACCGTCTCGCCGACGACATCAAGTCCCTCCGTGCCCGCGCCATCGCCATCGGCGAGCGCCGCGTGCAGTATGGCATCAGCCGCCAGGAGATGCCAGCCTCTGTAGCTTTCGGCTCACGCATCCTGACGTTGTCCACGCCACCACTATTTGGCACTAGCCAATCCCTGGTCGGCGACATCGACAACAAGGTGAATGATTTGTCGGAGCGGGTGAAGTCTGGGGCGACGCTTGACGGCGATCCTTACCAACCTACTGACCCAACGCTGAAGGTGTACTCCATCTTGGGGGCCGGTGGGGTGGGGAAGTCCACACTTGCTTTGGAGGTGTTCCGGAAGATAAAGGGCACTTTCCACTGCAACGCAATCGTGCGGGTTTCGCACGACTTCCAAACGAAGGACCTAGCTAAACTGATGAAGAACATATATGATCAGCTCGGATACACACCTGCCGCGGGTGCGGCCACCACAATCCAAGATTTTCTGAATAGCAAAAGGTAATGCTACTTTTTTTAAATCCCAAACACCTACAATTTCATCTTGCTTAGACTAATCTTTGAAATTTCCATGTCATACATACTTTAGTGCAAATTCTAATCTGTTTTCTTTATCTTACTATTTATTACTCCATTAAGATAACTGTCTCAACTTTATACTAATTCCAGTACAAAATTGTACTAAAGCTAAGGCAGCTATTTTGACACATACACTACTAGAAAAATGTCTATAGCTAATATGAACACTAATATCGTACAATAGATGTGATGCGCCATTAATACCTCAAATAGCAGTGGCACACCTGGTCAAAATTGCATCATTACTATGTTTGACCAAGGTTTGACCCATTCCTGGGCATAGTAATGACGCATTTTCTATAGATGCGCCATTGGTAATTTGACATACCAACGGCACACCTTTACAAAATTGTGCAATTACTATGTTTGACCAAGGTTAACCCATTCCTCACATAGCAATGACGCAAAATTTGAAATCATTCGAGATGCCCATGTATTATGTGTTCTAGTTGTTAAAAAAATTAACAAACATGAAATTTGAGTTTGTTTGCAAAAAGTCTCATGTTTCGGTAAAATAGTCATAACTTTTGCATACGAACTATGATGGAAAAGCTTTTTATATGAAAAATCATGTACTCAAAGACTTACATCCGATGAGAGAACCACCTACGGTCGTTTTCGATTTCCTAGAATCGTCAAAAACGAACAGAAAAAAGTTACGGTGCTTTCAAGATCTGGAGACAAAAATATTTAAAAAACAATTCAAACTTAGTAAACACACTATTTGCTAGGTGCCCCACTAGTAATGATCTTCCCGCCTTCAAAAATAAAAATATTTTTCAAAAAGAAATTCTATTTAAAAAAACTAGTAATGACGCACTATTTGCGAGGTGCGCCATTAGTAATAAAAAATAAAAAAATTGTGTCACTAAATTGTTTTTTTAAATAATGTTCAAAACCTGATAGACCGACCGGAAAGTTTGAAAAAAATGTTCAAAATTCACCACACCCATGGAATCAATAAGGTCCTGGACATCTACAAGGTTTAATAAGATTGATATGAAACATATCTATAATCTATTACACTATAATAAATCATCCCCACTATCTTATCTATCTAAACATGCAAGCATGCCACCTCATCAAAGGCCCACCACAATATGCATGAGAACAAGTTCTTCATTATTCGTTGATTTCATGCACACATCCATTTAATGACACATGCAACAACCCTCAACATGAATGCATTCTTTTCCTATTATATTACATCACTTCTAACATGCATACATGTCACATTATCAAAGACTCACCACAATATGCATGAGAACAAGTTCTTCATTATTAGTTGATCTCATGCATACATCAATATAATGACACATTCCAACTCACTCAACATGCATGGATATTTTTTCATTATATTACATTACTTATATTTAATAAATATTTTTAACTACACAATAATAAAATACAATACATAAAATGTATTTTTATACTTTTAGTTTATATACTATTAATTCAACTATTCATGTTTCATGCAATCCATCATTCAAAATATATTGCAACTGATTCCCGCAGCAACGCGTGGGGTATCATCTAGTATCAACAAGTGCTTGTTAACCGTGTTGAAGCTGGAGTTGAATGGAACTAAGAAATTAAGCGTGTTAAAAATTTTAAAAAAATATGTTAGTAGTGTCGCACCTAAAGTGTTAGTAATGGCGCACTATGTGTTCGCCACTATTACCTGAAATATTAATGGCGGGTGCGCCATTACGAGAAAAAATAGGTGCGCCACTAGCAACCTATTTTCTAGTAGTGGTATAATACATAATAAAATCTTGTTAAAAATATACCGAGCCTACCGGCGACGGGCCTCCGTTCCGCTCCGTCAAAAGTTAGCCTTGAGCTTCGTACATTAATTTGGATCAACTTCAACAATAAAGTAATAAATCAATAAATCAAAAGCCAGCAATTTAACAACAGATGTCACTACCTCTATCCTTTTGATGAATGGATGTAGATTATCGGGATCGCATACCCAAGTCTCACACCAAAATGCAACATCTCTAGCTTTATGAGAACCACCATGATTTTGAGTCCGCTCCACATCTTGATATTAACGAAGTCACCACAAGCATTTTCATAATCGACGAGAATGTCTCCTTCCACTACAAAACATCACATAAAAGTCTAAAATAAATGCGGGAAAATGCAAACACTAGTGCCAAGTCTAAAACTTAAATTCTAAGGGGCTATTGCCATCAAAAAAACCTAACCATCTGATGTACCCTCAGTTTGCAAGGGCACGCTATATAAGCGTCTATTTGTATTTGTCCATTTAGAATCCATAGATTACTCTCGATCATGCACAATGAATATGAATATCCGTTTTGCGATCACTTTATGATCGAGCACAAATGCACAATGCATATCCATAGACCACTCTCAATCTTGTATTTGTACAGCGACCTAAACTCACGACCAAAATGAATATGCACATATCATCAAAGTTTGAGATAATCACTTGACACGATGCAAATCGAACATGACAATATACAAAATAATAATAGAAACGCAGCCAAATGCACCCGCAAAAAAAAACGCAGCCACACGAGGAATTTTTATTACAGTCTTATCATGTACAGATTAGGCTGGAATCTTAATTTTAAATGACATAAATATAGTCACTAATTGTTTCACACAATAAGAATAGTACACTACCAGAAATATATATGAAGAAATTATTATTATCAGTCTCTTGCCAGCAAAAAACGTGTAGATTAGAGCAGACGTATGGTATGTAGTAGAGATAGATACGGTTACAATTACGAACTTGGATACTGTGTGGCACGCTATTTAAGAGATCATCTCTTAACACAATATGTCTCACCACGTTTTTAGGAACCATTTATTGTTGTTGATAGTGCTAAGAGATAAACCATTGTAGAAATCATCTGTAAATTATATGTAAACATTAAGATAAAACTGTCTTATCAATCATTGTACATGCCCCAATACTTCGTGTATGAAACTACCCATTTTAAAAAAAATCAGCGCGGTTTATTGAATCGGATCCCAAAAAAAGTTGCATAATATAACCTGATGACATACGCACCAAAAATAAACGGTTCGCAAATTAGATTAACAAGTAGTGATATATAGTAAAAACATCACAACAATATTTTTCTATAAAGGTCACTTCTATTGATTATTAAAGCAGCACCAATCTTAAGACAATATAACCAATAAGAGTTTTACATTTGTCTCTACTTAACAAGATATACACAATTCTTACAAAACCCAACAAAGTTCAAACTAATTCAAAGGCACGTCAGATTTTGAAGGATCGTGCAAAAGACTACACCGCTATCTCTTATTCTTGAAAAGCAAAGGATAATAAGAATGAAGAACCGCATACGAAGGTTGTCACATGTACAAAATATATCTTGATGTTTCATACGTTTGAGTACTACTCCCTCTGTTCCTTGATATAAGGTGCCTAAGGTTTTGAGAAAAAATTCAAAATACATGGCGTATTGGTATTATACCATCAGTCTAGGTAAATATACCTACGAAAAAAGATAGAACGAAGAGTCTCTCTTCTATTATTGGCTGATTCGAACTGTTTTCTCCCTATTTTTTATAGGGAAAGATCAGTCCAATTATAGCATTACATGTGCGCGTTAATATCCGTGCAAAAAGCTTAGGCACCTTATATTAAGAAACAAAGGGAGTACAATCTAAAAAAACAACGGTTCAATTTATTAGCTAGATATTCTAGGTTCGCCAAACTAGCAACTCGACCCACATGCACCATGAGCCTGCTATATAAGATCAATCACTAGTTATAGGGTACCCCTCGCAGAGGTCACTCGTGCGCTCCTAGCGTGCCAAGTGTCGTGTTTTGATGTGTTTTGAGTTTTTCCTTTTATCCCTTTCGCGCTTGACGCGTGGGCTTTTCGGACGCAACAACACGGGAAGCCACATGCCCTGCCACAGCCCAAGCCATAGTCCGAGGCACAACCACAGCCCCAGCCACAACTACCATTTCAGCCACAGTCCAACTACAGCCACAACCACAGCTACATTTTTCAGCCACAGTCCAGCCACAGCCCCAGCCACATCTACAATTTGAGCCATAGTCCAGCCACAACCCCAGCCACATCCTGAGCCACGGTCTAGCCGCAGCCCGAGACACAGCCCGAGCCACAGGTCCTGCGTAGCCACAAACGCAGCCACGTGTACATCCACAGTCTGTGCGCTGCCATAATTGTTGCTTCGCACGAAGACAACCAAAATGCAACACGTGGCAGCCGTGGAACACATCAAAAATGACATATGCGAGGGGTGCCCGCTAAATAGTGATTCCTCTATATAAGTGACAACCTTTGAACAAAATGGGCTTCTATGAAGTCATGGGCCTCCCCCTCCAAAAAATAACTACGTGAAGGGACATCTTCACCCTTCGTAAATTCTATAATTAATGCAATTCTCCCTTTAAATGCTTGATGATACTTTCCATATTTTCCTTCCTTTGAAAGAAAAATATCCTCAATAATTAGTGCAATCTTTTCATCCAAAGCTATCGATGATACTACTACTTTCCATAAATTAATACACAACTAATATTTGTGTGGGGGTAATACAAGACTAATTTACTTGTGTAATTAACTGTCCCTCTCTAAGGCGTTTGGCGTATATATTTTAAAATCATCAATCAGGTGAGCCAGCTATTATTGAGGGAGGCCGGGTCTACATACGTAATGTCAAGTGGCCAGTGATAGGCACTGGTCGACCGCAGTCGTCTGATCTCCGCGATTTAACGGTCCAGATTCGCGCGTACCCTTCGCATATGACTGCAATATTTGCGGTGCATCTTTAACTTTTTTAGTACATGGATGCAACATTTTTTTTTGGTGTTTTTTGAAGAAAAAAAAAATTCTGTTAATAAATTTTAGTCGCTGGTGGTACATTTTTTACTATCGGTTGCAACTTTTTTGGTACATGCATGCAACAAAAATTTATTGTGTGCATTTTTTTTAAAAAAAGTTCACCGTTGAAACAAAAAATCTGATAAAAAAATTATGTACCATATTTACCATCAATTCGTAGCAGCAAATTTAATCTACGCTTGTAGCTTTTTTTATAATGGTTATAACAAAATTCGGGACCCATCATCACCATCACACTTCATCTTTTTTGTTGTAGCAAAAATCATTAGTAACATTTTTATATCATGCTACCAAATGAATGCGCTTAGCACTAAAATACTACTAAATACATCCGTTTAGGAAAAAAGTAACATAAATTAATATAATAATATTAGTATAATAATAGTATAGATAGTAGCATTTTATACTACGGTTGCAACATTTATTATGCGTTAGATTCAACAAAAGCGAAAAAATGGGCACAAATGGGCCTTAGACCGACCGGCCCTAAGCTTTGGCCGGCGTGTCTTTCATACGGAAAGATGGGTCTTTTTATCCAACTAAAAAATAGATAATACAACCTTTTCTTCTTACCAGTACTAACTACTCCGTATGTCAAAGAGTCTGGGCGACTAATTAATTGCATGCTGTAGTTGGGGCAAGGCACCGATTAGGCAAAAGATATCTTAGACAAAAAAATATTAGAATTAATGGTTGCATGCGAAATGAACGAAAAGGACTAAGGACTTCCCATTAGGAGGAGGTGTTTGGCTACAGAACTGGTTATGGTAACAGTAACGTAATCAGATCACAATGTTTTAGGAGTGGTAATGAATTTTGTCCAAGTTTGTTTGGTTGGTTCGAATGCATCCTTCCGGGTAACGAAATGCTTTTCCTTGTCCTCTTGCGCGGGCTCTCGGCGCTTGGCGCTGCACATGGCAACAAAGCACGGCGGAGGACAGAGGGTCCTCCGCACGGGGCGGAGGAGAAAGGAGGACGACGAGTGCGTGGGGCGGCGAAGCAGGGAGGAGGACGGAATGGCGAGGCGACGGAGCAGGGAGGAAGCCGAAGGCGCGAGGCGGCGGAGCAAGAAGGAGGATGATGAGGCGCGACGGCATAGCAGGGAGGAGGTCGGAGGCGCGAGGCGGCGGAGCAAGGTGGAGGACGGCGTCGCTGGACTGTAAGACGGCGGCGGCGCTAAC
Source organism: Bromus sterilis (assembly GCA_950022295.1). NCBI lineage: Eukaryota > Viridiplantae > Streptophyta > Magnoliopsida > Poales > Poaceae > Bromus > Bromus sterilis. The sequence continues at coordinate 295,850,022 of OX465601.1, read as the reverse complement.
AGAGGAGTCGTGGGGAGGAGGAGGATTACTCGGGAAGGGACGAACCATTATTGGTGGGAGGTGGACTATCAAGATAGATAACTGGACTGGATATGTTTACGGGATAAACTAATACGTGACTGTAAAAAAACAGCCGAAACGTTTTCCGTTTACCCCGGAAACAGATTACGGGCAAAATTCCCTGAAACAAACACTAATAGTAGAGATGATATGGCATGCTCCATTAAGGCAACTGACGAAAGTGGACCGTTTTAAATGGACCGTGGCCACACAATTTCGATGTGGAAAAAGAGTACATCCATCAAGCTGCTCTTACCCCTAAAAAATTTTTAAGCTGCTGACAAACACAGTAAACAAGAGTTTTGCAACTAAAAAGCATCTTGGTTGCTATGTTTCTAGTGAGGGGCCTAGTAAACCCGAAGGAAGGGAGTATGGAATTTACTTTTTGTTGATTGTGTTGTATTTGTTTTGAAAGTATTTCTTTTCACCCAGGAAAAGGGTTGGTTGGCAATATTGATACAATTATCTAGTGTTTGCAGCTCTATACAATTAAAGTGTTAGATATTGACATATATCCGTTAGATCTTTCATGAGAAATTATGGATGGTTTTATACGACTACGTAATATGTAAGGAAGTCTCGGTATAAATGCTTACTTTTAAAAAAGATGCTAGCAATATTATTTTTCAATCACATGACATTTTGGTTCAATAATCAGATACCTCGTTGTACTGGACGATGTGTGGGATATATCTGCATCCAGTGCAATAATGGCAAGCTTGCCACAGAATGAAACGGGTAGCAGAATCATTGTGACCACTCGCACTGGGTCTGTGGCCTCAACATGTAGCTCTGGGGAAAGTTACATCCATGAAGTTAATAAGCTCAGCGACGATGAGTCGAGGTCACTATTTGTTACAAGAGTATTTGGCAAGGTAACTGAGGGTCCCAGTACTTCAGTTCCACGAGGTGTCTGCCCCAAGGAGCTACAAGAGGAAATGAATATAATTCTGAGAAAATGTGGTGGGGTGCCGTTGGCAATTGTTAGCATTGCCAGCGTTCTGGCGAGGTATAATTCGCCTAGAAGCAGAGAGATGTGGAAAAGAATCTGCAACTCAACCAGCACTCAGTTGGAGAGCAACTCTGCCATAGAGGAAATGGTTCAAATAATGGCGCTCAGCTACAACCACCTATCTCATCATCTGAAGGGCTGCGCTATGTTACTCAGCATATTCCCGGGGAGTTATGAGATACCCAAGGACAGGCTACTCAGAAGATGGATCTCGGAAGGCCTCATTCCAGAGCAGAGGGAGTCGACATTACATGAAGTTGCAGAAGCCTGCTACAACGAGTTGTTGAGCAGGAACGTGATTCAAGGAGTTGTGGGCAAAGATGGGGTCGTGAGTTTGAAGCACTGTTGCGTACACGACATAATGCTTGACATCATCGTGTCCAAGACCCTAGAGGCCAACTTTGTCACCTTAGTGGGAAGCCGACGCGGGGGGCCATCCTATGGTGCTGTCCGCCGCCTCTCCATCCACGATGATGTGGATGGTGTGGGTTACAGCGGAGAAGTCATGAGTTTGCAGAAAGTCCGATCTGTAACCTCATTCGGCGCCAACATAACTAATGGTCCAGGCAAGCAACTGCTTGATCAACTAGCCAAGTACACCTTGCTGAGGGTGCTCGATCTAGAAGACTGCCAAGATCTGAATGACGACCATTTGAAGCAAGTTTGCCGGTTGTTCCTTCTCAAATACTTGAATTTAAATGAAACAAAGATCACAACAATACCTGATGAGATCAGCAACTTACAGCATTTGCAGACACTTACCGTATATGACACGCAACTCAACACATTCCCAGAATCAGTGGTCAGGCTGGAGAAACTTGAGCACATGACTTTCAGCAAAAGGACTAACAATGTAAGTAAATGCCTGAGGCTGCCCGAGGGTATCAACACAATGAAGTCGTTGCAACTGCTACATGGGCTAAAAGTTGGTAGCGATGATATTAAGCTTGCCGAAGAGATCGGCGATCTGGTGCACTTACGAAGTCTCAAGGCCGAATGCAACGAATCACTTCGCCACGAGCTTCAGACCTCGATTGATAAGATTAAGTTAAGCTCCCCCCTTAGCGATAAGATATGTTGGGTGGACACTGACTAGTTTGCTTTGTCTTTGTCTCAATAAGCTGAGCACGAGCCCACGAGATGTGTGGAGGCCGTGCGCGTCGAGTCCGGCGGTGGCATGCCTTGTTGCATCTCGCAGCCATGCAGCGTGACCCAGCTGCACGATCCGATTTGTGGGATGGCGCAGGTCGTTGGGATCGTGGCCTAACAGCTCGGGCACGTTCCATCGTATTCCCTTTCATAAACAAAAGAGAGAAGTAACAAAAACCCTGAAAAGCAGCAAGTTGTGCGCTGCACAAAACCCCCCTTTGTTCGTGTGTTGCCGCATGTAACTACAAATTTGTTCAGTAAGAAAAACAGTACTAGGTTGTGCTCCATTTTCAGAGTTGCCATCTCACAAGTAGCATCGAATATTAAAGGGCACTGATTATGACCACGTGGCATGCGTTGTTGCGCCCGTACATTTTCTCAATTGAGTATCATGAATTTTCATAACGAAACTGCTCTGCATACGATTTTATATGTACGATTCCTGTCCGACGGTGTGATCCAACCATTTTTGTTGATGCATCGATTTGATCCAACAGTGGTTAAGCAGTGTCGTACATATGTCGTACAGAAAATCGTCGTACGCCTAGCACTGCTCTTTTCATAACCATAAGAGAAATGAAACGCGAATCAACCCATGGTTGAGTTGGTTAGGTGGATGGTTGTATCCCCAGCCCACCAGAGTTCAAATCCCAGATTTGACGTTGGTGCTCGCATTTTCCTGAATATATTTCAGGCTTTATATTTCAGGCTTTCCGGTGATGCACTTTCAGTGGGAGGAGACGTTCCCGTCGAAGACGAGGTGATGACTTCGTTAATCTCAAGATGATGTGCCGGCTATATCTAAATACAAGCCCCCGTTTTACTGCTACAAAACACGGGGGGGGTCTCTCTGTTGTTGCCGGAGCAGCTGCAAGAATAAGATGAGATCTGGAGCTATACAAAAAACCGAACGAGAGAGAGATAGTTTTGGTGCTGCCATAACTTGCCTGCAGCGTTTTCTGTGCTTTATATAGATGGCTCAAAGAACCGACTTCACGTCCAACACAACCAACTTGTCCAACACGATGTGGCCCAGATCACAAGTTAATCTAATTTAGGACTCTATTTAAATCCTAGAGATTGGATGGAAAATGACTTAGGAATAACCTCGTACTACAGCTATTCCGTACAGACTCAAATTACTAAACTTAGCCTAATATCGCATGTGCTCAGTAGGGGAGCTTAGTGGGGGGCCAACCTGGGCCATGGCCCCTCCAACTCACAAGAACACCAGTGTATATCTCTTTGTATCTTAACTATATTTCACTAAAACACAGCTGGAAGTAATTAAGTTTCCCCCCCTACAGCCATTAGCCCCCCCCCTCCCCCCCATGATCTGTGCTCAAGCTCCGCCACTGATGTGCTGTAACTATCCGACGTGAACTTAAATAGGTTAACAATTATCCCCCTTAAGCTCAACGTTCCTTGCTGATTTGCTTGACTCAAAGCCTCTGTCGCATCTCAACGAACCACACTCGTCCAAGGGCCTTCCTTAAGATATCTGCCAGCTGATCATTTGTGCCGACATGACCAACTTCTAGCAGCTGCTCTTCTTCCATGCACCCCCGGATGAAGTGAAACTTCACGTCTATGTGTTTGCTTCGGTCATGATGAACAGAATTTTTCGCAAGTGCAATTGCTGACTTGTTGTCCACCAATAGCTTGAACTTTGCAGGTTCTTCCCCCTTGAGATCTCCAATCAATCTACTCAACCAAAGACCTTGACAGGCTGCTGCAGCGGCTGCTACATACTCAGCTTCACATGAACTGACTGCCACTACCTTTTACTTTTGTGAAGTCCACGAGATGGGATTCTCACCAAGAAACAACACCTGTCCAGAGGTACTCTCGCGATCTCCAATGTCGCCGGCATGGTCGCTATCACTGTACCCGAGCAGGGCACCGTTGTCGCCGTGCACGTAGCGACATCCATAGCTCAATGTGCCTTGCACATACCTGAGAATCTGCTTGACGGCTGTCCAGTGAGTTACTGTTGGCTTCTCCATGAATCTACTGACAATACCGACAGCATATGTGATACACGGCCATGTGTGAACTAAATACCTCGAACTTCCAATTATGCTGCGGTACAGAGAGGAGTCAAATATGGCTTGGCCTCATCTTCCTTCTTCAGCTTGAGCCGGCATTCCAATTGTGTATGACAGTGATTGCAGCCACTCATCCCAGCCACCTTGAGAATTTCCTCTGCATAGCCATGCTGAAACAAGGTGATCAGGCCCTTTCCTTGAGTTACCTCGATTCCCAAGTAATAACTAAGGAAGCCGAGGTCACTCATCTTGAAGAGTTGCTGCATCTGGCTCTTGAATTCAGTGATGTGGTCTTTATCAGTGTTGTTTATGATCAAGTCATCGACATACACTCCCACGAGCAGATACGAGCGCGCATCACTGCGCCGATACACAACATGCTCCAGTGGGCTATGCTTGAACCCAAGTGTGCTCAATGTATCGTCGATCTTCGCGTACCAAGCCCTCAGAGCTTGCCGAAGACCATAGAGTGCCTTGTTCAGTTTTAGCACATGATGCTCTTTGCCGGCGATGACGTATCCCGGTGGCTGCGCCAAGTACACCTCCTCGGCGAGGTCACCATTAAGGAATGCAGATTTCACATCGATATGGTGAACCTCGCAGCCGGAGTGTGCGGAGAGAGCAAAGAGAAGGCACACGGTCTCCATCCCCGCTACCGGCGCGAACACATCCTCAAAATCTACGCCCTCACGCTGAGTGTATCCTTCGGCGACAAGACGCGCCTTGTGCTTGATGGTGTTGTCATCGGGGTAGGCGAGCTGCCATGTGGAGTTCTCGGCGATCGAATCCATCTCCGCGTCCATGGCGCCCTTCCAGGCGGCGTCGCCAAGAGCGTCGCCAACTGTAGCTGGCTCCTCGGCGCTGAGAAGGCAGCTCTCAAGCGCCTCGTACACAGCCTTCCCCTCAGTCTCGTCGAGGATGCACGAGAGGCGGCGGTAGCGAACCGGTCCAGTGTCGGAGTCGAGGGTGTCATCATGTCTAGGTGGCGTGGCCCAGCGTATCTTCCGCTCAGCACCCGGCGTTTGCAGCTCGGACTGAGATGTCTCGAGCGCACTCGCCACCGGTGTGGTCGCGACGGGAGACGACACCCCTTGTGTTGATGTCGAGGTTGTCACCATGATGGCTGGTGATGCAGGACACACGATGGCACCGCTGTCGAGTTCGTGTACACCATGGTCCATTGTGTAGACCACCGTGAACGTCGCAGGGGCGGAGGGCTGATACGTCCAAAACGTATCTATAATTTCTGCTTGCTCCATGCCTCTTTTGTGTGATATTGCTATGATATTGATGAACTTCCATACACTTTTGATCATATTTGGACTAACCTATTAACTCAGTGCACCCCAGTGCCAGTTCCTGTTTTCTGTTGTTTTTGTATTTCAGGTTTTCCCATTATTTAAAGTGCCAGAAAAATTCCGGGAAAAATATAGGAAAAATCAGCATACGGGAACCTTCCAGAAAAGCCCTAGTGGGGCAAGAGGGGAGCCAGGGGTGGCCCAGGCGGCCACCTGGCCACCCCCTAGGCCGCACCAGGAGGACGCCTAGGGCCCCTGGTCCACCTCTAGCTGCCCCCTTCGCCTATTTATTCCCCGTGACGAGAAACCCTCGGGGACAAAACCCTTTTTCGCGATCTCTCCTCTGTTCCGCCGCCGCCGTGCTTCCAAGATCGGGAGCACTAGGAGACCTCTTCCCGGCACCCTGCCGGAGGGAGGAAGCACCTCCGGGAGCTTCTCCACCACCATGGATGCTTCCCGGATGAACCGTGAGTAGTCCACCTTGGACCATGGGTCTATGTTCAGTAGCTATGTGATGTTCTCCTCCCCTCTTTGTTCTTCATGGTTTAGACCTCGTGAGCTGCCCTACATGATCGAGTCACATATGTAATCTTTCTGCTGTTGCTATGCTGAGTGTGCTGGGATCCGATGGATTATGAGACTATATTCATATTGTGTTTGAGTAATATATTTTATTCTCCTCTTTTATATTTATGTTCTTGAGTAATTCTTGCATGTTCTACGTTGCTGTTTATTGCTTTGGCCAAGTAGTAGGTAGTGACTCCAAGAGGGAGCGTTGTGCATGATTGTGGGTTCATGCCCCCCGATGACTAGCTTGAGTGACAGAAACATGAGTCTAGGGGATGTGATGTTGCCACAAGGGAGAAAACAACGGTGCTTGTACTTGTGGGTGCAAGGATTATTTACTTTACGCAAAGTTCTTTAATGCAGTTGTATGTTGCTTTGAGTTTACACTTTGGGTGGGATTCGCAACATAATACCAGCGAGATGTTCTGGATAGATATCTCAAGGTGGATGATTAGTAGGTAGATGCAGATGGATTTCGGTCTACTTTTCTTGGCGTACCGCCCATGCTTTTGAGCCTCTTCTTTCTTTATAGCATAGTTAACATTGGTTTGCGCACATAATCTTGTCAATTGCCCAGCTATAATTTGTTTACCTCGCATGGCTATTTTATCGTCTTTTGGAAGAGAGACATCACTAGTGAACATCATGGTACCCCATTCCATATTTCTAATATTCTTTACACCCACTATTTATTTTCTGCTTTATTTTATTTTCTGTTACTATCACTATCATTATTATCCCATGCGTTTGATCGTTTGTGAACAACTAGGCCGGGGGGATTGACAACCTCTTTGAACTCGTTGGGAGCAAAGCTATCTGTTGTGTGTGCAGGTCCACGTCAACCGCCTAAATGCTGGGTTGTCACCTTCCTGTCATTGCCGGAGTCCTACTGGAGACAAACCTTGGTATCTTCACCGAAGGAAATTTGCTCCTGTCTACATCTCAACCTTCCACTTTAGGTAACCAACGAGGGGCGAGAAGCCATCAAAGCTAATTTATGGCGTCGTTGCCGGGGACTCCGCTCTTCAAGATAGGGGAGTTGCACACTATCTTTTATCTTTGCTTTTTAGTCTTGTTAGTTTACCTTTCAGTTTTTGCTTTAGTGTCCTTTATCAAAAATCAAAAAATAGTTATCTTGCTTGCTGCTGCTATGGGTTCCTCCGAGAACACCAAGTTGTGTGACTTCACTATTCATAACAACAGTGACTTTATCTGCACTCCTATTGCTCCACATGCCACTTCAGCACCTTCTTATGAGATTAAACCTGCTTTGCTGAACCTTGTTATGAAAGATCAATTCTCCGGTGCTGGAGACGATGCTGCTTTGCACTTAAATAATTTTGTTGAGCTCTGTGATATGTAAAAGTACAAAGAAGTATATGGTGATATTGTTAAGCTTAAGCCTTTTCCTTTATCCTTGAGAGGAGGAGGTAAAATCTGGTTTCAACTCTTGCCTAGGAATAGCATAGATTCTTGGGATAAGTGCAAGGATGCTTTTATTGGGAAGTACTATCCCCTTGCTAAGATTATCCAATTGAGGAGTAATATTATGAATTTTAAGAAATTGGATAATGAACACGTTGCCCAATCTTGGGAACGCATGAAATCTCTTGTTAAGAATTGTCCTACGCATGGTTTGACTACTTGGATGGTTATCCAAACTTTTTATGCAGGCTTGAACTTTACCTCGCGGAACTTGCTAGATTCGGCCGCGGGAGGAACCTTTATGTCAACAACGCTTGGTGCTGCCACAAAACTACTCGATGAGATGATGACCAACTATTCCCAATGGCACACCGAAAGAGCTCCAACAGGTAGGATGGTAAACTCTGTCGAGGAGGTCTCCTCCCTAAATTAAAAAGTTGACTTGATTATGTCTCTACTTACCAAGCAATCTCCTATTGATCCTCATGATGTTCCTTTAAATTCTTTGATTTCTCAAGATCAAGTAGATGTGAACTTTGTCTCTAGAAACAACTTCAATAATAATGCTTATAGGAGTAATTTTCGTAGCAATCCTAGACCGTTCCCCTCCAACAACTATGGGAACAACAACATTTATTCTAGCACCAAGAACTCCACTTCTGAACTAGAGAGTATGCTTAAAGACTTCATCACTAACCAAAAAGCCTTCAACAAGAGTGTAGAGGAAAAACTAGACAAATTAGATAATCTCTCGTCGAAGGTAGATAATTTAGCCCATGAAGTAGAATTGCATAAAATTAGAACTTCTCCTCTTGAGGAGAGGAAGGTCACTCCTATGAACGCTATTCAAGTGCAAATTAATGAAAACATTAGGATGATGGCTAAACTTAAAGAGAGATGGGCTAGAGAAAAGGAGGAAGAAGATAGAATTAAGAGCCTTCCTACACACCATACCGGTGCTACTATCCAAGTTGTTGAGGATATCCAAACTCTTAGCATCCAATGCACCCCTAGTCCCATAGGACCTATTAATGGTGATGCTATGACCTCAACCGTAGAAGAAGAAACTCCTATGACTATAGAAGCTACCAAACAAGTGAGCCTAAAGGACACCACTACCACTTTACTTGATAGTAATGACCTTGATTTTGATAACTGCACCCTTTCTGAAGTTATTTGTTTCCTTCACAAGATGTCTAGAGACCCCCACACTAGCACACTTAATCTTGCCTTCACGGAGCAGATCACTAATGCTCTCATTAAAGCTAGGGAGGGGAAGCTTAGGGTAGAAGCCTCCATACCTAGAAAGCTAGAAGATGGTTGGGATCCTATGATTAAATTAAGTTGAATAAATTCTCTTGCTATGATTTATGTGATGTTGGAGCTAGTACCTCCGTTATGCAGAATGTTTGATATATTTGAATTGAAACCTTTTGATCCTTGTTCTTTTGGTGTTCGTCTTGTTGACTCTTCCGTAAAGAAACCTTTGGGGAAGATCGATGATGTTCTTATCATTGTCAATGACAATTACGTTCCCGTTGATTTTACTATTATGGACATTGAATGTGAACCTTCTTGTCCAATTATTTTGGGGCGTCCTTTTCTTCGCACCGTAGGTGCTGTTATTGATATGAAAGAAGGGATTATAAAATTCCAATTCCCTCTCAAGAAAGGGATGGAACATTTCCCTAGAAAAAAGATTAAGTTACCTTTTGAGTCCGTCACACGGGCTAGTTATTTTCTTGATAAGACTTGATTCTTTTTGCATTAAGCCTAACTAATAGCTTTAAAGAAGAACTTTCGGGAGGCAGCCCGCAACGAATTTAGGTTTTCCTTTTTGTTTTTCTTCTGTTTTTAGTGGTCTTGATGATTGTTACTATTGTAGTAACATCATTGTATCTTTACTTTTTAAGCTTTGTGCCAATTATAGCCTCATATGACAAGGTAAGTGAAAGTTGTGACATGTTGTCCAGAAAACAGATTCGTCCTCGTGACGGGACAAATCACAGAAAAATCCCAGTTCATCTTTTTGAGCTGAAATTTTTTACACAGCGTGATCTATACAATTACGGAACTTTCGTATGTTCTGAGTTTTTTGATTTGAGTTGCAGAAGTATCCCTACAAAATTCTTTACTACCTGCTGGACTGTTTTTCACAGTTTTTTTTTCCTGTTTTGCCTTCTCTTCGTTTTGCAAACCTTAAGCTTGCTTTTTCTTTGCAAAAACTTTTTGGAAATCTTGAGAAACATTAGATCTTCAAGAATATCCTTATTTCCAGTAGAGAAAAATTATTTTATTATGGGTACTAACCTCGCTAATCAGATTATGATGAGTTATGTATGAAGGGAGTTTTCAAGTGTGCGAGGGAAGATGATAAAAGAAGATTCAGGAGTGTCAAACGCTCAAGCTTGGGGATGCCCCCGTGCACCCCCAAGAAATATTCAAGGAGACTCAACCGTCTAAGCTTGGGGATGCCCCCATGCATCCCCTTCTCCATCAACAATTATTAGTTCGTCTTTCGTTCCACTATATTTTTATCACTTCATGCGTTATGTGCTATGCTTGGAGCGTCTCGCTCTTTATTTCCTTTTTAGTTTTCTTTAGCTTTGCTTGCTGTTCATAACAAGTTAGAACCCAACTTTCTTTGTGTGGGAGAGAAACACGCTCCACTTTCAAAATCTAGAACACAACATAGTATTCTTCATGCTTATCTTTGTTGTGTGTGTTCTTTATCTTTTTCATAGTTGCTGTCATGTTTAGCTCTTAGTTTTCATGCTTATCTTTTTAAGAGCTTTTGTTTAGTTTGTTGCTAGAACTCTCTTGAGTTTTCATGTTTATCTTGTTTAGATAGTTTGCCTGTTGCACTGAGTTGTGTGTCTTGACTTGAAGTAGGTAATTGAGCTAGGGGGTGGCCGCGCCAGGGGGGCGCCTGGGGCCCCTGGTCCACCTCTGGCTGCCCCCCTTCGCCTATTTATTCCCCGTGACGAGAAACCCTCAGGGACAGAACCCTTTTTCGCGATCTCTCCTATGTTCCGCCGCCGCTGCGCTTCCAAGATCGGGAGCACCAGGAGACCTCTTCCCGGCACCCTGCCGGAGGGAGGAACCACCTCCGAGAGCTTCTCCACCACCATGGATGCTTCCCGGATGAACCGTGAGTACTCCATCTTGGACCATGGGTCTATGATCAGTAGCTATGTGACGTTCTCCTCCCCTCTTTGTTCTTCATGGTTTAGACCTAATGAGCTGCCCTACATGATCGAGGCACATATGTAATCTTTCTGCTGTTGTTATGCTGAGTTTGCTGGGATCCGATGGATCATGAGACTATGTTCAGATTGTGATTGAGTAATATATTTGATTCTCCTCTTTTATATTTATGTTCTTGAGTAATTCTTGCATGTTCTCCGTTGTTGTTTATTGCTTTGGCCAAGTAGTAGGTAGTGACTCCAAGAGGGAGCGTTATGCATGATTGTGGGTTCATGCCCCCCGATGACTAGCTTGAGTGACAGAAACATGAGTCTAGGGGATGTGGTATTGCCACAAGGGAGAAAACAGCGGTGCTTGTACTTGCGGGTGCAAGGATTGTTTACTTTACGCAAATTTATTTAATGCAGTTGTCTGTTGCTTTGAGTTTACACTTTGGGTGGGATTCGCAACTTAATACCAGTGAGATGTTCTAGATAGATATCTCAAGGTGGATGATTAGTAGGTAGATGCAGATGGATTTCGGTCTACTTGTCTTGGCGTACCGCCCATGCTTTTGAGCCTCTTCCTTTCTTTATAGCATAGTTAGCATTGGTTTGCGCACATAATCCTGTCAATTGCCCAACTGTAATTTGTTACCTCGCATGGCTACTTTATCGTCTTTTGGGAGAGAGACATCACTAGTGACATCATGATACCCCGGTCTATATTTCCAATACTGTTTACACCCAATATTTATTTTCTGCTTTATTTACTTTTCTGTTACTATCACTATCATTATTATCCCATGCGTTTGATCCTTTGTGAACAACAAGGCCGAAGGGATTGACAACCTCTCTGAACTCGTTGGGAGCAAAGCTATCTGTTGTGTGTGCAGGTCCACGTCAACCGCCTAATTGCTAGCGCCGTTGTCACTTTCCTGTCGTTGCCGGAGTGCTACTGGAGACAAACCTTGGTATCTTCACCGAGGGGAATTTGCTGTTGTCTACATCTCAACCTTCCACTTTGGTTAACCAACGAGGGGCGAGAAGCCATCAAGGGCTCGGTGGTCGCGCCTGGAGTGCACCACGTCCATTCAGCCTGGACGAAACGAGCAGGCTTTTAGGATTGCTCGTGGCCCGTTAAGGACCGGACCGTACGATCCTGGCTCGCTAAAAAGTTCGGACCGAGCTCAGAAAATAGGCATGTTTACACCACGGTACGATCCTGTTTTTAATCGGGCCAACCGGACGGACCGAAAGGACCGAGAACGGCCCACGGCCAGTCTCTATACACTATCCCTCTGTTCCAAAATAACTGTCTTAGCCTTAGTACAATTTTGTACAAGAGCTAGTACAAAGTTGAGACAGTTATTTTGGAACGGAGGGAGTACGTCACAATGCCGCACTAGGGCTCCTCCTCGTCGATCGAATCGCCCCTCTCTCTCCAGCGCCGCATGGCTCAAGAGGCCAGATCCTGGCGACGGGGACTGCGACCCCTTCCTCTCCAGCGCTGCGCCACCTGCTCGTCGTCGCCTCCTCTCTCCTACCGCGCCATCGCCACTTTGCCCTTGTCCGAGCTGGAGGAGGACGGTCATGCAGGGGACGAAGGTCAAGCAGCAAGGCCGCCATTACCACGCCGTCAGTCCCGCTCCCGCCTCTCCTGGTTCCTTACCGAGCGCCACGACGAGCGGGAAACTGAGGTAACCTTGTCCTCGTCTCCTCGACCACCTCCCCCTGTGTTCTCCGTTTTAGGTATAATTTTTTTATTAGATGATTGATATACATTTGTTTGTACTGATGAAGTGATGAGGTAGAGAACTAGAGATATAAGTTAGTGCTTTATTGTTGATTGATCTACACTTGTATTGATGAAATGATGAGCTATACCGTATAGGCTAAATGAGGTGGAGGTTGCTGTTTTTTGTAGATGGAAGTTAGAAGCGGCGCGTTATCTACAGCACTAGTACCCCGCGCTGCTAAAGGCCATTATCCTAGTAGTGAATAGTGTGTTATTAAGCATTGTAATAATGATGTTGGCCTTGCTGTCAGACGAGGCAAACTTTATATGTTATATCTTTCAGATTATCCTATGTGCGTGAATCTCTGTGAAATGACCGTGAATGAATGCAATAATAAAACCAATGGGAGAAGTAGCAATCCTTCTTCGAAACTATGGCATCATCACTTGGGCCATATTTCGAAGGGGAGAATGGAACGATTGATCAAAGTAGAAATACTTCCTCCGCTAGATTTCTGATACGTCCAAAACGTATCTATAATTTCTTCTTGCTCCATGCATGTTTTGTGTGATATTGCTATGATCTAGGTACACTTTCATACACTTTTGATCATATTTGGACTAACATATTAACTCAGTGCATCCCAGTGCCAGTTCCTGTTTTCTGCTGTTTTTCTATTTCAGCTTTCGCCCATATAAAAAGTGCCAGAAAAATTCCGGGAAAAATACAGAAAAAATCAGCGTACAGGAAGCTTCCAGAAGAGCCCGGGAGGGGCTAGAGGGGAGCCAGGGGGGCCCAGGCGGCCACCCGGCGCGGCCCCACCCCTGGCCGCGCCAGGGGGGCGCCTGGGGCCCCTGGCCCACCTCTGGCTGCCCCCCTTCGCCTATTTATCCCCCGTCACGGGAAAACTCCAGAAGCAAAACCCTATTCCGCGAACTCGCCTCTGTTCCGCCGCCGCCGCGCTTCCAAGATCGGGAGCACCAGAAGACCTCTTCCCGGCACCCTGCCGGAGGGAGGATTGACCTCCGGGAGTCTCCTCTCCACCATGGATGCTCCCCGGATGTCTCGTGAGTAGTTTTCCTTGGACCATGGGTCCGTGATCAGTAGCTATGTGATGTTCTCCTCCCCTCTATGATCTTCATGGTTTAGACCTCGTGAGCTGCCCTACATGATCGAGGCACTTTTGTAATATTTCTGCTTTTGCTATGTTGAGTTTGATAGGATCTGATGGATTATGAGATTATGTTCAGATTGTGATAGAGTAATATATTTGGTTTTTATCTCTTATATTTTTGTTCCTAAGTAATTCTTGCATGTTTTCCGTTGCTGTTTATTGCTTTGGCCAAGTAGTAGGTAGTGACTCCAAGAGGGAACGTTGTGCTAGATTGTGGGTTCATGCCCCCCCCCCCCGATGACACGCTTGAGTGACAGAAACATGAGTCTAGGGGATGTGTTGTTTCCACAAGGGGGAAAACAACGGTGCTTGTAACCGCGGTTACAAGGATTGTTTACTTTACGCAGAGTTCTTTTTAATGCAGTTCTCTGTTGCTTTGGGTTTACACTTTGGGTGGGGCTCGCAACTTAGTACCAGCGAGATGTTCTGGATAGATATCTCAAGGTGGATGATTAGTAGTAGATGCAGATGGATTTTGGTCTACTTATCTTGGCGTACTGCCCGTGCTTTTGAACCTCTTCCTTTCTTTTGTAGCATAGTTAGCATTGCGGTGCGTTCATAATCCTATCAATTGCCTTTCTGTAATTTGTTTACCTCGCATAGCAGTTTTATCGTCTTTTGGGAGAGAGACATCACTAGCGAACATCACGTATCCCGGTCCATATCCTTATTACTGTTTCAAGCTATCTTTACTTTTCTGCTTTTACTCGCTATCATTATCACTTGTGTTTTACTCTTTGTGAACAACAAGACCGGAGAGATTGACAACCTCTTTGAACTTCGTTGGGAACAAAGTTATTTGTGTCTGTGTGCAGGTCCACGTCAGTCGCGCCGCTAACACCTACTTATCATATCCGGAGTCCTACGGGAGACAAACCTTGGTATCCTTACCGAGGGAAACTCACTGCTAAACTGCATCACGCCTTCCACTTGGGGCTCACCAACGAAGGGCGGGAAGCCGCTAAGCAATTTCTCCGATGCGGGAAATTGCATTGATTGTATCAAGGGAAAATTTGTGAAGACCATTAAGAAAGGAGCAGTAAGAGCCTCCTTGAACTCGTTCATACTGATATATGTGGATCTTTTAACGTAAAGTCTTTGGATGGTTTTGATTCTTTCATAACCTTCACAGATGATTTCTCTCGCTATGGCTACATTTTGTCCTATACGCGATCGGTGTGAAGATTTAGATAAATTTAAGATTTATAAAGCCGAGGTTGAAAATCAACTCAATCTAAAGATCAAAGTAGTACGATCTGCTCGCGGGGGAGAATATTATGGTAGGCATGCTCCTTACGGACAAATTCCAGGACCAGTCGCCAAATTCCTTGCTGAAAATGGAATTTTTTCCCAATATTCAATGCCTGGTGAACCTCAGCAAAATGGTGTAGCTGATCCAGCATCGCAACCGCACACTTATGGATATGGTGCGAAGCATGCTTAGTCATGCAAGTTTACCCATAGGTCTATGGATGGAGGCGTTGCACACATCTTGAATCTTGCTCCAACTAAGTAAGCACCGAGGACACCTTATGAGATGTGGACGGGAAAGAAACTGAGCTTGAACTACTTGCATGTGTGGGGTTGTCCCGCTGAAGCTAAAGTATTCAATCCACATATTAAGAAGTTGGACCCAAAGATGATTAGTTCTTTTTTATTGGGTACTTTCATAGAGGGAAAGGATGTCGCTTTTATTGCCCAGGCAATACCACAAAGTTTGTGGAGACCAGGCAAGCGGTGTTTTTTGAGGATAATGAAGTCACTCAGGTTAGGACAATTGATCTCGAGGAGAAACGGGTGTATGTTCCACGCCCGATTATCCAAGAGAACGTTTTCCCTATGCCTAATATGCATGAGACATAATCAGATGATCCCGCACCTAACGTAGATCCTCATTCCAACGAGGAGCCTCAAGATAATGAAGATCCTCAACATGAGGAGGATCCTCAAACTAATGATGATCCTCAAGCCGACGATAATCCTCGCCGTTCTCGTGCAAGAAGAAATGTACAAATTAATGAGCCTCTGAGAAGATCACAACGGGGAAGGAACCATCCCAAGCGATTCTGTCACTTACATGTGTGAGGATGTAAATGACATAGGGAAGGTAGAAGATCCAAACTCATACAAGGAAGCCACAAAATGTGAAAACTCGTTTAAATGGTTGATCGCCATGGAAGAAGAACTAAAGTCTATGAGCTCAAATGATGTTTGGGACTTAGTAGAAGTTCCCGATGGACCTAAAAGGGTAGGATGTAAGTGGGTCTACAAAACAAAATATGATTCCAAAGGGAACGTTGAAAAGTTCAAAGCTAGACTCGTAGCAAAAGGTTTCACGCAAACAGAAGGGATCGATTATCATGAGACCTTCTCTCCCGTGTCATCATAGGATTCTTTCAGAATCGTCATGGTTCTTGTAGCCCATTATGATTTAGAGCTACACCAAATTGATGGCAAGACGGCATTCTTAAATGTGACTTAAACGAAGATGTCTACATGACTCAACCGGAAGGTTTTGTCATGGAAGGAAAAGAACATATGGCATGTAGATTAAAGAAATCCATCTTTGATTTGAAGCAAGCTTCAAGCCAATGGTACCTCAAGTTTTACAAGGTTATTAGAACTTTGGGTTTTAATGAAAATGAGATGGACAACTGCATATATGTTAAATTTAATGGCAGTAGGTTCAATATACTAGTCCTATGTGTGGATGACATTCTTTTGGCTTGCAGCGATAAGGATATGCTGCATGAGACCAAGAGGTTTTTGTCTTCCAATTTTGACATGAAGGATCTCGATGAAGCCTCGTATGTCCTTGGCATTGAGATTCATCGAGATAGGTCCATTGGAACGTTAGGACTATCACAAAAGGCATACTTTGAGAGAGTGCTAAAGAAATTCAACATGCATAAGTGCTCTCCCTCGCTTGCCCCCATAGTCAAGGGTGATAAGTTTGGGACATTCCAATGTCCGAGGAACCAGAATGAAACTGATCAGATGAAGTCGCTTCCTTATGCTTCAGCTGTCGAAAGTATCATGTATGCTCAAGTTTGCACACGCCCTGACTTAGCTTTTACAACAGGGATGCTTGGGAGCTTCCAATCTAATCCAGGACTGGACCACTAGAAGGCCGCAAAGTAAGTCTTACGTTATATGCAAGGTACTAAAGATTTCATGCTTACATATAGAAAGTCTGATAACCTAGGAATTGTTGGTTATTCAGACTGATTTTTGTGGGTGTGTGGGTAGTAAGAAATCCACGTCAGGTTATATATTCACGCTCACAGGAGGAGCCATATCGTGGAAAATCTCCAAGAAAATGATTACTGCTTCATCTACGATGGTCGCAGAGTTTATAGCATGTTATGAGGCCACTGGGAAGGGTTTATGGCTAAAGAATTTTATTCCCAAACCTGTAGTGGTAGACAGCATTTCCAAACCACTCACATTGTACTGCGATAATGAACCCGTAGTTTTCTATACGAGGAACAACAAGTCAAGTGCAGCTGCCAAGCACATTGACATAAAGTATCGTGTTGTGAAAGATAGAATACATGATCAAACTATTAATGTTAAGCATATCAGTACGTGATCATGTTGCCGGCATGGGATTATTGGAAGCCTCTTGATCCTGAAATGATAGGACCATTCATATGAACCACTCCCCGTAAAGTAATATGTTTTTATTCCGAAATAGGATGTGTGCTATAAGTATTGAGGTTTTACGACATTTTACTAGTTGTAGTGACAACTTACTTTGGTACTTCATTCCTACAAAGAATAAGCGAAAGTTTTAAGCCTAACAATCAAGGGGGAGAATGTTGGTTGATCTCCGGCTGATAGCCAGGAGGGGATAGAGAGGTAAACATTATCCATAGATAACGATAAAGACGAGGCCCACCACAACTTACCTGAGAGCAAAAAAAGCGCCCTGATCGGGGGCATCTTAACCAACGCATGGTTTTGGTCCCCTGTCACCGGCGCTACATAAAAGGGGAGCATCCGGCACCTACATGACCAATCTCTATCTCGTAAGGTTTTTCCACTGCTCCCACATCCCTAAACCCAAACCAATCTGGGGGAGCGCTGCTGTGACGGGAAGGCCATCTCCTTCCTCTGCTCCGGTGCCAGGGCAGTGCCGCTGGCGCCTGGAGGGACGACGCTACCTGCTGCGTCATCTGCACCTACACCAACTCTCCATCACGCCTACATCAAGCACGCACGGGACCTCACTTCATCTTCATCAATGGCCTCTCCCATTGGCGGTAATGATCTAATCTTTGACTTATGACAAAGTAAACTTTGAGTATTTTTTTAACAGAAGGGAGTAGACTGAACCTCCAAATATCATGATGGTTTTCCCTAAAAAATAATATAGCTAGCCCACAAAGTTATACCTAGGGCCGCATAGACACTTGGCAATGTTGTTGATTCTTGTACTCGTGGATGGTATGCACGATGCACCCGCGAAAAAGACGGTCGCAAGAAGATCCACGATACATCCGATGCACGCTCTCGTCGTTTACCTTACTCAACGTGTCAACCTCAAGTACAGTTATATCGTGAAAAACAAACCTCAAGTACAGTCACAAATGCTCCTACAAATACCGCCTGATCAACTGAGTCGTGGCTTCACATCCTACAGAGGCGGCAGGTCACAAGCACATTAAGCACGTCGTCCATCTTGAAACCATGGCAAGAGCGGAGCTCGCAGGTGTAGGAAGCACAGGCTTGAAATCGTCGTGGCCGGAGGCGGTGGGGCTGCCGGTGGCAACCGCGGCGCTCCTGATCAACGGCGAGAGGCCCGACGTCGCGGTTGCATTAATCGTGGAAAGGGAACCCATCAGGTCACCAGGGCGCCCCGATCCTAGGCGTGTCGTCCTCGTCTCCGACGCGGCCGGCGTCGTCGTCAAGACTCCCGTCGTCGGTGGGTAGTGTGCAACTTCTATATACACCGATGTTGCTCATGTGTCTTATTCCCTGCCACTACAGATTACTCCATACGTTCCATATTCACTACTATAATAAATCTGTGATAGATGTGTTGCTCGGTTGGCTTATACATAATCTATAGCTTTTGTGTACTTTGAACGATCTGCGAAATAAGCGAAGCATATAAGCATCTCATTTCTGAGTGCAAATTTCTGTAGCTCGACTACATGTAGCTCTTTATTTTGAAAGATTAATAAAAATATTTAAAAGTTTCAAAAAATGGAAAAAACTTCTGTGGTAACTTACATGAATTCCACACGAACGTGTAAACTTCGGTTCAAAAATAATAAAATATCGGCTCAAAAAGAAGAAGCAAAAGGCCCATTTAAAATTAAATATTTGTCAATTTGTTTCCTACGGTGCATTAAAGTATAATGATATGAAAGTTTGCACAAATGTTCTATACATGTGTATGTATATTTCATAAAAAAATCAATTTGTTTTGAACTGTTTAAGTATTCTTTTTTATTTTTCTGAAAAACAAGCTACATGTAGCTCGGGCTACATTAGCATTTTTCGTCTGATTGCTGCACTTTCAAAAACATCGCGCTATATGGCTGATGCCCTAAAACCCTACTCCATAAAATGTGGATGTCCACCTCAAGTTGCCGTGATTCAAATGTGTAAGTCGTCACTGCACAGCTTTTCTAGGGCGAATTGAGAAATTGACCAAGGAGGAAGCTCTTGAACCATGGGCCATCGGGTACGTGTTAGTTCTTTTAGTAGTTTGGATCAACTAGTACGCACATCCTTTTTCCATGATCTGTAACGATCATTTCATTTTGTTTAATAAAATAGATGTATGCATAATTTTGATGCAGAAGCCAAACATAAAGCATCTTTTTTTTTAAACACACATTCTTTTCAAAAAAAACTAGTACACACATGCTCTGTACAGTTTAGGCCTAGGCCAGGAGCTCTTCTAACCCATGGGGTCGCCCCAGGCGTGAAAGTAACGCAAACGCTATATATCGTCCAAAGTGAGCGATAAGTGCAATTTCGATGAGGGGAGACAAATGTCCTCTCTCGGTTCATTTGGGTCGGCAGGTAAAAAAATGCGGCCCAATAAGGTGACTCAAACGGGAAAAGTCCGGAATTATTCGTATTTTAGTCTGTCGCGACTCAAAAAATTAGGGCTAGTTTGGGTTCCCACGAATACAAAGCAGACCGTCCGCCTGTCCGCGCACGTTCATCCCTATCCGCCCCGGCCCCACCAGGTAGCCATAGGGCGCCGGTTTGACTCCGTCACACGGCGTGGATCGGCCTCAACTAATAGGACCAGCCTCCCCCCACCAATCCTCACTTCACTCCCCACCACCCGCCACCGCTCCTCGTTTCCCAACACGCCGGCCCACCATGTCGCACAACCATGAGGCTAGTGACTCCGTCGGCCGGCGATGCTAGCGTGTTCCCATTGGTATCGAGGATGCCATATGGACTAGCAAACAGGCGAGCCAGTACCTGATACGTCCAAAATGTATCAATAATTTCTGCTTGCTCCATGCTTCTTTTGTGTAATATTGCTATCATATTGATGCACTTCCATACACTTTTGATCATATTTTGATTAACCTATTAACTCAGTGCACCCCAGTGCCAGTTCCTGTTTTCTGCTGTTTTTGTATTACAGGTTTTCCCATTATTAAAAGTGTCACAAAAATTCCGGGAAAAATATAGGAAAAATCAGCGTACAGGAACCTTCCAGAAGAGCCAAAGTGGGGCCTGAGGGGGGCCAGGGGTGGCCCAGGCGGCCACCTGGCGCGGCCACCCCCTAGGCCGAGCCAGGGGGCGCCTGGGGCCCCTGGTCCACCTCTGGATGCCCCCTTTCGCCTATTTATTCTCCGTGACGAGAAACCCTCGGGGACAGAACCATTTTTCGCGATCTCTCCTCTGTTCCGCCGCCGCCACGCTTCCAAGATCGGGAGCACCAGGAGCCCTCTTCCCGGCACCCTGCCGGAGGGAGGAACCACCTCCGGGAGCTTCTTCACCACCATGGATGCTTCCCGGATGAACCGTGAGTAGTCCACCTTGGACCATGGGTCTATGATCAGTAGCTATGTGATGTTCTCCTCCCCTCTTTGTTCTTCATGGTTTAGACCTTTTGAGCTGCCTTACATGATCGAGTCATATATGTAATCTTTCTGCTGTTGCTATGTTGAGTTTGCTGGGATCCGATGGATTATGAGGCTATGTTCAAATTGTGTTTGAGTAATATATTTGATTCTCTTCTTTTATATTTATGTTCTTGAGTAATTATTGCATGTTCTCCATTGTTGTTTATTGCTTTGTCCAAGTAGTAGGTAGTGACTTCAAGAGGGAGCGTTATGCAGGATTGTGGGTTCATGCCCCTGATGACTAGCTTGAGTGACAGAAACATGAGTCTAGGGGATGTGTTGTTGCCACCAGGGAGAAAACAACGGTGCTTGTACTTGCGGGTGCAAGGATTGTTTACTTTACGCAAAGTTCTTTAATGCAGTTATCTGTTGCTTTGAGTTTACACTTTGGGTGGGATTCGCAACTTAATACCAGCGAGATGTTCTGGATAGATATCTCAAGGTGGATGATTAGTAGGTAGATGCAGATGGATTTCGGTCTACTTGTCTTGGTGTACCTCCCAAGCTTTTGAGCCTCTTCCTTTCTTTATAGCATAGTTAGCATTGGTTTGCGCACATAATCCTGTCAATTACCCAGCTGTAATTTGTTTACCTCGCATGGCTATTTTATCGTCTTTTGGGAGAGAGACATCACTAGTGAACATAATGGGATCCCCGTCCATATTTCCAATACTGTTTACACCCACTATTTATTTCCTGCTTTATTTACTTTTCTGTTGCTATCACTATCATTATTATCCCGTACGTTTGATCCTTTGTAAACAACAAGGCCGGAGGGATTGACAAACTCTTTGAACTCGTTGGTAGCAAAGTTATCTGTTGTGTGTGCAGGTCTACGTTTTGAATGTACATCATTTTTCTTATTTATTTTCTATTTTTCTATTGAAGTACATCATGAACCTTTTTAAAATAACTTTGACAATTTTTCAATACATGGTGAACATTTTCAATACAATAAGAGAAGGGGTGTGTTAAATTCAATTATATCCTGATTGTAAGGGGTCTGTTAAACCAACATATAAGTTTGGAGTCCACTCAGACCGATTAAATTGCAGCGAAACATAAAAGGTTGAAACTAGCATATCCAACTACGAGATGCACAATGTGCACGCAACTATAGGGGTGCACTGCAAGGTCTGCAACCAAGTTTGGCTCAATAGGGGTTTATTTTCTTTCCATCTCACACAACATACAAGTAGGAATTGGAAATTTGGTCTATCTTTATTTATATTCATGGGTCACTATACCCCAAGTCACCCGCAAGTTGCACATACGTCCTTTACGTGCTAGTAGGGTATTTTTTTTCCTTTTTATTTATTTTATACTTGGAAAATAATATCAAAATCGAGGGCATTCAAAATTTGAATCATGAATTAAAAATATATAAAAACTTCAATAAATAATATTAAGAAATAAAAAATTTCTAAAAATAAAATTTTAAAGTGTTTTAAAGAATTCATAATATATTCGAAAAATTAAAGGTTACTTTACAGAGTAAGTATATTTAAGATAATCACATACATAAATATTTTAATTTCATTGTTTTGGAAAAACTTAAAATATAAGCCGACAATTGTAAAAAAATCAAAGATAATGTTGTTATATATCGCTTACTATGTATCTAGTGTGTGGACTAGCCCAGCCCGGTCGTTTTGCACATATTTCTGTCTATCTCTTTTGCAGGTTTTTCTGCGTCCAGATTTCTCAATGCTGGTATTTTCTTCTGGTTTGGATATATTTTAATCTTGTTTTTATGTTTATAAAAAATATTTTGTTTAAAACATATAATATTTCACAACATTTATTGTGATTTTGAAAATTCTTCATATATTTTAAAAATGCATATGTGTGCCCCTTTTAAGAAAATGTGTATGTAGATTTATAAACAATTTTTATTTTCACACATTTTATAAAAAAATTGAGGAAATTAATAAAAAAAAAATCAACATATTTTATAAATTTTCTTCATGATATTAAAAGACTAATCATGTAGTTTAAGAAAGTATGCGACAATTTTCAAAACTTATGCATAATTTTTCATATTTGAAAATTTGTAATTGTATTCTAAAAATGTTCATATATTGATAAATAGTCATTATTTTTTACAAAAAATGATTTCATATTTTCAAACTAAGAAAAAAGAAACCAAATTATGAATGAGAATTTAAAAGAAAGACAATTAAAAAAAGGGGAGGAACTAAAAAGGAAAAAGGAAAAAAAAGGAAGAGAGAGATAAAAGTAAAGGAAACCGGCAGAAATAGAAAAATCTATTGAAATACAAAGAAAAATATAAAAGGGGATAAGAATCGGATAAAATATTACATAGCGTACCAAAAACCAATCAAAATTAAATTCTTCTGATGCCCTTTAATTGGTCAGTTCACCCACGCGAGCGTGTTAGCGAGCGAATATCTTTGTATCCCAAAAAATGATACATAGAATTATTATTATTATTAGGGGACAATACTTAGCGTTTAGGGAGTTTCTATGTGTGTTCTTAACAAGAGGCAATGTAGTATCGATCCTTTATCTTGGTCCACAAATACTATCATGCTCACTTCCATGCCTTTCATACCGTCTTGTCAACCTAACCTAGCATTTTTTTTCAGGCACTTTAAAGAACTTAGTCAAAAATTTCGCAAAAAAATGAACTTCGTCTAACAAAAAGATTTGTAGGATACTAAGAAGCTACCGAAAGATCATGCCAGCTCTCATTCACTTCCAATGTCAAAAGTACACTTAATACAAGGGTGTTTAAATGTTGAATAATAAATAAACAAATAAATGGTTACCAGATCTCCCATGTCAACTAAGATAGGTGCCATAGTTGATCGAGAATTATGGCAAGTGTTCCCGGGTGTAACCATCTTCGGATAATCAAAATCCATTATCGCATGAGTCAATCGTCGCTACTTGGAGCGAACACCATCTCGCATCGATGAAGTTCGGTCAGAAAGCCCTTCATCCGAGCAACCCTACAAGCACGACCACAGTTGTCAAAGAAGTTAATAGCACATCCATGATGATCTTGATGATATCTGGTTCATGAGGCCACCAACCATGCCCTGGAAAGACGGGGGAGGTTCTGAGGCGGGTCGAGGAGAGGAAGGGGTTTCATTTTTTTGGAGATGCCGAACCGTGTGATTTAAAGACCCACACATATTACTCCCCATGGAATTGTGTTCTAAGTAGGTAGGTGACCAACAGACTCAACAATGCCTTGGGAGCCCATGGGTTACAGTAAAGGCCACACCATGCCTTAAACACCAACCGGTCATAATCGATGTGGGTTGACAAACGTTTCCATACTTGAACTATTTATTCAAAAGAAGTAGTCCTGACAAAGACTCATGAAAATCATCCACAACAATATAGTTATCTAATTCAACTATGCGAAGATGTCTGGCCGTATGTATTCGAAATGTTGTCGAAATTCCCCATTAGTAAAGGCCCAGTCAAGCCTTATTTTTACATTCGCCCCACCCGAATGGCGATTGTTCGAGGTAAAAGCAATGCATATCCATAAAAATCTTGAAAGGAAATTTCGTCGGCTACTTCACAAAATTCTCCCATTTGCCATTCCAGTCGTGGTGACTTACGAAGTGTTCACATGCATATAGAGTTTCATTGAAGTCTCCTATACAAACCCACACTAGGTGCAGCAAGGTATGCAATGTACGCAGGAAGCGCCAACTATGGTGCCTAAACTCTCCTCTTGGTGCTGTATAAAATTGAATGAACCTCCACTCAGAACCAACTAGCAAAAAAATACCAAAGGTAGCGGTTAGCTTGTAGAAATTTATAAACCATGAGGTCAGCGCCAACTAGTTGTTGTGGCGTTACGACATATAAATTACGTAATTATCTCTGCACGTCACCATGAACAACTGACAGTTGATATTAATCATCATCAACGATGGAATAATGCACGTTATGTATGTCACACAACTTGGTCATATACGTACTTTATATGTACAGTAGACTGCATATTCTAATTTTACTCCACGCAATTGGCTGCGATTTGTAAAGAGTGGTTAAGAGGTAGGACATCATCATACTTGACCAATGGCTGGAAGAACAAGTCTTTCTCGACAGCCAATATGCAAACTGTATAGGTATAATTTCAAAATAGCGTAGCTTGCTTTACACATTCATTTCTGAACTTTTGAGAGTCAGCTGGGTTGCAACCTGTCCGTCATGTCTGTTGTAGCTGACGTCACCGCTTCGCAATTGAAACTTTTGTCTGCAGACACAGGCGACTTCTTCCTTGGGGAACTTTCCTCTCTAATTAATCTACTTCATTTTCTGTTGCGACCCCTTCATTGTAATTAATAACAGAGGATGTTTGGTCAACTCTTGATGAATGATCACCGTAGTACGTAAGATTTGATCTGGCAGAAACATTGTACCCTTTGCTAGTGGTAGTATAAGTAATGAGAGACAACCCACAATCGTATCTCAACAAGTAGATTAGTTAGCATCTATGACAACATTACGTTTTTGTTTTTTTGTTTTTTTGCGATAATATAAGAGACTGACTGTTTGATCTTATCACCCTACACAAGTGTCTATATTTTGTTAACATGGGTTAGTACATAGATTCATTTTCCTTATGAGCATCTTCACAATCCTGTTGTCTCAGTATTGCGAAGATGCTCATAGGAATAGGATGTGCATTTATATGAATGAATGTATGCTCATGTATATGAACGTATGTGTTGTACTGTGTTCTAAAAAAAAAGAGCTAGTTAATGAAAAAGAAATAATTTTCCATAGCAACTAAATTTTTTTACAATTTTTTTGTGAAAGTACTTAAAACTGTCTAATACGTGTATTTCATGGGAGTGCACACATTCTTTTTTTGAAATTAAAAGTTAATCAGATACACATAAATTACCAGCAATTTATTATCCTTCACGGTAGTATATTCCCTGTTTCCCCAATCATTTGATGATTTCGGTCACAAATACACAACACGAGGTCCAAAATCTCAAAATCCAAGAATTTAGACATAACGAGGAATCAAGACAACACCTTCATTAAGAGGAATGACGCCATGGTGGCGGCATCGTTCGATTTGTGGAAGCGTAAATAGGGTTTTCCCCGGTGCTTTAAGATATGCACATATAAAGGCCATAGTAGCGCCTCCAAGATGGGGATGACACACGCAGTTGATGCCTCTAGCAACATTAGCAAGTCGACCAGGGATTACTCCCTAGCCTATGTTCCAATAATCCCAAAGAACCTCCACTGCTGGAATGGGAGTTGCTCCTACTGCCGATCAGATGGCATCAGGCGTCGCTAGACGTACAAGTATTTGGGGGGGGGGGGGGGACGACGAGGGACGAGGCAAGGGGTGAGCGGGGTAGAAAATTTGACAAATGGGTGAGAGACAACCAAAACATGGGATGCAATGGCAAAACACTAGATTACCCCCGGTAAACGGCAAGAGGATTGTCAAGCCTCTTGTCTTGCTAGTTATAAGATTAAACACATGTGATATATAGATAGTAACACAAATGGTATAAATATCATAGAAAATATAAATTGAGATAGACCCAGGGGCCATAGCATTCATTACTGAGGAAATTGCACAATCCACCAGGTATTGCTCCTGTTGTTGCGCAGATTACCACCTGTACGTATTTTTTGCAGAGTTCACCAGGTTTTGGTCTAATATTTTGCACTTTCGTCTAATACGAACGATTAGTTTCAGTTAATAGCCAATCTAACGCTAGATCCCACGCGGTGTCTGGCCGAAACAAAAGGCCTTCCGAACTTACTAAGGACAACTCTAACGGGTCGACGCAAACGGATGTCGTATTTGTCCGGTTTTCGCCCGTTTTGATCAGTCGCGCCGGTGCGTGTGTCCGCTTTTTATCGGTCCGCCGCGCGGTTTCCCAACACGTCGATCCAAACGCAAAAAATAACGTGTGGATGACAAGTTAAAAATTCAAACGCGTTAATTAAACAACATTTAACACAACAATAAGTCCATTTTATACTAATTAAAACTCTTAATTAACTTAAAACATGAATAAAAAAGACAAGCCCTGTCGTCCAGGTGTCGTCTGTGTCGTGCATGTTGTCATCGATGCTCGATAGTTCAATGCATGGCGGCGGTGTCGGCGCCCATGGGAAATCGTCATAGTAGCACGCCACCAAGGCCGCGTGCTAGGCCTGCCGCTTCGTCGCGAGTTGGCGCGCCTCCTCGTCGTCGGTCGCGTCCAGTGGCACGAGCAGCATGAAAACGGTCACCATGAACGTGTTCACGCCCTCCCAAAGGCGCCATCGCCGGGTATGACGGCAGGTAGTCCGGCGCCCACCAATCCCACGGCTAGGGCGGCGGCGGTGGCGGCTGCTCGTAGGGAGACGGTGGCGACGATGGCGTCGGCACGTCACGAATTTAACCTTGTCGTCTTAAATGTTGTTTAATTAACGCTTTTGAAATTTTGGTTCGGTCAGTACGAGACCACGTGAGATCCAGCGTCAAATTGTCTATTAACTGAAATTAATTGTTGTGTTAGACGAAAATGCAAAGGATTAGCCAAAACCTTATGAACTCTGAAACAAAGATATAGAGGTGGTGATTTGCGCAACAGACGAAGCAATACCTGGTGGATTCTGCAATTTCCTCTTCATTACTAGCATCTCTCTCTCTAAAAAATAGTCAGTAACACATGTAATTTTTTTTATAGTTGGGCAATCGATAGATTCTAATATTCATGGTATAATGATATATAGGCATTACGTCTATGATAATTAGACTATTATTAATCCAACTACATCTATACTACTATTACTCCATCCCAAAACCATTATTCACCATGCATCCCAACGTATTAAATTTACAAGTAATCAGAGTTACTCAATAAGCAAGATAACATAATGTAGACAAGCAGAAGTCATGCAATATGACTAAGCACCATCGTTTTCTTCTTGGTAACAAGAACACAATTTGTATATTATCCCTATTATATCAGTGGGATATAGATCACCGAAAGATTGAATCACTAAAAAGCACCACACCCTTTGAAGAAAATACCATCAAACTTGGCTAGAGTAGATAGATAGATTGGGGAGCATGCAAAGCTATGAAATTATATAACAAGAAACCTCAAGAGATCCAATAAAAATCATGAACAGTCTGATTCATAAAGTTACAACTCGTCATGTACCAACAAACTAATCACATATTACTTCAGATTATTATTCCCGATCTTACAAGAAGAAGGATATATAGAACATGTTATTAAAGATCCAGAGAGAGTGCCATCTAGCTACAACTATGGACCTAGCTCCTGAATAAACTATTCACACATTATCATGAAGGCAGCAAGGTTGATGTAGAGAAGCCCCCAGCAATGGATTCCCCCTATAGCAACACTCCATAAATACCCTTCAGATTAGTTCTTTGCGGTGTAGGAGCGTACATCGTTGATAACAGAAATATATTCTACAATTTTGTGGTTTCAAAATGTATAAAGATGTATGGTGGTGAAGATGACCTAAAATGGTGCAGGGGCCGTGTGAGCCTATGTCTCATCTTTTGGTGATTCTCCGAAGCTTCCCGAGCCTCTTTGGTCCCATGAAAAATCCATAAAAAGTGTTAAGGTATTTTGACGTCCAGAAATCAGGATTGTATTTCAAACAATAGCATGTAGATAATATAATATAAAATGTTCTAAAAATTATATAAATTGATAATATAATAGCATGAAACAATATAGAATTATATATATGTTGAAGATATGTATCAACCGTCAATATTGATGAGAAAGAATCTAGAGAGATGGAGATGTAGACCAATCAGTCATAGTCGCCAGTACACCGACGAGGCAAAGGAAGGCGGAATGGCACAACTTACAGAGTATCAAGGCCGGAGCCACACCAGGAAAGAACATTCGAGAACAAAGGTCCTGGTCTGTTTGGACTGAGCATCGCCATCAAGGGATCCACGGTATACACGTCGCCCTCCAAGCCACCATGAACCAACAGATTCGCTCCACTAATGAGCCTAGTGTCTAAACTCCTACATAGGCCTATATCAGGCCCTCGTGCAACATCAGTGCGCAAAGCAGCAGCCAACACACCTCAACGATGACCAGGGAGTACAACCCACGACTGGCGCACGAGAACACACCAGGCACATCGCTCGGCAACACACGTCATCAATTCAGGATGGGAGGCACCACAGGGAGGCGGAGACACTTCACCGCTGCCTTCCCTGTGTGTGCACAGACTTCAACAACATTCCCTCTGATAGTGATCACACGGTGGAGGGGCAGATCTAGAGGTAGATGGCAGCGCGGCTAGGGTTCATCTATGTCTCTTGGACCCAAATCTACAACACAATAAAAACCTTGTGCCACATGGTGTTACTTCCTCTGAAGGAGTTGGGATTCCCCTAAAAGAAAGAGTAAAGTAGCAAGTAGGAAGTGGTTCCCTGGGTTAAGAGCCAAGGTTTACCCAACTAGTAGTACCTTCTAAGTCCAACAAGTCAAGAAGCACCTACACATAAGAAATAAGCAATCTTCTCCCCAACACGACAAGAGGGCTTGTCTTACTAGTTAGAAGGTAAAACACAAGTAATAGATAGATATATATATAGTAGCAAGGTAAAACGACAAACGATACCAATAGTGTAGGAATCAAGTATTTAGAATAGACCCAGGGGGCATAGCATCACTAGTGACATTTCTCAGAAACAACAAGTAGCATAGTGAACAAATTACAATTGGAAAATTGATAAATTGTAATATTTATGGATATGATCATTCATGGTGTAATATCATATAAGCAATACACATGTGTCAAGTAGACCGTTGATCCAATTTCAAATGAGCTAGCTATTGCTTTCTGTGTTTTATATCGTGTCTATTAGGAAACATAAGATAGGGTAGGATTTATTCTATATTGCTTGAACTCCAAGAAAATCATATACTCCTATATATATGTCCATGATCTCAAGCAATACAATAAGTATTCAACAAAACCCACAAGCAATA
Organism: Bromus sterilis; assembly: GCA_950022295.1. Classification (NCBI taxonomy): domain Eukaryota; kingdom Viridiplantae; phylum Streptophyta; class Magnoliopsida; order Poales; family Poaceae; genus Bromus; species Bromus sterilis. The sequence continues at coordinate 295,820,251 of OX465601.1, read as the reverse complement.
AAATCACTATTCAAGAAAACCCCCCTCTATATTCCTTCTATATGGTAAAATAGAGAAAAAACGCCATCAGACATCGGCACCGAACTCTATAAATTGAGCCTTTGGCCGGCTTCATTGACGCACTGAGTGGCCGAACCTTCCTTCCAATTCACGTCAACCCTCCGAAGCGAAGCAAAATGACCACAACATTCACCCAAAAAGTGCAGAACTACGGCGAGAACTACGCGGCGGGCGTGGCGACGGCGCTCATCGGCAAGCTCGGGGAGCTGCTTGTGGATGAGTACCTGCTGCTCAGCCGTGTCCGAGGCGAGGTCGTGGAGCTGAGGGACGACGCGGCCATGATGAACGCCATCTTCCGCATGCTCTCCGAGACCGACGACGGCGCCGTGAGCCACTTCATCCTGGAGTGGATGAAGCAGGTGCGTGAGCTCTCCTACGATGCTGAGGACTGCATCGACCTCTTCGCCGACCGCATCACCTGGGGTCCGCCGGTGGCCGGGCCTCTCGGCCGCACCTGGCATTGGATTGACATGCTTTGGCTGCGGCACCGTCTCGCCGACGACATCAAGTCCCTCCGTGCCCGCGCCATCGCCATCGGCGAGCGCCGCGTGCAGTATGGCATCAGCCGCCAGGAGATGCCAGCCTCTGTAGCTTTCGGCTCACGCATCCTGACGTTGTCCACGCCACCACTATTTGGCACTAGCCAATCCCTGGTCGGCGACATCGACAACAAGGTGAATGATTTGTCGGAGCGGGTGAAGTCTGGGGCGACGCTTGACGGCGATCCTTACCAACCTACTGACCCAACGCTGAAGGTGTACTCCATCTTGGGGGCCGGTGGGGTGGGGAAGTCCACACTTGCTTTGGAGGTGTTCCGGAAGATAAAGGGCACTTTCCACTGCAACGCAATCGTGCGGGTTTCGCACGACTTCCAAACGAAGGACCTAGCTAAACTGATGAAGAACATATATGATCAGCTCGGATACACACCTGCCGCGGGTGCGGCCACCACAATCCAAGATTTTCTGAATAGCAAAAGATAATGCTACTTTTTTTAAATCCCAAACACCTACAATTTCATCTTGCTTAGACTAATCTTTGAAATTTCCATGTCATACATACTTTAGTGCAAATTCTAATCTGTTTTCTTTATCTTACTATTTATTACTCCATTAAGATAACTGTCTCAACTTTATACTAATTCCAGTACAAAATTGTACTAAAGCTAAGGCAGCTATTTTGACACATACACTACTAGAAAAATGTCTATAGCTAATATGAACACTAATATCGTACAATAGATGTGATGCGCCATTAATACCTCAAATAGCAGTGGCACACCTGGTCAAAATTGCATCATTACTATGTTTGACCAAGGTTTGACCCATTCCTGGGCATAGTAATGACGCATTTTCTATAGATGCGCCATTGGTAATTTGACATACCAACGGCACACCTTTACAAAATTGTGCAATTACTATGTTTGACCAAGGTTAACCCATTCCTCACATAGCAATGACGCAAAATTTGAAATCATTCGAGATTCCCATGTATTATGTGTTCTAGTTGTTAAAAAAATTAACAAACATGAAATTTGAGTTTGTTTGCAAAAAGTCTCATGTTTCGGTAAAATAGTCATAACTTTTGCATACGAACTATGATGGAAAAGCTTTTTATATGAAAAATCATGTACTCAAAGACTTACATCCGATGAGAGAACCACCTACGGTCGTTTTCGATTTCCTAGAATCGTCAAAAACGAACAGAAAAAAGTTACGGTGCTTTCAAGATCTGGAGACAAAAATATTTAAAAAACAATTCAAACTTAGTAAACACACTATTTGCTAGGTGCCCCACTAGTAATGATCTTCCCGCCTTCAAAAATAAAAATATTTTTCAAAAAGAAATTCTATTTAAAAAAACTAGTAATGACGCACTATTTGCGAGGTGCGCCATTAGTAATAAAAAATAAAAAAATTGTGTCACTAAATTGTTTTTTTAAATAATGTTCAAAACCTGATAGACCGACCGGAAAGTTTGAAAAAAATGTTCAAAATTCACCACACCCATGGAATCAATAAGGTCCTGGACATCTACAAGGTTTAATAAGATTGATATGAAACATATCTATAATCTATTACACTATAATAAATCATCCCCACTATCTTATCTATCTAAACATGCAAGCATGCCACCTCATCAAAGGCCCACCACAATATGCATGAGAACAAGTTCTTCATTATTCGTTGATTTCATGCACACATCCATTTAATGACACATGCAACAACCCTCAACATGAATGCATTCTTTTCCTATTATATTACATCACTTCTAACATGCATACATGTCACATTATCAAAGACTCACCACAATATGCATGAGAACAAGTTCTTCATTATTAGTTGATCTCATGCATACATCAATATAATGACACATTCCAACTCACTCAACATGCATGGATATTTTTTCATTATATTACATTACTTATATTTAATAAATATTTTTAACTACACAATAATAAAATACAATACATAAAATGTATTTTTATACTTTTAGTTTATATACTATTAATTCAACTATTCATGTTTCATGCAATCCATCATTCAAAATATATTGCAACTGATTCCCGCAGCAACGCGTGGGGTATCATCTAGTATCAACAAGTGCTTGTTAACCGTGTTGAAGCTGGAGTTGAATGGAACTAAGAAATTAAGCGTGTTAAAATTTTTAAAAAAATATGTTAGTAGTGTCGCACCTAAAGTGTTAGTAATGGCGCACTATGTGTTCGCCACTATTACCTGAAATATTAATGGCGGGTGCGCCATTACGAGAAAAAATAGGTGCACCACTAGCAACCTATTTTCTAGTAGTGGTATAATACATAATAAAATCTTGTTAAAAATATACCGAGCCTACCGGCGACGGGCCTCCGTTCCGCTCCGTCAAAAGTTAGCCTTGAGCTTCGTACATTAATTTGGATCAACTTCAACAATAAAGTAATAAATCAATAAATCAAAAGCCAGCAATTTAACAACAGATGTCACTACCTCTATCCTTTTGATGAATGGATGTAGATTATCGGGATCGCATACCCAAGTCTCACACCAAAATCCAACATCTCTAGCTTTATGAGAACCACCATGATTTTGAGTCCGCTCCACATCTTGATATTAACGAAGTCACCACAAGCATTTTCATAATCGACGAGAATGTCTCCTTCCACTACAAAACATCACATAAAAGTCTAAAATAAATGCGGGAAAATGCAAACACTAGTGCCAAGTCTAAAACTTAAATTCTAAGGGGCTATTGCCATCAAAAAAACCTAACCATCTGATGTACCCTCAGTTTGCAAGGGCACGCTATATAAGCGTCTATTTGTATTTGTCCATTTAGAATCCATAGATTACTCTCGATCATGCACAATGAATATGAATATCCGTTTTGCGATCACTTTATGATCGAGCACAAATGCACAATGCATATCCATAGACCACTCTCAATCTTGTATTTGTACAGCGACCTAAACTCACGACCAAAATGAATATGCACATATCATCAAAGTTTGAGATAATCACTTGACACGATGCAAATCGAACATGACAATATACAAAATAATAATAGAAACGCAGCCAAATGCACCCGCAAAAAAAAACGCAGCCACACGAGGAATTTTTATTACAGTCTTATCATGTACAGATTAGGCTGGAATCTTAATTTTAAATGACATAAATATAGTCACTAATTGTTTCACACAATAAGAATAGTACACTACCAGAAATATATATGAAGAAATTATTATTATCAGTCTCTTGCCAGCAAAAAACGTGTAGATTAGAGCAGACGTATGGTATGTAGTAGAGATAGATACGGTTACAATTACGAACTTGGATACTGTGTGGCACGCTATTTAAGAGATCATCTCTTAACACAATATGTCTCACCACGTTTTTAGGAACCATTTATTGTTGTTGATAGTGCTAAGAGATAAACCATTGTAGAAATCATCTGTAAATTATATGTAAACATTAAGATAAAACTGTCTTATCAATCATTGTACATGCCCCAATACTTCGTGTATGAAACTACCCATTTTAAAAAAAAATCAGCGCGGTTTATTGAATCGGATCCCAAAAAAAGTTGCATAATATAACCTGATGACATACGCACCAAAAATAAACGGTTCGCAAATTAGATTAACAAGTAGTGATATATAGTAAAAACATCACAACAATATTTTTCTATAAAGGTCACTTCTATTGATTATTAAAGCAGCACCAATCTTAAGACAATATAACCAATAAGAGTTTTACATTTGTCTCTACTTAACAAGATATACACAATTCTTACAAAACCCAACAAAGTTCAAACTAATTCAAAGGCACGTCAGATTTTGAAGGATCGTGCAAAAGACTACACCGCTATCTCTTATTCTTGAAAAGCAAAGGATAATAAGAATGAAGAACCGCATACGAAGGTTGTCACATGTACAAAATATATCTTGATGTTTCATACGTTTGAGTACTACTCCCTCTGTTCCTTGATATAAGGTGCCTAAGGTTTTGAGAAAAAATTCAAAATACATGGCGTATTGGTATTATACCATCAGTCTAGGTAAATATACCTACGAAAAAAGATAGAACGAAGAGTCTCTCTTCTATTATTGGCTGATTCGAACTGTTTTCTCCCTATTTTTTATAGGGAAAGATCAGTCCAATTATAGCATTACATGTGCGCGTTAATATCCGTGCAAAAAGCTTAGGCACCTTATATTAAGAAACAAAGGGAGTACAATCTAAAAAAACAACGGTTCAATTTATTAGCTAGATATTCTAGGTTCGCCAAACTAGCAACTCGACCCACATGCACCATGAGCCTGCTATATAAGATCAATCACTAGTTATAGGGTACCCCTCGCAGAGGTCACTCGTGCGCTCCTAGCGTGCCAAGTGTCGTGTTTTGATGTGTTTTGAGTTTTTCCTTTTATCCCTTTCGCGCTTGACGCGTGGGCTTTTCGGACGCAACAACACGGGAAGCCACATGCCCTGCCACAGCCCAAGCCATAGTCCGAGGCACAACCACAGCCCCAGCCACAACTACCATTTCAGCCACAGTCCAACTACAGCCACAACCACAGCTACATTTTTCAGCCACAGTCCAGCCACAGCCCCAGCCACATCTACAATTTGAGCCATAGTCCAGCCACAACCCCAGCCACATCCTGAGCCACGGTCTAGCCGCAGCCCGAGACACAGCCCGAGCCACAGGTCCTGCGTAGCCACAAACGCAGCCACGTGTACATCCACAGTCTGTGCGCTGCCATAATTGTTGCTTCGCACGAAGACAACCAAAATGCAACACGTGGCAGCCGTGGAACACATCAAAAATGACATATGCGAGGGGTGCCCGCTAAATAGTGATTCCTCTATATAAGTGACAACCTTTGAACAAAATGGGCTTCTATGAAGTCATGGGCCTCCCCCTCCAAAAAATAACTACGTGAAGGGACATCTTCACCCTTCGTAAATTCTATAATTAATGCAATTCTCCCTTTAAATGCTTGATGATACTTTCCATATTTTCCTTCCTTTGAAAGAAAAATATCCTCAATAATTAGTGCAATCTTTTCATCCAAAGCTATCGATGATACTACTACTTTCCATAAATTAATACACAACTAATATTTGTGTGGGGGTAATACAAGACTAATTTACTTGTGTAATTAACTGTCCCTCTCTAAGGCGTTTGGCGTATATATTTTAAAATCATCAATCAGGTGAGCCAGCTATTATTGAGGGAGGCCGGGTCTACATACGTAATGTCAAGTGGCCAGTGATAGGCACTGGTCGACCGCAGTCGTCTGATCTCCGCGATTTAACGGTCCAGATTCGCGCGTACCCTTCGCATATGACTGCAATATTTGCGGTGCATCTTTAACTTTTTTAGTACATGGATGCAACATTTTTTTTTGGTGTTTTTTGAAGAAAAAAAAAATTCTGTTAATAAATTTTAATCGCTGGTGGTACATTTTTTACTATCGGTTGCAACTTTTTTGGTACATGCATGCAACAAAAATTTATTGTGTGCATTTTTTTTAAAAAAAGTTCACCGTTGAAACAAAAAATCTGATAAAAAAATTATGTACCATATTTACCATCAATTCGTAGCAGCAAATTTAATCTACGCTTGTAGCTTTTTTTATAATGGTTATAACAAAATTCGGGACCCATCATCACCATCACACTTCATCTTTTTTGTTGTAGCAAAAATCATTAGTAACATTTTTATATCATGCTACCAAATGAATGCGCTTAGCACTAAAATACTACTAAATACATCCGTTTAGGAAAAAAGTAACATAAATTAATATAATAATATTAGTATAATAATAGTATAGATAGTAGCATTTTATACTACGGTTGCAACATTTATTATGCGTTAGATTCAACAAAAGCGAAAAAATGGGCACAAATGGGCCTTAGACCGACCGGCCCTAAGCTTTGGCCGGCGTGTCTTTCATACGGAAAGATGGGTCTTTTTATCCAACTAAAAAATAGATAATACAACCTTTTCTTCTTACCAGTACTAACTACTCCGTATGTCAAAGAGTCTGGGCGACTAATTAATTGCATGCTGTAGTTGGGGCAAGGCACCGATTAGGCAAAAGATATCTTAGACAAAAAAATATTAGAATTAATGGTTGCATGCGAAATGAACGAAAAGGACTAAGGACTTCCCATTAGGAGGAGGTGTTTGGCTACAGAACTGGTTATGGTAACAGTAACGTAATCAGATCACAATGTTTTAGGAGTGGTAATGAATTTTGTCCAAGTTTGTTTGGTTGGTTCGAATGCATCCTTCCGGGTAACGAAATGCTTTTCCTTGTCCTCTTGCGCGGGCTCTCGGCGCTTGGCGCTGCACATGGCAACAAAGCACGGCGGAGGACAGAGGGTCCTCCGCACGGGGCGGAGGAGAAAGGAGGACGACGAGTGCGTGGGGCGGCGAAGCAGGGAGGAGGACGGAATGGCGAGGCGACGGAGCAGGGAGGAAGCCGAAGGCGCGAGGCGGCGGAGCAAGAAGGAGGCTGATGAGGCGCGACGGCATAGCAGGGAGGAGGTCGGAGGTGCGAGGCGGCGGAGCAAGGTGGAGGACGGCGTCGCTGGACTGTAAGACGGCGGCGGCGCTAACAGAGGAGTCGTGGGGAGGAGGAGGATTACTCGGGAAGGGACGAACCATTATTGGTGGGAGGTGGACTATCAAGATAGATAACTGGACTGGATATGTTTACGGGATAAACTAATACGTGACTGTAAAAAAACAGCCGAAACGTTTTCCGTTTACCCCGGAAACAGATTACGGGCAAAATTCCCTGAAACAAACACTAATAGTAGAGATGATATGGCATGCTCCATTAAGGCAACTGACGAAAGTGGACCGTTTTAAATGGACCGTGGCCACACAATTTCGATGTGGAAAAAGAGTACATCCATCAAGCTGCTCTTACCCCTAAAAAAATTTTAAGCTGCTGACAAACACAGTAAACAAGAGTTTTGCAACTAAAAAGCATCTTGGTTGCTATGTTTCTAGTGAGGGGCCTAGTAAACCCGAAGGAAGGGAGTATGGAATTTACTTTTTGTTGATTGTGTTGTATTTGTTTTGAAAGTATTTCTTTTCACCCAGGAAAAGGGTTGGTTGGCAATATTGATACAATTATCTAGTGTTTGCAGCTCTATACAATTAAAGTGTTAGATATTGACATATATCCGTTAGATCTTTCATGAGAAATTATGGATGGTTTTATACGACTACGTAATATGTAAGGAAGTCTCGGTATAAATGCTTACTTTTAAAAAAGATGCTAGCAATATTATTTTTCAATCACATGACATTTTGGTTCAATAATCAGATACCTCGTTGTACTGGACGATGTGTGGGATATATCTGCATCCAGTGCAATAATGGCAAGCTTGCCACAGAATGAAACGGGTAGCAGAATCATTGTGACCACTCGCACTGGGTCTGTGGCCTCAACATGTAGCTCTGGGGAAAGTTACATCCATGAAGTTAATAAGCTCAGCGACGATGAGTCGAGGTCACTATTTGTTACAAGAGTATTTGGCAAGGTAACTGAGGGTCCCAGTACTTCAGTTCCACGAGGTGTCTGCCCCAAGGAGCTACAAGAGGAAATGAATATAATTCTGAGAAAATGTGGTGGGGTGCCGTTGGCAATTGTTAGCATTGCCAGCGTTCTGGCGAGGTATAATTCGCCTAGAAGCAGAGAGATGTGGAAAAGAATCTGCAACTCAACCAGCACTCAGTTGGAGAGCAACTCTGCCATAGAGGAAATGGTTCAAATAATGGCGCTCAGCTACAACCACCTATCTCATCATCTGAAGGGCTGCGCTATGTTACTCAGCATATTCCCGGGGAGTTATGAGATACCCAAGGACAGGCTACTCAGAAGATGGATCTCGGAAGGCCTCATTCCAGAGCAGAGGGAGTCGACATTACATGAAGTTGCAGAAGCCTGCTACAACGAGTTGTTGAGCAGGAACGTGATTCAAGGAGTTGTGGGCAAAGATGGGGTCGTGAGTTTGAAGCACTGTTGCGTACACGACATAATGCTTGACATCATCGTGTCCAAGACCCTAGAGGCCAACTTTGTCACCTTAGTGGGAAGCCGACGCGGGGGGCCATCCTATGGTGCTGTCCGCCGCCTCTCCATCCACGATGATGTGGATGGTGTGGGTTACAGCGGAGAAGTCATGAGTTTGCAGAAAGTCCGATCTGTAACCTCATTCGGCGCCAACATAACTAATGGTCCAGGCAAGCAACTGCTTGATCAACTAGCCAAGTACACCTTGCTGAGGGTGCTCGATCTAGAAGACTGCCAAGATCTGAATGACGACCATTTGAAGCAAGTTTGCCGGTTGTTCCTTCTCAAATACTTGAATTTAAATGAAACAAAGATCACAACAATACCTGATGAGATCAGCAACTTACAGCATTTGCAGACACTTACCGTATATGACACGCAACTCAACACATTCCCAGAATCAGTGGTCAGGCTGGAGAAACTTGAGCACATGACTTTCAGCAAAAGGACTAACAATGTAAGTAAATGCCTGAGGCTGCCCGAGGGTATCAACACAATGAAGTCGTTGCAACTGCTACATGGGCTAAAAGTTGGTAGCGATGATATTAAGCTTGCCGAAGAGATCGGCGATCTGGTGCACTTACGAAGTCTCAAGGCCGAATGCAACGAATCACTTCGCCACGAGCTTCAGACCTCGATTGATAAGATTAAGTTAAGCTCCCCCCTTAGCGATAAGATATGTTGGGTGGACACTGACTAGTTTGCTTTGTCTTTGTCTCAATAAGCTGAGCACGAGCCCACGAGATGTGTGGAGGCCGTGCGCGTCGAGTCCGGCGGTGGCATGCCTTGTTGCATCTCGCAGCCATGCAGCGTGACCCAGCTGCACGATCCGATTTGTGGGATGGCGCAGGTCGTTGGGATCGTGGCCTAACAGCTCGGGCACGTTCCATCGTATTCCCTTTCATAAACAAAAGAGAGAAGTAACAAAAACCCTGAAAAGCAGCAAGTTGTGCGCTGCACAAAACCCCCCTTTGTTCGTGTGTTGCCGCATGTAACTACAAATTTGTTCAGTAAGAAAAACAGTACTAGGTTGTGCTCCATTTTCAGAGTTGCCATCTCACAAGTAGCATCGAATATTAAAGGGCACTGATTATGACCACGTGGCATGCGTTGTTGCGCCCGTACATTTTCTCAATTGAGTATCATGAATTTTCATAACGAAACTGCTCTGCATACGATTTTATATGTACGATTCCTGTCCGACGGTGTGATCCAACCATTTTTGTTGATGCATCGATTTGATCCAACAGTGGTTAAGCAGTGTCGTACATATGTCGTACAGAAAATCGTCGTACGCCTAGCACTGCTCTTTTCATAACCATAAGAGAAATGAAACGCGAATCAACCCATGGTTGAGTTGGTTAGGTGGATGGTTGTATCCCCAGCCCACCAGAGTTCAAATCCCAGATTTGACGTTGGTGCTCGCATTTTCCTGAATATATTTCAGGCTTTATATTTCAGGCTTTCCGGTGATGCACTTTCAGTGGGAGGAGACGTTCCCGTCGAAGACGAGGTGATGACTTCGTTAATCTCAAGATGATGTGCCGGCTATATCTAAATACAAGCCCCCGTTTTACTGCTACAAAACACGGGGGGGGGTCTCTCTGTTGTTGCCGGAGCAGCTGCAAGAATAAGATGAGATCTGGAGCTATACAAAAAACCGAACGAGAGAGAGATAGTTTTGGTGCTGCCATAACTTGCCTGCAGCGTTTTCTGTGCTTTATATAGATGGCTCAAAGAACCGACTTCACGTCCAACACAACCAACTTGTCCAACACGATGTGGCCCAGATCACAAGTTAATCTAATTTAGGACTCTATTTAAATCCTAGAGATTGGATGGAAAATGACTTAGGAATAACCTCGTACTACAGCTATTCCGTACAGACTCAAATTACTAAACTTAGCCTAATATCGCATGTGCTCAGTAGGGGAGCTTAGTGGGGGGCCAACCTGGGCCATGGCCCCTCCAACTCACAAGAACACCAGTGTATATCTCTTTGTATCTTAACTATATTTCACTAAAACACAGCTGGAAGTAATTAAGTTTCCCCCCCTACAGCCATTAGCCCCCCCCCCCTCCCCCCCATGATCTGTGCTCAAGCTCCGCCACTGATGTGCTGTAACTATCCGACGTGAACTTAAATAGGTTAACAATTATCCCCCTTAAGCTCAACGTTCCTTGCTGATTTGCTTGACTCAAAGCCTCTGTCGCATCTCAACGAACCACACTCATCCAAGGGCCTTCCTTAAGATATCTGCCAGCTGATCATTTGTGCCGACATGACCAACTTCTAGCAGCTGCTCTTCTTCCATGCACCCCCGGATGAAGTGAAACTTCACGTCTATGTGTTTGCTTCGGTCATGATGAACAGAATTTTTCGCAAGTGCAATTGCTGACTTGTTGTCCACCAATAGCTTGAACTTTGCAGGTTCTTCCCCCTTGAGATCTCCAATCAATCTACTCAACCAAAGACCTTGACAGGCTGCTGCAGCGGCTGCTACATACTCAGCTTCACATGAACTGACTGCCACTACCTTTTACTTTTGTGAAGTCCACGAGATGGGATTCTCACCAAGAAACAACACCTGTCCAGAGGTACTCTCGCGATCTCCAATGTCGCCGGCATGGTCGCTATCACTGTACCCGAGCAGGGCACCGTTGTCGCCGTGCACGTAGCGACATCCATAGCTCAATGTGCCTTGCACATACCTGAGAATCTGCTTGACGGCTGTCCAGTGAGTTACTGTTGGCTTCTCCATGAATCTACTGACAATACCGACAGCATATGTGATACACGGCCATGTGTGAACTAAATACCTCGAACTTCCAATTATGCTGCGGTACAGAGAGGAGTCAAATATGGCTTGGCCTCATCTTCCTTCTTCAGCTTGAGCCGGCATTCCAATTGTGTATGACAGTGATTGCAGCCACTCATCCCAGCCACCTTGAGAATTTCCTCTGCATAGCCATGCTGAAACAAGGTGATCAGGCCCTTTCCTTGAGTTACCTCGATTCCCAAGTAATAACTAAGGAAGCCGAGGTCACTCATCTTGAAGAGTTGCTGCATCTGGCTCTTGAATTCAGTGATGTGGTCTTTATCAGTGTCGTTTATGATCAAGTCATCGACATACACTCCCACGAGCAGATACGAGCGCGCATCACTGCGCCGATACACAACATGCTCCAGTGGGCTATGCTTGAACCCAAGTGTGCTCAATGTATCGTCGATCTTCGCGTACCAAGCCCTCAGAGCTTGCCGAAGACCATAGAGTGCCTTGTTCAGTTTTAGCACATGATGCTCTTTGCCGGCGATGACGTATCCCGGTGGCTGCGCCAAGTACACCTCCTCGGCGAGGTCACCTTTAAGGAATGCAGATTTCACATCGATATGGTGAACCTCGCAGCCGGAGTGTGCGGAGAGAGCAAAGAGAAGGCACACGGTCTCCATCCCCGCTACCGGCGCGAACACATCCTCAAAATCTACGCCCTCACGCTGAGTGTATCCTTCGGCGACAAGACGCGCCTTGTGCTTGATGGTGTTGTCATCGGGGTAGGCGAGCTGCCATGTGGAGTTCTCGGCGATCGAATCCATCTCCGCGTCCATGGCGCCCTTCCAGGCGGCGTCGCCAAGAGCGTCGCCAACTGTAGCTGGCTCCTCGGCGCTGAGAAGGCAGCTCTCAAGCGCCTCGTACACAGCCTTCCCCTCAGTCTCGTCGAGGATGCACGAGAGGCGGCGGTAGCGAACCGGTCCAGTGTCGGAGTCGAGGGTGTCATCATGTCTAGGTGGCGTGGCCCAGCGTATCTTCCGCTCAGCACCCGGCGTTTGCAGCTCGGACTGAGATGTCTCGAGCGCACTCGCCACCGGTGTGGTCGCGACGGGAGACGACACCCCTTGTGTTGATGTCGAGGTTGTCACCATGATGGCTGGTGATGCAGGACACACGATGGCACCGCTGTCGAGTTCGTGTACACCATGGTCCATTGTGTAGACCACCGTGAACGTCGCAGGGGCGGAGGGCTGATACGTCCAAAACGTATCTATAATTTCTGCTTGCTCCATGCCTCTTTTGTGTGATATTGCTATGATATTGATGAACTTCCATACACTTTTGATCATATTTGGACTAACCTATTAACTCAGTGCACCCCAGTGCCAGTTCCTGTTTTCTGTTGTTTTTGTATTTCAGGTTTTCCCATTATTTAAAGTGCCAGAAAAATTCCGGGAAAAATATAGGAAAAATCAGCATACGGGAACCTTCCAGAAAAGCCCTAGTGGGGCAAGAGGGGAGCCAGGGGTGGCCCAGGCGGCCACCTGGCCACCCCCTAGGCCGCACCAGGAGGACGCCTAGGGCCCCTGGTCCACCTCTAGCTGCCCCCTTCGCCTATTTATTCCCCGTGACGAGAAACCCTCGGGGACAAAACCCTTTTTCGCGATCTCTCCTCTGTTCCGCCGCCGCCGTGCTTCCAAGATCGGGAGCACTAGGAGACCTCTTCCCGGCACCCTGCCGGAGGGAGGAAGCACCTCCGGGAGCTTCTCCACCACCATGGATGCTTCCCGGATGAACCGTGAGTAGTCCACCTTGGACCATGGGTCTATGTTCAGTAGCTATGTGATGTTCTCCTCCCCTCTTTGTTCTTCATGGTTTGGACCTCGTGAGCTGCCCTACATGATCGAGTCACATATGTAATCTTTCTGCTGTTGCTATGCTGAGTGTGCTGGGATCCGATGGATTATGAGACTATATTCATATTGTGTTTGAGTAATATATTTTATTCTCCTCTTTTATATTTATGTTCTTGAGTAATTCTTGCATGTTCTACGTTGCTGTTTATTGCTTTGGCCAAGTAGTAGGTAGTGACTCCAAGAGGGAGCGTTGTGCATGATTGTGGGTTCATGCCCCCCGATGACTAGCTTGAGTGACAGAAACATGAGTCTAGGGGATGTGATGTTGCCACAAGGGAGAAAACAACGGTGCTTGTACTTGTGGGTGCAAGGATTATTTACTTTACGCAAAGTTCTTTAATGCAGTTGTATGTTGCTTTGAGTTTACACTTTGGGTGGGATTCGCAACATAATACCAGCGAGATGTTCTGGATAGATATCTCAAGGTGGATGATTAGTAGGTAGATGCAGATGGATTTCGGTCTACTTTTCTTGGCGTACCGCCCATGCTTTTGAGCCTCTTCTTTCTTTATAGCATAGTTAACATTGGTTTGCGCACATAATCTTGTCAATTGCCCAGCTATAATTTGTTTACCTCGCATGGCTATTTTATCGTCTTTTGGAAGAGAGACATCACTAGTGAACATCATGGTACCCCATTCCATATTTCTAATATTCTTTACACCCACTATTTATTTTCTGCTTTATTTTATTTTCTGTTACTATCACTATCATTATTATCCCATGCGTTTGATCGTTTGTGAACAACTAGGCCGGGGGGATTGACAACCTCTTTGAACTCGTTGGGAGCAAAGCTATCTGTTGTGTGTGCAGGTCCACGTCAACCGCCTAATTGCTGGGTTGTCACCTTCCTGTCATTGCCGGAGTCCTACTGGAGACAAACCTTGGTATCTTCACCGAAGGAAATTTGCTCCTGTCTACATCTCAACCTTCCACTTTAGGTAACCAACGAGGGGCGAGAAGCCATCAAAGCTAATTTATGGCGTCGTTGCCGGGGACTCCGCTCTTCAAGATAGGGGAGTTGCACACTATCTTTTATCTTTGCTTTTTAGTCTTGTTAGTTTACCTTTCAGTTTTTGCTTTAGTGTCCTTTATCAAAAATCAAAAAATAGTTATCTTGCTTGCTGCTGCTATGGGTTCCTCCGAGAACACCAAGTTGTGTGACTTCACTATTCATAACAACAGTGACTTTATCTGCACCCCTATTGCTCCACATGCCACTTCAGCACCTTCTTATGAGATTAAACCTGCTTTGCTGAACCTTGTTATGAAAGATCAATTCTCCGGTGCTGGAGACGATGCTGCTTTGCACTTAAATAATTTTGTTGAGCTCTGTGATATGTAAAAGTACAAAGAAGTATATGGTGATATTGTTAAGCTTAAGCCTTTTCCTTTATCCTTGAGAGGAGGAGGTAAAATCTGGTTTCAACTCTTGCCTAGGAATAGCATAGATTCTTGGGATAAGTGCAAGGATGCTTTTATTGGGAAGTACTATCCCCTTGCTAAGATTATCCAATTGAGGAGTAATATTATGAATTTTAAGAAATTGGATAATGAACACGTTGCCCAATCTTGGGAACGCATGAAATCTCTTGTTAAGAATTGTCCTACGCATGGTTTGACTACTTGGATGGTTATCCAAACTTTTTATGCAGGCTTGAACTTTACCTCGCGGAACTTGCTAGATTCGGCCGCGGGAGGAACCTTTATGTCAACAACGCTTGGTGCTGCCACAAAACTACTCGATGAGATGATGACCAACTATTCCCAATGGCACACCGAAAGAGCTCCAACAGGTAGGATGGTAAACTCTGTCGAGGAGGTCTCCTCCCTAAATTAAAAAGTTGACTTGATTATGTCTCTACTTACCAAGCAATCTCCTATTGATCCTCATGATGTTCCTTTAAATTCTTTGATTTCTCAAGATCAAGTAGATGTGAACTTTGTCTCTAGAAACAACTTCAATAATAATGCTTATAGGAGTAATTTTCGTAGCAATCCTAGACCGTTCCCCTCCAACAACTATGGGAACAACAACATTTATTCTAGCACCAAGAACTCCACTTCTGAACTAGAGAGTATGCTTAAAGACTTCATCACTAACCAAAAAGCCTTCAACAAGAGTGTAGAGGAAAAACTAGACAAATTAGATAATCTCTCGTCGAAGGTAGATAATTTAGCCCATGAAGTAGAATTGCATAAAATTAGAACTTCTCCTCTTGAGGAGAGGAAGGTCACTCCTATGAACGCTATTCAAGTGCAAATTAATGAAAACATTAGGATGATGGCTAAACTTAAAGAGAGATGGGCTAGAGAAAAGGAGGAAGAAGATAGAATTAAGAGCCTTCCTACACACCATACCGGTGCTACTATCCAAGTTGTTGAGGATATCCAAACTCTTAGCATCCAATGCACCCCTAGTCCCATAGGACCTATTAATGGTGATGCTATGACCTCAACCGTAGAAGAAGAAACTCCTATGACTATAGAAGCTACCAAACAAGTGAGCCTAAAGGACACCACTACCACTTTACTTGATAGTAATGACCTTGATTTTGATAACTGCACCCTTTCTGAAGTTATTTGTTTCCTTCACAAGATGTCTAGAGACCCCCACACTAGCACACTTAATCTTGCCTTCACGGAGCAGATCACTAATGCTCTCATTAAAGCTAGGGAGGGGAAGCTTAGGGTAGAAGCCTCCATACCTAGAAAGCTAGAAGATGGTTGGGATCCTATGATTAAATTAAGTTGAATAAATTCTCTTGCTATGATTTATGTGATGTTGGAGCTAGTACCTCCGTTATGCAGAATGTTTGATATATTTGAATTGAAACCTTTTGATCCTTGTTCTTTTGGTGTTCGCCTTGTTGACTCTTCCGTAAAGAAACCTTTGGGGAAGATCGATGATGTTCTTATCATTGTCAATGACAATTACGTTCCCGTTGATTTTACTATTATGGACATTGAATGTGAACCTTCTTGTCCAATTATTTTGGGGCGTCCTTTTCTTCGCACCGTAGGTGCTGTTATTGATATGAAAGAAGGGATTATAAAATTCCAATTCCCTCTCAAGAAAGGGATGGAACATTTCCCTAGAAAAAAGATTAAGTTACCTTTTGAGTCCGTCACACGGGCTAGTTATTTTCTTGATAAGACTTGATTCTTTTTGCATTAAGCCTAACTAATAGCTTTAAAGAAGCACTTTCGGGAGGCAGCCCGCAACGAATTTAGGTTTTCCTTTTTGTTTTTCTTCTGTTTTTAGTGGTCTTGATGATTGTTACTATTGTAGTAACATCATTGTATCTTTACTTTTTAAGCTTTGTGCCAATTATAGCCTCATATGACAAGGTAAGTGAAAGTTGTGACATGTTGTCCAGAAAACAGATTCGTCCTCGTGACGGGACAAATCACAGAAAAATCCCAGTTCATCTTTTTGAGCTGAAATTTTTTACACAGCGTGATCTATACAATTACGGAACTTTCGTATGTTCTGAGTTTTTTGATTTGAGTTGCAGAAGTATCCCTACAAAATTCTTTACTACCTGCTGGACTGTTTTTCACAGTTTTTTTTTCCTGTTTTGCCTTCTCTTCGTTTTGCAAACCTTAAGCTTGCTTTTTCTTTGCAAAAACTTTTTGGAAATCTTGAGAAACATTAGATCTTCAAGAATATCCTTATTTCCAGTAGAGAAAAATTATTTTATTATGGGTACTAACCTCGCTAATCAGATTATGATGAGTTATGTATGAAGGGAGTTTTCAAGTGTGCGAGGGAAGATGATAAAAGAAGATTCAGGAGTGTCAAACGCTCAAGCTTGGGGATGCCCCCGTGCACCCCCAAGAAATATTCAAGGAGACTCAACCGTCTAAGCTTGGGGATGCCCCCATGCATCCCCTTCTCCATCAACAATTATCAGTTCGTCTTTCGTTCCACTATATTTTTATCACTTCATGCGTTATGTGCTATGCTTGGAGCGTCTCGCTCTTTATTTCCTTTTTAGTTTTCTTTAGCTTTGCTTGCTGTTCATAACAAGTTAGAACCCAACTTTCTTTGTGTGGGAGAGAAACACGCTCCACTTTCAAAATCTAGAACACAACATAGTATTCTTCATGCTTATCTTTGTTGTGTGTGTTCTTTATCTTTTTCATAGTTGCTGTCATGTTTAGCTCTTAGTTTTCATGCTTATCTTTTTAAGAGCTTTTGTTTAGTTTGTTGCTAGAACTCTCTTGAGTTTTCATGTTTATCTTGTTTAGATAGTTTGCCTGTTGCACTGAGTTGTGTGTCTTGACTTGAAGTAGGTAATTGAGCTAGGGGGTGGCCGCGCCAGGGGGGCGCCTGGGGCCCCTGGTCCACCTCTGGCTGCCCCCCTTCGCCTATTTATTCCCCGTGACGAGAAACCCTCAGGGACAGAACCCTTTTTCGCGATCTCTCCTATGTTCCGCCGCCGCTGCGCTTCCAAGATCGGGAGCACCAGGAGACCTCTTCCCGGCACCCTGCCGGAGGGAGGAACCACCTCCGAGAGCTTCTCCACCACCATGGATGCTTCCCGGATGAACCGTGAGTACTCCATCTTGGACCATGGGTCTATGATCAGTAGCTATGTGACGTTCTCCTCCCCTCTTTGTTCTTCATGGTTTAGACCTAATGAGCTGCCCTACATGATCGAGGCACATATGTAATCTTTCTGCTGTTGTTATGCTGAGTTTGCTGGGATCCGATGGATCATGAGACTATGTTCAGATTGTGATTGAGTAATATATTTGATTCTCCTCTTTTATATTTATGTTCTTGAGTAATTCTTGCATGTTCTCCGTTGTTGTTTATTGCTTTGGCCAAGTAGTAGGTAGTGACTCCAAGAGGGAGCGTTATGCATGATTGTGGGTTCATGCCCCCCGATGACTAGCTTGAGTGACAGAAACATGAGTCTAGGGGATGTGGTATTGCCACAAGGGAGAAAACAGCGGTGCTTGTACTTGCGGGTGCAAGGATTGTTTACTTTACGCAAATTTATTTAATGCAGTTGTCTGTTGCTTTGAGTTTACACTTTGGGTGGGATTCGCAACTTAATACCAGTGAGATGTTCTAGATAGATATCTCAAGGTGGATGATTAGTAGGTAGATGCAGATGGATTTCGGTCTACTTGTCTTGGCGTACCGCCCATGCTTTTGAGCCTCTTCCTTTCTTTATAGCATAGTTAGCATTGGTTTGCGCACATAATCCTGTCAATTGCCCAACTGTAATTTGTTACCTCGCATGGCTACTTTATCGTCTTTTGGGAGAGAGACATCACTAGTGACATCATGATACCCCGGTCTATATTTCCAATACTGTTTACACCCAATATTTATTTTCTGCTTTATTTACTTTTCTGTTACTATCACTATCATTATTATCCCATGCGTTTGATCCTTTGTGAACAACAAGGCCGAAGGGATTGACAACCTCTCTGAACTCGTTGGGAGCAAAGCTATCTGTTGTGTGTGCAGGTCCACGTCAACCGCCTAATTGCTAGCGCCGTTGTCACTTTCCTGTCGTTGCCGGAGTGCTACTGGAGACAAACCTTGGTATCTTCACCGAGGGGAATTTGCTGTTGTCTACATCTCAACCTTCCACTTTGGTTAACCAACGAGGGGCGAGAAGCCATCAAGGGCTCGGTGGTCGCGCCTGGAGTGCACCACGTCCATTCAGCCTGGACGAAACGAGCAGGCTTTTAGGATTGCTCGTGGCCCGTTAAGGACCGGACCGTACGATCCTGGCTCGCTAAAAAGTTCGGACCGAGCTCAGAAAATAGGCATGTTTACACCACGGTACGATCCTGTTTTTAATCGGGCCAACCGGACGGACCGAAAGGACCGAGAACGGCCCACGGCCAGTCTCTATACACTATCCCTCTGTTCCAAAATAACTGTCTTAGCCTTAGTACAATTTTGTACAAGAGCTAGTACAAAGTTGAGACAGTTATTTTGGAACGGAGGGAGTACGTCACAATGCCGCACTAGGGCTCCTCCTCGTCGATCGAATCACCCCTCTCTCTCCAGCGCCGCATGGCTCAAGAGGCCAGATCCTGGCGACGGGGACTGCGACCCCTTCCTCTCCAGCGCTGCGCCACCTGCTCGTCGTCGCCTCCTCTCTCCTACCGCGCCATCGCCACTTTGCCCTTGTCCGAGCTGGAGGAGGACGGTCATGCAGGGGACGAAGGTCAAGCAGCAAGGCCGCCATTACCACGCCGTCAGTCCCGCTCCCGCCTCTCCTGGTTCCTTACCGAGCGCCACGACGAGCGGGAAACTGAGGTAACCTTGTCCTCGTCTCCTCGACCACCTCCCCCTGTGTTCTCCGTTTTAGGTATAATTTTTTTATTAGATGATTGATATACATTTGTTTGTACTGATGAAGTGATGAGGTAGAGAACTAGAGATATAAGTTAGTGCTTTATTGTTGATTGATCTACACTTGTATTGATGAAATGATGAGGTATACCGTATAGGCTAAATGAGGTGGAGGTTGCTGTTTTTTGTAGATGGAAGTTAGAAGCGGCGCGTTATCTACAGCACTAGTACCCCGCGCTGCTAAAGGCCATTATCCTAGTAGTGAATAGTGTGTTATTAAGCATTGTAATAATGATGTTGGCCTTGCTGTCAGACGAGGCAAACTTTATATGTTATATCTTTCAGATTATCCTATGTGCGTGAATCTCTGTGAAATGACCGTGAATGAATGCAATAATAAAACCAATGGGAGAAGTAGCAATCCTTCTTCGAAACTATGGCATCATCACTTGGGCCATATTTCGAAGGGGAGAATGGAACGATTGATCAAAGTAGAAATACTTCCTCCGCTAGATTTCTGATACGTCCAAAACGTATCTATAATTTCTTCTTGCTCCATGCATGTTTTGTGTGATATTGCTATGATCTAGGTACACTTTCATACACTTTTGATCATATTTGGACTAACATATTAACTCAGTGCACCCCAGTGCCAGTTCCTGTTTTCTGCTGTTTTTCTATTTCAGCTTTCGCCCATATAAAAAGTGCCAGAAAAATTCCGGGAAAAATACAGAAAAAATCAGCGTACAGGAAGCTTCCAGAAGAGCCCGGGAGGGGCTAGAGGGGAGCCAGGGGGGGCCAGGCGGCCACCCGGCGCGGCCCCACCCCTGGCCGCGCCAGGGGGGCGCCTGGGGCCCCTGGCCCACCTCTGGCTGCCCCCCTTCGCCTATTTATCCCCCGTCACGGGAAAACTCCAGAAGCAAAACCCTATTCCGCGAACTCGCCTCTGTTCCGCCGCCGCCGCGCTTCCAAGATCGGGAGCACCAGAAGACCTCTTCCCGGCACCCTGCCGGAGGGAGGATTGACCTCCGGGAGTCTCCTCTCCACCATGGATGCTCCCCGGATGTCTCGTGAGTAGTTTTCCTTGGACCATGGGTCCGTGATCAGTAGCTATGTGATGTTCTCCTCCCCTCTATGATCTTCATGGTTTAGACCTCGTGAGCTGCCCTACATGATCGAGGCACTTTTGTAATATTTCTGCTTTTGCTATGTTGAGTTTGATAGGATCTGATGGATTATGAGATTATGTTCAGATTGTGATAGAGTAATATATTTGGTTTTTATCTCTTATATTTTTGTTCCTAAGTAATTCTTGCATGTTTTCCGTTGCTGTTTATTGCTTTGGCCAAGTAGTAGGTAGTGACTCCAAGAGGGAACGTTGTGCTAGATTGTGGGTTCATGCCCCCCCCCCCCCGATGACACGCTTGAGTGACAGAAACATGAGTCTAGGGGATGTGTTGTTTCCACAAGGGGGAAAACAACGGTGCTTGTAACCGCGGTTACAAGGATTGTTTACTTTACGCAGAGTTCTTTTTAATGCAGTTCTCTGTTGCTTTGGGTTTACACTTTGGGTGGGGCTCGCAACTTAGTACCAGCGAGATGTTCTGGATAGATATCTCAAGGTGGATGATTAGTAGTAGATGCAGATGGATTTTGGTCTACTTATCTTGGCGTACTGCCCGTGCTTTTGAACCTCTTCCTTTCTTTTGTAGCATAGTTAGCATTGCGGTGCGTTCATAATCCTATCAATTGCCTTTCTGTAATTTGTTTACCTCGCATAGCAGTTTTATCGTCTTTTGGGAGAGAGACATCACTAGCGAACATCACGTATCCCGGTCCATATCCTTATTACTGTTTCAAGCTATCTTTACTTTTCTGCTTTTACTCGCTATCATTATCACTTGTGTTTTACTCTTTGTGAACAACAAGACCGGAGAGATTGACAACCTCTTTGAACTTCGTTGGGAACAAAGTTATTTGTGTCTGTGTGCAGGTCCACGTCAGTCGCGCCGCTAACACCTACTTATCATATCCGGAGTCCTACGGGAGACAAACCTTGGTATCCTTACCGAGGGAAACTCACTGCTAAACTGCATCACGCCTTCCACTTGGGGCTCACCAACGAAGGGCGGGAAGCCGCTAAGCAATTTCTCCGATGCGGGAAATTGCATTGATTGTATCAAGGGAAAATTTGTGAAGACCATTAAGAAAGGAGCAGTAAGAGCCTCCTTGAACTCGTTCATACTGATATATGTGGATCTTTTAACGTAAAGTCTGTGGATGGTTTTGATTCTTTCATAACCTTCACAGATGATTTCTCTCGCTATGGCTACATTTTGTCCTATACGCGATCGGTGTGAAGATTTAGATAAATTTAAGATTTATAAAGCCGAGGTTGAAAATCAACTCAATCTAAAGATCAAAGTAGTACGATCTGCTCGCGGGGGAGAATATTATGGTAGGCATGCTCCTTACGGACAAATTCCAGGACCAGTCGCCAAATTCCTTGCTGAAAATGGAATTTTTTCCCAATATTCAATGCCTGGTGAACCTCAGCAAAATGGTGTAGCTGATCCAGCATCGCAACCGCACACTTATGGATATGGTGCGAAGCATGCTTAGTCATGCAAGTTTACCCATAGGTCTATGGATGGAGGCGTTGCACACATCTTGAATCTTGCTCCAACTAAGTAAGCACCGAGGACACCTTATGAGATGTGGACGGGAAAGAAACTGAGCTTGAACTACTTGCATGTGTGGGGTTGTCCCGCTGAAGCTAAAGTATTCAATCCACATATTAAGAAGTTGGACCCAAAGATGATTAGTTCTTTTTTATTGGGTACTTTCATAGAGGGAAAGGATGTCGCTTTTATTGCCCAGGCAATACCACAAAGTTTGTGGAGACCAGGCAAGCGGTGTTTTTTGAGGATAATGAAGTCACTCAGGTTAGGACAATTGATCTCGAGGAGAAACGGGTGTATGTTCCACGCCCGATTATCCAAGAGAACGTTTTCCCTATGCCTAATATGCATGAGACATAATCAGATGATCCCGCACCTAACGTAGATCCTCATTCCAACGAGGAGCCTCAAGATAATGAAGATCCTCAACATGAGGAGGATCCTCAAACTAATGATGATCCTCAAGCCGACGATAATCCTCGCCGTTCTCGTGCAAGAAGAAATGTACAAATTAATGAGCCTCTGAGAAGATCACAACGGGGAAGGAACCATCCCAAGCGATTCTGTCACTTACATGTGTGAGGATGTAAATGACATAGGGAAGGTAGAAGATCCAAACTCATACAAGGAAGCCACAAAATGTGAAAACTCGTTTAAATGGTTGATCGCCATGGAAGAAGAACTAAAGTCTATGAGCTCAAATGATGTTTGGGACTTAGTAGAAGTTCCCGATGGACCTAAAAGGGTAGGATGTAAGTGGGTCTACAAAACAAAATATGATTCCAAAGGGAACGTTGAAAAGTTCAAAGCTAGACTCGTAGCAAAAGGTTTCACGCAAACAGAAGGGATCGATTATCATGAGACCTTCTCTCCCGTGTCATCATAGGATTCTTTCAGAATCTTCATGGTTCTTGTAGCCCATTATGATTTAGAGCTACACCAAATTGATGGCAAGACGGCATTCTTAAATGTGACTTAAACGAAGATGTCTACATGACTCAACCGGAAGGTTTTGTCATGGAAGGAAAAGAACATATGGCATGTAGATTAAAGAAATCCATCTTTGATTTGAAGCAAGCTTCAAGCCAATGGTACCTCAAGTTTTACAAGGTTATTAGAACTTTGGGTTTTAATGAAAATGAGATGGACAACTGCATATATGTTAAATTTAATGGCAGTAGGTTCAATATACTAGTCCTATGTGTGGATGACATTCTTTTGGCTTGCAGCGATAAGGATATGCTGCATGAGACCAAGAGGTTTTTGTCTTCCAATTTTGACATGAAGGATCTCGATGAAGCCTCGTATGTCCTTGGCATTGAGATTCATCGAGATAGGTCCATTGGAACGTTAGGACTATCACAAAAGGCATACTTTGAGAGAGTGCTAAAGAAATTCAACATGCATAAGTGCTCTCCCTCGCTTGCCCCCATAGTCAAGGGTGATAAGTTTGGGACATTCCAATGTCCGAGGAACCAGAATGAAACTGATCAGATGAAGTCGCTTCCTTATGCTTCAGCTGTCGAAAGTATCATGTATGCTCAAGTTTGCACACGCCCTGACTTAGCTTTTACAACAGGGATGCTTGGGAGCTTCCAATCTAATCCAGGACTGGACCACTAGAAGGCCGCAAAGTAAGTCTTACGTTATATGCAAGGTACTAAAGATTTCATGCTTACATATAGAAAGTCTGATAACCTAGGAATTGTTGGTTATTCAGACTGATTTTTCTGGGTGTGTGGGTAGTAAGAAATCCACGTCAGGTTATATATTCACGCTCACAGGAGGAGCCATATCGTGGAAAATCTCCAAGAAAATGATTACTGCTTCATCTACGATGGTCGCAGAGTTTATAGCATGTTATGAGGCCACTGGGAAGGGTTTATGGCTAAAGAATTTTATTCCCAAACCTGTAGTGGTAGACAGCATTTCCAAACCACTCACATTGTACTGCGATAATGAACCCGTAGTTTTCTATACGAGGAACAACAAGTCAAGTGCAGCTGCCAAGCACATTGACATAAAGTATCGTGTTGTGAAAGATAGAATACATGATCAAACTATTAATGTTAAGCATATCAGTACGTGATCATGTTGCCGGCATGGGATTATTGGAAGCCTCTTGATCCTGAAATGATAGGACCATTCATATGAACCACTCCCCGTAAAGTAATATGTTTTTATTCCGAAATAGGATGTGTGCTATAAGTATTGAGGTTTTACGACATTTTACTAGTTGTAGTGACAACTTACTTTGGTACTTCATTCCTACAAAGAATGAGCGAAAGTTTTAAGCCTAACAATCAAGGGGGAGAATGTTGGTTGATCTCCGGCTGATAGCCAGGAGGGGATAGAGAGGTAAACATTATCCATAGATAACGATAAAGACGAGGCCCACCACAACTTACCTGAGAGCAAAAAAAGCGCCCTGATCGGGGGCATCTTAACCAACGCATGGTTTTGGTCCCCTGTCACCGGCGCTACATAAAAGGGGAGCATCCGGCACCTACATGACCAATCTCTATCTCGTAAGGTTTTTCCACTGCTCCCACATCCCTAAACCCAAACCAATCTGGGGGAGCGCTGCTGTGACGGGAAGGCCATCTCCTTCCTCTGCTCCGGTGCCAGGGCAGTGCCGCTGGCGCCTGGAGGGACGACGCTACCTGCTGCGTCATCTGCACCTACACCAACTCTCCATCACGCCTACATCAAGCACGCACGGGACCTCACTTCATCTTCATCAATGGCCTCTCCCATTGGCGGTAATGATCTAATCTTTGACTTATGACAAAGTAAACTTTGAGTATTTTTTTAACAGAAGGGAGTAGACTGAACCTCCAAATATCATGATGGTTTTCCCTAAAAAATAATATAGCTAGCCCACAAAGTTATACCTAGGGCCGCATAGACACTTGGCAATGTTGTTGATTCTTGTACTCGTGGATGGTATGCACGATGCACCCGCGAAAAAGACGGTCGCAAGAAGATCCACGATACATCCGATGCACGCTCTCGTCGTTTACCTTACTCAACGTGTCAACCTCAAGTACAGTTATATCGTGAAAAACAAACCTCAAGTACAGTCACAAATGCTCCTACAAATACCGCCTGATCAACTGAGTCGTGGCTTCACATCCTACAGAGGCGGCAGGTCACAAGCACATTAAGCACGTCGTCCATCTTGAAACCATGGCAAGAGCGGAGCTCGCAGGTGTAGGAAGCACAGGCTTGAAATCGTCGTGGCCGGAGGCGGTGGGGCTGCCGGTGGCAACCGCGGCGCTCCTGATCAACGGCGAGAGGCCCGACGTCGCGGTTGCATTAATCGTGGAAAGGGAACCCATCAGGTCACCAGGGCGCCCCGATCCTAGGCGTGTCGTCCTCGTCTCCGACGCGGCCGGCGTCGTCGTCAAGACTCCCGTCGTCGGTGGGTAGTGTGCAACTTCTATATACACCGATGTTGCTCATGTGTCTTATTCCCTGCCACTACAGATTACTCCATACGTTCCATATTCACTACTATAATAAATCTGTGATAGATGTGTTGCTCGGTTGGCTTATACATAATCTATAGCTTTTGTGTACTTTGAACGATCTGCGAAATAAGCGAAGCATATAAGCATCTCATTTCTGAGTGCAAATTTCTGTAGCTCGACTACATGTAGCTCTTTATTTTGAAAGATTAATAAAAATATTTAAAAGTTTCAAAAAATGGAAAAAACTTCTGTGGTAACTTACATGAATTCCACACGAACGTGTAAACTTCGGTTCAAAAATAATAAAATATCGGCTCAAAAAGAAGAAGCAAAAGGCCCATTTAAAATTAAATATTTGTCAATTTGTTTCCTACGGTGCATTAAAGTATAATGATATGAAAGTTTGCACAAATGTTCTATACATGTGTATGTATATTTCATAAAAAAATCAATTTGTTTTGAACTGTTTAAGTATTCTTTTTTATTTTTCTGAAAAACAAGCTACATGTAGCTCGGGCTACATTAGCATTTTTCGTCTGATTGCTGCACTTTCAAAAACATCGCGCTATATGGCTGATGCCCTAAAACCCTACTCCATAAAATGTGGATGTCCACCTCAAGTTGCCGTGATTCAAATGTGTAAGTCGTCACTGCACAGCTTTTCTAGGGCGAATTGAGAAATTGACCAAGGAGGAAGCTCTTGAACCATGGGCCATCGGGTACGTGTTAGTTCTTTTAGTAGTTTGGATCAACTAGTACGCACATCCTTTTTCCATGATCTGTAACGATCATTTCATTTTGTTTAATAAAATAGATGTATGCATAATTTTGATGCAGAAGCCAAACATAAAGCATCTTTTTTTTTAAACACACATTCTTTTCAAAAAAAACTAGTACACACATGCTCTGTACAGTTTAGGCCTAGGCCAGGAGCTCTTCTAACCCATGGGGTCGCCCCAGGCGTGAAAGTAACGCAAACGCTATATATCGTCCAAAGTGAGCGATAAGTGCAATTTCGATGAGGGGAGACAAATGTCCTCTCTCGGTTCATTTGGGTCGGCAGGTAAAAAAATGCGGCCCAATAAGGTGACTCAAACGGGAAAAGTCCGGAATTATTCGTATTTTAGTCTGTCGCGACTCAAAAAATTAGGGCTAGTTTGGGTTCCCACGAATACAAAGCAGACCGTCCGCCTGTCCGCGCACGTTCATCCCTATCCGCCCCGGCCCCACCAGGTAGCCATAGGGCGCCGGTTTGACTCCGTCACACGGCGTGGATCGGCCTCAACTAATAGGACCAGCCTCCCCCCACCAATCCTCACTTCACTCCCCACCACCCGCCACCGCTCCTCGTTTCCCAACACGCCGGCCCACCATGTCGCACAACCATGAGGCTAGTGACTCCGTCGGCCGGCGATGCTAGCGTGTTCCCATTGGTATCGAGGATGCCATATGGACTAGCAAACAGGCGAGCCAGTACCTGATACGTCCAAAATGTATCAATAATTTCTGCTTGCTCCATGCTTCTTTTGTGTAATATTGCTATCATATTGATGCACTTCCATACACTTTTGATCATATTTTGATTAACCTATTAACTCAGTGCACCCCAGTGCCAGTTCCTGTTTTCTGCTGTTTTTGTATTACAGGTTTTCCCATTATTAAAAGTGTCACAAAAATTCCGGGAAAAATATAGGAAAAATCAGCGTACAGGAACCTTCCAGAAGAGCCAAAGTGGGGCCTGAGGGGGGCCAGGGGTGGCCCAGGCGGCCACCTGGCGCGGCCACCCCCTAGGCCGAGCCAGGGGGCGCCTGGGGCCCCTGGTCCACCTCTGGATGCCCCCTTTCGCCTATTTATTCTCCGTGACGAGAAACCCTCGGGGACAGAACCATTTTTCGCGATCTCTCCTCTGTTCCGCCGCCGCCACGCTTCCAAGATCGGGAGCACCAGGAGCCCTCTTCCCGGCACCCTGCCGGAGGGAGGAACCACCTCCGGGAGCTTCTTCACCACCATGGATGCTTCCCGGATGAACCGTGAGTAGTCCACCTTGGACCATGGGTCTATGATCAGTAGCTATGTGATGTTCTCCTCCCCTCTTTGTTCTTCATGGTTTAGACCTTTTGAGCTGCCTTACATGATCGAGTCATATATGTAATCTTTCTGCTGTTGCTATGTTGAGTTTGCTGGGATCCGATGGATTATGAGGCTATGTTCAAATTGTGTTTGAGTAATATATTTGATTCTCTTCTTTTATATTTATGTTCTTGAGTAATTATTGCATGTTCTCCATTGTTGTTTATTGCTTTGTCCAAGTAGTAGGTAGTGACTTCAAGAGGGAGCGTTATGCAGGATTGTGGGTTCATGCCCCTGATGACTAGCTTGAGTGACAGAAACATGAGTCTAGGGGATGTGTTGTTGCCACCAGGGAGAAAACAACGGTGCTTGTACTTGCGGGTGCAAGGATTGTTTACTTTACGCAAAGTTCTTTAATGCAGTTATCTGTTGCTTTGAGTTTACACTTTGGGTGGGATTCGCAACTTAATACCAGCGAGATGTTCTGGATAGATATCTCAAGGTGGATGATTAGTAGGTAGATGCAGATGGATTTCGGTCTACTTGTCTTGGTGTACCTCCCAAGCTTTTGAGCCTCTTCCTTTCTTTATAGCATAGTTAGCATTGGTTTGCGCACATAATCCTGTCAATTACCCAGCTGTAATTTGTTTACCTCGCATGGCTATTTTATCGTCTTTTGGGAGAGAGACATCACTAGTGAACATAATGGGATCCCCGTCCATATTTCCAATACTGTTTACACCCACTATTTATTTCCTGCTTTATTTACTTTTCTGTTGCTATCACTATCATTATTATCCCGTACGTTTGATCCTTTGTAAACAACAAGGCCGGAGGGATTGACAAACTCTTTGAACTCGTTGGTAGCAAAGTTATCTGTTGTGTGTGCAGGTCTACGTTTTGAATGTACATCATTTTTCTTATTTATTTTCTATTTTTCTATTGAAGTACATCATGAACCTTTTTAAAATAACTTTGACAATTTTTCAATACATGGTGAACATTTTCAATACAATAAGAGAAGGGGTGTGTTAAATTCAATTATATCCTGATTGTAAGGGGTCTGTTAAACCAACATATAAGTTTGGAGTCCACTCAGACCGATTAAATTGCAGCGAAACATAAAAGGTTGAAACTAGCATATCCAACTACGAGATGCACAATGTGCACGCAACTATAGGGGTGCACTGCAAGGTCTGCAACCAAGTTTGGCTCAATAGGGGTTTATTTTCTTTCCATCTCACACAACATACAAGTAGGAATTGGAAATTTGGTCTATCTTTATTTATATTCATGGGTCACTATACCCCAAGTCACCCGCAAGTTGCACATACGTCCTTTACGTGCTAGTAGGGTATTTTTTTTCCTTTTTATTTATTTTATACTTGGAAAATAATATCAAAATCGAGGGCATTCAAAATTTGAATCATGAATTAAAAATATATAAAAACTTCAATAAATAATATTAAGAAATAAAAAATTTCTAAAAATAAAATTTTAAAGTGTTTTAAAGAATTCATAATATATTCGAAAAATTAAAGGTTACTTTACAGAGTAAGTATATTTAAGATAATCACATACATAAATATTTTAATTTCATTGTTTTGGAAAAACTTAAAATATAAGCCGACAATTGTAAAAAAATCAAAGATAATGTTGTTATATATCGCTTACTATGTATCTAGTGTGTGGACTAGCCCAGCCCGGTCGTTTTGCACATATTTCTGTCTATCTCTTTTGCAGGTTTTTCTGCGTCCAGATTTCTCAATGCTGGTATTTTCTTCTGGTTTGGATATATTTTAATCTTGTTTTTATGTTTATAAAAAATATTTTGTTTAAAACATATAATATTTCACAACATTTATTGTGATTTTGAAAATTCTTCATATATTTTAAAAATGCATATGTGTGCCCCTTTTAAGAAAATGTGTATGTAGATTTATAAACAATTTTTATTTTCACACATTTTATAAAAAAATTGAGGAAATTAATAAAAAAAAAATCAACATATTTTATAAATTTTCTTCATGATATTAAAAGACTAATCATGTAGTTTAAGAAAGTATGCGACAATTTTCAAAACTTATGCATAATTTTTCATATTTGAAAATTTGTAATTGTATTCTAAAAATGTTCATATATTGATAAATAGTCATTATTTTTTACAAAAAATGATTTCATATTTTCAAACTAAGAAAAAAGAAACCAAATTATGAATGAGAATTTAAAAGAAAGACAATTAAAAAAAGGGGAGGAACTAAAAAGGAAAAAGGAAAAAAAAGGAAGAGAGAGATAAAAGTAAAGGAAACCGGCAGAAATAGAAAAATCTATTGAAATACAAAGAAAAATATAAAAGGGGATAAGAATCGGATAAAATATTACATAGCGTACCAAAAACCAATCAAAATTAAATTCTTCTGATGCCCTTTAATTGGTCAGTTCACCCACGCGAGCGTGTTAGCGAGCGAATATCTTTGTATCCCAAAAAATGATACATAGAATTATTATTATTATTAGGGGACAATACTTAGCGTTTAGGGAGTTTCTATGTGTGTTCTTAACAAGAGGCAATGTAGTATCGATCCTTTATCTTGGTCCACAAATACTATCATGCTCACTTCCATGCCTTTCATACCGTCTTGTCAACCTAACCTAGCATTTTTTTTCAGGCACTTTAAAGAACTTAGTCAAAAATTTCGCAAAAAAATGAACTTCGTCTAACAAAAAGATTTGTAGGATACTAAGAAGCTACCGAAAGATCATGCCAGCTCTCATTCACTTCCAATGTCAAAAGTACACTTAATACAAGGGTGTTTAAATGTTGAATAATAAATAAACAAATAAATGGTTACCAGATCTCCCATGTCAACTAAGATAGGTGCCATAGTTGATCGAGAATTATGGCAAGTGTTCCCGGGTGTAACCATCTTCGGATAATCAAAATCCATTATCGCATGAGTCAATCGTCGCTACTTGGAGCGAACACCATCTCGCATCGATGAAGTTCGGTCAGAAAGCCCTTCATCCGAGCAACCCTACAAGCACGACCACAGTTGTCAAAGAAGTTAATAGCACATCCATGATGATCTTGATGATATCTGGTTCATGAGGCCACCAACCATGCCCTGGAAAGACGGGGGAGGTTCTGAGGCGGGTCGAGGAGAGGAAGGGGTTTCATTTTTTTGGAGATGCCGAACCGTGTGATTTAAAGACCCACACATATTACTCCCCATGGAATTGTGTTCTAAGTAGGTAGGTGACCAACAGACTCAACAATGCCTTGGGAGCCCATGGGTTACAGTAAAGGCCACACCATGCCTTAAACACCAACCGGTCATAATCGATGTGGGTTGACAAACGTTTCCATACTTGAACTATTTATTCAAAAGAAGTAGTCCTGACAAAGACTCATGAAAATCATCCACAACAATATAGTTATCTAATTCAACTATGCGAAGATGTCTGGCCGTATGTATTCGAAATGTTGTCGAAATTCCCCATTAGTAAAGGCCCAGTCAAGCCTTATTTTTACATTCGCCCCACCCGAATGGCGATTGTTCGAGGTAAAAGCAATGCATATCCATAAAAATCTTGAAAGGAAATTTCGTCGGCTACTTCACAAAATTCTCCCATTTGCCATTCCAGTCGTGGTGACTTACGAAGTGTTCACATGCATATAGAGTTTCATTGAAGTCTCCTATACAAACCCACACTAGGTGCAGCAAGGTATGCAATGTACGCAGGAAGCGCCAACTATGGTGCCTAAACTCTCCTCTTGGTGCTGTATAAAATTGAATGAACCTCCACTCAGAACCAACTAGCAAAAAAATACCAAAGGTAGCGGTTAGCTTGTAGAAATTTATAAACCATGAGGTCAGCGCCAACTAGTTGTTGTGGCGTTACGACATATAAATTACGTAATTATCTCTGCACGTCACCATGAACAACTGACAGTTGATATTAATCATCATCAACGATGGAATAATGCACGTTATGTATGTCACACAACTTGGTCATATACGTACTTTATATGTACAGTAGACTGCATATTCTAATTTTACTCCACGCAATTGGCTGCGATTTGTAAAGAGTGGTTAAGAGGTAGGACATCATCATACTTGACCAATGGCTGGAAGAACAAGTCTTTCTCGACAGCCAATATGCAAACTGTATAGGTATAATTTCAAAATAGCGTAGCTTGCTTTACACATTCATTTCTGAACTTTTGAGAGTCAGCTGGGTTGCAACCTGTCCGTCATGTCTGTTGTAGCTGACGTCACCGCTTCGCAATTGAAACTTTTGTCTGCAGACACAGGCGACTTCTTCCTTGGGGAACTTTCCTCTCTAATTAATCTACTTCATTTTCTGTTGCGACCCCTTCATTGTAATTAATAACAGAGGATGTTTGGTCAACTCTTGATGAATGATCACCGTAGTACGTAAGATTTGATCTGGCAGAAACATTGTACCCTTTGCTAGTGGTAGTATAAGTAATGAGAGACAACCCACAATCGTATCTCAACAAGTAGATTAGTTAGCATCTATGACAACATTACGTTTTTGTTTTTTTGTTTTTTTGCGATAATATAAGAGACTGACTGTTTGATCTTATCACCCTACACAAGTGTCTATATTTTGTTAACATGGGTTAGTACATAGATTCATTTTCCTTATGAGCATCTTCACAATCCTGTTGTCTCAGTATTGCGAAGATGCTCATAGGAATAGGATGTGCATTTATATGAATGAATGTATGCTCATGTATATGAACGTATGTGTTGTACTGTGTTCTAAAAAAAAAGAGCTAGTTAATGAAAAAGAAATAATTTTCCATAGCAACTAAATTTTTTTACAATTTTTTTGTGAAAGTACTTAAAACTGTCTAATACGTGTATTTCATGGGAGTGCACACATTCTTTTTTTGAAATTAAAAGTTAATCAGATACACATAAATTACCAGCAATTTATTATCCTTCACGGTAGTATATTCCCTGTTTCCCCAATCATTTGATGATTTCGGTCACAAATACACAACACGAGGTCCAAAATCTCAAAATCCAAGAATTTAGACATAACGAGGAATCAAGACAACACCTTCATTAAGAGGAATGACGCCATGGTGGCGGCATCGTTCGATTTGTGGAAGCGTAAATAGGGTTTTCCCCGGTGCTTTAAGATATGCACATATAAAGGCCATAGTAGCGCCTCCAAGATGGGGATGACACACGCAGTTGATGCCTCTAGCAACATTAGCAAGTCGACCAGGGATTACTCCCTAGCCTATGTTCCAATAATCCCAAAGAACCTCCACTGCTGGAATGGGAGTTGCTCCTACTGCCGATCAGATGGCATCAGGCGTCGCTAGACGTACAAGTATTTGGGGGGGGGGGGGGACGACGAGGGACGAGGCAAGGGGTGAGCGGGGTAGAAAATTTGACAAATGGGTGAGAGACAACCAAAACATGGGATGCAATGGCAAAACACTAGATTACCCCCGGTAAACGGCAAGAGGATTGTCAAGCCTCTTGTCTTGCTAGTTATAAGATTAAACACATGTGATATATAGATAGTAACACAAATGGTATAAATATCATAGAAAATATAAATTGAGATAGACCCAGGGGCCATAGCATTCATTACTGAGGAAATTGCACAATCCACCAGGTATTGCTCCTGTTGTTGCGCAGATTACCACCTGTACGTCTTTTTTGCAGAGTTCACCAGGTTTTGGTCTAATATTTTGCACTTTCGTCTAATACGAACGATTAGTTTCAGTTAATAGCCAATCTAACGCTAGATCCCACGCGGTGTCTGGCCGAAACAAAAGGCCTTCCGAACTTACTAAGGACAACTCTAACGGGTCGACGCAAACGGATGTCGTATTTGTCCGGTTTTCGCCCGTTTTGATCAGTCGCGCCGGTGCGTGTGTCCGCTTTTTATCGGTCCGCCGCGCGGTTTCCCAACACGTCGATCCAAACGCAAAAAATAACGCGTGGATGACAAGTTAAAAATTCAAACGCGTTAATTAAACAACATTTAACACAACAATAAGTCCATTTTATACTAATTAAAACTCTTAATTAACTTAAAACATGAATAAAAAAGACAAGCCCTGTCGTCCAGGTGTCGTCTGTGTCGTGCATGTTGTCATCGATGCTCGATAGTTCAATGCATGGCGGCGGTGTCGGCGCCCATGGGAAATCGTCATAGTAGCACGCCACCAAGGCCGCGTGCTAGGCCTGCCGCTTCGTCGCGAGTTGGCGCGCCTCCTCGTCGTCGGTCGCGTCCAGTGGCACGAGCAGCATGAAAACGGTCACCATGAACGTGTTCACGCCCTCCCAAAGGCGCCATCGCCGGGTATGACGGCAGGTAGTCCGGCGCCCACCAATCCCACGGCTAGGGCGGCGGCGGTGGCGGCTGCTCGTAGGGAGACGGTGGCGACGATGGCGTCTGCACGTCACGAATTTAACCTTGTCGTCTTAAATGTTGTTTAATTAACGCTTTTGAAATTTTGGTTCGGTCAGTACGAGACCACGTGAGATCCAGCGTCAAATTGTCTATTAACTGAAATTAATTGTTGTGTTAGACGAAAATGCAAAGGATTAGCCAAAACCTTATGAACTCTGAAACAAAGATATAGAGGTGGTGATTTGCGCAACAGACGAAGCAATACCTGGTGGATTCTGCAATTTCCTCTTCATTACTAGCATCTCTCTCTCTAAAAAATAGTCAGTAACACATGTAATTTTTTTTATAGTTGGGCAATCGATAGATTCTAATATTCATGGTATAATGATATATAGGCATTACGTCTATGATAATTAGACTATTATTAATCCAACTACATCTATACTACTATTACTCCATCCCAAAACCATTATTCACCATGCATCCCAACGTATTAAATTTACAAGTAATCAGAGTTACTCAATAAGCAAGATAACATAATGTAGACAAGCAGAAGTCATGCAATATGACTAAGCACCATCGTTTTCTTCTTGGTAACAAGAACACAATTTGTATATTATCCCTATTATATCAGTGGGATATAGATCACCGAAAGATTGAATCACTAAAAAGCACCACACCCTTTGAAGAAAATACCATCAAACTTGGCTAGAGTAGATAGATAGATTGGGGAGCATGCAAAGCTATGAAATTATATAACAAGAAACCTCAAGAGATCCAATAAAAATCATGAACAGTCTGATTCATAAAGTTACAACTCGTCATGTACCAACAAACTAATCACATATTACTTCAGATTATTATTCCCGATCTTACAAGAAGAAGGATATATAGAACATGTTATTAAAGATCCAGAGAGAGTGCCATCTAGCTACAACTATGGACCTAGCTCCTGAATAAACTATTCACACATTATCATGAAGGCAGCAAGGTTGATGTAGAGAAGCCCCCAGCAATGGATTCCCCCTATAGCAACACTCCATAAATACCCTTCAGATTAGTTCTTTGCGGTGTAGGAGCGTACATCGTTGATAACAGAAATATATTCTACAATTTTGTGGTTTCAAAATGTATAAAGATGTATGGTGGTGAAGATGACCTAAAATGGTGCAGGGGCCGTGTGAGCCTATGTCTCATCTTTTGGTGATTCTCCGAAGCTTCCCGAGCCTCTTTGGTCCCATGAAAAATCCATAAAAAGTGTTAAGGTATTTTGACGTCCAGAAATCAGGATTGTATTTCAAACAATAGCATGTAGATAATATAATATAAAATGTTCTAAAAATTATATAAATTGATAATATAATAGCATGAAACAATATAGAATTATATATATGTTGAAGATATGTATCAACCGTCAATATTGATGAGAAAGAATCTAGAGAGATGGAGATGTAGACCAATCAGTCATAGTCGCCAGTACACCGACGAGGCAAAGGAAGGCGGAATGGCACAACTTACAGAGTATCAAGGCCGGAGCCACACCAGGAAAGAACATTCGAGAACAAAGGTCCTGGTCTGTTTGGACTGAGCATCGCCATCAAGGGATCCACGGTATACACGTCGCCCTCCAAGCCACCATGAACCAACAGATTCGCTCCACTAATGAGCCTAGTGTCTAAACTCCTACATAGGCCTATATCAGGCCCTCGTGCAACATCAGTGCGCAAAGCAGCAGCCAACACACCTCAACGATGACCAGGGAGTACAACCCACGACTGGCGCACGAGAACACACCAGGCACATCGCTCGGCAACACACGTCATCAATTCAGGATGGGAGGCACCACAGGGAGGCGGAGACACTTCACCGCTGCCTTCCCTGTGTGTGCACAGACTTCAACAACATTCCCTCTGATAGTGATCACACGGTGGAGGGGCAGATCTAGAGGTAGATGGCAGCGCGGCTAGGGTTCATCTATGTCTCTTGGACCCAAATCTACAACACAATAAAAACCTTGTGCCACATGGTGTTACTTCCTCTGAAGGAGTTGGGATTCCCCTAAAAGAAACAGTAAAGTAGCAAGTAGGAAGTGGTTCCCTGGGTTAAGAGCCAAGGTTTACCCAACTAGTAGTACCTTCTAAGTCCAACAAGTCAAGAAGCACCTACACATAAGAAATAAGCAATCTTCTCCCCAACACGACAAGAGGGCTTGTCTTACTAGTTAGAAGGTAAAACACAAGTAATAGATAGATATATATATAGTAGCAAGGTAAAACGACAAACGATACCAATAGTGTAGGAATCAAGTATTTAGAATAGAACCAGGGGGCATAGCATCACTAGTGACATTTCTCAGAAACAACAAGTAGCATAGTGAACAAATTACAATTGGAAAATTGATAAATTGTAATATTTATGGATATGATCATTCATGGTGTAATATCATATAAGCAATACACATGTGTCAAGTAGACCGTTGATCCAATTTCAAATGAGCTAGCTATTGCTTTCTGTGTTTTATATCGTGTCTATTAGGAAACATAAGATAGGGTAGGATTTATTCTATATTGCTTGAACTCCAAGAAAATCATATACTCCTATATATATGTCCATGATCTCAAGCAATACAATAAGTATTCAACAAAACCCACAAGCAATAAAATCACTATTCAAGAAAACCCCCCTCTATATTCCTTCTATATGGTAAAATAGAGAAAAAACGCCATCAGACATCGGCACCGAACTCTATAAATTGAGCCTTTGGCCGGCTTCATTGACGCACTGAGTGGCCGAACCTTCCTTCCAATTCACGTCAACCCTCCGAAGCGAAGCAAAATGACCACAACATTCACCCAAAAAGTGCAGAACTACGGCGAGAACTACGCGGCGGGCGTGGCGACGGCGCTCATCGGCAAGCTCGGGGAGCTGCTTGTGGATGAGTACCTGCTGCTCAGCCGTGTCCGAGGCGAGGTCGTGGAGCTGAGGGACGACGCGGCCATGATGAACGCCATCTTCCGCATGCTCTCCGAGACCGACGACGGCGCCGTGAGCCACTTCATCCTGGAGTGGATGAAGCAGGTGCGTGAGCTCTCCTACGATGCTGAGGACTGCATCGACCTCTTCGCCGACCGCATCACCTGGGGTCCGCCGGTGGCCGGGCCTCTCGGCCGCACCTGGCATTGGATTGACATGCTTTGGCTGCGGCACCGTCTCGCCGACGACATCAAGTCCCTCCGTGCCCGCGCCATCGCCATCGGCGAGCGCCGCGTGCAGTATGGCATCAACCGCCAGGAGATGCCAGCCTCTGTAGCTTTCGGCTCACGCATCCTGACGTTGTCCACGCCACCACTATTTGGCACTAGCCAATCCCTGGTCGGCGACATCGACAACAAGGTGAATGATTTGTCGGAGCGGGTGAAGTCTGGGGCGACGCTTGACGGCGATCCTTACCAACCTACTGACCCAACGCTGAAGGTGTACTCCATCTTGGGGGCCGGTGGGGTGGGGAAGTCCACACTTGCTTTGGAGGTGTTCCGGAAGATAAAGGGCACTTTCCACTGCAACGCAATCGTGCGGGTTTCGCACGACTTCCAAACGAAGGACCTAGCTAAACTGATGAAGAACATATATGATCAGCTCGGATACACACCTGCCGCGGGTGCGGCCACCACAATCCAAGATTTTCTGAATAGCAAAAGGTAATGCTACTTTTTTTAAATCCCAAACACCTACAATTTCATCTTGCTTAGACTAATCTTTGAAATTTCCATGTCATACATACTTTAGTGCAAATTCTAATCTGTTTTCTTTATCTTACTATTTATTACTCCATTAAGATAACTGTCTCAACTTTATACTAATTCCAGTACAAAATTGTACTAAAGCTAAGGCAGCTATTTTGACACATACACTACTAGAAAAATGTCTATAGCTAATATGAACACTAATATCGTACAATAGATGTGATGCGCCATTAATACCTCAAATAGCAGTGGCACACCTGGTCAAAATTGCATCATTACTATGTTTGACCAAGGTTTGACCCATTCCTGGGCATAGTAATGACGCATTTTCTATAGATGCGCCATTGGTAATTTGACATACCAACGGCACACCTTTACAAAATTGTGCAATTACTATGTTTGACCAAGGTTAACCCATTCCTCACATAGCAATGACGCAAAATTTGAAATCATTCGAGATGCCCATGTATTATGTGTTCTAGTTGTTAAAAAAATTAACAAACATGAAATTTGAGTTTGTTTGCAAAAAGTCTCATGTTTCGGTAAAATAGTCATAACTTTTGCATACGAACTATGATGGAAAAGCTTTTTATATGAAAAATCATGTACTCAAAGACTTACATCCGATGAGAGAACCACCTACGGTCGTTTTCGATTTCCTAGAATCGTCAAAAACGAACAGGAAAAAGTTACGGTGCTTTCAAGATCTGGAGACAAAAATATTTAAAAAACAATTCAAACTTAGTAAACACACTATTTGCTAGGTGCCCCACTAGTAATGATCTTCCCGCCTTCAAAAATAAAAATATTTTTCAAAAAGAAATTCTATTTAAAAAAACTAGTAATGACGCACTATTTGCGAGGTGCGCCATTAGTAATAAAAAATAAAAAAATTGTGTCACTAAATTGTTTTTTTAAATAATGTTCAAAACCTGATAGACCGACCGGAAAGTTTGAAAAAAATGTTCAAAATTCACCACACCCATGGAATCAATAAGGTCCTGGACATCTACAAGGTTTAATAAGATTGATATGAAACATATCTATAATCTATTACACTATAATAAATCATCCCCACTATCTTATCTATCTAAACATGCAAGCATGCCACCTCATCAAAGGCCCACCACAATATGCATGAGAACAAGTTCTTCATTATTCGTTGATTTCATGCACACATCCATTTAATGACACATGCAACAACCCTCAACATGAATGCATTCTTTTCCTATTATATTACATCACTTCTAACATGCATACATGTCACATTATCAAAGACTCACCACAATATGCATGAGAACAAGTTCTTCATTATTAGTTGATCTCATGCATACATCAATATAATGACACATTCCAACTCACTCAACATGCATGGATATTTTTTCATTATATTACATTACTTATATTTAATAAATATTTTTAACTACACAATAATAAAATACAATACATAAAATGTATTTTTATACTTTTAGTTTATATACTATTAATTCAACTATTCATGTTTCATGCAATCCATCATTCAAAATATATTGCAACTGATTCCCGCAGCAACGCGTGGGGTATCATCTAGTATCAACAAGTGCTTGTTAACCGTGTTGAAGCTGGAGTTGAATGGAACTAAGAAATTAAGCGTGTTAAAATTTTTAAAAAAATATGTTAGTAGTGTCGCACCTAAAGTGTTAGTAATGGCGCACTATGTGTTCGCCACTATTACCTGAAATATTAATGGCGGGTGCGCCATTACGAGAAAAAATAGGTGCACCACTAGCAACCTATTTTCTAGTAGTGGTATAATACATAATAAAATCTTGTTAAAAATATACCGAGCCTACCGGCGACGGGCCTCCGTTCCGCTCCGTCAAAAGTTAGCCTTGAGCTTCGTACATTAATTTGGATCAACTTCAACAATAAAGTAATAAATCAATAAATCAAAAGCCAGCAATTTAACAACAGATGTCACTACCTCTATCCTTTTGATGAATGGATGTAGATTATCGGGATCGCATACCCAAGTCTCACACCAAAATCCAACATCTCTAGCTTTATGAGAACCACCATGATTTTGAGTCCGCTCCACATCTTGATATTAACGAAGTCACCACAAGCATTTTCATAATCGACGAGAATGTCTCCTTCCACTACAAAACATCACATAAAAGTCTAAAATAAATGCGGGAAAATGCAAACACTAGTGCCAAGTCTAAAACTTAAATTCTAAGGGGCTATTGCCATCAAAAAAACCTAACCATCTGATGTACCCTCAGTTTGCAAGGGCACGCTATATAAGCGTCTATTTGTATTTGTCCATTTAGAATCCATAGATTACTCTCGATCATGCACAATGAATATGAATATCCGTTTTGCGATCACTTTATGATCGAGCACAAATGCACAATGCATATCCATAGACCACTCTCAATCTTGTATTTGTACAGCGACCTAAACTCACGACCAAAATGAATATGCACATATCATCAAAGTTTGAGATAATCACTTGACACGATGCAAATCGAACATGACAATATACAAAATAATAATAGAAACGCAGCCAAATGCACCCGCAAAAAAAAACGCAGCCACACGAGGAATTTTTATTACAGTCTTATCATGTACAGATTAGGCTGGAATCTTAATTTTAAATGACATAAATATAGTCACTAATTGTTTCACACAATAAGAATAGTACACTACCAGAAATATATATGAAGAAATTATTATTATCAGTCTCTTGCCAGCAAAAAACGTGTAGATTAGAGCAGACGTATGGTATGTAGTAGAGATAGATACGGTTACAATTACGAACTTGGATACTGTGTGGCACGCTATTTAAGAGATCATCTCTTAACACAATATGTCTCACCACGTTTTTAGGAACCATTTATTGTTGTTGATAGTGCTAAGAGATAAACCATTGTAGAAATCATCTGTAAATTATATGTAAACATTAAGATAAAACTGTCTTATCAATCATTGTACATGCCCCAATACTTCGTGTATGAAACTACCCATTTTAAAAAAAATCAGCGCGGTTTATTGAATCGGATCCCAAAAAAAGTTGCATAATATAACCTGATGACATACGCACCAAAAATAAACGGTTCGCAAATTAGATTAACAAGTAGTGATATATAGTAAAAACATCACAACAATATTTTTCTATAAAGGTCACTTCTATTGATTATTAAAGCAGCACCAATCTTAAGACAATATAACCAATAAGAGTTTTACATTTGTCTCTACTTAACAAGATATACACAATTCTTACAAAACCCAACAAAGTTCAAACTAATTCAAAGGCACGTCAGATTTTGAAGGATCGTGCAAAAGACTACACCGCTATCTCTTATTCTTGAAAAGCAAAGGATAATAAGAATGAAGAACCGCATACGAAGGTTGTCACATGTACAAAATATATCTTGATGTTTCATACGTTTGAGTACTACTCCCTCTGTTCCTTGATATAAGGTGCCTAAGGTTTTGAGAAAAAATTCAAAATACATGGCGTATTGGTATTATACCATCAGTCTAGGTAAATATACCTACGAAAAAAGATAGAACGAAGAGTCTCTCTTCTATTATTGGCTGATTCGAACTGTTTTCTCCCTATTTTTTATAGGGAAAGATCAGTCCAATTATAGCATTACATGTGCGCGTTAATATCCGTGCAAAAAGCTTAGGCACCTTATATTAAGAAACAAAGGGAGTACAATCTAAAAAAACAACGGTTCAATTTATTAGCTAGATATTCTAGGTTCGCCAAACTAGCAACTCGACCCACATGCACCATGAGCCTGCTATATAAGATCAATCACTAGTTATAGGGTACCCCTCGCAGAGGTCACTCGTGCGCTCCTAGCGTGCCAAGTGTCGTGTTTTGATGTGTTTTGAGTTTTTCCTTTTATCCCTTTCGCGCTTGACGCGTGGGCTTTTCGGACGCAACAACACGGGAAGCCACATGCCCTGCCACAGCCCAAGCCATAGTCCGAGGCACAACCACAGCCCCAGCCACAACTACCATTTCAGCCACAGTCCAACTACAGCCACAACCACAGCTACATTTTTCAGCCACAGTCCAGCCACAGCCCCAGCCACATCTACAATTTGAGCCATAGTCCAGCCACAACCCCAGCCACATCCTGAGCCACGGTCTAGCCGCAGCCCGAGACACAGCCCGAGCCACAGGTCCTGCGTAGCCACAAACGCAGCCACGTGTACATCCACAGTCTGTGCGCTGCCATAATTGTTGCTTCGCACGAAGACAACCAAAATGCAACACGTGGCAGCCGTGGAACACATCAAAAATGACATATGCGAGGGGTGCCCGCTAAATAGTGATTCCTCTATATAAGTGACAACCTTTGAACAAAATGGGCTTCTATGAAGTCATGGGCCTCCCCCTCCAAAAAATAACTACGTGAAGGGACATCTTCACCCTTCGTAAATTCTATAATTAATGCAATTCTCCCTTTAAATGCTTGATGATACTTTCCATATTTTCCTTCCTTTGAAAGAAAAATATCCTCAATAATTAGTGCAATCTTTTCATCCAAAGCTATCGATGATACTACTACTTTCCATAAATTAATACACAACTAATATTTGTGTGGGGGTAATACAAGACTAATTTACTTGTGTAATTAACTGTCCCTCTCTAAGGCGTTTGGCGTATATATTTTAAAATCATCAATCAGGTGAGCCAGCTATTATTGAGGGAGGCCGGGTCTACATACGTAATGTCAAGTGGCCAGTGATAGGCACTGGTCGACCGCAGTCGTCTGATCTCCGCGATTTAACGGTCCAGATTCGCGCGTACCCTTCGCATATGACTGCAATATTTGCGGTGCATCTTTAACTTTTTTAGTACATGGATGCAACATTTTTTTTTGGTGTTTTTTGAAGAAAAAAAAAATTCTGTTAATAAATTTTAATCGCTGGTGGTACATTTTTTACTATCGGTTGCAACTTTTTTGGTACATGCATGCAACAAAAATTTATTGTGTGCATTTTTTTTAAAAAAAGTTCACCGTTGAAACAAAAAATCTGATAAAAAAATTATGTACCATATTTACCATCAATTCGTAGCAGCAAATTTAATCTACGCTTGTAGCTTTTTTTATAATGGTTATAACAAAATTCGGGACCCATCATCACCATCACACTTCATCTTTTTTGTTGTAGCAAAAATCATTAGTAACATTTTTATATCATGCTACCAAATGAATGCGCTTAGCACTAAAATACTACTAAATACATCCGTTTAGGAAAAAAGTAACATAAATTAATATAATAATATTAGTATAATAATAGTATAGATAGTAGCATTTTATACTACGGTTGCAACATTTATTATGCGTTAGATTCAACAAAAGCGAAAAAATGGGCACAAATGGGCCTTAGACCGACCGGCCCTAAGCTTTGGCCGGCGTGTCTTTCATACGGAAAGATGGGTCTTTTTATCCAACTAAAAAATAGATAATACAACCTTTTCTTCTTACCAGTACTAACTACTCCGTATGTCAAAGAGTCTGGGCGACTAATTAATTGCATGCTGTAGTTGGGGCAAGGCACCGATTAGGCAAAAGATATCTTAGACAAAAAAATATTAGAATTAATGGTTGCATGCGAAATGAACGAAAAGGACTAAGGACTTCCCATTAGGAGGAGGTGTTTGGCTACAGAACTGGTTATGGTAACAGTAACGTAATCAGATCACAATGTTTTAGGAGTGGTAATGAATTTTGTCCAAGTTTGTTTGGTTGGTTCGAATGCATCCTTCCGGGTAACGAAATGCTTTTCCTTGTCCTCTTGCGCGGGCTCTCGGCGCTTGGCGCTGCACATGGCAACAAAGCACGGCGGAGGACAGAGGGTCCTCCGCACGGGGCGGAGGAGAAAGGAGGACGACGAGTGCGTGGGGCGGCGAAGCAGGGAGGAGGACGGAATGGCGAG
This sequence comes from Bromus sterilis, assembly GCA_950022295.1. Lineage (NCBI taxonomy): Eukaryota > Viridiplantae > Streptophyta > Magnoliopsida > Poales > Poaceae > Bromus > Bromus sterilis. The sequence goes on along the minus strand of OX465601.1, from coordinate 295,776,259 downwards.
GCGACGGAGCAGGGAGGAAGCCGAAGGCGCGAGGCGGCGGAGCAAGAAGGAGGCTGATGAGGCGCGACGGCATAGCAGGGAGGAGGTCGGAGGCGCGAGGCGGCGGAGCAAGGTGGAGGACGGCGTCGCTGGACTGTAAGACGGCGGCGGCGCTAACAGAGGAGTCGTGGGGAGGAGGAGGATTACTCGGGAAGGGACGAACCATTATTGGTGGGAGGTGGACTATCAAGATAGATAACTGGACTGGATATGTTTACGGGATAAACTAATACGTGACTGTAAAAAAACAGCCGAAACGTTTTCCGTTTACCCCGGAAACAGATTACGGGCAAAATTCCCTGAAACAAACACTAATAGTAGAGATGATATGGCATGCTCCATTAAGGCAACTGACGAAAGTGGACCGTTTTAAATGGACCGTGGCCACACAATTTCGATGTGGAAAAAGAGTACATCCATCAAGCTGCTCTTACCCCTAAAAAAATTTTAAGCTGCTGACAAACACAGTAAACAAGAGTTTTGCAACTAAAAAGCATCTTGGTTGCTATGTTTCTAGTGAGGGGCCTAGTAAACCCGAAGGAAGGGAGTATGGAATTTACTTTTTGTTGATTGTGTTGTATTTGTTTTGAAAGTATTTCTTTTCACCCAGGAAAAGGGTTGGTTGGCAATATTGATACAATTATCTAGTGTTTGCAGCTCTATACAATTAAAGTGTTAGATATTGACATATATCCGTTAGATCTTTCATGAGAAATTATGGATGGTTTTATACGACTACGTAATATGTAAGGAAGTCTCGGTATAAATGCTTACTTTTAAAAAAGATGCTAGCAATATTATTTTTCAATCACATGACATTTTGGTTCAATAATCAGATACCTCGTTGTACTGGACGATGTGTGGGATATATCTGCATCCAGTGCAATAATGGCAAGCTTGCCACAGAATGAAACGGGTAGCAGAATCATTGTGACCACTCGCACTGGGTCTGTGGCCTCAACATGTAGCTCTGGGGAAAGTTACATCCATGAAGTTAATAAGCTCAGCGACGATGAGTCGAGGTCACTATTTGTTACAAGAGTATTTGGCAAGGTAACTGAGGGTCCCAGTACTTCAGTTCCACGAGGTGTCTGCCCCAAGGAGCTACAAGAGGAAATGAATATAATTCTGAGAAAATGTGGTGGGGTGCCGTTGGCAATTGTTAGCATTGCCAGCGTTCTGGCGAGGTATAATTCGCCTAGAAGCAGAGAGATGTGGAAAAGAATCTGCAACTCAACCAGCACTCAGTTGGAGAGCAACTCTGCCATAGAGGAAATGGTTCAAATAATGGCGCTCAGCTACAACCACCTATCTCATCATCTGAAGGGCTGCGCTATGTTACTCAGCATATTCCCGGGGAGTTATGAGATACCCAAGGACAGGCTACTCAGAAGATGGATCTCGGAAGGCCTCATTCCAGAGCAGAGGGAGTCGACATTACATGAAGTTGCAGAAGCCTGCTACAACGAGTTGTTGAGCAGGAACGTGATTCAAGGAGTTGTTGTAGGAGATATGCCCTAGAGGCAATAATAAATGTTATTATTTATCCCCATGTTCCTAATTATGTTTATATTCCATGCTATAACTGCTATGGTTCTCGAGTCTGCAATAACCACGAGGCTCGGAGGAAGACTCATATGCACGTGTGGAATAATAAACGGATAAAATATATATATTCCTAGTCTCGCCTCTAAGACTAGCTCAAGTGTTGCATGATGGTTCTGTTTTCCTGATCATGGGCATGACTATGCCGGCAATTTTGAGGGCACAATGTTAGAAGAACATTTGTGTTGAATCGACCCAGATTGATGTTATGCTATGAGATACATTCGTCACCAGTTAATGGATTATAACACAGAGAAAGTTGAGCGTTTGCATAATTCCTTAGACCATGAGAGTATCGAGTTCCTTCGTACTTGCTTCGTGAACTTTGGGGTTTGTTAAACGTCATCTGTAAAAGGGTGGCTATTACGGCGGCTTACGGGTTCACGGAAAAGTATGACAAGGAACTAGGTAGCTCAAGATTGGGATTTGATCCTCCGTCGATGGAGAGATATTCTTCGGGCCCTCTCGGTGTTACGGTATCCACCATCGTCTGGCCAGACACAGTGTGATTTGATCACAGGGATGCCGGAACGCGGGAACGAGAAAAGAGAACAATACTAGTAACGAGGTAACTGGCATAGTGGACAAGTGTTGATCCACGGGGATGCCGATAAGTCTCACCTCGGGTATTTGTAACATATCACGAAGCAACAGGAATAGCACACGGCAACTGGAGGTTCACTCGAATATTTATTCGTGTGGGTATAGGGGTCAATATGGGTGTCCACGGCTCCGATGTTGATCATTGATCGGAAAGTGTTCCGGGTCATGTCTATACTTCACCGAACCTATAGGGTCACACGCTTAAGGGTCATCTATCTGCTGAATACTAGACAGGGAGTCTGAGAGAAAGTCACCGGAAAGGTTTCGGAGAAAACGGAAAAGTTCCGGAAAGAGAACACCGGAATAATTTCGGTAAAACCGAAAAGTTGTTTCGGAATATATCATTAAGTCAAAATGGTTTCGGCACACGCCTGGAAATTCTTGGAGGGTGCCAGAATTGTTCTGGGAACTTCTGGGATTTTTCCAGAGAGAAAAAACCGGAAATGTTCCGGAGCTGCCGGAACCGCTTTGGTTGCTTTTCGCAGATGAAAATCACTAATCCGGAATTGTTTCGGAACGCGTCCAAAATCCTTTTAGTGGGTACTGGAATTTTTCTAAGACCTACAGAAAAGTTTCGGATTTTACGGTCGCAGATAAATGTCTTCATGAATAGTGGATACACTATTCATGATGATGCAGGCGATGATGCAGCTTGCATGATGATGCAGGCGATGATGCAGCTTGCATGATGATGCAGGCGATGATGCAGCTTGCATGATGATGCAGGCGATGATGCAGCTTGCATGATGATGCAGGCGATGATGCAGCTTGCATGATGATGCAGGCAATGATGCAGTTTGGAGGGCATTTTGAGTTTTTCCCCATAGCCTCTCACCCTATAAATAGGGGTGGAGAGGGGTCTCTCAAATCTGATCCAAGTTCTCACTTGAACTCTCAACAAGTGCCATTGCATGATCTGGCTTTCTTCTCTCCCTCCCACGAAATAGTTTCGTAGAGCCGAAAGGCTGTCTGGGTTCCGGTAGGAACTAGTTCTGGACGGCGAAGCCCTGCCGGATAGATGACACCGTATGTGTGCAACCCCGTAGAGAGGTCGTAGTTTCGATCTTTTGCCCGAGGGGCTGTTCGAGGGTCCTCCCGAAGGGCTGTCCAAATTATCGTTCGAGTTTCAAGGGTCCTCCCGAAGGGCTGTCCGAGTTACCGATCGAGTTTCGAGGGGCCTCCCGAAGGGCTGTCCGTGACATCGTCCGAGGGACTGTCCGACCGCCTCTCGGAGCGCTGTCCGAGGAGCAGACGAGGGAGGACATCCTCGCGGTTGGGAGGTTGTAAATCCTAGCTGCGGGGGTCTGCACCAACGATCTACATCGACTCTACTTCCGCTGCGCTACGAGTCGGTAACGATCAGATCAAAACCTTGTATGCAGTCTCCATAGTGGTCCTGGGCTGTTCGTAGTGCGGAAAATTTTTGTTTTCTGCCGCGTACCCCTACAGTGGCATCAGAGCCGTGCTATGCGTAGATGCATGTTGCGATCTAGAATACATAGAGATGTATGGGTATTGCATAATATAATTTTAGAGTAGATCAGATCTATTGCTGAAAATTATTTATGCGGGTGGCAGATGAAATATGTTACCCGATGTTCTTGTTGCTTCCCTGGAATTTGTGTATTTCTGATCTCAATAACAGTATGGTGGAGTTTCAAAGTTCTGGCAATCTGCGATCCTGATTGATCAAAGAAGTGCTAACAGTTCGTTGAATTCCACCATAGTTAGAGAAAGAAGAAATTCTGCAGACTAAAGGGCAATGCAGATATGATCTGCACGGGGATCACGCGTATGACGAAGTTCAGTATGGGGCTCGAGATTTTATTATCTCGTGTTTCATACACCCCGCAAAGTTAATCTAGCGACTTGAATAATCATGCTTGATGATAAACGTTGGTAGCTGCGGTTTAAGTCAAAACCTTAGAAGCCACGTAAAATAAAATTTTGCATAAACCGATTAGAGGCATCTAACTTGGTTTTGCAGGATGTGCATGTGATGTGGTATAGCAAAGCTCATATTAATTTGATTATGTATGAGATGACTATATAATGTAAATTTATTAACATGACCTGCGTGTCATGATTTGGCATGATGGCTGGAGCCATATGATTGTCACTTTAATGACCTGCGAGTCAACCTTATGTAATGCACTTATTTTATTAGCTATAGAGATAGCAATATTATTTGGTGCATCGACAAGGTGGTGGCAAACTTCGCGAAGGTGAACTCCGACGCAAATGCCAAAGACGAAGAAATACTTGACTTCTCCGTCAGAAGGGGCTATACCATATCATGCAATTATAAATTACCTGAGATGTTTATCCCTTAAGTTGCACCCTTCTTGATTGCGCGGTAGTCGCTTTTTATTAGGGTGATCTCTCACTTAAAATATCAAGTAGTTAGTGTTCTCCCAAATGTAGCACCGTCACAGCATCTATCCTTTCGGGGTGCGCCATGGATGCATGGGTACGAACGATTGGAGAAATGTAAGGCGGGTGAGGTCAGACCTCGCAGCAAGATCACTTGGTTGTCTTGACGTCCATGGCAGGATCGTCCTGAGCTCGGAACACATGCATCGAAAGATGAACAAGAGTCACATAGAGATGTGATCGGCAAGTTGGCCTACCAAATCAAAATCCTCGTCATGAGATGATGATTCTATGGCGTTGTATTGATATTTGGATCTTGAATCACTCATAATCAATTTTGAGAGATATTGATTTGAGTGGGAGCGCATTTTAGAATTAACTTGTTTAATTCTGAGTGCAATTAATTATGAACACTGTCTAAGTATAATTTGCTAATAGTTGTAGAATAATGGCTCGCGTTTCCACCTTCCCTATTAAAATTGAATAAGCTGTTAAATATCTGGTCAAAACTTTACGGTTGGTAACGTAATGCGAGGATTGTCCTCAAGAGTGCCGAGAAGGATTTTGTCCTATCGCATGCTTTCGGTGTCCTCCCGCTAATGCTATGGATGATGTGACTCTCGTCCTTCGATCCAAAAGCTAGAATTCCATTGTGGTCAAGTGCAATACGTTTGCTTCCATAAGACCCGAACTTCACAAGTTTGGGATAGTTATGTAGTATTCATGGAACTGAAAATTGTTTTCAGATACAGACAAAGGCTAAAAGATATGAGATATCCAAAGCAATATTTGTTTGCAAAGTATTAGTAAAGTGTTTACTGGGCATTTGACTGATAAGAGAGGGATCCAGAAGAACGCCTGTCATATGATGAAGGTGAATAAAACAAACAACTTAAAGAGAAAGGAAATGTCCAAAGGGTGTTAGTGTGACTCACACGCCTAGGAAGTCCGGGGCTAACGCCGCTCTTAAAGTTGGGTGCTTCTTCTGAGAGTAGGAGAAATATTGAAAGTTAAACTGTTAGAAGTATAAGGGCAAAAAGAAAGAAGACTGGAATGTCCAGCTCATGTATAAAAGTCATGAAAGTTATTGATGTATGGAAGGCTGGTCAAAAATAAATAGTTCTTGGGAATTGTGATTAAACAGTTAGTCCATAATTCTTGGGTATTATGATTAAAAGTTGATCACAGGAATACCCGCTCGATTGCATTCTGTTGCAACTCGATGCAAGAACCACTACGGCCTAAAAGACTTGCCAGTAATGAGTTTTAGATACGCGCTGGGAACATAGTAAAAGTTACTATACCTTCCATCGGTGTATCACCATCTGTATTTATTTTCATAATTCGTTTTAGAGTTTTATACACTCTAGCCCATTGCATAAAGTATGTTGCAAGAAGGTTGTTCATAAAAGAACAATTGTTGTTCAGTATTATGAATAACATAAAGGGCCATGCTTCCATCGGGGATGGGATGTATGTTACGAATATTGATGGTAATATGATACATCCATAACAATGACGCTAAATGTCGAAAGACTAAAAGAATACCACATATGTGTGGCACTGCATTTGGTCACATTGGAGAAACCCGCATGGAGAAATTCCATAATGATGGATTTTGAAGTCATTTGATTATGAATCATCTCACACTTGCAACTTTCGTCCGAAAAGTTAAGTGACTGAAATACCGTTCACAGGCCATGAGGAACGAACAACAAACTTATTGGTGATCATACATTTGATGTGTGTAGTCCGATAAATGTTGTTAGTAGTGGATTTATCTATCTTCAGAAAAGACTCAAGTAGATATATGGATATTTACTTGATGAGACGTAAGTCTGGATCTTTTGAAATCATTCGAAAGGTTTTCAAAAATGAAGTGAAAGTTATTGTGACAAGAAAATTATGTTTCTACAATTTGATTGCAGAAAGGAATTTTTGAGTTACAAGTTTAGCCAATGTCTGATGAGTTGTGAAAAGAGTTTTCATAACTTGCACCTCCCGGAACACCACTGCAAGTGGAATGTCCTTGAAGATGTAATCAAACCATTTATGACATGGTAAGATCAAAGATGACATAAATCAATTTGCCATTATCCCTTTTAATGTAATGCTTTAGAGACTACGGCTTTTACACTTAAAGGAGCGCCATCAGGTCTGTTGAAATGACGCCATGGTATGGTACGCCCAACCATGTTTTATCTTTTCTTAACATTTGGAATATGGGGATTGTGTAAACTGTTTACAAACCTATTCCAAATCAGACAAGTGCTACTTTGTAGGTTATCCCAAATTATTGGGAATTCCTCCACCACTATACCGAGGCAAAAGGTTTTGCCACAAAGAACGGTATGCTTTTAAAGAGAATGGTTCTTGAAAAAAGGTGAGTGGGAGGACAGTGCAACTCGACGAGATAACAGTATCTTCGTCATCAGATCAAAGGAAAGGAACCTTGGAAGTGATTCCAGAGTTTCCTACTGCAACTGATACGGAAGCCTCTACATGAGATGTATGGACTTCGGTCAAACTTGCAACTGAGCCACGTAGGCAAAACTCGTGCAAACCTCTCAGGTGCGCAAACGAGATATTGTTGTTAGACAACAGCATACCTACGATAATCAAGGAAGCGATGATGGGCCCTGACTCCGGAATTGGCTAAATGCCAATACAAATCCGAGATAGTTTCCATATACGTAATTCAAGATTGTATCTTGATGGACCATTCGGAAGACTTAGAGTCTAACGAATATTAATGGAACTATAAACTGATACGGATAAAAATGTTTTATCCATAAAGCTCGACTTGTTGCTTATAACAATTTCAAGGAATTAACTACGGCGAGATTGTCTCTCCGTAGCGATGCTTAAAGTCGGTTCGGGTTAAACTAGCAATTAATACGTATTTCATTCATGAGATATGAAACATGGATGCCAAAAGGATTTCCATGAGATGGAAATACTGCCTTGGAGATACAGTCCAAGGTATTTTGTCAGTCCAGAGGATGCTAGTAAGTATGCAAACTTCAGAGTTCCTGCGATGGACAAAAGAGAGCATAATGGAGTTGGAATCTTCGTTTTTGATGAAATAATCAAAAGAGTTTGATTTCATCGATGGATAACGAAGATGCTTGTGGCTACAAGAAAGTAAGTGGGAGCATAATAATATTTCTAAAAACCTTGTGTGCCTAACACATTGTTAATTGGAAATAATATAAATTTCTTGACACAAATTAAGACTTCATTGAAAATAGTTTTTCAACGAAGTGCTTGGGCTAAGTTGTCTTGATATTAGGCATAATTATCTACGAGATATAATTGCCTAATAGGGCTAAGCCAAAATACATATTGACAAGGTGCTAAAACAGTTTAGCGTTAAAAACGACAAGGAGTGATTCTTGCCAAAGTCACATGGAAAGAGTTTTTGCAAGACTCAGTGTCCCAAAACACTGATGAGCAAATTACATAATGGAGATTCCACACACCTTCGTGTTGGGATTAATCATGTATTCCATGGTATGTAAAACAACCAGATATGTCCAATACTCCAAAGTTGTTGCGAGTATAGATACCAAAGTGATCAAAGAACTGATCGTGGGACAACAGTGAAAAATGTCATTGAGTACTAAAGTAGCACTGATGACATGTTTTCTCGCAAGAAGAGATTATGAAGAACTTGTTGTAAGTAATTACATCGATACGGTTTTCATCAATGCTCCATGCGATTTTCGATTTGAGTTAAAGTATTTTTGTGTGTAATACACAATATGGTGGCACAGTAAGTTGGAATTGTTCATAACAGGTTACTGTGGCGAAATTCTATAACAAATGGCTATGTATGTTGCTGCTTTAGAAGCAACAAAGAAAATGTTGAATCATATAGTTCATTCATGAACTTAGTATGGTTCCAATATGGCTTTGGTCAATGGAACACTATTGAAGATAGTTGCTCCATAGCTCAGTCTGAGGAATCAAGGTTCGACCAGTGATTCGCATATATACAAAGCCAAGTCCACACAAAGTATGAATTTTGTGAAAGCGTGAAAACGCGAGGATATGCAAAGATACACACGGAGTTGAAGTTGTCAGATCCGTTGGACATCAGGCTATACCACATGTGAAGCATATTTTACACCAGTATGCCGTAGGTGTAAAGTGCATTAGCATTGACTAGATTATTGACTCTAGTGCAAGTGGGAGTCTGTAGGAGATATGCCCTAGAGGCAATAATAAATGTTATTATTTATCCCCATGTTCCTAATTATGTTTATATTCCATGCTATAACTGCTATGGTTCTCGAGTCTGCAATAACCACGAGGCTCGGAGGAAGACTCATATGCACGTGTGGAATAATAAACGGATAAAATATATATATTCCTAGTCTCGCCTCTAAGACTAGCTCAAGTGTTGCATGATGGTTCTGTTTTCCTGATCATGGGCATGACTATGCCGGCAATTTTGAGGGCACAATGTTAGAAGAACATTTGTGTTGAATCGACCCAGATTGATGTTATGCTATGAGATACATTCGTCACCAGTTAATGGATTATAACACAGAGAAAGTTGAGCGTTTGCATAATTCCTTAGACCATGAGAGTATCGAGTTCCTTCGTACTTGCTTCGTGAACTTTGGGGTTTGTTAAACGTCATCTGTAAAAGGGTGGCTATTACGGCGGCTTACGGGTTCACGGAAAAGTATGACAAGGAACTAGGTAGCTCAAGATTGGGATTTGCTCCTCCGTCGATGGAGAGATATTCTTCGGGCCCTCTCGGTGTTACGGTATCCACCATCGTCTGGCCAGACACAGTGTGATTTGATCACAGGGATGCCGGAACGCGGGAACGAGAAAAGAGAACAATACTAGTAACGAGGTAACTGGCATAGTGGACAAGTGTTGATCCACGGGGATGCCGATAAGTCTCACCTCGGGTATTTGTAACATATCACGAAGCAACAGGAATAGCACACGGCAACTGGAGGTTCACTCGAATATTTATTCGTGTGGGTATAGGGGTCAATATGGGTGTCCACGGCTCCGATGTTGATCATTGATCGGAAAGTGTTCCGGGTCATGTCTATACTTCACCGAACCTATAGGGTCACACGCTTAAGGGTCATCTATCTGCTGAATACTAGACAGGGAGTCTGAGAGAAAGTCACCGGAAAGGTTTCGGAGAAAACGGAAAAGTTCCGGAAAGAGAACACCGGAATAATTTCGGTAAAACCGAAAAGTTGTTTCGGAATATATCATTAAGTCAAAATGGTTTCGGCACACGCCTGGAAATTCTTGGAGGGTGCCAGAATTGTTCTGGGAACTTCTGGGATTTTTCCAGAGAGAAAAAACCGGAAATGTTCCGGAGCTGCCGGAACCGCTTTGGTTGCTTTTCGCAGATGAAAATCACTAATCCGGAATTGTTTCGGAACGCGTCCAAAATCCTTTTAGTGGGTACTGGAATTTTTCTAAGACCTACAGAAAAGTTTCGGATTTTACGGTCGCAGATAAATGTCTTCATGAATAGTGGATACACTATTCATGATGATGCAGGCGATGATGCAGCTTGCATGATGATGCAGGCGATGATGCAGCTTGCATGATGATGCAGGCGATGATGCAGCTTGCATGATGATGCAGGCGATGATGCAGCTTGCATGATGATGCAGGCGATGATGCAGCTTGCATGATGATGCAGGCAATGATGCAGTTTGGAGGGCATTTTGGGTTTTTCCCCATAGCCTCTCACCCTATAAATAGGGGTGGAGAGGGGTCTCTCAAATCTGATCCAAGTTCTCACTTGAACTCTCAACAAGTGCCATTGCATGATCTGGTTTTCTTCTCTCCCTCCCACGAAATAGTTTCGTAGAGCCGAAAGGCTGTCTGGGTTCCGGTAGGAACTAGTTCTGGACGGCGAAGCCCTGCCGGATAGATGACACCGTATGTGTGCAACCCCGTAGAGAGGTCGTAGTTTCGATCTTTTGCCCGAGGGGCTGTTCGAGGGTCCTCCCGAAGGGCTGTCCAAATTATCGTTCGAGTTTCAAGGGTCCTCCCGAAGGGCTGTCCGAGTTACCGATCGAGTTTCGAGGGGCCTCCCGAAGGGCTGTCCGTGACATCGTCCGAGGGACTGTCCGACCGCCTCTCGGAGCGCTGTCCGAGGAGCAGACGAGGGAGGACATCCTCGCGGTTGGGAGGTTGTAAATCCTAGCTGCGGGGGTCTGCACCAACGATCTACATCGACTCTACTTCCGCTGCGCTACGAGTCGGTAACGATCAGATCAAAACCTTGTATGCAGTCTCCATAGTGGTCCTGGGCTGTTCGTAGTGCGGAAAATTTTTGTTTTCTGCCGCGTACCCCTACAGTTGTGGGCAAAGATGGGGTCGTGAGTTTGAAGCACTGTTGCGTACACGACATAATGCTTGACATCATCGTGTCCAAGACCCTAGAGGCCAACTTTGTCACCTTAGTGGGAAGCCGACGCGGGGGGCCATCCTATGGTGCTGTCCGCCGCCTCTCCATCCACGATGATGTGGATGGTGTGGGTTACAGCGGAGAAGTCATGAGTTTGCAGAAAGTCCGATCTGTAACCTCATTCGGCGCCAACATAACTAATGGTCCAGGCAAGCAACTGCTTGATCAACTAGCCAAGTACACCTTGCTGAGGGTGCTCGATCTAGAAGACTGCCAAGATCTGAATGACGACCATTTGAAGCAAGTTTGCCGGTTGTTCCTTCTCAAATACTTGAATTTAAATGAAACAAAGATCACAACAATACCTGATGAGATCAGCAACTTACAGCATTTGCAGACACTTACCGTATATGACACGCAACTCAACACATTCCCAGAATCAGTGGTCAGGCTGGAGAAACTTGAGCACATGACTTTCAGCAAAAGGACTAACAATGTAAGTAAATGCCTGAGGCTGCCCGAGGGTATCAACACAATGAAGTCGTTGCAACTGCTACATGGGCTAAAAGTTGGTAGCGATGATATTAAGCTTGCCGAAGAGATCGGCGATCTGGTGCACTTACGAAGTCTCAAGGCCGAATGCAACGAATCACTTCGCCACGAGCTTCAGACCTCGATTGATAAGATTAAGTTAAGCTCCCCCCTTAGCGATAAGATATGTTGGGTGGACACTGACTAGTTTGCTTTGTCTTTGTCTCAATAAGCTGAGCACGAGCCCACGAGATGTGTGGAGGCCGTGCGCGTCGAGTCCGGCGGTGGCATGCCTTGTTGCATCTCGCAGCCATGCAGCGTGACCCAGCTGCACGATCCGATTTGTGGGATGGCGCAGGTCGTTGGGATCGTGGCCTAACAGCTCGGGCACGTTCCATCGTATTCCCTTTCATAAACAAAAGAGAGAAGTAACAAAAACCCTGAAAAGCAGCAAGTTGTGCGCTGCACAAAACCCCCCTTTGTTCGTGTGTTGCCGCATGTAACTACAAATTTGTTCAGTAAGAAAAACAGTACTAGGTTGTGCTCCATTTTCAGAGTTGCCATCTCACAAGTAGCATCGAATATTAAAGGGCACTGATTATGACCACGTGGCATGCGTTGTTGCGCCCGTACATTTTCTCAATTGAGTATCATGAATTTTCATAACGAAACTGCTCTGCATACGATTTTATATGTACGATTCCTGTCCGACGGTGTGATCCAACCATTTTTGTTGATGCATCGATTTGATCCAACAGTGGTTAAGCAGTGTCGTACATATGTCGTACAGAAAATCGTCGTACGCCTAGCACTGCTCTTTTCATAACCATAAGAGAAATGAAACGCGAATCAACCCATGGTTGAGTTGGTTAGGTGGATGGTTGTATCCCCAGCCCACCAGAGTTCAAATCCCAGATTTGACGTTGGTGCTCGCATTTTCCTGAATATATTTCAGGCTTTATATTTCAGGCTTTCCGGTGATGCACTTTCAGTGGGAGGAGACGTTCCCGTCGAAGACGAGGTGATGACTTCGTTAATCTCAAGATGATGTGCCGGCTATATCTAAATACAAGCCCCCGTTTTACTGCTACAAAACACGGGGGGGTCTCTCTGTTGTTGCCGGAGCAGCTGCAAGAATAAGATGAGATCTGGAGCTATACAAAAAACCGAACGAGAGAGAGATAGTTTTGGTGCTGCCATAACTTGCCTGCAGCGTTTTCTGTGCTTTATATAGATGGCTCAAAGAACCGACTTCACGTCCAACACAACCAACTTGTCCAACACGATGTGGCCCAGATCACAAGTTAATCTAATTTAGGACTCTATTTAAATCCTAGAGATTGGATGGAAAATGACTTAGGAATAACCTCGTACTACAGCTATTCCGTACAGACTCAAATTACTAAACTTAGCCTAATATCGCATGTGCTCAGTAGGGGAGCTTAGTGGGGGGCCAACCTGGGCCATGGCCCCTCCAACTCACAAGAACACCAGTGTATATCTCTTTGTATCTTAACTATATTTCACTAAAACACAGCTGGAAGTAATTAAGTTTCCCCCCCTACAGCCATTAGCCCCCCCCCCTCCCCCCCATGATCTGTGCTCAAGCTCCGCCACTGATGTGCTGTAACTATCCGACGTGAACTTAAATAGGTTAACAATTATCCCCCTTAAGCTCAACGTTCCTTGCTGATTTGCTTGACTCAAAGCCTCTGTCGCATCTCAACGAACCACACTCGTCCAAGGGCCTTCCTTAAGATATCTGCCAGCTGATCATTTGTGCCGACATGACCAACTTCTAGCAGCTGCTCTTCTTCCATGCACCCCCGGATGAAGTGAAACTTCACGTCTATGTGTTTGCTTCGGTCATGATGAACAGAATTTTTCGCAAGTGCAATTGCTGACTTGTTGTCCACCAATAGCTTGAACTTTGCAGGTTCTTCCCCCTTGAGATCTCCAATCAATCTACTCAACCAAAGACCTTGACAGGCTGCTGCAGCGGCTGCTACATACTCAGCTTCACATGAACTGACTGCCACTACCTTTTACTTTTGTGAAGTCCACGAGATGGGATTCTCACCAAGAAACAACACCTGTCCAGAGGTACTCTCGCGATCTCCAATGTCGCCGGCATGGTCGCTATCACTGTACCCGAGCAGGGCACCGTTGTCGCCGTGCACGTAGCGACATCCATAGCTCAATGTGCCTTGCACATACCTGAGAATCTGCTTGACGGCTGTCCAGTGAGTTACTGTTGGCTTCTCCATGAATCTACTGACAATACCGACAGCATATGTGATACACGGCCATGTGTGAACTAAATACCTCGAACTTCCAATTATGCTGCGGTACAGAGAGGAGTCAAATATGGCTTGGCCTCATCTTCCTTCTTCAGCTTGAGCCGGCATTCCAATTGTGTATGACAGTGATTGCAGCCACTCATCCCAGCCACCTTGAGAATTTCCTCTGCATAGCCATGCTGAAACAAGGTGATCAGGCCCTTTCCTTGAGTTACCTCGATTCCCAAGTAATAACTAAGGAAGCCGAGGTCACTCATCTTGAAGAGTTGCTGCATCTGGCTCTTGAATTCAGTGATGTGGTCTTTATCAGTGTCGTTTATGATCAAGTCATCGACATACACTCCCACGAGCAGATACGAGCGCGCATCACTGCGCCGATACACAACATGCTCCAGTGGGCTATGCTTGAACCCAAGTGTGCTCAATGTATCGTCGATCTTCGCGTACCAAGCCCTCAGAGCTTGCCGAAGACCATAGAGTGCCTTGTTCAGTTTTAGCACATGATGCTCTTTGCCGGCGATGACGTATCCCGGTGGCTGCGCCAAGTACACCTCCTCGGCGAGGTCACCATTAAGGAATGCAGATTTCACATCGATATGGTGAACCTCGCAGCCGGAGTGTGCGGAGAGAGCAAAGAGAAGGCACACGGTCTCCATCCCCGCTACCGGCGCGAACACATCCTCAAAATCTACGCCCTCACGCTGAGTGTATCCTTCGGCGACAAGACGCGCCTTGTGCTTGATGGTGTTGTCATCGGGGTAGGCGAGCTGCCATGTGGAGTTCTCGGCGATCGAATCCATCTCCGCGTCCATGGCGCCCTTCCAGGCGGCGTCGCCAAGAGCGTCGCCAACTGTAGCTGGCTCCTCGGCGCTGAGAAGGCAGCTCTCAAGCGCCTCGTACACAGCCTTCCCCTCAGTCTCGTCGAGGATGCACGAGAGGCGGCGGTAGCGAACCGGTCCAGTGTCGGAGTCGAGGGTGTCATCATGTCTAGGTGGCGTGGCCCAGCGTATCTTCCGCTCAGCACCCGGCGTTTGCAGCTCGGACTGAGATGTCTCGAGCGCACTCGCCACCGGTGTGGTCGCGACGGGAGACGACACCCCTTGTGTTGATGTCGAGGTTGTCACCATGATGGCTGGTGATGCAGGACACACGATGGCACCGCTGTCGAGTTCGTGTACACCATGGTCCATTGTGTAGACCACCGTGAACGTCGCAGGGGCGGAGGGCTGATACGTCCAAAACGTATCTATAATTTCTGCTTGCTCCATGCCTCTTTTGTGTGATATTGCTATGATATTGATGAACTTCCATACACTTTTGATCATATTTGGACTAACCTATTAACTCAGTGCACCCCAGTGCCAGTTCCTGTTTTCTGTTGTTTTTGTATTTCAGGTTTTCCCATTATTTAAAGTGCCAGAAAAATTCCGGGAAAAATATAGGAAAAATCAGCATACGGGAACCTTCCAGAAAAGCCCTAGTGGGGCAAGAGGGGAGCCAGGGGTGGCCCAGGCGGCCACCTGGCCACCCCCTAGGCCGCACCAGGAGGACGCCTAGGGCCCCTGGTCCACCTCTAGCTGCCCCCTTCGCCTATTTATTCCCCGTGACGAGAAACCCTCGGGGACAAAACCCTTTTTCGCGATCTCTCCTCTGTTCCGCCGCCGCCGTGCTTCCAAGATCGGGAGCACTAGGAGACCTCTTCCCGGCACCCTGCCGGAGGGAGGAAGCACCTCCGGGAGCTTCTCCACCACCATGGATGCTTCCCGGATGAACCGTGAGTAGTCCACCTTGGACCATGGGTCTATGTTCAGTAGCTATGTGATGTTCTCCTCCCCTCTTTGTTCTTCATGGTTTAGACCTCGTGAGCTGCCCTACATGATCGAGTCACATATGTAATCTTTCTGCTGTTGCTATGCTGAGTGTGCTGGGATCCGATGGATTATGAGACTATATTCATATTGTGTTTGAGTAATATATTTTATTCTCCTCTTTTATATTTATGTTCTTGAGTAATTCTTGCATGTTCTACGTTGCTGTTTATTGCTTTGGCCAAGTAGTAGGTAGTGACTCCAAGAGGGAGCGTTGTGCATGATTGTGGGTTCATGCCCCCCGATGACTAGCTTGAGTGACAGAAACATGAGTCTAGGGGATGTGATGTTGCCACAAGGGAGAAAACAACGGTGCTTGTACTTGTGGGTGCAAGGATTATTTACTTTACGCAAAGTTCTTTAATGCAGTTGTATGTTGCTTTGAGTTTACACTTTGGGTGGGATTCGCAACATAATACCAGCGAGATGTTCTGGATAGATATCTCAAGGTGGATGATTAGTAGGTAGATGCAGATGGATTTCGGTCTAGTTTTCTTGGCGTACCGCCCATGCTTTTGAGCCTCTTCTTTCTTTATAGCATAGTTAACATTGGTTTGCGCACATAATCTTGTCAATTGCCCAGCTATAATTTGTTTACCTCGCATGGCTATTTTATCGTCTTTTGGAAGAGAGACATCACTAGTGAACATCATGGTACCCCATTCCATATTTCTAATATTCTTTACACCCACTATTTATTTTCTGCTTTATTTTATTTTCTGTTACTATCACTATCATTATTATCCCATGCGTTTGATCGTTTGTGAACAACTAGGCCGGGGGGATTGACAACCTCTTTGAACTCGTTGGGAGCAAAGCTATCTGTTGTGTGTGCAGGTCCACGTCAACCGCCTAATTGCTGGGTTGTCACCTTCCTGTCATTGCCGGAGTCCTACTGGAGACAAACCTTGGTATCTTCACCGAAGGAAATTTGCTCCTGTCTACATCTCAACCTTCCACTTTAGGTAACCAACGAGGGGCGAGAAGCCATCAAAGCTAATTTATGGCGTCGTTGCCGGGGACTCCGCTCTTCAAGATAGGGGAGTTGCACACTATCTTTTATCTTTGCTTTTTAGTCTTGTTAGTTTACCTTTCAGTTTTTGCTTTAGTGTCCTTTATCAAAAATCAAAAAATAGTTATCTTGCTTGCTGCTGCTATGGGTTCCTCCGAGAACACCAAGTTGTGTGACTTCACTATTCATAACAACAGTGACTTTATCTGCACTCCTATTGCTCCACATGCCACTTCAGCACCTTCTTATGAGATTAAACCTGCTTTGCTGAACCTTGTTATGAAAGATCAATTCTCCGGTGCTGGAGACGATGCTGCTTTGCACTTAAATAATTTTGTTGAGCTCTGTGATATGTAAAAGTACAAAGAAGTATATGGTGATATTGTTAAGCTTAAGCCTTTTCCTTTATCCTTGAGAGGAGGAGGTAAAATCTGGTTTCAACTCTTGCCTAGGAATAGCATAGATTCTTGGGATAAGTGCAAGGATGCTTTTATTGGGAAGTACTATCCCCTTGCTAAGATTATCCAATTGAGGAGTAATATTATGAATTTTAAGAAATTGGATAATGAACACGTTGCCCAATCTTGGGAACGCATGAAATCTCTTGTTAAGAATTGTCCTACGCATGGTTTGACTACTTGGATGGTTATCCAAACTTTTTATGCAGGCTTGAACTTTACCTCGCGGAACTTGCTAGATTCGGCCGCGGGAGGAACCTTTATGTCAACAACGCTTGGTGCTGCCACAAAACTACTCGATGAGATGATGACCAACTATTCCCAATGGCACACCGAAAGAGCTCCAACAGGTAGGATGGTAAACTCTGTCGAGGAGGTCTCCTCCCTAAATTAAAAAGTTGACTTGATTATGTCTCTACTTACCAAGCAATCTCCTATTGATCCTCATGATGTTCCTTTAAATTCTTTGATTTCTCAAGATCAAGTAGATGTGAACTTTGTCTCTAGAAACAACTTCAATAATAATGCTTATAGGAGTAATTTTCGTAGCAATCCTAGACCGTTCCCCTCCAACAACTATGGGAACAACAACATTTATTCTAGCACCAAGAACTCCACTTCTGAACTAGAGAGTATGCTTAAAGACTTCATCACTAACCAAAAAGCCTTCAACAAGAGTGTAGAGGAAAAACTAGACAAATTAGATAATCTCTCGTCGAAGGTAGATAATTTACCCCATGAAGTAGAATTGCATAAAATTAGAACTTCTCCTCTTGAGGAGAGGAAGGTCACTCCTATGAACGCTATTCAAGTGCAAATTAATGAAAACATTAGGATGATGGCTAAACTTAAAGAGAGATGGGCTAGAGAAAAGGAGGAAGAAGATAGAATTAAGAGCCTTCCTACACACCATACCGGTGCTACTATCCAAGTTGTTGAGGATATCCAAACTCTTAGCATCCAATGCACCCCTAGTCCCATAGGACCTATTAATGGTGATGCTATGACCTCAACCGTAGAAGAAGAAACTCCTATGACTATAGAAGCTACCAAACAAGTGAGCCTAAAGGACACCACTACCACTTTACTTGATAGTAATGACCTTGATTTTGATAACTGCACCCTTTCTGAAGTTATTTGTTTCCTTCACAAGATGTCTAGAGACCCCCACACTAGCACACTTAATCTTGCCTTCACGGAGCAGATCACTAATGCTCTCATTAAAGCTAGGGAGGGGAAGCTTAGGGTAGAAGCCTCCATACCTAGAAAGCTAGAAGATGGTTGGGATCCTATGATTAAATTAAGTTGAATAAATTCTCTTGCTATGATTTATGTGATGTTGGAGCTAGTACCTCCGTTATGCAGAATGTTTGATATATTTGAATTGAAACCTTTTGATCCTTGTTCTTTTGGTGTTCGTCTTGTTGACTCTTCCGTAAAGAAACCTTTGGGGAAGATCGATGATGTTCTTATCATTGTCAATGACAATTACGTTCCCGTTGATTTTACTATTATGGACATTGAATGTGAACCTTCTTGTCCAATTATTTTGGGGCGTCCTTTTCTTCGCACCGTAGGTGCTGTTATTGATATGAAAGAAGGGATTATAAAATTCCAATTCCCTCTCAAGAAAGGGATGGAACATTTCCCTAGAAAAAAGATTAAGTTACCTTTTGAGTCCGTCACACGGGCTAGTTATTTTCTTGATAAGACTTGATTCTTTTTGCATTAAGCCTAACTAATAGCTTTAAAGAAGCACTTTCGGGAGGCAGCCCGCAACGAATTTAGGTTTTCCTTTTTGTTTTTCTTCTGTTTTTAGTGGTCTTGATGATTGTTACTATTGTAGTAACATCATTGTATCTTTACTTTTTAAGCTTTGTGCCAATTATAGCCTCATATGACAAGGTAAGTGAAAGTTGTGACATGTTGTCCAGAAAACAGATTCGTCCTCGTGACGGGACAAATCACAGAAAAATCCCAGTTCATCTTTTTGAGCTGAAATTTTTTACACAGCGTGATCTATACAATTACGGAACTTTCGTATGTTCTGAGTTTTTTGATTTGAGTTGCAGAAGTATCCCTACAAAATTCTTTACTACCTGCTGGACTGTTTTTCACAGTTTTTTTTTCCTGTTTTGCCTTCTCTTCGTTTTGCAAACCTTAAGCTTGCTTTTTCTTTGCAAAAACTTTTTGGAAATCTTGAGAAACATTAGATCTTCAAGAATATCCTTATTTCCAGTAGAGAAAAATTATTTTATTATGGGTACTAACCTCGCTAATCAGATTATGATGAGTTATGTATGAAGGGAGTTTTCAAGTGTGCGAGGGAAGATGATAAAAGAAGATTCAGGAGTGTCAAACGCTCAAGCTTGGGGATGCCCCCGTGCACCCCCAAGAAATATTCAAGGAGACTCAACCGTCTAAGCTTGGGGATGCCCCCATGCATCCCCTTCTCCATCAACAATTATCAGTTCGTCTTTCGTTCCACTATATTTTTATCACTTCATGCGTTATGTGCTATGCTTGGAGCGTCTCGCTCTTTATTTCCTTTTTAGTTTTCTTTAGCTTTTCTTGCTGTTCATAACAAGTTAGAACCCAACTTTCTTTGTGTGGGAGAGAAACACGCTCCACTTTCAAAATCTAGAACACAACATAGTATTCTTCATGCTTATCTTTGTTGTGTGTGTTCTTTATCTTTTTCATAGTTGCTGTCATGTTTAGCTCTTAGTTTTCATGCTTATCTTTTTAAGAGCTTTTGTTTAGTTTGTTGCTAGAACTCTCTTGAGTTTTCATGTTTATCTTGTTTAGATAGTTTGCCTGTTGCACTGAGTTGTGTGTCTTGACTTGAAGTAGGTAATTGAGCTAGGGGGTGGCCGCGCCAGGGGGGCGCCTGGGGCCCCTGGTCCACCTCTGGCTGCCCCCCTTCGCCTATTTATTCCCCGTGACGAGAAACCCTCAGGGACAGAACCCTTTTTCGCGATCTCTCCTATGTTCCGCCGCCGCTGCGCTTCCAAGATCGGGAGCACCAGGAGACCTCTTCCCGGCACCCTGCCGGAGGGAGGAACCACCTCCGAGAGCTTCTCCACCACCATGGATGCTTCCCGGATGAACCGTGAGTACTCCATCTTGGACCATGGGTCTATGATCAGTAGCTATGTGACGTTCTCCTCCCCTCTTTGTTCTTCATGGTTTAGACCTAATGAGCTGCCCTACATGATCGAGGCACATATGTAATCTTTCTGCTGTTGTTATGCTGAGTTTGCTGGGATCCGATGGATCATGAGACTATGTTCAGATTGTGATTGAGTAATATATTTGATTCTCCTCTTTTATATTTATGTTCTTGAGTAATTCTTGCATGTTCTCCGTTGTTGTTTATTGCTTTGGCCAAGTAGTAGGTAGTGACTCCAAGAGGGAGCGTTATGCATGATTGTGGGTTCATGCCCCCCGATGACTAGCTTGAGTGACAGAAACATGAGTCTAGGGGATGTGGTATTGCCACAAGGGAGAAAACAGCGGTGCTTGTACTTGCGGGTGCAAGGATTGTTTACTTTACGCAAATTTATTTAATGCAGTTGTCTGTTGCTTTGAGTTTACACTTTGGGTGGGATTCGCAACTTAATACCAGTGAGATGTTCTAGATAGATATCTCAAGGTGGATGATTAGTAGGTAGATGCAGATGGATTTCGGTCTACTTGTCTTGGCGTACCGCCCATGCTTTTGAGCCTCTTCCTTTCTTTATAGCATAGTTAGCATTGGTTTGCGCACATAATCCTGTCAATTGCCCAACTGTAATTTGTTACCTCGCATGGCTACTTTATCGTCTTTTGGGAGAGAGACATCACTAGTGACATCATGATACCCCGGTCTATATTTCCAATACTGTTTACACCCAATATTTATTTTCTGCTTTATTTACTTTTCTGTTACTATCACTATCATTATTATCCCATGCGTTTGATCCTTTGTGAACAACAAGGCCGAAGGGATTGACAACCTCTCTGAACTCGTTGGGAGCAAAGCTATCTGTTGTGTGTGCAGGTCCACGTCAACCGCCTAATTGCTAGCGCCGTTGTCACTTTCCTGTCGTTGCCGGAGTGCTACTGGAGACAAACCTTGGTATCTTCACCGAGGGGAATTTGCTGTTGTCTACATCTCAACCTTCCACTTTGGTTAACCAACGAGGGGCGAGAAGCCATCAAGGGCTCGGTGGTCGCGCCTGGAGTGCACCACGTCCATTCAGCCTGGACGAAACGAGCAGGCTTTTAGGATTGCTCGTGGCCCGTTAAGGACCGGACCGTACGATCCTGGCTCGCTAAAAAGTTCGGACCGAGCTCAGAAAATAGGCATGTTTACACCACGGTACGATCCTGTTTTTAATCGGGCCAACCGGACGGACCGAAAGGACCGAGAACGGCCCACGGCCAGTCTCTATACACTATCCCTCTGTTCCAAAATAACTGTCTTAGCCTTAGTACAATTTTGTACAAGAGCTAGTACAAAGTTGAGACAGTTATTTTGGAACGGAGGGAGTACGTCACAATGCCGCACTAGGGCTCCTCCTCGTCGATCGAATCGCCCCTCTCTCTCCAGCGCCGCATGGCTCAAGAGGCCAGATCCTGGCGACGGGGACTGCGACCCCTTCCTCTCCAGCGCTGCGCCACCTGCTCGTCGTCGCCTCCTCTCTCCTACCGCGCCATCGCCACTTTGCCCTTGTCCGAGCTGGAGGAGGACGGTCATGCAGGGGACGAAGGTCAAGCAGCAAGGCCGCCATTACCACGCCGTCAGTCCCGCTCCCGCCTCTCCTGGTTCCTTACCGAGCGCCACGACGAGCGGGAAACTGAGGTAACCTTGTCCTCGTCTCCTCGACCACCTCCCCCTGTGTTCTCCGTTTTAGGTATAATTTTTTTATTAGATGATTGATATACATTTGTTTGTACTGATGAAGTGTTGAGGTAGAGAACTAGAGATATAAGTTAGTGCTTTATTGTTGATTGATCTACACTTGTATTGATGAAATGATGAGGTATACCGTATAGGCTAAATGAGGTGGAGGTTGCTGTTTTTTGTAGATGGAAGTTAGAAGCGGCGCGTTATCTACAGCACTAGTACCCCGCGCTGCTAAAGGCCATTATCCTAGTAGTGAATAGTGTGTTATTAAGCATTGTAATAATGATGTTGGCCTTGCTGTCAGACGAGGCAAACTTTATATGTTATATCTTTCAGATTATCCTATGTGCGTGAATCTCTGTGAAATGACCGTGAATGAATGCAATAATAAAACCAATGGGAGAAGTAGCAATCCTTCTTCGAAACTATGGCATCATCACTTGGGCCATATTTCGAAGGGGAGAATGGAACGATTGATCAAAGTAGAAATACTTCCTCCGCTAGATTTCTGATACGTCCAAAACGTATCTATAATTTCTTCTTGCTCCATGCATGTTTTGTGTGATATTGCTATGATCTAGGTACACTTTCATACACTTTTGATCATATTTGGACTAACATATTAACTCAGTGCACCCCAGTGCCAGTTCCTGTTTTCTGCTGTTTTTCTATTTCAGCTTTCGCCCATATAAAAAGTGCCAGAAAAATTCCGGGAAAAATACAGAAAAAATCAGCGTACAGGAAGCTTCCAGAAGAGCCCGGGAGGGGCTAGAGGGGAGCCAGGGGGGCCCAGGCGGCCACCCGGCGCGGCCCCACCCCTGGCCGCGCCAGGGGGGCGCCTGGGGCCCCTGGCCCACCTCTGGCTGCCCCCCTTCGCCTATTTATCCCCCGTCACGGGAAAACTCCAGAAGCAAAACCCTATTCCGCGAACTCGCCTCTGTTCCGCCGCCGCCGCGCTTCCAAGATCGGGAGCACCAGAAGACCTCTTCCCGGCACCCTGCCGGAGGGAGGATTGACCTCCGGGAGTCTCCTCTCCACCATGGATGCTCCCCGGATGTCTCGTGAGTAGTTTTCCTTGGACCATGGGTCCGTGATCAGTAGCTATGTGATGTTCTCCTCCCCTCTTTGATCTTCATGGTTTAGACCTCGTGAGCTGCCCTACATGATCGAGGCACTTTTGTAATATTTCTGCTTTTGCTATGTTGAGTTTGATAGGATCTGATGGATTATGAGATTATGTTCAGATTGTGATAGAGTAATATATTTGGTTTTTATCTCTTATATTTTTGTTCCTAAGTAATTCTTGCATGTTTTCCGTTGCTGTTTATTGCTTTGGCCCAGTAGTAGGTAGTGACTCCAAGAGGGAACGTTGTGCTAGATTGTGGGTTCATGCCCCCCCCCCCCGATGACACGCTTGAGTGACAGAAACATGAGTCTAGGGGATGTGTTGTTTCCACAAGGGGGAAAACAACGGTGCTTGTAACCGCGGTTACAAGGATTGTTTACTTTACGCAGAGTTCTTTTTAATGCAGTTCTCTGTTGCTTTGGGTTTACACTTTGGGTGGGGCTCGCAACTTAGTACCAGCGAGATGTTCTGGATAGATATCTCAAGGTGGATGATTAGTAGTAGATGCAGATGGATTTTGGTCTACTTATCTTGGCGTACTGCCCGTGCTTTTGAACCTCTTCCTTTCTTTTGTAGCATAGTTAGCATTGCGGTGCGTTCATAATCCTATCAATTGCCTTTCTGTAATTTGTTTACCTCGCATAGCAGTTTTATCGTCTTTTGGGAGAGAGACATCACTAGCGAACATCACGTATCCCGGTCCATATCCTTATTACTGTTTCAAGCTATCTTTACTTTTCTGCTTTTACTCGCTATCATTATCACTTGTGTTTTACTCTTTGTGAACAACAAGACCGGAGAGATTGACAACCTCTTTGAACTTCGTTGGGAACAAAGTTATTTGTGTCTGTGTGCAGGTCCACGTCAGTCGCGCCGCTAACACCTACTTATCATATCCGGAGTCCTACGGGAGACAAACCTTGGTATCCTTACCGAGGGAAACTCACTGCTAAACTGCATCACGCCTTCCACTTGGGGCTCACCAACGAAGGGCGGGAAGCCGCTAAGCAATTTCTCCGATGCGGGAAATTGCATTGATTGTATCAAGGGAAAATTTGTGAAGACCATTAAGAAAGGAGCAGTAAGAGCCTCCTTGAACTCGTTCATACTGATATATGTGGATCTTTTAACGTAAAGTCTGTGGATGGTTTTGATTCTTTCATAACCTTCACAGATGATTTCTCTCGCTATGGCTACATTTTGTCCTATACGCGATCGGTGTGAAGATTTAGATAAATTTAAGATTTATAAAGCCGAGGTTGAAAATCAACTCAATCTAAAGATCAAAGTAGTACGATCTGCTCGCGGGGGAGAATATTATGGTAGGCATGCTCCTTACGGACAAATTCCAGGACCAGTCGCCAAATTCCTTGCTGAAAATGGAATTTTTTCCCAATATTCAATGCCTGGTGAACCTCAGCAAAATGGTGTAGCTGATCCAGCATCGCAACCGCACACTTATGGATATGGTGCGAAGCATGCTTAGTCATGCAAGTTTACCCATAGGTCTATGGATGGAGGCGTTGCACACATCTTGAATCTTGCTCCAACTAAGTAAGCACCGAGGACACCTTATGAGATGTGGACGGGAAAGAAACTGAGCTTGAACTACTTGCATGTGTGGGGTTGTCCCGCTGAAGCTAAAGTATTCAATCCACATATTAAGAAGTTGGACCCAAAGATGATTAGTTCTTTTTTATTGGGTACTTTCATAGAGGGAAAGGATGTCGCTTTTATTGCCCAGGCAATACCACAAAGTTTGTGGAGACCAGGCAAGCGGTGTTTTTTGAGGATAATGAAGTCACTCAGGTTAGGACAATTGATCTCGAGGAGAAACGGGTGTATGTTCCACGCCCGATTATCCAAGAGAACGTTTTCCCTATGCCTAATATGCATGAGACATAATCAGATGATCCCGCACCTAACGTAGATCCTCATTCCAACGAGGAGCCTTAAGATAATGAAGATCCTCAACATGAGGAGGATCCTCAAACTAATGATGATCCTCAAGCCGACGATAATCCTCGCCGTTCTCGTGCAAGAAGAAATGTACAAATTAATGAGCCTCTGAGAAGATCACAACGGGGAAGGAACCATCCCAAGCGATTCTGTCACTTACATGTGTGAGGATGTAAATGACATAGGGAAGGTAGAAGATCCAAACTCATACAAGGAAGCCACAAAATGTGAAAACTCGTTTAAATGGTTGATCGCCATGGAAGAAGAACTAAAGTCTATGAGCTCAAATGATGTTTGGGACTTAGTAGAAGTTCCCGATGGACCTAAAAGGGTAGGATGTAAGTGGGTCTACAAAACAAAATATGATTCCAAAGGGAACGTTGAAAAGTTCAAAGCTAGACTCGTAGCAAAAGGTTTCACGCAAACAGAAGGGATCGATTATCATGAGACCTTCTCTCCCGTGTCATCATAGGATTCTTTCAGAATCGTCATGGTTCTTGTAGCCCATTATGATTTAGAGCTACACCAAATTGATGGCAAGACGGCATTCTTAAATGTGACTTAAACGAAGATGTCTACATGACTCAACCGGAAGGTTTTGTCATGGAAGGAAAAGAACATATGGCATGTAGATTAAAGAAATCCATCTTTGATTTGAAGCAAGCTTCAAGCCAATGGTACCTCAAGTTTTACAAGGTTATTAGAACTTTGGGTTTTAATGAAAATGAGATGGACAACTGCATATATGTTAAATTTAATGGCAGTAGGTTCAATATACTAGTCCTATGTGTGGATGACATTCTTTTGGCTTGCAGCGATAAGGATATGCTGCATGAGACCAAGAGGTTTTTGTCTTCCAATTTTGACATGAAGGATCTCGATGAAGCCTCGTATGTCCTTGGCATTGAGATTCATCGAGATAGGTCCATTGGAACGTTAGGACTATCACAAAAGGCATACTTTGAGAGAGTGCTAAAGAAATTCAACATGCATAAGTGCTCTCCCTCGCTTGCCCCCATAGTCAAGGGTGATAAGTTTGGGACATTCCAATGTCCGAGGAACCAGAATGAAACTGATCAGATGAAGTCGCTTCCTTATGCTTCAGCTGTCGAAAGTATCATGTATGCTCAAGTTTGCACACGCCCTGACTTAGCTTTTACAATAGGGATGCTTGGGAGCTTCCAATCTAATCCAGGACTGGACCACTAGAAGGCCGCAAAGTAAGTCTTACGTTATATGCAAGGTACTAAAGATTTCATGCTTACATATAGAAAGTCTGATAACCTAGGAATTGTTGGTTATTCAGACTGATTTTTCTGGGTGTGTGGGTAGTAAGAAATCCACGTCAGGTTATATATTCACGCTCACAGGAGGAGCCATATCGTGGAAAATCTCCAAGAAAATGATTACTGCTTCATCTACGATGGTCGCAGAGTTTATAGCATGTTATGAGGCCACTGGGAAGGGTTTATGGCTAAAGAATTTTATTCCCAAACCTGTAGTGGTAGACAGCATTTCCAAACCACTCACATTGTACTGCGATAATGAACCCGTAGTTTTCTATACGAGGAACAACAAGTCAAGTGCAGCTGCCAAGCACATTGACATAAAGTATCGTGTTGTGAAAGATAGAATACATGATCAAACTATTAATGTTAAGCATATCAGTACGTGATCATGTTGCCGGCATGGGATTATTGGAAGCCTCTTGATCCTGAAATGATAGGACCATTCATATGAACCACTCCCCGTAAAGTAATATGTTTTTATTCCGAAATAGGATGTGTGCTATAAGTATTGAGGTTTTACGACATTTTACTAGTTGTAGTGACAACTTACTTTGGTACTTCATTCCTACAAAGAATGAGCGAAAGTTTTAAGCCTAACAATCAAGGGGGAGAATGTTGGTTGATCTCCGGCTGATAGCCAGGAGGGGATAGAGAGGTAAACATTATCCATAGATAACGATAAAGACGAGGCCCACCACAACTTACCTGAGAGCAAAAAAAGCGCCCTGATCGGGGGCATCTTAACCAACGCATGGTTTTGGTCCCCTGTCACCGGCGCTACATAAAAGGGGAGCATCCGGCACCTACATGACCAATCTCTATCTCGTAAGGTTTTTCCACTGCTCCCACATCCCTAAACCCAAACCAATCTGGGGGAGCGCTGCTGTGACGGGAAGGCCATCTCCTTCCTCTGCTCCGGTGCCAGGGCAGTGCCGCTGGCGCCTGGAGGGACGACGCTACCTGCTGCGTCATCTGCACCTACACCAACTCTCCATCACGCCTACATCAAGCACGCACGGGACCTCACTTCATCTTCATCAATGGCCTCTCCCATTGGCGGTAATGATCTAATCTTTGACTTATGACAAAGTAAACTTTGAGTATTTTTTTAACAGAAGGGAGTAGACTGAACCTCCAAATATCATGATGGTTTTCCCTAAAAAATAATATAGCTAGCCCACAAAGTTATACCTAGGGCCGCATAGACACTTGGCAATGTTGTTGATTCTTGTACTCGTGGATGGTATGCACGATGCACCCGCGAAAAAGACGGTCGCAAGAAGATCCACGATACATCCGATGCACGCTCTCGTCGTTTACCTTACTCAACGTGTCAACCTCAAGTACAGTTATATCGTGAAAAACAAACCTCAAGTACAGTCACAAATGCTCCTACAAATACCGCCTGATCAACTGAGTCGTGGCTTCACATCCTACAGAGGCGGCAGGTCACAAGCACATTAAGCACGTCGTCCATCTTGAAACCATGGCAAGAGCGGAGCTCGCAGGTGTAGGAAGCACAGGCTTGAAATCGTCGTGGCCGGAGGCGGTGGGGCTGCCGGTGGCAACCGCGGCGCTCCTGATCAACGGCGAGAGGCCCGACGTCGCGGTTGCATTAATCGTGGAAAGGGAACCCATCAGGTCACCAGGGCGCCCCGATCCTAGGCGTGTCGTCCTCGTCTCCGACGCGGCCGGCGTCGTCGTCAAGACTCCCGTCGTCGGTGGGTAGTGTGCAACTTCTATATACACCGATGTTGCTCATGTGTCTTATTCCCTGCCACTACAGATTACTCCATACGTTCCATATTCACTACTATAATAAATCTGTGATAGATGTGTTGCTCGGTTGGCTTATACATAATCTATAGCTTTTGTGTACTTTGAACGATCTGCGAAATAAGCGAAGCATATAAGCATCTCATTTCTGAGTGCAAATTTCTGTAGCTCGACTACATGTAGCTCTTTATTTTGAAAGATTAATAAAAATATTTAAAAGTTTCAAAAAATGGAAAAAACTTCTGTGGTAACTTACATGAATTCCACACGAACGTGTAAACTTCGGTTCAAAAATAATAAAATATCGGCTCAAAAAGAAGAAGCAAAAGGCCCATTTAAAATTAAATATTTGTCAATTTGTTTCCTACGGTGCATTAAAGTATAATGATATGAAAGTTTGCACAAATGTTCTATACATGTGTATGTATATTTCATAAAAAAATCAATTTGTTTTGAACTGTTTAAGTATTCTTTTTTATTTTTCTGAAAAACAAGCTACATGTAGCTCGGGCTACATTAGCATTTTTCGTCTGATTGCTGCACTTTCAAAAACATCGCGCTATATGGCTGATGCCCTAAAACCCTACTCCATAAAATGTGGATGTCCACCTCAAGTTGCCGTGATTCAAATGTGTAAGTCGTCACTGCACAGCTTTTCTAGGGCGAATTGAGAAATTGACCAAGGAGGAAGCTCTTGAACCATGGGCCATCGGGTACGTGTTAGTTCTTTTAGTAGTTTGGATCAACTAGTACGCACATCCTTTTTCCATGATCTGTAACGATCATTTCATTTTGTTTAATAAAATAGATGTATGCATAATTTTGATGCAGAAGCCAAACATAAAGCATCTTTTTTTTTAAACACACATTCTTTTCAAAAAAAACTAGTACACACATGCTCTGTACAGTTTAGGCCTAGGCCAGGAGCTCTTCTAACCCATGGGGTCGCCCCAGGCGTGAAAGTAACGCAAACGCTATATATCGTCCAAAGTGAGCGATAAGTGCAATTTCGATGAGGGGAGACAAATGTCCTCTCTCGGTTCATTTGGGTCGGCAGGTAAAAAAATGCGGCCCAATAAGGTGACTCAAACGGGAAAAGTCCGGAATTATTCGTATTTTAGTCTGTCGCGACTCAAAAAATTAGGGCTAGTTTGGGTTCCCACGAATACAAAGCAGACCGTCCGCCTGTCCGCGCGCGTTCATCCCTATCCGCCCCGGCCCCACCAGGTAGCCATAGGGCGCCGGTTTGACTCCGTCACACGGCGTGGATCGGCCTCAACTAATAGGACCAGCCTCCCCCCACCAATCCTCACTTCACTCCCCACCACCCGCCACCGCTCCTCGTTTCCCAACACGCCGGCCCACCATGTCGCACAACCATGAGGCTAGTGACTCCGTCGGCCGGCGATGCTAGCGTGTTCCCATTGGTATCGAGGATGCCATATGGACTAGCAAACAGGCAAGCCAGTACCTGATACGTCCAAAATGTATCAATAATTTCTGCTTGCTCCATGCTTCTTTTGTGTAATATTGCTATCATATTGATGCACTTCCATACACTTTTGATCATATTTTGATTAACCTATTAACTCAGTGCACCCCAGTGCCAGTTCCTGTTTTCTGCTGTTTTTGTATTACAGGTTTTCCCATTATTAAAAGTGTCACAAAAATTCCGGGAAAAATATAGAAAAAATCAGCGTACAGGAACCTTCCAGAAGAGCCAAAGTGGGGCCTGAGGGGGGCCAGGGGTGGCCCAGGCGGCCACCTGGCGCGGCCACCCCCTAGGCCGAGCCAGGGGGCGCCTGGGGCCCCTGGTCCACCTCTGGATGCCCCCTTTCGCCTATTTATTCTCCGTGACGAGAAACCCTCGGGGACAGAACCATTTTTCGCGATCTCTCCTCTGTTCCGCCGCCGCCACGCTTCCAAGATCGGGAGCACCAGGAGCCCTCTTCCCGGCACCCTGCCGGAGGGAGGAACCACCTCCGGGAGCTTCTTCACCACCATGGATGCTTCCCGGATGAACCGTGAGTAGTCCACCTTGGACCATGGGTCTATGATCAGTAGCTATGTGATGTTCTCCTCCCCTCTTTGTTCTTCATGGTTTAGACCTTTTGAGCTGCCTTACATGATCGAGTCATATATGTAATCTTTCTGCTGTTGCTATGTTGAGTTTGCTGGGATCCGATGGATTATGAGGCTATGTTCAAATTGTGTTTGAGTAATATATTTGATTCTCTTCTTTTATATTTATGTTCTTGAGTAATTATTGCATGTTCTCCATTGTTGTTTATTGCTTTGTCCAAGTAGTAGGTAGTGACTTCAAGAGGGAGCGTTATGCAGGATTGTGGGTTCATGCCCCTGATGACTAGCTTGAGTGACAGAAACATGAGTCTAGGGGATGTGTTGTTGCCACCAGGGAGAAAACAACGGTGCTTGTACTTGCGGGTGCAAGGATTGTTTACTTTACGCAAAGTTCTTTAATGCAGTTATCTGTTGCTTTGAGTTTACACTTTGGGTGGGATTCGCAACTTAATACCAGCGAGATGTTCTGGATAGATATCTCAAGGTGGATGATTAGTAGGTAGATGCAGATGGATTTCGGTCTACTTGTCTTGGTGTACCTCCCAAGCTTTTGAGCCTCTTCCTTTTTTTATAGCATAGTTAGCATTGGTTTGCGCACATAATCCTGTCAATTACCCAGCTGTAATTTGTTTACCTCGCATGGCTATTTTATCGTCTTTTGGGAGAGAGACATCACTAGTGAACATAATGGGATCCCCGTCCATATTTCCAATACTGTTTACACCCACTATTTATTTCCTGCTTTATTTACTTTTCTGTTGCTATCACTATCATTATTATCCCGTACGTTTGATCCTTTGTAAACAACAAGGCCGGAGGGATTGACAAACTCTTTGAACTCGTTGGTAGCAAAGTTATCTGTTGTGTGTGCAGGTCTACGTTTTGAATGTACATCATTTTTCTTATTTATTTTCTATTTTTCTATTGAAGTACATCATGAACCTTTTTAAAATAACTTTGACAATTTTTCAATACATGGTGAACATTTTCAATACAATAAGAGAAGGGGTGTGTTAAATTCAATTATATCCTGATTGTAAGGGGTCTGTTAAACCAACATATAAGTTTGGAGTCCACTCAGACCGATTAAATTGCAGCGAAACATAAAAGGTTGAAACTAGCATATCCAACTACGAGATGCACAATGTGCACGCAACTATAGGGGTGCACTGCAAGGTCTGCAACCAAGTTTGGCTCAATAGGGGTTTATTTTCTTTCCATCTCACACAACATACAAGTAGGAATTGGAAATTTGGTCTATCTTTATTTATATTCATGGGTCACTATACCCCAAGTCACCCGCAAGTTGCACATACGTCCTTTACGTGCTAGTAGGGTATTTTTTTCCTTTTTATTTATTTTATACTTGGAAAATAATATC
Source organism: Bromus sterilis (assembly GCA_950022295.1). NCBI lineage: Eukaryota > Viridiplantae > Streptophyta > Magnoliopsida > Poales > Poaceae > Bromus > Bromus sterilis. The sequence goes on along the minus strand of OX465601.1, from coordinate 295,744,563 downwards.
AAAATCGAGGGCATTCAAAATTTGAATCATGAATTAAAAATATATAAAAACTTCAATAAATAATATTAAGAAATAAAAAATTTCTAAAAATAAAATTTTAAAGTGTTTTAAAGAATTCATAATATATTCGAAAAATTAAAGGTTACTTTACAGAGTAAGTATATTTAAGATAATCACATACATAAATATTTTAATTTCATTGTTTTGGAAAAACTTAAAATATAAGCCGACAATTGTAAAAAAATCAAAGATAATGTTGTTATATATCGCTTACTATGTATCTAGTGTGTGGACTAGCCCAGCCCGGTCGTTTTGCACATATTTCTGTCTATCTCTTTTGCAGGTTTTTCTGCGTCCAGATTTCTCAATGCTGGTATTTTCTTCTGGTTTGGATATATTTTAATCTTGTTTTTATGTTTATAAAAAATATTTTGTTTAAAACATATAATATTTCACAACATTTATTGTGATTTTGAAAATTCTTCATATATTTTAAAAATGCATATGTGTGCCCCTTTTAAGAAAATGTGTATGTAGATTTATAAACAATTTTTATTTTCACACATTTTATAAAAAAATTGAGGAAATTAATAAAAAAAAAATCAACATATTTTATAAATTTTCTTCATGATATTAAAAGACTAATCATGTAGTTTAAGAAAGTATGCGACAATTTTCAAAACTTATGCATAATTTTTCATATTTGAAAATTTGTAATTGTATTCTAAAAATGTTCATATATTGATAAATAGTCATTATTTTTTACAAAAAATGATTTCATATTTTCAAACTAAGAAAAAAGAAACCAAATTATGAATGAGAATTTAAAAGAAAGACAATTAAAAAAAGGGGAGGAACTAAAAAGGAAAAAGGAAAAAAAAGGAAGAGAGAGATAAAAGTAAAGGAAACCGGCAGAAATAGAAAAATCTATTGAAATACAAAGAAAAATATAAAAGGGGATAAGAATCGGATAAAATATTACATAGCGTACCAAAAACCAATCAAAATTAAATTCTTCTGATGCCCTTTAATTGGTCAGTTCACCCACGCGAGCGTGTTAGCGAGCGAATATCTTTGTATCCCAAAAAATGATACATAGAATTATTATTATTATTAGGGGACAATACTTAGCGTTTAGGGAGTTTCTATGTGTGTTCTTAACAAGAGGCAATGTAGTATCGATCCTTTATCTTGGTCCACAAATACTATCATGCTCACTTCCATGCCTTTCATACCGTCTTGTCAACCTAACCTAGCATTTTTTTTCAGGCACTTTAAAGAACTTAGTCAAAAATTTCGCAAAAAAATGAACTTCGTCTAACAAAAAGATTTGTAGGATACTAAGAAGCTACCGAAAGATCATGCCAGCTCTCATTCACTTCCAATGTCAAAAGTACACTTAATACAAGGGTGTTTAAATGTTGAATAATAAATAAACAAATAAATGGTTACCAGATCTCCCATGTCAACTAAGATAGGTGCCATAGTTGATCGAGAATTATGGCAAGTGTTCCCGGGTGTAACCATCTTCGGATAATCAAAATCCATTATCGCATGAGTCAATCGTCGCTACTTGGAGCGAACACCATCTCGCATCGATGAAGTTCGGTCAGAAAGCCCTTCATCCGAGCAACCCTACAAGCACGACCACAGTTGTCAAAGAAGTTAATAGCACATCCATGATGATCTTGATGATATCTGGTTCATGAGGCCACCAACCATGCCCTGGAAAGACGGGGGAGGTTCTGAGGCGGGTCGAGGAGAGGAAGGGGTTTCATTTTTTTGGAGATGCCGAACCGTGTGATTTAAAGACCCACACATATTACTCCCCATGGAATTGTGTTCTAAGTAGGTAGGTGACCAACAGACTCAACAATGCCTTGGGAGCCCATGGGTTACAGTAAAGGCCACACCATGCCTTAAACACCAACCGGTCATAATCGATGTGGGTTGACAAACGTTTCCATACTTGAACTATTTATTCAAAAGAAGTAGTCCTGACAAAGACTCATGAAAATCATCCACAACAATATAGTTATCTAATTCAACTATGCGAAGATGTCTGGCCGTATGTATTCGAAATGTTGTCGAAATTCCCCATTAGTAAAGGCCCAGTCAAGCCTTATTTTTACATTCGCCCCACCCGAATGGCGATTGTTCGAGGTAAAAGCAATGCATATCCATAAAAATCTTGAAAGGAAATTTCGTCGGCTACTTCACAAAATTCTCCCATTTGCCATTCCAGTCGTGGTGACTTACGAAGTGTTCACATGCATATAGAGTTTCATTGAAGTCTCCTATACAAACCCACACTAGGTGCAGCAAGGTATGCAATGTACGCAGGAAGCGCCAACTATGGTGCCTAAACTCTCCTCTTGGTGCTGTATAAAATTGAATGAACCTCCACTCAGAACCAACTAGCAAAAAAATACCAAAGGTAGCGGTTAGCTTGTAGAAATTTATAAACCATGAGGTCAGCGCCAACTAGTTGTTGTGGCGTTACGACATATAAATTACGTAATTATCTCTGCACGTCACCATGAACAACTGACAGTTGATATTAATCATCATCAACGATGGAATAATGCACGTTATGTATGTCACACAACTTGGTCATATACGTACTTTATATGTACAGTAGACTGCATATTCTAATTTTACTCCACGCAATTGGCTGCGATTTGTAAAGAGTGGTTAAGAGGTAGGACATCATCATACTTGACCAATGGCTGGAAGAACAAGTCTTTCTCGACAGCCAATATGCAAACTGTATAGGTATAATTTCAAAATAGCGTAGCTTGCTTTACACATTCATTTCTGAACTTTTGAGAGTCAGCTGGGTTGCAACCTGTCCGTCATGTCTGTTGTAGCTGACGTCACCGCTTCGCAATTGAAACTTTTGTCTGCAGACACAGGCGACTTCTTCCTTGGGGAACTTTCCTCTCTAATTAATCTACTTCATTTTCTGTTGCGACCCCTTCATTGTAATTAATAACAGAGGATGTTTGGTCAACTCTTGATGAATGATCACCGTAGTACGTAAGATTTGATCTGGCAGAAACATTGTACCCTTTGCTAGTGGTAGTATAAGTAATGAGAGACAACCCACAATCGTATCTCAACAAGTAGATTAGTTAGCATCTATGACAACATTACGTTTTTGTTTTTTTGTTTTTTTGCGATAATATAAGAGACTGACTGTTTGATCTTATCACCCTACACAAGTGTCTATATTTTGTTAACATGGGTTAGTACATAGATTCATTTTCCTTATGAGCATCTTCACAATCCTGTTGTCTCAGTATTGCGAAGATGCTCATAGGAATAGGATGTGCATTTATATGAATGAATGTATGCTCATGTATATGAACGTATGTGTTGTACTGTGTTCTAAAAAAAAAGAGCTAGTTAATGAAAAAGAAATAATTTTCCATAGCAACTAAATTTTTTACAATTTTTTTGTGAAAGTACTTAAAACCGTCTAATACGTGTATTTCATGGGAGTGCACACATTCTTTTTTTGAAATTAAAAGTTAATCAGATACACATAAATTACCAGCAATTTATTATCCTTCACGGTAGTATATTCCCTGTTTCCCCAATCATTTGATGATTTCGGTCACAAATACACAACACGAGGTCCAAAATCTCAAAATCCAAGAATTTAGACATAACGAGGAATCAAGACAACACCTTCATTAAGAGGAATGACGCCATGGTGGCGGCATCGTTCGATTTTTGGAAGCGTAAATAGGGTTTTCCCCGGTGCTTTAAGATATGCACATATAAAGGCCATAGTAGCGCCTCCAAGATGGGGATGACACACGCAGTTGATGCCTCTAGCAACATTAGCAAGTCGACCAGGGATTACTCCCTAGCCTATGTTCCAATAATCCCAAAGAACCTCCACTGCTGGAATGGGAGTTGCTCCTACTGCCGATCAGATGGCATCAGGCGTCGCTAGACGTACAAGTATTTGGGGGGGGGGGGGGGACGACGAGGGACGAGGCAAGGGGTGAGCGGGGTAGAAAATTTGACAAATGGGTGAGAGACAACCAAAACATGGGATGCAATGGCAAAACACTAGATTACCCCCGGTAAACGGCAAGAGGATTGTCAAGCCTCTTGTCTTGCTAGTTATAAGATTAAACACATGTGATATATAGATAGTAACACAAATGGTATAAATATCATAGAAAATATAAATTGAGATAGACCCAGGGGCCATAGCATTCATTACTGAGGAAATTGCACAATCCACCAGGTATTGCTCCTGTTGTTGCGCAGATTACCACCTGTACGTCTTTTTTGCAGAGTTCACCAGGTTTTGGTCTAATATTTTGCACTTTCGTCTAATACGAACGATTAGTTTCAGTTAATAGCCAATCTAACGCTAGATCCCACGCGGTGTCTGGCCGAAACAAAAGGCCTTCCGAACTTACTAAGGACAACTCTAACGGGTCGATGCAAACGGATGTCGTATTTGTCCGGTTTTCGCCCGTTTTGATCAGTCGCGCCGGTGCGTGTGTCCGCTTTTTATCGGTCCGCCGCGCGGTTTCCCAACACGTCGATCCAAACGCAAAAAATAACGCGTGGATGACAAGTTAAAAATTCAAACGCGTTAATTAAACAACATTTAACACAACAATAAGTCCATTTTATACTAATTAAAACTCTTAATTAACTTAAAACATGAATAAAAAAGACAAGCCCTGTCGTCCAGGTGTCGTCTGTGTCGTGCATGTTGTCATCGATGCTCGATAGTTCAATGCATGGCGGCGGTGTCGGCGCCCATGGGAAATCGTCATAGTAGCACGCCACCAAGGCCGCGTGCTAGGCCTGCCGCTTCGTCGCGAGTTGGCGCGCCTCCTCGTCGTCGGTCGCGTCCAGTGGCACGAGCAGCATGAAAACGGTCACCATGAACGTGTTCACGCCCTCCCAAAGGCGCCATCGCCGGGTATGACGGCAGGTAGTCCGGCGCCCACCAATCCCACGGCTAGGGCGGCGGCGGTGGCGGCTGCTCGTAGGGAGACGGTGGCGACGATGGCGTCTGCACGTCACGAATTTAACCTTGTCGTCTTAAATGTTGTTTAATTAACGCTTTTGAAATTTTGGTTCGGTCAGTACGAGACCACGTGAGATCCAGCGTCAAATTGTCTATTAACTGAAATTAATTGTTGTGTTAGACGAAAATGCAAAGGATTAGCCAAAACCTTATGAACTCTGAAACAAAGATATAGAGGTGGTGATTTGCGCAACAGACGAAGCAATACCTGGTGGATTCTGCAATTTCCTCTTCATTACTAGCATCTCTCTCTCTAAAAAATAGTCAGTAACACATGTAATTTTTTTTATAGTTGGGCAATCGATAGATTCTAATATTCATGGTATAATGATATATAGGCATTACGTCTATGATAATTAGACTATTATTAATCCAACTACATCTATACTACTATTACTCCATCCCAAAACCATTATTCACCATGCATCCCAACGTATTAAATTTACAAGTAATCAGAGTTACTCAATAAGCAAGATAACATAATGTAGACAAGCAAAAGTCATGCAATATGACTAAGCACCATCGTTTTCTTCTTGGTAACAAGAACACAATTTGTATATTATCCCTATTATATCAGTGGGATATAGATCACCGAAAGATTGAATCACTAAAAAGCACCACACCCTTTGAAGAAAATACCATCAAACTTGGCTAGAGTAGATAGATAGATTGGGGAGCATGCAAAGCTATGAAATTATATAACAAGAAACCTCAAGAGATCCAATAAAAATCATGAACAGTCTGATTCATAAAGTTACAACTCGTCATGTACCAACAAACTAATCACATATTACTTCAGATTATTATTCCCGATCTTACAAGAAGAAGGATATATAGAACATGTTATTAAAGATCCAGAGAGAGTGCCATCTAGCTACAACTATGGACCTAGCTCCTGAATAAACTATTCACACATTATCATGAAGGCAGCAAGGTTGATGTAGAGAAGCCCCCAGCAATGGATTCCCCCTATAGCAACACTCCATAAATACCCTTCAGATTAGTTCTTTGCGGTGTAGGAGCGTACATCGTTGATAACAGAAATATATTCTACAATTTTGTGGTTTCAAAATGTATAAAGATGTATGGTGGTGAAGATGACCTAAAATGGTGCAGGGGCCGTGTGAGCCTATGTCTCATCTTTTGGTGATTCTCCGAAGCTTCCCGAGCCTCTTTGGTCCCATGAAAAATCCATAAAAAGTGTTAAGGTATTTTGACGTCCAGAAATCAGGATTGTATTTCAAACAATAGCATGTAGATAATATAATATAAAATGTTCTAAAAATTATATAAATTGATAATATAATAGCATGAAACAATATAGAATTATATATATGTTGAAGATATGTATCAACCGTCAATATTGATGAGAAAGAATCTAGAGAGATGGAGATGTAGACCAATCAGTCATAGTCGCCAGTACACCGACGAGGCAAAGGAAGGCGGAATGGCACAACTTACAGAGTATCAAGGCCGGAGCCACACCAGGAAAGAACATTCGAGAACAAAGGTCCTGGTCTGTTTGGACTGAGCATCGCCATCAAGGGATCCACGGTATACACGTCGCCCTCCAAGCCACCATGAACCAACAGGTTCGCTCCACTAATGAGCCTAGTGTCTAAACTCCTACATAGGCCTATATCAGGCCCTCGTGCAACATCAGTGCGCAAAGCAGCAGCCAACACACCTCAACGATGACCAGGGAGTACAACCCACGACTGGCGCACGAGAACACACCAGGCACATCGCTCGGCAACACACGTCATCAATTCAGGATGGGAGGCACCACAGGGAGGCGGAGACACTTCACCGCTGCCTTCCCTGTGTGTGCACAGACTTCAACAACATTCCCTCTGATAGTGATCACACGGTGGAGGGGCAGATCTAGAGGTAGATGGCAGCGCGGCTAGGGTTCATCTATGTCTCTTGGACCCAAATCTACAACACAATAAAAACCTTGTGCCACATGGTGTTACTTCCTCTGAAGGAGTTGGGATTCCCCTAAAAGAAAGAGTAAAGTAGCAAGTAGGAAGTGGTTCCCTGGGTTAAGAGCCAAGGTTTACCCAACTAGTAGTACCTTCTAAGTCCAACAAGTCAAGAAGCACCTACACATAAGAAATAAGCAATCTTCTCCCCAACACGACAAGAGGGCTTGTCTTACTAGTTAGAAGGTAAAACACAAGTAATAGATAGATATATATATAGTAGCAAGGTAAAACGACAAACGATACCAATAGTGTAGGAATCAAGTATTTAGAATAGACCCAGGGGGCATAGCATCACTAGTGACATTTCTCAGAAACAACAAGTAGCATAGTGAACAAATTACAATTGGAAAATTGATAAATTGTAATATTTATGGATATGATCATTCATGGTGTAATATCATATAAGCAATACACATGTGTCAAGTAGACCGTTGATCCAATTTCAAATGAGCTAGCTATTGCTTTCTGTGTTTTATATCGTGTCTATTAGGAAACATAAGATAGGGTAGGATTTATTCTATATTGCTTGAACTCCAAGAAAATCATATACTCCTATATATATGTCCATGATCTCAAGCAATACAATAAGTATTCAACAAAACCCACAAGCAATAAAATCACTATTCAAGAAAACCCCCCTCTATATTCCTTCTATATGGTAAAATAGAGAAAAAACGCCATCAGACATCGGCACCGAACTCTATAAATTGAGCCTTTGGCCGGCTTCATTGACGCACTGAGTGGCCGAACCTTCCTTCCAATTCACGTCAACCCTCCGAAGCGAAGCAAAATGACCACAACATTCACCCAAAAAGTGCAGAACTACGGCGAGAACTACGCGGCGGGCGTGGCGACGGCGCTCATCGGCAAGCTCGGGGAGCTGCTTGTGGATGAGTACCTGCTGCTCAGCCGTGTCCGAGGCGAGGTCGTGGAGCTGAGGGACGACGCGGCCATGATGAACGCCATCTTCCGCATGCTCTCCGAGACCGACGACGGCGCCGTGAGCCACTTCATCCTGGAGTGGATGAAGCAGGTGCGTGAGCTCTCCTACGATGCTGAGGACTGCATCGACCTCTTCGCCGACCGCATCACCTGGGGTCCGCCGGTGGCCGGGCCTCTCGGCCGCACCTGGCATTGGATTGACATGCTTTGGCTGCGGCACCGTCTCGCCGACGACATCAAGTCCCTCCGTGCCCGCGCCATCGCCATCGGCGAGCGCCGCGTGCAGTATGGCATCAGCCGCCAGGAGATGCCAGCCTCTGTAGCTTTCGGCTCACGCATCCTGACGTTGTCCACGCCACCACTATTTGGCACTAGCCAATCCCTGGTCGGCGACATCGACAACAAGGTGAATGATTTGTCGGAGCGGGTGAAGTCTGGGGCGACGCTTGACGGCGATCCTTACCAACCTACTGACCCAACGCTGAAGGTGTACTCCATCTTGGGGGCCGGTGGGGTGGGGAAGTCCACACTTGCTTTGGAGGTGTTCCGGAAGATAAAGGGCACTTTCCACTGCAACGCAATCGTGCGGGTTTCGCACGACTTCCAAACGAAGGACCTAGCTAAACTGATGAAGAACATATATGATCAGCTCGGATACACACCTGCCGCGGGTGCGGCCACCACAATCCAAGATTTTCTGAATAGCAAAAGGTAATGCTACTTTTTTTAAATCCCAAACACCTACAATTTCATCTTGCTTAGACTAATCTTTGAAATTTCCATGTCATACATACTTTAGTGCAAATTCTAATCTGTTTTCTTTATCTTACTATTTATTACTCCATTAAGATAACTGTCTCAACTTTATACTAATTCCAGTACAAAATTGTACTAAAGCTAAGGCAGCTATTTTGACACATACACTACTAGAAAAATGTCTATAGCTAATATGAACACTAATATCGTACAATAGATGTGATGCGCCATTAATACCTCAAATAGCAGTGGCACACCTGGTCAAAATTGCATCATTACTATGTTTGACCAAGGTTTGACCCATTCCTGGGCATAGTAATGACGCATTTTCTATAGATGCGCCATTGGTAATTTGACATACCAACGGCACACCTTTACAAAATTGTGCAATTACTATGTTTGACCAAGGTTAACCCATTCCTCACATAGCAATGACGCAAAATTTGAAATCATTCGAGATGCCCATGTATTATGTGTTCTAGTTGTTAAAAAAATTAACAAACATGAAATTTGAGTTTGTTTGCAAAAAGTCTCATGTTTCGGTAAAATAGTCATAACTTTTGCATACGAACTATGATGGAAAAGCTTTTTATATGAAAAATCATGTACTCAAAGACTTACATCCGATGAGAGAACCACCTACGGTCGTTTTCGATTTCCTAGAATCGTCAAAAACGAACAGAAAAAAGTTACGGTGCTTTCAAGATCTGGAGACAAAAATATTTAAAAAACAATTCAAACTTAGTAAACACACTATTTGCTAGGTGCCCCACTAGTAATGATCTTCCCGCCTTCAAAAATAAAAATATTTTTCAAAAAGAAATTCTATTTAAAAAAACTAGTAATGACGCACTATTTGCGAGGTGCGCCATTAGTAATAAAAAATAAAAAAATTGTGTCACTAAATTGTTTTTTTAAATAATGTTCAAAACCTGATAGACCGACCGGAAAGTTTGAAAAAAATGTTCAAAATTCACCACACCCATGGAATCAATAAGGTCCTGGACATCTACAAGGTTTAATAAGATTGATATGAAACATATCTATAATCTATTACACTATAATAAATCATCCCCACTATCTTATCTATCTAAACATGCAAGCATGCCACCTCATCAAAGGCCCACCACAATATGCATGAGAACAAGTTCTTCATTATTCGTTGATTTCATGCACACATCCATTTAATGACACATGCAACAACCCTCAACATGAATGCATTCTTTTCCTATTATATTACATCACTTCTAACATGCATACATGTCACATTATCAAAGACTCACCACAATATGCATGAGAACAAGTTCTTCATTATTAGTTGATCTCATGCATACATCAATATAATGACACATTCCAACTCACTCAACATGCATGGATATTTTTTCATTATATTACATTACTTATATTTAATAAATATTTTTAACTACACAATAATAAAATACAATACATAAAATGTATTTTTATACTTTTAGTTTATATACTATTAATTCAACTATTCATGTTTCATGCAATCCATCATTCAAAATATATTGCAACTGATTCCCGCAGCAACGCGTGGGGTATCATCTAGTATCAACAAGTGCTTGTTAACCGTGTTGAAGCTGGAGTTGAATGGAACTAAGAAATTAAGCGTGTTAAAAATTTTAAAAAAATATGTTAGTAGTGTCGCACCTAAAGTGTTAGTAATGGCGCACTATGTGTTCGCCACTATTACCTGAAATATTAATGGCGGGTGCGCCATTACGAGAAAAAATAGGTGCACCACTAGCAACCTATTTTCTAGTAGTGGTATAATACATAATAAAATCTTGTTAAAAATATACCGAGCCTACCGGCGACGGGCCTCCGTTCCGCTCCGTCAAAAGTTAGCCTTGAGCTTCGTACATTAATTTGGATCAACTTCAACAATAAAGTAATAAATCAATAAATCAAAAGCCAGCAATTTAACAACAGATGTCACTACCTCTATCCTTTTGATGAATGGATGTAGATTATCGGGATCGCATACCCAAGTCTCACACCAAAATCCAACATCTCTAGCTTTATGAGAACCACCATGATTTTGAGTCCGCTCCACATCTTGATATTAACGAAGTCACCACAAGCATTTTCATAATCGACGAGAATGTCTCCTTCCACTACAAAACATCACATAAAAGTCTAAAATAAATGCGGGAAAATGCAAACACTAGTGCCAAGTCTAAAACTTAAATTCTAAGGGGCTATTGCCATCAAAAAAACCTAACCATCTGATGTACCCTCAGTTTGCAAGGGCACGCTATATAAGCGTCTATTTGTATTTGTCCATTTAGAATCCATAGATTACTCTCGATCATGCACAATGAATATGAATATCCGTTTTGCGATCACTTTATGATCGAGCACAAATGCACAATGCATATCCATAGACCACTCTCAATCTTGTATTTGTACAGCGACCTAAACTCACGACCAAAATGAATATGCACATATCATCAAAGTTTGAGATAATCACTTGACACGATGCAAATCGAACATGACAATATACAAAATAATAATAGAAACGCAGCCAAATGCACCCGCAAAAAAAAACGCAGCCACACGAGGAATTTTTATTACAGTCTTATCATGTACAGATTAGGCTGGAATCTTAATTTTAAATGACATAAATATAGTCACTAATTGTTTCACACAATAAGAATAGTACACTACCAGAAATATATATGAAGAAATTATTATTATCAGTCTCTTGCCAGCAAAAAACGTGTAGATTAGAGCAGACGTATGGTATGTAGTAGAGATAGATACGGTTACAATTACGAACTTGGATACTGTGTGGCACGCTATTTAAGAGATCATCTCTTAACACAATATGTCTCACCACGTTTTTAGGAACCATTTATTGTTGTTGATAGTGCTAAGAGATAAACCATTGTAGAAATCATCTGTAAATTATATGTAAACATTAAGATAAAACTGTCTTATCAATCATTGTACATGCCCCAATACTTCGTGTATGAAACTACCCATTTTAAAAAAAATCAGCGCGGTTTATTGAATCGGATCCCAAAAAAAGTTGCATAATATAACCTGATGACATACGCACCAAAAATAAACGGTTCGCAAATTAGATTAACAAGTAGTGATATATAGTAAAAACATCACAACAATATTTTTCTATAAAGGTCACTTCTATTGATTATTAAAGCAGCACCAATCTTAAGACAATATAACCAATAAGAGTTTTACATTTGTCTCTACTTAACAAGATATACACAATTCTTACAAAACCCAACAAAGTTCAAACTAATTCAAAGGCACGTCAGATTTTGAAGGATCGTGCAAAAGACTACACCGCTATCTCTTATTCTTGAAAAGCAAAGGATAATAAGAATGAAGAACCGCATACGAAGGTTGTCACATGTACAAAATATATCTTGATGTTTCATACGTTTGAGTACTACTCCCTCTGTTCCTTGATATAAGGTGCCTAAGGTTTTGAGAAAAAATTCAAAATACATGGCGTATTGGTATTATACCATCAGTCTAGGTAAATATACCTACGAAAAAAGATAGAACGAAGAGTCTCTCTTCTATTATTGGCTGATTCGAACTGTTTTCTCCCTATTTTTATAGGGAAAGATCAGTCCAATTATAGCATTACATGTGCGCGTTAATATCCGTGCAAAAAGCTTAGGCACCTTATATTAAGAAACAAAGGGAGTACAATCTAAAAAAACAACGGTTCAATTTATTAGCTAGATATTCTAGGTTCGCCAAACTAGCAACTCGACCCACATGCACCATGAGCCTGCTATATAAGATCAATCACTAGTTATAGGGTACCCCTCGCAGAGGTCACTCGTGCGCTCCTAGCGTGCCAAGTGTCGTGTTTTGATGTGTTTTGAGTTTTTCCTTTTATCCCTTTCGCGCTTGACGCGTGGGCTTTTCGGACGCAACAACACGGGAAGCCACATGCCCTGCCACAGCCCAAGCCATAGTCCGAGGCACAACCACAGCCCCAGCCACAACTACCATTTCAGCCACAGTCCAACTACAGCCACAACCACAGCTACATTTTTCAGCCACAGTCCAGCCACAGCCCCAGCCACATCTACAATTTGAGCCATAGTCCAGCCACAACCCCAGCCACATCCTGAGCCACGGTCTAGCCGCAGCCCGAGACACAGCCCGAGCCACAGGTCCTGCGTAGCCACAAACGCAGCCACGTGTACATCCACAGTCTGTGCGCTGCCATAATTGTTGCTTCGCACGAAGACAACCAAAATGCAACACGTGGCAGCCGTGGAACACATCAAAAATGACATATGCGAGGGGTGCCCGCTAAATAGTGATTCCTCTATATAAGTGACAACCTTTGAACAAAATGGGCTTCTATGAAGTCATGGGCCTCCCCCTCCAAAAAATAACTACGTGAAGGGACATCTTCACCCTTCGTAAATTCTATAATTAATGCAATTCTCCCTTTAAATGCTTGATGATACTTTCCATATTTTCCTTCCTTTGAAAGAAAAATATCCTCAATAATTAGTGCAATCTTTTCATCCAAAGCTATCGATGATACTACTACTTTCCATAAATTAATACACAACTAATATTTGTGTGGGGGTAATACAAGACTAATTTACTTGTGTAATTAACTGTCCCTCTCTAAGGCGTTTGGCGTATATATTTTAAAATCATCAATCAGGTGAGCCAGCTATTATTGAGGGAGGCCGGGTCTACATACGTAATGTCAAGTGGCCAGTGATAGGCACTGGTCGACCGCAGTCGTCTGATCTCCGCGATTTAACGGTCCATATTCGCGCGTACCCTTCGCATATGACTGCAATATTTGCGGTGCATCTTTAACTTTTTTAGTACATGGATGCAACATTTTTTTTTGGTGTTTTTTGAAGAAAAAAAAAATTCTGTTAATAAATTTTAATCGCTGGTGGTACATTTTTTACTATCGGTTGCAACTTTTTTGGTACATGCATGCAACAAAAATTTATTGTGTGCATTTTTTTTAAAAAAAGTTCACCGTTGAAACAAAAAATCTGATAAAAAAATTATGTACCATATTTACCATCAATTCGTAGCAGCAAATTTAATCTACGCTTGTAGCTTTTTTTATAATGGTTATAACAAAATTCGGGACCCATCATCACCATCACACTTCATCTTTTTTGTTGTAGCAAAAATCATTAGTAACATTTTTATATCATGCTACCAAATGAATGCGCTTAGCACTAAAATACTACTAAATACATCCGTTTAGGAAAAAAGTAACATAAATTAATATAATAATATTAGTATAATAATAGTATAGATAGTAGCATTTTATACTACGGTTGCAACATTTATTATGCGTTAGATTCAACAAAAGCGAAAAAATGGGCACAAATGGGCCTTAGACCGACCGGCCCTAAGCTTTGGCCGGCGTGTCTTTCATACGGAAAGATGGGTCTTTTTATCCAACTAAAAAATAGATAATACAACCTTTTCTTCTTACCAGTACTAACTACTCCGTATGTCAAAGAGTCTGGGCGACTAATTAATTGCATGCTGTAGTTGGGGCAAGGCACCGATTAGGCAAAAGATATCTTAGACAAAAAAATATTAGAATTAATGGTTGCATGCGAAATGAACGAAAAGGACTAAGGACTTCCCATTAGGAGGAGGTGTTTGGCTACAGAACTGGTTATGGTAACAGTAACGTAATCAGATCACAATGTTTTAGGAGTGGTAATGAATTTTGTCCAAGTTTGTTTGGTTGGTTCGAATGCATCCTTCCGGGTAACGAAATGCTTTTCCTTGTCCTCTTGCGCGGGCTCTCGGCGCTTGGCGCTGCACATGGCAACAAAGCACGGCGGAGGACAGAGGGTCCTCCGCACGGGGCGGAGGAGAAAGGAGGACGACGAGTGCGTGGGGCGGCGAAGCAGGGAGGAGGACGGAATGGCGAGGCGACGGAGCAGGGAGGAAGCCGAAGGCGCGAGGCGGCGGAGCAAGAAGGAGGCTGATGAGGCGCGACGGCATAGCAGGGAGGAGGTCGGAGGTGCGAGGCGGCGGAGCAAGGTGGAGGACGGCGTCGCTGGACTGTAAGACGGCGGCGGCGCTAACAGAGGAGTCGTGGGGAGGAGGAGGATTACTCGGGAAGGGACGAACCATTATTGGTGGGAGGTGGACTATCAAGATAGATAACTGGACTGGATATGTTTACGGGATAAACTAATACGTGACTGTAAAAAAACAGCCGAAACGTTTTCCGTTTACCCCGGAAACAGATTACGGGCAAAATTCCCTGAAACAAACACTAATAGTAGAGATGATATGGCATGCTCCATTAAGGCAACTGACGAAAGTGGACCGTTTTAAATGGACCGTGGCCACACAATTTCGATGTGGAAAAAGAGTACATCCATCAAGCTGCTCTTACCCCTAAAAAATTTTTAAGCTGCTGACAAACACAGTAAACAAGAGTTTTGCAACTAAAAAGCATCTTGGTTGCTATGTTTCTAGTGAGGGGCCTAGTAAACCCGAAGGAAGGGAGTATGGAATTTACTTTTTGTTGATTGTGTTGTATTTGTTTTGAAAGTATTTCTTTTCACCCAGGAAAAGGGTTGGTTGGCAATATTGATACAATTATCTAGTGTTTGCAGCTCTATACAATTAAAGTGTTAGATATTGACATATATCCGTTAGATCTTTCATGAGAAATTATGGATGGTTTTATACGACTACGTAATATGTAAGGAAGTCTCGGTATAAATGCTTACTTTTAAAAAAGATGCTAGCAATATTATTTTTCAATCACATGACATTTTGGTTCAATAATCAGATACCTCGTTGTACTGGACGATGTGTGGGATATATCTGCATCCAGTGCAATAATGGCAAGCTTGCCACAGAATGAAACGGGTAGCAGAATCATTGTGACCACTCGCACTGGGTCTGTGGCCTCAACATGTAGCTCTGGGGAAAGTTACATCCATGAAGTTAATAAGCTCAGCGACGATGAGTCGAGGTCACTATTTGTTACAAGAGTATTTGGCAAGGTAACTGAGGGTCCCAGTACTTCAGTTCCACGAGGTGTCTGCCCCAAGGAGCTACAAGAGGAAATGAATATAATTCTGAGAAAATGTGGTGGGGTGCCGTTGGCAATTGTTAGCATTGCCAGCGTTCTGGCGAGGTATAATTCGCCTAGAAGCAGAGAGATGTGGAAAAGAATCTGCAACTCAACCAGCACTCAGTTGGAGAGCAACTCTGCCATAGAGGAAATGGTTCAAATAATGGCGCTCAGCTACAACCACCTATCTCATCATCTGAAGGGCTGCGCTATGTTACTCAGCATATTCCCGGGGAGTTATGAGATACCCAAGGACAGGCTACTCAGAAGATGGATCTCGGAAGGCCTCATTCCAGAGCAGAGGGAGTCGACATTACATGAAGTTGCAGAAGCCTGCTACAACGAGTTGTTGAGCAGGAACGTGATTCAAGGAGTTGTGGGCAAAGATGGGGTCGTGAGTTTGAAGCACTGTTGCGTACACGACATAATGCTTGACATCATCGTGTCCAAGACCCTAGAGGCCAACTTTGTCACCTTAGTGGGAAGCCGACGCGGGGGGCCATCCTATGGTGCTGTCCGCCGCCTCTCCATCCACGATGATGTGGATGGTGTGGGTTACAGCGGAGAAGTCATGAGTTTGCAGAAAGTCCGATCTGTAACCTCATTCGGCGCCAACATAACTAATGGTCCAGGCAAGCAACTGCTTGATCAACTAGCCAAGTACACCTTGCTGAGGGTGCTCGATCTAGAAGACTGCCAAGATCTGAATGACGACCATTTGAAGCAAGTTTGCCGGTTGTTCCTTCTCAAATACTTGAATTTAAATGAAACAAAGATCACAACAATACCTGATGAGATCAGCAACTTACAGCATTTGCAGACACTTACCGTATATGACACGCAACTCAACACATTCCCAGAATCAGTGGTCAGGCTGGAGAAACTTGAGCACATGACTTTCAGCAAAAGGACTAACAATGTAAGTAAATGCCTGAGGCTGCCCGAGGGTATCAACACAATGAAGTCGTTGCAACTGCTACATGGGCTAAAAGTTGGTAGCGATGATATTAAGCTTGCCGAAGAGATCGGCGATCTGGTGCACTTACGAAGTCTCAAGGCCGAATGCAACGAATCACTTCGCCACGAGCTTCAGACCTCGATTGATAAGATTAAGTTAAGCTCCCCCCTTAGCGATAAGATATGTTGGGTGGACACTGACTAGTTTGCTTTGTCTTTGTCTCAATAAGCTGAGCACGAGCCCACGAGATGTGTGGAGGCCGTGCGCGTCGAGTCCGGCGGTGGCATGCCTTGTTGCATCTCGCAGCCATGCAGCGTGACCCAGCTGCACGATCCGATTTGTGGGATGGCGCAGGTCGTTGGGATCGTGGCCTAACAGCTCGGGCACGTTCCATCGTATTCCCTTTCATAAACAAAAGAGAGAAGTAACAAAAACCCTGAAAAGCAGCAAGTTGTGCGCTGCACAAAACCCCCCTTTGTTCGTGTGTTGCCGCATGTAACTACAAATTTGTTCAGTAAGAAAAACAGTACTAGGTTGTGCTCCATTTTCAGAGTTGCCATCTCACAAGTAGCATCGAATATTAAAGGGCACTGATTATGACCACGTGGCATGCGTTGTTGCGCCCGTACATTTTCTCAATTGAGTATCATGAATTTTCATAACGAAACTGCTCTGCATACGATTTTATATGTACGATTCCTGTCCGACGGTGTGATCCAACCATTTTTGTTGATGCATCGATTTGATCCAACAGTGGTTAAGCAGTGTCGTACATATGTCGTACAGAAAATCGTCGTACGCCTAGCACTGCTCTTTTCATAACCATAAGAGAAATGAAACGCGAATCAACCCATGGTTGAGTTGGTTAGGTGGATGGTTGTATCCCCAGCCCACCAGAGTTCAAATCCCAGATTTGACGTTGGTGCTCGCATTTTCCTGAATATATTTCAGGCTTTATATTTCAGGCTTTCCGGTGATGCACTTTCAGTGGGAGGAGACGTTCCCGTCGAAGACGAGGTGATGACTTCGTTAATCTCAAGATGATGTGCCGGCTATATCTAAATACAAGCCCCCGTTTTACTGCTACAAAACACGGGGGGGTCTCTCTGTTGTTGCCGGAGCAGCTGCAAGAATAAGATGAGATCTGGAGCTATACAAAAAACCGAACGAGAGAGAGATAGTTTTGGTGCTGCCATAACTTGCCTGCAGCGTTTTCTGTGCTTTATATAGATGGCTCAAAGAACCGACTTCACGTCCAACACAACCAACTTGTCCAACACGATGTGGCCCAGATCACAAGTTAATCTAATTTAGGACTCTATTTAAATCCTAGAGATTGGATGGAAAATGACTTAGGAATAACCTCGTACTACAGCTATTCCGTACAGACTCAAATTACTAAACTTAGCCTAATATCGCATGTGCTCAGTAGGGGAGCTTAGTGGGGGGCCAACCTGGGCCATGGCCCCTCCAACTCACAAGAACACCAGTGTATATCTCTTTGTATCTTAACTATATTTCACTAAAACACAGCTGGAAGTAATTAAGTTTCCCCCCCTACAGCCATTAGCCCCCCCCCCTCCCCCCCATGATCTGTGCTCAAGCTCCGCCACTGATGTGCTGTAACTATCCGACGTGAACTTAAATAGGTTAACAATTATCCCCCTTAAGCTCAACGTTCCTTGCTGATTTGCTTGACTCAAAGCCTCTGTCGCATCTCAACGAACCACACTCGTCCAAGGGCCTTCCTTAAGATATCTGCCAGCTGATCATTTGTGCCGACATGACCAACTTCTAGCAGCTGCTCTTCTTCCATGCACCCCCGGATGAAGTGAAACTTCACGTCTATGTGTTTGCTTCGGTCATGATGAACAGAATTTTTCGCAAGTGCAATTGCTGACTTGTTGTCCACCAATAGCTTGAACTTTGCAGGTTCTTCCCCCTTGAGATCTCCAATCAATCTACTCAACCAAAGACCTTGACAGGCTGCTGCAGCGGCTGCTACATACTCAGCTTCACATGAACTGACTGCCACTACCTTTTACTTTTGTGAAGTCCACGAGATGGGATTCTCACCAAGAAACAACACCTGTCCAGAGGTACTCTCGCGATCTCCAATGTCGCCGGCATGGTCGCTATCACTGTACCCGAGCAGGGCACCGTTGTCGCCGTGCACGTAGCGACATCCATAGCTCAATGTGCCTTGCACATACCTGAGAATCTGCTTGACGGCTGTCCAGTGAGTTACTGTTGGCTTCTCCATGAATCTACTGACAATACCGACAGCATATGTGATACACGGCCATGTGTGAACTAAATACCTCGAACTTCCAATTATGCTGCGGTACAGAGAGGAGTCAAATATGGCTTGGCCTCATCTTCCTTCTTCAGCTTGAGCCGGCATTCCAATTGTGTATGACAGTGATTGCAGCCACTCATCCCAGCCACCTTGAGAATTTCCTCTGCATAGCCATGCTGAAACAAGGTGATCAGGCCCTTTCCTTGAGTTACCTCGATTCCCAAGTAATAACTAAGGAAGCCGAGGTCACTCATCTTGAAGAGTTGCTGCATCTGGCTCTTGAATTCAGTGATGTGGTCTTTATCAGTGTCGTTTATGATCAAGTCATCGACATACACTCCCACGAGCAGATACGAGCGCGCATCACTGCGCCGATACACAACATGCTCCAGTGGGCTATGCTTGAACCCAAGTGTGCTCAATGTATCGTCGATCTTCGCGTACCAAGCCCTCAGAGCTTGCCGAAGACCATAGAGTGCCTTGTTCAGTTTTAGCACATGATGCTCTTTGCCGGCGATGACGTATCCCGGTGGCTGCGCCAAGTACACCTCCTCGGCGAGGTCACCATTAAGGAATGCAGATTTCACATCGATATGGTGAACCTCGCAGCCGGAGTGTGCGGAGAGAGCAAAGAGAAGGCACACGGTCTCCATCCCCGCTACCGGCGCGAACACATCCTCAAAATCTACGCCCTCACGCTGAGTGTATCCTTCGGCGACAAGACGCGCCTTGTGCTTGATGGTGTTGTCATCGGGGTAGGCGAGCTGCCATGTGGAGTTCTCGGCGATCGAATCCATCTCCGCGTCCATGGCGCCCTTCCAGGCGGCGTCGCCAAGAGCGTCGCCAACTGTAGCTGGCTCCTCGGCGCTGAGAAGGCAGCTCTCAAGCGCCTCGTACACAGCCTTCCCCTCAGTCTCGTCGAGGATGCACGAGAGGCGGCGGTAGCGAACCGGTCCAGTGTCGGAGTCGAGGGTGTCATCATGTCTAGGTGGCGTGGCCCAGCGTATCTTCCGCTCAGCACCCGGCGTTTGCAGCTCGGACTGAGATGTCTCGAGCGCACTCGCCACCGGTGTGGTCGCGACGGGAGACGACACCCCTTGTGTTGATGTCGAGGTTGTCACCATGATGGCTGGTGATGCAGGACACACGATGGCACCGCTGTCGAGTTCGTGTACACCATGGTCCATTGTGTAGACCACCGTGAACGTCGCAGGGGCGGAGGGCTGATACGTCCAAAACGTATCTATAATTTCTGCTTGCTCCATGCCTCTTTTGTGTGATATTGCTATGATATTGATGAACTTCCATACACTTTTGATCATATTTGGACTAACCTATTAACTCAGTGCACCCCAGTGCCAGTTCCTGTTTTCTGTTGTTTTTGTATTTCAGGTTTTCCCATTATTTAAAGTGCCAGAAAAATTCCGGGAAAAATATAGGAAAAATCAGCATACGGGAACCTTCCAGAAAAGCCCTAGTGGGGCAAGAGGGGAGCCAGGGGTGGCCCAGGCGGCCACCTGGCCACCCCCTAGGCCGCACCAGGAGGACGCCTAGGGCCCCTGGTCCACCTCTAGCTGCCCCCTTCGCCTATTTATTCCCCGTGACGAGAAACCCTCGGGGACAAAACCCTTTTTCGCGATCTCTCCTCTGTTCCGCCGCCGCCGTGCTTCCAAGATCGGGAGCACTAGGAGACCTCTTCCCGGCACCCTGCCGGAGGGAGGAAGCACCTCCGGGAGCTTCTCCACCACCATGGATGCTTCCCGGATGAACCGTGAGTAGTCCACCTTGGACCATGGGTCTATGTTCAGTAGCTATGTGATGTTCTCCTCCCCTCTTTGTTCTTCATGGTTTAGACCTCGTGAGCTGCCCTACATGATCGAGTCACATATGTAATCTTTCTGCTGTTGCTATGCTGAGTGTGCTGGGATCCGATGGATTATGAGACTATATTCATATTGTGTTTGAGTAATATATTTTATTCTCCTCTTTTATATTTATGTTCTTGAGTAATTCTTGCATGTTCTACGTTGCTGTTTATTGCTTTGGCCAAGTAGTAGGTAGTGACTCCAAGAGGGAGCGTTGTGCATGATTGTGGATTCATGCCCCCCGATGACTAGCTTGAGTGACAGAAACATGAGTCTAGGGGATGTGATGTTGCCACAAGGGAGAAAACAACGGTGCTTGTACTTGTGGGTGCAAGGATTATTTACTTTACGCAAAGTTCTTTAATGCAGTTGTATGTTGCTTTGAGTTTACACTTTGGGTGGGATTCGCAACATAATACCAGCGAGATGTTCTGGATAGATATCTCAAGGTGGATGATTAGTAGGTAGATGCAGATGGATTTCGGTCTAGTTTTCTTGGCGTACCGCCCATGCTTTTGAGCCTCTTCTTTCTTTATAGCATAGTTAACATTGGTTTGCGCACATAATCTTGTCAATTGCCCAGCTATAATTTGTTTACCTCGCATGGCTATTTTATCGTCTTTTGGAAGAGAGACATCACTAGTGAACATCATGGTACCCCATTCCATATTTCTAATATTCTTTACACCCACTATTTATTTTCTGCTTTATTTTATTTTCTGTTACTATCACTATCATTATTATCCCATGCGTTTGATCGTTTGTGAACAACTAGGCCGGGGGGATTGACAACCTCTTTGAACTCGTTGGGAGCAAAGCTATCTGTTGTGTGTGCAGGTCCACGTCAACCGCCTAATTGCTGGGTTGTCACCTTCCTGTCATTGCCGGAGTCCTACTGGAGACAAACCTTGGTATCTTCACCGAAGGAAATTTGCTCCTGTCTACATCTCAACCTTCCACTTTAGGTAACCAACGAGGCGCGAGAAGCCATCAAAGCTAATTTATGGCGTCGTTGCCGGGGACTCCGCTCTTCAAGATAGGGGAGTTGCACACTATCTTTTATCTTTGCTTTTTAGTCTTGTTAGTTTACCTTTCAGTTTTTGCTTTAGTGTCCTTTATCAAAAATCAAAAAATAGTTATCTTGCTTGCTGCTGCTATGGGTTCCTCCGAGAACACCAAGTTGTGTGACTTCACTATTCATAACAACAGTGACTTTATCTGCACTCCTATTGCTCCACATGCCACTTCAGCACCTTCTTATGAGATTAAACCTGCTTTGCTGAACCTTGTTATGAAAGATCAATTCTCCGGTGCTGGAGACGATGCTGCTTTGCACTTAAATAATTTTGTTGAGCTCTGTGATATGTAAAAGTACAAAGAAGTATATGGTGATATTGTTAAGCTTAAGCCTTTTCCTTTATCCTTGAGAGGAGGAGGTAAAATCTGGTTTCAACTCTTGCCTAGGAATAGCATAGATTCTTGGGATAAGTGCAAGGATGCTTTTATTGGGAAGTACTATCCCCTTGCTAAGATTATCCAATTGAGGAGTAATATTATGAATTTTAAGAAATTGGATAATGAACACGTTGCCCAATCTTGGGAACGCATGAAATCTCTTGTTAAGAATTGTCCTACGCATGGTTTGACTACTTGGATGGTTATCCAAACTTTTTATGCAGGCTTGAACTTTACCTCGCGGAACTTGCTAGATTCGGCCGCGGGAGGAACCTTTATGTCAACAACGCTTGGTGCTGCCACAAAACTACTCGATGAGATGATGACCAACTATTCCCAATGGCACACCGAAAGAGCTCCAACAGGTAGGATGGTAAACTCTGTCGAGGAGGTCTCCTCCCTAAATTAAAAAGTTGACTTGATTATGTCTCTACTTACCAAGCAATCTCCTATTGATCCTCATGATGTTCCTTTAAATTCTTTGATTTCTCAAGATCAAGTAGATGTGAACTTTGTCTCTAGAAACAACTTCAATAATAATGCTTATAGGAGTAATTTTCGTAGCAATCCTAGACCGTTCCCCTCCAACAACTATGGGAACAACAACATTTATTCTAGCACCAAGAACTCCACTTCTGAACTAGAGAGTATGCTTAAAGACTTCATCACTAACCAAAAAGCCTTCAACAAGAGTGTAGAGGAAAAACTAGACAAATTAGATAATCTCTCGTCGAAGGTAGATAATTTACCCCATGAAGTAGAATTGCATAAAATTAGAACTTCTCCTCTTGAGGAGAGGAAGGTCACTCCTATGAACGCTATTCAAGTGCAAATTAATGAAAACATTAGGATGATGGCTAAACTTAAAGAGAGATGGGCTAGAGAAAAGGAGGAAGAAGATAGAATTAAGAGCCTTCCTACACACCATACCGGTGCTACTATCCAAGTTGTTGAGGATATCCAAACTCTTAGCATCCAATGCACCCCTAGTCCCATAGGACCTATTAATGGTGATGCTATGACCTCAACCGTAGAAGAAGAAACTCCTATGACTATAGAAGCTACCAAACAAGTGAGCCTAAAGGACACCACTACCACTTTACTTGATAGTAATGACCTTGATTTTGATAACTGCACCCTTTCTGAAGTTATTTGTTTCCTTCACAAGATGTCTAGAGACCCCCACACTAGCACACTTAATCTTGCCTTCACGGAGCAGATCACTAATGCTCTCATTAAAGCTAGGGAGGGGAAGCTTAGGGTAGAAGCCTCCATACCTAGAAAGCTAGAAGATGGTTGGGATCCTATGATTAAATTAAGTTGAATAAATTCTCTTGCTATGATTTATGTGATGTTGGAGCTAGTACCTCCGTTATGCAGAATGTTTGATATATTTGAATTGAAACCTTTTGATCCTTGTTCTTTTGGTGTTCGTCTTGTTGACTCTTCCGTAAAGAAACCTTTGGGGAAGATCGATGATGTTCTTATCATTGTCAATGACAATTACGTTCCCGTTGATTTTACTATTATGGACATTGAATGTGAACCTTCTTGTCCAATTATTTTGGGGCGTCCTTTTCTTCGCACCGTAGGTGCTGTTATTGATATGAAAGAAGGGATTATAAAATTCCAATTCCCTCTCAAGAAAGGGATGGAACATTTCCCTAGAAAAAAGATTAAGTTACCTTTTGAGTCCGTCACACGGGCTAGTTATTTTCTTGATAAGACTTGATTCTTTTTGCATTAAGCCTAACTAATAGCTTTAAAGAAGCACTTTCGGGAGGCAGCCCGCAACGAATTTAGGTTTTCCTTTTTGTTTTTCTTCTGTTTTTAGTGGTCTTGATGATTGTTACTATTGTAGTAACATCATTGTATCTTTACTTTTTAAGCTTTGTGCCAATTATAGCCTCATATGACAAGGTAAGTGAAAGTTGTGACATGTTGTCCAGAAAACAGATTCGTCCTCGTGACGGGACAAATCACAGAAAAATCCCAGTTCATCTTTTTGAGCTGAAATTTTTTACACAGCGTGATCTATACAATTACGGAACTTTCGTATGTTCTGAGTTTTTTGATTTGAGTTGCAGAAGTATCCCTACAAAATTCTTTACTACCTGCTGGACTGTTTTTCACAGTTTTTTTTTCCTGTTTTGCCTTCTCTTCGTTTTGCAAACCTTAAGCTTGCTTTTTCTTTGCAAAAACTTTTTGGAAATCTTGAGAAACATTAGATCTTCAAGAATATCCTTATTTCCAGTAGAGAAAAATTATTTTATTATGGGTACTAACCTCGCTAATCAGATTATGATGAGTTATGTATGAAGGGAGTTTTCAAGTGTGCGAGGGAAGATGATAAAAGAAGATTCAGGAGTGTCAAACGCTCAAGCTTGGGGATGCCCCCGTGCACCCCCAAGAAATATTCAAGGAGACTCAACCGTCTAAGCTTGGGGATGCCCCCATGCATCCCCTTCTCCATCAACAATTATCAGTTCGTCTTTCGTTCCACTATATTTTTATCACTTCATGCGTTATGTGCTATGCTTGGAGCGTCTCGCTCTTTATTTCCTTTTTAGTTTTCTTTAGCTTTTCTTGCTGTTCATAACAAGTTAGAACCCAACTTTCTTTGTGTGGGAGAGAAACACGCTCCACTTTCAAAATCTAGAACACAACATAGTATTCTTCATGCTTATCTTTGTTGTGTGTGTTCTTTATCTTTTTCATAGTTGCTGTCATGTTTAGCTCTTAGTTTTCATGCTTATCTTTTTAAGAGCTTTTGTTTAGTTTGTTGCTAGAACTCTCTTGAGTTTTCATGTTTATCTTGTTTAGATAGTTTGCCTGTTGCACTGAGTTGTGTGTCTTGACTTGAAGTAGGTAATTGAGCTAGGGGGTGGCCGCGCCAGGGGGGCGCCTGGGGCCCCTGGTCCACCTCTGGCTGCCCCCCTTCGCCTATTTATTCCCCGTGACGAGAAACCCTCAGGGACAGAACCCTTTTTCGCGATCTCTCCTATGTTCCGCCGCCGCTGCGCTTCCAAGATCGGGAGCACCAGGAGACCTCTTCCCGGCACCCTGCCGGAGGGAGGAACCACCTCCGAGAGCTTCTCCACCACCATGGATGCTTCCCGGATGAACCGTGAGTACTCCATCTTGGACCATGGGTCTATGATCAGTAGCTATGTGACGTTCTCCTCCCCTCTTTGTTCTTCATGGTTTAGACCTAATGAGCTGCCCTACATGATCGAGGCACATATGTAATCTTTCTGCTGTTGTTATGCTGAGTTTGCTGGGATCCGATGGATCATGAGACTATGTTCAGATTGTGATTGAGTAATATATTTGATTCTCCTCTTTTATATTTATGTTCTTGAGTAATTCTTGCATGTTCTCCGTTGTTGTTTATTGCTTTGGCCAAGTAGTAGGTAGTGACTCCAAGAGGGAGCGTTATGCATGATTGTGGGTTCATGCCCCCCGATGACTAGCTTGAGTGACAGAAACATGAGTCTAGGGGATGTGGTATTGCCACAAGGGAGAAAACAGCGGTGCTTGTACTTGCGGGTGCAAGGATTGTTTACTTTACGCAAATTTATTTAATGCAGTTGTCTGTTGCTTTGAGTTTACACTTTGGGTGGGATTCGCAACTTAATACCAGTGAGATGTTCTAGATAGATATCTCAAGGTGGATGATTAGTAGGTAGATGCAGATGGATTTCGGTCTACTTGTCTTGGCGTACCGCCCATGCTTTTGAGCCTCTTCCTTTCTTTATAGCATAGTTAGCATTGGTTTGCGCACATAATCCTGTCAATTGCCCAACTGTAATTTGTTACCTCGCATGGCTACTTTATCGTCTTTTGGGAGAGAGACATCACTAGTGACATCATGATACCCCGGTCTATATTTCCAATACTGTTTACACCCAATATTTATTTTCTGCTTTATTTACTTTTCTGTTACTATCACTATCATTATTATCCCATGCGTTTGATCCTTTGTGAACAACAAGGCCGAAGGGATTGACAACCTCTCTGAACTCGTTGGGAGCAAAGCTATCTGTTGTGTGTGCAGGTCCACGTCAACCGCCTAATTGCTAGCGCCGTTGTCACTTTCCTGTCGTTGCCGGAGTGCTACTGGAGACAAACCTTGGTATCTTCACCGAGGGGAATTTGCTGTTGTCTACATCTCAACCTTCCACTTTGGTTAACCAACGAGGGGCGAGAAGCCATCAAGGGCTCGGTGGTCGCGCCTGGAGTGCACCACGTCCATTCAGCCTGGACGAAACGAGCAGGCTTTTAGGATTGCTCGTGGCCCGTTAAGGACCGGACCGTACGATCCTGGCTCGCTAAAAAGTTCGGACCGAGCTCAGAAAATAGGCATGTTTACACCACGGTACGATCCTGTTTTTAATCGGGCCAACCGGACGGACCGAAAGGACCGAGAACGGCCCACGGCCAGTCTCTATACACTATCCCTCTGTTCCAAAATAACTGTCTTAGCCTTAGTACAATTTTGTACAAGAGCTAGTACAAAGTTGAGACAGTTATTTTGGAACGGAGGGAGTACGTCACAATGCCGCACTAGGGCTCCTCCTCGTCGATCGAATCGCCCCTCTCTCTCCAGCGCCGCATGGCTCAAGAGGCCAGATCCTGGCGACGGGGACTGCGACCCCTTCCTCTCCAGCGCTGCGCCACCTGCTCGTCGTCGCCTCCTCTCTCCTACCGCGCCATCGCCACTTTGCCCTTGTCCGAGCTGGAGGAGGACGGTCATGCAGGGGACGAAGGTCAAGCAGCAAGGCCGCCATTACCACGCCGTCAGTCCCGCTCCCGCCTCTCCTGGTTCCTTACCGAGCGCCACGACGAGCGGGAAACTGAGGTAACCTTGTCCTCGTCTCCTCGACCACCTCCCCCTGTGTTCTCCGTTTTAGGTATAATTTTTTTATTAGATGATTGATATACATTTGTTTGTACTGATGAAGTGTTGAGGTAGAGAACTAGAGATATAAGTTAGTGCTTTATTGTTGATTGATCTACACTTGTATTGATGAAATGATGAGGTATACCGTATAGGCTAAATGAGGTGGAGGTTGCTGTTTTTTGTAGATGGAAGTTAGAAGCGGCGCGTTATCTACAGCACTAGTACCCCGCGCTGCTAAAGGCCATTATCCTAGTAGTGAATAGTGTGTTATTAAGCATTGTAATAATGATGTTGGCCTTGCTGTCAGACGAGGCAAACTTTATATGTTATATCTTTCAGATTATCCTATGTGCGTGAATCTCTGTGAAATGACCGTGAATGAATGCAATAATAAAACCAATGGGAGAAGTAGCAATCCTTCTTCGAAACTATGGCATCATCACTTGGGCCATATTTCGAAGGGGAGAATGGAACGATTGATCAAAGTAGAAATACTTCCTCCGCTAGATTTCTGATACGTCCAAAACGTATCTATAATTTCTTCTTGCTCCATGCATGTTTTGTGTGATATTGCTATGATCTAGGTACACTTTCATACACTTTTGATCATATTTGGACTAACATATTAACTCAGTGCACCCCAGTGCCAGTTCCTGTTTTCTGCTGTTTTTCTATTTCAGCTTTCGCCCATATAAAAAGTGCCAGAAAAATTCCGGGAAAAATACAGAAAAAATCAGCGTACAGGAAGCTTCCAGAAGAGCCCGGGAGGGGCTAGAGGGGAGCCAGGGGGGCCCAGGCGGCCACCCGGCGCGGCCCCACCCCTGGCCGCGCCAGGGGGGCGCCTGGGGCCCCTGGCCCACCTCTGGCTGCCCCCCTTCGCCTATTTATCCCCCGTCACGGGAAAACTCCAGAAGCAAAACCCTATTCCGCGAACTCGCCTCTGTTCCGCCGCCGCCGCGCTTCCAAGATCGGGAGCACCAGAAGACCTCTTCCCGGCACCCTGCCGGAGGGAGGATTGACCTCCGGGAGTCTCCTCTCCACCATGGATGCTCCCCGGATGTCTCGTGAGTAGTTTTCCTTGGACCATGGGTCCGTGATCAGTAGCTATGTGATGTTCTCCTCCCCTCTTTGATCTTCATGGTTTAGACCTCGTGAGCTGCCCTACATGATCGAGGCACTTTTGTAATATTTCTGCTTTTGCTATGTTGAGTTTGATAGGATCTGATGGATTATGAGATTATGTTCAGATTGTGATAGAGTAATATATTTGGTTTTTATCTCTTATATTTTTGTTCCTAAGTAATTCTTGCATGTTTTCCGTTGCTGTTTATTGCTTTGGCCCAGTAGTAGGTAGTGACTCCAAGAGGGAACGTTGTGCTAGATTGTGGGTTCATGCCCCCCCCCCCCGATGACACGCTTGAGTGACAGAAACATGAGTCTAGGGGATGTGTTGTTTCCACAAGGGGGAAAACAACGGTGCTTGTAACCGCGGTTACAAGGATTGTTTACTTTACGCAGAGTTCTTTTTAATGCAGTTCTCTGTTGCTTTGGGTTTACACTTTGGGTGGGGCTCGCAACTTAGTACCAGCGAGATGTTCTGGATAGATATCTCAAGGTGGATGATTAGTAGTAGATGCAGATGGATTTTGGTCTACTTATCTTGGCGTACTGCCCGTGCTTTTGAACCTCTTCCTTTCTTTTGTAGCATAGTTAGCATTGCGGTGCGTTCATAATCCTATCAATTGCCTTTCTGTAATTTGTTTACCTCGCATAGCAGTTTTATCGTCTTTTGGGAGAGAGACATCACTAGCGAACATCACGTATCCCGGTCCATATCCTTATTACTGTTTCAAGCTATCTTTACTTTTCTGCTTTTACTCGCTATCATTATCACTTGTGTTTTACTCTTTGTGAACAACAAGACCGGAGAGATTGACAACCTCTTTGAACTTCGTTGGGAACAAAGTTATTTGTGTCTGTGTGCAGGTCCACGTCAGTCGCGCCGCTAACACCTACTTATCATATCCGGAGTCCTACGGGAGACAAACCTTGGTATCCTTACCGAGGGAAACTCACTGCTAAACTGCATCACGCCTTCCACTTGGGGCTCACCAACGAAGGGCGGGAAGCCGCTAAGCAATTTCTCCGATGCGGGAAATTGCATTGATTGTATCAAGGGAAAATTTGTGAAGACCATTAAGAAAGGAGCAGTAAGAGCCTCCTTGAACTCGTTCATACTGATATATGTGGATCTTTTAACGTAAAGTCTGTGGATGGTTTTGATTCTTTCATAACCTTCACAGATGATTTCTCTCGCTATGGCTACATTTTGTCCTATACGCGATCGGTGTGAAGATTTAGATAAATTTAAGATTTATAAAGCCGAGGTTGAAAATCAACTCAATCTAAAGATCAAAGTAGTACGATCTGCTCGCGGGGGAGAATATTATGGTAGGCATGCTCCTTACGGACAAATTCCAGGACCAGTCGCCAAATTCCTTGCTGAAAATGGAATTTTTTCCCAATATTCAATGCCTGGTGAACCTCAGCAAAATGGTGTAGCTGATCCAGCATCGCAACCGCACACTTATGGATATGGTGCGAAGCATGCTTAGTCATGCAAGTTTACCCATAGGTCTATGGATGGAGGCGTTGCACACATCTTGAATCTTGCTCCAACTAAGTAAGCACCGAGGACACCTTATGAGATGTGGACGGGAAAGAAACTGAGCTTGAACTACTTGCATGTGTGGGGTTGTCCCGCTGAAGCTAAAGTATTCAATCCACATATTAAGAAGTTGGACCCAAAGATGATTAGTTCTTTTTTATTGGGTACTTTCATAGAGGGAAAGGATGTCGCTTTTATTGCCCAGGCAATACCACAAAGTTTGTGGAGACCAGGCAAGCGGTGTTTTTTGAGGATAATGAAGTCACTCAGGTTAGGACAATTGATCTCGAGGAGAAACGGGTGTATGTTCCACGCCCGATTATCCAAGAGAACGTTTTCCCTATGCCTAATATGCATGAGACATAATCAGATGATCCCGCACCTAACGTAGATCCTCATTCCAACGAGGAGCCTTAAGATAATGAAGATCCTCAACATGAGGAGGATCCTCAAACTAATGATGATCCTCAAGCCGACGATAATCCTCGCCGTTCTCGTGCAAGAAGAAATGTACAAATTAATGAGCCTCTGAGAAGATCACAACGGGGAAGGAACCATCCCAAGCGATTCTGTCACTTACATGTGTGAGGATGTAAATGACATAGGGAAGGTAGAAGATCCAAACTCATACAAGGAAGCCACAAAATGTGAAAACTCGTTTAAATGGTTGATCGCCATGGAAGAAGAACTAAAGTCTATGAGCTCAAATGATGTTTGGGACTTAGTAGAAGTTCCCGATGGACCTAAAAGGGTAGGATGTAAGTGGGTCTACAAAACAAAATATGATTCCAAAGGGAACGTTGAAAAGTTCAAAGCTAGACTCGTAGCAAAAGGTTTCACGCAAACAGAAGGGATCGATTATCATGAGACCTTCTCTCCCGTGTCATCATAGGATTCTTTCAGAATCGTCATGGTTCTTGTAGCCCATTATGATTTAGAGCTACACCAAATTGATGGCAAGACGGCATTCTTAAATGTGACTTAAACGAAGATGTCTACATGACTCAACCGGAAGGTTTTGTCATGGAAGGAAAAGAACATATGGCATGTAGATTAAAGAAATCCATCTTTGATTTGAAGCAAGCTTCAAGCCAATGGTACCTCAAGTTTTACAAGGTTATTAGAACTTTGGGTTTTAATGAAAATGAGATGGACAACTGCATATATGTTAAATTTAATGGCAGTAGGTTCAATATACTAGTCCTATGTGTGGATGACATTCTTTTGGCTTGCAGCGATAAGGATATGCTGCATGAGACCAAGAGGTTTTTGTCTTCCAATTTTGACATGAAGGATCTCGATGAAGCCTCGTATGTCCTTGGCATTGAGATTCATCGAGATAGGTCCATTGGAACGTTAGGACTATCACAAAAGGCATACTTTGAGAGAGTGCTAAAGAAATTCAACATGCATAAGTGCTCTCCCTCGCTTGCCCCCATAGTCAAGGGTGATAAGTTTGGGACATTCCAATGTCCGAGGAACCAGAATGAAACTGATCAGATGAAGTCGCTTCCTTATGCTTCAGCTGTCGAAAGTATCATGTATGCTCAAGTTTGCACACGCCCTGACTTAGCTTTTACAATAGGGATGCTTGGGAGCTTCCAATCTAATCCAGGACTGGACCACTAGAAGGCCGCAAAGTAAGTCTTACGTTATATGCAAGGTACTAAAGATTTCATGCTTACATATAGAAAGTCTGATAACCTAGGAATTGTTGGTTATTCAGACTGATTTTTCTGGGTGTGTGGGTAGTAAGAAATCCACGTCAGGTTATATATTCACGCTCACAGGAGGAGCCATATCGTGGAAAATCTCCAAGAAAATGATTACTGCTTCATCTACGATGGTCGCAGAGTTTATAGCATGTTATGAGGCCACTGGGAAGGGTTTATGGCTAAAGAATTTTATTCCCAAACCTGTAGTGGTAGACAGCATTTCCAAACCACTCACATTGTACTGCGATAATGAACCCGTAGTTTTCTATACGAGGAACAACAAGTCAAGTGCAGCTGCCAAGCACATTGACATAAAGTATCGTGTTGTGAAAGATAGAATACATGATCAAACTATTAATGTTAAGCATATCAGTACGTGATCATGTTGCCGGCATGGGATTATTGGAAGCCTCTTGATCCTGAAATGATAGGACCATTCATATGAACCACTCCCCGTAAAGTAATATGTTTTTATTCCGAAATAGGATGTGTGCTATAAGTATTGAGGTTTTACGACATTTTACTAGTTGTAGTGACAACTTACTTTGGTACTTCATTCCTACAAAGAATGAGCGAAAGTTTTAAGCCTAACAATCAAGGGGGAGAATGTTGGTTGATCTCCGGCTGATAGCCAGGAGGGGATAGAGAGGTAAACATTATCCATAGATAACGATAAAGACGAGGCCCACCACAACTTACCTGAGAGCAAAAAAAGCGCCCTGATCGGGGGCATCTTAACCAACGCATGGTTTTGGTCCCCTGTCACCGGCGCTACATAAAAGGGGAGCATCCGGCACCTACATGACCAATCTCTATCTCGTAAGGTTTTTCCACTGCTCCCACATCCCTAAACCCAAACCAATCTGGGGGAGCGCTGCTGTGACGGGAAGGCCATCTCCTTCCTCTGCTCCGGTGCCAGGGCAGTGCCGCTGGCGCCTGGAGGGACGACGCTACCTGCTGCGTCATCTGCACCTACACCAACTCTCCATCACGCCTACATCAAGCACGCACGGGACCTCACTTCATCTTCATCAATGGCCTCTCCCATTGGCGGTAATGATCTAATCTTTGACTTATGACAAAGTAAACTTTGAGTATTTTTTTAACAGAAGGGAGTAGACTGAACCTCCAAATATCATGATGGTTTTCCCTAAAAAATAATATAGCTAGCCCACAAAGTTATACCTAGGGCCGCATAGACACTTGGCAATGTTGTTGATTCTTGTACTCGTGGATGGTATGCACGATGCACCCGCGAAAAAGACGGTCGCAAGAAGATCCACGATACATCCGATGCACGCTCTCGTCGTTTACCTTACTCAACGTGTCAACCTCAAGTACAGTTATATCGTGAAAAACAAACCTCAAGTACAGTCACAAATGCTCCTACAAATACCGCCTGATCAACTGAGTCGTGGCTTCACATCCTACAGAGGCGGCAGGTCACAAGCACATTAAGCACGTCGTCCATCTTGAAACCATGGCAAGAGCGGAGCTCGCAGGTGTAGGAAGCACAGGCTTGAAATCGTCGTGGCCGGAGGCGGTGGGGCTGCCGGTGGCAACCGCGGCGCTCCTGATCAACGGCGAGAGGCCCGACGTCGCGGTTGCATTAATCGTGGAAAGGGAACCCATCAGGTCACCAGGGCGCCCCGATCCTAGGCGTGTCGTCCTCGTCTCCGACGCGGCCGGCGTCGTCGTCAAGACTCCCGTCGTCGGTGGGTAGTGTGCAACTTCTATATACACCGATGTTGCTCATGTGTCTTATTCCCTGCCACTACAGATTACTCCATACGTTCCATATTCACTACTATAATAAATCTGTGATAGATGTGTTGCTCGGTTGGCTTATACATAATCTATAGCTTTTGTGTACTTTGAACGATCTGCGAAATAAGCGAAGCATATAAGCATCTCATTTCTGAGTGCAAATTTCTGTAGCTCGACTACATGTAGCTCTTTATTTTGAAAGATTAATAAAAATATTTAAAAGTTTCAAAAAATGGAAAAAACTTCTGTGGTAACTTACATGAATTCCACACGAACGTGTAAACTTCGGTTCAAAAATAATAAAATATCGGCTCAAAAAGAAGAAGCAAAAGGCCCATTTAAAATTAAATATTTGTCAATTTGTTTCCTACGGTGCATTAAAGTATAATGATATGAAAGTTTGCACAAATGTTCTATACATGTGTATGTATATTTCATAAAAAAATCAATTTGTTTTGAACTGTTTAAGTATTCTTTTTTATTTTTCTGAAAAACAAGCTACATGTAGCTCGGGCTACATTAGCATTTTTCGTCTGATTGCTGCACTTTCAAAAACATCGCGCTATATGGCTGATGCCCTAAAACCCTACTCCATAAAATGTGGATGTCCACCTCAAGTTGCCGTGATTCAAATGTGTAAGTCGTCACTGCACAGCTTTTCTAGGGCGAATTGAGAAATTGACCAAGGAGGAAGCTCTTGAACCATGGGCCATCGGGTACGTGTTAGTTCTTTTAGTAGTTTGGATCAACTAGTACGCACATCCTTTTTCCATGATCTGTAACGATCATTTCATTTTGTTTAATAAAATAGATGTATGCATAATTTTGATGCAGAAGCCAAACATAAAGCATCTTTTTTTTTAAACACACATTCTTTTCAAAAAAAACTAGTACACACATGCTCTGTACAGTTTAGGCCTAGGCCAGGAGCTCTTCTAACCCATGGGGTCGCCCCAGGCGTGAAAGTAACGCAAACGCTATATATCGTCCAAAGTGAGCGATAAGTGCAATTTCGATGAGGGGAGACAAATGTCCTCTCTCGGTTCATTTGGGTCGGCAGGTAAAAAAATGCGGCCCAATAAGGTGACTCAAACGGGAAAAGTCCGGAATTATTCGTATTTTAGTCTGTCGCGACTCAAAAAATTAGGGCTAGTTTGGGTTCCCACGAATACAAAGCAGACCGTCCGCCTGTCCGCGCGCGTTCATCCCTATCCGCCCCGGCCCCACCAGGTAGCCATAGGGCGCCGGTTTGACTCCGTCACACGGCGTGGATCGGCCTCAACTAATAGGACCAGCCTCCCCCCACCAATCCTCACTTCACTCCCCACCACCCGCCACCGCTCCTCGTTTCCCAACACGCCGGCCCACCATGTCGCACAACCATGAGGCTAGTGACTCCGTCGGCCGGCGATGCTAGCGTGTTCCCATTGGTATCGAGGATGCCATATGGACTAGCAAACAGGCGAGCCAGTACCTGATACGTCCAAAATGTATCAATAATTTCTGCTTGCTCCATGCTTCTTTTGTGTAATATTGCTATCATATTGATGCACTTCCATACACTTTTGATCATATTTTGATTAACCTATTAACTCAGTGCACCCCAGTGCCAGTTCCTGTTTTCTGCTGTTTTTGTATTACAGGTTTTCCCATTATTAAAAGTGTCACAAAAATTCCGGGAAAAATATAGGAAAAATCAGCGTACAGGAACCTTCCAGAAGAGCCAAAGTGGGGCCTGAGGGGGGCCAGGGGTGGCCCAGGCGGCCACCTGGCGCGGCCACCCCCTAGGCCGAGCCAGGGGGCGCCTGGGGCCCCTGGTCCACCTCTGGATGCCCCCTTTCGCCTATTTATTCTCCGTGACGAGAAACCCTCGGGGACAGAACCATTTTTCGCGATCTCTCCTCTGTTCCGCCGCCGCCACGCTTCCAAGATCGGGAGCACCAGGAGCCCTCTTCCCGGCACCCTGCCGGAGGGAGGAACCACCTCCGGGAGCTTCTTCACCACCATGGATGCTTCCCGGATGAACCGTGAGTAGTCCACCTTGGACCATGGGTCTATGATCAGTAGCTATGTGATGTTCTCCTCCCCTCTTTGTTCTTCATGGTTTAGACCTTTTGAGCTGCCTTACATGATCGAGTCATATATGTAATCTTTCTGCTGTTGCTATGTTGAGTTTGCTGGGATCCGATGGATTATGAGGCTATGTTCAAATTGTGTTTGAGTAATATATTTGATTCTCTTCTTTTATATTTATGTTCTTGAGTAATTATTGCATGTTCTCCATTGTTGTTTATTGCTTTGTCCAAGTAGTAGGTAGTGACTTCAAGAGGGAGCGTTATGCAGGATTGTGGGTTCATGCCCCTGATGACTAGCTTGAGTGACAGAAACATGAGTCTAGGGGATGTGTTGTTGCCACCAGGGAGAAAACAACGGTGCTTGTACTTGCGGGTGCAAGGATTGTTTACTTTACGCAAAGTTCTTTAATGCAGTTATCTGTTGCTTTGAGTTTACACTTTGGGTGGGATTCGCAACTTAATACCAGCGAGATGTTCTGGATAGATATCTCAAGGTGGATGATTAGTAGGTAGATGCAGATGGATTTCGGTCTACTTGTCTTGGTGTACCTCCCAAGCTTTTGAGCCTCTTCCTTTTTTTATAGCATAGTTAGCATTGGTTTGCGCACATAATCCTGTCAATTACCCAGCTGTAATTTGTTTACCTCGCATGGCTATTTTATCGTCTTTTGGGAGAGAGACATCACTAGTGAACATAATGGGATCCCCGTCCATATTTCCAATACTGTTTACACCCACTATTTATTTCCTGCTTTATTTACTTTTCTGTTGCTATCACTATCATTATTATCCCGTACGTTTGATCCTTTGTAAACAACAAGGCCGGAGGGATTGACAAACTCTTTGAACTCGTTGGTAGCAAAGTTATCTGTTGTGTGTGCAGGTCTACGTTTTGAATGTACATCATTTTTCTTATTTATTTTCTATTTTTCTATTGAAGTACATCATGAACCTTTTTAAAATAACTTTGACAATTTTTCAATACATGGTGAACATTTTCAATACAATAAGAGAAGGGGTGTGTTAAATTCAATTATATCCTGATTGTAAGGGGTCTGTTAAACCAACATATAAGTTTGGAGTCCACTCAGACCGATTAAATTGCAGCGAAACATAAAAGGTTGAAACTAGCATATCCAACTACGAGATGCACAATGTGCACGCAACTATAGGGGTGCACTGCAAGGTCTGCAACCAAGTTTGGCTCAATAGGGGTTTATTTTCTTTCCATCTCACACAACATACAAGTAGGAATTGGAAATTTGGTCTATCTTTATTTATATTCATGGGTCACTATACCCCAAGTCACCCGCAAGTTGCACATACGTCCTTTACGTGCTAGTAGGGTATTTTTTTCCTTTTTATTTATTTTATACTTGGAAAATAATATCAAAATCGAGGGCATTCAAAATTTGAATCATGAATTAAAAATATATAAAAACTTCAATAAATAATATTAAGAAATAAAAAATTTCTAAAAATAAAATTTTAAAGTGTTTTAAAGAATTCATAATATATTCGAAAAATTAAAGGTTACTTTACAGAGTAAGTATATTTAAGATAATCACATACATAAATATTTTAATTTCATTGTTTTGGAAAAACTTAAAATATAAGCCGACAATTGTAAAAAAATCAAAGATAATGTTGTTATATATCGCTTACTATGTATCTAGTGTGTGGACTAGCCCAGCCCGGTCGTTTTGCACATATTTCTGTCTATCTCTTTTGCAGGTTTTTCTGCGTCCAGATTTCTCAATGCTGGTATTTTCTTCTGGTTTGGATATATTTTAAT
The DNA here is from genome assembly GCA_950022295.1 of Bromus sterilis. Taxonomy (NCBI): domain Eukaryota; kingdom Viridiplantae; phylum Streptophyta; class Magnoliopsida; order Poales; family Poaceae; genus Bromus; species Bromus sterilis. The sequence goes on along the minus strand of OX465601.1, from coordinate 295,707,204 downwards.
CTTGTTTTTATGTTTATAAAAAATATTTTGTTTAAAACATATAATATTTCACAACATTTATTGTGATTTTGAAAATTCTTCATATATTTTAAAAATGCATATGTGTGCCCCTTTTAAGAAAATGTGTATGTAGATTTATAAACAATTTTTATTTTCACACATTTTATAAAAAAATTGAGGAAATTAATAAAAAAAAAATCAACATATTTTATAAATTTTCTTCATGATATTAAAAGACTAATCATGTAGTTTAAGAAAGTATGCGACAATTTTCAAAACTTATGCATAATTTTTCATATTTGAAAATTTGTAATTGTATTCTAAAAATGTTCATATATTGATAAATAGTCATTATTTTTTACAAAAAATGATTTCATATTTTCAAACTAAGAAAAAAGAAACCAAATTATGAATGAGAATTTAAAAGAAAGACAATTAAAAAAAGGGGAGGAACTAAAAAGGAAAAAGGAAAAAAAAGGAAGAGAGAGATAAAAGTAAAGGAAACCGGCAGAAATAGAAAAATCTATTGAAATACAAAGAAAAATATAAAAGGGGATAAGAATCGGATAAAATATTACATAGCGTACCAAAAACCAATCAAAATTAAATTCTTCTGATGCCCTTTAATTGGTCAGTTCACCCACGCGAGCGTGTTAGCGAGCGAATATCTTTGTATCCCAAAAAATGATACATAGAATTATTATTATTATTAGGGGACAATACTTAGCGTTTAGGGAGTTTCTATGTGTGTTCTTAACAAGAGGCAATGTAGTATCGATCCTTTATCTTGGTCCACAAATACTATCATGCTCACTTCCATGCCTTTCATACCGTCTTGTCAACCTAACCTAGCATTTTTTTTCAGGCACTTTAAAGAACTTAGTCAAAAATTTCGCAAAAAAATGAACTTCGTCTAACAAAAAGATTTGTAGGATACTAAGAAGCTACCGAAAGATCATGCCAGCTCTCATTCACTTCCAATGTCAAAAGTACACTTAATACAAGGGTGTTTAAATGTTGAATAATAAATAAACAAATAAATGGTTACCAGATCTCCCATGTCAACTAAGATAGGTGCCATAGTTGATCGAGAATTATGGCAAGTGTTCCCGGGTGTAACCATCTTCGGATAATCAAAATCCATTATCGCATGAGTCAATCGTCGCTACTTGGAGCGAACACCATCTCGCATCGATGAAGTTCGGTCAGAAAGCCCTTCATCCGAGCAACCCTACAAGCACGACCACAGTTGTCAAAGAAGTTAATAGCACATCCATGATGATCTTGATGATATCTGGTTCATGAGGCCACCAACCATGCCCTGGAAAGACGGGGGAGGTTCTGAGGCGGGTCGAGGAGAGGAAGGGGTTTCATTTTTTTGGAGATGCCGAACCGTGTGATTTAAAGACCCACACATATTACTCCCCATGGAATTGTGTTCTAAGTAGGTAGGTGACCAACAGACTCAACAATGCCTTGGGAGCCCATGGGTTACAGTAAAGGCCACACCATGCCTTAAACACCAACCGGTCATAATCGATGTGGGTTGACAAACGTTTCCATACTTGAACTATTTATTCAAAAGAAGTAGTCCTGACAAAGACTCATGAAAATCATCCACAACAATATAGTTATCTAATTCAACTATGCGAAGATGTCTGGCCGTATGTATTCGAAATGTTGTCGAAATTCCCCATTAGTAAAGGCCCAGTCAAGCCTTATTTTTACATTCGCCCCACCCGAATGGCGATTGTTCGAGGTAAAAGCAATGCATATCCATAAAAATCTTGAAAGGAAATTTCGTCGGCTACTTCACAAAATTCTCCCATTTGCCATTCCAGTCGTGGTGACTTACGAAGTGTTCACATGCATATAGAGTTTCATTGAAGTCTCCTATACAAACCCACACTAGGTGCAGCAAGGTATGCAATGTACGCAGGAAGCGCCAACTATGGTGCCTAAACTCTCCTCTTGGTGCTGTATAAAATTGAATGAACCTCCACTCAGAACCAACTAGCAAAAAAATACCAAAGGTAGCGGTTAGCTTGTAGAAATTTATAAACCATGAGGTCAGCGCCAACTAGTTGTTGTGGCGTTACGACATATAAATTACGTAATTATCTCTGCACGTCACCATGAACAACTGACAGTTGATATTAATCATCATCAACGATGGAATAATGCACGTTATGTATGTCACACAACTTGGTCATATACGTACTTTATATGTACAGTAGACTGCATATTCTAATTTTACTCCACGCAATTGGCTGCGATTTGTAAAGAGTGGTTAAGAGGTAGGACATCATCATACTTGACCAATGGCTGGAAGAACAAGTCTTTCTCGACAGCCAATATGCAAACTGTATAGGTATAATTTCAAAATAGCGTAGCTTGCTTTACACATTCATTTCTGAACTTTTGAGAGTCAGCTGGGTTGCAACCTGTCCGTCATGTCTGTTGTAGCTGACGTCACCGCTTCGCAATTGAAACTTTTGTCTGCAGACACAGGCGACTTCTTCCTTGGGGAACTTTCCTCTCTAATTAATCTACTTCATTTTCTGTTGCGACCCCTTCATTGTAATTAATAACAGAGGATGTTTGGTCAACTCTTGATGAATGATCACCGTAGTACGTAAGATTTGATCTGGCAGAAACATTGTACCCTTTGCTAGTGGTAGTATAAGTAATGAGAGACAACCCACAATCGTATCTCAACAAGTAGATTAGTTAGCATCTATGACAACATTACGTTTTTGTTTTTTTGTTTTTTTGCGATAATATAAGAGACTGACTGTTTGATCTTATCACCCTACACAAGTGTCTATATTTTGTTAACATGGGTTAGTACATAGATTCATTTTCCTTATGAGCATCTTCACAATCCTGTTGTCTCAGTATTGCGAAGATGCTCATAGGAATAGGATGTGCATTTATATGAATGAATGTATGCTCATGTATATGAACGTATGTGTTGTACTGTGTTCTAAAAAAAAAGAGCTAGTTAATGAAAAAGAAATAATTTTCCATAGCAACTAAATTTTTTTACAATTTTTTTGTGAAAGTACTTAAAACCGTCTAATACGTGTATTTCATGGGAGTGCACACATTCTTTTTTTGAAATTAAAAGTTAATCAGATACACATAAATTACCAGCAATTTATTATCCTTCACGGTAGTATATTCCCTGTTTCCCCAATCATTTGATGATTTCGGTCACAAATACACAACACGAGGTCCAAAATCTCAAAATCCAAGAATTTAGACATAACGAGGAATCAAGACAACACCTTCATTAAGAGGAATGACGCCATGGTGGCGGCATCGTTCGATTTTTGGAAGCGTAAATAGGGTTTTCCCCGGTGCTTTAAGATATGCACATATAAAGGCCATAGTAGCGCCTCCAAGATGGGGATGACACACGCAGTTGATGCCTCTAGCAACATTAGCAAGTCGACCAGGGATTACTCCCTAGCCTATGTTCCAATAATCCCAAAGAACCTCCACTGCTGGAATGGGAGTTGCTCCTACTGCCGATCAGATGGCATCAGGCGTCGCTAGACGTACAAGTATTTGGGGGGGGGGGGGGGGGACGACGAGGGACGAGGCAAGGGGTGAGCGGGGTAGAAAATTTGACAAATGGGTGAGAGACAACCAAAACATGGGATGCAATGGCAAAACACTAGATTACCCCCGGTAAACGGCAAGAGGATTGTCAAGCCTCTTGTCTTGCTAGTTATAAGATTAAACACATGTGATATATAGATAGTAACACAAATGGTATAAATATCATAGAAAATATAAATTGAGATAGACCCAGGGGCCATAGCATTCATTACTGAGGAAATTGCACAATCCACCAGGTATTGCTCCTGTTGTTGCGCAGATTACCACCTGTACGTCTTTTTTGCAGAGTTCACCAGGTTTTGGTCTAATATTTTGCACTTTCGTCTAATACGAACGATTAGTTTCAGTTAATAGCCAATCTAACGCTAGATCCCACGCGGTGTCTGGCCGAAACAAAAGGCCTTCCGAACTTACTAAGGACAACTCTAACGGGTCGATGCAAACGGATGTCGTATTTGTCCGGTTTTCGCCCGTTTTGATCAGTCGCGCCGGTGCGTGTGTCCGCTTTTTATCGGTCCGCCGCGCGGTTTCCCAACACGTCGATCCAAACGCAAAAAATAACGCGTGGATGACAAGTTAAAAATTCAAACGCGTTAATTAAAAAACATTTAACACAACAATAAGTCCATTTTATACTAATTAAAACTCTTAATTAACTTAAAACATGAATAAAAAAGACAAGCCCTGTCGTCCAGGTGTCGTCTGTGTCGTGCATGTTGTCATCGATGCTCGATAGTTCAATGCATGGCGGCGGTGTCGGCGCCCATGGGAAATCGTCATAGTAGCACGCCACCAAGGCCGCGTGCTAGGCCTGCCGCTTCGTCGCGAGTTGGCGCGCCTCCTCGTCGTCGGTCGCGTCCAGTGGCACGAGCAGCATGAAAACGGTCACCATGAACGTGTTCACGCCCTCCCAAAGGCGCCATCGCCGGGTATGACGGCAGGTAGTCCGGCGCCCACCAATCCCACGGCTAGGGCGGCGGCGGTGGCGGCTGCTCGTAGGGAGACGGTGGCGACGATGGCGTCTGCACGTCACGAATTTAACCTTGTCGTCTTAAATGTTGTTTAATTAACGCTTTTGAAATTTTGGTTCGGTCAGTACGAGACCACGTGAGATCCAGCGTCAAATTGTCTATTAACTGAAATTAATTGTTGTGTTAGACGAAAATGCAAAGGATTAGCCAAAACCTTATGAACTCTGAAACAAAGATATAGAGGTGGTGATTTGCGCAACAGACGAAGCAATACCTGGTGGATTCTGCAATTTCCTCTTCATTACTAGCATCTCTCTCTCTAAAAAATAGTCAGTAACACATGTAATTTTTTTTATAGTTGGGCAATCGATAGATTCTAATATTCATGGTATAATGATATATAGGCATTACGTCTATGATAATTAGACTATTATTAATCCAACTACATCTATACTACTATTACTCCATCCCAAAACCATTATTCACCATGCATCCCAACGTATTAAATTTACAAGTAATCAGAGTTACTCAATAAGCAAGATAACATAATGTAGACAAGCAAAAGTCATGCAATATGACTAAGCACCATCGTTTTCTTCTTGGTAACAAGAACACAATTTGTATATTATCCCTATTATATCAGTGGGATATAGATCACCGAAAGATTGAATCACTAAAAAGCACCACACCCTTTGAAGAAAATACCATCAAACTTGGCTAGAGTAGATAGATAGATTGGGGAGCATGCAAAGCTATGAAATTATATAACAAGAAACCTCAAGAGATCCAATAAAAATCATGAACAGTCTGATTCATAAAGTTACAACTCGTCATGTACCAACAAACTAATCACATATTACTTCAGATTATTATTCCCGATCTTACAAGAAGAAGGATATATAGAACATGTTATTAAAGATCCAGAGAGAGTGCCATCTAGCTACAACTATGGACCTAGCTCCTGAATAAACTATTCACACATTATCATGAAGGCAGCAAGGTTGATGTAGAGAAGCCCCCAGCAATGGATTCCCCCTATAGCAACACTCCATAAATACCCTTCAGATTAGTTCTTTGCGGTGTAGGAGCGTACATCGTTGATAACAGAAATATATTCTACAATTTTGTGGTTTCAAAATGTATAAAGATGTATGGTGGTGAAGATGACCTAAAATGGTGCAGGGGCCGTGTGAGCCTATGTCTCATCTTTTGGTGATTCTCCGAAGCTTCCCGAGCCTCTTTGGTCCCATGAAAAATCCATAAAAAGTGTTAAGGTATTTTGACGTCCAGAAATCAGGATTGTATTTCAAACAATAGCATGTAGATAATATAATATAAAATGTTCTAAAAATTATATAAATTGATAATATAATAGCATGAAACAATATAGAATTATATATATGTTGAAGATATGTATCAACCGTCAATATTGATGAGAAAGAATCTAGAGAGATGGAGATGTAGACCAATCAGTCATAGTCGCCAGTACACCGACGAGGCAAAGGAAGGCGGAATGGCACAACTTACAGAGTATCAAGGCCGGAGCCACACCAGGAAAGAACATTCGAGAACAAAGGTCCTGGTCTGTTTGGACTGAGCATCGCCATCAAGGGATCCACGGTATACACGTCGCCCTCCAAGCCACCATGAACCAACAGATTCGCTCCACTAATGAGCCTAGTGTCTAAACTCCTACATAGGCCTATATCAGGCCCTCGTGCAACATCAGTGCGCAAAGCAGCAGCCAACACACCTCAACGATGACCAGGGAGTACAACCCACGACTGGCGCACGAGAACACACCAGGCACATCGCTCGGCAACACACGTCATCAATTCAGGATGGGAGGCACCACAGGGAGGCGGAGACACTTCACCGCTGCCTTCCCTGTGTGTGCACAGACTTCAACAACATTCCCTCTGATAGTGATCACACGGTGGAGGGGCAGATCTAGAGGTAGATGGCAGCGCGGCTAGGGTTCATCTATGTCTCTTGGACCCAAATCTACAACACAATAAAAACCTTGTGCCACATGGTGTTACTTCCTCTGAAGGAGTTGGGATTCCCCTAAAAGAAAGAGTAAAGTAGCAAGTAGGAAGTGGTTCCCTGGGTTAAGAGCCAAGGTTTACCCAACTAGTAGTACCTTCTAAGTCCAACAAGTCAAGAAGCACCTACACATAAGAAATAAGCAATCTTCTCCCCAACACGACAAGAGGGCTTGTCTTACTAGTTAGAAGGTAAAACACAAGTAATAGATAGATATATATATAGTAGCAAGGTAAAACGACAAACGATACCAATAGTGTAGGAATCAAGTATTTAGAATAGACCCAGGGGGCATAGCATCACTAGTGACATTTCTCAGAAACAACAAGTAGCATAGTGAACAAATTACAATTGGAAAATTGATAAATTGTAATATTTATGGATATGATCATTCATGGTGTAATATCATATAAGCAATACACATGTGTCAAGTAGACCGTTGATCCAATTTCAAATGAGCTAGCTATTGCTTTCTGTGTTTTATATCGTGTCTATTAGGAAACATAAGATAGGGTAGGATTTATTCTATATTGCTTGAACTCCAAGAAAATCATATACTCCTATATATATGTCCATGATCTCAAGCAATACAATAAGTATTCAACAAAACCCACAAGCAATAAAATCACTATTCAAGAAAACCCCCCTCTATATTCCTTCTATATGGTAAAATAGAGAAAAAACGCCATCAGACATCGGCACCGAACTCTATAAATTGAGCCTTTGGCCGGCTTCATTGACGCACTGAGTGGCCGAACCTTCCTTCCAATTCACGTCAACCCTCCGAAGCGAAGCAAAATGACCACAACATTCACCCAAAAAGTGCAGAACTACGGCGAGAACTACGCGGCGGGCGTGGCGACGGCGCTCATCGGCAAGCTCGGGGAGCTGCTTGTGGATGAGTACCTGCTGCTCAGCCGTGTCCGAGGCGAGGTCGTGGAGCTGAGGGACGACGCGGCCATGATGAACGCCATCTTCCGCATGCTCTCCGAGACCGACGACGGCGCCGTGAGCCACTTCATCCTGGAGTGGATGAAGCAGGTGCGTGAGCTCTCCTACGATGCTGAGGACTGCATCGACCTCTTCGCCGACCGCATCACCTGGGGTCCGCCGGTGGCCGGGCCTCTCGGCCGCACCTGGCATTGGATTGACATGCTTTGGCTGCGGCACCGTCTCGCCGACGACATCAAGTCCCTCCGTGCCCGCGCCATCGCCATCGGCGAGCGCCGCGTGCAGTATGGCATCAGCCGCCAGGAGATGCCAGCCTCTGTAGCTTTCGGCTCACGCATCCTGACGTTGTCCACGCCACCACTATTTGGCACTAGCCAATCCCTGGTCGGCGACATCGACAACAAGGTGAATGATTTGTCGGAGCGGGTGAAGTCTGGGGCGACGCTTGACGGCGATCCTTACCAACCTACTGACCCAACGCTGAAGGTGTACTCCATCTTGGGGGCCGGTGGGGTGGGGAAGTCCACACTTGCTTTGGAGGTGTTCCGGAAGATAAAGGGCACTTTCCACTGCAACGCAATCGTGCGGGTTTCGCACGACTTCCAAACGAAGGACCTAGCTAAACTGATGAAGAACATATATGATCAGCTCGGATACACACCTGCCGCGGGTGCGGCCACCACAATCCAAGATTTTCTGAATAGCAAAAGGTAATGCTACTTTTTTTAAATCCCAAACACCTACAATTTCATCTTGCTTAGACTAATCTTTGAAATTTCCATGTCATACATACTTTAGTGCAAATTCTAATCTGTTTTCTTTATCTTACTATTTATTACTCCATTAAGATAACTGTCTCAACTTTATACTAATTCCAGTACAAAATTGTACTAAAGCTAAGGCAGCTATTTTGACACATACACTACTAGAAAAATGTCTATAGCTAATATGAACACTAATATCGTACAATAGATGTGATGCGCCATTAATACCTCAAATAGCAGTGGCACACCTGGTCAAAATTGCATCATTACTATGTTTGACCAAGGTTTGACCCATTCCTGGGCATAGTAATGACGCATTTTCTATAGATGCGTCATTGGTAATTTGACATACCAACGGCACACCTTTACAAAATTGTGCAATTACTATGTTTGACCAAGGTTAACCCATTCCTCACATAGCAATGACGCAAAATTTGAAATCATTCGAGATGCCCATGTATTATGTGTTCTAGTTGTTAAAAAAATTAACAAACATGAAATTTGAGTTTGTTTGCAAAAAGTCTCATGTTTCGGTAAAATAGTCATAACTTTTGCATACGAACTATGATGGAAAAGCTTTTTATATGAAAAATCATGTACTCAAAGACTTACATCCGATGAGAGAACCACCTACGGTCGTTTTCGATTTCCTAGAATCGTCAAAAACGAACAGAAAAAAGTTACGGTGCTTTCAAGATCTGGAGACAAAAATATTTAAAAAACAATTCAAACTTAGTAAACACACTATTTGCTAGGTGCCCCACTAGTAATGATCTTCCCGCCTTCAAAAATAAAAATATTTTTCAAAAAGAAATTCTATTTAAAAAAACTAGTAATGACGCACTATTTGCGAGGTGCGCCATTAGTAATAAAAAATAAAAAAATTGTGTCACTAAATTGTTTTTTTAAATAATGTTCAAAACCTGATAGACCGACCGGAAAGTTTGAAAAAAATGTTCAAAATTCACCACACCCATGGAATCAATAAGGTCCTGGACATCTACAAGGTTTAATAAGATTGATATGAAACATATCTATAATCTATTACACTATAATAAATCATCCCCACTATCTTATCTATCTAAACATGCAAGCATGCCACCTCATCAAAGGCCCACCACAATATGCATGAGAACAAGTTCTTCATTATTCGTTGATTTCATGCACACATCCATTTAATGACACATGCAACAACCCTCAACATGAATGCATTCTTTTCCTATTATATTACATCACTTCTAACATGCATACATGTCACATTATCAAAGACTCACCACAATATGCATGAGAACAAGTTCTTCATTATTAGTTGATCTCATGCATACATCAATATAATGACACATTCCAACTCACTCAACATGCATGGATATTTTTTCATTATATTACATTACTTATATTTAATAAATATTTTTAACTACACAATAATAAAATACAATACATAAAATGTATTTTTATACTTTTAGTTTATATACTATTAATTCAACTATTCATGTTTCATGCAATCCATCATTCAAAATATATTGCAACTGATTCCCGCAGCAACGCGTGGGGTATCATCTAGTATCAACAAGTGCTTGTTAACCGTGTTGAAGCTGGAGTTGAATGGAACTAAGAAATTAAGCGTGTTAAAAATTTTAAAAAAATATGTTAGTAGTGTCGCACCTAAAGTGTTAGTAATGGCGCACTATGTGTTCGCCACTATTACCTGAAATATTAATGGCGGGTGCGCCATTACGAGAAAAAATAGGTGCACCACTAGCAACCTATTTTCTAGTAGTGGTATAATACATAATAAAATCTTGTTAAAAATATACCGAGCCTACCGGCGACGGGCCTCCGTTCCGCTCCGTCAAAAGTTAGCCTTGAGCTTCGTACATTAATTTGGATCAACTTCAACAATAAAGTAATAAATCAATAAATCAAAAGCCAGCAATTTAACAACAGATGTCACTACCTCTATCCTTTTGATGAATGGATGTAGATTATCGGGATCGCATACCCAAGTCTCACACCAAAATCCAACATCTCTAGCTTTATGAGAACCACCATGATTTTGAGTCCGCTCCACATCTTGATATTAACGAAGTCACCACAAGCATTTTCATAATCGACGAGAATGTCTCCTTCCACTACAAAACATCACATAAAAGTCTAAAATAAATGCGGGAAAATGCAAACACTAGTGCCAAGTCTAAAACTTAAATTCTAAGGGGCTATTGCCATCAAAAAAACCTAACCATCTGATGTACCCTCAGTTTGCAAGGGCACGCTATATAAGCGTCTATTTGTATTTGTCCATTTAGAATCCATAGATTACTCTCGATCATGCACAATGAATATGAATATCCGTTTTGCGATCACTTTATGATCGAGCACAAATGCACAATGCATATCCATAGACCACTCTCAATCTTGTATTTGTACAGCGACCTAAACTCACGACCAAAATGAATATGCACATATCATCAAAGTTTGAGATAATCACTTGACACGATGCAAATCGAACATGACAATATACAAAATAATAATAGAAACGCAGCCAAATGCACCCGCAAAAAAAAACGCAGCCACACGAGGAATTTTTATTACAGTCTTATCATGTACAGATTAGGCTGGAATCTTAATTTTAAATGACATAAATATAGTCACTAATTGTTTCACACAATAAGAATAGTACACTACCAGAAATATATATGAAGAAATTATTATTATCAGTCTCTTGCCAGCAAAAAACGTGTAGATTAGAGCAGACGTATGGTATGTAGTAGAGATAGATACGGTTACAATTACGAACTTGGATACTGTGTGGCACGCTATTTAAGAGATCATCTCTTAACACAATATGTCTCACCACGTTTTTAGGAACCATTTATTGTTGTTGATAGTGCTAAGAGATAAACCATTGTAGAAATCATCTGTAAATTATATGTAAACATTAAGATAAAACTGTCTTATCAATCATTGTACATGCCCCAATACTTCGTGTATGAAACTACCCATTTTAAAAAAAATCAGCGCGGTTTATTGAATCGGATCCCAAAAAAAGTTGCATAATATAACCTGATGACATACGCACCAAAAATAAACGGTTCGCAAATTAGATTAACAAGTAGTGATATATAGTAAAAACATCACAACAATATTTTTCTATAAAGGTCACTTCTATTGATTATTAAAGCAGCACCAATCTTAAGACAATATAACCAATAAGAGTTTTACATTTGTCTCTACTTAACAAGATATACACAATTCTTACAAAACCCAACAAAGTTCAAACTAATTCAAAGGCACGTCAGATTTTGAAGGATCGTGCAAAAGACTACACCGCTATCTCTTATTCTTGAAAAGCAAAGGATAATAAGAATGAAGAACCGCATACGAAGGTTGTCACATGTACAAAATATATCTTGATGTTTCATACGTTTGAGTACTACTCCCTCTGTTCCTTGATATAAGGTGCCTAAGGTTTTGAGAAAAAATTCAAAATACATGGCGTATTGGTATTATACCATCAGTCTAGGTAAATATACCTACGAAAAAAGATAGAACGAAGAGTCTCTCTTCTATTATTGGCTGATTCGAACTGTTTTCTCCCTATTTTTATAGGGAAAGATCAGTCCAATTATAGCATTACATGTGCGCGTTAATATCCGTGCAAAAAGCTTAGGCACCTTATATTAAGAAACAAAGGGAGTACAATCTAAAAAAACAACGGTTCAATTTATTAGCTAGATATTCTAGGTTCGCCAAACTAGCAACTCGACCCACATGCACCATGAGCCTGCTATATAAGATCAATCACTAGTTATAGGGTACCCCTCGCAGAGGTCACTCGTGCGCTCCTAGCGTGCCAAGTGTCGTGTTTTGATGTGTTTTGAGTTTTTCCTTTTATCCCTTTCGCGCTTGACGCGTGGGCTTTTCGGACGCAACAACACGGGAAGCCACATGCCCTGCCACAGCCCAAGCCATAGTCCGAGGCACAACCACAGCCCCAGCCACAACTACCATTTCAGCCACAGTCCAACTACAGCCACAACCACAGCTACATTTTTCAGCCACAGTCCAGCCACAGCCCCAGCCACATCTACAATTTGAGCCATAGTCCAGCCACAACCCCAGCCACATCCTGAGCCACGGTCTAGCCGCAGCCCGAGACACAGCCCGAGCCACAGGTCCTGCGTAGCCACAAACGCAGCCACGTGTACATCCACAGTCTGTGCGCTGCCATAATTGTTGCTTCGCACGAAGACAACCAAAATGCAACACGTGGCAGCCGTGGAACACATCAAAAATGACATATGCGAGGGGTGCCCGCTAAATAGTGATTCCTCTATATAAGTGACAACCTTTGAACAAAATGGGCTTCTATGAAGTCATGGGCCTCCCCCTCCAAAAAATAACTACGTGAAGGGACATCTTCACCCTTCGTAAATTCTATAATTAATGCAATTCTCCCTTTAAATGCTTGATGATACTTTCCATATTTTCCTTCCTTTGAAAGAAAAATATCCTCAATAATTAGTGCAATCTTTTCATCCAAAGCTATCGATGATACTACTACTTTCCATAAATTAATACACAACTAATATTTGTGTGGGGGTAATACAAGACTAATTTACTTGTGTAATTAACTGTCCCTCTCTAAGGCGTTTGGCGTATATATTTTAAAATCATCAATCAGGTGAGCCAGCTATTATTGAGGGAGGCCGGGTCTACATACGTAATGTCAAGTGGCCAGTGATAGGCACTGGTCGACCGCAGTCGTCTGATCTCCGCGATTTAACGGTCCAGATTCGCGCGTACCCTTCGCATATGACTGCAATATTTGCGGTGCATCTTTAACTTTTTTAGTACATGGATGCAACATTTTTTTTTGGTGTTTTTTGAAGAAAAAAAAAATTCTGTTAATAAATTTTAATCGCTGGTGGTACATTTTTTACTATCGGTTGCAACTTTTTTGGTACATGCATGCAACAAAAATTTATTGTGTGCATTTTTTTAAAAAAAAGTTCACCGTTGAAACAAAAAATCTGATAAAAAAATTATGTACCATATTTACCATCAATTCGTAGCAGCAAATTTAATCTACGCTTGTAGCTTTTTTTATAATGGTTATAACAAAATTCGGGACCCATCATCACCATCACACTTCATCTTTTTTGTTGTAGCAAAAATCATTAGTAACATTTTTATATCATGCTACCAAATGAATGCGCTTAGCACTAAAATACTACTAAATACATCCGTTTAGGAAAAAAGTAACATAAATTAATATAATAATATTAGTATAATAATAGTATAGATAGTAGCATTTTATACTACGGTTGCAACATTTATTATGCGTTAGATTCAACAAAAGCGAAAAAATGGGCACAAATGGGCCTTAGACCGACCGGCCCTAAGCTTTGGCCGGCGTGTCTTTCATACGGAAAGATGGGTCTTTTTATCCAACTAAAAAATAGATAATACAACCTTTTCTTCTTACCAGTACTAACTACTCCGTATGTCAAAGAGTCTGGGCGACTAATTAATTGCATGCTGTAGTTGGGGCAAGGCACCGATTAGGCAAAAGATATCTTAGACAAAAAAATATTAGAATTAATGGTTGCATGCGAAATGAACGAAAAGGACTAAGGACTTCCCATTAGGAGGAGGTGTTTGGCTACAGAACTGGTTATGGTAACAGTAACGTAATCAGATCACAATGTTTTAGGAGTGGTAATGAATTTTGTCCAAGTTTGTTTGGTTGGTTCGAATGCATCCTTCCGGGTAACGAAATGCTTTTCCTTGTCCTCTTGCGCGGGCTCTCGGCGCTTGGCGCTGCACATGGCAACAAAGCACGGCGGAGGACAGAGGGTCCTCCGCACGGGGCGGAGGAGAAAGGAGGACGACGAGTGCGTGGGGCGGCGAAGCAGGGAGGAGGACGGAATGGCGAGGCGACGGAGCAGGGAGGAAGCCGAAGGCGCGAGGCGGCGGAGCAAGAAGGAGGCTGATGAGGCGCGACGGCATAGCAGGGAGGAGGTCGGAGGTGCGAGGCGGCGGAGCAAGGTGGAGGACGGCGTCGCTGGACTGTAAGACGGCGGCGGCGCTAACAGAGGAGTCGTGGGGAGGAGGAGGATTACTCGGGAAGGGACGAACCATTATTGGTGGGAGGTGGACTATCAAGATAGATAACTGGACTGGATATGTTTACGGGATAAACTAATACGTGACTGTAAAAAAACAGCCGAAACGTTTTCCGTTTACCCCGGAAACAGATTACGGGCAAAATTCCCTGAAACAAACACTAATAGTAGAGATGATATGGCATGCTCCATTAAGGCAACTGACGAAAGTGGACCGTTTTAAATGGACCGTGGCCACACAATTTCGATGTGGAAAAAGAGTACATCCATCAAGCTGCTCTTACCCCTAAAAAATTTTTAAGCTGCTGACAAACACAGTAAACAAGAGTTTTGCAACTAAAAAGCATCTTGGTTGCTATGTTTCTAGTGAGGGGCCTAGTAAACCCGAAGGAAGGGAGTATGGAATTTACTTTTTGTTGATTGTGTTGTATTTGTTTTGAAAGTATTTCTTTTCACCCAGGAAAAGGGTTGGTTGGCAATATTGATACAATTATCTAGTGTTTGCAGCTCTATACAATTAAAGTGTTAGATATTGACATATATCCGTTAGATCTTTCATGAGAAATTATGGATGGTTTTATACGACTACGTAATATGTAAGGAAGTCTCGGTATAAATGCTTACTTTTAAAAAAGATGCTAGCAATATTATTTTTCAATCACATGACATTTTGGTTCAATAATCAGATACCTCGTTGTACTGGACGATGTGTGGGATATATCTGCATCCAGTGCAATAATGGCAAGCTTGCCACAGAATGAAACGGGTAGCAGAATCATTGTGACCACTCGCACTGGGTCTGTGGCCTCAACATGTAGCTCTGGGGAAAGTTACATCCATGAAGTTAATAAGCTCAGCGACGATGAGTCGAGGTCACTATTTGTTACAAGAGTATTTGGCAAGGTAACTGAGGGTCCCAGTACTTCAGTTCCACGAGGTGTCTGCCCCAAGGAGCTACAAGAGGAAATGAATATAATTCTGAGAAAATGTGGTGGGGTGCCGTTGGCAATTGTTAGCATTGCCAGCGTTCTGGCGAGGTATAATTCGCCTAGAAGCAGAGAGATGTGGAAAAGAATCTGCAACTCAACCAGCACTCAGTTGGAGAGCAACTCTGCCATAGAGGAAATGGTTCAAATAATGGCGCTCAGCTACAACCACCTATCTCATCATCTGAAGGGCTGCGCTATGTTACTCAGCATATTCCCGGGGAGTTATGAGATACCCAAGGACAGGCTACTCAGAAGATGGATCTCGGAAGGCCTCATTCCAGAGCAGAGGGAGTCGACATTACATGAAGTTGCAGAAGCCTGCTACAACGAGTTGTTGAGCAGGAACGTGATTCAAGGAGTTGTGGGCAAAGATGGGGTCGTGAGTTTGAAGCACTGTTGCGTACACGACATAATGCTTGACATCATCGTGTCCAAGACCCTAGAGGCCAACTTTGTCACCTTAGTGGGAAGCCGACGCGGGGGGCCATCCTATGGTGCTGTCCGCCGCCTCTCCATCCACGATGATGTGGATGGTGTGGGTTACAGCGGAGAAGTCATGAGTTTGCAGAAAGTCCGATCTGTAACCTCATTCGGCGCCAACATAACTAATGGTCCAGGCAAGCAACTGCTTGATCAACTAGCCAAGTACACCTTGCTGAGGGTGCTCGATCTAGAAGACTGCCAAGATCTGAATGACGACCATTTGAAGCAAGTTTGCCGGTTGTTCCTTCTCAAATACTTGAATTTAAATGAAACAAAGATCACAACAATACCTGATGAGATCAGCAACTTACAGCATTTGCAGACACTTACCGTATATGACACGCAACTCAACACATTCCCAGAATCAGTGGTCAGGCTGGAGAAACTTGAGCACATGACTTTCAGCAAAAGGACTAACAATGTAAGTAAATGCCTGAGGCTGCCCGAGGGTATCAACACAATGAAGTCGTTGCAACTGCTACATGGGCTAAAAGTTGGTAGCGATGATATTAAGCTTGCCGAAGAGATCGGCGATCTGGTGCACTTACGAAGTCTCAAGGCCGAATGCAACGAATCACTTCGCCACGAGCTTCAGACCTCGATTGATAAGATTAAGTTAAGCTCCCCCCTTAGCGATAAGATATGTTGGGTGGACACTGACTAGTTTGCTTTGTCTTTGTCTCAATAAGCTGAGCACGAGCCCACGAGATGTGTGGAGGCCGTGCGCGTCGAGTCCGGCGGTGGCATGCCTTGTTGCATCTCGCAGCCATGCAGCGTGACCCAGCTGCACGATCCGATTTGTGGGATGGCGCAGGTCGTTGGGATCGTGGCCTAACAGCTCGGGCACGTTCCATCGTATTCCCTTTCATAAACAAAAGAGAGAAGTAACAAAAACCCTGAAAAGCAGCAAGTTGTGCGCTGCACAAAACCCCCCTTTGTTCGTGTGTTGCCGCATGTAACTACAAATTTGTTCAGTAAGAAAAACAGTACTAGGTTGTGCTCCATTTTCAGAGTTGCCATCTCACAAGTAGCATCGAATATTAAAGGGCACTGATTATGACCACGTGGCATGCGTTGTTGCGCCCGTACATTTTCTCAATTGAGTATCATGAATTTTCATAACGAAACTGCTCTGCATACGATTTTATATGTACGATTCCTGTCCGACGGTGTGATCCAACCATTTTTGTTGATGCATCGATTTGATCCAACAGTGGTTAAGCAGTGTCGTACATATGTCGTACAGAAAATCGTCGTACGCCTAGCACTGCTCTTTTCATAACCATAAGAGAAATGAAACGCGAATCAACCCATGGTTGAGTTGGTTAGGTGGATGGTTGTATCCCCAGCCCACCAGAGTTCAAATCCCAGATTTGACGTTGGTGCTCGCATTTTCCTGAATATATTTCAGGCTTTATATTTCAGGCTTTCCGGTGATGCACTTTCAGTGGGAGGAGACGTTCCCGTCGAAGACGAGGTGATGACTTCGTTAATCTCAAGATGATGTGCCGGCTATATCTAAATACAAGCCCCCGTTTTACTGCTACAAAACACGGGGGGGGTCTCTCTGTTGTTGCCGGAGCAGCTGCAAGAATAAGATGAGATCTGGAGCTATACAAAAAACCGAACGAGAGAGAGATAGTTTTGGTGCTGCCATAACTTGCCTGCAGCGTTTTCTGTGCTTTATATAGATGGCTCAAAGAACCGACTTCACGTCCAACACAACCAACTTGTCCAACACGATGTGGCCCAGATCACAAGTTAATCTAATTTAGGACTCTATTTAAATCCTAGAGATTGGATGGAAAATGACTTAGGAATAACCTCGTACTACAGCTATTCCGTACAGACTCAAATTACTAAACTTAGCCTAATATCGCATGTGCTCAGTAGGGGAGCTTAGTGGGGGGCCAACCTGGGCCATGGCCCCTCCAACTCACAAGAACACCAGTGTATATCTCTTTGTATCTTAACTATATTTCACTAAAACACAGCTGGAAGTAATTAAGTTTCCCCCCCTACAGCCATTAGCCCCCCCCCCTCCCCCCCATGATCTGTGCTCAAGCTCCGCCACTGATGTGCTGTAACTATCCGACGTGAACTTAAATAGGTTAACAATTATCCCCCTTAAGCTCAACGTTCCTTGCTGATTTGCTTGACTCAAAGCCTCTGTCGCATCTCAACGAACCACACTCGTCCAAGGGCCTTCCTTAAGATATCTGCCAGCTGATCATTTGTGCCGACATGACCAACTTCTAGCAGCTGCTCTTCTTCCATGCACCCCCGGATGAAGTGAAACTTCACGTCTATGTGTTTGCTTCGGTCATGATGAACAGAATTTTTCGCAAGTGCAATTGCTGACTTGTTGTCCACCAATAGCTTGAACTTTGCAGGTTCTTCCCCCTTGAGATCTCCAATCAATCTACTCAACCAAAGACCTTGACAGGCTGCTGCAGCGGCTGCTACATACTCAGCTTCACATGAACTGACTGCCACTACCTTTTACTTTTGTGAAGTCCACGAGATGGGATTCTCACCAAGAAACAACACCTGTCCAGAGGTACTCTCGCGATCTCCAATGTCGCCGGCATGGTCGCTATCACTGTACCCGAGCAGGGCACCGTTGTCGCCGTGCACGTAGCGACATCCATAGCTCAATGTGCCTTGCACATACCTGAGAATCTGCTTGACGGCTGTCCAGTGAGTTACTGTTGGCTTCTCCATGAATCTACTGACAATACCGACAGCATATGTGATACACGGCCATGTGTGAACTAAATACCTCGAACTTCCAATTATGCTGCGGTACAGAGAGGAGTCAAATATGGCTTGGCCTCATCTTCCTTCTTCAGCTTGAGCCGGCATTCCAATTGTGTATGACAGTGATTGCAGCCACTCATCCCAGCCACCTTGAGAATTTCCTCTGCATAGCCATGCTGAAACAAGGTGATCAGGCCCTTTCCTTGAGTTACCTCGATTCCCAAGTAATAACTAAGGAAGCCGAGGTCACTCATCTTGAAGAGTTGCTGCATCTGGCTCTTGAATTCAGTGATGTGGTCTTTATCAGTGTCGTTTATGATCAAGTCATCGACATACACTCCCACGAGCAGATACGAGCGCGCATCACTGCGCCGATACACAACATGCTCCAGTGGGCTATGCTTGAACCCAAGTGTGCTCAATGTATCGTCGATCTTCGCGTACCAAGCCCTCAGAGCTTGCCGAAGACCATAGAGTGCCTTGTTCAGTTTTAGCACATGATGCTCTTTGCCGGCGATGACGTATCCCGGTGGCTGCGCCAAGTACACCTCCTCGGCGAGGTCACCTTTAAGGAATGCAGATTTCACATCGATATGGTGAACCTCGCAGCCGGAGTGTGCGGAGAGAGCAAAGAGAAGGCACACGGTCTCCATCCCCGCTACCGGCGCGAACACATCCTCAAAATCTACGCCCTCACGCTGAGTGTATCCTTCGGCGACAAGACGTGCCTTGTGCTTGATGGTGTTGTCATCGGGGTAGGCGAGCTGCCATGTGGAGTTCTCGGCGATCGAATCCATCTCCGCGTCCATGGCGCCCTTCCAGGCGGCGTCGCCAAGAGCGTCGCCAACTGTAGCTGGCTCCTCGGCGCTGAGAAGGCAGCTCTCAAGCGCCTCGTACACAGCCTTCCCCTCAGTCTCGTCGAGGATGCACGAGAGGCGGCGGTAGCGAACCGGTCCAGTGTCGGAGTCGAGGGTGTCATCATGTCTAGGTGGCGTGGCCCAGCGTATCTTCCGCTCAGCACCCGGCGTTTGCAGCTCGGACTGAGATGTCTCGAGCGCACTCGCCACCGGTGTGGTCGCGACGGGAGACGACACCCCTTGTGTTGATGTCGAGGTTGTCACCATGATGGCTGGTGATGCAGGACACACGATGGCACCGCTGTCGAGTTCGTGTACACCATGGTCCATTGTGTAGACCACCGTGAACGTCGCAGGGGCGGAGGGCTGATACGTCCAAAACGTATCTATAATTTCTGCTTGCTCCATGCCTCTTTTGTGTGATATTGCTATGATATTGATGAACTTCCATACACTTTTGATCATATTTGGACTAACCTATTAACTCAGTGCACCCCAGTGCCAGTTCCTGTTTTCTGTTGTTTTTGTATTTCAGGTTTTCCCATTATTTAAAGTGCCAGAAAAATTCCGGGAAAAATATAGGAAAAATCAGCATACGGGAACCTTCCAGAAAAGCCCTAGTGGGGCAAGAGGGGAGCCAGGGGTGGCCCAGGCGGCCACCTGGCCACCCCCTAGGCCGCACCAGGAGGACGCCTAGGGCCCCTGGTCCACCTCTAGCTGCCCCCTTCGCCTATTTA
Organism: Bromus sterilis; assembly: GCA_950022295.1. Classification (NCBI taxonomy): domain Eukaryota; kingdom Viridiplantae; phylum Streptophyta; class Magnoliopsida; order Poales; family Poaceae; genus Bromus; species Bromus sterilis. The sequence goes on along the minus strand of OX465601.1, from coordinate 295,686,894 downwards.
TTCCCCGTGACGAGAAACCCTCGGGGACAAAACCCTTTTTCGCGATCTCTCCTCTGTTCCGCCGCCGCCGTGCTTCCAAGATCGGGAGCACTAGGAGACCTCTTCCCGGCACCCTGCCGGAGGGAGGAAGCACCTCCGGGAGCTTCTCCACCACCATGGATGCTTCCCGGATGAACCGTGAGTAGTCCACCTTGGACCATGGGTCTATGTTCAGTAGCTATGTGATGTTCTCCTCCCCTCTTTGTTCTTCATGGTTTAGACCTCGTGAGCTGCCCTACATGATCGAGTCACATATGTAATCTTTCTGCTGTTGCTATGCTGAGTGTGCTGGGATCCGATGGATTATGAGACTATATTCATATTGTGTTTGAGTAATATATTTTATTCTCCTCTTTTATATTTATGTTCTTGAGTAATTCTTGCATGTTCTACGTTGCTGTTTATTGCTTTGGCCAAGTAGTAGGTAGTGACTCCAAGAGGGAGCGTTGTGCATGATTGTGGGTTCATGCCCCCCGATGACTAGCTTGAGTGACAGAAACATGAGTCTAGGGGATGTGATGTTGCCACAAGGGAGAAAACAACGGTGCTTGTACTTGTGGGTGCAAGGATTATTTACTTTACGCAAAGTTCTTTAATGCAGTTGTATGTTGCTTTGAGTTTACACTTTGGGTGGGATTCGCAACATAATACCAGCGAGATGTTCTGGATAGATATCTCAAGGTGGATGATTAGTAGGTAGATGCAGATGGATTTCGGTCTACTTTTCTTGGCGTACCGCCCATGCTTTTGAGCCTCTTCTTTCTTTATAGCATAGTTAACATTGGTTTGCGCACATAATCTTGTCAATTGCCCAGCTATAATTTGTTTACCTCGCATGGCTATTTTATCGTCTTTTGGAAGAGAGACATCACTAGTGAACATCATGGTACCCCATTCCATATTTCTAATATTCTTTACACCCACTATTTATTTTCTGCTTTATTTTATTTTCTGTTACTATCACTATCATTATTATCCCATGCGTTTGATCGTTTGTGAACAACTAGGCCGGGGGGATTGACAACCTCTTTGAACTCGTTGGGAGCAAAGCTATCTGTTGTGTGTGCAGGTCCACGTCAACCGCCTAATTGCTGGGTTGTCACCTTCCTGTCATTGCCGGAGTCCTACTGGAGACAAACCTTGGTATCTTCACCGAAGGAAATTTGCTCCTGTCTACATCTCAACCTTCCACTTTAGGTAACCAACGAGGGGCGAGAAGCCATCAAAGCTAATTTATGGCGTCGTTGCCGGGGACTCCGCTCTTCAAGATAGGGGAGTTGCACACTATCTTTTATCTTTGCTTTTTAGTCTTGTTAGTTTACCTTTCAGTTTTTGCTTTAGTGTCCTTTATCAAAAATCAAAAAATAGTTATCTTGCTTGCTGCTGCTATGGGTTCCTCCGAGAACACCAAGTTGTGTGACTTCACTATTCATAACAACAGTGACTTTATCTGCACTCCTATTGCTCCACATGCCACTTCAGCACCTTCTTATGAGATTAAACCTGCTTTGCTGAACCTTGTTATGAAAGATCAATTCTCCGGTGCTGGAGACGATGCTGCTTTGCACTTAAATAATTTTGTTGAGCTCTGTGATATGTAAAAGTACAAAGAAGTATATGGTGATATTGTTAAGCTTAAGCCTTTTCCTTTATCCTTGAGAGGAGGAGGTAAAATCTGGTTTCAACTCTTGCCTAGGAATAGCATAGATTCTTGGGATAAGTGCAAGGATGCTTTTATTGGGAAGTACTATCCCCTTGCTAAGATTATCCAATTGAGGAGTAATATTATGAATTTTAAGAAATTGGATAATGAACACGTTGCCCAATCTTGGGAACGCATGAAATCTCTTGTTAAGAATTGTCCTACGCATGGTTTGACTACTTGGATGGTTATCCAAACTTTTTATGCAGGCTTGAACTTTACCTCGCGGAACTTGCTAGATTCGGCCGCGGGAGGAACCTTTATGTCAACAACGCTTGGTGCTGCCACAAAACTACTCGATGAGATGATGACCAACTATTCCCAATGGCACACCGAAAGAGCTCCAACAGGTAGGATGGTAAACTCTGTCGAGGAGGTCTCCTCCCTAAATTAAAAAGTTGACTTGATTATGTCTCTACTTACCAAGCAATCTCCTATTGATCCTCATGATGTTCCTTTAAATTCTTTGATTTCTCAAGATCAAGTAGATGTGAACTTTGTCTCTAGAAACAACTTCAATAATAATGCTTATAGGAGTAATTTTCGTAGCAATCCTAGACCGTTCCCCTCCAACAACTATGGGAACAACAACATTTATTCTAGCACCAAGAACTCCACTTCTGAACTAGAGAGTATGCTTAAAGACTTCATCACTAACCAAAAAGCCTTCAACAAGAGTGTAGAGGAAAAACTAGACAAATTAGATAATCTCTCGTCGAAGGTAGATAATTTAGCCCATGAAGTAGAATTGCATAAAATTAGAACTTCTCCTCTTGAGGAGAGGAAGGTCACTCCTATGAACGCTATTCAAGTGCAAATTAATGAAAACATTAGGATGATGGCTAAACTTAAAGAGAGATGGGCTAGAGAAAAGGAGGAAGAAGATAGAATTAAGAGCCTTCCTACACACCATACCGGTGCTACTATCCAAGTTGTTGAGGATATCCAAACTCTTAGCATCCAATGCACCCCTAGTCCCATAGGACCTATTAATGGTGATGCTATGACCTCAACCGTAGAAGAAGAAACTCCTATGACTATAGAAGCTACCAAACAAGTGAGCCTAAAGGACACCACTACCACTTTACTTGATAGTAATGACCTTGATTTTGATAACTGCACCCTTTCTGAAGTTATTTGTTTCCTTCACAAGATGTCTAGAGACCCCCACACTAGCACACTTAATCTTGCCTTCACGGAGCAGATCACTAATGCTCTCATTAAAGCTAGGGAGGGGAAGCTTAGGGTAGAAGCCTCCATACCTAGAAAGCTAGAAGATGGTTGGGATCCTATGATTAAATTAAGTTGAATAAATTCTCTTGCTATGATTTATGTGATGTTGGAGCTAGTACCTCCGTTATGCAGAATGTTTGATATATTTGAATTGAAACCTTTTGATCCTTGTTCTTTTGGTGTTCGTCTTGTTGACTCTTCCGTAAAGAAACCTTTGGGGAAGATCGATGATGTTCTTATCATTGTCAATGACAATTACGTTCCCGTTGATTTTACTATTATGGACATTGAATGTGAACCTTCTTGTCCAATTATTTTGGGGCGTCCTTTTCTTCGCACCGTAGGTGCTGTTATTGATATGAAAGAAGGGATTATAAAATTCCAATTCCCTCTCAAGAAAGGGATGGAACATTTCCCTAGAAAAAAGATTAAGTTACCTTTTGAGTCCGTCACACGGGCTAGTTATTTTCTTGATAAGACTTGATTCTTTTTGCATTAAGCCTAACTAATAGCTTTAAAGAAGCACTTTCGGGAGGCAGCCCGCAACGAATTTAGGTTTTCCTTTTTGTTTTTCTTCTGTTTTTAGTGGTCTTGATGATTGTTACTATTGTAGTAACATCATTGTATCTTTACTTTTTAAGCTTTGTGCCAATTATAGCCTCATATGACAAGGTAAGTGAAAGTTGTGACATGTTGTCCAGAAAACAGATTCGTCCTCGTGACGGGACAAATCACAGAAAAATCCCAGTTCATCTTTTTGAGCTGAAATTTTTTACACAGCGTGATCTATACAATTACGGAACTTTCGTATGTTCTGAGTTTTTTGATTTGAGTTGCAGAAGTATCCCTACAAAATTCTTTACTACCTGCTGGACTGTTTTTCACAGTTTTTTTTTCCTGTTTTGCCTTCTCTTCGTTTTGCAAACCTTAAGCTTGCTTTTTCTTTGCAAAAACTTTTTGGAAATCTTGAGAAACATTAGATCTTCAAGAATATCCTTATTTCCAGTAGAGAAAAATTATTTTATTATGGGTACTAACCTCGCTAATCAGATTATGATGAGTTATGTATGAAGGGAGTTTTCAAGTGTGCGAGGGAAGATGATAAAAGAAGATTCAGGAGTGTCAAACGCTCAAGCTTGGGGATGCCCCCGTGCACCCCCAAGAAATATTCAAGGAGACTCAACCGTCTAAGCTTGGGGATGCCCCCATGCATCCCCTTCTCCATCAACAATTATCAGTTCGTCTTTCGTTCCACTATATTTTTATCACTTCATGCGTTATGTGCTATGCTTGGAGCGTCTCGCTCTTTATTTCCTTTTTAGTTTTCTTTAGCTTTGCTTGCTGTTCATAACAAGTTAGAACCCAACTTTCTTTGTGTGGGAGAGAAACACGCTCCACTTTCAAAATCTAGAACACAACATAGTATTCTTCATGCTTATCTTTGTTGTGTGTGTTCTTTATCTTTTTCATAGTTGCTGTCATGTTTAGCTCTTAGTTTTCATGCTTATCTTTTTAAGAGCTTTTGTTTAGTTTGTTGCTAGAACTCTCTTGAGTTTTCATGTTTATCTTGTTTAGATAGTTTGCCTGTTGCACTGAGTTGTGTGTCTTGACTTGAAGTAGGTAATTGAGCTAGGGGGTGGCCGCGCCAGGGGGGCGCCTGGGGCCCCTGGTCCACCTCTGGCTGCCCCCCTTCGCCTATTTATTCCCCGTGACGAGAAACCCTCAGGGACAGAACCCTTTTTCGCGATCTCTCCTATGTTCCGCCGCCGCTGCGCTTCCAAGATCGGGAGCACCAGGAGACCTCTTCCCGGCACCCTGCCGGAGGGAGGAACCACCTCCGAGAGCTTCTCCACCACCATGGATGCTTCCCGGATGAACCGTGAGTACTCCATCTTGGACCATGGGTCTATGATCAGTAGCTATGTGACGTTCTCCTCCCCTCTTTGTTCTTCATGGTTTAGACCTAATGAGCTGCCCTACATGATCGAGGCACATATGTAATCTTTCTGCTGTTGTTATGCTGAGTTTGCTGGGATCCGATGGATCATGAGACTATGTTCAGATTGTGATTGAGTAATATATTTGATTCTCCTCTTTTATATTTATGTTCTTGAGTAATTCTTGCATGTTCTCCGTTGTTGTTTATTGCTTTGGCCAAGTAGTAGGTAGTGACTCCAAGAGGGAGCGTTATGCATGATTGTGGGTTCATGCCCCCCGATGACTAGCTTGAGTGACAGAAACATGAGTCTAGGGGATGTGGTATTGCCACAAGGGAGAAAACAGCGGTGCTTGTACTTGCGGGTGCAAGAATTGTTTACTTTACGCAAATTTATTTAATGCAGTTGTCTGTTGCTTTGAGTTTACACTTTGGGTGGGATTCGCAACTTAATACCAGTGAGATGTTCTAGATAGATATCTCAAGGTGGATGATTAGTAGGTAGATGCAGATGGATTTCGGTCTACTTGTCTTGGCGTACCGCCCATGCTTTTGAGCCTCTTCCTTTCTTTATAGCATAGTTAGCATTGGTTTGCGCACATAATCCTGTCAATTGCCCAACTGTAATTTGTTACCTCGCATGGCTACTTTATCGTCTTTTGGGAGAGAGACATCACTAGTGACATCATGATACCCCGGTCTATATTTCCAATACTGTTTACACCCAATATTTATTTTCTGCTTTATTTACTTTTCTGTTACTATCACTATCATTATTATCCCATGCGTTTGATCCTTTGTGAACAACAAGGCCGAAGGGATTGACAACCTCTCTGAACTCGTTGGGAGCAAAGCTATCTGTTGTGTGTGCAGGTCCACGTCAACCGCCTAATTGCTAGCGCCGTTGTCACTTTCCTGTCGTTGCCGGAGTGCTACTGGAGACAAACCTTGGTATCTTCACCGAGGGGAATTTGCTGTTGTCTACATCTCAACCTTCCACTTTGGTTAACCAACGAGGGGCGAGAAGCCATCAAGGGCTCGGTGGTCGCGCCTGGAGTGCACCACGTCCATTCAGCCTGGACGAAACGAGCAGGCTTTTAGGATTGCTCGTGGCCCGTTAAGGACCGGACCGTACGATCCTGGCTCGCTAAAAAGTTCGGACCGAGCTCAGAAAATAGGCATGTTTACACCACGGTACGATCCTGTTTTTAATCGGGCCAACCGGACGGACCGAAAGGACCGAGAACGGCCCACGGCCAGTCTCTATACACTATCCCTCTGTTCCAAAATAACTGTCTTAGCCTTAGTACAATTTTGTACAAGAGCTAGTACAAAGTTGAGACAGTTATTTTGGAACGGAGGGAGTACGTCACAATGCCGCACTAGGGCTCCTCCTCGTCGATCGAATCGCCCCTCTCTCTCCAGCGCCGCATGGCTCAAGAGGCCAGATCCTGGCGACGGGGACTGCGACCCCTTCCTCTCCAGCGCTGCGCCACCTGCTCGTCGTCGCCTCCTCTCTCCTACCGCGCCATCGCCACTTTGCCCTTGTCCGAGCTGGAGGAGGACGGTCATGCAGGGGACGAAGGTCAAGCAGCAAGGCCGCCATTACCACGCCGTCAGTCCCGCTCCCGCCTCTCCTGGTTCCTTACCGAGCGCCACGACGAGCGGGAAACTGAGGTAACCTTGTCCTCGTCTCCTCGACCACCTCCCCCTGTGTTCTCCGTTTTAGGTATAATTTTTTTATTAGATGATTGATATACATTTGTTTGTACTGATGAAGTGATGAGGTAGAGAACTAGAGATATAAGTTAGTGCTTTATTGTTGATTGATCTACACTTGTATTGATGAAATGATGAGGTATACCGTATAGGCTAAATGAGGTGGAGGTTGCTGTTTTTTGTAGATGGAAGTTAGAAGCGGCGCGTTATCTACAGCACTAGTACCCCGCGCTGCTAAAGGCCATTATCCTAGTAGTGAATAGTGTGTTATTAAGCATTGTAATAATGATGTTGGCCTTGCTGTCAGACGAGGCAAACTTTATATGTTATATCTTTCAGATTATCCTATGTGCGTGAATCTCTGTGAAATGACCGTGAATGAATGCAATAATAAAACCAATGGGAGAAGTAGCAATCCTTCTTCGAAACTATGGCATCATCACTTGGGCCATATTTCGAAGGGGAGAATGGAACGATTGATCAAAGTAGAAATACTTCCTCCGCTAGATTTCTGATACGTCCAAAACGTATCTATAATTTCTTCTTGCTCCATGCATGTTTTGTGTGATATTGCTATGATCTAGGTACACTTTCATACACTTTTGATCATATTTGGACTAACATATTAACTCAGTGCACCCCAGTGCCAGTTCCTGTTTTCTGCTGTTTTTCTATTTCAGCTTTCGCCCATATAAAAAGTGCCAGAAAAATTCCGGGAAAAATACAGAAAAAATCAGCGTACAGGAAGCTTCCAGAAGAGCCCGGGAGGGGCTAGAGGGGAGCCAGGGGGGCCCAGGCGGCCACCCGGCGCGGCCCCACCCCTGGCCGCGCCAGGGGGGCGCCTGGGGCCCCTGGCCCACCTCTGGCTGCCCCCCTTCGCCTATTTATCCCCCGTCACGGGAAAACTCCAGAAGCAAAACCCTATTCCGCGAACTCGCCTCTGTTCCGCCGCCGCCGCGCTTCCAAGATCGGGAGCACCAGAAGACCTCTTCCCGGCACCCTGCCGGAGGGAGGATTGACCTCCGGGAGTCTCCTCTCCACCATGGATGCTCCCCGGATGTCTCGTGAGTAGTTTTCCTTGGACCATGGGTCCGTGATCAGTAGCTATGTGATGTTCTCCTCCCCTCTATGATCTTCATGGTTTAGACCTCGTGAGCTGCCCTACATGATCGAGGCACTTTTGTAATATTTCTGCTTTTGCTATGTTGAGTTTGATAGGATCTGATGGATTATGAGATTATGTTCAGATTGTGATAGAGTAATATATTTGGTTTTTATCTCTTATATTTTTGTTCCTAAGTAATTCTTGCATGTTTTCCGTTGCTGTTTATTGCTTTGGCCAAGTAGTAGGTAGTGACTCCAAGAGGGAACGTTGTGCTAGATTGTGGGTTCATGCCCCCCCCCCCCCGATGACACGCTTGAGTGACAGAAACATGAGTCTAGGGGATGTGTTGTTTCCACAAGGGGGAAAACAACGGTGCTTGTAACCGCGGTTACAAGGATTGTTTACTTTACGCAGAGTTCTTTTTAATGCAGTTCTCTGTTGCTTTGGGTTTACACTTTGGGTGGGGCTCGCAACTTAGTACCAGCGAGATGTTCTGGATAGATATCTCAAGGTGGATGATTAGTAGTAGATGCAGATGGATTTTGGTCTACTTATCTTGGCGTACTGCCCGTGCTTTTGAACCTCTTCCTTTCTTTTGTAGCATAGTTAGCATTGCGGTGCGTTCATAATCCTATCAATTGCCTTTCTGTAATTTGTTTACCTCGCATAGCAGTTTTATCGTCTTTTGGGAGAGAGACATCACTAGCGAACATCACGTATCCCGGTCCATATCCTTATTACTGTTTCAAGCTATCTTTACTTTTCTGCTTTTACTCGCTATCATTATCACTTGTGTTTTACTCTTTGTGAACAACAAGACCGGAGAGATTGACAACCTCTTTGAACTTCGTTGGGAACAAAGTTATTTGTGTCTGTGTGCAGGTCCACGTCAGTCGCGCCGCTAACACCTACTTATCATATCCGGAGTCCTACGGGAGACAAACCTTGGTATCCTTACCGAGGGAAACTCACTGCTAAACTGCATCACGCCTTCCACTTGGGGCTCACCAACGAAGGGCGGGAAGCCGCTAAGCAATTTCTCCGATGCGGGAAATTGCATTGATTGTATCAAGGGAAAATTTGTGAAGACCATTAAGAAAGGAGCAGTAAGAGCCTCCTTGAACTCGTTCATACTGATATATGTGGATCTTTTAACGTAAAGTCTGTGGATGGTTTTGATTCTTTCATAACCTTCACAGATGATTTCTCTCGCTATGGCTACATTTTGTCCTATACGCGATCGGTGTGAAGATTTAGATAAATTTAAGATTTATAAAGCCGAGGTTGAAAATCAACTCAATCTAAAGATCAAAGTAGTACGATCTGCTCGCGGGGGAGAATATTATGGTAGGCATGCTCCTTACGGACAAATTCCAGGACCAGTCGCCAAATTCCTTGCTGAAAATGGAATTTTTTCCCAATATTCAATGCCTGGTGAACCTCAGCAAAATGGTGTAGCTGATCCAGCATCGCAACCGCACACTTATGGATATGGTGCGAAGCATGCTTAGTCATGCAAGTTTACCCATAGGTCTATGGATGGAGGCGTTGCACACATCTTGAATCTTGCTCCAACTAAGTAAGCACCGAGGACACCTTATGAGATGTGGACGGGAAAGAAACTGAGCTTGAACTACTTGCATGTGTGGGGTTGTCCCGCTGAAGCTAAAGTATTCAATCCACATATTAAGAAGTTGGACCCAAAGATGATTAGTTCTTTTTTATTGGGTACTTTCATAGAGGGAAAGGATGTCGCTTTTATTGCCCAGGCAATACCACAAAGTTTGTGGAGACCAGGCAAGCGGTGTTTTTTGAGGATAATGAAGTCACTCAGGTTAGGACAATTGATCTCGAGGAGAAACGGGTGTATGTTCCACGCCCGATTATCCAAGAGAACGTTTTCCCTATGCCTAATATGCATGAGACATAATCAGATGATCCCGCACCTAACGTAGATCCTCATTCCAACGAGGAGCCTCAAGATAATGAAGATCCTCAACATGAGGAGGATCCTCAAACTAATGATGATCCTCAAGCCGACGATAATCCTCGCCGTTCTCGTGCAAGAAGAAATGTACAAATTAATGAGCCTCTGAGAAGATCACAACGGGGAAGGAACCATCCCAAGCGATTCTGTCACTTACATGTGTGAGGATGTAAATGACATAGGGAAGGTAGAAGATCCAAACTCATACAAGGAAGCCACAAAATGTGAAAACTCGTTTAAATGGTTGATCGCCATGGAAGAAGAACTAAAGTCTATGAGCTCAAATGATGTTTGGGACTTAGTAGAAGTTCCCGATGGACCTAAAAGGGTAGGATGTAAGTGGGTCTACAAAACAAAATATGATTCCAAAGGGAACGTTGAAAAGTTCAAAGCTAGACTCGTAGCAAAAGGTTTCACGCAAACAGAAGGGATCGATTATCATGAGACCTTCTCTCCCGTGTCATCATAGGATTCTTTCAGAATCGTCATGGTTCTTGTAGCCCATTATGATTTAGAGCTACACCAAATTGATGGCAAGACGGCATTCTTAAATGTGACTTAAACGAAGATGTCTACATGACTCAACCGGAAGGTTTTGTCATGGAAGGAAAAGAACATATGGCATGTAGATTAAAGAAATCCATCTTTGATTTGAAGCAAGCTTCAAGCCAATGGTACCTCAAGTTTTACAAGGTTATTAGAACTTTGGGTTTTAATGAAAATGAGATGGACAACTGCATATATGTTAAATTTAATGGCAGTAGGTTCAATATACTAGTCCTATGTGTGGATGACATTCTTTTGGCTTGCAGCGATAAGGATATGCTGCATGAGACCAAGAGGTTTTTGTCTTCCAATTTTGACATGAAGGATCTCGATGAAGCCTCGTATGTCCTTGGCATTGAGATTCATCGAGATAGGTCCATTGGAACGTTAGGACTATCACAAAAGGCATACTTTGAGAGAGTGCTAAAGAAATTCAACATGCATAAGTGCTCTCCCTCGCTTGCCCCCATAGTCAAGGGTGATAAGTTTGGGACATTCCAATGTCCGAGGAACCAGAATGAAACTGATCAGATGAAGTCGCTTCCTTATGCTTCAGCTGTCGAAAGTATCATGTATGCTCAAGTTTGCACACGCCCTGACTTAGCTTTTACAACAGGGATGCTTGGGAGCTTCCAATCTAATCCAGGACTGGACCACTAGAAGGCCGCAAAGTAAGTCTTACGTTATATGCAAGGTACTAAAGATTTCATGCTTACATATAGAAAGTCTGATAACCTAGGAATTGTTGGTTATTCAGACTGATTTTTCTGGGTGTGTGGGTAGTAAGAAATCCACGTCAGGTTATATATTCACGCTCACAGGAGGAGCCATATCGTGGAAAATCTCCAAGAAAATGATTACTGCTTCATCTACGATGGTCGCAGAGTTTATAGCATGTTATGAGGCCACTGGGAAGGGTTTATGGCTAAAGAATTTTATTCCCAAACCTGTAGTGGTAGACAGCATTTCCAAACCACTCACATTGTACTGCGATAATGAACCCGTAGTTTTCTATACGAGGAACAACAAGTCAAGTGCAGCTGCCAAGCACATTGACATAAAGTATCGTGTTGTGAAAGATAGAATACATGATCAAACTATTAATGTTAAGCATATCAGTACGTGATCATGTTGCCGGCATGGGATTATTGGAAGCCTCTTGATCCTGAAATGATAGGACCATTCATATGAACCACTCCCCGTAAAGTAATATGTTTTTATTCCGAAATAGGATGTGTGCTATAAGTATTGAGGTTTTACGACATTTTACTAGTTGTAGTGACAACTTACTTTGGTACTTCATTCCTACAAAGAATGAGCGAAAGTTTTAAGCCTAACAATCAAGGGGGAGAATGTTGGTTGATCTCCGGCTGATAGCCAGGAGGGGATAGAGAGGTAAACATTATCCATAGATAACGATAAAGACGAGGCCCACCACAACTTACCTGAGAGCAAAAAAAGCGCCCTGATCGGGGGCATCTTAACCAACGCATGGTTTTGGTCCCCTGTCACCGGCGCTACATAAAAGGGGAGCATCCGGCACCTACATGACCAATCTCTATCTCGTAAGGTTTTTCCACTGCTCCCACATCCCTAAACCCAAACCAATCTGGGGGAGCGCTGCTGTGACGGGAAGGCCATCTCCTTCCTCTGCTCCGGTGCCAGGGCAGTGCCGCTGGCGCCTGGAGGGACGACGCTACCTGCTGCGTCATCTGCACCTACACCAACTCTCCATCACGCCTACATCAAGCACGCACGGGACCTCACTTCATCTTCATCAATGGCCTCTCCCATTGGCGGTAATGATCTAATCTTTGACTTATGACAAAGTAAACTTTGAGTATTTTTTTAACAGAAGGGAGTAGACTGAACCTCCAAATATCATGATGGTTTTCCCTAAAAAATAATATAGCTAGCCCACAAAGTTATACCTAGGGCCGCATAGACACTTGGCAATGTTGTTGATTCTTGTACTCGTGGATGGTATGCACGATGCACCCGCGAAAAAGACGGTCGCAAGAAGATCCACGATACATCCGATGCACGCTCTCGTCGTTTACCTTACTCAACGTGTCAACCTCAAGTACAGTTATATCGTGAAAAACAAACCTCAAGTACAGTCACAAATGCTCCTACAAATACCGCCTGATCAACTGAGTCGTGGCTTCACATCCTACAGAGGCGGCAGGTCACAAGCACATTAAGCACGTCGTCCATCTTGAAACCATGGCAAGAGCGGAGCTCGCAGGTGTAGGAAGCACAGGCTTGAAATCGTCGTGGCCGGAGGCGGTGGGGCTGCCGGTGGCAACCGCGGCGCTCCTGATCAACGGCGAGAGGCCCGACGTCGCGGTTGCATTAATCGTGGAAAGGGAACCCATCAGGTCACCAGGGCGCCCCGATCCTAGGCGTGTCGTCCTCGTCTCCGACGCGGCCGGCGTCGTCGTCAAGACTCCCGTCGTCGGTGGGTAGTGTGCAACTTCTATATACACCGATGTTGCTCATGTGTCTTATTCCCTGCCACTACAGATTACTCCATACGTTCCATATTCACTACTATAATAAATCTGTGATAGATGTGTTGCTCGGTTGGCTTATACATAATCTATAGCTTTTGTGTACTTTGAACGATCTGCGAAATAAGCGAAGCATATAAGCATCTCATTTCTGAGTGCAAATTTCTGTAGCTCGACTACATGTAGCTCTTTATTTTGAAAGATTAATAAAAATATTTAAAAGTTTCAAAAAATGGAAAAAACTTCTGTGGTAACTTACATGAATTCCACACGAACGTGTAAACTTCGGTTCAAAAATAATAAAATATCGGCTCAAAAAGAAGAAGCAAAAGGCCCATTTAAAATTAAATATTTGTCAATTTGTTTCCTACGGTGCATTAAAGTATAATGATATGAAAGTTTGCACAAATGTTCTATACATGTGTATGTATATTTCATAAAAAAATCAATTTGTTTTGAACTGTTTAAGTATTCTTTTTTATTTTTCTGAAAAACAAGCTACATGTAGCTCGGGCTACATTAGCATTTTTCGTCTGATTGCTGCACTTTCAAAAACATCGCGCTATATGGCTGATGCCCTAAAACCCTACTCCATAAAATGTGGATGTCCACCTCAAGTTGCCGTGATTCAAATGTGTAAGTCGTCACTGCACAGCTTTTCTAGGGCGAATTGAGAAATTGACCAAGGAGGAAGCTCTTGAACCATGGGCCATCGGGTACGTGTTAGTTCTTTTAGTAGTTTGGATCAACTAGTACGCACATCCTTTTTCCATGATCTGTAACGATCATTTCATTTTGTTTAATAAAATAGATGTATGCATAATTTTGATGCAGAAGCCAAACATAAAGCATCTTTTTTTTTAAACACACATTCTTTTCAAAAAAAACTAGTACACACATGCTCTGTACAGTTTAGGCCTAGGCCAGGAGCTCTTCTAACCCATGGGGTCGCCCCAGGCGTGAAAGTAACGCAAACGCTATATATCGTCCAAAGTGAGCGATAAGTGCAATTTCGATGAGGGGAGACAAATGTCCTCTCTCGGTTCATTTGGGTCGGCAGGTAAAAAAATGCGGCCCAATAAGGTGACTCAAACGGGAAAAGTCCGGAATTATTCGTATTTTAGTCTGTCGCGACTCAAAAAATTAGGGCTAGTTTGGGTTCCCACGAATACAAAGCAGACCGTCCGCCTGTCCGCGCACGTTCATCCCTATCCGCCCCGGCCCCACCAGGTAGCCATAGGGCGCCGGTTTGACTCCGTCACACGGCGTGGATCGGCCTCAACTAATAGGACCAGCCTCCCCCCACCAATCCTCACTTCACTCCCCACCACCCGCCACCGCTCCTCGTTTCCCAACACGCCGGCCCACCATGTCGCACAACCATGAGGCTAGTGACTCCGTCGGCCGGCGATGCTAGCGTGTTCCCATTGGTATCGAGGATGCCATATGGACTAGCAAACAGGCGAGCCAGTACCTGATACGTCCAAAATGTATCAATAATTTCTGCTTGCTCCATGCTTCTTTTGTGTAATATTGCTATCATATTGATGCACTTCCATACACTTTTGATCATATTTTGATTAACCTATTAACTCAGTGCACCCCAGTGCCAGTTCCTGTTTTCTGCTGTTTTTGTATTACAGGTTTTCCCATTATTAAAAGTGTCACAAAAATTCCGGGAAAAATATAGGAAAAATCAGCGTACAGGAACCTTCCAGAAGAGCCAAAGTGGGGCCTGAGGGGGGCCAGGGGTGGCCCAGGCGGCCACCTGGCGCGGCCACCCCCTAGGCCGAGCCAGGGGGCGCCTGGGGCCCCTGGTCCACCTCTGGATGCCCCCTTTCGCCTATTTATTCTCCGTGACGAGAAACCCTCGGGGACAGAACCATTTTTCGCGATCTCTCCTCTGTTCCGCCGCCGCCACGCTTCCAAGATCGGGAGCACCAGGAGCCCTCTTCCCGGCACCCTGCCGGAGGGAGGAACCACCTCCGGGAGCTTCTTCACCACCATGGATGCTTCCCGGATGAACCGTGAGTAGTCCACCTTGGACCATGGGTCTATGATCAGTAGCTATGTGATGTTCTCCTCCCCTCTTTGTTCTTCATGGTTTAGACCTTTTGAGCTGCCTTACATGATCGAGTCATATATGTAATCTTTCTGCTGTTGCTATGTTGAGTTTGCTGGGATCCGATGGATTATGAGGCTATGTTCAAATTGTGTTTGAGTAATATATTTGATTCTCTTCTTTTATATTTATGTTCTTGAGTAATTATTGCATGTTCTCCATTGTTGTTTATTGCTTTGTCCAAGTAGTAGGTAGTGACTTCAAGAGGGAGCGTTATGCAGGATTGTGGGTTCATGCCCCTGATGACTAGCTTGAGTGACAGAAACATGAGTCTAGGGGATGTGTTGTTGCCACCAGGGAGAAAACAACGGTGCTTGTACTTGCGGGTGCAAGGATTGTTTACTTTACGCAAAGTTCTTTAATGCAGTTATCTGTTGCTTTGAGTTTACACTTTGGGTGGGATTCGCAACTTAATACCAGCGAGATGTTCTGGATAGATATCTCAAGGTGGATGATTAGTAGGTAGATGCAGATGGATTTCGGTCTACTTGTCTTGGTGTACCTCCCAAGCTTTTGAGCCTCTTCCTTTCTTTATAGCATAGTTAGCATTGGTTTGCGCACATAATCCTGTCAATTACCCAGCTGTAATTTGTTTACCTCGCATGGCTATTTTATCGTCTTTTGGGAGAGAGACATCACTAGTGAACATAATGGGATCCCCGTCCATATTTCCAATACTGTTTACACCCACTATTTATTTCCTGCTTTATTTACTTTTCTGTTGCTATCACTATCATTATTATCCCGTACGTTTGATCCTTTGTAAACAACAAGGCCGGAGGGATTGACAAACTCTTTGAACTCGTTGGTAGCAAAGTTATCTGTTGTGTGTGCAGGTCTACGTTTTGAATGTACATCATTTTTCTTATTTATTTTCTATTTTTCTATTGAAGTACATCATGAACCTTTTTAAAATAACTTTGACAATTTTTCAATACATGGTGAACATTTTCAATACAATAAGAGAAGGGGTGTGTTAAATTCAATTATATCCTGATTGTAAGGGGTCTGTTAAACCAACATATAAGTTTGGAGTCCACTCAGACCGATTAAATTGCAGCGAAACATAAAAGGTTGAAACTAGCATATCCAACTACGAGATGCACAATGTGCACGCAACTATAGGGGTGCACTGCAAGGTCTGCAACCAAGTTTGGCTCAATAGGGGTTTATTTTCTTTCCATCTCACACAACATACAAGTAGGAATTGGAAATTTGGTCTATCTTTATTTATATTCATGGGTCACTATACCCCAAGTCACCCGCAAGTTGCACATACGTCCTTTACGTGCTAGTAGGGTATTTTTTTTCCTTTTTATTTATTTTATACTTGGAAAATAATATCAAAATCGAGGGCATTCAAAATTTGAATCATGAATTAAAAATATATAAAAACTTCAATAAATAATATTAAGAAATAAAAAATTTCTAAAAATAAAATTTTAAAGTGTTTTAAAGAATTCATAATATATTCGAAAAATTAAAGGTTACTTTACAGAGTAAGTATATTTAAGATAATCACATACATAAATATTTTAATTTCATTGTTTTGGAAAAACTTAAAATATAAGCCGACAATTGTAAAAAAATCAAAGATAATGTTGTTATATATCGCTTACTATGTATCTAGTGTGTGGACTAGCCCAGCCCGGTCGTTTTGCACATATTTCTGTCTATCTCTTTTGCAGGTTTTTCTGCGTCCAGATTTCTCAATGCTGGTATTTTCTTCTGGTTTGGATATATTTTAATCTTGTTTTTATGTTTATAAAAAATATTTTGTTTAAAACATATAATATTTCACAACATTTATTGTGATTTTGAAAATTCTTCATATATTTTAAAAATGCATATGTGTGCCCCTTTTAAGAAAATGTGTATGTAGATTTATAAACAATTTTTATTTTCACACATTTTATAAAAAAATTGAGGAAATTAATAAATAAAAAATCAACATATTTTATAAATTTTCTTCATGATATTAAAAGACTAATCATGTAGTTTAAGAAAGTATGCGACAATTTTCAAAACTTATGCATAATTTTTCATATTTGAAAATTTGTAATTGTATTCTAAAAATGTTCATATATTGATAAATAGTCATTATTTTTTACAAAAAATGATTTCATATTTTCAAACTAAGAAAAAAGAAACCAAATTATGAATGAGAATTTAAAAGAAAGACAATTAAAAAAAGGGGAGGAACTAAAAAGGAAAAAGGAAAAAAAAGGAAGAGAGAGATAAAAGTAAAGGAAACCGGCAGAAATAGAAAAATCTATTGAAATACAAAGAAAAATATAAAAGGGGATAAGAATCGGATAAAATATTACATAGCGTACCAAAAACCAATCAAAATTAAATTCTTCTGATGCCCTTTAATTGGTCAGTTCACCCACGCGAGCGTGTTAGCGAGCGAATATCTTTGTATCCCAAAAAATGATACATAGAATTATTATTATTATTAGGGGACAATACTTAGCGTTTAGGGAGTTTCTATGTGTGTTCTTAACAAGAGGCAATGTAGTATCGATCCTTTATCTTGGTCCACAAATACTATCATGCTCACTTCCATGCCTTTCATACCGTCTTGTCAACCTAACCTAGCATTTTTTTTCAGGCACTTTAAAGAACTTAGTCAAAAATTTCGCAAAAAAATGAACTTCGTCTAACAAAAAGATTTGTAGGATACTAAGAAGCTACCGAAAGATCATGCCAGCTCTCATTCACTTCCAATGTCAAAAGTACACTTAATACAAGGGTGTTTAAATGTTGAATAATAAATAAACAAATAAATGGTTACCAGATCTCCCATGTCAACTAAGATAGGTGCCATAGTTGATCGAGAATTATGGCAAGTGTTCCCGGGTGTAACCATCTTCGGATAATCAAAATCCATTATCGCATGAGTCAATCGTCGCTACTTGGAGCGAACACCATCTCGCATCGATGAAGTTCGGTCAGAAAGCCCTTCATCCGAGCAACCCTACAAGCACGACCACAGTTGTCAAAGAAGTTAATAGCACATCCATGATGATCTTGATGATATCTGGTTCATGAGGCCACCAACCATGCCCTGGAAAGACGGGGGAGGTTCTGAGGCGGGTCGAGGAGAGGAAGGGGTTTCATTTTTTTGGAGATGCCGAACCGTGTGATTTAAAGACCCACACATATTACTCCCCATGGAATTGTGTTCTAAGTAGGTAGGTGACCAACAGACTCAACAATGCCTTGGGAGCCCATGGGTTACAGTAAAGGCCACACCATGCCTTAAACACCAACCGGTCATAATCGATGTGGGTTGACAAACGTTTCCATACTTGAACTATTTATTCAAAAGAAGTAGTCCTGACAAAGACTCATGAAAATCATCCACAACAATATAGTTATCTAATTCAACTATGCGAAGATGTCTGGCCGTATGTATTCGAAATGTTGTCGAAATTCCCCATTAGTAAAGGCCCAGTCAAGCCTTATTTTTACATTCGCCCCACCCGAATGGCGATTGTTCGAGGTAAAAGCAATGCATATCCATAAAAATCTTGAAAGGAAATTTCGTCGGCTACTTCACAAAATTCTCCCATTTGCCATTCCAGTCGTGGTGACTTACGAAGTGTTCACATGCATATAGAGTTTCATTGAAGTCTCCTATACAAACCCACACTAGGTGCAGCAAGGTATGCAATGTACGCAGGAAGCGCCAACTATGGTGCCTAAACTCTCCTCTTGGTGCTGTATAAAATTGAATGAACCTCCACTCAGAACCAACTAGCAAAAAAATACCAAAGGTAGCGGTTAGCTTGTAGAAATTTATAAACCATGAGGTCAGCGCCAACTAGTTGTTGTGGCGTTACGACATATAAATTACGTAATTATCTCTGCACGTCACCATGAACAACTGACAGTTGATATTAATCATCATCAACGATGGAATAATGCACGTTATGTATGTCACACAACTTGGTCATATACGTACTTTATATGTACAGTAGACTGCATATTCTAATTTTACTCCACGCAATTGGCTGCGATTTGTAAAGAGTGGTTAAGAGGTAGGACATCATCATACTTGACCAATGGCTGGAAGAACAAGTCTTTCTCGACAGCCAATATGCAAACTGTATAGGTATAATTTCAAAATAGCGTAGCTTGCTTTACACATTCATTTCTGAACTTTTGAGAGTCAGCTGGGTTGCAACCTGTCCGTCATGTCTGTTGTAGCTGACGTCACCGCTTCGCAATTGAAACTTTTGTCTGCAGACACAGGCGACTTCTTCCTTGGGGAACTTTCCTCTCTAATTAATCTACTTCATTTTCTGTTGCGACCCCTTCATTGTAATTAATAACAGAGGATGTTTGGTCAACTCTTGATGAATGATCACCGTAGTACGTAAGATTTGATCTGGCAGAAACATTGTACCCTTTGCTAGTGGTAGTATAAGTAATGAGAGACAACCCACAATCGTATCTCAACAAGTAGATTAGTTAGCATCTATGACAACATTACGTTTTTGTTTTTTTGTTTTTTTGCGATAATATAAGAGACTGACTGTTTGATCTTATCACCCTACACAAGTGTCTATATTTTGTTAACATGGGTTAGTACATAGATTCATTTTCCTTATGAGCATCTTCACAATCCTGTTGTCTCAGTATTGCGAAGATGCTCATAGGAATAGGATGTGCATTTATATGAATGAATGTATGCTCATGTATATGAACGTATGTGTTGTACTGTGTTCTAAAAAAAAAGAGCTAGTTAATGAAAAAGAAATAATTTTCCATAGCAACTAAATTTTTTTACAATTTTTTTGTGAAAGTACTTAAAACTGTCTAATACGTGTATTTCATGGGAGTGCACACATTCTTTTTTTGAAATTAAAAGTTAATCAGATACACATAAATTACCAGCAATTTATTATCCTTCACGGTAGTATATTCCCTGTTTCCCCAATCATTTGATGATTTCGGTCACAAATACACAACACGAGGTCCAAAATCTCAAAATCCAAGAATTTAGACATAACGAGGAATCAAGACAACACCTTCATTAAGAGGAATGACGCCATGGTGGCGGCATCGTTCGATTTGTGGAAGCGTAAATAGGGTTTTCCCCGGTGCTTTAAGATATGCACATATAAAGGCCATAGTAGCGCCTCCAAGATGGGGATGACACACGCAGTTGATGCCTCTAGCAACATTAGCAAGTCGACCAGGGATTACTCCCTAGCCTATGTTCCAATAATCCCAAAGAACCTCCACTGCTGGAATGGGAGTTGCTCCTACTGCCGATCAGATGGCATCAGGCGTCGCTAGACGTACAAGTATTTGGGGGGGGGGGGGGACGACGAGGGACGAGGCAAGGGGTGAGCGGGGTAGAAAATTTGACAAATGGGTGAGAGACAACCAAAACATGGGATGCAATGGCAAAACACTAGATTACCCCCGGTAAACGGCAAGAGGATTGTCAAGCCTCTTGTCTTGCTAGTTATAAGATTAAACACATGTGATATATAGATAGTAACACAAATGGTATAAATATCATAGAAAATATAAATTGAGATAGACCCAGGGGCCATAGCATTCATTACTGAGGAAATTGCACAATCCACCAGGTATTGCTCCTGTTGTTGCGCAGATTACCACCTGTACGTCTTTTTTGCAGAGTTCACCAGGTTTTGGTCTAATATTTTGCACTTTCGTCTAATACGAACGATTAGTTTCAGTTAATAGCCAATCTAACGCTAGATCCCACGCGGTGTCTGGCCGAAACAAAAGGCCTTCCGAACTTACTAAGGACAACTCTAACGGGTCGACGCAAACGGATGTCGTATTTGTCCGGTTTTCGCCCGTTTTGATCAGTCGCGCCGGTGCGTGTGTCCGCTTTTTATCGGTCCGCCGCGCGGTTTCCCAACACGTCGATCCAAACGCAAAAAATAACGCGTGGATGACAAGTTAAAAATTCAAACGCGTTAATTAAACAACATTTAACACAACAATAAGTCCATTTTATACTAATTAAAACTCTTAATTAACTTAAAACATGAATAAAAAAGACAAGCCCTGTCGTCCAGGTGTCGTCTGTGTCGTGCATGTTGTCATCGATGCTCGATAGTTCAATGCATGGCGGCGGTGTCGGCGCCCATGGGAAATCGTCATAGTAGCACGCCACCAAGGCCGCGTGCTAGGCCTGCCGCTTCGTCGCGAGTTGGCGCGCCTCCTCGTCGTCGGTCGCGTCCAGTGGCACGAGCAGCATGAAAACGGTCACCATGAACGTGTTCACGCCCTCCCAAAGGCGCCATCGCCGGGTATGACGGCAGGTAGTCCGGCGCCCACCAATCCCACGGCTAGGGCGGCGGCGGTGGCGGCTGCTCGTAGGGAGACGGTGGCGACGATGGCGTCTGCACGTCACGAATTTAACCTTGTCGTCTTAAATGTTGTTTAATTAACGCTTTTGAAATTTTGGTTCGGTCAGTACGAGACCACGTGAGATCCAGCGTCAAATTGTCTATTAACTGAAATTAATTGTTGTGTTAGACGAAAATGCAAAGGATTAGCCAAAACCTTATGAACTCTGAAACAAAGATATAGAGGTGGTGATTTGCGCAACAGACGAAGCAATACCTGGTGGATTCTGCAATTTCCTCTTCATTACTAGCATCTCTCTCTCTAAAAAATAGTCAGTAACACATGTAATTTTTTTTATAGTTGGGCAATCGATAGATTCTAATATTCATGGTATAATGATATATAGGCATTACGTCTATGATAATTAGACTATTATTAATCCAACTACATCTATACTACTATTACTCCATCCCAAAACCATTATTCACCATGCATCCCAACGTATTAAATTTACAAGTAATCAGAGTTACTCAATAAGCAAGATAACATAATGTAGACAAGCAGAAGTCATGCAATATGACTAAGCACCATCGTTTTCTTCTTGGTAACAAGAACACAATTTGTATATTATCCCTATTATATCAGTGGGATATAGATCACCGAAAGATTGAATCACTAAAAAGCACCACACCCTTTGAAGAAAATACCATCAAACTTGGCTAGAGTAGATAGATAGATTGGGGAGCATGCAAAGCTATGAAATTATATAACAAGAAACCTCAAGAGATCCAATAAAAATCATGAACAGTCTGATTCATAAAGTTACAACTCGTCATGTACCAACAAACTAATCACATATTACTTCAGATTATTATTCCCGATCTTACAAGAAGAAGGATATATAGAACATGTTATTAAAGATCCAGAGAGAGTGCCATCTAGCTACAACTATGGACCTAGCTCCTGAATAAACTATTCACACATTATCATGAAGGCAGCAAGGTTGATGTAGAGAAGCCCCCAGCAATGGATTCCCCCTATAGCAACACTCCATAAATACCCTTCAGATTAGTTCTTTGCGGTGTAGGAGCGTACATCGTTGATAACAGAAATATATTCTACAATTTTGTGGTTTCAAAATGTATAAAGATGTATGGTGGTGAAGATGACCTAAAATGGTGCAGGGGCCGTGTGAGCCTATGTCTCATCTTTTGGTGATTCTCCGAAGCTTCCCGAGCCTCTTTGGTCCCATGAAAAATCCATAAAAAGTGTTAAGGTATTTTGACGTCCAGAAATCAGGATTGTATTTCAAACAATAGCATGTAGATAATATAATATAAAATGTTCTAAAAATTATATAAATTGATAATATAATAGCATGAAACAATATAGAATTATATATATGTTGAAGATATGTATCAACCGTCAATATTGATGAGAAAGAATCTAGAGAGATGGAGATGTAGACCAATCAGTCATAGTCGCCAGTACACCGACGAGGCAAAGGAAGGCGGAATGGCACAACTTACAGAGTATCAAGGCCGGAGCCACACCAGGAAAGAACATTCGAGAACAAAGGTCCTGGTCTGTTTGGACTGAGCATCGCCATCAAGGGATCCACGGTATACACGTCGCCCTCCAAGCCACCATGAACCAACAGATTCGCTCCACTAATGAGCCTAGTGTCTAAACTCCTACATAGGCCTATATCAGGCCCTCGTGCAACATCAGTGCGCAAAGCAGCAGCCAACACACCTCAACGATGACCAGGGAGTACAACCCACGACTGGCGCACGAGAACACACCAGGCACATCGCTCGGCAACACACGTCATCAATTCAGGATGGGAGGCACCACAGGGAGGCGGAGACACTTCACCGCTGCCTTCCCTGTGTGTGCACAGACTTCAACAACATTCCCTCTGATAGTGATCACACGGTGGAGGGGCAGATCTAGAGGTAGATGGCAGCGCGGCTAGGGTTCATCTATGTCTCTTGGACCCAAATCTACAACACAATAAAAACCTTGTGCCACATGGTGTTACTTCCTCTGAAGGAGTTGGGATTCCCCTAAAAGAAAGAGTAAAGTAGCAAGTAGGAAGTGGTTCCCTGGGTTAAGAGCCAAGGTTTACCCAACTAGTAGTACCTTCTAAGTCCAACAAGTCAAGAAGCACCTACACATAAGAAATAAGCAATCTTCTCCCCAACACGACAAGAGGGCTTGTCTTACTAGTTAGAAGGTAAAACACAAGTAATAGATAGATATATATATAGTAGCAAGGTAAAACGACAAACGATACCAATAGTGTAGGAATCAAGTATTTAGAATAGACCCAGGGGGCATAGCATCACTAGTGACATTTCTCAGAAACAACAAGTAGCATAGTGAACAAATTACAATTGGAAAATTGATAAATTGTAATATTTATGGATATGATCATTCATGGTGTAATATCATATAAGCAATACACATGTGTCAAGTAGACCGTTGATCCAATTTCAAATGAGCTAGCTATTGCTTTCTGTGTTTTATATCGTGTCTATTAGGAAACATAAGATAGGGTAGGATTTATTCTATATTGCTTGAACTCCAAGAAAATCATATACTCCTATATATATGTCCATGATCTCAAGCAATACAATAAGTATTCAACAAAACCCACAAGCAATAAAATCACTATTCAAGAAAACCCCCCTCTATATTCCTTCTATATGGTAAAATAGAGAAAAAACGCCATCAGACATCGGCACCGAACTCTATAAATTGAGCCTTTGGCCGGCTTCATTGACGCACTGAGTGGCCGAACCTTCCTTCCAATTCACGTCAACCCTCCGAAGCGAAGCAAAATGACCACAACATTCACCCAAAAAGTGCAGAACTACGGCGAGAACTACGCGGCGGGCGTGGCGACGGCGCTCATCGGCAAGCTCGGGGAGCTGCTTGTGGATGAGTACCTGCTGCTCAGCCGTGTCCGAGGCGAGGTCGTGGAGCTGAGGGACGACGCGGCCATGATGAACGCCATCTTCCGCATGCTCTCCGAGACCGACGACGGCGCCGTGAGCCACTTCATCCTGGAGTGGATGAAGCAGGTGCGTGAGCTCTCCTACGATGCTGAGGACTGCATCGACCTCTTCGCCGACCGCATCACCTGGGGTCCGCCGGTGGCCGGGCCTCTCGGCCGCACCTGGCATTGGATTGACATGCTTTGGCTGCGGCACCGTCTCGCCGACGACATCAAGTCCCTCCGTGCCCGCGCCATCGCCATCGGCGAGCGCCGCGTGCAGTATGGCATCAGCCGCCAGGAGATGCCAGCCTCTGTAGCTTTCGGCTCACGCATCCTGACGTTGTCCACGCCACCACTATTTGGCACTAGCCAATCCCTGGTCGGCGACATCGACAACAAGGTGAATGATTTGTCGGAGCGGGTGAAGTCTGGGGCGACGCTTGACGGCGATCCTTACCAACCTACTGACCCAACGCTGAAGGTGTACTCCATCTTGGGGGCCGGTGGGGTGGGGAAGTCCACACTTGCTTTGGAGGTGTTCCGGAAGATAAAGGGCACTTTCCACTGCAACGCAATCGTGCGGGTTTCGCACGACTTCCAAACGAAGGACCTAGCTAAACTGATGAAGAACATATATGATCAGCTCGGATACACACCTGCCGCGGGTGCGGCCACCACAATCCAAGATTTTCTGAATAGCAAAAGGTAATGTTAGGTTGTTTTTAAGTCGCAAGCACCTACAATTTCATCTTGCTTAGACTAAACTTGCAATTTCCATGTCATATATACTTGCAACTCGACCCACGGCCTACCCAACCAACCGTTGCTTCTATGAATTACTCCATGATATTTTCTATAATTAATTAAATGCTTTGATGATACTTTCAATATTTTCCTTCCATTCAAAGAATAATATCCTCAATAATTAGTGCAATCTTTTCATCCAAAGCTCTCGATGATACTTTCCATAAATTAATACTCAACTAATATTTTTGCAGTGTAATACATGACTAATTAACTTGTGTAATTAACTGCCCCTCTCTATGGCGGTTGGCGTATATCTTTGAAAATCGTCAATCGGGTGAGCCAGCTATTATTGAGGGAGGCCAGGTCTACATACGTAATTTTAAGTTGCTTTAGTTGTGTGTCTTTTATACGGAAAGATGAGCGTTTTTATCAAACTAAAAAATAGATAATACAACCTTTTCGTCTTGGTGTGTCTAGGTCTCAGTCGATTAAAGACTGAACTAAGTCTCAGTCAAGTGATAGTACATGTAAAAAGAAAAAAAAATAAGAAGCTTAAATTTATTTTTTGTACAGATCTTCGCGCACAATCTCACGCATATAACATCGACTAATACTTAGTTAAATCTCAGTCGACTAAGATTTAGCAATCCCTTTCGTCTTACTAACTACTATGTCAAAGAGTCTACATGACTAATTAATTGCATGTCGTAGTTGGCAAGGCACCGATTGGGACAAAAAAATTAGCATTAATGGTTACGTGCCAAATTTATAATACTATAATAGATCATCCCCATTATCTTTTTTCTATCTCAACATGCAAGCATGCCACCTCATCAAAGGCCCACCATAATATGCATGAGAACAAGTTATCCATTATTAGTTGATTTCATGCACACATTCATTTAATAATACATGCAACCTCCCTCAACATGCATGGATTTTCTTCCCATTATATTATATCACTTTTAACATGCATACATGTCACATCATCACAATATGCATGAGAACAAGTTTTTTGTTATTAGTTGATCGCATGCATACATCAATATAATAACACATGCGACCTCACTCAACATGCATGGATTATTTTCAGTATATTACATTACTTATATTTAATAAATATTTTTAACTGCACAATAATATAATACAAACGTAAAATATATTTTTATACTTTAGTTTATATATTATTAATTCAACTATTCATGTTTCATGCAATCAATCATTCAAAATATATTGTAGCGCGGGGTATCATCTAGTGAATGAAAAGGACTAAGGACTTCCCTTTAATAGTCGAAATGGAAAAAAGTCTAAAATAAACCTTGAATTTGTAGGTAAAAATTAAATCAAACCCTGAACTTTTAATCCTTGAAATCAGCACACTGAACTCTTCAATCTCGGCCTATTTTGAACCTTCACAGAATTTCACCGGTATTCGCTGAACTGGGCCAGCCCATTAGTGCAGTCGCTCACACGCACTCTGCTTTGTTTTTATTTTTTTCCTTTTCTTTTTATTTTTCTTTTTTTATCAGTTTTATTTTGGATTTTTTCCTTCCTTATATTTCGGTTTCTTCTTAATTTTCTTCATATTATTTTTATTTTATTTTTTCCTTTATCGGTAACCTATTTTATTTTTGTACACATCTCTATTTTTTCCTAGTACCCAAAACACATTTTTCGCGCACATAAGAAATATTTTTGACACACTATCGATATTTTCAAATGTACTATGTACATGTTTTTAAATATATGTTTTCCAAACATTTCTGAATACATGTTCTCGGTACGCAATTAACAATCAATAAAATTCGTCACTCGTATATATAATTTATGTATATTTTATAGGCACTATACAATAATATTTGTTACTCGTATATACTCCCTCCGTTCCAAATTAGACGACTTTCATTTGTATACATGTGTAAATACATTTATATACAAATAGAAGTCATCTTATTTGAAATGGAGGGAGTACAATATATAGATTTAATAGATAATATACAATAAAATTCGTTGTTCATACATATTTGTAAATAACATAAAATAAAACACTTTATTTATATACATTTTATCAATAATTTCTTAAAATGACAGTACAGAAGAAACATTAAGAAAGAAGTGTAGTGGGCTTCACGGTCTACATACTTTATGAACATTATATTAACTCGGTATCCGGAAATGTCTTTTGGAGCTTGGACTCACTGGCTTCCTTTAAATTTGAACTCGAAAATTCATCAAAATTCATATTTTTACGTGTCAAAAAAATCTGAAATACACATATACATGAAGGTATAATTCACAAGTGTGTAAATTTTCAGGAAGAAATACATTGAAATGAGGGTTGTGCAAAAATAAAAAAATCTGGGGGCTGTTAACACATGATACTATTTATCCTCCCAGACCATGAATTTTTTTTTTGCACAGGCCGCAATTCAAGGTATTTTATCATGAAATTTTTCACACATGTACATTACATCCTCAAATACTTGCATAATTGTTTTCTAATTTTTTTGACATCGGAAAATTTGAATTTCGTTTGTTTCAAAAAAACCGGGCTCCATGGAGCCCGGGAGCCAAAATGCCTCACTCCTCGCTATCG
This sequence comes from Bromus sterilis, assembly GCA_950022295.1. Taxonomy (NCBI): domain Eukaryota; kingdom Viridiplantae; phylum Streptophyta; class Magnoliopsida; order Poales; family Poaceae; genus Bromus; species Bromus sterilis. Next base: position 295,659,303 of record OX465601.1, on the reverse strand, counting down.
TGTTTTAAAATATAATACACGGTGTTGTAGTGGTCGATCCCCCCGCTGCACACATTTGCAGCTTATTTTTGGTGGACCCTTCGATTTCTTATTTTATAAAATCTTATCAATCCTCGGTTTATTAGGAAAAACCGAGCTGCGCGTTAAGGAAAAGTAAAAAAAACTTACAACATGTCTGGTGGACTGTGGTGGGCCGGCCCTATCGAGTGTACAATCAACAATCCTGGGATTTTTTTTAATCCCTATTTGAAAAGGTCCTCAAGGTTCAAAATAGACCGGGATTGAAGAGTTCAGTGTGCTGATTTTAAGGATCGAAAGTTCAGCATTCGATTTAGCTTTTAGCTACAAGTTCAAGGTTTATTTTAAACTTTTTTCCAGTAGAGATGATATGGCTTGATCCATTTAAAGATGCTGAGCATGCATGCCCTAGTCGTTGGCTAGAACTGGACAGCGGCAACTGACGCAAGCGGACCGTTTTAAATGGACCGTGGGCACACAATTTCGATGTGGAAAAGAGTACATCCATCAAGCTGCTCTTAGACAAACACAGTAAAGAAATTTTTTGCAACTAAAAACATGGTTTAAAATAGAGGGATAAATGATATATCGGCGGGCTTTTTTGGCAGTTATTTGCCGATATTTGACACAAAGAATCACGATATATCGGCGATATATCAAGCTATTTACCGATATTCAACAACGAAAAGTAATATCGGCGAGTTTTTCTAGCAGCTATATCGCCAAAATATCGTCCATTTAACGGGCTATCTTAAATCATGACTAAAAGTATCTTGGTTGCTATGTTTCTAGTGGGAGGCCTAGTAAACCCGGAAGAAGGGCCGTGTTTCACAAGAATTTTGTTTTTCTGTGTTGTATTTTTTTTTCTCGTAAGTATTGCTTTTCACCCAAAGTAATGGTTGTTTGGCAATATCATACATTTCTCTACAGTTTGCAGTCTATACTTTTTATGTTTAGCACTTCACATTAAAGTGCTGAATATTGATAATACTGTGTGTTCACCTTCCAATCGACTTATATCCATTGTTAGATGTTTCATGAGAAATTTTTGATGTTTTAGACTAAGTATAAAAAATATTATTTTATACTTTTAACTATATACAAACAATGTTTCTTTTTTGAATTGCATCACATATTTTTTTCAATAAAAAGGTACCTCGTTGTGCTGGACGATGTATGGAAGAAATCTGCATTCGATAAAATAAAGGAAGGATTGCCAAACAACGACAAGAGTAGCAGAATCATTGTGACCACTCGCACAGGGTCTGTGGCCTCAACATGTAGCTCTGGGGGAAGTTACATCGATAAAGTTAATAAGCTCAACGACGATGAGTCCAGGTCACTATTTCTTGCAAGAGTATTTGGCAAGGTACCACAGGGGGCCAGTACTTCAGTTCCACAAGGTGGCTGCCCCAATGAGCTACAAGAGGAAATGAATATAATTTTGAGAAAATGTGGTGGGGTGCCGTTGGCAATTGTTAGCATTGCCAGCGTTCTGGCGAGGTATAATTCGCCTAGAAGCAGAGAGATGTGGAAAAGAATCTGCAACTCAACCAGCACTCAGTTGGAGAGCAACTCTGCCATAGAGGAAATGGTTCAAATAATGGCGCTCAGCTACAACCACCTATCTCATCATCTGAAGGGCTGCGCTATGTTACTCAGCATATTCCCGGGGAGTTATGAGATACCCAAGGACAGGCTACTCCGAAGATGGATCTCCGAAGGCCTCATTCCAAAGCAGAGGGATTTGACATTACATGAAGTTGCAGAAGCCTGCTACAACGAGTTGTTGAGCAGGAACGTGATTCAAGGAGTTGTGGGCAAAGATGGGGTCGTGAGTTCGAAGCACTGTCGCGTACACGACATAATGCTTGACATCATCGTGTCCAAGACCCTAGAGGCCAACTTTGTCACCTTAGTGGGAAGCCGACGCGGGGGGCCATCCTATGGTGCTGTCCGCCGCCTCTCCATCCACGATGATGTGGATGGTGTGGGTTACAGCGGAGAAGTCATGAGTTTGCAGAAAGTCCGATCTGTAACCTCATTCGGCGCCAACATAACTAATGGTCCAGGCAAGCAGCTGCTTGACCAACTAGCCAAGTACACCTTGCTGAGGGTGCTCGATCTAGAAGACTGCCAAGATCTGAATGACGACCATTTGAAGCAAGTTTGCCGGTTGTTCCTTCTCAAATACTTGAATTTAAATGACACAAAGATCACAACAATACCTGATGAGATCAGTAACTTACAGCACTTGCAGACACTTACATTATATGACACGCAACTCAACACATTCCCAGAATCAGTGGTCAGGCTGGAGAAACTTGAGCACATGACTTTCAGCAAAAAGACTAACAATGGTAGTATATTCTTGAGGCTGCCCGAGGGTATCAACACAATGAAGTCGTTGCAACTGCTACATGGGCTAAAAGTTGGTAGCGATGATATTAAGCTTGCCGAAGAGATCGGCGATCTGGTGAACTTACGAAGTCTCAAGGCCGAATGCAACGAATCACTTCGCGCAAAGCTTCGGAGCTCGATTGTTAAGATTAAGTTAAGCTCCCCCCTTAGCGATAAGATATGTTGGGTGGACACTGACTAGTTTGCTTTGTCTTTGTCTCAATAAGCTGAGCACGAGCCCACGAGATGTGTGGAGGCCGTGCGCGTCGAGTCCGGCGGTGGCATGCCTTGTTGCATCTCGCAGCCATGCAGCGTGACCCAGCTGCACGATCCGATTTGTGGGATGGCGCAGGTCGTTGGGATCGTGGCCTAACAGCTCGGGCACGTTCCATCGTATTCCCTTTCACAAACAAAAGAGAGAAGTAAAAAAAAACCCTGAAAAGCAGCAAGTTGTGCGCTGCACAAAACCCCCCTTTGTTCGTGTGTTGCCGCATGTAACTACAAATTTGTTCAGTAAGAAAAACAGTACTAGGTTGTGCTCCATTTTCAGAGTTGCCATCTCACAAGTAGCATCGAATATTAAAGGGCACTGATTATGACCACGTGGCATGCGTTGTTGCGCCCGTACATTTTCTCAATTGAGTATCATGAATTTTCATAACGAAACTGCTCTGCATACGATTTTATATGTACGATTCCTGTCCGACGGTGTGATCCAACCATTTTTGTTGATGCATCGATTTGATCCAACAGTGGTTAAGCAGTGTCGTACATATGTCGTACAGAAAATCGTCGTACGCCTAGCACTGCTCTTTTCATAACCATAAGAGAAATGAAACGCGAATCAACCCATGGTTGAGTTGGTTAGGTGGATGGTTGTATCCCCAGCCCACCAGAGTTCAAATCCCAGATTTGACGTTGGTGCTCGCATTTTCCTGAATATATTTCAGGCTTTATATTTCAGGCTTTCCGGTGATGCACTTTCAGTGGGAGGAGACGTTCCCGTCGAAGACGAGGTGATGACTTCGTTAATCTCAAGATGATGTGCCGGCTATATCTAAATACAAGCCCCCGTTTTACTGCTACAAAACACGGGGGGGGTCTCTCTGTTGTTGCCGGAGCAGCTGCAAGAATAAGATGAGATCTGGAGCTATACAAAAAACCGAACGAGAGAGAGATAGTTTTGGTGCTGCCATAACTTGCCTGCAACGTTTTCTGTGCTTTATATAGATGGCTCAAAGAACCGACTTCACGTCCAACACAACCAACTTGTCCAACACGATGTGGCCCAGATCACAAGTTAATCTAATTTAGGACTCTATTTAAATCCTAGAGATTGGATGGAAAATGACTTAGGAATAACCTCGTACTACAGCTATTCCGTACAGACTCAAATTACTAAACTTAGCCTAATATCGCATGTGCTCAGTAGGGGAGCTTAGTGGGGGGCCAACCTGGGCCATGGCCCCTCCAACTCACAAGAACACCAGTGTATATCTCTTTGTATCTTAACTATATTTCACTAAAACACAGCTGGAAGTAATTAAGTTTCCCCCCCTACAGCCATTAGCCCCCCCCCCTCCCCCCCATGATCTGTGCTCAAGCTCCGCCACTGATGTGCTGTAACTATCCGACGTGAACTTAAATAGGTTAACAATTATCCCCCTTAAGCTCAACGTTCCTTGCTGATTTGCTTGACTCAAAGCCTCTGTCGCATCTCAACGAACCACACTCGTCCAAGGGCCTTCCTTAAGATATCTGCCAGCTGATCATTTGTGCCGACATGACCAACTTCTAGCAGCTGCTCTTCTTCCATGCACCCCCGGATGAAGTGAAACTTCACGTCTATGTGTTTGCTTCGGTCATGATGAACAGAATTTTTCGCAAGTGCAATTGCTGACTTGTTGTCCACCAATAGCTTGAACTTTGCAGGTTCTTCCCCCTTGAGATCTCCAAGCAATCTACTCAACCAAAGACCTTGACAGGCTGCTGCAGCGGCTGCTACATACTCAGCTTCACATGAACTGACTGCCATTACCTTTTACTTTTGTGAAGTCCACGAGATGGGATTCTCACCAAGAAACAACACCTGTCCAGAGGTACTCTCGCGATCTCCAATGTCGCCGGCATGGTCGCTATCACTGTACCCGAGCAGGGCACCGTTGCCGCCGTGCACGTAGCGACATCCATAGCTCAATGTGCCCTGCACATACCTGAGAATCTGCTTGACGGCTGTCCAGTGAGTTACTGTTGGCTTCTCCATGAATCTACTGACAATACCGACATCATATGTGATACACGGCCATGTGTGAACTAAATACCTCGAACTTCCAATTATGTTGCGGTAGAGAGAGGAGTCAAATATGGCTTGGCCTCATCTTCCTTCTTCAGCTTGAGCCGGCATTCCAATTGTGTATGACAGTGATTGCAGCCACTCATCCCAGCCACCTTGAGAATTTTCTCTGCATAGCCATGCTGAAACAAGGTGATCAGGCCCTTTCCTTGAGTTACCTCGATTCCCAAGTAATAACTAAGGAAGCCGAGGTCACTCATCTTGAAGAGTTGCTGCATCTGGCTCTTGAATTCAGTGATGTGGTCTTTATCAGTGTCGGTTATGATCAAGTCATCGACATACACTCCCACGAGCAGATACGAGCGCACATCACCGCGCCGATACACAGCATGCTCCAGTGGGCTATGCTTGAACCCAAGTGTGCTCAATGTCTCGTCGATCTTCGCATACCAAGCCCTCAGAGCTTGCCGAAGACCATAGAGTGCCTTGTTCAGTTTTAGCACATGATGCTCTTTGCCGGCGATGACGTATCCCGGTGGCTGCGCCAAGTACACCTCCTCGGCGAGGTCACCATTAAGGAATGCAGATTTCACATCGATATGGTGAACCTCGCAGCCGGAGTGTGCGGAGAGAGCAAAGAGAAGGCACACGGTCTCCATCCCCGCTACCGGCGCGAACACATCCTCAAAATCTACGCCCTCACGCTGAGTGTATCCTTCGGTGACAAGATGCGCCTTGTGCTTGATGGTGTTGTCATCGGGATTATATATGAGAGGTGCCTACCCTCTATCTTGACGTACAAGTTGTTGATACAGAGTTAGAGATAGATACGACTAGGAGGAGAGAAACCTAACAGACTACGTTGAGATTACAATGCGTGCTATCTGTTATAATTCTAACACGTCCAACTGGCCTGCAAACAATACTAACCGGGGACGGTTGTTGAGTCGTCCTTCTCGGCGAAAAATATTATCTTAGGACGCCGGCCGTAGCACAATGCACAATGCACCCACGTCCCACACTCTCCATCTCCATGTCTTTTTGTTATCTTGGATTCTTGATTGATGAAGCCATCTTCACCTGCTGCTAGGCTGCTACGTACTATCTGTTCCCACACATGCATCCACACCATCTCTATATTCCTTTTGCTCACATGCACCACGCTTATAACTTTGAAAAGATTCTTGGTGCAGCATATATAATTTTTAGAGCTGGGAACGAGGCACCTTCCTCCACCCGCGTGCATTCAATTAATTAGTCTAACATCGCATGCCAACAACTATGTAAAGTAGAGGCTATTGGATGCTCTAAAATTCACCAGTATCGGTTTTGTTGCTACTACTATGCACATGGTTACTCGCGGAACGCACCCACACCCACGTACAGATTATTATAATTAAATCTCCGGCTAAATAACCGCAATACCTCGCGGTTATGCTATTTGCCGCCATGAAATTATCAACAAATACCTTTAAGCAGCTTGAAAATCAGCAAAATCCTCTAGAGGCGCAAGTTATCGTGATTGCCTGCTGCTATGGTGGCCGGCCGCTATAGCAGCACAGAGAGACTGCCACGAAATCGTTTCTGCCGCAATTTTAATCTTCGTTAAAGATATGGGGGACGGCGAACTCTACATCCACGGTGGTCTTCAAGTCCACAGTCATACCTAAACCTAACACCGCCATGGTAGCCCACATACACCAACTCTGAATCGCCGCAAGTGCTTTCCAAATTGGTCCCCGTTCCCATCCGCTGGTACGCACTAATCTCATTTGTTTCCATGCTATCGTACGTCCAATTGGCCTGCAAACAAGTATATTAACCGGCGAATAATATTATCTTAGGACGCCAGCTGTAGCACCATGCACCCACTCTCTCCTTCTTCATGTCCTCTTTTCGCTATCTTGAATTTTTGATTGATGAACCCATCTTCACCTGCTACTGTTTGTTCCCGCACATGCATCCACACATGCACCATCTCCTATATTGCGTTTGCTCACATGCACCACCTAATAACTTTGAAAAGATTCTTGGTGCAGCATCTTTTATAGAGCTAGGAACGAGGCACCTTCGTCCAACCGCGTCCATTATAATTAATTTGTCTATTATCGCATGCAAATAACTCTTAAAAAGTGGCCACCTCTCCAAACAACAAACCTAAAAAGGGACTCCTTCGTGTAAACAATGCCAACTTTCGGATTAGCGCGCCACAAATGTACACCAGGCATTAGCACCACCACCACCCTCTGTCTACCATACAACCAATCCACACAAACCAACCACTGGCCGGATTAATGGAGGCCACTGCGCTGAGTGTTGGCAAGTCCGTGCTGAATGGAGCTCTTAGCTACGCCAAATCAGCGCTGGCGGAGGAGGTGGCTCTGCAGCTCGGAGTCCGTCGTGATCAGGTCTTCATCGCCAACGAGCTGGAGATGATGCAAGCTTTCCTGATGTCCGCTCATGAGGAGGCAGACGACAACAGGGTGGTCAAGGTCTGGGTGAAGCAAGTCCGCGACGTCGAGGACACACTCCAGGAATTTGCTGTGCGCCTCCAGAAGCAGTCTTGGTGGCGTATCCGTCGCACGCTGCTTGATCGGCGCCGTGTGGCAAAGCAGATGAAGGAGCTCAGAGCCAATGTTGAGGATGTTAGCCAGAGGAACATGCGCTATAGCCTCATCAAGGGCTCTGGCTCCAATGCTACCACTGCTACTGAGCAGTCTAGCATTACTTCTGCAGCACTGTTTGACATTGATGAAGCAAGCCGTACGTCAAAGCAGGAGAAATCAAAACTGGATCTTTTTCAGCTGATCAACCAGAAGGAGAATGGCCTTCGGGTGATCGCGGTGTGGGGAACAAGTGCTGATCTCGGGCAGATGTCCATCATCAGGGAAGTCTATGAAAATACAGATACTAAAAGCAAGTTTTCATTCCGAGCTTGGGTCAGGGTGATGCATCCTTTTAATGCAAAAGACTTCGTTCAGTGTTTGGTGGAGCAATTTCACATGGGTGTAGGGGCAAAAGCTCTATTAGGAGCAGAGAAGACGACACAAGAGATTGCTGAGAAGTTTGACGAGTACGTGAGTGGGAGGAGGTACTTCATCGTGATAAATGACTTAAACACCATTGAGGTATGGGATCGGGTTAAAAGTTGCTTCCCAAATAACAACATGGGGAGTAGGATCATAGTGTCCACTGCTCAAGTGGAAGTTGCAAGCTTATGTGCAGGGCAAAAAAGCATGGTATCACAGCTCAAGCAACTGTCTGCTGATCAGAATATTTATGCTTTCCACGAGAAGGTAATACTCTAAGTTCCATCTTATGTCGTTCGTCTAAATCGACCTCTTGGAGTTAATTACACGATTACTTGTGAAGTGTTCTTTTTTGAAATGGGATTACTTGTCGAGTTAATTGCATGATTACTCATTTAATATAGAGGTTTCATTTGAGAACAACCGCACAAATGGAAACTAGTATTAGGTTTAATGTTTCTAGTAATTAATACGTCCTTTGTATCTTATTATCCATAGCTAAATAAAAAAATGTTTGGTTCCTGTAATTTGGTAGCAATGCTTGTGCACCATATTTAAAGTTAAAAGTAAGCAATATAGCATAGAAGTAGTATCTTATGGCCAAACAAATATAAATTCTAGGTTAGCCTTTCAAAAAGATTGCACACTTTCATTTGAGTAGTAGTGTGTGTGCGTACTTGGACATGTTTGATTGAATTTATTTTGTATTTAAGATTGTGGTTTCAGGAAAGATTTCATTTTGTAGCTAACCATTTTAATCGATATTGTGTAGCCTACTTATTCATCATTAGTTTACATTCATTCATGTGTAGGTTCTGAAAAAGGATAAACATTGCTTGATTGCGCGCAGGTGTCTCAAGATGGAACAGATGTAACAGAGACAGAGTCAAGCTCAAAATGTGCCACTACCGCTAGAGTGGACACTGGTGGAATATTAGAGGATCAATCAAAGGGTATTCATGAAAAAATTACAATAAAAAGGAGCTTTACTCGCATTAGGACACTAGCGACTGCTTTGGAGGAATCACAGTTTGTTGGGCGAGAGAAAGAAAAAGTTGAAATTATCAAACTTATTTCAAATCAACCTACCCAGGAATTCCAGGTGATCACGGTGTGGGGAATGGGTGGCCTTGGAAAAACCACTCTAATCAAAGATATCTACCAGAACCAAGAGCTCAGTGGCAAGTTTGAGAAGCGTGCTTTCATCACAGTTATGCGTCCTTTCAACCTTAGTGATCTTCTCAGGAGCTTAATCATGCAGCTGAATAGAGAATCTTCTGAAAAGAAGGATGCAGTGTGTTTGATGGGCAACACAAAGAACACATTACTAATGATGCCACTACTAGCATTGATGAAGGAGATGGGAAGGCTTGTTAAAGAAACGCGGTGCTTGATTGTTCTTGATGATGTATCATCCGCTGCAGAATGGAACATGATAGTACCAAATTTGCATGGAACCGAACATACAAGCCGGATCATTGTGACCACAAGGGAAGAAAATATTGCTAAACTTTGTTCACAAAGACAAGAAAATATATACATGCTGAAAGATCTAGAGCACAAGGATGCACGTGACCTCTTCACTGAAAAGGTACTACTTAATTACAAATTATTATCATGCTTACTTTTACGTGCCAGTCATATTGTGCCCTAGGTTTTTTTCCCTAATCAAAATTGTTCGACCAAAGTGATCAGGTCGATCAAAATTGTTCGACTCCGAGCTCCGGCTCTAGTGCGAGCGTCGTGACGCCCCTGTTAGGAATAATCATGACGTGTCCGGTTTGTACACGAACAATCATCATGTAGCAGTAGGAGTAGGACTCAAGTCCGAATAAGCTTATATTAGCTTGTTCCTAGCTGCTATATATACGCCAGTATACCCTTGTAAACACTTGTTCCGATCAGAACAAAAGCAATAGAAAACACAGGGCCGACACGGTCCTGTTGCCATCATATTGTGTTGTGCTAGTCGATCCAGCGGCTCTACGTGCATGTGTGCTGCCTCTCACCAAATCCATCCAGCTGCTTGCTTTAGTAGTATACGTGTGCACCTTGCCTGTGGCTAGTGACTTCGCAGCGTTTGTTTCTCGCCCGAAAGTACACGGCGAGTTGTTATAGTGCGTTGTTATCGACGTCGTCGAAAAGTACTCGGCGCCGTCGGTTTGGGCCAACAGCCCCCTGCCCCGCTAGCACACTCCTGCTCTGGGCTCCACCCCTAGCGAAAAGCAGCGCAACTGCATGTTTACTCCATACCTCTACCCTGTCTCTTGCATCATGTCGTGACCCTTTGCTCCGTGGCTGCTCTTGGAGGCGGCTTGGAGGGTTGCGCAGGGTGGCCATGGAGCCTAGATCTTCCCATCATGGGCGTTGGGCTTCCTCATCAAGGCGTGTTGGCGGGCTAGAGTGCGGCGACGGGTGCTGGCCATGGCTGGGTCACTCCTTTGCTCTGGGTCAGTTGGTGTGGTTGTGTAAGTTCGAGTTGGTAGCATGGGGCGTCGTCGTGGTCGTGGCATTGAGGTTCGCGTTTGACGGAGAGGTGCGAGTGGTGGACGCGATGTCCCCTCTTGGGTACATTTCGGTGGTGCGTGGCCTCACGCGCGTCGGGATGGCTCCGCCCAGGTGGTGCCCGTGGGCGTTGAGGTTCTCTGTCTTGCGGGTGCGGAGAAAGTTGGTGGTGGTCAGGACTTCGCTTCTTCGTCGAACTGATCGGCGTCATAGACCTCAGACATGGCGTCGTACGAGCCTGCTCTGCGGCAACTGTTGGTAGTCATGGAGTTGTGTCTCCCTCGATCCATCGGTATCGGCTGGAGATGAGGGTGTCGATGGCTCCTGCCGTGGAGGCGTCAACCCAGACCCCGGGGCTAATGCCAGGCTAGGGGTGAAAGGTTTGGCCGTTTAATCCTACCCTCTGTTTGGTGCACCGTGATGTGTGTGTGTGGGGGGGGGGGGGGAGGGGGGTTGTCTTGGACATGAATGCCGGGGCATTAGCCCTGGTTGGTGGATCATATGGTTGGCTCTCCGGTGGGCACCATGGTGGCGGTGTTGACTCCCTTATTCGCCGTGTGGGTGGCAAAATGTCGAGCGGCAGATGGCGTAGGCGAGCTCCCTCAGTAGCTTCCCCCCAATTTGAATCTAGAATTATGGATCTGTTACACTTGTCCTTAGCACTTTGTTGCCGACGACGGCAACACTTGTGGGTGCCGCTCTTTTCTTGAAGACGTCGTTGTGGTGCTTATTTCTATGGTAGGGATCCGGATGAAAGCCTTTGTGCGTTGGACTTGGAGCTGCGTCGCTTAACGGCGTTCTCCCTCTTGGGAGTGTTGTGGTGGAGCTTAGGTGTATAAGGAATCGTGTGGAGGTGTTCTCGGTTCTTCCTTTGCCCTATCTTGTTAGCGTAGCCACGTGCATCTGCGTAATCCGTTTATCCTCATCATAGGTGTATAGGGCGTAGTGTTAACATTATAATTTCATCATCATCGAAATAGAGATAGAAAGTTGAACACAAAAAAAGTACATATCATCGAAAAAGTGATATAATTAACGCCACATTGAAACTACTTTGCAACTAGTTCGCAACATTTGATCCTATAGCCTGTGAGCTCTTGCTTCACCACTGGATAGGCTCTAAAGCGAGGAGAAGAAGGTCTCTGCTCTCTCCCGTGGACGAAATCAATCCAACGTTCACGCCTAGCAGAATCCAAGGACCTCGCCTCTGCCATCGCCCAATGGAGGATCCCTTCAATTGGCGATATGTCCAATTTTATGATCCTCTCCCTCTACTCCGCGAATATGCGATTCCGCTTCTCAGCCATAGCCCTGTTTGTGATCTCCTATGCCATATTCACTTTTCACTTGGCTTCCCATTCATTCTTCATCTCGATTATGTGTTTATATCTGCCAGACGTTGTGAGAACGGGGTATGATCCTCCTTCTCCTCCAAGGCTTGGAGATGGCGGATCCGAGCCAAAGGCTTCGAGAGAGGGATATGATCTAGCGCGAATATAGGATCATGAGTCCCTTCTCGATATTCTGCCCCATAAATCTCCATTAACTCCTCCACCTCTATCGGCTCAATCTCCATGGCACTCTGCCACATCTCCTCCATGACACTCTGCCACACGTCAGCTATTTAATTCTATAACTAATATAATGGATAATTACATAAAAATGACCTACATAGAAAATTCGGGTACTCAAATATTTCCTATTTTTAGAATAAGTCATACTAAAATTCATGGACAATATTTACATGATCTTTGCGAAAAATAGGACATATGAAGTACTCGAATTTTCCGGAACAGAAGGTAATCAACATTCCGGCAATCACCAAGGCCTGATGCGTACGTGCAAACTCGATATAACCAGGGAACTAAATATAGAGAGCCAACAAGACATCACACATGGATAAAAATCCAACAAGCCAATAAACCAATAATTCACAGTCACCATTACACCTGGTCACCACAAGCCAATAAAGAAGAGAGAGGTGCTCACATGGCTGGTCTCTAGCCGACGATGAGCTGAGCAGAACAAGAGCACCAAGATGCACCAACGTCCGAGGAACCTAAACATATTACACATTTTGATCAGGAAATGAAATGGAACAATTTTGTTGCAAATAGGCCACCATAGATGAAATTTTAATTATAAATTCCATGGCAACTACCTATCCTTTCTTGTCATGGCAATTCCCATTCTTTTGATTTCCGTTTATTACAAATCAACACCACATGGAAATTGTTTAAATACATAAATTATAATTTAATTTTCTACTTCTTGTCTACTTTTTAGTTTTCTACTTTCTTCTCTCCTCCTTTTTTCTACTTTTTGTCTCCTTTCCCTCCTTCTTTTCTTCTTCTTGTCTAATTATATACCACTAACTAAAAATCTACCACTAACTATCTATACCACTAACTGACCACTATTTTTTTTGTGACTACACTAACCACTAATTAACCTAACTATATACCACCAACAGTGGGTAATAACTAACCTAACTAAAATAGTAGCCTAACTAACAATTAACTAAGAACTAATTAACTACTAACTAAACTACAAAGAAAAAAAGCAGAGGAGGGGGAACTCACCAGTGGGTAGTCGACGGCGAGGAGGACGATGATGAAGGGCGTGCCGGTGAGGAGGGGAGAGCAGTGCCGTCGTGGAGGTGCGGGGCGGTGGCGGCAGTGGCGCCCTCCTAATCTGCAACGCGGCGTCCGAGTGAGAGGGGTGGGGAGGAATTGGGCGAAAGAGAGGAGGGGGATGGGGGCGGCGGTGCTAGACTGGAGAGGGCGCGGTGTGTGAGAGAGACGAGCGCGCGAGAGAGAGAATAATGGGACGAGGCGTTGGCATACCCCATCTAAGGTACACCTAGATTACTGCTGGCGAACATGGGTTTACGTACACGAACAATACGTTGGGTACCGCTGGCGTATAGTAAATCATGTCTGCCAGTGCTTTGTGCGAGCCCGGGCGAACTTTTGTCGTCCGAGAGACTTCGTGAGAATATCGGCAAGCTGATCTTTCGTGTTCGCGTGTTGAACCTCGATCATCCCCTCCTCGATGCACTCTCGGATGTAGTGGAACTGGACATCTATGTGCTTGCTCCTTTCATGAGGAACTGGATTCTTGCACAATGAGATTGCAGCTTGGTTTTCAATCTTGAGTAATACCTTCTGCTCCTTCCGCTTTGTAAGATCAGCTAGAAGTCTTCTCAGCCACACAGCTTGACAAGCTGCCATACCTGCCGCTATGTATTCTGCCTCGCATGAGGACCGTGCAACCACCTTTTGCTTCTGAGAATTCCAGCTGATCGCATTCGGCCCTAGGTAGAGTACCATGCCTGTTGTACTCTTCCGATCATCAACATCACCTGCCATGTCGCTGTCTGAATAACCGTGAAGGACCAAACCTTCCTTTTCCTTTCGATACGTGCATCCAAGATCGATAGTGCCTTTCACATAGCACAAGATTTGGTTGACCGCACTCATGTGTTCGGTCGTCGGATTCTTCATGAAACGACTCACGATCCCGACTGAATATGCCAAGTCAGGTCGGGTATGCACCAAATATCTTAGACTGCCCACAATGCTTCGATACATTGTGGTGTCCACCAGCGGATTTGAGCTTGACTTTCTCAACTTGTGACGTTGGTCCATTGGAGTTTGCACCTGGTAGAAATCTGTCATGCCACACTTGTCCAACAACTTGATCGCCTACGCCGATTGACATAGGGAAATCTCACCGGAGCTTTCCTTCACTTCGATGCCTAAGTAATAGCTGAGTAATCCCAGACCGCTCATGCTAAACTTCTTCTTCATCTGCGCCTTGAAAACTTCAATCTCTTGCGTGCTATCTTCGGTGATAATCAGATCGTCGACATATACTCCAACTAGCAGATTTGAACCTTTGGAGTTCTTCGTATAGACTGCATGCTCGAGGGGACATCTTTTGAACCCGAGCGAGACCATACTTTGGTCCAACTTTGCGTCCCAAGCTCTTGGCAATTGCTTCAACCCATATAGTGCCTTCTTGAGCTTGTAAACTTTCTGTTCTTCGCCTTTCTTCTCGTAGCCGAGGGGTTGTTTCACGTACCCTTCTTCCGTGAGGTCACCGTTGAGGAAAATGGATTTAACATCCATGTGATGAACCTTCCAATCCTCTTGTTCTGCCAAGGCTAGGAGCAGCCTCACTGTCTCGAGTCGAGCTACTGGTGCAAACACCTCCTCATAGTCGACTCCTTGACGTTGTACGTAGCCTTTTGCGACGAGTCTTGCCTTGTACTTCACAATAGCACCTTGCGTGTCCTTCTTTAACGTGTAAACCCACTTCAAACCTATGGCCTTTTGGTTGGAAGGCCGGGTTACCAAAGTCCACGTGCCATTGCTCTTGATCGCCTTTATCTCATGGCGTGCATCCAGCTTGGATTCTTGCTCGCCTCTACAAAGTTCGCCGGCTCCTCAACTCCGAGCAAACATAGTCCGGAGTGCTCGAGCGTAACTGTCTTTGCTTTCTTGTAGATTTCTTCGAGGGTCCAGTAGCGATGAGGCCCGAAAGAATTTGTGGCTTGTGAAGGAGGCGACACAAATTGTGCGGGCGTTGATGCACTTGAGGAAAATGATGTCGTTTCGTTGGCATCCTCGTCGTCGTGACCGTGACCATCATCTTGATTGTCGTTGTCACCTCCGATATCTCCACTCGTGTCGTGTGCGTCGTTGTCACTATCATCTTGCGACCCTTGCGCTTCATCATTGGCGTCGGCACCATGGTGATTTCCTTCGTGATCACCTTGGTTGGGCATTCCGCCATCCACCTGGACAACCTCTTCTGCATCATCATCATCTGGAAATTCAACTGTGAACATGTTACCATTTGGAGCGTCATCGTCGTTTGATGAGCCCCAATTCCACGCTTGTTTTTCTTCAAAGACAACGTCGCGTGAAACTCTTAGACGCTTGGTTCATGGATCGTAGAAGCGGTATGCCTTGGTGCCTAAATTCCTCTCGTATCTGATGAACACCATCTTGGTGCTGCGATCATCCATCTTTGAGAGGTGCGGCTCCGCCGTCTTCACATGTGCCACGCACCCGAACGTACGTAGATGAGACACATTCGGCTTACGTCCGTAGATTTCTTCATATGGAGTCTTGCCGATCACTGCCTTCGTTGGAGCCCGGTTGAGAAGATAGACCGCCGTCGTGACAGCTTCTCCCCAAAAGACCCCTGGCATGTTCTTGCTCTTGAGTATGCTTCTCGCCAAGTCCACGACGGTTCGATTGCGTCTTTCAACAACACCGTTCTGCTGCGACGTATAAGGTGCCGTGAGGAACCTCTTTATGCCAATCTTCTCGCAGTAGTCGTTGAACTCGTTCGATGTAAACTCCCCGCCGTGATCTGTTCGAAGAGCTTGAACTTCCATCTTGTGTTTTATCTCCATCGTTGGACCTTCATTGTCCCGACTTCCGGATAACTTCGGGACCATCTTCTCCTCTTGAAGTAGCACCTCCCGGGTTGGTTTTTTAACCACAGTTTTGATCGTATCACAAACTTCGGCCATCAGAAGACCTTGATCGTCGTCTTCCTGCTTTGCCAAATTTGCCTTGATCTCACGCTTATTAGGCTCTGGACAATCCTTCGCAAAGTGACCCATCTCATTGCAGTTGTAGCACTTGACCTTCGACATATCAAAGTTCCGTGGCTCCTGCTCATTAGATTGGTCGGTCTTTCCACTACCTTTTGGCTTGCCTCTTCCTTTGCCTTTTCGGATGTTCCATCACCCTTCGTGTTACTTGAACCTTTGCCATCGTCACGTCTTCCTTTGCTACTTGGGGTCTCCCAATCTGCGCGCATGTACATAACTTGATCTTCACCTCCTCCCTTGCCTTTTCGACAACCGCAGGCATTCTCTTCCCATGTCCGCAGGCGTCCGATCGCCCCCGTTATGGTCATGTCCTCGATGTCGACAATTTTCTCAAGCGTGCCGATGATGTATGCGAATTTATAACTGAAAAACTTATCCACAATCTCGACTTCATCCAGCTTTGCACCAAGCGCACGGATCTCTCCCACCAGAGTAGTTAGACGCATGGCGTAGTCATTCACCGATTCAGTTTCCTCCATCTGCAACTTGTGCAATTGGCGCTTCAGCACTTGTGCCCAAGCCTTCGTGACGCGATCTTCTCTTATCCTCATCTCCTTGAGTGCATTCACGCCTCTCTTGCCGTCTCGAACTCCGCGAATGTCATCAGCACGGAGTCCGGCACAGACTGGGCTATGGCGGCCATGGCACCTTCGTCGCACTCCTCGTCAACATCGTCGTCGGTGACTGCCTGCCACACTCGGAGGGCTCGAAGAATAATCTTCATCTTTACGGCCCACACACCGTAGTTGGTGTCGGTCAGCATCGCGTACTGGATGGGGATGTTACGATGCCTTGTTACGTTGGCGCCGCCCGTTCCTCCGCTGCTTGTCGCTGACTTCCCGCCCTTCTTCACCATGTCACCGTTCTTGTTTGCCTTCGAGCCGTCGTTGGCGGACTTTTCCGCCTTGGAACCGCCGTTGCCGGACTTAGAGTTGACAGACTCCACGTCGCCGGACTTGTTCGCCTTCGAGCCGTCGTTGCCGGACTTGATCCCCTTGGAATCGCCTTTGCCGGCCTTGCTTGTTTTTTAACCTTCTTTGCCGGATCCAACAGACTCTGTGCCGCTCATCGTGGATCGCCGAGGCTCTATATACCAATTGTTGGATTTTTAACTGTAGATCAAAACAACCAAGAGCTACACACACGTACAAGCTAGCACAAACGTCCCTGATGGATGAACAGTACTCATGTACTAGCACTGCATGTATCGTTAGTTCGCTGTCTAGCTACACTTATTTTGTTGGCTACAGGAGCTTGTCGCCCCTGTTAGAAAACTTTGTATTGCTTCTCTTTTCGTTGTGTCTTACAAAGCTGGGAATACACCTATATTTATACTAGCACAAAATAGGAAAACTAAAGTTGCTACAAGCCCATACCGGACTCGGACTTGAGTCCGTGTTTAACTCCTACAAACCTTCCCCCTCCTATGTTCTTCGGTGTTGTTCCCTGCTTGAAGGCACCGTCTTGGAGGTCACGGAGCATCAGGCGCAACTTCGACGAAGTTGTCCCGTGCACTGTTGTATATTGCCCTGTCTATTTGCGGTGTGTGGTGTCGAGTTGTATGCTTGGGATGTATGGTCGTTGCTTTATCTATTAAGCGGGACGAGAGCCCTTTTCGGTATTCCAATAAGTATATTGAAATATTTTACCCAACCTTGTTTAATTTTCACAATGCTAATTAACTTGATCGCATGAATTTCAGGTATTCAAGAAGCATATAGATTTGGATACACGATATCCTGAGCTGGTTGAACAAACAGAACTAATCCTAAGGAAGTGTGGTCGACTCCCCCTTGCAATAGTCACAATAGGTGGCTTCTTGGCTAACCAACCAAAAAATCCTTTGGAATGGAGGAAATTGAATGATAATATCAGCGCTGAGTTGAAGATGAATCCAGAGCTTGGGACTATAAGGACTGTCCTTATGAGAAGTTATGATGGTTTACCTTATCACCTCAAGTCATGTTTCCTATATATGCCCATCTTTCCTGAAGACTACAAGGTTAGGCGGGGACGTTTGACTCGTAGGTGGAGTGCAGAGGGTTACTCAAGGGAGGTGTGTGGCAAGTCTGCGGAGGAAATAGCAGAGAGCTACTTCATGGAACTTATAAGCAGGAGTATGATCCTACCATCTCAACAATCAATTCATAGTACAAAAGGAATCAATTCCTGCCAAGTCCATGATCTTATTCGTGAAATTGGTGTCTCAAAGTCCATGGAAGAAAATCTTGTATTTACACTCGAGGAAGGTTGCAGCTCAAACAGCCAGACCACGGTGCGCCACCTGGCTATAAGCAGCAATTGGAAGGGAGATAAGAGTGAGTTTGAGAGCATGGTGGACATGTCCCGTCTACGGTCAATTACATGTTTCGGAGAGTGGAAGTCATTTTTCATTTCAAGCAAGATGAGGTTGCTACGAGTGTTGGACCTGGAAGACACAACAACAACTCTATATGATCATCACCTGAAGCATATTGGGAAGCTTCTTCACCTAAGATATCTTTCTCTAAGAGGATGTGTTGATGTTTGTAACCTGCCAGATTCATTGGGTAACCTAAGACAGCTTGAGACACTAGACATCAGGGGTACTGGAGTAATAATGCTGCCAAAAAAAATCATCAAGCTTCAGAAGCTAAACAATCTTCGTGCTGGGAGTATACCGGCTGACGAGGATGTCTCATGGGAAGAATATAAAGAGGATATTCCAGAGATATTGAAGAATCGGCCGGGCGTTTCCCTTTTCCTCGCGATGCTTTCTTGTCTTATGTGTTGTGCTCCACAGCTTATGGGGGATGATGACATCAGTCGCCGTCAAATATACAGTATTTTCTGCTGCAATCTACTCCCAATGGTTGTGATGCATCTAGATGCGCATGGTGTTGTAGTGCCAAAAGGGATGAGGAAACTTAAAGCACTGTGCACACTAGGTGTCGTGAACATCGGACGAGGAGGGAGTGCCATTCTACAGGACATAAAAGGGCTCATCCGGCTGCGCAAGTTGGGAGTGACGGGCGTGAATAAGGAAAACGGCAAGAAGTTGTGTTCTGCAGTTGTTGGCTTGAGCCGCCTGGAGTCACTGTCAATCCGGTCAGAGGGGGAGCCAGGTTTATGTGGCTGCTTGGAGGGAAAGTTCTCGTTTCCAGAGACACTGCAGAGCCTCAAGCTGTACGGCAACCTGGTCGAATTGCCAGAATGGATCCAGGGACTCAAGAATCTAGTGAAGCTGAAGCTACGAAGCTCCAGGATAACAGAGCACGGTGTTGCCATACAAGTCCTTGGGAAGCTACCAAACCTAGCACTCCTTCATCTGTTGGAGAAGTCACTTGATGGTGAAGATGTCCGTCTCAGTTTCCAGCATGAGGTTCCCGAGGCTGGTGGTGCTGGAGCTGAGCATGTTACGTTCCCAAGGCTGGTGGTGCTGGAGCTGAGCATGGGACTCAAAAGAAGGCTCAAGTCCGTCAAGTTTGAACAAGGGGCAGCTCCTAAGCTTGAGGTGCTCAAGTTTGGTACGATTACATGGATCAACAGTAGTTCCATTTTGGGGTTACCATCTCTCGCCAGCCTCAAGGAAGTTGTGCTGCAAGGGGGGGACTACACTGACACCGAGCTGGCATACCTGAGGGCCCAGCTTGCCGAGAATCCACATCGACCCGTCATGAAGAGGGTCTGATCGAGCTTCAGAGGTCAATCACGCCCAACAATCCAAGGCAAGCTATGATTACTTTGGTACTTCCATTTGCGTGCAGTATCTATGTGTCACCAGTTAAAATCGTTGATACTAGAAGGGTAGTGCTCGCTTCGCCGCGCCGTTTATGTTCCTTGGTTGTTATAGGTCTTATCGTATGTGTTATAATTTTAATTGTAAAAATTATTTAATGTAATGTGGTGTTTGGGTGAATCTTTTTTACCGTACGATTATGGGACAATTTCTAATGAGTGCACGTACAGAAGAAGGTTAACTATATTGTTGACTATGTGTGATATGATGATGCTAAACATATCGTAGGCGACGCTTCCTTCTTGCCAAATAAGACTCGCACCATCCAATCATTTATCAAAGGGATGCATCCATCGAGAGATGTCACCACATAGTCAAAATCTTGTATCTAGTTTTAAATCAAAGACGTCAACTGAATGAGGAGGCTTCAAAATTAAACATTTTAGCCAATTAGTCCTTGAAACACCAATTAACCTTGTCTGAATCTGACGTTATAAAGTGGAATATCATGTTGTTTTTGTGTATGACGTGGTTGAAAGTTATTGTAGTGGCATTTACCGCATGAGTCGAATCGACTCATCGCGAACTAAAAAATTTTGTACTGCAATAATGTTTCGATTGTAAGCTCATAACAAATTCCTTATAGCATGAACATACAAATATTAAAATTGACATTCATAGACAACAGAGGTACTATATAATCTGTGGCATGTCATAGACAATTCCAATGTCATAAAAAGGTTTCCACTATAATCATTAAAGCGGTGGTCAATCATGAGACTTGAATTTGGCATGATATTTTCGGAATGCCGGGATAATTAAATGATATCAATGTTCTTCAACGATCACCTCTCATGAATATGATTGCAAATGGTGAAACTTCACCGGTGGAGTTTGTAGCAAATTGCCGTACATACAACTATGGCTATTATATTACGGATGGCATCTACCCAAGGTGGCAAACAATAGTGAAGACATTGAAGACACCGCAAGGTAAGAAAAATCTTGATTTTCCACAATGCTCAAGCGGCGGCTAGGAAAGATGTTGAGTGACCATTAGGGATTTGCCTCCTATATTGACATTCGACGTGCCGACACGCATGATAAACTTCAAAAGGATCTAGTCGAGGTGTGGTTGTCATGGAATGGGCAACAAAACTATTTGTTGCGTTGTTGAACTATTTGTTGTATTCTTGAACTACTATTTGTTGTATTTTTATTCATAAACTATTTATTTGAGTTGTAATAATAATTAAACTATTTATTGTTGATTTATTTTGTGTATGTTTGATATTTTTTGTGGTATGTTTGAGTGCCAAATGTTATTTGTGCTAGACGCGTGCGCCGGTGTTTTAGGCACCTGGCGGAGCGCTACGTGCGGCGCATAAAAACATAATGCTTCTGCTAAAGCAAAACTAGTTACCCCGCGCTAAAACACTATTAAGTTTTTTAGTGTGCGCCTGTTGGAGATGATCTTAGGGTCTTGACTAGAACCACGTATGCCAGCATTTCCGTGTGGCACCTGAGCTGCCACATTTATACAGTAAATAGAAAAAAATATCACTTGATAGGTTCCAGTGGACCATTTGTCCCGGTTCCAGTGGACCATTTGTCCCGGTTCTGGAACCGGGATTAAAGGTTTTGGGTTGCCCACGAACCGGGATAGATGGGTATCCACGTGGCCTCTGCAGCTTGATCAGACAGAAGGGCCTTTTGTCCCGGTTGGTAACACCAACCGGGATCAAAAGGCTTCCACGCGTCAGCAGTTCAGGGGCTGGGGTTTTTTTTATAGGGGGGGAATTGGGTGTTTTGTAGGGTTAATTTAGGGGTTTGTGTTAGCTAGCTAATTAATAGAGAGAGGTGTTCTCTCTTATCTCCGTGCTTGGTCGACGCTATGTACTATACGTATAGAGAGGACTTGGTTGACATGCTAGCTAGTAAGAAAATGAAGGAATTAAGCCATTAAGTACAGAAGATCATCATGAACATATATAGAGAGAAGTGATTGAGCTCTCCTTCTCCGAGAGATAGTTCAAAGAACAAGTTTTCGTATATCTATCCGACGCTACTGGCTACATATATACAATATAAGTTCTCTTACAATACCCTAATTAACATCTGAAATCATGATCCATATGGTATTCTTCGTCTTTCTTGATGACGTGGTCAAGATAGAATCCCGCCAATTCCCCTTGAATTGTTATTATGCGATCTTGTGGTAGGAGTCGTTCCTGCAGCTCCCAAAGCTAATTCGAAGAAGGGGTCAATACATATATATGAATGAAACTCAACACAAATGATGGTAATAAAATAAAATTATGAATATTATTGCTTACACACTTTAAATTGTTCTTTAGAGTAGCCGGCATTCTTAGAGATCGTCGCGTTGTACATGTACTCGCAAACGTATTATCCATAAAGATTAGTCCATTCATTCTGCCGCAACCACTTTACGAGAAATAGATGTCAATGAAACTGATAATCAAGCATTATATAAATGGTATTGATGAAACTAGCTAGAATCAATACAATGAGAGATGCACGGAACTAGCTAGTAGTACTTACTTTCGGGCGTGAAAATTTCAGCTCCTTCGGCAGTCCCAGAGTTTTTTTGGTGAACTGTATCCAAACCCTGCCAGACATAGAAAATAATTATTACCTGATATCAGGAAATGAACAAAGTTGTCGAAATGGTGCGATAATGATCGATTGAACTTACTTCTTAAGCATTTCAGTGATGACCTCATATGTCTTGGGATCTTTTCGTCTTGAGTCTAAGACGGTTACTATAGTCCCTCCTCAAGCATAATCTCTATGATAATAAAGTGAAAGCTGCGCACGCATGCATAACTCATCAATTACATTACTATAACCTCGAGTAAATAAGTAAAACCTAATATGCACAGTAACACTCACTCGAATTTGTAAGGAAAGATTATTTTTTGTTTGTTTTAATGTTGAAGCAACGATTATTCTTGTTTCTTTTAGGAAAGGGGTATGTACCTTTTTCCTTCCCGCGTAGGCGTATTTGTACTTTACCTATATCGATAAAGCCTTTAACGGCTCGGAGGAAATCCCTCCCAAGCACTATGTTTCCTTGGTTTGGCTTCATGACAAAGAAATCAACCATTGCAATCCCCTTAAGGAATGTCACTGGTACATCTTTTATCCTTCCCTGGATCTCAGAAATATCTCCATTAGCATGTTCATGATATGATGATAATTTGTCCATGTTAAATTTTAAAGAATCATAAACAACTTTTGGCATAGTAGAAACCATAGATCCAATGTCACAGAAAGCAAGGAAGTCTTGGTTAGAGATGACAATTCTAACAAAGGGTTCCCAGTCACCATCTATCTCATAAACATCTTTCTTATTTGGCTGGGGTTTCTTTGCTTTTTTCAAGTCTAGAGCATCCAATCTCTTTTCAATAGTAGCAAGTCTATCTATAACAGTATCAAAACTATGATCATAAACAAAGTAACTAGATAGACCATGTATAATTTCAAGAGCTCTAGCTTCATCACAAGCTAAGAAATCACCTTCAGCTATAATATCAAGAGAGTGTTTGCACCATCTAAAAAGACCATGGTAAATTTCTAAGCACAATTTTTATAGGTATCCAAGGCATAACTCTCCTATGTGCATCAGAAATTCTGTCCCATGCCTTCTTCATATTTTCTCCATCCCTTTGATGGAAATCTAAGACCTCCGACTCCCTCAAGGCACCAAATCCTAACATGCTTGACTAAACAGAAAGGATAACTAAAAGCAAGATAACTATTTTTTTTATTTTTGATAAACGACACTAAAGCAAAAAAATAAAAGGTAAACAAACAAGACTAAAAAGAAAAGATAAAAGATAGTGTGCAACTCCCCTATCTTGAAGTGCGGAGTCCCCAGCAACGGCGCCAGAAATTTGCTTCATACACGAGATAACTTCTTGCCCCTCGTTGGTTAACCCAAGTGGAAGGTGAGATGCAGATAGCGGCAAATTTCCCTTAGCGAAGATGCTAAGGTTGAGTATCGAACCAGTAGGACTCCAACAACGATAAGTAGGTGGTGAAGTGAACAATGGCGTCGTTCACAACCTTAGGTTGCTTACTTCACCTGGACCTGCACACACAGCAAATAACTTTGCTTCCCAACGAGTACAGAGGAGTTTTCAATTCCTCCGACCTTGTTGTTTACAAAGGATAAAACGCACGGGATAATAATGATAGTGATAGCAACGGAAAAGTAAATACTGAAAGTAAATTGATAGTGGGTGTAACATTGGTGGAAATATGGACTGAGGTCCTATGATATTCACTAGTGACGTCTCTCTCCCAAAAAACGGTAAAATAGCCATGCGAGGTAAAAAAATTACTGCTGGATAATTGACAGGATTATGTGCGCAAACCAATGCTAATTATGCTACGAAGAAAGGAAAAGGCTCAAAAGCATAGGCGGTACGCCAAGACAAGTAGACCAAAATCCATCTGCATCTACCTACTAATCATCCACCTTGAGATATCTATCGAAAACATCTCGCTGGTATTAAGTTGCGAATCCCACCCAAAGTGTAAACTCAAAGCAACGGACAACTGCATTAAAGAACTTTGCGTAAAGTAAACAATCCTTGCACCTGAAAGTACAAGCACCGTTGTTTTCCCCCTTGTGGCAACAACACATCCCCTAGACTCATGTTTCTGTCACTCAAGCTAGTCATCGGGGCGCATGAACCCATAATCATGCATAACGTTTCCTCTTGGAGTCACTACCTACTACTTGGCCAAAGCAATAAACAGCAACGGAGAACATGCAAGAATTACTCAAGAACATAAATATAAAAGAGGAGAATCAAATATATTACTCAAACACAATCTGAACATAATATCATAATCCATCGGATCCCAGCAAACTCAGCATAGCAACAGCAGAAAGATTACATAAGTGCCTCGATCATGTAGGGCAGCTCACGAGGTATAATCCATGAAGAACAAAGAGGGGAGGAGAACATCACATAGATACTGATCATAGACCCATGGTCCAAGGTGGACTACTCACGGTTCATCCGGGAAGCATCCATGATGGTGGAGAAGCTCCCGGAGGTGATTCCTCCCTCGGGCAGGGTGCCGGGAAGAGGTCTTCTGGTGCTCCCGATCTTGGAAGCGCGGCGGCGGCGGAACAGAGGAGAGATCGCGAAAAAGGGTTCCTTCCCTAAGGGTTTTGTGTCACGAGGAATATATAGGCGAAGGGGGGCATCCAGGGGGTTCACCAGGGGTCCAGGCGGCCCCCTGGCGCGGCCCCACCCTGGGGCGCGCTGGGAGGGCGCCTGGGGCCCTGGTGGGTCCCCTCTGGCCCCCCTCGGTGATTTCGGAAGCTTCCTGATCGCTGATTTTTTTATTGGATTTTTCCCGAATTTTTGGAGCACTTTTTATATGGGGGAAACCTGAAATAGAAAAACAGCAGAAAACAGGAATTGGCACTGGGGTGCACTGACTTAATAGGTTAGTCCAAATATGATCAAAAGTGTATCGAAGTTCATCAATATCATAGCAATATCACACAAAAGTGGCATGGAGCAAACAGAAATTATAGATACGTTTTGGACGTATCACATCCCGCTACGAACGGGGCCAAAAGGAACTTATGGAGATTAAGGTGCTCCTATCAAAGAGCACCGGAACAAAGCATTAACAATCAATGAATACACGGAATCCTCAAATTATAGTCCATCCCCTTTGGTGTCCCAAGCTGTCACCTTTGGGATTGCCGGTTCCGGACTATAACAGGTGCATACAACTCGTAGATAGGATCAAGAACACAAATATATTCATGCAAACACATAGGGTTCAGATCTGAAAGCATGACACTCGGGCCCAAAGTGACAAGCATTAAGAGCAACAAGTTGAAGCAAAGATGATAAACACCAATCTAGATGATAGGCAACATGCCCCCAACAATCTGATAAACTATTACGTGATCTAGCTCATCCAATCCCTATCATCCCATTTGCCTACAACAGGGAATTACTCACACATGGAAGGAGAAGTCATGGAGGGAGGATGGAGTGGTGATGATGATGACGATGACGATGATCTCCCCTCACCGGAGGCCAAAACAGCCTCCAGATTAGCCCTCCCGGAGAAGAACAGAGGGTGGCGGCGGCTCCGCGACGATAATTAGGAAAACAACTTCTGTTCTGGGGTTTTCTCGCCATGGGAATAAATAGGGGCAAGGTAAGGCACTAGAGGGGGGAGGACCCTCCCAGGCGGTCTCCTGGCGCGGCCAGGGGTGGGGCCACGCCAGCAGGGCGCCTGGGCCCCCCTGGCTGCCCCCACTTCTGGCATATTGGTCCTTCGGGTGCGTGGATTTTCTGTGATTTTTCCTGGAATTTTCTAAGACACCTAAAAATCCATTTTCCTGGACACAATAAAACCATACAGACAGCTCTGCTGAAAACATCGTTAGTCCGGGTTAGTTTCGTCCAAATCATGCAAGAATGAGGGCAAAACAATAACAAAAGTGTTTGGAAAAGTAGATACGCTTGAGACGTATCAGATACTAATGGAGGGGTCGTGTCTTCGACCCTTCTTCGAGGAGCTTGTTCGTGGGACTAGATCGCGAGACGGTTCAAGGGATCGTTATCCTCGCGGTTTGGAGATCATTGAAATTCCTAGCTGCAGGGATCTTCATCAACGGTCATCACCAACTCTACTTCCGCTACATCGGTTGGTGAGCCATGACCTAAAACCTTGTATGCAATCTTTATAGATGATCTTGGAGATTGCTACGTAGGCACGGATTTTTTTTTGTTTTCTACTGCGTTTCCCAACAGGGATTACCACATCGGTTGGAAAACCATACCACATGATGAAACAACACCGAATCGCACGACAAGATGGCGTGGACGTGCAGGAAAATGAAAAGCAGACGACACCTACATGAACACATGTATCACACAGATGCTCCGGCATGTAGGACCACGTTCAACCCCTCGGGAAAAATTGCTACACGGAGAAGCGCTGCGTGTGTGCACTATATAAATAAAACATGTTGAAACCCTAAAAAAAACATGTTGAAAACTACTCCGACGTTGTCAGTGTCGGTGAATTCGGCGCAGTTTCCATCCTCGCACGCCGTCCACGTGACAGATAACCCCTTTGTTGTCAGTAGGTTGACGTCCCTCGACGAGCGCATCGCCTCCGCCAACCCCAAGAACTCCTCGGGGTCGTCGGCACTGCGGTGTGGTGCATGCGCGGCGCACCTTCTCGAGCTGAGACTGGTTCCAACTCCAGTTAGCACCCCCTCCTTGATATTCTTTGGATTTGGTGCAAAGGGCCCCAACTGGCCCGTGAGAAGAGCTACCCAAACGGCAGAGCGGGCTCGCGGATAATAGGCCCGCTTTTGCTCCTCGTCACCGAGCAGCGATGCCTTGAGGTGTGCCTGAATTCTTCCTTCACCTCTCACTTGGGAAAATTATAAAGAGCGCTCCTTGGCATCAAAAAGTCCTCGGTGGCTCGGTGTCTCCACCGGGTTGGGAGGCAGCAAGCGGGCTACCCCCGACCTGAATGTGAGACATGATGTCGTCGAAGGTGCGCCTTGGCACCCTCGACCATTGTATGCGGCCCTCGGCGTTCTTGTGAGCCGGCCTGTGATTTTGGGAAAAATGTTATTTTCTTCCGTGGGTGCATGTGATTAAGCTCCTTTTTTTCTCGTCGCCTTCGGCCACCTTGTTACCTTGCTGGTATCACATCCGACTCCGTCCCTCTCCTCCACTCCACTCCTCGAACCATTAACCACCAAACCTCTTTCCTTCTGCCACTTCCACTACCCCTTGCCAAGATCTCCATCCATGACGCGGCGATCCGGCTCCACCACCGCGGCATGCAGGTACCGATTTACCACTATGTTCATGCCCATGCGATCTTCAATTTTTTTACCTATTTCTATTATCAGGTTGTATATATAGTATTTTCTCTTAACTAACATGTTTCAAAGAGTGAATTGCAGAAAAGCACGACTTTGTGGGATTGGATTGCAGAAACCACACATTTTCATTTTTTTTTAAAACCACTAACCATAAGAATAATCTTTTACAAAAATCACAGACCGCTGGGTTAGCTCGTTTTGATCCCATTTGTGACAAGTGGGTCATGTCATAATCATACTTAAACGAAGGAAATTGGTCCCACATGTCATAATCGTACTTAAACAAACCAAATCGGATGATCTTTGATTTTTGCAAAAAATTAATCTTATGGTTAGTGGTTTTCGCAAAAAAGAATGAAAATGTATGGTTTCTGCATTTCTATCCCAAAAGTCATGGTTTTTTACAATTTACTCTTCAAACCGCTAACTAATAAGATCTAATATCATCGACCCATTTTGACCTTTTGCTGCATCTGTTTGTCTGTTCCATTCCGGATTAATTTTGAGGGAGTACCTTTATCTATATGGTGGGACTCGCAAGTTCTGCCCCTCTCATGTTGTCAATACATTTTCCTCGTTGACTGTCTACAAAAACAAGTTGGTGATTAATAGTATGTTTTGCTATTTTGACCCACACGTTTAAATTATTTTTTTTTTGCAAAATAGCAATCCAGAAATTACAATTTATGAATTTGGTCCGCATGTATATTTGAGCTGCAAACCTGCCCTGATTTGATTTGTTCATTCAAGCCCTAGACTATTATTTTGAGCTCTAAAAGAATCTACTACTCCCTCCGATCCATATTAATGGACTTAAGTTTGTCTAGATACACATGCATCTAGTCTAAATACTTAACTAGATACATACGAATCTAGAGAAAGTTGAGTCCATTAATATGGATCGGAGGTAATACTAGAATTTTTTTTGAGGAGAGTAGAATATTTATTTCATTAGTACAAAAATTAGTTCGCATCTGTTAAAAAAGCTCTTAATAGTACTACTACGTAATATATTTTTAATCTTCACAAAAAAGTTTTTATCGCGGGTGCATCTGGTTAAACTCCTCTGTTCTCTCCGTCTCCGGCCATCGTGTACCTCGCCGCCGGGTCCTAATCGCCGCCCTCTCTCCTCCACTCCACTCCTCGGCTCACGAGTCACTCCTTCCGCCCCACCCCCATTCCCACCGCTCGGTCCCCCCGCCGGGATCCATCCATCCATGGCGCGGTTCTCTGACTCCACCATCGCCGCTTGGAGGAGTCAGACAGCGTCGTCCGCTCTCAGGCTCCCCGCGCCGCTCAAAGACGCCACAACCCACTCCACCTCCAGCGCGCCTCTGGAGCCCAAGCTGTTCGAGGTCAAGCCCGGCCGGCAGGGCAGCGTCCCCCTGGAGCATCCCCGTACGTCTTCGCCCTAGGGTTCGCATGCTTCCTCCCATTCCCCGTACAAAATTCACTAGTACCCCGATTGAGTTCATATTTCTATTAGTACTAGGAAACATGCCCGTGCGTTGCAAAGGGAGAAAAGAAACACATTCTTTTAACACAATGAACTCGATTCAAGACCCTTTCACATCTCGACATTATATATTTGAACATAGTGTCTAAATCGTGTTGTTACTTATTTTTCTTCCCGCTTTCATCGGTCATGGTTGCGGTGTGCACCTGATAGCAATGTGTCGAATGTGATAAACTTCATTGTGATAATGTCGATCATCGCGCACACACACATCTATCATTGAATCACATCATTTCAAGTAAATTTTTATTCATTAATCTCGTTGAGTTGGACGTCATTTGTGCTTCCCGAGCTACGATCTAAATCCCCCCCCCTACACCCACTCATTTTTAAATTGTAAATGCGTCAACATTCTTTATACGCGATCTAAATTGGATGAATAATTTTTAAAATTGGATCTTCCAAAAGGCACGATAAAACTAAAAGTGATATGGTTACAAATACTCCTGTGCATCCATTTTTTTCTTGATAATTATTATTTTTCCTGTTTGGCACATCGAATGTTAATTCCTTCTTTTAAGTTATTTTCTTCCTAAGAGGAAGGATGGAGTTTATTCCTTTTATTTTTTACTTATTGAGGTAAGTGCATGTCCTATCTATAGGTTCACAATATATCATTTTTTAAGGTATAGTTAATTGTCGTGCGTTCCAATGGAAACACATATATATTCTTTCGGATCTTAACTTTATGTGATGGAAAATTCCTTAGCTCCTTCTATAACACTAGTAGAAAAAGGCCCATTTATCCCGGTTCCAGAGGCCCATTTGTCGTGGTTCCGGAACCGGGACTAAAGGGTCGTTACTAATGCCCAAAACCTTTAGTCCCGGTTTGCCCACGAACCGGGACAGACGGGCCTCCACGTGGCCGCTGTGGCTTTCCCAGGCGGGAGGCCCTTTTGTCCCGGTTGGTGCCACCAACCGGGGCCAAAGGACATCCACGCGGCAGCATTTCAGTGGCTGGGTTTTGTTTTTTTTAAGGGGGCGGGGGGTTTAGGGGGGTTTGCAGGGTTAATTTAGGGGTTTCATATATTGTTTTAGCTAGCTAATAAAGAGAGGTGTGTACTCTCTTATCTTCGTGCTTGGTCGACGTTACGTACTATACATATAGAGAGGACTCGACACGCTAGCTATTAAGCAAATGAAGAAACCATTAATATAAGTACAGAAGATCGATAATCGTCATGAACATATATATACAGAGAGAAGTGATCGACACCTGTCCTTCCCCGAGAGATTGGTCGAACAACAAGTTTTCGGATATCTATCCCTAGCTAACATCTAAACTCAATTTCCACAACTGAAATTAAGTTCCGTACAGTATTTTCCTTTCTTATCGAGGACGTGCTCAAGAAAGAATCCCGCCAATTCCTCTTGAATTGCTTTTATGCGATCTTCTGGTAGGAGTTGTTCCTGAAGCTCCCAAAGCTAATTTGAAGAAGGGGTCAATACATGCATATTATATGAATGAAACTCAACACAAATTAAAATTGTGAATATAGTGTTGCTTACGCACATCAAAATCTTTTTTAGAGTGGCTGCCTTTCTTAGAGAACGTCTCGTTGTAGATGTACTCGCAAATGTAGTATCCACAAAGATTAGTCCCTTCTGGTTGCAACATCCACTTTATGAGAAATAGAGTTCAATTAATCAAACTGATAATCAAGCATTATAAATGGTATTGATGAAACGACTAGCTAGAATCAATGGGAGATGCGCGGAACTAGCTATAGTAGTACTTACTTTCGGGTATGAAATTTTCAGTTCCTTCGGCACTACTCTTGGAATTGTTTGGGTGAACTGTTTCCAAACCCTGCCATATACAAATAAAATAATTATTACCTGATATCAGGAAATGAACAAAGTTGCCGATATATGATCGATTAAACTTACTTCGTGAGCATTTCAATGATCTCCGCATACTCATTGCGTTCTTTCATCTTGAGTCTAAGACGGTTACTACTCCGTTCTCAACATCAATCTCTAGGAGAATATAGTGGAAGTTGTGCACGCATGCATAACTCATCAATTACATTAATATAACCTCGAGTATTAAGGAAAACCGAATATGCACAAGACAGTATAACACTCACTTGAAGTTGTAAGGAAAGAGTATTTTCTGTTTGTTTTGATGTTGAAGCAAAGATTTTAGCAAGTTGGACTCGGGTATTACGGGTTCATTTATAACCACGAATGGATCAAATATATTTAAGTTAATGAACCCAATATTGTCTATTCCTTTTTTCTTGCATTCGACGATCTTCAATCTGCATGATGAAAGAGTTGAGTTGTATATATATAGAGACTTAATTAAAGAAGTAGTAACTTACAGACAGTAGCAAGTGACGATTACTTTATCGATGGCCATTGCATTGTAAAGCTGGAATAATTCCTCAAATTGAACAGACACCAGCCCAATTGCAATGAGGTCATTCTGATTCTCTTTAACCATAACGAACAAATTATCAAGACCGCCAGATGACTTGCAGCAATTCAGGTACCAATTATGGAGTCTTCGCATCATAGTTGTTAGAGGAGTACCAGGTTTGACGAGAGGATGCCCGTACCGGTATGTGTATACTTCCTCCATTGATTCAAATTGTATATCAGCGGGCATGTAATCACCAATTTTAGTACCGGGCGCCATCTCCTTGACGTCGACGATATCGTCGCTAAACACCTTCAACGGGGCTAACGATTGTTTCGCCTGTTCGCCGAGCTGGGGAACTTTTTTCACTTTTTGTGTTACTCTCCTTTTGTCAGCTGTAGTGGTTCTAGTCTTTCGCGCTTCTCTCACTGTCTTTTTAAGAACGCGGACATTGTTGTCATCCAGCGGAGGCGCTGGTGGTCGCATGAGGTTATCCACAGTGCGCTTCACTATCTCCGGATCTAACATCATCTTCTTCGGAGGTCCATTTTTTTCTTATTGAAAACTGCATCTACTTCTCCTTTAACGATCTTCTCGTTTTCCTCCACGCTCCTATCGTATGGCCGCGGTTCAAGAGGCTTGAGAGATGCTGGACTGTATTGATGTTTCCTCCCGGCGGCGCTGGATGTACCGCTAGACGTCGGAGCAGCCGGAGCGCCAGCGGTTGTCTTTCTTTGTTGCTTATTACGCGCCGGAGCAGCCGGAGCGGGGGGGGGGGGGGGCAGCTCTCTTCTGCCCTTGCTGACGCGCCGAAGGAGGCGGGTTGATGGGACGCGCCGGCGCAGGCGAAGGAGGCGGAGGAGGAGGTGGGGTGATGGGACGCGTCGACGCAGGTGAATAAGCAAGCGGACTGATGGGACACGCCGGCGCAGACGAAGAAGGAGGCGGTACCTGATGATCACGCACCGTCCAGTTCGGAAGCTTGATTAATTCCTTCCTCCATAGACATGTAGTCTTCAGAGCCTGACTCAGGCGAATGTCCCCATCACCGGTAGGGTAGTCAAGCTCGAGCTCCTCATATCCCTCAACTATTTCATCGACCATCACAATGGCATAGCCTTGTGGAATCGGACGAGAGTGAAAAGTTCCTCTGCGAGGAGGTAGAACATTGCCGATAGCCGCCTTGGGTGTGAGGTGCGCGAATTTCGCAAGAAGTTGGCAATCTTGAGTCTTCGTGATAGCATCCACGGGTAGCTGGTGGGAGCCGTCAACTCAGGCTGCGCAACAACAAGCTCGGTGGAAGCCACACTGCTTCTCTGCTGAGATGGCGGGGTAGCTTCTTGGGTAGCTTCGTCAACTCGATGCCTCTCCTCTAGCGCTTTTACTCTTGCATTCAGTTGCTGCATTTAGCTGAGCTCCTTTTTCCTCTTCCTTTCTCAGCTTCTGTAACCGCCTGCGTCGGGAAATCCATACTTCCACGAAACGGAGCCTGCCGTTCCCCGTGTTCGTCCTGGGTGCTCCGGATTCCCGAGGACCTCTGTGAGCTCGTCGTTCTCTCTGTCGGGAACGAACGCCCCTTTCGCCGATTTGGCGAAATATTCCCGAAGCTTTTCTACCTTTGCGTCCAAATTTTTTTCCTTCCAAGCGTACTTCCCTATTTCGGGGTCCAATGATCCCCCAGCCCTGAAGAACCAAGTCTTTCCACGCGGTGACCAGAACCATGTCTCTGGTATGATCCCTCTTTCAATCAGGTCATGCTCAGCCTTGTCCCATGACGGGCTGGCTTTGAGGTAGCCACCTGACCCCGTGCGATGGTGAAACTGCTTCTTTGCAGCATTTAGCTTGTTTGTCTCTGACATCTTCTTACTCTTCTCCAATTTCTTGTGGGCCACAAATGCGTCCCAGTGATCTTTTATCTTCTCATATTGACGGGTGAATACTGGAGTCTCATTTTTGTCGACGAACTTTGTTTTCAAGTCATTCTTCCACCTCCTGAATAGTTCTGTCATCTTCTTAAGAGCATGAGTCTTGATCAATGGCTCTATAACTGGCTTTTCCTGATCCTCCTCTGGTGGTAGGATGAAATGTGCCTTTAGCATGTTCCAAAGTTAATCTTTCTGTCTATCGGTGACAAAAGACACTTCAGGGTCTTCGCTCTTCTGCTTATTCCATTGGTGGATGCTCATAGGGTAAAGTCCCTAACGAGGACCCCACACCGAGCAGAAAATGCGTCCTTGGTCTGTCTGGGTTCAATCGGTTCGCCATCATTCCTGATCCCGGTGATCGTGAACTTTTCATCCGGGCCCATCTTTTTTCGGGCGTCGTCTCCTTACCGAACTTTGGCTCGATCCGGATACGGAGGGCTAGAAAAGAATAAAGAAGAAAGTTAATATATATGTCTACATACCAAAACAATTAATGCATCAATTCAATTAACTAGTCTCATCAGTACAGGCTATATATACTAATATATATACCTCGCCGGACTTTGCAACATCTCCTTCCTCCGTTCGCTCATCGTAGTCGTCATCACGGTCTACTTCTTCATCCTCGGAGCCTGCTTCACCCTCTCCTTCCAGACCATCGGTGTCGTTCAGAAACGACAAGGTCACATCATCTTCCTGGATGTTGTCGCCCATCGACGGTCCCGGTCCTTCTTGGATGTCGTCGCCCACTGACGGTCCTTGTGCTCCTTCGCGGATGATTTCACCCATAACGTCTTCTTCTTCTAAGTTTCTTCGACCATCGTCGTCCATAGTTTCTGCAAAATATTACAACATATGACACTTAATATACAAACATGAGATAGCTAGCCATGGATTTGGATCGAAAACTTCGCACAATGCATCCTCTCTCAACCCGCCTCGGCGTTCCTCGACCCTCGACCCCTCGACGACCCTCTCTCTGCGACCCCTCGACCCCTCGACGACTCGAGACCTCGATCTCTCGATGATCCTCTCGACCCCTCGACGACCCCCGAACCCTCGACCACTCGACGACCCTCGAACCCTCTGCGACCCCTCGACGACTCGACCCACGACCTCTCTCGGTGATGACCCTGTCGAACCCTCGACGACCCTCGAACCGACGCGTATAGTTCCCGACCCTCGAGCTACAGCGACCTCTCTCGGTGACCCTCGATGGTCCGTCAATGTACCGACGCGTATAGTTCCCGATCCTCAACCCGCACGGCGATCCTCGACACCCTCTCGTTCTCGATTTTCAAAAAAAGAGGATTCTATTTTTTTCTTCTTCCTAATCTTCTTCTCCTCCTTCCTCTTCTTATTTTTCTTTTTCCCTCTTCTTCTTTTTCTTTTTCCTTCTCTTCCTCTTTTCTTATCCAACAATAGAACATTTTAACTTAGTAAAATTAAGAATAATTATAAAACAAAAAAAAATAAGATGAACAAAAAATTTATTTTCCATTTTCTTTTTCTCCTCTTTTTTGTCTTCCTCTATTCCTCTTCTTCTCCTCTTATTATTATTATTTTTCCCTCTCCTTTTTCTTTTTCCTTTTTGCTTCCATCTTTTTTCTTTCTTCCCCCCCAACACTAGAACATTTTAACTTAGTAAAATTGAGAGTTATAAAACAGAAAAAAAATTGAGAGAACAAAAAAAATCCCCCCCACTACTGCAGCCATCCACTGCATGCACGCCATGGCCGTGGCCATGGACGTCAGCCGGCGGCGAGGGCGGCGAGGGGCAGACGGCCGGAGCGGCGAGGAGCGGCGAGGGGCGGCCGACAGTTCCCTCCTATCCATGGAGGCGCACAGGAGGAGCTCCCCTCTCGGCCATGGCGCGGCGCGGCGGCAGGTTAGGGCGCAATGCAAGAGAGGAGAGGGGGATGGCGAGACGTTCACAGCGGGGGTGGCGCCGGCGAGGTCGTCGACGTCGTCGGGGGCGGTGCGGCGCGGCAGTTGGGCAGCCTGACGGCGTCGGTTTCAACTCCGGCGTCGTCGGGGGAAAATGGCGAGATGAGAATTGAAAAATCCTAAGAGCCAGTTATATACCAGGAACATTGGTCCCGGTTGGTGGCACAAACCGGTACCAATGCTAACCTTTGGTACCGGTTTGTGACACCAACCGGTACGAAAGGTCTTTTTCAGCAGCCCAATTGGCGGGAAAGAGAGACCTTTGGTACCGGTTGGTGTCACGAACCGGAACCAAAGGAGACCTTTCGTACCGGTTGGTGGCACGAACCAGAACCAAAGGTCGCCTTTCGTTCCGGTTCGTGCCACCAACCGGGACAAAACTTGCGTTGTCGCGGTGCGGTGGGATGTTTAGTCCCACCTTGCTAGTCGAGTGACAGCCGGAGTGGTTTATAAGGGCTGATGCGCGTACGACTTCGAGCTCCTCTCAACCGCAGGCTTTCGGGCCTACTCTGTTACTGCTTGCCTGTGGGACTTCTGGGTCTGCTGCGGGCCTGGATCCTGGCCCATTAGTGGGTTTCTAGTTGTATCCAGGCCGTGTCAGCCCAGTAGGTGGCATTATTTTTCTCTGAAAAAGGACCTTTAGTCCCGGTTGGTGCATCCAACCGGTACTAAAGGCTTCTCCCACCGTAATTAACCACTAACTTACCCTTTAGTACCGGTTGGTGCCTAGAACCGATACTAAAGGTCCCCTGTAACCAACTAAAATTAGTACCACCTCGCTAGCCGAAGTGGAGTTAGACCTGTTTATAAGCACAGGTCCGCGTGGACTTATCATAGCATAACAAGTTCACTAAAGGCCGTACACAGAGGATTCATCTGTATCCGGTACTCTGTCAGGGAGAAATGCGGACGGAACTCGGTTGGTTGGAAGATTTTCCAGATGTGCCCACGAGGCGTGGCCCGTCTGAGAACCCGTAGGGGACGAAAATCCCGTACGGGTATTTCAGACGCTCCGCGCCTGGTCGGTAGACTTGCCGGATCTGTCAACCAGGCGAGGACCGTCTGCAATTTCTTTGATGGTGTACAGGATGTGGAGTATTCTTCCGTTGACGTCCTATAATGAAATTTCTATACTTTTATGTTTTTGTTTTCCAATCAAACAAAACACAAGGTTTTCCCTGCATACAACCCGTCGGTGGCTCATGAGTGCAAGCATATCAAATGCACCGTCGGACGTATGCAGGGAATCCAAATGATTTGTATTTGGTCGATGAAGTGAAAGATTTCTAACTAGATATATATAAGATCAACAAAACACACTATTTCGCCTGCATACAGCCCGACGGTGGCTCATGAGTGCAAGCATATCAAATGCACCGTCGAACGTATGCAGGCGAATCCGAATGGTTTATATTCGGCCGATGAACTGAGTGTCGAACATGTCCTAGAGGTGGGTGCTTCACGGCTTCTCGCCCTTTGTTGGTTACCCCAAGTGGAAGGTTTGAGATGTAGTGCAGCAGCAGTTTTCCCTCGGTGAAGATACCAAGGTTTGTCTCCAGTTGGACTCCAGAGATGATAAGTAGGTGTCAGCGGCGCAACTGACGCGGACCTGCACACAGACACAGATAACTTTGTTCCCAACGAAGTTCAGAGAGGTTTTCAATCTCTCCGGTCTTGTTGTTTGCAAAGGATAAAACGCAAAGGATAATGATAGCGAGTAAAAGCAGTAAAGTAAATAAAGCTTGGAAACAGTAATGAGGATATGGACCGGGATACGTGATGTTCACTAGTGATGTCTCTCTCCCAAAAGACGATAAAACTGCTATGCGAGGTAAACAAATTACAGAAGGGCAATTGACAAGATTAAGAATGCACCGCAATGCTAACTATGCTACAAAAGAAAGGAAGAGGCTCAAAAGCACGGGCAGTACACTAAGATAAGTAGACCGAAATCCATCTGCATCTACTACTAATCATCCACCTTGAGATATCTATCCAGAACATCTCGCTGGTATTAAGTTGCGAGCCCCACCCAAAGTGTAAACCCAAAGCAACAAACAACTGCATTAAAAAGAACTTTGCGTAAAGTAAACAATCCTTGTAACCGCGGTTACAAGCACCGTTGTTTTCCCCCTTGTGGCAACAGCACATCCCCTAGACTCATGTTTCTGTCACTCAAGCGTGTCATCGGGGGGCATGAACCCACAATCTAGCACAACGTTCCCTCTTGGAGTCACTACCTACTACTTGGCCAAAGCAATAAATAGCAACGAAGAACATGCAAGAATTACTTAGGAACAAAAATATAAGAGATAAAAACCAAATATATTACTCTATCACAATCTGAACATAATCTCATAATCGATCAGATCCCTCCAAACTCAGCATAGCAACAGCAGAAATATTAAAAAGGTGCCTCGATCATGTAGGGCAGCTCATGAGGTCTAAACAATGAAGATCAAAGAGGGGAGGAGAACATCACATAGCTACTGATCACGGACCCATGGTCCAAGGAAAACTACTCACGAGATATCTGGGGAGCATCCATATGGCGGACGCCAAGGCGGACGGCAAACACCTATATGGCGGACGACAAAGCTCTTTGTCGTCTGCCTCCGCATGGTAAAGCAATCGTCAGCTATTTCCTCGGCAAAGAGGTGCATTGCCCTCTGTCGTATATCGACGGATGGCAAAGCTATTCGCCGTCCGCTTTAGTGGAAGCAGACGGCAGCGCAAGTGTTGGGGTTCGCAGCAGAAAACACAAATTTTTCTAACTAGCGTTCCCATAACCCAAGATCTAGCTAGCCGTATTACCGTAACAGAAAGTAGTGCGGAAATAACATACCTCGGGGTGTGGTCCGTTGCGCGGGAAACGTTCCCGCAAACGTGGTTGATGTAGCCGGTCAAGTTTCACAGCCCCCTGGCTGTGTTGAGCACCCGGATGGGTGTAGTGCCACACGTGTAGCACATCGTAGTACTCGTACACATACGAGACTCGATGACGACCTCCGTTCTCCGATCCAGCGGAGGTGGCGGAAGCAGACCTCCGGACGGAGCTTCGGCAGCACGACGGCCTCCGATTCTAGCAGAGAAGCCTCAATTCCACTATAGGCTCACACTAGGGAGCCCACCGTGAAAGAGACAAGGGAGGGGAGAAGACCGGAGAAAACCGATCTCAATTCGGAGTAATATTTATTTTCTCACGAATTTCTGTGTATTAAATATGTGCACCCTGCCCATCTATATATAGGCAGAGGGGAGGGAGTCAACCCCTCTCCCTTAGCAATGTGGGACTAAAGTCCCTTTGCTAAGGGGGGTGGCCGGCCAAGGGGGGAGGGGGCGCACCCCTCATGGGCCCTAGGGCCCATGGCGCCTCCCCCTCTTTTTTCTTTTTATTTTTCCCTTTTATTTCCCCTAATGGGCCTTTTTCTCCACTAAGGCCCATTTCACATATTAATTAGAAATAAAATGATTTTAATTATTAATTCAATTAATTAATAACTAGAACATAATATTCCATCTCCCGGTGCTCCGGAACACCTTCCGGTTCACTCCGAACTTGTTTCGGTTCAACACGGTACTTCTCCGATATTGTTTCCTTTATTCTCTGGTTACTCCGGTGGTTCCGAAAAGGTCTCCGATTTCATCAAGCCCTTAAGTGTGTTACCCTACGGTCCGAGAACACTCCAGTCATGACCGAGATGAGGCTACGGTCAATGATCATCAGCGGGACCTGGATGGCCATAATGACCCCTGTGCATTCCGGATATCAAACACCGATTGGACCTTACGCCGTATAGCATTCCCTTTGTCAGCGATACTGGATTGTTCCGAGATTCGATCAATGACATCCTATGTCTTGGTTCAACCTCGTTCCCGTGATATTCATCCCCGTGACCTAGTCACACGCTGCAGCTTTATGGATGGAATCTCCCCGAGCGGGCCCAGAGTATCTATCCATTATATGGATTGACAAATCCCGCTCTAGTAACAATACTCCTCAACATATCTCCACGGAATACCTAAGATACAACCGTTATGACCCGCATATTTCAGTGTAACACCCTCAGATCCAGTACAGTAATCACTACAGTGATTCCACTGTTGATGATCATCACTGGTGATGATCAAGCCTTGAACACCTTTGATCACAGCTCATTGAAATTCCAACCCTGATAAAATTTTCAAATAAATGTGAATTGTAAGTCTTGCTCCAAAAATTGTAGATGCCAGTCAATCAACATGATCATGGTTAAATCAAGTCACCCTTAGTCATTAGAATAATCACAAGTCTATTTTGATTGTGAAACCAATCTTGTGGTGTCATCAAAAATTATTTTGAAAGTTAATATAAAAATGGAAATCTTAGTTGAACCAAAATAATGGAATCTATTTATAAAAAGCCTAGCAATCATTAGGCCATGATAGTATAGCAATGGTTGTTTTATTAAAATGGTATAGTAATATAAAGGAATAATATTTAAAATAAAAACCATAGTTGGGAATTGTTAAATTGCCATGGAATAAAATAAATAGTGGGAGTTTTAAATGAACAAAGAATTATGGAAACAATTTTATTAAATGCCTAAAAATCAGTAGGTCTTATAAATATTGGTTTGGGAAATTATAAAGTTATTTAAATAATTAAATTAAATGATAACAGTAGCAAAACAGCACCAAAAAGCCTTTTAAAATAAATAACAATATTCAAATGAATTTTATTGTGGGCCAAACTTTTTGTGGCATCATGTTAAAGTGTAACCCTAATATAGGTGCAAGTATAACATTTTACAAAAATCAAAACCTAACTAAAATAAATTAAAACAGAAAAGAATAAAAGAAAAATAATAAATAAAAAAAACCTAATCTATCGCCTGTGGGCAAGGCCCCCTGGCCCAGCCCACCCGGGCCCATTCCTCTCTCTCTCTCCTTCCTCCCCTGTTCCCTCTCCCACCCCGACGGTGACAGGGCGCCATGCCCCTGCTCGCCATGGCCCCCCCTCCTACCTGCGCCCTCCCCCCATACCTGCTACCCCTCTCCCCTCTGGATAAGAACCCGCAACCCCCTGGAACCCTAGCCACCCCCTGGCCACTCCACCCCCTCCCTCCGTGCGTCTTCTCCTCGGATGCGAGCCGCCATGGACGCGTGATTTTGGACCCCGCGGCCACCGGCCATCCCAGGACAAGCCGATGTGTCCGGCCGCTACGCCATGGTCCTCCACGTCGCCCAGCAGAAGAAACCGAGCCCGAAGCCACCGCAAGCTCGCCAATCGCGCTGCTTCCCTCGCCACGGTCGCCGGCAATCGGCGAGAAATTCGTCGCCGATGGAGCTCCTCCGCCCTTCCTAACCTCGCCATCGTGCTCCATGTGAGCATCCTCTTTGAATCCCCCTCACCATACTCAATTTTTGCGCACTAGTCGTCGTCCCCATTGTGACGTGCCCCGCCGGGCCGCCATGGGCAGGAGCACCTCCTCCCGTGTGTGCTCGCCATGGCGTCCTGCCGCAGCCTGCCTCGCCCGCGTGCGGTCGCTCGTCACGCCCGGGCCACGCCAACCGACCTCATGGCCACGCCCTGCACCCCCCCCCCCCGTACACCCACGCCTCGCCTTGGCCGTGGCCGCCCGCCCCCGGGCCATCCCCTTCCGCCTGGCTGCGCCGCTCCCCGGTGTCGCTCTGCTGTTCGTCTGGTCGCGATTGGCCTCCACCCAACGCGCCCCTCGCCGCTCGCGATGCCACTCCGGCCGCCCTCTAACCGCTTCCGCCGACTACACCGATGATGGGTACGACTACTTCGTCGACAACCGTACCGCTACTACCGAGCTTGCAGGCAAGCAGAGCCATTCTCTTCCCCAGATATCTCCTATCTTTCCGTACATTTCTTGCACTAGGCATTGATACTGCTGCTGCTACGATTACAATCCTATTCAATTGCATAGCCTGATTTTTGTCGCCCCTTGATGTACCTTCCTTTAATCCTATGCTGCCTATTATTACTTATGCATTATTCAGCAGTAAACCCTGCGCATTGTTAGCTAGGATTAGATAGCGGGCCGTGATCACTCTGGGAGTGATCGCGGGAACGATATATTACAACTGCAACAGGTACGGATCAATGCAGACACCCTAGGGAACCTACAACGGCGAGACTCTGCTGAGTCGCTCCGAGTTTGACTTACGAGTGGAATGGACTCGTATTTCACTCTCGTCGGCTCAGTAGCGTAGTATCACCGGGATGATATGAGGTTTACCTCTTTAGTTCATTCCGCTGATGTCTCAGTCGAGCCAGCTCAAGTGTACCATCGAGGGTGATTCCTCCTGGTTTCACTTAACGGTAGGGACTCGAACCAACTGGTGTCCTTAAAGGTAAGAAGTCGGGCGACCCAACGGTGCCCGCGAGAGGTATTGCGACGGGACGACAGGGAGGGCACGACCAGTGTACCGGTGTGCTTGGCCCCTGATCGTTGGCCGCGAGAGTTACCAAACCACGAAAGTCGAGCTCCTCCAGGAGCACACGCGAGACAAGGTAAGGAGACGGTTCACCTTGTTGGTAACCGAAGTGACTTGGTGGGACGACAGGGCAGGCACCGATGTACTGGTGGTCCTGGCTGCTGTCGTTGTCCGCGGGTCGGTTAAGTCGAGGCAACGATAACGGTTGTCACGCAGGTTAATTAAAATGCTAAATGGTTCAGTGAATGCCTTGAGTTGGCTATATGCCATGTACGCACTACCTACCCGTGGGATTATGAGTATGGGCTCCTCTGCTTCTTAGTGTCGTCCGAGGACTCTTCAGATGTCAGCAGTACCGCGGGCTGATTGCCGGGAAGTGGTTTTGTCTTATTTGCCGCGGCAGTGTGGTTTGTATTTGCTTTGATTTAACTTCACCGGCCAGCCACGCACCGTGCAGGAGTACGTTTGGGTTGGGGTCCAAGGCCCGGCGTATTTAGGATTTAGACCGGCGGATGACCTCTCTGTTGAGTTTGAAAGATGGGCTATGAAGTGTCGGATAGCCTCGGTGGAGCGTTCCCTAACAAGGTTCCCGCCACCCTGGAGATCCGTGCGTGTAGCGTAACACAAGTGCACCCCTGCAGGGAAGATTGATCTATCGATAGCCGTGTCCACGGTAACAGGACGCTTTATGCTGAAGCTGGATCTTACCACTAGAAACTATTATTATTAAACTGTATGGTTCCGGGTTTTCTTCCTCGCGGGGATGTCGAGGAGGTGAACTCGGAGGCATAGTTAATTATTACAACTTATTATTATACAATGTTGCCGCAACTTCTGCTGCATTGTTACTTTCATTACTGTTATATAAACTGTTGGCTGATTCTTACCTCGTGCTGCAAGACATCGTCGGAAGATGCTAGTCTTCGTTAGGCCTAGCTTCTTACCCTTGCTCTGTATTTCTGTCTTTCAGTCCACTATATACAGCCTCTTCTTTCCGTTGATACAATGCATAATGCTTAGTAGCGGACGTAAGACTCGCGGGTATACTAGATACTCACCTGCTTTATTTCCTTTACTGTTTTGCCTGATCGGCCGCTGCAGCCGACGTTGGAGCCCAGGAGCAGGCGTACCCCCGGAGGCGCCTACTACGACGTCGAGTTCCCCGTTGACCAGGAGTAGTTCGGTGGATCCCAGGCAGGAGGCCTCGCCTTTTCGTTCTGTATCTCTGATGTGATTTGTGCTAGCCTTCTTAAGGCAAAACTTGACTAACTATGTCTGTACTCAGATATTATGGTTTGTATGACTTATGTATTCGGGTCCGCGTGACCCCCTCTATTGTAATATATTTGTTTATCCTTTTGTGTTTAGTGTTGTGTTGTGATATTATCACCGTGGCACCCTAATCTCAGCCGTGTACCCTGCGTGTATGATTACTGTACACGGGTCTGATTTTGGGGGCGTCACATTCAGTCAGGTGGTGGGATGTAAGTCAAAGCATCCGGGAAGATAGTAATTATGCACGTACTCACGGTCAAAGGAACGGTCTACCACGTTCTGTAATTACAACACTGAACCTTCATAAGATTTGATCATGCTGTAATGCTTACTTTGGGTAATGTTCATCACGTCACTTAACCAGTGAGGTGACCTCATAGTCAAGAGACTTAATTGTCCATGATCACGAAACCACGATCATCATGTTGACCATGAACTAGTTATCGATGTAGAGGCTAACTAGGAACTCTGGGGTTTTCTATACCACACCTGCATCATTGTTTCACTGACACAGTTCTAGCACGGTATGAAACTGGTTATGAACTTGCTTAGATATATTGGAATAATCATATATTATTTGCCTCTAGAGCATATATCCAACAGTCTCCCACTTGCACTAGAGTGCTAATAATCTAGCTGCATTTTTCCGATCATAATCATCTTATCACATAAGTGTTCATTGATCATGCATGCTCATGGAAGAGGTTTCGTCAACGAACTGCAACAATTCAGATTCGTATATTTCCTTTGCAACTGGTACAGGTCAAAAGCTCTTTTGACATACCACTCATTATCATATAATGGTTGGATATAAGTTTCGCGGGAGAGTGAGACTATTATTTCAAAGTATCCTCCAATGATCTCTTGGTTAAGTCTTTAGAAGACTCATCCTTAGTCATATATACTGGGAAATACACTCAACCAGAAGTCCAATACTTCTAACGCTAAACTTTTATCCATACGTCTACTTTCTTAAGTAGTATTATGTTTGTAGTGCCGTAAATTTTGCTCACATTTCTTTCATGTCTTTGGTGATGTCTCTAATTCCATATAGACTCATAATATGGCTTGCAATTGTAATCTTGCATTACATTCAAGTCTATTATCCTCTCTATATTTTAGAGTACAGTCCTCAGTATTCCTCATATACTGAATGCATGGAATTTTATTCAGATTCTGTGTTTTACTTCTAAAGCACATCGGAATATGTTCTTCTTCCAAGAACTTTTGAGTCATTCTATTGTTGGATTCAGAATGCATGTTATATGGTAGAATCATATGTCAAGAACATATAAGATCACATGTCAAGTACATGGTGCATCTCTATTCTTCCATCAAGACATTGCTTGTGATATTTGGATTTCATCCATTATATAATTTGTAGCCACAAGAACCTGTTTCTTGTCTTAGAAGATTATTCCAACCTTCACTTCGTTTCATTATCCGTATCTTAATCTACTCATATAGATTTCAACGTGTAATGTGTTGGTATTTCACATAAAATAAGATTCTTGCAATCTTGTATTTTATTTGCCTTATGCTCTATATATATCATAATGCACATATGTATATAAGACGATTCTCTATATACACAATCGATGCA
Source organism: Bromus sterilis (assembly GCA_950022295.1). Lineage (NCBI taxonomy): Eukaryota > Viridiplantae > Streptophyta > Magnoliopsida > Poales > Poaceae > Bromus > Bromus sterilis. The sequence continues at coordinate 295,614,712 of OX465601.1, read as the reverse complement.
TATCCATATATATACATATGAGATCATTCTTCACACATATCAATGCATATATATTTGAGACAATGATCATGCTCCCACTCAAATATATCCATCATATACTTATATATTTGTGGTTCAGCTTTCATCAAGTCATTTTATTGTTCACTATGTCTTACATAATGACAAAGCTTCCAAAGCTCCCACTCAGAAAATGCCCTCTGCATTCCAAGTTTCCGGGAAGTATTCAAAGCTCCCACTCAGTTTCATGAAACTGCAGGCCCACTCAATATTTTGGTCATCACAAAATCACTAGATCAAATCAAGGTTGAGAGTTCCTGTCTTGAGGTACTATAGTCCATCCTTTTAACGAATTAACCTTCGTCATGCCTATTGCAATTCTCTTTCAAATCCCAAATTTGACTGAGATGCAATTTCAGGCTATGGTCCATCGTAGTGTAAATGAAATATTTTATTGATTAAAGAATTCCTACGTTTCCGTAGTCAATCACCATTGAACTTTGGTCATAACCAAATAATGCCTTATGCCCATTACATTATTCTCAATAACTCTCCAGTTTGTCGAGAATTTCAAATAATCGATTTATTTCACAGGACGTGAGCCATCCTTTATGTAACTCAATATTATTTCATTTCTCCTCGTGTTCTAGGCCACCATCATTCCTTTGTGTCTCAAGCAATGTTATTCTTTATTGTTTTATTAAGAAGACTCATGATTATTGTTCTGTACAGAATGTATTCATGACAACCTTCTAAATTCAACAATGGCTTCAACTAATGTACCAAGATCAATCATCTTTGGCATATCCTTCCTTATATAGCGTCATTACAGCGGAACACACTTCCGTTGCAATACTCTGATATTCTGAAGGAAAGGTCCAATACCCCGGTCAAAGTTTCCATTATCTCCCATTGGATCTGTGTCGAGAGACTTTTTCTCGTATTACCAATTAAGCAACACAAATTTTGCTATTCGGGGAGAATATGTAATTTCAATTTCTCGTAGTTTTATTACAAAGAAATTCTTTCTTTTAAGAAACCTTATAACACCATCAGTTATGGAGCTATCATGTCTCGTTAGAATTAGGATGGTTTCCTATTCATGAAGTGGGTGTTTTAACTTAATGAATTAAACAACTTATTCGACAATAACTATAGTGCTAGGGGAAAGAACGTTTAGACCATACTACGGTTTAGTATGACTACGAATGGTTTAAGTAGTCTAGTACTTTCAACTTCCATCGTAGTTTGTGGTACAACTTCCACAAGTCTCCCATTATGTCAATATCAATACTTATCACTTCGAATCGTAGCGTAGTGATATGTATCCTTGTATTCTCACTTCTCACTGTGATTCCTGAATCTCAGTTTTATGATCTCAATTGAATACAACTTTCAATTAATCATATGAAGTTTTTAATGATAACTCACATGCCCATTCTACGTCATTTATGTATAATGATTTGTTGGGAAACGTAGTAGAAAACAAAAAATTTCGGCCTACGAATCAATAACCCAAGATCATCCAAGATAGATTGCATACAAGGTTTAGGTTTTTTCTCACCAACGGTTGCAGCGGAAGAAGAGTTGGTGAAGCGGGTGGACGTAGTGGAAGTAGTCGAAGTAGATCTCCGACGAACAGTCCCTCGATCTATCCCACGAACAAGTCCCTCGAACAGATCTCCGAGAAGAAGAAGCTCCTCGAAGAAGGATCAAAGTTATGATCCCTCTACCGGTATCCACACATCCCGTAGCAGTAATCCAGCAGCGCTCCGCCGTCCAGAGATGAACGCCACCGAGAAAACTAGAGGGAGAAAACCCTAACGGATTCCGATCTAGAACAGCGTCTAAACCGGGGTCTAATTGTGGAGCAACGGGGTTTAGAGGAGGGAGGGTGGCGCATAGGCCTTGGGGACAAGTTGTGTTGCGCCCCCCACCCCTCCCCCACATTATATAGGTGGCCAAGAAGCCCTTGGGGCGCAGCTCAAAGGGAATTGGGAGTCCAACTTGGACTCCCAAGCCTTCCAAACCTTACCACACCTTCCCACCGGAAAACTGCCATAATGGGTTTTGGTATGCCCACCTGGAGGAGGTTTCCTTCCCCTTGGTGCGCCCCCACCCCCTTGGCCGGCCAGGGCAGCCTAGGTGGCTTGCCCCCAAGGCTAGGGGCGCAGGGGAGTGGGTGGTACTTCCCGGAACCTTCCGGAACCTTCCATGACCTTCTAGAAGCTTCCAGGACCTTCCGGGACATACCGGGACCGTTTCGGGACATTCCGGACACTTCTGGAGCACTTCCAGGACCTTCCGAGACCGTTCTCGGACGTTCCGGAGCCATCCGGATAGTTTCCAAGACCATCCGAGTTACAGTTTAAGCTACCCGATGACCGCGAAGGTTGTCGAGACGCCCAGCGATTATCCGGAAACTATTCCGATTAATCCAGGACTTCCCCAGTACCATTCTCATATGTTCCGGAACCACCTGGGACTACTCCAGAGTGATCCGGACATAACCTTAAATACCCAGAACTACTTCTGGTGCCCTTATGAACAATTCCATAAATCTCCGGAACTACTTCCGGTACCCATATGAACTATTCTGCTTTGCTTCCACTAAACCTTCTACCATTCCAGCATTCTAACAGACTACTGCTCGTTAAGTGTGTGACCCAATAGGTTTGGTATAATGCGGACATGACTCAGAACATCTTCTGGACATAGGTCAACAGCCTTTTGTCAATAGCCAATAATCAACAGCGGAGCCATGGACACCCATGTTGACTTCCACACATACACGAAAAACTTCGAGTGAACCATTATGTTTATTCATGTACCATTCCCTTTGCTTCGTGATATATGACAAAGTTAGAGGAGAGAAGTTTGGCACCTATGTGTAACAACTTCTTGAACTCGAGCCACTCGTTATCCTCTTTGCTCGTTTGTCCATTTTCTCGTTATCGCATTCCGGTATCCCCGTGACTGAATCACAATGCGTCTGGCCAGACTATAATGGATACCGTCATACCGAGTGGGCCCAAAGTCAATATCTCTTCATCGTGAAGTAGCAAATCCCATTCTTGAACTATCACAGTCACTAGCCACACCATCTGACATACCCAGAACTTATTTTACTACTTCCCATTTACGGGAGGATTCATCTAAGAACCAAAGCATGTCTTCCTGTGTGAAGCAACTCGATACTCTCATGGTCTAAGGAATTACGTATATGATAACATTTCATGATATGACTTATAACGTAGTTACGATGTGATCTCTAAGTATATCATTCAATACTGGGGTCGGTTCAACATCATTGTTCTGCTAACAATATGTTCCCATTGCTACTGACATCCTTGTTACAAGAACAATGTCCATGATTATGAAAACGTAATCATCAGTTAGCACATGAGCTGGTCTTAGAGGCTAAACCAGGAACTCTTGGTGTTTACATTTCCACACATCCAAGTGAGTTTTCTTCTGAATCTCATAGTCAGGGTCATTGCAATTATAGCACAGAAATATAAACATTAATTACGAACGTGGAAATATATATAATAACATTTTATTATTGCCTCTAGGGCATATTTCCAACAGTCTCCCACTTGCACTAGAGTCAATAATATTGTCAGTGCTTGAGCATTTTACACCTATGGCATACCGGTGTAATGCATGCTTCAATTGTGGTATAGACTTCATCTACGGATCTGACGTTTCATGCCCGTTTGTATCTTGCATATCTTTGCGTTTTTACGCTATCATAAAATTCACTAATTTTATCAGTTTAGCTTTGTATATGTTTGAATCAATTGGTAGGACCTTGGTTCCTTTAGAATAAGTCATGAAATCATTCATCAATGTTCCATGAGCTTCAAGTATCTAAGAAACCATACCATGTTCATAAAAGAACTCATGATTCAAAATACCCTGCTTGTTACTTCTTTAAGCAACAATATACTTAGCCTCTGTTATAGAATTCGCCACAGTATCGAACTTGACAAAGTTTCTCCACACTGCGCCACCCTTACGTGTAAAACACATAATCCCAATTAAAATCGAAAATCGGTCGGAGTAAGTATGAAGACTGAATTGGTGTAACTATTTACATCAAAATTCAGCTGATGTAACTCATTACAACGAGCTCTTCATTCTCTCCATTTTCCGAGAAACAAATCTTATCTATCATAAGTTTAACTTTTCACTGTTTGTCCAATGATCAACATATTGATCACTTTGGTATCTTGCTCACAACCTTTTGGAGCGTTGGACATATCTGGTCGTTTTACATATTATGGTGTACATGATTAATCCAAACACACAGGTGAGTGGAATTCAATTCACGTGTTTTTGCTTATCTGTGTTCATCAACACTGATTTCTGCAAACAACTTTTCCCCACGACTTCGGCAAGAACATGTTTCTTGGCATTTCATACTAAACTACTTTAGTATCATGTCAATATGTAGTGTTGGCTTTAGCATGATCAGGCACTTACTATCTTCATAGATCACTGTGCTCAATAGTAATGCTATATCAGCCCAAGTTCTTTAACTGAAAACTATTTCCAACGAAGTCCTTAATCGTGTCAAGAAATTTACATCATTTCTAATCAACAATATGTCATCTACATAAGGTTTTAGAAATATCATTCAGCTCCCACTTACTTTCTTGAATATTCAAGCATCTTCGTTATTCCTGATGACAACAAACTCTTTTGGCAATTTCATCATAACGAAGATTCCAACTCCATTCTGCTAGCTTCAGTCCATCACTGGACATCCAAGGCTTGCATCTATTTTAGCATCCTTTGAATCGACAAAACATTCCGGTCGTATCACATATACGTCCTTTGTTATTTTTTCGTGTAGGAACGTTGTTTTGACGTTCATTCTACCATATCCTATAAATGAGATATGTAGTAATTGCTAATATAACCCGAACTGACTAAAGCATCTCTACGGTCGACATTACTTCGCCGTAGTCAACTTTTGTACTTGTTAGAAAACATATTTCCAACGAGTTGAGCTTTATGGATAAAACAATTTCATTCGAATCAGTTATAGATCCATTTATATATTCTTCAGACTCTTAGTCTTTCGGAGGGTCTACCAAGTTCAAAACTTGACTTACTTGCATGGATACTATCTCGGATTATTTGGCATTTAGCCAAATCCCGGAGTCAGGGCCCATCAACGCTTCTTTGTATATCACAGGTTTATCATTGTCGAACAACAATATCTCGTTTTACATATCATGAATGTTTGTACGAGTTTTGTCTAACCTGTGTGGTTCAGCTGCACACTTATTTGAAGATTCAACAATCTTGATAAGTTGCACTGTCCTCCCACTCACTCTTTTGCAAGAAACCATTTTCTTCAAAACACATAGTTCTTAACAGCAAACAATTTTGCTTTTGTGTAGTGATAGAGGAATACCAAACCTTTTGGAATAACCTTCACAAAGCAGCACTTATCTGATTTGGTGTTTTGAGTATGTCAAACATATGTCTCATACACCCAAATTTTAAGAAAAGACAATATGGTTTTATCATTTCCATATCATATCTAATATGGTGTCATTCCAACAGATTTGATGGTGCTCTTTTCAGTGTAAAAGCCGTAGTCACTAACGCATAACTTTAATAAGTATAATGGCAAATTGATAAACGTCATATTTGATCTTACCGTGTCATACATGGCTTGATTACATCTCTCGAACACTTTACTCATAGTGGTGTTCCGGGAGACGCAAGTTATGACACTTCTTCACAACTCATCAGACGTTCGCTAAACTTGTAACTCAAATATTACTTTCTACAATCTAATTTGCAGAAGCGTTATCTTCTTGTTACAATGAATTTCTATTTCACTCTAAAATTCCTTGAACATTTCAAAGATTTCAGACGTATGTCTGTATTGAACAGATATCCACATATCTACTTCAACTCATGAGTGAAGATAGGGAATCCACTGCACACAACTACACTTATTGGACTACACACATCATCATGTATGATTACCAATGGTTTAGTTGCCCGTTCATGTATGGCCTATCAACGGTGTTTTAGTCACATTTCTTTTAGACAATATATGCAAGCGTCAAGTGATTCATAATCATATGACTCAAAAGTCCATCACTTATGGAAATTCTTAATGCATGTTATGTCACTTGTGATAAACGGCAGTGCCACATCTATGTGGTATTTCTGTCAGTCTTGCGACGTTTAGCGTCAGTGTTATGGATGTTTAGCATTATTATCAAGATTCATAACATACAACCTATTCATAATGGAAGTATGGCCTCTACGTTATTCATAGCTTTGAACAACTCTCTTGCAACAAACATGATTCAAAATGATGTTTTGCAACAAGGCTAAAGTGTAGTAACAATTTACTCAACTCTAAAATGAATTATGAAGATAATCATAGAGTCAACACACGGTATAGTAAACCTTTTACCGTGTTCCTGAGTGTGTCAAAACTCATCATTAGCTAGTCATAAAGGCATAGTATTTCTTGCATCGACTTGCAACAATATGCAATTGAAGTGATATTCTAGTGATCAACAGTTTAATCACAATATACAAGAATTAAGATTAACTGCTTAATCATGATTCCCAAGAATTACATCTTTTGACCAGCAATGAATTCATCTATAACTCCGTATGACTTTCATTTCTGAGCTGGATATTCCAGTCTTCTTTCGTTTTGCCTTTATACGTATCATAGTTCTATTTCCAATGTCACTCCTACTCACATAAGATCATACATGATCAAGGGTGGCGCACGCCATGGACTTTCCAGCGTGTAAGTCTTACTAACACCCTATGGAACTTCCTTTCCCTTAATCCTCATCATCATATGATCAGTGTTCTTCTGGATCCCACACTTATCAGTTTTGTTTAGAGCACAATGAACATTTTCACTAATGCTTATAATCATACATTGTACTAGATATCTTATATCCAACATTAATTGTCTTACTACTGAAAACAATTTTTCAGTTCCATGAATATAACATAACTATCCCAAACTTTTCGAAGTTCGGGTTTCATGGTGGTGAAGACAATGCACTTAGCTGTGGTGGAATTCTAGCATTTTGGATTATGGACATAAGTCACATCATCCATAGCATTAGCGGGAGAGCATAAAAATTTGCGATAGGACATGGTCCTTCTCGGCACTATTGAGGATAGTCCTCACAATACGGTACCAATCGTAAAGTTTTTACCAGATAATACAGTTAATCAAAATCAATTGGGAAGGTGGTAACGCGAGCCATTATTCTACAATGATAATGCAAATACTAAGACTTTGTTCATAATTAAGTTGCACTTGTGATTAATCAATTTAATTACTAAGTGCGCTCCCACTCAGATCAATATCTCTCGTAATTGATGCTGGAGTGATTCAAGATCCGACCCAATCGTCCGCCATTGATGTGACATCACTGATGACTTAGACTGGACCGGTAGGCCAACTTGCCAATCACGCCAAAGGTGATTCTTGTTCATCTTTCGATGGGCGTGTTCCGGTAGCAAACTTTTATCCAAACCGTCAAGACAACCAAGTGTAATGCGCTGTGTGTTCTTTTAACACACCCGCCTTTTATGCGTCACACACGTGTGCACCCATGTGACATGACCTGCTCCGATGTGAAATATAGTATAGACGGTGCTACAGTTGGAAGAACACTATCAACTTGATATTGTTTTGCGAGAGATCACCCTAATAAAATACGACTACCGCGCATCAAACAAGGGTGCATCAAAGGGATAAACATCACAGGCAGTTCATAAAATTATGTGATATGATATAGCCCTTTGCTTCGTGAAGTCTTCGTAGTCTTCACGCCGTCGTGGTAGAAGTCACCGCGTCCACCAACTTTCTCCTTGGCGCCGGGATCATCACCACGGCTTCCGGCATGTGCGTCGGGGTCCACCTCCGCACCGTAGATCATCACCTTGCATCTATCTATTGCTTTGCCTCGAGCTAATAAACAGTTCTGGCACGCAGGCCATAATTAAGTGACAATCATATGACTCCAGTCATCATGCCGTACCACGACACGAAGGTCGCGAATAAATATTACATAACATATAGCATCTCATACAAACACATTGCAAATCTTGAAGGCTATACCACATCACATGCACATTCTGCAAAAACGAGTTAGATCGCCATTTACACGGGTTGTTGCAACTTTTATCGTGGTTGTTAAGCAGGTTTACAAGGCAAACGAGAAACCCTAGATAAAACAAAACACGATACTTCTTTTGTTGCTAGTTTAACATACGGGGTGCGTGTAGCAACTAATGCCACAAGCCAAACTTCGTTAAACGCGTGACCCCCGTGTGGATTTGAGTTCATAAAATTCACAAGCCCGTTCATGTAAAGTTTTCTATAGCAAGACTAGGATGAGATCCAAGGAATTTGATGTAGTCCATGATCAAGGCAACCAGCATACTAAGAGCAGCATAGAGGGATCATGGCAAAACTCAAACCTTGTAGCAAAATCACATCATGCCGTTGAGCAAAGAAAAGATCACATGATAGGGAAGCAAACAAGAAAATCAATGCCTCATATCAACATATGATCTACCTAAACATGCATCTAATCAAGGATCGCTCATGATACCACTGTTGGGAAACGTAGTAGAAAACAAAAAATTTCGGCCTACGAATCAATAACCCAAGATCATCCAAGATAGATTGCATACAAGGTTTAGGTTTTTTCTCACCAACGGTTGCAGCGGAAGAAGAGTTGGTGAAGCAGGTGGACGTAGTGGAAGTAGTCGAAGTAGATCTCCCACGAAAAGTCCCTCGATCTATCCCACGAACAAGTCCCTCGAACAGATCTCCGAGAAGAAGAAGCTCCTCGAAGAAGGATCAAAGTTATGATCCCTCTACCGGTATCCACACATCCCGTAGCAGTAATCCAGCAGCGCTCCGCCGTCCAGAGATGAACGCCACCGAGAAAACTAGAGGGAGAAAACCCTAACGGATTCCGATCTAGAACAGCGTCTAAACCGGGGTCTAATTGTGGAGCAACGGGGTTTAGAGGAGGGAGGGTGGCGCATAGGCCTTTGGGACAAGTTGTGTTGCGCCCCCCACCCCTCCCCCACATTATATAGGTGGCCAAGAAGCCCTTGGGGCGCAGCTCAAAGGGAATTGGGAGTCCAACTTGGACTCCCAAGCCTTCCAAACCTTACCACACCTTCCCACCGGAAAACTGCCATAATGGGTTTTGGTATGCCCACCTGGAGGAGGTTTCCTTCCCCTTGGTGCGCCCCCACCCCCTTGGCCGGCCAGGGCAGCCTAGGTGGCTTGCCCCCAAGGCTAGGGGCGCAGGGGAGTGGGTGGTACTTCCCGGAACCTTCCGGAACCTTCCATGACCTTCTAGAAGCTTCCAGGACCTTCCGGGACATACCGGGACCGTTTCGGGACATTCCGGACACTTCTGGAGCACTTCCAGGACCTTCCGAGACCGTTCTCGGACGTTCCGAAGCCATCCGGATAGTTTCCAAGACCATCCGAGTTACAGTTTAAGCTACCCGATGACCGCGAAGGTTGTCGGGACGCCCAGCGATTATCCGGAAACTATTCCGGTTAATCCAGGACTTCCCCAGTACCATTCTCATATCTTCCGGAACCACCTGGGACTACTCCAGAGTGATCCGGACATAACCTTAAATACCCAGAACTACTTCTGGTGCCCTTATGAACAATTCCATAAATCTCCGGAACTACTTCCGGTACCCGTATGAACTATTCTACTTTGCTTCCACTAAACCTTCTACCATTCCAGCATTCTAACAGACTACTGCTCGTTAAGTGTGTGACCCAATAGGTTCGGTATAATTCGGACATGACTCAGAACATCTTCTGGACATAGGTCAACAGCCTTTTGTCAATAGCCAATAATCAACAGCGGAGCCATGGACACCCATGTTGACTCCCACACATACACGAAGAAACTTCGAGTGAACCATTATGTTTATTCATGTACCATTCCCTTTGCTTCGTGATATATGACAAAGTTAGAGGAGAGAAGTTTGGCACCTATGTGTAACAACTTCTTGAACACGAGCCACTCGTTATCCTCTTTGCTCGTTTGTCCATTTTCTCGTTATCGCATTCCGGTATCCCCGTGACTGAATCACAATGCGTTTGGCCAGACTATAATGGATACCGTCATACCGAGTGGGCCCAAAGTCAATATCTCTTCATCGTGAAGGAGCAAATCCCATTCTTGAACTATCACAGTCACTAGCCACACCATCTGACATACCCAGAACTTATTTTACTACTTCCCATTTACGGGAGGATTCATCTAAGAACCAAAGCATGTCTTCCTGTGTGAAGCAACTCGATACTCTCATGGTCTAAGGAATTACGTATATGATAACATTTCATGATATGACTTATAACGTAGTTACGATGTGATCTCTAAGTATATCATTCAATACTGGGGTCGGTTCAACATCATTGTTCTGCTAACAATATGTTCCCATTGCTACTGACATCCTTGTTACAAGAACAATGTCCATGATTAAGAAAACGTAATCATCAGTTAGCACATGAGCTGGTCTTAGAGGCTAAACCAGGAACTCTTGGTGTTTACATTTCCACACATGCAAATGAATTTTCTTCTGAATCTCATAGTCAGGGTCATTGCAATTATAGCACAGAAATATAAACATTAATTACGAACGTGGAAATATATATAATAACATTTTATTATTGCCTCTAGGGCATATTTCCAACATGATTGGCACAAGTTCTACTTGCTAGAACCTTGTCATGGTTATATTTATTGCAGAGGTTCATAGATCGTGTATCTAATCCATCTCATGCAATCAAGTTATGACTTTCATTCGATAATGAACTCACAAGTTAATAGATCATACATTTAATGAATTCATCAGTTATGAAGTCACCTCATGCAATCAAATCTTTGACTTGTTATAATCAAGACAACTTTATCATTAAAAATTGAATATTTCTTGAAAATAATAGCAGTATTATAAGTGATTTCTATCATAAATCAAGACGTCAAAGTATAAGCACACTTTTATTCATAAAGATTGAACAACTGACTTGTCTCATTACATGAATAACTTTGTCTCGCGAGATGCAAGACACACAACTAAGTGGTCATACTATAATGATTACATAAGATTTATCTAATACTCTAAGTATCTCCTATGATAGATGTCTCGGCGGAATCCATGTTGGCCATCAAATGACTTGATATCCATCAATCCTCGATTTCACCTCTGCCCGTCCATGCAATGGCAGGTCCTGTTTTCATAAAACAGAGTAAGTATCAGATACTCATTTACTGCAAATTTTGTATAAGGGAATAAACATTTATAAAGTATATCAAGTATATACCTTCTCCATCAACAACTTCTCCTTCAATGGGTTCAACCTCCAGGTACTGAAGTCTATCCATGAAGTCAGAGAACTCGAGGCTTTCACCTCTGCCGACATAGCCATGGACATGGTCTGTATAGCTCGGTGGAAGCGAGTGTAACACCGTGTATATCGCAGACTCATCTGTGGTCCCATAGTCAAAGTCATCTACGAGGCTCAGATGTATCTCATGCATCTTGGCCAAGTGTGCCTTCAGGCAAGAGCCTTCTTCCATCTTTGTAGAGAGAAACTCACTTTCTAACTCAAATGTGGCAACTCTAAACCGATGCAAGTTTGATGACTTCAGCTCATCGATCATATCATATGTATCCAAATCAGCATACTCCTCACGCAAAGGTTGCGGAATGCTGATTTCTATGATACCCTTAGCTATGGCATATGTCCTTCGACGATACTGATAATCAATCGCCGCTTGTGCATCCATGTCGTTTGCTGGAGGGTTTCCCACATGCTCTTTAGTTAAGAATGAAAGGTTGATTCTCTTGAGCACGGCTCTAAGGCGTAAGTACCAACTAATAAAGTTTGACCCATTTTCTTTAAGTCTTTCACCATGTAAGAAGGAAACCATTTCAAGGTACTGGGTACTATCCATTTTCTACAAACATAATTGCAAGGAACACAATTAAGACTAGTTCAGAACAATGAGTTCATATAATCATATTATAAATGAGCTCGCACTAAAACAATTCATCCCTAGGAAGTTTTATTGATTACATGATCCAAATTCACTGCCTGACCTCGAATATCACACGGCCGACGGGTCAGTTTCAAAGGTAGAAAACAACTTGTGCGATCACATTATCTTATATGTATTGTGAATCATGCTCGATCTTTCGATCTCTAGTATTCCGAGGCCATATCTGCATATGCTAGGCTCGCCAAATTAACCTCAATGTTATATGCTGCTCAGCAAGGCCATATCTGCATATGCCAGGCTTGCCGAACCCAACCTCATGCGAACTCCATTGAATATGTAGGACAACTCCGGAATGTATGGAGCATCAAGCCATATGGGAGAACCTTTCAGGCGGTGCACACTTCGGTAGAATACTTGTGTTTGGCTTTGTTAAGGGATCATCTTATCACATGCTACTGTCGTGTATCCTATACTAGCAAGTTTTAAGATGTCTGAGCTATGGCAACACTAAGTCTACAGTGTCTCCATTTTAGTTTGTTTTATGATGATGATTACTACTTACTAGTAACACATAGCAAAGCTATCGCTACATCACAAACAAACGAATGATAGCCCCCACTTAGCAATACAAGGTTTAGACGGTCTAGTTGTATATTGCAAGTTTTACGTGGCTGCTAGGGCTTTCATAGTTAAACAGGTTTTAACCTACGAGTCAACCACAACGTCAACCATACGATTGTCTCTATTACACCCCGCACGGGGCCCTCCGTTGCAAATGCCACATCCTCTAAAGTAGAGAGACAGACACCCCCCAGCCACTTTATACGGTACAAGCCGTATGTCAAGCGTGGAACCAGTCTCGCGTAAGCGTACGCGTAAGGTCGGTCGGCGGCCGCTTCATCAAACAATGCCGCAGATGTGAACAAGTACACGTGGGAGGGTAACAATCATACAATCAACGCCCACATCCCCGATGTGTTCTATCCGTACAGTAATACTAAGCATAGACCTAGCTCATGATACCCATGTTGGGGTTCGCAGCAGAAAACACAAATTTTTCTAACTAGCATTCCCATAACCCGAGATCTAGCTAGCCTTATTACCGTAACGGAAAGGAGTGCGGAAATAACATACCTCGGGGTGTAGTCCGTTGCGCGGGAAACGTTCCCGCAAACGTGGTTGATGTAGCCGATCAAATTTCACAGCCCCCTGGTTGTGTTGAGCACCCGGATGGGTGTAGTGCCACATGTGTAGCACCACGTAGTACTCGCACACGTACGAGACTCGATGACGACCTCCGTTCTCCGATCCAGCGAAGGTGGCGGAAGCAGACCTCCGGACGGAGCTTCGGCAGCACGACGCCCTCCGGATCTAGCAGAGAAGCCTCAATTCCACTATAGGCTCACACTAGGGAGCCCACCGTGAAAGAGACAAGGGAGGGGAGAAGACCGGAGAAAACCGATCTCAATTCGGAGCAAATACTAATTTAATCCGATTTATTGTGTATTTTGGCTTAATAAAATATGTTCACCATGGCCCTCTTTATATAGAGGTAGGGGAGGGAGTCAACCCCCCTCCCTTAGCAATGTGGGACTATCCCACATTCTAGGGGGGGCGCCGGCCAAGGGGGAGAGGGGGCGCCACCCTCATGGGCCCTAGGGCCCATGGCGCCTCCCCCCCCCCCACTCCTTTTTTTTCTTTTTCTTTTTCCCTTTTATTTCTTCCCCTAATGGGCCTATTTCTCCACTAAGGCCCATTGCACATATTAATTAGAAATAAAATGATTTTAATTATTAATTCAATTAATTAATAACTAAAACATAATATTCCATCTCCCGGTGCTCCGGAACACCTTCCGGTTCACTCTGAACTTGTTCGGTTCAACACGGTACTTCTCCGATGTTGTTTCCTTTATTCTCTGGTTACTCCGATGGTTCCGAAAAAGGTCTCCGATTTCATCGAGCCTTTAAGTGTGTTACCCTACGGTCCGAGAACACTCCAGTCATGATCGAGATGAGGCTACGGTCAATGATCATCAGCGGGACCTGGATGCCCATAATGACCCCTGTGCATTCCGGATATCAAACACCGATTGGACCTTATGCCGTATAACATTCCCTTTGTCAGCGATACTGGATTGTTCCGAGATTCGATCAATGACATCCTATGTCTGGTTCAACCTCGTTCTGAACTAATCCTCATTCACTCGTTCCCGTGATATTCATCCTCGTGACCTAGTCACACGCTGCAGCTTTATGGATGGAATCTCACTGAGTGGGCCCCGAGTATCTATCCATTATATGGATTGACAAATCCCGCTCTTGTAACAATACTCCTCAACATATCTCCACGGAATGCCCAAGATACAACCGTTATGACCCACATATTTCAGTCAGGTGGTGGGATGTAGGTCAAAGCATCCGGGAAGATCACAATTATGCACGTACTCACGGTCAAAGGAACGGTCTACCACGTTCTGTAATTACAACACTGAACCTTCACAAGATTTGATCATGTTGTAATGCTTACTTTGGGTAATGTTCATCATGTCACGTAACCAGTGAGGTGATCTCATAGTCAAGAGACTTAATTGTCCATGATCGTGAAACCACGACCATCATGTTGACCATGAACTAGTTATTGATGTAGAGGCTAACTAGGAACTTTGGGGGTTTCTATACCACACCTGCATCATTGTTTCACTGACACAGTTCTAGCACGGTATGAAACTGGTTATGAACTTGCTTAGATATATTGGAATAATCATATATTATTTGGCTCTAGAGCATATATCCAACAATATAAGACTAGGATAACACTCCCATAGCTCCAACTCAAAATATGTCGTCCACCTATTTGTTGGGAAACGTAGTAGAAAACAAAAAAAAATTCGGCCTACGAATCAATAACCCAAGATCATCCAAGATAGATTTCATACAAGGTTTAGGTTTTTGCTCACCAACGGTTGCAGCGGAAGAAGAGTTGGTGAAGCGGGTGGACGTAGTGGAAGTAGTCGAAGTAGATATCCCACGAACAGTCCCTCGATCTATCCCACGAACAAGTCCCTCGAACAGATCTCCGAGAAGAAGAAGCTCCTCGAAGAAGGATCAAAGTTATGATCCCTCTACCGGTATCCACACATCCCGTAGCAGTAATCCAGCAGCGCTCCGCTGTCCAGAGATGAACGCCACCGAGAAAACTATAGGGAGAAAACCCCAACGGATTCCGATCTAGAACAGCGTCTAAACCGGGGTCTAATTGTGGAGCAACGGGGTTTAGAGGAGGGAGGGTGGCGCATAGGCCTTGGGGACAAGTTGTGTTGCGCCCCCCACCCCTCCCCCACATTATATAGGTGGACAAGAAGCCCTTGGGGCGCAGCTCAAAGGGAATTGGGAGTCCAACTTGGACTCCCAAGCCTTCCAAACCTTACCACACCTTCCCACCGGAAAACTGCCATAATGGGTTTTGGTATTCCCACCTGGAGGAGGTTTCCTTCCCCTTGGTGCGCCCCCACCCCCTTGGCCGGCCAGGGCAGCCTAGGTGGCTTGCCCCCCAAGGCTAGGGGCGCAGGGGAGTGGGTGGTACTGCCCGGAACCTTCCGGAACCTTCCATGACCTTCTAGAAGCTTCCAGGACCTTCCGGGACATACCGGGACCGTTTCGGGACATTCCGGACACTTCTGGAGCACTTCCAGGACCTTCCGAGACCGTTCTCGGACGTTTCGGAGCCATCCGGATAGTTTCCAAGACCATCCGAGTTACAGTTTAAGCCACCCGATGACCGCGAAGGTTGTCGGGACGCCCAGCGATTATCCGGAAACTATTCCGGTTGATCCAGGACTTCCCCAGTACCATTCTCATATGATTCAGAACCACCTAGGACTACTCCAGAGTGATCCGGACATATCCTTAAATACCAAGAACTACTTCTGGTGCCCTTATGAACAATTCCATAAATCTCCGAAACTACTTCCGGTACCCGTATGAACTATTCTACTTTGCTTCCACTAAACCTTCTACCATTCCAGCATTCTAACAGACTACTACTCGTTAAGTGTGTGACCCAATAGGTTCGGTATAATGCGGACATGACTCAGAACATCTTCTGGACATAGGTCAACAGCCTTTTGTCAATAGCCAATAATCAACAGCGGAGCCATGGACACCCATGTTGACTCCCACACATACACGAAGAAACTTCGAGTGAACCATTATGTTTATTCATGTACCATTCCCTTTGCTTCGTGATATATGACAAAGTTAGAGGAGATAAGTTTGGCACCCATGTGTAACAACTTCTTGAACACAAGCCACTCGTTATCCTCTTTGCTCGTTTGTCCATTTTCTCGTTATCGTATTCCGGTATCCCCGTGACTGAATCACAATGCGTCTGGCCAGACTATAATGGATACCGTCATACCGAGTGGGCCCAAAGTCAATATCTCTTCATCGTGAAGGAGAAAATCCCATTCTTGAACTATCACAGTCACTAGCCACACCATCTGACATACCCAGAACTTATTTTACTACTTCCCATTTACGGGAGGATTCATCTAAGAACCAAAGCATGTCTTCCTGTGTGAAGCAACTTGATACTCTCATGGTCTAAGGAATTACGTATATGATAACATTTCATGATATGACTTATAACGTAGTTACGATGTGATCTCTAAGTATATCATTCAATACTGGGGTCGGTTCAACATCATTGTTCTGCTAACAATATGTTCCCATTGCTACTGACATCCTTGTTACAAGAACAATGTCCATGATTAAGAAAACGTAATCATCAGTTAGCACATGAGCTGGTCTTAGAGGCTAAACCAGGAACTCTTGGTGTTTACATTTCCACACATCCAAGTGAGTTTTCTTCTGAATCTCATAGTCAGGGTCATTGCAATTATAGCACAGAAATATAAACATTAATTACGAACGTGGAAATATATATAATAACATTTTATTATTGCCTCTAGGGCATATTTCCAACAGTCTCCCACTTGCACTAGAGTCAATAATATTATCAGTGCTTGCGCATTTTACACCTATGGCATACCGGTGTAATACATGCTTCATTTGTGGTATAGACTTCATCATCGGATCTGACGTTTCAGACCCGTTTGTATCTTGCATATCTTCGCGTTTTCACGCTATCATAAAATTCACTAATTTTATCAGTTTAGCTTTGTATATGTTTGAATCAATTGGTAGGACCTTGGTTCCTTTAGAATAAGTCATGAAATCATTCATCAATGTTCCATGAGCTTCAAGTATCTAAGAAACCATACCATGTTCATAAAAGAACTCATGATTCAAAATACCCTCCTTGTTACTTCTTTAAGCAACAATATACTTAGCCTCTGTTATAGAATTCGCCACAGTATCAAACTTGACAAAGTTCCTCCACACTGCGCCACCCTTACGTGTGAAACACATAATCCCAATTAAAATCGAAAATCGGTCGGAGTAAGTATGAAGACTGAATTGGTGTAACTATTTACATCAAAAATTCAGCTGATGTAACTCATTACAACGAGCTCTTCATTCTCTCCATTTTCCGAGAAACAAATCTTATCTATCATAAGTTTATCTTTTCACTGTTTGTCCAATGATCAACATATTGATCACTTTGGTATCTTGCTCACAACCTTTTGGAGCGTTGGACATATCTGGTCGTTTTACATATTATGGTGTACATGATTAATCCAAACACACAGGTGAGTGGAATTCAATTCACGTGTTTTTGCTTATCTGTGTTCATCAACACTGATTTCTGCAAACAACTTTTCACCACGACTTCGGCAAGAACATGTTTCTTGGCATTTCATACTAAACTACTTTAGTATCATGTCAATATGTAGTGTTGGCTTTAGCATGATCAGGCACTTACTATCTACATAGATCATTGTGCTTAATAATAATGCTATATTAGCCCAAGTACTTCAGCTGAAAACTATTTCCAATAAAGTCCTTATTCGTGTCAAGAATTTTATATCATTTCTAATCAACAATATGTCATCTACATAAGGTTTTAGAAATATTATTCAGCTCCCACTTACTTTCTTGAATATTCAAGCATCTTCGTTATTCCTGATGAAAACAAACTCTTTTGGCAAATTTCATCATAACGAAAATTCCAACTCCATTCTGCTAGCTTCAGTCCATCACTGGACATCCAAGGCTTGCATCTATTTTAGCATCCTTTGAATCGACAAAACATTCCGGTCGTATCACATATACGTCCTTTGTTATTTTTTCGTGTAGGAACGTTGTTTTGACGTTCATTCTAGCATATCCTATAAATGAGATATGTAGTAATTGCTAATCTAACCCGAACTGACTAAAGCATCTCTACGGTCGACATTACTTCGCCGTAATCAACTTTTGTACTTGTTAGAAAACATATTTCCAACGAGTTGAGCTTTATGGATAAAACAATTTCATTCGAATCAGTTATAGATCCATTTATATATTCTTCAGACTCTTAGTCTTTCGGAGGGTCTACCAAGTTCAAAACTTGACTTACTTCCATGGATACTATCTCGGATTATTTGGCATTTAGCCAAATCCCGGAGTCAGGGCCCATCAACGTTTCTTTGTATATCACAGGTTTATCATTGTCGAACAACAATATCTCGTTTTACATATCATGAATGTTTGTACGAGTTTTGTCTAACCTATGTGGTTCAGCTGCACACTTATTTGAAGATTCAACAATCTTGATAAGTTGCACTGTCCTCCCACTCACTCTTTTGCAAGAAACCATTTTCTTCAAAACACATAGTTCTTAACAGCAAACTATTTTGCTTTTGTGTAGTGATAGAGGAATACCAAACCTTTTGGAATAACCTTCACAAAGCAGCACTTATCTGATTTGGTGTTTTGAGTATGTCAAACATATGTCTCATACACCCAAATTTTAAGAAAAGACAATATGGTTTTATCATTTCCATATCATATCTAATATGGTGTCATTCCAACAGATTTGATGGTGCTCTTTTCAGTGTAAAAGCCGTAGTCACTAACGCATAACTTTAATAAGTATAATGGCAAATTGATAAACGTCATATTTGATCTTACCGTGTCACACATGGCTTGATTACATCTCTCGAACACTTTACTCATAGTGGTCTTCCGGGAGACGCAAGTTATGACACTTCTTCACAACTCATCAGACGTTCGCTAAACTTGTAACTCAAATATTACTTTCTACAATCTAATTTGCAGAAGCGTTATCTTCTTGTTACAATGAATTTCTATTTCACTCTAAAATTCCTTGAACATTTCAAAAATTTCAGACGTATGTCTCTATTGAACAGATATCCACATATCTACTTCAACTCATGAGTGAAGATAGGGAATCCACTACACACAACTACACTTATTGGAATACACACATCATCATGTATGATTACCAATGGTTTAGTTGCCCGTTCATGTATGGCCTATCAACGGTGTTTTAGTCACATTTCTTTTAGACAATATATGCAAGCGTCAAGTGATTCATAATCATATGACTCAAAAGTCCATCACTTATGGAAATTCTTAATGCATGTTATGTCACTTGTGATAAACGGGAGGATTCATCTAAGAACCAAAGCATGTCTTCCTGTGTGAAGCAA
This sequence comes from Bromus sterilis, assembly GCA_950022295.1. Classification (NCBI taxonomy): domain Eukaryota; kingdom Viridiplantae; phylum Streptophyta; class Magnoliopsida; order Poales; family Poaceae; genus Bromus; species Bromus sterilis. The sequence continues at coordinate 295,595,029 of OX465601.1, read as the reverse complement.
CTTGATACTCTCATGGTCTAAGGAATTACGTATATGATAACATTTCATGATATGACTTATAACGTAGTTACGATGTGATCTCTAAGTATATCATTCAATACTGGGGTCGGTTCAACATCATTGTTCTGCTAACAATATGTTCCCATTGCTACTGACATCCTTGTTACAAGAACAATGTCCATGATTAAGAAAACGTAATCATCAGTTAGCACATGAGCTAGTCTTAGAGGCTAAACCAGGAACTCTTGGTGTTTACATTTCCACACATCCAAGTGAGTTTTCTTCTGAATCTCATAGTCAAGGTCATTGCAATTATAGCACAGAAATATAAACATTAATTACGAACGTGGAAATATATATAATAACATTTTATTATTGCCTCTAGGGCATATTTCCAACAATATTATGTTTAGGAAACTATTCAGCTCCCACTCAGTTTCATGGAAATGCATGTTTCTCAATATTTTGGCTAAGTCCAAAATCACTTTGATCATCCATCAAATTGAGAATTCCGGTTACGAGACACTAGCATCCATATGTTTTCCAAAACCTTCTTGTTTTACCAATTACAACACTTCTTCAAATACATGATTTGAGGAAGTCACGGTATTGATAACAATTTGGATCAATCATAGTGAATATCCCATTGACTCAAGCATCGCTACATATTGTAGTCAGCCCTTTTGAATTTGTCAGAAACATCCTTCATGACAAATCGATCTTGATGTCTTCCTTTGATGTTCACATTTAATCCTTATAACCTTGAAGTTATTGAGAATATCAAGTAACCTATTTACTCGATAAGATTCAAGTAATCTTAAATGTAACTCAATATAGGATTTCATGACTCATAGTCATTTCTCGTACTCAGGTCCACCATCGCTTCTTCGTAGTCCGTAGGTATGTCTTGTTCCATCAACATGACAAGTGAATCATGAATATTACTTTGCACAAGGGGAAAACATGTATTCTTGAATCGTACTTTATTTAGTAAAAGTTTCAAGCGAAATACCATGATCATTATCATCATTTTCTCCTCTAACTGTAGAGCTTTGATTCCGGATCACATTCCGTTGCGCTACTCTGACATATGGAGGCAAGGTCAATTACCTTGGTTGAACTTTCACTATCTTCCATTAACAAATTTATCAAGAACACTTCTTGACAAACACCAAACTTAGCAACACAAGTTTTGCTCTTTGGTTCTAGTTGTGAAAGATGTATCCATAATTGACTAAGGATACACTACAAAGATAATTTATCACATAAATCATTTTCCTAGAAACCATGACACACCATAACTTATATAGTGTTGGTTTCCACGAACTCAGATGGTTCCCTATACTGAAGTGAGTGTTTCCTTATTAAATTAATAACTCTAAATAATAATAACATAACTTGGTAAGAGATAACTTATACCATACACTATCCAATAGAGTATGATTATAATGTTCAGGCACATCAACAATATTGAAGTGTTCCAAGCATTGTAATTTGTGGAACAACTTTCACACAAGTCCGTATGCCCAAGGCCAACTCAAAACATTTGTCTCTTTGATCAAATCCTAGAGACTTGTTTTTCTCGTTAATTTAGTACCCGTCTTCATTCTGAAATCCCTTTGATCACATCAAACTATCCTAGACTCATGTTTCATTAGTGAATACACATATTCATCTAAGTCCACATCTGAAGTTTACGAAATAATGAAATTCACTACATGCTGAAATATGATGCATCACTATGTATGATATGCAACAGTCATCGCAAACTTTGTTTTACCAGAATGCGAGGTTTCAGTCATCTCACCTAAAGAGGCATGGTTTGCATGTGTCAATAGATCAAGTATCTCAAGACTTCATCAAACCAATCATGACTTAAACGGTAGTGTCATTACTAAGTTTGGATAATTCTTGGCATTACAATATTTCTTATAAATGATCAAACTACTACCATCAATATAAGAATAACTCATTCATAACCGTAATGTGACCATAAAAGATATCATTCATAAAAGGAGAACAACTGACTTGTTTCTCACTAATATGAATAATTGTCTTCGCGAGATGCAAGACACACTAATAAGGTTCACACTCAAACGATCATAAATTTATTCATATACTAATCAAATGATAGATGTAGAGGGAGAGTGTTGTCGACCATCAACTATCTTGATTACCGTCAGCACACATTGTCACCTCATCCCTTCCAAGCCACTCTTTAAGTAGTGAGTTCAAGCATCGAATACTTAATCAACCACAATCAGTGTTTTGTGGGGAAAGACATTTATAACCCGTGTATCAAATATACTTTCTCCGTCAATGACTATTCCTGCATTGGTTATACCTTTAAAGTTCACAACTTTAACCATGACATCATGACAGGTGAACGATTCTCCTTCATGACATAGTCTAGACGCGGTCTTTGTAGCTGGGAGGAAGCGGATGCAACTCCCCAGTTATCGCAAAGTAACCAGTCATTCTGTAGTCCAAGTTGTACACAAGGCGTTCATGTATCTTATACATTTTCCAAGTGACTTTCTCAACAGGTTGTTCCTTCCACCATGGTTGAAAGAAACGCCGTCCATATACTCATATTCCATTACTATGATTTGTGACTTAGTGCTTTTAAGATCACCTAGCATGTCATACATGTTGGTGTCTTAATCATGCATTCACAATTCAGATTCCATAGAATGAAGTACGGTGTATCGGACAATCATTGAATAAGAGATGATGAATACGATACTCGTCATCATCTTACTCAATTACGGAGTTATCCGGTGTATCTCCTAGCAGTTCTCGTATTATGTTTTAACAAGTCATTAGTAATGAGTATGTCTCTAACGGTGTTGGTACACATCAATGAAGTAAGACCCATTTTCCTTAAGTTCTACATCACACTAAAGAGCCATGGTTATAAACATTGGTTATGACATTATCTACAATGATATTTGCTAAGACATGAAGATTAAGTTCATAATAGGAGTTCATGTTTTAAACAATTCTAGAACTCCCACTCAGACAAACATGAAGATTAAGTTCATAATAGGAGTTCATAATAGTTTATTCTAAGTGATTGCACAATCCTTGAGAACTATACCTCCCCCGTGTGACACGACCATCAGTATATTCTCAAGGTAGGCCATCATGCCAATCACATCATCCATGTGACTCATGCTCGATATTTCGATCACTGTGTCCCGAGGCCATATCTGCATATCCCAGGCTCGCCACAATAACCTTAGTAATTATATGCCGCGTATGAAAGGCCATGTTTCTGGACATGCTAGGCTTGCTCCACCCATCTCATTTGAACGCTAATATGTTTGACACCCGTGTGACACGCGATGCCTCCATAATGGAGATATTTCCAGATGGTGCTTCACTAAGGAAGGACACTTTGTTGGATTAGTGAGGGATCGTCCTATAATGCTACCGTTGTATATCTAATACAAGCAAAACAAGATGCTATAGTATAAATCATACTAACTATGATGCCCCCCTGCAAATTAAAGTTTAGACGCCTCTACTTTATCTTTTGCAAGTTTTACGTGGCTGATAGGGCTTTCGAGATAGAACCGTTTCTATGCCTACGAACATACAACCACAACACCAATCCCGCAATTGTCTCTATTACACCCCTGTCAAGGCCCTCCGTTGCAAACGTCTTCGCATCGCTAATGTTAGAGAGACAGACACCCCCAAGCCACTTATATGGTACAAGCCATATGTCAAGCATGGAACCAGTCTCGCGTAAACGCGTAAGGTCGGTCGGGGCCGCTTCATCAGGATATTGCCACAATGCTAAACGAGTACACGTGAGAGGGTAATAATTGGAGAATTGATGCCCACATACTAGATGTGTTTTATCCGTACAATACATCTACGCATAGCCTTGATCATGATACCACTGTTGGGGAACGGGGCAGAAAACAATAATTTTTCATAACCTACGCGTCCCGAACCCAAGACCTATGCTATGGCGATGCAAGTAACGGATGGAAATAGGTCACATACCAGTATGTAGTCCGTTAAGCGGGAAAAGTTCCCGCGTGAACATGGTTGATGTAGTCGTACCAGCCGATCCTCGATGCGGCGGAGATCCTCGACGACTCCAGAAGCCACCCGATCCTTGTAGACCGATGACGGGATTACGTCCCCGTCGAAACGCTGTCGGTGAAGACGTCGCGATACGGCCTCAACGATGAAGGAGCACCACAAGTGTAGCGTCTCGCGGGATTACACGCATATGGTGTACCCGACGTTCCTCCGGGCTACGAACCAGGCGAGCAGCTGAAAGAAGATGGATTCGGATCCTAGCAGCACGACGGCGTGCGTATAATGGAGAAACCTCCAACTCAGTGCAGCCTCCAAACAAGACGAGTCCGCTCAAGGAAGGAGAAAATAGAGAGAGAGAGATCAACAGAATTTATCTGTATTTTTCTGGAATTTTCTGTGTAAAAAAATGGACACCCACCACATCTATATATAGGGGAAAAAGGGGTACCATAGCACATAGATTAGCAATGTGGTACTAAAAGTACCACATGCGTGTGCATGCATGCCGTGGGGTGGCCGGCCAGCCTTGTGGCCATGGCGCACATGGCCATGTGGCCAAGTGGCCACACATGGGCCACAAGCCCATGGCGCCCCACCCTTTTTTTTCTTTTTTTTCTTTCTTTTAAAGAAAAATAAAAGAACATTTATTCCTTTTAATTATTTAAATTATATTTTAATATTTAATTCATTTAATTAAATAATAAAACATATCTAAATAACTTTCCGAACAATTCGGAACCACGGAACTTTTTCCGTCTCCCCTCCGAAACGATTTCGGAGTTCTCTCTTATTTCTCCGGCGATCCCGAATCTATCCTTATTGCGTCGAATACCCTTAAGTGTGACACCCTACTATCCGGGAAACAGCAGACATGATCAAGACACTCTCTTGATCGATGACTATCGATCAGACCTGTTACAATCCTAGATGGCCCCTGCGCTTCCATCAAATTAACTTCATCGTTGAACCGTTAACGTTGAGTCCTGATCCCTTTGTCATACGGTACTTTGTTTGTCCGAGTTTGATCGTCGGTATCCAATATACCTAGTCCATCCTCGTTACCGACAAACATATTTACTCGTTCCTGTGATATTGCCACCCCGTGACCTAGTCACACGTTTGCGTAAACTTTATGATGCAATATCACCGAGTGGGCCCAGAGTATCTATCCGTCACTCGGATGGACAAATCCCGTTTTCATCTAGTTGCATACTCATCAACATATCTACTTTGGAAAACCCAAGATACACCTTTATGGTTACCATGTTTCAGTGTAACGGTTAATGCACTCAAAGCGCCCTGGTAGATAGCAATTATGTATGATCATCACGGTCTTAAGGATCGGGTCACTACGTTTATAGTTATCGCAATGTTGAACTATGTGACTGGATCACATTGCAACACTTCTGGTGGGTGTGTGTCCATCATGTCATTCTCCCAATGACATGACCCCATTGTCAATAGACTGTTCACATCTCATGATCAGGAAACCTTGATCATCAATTGCCCAATGGACTAGTTTACTAGAGTTAACTAGGGACCTGGTTGTTTGTATACCACACATGTATTAATGTTTTCGCTTAATACAGTTATAGCACAGTATAAAACTTATTATGAACTAATGGAATACGCCAATAAACATATTTTATTTGCCTCTAGGGCACATTCCCAACATTATTTTGAGCTAAATGACCCTATAATTGGAAAGCACTACAACTGAACTCAGAAAAGGTTGAAACTTGGCATCGTATCATCATTTGACCCACATAGCATGTGTGCAAAAGTTGAGAGGATTACGGCAAAAACTGGACCATCTCTTTCAAAGTACGAGGATTTCAGACAAAAACACATCTGTTCCAAGGCATTTAATTTTTCTAAACTTATTTCAACTCAAGACTTTTTTTGCATCCAACATGCAACATTCAAAGCCACATACTAAAATTTCAACCCTTTTGACTTCATTTGCTATTTTTGATGCATTTAATGATTTATTTTGAGCTAAATGACCCTGTAATTGGAAAGCACTACAACTGAACTCAAAAAAGGTTGAAACTTGGAATGGTATCATCATTTGACCCACATACCATGTGTGCAAAAGTTGAGAGGATTACGACAAAAACTGGATGCACTTCGTGTACAAACTGGACCATCTCTTTCAAAGTACGAGGGTTTCGGACGAAAACACATCTGTTTCAAAGACATTTCATTTTTCTAAACTTATTTCAACTCAAGACTTTTTTGCATCCAACATGCAACATTCAAAGCCACATACTAAAATTTCAACCCTTTCAGACTTTATTTGCTATATTTCATGCATTTAATGATTTATTTTGAGCTAAACACTACTAGGGAATAGCCTTATGGTGGCGCACTGTTTTTGAGTTTAGTGGCGTATTAGGGATGCGCCACTAACTACAAGCCACTAATAAGGGCTTAGAGGTGGCGCATTCTGGATGCGCCACCCCTAAGGCCCTTATGCGTGGCGCCTCTCAGAATGCGCCACCTATAAGCTCTTAGGGGTGGCGCATTCTGAAAATGCACCACTATTAATTTTTTAAAATTTTGAATTTTGAATCTGGATCTGGAAAACAATTTTTTTATTTTTATTTTTTTATTTTTTCTTAATCTCAGGTTAGTATGCTTAATGCCCGGTCAATATGCGTAATCTCAGGTCAAACTTCCTCGAGGGTCACCCATCCTAGCACTACTCTAGCCCCAGCACGCTTAACTTCTCGGTTCTATTCAACTCTCACTCCAGCTCACCTAACAGGCACTTGTTGATATATCTAACATATAAATCCTATTAAACCATGTTGACGTCTAGGACCTTGTTAATGTTTATGGGTGTGCTAAAATTTTCAACATTTTTTTGAAACTTTCTCGATGGGACCATTAGCATATTTTGAACTTTTTAATTTTTTTTTTATTTTTTTTAAAAAAAAATTTAAAATTTTTTTAATGTTACTATCTAAAATTTTCAACTTTTTTTAACTTCCCGATTTGTCCTCTAGCCTATTTTGAATTTTTTTTAAAAATAGTAAAATTAAAAAAAAATTCAATTTTTTTTCTGTTACTAGTGGCGCATTTCATACAAAATGCGCCACTACTAAGTTCAAAAAAAAATTCAATTTTTTCTCTTTTTTGGGCCTTCAGATCTTCAAACACCCGTAACTTTTTTTTCTGTTAGGTTTTTGAGGATTCTAAAAATGTTCAACGGGTTATACCCAGTTGAATTTGGATATAACTTTTCGAGTAGATGATTTTTCATATAAAAAACTTTTTCATCGGAGGTCGTATGCAAAAGTTAAGCCCATTTTACGAAATTCTCGGGAGATTTTGCAAAAAAAGTCGAAATTCATATTTGTAAATTTTTCTAACAACTAGACCACATATCATTTGCGAAACTTATTTTCTTTTATTTTTTTGACATTTCTATTATTTTCTTTTATTATTTTTCAAATTGAAAAGGCGGTCCACACAGGGGGGTGTATTTGGGAATTTTCCCGCGCAGTTTTTTCTTATTAGTGGCGCATATGGGAAATGCGCCACCCCTAAGAGCTTATGGGTGGCGCATTCTGGATGCGCCACTAATAATTCCTTAGGGGTGGCGCATTTCCAGAATGCGCCACCTCTAAGCGTTTAGGGGTGGCGCATTTCCAAAATGCGCCACCTATAAGGTTCTTAGGGGTGGCGCATTTCTCCAAATGCGCCACGTATAAGGGGATCCAGGGCTGGCCCACTCTTAGGGGTGGCGCATTTTTAAAAATGCGCCACCCCTTACAACATAGTGGTGCATTACATATAAAATGCGCCACTAATAAGCTTTCCATGTATAGCTATTTCCCTAGTAGTGAAATGACCCTGTAATTGGAAAGCACTACAACTGAACTCAAAAAAAATTGAAACTTGGCATGTTATCATCATTTGACCCACATAGCATGTGTGCAAAAGTTGAGAGGATTACGGCAAAAACGGGATGCACTTCGTGTACAAACTGGACCATCTCTTTCAAAGTACGAGGGTTTCAGACGAAAACTTATCTGTTTCAAAGGCATTTCATTTTTCTAAACTTATCTCAACTCAAGACTTTTTTCGCATCCAACATGCAACATTCAAAGACACATACTAAAATTTCAACCCTTTCTGACTTCATTTGCTATTTTTCATGCATTTAATGATTTATTTTGAGCTAAATGACCCTGTAATTGGAAAGCACTACAACTGAACTCTGAAAAGGTTGAAACTTGGCATGGTATCATCATTTGACCCACATAGCATGTGTGCCAAAGTTGAGAGGATTACGGCAAAAACTGGATGTACTTCGTGTACAAATTTGACCATCTCTTTCAAAGTACGAGGGTTTTAGACGAAAACACATCTGTTTCAAAGGCATTTCATTTTTCTAAAATTATTTCAACTCAAGCCTTTTTTTTGCATCTAACATGCAACATTCAAAGTCACATACTAAAATTTCAACCCTTTCTGACTTCATTTGCTATTTTTCATGCATTTAATGATTTATTTTGAGCTAAATGACCCTGTAATTAGAAAGCACTACAACTGAACTCAGAAAAGGTTGAAACTTGCCATGGTATCATCATTTGACCCACATAGCATGTGTGCAAAAGTTGAGAGGATTACGGAAAAAACTGGATGCACTTCGTGTACAAACTGGACCACATCTTTCAAAGTACGAGGGTTTCAGATGAAAACACATCTGTTTCAAAGGCATTTCATTTTTCTAAACTTATTTCAACTCAAGGCTTTTTTTGCATCCAACATGCAACATTCAAAGCCACATACTAAAATTTCAACCCTTTCTGACTTCATTTGCTATTTTTCATGCATTTAATGATTTATTTTGAGCTAAATGGCCCTGTAATTGGAAAGCACTACAAATGAACTCAGCAAAAGTTGAAACTTGGCATGGTATCATCATTTGACCCACATAGCATGTGTGCACAAGTTGAGAGGATTACGGCAAAAACATGATGCACTAGAGTTGGGCTATATATATACGCAACGACAAGCCTGATCCAACGACTCACAAGCCTGATCCAACGACTCACAAGCGCTTGAAAGAAAACACGCAATCTGTATGCTTCTTCCTGATTGGTTGGATACAACGGCTCAGAAGTCTGATCCAACGACTCACAAGCGCTTGAAAGAAACACGCGATCCGTGTGCTTCTTCCTGATTGGTTGGATTCAAAATCGTGTACGGTTAAAAGCGCATGGAAGAGGACTCCACGCAACGCCAGTCGCCACTAGTTCTTTTCTCGTGCACTCTTTCCCCTTACGCACCACCGCCACCATGCCGCCCCGCCGCCGCCCACCAAGCTACCACAGTGTCCGCGAGCGCTCGGACGGCACATTCATGGCGGTGATCACTTGCGCCAACAACGAGCGTGTGTGTCTCGGCAGGTTCTCGCATGAATATTTAGCCGCCCGCGCGTACGACGTTGCGGCGTGGAGGCTCGGCCGCCTTCGCGTGGAGATGAATAACCGCCACTGTCGCAGCTTGGAAGAGGCGAAGGACATGGCAGATCCGCCGCTCCTCCTCACTGAAGAGGACCACCGCCTCCATCGTTGACGAGCGGTGCTCGGCCTCGCCACGGAGCAGGACCAGCGTGCTGTGTAGGATTGGTACGCGAGCCATCCCCGTGAAGCCTCGGAGGAGGCGGAACACTGGACGAGGCTGGCGGTCGAGAGCGCGAAACGGCGACAGGAGCGTCATGAATGGCGGGAGGAGCGGCGGGCGGCCAAGGCGATGGCGGAGGAGGAACTGGCGAGAGGCGCCGCCAACTGGCCCCTCGGTGACCCCGCTCGATAGCGCTGGAGGATGACATCAGCTCCGTCACCGAAGACGATTTCTCCGACGAGGAGGAGTAGTTTTTTTATGTTCTAGGTTTGAGATGTTAAGTTGTTGAATGTTGTAAGTTTGCCGCGTCGCCGCCACCATGCCACCATATGTTATAAGTTTCCTGCCACCATTCAATGATTTATTTTGGGCTTCAACCCTTTCTGACTTCATTTGCTATTTTTCATGCATTTAATGATTTATTTTGCGCTAAATGTCCCTAAAATTGGAAAGCACTACAACTAAACTCAGAAAAGTTTAAAACTTGGCATGATATCATCATTTGACCCACATAACATGTGTGCAAAAGTTGAGAGGGTTACAACAAAAGCTGGATGCACTTCGTGTACAAATTGGACCATCTCTTTCGAAGTACAGGGGTTTCAGACGAAAACTCATTTGTTACAAAGGCATTTTATTTTTCTAAACTTATTTGAATTCAAGACTTTTTGTGCATTCAATATGCATCATTCAAAGCAACATACTAAAATTTCAACTCTTTCTGACTTCATTTGCTCTTTTTCATGCATTTAATGGTTTATTTTGAGCTAAATGACCCTGAAATTGGACTAATGCTTGTGGGCGAGCATTTAGTCCCGGGTCGAGCCACATACCGGGACTAATCCTTGTGGGCCAGGAGCGAGGTGCATTGGTCCCGGTTCTTGGCTGGAACCACTACTAGGGAATAGCCTTATAGTGGCACACTGTTTTTGCGTTTAGTGGCGCATTTCAAATGCGCTACTAACGACAAGCCACTAATAAGGCCTTAATAGTGGCGCATTTCAAATGCGCCACCCCTAAGAATCTTATGCGTGGCGCATTTCGAAATGCGCCACCTATAAGCCCAAATGCGCCACCCATAAGAGCTTATGGGTGGCGCATTCTGGATGCGCCACTAATAATTCCTTAGGGGTGGCGCATTCTGAGAATGCGCCACTATTAAATTTTGAATTTTGAATCTGGATCTGGAAAACAAATTTTTTTTATTTTTTTTATTTTTTTATTTTTTATTTTTTCTTAATCTCAGGTTAGTATGCTTAATGCCCGATCACTATGCTTAATCTCTGGTCAAACTAACCTCCGTGGTCAAACTTCCCCGAGGGTCACCCATCCTAGCACTACTCCAGCCCCAGCACGCATAACTTCTCAGTTCTATTCAACTCTCACTCCAGCTCACCTAGCAGGCACTTGTTGATATATCTAATATATAAATCCTATTAAACCATGTTGATGTCTAGGACCTTGTTAATGTTCATGGGTGTAATAAAATTTTCAACATTTTTTTGAAACTTTCTCGATGGGACCATTAGCATATTTTGAACTTTTTTAAAAATTTTGATTTTTTTTAAAAAAAAAATTTTTTTTTTAATGTTACTATCTAAAATTTTCAACTTTTTTTAACTTCCCGATTTGTCCTCTAGCCTATTTTGAATTTTAAAAAAAATAAAAAAAATAATTTTTAAAAAATTTCTTAGTAGTGGCGCATTTCATACAGAATGCGCCACTACTAAGTTCAAAAAAATTTCAATTTTTTCTCTTTTTTTGGGCCTCCAGATCTTCAAACGCCCGTAACTTTTTTTCTGTTAGGTTTTTGAGGATTCTAAAAATGTTCTCGACCATCGACTCGCAACTGCGGGGTTGACCTTTTATTTTCTATCTCAATTGCAAATCAACCACGAACTCGCAACTATGGGTTTGACTTATTCATTGTCTACCTTAGTTGCAAGTTGACAACCAACTCGCAATAGGTAGTTAACTTTTTCATTTTCCCACATGAATTGCAAGTCGATCACCGACTTGCAACTGTGGGTTGACTTTTTTTTCCACACCAGTTCAATTTGACCACTCACTCGCAACTATTGCTTGTCTTTTCATTTCTACCACCGGTTTCAAGTCGATCAACGACATGCAACTATGGTTTGACATTTTAATTTTCCATAACAGTTGTAAGTCGACCACCCATTCACAATTGTGGGCCGTTTTTTTTTTCATTTTCCACCATAGTTGCAAGTTGACCATCGACTCGCAACTAGGGGACAACTTTTCATTTCTTCACTCTAGTTGAAAATCGACCACCAATTTGCAACTAGGGGGTTGACTTGTTCATTTTTCCCACACCAATTGCTTGTCGATCACCGATTCACAACTGTGGGTTGACATTTTCATTTCCACACACAATAACAAGTCAATCACTGACTCGCAACTGTGGGATGACTTGAAAATATTGTATACTAGAAGTATACCCCGCGCGTTGCAGCGGGAATTGTTGTGAAAACTATATGCATAAATAAAAAGTATGAAAGTATGATACATTAAGTTGTCGAAGTGAAAATGCAACTGAAACATGCATGTGTGTATTAAAAATTATTAGGATGGACGATAAAATGATTAAAAGATCGTTCATATGGAGATTGCATATAGAGATTAATAACTATATTAGTTGAGATGACATGGATAATTGGTTGGCTAAGAGAATGGATGATGTGAATAGCTTGTATGTGAAGAGAGACAATTTAAATGACATAAGTGGGTGACATGGACAATTGATTGACTAAGAGAATAGATGATGTGAATAGTTTAAATGTTGAGATAGACAACTTAAATGATCCTATAGTGGGGTTTTGCTTTATAAGAGGTCTAGATATGGTTGATATGGAGATTGCATATAAAGATTAATAAATATATTAGTTGAGATGAGATGAATAATTGATTGGCTAAGAAATGGATGGTGTGGATATCTTGCATGTAAAGAGAGACAATTTAAATAGCCTAAGTGGGTGACATGGATAATTGATTGACTAAAAGAATAAATGATGTGGATAGTTTGCATGTTGAGATAGACAACTTAAATGATTTATAGTGGGGTTTTGTCTTATAAGAAGTATAGATTATGTATAGAAAACTTCTTGAATACATATATTCCAAATATAATTACTTTATTTTTGTTTTAAATGTCTGTGTTCCCTGTAAAGGAGGGTGATAGCATTTGAAAAAATGTCTCAACATGTATTAAAAAATGTTTAACACATATTCAAAAATTAAATATATATATATATGCTCCCAAATAATAATTTGTATTTAATTTTTTTAAGAATATAAAATAAATATATTAGATGTATTCCCAAAATTTAAAATGTGTATGATAAAAAGTAGTAGATACGAAAAAATATATTAAAAATGTTAATCTTGTATTTAAAAAATTAAATATGTAAAAAATAGCGCTAGTGTATTCGAAAAATTTACATAATTTCGTGAATTAAAGAAATAAAGAAAGAACAAAAAAACCAACAAATGAAAACAAATAAAGGTAAAGAAAAATCATAGAAAACCGAAGAAACAGAAAAGGGAAAATAGAGAAAAAAAAACTGGCCACAATAGTGAAAAAACGAGAAAAATATGGCTACATAGTGTCGGGCTGGAAAAGAACAAGTCGGCCCAATAAAAAATCTTTAGAGCAGTTCGCTCGTAGGTAAACCTCAAAAAACAAAAGTTCGCTCGTAGGTTGTCCTTCAAAAAATCGCTCGTAGGTTGAACGTTTTTTTTTTGAGAGAGAACACAGTACAACACAGACACTCACATACATGAGTATACACTCATCCCTATGAACGCACACACGCACACCCTACCCCTATGAGCATCTTCGCAATACCGAGCCGGCGCATCATCTTGAGATTAACGAAGTCTTCACCTCGTTTTCGACGGGAACGTCTCCTCCCACTGAAAGCGCATCGCCGAAAAGCCTGAAATATATTCAGAAAAATACGAGCACCAATGTTAAATCTGGGATTTGAACTCTGGTGGGCTGGGGGCACAACCATCCACCTAACCAACTCAACCACAGGTTGATTCGCTCGTGGATTAAACGTTGGTGACGTTAAGTCACATGTACGAAAGGGGGAGTCGCTCTGGTCTTTTCTTCCCTGGACGAAACGTTTTCCTTCAATTCGGGACGGAAGCTCGTCGTAAATAATTGGAACTCCAGGTTTTGCGATTTCTGGGATCCACGAAAGAGCAGCTCCCAGTTTTTGTACTACCATCCGTCTCAAATCCAAGAGTTAGCTTCTTGGAGCCAGGTTGTTCGGGACAGCTCCACTCGCGGATTCAATGAAGCTAGGAGCTGGACGGTTGCCGAACAGGCCCTTAGTCGCTCCCTTCTTTTTAAGTAGGAGAGATATATTGGATTTTGCGTCCCTGGAATTTGATGAAAAGTCACACTGAACTTTGTTTGTGCTGCCCGAACTGACACCCAATTCATGTGTAGATTCAACTCAACTGAGATGCAATTCATGTGTAGTTGTTTGACTATTGGAATTTTGCTGTGATGCTAATTTTAGGAATTCTCATTTCAGCTAATGATGCAGGTCAATAAGTACTATACATTATTGATATTTTTCTTTTCATCTGGTAATGAATCAAGTCCCTCCTAATCATTAAGACAAAAGTACTTTTAAATAATGCCTCATACTTAGATTGAACACATAAGCGATTCTCGGGAAAGTGTGTCCGCAAACCTAAGCAGGATGCGCAAGTTCCGTACTTGTACATATCACAAAGGTTTGCGTCACACTTTCCCCGATGTCACATAGTGTTACAATATATTTGAATCATCGTCATTCTAAAAATGGAGAAAAAGTAATGATACAATCCAATTAGTGCCTCATATTTATATTGGAGACAAATAAGCGATTTCAGGGAGAGTGTGACAACAAAGCCAAATAGGATACACAAGTTTCGTACTTGTACATATCACAAGGGTTCGCTTCACACTCTTCCCGATGTCACATAGTGTCACAATATATTTAAATCATCGGCATTCTAAAAAATAGCAAAAGTAACGATTAAAAGTATTTTGATGCCGAAACACCATTTAACTCTCGTTTCGACAAATTTCGGGCACTCGATATGTCCTATTTTTCTATCACAAGTCATGCCAAAATCCATGGAAATTTTCAGCATGATATTTCCTAAAAAATGGACATATCGAGCGCCAGAAATTTGCCGGAACGGAAATTAATCGACATTCCGGAAAAACATTGGTTACTCATAACCCTGCAAACAATATCAACATTCCATATTTTTTGTAAATTAACAATACTATCTATCTATCTCTCTATTTAGCTATCTATCTATCTATCTATCTATTATACACAGATTCTACTCAAACACCACATACACAGAGACAATATTAGTCAGAGGGGGGGGTGAGATGGAGACTCACCAGTGGGCGATCCGAGCGAGGCGGCGACGTAGAGGAGCGGGGCGGCCGACGTCGTGGACGAGCGGGGCGGCGTGTCGGTGGAGGTACGGGGTGGCGGCATCGGTGGAGGAACGGGGCGACGGCATCGCTGGAGGAACGGGGCGGCGGCGATGGAGGAACGGGGCGGCGGCGTGGAGGAGCGGGGCGACGGGGGTGGTGAGAACGGGGCGGCAACGTGGAGGAACGGCGCGGCGTGAGGGAGAGAGTGAGGAGGGAAGGAGGCCGTGCCCGGTATAAGTGAACCCATCTGCAGCGCGGGCCAACGACGACGCGATGTAGATGGCTGGGCCGTCTACATCGCGGTATACTGATACGTCCAAAACGTATCTATAATTTCTGCTTGATCCATGCATGTTTTGTGTGATATTGCTATGATCTAGATACACTTTCATACACTTTTGATCATATTTGGACTAACCTATTAACTTAGTGCACCACAGTGTCAGTTCCTGTTTTCTGCTGTTTTTTCTATTTCAGTTTTCCCCCATATAAAAAGTGCTCCAAAAATTCGGAAAAATTCAGATAAAAAATCAGCGTGAAGGAACCTTCCGGAAGAACCTGAGTGGGGCCAGAGGGCCACCACCAGGGGCCCAGGCGCCCTGGTGGCGCGCCCTAGGGCCTGGCCGCGCCAAGGGGGGGCGCCTGGACCCCTGGTGGCCCCCTGGCTGCCCCCCTTCGCCTATATATTCTCCGTCACGGGAAACTTCCGAGAACAGAACCATTTTTCTCGATCTCTCCTCTGTTCCGCCGCCGCCGCGCTTCCGAGATCGGGAGCACCAGAAGACCTCTTCCCGGCACCCTGCCGGAGGGAGGGTTGACCTCCGGGAGTCTCCTCTCCACCATGGATGCTTCCCGGATGTCTTGTGAGTAGTTTTCCTTGGACCATGGGTCCGTGATCAGTAGCTATGTGATGTTCTCCTCCCCTCTTTGTTCTTCATGGTTTAGACCTCGTGAGCTACCCTACATGATCGAGGCACTTTTGTAATCTTTCTGCTATTGCTATACTGAGTTTGATGGGATCTGATGGATTATGAGATTATGTTCAGATTGTGAGTGAGTAATATATTTGGTTCTTATCTCTTATATTTTTTTTCCTAAGTAATTCTTGCATGTTCTCCGTTGTTGTTTATTGCTTTGGCCAAGTAGTAGGTAGTAACCCCAAGAGGGAACGTTATGCTCGATTGTGGGTTCATGCCCCCCGATGACACGCTTGAGTGACAGAAACATGAGTCTAGGGGATGTGTTGTTGCCACAAGGGGGAAAACAACGGTGCTTGTAACCGCGGTTGCAAGGATTGTTTACTTTACGCAAAGTGATTTTTAATGCAGTTGTCTGTTGCTTTGGGTTTACACTTTGGGTGGGGCTCGCAACTTAATACCAGCGATATGTTCCGGATAGATATCTCAATGTGGATGATTAGTAGTACATGCAGTTGGATTTCGGTCTACTTATTTTGGTGTACTGCCCGTGCTTTTGAGCCTCTTCCTTTCTTTTGTAGCATAGTTAGCATTGCGGTGCGTTCATAATCCTGTCCATTGCCATTCTGTAATTTGTTCACCTCGCATAACAGTTTTATCGTCTTTTGGGAGAGACATCACTAGTAAACATCACGTATCTCGATCCATATCCTCATCACTGTTTACATGGTCATTTACTTTTCTGCTTTTACTTTCAGTTTCTATCATTATCCTTTGTGTTTGATCCTTTGTGAACAACAAGACCGGAGAGATTGACAACCTCTCTGAACTTCGTTGGGAACAAAGTTATTTGTGTCTGTGTGCAGGTCCGCGTCAGTAGCGCCGCTGACACCTACTTATCATCTCCGGAGTCCTACTGGAGACAAACCTTGGTATCTTTACTGAGGGAAAATTACTGCTGTGCTACATCACGCCTTCCACTTGGGGCTCACCAACGAAGGGCGAGAAATCACTATCATTACCTCGCACATCAAGCCAAATTTCTGGCGCCGTTGCCGGGGACTCCGAGTGCTAAGATAGGGGAGTTGCACACTACCCTTTACCTTTGTTTTTTAGTCTTGTTAGTTTACCTTTCAGTTTTTATCTTTGTGTCTTATATCAAAAATCACAAACAAAAAAAATCTGCCACACTTGCTGCTGCTATGGGTTCCACTGAAAACACCAAGTTGTGTGACTTCACTAGTCACAACAACCAAGACTTTATCTGCACCCCCATTGCCACACCTGCCACTTCAGCTACCTCTTATGAAATTAAACCTGCCTTGCTAAACCTTGTTATGAGAGATCAATTCTCTGGTGCTGGAGATGATGCTGCTTTACACTTGACCAATTTTGTTGAATTATGTGATATGCAAAAGTATAAAGAAGTAGAAGGTGATATTGTTAAGCTCAAGCTCTTTCCTTTCTCTTTAAGGGGAGAAGCTAAAATCTGGTTTCAATCTTTGCCTAGGAATAGCATAGATTCTTGGGATAAGTGCAAAGATGCTTTTATAGGGAAGTACTACCCACCTGCTAAAATTGTCCAATTAAGGAGTAACATTATGAATTTTAAGCAATTGGATAATGAACACGTTGCCCAAGCTTGGGAACGAATGAAATCTCTTGTTAAGAAATGCCCTACAAATGGTTTGACTACCTGGATGGTTATCCAGACTTTTTATGCAGGCTTGAACTTTACCTCGCGGAACCTGTTAGATTCGGCCGCGGGAGGAACCTTTATGTCAACTACACTTGGTGCTGCCACGAAGCTTCTCGATGAGATGATGACCAATTATTCCCAATGGCACACCGAACGCGCTCCAACAGGTAGGAAGGTAAACTATGTCGAGGAAATTACCTCCCTCAATGAAAAAGTTGACTTAATTATGTCTATACTTACCAAGCAACCCTCTATTGATCCTCATGATGTCCCTTTAAATTCTTTGGTTGCCAAAGAACAAGTAGATGTGAACTTTATTGCTAGAAACAACTTCAACAACAATGCTTATAGGGGTAATTTTGCTAGCAATCCTAGACCGTTTCCATCCAACTATGGGAACAACAACACCTACCCTAGCAACAACTCCTATAATCCTGCTTATACGAAAAGAGACCTACCTAGCTATGAGAAATTGGTAGAAATAGAGAAAGCTACTAAGAACTATATGCACACCCAGTTTGAACAAAACAAAGCCTTCTCTAAGCAAATAGGTGAGCATGATGCCATTCTGCAAAACATTAGTGAACAGCTTGATAGCCTGAACAGTGAGATTTCTAATCTCCAAGCTAGACTTACCGCCACCGAAACCCATGTTTCGAATATGTCCCACACCCAATCTACTTTGATAAATCAAATGGCAGCCAAACCGGAAGGTGTCCCTATGGAAGAGGATAGAATTAAGAGCCTTCCTACACACCACACAGTTGCCACTATTCAAATTGTTGAGGACACTCAAACTATTAGCACCCAATGCACTCCTAGTCCCGTTGGACCTATTAATGGTGATGCTAATACCCCAACCGAAGATGAAGAAACTCCTATGAACATAGAGGGTTTCAAACAAGTGAGCCTAGACGACACTACTACCACCTTTGATAGTAGTGATATTGATTTTGATAGTTGCACCCTCTCAGAAGGTATTAGCTTGCTACACAAAATGTCTAGAGACCCCCACACTAGCACACTTAATCTTGCCTTCACGGAGCATATCACAAATGCTCTCATCAAAGCTAGGGAGGAGAAGCTTAGAGTAGAAGCCTCCATACCTAGGAAGCTAGATGATGGTTGGGACCCTATGATCAAAATTAAATTAAATAACTTCTCTTTCTATGCTTTATGGGATGTTGGAGCTAGTACCTCCGTTATGCCCAAAAGAATATTTGATATGTTTGAATTGAAGCCCTTTGAGCCTTGTTCTTTTGTTGTTCGTCTTGTTGATTCTTCCGTAAAGAAACCTTTGGGGAAGATCGACGATGTTCTTATCATTGTCAATGACAACTATGTTCCCGTTGATTTTATTGTTATGGATATAGAGTGTGAACCTTTGTGTCCAATTATTTTGGGACGTCCTTTTCTTCGCACCGTTGATGCGGCTATTGACATGAAAGAGAGGAATATAAAATTCCAATTCCCATTCAAAAAGGGGATGGAACACTTCCCTAGAAAGAAAATCAAGTTACCTTTTGAGTCCGTTACTCGGGCTAGTTATTCTCTTTCTCTTGATAAAACTTGATTCTTCTTTTGCATCATGCCTAGCTTAAAGGCATAAAAGAAAGCGCTTTCGGGAGGCAGCCCGCAACGAATTTAGGTTTTTATTTTTGCTTTTGTTGTGTCTTGATGTTTGTTACTACTGTAGCAACATCATTGTATCTTTATTTTTCAGCTTGGTGCCAAGTTATAGCCTCTTATGATAAGGGAAGCAAAAGTTGTGACATGGTGTCCAGAAAACAGATTCTGTCCCTTGACAGAAAAATTCGAATCAAATCACCAGATTATCTTTTTGATCTGAATTGTTTTGACAACGTGCTCTATACAATTGTGAAACTTTCGTATGTTCTGAGTGTTTTGATTTGAGTTGCAGAAGTGCCCCTAAATTTTTTTTTACTACCTGTTGTTCTGTTTTTCACAGATTCTGCCACGTTTTGCCTCTCTTCACTTTTGCAAACCTTAAGCTTGCTTTTTCTTTGCAAAAACCTTTTGGCACTCTTGAGAAACAGTAGCTCTTCAAGAATATCTTTATATCCAGTGGGGAAAAATTATTTTATTAAGGGTACTAACCTCTCTAATCAGCTTATGATGAGTTGTGTATGAAGGGAGTTTTCAAGTGTGCGATGGAAGATGATGAAAGAAGATCCAGGAGTGTCAAGCGCTCAAGCTTGGGGATGCCCCATGCATCCCCAATAAATATTCAAGGAGACTCAAGCGTCTAAGCTTGAGTCCTTCGTCCTTCGTCCTTCATCAACAATCATCAGTTCGTCCTTCGTCTCACTATATTTTTATCACTTCATGCGCTATCTGCTATGCTTGGAGCGTCTCGCTCTTAGGTTTTATTTTCAGTTTTCTTTAGCTTTGCTTGCTGTTCATAACAAGTTAGATCCCTTCTTACTTTGTGTGGGAGAGAAACACGCTCCACTTTCAAAATCTAGAACACATCATAGGATTTTTCCTGCCTATCTTTTTGCTGTTGTGTGTTCTTTATCTTTTCGTACCTACTGCCATGTTTAGTTTTAGTCTTAGTTTGTCTTTAGCAAGAGCATTGGCTTTTGTTTAGTTTGTTGCTGGAACTCTTTTTTAGTTTTCATGTTTATCTTATTAAAGAGAGTTGGTTGTTGCACTGAGTTGTGTCTTGTCTTGAAAGTAGGTAATTGAGGTTGCTATTTAATTCTAGTAGTAACTTGCAATAGTTTTGAGGTATTAATGTGAGTAATGTTTGAACTTTTGGTGTCAAGAGCTCTAGCCTATTAGTGATAGGTGTCGTATTTTGCGCAATCCGTGTTTATTTTCAAAAACCTGCAAACTAGTTGAGAACTCTATCTACTAGATGGATCACTAATATTTGGAGGGATCGAATATTAGAGTACACTCACGTACCATGAGTCGAGGATGCGCAAGGATAACCAAACCCCCATACACTCCTCCTCGGGGCACTTGCCTCTTTGTGAACCTCCTTATTAGATTGAAAGTTACTGATAATAAGTGCATGAGTTCTTCGGACTAATGTAAGTATTGAAAGTTGACACTTCCACCTTCCCATATTTTGCTAGCCTCTCCCGTGCCGTGCATTGCCTTCTTCTCACTCCGAGAGTTGGTGTGCACCTTCGCTGGTACATCCAAACCCTTGGCATGATACGCTCTGTCATCATAAACCTCCTTATATATTTCCTCAAAACAGCCACCATACCTACCTATCAAGGCATTTCCATAGCCTTTCCGAGATATATTGCCATGCAACATCCACCTCTTCATGACTTGATCTTCATATCATACATGTTCCTGCTACACTGGCAGCGACATACATTGCATACATCATGTTAGTTACATCTTCTTTATGATTTTGAGTACCTTGTAAAGTGTGAAAGATCTCCTTTACCGTCTTGTAAAATACAGTGTTGCCCTTAAGTGAGGAAAAGATCCCAAAGTGGACACAATAAAAGATCCCAAAGAGGACAAATGAGAGTTAGATAGAAAGAGCCATTGAGGCCACAAAAAATACAAAAAAAAGAGAGAAAGGGGCAACACTACTATCCTTTTGAGAGATCCACACTAGTACTCCCTTTATATCCTTGTACTCCATAGAGATGATCATTATGCATATAGCTATGTGGGGACCTTCACACTATAGAACTTGGCTTGCATATTCCAAGGATGAGCCTCCTCCAACGAGCTCTAGGTCTTCATGAGCGAGCAAGTTAGATGCACCCCCACTAGTTCCATTAGAGAGCTTCCTAGCTCGTTGTGCATCCGTTGCATGGCAATCCCTACTCCTCACATCATATCTATCATTTGGCATCTCTTGCCTATGATTGTCCTCATTGATGTGAGCCTTTCTCCTCCTTTTTTGTCTTCCTCCTCCATACTCCTCTCTTTGCCATCCCAAGTGTCAACTCTCGTGCTTACGCTCATCGATTGCATGAGTGCTCAAAATATTGAAAAATGAGTGGACCAAATTGACTTGTACCTGGCTAGTGGTCTTGGGACGAGTCAAGATAAGATTCCAGAAAAAGACCAAGTGTGAAACTTTAGTAGATTGAGTTCTCAACAAATAAATAGTTTTTCTCGTATTCCCTATCCCCCTTATTGCACGCAAACACCATTTGGAGACATTCGAGTCACGAATAGCGAGAGCTCTTGCACCTAATGTTCTTTTGTTACTTGTTTCAATGCTAATATAGACTGTTGCATGTTATGACTTTAATTGAATTTCTAACCTTGATTGCTTTACTTTTCAAAGTTCTTATATGGCTGCTAGCATGTCACCACAGAAATTATGCTGTTATCATTTACCTACTCGATGACGAGCAGGAATTAAGCTTGGGGATGTTGATACGTCCAAAACGTATCTATAATTTCTGCTTGCTCCATGCATGTTTTGTGTGATATTGCTATGATCTAGATACACTTTCATACACTTTTGATCATATTTGGACTAACCTATTAACTCAGTGCACCACAGTGCCAGTTCCTGTTTTCTGCTGTTTTTTCTATTTCAGTTTTCCCCCATATAAAAAGTGCTCCAAAAATTTGGGAAAATTCAGATAAAAAATCATCGTGAAGGAACCTTCTGGAAGAACCTTGGTGGGGCCAGAGGGCTGTTGGATATATGCTCTAGAGGCAAATAATATATGATTATTCCAATATATCTAAGCAAGTTCATAACCAGTTTCATACCGTGCTAGAATTGTATCAGTGAAACAATGATACAGGTGTGGTATAGAAACCCCCAGAGTTCCTAGTTAGCCTCTACATCGATAACTAGTTCATGGTCAACATGATGGTCGTGGTTTCGCGACCATGGACAATTAAGTCTCTTGACTATGAGGTCACCTCACTGGTTAAGTGACGTGATGAACATTACCCAAAGTAAGCATTACAGCATGATCAAATCTTTTGAAGGTTCAGTGTTGTAATTACAGAATGTGGTAGACCGTTCCTTTGACCGTGAGTACGTGCATAATTGCTATCTTCCCGGATGCTTTGACTTACATCCCACCACCTGACTAAAATATGCGGGTCATAACGGTTGTATCTTGGGTATTCCGTGGAGATATGTTGAGGAGTATTGTTACAAGAGCGGGATTTTCCAATCCATATAATGGATAGATACTCGGGGCCCACTCGCTGAGATTCCATCGATAAAGCTGCAGCGTGTGACTAGGTCACGGGGATGAATATCACGGGAACGAGTGAATGAGGATTAGTTCAGGACGAGGTTGAACCAGACATAGGATGTCATTGATCGAATCTCGGAACAATCCAGTATCGCTGACAAAGGGAATGCTATACGGCGTAAGGTCCAATCGGTGTTTGATATCCGGAATGCACAGGGGTCATTATGGGCATCCAGGCCCCGCTGATGATCATTGTGAAGGGTTCGTTGCATAGAAAACAAAAAAAATTCCTACAATTGCAACTGCCAAGATCACATCTAGGAGATAACTTGTAACGGTTTGAGAAGGACTCACCCTCGAAGACCAAAAAGCTTTAACGAGAACGATTCTCGTGGGTGATGTAGTCGATCACTTGCCGACCTCAAGGTCGTGATGAAGATGGGCGCCACAAACGGGCAGCACCTCCGTTATCGGTCACACGTACGGATCAGCGACGACCTCTGCCCCTTGCTCCAGTTGGGCAGCGGAAGTAGTGGATCCTCGGGAACTCCAGCAGCACTACAACATAGTGGTGGTGGTGGTAGAGAAGATCTTGAGCAGGGCTTCTCCTAAGCACCGTACTCGTGAAACTGGATCAGCTAGCAAGGGGAGGAAGATGCCAACCAAAGGGCATATGAGAAAGCGATGGAATTAGCAAGGGGAGAAGATGCCAACCAAAGGGCACATAAGAGTTGAATGGAATGAGTGACTAGAGGGGTCTCCACCTCCTCCTTTTATAGGAGAGGGTGGCAGCACCCAAGGCGCCCCAAGAGGTGCCCCCACCTCTCCCCTCTTGATTGCTAGTGGAGTCTCCACTCACACATAATCAAGTGGCACTTTCTCCCATTTAATCTCCACTCAAAAACCAAAGGTCTTCCAATTAAAACTCCTTTTAATTCACTTGTTTAATGTCACTCAAATTAATGAACACTTCATTTAATGAGTACTTCATTGATGAACACTTCATTCAATGAACACATTAACAATTATCCCCTTGCACTATTTCGATATTCTGAAACTATTCCGGCAGTTTTATCGAAACAGTCCCTATGCTGTCCTGTGTTGTCCAGTATTTTCTCCTGCGTTCCGTATCCACTTAAAACACGTCGACGAATCCTTAAGTGTGTCACCCTACGGTTCGTGAATAAAATGAACATGACTGAGACTCTTCTCCGATCAATAATCATCAGCGGGATCTGGAGATCCATGATGAATCCCACTTACTCAACGATGAACTAGTGATCGTGTGAACCATTACTCCGTAACCAATTCCTTTTTTCTCGCGATATTTTACTTGTCCGAGATCCAATCATTTGGTATCATCCATACCTAGCTCGATCTCGTTATCGACAAGTACTCTTTACTCGTTCCGTGATATAACATCCTCGTGAGCCAGTCACGTGCTTGCAAGCGATGTCAATGTGATATCAACGAGAGGGCCCAGAGTATATCTCTCCGTCATCTGGATGGACAAATCCCACTCTTGATCCACGAGCCTCAACTAACACTTTCCAAGTACCCAACGACACCTTTATAATCACCCTGTTACGGTGTGACGTTTGATGGAATCAAAGTACTCTTCCGGTGTCAGTGATTGACGTGATCTCATGGTCTAAGGATTAGAGTTACTTCGTGAAAGTTTGATACAGCAATAGAAACTTGATGACATGATCGTATTGCTATAACTACTGTGGGTGTATGTTCATCACATCATTCTCCAATGACATGACCTTGTTATTAACAACATCCAATGTTCATGATCAGGAAACCTTGATCATCCGTTAATCAACAAGCTAGTATAAAGAGAGGCATTACTAGGAACCTTTTCTCTGTTTATTAAACACACATGTATTAACGTTTCCGGTTAACACAATTATAGCATGAAAATAAACATTTATCATAAACATGGAATAAGATAATAACCACTTTATTATTGCCTCTCGGGCATATTCCCTTCAGTCTCCCACTTGCACTAGAGTCAATAATCTTGTTTGGTACTTGCGCATCCAACACCTATGGCATTCAGGTGTTATCCATACGCATTGCTAGTGGTAAACCTAATATCCAGATCTGACACTTCAGGTCCGTGTGTATTTGCATTTCTTTGCGTCTCTACGCATCACTCATTCACCAATGAGATGGCATTGCATAAATTTGGTCCTCCGGTGAGACCTTAGTCCCTTGAGCTCAAAACATGTTGAATCTATTGTCGTACAATAGATCTTCATAGTATTAGCTCGCTTGGAACTACACCTAGTTTGTCAAACAAACTTCTTGACACAAATGCCCTCCTTTGCTGCTGCTAGAGCAGTCATATACTTAGCCTTTCGTTGTAGTATTCGTCACAATGTCTTAACTTTGGAACTCATCCAAATCCATTTGGAACTATTCCAAATCTATCATGGAACTTTCTTCCATTATATTTTGCCACCTTAACACACTTCCAAAATTGAGATAAATTTAGATTGTATCTTGCGACAAAACTAGTATCAATGTAACACTTTACAATGAACTATTGTCCAACATACATAATATATGCTTAGTCCTTCCAAAGCACGTAAGGATATCTTTACTATTGTCCAATGATCATCTTATGAATCATTCTGGTATATGCTCATAACATTTAGAGCATAGGACATTCTGGAATTGTACATATCATGGTGTACATGATTGATCAAATCATTCATGTGATTTTACTCACCAAGTGTCAAAACACTTGAATCTCGCTTCAACCTTTTCCATGCGGCAAGAACCTTTCTCGTCGTTTCCATATTGGACTTATTCAATATTTCATATATGTACTTCGGCCCAACCATATTATCACCTCAATCTATCTATATAGACCATATTAGCCCAATATACTGGTTTTGCCCAAATCTTCCATTAAAATCAAATTTTCAATGAAACTTCACCCGTGTCAATAAAAGATACATCATTTCCAATCAACAATATGTCTTCTACATAATGTATTAGAAATATGTCTCAGCGCTCCCACTTAATTTCTTGCAAAAGCAAGCATCTTCACCGTCTCTGATGAAACTAAACGTTTTAACAATTTCATCATGATGAAGATTCCAACTTCGCGAATGCTTATTTCAACCATTGAAATTTGCATGCTATTTTAGCATCCTTTGAATTAACAGAACCCTTTGGACCGTGTCCTGTACACGTCCTAGGTAACCATTCTATTAGAAGAACGTTGTTCCGTTTGTTCAACTACCATATACCAAAAGTAGCATATGTAGTGGTTGCTACAATAATCCGTCCAGACTAAATATCGTTATGAAAGATCAAATCTTGTCATAGCCAACTCTTTGAACATAATCGTAAACCATTTTAACGATATGTCGAATATTTCATAGATGTGAGAACATCCACGTTTGTTTCTTTATAGATCCAAACACGGTATCTAGAGGGTCTTCCAAGTTCAGAAACTTGGTTTCTCGTGTATGGAACTATCACGGATTTTATAGCTTCTAGCCATTTTGACGGAGTCAGGGCCCATCATTGCTTCTTTGCATGTAGTCGGTCCATTATTATCAAATAACAATGATTCAATCTCAAATCTTAATATTTGATCGATTATCCGAACTACGCAGTTCAATAGGAACTTAGATCGCCGTGACCACAACCTTTGGGACACGGGAGCCAAGAGCATTGCGGCCGCTTCCGGGACACTTTCCGGCGCTGCGCCACTTAGCACATAAAGCTTAGGTTCAACAACCTAATCGAAGTTCTACTGTCCTCCCACTTAACTTTTCGCAAAAAATTCCTTCTCAAGAAACTTGATGCTCTTAGCCACAAAAAACTTTTGTCTTTAGTGTTATGGAGGAATACCCAACGGTTACTTTGGGATAACCTACAAAGACGTACTTTATCCGACTTTGGTTGTAAACATTTTACATATGCCTTGCATACCAAAATTTAAGAAAAAACAAATTGGGTTTTATCCCATTCCATAACTTATATGGTGTCATTTCAACGGATCTCGATGGCGCTCTTTTCAGTGAAAAGCGGTAGTCTCTAAAGCTTAATCCTTAAAATATAATGGCAATTTTATAAATAACACCTTTGATCCTTACCATGTCAAACAAGGTTTGATTACATCTCTCGAACACTCCATACTCCTATGGTGTTTCGGGAGACGCAAGTTTATGGAACAATTCCTAAACTCTTAGGTGTTTGCTAAACTTTTAACTCAAAAATCTTCCTTTATGATCCAATCATAAACTCTTATTTTCTCGTTACAATGATTTTCACTTCATCTTGAAAATTATTTGAACATTTTCAAATATTTCATACTTCTTCCTTATCAAGTAAATATACACATATATCCACTCAAATCCTTGGTTAAAGTATATGAAGTTATAAGACCCACCACACACGGCTACACATAATGAACTATACACATCAACATGTATAATGTCCAATAAGTTAGTCGTCCGTCCCTCTTTGCCTATGAACGGAGTTTCAATCATTTCTAGGAAATTCTTACAAGCGTCAGTTGATTCAAAATCAAAAGACTCCAAAAATCAACCATCATGGAGTTTCTTCATGTGTTTCTTTCCAATATGATTCAAACGGTGGTGTCACTCATAAGTGATCTTCTAATCATTTGTCTTGCGACATGTTTAGCATCAGTTATTATGGATGTGATTTCTCCAACAAGATTTATAGAGTTCATCCATCTTCTATGAATATGGTGATAATTTGAACAACTATTGTTCGTATAACACCAGAACAGAATAACAATTATTCAAATAAATCTTGAAGGCTAGGTTTAATTCCAACGATAAACACAATAACACTTTATTTTGTTTTTGATGAGAATCATCCCATATTAATTTGCTAGTTACTCAGGCCATTGCAACTCTTGTATTGCGTTGTTCTGTATGACACTTCATAACAACCAATCAGTATCCAATACTCAAGAATCACATTGTTTAACAAGCAATGAATATACCCATAACATGTATATCATCTATATACCCGAGCTGGACATTTCCAATCTTTTCCTTTTTCTTTTTCGCCAAAATATTTTTCAGATCCTCTTTCAGCAATTCCTTTCCTTTTTAGAAGAATTTACCAACATCACTTGTGGTACCATTCAAATGACACATAATCCAAAGTGTGTTAGTCAAATACTAACACCCTTTGATTCTCACTTTGATGTAGATCACCGTCATCAAATGTTTGGTGTTCTTCCAAATTCCATTCTTTAGTAATCTTATAGTGTAGTAAACATTTTACCTACATCTTCCATTCATCCTATCATGACAACTTTCATGACAAAACTACCATAGCTCATAGGGACAAACTGTGAGTACAATATTAGTTCCCAAAACCTTTTTGGGAGATTAGGACACATAGTGTCTCCAACCTTCACAAATTCTCATACAATATGAGAACATGTTTCTCACTAAATTTTACTCTATCACATTGCAACTAAACATTGTTTCAGATATCGCTATATCTTCCACACATGATAGTTACTGAAACAATCCTTTCAGCTCCTAGATAACCTTGATAATAACAAACAACATTTGAATATCAAGGATCATGGAGGCAAGTGTGATACTTAGACACTAACACTGGAATTGTTACTCTCGATTTAATACACATTATTAAACTTCATGGAGTAAGCAAGGTTTGCTAAAGTTTGCAATAAGACTTTAAACTTTAGATTGACACTCAAACAATACGGTACCAGTCCGTAAAGTTAAATATCCAGAATTCTATAGTTCTATTATCTCAATTATAGCTAAGCGCAAAGGTAGTAAACAAATGCCAATGACTACAACGAACTATGCAAATTCACTTTGATTTAGTTCATGATAAAATGAGTTCATCTAACTCCCACTCAAAAACAACATCCCTCGAGTCGTCTTTGGTGATTACACGAACCAAATTCACTACACCACGACCGATCATCACGTGAGGCGGTGTAGCTGCAATGGCAAGCATCTCAATATGGTTCATCATATCATCCATATGACTCGTGCTTAACCTTTCGGTCCATGTTCCGAGGCCATGTCTGTACATGCTAGGCTCGCCAAGTAGAACCTTAGTATTTGCATGTGTTTCAAGGCCATGTCTGTACATGCTAGGCTTGAAAACACCCGTTGTATGCTAACGTAGAGTCTATCACACCCGATCATCACGTGGTGTCTCGAAATGACGAACTTTCTTAACGGTGCATACTAAGGAAGAACATATAATTATCTTGATATTAAGTGAGAGGGATCATCTTATAATGCTACCGCAGCGATCATGATCGTAACTAAGCAAAATAAGATGCATAAAAGGATAAACATCACATGCATGGATAATGTGATATGATATGGTCCTTCTCGCATTAGATCTCCATCTTGTGCGTCTTGGTATGATCTCCATCATGCCACCGGCGCGACACCAAGGTCCATGGCGCCACCACCATGGTCGTCCTTCTCCATTACAATATATCTCATGGATATATCTACAGCACGCAGGCCTTAAAAGGAAAAAACACAACCATAGGGCTCCTGCCGGTTGTTTACAATAAATCTCATTTCATACAACAATTTTGTAACAATGACCATATCACATCACATGCCCTGCAAAAACAAGTTAGACGCCTCTAAATTATCTTTGCAAATTTTACGTGGTTTTGGGCTTCCTAGGAAAGAACCGATCTTACCTACGGACAAGAACCACAACGTTGATTCGCTAGTTGTTTCTTTTCATCCCTTTGCAGGGCCCTCCGTTGCAAATGCCATATCACTAATGCTAGAGAAACTGACACCCCCAAAGCCACTTTATACGGTACAAGCCGTATGTCAAGCGTGACACGCAATTTGCGCTTAGGGCCGCTTCAATCCAACATTGCCGCAATATGAACAAGTGCACAAA
Organism: Bromus sterilis; assembly: GCA_950022295.1. Lineage (NCBI taxonomy): Eukaryota > Viridiplantae > Streptophyta > Magnoliopsida > Poales > Poaceae > Bromus > Bromus sterilis. Next base: position 295,565,143 of record OX465601.1, on the reverse strand, counting down.
AAAGGGTAACAACTAGAGGATCAACGCCCACATCTCTATGTGTTCTAACCGTACAAAGCATCTACGCATAGAAACGGCTCTGATACCACTGAAGGGTTCGTTGCATAGAAAACCAAATTTTTTCCTACAATTGCAACTGCCAAGATCACATCTAGGAGATAACTTGTAATGGTTTGAGAAGGACTCACCCTTGAAGACCAAAAAGCTTTAACGAGAACAAAAAGCTGGATCGGAGAACGGATGTCGTCATCGAGTCTCGTATGTGTGCGAGTACTACGAGGTGCTACACGTGTGGCACTACACCCATCCGGGTGCTCAACACAGCCAGGGGGCTGTGAAACTTGATCGGCTACATCAACCACGTTTGCGGGAACGTTTCCCACGCAACGGACTACACCCCGAGGTATGTTATTTCCGCACTACTTTCCGTTACGGTAATACGGCTAGCTAGATCTTGGGTTATGGGAACGCTAGTTAGAAAAATTTGTGTTTTCTGCCGCGAACCCCAACAGTGGTATCATGAGCTAGGTCTATGCTTAGTATTACTGTACGGATAGAACACATCGGGGATGTGGGCGTTGATTGTATGATTGTTACCCTCCCACGTGTACTTGTTCACATCTGCGGCATTGTTTGATGAAGCGGCCCCCGACCGACTTTACGCGTACACTTACGCGAGACTGGTTCCCCGCTTGACATACGGCTTGTACCGTATAAAGTGGCTGGGGGGTGTCTGTCTCTCTACTTTAGCGGATGTGGCATTTGCAACGGAGGGCCCCGTGCGGGGTGTAATAGAGACAATCATATGGTTGACGTTGTGGTTGACTCGTAGGTTAAAACATGTTTAACTATGAAAGCCCTAGCAGCCACGTAAAACTTGCAATATACAACTAGACCGTCTAAACCTTGTATTGCTAAGTGGGGGCTATCATTCGTTTGTTTGTGATGTAGCGATAGCTTTGCTATGTGTTACTAGTAAGTAGTAATCGTCATCATAAAACAAACTAAAATGGAGACACTGTAGACTTAGTGTTGCCATAGCTCAGACATCTTAAAACTTGATAGTATAGGATACACGACGGTAGCATGTGATAAGATGATCCCTTAACAAAGCCAAACACAAGTATTCTACCGAAGTGTGCACCGCCTGGAAGGTTCTCCCATATGGCTTGATGCTCCGTACATACCGGAGTTGTCCTACATATTCAATGGAGTTCGCATGAGGTTGGGTTCGGTAAGCCTGGCATATGCAGATATGGCCTTGCTGAGAAGCATATAACATGGAGGTTAATTTGGCGAGCCTAGCATATGCAGATATGGCCTCGGAATACTAGAGATCGAAAGATCGAGCATGAGTCACAGTACATATAAGATAATGTGATCGCACAAGTTGTTGTCTACCTTTGAAACTGACCCGTGGGCCGTGTGATATTCGAGGTCGGGCAGTGAATCTGGATCATGTAATCACTAAAACTTCCTAGGGATGAATTGTTTTAGTGCGAGCTCATTTATAATATGATTATATGAACTCATTGTTGTGAACTAGTCTTAATTGTGTTCCTTGCAATTATGTTTGTAGAAAATGAATGCACTAGAGCAACGTGAACTATCTTTCTTCATGGAAGGTGAAAGACTTAAAGAAAATGGGTCAAACTTCATTAGTTGGTACTTACGCCTTAGGACGTCGCTCAAGAGAGCAAACATCTTGTTTACAATAGAAGTGCATGTGGAAGAACATCCGGACGATCATGTTGGCGATCAAGGGATACTTGATCATTATGCTCGGCGACAAAAATGCTCCATAGTCAGGAATGTCATGATCTTCAGCATGTCAGAGGTTTTGGGCATACAGTTTCAGGACACTGGCTCATATGACATGATGGACACGCTAAAGACAATGTTCGTACGTGAGTTCAGAATTGCCAGATTTGAGTTAGAAAGCAAGTTTCTATCTACAAAGATGGAAGAACGCACAAGCCTTGTTGATCACTTGGACAGGATGCATGAGATGTACCTGACCCTGGTGGAGGACTATGAATATTGGACAATGAACGAAAGCACCACAGAAGAGTTTGCAATAAACACGTTATTGCACTCACTCCCTCCGAGTTATGGTGATTATGTTCATAGCTATGTCGGAAGAGGAGCTAATATGAGTCTCCAGAACTTCATGACTGATATCTTGGCCGCGGACATTGCTCCTATCGAGGATGCAGAAGTCGTGGATGGAGAAGGTATATACTTGATATACTTTATAAATGTTTATTCCCTTATACAAAAGTTGCAATAAATGAGTATCTGATACTTATTCTGTTTTATGAAAACAGGACCTGCCGCTACATGGACGGGAAGAGGTGAAATCGAGGATTGATGGATATCAAGTCAGTTGATGACCAGCATGGATTCCGCCGAGACATCTATCATAGGAGATACTTAGAGTATTAGATAAATCTTATGTAATCATTATAGTATGAACACTTAGTTGTGTGTCTTGCATCTCGCGAGACAAAGTTATTCATGTAATGAGACAAGTCAGTTGTTCCATCTTTATGAATAAAAGTGTGCTTATACTTTGATTACGTCTTGATTTATGATATGATAGAAAGCATTTATAATACTGCTATTATTGTCAAGAAATATTCAATGTTTAATGATAAAGTTGTCTTGATTATAACAAGTCAAAGATTTGATTGCATGAGGTGACTTCATAACTGATGAATTCATTAAGTGTATGATCTATTAACTTGTGAGTTCATTATCGATTGAAAATCATAACTTGATTGCATGAGATGGATTAGATACACGATCTATGAACCTCTGCAATAAATATAACCATGACAAGGTTCTAGCAAGTAGAACTTGTGCCAATCATTATACATAAATGATGTACTAAATGGGCACGTGAGTTGTCATTAAAGACTTCATATGATTAATTGAAAGTTGTATTCAATTGAGATCATAAAACTGAGATTCAGGAATCACAGTGAGAAGTGAGAATACAAGGATACATATCACTACGCTACGATCCGAAGTGATAAGTATTGATATTGACATAATGGGAGACTTGTGGAAGTTGTACCACAAACTACGATGGAAGTTGAAAGTGCTAGACTACTTAAACCATTCATAGTCATACTAAACCGTAGTATGGTCTAAACGTTCTTTCCCCTAGCACTACAGTTATTGTCGAATAAGGTTGTTTAATTCATTAAGTTAAAACACCCACTTCATGAATAGGAAACCATCTTGAATCTAACGAGACATGATAGCTCCATAACTGATGGTGTTATAAGGTTTCTTAAAAGAAAGAATTTCTTTGTAATAAAACTACAAGCAATTGAAATTACATATTCTCCCCGAATAGCAAAATGTGTGTTGCTTGATTGGTAAGGTGAGAAGAAGTCTCTCGACACGGATCCAATGGGAGATAATGGAAAATTTGACCGGGGTATTGGACCTTGCCTTCAGAATATCAGAGTATTGCAACGGAAGCATGTTCCGCTGTAATGACACTGTATAAGAAAGGATATGCCATAGATGATTGATCTTGGTATATGAGTTGAAGCCATTGTTGAATTTAGAAGGTTGTCATGAATACGTTCTGTAAAGAACAATAATCATGAGTCTTCTTAATAAAACAATAGGGAATAACATTGCTTGAAACACAAAGGAATGATGGTAGCCTAGAACACGAGGAGAAATGAAATAATATTGAGTTACATATAGGATGGCTCACGTCCTGTGAAATAAATTGGTTATTTCAAATTCTCGACGAACTGGAGAGTTATTGAGAATAATGTAACGGGCATAAGACATTATTTGGTTATGACCAAAGTTCAATGGTGATTGACTACGGAAACGAAGGAATGCTTTAATCAATAAAACATTTCATTTACACTACGATGGACCATAGCCTGAAATTGCATCTCAGTCAAATTTAGCCCTGGTTGGTGGATCATATGGTTGGCTCTCCGGTGGGCACCATGGTGGCGGTGTTGACTCCCTTATTCGCCGTGTGGGTGGCAAAATGTCGAGCGGCAGATGGCGTAGGCGAGCTCCCTCAGTAGCTTCCCCCCAATTTGAATCTAGAATTATGGATCTGTTACACTTGTCCTTAGCACTTTGTTGCCGACGACGGCAACACTTGTGGGTGCCGCTCTTTTCTTGAAGACGTCGTTGTGGTGCTTATTTCTATGGTAGGGATCCGGATGAAAGCCTTTGTGCGTTGGACTTGGAGCTGCGTCGCTTAACGGCGTTCTCCCTCTTGGGAGTGTTGTGGTGGAGCTTAGGTGTATAAGGAATCGTGTGGAGGTGTTCTCGGTTCTTCCTTTGCCCTATCTTGTTAGCGTAGCCACGTGCATCTGCGTAATCCGTTTATCCTCATCATAGGTGTATAGGGCGTAGTGTTAACATTATAATTTCATCATCATCGAAATAGAGATAGAAAGTTGAACACAAAAAAAGTACATATCATCGAAAAAGTGATATAATTAACGCCACATTGAAACTACTTTGCAACTAGTTCGCAACATTTGATCCTATAGCCTGTGAGCTCTTGCTTCACCACTGGATAGGCTCTAAAGCGAGGAGAAGAAGGTCTCTGCTCTCTCCCGTGGACGAAATCAATCCAACGTTCACGCCTAGCAGAATCCAAGGACCTCGCCTCTGCCATCGCCCAATGGAGGATCCCTTCAATTGGCGATATGTCCAATTTTATGATCCTCTCCCTCTACTCCGCGAATATGCGATTCCGCTTCTCAGCCATAGCCCTGTTTGTGATCTCCTATGCCATATTCACTTTTCACTTGGCTTCCCATTCATTCTTCATCTCGATTATGTGTTTATATCTGCCAGACGTTGTGAGAACGGGGTATGATCCTCCTTCTCCTCCAAGGCTTGGAGATGGCGGATCCGAGCCAAAGGCTTCGAGAGAGGGATATGATCTAGCGCGAATATAGGATCATGAGTCCCTTCTCGATATTCTGCCCCATAAATCTCCATTAACTCCTCCACCTCTATCGGCTCAATCTCCATGGCACTCTGCCACATCTCCTCCATGACACTCTGCCACACGTCAGCTATTTAATTCTATAACTAATATAATGGATAATTACATAAAAATGACCTACATAGAAAATTCGGGTACTCAAATATTTCCTATTTTTAGAATAAGTCATACTAAAATTCATGGACAATATTTACATGATCTTTGCGAAAAATAGGACATATGAAGTACTCGAATTTTCCGGAACAGAAGGTAATCAACATTCCGGCAATCACCAAGGCCTGATGCGTACGTGCAAACTCGATATAACCAGGGAACTAAATATAGAGAGCCAACAAGACATCACACATGGATAAAAATCCAACAAGCCAATAAACCAATAATTCACAGTCACCATTACACCTGGTCACCACAAGCCAATAAAGAAGAGAGAGGTGCTCACATGGCTGGTCTCTAGCCGACGATGAGCTGAGCAGAACAAGAGCACCAAGATGCACCAACGTCCGAGGAACCTAAACATATTACACATTTTGATCAGGAAATGAAATGGAACAATTTTGTTGCAAATAGGCCACCATAGATGAAATTTTAATTATAAATTCCATGGCAACTACCTATCCTTTCTTGTCATGGCAATTCCCATTCTTTTGATTTCCGTTTATTACAAATCAACACCACATGGAAATTGTTTAAATACATAAATTATAATTTAATTTTCTACTTCTTGTCTACTTTTTAGTTTTCTACTTTCTTCTCTCCTCCTTTTTTCTACTTTTTGTCTCCTTTCCCTCCTTCTTTTCTTCTTCTTGTCTAATTATATACCACTAACTAAAAATCTACCACTAACTATCTATACCACTAACTGACCACTATTTTTTTTGTGACTACACTAACCACTAATTAACCTAACTATATACCACCAACAGTGGGTAATAACTAACCTAACTAAAATAGTAGCCTAACTAACAATTAACTAAGAACTAATTAACTACTAACTAAACTACAAAGAAAAAAAGCAGAGGAGGGGGAACTCACCAGTGGGTAGTCGACGGCGAGGAGGACGATGATGAAGGGCGTGCCGGTGAGGAGGGGAGAGCAGTGCCGTCGTGGAGGTGCGGGGCGGTGGCGGCAGTGGCGCCCTCCTAATCTGCAACGCGGCGTCCGAGTGAGAGGGGTGGGGAGGAATTGGGCGAAAGAGAGGAGGGGGATGGGGGCGGCGGTGCTAGACTGGAGAGGGCGCGGTGTGTGAGAGAGACGAGCGCGCGAGAGAGAGAATAATGGGACGAGGCGTTGGCATACCCCATCTAAGGTACACCTAGATTACTGCTGGCGAACATGGGTTTACGTACACGAACAATACGTTGGGTACCGCTGGCGTATAGTAAATCATGTCTGCCAGTGCTTTGTGCGAGCCCGGGCGAACTTTTGTCGTCCGAGAGACTTCGTGAGAATATCGGCAAGCTGATCTTTCGTGTTCGCGTGTTGAACCTCGATCATCCCCTCCTCGATGCACTCTCGGATGTAGTGGAACTGGACATCTATGTGCTTGCTCCTTTCATGAGGAACTGGATTCTTGCACAATGAGATTGCAGCTTGGTTTTCAATCTTGAGTAATACCTTCTGCTCCTTCCGCTTTGTAAGATCAGCTAGAAGTCTTCTCAGCCACACAGCTTGACAAGCTGCCATACCTGCCGCTATGTATTCTGCCTCGCATGAGGACCGTGCAACCACCTTTTGCTTCTGAGAATTCCAGCTGATCGCATTCGGCCCTAGGTAGAGTACCATGCCTGTTGTACTCTTCCGATCATCAACATCACCTGCCATGTCGCTGTCTGAATAACCGTGAAGGACCAAACCTTCCTTTTCCTTTCGATACGTGCATCCAAGATCGATAGTGCCTTTCACATAGCACAAGATTTGGTTGACCGCACTCATGTGTTCGGTCGTCGGATTCTCCATGAAACGACTCACGATCCCGACTGAATATGCCAAGTCAGGTCGGGTATGCACCAAATATCTTAGACTGCCCACAATGCTTCGATACATTGTGGTGTCCACCAGCGGATTTGAGCTTGACTTTCTCAACTTGTGACGTTGGTCCATTGGAGTTTGCACCTGGTAGAAATCTGTCATGCCACACTTGTCCAACAACTTGATCGCCTACGCCGATTGACATAGGGAAATCTCACCGGAGCTTTCCTTCACTTCGATGCCTAAGTAATAGCTGAGTAATCCCAGACCGCTCATGCTAAACTTCTTCTTCATCTGCGCCTTGAAAACTTCAATCTCTTGCGTGCTATCTTCGGTGATAATCAGATCGTCGACATATACTCCAACTAGCAGATTTGAACCTTTGGAGTTCTTCGTATAGACTGCATGCTCGAGGGGACATCTTTTGAACCCGAGCGAGACCATACTTTGGTCCAACTTTGCGTCCCAAGCTCTTGGCAATTGCTTCAACCCATATAGTGCCTTCTTGAGCTTGTAAACTTTCTGTTCTTCGCCTTTCTTCTCGTAGCCGAGGGGTTGTTTCACGTACCCTTCTTCCGTGAGGTCACCGTTGAGGAAAATGGATTTAACATCCATGTGATGAACCTTCCAATCCTCTTGTTCTGCCAAGGCTAGGAGCAGCCTCACTGTCTCGAGTCGAGCTACTGGTGCAAACACCTCCTCATAGTCGACTCCTTGACGTTGTACGTAGCCTTTTGCGACGAGTCTTGCCTTGTACTTCACAATAGCACCTTGCGTGTCCTTCTTTAACGTGTAAACCCACTTCAAACCTATGGCCTTTTGGTTGGAAGGCCGGGTTACCAAAGTCCACGTGCCATTGCTCTTGATCGCCTTTATCTCATGGCGTGCATCCAGCTTGGATTCTTGCTCGCCTCTACAAAGTTCGCCGGCTCCTCAACTCCGAGCAAACATAGTCCGGAGTGCTCGAGCGTAACTGTCTTTGCTTTCTTGTAGATTTCTTCGAGGGTCCAGTAGCGATGAGGCCCGAAAGAATTTGTGGCTTGTGAAGGAGGCGACACAAATTGTGCGGGCGTTGATGCACTTGAGGAAAATGATGTCGTTTCGTTGGCATCCTCGTCGTCGTGACCGTGACCATCATCTTGATTGTCGTTGTCACCTCCGATATCTCCACTCGTGTCGTGTGCGTCGTTGTCACTATCATCTTGCGACCCTTGCGCTTCATCATTGGCGTCGGCACCATGGTGATTTCCTTCGTGATCACCTTGGTTGGGCATTCCAAATTCCATTCTTTAGTAATCTTATAGTGTAGTAAACATTTTACCTACATCTTCCATTCATCCTATCATGACAACTTTCATGACAAAACTACCATAGCTCATAGGGACAAACTGTGAGTACAATATTAGTTCCCAAAACCTTTTTGGGAGATTAGGACACATAGTGTCTCCAACCTTCACAAATTCTCATACAATATGAGAACATGTTTCTCACTAAATTTTACTCTATCACATTGCAACTAAACATTGTTTCAGATATCGCTATATCTTCCACACATGATAGTTACTGAAACAATCCTTTCAGCTCCTAGATAACCTTGATAATAACAAACAACATTTGAATATCAAGGATCATGGAGGCAAGTGTGATACTTAGACACTAACACTGGAATTGTTACTCTCGATTTAATACACATTATTAAACTTCATGGAGTAAGCAAGGTTTGCTAAAGTTTGCAATAAGACTTTAAACTTTAGATTGACACTCAAACAATACGGTACCAGTCCGTAAAGTTAAATATCCAGAATTCTATAGTTCTATTATCTCAATTATAGCTAAGCGCAAAGGTAGTAAACAAATGCCAATGACTACAACGAACTATGCAAATTCACTTTGATTTAGTTCATGATAAAATGAGTTCATCTAACTCCCACTCAAAAACAACATCCCTCGAGTCGTCTTTGGTGATTACACGAACCAAATTCACTACACCACGACCGATCATCACGTGAGGCGGTGTAGCTGCAATGGCAAGCATCTCAATATGGTTCATCATATCATCCATATGACTCGTGCTTAACCTTTCGGTCCATGTTCCGAGGCCATGTCTGTACATGCTAGGCTCGCCAAGTAGAACCTTAGTATTTGCATGTGTTTCAAGGCCATGTCTGTACATGCTAGGCTTGAAAACACCCGTTGTATGCTAACGTAGAGTCTATCACACCCGATCATCACGTGGTGTCTCGAAATGACGAACTTTCTTAACGGTGCATACTAAGGAAGAACATATAATTATCTTGATATTAAGTGAGAGGGATCATCTTATAATGCTACCGCAGCGATCATGATCGTAACTAAGCAAAATAAGATGCATAAAAGGATAAACATCACATGCATGGATAATGTGATATGATATGGTCCTTCTCGCATTAGATCTCCATCTTGTGCGTCTTGGTATGATCTCCATCATGCCACCGGCGCGACACCAAGGTCCATGGCGCCACCACCATGGTCGTCCTTCTCCATTACAATATATCTCATGGATATATCTACAGCACGCAGGCCTTAAAAGGAAAAAACACAACCATAGGGCTCCTGCCGGTTGTTTACAATAAATCTCATTTCATACAACAATTTTGTAACAATGACCATATCACATCACATGCCCTGCAAAAACAAGTTAGACGCCTCTAAATTATCTTTGCAAATTTTACGTGGTTTTGGGCTTCCTAGGAAAGAACCGATCTTACCTACGGACAAGAACCACAACGTTGATTCGCTAGTTGTTTCTTTTCATCCCTTTGCAGGGCCCTCCGTTGCAAATGCCATATCACTAATGCTAGAGAAACTGACACCCCCAAAGCCACTTTATACGGTACAAGCCGTATGTCAAGCGTGACACGCAATTTGCGCTTAGGGCCGCTTCAATCCAACATTGCCGCAATATGAACAAGTGCACAAAAAAGGGTAACAACTAGAGGATCAACGCCCACATCTCTATGTGTTCTAACCGTACAAAGCATCTACGCATAGAAACGGCTCTGATACCACTGAAGGGTTCGTTGCATAGAAAACCAAATTTTTTCCTACAATTGCAACTGCCAAGATCACATCTAGGAGATAACTTGTAATGGTTTGAGAAGGACTCACCCTTGAAGACCAAAAAGCTTTAACGAGAACAAAAAGCTGGATCGGAGAACGGATGTCGTCATCGAGTCTCGTATGTGTGCGAGTACTACGAGGTGCTACACGTGTGGCACTACACCCATCCGGGTGCTCAACACAGCCAGGGGGCTGTGAAACTTGATCGGCTACATCAACCACGTTTGCGGGAACGTTTCCCACGCAACGGACTACACCCCGAGGTATGTTATTTCCGCACTACTTTCCGTTACGGTAATACGGCTAGCTAGATCTTGGGTTATGGGAACGCTAGTTAGAAAAATTTGTGTTTTCTGCCGCGAACCCCAACAGTGGTATCATGAGCTAGGTCTATGCTTAGTATTACTGTACGGATAGAACACATCGGGGATGTGGGCGTTGATTGTATGATTGTTACCCTCCCACGTGTACTTGTTCACATCTGCGGCATTGTTTGATGAAGCGGCCCCCGACCGACTTTACGCGTACACTTACGCGAGACTGGTTCCCCGCTTGACATACGGCTTGTACCGTATAAAGTGGCTGGGGGGTGTCTGTCTCTCTACTTTAGCGGATGTGGCATTTGCAACGGAGGGCCCCGTGCGGGGTGTAATAGAGACAATCGTATGGTTGACGTTGTGGTTGACTCGTAGGTTAAAACATGTTTAACTATGAAAGCCCTAGCAGCCACGTAAAACTTGCAATATACAACTAGACCGTCTAAACCTTGTATTGCTAAGTGGGGGCTATCATTCGTTTGTTTGTGATGTAGCGATAGCTTTGCTATGTGTTACTAGTAAGTAGTAATCGTCATCATAAAACAAACTAAAATGGAGACACTGTAGACTTAGTGTTGCCATAGCTCAGACATCTTAAAACTTGATAGTATAGGATACACGACGGTAGCATGTGATAAGATGATCCCTTAACAAAGCCAAACACAAGTATTCTACCGAAGTGTGCACCGCCTGGAAGGTTCTCCCATATGGCTTGATGCTCCGTACATACCGGAGTTGTCCTACATATTCAATGGAGTTCGCATGAGGTTGGGTTCGGTAAGCCTGGCATATGCAGATATGGCCTTGCTGAGAAGCATATAACATGGAGGTTAATTTGGCGAGCCTAGCATATGCAGATATGGCCTCGGAATACTAGAGATCGAAAGATCGAGCATGAGTCACAGTACATATAAGATAATGTGATCGCACAAGTTGTTGTCTACCTTTGAAACTGACCCGTGGGCCGTGTGATATTCGAGGTCGGGCAGTGAATCTGGATCATGTAATCACTAAAACTTCCTAGGGATGAATTGTTTTAGTGCGAGCTCATTTATAATATGATTATATGAACTCATTGTTGTGAACTAGTCTTAATTGTGTTCCTTGCAATTATGTTTGTAGAAAATGAATGCACTAGAGCAACGTGAACTATCTTTCTTCATGGAAGGTGAAAGACTTAAAGAAAATGGGTCAAACTTCATTAGTTGGTACTTACGCCTTAGGACGTCGCTCAAGAGAGCAAACATCTTGTTTACAATAGAAGTGCATGTGGAAGAACATCCGGACGATCATGTTGGCGATCAAGGGATACTTGATCATTATGCTCGGCGACAAAAATGCTCCATAGTCAGGAATGTCATGATCTTCAGCATGTCAGAGGTTTTGGGCATACAGTTTCAGGACACTGGCTCATATGACATGATGGACACGCTAAAGACAATGTTCGTACGTGAGTTCAGAATTGCCAGATTTGAGTTAGAAAGCAAGTTTCTATCTACAAAGATGGAAGAACGCACAAGCCTTGTTGATCACTTGGACAGGATGCATGAGATGTACCTGACCCTGGTGGAGGACTATGAATATTGGACAATGAACGAAAGCACCACAGAAGAGTTTGCAATAAACACGTTATTGCACTCACTCCCTCCGAGTTATGGTGATTATGTTCATAGCTATGTCGGAAGAGGAGCTAATATGAGTCTCCAGAACTTCATGACTGATATCTTGGCCGCGGACATTGCTCCTATCGAGGATGCAGAAGTCGTGGATGGAGAAGGTATATACTTGATATACTTTATAAATGTTTATTCCCTTATACAAAAGTTGCAATAAATGAGTATCTGATACTTATTCTGTTTTATGAAAACAGGACCTGCCGCTACATGGACGGGAAGAGGTGAAATCGAGGATTGATGGATATCAAGTCAGTTGATGACCAGCATGGATTCCGCCGAGACATCTATCATAGGAGATACTTAGAGTATTAGATAAATCTTATGTAATCATTATAGTATGAACACTTAGTTGTGTGTCTTGCATCTCGCGAGACAAAGTTATTCATGTAATGAGACAAGTCAGTTGTTCCATCTTTATGAATAAAAGTGTGCTTATACTTTGATTACGTCTTGATTTATGATATGATAGAAAGCATTTATAATACTGCTATTATTGTCAAGAAATATTCAATGTTTAATGATAAAGTTGTCTTGATTATAACAAGTCAAAGATTTGATTGCATGAGGTGACTTCATAACTGATGAATTCATTAAGTGTATGATCTATTAACTTGTGAGTTCATTATCGATTGAAAATCATAACTTGATTGCATGAGATGGATTAGATACACGATCTATGAACCTCTGCAATAAATATAACCATGACAAGGTTCTAGCAAGTAGAACTTGTGCCAATCATTATACATAAATGATGTACTAAATGGGCACGTGAGTTGTCATTAAAGACTTCATATGATTAATTGAAAGTTGTATTCAATTGAGATCATAAAACTGAGATTCAGGAATCACAGTGAGAAGTGAGAATACAAGGATACATATCACTACGCTACGATCCGAAGTGATAAGTATTGATATTGACATAATGGGAGACTTGTGGAAGTTGTACCACAAACTACGATGGAAGTTGAAAGTGCTAGACTACTTAAACCATTCATAGTCATACTAAACCGTAGTATGGTCTAAACGTTCTTTCCCCTAGCACTACAGTTATTGTCGAATAAGGTTGTTTAATTCATTAAGTTAAAACACCCACTTCATGAATAGGAAACCATCTTGAATCTAACGAGACATGATAGCTCCATAACTGATGGTGTTATAAGGTTTCTTAAAAGAAAGAATTTCTTTGTAATAAAACTACAAGCAATTGAAATTACATATTCTCCCCGAATAGCAAAATGTGTGTTGCTTGATTGGTAAGGTGAGAAGAAGTCTCTCGACACGGATCCAATGGGAGATAATGGAAAATTTGACCGGGGTATTGGACCTTGCCTTCAGAATATCAGAGTATTGCAACGGAAGCATGTTCCGCTGTAATGACACTGTATAAGAAAGGATATGCCATAGATGATTGATCTTGGTATATGAGTTGAAGCCATTGTTGAATTTAGAAGGTTGTCATGAATACGTTCTGTAAAGAACAATAATCATGAGTCTTCTTAATAAAACAATAGGGAATAACATTGCTTGAAACACAAAGGAATGATGGTAGCCTAGAACACGAGGAGAAATGAAATAATATTGAGTTACATATAGGATGGCTCACGTCCTGTGAAATAAATTGGTTATTTCAAATTCTCGACGAACTGGAGAGTTATTGAGAATAATGTAACGGGCATAAGACATTATTTGGTTATGACCAAAGTTCAATGGTGATTGACTACGGAAACGAAGGAATGCTTTAATCAATAAAACATTTCATTTACACTACGATGGACCATAGCCTGAAATTGCATCTCAGTCAAATTTAGCCCTGGTTGGTGGATCATATGGTTGGCTCTCCGGTGGGCACCATGGTGGCGGTGTTGACTCCCTTATTCGCCGTGTGGGTGGCAAAATGTCGAGCGGCAGATGGCGTAGGCGAGCTCCCTCAGTAGCTTCCCCCCAATTTGAATCTAGAATTATGGATCTGTTACACTTGTCCTTAGCACTTTGTTGCCGACGACGGCAACACTTGTGGGTGCCGCTCTTTTCTTGAAGACGTCGTTGTGGTGCTTATTTCTATGGTAGGGATCCGGATGAAAGCCTTTGTGCGTTGGACTTGGAGCTGCGTCGCTTAACGGCGTTCTCCCTCTTGGGAGTGTTGTGGTGGAGCTTAGGTGTATAAGGAATCGTGTGGAGGTGTTCTCGGTTCTTCCTTTGCCCTATCTTGTTAGCGTAGCCACGTGCATCTGCGTAATCCGTTTATCCTCATCATAGGTGTATAGGGCGTAGTGTTAACATTATAATTTCATCATCATCGAAATAGAGATAGAAAGTTGAACACAAAAAAAGTACATATCATCGAAAAAGTGATATAATTAACGCCACATTGAAACTACTTTGCAACTAGTTCGCAACATTTGATCCTATAGCCTGTGAGCTCTTGCTTCACCACTGGATAGGCTCTAAAGCGAGGAGAAGAAGGTCTCTGCTCTCTCCCGTGGACGAAATCAATCCAACGTTCACGCCTAGCAGAATCCAAGGACCTCGCCTCTGCCATCGCCCAATGGAGGATCCCTTCAATTGGCGATATGTCCAATTTTATGATCCTCTCCCTCTACTCCGCGAATATGCGATTCCGCTTCTCAGCCATAGCCCTGTTTGTGATCTCCTATGCCATATTCACTTTTCACTTGGCTTCCCATTCATTCTTCATCTCGATTATGTGTTTATATCTGCCAGACGTTGTGAGAACGGGGTATGATCCTCCTTCTCCTCCAAGGCTTGGAGATGGCGGATCCGAGCCAAAGGCTTCGAGAGAGGGATATGATCTAGCGCGAATATAGGATCATGAGTCCCTTCTCGATATTCTGCCCCATAAATCTCCATTAACTCCTCCACCTCTATCGGCTCAATCTCCATGGCACTCTGCCACATCTCCTCCATGACACTCTGCCACACGTCAGCTATTTAATTCTATAACTAATATAATGGATAATTACATAAAAATGACCTACATAGAAAATTCGGGTACTCAAATATTTCCTATTTTTAGAATAAGTCATACTAAAATTCATGGACAATATTTACATGATCTTTGCGAAAAATAGGACATATGAAGTACTCGAATTTTCCGGAACAGAAGGTAATCAACATTCCGGCAATCACCAAGGCCTGATGCGTACGTGCAAACTCGATATAACCAGGGAACTAAATATAGAGAGCCAACAAGACATCACACATGGATAAAAATCCAACAAGCCAATAAACCAATAATTCACAGTCACCATTACACCTGGTCACCACAAGCCAATAAAGAAGAGAGAGGTGCTCACATGGCTGGTCTCTAGCCGACGATGAGCTGAGCAGAACAAGAGCACCAAGATGCACCAACGTCCGAGGAACCTAAACATATTACACATTTTGATCAGGAAATGAAATGGAACAATTTTGTTGCAAATAGGCCACCATAGATGAAATTTTAATTATAAATTCCATGGCAACTACCTATCCTTTCTTGTCATGGCAATTCCCATTCTTTTGATTTCCGTTTATTACAAATCAACACCACATGGAAATTGTTTAAATACATAAATTATAATTTAATTTTCTACTTCTTGTCTACTTTTTAGTTTTCTACTTTCTTCTCTCCTCCTTTTTTCTACTTTTTGTCTCCTTTCCCTCCTTCTTTTCTTCTTCTTGTCTAATTATATACCACTAACTAAAAATCTACCACTAACTATCTATACCACTAACTGACCACTATTTTTTTTGTGACTACACTAACCACTAATTAACCTAACTATATACCACCAACAGTGGGTAATAACTAACCTAACTAAAATAGTAGCCTAACTAACAATTAACTAAGAACTAATTAACTACTAACTAAACTACAAAGAAAAAAAGCAGAGGAGGGGGAACTCACCAGTGGGTAGTCGACGGCGAGGAGGACGATGATGAAGGGCGTGCCGGTGAGGAGGGGAGAGCAGTGCCGTCGTGGAGGTGCGGGGCGGTGGCGGCAGTGGCGCCCTCCTAATCTGCAACGCGGCGTCTGAGTGAGAGGGGTGGGGAGGAATTGGGCGAAAGAGAGGAGGGGGATGGGGGCGGCGGTGCTAGACTGGAGAGGGCGCGGTGTGTGAGAGAGACGAGCGCGCGAGAGAGAGAATAATGGGACGAGGCGTTGGCATACCCCATCTAAGGTACACCTAGATTACTGCTGGCGAACATGGGTTTACGTACACGAACAATACGTTGGGTACCGCTGGCGTATAGTAAATCATGTCTGCCAGTGCTTTGTGCGAGCCCGGGCGAACTTTTGTCGTCCGAGAGACTTCGTGAGAATATCGGCAAGCTGATCTTTCGTGTTCGCGTGTTGAACCTCGATCATCCCCTCCTCGATGCACTCTCGGATGTAGTGGAACTGGACATCTATGTGCTTGCTCCTTTCATGAGGAACTGGATTCTTGCACAATGAGATTGCAGCTTGGTTTTCAATCTTGAGTAATACCTTCTGCTCCTTCCGCTTTGTAAGATCAGCTAGAAGTCTTCTCAGCCACACAGCTTGACAAGCTGCCATACCTGCCGCTATGTATTCTGCCTCGCATGAGGACCGTGCAACCACCTTTTGCTTCTGAGAATTCCAGCTGATCGCATTCGGCCCTAGGTAGAGTACCATGCCTGTTGTACTCTTCCGATCATCAACATCACCTGCCATGTCGCTGTCTGAATAACCGTGAAGGACCAAACCTTCCTTTTCCTTTCGATACGTGCATCCAAGATCGATAGTGCCTTTCACATAGCACAAGATTTGGTTGACCGCACTCATGTGTTCGGTCGTCGGATTCTCCATGAAACGACTCACGATCCCGACTGAATATGCCAAGTCAGGTCGGGTATGCACCAAATATCTTAGACTGCCCACAATGCTTCGATACATTGTGGTGTCCACCAGCGGATTTGAGCTTGACTTTCTCAACTTGTGACGTTGGTCCATTGGAGTTTGCACCTGGTAGAAATCTGTCATGCCACACTTGTCCAACAACTTGATCGCCTACGCCGATTGACATAGGGAAATCTCACCGGAGCTTTCCTTCACTTCGATGCCTAAGTAATAGCTGAGTAATCCCAGACCGCTCATGCTAAACTTCTTCTTCATCTGCGCCTTGAAAACTTCAATCTCTTGCGTGCTATCTTCGGTGATAATCAGATCGTCGACATATACTCCAACTAGCAGATTTGAACCTTTGGAGTTCTTCGTATAGACTGCATGCTCGAGGGGACATCTTTTGAACCCGAGCGAGACCATACTTTGGTCCAACTTTGCGTCCCAAGCTCTTGGCAATTGCTTCAACCCATATAGTGCCTTCTTGAGCTTGTAAACTTTCTGTTCTTCGCCTTTCTTCTCGTAGCCGAGGGGTTGTTTCACGTACCCTTCTTCCGTGAGGTCACCGTTGAGGAAAATGGATTTAACATCCATGTGATGAACCTTCCAATCCTCTTGTTCTGCCAAGGCTAGGAGCAGCCTCACTGTCTCGAGTCGAGCTACTGGTGCAAACACCTCCTCATAGTCGACTCCTTGACGTTGTACGTAGCCTTTTGCGACGAGTCTTGCCTTGTACTTCACAATAGCACCTTGCGTGTCCTTCTTTAACGTGTAAACCCACTTCAAACCTATGGCCTTTTGGTTGGAAGGCCGGGTTACCAAAGTCCACGTGCCATTGCTCTTGATCGCCTTTATCTCATGGCGTGCATCCAGCTTGGATTCTTGCTCGCCTCTACAAAGTTCGCCGGCTCCTCAACTCCGAGCAAACATAGTCCGGAGTGCTCGAGCGTAACTGTCTTTGCTTTCTTGTAGATTTCTTCGAGGGTCCAGTAGCGATGAGGCCCGAAAGAATTTGTGGCTTGTGAAGGAGGCGACACAAATTGTGCGGGCGTTGATGCACTTGAGGAAAATGATGTCGTTTCGTTGGCATCCTCGTCGTCGTGACCGTGACCATCATCTTGATTGTCGTTGTCACCTCCGATATCTCCACTCGTGTCGTGTGCGTCGTTGTCACTATCATCTTGCGACCCTTGCGCTTCATCATTGGCGTCGGCACCATGGTGATTTCCTTCGTGATCACCTTGGTTGGGCATTCCAAATTCCATTCTTTAGTAATCTTATAGTGTAGTAAACATTTTACCTACATCTTCCATTCATCCTATCATGACAACTTTCATGACAAAACTACCATAGCTCATAGGGACAAACTGTGAGTACAATATTAGTTCCCAAAACCTTTTTGGGAGATTAGGACACATAGTGTCTCCAACCTTCACAAATTCTCATACAATATGAGAACATGTTTCTCACTAAATTTTACTCTATCACATTGCAACTAAACATTGTTTCAGATATCGCTATATCTTCCACACATGATAGTTACTGAAACAATCCTTTCAGCTCCTAGATAACCTTGATAATAACAAACAACATTTGAATATCAAGGATCATGGAGGCAAGTGTGATACTTAGACACTAACACTGGAATTGTTACTCTCGATTTAATACACATTATTAAACTTCATGGAGTAAGCAAGGTTTGCTAAAGTTTGCAATAAGACTTTAAACTTTAGATTGACACTCAAACAATACGGTACCAGTCCGTAAAGTTAAATATCCAGAATTCTATAGTTCTATTATCTCAATTATAGCTAAGCGCAAAGGTAGTAAACAAATGCCAATGACTACAACGAACTATGCAAATTCACTTTGATTTAGTTCATGATAAAATGAGTTCATCTAACTCCCACTCAAAAACAACATCCCTCGAGTCGTCTTTGGTGATTACACGAACCAAATTCACTACACCACGACCGATCATCACGTGAGGCGGTGTAGCTGCAATGGCAAGCATCTCAATATGGTTCATCATATCATCCATATGACTCGTGCTTAACCTTTCGGTCCATGTTCCGAGGCCATGTCTGTACATGCTAGGCTCGCCAAGTAGAACCTTAGTATTTGCATGTGTTTCAAGGCCATGTCTGTACATGCTAGGCTTGAAAACACCCGTTGTATGCTAACGTAGAGTCTATCACACCCGATCATCACGTGGTGTCTCGAAATGACGAACTTTCTTAACGGTGCATACTAAGGAAGAACATATAATTATCTTGATATTAAGTGAGAGGGATCATCTTATAATGCTACCGCAGCGATCATGATCGTAACTAAGCAAAATAAGATGCATAAAAGGATAAACATCACATGCATGGATAATGTGATATGATATGGTCCTTCTCGCATTAGATCTCCATCTTGTGCGTCTTGGTATGATCTCCATCATGCCACCGGCGCGACACCAAGGTCCATGGCGCCACCACCATGGTCGTCCTTCTCCATTACAATATATCTCATGGATATATCTACAGCACGCAGGCCTTAAAAGGAAAAAACACAACCATAGGGCTCCTGCCGGTTGTTTACAATAAATCTCATTTCATACAACAATTTTGTAACAATGACCATATCACATCACATGCCCTGCAAAAACAAGTTAGACGCCTCTAAATTATCTTTGCAAATTTTACGTGGTTTTGGGCTTCCTAGGAAAGAACCGATCTTACCTACGGACAAGAACCACAACGTTGATTCGCTAGTTGTTTCTTTTCATCCCTTTGCAGGGCCCTCCGTTGCAAATGCCATATCACTAATGCTAGAGAAACTGACACCCCCAAAGCCACTTTATACGGTACAAGCCGTATGTCAAGCGTGACACGCAATTTGCGCTTAGGGCCGCTTCAATCCAACATTGCCGCAATATGAACAAGTGCACAAAAAAGGGTAACAACTAGAGGATCAACGCCCACATCTCTATGTGTTCTAACCGTACAAAGCATCTACGCATAGAAACGGCTCTGATACCACTGAAGGGTTCGTTGCATAGAAAACCAAATTTTTTCCTACAATTGCAACTGCCAAGATCACATCTAGGAGATAACTTGTAATGGTTTGAGAAGGACTCACCCTTGAAGACCAAAAAGCTTTAACGAGAACAAAAAGCTGGATCGGAGAACGGATGTCGTCATCGAGTCTCGTATGTGTGCGAGTACTACGAGGTGCTACACGTGTGGCACTACACCCATCCGGGTGCTCAACACAGCCAGGGGGCTGTGAAACTTGATCGGCTACATCAACCACGTTTGCGGGAACGTTTCCCACGCAACGGACTACACCCCGAGGTATGTTATTTCCGCACTACTTTCCGTTACGGTAATACGGCTAGCTAGATCTTGGGTTATGGGAACGCTAGTTAGAAAAATTTGTGTTTTCTGCCGCGAACCCCAACAGTGGTATCATGAGCTAGGTCTATGCTTAGTATTACTGTACGGATAGAACACATCGGGGATGTGGGCGTTGATTGTATGATTGTTACCCTCCCACGTGTACTTGTTCACATCTGCGGCATTGTTTGATGAAGCGGCCCCCGACCGACTTTACGCGTACACTTACGCGAGACTGGTTCCCCGCTTGACATACGGCTTGTACCGTATAAAGTGGCTGGGGGGTGTCTGTCTCTCTACTTTAGCGGATGTGGCATTTGCAACGGAGGGCCCCGTGCGGGGTGTAATAGAGACAATCGTATGGTTGACGTTGTGGTTGACTCGTAGGTTAAAACATGTTTAACTATGAAAGCCCTAGCAGCCACGTAAAACTTGCAATATACAACTAGACCGTCTAAACCTTGTATTGCTAAGTGGGGGCTATCATTCGTTTGTTTGTGATGTAGCGATAGCTTTGCTATGTGTTACTAGTAAGTAGTAATCGTCATCATAAAACAAACTAAAATGGAGACACTGTAGACTTAGTGTTGCCATAGCTCAGACATCTTAAAACTTGATAGTATAGGATACACGACGGTAGCATGTGATAAGATGATCCCTTAACAAAGCCAAACACAAGTATTCTACCGAAGTGTGCACCGCCTGGAAGGTTCTCCCATATGGCTTGATGCTCCGTACATACCGGAGTTGTCCTACATATTCAATGGAGTTCGCATGAGGTTGGGTTCGGTAAGCCTGGCATATGCAGATATGGCCTTGCTGAGAAGCATATAACATGGAGGTTAATTTGGCGAGCCTAGCATATGCAGATATGGCCTCGGAATACTAGAGATCGAAAGATCGAGCATGAGTCACAGTACATATAAGATAATGTGATCGCACAAGTTGTTGTCTACCTTTGAAACTGACCCGTGGGCCGTGTGATATTCGAGGTCGGGCAGTGAATCTGGATCATGTAATCACTAAAACTTCCTAGGGATGAATTGTTTTAGTGCGAGCTCATTTATAATATGATTATATGAACTCATTGTTGTGAACTAGTCTTAATTGTGTTCCTTGCAATTATGTTTGTAGAAAATGAATGCACTAGAGCAACGTGAACTATCTTTCTTCATGGAAGGTGAAAGACTTAAAGAAAATGGGTCAAACTTCATTAGTTGGTACTTACGCCTTAGGACGTCGCTCAAGAGAGCAAACATCTTGTTTACAATAGAAGTGCATGTGGAAGAACATCCGGACGATCATGTTGGCGATCAAGGGATACTTGATCATTATGCTCGGCGACAAAAATGCTCCATAGTCAGGAATGTCATGATCTTCAGCATGTCAGAGGTTTTGGGCATACAGTTTCAGGACACTGGCTCATATGACATGATGGACACGCTAAAGACAATGTTCGTACGTGAGTTCAGAATTGCCAGATTTGAGTTAGAAAGCAAGTTTCTATCTACAAAGATGGAAGAACGCACAAGCCTTGTTGATCACTTGGACAGGATGCATGAGATGTACCTGACCCTGGTGGAGGACTATGAATATTGGACAATGAACGAAAGCACCACAGAAGAGTTTGCAATAAACACGTTATTGCACTCACTCCCTCCGAGTTATGGTGATTATGTTCATAGCTATGTCGGAAGAGGAGCTAATATGAGTCTCCAGAACTTCATGACTGATATCTTGGCCGCGGACATTGCTCCTATCGAGGATGCAGAAGTCGTGGATGGAGAAGGTATATACTTGATATACTTTATAAATGTTTATTCCCTTATACAAAAGTTGCAATAAATGAGTATCTGATACTTATTCTGTTTTATGAAAACAGGACCTGCCGCTACATGGACGGGAAGAGGTGAAATCGAGGATTGATGGATATCAAGTCAGTTGATGACCAGCATGGATTCCGCCGAGACATCTATCATAGGAGATACTTAGAGTATTAGATAAATCTTATGTAATCATTATAGTATGAACACTTAGTTGTGTGTCTTGCATCTCGCGAGACAAAGTTATTCATGTAATGAGACAAGTCAGTTGTTCCATCTTTATGAATAAAAGTGTGCTTATACTTTGATTACGTCTTGATTTATGATATGATAGAAAGCATTTATAATACTGCTATTATTGTCAAGAAATATTCAATGTTTAATGATAAAGTTGTCTTGATTATAACAAGTCAAAGATTTGATTGCATGAGGTGACTTCATAACTGATGAATTCATTAAGTGTATGATCTATTAACTTGTGAGTTCATTATCGATTGAAAATCATAACTTGATTGCATGAGATGGATTAGATACACGATCTATGAACCTCTGCAATAAATATAACCATGACAAGGTTCTAGCAAGTAGAACTTGTGCCAATCATTATACATAAATGATGTACTAAATGGGCACGTGAGTTGTCATTAAAGACTTCATATGATTAATTGAAAGTTGTATTCAATTGAGATCATAAAACTGAGATTCAGGAATCACAGTGAGAAGTGAGAATACAAGGATACATATCACTACGCTACGATCCGAAGTGATAAGTATTGATATTGACATAATGGGAGACTTGTGGAAGTTGTACCACAAACTACGATGGAAGTTGAAAGTGCTAGACTACTTAAACCATTCATAGTCATACTAAACCGTAGTATGGTCTAAACGTTCTTTCCCCTAGCACTACAGTTATTGTCGAATAAGGTTGTTTAATTCATTAAGTTAAAACACCCACTTCATGAATAGGAAACCATCTTGAATCTAACGAGACATGATAGCTCCATAACTGATGGTGTTATAAGGTTTCTTAAAAGAAAGAATTTCTTTGTAATAAAACTACAAGCAATTGAAATTACATATTCTCCCCGAATAGCAAAATGTGTGTTGCTTGATTGGTAAGGTGAGAAGAAGTCTCTCGACACGGATCCAATGGGAGATAATGGAAAATTTGACCGGGGTATTGGACCTTGCCTTCAGAATATCAGAGTATTGCAACGGAAGCATGTTCCGCTGTAATGACACTGTATAAGAAAGGATATGCCATAGATGATTGATCTTGGTATATGAGTTGAAGCCATTGTTGAATTTAGAAGGTTGTCATGAATACGTTCTGTAAAGAACAATAATCATGAGTCTTCTTAATAAAACAATAGGGAATAACATTGCTTGAAACACAAAGGAATGATGGTAGCCTAGAACACGAGGAGAAATGAAATAATATTGAGTTACATATAGGATGGCTCACGTCCTGTGAAATAAATTGGTTATTTCAAATTCTCGACGAACTGGAGAGTTATTGAGAATAATGTAACGGGCATAAGACATTATTTGGTTATGACCAAAGTTCAATGGTGATTGACTACGGAAACGAAGGAATGCTTTAATCAATAAAACATTTCATTTACACTACGATGGACCATAGCCTGAAATTGCATCTCAGTCAAATTTAGGATTTGAAAGAGAATTGCAATGGGCATGACGAAGGTTATTTCGTTAAAAGAATGGACTATAGTACCTCAAGACAGGAACCCTCAACCTTGATTTGATCAAGTGATTTTGTGATGACCAAAATATTGAGTGGGCCTGCAGTTTCATGAAACTGAGTGGGAGCTTTGAAGACTTCCCGGAAGCTTGGAATGCAGAGGGCATTTTCTGAGTGGGAGCTTTGGAAGTTTTGTCATTGTGTGAGACATAGTGAACAATAAAATGACTTGATGAAAGCTGAACCACAAATATATGAGTATATGATGGATATATTTGAGTGGGAGCATGATCATTGTCTCAAACATATATGCATTGATATGTCTGAAGAATGATCTCATATGTATATATATATATGGATATGCATTGATTGTGTATATAGAGAATTGTCTTATATACATATGTGCATTATGATATATATAGAGCATAAGGCAAATAAAATACAAGATTGCAAAGAATCTTCTTTTATGTGAAATACCAACACATTACACGTTGAAATCTATATGAGTAGATTAAGATACGGATAATGAAACGAAGTGAAGGTTGGAATAATCTTCTAAGACAAGAAACAGGTTCTTATGGCTAGAAATTATATAATGGATGAAATCCAAATATCACAAACAATGTCTTGATGGAAGAATAGAGATGCACCATGTACTGGACATCTGATCTTATATGTTCTTGACATATGATTCTACCATATAATATGCATTGGAATCCAACAACAGAATGACTCAAAAATTCTTGGAAGAAGAACAGATTCCGATGTGCTTTAGGAGTAAAACACAGAATCTGAATAAAGTCCATGATTTCAGTATATGAGGAATACTGAGGACTATACTCTAAAATATAGAAAGGATAATAGACTTGAATGTAATGCAAGATTAAAATTGCAAGCCATATTATGGGTCTATATGGAATTAGAGACATCACCAAAGACATGAAAGAAATGTGAGCAAAATTCACGGCACTACAAACATAATACTACTTAAGAAAGTAGACGTATGGATAAAAGTTTAGCGTTAGAAGTATTGGACTTCTGGTTGAGTGTATTTCCCAGTATATATGACTAAGGATGAGTCTTCTAAAGACTGAACCAAGAGATCATTGGAGGATACTGTGAAATAATAGTCTCACTCTCCCGCGAAACTTATATCCAACCATTATATAATAATGAGTGGTATGTCAAAAGAGTTTTTGACCTATACCAGTTGCAAAGGAAACATATGAATCTGAATTGGTGCAGTTCGTTGACGAACCCTCTTCCATGAGAATGCATGATCAATGAACACTTATGTGATAAGATGATTATGATCGGAAAAATGCGGCTAGATTATTAGCACTCTAGTGCAAGTGGGAGACTGTTGGATATATGCTCTAGAGGCAAATAATATATGATTATTCCAATATATCTAATCAAGTTCATAACCAGTTTCATACCGTGCTAGAACTGTATCAGTGAAACAATGATACAGGTGTGGTATAGAAACCCCCAGAGTTCCTAGTTAGCCTCTACATCGATAACTAGTTCATGGTCAACATGATGGTCGTGGTTTCGCGATCATGGACAATTAAGTCTCTTGACTATGAGGTCACCTCACTGGTTAAGTGACGTGATGAACATTACCCAAAGTAAGCATTACAACATGATCAAATCTTTTGAAGGTTCAGTGTTGTAATTACAGAACGTGGTAGACCGTTCCTTTGACCGTGAGTACGTGCATAATTGCTATCTTCCCGGATGCTTTGACTTACATCCCACCACCTGACTGAAATATGCGGGTCATAACGGTTGTATCTTGGGTATTCCGTGGAGATATGTTGAGGAGTATTGTTACAAGAGCGGGATTTGTCAATCCATATAATGGATAGATACTCGGGGCCCACTCAGTGAGATTCCATCCATAAAGCTGCAGCGTGTGACTAGGTCACGGGGATGAATATCACGGGAATGAGTGAATGAGGATTAGTTCAGAACGAGGTTGAACCAGACATAGGATGTCATTGATCGAATCTCGGAACAATCCAGTATCGCTGACTGATACGTCCAAAACGTATCGATAATTTCTGCTTGCTCCATGCATGTTTTGTGTGATATTGCTATGATCTAGATACACTTTCATACATTTTTTTATCATATTTGGACTAACCTATTAACTCAGTGCACCCCAGTGCCAGTTCCTGTTTTTTGCTGTTTTTCTATTTCAGTTTTCCCCCATATAAAAAGTACCAGAAAAATTCGGGAAAATTCAGATAAAAAATCAGCGTGACGGAAGCTTCGAGAAAAGCCCGGGAGGGGCCAGAGGGGGGCCAGGGGGCCCCAGGCGGCCACCTGGCGCGGCCCCACCCCTGGCCGCGCCAGGGGGGCGCCTGGGGCCCCTGGTCCACCTCTGGCTGCCCCCCTTCGCCTATTTATCCCCCGTCACGGGAAAACCCCGAGGGAGGAACCCTATTCCGCGAACTCGCCTCTGTTCCGCCGCCGCCACGCTTCCAAGATCGGGAGCACCAGAAGACCTCTTCCCGGCACCCTGCCGGAGGGAGGATTGACCTCCGGGAGTCTCCTCTCCACCATGGATGCATTTTTATCGTCTTTTGGGAGAGAGACATCACTAGCGAACATCACGTATCCCGGTCCATATCCTCATTATTGTTTCGAAGCTATATTTACTTTTCTGCATTTACTTTCAAGTTGCTATCATTATCCCCTTGCGTTTTATCATTTGTGAACAACAAGACCGAAGAGATTGACAACCTCTCTGAACTTCGTTGGGAGCAAAGTTATCTGTGTCTGTGTGCAGGTCCGCGTCAGTTGCGCCGCTGACACCTACTTATCATCTCTGGAGTCCTACTTGAGACAAACCTTGGTATCTTTACTGAGGGAAACTTGCTGCTGTACCGCATCACGCCTTCCACTTGGGGCCTACCAACGAAGGGCGAGAAGCCGTCATCACTGACAAAGGGAATGCTATACGGCGTAAGGTCCAATCGGTGTTTGATATCCGGAATGCACAGGGGTCATATGGGCATCCAGGTCCCGCTGATGATCATTGACCGTAGCCTCATCTCGGTCATGACTGGAGTGTTCTCGGACCGTAGGGTAACATACTTCAGGGCTCGATGAAATCGGAGACCTTTTCGGAACTATCAGAGTAACCAGAGAATAAAGGAAACGACATCGGAGAAGTACCGTGTTGAACCGAACAAGTTCGGAGTGAACCGGAAGGTGTTCCGGAACACCGGGAGATGGAATATTATGTTTTAGTTATTAATTAATTGAATTAATAATTAAAATCATTTTATTTCTAATTAATATGTGCAATGGGCCTTAGTGGAGAAAAAGGCCCATTAGGGGAAATAAAAGGGAAAAAAGAAAAAGGAAAGAGGGGGGAGGCGCCATGGGCCCTAGGGCCCATGAGGAGTGCGCCCCCTCCCCCCCTTGGCCGGCCACCCCCCTTAGCAAAGGGACTTTAGTCCCACATTGCTAAGGGAGAGGGGTTGACTCCCTCCCCTCTGCCTATATATAGATGGGCAGGGTGCACATATTTAACACACAGAAATTCGTGACAAATTAAATATTACTCCGAATTGAGATCGGTTTTCTCCGGTCTTCTCCCCTCCCCTGTCTCTTTCACGGTGGGCTCCCTAGAGTGAGCCAATAGTGGAATTGAGGCTTCTCTGCTAGAATCGGAGGCCGTCGTGCTGCCGAAGCTCCGTCCGGAGGTCTGCTTCCGCCACCTCCGCTGGATCGGAGAACGGAGGTCGTCATCGAGTCTCGTACGTGTGCGAGTACTACGAGGTGCTACACGTGTGGCACTACACCCATCCGGGTGCTCAACACAGCCAGGGGGCTGTGAAACTTGATCGGCTACATCAACCACGTTTGCGGGAACGTTTCCCGCGCAACGGACTACACCCCGAGGTATGTTATTTCCGCACTACTTTCCGTTACGGTAATACGGCTAGCTAGATCCTGGGTTATGGGAACGCTAGTTAGAAAAATTTGTGTTTTCTGCTGCGAACTCCAACAAGGGCCACCACCAGGGGCCCAGGCGCCCTGGTGGCGCACCCTAGGGCCTGGCCGCGCCAGGGGGGCGCCTGGACCCCTGGTGGCCCCCTGGCTGCCCCCCTTCGCCTATATATTCTCCGTCACGGGAAACTTCCGAGAACATAACCTTTTTTCGCGATCTCTCCTCTGTTCCGCCGCCGCGCTTCCGAGATCGGGAGCACCAGAAGACCTCTTCCCGGCACCTTGTCGGATGGAGGGTTGACCTCCGGGAGTCTCCTCTCCACCATGGATGCTTCCCAGATGTCTTGTGAGTAGTTTTCCTTGGACCATGGGTCCGTGATCAGTAGCTATGTGATGTTCTCCTCCCCTCTTTGTTCTTCATGGTTTAGACCTCGTGAGCTGCCCTACATGATCGAGGCACTTTTGTAATCTTTCTGCTATTGCTATGCTGAGTTTGATGGGATCTGATGGATTATGAGATTATGTTCAGATTGTGAGTGATTAATATATTTGGTTCTTATCTCTTATATTTTTGTTCCTAAGTAATTCTTGCATGTTCTCCGTTGCTGTTTATTGCTTTGGCCAAGTAGTAGGTAGTAACCCCAAGAGGGAACGTTATGCTCGATTGTGGGTTCATGCCCCCCGATGACACGCTTGAGTGACAGAAACATGAGTCTAGGGGATGTGTTGTTGCCACAAGGGGGAAAACCACGGTGCTTGTAACCGCGGTTGCAAGGATTGTTTACTTTACGCAAAGTGCTTTTTAATGCAGTTGTCTGTTGCTTTGGGTTTACACTTTGGGTGGGGCTCGCAACTTAATACCAGCGAGATGTTCTGGATAGATATCTCAAGGTGGATGATTAGTAGTAGATGCAGTTGGATTTCGGTCTACTTATTTTGGCGTACTGCCCGTGCTTTCGAGCCTCTTCCTTTCTTTTGTAGCATAGTTAGCATTGCGGTGCGTTCATAATCCTGTCAATTGCCCTTCTGTAATTTGTTCACCTCGCATAGAAGTTTTATCGTCTTTTGGGAGAGAGACATCACTAGTGAACATCACGTATCCCGGTCCATATCCTCATCACTGTTTACACGGTCATTTACTTTTCTGCTTTTACTTTCAGTTGCTATCATTATCCTTTGTGTTTGATCCTTTGTGAACAACAAGACCGGAGAGATTGACAACCTCTCTGAACTTCGTTGGGAACAAAGTTATTTGTGTCTGTGTGCAGGTCCTCGTCAGTAGCGCCGCTGACACCTACTTATCATCTCCGGAGTCCTACTGGAGACAAACCTTGGTATCTTTACTGAGGGAAATTTGCTGCTGTGCTACATCACGCCTTCCACTTGGGGCTCACCAACGAAGGGCGAGAAATCACTATCATTACCTCGCACATCATATAGTCAGGGCGCGCTGTTAACATGTGGGCTCCAAAAACCCTGTCTGTGGTAGCCGAATTAGCAGCGCGGGTCTACGAACATGCGCTGCAGATGCATAGGACATCTGCAGCGCGGGGTTTAACACACACGCCACTAAAGTGGCTAGCCACGGGAACACAAATTGTGAGCCCATATTAGTAGCGCGGGTCTTATTAGCCCGTGCTGCCAAAGATCTATCTCATGCAGCGCACTCCCTCTGGCCGCGCTGCTAAATTACACCTGCAACGCGGTCCTTGTATAGCGCGCTGCTAATGTTCATTCTTGTATGGCCATTATCCTAGTAGTGAAACCACCAGAATCGATGATCTCCTGGCTTGGCGGCCCGATCTAGGGCGACGCGTGGCCGATCAGTCCTCGGCGGTCGCCAATCTGCAAATGGCGCACGTTTCGGCGTCGATTACTATTGGTGCGGAGTTCGCAGCAACAGCTGCGGCCACGACTACATCGACGCAGCTGCCTGCGACCGGCGAGTGCAACTCTGGTCCCGCTCGGGGCGCGACGGGACCTCAACGGGTGTACCGACTGTGGAGAGCTTCATCTGCATCGGAGTCGGTGCTTGTTCACACACCGGGAACCCTCCCGACCAATGGTCAGTTGTCGCTCTCCTCTCTATTGTCCTTACCGTCCCCTTTCGCGCACACTAGCCATATCCTCACGGGGATTGGTCAAGCCCACTAATCCATATCCTTTCTGTTGTTTACAGGCGAGAACACAAGTCTGTGGAATACTCTTTGTGAGCAATATTTCGCTATGTTCCACATCCATGAGTCATTCTGGGTACCGATGGCTTGTCTGGATTTTTCGGGTTCTTCTTCCATTTTGAACGGGAATCGTTCTCTTCACTCTTATGCACCGTTTTGGTCGTGTCATCATCAAATGCTTATCCGTCAATTCTACACTGTTAAACAATCTTCTTGTGTGGCTAACTACATTGAGCATTTTGAAGTGATTATTAATCATCTCGTTTCTTATTCTGATTACATCCATCCTTACTATCATCTTACTCGTTTTGTCGAGGGTTTGAGCGCGGTGGTGATGGTTCAGCGGCCGCAAGACCTCGATACTGCATGCTCACTGGCCCTATTGCAAGAGGAGGTCATCGATTGTGCGCTAGGGGGGGGGGGTATTCTAAAACACCTCACCCCACCGGATAGCGTCATCGGGCGCGCGTAATGGCGCTCCTCTGCCTCCACCGCCACCGTTGCACCGTGTGGGACTTCCACATCCAATCAACAACTAGTTAGAGGGTATATTCTCGCACGCCTCCGCAGAGGTCACTTTGGTGGGCTTCGAAGCTGACACGTACCGCATTTTGATCGTTACCCGCACGAAGCAATATTATGGCTGCACGCAAAAACTGTGGTTGTATCTATGGTTGTGCGGAAACAGTGGATGTGGCTGTGATTGCGCAAAAACTGTAGTCGCACCTGTGGCTGCACCTGTTTGATGCGCGAAAATCTATGGCTACACATGTGGTTGTAGTTGTGGCTACACCTGTGGCTGCGTTCGTGTTTTCGGTTGTATCTATGGTTGTGGCTGTGTCCAGAAACTATCACGTGTGGACCGCGGAGGAACTAAAGCAAAACCCAAAAATACACCTGAATGTGATACTTAACGCATTCGGAACGCGCACGAGTGATCTCCGCAAGAGGTACCCCTCAATCCGTGATTAGAAATCAGTCTAAACAAAATATAGTGAGGTTCGTAACAGTTTATTTTTATATGTTGAAGGCACGCCTCAACTTAACCGGTCCATTTACCAGCAAGCATCGTTTTGTTTGATGTTTTTATTTTATGAGTTTTAATAAAAAACTCTTGCATTTTTAATAGTTAGGTATTAAATAGTTATTTTGAAAATATTATTTATGTGCTTAATTTTTTTATGTTTATTAAATAAATCATTCTATATATAAAACTATTCGGTGTATGAAAAAGAAAATCCATCGTATAATATAGAAGTTCAGTGTATATCAAAATAAATTCATTCAATATTAAAGTGGATGAATATTTCGGTAACACATTATGAGGAGTATTACTTAATAGATTATCAGGAGTAACACTGAATAGAGTAGTTTTTTTTTGCCTGACATTTGGGGAAACAGAGTCTCTGGCGGCTACATATGAAATCCTTTCTTGTCTCCGGCCGCCGTCCTCCTCGCCATCCTTGCCCGTGCTGGTGGACGAGAGATACCCCTTCATAACCTTGAAAATTGTTAAACATGTATAAAAATACTCTTGAAGTATACAAAAAATATACAACGTACATAAATATATAGACATAAAAATATATATTTTAAAATGTTAGTTATGTAATTGAGCAATATTAGATGTGTATTAAAAAATGACTCGGTATATACGGAAAATATACATCATGATGAAAAAGATTAAAATTTTATAGATATATTGAAAAATAGTGTATTTAAAAAATATAAAGGGTACATTATGCAGGAATAAATAATCATGTTTTAATCAAAATTGAAGAAACCAAAACAAAGAACATAAATTTTAGAAAATTAGAAAATAAAAAGGTAAATAAAAAATTGCAAAGGAACAAAGAAAAAAAGAAGACGAAAATAAACAAATCTACCACAACTTATAGAGCAAAGAAACAAAATAATAAAACTAACGCTATAGAATTGGCTTGGCATGCTAAATCCCGTATATAGACGCACCTCACAGAGATCACTTGGTGCGCTTCAAAGACGTAAAGTGTCGTGTTTTGATCGTGTTCCGCGCGACGCAAAATTGTGCCTACGCGCAAAAACTGTGATTGTACCTCTGGTCGCCGTTATGGCTGCACATGTGATTGCACGAAAACTGTAGTCGCACATGTGGCCACGTGGAAAACGATGGTTGCACCTGTGATTGCGCTGGAACTGTAGTCGCACATGTGGCCACGTGGAAAACGATGGCTGCACCTGTGGCTGTAGCTATGTCTATTGTTGTGCATGTGGCTGTACGTGTGACTGCACATGTGGTTATGATTTTACATGTGGCTGCTCGATGCGACTGTGGTTACGGTTGTGCGTTCAGAAGCCGTCACATATCGATCATGGAGGGATTAAGAAAAAAGTCCAAAACACACTAAAACATGATAGTTGAGGCGTTTGGAGCGCGCGAGTGATGTCCGTAAGTATACCCCTCAATTAGTGATTAGAAACCATTCTGAATAGAATATAGAGAGGTCGGCAACAATCCATTTCTATAGGGAAACGCTACGCGTTTGCCGGACGTTGTTTAGAAAAGATCCGCCGGTTCAGCAACCGTCTGATTCATCCGATCGAACGCGCACGAGGTAATGAGTCTTTGCAACAAAGGCTTCTTTGCAATTGAACCTTTGCAACATAACCTCTGTTGCAAAGGACTTCGTGTATTATTTTTTTACTTTTTTCTTCCTCGACCACCGCTGCGAGCCTTGCAACAGAAGTTTTGTTGCAATCGCACCTTTGCAACACAGGCTCTGTTGCAAAGGACTTTTTTTTAAAATGAAATATTTTCCATCACCACTGTGAGTTTCTTTTTCATCACCGCTGTAAGTTTTGCAACAGATGCTCTGTTGCAAGAGAGGACCTTTGCAACATAGGCTCTGTTGCAAAGGTTCGGTTCGGCTCAGTTGCTTCGTGCGTCATTGCATCTGGCTGGATCGGACGGTCGCGCAGACGGACGACCCGCTCAAAAGATCTGCCGGTTGAATCTAATCTTTTCCCATTTCTATATGTTGAAGACACACCTCAAATGGGCCAGCCCATTTACCAAAAAGCATTGTTTTGTTTGATATTTTTATTTTTATGAGTTGCTCCCCACTACCATTCTTAAGAAGTTGCTCCCCACTACAACCAATTCTCTCAACATGCACATTGTCCACGTCAACATGATGCCACATCATCAATTTCCACTACGTCATGCATTATGCATGCAACCGCGAGACATGCAACATATAGGCTTCCACATCCTCCATGCAAAATATGATTCTTCATGTCCCCACTAATATACATATTTAGATAAAATATTTTCTATGTAATATTTTTGTATTAGCAGGACATGGGTTGCATTATTTTTTCTTGCCATTGAGAAGAACAATTTTTTTTTAATCATCAAATAAAATACTAAGATTCTATATTATTATTTTTGCCACAAACTGGTCATACTAAGAAAGTTGATTACATAGTTACATTATATGCGCATCTTTATTTTTCTAACTTCCTTTTCTTCTTAAAATGCCTTTCTCATTTGAACTTTTTATCACACTAATATCCCGCAGCAATGCGCGGGGTATTGTCTAGTTATAATAGAATGGAGGGAGTACATTTGGGGAAACAGAGTATCTAGCGGCTGCATCTGAAATCCTTTCTTGTCTCCGGCCGCCGTCCTCCTCGCCGTCCCCGACCGTGCTTCTGCGTTTCCTCTCCACTGCGCCCTGTGCTCCGTGCCGGATCGAATCCCAGCATGAGGGGGTCTGGATCTCGTCCTCCGCGGTCACCCTCTGCCTCGCGCCGCCGCGTCCTGTACTCTGAATCTGAAGGAGACGGGCTCGGTGGGTCTCAGTCGGAAAGAAATGGAGCGCGTGGTAAGTTCGTCCTGGACAGTGAAACCCTCCTCTATTGCGCCCCATTTCCCAATCTCATACTATTCTCCACTGGTCGATTCTAGGGTTGCTTCATGTTATACTCTTCCGTACTGTATTCTTCTTTTGGCGGACAGATTTAGATTGAACCTCAGGGTCCTCAGCATCTCAATATTTTTTTTATTCAGGAAACCGAGAGATGTGCATCTTCACAATGTATATTTTCCCAGCTCAGCGTGGCCCGAATTAAGTCCTGAAGCTGCCTGTTTCACCTATGTATTCACTCAATTCAGAATTAGTTACTGTCCAACTGTTATTATCATCAGAAAGCTACTGAATCACAAGATTTAATAAAGCTCAACCATGCTTTGTTCGAGAAAGAAAAAAAACAGTACTCACATCTTGCATTTCCTTTTTTGTTTTGGCATTCATTGTAGTGTGCTTGGCTAATTTTCTAAGCTAATTTGTCAGCATGTTTTTAGGCAACTTGCTGCAGAACCTACCTTACATGTCTACCGCAAGTTAAATTCTGAGGAGTGCAATCAGCACCCATATAGTTCTGCATCTATATTTTTTGAGGCTGGATGTCCAACTCTGCCTAACTAGAGCTGCTCCCATGCATTTCAGTGCCCCCAAGGGCAACTTTGCAAATCTGTATGTGTCCAGGAATCAGACTTTGCTTGAGAAGATGTTTAAATGGAACTCGCGCTTTAGCCTTTATCTGTTACAGCAGGCCTACTCCAAGAATCATCAGTTGGAAATCAGACAGGAAAAATGGAATCCATCTTTGCCTAAAGAAAGGAAACTAAAGTGTAAAGGCACCATGCATGGATGCTTATGCTGCAGCGAGAAGCAAAGAAGCTGCTTTGCCCCTTGCTCTGCATTTACCTTTGCTTCTGATGATGGAACTGGAATCAATAGCCTGCAACAACCTGACGCAAAGAATCTCAGTCCAGCCCTCTTCTTCAGTGCTCTTCCATTAGGTCGGAACATGATGCAGCCTGAGACATTCATTCGTCTTCGCTGCTGGTAATTCTTGTCTTTCTTCTTGCGTTCTGGCTACTGAATCGCCAATCCTTATTGGGGCATTTCCTTTGCTAATTAGGTAGTAAGCTGGTGACGTTATTTGTTTTTATCTGCAGATTGTATATGCTTACTCGTTTAGGAGAGCACTATATTTCGAGGCCGAGGGCATCTCGATAGCCATCCAGGTTGCTTCCGCCACCAAGGTTTGCTTCCCTCCCTTCACATATTCTTTGTTTCCAAGCTCTAAGATCTGCTCTACCTCTAACACTAACACCTAGCATTAACAACAGTGCTGTCTGTATCACCTGCCGGTGCTAATGGAGGCCACGGCGCTCAGCATTGGAAAGTCCGTGTTGGATGGAGCACTTGGCTACGCCAAATCCGCTCTGGCGGAGGAGGTGGCTCTGCAACTTGGAGTCCGGCATGACCAGGTCTTCATCACCAATGAACTTGAGATGATGCAGGCATTCCTCATGGCCGCCCACGATGAGAGATACGATGATGACAGGGTTGTCAAGGTGTGGGTGAAGCAAGTCCGTGACGTGGCCTATGACGTCGAGGACACCCTCCAAGAATTTGCTGTTCGCCTCGAGAAGCAATCCTGGTGGCGCATCTGTCGCGCACTGCTGGATCGACGTCGTGTGGCCAAGCAGATGAAGGAGCTCAGAGCAAATGTTGAGGACGTCAGCCAGAGAAACATGCGCTACCATCTCATCAAGGGCTCTGGCTCCAAGCCTGCTGCTGCTAGTGACCGCTCTGCCATCACTGGTGCAACGATGTCTGGCAGCGACGAAGCAAAGCGGCAACATGATAAAGCAAAGGTAGATCTGGTTCGTTTGATTAACAAGAAGGATGATAATCTTAGAGTCGTCGCAGTATCGGGGACAAGTACTAGCCATCTCGAGAAGATATCTGTCATCAAAAGCGCCTATGAAGATCCAAATGTACGCAAGAAGTTCAAGTGTCGGGCCTGGATCGCTGGGTTGATATGTCCTTTCAGTTTAATAGAGTTCTTGCGAAGCATCATTGAACAATTCCACGTAAATTTACTTCAACAGACCGGAAATAATGAAACAGCTTCAGAGATACAAGTTATGAGGAAGATGGGGGTGATGAGGGAAGGTGATTTGGTTGATGAGTTCACGAGATACGTGAATGGCAGGAGTTATCTGATCGTTCTTAGTGACATACACACCATTGAAGAGTGGAATCACATTAAACCATGCTTCAAGAACAAGAAGAAAGGAAGCTGTATCGTAGTCTCTACAGAGAAAGTTGGAGTTGCAAGCTTATGCGTAGGGCCAGAGGATGCAGCACCAGAATATATGCGGTTGTTCGTCAATGAGAATCTTTATGCTTTCTACGAAAAGGTATATCAAAACCCTGAAAACCGTTTATCTAATTCTATCTGATATATTGTTCTTTAAGTTCAACGTACCAGCTAGATAAATCCCACTTGGTGTTGCATCGTAATTAAGGTACATGTGAAATATAAGAACTCTTTTCAGTCATGAGTCACTAAATTTGTAATGCATTTCAGAAAAATCCATTCCACAAAAACTGCATGTCAAATCAGATATTTTCATTTCACGTGAACTACATTTCAAAACCATTCAACTCATATTTAAGAACTACATTTTTTTTACCGAACTGGATTCTCGAAACCATCTTAGATAAATTCTACAGTATTTTCATTCAATTTCAAATAATACATGTATGCAAACTGCATTTCAGAATAATTACATAACCATTGAACATCACATACAAGATTTATTGAGTTAAATGGATAAATGCATCACACGTCTCAAAGCATATGCCGACGGTGGATTCTTTGTCGTTAGAACACTAGTAAAATGATGTTCGCGGTAGGCGGCCATACGCACCACAAGCAAGGGCAGTAAGAGCATTTATTCCGATGGAGCTTAGAGTTTGCTCGACTTATTTGGGGTCGGCATAGGTACCTAAAAATAACTACTGATTATGTGCTTTGGTGTGATTTATCATTTAATGGGCCATACTGCTTTTCGAAAGCGGTATTGGAGTTCTCCGTTCCAGCCTTCTTTGATAAGGAGCCATCGAAGACTGGTTTTCTGCAAAACCGTCTGTTCCTAAGAACATCTCTAGCAGACTCCTTAAAAAGGCTCAGCCCTTATTTTTTCGGCGGCTATACGGTTTGCTGCTGTTTTTTGAGCCACGGCAGACCTCGTATAGCCGTCGCGGCCTGTAAAATGTTTACCGTGCTCCCCAAATTCAACCCGCCGGTCCATATTTCTACCGTTCTGTGAGGCCGATACGGATTGCGTCAAATCCGTGTCTATTTCTCGCTGCCGACCACCGAATCTCGCACCTCCGGCGACAGATCAGCCCCCGCGAAGAGCATATGTGGCACGGGATGTGGTCTACCAGCCACGGAGCGGTATCGCCTGACGACGAGGAGAGCAAGCGTTGCGGCGCGGCGCGAAAGTGCTCCGCCCGCCGTACACCAACCGTGGCCTCGAGCCACCGGCATCCCTACTCCGCCGCAAGACAGAGGAGTACGACGGGCGGCAAGCGCGGCGCTTCTCTGGCGCGGGGAGTTCGCGCTCGTCACTAACACCGCTCCGTTGGATGAGGATGGAGCCAAAGGAGGAGCCGCCGCTCTGCATGGTGAAGAGGGAGCCGGAGGAGGAGCGCTCGCATGCCGGCGTCATCGGGCCGGAGGACTACCTCCTCCTCCCCTCCGAGGCATATAAAATCAAAGGGATGATTGCCGTCCGCAGTGCGCAGGAGGAGGAGAAGGTGGCGCAACGCCACCGCCGAGATGACGAGATCAACTCCGTCCTCTACAAGAAGGGGCTCGCCGCCGCACGTGAGTTCGACGAGAAGCTTGCGGGATGGTGCCACAAAGCCAATGAGCAAGATAAATCTTCATCGACCTTGGCTCCGACAACGATGAGTGAACGCCGCCCGCCACACCCGGAGGGCTCCGGTGAGCCCCATTTTGGGTAGTTTAGGGTTAGGCGGTCTCGCGATGTAAAATCGATGATGAACTTTGCTATGTAATCGATGATGTAACCTTGATATCTAGTAATGTTTGTTCTTCATTTCTCCCCCAAATCCATCTTTTCAAATGTTACAGTTTGATTTGAGGGGTCTGTTCGAAGCCAAATTCAGCCCTTAAAATGCGCTTTTCTCGACCTTATTCCGGGTTATAAGGATCGCTGTCTTAAGGGTGTTCTAGAGATGCTCTAAGACCATCCGTGATATGCCTATTCTAGTTGATACCTTCAATGAGCAGTTTGTGATAGTATTCTTGTTGCATACTCCCTCCATTCCATAACGTAGGGCATATTTGATTTTCAGATAGTCAAACATCTTTATGTTTGACCAAGTTTAGAGAATAAACTATACACATATAAAGTACTAAATATTTAAAATATTTAACTACACTTCAGGACGAATCTAATTAAACTAGCTTTAGATTTTAAATGTTGATACCTTTTCCTATAATCTTGGTCAAACGTAGACTTGTTTGACTTTCTAAAAACGCAATATGCACTACATTTTGGAATGGATGGATTATGATATATTTTCTACTAATGTACCAACATGACTAAATTCACTTATTGTTTAAGAAGGAATAATATCATGTAAAATTCGTAAGCTTTGGAACTCAGTTCAACATAGTCTTTTAGAAAATAAATTAAGCAACTAACACCTAAATCATTGTTTGTGTCTAGGGTTCTCAAGATGGCACAGATTCAGTGGAGGCCGTGTCTAGTTCAAATGTGGATACTGCCGATGCAGAGAGTTCAGCCAACATGAAGATACTGAATAGCAGAGAAACATTGCTAGCAGCTTTCAAGGAATCCCAGCTCATTGGGCGAGACACAGAAAAAACAGATATTGTCAAACTAATTACAAATGTTGATAGGCAACTTGATGTGATCTGCTTGTGGGGAATGGGAGGCCTTGGAAAAACCACACTGGTAAGAGATATCTACCAAAGTCAAGACCTTGCTGGGAAGTTTGAGAAGCGTGCTTGTGTGACAATTTTGCGTCCTTTCAATCTTTACGTTCTCCTCAAGGACTTAGCTACACAGTTTGGCTACAAGGATGTCCAGGAAATGGACACAAAATTAGCAGGACAGAAATACTTGATTGTTCTTGATGATCTATCATCCAATGCTGAATGGGACGCTATAATACCACATTTTCCTGCAATGGAAACATCAAGCCGGATCATAGTCACCACAAGGGTACATGATATTGCTATGCACTGTTCAAGGAAACATGAAAATGTGTACGAGCTGCAAAGTCTGGGACATAGCAACGCACTTGACCTCTTCATCGAAAAGGTACACAGTATATTTTTCATTTATTTCGATGTTCCACTTATGTGCTTATGAATCAATCTAATCGACAAAAAGTGAATTATGTGCCACAAGTTATAACATTAAATTTGTATTCCCATAAAGATTTTTAATAATTTAATTTAATTCATGACACTTGATTCATATATTATTTTATCAAATTGATGAAGAAAGTAAACTTATAAATACAATGATGTCATGTAAGTATTGATGGAGAGAGTAAATCCAAACAGAATATACACATGGCTGATCATAACTGATATAAATATATCCATTTCGATAGTCTTAAATCACTGTTCAAAAAATCATTCGAGTAGCCGATTAATAGGCCGATTAATCGCTACTCGCTCATCAATTGTGCAGATTATCGTTAATCTTTAGTGTTAATAGGTGAGGGGATTAATCGATGATTAATCGGTCATCAGACCGATTAATAGGTCTAAAACCGATTAATCCCCTATATGAAGAGGGGGTGGATTGAAAAATTTCAGACCATCTCTTCTCAAATCAGTCATCATGTATCCTCATTAGGTTTGCACGAGGCCTCAAGCTCGATCTCACCCTCGTATCACTATCTCTCCTTATAATTTTTGTTAGCTTTTCTGTTTTGCATGCCAAAGAGATTGTGCATTGTAATTGATTTCATATTTCATCGAAGGATACACATATTTGTGTGCAAAATTTTTGGTATCAACACTGGATGACTAAGTTTTATAAAAAAATTGACCGATTGATGGTCAACTGATTAATTCCGGTTAATTGGCCAATTTACAATTAATCCCTACTCTCCAGCTGACCGAGCAGCTACCGATTACCGATTTCCTGAACATTGGTCTTAATAGCTGACGAAAAATACTAATTCCTAGGGTAATCACTGATTTTCTTTGTATATTTTTGCAATTACAAGGAAAACACACATATGTCTACATCCCCTAATAGCATAAATGGATGATTAACGAAATCGTATGCTTGAACTTAAAACATTTCGGGTATAGAGAAAATCAACATATGCTTGTCCGCGGCATGTACAAAGATCACTCATAAAATCTGTATTTACACAAGAATTTCATTTCAAACAAATAAGATATTCTTTTTACTAAGGAATGCCCTATCGCCTATCTCTAGTTGAATTTTTTTTTTCAATTGCCAGGTACATAGTTGAGTTAAAGTAGCAATCAGGTAGTAAAACATTTGAGTGTCTATCCAATGATCATGCATATCCAAAGCTGTGATTCAAATGAAAAAAAATGCTTGAGTTTGAAGCATTTTTGTAGTTAAATAATCTGCTTGTATCTGATACTTAGAGGATCCCATTGCTCCTTTCATTTTTGAAACTTTTTGTTGAAGTGTATACTTGTATTGCCTAGGCCTTTTTATCAGTTTGTACTTTTGGTTGCGTTGCTACTGCATGAAGCTTAACATGGTATCAAAGTCTAATGTTTTAAGTTCGACTTCTGGCTTTCGCAATTTATCAAAAACAATTGTTGATGCCTCATTTGTGTCCATGTATAGGCCTCTTGAGCCTTATTTCTGAGTCTATCTACGTGTTAATTTTACGCGTCTGGCGTGTGAGAGGTGTTGAAGTGTATATATGGATTGCCTACCCTTTTCCATTTGTTCGAACTTTTGGTTACTTTTCTAGTGCATCAAGATTAACACTTTTATCACATCTATCAATATATTGTCTTAGCTCCTTTTAAAACATATAAGGGGCAGTTCTTTTGAGCTGTGGCTTATGGATAAGCTGCTGTGAAAATAAGCTCCAAATAAGCTGTTGTGGAAATAAGCTGCTGAGAATAAGCCGGCGAGTTCTTTTCAGTTTCTGTGTTTCAGCTTATTTCTGATGTATCAAGTGAAAAGTCTGTAATGCCCCTATATTCTTATTTGTTGTAATATTTAGTCTCACATACAAATATAATAAAGCTTACATACAAATATCATAAAACATAATAGTCTCACATACAAATATCTCAGCACACACATATAGTTGACAAATTCAGCACACACATATAGCAATATAGCAAATTCAGCGCACACATATAGTAAATTAATATAGCAAATTCAGCACACACATATAGATGCACATCTATTTTGCACTTATCTACACTGATTCGTTCATACTAAAGGACAGACCCAGTGCATAGAAGCTCCCACACAAGGTGGGGTCTGGGGAGGGATTATAGGAACCTAGTCTTACCCCTGCTACAGTGCAATGCAGAGAGGCTGGTTCGAACCCCAGACCTCCTGGCACAAGTGGGGAGGACTTCACCACTGCGCCAGGCCTGCCCTCTTGATTTGTTCATACTACAACAACAAAAAAAGTCGGATCTGAGTAGGGGTCGGTGGAGCTCAAGCTCGGGGAGGGGGTAGAGGGAGGCGGGGGAGATTGAGCTCGGGAAGGCTGCGGAGGGAGGCGCGCTACCCTGTCCCCGGGTTGCACGCCTGAACTAGCGCCCAGCTGGCGAGGACGGTCGATCCAGATCCAAATCAGAAGTATTGGGGTGGCGCGGAGCGAGCTCCGAGCTCATGGGCATCCATGGCGCCGGTTGTTCCTGGGAGAGAGGAGGAAGGGAAGGTGAGGGAGGAGAGAAGAGAGAAGAAGGGGGCACGGGGAGGTGACCTACGGCGGGGCTGGTCGGCGTCTCGGGGTCAACGCGGCTCGCCGGGGTTGCCGAGGAGGCGCGGCTCGGCGGCTCTCCACGGGAGGAGCGCGGGGCGGCGACGGCCCTAGGTTGGCGGCGGCTGGAGACTGGGGAGAGGAGAGGATGGGGGCGTTGGGAGCGAGGTGGGGTGGGGTGGCAGTTTCTGTGTAAATATGAAGCGCATAGGGGGCAGTTTGATGTACCGTTTGGCCACTTTGCGGGAAGCTGTGGGAAGCTGGTCGCCTCCAGCTTATTTCCATTGTGAAGGGAAGCACGGTGGAGATAAGTTAAGCCCAATCATAAAAATGAGTTCTTTTGGGCTTTTAGCTTATTTTGGCAATAAGCTGCAAAAGAACTGACCCTAAATATGTAACCCATCCTATTATTACTATTTAATTTATACAAGTACCAAGAAAATATTAACTCGTATAAATTTCAGGTATTTGGCAAGACAACCAATTTGTATGAGTATCCTGAGTTGGCTGAACATGCAAATCTTATCCTAAAGAAATGCGGTGGACTTCCACTTGCAATAGTCAGCGTTGGTGGCTTTTTGGCAAAGCAGCCAAAAACTGTTGTAGAATGGAGGAAACTAAATGAGCATATCAGCGCCGAGTTGGAGATGAATCCAGAGCTTGGAACCATAAGAACTGTCCTTATGAGAAGCTATGATGGTTTACCATATCACCTCAAGTCTTGTTTCCTGTATATGCCCATCTTTCCTGAAGATTACAAGATTGGACGGGGACGATTGACACGTCGGTGGAGTGCAGAGGGTTACTCAAGGGAGGCGCGCGGCAAGTCTGTGGAGAAAATAGCAGAGAGCTACTTCATGGAACTTATAAGCAGGAGTATGATCCTACCATCTCAACAATCAATTCATGGCACAAAAGGAATTGATTCCTGCCAAGTCCACGATCTTATCCGTGAAATTGGTGTTTCAAAGTCAATGGAAGAAAATCTTGTATTTACACTGGAGGAAGGTTGCAGCTCAAACAGCCAGACCACGGTACGCCACCTGGCTATAAGCAGCAATTGGAAGGGAGATAAGAGTGAGTTTCATAGCATGGTGGACATGTCCCGTCTACGGTCAATTACATGTTTCGGGGAGTGGAAGTCATTTTTCATTTCTCGCAAGATGAGGTTGCTACGAGTGTTGGATGTTGACGACACAACAAATAGTCTATTTGATCATCACCTGAAGCATATTGGGAAGCTTCTTCACCTAAGATACCTTTCTCTAAGAGGATCTTTTTGTGTTTATCACCTGCCAGATTCATTGGGTAACCTAAGGCAGCTCGAGACACTAGACATCAGGGGTACTAAAATTCTGATGCTGCCAAAAACCATCATCAAGCTTCGGAAGCTAAACAATCTTTGTGCTGGGCGTATACCGGTTAATGAGGATGTCTCATGTAAAGAAATCACATATGACCTTCCAACGGTATTGAAGTATCGGCCATGCATTTCACTGGGTGACGACATCAGCCTCCGTCAAGTATGCAGTAGTTTCTGCTGCAATCTGCTACCAATGGTTGTGATGCGTCTAGATGCGCATGGTGTTG
Source organism: Bromus sterilis (assembly GCA_950022295.1). Taxonomy (NCBI): domain Eukaryota; kingdom Viridiplantae; phylum Streptophyta; class Magnoliopsida; order Poales; family Poaceae; genus Bromus; species Bromus sterilis. The sequence goes on along the minus strand of OX465601.1, from coordinate 295,521,709 downwards.
TAGTGCCAAACGGAATGAAGACGCTTAAAGCACTGTGCACACTGGGTGTTGTGAACATCGGACGACGAGGGAGTGCCATTCTGCAGGACATAAAAGGGCTCACCCGGCTGCGCAAGTTGGGAGTGAACGGCGTGAATAAGGAAAACGGCCAGAAGTTGTGTTCTGCAATTGTTGGTTTGAGCCGCCTGGAGTCACTGTCAATCCGGTCAGAGGGGAAGCCAGGTTTATGTGACTGCTTGGAGGGAAACTTCTCATTTCCAGATACACTGCAGAGCCTCAAGCTGTACGGCAACCTGGTCGAATTGCCGGAATGGATCCAGGGTCTCAAGAATCTCGTGAAGCTGAAGCTACGAAGCTCCAGGATAATAGAGCATGATACCGCCATACAAGTCCTTGGGAAGCTACCAAACCTAGCACTCCTGCATCTGTTGGAGAATTCACTTGATGGTGAAGATGTCCGTCTCAATTTCCGGCATGAGGTTCCCGAGGCTGGTGGTGCTGGAGCTGAGCATGTTACGTTCCCAAGGCTGGTGGTGCTGGAGCTGAGCACGGGATGGCTTAACTCGGTCAAGTTTGAACAAGGGGCAGCCCCTAAGCTTGAGGTGCTCAAGTTTGGTACAACTCTAAACATCAACAGTAGTTCCGTTTTGGGGCTACCATCTCTCGCCAGCCTCAAGGAAGTTGTGCTGCAAGAGGGGGACTACACTGACACCGAGCTGGCATACCTGAGGGCCCAGCTTGCCGAGAATCCACATCGACCCGTCATGAAGAGGGTCTGATCGAGCTTCAGAGGTCAATCACGCCCAACAATCCAAGGCAAGCTATGATTACTTTGGTACTTCCATTTGCGTGCAGTATCTATGTGTCACCAGTTAAAATCGTTGATATTTGCATTCGTGCAGGCCGATCGATCGCTTGTTTCGAAGTAACATATCCGCCGGCTGAATATGTATTATAGGTGGCGTCTGTCGGCGTCCTGATAATTGGTATTGGTGGGAGACCATGCGTTTGGCCATCTATGCTTCCTTTTTATTGTAGCACCCATGCAGCAGCTAGCTTTTCACCCTGGTTTATTTGTACATACATATTGTTGACAAAGGTCTGATCCAAGGCAAGCTAGGACTACTTTTGCATTCCTCTGTTTCCATTTGATACCAGGCAATTGATGTATGTATGTATGTATGTATGTATGTATCAATAAGTTTGTGCTCATTGGCATCCTGATTATTATACTCGTTTAGATGGCTGATTCAGCCCGTGTTTATTGTTCATCAGGTGTCCTCATCTGAATTGAATTCAGTTTAACTTAATTCTGATCATCTATGCGACGGTCGACCATGATGCCATTAATACATATGTTTCGATGCTGTCTTATTTGTACCTTGATATGCCAATTCACTAAATTTGTGTACCGTATTACCGGTGTTTATTTGTGCATACATATTGTTGCGTTTGCCTGTTCCACCACGACATTTTTTTGCGTCAATTGTTAGGGCCTTGACTATAACCAAGTCAGGATTTTCGTGTGGCTCCTGAGCTGCCGCATTTATAGGACAGCAATGAAAGAGATTTGAGAATCGTGCCAAGTTAGATTTTTAGGGGGTTTTGACAATGGATCTCTGAATGGAAGGGCTTTCTTTCAGATTAACCCGTTTGAAGTCGGGTTTACCCCAGAAACTCAACTAGAGAAGGGTAGGTATGCTTCCAAGTTCTGGGTGACGGATGCCGTCAAGAAGGTCCTTGGGAATCTACAAAACCTGGCATCTCTAAATCTGTCAAATTCAGGTTAGGTTTCTACAAAATGGTGTTGCTTTCTACAAGATGCGGCACTGAAAATAATTTAGCAATCTATTATTTTGATCCTTTCAAACAATCATATGTATACTAACGAAAAATTCATCAATTCGACAACAAAGTTCAAATGACTTCTTGTCAATGTTCACATGACGTGTAGATGTATCTGTAACGGTGCGAGTCATGAAGGCGAGAACACCGAAGAGTCTCAGGAGCATGACCTCACGGCCATGTACACGGCTTGGCGTCATCTAGCGATTTATTTATTGATTTCTTCAAATCAACTGATGGTGCAATTTAGTTTTAGATCTCTCTAAGAGCATAGCAGCTCCACAATGGATTTATTTATTTCTTTATGTCAGCGTCACAATTTTAGAATTTTTAGTTCATGCATGGAATGCCGATTAATTTCTTCTTATGATCTGTAGGGCTTCCTTCACATTTTCTTTATGCTCTTTGATTTCTAAGACCCCTTGCTGGTAAGGACATTTGTGAACATATATTTAAATTGATGTAATTCGATATAAGAAATAAAAGTGGGACTATTTAATTGTGCATACCCCATGTGTCCTTTTTTTAGGTTGACGTGTCCCTTTTTCTAGTATGTATCCTCCATTCTTAAATATAATCTTTTTTAAAAAATGGCACTATGAACTACATACGGATGTATATAAATATATTTTAGAGTGTAGATTCACTCATTTTGTTTCGTATATAGTTCATAGTAAAATTTCTAAAAAGACTTATATTTAAAAATGAAGGGAGTATTATTTTAGGATAATACGTACTATACGTACTATTAGCATTATCAAATAACACTTTTATTTATATAAAAAGTGGCTCAAATAAATCTATAACAGAAAATATGTGTTCATCCGCTTGGTCACCAGTTCGATTCCACGGGTTGTATCTATACGTTTTTCTGATTTTACAAAACCCGCTCACGTTTATTTTAGGGAAACAATACTCGCTCACGTGGATCTATTATCGCTCAAAAAAAATACCTACATGTGTACTGACTTTAGAGGCCCAATAGCGATCCATGCATGTTCTGGAAGTGTTGGGCCGCGCTAGGTACGTGGGCTTAGGCCCGTTCGGGTAATTAAACAACCAGCCAACAGTTTTTTTCTGTGAAATAATGGACTGCGGGTTGATTACCTCAAAAGGAAGGGGCTTTTCTGCAAAATCATTAAAACGGACTAAGAAATCTACCTACCTTCATTATTATGTATAGATATAGATATAGATATGTGTGCGTATTTCAATAAAAAAGTTAGGGAAATCATAGGAAGCGAACGTTCGCTTCAGGACATGGCAAAAGCGAACGATTTAGATGGCAACTGTAGTACAAACGCATGGCAATTTAGAGCAAACGATTGCCATAAAAACTCAAAAACGCAACGAGTTGCCATGCGTTTGTACTGCAGTTGCCATGCGTTTGTACTGCAAGTTGCCATAAAAACGTTTGCGCTTGTCATATTCTGAAGCGAACGTTCGCTCTAAATTACCATCCAAAAGTTATACCTAGTGCCGCACCGCATAGACACTTGGCAATGTTGTTCATTCTAGTACTCGTGGATGGTGGTATGCACGATGCACCCGCGAAAAAGACGGCCGCGAGATGATCCAACGATACATCCGATGCACGCTCTTGTCATCGAATATCAACTTACTCAACGTGTCCACCTCAAATACAGTCACAGATGCTCCTACAAATACCTCCTCATCAACTGAGTCGTGGCTTCACATCCTACAGAGGCAGATCACAAGCAGAGCAAAGCACGTCGTCCAGCTTGAAACCATGGCAAGAGCGGAGCTCGCAGGTGTAGGCAGCAGAGGCTCAAAGTCGTCGTGGCCGGAGGCGGTGGGGCTGCCGGTGGCCACGGCGGCGCTCCTGATCAACGGCGAGAGGCCCGACGTCGCGGTTGCATTAATCGTGGAAAGGGAACCCATCAGGCCACCACCAGGGCGCCCCGATCCTAGGCGTGTCGTCCTCGTCTCCGACGCGGCCGGCGTCGTCGTCAAGACTCCCGTCGTCGGCTAGCCTCGACACTCTCCCGGCGGGTAGTGTGCAACTTCTATATATATACACTGATGTTGCGCATGTTTCCTAATCCCTGCCACTACAGATTACTCCCTACGTTCCATATTCACTATAATAAATATGTGATAGATGTGCTGCTCGGTTGGCTTATACATAATCTATAGCTTTTGTGTATTTTGAACGATCTGCGGAACAAGAGAAGCATATAAGCATCTCATTTTTTAGTGCGAATTTCTGTAGCTCGAGCTACATGTAGCCAACGACGTAGCCAGCCAAGCACCAAGCCCCGGGCCACTCTTCGTGCTACAGTGCCAAACAATACTGAACAGTGCCATTTAATCTACAGTTAACACAGCAACTTGCTGTCACGCCCCGGGCCAAGGCCCCTGTTGCCCGGGGCCTAGCTACCCCACTGCATGTAGCCCTTTATTTTGAAAGATTAATAAAAAAATTAAAAGTTAAAAAAATTCTAAAACAATTATGTGGTAACTTACATGAATTCCACACGAATGTGTAAATTTTGGTTCAAAAATATTGTAATATGCATTATGCACAAAAATAATAAAATATCGGCCCAAAAAGAAGAAGCAAAAGGCCCATTTAAAATCAAATATTTATCAATTTGTTTCCCGCGGCGCATTAAAGTAAAATGGTATGAAACTTTGCACAAATGCTCTATACATGTGTATGCATATTCACAAAAAATCAATTTTTTTTGAACTGTTTAAGTAATCTTTTTTATTTTTTCAAAAAAACAAGCTACATGTAGCTCAGGCTACATTTGCATTTTCCGTCTTATTGCTGCACTTTCGAAAACATCGCGCTATATAGCTTATCCCCTAGGCCCCTACTCCATAAAATAAAATGTGGATGTCCGCCTCAAGTTGCCGTGATTCAAATGTGTAAGTCGTCACTGCACAGCTTTTCTAGGGCGAATTGAGAAATTGACCAAGGAGGAAGCTCTTGAACCATGGGCCATCGGGTACGTGTTGGTTCTTTTAGTAGTTTGGATCAACTAGTACGCACATCCTTTTCCATGATCTGTAAAGAACATTTCATTTTGTTTAATAAAATAGATGTACGCATAATTTTGATGCAGAAGCCAAAGATAAAGCATACTTTTTCAAAGAAAAAACACACATTCTTTTCAAAAAACTAGTACACACATCCTTTGTACAGTTTAGGTCTAGGCCAGGAGCTCTTCTAACCCATGGGGTCGCCCCAGGCTTGAAAGTAACGCAAATGCTATATATCGTCAAAAGTGAGCGATAAGAGCAATTTCAATGAGGGGAGGCAAATGACCGAATTTGGTTCATTTGGGTCGGCAGGTCAAGAAAACGCGGTTCAATGAGATGACTCAAACGGGGAAAAGTTCGGAATTATTAGTATTTTGGTCCGTCACGATTCAAACTGAACCCAAAATTGGGGCTAGTTTGGGTTCCACGAACACAAGGCGGACTGTCCACCTGGTCGCGCGCGCTCCTCCCCGTCCGCCCCGGCCCCACCTGGTAGCCATAGAGCGCCGGTTTGACTCCTTCACGCGGCGTGGATCGGCCTCATTTGATAGGACCAGCCTCCCCCCACCATTCCCCACTTCACTCCCCACCGCCCACCACCGCTCTCCGTTTCCCAACACGCCGGCCCACCATGTCGCACAACCATGAGGACGGTGGCCCCGTCGGCCGTTCCCATCAGTATCGCGGATGCCATAAGGTACTGGCAAAGAGGCGAGCCAATACCATATGGCGACATCAAGCTTCCCAACAACTGGCCCTCAGCCCCGTCCGAATGCCGGTGCCGCCGCCCGATGAAGCAGTCGTGTACGCTCCTCCTCTCTGCCGCCACGGCCACAGGAGGACAGTATTGGATGAGTTACCGCCGTCCCAACGCGCCTGCACGCCGCGTTCCCAGATCCGCGGCGGCGGCCTGTAGATCCGTGACGCAGCACCACCGCCCGTCGTCGTCAAGCCTGAGATGGACCCCCTCCCCATCGCCGTACGTCCCGCCGGAGTACGACGAGGAGGAGGCCCTCCGGCAGGCCATTGAGGAAACTGAGCGGGAGATGTGGCCGGGGATGGACATGTTGGTCCCGGCCGACGCTTCCCCACCATATCCACCGCCACCGCCTCCTCCAACGGCGCCGTGGTACGAGGACCTGCTGCCTCCATTGCCTCTGTCGCCACCCGCCAACCATGCCAAAGCGTGTGTGTGCCAGATCATCCGCGACCTCGTTGGGATGCGCTGGACCTTCCATTAAGACCCGTCGGACCTGCTCCCTCCTCCTCCGCCGCCGCAGGGATATTGGCCGCCGAACTCGCCATGGTCGCCGCCGGTCTTCATCGACCTCAGCGGGGACGACAGCGGCAAGGTGGATGAGCCGTAGGCGACCCAGGGAGCGGCCGGCGACGAGCTAGGGTTTAGGATAGGACATTTTCTCCTTTATGTATAATTATGACTTTTGAATTAGACCCAAATTTGCGTCCTTCTCGCATCGTTGGAGACTCGGCGACCCGAACGAACAGCGGGCGGACATTTGCTCCGCCGGGTCGATCCAAACGGACAAATGGCATACCAAATCGCTGTCCGTTTGGGTCGGTCCGTTGGAGTTGCTCTAATGGAGGTCGGTCCGTTGGAGTTGCTCTAATGGAGGGTGCTTCTCTATAGATGATTGGACGTGGGTCGACCGAGTAGTCGGGTCCCAAAGGCGGTTTTTGTTTGAGATTTTCTGGAATGGTTTTCTTTCATGAGTTTTGATAAAGAAATAGTCGTTGTTTGTATTGCGTTATGTACTTTGGAGCATATGCGTCTGCCTAACCTAAAAAAGATGATGTTGCAAATCGGACAACTCAAATCATAACGACTGGGATGATGGCAAGAAATAAACAATATGCAGTGCAAGTTCGTGCATATGTCGAAAAACTGACATAGGGCTGGAAGAATCTTCCTTAAATACTACTCCAAAATTAACACCTTATTCGCAAAAAAAAACACCTAACATGATCTAGTCCGACCACTAGTAGAAAATCGCTCATCAGTACCGGTTCAGGAGGGCCTTTTGTACCGGTTTCCTAACCGGTACTAAAGGCCCGGTACTAAAGCCCCCCCCCCCTTTGGTACCGGTTCCTTGCGAACCGGTATTAAAGGGGCCTCCACGTGGGCCTCCGGGAGTGCGCAGGCCAAAGGAGCTTTGGTACCGGTTTGCAATACGAACCGGTACCAAAGGTTAATTCAGGGTTTAGGGTGTTTAGGGGTTTAGGGGTATCGGATATCGCGTCGATGCTTAGGGAGGGGTTTAGGGGTATCAGACCGTTTCATATCGCGTCGATGCGCCTGCTACGCGTTTGGGTTTAAGTAGTACATGAAGATAAAAGGTGATGCATAGCAACTTGGTGCATATAATATATAACACATGTAATTGCGATCGCAAATTAAGTAGTATACGTATGTATGAAGATCGATCTTCATGCATATATAGTAGTGGTACTCTCCGAGGCATACTATCTATTACATGTAGAATATTGTTACTCGATCTCCGAGTCAAACTATATGTTACATGTACATCATTCATAGTGGAACTCTCCGAATGGCGGTATGACGTCCCGAAGGAAAAATCCCGCCAATTCATCGCCAATTGCTTTGAACCGTTCCTCGATTGAGATCTTGTCCCGCTTTCTTGCCAACTGTAAAAGAATGAGATACAAATGAATACATGAGCTATGTGTGTGTATATATATATCAAATCACAATCAAACAATTATTACTGAAACTAAGGACAACTTATATATGATAACAAAATAAATTTGTGAATATTGTTTTCGTACCTCTTTATTCATTTCATTATTTGTTCTCTCGCTGACAATTTTATGGATGTTCTCGCAAACGTAGTATCCACATAGATCAGTCCCCTGTGGTTGTTGCGGGGATTTCAGTACAAGAATATAATTCAATTAAACAATAATCAAGTATGATAAAGGTGTGTGGACCTAGGTAGTACTACTTACTTTGTTCAAACGCCATGTCAGCTTCGGTTTCCATTCATGGGACTTATCTTCCTTGATGAACGTTTCCCATACGCTGCCCGACAAAAGAAAATGCATAAAAAAGTTATCAATTAGTTGATATTAGGAAATTAACGAAAAAAACCGATATGAATTAAAATTACTTTTTGAGCATAAAAAAGCCGTCTTGTATTGTATAGCCTCTTTGTTAAGTGAGTCCAAGACTTCAACTTTTCCTTCGTACATATCGATAACGATAAGAATAAAGTGGAACCTGCGCACGTTTAAATATGCAGTGCCATATATATAAGTCATCAGTTAAAATTTGAACATGTCGTGAGAAAAAGAGAAATGTCTTATAAGACAGTAACACTCACTTGAAGTTGTAAGGCCAAGGTATTATCTTTTTGTCACGTTGTCGCTTTAAAAACCTTAGCAAAGTCTCCGGTGTATCCCTGTTATAGATGGGATCCTCTATGGTTACTTCATGCATTGTATCCGGGTCAATGAACCCAATGTGCCTGATTTCATCCCTTTTGCATTCGAGCATCTTCGATCTGCATAATATAGCGCACAAAAGATTATAATTTGCAGAAAAAGAACGAGCTGAGCTAAAGACTTCTCAAATTACATAAATAAATCACTTACAGACAATAGCAACTGATGATAGATTTGTCGAGGGCCTGGAGATTGTATAACTGAAAAAGATCGCTGAAGTCAACGCTCACAGTGTATTCTTGGAAGTAGTGCTCTTCCTTAACTCCAACCAAGGTTGGAAAAGGTGCTAGGCGTAAGCGAGGCGGTTGGCATTCGCCTAGCGCTTAGGCGAAGCTTAAGCGCCCTAGGCGCTGCCTAGGCGGGCATATGTTTTCACCACTAGGTGCATACTTGGGTTATTATATGTCTGTGTAGATTAATAAGTAGAATGTCAATGAATAAACTAACAACAATTTCCATTGTACTATGCACCATATAGTTCATCAGTTAAATATGGTATAATTTATTATTGGAGAGGAAGATTTCTGGTTGGACTGCCTAGAGTTGCGCTTATGCCCTAGGCGAGGCGTTTATCCATCGCCTAGTGCCTAAGCGTGCTTAAGCGCTGCCTAGGCGCCGCCTAATCCAACACTGACTCCAACCATGATACACTGGATCCCTTTCTTTATGGAATTACTGTACCACGTATGCAAATTACGCATACTTGTTGGTAGCTTCCTGAGATTCTCGACCAAATCTTTCCCTTCAACATATTGATATGCTCCTTCATGTAAGGGGTATTCGATGGATTGTCGAGAACTTTCAACGGTCTTCTCGTCAAACACCATGAGAGGGGGGACCGATTGGACGGGTTGTTGTCCGAGCTGGCGCACTTGTTGTTTCCCTTTTTTCGCTGTGACACCCGATTGAGTGGGTTTTTAGCCCTCATCATCTCGTCATACGACTTTTGTATAGAACGCCTTGTAGGGGAACGCGGCAGAAAACAAAAAATTTCCGCACTACGAACAGCCCAGGACCACTATGGAGACTGCATACAAGGTTTTGATCTGATCGTTACCGACTCGTAGCGCAGCGGAAGTAGAGTCGATGTAGATCGTTGGTGCAGACCCCCGCAGCTAGGATTTACAACCTCCCAACCGCGAGGATGTCCTCCCTCGTCTGCTCCTCGGACAGCGCTCCGAGAGGCGGTCGGACAGTCCCTCGGACGATGTCACGGACAGCCCTTCGGGAGGCCCCTCGAAACTCGATCGTTAACTCGGACAGCCCTTCGGGAGGACCCTTGAAACTCGAACGATAATTTGGACAGCCCTTCGGGAGGACCCTCGAACAGCCCCTCGGGCAAAAGATCGAAACTACGACCTCTCTACGGGGTTGCACACATACGGTGTCATCTATCCGGCAGGGCTTCGCCGTCCAGAACTAGTTCCTACCGGAACCCAGACAGCCTTTCGGCTCTACGAAACTATTTCGTGGGAGGGAGAGAAGAAAGCCAGATCATGCAATGGCACTTGTTGAGAGTTCAAGTGAGAACTTGGATCAGATTTGAGAGACCCCTCTCCACCCCTATTTATAGGGTGAGAGGCTATGGGGAAAAACCCAAAATGCCCTCCAAACTGCATCATTGCCTGCATCATCATGCAAGCTGCATCATCGCCTGCATCATCATGCAAGCTACATCATCGCCTGCATCATCATGCAAGCTGCATCATCGCCTGCATCATCATGCAAGCTGCATCATCGCCTGCATCATCATGCAAGCTGCATCATCGCCTGCATCATCATGAATAGTGTATCCACTATTCATGAAGACATTTATCTGCGACCGTAAAATCCGAAACTTTTCTGTAGGTCTTAGAAAAATTCCAGTACCCACTAAAAGGATTTTGGACGCGTTCCGAAACAATTCCGGATTAGTGATTTTCATCTGCGAAAAGCAACCAAAGCGGTTCCGGCAGCTCCGGAACATTTCCGGTTTTTTCTCTCTGGAAAAATCCCAGAAGTTCCCAGAACAATTCTGGCACCCTCCAAGAATTTCCAGGCGTGTGCCGAAACCATTTTGACTTAATGATATATTCCGAAACAACTTTTCGATTTTACCGAAATTATTCCGGTGTTCTCTTTCCGGAACTTTTCCGTTTTCTCCGAAACCTTTCCGGTGACTTTCTCTCAGACTCCCTGTCTAGTATTCAGCAGATAGATGACCCTTAAGCGTGTGACCCTATAGGTTCGGTGAAGTATAGACATGACCCGGAACACTTTCCGATCAATGATCAACATCGGAGCCGTGGACACCCATATTGACCCCTATACCCACACGAATAAATATTCGAGTGAACCTCCAGTTGCCGTGTGCTATTCCTGTTGCTTCGTGATATGTTACAAATACCCGAGGTGAGACTTATCGGCATCCCCGTGGATCAACACTTGTCCACTATGCCAGTTACCTCGTTACTAGTATTGTTCTCTTTTCTCGTTCCCGCGTTCCGGCATCCCTGTGATCAAATCACACTGTGTCTGGCCAGACGATGGTGGATACCGTAACACCGAGAGGGCCCGAAGAATATCTCTCCATCGACGGAGGAGCAAATCCCAATCTTGAGCTACCTAGTTCCTTGTCATACTTTTCCGTGAACCCGTAAGCCGCCGTAATAGCCACCCTTTTACAGATGACGTTTAACAAACCCCAAAGTTCACGAAGCAAGTACGAAGGAACTCGATACTCTCATGGTCTAAGGAATTATGCAAACGCTCAACTTTCTCTGTGTTATAATCCATTAACTGGTGACGAATGTATCTCATAGCATAACATCAATCTGGGTCGATTCAACACAAATGTTCTTCTAACATTGTGCCCTCAAAATTGCCGGCATAGTCATGCCCATGATCAGGAAAACAGAACCATCATGCAACACTTGAGCTAGTCTTAGAGGCGAGACTAGGAATATATATTTTTTATCCGTTTATTATTCCACACGTGCATATGAGTCTTCCTCCGAGCCTCGTGGTTATTGCAGACTCGAGAACCATAGCAGTTATAGCATGGAATATAAACATAATTAGGAACATGGGGATAAATAATAACATTTATTATTGCCTCTAGGGCATATCTCCTACAGACTCCCACTTGCACTAGAGTCAATAATCTAGTCAATGCTAATGCACTTTACACCTACGGCATACTGGTGTAAAATATGCTTCACATGTGGTATAGCCTGATGTCCAACGGATCTGACAACTTCAACTCCGTGTGTATCTTTGCATATCCTCGCGTTTTCACGCTTTCACAAAATTCATATTTTGTGTGGACTTGGCTTTGTATATATGCGAATCACTGGTCGAACCTTGATTCCTCAGACTGAGCTATGGAGCAACTATCTTCAATAGTGTTCCATTGACCAAAGCCATATTGGAACCATACTAAGTTCATGAATGAACTATATGATTCAACATTTTCTTTGTTGCTTCTAAAGCAGCAACATACATAGCCATTTGTTATAGAATTTCGCCACAGTAACCTGTTATGAACAATTCCAACTTACTGTGCCACCATATTGTGTATTACACACACAAAAACTTTAACTCAAATCGAAAATCGCATGGAGCATTGATGAAAACCGTATCGATGTAATTACTTACAACAAGTTCTTCATAATCTCTTCTTGCGAGAAAACATGTCATCAGTGCTACTTTAGTACTCAATGACATTTTTCACTGTTGTCCCACGATCAGTTCTTTGATCACTTTGGTATCTATACTCGCAACAACTTTGGAGTATTGGACATATCTGGTTGTTTTACATACCATGGAATACATGATTAATCCCAACACGAAGGTGTGTGGAATCTCCATTATGTAATTTGCTCATCAGTGTTTTGGGACACTGACTCTTGCAAAAACTCTTTCCATGTGACTTTGGCAAGAATCACTCCTTGTCGTTTTTAACGCTAAACTGTTTTAGCACCTTGTCAATATGTATTTTGGCTTAGCCCTATTAGGCAATTATATCTCGTAGATAATTATGCCTAATATCAAGACAACTTAGCCCAAGCACTTCGTTGAAAAACTATTTTCAATGAAGTCTTAATTTGTGTCAAGAAATTTATATTATTTCCAATTAACAATGTGTTAGGCACACAAGGTTTTTAGAAATATTATTATGCTCCCACTTACTTTCTTGTAGCCACAAGCATCTTCGTTATCCATCGATGAAATCAAACTCTTTTGATTATTTCATCAAAAACGAAGATTCCAACTCCATTATGCTCTCTTTTGTCCATCGCAGGAACTCTGAAGTTTGCATACTTACTAGCATCCTCTGGACTGACAAAATACCTTGGACTGTATCTCCAAGGCAGTATTTCCATCTCATGGAAATCCTTTTGGCATCCATGTTTCATATCTCATGAATGAAATACGTATTAATTGCTAGTTTAACCCGAACCGACTTTAAGCATCGCTACGGAGAGACAATCTCGCCGTAGTTAATTCCTTGAAATTGTTATAAGCAACAAGTCGAGCTTTATGGATAAAACATTTTTATCCGTATCAGTTTATAGTTCCATTAATATTCGTTAGACTCTAAGTCTTCCGAATGGTCCATCAAGATACAATCTTGAATTACGTATATGGAAACTATCTCGGATTTGTATTGGCATTTAGCCAATTCCGGAGTCAGGGCCCATCATCGCTTCCTTGATTATCGTAGGTATGCTGTTGTCTAACAACAATATCTCGTTTGCGCACCTGAGAGGTTTGCACGAGTTTTGCCTACGTGGCTCAGTTGCAAGTTTGACCGAAGTCCATACATCTCATGTAGAGGCTTCCGTATCAGTTGCAGTAGGAAACTCTGGAATCACTTCCAAGGTTCCTTTCCTTTGATCTGATGACGAAGATACTGTTATCTCGTCGAGTTGCACTGTCCTCCCACTCACCTTTTTTCAAGAACCATTCTCTTTAAAAGCATACCGTTCTTTGTGGCAAAACCTTTTGCCTCGGTATAGTGGTGGAGGAATTCCCAATAATTTGGGATAACCTACAAAGTAGCACTTGTCTGATTTGGAATAGGTTTGTAAACAGTTTACACAATCCCCATATTCCAAATGTTAAGAAAAGATAAAACATGGTTGGGCGTACCATACCATGGCGTCATTTCAACAGACCTGATGGCGCTCCTTTAAGTGTAAAAGCCGTAGTCTCTAAAGCATTACATTAAAAGGGATAATGGCAAATTGATTTATGTCATCTTTGATCTTACCATGTCATAAATGGTTTGATTACATCTTCAAGGACATTCCACTTGCAGTGGTGTTCCGGGAGGTGCAAGTTATGAAAACTCTTTTCACAACTCATCAGACATTGGCTAAACTTGTAACTCAAAAATTCCTTTCTGCAATCAAATTGTAGAAACATAATTTTCTTGTCACAATAACTTTCACTTCATTTTTGAAAACCTTTCGAATGATTTCAAAAGATCCAGACTTACGTCTCATCAAGTAAATATCCATATATCTACTTGAGTCTTTTCTGAAGATAGATAAATCCACTACTAACAACATTTATCGGACTACACACATCAAATGTATGATCACCAATAAGTTTGTTGTTCGTTCCTCATGGCCTGTGAACGGTATTTCAGTCACTTAACTTTTCGGACGAAAGTTGCAAGTGTGAGATGATTCATAATCAAATGACTTCAAAATCCATCATTATGGAATTTCTCCATGCGGGTTTCTCCAATGTGACCAAATGCAGTGCCACACATATGTGGTATTCTTTTAGTCTTTCGACATTTAGCGTCATTGTTATGGATGTATCATATTACCATCAATATTCGTAACATACATCCCATCCCCGATGGAAGCATGGCCCTTTATGTTATTCATAATACTGAACAACAATTGTTCTTTTATGAACAACCTTCTTGCAACATACTTTATGCAATGGGCTAGAGTGTATAAAACTCTAAAACGAATTATGAAAATAAATACAGATGGTGATACACCGATGGAAGGTATAGTAACTTTTACTATGTTCCCAGCGCGTATCTAAAACTCATTACTGGCAAGTCTTTTAGGCCGTAGTGGTTCTTGCATCGAGTTGCAACAGAATGCAATCGAGCGGGTATTCCTGTGATCAACTTTTAATCATAATACCCAAGAATTATGGACTAACTGTTTAATCACAATCCCAAGAACTATTTATTTTTGACCAGCCTTCCATACATCAATAACTTTCATGACTTTTATACATGAGCTGGACATTCCAGTCTTCTTTCTTTTTGCCCTTATACTTTTAACAGTTTAACTTTCAATATATTTCTCCTACTCTCAGAAGAAGCACCCAACTTTAAGAGTGGCGTTAGCCCCGGACTTCCTAGGCGTGTGAGTCATACTAACACCCTTTGGACATTTCCTTTCTCTTTAAGTTGTTTGTTTTATTCACCTTCATCATATGACAGGCGTTCTTCTGGATCCCTCTCTTATCAGTCAAATGCCCAGTAAACACTGTACTAATACTTTGCAAACAGATATTGCTTTGGATATCTCATATCTTTTAGCCTTTGTCTGTATCTGAAAACAATTTTCAGTTCCATGAATATTACATAACTATCCCAAACATGTGAAGTTCGGGTCTTATGGAAGCAAACGTATTGCACTTGACCACAATGGAATTCTAGCTTTTGGATCGAAGGACGAGAGTCACATCATCCATAGCATTAGCGGGAGGACACCGAAAGCATGCGATAGGACAAAATCCTTCTCGGCACTCTTGAGGACAATCCTCGCATTACGTTACCAACCGTAAAGTTTTAACCAGATATTTAACAGCTTATTCAATTTTAATAGGGAAGGTGGAAACGCGAGCCATTATTCTACAACTATTAGCAAATTATACTTAGACAGTGTTCATAATTAATTGCACTCAGAATTAAACAAGTTAATTCTAAAATGCGCTCCCACTCAAATCAATATCTCTCAAAATTGATTATGAGTGATTCAAGATCCAAATATCAATACAACGCCATAGAATCATCATCTCATGACGAGGATTTTGATTTGGTAGGCCAACTTGCCGATCACATCTCTATGTGACTCTTGTTCATCTTTCGATGCATGTGTTCCGAGCTCAGGACGATCCTGCCATGAACGTCAAGACAACCAAGTGATCTTGCTGCGAGGTCTGACCTCACCCGCCTTACATTTCTCCAATCGTTCGTACCCATGCATCCATGGCGCACCCCGAAAGGATAGATGCTGTGACGGTGCTACATTTGGGAGAACACTAACTACTTGATATTTTAAGTGAGAGATCACCCTAATAAAAAGCGACTACCGCGCAATCAAGAAGGGTGCAACTTAAGGGATAAACATCTCAGGTAATTTATAATTGCATGATATGGTATAGCCCCTTCTGACGGAGAAGTCAAGTATTTCTTCGTCTTTGGCATTTGCGTCGGAGTTCACCTTCGCGAAGTTTGCCACCACCTTGTCGATGCACCAAATAATATTGCTATCTCTATAGCTAATAAAATAAGTGCATTACATAAGGTTGACTCGCAGGTCATTAAAGTGACAATCATATGGCTCCAGCCATCATGCCAAATCATGACACGCAGGTCATGTTAATAAATTTACATTATATAGTCATCTCATACATAATCAAATTAATATGAGCTTTGCTATACCACATCACATGCACATCCTGCAAAACCAAGTTAGATGCCTCTAATCGGTTTATGCAAAATTTTATTTTACGTGGCTTCTAAGGTTTTGACTTAAACCGCAGCTACCAACGTTTATCATCAAGCATGATTATTCAAGTCGCTAGATTAACTTTGCGGGGTGTATGAAACACGAGATAATAAAATCTCGAGCCCCATACTGAACTTCGTCATACGCGTGATCCCCGTGCAGATCATATCTGCATTGCCCTTTAGTCTGCAGAATTTCTTCTTTCTCTAACTATGGTGGAATTCAACGAACTGTTAGCACTTCTTTGATCAATCAGGATCGCAGATTGCCAGAACTTTGAAACTCCACCATACTGTTATTGAGATCAGAAATACACAAATTCCAGGGAAGCAACAAGAACATCGGGTAACAGATTTCATCTGCCACCCGCATAAATAATTTTCAGCAATAGATCTGATCTACTCTAAAATTATATTATGCAATACCCATGCATCTCTATGTATTCTAGATCGCAACATGCATCTACGCATAGCACGGCTCTGATGCCACTGTAGGGGAACGCGGCAGAAAACAAAAAATTTCCGCACTACGAACAGCCCAGGACCACTATGGAGACTGCATACAAGGTTTTGATCTGATCGTTACCGACTCGTAGCGCAGCGGAAGTAGAGTCGATGTAGATCGTTGGTGCAGACCCCCGCAGCTAGGATTTACAACCTCCCAACCGCGAGGATGTCCTCCCTCGTCTGCTCCTCGGACAGCGCTCCGAGAGGCGGTCGGACAGTCCCTCGGACGATGTCACGGACAGCCCTTCGGGAGGCCCCTCGAAACTCGATCGTTAACTCGGACAGCCCTTCGGGAGGACCCTTGAAACTCGAACGATAATTTGGACAGCCCTTCGGGAGGACCCTCGAACAGCCCCTCGGGCAAAAGATCGAAACTACGACCTCTCTACGGGGTTGCACACATACGGTGTCATCTATCCGGCAGGGCTTCGCCGTCCAGAACTAGTTCCTACCGGAACCCAGACAGCCTTTCGGCTCTACGAAACTATTTCGTGGGAGGGAGAGAAGAAAGCCAGATCATGCAATGGCACTTGTTGAGAGTTCAAGTGAGAACTTGGATCAGATTTGAGAGACCCCTCTCCACCCCTATTTATAGGGTGAGAGGCTATGGGGAAAAACCCAAAATGCCCTCCAAACTGCATCATTGCCTGCATCATCATGCAAGCTGCATCATCGCCTGCATCATCATGCAAGCTGCATCATCGCCTGCATCATCATGCAAGCTGCATCATCGCCTGCATCATCATGCAAGCTGCATCATCGCCTGCATCATCATGCAAGCTGCATCATCGCCTGCATCATCATGAATAGTGTATCCACTATTCATGAAGACATTTATCTGCGACCGTAAAATCCGAAACTTTTCTGTAGGTCTTAGAAAAATTCCAGTACCCACTAAAAGGATTTTGGACGCGTTCCGAAACAATTCCGGATTAGTGATTTTCATCTGCGAAAAGCAACCAAAGCGGTTCCGGCAGCTCCGGAACATTTCCGGTTTTTTCTCTCTGGAAAAATCCCAGAAGTTCCCAGAACAATTCTGGCACCCTCCAAGAATTTCCAGGCGTGTGCCGAAACCATTTTGACTTAATGATATATTCCGAAACAACTTTTCGATTTTACCGAAATTATTCCGGTGTTCTCTTTCCGGAACTTTTCCGTTTTCTTCGAAACCTTTCCGGTGACTTTCTCTCAGACTCCCTGTCTAGTATTCAGCAGATAGATGACCCTTAAGCGTGTGACCCTATAGGTTCGGTGAAGTATAGACATGACCCGGAACACTTTCCGATCAATGATCAACATCGGAGCCGTGGACACCCATATTGACCCCTATACCCACACGAATAAATATTCGAGTGAACCTCCAGTTGCCGTGTGCTATTCCTGTTGCTTCGTGATATGTTACAAATACCCGAGGTGAGACTTATCGGCATCCCCGTGGATCAACACTTGTCCACTATGCCAGTTACCTCGTTACTAGTATTGTTCTCTTTTCTCGTTCCCGCGTTCCGGCATCCCTGTGATCAAATCACACTGTGTCTGGCCAGACGATGGTGGATACCGTAACACCGAGAGGGCCCGAAGAATATCTCTCCATCGACGGAGGAGCAAATCCCAATCTTGAGCTACCTAGTTCCTTGTCATACTTTTCCGTGAACCCGTAAGCCGCCGTAATAGCCACCCTTTTACAGATGACGTTTAACAAACCCCAAAGTTCACGAAGCAAGTACGAAGGAACTCGATACTCTCATGGTCTAAGGAATTATGCAAACGCTCAACTTTCTCTGTGTTATAATCCATTAACTGGTGACGAATGTATCTCATAGCATAACATCAATCTGGGTCGATTCAACACAAATGTTCTTCTAACATTGTGCCCTCAAAATTGCCGGCATAGTCATGCCCATGATCAGGAAAACAGAACCATCATGCAACACTTGAGCTAGTCTTAGAGGCGAGACTAGGAATATATATTTTTTATCCGTTTATTATTCCACACGTGCATATGAGTCTTCCTCCGAGCCTCGTGGTTATTGCAGACTCGAGAACCATAGCAGTTATAGCATGGAATATAAACATAATTAGGAACATGGGGATAAATAATAACATTTATTATTGCCTCTAGGGCATATCTCCTACACGCCTATAGTCAGATGGCGGCGATGGTACAGGGTCATATAGATTCTCAACGGTACGCACAACTTTCACCGGATCTAGAGTCTTCTTAAAAGGGATCTCTGGCACTTTCTTAGCAAAAAAGGCTTTCAGCTCGGACTTAGAGGTTTCCGTGTTTTCCTCGATAGTTTTTTCCCAAGGTAACTTCTCAATAGGAAGCAGTGGTTTCTCCTTTCTAGGTCTCTTCCTAGGCGGTGTACCGTTCCGCTTAAAGGACGGTGTCTTACGCAGAGGATCTCGAGATGGCGGACTCACGCTAGGGTCCCTCTCAGGTAGATGTGGACTTTGCTGCTCATGTGGACTGCTACCAGGAGGAGTCGATGGCCTTTGCTGCTCATGTGGCCCGCTACAAAGAGGAGTCGGTGGCCTTTCCTGCTCAGGTGGACTACGAGGAGTCTGTGGCCTTTGCAAAAGGACGATGTGTTTCTTGGGCCATAGGGTGAAACCGTGCTTGACATCGGCCATTGTCTTCTCATCGTCACCTCTAGGAAAATCAAGCTCCAATGTTTCATAACCCGAAACAACTTCATCCACCCCGACACGAACACAGCCAGGTGGAATGGGCATATGATGGTGCTTTGCTCCATCTTCATTTGGGTAAACATAGCCGAACGCCACCTTAACGGACACGTTCATGAATAACATATGTAGCTCGCAATCTGTCTTCTCCGTGACATAATCCACGGGGTAGCTTCCTCCACATCCGTCAAGATGCGAGGAACCCACACTGCTTCTTCGCTGAGATGGGGCGGCATCGACATGAGGATCATCATGAGGCTCCCTCTGATTTTTCTCAAGTGCCTCCACCCTATTTATCAATTCCGTTAACCTGTCTGACTCCTTCTTCTTCTTTCGCGAATGGCTTCTATAAGTGTCAGCGCACTCCGGCCACGCTTCCTTCTTGTTGAGACCTGGGCGAGCTCGAACCCGTCCAACGTGTTCAGGATTGCCCAAAGCGAGTGTCAGCTCGTCATTCTCTCTATCGGGAATGTACTCTCCCTTTCTGACCTTTTCAATTGCATCTATAAGCTTCTCCGTGACTGCTTCAATTTTTCTCTTCCATTTCCCCTGCGCAACGATCTTCCCTGTCATTGGGTCCAACCCTGCCCCATGCGCGAACAACCAGAGCCTGGACCGGTCGGGCCAGTCCCATGTCTGTGGAGTGATTCCTGCATCCATCAGTTTATCTTCAAACGCTCTCCACTTCGGAATGGCAGTCTTGTAGCCACCTGACCCCAAATGATGGAAAAATTCCTTCTTTGAAGCATTTTTCTTATTTGTGACCGATCGGGACACATGAGTAGACGATTGCTTATACCTCTTAAATGCGGGCCAGTGATCTTTTATCTTCACTAGATTATCATTGAATACTGGATCTTCATCCTTATATTTCTCCCATAATTTTTTCTTCCATGTCTGGAATAGCATGGCCATCTTCTTGAGAGTCCATTCCTTCAGTTTCTTCTTCTGGCCTTCCGTCATGTCTTCCGGTAGGCTGAAGCGTGTCAGTAGATTGTCGAAAAGAAAAATTTTCAACGCGTCGTTGACATAACTAGCTTCAGTCCCCGCGTTCTTCGGCTTATGCCACTCTTGAATGCTGATCGGTACATGGTCCCTAACAAGAACTCCAGCTTGATTTATAAATTTGCGGCAGTGCTCTGTCGGATGCACCGGTTCACCGTTATCATTAAATGCGATGAGGGCTAACCTACCCTCGCCCTTTAGCAATTGCGTCGGGCCTCGTTTTGTTTTAACAGACTTGCTCGATATTGATCCAGAAGGCTAAAAGAAAAATGATTCGTTAATAAGTGCAACACAAATAAATGAATGCATCTACTGATGAACATAGACTTGATACATAAATATACACCTCGCCAGAGTTTGTTATGGACACTTCATTCTCTCTTCTAATCTCTTCAGACTCAAATCCCTCACCGACATCGTTCAGAAATTGTGTGAGCTCAAAGTCATCTCCATCGGGTTCCGGCCCACGGGCACTCTCAAATATCATTCTCTGCACGGCTTCTTCTTGATCCTCATTTCGGACGAAGGTGTTGTCCTCCATAGCTCAATGTCACTACAAAATTAAGAAAACAATTAATTCATTCATCATTTCTTGATCATAACAGATTGCCAGATGGATAACAATTGAAATGAAGAAAGCAATAACCCTAACCCTAACACTCGGCGCTCCTCTCGCTCTTCTCTCTATGTCGCAAGAGATACATGCACCACTCGGCACTCCTCACGGACATGCCCTCGAGCCGCTGCTTGCCCTAGCCTCCCTCTCCCTATGACTTCCTGCCACTCGGCACTCCTCACGTCGGCGCCGCGCTAGCCGACGAACACCAACCGGTACCAAATTTAAAATAAGGGATTAAAATTATTTTCCCAAATCTAAAATCTTAAAATCTAAAAGGCTTTATGATTAAAAGGCTTCTCATACTTTTATTGATCTTATATTTAAAATAAGGGATTAAAATTATTTTCCCAAATCTGTTTAATCCTTGGAATAAATTCATAGATGAATATTATTATTTTGACTTATGAAATGTAATACTTATTGATAAATAATAAATAAAGAATATATAATTTATGTAACACTTGTTCCTTTTTTCCTATGAATTTTATTTTAACATTTTTAATTTTCATTTTTTTTACAAAACAAACATGCTATAAATTATTCTTTATTTGCCAATTTCTAAGGGATTAAATTGATTTATACCATTTTTTTAATCTGTTTAATCCTTGGAATAAATTCAGAGATGAATATTATTATTTTGACTTATGAAATGTAATACTTATTGATAAATAATAAATAAAGAATATATAATTTATGTAACACTTGTTCCTTTTTTCCTATGAATTTTATTTTAACATTTTTAATTTTTATTGTTTTTACAAAACAAACATGCTCTAAATTATTCTTTATTTGCCAATTTCTAAGGGATTAAATTGATTTATACCATTTTTTTAATCTGTTTAATCCTTGGAATAAAATTCAGAGATGAATATTATTGTTTTGACTTATGAAATGTAATACTTATTGATAAATAATAAATAAAGAATATATAATTTATGTAACACTTGTTCCTTTTTTCCTATGAAATTTATTTTAACATTTTTAATTTTCATTTTTTTTACAAAACAAACATGCTCTAAATTATTCTTTATTAGCCAATTTCTAAGGGATTAAATTGATTTATACCATTTTTTTAATCTATTTAATCCTTGGAATAAATTCAGAGATGAATATTATTATTTTGACTTATGAAATATAATACTTATCGATAAATAATAAATAAAGAATATATAATTTATGTAACACTTGTTCCTTTTTTCCTATGAATTTTATTTTAACATTTTTAATTTTCATTTTTTTTACAAAACAAACATGCTCTAAATTACAGCAGCCACGGTTTGTGCCTCCCTTCTGTCATCTAGTATTACTGAACATGGGCAACACCCACTGCATAAACTTAAAAGAAACACAATATTGGTACAAACAATTACTGTGTAAACTTAAAATGTACAGAAATATGCAATCAATTAATTAACTAACCAAATCTGAAACTCTGAAAACAGCATTAGTTTACATAAAGTGCATAAACATGTTTTCTATATTTATAGCAGTAAAAGAATATATTTTCAGCAATCAGTAAATAAGACACATTGTTCAAAATCTGAAAACAGCAGCAGCATACATCAAGTGAATAAACATGTTTCTATTTTTATAGCAGTAAAGAACTTGTTTTCAGCAGCCAGCAGATATTCCAGCAGGAGCCCTAGCAGCAGCCCTAGCAGCAGCCGGAGCAGGAGCCCTAGCAGCAGCAGCCCCATGGCCGCAGCAGCAGCAGCAGCAGCAGCAGCCGGAGCAGGAGCCGGAGGAGCCCAACAGCGCAGCAGCAGCAGCAGCAGAAGGAGCCGGAGGGAAGTACAGGGGCGAGGGAGGCGGGCCGGGATGCTCACCAGCACGGCGCGCGTCCACGGGAGGGAGGGCGGCGGCGGTGAGCTTGCACGGCGACGGGCGTCCACGGGAGGCGGCGGCGGCGAGCTTCTCCTCGGGGGTGGGGGCAGCACGCGCAGAATTGGGGAAGAATGTGAGAAGATAGTGCTCGCGCGGGGTTATTTGGGGAGGGAAAGGACCTTTGGTACCGGTTCCAACAACAAACCGGTACCAAAGGTCTTTGGTACCGGTTGTTGCGGCGAACCGGTACCAAAGGTCAGCCCTGGCGCCACCCCACCTGGCCGAAAACCTTTCGTACCGGTTCCTAACACGAACCGGTACGAAAGGCCCTTTTTCTTTTTATTTTTCTTTTCTTTTCTGTTTCTTTCTCTTTTTCTTTTCTGTTTCTTTTTCTATTTCTTTCTGTTTTCTATTTCTATTTCTTTTTTTCTGTTTCTTTCTCTTTTTCTTTTTCTTTTCTTTTCTGTTTCTTTTTCTATTTATTTCTCTTTTATTTTTTTTTTCTATTTCTATTTCTTTTTTTTCTGTTTCTTTCTCTTTTCTATTTCTTTTTTTCTCTTTCTATTTCCTTTCTATTTCTTTTTTTTCTATTTCTTACTCTTTTCTATTTCTATATCTTTTTTTCTGTTTCTTTCTTTTTTCTGTTTCTTTTTCTATTTCTTTCTGTTTTCTATTTCTATTTCTTTTTTTCTGTTTCTTTCTCTTTTTCTTTTTCTTTTCTTTTCTGTTTCTTTTTCTATTTATTTCTCTTTTCTATTTTTTTTATATTTCTATTTCTTTTTTTTTCTGTTTCTTTCTCTTTTCTATTTCTTTTTTTCTCTTTCTATTTCCTTTCTATTTCTTTTTTTCCTATTTCTTACTCTTTTCTATATCTATATCTTTTTTTTCTGTTTCTTTCTTTTTTCTATTTATTTTTCTTTTATTTTCTATTTCTTTCTCGTTTTCTTTTCTATTTATTTTTTTTCTATTTCTGTTTCCTTTCTATTTCTTTTTTTATGTTTCTTTCTCTTTTCTATTTGTTTTTCTTTTATTTTCTGTTTCTTTCTCTTTTTCTTTTCTATTTCTGCCCCTTGTCCTTTCTCTCTCTTTTTCGCTCTTTGTCTCTGGATGTGCGGGAATAAAATTTTATTACGATTGAACTCGAATTAAAGTACATAGCTCAAGTGAAAATTAAGATACAGCGACGCGGCAAACTGAAAACATTAAACAAACTTAACATCTCAAACCTAGAACATAATAAACTACTCCTCCTCGTCGTCGGAGAAATCGTCTTCGGTGTCGGAGCTGATGTCATCCTCCAGCGCTATCCAGCGGGGGTCACCGAGGGGCCAGTTGGCGGAGCCTCTCGCCAGTTCCTCCTCCTCCATCGCCTTGGCCGCCCGTCGCTCCTCCCGCCATTCATGACGCTCCTGTCGCCGCTCCGCGCTCTCGGCCGCCAGCCTCGTCCAGTGTTCCGCCTCCTCCGAGGCTTCACGGGGATGGATCGCGTACCAATCCTGCACGGCACGCTGGTCCTGCTCCGAGGTGAGGCCGAGCACCGCTCGTCGACGATGGAGGCGGTGGTCCTCTTCAGTGAGGAGGAGCGGCGGATCTGCAATGTCCTCTGCCTCTTCCAAGCTGCGACAGTGCCGGTTATTCATCTCCGCGCGCGGGCGGCCGAGCCTCCACGCCGCAACGTCGTACGCGCGGGCGGCTAAATATGCATGCCAGAACCTGCCGAGACACACACGCTCGTTGTTGGCGCAAGTGATCACCGCCATGAATGTGCCGTCCGAGCGCTCGCGGACGCCGTGGTAGCTTGGTCGGCGGCGGCGAGGCGGCATGGTGGCGGTGGCGCGGAAGGGGAAAGAACTAGTGCCGACTGGCGTTGCGTGGAGTCCTCTTCCACGCGCTTTTAACCGTACACGATTTTGAATCCAACCAATCAGGAAGAAGCACACGGATCGCATGTTTCTTTCAAGCGCTTGTGAGTCGTTGGATCAGGCTTCTGAGCCGTTGGATCCGACCAATCAGGAAGAAGCACACGGATCGCGTGTTTCTTTCAAGCGCTTGTGAGTCGTTGGATCAGGCTTCTGAGCCGTTGGATCCGACCAATCAGGAAGAAGCACACGGATCGCGTGTTTCTTTCAAGCGCTTGTGAGTCGTTGGATCAGGCTTCTGAGCCGTTGGATCCGACCAATCAGGAAGAAGCACACGGAATAAAATTTTATTACGATTGAACTCGAATTAAAGTACATAGCTCAACTGAAAATTAAGATACACATGGCTAGATTCCAATGTTGGAGTCGTCGATGTCGCGGTTATTTTCATATCTTACATACAGTAGCATCATTACACAAAAGTGATTTCCAAAGTTATGATCCCTATCTAGCTAGTTTTCTTCGTGTGTTTCCCTTTCTTCGGATTGCGACGCAACCATGGACAATATTCATTATTTAAGATGATGCTTGGGTCAGTTTTTACCTTGAAGGGTGGAATATCATCAAACTTATTATAATCTTCTGACATGTCTGTCTTGTCCTCTACTCCCACGATGTTTCTTTTTCCTGAAAGAACTATGTGGCGCTTTGGCTCATCGTAAAATGTATTCCCATTAATCTCGTACCCTTGAAAAGTCGATATAGTCGAAGATGGTTGCTTGGCCAACAAGTATAATTGTTCTTCATTAGTGACATTCATTAGACGATTTTGCAACCAACCTCCGAAAGTCTTCATGTGTTCTCCATCAATCCAATCTTCACGTTGCTCCGGGTATTCGGAGCGTAAGATATCCTTGTGTTCCACTATGTACGGAGCCACCAAGATAGAATTATGTAGAACTGTGTAGTGTGCTTAAGTGAAGGAATGTCCGTCCATACACGTTGTTGCTTTCTTCCCTAGCATGCCTTTTCCACCCAGTCTCCCCTCATAGCATGATTCAGGAACACCGATCGGCTTAAGGTCAGGAATAAAGTCAACACAAAACTCAATGACCTCCTCTGTTCCATAGCCCTTGGAGATGCTTCCTTCTGGCCTAGCACAGTTATGAACGTACTTATTTAAGACTCCCATGAATCTCTCAAAGGGAAACATGTTGTGTAGAAATACATGACCGAGAATGCTAATCTCTTCGACCAGGTGAACTAGGAGATGTGTCATAATATTGAAGAAGGATGGTGGGAACACCAACTCGAATCTGACTAGACATTGCACCACATCCTTCTGTAAATTTTGTAGAGTTAGTGGATTGATCACCTTCTCAGAAATTGCATTGAGGAACACACATAGCTTGACAATGGGTACTCGAACATTTTCCGGCAGAAGCCCCCTCAATGCAACCGGAAGTAATTGTGTCATAATCACGTGGCAGTCATGAGACTTTAGGTTTTGAAACTTTTTCTCTGACATGTTTATTATCCCCTTTATATTCGACGAGAAGCCAGACGGGACCTTGATGCTACTCAGTACTTCAGAAAAGATCTCCTTCTCTTCTTTGGTAAGAGCGTAGCTG
Source organism: Bromus sterilis (assembly GCA_950022295.1). Taxonomy (NCBI): domain Eukaryota; kingdom Viridiplantae; phylum Streptophyta; class Magnoliopsida; order Poales; family Poaceae; genus Bromus; species Bromus sterilis. The sequence continues at coordinate 295,495,489 of OX465601.1, read as the reverse complement.
GCAGGACCTTGATACTTCTCTGGATTCAGGTTGTTTCCTTCGTGGATACTTTGCTGGTCTTGCCGTGCATCCGGTGTATCTTTTGTCTTCCCATACATGCCCAAGAAGTTTAGCAGGTTCACGCAAAGATTTTGCGTCACGTGCATCACGTCGATTGCCGAGTGAACCTCTAGGAATTTCCAGTAGGGTAGCTCCCAGAATATAGACTTCTTCTTCCACATGGGTACGTGTCCGTCAACATCATGCGGAACAGATTGTCCGCCAGGACCCTTTCCAAAGATCACTTTTAAATCCTTGACCATATCATATATAACATCCCCAGTAGGGCGGGTAGGCTTCGTTTGGTTATCTGCCTCACCTCTGAAATGCTTTCCTCTCTTTCTTACGTGATGTTGTTTTGGAAGAAATCGACGATGCCCCAGGTACACATTCTTGTTTCCCAAATATATACTGTCAGTCTCACCTAAACAGTGTGTGCATGCATTGTATCCCTTGTTTGACTGCCCTGAAATGTTACTAAGAGCAGGCCAATCATTGATGGTTACAAAAAGCAAGGCATGCAGGTCAAATTCCTCCTTTTTGTGCTCATCCCACACACGTACACCTTCTTCACACCACAACTGTAAAAGTTCTTCAACCAATGGCCTCAGGTACACATCAATGTCGTTGCCTGGTTTCCTCAGGCCTTGGATGAGCACTGGCATCATAATGAACTTCCGCTTCATGCACACCCAAGGAGGAAGGTTATAGATACATAGAGTCACTGGCCAGGTGCGATGACTGGAGCTCTGCTCCCCGAAAGGATTAAAGCCATCTGTACTTAGACCAAGTTTTAAGTTCCTTGCGTCATCTGAAAATGACTTGAACTTTCTGTCGATTTTTCTCCACTGCGACCCGTCAGCGGGGTGTCTTAGCATCACATCTTTCTTACGGTCCTCTTTGTGCCATCGCAACAACTCGGCATGCTCTTTGTTTTGGAACAAACGTTTGAACCGTGGTATTATAGGAGCATACCACATCACCCTCGCAGGAACCCTCTTCCTGGGGGTGGACTCGCCCTCAACATCGCCAGGGTCATCTCGCCTGATCTTATACCTCAGTGCACCACATACCGGGCATGCATTCAAATTCTCGTACTCCTTGCGGTAGAGGATGCAGTCATTGATGCATGCATGTATCTTCTGCACCTCTAATCCTAGAGGGCAGACAACCTTCTTTGCTTCGTACGTACTAGAGGGCAATACGTTCTCCCCTGGAAGCATCTTCTTTATTATTTTCAGCAACTTTTCAAATCCCTTGTCAGTAGTACCATTCTCTGCCTTCCATTGCAGCAATTCCAGCGTGGTACCCAACTTTTTCTGGCCATCTTCGCAATTTGGGTACAACAGTTTGTTGTGATCCTCTAACATTTTCTCCAACTTCAACCTCTCCTTTTCACTTTCGCAGTTTATCTTCGCATCAAGAATGGCCCGACCCAAATCGTCATCGGGGTCATCAAAAATCGGGTCATCAAAAATGGGCTCTTCTTCAGCTTCGTCTTCCCCCATTCTACTATCACCGTCTTCAGTGAAAATAGGATAGTTGTCACTATCCTCTTCTTCTTCGTTGTCTTCCAATATAACCCCCCTTTCTCCGTGCTTGGTCCAACAATTATAGCTGGGCATGAAACCGTTCTCCAGCAGGTGGACGTGAATGGTCTTTGAGGTAGAGTAATCCTTCATATTCTTACAGGAACTACATGGACAATAGATGAAACCATTCGTCCGTTTGTTTGCCTCAGCCACGCTGAGAAAATAATGCATGCCTTTAATGAAGTCGGGATGGCACCGGTCACCGTACATCCATTGCCGACTCATCTGCATTATATATGTATATCAAAAATCATTAATTAGACAACATCATAGATATATCAAAATCATTATATATGTATATATGTATATCAAAAATCATCAATGAAGGATGAATCGGGTGGGCATGGGACAGGGATGAATCGGGTGGGCATGAGCTAAATTAGTACCGGTTCTCCACATGAACCGGTACCACAGCCCTGGCCCCACCCGGGTCTGAATCCCACCAATCAGGAAGAATCGGGTAGGCATGGGACAGGGATGAATCGGGTGGGCATGAGTTAAATTAGTACCGGTTCTCCACATGAACCGGTACCACAGCCCTGGCCCCACCCGGGTCTGAATCCCACCAATCAGGAAGAAGTACACGGATCGCGTGTTTCTTTTAAGCGCTTGTGAGCCGTTGGATCCGGCTTGTGAGTCGTTGGATCTGGGAACCGGCCTGTACACTTGGTGCTAGCAACCAGGGCTAAAGAGGCACACGACTCCTATATATATCCCACCTCTCGGACACTTGGTGTGTACGAATACAAATCATTCGGATTGGCCTGCATACGCCCAACGGTGCATTTGATGTGCAGACACTCACGAGCCACAGTTGGGCTGTATGCAGGCGAAACCGTGTGTTTTGTTGATATATCTAGAAATCCTTCAGTTCATCGACCAAATACAAATCATTCGGATTGGCCTGCATACGCCCAACGGTGCATTTGATGTGCGGGCACTCACGAGCCACAGTTGGGCTGTATGCAGGCGAAACCGTCTGTTTTGTTGATATATCTAGAAATCCTTCAGTTCATCGACCAAATACAAATCATTCGGATTGGCCTGCATACGCCCAACGGTGCATTTGATGTGCGGGCACTCACGAGCTACAGTTGGGCTGTATGCAGGCGAAATCGTGTGTTTTGTTGATATATCTAGAAATCCTTCAGTTCATCGAGACTTTTTGTGTCTTCAAAATGAACCATTCAAAGCCACATCATCAATTTTCAACCCTGTCTGACTTCATCTGTCTTCATTTTTTATTCGCTTGTGTCCTTTGCTTATTGCGCCGTAACCATCAATTTTCAACCCTTTCTGACTTCATATGTGCGGAAACTAAGTTTTTTTTATAAAAAAGAAGGGGCTCACCGAGGTGGTACGGTGTCGGCTAGGGGACGACGCTGGCGATCGACAACGGTGAGGACGGGGATGATACCAAAACCTACAAAACATAATATAGTTTCAGCTCAAATTTCATATAAATAAAATAAAATCCCAAACTTAGCTAGGCATTTCATCGAACACCTTGCTAGCACTAGAAAAATAATACGAGTTAACTAGCAAAGAGATGAGCTAAATTAGGAACGCCGGAAGAAAGGATGATATTGCTAACCCTTGGATAGATAGATGTCGTTAATCTTGTTAAAATGGTGGACAAAAAATGAAGATTTGTTGAGTGTGAGAGGTGAAAAATGTTTAAAAATGTGTGAGAGAGAGGTAGAAATGAAGGATGAATCGGGTGGGTGCATGGGACAGGGTATGAGTATGCTAAATTAGTACCGGTTCTACACTTGAACCGGTACCAAAGGACCAGCCCTGCCCCCCCCCCACCGTCTGAAAAACCTTTAGTACCGGTTCCTAACTAGAACCGGTACTAAAGCTCCGCACGAACCGGTACGAGAGCTCCTCGCCCGCCTGGACGCCCAAACCGGTACGAAAGCCCCCTTTAGTACCGGTTCGTAATGAAACCGGTACTAAAGGCTTAGACGGTTGCCCCATTTTCTACTAGTGGACCATAATCGGTCTGCTTCTTCCGAAGTTCGAACTTCTTCCGGTCCGGTTCCCACAGGCCACAGCATACATAAAACTCAGGTGCCTACCTAGCGTGTACTCGATCGCCGCCTCTAACCCCATGGACGACACCAGCACCACCAACTCCACGGCGGTGCCGTTCTTCCGGCAGAAAACATGGTGCTTGTGCGTCTCCGTCTTTGCTGTCACCGTTTTGTTAATGCTCGGCCTCCGGATCCTGGGGACCGAGGCCATGGCCACAGCCTTCGCCTTCTTTGCGGCCTTCGCCTTGCTCGCAGCCCTCGTCTTCACCGGCTGCTGACCTGTGGGCACCTGTTCCACGCGACCTGCGTCGACCACGAGCCCGCTGTGCCGCGCCGTCGTCGTCCTCCACGCACCACAGCAGCGGCCACCTGTTTGATGGATGATCTTGTGCGATTGACATGAATGATTTTTGACATTATCGTGGTCGGAAGCTTCAGAAACCATATGAGATCTTCTAAAAACAAGAAATGTTGCATAGAGAGTATGTGCAACACTTGTTTTAGACTGCTACAACATGCATGCATGTGAGTTTTTCATTAGGCTGCCACCTGGTACTAAGAGAGGATAGTAGCACCGTTGTGTTAGACAAAACATTGTGTTGTATTCTATCTGTACTTGTACCCCTTTGTGTAATATAAATACAAGCCCAGGCTACACCACGTTAGGTGTCAAGCCATCCAATATTGCGTTGCATTACATGGTATCAGCCTAAAACCCTAGGACCTAACCCTAGCTTCCGCTGCCACCGCCGCCGCCGCGCCCTACGCCGCCGCCGCCGCGCCCTACGCCGCCGCCGCCGCGATGTCCATCCCACCTGCAAACTCTGCTGCGCCGGCGACCTCTTCCCCGCCGGCTCCACCGGTGCCGCTGTCCGCCGCCCCGTTCGCGCCGGCTACGATCCCACCGTTCCTGGCGCACCTCCTCAACGGCGGGACTGCGCCCGGCACCCACGCCGCCGCCTCCTTCGACTCGCTCCTCACGAGATCGGCGGGGGGCCTCTTCTCTGGCGCGATCTCCACCGTCGCGACCGGATCCTCCTCGTCGGCTCCCCGAGCCACCTCCATGTTGTCCTCGCCGTGGGCTCCTCCAGTCTTCACCGTGCCCGGGGCATCGCCGGCTGTCCAGCCGGGTCTCGGCGCCCTTGTGCCCTACGGGGCCTCTGCGTCTGTGGGCCACCCGCCCCCATCAACCTCGATGTACGGCGGTGCCGGCGCGTCCTACCTGCAACCGTCGGCAAACCTACCCGCGTCGGTGCCGCCGCTGGCCCCTGCCACGGCGCCTCCTGCTGCCCCTGCCCATGGTGCCTATGAAGCTGGATCAGGGGTGCCTGCTGCCCCGTTCCACTTCTCCCATCTGCTGACCGTCCTCCTCAACGCCGACAATTATCTGCTATGGCGTGCGCAGGTGTTGCCTCTTCTTCGCAGCCATTACCTTGAAGGGTTCATCGACGGCACCGTTCCATGTCCCCCTGCTGCCCTGCAAGTGACCACAGCGGATGGCCTTCCCATGATGGTGGCCAACCCTGCTCATCGCCTCTGGATGGCGCAGGACCAGGCGATTCTTGGTGCTATCCAGTCATCGCTCACTCCGGCAGTCGCCGGCATGGTACTCTTCGCCACATCTGCAAGGGATGCCTGGGCTACTCTCGACTCCAGCTTCTCCTCGCAGTTCGTGGCACGGTCCATGGCGATTCGCAGCCAGCTCGGCGAACTCAAGAAACTTGACTCCTCGGTGACGACATTCTTCAACAAGGTCAAGGAAATGGCAGACGTTCTTTCCTCCATTGGGAAGCCTCTTCGGGATGAGGAATTTACCTCGTTCATACTTCATGGGCTCGACGACGACTATGACTCTCTTGTGGAGAGCATCCACGGGCGCGATACCCCGATCTCGCCGCAGGATCTCTACGCGCGCCTCCTCAGCACGAAGCAACGCCTTGCCGCCCGTCGCTCCACTGGTTTTCCGTCGACCCTTCGGCTCATGCTGCTTTCCGTGGTGGTTCGCGTGCCTCTCAGCCTTCTCGCCCCTCTGGTGGCCAGCAACAGTCTCGGAAGTCTCCTCAGCAGCGTCCCAACACCTCTAATGGCGTTCGTGGACGTGTATGGCACTGCATCGCCTGCGGTGCCAAGGCCCCCTGCCAGATTTGCGCTCTTGAGGGACACCTTGCCTCACGATGCCATCGCCGCTTCAAGCAAGATTTTTTGGGCATCGGGAATGATGGTCGTGGTAACGAGAAGCAGGCCGCCTTGGCCACATAGGGGTCTACATCATCCTACCCTGTGGAACCAGCCTGGTACATGGACACTGGCGCCACTGAGCATCTGACCAATGAGCTCGCCAAGCTCAATCCACGGGAGCCCTACACCGGTACCGACGAGGTTCGCACCGCCAATGGGTCAGGTATGCACATCTCTCATACTGGTCAGGCATCGCTTCTTACTCACACCTCTAAGATTATTCGTCTTCGTAATCTTCTTCATGTTCCCTCTGTCACTCGTAATCTACTCTCTGTTAAGAAACTCACCCGTGATAATAATGTTCTTGTGGAATTTCATCCTTTTCATTTTTTTGTCAAGGATCGAGCAACACAGGACGTCCTTCTTAGAGGTCGGATTCGCGATGGTCTCTACTCCCTTGATGTACCAGCTACTCCTCACGTGTTCAGTGCGGTTCGCGTCACCCCGTCACAGTGGCACTCTCGTCTCGGTCATCCTTCCAGCCCCATCGTCAGTCATGTTCTCCGTCGCCATGAGCTTCCCCTTGCGTCTAGTAATAAAGAGATTTCAGTTTGTGATGCCTGTCAACAAGGCAAGAGTCATCAGTTGCCCTTTACTGTTTCTAGTCATGTCGTTAAAGCCCCACTTGAACTTATTTACTCTGATGTGTGGGGCCATGCCCAAACCTCTGTTAGTGGTCATAACTATTATGTGAGTTTTATTGATGCTTACAGTCGCTTTACATGGCTTTATCTACTTAAACGCAAATCTGATGTCTTCAATGTCTTTTTTCAGTTTCAAACTCATGTTGAACGTCTCCTCAAAACAAAAATTGTTCATGTTCAATCTGACTGGGGGGGGTGAATATCGCAACCTTAGTTCATTTTTTCAGCAACATGGGATTGCTCATCGTGTTGCCTGTCCTCACACTCATCAACAAAACGGTGCTGCTGAGCGCAAACACCGCCACATTGTTGAGACTGGCCTGACTCTTCTTGCTCATGCCTCTGTACCGTTTCATTTTTGGAGTGATGCGTTCACCACTGCTTGCTTTCTCATTAATCAACTTCCTACGCGTCTTCTTAAAATGAAAACTCCCGTTGAGCTCTTGTTTAATGAGGTCCCCGACTATACTTTTCTCAAGGTTTTTGGGTGTGCATGTTGGCCTCATCTTCGTCCTTACAACAGTCGCAAACTTGAGTTTCGTTCCAAAAAATGTGTCTTCCTCGGCTATAGCTCCATGCATAAAGGATACAAGTGCCTCCATGTGCCAACCAACCGTGTCTACATTTCTCGTGATGTCATATTTGATGAGACATTGTTTCCTTTTGCATCTCTTCCTTCGACAGACCTTCAGATGCCGTCATCCACTGTATCATCTCCCACTATGCCTGATCAGTTTGTCGATGTTGCATATTCGCCTGTTTTGTTGCCTAACCATGGTGCAGGTATTGGTCGTGGCGCTCGCCTGGAAGTTCTGGATAGTGCAGACGCGTCGCCTTTGCCTCCCCACGACGATCGGCCGGAGGACTGCATGCGCCATGCAGCCTCTCCGTCTGTTGCCTCGGCTCCCACGCGAGCTGCCTCTCCAGCTGGGCTGGAGACCGCCCCACGCCCAGCGTCACCTCCTGCTGGGCCGTCGACGCTCCTAGTCGAGCCGGCGTCTCCAGCTGAGCTGTCGTCCCCAGCTGGGCCTCCGCACTCTTCGCCACCAGCTGGGCCGTCGACTCCCGTCAGGTCTCCAGCTGGACAGTCGCCCCCCGTTGGGTTCCCTGCCTCGCCGGTTGCTGGGTCGACCCCATCCGGGACCCTGTCCCTGTCGGCTCCTGCATCCTCGACGGTTCACGCTGCCGCGGCCCCTGCTGTTGTTCCTGCTGCTCCTCGACCTCACACGCGCAGTCGCGGTGGAATCACCAGACCCAAAGAGCGCACTGACGGTACTGTCGCCTGGCTTGCAGCGTGTGTCACGCATTCTGTCTCAGACCCAACTGCTGAACCGCGCCATTACTCTGCTGCAATGCAAATTCCTCACTGGCGTGATGCGATGGAACAGGAGTATCAGGCTCTTGTCAAGAATGGTACTTGGACATTGGTTCCACCTAAGTCCGGTATCAATGTGATTGACTGCAAGTGGGTGTTCAAAGTGAAGAAACATGCTAATGGCTCTATTGAGAGGTACAAGGCGCGCTTGGTCGCCAAAGGGTTCAAGCAACGCTACGGTCTTGACTATGAGGATATTTTCAGTCCAGTTGTCAAACCTACCACCATCCGTATTCTCCTTTCTTTGGATGTGACTCGTGGTTGGTCACTTCGTCAGCTGGATGTTCAGAATGCCTTCCTTCATGGGGTTCTGGAAGAGGAGGTATACATGCGACAGCCTCCTGGATTTGCTGATTCACAACGTCCTGATCATATGTGTCGTCTGGTCAAGGCGTTATATGGTCTCAAACAGGCGCCTCGGGCGTGGCACGCTCGCCTCAGTTCTGCTCTACATGCACATGGCTTTGTTCCCTCTATAGCAGATACATCCCTCTTTATGCTTCAGCGTCCCGAGGTCACTATGTATCTGTTGGTCTATGTTGACGACATTATTTTGGTCTCCTCATCAGCCTCTGTTGCTGACCGCTTGGTTACCTCTCTTGGTCATGACTTTGCGGTTAAGGATCTGGGTCGTCTGCACTATTTTCTGGGTCTCGAGGTGACTCATGATGATGCTGGTCTGACTCTCTCTCAACAGAAGTATGCTCTTGATCTTCTCCGTCGTGCGGGTATGCTTCAATGCAAGACTTCTGTTACTCCTATGTCCTCCTCGGATCACTTTACGGCTGCTGATGGTTCTTTGCTTTCGCCTGAGGATGCCACTGAGTATCGCAGTATTGTTGGCGGTCTTCAGTACTTGACTCTTACCAGACCAGATATTTCTTATGCTGTGAATCGCGTGTGTCAGTATCTTCATTCTCCACGGGATCCTCACTGGTCTGCTGTGAAGCGCATCTTGCGCTACATCCGTCTCACAGTGTCATATGGCCTTCAGCTTCGCTCTGCTCCATCTGGCTTACTTTCTGCCTTCTCTGATGCGGACTGGGCCGGATGTTCTGATGATAGGCGATCCACGGGGGGATATGCAGTGTTCCTTGGTCCTAATCTGATCGCCTGGAATGCTCGTAAGCAAGCTACAGTCTCTCGTAGCAGTACTGAAGCTGAGTATAAAGTTGTTGCCAATGCTACAGCTGAGATTATCTGGGTCCAGTCCTTGCTACGAGAATTGCGGGTTCCGCAAGATCATCCCCCTGTTCTTTGGTGTGATAACATCGGTGCTACTTATTTGTCGACTAATCCAGTGTTTCATGCCCGAACCAAGCACATTGAGGTTGACTATCATTTTGTGAGGGAAAGAGTTGCACAAAGGCTTCTGCAAATCAAGTTTGTCTCTTCAAAGGATCAAATTGCGGACATCTTCACCAAACCACTATCCTTGCCGTTGTTTCAAGGTTGTAGGCGCAATCTTAACCTCTTAGATGTTAGATGAGATGGTTAAGATTGAGGGAGGGTGTTAGACAAAACATTGTGTTGTATTCTATCTGTACTTGTACCCCTTTGTGTAATATAAATACAAGCCCAGGCTACACCACGTTAGGTGTCAAGCCATCCAATATTGTGTTGCATTACACGTTGGGACTAGATTCATAAATATATTTAATAGTATATATTTTAGAAATGTTTTTTCATGATTTTTTATATTATTTTTGTGAAGAATCAGGCGTTGTTTGTACTGCGTTTATAGGGAAAAATGTATGTCCAATTTTTTGAGCGTATGAGTTTACCTATCCTAAAAAATATGAAAATACCCTTCTTGCAGCTTGGTGCAAGATTTTCAAAGTTATTACTAATCCTCTTATCCCGGAAGCTCTGGCTGTCAAGGAGGGAGTGATCTTCGCAATGCACTAGTACAAAACATGCCTTTGGATATGAGCAAAGGTCATGGTTCGAACACGAACCGGTTCTACTGGCCCAATAGAACCGGTCGTGGCTCCGGGCTTTAGAACCGGTTCGTGTGGTGGGCCCCAGCCAAGCGGTGCCCTGCCAGCGCCCCTTTAGAACCGGTTTGTACTACCAACCGGTTCTAAAGATGTGGTGGAAGGTTGTCGTTCGGCATGCGGGCCACCTAGCAGCATTAGAACCGGTTGGTACCTAGAACCGGTTCTAAAGGTTCACTAAGTTTAGTACCACCTCGCATTTACGGTGTACAGGGTGTGGAGTAATCTTCCATTGACATCCTATAATGAAATTGCTATACTTTTTTATTTTAGTTTTTGTCGTAGCCCTCTCAACAGGTATTACAAGCAGGTATTTTTTTAGAGGGCTACATCAGTTGAACTTGCTAAAAATATTGAGAGTGCTACGACAAAAACTGGATGCACTTCGTGTACAAACTGGACCATCAAGGGTTCAAATTGTTGCTCTCAGACAAACTCTTCTGAGCACTACTTCCAGCATTATCACGAGCCTTGTTAAAAGATTCCATCATTGTGCGTCCAGGCAGTCATTTGAGAAATATTAATGAAACTGCCTTTTGAGCCTGCAGTGATCATATCTTTCAAATTGTTGCTCTCGGACAAACTCTTCTGAGCACTACTTCCAGCATTAGAACCCCTTGGTAGTACAAACCGGTTCTAAAGGTGCACTAAGTTTAGTACCACCTCGCTAACCGAAGACGAGTTCAACCGGTTTATAAGCACGGGTCAGTGTGGACTTATCGTAGCATAGCAAGTTTAATAATGGTTGTCCACGATGATTCATCTATACGCTGTATACTGTAAAGGTAATTTTTGTTGAACCTTGATTGGTCGGCAGATTTCTAGATTTGCCAACCAATCAGGGCTTAACTGAAATTGTCCTTTATAGTGTACAGGGTGTGGAGTAATCTTCCGTTGACATCCTATAATGAAATTGCTATACTTTTTTTTCCAATCAAATAAAGTGGCTCTCAAATGCACCGTCGGACGTATGCAGGGAATCTAAATGATTTGTATTTGGTCGATATGAAGTGAAAGATTTCTAGCTAGATATATGTAAGATCAACAAAACATACGATTTCGCCGGCATACAGCCCGACGGTGGCTCTAGAGTGCAAGCATATCAAATGCACCGTTGAACGTATGCAGGCGAATCCGAATGGTTTGTATTTGGTCGATGAAGTGAAAGATTTCTAACTAGATATATATAAGATCAACAAAACACACGGTTTCGCCTGGTTACAGCCCGACGGTGTGGCTCTCGTGAGTGCCCGCATATCAAAAGCACCGTCAGACCGCAAGCGGGCGAATCCGAATGATTTGTATTCGGCCGATGAAATGAGTGCCGAACATGTCCGAGAGGTGGGCTATATATAGGCAACGACAAGCCTGATCAAACGGCTGACAAGCCTGATCCAACGATCACAAAGCGCTTGAAAGAAAAACGCGTTCCGTGTGCTTCTTCCTGATTGGTCGAGGTGAGGTGAAAGAAACAAATCGCTTGAAGTACCGGTTTGTGGTTGAAACCGGTGCTAAAGACCTTTCCGACTTCATTTGAAAGAAACACGTGATTCGTGTGCTTCTTCCTGATTGGTTGGATCCAACGGCTCAGAAGCCTGATCCAACGACTCACAAGCGCTTGAAAGAAACACGCGATCCGTGTGCTTCTTACTGATTGGTTGGATTCAAAATCGTGTACGGTTAAAAGCGCGTGGAAGAGGACTCCACGCAACGCCAATCGCCACTAGTTGTTTTCTCGTGCACTCTTTCCCCTTCCGCGCCACCGCCACCATGCCGCCTCGCCGCCGGCGACCAAGCTACCACGGCGTCCGCGAGCGCTCGGACGACACATTCATGGCGGTGATCACTTGCGCCAACAACAAGTGTGTGTGTCTCGGCAGGTTCTGGCATGCATATTTAGCTGCCCGCGCGTACGACGTTGCGGCGTGGAGGCTCGGCCGCCCGCGCGCGGAGATGAATAACCGCCACTGTCGCAGCTTGGAAGAGGCGGAGGACATTGCAGATCCGCCGCTCCTCCTCACTGAACAGGACCACCGCCTCCATCGTCGACGAGCGGTGCTCGGCCTCACCTCGGAGCAGGACCAGCGTGACGTGCAGGATTGGTACGCGAGCCATCCCCGTGAAGCCTCGGAGGAGGCGGAACACTGGACGAGGCTAGCGGCCGAGAGCGCGGAGCGGCGACAGGAGCGTCATGAATGGCGGGAGGAGCGGTGGGCGGCCAAGGCGATGGCGGAGGAGGAACTGACGAGAGGCTCCGCCAACTGGCCCCTCGGTGACCCCCGCTGGATAGCGCTGGAGGATGACATCAGCTTCGACACCGAAGACGATTTCTCCGACGACGAGGAGTAGTTCTTTTATGTTCTAGGTTTGAGATGTTAAGTTTGTTGAATGTTTTAAGTTTGCCACGTCTCCGCCACCATTTGCTCTTTTTCATGCATTTAATGATTTATTTTGAGCTAAATGACCCTGAAATTGGACTAATGCTTGTGGGCGTGACTTTAGTCCCGGGTCGAGCCACAAACCGAAACTAATGCTTGTGGGCCAGGAGCGAGGTGCATTGGTCCCGGTTCTTGGATGGAACCAGGACATATGCCCTCAGAAAAGGTTGAAACTTGGAAAGGTATCATCATTTGACCCATATAACATGTGTGCAAAAGTTGAGAGGATTACGGCAAAAACTGGATGCACTTCGTGTACAAACTGCACCATCTCTTTCAAAGTATAAGGGTTTCAAACGAAAACTCATCTGTTACAAAGACATTTCATTTTTCTAAACTTATTTCAACTCAAGACTTTTTTTGCATTCAATATGCACCATTCAAAGCCACATACTAAAATTTCAACCCTTTCTGACTTCATTTGCTATTTTTCATGCATTTAATGATTTATTTTGAGCTAAATGACCTTGAATTTGGAAAGCACTACAACTGAACTCAGAAAAGGTTGAAACTTGGCAAGGTATCATCATTTGACCCACATAACATGTGTGCAAATGTTGAGAGGATTACGGCAAAAACTGGATGCACTTCGTGTACAAACTGGAGCATCTCTTTCGAAATGTGAGGGTTTTAGACGAAAACTCATATGTTACAAAGGAATTTCATTTTTCTAAACTTTTTTGAACTCAAGACTTTTTGTGCATTCAATATGCACCATTCAAAGCCACATACTAAAATTTGAACCCTTTCTGACTTTATTTGCTATTTTTTATGCATTTAATGATTTATTTTGTGCCAAATGACCCTGAAAATAGAAAGCATCTACAAATGAACTCAGAAAAAGGTTGAAACTTGGCATGATATCATCATTTGACCCATATAACATGTGTGAAAAAGTTGAGAGGGTTACAACAAAAACTGAATGCACTTCGTGTACAAACTGGAGCATTTTTTTCGAAGTGTGAGGGTTTTAGACGAAAACTCATCTGTAACAAAAGGCATTTCATTTTTCTAAACTTTTTTGAACTCAAGACTTTTTGTGCATTCAATATGCACCATTCAAAGCCACATACTAAAATTTGAACCCTTTCTGACTTGTCAGCCGGATCAGGCTTGTCAGCCGTTGGATCAGGCTTGTCGTTGCCTATATATAGCCCAGCTCTCGGACATGTTCGACACTCATTTCATCGGCCGAATACAAATCATTCGGATTCGCCTGGTTGCGGTCTGACGGTGCTTTTGATATGCGGGCACTCACGAGAGCCACACCGTCGGGCTGTAACCAGGCGAAACCGTGTGTTTTCTTGATCTTATATATATATATATATATATATATCTAATTAGAAATATTTCACTTCATCGACCAAATACAAACCATTCGGATTCGCCTGCATACGTTCGACGGTGCATTTGATATGCTTGCACTCTAGAGCCATCGTCGGGCTGTATGCAGGCGAAATCGTATGTTTTGTTGATCTTACATATATCTAGCTAGAAATCTTTCACTTCATATCGACCAAATACAAATCATTTAGATTCCTTGCATACGTCCGACGGTGCATTTGAGAGCCACTTTATTTGATTGGAAAAAAATTATAGCAATTTCAGTATAGGATGTCAACGGAAGATTACTCCACACCATGTACACCATAAAGGACAATTTCAGTTAAGCCCTGATTGGTTGGAAAATCTAGAAATCTGCCGATCAATCAAGGTTCAACAGAAATTTCCTTTACAGTATACAGCGTATAGATGAATCACTCGTGGACAACCTTTATTAAACTTGCTATGCTACGATAAGTCCACACTGACCCGTGCTTATAAACCGGTCGAACTCGTCTTCGGTTAGCGAGGTGGTACTAAACTTAGTGCACCTTTAGAACCGGTTTGTACTACCAACCGGTGCTAAAGGTCTCCACTCTTCCCGCTGAAAATTTTCCCGAAAAATTGAGTAAATTGGAGACCTTTAGCACCAGTTTGTGTTACCAACCTGATAGAGGCGAAGGTGTCCCGATGTTTCGATGAGATGGTGGAGATCGATTTTGGTGGAGATGACTTTCACGATCCGACTACGAACGTGCGAAGACGTTGCGCCTTAGCGATCGCTAAACCAACTCCGAGAGGTTATTGATCCCGCGGATGCACGATCAACCTGACCACGAGGGTCTAATTCCTGCAAGCAATCGAAGAACAAGCAAGAACTAAGAATTGCAATCTGGATATTGCGAATATAAGATGAATGATTACGAAAGTTGGGGTTCCAATGAGGTCTTGGCCTGGTCGGATGACACAAACGAAGAGCTCGAAGTTGCGGCTATGGCTAACTTAAATCTAATTAAAACCCAAGTCTAAACGACGCCCTAAGGGCTGCATATATGGGGGAACAGAGGGGAATTTCGTGGCCCCTTGGAGGTGGGGTTCGAAAACAACCCTAACTCGGTTTCCCCACACATACGGACTCTAAAAACAGCCTATAATGTGGTATTTCGAAATTACATGGGCCCCGCCCAATATTAAGGTGACGCAGCACCTATAATTGCCCTTGGACGAAAATAATGAAGTGGCATCTTGTGTATTTTGTCCAAGACTTCATGCGCGCCTTATGGTGGCTTCAACGTGCGATAATCACCACTGGAAGCTCCACTGTCCTTTCCCGCGCGCGCACCTTCTTCGCCATGCTTGATCCCGCTCCAATGACCATCCTTCTTATACATGCTAGGTCCTTCATTCATAAGACAAACAAGAGTATCTAATTTAGGCAGCATCATATGTTCTTGAATATTAGAAGGATTCGCAAGAAACGAAAGTACCTGATAATTTAGTTGACGTGCGCGTGCTCTAGTAACTGGTCCAGTATGTGTAGTTGGTGAAGATGTGGGTGTAACATTAGTAGAGATGTCCTCATCACAACCGGTGCTAAAAGGTCGTTAGTACCGGTTTGTGTTACATACCGGTTCTAAAGGTATCCGCTACATAACCCCGCCTCCTCACGGGGCAAACCACCGCCGCCCAGATCGAAATTTGACGCCCCCAGGCTGCTGCGCTCCGCCGTCGTCATCGCCCTCTCCGCCGTCGCCGTCGCCCTCGCCGCCGACATCGCCCTCACTCCGCCGTCGTCGTCACCCTCTCCACCGACGCCCTCTGGTGAGCTATCCCTCTTCCCCTGACGACCACCTCCCCGCCGAGTCCCTCGAGCGCCGCCGTGGGCCGACATGGCCGTAGCCCTCGCCGCCGACGCACGCCCGCGGCTTCTCTGTCGCCGCTGCACCACCGGAGGGCGTCGGTGGAGATCAGGGATTTGCTAGGATAATGAACATTTTTGCTAGATGAATATGTTGCTATAGATGTATATGCCACTATGCAATTTTCTTCTAGATGAACATTTTGCTAGATGAACATTTTGCTAGCTAGATGAACATTTTTGCTAGATGAACATTTTGCTATAGATGAACATTTTTGCTAGAGAGAATTTGATGGTGCAAGCTATAGTGTACGTAAATTAGGGTTCCACAAGTTTGTATGTTTTCAGAGAACACAAGTAAAAAGAAAATGGAGGATTTTTTTTGTTAAACCAAAAATTGATAGAACAGACATACTTGATCTATTTTGTTACCAGTGAGGCACAATTTGTATTACTTCTCATGTTATATTTTTATAATTTTCATTATATTTTTATTACTTTGAATTAATTATATAATTATGAACACATAGTATGTCTCATCCCAAGTGCGAGATTTGTCAAGACGACTCGGGTCGATGCAACGATCCCGTGTTTGATGAAGCAGACACATACTTCTTCATCACGCTTAGGTCCTGGTTCCAAAATGTTACGGTATGTAACTTGCACGACATGTTCTTGTTATGGTGCATGCATGCTTGACTTAAGTTTATGTTTATAACGTATCATTTTTTTCTAATTCAACTAGTGCATCCCTTGCTTTGCAAGACGCCACGTTTGTGACAAGATCAATATTCAAAATTTCGATGAAACTATTAGTAAAGAAGTTAACATTAAGACTAAACATTTCGTTCTTAAGGTTAAGATCTTTAATCAACCAAATGCCAAATTCTTTGGCTGTTCAAAATGGGATGCATTATGCAAGACATATGCATTTCATGATAATATGAAAATAGCATTTGATCTTGGACGCCGCCGTCGAGGATCCAATGTTTTTCGTGATGATAAAATTTCGATGGAACTAGGCGACATGATTCCAGTTCGATGTTCATGTGAGTTTGTTAAACAACAATTTTGTTACTTCTACAACTTATTTTTCTTTGCTCCAAATGTTTGACAACTCATTTATAATTGCCAGCTTATGTTCTTGCCACGGAAGAAGTACAAGATATTTTTTATTGTACCTTCTATAACAATGGCTTCGACCTAAGTAAGAATGAACAACATGCATTTATCGAAGTTATTAAATTGGTACCTTCGTATGCAACCTATTTAAGGGTTGGTCGTCCTTTTGGAGCATATGTGCCATTTGTCCTTAAGTTGGAGGACTATATGCTTAAATGGCCTAGCCTGGTATGATTTTTATCATTCTCTCTCAATAGCCTATATCTTCTTCAAAAAGATATTTTATTAATTATACTCATTGCTAACTATGCTACTAATATGTATGTTCTTCAACAGAAGATACCGCAAACTTGTACGCCTAAATGGATGCTGGGATTTAAAGGCGAAATTACAATTGTTTGTGCATGACCTTGGACAGAAACTTTCCAACATGATTACTACACTGAAAGTGGATCAGATGGCTGTGTCAAAATATAAGCATGGTTGAAGATAGTGGTCCAGAAGAAGCCAAAACCTGGAGACAGGTTGTTCTCTATCCTCTATCGTGGAGAATATGGACGCCCTTTTTGGGTTTATTTCTTTTTACCTTCGCGTGTTTGATTAGGTCCTATATATTTAGTAGGAGTGAATTCGAAGAATTATGTCCTATATATATTTAGTAGTAGTGAATCTGAACAAATTATGTTATCAAAGTTAAACTAGGAAAAATCTTTGTGTTGGATATAATGGCTTTCGTACTTGTTCTTATTGAAGTTAAATTATATATTGTCCTATATATATGAGATGTGATCGATATATTTAGACTATATTGTCTATGTGTATGAGATGTTGTGAAGCATATGTACCGAGATACACATCTTGTAAGTGTATGACGCAGGAACCGCTTGATATATTCATATATTGATCATCTTCATTAAATAATAAGATTGCGGAGAACCTTTAATTAATAATCCAAAAAAAAACTATTAAACCCAAAAGAAAATAACAAATAAACCCTTAAACCACGAAACCTTTAGAAGCGGTTTATGTTACAAACCGGTGCTAAAGATGCTCAAGCCCTCGCGCTGCCGTGCAACCACGTGGCCTGACTGCAGCTCGTTTAGAACTGGTTCGTGGGGAACCGGTTCTAAAGGCTTTACCCTTTAGCACCGAGCATTTAGAACCGGTTCTAAAGGCCCCCCCTGAACTGGTTCTAATGACCTGTTTTGCACTAGTGATGCTTCAGGGTTCGAAAAGGTCATTCTGGAGACCGACTGTCTAGAGATTTTCAATTTCTGAAACTCACGTCATGATCATCGCGCGGTTGTGGCGCCGTTACTATTATAAATTGAGGAGTTATCTTCTTTGTTTTCACTCTTTGTTATTCAACATGTAATGAGGTCGGCGAACTTCTGTACTCATTTATGTGCAAAGCAAGCAAGCACATTAGATGTCACGGAAAGTTGGCTGAGCTCTACTATTAGGGAACTCCAATACGTCGACGCATAACACATTTTTCTGTACGTTTTGGTCCGTTTGCGTCGGCGCGGACAGAAATCGCGGCACAACGCGCCGGCGCAAACGGACATGCTTCCATTTTCTTGTCCATCCTGACCCATTCTCGGCCCAAATTTGGGACTTGCTCATTTGTTGTGCCCCTACCCCGCGCCGATGTCGCACTCCCTTCGCCGCCCCTGCGCCGGACTCCCTCGTTGGCGACGACCGTCCCTGCGTCGTGCGTCGATGTAGAAGGCGCGCAATCGCTCGGGCGCGCGTCACTGCTGCTGCGCCGGACACTGCTTCATCGCAACTGCAAGGTGTTCGACACTTTGCCCAGAAGGTACATTGGACAGTGGGGATGAGTATTTTTTTTAGCATTTCCTTTGTGTTGGAAATATGCCCTAGAGGAAATAATAAAATGTTATTATATATATTTCCACGTTCGTAATTAACGTTTATATTTCTGTGCTATAATTGCAATGACCCTGACTATGAGATTCAGAAGAAAACTCACTTGCATGTGTGGAAATGTAAACACCAAGAGTTCCTGGTTTAGCCTCTAAGACCAGCTCATGTGCTACCTGATGATTACGTTTTCTTAATCATGGACATTGTTCTTGTAACAAGGATGTCAGTAGCAATGGGAACATATTGTTAGCAGAACAATGATGTTGAACCGACCCCAGTATTGAATGATATACTTAGAGATCACATCGTAACAACGTTATAAGTCATATCATGAAATGTTATCATATACGTAATTCCTTAGACCATGAGAGTATCGAGTTGCTTCACACAGGAAGACATGCTTTGGTTCTTAGATGAATCCTCCCGTAAATGGGAAGTAGTAAAATAAGTTCTGGGTATGTCAGATGGTGTGGCTAGTGACTGTGATAGTTCAAGAATGGGATTTGCTCCTTCACGATGAAGAGATATTGACTTTGGGCCCACTCGGTATGACGGTATCCATTCTAGTCTGGCCAGACGCATTGTGATTTAATCACGGGGATACCGGAATACAATAACGAGAAATAGAGACAAACGAGCAAAGAGGATAACGAGTGGCTTGTGTTCAAGAAGTTGTTACACATGGGTGCCAAACATCTCTCCTCTAACTTTGTCATATATCACGAAGCAAAGGGAATGGTACATGAATAAACATAATGGTTCACTCGAAGTTTCTTCGTGTATGTACGGGAGTCAACATGGGTGTCCATGGCTCCGCTGTTGATTATTGACTATTGACAAAAGGCTGTTGACCTATGTCCGGAAGATGTTCTGAGTCATGTCCGCATTATACCGAACCTATTGGGTCACACACTTAACGAGCAGTAGTCTGTTAGAATACTAGTATGGTAGAAGGTTTAGTGGAAGCAAAGCAGAATAGTTCATACGGGTACCGGAAGTAGTTCCGGAGATTTATGGAATTGTTCATAAGGGCACCAGAAGTAGTTCTGGGTATTTAAGGTTATGTCCGGATCACTCTGGAGTAGTCCCAGGTGGTTCCGGAACATATGAGAATGGTACTGGGGAAGTCCTGGATCAACCGGAATAGTTTCCGGATAATCGCTGGGCGTCCCGACAGCCTTCGCGGTCATCGGGTGGCTTAAACTGTAACTCGGATGGTCTTGGAAACTATCCGGATGGCTCCGGAATGTCCGAGAACGGTCTCGGAAGGTCCTGGAAGTGCTCCAGAAGTGTCCGGAATGTACCGAAACGGTCCCGGTATGTCCCGGAAGGTCCTGGAAGCTTCTAGAAGGTCATGGAAGGTTCCGGAAGGTTCCGGGCAGTACCACCCACTCCCCTGCGCCCCTAGCCTTGGGGGGCAAGCCACCTAGGCTGCCCTGGCCGACCAAGGGGGTGGGGGCGCACCAAGGGGAAGGAAACCTCCTCCAGGTGGGAATACCAAAACCCATTATGGCAGTTTTCCGGTGGGAAGGTGTGGTAAGGTTTGGAAGGCTTGGGAGTCCAAGTTGGACTCCCAATTCCCTTTGAGCTGCGCCCCAAGGGCTTCTTGGCCACCTATATAATGTGGGGGAGGGGTGGGGGCGCAACACAACTTGTCCCCAAGGCCTATGCGCCACCCTCCCTCCTCTAAACCCCGTTGCTCCACAATTAGACCCCGGTTTAGACGCTGTTCTAGATCGGAATCCGTTAGGGTTTTCTCCCTCTAGTTTTCTCGGTGGCGTTCATCTCTGGACGGCGGAGCGCTGCTGGATTTCTGCTACGGGATGTGTGGATACCGGTAGAGGGATCATAACTTTGATCCTTCTTCGAGGAGCTTCTTCTTCTCGGAGATCTGTTCGAGGGACTTGTTCGTGGGATAGATCGAGGGACTGTTCGTGGGAGATCTACTTCGACCACTTCCACTACGTCCACCCGCTTCACCAACTCTTCTTCCGCTGCAACCGTTGGTGAGCAAAGACCTAAACCTTGTATGCAATCTATCTTGGATGATCTTGGGTTATTGATTCGTAGGCCGAAATTTTTTTTGTTTTCTACTACGTTTCCCAACAGTGGTATCAGAGCGATCCTTGATTAGATGCATGTTTAGGTAGATCATATGTTGATATGAGGCATTGATTTTCTTGTTTGCTTCCCTATCATGTGATCTTTTCTTTGCTCGACGGCATGATGTGATTTTGCTACAAGGTTTGAGTTTTGCCATGATTCATCTATGCTGCTCTTAGTATGCTGGTTGCCTTGATCATGGACTACATCAAATTCCTTGGATCTCATCCTAGTCTTTCTATAGAAAACTTTACATGAACGGGCTTGTGGATTTATGAACTAAAATCCACACGGGGGTCACGCGTTTAACGAAGTTTGGCTTGTGGCATTAGTTGCTACACGCACCCCGTATGTTAAACTAGCAACAAAAGAAGTATCGTGTTTTGTTTTATCTAGGGTTTCTCGTTTGCCTTGTAAACCTGCTTAACAACCACGATAAAAGTTGCAACAACCCGTGTAGATGGCGATCTAACTCGTTTTTGCAGAATGTGCATGTGATGTGGTATAGCCTTCAAGATTTGCCATGTGTATGTATGAGATGCTATATGTTATGTAATATTTATTCGCGACCTGCGTGTCGTGGTACGGCATGATGACTGGAGTCATATGATTGTCACTTAATTATGGCCTGCGTGCCAGAACTGTTTATTAGCTCGAGGCAAAGCAATAGATAGATGCAAGGTGATGATCTACGGTGCGGAGGTGGACCTCGACGCACATGCCGGAAGCCGTGGTGATGTTCCCGACGCCAAGGAGAAAGTTGGTGGACGCGGTGACTTCTACCACGACAGCGTGAAGACTACGAAGACTTCACGAAGCAAAGGGCTATATCATATCACATAATTTTATGAACTGCCTGTGATGTTTATCCCTTTGATGCACCCTTGTTTGATGCGCGGTAGTCGTATTTTATTAGGGTGATCTCTCGCAAAACAATATCAAGTTGATAGTGTTCTTCCAACTGTAGCACCGTCTATACTATGTTTCACATCGGAGCAGGTCATGTCACATGGGTGCACACGTGTGTGACGCATAAAAGGCGGGTGTGTTAAAATAACACACAGCGCATTACACTTGGTTGTCTTGACGGTTTGGATAAAAGTTTGCTACCGGAACACGCCCATCGAAAGATGAACAAGAATCACCTTTGGCGTGATTGGCAAGTTGGCCTACCGATCCAGTCTAAGTCATCAGTGATGTCACATCAATGGCGGACGATTGGGTCGGATCTTGAATCACTCCAGCATCAATTACGAGAGATATTGATCTGAGTGGGAGCGCACTTAGTAATTAAATTGATTAATCACAAGTGCAACTTAATTATGAACAAAGTCTTAGTATTTGCATTATCGTTGTAGAATAATGGCTCGCGTTACCACCTTCCCAATTGATTTTGATTAACTGTATTATCTGGTAAAAACTTTACGATTGGTACCGTATTGTGAGGACTATCCTCAATAGTGCCGAGAAGGACCATGTCCTATCGCAAATTTTTATGCTCTCCCGCTAATGCTATGGATGATGTGACTTATGTCCATAATCCAAAATGCTAGAAATCCACCACAGCTAAGTGCATTGTCTTCACCACCATGAAACCCGAACTTCGAAAAGTTTGGGATAGTTATGTTATATTCATGGAACTGAAAAATTGTTTTCAGTAGTAAGACAATTAATGTTGGATATAAGATATCTAGTACAATGTATGATTGTAAGCATTAGTGAAAATGTTCATTGTGCTCTAAAAAAAACTGATAAGTGTGGGATCCAGAAGAACACTGATCATATGATGATGAGGATTAAGGGAAAGGAAGTTCCATAGGGTGTTAGTAAGACTTACACGCCGGAAAGTCCATGGCGTGCGCCACCCTTGATCATGTATGATCTTCTGTGAGTAGGAGTGACATTGGAAATAGAACTATGATACGTATAAAGGCAAAACGAAAGAAGACTGGAATATCCAGCTCAGAAATGAAAGTCATACGGAGTTATAGATGAATTCATTGCTGGTCAAAAGATGTAATTCTTGGGAATCATGATTAAGCAGTTAATCTTAATTCTTGTATATTGTAATTAAACTGTTGATCACTAGAATATCACTTCAATTGCATATTGTTGCAAGTCGATGTAAGAAATACTATGGCCTTTATGACTAGCTAATGATGAGTTTTGACACACTCAGGAACACGGTAAAAGGTTTACTATACCGTGTGTTGACTCTATGATTATCTTCATAATTCATTTTAGAGTTGAGTAAATTGTTACTACACTTTAGCCTTGTTGCAAAACATCATTTTGAATCATGTTTGTTGCAAGAGAGTTGTTCAAAGCTATGAATAACGTAAAGGCCATACTTCCATTATGAATAGGTTGTATGTTATGAATCTTGATAATAATGCTAAATGTCCATAACACTGACGCTAAACGTCGCAAGACTGACAGAAATACCACATAGATGTGGCACTGCCGTTTATCACAAGTGACATAACATGCATTAAGAATTTCCATAAGTGATGGACTTTTGAGTCATTTGATTATGAATCACTTGACGCTTGCATATATTGTCTAAAAGAAATGTGACTAAAACACCGTTGATAGGCCATACATGAACGGGCAACTAAACCATTGGTAATCATACATGATGATGTGTGTAGTCCAATAAGTGTAGTTGTGTGCAGTGGATTCCCTATCTTCACTCATGAGTTGAAGTAGATATGTGGATATCTGTTCAATAGAGACATACGCCTGAAATCTTTGAAATGTTCAAGGAATTTTAGAGTGAAATAGAAATTCATTGTAACAAGAAGATAACGCTTCTGCAAATTAGATTGTAGAAAGTAATATTTGAGTTACAAGTTTAGCGAACGTCTGATGAGTTGTGAAGAAGTGTCATAACTTGCGTCTCCTGGAACACCACTATGAGTAAAGTGTTCGAGAGATGTAATCAAGCCATGTATGACACGGTAAGATCAAATATGACGTTTATCAATTTGCCATTATACTTATTAAAGTTATGCGTTAGTGACTACGGCTTTTACACTGAAAAGAGCACCATCAAATCTGTTGGAATAACACCATATTAGATATGATATGGAAATGATAAAACCATATTGTTTTTCTTAAAATTTGGGTGTATGAGACATATGTTTGACATACTCAAAACACCAAATCAGATAAGTGCTGCTTTGTGAAGGTTATTCCAAAAGGTTTGGTATTCCTCTATCACTACACAAAAGCAAAATTGTTTGCTGTTAAGAACTATGTGTTTTGAAGAAAATGGTTTCTTGCAAAAGAGTGAGTGGGAGGACAGTGCAACTTATCAAGATTGTTGAATATTCAAATAAGTGTGCAGCTGAACCACACAGGTTAGACAAAACTCGTACAAACATTTATGATATGTAAAACGAGATATTGTTGTTCGACAATGATAAACCTGTGATATACAAAGAAGCGTTGATGGGCCCTGACTCTGGGATTTGGCTAAATGCCAAATAATCCGAGATAGTATCCATGGAAGTAAGTCAAGTTTTGAACTTGGTAGACCCTCCGAAAGACTAAGAGTCTGAAGAATATATAAATGGATCTATAACTGATTCGAATGAAATTATTTTATCCATAAAGCTCAACTCGTTGGAAATATGTTTTCTAACAAGTACAAAATTTGACTACGGCGAAGTAATGTCGACCGTAGAGATGCTTTAGTCAGTTCGGGTTATATTAGCAATTACTACATATCTCATTTATAGGATATGGTAGAATGAACGTCAAAACAACGTTCCTACACGGAAAAATAACAAAGGACGTATATGTGATACGACCGGAATGTTTTGTCGATTCAAAGGATGCTAAAATAGATGCAAGCCTTGGATGTCCAGTGATGGACTGAAGCTAGCAGAATGGAGTTGGAATCTTCGTTATGATGAAATTGCCAAAAGAGTTTGTTGTCATGAGGAATAACGAAGATGCTTGAATATTCAAGAAAGTAAGTGGGAGCTGAATGATATTTCTAAAACCTTATGTAGATGACATATTGTTGATTAGAAATGATGTAAATTTCTTGACACGATTAAGGACTTCATTGGAAATAGTTTTAGTTGAAGAACTTGGGCTGATATAGCATTAGTATTGAGCACAGTGATCTATGAAGATAGTAAGTGCCTGATCATGCTAAAGCCAACACTACATATTGACATGATACTAAAGTAGTTTAGTATGAAATGCCAAGAAACATGTTCTTGCCGAAGTCGTGGTGAAAAGTTGTTTGCAGAAATCAGTGTTGATGAACACAGATAAGCGAAAACAGGTGAATTGAATTCCACTCACCTGTGTGTTTGGATTAATCATGTACACCATAATATGTAAAACGACCAGATATGTCCAACGCTCCAAAAGGTTGTGAGCAAGATACCAAAGTGATCAATATGTTGATCATTGGACAAACAGTAAAAAGTTAAACTTATGATAGATAAGATTTGTTTCTCGGAAAATGGAGAGAATGAAGAGCTCGTTGTAATGAGTTACATCAGCTGAATTTTTGATGTAAATAGTTACACCAATTCAGTCTTCATACTTACTCCGACCGATTTTCGATTTTAATTGGGATTATGTGTTTCACACGTAAGGGTGGCGCAGTGTGGAGGAACTTTGTCAAGTTCGATACTGTGGCGAATTCTATAACAGAGGCTAAGTATATTGTTGCTTAAAGAAGTAACAAGGAGGGTATTTTGAATCATGAGTTCTTTTATGAACATGGTATGGTTTCTTAGATACTTGAAGCTCATGGAACATTGATGAATGATTTCATGACTTATTCTAAAGGAACCAAGGTCCTACCAATTGATTCAAACATATACAAAGCTAAACTGATAAAATTAGTGAATTTTATGATAGCGTGAAAACGCGAAGATATGCAACATACAAACGGGTCTGAAACGTCAGATCCGATGATGAAGTCTATACCACAAATGAAGCATGTATTACACCGGTATGCCATAGGTGTAAAATGCTCAAGCACTGATAATATTATTGACTCTAGTGCAAGTGGGAGACTGTTGGAAATATGCCCTAGAGGCAATAATAAAATGTTATTATATATATTTCCACGTTCGTAATTAACGTTTATATTTCTGTGCTATAATTGCAATGACCCTGACTATGAGATTCAGAAGAAAACTCACTTGCATGTGTGGAAATGTAAACACCAAGAGTTCCTGGTTTAGCCTCTAAGACCAGCTCATGTGCTAACTGATGATTACGTTTTCTTAATCATGGACATTGTTCTTGTAACAAGGATGTCAGTAGCAATGGGAACATATTGTTAGCAGAACAATGATGTTGAACCGACCCCAATATTGAATGATATACTTAGAGATCACATCGTAACAACGTTATAAGTCATATCATGAAATGTTATCATATACGTAATTCCTTAGACCATGAGAGTATCGAGTTTCTTCACACAGGAAGACATGCTTTGGTTCTTAGATGAATCCTCCCGTAAATGGGAAGTAGTAAAATAAGTTCTGGGTATGTCAGATGGTGTGGCTAGTGACTGTGATAGTTCAAGAATGGGATTTGCTCCTTCACGATGAAGAGATATTGACTTTGGGCCCACTCGGTATGACGGTATCCATTCTAGTCTGGCCAGACGCATTGTGATTTAATCACGGGGATACCGGAATACAATAACGAGAAATAGAGACAAACGAGCAAAGAGGATAACGAGTGGCTTGTGTTCAAGAAGTTGTTACACATGGGTGCCAAACATCTCTCCTCTAACTTTGTCATATATCACGAAGCAAAGGGAATGGTACATGAATAAACATAATGGTTCACTCGAAGTTTCTTCGTGTATGTACGGGAGTCAACATGGGTGTCCATGGCTCCGCTGTTGATTATTGACTATTGACAAAAGGCTGTTGACCTATGTCCGGAAGATGTTCTGAGTCATGTCCGCATTATACCGAACCTATTGGGTCACACACTTAACGAGCAGTAGTCTGTTAGAATACTAGTATGGTAGAAGGTTTAGTGGAAGCAAAGCAGAATAGTTCATACGGGTACCGGAAGTAGTTCCGGAGATTTATGGAATTGTTCATAAGGGCACCAGAAGTAGTTCTGGGTATTTAAGGTTATGTCCGGATCACTCTGGAGTAGTCCCAGGTGGTTCCGGAACATATGAGAATGGTACTGGGGAAGTCCTGGATCAACCGGAATAGTTTCCGGATAATCGTTGGGCGTCCCGACAGCCTTCGCGGTCATCGGGTGGCTTAAACTGTAACTCGGATGGTCTTGGAAACTATCTGGATGGCTCCGGAACGTCCGAGAACGGTCTCAGAAGGTCCTGGAAGTGCTCCAGAAGTGTCCGGAATGTCCCGAAACGGTCCCGGTATGTCCCGGAAGGTCCTGGAAGCTTCTAGAAGGTCATGGAAGGTTCCGGAAGGTTCCGGGCAGTACCACCCACTCCCCTGCGCCCCTATCCTTGGGGGGCAAGCCACCTAGGCTGCCCTGGCCGACCAAGGGGGTGGGGGCGCACCAAGGGGAAGGAAACCTCCTCCAGGTGGGAATACCAAAACCCATTATGGCAGTTTTCCGGTGGGAAGGTGTGGTAAGGTTTGGAAGGCTTGGGAGTCCAAGTTGGACTCCCAATTCCCTTTGAGCTGCGCCCCAAGGGCTTCTTGGCCACCTATATAATGTGGGGGAGGGTGGGGGCGCAACACAACTTGTCCCCAAGGCCTATGCGCCACCCTCCCTCCTCTAAACCCCGTTGCTCCACAGTTAGAACCCGGTTTAGACGCTGTTCTAGATCGGAATCCGTTAGGGTTTTCTCCCTCTAGTTTTCTCGGTGGCGTTCATCTCTGGACGGCGGAGCGCTGCTGGATTGCTGCTACGGGATGTGTGGATACCGGTAGAGGGATCATAACTTTGATCCTTCTTCGAGGAGCTTCTTCTTCTCGGAGATCTGTTCGAGGGACTTGTTCGTGGGATAGATCGAGGGACTGTTCGTGGGAGATCTACTTCAACTACTTCCACTACGTCCACCCGCTTCACCAACTCTTCTTCCGCTGCAACCGTTGGTGAGCAAAGACCTAAACCTTGTATGCAATCTATCTTGGATGATCTTGGGTTATTGATTCGTAGGCCGATTTTTTTTTGTTTTCTACTACGTTTCCCAACACTTTGTTCATCGGATGAGTTAAGTGATGATGAGGACTTATTGATGGCGACTTTGATCGTAAACAACCACATTGAAAACTAGAAGCCGTTGTTTAGAGGGTCAATTGTAGGACATGAACCTGCTTTGTATCGCAACCGAGAGACTAGCCATGTTCTTCTGTATGATGATTACTTTAGGGTGCCAAAATCATTGTTTGGTCCTAAACATTTCCGCCATCGGTTTAGGATGGCTAATCATGTGTACAATCGCATTAGGCAGGGAGTGGTAGAATATGATGACTACTTCAGATGCAAAAAACATGCACTAGGCAAAATTGGGTTTTCTTCTTATCAGAAGTGCACTATTGCCATCTGAATGCTTGCATATGGATTTCTGGGTGATCTCATAGATGAGTATGTTCGGATGAGTGAATCCACGTGCCTTGCATCACTTTACAGATTTTGCAAGGTTGTGGTTGCAGTGTTTGGTCCCGAGTACTTGAGGGAACCAAATTAGGACGATACAGCTCGATTGTTAGCAATCAATGCCGAGAGAGGGTTTCCGGAAATGCTTGGCAGCATTGATTGCAAGCATTGGGAGTGGAAGAACTGTCCATTTGCTTGGCAGGGAGAGTACAAAGGTCATGTGAAATCTTGCACGGTCATACTTGAGACGGTGCCATCTCAGAATCTCTGGATATGGCATTCTTTTTTTGGCATGGCTGGTTCTCATAATGACATCAATGTGCTTCAGAGATCTCTTGTGTTTGCTAAAAGAGCTGAAGGGCATAGCCCCGAGGTTAAATTTGAGGTCAATGGTCATCAATACACCAAAGGATACTACCTTGCAGATGGTATCTTTCCGTAGTGGTCAACCCTTGTGAAGGCAATCTCAAACCCCCAAGGAGAGAAGAGGGCTAGGTTTTCTCAAGCACAATAAAGCGCAAGAAAGGATGTGGAGCATGCATTTGATGTGCTTCGGTCTCTTTGGGCTATTGTTCGACATCCTGCTAGAACATGGAGTTCAAAGAAGATGTGGGTGGTGATGACTGCTTGTATGATCATGCACAATATGATCGTAGAGGATGAGCGTCCAGAGGATATTGGTTTTCAGGACTTTCAGTACAGAGGTACAAATGTTGTGCCTCAACGTGTACCTGCTACATTTGCACAGTTCACCCAGCTTCATACCGAGATGCGAGATTATCAGACACATATTCAGCTCCAGGATGATTTGGTTGAGCACATGTGGACACACGTTGGCAACCAGTAGATGCATCAACTTTTATTAATTTCAATTTGGTTGTAATAACTATTTGAGACTATATTTATTTGGGTTTGTTAAAAAATTTATTTTCTGTGTGTTAAAATTGTTATTTGAGACTATGTTTGATTAATATTTGGGTGCTGGGAGCAGAGCAAGGAAGCAAAACAAAGCTCCTTTGGTGAAGCCCCCCCCCCACTACGGGACGGAGGCAATACGCCGACGGCCGGCTGCCGTCGGCGTAGGCCCTAAAGCCGTCGGCGTAGGCCTACCCCGACGGCCGCCGTCGACGTAGAGCCGTCGGGCTTGGCTTTTCTCCGGCTTGCCCTAAAAGCCGTCGGCGTAGGCGCAGCCGTCGGCGTATAGCCTGCCCGACGGCGTTTACGCGGCCGTCGGCGTACAGGCCGTCGGCGTAGCACCAGTGGGCCCCACCCGGGGTTTAACGACCGTTACGGCTGGTTGCCCTCTACGCCGACGGCCGGGCCGTCGGCCTAGGGTGCCACGCGGCAGGCTGTGGGGCGGCGGGGCTTCGGGCCTACGCCGACGGCCGGGCCGTCGGGGTAGGTCCCCTTCCAGTCGGGCCACGCGTCACTTCCTCCTCGCACCTGGGCAGCAGGTCTACGCCGACGGCCAGGCCGTCGGCGTAGGCTCTGCCATTTTGCACAAAACAAGGCCTACGCCGACGGCCAGGCCGTCGGCGTAGGTCCTGACATGGTTTCCCTTTTTTTTCATTTCTGGTTCATTTCCTGCATATTTAAAATTCTCATAAGCATATAGCCATTATATTATTCATACCCAGATCAGAGACAGGCATTATAGGCATTTATATTACAAATGCACATTGACAAAGACCAAACAATGCAAAATAAGAGACATAGTATAACAACATCTTATACATATATAGCATAACAAGTTCCAAACATGCAAAATAAGAGACATAGTATGGATACAAAGTATAACAACATCCCAAACATCGTTTCGGTACAAACGAGACCTCTACACGTCAGCTCATCGCGTCCGGAGAGGGAGTCGAGCCGGAGAAGCCGAGGTCTCCGCGCGTGAAGATAGGCGACTGACGGTGCGGAGGCGCCGTCGAACCAGCACCGGAAGCAGGTAATCCCGCGCCACCATGAACCGGTGTGCTCTCGCGCGAGGAACCACTACCACCGGGGCCAGGGTGCACCGGTGTGACCGCGCGGGACGCCGACGGCGAGGCAGCAACATGACCAAAGGGTCCAGTCCCGGAGGCTCCCGTTCCCTACACGTTTGAGCAATAGTTAGCAACCGCCAAGGCACGTGAAAGTGGTAGCACCTGATTGGGCAAGTAAATTACCGGGGTATAGCCGGTGTAGTAGTAGTTCTGGGCGAACTCTTCCTTCGATACAAACTCCGGCTTAAGCCCGGCTCGTGGAGGTCGTGGCGGTATATCAACGAGCACTCTCGTAAGCCGAGCACTCTCTAGAGCCAGCAAAATAGTTAACATGTCAGGCATTGCACAAAAGTATGAAAATTAAGACTTGTCATCTTTTGAAAAAAATAAAGGTTGGAACTTACAACTTCTTTTGCCTCTTTCCACTCCTCGTGTATTTGTGCTCTCTGTCTCCACTGCGCAAGGTCCACCAAATAGGCGTCGTTGTGGGCCTTGTAGGCCGCCTCGAAAGCAGCCTACAATTACAAAAATTGAACCATCTCATCAACTAAGCCGGTGAGGAAGTAGTATTGTCACAGAAAGGATGGAAATGAGAGAAACTTACATCGTAGCCAGTCTGGGAAGGCCGTCGTTGAGGAGGCGGTGCGGGGTCGTCGGGACCGAGGGTAGCCTTGATTCGCGTGAGGCTCAAATTGGGACTGCGCGGGGTCATCTTATCCATGACCTTTAGACGTCCGTGCTGAAAGCCTCCCCCAGACACGACCAACGCTCTGGGGTCGGGTTCCGCACTTCTAGGGTCATCCAACTCCGGATTAAAAGCGATCATCGCCTCGAGGTAGTTAGCACCGTCCTCCTGGGCAGTGCCGAAGTACTCGGGAAGCTGAGGCTGAGGCTGGGAGAGATCGGGCGCCATCATCCTCATCGAGTCCCATGACTCATATGAGCTGACAGGCCTCCCTAGTTTATCCTCCTGCATCGCCAAAGAGATTTTATGAGTACCAAATAGGAACATGCATGAGGGGAAATAAATGCAGGTTGTTCCATGTATGTGTATACCAGCTTGGCCTTGTAGCGCTCACTGCCTAGGTTTCCAGCCCGATGTGTCCCCCCGCTGCCGCGGTTCGCCTTGTTCCGCTCGCTCAAGGCGTTCCACTCCTCGTCTTCCCCGCGCCACCTCGCAGTCAACGCCCTCCATGCCTCCTCCTTGCCATAGGCCCAATCGGGCCTAACCTGAAAAATCAATACGCACGTGAAGAACAGATGATGCAATTGCAACTTAGCATTAACATATAATCTCATCGACAATTTACTTACCTCGTCGTACTGTTCTGCGCTCATCGTCGAGCGTGACTTGACATTCTCGTGCTTCGGCAACGGCTTGCCCGATTTCGCCATGTTGTATTGACTCCTGGCGGTATGACCCTGGTTATAAAACTGTTGATTAGTCAACCTCTTACAATGAGCCTGCAGTGTCTTGTTCGCCGTCTCCTAGTGCTCCGGAGCCACCCTATAGAATCTCTGAAATCATGCATAAAAAAATTGTGGGATTCATGAGTTAGCATGGCGGGGTCATCAACTATGAACAAAAAAAGTGTGAAGAGTCATGATTTTGCCTTACCCAAAACTTATTGATCACGGCGTCAGAAGCTTTCCCGTAGGGGGGACAATATGCGAGCTCGTAGTGTCTCCAAGTCGTGGCTAGCTTCCTCTCGCCTTTGTCTGTGGTGTAGAAGCCCGGCCAAAACTTCCTAATGATAGCTCCAAGCATGCAGCCAGGGACTCGGGTCCCCGCAGGATGAAGCCAATTGCTGCACAAGAATCAAACATTAGTACATGCCAAGTTGGTATCAACAAAATGAAAGTATAGCCACTTACTCAGTTCTAGTAGGTTCAATGAGGGTCCGAGCCTCCGGGGCAGGCTCCTCCTTAGGGACTTCTGTTTCCCCACGAGCCTTTGCCTTCTTCGTCGACGCACTCGATGGCCCCGACGCAGTCACCATCTCCTCGTCTCGAGACTCCGCTTCCAAGTCTCGAGAGTCAATCTCCTCGTCTGGAGACTCCGAGAACGCGGTCTGTGAAGCCACGTCGCCGGAAGCAGAGGGTATGTCACTTAGAAGGACGGTACCTCGCCCTCGTCCTCGACCTCGTCCTCGGCCTCCTGCTCTCGGGGGACGTCCCCCTCTTCCTCCTCCTCGTCCTGCATCCCCTCCTCCTCCTACCTCCTCGGCGCCGTACCTTGAGGTGGTTGCTCTTCCACTCTTCGTCTTCTTTATCCCCTGAAGCAAGGACTGCGGTGATGCCTTGCCACTCATATTGGCCAATCACCTGCATTGAGAAAAATAAAACAATTAAGCATAAAGACGCAATGCAATTAAGATGAAAATAACATCATCATCATCATCATCAATTCATTGTAGCACATCGACAAGATACAAAATAACATTATCATCATCCAAAATAACATCATCATCAATTCATCGTAGCACATCCGCACACAATCATCATCATCATCCAAAATAACATACATATAGTATCGAGATACATAAATACTAATAATCATCATCATCACTCTGAGGCTCATTCTCATCTCCATCATCACTATCACTATCACTATCACGTGCGTATAAAGCGTCGGGATCCTCGGACGGTGGAGGCTCATCATCATCATCACTCTGAGGCTCATCATTGGCATGTGCATTGTTGAGCATCTCTATGTCACTTATATCCATGACTATCTCACCACGGGTGTGTGCATCGTTCTCGAGGTCCACAAGACCTTCTAAGCCAAAGTCCCCAAAGTTCTCTTGTTCTTGATAGAAAATTCCCTCGTATGTTTGAGGGTTAATGTTGTTGTAATCGTCCTCGGAGGGCATGGGTAGTTTACCATGTGGCGATACCTGGTACACGACTTCCCAGCCCTGGAGGTATTCTTTCTGGCATGGGTAGGGCAAGTAATAAACTTGCTTCGCTTGGTGAGCCACAACAAAGACATCGGATCCGCTATAGGTGGTTGAAGGCCTAACTTCAACTAACCCAATGGAAGGGGTATTTTTGTGTCCATGGTGTGGATCGAACCAGTGGCATCTGAACACAACGAGATTGAGTTCTACGGGCCCATTGTTGAACGTCAGCTCGTATACGTTCTGCAACCTTCCGTAGTAATCAAAGTCATCTTGTCCCTTGGTGAAGACCCCGGTATTTATAGTTTTTGCACCCGGGCGACTATTTTGGTGGCCCTCTGTATGAAAGCAATACCCATTCACATCATACTTCTCATACATGTTGACTTTACTGTTAAAACCCTGAGAGACACATCTCAACTCATCCGACATCATCACTGTGGGATCAGCTCCCTACAAGTTTAGTACGAATCGTGCATTAGTTACGTGTAATAAGAGGGCCAAGTTGTCAGGTAATTAAGAGGGATAGGTTACGGATTACCTTTTCCCTGAACCATGACGTGAAACTTCTTCCCGGGGCACCCCCTTTCAGAAGAGCATCCAACTGCGCAGCATCGGGATCTGTTGGTCCCGGCCACACCTCATCCACAAATTGGCTAGAAGGAGAAAATACGTATTAGAACGAAACCGAGTTACCAGTTGCAAAGTAATTAAGTCGCCATTTTACCTAAGGAAACTGGGCACCTCCTCCTCCTCCTCCTCTTCCCCGCTCTCTTTCTTCTGGTCCTCCACCACTTCCCCCATGTTCATAAGCACATAGAGCATTATGCACTCCTTATCTTGGTTGGACAAGGTATGAGGTTTTGCGCCACCGGCCTTGCCACCGGGAAACTTGAAGAGGAGGAGCTTGGGGTCACGCTTGGGCTCGTCGACATTGTACCGAGGTACCTGGTTATGCATAGTGGGAACTTCATCCGCATAGTACGCTGTCGTGGCGTTTGCTATCTCCTGGAGGATAGTTGCCTCAGCTATGCATGCTTCAATCTTATTTTTGTTTCCACATTTGAGCCGAATATACTTGAACTCTCTCTCAATACAAAACTGCCAACGAAACTGCACCGGTCCACCCAAGAGTGCCTCGTTTGCGAGATGCACAATGAGATGTAGCATTGGATTAAGAAGCCTGGCGGAAATATCTTCTCTAACTTGCATAGCAATTCCGGCACTAGATCATGCAGCTTCTCAATCATCACGGACATATCTGCTTAGCACAGACCGTGCGGAAGAAATGGCTCAACTCCGCTAGCACTCGCCAGATACGCTCAGGGATATAACCTCGAAGCATCACCGGCATCAATCGCTCAATCCATATATGATAGTCATGACTCTTCATCCCAGTGACTTTTCCCTTCTCAATATTGACTCCCTTGCTTATATTCGAACAATAACCATCAGGAAACATCACGACGTATTTCAGCCACGTGAATGACTCCTTCTTTTGGTCCTTATCAAGCACAAACTGTGAATGCGGCTTCAACCACCCTTTTCGTTTGCCTTCAGGAGGCTGCATGTGTTGTCTCGGCCTATCACACAGCTCCTTAACATCGACTCTAGCCTTGACATTATCCTTTGTCTTCTCAGAAATGTTCAGGATTGTGTTAAAAAGGGACTCTGCGACATTCTTTTCGGTGTGCATCACATCGATGTTATGGGGAAGTGCTAATTTGTGATAATAGTCGAGCTTCGTTATGCCTGCCTCGTGAGTCCAGTTGTGCTCCTTACCATATCCGTCAAATACTGGGACACCGGATTCAGTACGCACGAGAGCGGCTAGCTCGGCCTTAACAGCTGCACCATTGAACGTTGGTATCTGTCTTTCTTCAAGCACAACTTTGCCCTTCTTGAAGTTCCTTTTGTCCTGTCTGAACGGATGATCTCTTTTGAGAAACGCCCGATGCGTGTCAAAGGCAGAATATTTTTTACCCGCTTTTAGCCAAAGGAACTCAAGTAGTTGCCTGCACACTGGGCATGGCCACTTACCAGCTGTACAACGTCAGACACATGACCTACATATGCCATCTACAAACATTAAATCACACTTATAAACATAACCTAGCTCCACATGCAGGTTTTCCAATGATTCCGGCCCTCCGACGGTCATTCACCTCAGAAACCCTAGATCGGGGGGGCCCGCAGATCTATCCTTATAGCTTTCTCCGTACGAGGATGGACCAATGGACTTTTTTATCTATCTATGTTTGGTTAGCACATATGTACATGGAAAACCAAGTTTGAACACATTTCACCACATTATTCACACCGGTAGACACGTACCGGGAGTTTCCACATACGGATCGACGATTTTACTAAGTGTTAGCCCATGTCCGTGAACAACGTCAGACACATGACCTACATATGCCATCTACAAACATTAAATCACACTTATAAACATAACCTAGCTCCACATGCAGGTTTTCCAATGATTCCGGCCCTCCGACGGTCATTCACCTCCGAAACCCTAGATCGGGGGGGCCCGCAGATCTACCCTTATAGCTTTCTCCGTACGAGGATGGACCAATGGACTTTTTTATCTATGTATGTTTGGTTAGCACATATGTACATGGAAAACCAAGTTTGAACACATTTCACCATATTATTCACACCGGTAGACACGTACCGGGAGTTTCCACATACGGATCGACGATTTTACTAAGTGTTAGCCCATGTCCGTGAACAACGTCAGACACATGACCTACATATGCCATCTACAAACATTAAATCACACTTATAAACATAACCTAGCTCCACATGCAAGTTTTCCAATAATTCCGGCCCTCCGACGGTCATTCACCTCCGAAACCCTAGATCGGGGGGGCCCGCAGATCTACCCTTATAGCTTTCTCCGTACGAGGATGGACCAATGGACTTTTTATCTATCTATGTTTGGTTAGCACATATGTACATGGAAAACCAAGTTTGAACACATTTCACCACATTATTCACACCGGTAGACCCGTACCGGGAGTTTCCACATACGGATCGACGATTTTACTAAGTGTTAGCCCATGTCCGTACCGGGATTTCTTGTCTCCATCTGTGCTTGTTTAGCACATATATATGTACATGGAGAAGCAAGGTTGGACATATTTCACCACAAGATCATTCACCTCCGGGAGTACACGTCTACACATGTGCACGAATCTTTTTAGTACTAATCCAATGTGTAATAGAATTTTAATGTATTTGTCAAATAAATTTGATGCAACAAATTTATGTAGATGATCGATTTTGTGTATAGTTCATATAAACTAATTTAGAATATATTATATCAAACTGAACAAAATTTAAACTAAAAACCGACGAATTTCATTCATTTTAGGATATATTACACCGAAGTGAATGAAATTCAAACTTAAACAAACAACAACTTAAAAAAAACTAGTCCTAATCTACTCGTCGTCGTCGCTGCAGGTGAGGTCGAACGCCGAGTATGACATGACGCTGCCGTCGTCACTGTCGTCATCGTCGTCCGGCCCGCCGTGGCCGTCCCGCCCGCCCTGTCCACCGCGCCCGCCGTGGCCACTGGGGCCACCGCGCCCGCCGCCTCCACCACCGTGCCCGCTGGGGCCACCACCTCCACCGCCGTAGCCACCGTACCCGCCGTAGCCGCCATTCCCGCCGTCGTAGCCGCCGTTGTCGCCCGCCGACGCCAGCGCAGACAGCCGGATGGCCTCGGTGAAGCCAGGGGCGTCGTCGGGGTCACCGGGCGCGCGAGGCGGAACCCAACCGGGCGCGGTCACCGACTCGCGGATAGCCCAGATGAGCCCCGGCGAGTCCTCGGGGTCGCCGGCCTCGGACAAAGCCGCCACCTCCGGCGGGATCTTGGTCGGGATCTGGGCCGGCGCAGGAGGGGTGGGGGGGGGAGGTGGCGTCGTCCGGCGATGGCGCGCGTCGTTACCGCGGCGCCGCGCGTCGTTGCGGCGTGCCTCGCGGAGGACGTCTTGGAAGGCGCGGCCGGACCAAAACTCGTGGCGGCCGCGGGCGTTCCACCGGCTAGGACCGCCGCGCGAGCCGGGCGGGGCGGGGCCTGGCACGCAGTAGCCGTCCTCGCTGACGTGGAAGCCGGTCCGGCCACCGGGGAGACGGGCCGCCGGCGGGACCAGAACGCGGTAGCGGAAGAGGTCCTCCGCGTCGGGCACCGTGATGTGGGCCGGCCAGGACCCGCCGCTGCCGCCGCCGCGTGACATCGTCGTCGGGGAGGAGAGGTGACCGGGAGGGGGGTCTCAGGGGGTGGATGGGGTGGGGAGGGGGGCGTCGGTGGATCTGGTTAAGCGCGGGGCGAGGAGGGCTGGCTATTTAACGTCGCGGCGACGGGAGGGCTGGGCATTTACCGCGGTGGTTGGGGCGGGTGCATTAACGCCGGTGGACGGCGGGTGACATTAACCCCGGTAGACGGCGGGGGTAGCGAGGCGGCGCCAGCGACGAGACGCGGTATTAATGGCGCGGCAGTCTCGCGAACCGTCGCGCGAGCCCTCTCTGGATGGGGTCAACCCGCGCGCGGCGACGCACTTGACCGTCGTGACGTGGCCCCTACTGGGCTGACGCCGTAACGTCCGGCCGTCACCGGGGCCCACCTGGCAGTCCTACGCCGACGGCCCATTAAACGCCGACGGCGGCCGCCGGGCTAAATTGGGCCTACACCGACGGCCTTTCTACGCCGACGGTGGCCCTCGGCCTACGTACGGCTACGCCGACGGCTTTGGAACGCCGACGGCCCACCACCAGGGCTGACAAGTCGGGCCGTCTACGCCGACGGCCCCGACATTTGGCCGTCGGCGTAGGTTTCGGCCGTAGGCGTCAGCCTCCTCTCCCGTAGTGCCCCCGCCGCCTCCTCTGAGGCAACTCGGGGGGGGCAACCCTAGCGCCGCCGCCACACTTCCCCTCCCCCTCCCTTCCCTTTGTCGTTGCCAGAGGGGTCATCCATCGCGGGCGCGCGGTCCCGATGAAGGTGGCGGCGGGGATATGGCGCCTCCTCCCGGGTGGAGGGCTATGGTTCCCGGGGTGGCGGCCCCGGTTGGTGGCGCTCGGCGTGGCCTGTGCGGCGGGCTGCGCTGGCTGGTGCTGGTGGGTGGCTCCTCATGGCTGTGTGGGCAGCGTGGAGGCCACAAGTGTCGGTGTGGCAGCAACTCCTCGCAGGTCGCCGTCCCCATGAAGAAGCTTCGTCTCCGGTCCCGATGTGCTTCGATTCGAGTCGGCTTCAGCCCCTGGCGACGTCTTCCGCCGCCCTCTGGTGTTGGTCGGCCCGATCTGGTGTTTGGGAGAGGTTTCAGGGGAAACCCCTAGCCGGCAAGGCGGCCCCTCAAAGTCGACCCCTTTGGCGTCGATCCCCTTCTTGGAGGCTTTGGGGTGGACCCTCTCCCTCTCGCCTCCTCCCTGAGCTCCGGAGAAATCTAGTTCCCCTGTTCTAGGCATCGACGACACCTTGGTGGCGTGCTCCTTCCTGAAGGCGGCGACCGGGGTTGGCTCCTGGTGGTGGAGAGGATGGTGACTCGGATTCGTAGATTCTGACCCTCGGTCTTCTTCATGGTTGTGCACCTTCGCTTGACAGCTTGTGTGTCGTGCTTCGTGTTGCCTCGGCTGGTGTTGGTTGTCGGCTGGTTGGCCCTCCGTTGTTCGCGGGTTTGCTCCTCCTTCTCTTCTATGGCAGCTCAGGCACCTTGAACTGGACTTTGTGTAGTGATGTCTACGCACGCTTCTATTCCTGTAGCCTATGTTGGGCCTCCAAGCGCAGAGGTTCGTAGGACAGCAGCAATTTTTCTCAAGTGGATGACGTAAGGTTTGTCAAACTCAGGGAAGTAGAGGTTGAAGATGGTCTCTCTCAAGCAACCCTGCAATTAAGATACAAGAAGTCTCTTGTGTCCCCAACACACTTAATACAACTAGGAGTTGTATAGGTGCACTAGTTCGTCGAAGAGATGGTAAAATACGAGTGATAGGTGTGGCAAAGCAAGGTAATATAAATATGTAATAAAAAGTGCAGCAAGCAAACATGTGACAAAAGTGAGCACAAACGGTGTAACAATGGTGGAAACAAGGCATAGGCTTCATACTTTCACTAGTGGAAACTCGCAACAACATTAATATAGTCTAATCACATGATATTTCTCATAAAACATGCAATGGAGACATACTCGGAGGTCAGTCCTTTGTGGTCAAGAGAGGACGAGAATTGTGTAGGACTACAAAAGCACACCTCAGAGTTCGTAGTTCTCATCTATGGATTTCCCAATGTCACCGTGGCCATCCAAAGAGAGTACCACAATCACGATAACATATCTAAAGGATAGTCAAAGACAAGCACCAAGAGACTCTCAATCTTCAATCAACACACAAAAGAGGAAATCACTTATGAAAATATTCTTCTAACCCATGTCCAATAGACCGCTGTCACCATGGTCTCGGAGATTATACTAGATAAGATCAAGTGAGTACATCAATCCAATACATAGAAGAAGGGGAAATATCATGGGATCATCCTAGATTAACATAACCTATGATCACAACGAAGATCACATCATGGGAGAGAGAATTGACCACATACCTACTGGTAGAAACCTTAGCCCCGAGGAACTACTCACACATGGACATGATGAGAAAGAGAGTTGTTGATGGAAAGGTGCAGCCCGGAGGAGATGAAGGAAACGGCGGCGGCGGCGGCCACGGCCCTTGGGGCAGCGACCCTTGGCCCCTTCTTCTTCCTTGGAGATGGTGCTGCTGTGGATATTGATCTCCCCCTCAAGACGGCTGCCAAGGGGGGGAGTTTTCGTGGTGCACTTTGACCTAGGTTTCCTCTCTTTATATAGACTCTCGGATTCCCGTCATCCAGATTACGTCTTCGGTATTTCGGGGCTCCAAGGAGAATTCGAACTCCGATTGGGCCGAATTTTATGTCCAGATCCACCGGGAAAAAATTCCCTACAAGTTTGTAGTTTTAAGTTTTTTTGTTTGAGGCCGTCTTCTAGCGTTTCCGAGGCGATCTTTGAAACCTGTGGTGACAAATTTTGGGAGAGTTAGAGTCCAACTCCTACAAGGCTCCTTTTTGTGATTTTTCCTTTATCCAAGTAATTCCTACACATCAAGTACAAAAACAAGAACTTGCGCACTCTTGCAACCATTAATAGGTTAGTTCCAAAATATGTTATAAAAAGATATGAAAGTGTATCAAAAGCATAACAATATCACACAAAACATGCATGGAGCAAGCAGAAATTATAGATACGTTTGGGACATATCATATAGCCACTTCGCCGGCCGCCGGCGCGGCACCCATCGAGCCTGGGTGAAAGGGTAGTGGCCCTTTGCGACGGTGGAACAGTTCATGTGTTGTCCCAAGTTTGGTCGTGGACGCAGTCAGTGCTCAATGCTTGCACGGCTTGACCCTCCTCCTGGGCACCTAGTTAGTTTTTGGTGTAGGCGTAATGTTGGTCGCCGGCAACGTCTATTGTTGTTTCCTTCGTGTTGTTCTTCCTAGTACCTTGTATCTTTTTTCCCCTTTGCTTTGCATTTATTTCCTCTGTATTGTGGTGCTTGTAATCCCGGTCGGTTGATGACTTTGTTAATTCAAAGTCGAACTGGTTCGGGCCTTCCTCGGACAAGGTCTACGTCTTTTATCTAAAAAAAATATTTGGGCGCCGGCGCGCGAACAGTGCACGAATACGCTCGCGTGTTGGCCAAAGCGACCACAGAAGCGCGGACAGCAGCGCTCCAAGCGACGCAAACGGACCAAATCCAGACAAAATGTGCGTCTGGTTGCGTCGGCGCATTGGAGTTGCCCTTTAGCCTCTTGGCAGAAGCCGAGGCGGTTTGTGTTGAATAAAGCTCTTACAATTCCCATCACAAAAATCGGACAGCTCAAATCAGACGAATGGGATGATGACAAGAAATAAGCAATATGCAGTGTAAGTTCGTGCATATTTTGGAAGGGAAAAACTGATTGACGCTAATAATTGGAAACTCTAGTATCTTAACTTAGGGCTGGAAAGGATCTTCCTTAAATACTAATACTACATGTTCCAGAACTAACGTGATCGAATCCGATTATAATCGATACATGCTTCTTCCCCAAGTCCATACCCTGCCGATCTTCTTCTTCCCGTCCGGTTCCGTCGTCGCCGCCACAGGCCACAGCATACATAAAACAAACCCAGGCACCATGGACGACACCAGCACCGCCGCCTCTAACCCCATGGACGGCACCAGCACCGCCACCAGCTCGACGGAGGCGCCGCGCCGGCATGGACCATGGTTGTGCGTGTGCATCTCCCTCTTTTCTGTCACCTTTTTGTTAGCGCTCGTCCTCTCGTCCATGGGGTCCAGGCCCGGGACCGTGGATGCCGCCCTCGTCGCGGCCTTCACTAGCGGCGTCCTCGGGGCCCTCATCGGCTGCATCCTGGCAAATCGTTTGGCGGCCGGCGGGATCGACGCAGCGGAGCTCCCGGCGGCGTTCGAGCTCGAGAGTGCCGCCGCCGCGGAGGGGTCGGCGGGGCAGTGCGAGTGCGCCATATGCCTGGCTCAGCTGCTCGTCGGGGAGAAGGTCCGCCAGCTGCCGGCCTGCGGGCACCTGTTCCACGCGACCTGCGTCGACCAGTGGCTGCACCGGCACGCCACGTGCCCGCTGTGCCGCGCCGCCGTCGTCGGCCACGCGCCACAGCAGCGGCCAACTGAGCTGCCTGTCTGATGGATAATCTTGTACGATATGTTGGTGTTAATTTTGTACGCGTTCTCCGTATACCAATGAATGGTTTTTGACATTATCGTGATCAGAAACCATTTGAGATCTTTTGGAAACAAGAAATGATGCATAGAGTTATAGTTTTAAATAGTCCGCTATAGCTTTTTGAGTAGAGTGCCGCTAAATTGACCTAGCCGCTATTTATTTACAATAGT
Organism: Bromus sterilis; assembly: GCA_950022295.1. Taxonomy (NCBI): domain Eukaryota; kingdom Viridiplantae; phylum Streptophyta; class Magnoliopsida; order Poales; family Poaceae; genus Bromus; species Bromus sterilis. The sequence goes on along the minus strand of OX465601.1, from coordinate 295,453,425 downwards.
TCAAAAAAAATTGAGCGGTAAAAACAGACCCTTTATTCAACAGAATCAAGATTTGGCCTAATACATAAAGGGTCATGGGGATTCACTAGCCACAGATGGCGTCCCATGGGAAGATTAGCAGCAAATTTTGCTAAGTTGTGGTCATCTATGTTAGTGCTCCTACTTTCATACATAAAATCACAGGCCTGGAAAGTAGGTATTCTTGAGAGGATCTCCTTAATTATGATTCCATGCTGCCCTCCTTGTCCCTCATCGATGTCCTTGATCAGAGATTTGCAGTCAGTTGAGATGATGACATTTTGTAAACCAAGATCTTCAGCAAGAGCTTGGCCCTCCCTACATGCAATAGCCTCCAGAGTAGTCGGCCGGGTTTAGAAGCCCCGGGATAACTAGTGCCGACGATCCCATATAAACTCCATTATTGCTTCTACAAACTGCCGCAGCAGCACCCGAGAGGCCATCACCAGACAACCCACCATCAACATGAATCTTGATCCATCCCGGTTCTACATTCCAGGACTGCCGAACAACATGGGATGATGATGGTCTAGCAGCTACCCTAGAACCTGGGTGATTACTAGGACTCCTTGGTCTAGATTGATTGGGAAAAGCATTCACTTGGATCACTTCCGCGGCGAACCTGTTGATGAAGGCGTCAGTGGCAAAAGGAGTTTGGAAGATATCTTCATGAATCGCCTTCCGGCGGGACAATAGTTCAAAAATGCTTTGAAATGTCCGGCTATAGCCTTACAATAGGCCCGTTATAACTGATTTAGAGGACCGCCCCTATTTGGCATAGCCCACTGTTTAAAACACTGCTACAACATGCATGCATGTGAGTTTTCCATTAGGCTGCCACCAAGTACTAAGAGAGGATAGCAGCACCGTTGGGACTAGATTTTTCAAAATATTTAATATATAATTTTAAAAATATTGTAGTAGCATTTTAGTAAACAAATAATAAAGGAAAAAATATTAAAGATAGGGATGTCATCGGTGCAAAGGCTAATACCACGGGATCTCGGTTCGCTTGTTCGCCTCGACCAGGCCAAGCAGCAGCACCCGCGGCAATGTTTTTCAGTTTTGTGGTTCAAAGATGTGGCAAAAGCTATACCTCACTTATTATTATTTTTTAAGAAACTGCACCAATTAAAGTTTTTGAAGGTTTTTAGAAATACAGACAATATCAGATAGAACTGCAAGCCACACATAGTCCTCAGATGTAAGCAGGGAAGCATTTTTTACATTATCATGGTAGGAAGCTTCAGAAACCATCTGAGATCTTCTAAAAACAAGAAATGTTGCATCAGGGTATGTGCAACGCTCGTTCTAGACTGCTACAACATGCACGCATGTGAGTTTTCCATTAGGCTGCCAGCCTAGGCGCTGGCCTGGGCCGTAGCCCAAATGTTCTTCGCGTACTGTTGCTACAGTACTGCACTGTAACTACAGTAAGAACTGCAGTGTACACAGATGATTGGGTCGTTGGCCCACTTTGCCTTCGCCATTGTCCATATCACACAACATACAAGTAATAATTAAAACTCAAAAAAATAAATTAATAATTGGAAAATTGGATTTGTCAATTTTTTGTACATTCATGGTCACTATACCCAACTCACCAGCAAGTTGCACATACTTCCTTTATGCGCAACTACTTGGCTCGTACCACTAAGTTGGGTCATACCATGCGTGCAAGTGGGGTATTTTTGTCCTTTTTATTTGTTTTATTTTAAACCATGGAAGACAATATCCAAATCGAGGGCATTCAAAAATTTAATCATGCATTAAAAATATATAAATTTACATAATATTTGAAAAATCAAAAATTGCTAAAAATCAGAAATTAACATTGCTCGAAACAATTCATCATGTATTTCAAAAACGAAAGGTTATTTAAAAAGTAGGTATATTTAAAATAATCACATATAAATATATTTTCATTTCCTTCATTTATAAAAACTATAAATATAAGCCGGCAAGAGTAAGAAATAAAAGAGAATTTTGTTATATATCGCTTACTATGCATCTAGTGTGTGGACTAACCCAACCCGGTAGTTTTGTGTCTTTTGCAGGCTTTTCTGCGTCGAGTTTTATCAATGCTGGTATTTTCTTCTGGTTTTGATATTTTTAAATTTTATTTTTTATGTTTATAAAAATTTATTGGTTTATAAATATAAACATTTCAAAATATTCATTGTGATATTAGAAAAAAATCATATATTTCAAAAATGTATATGTGTGCCCTTTTTACAAAATGTGTATATAGATTTGGATTCTTTTTTAATTGTTCACACATTTTTATAAAAAATTCAAGAAATTAACAAACAATATTCAAAATATTTTATAAAATTTTCTTGTAATTTTAAGTAAATATTCATGATATTTAAAGACTGATCATGCAGTCTAAGAAAGTATGCGTGCAATTTTTTAAAACTTCATGCATACATTTAATATTTTAAAATATGTAATTGTATTCTAAAATGTTTATCTAATAAGAAATATTCATTAAATTTTGTAAAAAATGTTTTCGTATTTTCAATCTAAGAAAAAGGAACCAAATTATAAAATGAAAATTTAAAAGAAAGACAATTAGAAAAGGGGAGGAACTAAAAAGGAAAAAAAGGGAAGGAAGAAAAAAATTAAAGGAAACCAAAAGAAATAGAAAAAGCTACGGAAATACAAAAAAAATCAAGGAGTATAAAAGTCAGATACAATATTACATAGCGGATCAAAAACAAATTGGAATGAAAATTCTTCAAATGCTCTCTAATTGGGATGTCCACCCACGCGAGTGTGTTAATTAGCGAGTGAATCTCTTTGTATCCTAAAAAACAACACATAAAATTATTATTTTGTAGGGGACAATACTTAGCGTTTGGGGAGTGTCTATGTGTGTTCTTAGCGAGAGCAATGTAACGTCGCTCATTTATCTCGGCCCACAAATAGTATCATGTTCACTTCCACGCCTTTCATACAGGCTTGGCAACTAACCTAGCATTTTTCTGCAGGAACTTTAAAGAACTTAGTCAAAATTTTCGCAAAAAAGTGTATTTACTCAAAAAAAAGCATTTGTAGGATACTAAGAAGCTACGAGAAAGATCAAGAAAACTATCATTCACATGCAATGTTAAAAGTACACGTAATACATAGGTGTTTAAATGCTGAATAATAAATAAACAAATGAATGGTAACCAGGTCTCCAATATCAACTAAGATAGGAGCCATAGTCGATCGAGAATTGTGGCAAGTGTTCCCGGGTGTAACCATCTTCAGATAATCAAAATGCATATCGCATGAGTGAATCCTCGCTACTTGGAGCGAACACCATCTTGCATCGATAAATTTCGGTCAGAAATTCCCACATACGGTTTGCATGAAGCACCTAGAAAAGCCATGCATGACCGAGCAACCCTACCAGCACCACCATAGTTTTTAAAGAAATTAATAGCCCATCTGTGATGATCTTCGTGATATTTGGTACATGAGGCCACCAACCATGCTCTGGCAAGACGGGGGGAGATTTCTGAGTCGGGTCAAGGAGAGGAATGTGCTTCATTTTTTGGGAGATGTCGAACCGTGTGAGTTAGATACCCACACACATTACTCCCCCATGGATCTGTGTTCTATGTATGTAGGTGACCATCAGACTCAACAATGCCTTGGAGCCCCCGGATTGCGGTAAATGCCACACCATGCCTTAAACACCAGCTGGCCATAATCGATGTGGGTTTGACAAACGTTTTCATACTTGGATTATTTATTCAAACGAAGTCGTCCCGCCAAAGACTCATGAAATTCCTCCACAACAATATAGTTATCTAATTCAACTACACGAAGATGTCTGGCCCGTATGCATTCAAAATGTTGTCGAAATTCCCCATTAGGAAAGGCCGGGTCAAGCCTTGTTTTTAGATTCGCCCCTCCCGACTGGCGATTGTCTGAGGTAAAAGCAATGCATATCCATCCAAATCTTGGACGGAAACTTCATCGGTTACTTCACAAAATTCTCCCATTTTCCATTCTAGTCGTGGTGAATTACAAAGTGTTCACATGCATATAGAGTTTTGTTCAAGTCTCCTATACAAAACCACATTAGGTGCACAAGGCATGCAATGTACGCAGGAAGCGCCAACTATGGTGCCTAAACTCTCCTCTTGGTGCTTTGTAAAATTGAATGAACCTTCACTCACAAGATCTTTGGGTATTTATTCCGCACCAATGTAGCTGAAACAATAAAAATATTCCAGCTCGACTGGAACCTCCTTAGACCAAAAAAGGTCTATTCCACTGCTTAAATCAACATTGCCAACCAAAAAACCTCTACATAGCCTAGATTGTTCTTCAAATCCCAAACTTTTTTGCCTCTAATCTTTGCCTCCATAACAAAGAAAAGAGTGTGACCTTCTAGCTTCATAATTTTGTGAAGATCACAAACTAGCTTGGGGTTCCAGCTGATATAACTCACTGGGATGGGGAGGACTATGCCACGATCGTTGTTATATTTTGTAGAGTAGGCTTAATTTTGTTCTTTTGGGTCTCTTTCAAACTATTAACCATCGCCTATGCGGTCCTCCACACGTGTCGTTAGGTTTGATCGGTTCACCTTCAGCGTCACCCACTTCACCCTCCTTGGAAAGCCAAAGAGATGGTTTGGCAACGGGCTTATAGACCTTATCTAGTGATTCCTCACGCTTCTAATATTTCTTACTCTTAACCGATAAAATGAGTTCTTAGTTTTCCATTTGTTGCTCGTTGTCGAGGATTGTTCCACGTGGATAAATTCTCATTAGACATTCGTTTCTTATGCTCATCTGAAGCCCTGAGCTTTGGTCCACATGGAATGTCACCATTCTCCTCTCATTGACCTGGTGTTGGGCAGTACAAATCACATTGGCCAAGGTGTACAGGTCTACCCTCTTCCTCCTGGCCGAAAAAATCAGTATGAGCCATCGAGTCTCAACCGACCCAGCAGCTACTTTGTCGCCCTTCCTTCTTCACGGTCATCAATCAGCAAAGGTGTTGCCTCCTCCTTCAAGATATCAAGTTTCCCTAAAGCTTCTTCTAGTTGTGTTGTTACCGACCTGGGTGACTTGGCTTCCGTCTCCATCGAGTCTCAACCGACCCAATGGAGTTATCGTGTACATTTGTATTAAAAAAATGGTATGCACGCGATCTTCAGTTTTATTTTTGTGATCAAAATAAAATATGTATGAAGAAGCTCACAGGAGTTATAATGTGTCCAACATTACGAGCCAGCGCAAAAGTGGCATACTAGCCCATAATTTCTCATTTACTTTCACATTCTTTTGATTTCTTAAATACACGAAAAATTTAATTGACACCCTTTTTCAAATACACAATAAATATTTCTAAATTCAAATTAAAAATTATTAAATATGTGATGATCGTTATATTTTTTAACACCAATGAATATTTTAAAATCACACAACAAATGTTTGTTAATAGATGGTACATAGTACATTTGTTCCAAAATATATAACGTTTTGCTAGGCTAAAACAGCCTACCAAAATGTCTTATATTTCTGAACGGAGCGAGCGGTTTTTAAATATAGTACAAACATTTCAAATACATGCCAAATATTATTGTTAGTATGAGATTAACATAATTTTATAAAATATGAACATATTTAAAATACATGATGAATATTATTTTTAAATATATGGTTGATTTTTTAAGAAAAATACACAATGAACATTTTATAGAACATGTTGCATATTTCTAAAAAACTTTAGAAATATCTGATGATCATTTTTCTTCTAAAGGTGAAAATTCTTTAACTACAATGTGAACAATTTCTTAATGAAAAATAGAACCGTGCATATTTAACTGAATAGTAGAAAGCTCAAGAAGAAAATCAAAATAGAAATCTGCTTAAATAAGTGATGAGCGGAGAAAATAAAATAGAAAACTTTAAGCAAAAATGGAAATAAATATAAAGTAAAAAAATTGAAATAAAATAATTAAATAATTAAAAAATAGAGGGTAAAAAAATTACCGCCAAAAACAAAATAACAACAGAGAACCAGAAAAAACAAAACAGAACCACCAACGATAGGGCGGTTCACTGAGCGCCTGTAGATTCTGCTCGCCCTAAACAACATATAACATCAGCTAAGCATTCTCGAGCACCAAAAATTAGAGAACTCACCAGTAGCAATGGATATGGAATGACAATAAATGTACCATTTGCACTTTTTGCCTAAATTTTATTCTGTGTTTCTTTAACATAGATAAATTAAAAATATTATTCTTTCACTTAATTTATGTATTACCACGGATCCATATTAATGGACTCAACTTTTTCTAAATCCGTATGTATCTAGTTAAGTATTTAGACTAGATGCATGTGTATCTAGACAAACTTAAGTCCATTAATATGGATCGGAGGGAGTAGTTATTCTAAATCTATTTAATGGGTTACAATAATAACTGATGTTTTTCATCAAATTTGAAGTGTTCATCTACTTCGAAAAATTGTTCACACGTTTTAAGAAAAATGCTGATGTGATTTAAAATATTATTCACAGATATTAAAATAAAATAAGCAATCTGAGGAACTGATGGGCATTATAAAATATTCAGTCAATATTTAAAAAGATTTCATTTTTTAGAAAATATTCATATAATTTAAAAAAGTGTGCGTACTATTGTAAAAATTGTGATACAAGAAAAACGTATTACCTCCGATCCATATTTATGGATTCAACTTTGTCTAGATTCGTATGTATCTAGGTAAGTATTTAGACTAGATGCATGTGTATCTAGACAAATTTAAGTCTATTAATATGGATCGGAGGGAGTACATTTATTTGTCCAAATTATGTCCATTTCGGTTTTAAAAAGTGTTAACACTAGATAACTATTACTGTAAATTTAAAAAGCATTCACAGTTTTATTTTTTTATTTAATTTAAAATCATTATACTTCCTCCGTCTCAAAATTAATGTCACTGATTTAATACAAAGTTATACTAAACACGTGAAATTTATTTTGGGACCGAGGGAGTAGTATTTAGGGAAAATTAATAAATAAAATGGATAGTGAAAAAAGATAGAGATATCGCTGGCAAAACGGCTATATCACACCTATTACAAGATATTTGTTCGCCTTCACCTATCAACCTATGCCAGGCCTAGTACCAAGACCCATGGCGATTTTTTCTCGGTTTTGTGGGTTCAATTGTTTTGCAAAAAGTTATACCTCACTTATTATTTTATTTTCTTGTGCAAACCCTTCATTGTGTTGCGACGACTTATCATCACTAGACACTAGAGAGCTAGATGAGTGCCCAGAACACATCATGCAAAGCCTCCACTAGATTTAGTTTTCTTGACGCATGAGTGCTTGATCGGTATTCGGGGACTTCACGACAGATCAGAGGAGGGGCGCACGCGCTTTGCTCCTTGATGATACACAAGCCTTGCGAAAAGTGGTCGTCCAGTGTAAATCGGTTCGTGGTATCCAACCCAAGGAAATAGGATAGGTCGAGAGGGGAGTTCACCCTACTCATCCTGACCAAATGCATCGGCATCTCGTCCAGGAAAAATAAATGGGATCCTCAAGGAATTTGGGTTACCTAATGAGCCCTTAGCGTCGCGCTCCCCCCATCGTACATTACTTTAGGTTTTTGTGTTTCTTGCCTTCCTCTTGAGTTTTTTGTTCCCGGTTTCTATCTTTGGTTTCTTTTTATTACTCCCTTTGATCCATAATAAATGTTGCTTATTTTCTACTAAGCTAGTATAAACTTTGTACTAAATGAGCGATACTTATTATGGATAAGAAAGTATAGTTTTTTAGGATATTTCAATATTTCTTTATTCTTTTTTATTTCTTGTTATTTTATTATTTATTTGTTTTTACACTTTACTTTATTTTTATATTATAATAGAACAAATATAACTTATTTGATATATATGCTACTGAAAAATCATATTTATTTTATATTTTTCTCATTTTTGATTGAAATGCATGGCGAACATAGTTAGTACTTGAGCCACGGAAGATGCTCTTTGACCGATAGCTACATAAACACATATTACACCTTGCCCTTTTTAATAGAGAATTGTATCTGTGGCTACTGCTGTTTTGCCATTTTTGAGATAACGTGAATGGTTTTCCCATAGACAATGAAGAGATTTTAATACATGATCAATATGAATTAATACACATAGAAAATATTTTAACTAGACATGTAATAATTTTTAATAAAAAAATAATGTGATTTGATAAACTGTAATTTTTAAGGACCCTCATAGCTGCCGTACGTTCGGGCGCAGCAGCTAGCACCGAACGCCTGCGCACCAATGTTGATGCACTTACATATACAACCAGCTTTTGCGTTTTTCTGTTTTCAAAATGTTTTATCTTTCAAATGACAATTCCAAATAAATTTCCGTTTTCACTATTAAATCCGTTGCGGCGAGATCTTTAAAACTAGATCTCATATTGATATATTTCGATAACTTTTTTTCAGGTTAAAAATGGTCATGTCTATTGCATTTAAATTGCCATGTTGTTTGCACTAAAATTGCCGTCATTTGCTTCAACTACGTTTTTTGCACGTTTACTTCGATGTTCTAAATAAATTTCTCGTAATTTATAAAATAAAATTTTAAAAACTTACCTTAGGTAATTGTCATGGCGAAACATATGTTATATTTGCCATGGACACAAAAAGGAAATAATTTGTCATTGGTAGATAGAAAAAAATTGGGATGTTGATAAGTACCACATGTGTGACACTCGTACATGGCAATCCCTGATGTTTTTATAGCATGTTTATTATGTGAGTTGTAGCCGTTAGTCCTGCGAATAAGAGTTGTCATGTCCTATGAATAAGAATTGCCATGTGCTATGAATAGAATTGTCATATATAGGAGGCACTTCCGCCCACACGTTTGCCAAAGTTGCCAATTGCCATGTGCTATGAATAGAATTGTCATATATAGGAGGCACTTCCGCCCACACGTTTGCCAAAGTTGCCATATATTTACTGAATTTGTCATCTATTAAAAGAAGTTATCAACTCACATGTATTAGTCAAAATTGTCACTTAGCATCACCGCAGCTCTCCCGGTCCTCGCCGATGAGTCAAAAGGCGTTAAAATACAATAATACCTTTAAATCTAGATAAAAAATCATGGTATAAACAACATAACAACTTTTGGTCAAAAAAAAATTGTTGAAACATATCAATATAAAATCTAGTTTTAAAGATCTCGTCACGGCGGAATTTTAATTAGAATTTTTATTTAAGGGGTAACACTTTTTTAAATTTGAAAAGTGCAGAAGAATCAAATGACATCATCTCTGTTGTTTTGTCCTCAATGCATGCATAATTAGCGTTCGGGACGCCCTCCAGGCCCAGGCCCGAACGTTCGGTACCTATCATAATTATTATTTTTAATAAACAATGGACATTTTTAAGAAATATATTATGTATATTTTTTATTACATGATGAACCTTTTATCCGAAAAACATTATTGTCTTTTTGAGTAAAAAATATACTTTTAAAAATATGCAAAGATCGTTCAGTAAATACATGACGATTAATTTTAAAATGTGACTAAAAATTGAAACTGATGGAAAAAATCATATGTTTAAAATTGCATAAGAAAAATTTTATATTTCACGCCCATTTAAGAAAATGTTACAAAGATTTTCTTTAAGAGATTTTTTAAAAACATGTAAACATTTTGTTACTGTCATTACCATTTTTTGTAATGGTAAAAATATTTAAATAAAATGTATGGATTTTTATATAAATGTACTGACCATCACACTGGCAGGAGGCAAAGGATGCAGCGGTTGGTCAAGTCACCCCAACCCCCATACGATCAAAGCTAGCATCCTACTCATGGAAAACATGACAACCGATGTGATAGAAAAATCTGCTCAACAGTTGAACCAAACTAAGCCGGATGAAAATCTTCAGGACAGCAGGTTCGAGGAATGTCTAGACGAATGTTCAGAGGTTCTGGCTAGTGACCACTCGAGCAATGTCGCCGTCAAGGCGTAATACCTGAGAGGAGTCAAGCATACAGAGAACAAGGAAACCTTCAGGATGCCGTCGCTGACTTGAATCTTTTGGTCAAGATTCATGTCTTCGAACTGATCTAATCCAAGTGATGCGGGTCTGGGGGTCAACTGGCCAATCATGGCCTACATTGGTTGGATCGTACTGCTGCATAGTTTTGACTGGAGATTCATTAGATGATCAGTTTCGCATTGACCACCCCTCAGCATAAAATGCAGCAGGATATAAAATATTACACCCTAGAATATTTTCTTGTCCTTTGGTAAATGCACTTGCACAAATAACTAAATACGGTGCAATTCAAAAGGAGAAAAAGAGCAACGACAACAGCAGTAAAAAATAAGAATGAAAACTACGACATCAATGTCTCTGAAGAGTCTGTACATACCTGTTATGTTCATGATCATGTTGCTTCTAAACTTTTACTGACCCCATCAGTAAAAGGAGATCCCTCTTGGTCTGCTAAATTCCATAATATTATGATCTATGGTCACCATAAAATTGCCATGTTCGTGAAAAATCCATTTTTGCTGAAATTGACATGTGATCAATTTACGGTTTTGATATTTCCAAGTACCATTGCCTTTTCCAACTCTAGGTCAATTTAGTGGCCACGAATTCATACAGGCTGGTGTGCCACATGTTTGCATTTGTTCTTTTTTCTGCTGCAAGGCATATGCGTTCAAACTTCAAAGTAAAGGCTAAAAAATATTGTAATAAAAGCAAAGCCTGAAAATATACTCCCTCCGTAAACTAATATAAGATGTTTTAGAATAATAAAGTAATGTTCTAAAACGTCTTATATTACTTTACAGATTTAGTACCATTCAGGTTATATATCAGTGTGTCATGGCAGTTTACTGCACTGGTATTATGGACCACTATCTCCATTCCTCCAGTAAACTGACAAAACTACAGAGAATCCGTGTATTCAGTTATTTGCTATTTCTACAACAATGGATCAAATGGCATTATCAAAATTTCATCAGTAAACATTCGCCTAACCGGCTGACCATAGAAAAGTGTAAGGAAAAAAAGAGTAAGAAACTCTACACAAGACCTGGCTTCTATTAAACTTGCCTTGTGCCAATTATGGTCAACTGTCAGTGCAGGAATAAGGCAAATGAAATATCTCATGGGGGATGGGGCCACCGTAATCCTTTGCCCAATGTATGACCCATATTTTGTTCCCGCCAGAATAACTGCAGGTCAGCCCTTTGTCGCAGCATACCCAAACTTGTAATATCAATCCATACGGACTCCAGCAGAAATGCAGCAAACACGATCGTCCTGGCAAGATCTCAAGAGCTCGATCTTTTTATCCTCACAGGCAGAACCATGTTGTCAGAGGATCTCCATGCGTATCAGGGCATCCTGAGTTTCTTGTATGGACTGAAGAGTGTCACTTGTATGCAGCTATCTGTATATGCAAAGTATCATCTCGAACATTTCCGATTCAAGAGAATCTTAAACTGCTTTCCAAAAATACACCTGAGGATAGACTTCTTGCAACCCAGTTTCTTACATGTGGGGTCACATAGCCTCCTGCTCCGGCTAGCTGCCTCCTGCCTGCTCAGGAACCGTGCAGCTCGGAAATGGTCCGTGAGTGTGTATACTGCACTATTTTATCCCGGGTTCAGTTCGCGCGTCTTCTCTGCTTGTTAGCTTCAGCTTTGACACCAAGTCATCCAGGATAACGTAAATTTCCTGATTATCAGGTTGCCTCTCCCTAACTTTGAATTCATTAGCTATCTCGTTTAGATCCACCAGACGATGTCCAGGACTGAACCTCTCATCGGTTTCCTTTATGATAGCCTTCACCCTGTGAGCATCTTCCCATCTTCCCGCCGAAGCATATACACTGCACAACAGAGCATAGTGAGCACAGTTGCTTGGTTCCAGCTCGATCAACCTGAGGGCTATACGTTCCCCAAGTTTCCATTCCCCTCTGAACCGGCACAACCCGAGCAAACCACCCAATGCACGAGCCTTCATCTCCTCTGGCACACTCTTCAAGAGGGCCTCGGCTTCTTCCAGAAGGCCAACACTCCCATACAGATTCGCCATGCACCAATAGTGTGCAAATGTTGGCCTGAGACTGTATGTCGTGCTCATCTGCTTGAAATATACCTTGCCAGCATCCAGGAGACCTAAACGGGTACATGCACAGAGGACACCAATGAAAGTAATTTCATCTGGTCGCAGAACCCGTTGGTCATCTGAACCATTCTTCCCTGAAAAGGCAGGTGCTAGATATATCAAAGTAGAAAAACACATGGAGCCTAACAGAAATGGAAGCATATATACAAACCAATGTACCCACCTTGTCCAATCATCTCATGGAACAGCTCTAGCCCATCGCCAGGTTCGCCGTACACGCAATGCCCGATGATCATTGCATTCCAGCAAACAACATTCCGGAAGCTGAGACGATCAAACACCTTCCTCGCAGCGGTCGCCCTACGGCACTTGCCATACATATCGACCAGCGAAGTCCAAAACAAGAGGTTATCCTCCTCAAAGCGGCGCAAGTACGCGCAATGCACCTCCCTCCCATACCCCAGCCTCCCGAGCCTGGCGCACGCGGTGGCCGCCCCGACCATCGTCGTGGCGGAGCCCCTGACCCCGACACCCGCCATCCACCGCACCACCTCCAGCGCCTGCTCGGGCCGCTTCGCCTTGACATACCCGTTGATCATGACGTTCCAGGACACCACGTTCCTGAGGAGCATTCCGTCGAACAGCTGGCGTGCGGCGTCAACACCGTCGCCCAGGGCAGCAGCGTAGGCCGTCATCATGGTGTTGTGGGACGCGATGTCCCTGAAGGGCATTTCGTCGAACAGGTGGCGCGCGGAGGGGAGGCTGCCGGCGGCGCCGTAGAAATGGAGGAGCGCGTTGGCGGCGTGGGGCGGCGGGGCGAAGAGGAGGCCGCGGCGGAGGAGCTGCGCGTGGAGCGCGAGCGCGGCGGGGAGGTGGTGGCGCGGGGAGCGCGCGGACGCCGCCGCGGAGAGGAGCGGAGAGAAGGCGAAGGCGTCGGGGAAGCCGCCGGAGGGGGAGTGGGAGCGGAGGAGGTGGGCGAAGAGGGAGAGGAGGGCGGAGAAGGGGACGCGCGGGGCGAGGGCGCGGAGGGCGGCGGAGAGGGAGAAGAGCGGGAGCGGAGGGGGCAGGTGGCGGAGGAGGAGGCGGACGAGGTGGGTGGCGGAGGTGGAGGCGGAGGCGGCGGCGGCGGAGAGGAGGAGGCCGGACGGGACGGGGTGGCCGAGGAGGAGGCCGCGGCGGAGGAGGAAGGCGTGCGCGCGGAGCACGGCGCCGCGGGAGCGCAGGCCGTGGCGGAGGAGCGCGTGGAGGTCGGCGGCGGGGGAGGCCGAGGTGGAGGTGGCCGCCATTACGGGGGGAGACGGAGGAGACGACCACGGGGCGGCGGCGCCATGGAGGGTCGGACGGGCCAGACTCGCTCGCTCGGCGCCTTGTTTTTGGTTTAGGCCTGCTGGGCTCGGGCCGCTGGCACTGACGGCTGGGGCCCACTTGCAGGCCGGGGTTTTTGTTGGTCACCGAGGCCGGATCTGTGCCATTTTGAGTTGAGATCTGAGCGTGTACGTGGAGGATCACAAATTCTCAAAAAAAAAAACGTGGAGGATCACACTCAAAAAAAAAATTGATGTTCTAGGGTGAAAAAAAGATCAATCATGTATCTTTGAATAAAGATAAGTGCCGAACGTCCGGCAGCAAACTGTTTGCCCGAACACTTGATTCCATTCAATCAGCTTTTGCGTCTTGTAAACTTAAAAAAGTTTTATCTTTTAAATAAAAAATATGATTAAAAAAATCAATCATGGCTCTTTGTTTTTTTTACTTTTTGTCAATGAAAAGTATAAAGATTGATCATCTTTCATCAACAAAGGCAATTTCAACGAGTTCTCTGACTGATACAAGGACAATAATAAAGATGTGAAAGATGCATTTGAAAAGGAGTTAGGTAATGCATATATATGATATGTCCAGATATTTAAAAGAACCTTGCTACATGTCAATAGAGATAACCAAAGTCATCAAGAATGACCTTGGAGATTAAAAATCGATACTTATTGATGAGGTTAGGGATTGCTCAATAAAGGAGTAAATGGAAATAATTTTGAGGTAATGCATAGGAATTTGCATAGTCTTTTATTTTACGTTGTTGTTTTTTGAGGATTTATGACAGTGAGTTACCCCCACTGCCTTTAAATTAATAAAAAGAATGGGTATAGGTAATAGAAATAAGTTACATGTTGGGAGGGAGAGGGAGGGGGGAAGATGGTAAGGAGGGAGAGGACTAGCCTATTTTACGTTGTTGTTCATTTCCCTTCTTTTAATTTGTAGTAGATTCTAAAATGTGTAGATTTTTAATGAGTACAGGGAGCTTCAGAAGAGATTTCTTGCTATGAAACACATCACAAATTGCACATATGCTGAAAGTAAAGAAGCGTTGGTTCGTGTGTTAAAGTACCATGGTTTGCCTACTAATAGGTTATGTGGTCAGGGTTATGACATGGATAATTCATGATGAGAATCCATATGCTTTCTTTGTTCACATTTTTTCTCATCGGTTGCAATTGGTGGTTGTCATAGTTGTTCGGTGTTCTCTGGTTATTGTTGGGGTTTTCAACTACCTTCCCTTGATAGTGACCCAGGTGGGTTCATCTTTCAAAAGAGATGATTGCCTACGAAGCATCGAGACTACTTGATAGAATCGGTAGAGAATGGTAAGATATCATTTGGATCTAGGTTTTATCAAGAAACTAACCTAGCTAGACCAGGAGCTACTCGTTGGGGCTCACATCTTAAAACATTGCTTCATATCTAGTGACGGATTCTTTATTGAAAAAAAATCTAGTGACGGATTACATTCAGAGATCATAAGAGACTTGACTCTACTTGGAACATCTGCTAGAAGTACGTGATCACCCATGACTCTCGCTTCAGCAACGAGCTCATGCGCCAAAGAATTACAAAGCCTGGAGACGTGTGAAAGCTGGTGATCAGCAAAAACTGATAGGGCGGCTTCTAGGTCGTTGATCAGACCATAGCATGATGATTTGTTATGTCCGCCATCACGAAGTTCATCTATCAGAGGTTTAATTACAATCATATTCCAGCAGAACTGGGGCCCTATACACTGAAGCCAGAGCAAGCAGCCCAGCCAAGGGGGCTTTGCCTTCTGCCTCAAGGACTCCCAACGAGGTCGGTAACTCTTTGCACATAGATATGAAGACCCACCCCCGGTGGTCACGCGCCACAACTCCTCCCTAACAATCACCACTGTTCGGAAGGTATGATGCATCAGTATTCAATATAGCTACACCAACAGGTGGTGCTTTCCATTTTCCTTTGATCTTCATAGTTGATGCCGACTTAGGAATAGTTTGGAGTGACTTTGAGTCCCCCTTGAGACTGTGCTTGTTGAGAGCAGCCCGCTTCCAGTCAATTTCGAAACTTGTCAGATAGCACACTGAACCCAATATATATTCCTTGTCGTTGCCGTGGACAATGTTGTCCCGTGAGTACCAAAATCTCCACATCTTGCGGGTGAGGTGACAGAGGTGGGTATGGATGAGGACGAGCTAGGATCTATCTATGATCTGCATGCTTCAGGCCGAAAATCCAAATCCGCCAAGGACAAAAAGAATAAAAAAATGAGAAAGACTGCGAAACAACCAAAATATCCAATTGTTTCTCAATGAATGGCATCTTCATGAATAGCAGTGGTCTTGGTGACTTGGCTAAACATTTGAATATTGCTCAGTATGTTCAGGATCATAAATTGGATTTTTTGGCTATTTCCGAAACCGGGAGGAGGGATTTCCCAGTGAGTGTCCTTGATCGCCTTTCAGGTGGCATGGACTTCACATGGCACTCTATCCCTCCTCGTGGTAGATCTGACGGCATTCTGCTTGGTGTACTTTCAGACTCTATGGAAGTTTTAGCTTATACGAGTGGGGAATTTCATATAAAATTCCACATTCGTAATAAAGCTGATGGATTCATATGGAGTTTGGTTGCCGTGTATGGTGCCGCTCAGGAGGAGCGTAAGGCTGCTTTTCTGCTTGAACAGGTGAACCTAGCGAATAATGATCCACATCCTATCCTAATAGGTGGAGATTTTAATTTACTACGGTTCCCACATGAGAAAAGCAAGGGGAGATTCGATAATCATTGGCCTTTCTTGTTCAATGTTGTCATTGATAGTTTGGACTTGAGAGAGGTACATATGACAGGTAGACGATTCACCTGGGCGAATAGTCTACCTGAACCGACATACGAGAAATTGGACCGTGTACTGATGAGCACTGATTGGGAAGACAAATACCCATTAGTAACAGTACGCGCCCTTGAACGTATTGAGGATTTATCTGATCACGCCCCTCTACTCTTATCAACCGAAACATTGAAACCAAACACGCGACACCGCTTTAAATTTGAGCTCGGATGGTTGCTGCGGGATGGTTTCGATGATATGGTTAAAAGGGTGTGGTCAACTCCGGTCCCGGGTAATAGTCCTGTTCAAAGATGGAACGCAAAAATCCGTAACTTGCGTAAATATCTTCGTGGATGGGCTAGGCACACAACCGGGATTCTAAAAAAAGAGAAGGAGCGTTTGTGCACCATCATTGACGAGATTGACCGTGCGGCAGAAATACGAGTGCTAACCCAGCAGGAGATTGAGCTTAAAAGCCAATCCAATGCGGAGGTGGCACGAATGCTGTGGGAGGAAGAGCTCAGATGGTACCAAAGATCAAAATCTAACTTCATTCTGAAGGGAGATGCTAATACAAAATATTTCCAGAATGTTGCCAATGGCAGACATAGGAAAAAAAAGTATTCATGCTCTAAACCAGGATGAAGGTATGATTGAAGGTCAGGAACAACTTAAGGCTTATATTACAAGCTACTATAAAGGATTGTTCGGCGCTCCAGCTAAAGATATCTTGTCCATGGATGAGACTCGGACGGAAGACATACCCCAGGTCTCTAATGAGGAGAATGCCTTTTTAAATTCCCCCTTCACTGAAGAGGAGATTAAAAAGGCGGTTTTCCAAATGGAGCATAATAAGGCTCCTGGGCCAGATGGCTTTTCTGTTGAGTTTTATCAACACTTTTGGGATGCCATTAAGACAGACCTTATTGAGTTGTTCCAATGTTGGCATATTGGACAACTTGAATTGTTCCGTCTTAACTTTGGGGAAATTGTGTTGCTACCTAAGGTTTTGGAGGCAGAAAGGATACAACAATATCGACCAATATGCCTCCTTAACGTTAGCTTCAAAATTTTCACGAAGGTCGCAACCATTAGATTAAATTCGGTGGCTGATCATGTGGTTAAACCTACACAAACGGCTTTTATGCAAGGTAGGAATATCCTCGACGGAGTAGTGGTTTTACACGAGACCGTTCATGAGATGCACACTAAAAAGCTTAACGGAGTCATTTTCAAAATTGACTTTGAAAAAGCTTATGATAAAGTGAAGTGGTCGTTCCTCCAACAAACTCTGAGAATGAAAGGTTTTTCAGAGGAGTGGTGTGCTTTGATCCATAGTTGTGTTTCGGGAGGAAGTGTTGCCGTTAACGTCAATGATGATATCGAACGCTTCTTCCAAACCAAAAAGGGATTAAGGCAAGGTGATCCTTTATCGCACATATTGTTTAAAATTGTGGCTGATATGTTAGCGATCATGATTGAACGCGCCAAGCTAGACGGCCAAATTGAGGGAGTAGTCCCACACCTAGTGCATGGGGGATTATCTATTCTTCAATATGCGGATGACACAATTATTTTTATGGAACATGATCTAGACAAAGCAGTGAATCTGAAATTAATATTATCAGCATTCGAGCAGTTATCTGGATTGAAGATTAATTTCCATAAAAGTGAATTGTTTTGTTTCGGCGAGGCCTAGGATGCAGGAGCTCAATATGCCGAGATATTTGGATGCGAGCAAGGTCAATTCCCTATTAAGTATTTGGGGATACCCATACATTATAGGAGACTGACTAATGCGGAATGGAAGCATGTCGAAGAACGATTGCAAAAAAGGCTAGCTAGCTGGAAAGGGAAGTTGTTGTCCCTGGGTGGAAGATTGGTACTCATAAATTCAGTTTTAACCAATATGGTACTGTATATGATATCATTCTTTCAGTTACCTAAAGGGGTCTTACATAGATTGGATTATTTCCGATCGAGATTCTTTTGGCAAGGGGATAACGAGAAGAAGAAGTATCGACTGACCAGGTGGAATGTCGTTTGCCGTCCGAAGGACCAAGGGGGGTTGGGTATTCATGACCTTCAGGTCAAGAACTCTGCTCTTCTCGGTAAGTGGCTATTTAAGCTACTGACTTCGGATGGTGTCTGGCAAACGCTCCTTAAGCGAAAATACATCGGCACAAAAGCGTTATCTCAGGTTGTATGGAAGCCTGGAGATTCACATTTTTGGGCTGGTCTCATGGCGACAAAGAAAGACTTTTATCGCTTTGGGGTTTTCAAGATTAAGGATGGGTCGGAGATAAGATTTTGGGAGGATATATGGCTAGGAAATGCCACACTCCGAGAACAATATCCGGCCCTATATAACATTGTGCGACATAAGGGAGATACGCTGGCCACGGTCATGCAAGAGTCGCCCCCTAATGTTGCATTCAGGAGAGACTTAATCGGTCCTAGACTAGCGTCTTGGAATGCCTTGCTAGAACAGTTAGCGGGAGTGCAACTGTCACAAGGCCACGATGAGTTTCGATGGAATCTCAATAGGAATGGAAAATTCTCTGTGGATTCTATGTATAGGGCGCTTGTTCAACCTGAAATACCAGTCGATAATAATTATAAAATATGGCATATGAAGATACCTCTAAAGATTAAAGTCTTTGCATGGTATCTTCGAAAAGGTGTCATTCTAACGAAAGATAATCTTGTCAAGCGCAACTGGCAAGGGAATAAGAAATGTGTTTCATGTGCTCATGATGAGACAATAAAACATCTTTTCTTCACTTGTAAGGTTGCACGTTCTATTTGGTCAGCTATCCAAATGGCTTCAAACTTATATCAACCCACATCCGTTGCTAATATCTTTGGCAATTGGCTTAACGGGATAGATAATAAGCTTAAAACCATTTTTAGGGTAGGAGCGCTCGCCGTAATATGGTCGCTCTGGCTATGTAGAAATGACAAGATCTTTTCGGGTAAAGATTTCACTTGTTTGCAGGTTCTTTATCGATGCACGGGTATTCTCCGTTCGTGGTCCATCTTACAACGGGTGGAATATCGAGGCTTTTTCCTGGAGGCGTGCGCACGACTGGAAGCGGTGGCGAGGGATATTTTTATCCAACATGGGTGGCCGCGTGATCTACGCTTAGAGCTACCTTGAGTGGCGATAGTTCTTCATTTGTAACTTGTCGTGCGCTCTTTCTTTTTTCTTTTTTCTTTTGGTGACTTGCGGCTGTGTGCATCTTAGCTATGCAGAGGCCGTGTGTACTTGCTTAATTCTTTTGAGTAATAAAGCCCTTTATCCAAAAAAAAGGAGCATCAACTTTTCTCTCATGCTATCGGATTCAAAGCACAACAAAACTTGGAGCCAATCGCCTCTGGCAAACCAAATTTTTCCTTCGATGGCATGTCAGAGCGTCCTACTTTTGGTGCAGCCAATCACCGCATGGTATTCATCCTCCACGCCATTTCCACATATATTGCAGGTGTCATCTTTGGCTAGAGTATGTCTGAACTTGTTCTATTTGATGGCGAGCGAGTTGGTTGCCACCCTCCAACCGAGGATTCTGAACTTTGGAGGGACAATTTCTTTCCATATGCGGTCCCATATGCTGTGATTATTCGCATTCCCTGTCGAACTAGACGGCTCCAAATGGGAATGATTCTTAATGGTCGCCACTAGTTTGTAGGCACTCCTGATAGAAAAATTACCATTTTTCTCATAATGCCAAACAACACAATCACTAGCTTCAACTCTTGGGATGGGGATTTTGCATATGTCATCAACATCGAAGGAATGAAAAATCTAGTGTATCAACTAAACATTCCATTCCTTGTCGTCCGGGAGCATTAGTTGGTTCACCCATCGTAGCCTTGATCTTTTAATAAACGATGCAACTGAGAGCCCAACTTTCCTGGGGATCCATTGATCCCTCTGTAATTGAATGCTCTTCCCATCCCCAACACGCCAGATGATTCCTTTCTTCAACAACTCTAGAGTGCCTACATGGATTTAAGAACTCTCACACATAAGCTATGAGGATTTAAGAACTCTCACATGCCAGATTTTTTTTCATATTTATCGCAGAATCCTATGGAGAGAAAAAAAACGTCCATGGTAAAAAGGGAGGGCTTGTACCACTGATTTCACATGGACTTATTTTGCTGCATAGGACATGAGTCTCTCAGACCAGTCGCTACACGTCTTCTCGAGTCTCTCCATATAATTGGCTGAAAGTATTCGGCTTTCATCCTACCTTCAGCAATAGGGAGGCCTAAATATTTGGTTTCAAAGGAGGAGGAGACGACGCCATAACTGTTTTAATTTCCTCCCTAATGTTTTCCGGTCACTGGTCACTAAATAGAAGGGACCATTTGGTCCGCTCAAGAGTTGCCCAGTTCCTATCTGGAAGACCATCAACACCTTTTTGATTGTGCTTGCTTGAACCATCGAGGCTTTCAAAAATAGGAGACTATCGTCGGTGAACAGACGATTTGAAATGCCCTCGTTATTCCTGGAAATTTTCAGTGGAGTCAAGTTCCCATGGTTGATCTCCTTATCAATGAGTTTTACGAGACCATCCGCCACAAACAGGAATATGTAGGGGCTTAGTGGATCACCCTGTCGTAAAACTCTTGTCGGACTAGAGGATTAAGCATCTAACCGTTGCATCTGACTGAATATCTCAGCATTGCTTTAGCGAGATCCAGCTTGCACATGCAGTATGTGTTGTGGCCTTGTGGGAATTCCTGTTATGATGAATCTTATGGATTACTAGATCATGGATGACGCGCGTTGCTGCGTCCGTCTTTTTGTAGTCTAGTATGGTAGTGTTAGAAATTTATGTAAAAATATGAAGTTACTTTTTTTTTTGGAAATTTCTTGTTTTCTGTTCAATTGTGAGTGCAAGATGGAAGTTTAGTCATTTTCGTTGGTGTGGTTATGGGTCTTATTTGTAGATACTTGGGAAGACATGTATGCATGGTAATATTTGTAATAAATATGAACACTACAAAACTAATATAGATAGTGCAGATTTGTCAATCCCACAATTGATGTATCCAAATGGTCGGTGTGTTAACCGGTATTAGTTGGAACTGAATCTTGAAAACCACTATATCTAGAGGAAATAGTTTACATAGCCGCTATCATTTTTTGATTCATCAAGCCAAAATAAAACAAAATCACAAAGCACAAACTGACAACAAATTAGCATATGTACGTACTTCCCCAAGTCGTATCACTAAACTGGAAGTTTACATAGCACACTATCATTTCCTGATTCAAGCTATAATAAAAAAAAATCAAGCTAAAAATGAATTAGCATAGCTGCATAGGTACTTTCTCAAGTCATAACACTTAACTTTAAGAAGCAACATGGCATCCACATTTGGCTACTCATACAACTGCATGCATCATCAAAACCTCAATCGTGCATTAATGCCAACTTAGTGGGAGAGCACAATACTTCCATCTATGTTGTATGCTGAAAGGGTAGCTCGAAGACCAAAATACATGAACATGAAATATCCAAGGCTATGCTAAATAAACATCAAAACTGGTAATGAAAGTGAAATCTTCTAGTGGAAATGTTAACTATAACGCAGGATGTGAGAGGATATATTTAATTTATCAACCTAAATAATGAATTTTACTTTAATGACCTCAACACGCCCTTTTAGTATCCCTGAAATAAACACATAAAATATATTTTTTCTAACTATTGCATGAAAAGTACTTGGATGTAATAACATCTTATATTATGGAACGGAGGGCGTATATCACAAACGCAGGAGGAGAAAGCAATATAAGACTCAGTAACTCACTCCACAAGGAATATTGGAGTCAGCACCAGCATCTATTGAGCACTTCATCATACCAGGTAGAACATTGTTCGTTGCTTGATCCACTCCCAAGATCAAACACCATCATAATTAGTATTTTAGCAATGGTAATCACCTGCCTTGACCAATTTAATTTACAGAATCTGCATTGATCCATTTAACTTGGAGCATGCTGGAAAATCATATATCAACATATAGAGAATTTGAGAACAAATTAAAAGCCCCTATCCACATTGGAGATTAGAAACTAAATAATTCCCCAAATGCTTGTGTAACTACTGACCTATCCAGCGGCAATCAGAGACTGAATTTCCTAAATAAGAATGCGACAACCAGTCTCCAAAATTTACCATGATAATTTGACCGCAACCAATATGAACACCACCTGCACAAAATAAGGATTAGGAGGTTATTAACACTATAATTATTGGGAGAAACAAGGGATCATACAGGAAAGAAACAAATGTAGATAGAGGGTAACCTAGCCAAGATCCATGTTGTGAGAGGGTATGTTGTTAGAGTAGGAAGAGTGGCAGAAGAGTGGCAGGTGAGGAAACTTACATATACGCATTGTTTGTACTAAAGAAAACATAAAGTCAATAACAATAATATGGAAGGCTGTGAATGTGATCATATGGAACCTACTCATCTTATTAGGATCGATATCCAGTACAGGGTGTGCTTCTGCTCGTTTGGACCACTGAGGATTAAACCATGCGCCTCCCAGGTCCCTGGCGCCTCCTAAAACCTGGAACGGAAGGTAATATTATTGTGGAGGTAGGGTACCGCCACGGTTCAATGTTTGCATCATTGCCGCAATATGCGCCATCTTTCTAGGGTTAGACGTTAAGCCATCCAATGAAGCAGAGGCCTTAGATTTGGTTTCTGGAATAGCGTCCACGGACATACGGACGTGGGAGCAACGAAACGTGAATTGGACGGCCATGAGAGGGATAGGAACTTGCACATTGGTATTGTACCATGATGGCCGTTGTTGTCGTCCGAGCATGGAGGTTGACCCACCGGATGTGCTTGTAGCAGCTGAACAGAACCATTCCCGTGCGTGTGTGGATGGTGTCCATGCCTATTGACACTCGCCTCTTCTTCTCCAAGTGGTGATTTGACTGTAGAGTATGTGGACAAAAGGATCAAACATAAAAAAGCATGTATGAACTACAGATCATCAAAAATCAAAATCTAAGGACCAACATGTTAAAAAGCTAAGGAAAATGTTCTTCACCAAATTTGTACTGCAGCTTATTCCTTTTCTCTTCTTTTCCTTCACAAACCTGCACAATTATCAGAAGAAAATTATCTTCGATATATATTGGTTGCACATTAACACTGAACCACTGTTGTTTTGGGAGAGGGGTTGGGGAGAAGTGGGGAGAAGAAAAATCATGAACCGCATAGCATGTACTTGTTCCCATGAAGAGACGGTGGCAGCAAGGGTTATCTGATCGCACAGCCACATGAGGACCTCGGCTCGGAGTCCATGGTGATGGCAGCACTGAAGCGCTTAAATCCATGGCCAGGGGTTTCCTCCTCCTCGTGGCCAGTCACCATGATTGCTATAATTGCGCCGGTGGGGGATGGCATCATCGAGCTATGTGAAATGGCTACACGAGGATCTGCATGTGCGAGGATGCGGCGGGGGAGCAGCCGGTGGAGGGCGACGAGGTGCAGTAGGTCGTGGGTAAACGGGGAGGAGGCGACGCTGCATGTGCAGGTGGAAGGAACTGAGGAGGGAGGACGGAGGGGAGCAGCCGGCGGACTGCGACGAGGTACAGGAGATCGTCGTAAAGGTCTGGCGGCGACGAGGGCTGATTCGTCGGATCGAGGGAGAACAGAGGTCGGGGAAGAGCATAGGGTTCGCCGGTTCGACGCTTGGTCTCTTGGTCAGGGGATGTCGGTACGGGTTCTCGACCTAAATTTGTTTTAACGGGTTGGTACACCCAGCGGACCCGAATCAACCACATGCCTCCAAAAAAGCTACGGGAATAGAGGCCCATTAGGACAGTCGGCCCAGTTCGCGATCTAAACTCACATCGGACGGTCATATACATATCTAATACGAAATCTAACGACTCACAAGTAAGGATACATGAGAGGGCAGGGAAATGGTGGAATTTTACTGTCCTAAATGATAATGCATGGGTTTGACAATGCGGTGGAATATGAGAATCCCGTCCGCCTCACCAATTTCTTGGCTCTTTTTGTTGATTGTTTGGCCTGTTTTAGTTTACCTCCTTTCGATGATGATGATGATGACTAATCTTACATTCTTAAGAAATTGGTCCCAATTCTTTTAACATGCAAAGTATCCACCTTAACATCCCCACTAAGTCACTACCTTTATTAACTTAACATGCACACATGACACCTCATCAAAGGTCCACCACAATATGCATGAAGTAAAGGTTTTCATTAATATTTAATCTCATGCACACATCCAACTCATCACACATGCCACCACATCAAGGCTCAATCAACATGCATGAGATTTTATTTCATTGTATCATGCATGTCACTTGTATTAAATAAATATTTTCAATTAAAAATAATTAAATACAATATATAACAATATTTTAGTTTTAGTTTATATATTAGTAATTCTACTTTTTATGCTTTATACAATCTAAATACATTAAAGTTGATTCCCGCAACAACGTGCGGGGTATCCTCTAGTTCTTTATAGATCGCCAAGGGCAAAATAGCTGAATGTCGACACAAATTAAGGGGCATATATGTACACACGTCAGTGTGACTATGTGAGACTGGCACCTGCCAGCCATGCCAATGTGCGTGTGCGTCATCGACACGTACGTACTGCATCTGCATGCCTCACCAGCCGGCCGGCGCGTAGTTAGTTAACTCCCTTGCTCACCGCGTCAACGCGTTGACAAGCCCTGGTCCTCACGCTATCTACGTTGTACTGTACACACTCGCCGCCATTCTCGCCTTGATTTCATGCACACGCTGGCTAACCCCTAAAGCTATAACTCTACGGCATGGTTAACGGGTTAATTAAGTGACCAAGACGCGAGATCAAGGAAAAAGATGATGAGTGTCACCAAGTCAATCAATTGCATGGACGGTAGCATGCAGCAACTGCATAAACTAATCGTCAACTTGTTGGACGGTCGCGAGCGAAGTACCTCCTTTCGTTCCACAATGAAAAACGTTTTTGCAGCTAATTTAACATATAAAAAGTGTTTTAAGAAAATGCATATGTCAGGCGATTTGGAAAAAATAGATAGTTGCATTGTTTCTAAATAGTTAGATGCAAAAGAAGAGCCGATACTTTTGAAATGTATGGCCAGCGGTGAAAATAAGTTGCCTCCTTCCTGGCTTATTCTAGAAACTTAGCCTAAACTTTATCTTCTTCCTAACGACTGTCGGTGTATCATCGGTCGATCCGCCTGCCACCCCGTCCCCCCCTCCAACTGTCACCATCGCCGTGTTAGCCCTACTCCCGACCATACCTCTAAAGTTTGGTGATCTCCAATTCCAGACGCCGGTGATCATGCCCCTTTTCTCTTAAGATAGACATCCCGCACCTCTAAAATAGACACCGGGACTCCTTCCGACGAACCGCCTCTCCACACCCCTAAGATAGACATCAGAGCTCTCTCTAGTCTCTCCGGCGAACCGACGACTTTCCTCCTCCGCGTCTGAACCGATTGAGCCGAAATTTTGTTCGCGGCCGACAGTCATTTAGCTATCGTGTACAAAACACTACTCTCTTGCAAGCATGTTGTGTATGGGAGGGACGGGCCCCTACGTGCAGGCGACGTCATTGACCACAATATGCTAATACAATATTTCATGTAAAAGCGTACGTAACCATAGGCAAAAGCAGTTTGCATGCACGCCATTTTTCCACGATAGCATAGCTTAGCAGGGAGGAGAAAGTGTTGTGTTAACGCACGGTCTCCCTCGATCGGTTCCTATTTTCTCACGTCGAAGCATGATCGATCGATCTATCACCTGGCTTTAGCTACAACCTGACCTAACTTGATTAATCCAAGTGTGCATGCAATAATGGCAGCCTCATGGTCCATGCATGCACGCTTCAGTGGTAGGAAAAGCCACCTCCATTGCCGGCCCTGCACGTACCCTCCAGCTTGCCTCTAGGTCAACTCCATTCATTCATCACCCTCAGCTATAAGACACACCACACCATCATCATCACCACACCAACAACAACCAGCAAGAGCCACCCAAAGAAACACATCAACCCCAGCATCCATCCTAACTCGTCGAGCCGCAGCAATGGCGGTGCGGTGGCCGTCGACCGCCGTGTCCGCGCTCACCATCGGCGCCGGTCTCATCCTGATTTCATGCATGCTCGTGTCGTCGGCGTCGGCCCAGCAGCCGCCGCCCAAGGTGCCGGCGGGCAACAACGTGGTGGTGATCACGCCGCAGGCAGGCAAGCGCAACAGCAAGTTCACCTGCATGGACACCAAGAAGAAGCGCCCCGGCTGCCAGGCCACCTGCCCCAACCGCTGCCCCACCAAGTGCCTCGTCCTCTGCCCATCCTGCCTCACCTTCTGCCGTAAGTACATACAATCTACTCCCTCCGATTCATAATAAACGTCGCTTATTTTATATTAAGCTAATACAAAAAAATTATTAGATAGACGACATTTATTATAGATTAAAGGGAGTACTTGGTATTTTATGCTTAGGCTATTGTAGGCATCAACTACTGATTTTGTACTGTGTGAGCTTGCAGTGTGTGACTTCTACCCGGGAGCGTCGTGCGGCGACCCGCGCTTCACCGGCGGCGACGGTAACAACTTCTACTTCCACGGCAAGAAAGACCAGGACTTCTGCGTCGTCTCCGACGCCGACCTCCACATCAACGCCCACTTCATCGGCAACCACAACCCCGCCACCACCCGCGACTTCACCTGGATCCAGGCCATCGGCGTGCTCTTCGGCGCCGGCCACCGCCTCCGCCTTGGCGCCGTCCGCTCCGCCAAATGGGACCCCGCCGTCGACCACCTCGACCTCGCCTTCGACGATGAGCGCATCGACCTCCCGCTCGCCGACGGCGCGCGTTGGTCACCCACGTCGGTGCCAAACCTCTCCGTCACCCGCACGGCGCGCGCCAACAATGTCGTCGTCGAGCTCAAGGGGGTGTTCCGGATCATGGCCAACGCCGTGCCCATCACCGCCGAGGAGTCCAGGGTGCACAGTTACGGCGTCACCGCCGACGACTGCCTCGCGCACCTCGACCTCGGGTTCAAGTTCCAGGCCCTCTCCGACGACGTCCACGGCGTGCTCGGCCAGACCTACCGCGCCGACTACGTCAACAAGCTCGACGTCGCCGCCAAAATGCCCGTCATGGGTGGCGCCACCGACTTCGTCTCCTCCGGCCTCTTCGCCACGGACTGCGCCGTCGCGAGGTTCGGCCGCGCCGGGGCGGCAGCTGCAGCGGGCACCGCCGGCGGCATCTCCATGGTCACGGACGCCAAGTACGTGTAGGCGATGATCGAAGAAGGGTCAACCAACCAGGCCGGTGCTTGCGTGCTAGCGTATGTGCTGCGTCTGGATGGCGTCAACTAAGTAACGTGCATGGGAGAATCTCTACGTATCTGTCTTACTAAGTACGTGATGTTTTAAAAGGATTTTTGTCATGGATTGACCATCCTGACGATTAATTCGTTGGTATATATGTAAGTGGACATGTATTGTTTTGACAATAAGTAACTGACAAAATGAGAAATAATTTCAAAGTCTATAATGTAAGGTAAGCCATGTTATGTGTTGATATCTGTGTGTATTAGAGCATCTCCAATAGCCGATGTATAATACTTCCTCCGTCCCAAAATTAATGTCACTAACTTAGTATAACTTTGTACTAAATCAGTGAAATTTATTTTGAGACGAAGAAAGTAGCATTCAACAAAGTGTTTGATGTAAATTATACATCACCAAAATTTGGTTTTTTACATCATCGGGAGTGTGCAATTTCAACTGATGTATTATATGGCACGAGATATCCAACATAGCATTTTGATAACTAAAACTTATAGATTCAAACTAGATTTCAACATTCGAACTATAAATTAAACTAAACATTAAAACTACAACATCATACTACTCGTCGAAATCATTGGAGTCATATGATGACCACTCGAAGGAGGAGGAGGAGGAGGAGACTAAGTCCATCACCGGAGATGATTCAACCTCCTTCTTGACCCTCACCATCGAGGGCATCAACGGCGCCCCAACCCTCTTGCCGGACTTCTTTTTCTTCTCCATCGTCTCCTGCTTCTAGAAGGTATCCTCTTCGTACTTCACGTACTCGGGGTTCTCCCACGAGAACCTCGCCATCGCCTCCTAATTCGTCTCCTGCTTGTTCTTGCGGTTGCTTACAGCTCACAAGGCGGGTCTTCACCTTCTTCTTCATCCGTGATGTGACAAACTTCGTGTCCTATAGGGAGAACACATCATCGAAATTGAGATCCTTCGGTGGAACTCCGATCTACCACCCGACAAGATCGTACGCCCAAGCTTCCAAATCAGTCATCTTGAACGTGCCGAGCCAGTAGCCCATGCCATCGCGCTACAACTCGGCGGCGTACCGGCCCGACTCTTGCTGTCGGACGCCCTTGAAGCGGACTTGGTATTCGGCTTCGGCTTCAGTGTCATGGTAGCGACGGCGATGGTGGATGGCACAACACGACACATGGCAAAGGCGAGGCGAGGATGACATGACATGGATGGCGCCAATGGGGGCGGAGCAAAGGCGTGGACAACATCGGCGGGGGCGGAGCATGCATGCGGGTGGCGTCGGTGGGGGAGGGAAGATGCGTGGAAGACATCGGTGGGGGCGGGGCAGAGACGTGGACGACGTTTTTTGAGATGCTCTTAGGCTTTTTCCAATGCAAAGGTGTTTATAAGCTTCATTCATCTTCTATTCCTAAATAGCTACAACTCACTACTTGTTTTTTTTTGACATGCAACCATGCCACATAAGAAGGGGCATGCATGCATACATATCATAAATTACATGGTTTTGCATTACTTTATGCATGTTGCACCATCGAATCATTAATTCATGCATAGTAATCATAAATTGCTTTTTGTAATATATTCATTCTTTATTCTTTTCTCTTATTATACCCTTTGTTTTTTAGATTACATTATCTTTTCATTTGTTTTAGATAATTTTTTAGTAATGTTTACACATTATTAAAGCAAGATTCCCACAACAACGCGCGGGGCATCATCTAGTTTAATTAGTTGTAGATTCACAATTGTGTTTTCATCTAGGTATACACGCTTAGCATTGGTTATTCTTGAAGTCATCAAACTACTCTCTCTTCTTAATTAACTCGTCACATCAAAATTCATACCTATTGGGAGATGCCTTACTTTCTTATGGATTGCTAAATGCAATGGTATAAACATTTTTTTATCTTTTTTTCTGATAGTAAAAAAAACTTTATTTAATTGAAACAATCGTTACATCATTTATGAGGAGAGGTACAATATCAATCAGAGGTTCCTCAAACCAATCACAAGTTGGGGAAAATCTAGCTACCCTCGCAAGCTTATGAGCGACCCCATTTGTTTCCCTATTACAATAACATTTTTTTCTCTTCTTAGTAGTCCACTCGATGGCAAGTACCAGTTAGATGTCTTTCCTCCCCTGCTCCCCATGAAATACTGCAACGATTTTAGAGCTTCTCCGCCTCCTGCCAAGACTGTCGCTAGTCTGCCTCGTTTTCTATGGCTTTAGGGTCATAGAGATGTGATGGATCCCGGTCTTTGTCGATGAAAGGTATCTTGCTTCGTTTTAGGTATTTTTAGGGTTTATGACTTACTGAGGAAGGCGAGGCAGCGACTCCCTGCAGATGGAATAAGGTTCTTTCCGTCTAACCCTCGTTCCGACGATGCTTCTCGCGTCATTAGAGAGCTTGTGGAGGTGTGTTTTGGATTGATCTCACGGCTTTCGGTCGGTGTTTATTTGTGATGGATCAATCTTCGCTCATCTCCGTTTATATGTCTACGGATTCGAACTTTCCAATCTATGCTTTTCTTCATCAACGACAATTGTTGTTCTGGTGTGATGACTCTTTAAGGTTTTAGCATACTTTCCAATTGTTTACTAGAACTAGGATTTGTTGGCTTATGTAAGGAAGATGCGATGATGGTGGCGTGCCTTCGACTTGTTTCAGTGCTTGTAGTCACCGCTAGATGGTCTCTGAATACTTGTAGCCATTTTGTATTACTCAAACCAAACCAACACGGCCAATGTTACAAAAGTTCAACATACAAAATGGTGTTGTTTTCTTTACAAATTGCTAAAATGCAGGCGTCTCAACTGTTTTTCATGTGTTTATTGGGTTTCATTCGGGGGAAAACCCAACCAAAAAAATCAATGGGATCCCAAGTGAGTGGGGACACAATTGTGTGGCTAACTGGAGCCCAACTAGATTTTTTTGTCTTGAAAGCTAGAAAACTAAAAATTGAGTGGGATGGTCTAGGATCGCACTCAGTCCAACGTGGTTTCACCCCTGGTTTCAGTCCCAAAAAACTATTACGGGTGTTGCAAAAATGCTAATATGTGAAAAATAAGCTTTCCTTAAGTTGTGCTCTAATTATTGTTTTTCTTTGTTATATCCTATAACGCGACAGCCGTTCCGAGACATAGCATGTCGCTTTTGTCACCGCTTGTCAGCCTCCTTCTCAACCTCGATGCAAGCGTAGCGCTTTGATTTGGCAATGTCATATTGGAGCAGGTCCTAATTGAGCCAACGTTGATGACCCGTGTTATATTTCTTGGTTGTTTTCGACTAGCCATGCGCCCATGTTGTGTTAAGCATCAAATCGGATGGATAATGCTTGACAAAGGAGGACACCGACAATGGAGGATGATGGCCCCGACAGACGACGACACATCGAATCGATAGCCGCTAAGCAACCACATCGTCCCACATTGCTCGTGCTCCTCCTCTGCCATCTTCTTGCGCAACACGACATGGCGGCAGATGGTCGGATGTGACGGACGATGGGATAACTCAGACTATTTCAGTCTAAAATGTTTGGACAATTCGATTTTAGGACATCATGAAGTGAGTGAGAACGAGAAGATGGTTAAAAAATAAGAGGGGACGGATTACTACTCTGATGTTCTTACTACTTTGATGGTCTTTGAACACTGAAGTAATTTTTACTACTCTGATGTTCTTTGTACTTCCATGATATTTGATGAATAGATCAAAAGTTTTTCTCAACAAAAAAACAACAATCCCCAGAAAACTATTGTGGGTGTTGCAAAAATGCTAACACGTGAAAAATATGCTTTCCCTGAGTTGTGCTTTGATTATTGATTTTGTTTGTTATACCCTATAACGCGACATTTGTTCCAGGACATAGCACGTTGCTTGTGTCGCCGCTTGTCGGCCTCTTCCTCTGCCTTGAGGGAACTATAGTGCTTTGATTTGGCAATGCTGTTGTCGTCGTTTAGTAACAACAGATGTCATAGGGATGGCTAAAGAGAGGGGAAGACTCGAGGGAGAACTATGTCAATGGTGCCGGAAACAGGTTGGGCACAAGCACGATGAAGGACACCACGATGTACCCAGGTTCGGGGCTCTCCGGAGAGATAACACCCCTACTCTTGCTTGTCTGCTTGCTATAAATGATCTCACGAACTACAATCAATGCTCATGGATCTACTCAGAGGAAAAAGAGACCTGCCGTGGGCATGGCTCTCCTCTGTTTCTCTACGGGAACTACTATGGGAAGTAAATGCGAATGGGGCATCCCTCTCACAGGAGGGGTACCCCGGGCTCTTATAGTGTGAGCTCGGGGTACTATGGTCATTTCAGTCGGGCGCTGGCCCCAGCTGTCATCCTCTCGTCGGCTGGGGTCCACCGACTGCAACTCTCCGGTTGATCCAGACTCGTCAAGCGGCTGCCCATGCTGTAGCTTCTAGGTAATGATGGTGAACAGTAGAGCTATGATCTCTGGTCACGTCGTTCTGTTTCCGGATTCAGAGGAAAAGGGTGACTACACTCCTCTGACAGATCGGCGAAGCGACTTAGCTTACTGCCACCCGGATCTCTCGGGATCATGCATTTATGACCTTGAACCAGAAGCTTCCGATCTGGACAAGGTCAACTCTTGAGCTGATTGAAGGGTGGGCCGATTGCGCTTGGGCTGACTGCTCGCATTCAGCATGGTCGATTGCTTGAGGGCAATCGGCCATGCGACTGCCTAGCTCGGCCCAGCAGCAACCCAATCGGCCTCATCCTTGTCTTGAAATATTGCTTTCGTCTGGGTGAACCTACCCGGGTATCACTCCCCCGACAGTTGTATTAGAACAACTCCTAATTGAGCCAACACAGATTAGTTGTGTCAGCCTTCTTGGTTGTTTTCTACTAGTACAACACCCATGTTGTGTTAAGCATCAGGTCAGCTCCTGCTTAACGAATGAGGACGTCGACAACAAAGGATGATGCCTCGTTAAGCGACGACACGTCAGATCGGTAATCGCCAAGCAATCACATCGCCTAACATTGCTCGTGCTCCTCCTCCGCCATCTTCTTGCACATCACGACATGGCGGAAGATGGTCGGATGTTACGGACGATGGGATGACTCAGGACTATTCCAGCCTAAAATGTTTGGACAATTCGATTTTAGGACATCATGAAGTGAGTGAGAATGAGAAGATGATTAAACAAGAAGCGGGGGCGGATCGTTGGGATGATTCAGATTTCTTCACTTCATCAAATTCATTTCAATACATAAATTCACGACTAAAAATTTCGAACCAAATTGGCCAAACATTTGAGACTGAAATGGATGCCCACCATGGGCTCCCCTGAACTACCACAAATGGGAAAACTAGAGTGGCCAAAAAAAAAAAACAGCACGCTGTCTTTTTATTGCAAAAAGGAGGTAGAAACAGCACGTGCTATATTGCCGTTGACCCATCCTAGGGAAAGAGGTTGACTCCAATCCCCACCCACCCCCCTCCCTCCCTCCCTATCCATCACTCTCAGAAAAGCCGGCGCCTTTCTCCCCACCGCCGTCGGCTACGCCCCTCCCCCCTCGCCGCTGCCGGCCCGCCACCGCCGCGCGCCGGCGCAATTCCGCCGCGCCCCCACAGGTACCCCATAGCCCCCGTCGCCGCGCGCGTCCGCCTCGGCAGCATCCGTCCGCCCAGCCCTAACCCGCCGTCCCGTCTCGTTTCGTCTCGTCCCCCATGGCCGGCGAGGAGGCGGGGGCTCCTCCTGCTGCTCCGACCTCTACTCCGCCATCCATCGCGAAGTACCTCGCGCTGGGCCCCTTCGCCCCGGCGGGGGAACCCAGGCACTCGCGCCACGCCGAGCTGCGGCGGGCGCTCCAGGCCGGCGACCCGCCCGAGGAGCTCCGGCGGGTCCGCGACAGCCTCGCCGAGGCCTCCGGCAAGGCCAGGTACGCGCCAACCCTAACCCCCTATACCGGTGTGCTCGCCTCCCTGTCCCTGCGCCGTTACTAGTTTGGCTGATCAGTATATATGCCTCTGCCAGGGACAAGGTGCAGTCGCTGCAGGACGCGATCCAGAAGATCGACAAGTACAAGAACGTCGTCACGCGCAGGCGGCAGAGGAGCGACCCCGGTGCTACCAAGCCGGTGGTGCCCGCTGGCGCATCGTCGAGAGCCGGTGCCGGTGCTCAGGGCTACGACAACAGCTCCTTGGGCGCAATTAGCAAGCGCATGCGGTCCTCGATGTCGGACGGACGGGTTCGTGCCGCCTTTTTATCACACTGTCAAGTGACATTGTTTTGTTATCCATGCTTTCAGATACTCAGTTCACTAGTTCACTAAGTTTCAGTCTTACCGGTTTCCGACATATAATTTGTAGCTTAAACAAGTGTTACTGGTTTTGCTAAACTGCCAATGCCATCTACCTGCCCTTGTTATGCAAAATTGGTTGTTTGGAAACCAGTTTAAGATTCCATACAATTTTCTGGCCTTCTGTAAAGAAGGCGATGCAGTACAAGGGTGGGAGGATGGTGATTTTGGTTTAATGCCCCACAGAAAGTACCGATGTTCCTTCTCTGACAATTCAGTCTATTTTGCTAGTGTGGTCATTTCATAATCCGAATACAGTCCTCAATTTTGAACCTAATCATAAAAATCACTCATTTTTATGGACTGGCCTCTACGATTCCTAATTCCCTGTAGTAACCTGGTCATTTCATAATCCAAATGCAGTCTTTTCAATATTGGACATATCCTAAAACTCACTCATTTTTATGGATTGGCCTCTGTGATTCCTAATTCCTTGTAGTAACTTGTTCCTCAGGGGTTTGAAAGCTGTAACTCTGGCTGAGCTTGTTGAGTGACCTACCTCTAAACCTGAAGTTTCTAAGTGCTTTATGTCTGCTATTCTTTCTATAATATCTGTAACAGATGACAGTCATTATGTTTTCATATTCCTTAAAAAGTTCTCATGCTACCATTTTCGGTGATTTGAGCTCATACCTATATATTTCTGCATATTTCAGTTGGAAGGGCGCGGTAGTGTTCCAACAAGGCAAGGTCCTCTAGCTAATAGTGCTAAAACTTCACCACTGGAGAAGGGAAAAACTTGCGCAAGAACACCTGTTACAGTATCGGAGTTCTCTGAGGACAAAGTACAGGGCTCATCTAAAATAAAACGCAAGCGCTCTCTGGGAACAATGCTCAGTAGAAGCAATGATGCTGATCGAGATGTTAAAACTGTGGGTCAAAACAGGCCAACCAACGAAGCACATCTGTGGTCTAGTGATGGTCTTGCATTCAGGTAAACTTTGTTTGGTGTGTGTGCTTACCTGTAGCTTAAAGTTAAGATAGTTTTTTCGTTTTTATTCTTACGGTAAACTCAGGTTACCATGCTGAACCAAAGTTTGTAATCTGGGAATAACTCAAGCATAGTGCTATGATAAATGTGACATCTAGGTTGGTCAAGCATCATACAGACAATTTTTTTAATTGAAATAGAGAGCGAGGCCTGACATCACGAGGAAGATGAGTGCCACTACTATGTATGCACGTCAGGCGTAACCACGAGATTGATGCTTGGGTTTCTTCAACTCTTTCTTGGCTGAGCCTTTGTTTATTTATTTGATCCACATAGGTTTTTCGTTAGGTTGCAGTCATACTTATGCTGCTTATCTATTCTACTTAAATCCTCTAGCTTATTTGGGTATATGTGGAAACTGTTCTACTAATTATGTCACCATTTCCTCACCAGGTTAGAATTAACCGCTCCTCGTTCTTTTTATTGCAGACATGGAGCTTCTGCTGGAGCAGTAGCAGGTAGCAAGATAGATAGCAGTTTTCAGCAGAAAAGTGTTGGGTCCCGTATTCTATCCAAGGTTGATGTGGATTATCCCAGTCTGCCAAATGAAAGAAGGATCCGGCATGCTGGACCTGGAAAGGAGCGTGCTATGATAAAAGGAAACAAGTAAGCATAGTGCGTTACTTTATTCTTATGCATAAGTAACTCTCATCTTGACAATTCACACATTTTTTTGCATATATTTGAACAAGTACTGCAGCATTATCATTCTTAATTCCTTTGATGATCTGCTGCATTTCTGTATATACAGGGTACATACTTCTGATACAAATTCAAGTCCCTCACCCAAGACTAAAGCATGCAGGTCACCAAGAACCAGTTCACTTGCCATGGCCCCCTTCCAGCGTTCAGTTGGAGTAAGTGATGAATGCGAAGAAACACCTCGCTCAAATAAAGCCTCACCCTTGAGAAGCATGACAAACCGCAAACCTTCAGGTGGTTCGACACATTCAAATGCGTCCACACCTCCAATTGCTTGGGTTGGTCAGCGCCCACAGAAAATGTCACGGACAAGGAGAGCGAATGTAGTGTCTCCAGTCTCAAATTTAGAAGAAGCCTTATCTGATGGATCTCCACTTGATACTGCTGCTAGGTCAGCATCTATTGAGTCATGTAGTGTTTTGCTTCCAAAAAATGTTACTGGCAGTAATTCACAAACAGTGGCCAAGATTGATAACATCTCATCTCCTGTTGGATTGTTTGAAAGTGGGGGGCTGTCTGTTACCGAAAGCAATGCCAAGGAGAAAGTCAAGAACAGTGGTGAGCTGGAGAATGAGGAGGAAACTGCAGTCCACAATGCAACAGGATCAATTGTTTCATCTAATAGGACACCTTCAAAAGAAAAACCTGAACATGGAGCTGCTCGTCGACAGGGGAGGAGCGAAAGAGGTTCTATGGATGTAAAAGGACGCCCTTACGTATCAGAAGAAAATTTGGATGCTACAGGAACAAGAAAACCACTAAAATGTGAAAAAACTGGACATGAAAAGAGCGAGAGGTACCTAACGCTTCCTTTGTAACAATGGTGATTTTAATTTCTTCATACGAGGCTAATTTGGGCCTCTAAACATTGGTGCAGTAAAGTGGGGCACCCCATGATGAATAAAGCTTCTGACTGCAAAGCTTCACCCTGTCACGAACAGACTCTTAATTTCAAGCCTACAGTTGTAGCAGGTTTTCCTAAAGACACTTACCTTTGTGCTTTACCTATTATGGTTCAATTTTGGATACTTTCCTCCCCTCTGCCCTAATTTAGCCTATCCATTTTAATAACTAACTGAGCATTGCAGCTGAACCAGAAGATGACCTAGAGGAGCTTTTAGCTGCTGCAAATGCTGCCCGCAGTGCTATCAGTGCGTTCATTCTCTTGTCTGATTTTTTTGGTTGAGCTATGTTACATCTCGTGGGTTGATGCTTTATAACTTTCTGTTCCTTTTTTTTTTCTGCAGTTGGTGCATATTCTGGACCTTTTTGGAAGGAGATGGAGCCAATGCTAACTTTCGTAAGCTCTGCAAATTTAGCATTCTTGGAGCACCAGGTTGGTGCCCATTATGATTTATATATGTCATGCTCGAATATATTTGTTTCCTTGTTGGGTTTGTACGAATTCTCACGTGTCGGAGTTCATTGCCAGATTGACCTTGTGGAAGAGCTTGAGATGAACATGTCCTATGGTGGACAAGATGTCATATCATCCACCGACTACATCAAACCACAAATGTTGGTATGTTACACTTCTGGGCCGTCAGTCATCCCATCTAAAAGAACCTTGCCCGCATGAAGTTCATCTTTTTTTAAGCTCATATCTTTCCTTCAGTGCTTCACATGTTCCATAAAATCTGCAGGAGAAGATTTCTTCTCAGGTGCTGGCCACATCTGATTCTTCTCTCTCACCTGAGCAAAAGAAAACCAACGGAGTTACAACAAATGGACCCATCAGCAGCTTCTCCCCTGGCGAGGAAAACCACATCAATGAACCAAAAAAAGAAGAAGCTAATGAATGGTTTCATGAGATGGCACCAATGACGCACAGACTCCTTTCAGCTTTAATTATAGAAGATAAAATTTCTGGCTCCAATGATGTGCAAAGAGATATACTTATTGATTTTTCAGATGGCCATATTCCATGCACTGCCAATAGATACCTAACCAATGAACTTCAAGTCAGTGACATAACATATAATTCTGGATTGAGTGTGGATTTTACGCATTCAAGCAATTCTTCGGTGGTAAATCATAGCCTGTGCGATGGATACACAGCTTCCAGCAATTTAATCAGCTCTAGTAATCAAATTTTGACCCATTGTGAGAGTTTGTCAGATGGATTCAGTGGTGCTGTACACGGAGACTATGGCCCTTCGCATGACTTAATACCACAGATTTCGCGGCAGTGTGGAAATTCCAGGAAAAAGATCCCTATACCTCCACAGGAATATCAGTACGGGCAGATGTCTATGAATGATAAGATTCTGATTGAGCTGGAAAGTATTGGCATTTGTCTGGAGACAGTGGTATGGTTCCATAAATTCTGCATCTCTTTACATCTTGTGCATTTGAAAATTTCAATACCCCTGTATGTAGTTTTCTTTTACAAGTTTGCATGCATAGAAATCAGGTAACAAGTAACATGTCATGTAGGAGAAACATCACAAATTGACAAAATTTGAGCAACCTGTTGTGTTTCTTGGGATGGTAGTTGATAGGGACTTATCTTTCTTGGATGCTATCTTTGGCACAGAAGATCCTCTTGTAAACATAATTTTTTTTGGCACTCTTGAACCTTGTGCATGGAGCGGTTTAAGATAGAAGCATAATATGCCTAGGCATGCATGCACTGCACATTTTTTTTACTTCTGATATTTGATGTCATTTTGTGCATTTTCAGTTTTTGTAGTCCTGTCATCCTGTGTAATGGCTGGTTAATTTTGTGCAATAACCTGACGATATGGAAATTTGCTTTAGTGAACTTTTCCCTTTTACATGTTGAGTTTTGTTTCATCTTGCATTACTTTTTCAGCCAAATCTTGTTGATGAAGAGGGTGAGGGCATCAGTAAAATGATTTCAGAATTGGGAAGGAGGCTACATGATCAGGTTCCTACTAATATGCTTTAAGAGTATTTAATTTGATTAAATCTGAATGCTTACCCCCATTACCTTTTTTTCTTCTTCTCAATGTGTTACTGTGATTGTGCCAGACTAGTATAAGCTGTTACAATCTTGATTCTGTTTTTAGAGCTCACGATTTCCTAGAAAAAAAAAATGGAAACTCGAATGTGAGCATATAAAACCAGCCTTGTTCATCTTGGATCAACATGTGATACTAAGTACAGGGGTAAGGTGACCTATGCGTTGATGAAGTGGCGTCTATTGGCATTACCAAATATGATTAACATATCACTACTAGTAATGTGACCTATGCGTTTATGAAATGGCGTGTATTGGCATTACCTTTGTTAAGAACCGTGATTTGGTTACGATATCTTTTGGGTTTCAGCTCTAGCCTACCCCAATTTGTTTGGGACTGACAGGCTTTGTTGTTGTTGTTGTATTTTTTAATCATGGAAGAAGTCATAATACCATTTTATATATATAGGAATTTTGCCATCCCAGCTTGTGATTATTCCAGTTTGTAACACTGGGGGTCCGAATCTAGTCATAGCCATCAAAATTTTAAGTTTCAAAATATTCTGAAAAAAAATACACATGTATATAGTGATGTATACTTCATCACTGTAAATTTTCATTATAAATATGTTTCGATGTGAGCTATAGAAGTTCATTACGTATTATTTTGTGTAGATCACATAAAAACGTTTTTATCATGAAAATTTACAGATCTAGTGTACACCACTATATACATGTGTATTTTCTTGACAACTTTTTTTGAACTTTTAAACATTGGGGTTTCCAAAAATGTACTCTCTTTTAAGTGGTTGATCTACGCCATAAGACAAGACTCAACCCAATTAGATTGATAATTCATGTTATCCTATTTTGAGAGTTCTCATTTGATGCATTTCCTTTGATGCTTTTTCTTATCTCTGAATTATATTTAATGAAGATGCGGCTTTCTATAATGTATAATTTTTATTTTTCAGGTGAAGGAAAAGAAATATGGATTGCGTAAGTTAGATAAAGCAATTCAAGATACAAAAAAGATGGAGGAGAGGTATAAATGGATTTTTATTTTGTGGATTATATCTTAAATGGCAATGTATAGAATTACTTCAGTGGCTAACTTAAAGATCTCCTGACAGGAGCTTAGAGCAACACGCATTGAACAAACTGGTTGAAAGCGCGTACAGGAAACTTCAGGTACTTGAGAGGCATCTCTTTACGCCTTTCTGATATCGATGTTAATGCTTTGCGTCCTGCTCGCGTAAACTACAATTTTCGTTTTAGCTATGCATAGTTCATTTGTCGAGGCTCTGGGGGTTGTTTATTCTTCTTTTGTCAGCGCTTTAACAGTACAGACTATAGAGGAATGCTGATTGTATGTCTTGATGATACGTAGGGTGCACGAGCAGCTGCTTCTCGTCCCAAGGCTGGTGTCAATAAGGCCGCAAAAGAACTGGCATTTTCCTTGGCCTTTGCCAGACGGACCCTCGCCCGATGCCAGAGATTTGAGGGAATGAAGAAAAGCTGCTTCAGAAAGCCTTCTCTTTGGAGCGTGCTATCTGCGCCCTTCCCAAGCAGCGACGCAAAATCTACAGAAGGTAACACATGCGTAACTAACTACTGTTGATAATAAGAGAGAAAATCACATCACTGTTTGTTACCACACCACCGTTGCTGCAGAAGCTAACGGTGACCGTTTCTCCAGGTGTCACAACAAGATCGAAAAACAGCAAGAGGGAAAGGGACCGCAGCAGAGACGCATCGGCAAAGGGCTCCGGCGGAAGATCAGGGCGACGTTCGTCGGGCAGCGGGAGGAGCGGGGACCGCAAAAACAAGACCAAGTCGAAGCAGAAGCTGGTGCAGCTATCAGCCTCGGGCGACGTTCTTGGCAGAGCCGCCGAGCCATCTCCAGCACCACCAGCAGGCCCTTCAGGCGCAACAACAGTCGTCCAGCAACCAGGAACCGCTCCGGGGAACGCCGCCCAGCGGTCCGCCCATCCCGTGATGCCAGCAAGCCTGCCCGTACTAGACGACGACATGTTGGACGTCCCGGCGGGGCTCGACGTGCAGGAGGGCGGCGATTTCAGCTCGTGGTTCCCCGACGGCCTCGACGACTCGTTGCCGCAGGACTGTGACTTCTCGGGCGTCCTCGAGGTCCCCGACGACGACCTGACGCAGCTAGGGTTCATGTAAAGAAAAAAAAAGGGAAGAACCTGATTGTTTTTTTATTTATGTGTGCATATGTAGCTGCTAGTTGATCTAAGGTCGCAGATTGGTTCCTGTAGCAAGAATAAGACGGTGAGGGTGCCAACGGCATCCGAGCTTGCAATTTTGTTTCTTGGCAAGAATATGGGCTGTTATACATACTGTCTCCCGGAACGCGAAACTGTTTCTGGAATAGGAAATTAAGCTGAAGTTCATTGCACATTCCCCCTCTAGAAATGTGGATCGTCATCGGTGACGGCGGTGGTGTGCTCTGGTCCTATGGGAGTCGTCGTCTTTCTGTGATCTACCATGAATTAGAAATTTCCACAAAGGAGGTTGGAAGCCTCGCAATTGTGACAGTTTTCGAGCGATATGTTCAGGGGGAGCGCTACGCGTCTGCCGGCTGTAGTTTTAAACTTATCCGCCGGCTAGAGAACCGTACGATAGAAAAAACTATGGCCACGTTGCGAGGCTTCAAGAGATAAGGACAGGTTGCGAGGCCACGTGAGACACGTGGCGCCTAACCGACGCGGCGGATGCTTCACATGTTATCTGCCGGCTGAACCAGAGCGTTTTCCTTCGGTTTATCTCCCCCGATCAGAATCCCTTTTTCCACTAACCCCTCTCTCTCTCTCTGGCGGCATAGGAGATGCATCGCCGCCATCGCGGCCTGCTGCAATGAGAATCTTCCCGGCCACACAAGCCTCCCCTTGGCAGCCTTATCCACTAGGGGGTTGCTGCCGGCGACAAGCCAACAATGATGTTGTTGCAGGACGGGGCCGCGGCTAGCTCGCGCGAACGCCCTCCACGGTGGTCGCCGTCGTCGACGCGGCCCGCAGCGACCCGTGCCTTTCCTGGATGTCATGGATCGAGCTTGGAACTCGCCGGAGTCGCCTGAACGCCGCTGCTCGCCTCCTCATCGCCCGGATCCGGTGGATCCGGCCGCCGCACATCGCCTTCGACATGATAAGGTTGGACACCTTTTGCAACAGAGGCTCTGTTGCAATGATCCGACCGCAACAGATCCTTTGTTGCAAAGCTCGTTGTCTCATATGCGCACGATCGATAAAAAAAATGCTTGGATCCATTCGCAACAGAGGCTCTGTTGCAATGGTTCAACCGCAATAAAGCCTCTGTTGCAAAGCTTGTTGTCCTCAAATGCGCACGATCGAAGAAAAAAAAATGCTTGGATTCTTTTGCAACAGAGGCTCTGTTGCAATGGTCCAAATGCAACAGTCTTTGTTGCAAAGCTTTTAGCGATGGTCGGGAAAAAGAAATGAAAAATAAATGCTCAAAGTCCTTTGCAACAGAGGCTCTGTTGCAATGGACCAACCGCAACAGAACCTCTGTTGCAAGGCTCGTTGTGTCTTATGTGCGTGATCAGACGGACATAGTTTTTTCTATCGTACGGTTCTCTAGCCGGCGGATAAGTTTAAAACTACAGCCGGCAGACGCGTAGCGCTCCCCTAAACCGAAAGGCTTCAAGAGATAAGGACAGGTTGCGAGGCCACGTGAGACATGTGGCGTCTAACCGACGCGGCAGATGCTTCGCATGTTATCTGCCGGCTGAACCAGAGCGTTTTCCTATGTTCAAGGGGTGATACTCAAACGAGGTGATTCCTATTTTGGATTCATAGTTCAGTGTACTAATAGTTTCTTTGGGGTGAACCATCAGCAAAGACAGTTTGGCCGAGTGGTCTAAGGCGCCAGATTTAGGCTCTGGTCCGAAAGGGCGTGGGTTCAAATCCCACAGCTGTCAACTCCTTTTTCCTCTTCTTTTCTTTATTTTTTATTTAATTTTCTTTTGTGAAGGAGAGGGCAATTTTTTTTTCTTCAGAGCAACGATGTGGCAGATCCCATTCGTTGGCATACTCTGGTATAAATTGATGACTTTTTGGCTGCCGTTTGTATAAGTTTTTAGATTTAAAAACTGTTTATTTCGTTAACAAAAAGGTTCAAAACATGACGATAAACTTTGTTTGTAGCGCGCCATCAATGAATGCTGAAGAAAAGAAACACTTTCACATCTTCAATTTATTTTCTTTTTTTAAAACAATTTTTTGTTAGACAATTGTTTTTAGAACACCTGTAGGTTCTAATGTCAGTGGGAGATTTGTTTTTTGACAAACCAATGTCAGTGGGAGATACACAGTTTTTTTTTTTGAGGGGTTTACAAGAACGCTACTGCTCTAATCTGGTAGAAAGGGGGATACAAGATGGGTCATGAGGATTGATAAGCCACATGTGGCGACCCCTATCCAGATTACAAGCAAATTTCGCAAGCTCATGAGCTTGAGTATTCGTAGAGCGCCCTTCAAAAATAAAATCACAGTTTAGAAAATTGCTTCTTCTTGAGTTGAGGGAGATACACAGTTGTTCTCTAAAAAACCTCTACTCCGCGTATGGGCCCAGTCGACGGCCCAGCCCAGCCCATGTACGCGACCTTCTCGTTGCCGTCGTCTTCCCCCGGATCCCCAAATCCCCCTCGCCGGAATCCTTCTCCGCCATTCTCCAAGGAGTGACGGCGAGCGTCGCCTTCTAGGAAACCTTACACCGGCTTCAATTCACAGAGATTTCTATCAGATCTCCATGGATTCATGGATAGGTGGTCAAGACGCGCGCGCGCGGTGGGCAGCACGGCATGGCGGCGCACCCCTCTCCCCTCCCCTCCCGGGATGCAGGCGGCGGGGACATAAATGGTACGTACGACAAGTAGTTGCGAATACTGTGTACTACTACTACTAAGTACTCCACTAAACAAGAATCAATGCGGATTTAGCCTGAAATCAACTATTTTTTTTGCTGTGTAGGAAAGCAAGTCGTTGACACTATGCCGGATTTTCATTCCGAGCAGCCGAATACTACTTGTGAGCAATAAAGTGTCGATTTCTGTCTGGATGTTTGCAAATGCCACTGGAATCGCCGATTTTCGAGCGCAACTTCTGTTGTTGCTGCAGACGCAAACTACATGTTTGAGAAGAGGTGGATAAGAAAGATATGCAATGCATGCACCCTCATGGTTTCTTACCGCCGTGCTTTCGGTTTCTTCATCAACAACCTTGAAAGTCTTTGCTTCATGAAAAATAGGGTAATTTACTATTAACTCATGTTCAAATTTCATGAATAGTTTGCTCGGCATGCAAAGATACTGGATGGCAGACAATACCTCAGGCTAACTGATTGATCCTGAGGTGTCCAGATTTAGTATGCA
The DNA here is from genome assembly GCA_950022295.1 of Bromus sterilis. NCBI lineage: Eukaryota > Viridiplantae > Streptophyta > Magnoliopsida > Poales > Poaceae > Bromus > Bromus sterilis. Next base: position 295,409,394 of record OX465601.1, on the reverse strand, counting down.
TACATATAATAAATAGCATGCACAAATACAATCTGGAACCCGGTTCAAATACCTATTTGAAGCCAAAGGCATGGACACCCTCAGATGAGTGGCACTTCCATAGGAAAGGCAATGCTTTCAGTTTACCAAAGCACCTTCACTTATGAGTAATGCACAAGATTAAAAGGCACTGCCATAATGACCAACTTATTCCATCTTACAAGCTTATGGCTATGTGCCCTTTTTCTTCTTTTGCTTTTCTTTGTCTGATGTGCTATGTGTATGTAAAAGATGGAGGATAGAATAAACATTCAGGTCACAGATTTAAGACTTCATATCATCTCTGAAATTCTTCTTCCTTTTTGTTTCCTGTTTTTACTTAAAACTCGCCAGTAAAGCGGAAACCACTCGAAGTTATGTTATTGTCGTGTGATGTATATGTTCTGGAACACCACTAGCCATGCATCCAAATTTCCAAGGCCTTTGAAGTACCAGATAAAAGTACGATCATTCATCATAAATATTTAGCGGCAGGAACCGTGGGGATCTACAACCATGAATCACAGAGCTGAATTAATGCTGAAGGCTAAACCCTAAACATTATGCAAGTTTGACTTTACATAATGTCCTTTGGACATTGGTGCACATGGCAGGTTATCCGCTTTATTCCTTGGACATTCATGATTTGTTTCCTTCCTTTATACCTTTATCTCTCAGCAAAATGTATTCTTTGCTTGTTGCTGAGTATCACATCTTTTCACTGGTTGATGTTTTAAGTTTGCGTATATAAAGCATAGTTTTAAATAGCGCGCTAAGCCTTTTAGCAGCGAATCTTTTCCAAACGCTTTAGCGTGTGTTTTACAGAGAAGCTATAGCGCGCTATTTAAAACTATATTATAAAGATATGAGTTCAGGCCTATCACACTACCACGTCGCGCCACCGTTGGCCGCCGCCACAACTACCATGTCGCTTCGCTTGTAGGCGCCACACCACCGCCGCCGTTGTGCTTCACCAGAGCTCAACAAAAAAAATCATTAATCCACTGATAGGCGTGTTTCATATGTCAGATTGGGTGCATGAATAGATTTATAAGTAAATAAGTAAACCGTAAAAATAAGACATATTAGCTAGCTAAATTAGCTTCCCAAAACGTCATATATTAAGGAATGGATATAAATTATAGGTAGGTAGAGCACGTATACATAGGATTTAGATAAAATTTATTGATAGTGTGATGAAGATTTTTTATTTATTTAGGGGAAATAGTCTGCTACAGATCTAGGGGTTGGCCATGGGACCATCTACGCCACCTCCTCGTTGCCGTCGTCTTCGTCCATCCCCCCAAATCCCTCGCCGGAATCCTTCTCCGCCATTATCCAAGGGGAACGGCGAGCGTCGCCTTGTAATCAACCTTACACCGGCTTCAAGTTACGGGGCGATGGATTCATGGATAGGTGGTCGGTGGTGGCGCGGTGGGCACACCGGAGAGGCGGACAGCACGGCATGGCGGCGCACCCCTCTCCTCCCGGGATGCAGGAGCGGGGCATAAATGGTATGTATAACAAGCACCGCCCACCAAGTAAAAGCGCCATTATCCAAGTCTGAGAAGGTATTCCACCATGTAGATTGCAAAGGGAAAAAGTTCAGTACTTGATGTCGTTCCTCCCCTGAAATCAACTTTATTTATTTTTTACTTCTGCAGGGAAACAAGTGTTTTAACAACGTCAGAAGGAACTTGAAGTACTCCATTTTCTTTTGCATGGAGACAGGCACGATAAAAAAAGTTATTTCCGTTCTTTTCTACTCGTATGAGATCAATAACCATAGCAATGGAATCGGATCTGGCTAGATATATCATTTCAGAATTAGAACACATATCAAATGCCCTGATAATTGTGAAATAGCATGTTGAAGCAAGTTGAAGTGAATCAAATATTATTACCCTTTCATTTTAACTCAAAACTTTAGGGGCGGCACCGCCAGTAGTAGAGTGCTTACCTTGGCCAAACAGTACCCAAAGTGATTAATGTCACCATATACCGTACTTAATACCAGATATGGATTTCTTCAGGGCTGAATAGTCTTTGGTTTCATGAATGAAAGTTATTGCCAAGCCATGTTCATTTGCTAGTTTAAAGTTCAGATTGTAGTTTGCTTGTCAGCCGTGATACTGGTTGAACACCCTTCCACAATTTGCAAACTCATCAATTCAGAAGCGACCAGATTTGGCATGCATATGAAAGCAATAAATCGCATGCTAAATGCCAATCTGCAACCCAGTTTGAACACCCTTCCACAAGAAAGACTATACTAGCCTTTAGTTCAGGAAAGCACCACCACTTATGAGTAGTGCACTCGATTAAAGGACGCTGCCAAGATCCATGGCCAAATCATTCTGTTTTATAAGCTTATGGCTGTAATGCCCTTCTTCTTTTGCCTTTGCTTTTTCTTTTGCTTTTCCTTGTCTGTGAAATAAATTGTGCTACTGCTATGTACAAGATGGAGGATATGATTGACGTACAAGATCACAGATTTGAGAGTTTATTTCATCCGGTCATGCATTCCTTCCCCCTTTTTATACGTGTTAAATGCAACTAAGGCGCAAATCACTTCAAACTCTGTTATCAAACAAGAACTACAGGCTTCCAAATATAAACCCACAAATATGAACCACAGAGCTGAATTTACCCTGAAGGCAAAACCTTAAACATTTTGCAAATTCAAGTTTAGATAATGTCCTTTGGCATCTATGCACATGGCAAGTTATCCCCTTTCTTCCTTGGTCATTGATGATTCATTCCATTACTTTAACCTTTATCTCTGAGCAAAATGTATTCTTTGCTTGTTGCTCTAACCAAGAATCACATCCTTCGTCTCATTGATGTTTCAGTTTGCCTATATATAGGCCACAAAGTGTGATCATTGAAACCCCTTGCCCTCTCCTTCCCAGCCATTTGTTTCTCCTGCAACCGAAACGTTCGATTAATTTTTCTTCAAAATTCCTTCATTTTAGTCTAGCTAGAAGCGTCACTTCAATTTCAACTCCCGTTGGTGTTTTCACTCACTTTCCTGCTTTCATACTTAATTTATGATTAATTCTTTTTCTAGCTATCAACGAAGAAAATCTGGTGTTTTCCCTATTGATTCTTGTTTCTTTCGCTTATAAAAAAATACTCTGTGTCTTGTGATCAATTACAGAAAAAATATATTTGCATGTTTCAAATTTAATCACCTTGTCTATTCAGCGTTACAACAAGAATACAAAAAGGTTTCCCTGTTGATTTTTGTTTTTTCACACATCTAAAATAGTGTTTTTTTTGTAGTGATCTATACAGAAGAAACAAAAAAAAAGATCGATTGCATGTTCCAGTTCCACTTTGACATTGCTCTTCTGCGTCTACTTTCCCATTACTGTTGTTATTTCAGATCTACAATCATTCACCAAACATATACAAAAAAAAAAACTGTGGCATTTCGTCTTTGCTACTGTGTTCTTGTTCTATATAGATTTAGTTTCCTTTTCACTGTTCAATATTGAAAAAAAATATTTCCTTCTCCATTTGTTGTTTCTTAACGTTTTGCCTTCCTAGTTACCAGTTTCACCAAAAACACCACCAAAGCTTCACTTCTCCCGGTATTGATATTTTTCAAACAAATCTAGTCAATCAGATCGACCATGTCTTGACATACGGTGCCACATTCTACCAGCAGGTACTATTTCTGTTTTTTTACTTCTTATCTATATAACAACTAACAATGTCAACTACTTCTGTTATCTCAGGAGTCAGGACTGTACAAGAAAGTAGTGTACAGCTGTCAAGCCAAATCAAAGAGCATTAATATTCATTTGGCGGCCTTGAGCTCAAGTCTTGCTGAGTATATTGTTTCTTGGTGATCTAAGATCTTGCATGAGCCAACCTATTCCCGGTCCAAAGCTTCACTGAAGACCAGAGCTGATCAGGTAAAAATATATATGTTGATGCACAATAGTGGTTAATATTATTTCTACTGAATGAGTTGTACAAAGAACTTGATGACTTCAGTGTTGCTTGAAGAAAAGTTTTTTCAACTTTAAAATATAGAATTCTCTGTACTAGAAAAATATCATGCGTTGCAACAGAATTCAACTTGTAATCAATTTATTTCTATCATTTTTCTGGAACAAAGAGTTCATACCCGCTCTTATCGCATACAGCTTGTGCCAAATCTACATATTTTAATTGATCCAGAGGTGACAATTGGCAATAATTGGCATGCTCATGACAGAGTGCAACAATGGCATGGAAAATGTCAATTTGGAATCCTGCCTGAACATCTATAGAGAAGGCATGCATCCTAACTGAAGGTAACTTCGACGGATAAGACACTAGCGGAATCCCTCAGTTCATCAAAGCACCTTCACTTATCATGAACATATTCTGTCTGACAAGCTTATGTGTACCAAGTACTTGTTCTTCTTCCTTTGGCTTTGCTTTTGCTTTTCTCTATGCATGTGTGCTTGTCAGTTGTGCTACGTAAGATATGAAGGATATGATTAACCATTAACGTACAGATAAAGGGCTGGAGACTTCGTTTCTTTTCCTCCTACGTACACTCCTCTTCATTTTCTCCTTAAATTCTTCAAAACTGCCATTAAGGTCCAAATCACTTCAACTTATGTTATCCAACAGTTACCATCTCACTCGTGATCTCATGTATATGTTCTGGAACACCCCAAATATATATATATATATATATATATATATATATATATATATATATATATATATATTAGTGAGCTAGCCATACACCAAAATATTTATAATCTATTGACTCGATGTACCAGATGAACGTATCATCATCCATTATGAATACCGAGCAGCAAGGACTGTGGAGACTGAATATAAACCCACAACCATGATTCGTGTAGCTGAATTAATCCTGGAGGCTAAACCTTGAACATTATGCAATTTCAACTTTACATAATATCCTTTTGGCCTTGGTGCACATGGCAAGTTACCCTCCATTATTCTTTTGGTTTTGTCACTTAAAACCTTTATCTATGAGCAAAATGTGTTGTTTCTTGTTGTTGTAACCAACCATCCCATCTTTTATCTGGTTGATTTTTGTGTAGTTTGCGTATATATAAGTTTGGAAGTGCAATCTTTCAAACCCGTCACGCTCTACTCCCTAGCTATTTGTTTCTTCCGCAACCAAAACATTCAATATTGTTCTTCAAAATTCCTTCATTTCTGTACTAGCTAGAAGCGTCACTTCAATTTCTACTCTTATTGGTGTTTTCACTCACTTTTGTGCATCCATATCTAATTTATGATTTATCATTTTTCTAGTGACTTAACTCCCTTTTGTATTCATCGTTAAGAAAAGAATATGAAAAATCATTGGGTGTTTTATCTGCTTATTGGTATTCTTTCACACATCCAAAATAGTGTTTGTTTCTAGAGATGAATAAAGGGCAGCCCGGTGCATGTAGCTCCCGCTTGCGCAGGGTCCGGGGAAGGGTCCGACCATTTTGGATCTATTGTACGCAGTCTTTCCCTACATTTCTGCAAGAGGTTGTTTCCAGGACTTGAACCCGTGGCCTCATGGTCACAAGGCAGCAACTTTACCACTGCGCCAAGGCTCCCCTTCTTTCTAGAGATGAATACAGAAAAAAAATTGATTTCATGTTCCGGTTCCATTTCACCATTGCTCTTGCACATCTATAGTACAACCCCTTTTCTAGAAAGTAATCAGTATTAAAATAATTGTTTCCCTTTACTACTGTTATTTCAGATCTACAACCACTCTTTTTATCTAATTATCAATTACGAAGCATATAAAAATATCACTGGCTTTGTGTCTTTGTTATTGTGTACTTGTTATATCAATACTCAATTTCCTTTTCCACTGATCAATACTATTTTTTTGGCTTCTCCTGTTTGTGTATTACTTGACGTTTTATTCGCTTGCTTTTCTAGGTATCAGTTCCAACTTCCAACAAGAACACCAAAAAGATTGTTAATTTTCCCACTATTGAGATTTTACAAGTAAATATAGTTGATCAGATCAATAATCTCTTGCCATTCGTGTTGCAGACATACAGTGCCACATTCTACTGTCAGGTTAAAAATTTGTTACCTTGTTATTTATTTCTTGGTGGTATAACACCTAATGATGTCAACCGCTTATGTTATTTCAGGAGTCACAAGGAAATTAATTTGTAGCTGTCGAGCCAAATAAAAAAGAATTCATTTTTTTTGCAGCCTTCATTTCAAGAGCCGCTGAATATTGTTTCTTGGTGATCTAGAAGGCGAGAGCTGAGGTAAATATCTTGGTGATCTAGACCAAACTGTACTTTCTTATCTTGCCAAAGTTCTTTGTTTACGGAGTGTCGGATGTCTACTAGTAGGAGTAATATCCAGTTTACACTTTACACACATTATATAGAAATTTTGTTTGACTGCATATGCTAACTGATTCACGTCATCTTTTCCTTGCAGGTCAGTCTGTGCAAACTAGGAGGTTTTGGTACACTACTGAGTATAAGTCATGGCATCATCTTCATGGGACAAATGGCCCGATCATGTAAGGAAAATATGGCGTGATGATCTGAAAGATATAGATTTTTGGTATGTTTTTTTTAACCTCCTCATTTACATTCCTTTATTAATATAGAAAGAGCATTTTATTGGGTTTTCTTGTATTTTTTTATGTTACAACAACCTTATAGTGATTATTTTACTTGATAACCATAATACATTCATTTGGAGTAAATCTATATCTGACGTGATACCCTATCCCCAAACATCTCTAACATAGAAGCAGGGACAGAGATCCTATCTTGAGGTTGCTTGGCCCCTGCCGTCAATATACTTAGATGTTTTTTCAGATGTTACTTGCAAACAAAAGTCGACATAAATAGTTTGAAATAGAGTTGGACAAACATGCCCGTGAACAAATACAAAAAAGACTCTCGTCCTGCTTTATAGATAACGCAATGATTATACAACCAAAGAATACAACTCGATACCAACCCAAGGCAAGATACAATAGTGCACATAACAGATACAACCCAAAAGATGATGTTGCGCTTGACGACCCGTGAACTCCAAGACGACACCTTCAGGAAGAGAACGGTATTGGGTAGTACTGTCCTGTTATCCAAAAGGATCATAGTTTTCACCAGGAGCACACCGAAGGTGGAGAGTAGCCATGACAACGCCTTCAGGAAGGAAACAACGTCCATGAAAGCTAGAAAGGCATCACATCCAGCCCACTCTCCTCCTCTGAGACCACGATGCATTGCCGAGCACCGACCACCACGCCGCCCATGAGACCATGGCCATCGGCCCATACCCGAGCTGCATGCCTGTCCTTGTTATATTTTTTCATACTTTCTGACCAAGGCACCGCTAAATGGCATAGTCAGCTATTTAAAATTAGTTTTTATCACTTTTACCATTAGTTGTGTCACACTACTCAATTTTTCTATTAGTTGTATCACACTACAATAACAACAAAGCATATGGTTCCCAAATAAGTTGTGGTAGGCTAGAGTTGAAACACATAAGATATCAAAACGAAAGCATGGTTCTGGCACGTGGATAGTTAACTTCAACGCACTCCTATCCACAACTAGATCTTTTGTGACAACCCAGTCCTTCATAAATCTTTGTACGGACTCCTTCCAAGTCAAGTTTGATCTCCTCTGACCTTGCTTGACATCATTAGCACGCCTTAACCGCCCGCTATGTACTCGCGCTTCAGGAGACCTATGTTGAATATGCCTAAATCATCTCTGACAATGTTGGACAAGCTTCTCTTCAATTGGTGCCACCTCAGCTCTCACTTATATCATCATTTCGAACCCGATCATTCCTTGTGTGGTCACATAACCATCTCAACATGCGCATCTTTGCCACACCTAATTGTTGGACATGTCGCTTTTTAGTTGGTCAACATTCAACGACATACAACATCGCATGTCAAATCGCCGTTCTATAGAAATTGCCTTTTAGATTTTATCACACTCTCTTAACACAGAGAATGCCAGAAGCTTGGCGCCGCTTTAGCCATCCAACTTTGATTCAATAGCTCACCTCTTCATCAATATCACAATCATTATGCAACATTGACCACAAATATTGAAAGGTGTCCTTCTGAGGTACCAGCTGTCCATCAAAGCTAAATTCCTCTTCTTCCTCATGCCTAGTAATAATGAAACCACGCCTCATGTACACTAATTTTTCACACTACTTAAAAGTATGATGTGAGCATTCATCTTACTTTTAATATAAAAACATCATGAGTTTTAAACATTTTATCCCAATGATAACCTATTTGAATGGAGATATTCTTTACGACCTTGAAAACAAGAACAAACTTGTACCAATAAGGGCAAAGAATCATGTGCATGCATTCAAGCCATCTGAGTCATCTGATCCAGGGAAACACAATTAGGATTACGAAAGTTTAGCATGGGTTGGCTTCGATGAACAATAGGTAATAGTCCAACAAACAAGTATGCTTTGTAGCACATCAAAGAGTCTCTACTGCAACAACTCACGGAAATATTATAGAAAATATATTATGCAACCAGTAAAAATCATTGTGTGGCTCTAACCACACTTCATTGCAATAATCGAGAAATGCTAGAATGTTCAAAGGTTCATTACTGCAACAATTTCAAAAATTTGTGCAACATTTTATATACTTAACTAAAACAAGATTGAAGGACTACTTCCAGCACTGAACATTCATAGTCAATGATTGAGTTGATGATCATGTACATGAAGGTATCTGCATTCTGGGTGCCGAGTCGGGCAATGAGAGGACCCTATTGTAGAATTTAAAGATGATGGAGACAACAGTCTAGCTAGGTTCAGCCCCCGATGATGGGTAATAGCATTACATCATGTTATGTGTATATTTATATGTGATTATTGTTAAGGAGTATTATTATAAGTCTAGAGTCCTTATTAGGCTAGGTTTATTTCCCTCGTATCCCAATATATATATATATATATATATATATATATATATATATATATATATATATGCCCCATGGGCTATGTAATAGAGATAAGTTGCATCATACTCCCTCCGGTCCTTTTTACTCCGCGTATTAGATTTGTGTCAAGTCGAACTTTACAAACTTTGACTAAATTTTTACTAAAAAATATTGACATCTACAATACCAAATATATATATATACTATGAAACAACATTTCATGATGAATCTAACCATATTGATTTGACATTGTAAATGTTGATACTTTTTTCTACAAGTTTGATCAAAGTAGAGATACTTTGACTTTGATCAAAACTTATATGCAGAATAAAAAGGACCGGAGGAAGTAATAGTATCGAGCTTAGGCTTAGATTTTTTTTTGGTGGTTGCAACTCGCCCTCCCGATCCAATCTCGTTCCACGCCGCCGTCGTTCCTATGGTCTGGCCGTTGCTGTCCACCACCACGTCCGCTGGCACAAGTGCATGAATCAGTACTTCTGGTCACCGGCTCCAGCGCCTGCTCGCCCGACATATAATTTGAGCAAGATGCAGGCCACCAGGGCCGAGCTCATCCCCGTCTACCCCGCCGGCCGAGCTCCTCCCGTCCACCAGATGCAGGTTGCCCCGGTCAAGCTCCTCCCCAACAACCCCGCCGATTGAGCTCCCCATCCAATCCTCAACCGAGTCGTCGCTGCATGTCTTTTCCCAGTCCGCTAGTTCTGCTCGCCTCCTAAAAAATGTTGCGTACCGCAACATCTTCAGCTCATACGTCCGCACACACACATACAACCCCTTACAGCTCGGGACTCCAGTCCTCTGCCGCCGGTCAAGTCGGATCAATGCTAGATCCTTCCATTCTGGCCTACCCCTGTATGCTCTAGAACGCGAGCACAAGATAACGCCGGACGATTCCCTTGCTTTCGTACGCTTGTCCAAGACGCCTCCAGTGCCCGCCGCCTGTCTCCTCCACACGGTTAGCCGGCTTGCTCCTGCATCTGCACGGTTCCCAGTCCGGCTGCCCTCTTCTCCTTATGCCTGTGGCTTTCTATGTGCTTCTGCGTGTTGCTGAGCGTCATTGGTCTGGTCTGGATCAACTGATCTGGAAGAAAAAAAAAGTACAAAAGAAGAGAGAGAGAAGAGGTGCTATTTTTTTCGGCAAGCTTGTTGTCATCCCTCACTGATCGGTGATTTTTTGATGGCACCCATTTCTCCGAGTTTGCAGCCTTTTCCGCATCCATATGCTTGGTATTCGTCTCTCGGGCATTGTTCTGTTGAGGTCTCCTATCTGCCATGTCTGCTTTCTCTTGTGGCTTCTATCCCTGCAGGTCGAGCTTAACTCCAAGTTCCTTCAACCTCTGCTACTTCTCACCGACATTTAATGTGCATGATTTTTTAAGCAATGCTTTATTCTCTCTTTGCATTGTTGATCAACGCCTTATTCTCTTGCCGTTGAGCTTCCCTCGCATATGGTTATTCATGGGTTAAAGATTTCTTTTACAATGCTTCTTCCTCTGATGTGCCATCGATCTTCTTCTTTATCTTCTTTGGCTTGATTTGACAGCTTGTGAAAATTCTCCATGCTATGAAGACACTCTCAAAAACCGAATTTGTATTATCAATTTTTTTACACTTCTTCAAATGCAATGCTATTGCATACGCTTTGCGTTTGAGGGGGTGGGGGTGGGGTTAAGGAGGATTAATATAGGCCTATTTCCCTTATATCCCAAGTCATGTGTAATATATATATATATATATATATATATATATAAAATAGAGATAAGTTGCATGATAACAGTTACATGTTACAAACACTAGATTACATTTACAAACTAGGTATCCTCTTGTTACTTGAGCCATGTTGATGACCATCAACTGTAGGGGATCGATTGTAGTGTTCTCGCGGGTAAGTTAACTCAATTTATTGATTCGACGCAAGGGGAACCAAAGAGTATTTATAAGCTTTGACAGTTGAGTTGTCAATTCAACCGCACCTGAAATATGCTTGCTTGCAACAAAGTATTAATAACAACTGTGATATGATAGCGATAGTGATGATAGTGAAAGTAAACTAGTAGTAACCAGCATAACTAATATACTATAGGCTAGGGAGATAGATGGTTGGGCTCTGCATGAATAAGAATGAACATGTAATAGATTCTAACACGGGGCAAGGCACACAGAAAAGCAATGATCATGTAGGCAAATATCAAACATTAGACATGTATTCCATAGGTAGTTGTGCGTGCTTGCAATAAGAACTTGCACAACATCTTTTGTCCTACCATCCCGCTATGAACGTGGCCAAAAGGAACTTATGGAGATTAAGGTGCTCCTTCAAAGAGCACCGGAACAAAGCAATAAACTCAATGGATACATAGAATCCTCAAATTATGGACCATCCCTTTTGGTGTCCCAAGCTGTCACCTTTGAGATCGCCGGTTCCGGACCATAATAGGTGCATACAACTCATAGATAGGATCTCGAACATAGATAAACTCATGAAAACATAAGTGGTTCAGATCTGAAAACATGGCACTCGGGCCCAAAGTGACAATCATTAAGAGCAACAAGTTGTAGCAAAGATGATAAACACCATAGTAGATGATAGGCAACATGCCCCCAACAGTCTGACGAACTATTACATGATCAATATCATCCAATCCCTACCATCCCCTTTTCCTACAGCAGGGAATTACTCAGACATGTGAAGGAAGTCATGGAGGGAGGATGGAGTGGTCATGGTGATGACGATGGGGACGATCTGCCCTCTCCGGAGGCCAAATCACCCCCCCGAAGAAGAACAGGGGGTGGCGGCTCCGCGACGGGTTCTGGAAAAGCGACTTCTGTTTTGGAGTTTTCCCGTGACGGGAATAAATAGGAGACGAAGTAGGGCACCACGGGAGATGGGAGTCGCATAGGCGGCCAGCTGGCGTGGCCCCACCCCTGGCCGCACCAGCAAGGCACCTGGGCCCCCCTGGCTGCCCTTTGACCCCCCGTTCTGGCTCCGGACTCCTTCGGGTGCGTGGATTTTTTGGTATTTTTTTGGGAATTTTCTGAGATGTCCAAAAATCCATTTTCCTGCGCATAATAAAATCAAACAGACAGCTCTGCTGAAAACAACGTCAGTCCGGGTTAGTTTAGCTCAAATCATGCAAGAATGAGGGCAAAACAATAACAAAAGTGTGTGGAAAAGTGGATACGTTTGAGACGTATCACATGCCCCTTTCGTTAGGGCCTCCGAGTTCCTTTGAATAGGTGGCTCATCTTGGTAGTCGTAGCGGTACCTCCTTGATTTTAGGCAATATCCCGTTGATTGATTTAGGCCCTCCAGATACTGTTAGGTTAGTTAGCACATTTTCCTCAAATCCTTCCCTAGCATGACAAGTTGTGGACGTACATAAACCCAGGGTATAATAGGTAGATGTGGCTATTAAGTTTCATGCACTAGCCAACGCAACCATAGTTCAAACTTATGGAAAGGACTAGATAACTGTAACGCCCCGACCAAACCTATCGGTTAACCACCGATTCCATGGCCGGTGCGCCTGATATTTAGACTGTCCCCACATACCAGTACTAGTCTTTTCTGCACAGTTTATCCCCACTCGTGTGCACCTAGGATCAACTTTCCAGTTGGTCATTCATCCCACGAATACTCCAGGCCTATCACGATTAACCTGGTAGTTCTTTCTTGATGGGCTTTCAGAAAAGAAGGTTCACCTTGTTGATATGAGTAGTCTATCATTCTTATTGAGATTATGTGCTGTTGCATGCACCACCCCTCAAAGGAACTGACATCCCCGTCGTTCCAGCAGGAATGTTCCCCTTTAGCACATGTCTGTGCACGCTAGTGCAGGCATCCCACATGTACCCCATGGAAGCCTCATTGACCTACACATGCACTGTGTAACCACCAGGGTCGACTTTGATACCAATTGTAATGCCCCAACCAAACCCACCGGTTAACCATCGATTCCATGGCCGGTGCGTCTAGGATCCAGACTGTTGACACCAGCTTTTGGCACGACAATATTCATATACAAGATGGCTTGAAATGAAAAAGTGTTCTACATGAAAAAGTTTTGTATCGTCCATATGAACATCTTTGTAGTTCAAGCCATCGTCATGCGATTCCATCTTGGAGGCCGAAACTATGTTGGAAGCAATAAGATCCTTGCATTCAAAGTACTATTCTGCCAATTAGGCCTTCAAGGCATCGTCAAATAGAAAATGTTCTACATGGAGCGGCTTCGGTTCGTCGAACCGGTCGATTTTGATATTTGAAATGTCCAAATCCGAGTTCATATGAAAAAGTTACGGCTGAAACTGTGTGTTGCTTTAGAAAAATTCACATAACCTCCCAGTGAAAGTCGAACATTCGATGGAAAACGGAAATCCGACGGGAAAAGTCAGTAGACCTCCGATTTTGACTAGAAGTCCGACGGGAATCGGACGTCAGATAGGTCAGACGTCTGAATGACGAGGGTGTCCGATTTTGACGACGAGATTTGGGAAAACTTCCCAAATTCGCGTTTTTCTCCGACCTGAGGTAGAAATCGACTGAAAACCCTTTCAAGATGGCTCCGAATAAAAAATCTTTCGACATGAAAGTTCTTGGAAATTTCGAGGTCTACAATATTGATGTTTTAAGTTTTTTCATCCGAGCTCGTTTACAACCCCGAAACTACCAAAAATTGAACTTCTGTCCCAAGCCCACCTGTAGTCCGAGTTCGGTTAAATTTGGAAAGATTTGGATGAGATTTGGAGTCCTTTTCTTGTACGGAAATCCCAGCTTCCTCATATATAGATGAGGTGACAGCCGATTAAAACATACAATCGAACAAACATATGTAAACTTTCAAACCCTAATTTTATCTCTCTCTGTTGTATCTTTCTTCTCGTTCTTCGTTCGTTCTTGTTCTTGCAGGGCAACGATCCACGAGGTCCTAGGGCAATCAGGTCGACCTAGGGCAGCCCATATCCGCCGTGCGTCCATACGGGGTCCCTCCCGGGCGTGTGGGGGTTTCGTGTACACACAAGCACCCGCCGGATTTCTTGCGTATCGCGCTTCCGGTCGGGTCTCCTTCAGCGTGAGCTGCGGTGCATCACCCCCGGCGTCGAGGGTACACATGCGGTGTCCATTACCTCAGACGAGCTCACGCACGCGCTTCATTACTTGCATGCAAGAGAAAAACCGCTAATCCATAAACACGCGCATGTTATACCGCTGATGCCGCCGATGTGCCGTTCGTGACCACCTTGGACATGGCCTCCACCTCGACGTGTCGTCCGTGCTCTGTACATGCCGTGCGCACTGGCCATAGCCTCCTGGCGTCGTGCGTCGCCGCTCACCGTCGCCTGTTGCAGCCATGCGGTGACCACGGCCGGTCCGTTCGGTCCAGGAAATCAGGACTGCGGTGGTGCTCGGTCCGGTCCGGTCCAGTCCGCCGGCGGCCGGTCCAAACGGCGGCCCGGTCAAGGCCCGGACCGGCCCGGACCGTGTCCACCCTTAGCCATAGCTTCGTATTGAGATTGTACAAAATGAATTAATGAGATGATCATATGATTTATATATGCATTGTGAAAGTAGTATGGTAGAATAATATCATGTGCATGATAACTTATGCTGCGGAATGTCTTAAATCGAGAGTTTGGTTAATCAACCTGCTCGAGTATTCACGCAGGCACGAGCACGATCTAGCTTGACAGATCGTATAGTTGGTCAGCCGGCTAGATGGTGATGATTTTGATTACATACTAAGTGCTAATGATTCATTTTCTTATGTGGCCAGGTTCAATGGATACCTATCGGATGCATTTATTATCTTGGACCGTGAACTGTCCTATTATGATTCCGTGCGTTGGAATGTTGGGGTGGGGCCCATGGGTTCATTCACACGAGCCATATCAGGCATGGTGGTGGAGGGAATTAGTAGTAAGAACTATGGTGGGAACTTTGAACGCGTGATAAAGGTTGATCTCAAGCCCACACCAACGGTAGAGGAAGCCCAAGGAAGAGGAATCATGAGCATCAACTACCAGCTGGCCGTTGCTGCGGCAAAGGAGCTCGGGCTGCTCGACCAAGAATACAATATGCTCAAGGAAAAGCATGACGAGCTACAGTACTACTCCTATGGGTGCTATGAAGATAATACCACTGAAGAATTGAGGTATCATGTGCTGCGACGAATAGTTCCTCAAATCGGCAAGCAGCTGTCATCCCAGAGGTACTTTCTAGTGGTTGAGAACCTCCAGTGGCCATTTGAGATTGGTAGTTTGACAGAACAGGTCGGGCTTCCTCCGACCAATTGGTCAGATTCCTCATGGTTTATCTCTAGCAATTCCCGTGATGTCTATAACAAGAACAATTCAAAAATCACCAGTCTCATATCCATTCGCTCAGATGACCAGGTTGTCGTGCTTATCATCTCTGCAATGCATCAATCGGCAGAGCACATACTCAGCATTGTCCGTCAAAAAAACAAAGAGTATTGGCATCACATAGCTCTCAATTGCTTCCATTATGCTTTGGCGATCATTGGAGAGGATTCACAAGCGTTGTCCATTACCTCGGACGAGCTCATCCACCATTGGGCCGCCCAAGGCATCTTGCCATGTATGGCCATCAAGGAGGAGGAAGAAAAAGAAACCGGAACCATCAGCAGCAAGTGTGGATATATGCATCGACTTGGAAGGGTCATCCTTGAAGCATTTCAGAAATACTCTTTGTTGCAGCTACCTTTTTCTCCTGCTAATGAATCTTATGATGCCATCAATACCGGTGCACAGTTCTTAGCATACCATGGCCTCATTGCAGAACGCAACACCGCTGATGAACTCTTTGATAACAAGAAGGAATGGATTTCATTCGCCGGTGAAAATGGATGCCATGTAAGCCGAGAATGGTTGATACCAGAGAAAACAAGGGGCACGACTGCACTTATTCTAAGAGGCTGCTCCCAGCAATCGCCAATACTACTTTCCAAGATAGACCATTTCTTGCCCAAACTCTCTATTCTTCATGTTCTTGATCTCTCCTACACTTCAATAGAAGAACTCCCTTCTTCAATCAATTGCCTAATAAACCTTCGGCTGCTTTCACTTAGAGGCTGCCAATATCTCAAAACTCTTTCTATTTCACCAACAACATGTGCCACAGAATCATCAACAAACACTACTTCATACTCACCATTATCAACTCTGTACCAGCTTGAAATTCTTGATATGAATGGAGTTCCTTGTTCTCATCTAACGCAAGATGTAGCCAACCAAAAGAGTAATTTGATACACCTCGACATGTCCCATTCAGAAATAACTACTTTTCCTCCCAACTTTTTCAAGGACATGTCAAATCTTGAAGAACTTATTCTTGTCACATGCTCTAACCTTGTGGAGCTACCTCCTTCCATGGCTTCACTATCTAGCCTCACAATCCTTGAGGTCATAGGAACTCGAATAAAATACATCCCGCAAAAAATATTTGAAGAAATGCAGAAACTACAGTCACTCAAGCTCATTGACAACAAGGAATTGATTTCACTAGGGCCAATCTCTAGGGTCCAAGGAATCAAATTGGAAGGGCATCCTAACCTTATATCTTTCATGCTGATTGGCGCACCTCAAGTAAGGTCCTTGTCTTTGCGTGGATGTAGAAAACTTGATTCTGTTGATATCAAGAATCTTGGTGCTTTGGAGGAAATTGATTTGTCTGGTACGGCTATTGTGGATCTCCCAGTAGATATCATTAATTCCACCCAGATTAGGCGGTTTCTCATGCTGGGTGTTCCTTCTCTGAGGCGATTTCCTTGGCATAAACTGGAGCGATTCCCGGATGTGTTTTACTTGGATCACGGCCTAGAAGAAGATGGCAATCACTGTAATCAAGTTTCCAAAGTGTTTGTTTCTGACCCCAGGTTCTTCTATAGCTTTCATGACTGCCAAGGATTCAGTAAGGGATGGGCGTTTTTTCCAATCCTTCTATGTCCGTGTCACACCATGCATTGCAAATAGCAGGCGACTACAAGAAGAAGAAGACATGCTAGAAAACAAGTTACAAGAGTTTGTGCAGATGCAATCAACATATGTGGATGTATATATGGGTTGTTATGCAGAAAAAATCACAATTCCATCGCCGATTACAGTTCCCCTTCACCGAACAGAGCGACACGTGGAGCTCACAGGGATGCAGTCGACGCTGATGCATTCAAAACTTGGTGGTTTATGGTATCTTCTAAGTGTCGCCAAATCAATATCGGTGACTTATGATACTTCTATTGGCTATTTTCCTCCAAGGATAGATTTTGACGAGATGGAAGAATGTGAGCTATGCTGGTGCCATAAAATGAAAACCGTTTTCCTAGGTACTGCAGGCTTGAAAAAGCTACAGAATATATATGCTCGTAACCTCAAAGGTCTAGTTTGGTTCTCTGCACCATACAGTGATTTGACCTTCAGTTCACTGAAGCACTTGCACTTGGAGGACTGCCCAAGATTGGAGCACGTAGTGTCAGATGGAACAACGCTACCATGTCTGAAGACACTTCACATCATGTTCTGCTACAACCTCAAGACGATTTTTGTCCAACATCTTCCACAATGTTATGATCTCCCAAGCCTCCAACGGGTACGTCTCCAGGAGCTGCCACTGCTCCGCCACTTCCACGACAACGACATCACCATATCAGCGCCGGTGTGGAAGGAGCTCCACCTCCGTGGATGCTGGAGCCTCCGACGCCTCCCTCGCCTACATGGACGCCAGCCAGAGGCAGTGAAGGTGAACGGGGAGAGGATCTGGTGGAGCAAGCTCCAGTGGGGCTCACCCCTACACCACGACAGTTATGACCCCAAACTTCCCCCGAAGTTCGCCTCCTTCGACGAGTGCGCTGAGATGAGCAGCTACCTCAGATGAATTAACCCCGTCTCCGTCAACATATCCATCCATCAGTAGGTATGTGGTCTCACCCTTCATATTTATCCTCTGTTCATCAACCATACATTCACCACAGAGTATTTTCCTAAACACTACCTTGTTAACAGTGTTCCACCATTACGTCCATGTTGTATACGTGACATCCACCCTGGTCCGCAAGATGATACTTATGAACTCCGAAAGATACGTCTCCGAAAGATGCCATTGCTCCCGCTCTTCCACGACAACGACCCCGCCATCACAGCGCCGGTGTTGAAGGTGCTCCACCTCCGAGATTCAACAGTGTTCCACCATACACCGCAGATTACCTTCCTCAACACTACCTTATTAACAATGTTCCACCATCCATCCATACTATATATGTCAACTACCATTGCGTCCGTCGTCTCCATCCATAACATATACATGCCACCTACATACATACCCCTGCCTCGTATACACCCTGCATGTCATCCATATGAGTTTTCGAGTTTTCTTTTTCAAATAAAGGTCCACTTTCATTGGTTACTGTCGACCGACCACTTTGCCTCCTGTGGAACCAGGTTTATTTTTTCTTGTTCCAACACATTTTATTGGAGTGTCCACTGTTTTTATATATGCTGGTGATGTATGTGTATGCTATGTAGCTGGTGTTAGGTGTGAGATATGTATAATTATCCAGTGTTGTTTGTAACTTTAAGTGCCCCGTGTATTTTTTGTTGAAACGGGAGGCAAAAGCTTTGCCCCTTTTTAATTAATTAAGAAGGAGATTGCAAGAAAGCAAGTTCATGACCGAGTTATTATTACAAAAAAAAATTACTCTCGCGGCATCAAGTTGCCCAAGCGTTTGGCACCCGCGAAAACCCACAAGCGGGCTTCTTTCTTAATTCTATCGAAGATAACCGGAGGCGGAGTACTCTTATGCTTGAAAACCCTTGCGTTCCGTTCGGTCCACAACTCCCAAGTGACAAGAAGTGCGAGGGTGGAGATAGCCTTCCGGTTGGGAGAAGTGTCATCCGTCAACAAGAGCCACCACTGCTGAAAGGACATAGACGACCAAGAGTTGGGCATCAAGAAGTGAAGATCTAGCCACACAATGATGAGGCCCCATACCCTACGAGTAAAGCGGCATTGGGTAAAGATGTGAGAGACCGACTCAGTGACTTGGTTACAAAAAGGGCAAAGACCACAATTTGGCCACCCTCTTCTTGCCAAACGATCCGCCGTCCAAATCCGGTTTTGGATAGCCAGCCATGCAAAAAACTTGGTCTTTGGAGGGCCCCAGTTCTTCCAGATTGTCCTGTCCATGGTGGAGGCAATAGTCCCCATGAATTGCATCTTGTATGCCGACTTTGCGGTATATTCCCCGCTATCCGTAAGCTTCCAACGAATGTCGTCGGGAGTGTGAGGGTCAAGGTGCACATCGAGTAGAAGCAGCCACAGCTCAAAGTATTGATGTAGGTGATCGTCGGTGAAGTTTTCATCTAGGCGCACATTCCGGACCCAATTGTTCGAGTTCAAGGCATCACCCACGGAGCAATTATTCTTCTTGGAGGATTCAAAAATGAGAGGCGCAATATTCTTGGGCTTCCTCCCCGCCAGCCAAGGCGCATGCTAAAAAGGGGTCTTAAGCCCATCACCCATAGTGATGGTGGTGGCGGCATAAAAAAGGTCCATGTCCTCGTGTGTGCAAGGGTTTCCTTGCCCCACCCAGATTTTCTCTGGGTCTTTCCACTCAAGCCAAGGCCATCTCAAACGCAAAGCCGCCGCAAACTTCTCCAAGTGAAGCAACCCAAGACCTCCATGCCGTTTTGGTCGGCAAACTAGCTCCCATTTTACTTTACACTTGGCCCCGGTTGTAGAATCCTTAGCCGACCAAAGAAAGGCACGTTGAATCTTATTGAGGAACGCCATGGTGGCCGGAGGGATGACAAGAGGTGTCAAATAATATATGGCTTGTGAGGCAATCACCGACTTGACAAGGGCCGCCCTACCCGCCGTGGCGATGTATTTGCCATTCCACGTGGGAAGCTTGGCAACACACTTATCTTCAAGATGTTGGAAATCCACGCGTTTTAGGTGCCACACCGATAGCGGGAGACCAAGATAGCGCAGCGAAAAGGAGGCTCTAGTTGCTGGAATACCGTCGAGGACGTCGTCAAGATTGATGTTGTCACATTTTATTGGCACCACGGAACTCTTGTCGAAGTTGGTGCAAAGACCGGTGACCTCTCCAAAGGCTTCAAGGATTAAGGCGAAGTTTGCAATGTCTTCTTTGATAGGTGCAACAAACACCGCCGCATCATCCGCATATAGGGAGGTTCTCAAGATGGTGCCCCGACCACGCAATTTATGAAGAAGACCTTCCCTTGTGGCAACCTCCAAGATTTGCGTGAGGGGATCAATGGCAAGGACAAAGAGAAGGGGGGACAAAGGGTCCCCCTGCCGAAGCCCACGCCCATGCAGAATTGGAGGGCCGGCCACGCCATTTAGGAGCACCCGAGAGGAGGCGATGGAGAACAAAGCCGCCACCCAATTTCGAAAGCGACTAGGGAAACCGCGGCGTTGAAGGAGGTCCAAGATAAACTCCCAACGGACGGAATCGAAAGCCTTGTGGATGTCAAGCTTGAAAAGGAGAGCGGGGATCTTGTTCTTGTGAAAGCGCTTGGCGAGGTTCTTCACATATAGGAAGTTGTCATGGATGCTTCTTTTCTTGATGAAGGCGCTTTGTGCATTGGAGACAAGGTCGTTCATGTGCGGCCCAAGCCGAAGGGCAAGCATTTATAAGAAAACTTTGTGTTTGACTACAAGTGCGTTGTACTCGTACCAGCACTGCTGGTTTTATTTGTGAAGTTCCATTTCACTATCTGGTGCAAGTTTTGTGGGTATTTTGCTCTGCCTTTCTACTCCCCTTCATAAAGAAATATATCCCAGTTTTACATCCTACGCATATTACACCCATATGGACCTACAGATATAAGGAGTAGATGGGATCAGGCTCCCTCGGCCGAAGCATTACTCAGTGCACTGAAATTGAAGAGGTTGAGACTGCTGCCGTTTCAACTATCTGAATGCAGTGTCCAAGATGTACAGGGGTCATGTTAGAGCATCTACAACCACACTTAGCTAATTTGGATAATGTTAATCATGTATTTCGATAATTTGAAACGTGTATATACAAAATGTTCCTGATCTATAGAGTTGTACTAAGTGTGTGCTCATTAATATGGGTCGGAGGGAATATTTAAAAAATGTTAAACATGTATGCATAAAATGTTCCTAATGCATAAAAAATGTAAAATGTTTATACAAAGGAGTAGACATACAAAAACATTTAAAAAATGGTAATCATGGGCGTGTTAGGTAGCCAAGCGGTGCATCTTAGGCGGGTAAGGTAGCCTGCGTTGCACCCAAATCTCAGCACGAACGAATATCAAAGCATCTCTGACCGAATCAGTAGTTTTTTCTTAGCGCGCGCGCGCACACACACGAAAGCTCGAAATGGTGGAGGGTGAAAAAGCTCGACGCGAAAGATCCTTCTGTTAGTGACACATAGTTCTGGCGTTGTTCGCCGCTGCAGCAGCCACGGAAGGAGAAAGGAAAGTTCAGTGAACCTCTATAAAACCTCCTAATTTGGACCCTTCTATAGGACCATCCCATGAACATAATTTTTGGCATGGCCCAGGCATGACACAACATGCGAATATATTGGCCGTACTAACCTTCGTCCGACTGATCCCCGACCCTACGCCGACCAGACATGACCCATTTATATTGTTAATTATTTTGCAGATTTGTATACATTTTATTTTAAAACTTTAGATTTTTCCGAAAGGTCTAGAAATATGAAACTTTCTTAGAAAGTGAAAAACAGGACCGCTCTTCTAATATGTCGTGCCAGGCCGGCCCATTTATATTTTTATTAATTTTTTAGATTTGATGTTTTTTCTTCAATTTTTAGAACTTTTTTAAAAGCTTACAAAGCTAAAGTTTAGTCCAGTCAGAAAAAATGGACGGCCTTCTGAGTGTCGTGACAAGTTGGCCCATTTAGCTCGTGTCTCCGGTTGAACCACACATGCCCATGCCTTAGGGCCGACACGACACAATCCTTTTATGAAAATGATCAACGTGGGTCGTACCGTGACTTGCCTTCTAAGAGGCGTGTTAGAGCATCTCAAGCCGTTGTGCCCCCTAAGAGGCCGAAAAAACACCTCCTGGAGTTGATCCGGCAAAAAATTTAGCATGGGGTGAGTATATTCCCAACCGTCCCACCACAGATAGTATTTTTTTTCATTTTTTCCATTTTAGTGTTCGGCCATTTCGTCGAACGCTCTCTTGGTATACCCACCACGGCCACGCCCGCGCTTTCCCGGCCGCGCTGCACAGGCCATACCCGCGCCAGCGCAGTCCTTCTCCCATGGCGCGTCACCCTCCCGCCCGGCAGCACGTGCACCGAGTCGCCCTCCTGCATGGGCGCGGTCAGCAGCGCTGTGATGGCCGACACGTCCAGTCCGACCTTAGGTACCTGGGGGGCGGCCGAGCCGGCCTCCAGCGCGGCATCGGTGCGCCTGTGGTTCCGGCGGCGGATGTCGCTCCCGCTGACGCGCTCCAACGTGGTCGCTCCGGCATGACGCGCTCCACCTCATGGCGTGGCCGCGAGCAGCGACGAGCTCCGTCATGACCTCTGACACTGTCGTACCCGCTAACGCGCTGCCAGTTGCTCCTTTTCGCCGCCTTCATCACGGACTCGGGCGATGTGCCGCTGCCACTCCCCACGCGCCTGTCACCACTTATGGGTGGCGCATTCTGAAAATGCGCCACTATTAAAAAAATTTGAATCTGGATCTGGATAACGATTTTTTATTTTTTTCTTAATCTCAGGTTAGTATGGTTAATGCCCGATCACTATGCTTAATCTCAAGTCAAACTAACCTCCATGATCAAACTTCCCCGAGGGTCACCCATCCTAGCACTACTTCAGCCCCAGCACGCTTAACTTCTCGGTTATATTCAACTCCCACTCCAGCTCACCTAGCAGTCACTTGTTGATATATCTATCATATAAATCCTATTAAACCATGTTGATGTTCATGGGTGTGCTAAAAATTTCAACATTGTTTTGAAACTTTTTCGATGGGACCATTACATATTTTGAACTTTTAATTTTTTTTTTGAAAAAAAACTTTATTTTTTAATTTTTTTTGATGTTACTAGCTAAAATTTTCAAATTTTTTTTGAAACTTCCCGATCGGTACTCTAGCCTAATTTGAAATTTTTTTTAAAAAAATATCTTTTAAAAAATTCAATTTTTTTTCTGTTACTAGTGGCACATTTCATACAAAATGCACCACTACTAAGTTCGTTTTTTTGTCTCCAGATCTTCAAATGCCCGTAACATTTTTTCTGTTAGGTTTTTGACGATTCTAAAAATGTTCAACGGGGTTCCCCCTGTTGAATTTGGATATAACTTTTTGAGTAGATGATTTTTCATTAAAGTCATTTTACGGATTCTCGAGAGATTTTGCAAAAAAAATCGAAATTCATGTGTCTAAATTTTCCTAATAACTAGACCACATATTACATGACAATCTTATTTTCTTTTATTTTTTTGACATTTCTATCATTTTCTTCTATTTTTTTAAATTGAAAAGGCGGTCCGGGGGGGGGTGTATTTGTGTATTGGAAATTTCCCGGCACATTTTTAGGTTAGATGCTAGATGCGCCACCCGTAAGCCCTTATGGGTGGCGCATTCTGAATGCGCCACTAATAATTCCTTAGGGGTGGCGCATTTCCAGAATGCGCTACCCATAAGCTCTTAGGGGTGGCGCATTTCCAAAACTTGATGATACCCTGCGCGTTGCTGCGGGAACTATTAACAAATACTGTAATATTTTAAAATTGGAGAAAAATTATGAAACATATTATAATTTGATTATATAAAAAATTCAAAAAAATATATATTGTTTAGAGTACAAATCTAAGATTTGTTAAAAATCCACAAATATGTGTGATTCTTTGCTTTGTTAATTTATTACCTTGACAATATATCGGTGAGATGATAAGAGACGAAAAGAAGTTCAGTAGAGATAGTGGAAACATCTCCACCCTTGACTAAATTTAAAACAATGATAGCAACTACAAATATGCATTCATAAAAATTTGTCCAATAGAAAAATAACATGTGAGGTAACTTATAATTTGATTTTTTATAAAGAAATCATTTATAAATCGTGGAGCTAAGTGCATAATTTTTATAAATATTTATTTGTGGTGCATGGAGAATTAATGGGAGCATGTGCATGAAGAGTTGGTGGAAATTAGTTTTTGCATGGTGGACCTACTTGATGATGTGGATAGCTTGCATGTAAAGATAGAAAGGTTAGTGCGGATGAACTATTTAGGTATTATAGATGCGCCACCTATATGTTGGATATATGCCCTAGAGGCAATAATAAAGTGTGTTATTATTTATATATTCATGTTCATAATTAATGTTTATATTTCTGTGCTATAATTGCAATGATCCTGACTATGAGATTCAGAAGAAAACTCATATGCATGTGTGGAAATGTAAACAACAAGAGTTCCTGGTTTTGCCTCTAAGACCAGCCCATGTGCTTATTGATGATTATGTTTTCTTAATCATGGACATTGTTCTTGTAACAAGGATGTCAATAGCAATGAGAGCATATTGTTAGCAGAACAATGAAGTTGAACCGACCCTAGTGTTAAATGATATACTTAAAGAACTCATCGTAAACAAACGTTATAAGTTATATCATAAAATGTTATTATATACATAGTTCCTTAGACCATGAGAATGTCAAGTTGCTTCACAGAAGAAGATGTGCTTTGGTTCTTAGATGAATCTTCCCGTAAATGGGAAGTAGTAAAATAAGTTCTGGGTACATTGGACTGTGTGTCTAGTAACGGTGATAGTTCGAGACTGGGATTTGCTCCTTCACGATGAAGAGATATAGACTCAGGGCCCACTCGGTATAACGGTATCCATTCTCGTCTGGCCAGACACTTTGTGATTCAATCACGGGGATACCGGAATATGAAACGATGAATGAAGACAAACGAGCAATGAGGATAACTGATGGCTTGTGATCAAGAAGTTGTTTCACATGGGTGCCAAACTTCTCTCCTCTAACTTTGTCATATATCGCGAAGCAAATGGAATAGTATACGATAAACATAAAGGTTCACTCGAAGTCTTTTTCGTGTATGTGTGGGAGTCAACATGGGTGTCCATGGCTCCGCTGTTGATTATTGACGAATGACTGTAAGTCTGAAAAGCGTTCCGAGTCATGTCCACATAATACCGAACCTATTGGGTCACACACTTAAAGTGCAGTAATCTGTTAGAATACTAGGATGATTGAAGGTTTAGTGGAAGCAAATAAAGAGCAAAGATTATGGCTAAGATACTTTGGAATTGTTTCAGATAACTTTAGTTCATATAAAAATGGTGTTGGGATAGTTTGCAGTTAACCGAAATAGTTTCTGTGATCGGTGGACAACTTAACAATATGTTGTGTTCACCGGACATGTTAACCATAACCCGGATTATTCCAAAACCTATTTAGATAGCTCCGGAACATTCGTTATAGGTTCCAGAAGGTCTTGGAAGTGCTCCAGAAGTGTCCGGAATGTACCGAAACCATCCTGATAGGTCCCGGAAGGTCCTGGAAGCTTCTAGAAGGTCACGGAAGGTTCCGAAAGGTTCCGTGCAGTACCACCCACTGTCCCCACCCCCTAGCTTGGGGGGCAAGCCACCTAGGCTGCCATGGCCGGCCAGGAGGTGGGGGGCGCCACAAGTGGGGGGGGGGGGAGGAATCCTACTTGGAGTAGGATTCCCCAATCCTATTTTGAAAGGAGTCCTAGTGGGAAAGTCCTAGGAGGTTTGGAGTCCAAGTTGGACTCCCCACCCCCTAGGCCGGCGCACCAATCCCCTTGGCCACCTATATAAGGTGAGCCAAGGGGGGGGAGGAGACACACAAGTCCCCTGCGCCCCCTTGCCCCATAGTTGCTAGTTGCTCCATTTTAGACCCCGGTTTAGATTCTAATCTAGATCGGAACTCGCTAGGGTTTTCTCTCTCTAGTTTTCTCGGAGGCGTTTTTCTCTGGACGGCGGAGCGCTGCCGGATTGCTGTGCCGGACGTGTGGATACCGCTGGAGAGATCATAGCTTTGATCTTGCTTCGAGGATAATCTTCTTTTTCCTCGGAGAACTGTTTGAGGGAATTGACGAGGAGATCCGTTCGTGGGAGAGATCGTGGGACGGATCGTGAGAACTTCTTCCACTCGCATCACCAACTCTTCTTCCGCTGCAATTGTTGGTGAGCATTGTCCTAAACCTTGTATGCAATCTATCATGGATGATCTTGGGTTCTTAACTCGTAGGCATGCAATTTTTGTTTTCTACTACGTTTCCCAACACTATAAGGTTCTTAGTGGTGGCGCATTTCACCAAATGAGCCACGTATAAGAGGATCCAGGGCTGGCCCATTCTTAGGTGTGGCGCATCTACTACTAATATAAAAAGCACCAGAGGAGCTGGAACAATTGATCCCGTACGTTCAATGATATTCATCTAATGATCCAGATTACTCCCATGTTGTATGGCACAACACCCCTGAACACCCTTATCCCGCAAAACATACCCCTTCGTGCCTAAAGTCTAACCTCGCCTCTTCCTCTCTCGCTCGCGTCTCCCCCGCTTCGGCCCCAATCCCCGCCGCCCCTGCCGCCGCCCAATCCCCGCCGGCCCCTGCCGCCCCCCACCCACCACCCCGCCGGCGCCCATCCACTTTCCTTACCCTATTTTGCAGCGGCGCATGCAGTCCCACTCCCAGATCACAACAAGGAGATTGAAGCCGCCGCCGCCGCCTGGACTTGACGCCACCGTTGCCGCTGGCGACTCTGGACTCGACCGGTGAGCGGAGAAGAGCTGACGACTGCCTCTCCTCCCTACGGCATGTAACCCTCCCCAATCACCACGTCTCCAAACCCCATCATCCTCTCTTTTATTCTGATACTCCCCAATGCCCACAACCGTGCTTGATTTTCTTTGTAGTTTATAGTGCTGCTGCTGTGACAGTGAAGGGCAGCCTGGTCGTTGCAAGATGCAACTTGCAATGATAGGTGCGACCTGATGCAAGACACAAGAAATGAGGCACAGGGGCAATATTCTCTATTCTGCTCTTTTTATCATTATTTTCTTAACTCTATATTACATGTTATATTTTTATTTCATTTTATATATACTCGCTTTGTTGAACAAATAAATGAATAATAAGCAGGCTTTTGCTGTTTGCTAATTGATATCCAGCACAGTACATGAACACATACAAATATTTGTTGAACTTCTCAAGGTATATACTATGTAGGCTTACGGAAAACTTAGACTTAATCAAGAATTTCAATATGTTTCTAAGATCATAGTGATATATTTCTATGTCGTATTGGTAAATTAGGCACAACATGCACATTTCATATTTGTTGTCAAATTTATTTTATTTTTGAGTTGGACCGCGCTATTTTCAAATCCTAGATCCGTCACTGTTTCCTGTATTGCCGTTCGTCCTCGCCGAGAGCCGCTAAGTTTCGTCTTTCGCGGCACCACAAGCCAGGTAAGAAGATGGTGAAGGGGATGCCCAAATCAAGACCTATCAAAGCGGCGACCGAGGTGGTCTTCGACCCGTCTGTCTCTGGCCCCCGAAAGCCGCGCCGAGCCGAGGCGCCCTCGTCGAGCAGCGAATATCACCACTTCATGGTTTGTCCCTGTGTTTCTTGCAGATTTGCTGAAAATCTCTCGGAGCATGTGTGCTCCGAGGAGGCATAATCAGTTCCTAATTTTGTCCTGACTTTTCTCCTCCAGGGGTCGAGTCTTTCAAATATGTACCACAAGCCAGCTCCGGAGAAATCTAATGACATGTCTGATGATGAGCCTGACATCGATATTGAGAAGTTGTTGAAAGATGTTGAGCTTTTCGGTAATTATCTCATATACTGCATCTCGTGGGTTGTTAGCTTGTTTCAACTGTTTTGTTTTGTTGATTCCAGTGTGGTTTAAATTTCAGAATTTGCCATAGCTGCATAGTATACCATGTCAAAGAACAACTTGTGCTTTGGTCTAGCTATTTGATGATTACAGTAGTGGATGTTGTAATTCAAGATCTCGTATTCGTGAAGCAAATCTGAAACATTTGTAAATTGTTGTAGTTTATGCCTACGCAAAATGTTGGTCTATTTTAAGCTCACTATTAGTCTGTTTAGTTGAAGAAACACTAACATATTGTCTGTTCAAGTATAAGAAAAATCCAAAACAATTAGAAATTGTTCTGTTGTATGCCTATGCAAAATGTTGATCCTTTTTAATAAACTCTCTAATTGGCTAAGGCAGGATTTTGTGGAGTTCTGTTGAGAAACATCGATACATGCTTTTTGTTTGAGAATGTAGTTCTTTTCGCTAGATGTGCCTATCGGTTATAGAATATAATGTCTATATTGTTCCATAATATATTTTCAGTTTGAATAAGTGGAATTTAATGATTTTCAACTCCGTCTATGTTTCTGGAGATGCTCCAGAAAGAACTTCACTAATTTGTTTAAGAAAGAATAATATAACTGTTACCATTGCTTCATTTATGTGTTATTATTATTCACTGTTTTGTCTATAGAGTTCTCTCTCAAATTTGTACTTCATTTCTCCTTGTAAGCTTTTGAGTTTTTAACCAGGTTCAAACATTCACTCCGTGCTATTTTGGCAGGTGCCACTACATGGAAGGACAAGAATAAAATACAGAACCGCAAAGTAGTTGAACTGGGTGGAAAGGTAACCTTTGTTTTCTTGTATATCCTGACTTGAAACTTTGCATTATCTCAAAAGTTTTCATTTGTCTGCAATAGGCCATTAAGAAGCAGCGTACACCATTATCTGTGGCGATACCAGCCATGAAAAATCAGCTAAAAAGAGAACAAAAGAAGATTGAAGAGGTATGTTGCTCAATTACGAAGTTGTTCTGATTTTTATTTGCACTGGAACAGTGAGTGATGCCTGATAACTGTATACAGGAAAGACTGCTTGGTATCTTTAGGAAACGAGACAAGAACAAGAAATTTGAGAAGACTAGACGAGAGGACAGAGTACTCAGGGCAACCGAAGGGCGCTTTAAGAATGGTATACTTGATGTGAAGCATCTTATGGGAGCACCGAAACCATCTTCGTCGTCGTCGTTCAGGGATGCACCAGAGCGGGAGATGAGAAAGGGTAAGAAGGGGAAAGGAAAGGGAAAGGGTAAGCAGAAGGGAGGCGAAGGAGCAGACGTTGATGAAACACCTTTGTAGCGTGCTTTGTACCATGATACACGCATGAAGAGGCAGGAAGCCAAGACCTTGTTCGTTTTTGCATCGAGATATCTTCGGTTATACTTCTTAAGTAGTGTTTCAAACGAACTGACGGACTAACCGTCTGAAGTATATTTTTACAAGCATGTTTTTTTCTCCAGCTCCTTTACATTACGTCTGACATCACCCGACGAGCATTTCAGCTTATCAGTATTCATTTACTTGGCAGTTTATTTGGTTTCTGGGGTGCTTGTGCACTGTGATCTGATCAGTAAAACTTTTCAGCCTTCCAGAATTCGTGAATTTGACAGTTTATTTGTCTTCTGGGTGCTTGTGCATTGTGGCACGATCAGTAAAACCTTAAAAGTGTGAGGGCAACTACGGGGATGACAGGTTTGCTGGGGCAAGTGATAGTGCTAATAAATCATGTTTTCTGAATGTGAACTGGTAGACTGCAGCCGCAAGGGACAGGGGACCCAAAAGCCATAGCCCTGGATGTAATGTCTTGAAAAGCAAGGGAGGCCGACGAATGTGAGTTGCCAAGAATAAAAAGTTTTGGACGCACATGTTTTGTGGTCTTCCTACTATATTCTTGTTTGTTACTTCCATTCATTTTTTATTTCCTTATTTCTTATTTTGAAATGTTTGATCTTCATGGTAGATATGTACAATTGTAAGGCTATCAGCATGTTTATTATTGTTGACTATATTTTGTATAGAGAAAGAAGGAAATATATTCGAAACATGTGGGGACATTCTTAGTTTGATACCAAAATTTGTCTTTGTGTTGTTGAGGCAAAGCCAAAATACTAGCTATCAATTGGTTTCTTATCGAATTGCAGGCCCTACCTCTAAAAAAGTTTCCAGTTCTTTGCAAGCTTGGTAATTTGTGAAATGTTGGCTATCCAATTTTACACTGCAGACCAAGTTAGTCCGTGAATCACCAAGCTCCATTTGTATTGTTCATTAGGAAGTGTATGAAATACCATGATCAAAGTCCAAGATCACATGATATTGTGATCCGTGTTCCTCTACAAAGGGTTATTTCCTTGTATGTATGCTAAATTTTCTTACTATAAAGAGAATATCAATGACAGGTTCACATTTTATACCAAGATACTACTGCAAAACGTATTGATATTTGAAAATACAATTTTTGTGTTGAAGTTTCCAGTTTCACAAATTGTTACATAAGAAATTACTGGCGTCGGCACGTGCATTGCACGTGCAAGCTTACTAGTTTTTAAAAATTCGCCACCTATAAGAGCTTATGGGTGGCGCATTTTTAACCAGTGCGCCACCCCTTACAACATAGTGACGCATTACATAAAAAATGCGCCACTAATAAGGTTTTCATGTATAGCTATTTCTCTAGTAGTGCGATCTCGGGGAGGCTTCCACGGTGGAACAGAGCACGAGGTCGGGAGGTTGATGGAGGGGTGGAGTGCGGGAGTGCGCAATGTGCGTCCAAGCACGTAGGTGGGCCTGGAGGAAAAGGGAGGGAGAGAGAGAGAGGAGAGAAGGAGTTGGGACATTCACAGTGGGCCTTTCTCATGCAAAATATAGTGCCGGTGCCCCCAGTTGTCCCCCGATGGGCTGGGTTTCGCCTGGGATTGTCGGATGATTTTTTTCGAGCAAATCCGGCAAAAAATGAGACCTTGGTGGTACGACTTGAGCAGTTTTTTTTATCGCCGGCGGTAAAAAAAGTCCTCAAGGTCTTGGCGGTCCGGTTGGAGATGCTCTTAGGTCGTGCCAGCCAAGATAGCCAGGTTTGGCTACTATTATCTTCACCAAAAGAGCAAGTAACATGCAACTCTCCAACACTTGTAGCTGCTCATGATAATTAAAGCCCACATTTTACCGGTCCTCAGGATAAAAAAAAACTTGAGGACGACAAGTTGAGAATCGCAGTCGAGGCAGAGATGTAACAGAGAAAGAGAAAGGAGCAAGAGAAAACTCTCGTGCTCACAAATGTTTTACCATTGGACGACCTAGCAAAACATTAAAGAGAATAGCTATCTAACTCCGCCGCACTCATGCACGCCGGGTGCCGCGGCTCGATCCAGCTGAACACATCAACTGTACGTGTTAGCTTTTTCGAAAAAAAATAATTTAAGATTTGTCTCGCATACCGTTAACCCGATTGATAATCCGTTTTCACCCCTAGATTTGTCGCGACGAGATCTTCGAAACAAGATCCTATATTGATATGTTTTGATGAATTTTTTTCGTCACCGCCAGTTGCTAGATTAGGTCACCCTAGTTGCCATTTTTACCATGAACGGTTGCCACAAATATTTGTACATAGTTGCCGGAGAATAGTTTCGTATACTAAAGCTTAGGATACAACTCGATAAAATAAAATGGCAACTCAAACTGATAAAACTAACAAGAAAAATAAATCATCATGTTAATTAGATATAAAAAATACAGCAATCGAACATAAGTAACCGGTAACCAATCGTTTAAGCACAACAAATCATTTTGACATTTGGGTATAAATAACATGACAAGCATGAGTATTTTTTTAGGTGAATCTAAAGAAAAACACATAAAAATACCATAAAACAAGTTTTTCATTTATTATGTTAGTGTATAGTATTTTAACATCAAGTTGGTATAATCTGTCAACTATATAAATAATTATTAGGTAAGTAGAACAATAATGTGGCAAGCAACTGATGGAAAAAAAGTTTTAACAACCAAGATGGTATAATCTGGTAACTGTATGATAATTATAAGGTAAGTAGAACATTAATGTGGCAAATATTGATGAAAAAAAAAGTTTTCCAGAACATATTGATATGGGATCTTGTCTCGAAGATCTCGTCGTGAGAAAGCTGATGGTCCAAACGGATCGTCAATTGAGTAAACGGTTTGAGAGATAAAACTTTTTAAAGATTCAAAGACCTAAAAGCTAATACTTTTTGCTAATTAATATAGCAAGTATAGAGAGGAAGAAGAGCCAAATACTCCCAGCTGCGGCGCCGCTTTGTAGTGCCATCCAACATTAAATTGTTTTAGCAAGTTCGTCGTGAGATATTGGAAACGTCTCATAACCATGATTACCCCACTTGACAAATTCACTCTACTCGGAAAGTGCAAGTGAAATGCGTGTGTTTGATGTTGTCTTTCATTTCTTGCCGACGAACTTTGCTTTATGTTGTTGCTTTTGGAGGGTGCAATTCGTGAGCATATGTGATTTGAATGTGATTTCTTGCACTTGCCTTTAAAATTCAGAACATCAACGTTTTATTATACTCCCTCCATTCTACAATTATGGAACGGAGGAAGTATATGCTATCGAGATAGAGTCAAAATGAGGTTTATCGCATGCAATGGGACGATATAAATATCAATAGAATAGTTTTATCTAATACAGTTTCGATATTGATCAAAACTTTAGAATGCAACCTAAAATACTCAGTGAGTTAAGTTCAACCTTTTGGGATCAGTTAAAGAGACGAGGTTAGTTACAGGACACTGGCTGGACAAAGGAAGATGTTGTGCTTGTGTGAGTCCTGCACCATGCATGATCGTTTTGACCAGGATACATAATTTGTTTCGAGGTCTACAAAGATCAAGTTGATACTATATGAATATATGAGCGGTGTGAGACTGAGTTGCCCGGAACTTAGCTCTTCCGTGGTAATTAAGAGTCCCATTTGTAGACAATTAAAGATTAAGCAAGCAGCGACTTTGCACTGAGCAATGAAACAGTGAGGCTGCTAAGTATTGGCCGAGCTGACTGCTGTACTCATCATCTATCTAATAGCCCAATAGAGTTAAACAAAGCAGTAGGCAACATGGTAACCTCTGTCACAGACTCACAGCCAGTTTTTACATGTTTGGTTGGAAGATACGAGTCGATGGCACATGGCAGTACTCACGATTTCATATGCGAGGAAGAGCTCCTGACACAAGAGCACCATATGTGTCACAATTTTTTGCTTCAAAGTCTCTGCCAATGAAATGAACATTTGACTTGGCTAATAGACTTCTATCCCCAAGGTCTACTCCGATAACGCATGCGTGTGAAGATCCCCAAGGTCAACACTGCACAGACAGCTAGACACTAATACTGGCGAGAACTAGTAGATTTCAAGATACCATTTAGAGTTAGCAAGCTTCAAATTGACGAAGAAGACATGCAGCACCATGCATAAATAGCACCTAAGCCAAGACAAAGGATGCATTCACTCAGATTCACCCATACTACAACATAGTTTTAAATAGCCGGTTATAGTTCTGCTATAGGCTCGCTATAACCTTTTGAGCAGGGTACCGCTAAATTAACCTCGTCACTATTCATGTACAATTGTTCGAAAATGTTCTGAAATAGCCTAGTTGATTTGGAGGGTCACCGCTATTTGGTATAGCCCTCTATTTAAAACACTAACGACGGCTCCTCTTTTGGCGACTGCCCCAACCTCCCACGGCCGCCTTCGCCGGGGCCGAAATACCACGACATGCGGCAGCGAAATTGGGGCACTTGGGTTGCAGAGATATACGACTAGTACACCAGTAGGGTGCACTGTATAATACATTCCAGTCAGCAGTGGAGGCGGCGCGTGTATACGACATCAACTCGGTACACTTCTATGGCACCGCCGACCGCCGCGAGGATCGAGAAGCTTGCGAACGCCTCGAGGCTGTGGCTGTCGACGAGGCCTACAAGGCAGAGGTCCGCCATCTCTACCCAGAGCAAGTGGAGGCAGAGCGAGAGCTCTACGCGAAGTACGCCACAGGGATGACCGAGGTGATGGAGTTATCCTCGGATGAGGAAGAAGGAGGCGATGGAGGCGACCACGGTGATGCTGGATACGACGAGTACACCGATATCGCGAATGATCTGGACGACGATACCGGGCCTGACCCGATGATCGGGGCTCTGTCCAGAGCTGAGTGGAAGGCTCTGTAAAAAGAGTCCGATAGCGATTAGATTAGAGTTTAATTAATTTTAAATTATTTTATTGTAATATATTATGAATCTGCATCGAACTATGTGTTTTTAGTTAAGTTTGAATCAAATTTATCTAAGTTTGCAATGAATTTGTGTTTTACTCCGCTATTTTTAGGGAATCGGCTTGGTCTGACCAAAACTTACTCCACCAAGGTTTACTCGACCATATATGACGTTATTTTATAAGGGATCGGTTAGAGATGCCCTAACCCGGCATCGGACGATTTAGATACATAGGCCTGCAGTGTTTTTCCATTCCATCTCAAAGCCCATGTCATTGATATTCAGAACAATGGAGGCAGTTTACAGAACCGTTTGTGATGATACCCATCGCAATGGTTTACGTAGACAAACCATCTTCAGTGCTAGGATGCCCAAAGATTTTTTTTTTTTGAAACTGACCCATATACATTGTTATTACAGCTTACATGATGCCTGAAAGGTAAAGTGACTAAAGTAAAAAACCATAACTAGGCGTGCTAGGGTTATTGTGACGTCCTCGGATCGACACTATGCAGCGCTAGCATCACCGATATCGTTCGCATAATAACGGTCCTAAGATGCCCTCCGAAATAATGTGCATATCGTTACATACATATCATGATGATGGAATTATTCGATATCATTGCACAAATCCAAGAATAAAGCCCGCAACAATAACATAATACACAAATTCGGAGGAGTTAAATTGAATGAACGAATGAATACATTACAAAAGCTGAGTGTGGTAATTAAGATTGCTATGTATAGAGATTTCCCAATCAATGACTTTTTACTGAGCAATGAAACAGAACTTTGGTAAATATTGGTCATTGGGTACGGCAACAACTAGCTGCATTAGCTGTTGTACTCATTATCTAACTTGTTAGGCAACATTTACTCCAATAGGCATATGTAATATCCCAGTAGAGTAAAACAAAGCAGTAGGCAGCAAGATAAGGTCTGTCACAGCCACTTTTCACATGTTTGAATGTAGTAATTAAGCATCAATGGCAATACTCACGATTCCATATGCAAGGAAGCTTCGGGCGCCAGGGCACAACTTGGGTCAAAGTCTTCGGTTCCATGTCTCTTGCCAGTGAAATGAAGACTTGACATTGTCAATAGACTTCCATCCTAGCAGAGCTAATAAGCTGCAAATTAATGAAGGCAGACCCTATATAAATAGCAGCCAAGCCAAGCATCAACTCACTCAGCTTCCTCCATAGCACCCTAGAACCAGCTGGTAACTATCTCCATCAGATATGAAGAAGTCCGCCATGCCTTACTCCATCAACATCATCCGTCTGCTGCTCGTCGTCGCGATCCTCTGCGCCATGAACATTGGGGTAGTGCAGGGAGGCAATAGATTTTGGTGGCGGCGCCCTCCGTCTCCGGTAGGGCACCAGGCCGCCTACGCGGGTTGCCCGAGATGCGGTTCCGATGGTAGATACCCGTAAAGAGCCACCTCCGCCGCCATCGATGAAGGTTCTTGGTTGTACCCTTACCGCCGTGTACTTTTGTGAGGGGGTGTCATATCCATTTCTTTATGTTTCTTGATCCATAGATCATCGTCTTTGTAATGCCTTTTCGGCTGTTCTCTGTTATCTATCAATATAAAGCCAGTGAAAACCGGGTCTTTCGAAAAAAATATGTTGATGAAAGGAAGAACTGTGCCACTAGCCAGTTAGCTTTGCTCCCTATTGTGCTTCAAAGTTACGTCTCTCATGCGCCATTTGTTACTACCTAGGCCACTAACCAGTTAGCTTTGCTCTAATGTGTGTCTTTTTCATTTTCCCTATTTTTGGGCATACAATATGTGGCATTTATGAATTTCCTACAGTGGTTTACAGGTTTACAGTGCCGAGTGTGGGTATTTCTTGCGGTTTCCTGTTAATGACCTGTCATGTGTGTCTATCTCTTTTCCCCTCTCCTAGCTCTTCTATCAAAACTTTGTACTTCGGCAACGATAAGGGTATCGGTCCGTTTGAATAAAAGCGGTCATTTGTATTTTTTGCATATCTATTTGATTTAATTAAATTTTTAACAGAAAATTGTTTTATGCTTTGGTCGTCATGCAAGTTCTAGCAAGATTAATACACCGGAATGAAGGGAGTAATTTGTTTAGATCGTTGCTAAATGTTATGAGCTTACGAATGGATTATGATATCCCCCACTCGGCATTTCCTTGCTTCCGGACTGTATATGGTCCATTGATAACCGCCTATCGTCTTCTGTGGCTTTGTGTTCTTGTGTTATGTGTAACAGATTGGCATTTGCGGTGATTTGTAGCTTTCAAACATAAGAAATCGAGGAAGAAGATGTCGAATGGCCCATTGTCTATTTATTTCATTGAAAATGGATCTGAATAAATTTTAAAGATTTATAAGAAAGACAAAACACATCAAACATAACAAAAATCACATCTAAAACCCTTCATCTTCAAATGATCACTACAGCCGCCAGAACAAGCCACCGATGCACCTCTCTTTTACCGAGCCGACTTGGCCTTGTGAGTGACAATCGAAACAGCTTGCCCATGTCCTATCATTTAATTTCATGGCCCATCTATTTTTTTAATTTCTCTAGAATCTTGAGAATCAAACTTCCCTTCTTATATTCTATCATAGACCCATTTTCTTGGCATCTTAATTATTTAGACCCTGATTATCTATGGATTAATTCAATACCTTCTGAGTGATACCCACCTCAAGAAGTTTATGTAGACAAACCGTTTCCAGTGCTAGGTTGATCATGTTGTTATTGCTTTGAAATTGCTTCCTATACACTATCATTACAAGTTATATGATGTCTGAAAGTTAAAATGGACCAAAGTAAACCACAACTAGGTGTGCTAGCACTGTGATTATCAGATATGAAGAATTCCGCCATGCCTTACTCCATCATAATCGTCCGCGTGCTGCTCGTCGTCGCGATCCTCTGTGCCGTGAGCGTTGGGGTAGTACGCGGAGGCAACAGGTTTTGGTTGCCGCCTCCATCTCCATCAGGGCACCAACCCGCCCACATGGGTTGCCAAGGATGCGGAAAAAAGAGCCACCTCCACCGCCGTCGTCGATGAGAGTGATAACTCTGCCTCCATTACACCATTATTTGAAACGTGCCATGAGCCAGCTTAGCTTTTGCTCGACCAGCTATTCGGTTCCCCTCTCCTAATGTTCTTCTATCAAAACTTTGTATTTCTCACCCGCAAAGGAAAAAACTTTGTATTTCTCCCCCGTAAAAGAAAAAACTTTGTATGTCTGTTATTTCCAGCAATGACAAGGGGATCGGCCCGGTTGAATAAAAGAGGTCATTTGAATATTTTCTGTATATCTTCATGATTTTAGTTAAATTTTTATTACATAAGCACAATAAATTAAAACCATTGGTGGATTAC
The DNA here is from genome assembly GCA_950022295.1 of Bromus sterilis. Classification (NCBI taxonomy): domain Eukaryota; kingdom Viridiplantae; phylum Streptophyta; class Magnoliopsida; order Poales; family Poaceae; genus Bromus; species Bromus sterilis. The sequence continues at coordinate 295,371,820 of OX465601.1, read as the reverse complement.
CTGATTGCTAAATTAGTTTCTCTAATTTGTAAGCATTGTGATTATCTTATTAGTAAGCCCACTTTTGTCAGTCGATTTAATCCATCTTGCAAAAGGTTTCGAGGATAATTATATCCATTCCTCATAACAATAGGATACTTGTACGTGATTCATTTGATCATAGATGCACAAGACTCTCTCCTTTAATAGTAGTGATGCAAGGATAAATATATAATATTGGATTTTTTTTGCAAAAAACACGTTTTTTTACAAATGAATGAATTACTGACATTGATATTACCCATAAAGAAGAAATAAACCAAAATCAAAATAATGACAAATTATAAAATAATTAATTAGTGACATTGGTATTACCATTTAAGAAGCAAAAAAACATGACACAATTTGCACATAATTTACATAAAATTTAAGTTTTTTTATTATATGCAAGAATAACAATGTAATAGCGAAATTTGCACACAAAAAACTTTCCTATGAAGGAATGAATTAGTGACATTGAAGTACCCTTAAAGAAAAAAGGAAGTAAAATAAATATGAAACAAAATATAATAATGAGGGTTTCTAACAAAGAATGGATTACTGATAGTGATATTGCTATTTAAGCAGAAATAAAAAATGCAGACAGTTTACATAAAAATTGTGCTTTTTTATAATATGCGAGGATAAGCATATGGTGGTGGATTTTCATAAGAAATGGAAGTTTCCTTAAAATGAATGAATTACTGACATTGGTATTATAATTGCAGAAGAAATAAGTTGAAATAAAAATAAATCAAATAATTAAGTTTTCAAAAAAGAATGAATTAGGGCTTTATGTATTACTCCTAAGACAAAAAAACTAAAACAAAAAAATGAATTAGTTACAATGGTATTGATCTTTAAGAATAAAGAAAATGATTTTTTTTATCATGATTTGTATACAATCCACTCAAAAAATATGTCGTGAGAGCCACACCACCTCCACCAACGTCGTCGATGAGAGTGATAACTCTGCCTCAATTACACCATTATTCGACCTGCGCCATGAGCTAGCTAGCTTTGCTCGACCAGCTATATTTCGTTCCCCTCTCCTAATGTTCTTCTATCAAAACTATGTACTTCTGTAATTTCTAGCAATGATAATGGGATCGGCCCGGTTGAATAAAAGATGTCATTTGGAATTTCTGTATATCTTCATGATTTTAATTAAATTTTCATTACATAAGCACAATAAATTAAAACCATTGGTGGATTACTTGTTTGCTAAATTGGTTTCTCTAAATTGTAAGCGGTGTGATTATCTTATTAGTAAGCCCTCTTTTATCAGTCGATTTAATCCATCTTGCAAGGGTTTCGATGATAATTATATAGATTCCTCGTAATAGTAGGATACATAATTCACATGATCATAGATGCATGTGACTCTCTCCTTTAATTATAAAAAATTTAATTAGTGACACTGGTATTACCTTATAAGAACAAAGAAATGAAAAAGAAAACTAAAAAATATGACAAAATTTTGACATAATTTACATAGAAATCAAGTTTTTTTATATGCAAGAATAACCATGTAATAGCGAAATTTGCACACAAAAAACTTCCCTAAGAAGATATATATTAGTGGCATTGAAATGTCCTTAAATATTAAGGAAGTAGAATAAAACTGAAACAAAATAATAATAATGAAGTTTTCTAAGAAAGGATGAATTACTGATATCGATATTAATATTTAAAAATAAATAAAAATGCACACAATTTACATAAAAATGGTGACTTTTAATAATATGCAAGAATAGGCATATGGTGGTGGATTTTTGTAAGAAATGGAAGTTTCCTAAGAAGGAATTAATTACTGACATTGATATTATCATTGAATAAGAAAGAGATTGAAAAAACTAAAACTAAATAAAAAAAAGAAGTTTCCTAAAAAAGAATGAATTAGGAGGTTTTGCATCCCCTTAAGATGAAAAAAAAACTAAAATGAAATCAAAATAGTGAATGTCGATTAGTCGTATAGGTATTACCCTTACGACAAAAGGGTACCATAATTTGCATACAATACACAAAAAATATACGGTTTTAAAAATATAAAAAAATAGCATTAGTATTACCCTACATAAATAAAAATGAATTAAATAAATATATAAAAATTAAATAATTAAAACTTATATGGCATACTAAATTTGTAGCATTTGTATTAGTCTTTAAGAAAAATAATTACAAAATTTAAAACTAGCATGCACTAAAATTACACTTTTTATAGTATACAAATAACAAGGATATAATATTAAATTTTCCCACATATTACATAGTATTATTTGCATACATTTACAGTCATTCAAATTCCAAAAATACCCACAAAATAAAATTAAAATAAAATAATAAAATATTCCTTCCATTTCATGTTAGTTGTCACTGATTTAGTACAAAGTGAAGAGGTAAAAAAACAAAATAAATGATGATTAAAAATAGAAAAAAAAAATAAAAACATAAGAGAGAGATGAGAGGATTGGGTACCACATGTAATGGCTTAGCCAATTATAAAATCAACTAGCCCAAATACATGATTAGTTGATTTTTTTTTCCAAAACTGCCCACAGAATAGATTAGGAAAGAAAAGAACATGGGTTTCAAAGCAGAAATCAACCGTAAAAAAATTGATTGACCCAAAATATATTTTCATTCTACTTACATATAGCTAATGTGTATAAATTTGGATTCAACAACATCGTGGTTTCAGTTTCTCGATTACAAGCATGATTGTGCCAAATTGGGAAACAAGAAAGAAAGAGGAAGAGAGGAGAGCCGGGGATAGGAAGCCTGCCTTTGTTTCTCGATGGCCCATGAATGAAAAACATTGGTGGATTATCCATTTGTTAAATTAGTTTCTCTAAATTGTAATCGATGTGATTATCTTATTACTGAGCTCCCTTTTCCAGCCGATTTAATTTATCTTGCATAGGGTTTCAAGGATAATTATATCTATTCCTCGTAACTGTAGGATACTTGTACGTGATTCATTTGATCATAGATGCACGTGACTCTCTCCTTTAATAGTAGTGATGCAAGAAAAATATACAATATTAGTATTTTCGCAAAAAATAATTTAAAACGAATGAATTAGGACACTGATATTACCCCTCAAGAAGAAATAAAAAATCAAAATAATAAAAATTCTAAAAAAACTAATTATTGACATTGGTATTACCGTTTAAGAAGGAAGGAAATGGAAAATAACTAAAAAACATGAATTTGTTTTCTCATAATTTACATAGAAAGTAAGGTTTTTTATAAGCGGGAATAACCATGTAATACCGAACTTTTCACACAAAAAACTTAAGAAGGAATGAATTATTGGCACTAAAGTATCCATCAGAAAAAATAAAGTAAAATAAAATTGAAACAAATAAAAACAATGAAAGTTTCTTAGAAATGATGAATTACTCATATTAATATTAATATTTAAAAATAAATAAAAAAGGCGCACAATGTACATAGAAATGGGGATTTTATAGCGAAAATAAGCATATGGAGATTTTCATAAGAAATGGAAATTTTCTCAGAAGGAATGAAATGTTGATATTGATATTATCATTGCAGAGGAAAGAAATCGAAATAAAACTAAATTTTTTAAAATAATGAAGTTTTCTAAAAATAATGAATTAGGAGCTTTGTATTACCCTTAATATGAAAAAAAAACTAAGCTGAAATCAAAATTATAAAGTTTTCTAAGGAAAAAATGAATTAGACGCACAGGTATAACTCTTTAAGAATAAAGAAAATGAAACAATTTTAAAACAGAAAGTATCACTATTTACACACAATACATACAAAAAATATGTTTTAAAAAATATGCAAAAATAATGGCAATGGTATTACCTACAAAAATAAAATAAATGAATAAAAGAAATGGATGAAAATTTAAATAGTGAAAGTTTATAAGGAATAATGAATTTGTGGCATTGGAATTACTATTTAAGAAGAAAGAAAAGTGAAAACAAACCTGCACTAAAATTGAACTTTTTACAGTATGAAAACATAAAGGATATAATATTAAAATATTTGCACATATTACTATTATTTATGTGTATACATTTATACTCATCCAAATCCCAAAATTACCACAAAAGAAAAAAATACTCTTCCATTTCATTTTTGTTGTCACCGATTTAGTACAAAGTGAAGAGGTATAAACAAATTAATGATACATAAAAGTATAAAAAATAAACAAAAACAAAAGAGAGAGAGAGGAGAGGATTGGGTGCCACATGTAATGGCTTTAGCCCAGTAGAAAATCGATTAACCTATGATTAGTGTAAACATAGCCCAAAACTGCCCACGGAATAGATCAGGAAAACTATAAAGAAAAAAGCATATATGAATTGTAAAGAAATTGATTGACCCAAAGTGTATGAATTTGGAGTCAACAACATAGTTGTTGTAGTTTCTCGATGACAAGCATGATCGTGCCAAATTAGTGAACAAGAAAGAGTGAGGATGAGAGGAGAGCCGGGGATAGGTAGCCTGCCTTTGCTGTTGCTATGCTTGGATCGATCTTCGATGGCCCGTACTAGGATCGTGTGCCCTCTTACATTTCACCCAGCCGTCGTTGGTCACACATTGAATGATTTTTTGAAATCATTACATTGTGGATACCTTCTAGATATGATGATAAGTGGTGGAACGTATGTACGCTAGTAGTCGCAACTAGAGAATTTCAGTTGGTTTTCTAATCCTGCATGGGAAAGACGTAAGGTTGTCCATTAGGCTTTTTTTCATAGATTTGTTTTTTCAAAAAAATGTTTATCAATCAAATGTGCACTTAAATCATAAATCGTGTTTACCGTTCCATTTTTTTATGTTGATACCTTTAAAATAAGATCTCATGTGCGTAGATTTCGATGATTTTTTTAGGGTGAAATTTCGAAAATTGTATTAAACTTTGCCTCAAAGTCGTACTAAACTATGCTTCAATATTGTACTAAACTATGCTTCTTGTGAAGTCAAAGATTTTCTTCTCGTGGAATCACAATTTTTCAATAATTTGTTTTTTCTCTTTTTCTAGGAGCACATATTTGCTTTTTGTGGAGGCAAATATTTGCTTCTCGTTGAATCCCAAATTTTTCTTTTTTAGAAAGCATTGATTTATTTCTCGTCAAGACACATATTTGCTTCTCGTGTAGGTACGCGTTAGGCTTATCCTAGAGTCATAGATTTATCATGAATTGCGATTTCTATATTTTTAAGAAGCGCAGATTTACTTTTCATCGAGGCACATTTTTTAACAAACTGTGTTTCAGTTTTGAAAAAACATAGATTTAGTTCACATGACATATAAATTTGCTTCATGAGAGTATATATATTTTTCACCAAAACTTGGAAAAAATATAATAAAAAAAACATGTTAATTTTTTCCTGTGGATACATCTATGACGTGGCACGTAACAAAGATTAAACACTCCACTTAACAGACTCACAGACCCTAAAAATAACCTCTGCATGAACCCCAAAGAAGTATCCATCCGATAGTCTTTTTTTTAGGCAAACGCTCCCTTGGTTTTTGTCAGACTCTGCGCTGGTAGTTGGGCCTGATCCTTGGTGGGTTTTGGCTATTGTGGGGCTGGCAGCCCAGTGCTGGTAGTAGTGGTGCTAACATGGCCCAGACATGATTCCCATAACGTCAAAATAATGCATGAGAAAAAAACAGGAGAAAATAGTGCATGTTGAAAAAACAGGCACATGTAAAACCATTGATTTTTTTTAGCATAGTATAGACGGAGATTCTTATGCATAGGTATATACACTCATTTCTATAAACACATACATATACCCTACCTTTATGAACACTATTTTTTTGTCGTGACATTTGTGAACACCTTCGAGAGATAATCAATACATCATCTTAAGATTGACGAAATCACCATAAACACCTTTCTACTCGACGGAAATGTCTCCTCCCATTGAGCGCATATCATTAAAATTCTAAAGTAAATTCAAAAAATAAATACAATCATCGATATTAAATCTAGGATTTTAATTCTGGTGGCACAAGGATACCATCATCCCTCTTAACCATCCAACCACATATTGGTTCGCTTACAAAACCATTGTTATTGATGTCTATCGCTCCTCCCGCTTTTTTTCTTCTTCTTTTGGACGTTGATGTCCATACCCACCATTACAATGACTAGGATTGACTAATTCTTCATTATGTCTAGTTTAAGCAAGACACGTCCCAATAATTGATTTTGCTTCATGCTTCTCCGTTCGTTCTCGCAGATCAAACATGCACGCCGGCTGACTTCATCAGATTTAAGATATAAATTTGTGACCCGTAGCTGCCGAATGGTCCGTGGCACGTTTGATGGACCCAATATAATCGCCATAATAAAACTCACCAAAATAGCGCTCTAAAATGGCACCACATGGAATGTCTTGGGAGGGAGGAGAGTCGTGGTGGTTGTTGGCACGTGCCACGGACTACCAATTCAATTTGCTACGGATAGAGAAAGGCCCGTATTGCACGCACGGTCGAGTTGGGCGGCAGAGGCGACGGATGATGATGATAGAAAGCAATCCACGTGGTACTCCCTAAGTAAAAGCTTGTTTGTGGTGGCTCGCTCCTTGATGAACCAAGTGAATTGTCATTGTAGATATTTTATTAAGTTTAGCAAGCTCGACGAATTTTGTTTAATTTTATTGGGATGTTGAAGTCTTCTTCCTTCTGCATTCATCCGCGATACACCGTGAACATAGCTTAACAACGCATCTGGGCCTTTGCCTCGACGAAGCATATATAAAAACCATTATCCTTAGACAACGGAATGGAGAAAGAGCGGGGAGAACATTATCCTTAGACATGACAACGATGCCGCCTCACCACCCCAAAACAAACTCGAAGACTCCCTAAAGAAAAGGTTAAGAAAAACACCCATGTTGTTGCACATGTCATATTTTGATGCCGACAACGCAATCGTCCAGGAGCATGCATCGACGCCCTCTTCTCTGGTGATCTAGCTAGACCCTGCCGCGATTGAAAATCGCCACGTCGAATTATCAACACCGCCATTGAGCATCGCCTGCCGACAATTGCAACCCGACCATGCATCATTAAGCAGCACAAGGTTGTGGAGGAGCAACTCCACCTTGCTGCTACAATGTGTGCATCACAAGTGTTGAAGGAACAACTTCAACGTGTTGTGCTAGTTATCGCTCTAAAGGCGAAGATAGGGCTGATATGGCAGCATAACTTCAAACTCCTAGAGCACAAGATCTAGTCCAAGATCTTAGATAAGAACACCAAGTTCTATTATAGGTAGTAGGAGTACGTATTCTGATTACAAACTAGAGGTGAGGACCTCTATTTATAGTGCTTTGGAAAGTGGTCACATCTCACTTTTATTCATAACTGGGACACTCTAAAAAACAGTAGTAAGGCAAAGAAAAAGAAAAGAAATACTCCTACTACACTAGAGTAGAAGTATCTAGAAGTAGCCAAACAGTTATAACATATGATTTTTCCCTCATCTATTGTTCCTCATCACAAGTAGTTTATGATTGCCTCCACTCTTTGGAATCCCTCGCTTCCGGCTGTACAAGGTCCATCGGCAATCGCCTACCATCTCGCGTCTCCCTTCCTCTCCATCTCGAATCTTCATGTCTGTGTTGAATGGATTGGCGCTTGCAGCGACTTAGAACTTTTAGACTGGTGAAGTGAAGGAAGGTGTTGATTGACCCATATTATATATTTTCTCTTGCAAACATAACATAAATTACATCGAAGATGATACATCTTTGAATAATCACCTATCAGGGAGCAACTAGTTAAAGGATACCCTCTCGGAGCGTATATCAGTTTCGATGCTTCAAAAGCTATCACATGTCGCGTTTTGAATCCTTTCCACACGATCTAGAAAACATGTGGCTATGCATTAACTGTCACTGCACCTGTGGATATGGCTAGGGTTGTGGATGCGCCCCGTGGGTGTGGTTGTGGCCTTGTTGGATGACAGTCGAAACAGCTTGGTCCACGGCCTAGCATTTGTTTGATTTCAAGGCCAAAGTTATCACCCTTGTAAAAGCAGCAGGAAAAGGACAACCCTACCCTTTTCCGTAGACGCCCGAGGACAAATCCAATCCTCCCGTTGAGAGAGCAGGCGCGCACGTACTACGAACTACGAGTACTACTACTAATCCGGAAAAAAGATCCTCTTTTTATTTCCCCTCATCCTCCGACTCACCACACCACCATCAACTCTTTCTTGATTGATCCAGTCCTCTCCTCCTATCTCCATCCATCCTGTGCTGCGCTATACAAAATTTATTGATTGATTCATCGGCCCATCCATCATTTTCCTTTCCTTTCCCCCCTTCTTCAATCCTCTGACCAAATCACCCACCGACCCCTTCCTCCCCCCTGCTCCCCACCCCCATCCATCCATCCATCCATCCATCCATCCGGGCAATGCCTCCAATGGAGATCGCGAGGGGAGCCCGGTCGGCCCTGTGATCAGCCGCCGCCGTCCAGCCTCCGCTGCGTGGGCTCGAGCTTCTTCTGCTGCCGCCACGCCCCGGAGTCGAGAGCCGCCGGCCGGGACCAATCGGGCCTGTTCACGGCGGTGGAGCAGGGGATTCGGACGGAGGTGATTCGAGCGGGAGTCGGACTGCGGGAACGGAGCCCGGCCTCGGTTTGAGCTCGTGGAGGTGGGATTGGGATTGGGTTTCCGGCGGCGGTGACCAGTCCCAGCAGATCCAGACATCCGGTGCGGTGGCCAGCTGCTAGGTACCCTGCTTCTCTGTTACTACCATACTTCATGAGTAGGCTCTTATTGCTATCAAAGATTCAAATTTTATCTAAGATATGTGAAATGATAGTTATTTCAGAGTTTGCATTTGATTAGAAAAGAACACGCACTATTTTGTTAGTCTTGGCCAAAGTTTAACTGAGCTAGAGGACTATCTTAGTGCTGCAGCTGTGCCAGCAAATTTATGCGTTACCAAGAGCAATTATTCATTGCCTGTTACAACAAATCTGCTTGCTACACACGAATTGATCGCCACCGATTTTTATCAAAGATAAACAGCCTGTTGAATCAATACAAAATACAGTAAGTGCCAATACTCCTTAATCACTTTGGAAGACACTGAATCTCGCAAACAAGATGCGCAAAAGGACCTTCGAGCCAACATGCAAATCTTGGCTGAATAGCATATCTTTGGATGTCATTTGTTTACTGTCTATGTTTTCGGGTTGCTTTTCTACTTTCTGGATTTGATTGTTGCGCCTACCAGGAACGGTGACTAAGGATTTCTTTTCTGGAATTGTTGTAGGGATCAACGACGAGAAAGGGAACCAATACGAGACAGGCTTCATTTGGTAGTAGATTGATACTAATAAAGTTACAAATATAGTTGTATCATCTGGACAAGAATATGTTTGGGATCCAACCCAGGGACGTGTCAGATGATGATTTCAACCCCAGGAGGAGGAGGTGGTCATTGTGGACCACGCCACCTGCATCCATGCCCACCACCAGCCATACTAGCAGGTACACCACGCCCCGGAAGGGCCATGCCAACTCCTACCACTTGTCAGCGAAGTTTGAAGATCTCTGTGGCTTCATGGTGGAGGGCAATGTGGACGATGTCAATGTGCTGAACGAGGTCAGGGAGAGGATAAGGGAGCAAGGGAGGGTGTGGTGGGCGCTGGAGGCAAGCAAGGGCGCAAACTGGTACCTCCAGCCGAGGATCTCCTCCAATGGTGAGGGTATGATTAGTGTCACGTCGCTCAAGCTATCAGTGCTCACCAATACAGTTACGTTGAGGAGGCTGATCAGGAAGGGGGTGCCGCCAGCACTGAGGCCGAAGGTATGGATGTCTGTGTCGGGTGCAGCCAAGAAACGGTCGACAGTGCCTGAGACATACTATGATGAGCTAATCAGGGCCACGGAGGGGAAAACCACGCCGGCCACTCGCCAAATCGACCATGTAAGTACATACCTTTGTACATACTAGGAACAAATAGAGTGCAGATATCTCTTTCTAGAGAATAAGTATATGGCTCGTTAAAATTATTTATGAGCAACATCCTGCAAGCAACAGATGGCTTTCATCCATACGAATGCTTGGTTTCCATGTGCTTCACTGATTCAAGGATGTTGCAAGAAGTATTCTTCATACTTGCCGTATGCTGCAAGAGCTGGGACCTTCTTGCAGTTGATCTACTTTTTCTTAGTCTTAATATGTAGCTTTATACCGTCCTATCCAGATTGTTGTTCTCACTTATCAGCATATATTGGGCTTTAAATACACTAGTTCGGCGGATCTGTGAAGTAAAAATGAATGTTTTGCCATTACAGGATCTCCCTCGCACCTTCCCTTGCCACCCCTGGTTGAACAGCGAGGAAGGTCAGGCATCTCTTCGACGTGTACTTGTTGGGTACTCATTCCGGGATTCAGAAGTTGGATATTGCCAGGTAGCCGCAGTGCCAGATTCTTGTTCATCAAATGTAATTTATCTCACATAGCACCTCCTAACAGTATGTACTACAACAGGGTTTAAATTATGTTGCTGCTCTGTTGTTGCTCGTTATGAGGACAGAGGAAGATGCATTTTGGATGCTTGCTGTGCTCTTGGAAAATGTTCTTGTCAGTGATTGTTATACTGATACTCTTTCTGGATGCCATGTTGAGCAGAGAGTATTCAAAGATCTTCTAGCTAAAAAATGCCCCAGGTATTTTTTTTCCTTCAACATTCATGCTATCATTTCTCACTGACAATGAATGGTTGTTAATTGCAATGGATTTTCCAAATGCTACAGGATTGCTGCTCATCTTGAAGCAATGGGATTTGATGTTTCACTTGTTGCCACAGAATGGTTCTTATGTCTCTTCTCCAAAACATTGCCTTCAGAGGTATCACTGTTTATCTTGTCCGTCAATGGTTTGTCCAGAACTCACTGTAAAACTGTTTAACAGTTACAATTAATGTTGTTGTGGACAGACAACCCTCCGGGTGTGGGATGTTTTATTCAATGAAGGAGCAAAGGTCTTGTTCCATGTCGCTCTAGCAATTTTCAAGGTGTGTACTCAGGAAATCTCCTTCTCTTTGCATAGTATTCCGAAGGTGTTTGATATTTTTTTTTGCTTGCTTGGCGGTACTCTGTTATCATTTTCCATAAGTTCTTGAATGTCTGCAGATGAGAGAAGACGATCTTCTACGCATCCAGCATATTGGTGATGTAATTGATATTCTGCAGACAACTGCTCATCACCTATATGAGCCCGACGAACTGCTCACGGTAAATATCCACCCTTTTGTAGCAACAGATACAGTGGAGTAGTCAGGGATGATGCACAATGTTATAAGCACAAGGTAGCTGGGACACTAAGAAATCACAGTAAAGTGAAAGTCAGAAGTATTTGGAGCTAACTATCTGTTATTTATCAAGTATCTTGCATGCTTAAAAGCACTTAACCGCCAAAAACTGTAATCTGATTTGTCCATCTGTCCCCCCTTCTCTTCCCAGTTTGCGTTTGATAAGATTGGCTCCATGACGGCAAACACGATCACGAAAGAGAGGAAAAGGCACGAGACAGTGGTCATGGCCGAGCTCGACCAAAGGACTAGACGGCTGGGCTCGCTCAAGATGGATGCATGATGTCTAGAAAAAACATGTTGAGAGGCTTATAGCTGAAGCCCTGTGTGTTTTGAAGAAAGGCGAGACTGACACGGTGAGTTTGCACTCAATTCCTGCTCATGTCTGGTGCTTCGAGTAAATGGTCGCTCGTTTCGTTGTTCCACCTGAACTGGAAGATGCAAAAACTGCAATGTGGGTTTGTTTTTGGGACTTCATATTGTGTGTTTCTATGCGTGGCCTGTTCTTGTTCTGTGACATGCAGTGTGCCATGGTGCCGTGGGAACAGATTCTGTTGATGGTTAAAACCTCCACAGATCTGAGTGCTTATGGCATTTGCTTGATTTGTAGTACCAATTTGTTGTATGTGTGAAATGAAGCTAAAAAGGTTTTTCATTTTGTAATGCCAAAGTTCCTGTTGAAGTTGTGACATGGATTTGATGGTTGAGAATTGATAAATCAGATTGATGTTATCCAACAGAAAGGCAGTGGAGAATTTATAAAAGCCTAGACCAAGCTCATGAGAAATGAGTTGAGTTCAGCAGCAACCATTTAACCTAAAATGAGCAAAGCTACATTAAGGTTTTTCCTTCTTCTTTCGTTTGACATCAAGGTACAGAAAAGTTCCTTCTTCAAATTGTGTGTCTCTGTAAAAACATATTACCCGTCTGGTTAAGTAATAAAAAAACCTGACTTATAATCTTGATTACAAGTGAAAAAACATGACGTGTGGAGATTACAAATGCAAACATGACACTGATGTGTAGTCATCAAAGCAATGACATGTCGTACTTACTCAGATGTTGCAGAGGAATGCATCTTCCAATAGTAGATAACAGAGATCTTACCATGAGCAATCTATGCAAAGTTACAGAACACAGATATTACCATGAGCAATCAATGAAAACGTTTAAATTTCCGCATAACACACTTCCAACTGAACTGCCTCCAATATACCAACCATCAAGTTTGACATACCAATCTGCCATAATATAGTAGGAGTACATCATTACTTGATCCATTACATCATTGAAGCAACTTAGTTTGTTAACGTGCATAACAACTTAGTTTGTTAAGTTAGAGGACTACAGCCTATAGTCCATCAAGGACCAGAAGACCTTCACCTGAATCTTAGCTGTAGAACAAGAAATTTTCGCTTCCGCTTGACCACGCCATTGTGGGGCGAATTCAACTTTCCATGTGCTAGGTGAAGCACCACCTCCACCACCACCATGGCCCGCAAAGCCTAATCTGAGCATACTGTCTAGACGGAGGGCCACGACTCTCCGCCACAACTTGATAATTGTACAGTCTTCACAAAACACCACACCATCTTCCTCGCTATTATAGATCACAATCCTTGGTTCGATGCCCTTAATGCCAAGTTCGATATTTCCGCAGAAACGTCCCTCGAGTACCTTAATTTCGAAGGTACCTTCAACCACATTTAGAATAGTTGCATAATTCACCTCCACGGTACTAAACCAGCTCTCAATTTTTTTTGCGTCCAACATAAATATTTTCATCTCTAGACATAACTCGTCCATCGATCATAAGGAAACCTTTGCTGATTTTCTCGTCTAGAGGCTCTTCGCCGAGCTTGATCTTAAGATCTATCTCTACATATATGAAATCGATTAATACCAAACCTTGGTTAAAGTCAAACTTTCATCCTGTGAAAAATAATATAGCGCAGAAGCTTAGATTATGTTCATCTAGTACCACTAAATTAGGATGCCAAGATTTAGTTTTGACTTTTGAGTCAAAGACATACATACCCCTGAGTTGATCGGTTGGCAATTCTGCCTATGGCGGTTAAAGAGGTATATACACTTGTGGTCGATGCTATCTCTGGCAATGATAGTGCCATACACATTGATGGGGAAGCCTTTATCCGAGGAGACAATCTTTATCCAAGCCTTTTATGTACCTCTCGGTCTATCGCATTGGAGGGATAGGCGCTGCAATCGATGGAAAAACAAAAAAAAAACAGCTAACTTTGACAGACCCGGAAAAAAAATCAAGATGTAAAGCAAAAACATAGCGCAGCAAAGCACGACAAGGTTATTAAAACGACACACCAAACGCTAGTCATCAGGTTAATCTAAAACTGCAGGATTACATACAGTGTAGCGGATGTGTGCGTGCAAACTAATATTCATATTCATTTGAAGAGAAATTCAGTTTCCAGGAGATCATACTTTGTGGCTGGTGGTTTTGTTTCTATGAAATGAAAAAGGGGGCAAGGCTCCTGTTTATCTAAACAAAAATCAGTTTTCAGACCATGTTTGCTGCCTTTCAGGTCTCAAGAAAGCAAACTATTCTTACTTCAGTTGGACAGTGGAAATAACACCACTCAACGGAGTGGCATTCAAGAACAGGCACACATAGTTGATCGAAAGAACATATTTTTTTAACTTTTACACTGATCAGTTTTTATCAGTGAAAATTTAATCTGAAAACTGATTAAATTCAACAGCCGAGAGTCAGGACGCATAGCAATTAGGATATTCAATAAATCTACACTGAATTATCAGGTATGAGACTGAATAAAGAACACTGAGATCGAGGATTAATTTGTGGACGATCTACGTTGTGATGATGATTTACGTACACTCCTCGTCGATGTCGAAGACGGAGAAATCGTCGAAGTGGTAGCGGGTGTAGACCTCGCTCTTCGTCTTGGGGTCGTACTCCACGATGGAGTCCAGGTCATGGAGTCCATCCTGGAGTACGACCCCAAGACGCAGTGCGAGGTCTACACCTGCTACCCCTTTGACGACTGTCCATCGTGGAGTACGACCCCAAGATGAAGAGCGAGGTCTACACCCGCTACCACTTCGACGATTTCTCCGTCTTTGACATCAACGAGGAGTGTACGTAAATCATCATCAAAACAAACCTCGATTGATCTGTTCTTTATTAAATTTCATGTTTGATATAATTCAGTACAAGTGCACATGATCTGTTGATTACTGCCAATTCCATGGCTCATCGGTAACAAGGCTTGTGTAAATTCCTGTTTAGAGACAATTTCTTCGTCCACTGCAACTCTTCTGTTTTTGTAGAGTCATTATCTATTTCCTAGTACTTGTTATGCCTAACTGCTCATTTTGACCAGTTTTCATTAACGAAACATGATTAGTGTAAAAGTTAAGACGAGTAGAAGCGATTTCATGATTACGAGGTTTTGTTATTTATTTGGTATCTTCTTTTCCCCACTCTCTTTGTTCAAGTAGAAAATCTATTGTTCTTGAGTGATTTGATTTCTACTGTTAAGTTAAACAACCAAATTTATTCCACTACACTTTATGCTTATTCTGCAGATGCTAGATGATAACTATAGTACTCCCTCCGATCCATATTAATTGACGCACACTTAGTACAACTCTAGTACAAAATTGTACTAACTATGTGTTAATTAATTTGGATCGGAGGAAGTAGTATTTGGTATTGGTCTTTTACTACCCTTGTTGTGCCGCTGCGGTGCATTTTTGCTCATACTTTTGTTTGTCCCTCACAATTGACTGTTTGTTTTTTATTTCCATCGCAGCGCCTATCCCTTCAATGCGGTACACCGAGAGGTCTGAGAGGTACATAAAGGGATCGAGACTCCAAGACTCTGCAAACATACTTTCGGTCAAGATAGTCTCCTCGGATATATAAAGGCTTCCCCATCAACGTGTATGGCACTATCATTGCTAGGGACGGAATTGACCACAAGTGTATATACCTCTTTAACCGCAATAGGGAAAATCACCAACTCAAGGGTACGTGCGTCTTTGCTTCTAAATCACTACTTATGCGATTCCTGATTTTATTTAGTCCGTAACTCCATTATATATTCTGTTGCATGCTATAGTGGTATTTTGATGATCATAATCTAATCCTTTGCGCTATTTTTTTCTCAGGATGAAAGTTTGATTTTAACTGGCCCAGGTCGAGGTCTGGTACTACTTGATTTCATATATCTAGAGATAGACCTTAAAATCAAGGTTTGTGAAGAGCCTCTAGATGAGAAAATCAGCAAGGCTTACCTTATGATTGATGGACGAGTTTTGCCTAGAGATGAAAAGGTTGATGTTGGAAGTAGAATTCTTGAGAGCTGGTTTAGTATTGTGGAGGTGAGGTATGCAACTGTTCTAAATGCGGTCGAAGCTACCTTTGAAATCAAGCTACTCGAGGGACATTTTTGCGGAAATATTGAACTTGGCATCAAGGGTATCGAACTGACGATTGTGATCTATAATAGCGAGGAAGATGGTGTTGTGTCTTGTGAAGACTGTGCAATTATGAAGTTGTGGCGGCGAGTCGTAACTCTCCGTTTGGATAGCATACTCAGATTTGGCTTTGCAGCCCATGTCGGTGGTGGTGGTGGTATTACGTGGAAAGTTGAATTCACACCACAACGCCGTGGTGAACAGAAAGCGGAGATTTCATGCGGTACTGCTAAGTTTGAAGTGAAGTCCTTCTGGTCCATGATGGACTATAGGCCGTAATCATGTAACATAACAAACTACGTTGTGTCTTAATAAAGTGAGGGCAGTTTTATCGTTGTTCAGTGAGGAATTAAGTTACGTACTCTCTGTGGTGTTTTTTATTTGTTCTAAGAGCAACTCTAACCGATCCCGTAAAATTTATACGAGTACATGTCCGAGTCTCTACTCCTAAAGGGGGAGTTCGTACGTCGTCTCGTCAACAGAACTCCCCCTCGATCGATAGCACGCTCTCCCCACCGAGTCGATCGATCGAAGGATCTTCCCGATTTTATTTCCTTTTACCGTAATTGATGATCAAAATCCATAGATAAGATCTCTCCTTCCTTCCTTCCATCACCCTCGTGTGATATCCACCCAATTCCTCTTTTTCCATACCACATGATCCTCGAACTCCTACCTAAGTATGCTCGCACTCTCTCTATCTCTTCCCAGAACTCCCGCCCCCATTCGTCCTGATCCTCCACTCCCCCTAATTTTCTCACGAGAAGTAAACCTTCATTCCCTCATCGTATATCCTATCATGGGCGTCGCAAGTCGCACCGTTGCCGTTGAGTACATCAATGGCAGGGAGTTCTCCTCAACAAGATGTTCATGGAGTGGTGCACAGAGTTTAAGCAGATGTCACAGGGTACGGGGTTGCACGCCCACTAATCATGTGTACTTAAACAAATAGTTACATGTGTTTTGTGTACAATGCATTTTTTTGGTGTTAATTGAACTCTATACTTGTGATGTTAGTTCTTCCTCTTTGGGATTTTCCTGTGTTGTCGTTCCATCTCCTCGACCTTGACTTTCGTCTACTATCTTATTTTCCTTTTCGTTGCTTTTACCCCATAGCACACTGTATAGGCCACCAACTAATAGAATCCCTCCCAAAATACTGCAAAACAAAGGCCACCAACTTTTTATTTCAATCATAACTGCAATGATGCAAGATAATTAATTTACAACAGCTAAACCTACATTTGTAACCCACGCATTTGCGAGGCTAGATTCAATATATAATTTTATCTACAGTAAATCTCTTACAATTTTCACACATTTCATACATATATTGTTATTTTATACAAATATGTTTGTGATATTTTAGAAATGAAGATATTTTGAACTGAAGTAAATGGGAATAAAGAGATACTATTTTATATGAAACATCCAAAATAAAAATGCACGTATTTCATGATCTCTCCTAAAAGAAGTAAACATTTAACAAATATTGTTGTATTTTAGTGTATGTTTTATATAGCTGGATGTATTCTGTTTGTTGGTAAAAATTGTGTGCTAAACCAATAATTAAGGTGTTGATCTGCAGCTTGGCAGACTGAGTACCATCTTAATCTCTAGGTTTTTATTTTTCAGAAATTCTAACCCGTGGTGTCTATCCTTCTACCAAATGTTTCTTTTCTCAATAAGCAAGAACTCTACTATTTTAATATCATTTGAATTGACATATTCACATAGCTTAATCTCCTCTATTTTTTTCCTTCTTATACTTAATTATCAGTAGGTAATTAGAGGGAGAAAAAAACTTGGATATTTTTAACCAAAAATTAAATTTTAATTCATCCATGAACACAACTTTATTAATGATGATTTGTATATCTAAATATTATCTTTTTTTTCTCTACCCGCCTCACTAGTGGCAATTTTACGACTGCGATGTACCATGTCACGGGATGTACGTTCTTCGGCACAAGCTAATCATCTATCACAAACTTTCTTTTATGTTTCTCTTCTTTATATTTCTCTTCTTGTCTGTATCGACTTTTACTTCTTAGCACGATTGAAATGACTATTAACAAGTAGACATGATGTGTTGTTTCTAGTTTTATTGTTGGGCTCACATAGCACACAAATACATAGATATTGGTACTTTTTGTTCGTCTCAATCTAGTAGTTATCCATCATGGTGTGTTGGTGCCAACCAAACTACTGATCAATGCTTCCGATTGTCTTCATTCTACTCCTGTTTTATGCTGCCAATCCAATTCAACCATGTATGCGATCCTTAAATATGGATACAGATTTCATATCTATTGTTATTAGTCATTGTGGAACACAGCTAGTGATTTTTTTTCTCACTCTCTTCTCCCTCGGATTATCGTTGTACCCTTTCTTATTGTTGCATTGAATGCAGATATCTCCATCTCACCGCAAAAAAAAAAGATATCTCAATCTACTTATGGAATCCATGGGTCGACGCATGTGAAGCATCTTATTACACTAATGTCTTGCATGTTTTTTGGTGGAAAACAAGGCACTCATTTTAGTGTGGTGTATACTTCATGTTTCTATTTTAGATGTAGTTATTGGATTTCCTTACATAAATCGACTGCCAATATCATTACATATTAATCTTAAAGCGATTATGTTTAAATAATTTGTTACATACTATCAGAATGTGAAAATCACAATCTTTGACTTGTAAAGCCTGTTTGCGAAGACTGCACAATCAATTATTGACTGTGGTTTCTAATAAAAACTGTTGCTGTTTTTTTGCGCAAAGAAAATTTGTTGACTGCTGATATCAAGATAATGTCAACAATGCAATCATCTGGCCGTATGAAGTAGCTACATCCGGCTGTCCCGAGCCTAATTGATCCATCTATTTGTGTCCGTTCCAATATGAACAAGTATATAGTTTTGGTATAAGTGTTGTAACACATATTCTGGCAGGTTAACCTTGTTGAACCTTAGTAGACAAGACAAGACAACGCTCCTCTCAGTTGCTATAAAAATGCAATCTCTATTCTGTCATTCGACTATGTGTATTTTGTCCTTTCGTGAAAATTACCTGCCTAGGTGGACGACTTCCCCAAGGAAGAATGATGAGCAGAAGATGGTGAAAACCAAAGCCAATGGACTCCACATCACCACAAATACTGGCCCACTCATCTCCACGCACCAAGCTTGTAGGTATATCAACGCGCCCGTCCCAAAGAAGGCCTGTCAAAAATAAATTGAGTATTCTCTGACTGAGTTGTGGGCATTATCCCCATTTATTTATACACTCAAATTTAAATTACACTACTAGAAGCACCAAGAAAAAATAAAGAAAGATAGCACAAGTGAGACTTTTTTGCTCTCGGGCTCCTCAAGCCTAAAATGTTCAAATATTCAAATTTTAACTTTTTAAGTATACAAATATAAATAAATATACACTAGATGTGTGTAAAATTTCATTATGTAATACTTTTATAGGTGATCTATACAAAAAAAATCATAAACTTTTAAAGTGAATAGTACAAGTGCTAAAAACACATAAATTTTCTTTTTTGGCTCACATAAAAATGTATTTTGCCATTCAAATTTACAGACAATTATTATACATCCATTGGTATGTGTCCATTTAATAATATTAAAATCTAAGAATAATGGGTTTTTGATTTTTTTTAATTTCAGGCTCTTCATAGAGCTTTAACTCCGTTAGCAATTTCTGAGAGATTGGAATGTAACTAATTAACTAACCGAGTAGAGGACCGCAAGGAGGCCAATGTTCAGCCCAAGCTTCCATTTGGTGAAGTCCCTCTCAACCACCACAGCCACGACAAAGGACTGAAGCGCACCAAACATGCATTGCAGCGCCGTGGCCATTAGCTTGTTTGGATATTCTTTAAGCAATGGAACCTGCATGCATTAGATGGGACACATTCATGAAACATGTGTATCTGTAATTAAATAAATAAACCCTAATATAATACATGATATATAGATGTATGAAAATCGTAAATGAATAATAAAATAATCAAATCATAATCATGGACATGCCAAATAGAGCCTAACCTGTAGCGCAATCCAAAGAGACCAGGTTGTGCAAGCGAGGATGAGAAGGAATGTGCCTCTGATCCACATTCCATCGCCGACACTCTGTGGCTTGTGAGCGAAGACAGGGTGGTCGGCGAGGGGGCGTATGGACGGGCCGGCATAGAAGGCGATGACGAGCACTCCAGCAAGGCAGAGAAAAACGCCTGCAAGCTTGACTAAACCGGAGAAGCTCCGAAGTTTGATTGTCTCCATCCTTAGAACCAGCGTGAGGAGGAAGGTGATGACGGGCATGGAGTTGTTGGCTGCCGAACC
This sequence comes from Bromus sterilis, assembly GCA_950022295.1. NCBI lineage: Eukaryota > Viridiplantae > Streptophyta > Magnoliopsida > Poales > Poaceae > Bromus > Bromus sterilis. Next base: position 295,351,632 of record OX465601.1, on the reverse strand, counting down.
AACCGTTGCCGAGGTGTGCTTCAGGCTCGCGTGGTAGACGTTATTAGTGAAGGTGCTCCTGCAAGTCACGGGGATAGTTCAGTGATGGACGCTCTGATGACCACGGGACGACCTTTGGCCTCCCCCTCTTTGGTGGCTTCATGATGTTGTGCGTCCTGTGACGATGATTCTGATGTGGTGTTTACCCTTATTTTTTTATATCATGTTGTGTACCATTTTTATGTATCGGGTATGTTGTGTCATGGCCCTAGTTGGTATTGTGTTATGTTATAACTTAAACTCGTGGATTGAACTTTTGGTCGTTGCTTTATCTATAAAACGAGGCGAAAGCCTATTTTTTAAGTGTTGGAGCTATAGAACAGGATGATTACGGGTGCAAAAGACAAAGCAGATTTGTTTTTTTTAAGGCACAACACCCCCCTACCCCCAGAAGTAAAATTTGTACTATTTCTCTCAAAATCAAGATCTATGGTCAAACTTTTACTATCAATGTACTATCATACCATTCACGGCATAATAAAATCAAGAGCTATAGTTAAACTTTTCATATTTCTGTCAAAATTGATGCATGGGTTTAACTTTGTGGACCCCTTTTCCGTTTAAAAATCTCAATCAGTTTTTTCAGACATCGATATTTGTTGGTGACCTTTACTTTGGAGGATTCTCCTTTTTCTATCTAGGAATGCGATCTTTCCCCAACGGTTCAACTTCATGTAATTTAGATAATGACATCGGGTAGTAAGTATTCTTTTTATATTGAATTAAATAAATTTTGTTAGACATAATTATGGCCAAAATAATGATGATAGAAATAAAAAAACTAGATTCATATAAAATTCAAGTTTAATCCAGGTTTTCCAAACTCAGTCAAATTTATTAGAAATAAGTAAATAACCCTTGTAAATTAAAAAAAATATCCTGACATGGTCCAAAATATTTTTGCTATTGATATTTTGAAACCCCTTCGCCTATCGAACACGCTATCCTATAACCATTTCAGCCCTAAACCCTGAGTCTAGTGAAATAGCGTTTCTGTATCGAGACCCGATGGTTGTTACAATTGTAGACGATTCTACCTCGCATCTTACAAGTATGAGTTGAGGTTGATCTATTCGTTAGGTCACCTATATAGTTTGATCTTTGAAAATAGGACGCTCATAAGGACCTGACGTTCGGTCCGAAGAGAATTGGCCTGAACACTTTCTAGCTATCCATAGCGCCGTGTCAGTGAATTTTTTTTTCACGCATGCATGTAAAACAGTACGAAATAGATGATCTCAGCAGGAATCTTTTCGGTTTTTCAGTTTTCAAAATATTTTATCTTTCGAATGAAAATTCTGAATAAAATTTCGCTTTCATCATTAAATTCGTCACAACGAGATCTTCGAAACTAGATCCCATATCGATATGTTTTGCCAACTTTTTTTCGGATTAAAAGTTGCCAGGTGTATTGCATGTGAATTGTCATGATGTTTTAACAAAAATTACCATCATGTAGTTCAACTACGTTTTCGTGTACGTTTTGTAAAACGTTCTAAGTAAATTTGTAGTACTTCATAAAATAATACTTTTAATTTTTTTGACATGTTTATTTTCCATGAAAAACATATCTTAAACTGTCATGACGAAAGATATATTAAATTTGTCATGGACACAAAAAGAAAATAGTTTATCATGAATAGATAGAAAAAAATTGGGACGCTGATAACAACCACACATGTGGCATTAGCACATGACAATCCTTGATGTTTTTTATGACAAGTTTAGCTGATAACAACAACTTCAAGTTATAGACAATGGTAATTTGTGTTTCATATGACAATTTTTTTTGATTTGTTTGTTTTCATATGACAATTTTAGCTTTAAAAATGCCAGGGCGGGGTTGCTTCGTGCCACACGTATTGCATTTATCTTCTTTGATGCAATTTATAGATTAGATTTTCCATGGACACCAAAAACGCCATCGATGCGGCACCACGCTGCTGATATAAAAAATTCTATTGCACCATTATAACCATGTCAAATTTGCCATGTTATACTATAAATAGAGATGTTCAATAAATTCAACAAAAATTGTCATGTTTCATAAAATATCATGACCCGGATGTAAGAATTGCCATGTTCAGCCAGTAAAAAATGCCATGTCCTACGAAGAAGAATTGTCATGTCCTAGGAACAGTCATGTTCTACCAATAGGAATTGCCATGTCTTACGAATAAGAATTGTCATATCCTACGAACAAGAATTACTAAACTAAAGTTGCCATGATGAAATACTAATAATTACCATGAGATATAATTGTCGTGCATTGTCATGGTACTAAAATTGCTAAACTAAAATTGTTGTCCCTCCTCTCGCCGCCGCACGTCGATATGCAGTGGAGAATCTTCTCTACGCATCCGTATCCCAGGAATCCGTCATGTCGTGCATCATAACCCCCCACCCCCTTTTCGGCCGACGGATATCTACTCGACGCAACTTTCCCGGGTGCTCGATGATGAGTGAAAAGTATCCGAAATACAACGATAGTTTTAATCTAGACAAAAATAGATGAAATTAATCATGGAAAATTTAGTGTAAACATCATGGCAATTTCAGTGTAAACAACATGGCTACTTTTGATCAATTTTTTTTGTCAAAACATGTTAATATGCGATCTAGTTTCGAAGATCTCGTCGCGGCGGATTTAATGGTACGAACGGAATTTTAGACGGATTTTTCATTTAAAATATAAAACATTTTAAATTTCGGAAAAGCCAAAAGATTAGGTTGCTTTGTCCCGAACAATTTTGCAACTGACGTGGCGCCTACTGGTGCTTTAATTTTTTGAGTGAAGTGCATCATAGGTCCTCAAACTATTTCAAGGGTGCCATGTAGGTCCTCGAACTATGAGAAGTGTCATCCAGGTCCTCAAAGATCATTTGAAGTGCAATAAGTCTGTGCACATATGTGACACTCTAAAATAGTTCAAGGACCTATATGACACTTATAATATAGTTTGAGGACCTAGATGACACACATATTGCACTTTGAGGACCTGAATGATGACTTCCATAGTTCGAGGACCTAGGTGACACCTTTGAAATAGTGTAAGGACCTGTGATGCACTTCACTCTAATTTTTTTGCAAATAAGATTAAAGATAGATGAGGCATTCGGACCAACTTCACTTCATCTGAACGTCAGGTACATATAATTTTCCTTGAAATTATCCTCCGCATCGTCCCTATCATGGACGACTCGGGCGGTGCCGCCACATCATCCCCTCCCCCCAGCCAAAACCGACCGGAGAGCCTCCAGGGCAAAGCCCCTTGCGGTGGATGGTGGTGGGGTCCTTTCCCTTCCTCTCTTGCGGAGGCTGCGCGGCATCCATATCGGGCGAAGGCGTCAGGATCACAATGGTTGTTCAGAGGGGAGGTAGGCAGGAAGTATGTGGCCTCTGATGTGGTCGAGCCTCTTGTTGTGCTCACGAGCCTCTCCTCCTCCTCCCCTTTCCTTTTCCTGGTGCTATCTAGCCTTAGATCTAGCGTTGCTCGAGGTGGAAAAGCCATTGTCGACTCTATCGGTGGTTAGGATCGTTTGATCGGGGCAAAGCCGATGCCTTTGGTCGGTTTCAGTGTGGTTAGGGTGCCGGGTGGCGGCCTTGGTGGCAGGTGGCACTTTGGTCGCGGGCAGATTTTGCGGCGGGGGATGCGGGCGAGCAACATGGTTGCGGGTAGCTGGCGGAGTGGTGTACGATGGAGGGTATGAGCGCCGGAGTACATCACTTGCCCAGTCCTTATACTGGCCGGCAGCGGCGGCATCTGCGGACGTCACTTTCCTACATATTGTTCTATCGCATAGTTCCCTCTCTTTGATGCTCCATGTGAAAACTTGATTTGCGGATTGAGAGGTGGTGGCTATTTGTGGTCATGCGCTTCTTGAGGGCACCATCATGAAACCCTCGCTTCGCTGTTGTCTGCCTCACCTCTCCTTGATGGATCACTCATGGTAGTTGTCTCCGCCGGCTACGAGGGGTTGTCCTCCCTCATCTGTAGTTTTCTTGGTAGCCGTTGGGGTGGTGCGGCGGTGTTCGACACCTATGTATCTTGCTTTGGATGTATGTAGTGCGCGGTGGTGGTGTGTGTGTTTTATCGATTTACATGTCGATCGATGTTTTACATATAAAGCGAGGCGAAGAACCTATTCGGTACGCCGACTGCATTTTTATAGGAAAAAAGGAAGAAGAAGATTGCCGGAGTAGCAAAAGCATGTGTGTGTGTACTTACCCGAGCAAGGCGTATAGGAAGAGCTTGAAGAGCAGCCGGCATGACATTGCTGGCGCCGGTCTTGCCGTGGTCGATCGGCTCTGGCGGCAGGTGAGGTCCACAAGCGCAATTGGGAGGAGGAGCGCAGTGGCGGCGGCGAGGCGGTAGAAGATGAAGACGTAGGTGTTCATTCCGCTGTCGAAGGCGGCCTTGGAGACGATGAAGATGCCGGTGTTGATTGCCTGGATTGCAACAGCGGCGACATAGGGCTTCTTGCCCCCGTCGGCCATGGCGACGATGGCGATTTTGTTAATGAAGCAATTCTCTGCAGCATTAGTGCCGTCCATGATCATGATCGTTTATATACCTCCATCGTGCGTAGTGGCCGGACTGGGGTTAGTAGAGACGAGAGAGTAAATTAAAGCCTGTGGTCTCGTCCAACATGTGTGTGACTTTCCTGATTTAACATGATTTGTTGGTCATAAAGTACGTACTCATAATTTTATCTAAGACGACCACCAACTTCCCCAGGGGCTTCGACATGCCGACCACCAACTTCTTCAGGGCTTCAAACCTAAGCTCACCTGCCGTGGTTGTGTACGTGGTTGTGCCGTGCTTTGCTTTGATCTGAAATGAGACATGTAGGTGCACTATCTCAAATAAATAATAATAGTATCAAATCTTATTAAATAAGTATATAGTAGCTGTATTGAGGTTCTTTTTCCTCTTAACTCCAAATCAGGGATACTGTTAGTTTCATTATACATTGTTTTTTTTGCGAATAAGTTTGATTATACGTTGTATCAATAAGATTCTGTTCAGGCAGTTTGTGACCATAACAAAAGTGACTAATTTGACTCAATAAGTTTCCATGAGATTTGATTTAATAATAATTTATAAAAAATGATGATATGATTTCAATAAGACGTGTAGAATTGATATCATGCTGAGTTGGCTTACAAGCTGTCCCAGTAACATTTGGTTAAATAAGAGATTCATAAGATGTGACCTCACGTGCTCCATGAAGTGATTTGGTTCTGTAGTTTCCATCAGTTTTATTTAATAATTTCATAAACATCTCAGGATATGATTTCATTAAGATGAATAGAATTGATTGTGTCATCTCACGCCAACTAGTTGACAGAAGATTATATTTTTGATAATACCGTGCAGATGCCATCGTTCGTAATCTGAGGTTTGATATATCATTCGCTTTTTCAACAAGTCTAATTAAATGTAGTTGCTATAACGAGGTTCTACATCGGGACGATGTATGCGACCATTTTATTAATAATTCATAAAGACCTTACAAAGTGTAATACATCAATAATTTTCAAGCCACCATCTTGACAATAAATATCTTTACCCCTACCCTCTTGATGAAGTGTTGTAGCTTGTCAGAATCACATACCCAGATCTAACACTAAAATCCAACATCTAAAGCCGGAGGGGCCAACCAAGCCGCATTGCTAGTTCTAGGTCACTCATTGGTCCGGGACACTCCTAGCGAGCATTGCATGCATGCACACGCTGCAGAGATTGGCATCATCGTCTTCCACTGGTCCATCTTTAGAGCGAAACTGACGCATCCACCCTGTCAAGCCTACCGTTGACGCCAACATAACGCCAGAGAAGCTACCTCCCTTCGGGCGTCCTTCATCACACATCCGTCGCCAAGACCCTGCTGCACCACGCCGCTGAGACTCCACGTTGTTGACGTGTGAGATGAAACTGTTGGGAAACGAGGCAGAAACCAATAATTTTTCATAACCTACGCGTCCTGAACCCAAAACCTATGCTATAGCTATGCAATTAACGGATGGAAATAGGTCACATACCACTATGTACACTAGTAGAAAATAGGGCTTTGATTCAGGCCTCTCCAGCCCATGTTTTTGATATTGATATTTCATAATTCATATTTAGAGAAATTCAGTTTTCATACCATGTTTGCTGCCTCTCAAGTCTCAACAAAGCAAACTATTCTTACATCAGTCGGATATTAGAAATAAAATCACTGAGCAGAGCGTCATTCAACAACAATAGCATGTATAGCTGATGCAATTAAAGAACAAATAAAATCAACTTTTTGTTAGCTTTTACACTAATCAGGTTTCATTGCTGAAAACTGATTAAAATTCACAGCAAAGAGGAGTCAGCAGGCATAGCAATTAGGATATTCAATAACAGAAGTAGTCAACCTACACTGAATTAGTGAATTATCAAACATGGAACAGATCGAGGTTTAATTTGTTTATGGAGATTTTGATGATGATTTACGTACACTCCTCGTTGATGTCGAAAACGGAGAAGTCGTCGAAGTGGTATCGGGTGTAGACCTCGCTCTTCTTCTTGGGGTCGTACTCCAAGATGGACTCCTTAACCCGCTGGTGCGCTAGGCCTCGCCGCCGGCTCTCCTCCTCCGCCCGCGCATCCTCCTCTTCCTCCCGCCGTCTCTCCTCCTCTTCCTCCTCCGCCTCCGACTCCAACAAATTCGCCACCTCCGCCCAAAGCTCCATGTACAATTTTTGTTTAGAACAAATTAAAGATCCATGTGCATGGCCGCCTCCTCCTCCTGCACGCACACGCTATGAATCCAACCAATTTCACAGCCGTCGCCGCTGCCTTAGGCTGGGCCAAGAGTCCAGTCCTTGTTGTTATAAATCGATTCCAATAAATAAAAACATATAATAAAAAGAAACGAGTCGGGCAGGGTATTAGTTTTTTTTTTTGAGGAAGGGCAGGGTATTAGTAGTAGATGAGTAAATGGCCAGCCGGGTATTCTTTAGGAGTCTACATTTTGTTCGTTTCGGATGTGTTTTGCAGCAGAAATCATTAAACCCAGCAGCACACGATCGATCATGTGCATAAAATATAGATTTAACCTCCATCGAAAATCACATGATTTAATTAAACCATGCATGCACTTTGTTCTGGGCTAATTAAGCCGTCCAATACATCATAATGCCGCAGATAACCAACCTAAGCTCCTGACGCTAGCTAGCCTAAATTGAAGGAGACCAACTAATCTAATTATTCATTCACGTGGATCAGCAGGTGGCCTGCACGGTGAGCACGCCGGAGTCGCAGCCGGACCCGGCGCGGAACTCCTCCGTGTGCTTCAACGAGCACGACTCCTTGCCGACGCACGCCGCCGCGAAGGCCGCCAGCGCCGCCTTGGACTCGCAGCCGCCGTCGTAGGCGCCGCACTTGCCGCGGGCCACACCAAGGCTGGCCACGTCGACGCTGGAGATGGTCCTGCCGTGGCTGCACGCCAGCGCCACCTCGTCGCCGACCTCGGCGGCCTCGGCGCACGCGGAACCCACGGCCACCGCGTGGAAGCTGACCCTCGTGGGGTCGCCGCCGGCCTCCTCGAAGAGCACCATGGTGTTGGGCTCGCCGGCCTTGAGGAAGGACCTGGGCACGTGGTAGAAGCGCTGCGACGGCTCGTTGCACCCGGTGAGGCACTTGAGCCCGTCGCCCTCCGCCTTGAAGGTGCCGCGGTAGTCGCAGCGCCGGCAGCCGCCCATGTCGGCGGCGACGTAGGACGGCCAGTAGCGGCCGAGGTTGTTGCCGTTGACCCACAGCACGCCCTTGCCGAGCCCGAGGAGGTCGGCCACCACGGGCTCCTCGCCGGCGGGGGCGTCGAAGGTGGCCTTGTACCAGGTGAAGGGGCGGTTCACCGGGATGGTGCCGTTGAGGCCGCCGCTCCATTGGTCGGACTTGTCGAGGTGGGTCTCCCTGTACTCGCCGGCGAGGCCGGCCTTGTAGGACCAGGAGCTGTTGGAGAGGTCGTAGGCGGTGGCGTTGGTGACGACGTCGACGAGCTTCACCGGCCCTCCCACGATGCCGGCCGGCATCATCTCGAAGAGTGCCCCGTAGTTCTTGAGGCCGATGGTGGCGCTGAGGAGGGAGATGTAGTTCTTGCCGGCGTGGAGCTTCACCGGCGTCTCCATCTGGAAGACGAATCCGCCATTAGGAGAATGGTGCCTCCCAACAAGCTTGCCATTGATGAAGGCGTAGAGCTCATGCCCGGTCGTGTTCACGTGCAGCTTATAGTTGGCTTCCCCCTTGTGCTCAAAGCTGCACACATTTTGATCATGAGAAATTTATCCATATTTTGAAGTTAGGGCAAGATGGATTGAGATGTGATTTTGGTTATACCTTGTCCTGTACCAGAGGTAGTCGCTCTGGTCGCCAGAGGTGGTGATCTGCTCGAGCAGCTCGTTCTTCCTGAAGTTGCCCTTGTCGTCGGTCATGAAAGGCTGGAGGTTCTCGGGCATCCACGACCAGGCCAGGCCCTCCGCCGTCGCCGACTCTGGCTCCGGCCTCTTCACCATCACCGACGTCTGGGTCTTGATCTTGGCACTGTTGTATGCGACGGTCTTGCAGTCCGGCAGGATGCTGACGGACCATGCCGGCACGACGTGGCTGGCTCCGTCGTCGAGCGTCACGTTCACCTCCTTGTCGTCGAACTTGTTGCTGATGAAGCAAGCGGAGGAGTTGTCCATCGTGTACTTGGTCATCTATACAAATATAGACATTGAAAAGAACAAAATTAATAAATGTTGATGTAAATCTAGTACTTTTAGAAATATATATGGCTATCAATTAATGTTAATTACCGTGACATTTTTGTTGCCCATGGTGGTGTCCTTGTAGTCACCATGGAGTAGGATCTTCTCCATGGACTTGAGGACATTGTGGAGGTCCTTGAGGTGCCCGTATTTGGGCTGCCGAATGTTCCCTGAAAAAAATGGTAACGAGATTAATCAACTGGATCTATAAACTTGCTATTGAAGATTTTAAATTAAATAAACTGATAACTAGATAAGACATACCATACTCATCGAGAGGGGCATCGTAGTCGTAGCTGGTTGTAATGTAAGGGCCACCAGATGTGCGTCCAAAGTTTGTGCCACCATGGTACTGATCGATCATACATACAATGATAATCAACAACATGTCAAATGTGGATCGAAATGTGGGAGTAAAAAAATCAATAAATCCAAATCCATGGATTAATTAGTTGATATATCAATCACCAACCATGTAGTAGTTCTGGAGCGATCCGCGCTTCTGGAAGAACATGGCGACGGAGAAGGCGATGTCCTCGGCGGATCGATGGAAGTCAGGCTTGTCCCATGCTTTGAACCTAATTGTGAAGGTACAATGTCAGCAGTTTGATTATATTCAATATAGTGTACTTGCTAATTAATTTCATGAAGATTTCCTAACAACAAATTGGAGAAGAAATAGTTATGAATCACAGATCGATGTACTAGAGTATGTACGTACCAGCCAGTCCAGTTCTCGGTCCAGATCTTGGGGATGTCGGTCCTCTTGGGGAACCAGTCGTGGCAGTAGAACCCGTTGCACGTGTTGATCTGATGATAGATCCAATTTAAATAAGTTTAACACGGTAAATAATTAATTAACTGAATTGAGTTTTCTATATATATAGGAAGAAAAACATTGTGCTAAGTGAACTGACCACGTTGGGCGGTACGTCGTCGTCCTGCTGGCACATGATCCATGGCACGCCGACGTTCTGCTTGTTGGCCATGGCGGCGCACCAGTGGATGTACTCGGACGCCGACTCGTTGTTGTTGAGCTTGCCCATGATGTTGCCGTACTCGTTCTCGATCTACACATTTATATTTGTAGATGAAAAACATCAATTCGTGGATGAAAATTATATGTGCAAACATTTACATCATATTAATTAGTTACTACGTACCTGGGAGAGGATGATGGGGCCTCCCTGTCCGGCGAACATCTTGGCCTCCTTGAGCTTGTCCACGATGAGCGTCGTGAAGGTCTCCATTTCCCTCTACACACACATGAATTTTTGAGGTTAGGTCAGAAAATGATTCATGGATCTAGTATTTAGGTAGCAGGTAAGTACCTCGAAGGGGTGGTTGTGCATCCGGAACTGCATGCCGGAGATGTCCCGGAGCCACGCCGGGAGGCCGCCGTAGTTCCACTCGCCGCAGATGTAGGGGCCGATGCGGAGGATGGCGTACATGCCGGCGTCCTGCACCTCCTTGAAGAAGCGCACGATGTCGTAGCTGCCCTCGAAGTTGTACTCCCGGCGGCGGGGCTCGTGGCCGTTCCAGAACACGTACGTCTCGATCGCGTCCAGGCCGCCCTCCTTGGCCTTCCTGATCAGATCAGGCCACATCTGGATGGAACAAACCAACCATGCTATGAATATGATTATGGATATCAAGCATCAGCACAAGGACGATGGATGGATCTAGGGGTTTGGGAGGTACCTCGGGGGTGCTCCTTGGGTAGTGGATGGAGCCGGAGATGACGATGCGGCGCTCTCCGTCGATGACCAGCGCCCGGTCGTTGTACGCGACCTCGGTGCCGCCGGCCAAGGCGGCGGCGGCGGCGAGCAGCAGGAGAAGCAGTAGATGGTCCATGGAATACTAGCTAGTAGCTAGAGGAGGAAGAAGTGAAATGTGATGTGCGAATGAGAAGAGGTGAACCTACTGCTCGCTGTATTTATAGTGGGGAGGCGAGGACTGGTCATCAAGGGATAAGGATTATCTATCAGTGATTAGTCCACGCATGCATGCATGCAGCTAAGTACTAGCTAACAAACCAGCTTCTAATCCGATCTGTCAGCAACAAACTAACCAGGTCTCGCTCGCATGGTGGTTCATTGATGATACTTATCCACATGCAGCGCCGTGTAGGCAGCATGATTCGTTGTTGGATGGGCCAAGAAAAGGGGACTTCAATTCCTACGTCCCAGTTGCCTTGCGTCAATTATTTTCATGTTTTTTTACGTGGTCTCATGTTCTTTTATGAGCTTTGCTACACCTACAAAAAGTTACAAGGTGAAGGAGCTTACATGATGAGGTGGCTGTTTTTTATTGGGTGTTAATGGGCCACAGACCCCACCTCCTTTAATTCAGGGGGGCAGTTATAATTAAGAGATGAAGAAATCCGTAAGTTTATGTATCAATCCTGTAAGTCTAGCATTTTTGTTCTTTTATTTATCCAAGTTCAATCCGAGGTGCTGTACATATGCATTAGTTCAATCCGAGCTGTAGATTTCAAATTAAGAAATAAGGGTGCCAGGTTTTGGATTCTTGTTACATGAAAAAGTAACGGAATTTCGAAAATCTTGATGTGAAAATGAGAATTCACCAAATAATGGAATCAGTGTTTACCCCATGGCAAATGTGGCCGGTCAGCTCTGTCATGTTGATGAAAATTTAAGATTGTGGCAAGAAAAATAACCAGCTTTTGAAAAACATATTCATTTTAATATATGAAGAGTTTTTCCAAAAGTTATCTTGGGTATATGATTCATAATACAAATCTAGTATTTTAAGATCAAAACTTTAATTACATATATTCATGTTCTTACCATCTTATTTATTTTGTTCAGCTTTGACTACAAGTCGATAAGCACAAATGAAGCCCCCCTATGGCCATATCCCACCACCAACAATTAATTCGCGTACAAAAACCAGTACGAACAATCCACACCAAACCCACTCAACCCTAGAACCCTACACAGCCCCTGCTTTGCCCCCTCAGGCAGAGAGCACTTGAGCTCCCCCACCGCTCCAACCCTCCTTCGTAGGTGAGCCCTCACCGTATCACCTCATGCGGAGCGGCCCCGTGATTGGCGTCCACATACCTCTTGCATCGTCGTGACTGTGACCGAGGGGGGACCCTAACCGCCACCTCCGCTCGTGCCTGACCTCTCTGCCCCCTTCTCCCTCGCCGCCTCCTGAGAGTGCGGTCGGGTGAAGCCCGATCGACGACTGCAGCAACGGAGACTGATTATCCAATCGTACGGTGGCCTTGGAGTGGACTAAATTAAAGCAGACAAGCTGTGGAGATATGATATAAAATATGATATATCTTGAGTTATTTATGAAAATATGATATCAAAACCTATGGAAACTCCAATAATGAAGTCACTTGAGGCCCCTGCTCGGGCGACACGGGGGGCGATCCAATTTCAGCCGCCGGGTCGTGAACCACCCATCCCCTCCCTCCGTCACCGATGGGGGGCGTTGCTGGACTTTGCACGGGAGCTAACAACGCTGGAGGAGGTGCTCCTCCATCTCACGACAGTGGGTGGTGAGGGTTTCCTCGCTTGTGGATATGCGGCCGACTAGTCTTGGTGGCACGACGACCGGCCTTGCAGCGGGTGGCGACGAGAAGCTGTCTACGGGTGGCAGCCAGTCCTGCGTCGAGCGAGGCCCAGTGATGGTTGTAAATAAAACCTCCTCATTGGTTATCCCAAGTGGAAGGTTATGCTGCAGATAGTAGAGAATTTCCCTCGGTATAGATACCAAAGTTTATGTCTCCCATAGGATTCCAGAGACCACAATAAGGTGGCAACGGCGCCAGAATTTAGCTGGTGCATGAATGGACCTAAACCTATGCACAAAACACAACTAACTTTGCCTCGGAGAGGTTGTCAATCTCTCCGGCCTTGCTATTTACAAAGTTAAGCGCAAGAGATAATAAAAAGGTGCAACAGAAAAGAAAGAAAAACAGTAAATTGCAACGGTGTAAATATATGATGGTGATTTGGACCGAGGCGTCACGCTCACTAGTGATGTTTCTCTCCCAAAAGACGATAACAACTATGCTTGGTGAACAAATTACATCTGGGCAATTGACAGAATCATAAATGCACCGCAGTGCTAATTATGCTAGTAGAGAGTGCAAGATTCAATTGTGTGGGCCTTACACCAAGAAAAGTAGACCGATTATTCATCATCATCTACTTACTAATCATCCACCTTCAGATATTTAATCCATAAGATCTCGCTGGTATTAAGTTGTGAGCCACAACTATGTGTTGCAAACTCAAAACAACGGACGGTTGATTTAACACTCTATGCGTAATCTAAGCAACACTTGTAACACACAGTCACAAGCACCGCAATGTTTTACCCCTAATGGCAATGTCACATTCCTCAGTCTCATGTTTCTGTCACTGAATCTGGACATCAGGAGGCATAAACCCACTATCTAGCATAACGCTCCATCTTGAAGTTACAATCTACTACTTGGCCACAGTAATAAACTGTAACGGTGAAAATGCATGACTACTCAAGAACACAAATATAAAAGAAAACTAAATATATTACTTCCACAAACTTAACATAATATCATAATCTATCGGATCCCAGCAAAAATAGCATAACAACATAACAACTATAACAAATATGCCTTGATCATGATAGACAACTCACAAGGTCTAGACAATGAAGCACTAGATTGGAGAGAATGCATCAACTAGCTTGCTGCCATGGACCCACGGTCCAAGGAGGGACTACTCACAGAGCATCCCGGAAGCAATCGTGGTGATGGAGGGGCCTTCGGAGATCAATGCTCCATCGACAGGATGCCTGGACATGAACTTCTGCTAAACCCGATCTTGGAATTGCGGCGGCGGAGGTACAGTGGCATAGATCGCGAAAAAGGGTCCTCCTTGAGGTTTTCGGAAACGGGGGTAAATATATGCCAAAGGGGGTGTCAGAGGTGGGTCCACCTGGCCATGCGACCTTGGCCACGCCCCCTCTAGCTAGCTCAGCTTTGGGCTTTTGGACTCTTCCGTTATAAAAGAATTTCTGGATATTTTTTTGGATTTTTCCAAGCACTTTTATTTTTCTGTATTGCACGGAAAAAACAGACATAAACTAACATTGGGCACTGGGTTTATTGGTTAGTCCCAAATATATTACAAAAGGTATGTAAGTGCATCAAAACATGTAACAATGTCACCAAAATAAGCATGGAACAAACAAAAATTATAGATACATTTCAGACGTATTACGTGGTGCAGTAGGGTCTTGGTGACAGATGCGTGATGATGGACGCGCGAAGGGAGGTGGCGTTGTGTGAAGCTATGGTGGCGTCGACGTCATACCTGATGGGTTCAATGCGCCAGTTACGCTCTAAAGATGGACCAGTGAGAGAAAATAATGACGACCTCTGCAGCGTGCGCATGTGGTGCTCACTAGGAGTGCCCCGGAGCGGTGCGTGACCCAAACCTATCCATGCGGCTTGGTGTGGCCCTCTGGCTTTAGATGTTGAATTTTGGTGTTAGGTCGGGTATGTGGCCCCGACAATATATAGGGTTGAAATCCTCTATCGTAGTGCTGTAACAACAAATGACACATGGGTCCAAGGCCCACACATTAGTGACGCTAACAGTAGCGTTGTAACAACACTGGATCTGAACCCCAATCTACAACACTTTATCAAGAGGACAGGGGTAGCGACATTTATTGTCAAGATGGTGGCTTTAGAACTATTGATGATTACACTTTGTAAAGTATTTATGAATACTTAATAAAATAGCCGCATGCATCATCCTGATGTAAAGGCCGAGGGTCATCCTCCTATTCCAAAAAAATGATCACATCTTATTAATCCTTTATTGAACCTATTTGTATGGGGAAAGCGTCTAAGCGAACTAACAACAAGATATTCTAGATTTGTACTACCTCCATCTCAGTTTACAAGGCTTACGCGTATCCCTATGTCGCCGATTTAACCAACATAAAACAAGATATATATTATTTTCAAATGATATATTTTTTATAATATATATATTATGTTATCTTGGTCAAATTGACAACCTAGGGGTACGTGCGCGCCCTGTAAACTGTAAAGGAGGTAGTAGCTAAGACAGAGAGAACCTCGTGATTGCAACTACATTTAATTAGATTTGTTGAAGAAGTAAATGATATAATAAACCTTATCTTCTATATTTAAATAGCTAGCTCCCACTAACTATTTCTTTTAACATGCAAGCATGCCACATCATCATAAAACATGCATAAGAAAAGGCCCACCCCACTACCATATGCCTCTCAACATATACTAGACCAGGAGCATCTAGATCCCACATCTGCGGTACTACACGTAGTAAACTTGCTACGTGAACGCGGAGTCGCGTCCCATGTATCATTCCTTCCTATGCATGTGATAATGAAGTGCTCAGGGCTCACTAGCTAGTACAGTACATGCATGTATCATTCTCATACGCCAGTGGAGCATCCCATATCTGCTGGTGTTCCACGTAACACGCTCATATATGCTTCTGACGCATAATTTGTAATAATATATAACGGCGATCCAGTGTACACCCGGGGTGGAACTTAACCAGCGACATGCCGCCCAACTTACTATAACAACTGGAGTCAACACGGAACGAGACCTTAATCGGCGGCGCCCATGGCGGCGGCGTATAGCAGCCCTAACGTGCGGGCACATGGATCTCTGCTGCCGGCGCCGGGCGGAACTCATGGATGATTCCGAATGTATATTCCGGCAACGTGCCGAGCTCACCGCTGGCGCTCATTGGTGGATAATTAAGTTAAAGGCGGCTAAGTTTTCATTCATTCATTCATTGGCCCGTATAAGTCAACGTTGCCCCGCTAGCTATGTTTCTACCAAGGATAAGAAGGATAAAGGTCAGCACTATCCTTTTTTCTTTCTCAGGAAAAACCTCTGGGTAAACGTTCCCACCCGGCCGACCGGCCGAGTGGGTTCCGTCGGTCGCCTGGCATCCCGCGCTACAACCCCGCGCGCGTCATCTACGCCATGGCCGCCGCGAGCTACCGCGTGCCATCGCGAGCCGCCGCCGCTCGCCATGGCCGTTGTTCGCGTTCCACCGTCGTGCGCCGTCGCCGCGAGTCGCTGTCCGCGCCATGGCTGTTGTCCGTGTGGAGCTCGAGGAGCTCGCCGCTGTGCTCCCGGGACCTCGCCGGCGTCGTCCCTCTGCCCAGATCCGGCCCCTCCTCGACCAGCCGCGCCCGCCCCGGTCCTTCTCCGGCGAGCCCGCACCTCCCCGTGCCCCACGTCGCCGGCCATAGCCGCCATGGCCATGAACAGCCATGTGCACAACCATCATTTTTTTGCTACAACCATATCATATTTTTGCTACAAAGGAACAAACTCGATTTTTCCTACAATGCACAATGTACAAGGGAATATCTGAGTACGCAATGTTGCAACCAGTGAACCATTTTGTTTCTATTGTATTATGTTTTTGCTACTACCGGCCAAGATTTGTGCTACATCACCACTACGGAGCTACGACCTTGACGGCGGCGACGATGAATTTTGTTGCAAACATTGTTTTTATGCTACAACCATTGTATGTTTTTGCTACCATCGTTGTATGTTTTTGTTACGCGCAATGTTGCGACCGTTTAAATTTTTGCTTCTACCGTTGTGTATTTTTGCTACTACCGTTAAGAGTTTTTGCTACAACGAAAAAGTTATAAAGTGATTAGCGATGACGGATTATGATTTTTTGTTGCAACCGATAGTAAAAAATGCCACCACCAGCGATTAAAATTTGTTACTACAACTTTTTTGCTGCAAAAAACACCAAAAATAAAAATGTTGCATCCGTGTACCAAAAAGTTGCGAAAGTACCGCAAATGTTGCAAAGGTACCGCAAATGTTGCAGTAAAAAATGAAGGATACGCGCGAATCTGGACCATTAAATCGCGGAGATCAGACGGTTTGTGTCTGACCGGCGCAAAACTAGCGTCGATCGACCGGCGCCTATCACTGGCCAAACCTCTGATCTACTCCCTTCGATTCAAGACAAGTGTTCAAAACTGGGATGTCTACTATGGGATCCAAGGTAGTAGTATTCATCAACTGTCATGGCAATGTAAAGAACATCAACAATAATAGAAATGACATTCACATTCATAGATCATCCAGTGATGACAACAAATAGTGGGGTGAGTCAAAGCCGTGCCGCCTCGCCCCTCACTCACCGAAGCCGCGGCTAACCTTGTTGTAGTAGATAATCAAAAAGTAATAATGTTAAAGCCCCACGGGACCACCGCACCAGAACAACAACCATCGCAGATCAAGAGAAGTGTAGACCAAAAGGATCCAACTTGTGAACATGAATGAACACAAGATTCAAGCGGATGCACTAAAGACAAACACAAACTGAATCCAACGAGATTCACCGGAGACACATCTTCACGCACCATCCGATAACACTAGATGCACTACCAAGACAGGGGCTAAGCGGAGAAAAATACATTTCATCTTCAAAGAGCCACCACCGTCTTGCTTTCCTAAGCAGGATACAAACCCTACCAAAATTAAAAGGCACCTAAAAACAAAGCTGTTTCGTCGGCAAGGTTCGAGTTCCACCATGCCTCCATGGCACTAAGGCTCACTGGAGACGAGGCAAGCTGGTGGTGGCCCCAATGGGAAGCAGCGGAAACCCCATCCCTTGTGCGCCCCTTGCATCTCGAGCGAGGGAGCAGACAAAGATATTGAAGACCACATTTTCTTAACATGTGCAATGTCGCCATTTTAGAGATCTCTTCGATGTCATTATGTCGGTTCCTATAGCAGTTTCCTTTCTGTATGTTCATGCTAAACGGATGTTAAGAGCGTCTCTGTAAACAAAGTACCACAACATAATTATCCCAACTTTTTGTATGTATGGCCTTTAGTTATAAAAGCCGGGATGTCAAGCCTTATTTTGTCTAACAAAATATATACACGCTTTTAATGCAAACTCGGTCACATTCTCATAAGGACAACCTATACCTTTCTGGAACATATATTTCCTAACGGAGGCAAATGCGCCATTTTAGCAATTTTACAATAAAACAAACCCACAATCCTCCCAATTTTTGTGCAAATATTATGAATGATATTAGTAAAGAATTTAGAAATATGAAACATTTGGTACTTGTATGAAATGTTTTTTAAATGTTACTAAAATAACTGAAAATTGTGTGAATGTTTAGAAATTATTTTTGTAAACTTGTTTTGAAACAATGAAATATGTGATGCATGTATAAAATGTTTCAGAAATTGATTAAAATCATTGAAATTTTTGTGATTGCTATGAAATAAGTTTTTAATTTCTTTTGAAAAAAAATTATGATAGGATGATGGAATAATTCAAAAAAAATTTGTTGTTCACCAAAATAGTTGAATAAATATGAACAAATGAAGGTATTAAAATATCTGACTCCTTATGAAATTTTTGCCAAAAAATGCATTTTTATAACATTTTATCTATCAGAAAATAAAAAATATTTTAAGGGACCGATTGGATATTAGAAAATACATATGAAAAAGGTAAAGGAATGCACTTACAAGAGCATACATATTGATGTATAGCACCTGCGGAGCTGGAGCCACCTTACTGGTGAAGTTCATTCTGCCATATAGTATACCCTTCAGATATTCTCTTGGGGACCCACTTAAATCTCCTATTTAAGCAACCTAGGCAGACCATAGGATGGCACACACATATAGCTTTGCTTTACAAAGAGCTAGCTAGAAGCAAGATGAGGAGCTCTTGCGTCTGCCTCCTCCTCCTCCTGTGCTGCTCTTCATGGCTATGCTCCCTCTCCCAAGCCCAAACGCCGTTTATTCCGCCACCGAATCCGGTTTCTCCTCGCCCCCTCATCCGGGCGGCTAACCTCGGCGGCTGGCTCGTCACTGAGGGCTGGATCCTGCCCTCCCTCTTCGACGGCATTCCCAACAAAGATCTCTTGGTAAATAGTTAACCAACTGTTAGCTTCTCTGAGTTTGGTCAGAAAATGTCTTTTTTGATCTCTTTCTTTCTGGATGCCGACCAGGATGGCACCCAGCTGCAGTTCAGATCGGTGACGCAGAACGCCTATGTCGCTGCCGAGCAGGGCGGTGGCGCCACCCTTGTCGCGAACCGGGCTTCGGCTTCCGGCTGGGAGACCTTCAAGCTCTGGCGGATAGACCAGACGACTTTCAACTTCAAAGTGTTTGGCAACCAGTTCGTGGGCGTCCGGAGCACCGGCGTTGTGGTGGCGACAGCCACCACGCCGGGGGCGTCAGAGACGTTCCAGTTAGTGCGCAACGATGCTGATCAGAACAGGATGAGGATCAGAGCACCCAACGGGCTCTTCCTGCAGGTAACACTGTGCTCAGTTGACATAGTTCTCTTTTCTTTTCTATTTCTTCATGAAATACTACCGTTAAAAAAATGTACTACTTGGTTGACCTCATTAATTTCGTAGTAGTAGACTAGTAGCTAGATTCATAAACTATAAGTCAATATCCATTGATGGCAGGCGAACACAAATGGATCATTGACGGCCGACTTCGGCGAGAGCACGAGCTGGGGCGACGATGACCCGTCGGTGTTTGTGGTGACCATTGTCAGGGGGCTGCAGGGGGAGTACCAAATCTGCAACGGTTACGGCGCGGAGAAGGCTGCAGAGGTCATGAGGGTAAGTAATATGATCTCAACTCTGTTGATTATTAAGAGAATTTAGAATGCCATCTGTTCTGTACATCATGATCTTCATTTAAATTTAAAATATACAATAAATCCGACAATATATACAGTTTTCAATTTACCAATGCAAATAATTATTTACATATTAAGGATCAAAAGCTAGAACATTTTGACTGCATGGATTCTGGAATGTTGTCTAAAAAGTTTTAGAACAACCTTCATGAATAAGATGGTATCGATTCTAATAATTGTTCAAAAATTATATTTATTGGAACTGATTGTCAGGTACTATTATCTAGACAAAATACAAAAAATTGCCATTTTTTTTTCCTTTTGGTCACTGGTAGTAGCTCGGTAGTCTTTAGGGTTTTCTTATATTGATTTACATTTCAGTGTTGTAGTAACTCAAGCTTAATATCGCGAGCAACGACTTTGGATATGTAATGCTCGATCGATGCTTAGTTTCTCAAGCTTAAGTATATATCATTCTTGTCATGCAGTTCAATTTTGCTGATTGTTCCATTTCTGGCAGAACCACTGGAACACATACATCGTTGAAGACGACTTCAGCTTCATGGCAGCAAGCGGGCTCAACGCAGTAAGGATCCCGGTGGGATGGTGGATCGCCAGCGGCGCCAACCCTCCGGCTCCATATGTTGGAGGCTCTCTCCAAGCCTTGGACAATGCCTTCAGATGGGCAGAGTGCGTAGTCTAATTCACAAACTAGAATGAGCTTCATCAAATTAAGATGAATGCATTGGACTATCGAATTAGTTATGAATATTTTTGTGTATGTACATGCAGGGCACATAACCTGGGCGTGATCATAGACTTGCACGCAGCTCCTGGGGCGCAGAACCCCAATGAGCACAGCGGTACCAGAGACGGCACCCAGAGCTGGGGAACCACCAGCTCCAACATCGCACAAACTGTGCAAGTGATTGATTTCCTTGCAGCTAGGTATGTATGTATGTATGTAAATTGGCTGCAACTTTTGTTCATTTGGAATGGCAACAAAAACCATATTAATCAAATGGAGAAAATTTGCAAATAAAACAATATCAAACATCTAAATGACATGAAATAAATTAAGCGGTGCCAATGCATCGGTCATCCCGCCAATTTACATCATTTCAAGCATTCAGGAAACCAGCCCGGTGATTTGATCTCCTTGGTAATTAGCTTCTTTGATGCATTTCCACTACATAAAGGTATGCCGGGAGAAGAGGTCTCCTTGCGGTGGAGCTGTTGAATGAGCCGCTGGCTCCTGGAGTGTCCCTGGATAACCTGAGAAGGTACTACCGAGACGCCTACAACACAGTCAGGAGGCACAATCTCCTGACCTATGTGATCATGTCCAACCGTCTGGCGGCGCCTTCGAACGAGCTCCTCGACTTCGCTGAAATGTTCCCCAGATCAGTCATTGACGTGCACTACTACACGTTGTTCGACAACAAGTTTAATACTTTCACTGTTCAGCAGAACATCGATTACGTGAGGACCACAATCAACAATGATCTCAGGTCTATCACAAGGCGAACTGGCGCTCTCACCTTTGTTGGTAAGTGTTTTCGAACGAAACTTTTCGTAATCTTGGCAAGAAGATCAGTGTTTCTATGGACAACTAGATAAACCCGAATAATCTCATGCACGCCATGTTTTTATAGGTGAATGGGTGGCTGAGTGGAAGGTACCTGCTGCAACACAGGCAGACTACCAGAGCTTCGCGAATGCACAGATGGAAGTGTATAGGCAAGCCACATTTGGATGGGCTTATTGGACCTACAAGAACGTTAACAACCACTGGAGTATGGAGTGGATGATCAAGAATGGATACATCTCCTTAGCAAATGCTTGAGGCAAATAAATCTGCAGCAATGAATGAATAAAACTAGCAACAACTCGGATAAATTGTACGAACAATTGACACACCTCAAGGAGAGATTTTTATGTAATGTTTTTGGGAAAAGGGGAAGTTATTATGTATTTTCGGGGGTAAAGATGAATTTATGATGTATGATTTGATTTTCTAAGAATGTACTAAGTGGCATTTCTATTTGTTCTACACCACGACACTACATTCCCTACGGTTGTGTGTCAGAAAAAGTTTATTGCCGTCTGATAGTTGGTCGGGAAAACTTCTGACAGATAGTTGGTCGGGAAACATGCAAGCAATGACAGGTAGTCAGTCGAGAATACAAGAATATTCTCTATCAAATGATCCGTCGGGAAAGCTATTAGGCCCATCGATTTGTGTGGGTCGATAAATAATGACGACCAACCATCTGTAGAAAATGGGCATGCGCGCACACAGGAAAAATTTAGCACCAACATTTGGCCCAAGCCCTTGAAAGTTTTTTCCACTAGAGATAAACCACCACCACACGCCCGCGGGGCAAATACCTAGTTTTCTATTTGGTTCCCCATGCGTGCTGTCCTGGGCTCCCACCTGGCTCCCACCGCAGGCTTCTCCATCGTGCCCTCGCACCATCCTCCGCTCCCTCACGACAATGTTGGCCTGCCGCCCCACACTGTCCGCCCCCATGCGCTCGAACCCTCTCCTCCGACCAGGTGCTCTCTCCGCTCAAACCCTCACCATCAATGCGGGTGCCAGGTAGATCCCGGGGAAGATAGGACTCAGCCTGTTGTAGGGGAGCCTTGCCATGTGGCGAAACACTCCCAGGAGGCGAATGATGCACGTGGTGTCCAACCCCTTTTACGTCCTCACATACCTCGCCTTTTAGTGTTGGGTTCCTGACGAGCGGCGTCATCAGCTCCATCATTGTGGTTTCGTTACTAACATATTGGGCAGGACTTCAGCAAGCTAGAGGATGGCGTGAAGAGGCTTAGGAGTGGGGAAGAGCGATCCGAAGGAGCTCGATGAACTTGATGTGAATATTTTCTGCACCGGAGACCATATAGATGGGTGCCGACACTCATCTATGCCTCCTGCACTCCAAGATGCTCGTTTACTTTTGCCACCCAGTTATTCTTTGGTTCCTTCCTGTTGTAATAGCTAGTGGCGGATGGTAGGTCCCAGTGTAGAAAACAATAATTTTTCTACCTACGATAACCTATACTATGCAGATGTAAGTAACGAAGTGAATCATACATTCCCATATATAGACCGACAGACCGTTAAGCTAATGTCCACTTAATGGCTGGTCTTGAAATATGATGACGGGACATGTCCAAGAATGGCTCATAAGTAGATTGGCATCTCAAACCACAATACTAACAGGGATATCACGCAGCACATCAATTCTCACTTTAATGGCAACAAAAGTTTCTGTAGTTTTCACTCTATCCCACACAAGCAATTTCCCAAACCAACTACAACATTGTTAATCTCATGAAAGTTGAGTAGATCTGCGGGGAAACCAACCAGTAGCAACCACACCTCCCTATTCAGATTGAAACTTCTCCAGTTCATGCCCTCATTATGTTTTTGAAAAACAATATGAATATCATCAAAGAGAATGGGGCCTCGGTTAATCAGACAATCACGGTCAACAACACTAGTAAATCTAACTATAAGCTTGGCCAAAGGGACACATCTGGAGATCGAAGTAGAGACCAATCTCCTAGAGACCAAGAACTCATTGAGTACCCCCTCTAACATTGTGAAAATCAACTTCACCTTGAGGCATGGGAACGATGGTGACAATGGCGAGGTCGTCATTGGTGTTGTAGATGTTGCCGTGGATGACTCTGATGCGAGCCAGGCAACCTTGAACCTCAATCGCCTGTCATCCATTCAGGAGGACCGGAGTAGGATCAAATGGGAAGGTGGTCATGGCGGACGACTCTGGTGCTGAGAAGAAAACCCTCACTGAAGCAGGGGGTGAAGCAAACGCATGTTGGAGGTGAAAACACAATCGATGATTTGTACCCATCGGAAGCTGAATCGTTGGGTCGCCTACAGGTGGAGACACAACATCAGGTGCGCGTTTGTCTGTGGTGATTGCCAAAACGGGACCGACATGTGGCGTGGCTGTCGTTCCAGATGTGGCAACCTGGTGTTCCTTGTCTCCACGAAAGTGGCAGTCAATTTGGATGTGGCCCAGTTTGTTGCATCCGCGGAATCTAATGCGATTGGTGCATTTGGGCCTTGAATACTCATTAGACAGGCATCCGTAGCAAAATTGGCCTGGTCTCCTACATTGATATCTTCCCAAATAGTTTTGAATCGTCGCTCTTCCTGGCCCACCCATTGACACATTATTGGGTGATGTTAATACAGAATTATGTGTATTAACCCCTTCATGGTGATCCTTAGTGCCGTTAATGACCGCATGAACAGCTGGTCGGGGTGGAGGTGATTCCGCCCCACCATTGTTTGAAATTGAATTTTGCTCAATGATACGAGGTGTTTGAACCACATTTGCATATTATCTTTTGTTCTTAGAATAATCCACAGTGGTCGATTCGCGATCAATCTCTCCCAGATAGTTTTGATATTCTCTAACCGAATCACGGCCTCCTTTGCCTCAAAACAAGAATTCAATGTCGAATAACTGATTTGCAATATTCCCATCCTGAATGATCGAAAAAACCACAGATCGACAAAAGACGCAGAACTTGAAAGATAGATTCAGGAGTCTAGAAGCTTTGAACCTGATTGTCGTGCCACCAAAGCATGCCTGAAGAATGAGTCCCACCGTATCATCATTGATACAGAGATGAGAGCACCTGAATGCAGCAACCAATATGAAATCCCGATTGGTGCTATCTTCCTGGTTGTTGATCGGCACACCGAAGTCCTTCCAAATACCTTTTTCAAACACTAGACCCCTCTCAAACGAGATATCCAAGAGATCCATGATGATGATGATGATGAGTGTGGAGCAAGTGTAGTATGGTGTCCGTAGTGTCCGGAGTGGAGCACGACGGTGTTTTGGTGGCCATCGTGGCCAGCGACGGTGAGGAGGGGAGCCTAATTCCTAAGCCAGAGACTGATTCCACTGTTCAAAGACACAAGCAAGCAACATAAATATAGTTCACAATCTATCAAGTTATTACATGAAAAAACTAAAAGATGGTGGTTAGTTCACTCTCTACATAACTTTATATCTTGCTAGGTTCATTAATAAGTCGACGACCACGAAACCGTCACGGACACCACGGCACCATTGCTGAAATGGTAGTCTTTCTCTTGGCTGCCATGAACTGCTGCCTTGAAAGGAAGTGACAGCTTTCCCTCCATGAAGTCAACAAATAGTGTATCTTCAGACCGCACAGCTGCTACAAAGTATTGTGGATGTTTCCCAGCAGAGGTAATGAATCGATCACTCTCACGCTGCTCGCCGATGAAGTAATAAAGGCTCTTTGAAATCACGGTGTATCCACACATCTTCACCTCCATACCTCCTGTGGGCACCTTCGTGAAATTCAATTCTATAGTTGCCTCGAGCGCTCTCCGATAGATGATAAAATCGAACATGGCAGCACCATTTGTATCATCCATTGTGCACTCAATTTCAGTGTCATATAGACAGTGACTCTCAATAAGATCTGAGCACCCATCAACTAGAGTCACATCCTCTATGTCTCCCTTTATTCTGATATCAACCTCAATCAAGCATTCAAATGTCATGGACATGCCTCTTACCGGACTAATCAAAGGCAGGTAGTCGCTAGTCTGAATTTCAACAGGGAAAAGAATTAGCATGTCAAGATATTTTCTTGATGGTCACATATCAGATGATGTTATAAGTTCTAACTATATACTCAAGTTAGTTCAGACATCAAATGAGATGGGACTTTTTAGAACAAATCAGCATGAATGTCTTGAAAATAATCTACATGTGCTTAAAATTTAATTTATCATGTCATCTAAGTTAAGATTGACAAGGAAGTATGGCTGTCATGCATTCATATTTGAGGGCTTTCAGAGCCAAAAGAAGTGAACAGTAGACATTTATAAGTTGGATATACTTAGAAGTTGTAACTTTACTGTTAAGTGGTATGCTAATCTTGAACCATCATCAACGGATGTAAAAGCATTATATGCAGGACAAGCATACAAATTCACTTACATAATGTAAACATGTCCATATAAAAATAGAAGTATGACTGTGTGCATCAATTGATGCAGAGGCTGGGGTACACCCCTTTTCGGAAAAATTAAAAAATGAAAGTAAAGCCCCGAAAGCTTGACTGGACACTACAGAAGGTCATTATATGCACATTTACTATCAAATCATTTTTAAGGCATAAGTAATTACCGTGTTGATGGTCACTGGGTCAGTTCGGTGTCGGTTAAAAAGATAATTTCGGTGATAATCCTCACCATCCGGATTGCAACAAAACCGTATACCTCGACTGAACTGCCTATACCTTGGAGATATGCTTTCAGCTTGATAGAAAAGACCTGGAGCAAAGCTTGTGGCTCGTGAAAGCACCGCACCCCAGTCAAAGGTTCACACCGAGTATTTCGCTTTGGTTGCAAAACAGCTAATAAAAAATACTTATTCAGTATAGTAAGTATGTGTCGGCAGAAAAAGTGAATAGACAAAGGGTAAGAAAAGAGTTGCTTACTCTGAGATACTTCACTCATATGATAATACTCGTGCCAACAAAGATCGCCGATATGCCGAAGATCTCTTGAAGATTCTGGAATCATACTTAGCTTGGTATTAACACCCAACTCAGCAGAAGAGATGCTTAGCATAGATCTCTTCAGTTCTAGCCTCCTGATATATTCCAGAGGACCAACCCTTTCGATTATTCCTCTCCCTGATACAGACAAATATATATGCTCCAATAAAAGAACCTTACCATGCATACATGTGAAAGGAAATAGGGGACAGGAAGTACCATCATTCCGTGTAAGCGTATCCACGGAATCGTCCTCAATGGGGAGAAAATCATCGAAACCAGGCATAGTTTCAAGGTCGTTGTCGCTGTTGAGTTCGCCCGCATCATCACCAAGGCTGATATGTACTGTCGGCAGCCTATCAGCATGCCTCTGAAATCCTTGGTAACATGGCATGATGGAGATCGGATGCTGATGCGATCAACGTACGACACCTATACATAAAGATCACAAATTAAACCGGAGAGATGAAACAAAGTGAAAAAAAAGAATTGATACGTTCTTCAGGGAAATACTAATTTGGAACGCCGAAAGTACCGACGAGTGATATTGAAATTGATCTGTTGGGTGATATCCTCACAAATTTTAAGTACTACCAAGTGCTCCGATAGATATACGGTAGGTCAGAAGCAGGTTGAACTAATTAGGATTTAGGACACGAACCAGCAACTCTGATCTGACGGCAACTTACATTACTCTCCGCCTCCAACAAAAACTTAAATTACTCCCCATCGACAGAGCATCCATGGGGAAATACAAATCAGAGCTAGAACGAAAAGAGAAAGAGGGGAGAGGGGGACTCATGAGAAAATATATGTAGTAGTCTGCCATTACCAATTAATGGCGGCTGAGCCTCGTCGGCGTCACCAGAAATTAGAGTTGCCGTCGGCGATCGGGCGGGTGTGATCCGGTGGGGGAGCAACCATCTCATGTCTCTCTCTCGCCGCCGATAGTATGTATATTTTGGGCTGGAAGGGTGCGGGCCCATAAGGCCTGCTTTCTCCTCTTTCGAGGTGGTAGTAGTGACTTGAGTCGGGGTTTTTTTCTTCTTTTTTATTTGTGTTTTTTGTGTTTCGATATTTTTTATTTTTCTATTTATTTATTATATTTTTATTTTATTTTCTTTGGTTTTTTTACTTTTGGTTTTCTTTTTGATTATATATTTTTTGGCTTTTTACTTTCTATTTTCATGGTTTTTGAAATATAAATATTTCTTAAATTCAATGAACATCTTTCAAATACACATTGAAAATTTACGAATTTTTGGGTGATCTTTTGAACGCATAATAAACCTAATTTGTATGCAATGAACTTATTGGTATACAGTGAACATGTTTTAATGTGTGATGAAATTTTTTAATACATACTAAACTTAATCTATATACCATGAACTTTTTTAATACAAAATAATTAGTCTAATACAAATACTAACAAGTTAAATAATATTATTTAATTTTATGATTAAGTTTTAAATTATTTTTCTCTGTAAAAATATTTTAGTTTTAGGAAGAGAAAACAGGCACAATAACTAAAGGAAGAAAAAACACAGAGAAATTGTTCAAAATGAGCTCCCCAAAATGGGTAAGCCCATTCGCACCTTTGGTTCAAGCGTATGATGCACGAGTTCCAGTCTCCCATGTCCACGCATCTGTTCGTTAACCGGTACATCTAGGAGATCAGAGAGACAACGTAGAAGCCATCCCGTCCTCGGCAAGTGGTGGCTCAACGAAACAGCTAGGTTCGGCCCCCTCAAGGAGTGACCAAGATCAATGTTGATGGAGCCATAGCACGCAACAATTGATATGGACCATCGGCTGCAATAGCAAGAGACGCATCGGGATTATACAAGGGCTCTTCGTCTTACCGGAGCGCAAACATCTCTGATCCGGCCATGCTTGAAGCAATGGCTTGCAGGGAAGGATTGTGGCTTGCTAAAGATCTAATACTGAACAACATCATAATCTTGACAGATTGTGCATCGGTGATGAAGGAGATCAATTATGGTGGAGGAGGAAGATATGAAGCAATTATAAGGGAAACTAGATGATACACCGCGCGTTGCTCCGGGACTGTTAACAAATAATTTAATGTTTTAAAATATGAGAAAATTTATAAAACCTAGTATAATTTAATTAATAAATATTTTTTGAAAAAATATTGTTTAGAGTACAAATCTAAATAAATTTAATGAAAATTCTAAAAATGAGTGTGATTTTTGTTTTATTAAATTATCACCTTGAGAATATACCGGCGAGACGATATGAGATGAAAACGACATTGGGTGAAGAAAGTGGAGACATCACCCTTAGCTAAACCTAAAACAATGATAGCAACTACATCTGTACATTCATAAAAATCGCATAGAAAAATAAAATGTGAGATAACTCATAATTTAATTTTCTATATAAAAAATCGCTTCTAAATCGTGAGACTTAGTGCATAAAAAGTTAATATTTATTTGTGATAGGTTGCATGCGCATGCGAATTTAATGAAAGCATGCGCATGAAGAGAGAGTAGAAAAGAGGTGGGCTTACTTGATGATGTGGATAGGTTGCATTTCAAGTTAAATAGGTTAGTGGGGATGAACTATTTAGATATTATAGATTGGGGCCACCAGTAGTGAGTTTAATAGTTGCAAGTTTGTTTTTGAAAGTAGAAATAAAAACTTTGAGCTGATGGTCTGGCTAAGTTCTCCCTGTCTTTGGAGGCTGGCCGACATATGTGGTTACTCCAACCACATGCTTCTGGAACAACTTGATGATTACCCGCGCATTGTTGTGGTTAAAAAATGCGTAAATAGTTGCTAAAATAATTAAATCTAATGAAAAAATATAAGCTTGAAAATTAATAAAAGAGTGTATCTAAAATAAAATAAAAACTTTTGGATTACTTTTCAAAAAATCATTTTGAACTAAAATGGGAAGAATGACTAACATGCATGAATGATGTGGCAATGTTACATGCATAGAGTAATGCAAAAATAATTATAATTTATAAGTTCACTTATGTGGCATTTTTGCATGACCTAGTGGGAAAAAAGACTTAAATGCATGGCTTAGTGAAGAAGTTGAGGTGGACACTTTGCTTGTTGAGAGGGACCAACTTCTTAAAAATATAAAAAATGCGTAAATAGTTGCAAAAATAACTAAAACTAATGAAAAAAAATTAGCTTGAAAATAAATAAAAAGTGTGTTTAAAATAGAATAAAAACTTTTGAACTACTGCTCAAAAAATCATTTCGAACTAAAATGTGAAGAATGACTAACATGCATGAATGATGTGGCAACGTTACATGCATAGACTAATGCAAAAATAATTTTGATTTATAAGTTTGCTTATCTGGCATATTTTGCATGACCTAGTGGGAAAGAAGACTTAAATGCATGGCTTAGTGGAGATGTTAAGATAGACACTTTGCATGTTAAAAGAATTGATACCAACTTCTTAAAAATATAAGATGTAAGATGTAAGGTTCCTATGAACTTTCTGATACAAATGGAATTGTTGCCCCTAAAAAAAACTAGTTGATACTAACGAGCGTCGAATAGGAGCTCTAAACCATGCAGTACATCATATATATCGATCAGGTGGGTTGTTGCCAGCACTGCAAAATGAAGGAAGTGCTTCCTACATGGGTTGTCCCAGCGCATGAGGAAGGATATCTCACTAGCATACTTTTGTTTTTCCTTTTTTGTTTATTTTAATAATAATAATAATAATAATAATAAACAAAAAAATATGATGCCCATTTTAAATTTCACTTAAATTTAGAAAAGGTTCTACATTCGTTTCAAAAATGTTCATACAGTGTAAGTAATTCGTTCACATATATTTTTTAATATGTTGATAACATTCAAATATATGTTCATGGCATCTAAACAATGTTCAGACTTTCAAAATATGTATATGAAAATTCTATAAACATGTTAATACAATGCAAAACTATATTCTTTTAAATTAGAAAAAATGTTTCATACAGTTAAAAAATGCTCATAACACTTAAAAATTATGGATTTAAAAAAAATGTACGGAACATTTTCTAAAATATTTATACAACGTAAAAAAAAGTTCTTGGTGCC
Organism: Bromus sterilis; assembly: GCA_950022295.1. NCBI lineage: Eukaryota > Viridiplantae > Streptophyta > Magnoliopsida > Poales > Poaceae > Bromus > Bromus sterilis. Next base: position 295,321,440 of record OX465601.1, on the reverse strand, counting down.
ATTCATAAAATGTTGTGATGAGCCGGAGTATTAGGACATCGTCCTAATTTCGGTACGCAACAACATTGTGATGAGCCGGAGTTTGATCAAAGGGGTGTCAAGGCAACATTAGGATAGTGGTACGAGGTCTCTTAATCTCAATCTTGTTCACAGGGTGAAATGCAGAATTTAACTATGGAAGCACAATTGCATATTATTTAATTTAATTCTATGCTTTCAGTTTCGAAGGCCAGAGAGTTTGTTCCTCGAGCCAAAGTGAATCACCAAATGAAGCTATTTCTTGTTCCCGGATTACAGAACTCAGAATGCCTAGATGAAAGAGGCATGAAATAAGGTGGATAACATAAACCAAAAGTTTGGCTTGTCACTTAATGTTGTCAAAGTTAAACAAAAGGAACATAATCTCTAGAAAGACTTTTGCACCGTGAGTCATTTGGTGGCCGAGAGTGTCTTCTGTTGGGATAGCTTCGGAATGAAAGTTGTTGGTCCACACATGATGTTTGGGACTCTTTTACGGAGCGTCATAATCAACAAGGATGCACTCATATGGAGAGAGATTTGTTTTCCATATTATGATGATTTGTTTGTACTATATGAAGGCAGGTTATACAATAATATTGTTTTGCTTAATTTTCTATGTTGTTAACATGTTCTCACTAGTTTTTATTTATCTTAGGCTGATATGCTTTTTGGAAAAAGGAGAATATATTTATCTTAGGCCGATATGCTGAAGGCAGGAATAGGCGTGACAAGGACTATTATGCAAAGAAGGATAAAGAAAAGCAGCCGAAACCAAGTTTTGCAGAATCACAACGGACCAACTAGTATGATGGATCGACCTCACATAATATAAATGCTACAGAATTTCTTGTGGAAGAAGGTGCGAACGACACTTCTGAATTCCTCTAGTAGCAATGCTCATCAAGGTGCTACACACAAATGAATTTCTCAGTTTGTGAAAACACCTCAAATTTGTGGAGCAAAGCCCACAAAGAGGAAAGAACAATGATTTTCAAGAGAAATACTTGAAGCTAAAGAAAGAAGAAATTGAAAGGTTTGCAGCTATCGAGGAGAAGAAGCTTGAGGAGTAAGGTTGCTTAAAATATCTCAAGTCTCTTCTGTTCGTTCATAAGTTGTGAGAGACAAAGCTGAGGAAGAAAAATGATCTAACAATCAGCTCCAACAACAATCACGTAGGTAAGAATGAAATCATATCTACTCGATCTTTTAAATATGTATTTTTGCTCATCAATACCGGCCTATTGTCAATCTTAATGGAATATAGCAAATAGCTCGTGTGCTATTTGAGCACAACACACCACCGTGTGTGTGCTGGTTAACTCAATTCACACAATCTTATGTCCTCATTTTCATACAACACAGAAAAATATTCATGTATACCGAGATAAACATCTCGCGCATACATGAAAAACTCTCTTTGTTACTCGCTGTCGCTTTCTTTGTTATGTTGTTGCCTTCAATTTTTAGATGAATAAGTAGGTCCTACTTACACGTACCCTCCCATCATCTAACTTTAGGATCCACCTTACCGTTGTTGTCTCTAGGGAGTTGTAGCATGTGTTCTCCCTGTTGCGGAACATCATTTTTAGTGATGCCAATGATGAGAGTTCCTCAATAGGGGGTGTACGTTTCTCCTTCAAATATGCTTAGGCCCTCCTCATTACCCAGGATGAGGTGGACTATAATGCTTTGATTAATGCACTACTAGGAAAAATGCACGCTGCTAGTATAATGCTTGTGATTGTGATTGTAGGAATGCCATTGTGTTCAAACAAAAATGGTGCATGCTTCCTCTATAACCATTAAAAACATTGTTTTCGACATTACCATTTGGTGCTATGGATATAAGGATGTCGATGTGTCTTGGCGGCAATTCTCACGCTATAGAACACCTCTGTAACTTTGCCCATGTGACACTTGTGTTGAAGTTGATCCAAATTCATGTATGAAGCTAAAGGCTAACTTCTGACGGAGCGGAGCGAAGGCCCGTCGCCGCTACTGACCAGTACTAACCTAGATCTCTCCTACTGCCTATATATATATGCCTTGTAAGCCGCTGCATGGGACAATTGATTTATCTGTAAATCCATCGGTGTTTATAACACCTCCACAATAAGGAATAGTTTGTTGCCTGGCGCCCGTGGTTTTTTCCTTCTTCGCGGAAGATTTTCCACGTTAAATCTGTGTGTCCTATGTATTGCTTTTCGTTCTTCTCATTGTTCTTTTGTCTGTTGATTTTCTTACAACTTGAATAATGAATTCATGTGTGGAGTCCCCCGCTCCCAGATAATTTTCAAAAAATAATTAGAGCATATGCTTTCTTGATTACGTCGATGCTCATTATCTAGAAAATGCCCTTTCACGAAACATCAAATTCTTCAGCAAAATTTTGTTACATTGGTGGATCTACGGAAACAGGTAGGGGGCAACTACACACACTCAAACAATTTCGTTGTAGCCAATTACATATCAGTACATTCTATTGTTGTTAAGAACTGTAGAGGAGTTCACCCACCTAAGAGCATATCAATCGACTCCGTATCCTTAACTTAAACTAAACTTCTTAAATTGTTAGGGGTTAAATAGTGGCCAAACCTAAACTAACATCTATACTTAACACACTAAATTAAAATAATTGCTTTATAGATAGCACATATGCCATCCGTTCTAAATCCAACGACTGTGTTATTCTCAGCTCTCTAAATACAGGCAGAAGCATGCTGCCGCCAAGCTCCGGAGGGCACTATGACATAGCCTTCGAGACCATGGTCTAATCCAAGGTGAAATACGAAGGGTGATTTCCACATCGTCCAGAGGAGAATGGCACTGCACCAATCACCTTCCACTGTGCTCCTCTCTCGGCATACTTTGCCCGAGAATATAGGAGGTGGTGACATGCGGTGAAGTTGTACGAGAGGAGTCGTCGCATGAAGAGAGAAATGGAAGGGAAATTTTTTTCCTGAGAATCATCTTGGCTGCTTAAATTTGGGGGAGTGTGGTAGTGTTTTACCATAACTATTCAAAATTTCGAGATATATGTGGTCATCAGCTTGTGCTTCCATTGTCCTTTCTTCCAAATACATCAAACAAATTATTATTTCTATTTCTATTACATACCTTGTAGCTCCCAAATTATACAAGATACACAAATACTTTCCTCTACCAGAAAGCACATACAAATACTTGTAGGCAAGAAATGTGACACTTCTCCAGAATATATCCCCACAAAAAGAACTTCCCGAGAAACCCAAATCTTAATTGTAGCACTAATTTTGAGGAAGTTGTTGTGGGATGGCTAGAAATGGCTTGAATGTCCAAATCAGTCCAAGAAACTCAATAACAACTAGAAGGAAGAACACCATTTGATCACCTACATAAAAAAATACAAAGTTAACAAAAAAAATCATAGAAAAAACCAAATAGAATATGGGAGCTAAAGAATAGTAGAGGTGAAGGTTCTATCACAATTTCATTTAGCTTGTCGTATATCCAGTGAATACACTGTTAGAGAATGTATGAAGTACAAACATATTAAGGCTTAGGCATGTATATTTAAGAACAAACTAGATAATGGGAAGTGATAACCCATGAACAAGTTAGATATCCATAATAGTACAAGACTCATGATATTATTCAGTTAAACTGGATGCTTTTAGTTATGTACGCATAATAGTGCCATTTTAGATTTACCTGGAAAGAAGAAAGCATGTTGGCGTCTTTGTGCCCATGAAAACCTGCAATAACATATGAACATTATATCAATTAGGGAATTGACATGTATGAATTTAGTTGTCGCATTTAGTGTGGTGGAATCAATTAAAAAATTAATCTCATATTTGCCATGTAATAAATACCTATCGTCAGTAAATACAGTCATTTCTAAGATGTACTATATAAAAATGCAAAGTGACGTTAAAAATCTTCAAAATGGGGTTTATCAAGTGCACACATGTTCGTAATTAGAACTTCATCCCATTTGTGTCAAGAAAATAGCATTCACTTACACAATGCCAGCTCCTACTGGAGCACAGGCCTTTAGAACCGACATTATAGTGGTGGCTAAGCCATCTGCAGTTGCCCTTTGATCTTGAGTCTGGTAGTTCCATAGAGTGAGGGGATGTTAAACACCATCCTTTTTTGTAAAGAAGCTGGAATAATTGAACTAAAATATAAATTCACATACCACGGAGTTATTCTGAAGAATAAAACACCATGTAATAATGGATACCTAATAAGCATTTAGCAATTTAAATTTGTTAGTAATTTAGTGTTGTCAGATATGAAAAAATAATATAACATTCAACTATAGTAATCCCTTTCAAAACTTACTAGGAGGACACATGGATTAAAAAAATTCTATCTAAATCTATAAGTTGCATTAGAAACTTGTGTTCCTTAGTTAATAGTATAAACCAATTCTTAAAAACTAATTGATGAGGGGAGAGGCAACATTGCCTTCAAGCTCGCTTGCCCTCCATATATAGAACATTTAGCACAGGCTCGTGGTCTATACCGAACTAAGTTTTGGAGAACTACAGAAAGAAATATGTGGCATGCACCCGATATTGCGTACCAACTTGGCTAGAAAACAAGTGGACCTCTCTTCTCCCCTATGGTGCGAAAGCCGAACATGGTGAGAGCAAAAAATTTACATTTTCATCACAGCAGACTTATCATCGCTATTGTTCGCTTAATCGCCGGTGAAGCACAGAAAATGGAGCTACTCCTGCCAAGGTAATCCCTAGATGTGTCAGGGAGAGGCTTTTCCATTTCCTTTGATTTCACCATACATATCCAGCGAGGCCACATTTTTGCCATCATCTAGTGAGCCCCCCCCCCCCCCCCCCGGTACAATGCAAACTTTTTCTGCAGACCTATGCTCATAAAATATCAAAGTACGGATAGTGCATTATAATTTTGTAGACATTTCGCAAGGTAATCCCTAGACATACCGGCAAGGATTTTGGAGTCTTCCGTATTAGTAGTTCATGTGATGGAATAAGGGCCAAAGTAGAGACCCGACCTAGGAGTCCTCAAGCCGGCCTCATGGACCAATAACCAACAGGTCGTAACACCATCATCTGGTATTTACATATTTTTTGACAAGACTAACTATAAATGAAAAGATTAAATACACGTGGTCTCCCAGTGAAAATTCAGTACAATCATCAATTGCCAGAAAGTCGACTCTTCATGTCACCTAAACATTTTTTTTCAACAAAAAAGATAAGAGGGATTTTTCTATTTCTAAAGTAAATTTATGTGCTAATTATGTGAGTAGATATTTGTTTGTTTGTTTATGGAAAATCCTTTTTGCATAGCTTTCAATGTTTAAATCATTAGCCAAAGGTAACCGTTTTGTTAGCAAAAACTATCCATGTCTTTTATTACTCTAAGTCTCTAACTATGTTGCGTTGTCTAAGTGGATTAGTGGCAGTAATATCTTTTTTCATGGTGGATGGACTATTAATTGTGAGTGGAACTATTGGTATACAAGTTCAATATGTGACCATGCACTTAAGGTAGGCTAAAATGTAATCAGAAAAAATGCACTGCATTGTCTAAGTGGATTAGTGGCAGTAATATCTTTTTTCATGGTGGCTGGACTATTAATTGTGAGTGGAACTATTGGTATACAAGTTCAATATGTGACCATGCACTTAAGGTACGCTAAAATGTAATCAGAAAAAATGCATTGCGTTGTCTAAGTGGATTAGTGGGAGTAATATATTTTTTCGTGGTGGGTGGATTATTAATTGTGAGTGGCACTATTGGTATACAAGTTCAATATGTCACCATGCACTTAAGGTAGGCTAAAATGTAATCAGAAAAAAATGCATGTACATACTGAACAGTTCCATGTTAGATATGACACAAGTAAAAAGAAAAAGAGAGAATATAATTGAAGCAGCTAGGTGGATCGGATAAAGGTAGCATACGAGCTTGTGCTATGTTTTGAGAAATTTCTTATGTAGGAAAACACAAACCAAGAAATTTTGTTATATAATATTAATATATTGTTGAGCAAACCCAACAACATTATGCCAGCATAAATTTTGAATTTTGATAGTTTTTTCCTCTCCTAATGCATAGAGAAACAAAAAAACTTATGTTCCCATATTAGATGTTTCAAGTACATTGAATAAGGAAGTCATGAGGGTACTCACAAGACAGTTACTTTTAAGAACTGAGACGATATTTAGTACTATTGGCAGCCATGGTCTTGATAGGTGTGTCATAGGTGGATAAGTAAAAAGAAGAACCATAGATAGAACCTACAAAAGGTTAATCACGATATGTACAATTTTTGAAAAAAAATAAACTTGCATTTGCAAATCATGGTAACTTGAAATTTTAACTCACGGCCGAAACACGAGAAGTATTAATTGGTCCGAGAATTTTGTTAATATGAGGATAAATAAATGTCTGATACAAAATGACACTACCACCTGTAAAATGAGAATATGAAAGATGAAACCATTAAAAACAACTGATAGACAACTTGGTAAGAAATGTGCAGTAAAGAGTAGAGTGTGCCTGTAATTGCGAAAACTTGACCAACATCCTGGGGGGAAAAACTTAGTCCGCCATACTTTTTATCACTTTCGGACCATAGAGAAACAATCTAAAAAAATTTAAACATTAGAGGTAGTTTAATAGAAGATAAATATTCCTTAAAAAATAAGAATCTATAATCACACAAAGAGGAATCAACCTAAAGGATACATATTTATTTGTATTGTGTCCTTATAGAGTGGAAATCTGAATGTAATGATTAAATACAATCATAATAATAAAATAAGTAGTCAAGTAGTTGTGAAAAAACCTAAATATATTTTATTTTGCGTGATTTGAACTTTTCTGGCTCAACCAACTCAATGATGATGGTTAATAATTCAAGTAAAAATTTTTACAGTATCTAATGCATTATAATAGAAAACCATTTCTAACTTTACTGATCTGGATATCCCAAGGCAATCCAAATATGATAACCCAAGAGACCCAAATATATTATTTTAGTTGGTTTCAGCTTTTGTATTGCCATCTACCAAACCAAATGTGGACATTTTAAGATGCCTTTCATCAATGCTTATGTTTGCTATTATATGAACTCTAGATGATAAATTGTAATTTGTATTATGTACTGTATTGTTTCTATTAAAAATAAATATGTTTAGCTTTTATTTATAAAAATGCACTTAAATATATACCTCTGTATAAGCCATATCATCAAAGCAGAAAATACAGTACAAAACGATAGAGGACATCAAGGACCAGTTTTTAAGCAAGTTCTTATTTGACACTAATTTAGTTTGCTGCTCAATAAGCTCTTCCGAACTTTCTGTATGCGCAATCATAGATCCATTTTCTTGATCTTCCTTTTTGTCAACTTTGTGATTATGTAGGGTTTCCTGAAAGGTCACGTTACATTAAAAAAAGAGGTCATTTTTGTGTTAACAATAGTTGAAAGAACATAATGTTTGGTCCAAACCACACTAATAATTCATATATTTGTATTATTAAAATTACAAAGAACCAATGCACGAGAAATGAACTATTCAATTGATGCCATATTCTAATATTCACTAAATAAGTGGTGCATAACATCTGGTAATAGCAAAATTTGTACTTACACATTCAAAACTTTTTTTCATTGTAATTACATAAATATATTCTTATTAATTTTCAAGTCATTAAAACATTCATTGTTTTAAGAACAGACTAATATGTTGGTGCACATCACATGCATAGAATATTAATTAGAATAACGTTAAGAAGTTGCACATACCGGGAGCCATATGCAGCTTATAAGGATAACGACACAAAAGACCGATATACATAAGCAAGGTAAGAAATATGGGAACCTACGGGAAAATATCATAAATAAGATGAAGTGGCTTGTCTAGTATTATTATATTAATATGTGATAGGGAATACCTTCCAAACATCGAGTTCAAGGGAAACAACATTGGGTATTTTTCTGCTGGCTATCAGGCAACATAATAGTACATAATAACATTAGTGCACAAATGTCTAAGAAAAATTTACATCACAAAAAAGATTGATACCTGTGCAAGATATCCGCCAATAGCTGGTCCAATAATAAGACCTACTGCCCATGATGTACTATCCTAATTATAAAAGGAAATAAGTATCGTTGGATCTATTGCATCAAAGAATAATGAAAACATAATTCTGTAAAATGTGCAAGCTTACAAGTGACATTCCAATAGCTTGATGCTCAGCTCTACAAACTTCAGTAGTATAAGCCTGTAATGTTCAATTGCCAATTTATTAAATTTAACATTCTCAAACAATGGCAGAGCTTGACCGATATATTTGGGGGGAGGGGCGGGGGCCAAAGAAGAGTTGATGGGGCCAAAATGGCAAATTATACATACACTTTGTGTAACCTTCTAGATTTAATCCTAACAAATAAAGGTATACAAAGTGATTTTTCTAGAGTCGGGGGGCCTTTCCCACCTTTTTCTTTGAGTAAGCTCTGCCACTGTGTGCTCAAATATCAAATATAATTTGTGAAATCACTCAACGAACATACTCTTATTGGGCCAAGTAAACCATTCAAAGATCCAACAAGAAATCGTGTTGTTATTGCCATCCAGTAGTTTGTGCTTAAACCAAACAAAGTATTAAATACAAGCCTGACAATGACAAGACATTGAGTCAAATACAAGTCACAAAGAATAGGTGAAATACTAGTACCTAATTGTAGCTTAATTTAAAATAGATAATAAAATACTAACATGGAGAAAATTCCAAACACAATAACCGGTTTCCTCCCGATACGATCTGCTACCATCCCCCAAACAGTGGAAGTTAAAGCTCTACCAAACATATATGAAGCACCTACAAAGATTGAGAATACAAGTTTGATGGTACATTTGGAACTTTGCACATAAATATTTAGTTCATTGGAGAGTTCTTACCCACAAAACCTCCATAAAATCCAATGTCTTGTACTGTTTTGGCAATATGCAAGTCTCTTATCTGTTGTGTAGAATAGATTTTTACAAAATGTAAAAAATATTGTCTATACTTAAAAAAACAATACGGATGTTTGATTGACATACATAAATTCAGTTTCAAGATAAGTGCACTGGACAATCATGTTGCAAACGTAATGGTTATGTCATACCATACTAGTATACTACACACAATGAAGTAGAAATGACTAATTAGCTACCAACATGAACGTACATTAAATGACTAAATAAGGGCAGTTTATAACTTACTTCCTGAATAACTAATTACGATAAAAATATGCAGTGCCTAAAATCTGCACAAAGTTAAGAAAAAAACTAGGAAGTGCATAAATGTTACAGATTTGGCTGGTAATGATGAACATTGTATTGCTACCTCCGTAGGCATTAATCACAAATTATTATATTGATCTGATTAATGATCCAAATTTTGTTCGTCGTAGATAAAAAATGGTGCATTATTTCTGCAAATTTTATTTATGAATTTATTATTTAAAAATATTTAAAATGTATACATAAATACATTTTTATTATTTCAAAATGGTGCAGCTTTCTTTAATATTTGTATTATTTCGAAATGGTGCATTTTTTTAATAATTGTAATTTTTCTAAATGGTGTTGTTTTTTAATAATTGTATTATTTCTAAATGGTGCATTTTTTTAATACTTGCATTATTTCTACAATTTGTTTATTAAATGTAATATTAAAAAAACTTGGGAAAAGGTGGCTGGCCAGTCGGCCTAGGCTGGGCCGAGTGGGCCAGTCGGCCTGGGCGGGGCCGACTGCAGGGCGCGAGCGGCCGACAGCGGGAAAGAGTCCAATCGGCCTGGGCCTGGCCGACTAGGCCCAATCGGCCTAGGCCTGGCCGTAGATGTATTATTTCTGAATTTTTTAAAAAACGTGTATTATTTTTGTAATTTACTAAAAAAATGTATTATTTAAAAAAATCCACTAGTTTCATAGCTATATATCAAATATCCTAACTACATTATGAATCTAATACTATGTGAAGAAAATTGTTGATTCTATTAATCTTTTAAAAGGAGATGTACATACCATAAAATACAAGAAGGGATATATGAATGATATTGGCAAACCTGCAATAAAGAAAAATTAAAATCTATCTTTAACAATACTCGACACTATAATTGATCCAGTGGATTGACAACATTCAAAAAGATATTAAAGGCAGGATGAATTTTAACATGGTTCCTCTTACCCTCTCTTTTCACATGGGAGGTAAGAAGTTAATAGTTAATTAGATGTACTACTTAAAAATATCAACGATTTAGATCTAATTGCCGTCTTACCTCTCATGTAAGAATAGAGGTAAGAGGGACCATGTTAAAACAGCTCGACAAGACAACACTACAAAAATGCCACATGGTATGCAACCCAAACTTGATGGGGGAAAAGACAACATAAAAATAAAAATATGCCCTTACATATCTGTTTAAAATTTTGATAGCCCTTTTTCCCCCACAACTTCTTTTCACGGAACTAAATCAACGTATCTTTTTGTTGATTAGTGAGCATAAGTGATTAATTACACTGATTACATGGATTAGAGAGTGAGAGGCAAGAAATGACTACAAGAGTCTTAATTTTTCTGAAAGAAAATCTAGATCCAAGAATTGTAACATGTGTTAGGAGTGTCATTGTGAAACTGAAGAGCATTGTGCTGGATTGCAGAAGATGAACCAACCACTAGATCTAGTGCCCAATGTGTGCACTGATATTTTTTCTTTTTTTAATGTAGGAAAGATATTTACCTCATTCCCATTATTAAGATAGAGTATTAGAGTTATAACAAGTAAAGCCAAAACAAAACAAGCGGAGTATTTTTGTCCTCTTATGGTTTCTTTTGTCCATTGATGAGTTGGAGAAGACTGAAAGTAAATTGTTGAACTGCGTCTTAATCCGGAGTTCACGACAAGTGGATAAATTTGATGATCAATAATAGTGTGATCATTCAGAAAATCATGTAACATTTTTTCAACAAGACTAAGTTGAACTTTCATCCCTCCTATCTACGTCATTTTCCAACCCCACTCGGTCTGGTTGCTTTTAGATCTTCAATAATTGTCATACTTTAACTAAAACACCCATCTTACTCTCAACTTGGACCACATATGATACTCTCTCCCCAAGCACAAACCCAGAACCTCCAACTAGTCTTTGCATCCAGATTGGTGAAGATGACACCAAAGATGCCTAAGGCCATGCATCTGAAGCCAACGAATATGAGCCTCCTCTATATCGAAATTGACATGGGCACAACCGAACAAATATATCACATGTTAAGGAAAATAGCAGCAGCCTCCTCCAAATTCTATACACATTATAGCGAGCTCTTTTTGAAATTTCATTCAAAAAATGGTAGATATATTTTGAAAACAAAGGATTCCAAAAAAAGTTCAATAATAAAAGACTAAATAACCAATGGGGCCAAGAACATAACAAAAGTTACTTGTTGCAGAATCGGGTGTGGTTGGGTTGTCCATTAATAAGTAATAATCTCTCCCAACTAGCCATGGAAGTACTTGAAAATTAGCATGCTACATGCTATCTTATTTTAACGCGATATAGCTTGCTATTTAGTAAATAGTATCACAGTGAGCGAAGTGTCAAAAATTAGTGTATACTATTTCCATATGTTATAGCGCCTATTAGCGCAGAAATAGTGCCCTATTTTCTTTTACATGGGTGCTGGCAGAACAGAAATACTGCGGAGAGAACCTAATAGTAGGTCGGCCATGGGGAAGCCATTAAATAGAGAGTGCATGGCTCATGGATGTGTTACACCCAGTTAGGCTTTTTATTTCAAGTACTTTTTGTGGGATGAAGAGAATGTATAATAGAGTGGTTTTCTATCTTTCGGGTGCCCCTACATCCTCAGGAAGAGTAAACTAAAAATAAAAAAGAACAAAATTAAAGAATCTGAAACTTTGTTACATTTAATGTGGTCAAACTTTTTTGGCCGGGTCAATATGGTCAATAAAAATCGAGAAGCTCTACACAAGAAAAAGATTTTATTGCTCAAAGTTTTGAACACTTTTCACTGCTCAATGTATTCATATAATGTGTAAAGCTCATCCGAATATCCGATGATAGTCCTCGACAAAAAATAGCAAACTACAGCAAGGGATTTTAAGTTTCTAACATGGACGGCGACGGGGCACTGGCCCGCGATGGCGGACGGCCACGGGGCGCCTGGTGATCCTCAGACTGACTTCTCTCTTCTTGCAGTTACATCTTCATCTTTCCTCACTCAGTGAACTCCGCAACTTGACCCTGGGGTCGATCGACCACTAAGGTGGCCTTTGTTTTAGGTGACCACAAAGGTGGCTGATTCTCAGGAATCCATAGCCATACTGATTCTCTCTCAGGAATTTGTAGCCCAAACACTATCTAGTTACTGATTCAGTAAGAAATACCAGACCATGAATCCCAGCCTCCTTGCATGTTCATGGTCGGCGTCAATCACTCATTTCACTTCGCTTCTGCTAGTCTGCTACTAATGATAAGGAAGCGGTCTGAGACCAGAGACTTCCTCTAATTAATGTGTACACCCTCCGTTTTAAATTAAATGACTTTTATTTATTCATATGTCTAGAAACGGAGAGTGTATTATATACATACATGAGACGAGGATGATGGACCAGATGTGGAAGAACTGCAGGTAGGGAATGCCTTTGTTCTGCGCCTTCCTCCGCTCGGAGGCGCAGCCAGGGCAGCCCTCGAAGTACGTCGCCGCCTCAGGCTTCTCCAGCAACGGCGCCGCTTCGTCCCGAGCCTCGCCGCCGGCCTCTCCATGCTGAATGTCGCCGCCGGCCATCCTATCTTTCTCTACCTTGTGCTGAACCGAATCCTGTGGGCACTGCGGTTGTTGTGGTGCAGCAAATAATGTGTAGGGACCCGGAGGTGCCTTTGGGGTTCCACAGAAAACAAGTAGGAGTAGTATATATTCCGAAAGAAGTGTGTGTGGGTGTGGCCGGCAGAGGCAAGAAAAAGAGTGCCATCGTTTGGATCTCTTCGTTGTCGCTGCGTGATGATGACTCAGATTCCATCGAACTATTCCGAAATTAGTATTGTGTGGCAGGCAGAGGCAAGACGTGCCGGCGTTTGGATCTCCTAGTTGTTGCATCGTGACCATGACTGAGATTCCATCGAACTAATAAGAGCAGTCACAGCCAATAATAAGAGTTGTCCACGGTACTCGTACTTGTTTTATTAAAAAGTGAGCCATCTTTTATTTTCACAAAGTATTTTTAAGTGTGCACTATAGCCGACTCTTGATCTACAGCTCACTTACTTCCTTTCGCTTCTTCTTCCACCTTCAACTAACCAAAATATAATATTTAATTCTTATAGTCCGCTTAATTTATTTATTGTACTTTCACTGATCAAGAGAGTACTAAATGAAATTGATTTTACTTCCTCTATTCTTATTTACGCTGCATATTACGAGTAGGTTTGTCTAAAATAAAATTTATAAAAATTTAATCAAATTTATAGAAAGCAATACAAAGATGTAAAAAAATAGATAACTACGACATGATAAATACATTCAATGATGAATCTAATAGTAATGCTCTTATAATGTAGTTATTAATATTTTTGCCCACTTTACAATAAAGCTAAGATATGAAGTAAATAAAACGAAGGAAGCACAAGTGAGATCGGCCCTAGCTTGTGCGGGGGAGCGCTGGGTGCAAACCGTCCGGATGTGTTTGTGTATAGCCTTGTAAGTGCCCGCTCTCCCTTTTATTTAGAAAGAAAAACAATAAGGATCTCGCCGGCTCTGGTACTCAGATGAAACAATAATGGGAAATCCTAATGAGCAGTGTGTGTACGCTCAGTGGCGGATCCAGGAATTGAACTTAGCCGGGGCGAAAAATTTAAGCAATAATTTTTTTGATTGACAAATGCAAGTTCGCTGAACAAAATCTCATATAATTTAAATATTAAGCTAGATATGCACTTGAAAATTAAACCTGGAAAATTAACATGACCAAATCTCATACGAAAGATGTCCATGCAGTTTGCACGAGTTCGATCTTCGATGCTCTCCGCCACTGCCTCCTCCCACACAGGCCACGCCGGGGACATTTTTTTTCCGGCTCATCGTCGGATGACGGATCTGGATCAGGTGACCAGTGGCTGGTGGCCTGGCGATGCAGAGCTCTGTGGCGGGGAGCTGACGGCCCGACAAGGCGGAGCTCTGTGACGGCGAGCCGGCGGCAGCAGGTTAGTCTCGCTCGGCGTTGGCTCCCTGCCTGCCTGGCTCGATTTGGTGATTTCCTGGAGTGCATGTACCTGTTCGGGGGATTGGGGTTGTGGCCGAGCTAGCTAGATTGGGGCTATGGGATTTAAGTGGCCTTGGGTGTGACTGCGCAGTTCAGTGCAAATCACCACATGTGTTAACTCATGTACAAAACGAATCGTATTCTTCGTGCAGGGATTCCGGCTACCCGGGGCGGCCGACCATACTGGCCCCTAGCGTGGCGCCGCCACTGTGTGCGCTCACGTTTCCGTGCAGCAGGACGAGTAGACCCGTGGGCCCGAATTAAATGATCAACGAAAAGCCGTCCTCATGCTACCTCTCTTCTCTCCCTGATTTTGTCGACGACGATCCTCCACGCCAAGTTATTGCTCCGTCGACAACGCACCACAACTCCCCGGTGAGTGTAGATCCTATCCACAAGCGTTTTTCCTCATCTCATGGCTTTTTGTTTTGCAATTTCTTTTCTTTGGTATGATCCTCGTTTTCCTTATTTTCCAGCGAGGTTGATGAGAGGGAGGGGCATGGAGTCCGGCGAACCAACGTTGATTCACAAGTTTTGATTTGTTTCTTGAAATAGCAGATGAGATTGACGAGGAGGGATGGGCAACATGGGTTGGGTCTTCAGCAAGGTGTTGGTCGAGGGAGCATGTATTTTTCAAGCGTGGTGAATTCTGGAAACTAGTATCATGCGAGCATGATAAGCTGGACAAATAAATCTGACAACTAGATACAATCTAATCTGGAAATTTGGGAAGTGACAAGTAAAGAAAACTCAAGCTTGGCAAGCTCCGCAAACTAATTTGACAACTTGATATAATAAATCTGGAAAAACAATACAACTAATTTTGCTTTCAAGGGTGGGTAGGTACAACAAATCTGGTGAGGCAATTCGATAACTAGTCTCACTAATAATCTGACAATTTGCTATAATTATTTTAAAAATTACAACAATCCCAGTATGGTGAGTTGGGCAACCAATCTGACAACTTTGGATAACTAATCTGGCAAGTAGATGTAGGTGAGTACATAAGATACATCTTGGCAACTACCTGTTTCCTCGCTAGCAGTAATTTTCTTCTTGATTTTTTTTGCATTTGGTCTTTATCCCTGTTAACATAATTTTCCACATTTTGTTGCAGGTGAAGACTTTTTCAGGAAAAAAAGGTGCACATGAGACGGTGTGAAAACGACGGCTACAAGCATTTGCTAGTGGGGCAGGGGAGAAGCATGCTTTAGTGGGGCAGTAACGCCAACCGTGCTAGCTAAAAATCAATTCATTCCAACTTTCTTTGCATGCATTGTGCATTTCAATGGAGCCACCGTACGGGTAGACATCCGTGCGGCACAGCTTCGTAGTGTTATCCAACAATAATTTATACAACCAGCAAATTTTTTTCTCTAAAAGGTAACATCAAAATTAGATGAAAGACCAAATTCAACCAGTAGACTAACTAAGCACCGGGAACTGAAATAAAGAGAACTCGCACCCTTTTTACAACGTAAAAACACCGCAAACGCACGCAAGCGCAATTGGAAACTCTAGACATCATCATATCATTAGTTGAACTTTGAGGGAAGATTGTCTGGCCTTCTTTTGTGCTAAAACAAATGGTTGCAGTGGCCAACAAATCTCCAGCTGAAAACATCTACGATTTTTTGCTTGATGCTCTTCTGAGAAGACCATAAGCGATTCTCCTTGCTTGAGAACTTGGTCCTTTAGTAGACGTTAGCATTAGATGAAGTTCCTATGGGAGGATATTCCAGAGGAAGAGCAGCTATATTTAGTTCAAATGTACTCTTTTTAGCTACCCAAGCCTATCAATGGAGACAAAATCAAAACCCTCTAGGCCTCAAAAGTGATGTTTGATGGTTCATATTTTTTTATCACTTTTTATATAGGATTTTGCTATGGTTTTCCCGTTGTTTTCAGACATTCTATATTATTCTAACGCTAATCCTTTGAGAGAGAAGACAACATGTTCGAACTAGGAAGGTGCAATAAATCACACATTTCATAGGAAAACAATAAAGATCATACACATTGAAGATGATATGTCTTGGTGCTGCGCAGAAACAAAATTGCGGTTGATGAGTTCCATTGACCTGGAATCGAATGACAAGTGACGGGTGACAAAACACAGAGCCACACACCGACCCTCCTCATCCCGCCATTGACGCACACCTCGCCACTGACCCTAGCCCTCCCCACCGTGCTACGACAGATGGAGGGCGGCTCTTGCCGACCAGGGCCTGGCCAGCGCCGATCTCGATATTATACTATATCATATTTTTCTTTAGAAAACTCTCTTAAAAATATGTGGAGATATGCTCCCATAATTTAGGTTTACAATTTTACATACATTGCTACCTTCATACATTGGGTGTAGAATAGTCTTAAAGTAACTCACCATTTTAAGGTGAGAAGAAAATAAAAAGAGGGGCATACAACATGTTTGATCATGCATGCGCAAAACATATGCTTCCACGCCTTCCATGCATTAATGAGGAAAATAGAAGGCGAAGACCTCCTTCAGATTCTTGTCAACACCAGCAGAATTGGCAATCAGGATCTTGTTTGCCTCGGAATCGCCAAGCCCTTCCCTGAACATGAGCAGCCAGACGAAGGTGATGAGCTCCCATCCGCTGGCCGGCCCTGTGTGAGTTTTTATTTGTTTCTTGAAATAGCAGATGAGATTACGAGGAGGGGTGGCAACACGGGTTGGATCTTCGGCGAGGTGTTGGTCGAGGGACCATGTATTTTTCGAGCGTGGGGAAATCCGGAAACTAGACACAATCTAATCTGGCAATTTGGGAAGTGAAAAGTAAAGAAAATCCAAGCTTGGCAAGCTCCGCAAACTAATTTGACAACTTGATATAATAAATCTGGAAAAACAATACAACTCATTTTTCTTTCAAGGGTGGGTAGGTACAACAAATCTGACGTGGCAACTCGATAACTAGTTTCACTAATAATCTGACAATTTTCTATAATTATTTTTAAAATTACAACAATCCCAGTATGGTGAGTTGGGCAACCAATCTGACAACTTTAGATAACTAATCTGGCAAGTATATGTAGGTGAGTACATAAGATACATCTTGGCACCAGGAACTGAAATAAAGAGAACTTGCACACTTTTTACAAGGGAAAAACCCAGCAAACGCACACAAGCGCAATTGGAAACTCTAGACATCATCGTATCATTAGTTGAACTTCGAGGGAAGATTTCTTGGCCTTCTTTTGTGCTACAAAAAATGGTTGCGGTGGCCAACAAATCTCCAGCTGAGAACATATACGATTTTTTGCTTGATGCTCTTCTGAGAAGACCATAAGCGATTCCCCTCGCTTAAGACCTTGGTCCTTTAGTAGACGTTAGCACTAGATGAAGTTCCTATGGAAGGATATTCCAGAGGAAGAGCACCTATATTTAGTTCAAATGTACTCTTTTTAGCTACCCAAGCCTATCAATGGGGAGAAAATCAAAATACATTCGGCCTCAAAAGTGATGTTTGATGGCTCATATTTTTTTATAACTTTTTATATAGGACTTTGCTACTGTTTTCCCGTTGTTTTCGGACATTCTCGTATTATTCTAACGCTAATACTTTGAGAGAGAAGACAACATGTTTGAACTAGGAAGGTGTAAGAAATCACACATTTTGTAGGAAAGCAATAAAGATCATACACATTGAAGATGATATGTCTTGGTGCTGCGCAGAAACAAATTTGCGGTTGATGAGTACCATTGACTTGGAATCGGATGACGAGTGACGGGCGACAAAACACAGAGCCACATAACAACCCCACTAATCTCACCATTGACACACACCTCGCTACTAACCCTAGCCCTCCCCACCGTGCTACGACTGATGGTGGGTGGCTCTCACCGATGAGGACCTGGCCCGCGCCGATCTCGAGCGGCCTCAATTGCACCTCCTCCGTCGCGACCTCCAGCGAGTCACCTGACCGTGGATCAAGTGGTACAGGTGCCCTTCCCTAACACCAGTCGCTAGGGTGACCTCTTCATCGAGGTGATTCAGACGAGAATTCACGATGAGGTGCATCGGTTCATCGGCGACGGTCGAGGACGACTCACCAGATCCGGAGATTGTGGTGAGGTGGAGGTGATTCAAGGTGCCGACACCGACCCCGATCCTCATTCAGAGGCCCCGTGTGACGCCGCTGATCCCCCCCCCCCCCCCAATTTCTTTGATCTGTACAGGCACACGTGGGCGCGTGACGGCGTGAGAGGTGGGGTTTCTTCCCAAGGTGACATCCTGCGACGTTGCACTTGTGTTCGGCTGCATCAGCGCGATATTATATTATATTATTCGATAGAAAACCCTCTTAAAAAGATGTTGAGATATGCTCCCATAATTTAGGTTTACATGCATTGCTACCTTCATACACTGTGTGCAGAATAATCTTACAGTAACTAACCGTTTTAGAGTGAGAAGAAAATAAAAGGAGAGGCATAGAGACTATTCGATCATGCATGCGAAAAACATATAATTCCGGGCCTTCCAGGCATTAATGAGGAAAATAGAAGGCGAAGACCTCCTTCAAATTGTTGTCAACGCCAGAAGAATTGGCAATTAGGATTCTGTTTGCCTCGGAATCGCCAAGCCCTTCCTTGAACATGAGCAGCCAGACGAAGGTGATGAGCTCCCCTCCGCTGGCTAGCGGCCCGGTGTGCATCTCCCCCCGAGACTTGCCGGCCGAGTAGATGAGGAGCCTTGTCCACATTTCTACCATCTCCACCAGTGTTTCCTTGCTTGGTTGGACTCCAGATAGTTCACCTCTGGACTTTCTAAATTTGTCCAGCGTAGCCTCGGAGCTGCCGTTGAGAGGCAGCATAGAAGGCAGGGTAACAAATAGGTGCATCATGTAGTTGGATAGTTTCCGGCATGCCACTGCCATATCATTTGCATCTCCTCCATCATCTTCTGCAGCAGCTTCATTCAAGTATGCCTCTGTAAACATATGCATCTCAACAATAGCGGCTCCAAAATCGGCAACAAAATATGTCCGTATCTTATTCAGAAATGGACTAAGGTGTGGCCATTCTCGGGCCTGCCCAGAGAATTCATCATTTAAGTGACAAATCCCCTTGACGACAAATTGCATGGTCTTCTCATCAGCCTCCACGAACTCAGTGTCCAACATTTTGCTCATCCAGAATAAATTTTTCTTCCCAGCACCAAATAAATTAGCCAATTTTCGTACCACAGTCATCACTTGCTGGTTGCATGTTCTTGCCTTATCTTTGTCATAAACCCACCTCAAAAAGTTGTACTGTCCCACTGAATTTGACCACTGTGGCTGTTGCTCCGGCCATCCAATATCACTGGAAAAAAGAAACCAGGACATGCTAGCAAGCTTGTGGAACTTCCGGGCCTTCAACCACGCCCAAGTCCATGGTGATTTCATGAAAATGAACATTGCAGAAAGATCTAGGGAAAACCCTCCGATAAATAGTGAATATGTGACCGCAATGTCCGCCCTACTGTATCTCTGTTTGTCACTTGCAAGGAAGAGTGCAAAAGCAACCAATACAGATATCTGAGAGATGCAACGAAGTACAATGCATGCCCTTGTTCTAAGCACAACGGCCTTCGTGTAGAGATCATCGTACATCAGGCCAAGCTCAAGCTCCACCAGCTTGATTATTCTCTTGGCGTCTTGTTCTGCATCCTGACAAACATCTATGGAGCTACACGCGAACAGGTTGCGTCCTGTAAAGACACCAAGGACATTTGGCATTGCTCGCAGAGCTTTCAAAACTATCTTAGCATAGTCAGAATCCGTATCTGTTACTTCCGGAAGCGGTTGCTTGTACTGATGTCCGGTGGAGCTCTCGAGGCTTTTAGAGCTCCCACATTTGAGAGACCATGTTCTTTCTCCATACTTGGTGATTCCAGCAACGAACATAAGAACACTTGAAACTAGAATCTCACTGCTGAGTCTTCCGACAGATTTCCAAAAAACATACAGAGCTAGGACTATTTGCACCACCAAATTCAAAAAATGCCTTGACCACAAGTTGTTGTCCTCCATGGCAAAAGCAGTAACAGTATCTTGTCCACCAAGATGGATGAGAAGGAAGGGTGCCCAAAAAAAACCTAGTGGCTTGGTTGTCCTCAATGTGTTCCTTATACTGGAGAGATCCTTATGGCTCGAGAGGTATCCCAGAGCATAAAAGGCTACCCAGTCTGCTCCTAGATATGTTATCCAAATTAAACCCCTGAGAAATATGCCGGTGCTGCGCCGCCGAAGGTTGCCAGTAAAAAAGAGGAACACTTGAAGCGTGAAGCTAAACATCACAAGCAGCTGGATTTCCCAGTCATAAAATACTTTCGCCAAAATATTCATCAGATGATATATTCGTATGACCCAGGACACCTGTTGGATAGAATAAGTTACATATTTCATTACATTAAAAAAATATCTTTCTGAATATAGTAGAAAAAGGAACTCGATGTGACAAGAAAATAGTTAATGACCACCAGTTGTTCTCATTTTCCCCCTGATAATGATACCCATATTAGATCATGTCTACAGTTCTTGAAGGTTTTCTAGAACAAAATGCTAATTCTAAATCTCTAATAACAAAATCTGAGAAGTTATAACTTCAATAGAAAAAATAAAATATAGTATTGTAATGAGTCTTACACTAACTTATGGGCAGTCCCAATGCACTATAACTTAAGCTATATCTAAGGTACTTAATAGAGGTTTAGATATATGATAGTACCACATTCCTAGTGCACTATATTTGTATCTATAACTAGAGGATACTCCGCACTTGCTGTGGAAAGCATTGCAATATATTTCAAGTGATTTTATTGAATGAAACATGAATAGTTGAATTTAAACTAAAATAACAATATAGTATGAAAATGAATAGTTGAAACTTGATTGTATTTTATTATTGTGTAGTTAAAATTATTTATTGAATATAGGTGATATAATATAATAGAAAACTTTTATCATGCATGTTGAGTGAATGTTTGATGAGATTAATGTGTGCATGAGGCTAACTAATAATGAGAAAACTCATGCATATTGTGGTCGCTTTTGATGATGTGGCAGGTGTGCATGTTAAGATAATAGAGGTAATGAGGATCAACTATTGAGATATACTAAAAGAATATCCCACGCGTTGCAGCAGAAATTTCTATAAGAACTCCACAATGTAAATTGAGAATGTATAAGATGCATGTAAATGAAAGTGAATGGCATGGATAAATGATTGACTACAATAGTGGGTAATATGGATAGCTTTCATGTTGAGAATGTATAAGATGTCTTGATTTTTATGCTAAGAACTATATTTGGATTAAGATATAGTTGCTCTTTCTTTCTTCATTAAATATGATGCCACAACAGACTTTGAATTTGATACCATGCAAAGATATAAGCATGGGAGTGCTCTAAGGAAGCATCTAACTGTAGTGTGTTACTTAAATAGAATCCGAGAGATTATTAATTTAATAAAAACCAACTGAACCGAATGAACCATCTAATTGTAGAGTATTAATAAAATAAAATAATGAATCTCGTAATTTTTTTAAATAGCCGACTGTAGTAGTATATATGAGAAGAGCGCCACTAAATGGGATTCATGTACAATTGTTTGGTAAAATTCTAAAAATAGCTGGTAATAGCTCCACTATAGATGGGCTATAGCTATTCGAGCAGGGTGTCGCTATTTAGCGTAACCCACTATTTAAATATATGGACCAAACAAATATATTTACTACTACCTCTGTATCAAATTGTAAGATGTTTTTTGGTTTTGCACGGGGCATAAAAATGTCTTACATTTTGTTATGAAGGGAGTACATACTAAGAGCACCATACAACAAAAATACAGAGATATGCTAGAAATTCTTATAAAGGCAATACATTCCGACATTGGTTATATGAGACCTTTATAATTGTGGTAGCTTTTAACGTCTTCAATTGAAGATTCTTATTAGTCAACCTAACCGGTAAGCACAAGTCAGCTAGTTATGGCCCAACTTGGCACAAATAATTAATTGGTGCCATAATTTTCTATATGTAGTTAAATGAAGTTCCTAGTAATATTAGCTATTTTTTGCTGTTGTTGTTGGTTGCTATTTTCTGGCGCTGTTGGTTGCTATTTATTTGCTGGTGTTGGTACTGTTGGTTAGTAATGAGCGGAGGTCGCCTATTTTCTTATTTTATCAGTTGTTATATACACATGTGCTGCCAATATTTTGCAAAATATTGAATAATCACATTTTGTAAAATTTCTGGCACAGAATTTTGTTCCATATTTTGCCAAGGTCACGCTGAAATTTTATTTCGGTTTTATAAGATTTAGAAAAACCTAAAGAATTTTATTGATTTTCATGATTGGCGCCTTGGCGTGGGGGTGAAGTGGAGGTGGGCTAGCTAATGTTAGTGCGTGAGTTGGCACATTAGAATTTTCGGGGAAGGAATCAACCTTGCGAAGTGTGGCCAGGAAACTTTGGAGATCAGAGGGGCTGCAGAGGGGTCGTGCGCTGAGAGAACCTCACATGCGCCAACCGCCCGTCGGTAAGCCGGGGGCGGGGAGAGGGGTGTAAAACTGGACACGGAATTATCTAAATATGACATTGATATGTGTTGAGGATGCATTGATATTTCTCTAAATTTTAAAGAGTGTCAATTTTTTGCTGAAACTTTGTTTAATTTTTTTTTCGCCAAATCTTTGGTAATATGTTCAATCTTTACCAAAGATCATGCAGATTTTTCCGTGCTTATTTGAAAAAAAAAATCCGATGTCAAATCAGACTTTTCAGGTCCACCGTCGAATGGGAGCTATGTCGGTGTTTTCACCACCAGCCATGAGGCACGTGGACAACCCAGATGAAAAATCCGTACATGAGCAGATTACGATAGAGCAACTAGCTAGCGGGCATCCTCCCGCACGGTTCCGTGGAAGTCATTTTCGGCGCGTTTCGGAGTCGCCACGTATCGCGGTTTGACTGTGTTCATCACGAAGCAAAAATTGTGGCTGCACGCGCGACTGTGGCTCCTCATGTGGTTGTGCACAAACCTGTAGTTGTGGCTTGGAGTGTGGCTCATACTGTGGTTGTGGCACAAACAGTGGCCCAGGCTGCGGCTGAAAAATGTGGTTGTGGCTCAGACTGGCTGAAAATTATGGTTGTGGCAGGGTTATGGCTGAACACTGGCTGTGGTTAAGACTGTGGCTAAAAAATGGTGGTTGTGGCTCGGACTGTGACTGAAATTTGTGGTTGTGACAGAAGTTGTGGCTTAAAACTGTCAATGTGGCTTGAATTGTGGCTACGCGCATGTGGCTGTGGCTGTGCTTGTGCGTCCGGAAGACGCCACATGTCAAACACGGGAAGGCTAAAGAAAAACTTGAATCACATCAGAACATGACACTTGACGCGCTCGAAGCGCACGCGAATGACCTCCGCAAGGGGTACGTCTCAACTAGTGATTGACAGAATATGATGCATGACAACGTTTGCCTCTGTAACAACCCGCATGCCGCCCATCCACTGACCCACGCTGCTGAACAAAATTATTTTACTCTTCTTATTTTTTGAGATGAAATATTTTTACTTCTTCTTGTAGGAAACAAAATATGAGTGACCATGTCTCCAATTGACTGATCCGATATGTTTTGAGTCATCAATTCCAATCCAAAGTCTCCAACAATGTTAAGTATGCTATTTCTCACGGTTAAAAACAGTATGCAAGTTCTTATGTCTCAAAACTCTGGATGGATCTCAATTCTGGCGGGCCATTTAGGCACGCGGAGGAGATAAGATATTGAGGCGGCGGGAAGAGGAATGGATGAGAGGATGGAACTTTAAAGCGTCGAGCGACCGATGTAGCGTATGAAGGACTGTTTTACGGGCCGCTCGCAAATTTTTTACCGACCGAAAAAAATATGGCGGTTATGTTCTGTCCTGAAAGTCGTCAGTCTGCCATAAAAGGCCGCATATATACGGACTGGCGACGGGATGGCACATCTGCTAGAGTTGCCCTAACCAGTAGACTACAATACTAGCCATGTAAGATCAACTCTAGTAGATCCGCCAAAAGCGTGCGGCCGCAACATAACCACCAATATGCCGTACCGAGCCAAAAAAAACAAGCCTAAAAGTTACCGCATATCGGTCGATACGCCAAATATTTTTAAGGGAGCCAGCAAAGCCCGCCTGGCGGCCGCAATATGTGACGTTTTCCCACTCCCTTTTGCAGGAAGTGTGATACTTTGCGGGGTTTGGCGGGACGGAAGTTTCAGCGCCCGCCAGATTTTCTCTCGCCGCCCTAGCTAGGTGCATGTCTTAGGTGATTCATCTGTTCCCCGGCCACCAACAACAGATCTTACCTTCTCTCAGGCGAAGCGTACGGACTTGCCCATGCTCGCCCGCACCTTCTCCACCAACTGGTCTTCCAGATCCGGTTGGTTTCATGGTGGTGGCGGCGACAAATCAGCAGTGAAGTAGACCCAGTCGGCAGATGGAAAGAACAAGGGTGGTGTAGAGGTGAAGAAAATGGAGTCGTGTACGCTGGCTTCGTCCCCCTCCCAAAAGGTAACCTTTCGACCTATTTTTCCCTAAAAAAAATTCATCAGCTCTGAATCTTAAAAAAACAGGACATCCAATTCGTAGTTGGATACATGGAGTTCATCTCCTCCTCCTCTGAACCCGATGACTTTGAGATAAAGGACATTCTTCGCGCTGATGATCATGCCGAGCACATTCAACTTCTTCATCTGGTTGACAAGTTCAAGTATGGCACGACCAAGCCTCGCGGATCTACGGCCGCCCGCCTCTACATACCCCACAACCGAGTTTGCAGCCACAAGATTCTCATGAAAGACTACTTCTCTGAGGTACCCACCTATCCGGCCCATCTCTTCCTTAGGCGTTACAGAATGTGGCGGGCCCTTTTTTCATATTGCGCAAGCTTGCGAGAAAAATTGATGATTTTCACTCGCTGGAGAAATGTCGCCGGCTTGCTAGTATTCAGTGCGTTCGAGAAAATATCGGCTACAATGCGAGTGATTGCATGTGGAATCCCATCAAATTACACGAATGAGTATCTTCGCATAGGTAAAGATACACGCTCAAATGCGTGAAGATTTTTACAAAAAATGTCATCCCCGTCTTTGGGTCTGAATACCTCCGAGCACCCAACTCGGAGGACACAAAATAATTAATGGCCATGTATGAAGATAGACGATGGCCGGGAATGCTTGTGAGTGTGGACTGCATGCACTGGAACTGAAAGAACTACAAAAAGGCTTGGGAAGGGCAGGGCACTGGACATCACCACGAAGCCACAATTATTCTTGAAGCGGTGGCTTCTCATGACCAGTGGATTTGGCATGGTTTCTTTGGATTGCCTGGGTCTCTGAATGACATCAATGTGCTGTATAGATCACATCTATTTGCTCAGGTAGCTAGTGGGCAAGCTTCTACTTGCAATTATACTGGCAATGGGCATGAATACAACATGGGTTACTATCTTTTCCATGGTATTTATCCATCACGGGCAACATTTATGAAGACCATTAGCAACCCATAGGGCAGGAGACAAAAATTTGTTTGCCCAAGCACAAGACATTGAGAGGACATTTGGTGTGCTGCGAGCTAGGTTTGCCATAGTTCGAGATCTTGCTCGCTACTTGGATAAAAAAATCCATCTCATATATTACAACATCTTGTGCAATTCTACACAACATGATCATTAAGGATGAGAGGGATTTATAATTGGATTTCTACTATGAAAATATTGGTACGCGTATCAAGCCTGTCAGATAAACTGATGAGATTGCTGCATTTCTTGAGACCTACAAGAAAATAGAAGATCGTGACACACACCAGCAGCTTTGTGCAGATCTCATTGAGCCCTAGTGGCAATAATACGTGAATAATTAGATTTCCAATTTTCCATATGTCCCATTTTTCCAATGTTTGGTTGTTTTTCCTGTCTACAATTTGATTTCGGACAAACAAATTCATTGTAATAATTCTTGTCCAGTTAGTATTCGGTTTTGAACAATCATTGTATATCAGATAATTGGTGTAATATATATTTTGAAACATTACATGGATTTGTTGTACCGCATGCAATCTGGCGGAACCGATGCGGCAAAAATGTACCACATAAAATATGTGGTATGGTTTGCGACATCTATTCTGCCAAAACCCACGACGTACTGCAAAACTGGATGCGGGCCGTCCACAGTAAGTTTTTACGGGTCGCGTTTTTGGCGGATCGTCTAGAATTGTTGTGATAAAAATTATATTTGGAGGGATAAGAATAAAGGAGAGAGAACGAAACGGGTTCTTATTTTATAGCCTGGCTAAATCACATGGGTTGTGAAAAAGTATTATGCGTACAATTCTTTTTCAATCATATGCATTACCCATGAGTATTTTTTATAAAGATTTTATATGATATGATATCTCTTTATAGCCAACAACGGTCTGCATTATTATCCATGCTCTAACAGAAGTATGCAATTTCTCATGTTTCAAGACGTTATCTAAAGTTGTGTGCCTGAATTGAGTCTACTGCTTTTAATAAACGGTGTGTGCTGCACTCTTTACCTTGAGGAAAGGGTAGTTCTTGGTGTTAATAAGCTTGCTCCCAAGTGCTTGATTTGCTTGATCGTGCCTGCTACCCAAGTGCTCCCTTGGTCGTCACTTTGCTTCCTCCTTCACAAGCATTAGCTCCTTCTTCCTTTACTATCTTCTTTGTTATCTGCCTGGAGTTCTGAAGTAAGTCATGATGTGTGAGTTTTTCTTTCCTTTTTCTTATAGAGGACAAAGCCGATTGTGTGTCCTTTCGTATTAAGATAACAAAAAAGGGCATCTTCACATTGACATTTAAAACTAAAGAGATTTTTCGGTGCATTATGATACATGATTGAGATTGTATTATATGGATGATCGTAACGGTTTAAATTACATTGGACTTACTTAAGCCCAAAAGCAGTATGGTCCAAAGAGAAAAGCGGCCAGCGATATTTTTTGTCTAAAGGGTAATATCGTCCGAAATTGTTAATTGAATGTAATTAATTCAATAATAGCTATTAAATAAAGGTTATAATTAATAATGTCCATTACTCTTGTGTTTGAAATCGATTAGATTGATTCCTCATCGGACCATTGTTCGTCGAGCCCTAATCTCTCCACCGCCCCCCTCATTCGTCATCGCACTCCCTCCTCCCCTACTACCACACACCATAATAATCCCAGGCTCTGGTCAAGGGATCAGCCTCATCGCCGTCGCACTCCCTCCTCCTCCCTCCCTCACACCACATATATAATCCCAAGTTCTGGTCAAGGGATCATCCTCATCGTTGTCGCACTCCCTCTTCCTCCCTCCCCCACTCCCCATAATCGTAGGCTCTAGTAGTGGTGAATCTTCCTCATTGCCACCGCAGCCCCCTTCCCTACACGCAATATCGGTGGCAGACAAAGTCTTTTGCTGTATCACGAGTCATTGCATCACCTCTCACATGTAAGCGACTAACTGTCTGAGAGTATATCAGGGCATATTTATTCATCGAGTTTTGAAGAATGTGTTGATGATTGGAGAGGTATTTTGGATTTTTATTTGATCTATGATGAATTGAGGATATACTTAGTTAGACTTGTTGAAGGATTGGTGGATGGTTGGATTATCACAGCTTCTATGAACTTTTTTATGATGTAGAGCTTTTTAGGATTCTTATTTGATCTATGATGTATTGAGGATATACTTAGTTTGACTTGTTGAAGGATTGGTGGATGGTTGGATTATCACATCTTTTTAAGAACTTTTGATGATGGAGAGTTTTTGAGGTTTTCATTTTTATCTATGATGAATTCAAGCATGGACGGCATAAAAATGGATGATAAAGACATGGATGGTACAAACAAAGATATAGTCATTAATGAGTATATGGAATACTTAGGCATCGTTGAGAACGCTTTAAGGAGTGAGAATGATGAATCCTACGGTTTCTATCTAGAGTATGCAAGACGAAAAGGTTTTGAGGTTACAAAGGATGATCTGATGTGCAGGGGCTCAAAAGAAAATGCATACCGACGGACGTACAAGTTTGGCAAAACAAGGAATTTGGGCCCTTAGGCAATTTGACAGAGTTGTAAAAAAATGAAGAATCAAGGGGTCTTTCTCGTCGTGGATGTCCCGATCTTTTTCAGGTTGAGCTACAATAAAAAAAGCGATGGCCTCTAGTTCGTCAAGAATTTTGTGGACAACCATAACCATCCATTCGTACCTCCTGATATGTGACTCAATACTTATCGTCTCATCATACATTGACTGACGCGCAGAAGGCGGATGTCATCAAGTACGCTGTCACTTGACTACGATCACATCAGATTATGAATGTAATGGAGAAGAATGCCAGAGGTCCCGAAAACCTTGGATTTATAAATAGGAAGCTCTATAATCATGTTTATCTTCCGAAGATGAAAAGGATAGATGGCAATGATGCTAGATATTTGCTCACCTATATGCTAGATAGAAGCAAGCAAACCCAGAGTTCTTTTATCAATACACAAAATACATCAACGGCCATTTGAGGACAATATTCTAGGCGGATTCACAATCTCGGATTGACTATGTTGTCTTTCGTGGTGTTGTGCTGTTTGACAGTACATACATGCATAGATTTCCGTTTCCCCCTTTGTTGGTCTGAACCATCACCGCAACACAGTTATGTATGGGGTCGGTCTAGTTTTAGATGTGACAGTTGAATCATATTAGTGACTTCTTATTGTATTTTTTGAGGCAATGGCCTAGAGGCATCCTATTTCAGATGAGGACGCATTGATGGCTAAAAAATAGCAATTGTCTGGATGCACATATCATCGTTTGTGCATGTGGAATATCAAGGAGAATATGGCAGTGTTGTTGGAGATACGCCCTAGAGGGTAATAATAAAGATGTTTTTTTACATATCTCTATTTGTTCATAATAGTTTCATGCTATGATATAACTATATTAAGAGGAAACATTAATACATGTGTAGTATGTAAACAACCAGGTCCTAGTTAACTGTAGTATACTAGTTCATTGTGCAATTGATGATCAAGGTTTCCTGGTCATGGGGACACATACATCCATTGACAATGATGTCATGTCAATGGGAGAATGACATGATGGACAAACACCCAACTGAAGTGTTGCAATATGATCTAGTCACATAGTTCAGTATTGCAATAACACGATCACGTAGTGACCCGATATTTAGACCATGAGATCATATATAAATAACTATCTCCAGAGGATGCCTTGATTGCATCCAACGTAAAACCGTAATAGGGAAACTATAAGGGTGCAGCTCGGGTATTCCAAAGGGATACATTGAGGAGTATGTATCGAGAGCGGTATTTGTCCATCCGAGTGACGGATAGGTACTCTGGGCCCTCTCGATGAGATTGCATTACTAAGGCTTGCAAGCAGGTGACTAGGTCACGAGGATGCAATATCAAAGAACGAGAAAATGTGATTGTCGGTAACGACGGTGAACTAGGTATGGGGATACCGAAGATCAAATCTTGGACAAACAAAGTACCATAGCGACAAGGAACTAGGACTCAATGTATGAGGTTCAAACGAAGAAGTTAAATTCGTGGAAGCACAGGGGATATCATGGGTATCCAAATCCCTTTGTTGGACATTTATCGTAGAGTGTCTCGGTCATGTCTAGAGTTTCCCGAACCGTAGGTTGTCACGCTTAAGGGTGTACGATTAAACCCATAATGGGCCATATGTGGCCCATTAGGGGAGAGGGGTCCCCCCCAAGGGGTGGCGCCATGGCCTCCAAGACCCCTATGGTGGCTGGCCACCCCTCTCCCCTCTAGGTGGTGGGAATAGTCCCACCTTGGGGAGGGACGGAAAGGGGTGCTACATATAGAGGAGTGCTCCCCTTATCCTCATCACATCTCCTTTGAGACTTCTCTTTCTCCCTCTCTCTCTCTCTCCCTTGATGTGGTTGCCATTGTTTGGAGCCGGGACTGGGGGTTGGGGGTTTCTCCACCATATGCATGCCATCGCGCAGCTGGAACCGGGATCCGAATCCATCTTCTTCTGCTGATCTGTTGTATCGTAGACCGGGGGACGTTGCATACACCATATGTGTGTGAGACTACGAGCTGTTGCACATGCGGCAGTCCTTCATCGTTGAGAGGTCTTCTACACGGCTCGGAAGCTGTAGGGATCGTACGACTACGCCAGCCACGTTCGTAAGAACGTTTCCCATTGTCGGTCTTCAAAGGTATGAACACCGATTCACTCTGTTACTTACATCAGCATAGAAGAGGTCCTTGAGCTTTTGGTGTCGTGGATAGAAAATTATTGTTTTCTTCACTGGAACTCTTCAAGTTCACCTCTAGAAGAATAGGCTTGAGGAATTTAGGAAATTCATTTACCGTATTTGGGATGTTGACGATTTTTAGAGACAATGGGAGGCTTATATGGTTAAATTCAAAGTGAATAAAAAGGGAACCAAAAGGGGGAAATGATGGAAAATGAGGGAAAATGGGAACCAGTCCTCATGGCTTAAGAAGATGTATGGGTTCAGACAAAAGTCGGTTGGTTCGTACACAGAGGGTAGATATTTCCTAGGGATGTTGATTAATTAGAATAGTGGGGTCTCTCAACTCAAGGATTCATGTGCACCTGATAGGAATATGAAACTTGTTGATATCTTGCAGCATGTTGAGCACTATGTTTTGATTATGCGTAAGAATGAAAGAGCATTAGATGCAGTATCATCACATACGATACCCTTCACTAAGATTACTACACACCCTCTAGAGATTGTTGCCTCTGATTACTACACACACATATTTATAATACTATGATGTTTACAAGAATAAAGTGTAAGATTGTTGAAGGAACAAATTGGCAGGTTACAGTTAGGGTGTACTGTGCAGGTCTGGTAAAGTATAATGTTTTGCGAAAAGTACCATATGATAAAGGTTGATATGGCAAGTATGTTAAAGACTTGCAAGGTAAGCATGACAAGGACTGTGATGCTAAGGGTTCTAAAGAATTCAAATGTAAGAATGGTAATGGATTGGATACAAAAATCTTGGATGGTGAGGATGCTGAAGACGTGGAAGGTAAGGAAGCTGAGGAGTTGGATAAGGAAGCCTTGGATGCTAAGTATGTGGGATTTTAATATGACGTGACTTGTGTATTCAATAATTCAACACTGGCTGGTGCATTTTGTAAATATAGAAATATGGAAAGTTACCCATGTGCACATTTATTTTGTATTCTGGATCATATGAGTGTACGCAAATATCCAATTTTTTTGTGAAGACAAGATGGACAAAGATGGGAAGCCAACGTATAGTTCTGCGAGGAATTTGAATACTCATGTACGGTCTGAGCACATGCATAAGGACCACTAACTACGCAACATGGCTAGTGAAGCTTTATTCACAACCGCAGCTAGCGATTCACAGTAAGAATAGGTGATGCAGTTCCGCATGAGTATATTGGTTGGAGAAAAAAACTTAATTTGGTGACGACTGAAAATGGTTTGTTCCTTTACCAATTTATTTCTTTGCTCCTCGTGAATGCTTCACCGATGATTTGGTCTACCCAATCAAAATAGTTCCAAAAGGAAGACCAAATAACGAAGAATCCATTAAGAGAATGAAATCTATGTGCGAGATGATTAGATGCAAGAAAAAAATGGAGTTGATGCTCCTGTTTATTTCTTTGTTCATTTCCATACGTGAAAGTTTAATTTCTTCTCTCGGAGTTGTAACTTCTTTTTCAATTTTGGTACGAAAGGTATGGAGAAAGCTAAGGGAACTAGGAGGAGGAAGCCCTAGTAAAAAAAAGCCTATCTCCAACTTTAATTGCTAACACGCCTATTTTAATCCATGCCAGCACTATTTTTCTTAATAAGTGTTGGCGTCTCACTTTTAGTATGCTAGCGCTATGTCGTTATTGCTGGCGTGGAAATTTTCGGACATGACACAGTAAGTGGGCCCCATCGTGCCCAAAGTTATAGGCGTCGTTGTATTGTATTCTACACCAGAAGTATTGCTATTATCTATGAAGTGTCATTTTACCAAACGCCGGCAATACAATTTCTGGTCCAATAAAAAATTGCCCTATATATATTATATGCTTATTTATGTATATATATTGAAAAACCTCATTTTTGTTTCAAATCTTTATTATCACATTAACAAGTTTATGGTACACAAAATAAAGTAATTAAAATAAATTTAAAAAGGATAGTGAACATAAATACAATATTTAATAATATTTATATAAACAATTAAACATATATTTGCTGGTTCGCCAGTGGTAGAGCTCGTGATATAGATGTTTTCCTAATAATGAAAACACACCAAAAATATATGTAATTTAGTACTTGGCCTAGCTTATAAATAAAGTAACCAGTTACCTAAGATATGTACACGTTTTTGGACGAATGTCAACACACACAAAAATGTAATCGATTATAAGTGAACTCCACACTACTGGACAGACCCCCATATTATCCCGGTTCATATGGGCCTTCGGTCCCGGTTCCACACCCGGGACCAATAACTCGGGACCAATGATGATCCCGGTTGGACCCCGAACCGGGACCGAAGAGGCTCCACGTGGCCAGGCGCGCAGCGAGGGGGGGAGGGGTCATCGGTCCCGGTTGATAGGAAGAACCGGGACCGAAGAGGCTCCACTGCCCTCCTTTTTAGCCCTATTTTCTGATTTTTTTTCATTTATTTATTTTGTGTTTTGTATTCAATTAAATGGTACCATATATATATAAATTAAAGCAACAATGAAGGAACCACAATATATATTACACATTATCATCACGAATATATCATATACACCATCTCATTCCTCGTGCTTGGTCGAACATGTATTACACAAACAGTACTCACACGAGTTCGATCTAATTTACATCGGTCCTTGGCCGCTTGTCTTCCAAAAAATGAGGGTGAAAGAACTCTTCGGTCGGAGCTATGACATGGTCTAATAAGAATCCGGCGATTTCCTCTTGAATTGCTCGCACGCGTTCTCGTGGTAGAAGACCGTCCCGCATTCGTTCGATCTAATTAAAAGAAAGGGATTAATATATATATGAATGAAACTAAACACAATTTAACGCAATAAATTAAAGTATTGAATGTTGTTTATCGTACTTCAATTTTCCTTATGTTTCGGGTTGCGGCCGTCTCTTTGGTCGTCTGGCGAATGAACTCGCAGACATAATATCCACATAAGTTATTCCCGGGTCCCTGTCTCAAACACTTTACGAGAACGGAGATCAATGAATATTATAATCAGCATGATAATTATACTGAAACTAGAATCAAAAAGATGCACAGATCTAGCAAGTTGTACTTACATTCAGTGATTCAAATGTAAGCTTTGCCGGAAGACCCGGTGTTTTGGCGGTGAACCGTTTCCAAACCCTCTGGAGGCATGCTTGCATGTCCTCCCATGATTTCATAGATCTGCGTCCCGGGTCCATGACTTTTACTACTCCTTCGTCCGGAACAATGATCAACAGAATAAAGTGGAAGCTGCACACGCATAAAGAGTCAATTATACGCTTAACACCGAGCAAGAAAAATAGAATGTGTGCGAGACAGTAACACTCACTCGAAGTTGTAAGGAAATAGTATTTCCCTTCTTGTGCCGAAATACGTCAACGATTGCAACAAGTTGTTCTCTGTCTGGTTGGGCTTCTCTTTGAGAGTTCTTTCATGAACGAACTGGCAGTCAACGAAACCCAATGTCATAGATTTGTCCTTTCTTGCATTCGAGAATCTTCATTCTGCGTATATAATTAGTTTAGTGATGAGTGATAGTTTAGTGATGAGTGTAAGATTGTACATGAAACGAAATGCACTGAGCTAGAAAGGCTTGATCACTGAAATTAATGGTACTTACAGACAATATGCACTGACGATAGATTTGTCGATGGCGTCTCCATTGTAAAACTGAAATAATTCTGAGAATTCAATCAGATCGAAGCCTTGTCCATGCCCGTAATGCTCGTTCTGAAATTTAGCGTAGATCCAGTTTTCGGATTTAGCAGATTTTTCCATGTACCAGTCATGCAATTTTCGCATCTTTGTTGGTAGATCGTTGACTAACTCGGGTTTGACGAGAGGATACCCGTGTTGGTATTGGTATGCCGCTACGAATTCATCGTCGTTCCCGAACTCATCCAGACGGCTCAGGTAATCAGTAATAGACAATCCTACTGCCTGGGATTTTACTCCGTACTGTCTTATAAACTCCGGATCTTTGTTCGGATCATACGCATTGACCTGATGCTGCTGGGGGCGCGGCCAAGTGTGCACTTTGAGCGGTTCGATCGATTGTTCTTTCTGTAGTCCGAGCTGGGCAATCTCTTTTCCGACTCTCCGCTCTTTTGCCTCAGCCGACTTTGTAATAGAGCGTTCATAGTCTGATGTGAGCGGTATGGGGTTGTGAAGTTTCTTCTTCAGTTTCGCGCACGCGGCGTGATCTTTTGGGGTGCGCGGGAACAATGGCTCTATCGGCTTCTTCTTGTTGGCCACATCAATCTTCCACTTTTCATAAGAAATTTTTACGGACACTTCCAGTTCCTCAGGTGTCATCTCTCCGGGTAGCTTCTTCATATTCTGATGAGGAACTTTTGGGAGGGGTGATCGCTTACGTTTCGGTGATTTCTTGCTGCCCCTCCTAGTATAGGTACGCTTCCGCTTCTGGCTCTGAGGCTCAGGAGATGGAGACGGCTGAGGCGACGGTGGAGATGCCTGAGGCGATGGTGGAGACGGCTGAGCCGGAGAGTGGTGAGGCGGTGAAGGCGATGGTTGCGGTGAAGAATGGTCACGTGGCGGCGAAGGTGGATTGCTCTTCTGAAGAGTGGGTGACCTTGGCGGCACATAATTTGGAAGCACCATGTGCTCCTTTCGCCATAGAACACTCCCCTTTTTTGCTTCTCCTAGTTCTTTCAGCTCCCCATCTTCACCTGCAGGGTGGTCCAGCTTCAGCTCCTCATAATCATCCATCACATCATCCACCATGACGACAGCGTACCCTTCTGGAGTCGGGTTGCAATGATAAGTTGGTTTCTCCGGGATTGATAGGGCCATGTCGACCGCCACCGTCACCTTTAAGTTCATCACTTGCACCTTAAGCTCACAACGTGTGCTCTCCGTGATATAATCCACTGGGTAGCGTTTAGGAGCAGCCGTTGTCAGTGCATCATCATCATCCTGCTGGAGCTGCGTGGAAGCTTGGGAGCTTTTCCGATTCGATGGGGCGCCGGTAGCATCGAATCCAGTTTCTAACAAGAGCTGTTGAGGTTGGCCGCCACTTTGCTGGCTAAGTCTGCCGATCAGCTCCTCCGCCCGCTTTAAGCCTTCTTCTACATTACGCAGCCGCTCTTTGGTAGCCGTTTTCTCAGCCTCATTCGCCACTTTCTCTCTCTCAGCCGCCGCTTTCTCAGCTGCCTCCCTTTCCTTCCTCCTCTGATGGCTTTTATCTGGATATTTCTTGCTTTCCGAAGGGAAGGCAAGTTTCAACCACTTGGAGCCTGGCGTGCCTCGTGCTCGTCCTGGGTGTTCTCTATTTTTTAGGGCACGTGTGAGCTCGTCGTCCTCTCTATCGGGAATGAACCGTCCCTCTTCAATATCACGTACTGCATCTCTAATATCATCGATGGGCAGCAGGGGATCATCTATGTGTGACTGGTTATATATTGCCAACCCATCTTTGTCCAACGTGCCCCCATGGCCGTAAAACCAGTTTCTTGTCCGTTCGTTCCATGTTGTAGGCTCTGGAGTGATCCCGGCATCAAAATACTTGGCCTCAATTGCCTCCCACCTAGGCATGCAACCGGCGTAGCCAGCAGGCCCCATTTTATGGTGGTAAATCTTCTTAGCGGCATTCGTCTGATTTATTTCAGACCTTTGCTGCGCGTGCTCCGATTTCTTGTACGCCACAAAATCATCCCACTGCTCTCTTATCTTACCATAGCCGTGTTCGAAATCCGGAGTCTTGTCTAACTTGACATATTTTAGGTACAAGTTTTTCTTCCAATTCTTGAATTGCTCGGCCATCTTGCTGAGAGCAAACTTCTTGACTCTAGCCTCTAGCTCCAGTCTAGCTGCCGCCTCCTGAGCTGGATTATCCACCTCTGGCATCCGCAGGAGGAAATTATGCATGAGCATGTTCCAAAGCCTGTCTGTCATGGTGTCGCACACAAACGAGATTGTAGGGTCCTTTAGCTGCATCCATTCTCGAATGGTGATCGGGATGTTGTCCCTCACAAGAGTTCCGCATGCCTTCACAAATTGTTTCTTGACATCGTCCGGAGCTAACGGTTCGCCGTCTGGACCGACCTCTTCGATCCTATACCTCACATTGTCAGCCAACTTTTTGGTTGGGCCTCGTTTCGGTCTTGCGGAGGAATGGCCGGATCCGGATCCGGAGGGCTAAAAGAAGAAAGAGTGTTAATATATGCATGTACATATACAGCTGCATTTTAATTAACAGTAATTTACATATATATCAACCTCGCCGGTGTTTTCGAGATTAAAGGTTCCGCCGGAGGCGGAGCTGGCTTGTCTCCCGTCCGATGCTTCTTCTCGGTGGAGAGACTCGTCTCCCTCACCGGAATCGTTCAGAAACCGGCGGGTGACATCTTGACCTTCATTGTCGTTGATCATATCGTGAAGCAAGTTTTCCTCATTTTCATCTCTATGAAATATTGGTTCCATAGTATCTGCAAATTAAGAATTGCGAGCTATTATAATGCAAATCGTAGGCGGCA
This sequence comes from Bromus sterilis, assembly GCA_950022295.1. NCBI lineage: Eukaryota > Viridiplantae > Streptophyta > Magnoliopsida > Poales > Poaceae > Bromus > Bromus sterilis. The sequence continues at coordinate 295,284,306 of OX465601.1, read as the reverse complement.
GCGGTGTAGTCAACGGTAGAAGCAGAGTCTACCGGAGATTAAAGGGGGGGGGGGAGAAACAGTAAATACACGGCAATCATAGCAAACAATACAAGGCGTGACAAATGAAATGCAATCGGTGTGATCTAACGTAAAACGATGCAATAAGCTCGGCCCTAATGGCGACCTCGCCGGTGATTACAGGACAGGGTGTCCGGAGGGGGGGATCAAGTCGGAGGTGTCGTGGGTACCGGAAAAACATAAGGGGGGTGTATCCGCACTAGTTGATCTGTTCTGAGAAACATTCGTGTTCGGAATAAATTGATCCGGGTACTGTAGCAGTACCGGACAATTCATCGGACAGACGGTCCGGAGGGGGGGACGGTTCGAGTTACGGATTAAAAGATATTAAATACACAAGACAACAAAGATGTAAACATCACATTGCAATGCACAATCAAGAATGAATCATGGCATGGTACTGATGTGACCTAGGTTCAATTTGTCACATATTAATTGAAGTTGATTTGAATAAGAAATTCAAATTCAAACTCCAAATGTTGTTCATATTGTCCCAAGTTGCATTTTCTAATGTTTGGTTATTGTAAACCATGTTGACATGTGTATGATATGCCTCTGATCTTCATGTGATAAGGTTGGCATTGCAAAGATTTAAATTGAAATGATTTAAACATTTAATTTGAATTATTCCAAATAACCCAAATAGCTAAATGCTACTGTTACATCATCATAGATGTGTTTTTCATCTATGAAAATATGATATTTGGAATTCTTGAATTTTTCTGATGATTTTTCATATATAACACTTTTTTTGGAGTTACAGATAATTCTCTATGAATTTTTGAAGATTTAAACATTTTCTGGAATTTCCTGGAATTTAATTAAACAGAGAAAATGGGTTATTGCATCATGCTGATGCAATGATGACGTCACCAGGGGCCTGACCAGTGGGGCCGCAGTGTCAGTGGCACAGAGTTTAATTCTATTTAATTTAAACATTTGATTTAATTTGGGGGGGCTAGCCCCACCTGTCAGTGGCTTAGGCCAACTAATCAGGGGGGTTAACCCCCTAATGACAGGCCACGCCGGAGAGGAGGCCGGCGGCGACCTCAGACCACGGCGGCGCTCTCCTGGGTGGCGATTACGGGCGTGGCTGGTGATACGTCCAAAAAGCATCACTATTTTATATTGTGATTTCACCTTATTCATTGATATTTTCCACTTTAAAGTGTTGTTCTTATGTTGTTTTGGCTTATTTTACACAGTTTACAACTTTCCGGTGCCGAAACAGCAGAACCAGGATTCAGCGGTGAAGAAGTGGAAACCAAGTTGCTGAAGCAGATCAAGTCCAAATACGATGAAATTTTACGGGGAGCATTTTTATGCCAAATGACTGGGAGTCACCGAAGGAGAAGGTGAGGGGACCCACCAGGCAGCCAGAAGGGTGCCTGGCGCGGCCCCCCTTCCTGGCTGCGCCAGGCACCCTCCTGGGTGCCTGGTGGCCCCTCTCGGTGCCCCCTTTTGCCTATATAACCCCTTGGGGGTAGAAACCCCTAAACAGGAGCTGCTTTCGCGAGACGCCTCCGCCACGGTGCGGAAACCTACAGAGGAGAAAACCAATCTCCGGCGGAGAGATTCCGCCGGGGAGATCACCTCCCGGAAGGGGAGATCGTCGCCATCATCATCATCGTCGTCACGGGCATCATCGAGATCATCATCAACATCAGCACCATCTCCATCTACATCCAATCTCATCTCACAATTGCAACTTGTGTTGTAATCCGTACTATCTATCCCCTCTACTCTGTTGGTGTTGATTACTACTTTGTGGTGAATGCTATTGAGTTTTGTTGGAGAAATATTATTGTGTCCAGATTGTTCATCACCTATTTATCACCTCTGATCATGATCTCTTTTATGTCTTGTGAGTAGTTACTTTAGTTCTTGAGAACATGGGAGGAGTCTAGTTGTTAGTAGTCATATGATGTTGAAGTATTATGTGTTGTGTGATACTTAAGTTGTGTTGTTATTTCTCTAGTGGTGTTATGTGAGTCGAACACATAACACTTCACCTTTAATGGGCCTAGAGGGAAACATTGTGCACAAAGGATGCTTATGGTGGGTTGCCGGAGTGACAGAAACCTGAACCCCAGTTCGCAGACTTTCGCACAAGGGAGTTATGGATCCTTGATCGTAATGTTGTGGTTAGGCTTATGCCTTAATTACTACTCCCTCCGATCCATAATAAGTGTCGCTCATCTAGTACAAAGTTTATACTAGCTTAGTAAAAAATGAGAGACACTTATTATGGATCGGAGGGAGTACCTTGTATTTGCGGATGCTTGCAAGGTCTGTAATCATAAGAGTACACTTATCTTAGTCTAGAAGGTGTACTAGCATTGATCCACCCACCGATACTTATCACACAATACATATTACTTGGCAGAGTATGGTGAAAGTAACTAGACTATCTCTCCCGTGTTTTCTCGAGAACGCTTTAGCCTTTATAAGTTCAGTTCTTAGGCTTATCCTTGTAAAAGGATTGGGCCACTTGCCACTCCTCAGTTACCCTGTTTACTTTGCCCGTCTTTTACTTTTCTGTTGCTTAAACCAAAAACCCCTAAATATTTACCTTTGAGTGTTTGCATTCTTTCCTTATCCAGTGTCACTTATCAACACCTTCTGCTCCTCGTTGGGATCGACATCCTTATTTATCGAAAAGCTACAATTGATCCCCTAGACTTGTGGGGGTTGGCGCGGTTAACAGGGAAGGCAACTCAACTAAACCTATTAACTTCTCCGCCATCAACGAGCTTTTCTGGCGCCGTTGCCGGGGAGTGTAGCGCTATTGGTAAGTGAAGCCGGTAAGGAAACTTTTATTTTCTGTTGTTACTTTCAGTCCTTATGGACTCTTCTGTTGTTGGTTCGTTGCTGGTAAGGAGCTGCCCCACGACTCTGGTGGTCACTCCTACCCCTACTGAAATTGTGCCCTATAAAATACCATCTGGTATTGTTGATTATGTCTTGGCTAATCGTTATACAGGAGAAGGACATCCGGGAGAACACCTGCTATATCTATCACAATTATGTTCTTTATTTAAGCTTGCAGGTGTGACGATGGAGTTCGTCATGAAGAAACTATTCTCCATATCGCTCAAAGATAAAACTTCAGATTGGTATAAGCTACTCGATAACTCTGATTCGCTTGAATGGCCAGAGCTTATGTCTCTCTTTTATGGAAAGTTTTATCCTCTTCGTGAAATTCACCAAGACAGGAATTACATCTACAACTTTTGGTCTCGGGAAGGAGAGAGCATCGCTCAAGCTTGGGGGAGATATAAGTCCCTGATGCTCAAATGCCCAAACCATGAGCTCCCCAAGGAAATTATACTCACAAATTTTTATGCCAGGCTTTCTCGTCAGGACAAGGAGATGTTGGATGCCTCCTCTAGTGGGGTATTCCAGACCATAAGTATGGAAGAAAAATGGGATCTTATAGAAAGGATCCAGAAGAATACTGAAGACTGGGAAATTGATAAAGGTATTGAACCCGCTATAAACTATGAGCATAGCTACATTGAGAGTTATGTAAAGACTGATTACTTTAATACCTTTTGCTCTAAAATTGGTCTTGATTCCCAGCTAATGGTTGACTTTTGCAAATACTTTGCTTCTCATATTGATTCTTCCAGGACGAAGGAGAGTCAACATCATAAACCTTTCAAGGAGTCAACCATTGAGATTAATGTTACTGATCCTGTTTTACCTGCAGTTGTGTATGAACAGCCTCCTCATCCCTCCAGGATAAAGGAGCACTCTTTTGTTACAGGTATTTTAAATAAAAATGGAAGGACCACTGACAAACCTGAGGACACGATCAAGGTCCAGCCTCAAGTTGCAATGGTCAAGGATCTGGTAACAAGTGATATTGAAGGTTCCACTATTAGTTTTTGTGCTGTTGCCACTAACATTGTCACAGCCAGGAACAAAGGCCCAATTTCAGGTACACCTGTTGTATCTGTCAAGATAGGAGATCATAATTACTATGGGCTATGTGATTTGGGATCCAGCGTCAGCGCTATCCCCTTCACACTTTATCAAGAGATCATGCACGAGATTCAGCCGTGTGAGATCGAGGACATAGATGTCACCATCCATCTTGCAAATAAACAAACAATATCTCCAGTTGGGATTGTAAGAGATGTTGAAGTACTCTGCGGGAAGGTAAAATATCCTACAGACTTTCTTGTACTTGGTTCAGTGCAAGATAGTTTTTGCCCTATTATCTTTGGTAGGCCCTTCCTCAGCACTTGTGGAGCTATAATAGATTGCAAGAAAGGTAAAGTTTCTGTTGAATTCAACGGTGAGCCGTATGAATTCAATTTCTCTAAGTTTTCTAAGCAGCCTCGTGGTACTGACTTGTCAAGTAATGACAAAATTATTGAAGAAATTGCTTCCATTGTTATTCCTCCTAACGATACTTTTCAGCAATTTATGGAGGACCACGAGAATGATATACATATGCAGGAAAGGAATGAACTAGAAGACATATTTTTAAGACAACCTGCTATCCTGAAGCACAACCTACCGGTTGAACCTTTAGGAATCCTCTCGCAACCAAAAGAAGACCCGGTGTTCGACCTAAAACCACTATCCGATACGCTCAAGTATGCTTATTTAGATGAAAAGAAAGTATATCCTGTTATTATCAATTCTAACCTTTCAGGGTATGAAGAAGAGCGATTATTGGAAACACTTCGCAGACACCGAGGTGCTATTGGCTATACTCTTGATGATCTCAAGGGTATTAGTCCATCCATTTGCCAACATACTATCAATCCCGAGCCCGATGCTAAACCGGTTGTTGATCACCAACGACGGTTGAACCCAACGATGAAGGACGTGGTTAGGACAGAGGTTCTCAAACTTCTAGCCGCAGGTATCATCTATCCTATAGCTGATAGTAAGTGGGTAAGTCCCGTTCATTGTGTTCCAAAAAAGGGAGGTATGACTGTTGTCCCTAATGATAAAAATGAACTAATACCTCAGAGGACCATTATTGGATATAGAATGTGTATTGATTTCAGGAAGTTAAACAAGGCCACCCGGAAGGACCATTATCCTTTGCCCTTTATTGATCAGATGCTCGAGCGGTTGTCTAAAAACACCCACTTCTGCTATCTTGATGGGTATTCTGGCTTCTCCCAGATTCACGTTAACACCGCGGATCAAGAGAAGACCAATTTCACGTGTCCCTACGGTACTTATGCTTATAGGCGTATGCCTTTTGGTTTATGTAATGCACCTGCTACTTTTCAGAGGTGTATGTCTGCAATATTTCATGGTTTCTGTGAGGAGATTGTAGAAGTTTTCATGGACGACTTTTCCGTCTATGGAAGCTCCTTTGACCACTGTCTCCACAATCTTAATAAAGTTTTGCAGAGATGTGAAGAAACAAATTTGGTGCTCAACTGGGAGAAGTGCCATTTCATGGTTAACGAAGGGATAGTTCTTGGACACAAGATTTCCGCAAGGGGAATTGAAGTGGACAAGGCAAAAATTGAAGCTATTGAAAGGATGCCCTATCCAAGGGGCATCAAAGGTATTCGTAGTTTTCTAGGTCATGCTGGTTTCTATAGAAGATTTATTAAGGACTTTTCGAAGACCTCGAAACCCCTCACCAATCTTCTCCAGAAGGATGTTCCTTTTGTATTTGACGAAGATTGTAAGGAAGCTTTTGAAGTTCTTAAGAAAGCCTTGATAACCGCTCCTATAGTACATCCACCTGACTGGAATTTGCCCTTTGAAATTATGTGCGATGCTAGTGATTTTGCTGTTGGAGCTGTTTTAGGACAAAGGGTTGACAAGAAGCTGAATGTCATCCACTATGCCAGCAAAACACTTGATAGTGCTCAAAAGAATTATGCTACTACCGAGAAGGAATTCTTGGCAGTGGTGTTTGCTTGTGATAAGTTTAGGCGGTATATTGTTGATTCTAAAGTTATTATTCATACTGATCATGCTGCCATTAAGTATGTTATGCAGAAAAAGGATGCCAAACCAAGACTCATTAGGTGGGTACTCCTTCTTCAAAAATTTGATTTGCAGATTGTCGATAGAAAAGGAGAAGACAACCCGGTGGCGGATAATCTTTCAAGGATGGAAGATATCCCGCACGATCCTATTCCAGTCAACGACAGTTTTCCAGATGAACAGCTTGCTGTTGTAAAAGTACAATCTCATTCCGATCCTTGGTTTGCAGATTATGCTAATTTTATCGTTGCAAAGTTTTTGCCTCCAGGTTTTACATTTCAGCAGAGGAAGAAATTCTTCACGGATTTGAGGCACTACTTTTGGGATGATCCACATCTTTATAAAGAAGGTGCGAACGGGATCGTAAGAAGGTGTATACCGAAACACGAGCAACAAGACATTCTTCGACAATGTCACGACAGTCCCTATGGAGGACATCATGCTGGTGAAAGGACCGCACATAAAGTTTTACAATCAGGTTTTTATTGGCCTACTCTTTTTAAGGACGCCCGAAGGTACGTTCTATCTTGTGATAAGTGTCAGAGAGTTGGAAACATTAGCAGGAGAAATGAGATGCCTATGAATTACTCACTAGTGATCGAACCTTTCGATTGCTGGGGTTTTGATTTTATGGGTCCTTTTCCTCCTTCACACAAGTACACACACATCTTAGTTGTTGTTGATTATGTAACCAAGTGGGTTGAAGCAATCCCCACTGAGAGTGCTGATCACAAGACATCTTTGAAAATGCTCAAGGATGTAATTTTTCCTAGGTTTGGAGTACCAAGGTACCTCATGACAGATGGAGGGTCACACTTCACACATGGAGCTTTTAGGAAAGCTCTAGCCAAGTACGATGTCAATCATAGGATTGCATCACCGAACCACCCTCAATCTAGTGGGCAAGTTGAGCTCACCAACAGGGAGATCAAGTTGATCTTACAGAAAATGGTAAACAGTTCTAGAAAGGACTGGTCAAAAAAGTTAGGAGATGCTTTGTGGGCGTATAGAACTGCTTACAAAAACCCCATGGGCATGTCTCCTTATAAGATGGTCTATGGCAAGGCTTGTCATTTACCATTAGAGTTAGAGCACAAAGCTTTCTGGGCTGTCAGAGAGCTGAATGCTGACCCAAAATTAGCTGGTGAAAAGCGACTCATGAACTTGACTTCTCTAGATGAGTGGAGAAGTGAAGCTTACGAGAGCGCTAAAATGTTCAAGGAAAAGGTAAAGAAGTGGCACGATAAAAGAATTCTGAAACGTGAATTTAATGTTGGTGATAAAGTTTTGTTGTTTAGATCTCGTTTCAGGTTTTCTCCAGGTAAACTACTTTCCAGATGGGAAGGACCTTTTCATATTGAAGAAGTATATCGGTCCGGTGCTATCAAGATCAATAATTTCGAAGGCACCAAGCCTCAAGTTGTGAATGGAAAAAGACTCAAACATTATATGGCAGGTGATCCAATCAATGTGGATGAAAGCATGATATACACAAGTACTCATGAAGAACATGTTGCGGCCCAGTTTCAGATTCCGGCAGGAGCAGAATCGGGAAAGGTATGAATTATGGAAAGAAAACACCGCGAACGTCAATAAAAGTTTATTTTTCAAAGTTTTTGCAAAATTAGGGAAATTCCAAGCCTTATTGGAGCCGGAGTGGAGCTCCAGGGAGGCCAGGAGGCCCCCTGGCGCGGCCCCCCCTTCAGGCCGCGCCGGGCACCCTCCTGACTCCCATGGACACCGCCTCCGACTCCACCTAGACTCGGAACCTTCCTTCTGTTGCAGAAATTTTTGCTATATATTTGCCCGGATCGTCCCGGCACCGTACCTCGTGATTTCGTGTGTTTTCTCTTTCGGTTGTTTCTGCGAGGAAAGCTTTTAGCAGATTTAGGTGCCATGGCTTCTCCAAGTTCCCCCAAGGACAAGTTCGTCGTCAACGTCATCAACCCTTACCTCGCGGAGGTGAGGAAGCATCCTCAGGTCCTTCATGTTGAGGACGGTGTCCTCCGCAAGGAAGATATGAAGGGGCCAGTCAAAGGGGGGAGCACCGAAGATCGGCTGAAGGAGATGGAACAAGAGGTTTTCAAGTACAAGAAGATGGTGGAGCGTAGTGTTGAAGACAACTTCGACATGATGAACGAGTTGAAGACTTTCCACAAGAAGGAGATAAAGGGGATGCTGTCGAGTTTGTCTACATTAGAAGACAAGCTCTACGCACTACAAGCACAAATCTATGATCTTCAGAACCAGAACTGTGAGTATGAACTCAAGTTCTCACGTATGGGTTTGGCTACTGAGTGCAGGATCCCGGAGACCGAGATGACCTTCGAGACTGGAGAACCTTTACCGTGGAAGAGCTTCGCCAGGGAAAGAATGTTCATCCCCAACAACCAGGAGCAGGAAGAGGAGGAGTAAAACTCCTCGGGTAATGGCATCCCCTTGGCTTGTTCCAAGCTTGGGGGAGAGCCTGGTATCTTTTATCTTTTGTCTTTGTCTTTAGGAGTCAAGTAGAGTCTTATCATGTTTAGGGAGGTCACTTTATGAAATAGGTGTTGCTTTGAGGTCTATCACTCCTTTTGTGGAGAGCTTTGTATCAGTGAGTTCGGAGTCGTCTATGAAGGAATATTAATGAGAAGTTTATTGGTTTCTTCGCTACACTTGGTATTCTCTTCACGCAATCGACATCATGAGATGATTCTTATGGGGAGTTTTGACCTTATATCAGGTATGGCTTCGAAAACTTTATTTAATCTTGGCAAGTATAGCTTTGGTCATAACAACAAGCATGTTTTTCTCAAAGTAGCGACATAGCCAAAACCTTTGTGTTATTATGCTTGAAGTGTTATGTTGATAAGGAAGACAACTTGATGTTTCATGTTAGTCTTAATGTTTATGCTTTGTACTGTTTGTATCTAAGTTGTCATCATTTGTCTGCTCTCTCAAAGCCTTGCTAGCCAAAACTCTGTACCAAGCGGAATTCTGCTTGTACTTCCATACCCTGAAACCAACATCTTCCACTTGAGTCCACCATACCTACCTACTTGTGGTATTCCACTACCACTCCTAAAGTATATAATTTATGTGCTATCTTTAGATGTTCAAAATCTTGTGTTTTGTGCCACTGATTCAGCTCATGAGGAAGTGGTGGGTAACCCATGATCTTCTTAATTTGGACAAGTTTTATCTTGGGATTGCATGTCTAATCTGCAAACCCCTAATACGAGAAGGGACTGGCATGAGTGCCCAGCTCGTAAAAGATAAATACTAAACACACAAGTTCCTTCGCCCTTTTTCGAGTGATAAACAAAGGAATCCAAGGGGATGTGATCGTCCCCACATGGGAGCCGTTCCTCGAAACTTGTCCAAATCATGAAGTGAGTGAGTTATCTATCAGCATTCGTTGACGGATCATGCACCTCCCAAAAGCTTGTTTTTATTCTGTTTGATCTAGAGATGGCACATGAGTTTTCCCTGCTTACCCTTTTGCACGGGGTTTATCTTTATTTTGTGCTGAGTCAGTCCTTCCTTCTTCCTTCCTTTCTAAAGAGAGAGAGCAGATACTTGGTGTTAATAAAGATGCTTGCATATAAAGTTGCATTGAGATCTAGCATGTCACATCTTCGTTGACATTATCTTTTGATAAGTAAGTTGTTTGCAAAAGCTTATGCTTAGTAGACATCTTCCTTTGTGTTGGCATGTGCACTTCTTGACTAATAGCATGTTCTTTCAAAAGTTTCAACTATTTCATCAAAAGAGAAAGAGCAAAAGTAAAAGCTATTAGTTGTTCCTTGACCAAGGCTATGTTTGTCATGATTTGATGAGTTTTCCAGGTCCTACTTTGATATAATTGTTACTACTTCTTATAAGGACCTTATGAGTTGAGGTTGTTGTTGAGGATGCTTAAGTTTGGTGAGGAATCTTGATGCTTCTTGTTTGTATTCTTTTTATCGACACTTCACTCTCTAAACTTGTGGACAGGTTTACCGAGCTCAGTAATCGCTTGAGGACAAGCGAGGTCTAAGCTTGGGGGAGTTGATACGTCCAAAAAGCATCACTATTTTATATTGTGATTTCACCTTATTCATTGATATTTTCCACTTTAAAGTGTTGTTCTTATGTTGTTTTGGCTTATTTTACACAGTTTACAACTTTCCGGTGCCGAAACAGCAGAACCAGGATTCAGCGGTGAAGAAGTGGAAACCAAGTTGCTGAAGCAGATCAAGTCCAAATACGATGAAATTTTACAGGGAGCATTTTTATGCCAAATGACTGGGAGTCACCGAAGGAGAAGGTGAGGGGACCCACCAGGAAGCCAGAAGGGTGCCTGGTGCGGCCCCCCTTCCTGGCCGCGCCAGGCACCCTCCTGGGTGCCTGGTGGCCCCTCTCGGTGCCCCCTTTCACCTATATAACCCCTTGAGGGTAGAAACCCCTAAACAGGAGCTGCTTTCGTGAGACGCCGCCGCCACGGTGCGGAAACCTACAGAGGAGAAAACCAATCTCCGGCGGAGAGATTCCGCCGGAGAGATCACCTCCCGGAAGGGGAGATCGTCGCCATCATCATCGTCACGGGCATCATCGAGATCATCATCAACATCATCCCCAACTTCAGCACCATCTCCATCTACATCCAATCTCATCTCACAATTGCAACTTGTGTTGTAATCCGTACTATCTATCCCCTCTACTTTGTTGGTGTTGATTACTACTTTGTGGTGAATGCTATTGAGTTTTGTTGGAGAAATATTATTGTGTCCAGATTGTTCATCACCTATTTATCACCTCTGATCATGATCTCTTTTATGTCTTGTGAGTAGTTACTTTAGTTCTTGAGAACATGGGAGCAGTCTAGTTGTTAGTAGTCATATGATGTTGAAGTATTATGTGCTGTGTGATACTTAAGTTGTGTTGTTATTTCTCTAGTGGTGTTATGTGAGTCGAACACATAACACTTCACCTTTAATGGGCCTAGAGGGAAACATTGTGCACAAAGGATGCTTATGGTGGATTGCCGGAGTGACAGAAACCTGAACCCCAGTTCGCAGACTTTCGCACAAGGGAGTTATGGATCCTTGATCGTAATGCTGTGGTTAGGCTTAGGCCTTAATTACTACCTTGTATTTGCGGATGCTTGCAAGGTGCGTAATCATAAGAGTACACTTATCTTAGTCTAGAAGGTGTACTAGCATTGATCCACCCACCGATACTTATCACACAATACATATTACTTGGCAGAGTATGGTGAAAGTGACTAGACTATCTCTCCCATGTTTTCTCGAGAACGCTTTAGCCTTTATAAGTTCAGTTCTTAGGCTTATCCTTGTAAAAGGATTGGGCCACTTGCTACTCCTCAGTTACCCTGTTTACTTTGCCCGTCTTTTACTTTTCTGTTGCTTAAACCAAAAACCCCTAAATATTTACCTTTGAGTGTTTGCAATCTTTCCTTATCCAGTGTCACTTATCAACACCTTCTGCTCCTCGTTGGGATCGACATCCTTATTTATCGAAAAGCTACAATTGATCCCCTAGACTTGTGGGGGTTGGCGCGGTTAACAGGGAAGGCAACCCAACTAAACCTATTAACTTCTCCGCCATCAGCTGGGCTCGAGGAGGGCATCAAAACGTGCCCCGTGCACGTGCGCTTCAAGGGGGCATCAAGGGAAGGCACGGGGGCGCCGGAGTTCATGGCGGGGAGGAGCTTCGCGGCGGCGCCGCTCGGCCGGTGAGAGAAGCAGGGCTCCGGGGCACGTGGATGGCTCGGGAAGGGGGGAATCGAGTCGCCTGCTTACCCTGGTGGTGCTTGTGAAGTAGGGAGCGACAGAGAGCTCGGGGAGGGGCTGGAGACGGCGAATTCGGCCGGCGGAGGCGTCTACGGCGGCCGTGGCGATTCCGGTGACACGCTGGCGTCGTTGCGGTCCAAAGCTGTCGAGCTCCACGCCCAGTACAACGGGGAGGCGCCGGCGAGGCGAACGGCGGCGAGAATCGGGCAGCCTGCCGGCGTCGACGGCGAATTCCGCGCGGGAAGAAGAAGAGTTGGGGGATTTGGTGGAGTTGCGGGAGGAAGAAGAGGTTGCGCGTATTATAGTAAGGGTCATCGGTCCCGGTTGGTAGCACCAACCGGGACCAAAGACTCAACGGTCCCGGTTGGTGCTACCAACCGGGATCGTTGGCCGGTTGGTAGCACCAACCGGGACCGTTGAGTCTTTGGTCCCGGTTGGTGCTACCAACCGGGATCGTTGACCCTTTTATGCAATGTTTCGGCTTCCCGCCCTTTTCAAATTTATTTTCTTTTTTAATTAGTTAGGTGTTCAATTTAAAATGATTTTTTGTTTGCAATTTGCAAAAACTTTTAACAGCAAAAGTGCTTCAATTTAATTAACTAGTCCAAAACCATTTTTTGTTTTGAAAAATATTTTTTTAACTATACAATTTTACTATTTTCAATTAAAAATGCATTTTCAAATGGCCGAAGTTATAACTAATTTCAAATGATAGTTTCCTCAAATGATCTCATATTTTTCATATGTGTTTATATTTGAATGGCCAACAAGTTTGCCAAAGGAAGTTTTCATTTCCGTTGCACGAAAAATCCATTTTTCATTTTCCGAGTGCCGAAAGTAGGGTCTTTTTGTGAAGGATCTACCAAATATTTGATGTCAATTTGAACCAACCCATTTTTGTATTATACTAGACCATATTTTATTAACAATTTACAAAAGTTTCTATGTAAAATGTTTCTTATGCACCTCTGCTGAAAAAGACAAATTGCCGCCAATTCAGTTGGAACGGGGTGAAATTTGAACTACAAGTGCTTGATAGTTTGCTCTTTATTTTTTCAAAAAAACATTTCCAAGTGCACAAGTACTCATTTCATCAGAGATCTACAAAGAGTTTTGCAAGATTCCACACCTAGCTATCACCGGCCATGCCCCCCCCCTCACCCGTTTTGACCGCATTTTGAAATCGGTGCTTAAACAATTCAAAAAAATCAAAAATATATAAAACCTTCGCGTTGCATCCTAATTTATGTCCTAGTAACATAAAAACCAACAAACTTGGAATAATGCAAATCTATTAAAAAAGTCTTTTCAAAATGGGCTATCGAGTATGAAGGTTCATGGCTTTCAAGCCAAATGGCCGAAGTTATGGCTAATTTCAAATGATAGTTTCCCCAAATTATCTCATATTTTGCATATGTGTGTATATTTGAATGGCCAACAAGTTTGCCAAAGGAAGTTTTCATTTCCGTTGCACGAAAAATCCATTTTTCATTTTCCGAGTGCCGAAAGTAGGGTCTTTTTGTGAAGGATCTACCAAATATTTGATGTCAATTTGAACCAACCCATTTTTGTATTATACTAGACCATATTTTATTAACAATTTACAAAAGTTTCTATGTAAAATGTTTCTTATGCACCTCTGCTGAAAAAGACAAATTGCCGCCAATTCAGCTGGAACGGGGTGAAATTTGAACTACAAGTGCTTGATAGTTTGCTCTTTATTTTTTCAAAAAAACATTTCCAAGTGCACAAGTACTCATTTCATCAGAGATCTACAAAGAGTTTTGCAAGATTCCACACCTAGCTATCACCGGCCATGCCCCCCCCCCTCACCCGTTTTGACCGCATTTTGAAATCGGTGCTTAAACAATTCAAAAAAATCAAAAATATATAAAACCTTCGCGTTGCATCCTAATTTATGTCCTAGTAACCATAAAAACCAACAAACTTGGAATAATGCAAATCTATTAAAAAAGTCTTTTCAAAATGGGCTATCGAGTATGAAGGTTCATGGCTTTCAAGCCAAATGGCCGAAGTTATAGCTAATTTCAAATGATAGTTTCCCCAAATTATCTCATATTTTGCATATGTGTGTATATTTGAATGGCCAACAAGTTTGCCAAAGGAAGTTTTCATTTCCGTTGCACGAAAAATCCATTTTTCATTTTCCGAGTGCCGAAAGTAGGGTCTTTTTGTGAAGGATCTACCAAATATTTGATGTCAATTTGAACCAACCCATTTTTGTATTATACTAGACCATATTTTATTAACAATTTACAAAAGTTTCTATGTAAAATGTTTCTTATGCACCTCTGTTGAAAAAGACAAATTGCCGCCAATTCAGCTGGAACGGGGTGAAATTTGAACTACAAGTGCTTGATAGTTTGCTCTTTATTTTTTCAAAAAAACATTTCCAAGTGCACAAGTACTCATTTCATCAGAGATCTACAAAGAGTTTTGAAAGATTCCACACCTAGCTATCACCGGCCATGCCCCCCCCCTCCTCCGTTTTGACCGCATTTTGAAATCGGTGCTTAAACAATTCAAAAAAAATCAAAAAAATATCAAACCTTCGCGTTGCATCCTAATTTATGTCCTAGTAACCATAAAAACCAACAAACTTGGAATAATGCAAATACATCAGCGAACAAACTTGGAATAATGCCAGGACCCTTTCCAAAGATTACTTCTAGGTCATTCACCATACCAAATACATCAGGACCTTTTAGGGAGCTTAGGCTTTTTCCGGTGATCTTCCTCACCGTTGAAATGCTTGCCTTTCTTTCTCACAATATGATTGGGCGGCAGAAATTGACGACACCCCAGGTACACAACCTTCTTACATTTACCAAAATATATACCTTTAGTCTTATCTAAACAGTGCGTGCATGCATTGTATCCCTTGTTTGACTGTCCTGAAATGTTACTAAGAGCGGGCCAATCATTGATGGTTACGAAAAGCAACGCTCGCAGGTCAAATTCCTTCTGTTTGTCCTCATCCCACACGCGTACACCTGGTTTGTCCCACAGCTCCAAAAGTTCATCGACTAATGGCCTTAGGTACACATCAATGTCGTTGCCGGGTTGCCTCGGTCCTTGGATGAGCACTGGCATCATGATAAACTTCCACTTCATGCACACCCAAGGAGGAAGGTTGTAGATACATAGAGTCACAGGCCAGGTGCTGTGACTGCGGCTCTGCTCTCCAAAAGGGTTCATGCCATCTGTACTTAGACCAAACCATAAGTTTCTTGCTTCATCTGTAAAGTCTGAGTGGCCTCTCTCGATTTTTCTCCACTGCGACCCATCAGCGGGGTGTCTCAACTTCCCGTCTTTCTTACGGTCTTCTTTGTGCCATCGCAGCAACCTGGCATGCTCCTTGTTTCTGAACAGACGTTTCAACCGTGGTATTATAGGAGCATACCACATAACCTTAGCAGGAACCCTCTTCCTCGGGGGCTCGTCATCTCCCTCAGCATCACCAGGGTCATCTTGTCTGATCTTGTACCGACTCGCAGTGCATACCGGGCATTTATCAATACTCTCGTACTTTTCACCGCGGTACAGGATGCAGTCATTAATGCATGCATGTATCTTCTGCACATCTAATCCTAGAGGGCAGATAACCTTCTTTGCTTCGTGTGTTGTCGCGGTCAATTCGTTATCCGGTGGAAGCTTCGACTTCATTATTTGCAGTAACTTCTCAAATCCGGTGTCAGAACAACCAAAATATGCCTTCCATTTCAACAGTTCCAGTGTGGTACCGAGCTTTGTGCTGCCATCTTCGCAATTTGGGTACAAGGGCTTTTTGTGATCCTCTAGCATGGTCTCCAACTTCTCCTTCTCTTTTCCTGTTTCACAGTCTCGCTTTGCATCAGAGATGACCCGACCAAGACCATCAGCGGTCTCATCCGATTCCCGTTGTTCTTCTTCATTGTCACCTCGAGGAGCTCCATCTTCTTCATTGTCTTCCATTGCAGTGTCACCGAATTCTTCAGGGGACATAGGATAGCTATCATCATCCTCCTCTTCTTCATTGTCTTCCTGCCTAACCCCTCTTTCTCCGTGCTTGGACCAACAATAATATCCGGGAATGAAACCTCTCCGAAGCAGGTGGCCTTGAAGTATTCTCGAGGAAGAGTACTCCGCCACGTTCCGACAGTCAATACAGGGACAAGGCATAAAATTATCCACTTTGTTTGCATTAGCCACATTGAGAACTGTATGCAGGTTTGTAATAAACTCGGACCCGCGTCGATCGCAGTACATCCATCGCATATGTGCTTCGATCTGCGTCATATAATTAACCATTACAAAAACTTCGTGAATAGTGAAAAGACCACTATATATGCACACGTGAAGTATTTTTGTATCAGTTACAGATGGAGAAGATAAGGTTGCTAACCTCGGCCGAGGATACGGTGTTCTGAGGACCTAAGTGTGGCTCGGACATTTCGTCGAACACCTGGTGTGTAATCAAAGGAAGAAAAAAATCTAGCACCCACCCCAACACAATCCTGAAATTTTTTGAGGCAAAATGACAAAGTGTTGGTTGGGGGCTTATATAGCCAGGGCAACAGTCCCAGTTTTTGCCAACAACCGGGACCAATGCCTCGCAGTGCGCCACGTGTTGGTCGCCAGAGCATTGGTCCCGGTTTGTGGCAACAACCGGGACCGTTGCCCCACATGAACCGGGACCGTTGCCCTTTCCAGACGGACCGGGACCGTTGCCCGGCATCGGTTCCGGTTCTGAAATGAACCGGGAGCGATGCCTTTTTTGGGCTGGACGAAAGGGGGGTCTGTCCACTAGTGCCAGCTCACCCCTAGCTAGTTGGGCTGTAATTCCCTGTAAACATATACATATGTGACCACACCTTACGACATGTAGTGTTGAGACTTGATAATGTTTCACCTTAGTTCATAAATAGTAGGCCACACCGCCTGTACCTCAGGAAAATCTATGACAAGGAAGTTGTTTTTAGCCTTGGATTTCCAAGCCGTCAAGTTCTTAGTGAAGTTGATGATTGCGTGCTTGTTTATCAGATTTTTTTTCAACATTTAGGTTGACGTATTCGTTTGATCCGAGGGAAACTTGGAGATTTGGTGGAGAGGGAAAAACTTCTCGGTGGCCATCTTCATCGTCTTGGAGATCATCATGCTCACTCATGTGTAGTTTTTTTTGGACCTAGGGTCCATGGAAGTACCTCGATACACACACACTCTCTCTCTCTCTTTCTTTTAATCTTCAATAGAACGGTCACAGGAGCTGTCTTTCAATCTTCAATCTTCTAGTGTGTTTGTGGTGCTGTGATAAATTGTCCCTTTATGATCAGATTTATTCCCGATTAAAATTGAGATCTATTTGTTTTATCATAATCATAATTCTTATTCATATATGCTCTTTGATCTATCTTTTTTTTGGCAAACTTCAATGGTTAGAATCAAAGAGTGAGTTGTGTATGATAGGTGGGAGAAATCTTGCAAGTAATCTACCATAGTGACATAAAATAGAAAAGATACGTATTGTATTGTTGCTACTATGGATAAAAAGATTGTTGAGGGCTTGTCCTTTAAAAGCAGGTTGAAGATAATATATCTACTACTTCATGTCACCATGCTTAATACAATACACTGTTTTTCTTAATATTTTTATATGCATGCCGGATATCGTTCTTGGGTGAAGTGTTATCTATAGAAGCTTTTCGATAATTGTCTATGGATGTTTGGAAGTGATGCTAATATGTTGAATATGATATGTATGATCTATCATGAGTATTGAAATTCAATTTATACACCACCGTAATTTATTCACCGCACCAATTTGATCTTAATGAGAGAGAACCACTAATTAAACCATGGATACAAGTCCATCTCCGTCATATAAATACCAAAAAAAATTACTATCTTGCATCTGTTTTCGAGTTATCTATTTATCTATGTATTACACTTGACATTAATTACCTTTGTAACTAGCAAGAAGGCTAGTGAGACTGACAACATGGGGTCGAGATAGTGTTTTATATATGTGTATGCGGGTAATAGTGATTATTTTTCAATGTCGGGCTCCTGCTGGTTCGGTAAACCTTACAAGTCACCTAATTTAATGAAAAATTACTGCTATAATATAAACCCTTGTACTTGGGGCCCAACAAGCACCTAGTTCGTAGGTAAAAGGGAGGTGGGTGCACTGTCGAATCTAGCTGGTGATGACCACCCGATGAATCCGCTTGTGGTGCATACATCTGCAGTGTGGCGATCGCCTTGAGACCCACTACCCACACTAGAAGCCTTCGCTGACCCGCCAGTGCAGTCCTTCTTCATCCCGGTCCTCACATCTCGGTGCTCTCTCTACATTAAGACCTCCATGAAAGACCGCAACAGAGGAGCAAGGGAGAGAAGAAAAGGCACGAATAACCCGAACTCGCTGCGGTTGGAGCAGAGGTCCCACCTAGTCGTCCAAAACAAAGCACGGGTTCAATGGAGCCCTGTAGGATTCAAATCGACCATCCACCAGCTCCTCGACAGAGATACAATTTGGATCATCGGGCTGTTGAACGGACGTCGAAGGCGCTTTCACACTCCTCGATAGGGATGTACGTGTGGCAACCCGGTCATCGCAGAGAGAAGGCGCAAAATTCCAAGAAAGGAAAAGAAATATGCATGTTACTAATCTAAGTTATTTACCACCAGAATCATCCTAATATTAAACAAGGTCTAATTAACTCATGGTTAAAAGAAAAATCAACTTAAGACGAGTCAGCCTAGGTCACCAGTCAATAGTAAAGGAAACACGTGCGCAACAACTTGGCACTAATGAGTCGTGCACTCCAAAAAATATATAGTGAAATAGGATCAGCTAGCGACGGTAGTTTAGGAGAATGAGCAGCCACTCTTGGGCTCTTGGTCAATGAATGTGAAAGGAGTGTTTGAACCTATATTATACATTCTCGAGGTCAAGTCAAGAGGAGAAACAAAAGAAAATGTCAAGTGGGTCGAACTGAACCATACCTACAGGTCCATTGCTGAACGTAAAACTAGTATTCGTTCCTTCTAGAGATTGCCCCCTATTAGTATTGACCTAGTAGCATAGTATTGCATAAACTAAAATTTAGAAATTTTAATCAAGCTTCAAAAAATTGTCCCTTTTTAAGTATATTAAATTAACGGTACCATACCTGCAAAAACACATTAATGGTACCATGCACTAGATTCATCGTAAAATTTATTTTTATATGACCTTGACATATATTGTTCGTCAAAAAAATGTTCATATTTTTTATAAGTATGGTCAGATTTTACATTGTTTTAATTTGACCAAATTTTAAATGCACTGTAATTTGGCGAAGAGAGTTTGGTCTAAAGCAGCAAGAGAACTTTGTCGATAGCACTTCTTTCCTTCCAAAGTAGGCCCACCATTTGCCATACATAAATGAATAACTAGTGGACAGAGAGAGAGAGATGAGCCATTACCAAAGCCAACAAAGAAGATAGTAAAGGAAGAAGGAGCTAATGCTTGTGAAGGAGGAAGCAAAGTGACGACCAAGGGAGCACTTGGGTAGCAGGCACGATCAAGCAAATCAAGCACTTGGGAGCAAGCTTATTAACACCAAGAACCACCCTTTCCTCAAGGTATGGAGTGCAGCCCACACCGTTTATTAAAAGCAGTAGACTCAATTCACGCACACAACTTTAGATCACGTCTTGAAACATGAGAAATTGCATACTCCTATTGAATTAGCCGTGAGAAATTGCATAGTTAACATTGTTGTGTTGAAGACAAGGGATTGATATTTAGGGCTTAAATCATATCGGACCAGTAAACTGGAGCCGTGGTCATTTTCGTACTACTAAGGAGCAAGTGTTTTTCATTCCAAATAAAGAGAAAGGAGTAAATGTTTTCTTTTTGTAGCACTGGTAAGAGGATGGGTCTTGGACTCTCTTAGTGCAGGGAGTCATTAGAGCATCTTCAATCGATCCCTTATTCAAAAAAAAAAACTACCGTGTTCGAAGTTTGTACCATATAAAACGTCTTCCACTGATCCCGTAAATTAAAAAATAGTCAAAATTTAATCTCATGTTTATTTAAATTTACTGGAAGATGTTCTTTCCCTAAACAAACAACCTGAAACTTCTAGACGCTTCGCCGGACCGCTGCCGCCCTCCCGCCCCGCAATCACAACATGGCGCGCCACCACCTCACTCTAGTGTGGCCACCGCACCTGCCTCGCGCCACCCTCGCTGGAGGCCGTCTCTTGTGCCACTAAATGGGGGGCTAGGTCATTACATAGTTTTTTGTTTAATAAAACAAAAATAGATTCGGGGGAAGAAGTTTATGAGATCTGATAAAAAATGTTCCCACGTAAAATTTATAGAGATCCCACGTAAAACCAAGTTTACATAAAAGAATTGTTTAAGATGTTCTTAGTGTTAGCGGGCAACTGTTATTATTAGCATCTAGTAGCTGCAATAAATTGAAGCAAGCTTGAGACCGTTTCTGCGCCGTTGGATAAAGAGATTGCTTTCTGACAGTTTCAACAACTTTACGTATGTACTCCCGCTGCTTAAGGGAGTACTTACTACGGAACTAAACTCATGATCTTCTCGATCGTGTTTGCTTTGCTCTTGTTGAATTCATCAATATTGACAGACGTGCGATGATGCTTGATTGAATCAAATGTATAAAATCTTTTATTTTAATCAAATGTATCTACAAGCTTTTTAAGAATATAGATTAAATACTATACCGATTGCAATGACTGAACAAACATATACTAAAATGTGCCTATATACATTCAATTTCAAAAAAAAAACTAGAACATCTTATATTAATGAACAAAAGGGTATTTGCGCATCACCAACATGGATCCCTAAATCTCCCGCATCCGTCTAGATTGGGTTGTTCGATTTGCCATCTAACGTGGTTCTGTATCTGTCGACGGGCTGATTCATCTATCCTTTTTTCCATGAATTTAACCTACACCAAAGGGTGCTTTACGGGAGCTTGGACATCAGAAATGCTCTCATCCGACAATCTGGCCCCACACAAAAGCCCTATGATCCGGCGTTAAACAGGCGTAGCGACCGTGAAACTCACTCCCCCACATTCAAGCCGACATTCAACCTCCAACCCCTCCACCCTACTATTTAGACACGGTCGTGCAGTACTATCTGCACTCCTCCAATTCTACACTTCCGCCATGATGGCGAGTTCTAGAGCACTGTGGGAGAGCCAGTCGACGGATCATAAGCATGAGTTCACCCGTCTGGCGGGGCAGTTGGCAAGCCTGGCATGCACGGTGCATAGAGGCTAGCTTTCCAGCCAGCTTGCTAGAGTTGATAGAGGAGATGATGATGATGATGGAGGAGGTTTCAGATGCCGAGACCGAGACCTTGCGTCTGCCAGCATTACAATGGACCAGGTGCAGGCCAACTTCGATACCGTCAAGGAGGGCGACCAACCGGCGCCACTGCAGCTTTCGGCTTTTTGGTAGGAAGTGGACGACCAGAGGTACGACATGGACATCCTCGAGAAGCACTGGCAGGTGGAGAGCCAAATCTACGGCGACAACGCGAGCGAGGCAGCCTTGGCGGACATGCCGCTAGTATGGGTACATATTCATTACTGCTCAATTTAAAGCTTTTTTACAAAAGCCCTCCAAAGAGAAACTTGTATTTTATAATAAAAAAACAATAGCCAGTATAATCGAATGACAACAATAAAAAAATGATGGTGCTATCGCCATGTGTCATTTGAAAAATAAAATCAGAAATGAGGTTGAAACCTTCGGTATCTGGATCCATAGATACAAACGGTCACCTTTATTAACTTATTCAACAAAGGTCAAACAAAAACATACATCAAACAACTCAAAGCCATCACTCACAGCTGCAAACTTGATAATGAAGAATGTCATCACTTCACACCATCTAAAACTAGGATCACCACCGATCCATCCATAATGTACTAGGAGCATACACCCGATGCAGCACGATCAAAGCGTACACAACATGCACAAGCTTCATAAGCGAACACCACCGTGACCCATATCCAAGAAAAAGTTCCGCATCATCCTTGCGAGGTCGAACAACCTTCGATGCCCACACGACGCCAAACAATGCCACCGCCCAATGTCCGTTCATCTTCACACTTCGTCTGTCGATCCCCATGCTGCATCACACGGCCGGGAATCATCATTGTTGATGCGGTAGATGCCACTCGCTCCACCTTGGTCACGGGGTCATGTAAGTGTAGGGTTCGTAGCAAGGAAAACAAAAAAAATTCCTACGCATAAACAACCAACAAGCCAAGATCTAATCTAGGAGATGTAAGCAACGAGTAGGACGTCATAGAAGAACTCACCTCGAAGACTTAAAACGTTACGAGATCAAATCTCGTGGATGATGTAGTGGTTCACTTGCCGATCTCAAGATCGCGATGATGTACGCTGAGCGTCTCCGTGCTCGGTCACACGTACAGCTTGATGACGACCTCCGTTCCCTCGATCCAGCGGGGCCACAGTCACACCCACCCATGCTCCCTTAATTGTCCACTTGGAAAATCCAAAGGTTTTCTTTAATAAATAAATAAAACATTTCTATTTCTTTATTTAATATTTGTTAATCCTATTAACAAACATTTTCACATTGCACCTCGAATCATTTGTTAATTCTATTAACAACCATCCGACAAAAACCCCTTGAACTATTTCAATTTTACCCGAAACAATTTTGGTGTTGTCCAAAACATTCTTCAATATTCCTTATCCTCTCAAAATTCATCATCAAACCTTAAGTGTGTCACCCTACGGTTCGCGAATAATACATACATGATTGAGACACCTCTCCGATCAATAATCAACAGCGGGATCTGGAGATCCGTGATGACTCCTATATATTCAACGATGAATCTTGTGATCGTGTGAACCATCAACGTCGTAACTAATTCTCTTTGTCTCGCGATATTTTACTTGTCCGAGATCCGATCATCGGTATCAACCATACCTTGTTCGTTCTCGTTTCCGACAAGTACTCTTTTACTCGTTCTGTGATATGACATTCTTGTGACCTAGTCACGTGCTTGCAAGCGGTGTCAATGTGATATCACCGAGAGGGACCAGAGTATATCTCTCCGTCATTTTGGATGGACAAATCTCATTCTTGATCCATGAGCCTCAACTAATACTTTCCGAATACCTAACACCACCTTTATAGTCACCCTGTTACGGTGTGACGTTTGATGTCATTAAAGTATTCTTTCGGTATTAGTGATTGACATGATCTCATGGTCTAAGGAACAAGATTACTTCGAATGCAAGATATAACAATATAAACTAAATGACTTGATCGTATTGTTATACTTAGTTTGGGTATATATTCATCACATCATTCTCCTAATGATATGATCCCGTTATTAACAACATCCAATGTTCATGATCAGGAAACCTTGATCATCTGTTAATCGACGAGCTAGTTAAAGGAGAGGCTTTACTAGGAACCATTGTTTGTTGATTAAACACACATGTATCAATGTTTCCGCTTAATACAATTCTAGCATGAGAAATAAACGTTTATCATAAACAAGGAATAATATAATAAACACTTTATTATTGCCTCTCGGGCATATTCCCTTCAGTCTCCCACTTGCACTAGGGGCAATAATCTATATTACATAGTAATGAATCTAACACCCATGGAGTTCTGGTGTTTATCATGTTTTGCCTTTGGGAGAGTTTTAGTCAACGGATCTGCCACATTCAGATCTGTGTGTACTTTGCAAATCTTCACATCCCCATCCTTGACATACTCACGGATGGAGTGAAAACGGCGCTTGATATGCTTGGAATTCTTGTGAGACCTTGGTTCCTTAGCATTGGCAATGGCACCATTGTTGTCACAATAGATAACCATTGGATCCAAAGCACTCGGAACCACACCTAGTTCGGATATGAAATCCTTCATCCAAACTTCTTCATGTGTTGCCTCTGAGGCAGCAACATATTCCGCTTCTGTTGATGATCCCGCTTCGGTTGCCAACGATGGGCCACCCTTCACCTCAGGGTAACAACGCCATGCAACACTGCCATCATCTCCACCCAGATCACCGCATGATACCCGGTGCAACTAAACCCAGAATCTCAGCGGACTAGCTAACAAACAAAAGGGCCTTGTCGCCACCTTTATCGGAGCCATCGTGGGCTTCGCTGGTTGCTCCTTCGGTGGCGGAGAGCTGAGGAGAAGGGAGAAAGGGGGTGGTGCATCTCGATCTAGAGTTTCTCCTATGTCACCATGGAGAGCGACATGGGGGAAGAGTTGCATCATGAATTATTTTCCTCTCATGCGTCATTTGAAATAACCCTTCATCCTAAAAATACCCCCTTCATTGCAATTACAATACCAAAGCCACATACCATCCCTTACTTCAGTTTCTTTATCACAACATGAAGTTTTACATAATACTTATAGGTTTTTCTTGTTAGGATTAGCTAGGATTTCTAGAAAAATTTCTATTACTTTAGAAAGAATAAGAGATAGGTATTAGTTTATAGTGGAAAAAATATTACAAAATACAGTGCGTTGACTATTTTCTCATTGCATGAATACAATTAAAACATCATCAAACTGTTTTCAAACCGGTAGTAGTATGTACAAATGGAGTTTTTTTATTCTGAAGAATCTGTACTAAATTATACAACTAATTGTATCCAACAGGTCGCCACTATCATTTGAGTCTATTGCGCAATGGAGAGTTTAGTGAAATTATTTCATAAGAGGGAAATCCATCTGCTTGTGCTCTTGAGCTTCGCACTTCAAATGTTCCTCTTCTTTACTGGTAGCCTTCGGCGCCGGAGCACAAACATATTCATTAGGGTTTCTATTTGGATGGGTTATTTGGCAGCAGACCTGGCAGCTGTGTATGCTCTTGGCTACCTCTCACAGCATGATGACGTTAACATTGTAGGGCAGAGGACAGAACCACTAACTTTCTTTTGGGCACCCTTCCTCCTCATCCATCTTGGTGGACAGGATACCATTACTGCTTTTTCCATGGAGGACAACAACTTGTGGTCGAGGCATTTGCTAAATTTGGTGGCCCAAGTATTCCTAGCTGTGTATGTTTTCCAGAAGTCACTTGGGACACACAACATGGAGCTTCTAGTTTCTGGTGTCTTTGTGTTCGTTGCTGGCGTCATCAAGTACGGAAAAAGGATATGGTCCCTCAAGCATGGGAGCTCTAAAAGCCTTGAGAGCTCCCATGGGCATCAATACAAGCATCGGCTACCGATTGTTAAAGATTTGGATTCTGACTATTGTAAGATTGTTTTGGATGCTCTACGTTCAATGCCAGATGTCCACAATATCTTTGCTGCACGCAACCCCTTTGCTAATAGTCCAGATGGTAGCCCCCCAAGTGTCGGTTTAGAAGCAGCACACAACACCAAAAGAATGCTCAAGGTGGTGGAGCTTGAGCTTGGGCTGATGTACGATGATTTGTACACGAAGGATCTTGTGCTCAGAACCAGAATAGGCATCATACTTCGATGCATATCTCATATATCTGTGATTGTTGCTTTTGCACTCTTCCTTGTCGGCGACAAACAAAGGTACAACAGAGTCGACATTGTGGTCACATATTCACTATTCTTCGGTGGCATTTTCCTAGATCTGTTTGCAATGTTTATTTTCATGATGTCACCATGGACTTGGGCGTGGTTGAAGGCCCGGAAGTGCCATTTGCTTGCCAACATGTCATGGTTTCTTTTTTCCAGTGGTATTGGATGGCCAGAGCAGAAGCCACGTTGGTCAAATTCCATGGGACAGTACAACTTTCTGAGATGGGTTTCTGACAAAGATGAGGCAAGAACATGTAATCAGCGAGTGATGACTTTGGTACGAAGGTTGGCTAAATTATTTGGTACTGGTAAGAAAAACATATTTTGGATGAGCAAGATGTTGGACACTGAGTACGTCAAGGCTGATGATAAGACTATGGAGTTTGTGGCCAAGGGGATTAACTGCCTACGTGACGAAGTCTTCAATGGGGGTCGAGCATGGCCAAACCTTGGCCCCCTCCTGAAAAAGATACGAATTTATATTGTTGCCGACTTTGGTCTTGCTATTGTGGTGATGCATATGTTCACAATGGCATATTTGAATGTTGATGTTGCTGAAGCACCTGTGGAAGATGCAAATGATATGGTACATATATGCCGGAAATTGTGCAACTACATGATGTACCTTTTTGTGAACCAACCTGCCATGCTGCCACTCAATTCCAGCTCCGAAGCTACTCTGATTGAGTTGGCACAGTCCAGAGCAGAATTATCTGGAATCCAGCCAAGCAACTTAACCCTGAAGGAATTATACGAGATCATACGACATGGGGATGATCAACCAAGAAGAGGAACATTGGAGGAATTATATAACATTATACAAGATGAAGATGTGGTGCCAAGCAAGGAAACACTGGAAGAGATGGCAGACATGTGGATGAGGCTTCTTATCATCGCTGCCGGCAGGTCGAGGGGCGAGGTGCAGGCAGCGCAGCTCGCCAATGGAGGGGAGCTCATCACCTTCGTTTGGCTGCTCATGGCCAAGGAAGGGCTTGGGGAATCTGAGGCAACCAGGGTCCGGATGACCTCCACCATATCATCTGCTGACTCTTCTGGTTGTGGAACTGACTTGAAGGAAATCTACGCCTTCTACTTCCCTCATTAATGGCCC
This sequence comes from Bromus sterilis, assembly GCA_950022295.1. NCBI lineage: Eukaryota > Viridiplantae > Streptophyta > Magnoliopsida > Poales > Poaceae > Bromus > Bromus sterilis. The sequence continues at coordinate 295,257,775 of OX465601.1, read as the reverse complement.
AAATTGCTTGTCCATTGCGTCTGGTTGTGCCATTTGTCTATGCTATGGGCCATCAAACAGACATCCCACTCTTATGTATTTTTACTTTAACAACTGTTTAATAAGGTACCTGGCCACCCGAATCAATATCCTTTGATGTCATGTATGTTATTCAAGATTAGTATCTTTGTACCGATCTATATGAAAATGGATTTGAGATGATGTTGGGTGCCTATAGGCGCCACACACTACTTGAAAAATATTCTATGTTGAGTGCTTTGATCTATGGAGAGGGTCAAAATTCAGGTTCTCGGCAAAGGCCGTGTAAGCCTAGATGTCCTCTCAGCAAAGTGGGCCACACGGCACACATATGTAGTTGTTGAGAGCCTGGCAAAATGTACTCAACAAACAAAGAAGACTCGGCATGTGGGATCTATGCCGAGTGCCAGTTGGTAGGCACCCGATAAAATGAGGCCATGAGGCACAACGGTTCGTTGTTGACGTCTATGTGACGATGGTGAGTCTTCTTTAAATTTTCATGGTCGGCCCTCGATTGACCTAGCTAGCAAGCGCCACCTCCTCCTACTCCTCCCACCACTGTTATGTCCCCTGTCCCGGCCAATGCTCCTCCTCCTGATGGCGCACTCCGGCAACTGGCGAACAACTGAGGTAATATTTGTTGCCTCATTTTTTTAGGGAAAAAGTAGTTATTTGTAAATTAGTTAAAAAAAATTAAGTTATCACAGTTAATAGTTTTCATGGTATTCTTTTTATACCTATTTAGTTAGGTTAATATGGATTAAATGATATACATGATTTTTAAAAAGAATATTTAAAAAGATATTTTGTAGTAAAATTTTGATATATGTTGTTAAAATATGGATATGTGTGCAAACATTTGTCAATGCCATACACTACTTGAAAAAGATTCTATATTGAGTGCTTTGATCTATGGCGAGGGTCAAAATTTAGGTGTTCGGCACAGGCCGTGTAAGCCTAGATGTCCTCTCCGAAAAACGGGGCACACAGCACATATATGTAGTTGTTGAGAGACTGGCAAAATGTACTCAACAAACAAATAAGACTCGGCATGTGGGATCTATGTGGGATCTATGCCAAGTGCCAGTTGGTAGGCATCCGATAAAATGAGGCCATGAGGCACAACGGTCCGTTGTTGATGGCTATGTGACGATGGTCAGTCTTCTTTAAATTTTCATGGCCGGCCCTCAGTTGACCTAGCTAGCAGGCACCACACCCTCCTCCTCCTACCATTGTCACGTCCCCTGTCCCGGCCGATGCTCCTCCTCCTCCTGACGGCGCACTCCGACAATTGGCGAACAACTGAGGTAATATTTATTGCCTCATTTTGTCGGTAAAAAGTAGTTATTTGTAAAATAGTTTTAAAAAATTAAAGTTAATTAGTTAATTAGTAGTTTTCATGGTATTCTTTTTTTACCTGTTTAGTTAGGTTAATATGGATTAGATGATATATATGATTTTTTTAAAAGTATCTTAAAAATAGATATTTTATAGTAAATTTTCGATATATGTTATTAAAATATGGATATGTGTGCAAACATTTGACAATGCCATACACTTCATGAAAAATATTCTATGCTGAGTGCTTTGACCTATGGCGAGGGTAAAAATTTAGGTGCTCGGAAAAGGCCGTGTAAGCCTAGATGTCCTCTCAGCAAAGCGGAGCACACAACACACATATGTAGTTGTTGAGAGCCTGGCAAAATATACTCAACAAACAAATAAGACTCGACATGTGGGATCTATGCCGAGTGCCAGTTGATAGGAACCCGATAAAATGAGGCCATGAGGCACAACGGTCCGTTGTTGACGGCAATGTGACGATGGTCAGTCTTTAAATTTTCATGGCCGGCCCTCGGTTGACCTAGCTAGCAGGCGCCACCTCCTCCTCCTCCTCCCACCACTGTCACGTCCCTTGTCCCGGCCGAAGCTCATCCTTCTGTCGGCGCACTCCGGCAAGTGGCGAACAACTGAGGTAATATTTATTGCCTCATTTTTGTAGGTAAAAGATAGTTATTTGTAAATTAGTTTTCAAACTTAAGTTATCATAGTTAGCAATTTTCATGGTATTAATATTTATACCTATTTAGTTAGGTTAATATGGATTAGATGATATATATGATTTTTTATAAAAGAATCTTAAAAAAGATATTTTGTAGTAAAATTTTGATAAATATTGTTAAAATATGGATATGAGTGCAAACATTTGTCAATGCCATACACTACTTGAAAAATATTCTATATTGAGTGCTTTGATCTATGGCGAGGGTCAAAATTTAGGTGTTCAGCAAAGGCCGTGTAAGCCTAGATGTCCTCTCAGAAAAACGGGGCACACGGCACACATATGTAGTTGTTGAGAGACTGGCAAAATGTACTCAACAAAAAAATAAGATTCGGCATGTGGGATCTATGTGGGATCTATGCCAAGTGCCAGTTGGTAGGCATCCGATAAAATGAGGCCATGAGGCACAACGGTCCGTTGTTGATGGCTATGTGACGATGGTCAGTCTTCTATAAATTTTCATGGTCGGCCCTCAGTTGACCTAGCTAGAAGGCACCACATCCTCCTCCGCCTACCATTGTCACGTCCCTGTCCCGGCCGATGCTCCTCCTCCTCCTCCTGACGGCGCACTCCGACAATTGGCGAACAACTGAGTTAATATTTATTGCCTCATTTTGTCGGAAAAAAAGTAGTTATTTGTATAATAGTTTTAAAAAATTAAAGTTTCATAGTAAGTAGTTTTCATGGTATTCTTTTTTTACCTGTTTAGTTAGGTTACTATGGGTTAGATGATATATATGATTTTTTTAAAAGTATCTTAAAAAATGATATTTTATAGTAAATTTCCGATATATGTTGTTAAAATATGGATATGTGTGCAAACATTTGACAATGCCATACACTACATGAAAAATATTCTATGTTGAGTGCTTTGACCTATGGCGAGGGTAAAAATTTAGGTGCTCGGAAAAGGCCATGTAAGCCTAGATGTCCTCTCAGCAAAGCGGGGCACACGGCACACATATGTAGTTGTTGAGAGATTGGCAAAATATACTCAACAAACAAATAATAGTCGGCATGTGGGATCTATGCCGAGTGCCAGTTGATAGGCACCCGATAAAATGAGGTCATGAGGCACAACGGTCCGTTGTTGACGGCAATGTGACGATGGTCAGTCTTCTTTAAATTTTCATGGCCGGCCCTCGGTTGACCTAGCTAGCAGGCGACACCTCCTCCTCCTCCTCCCACCACTGTCACGTCCCCTGTCACGGCCAATGCTCCTCCTTCTGTCGGCGCACTCTGGCAAGTGGCGAACAACTGAGGTAATATTTATTGCCTCATTTTTGTAGGTAAAAGGTAGTTATTTGTAAATTAGTTCTGAAACTTAAGTTACCATAGTTAGCAGTTTTCATGGTATTAATTCTTATACCTATTTAGTTAGGTTAATATGGATTAGATGATATATATGATTTTTTATAAAAGAATCTTAAAAAAAATTGTAGTAAAATTTTGATATATACTGTTAAAATATGGATATGTGTGCAAACATTTGACAATGCCATACACTACTTGAAAAAGATTCTATACTGAGTGCTTTGATCTATGGCGAGGGTCAAAATTCAGGTGCTCGGCAAAGGCTGTCTAAGCCTAGATGTCCTCTCAGCAAAGCGGGGCACACGGCACACATATGTAGTTGTTGAGAGTGGAAAATGTACTCAACAAACAAACAGGACTCGTCATGTGGGATCTATGCCGAGTGCCAGTTGGTAGGCACCCGATAAAATGAGTCCATGAGGCACAACGGTTGTCGAGGCCGCCGCTTCGGAGGCGGGTCCCAAAACTTGCGCCTTTCGGAATTGTCCTTGTCCGTTGGGGTGTCGGAGTCGGACGGCCATCGTAACGGCGACCCCGACATGGAGGCGAGAAGCTCGTCGGACGCGAGAGGGATGAGAAGGGAAGATGAGATGAGAGGAGTCGGATGTGCTCCCGGCCTTCGTCTACTTATAGCCTGATCGAGAAGCTCGTCGGGCGCGCGCCCGACGAGCTTCCCATGCGCGTGCGGCTTCCCAACGCGCGCCGCACACGCATGGGAAGTTTGTCGGGCGCGCGCGGAAGACGAAGCGCCGTCATTGGTCCCGGTTCGTAGATGGTATCCTTTAGTCCCGGTTCTAGCTACGAACCGGGACCAATGGTTGGAGGTCCCGGTTCGTAGCTGGAACCGAGACTAATGGCCTTGAATGTAACAGTCGGGCTTGAAATTAAGTTTGATTGTGATAATGTGATGTCACCGTCACCTATCTCTTTGTTGTTTGTTTGATTTTGTTTTTTTTTTATCAAAACCCAAATGAAACAAACCAGTCCTCGTTACTTGATGTGGGTATTAATGGGCCTTGTTTTAATTGACTTTTTTTGCATAAAATAAAACACACAAAACAACAAACGGGGAGAAAATTGGCAAAATGAATATATATGTGTTCATTATCACAACCAAATGCATGGTACATTATCACAACAATATTAGTACTAGTACTTCTATGGTCAGTTTGATTGGAAAAAAAAAGTATAGCAATTTCATTATAGGACGTCAACGGAAGAATACTCCATATCCTGTACTCTGTCATGGTGAATTTCAGACGGAGCACGCTTGGTTGGCAGATCTCGCAAGTCTACCGACCAGGCGGGAACCGTCTGTAATATCCGTACGGGATTTTCATCCCATACGGGTTTACAGACGGTCCCCGCCTCGTGGGCACATCTGGAAAATCTGCCAACCAAACGAGCTTCGTCCGAAATTTCCCCGGACAGAGTACAGGATACAGATGAATTTCTCCATGTACGGCCTTTAGTGAACTTGTTATGCTACGATAAGTCCACGCGGACCTGTGCTTATAAACAAGTCTAACTCCACTTCGGCTAGCGAGGTGGTACTAATTTCACTTGGTTACAGGCCAGCCTTTCGTCCCGGGTTGTGGCTGGAACCAGTACTAATGGCCAGCCTTTCGTCCCGGGTTGAGCCACAAACCGGGACTAGTGGTTGTGGGCCAGGAGCGAGGCCCATTGGTCCCGGTTATTGTCTAGAACCGGGACATATGCCCCCAGACGAACCGGGACCAATGCTCCACGAGGCCCGGCCGGCCCCCGGGCGCACGAACCGGGACGTAAGACCCCCGTGGGTTCCGGTTCGTGGCAGAACCGGGACAAATCGCCTGGAGAGGCCTGAACCAAAGCCCTGTTTTCTACTAGTGTTCGTTGTTGACGGCTATGTGACGATGGTGAGTCTTCTTTAAATTTTCATGGCCATCCCTCGGTTGACCTAGCTAGCAGGCGCCACCTCCTCCCCCTCCTACCACCACTGTCACGTCCCCTGTCCCGGCCGACACTCCTCCTCCTGATGGCGCACTCCGGCAAGTGGCGAACAACTGAGGTAATATTTGTTGCCTCATTTTTGTAGGGAAAAAGTAGTTATTTCTAAATTAGTTTTAAAAAATTGAGTTATCACAGTTAATAGTTTTCATGGTATTCTTTTTTATACCTATTTAGTTAGGTTAATATGGATTAGATGATCTATAGATTTTTTAAAAGAATCTTTAAAAATATATTTTATAGTAAAATTTTGATATATGTTGTTAAAATATGGATATGTGTGCAAACATTTGTCAATGCCATACACTACTTGAAAAAGATTCTATATTGAGTGCTTTGATCTATGACGAGGGTCAAAATTTAGGTGTTCGGCAAAGGCCGTGTAAGCCTAGATGTCCTCTAAAAAAACGGGTTTCACGGCACACATATGTAGTTGTTGAGAGACTGGAAAAATGTACTCAACAAACAAATAAGACTCGGCATGTGGGATCTATGTGGGATCTATGCCAAGTGCCAGTTGGTAGGCATCCTCTAAAATGAGGCCATGAGGCACAACGGTCCGTTGTTGACGGATATGTGACGATGGTCAGTCTTCTTTAAATTTTCATGGCCGGCCCTCGGTTGACCTAGCTAGCAGGCACCACCTCCTCCTCCTGCCACCATTGTCACGTCCCCTGTCCCGGCCGATGCTCCTCCTCCTCCTGACGGCGCACTCCGACAATTGGCGAACAACTGAGGTAATATTTATTGCCTCATTTTGTTGGTAAAAAGTAGTTATTTGTAAAATAGTTTTAAAAAAATAAATTTTCATAGTTAGTACTTTTCATGTTATTCTTTTTTTACCTATTTAGTTAGGTTAATATGGACTAGATGATATATATGACTTTTTTAAAAGTATCTTAAAAAGATATTTTATAGTAAATTTTCGATATATGTCGTTAAAATATGGATATGTGTGCAAACATTTGACAATGCCATACACTACTTGAAAAATAATCTATGTTGAGTGCTTTGATCTATGGCGAGGGTAAAATTTTAGGTGCTCGGCAAAGGCCGTGTAAGCCTAGATGTCCTCTCAGCAAAGCGGGGCACACGGCACACATATGTAGTTGTTGAGAGCCTGGCAAAATATACTCAACAAAAAAATAAGACTCGGCATGTGGGATCTATGCCGAGTGCCAGTTGATAGGCACCCGGTAAAATGAGGCCATGAGGGACAACAGTCCGTTATTGACGACTATGTGACGATGGTCACTCTTCTTTAAATTTTCATGGCCGGCCCTCGGTTGACCAAGCTAGCAGGCGCCACCTCCTCCTCCTCCCACCACTGTCATGTCCCCTGTCCCGGCCGATGCTCCTCCTCCTAACGGCGCACTCCGACAACTGGCGAACAACTGAGGTAATATTTATTGCCTCTTTTTTGTAGGTAAAAGGTAGTTATTTGTAAATTAGTTTTCAAACTTAAGTTATCATAGTTAGAAGTTTTCATGGTATTCTTTTTTATACCTATTTCTGATGCCCAAGCTGCCAAGATTCAGGAACTCACAGGTACATTATGTCTGCCCTTTCTTGCTTTCTCCGATCACTATTGTATCCTTACTCCCATCGCACACTTGCAGCTGTTGCCACTCGTTCATCCGAGCTGGAGGCTGCTCAGAAGAGAATAGCCGAACTGGAGATCCAGCTCGGTGAGAAGAATAGCCAGCTCGGCCTTGCCGAACAGAACAACCAGCGCCTGGCCGCCGCCGAGACTGAGCTTGAAGCCAAACTTCAACAAGTTGTTGATGATCTCGCCGCTGCCCGACGCACTCATGAACATGAACTCCAGAGGCTCTCCGATGCCCGAATTGAGGTTGAGGGCCAACTCATGAAGGAAAGGGATGCCGCGGTTAAACATGCTGAAGACATGGATGCCCAGCAAATCATCGAGATCCAGCGCTCCCAAGCTAGTGTTGACCTTTCCCACACTTGCCTTCACCGAGTGGATCTTGCTCTTGCAGGTAGTTCTTTCTTTTTCCAATCCGATCTAACTTTGCCCTGACTGGACTAACTTCCTTCTCCGATTTCTTCTGCCAGATGCCTGGCCTCATTCCAATGCCACTGCCGATGAAGCAGTTGCCGCAGCCCGCCGAGTGCGGGGTGTGGTAGTTGCTGCTGATGCCGGCTGGGATGCCGAAGACTTTGTGGTTGCCCTGGATGCTCGGATTCCTTATGTGAAAGGTGCCCTGTGCACATACAAGACTTGCATCCAGAAGTTGAATGACAAGCTGTTCAAGGGCTGGCAAAAGACCATTGCATTTGACAAGCATGAAGATGTTACTCGGATTCTGAAAGCTGTAGGCCGCCAGGTTGACCATATGCTTGATTCTGCCTTCCGATCTGGGGTGCAGGCTGCCCTCTCTATCGCGAAGAGCTGGTATCCAGGACTTGATCTGCAACTGATGACTGCCCTACGGGAGGGCTCGGAAGAATCCATCGGTGAGCTCTGGACTCAGATCTGCCATATTGCCTAGGAGCTTGCCAATGGTATAGATCTCCTGGAGGTCACTCCCTATGTTGATTCTGCTGGCCAGTCGACTGGCGTTGCCTCCTTCAGCGACCTTCTGTATACCACAAGCGAGGAAAAGGCGCCTCAGTCCCGAACTGCTCGTCAGGTCGGCAGCGAGAACTCCCATTTTTCAGAGTGCGCCGATGATGATGCTGAGGACGAGAGCGAGGGTTCCTCCGACGGGCACTCGGTGAGTGCCGCCCAGGAGCCCCCTCGCGATCAAGCTAAGACCACCGCCTCTTCTGCTCCCGAAGGTGCCGCTAGTACTACTCCGACCGCTCCCTCTGCGCCAGATGCCCCGGATGCTCCAGATGCCCCAGCTGCTTGAGCTCGGCATGCCGAACTCGTTTCTTGCTTTTGCTTAAAAAAACAATTAAATTCCGAGTGCGCCCGTCGAGGGCCACTTTCATGTAATGAACACCATTCGGCCGACTGGCCCTATCTTTGCTTGTGAACCTAGTATTTGCTTAAATGATCATGGCACTCCGCCTTTGCGTTTTTCAACCGATTGCCTTTTTCTTTGTCACTTGTTCTCTCTTGGTCAAAAACTCTCACCAACCTTACAACCGACCTGCGGTCTGTGGTTGGGTCGGAGAATAGGCCTTAAAAGGATTTTTGACAAATACTTCTAGGTTCCCGGTTTCTTCTCGCAAAGGTGAAAATTTCGTGGCTGAGCCGCTTACAACCTGCCGATTGCTTGGCCAGCCAGCCTGGTCGCAATCGGCGAATTCTGAATGGCTTGCTCCGAACTAGATATACCTTGAGTATGAACTCTCTGATTGATCATTCTGTTCGGCCTCATCCCCCCGACATTACAGCCGACCTGCGGTCTGCATTCGGTTCGGACCGGCTTTCACAAAACTCTTCAGTCGTTTCGCTTTTTCTCCAAGTATACCCTTTTCGGGGCAACTAGCCAGTCCCCGGGTCTGCCTTTCCTGACCCCAGGAATAAAACATGCTAAAACAAATGATTTCATACTCCGGCCGAATGCAATCTCCTGGACGCACGGCTATTTTCATTGATAACAATTCCACAAAGGGAGGGGATACAAAAATACCATTCAACTGTAAAACGGACATAACAGCTCGGCGTTCCAAGGACGCTCCGTTTCTTGCCCCGAAGTATCCACGTATCGGGTCGGCTTCCTGAGGTCAATGAGGTAATATGCATTGTTTTTTAGTGCTCGACTGACGACGAATGGATAACTTGTGCTGGCCATCCGATTTCTGGATTCGGCGCAACACCAAGTCACCCTCACGAAAAGCTAGGGGACGGATCTTCTTGTTGTGGTAGTGACGCAGCTTCTGCTGGTATATTGCCGACCTGGACAAAGCCAGGAGGCATGCTTCTTCTCTGAGATCAACGCCGTCCTCACGATCTTCCTTGGCTTCTGCTTCTGTGTACATGGCATGACGAGGTGAATCGAACTCAATGTCGCAAGGGAGCATTGCTTCGGCGCCATATACAAGGAAGAAAGGGGTGAATCCAGTTGAACGGTTGGGCGTGGTGCGCAAACTCCATAGTACTACTGGTAGCTCATAAATCCATGCGTCAGGTGCTCTTTCCAGTGGCTCTACCAATCTTGGCTTGATTCCGGACAAAATGAGACCATTCGCCCGCTCTGCTTGGCCATTTGACTGTGGGTGAGCCACAGATGCGGCGTCCAGCCGGATGCCCTGCTGGGAGGTAAACCGAGCTAGCGCCCCCTTTGCAAAGTTTGTTCCATTGTCAGTGATGATGTTGTGTGGCACTCCATATCTGACCATGATGTCTGTTATGAACCTGACCGTAGTCGGCTCGTCCAGTTTCTTGATCGGCCTTGCCTCTATCCACTTGGTAAATTTGTCCACTGCTACCAGTAGGTGTGTCATACCACCTCTTGCTGTTTTAAACGGCCCTACCATATCCAGACCCCAGACTGCAAACGGCCATGTGATCGGAATTGTCTTCAGTGTTGAGGCTGGTAGGTGGCTCTTTGCTTTAAACCTTTGACACCCGTTGCAATGCTTGACCAGATCTGCTGCCGCTGCTTTCGCAGTTGGCCAATAGAAACCATGGCGAAAAGCCTTGGCGACTATTGCTATTGCTGATGCATGATGACCGCATTCACCTTGGTGGATGTCTCGGAGCAGCTCCAGCCCCTTGTCCTCCTCCACACACCGCTGAAGAACTCCTGTTGTACTTCGGTGCACCAGTTTATTGTTGATGATGGTGTATGCTCCAGATCGCCGCTGGATTTGCCGAGCTTCTACTTCATCTTTGGGAGTATGTCGTCTACCAGGAAATCTCTGAATGGTTCTGCCCATGACGGCGCCGCCACAATCACCATTACAGAAAATTTTCTGGCTCTGGTTGTGCGTCTTCCGCTACTGGCAGCTCGGAGGAGGAAGAGCCGAATGCATATGGCATGGTTTCCTCAGTCCCCAAACTGACGACAGCAGCCCCTGGTTCACAATCGGCAGCCCCTGGTGCTGCCGAATGCTCCTTTCCTTTTTGCTTTTTTGCCTCTAGTTCTGCCATCTTCAGGTCGGCCGGAATAAAGATTGACTCTGATTCTGGGGAAGGCTTGATGGACGGCTTGTGGATATTTTCTAGCGATATTCCTGGAGGAACTTCCTTTCTGGTGGATCCCAACTTGGACAGTACGTCTGCTGCTTCATTTTCAGCTCTGGGACTGTGATGGAATTCACACCCCTCAAAGAATCCAGATAACTGCTGCACAAGGAATCTGTACCGCGCCATGTTTTCATCCTTCGTATCCCAAGTGCCAGTGCATTGCTGCACCACCAGATCGGAATCACCATAACATAGAATTCGCCGAATGCCGATCTCCTTGGCCACTCGGACGCCGTGCACCAAAGCTTCATATTCAGCCACATTATATGACGCTACAAAGTGAATCTGCAGTAGATATTCAAGCTTGTCACCTTTTGGGGAAGTGAGAACAACACCAGCCCCTAGTCCGGTCACCATCTTGGAGCCATCGAAGTGCATTTTCCAGAACTGAGAGTCCGGACAGGGGGGTATATATTGAGTTTCTGCCCAATCTACCAAAAAATCCGCTAGAACCTGAGACTTGACCGCCGTCCGAGGCTCATACTTGATCCCATGTGTTGCGATTTCTATGGCCCATTTTTCCACCCGACCGGATGCGTCCCGACTGCCAATGATTTCTGCCAATGGATCCGAACTGACCACCGTGATCGGATGCGCCTGGAAATACGGCTTCAACTTTTTTGCTGCCATGTACACACCATAGCATATCTTCTGATAGTGGGGATAGTTTTGCTTGGAGGTGGAGATCACTTCACTGACATAATACACTGGCCTCTGGACCGGTTGTGCCTTGTCCTTTTCAGGACGCTCGACCACCATAACAATACTAACCACCCGATTGGTTGCTGCAATGTACAACATCATTGGCTCTTTTTCCTTCGGAGCTGCCAACACTGGAGCAGTGGACAGCATACGCTTGAGCTGCTTGAATGCCTCGTCCGCCTGCGGTGTCCAGCTGAACTTGTCCGTTTTCTTCATTAATTGGTATAGTGGGATTGCCTTCTCTCCCAACCGACTGAGAAATCGACTGAGCGATGCCAAGCATCCGGTGAACTTCTGCACATCTTTAAGGTTTCTGGGTTTGCCCATCCGCTCAATTGCTGCAATCTTCTCAGGGTTTCACTCTATCCCTCTTTTGGATACCAGGAAACCAAGCAACTTGCCGGCTGGAACGCCGAACACGCACTTCTCTGGGTTGAGCTTGATCTGGTATGCTCGTAAATTTGCGAATGTTTCCTTGAGATCATCCAAAAAGGTTCACCCCAGCACTGATTTGACCACGAGGTCATCTACCTATACATGTATGTTCCGACCTAACTGAGGCCGAACACACCGCTGCATAGTATGCTGATAAGTCGCGCCGCCATTTTTCAGGCCGAATGGCATGGTGATGTAACAATAAGCCCCGAAAGGGGTAATAAAAGCTGTTTTAATTTGATCGTTTACATCAAGCTTAATCTAGTGATAGCCTGCCGTGGCATCCAGAAAGCACAGGAGCTGACAGCCAGTCGTAGAATCAATCACTTGATCAATACGGGGCAAGGCAAAAGGATCCTTGGGGCAGGCCTTATTCAGGCAAGTGTAATCTATACACATGCGCCAAGTTCCATTCTTCTTTGGAACCAGAACTGGGTTAGCTAGCCAGTCTGGGTAGAACACTTCCTTAATAAATCCTGCTGCGAGCAACTTGGCTATCTCGTCGCCGATTGCTCCTCTCTTCTCTTCTAAAAAACGCTGAAGTGGCTGCTTGATCGGCTTGGATCCAGGTCGGATATGAAGCTTGTGCTCGGCAAGTTCCCTCGGTACACCAGGCATGTCATGTGGGGACCATGCAAAGATGTCACGGTTCTCACGGAGGAACTCGACGAGCTCGCCTTCCTATTTGCTGCTGAGTCCGGCCCCAACAATGACGCACTTGCTCGGGTCGGATGGGTCCAGGGCGATCTTCTTGCTGTCCTTTGCTGCTTGAAATATGGTCTCATCATCCGGCCTCTTGTCCTTCGTGCTCGGCATGGGGTCCTTCATCTGGGCTAGGACTGCTGCCACTACCTTGTCCAGCTGGCGCCGTTCTGCATCTATGACCGGAGCATCAGCTAGCTTGGAACCCGCGGATGAGCACTCCAGTGACTTCTTGTAGTCGGCACACACAGTGATTGGACCGTTCGTCCCTGGGAGCTTCATCTTCAAATATGGTTGCATGATGCTGAACATGAACTTGGTGATTGTAGGCGACCCGAGCAGAACATGGTATGGGATGCTCAGATCGGCCACCTCGAACCAGATCGGCTCTCAGCGGAAATTATCTTCCGACCCGAATACTACCTCGAGCCGAATGCGGCCTAACGGGGTACATGACAGGCCGGGTACTATCCCATGGAACGTAGTTCTGCTGGGCTCTAACTCGCTCTCGCTGATGCCGAGCTTGATCATTGTGTCTCTATACAGAATGTTGATGGCACTGCCTCCATCAATAAGCGTCCTGGTGAACTTGCATGAATACAATGGTGCCTCCAAGATTGCGTCCACCACGAGCATATAACTGCCCGGTTTGGGCATTACGCTCGGGTGGTCTTCTGGGCCCCATGTTATGGCACTGTCCGACCAGTTCAGCCTCTGAGGAATTGTTGGCATGGTGGCATTGACTGCCTGCCCACGGGCTCTCCGACTGCCCTTGTCATCTGACTCGCTGGTGAAGATCATATATGCTGCATCATGACGTTGGAACTGCTGTCGAGCATTTGCTGGGGGTGGGCCTGGGGGGTGGTGGTGGCGGTGGGGGTGGATTTCCTGCCCCTCCCTTTGCCAGACGCTCGACCCAAATGCACTGCCGAGTGGTGTGCGATGCGGGATTGCCTACTCCACTGTGCATCTTGCACGGCTGGTTCATCATATCCACGAACGTGTATGGGAGCCTGGGTTGACCTGGCGGTCTCTCTGCAAGCTTCATCTTCCGACTGCCTCCCGCAGCCCCTTGTTCCTCTTGGTTTTGCACTGTTGCTACCTGTCGGTTGTCATATTGGGCATCCGGCTGCTCATCCTTCCTCTTGTTGAAACCAGTGTTGTTGTTGTTGTTGAAATTGGGGGTATTGTTGTTGTTGTTGAAATTGTTGTTCCTCTGGATTTCGCGCCTCTCGCGCCGGTTGGGACCATTTGCTTCTGCCGATTGCTGCTGCTGTCCGGATGTCTGCCCTTGGATGAAACCGTTGGGACTTAACGTGATCGGGCGCATTGCAGAGTCAGATGCGGCGAATGAATTGGCTATCCTCATCAGATCGGCCAAAGATGTTATTTCCTTGCGCAGGAGCTTGTGCTTCAACAAAGACCCGTCCAAGCAGCCGTCAGTGAAGTACTGGATGGCTCGGATTTCATGAACTCCCTCGCAAGTGTTCCTGAGCTTGATCCACCGCTGAAGGTAATCGTGCAGAGGCTCGTCCTTTCCTTGTACACAGAGATCCAGATGCCGAGGCAAACCTGGGCGCTCATAGGTACCCGTGAAATTACGGACAAATGCGTCCTCAAAATCCTTCCAGCAATTGACATTGTTGCTGGGCAAACTATTCAACCAGGACCGAGCTGAACCTTGGAGCATGAGCGGAGCATAGCGTACGGCTACACGCCGACCACCTCCTGCGATACCAACCGCTGTCATATAATCGACCAGCCAATCTTCTGGCTTGACTGATCCATTGTACTTGGGGGTGTCCCTGGGCAATGTGAAACCTTTGGGGAACTGCTCTTGCCGAATACGGGGGCCGAAACATGCTGGACCCGCCGGCGCATCATCTTCCGGTTGCTTATCCTGCTGCAACTTCTCGATTCGGTGTCTTGCGTCGTTGTCTGCGATTGCTCGGGGACCTAACCGCTGGCTGATTTCTGGCCGGACTGATGCCCCCGGTTGCTCATTACGCCTGCTGTTAACTGCTGGCTCATTCCTCCGACTGCCTCCTGCAGCCCCTTGATTCTTCCGACTGCGGTGCAAACTGCCATGTGCTGAAGATGCTTGCCTTTGCTGTCGCTGCAGCGCATTCGGCTGATTCGCACCCGCCGTTGCCCGAAGCGATTTTGATGCTGCTGGTGCTTGCTGCTCGGTGGCCGCCCTTTGCTGCTGGTTTGTTGTGGTTACGAGGTCGCGCATTCGGCGCGTCCTCTCCCGCAGCTCTTCTCCTTCCAGATGCTCCAGCTCGGTGGCGATCTGCTGGGCAGCTCTCATGTTCTTCACAGGAGAACTGTATGAAATCTGTGGTGCCACAATGATGGACTCTACAGGCTGCTGGGCTCCTCCCAGCTCTCTGCCGACCTCTCGGCCTGCTGCCCGAAGCTCCTCGATGACTGGAGGTGGGATAACACGCTGCCGAATGCCATGCGCTGCGTTGTACTCCCGAACTGATGCCTCCATTCGGCGCTTTTCAGCGTCGATCCGATCTGATTCCTCCTTCAACACTTGACGCACCTTCTCCAGCTCGGCGTGAGCCATAGCTGGATCGGCATGAAGATCCACGGGAGTGCTGAGCACGTCCGGTGGGTTGCTTGGGCCCCCCGCTGCTGCAGTTGCTGCCCTCGCGGCTCGGGAAGCTGAAGTGGAACTGTGGCGACTTGACGCCCCTGCCATCATGACCTCCGCACAGATGTGCGCAGTCGTGCCTTCTACTCCCATGGCATCCGGCCCTCCTGGCAGCGGATCCGTGAGCTCAGAAAACACCCGAACCTCCCTGGGAAACACGTCAGGGAGTGCTGCGACGAAGACGTGATGTCCGCCGAAAGGAATGATGACGTTGCGCGGTAAAGGCATTCCAACCCCAAACCGCGAGGCGTTGTCGATGACGAAATCCCATGCTCCGCTCCTCATTACCAGGCCGGAGGCGAAGCGCACGCGCGATGCAGATGATGGTCCCGTCCGGATCAGAACTCCAGTCGACGCCTCGGCCTGCCCCACGGTGGGCGCCAACTGTCGTCGATAAGTAACGGCAGATGCCATGGGGATGGCTAAAGAGGGGGACAGACCGAGGTTAGTATCGCTGGCACCGGAAACGAGAATGGGAACACACGGTGAGACACCAAGATGTACCCAGGTCCGTAGAGATAACACCCCTAGTCCTGCCGAGCTAGCTATATGCAATAACTCTGGCTACAATGAATGCTCTTTGAGCTGTTTGAGAGGAAGAAGAAGAGGGCCTCAGGTCTCTACTCTCTCCTTGCTTTCTCTGGTGGGTGAGATTGCAATAACTACTCTGCCGTCGTCCCTCACGCAGGAGGGGTACCCGGGGCTCTTATAGGCCGAGCCCAGGGTACAAAGGTAAATACACAAGAGGAAGGGCCCAGCTGTCTGTCTCAGATCGGCTAGGGACCTAGCATCGTGCTTCTCCGGATGACCCGGTGTAGACTTGCGGCTCGCCATGCTGCTATCCCGTAGACCTCGGCTATGAACAGTAAGGCTAGGTACTTAGGCCTGTCGGCCTGTCCGCGTGATCGGCGCTGAAGGAGACCGCACGCCTCTGACAGTCCCGATCTTCAGGGATTGCGCATTGAATGTTCTTGTACCAGGTGTCCGATCTGGACCTCTGATCGGACGCTGTTCTTCTTACTTCGGCCGGATGCTCCAGATGAGGCCGATTGCGCCCTCTCCGGGGCGATCGGCCCTCCCTTGGAGCAGTTCGGCCCAATTCTTGGTTTCTCTTGTTTAGCTCGGCCTTGAATAGATCAGTGACCTCCAGCTCGGTGATCTATGTTTTGATGAACTATTTCCCCTGGGTGACCCTACCCGGGGGTCATTCCCCCGACAAGTTCACTTATGTGGTATTTTTGCATGACCTAGTGGGTAAAAAGACTTAAATGCATGGCTTAGTGAAGAAGTTGAGGTGAACACTTTGCATGTTGAGAGAATTGAGACCAACTTCTTAAAAATATAAAAAATGCGTAAATAGTTGCAAAAATAACTAAATCTAATGAAAAAAAAATTAGCTTGAAAGTCAATAAAAACATGTTTAAAATATAATAAAAACTTTTGAATTACTGCTCAAAAAATCATTTCAAACTAAAATGTGAAGAATGACTAACATGCATCAATGATGTGGCAACGTTACATGCATAGACTAATGCAAAAAAAAATATAAGTTTGTTTATTTGGCATATTTTGCATGACCTAGTGGGAAAGAAGAATTAAATGTATGGCTTAGTGGAGATGTTAAGATAAACACTTTGCATGTTAAAAGAATTGGTACCAACTTCTTAAGAATGTAAGATGTAAGGTTCCTATGAACCTTTTGATAAAAATGGAATTGTTGCCCCTAAAAAAACTAGTTGATACTAACGAGCGTCGAATAGGAGCTCTTCACCATGCAGTACATCATATATATCGATCAGGTGAGTTGTTGCCAGCACTGCAAAATGAAGGAAGTGCTTCCTACATGGGTTGTCCCAGCGCATGAGGAAGGATATCTCACTAGCATACTTTTTTTCCTTCTTTTTTTATTTTAATAATAATAATAATAATAATAAACAAAAAAAATATGATGCCCATTTTGAATTTCACTTAAATTTAGAAAAGGTTCTACACTCGTTTCAAAAATGGTCATACGTAATTCGTTCACATATTTTTTTTAATATGTTGATAGCATTCAAATATGTGTTCATGGCATCTAAACAATGTTTAGACTTTCAAAATATGTACATGAAAATTCTAGATAAATGTTGATACAATGCAAAACTATATTCTTGTAAATTAGGGAAAATGTTTCATACAGTTAAAAAATGCTCATAACACTTAAAATTTATGGATTTCAAAAAAAATGTACGGAACATTTTCTAAAATATATATACAACGTAAAAAAAAGTTCTTGGTACCATTCATAAAATGTTTGTGACATTTAGGGAAAAAAATTATACATTCGAAAAAATGTAAAATAAAATGTTCACATAAATAAATGTTTCACGACATTAAGAAACTATTCAACATACATAGTACTGGACGACTGGACTTGCACAGCGCCGACTCCGGTGCTCATCTGGACTCACAGGCCAACCCACTGGTCTTCCACCTTGATCGCTCACAAGTCACAAGACCCACGCCTTGATCTGGACTTGTCAACGGGTACCAGATTCGACCAAGTGTTTCCACCATGGCGTCCACTAAAACAGATTTATCCGACAATAGCTTCGCCAACGCATGCGCCTCCACCACCCTACTTTTCCTGATCCCACCCAGACAATCTCGATCTCTTTATTCTCCTCCTCCGAGAGTTTCAACATCTTCGTCAAACCCTCTACATGCTCCATCCGAAAACGATTTGTCAACCGCCAGAGAACAGGAAGTAGGGTTTGTGTCTTACGATCGTGTGCCCTAGTACAAGCAAAAGACCTGTGGTGGATGGGAGTACACGATCACGGAAGGGAATAGATAAGGAGATATGGTTGGGGTTTCTTTTGTCGTGGATCATCGGCGAACATGTGAGATTGAAATGGCAGTGGCTAGAAACCCTAGTAGCCACGAGTACACCCTAACGAAACGGAATTGTCATTCAAGGGACAGACGTAAGTCTATAGGGTTGTAGGAAGTGAGAAAATATAAGAACATCATTCCACAAAAATGATATGGTAACCAAGGATCTTCAACGAGAGCAAGATATCGAAAGTGACTATATTTGATAGTCAAGTGGTCATGGATGCACTTCCAAATGTTAGAGCATCTCCAGCTGCGCCCCCAACAACCCCCCCCCCCCCCTCCCCAGGACGCCTTTTTTTCGTCGGTGAAAAAAATAGCCCCCCCCCAGACGCCGATTACCGGCGGCTTGGCCCATTTTTGCGCCCGGCGATCCCACACCGAACCCAGCGCACTGGGGGCACTAGGGGGGTCCGGCGGAAAGAAAAACGGCGCGTGGGCCACCACTGCTAGGCGAAAAACGCCTTTTCCCACCCAGATTCGGCCACAGGCGCACTTCCCCCCTCGTCGTCAGGTTGATGCCGCCGGCGCCCCTCTGCCCACAGCCCCTGCTCCGCCGCTAGAAAGATCCGAGACCCGCAGGTGCATCAAGAACTACAACACGATCTGGTGGAGCACCTATGGAGGCGCAAGGGCATAGCCTAGTTCGGTGTGTTTTAATTTGTGTTCGAATTATGAGCTTGCTTCGTTTAACTATTTAATTTGTATCGATTCTGTGATGAACTATGTGATAAAAATTATTTTTGCGGGAGTACTTATTGTGTTGAAGTGCCGAATTTAAGCCGAATTTGCATTTTCTGTTGAATTTGTGCCAAATTTGAGCCGATTGTCGGTTGCTGGGGGGCGAACTTGGGGGGTCGGCTAGGAACTAGACCCCCCCCCCCCCACACACACACACACAGAGACACACACACGGCGAATATAGCGCCGGCAAACCCCAAGCGGCGCTATTTTACTGCCTAAAATCGCCTTGGGGGGGCGAACGGCTGAAGATGCTCTTGCGGCGCTATTTTACTGCCTAAAATCGCCTTGAGGGGCCAAACGGCTGAAGATGCTCTTACACCAGAGGGAGCTCGACATAGAAATGTTGCCTTCATTAATCTGATAAGAAGTATAGGTTGGAGCATAGAATTTACTTTCAAGATTGAGGCCCAAAAGGCAGATTTGGGAAGTGTTAGGCTACTGCTCCAGAAAGGGTGTCATGAAAATATTCAGATTCTCTGAACCTTCTCATCGATTTATAGTACCCAGTGCACATGGAGAATACAGAAGTATGCAATTGTACTTTGGTGATGGCAACAACCAATAACTTATTCCATCATTTTCTGCCTTTCATTTACACAAATTCAGGTGATGATGACATCGACAGTGAACATGATGGCAACAAGCCAACAACAGCCAAATTTATTCCACATGTACTACACTAGTATGGAATCAATCAATAATAGGTTGGATGAATTAACATCAACAGCTGCTCTGAGATTATGTACTGCTGTTCTACACTTTCTTCCTACTTCACTCCACACCTCCAAACCAGAACACCTCTCAATCCTAAGTAACCGGTTTACCGACATCCCCTGCTCGTTCAGTTTGTTACTAAATTTGGTATAACTAGACTGACTGCCATGTCCCGCATCAAATTCTTGAAGATGATTTGTTTCGAGCTGCTTCGCAGTTGTACAGGCTGCTCCAGCTCCCAGACAGTGTGTGAGGGCAACCCGATATGAACAAATTACTGCAGTAGCAGTAGCAGCAGCAGCATCTTTTCAATGGTGTGCCTGACTGAGCCGATAAACCTCTAGCTAGTGGCGTCGATCAATGTTGGATCTCGCATAGCTCCCAGTTCCCCTCGCCGTCGATGAGCTTTAACTCCACGGAGTGGAAGGGTATAAGAGCAGGCCTCTGTAAACACAGAAAAAAGGAAGGTTCAGTAAAATACCGCAAATTCAGATTATCAGGGAACAAGTTTAAAATCAAAATGCAGAGGCCTCAACAAACTGAACGGAAATCACAACCGATAGTCTAAGCCATCACCAGAAACTATAGGGTACTTACTTGAGACGAAGTGATCACAGTTATGCCCATACTAGTTGCTAGCCTGTACAAATGCTCTTCAACATCGACACTAGTGGCGCTGCAATGAAATACAACTTTTTTAGGGACCCAAATCAGCAAATGAGAACAGGAATGGCAAAAGTGTTGTGTCGCTGCACATACTTAGTGCACTCGTCGAGGATGCCGAATTTAGGATGGTGGAAGAACAAACGAGCCTGCAAAAAGACAGTTCAGTCAGAAGATATTAAGGGGACAAGCGATGGTTTCGGCAGTTTGCACAGCTTGCAGTAGAGTTAACACTGACCATCCCAAGTCTCTGCTGTTCTCCCAGCGACAAAACATCTTCCCAGTTTGGGGTAGAGTCCCAACCTTCTCTCTCTAGAAGATAGACCAACCGGACATCCACAAGAACCGTCTTCAGGTGGTCATCTAGCAACTCAGGAGCACTAGACCTGTTGCCTACATTAGCACAGAATTTCCGGTTACCAGGAGAAGCACATATAACTTACTACTTCATTTTGACAAGGAATCTTATAGTAGAATAGACGGATATGAAGTTCGAATATACAGTTCATGGTAATTCAATAGGCCCATATTCTGAGTGGCACCTACTAGTTTTATATAATGAAAGAATCTTCATCTCTGCTTCCTCCCTTGACAGAGGGTATATGATTTGATCCCTAAGGGTTCCCAAGCTGGTGTATGGACTCTGAGGAACATGAAACATCCCTTCAGATGGCTTGGTAACTCTCCCAGAAAAGGCAGGCCATAAATCTCTGAGCACCCTGAAAACAGAGCTCTTCCCAGTACCGTTGGGGCCTTCAGAAAATCAAGGTAAAAAGGAACGTGAGCATAATTTCACTGCCCTATGAAAGATAAATAAAGATTTCGCAGACAGACGATATACCAGTCAAAAGAAGGCTTTTCCCTTGTACCACACTGCATGACAGCTTGCTAGCCAATAGCTTCTGCGATGGCGTTACAATATCCACTTCATGGAATTCAATAATTTCATCTGAGGCTGCACTAATGGCACTAGAAGGCACTAGGGTATCTACAGGAAATAAGTGAAAAGCCATGCTTAATTAGCGAAAGATATTGCTATAAAACTTCAAAATGATCATACCATCCGCTCAAACTTAAAAATTACAACAAGAAAGCCTGTCAATCCCAAACAAGTTGGAGTAGGATAGTGGTAACAAGTTACGTTTTTGCAAGCTAGTTTAGTTTGCAAAAACATCTTACATGGTCGGACGGAGGGAGTACCAACTATCTCCTCAGCTAGTCATCAATGCTAAAAAGTATCAATAATTTAACACAAACTAGAAACTTTGGCGAAACATCAAATTCCTGCAACCATTCTACGTAGCATTCTATCACGTTCCGCACAATGAGAAGGCAACCAGGTTTTAGATGGAGAATGATGTAGTTCATGTGCCAAAGTTCCATCATAATATGCTAAACAGGATGTGCCATAACAAACATGCTGTACGAAAGTGACACAACTTTAATCCAAACATGATGCATGCCATACAATAAGATTAGTTATATCCTGCAACACTATTAGTGCAGCCGCACCATTCAGCTGTCCTAACTAAGCCCTAACCAACTGAAACTTACCCTTTTGAGCTGCCTGCAGAGTCTCCTCGAGCTCAAAGATCCGGTTAATCCCACCAGAAAGTTCAAGGAATTTCTTATGTAACTCAAGAATGTCGCCAAAGGCTATGAAGCTTTGTGACACCACTGATGCCAAGAACCGCAGAGCATGTGCCAGCTCTCCTGTTGCACAAAAGAGAAGATGAAGGCTCTGCAAAGTTCACGTTTAAAATACTGTACTCCAGACAACTGAAGGATTTTGCTGATTAGTAACCTTGTGTTGAAGTCAAAGCTCTGTCTCCCTTGTGCTCCAGAGCATATAACAAACTCAGACCCCATGTCACATTGTGGGGGAGTTGCTTTGTCACAAAATCATCAACAATACCATAAAGCCACTGTTTTCTCAACAGAACCTTTGAGTGGTTGAGCAATTTCATGAATTTAGCATCGACCATCTGATATAACCATACAAGAGAACAAAACCATAAGAAGGAGGGCAATAATTAATCCCATAACAAAATAAGGTCAGCAAAAGCTATTGAAAACACCTTTCATTCATAAGAACATAAAGAAGGGGGAAATCATAAGCACATATCATATTACTAGTTGGAGTATGCAAAGACAACTAACAATGCTATTAAGTAGCAAACACAGGGGAAAACTTCATCAGACAAACAGCGAAATGGACAATATCTGAATGCTTAGGTGCATTACTTATATTTTAGATTGTACAAAACATTACTTCTGCAGTATTTTTTGCTATAAATGCTTCAAGAAAAGCTAGGGCTTGGTAAATATGAACCTAAATAGGATGCCTAACCAACCATTTCCCATTATCAACATTACAGGTGAATTGAACAGGAAGATGCTAACTTAATCTTTGGAGCTATATACTAAATATCAACGTGAGACTTTTAGTTCATACTTGGCATAGTTACAAAATTGTGTAACTAGCATCCAACCTATCAGATTTCACAGATCATCGAAGTTCATGATTCAACTTACAATAGTTGACTAAAAAACAGTGAACAGACATTACCAACACGTCGGTATATATACATTTCGAACATTTCTCATTCAAGGTGAAGAAACTCACAGCTTTTTCTCTTGAACCACCGCCAAAGAAAGCAATTGATTCAGCATGTGTCCGCAGCCTCGAGTGCATGAACCTGGTACATAGTTCACCAGGTTAACCAACACTTAGAAACTCTGAAGGCAATAAAAAAGTCAGGTCTGACAAGAAGCCCAAGAAACAGCAAGGAATAAAAAATTGCCTGAATGTTCCTTCAAGTTCTTGTTCCTCACTTGCAAGATGACCAAAGTCAGGTGATATAGCTCTCAGGAAACCCAATCCTAGTAACATGTAAGCATACAATATACCAACTCCTCTTCGGCCGGACAAAAGCTTCATTCTCCATGTAAACCTAGTGAGTGATATCCATTGACATTATTACACTTAATTTTACATGCTAACCAAAGATTATACCAAGTAGGTATCAGTGCTGATTCCTAGGATAACTCACCAAAGAATGTCAACTAGTGGCTTTACCATTCCAGTAACCAAGCCAGCAAGGTCAGTGGTCAACTTATCCACATCAAGTGTTAGTCTTTGGTCTGCATCGATACTTTTACCTGACATATTGAATACCTGAAAACATATACTAGAACAACTTAGCTTCAGTCAAAAGTCAAAATCCACAATGTTAACTCTGTTTGACATGTAGTCTTATTTCACAACCAGATCTCATGCACACCAAGAGACACTGACCAAAAGCATGTCCAGAAAGCACTGAGACAACCTGAATACACAAGCAGATACAGGATATACCTTGTAGAATGCATTTCTTCTCAAATAATATTGAAGCAAATGGTTGGTCAAGCGAATTCTCCATCCAAGGGCAAGTCTTGAAGTAAGGGTTCTGTGAAGACATAAATTATCAAAACCATGAAATCAAACATACACGAATAATCATCAACCGACCAAGCTTAAATTTGCATGCCCAGAAGAACAGTTCGCACAAGCACCAAACCAAAAGCAGCAGGTTATTCATTTAAACTAACTTACAAAGTGATTATTCATGATCCCATGTCACACGAGTCTACTGAGTGCACACTAACATGTTACCTCAGAGATGGTGCGACAAAAGAATTTGCAGCACTCTGCAGAACACTGATGCCAACCAGACGAATAAAAGCAGCTTTATCCTGCTCCAAGACAAACTTCACAGTAGTCCCTGAAGATGAGATAAATCAGACAAGGATTTTACGTGTAACTCTTCCAATAATAGAAGATACTGAAGAAGCCAACCATTCAGTGAAGCAATACGATCCGAGATCACAGTGCGAGAGAAAATAAGTAGAGTGACAGCAAGCAACTGTCCTCCTTGTTTGTCAAGTAATTTAGGAACCTGGGAAGCAAGATGAGAACATTATTAGACTTCAAGAACATATTAACATCAGATATAAGTTTCCTTGAGATAATTTCATACGCTTCGTCGGATCTATGCCAAGCCATTTTTTCTTGGTACGCATATTGCATCGGTATACTCAAATCCTTAAATTACTAGCACCTGCTGTTATAAATATTAAAATCCTAATATCTCAGATACAAGAGCAACTGACTAGTAACAAGATACAGTATCCGAAGACACTATTGACACTATCGACTCACTGGAACAAAAATTAAAGAGAACTAGTGAAGTATGAAGCGGAACATACCAATATTTTGAGCATTGCAGCTGCTCTCAGAGGCAGAGGCCTTGGGGAGCACTGCAAATGTGGGATTACAGGTGTTCGTACTGCTTGTCCTGTTTCCAACTTCGGGGAAGTTGCTAGGACCTTTGTAGAGTAGGAATCCTTGGACCTTAATGAAGCATTGCTCTAGCAAAGCAAATACATAAAACTGTGTCACAGACAAGATTCAGTTAATAATAATGGAATAGACATACCAGGTAATTATATACCTTTGCCCTGTTCATAAAAGCCCTTTGAACAGTTAAGGCATCCGATTTACGATCAGTTTCCAACGATGTAAATTCAGACTCTTCGGTGTAAAAGGATGAATCGTCCCTGAAAAAACAAGAGTGATATTAAACCTACAGTGAATTAATTTTGGACCAATAAATATTCAGTGAATTATTTCAGGATGCACACCTTCTGTGTTGAACATCCCACCCTCCTTCACCATCCAAGGACAAAACAATATTATGAAATGCAACTAATGCTGGGCGATGAGATATTGTTATGCATGATGTTCCCATTGCTCGAACCTTTTTGCAAAAACGTTCTTCCATATCAATTGTCACAGCACTAGTACACTCATCAAGAATAGCAAACTTTGGCTTATGGTAGAACAGCCTGGCCATTCCTAATCTTTGTTGCTCGCCAAGGGATAGCTCATCACCCCAGTTAACTTCCTTGTCAAGAGGATAACGTTCTAGCAAGTATTCCAGATCAACCTGCAAAAGGAGCATCATTAAAAATTACAGCAGGTTCAGAGACATAACCCAAGAAGCCACGATGTAAAATACAAATATCATATCGATACAAAGACTATTACATTCTTTAGAAGGTCCACCATGCCATCATAGCTAAGTGGTTCAGTCTCCTGATCTGCTGTGAGAGGATAGATTAGCTGTTCGCGAAGTGTGCCAACAGCTGTGTATGGTCTTTGTGGGACATAAAAGATTTCCTTGTTAAGATCGGAACCAACGCCAGGTTTGACAATATGGCCAGATACCAGCGGCCATAGGCCCCCCAGAACCCGAAAAAGGGAGCTTTTTCCACTACCATTGGGACCTGAAATCAGAGTAAAATTTCAGTGTTAACAATTCACTTCACTTAAATGGCATTTCATGCAAATATGCATGGACTGTTGACAGTTGGACACTGAGAATCTGGCTGTACTAGATAACTTTAAGAATATAAGCATCCTGTTCAATCCTATCCTTTCAAGGAGATGCACTTAAACAGCATACACATGACTTTGAGTGGTAACTCCTAGGAGTAAGTACTACGGAGTAGTAACTAAGCTAATTGCCAAAGGATTGCCTCCTATACAACATTAATTTCATTGATGTAATCCAAACTTGCAAATGCTATATATCCCACTTTGTTTCAGTGTTTTTAATTAATCTTCTTTCAGGAACTAATGTTCAGACGTATGAAACTGAACTCAGCATGTTTCCAAATTACTATAGAACCTAACATATCCTTGCATTCACGTCCTAAGGGCTTATAATGGTAACAGAACAGTAGCCTATGAGCTCCAAAAAAACTGAAAACAAAATAGCAAATAAGAAATGTCATCATAGATAATTACAAGATCAGTTTACAGTTGCGATACAGAAAAGACTGTTATTCTCTAGTAAAAGCAAAATGTAAGTTTTCTTTAACTTCTAATTTTATCAGATTACTTAAGGTTATAAGAGATTGAAACAGAGAGGCCTGACATGTAGCTACTTCAATATCACGACATATCCTGTTTCATAGTTCATTACTGCAGTCAGTCTGATATCTGGGTATGATTTACGGATGCTCTAGAACATGCAAAGGGAAAATGTGCATGATGCTACAGCTACATACATTCTCATAAGTGCTGGGTGGCTGCCATGTGTGTGTGTGTGTGTGTGTGTGTGTGTGTTCATTAAAGCAAGCATTGCAATAGTTAAGCCAAAAGTCCAAATTTAATTGGTACGAGAGGATTACCAGTGATTAAAAGATTAGATCCGGTTTCTACTCGGAGAGTTAAATCGTCAACCAAAACATTCCCGGCAGGTGTCACCACCTGTAATCATTTCGTATCAGAATAATGGAATTATGTAAACAAATCGAAAGCAAGTGTGCTCCTTCGAGCATGCTATTACCTTAACACCTGAAAATTCTATATGGTTTGCTTCACTGATATAATTTCCAGCAGCGGAATTGTGATTCAACGATCTATCACGGACCCCAGACAGCTCACGTGAAACATCTAGCAACTCACGAATCCGGTCTGCATAGCCACTGTAAAATTACAGTGAAGGTCCATTGCCAAACATGTCAAAAAAAATCAGAACTAAAAGACAACAGAAAAGTTTGCCCTGCAAAACTACAGCCATAGTTGCATACATAGGCTACAGTTGTCTCAATATACAAACTATAAAGAAGAGAATCCATTTAAATAATTCTAAATATGGAAGGTCCCAGTGCAACAACAAGACATTGCCATAACTTGTGTGATTTCAAAAGAACCCTTAATATATGTACAAGAATGACAAGAAAAACATAAGCTCAAAATATATCAGCAAGTACTTGACACATTCACTTCTATCAAATGTCTACTAACTTCTGAGAGTTGCAAGCAATGCATCCTAAGATAACTATTGCAATATTATTGGAAATGAAATGAATCTTATTAGGTGTTGTCAATAGTTTCACGATAGATGGATTTACCTCAGGATATTCAAACGCCTAGAACTGATAGAGAGGGTCCCAAGAGACTGAAATAGTGCTATGATCACGCTTGTGTGGTATCGAAGGTTACTCAACATATCAGCCCTTCCAAGGGTAGATGAATCAGGTCTAAGGTCGCCAGAAAAGAACGGTTCGATAATAAGGACAACTGCTACAGTGGCACCGAAGTACTTCAGAAAGAAATCTTGAATCATGCCAAACCACCAGTTTTCATGGAGTACATGATTCAAGTGCCCAACAAGAGCTCGGAATCGCTGCATGATATGGGATTCTTCTCTCTTCTCACCACCATAAAATGCCACACTCTCAGCATGAGTTCTTAAGCGTGAATGAAGTTGACGATACTCCCCTTCCAAGTGCTGCTCCGTGGACTTCAGCTTTCCAAAAGCAGGAGAGAAGTTTCTAATTGCTCCACCAGCAACTAGTATATATCCCTGAAAGCATTTTGCATATTAATACATTACACGAAGACCAAGGAAGCAAAATGTATTGAAATTGAACATTGCTCCTCAATGGTAGAGGATATTATAGTGTATTAAAATTATATCACTAATTACCAGGATCCAAAGCATGTATTTTGGACTAGCATAAGAACAGAGACGCCAGGTATATATCATCCCTTCTGCAACTGCAGCTAAATCATCCTGTACAAGTTCACTAAGTTCAGAACAGAACTTTGGAATATCACTCGCAATCCTTTGTTCCGGGTTTGATATTCGATGATCCACGTGAGAGAGCTTGTAGTAAACCATATTCTGGACATACAGAAGAAAAAAGAAGCAAGATATTAACACGGTATCCCATAATAAGTCGACTGATGGACAGAAACTTGGAAAATAAACATTAACTTATTCTGGGGAGCAACACAAGCGAGAAATGTGTGTGGCGGAAAGGAACATATACCAAAACTACTGCATATTCAAAATTGGTCAAGTAGTGTACCTGGAAATAATCGGCATGGACAAGGTCTGTTAAAATTTTCTTGAAGCGCAAATTCAAAGACCCAGTTAAGTATTTTGAGGTCTGGTATACTGCTGACTGGAGAAAGCATAAGATCAGATTTTCTATAATTAGGCGCGTAAAGGTTGGAACACGACGAAGGAATGCCGCTTTAAACAAAAAGCCTTGAACTTTTGCTAATCTATGCCCGACAGCAGTTCGCAGCACCTGAAAGAAAAAACATACCAAGAGTAAACTTTCCAATCATTAAACATCTTCAAATTCATCTTTAAATCCAACAGAATAGTATCCGTGATTTTTTGTATGGCGACATGTGCCACTACAAAAATAGCAAAATGTGTCTTTTCAAACTTGCTATATCCACCATGAAATTTATCGATTTGCCTGCTCTATTAAGGAAGTAGAATAAGTGCAAACGATTCGAGCAGCATCCTCTGTGTTGCATTTACTGCTACCAGTACCAGCATGATTGAAGGGCGGATCGACGGTCACAAAAGTCCTTGTTTTTCGTCCGCATACCAAAAAGGGAACTCAAATCATTTGTGCAAAACTAAAACTCAAAGCTACTATATGTTCACTTCTTCCAGCAGGCACCGTAAAAACATGACATTACTTATGAAGAACTACCAATTCTGCAAAATTCTCTGAACTTACGGCTGTCAACATCAAGCCAAGAAGGTATCGCGTGCCATTCGTTCCAATCTTCTTGAGCAGGATAGCGGCCAAGAAATGCAAGGATTTCAGCGCGCTCTTCCTCCGCTTCGTCCCGGCCAACCGGCCATCCGTGCCGTTCTGACCCAACCTTTCCCCATTCCTGGCCAATGCATCGTCGCCACCGTCACCACCGCTGTTGGCGGCTTCTGAACGGCTTCTCCTCCTTTGTCCTCGGCCTGACCGCGCATACGCCAACGCACCGCCAGCGACGAGAGCCCCGGACACAGCGGCCAGAGTCCTCCTGCTTACGCCCAAAATTGACAAACATCAAGATTCCAAATTCTTTCAGATAAGCAAGTACCAATCAGGGAGAACATGGTAAGGGGTAAGAAAGAACAAGACTTTGGAGCTGAGCACGCACCTCCTGGTCGCCAGGAGCCCCCGTCCGCGCTCGGTGAGCTGCAGCAGCTGCAGGGACGGCATCCCTCCCGCCGCCGCCGCCGCCGCCGCGAGGCGCGACCTCCCCGGAGCAGCAGACCGGGCGCACCGCCGGAGGGGAGGAAGATCTTGCTATCTACCGCCGCGACTCGTGAGCCGCCTCGAAACCGAACCGCGACTCCCGTCGCCCCGGCGCATCGTCGCTGGCCCTGCCTGCCTGCGTCCGCCGGAGCCGGAGAAGGGGAGGGCCCGGCCGCCTCAGCGGAGATCACCGCGGGCCGGCGGCCAAAGTGGGGCGCGCAACCGAGGCAGGGTAATCTTGAGGCGGGGAAGGAGGTGGTCACCTCGATCTCGGCGGCGGTGGGGGGGCGGTAGATGCCGGGAAGCAGGGGGGAAGCGGGTAGAGGAGGAACAGGGGAGATTGGGGGAGTAAAAAATAGTAGTACGAGGGACAAGTTGATGAGATTTATGAGAGAGAGAGAGAGAGAGGGGGGGAGGGAGTGCGTGTGTGACAGCGATGGAGAAAACTCTTCTTTGCAACCGCATTGCTGCAATTTGCAAAAGCATCCTAACCATTTCCCCCCTTTGTTATGTACTTTGTGCCAATTGTGATGTTTTGCATTCTTTGGAAATTATTTCCTAATTCAATGTTTAATATAATACTTCCTCTGTTCCAAATTACTTGGTCATGGATTTAGTTTAAATTTGAACTAAATCCATATCAAGTAATTTGAAACGGAGGGAGTACGTATGTTTCACATGATGGTTCTTTGGAAAATTGGAGGCGAAGAAAATTCATTTGTGATGTCGATTGTAACAGGTGACTCGAAGATTTAACATGTACTCGGTGTGCTTCTAGATGGCAGTGTCCTTGCTTTCCTTATAAAAATTGTTCATGATGCGTCGTAAAGCACGTGGACAATCTAATATTCCCTTCGTAATAAAATATAAAATGGTCTTATGCCCTTGCAAAACCAAAAAGCATTTTACATTTTGGCACAGAGATAGTAGATCTTTTCTTTTTTGAGGATCGGAGATAGTAAATCTTATAGAAAGAGAAAATGAGAAAAACACGATGAGAAAGAGTAAGATTTGCGTCGATGAGAACTTTGTGTGTGCGATTTTTAAAACGGAAGGCATGTGTACATGGTGTTTGAGACATACAACTCTTGATATTATCTTGCTTTCCCCGTATTAGTGGATATCAGAATATTATCATAGAGGCTATTGGATGGAGCATTCTTGCACTTTAGCTCCTTGATGAAGCATTCTCGTTGTTTCTCATGAAATGGTTCATGTTGCATCATAGAACCTAAATGTGAATTTTAATGAAATTTAAGATAAAGAGAGAGTGATGACGAGATAGATGGGAATTTGAAGGGACCAAAATCCAATCTATGTAGCACGATCTTATGCAATTGCATTGCTTGAGTCACTCATTTGCAAAAGCATTGTATACATCTGCCTTATTTCTTTTTTTTCCTTTAGTTCTGCTTGTGTAGTGTCCAATGCTTTCATATTTTGATGGAATTTTATTGTCTAGTATAATGTTTGGCTATACATGTAATCAATGTGCAATGAAGATGTCATCATGTTCCTTAGGATGCCATAACATTTTGTAGTATAGCTCCTTGATGAAGCACTCTTGGACTTTTAGCTCCTTGATGGTGCATTCTCGCTTTCTCTTACAAATGTGTTCATGATGTGTCCTAGTTTCTACAAACAAGCTAATAAAAAGATAAATATTATGACAAGTTGATGAGATTTATGAGGGAGGGAGTGCGTGTGTGACAGCAATGGAGAAAAAGAGAGAGATTTGGAGGAGGAGAAAACTCTTCTTTGCAACCGCATTCCTGCAATTTGCAAAAGCATCCTAACGATTTTCCCACTTTGTTATGTACTGTGTGCCAATTGTGATGTTTTGCATTCTTTGGGAATTACATTTCCTAATTCAATGTTTAACAGTACATATGTTTAAGATGATGTGTCTTTCGAAAAATTGGAGGCGAAGAAAATTCCTTTGTGATGTCGATTGGAAAAGGTGAATCGAAGATTAACATGTAGAACTCGGTGCTTCTAGTTGGCGGTGTTCTTGCTTTCCTTATGAAAATTGTTCATGGTGTGTCGTGGAACACGTGGACCATCTGATATTCCCTTAGTAATAAAATATATAATGTTTTTATGCCCTATGAAAAACCAAAAAGCATTTTACATTTTGGTACAGAGATAGTAGATCTTATAGAAAGAGAAACTATGAAAAACACGACGAGAAAGAGTGAGATTTGCGTCGACGGGAACTTTATGTGTGATTTTTAAAACATAAGGCCCGAATAGACGGTGTTTGAGACATATAACACGATGGAGTATTCTTGCACTTTAGCTCCTTTTTCTGAAGTGTTCTCATTTTTTCTCATGAAATGGTTCATGTTGCATCATATAACCTAAATGTGAATTAATACATTTTAAGACAAAAAGAGAGTGATGGCGGGATAGAGGGGAATTTGAAGGGACCAAAATCCAGTCTATGTAGCACAATCTTATGCAATTGCATTTCTTGAGTCACTCACTTGCAAAAGCATCATATACATCTCTCTTATTTATTTATTTTCTTAGTTCTTTTTGTGTAGTGTCTAATGCTTTCATATTTTGATGGAATTTTATAGTCTAGTCTAATGTTTGTTATAGATGTAATCAATGTGCGTTAAAGAGATCATCATGTTCCTCTGGATGCCATAACATTTTGTAGTAGCTCCTTGATGAATCACTCTTGGACTTTTAGCTCCTTGATGGTGTATTCTCGCTTTCTCTTACAAATCTATTCATGATGTGTCCTAGTTTCTGCAATCAAGATAATCAAAAGACAAAGATGATGACATTGAGAAAGAGAGAATATTTAAAGAGGGGCTGAAATATAATCCACTTGGCATGAATAATTTTTAGAGAGGGACTACGATATACTCCACTGGGGATGAATTCGATGTTGTTCAATTTGTTCATTGAACAATAATAATGGAAATTGTCATGTTTCATTTACCTTGTATGTGTGCGTCTGTGACAGCGATGGAGAAAGAGAGAGGGATTTGGAGGAGAAGAAAACTCTTCTTTGCAACCGCATTGCTGCAAAAGCATCCTAACCATCCCCCCCCCCTTTGTTATGTACTTTTTGTCAATTGTGATGTTTTGCATTCTTTGGGAATTATTTCCTAACTCAATGTTTAATAGTACTAGTACATATGTTTGAGATGGTGTGTCTTTCGAAAATTGGAAGCGAACAAAATTCCTTTGTGATGCCAATTGTAAAAGGTGAGTCGGAGATTAACATGTACTCGGTGCTTCTAGTTGGCGGTGTTCTTTATTTCCTTATGAAAATTGTTCATGATGTGTCATGGAGCCCGTGGACAATCTGATGTTCCCTCTGTAATAAAATGTAAATTGTTTTTATGACCTATGCAAAACCAAAAACATTTTACATTTTTGGTACAGAGATAGTAGATCTTATAGAAAGAGAAACTAAGAAAAACACGACGATAAAGAGTGAGATTTGCGTCGACGGGAACTTTATGTGTGATTTTTAAAACATAAGGCCCAAATAGAGGTGTTTGAGACATATAACACGATGGAGTATTCTTGCACTTTAGCTCCTTTTGCTGAAGCATTCTCGTTGTTTCTCATGAAATTGTTCATGTTGCATCATAGAACCTAAATGTGAATTGATAAAATTTAAGATAAAGAGAGAGTGATGGCGGGATAGAGGGGAATTTGAAGGGACCAAAATGCAGTCTATGTATCACAATCTTATGCAATTGCATTGCTTGAGTCACTCACTTGCAAAAACATCATATACATCTCTCTTATTTCTTTTTTTATTAGTTCTTTTTGTGTAGTGTCTAATGCTTTCATATTTTGATGGAATTTTACAGTCTAGTCTAATGTTTGTTATAGATGTAATCAATGTGCATTGAAGAGATCATCATGTTCCTATGGATGCCATACCATTTTGTAGTGGCTCCTTGATGAAGCACTCTTGGACTTTTAGCTCCTTGATGGTGCATTCTCGCTTTCTCTTACAAATCTATTCATGATGTGTCCTAGTTTCTGCAATCAAGATAATAAAAAGACAAAGATGATGACATTGAGAAAGAGAGAATATTTAGAGAGGGGCTGAAATATACTCCACTTAGCATGAAGAATTTTTAGAGAGGGACTACAATATACCCCACTGGGGATGAACTCGATGTTGTTCAACATGGAGAAAAGTTCTATTTCCAATAAAAAAAACACTACCGAGAAAATGAAACACATTTGAGTTTTATCAGTGTAGAGCTTATCACATTGTCCTAGATAAATAAATACTCCCTTCCACCAAAATTTCTTGTCGCTCACATGGATGTATACATTCATACATCCATTTGAGCGGCAAGTAATTCCGATCGGAGGGAGTACATAGATCGCGTATATTGACATTTCAAAATGATAAGAATATGTATATGTATACGTCGCCACTAGTTTCATGTGTTACATGCAGATGAATTTATGTAATAAAAGAATGAACCTGATCGAACGTCCAAGGATTAGATGTATGTTATCACTATCAGTAACCGTACATGGATGTTTTACACAAAGGCCTAAAAAGAAAGATAGAATCGTGAAAGAGATCATGCATCTTACATAGGGAACCCAAGATCGATCTAGCTAGATTGCGATTCCATCTTGATCACAGGCTCTGGTACGTAACCAACCCTATAGTTGAGGAGGCCGAATCCGCTTGTGACAATAGAACTACCATAACACCGTCGCCGACGAACTAGAAAGCAGACGACATAGACTAGAGGCTAGGATTGAAGCGCATCCCTTTTAGCACTCCATCTGGGAGGAAAAGAAGGAGTTGAGATAACTTCGCATGGCTGACATCCTAGTTTATGGCTTCTCCAATTTTTGGATTTCACGCATGGCAGAATTACGCCTGTTTCATATATGGCCTTTTAGGAAACTTGACATTTGTCTATGTGAAGAACAAGGTTGTCCATTATTAGGAGAAAAAAAAATTACATAAAATATGAAGTGTATATAAAATTTATCGAGAAAATAAAAAGATTGAAGTGCACACAAAGTTTCTCCAAGGAGAAGGAGGGGAAAAAAAGATGATGTATGTGTGGGCGTAGAAACAATATATATTATTGCAAAGGGGCTGGTTGGAAGTGTGCCACATGCACCCGTTTGGTTGGTTGGTCTGTCATTTTTAATTTGGTGATGGACACCTTTCTCTTTCTCTCTCTTTCAACTTCCATCTACGTAACGTACAGTGAGTCAGTGACAACACGCACCCTTCAACGACGATCGAACTTGGACGGCAAGCGCTCAACAGAAGCCATGAAGAAATTATGGGGACGCAACAGCAATGTGTAGGTGTCGTGTTGGACACTTCGTTATGTTTATGTTATGAGCTTCTACGTACCTACATACGCATCTCCTTCCTCATCCTCCGAATTAAAAATGATGTGTTGCTTCTGGAAGCTAAGCCAGCCAGGAGTTGGAGATTTATATTACAACCCGGTAAACTCAGTTTACGGCGCGGTTTTCACCAGAAAATCTCATGTGCGTAAGCTGTACAACTTTAATTTTTAATGTAGTACAGTAAGGCATTTTGATAGTTTAAACTAAAATGTTAAAGTATATTGTATTAATAATCAAACTTCCTCTGATCCATAATAAATGCAATTTACAAACTTTATACTAAATAAATAAGCGATATTTATTATGGATCGGAGAAAGTATTATATTCATACTTTTATTCCGATCATTCATTCAACGGTATAGATTTTTTGACATGTATCTCTTGTTCTTTGGTTAAACTGACGGTCTAAAAGTTTATGTGACGGCCTTATAAACCGGAAAGGTAGAGAACATTTAGGAGTTTAAAATAAAGACATCCAATTACTAGTCCATACGAAATTGACATTATCGTATAATGTAAAGTATATCTACAACTAAACTAGCCAAATTCAGTCTCTTGACGTTCTTGTTCAAAGACGACATTGACTCATCCCTCAAATGTTGTTCATTGCAATAAAAAATCTATTTTGTAAATATTAATAAATCAATATAAAGACATGCACATTGATCACTAAACGTAATAATAAGGAATACAACACAAATGGAATTTATTTGTATGTAAACAATACATAATTAAGACATTAACTTCATCTTCTAAATCCTACAAGTTGATGAACTCTTTGTATGAGTATTCACAAGGTCGTTGTTCTCATACCCAGCATCCGGTGACAAATGAGCAAAAGAATAAAAAGAAAGCTCCGACATTTTGTGGAACATATAGAAAGTGAGGTGTGTATGCCCGAATGAGTAGGACGTACCAAGACGAGATCGGTGGTGGCAACCTTGTCTAGTGGTGGCATGGACAATGACGTCGTGGGTTAGGGCCTCTGATGGTGACGTTGTTGATTGGGGAAGATGTCAAAGCTAGGGTGAAGCTGGAGCAATGGTGATGGTTTTGGCGACGAGGCAACATTGAGGAGAGGAAAAGAGCAGGTTAGGTTTAGTTGAAGATGTTTTGGAGCGGATTTGGAATGCTTTTGTCATGTCGAATTCATTGTGGAGAATGAGCCCGGACCTTTCATACCATCCTATATATGAGATGAGTTTGAGGTATGTCAGATAATACAAATATATAAGGCCCAGTTTAAAGGGTCCATATGGTTTATAATTTTGTGACCAAACTGCCCGTCCAAACATATAAGAAGGATTTGAGCATCCAGTTATAGATGCTCTAAGGGCAACTCCAAAGCGTAAACTCAAAACATTCGTAAAAGTTCGGATCATGTAGTCCAAACACTTTTTGTTGTCCAATGTGATTCCCTACACGTCCACGGGTCAACCCTCATATTCGAATTCTCGCAAAGAAAAAGTAATTTTAAAGTATGGACATCATGTGAGAGTCTGATTGGCCCACTATCAATTGCACCACAAGTCCTCATAAGTCATTCACCTTTTTATCTAGGTCCGCTTGACCCACCTTGAAGATCAAATTTGATGCCTATTTAAAAGACATGGTTGGTTGAACGACTCCCCTATCGTATCCGCAGCCGCATACGGATGTGATCCGTAGATGAATAGTATTTCTGTTTTAAGGGATAGAGCTCAATATATCTTAATCTCTATTATTAATAAGGAGTTGGTACGTTCTCTTCAGTCTTCACATCCTCTCTCTTCTCATACATTTTTTATCTTTTCATTTATGCATCTTACTCCTTGGTTTGGACTTTGGAATAATCTATATTAGATCGGTATTTTCCTTTTCTTATCCTACTCAAAATTATTTCTTGCATTAACTCAATTAAAACTTATCAATGTCATGCATTAGCTCGATAAAACTAAATTAAATCTTACTAAAATTTCAAATCAATTTAAGCATAGTTGGTGTAAGATATATGTTATATGCGGTTGATTTTGATTAAAATATGCATTCTACCTTTCAACACATCAACAATTTGCTAGTATTACTAATATGTCACATGCAGATTTTTGAACTTCCTTCGTTCACAAATATAAAATGTTTCAGATATTTCAATATAGACTAATACAGATTGAAATGAATGAAAAAACACATCAAAACACGTATATTGTAAACAAAAGTATTTAGGAGTGACTTCGACACAAAGGCGGAGCTGGGCCCAGGCAATTGCGTTGGGCGTGCGAAAACTACCCAAACCATATTAAGGAAAAAACTTGTTGCCTAGGGCGCAACCTATTTCTAATCCTCTATTGGCCCAATACTACTCTCTCACTACGTGTGCAGGATTTTTTTTAACGAGGCAAAACATGTCACCACTTACTTGGACCTGGGCGAACCCTACGGTGAGCCGACGACCCCGTGCGGGGCAGTGATCCCCTTCACCCTATCCAGATCCTCCTATTAGAATCTTCGATCCCCATCTCTGGTTCTTCTTGGCTGCGGGGTGAGAACCTATCCCGGGATGCGACGACTACGGCATGATAGCATGCTGCCCGACGCCGGCGAGGTGCGATCCTGGTGAGACGACCTTTCCCAGGAGCTAGGAGCAACCCTAATGGACCGGTCCCGCCATGGTGAGCGGCAACATGTAGTTTTTACATAGTGGCGATCGGGAGAGGTATCCCTCGATTGGCTCTTTCAAATCCTAAATTTGTTAGGAAGCCAATAAAAATGCATATGCTCACAGGTACGTAAATTCACTTATTTTTATGAACACACGCATATTCACTGGTTTTCAATCCTACATTTTCTTGCTAGATGTCACTGTTTGAAGATGATCTTTCTCTCCATTCCAAACATACATATGCAAGCCAGTTTATATAGCTAGTATGTTTTGTATATATTGTTTTTTGTAAGATAATGACATTGTCTTTTTCAAGATCAAACCGCAGGATCCGCAAAAATGACATATAACGTTTGGGTTCTTATTTTTATTTTTAATATTCAGATTTCTTATTAATTATGTGACTTAGCTTAACATTTTATGCATCAAAATTAAGAAACTTTAAGGTATTTTATAACTTTTAGTTTCTCGTATGGAGCGTTAGTCAATCCTACCTCCGTCACTGCTAGCCGCAGCCTTTCTGTCGCCGCCCTAGCTAACCACGCAGTCGCCGCTTCCCACCGGTGCCGCCGTCGACCTACCTCATCTCCGATGGCTTTAGGGCTATGGTGATGTGGTGGATCTTGGTTTTTGCCGGTGGAAGGGTTTCAATTTTAGTTGTTTTTTTTTAAGTTTTGTTAGAGTTTGTATTTTGCTTCGGAAGACGAGATAGTGATGACCCATGAAGATGAAATAAAAGTCTCTCCGCCTAGCTCCCATCCCGGTGGTGCGTCTAGCAGCATCGCTGAGTGTGTTGGAATGTGTTTTCGATGGATTTATTCTTGGCGGATTTGTTCGGATCTGGTCGTAGTTTGTCTATGTCTGTGCGTCTGCAGGTTGGATCCTTTCGATCTACGCCACTCTTCAATGTCTGCGGATGCTGTTCTGGCGCGCTGGTTTTATAGGCCTTAGCACGGCGACTTCCTGATTGTCTACTACAACAAGTTTTGTCCGGCTCCGGTGAAGGAGGGGCGATGACGGCGACGCGTCCACGGCTCGTTTTAGTACTTGTAGTCGTCGTTAGGTGATCTACGGATCTGAATGTAATTTTTATTATTTCTGATGTTCGTTGTACTGATATGATTAAAAATGAATAGATTGAAAGTTTTTCCAGAAAAAAAGCTCCACCACTGCTCCGACATGTACATACGTGACGTTGGTGTTGTGGCGTGCGGCATTATACGTGGGCTGCCATTGGTAGGTGTTGAGAAAGAAGCTTCATCTCCATGATCCATGGATGGATCTACCACGTCGGTCTCGATCGTCACATGTTGAACGGACAACAGCCTCACTGTGCCTACGGTGGCTCTGTTCGCTAGGTCTATATAGAGACGAGTACATCGTAATCTCATACGTGTCCGTACGTGCATGGTGTTGCATGATGCATGGTACCCACACATGGATCGATCATAGCTATAGCTTAGTTGGTAGATTCACTCGTGACAAGGATGTGCACGTGGCCGAGCAACGGTGAAATCGAAGCAAAGGATCTTCTTTCACTACTACTTATTTCCTCCGTTGCAAAATAACTGTCGTAGATTTAGTACAAATTTGTACTAGAACTAGTATAAATTTGGGACAGTTATTTTGAAATGGAAGAAATACATGAAAGGGTTAATGATGGTGGCCGGCCGACCGGCTAAAGCTTAGGCCGGTCAGTCCAAGGCCCACTTGTGCCCATTTTCCCGTTTCTGCTGCATCTGACACATGATAAATGTTGTAACCGTAATATAAAATGCTACTATCTGTACTACTATTATACTAATATTATTATATTGATTTATGTTACTTTTTGCTAAACGGATGTATTTAATAGTATTTTAGTGCTAAGCACATTCATTTGGTAGCATGATATGAAAATGTTACTAATGATTTTTGCTACAACAAAAAAGATGAAGTGTGATCGATGATGATGGCTCTCGAATTTTGTTGCAACCATTATAAAAAAGCTACAAGCGTAGATTAAATTTACTGCCACGAATTGATGGTAAATATGGTACGTAATTTTTTTACCAGATTTTTTATTGCAATAGTGAAAAAATTTGAAAGAAAAACATGCACACATAATTTTCTGTTGCATCCATGTACCAAAAAAGTTGCAATCAATAGTAAAAAATGCTACCACCAGCGATTTAAAAATTGTTACCACAATCTTTTTTGCTGCAAAAAACACAAAAAATAAAAATGTTGCATCCGTGTACAAAAAAAGTTGTGAAAGTACCGCAAATATTACAAAAGTATCGCAAATGTTGCAGTCAAAAATGAAAAGGTACGCGCAAATCTGGACCGTTAAATCGCGGAGATCGCGTTTGACCGGCCGAAACGAAGCATCGTCGGTTCGGCGCAGAGCGTCGCCCGTAGTTAATTAATCAACATGAATCTTGTCTTGAACTCTTGGAAAAAAAGAATAGTCATCCAAAGAGATAGTCTTTATTAATAATGGAGAGTAGGTTTTCATTTTTTTTCTCAACACGGGCGATCCAAATGATTCACTTTGGTATGTTTGGGTTCGCGAGGTAAAAAAACGCACTTCAACGCTGATCTACTGGCGAGCAACGTGGGCGGCGCCGCGCTTCATCGACCTAAGCGACGACGACGATGACGAAGAGGAGTAGTAGCCGGCTACGAGGACCATTGGAAGACGCCAATGAGAACCCTAGTATATAGTTTTTAGTTTTTTTAATGTATGATTATGTGTTTTGAGACCATCTAAATAAAAAAAAGTGTCTCGTGCCGCTCATTGGGCGCCTCGCAACCTAAATGGGTACAATGCAGACATTTGGTCCACCAAAATGACCCAAACAGGCAAAATGCTGACTAGATTTGGATCCGTTTGGATCACCCTCTTGGAGTTGCCCTTATGTTTGCCTTTCTTTCTCATTTGGCTTTGATTGATTTTTTAAAATCTTAACCGACGCTACATAATATAAAAATCGATGTAGTCATCTATATAGAGTAACTTGGCATAATCAAAATTAAATTGGTACTTTTTCAGAACTTGACAGTTGTCCACTCGCAGAGCAAGATTCTCCAAAATTAGAAAGCAAAAAAAAGGACGTGAAATAATAAATGGCACTGCATGTAATCTAAGAGGTGCATGCAAAGTTTATAGGAAAAAAAAAGAAGTGCATACAATGCCCCTTCAAAAATGACTAGTAAAATTGCCCGTGTGTTGCAACGGAAAAAAATTCTTCTAGTGTACTAAGTTTGACTTAAGACTCCTCTACGGATCCATGGTACTCCCTCCTTTCTGGTTTATAGGGTTCAATTCGCAAAAATTTCAACCAAGGTAGATGTTGAGTGGTGGGAACAAATTTTGTAGTTTGCACAAATAATTAATTAGTACTCTCATTTTTGTCAAAAATATATATTTATTAATGTATTAATTACAGTGCATGCATGCATGACTACTAAATAATCAAAAAGTAGTACATGCATTTGTGAGTATTCTCTTGAACTTTGCATGCAGTAATTTAATGCACCTAAAAATCTGAACATGTGATCATAAATGATAGAATTGAGACTCATAAAATGAAAAAACTAAAATTGTGAGATGAACCCTATAAAGCGAAAAGGAGGGAGTATCTATTTCAACATAGTGCCTCATATGTTTTTTCGCTTATCCTTTTTCTCACTTTATCACGAGGTGTTCACCTGGTTGTACTACGTTCAAACATGATTTATTTAAAGGTGATGATAGTGTCTTATCTGTTGCCGCTTATCCTCCTTCTCACCCTTACCTTAAGGTGTCCATCTAGTCGCAATATGTTCAAACATGATCAATTTAAAAATGATGATCTCAGCCATTTCACAACACGTCTGTCATTGTACATTATCATCACAAGTAAAATATTTAATATTTCCATAACTAATCTGGTTGAGTTAGATGTGATTATCGTCCTTGTTGAGCTAGATCATATACCTAATCCATACATCATTCCTCATATGCCTACTCACCTTTAAATTTTATATTTATTTTTAAAAATGCATCAAGATTTTTCTAAAAACGGGTAAACACTTTTCTAATCACATGTACTTTTTTTTACAAGAGCATGAATACTTTTAACTTATGAATATATTTTTAAGCATATGACCACTATTAGAATTACGTCAAAAATATTTTTTAAATGTAGGAAGATCACTTTTGAAATTACATGACATACTTTAATGCAGAAACATTTTTCTTAGAAATGTGCAAACATTTTAAAAACATGTTTTTTCTTAAAAAATACATAACAACTTTTAAAGTTGGAAACACATTTAAAAATACATAAAAATACGTCAACAATATTTTTGAAATGAAGGAAAAAGACATTTGAAATTAGATGACATATTTTAATACGGAAACATTTTATTTACAACTGTGCGAACATTTTAAATACATGTTTTTCTTTAAAAATATAGTACATTTTTTTTAAAGTTATAGCATTTTAAATGACAGAAAAATCAAAAGATATGAACACTTTCGGGAGACTCATCAACATTGTCCTTTGCTATTTGTCTCTTTGGTTTGATTTATGTAACTCGTCGAATATATATAAATTATTGGTATTTAATTTGATATTATGAAGTAGTGTGGTACTATTGTTTAAAAATTCATTTGCATTCAACATGAAATAAGTTGTTTCAGTCGGCTGCAACCTTTTATTAGGACTGGGCAATTTGATCCTATAGCCTCCTAATTGGCCCAGCAGCGTGGTTTGATGGCCCAGCCCCGTGAATTGTTTTTTTCTTCACTTAACTTAATATGGGATGGCGGGTTCATTCACCAAAAACTCAAGGGTGTTTTTACAAAATGAACTGCACAGCGAAACATTTTTCATTGGAAGTATTGGAGTGTGGGTTGATTAACTAAAACTATAAGGTCTTTTTTGCAAAGTGCCATGATGTAAGGAGAAACTCACCTTCGTTTATTATTAGGGAGAGAAGAGGAGAAAAATGCAATGCAAGAAAACAATAGAGGTTTTTTTTGGAGAACACAGTACAACGCAGATGCTCACATATATGAGTATACACTCACCCTTATGAACGCACACACGCACATCCTACCCCTATGAGCATTTTCGCAATACTAAGCCGACACATCATATTGAATTAACGAAGTCATCACCTCGTCTTCGATGGGAACGTCTTCTTCCACTGAAAGCGCATCGCCGAAAGACTTAGAATAAATCAAAAAAATACGACGTCAATGTCAAATCTGGGATTTAAATTTTAGTGGCTGGAAATATCACTGTCCCTCTAATCAATTCAACCACAGGTTGGTTCGCGATAATAGAGGTTGTTAAAAGTGCTGGGTTGGAACTACAGTTGGTTGGACTGTCATTTTTAATGGACGGATGGACCCCTTTCCCTTTCTTTCTCTCAGCTTCCATGTACAGTGAGCACACGTACCCTTTTCAACGACGAGCTTATACGGCAAGCACTCTAACAGAAACCATGAAAAAATTAAGCGGACGCAATGCGACATGGCAACAGCAACGTGTGTCGTGTTGGGCACTTCATTTCGTTTATGTTGTGAGTTTTCATGCAGCACGCATCTTCTGCATCCTGTTTCTCCTCTTCGGCGACTAAATTAAA
The DNA here is from genome assembly GCA_950022295.1 of Bromus sterilis. NCBI lineage: Eukaryota > Viridiplantae > Streptophyta > Magnoliopsida > Poales > Poaceae > Bromus > Bromus sterilis. Next base: position 295,214,984 of record OX465601.1, on the reverse strand, counting down.
AAAAAGGTTTTTATTATTTCTGCTATTGATTATGTTTTAGTAATCAGTTTTATCATTAAAAATTCTAACTGCTTAAAAAACATTATTTTGTGAGACGCTTGTTGAAAAACATTATTGTTTCTTAGATATCTATAATACCTAAATAGTTCATCCCCACTAACCTATCTATCTAAACATGCAAGCTATCCACATCATCAAGTAGGTCCATCATGCAAAAAAATTCACTTACTATGCATGCACATGCTTCCATTAATTGCATGCACATGAAACCTAAATAAATAATAACTTTTTATGCACTAAGCCTCACAATTTATAAGAGACTTTTTTATAAAAAAATTAATTATGAGTTATCTCATATTTTATTTTCTATGTACATCTATAATCGATATTATTGCTTTAGGCTTAGCCAATGGTCGAGATGTTTTCACTATCTCTACTCAACATTATTTTTATCTTATATTGTCTCACCATATATTATCAAGCTAATAAATTAACAAAAAAATCATAATCGTTTTTTTGGGTTTTCATCAAATTTTCTTACATTTTTGCTATAAACAATATTGATTTCAAAATATAATTTATAATCAAATTATACTACACTTAATAATTTTTCTTATTAAAAAAATAAATTTTCTTATACGTTTTCTCCAAAAAAATCCAGCAGCAACGCGCGGGTATCATCTAGTTTGCTAAAAATACCACAACCACAGACATGGTCATAGCCACGTACGTAGTCACAAGTGCAGTCACAGGTACAGGTACACCCACAATCACAACAAGGAGTGCAACTATAAAAAATTTCCGCACATCCACAGATGCATCTACAGTTCCCGCTCAACCACAGGTGGAGCCACAGTTTTCGTTCAGGCACAGGCGCAAGTCGACCATAAATACAACCACAGTTGATGCTTCACGCGGGACACAATTAATACATGACACGTGACAGCTCTGAAACGCATCGAAGTGACCTCTGCAGGCACGTGCAAAATGATACCTTTCAAATAGTGTAATTCCAGCTAACAAGTTCATCCACAAGGACGTACTTTCTTTATAGTTTATTGTTTAGTGTTGTGTATAACACCCTATATTTGAATGAAATATATAACATTGGAGCATCGGGTCATATTCTCTCTGAGTCCGCCAATATCCATTCATATGTTCAAGTACTGGTTATACATGCAGACATCTAATAGTTAGCACACAACCCCTGTTTTATTGGCTAAGACGATGGTTATACATTCAGACATCTAATAGTTACTTCTTCCATTTTAAAATAACTGTCTTAACTTTACTACAACTATATTTAAAGCTAGTATAAAATTGAAACAATTGTTTTAAAATGAAAGGAGTAGCACATAACCCCTGGTTTATGATAGCACCTAGAAGTCAAAAACAAAGCTAGTTTTTTTTTGAACGGTCACCGGGGGGAGAGAATCCCCACCTGAATATATTGCTCAAAGTGATTCAGTTTATAAGGAAAACCGGATCAAAAACCTTAACAAGTTGACCCCGTTTGTAAGGGAAACCGGGCCGGAAAACCGCACAAAAAGAAAAAAAAAGTTACATGGGGTGAGAACAAATGGACGCACCGAGTAAGGCACTACCTAGCTAGCTAAATCGAGACATCATCAACATGAGAGCCGAGTGAAAGTGGTGTGTCATCGATGAATCACAATATCAACACTAAACAACTATCCTAACGCACTACACCGGCGTGCGTACCGACTTCTTGGCATACGGGAGCCGCACCAATCAACGAGTGACCCATCACGAACCTTGACTGAAGCCTCCGCCACAGCAAGCCGACACGATTAGCAGGGCAAGGAGGCATCATTGTGTCGTAGAAGAGCAAAGATGAACCAAGATAACACCAAGAGCACGAAGCCCGCCATAACAGACAACAACCAAGAAATGGTCTAGAGCAGGCATAGCAGAGGAAGACCAACAATAGGGGCAACGGAGGATGAATAGCGGCAAAGAGCTCTCCAGTGACGCCTTCAAGAAGGTAAACGACATCCAAAGATGACGTCGTCACAGAGCTTTCGCTTGGAGCATAATCGGTTAAATTCGCAAGGAACGACAGAGCCAGTCTCGCGAATCCGGACCGAAGGACAAGACTAGCATATGAACCACGCCCCAAGAGGGTGAGCGACGCCGGAGTAGCGCCACCGTGGTCAGCTGACCTGTGTCAGCGGGGATTTATCCCTAGCACATCCGTCTACGGTGAACCGCCATTCAAATTTAGAGGGGGTGACAGAGGATACCGAGGCGAACGTGCTCTGGATCTGATGGAGGCAGGGGCATGGAGGCCGGGAGAAGACGATGCAGGACGGGTCTGGATGGAGTGAAGGCAGGGGCGTGGAGTCCAGTAGCAGCCAATGGAGGGTGTGTCCAGGGCCGACCGGGGCGATGGAGCAGGCAGAAGGCTCGCAGCAGGGGTAGGGGGCGCTCGGGGTGGGGTGGAGAGGCGGCCCGGCCGGATCCGGCGGTGAGGAGGCGCTCGGGGCGGGTAGGAGGCGGCCTGGCCAGATCCGACGGCGTTGAGGCGTGGAGGGCGACGTCCGGGGCGGGGAAGAGGCGGCCCGGCTGGATCCAGCGGCGTAGAGGCGAGGAGGGCGTCGTCCGTGCGGGGAGAAGGCGTTCGGGGCGGATCCGGCGGCGCGGAGGGGTGGAGGGTGTCGTCCGGGGCGAGGAGGAGGAGGCCCGGCCGGAGCCGGCGGCGGAGAGGCGTGGAGGGCGTGAGGACGAGGCCATTGACGGGAGCGATCTGGCAGCACATGATGGGGGGCGCCGTTCGGCAGCGAGGATAGCCCGGCCGCCACCATCCCGAGGCACGCGTGGCTTAGCCCGCGTCCCCTCCGGTGGCGGCGGGGCAGGGGTGGGTCGCCCCCGCGCCGCCCTTCCCAAGCTAGTAGTCCGTATGTAATCGATATTAATCACATGTACATATCCACTATCAAACCCAAGCTAGCTTTATATATACTGTATTTAGGAATGGGTAGCCCCCCGACATGTACGTACGTGCATGTTGGGTGTGGCGTGCCCGGGGTGTGGGCCTGCTTCCCCATGCATTGCCGTGATCCAGCAGCACGTCCATGTCGTTACATGTTGAGCCGACCAGGGCCGTCTTTGAGGGAGAGCGAGCTGCGATTAGGGCTGAAAGAGGTAATTAGGGAAGCGATTAGCTGATTTTCATTAGGGATCAATTTTTTGTATTACCGAATATATACTGATTTACTGATTACATTGCAGTTACACTGCCGCATCAACGGGCCCTACACATCAATTAGGGGCAGAAATTTTGAGACTCCTTTAAGGCGATCTTGGTGGAATTGGTGATCAAGGTACTTGGTGTGATAATCTGATAATTACAAAAATAATTATTTGTGAGCAATTGAATTGTTTTGACTTACTTTATATTATTTTCTTAATGAAAAAGGAAAATCATGAACTCTAGAAAAGCAAAGTGTCAATCTGGTGCGACAAAGCGTACGAGACGGATGATGCTTTTCAGTAGAACATAAGGTCATTTTATTGCTTTATTGGCATATTTTCATTGAATTAATATTGGATATGCTTATATATACTAAAAAATAAGATATATTGAAGTTATGTAATAAATTAAATTATTTTAAAGAGCTATGTAGTTTGAAAATTCAAAATTTTAAGGCCTCAATTTACATTTCGCACAGGGGCCCCAAATTTTTGGAGACGGCCCTGGAGTGGACACCAACCTCCACTGTACGCTAGCATCCATACGCATGCATGCTGTACCCACCACTGTAGCTCTAGCGCTAGCTTGGGACAAAAATAACTGTTTTGATCTTTTTGCTTATTTTTAACACGATCTAACTCTTTTAGGATTTTTAGCACCATCTGATATTTTTTAAACACATTAATTATTATGATGTGTCCGCTTAACTTAGACACGTCAGCGTTTTTGGCGTGTCTTTTTTGGCCCCGTGTTCTGGCTAAATACAGGTAAGGCACGCCAAAAACATCGGCGTGTCTTCCCAGGTAAGACACGCCAGAAAGACATGCCGAGGTCTCTGAAGTGTCTTACCTAGGCATAGCAGATAAGATAAATGGTAGGTAAGACACATCAAAAACTTTGGCGTATCTTTCCAGATAAGACACGTTAGAGATCTTGGCATGTCTTACATGGAAAGACACGCCATAATGATTGGCATGTTCAAAAGGGTCAGATCATGCTAAAAATCCCGAAAGGGGTTAGATCGTGTTAAATATAAAAAAAGTCAAAAGAGTGATTTTGTCCGCTAGCTTGTGGGTGCATTCACCGGTGACAAGGATGTGCACGAGGCTAGCTCGACGGTCTAATCAAAACGAGGCAGGGATCTTCGTTCACAATCACGTTGAAGAATTTTACAATTAGTTACTCTCTCCATAAATTAATATAAAATGTTTTAGATCACTACTTTAGTAGTCTAAAATGTATTATATTAATTTACAAAGGAAGTAATTGATTAATTAGCAGATATTGCAAATAGAGCTCGAGTTTGATGAAGCTTTTTTTCTAAAAACAAACTGAGAATCATATTTTTAAGTATTAAATGGGATGACACGTAAGCTCCGCCCTTCTCCTGTTCTAGTAGTGGAGAGCTTTAGAAGCTGAAAAGATGCATGCGTCTTTTTTATTGGCCATGTGCTCCTCTGTTTAACAGTTTTGCCAGCTCATCCAGTCAAGGAAGGGGATCCATGAAATCTTTTAGAGTTGCCTAAAAAAATGAAATCTTTTACAGTGCCAAATTTACGTGCAAATTACCCAGAATATCCACTCAAAAAGAAAAAAAGTATATTTTTGTATACATAAAAATACATTTTACATATGTTAAATATTTTTTCAAATACATGATAAACATCTTTTCGAATATATGTTTTATTGTCTACATTTTCTATAAATTTTATTATACATATGAAAGCATTTTTTATACATGTTTATCATTTTTCAAATACATGATTAACATGTTTTTTAAATATATTATTTCATGGCTGCATTTTTTGATACACATTCTATATTTTTCATATACATTTGGTAAATGTTTTATACATGGTTAACGTTTTAAATACACGATTAATATATTTTCACAAAAACCTTTTGAAATTTTTATGAGTATGTGTAAAAACAAATTCAAACACACATCATTTTTTTCAAATAACACAACCATTTTGTAACGAACATATTTTCTGAAACTCGTGAACATATTTAATGAGACAACAAAAGAAAGAGCGTCACCGAAAATCCAAAATTGGATGCTATGCTCCGCTATAAGTCTTGGTCTCACAGATTCCAAATTTTATCATATAAAGCTACAAGTTCTCTGGAGTGTGGCCCGTTGGTGGACAACGCACTTGATTTCCTTGAAAAGCAACTTCAAGATAAAATCAATGCATCTACAAGTATTTTGAGTGATTTTCATATAGTGTCCAACATGTTGTTCCAGAAGATGAAGGAGGTTTGCTTAGTGTGGAACGCTTAAATAAAAAGGAGGTTCAACCAAAAAAATCAAAGCGACACAGAAGCTGGCTTGACAAGGCGCGCAAGTTCAAAAAGAATACACCAAAAAATCAAGCGTATGTTACTAAAGAAATGTTAAACGTGTATAATAAAGTATTGTTTATGTATAAAAAATATATAATATACATGAAACAAAAGAAAGATAAAATAGATGAAGGCCAAAAATAACAGATAGAGGAGGCACTCGCTAAAAATGTGTCAAGAAAGGCCAAAATCTTATATGCAATCATCAAAGGGAGCATATAGATGAAGGGAACCATCATCATGCTCTTGAAATGCATCAATACCACGAATGGACATGAGTTTCTTAGACTTGACCGAGGTGGTTGCAGGTTGTCCCAAGATAGGGGAGCAAGTGATGCAGGATTGGACAGAGATGTGGTGTAGTTGGAGCTGATAATCAAAGGGCTCCATTCGGAGCACCTCATCTCAATGGTGTAACCGAGTCGGCGCGCGCCTTAATTACCTCCGTGTCTCCCAACACTTAGACTTTTGAGGCTTGACCGAGGTGGATGCATGCTATATGAACATAGGGAGCAGATGATGCTAGATTGGAGAGATATGTGAGCAGGTGATGGAGGAATCACTTCGCCTTAAGTGTCTACAGTAACGGACTGGCCCATTAGGACACGTACAAGTAAAAGAAATAGTAATTGGTCGATCAATTAACGCACACATAATCAAAAGAAGTAAGGAAGAAAAGGGAAAGCCCACATGGACCGATCCTTAGTCTCGAGGATGATGGGCATTACTGCTAGCCACTCGAGCTAGCATCAGGTTCGTGCTGGAGTAGTAGGGTGCTATCTAATTGAGATGAAACGAGTCGGTTTTTTGTTTTTTTTTCAAAAGGGTTTGGTTTTGTTTTTATGATTTATTTTATTTTTATTTTTCCTTTTTTTTCAATTTTGCAAATGCGTGAACTTCTCAAAATAAAAAAGATAGTTATTTTATTTTTTCTCAAAATATGAATTTTCACATTTATTGAACTTTTATTTGAAAATTTTATGTAAAATATCTGAGAAAATTTTCAAATATGTGTACATTTTTTGAAAATTGATGAACTTTTTCAAAGTCGTGAACACTTGGGCCAGCCCAATTGGAGCATGTCGTCGCCTAGTTGGGCCAAGGCCTAAGCAATTTGCTTCATTTACCTTTGTTTTCGTTTTTTTAATTCAATTTTTTTATTTGTGAACTTTAATATTCTTTTTGACACCTGTTCATAAATTTTAAAAATGTTTCAAATATTAGAAATTATTCTTGTATTCAAATAATATTTACAATTTAAAAATTTCACACTTTACAAAAATATCACAAATTTAAGAAATGTTTGTGTTTCAAAAAAAATACAAATTTCTACAGAACTACGCGGTTTGCATTTTTTTTCAAATTTTCATCAATGTTTGAGAACTTTTTATTAATTTTGGAAAAAAGTGTTCAAGTTTGTAAAAGTGTTATAAACAATTTGAAATTATAAAATTGTCGAGAAATTCTAAGAAATGGCCAGGACACAAAAAATATTATTTTCTATTAATAAGAACGAAAATTGCAAATAACACAATTATTCAAATAAGGAAAAAATAAATTATGGCAGATGCCCAGAAGTCAAATAGGTCTCACTACTTAGTGAATCATTGAGACACACACACGCATGGTGACGTGGATGCCACGGTGAGTGGCCCAGACAAGGAAAACAACGTCTGCGATGGACTGCGGTCAACGGGTGGCGGCAACACAGTGAGCAGCGCTGCAGTACATAGCGAGCAATGGTGCATGCATGAAACCGTAGAAAGCTGCCCATCTCCGCATGCTTCACAAGTGAAAGGACGCAGTCCGACATGCCGATGTCAGCAACAGAAAATGAAGGGTAGGGCATTGCCTGGATCTTCTCGACGTCATGAAAATTGTATTCTCAATATAATTTAGATTTTCTAATAATATTTTAATTATATTTGATTATGTTATTGAAAATTACATAAATTATTAGTATGCATTGTTAATATGTATTGATATTATGGTTTGCATACAAAATATACATAAAAATGATGCTAGATTGGAGAGACTTAAGCAGGTGATGGAGGAAGCACTTACTGGAGGAAACAAAAGGGAATCCCACATGGACCGATCGTTGATCTTGAGGATGCTAGCCACTCGACCTAGCATCAAGTTCGTGTTGGAGTAGTAGGGCGCTATCTAATAGAGGCGAAATGACCCGGTTTTCCATCGCTTTTCTCAGATTTGTTTTTTGTTTTGGAAAAGGTTTTGTTCTGTTTTTCTATTTTTTAATTTTATTTTCCCATTTTTCATTTTTTCCTATTTTCAAATGCCCGAAATTCTTAAAATTTTAAAACAATTTTTTCTCTTATTAAAATAATTGTGAATTTTTCAATTTCTTGAACTTTTATTTGCAAACTTTATTAAAAGTCTCCAATTTTTTTAAAATCCGTGAACATTTTTTTAAAAGGAATGAACTTTTTCAAATTCATGACACTTGGGCCAGCCCAACAAGCTCCCAACGGGAGCATGTTGGGCCAAGGCCTAAGCAATTTGTTTCCTTTATCTTCTTTTCCAAACCTGTTCAGATTGTATTAATATTTGAAATATCAGAAAGTGTTATTGTTTTCAAATGTTGTTTAAAATTTTGAAAAATGTGAAGTTTTTTTCTAAATGTGTTCTATTTTTTTTAAAAAAAATCACATTTTTTTTAAAAAATCACAATTTTTTTAAAAAAATCAAAGCGGCATAGAAAGTTGGTTTGACAAGGCGCGCAAGTTGAAAAAGAAACACCAAAAAAATCATGCGTATGTTACAAAAAATCCTTGCATTGTAGCATTCCTATTCATCTTTAATACGTACATGCTAAATAACAAGGTTGATTGTTTTCTGTAGCAACAAGGGAATGATGGTGTTGTAGAAACTCAAGTACCAATTGATCTTGCTCATAGGAAGCGCAAGTCTAGCGTATGTTTTTGAAAACCCTTGCACTATAGCATCCCTATTCCTGTGAGCATTATTATTCATTGCTACATGCTAAATAATGAGGTTGACTGCCTTACGAAGCAACAAAATGCCGATGGTGCAGAAACACTACTACCAATGGATAATGCTCACGAGACGCACAATACCTTTACTAATTTCATAGAATTGTTGACGGTAGTTTTAACATTGCCCTGCCCTATTTCAATTTCTTCAAACTAGTTTTAGTATTACCTTGTTTAACTTTTTCTTATATCTTTGCAGGGTACTAGTGAAGTTGATTTTGTGAATCTTCAAGATTTTCTGTAGGGTCATATTTTAGTACTTGCTACATGGTTGATATTTTGTTCTTTTGGGATGATCGTTCAGCACTTGCTGTGCTAACTGATGGTTTTTGGTGGATCTTCAGAAGTTGTGTGCTTAACTGTACAAATACATCAGTTGTAGTAGAAGTAGTAGCTTTTGTTGGAGAATATTTTGGTTATTTGGAGCATATGATGTTGTTCTATATACTGAACTGAAATGGTTGTTAAATTATCCTTGTATACGCTTCTGAATTATATGATATTTTTAAACTGTACCAAGCTAAATTATGTATGTATCTATGCCTGTACTTATCTGAATCCTCTCTGTTCCTGAACTGAATAGCATGTGTTCTTGAACTAGATTGGTGCATGGGCTTGTCTCATTCCCTAGTTGGACTTATCTGGTACCGGATTGGGCCTTATTTATTTTGGCAAGGACACCGCCGTGGTGGTGGAGGAGGATTGGCACGTTGTGTCTTTGAGAGAGCCTAGAGAATAGAGATGCAGCGGCCGTGAGATTTGGCATCTAGAGAGAGTAAGTTAGGTTGTGACTTTGCTTCTATAAGTCAGAGAATTCGGGCTTATAGCTTCTGTGCGACATATTTGATGCGAATTGGAAGGAATGCGATGTTGTTCGCGAGAATGGTTGTGGTGCGATAGATTGGAGTGCGTAAATAGCCCAGGCACAACATGGCCCAATGAGAACCCTAGTATATAGTTTTTAGGTTTTTTTTAATGTATGATTATGTATTTTGAGACCATCTAAATAAAAAAATGTGTCTCGCGCTGCTCATTGGGCGCCCCCCTCAACCTAAACAGGTACAATGCATACATTTGGTCCACCGAAATGACCCAAATAGGTAAAATGCTAACTAGATTTGGATCCGTTTGGATCACCCTCTTGGAGTTGCCTTTCTTTCTCATTTGGTTTTGATTGATTTTTTAAAATCTTAACCGATGCTACATAATATAAAAATCAATGTAGTCATCTATATAGAGTAACTTGGCATAATCTAAATTAATTTGGTACTTTTCCAGAACTTGACACTTGTCCACTCGCAGAGCAAGATTCTCCAAAATTAGAAAGCAAAAAAAAGGACGTGAAAAAATGAATGGCACTGCATGTAATCTAAGAGGTGCATGCAAAGTTTATAGGAAAAAAAGAAGTGCATACAATGCCCTTAAAAATGACTAGCAAAATTGCCCGTGCGTTGCAACGGAAAAATAAATAAATGCTTCTAGTGTAATAAGTTTGACTTAAGACTCCTCTACGGATCTATGGTACTATCTATTTCAACATAGTGCCTCGTTTATTTTGTCGCTTATCCTTCTTCTCACTTTATCACGAGGTGTTCACCTGGTTGTACTATCAAACATGCTTTATTTAAAGGTGGTGATAGTGTCTTACCTGTTGTCGCTTATCCTCCTTCTCATCCTTACCTCAAGGTGTCCATCTAGTCGCAATACGTTCAAACATGATCAATTTAAAAGTGATGATCTCAGCCATTTCACAACATGTCTGTCATTGTACATTATCATCACAAGTAAAATATTTAATATTTCCATAACTAATCTGGTTGAGTTAGATGTGATTATCGTCCTTGTTGAGCTAGATCCTATGCCTAATCCATACATCATTCCTCATATGCCTACTCACCTTTAAACTTTATATATATATATATTTTAAATGCATCAAGATTCTTTTAAAAACAGGTAAACACTTTTCTAATCACATGTACTTTTTTTTACAAGAGCATGAATAATTTTAAATTATGAATATATTTTTAAGCATATGACCACTATTAGAATTACATAAAAATATTTTTTAAATGTAGAAAGATCACTTTTGAAATTAGATGACATATTTTAATGCAGAAACATTTTTCTTACAACTGTGCGAACATTTTAAATACATGATTTTTCTTAAAAAATACATAACAATTTTTAAAGTTGGAAACACATTTAAAAATACATAAAAATACGTCAACAATATTTTTGAAATGAAGGAAAAAATTATATGGCATATTTTAATACGGAAACATTTTCTTTACAACTGTGCGAACATTTTAATTACATGTTTTTATTTAAAAATATAGTACATATCATTTTTTAAAGTTATAGCATTTTAAATGACAGAAAAATCAAAAGATATGAACACGTTCGGGAGACTCATCAACATTGTCCTTTGCTATTTGTCTCTTTGGTTTTATTTATGTATCTCGACGAATATATATAAATTATTGGGATTTAATTTGATATTATGAAGCAGTCTGGTACTGGTACTATTGTTTAAATGATTCATTTGCATTCAACATGAAAATAAGTTATTTCAGTCGGCTGGAACCTTTTTTTAGGACTGGGCAATTTGATCCTATAGCCTCCTAATTGGCCCAGCAGCGTTGTTTGAAGGCTGAGCCCTTTGAATTGTTTTTTTTCTTCACTTAACTTAATATGGGATGGCGGGTTCATTCACCAAAAAATCAAGGGTGTTTTTACAAAATGAACTGCACAGCGAAACATTTTTTCATTGGAAGTATTGGAGTGTGGGTTGATTAACTGAAACTATAAGGTCTTTTTTGCAAAGTGCCATGACGTAAGGAGAAACTCACCTTCGTTTATTATTAGGGAGAGAAGAGGAGAGAAATGCAATGCAAGAAAACAATAAAGGTTTGATGTTGCGAATCAACCTGTGGTTGAGTTGGTTAGGTGGATGGTTGTATCCCCAGCCCACCAGAGTTCAAATCCCAGATTTGACAATGGTGCTCGCATTTTTCTGGATATATTTCAGGGCTTTCGGTGATGCGCTTTCAGTGGAAGGAGACGTTCCCGTCGAAGACGAGGTGGTGACTTCGTTAATCTCAAGATGATGTACCGGCTCAGTATTACGAAGATGCTCATAGGGGTAGGGTGTGCGTGTGTGCGTCATAGGGGTGATTGTATACTCGTGTATGTGAGCGTCAGAGTTGTACTGTGTTCCTCAAAAAAAAGCTCAACTGATGTTCTCGTTAGCTGTTAGGGATTGGACCCACCACTCATCCACGTAAGCGTGGGACCCACCATTTGTCCACGTACACGCGGGACCCACCTCTTCGCAGCTAGAAGAGACGAGCACTCGTGCCCATCCGCCCGCTGCCGCCCATTGCTTCCCCTTTCCCCAATCTTTCTCTTCTCCGGCGACCTATCACAATGTTTTCTTCCTCCGCCACGCACTTAAAGTGGCCACAGTATACCAGTGCCGCTCACAAGGTTCACTAATTGCCCACACCCAGAGCCTCTTAAACGGTGGGTTAGTAAGACCGATGACAATGGTAATTTTGGGCGCGCATTTGTGAAATGCTTGATAAAAACAATGGCAGGAAGGGATGGCAAGGTTATATCTCGGTTCGTAGCCCGTCTTTCGTTGTCGTTTGCTCTGATTTTTTTTCTTTTTTCTTGTGAATTTGGGATTTGGGTTCATGTTGTTGTTTTTAGATCTTGAAGAAATGTAATCATTTCGAGTGGATGGATGATTATATTGAGAGGATTATGTTTGAAGGCTACATTGATTCGAGCCAGGCCGCAACCTGGGAGCTCAATTTGGGCGGGGTGCCGCCGATTGCTATGGAGGATCCGGGGAGCTCGGATAGAGCGGCGGGCAGAGTCGTGCCAATGGCGAGGTATGCACGGGATGCTGAACTGCACGTGGAGTTCGAACGGAACGAGGAACTGAAGAAGATCAAGAAACATATAGTGCAGATGATCGATTTGCAGAAGCAAGAAAATATTATGGCAGAGGGGTTCCATTGTTGTATCATTGCTCTGTTTTTATTTTACTTGTTGTATCATTAGAATGGCCATTTAGGCTTGTCAGGGCAGATGACGTGATCTGTGCACCATGCTAAGTTCTTGTATGTGAAACGCCCATCTGAAACGGAGCAACAATTTGGAAATTATTGAGGAATTATTCAGTGTTCATGCCCTTGTTTTTGTTCTTCAGTTAACAAAGGGGTCGTTAACAGAGTGCACATCTGATGCGCGAGAGATGATAATGGCCTCTCGCCCTTTGTTGGTTACCCCAAGTGGAAGGTGAGATGTAGGATAGCAGTAAATTTCCCCTAACGTAGAGGATAGGGTTTGTCTCCCGTAGGACTCCGACAGCGACAAGTAGGTGGCAAAGTGAACAATGGCGCCGTTCACAACCCAAGGTTTCTTACTTTACCTGGACCTGCACACAGATACAAATAACTTTGCTCCCAACGAAGTACAGAGAGGATGTCAATCTCTCCGTTCTTGTTGTTTACAAAGGATCAAACACAAGAGATAAAAGATAATAGTGGCTGCAACTAAAAGTAAAAGAAGGAAGTAAATTGAGGGTGTAAACAGTGGTGGATATATGGACCGAGGTCCCATGATGTTCACTAGTAATGTCTCTCTCCCAAAAGACGATAAAAAGGCTATGCAAGGTAAACAAATTACAGCTGGGCAATTGATAGGATTACGAGCGCAAACCAATGCTAACTATGCTACAAAAGAAAAGAAGAGGCTCAAGAGCATGGGCGGTACGCAAAGATAAGTAGACCGAAATCCATATGCATCTACTACTAATCATCCACTTGAGATATCTATCCATAACATCTCGCTGGTATTAAGTTGCGAGTTCCACCCAAAGTGTAAACCCAAAGCAACAGACAACTGCATTAAAAGAACTTTGCGTAAAGTAAACAATCCTTGCAACTGCGGTTACAAGCACCCTTGTTTCCCCCCTTGTGGCAACAACACATACCCTAGACTCATATTTCTGTCACTCAAGCTAGTCATCAAGGGCACGAACCCACAATCAAGCATAACACTTCCTCTTGGAGTCACTACCTACTACTTGGCCAAAGCAATAAACAACAACTGATAGCATGCAAGAATTACTCAAAAACACAAATATAAAAGGAGAAGAACCAAATATATTACTCATCACAATCTGAACATAGTCTCATAATCCATCAGATCTCAGCAATCTCAACATAGCAACAGCAGAAAGAATTACATATGTGCCTTGATCATGTAGGGCAGCTCACAAGGTCTAATCCATGAAGAACAAAGAGGGCGAGAGAACATTACATAGCTACTGATTATGGACCCATGACCCAAGGTGGACTACTCACGGATCATCGAGGAAGCGTCCATGGTGGTGGAGAAGCTCCCAAAGGTCAATCCTCCCTCCGGCAGGGTGCCGAGAAAAGGTCTTGTGGTGCTCCCGATCTTTAGAGCGCGGCGGCGGCGGAACAGAGGCCAGATCGCGAAAAAGGGTTCTGTCCTCGGGGGTTTCGGAGGACGAGGTAAATATAGGCGAATGGGGCAGCCAGGGGGGCACCAGAGCTCCAGGCGGCCTCCCGGTGCGGCCCTACCCTAGACCGCGCCACCTGGCCGCCTGGAGCCCAGGTGGGGCCCCTCTGGTCCCTCTTCGGGACTATGGAAGCTTCCGTTGCGCTGATTTTTTATATATTTTTTCCGAAATTTTTCTGGCATTTTACGTAATGGAAGATCTGAAATAAAAAGGAAGCAGAAAATAGAAACTGACACTGGGGTGCACTGAGTTAATAGGTTAGTCCAAATATGATTAAAAGTGTATGAAAGTGTATCAAAAGCATAACAATATCATCCAAAACATGCATGGAGCAAGCATAAATTATAGATACATTTGAGACGTATCAACATCCAAATTGAGTTTCTAGTAAAAAAACACGTGGGTTGCCGAATAGATGTTGGACCTTGAGAAATTTGGCAAATAAATAACCAGGCCCAAAGAGAAACCAGCCCCTCGCCCACCGGCCCTTCTTTACTTTTGGCCAAAAATTTTGTTCATGGAACAATGTAAATAAAATATGCAGCAAAATGTAAATCAAAGTGTTTGTTAGGGAATAATGTAAATCAAAGTGTTCAAGAAATAATGTAATCAAAGTGTTCAAGTAACAATGTAAATAAAATTGTGGCAAAATGTTTTTTTAGGGAATAATGTAAATCAAAGTGTTCAAGTAATAATGTAAATCAAAATGTTTCATGGAAATATTTGTTATTTTTTTACTATTTTTATGCTTTTAAAATTTTAAAAAATTAGAAATAATATAGTACAGTTAGATTATATCTAACTGATGTGATATGTAAATTCAACTTTTTTGAATTTTAATGTACACATCACATCCATTAAATCTAATCTAACTATATTATTTCAACAATAGTCCACCCCGGTCTCTGCTTATAAACAACTGCGGGTGTCCCTCGACGGGCGAGGTGGTACTAAATATTTGTAACGACGCTGTGTGTGGCCGATCCGACGTTTGGCCGACCCGGCCCAACATATTACTCGGCCTTGTAGAAATTGGGAAGGGCCAACAACACCGCAAATGATCTCAACCCGGCCCGCCACTGCATGCATGCGCCCGATGTAGAGAGGCTTTTAAGGTAGTTAAATTCATCACATCTTTAGGTAGTTATGTGTGGTTATGCAACCCACATGATCCCGTGTGTATCCCCGTATTTTTAAATCCCGTTGAAACATAACATAACATCCAAAAACTTAAACGAAACATAACATAACATCCAAAAACCTAAACGAAACATACATATAGTAGCACCTTGGAACATAACATAACATCACCCTTACAACTTGGAACTTCCCAAGCCTCCCTCACAAGTCATGATAACGGGCAACACACCATTACAACTAAACTCATTACTACCACTAATAAAAACTAAATAGATAGATGATAAACCATAGCTTGCACGACCTCCTAGATTGCAGAACATCAACCATGGGGGGGCGACATGAAGACATGTTCACTCATCACCCTCCTCCGGGAAGTGGTAGCGGAGAGCCTGCATGTTGTCTGGGGTGGGGAAGGTGTAGTCTAGGTTGGTGAAGATGTTGTAGGCCGAGAACGCAATGAACTCACACCCACAGAAGAAGGCATGGCCGAGGAGATGGTAGGCATCGAACGGGTTGGTGAAGTGGACGATGAGGCCCGTTCCTCCCATGCGAGCCTCCCTGATGGTGAACGGGAGCGGAGAGCCGGGAAGCAAGTGACAGTACCCGGCCCTGATGAAGATGGTGGCAAACTCCAGCGCACCCATCCACCTTGAGATTTCCCACACCCGAAGCTCTTTCTCCACCATGACCCCGGCGGGGTACTGCCTCTCCGACACGATGGTCAGCGGGAGGAAGGTTGGCCCGGGGAAGGGTGGGGCGGGGCGGGCTGGCTTGGATGGATTGAGAGGGGAGAGAGGTTACTGCGAGCGTGGAGTTTGGGGCGGATTGAGAGGGGGAGAGAGGTGCGTTGGTTGAGGTATAAGAGGTTGGGTTAAATAGAAGCCACACACACGCCGGTTGCCCTACATCGTACTTGGAAAATGGAAAAAACCGGCGCCTTAATGTGCCCATTGTGTAACGCGGGCGCTGATGACGCGAGAGTTGACTGGTGTAGTCTTCTCGCCCTTCGTTGGTGAGCCCAAAGTGGAAGGCGTGATGCAGCACAGCAGCAAATTTCCCTCAGTAAAGATACCAAGGTTTGTCTCCAGTAGGACTCCAGAGATGATAAGTAGGTGTCAGCGGGGCTTTACTGACGCGGACCTGCACACAGACACAAATAACTTTGTTCCCAATGAAGTTCAGAGAGGTTGTCAATCTCTCCGGTCTTGTTGTTCAAAAAGGATCAAACACAAAGGATAATGATAGCAATTGAAAGTAAAAGCAGAAAAGTAAATGAACGTGTAAACAGTAATAAGGATATGGACCGGGATATGTGATGTTCACTAGTGATGTCTCTCTCCCAAAAGACGATAATACTGCTATGCGAGGTAAACAAATTACAGAAGGGCAATCGACAGGATTATGAACGCACCGCAATGCTAACTATGCTACAAAAGAAAGGAAGAGGCTCAAAAGCATGGTTAGTACGCCAAAATAAGTAGACCGAAATCCAACTGCATCTACTACTAATCATCCACCTTGAGATATCTATCCAGAACATCTCGCTGGTATTAAGTTGCGAGCCCCACCAAAAGAGTAAACCCAAAGCAACAGACAACTGCATTAAAAAGCACTTTACGTAAAGTAAACAATCCTTGCAACCGCGGTTACAAGCACCGTTGTTTTCCCCCTTGTGGCAACAACACATCCCCTAGACTCATGTTTCTGTCACTCAAGCGTGTCATCGGGGGGCATGAACCGACAATCGAGCATAATGTTCCCTCCTTGGGTTGCTACCTACTACTTGGCCAAAGCAATAAACAACAACGGAGAACATGCAAGAATTACTTAGGAACAAAAATATAAGAGATAAAAACCAAATATATTACTCAATCACAATCTGAACATAATCTCATAATCCATCAGATCCCATCAAACTCAGCATAGCAATAGCAGAAAGATTACAAAAGTGCCTCGATCATGTAGGGCAGCTCACGAGGTCTAAACCATGAAGAACAAAGAGGGGAGGAGAACATCACATAGCTACTGATCACGGACCCATGGTCCAAGGAAAACTACTCACGAGACATCCGGGGAGCATCCATGGTCGAGAGGAGACTCCCGGAGGTCAATCCTCCCTCCGGCAGGGTGCCAGGAAGAGGTCTTCTGGTGCTCCCGATCTCGGAAGCGCGGCGGCGGCGGAACAGGGGCGAGATCGCGAAAAAGGGTTCTCTCTTCCGAAGTTTCCCGTGACGGAGAATATATAGGCGAAGGGGGGCAACCAGAGGTGGACCAGGGGCCCCAGGCGCCCCCCTGGCGCGGACAGGGGTGGGGCCGTGCCGGGTGGCCGCCTGGGCCCCCCTGGCTCCCCTCTGGCCCCACTCGGACTCTTCGCGAAGCTTCCTGTACGCTGATTTTTCCTATATTTTCCCGGAATTTTTCTGGCACTTTTTATGTGGGGGAAAACTGAAATAGAAAAACAGCAGAAAACAGGAACTGGCACTGTGGTGCACTGAGTTAATAGGTTAGTCCAAATATGATCAAAAGTGTATGAAAGTGTATCTAGATCATAGCAATATCACACAAAACATGCATGGAGCAAGCAGAAATTATAGATACGTTTTGGATGTATCAACATCCCCAAGCTTAATTCCTTCTCGTCCTCGAGTAGGTAAATGATAACGGCATAATTTCTGTGGTGACATGCTAGCAACCATATAAGAACTTTGAAAAGTAAAGCAATCAAGGTTAGAAACTCAATTCAAGTCATAACATGCAAGAGTCTATATTAGCATTGAAACAAGTAACAAAAGAACAAAAGGTGCAAGAGCTCTCGCTGTCCGTAACTCGAATATCTCCAAATGGTGTTTGCGTGCAAGAAGGGGGATAGGGAATACGAGAAAAACATTTATTTGTTGAGAACTCAATCTACTAAAGTTTCACACTTGGTCTTTTTCTGGAATCTTATCTTGACTCGTCCCCAGACCACTAGCCAGGTACAAGTCAATTTGATCCACTCCTTTTTCAATATTTTGAGCACTCATGCAATGGATGAGCGTAAGCACGAGAGTTGACTCTTTGGATGGCAAAGAGAGAAGTGTGGAGGAGGAAGACAAATAGGATGAGAAAGGCTCACATCAATGAGGACAATCATAGGCAAGAGACGCCAAATGATAGATATGATGTGAGGAGTAGGGATTGCCATGCAATGGATGCACATACGAGTTAGGAAGCCCTCCAATGGAACTAGTGGGGGTGCATCTAACTTGCTCGCTCATGAAGACCTAGAGCTCGTTTGAGGAGGCTCATCCTTGGAATATGCAAGCCAAGTTCTATAGTGTGAAGGTCCCTACATAGCTATATGCATAATGATCATCTCTATGGAGTACAAGGATATAAAGGGAGTACTAGTGTGGATCTCTCAAAAGGATAGTAGTGTTGCCCCTTTCTCTCTTTTTATTTCTTTTTCTCTTTTTTCTATTTTTTTGTATTTTTTTGTGGCCTCAATGGCTCTTTCTATTCAACTCTCATTTGTCCTCTTTGGGATCTTTTATTGTGTCCACTTTGGGATCTTTTCCTCACTTAAGGGAAACACTCTATTTTACAAGAAGGTAAAGGAGTTCTTTCACACTTTACAAGGTACTCAAAATCATAAAGAAGATGTAACTATCATGATGTATGCAATGTATGTCGCTGCCAGTGTAGCAGGAACATGTATGACATGAAGATCAAGTCATGAAGAGGTGGAAGTTGCATGGCAATATATCTCGGAAAGGCTATGGAAATGCCTTGATAGGTAGGTGTGGTGGCTGTTTTGAGGAAAGATATAAGGAGGTTTATGATGACAGAGCGTATCATGCCAAGGGTTTGGATGTACCGGTGAAGGTGGACACCAACTCTCGGAGTAAGAAGAAGGCAATGCACGGCACGGGAGAGGCTAGAAAAATATGGGAAGGTGGAAGTATCAACTTTCGAATACTCACATTAGTCCGAAGATCTCATGCACTTATTATCGGTAACTCTCAATCTAATAAGGAGGTTCACAAAGAGACAAGTACCCCGAGGAGGATTGTATGGGGGTTTGGTTATCCTTGCGCATCCTCGACTCATGGTACGTGAGTGTACTCTAATATTCGACCCCTCAGAAGAGTAGTGATCCATCTAGTAGCTAGAGTTCTCAACTAATTTGTAGGTTTTTGAAAATAAACACAGATTGCCCAAAATACGACATCCATCACTAATAGGCTAAAGCTCTAGACACCAAAAGTCCAAACATTACTCAAAACAACACCTCAAAACTGTTGCAAGTTACTACTACAAAAAGAATAGCAACCTCAATTACCTACTTCAAGTGAAGACACAAAACTCAGTGCAACAGGCAAACTCTCTAAACAAGATAAACATGAAAAATCAAGAGAGTTCCAGCAGCAAACTAAACAAAATCTCTTAAAAAGATAAACATGAAATCTAAGAGCAAAACATGACAACAGCTACGAAAAGATAAAGAACACACACAGCAAAGATAAGCATGAAAAAAAAATCCTATGTTGTGTTCTAGATTTTGGAAGTGGAGCGTGTTTCTCTCCCACACAAAGAAAGTTGGGTTCTAACATGTTATGAACAGCAAGCAAAGCTAAAGAAAACTAAAAATAAAACCTAAGAGCGAGACGCTCCAAGCATAGCACATAACGCATGAAGTGATAAAAATATAGTGAAACGAGAGATGAACTGATAATTGTTGATGGAGAAGGGGATGCACGGGGCATCCCCAAGCTTAGACGCTTGAGTCTCCTTGAATATTTCTTTGGGATGCATGGGGGCATCCCCAAGCTTGAGCGCTTGACACTTCTGAATCTTCTTTCATCATCTTCACTCGCACACTTGAAAACTCCCTTCATACATAACTCATCATAATCTGATTAGCGAGGTTAGTACCCATAATAAAATAATTTTTCTCTACTGGAAATAAGGATAATCTTGAAGAGCTACTGTTTCTCAAGATTTCCAAAAAGTTTTTGCAAAGAAAAATCAAGCTTAAGGTTTGCATAACGAAGAAAAGGCAAACCAGGACAGAATCTGTGAAAAACAGACCAGCAGGTAGTAAAGAATTTTTTAGGGATACTTCTGAAACTCAAATAAAAAAAACTCAGAACATACGAAAGCTTCGTAATTTTATAGAGCACGTTGTGAAAAAAATTAAGCTCAAAAAGATGAACTTGGATTTTTCTCTGATTTTTCTAGTCACGAGGACAGAATCTGTTTTCTGGACAGCATGTCACAACTTTCACTTCCCTTGTCGTATGAGGCTATAAAAGGCACAAAGCTTGAAAAGTAAAGATACAATGATGTTGCTACAGTAGTAACAATCATAAAGACCACTAAAAACAGAAGAAAAACAAAAAGGAAAACCTAAATTCGTTGCGGGCTGCCTCCCGAAAGCGCTTCTTTAAAGCCATTAGCTAGGCTTAATGCAAATAGATCAAGTTGTATCAATTGAACCATCATCAAGATCATCAAAAAGCTCTTCAATAATACGACCACTCTTAAGAGGTCTTTAAAATAAAGGCCTAATAAAGATACTTCTAGGAATAAAAGCAAAAGGAAGGAAATCAATTGGAGTCTCATTTATCTTAAAGAGAGGTATCTCTTCCAAAGTCTTCACAGTTTCAACTCCTTTGGAAATGGATAGATTATTTTTGGAACGAGGAGTCTTTGGAACGTAAACGAACCTAGGTTCATTCTTTGCCGGAGTTTCCACCTTTTTGGTTTTGATTGAGGAGAAAGTAGTTCCTAGAGTGTCAATGATTTCCCCAATCTTATCAATCCTAGAAGGGTCCAGGTCATGGGATTTGATGGTCTCCAAGGTTTTGAAAATTTTATGCATGGAGCTATCTAATCTATTCAAATTCCCTTGAACCATACGATCCAACTCACTTATTTTATTAATGCTTGGCATCTCTAGCTCTATCTTTTCAAATTTTTTTATAATATGAGCTAGGGTAATGTCCTCTTGAATGCTAGCAACAGGGAGATTTCCAACAAGATTTTCCATAACACTAAGAGCTTCCCAAACTGGGGCTTCTATGAAATTCCCATTGATAGCAGTATCTAGAATAAAACTATTCCAAGAAGTAATTCCAACATAAAAGTTTCTAAGCAGGATAGTAGTGGTTTGCTTCTTGGTGGCTCTTTTTTGAGAATCATTAATCCTATACCAGGCATCTTTGAGACTTTCACCACCTCTTTGTTTAAAGGTGAGCACTTATGCTTCACCAAAGGCAAAAGGATCAGACATAATGATAACTACTAGCAAGGTAACTATTTTTTTGATTTTCGATAAAACACACTAAAGCAAAAACTGAAAAGTAAACTAACAAGACTAAAAAGCAAAGATAAAAGATAGTGTGCAACTCCCCTATCTTGAAGAGTGGAGTCCCCTGCAACGGCGCCAGAAATTTGCTTGATACACGAGATAGCTTCTCGTCCCTCGTTGGTTACCCCAAGTGGAAGGTGAGATGTAGCGTAGTGGAAAATTTCCCTTAGCAAAGATGCTAAGGTTTAGAGTGTCTCCCGTAGGACTCCAACAGATA
The DNA here is from genome assembly GCA_950022295.1 of Bromus sterilis. Classification (NCBI taxonomy): domain Eukaryota; kingdom Viridiplantae; phylum Streptophyta; class Magnoliopsida; order Poales; family Poaceae; genus Bromus; species Bromus sterilis. The sequence continues at coordinate 295,193,144 of OX465601.1, read as the reverse complement.
AAAGTAGGTGGTTTGGCAAGTGAGGCGTCGTTTTATGATAATCATTTGCTTTGCCTGGACCTGCACACACAACATATAGCTTTGCTCCCAACGAGTACAGAGGAGTTGTCAATTCCTCCGGCCTTGTTGTTTACAAAGGATAAAACGCACAGGATAATAATGATAGTGATAGCTACGGAAAAGTAAATACTGAAAGTAAATTGAAGGTGTAAACAGTGTTGGAAATATGGACCGGGCTCCTATGATGTTCACTAGTGATGTCTCTCTCCCAAAAGACGATAAAATAGCCATGCGAGGTAAACAAATTACAGCTGGGAAATTGACAGGATTATGTGCGCAAACCAATGCTAATTATGCTAAACAGAAAGGAAGAGGCTCAAAAGCATGGGCAGTACGCCAAGACAAGTAGACCGAAATCCATCTGCATGTACCTACTAATCATCCACCTTGAGATATCTATCCAGAACATCTCGCTGGTATTAAGTTGTGAATCCCACCAAAAGTGTAAACTCAAAGCAACAGACAACTGCATTAAAGAACTTTGCGTAAAGTAAACAATCCTTGCACCCGTAAGTACAAGCACCGTTTTCCCCCTTGTGGCAACAACACATCCCCTAGACTCATGTTTCTGTCACTCAAGCTAGTCATCGGGGGGCATGAACCCACAATCATGCATAACACTCCCTCTTGGAGTCACTACCTACTACTTGGCCAAAGCAATAAACAACAACGGAGAACATGCAAGAATTACTCAAGAACATAAATATAAAAGAAGAGAATCAAATATATAACTCAATCACAATCTGAACACAATCTCATAATCCATTGAATCCCAGCAAACTCAACATAGCAACAGCAGAAAGATTACATATGTGCCTCGATCATGTAGGGCAGCTCACGAGGTCTAATCCATGAAGAACAAAGAGGGGAGGAGAACATCACATAGCTACTGATCATAGACCCATGGTCCAAGGTGGACTACTCACGGTTCATCCGGGAAGCGTCCATGGTGGTGGAGAAGCTCCCGGAGGTGATTCCTCCCTCCGGCAGGGTGCCGGGAAGAGGTCTTCTGGTGCTCCCGATCTTGGAAGCGCGGCGGCGGCGGAACAGAGGAGAGATCTCGAAAAAGGGTTCCGTCCCCGAGGGTTTCTTGTCACGGGGAATAAATATGCGAAAGGGGGCAGCCAGAGGTGGGCCAGGGGCTCCAGGCGCCCCCCTGGCGCGGCCAGGGGTGAGGCCGCGCCCTCTGGCCGCCTGGGGCCCCCTGGCTCCCCTCTGTCCCCTCTCGGGCTCTTCGCGAAGCTTCAGGTACGCTGATTTTTCCTATATTTTTCCCAGAATTTTTCTGGTACTTTTAATAAGGGGGAAACCTGAAATAGAAAACAGCAGAAACATGAACTGGCACTGGGGTGCACTGAGTTAATAGGTTAGTCCAAATATGATCAAAAGTGTATGGAAGTTCATCAATATCATAGCAATGTCACACAAAAGAGGCATGGAGCAAGAAGAAATTATAGATACGTTTTGGACGTATCAATTGCCCAGCTGTGATTTATTTACCTCGCATAGCAGTTTTATCGTCTTTTGGGAGAGATACATCACTAGTGAACATCACGGGACCCCGGTCCATATTCTCATTACTGTTTGCACGCTCTTTTATTTACCTGCTTTTACTTTCTAGTTGTTATCATTATCCCTTGCGTTTGATTCATATTGACAACCTCTCTGTACTCGTTGAGAAGCAAAGTTATTTGTGTCGTGTGCAGGTCCAGGTCAAGGAAGCAACTTTTGTCTAAAACGGTGTCGTTGTTTCCTTGCCACCTACTTATCATTGCCGGAGTCCTATGGGAGACGATCTTTCAACCTTGGTATCTTCACCAAGGGAAATTTGCCGCTACACCACTTCTAACCTTCCACTTGGGGTAACCAACGAGGATAGAGTATCAACTACAGATAGAAGTTCATTGATCATCTTGATTTTCTTCACTGGGGTTAAGCTTCCAGCAATCTCTTTAGTCTAAATGTTGACAAAAGTTTCATTAACCTGAATGTGCACCTCCACATGAGCTTCTTTAGTCTGAAACTCGTCTGCAGCAGTTTCAGGTTGAGTTTCTTCAGTCTGAATGTGCACCTACACATGAGCTTCTTCAGTCTGAAACTCGTCTGTAGCCATTTCAGGTTGAGCTTCTTCAGTCTGAAACTCGTATGCAGTAGTTTCAGTTTCTTCGGTGTGAACCTCGACATGAGTTTCTTCAGTCTGAAATGCGTCTGCAGCAGGATTTTCTTCAGTCTGCACTTCGACACGCTCAGGTTCAGTTTTGGGAGGCATAGTTCTCTTCTTTCTGCAGCCATTGACTCTTGCTTTTTTTTTTGGCCAGCATTCTCCAACAACAAGGGGTTGACTTGCACGCTTCCTCCTGACCATTGGAAAAAAAGCATGTCATAGATATAGTAATTCGAAAGAAGCACCAAATCAAAACACACACAAATAAATAAGAACATACTTTGGCTTTTCAGGAGTGTAACAACATTTGACAGATCGTGCTCTATGCCCAAGTTCCTGGCACAACTTGCATCTGTTTTTCGTTACCTTTTTGGGCCTTTTTGGCTTTCCATCTTTCTTTCCCTTCTTACTGCTCCCACCTTTCTCAAACCATCCCTTGAATCTACTCTGTTTTGGCCTGCCAGCCTTTCTTTTCGTCAAGGGAGGACACATGGAAAATTCAATATCCACTTCATGCCATTGAGACTGATTTGTAAGTGCTGGAATTGGAGTAGCATATGCAGCTTTGAATTTTTCTACCGAATAATATTTACGCAAATATGGGTGCATGTTTATCTTCGGTTGGGAGGCTAAGAAAAGAATGGCATGTTCACATGCACTAGTAGAAAACCGCCCATTTGTCCTGGTTCCAGAGGCCCATTTGTTCCGGTTCCGGAACCGGGACTAAAGGGTCGTAACTAACGCCCAATACCTTTAGTCCGGTTTGCCCACGAACCGGTACTAAAGGTCCTCCACGTGGGCTGTTGTGGTGCACTGGGGCGGAGGACCTTTAGTCCCGATTGGTAACACGAACCGGTACTAAAGGCCTCCACGAGAAAAAAATCATTCAAAAAATTTTCCTCTTTCTTTTTTGTATTTTTTCAAAAATTGTATTAATTCCATTATTTGACTAGTTTTTTTCACTCCTTTTTTTATATATTTTCACAATTTCTATTATTTGAGTTATCTGACTAGTTTAGTCTCTAATTACCCTTAATGTCTAGTCAAATTACTTAGTCATAGTCAAACTTCCCGATCGGTCACCCATCCTTACACTACTCCAGCAATAGCACGCTTAACTTCTGAGTCCTTCCATCTCCACTTCCAGCTACACCTCGCACATGTTGTTGATATTACTATCATATCAATCCTATTAACTTCTTGATTACAATGTCACACTTCTATATTGTTTTAATTCCAAATAATTAATTTAATAAACAAAATTAATGAAATAATAGTAATCTTCAATAAAAATAAAAATAATGTTTTTTTGTAAAACCTAAAATTTTAAAATTTTCATAATTCACTCAATAGTAGTCGGAAAACTCTTATTTCATATTTCCAACTTTTGGTGAGTTATTTTATTGAGGAGAATAATGGATGGGTAAGTGGATGAGCGCCCTTTTAAATTTCTATCCCAACTTTTTTTGAATTATTTTTCCTCCAAATCTTAAAAGCATCATAACTTTTTTTTGTTTGGTTTTTCTATTTCATATAAAAAAACTTTTTCATCGGAGGTCATATGCAAAATTTATGACCATTTTACAAATTCTAGAGAGAATTTTTCAAAAAAGTCAAAATTCATGCTTGTTAATTTTGAAAAAAATCATTAAATACATGAAAAATAACAAATTAAGTTAGAAATGATTGAAATTTGAGGATGTGGCTTTGAATGGTGCATATTGAATGCACAAAAAGTGTGGAGTTGAAATAAGTTAAAAAAATAAATGACTTTGTAACAGATGAGTTTTCTTCCAAAACCCTCATACTTCGCAGGAGATAGTCCAGTTTGTACACGAAGTGCATCCAGTTTTTGCCGTAATCCTCTCAAATTTTTAGCACATGCTACGTGGGTGAAATGATGACACAATTCCAAGTTTCAAGATTTTTAGAGTTCATTTGTACTGATTTTTAATTTCATGGTCATTTAACGAAAATCATTAAATGCATGAAAAATAACAAATAAAGTTAGAAAGGGTTGAAATTTGAGGATGTGGCTTTGAATGGTGCATATTGAATGCACAAAATTTCTGGAGTGAATAAGTTTTAAAAAAGAAATGCCTTTGTAACAGATGAATTTTCGTCTGAAACCCTCACACTTCGAAGGAGATGGTCCAATTTGTACACGAAGTGCATCCAGTTTTTGTTATAACCCTCTCAACTTTTTAGCACATGCTATGTGGGTGAAATGATGATACCATGCCAAGTTTCAACTTTTTAGAGTTCAATTGTACTTCCTTTTCAATTCTAGGGTCATTTAGCGCAAAAAAATCATTAAATGCATGAAAAATAACAAATGAAGTTAGAAAGGGTTGAAATTTGAGAATGTGGCTTTGAATGGTGCATATAGAATGCAAAAAAAAGTTTAGAGTTGAAATAAATTAAAAAAAATAAATGTCTTTGTAACATATGAGTTTTCTTCCAAAACCCTCATACTTCGAAGGAGATGGTCCAGTTTGTACACGAAGTGCATCCATTTTTTGCCGTAATCCTCTCAACTTTTTAGCACATGCTATGTGGGTGAAATGATGATATCATGCCAAGTTTCACCATTTTTAGAGTTCATTTGTACCGCCTTTTCAATTTTAGGGTCATTTAGCGCAAAAAATCATTAAATGCATGAAAAATAACAAATGAAGTTAGAAAGGGTTGAAATTTGAGGATGTGGCTTTGAATGGTGTATATTGAATGCACAAAAAGTCTTGAGTAGAATAAGTTAAAAAATCAAATGCCTTTATAACAGGTGAGTTTTCGTCTGAAACCCTCATACTTCGAAGGAGATGGTCAAATTTGTGCACGAAGTGTATCCATTTTTTGCCGTAACCCTCTTAACTTTTTAGCACATGCTATGTGGGTGAAATGATGACACAATGCCAAGTTTCAACCTTTTCAGAGTTCATTTGTACTTCTTTTCAATTTCATGGTCATTTAGCGCAAAAAAAATCATAAAGTGAATGAAAAATAGAAAATGAAGTTAGAAAGGGTTGAAATTTGAGGATGTGGCTTTGAATGATGAATATTGAAAGCACAAAAAGTCTGGAGTTGAATAAGTTAAAAAAAAGAAATTCCTTTGTAACAGATGAGTTTTCGTCCGAAACCCTCATAGTTCGAAAGAGATGGTCCAATTTGTACACGAAGTGCATCCAGTTTTTGCCGTAACCCTCTTAAATTTTAGCACATGCTATGTGGGTTAAATGATGATACCATTCCAAGTTTCCACCTTTTTAGAGTTCATTTCTATTGCCTTTTCAATTTCAAGGTCATTTAGCGCAAAAACAATCATTAAATGCATGAAAAATAGCAAATGAAGTTAGAAAGGTTTGAAACTTGAGGATGTGGTTTGAATTGTGCATAGTTAATGCACAAAAAGTATGGAGTTGTGATACGTCTCAAACGTATCTACTTTTCCAAACACTTTTGCTATTGTTTTGACTTCATTCTTGCATAATTTGGACGAAACTAACCCGGACTGACGCTGTTTTCAGCAGAGCTACCAGTGTTGTTTTTCTTTTGTGCAGGTTTCTGGATATTTAGGTACGCTGGAAAAATCCCAAAAAATTATATTAAAAATCAGCGTTCCGGAAGCTTCCGTCAGGCCAAAGGGGGGCCACAGGGCAGCCAAGGGGCAGCCAGGAGGGTGCCTGGCGCGGCCCCACCCCCTGGCCGCGCCACCTGCCCTCCTGGGTGGGTCCCACACCCCCTGGTGACCTACCTTGGCCCCTATTTATTCTCCCGTCGAGGAAACGTCGAAACAGGAGTCACTTTTTCGATCTACGCTGCGGAGCCGCCGCAACCCTCTGTTCTTCTCCGGAGAGCTAATTTGGAGGCTGAATTGGCCTCCGGTGAGGGGGAAATCATCGCCATCGTCATCGTCATCACCTCTCCATCACCCATCCATGATTTCTCCTTTCATGTGTGAGTAATTACCTGCTGTAGGCAAAGGGGATGGTAGGGATTGGATGAGTTAGATCATGTAATAGTTCAATCAGATTTGTTGTGGGCATGTTGCCTATCATCTACTTGGTGTTTATCATCTCTGTTACAACTTGTTGCTCTTATTCCTTGTCACTTTGGGCCCGAGTGCCATGATTTCAGATCTGATCACCATTTTGTTTCTTGAGTTTGTGGTGTGCTTGATCCTATCTATGAGTTGTATGCACCTATTATAGTCCGGAACCGGCGATCCCAGTGGTGACAGCCTGGGACACCAAAGGGGATGGACTATAATTTGAGGATTCCGTGTATCCATGAAGTGTTAATGCTTTGTTCCGGTTCTCCGCTGTAGGAGACCATAATTTCCCTAAGTTCCTTTTGGCCCCGTTCGTAGCGGGAGGGAAGGACAAAAGATGTTGTGCAAAGTTCTTATTGCAAGCACGTACAACTACCCTGGGATACATGCCTGATGTTTGATATTTGCCTAGATGATCCTTTGTTTTCTGTGAGCCTTGCCCAAGTTAGAATCTGTTGCATGTTTGTTCTCATCCAAGCAACGCCCAACCATCCATCTCCCTAGCCTACAGTGTTTTCTTTCTGCTGGTTACTAGTTGTTTAATTTCGCTGTTTTACTTTTGCTGTTCCACTATCACTATTACCACTATTATCACCACCACTACTACCACCGTATCACAGTTGCTCCTAATACTTTCGTGCAAGCAAGTGTTTATTTCAGGTGCGGTTGAATTGACAACTCAATTGTCAAAGCCTGTACGTATTCTTTGTGTCCCCAAGTGTCGAATCAATAAATTGGGTTATCTTGCCCGCGAAGACTATCTCGATCCCCTACAGTTGAGGGTTATCAAGTTGAAATAAGTTTAAAAAAAGAAATGCCTTGTAAAAGATGAGTTTTCATTCGAAACCCTCATAAAGAGTTAAACATAATCTGGTTTTGATTAAAACACCTATTTAAAATATCCTAAAAATTCCCATATCGAACATACTGATAAAACATACTAATATTAAACAACAGGAAAAATAATCACTCAAAAATCTATTTTTAAGCTAAAGTTATTCATAAACTAGTGATTCACACAAATTTCAAAAGAATTCAAGTTTAAAATATTTAAATTTGAAAACTACTGGCACTAACAGAAAGTTTATAATTTTTTTGACCTAAAGAAAAAAGATTCATTAAAAAACTCTAAATATTCTAACAGTTATTCAAAATCTAAAAAGAGAAACTTTTCTGTTTAGAAAAAGAAAAAAAGAAAAAATAGACCTTTAGTACCGGATGGTGTCTCCAACCGGGACTAAAGGTTCTACCTTTAGTACCGGTTCAAGCCACCAACCGGGACTAAAGGTTGCGACACCCTTTAGTCCCGGTTCGTGTCTGGAACCAGGACAAAAGGGTCCAGACGAACCAGGACCAATGCCCCACGAGGCCCGGTCGGCCCCCTGGGCGCACGAACCGGGACGTATGCCCCCATGGGTCCCGGTTCGTGACTGAACTGGGACTAATGGGCTGGTCAGGCCTGAACGAAAGCCATGTTTTCTACTAGTGATGGTTTACGGTGTGTTGCCACTCCAGGCAAGTGCAATCATGCAATTCAGTGTTAACAACATGCCTCCTTCCAGTTTTGTTATCTCTAACTTCAACACCCCAAAGTGAAGATTTTTCAACTGAAAAATGTGAAAGATTTCTGCTCCTGTTGACCACCTGTTGTACCACTTCTGGAAGCTTATCACCTTGCAGACAATCACCTATCCTTCTTCTCAATTACCACAACCGCATGAGCATCATCCTGATTTGGTCAACCATGTCATGCACATGCAAATCTTTTAAATGCTTCACCTTGTTGTTGAAACTTTCTGCCAAATTGTTGTTGATATGATCACACTTGATGGCAGTGTTGAATCCTGACCTGTACCATAACAAAGAATGGTAGGTGTTCAGCCATGAAGCAAACTCATCGCATGCTGCCATTATCTTACCAAGATGATATGTGTGTGTCTGTCTAGTGTAAGATCTTGCTGCTGGCCACATGCGCCCAAATTCTTCTCCTCTGAATTTTTTGATCAAATTCATCCACATATGTCTGAAACACTCCCTCTGCTCAGCACGTGGGAAAACATTTTTCACTGCATTTTCCAGCCCCTTACATGCATCTGTGTGTATAGCCAAAGGTGATACTGGCCCTAGGCATCTTTTCAGCGGCATCATGAACCATGTCCATGAAGGCTCTGATTCTGACTGAAACAAGCCAACAGCAACAGGGAACATCCAGTTGTGTCCATCTAGAGCATTGCAGGCTGACAACTGACCATTCCACTTGCCTGCCAGAAAAGATGAGTCTATGCTCAAATATGGATGACACCCTTCCTTGAAGCCATCGATGCAAGGCTTCAAAGACATAAAGAACTTGGAGAATTTGACATCACCTGTCTCTGATACCTCAGTATCTATCTCCACAACACTGCCAGGTGACCTCTTCTCTACCTCTGCTTTGAAGTTGAAAAGCATCCTAAATGTATTTTCTCAATCACCATATAAATTTTTCGTTGCCCTTTGTTTTACCTTCTACACTGTGGTATTTCAGTTTAATGGGGTACATCTTTCTGTTTAGAGTTTCTTAGTAGTAGTGTTTGGTGTTTTTGCTAAAATTGGGGTGATCTTTTCTGCAACCCAAAGTTGTGATGTCATGGTTGACACTCTCTGTGAACTTGTAATACAAGTATGTTGATTGGGGATTTGGTTAACCGTGACAGTACTTCCATCAGGTTGCAGTCTAGCAGATATGTACCACTTGCAAGGCCTGACACTACCATCAAATCCTCTGCACCTCGCATAAAACTTCTTTCTGTCGGTCCAAACACTCTTGGCATTGATGACCCTCAACTGTAGGGGATCGTTTGTAGCGTTTTCGATAAATAAGAGTGTCGAACCCAACGAGGAGCAGAAGGTATTGGTAAGTGACTTTGGTAAGGAAATAGCTGCAGGAACTGAAAGATAACTTTTTAGGGGTTTTCGATATAAGCAACAAAAGGTAAAAGCGAGCAAAGTAAAAGGCACTGAGGAGTAACAAGTGGCCCAATCCTTTCGAGCAAAGGAGAGGCATAGCAACTGAAGTTATAAAGGCTAAAGCGTTCTTGAGGACACATGGGAGAAATAGTCACATGCTTTCGCCATATTTCGTATCGGTACTATGTGCTGTGTTGATAAGTGTTGAGTGGGTGGATCTATGCTACTACACCCTCTAGACTATGATAAGTGCACTCTTATGATTAAACACCTTGCAAGCATCCGCAAATACAAGATAGTAATTAAGGCAAAATCCTAACCATAGCAATACGATCGATGGTCCATTGTTCCCTTGTGCAAAAGCGTGCGAACTGGGGTTTAGGTTTCTGTCACTCCGGCAACCCACCGTAAGCATTCTTTATGCACAATGCATTCCCCTAGGTCCTTAATAAGGCGAAGTGTTGAGTGTTCGACTCACACAACACCACTAGGAAAATAACAACACAACTTAAATATCAAACAACACATATTACTTCAACATCATATGACTACTAGCAACTAGACTTCTCCCATGTCCTCAAGAACTAAAGTGACTACTCACAAGACATAAAAGAGATCATGATCAGTGCGGATAAATAAATGATAAAAAATCTGGATATAATGATATTTCTCCAACAAAACTCAATAGCATTCATCACACGGTAGTAATCAACACCGGTAGAGTAGAGAGGATAGATAGTACGGATTACAACACAAGTTGAACTTGTGAGGTGAGATTGGATGGAGGTGAAGATGGTGCTGATGTTGGGGATGATGATCTCGATGATGCCCGTGACGATGGTGATGACAATGGCGACGATCTCCCCTTCCGGGAGGTGTTCTCCCCGGCGGAATCTGCCCGCCGGAGATGTATTTTCTCCTCTGTAGGTTTCCGCCACGGAGCGGCGGCGGAACTCGCGAAAACTCTCTCTTTTAGAGTTTTTGGACGATGTGGAATATATAGGACAAAAGGGGAGCCGGGAGTGGCCCCAGGGGTCCAGGCGCCCTCCCCGCGCGGCCAGGGTGGGGGCCGCGCCAGGTGGCCGCCTGGGCACCCTGTGGCCCCCCTCTAGCCCCACTTTTGCGTGTCTTCATCATCCTTCTGTAAAATACCCTCCATTGATTTTCAGGTAATTTGGAGGTCTTCTCCTTCAGCAACTCATCGTCCACTTTTTACCGCTGAATCCTGCGTCTGCTGCTTCGGCATTGGAAAGTTGCAAACTGTGTAAATTAAGCCAAAACAACATAAGAATAGCATCATAACATGAAATATATCAATGAATAAGAAAGGATTACTATATAAAATATTGATGCATTTTGGACGTATCAGGCATCAAACTCATGTTTCACTGCATAAGTCTTGAAACACATCCTAAACTCAGCCATGCTTGGCCACAACTTCCCCACTTCAATAACAGGGTTTTCCCTGTCATACACATGCACCAGCTCGTCATCATGTGCATCGTCTACATCATCTGCCGCTTCTTCCATCAAATGTGCATCTACATCTTCATTAGCATTAGCAGATAAACTAGATTCATCCCTCTCCCATCCCCCTCCTTATCTCTGTCGTCGACTGGAATGCCAAAAAGTTTGGCCATCTCAATGTCAAGCATTGGTGCAATGACCAAATCAGTAGGCTCATCTAATTCAACTGCATTCCAATCAACAGTATCTGCAGTTTCAGCTCCAACCATATCTCCCTCTTCGGCTATTACTATCAGTTCAGTACACATGGGAATCAATGGCCTTTGTGTAGCCCAATCATCATCTACCATCTGTGCATCCAAGCATGATGCCACATATCCAACCATTGAAAAGATATTCAGATCAACGAGCTCAGCAAAAAAATTAGCCCATTTGTTTGTCCAGCCGTTTTGCCAATCGATTTCTTCAACAATCTATTCACCATCTTCTATTCTGACATACTCTCATTTCCAATCATCGAACCGCAACAATGATACTTCTTGCTCTGGACCCAAACAATATCCTCCCGAATTTTCTCCACCCATTTCTTCACCGCCTGCTCCCCCATGTTCTGTATAACTTGTGGATCAATCTATGTAAACTCAATCTCCCACTTTACAATGGTGCCCCTCTCAAAGTTTTTTATGCTATCATCGACTAATTTTGCCTTCGATGGAAATAATTCTATCGACAATTCGAAGGTCAGTGGCGGACAGTGTGAGAAAGAGGAGACGAGGCCCTAATTACATGCAAAATTAGATTGGACAGAGGGGCGATTCAACAAGCCCACGGGCTCCCCTCACCATCTATGCGGGGCGATTCAACAAGCGAAAACAGAGGAACTTAGCTGAGATCTACGGGCCCGAGAGGAGAACGGGACTAGGGCTCGAATTCACTCACCACCATTTATGCCGCCACCAACGAGAACGAGGGCTCCGCCGCCTCTGCCTATCCCACCGAGAACGAAAGATTCGTCGCCGCCGCAGAAGAACGAAAGAAGAGCGGGGGCACTATTTGGTGGCCGGGATCCCTTGGACCCACATGCAGTGTTGACTAAGTTGGACCCACATGCAGTGCTTATTAAGTTGGACCCACATGTCAATCAGCTCGGTTGACGACCAATTTAGCACCCGTGTGGCCCTGGGCTATTTACGGGCTCAAATATGTCGTAGGACAGTCATTTTCTCGAACCACGTCACATTCCATCCAATTCTCATGAAATGTGTCGCACAGAAGCTATTGGCCCCAGAGAATTCACGCCAACTCGCTTGTGTGTACATATTATCAATTCAACAATCGGTTCAATGTAGGGACGTTACATCCCACTGCAATCTTTGTGAAAATAACGAAAATATAAAACAAACCTCGATGTGTGATCGATGCCACCATTAGTGATTAGATACAGCATTAGTGATTAGATACAGCGGTCACAGCGGCCGTATCACGAGGACTGAGCTTAGCAAATTCCTTTTTGCTCTCAAAGGGAATATCCTGAATTCTGATGATAACATGGTGGCAATTCTTATTGAGGCAAAGTCCAAATGCCACCATAGATTAGTTAAGAGCTACGCTGTAGATGATCTCCAAGGATCGCCGAGTCCAGATCCCGCACGGCGTTCCTCCGCGGCCATGCATCTTACACCGAAGCTCGTGAGTTGAGCATAGAATAATATACACACTTGTGCAGAACATCCAAAAAGATCGTGGATCTCAGCGCAAGAAAACCAACCAGTTGTTGTCTCTTTTTTTGTTGTTGCGAATATCAACCAGTTGTTGTTGTTGTTGTTGTTGTTGTTGTTCACACGTGCATGAGTTGTTGTTGCTCATTGTAATCAACCAGTTGGCATGCAGCTGTAATCGATCCAGCGACATGCGCGCAAGAAAATCAACCAGATCGGATCGCGGCGATGCGGTCCACGCGAACCACGTGAATCGGAGAAAACCATCACATTGATTGATGCATGTTTTACGCTAAATATTGGTTCATAGATTTAGGATTAAAAAATTGAATATTGTACTTACTTTTTTTCAAATTAAATAATTTTTATTTGTATACATATCTAAATATATACATATGGATAAACGGAAGTCATCTAATTCGAAACGGAAGGAGTAGTAGCTAGTTCATTTTCGGTGACAGATTTTCTGGATCAGAGGGAGTACAGAAAAATGTTGATCAAGGCTTGGTCACAGTTATAACATGTGGATTATGTATGGAAAAAGATTTCCTTCACCCGGCGGATCCTTGCGCGCGCGTCCACCGCCTTTGTAACCGTCGGAGGAGCTCTTTGATCCAACGCGAACCGGACCGCTCACGCAAACCGAACCCACTAGTCGATCCTTTGCAACTGTTTTGCTGTTGTAAAGGTCCATTTGCAACAGCCGTTCTGTTGAGGGGGCAGGAAAAAAAATAGTTGCATTCTTTGTAACAGAGACTCTGTTGCAATGATCTGATCGTAAGAGAGTTTCTGTTGCAAGGCTTGCAGCAGCGGTCCAAAAGAAAAATAATAATTCGATGTAATTATTACAGGAAAAAAGAAATCTTGGATCATTTTCAATAGAGGCTTTGTTGCAATGGTCCGATCGTAATAGAACATCTGTTGTAAGGCTTGTAGCGCTGGTTTGAGATTTTTTTTTGATTCGATGTAATTATTACAGATTGTTTTTGGATCTTTTGCAACAGATGCTCTGTCGCAATGATCTAACCGCAATAGAGCTTCTGTTGCAATGCTCATTGTTCATGTGCGCGCGATAGAGTGACTATAGATTACTCCAATGTACGGTTACACAAGAGGCAGATCTTTTCAAAACTACGACCGAGGGAAGTCCAGCGGAGATGTGGCATAACAATTCATGATAAACGTCTATTTGCTTAAATTTACAAAACAATATAATTCCCGTAACTTTACAGGGGCACCCTTCAATCAGCACGGCCGGTCGCCTTCGTAACCGTCGGAGGAGCTCTTTGATCCAGCGCGAACCGGGCCGTTCACGGCAAACCGAACCCACTAGTCGATCCTTTGCAACTATCCTGTTGTTGCAATGGTCCATTTGCAACAGCCGTCCTGTTGCAGGGGCCAGGGAAAAAATCACTTGCATCCTTTGCAACAGAGGCTTTGTTGCAATGATTCGATCGCAACAGAGCCTCTGTTGCAAGTCTTGCAGCAGTGGTCCAAAGGAAAAAAGTTAATTCGATGTAATTATTAAATAAACAATGCTTGGATCCTTTTTAATAGAGGCTCTGTTGCAATGGTCCGATCACAATAGAACCTCTGTTGTAAGGCTTGTAGCGCTGGTTCAAGAAAAAAGATTGATTCGATGTAATTATTACAGAAAAAAGTTTAGATCTTCTGCAACAGATGCTTTGTCGCAATGATTCAACCACAATAGAACTTTTGTTGCAATGCTCGTTGTTCAGGTGTGTGCGATCCAGCGACTATAGATTACTCCAATATACGGTTACATAAGCGGCAGATCTTTTCAAAACTACGACCGAGGGAAGTCCAGCGCTGATGTGGCATAACAATTCATGATAAACGTCTATTTGCTTAAATTTACAAAACAATATAATTCCTGTAACTTTACGGGGACACCCTTGAATCAGCACGGCCGGTCGCGGTCTCGTCGCCTCGCTCTGCTCAAGCGTGTGTGCGCGCCGTTGCCGCCACTCCTCGCCGCGGTAGGTGAGCTACGGGATCCAAATATAAAATCGTCCGCAACTAGCTTCTGACGAATGGAGCAGTAAATGTTCGTCTTCCAATGAAGCTCGTTAGTTGAGCATAAAATATAGACACTGGTGCACAACATCCAAACAGATCGTGGATCTCCGCGCAATAAAATCAACCACTTGTTGGTCTTCCAAGTTGCCGGCAGATCGGATCGAGGCGATGCTGTCCGCGCGCGCCCGCGTGCGTGTGAATCCGTTTGAAAGCCAGTGAATCGAAAATTCATCTCATTGATTGATGCGGTAAATATTCGTTCATAGATTTAGAATATAAAATCTACTGGTAATATTTTTACAGAAAAATATTGATATTACAGCCTACAGGCTCTGTTTTCATTACCAAAGGTCGAACGCTCAATGGTTCTCCTGATGCTTTGGCGTGTGTGGAACGTCCGAAATGAGTTGGTACTACCTTTGTTCTATAATATAAGACGTTTTTACAGTTTAATTTAAGTTGCAAAAAATGTTTTATACTACTACAATTATTATGGGACGGAGGGAGTACATCACAAGCCCGCGCCTCCTATACGGAATCTTCCAAATGCTATTTGGTGAGTTACCTTGACTTCCTTATCGGCATAAAAACTGAGATCTATAATGATCCCGGGAAAGGAAAGGCCTGTATCACAATACTAGTCCAGCAGCGTCACATGAAGTAACAGCAGCTACCGGCTTGGTTAAGGTAAACTAGAACTGCAGATGCTGGCATGATGATGGCAGAGGCAATATTATTTGTTGTTGTTGTTTTTGAGGTAGCTTACCACTTGAACCAAGTGGTATAGGCAATATTATTTTCTTTAGGTGACGTCATCCCTTGCATCACCTACCTAACACTTCTGTACTACCTCATTGATAGGCAGTATAAATATTACCTATATTTTCCAAGAAACTTTCGACAATGTTGATTATTACTAGCAATTTGATGTTCTGTAGTATCAGTTCATACCACTGTTCAAATATTTGGCCGACTAATCGGTACTCAGCTAACAACCGTGAAAATTACAATTATTCGTCGGTGTTAATAGGCAAAGTGATTAATTGGTGCTTAATTGGTCATCTGATTGATTAATCGGTCACAAACCAATTAATCGTCCGTATGAATAGGAGGCAGGTTGCAAAATTCCAAGACCCCGTCTTCTGTGATGCTATTCAATTGTGACGCTTTCGACCTTATGTTGGGATGTCATTGTAATGTTATTCTACGTTTGATTGTTTAATGGTCCTTGTTCGACAACCTTATATGTATGACTGACTAGATTCAACTGATTATTTTCTATTACATGTATTAAAGGTTTGACAACATACTGATTGTTATCATACTTGTTCAATATATCATATTTTAGAGAACATACTGATAGTTGTCATACACTAATACATTAGTTTAACTTTTGGGATTCATAGGGAACATATGCTTTGACATCAAAATAATCCAAACATCATAATTGTTCGTATTGCTGAGATGGAAGAACTGTAATGGTTATTTTCTTTTTCATTATAGGTCATATTGAAGGCCTAATAACTGGCGTCATGTATCAGACATGCTCGTTTGGGCGTCTGGGATCAGGCACCATATTGTCGTCATAGTTGGCTCTAACTATTTTGATTACTAGATGATACCTCATGCGTTGTTGCGGAAACGTACTGTTAACAAATAATTTAATGATTTTAATATGAAAATTATTAAAATTTAAATATTAATCTTTTTTGAAAGAAATATTGTTTAGAGTAAAAATCTAAGAAAAATTGATGAAAATATAAAAATGAGTGTGATTTTTGTTTTATCAATTTCTAACCTTGAGAATATACCTGCGAGACGATCTAAGAAGAGTGCAGAGAGTGGAGATATCACCCTTAGCTAACCTAATACAACGATAGCAACTACACATATGTGCATTCATAAAAAAATGCATAGAAAAATAAAATGTGAGGTAACTCATAATTTGATTTTCTATAAAAAACGTCGCTTCTAAATCGTGAGGCTTAGTGCATAAAAAAGTTAATATTTATTTGTGACAGGTAGCATGCGCATGCAGATTTAATGAAATCATGTGCATGAAGAGCTAGTGAAAAAGAGATTGACCTACTTGATGATGTGAATAGCTTGCATGTCAAGATAAATAAGTTAGTAGAGATGAAATATTTAGGTATTATAGATTATAGATAACTTTTTCATTCGACCTCAAATTTCGCAACTAGGAAGTATAACATAACATCGAGAATCGGATAACCTTATTGACACCATCTACATCTCTGTTGTGTTGATGGGTTATTAAGGGTGTGTTTGATAGGGTGCATGAAGGTTGTACGAGGTCAAAAGTTTCCTTCTAAACCAACTTTCCTATGTTTGGTAGACTGCATGGGATCTATTGATCTATGCTCATCTGATGCAAAAAAAATCCCCATCAGCTATGCTCAATACCGAACCCATTTACCCTTGTTCGCCACCGAGCGAGGCTCTTCACCCAACTTTTCTCTTATCCAGTTCCTTCCCCAACCCACCACCCCCTCGTCTCCACACCTACCCTAGCCTCCGCCCCTGGTCACCGGCTCGCCGACGCCCTTGGTCGCCACCCCTGCTCCTCGCCGCCCTGCTCTCCTAAGGCTGCCGCCGCCCCTGGTCGCTGGCTCGCTGCTCCCCTCCCCCTGTTGTACGTCCTAAGGCCACCATCACCCCTGGTCGCCAGCTCACCAACGCCCTTGGTCGCCGTCTCACCAACGCCCTTGGTCGCCTCCCCCTTGTTCGTCGCCGCCCTGCACTCCCAAGGGCGCCGCCGCCCTTCCTCACTGCCATCTCCCTCCCCCTCTTATCTCTTCCCTCACTGCCATCTCTCCCTCCTCCCTTAGACCCATGTCGCCGCATCCTCTGCTCGCCGCCGCTTCATGAACGCCACCCTAGCTGCACGCCCGACCTCCTGTAGCGTTCTCAATGCAGTCCTTATCTCTATATAAGTGGTTTTTATAAATTTCGGACATGGTGAATTGAATGTGTACGTATATGTGGCTTTGCAAAATTCAGAGATGGAGCAACGTTGCATTGTATATTTTGCTTTTATAAAAAATTAAGATTGAGCATTGTAATATTTTTATTTACGTATATAGTTGAAAAGTTGATTGAATATTGTATTCACGTGAAAAAATTCCACTCATATATGCTACCTCAAATATATACTACCAAATACAATGGCCACCAAACAAAGTTTCAGCTCAGCATGTTTCAATGCATACATGGCTGTTAAACAACTGCAATTATATGTACTCAGCATGTTTAGACTCAGCATGTATCAAAGGAGAACAAGCATGCTAGGATGAAAACAACTACCAAATACACCCTAAAGATATGACCGCGTTGCTTGGAAGTTTGTAGTTACCTTGAAACCTTGGACTTGATCGCGTTGGTGAAGTGTGCACTAAGTTACCTAATATTTGCAAGCAGGAGCTGGTCAATCAAGCGGGAGACACAATTCCGAAAGTCCTGATCAAATCGAAGGGCATGCTTGGTCAACTTCCTCTTGGAAGTAGCTCTATGCCATGCATAGCCTTTCAATTCCCTCAAGCGTTGGCTTTCAGCAAGCCAAAACTCAAGGAAAGGGACAATACTACCACCCATGACATACTTCCTATGATAAAAGATTTTAAAATTTTAATTTAAACTTCTCAAAAATATCTGAATTTTGTTTGTGGTTATTTCTGAGACATAAATCTACAGCCCCTAAAAAATCTAGATTGAAATTCAAATTATACATTGAAAAAAAAGACAAATCTAACATGAATAGTGTCACAAAAAAAGACAAAAAACAGAAACAATACCATTCACATCTAAATTTGTCTTTTTTTGTTTCTCAATGTACAACTCGTATTTCGATCTGAATATTTCTAGCTGGAGGTTTTGACTCATGTCTACATAACATACACACAAAATTTAAGATGTTTTTTGAAAAAAAACAATTTAGGATTTTAAGTACCATGAAAGCATATGTGATGGAAGGTAGCATGAGATACCCCACGATCTCATAATATGGACCCACCAAATGAAGGGAAGACCGAGCATATAAGATTTAACTAAGCCATCATTATCGACTAACAGCTACCTACTACGAGATGGAGACGGCGTCGAACAACACATCGAGACGGCCTTTATTATATCTTATGAATTTGTACTCCATGGATCTTGAACTGCGACGCTAGAGATCGATGCTATTGTTGCGACAAGTGCATCCAAAATGATAATGCTTTATAATGCATGCATGGGTACCCCGTGGATCTAACATTGTCGCATCTCATCCACCTACTACCTAACTCACTAATAAGTGTACTCTAATGCAAATCTTCTAGTATAAATATCAACATGGCCTTCTCCGGAAATGACACCAATCCAAAGCCCAGCCAGTGCTTGAGCTAGCTAGCGCTTAGGGTTGGGCCATTGACAAGCTCGAGTGTAGTCCATCTCGCAAATGGCCCCTCCAGCAGCTCAATGCTTCGAAACTGCAGTCGCCGGCGGTCCCATCCCGGTGGTGGTGCACACGCCGGAGAAGAAGGTGCAATGCGCCCCTAACCTGCTCGACGCCGGCGAGTTCCGGCGCCAGGGCCACCAGGTGATCGACTTCATAGCCGAGTACTACGCCGGCATGGACGACTACCCCGTGCACCCCAGCGTCACCCCGGGCTTCCTCCGCGACCTGCTCCCCAAGGAGGCGCCGTCCCGTCCGGACCCCGACGCCTTCGCCTCCGCCCTCAAGGACGTCCGCGACATCATCCTCCCCGGCATGACGCACTGGCAGAGCGCCCGCCACTTTGCGCACTTCCCGGCCTCCAGCAGCACCGTCGGCGCCTTAGGCGAGGCCCTCACCGCCGGCATCAACGTCGTGCCCTTCACGTGGGCCGCCTCGCCGGCCGCAGCTGAGCTGGAGATGGTGGTCGTGGACTGGCTCGGCAAGGCGCTGCACCTTCCCGAGAGCCTCCTCTTCGCCGGCGGCGGCGGGGGCACCATTCTTGGCACCTCCTGCGAGGCCATCCTCTGCGTCCTCGTCGCCGCCAGGGACCGGAAGCTGGCCGAGATCGGCGAGAGAAGGATCTGCGACCTCGTCGTCTACTGCTCCGACCAGACCCACTTCGCCTTCCGCAAGGCCGCACGCATCGCCGGCATTCAGCGCGACCACTGTCGCGCCATTCACACCTGCCACGACGACATGTTCGCGCTGTCGCCCACGGAGCTCCAGGCCGCCATGCAGGCCGACGTGGACGCCGGGCTCGTGCCCCTGTTCCTATGCACGACGATCGGGACGACCCAGACCACCGCCGTCGACCCCATCCGCGAGCTCTGCGCCGTGACCGCGCCGCACGGAGTGTGGGTGCACGTGGACGCGGCTTACGCCGGCTCCGCCCTTGTCTGCCCGGAGTTCACCCACGTGATCGACGGCGTTGAGGCCGTGGACTCGTTCAGCATGAACGCCCACAAGTGGCTCCTCACCAACAACGACTGCTGCGCCATGTGGGTGAAGAAGCCGAGCGAGCTGATGGCGGCGCTGGGGACGGAGCAGGAGTACATCCTCAAGGACTCCGCCTCCGAGGGGCACGACGTGGTGGACTACAAGGACTGGAACATGACGCTCACCCGCCGCTTCCGAGCCCTCAAGCTCTGGCTCGTGCTCCGCTGCTACGGCATCCATGGCCTCCAAGACCACATCCGCTCCCACGTCCGCATGGCCGAGAAGTTCGAAAACATGGTGAGGGCCGACGAGAGGTTCGAGGTGGTGACCGACCGGACCTTCGCGCTGGTGTGCTTCCGGCTCCGGCCGGTGGAAAAGTTCGGCGGCGAGAAGACCGCCAACGACATCAACCGAGGCCTCCTCCAGCAGGTGAACGACGTCGCCTCCGGCCCCTACATGAGCTCCGCCAACGTCGGCGGGATCTTCATGCTAAGGTGTGCGGTGGGGAGCACGCCCACGGAGGACCACCATGTGAGCGACGCATGGAAGGTCGTGCAGGAGCAAGCCTCCGCCATTCTTCGTAACATGGACATCATCTACCACAACGTGGCTAAGCTCTGCTCCTCTTAACTGAGCTTAGCGGATTTCTTTTTAAGGTGGAGTACAAAGGACTTCACTAAGCCGGCCTAATCCTCATGATATACGTACTGTGATCACTCTGTATTGTATCGGATGGTGTTGTATTCACGGCCACGGGTATTATTCATTCTTTTCCATTTTCGTTATTTTTTCATTAAGATTGCATAATATATATATAACTGAGATGTAAGGTGATAAACATCTATTTTTATCGGATATATATATATATATATATATGCCCATGTATTGTATGATATTTACTTGCTACGTCCATCACGTCTATATTAAGCAAACAATTTGACAGAGTTTCCCTGATACAATCTGTAGCAAAAGAAAAAACACACACACAGAGCACTAGAGTGCATACATGAATTAGCTAAACACATCAGAAGGAACATTAAATTATCCGACGAACATGTATGGCAGTCTAGGCGCTGCACCAATGAAAGGCAGTAGGAAGGTCAAGCTCAACACAAATAGCAACATCCGACATTAATTAGGGCTAGTTCTTTTATCCTCGTGATTTTCAACGATCTATATCCTCTAGAATCAGTCGTCCAGTTTTTTTTTTGGGATTTCAGCTTATGATTGTTGTATGAGTTGTGTGATGAAATGTCTGTAACACCCCTAGATTGAACTGATTGTTGAATTGATAATATGTACATAAAAGCGTGTTGAAAGTGTCATAAAGTCTTCAATATTATAATATAAAAATGAGTTGGAAATAGCATAAAGTGGTTAATATTGCGTAGAAAGCTTTTCGATCCTACTCATTCTTTTCAACCCATTTGAGGCCTGTAACCGGGGGTGATCTTCTTAATGCATACAACATTGATTTGCTTGACGAAACCATTTCTAAAACAAATGCAAGAATTTCAGGTGTATCTCGCAATTTGTCTGATCCTTGAAAAATCTTGACACATAGAAATGAACATCGCTCCCAGGTGCACCACCATCTGCTTCTACCATGGCCATCATTTCGTGAATCTCATGCCGTGGAGGACGTACTCCCGCGGGTCGATGTTGATGCGGGGCAAGGAGGGGAACTCCCGCTGGTCGATGTCGACGCAGGGCACGGAGCGCCACACGTGCCTCCATCGCCGGGACATCGCGCTCGTTTGCACCGCCTGCCGGGAACCGAGGAAAGAGAGGATGCCTTGCAAGAGGCAATCCGGCAGGTCGCCCAGCCGGTCCAGGCAGCCTACGCGAGAGGCCGCCATCTCTATGATCGATCTGCAAGAGCCGATCGTATTGGTATTTTGATCGGGAGGGTAATAGATTCGAAGCCGAGGGTATAGGAAAGCTTACGTTCCATGGGAAGGACAACCCCCCAGCGGAACACCCTTCGAACGCTTTTAAAAAGGCTGTTAAAAAAATAAAAAATACATGGATAAGAAAAAATGCGCCAAAAAAATTCCTAGATTTAGCACAAAAAAATACAGGCTTTAAAAGTTAAAAAAATGTAAAAAAACTAATTAACACAAAATAAAAAAATTATAATAAATGTACTGCTTAGCCAACGATTAAAAAATTTCCAACTTATGGATAACAAAATTTCCCAGTGTAAGACACACATGCATGGACATGTAGAAACAGGAATCAGGTTCTCTTCAGCTTAAAAATGGTAAAAAAATCACACCAGAAATTACTTAAACCTCGACATCAGCAGTGTATAAATTAATTAGCTTTGGTAGTAGCTATACATACATGTCGTGCGGTCACCTGATCCTTTCCCATATGTTTTTCTTTGTTAGCTCAACAGTAACCTTTCTGATGTGACTGATCTTCACAAGATCATCGTTCAGTTCTTCTCCCTTCCGCCGAAGGCTCTCCAAGAGTTCTTCACCGGTGTTTACCAGCCGTAGATCTTCAAGGGCCCTAAGGTGCTCAATGCCGTCAGGGAGAACCTTCAATTCAGGACAATCATCAAACAGCAGTGAAACAAGGCTTGCCATCGCACCATCTTCTATTTCAGCTCGGTCCAGCTTGTGGCAGCCGCCGATCCCAAGGATCCGCAGTTTCGGAAACGATCCTGAGAAGAAGTGGAGCTTCTTCCCTACAAAGGCCTTGAAAAGCTCAAGATGGTACAAACCGTCTAACGCCAGCAGACTGATAAACGACTCCTCGTCAATGTTGGAGAATGACAGTTGCAACCGTGTGAGGCTCTTAAGATGTGACCAAGGCGTCGATGTTTTCCCTGGTTGCCCGTGTAAACCAAGCCAAGAAACTGTCGGAGGTAAGCATAGACGTTCCAGCAGCACCTCCTTGTGTCGGAGGTAAGCCAAGAAACTGTCGGTTGCACAAATAAGCAGAATGTTCACTCTTGATGTTGCAGATACCAAATGTTCTCAGCTCTGTCAAAGCTTCAAGTTCATGCAGAAGCTTTAAGGTTGCCTCCACATATTGCAGAGCTCGGAGTGACGTCAAGTGTCGCATGCCATTAGGCACCTTGACTCCAGCACAGTGATCGAACTCTAGCCCACCAGTACATACATACAAGTACCTCAGCTTGTGAAGCTTTACCACGCTGTTTGGCAGAAATGACAGTTCGGTGTTGTAAGCATCCAAGACCTGTAAGTTTTGTAACCTCCCGATTGCTTCAGGCAGATTTTGGATGCCAGTATGTCTAAGGCCTAGGTACCGCAAATTGAACAAGTTGAATACTTGATTAGGCAGAATTTTGATGCGTACACCTTGCAGATCCAACATCGACAGCAAACTCGAAGATGATAGGATGGACTTGAGCAAACTAACATTGATATGAGTCTCAAACACATGGAGTGCACGGAAATGTGTTCCACAAGATCGACTCAGCTGTTCAATATTTTCAGTCTGGATCGATATGCGACGTGTGCCCTCTACAGAGAATGCACCGGATCCATCATAAACTTTACCAAACCATTCCTCCCTGGCTTTGTTAAGAGCAAGAAGGCGTATAACATCATGCATCCGGCAGCATTTCAATCGTCCACCACTATTCCTCGCCACTACCTGTAGTAGGCTCCGATTCACAAGCTCAGTCAAGCATCCCTCTGCCACTTCCTCTAATGTTCTGTTATCCTTTTCTCTGACAAATTCAGCGGCAATCCACTGCCTCGTTACTCTTCTCCTCTTTATTTCATAATCTTCTGGGAACAATGCACAGTGCAAGAAACAGTTCTTCAGATCATACGGAAGGTCCTCTAAACTGACTTTCAGAATAACATTGATATCAAGGATCGCATTATTAGTTAGCTGAAGCTCAATTTCCTTGTACACATTCTCCCAATCGAGGTATGTTGATTGTTTGCAGGAAAGTAGGCGGCCGATGCAGGCAATTGCAATTGGCAAGCCACTACACCTGCTGACAAACTTGTGGGCCAAATGCTTTAGTCCCTCCGGGCATGTTCTGTTTTGATCTTTCCAAAATGCCTCCTTGCAAAATAACTGCCATGAATCCTCTGCTTGCAGTGGTTTCAGTTCAAGTACACGATTTCCAGTGGCCAACAAAGCTACCGCATGGATCCTTGAGGTGATAACAAATCGGCTGCCGCTACATTTAGGAAATGCATCCCTTATATTGAACCACACATCAACACCCCATACGTCATCCATAATCAAGATGTACTTTTTACCTTGCAGGTAGGTAGAGATTACCTCGGTCAGGGCTCTTTTTCCCATGCTGGCAACATCAGCTTTGATTCCAAACTCTTTGGCAATCATCTTCAACAAAGCTTCAACTTGGTAACTGTTTGAAACTGTAACCCATGCAGCAGTATCATAGTCATCTTTCACTAAATTGTAGACATGGGAGACAAGAGTGGTCTTTCCAACTCCACCCATTCCCCAAACTGTTGCAATGGTGCTCTGCTCCTCCGAGTCATCTGTGAGATATCGCATCAACAGCTTCTTATTCTCCTCAATCCCCACAAGATCATCATCCTTCGCGAAATACAAAGCTTGATCTACAATCTTCGGATGACTACCACTGCTTCCAGCATCCTTGTCGATTCCTCTAATCTCATAGCGTACTTTCCTCTCATTAGCATCTCTAAGCTTTTTCTTAATCTGTTGCAGCTTGAGTGCCAGGCGCCGCCATGTCTTGACATGCTTGATCCTCTTGTTCATCTTGGCAGCGAATCCTCCATGCCTATCCTCCAGCTTGTAGGTGAACTCATCGACAACATCCTCGATCTCGAAAGCGAAGCCCCTGATCTTCTCGACGAAGATGCCAGTGGTCTCATCGGTGTCCTTGAACCGCTCAGCTCGTTGCAGATACCCCTGCATGCTCTCAAGTTCATCCTTGGCTTCACGGATCTCACCAAAGAGGCCGTTGAGGGCAGACGCTTCCTTGAAGAGAAGCGACGAACCGAAGGTCACCGCCTCTTTCGCTAAGGCCATACCGAGCTTGGAGACCAGCAATCCGACGACTGCCTCCGCCATGGTGGTTGCTTGTGCTGGGTTGAGAGCTCAGAGGTTAGATGTGGATGTGAGTACTGAGTGGTTTCTGCCTTTCTGGCCATGTGGGTGGTTGTGTTCTTCTGAGTGTCAAGTGGCAAATTAGATAATCAAAAGCTGATCAGTGCAGACTGATAGGTTAGCCAAAATAAACTATATGTAGTTGCTAACAACTAGTAATCGAACAACTAACTTGTTAATCAAAGGACTAATTATATAAACTACTAGCAGCCATCAGAAAACACCTTCACCCACTACCAAGCCTAGACACATTTGATGAAGTAGTAAACAAATGCAAGTGATCAGGAAGGAAATTTCCTCTACATTATCCTAAAATGGGGTTGTTGGCTTTGGAGTGCACTAGTAGAAAACAAGGCTTTGGTTCAGTCCTCTCCAGCCGATTTGTCCCGGTTGTGCCACGAACCGGAACCTAATGGGTCATACGTCCCGGTTCGTGCGCCCGAGGGGCCGGCCGGGCCTCGTGGAGCATTGGTCCCGGTTCGTCTGGGGGCATATGTCCCGGTTCCAGACAAGAACCGGGACCAATGGGTCTCGCTCCTGGCCCGAAAGGCTGGCCATTAGTACCGGTTCCAGACACAAACCGGGACTAATGATTTGGCTATATATACCCTCGCCAGCGAGCAGAGCACTCCACTGGTGCTCTGTTTTTTCGAGGAGGGCAAGGGGAGGGCTTTGTGGTGCTCTAGCTCACCTCTTATGCACATGAGGTGTTCGATGAAATGCCCGAGCCACACTACTTAAGCTTTCTTCTCTCCAAACTCGACTTCCAAGCTCCATTTTTCTTAAGATTTGTCCAGATTTAGCGGTCCGTCACGTCCCATCCCCGTCTTCACCACCGTCGATCGCCCGCGCCGATCTCATCGCCGGCACCACCGTGGTGAGCCTCTTGTTCTTATCTTCTTTATAAAAGAAAAAAATTTCTTACTTGTATGATTAGATAGATAATTGTCTAATTTTCTTACTTGTATTATTGCTTGTTATTATATAGTGCGATGGTTTTGGTATCCGCCCCCGTCGGCCCTCGTTCTCTCTATGATTCGGATGTGGTATATATTGTCTTTTATAACTATTTGTTTCATTTAGTGTTTATGGTAATTATGCCGACACCAACTTGACATAGATGTATTTATCTAGGAGGTATGTGAACCGGATATTACATACGACCCTCTTGTCGAGAGGTTAAATTTAGTTGAATAAGAAAACGAGTATTTAAAAGAAAAAATAAAAAGAGTTGAAGAAGAGAAGAAAAGAGTTGAAGAAGAGAAGATGATATTGGAGTTGCATGTTGCGGATGTCGTAGAAGGTCACAAGATCAAGATGGATGCAATGCGCTTGAAGATTAGAAAGTTTAAAAAATATGCCATTCATAGCGAGGCTTGGTATCATTATGCCGTTGGATCAATTGTTACCTTGGTTGCGATTATGATCGCATTTTTTGTTGCATTGAAATGTTTTACATAGTTTCAATGTATGGTTTAATTAGATGCTCTGGAGAGCTATATGTTGTTCAATGAGAACTATGTATGTACTTTGGTTTTAATGTGATGATAAACTTCTATTAATTTTGTCACTTATATATTCATGATGTTCTGTAATGGTTTTTGACACACTTAATGCACGCAGATGAACCGGCAATGGATGAATGGTGACAGACACACCTCCGAGTACATTGAGGGCGTGCATGATTTTCTCGAAGTGGCTGAGGCAAACAAGCATAATGGTTTTATGTGTTGTCCATGCTCTATATGTGGGAATACGAAGTCTTACTCTGACCGGAAAACCATTCACGTCCACCTGCTTTATAAGGGATTCATGCCACACTATAATGTTTGGACCAAGCACGGAGAAATAGGGGTTACGATGGAAGACGGCATAGAAGAAGAGTACGATGAAAACTATGTGCCCCTTGAATACGGTGATGCTGCAACGGGGGAAGCTGAAGATCAAGAGGAACCGGATGATGTGCCTGATGATGATCTCCGCCGGGTCATTGTTGATGCAAGGAGACAGTGTGAAAGTGAAAAGGAGAAGATGAAGTTCGATCGGATGTTAGAGGATCACAAAAAAGGGTTGTACCCCAATTGCGAAGATGGCAACACAAAGCTCGATACCATACTGGAATTGCTGCAGTGGAAGGCAAAGTATGGTATACCTGACAAGGGATTTGAGGATGTACTGAAAATATTTAAGAAGAGGCTTCCAAAGGATAACGAATTGCCCGACAGTACATACGCAGCAAAGAAGGTCGTATGCCCTCTAGGATTGGAGGTGCAGAAGATACATGCATGCCCTAATGACTGCATCCTCTACCGCGGTGCGTACGAGGATTTCAACGCATGCCCGGTATGCGGTGCATTGCGGTATAAGATCAGACGAGATGACCCTGGTGATGTTGACGGCGAGCCCCCCAGGAAGAGGGTTCCTGCCAAAGTGATGTGGTATGCTCCTATAATACCACGGTTGAAACGTCTGTTCATGAACAAAGAGCATGTCAAGTTGATGCGATGGCACAATGAAGACTGTAAGAAAGACGGGAATTTGAGACACCCCGCTGATGGGTCGCAGTGGAGAAAAATCGAGAGAAAGTACCGGGCTGAGTTTGGAGATGACCCAAGGAACGTATGGTTTGGTTTAAGCGCGGATGGCATTAATCCTTTCGGGGAGCAGAGGAGCAATCACAACACCTGGCCCGTGACTCTATGTATGTATAACCTTCCTCCTTGGGTGTGCATGAAGCGGAAGTTCATTATGATGTCAGTTCTCATCCAAGGCCCTAAGCAACCCGGCAACGACATTGATGTGTACCTAAGGCCATTAGTTGAAGAACTTTTACAGCTGTGGAATGGAAACGGTGTACGTGTGTGGGATGAGCACAAACAGGAGGAATTTGACCTGCATGCGTTGCTGTTTGTAACCATCAATGATTGGCCTGCTCCCAGTAACCTTTCAAGACAGACAAACAAGGGATACCACGCATGCACGCACTGTTTAGCTGACACCGAAAGTATATACCTGGACAAATGCAGGAAGAATGTGTACCTGGGGCATCGTCGATTTCTTCCGACCAACCATCAATGTCGTAAGAAAGGCAAGCATTTCAAAGGCGAGGTAGATCACCGGAAGAAGCCCGCCATGCGTACCGGTGATCACGTACTTGCTATGGTCAATGATTTACACGTAATATTTGGAAAGGGTCCCGGCGGACTATCTGTTCCGAATGATGACGAGGGACGCGCACCCATGTGGAAGAAGAAATCTATATTTTGGGACCTACCCTACTGGAAACACCTAGATGTCCGCTCTTCAATCGACGTGATGCACGTGACGAAGAACCTTTGCGTGAACCTGCTAGGCTTCTTGGGCGTGTATGGGAAGACAAAAGATACACCGGAGGCACGGGAGGACCTGCAACGTTTGCACGAAAAAGACGGCATGCCTCCAAAGCAGTATGAAGGTCCTGCCAGCTACGCTCTTACCAAAGAAGAGAAGGAAATCTTCTTTGAATGCCTGCTCAGTATGAAGGTCCCGTCTGGCTTCTCGTCGAATATAAAGGGAATAATAAATATGGCCGAGAAAAAGTTTCAGAACCTAAAGTCTCATGACTGCCACGTGATTATGACACAACTGCTTCCGGTTGCATTGAGGGGGCTTCTACCGGAAAACGTTCGATTAGCCATTGTTAAGCTATGTGCATTCCTCAATGCAATCTCTCAAAAGGTGATCGATCCAGAAATCCTACCAAGGCTAAGGAGTGATGTGGCTCAATGTCTTGTCAGTTTCGAGCTGGTGTTCCCACCATCCTTCTTCAATATCCTGACGCACGTCCTAGTTCATCTAGTCGACGAGATTTTCATTCTGGACCCCGTATTTCTACACAATATGTTCCCCTTTGAGAGGTTCATGGGAGTTCTAAAGAAATATGTCCGTAACCGCGCTAGGCCAGAAGGAAGCATCTCCATGGGCCATCAAACAGAGGATGTCATTTGGTTTTGTGTCGACTTCATTCCTGGCCTTAAGAAGATTGGTCTACCTGAATCGCGGTATGAGGGGAGACTGACTGGAAAAGGCACGATTGGAAGGGACTCAATAATATGCAGGGACGGACATTCTTGGTCTCAAGCACACTACACAGTTCTACAAAACTCTATCTTGGTGGCCCCGTATGTCGATGAACACAAGAACAGTCTGCGCTCCAAACACCCGGAGGAGTGTGACGACTGGATTACACATGAACACATCAGGACTTTCGGCGATTGGTTGGAAACACGTGTCAGAGGTGACAACACTGTTTCTGAGGAGTTGTTCTCGTTGTCCAGGGAACCATCTTCAACTGTATTGACTTACAAAGGATACGAGATAAATGGGAATACATTTTACACGATCGCCCAAGATCAAAAGAGCACCAACCAAAACAGTGGTGTCCGCTTTGATGCAGCAACCAAGAGAGGAAAGGACACATATTATGGTTACATAGTGGACATATGGGAACTTGACTACGAACATGATTTTAAGGTCCCTTTGTTTAAGTGCAAATGGGTCAATCTGTCAGGAGGCGGGGTACAGGTAGACCCACAGTACGGAATGACAACAGTGGATCTGAACAATCTTGGGTACACAGACGAACCATTCGTCCTAGCCAATGATGTGGCGCAGGTTTTCTATGTGAAGGACATGTGTACCAAACCTAGAAAAAGAAAAGATATGGAAGCGAATACATCATACGATGAGCCAAACGCCACATAGTTCTTTCAGGAAAAAGAGACATCGTGGGATTGGAGGGCAAGACGGACATGTCTGAAGATTATGAAAAGTTTCATGAAATTCCTCCCTTCAAAGTCAAGGCTGATCCAAGCACCCTGTTAAGCGATGAAGAATATCCATGGTTACGGCGCAATAAGCAAAGGACACAAGCGAAGAAAAAGTGAAGACAGATGAAGTCAGAAAGGATTGAAAATTGATGATGTGGCTTTGAATGGTTCATTTTGAACACACAAAAAGTCTGGATTTCAAATAAGTTCAAAAAAATAAAATCCCTTTCTAGATAGATCAACAAAACACATGGTTCTCCTGCATACAGCCCGACTGCGGCTCGTGAGTGCCCGCATATCAAATGCACCGTCGGGTTGTATGCAGGGAATCCGAATGATTTGTATTTGGTCGATGAACTGAAGGATTTCTAGATATATCAAAAAAAAACACGGTTTCGCCTGCATACAACCCAACTGTGGCTCGTGAGTGCCCGCACATCAAATGCACCGTTGGGTGTATGCAGGCCAATCCGAATGATTTGTATTTGGTCGATGAACTGAAGGATTTCTAGATATATCAACAAAACACACGGTTTCGCCTGCATACAGCCCAACTGTGGCTCGTGAGTGCCCGCACATCAAATGCACCGTTGGGCATATGCAGGCCAATCCGAATGATTGAAATTCGTACACACCGAGTGTCCGAGAGGTGGGATATATATAGGGGTCGTGTGCCTCTTTAGCCCCGGTTGCTAGAACAAACCGGTACTAGCGCGAGACCTTAACTGTGTACAGGCCGGTTCCCAGATCCAACGACTCACAAGCCGGATCCAACGACTCACAAGCGCTTAAAAGAAACACGCGATCCGTGTACTTCTTCCTGATTGGTGGGATTCAGACCCGGGTGAGGTTAAAAGCACGCGCAAAGCCAACCTCCACTATTTCTCTTCTCGCGAAGTCTTCCCCTTCCGCGGCACCGCCACCATCCAGTTTTTGTCGTAACCCTCTCAACTTTTTAGCACATCTATGTGGGTCAAATGATGATACCATGCCAAGTTTCAACATTTTCGGAGTTCATTTGTACTGCTAGAAACTGGAAAATTAAATAAAGAAAAAAAGAAAACAAAAAAACTGGAAAAAAGAAAAAAATGCCACCTATTGGGCCACAACGGCTTGAATACGACTAGAACCCAACCATGGGCCCGGATTCAGGCCCACAATAGGCCCAATAGGCCCACAGGCAAGTAGTACCAGATTAGGCCCGGAAGCCTGCAGTTGAGAGGAGCTCGAGACGGTACGCGTAGCAGCGCTTATAAACCGCTCGAGCGCTTCCTCGACTAGCGAGGTGGGACTAAACATCCCACCGCTCCGCGGCGCAAGGCGTTTGGTTTCGGTTGGTGGCACCAACCGGGACTAAAGGGGAGCATTGGTTCCGGTTGGTTCCACCAACCGGGACCAATTCCCCCCTTTAGTCCCGGTTGGTGGCACCAACCGGAACCAAAGGTCTCTGTTTGCCGCCTTTTCGGCTGCTGAAAAAAACCTTTGGTCCCGGTTGGTGTCATCAACCAGGACTAAAGGGATGCATTGGTCCCGGTTGTTGGCACGAACCAGTACCAATACTCTGGGTATATAAATGACACTTGTAAATTTTCAGTTCTAATCTCGCCATTTCCCCCGACGACGCCGGAGACGAAACCGACGCCGTCAGGCTGCCCAACCTCCGCCCGCCGCCCCCGTCACACCCGCCGGAGACGACGCCGTCAGGCTGCCCCGACGCCGCCCGCCGCCCCCTCCGTCGCCGTCGCCCATCGCCCGCGCCCGTCGTCGTCGTCGTCGCGGGGAAGCACCACGCCTGGTCCTGCCGCCGTCCGCATTGCCTTGCCCCGTCGGCCTCGCCACGGCCTCGCCGTCGTTCTTCACCGCCGGCGCCTCCCTGACCTCCCGAGCTCGTCCTCGGGCAGCACTGTGAGGCCCTCACCCGATTTTGTTGATAGATGATGCCAATGTTAAATTTTGTTGCTAGATGATGCTAGATGATGCCAATGTTAAATTTTGCAAAATACTTATGTACTTTACAAATGTTGAAAAATTAAAAAAAAGATTTATGTATTCATTGTTGCAATAATGGTGTATACAAACTTGAGCAATTTGAATAACTTTAGAAGTACCGGACTCTCAAGAGCCAAAACACCATTTGTTAAGTGTCGCCGAGGCCACCCAAATTTACCAAGTCGATGGTCGGAAACTAGGGTAAAGGGTCGAGGGTCACCGAGGGGTCGATGGTCGGGAACTAGGGTAGAGGGTCGAGGGTCACCGAGGGGTCGATGGTCGGGAACTAGGGTAGTGCCTTGTATGAAAGTATTGAAGAAATCCATGGCTTCATCATTAGCCGGAAGTAACCGGGGCATGATGGTAAGAAGTTCACCAAAGTTGTTTTGGAACGGAGTCCCTGATAGGATAATTCGCTTTTTGGTATGAATTTCAGCAAAGGACTTCCAAATAGCGATATTCGGAAGGCTTTTGCTGAACTTTGTATCAAAAAGCGAATTATCCTATCTGGGACTCCGTTCCAAAATAACTTTGGAGAGCTTCGTACCATCACGCGCCTCTTACTTTCGCCTAATGTTGAAGACATGGTTTTATTTGTTTGAATCCTTTGATACTAGACAAACGTGACATGAGGGGGTCGAGGGGTCGAGAGGTTGCCTTGTGTGAAAGTATTGAAGAAATCCATGGCTTATATAGATTTATTGTCGTGCCAAAAACTGGTGTCAACACATGCCCCCATGTTTTTCGGCAAAACTTGTATGTTTGGCACACTAATATATCCATGCTATATATATCATGTTTGTATATTAAGTGTCATGTTGTAATTAATATTTTGCAGAAACTATGGACGATCGTCAAAGAAACTTAGAACACGAAGAGATGTTGGGGGAAATCATCCGCGAAGGACCGTTGTTGGTGGGCGACATCGTCCGGGTAGGAGGTGATGTCTTCCAATTTCTGAACGACACCGATGGTCTGGAAGAAGAGGGTGAAGCAGGCTCCGATGATCGGACAATGGAGGTGGAAGGACATGCTTATGATGGCTCCTATGAGCGAACGGAGGAAGGAGTTGTTGGAAAGTCCGGCGAGGTATATATAATAATTAAGCCTGTGCTGACTAGCTAATTGATGCATTAATTGTTTTGGACTGTGTACACATATTAACTCTCTTCTTTCTTCTTTTCTATCCCTCCGTATCCGGATCGAGCCAAACTTCGGTAACGAGACGAGGCCCAAAGAAAAAGTTGCGCCCGGATGAAAGGTTCACGATCACCAGCATCAATAGAGATGGCCAACCGATTGAACTCAGCCGGACCAAAGATGCATTTTCTGCTCAGTGCGGGGTTCTTGTTAGGGACATGATCCCGATCAGCATCCAGCAATGGAATAAGCCGAAGGCCGGAGACCCTGAAGTGTCTTTTGTCACCGATAGACAGAAAGATGATCTTTGGACCGCGCTGAAGGCAAATTTCACCCTACCGGAAGAGGAGCGTCCGGAAAAGCCAGTTATAGAGCAAAAGGTCAAGACTCATGCTCTTAAGAAGATGGCAGAACTATTCAGGAGGTGGAAGAATGAGTTAAAAACAACGTTTGTCGACAAAGAGAAGACTCCAGCATTCACCGGCCGATTTGAGAAGATAAGAGAACAGTGGCCCGCATTTGTGGCCCACAAGACATCGGAGAAGAGTAAGAAGATGTCAGCGATAAACAAACTAAATGCTGCAAAGAAGAAGCATCACCATTGCACGGGGTCAGGTGGCTACCGCAAAGCCCGACTGTTGTGGGAGAAGGCTGAAAAGGACCTTCTTGACAAAGGGATCGTACCAGCGACATTGAACTGGCCAGAGCGTGCAAGGAATTGGTTCTTCGGGGTTGGGGGAACCTTGCACCCTGAAATAGGGAAGTGCTTTTGGACGAACGAACAACTGAGAGTACCGATCACCAAGCTTCAGGAGTTAATCGCCGAAACGGAGGCAGGGATGTTCATTCCCGACAGAGAGAACGACGAGCTCACAATGGCCCTCGGGAATCCTGAGCATCTAGGACGAACACGAGGCACGACAGGCTCCCTTCCGTGGAAGCATGGGTTTCCCGACGCAGGCGGTTACAAAAGCAGGGAGAGGAAGAGGAAACAGGAGCAAAGCGAAATACAGAACCTGCATGCAAGAGTACAAGCGCTAGAGGAGAGGCATCGAGCTGACGAAGCTACCCTAGAAGCTACCCCGCCATCTCAGCGGAGAAGCAGCGTGGCTTCCACCGAGGTCATTGCGCAACCTGATTTGACGGCTTCCAGGTACCCCGTGGATGAAATCACGGAGTCTCAAGAATGCCACCTTAAGAAGCAATTGATGCAATTCAAACCCACGGTGGCTATCGGCCATGTTGCACCTCCTCGACCCAACGGAACTTTTCACTGTCATCCGATTCCACAAGGCTATGCTGTTGTGATGGTCGATGAAATAATGGAGGGATATGAGGAGATCGAGCTTGACTACCCTACCGGTGAAGGGGAAAATCTCCTGCAGAATGCTCTGAGGACTTCATGTCTATGGCCGAAGGAATTCATCAAGCTTCCGAACTGGACGGCACCTACGCCTCCTCCTCCTCCTCCGACGAGTAAGGGCCCGCCTCCTCCTCCGCCGGCGAGAGATCAGGGCACGCCTCCTTCTCCGCCTCCTCCTCCGGCGACTGATTAGTGCACGCCTCCTCCTCCGCCTCCTTCTCCGCCTGCGTCGGCGCGTCCGAGCAGCCCGTCTCCTCCTCCGCCTCGTCAGCAAGAGCAGAAGAGAGCCGCCACCGGCGCTCCGGCTGCTCCGGCGCCTCTTAAGCAACAAAGGAAAATAGCAGCCGTCGCTCCGGCGTCTAGCAGTACAACCAGTGGTGGGAGGCGATACCAATACGGTTCATCATCTCTCAAGCCTCTTGAGCCATTACCATACGAGAGGAGCGATGAGGAAAGCGCGGAGATCTCTAAAGGCGAAGTGGATGCCTTTTTTGAAAAGAAAAATCCACCTCCGAAGGAGAAGATAGATGAGGTGAAATTGAAGCACACTTTGGATGCCCTGAAGCGACCAGCACCGGCTCCGCTGGATGACAACCATGTCCGCGCTCTTAAAAATAAAGTGCAAGAAACGCGCCGGTCCGGAAGCACTGCAACTGACCAAAGGAGAGAACAACAAATTGGAAGAGGGAAAAAATCCCCAGCTCGGCGAACATGCGAAACAATTGTGCCCCCCGCTGCAGGTGTCTAGTGATATCGCCGTCGCAAATCTGCCGGCCGGGATGATGCCCGGTACCAATCCTGGTGATTACATGCCAGACGATATACATTTTGATCCACTCCAGGTGGACGAACTCAAATTCCGGCACGGGTATCCTCTCGTTAGACCTGATCAACAGCTACCAACGATGATGCGAAGATTCCATGAGTGGTACATGGACACCTGCAAGAACTCTGGGTTGGATAATGTGTTGCTTATGGTTAAAGACAAGCACAACCTCGTTGGAATTGACACGTTGTGTGTTCCATTTGAGGAGTTATTCCAGCTTTACAATGCAATGGTCATCGATAAAGTAATCGTCACTTGCTACTGTCTGTAAGTAATACTTCTTTAATTAAGTCTCTATATATAGCTCAGCTCTTTCATTGCATGTACATATAATTCACTATATCATGCAGATTAAAGATCGCCGAATGCAAGAAAAGAGAAATCTATAATATTGGGTTCATTAACCTAAATCTCTCTGATGAATGGGCGATGGAAAAGAATCCCAAACAAGCCGAGGCCAACTTGCTACAATCGTTGCTTCAACATCAAAACAAACAAAAATAATCGTTCCTTACAACTTCGAGTGAGTGTTATACTATGCATATTCGGTTTTCCTTTATTTACTCGAGGTTATAGTAATGTAATTGATGAGTTATGCATGCGTGCGCAGCTTCCACTTTATTCTCCTAGAGATTAAGCTTGAGGAGGGACTAGTAACCGTGTTAGACTCAAGACGAAAATATCCAAAGACGTATGCGATCATCACTGAAATGCTTAAGAAGTAAGTGCAATCGATCATTATTGCAGCATTTCGGCAACTTTGTTCATTTCCTGATATTAGGTAATAATTATTTTCTATGTCTGGCAGGGTTTGGATAACGTTCACCACAAAATCTCCGGGACTGCCGAAGGAGCTCAAATTTACACGCCCGAAAGTAAGTACTACTAGCTAGTTCCGCACATCTCCCATTAATTTGATTCTAGCTAGTTTCATCAATACCATTTATATAATGTTTGATTATCAGTTTGATTGACCTCTATTTCTCGTAAAGTGGTTGTGGCAGCAAGAAGGGACTAATCTTTGTGGATACTACGTATGCGAGTATATCTACAACGCTACGATCTCTAAGGAGGGCGACTACTCTAAAAAAGATTTTGATGTGCGTAAGCAACAATATTCACAATTTTATTTTATTACCATCATTTGTGTTGAGTTTCATTCATATATATGTATTGACCCCCATCTTCGAATTAGCTTTGGGAGCTGCAAAAAGAACTCCTACCACAAGATCGCATAATAGCAATTCAAGAGGAATTGGCGGGATTCTTTCTTGAACACGTCATCAGGAAAGAGGAAGAATACCACATGGAATTTGATTTCAGATGTTAGGGTATTGTAAGAGATCTTATATTGTATATATGTAGCCAGTAGCGTCGGATAGATATACGAAAACTTGTTGTTCGAACAATCTCACTTCTCTTTGTATATGTTCATGACGATCTTCTGTACTTAATGGTTTAATTCCTTCATTTGCTTACTAGCTAGCATGTCGAGTCCTCTCTATACGTATAGTACGTAGCGTCGACCAAGCACGGAGATAAGAGAGGACACCTCTCTCTATTAGCTACAATATATGAAACCCCTAAATTAACCCTACAAAACCCCCATCCCCCTCTCAAAAAAAAAACCCCCAGACACGGAACTGCTGACGTGTGGAGGCATTTTGGTCCCGGTTGGTGCTACCAACCGGGACAAAAGGCCCTCCTGCCCGGGCAAGCCGCAGAGGCCACGTGGAGCCCCATCTGTCCCGGTTCGTGGGCAAACCGGGACTAAAGGTTTTGGGCATTAGTAACGACCCTTTAGTCCCGGTTCCGGAACCGGGACAAATGGGCCTTTTTTTCTACTAGTGGTGGTAGGCTCGCAATCAAATATCCATTGCATCCTAGTTGCCTTGCTGGAATCCAATGTGTTGGGTGTTAATTTACTAGGGAACAAACAATAGATAAAAATCCGTCTTGCCAAAGGATGTGTGCAATCAAACTTGTACAGTATCTATCTTCAGGAACATCTCAATTTGCCATACGAAAACAGGAGCAGGTTTGTGTAAAAGGGAACCTATTCCTAACAACAACTAACATGTTATAGTAGCCAGTGTCAAATTAAAGAAAAAGGAAAGGGGTGCAGGATTTCCATACCATTTTTATGTTTTTGGAGCAAGCCAATTCACAACTGATTTATTGATTCTTGTTCCTGCCATCAGAACACACAGAGAGAGACTACAATTCTGGGCTAGAATATATCTGAGTTGTAGATGATTTATAGCAATTTTAATCCGGACGAACCTCATGTCCCCCAGCGTAACAGGCGGCGTCGGAGCTGAGGTAGAGCGCCGCCGCTGCCACAAGCTGCCACCCCAGCATGCCCCTCCTGGCTCTCATCGGCAGCCTTCGCCGCAGGTGCAAGCTCCGCCGCCGCCGCCTCCGCTTGCTTAGGCAGCACCGGAATCTGCTTGGTACAATTAGGAAGGGAAGAGAAAAAACAAAGTTCCAGGGGATCAGTTGGGATGGGTAAAGGCATCTCCAATGGGCATTCATCAAATTAGCTCCATCATTTGTCCGCAAAAATCCACCGTTCTATTCCAGACATTTCGTCGAACAGGTGGCGTGCGCGGACCAGGCGACCACAGAGAGCACGCACGCGAGCAGCGCGGCCACCGGGGAACAGCAAATGAGTGTAAAATTCAGCAGGAGTTGCCCTTAGAGCAACTCTAGCATATGATGGATCGTCCCGCCGCCCGTCCGTATACGTGGATTTTTCAACGGACGAGCGAAGATTCAATTCAAAGCAAAACCGCTATAATTTATCCCACTTTTAAAAATATATTATGAACAACCCGCAAAAGATATGTAAATTTTGTGTAGGAATTATTACAATGTCACCTACGACCAACTAGCTAACATCATCAAGGTATTCATCTAACCGATTTATGAAAACATAAATTTCTTACCAACCCGCTAGTTCATGCTATTCATCTCTCTTCCCCAAGATCCTTTAAACCAAAACCAGGTAATAGAATCTTTAAATGGTTAATGTCTTTGCAGAGTTTAGAGATGCGGCACAAAATGATGATTTTGATGACACTGACAACTTGAAGCATTATCACTTTTCAAAATAATGGGGAAACAAAGGAGTCCTTTCACGAGTGAAGAACAATTAGGTCCGCTCGGGCTTCGCCTTCAACCTCACCGCTACTTCTTTGAAAATGGAGTGGGTTATTTTCATAAATGAAGTGAGTTAAAATGAGCTGAATTAAAATGAAGTTTATTATTCCATAAATTCAATATTCTTTTGTAAATTTAATCGATAGCAAAGATTCAAGGTAAAAAATGCATTGGGGCTCAGTTGAGAATTTGGGATGAATTGCAATTAAAAAATATTTCAAGAAACAAACAACATATTTCTTCCTGGTCCTTATCCATATCCACTTATATACTATTTATTTGCACCTTTGCTCTAAAGTTGTCGATGTTTCAAAATAGTGTCATCTTATCTATACATTAGTCCTCACATGTCACAAAAGATAATGATGGATTCGGGCTTTGAATATCTATAAAATAATATTCCAAGGTAAAGATTGTTTTTGTTCCATGAAATATAAATTACATGAAAATTAAAGGGAGCTCTCATCCATGCCTGCAGTGATTTTGATGTGAAACAATGCTTCCAAAATTGATGGGAAAATCATAGGCGTATAGAATTTGGATAGTTATTTTGAAAACAAAGTGAGCTCTCATCCATCTAGTAATTTTGTCCACTCGGAAGCTAATTTAACACATATAAAGATCAAAGTCTCCTCACCATGATTCCATGACTGGCTAGCGTTTCATCTCTAAGTAGCAGCTCCCACTGCATGGGCACCAGACGATGCAGCATCAACTCCTTGTCATTTTGGTCAAGAGTACCTAGCAGCAGCAGACACAAAGATATGTACATACCACGAAGCGATTGCAATCAGCAACCAACAACCTTCTTTGTGTTCTTTTTTAGATCTGCAGCACCAAGCAAGCGTCGGCAAGAACGAAGTCGCAGCAGCAGGTTGCTGCTCTCCTCTATGACTTCTTTCTATATGCAATGGTAGTATAATACAACATCAACAAAAAAAAATACAACATCAGAAGACAAATTGAAGATACATCTGAACAACTGGAAGGTGTTGTGCGACCCTCAACAATCAAGACTCCTGCTGCGTTGTCTGCTATTTCTAGATCGACGTCGTGGCGAGCTGCTGAGGATAGTCTGGCGATGATTTTTCCTCCGGGGGCAACTGAAGAGGACAAGAGGCAGTTCTTGATCTCCAAGGGTTTCTTGATGAAGCTTGCTTAGACTGCTTTCCCCCGCTGTTTCAGTTTGTAATAAATTAGTTGAATTCAAACTTGGATGTGAGCCCTGTTGAAACTATGATGTAGAACTGATTGGTGGTTTTGGTTTCATCAATAAAAAGGTGAAACTGGGGCGTGACCCTTTTATTTCAAAAAATAATACAACATCAAAATTAGCAACGACGGAGCACCCTCTGAAAAACAATAGAAATTATTAAAAAGATTCTAGTATGTTAATTTTTGTCATAACAAAATATATATGTGCATGTAGCTTCAACAATGAACCGAACAAAATAAAAGTATCTCAGTATCAAGGAGCCAGACTAATGCTATCTTAGCCTTCTAATCGCAAAAAAAAATCTTCTACTCCCTCCGATCCATAGTAAGTGTTGTTCATTTTGTACCAAGCTAATACAAATGTTATATTAAATGAGCAACACTTATTATGGATCGGTAGCATATTACTAAATATTCTAAGGGTTGAAGGCCTCTCATTCAATTAAGGTCTTACATTGCAATTGAATCGCCAATTTTGACTTGGTCCAACCCCTTGATTATGTGATGTATATTTTCTGTTAGTTAAGTGAAACTATTTTTTAACTATGCCTTTTAGCTAATAAACTTAGAGTGCGGATTATGTACATACACAAGCAGGTACATGTGATATCATCGTCGTCCACTAATGCCTCAAGATCCGCACAAAAATCAAATAGTTTGCCTTCCACGAACTATGTTTACTTTGTGGTCGTCTTGTACTTGATTTTTCTCCTTAATATGTAAACAACAAGCCGAAATAAGTACCTAAAATGCATAAGCACAAAAAAACACATTTCGGGAAGTGCATCTCGCTCTTGTGTGTGGAAAAGGTTAGCATTTCCTTTTGTGTGTCGCTTCGTTGCCTTTTTAACTCTTAATTTGCACAAAATTTCTTAGCACAACTCACTTTGATGCATGATCGTACAAATCTCAAAGCAAAATACCTCCCGATAGATGGTATGGATATGACATGTACCCGCTTGTGTAGGTACATATGCATTTCCGAATAAACTTAAGATACAACTTAGATTTAGATTATATGAGAACTTTGACGTCCGGAACCTACACGAGGACGACTTTAAGATAAAAAAAATTTGGTAAACATCATCATATTAACGGTATATCTTGCTTAAAATATGAATTTATAGTGAAATAAAAAACATTAATTTTCAGCCTAATATTTTGTAAAAAATGTTGATCAGTAGCTTTGTCCGATTTAAGCATGTTCTGACATATGAGAACCATGATTGTTGATGTGGCGTAACTATTCAGCGGAGATGGCGTTTGATGAGATCCTTTTGCAAAAAAGCTCCCCCTTTAAACCCTAAAAACAGTCCCTAAAAACCCCTCAAAAATAAAAATCCAAACTCCACATCATTCAGCATCACTCCGCCCACTTTCTATCCCCGCACAAACCCATCCTCTTGGTGGTTCTTCGCACTTCAACACTGCCCCTTCCTTTCGGCGAAGCTCTGTCGCCCTCTCGATGTCATTGCTTCCTTCCTTCATTCGCGATGATGCTGGTTGGGGGCGTCGATAAGGGGTGGATGGAGGGCTCTGAGCTGAGTGAAGCGATGGCCATGCCGCAAAATTGGTGTGATGGTATAGGTTGTGGGGTGGTTGTGGACTCGTCTGACGCGGCGGAGTCACGCTACGCTCCATCTCAGGGAGGGGTTGTGGTGGACTCGGCTAAGTGGACCGCGCGCCGCGCCGTTACGGCCCGAAGGGGCGACGCACGGATTGGGACGACGGCGGAAAAAACCTGTTATTTCTAGAAAAAATCCCCATAAAGTTTAAATAATAAAAAGAATAAGGGAGGCGGCAAATATGAATAGTTACAATTGATGTGAATAGTTAGATAAATTGCAAATTGAATAGTTACAATGTTTTTTATTACATAATTGCAATGCATATTAAATTATTGATGTGAAGAATAATTATTTTTAATGTATTTTAAAATTTACATATTTGCATGTATGTATATGTGCTCACATATATATATTTTAATAGCAGCAAATATGCTGGTAGTGGTTCTTAAAGCAAACGTTGGTTTCTAATGTGTGATTAGGTTATCATATTTACAGAAACGACTAGAGCATGTCAATTGTGTCTTGCAAGTTAGGTTCAATAATAAGTGGATACCATGTGCATCATTTGTACTTGCATTTAAAAAGAATTGCCATTGTAATAATAAAAATAACCACGGATTCCATTTTATATATGATTTGATTATTGATATGGTCTTCTAGAATGCACTTGTTTGATTTAGTGTCCATAGAATCTTCTGCCTTTTTTGAAATAAAAAAGTTGTGCA
This sequence comes from Bromus sterilis, assembly GCA_950022295.1. Classification (NCBI taxonomy): domain Eukaryota; kingdom Viridiplantae; phylum Streptophyta; class Magnoliopsida; order Poales; family Poaceae; genus Bromus; species Bromus sterilis. Next base: position 295,151,377 of record OX465601.1, on the reverse strand, counting down.
TAAATATAATGGTATACTTTCTCCATTCCAAAATATAAGGTGTATTAATTGTTTTCAAAAGTTAAACATGTACTCATTCGACCAAGTTTTTAGAAAACTGTATAAATATCTACATTATTAATTTCGTGTCATTAGAATCACCGTGAAAAGTATTTCATAATTTATTTATTTTGTATTGTAGATATTGACATTTTACTATATAATCTTGGTCAAATATACATAAGTTTGACTTGCACAAAAACCGTTGCACCTTATATTTTGAAATGGAGTGAGTATATATTATACAAGACTCGGTGTATGCAAGATTTGCCAATTAGATTAGTTTTTTCCCTTGTATTCAACAATCTTTTGAACAAATTGTGTAATATTACAATGATGATTACTATTATGTTTTAGTATTTGAGGCCCTACTCTACTCGTGGCCTGGGGAAGTTAGTTTGTTTATTCGACTTATGGGCCAACCTTGACGGGAGGAGTTTGTCTAACCGTCCTGGTGGTAATACCCAGAAAGTTGCACGCGGACAAGCGCAGTGTGAGACAAGAGAGATTAAGTGCATTACCCGCCGACGCACTCATGGGGAGGACCAACAAGTTCCACGGCGACACAAGTACGGTGCACTAGACCCATGGGACGTTAGGAGTCCATCGGAGAGGGGATCCATGCCGACATGACTGTGGTGTCCCACACCGAGTCCGCCACCACTCTCATCGAGGCATACACATAATGTATCAACTTTTTTATTTGTTTTAATCCATGTTTTTTTTATGTTTCATGGATTTTTATGAAAACACATGAAATGGTTTAAAATTTTCAATAGAAAACACTTCAATAAAAGTTGAAGGGCATCGTAGCCCGGCCCGGCCCGGCCCGGCCCATGTGGCCCAGGGGCAAAACCGTCAACCGGTGCCGACCAGGCAGGCAGCGGTCAGCAAGAGCCGAGGGAGAGAGAGAGGGATAAAGCAGACAGAGAGAGAGAGAGAGCTCCAAGCCTTCATTCTCCTGACTCCGCCTGCTGCTATATATAATCCCCAATTTCATCCCCAAACATATAAAGCCTCCCCATTTCGAACCTCCCATCCCTCTCCCCCGATCCAGAGAACCCCTCCCCTCTCCTCCCTCACCCGCTCCACCACCTCCCGGCCGGATCTCGCACCCAACCCCGACGAATCATCGACAAGCAACCCAACTCACTCAGGTGATTCCCCTTCGATTCCGTTCCGCGGATCAAATTCGCTCCCCTGCTCTCCTCTTCTCTGTCCCGGGGTTCCGTTTGGACCGGGATCAGTCCTGTCCTGTCCGGAATGGGCCGAGATGCCGCCGGCCGGGGCTTCCGCTTTTGCTTTTCTAGGGTTCGTTCGTTCGTTCTTCGAGCCGAGCGGTAGGAAAGGGGATTCGTGGGGCGCAGGTCGCCCCCCTTGGCGGATTAGTCCATGGATTCGGTGGGAGAGACGGCGGTGGGCATGGAACGGAACCGCGCCGGAAAGTATTGATTTTTTATCTTCGTTTCTTGTGGGGTGGGGAATGGAACGGCTGATCTGCATCTACAAGAGGAAAACCGGCCGGATGACGCACGGGAGGGGCCATCGATTGTGTTTGATTCTTACTGGTACTACCTAGTTCCGTAGTTCGTATTGAATTGAACCATCAAATGGGGGATCTTTTTGTTCAGAGGCGGTTCACATGGCATGAATGGATCGACTCTGGTTGTTGTTACAGTATGTTAGTACTACTAGTCTTGGACTGTATTGTGACATGAATGGATCCTGTCTACCTTGCTGCTACTTATGTCTGACGAAATTGTGTGTTCGTTTGTTCGGGCGCAGGCGAGGCGATGGCCACCTTCGAGCTGTACAGGCGGTCCACCATCGGCATGTGCCTCACCGAGACGCTCGACGAGATGGTCTCCAGCGGCACCCTCAGCCCCGAGCTCGCCATCCAAGTCCTCGTCCAGTTCGACAAGGTGCCACATGGCCCCTGTTTTCAGTCTGAATGTGATGCATAATTCCTTTCCATACCTTCTGAATGGTTTATTTGATGTATGGTTTGTCTGTGATTCTCGTGTGTGCAGTCTATGACCGAGGCGTTGGAGAACCAAGTGAAGAGCAAGGTTACCGTCAAGGTACGTGCTTCTTTGAAGAAAAGTTGCAATTTTTCGCGCCATTTCGGTGTATGCCTGTCTGGTGGGCCCATTATTATTTGCCGTATGCTGCTGTGAATTCATTTGTCTGGCTCCAAAGTTATGATCTTTTGGGGTACGATAAATATGTTTGCTTGCCTAGACAGTCGACCAATGCCCGCACGACACGACACGTGCTATGAGTGCTAAGTTGCTCTGCAGTTGAGCTTGTTTGTTCATATCGTGGGTCTCTGTAAAGGAAACAAATCTTAACCTTTTTTGTCTTGCATATATTTTTTATTAAGGATACGGTTCACATTTTCCAAAGCCGTAGGGGCAAAGATCCTGTAGAATATGTTTGCATATGTTGCTCTGAGTTCTAGGGATGTTGCCCTATTTGGCGTAGCTCTGGAATTCTGAGTTCTAGGAATTTATTTTGCTTGCCTGATTCATCTTCAATAAAATGAAAGAAGTTACCGACAATAGTGTCAAATAACTTTGATATCAGATTATGTGGTTCACGGTTCACCATAAAAATACTAAACCAACCAGGATTAGCCCTCGGTGGCATTTTTTGTTAAGAAGAAAGGTGAGCACCAAACTTTGCAGAGGCTGAGCCTGGAACGCGGGTTGGCAGGCTGTGAGCACTTCAGCCTGCTCTAGCTAGCCACCCAAACAGATGTTAGGTCTTGTTCATGGTTCGCTATAGCAGTTGCCATCATTCACCATGGCAGGTGCCATTAAGGATTTCATTAATTACTAAAGATACGGTTCACTGTTTCCATGGCCGTAAAGGGCAAAGGTCCTCGGGAATCTGTCTGTGTATGTTGTTCTTAGTTCTAGGGATGTCAGAAACTTTGGGGTAACTTTGGAATTGTGGAAAAAAAACATTACAAAACAAAACCCGTTGACATAATGTATGTTTACAACTAAAAGAGGTTCTGAAACTACCACTTATTTGTTATTTTCTTTTGAGGGCATAATAGTTTCACTCACCTCAGTTTGCATGGTTTCAAATACTTCTGGATTTTCTTAGTATCCAAAACATTAATATGGAGTGTGGAAAAAAATTCATTTTATGGTGCAAATGAATTGGAGTGGCATGCGTTGGAACTTTTCGTTTGCCTGAATGAATGAAGTTGTCAACAATAGTGTTAACTGAATTCTGATATCAGATATCATGGTTCATGATTCACAGTTAAAATAAAAAGAACTCATCCAACCAGCTAGCATGGAATTTAGTTTCATTAAAAAAAAGGCGAGCACCAACTTTGTGGAGGCTGAGCCTCAAACGTGGGTTGATGGGTTACGAGCACTTCAGCATGCTCTAGCTAGCCAGCCTAGCAGACAGACGTTCAGTGTCGTTCATGGTTCACCATAGCAGGTGCCATTAAGGATTTCATTGATTACTAAAGATATGGTTCAGTGTTTCCAAGGCCATAAAAGGCAAAGGTCCTAGGGAGTCTGTTTGCATATGTTGTTCTGAGTTCTAGGAATGTCGTACAGTTTGGGGTAGCTTTGGAATTGTGTAAGAGAAACTTACTAGAAAACAAAAACTGTTGACGTAATGTATGTTTACAAGTAAAAAAGAGGTTCTGAAGCTACCGCATGTTTGTTATTTTCTTTTGTGGGCATAGTTTCAGTCACAATTTGCATGATTTCAAATACTACTGGATTTTCTCGGTATCCAGAACATTATTAACACGGAGTGTGGAAAAGGTATCCTTTTATGGCACAAATGAATTGGAGTGGCATGCGTTGGAATTTTTCGCTTGCCTTAATGAATAAGTTGTCAACAATAGTGTTAAATGAATTCTGATATCAGATATCATAAAAAAAAACTTGACCACTCAGAACTAGTCTTTCATGTCATTTAAGGAAAAAAAGAAAGGCGAGCACCAACCCTACAGAGGCTGAGCCTCGAACGCGGGTCTGCGGGCGCTTTAGCCTGCTCTAGCTAGCCACCCCAGGTCTAGTTCATGGTTCACTATATCAGTTGCCAAAGGATTTCATCGATTCCTCGTGCCCACATTGTATTTGAACCTGATAAAGAACTGATTAGAAACTTAAATCTGGGACAATCACAATAATATGGATTGATCAATTATTTTGTTTTCTTTAAACTATGTGTAACATGTTTACTTTTTTTCTGGGAAAGGAGTCCCCTGTCCATTTGTAAAAAGCAAAGGTACTTGTCCTGCAACATCTTGTGAACAAATGCCAGTTGTGGCATGGAACAAAAACATAGCCGTAACTCAGCCAACAACATTTTCTATCTCAAGATGGTCAGACCTGAAAATCACCTCATATGCAGTTTTTGCAGTACACAGCATATTACTATTATCTTGAAATTGCTTAACCGTCAGCAGACTAGGCATTATGCAGGTGTGTTGTTGGTCCCCAGTGAGCAGACCAAACCCTATTCTCTCCTATCAACTCTGCTACCTCTCTGTGTGCGTCGCCCTGGCGTGACTGTCGACCGATCCAAGGCTTGTGGCAGCCCAAACCTCTCCTATCCAAGTTCCACCCTCCAATATCCCACCCCATAACACCCAGCTACACAAACTCTAGTTAATCTTAGTTGCTGTCTTCCATGAGTTTGTGTCGCAAATGCCTGTCGGAGACCCTAAGATTGTGAGTAACAGATATGAAAAACCAGTTCAATTATATCAACAAGTAACACCACTTAGAGCAGGCTCTGTTCCATTTCCAAATTGACCAGCATACTACTGCTACAACAACCACTTACTAACTTTGCTGGTGGAGGTGATACAACGAACCACCATCACCACCAACTAATCCTGTACTCTTGTGTGCTCATAATCACTTCTTGTAGCCTGTTTTGGTACTTGAAAACATCTAAAGCATATAATTACCTCTCTTTTATTGTACCTTGCTTGGCTTAGCTGATAACACACAAAGGGCGTTGCTGAGGTTAGCTGATAACACATGCTTAAGCATGTGATGGTTCCTGGTTTCCTGTTACTCTTTTGTGTGGTTTCCTTCTGTATAGTTGCCTTCTTGTGTATCTGCAACCTAACGTTGACCCGGATTCTTGATTGCAACTTAAGTGATGGAACCTGACATTGGTCAATCTCCAGTTCTCTCTACCGTCAACTTGCTGAAAATGATCCCTGAAAAAACGATTTTTTCTTGTTGTTGAAAATGTAAAGAGTTGTGCATTGGTTCAGTAAACCCAGATAATCAGTGCCATTCTTGGACACCTGCAGTCATGCTAGACACAGTCACCTTATAAGCCTCTATTTAAGGGATCTCTTTTATTTTAACAGTGGATAAATACCGAAGGATTACATATGCTGTGTGATATCTCCGGTTTTTTCACTGTCACTACAAATTCGGCTGAAATTCAGACTGTATGCTGGTAACTTAATCTGTATTGCACTGATGCTTTTCATCAGGTCACTCATCAGTTCCATTTTATCTGTGCACACAGGGCCATCTGCACACCTACAGGTTCTGCGACAACGTGTGGACATTCATCCTGACAGACGCGTCGTTCAAGAACGAAGAGACGACTGAACAAGTCGGCAAGGTGAAGATCGTGGCCTGCGACTCCAAGCTACTCACCCAGTAAGCAGCTAGCCTCGGCGCGAGCTCGCTCAAGGAGGAGGTGGGTTTTGTTCGATCCCCGTCTCCGCCAGAGAAGAACTCCACCGCCCGCCCATCCGTCCGCCACATTGCCGCCGTCTTCATAGTCCATGGTGTACCTGTAGAATCTCCTCTCCTGCTATGCGATGCTATAGAGCATCGCAGACCCAGAACTTTTCCGTTCCTTGTGTTGTGTGTAATGTTTCTCTGAACTTTTGATATAACTGGCGACTCGATGAGTTGTAGCAATCAATCGGAACTTGTTGAGAATGTATGATGTTGAGACGTTTAGTAGATATCTGTGTGTTGTCGGTGTTTTCGTCGAACTTGCGCTGGATTTCCTGGTCTGCATTTTGCTTGCCAATCTTCTTCCTTCGCATTATGGTTCCAGTTAGAATAGTCAAGATGAATGTGTTCCCCTCCATGCCTGCTTGCTGTCTGTGTTGAGAGCTGAGCTCCAATGGACAGCCAACACAGCCCTCTGCATGCATGCCATTGTTGCAATGCTGGAAGAGAATCAAAAGCTGAGCACATGCACAGCGGAGCCGAATGACCGGTGGCCAGAGCTGCTCTGCTCTCTGCTCTCTGCTTTGCTTTTTGTGTAGGGCCAGGCAGACAGAGGCTAGGAGCTAGAGAGAGAGAGAGGAGGGAGGAATAATAACTGCATGCATCCATATGGTGGACATGAGATGGCTTCCACTGGCCACTGGCCAACCTTTCAGCTCTGATCTGATTGCTACTGACCATGAAAGATACTGTGACACACTTGTTCAGGCTTCACCACCACTGTTCCTGCTTGCTCACACGAGGGAAAACAGGGGAGTGGAATCAAGTTGCAAAGATACTGTGACCTGTGGTGGTTCTTGTCTTGAGCTGCTCCAACCAGCAACCTACACATGTCCATTCATGGCAAGTTCACACCCTCTTCCCATTAAGCCATGTACCATCATCAGCATTATTATCAGCAGAAAGTGTGAGCTTTTTTGCTGAGTGTTTGCAAGTGGCATGCATAAAATTTAACACCTCTTCTTGACCCCCACTGTTGCTCCATAGAAAAACAGAGTAGTTGTCAAAGCTCTCTTCCATGTGCTTGGTTTTAGTGGTCTAGCCGATGTACGAATCCACTAAGTGCACTCCCTCCGTTCCATAATAACTATCGCTGAAATGGATTTTAACCGGACTTTACAAATTTGGTTCTCTATATGTTTGTGAAGAGGAGCCAGCCACCCCTCATTTGTCCCGGCTATGCAACCACAACCCTCATTTACAAATTTCTATTTTCATACTAACCCATGCAATGTCAAGATTCATAATAATACGTAGTTCATCATACATAGATAAACACATGTGACATTATAATGGAAACTATCCTACTTCTACCCATCCTCAGAAAGCGAGGAGCAGCTTTGGCTTCTCTTTCTCGCCACCCGTGTCCGCAAAGCGCGACTCCCGCCTCACATCGGTGAGGTGGATACGACGACGGTTTGTGGCCCCATTCCGCTCGGATTGGATCGACACGAGGATGGTCGCTTGCACGGATTCGAACTATGCCGCCGCCTTTGCCTCCACGGCTTGGGTGTGTTGGCCTCCGCCTTCTACATGCCAAAGCTGTTGGGATCAACCTCCATGCCCGACGCCTCCCCCGCATCTCCCTTCATATCCTCCGCCGAGACGTTCGAGGGGGTGGGGGGGGGGGGGGGGTTGATTGTAGATGCTCTTATGTGATGTGCATAAATAAACAGTCTAAAATACTGCAAGCTGGCAAGGGCTTACTGTGATTCTTGTATTTGCTTCTGTCCAATCATGGTAAGTTCCTACCCACACACCATTTCAATCAAACAATTATTATTGCAGAATAAAAAAAAGTTGATCCTTTTCGATGTGGAAAGTGGCATGTATAGAAAGGTGTAACCTTAATGGTAAGCACTAAAAAAGGCCTAGAACATTGCATGTACACATACATATACACATTGTTTTGTTTTCTCCTTGGGGTCGCTTTCCAACTTGGCTTGCCTCCCAAGTTCCCTGAAAAAGACCTATCGATCCATCCATCCAAAAGAGAGAAACAAAACGCACTGATAATTAAATCAAGGTAGCAATGATGAAGAGCACTCATGCTTAACGGCACAAGTTGCATCATCATCGGATTTGTTTATCCCACATGCTCCCAATGTTTGCCCTCTATAATCTTCTTGTGCCGGGGTTCCGTACAAGGCAACGTGCAGTAGCTGACAAAGGTCTCTGCTTAGTGCAAAGTGCAATTTAGTGTTTTTAATATAAGACGTCATTTAGGAGATTTCGAATCGCCAGAATTGGCCCAGACAATTTCGGTGATCGTCGTTGGACGACAAAAAATATATTTGGAATGAACGATCCGAACAATTGATGGCGATTTGATGATCTGCGTTGGAGTTGCCCTAACACACTTCTTCAGTCTTCATACTACCACTGTTCCTCACATGAAAACATGGGAGGAAAACACAGGGGAGCAGAAACAAGTACTCCATTTTCTCTTCTGTTTCTTGTCTTCACTGCGCCAACCAGCAGCCTACACGTGTCCATTCAAGGAAAACTCCCATTAATCTAAAATCAGCATTATTGCAAAAATAAAAAAGTGAACTTTTTTCAGTGTGGCAAGTGACATGCCGAAAGTTCAACCTTAATGGCTAAGCACTCACACTCAGGTCCTCGTAGACCCCGCATTGTATGGACTTGTTTTTCTTGGCCGTCACTTTCCAACTTGGCTTGGCTCCCAAGTTCCCTGAAAACAAAAAGGTTTTAAACAGTTAGAAAGAGAATGAAAAGACCATGAAGATGATTAATTAGCAGTTCAATCATGACACAAACACAGTTCCCCTGTGGCTAACTCTCATGGCTCATACCTCAAAAAAAAACTCTCATGGCTCAAGTTGCACAATTTGTTTATGCACATGCCACATGCTCCAGTCTCTGTAATCCTTTTGTGACAGAGATCCGTACAAGGCGTCGTGCGTGCAGGCATTGACAGTAGCTGACAAAAGTAAAAATAATATAAGTAAATAAAACGGTTTCACAATTCGGAGCCTGCTTAATCCAAATTGTAGTCACATTAGGATAAGAGCGAGATGATGGGTGAGAACAATACTGCAATGTTTTCAACAATTTTTCCACTGCACATGGAGCTATTTCTCTTGCATATCTTAATAATATATGAGTAGGTATATATAATAAGAGAAGTTGAGAAATTAGGACAGTTTCAGAGTTGAACAATCAAGAAAAACAAGGGGTACATACATGTTGAAAAAGTGACTTTCCTGAAGAACACTAAACATTCTCCTAGTCCTCACCTAACCAGTCCCCATTTACAGGTGTCATTTTCAGCATCTTGTGTTTTCTCTGGCTTTGCTTGCTTTTGAACATGTCACACAGAAATATTCTTGTAGCCATAAAGGCAGCATGAGGAGCTGAGAGGAGCAACCAGGCTGACTGACCCACCCACCACCTCCTCTCTGCTCTGCTCTGCTATTACTACTTCGCCTCTGCTGCTGTTGAGGTGAACAGGAGAGAGAAGCAGAATAGAAGACCACTAGTGAGAGAGAACTCTCAGAGAGAGAGAGAGAGAAAGAAGAGGAGGAAGAAGGAGAAGAAGAGGGAGATGGAAGTGCAGGTTCGCCATGGCTTCCTGCCAGCAGGGAGGCAACATCACCTCCATGGCCGCCCTCACCATCAACCTAGCGCAGGTAGAGGTCTCTGCAAGAACTGTTCTTTTCCCCTTCTTGGTTGGTGGTTATTTTCTGATTTTGGTTGTTATTGTTATTGTTTGTTTCTCTTGTCCAGTGATCTTTCCCTGCATTTTCAAACGAAATTTTACTTCTTGGGCAGCCATTGCTAGTTGATAGCTCTGTTCAGTTGGATCTTTGGAAGGCTCTGATTGGTTCTTGGTTCTTGGGTTGCTCTGCTCTGTGCTCAGTGCTCTTAAATTTATGTCCCCCCTCCTCCCCTTTACTTCTTGGTTTCTTGGGTTTGCATTTTGATCTCTAGCCGACAGGGTAAAAAACTTTCTGGGAGATTTGTTTCTCATATATTTTTCTGTTCCATGTTCCATTAGAAGCAGGAACAACAGAGGCAATGTTTTTTCCCCTGTTTTCAGGGATACATCATACATTATCTTGTGATGCACTACGGTAGATCAGCTCTGCACAATGAAAAGATACTCACCAGTGGAGTTTATTATGATGGATTTTTGACATTTTGATTTCTGGAGACTAGTAAGGTTTGCAGTGTGAATCACATGAGAGAAAGAGAGGTTTTTTGTGTGAAAAAATGGGGCTTATCTGCATGTGGTCTCTGTCCAGTTGGCTCACAGCTTTTGTGACTCCCCTTCTTTCCAAACGAATCACAAAAATGGCCTGAAAGTTCAGATGAAATTCATAAATACAGTGGAAAGAAAAATGCATCTGTGAACTTACTGATTTTCTCCTCAGAGGCACTGATTCCATATCTTTTACTGTGTAAAACAAAAATAAATGCAGGAGATGATGAGTGGTGGGAGTACTTCCCTTGCCCCTTCTGCTACATTGAGGTGGAGGTCCCCTTCCTCTGTGACCACCTGCAGGAGGAGCACTGCTTTGACATGAAAAATGCTGTAAGAAAAGCATTACTCTCTCCTAGATGTAGCAAAATGCATTTCCATTTGTCTGTAGAAACATCACTGAATTTGCCTGTTAGATGATTCAAATGGCCTCTTCTTTCAGGTATGCCCGATCTGCGCCGACAACCTCGGAGCCGACACGACCGGGCATTTCAGGGAACAACACTCACAACTACTGAAGGTAGAGTGAATTTTCATCATCACTGCCACTAATATCATGAACAGACACTCCAGTCAATTTGTAAACCACACTGCAGCTCACTGGCATTGGCATTTTGGTCACAGATGAGGAAGTCTTCTTCTTCCAGGGCAAGGGGAGAAGATGCTGCTGACAAGGAGGAATATGAGGAGGATGACTCCTACTTTGAAGAATCATCATACATCATGGGAAGGCCAGTACCTGATGACCAATCTCCTGACCCTCTGCTCTTCCAGTTCATCTGCACCGTCGCACCTCCGGTCGACACAGAGCCCAGCAAAGCCGAGGAGGAGGATCATGCTTTGCCATCCTCAGATGAACACAGGTGAGGTTTGTGCAGATACGAGACCCACTGAATCTGAACAATGGTGACTGATTGCTCCATATGCTCTGCTTTCTCTTTGCTTTGCAGGCTGAATCAGGTTGAGATGGATGATGCGGCGAAGCAGGACCTTGAGGAGCGGTTGCAAAGGATCGAGTTTGTGAAGCAGATGCTGATGACGACGATAGCTCGAGATTGATCTTCCAGGATAGGTTTCGGCACTTGACTAGCTAGGACTGTTCAGGATCATGGAAGTGTGCCGTTTTTGTTGAGATTGACCTTTGGCACATGTATACCTGCAACCTTGGATACCTGAATTGACCAATCTTAATCCTTTAAGCTAAGCTTCGGTTTCCTTCATGTCTATTCCCAGCAGAAACCACTTTTAACATAATTGACATTTCACTCTTTTGCACCAAAAGTACACATAATGCAAGAACATAAACTTTCTCAACAAAGAAGAGACACCCAGCAAGTACATTGTACAGATAAAAAGGGCAGGTATAGTCAAAATATATTTGATTGAAAATAATGTATTTGACATCAAAATTTGCGGCAGAAGAGCTACATCAATGAGTGCATCCATTACAATTTGGCAAAACATAGCCCTATGCATTTGTTACAGTTATGCAAAAGATACTATGGCGGACATACAGCATTCAGGGTTAGAAGATGAATTCCTTGATTCCAAGTAGACATCAGAAGTCAGAATGCAGAGTCACGTAGACCATACCACCCTATGAAACCATGACCATGAGGACTCAATCCACCGCGTGTCTGGAAATAGCAGCTCTTGATTGCAGTCTTGCAAAGGGAATGACCAATTCTCATAAGTATCCCTTGGTGATTTGTTCTTGCAGCTGGTCGAAGTTCCAAGCGTCATTGACCGAGTAGTCACCTGTGGAGCAAGCATAAAAATTAATGGCATACAAGTATTTGCATTCCATGGTCTGATCTGAGCAAAAGAAAGTCATGTGCCTTGAAAACACATATGTATAATGTTCATGTGTAACTTATTAATACTAGGTGACCAACATAGTGAAAAAACAGAGGATTGCAACTTACCGATTGAGTCTCTCCGAAGGGCTGTTAAATGAGCACAGCTGCAGGGAAATGGATATATTGGTTTTAGTCATCGCAATGTATCAGCATAAAAGAGATGGGGATATCCAAGGACAGAAACTCAAATGGCAAACAGAACAACACGAAGTCTGGTCCTTTTATTCAGTTAAAACAAAACAAAGCTCTACTACAAGAACAATAGCGCAGACCTTCGAAGCGCTTTCCCCAGGTCTGCGCAGAGGGACCGAATGTATGTTCCTTTCGAGCAAGTAACTCGAAATATCAAATTTTGCCTGTATATATGCAAATAAAATTTATCTTCAAGGGGATTCAAACATGGCATGAGATTATGAGACACTGAAGTATGGATCTGTATTGTACACATCGAATTTGAAGGCTGGAAAGGGGAGGAATACGAAGAATACCTGTCTTCTAAACTGCGCTCGATATCAAACTTGTATATTGATATACGTCTTGGTGAAAGCTCTACTGATTCGCCCCTCCTTGCTTTGTCATACATTTTTTCACCACCAACCTGATGCCGATGATCAATTGCAAAAACACAAGTTATGAACCTATTACCTCGTTGTTGGTTGATAAGCGGTGAGTAATAGGCAGGAAAAAACCCATGTGCCAACACACTGAGGACATAACAATTAAAAAACATATTGTTTAAACATCATAGTCTACTACTATTCTATATAATGTTAACGGATTATTTAGCATCCTCTTGCTTGGCTGATAACTAAATATACTGGCAATTCTTCATTTCTGTGTCAAGATAACGTAATCACAAGTGTGCAGATGCTACCCAAGGATCAGAAACAATACCCAATTACAACTTCATGTCGTTATTTACATCAGCTACAGTATGATAGGGTGGTTAGGGTGAATAAAATGCATCCCATCTTTCAATGCCTTTCTTTCATTTTTTTTATAAACTGTTATGGCTAGCCCGGGATCAGAATCATACCCAATTACAACCTCGTGTCATTATATACAGCAGCTACAGTATGATAGGGCGGCTAGAGTGGGAAAAAAATGCCTCTTATCTTTCAATGCCCTTCTTTTTTTTCATAAATGTGAACAGTCTGTAGACTGGTATGCAAAAGAGGCGTGAGACATGTTGTGCAGACCATCCAAGTTTCAAAGACACTCATCCATACATAATAAGAAGCTAGAAAGTCCAGCACTAGCAACATCATGACATAAATTACAAGGAGTAAACAATGGCTTCAGTATAGAAGGACATAGTGCACCTTAATGGCAGAAAACATCGGAGGAACTTGCCATATTTCACCCATGAATGATGCTGCTGCCTTTCTAATATCTTCATCTTTGATGTGTTCCCATGATTCCCTCTGAATAACCTGGTCACAAATGGATGGTTAGGCATAGTATAAACTAAATGACACATGATTTAAATCAAGTCGGTGTGAACATTAACAGTTTTCAGTAGGTAGCTAGGATTGACGATTGAGTGACAAAGAACAAATGGATTTAAGTTATTGTCCCCGAATAAAAAGTGAGATTAAATAAATCAAAATTTAAGATCTTATAAGCAGCATGTCAAGTGGATCAGGGCCCAATAGTATAAGCTGGCTTTATTCAGCACTCGTTAAACATGAAAATGAATGTTATTATGTAGTCTATGGAGTGTTATAGAACTCTTTAAAATATCAACACAAAACTCAAAATGTGTCAAAAGAAACAAAGGAGAGATAAGTTCAGTGTGAATAGTAACAGTATCCCCTTTCCTTTTGATTGGTCATCTGTCACTATTTTCACATTATTTTTACTGACAGAAAATGGATGTGAACTTCAAGATTTACATGTAGAGTAAGCTGAGAAGTACATGTATACTTTTTATGGCATTATTCATGTTGATTTGGTTCCTCAGCCGATCAAGTTCTATGATTACATTTAAGGGTGGTTTGCACCTCAAACCTCGAATGTGTTGGTCCTAAACACACTGTGATTTTGTGGCATTGTATATAGCAAAGGGATAGGACCAAAATCATCAAAATTCAGAGGATAATACAAATTCGTATAGAGTTAAACTGTACTAACTGAGAATGAGAAATTGGTCATATCGGTCAATCAGGTAACCATTTTTTTTCTTCAGGATAGGATATATGCATTCCAGTTTGGTTGCAACACTGTATAATCCATAGGTAGCAATCATAACTAACTGTGAATCTAATACGTTGGTATTCCATTATACTTCCTCATATGATTCATGTCATATAATTCAAAAGTTGACCCATTTGAAAGTTCCTAGAATAGAAGAATGATCACCACATCATTGTAAAGATATTAAGATATATACTGGTGAATCTGCATCCCAGGTTGATGTTGCTTCTCCAAGCCGGAAAACACCACTATAGCCTTTAACCATTCCTTGGTATCTTCAAATCACGAAAATATTCAGTCAAGAAATAGGCTTTAAGTTAACAAAAATCTAGCTTAGGAGAGATGAGTCATAACAATCTAGAACTTGAAACTGAAATAGAATAACTGAAAGGAAGATTGTTCCAATAACCATCACGATTTCTCTCAAAAGAGAAGATAAAAGAGTACCTATCAACAACTTTGGTTGCTTTGCCCACACAAACAATCAACAATCCAGTCGCCATAGGATCCAGAGTACCAGCATGCCCAACCTGCATCGTAGCTACCATAAACATGTGTGTTGAGCCAAAACCAAATTAACAACACACCATGAAAACTGTGAAGTCACCTTTTGCACTTTCACCAACCGCCGTAGCTTTCCACAAACAGTAAATGAAGTCCACCCTGAATTCCGTCAACAACCAAAAAAAAATCCATTCCGAATTAGTAGAAATACAAGTTCTACCTACATCATTGCCAATGGCATTTCTTTTAATGACTACACGACTTAAAGAAAACTGACCAAATAAAAGGTGCTGCTATGGTAATGCTACGGTAACAGGACATGTATATGTATGTACTCACATAAACAAATCAGTAATTCAAAATGCAAAATCTAAACTATATAAAGCATGAACTCTAAATCAGGACCGTACTATGCTAAAATTCATGAACTTGCAAAGGTACATATACATCTGAATCCAAATGTACCACATCTATCTAACCCACTCATTCTGCAAGATGGACATCAATTCTAAAAAAGAGCCTGCAAGTAAGCATTTACACACACTCCATCTACATAGAAGGTGGATTGGTGGTATGCATCCCATCTATGAGCTGCTAATTAGCATCGGTATCGGCACATTACACAACCAATACATTGCCATGGAATTCCCATGAGACTAAGAGATCATTCATCAATGTGGGAGCGAACGCGTCACCTTTGGGTTTATCGATGAGCACGACGGTCCCGGTCGGCCCGTCCCACCGAGGTGGCAGTTCGGTCCTCGTACTGGCGAGGTGCGGCCGCGGCCAGTCATCCTCCCTCTCGGCATCCCGCTTCACCGGCCTCGGCTCCCCTCCGGACACCGTCTTCTTTTTCACCGTCGAAGCGCCGGCCTCCCCCTCCCCGGGCCCTTTCTTCAATGCCCTGAAGAACTCCTCCACCTTCCTCTCCAGCACCTCCTCCCCCTTGTCCGCCCCCTCCTTCTTCTTCTTCACGACCTCCTCGCCCTCCCTCTTCCCTTCCTCGAAGAATACGAGGCCCTTGTCGTCGTCGCCGGCGGCGGCGGCGTCGGCGGCGACGAAGGCGTTGTCGAGGGACTGCTCCGGGAAGTACTTCTTCTCGAGGCGGTAGAGCATGCGGTAGTGCTTGTCCTTCTCCCAGGGCATGGCGAAGGCGTCGTGGAAGTAGAGGGCCTCCTCGCGCGCGTGCAGCCGCGGGAAGTCCACCACCTCCGGCCGCAGCTCCACCATCTCCGACGTGGTCGTCGGCTTGGTGCCCGTGGTGGCGTCCGGGTCCGGGAGAAGCCGGCTGCGGCGCTTCCGGAGGTACTTGCGTTGCGCGCGGTCGAGGGCGGGTCCCTGCTCCTCCTCGGAGCCCTCCGCCGCATCGGGCGGCCGGGGGCGAGGGGCGTCGGCGTCGGAGGCGGAGGATTTGGGGGGTTTGGCGGGGCGGTGGATGAGGAGGTCGTAGTAGAGCGGGAAGGGGGTGGCGGTGAGGGAGAGGAACCTGCGGGGGGCCGTCGCCGGCGAGAGGAGCAGCGCCGCCGCCGGTCGGCCGCCTCGAAGCATCTCGCCGTCGCTCCCTCTCGTGCGGCTGCGCGACGGCGTTATCCCCCCCTGGGCTTCTTTCTGTTGGGTTCGACCGTTCGATCTTAGATGGACGGTCAGGATGGACGCTGGGAGGACAAAAACAAACTGAAAGGACAGGCAGGAGATCTGCCTTTCAAATTGAAGGGATTTTGTATTGTGAGAAAATGAAGAGAGGATGATTCAGTAAGTATTTCGATTACTTATGGTTTTATGATATTATTTGTGTATATATCGATGAATCGATGCAAGTAATTGTGACATTTCCTTGTTAATTACAAATGATACAATTTTTTGTAAATAAATTGTGTGATATCTAATTAATCGTAAATAAATTGTGTGATATCTAATTAATCGTAACTAATGGCAATTATTTATTTGTGAGACATGGAAATTATCATTTTATGTATTTTACGCATATTGGTAATCATTATTTTTAGGAGATGGCAATTATTATTTCATGAGACATGACAATTCTTATATTCTATGACATGGTAATTCATTTTTGCGTTGTCTTGGGGTTCATATTTATTAAAGCACAGTTGATATTGTTTGTGTGATATGTCAATCCTTTTTATTGCCAATTATTATTATTAATTGTTTTAAAAATGTTGGACATTCCTTTTACAGTAGAACAAGGAAAAATTGTCATGGTTTCAATGGTGCAATAGGTTTTCAACCCAATGGAAATTTCACCTTGTTTTTATTTTTGTAGATTTTTTTTTGTATAGGTTGCAATGGATTTTTGTTGGACAAATTATTTTTAAAACCATCCATGGAAATTTCTTAATTTTTATTGAACATGGCAATTCTTATTTGTAGGACATGTTAAATTTTATTCATATGATATGACAATCCTTATTCATCGAACATGAAAATTCTTATTTGTAGGAAATGACAATTCTTACTCATAGGACATGACAATTTTTAATGGTAGGACATGACAATTTTTGTTTGTATGACATGACAATTCTTGTTCGTAGGACATGACAATTCTTATTTCGTATTGGACATGGCAAAAAAATGTGAGATAATCATTCTTGTTTGTCGGCTATGGCAAAAAAAATTATTTTGTATAATGTGACATTCGTTATATATAGGGACATGGCAACTCTTATTTATATGGCATGACAATTCTGATACGCGGGACATGATATGGTGTGGAACATGACATTCATTATGTCTGGGACATGCAATTTCTAAGATGCGGGACATGTTATTTGAAATTGTTTCATATGGCTATTTTGAGCGGAAATGCCTTTTGGAGCTCGGACTCACTAGATCCCTTTAAATTTGAACTCAAAAATTCATCAAAATTCATATTTTTACGTTTCAATTTTTTTTGAAAAAAATACAGATATACATGAAGGTATAACTCACAAGTTTGTAAATTTTCAGGACGAAATACATTGAAATGAGGGTTGTGCAAAAACAACAAATCTGGGGGCTGCTAACACATGATACTATTCATTCTCCCAGGCCATGAATTTGTCTTTTTTACACAGCCTCAATTCAAGGTATTTCATCATGAAATTTACACACATTTACAGTACATCCTTACATACTTGCATAATTTTTTTCAGATTTTTTTGACATCGAAAAAATTAAATTTCGATTTTTTCAAAAAACCGGGCTCCATGGAGCCCGGGAGCCAAAATGCCTCACTCTATTTTGAGTAAACATACAAAATTGCTATGATTACAATAGTACAATAGGGTTTCCACTCCATGGCAATTTTGTCTTTTTAGATCATTTTATATAGGTTGCGATGAATTTGTTAATATAAATTTGCCATGTAAATTTATATTTACTCCTATGATAAAAAATTTACTTATAAATTTAAATTTATTATAGCAAAGAAAAAAATTATTTTAATCATAGCACAAAAAATTGAAGTTTTCCTTAACTAATCAGCTTGTAAGGCCAAATAGAAACAAAAAGAGACGTTCGGCCATACACACCTTACACCGAACGAAAACGTTCGGATGGGGGCAGCAAGCCACCGAACAAATCGTTCGGGCGAGCAGACCCCCACATGATGAACGACGCTTATCGACATCCTAAATCTAACCTTATATCAAATTTTCAAGGCAAAACAGTATTTTTGAACTTAATTCAAGGCAAACTTTACACCTGTTTGACGCACATAAAGGATGTTGATTGGGCTGGCTGGTTTGTGCCAGCCCATTAGCATACTCGCTCGCCCGTTCGCTCTGCTCTATTTTTTATTTTTGTATTTTCTTCTTGTCTATGTTTCTAGTTTTCTGTTATTTTCTCAAAAAATCAAATTTTATTTGTTCACTTATACAAAAGGTTTGCACTCCAAAATTTCATAATTTGTGAAAATTCAAACTCAAGTTTCTATTTTTATTTTAAAAAAATTCACTCTGCACAGAACATTTTCCTTTCTTTTTCTCTTCTAGTCATTTTTTGCATTATATTTTACAAAAGTTCACCTTCAATAAATTTAAAATTTTGAAAATTATTACGTATTTCAAAAATTCTAAGCACTTAAAAATGCGTTAAAAGTTCATTAATTATTTGTTTTGATTGTTCCCACTTAAAAAATGTTTTAAAGTGTTCGGGAATATTAGCACAGTCACTCGAGCGCTCTTAAAATCTTTGGGAAGTTTTAAAATTATCCACAGATTTCATAAATCCAAAAAAATATTTGGGAAGTTTTAAAATTATCCACAGAATTCGAAAATTGATCGCACTTAAAATACATAGAATTTAAAAAAATTCACACTCAATTTATTTTATGTGTGAACAATTTAATGCACTAAATTTTGCGGACATTTTAACGTATTTAGAAGTGCAAACTAGTTAATAAATGTTTTAATGGATTTTAATACAGTTTTAAGTATGAACTGTTTTTAAATTTTAGTTTTTTGAGTGAAGATTTTTTTAAAGTGTCGTAAAAAAGAAGAAGAAAATAAAAAGTTCCAAGAAGAGCAAACAATTTTAAGTGCGAACATTTTTTTAAAGGAAAAATTTGTGGAATTTTTTTAATTTTTTTAATTTTTGAGTTAAAACATTTTCTAAAAATATGGAATAAAATAATATCAACAAATTAAAATTTAAGGAAAATAGAGCAAGCCCAATTCGTTCTAATGTTCAACCTGCCATCCCGATCAGGATCCTCCATTTCCCGGTGCGTCAAATAAATGATGGACTCTCGTTAGAGGGGCTCGGTCCATGGATGGGCATTCTCCTCCAGAAACCGGCCATCTCCTTCTCGTTCTCGCATGGGACGTGGTCCCAGTACCTAAATTGTGAAAATCTCAAAGTTGGATTCGCTGCCTAGCATATCGGAGACACGAGTAGAAAAATGCCCATTTGTCCCGGTTCCAGAGGGTCTTCTGTTCCGGTTCTGGAACCGGGACTAAAGGGTCGTTACTAAAGCCCATGACCTTTAGTCCCGATTTGCTTACGAACCGGAACAGATGGGCCTCCACGTGGCAGCCGGCTGGAGCGGGGGCTGGAGGACCTTTAGTCCCGGTTGGAGCGGGAGATTGTTCTTGAATATATTTTTTGGATTTTTTTCATTTTCGAATCTTTGAATTATTTGACAATTTAATCTCTAATCACCCCTCCTCACTGCTTCAGAATTTAATCTCTAATCTCTAATCAACACTCATTCCAAATCATCTAACTTCCCGGCCGGTCACCCATCCTCTCACCACTCCAGTTCGAGCACGCTTAACTTTCAGGTCTATCTCCCCTAGTTTCCAAGTTTGCACTTCTTGTTTTCCTGACAATAGTAAGATATCAATCATGTTATAACCCTTAGGTCTTGATATCACATGATTTAATTTTTTGAATCCCAAACAATTATTAAAAAAACAATCAAAATTAACAAACAACAATGATGTCACGATTTACAAAAAAAAATCACGATTAACAAACCAAAAAAATATATATATATATAATTCATAATATTTATTACAGAAGATCGAAGCTAGAAGCGTCTAATCTAACGACTAGAGCTAAACTACTCGATCTTCTGCTTCTTGGCGGAGGTCCCGACGCCCTCATCGTCGTCGCTCGGCGCCGCCCGCTTGGTGGCCTCCTCTGACGCGACTTTCGCCTCCACACGCGCCGTCATCTCGGCCCTCTTCTTCTCCTTCTTCTTGGCCCTCGCCTTGGCCAGGTTCGCCGCGGAATTCTCCGCACGTGCGGCACGGCGAAGTTCCCGCGCCTCCAGCTGTTCCAGCGGGTCGTCGGCGGGCGGCGGGCGGCGGACTGTCGTCGTCGGCGGGGGGCGGGCTGTCGTCGGCGGCGCGCAATCGTCGCCTGCGCTGAGCTCGAGGCCGCGGCTTCGGAGGCGGGTCCCAAAACTTGCGCCTTTCGGGGTGGTTGTCCTCGTCCGACGGGGTGTCGGAGTCGGACGGCCACCGTAGCGGCGACCCCGACATGGCGGCGAGAAGCTCGTCGGGCGCGAGAGGGGAGATCAAGATGAGAAGGGAAGATGAGATGAGATGAGTTGGATGAGCTTGAGAAGTGCTCCCGGCCTTCGTCTACTTATAGTCTGAGAAGATCGTCGGGCGCGCGCCCGACGAGCTTCCCAACGCGCGCCACACGCGCATGGGAAGCTCGTCGGGTGCGCGCGGGAAGACGAAGTGCCGTCATTGGTCCCGGTTCGTAGCTGGAACCGGGACTAAAGGCCAACCTTTAGTCCCAGTTCCAGCTACGAACCGGGACCAATGGATGGAGGCCGCACGCGCATGGGAAGCTCGTCGGGCGCGCGCCGCACGCGTATACGAAGAAACCGCCTCGGGACGAAGCGCGGGAAGACGAAGCGCCATCCATTGGTCCCGGTTCGTAGCTGGAGGCCCATTCGTCCCGGTTCGTGTCTGGAACCGGGACTAATGGGTCCAGACGAACCGGGACCAATGCCCCACGAGGCCCGGCCGACGCCCTAGGCGCACGAACCGGGACGTATGCCCCCATGGGTCCCGGTTCGTGACTGAACCGGAACTAATGGGCTGGCCAGGTCTGAACCAAAGCCCTGTTTTCCAGGCGTCCCATAACGACCCCACATATGTAATGAATATAAGGAGTACGTGTCAGTTCAAACGTTTGAGACGGATTTGACCCCTTCAATTGGGTGGAAAAATCATGTAATTAAGTGCAGTGTCTGGATAGGCCACTTGGGATTTAAGATGGATTTGAGGCGCCCAATTGTAGTTTCTCTTAATCAATATTTTAAGCATGGATGCTTATTTCTGAAGTGCAGATGCTTAATTAGGCAAGCTAATAAATAAATAATAAGTATTAAGATGAAGAATGATTAAAAGTAGATTGAATTCCACTTTTTGCCTCGTGTTTGTGCATTTGTCACACATATTACTCCATTTAACGAAATTCTATCAAAATATTCCATATAAGAAATGTTGAAACTTCTTTTATCCCATCTTAGCATTTTGCGCGTTCTATTAGGTAAGACCGACATGTCAGGTTGATATGGTGCCAAAAATCTATAAAGCTTGAAGGATGTCATCATCGACCATTTCCAGCCTTCTCTTCTTCATCTGTTGCACACCTTATCGTGCTCCTCATATCCTCTATCCTCGATTATCACCGTACACTTAACCTAACTAACATACGTCCTGAAAAGATGACTCAAAGTTTCTTAAATCGGATAATCTCAACGAATGTTCACTAGACGAGATAATTGTTATCAGAAATGCGCAAAAAAGCCAAAAAGAGGATAAAAAGTGGAATTCTCTTAAAAATAACTCCATATCCCTAAGCACCTTATATTGTAAACGAGGGGCGTCTTTAGGCAGGAGATGGACGCCTGCCATAGAGTGAAAAGCACAAAATCACCACAATACAGGCGTCATTAGCAAAAAACCACCACAATACAGGCAGTTGGCACAATGCACCGAACGCACATTCTAATTTTGACAAAAAACACTAAACGTCCGTGGAATCCTGTTTTGACGTGTCGACCCGCTAATCTGACAGGAAACGTGACGGCGCTGTGTAACGGCCGTTAACGGCCGTGTCTGTTCGTCAGGTGTCGTTCGGTCGGATCGGGCTTGGTTAGACCGAGACCGAGCCCACTCTGTCTCTTGTCGCTCCCGAACAATGGCGACTACGCAAGCTAGCGGCGGCGGCGGCGACCCTAGAGGAGGCGGCGGCACCCCTAGCGGAGGCGATGGCGGTGATGCACAGAGCAACGCACCACCCATAGGCGGCGCACGGAGCAGCGCATCCCTCATGGATGTGGCGGTGCACGGAGCAGATCCCCCCGACCTCCTTCCCCGTGGAGGCGGCGGCGGTGGAGGACAACCCAAATCTTGAAATCTTCCGGCGGCACCAGGACGCACTGAGTGAGTCTTCTTCCCTCTTGCTCTTGTATTTAGGTTTTGGCCAATCGATGGATTTAAGTTAGGGTTCACTGTGTTCTTGCCTTTGTATATTGAGTTAGTTTAGCGTTTATCACATTGAAGTTCTTGCCTTTGTATTTTTAAGGTGTGATGTACTTAGCGAGCTCTCACTATATATAGTTTTTACATTGTAATTTTTGTTGATTTTTAGTTTGCATGAAGAACTATGGGACCTGAAGATTCAACTCTATGGATATGATAATTTGGAATTAACTCTGTGCACCTCAGACATTACATATGTAAATTTGTTAGCAGTTATGGAACCAGAGGGCTTTGGAGAACAAGATTTTCTTTATTATGTTAAGGAAGAGGGCACTGGTGTAGCAGGGTTAGAGTATCTTAATAACAATTTAATGGTTCTGGAGATGCTCAAGGAGTTTAATGAGAAGAAATTTGTGCACCTAATAGCTGTTAAAGAAGATGGCAAAAGACCAGTAGATCTGAACAGAGCTAGTTTAATATATGAGGAGCAGGTCCCACTTAGCAAGTCATGGGATCCACCTGTGGTATATGCAGTTGATAATGCAGGTGTTTTGTCACCAGTTAGTGCACCTGATGTGGAACAAAATTATTTAAACACACAACAGAGCAATAATCTTCAGAGGAGGGGCAAAGCTGTGATACAGGAAGAGGAAGACTCTGAGGATGAGGAGGAGGTGGAAGAGGAGGAGATAGGCTTTACAGAAGAATTTTTTGGGCCACCAGAATTTAGACCAGATGGCCAGGAGCAAGGAAGGAAAGTTGACCTTGAGCTCAAGGAGAAGATGTTGCAGATGAAGTTGCTTAGACAAGATCCACTATACCATTTTGAAGGGGATACAGATGTTGAAGACATCTACCACTCAGAGGAAGAGCAAGATTTAGATGTTGACCCAGAACCTTTAGAAGTAAAAAAGCAGCCAATTAGAAGAGGGCCAACTAGTAGAGCACATCATGAGGCAGCCTATGTTCCTCATGCACATTGGCTTCCTAGTGATGATTCAACTGATCCATCTGATTTATGTGAGAGTGATGATGATGGTGCTGTTAAACAGAAAGTTAAGATAGTGGGCAACAGGAGATGTTTCCACTGTCTCTACTCAACTTCTTTTCGTCTCTTATCATCTCACCGATATATTGTCAAGGTAATAAATTAACAAAGCAAAGAATCACACATATTTTTGGATTTTTATCAAATTATATTAGATTTGTACTCTAAACAATATATTTTTTTGAAATTTTTTTACAATCGAATTATAATATGTTTCATAATTTTTCTCCTGTTTTAAAACATTACAGTATTTGTTAATAGTTCCCGCAGCAACGCGCGGGGTATCATCTAGTATGAGAAGTGCCTATCACCTATTAACCCAGGCTTTTGGACCGGATTTGGCCCTTCGATTGGGTGGCGAAGTCATATCCACGCAGCGTCTCGATAGGTCGCCCGGGCGTTTAGGACGAATTTAAGGCACCCGGTTGAAGATTCTCTTAATCAATATTTGTAAGCATGTGTGCTTATTTCTGAAGTGTGGATGCTTGATTAGGCATGCTGATATACAAATAAAATCGTATCAAGACGAATAATGATTAAAAATAAAGTGAATTCCATTTTTTACCTTGTGCATTTGTGACACATGTTACTCATTTGAATGAAAAATCTATCAAAATATTCCATATAAGAAATGTTGAACCTTGTTTTACCGCATCTTAGCATTTTGCGCGTTCTATTAGGTAAGGCCAGTCCTTCAATATGGCGCCAAAAATCTACAAAGCTTGAAGGACGTCATCGTCCATCATTTTCAGCCTGCTTGTCTTCTCCATCTATTATTGCACTCTACTCCCTAAGCACCTTATATTGTAAACGTCCAGCTTATTTAGGCAGAGGATGGACACGCCACCCATACGCTGGGCGAAGTTGGTTTCTCAGAGTAGAGATTCTGGACGTATGCATGGGCGACGGTCACCCTTATGATGGCAATTTTGTCTACGATCAACACGACCAAAAACACAACTGACAAAACGAGGTGCAAAACAATGGCGATGCAAACAGGCCATGCCAAGGGCGATGCTCACCTTCTTCCTATAAATACACCACCTGGATACACGCACCTAGCTAAGCCAGCTACCATCTCCTCACAGTGATCACAAGCTTCCTCTGGTGACTTGACGTTGACGATCAAGATGAGCGCGAGCAAGTCGTCGTGGCCGGAGCTGGTGGGCATCCTGGCGACGCTGGCGGCGACGCAGATCGCGCACGACAGGCCCGACGTCGCCGTCGAGGTGCTCCCGCCGGGCGCCCCCCTCACGCCGGACTACAACGCCGAGCGCGTCCGCGTCTTCATCGACCTCACCGGCGTCGTCTCCAAGACCCCAGTCATCGGCTAGCCAAGCCAGGCTCCAGTGAATGCATGGGGCGGAATGTAATACCGGCGTGCACGCTCTGCAGCGTTGCTGTGACTATACTGTACGCGCTGTAATGCATGGAAGAATAAAGTGATGTTATGCATTTGTGCTACGTGATTTCTCTCTGGCAACTCCAACGGCGCGACACACTTGTCCGCTTTTGGTTCGTTTGGGTGGGCGGCTACAAAACGCAGCCCAACGGGGCGACGCAAACGTGGTAAGGTTCGGTTTTGTCCGCATTTCGGTTCGTCGTGACCTAAACCGGACCCAAAATTGAAGTCAATTTGGCTTTGTGCGGACAGAAGGTGGACCGTCCGCGTGTCCGCGCGGGAACTTTCGTGTCCATCCGGGTCTCGCCTGGCAGTCATAGCGCACTGGTTTGACTCCCAAACGCGGCGTGGACCGATCCCATTTAATAGGACCGACCACTCCCACCAGTCTTCACTTCACCCCCCACCGCCCCCACCATCGCTCCTCGTTCCCCAGAGCGCTGGCTTCCAATGACGCACAACCATGAGGCCGACGGCTCCGGTGGTTCCGGTGGCCGGCGACGCCAACGGATCCTCATTGACATCGCGGACACCGTGTGGTACTAGAAAAATGGCAAGCCGATGTCATACGGGGACGTGAGGCTACCCAACAACTGGCACGTCATTGATGTCCGCGTGCCGGTGCCGCCGCCCGATAAAACTGTCGCGTACGCCCCACCTCACCGTCACGGTTCCTACAGGTGGACAGCGTTGGACGAGCTGCCGCCGTCCCAACGTCGTGCCCTGCCGACTCACCCCCAACCTCTTCAGATTCGCGGCCTGCAGATACGCGGGTCGCCTCCGCGCGTGAAGGCCGAGTGTTCCCCCTCCCCGCCGGCATACGTCCCGCTGAACTACAACGAGGAGGAGGCCCTGCGGTGAGCCATCGAGGAGACCGAGTGGGCCGAGCTGACCGAGCTCTTAGTTTTCATGCTTATTCTTTTTAAGATATTTTATTTAGGTTGTTGCTTTTGGAACTCTCTTGAGTTATCATGATTATCTTGTTTAGAGAGTTGGTCTGCTGCACTGAGTTGTTTGTGTTGCATGAGTAGGTAATTGAGGTTGCTATTATAAGTATAGTAGTATCTTGCAATAGTTTTGAGGTATTGATTTGAGTAATGTTTGGATTTTTGGCGCCAAGAGCTTGAGCCTATTAGTGATAGGTGTCGTATTTTGGGCAATCCGTGCTTATTTTCAAAAACTATAAAAAATTAGTTGATAACTCTAGCTACTAGATGAGTCGCTAACCTCTGGAGGGGTTGGAATATATAGAGTACCCTCATGTACCAAGCGTCGAGGATGCGCAAGGATAACCAAACCCCCATACACTTTTCCTCGGGGTACTTTTCTCTATGTGAATCTCCTGATTAGATAGAGAGTTACCGATAACAAGTGCATGAGTTTTTTTTTTACTAATGCGAGTATTCGATTGTTGGCACTTCCATCATCCATATTTCGCTAGCCTATTCGGTACCGTGCATTACGCTTTCTCATCTTGATAGTTGGTGCAAACTTCGTTGGTGCATCCAAACCCTTGGCATGATACGCTCTGTCATCATAAACCTCATTATTTCCTTCCTCAAAACAGTCACCATACCTACTTATCAAGGCATTTTCATAGCCTTTTCGAGATACATTGCCATGCAACATCCATCATCTCATGACTTGATCTTCATGTCGTACATGATTTTGCTTGATCATAGAGCCGCATGCTAGTTGGGCCTTGCCCTTATCATTGCTACATGACGCGCTAGTATCATTGCATATTCTGCTACACTGGCAGATGCATACGTCATGATAGTTTTCAGCTTTCTTTATGTTGAGTACTTCTTGTAAAGTGTGAGATCTTCTATACTCTTGTAAAATATAGGGTGTTGCCTTTAAGTGAGGAAAAGATCCCAAAGAGCACAAAATAAAAGATCCCCAAAAAGGACAAATTAGAAGATCCTAAAGAGGACAAACGAGGTTTAAGTAAAAAGAGCCAATGAGGCCACAAAAATACAAAAAAATAGAAAAAAAGAAAAAAAGGAGAGAAGGACAACACTACTATTTCTTTTTGAAAGATCCACACTCGTGCTCCAAACTAATATTTGTACTACATAGAGATTTTCATATCATTCATGCATAACTATATGGGGATCCTTACACTATAGAACTTGGCTTGTATATTCCCATGATGAGCCTCCACAAATGAGCTCTAGGTCTTCTGAGCAATCAAGTTGAATGCACCCCCACTAGTTCCATCGGAGAGCTTCACATAGCTCACATGTGCATTCGTTGCATGACAATCCCTACTCCTCACATAATATCTATCATTTGACTTTCTATCGCCTATGATTGTTCTCATTGTTGTGATCCTCTCACACCCTTTTTGTCTTTCTTCTCCACCATTATTATATTTGCCATCCTAAGTGCCAACATATCTTGCTTGCGCTCAGTCATTGCATGAGTGCTCGATCAATGTCGAAATGGAGAGGATCAGTTTGACTTGTGCCTGACTAGTGGTCTGAGGCCGAGTCAAAATAAAAATCCGAAGGACACGAAGTGTGAAGTTTTAGTAGATTGAGTTCTCAATTAAACTAAATAATATTTTTATGCTCTAAACCCATCTCCCACGTATTTCACGCAAACACCATTTGGAGACATTCGAGTCACGGACAACGAGAGCTCCTGCACCTTTATGTTCTTACTTTGTTAGTTTCAATACTAGATATAGACTCTTGCTTGTTATTGTCTTGACTTCAATTGCATATCTTACTTGCTTTACTTTGAAGTTCATATGTGTTGGTAGCATGTCACCATAGAAATTATCTGTGTTATCATTTACCTACTCGAGACGAGCAAGAATTAAGCTTGGGGATGTTGATACATCCCAAACGTATCTATAATTTCTGTTTGTTCCATGCTTATATGGGTGATATTGCTATGTGTTTTGCTACACTTTCATACCTTTTTCAACACATTTGAACTAACTTACTAACTCAGTGCACCTAGTGCCGGTTTCTCTCTACTGATGTCTGTGAATTGCAAATTTATACCCATATTTACAGTGCCCGAAAACTTCCATAAAAAATAAATAAAAAATCTGCGTTCCAGAAGACTCCAGACGCCCGATGGAAAGCCGAAGGGGGGCCAACCCCTCCAAGGTGGCCTGCCCGCACGGCCTATGGGGAGGCCACGCCAAGAGGCCGTCTGGACGGGAGGGACCTCCCCTGGTGCCCCCCTTTGGCCCACCCCCCTCCAAGGCGGCCTGCCCGAACGACCTATGGGGAGGCCGCGCCAAGAGGCCGTCTGGACGGAAGGGACCTCCCCTGGTGCCCCCCTTTGGCCCTATTTTTACCCCCGTGGAGGAAACCATGATTCCGCAACTCCTTTTTTCAGAAGCGATTCCTATCTCCGCCGCCATCGCCAACAAGGCTTCGGGGGACCAATATTCCTGTGCTGGCACCTTGCCGGGACGGGGAAGTTCCTCCCTCCATGAAGCGGGAGTAGTTCCTCCTCGGGGCTGAGGTTTTCTACGGTAGCTATGTGGTTAATTCTTTTCCCCATGATGTGATCTTGATTGTGATCATAGGCTATGTTAATCTAGGGTGATCTCATGATGTTTCCCCTTCTTCTATGTATTGGATTTTATATACTCAGTTGATCTTATCTAGTATAATATCCGAGACCATGGTGACAGCGGTCTATTGGAGATAGATTAGAAAAATATTTTAATGAGTGATTTGATTTTTTTTAATTGATTAAAGATTGAGAGTCCGTTGGTGCTTTTCTTTGACTATCGTTGAGATATGTTGTGGTGATTGTGGTACTCTCTTTGGATGACCGCGGTGACATTGGAAAATCCATAGATGAGATCTACGAACTCTGAGGTGTGTTTTTGTAGCCCTACATAATTCTTGTCCTCTCTTGATCACAAAGGAATGACCTTCGAGTACGTCTTCATTGCATGTTTTAGTGGAAATATCATGTGATTAGACTATGTTAACATCTCGCTTGCGAAAACGTTTGTTTTTTTAATTGTCTTGCTTTCTTTTACTTTTCACTACAGATAAGTCTAGGCTAGGCTCAGATAACAATTACCACTAGTTAATGAGTACTAGCAGGTCAAAGCGCGGCGCTACGTAGCGCCTATGCTTGAGCTTGTTATTGGTTTATTTGATTGATGCTTTTGTCTGAATGTTTGAGTAAATCTGTGGAGGTTAAGTGAAAAGTAGTGGGTTAAATGACTTTGACTAGATGGAAGGGCATTCAATCGACCTAAAATACATTGTAAGGGTAAATTTGAACATATAAAGAAATTAGGGACCAATATCAGTAGTGAGTTCGAGTTAGGGTTAAATTTTTCAATGTTCCTTTAATAAAAAGAACTTTAAAAATCGCCTGCCGCTCCCTCCACCAACACACACCACCCCCAACCCAATCCCCTCTCGGACCTCTCTTCCCTGAAGAACATAAGCTGAGGATGTCCTTCCTCCCACTGGTCGCTGCCCGCTAGTCCCAGCACACAAGGTAAGCCACTACCCTTTTCCCCCATATTCCCCTTGTGATTGTTTGCGTCCTATGACTCACATATCTAGCAAATCCTGATCCAGTTGGATGAGCAGCAAAAACAATAGCCTGCTGGTGGGGATACTGCAATAGGAGTGATGGATCTGAGGAGAAGAGTATGATGGGGTATTTGATCGACCAATCAAGTGTTATGTATGGGGCTATGAAGGAGGCCATGATCTCATCCCCTATCGTACCTCTCTTCCTCGAAGAACAGTAGCGGAGGCTATCCTAACTCCAAGCAGCCGCCGCCCTCCCAGTGCACAAGGCGAGCCTCCCAGTATCGCAGACGCTTTGATCCAATGGTTTAGGAAATTGCATAAGTGGTTTATCTCACATATACTACCTTGGTACCGAAATATAAGTAGTCGAGCTTTCTTCGTGCAAGGAAGCCGGCCAACTACCTATATTTCGGTACGGAGGGGTAATTTCAAATGAATGTACATTAATCATTCGTTGCTTCGCCTGGCTCCATTGTCATTATATATATTGTTGGTTCAGCTGGCTGTTCAGAACCAGGAGCATTTGCTTTCTCTTCCGTGCCATTTCCATGATCAAGATGCACAAGCTCCTATGTGGGACTTTGCTCTTCCTCCTCCTCATCCTCCTGTCGTCACCCAGGCTGGCATTCTGCTCTGCCTCCAGTGTCCCACGCTACCACTCTATCTTTAGCTTTGGCGACTCCTTAGCCGACACCGGAAACGGCCCTGTCGTCTTCACACAGTTCTCCATCTTCAACCCTGTCACACGAGCTCCTTACGGCAGCACCTTCTTCGGCCGCCCCAGTGGCCGCGACTGCGATGGCCGGCTCATCATCGACTTCATTGGTACGTGGTACTACTACTAATGGCGTAGGCCGACTCCTAGCCAGATCTAGGCTAGACTCATTTTTTCATTGTATTTTTGGGTTATTTGGTGTAGCTGAAAACCTTGGCCTGCCGTATGTGCCCGCCACCCAGGCGCACAACGGCAGCTTCCGTCAAGGTGCAAACTTTGCCGTTGCCGCCGCCACCGCTCTGGACGCCGGTTTCTACCACGAAAGGGATATCCCCGGCGCGCCCAGCAAGTTTCCCCTCAACACCAGCTTAGGCGTGCAGCTCGAGTGGTTCGACAGCATGAAGCCCTCCTTGTGCCGCACAAACCGAGGTAAATAATTAATTCGTACACGGGCATTATATATTATCAAAGTGAATGGTTGATGAGAATTTAAATGATAATGCACGCGCAGAATGCAAAGAATTCTTTGGTGGTTCCCTATTTTTCGTGGGAGAGTTTGGAGTAAACGACTATCACTTCTCTTTCCAAAAGAAAACGGTACAGGAAGTCAGATCCTTCGTTCCACATATAGTGGAAACCATCTCCATGGCCATCGAGGTAATTCCATGAAACATTCATGTAGATGTATCATGCATTTATAGTTTTATACATATTGAAGATAAAATAAATTGCTGTTGTGATCAACAGAGGCTGGTCACCAAGTATGGCGCGATGAGCCTGGTGGTTCCCGGCGTGATCCCGTCGGGATGCTCACCCCCGATTTTGACCAAATTCGCCGATGCCTCGCCATCTGCATACGACACCAAAACAGGTTGTCTCAAAGCTTACAATGAGCTGGGGATGTACCACAACTCGCTGTTGCAGGCTTCCTTGGCCAAGCTCAGGGCCAAGCACCCCAATGTCAGGATCATCTATGCCGATTATTTCAGCCCCGTCATGGACATGGTGGAGTCACCCCACAAGTTTGGTCAGGCCCCAATCGTGCATAAAATATAATACACGCCTGAAGGAATCTATATATGTTAGTTAGCCCACACATAAAATCACATTATGCAATGTGGTTGACTTTGATGGATGCATGATTGCAGGTTTTGAAGATGTGCTTTCTGTGTGCTGTGGGGGACCTGGAAGGTACATGTACAATGCGTCGGTTCGATGTGGCGATGAAGCTGCAACAACATGCGTTGATCCGTCTGCTCGTCTGTACTGGGCTGGCGTCCATCTGACGGAGGCAGCCAACAGATACATCGCAAGCCGCTGGCTGGGCAAGATAAACTCACCAACAAGACCCGGCAGCAAGGGCGCATAGTGATGGCCTCCGAAAAAATTAGGGATGAGCCAAGAAATGACAAAGTACAAGCCTAGCAACAATGTGTGTGATATCTTTGTGTTTGATCAGTTGTATTGTTCTTCAAAATCAATAAAAATCTAATAAATTATCAATAAACCGAAGAACCGGTGCACCAGAGGCTCACGAACTACAACTCCTGCACGCAGCTTTTTCCCAACGACACCATCTACCGTCAATTAGTCGTCAACCACCTCCGTCGCCTTCCTTGCTTTGATACTTTGAGGAATTGAGTATACTTTTGATTCTTTCTACTACTTTGCTAGCTACATGCATGTACGGTTACATAATATGTACACTACTCTCTCTGATCCATAATAAGTGTTTCTTCTTTAGTATAAAATTTGCAATACCTTAGTACAAAATTAATGATACTTATTATTGATTGGAAGGAGTAGAAAATATGACCTTAAGCATTGTCTCCAAGATTTAATGGAGGGTGACTTGTGACATGAAAATCTTATCATTTGTTTGGGTCCACAGATTCTTGGGGAAACCCATAATTAAGATGTTCATAGAAATACCCTCAGTCCACGGTTAGCAGGACATGCCTCTTTGCTTCTTGGGAAAAATGAAGTTTGTAGCCTTGTGCACAATTGCATTCTCAGAATAAGTGCATACAATACTCCTCGTCGTTACCATTACACAATACATAATTGTAGCTTGATAAATGAAAAGATCTTCTCCGAAGAAGATTTTCTTGTGTTGATTATGCCATGCAAAAGGAAGGGAAAGAATACCTTCTGCTGGTTTGCTTGCAACCTTCCACGTCTTGCAAGTTGTTGCTACTTGTTTCATGAAACATGGTAATTAGGATATGGAAGGATATTTTTAGTGTGGTGGAGAGGCTTAGTTCCGCTTTTCAGGTTATTGCCTTCATTGGCAAGAATGGAAATGATATTCAAAGTTTGAATTTAAAAAATTTAAAAAGTTCATGTGTGTGTTTCTCACCCATGTCAAACCTCATATATATTTTTCTCGAAATGAATGACAACCCCTTGCCCCTTCAACTTCTTCATGTATTTAAGGATAATTGGCTAAAAATTAGGTTAGGACACCTTGGTTTTGTGAAATTTATTGTGTAAGCAATTTTATACACTAAATATAAAATATAGAAAATCTTGGTGTGGTAAGAACGATGGCCGACGCTTCGTTTTCTAAATTTAACTTGATACTCCAAATTTTGTGTGTATGTTCTAATATTATAGAATTGTTTGCTGGTATGTATGGCAATGAATGAGTACTCCATTTCAAATTTCTAGTCAAGAACTTATTTATACCTTTTTTTTCTTGTATTGATTTTTATTATATCTCAATAAATTACATAGACTAAGAGAACGTAAATATCCAGTCAAGTGCTTATTATTTGTACTTTTTTTAAGAACAGTTCTAGTACTATCGATCGTGACTCAAGAGCTGACTTTCAAATATGGTTTGAGTGCCCAACATAATTTTTGTCATAAAAAGGACAAAGAGATGTCATATTATTATCATGATCTAGCGATGGAGATGACTTAACCCTCATTCGCCAACTGCACCCATTGGAAATGCGGATGTATTTAGTGGCTTGCCATGTTTATTGGATTATTTTGGTACTTGCCATGTTGCTTACCGATGGAGAGTACAAGCAATAGAGTATGTTAATAGAAAGATACTAGATAGGAAGCGATTTTCTAGGACGCCATAAGGGTTCCACAATTAATCCATTTACATGTTGTTCCTAGCAGGTATTGATTCCATAGAACATGTTGCTGCTAAATTAATTAGTCTCCAGCTAGCCTCTCGTGGCAGATGGTACACACTGCAGTAGTAGTTGAGTAGAAAGCAAAATAATGGGCCAGCGCAACCGTGTGCCCGTCGGTGGATCCAACTATTACAACAGATGCAACCCTCTCATAGTTTGTAACTCCAAACTCTGCCGAGTAGACAAGTACTCCTCCTTTGGTTCCCAAAATAACTAATTCAATTTTAATTCAACTGTCTCCTAAGGTTAATATAACATCCCCCTCTCAGTCTTTATTTTTAAATCATTTCATCATCTTCTTTGCATATTTCAACGATGTTCATTCGGTAGAAGGATGTTGGGAGTTACCGGTACGTCGTATCTGCCTCTCATCATTATATATTGTTGTTGTTGTTGTTGTTGTTGTTGTTGTTGTTGTTGTTGTTGTTGTTGTGTCCATTTTCCGGTCAGGAACTCAATAAGACGCACAAGCTCATAGAGTTGTTGTTGTTGTTGTTGTTGTTGTGTCCATTATATATTGTTGTTGTTGTTGTTTTCTTTGTGGGTGTAGCTGAGAAGTTGGGGTTACCATATGTCCCACCCAACCTAGAGCACAACGTGAGCTTCCTCCGAGGCGCCAACTTCGCCGTCGTTGCCGCAACCGCCGTCGATGCAGGTTTCTTCCACGCGAGGGGCATCCCTAGTGCCACTAGCAAGTTCCCCCTCAACACCAGCTTAGGCGTGCAGCTGGAGTGGTTCGAGTCCATGAAGCCGTCCTTGTGCCGCACAGCACAAGGTATGATAACCCAATTGCTGAATGTTGAAATGAGCAGAGGCTCATCACCAAGCACGGGGCGAGGAGCCTGGTTGTCCCTGCCTTGTCCAAACTCCAGGCCAAGCACCGGAACGTCAGGATCATCTACGCCGATTTCTTCGGCCCGATCATGGACATGGTGGAGTCGCCTCACAAGTTTGGTCAGTCCCCAACTCAACCCACAGAATCTACTTTGTAAGTTAACACGTACATAGGCAAAATTTCACTATGCAAGGTCGTTGACAGTTAACACCGATGGATGATCACAGGTTTTGAACAAGACGTGCTTATGGTCTGCTGCAGAGGGCCTGGAAGATACAGATTAAACTCAACGGTTCCTTGCGGTGATGTTGCTGCAACGATATATGCCAGGATCCGTCGGCTCGGTTGTACTGGGACGGCGTCCATCTGACCGAGGCAGCTAACCGCCACATCGCCGATATCTGGTTGGGCAGCATAAACTCGGCAACAAGAGTCAGCAGCAGCAAGTCTGCAAATTATCATCTACTTTAATTTGAGGAAAAATTATGACGGTGGAAATGAGGATCCAGGACAAAACAGTTTGTGATGTTTGGGAAAAAAGACAAAGGAATGGGGCAATTACGTGTGTATGTATTATAGGCAAAAGTTTGTATGTTAGGCAAAATGACAAGGAAACCTAGGGGCTCCATATGTATTGTAGGCAAAGGTTTGCATATGAACAAAATTACGACGATGAGATTGATGATTTAGGACAAAAAATCAGATTGCACGTTTTGGAAAAGGACACAAGGAGTGAGGACAGATCTGTGTGTATATATGTATTTTAGGCAGAGGTTCTCTTTCTACACATATATATATCTAACTTGGTGGACAGAGAATGCATGGCTCGCCCAATGCTTCGCAAGGTTCTATCACCCCCGACTATTTCAAGTTATGACTCCGAATGGGAGGAAGTGAAGGCTATCAATGGCTACGCCGTGGTTACAGCGTACGTGTCGTTCTCGATCAGAGGTCTCGGGTACTTGGTGGTCACCTGGACCACGGTGGTTCTTCTCGGCGGCTTCGTCGCCATGATAGACACCGATGATTTTTGGGATCTCGCGTTGATTACCCTCATACAAATACTTTGGTTAGTCCTTTTCGTTCTCTGAGCATACATATCTTGTGTGCTTATTTTTCTCCTTTCATTTTGCGTGTAAGTTTCATATATATGGTTTTGTTGATAGTAAGTTTCTGTTTAGGTTTTGTTCTTTACTCTAGTATTAAATGGCACACGCTTGAATGAGTGTTTGAGAGAAGAAAATCTCCAGGGTTCTTTCTAGATGCGCCCATTTGACCGACAAGTAATTTCGGCCAGAAGGAGTAGTATAAAATGATTATATACTCCCGTTGCTCATATATTGTACTCCACATATATAGAGGAACCAATTAATTTTTCAGTAAAATCTCTTAACTCCCCAAAATCCAAAAATATAATAGGCAGCTAAAGGGATATAACCATTCCACCATAAAATATAATTCCCTATAATTTACAATAATGCTAACTGCGGAACGTTTGTGGCAAGCTCCCCTGAGTCCCCTTAGGCCTTGTACAACGCCTAGTGCTTATGGGATGGTGCTTGAAGAAAGAGAGTGCGGTGCGTGGCTGAAAAAACAATTACCCACAGCGCAGAGTGCCAGGTCTGGGTGCTTGCCCGGTGCGTAACCCCTAGCTTAGCATCTGTTTGGTACAACGCTGCGTTGCTTAGCAACTAAAATAACGCTCACACTATGCTCGCTTTTGCTTGGCTGCTACCTATGCTCTCTTTCCGTTGACCTCAAAGTATCCCCAAATCATGGCGCTTCAGGGCTTGGTTCGATCCGGCAGCGCACCTTCCCGTCGGTGGATCCAGCACGGGTGGAGAGCCCTGTTCTCGCTATTCCCACGCAGCCTCTTCTTCGAGTTGTACAACACCTGGCTCGCCGGCGGCGGATCCGCAGCACCGTGCTGTTGAAGAGCAGTGGATCTCCCTTTCTCGGCTGCTCCCACGGCGAGGCATGCATCTTGCTCAAGCAGGTCGGGGCTCCTTCCTACTATTAATTCCTCCCCTATTTCGGTGATTCATGTTTGTTTTGCCTAACTCAGGAATGCATAGCCGCCCAAAATCCGTCACATCCTCCTCGTTCTCGTGGCCGCAGCGGCGGCTGTAGTCGCCGTCGCCGAGCCCGTCGTCTGTCAGGTCGCGGACGCGCTCTTGTGCGACAGCTGAAAGGCCAACGCGGCCCCTGGCGCACCGTGTCGGCGCGCTGCGGGGCGTCCGTGCGCGCGTACATGGAGGGCGAGCGCTACGCGTCCGACTCCGCCATCAGCTGTTGTATCCTCCACCCATTACTCTATCACGTAAAAATTGTAGCGCCATCTCATGTTCCGCCCTTTGAAAGTCAGACATGACAAATGTGTTGGCCATCACCATTTCCATGTATTTCTCCATACTTGCCTGTTCTTTGCTTATCATGGCTGTCCTCTCCCGTGCTTCAGCTGCAGCACGTTTTTCCTTGGAGACCTGAAGCTGCACATCATGCATCTTCTCTT
Source organism: Bromus sterilis (assembly GCA_950022295.1). Taxonomy (NCBI): domain Eukaryota; kingdom Viridiplantae; phylum Streptophyta; class Magnoliopsida; order Poales; family Poaceae; genus Bromus; species Bromus sterilis. The sequence continues at coordinate 295,114,659 of OX465601.1, read as the reverse complement.
GTGTGGACGCTCTTAGGACAGTTGTATCATAGTACAATTGGATGTCATCATGTGAAATACCAGAAGCAACTTCAGATGAAGTTTTACCTTTTCCATACTTTGTTACTTTTGCATTATTTCTCCCTGGTGGCCTTGTTTCTTCTTGAATCTCCTTATCAACATCATTATCAGGTTTGCTTGTTTTCTCTTCTTCATAAATCCTGGTCCACTTTGGGTGCTGCCGCAGCTCTCTCCACAAATTTGCCAGTGTGAAGCATTGGTTGTGCTCGGACTTGTACATGTCATTAGCTTTATTCATGAGTTGGTCATCAGACTGACCACTCACGTACACATCCTTGAGCCTGCACCATATGCCGTTGAACAAAACAATTTTACGGTTCATCTTTCCCCAATGGTCTTTGCAATTAAGGGCCTTCCTCCTCCGATCTGCAGGACTATTGTTGTTGTACTCTTTGGCTACATCTTTCCAATAGACCTCACCTTTTTTGCATTTCCCTCTATTGAATCGACAGAATTGTTTAACCAAGCACTTATCTGCATGATTTAATGAACTCCATTATAATAAAGTGTAATGAACAAATTAAAATGCAAATGGATAGTACAAAGCAAATAATTACCAATCGTAGGTTGTCCTCTTCGGTCCATTGTAATCGCTTGCTACTTCTTTCTTCATCATTATCCTCCGTTTCATCTTCGCCTCCTCTTCGGGCCGAACAATTGTAGTTCTCACCTAGGTCATAGCCAGCTTCATATGCAGTTGATTGTTCATTCATCAAACCCACGAAGGAGAATTGAGAATCCATGTTCTTGTGCATAGATGTGTACTGCACAGTAAACTATGAGAGGAAGACTATATAGAGTCTGTGAAGTAACACGACCTTTTCTCCTGTTGCATGTCAAGGTACTTGAACCATTCTCAGTGTTGAACATATAACAAGTCATGTGGCCAATATTAATCTGAAAAAGTCATTTCAGTTGCAGCTTGGTCAATACTTTTCTTTTAGTGCGGAGAGGAGAGTGACTCTTTGCATTGCAGCCGCCAGTCAACACATGCATATGCATCATCCATCAACACGTACCCTTTTTAGTTTTTCACATGGAAAAGTATTTTTATCTCAATAGCCAATTCTTGTTCATGGCATTGCTATTGATTAGGTCCAACATCATTCCCATATCTTAATCTTTTTTTTTTGTGTTACAGATGTTGTTGTTCATATCTGAAGCTGATGATTTTATATCTATCCTTGATGATTGAAAGTGAAGAAAAATGTCCACTTTTATATAGAGGAAAAGCCACGTAAAGAAGATCCAGTCAAGATGAGGAGCTGCCGATATAGATGTACAAATAAATTTTTAATGAACTAGATATAGAAGATTCGAATGGTTGTTTTCATTTCCTCTTTTAAAGCAAGCCGTTGTCTGTTCCGTCTGTTTGTATCCTATTTTCTAGCCGATGAAAGCACCTGGGTGGGGCACCCGTCAACCAAGGAAGCAGTTTTATTTCGTAAGCATCGACGCAAGAGTTTGCTTTTGCTTCCCTTCCTAAGCACCTCTGCAAACGAATCTGAGAAAAAAAACCCAATTTTTTTCCTGAAGCATTGGTGCAAGCACCTGCGTTGTACAGGGCCTTATGCGTCCACCACGGTGTTTGTGGCGAGCTAGTGCTGGCCAGCGCGACGTCCAGCCGCTGATGCACGTGAGTTGTCTGACCAAATGGGCAAAAGAAACCCTTTAGTTTTCCTTTTCTTTATGCTCTTCTTGATAGTAATGTGAAAATATGTTTAAACCCCAAATTTTGAGGAGTTGAGTTTATGAAAGTAGTATAGGGAGTTTGCTGTCACAAAAAAAGATGTATAGGGAGTTAAATTTTAGAAAAGCTCTTACAAGCATTCAAAATTGTCAATGTATATATTTATCTTCTCATTTATTCAAATTTCTTGTAAAATCTGAATCTGACTTGGACCACATATGCGCGCATAACAGGATCACTACGGGACGGCAGCCATACGCCGACGGCCGGCCACCGTCGGCGTAGGCCATAAAGCCGTCGGCTTAGGCCTACGCCGACGGCCGCCGTCGGCGTATAGCCATCGGGCATGGGTTTTCTCGGGCTTGCCCTAAAAGCCGTCGGCGTAGGGGCCGCCGTCGGTGTATAGCCGTCGGGCATGGGTTTTCTCGGGCTTGCCCTAAAAGCCGTCGGCGTAGGATCTGACCCGACGGCTTTTGTGCGGCCGTCGGCGTAGAGGCCCTCGGCGTAGCACCAGTGGGCCCCACCCTGGGCTTAACGGCCGTTAGGCCTGGTTTCCCTCTACGCCGACGGCCGGGCCGTCGGCCTAGGGTGCCACGCGGCAGGCTGTGGGGCGGCTGGGCTTCGGGCCTACGCCGACGGTCTGGCCGTCGGCTTAGGTTCCCTCCCAGCCAGGCCACACGTCACCTTCTCCTCGCGTCTGGGCAGCAGGTCTACGCCGACGGCCAGGCCGTCGGCGTAGGCTCTGCCATTTGGCACAAAACAAGGCCTACGCCGACGGCCAGGCCGTCGGCGTAGGTCCTGACATGTTTTCCCTTTTTTTCATTTCTGGTTCATTTCCTGCATATTTAAAATTCTCATAAGCATATAGCCATTATATTATTCATACCCAGATCAGAGCCAGACATTATAGGCATTTATATTACAAATGCACATTGACAAAGACCAAACAATGCAAAATAAGAGACATAGTATAACAACATCTTGTCGGGATCCTTTGATTGGAAACACCGGGAGGGAGAAACAAGAACAACTCGAGGACGATATCATTTGCATGCAGCGTAGGATGATAAAGGGGCTGGTTGGGTCAGCATCCTACACCCACATTCTCCAGAAACTTCTTCAGACACTGGATCCAAGAAGCTCAAGTGAAAGAAAGATGAGGGATGCCGCCGCGAGGATAGTGGAGCACGTCGCCGACGGGATTCGTCTGGAGCAGTTCCCACAAGGGATCCAATGCATATCATCCCTCATCAACACGTTCGAAGAATTCCATCGACTCCAACCATATCAATCATCATCGCCATCAAGGTCAGAGTCATCTGGGTCAGAATCGGACGATGACATGGATGAGCTGTCATATGCTAACAAGAGTAAGACCAATCCATCATTCCATGGCTACAAAGAGCTAGTGTTGATCGGCCTCCGTATCCTTCAGTTGTGGGTTGATAGAACAAGGAGGTCCCGTTTATGCCAGATCAGATGGCGACGTCGAAAGCCAAGTCGTCGCCAATGGTGGCAGTGTTGTTTCACAAGTTACAACAACTTCCTCCTCTCCTGTGAAAAACCAAGACGATAGGTTGCATGCCGCCTTGCTATCCCTGTGTGTGACGGCATGTGAGAAACTGCACCTCGAGTTCGATGCAATGAATCCAGCAGGGAAAGGTGTCGCCATAGGTTTCATGAGGAAGATGGTGCAGTGCAACAATGATCTCACCTCAGAATGCCTGGGAAGGATGAAGCTTGCCACTAGGATGGTGATAGCGACGATGAAACACAGAGATGCCACAAATCCAAGTGACTTGGACCTGGAGAGCCTCCTGAACTCGTTGTCCAGCGCTTCCGAAAACATGTTGGATCTCGAGAGCTCCATGGTTTTTGATGCCGGGATGAGTACCGCTGCCAGGACCCTGGATTCCCTTGTGAAAGAAGCAAGGGAACTCCATAGCACTCTCATATAACAGTTTTTTACTTCTATCAACCCTTTTGGATATGTCTTCTATTTGGAAGAATTATGGCTCAATGCTACTTGGAACAGTTCTAATTTGGATTGCAGTATCTTGGTCCAATAATTAATCAATGCTACTTGTATATTGATTTATTTATCTCCTTTGAGAGTAATATATCTTGCCGAAAAGATTAACCGTTTGCTAGCACAGTTGGTTACCAGTTTGGTTGAGTGATTCTCAAAGAAAAAGGAAAAAAGTGTTTGACTAAGGTGAGCTTATATTGCTAGGATGCTTGCTGTCTGCCTGTTTTTATTCCACGTACTACAGCTGATAAAGTTTGAGAAGATACCTAACCATTATCTGATAAACACTCTTAATATCGAGTTTCTAAACATTGAAAAGCCCATAAATATGAACTTCTAATGGGAGGCGGCAATTGTTACTGTCATTCACACTAGTATCGACATGTGGTTAACCTTGCTACTGACACTGCCGAAATCAAACCAGTCAAGATCACACCAAGACAAAAAGAATTAGCATTTCTACGGCTCGGCAAATTCAAGATTCAGACAGATAACATGTTAAACACAGCAAGTGTTAGGGGTGAATTAGTCATTGTTACCTAGACCAAGTGTCTTGAAAGATTCTGTATAAATGAACACACAGAGAAAAGAGATCGGTCAGGGGAACGAGACCTCGGATTCGTTCACGGGAGCGCCACGTCATGGCTGTTCTTCAGTAAATCTCAACAGGTAAACTAGAGGACATGAGCACATGCAGAAACTCTCTGGCTCCAGGGCGGGGAAGAAAGACGGATCCTGCTGCCAACGGAAACTCGAACTACACTGAAGCACCAGCCTCCTCCTCTTTCCTTTTGCGAGCCCACTTTGGGCTGACCTCAATAAGCCGGTGCGGCATGAGATGCTTCTCCTTCCGGGTAAGCTTCTTGTAGTTCATGACCCTGAGCTTAGCAATCTTTGCTTCCTCCTCGGCCGTGGCTTCTCTAACCACCACCGTCAGTCTGCAGTCTGCACCTAGGTCTCTCCCTTACACCGCACCTGCCTTTGGCATGGTAAGATAGCCTCTTAAGATAAAATCATTTTCCCACGAAAGCCTCCTCTGCAGTATCAAGGTAAAGGGAGATGAGATCCCATTTGTTGCATACATGGAGGTAAACGTGAGAAGCTTTGTGGTAATCTTACCCACAATAAGTTTATCAGCATCCAATCCATGGTTGTGAGCAGCATTGGCACGAGCAGAATGGATCACCTACAGTAATTGATAGGAATAAATTATCATGAAAAACAGGTCAACTCTGTACCTATTGCAGGAAGCAGTATGGCTTGAGCGGTATTTATGCTAATTGCCGAACCTGGTACAATGTTTTCGCTGCCCTTTTAGGGTGTGTTTGTAACTAGCTTCTTAAAACATAATGCTGGCGTTGTTTGTGTCGAACAAAGCTCCCTAAATTCGCCTTCACCTCCTCTTCCTCAAAATAAAGTCATAACAACGCTTGCAACGTCGAGCCTATCTTGCACGGCCTGTGTCGCCACCAGGGTTGCTACGATGCCCACCAGCTTCGGCACATCTTGTGGCACTAACGAATAATATGCGAGATGATTTTTTTTTACGGGAATATGTGAGATGATAGTTAGCTAGCTAGTGGTGTTTTACCATCTACCATGGTGTATTTATAAGGGAAAAACCATCGTACGTTTGGTCAGTCACATTTTGGTGGTGGTTGGCAGAAAGAACCAACGAGCTGCTAATATGTACCGCGGCGTCAGATAGTAAACAAGAAAATCAGAGTGGCGCAGCGGAAGCGTGGTGGGCCCATAACCCACAGGTCCCAGGATCGAAACCTGGCTCTGATAATTTGATTTTTTATTTTTTCAGATGGCCTTCTTTATTTAAAAGATGTCTGTACAATTCAAAAATTATAGTCGTGACATTTATTAACATGTTGATGATTTTTTTTTAAATGTCCATGCAATGATAAAAATATAATTGTAACTTATAAAAAAATGTGTACGGAATTTAAAAAAATCCATAACACTAAAAAAATGTTCGCACATTTAAAACAATGTTGGTGATACTTTATGCTACAACCTAAATATGAGAATGTTCAATATGTATGTACAAAAATTCAACAAATTATTTGAAAAATAACAGAATGAAGAAAAATCATATACAAAACTAAGAAGGATCCGGTGAAAACCAACAAATAAAATATAAAAAAACAGTAAAGTAGCACACAAGAGGAAAACAGCCTCACTAATTATGGACGTCTATCGTACTCGGAAAAAAATTATGGACGTCTATCTAGATTGTACTCATAAATTCTTCTGTAAAAATAAGCTAAGGGATTCTTTTCCTTTGCTCTCTTTTCTTTTTTTAAGATGTTTTGGTTCAACTCGATCTCAGATCTAAAAGCTTGTAAAGTAAATCGTCTCACTAATTATGGATGCCTTGCTCAGTCAATACAAGGGGTATGCATGCAACCAAATTCACACCCACCGCACATATTCATCATGCACAGTCACCTATTTTAAGCAATGGCCACCTTCATAAGCCAAGCCTCCACTCTCAAATCATCTCGTCAGAGATCAGCAACATCTTCTTCAACCATCCCTCAAGCGGTGGTGCGCATTCATGGATGGGCAGGGTGCCGCTCACGCTATTGGGCGAGCAGCCTCTTCGAAGTCCGACTCCATCACGACGAACTTCACTTGTCGGCGGTCGCACCGGTCTGGCAGCGGTGGCACTGACAAGTCCATCGACGCCATGGGCGGACCTTCCATCCAGGAAGGCCCTTGGTGATGGCGAGTTTGCGGTGATGGAAGAAACCTTTCAAAGGGCAGCTCGTCCCATAGCATGAGCAGTCACCCATTCCATGAATGCACACCACCATGACATCGGTACACTTAGGAATCACTGCCCCGCAATCTGGTTCAGTATCAGTGCTATATATATGGAGGTATGTTACAAACAATCCGAAAAACACACAATTTTCCTGTGTCGCCGCCAGGGTTGCCAGGATGCTCACCAGCTCCGACACATCTTATGAGCACTGACGGATATATGTGAGATGATTTTTTTTTGCAGGAATATGTGAGATGATAGTTAGCTAGCTAGTGGTGTATTTATAAGGGAAAAGCCAACGTACGTTTTGCAAATATATAAGTTTGCACCTCGTTTGGTCAGTCACATTTTGGTGGTGGTCGGGCAGAAGGAACCAACAAGGCAACGAGCTACTAATATGTACCGCGGCGTCCAATACTTGACAAGAAAATCAGAGTGGCGCAGCGGAAGCGTGGTGGGCCCATAACCCACAGGTCCCAGGATCGAAACCTGGCTCTGATAATTTGTTTTTCATTTTTTCTGATGGCCTTCTTTATTTAATAAATGTTCGTACACTCCAAAAATTATGGTCGTCAAATTTATAAAAATGTTGATGATTTTTTTTGAAAATGTCCATGCAATGATAAAACTAATTATTTGTAACTTATATAAAAATAATACAGCATTTATAAAAATAATAACACTAAAACAATGTTCGCACATTTAAAACAATGTTCATGATACTTTTTAAAAATGTTAAGAATTTACTTTAAAAGCATTGTGTGCATTGAACAATGTGTGTGCCATTTGAAAAAATGTTCATAAAAAAAATGTTCATGATACATTAAAAAAATGTTCAATGTTTATTTAAAACATTGTGTGCATTAAAAAATGTTCATAAACATATAACTAAATATTTTCCATATTTTTTTAAAAATGTTCATGAAATTTTGGAAAATGTTAAAATGTTTGTTTAGAAATGTTCAATGTGCATTTTACAAAAAAATTGGTATGTATTTGAATCGGGTTCAATGTGTATTTGAAAAAAAACTTATATCTCAAAATGTACAATCTACATATGAAAAAGGTTCAATGTGTATTTATATAAATTCAACAAAGTATTTGGAAAAAAAAGAATGAAAAAAAATTAAATGGATCCGATGAAAACCAATAAAGAAAACACACAAAAAACAAAAATAAAAATCGATAAAGTAACACACAAGAGAAAAATCGTCTCACTAATTATGGATGTCTATCTAGATGGACGGTACTCCTTACCAATACTTAAAGGTGTTCGATCGATCGTCACGGATGCTCGGCCAATACGCCCTACCTAAGTTGGTCAAACTTTAGATGTTATATTCTTCTATAAAAATAAGCCAAGGGATTCCTATTCTTTTCCTTTGGTCTCTTTTCTTTTTTAAGATGTCTTAGTTCAACTCGATCTCAGATCTAAAAGCTTGTAAAGAAATCGTCTCACTAATTATGGATGCCTTGCTCAGTCAATACAAGGGATATGCATGCAACCAAAATCACACCCACCGCACATATTCATGCATCCACCGTCACCTATATTAAGCAATGGCCACCTTCATAAGCCAAGCCTCCACTCTCAAAGCATCTCCTCACAAGCAATGGTCATCTTCTTCATCCATCCCTCAACGGGTGGTGCGCATTCATGGATGGGCAGGGTGCCACTCACGCTATTGGGCGAGCAGCCTCTTCGAAGGCCGATTCCATCACGGCGAACTTCACTTGTCGGCGGTCGCACCGGTCTGGCAGTGGTGGCACCGACAAGTCCATCGACGCCATGGACGGAACCCTCCATCCAGGAAGGCCCTTGGTGATGGCGAGTTTGCCGTGATGGAAGAAACCTTTCAAAGGGCAGCTCGTCCCATAGCATGAGCAGTCACCCCTTCCATGAATGCACACCACCACCATGACATCGGTACACTCGAGAATCACTGCCCCACAATCTGGTTCAGTATCAGTGCTATATATGTGGAGGTATGTTACATACAATCCGAAAAACACAAACAATTTTCCTCTCGTTTTCGCAACTCAACTCTCTCATGTGTTGTTTCTGTCGAGGTCGACGGTCAGAAAGAACATAGGCAGATCTCGAGTCTGACAACTTTGCTCTAATGTTGGTACATCAGATAGAACACCATCATCTGCTCCTCTAAATGCAACTAAAAATCTATACATATGCCATCGTCATCTCTCCACCATCACAGTAGAGGGGTCAGGGCTGTCATGTCATCCACGGAGAGAAAACATGGAGGAGGCGAGGAGGATGACCAAGAGGACTCATCAGCTAGCTAGACAAGCGTGGAGTTCGGAGGGGTGATGCCCATCATCTTGTAGTAGGCCTTCTCGGCCTCCGCCATCCTCGTCTGGAACATGCCCCACTCCTTCCGACACCGCACCCTCACCCCTTCCCACGCCGGCTTCCCGTGCTCCGCCTTGCCCTGCCAAATTCATCACACATTAGCAGATGGTCGCATAATGTGTGGTACCTTATACGCAAGGTTTCAGTAATGAATAAGCATGTTTCAAGAGTTTGTAGCTGATGAGATGACTAAATTACCTGGTTACCAAGAGAAGGAACCACCTGGTGAACAATCCACTGAGAATCGACAACTCCGATCTTCTCATGAGCAGGCTGTGAAGGAGGAGCACAAAGATTCAGTAAAGATTCACCGCAAGAGGAAAAACAATTCGATAAAGATATCCAGAAGGGCAGGATTGCTAGATGGCTAGGCTGGCGAAAATTCACAACCAATCTGAAAGAAAGAAATATACCTCTACACATTTCCTGAGGGCAAAGTCAAGGCCCCATCCATGAACCAAATCATTCTGCATTCAGGAGAGGCAGCATTTAGTACAGATGGAGCAAGTTCATATAGGATGGTGCTAACAAGTAACGTATACTGAGTTACTGACCTGAATCATATGCCATACACATCGCCATGCGTCCCTCGAGAAGACTGGAGCCATTATTTCAACAAACCTGTTTTACAGCAAGAAATACATCAAAGTAATTAGCAACAAAGATGCATCAGTTAGATCTCTCTGTAATTGTAGAGATGCTCATTGACAGTCATATAATGGGAAGCACTGTGCACAGAACTCCATAAAGAGGATCATAAGCACGTACGCAGCACAAGGTGGAAGATGAGGGTCAGAGCACCAGCCTGGCCTTTCCTCTGTCTCCCTACAACAACACAAGTTGCCAACTCAAGTTACTGCATCCAAAGAAAGAAATCAATAGCTTTTTTGGATTCAGATTAGAACTGCTTCACTCACTTGTGGACCTCTCGGTCACCTCTTCTTTTGGTCATCTGCCATGTTAGTCCACGGTCGGGTTCTAAACCAGGCTGGGAGATATCCAGACCATTTTTCTTAACAAGTTTGATGTACCTGAAATCCAACACCAATATGTACATGTCAGTTACTCATATCTAGAAACATTGTCTGGAGAACTGAGAGTGGAGGCATACTCCTCGGCGTTGAAATGATCCACCCCAAGGTCCTCATCCCAGATGAATATGTACTCGTAAGCCGCCACAATATCAGGGTGTAAGAATCTTTTGGCATACCACCTAGAGGTATGTGCATAAAGAAGTGTTAGGAGAAGATACATTTCAAATTGAAACGATCGGATGAACAGCAAGTACATTACAGCACAGTAGCGCACCATTTAGTTTGTTTACTGACACTGACATGGATGGCTCGCTTTGACCACTCAAATTCGTCCCATTCAGTCACGCGACCATCATAGTGGAATAACAGGATAGCGAAATTGTCAGAAAACTGCAACAAAGAAAAAAACAATCAGGATGGTAATCAAGTGAAATGGTATGCATAGATAAAAAAACAGTTTGCTGAAACTTTGTAGAGGTAAAATTTTGGCTGTTCTGCTCAATAAAGTTGCCAACAACATTACCTTCTTCACTGCTCTGTTTATATTTTCTCTCTGCGCATATCCAACAGTGAAAGTCACAAGGTACTTTGGTTTGAATGGCAGGTCCTGCATATTTGAGATCAAATGTCAGAACACCAAGCACCAAACCTCAGAAGGTTAGAGAATTTAGAGTCTTCTGGTTTCGATTAGTTTAAAATATAACATGTGAGGTACTAAGTTTCTTACTTAATAGCCATGGAGAGCCAAAGAGTAATATATACCATTAAACTCAATCTCAATAATGCATATTCTTTTGGAAAAAGGAAAACGAAACTTTAAAGAAAGAACAAGCATAAAGATACTGCATACATGCCAGTAAATCTGAATATTTGACAAAGGGATAAGATTTTAGGAATTCAGGATTTGTTTTTCAAGATGTTCAGTTATAGAACACTTCCTTTGAACTGAATATCAGTTGGGTGAGATGAGTATGCATGCTGCACAAGAAAATGTACCTCACTTGGGTCTCCCCACAACCTGCGCAGATGGAAGTCGGTATCTGGCACAACAATGCCTGGTGCTAGCCTCTCTGCACCCCTGGGGTTTGTCGGGACATAAATCTACGATTCATAAGAAAATATTTTGTTTCAGTGAACAAATGTAGTAGATGTAAACAATGATCAGGAAGGGATGTGCTCAATATAAATGGTTAATCTATGCACACTGATTAAGTGATTATTCAAGCAGAATGCCGTGCCAAATGGACACCATACCAAATAATGGTCCATGATACTTTACTACTACTAATCTAGCAGTCCGTCACTCTATCAAAATTAACAAGTCATAGAACAAAACCTTCAAAGTAGCGTTTGCATTTGGTTCAGAAATGTTCTCTCTTGCATTTCTGGCAGAAGTCCAGGCATGATTAAGTAAAGCTTGGGCCGTGAGCCCAGAGTTTCTCTCCTCTATGTAGGAAACAAAGCTGGATGGGAAGTGTAGCTGGCACATTCAGAAGACAAATAAGTTACTCTGTTCTGATTAATCAAAACAATGTATTTACATTGATAAAAATCATCATTATACCTTTGTTATGCTCACCGATGGGAATGAAATTCCAATGAAAAAGCCAAGGACCACTCCAATAATCGTTACCATAACAATCCTCATGGTTTCATTCGTAAATCTAAACACGCTGCGAGCATTGACATGACACACAAAAGAGCAATTGGAAAATTATTAACCGCGGGGAAGTGTGCAGCCAATCCGAAACAGGCCCAGAGAGAGGAGAAGGCACAAACCTGCGACCAACAGCTGCGAATTTTGCCATGATCCAGCACAAGAATGCGACCACAGGAGGTAGACACTTGTAAGAGAGGACTGCTACTCATTGTCCACAGAGAGCATTCTGATGGAGTTGCGCCGCATCAGCATACACAGAACAAAACGGAAAGCCTGGAGGAAACAGTGGTGAAGCCATGGTGAGAGACCCCGAGGAGTACAAGCGAGTGACATTGCACATTTGCATGACTTGTGCATGATGAAGTAATGACCAACCAGAACATATTCCCTTTTTTTTCTTTTGAGATTGACAACCAGAACATATTCTAATGACTCGCAAAAACGCTGACAGTTTGCAATTGTAATTGTTCAACCTAAAAAGTACCGAACAACGCAATGGTTTCGCGACAATTGAACAGATAAGAAGCAGTGGAAATTTAAATTCCACCTGCAGTTAACTTCACAAACCCGCCTCTCTGACTTGTGCATGATGAACTAATGACCAACCAGAGCCCATTTCTAATGACCATGAAGACAGTTTGAAAATTTTCAACCTCAAAAGCATCGAACAAACACTAGGTTTCGCGATGGATGGACAGCTAACAAGTCATGGTAATACTAGTAGTAGTTTAAATTTAGGCTGCAGTTAACTTTAGAGACCTGCTGCGTCTACTATGCACAGGGATCGATTACCCCTGCTGACCAAAAATAGTTGATTAACTAAGACACAACAGTTGAAAGCCCTGGTATGCTTACGTCGAAGATTCAACTCAACTCGTAAACTAAAAACAAAAACCAAATCCACTTTTTTTAGTAACACCAGATGATGAACTAATGACCAACCAGAACATATTCTTTTCTTTTTTCGAGGTTGACAACCAGAACATATTCCAATGACCCACAAGACACCGACAGTTTCCAACAGTAATTGTTCAACCTGAAAAGCATCGAACAACGCAATGTATTCGCAATGAATAGACAGCTTAACAAGCAGTAGTAGTAGTAGTTTAAATTCAGCCTATAGTTAACTTGAGAGACCTGCCAATGAATGGTGATTGATTAGTCCTGCATGCTGACCAAATCAGTTGATTAAGTAAGACTTGATCGTTTCTCACAAGGAAAAAGAAAAGTAAGAGACTCGAGGGTTGACAGTCCAAGCATGCTTACAGAAGAGGATCCAACCCGTAAACTATAAACTAAATCTTTTTCTTAAATTATTAACACTAGTAGATAGTACTACAGTAGATGATGAATACATTAGATATCCATTAGATAGCCAAGTAAGTCCCCATCTTCTGAAATCCAATCCCACCTACCAACCAACCTAAAAGTGGTGTGCTTTCAGAAGAAGAACGAGGAAAAAGCAGGATCTTTTTTTCATCCCCTGCTGGAAAAGGGGTTGGGGAAAGGAAGGGAGCCTACCTGTAACTGCAATCAGAAGCGGCGGAGGAGGCCGGATTGGTCCGGAGGGAAGCGATCTCCCTCACCTCCGGCGCGGCCGCTGAGCTGCGCGAAAAGGACGGGGTCGATCCCGCCGGCGCCGGAATCCGCTTGGATCGGCCACCAACCAAAGAAAGAAAGAAAGAAGCAAGCAGGCAGGTGCGCGGCGGTGGGCGGGAGCGGTGCGGCACGAGGTTGTGGCCGGTGCGCACCCTGCGCGGGAGTATATGTAGGGAGGGGGGAGGGGGGAGGGGGGAGGACGGAGGGTGGAGGGGGAGGAAGTCGTGGGGCGCGGCAACGGCGTCGGACGGCGAGAGGGAGTCCAACCAACCGCAGGAAACAGGGGAAAGGAAAAGGAAGTTTCACTGTTCCCTCCGAGGGACGGGGCCGACGACGCCGCCGACGTGGACGCGACGCCGGTTACGTACGCGTGGTGGTGGCGCGTCCGATGGATCCGGCAGCGCACGCACGGCGGGGATGCGACGGCAGCAACCTCCCTCCGTCCGAGCTGTGCGCTGTCTCCGTGTCCCCGAGATGAGATGCTGCTAGTAGAAGAGAAAATGGCAACCACCAATTGCTGCGGCTGTACCTACCTCAGCTCACCTCAGAAGATGCTTCCAAGCATACATAGATTTGTGGTAGGACATCTCGAAAAAGAATTTGCCGGTTGGACACGTATCGAGCTGCTATAACTCTAGCAGATTCGTCAGATCTGATATCCAAAACTCTGAGATGCGAACAAAATGTTTTTACAGTACAAAACATTCGTACGATAAACTCATACGTCATATTACAGATTTGAAATATATATAGTTTCGCGATACAAAATAAGGAGGAACATCGTCGGATCACACAAACACTCAAAAAAGAACACCTAACAGTACATAGTCAGAAGTTCTTCACGATGGCTCCTCACTCATCGGCGTTATCGCTGGCCTCCCTGTACCGCTCCTCGGCGAGGTCGTTTTCTGTCTGGGCCACGGCATAGCCGCCCCAGCGCGCCAACATCATCGCCTATCACGACGTTCGTGGACGCGCGGAGCCTGACATTAGCATCGTTGTAGGCGATGGTGTGCAAGAAGAGGTGGTTCATGAGGCGCATGAACCGATTCCAAGAGAGGTCGTCGGGATCACCATCGAGCGCGCGGCCAAAGACTCCCAACGCCTGGGGAGCTACAAGAGCGGTCACCGTGGCAGCCGTCGTTTGCCCCACGATCGGGACCTCCACTAGCACCAGGCACCATCTAATTTGTCGTCAGAGTTGGAACTATATGCGATGGAGGAAATAAATTGCGGCGGCGGAGGGGGAAATGGATGAGACGGGAACCTAATGCGTCGTGGAAAGAAGAAGTAGAGCGCAATGGAACTATAGTGTGGTCGAGCAGCACAACGTGGCGCTGGTTTACAATCATAGCGTGACGGAGAATGGTGCGTGAAGAACGGCCCTGGATTGGGCAGCGAATGGCTAGGTTGCGTACACGAAGGGGGCGGGGGTTGCTGAGGGAGAACGTGTGTGTAGTGTAGGACATTACTTTCTTCATTTCAAAATAACTGTCTCAATTTTGTATTAAGGTCAAGACAATTACCTTTCCGTTTCAAATTAGATGGCTTTTATTTATGTAAATATTTACATACATATGTTTTTTCGAGAACACGCAAAAGACTGCGTGCCTATATATTAAGAGAGGGCAAGGAAATAATGTACAAGAGAGATCCCTAGCGCTAAAAGAGCGGTCCGGGATAGCAACTGCCAAGTGCCTATTACAAATTATGAAACTAATTGCCCAATACTACCATTGTCCACCTTGCACCACTCACGACAATGGTCCTTGATCCGCTCGATTAGAAGTGCAGGGGGGAGGAATTTGTTTTTGAACACGCGTCCGTTACGCTCAAGCCAAATGGAGCGCAGGGTGCAAAGATACACTGAGTTGAGCCCTCGTCTCTTCGTCGATTGTGTTCTGGAGTGGCAGGACGTCCACCAGTCGAGGAGGCAGTCGTCTGCAGCCGGGGCGAGCTCCGGACGGCCGATCCACCGCAAGATGTCTGACCACACATGGCGCGCGTAGTCGCAGCGAAGGAGGAGGTGCTCGATTGTCTCCATACCTTGGCCACACATGGGGCAGGAGGGCTGGTGGGGGAGGCCCCTTTTGGCCAGACGATCAGAGGACCAGCACCTGTTACGGAGCACAAGCCAAGCGAAGAATTTATATTTCAACGGCGCCCAAGGTTTCCAGATGAGGTCGAACCAGGCGCAGTCGATCCTGCCAGCGAATGCCACGGCGTAGGCAGATTTCGATGTATGCGATCCGTCTGGCGACCACTTCCAGGACCAGTGATCATCCGTCGCAGAGAGAACTTGAGACGAGATCAGGGGCCAAATGTCAATGAACTGCATAATCGCGGCCACAGATAGGCGTCCACGGAGGTCACGTGTCCAAGCGTTGTTGTTGGGGAGGCCTTCGCTGACAGTGCGGTGCTGGAGGGAAGATGGCTTGACGAACGAGACGAGGTCTGGGGCGAGCTGGCCCAAGCCGCTGCCAAGGAGCCAGCGGTCCTGCCAGAAAAGGACCGAAGAACCGCAGCCGAGTGTAAGGCGCGTGGACGCCCGAAATATGCTGGTTGCGTACTCGGAGACCACCATGTCAAGGGCCGACCACAGGAGGCTGTTAGACGTCTTTGCTTCCCAGAGCCACTTGGAACGGAGAGCGCCATTGAGGATCTTGAGGTTGTGGATGCCCAGACCACCCAGATTCTTTGGTACGTAGACATCGTCCCAAGCCACCAAGCATTGGCCGCCCTTGGCGCAATCCGCGCCCGCCCAAAGGAAACCACGACGAATCTTGTCGATGTCGTCGAACACCCATGTGGGGAGATCCAGAGCCATCATCCGATAGACACCAATGGCAGTGAGGGTAGCATTGATGAGCACGATTCTACCACTAGTCGGGATCAGGCTCGGCTTCCACCTAGGTAGCTGCCGGGCTACCTTGTCCACCAAGGGTCGCATATCAGATTTGTGCAACTGGGTGGGAGAGAGAGGGAGCCCCAGGTAGCGGACCGGAAAGGAGGTGATCGCGCACGTAGGGAATGCGTGATCAGCTAAAGGTCAAACTCCAGGCATATGTGAACAAATAAAAAGTCATCTAATTTAAAACGAATGCAGTATTTTGAAACGAATGGAGTAGAAGGGTCAAGGTGCGTGGTGTCGCTTTGTCTCGTGCTAGAAAGAAAATGGCAACCACGTACGTAGAGAGTACCTAACTGTCGTGTTCACCGTCACGTCTTTCCACGACGAATGCATACATAGATTCTCGTACGTACGTAGTATAGAAAAAGATGGATTTAGCAGGAGAAATTAATTGCTTATTTGCATTTTTTCTTCATCTAGTAGTATACGGCAGCGCTAAATTTTCTACAGTAGGTACTAGTCAAAATGAGAAAGATACGCAACGTGTTGATGCTTCTTCTTAGTACGCACACATTCAAACGACTTTGACTACTATGCCAAATTGACCTTTAGCCCCCTGCTGTAGTTAGGAAGGTGGACTTTTGGTCGTCCCGCCCTTCCTCCTCCACAAATAGTTTTTTAAAATTAGGCAGCCCGCACCGAAGAAAATACATTTTTGCCCTTTTCGACGTGCAACAATCATGCCTTTTACGAAAGCACACCTGCGCCTTATGAAAGGTACAATTGTGTCTCTTGTAAAAAAGTACGTTCTTTTTTTTCCTTTTTTTTCTTTCTTTCTTTCTTAAAGGCACAGTTCGCGAAAGCAAATCTATCACTTTAGAAAAGAGTGAACCGGAGTTTCTTCTTCGCATCGCCCTTTCTTCCTCTTTGGCCTACTAGCCCCTCCTTGTCTTCGTCGTCAGCATTCCCCTTCCACATTACCCTTTTCCTCGCATTGCAACGATCATGTATGTGTTTCCTTCGCCGTGGCTGCATTCGCCTACACGACAAGCCATGTGACATCATTAAGAAGTTCCTTACTAAGACCAGAGCAACTAGTTAGCGAGCGCTTCTTTGGACGTCCACGTAAAGATCGCTCCGGATGCGATGAGAGCGCGCTACGTATCGCGTACTAAGTTCCTCGGGATTTTTTTGGTACATTTCCGACATTTAGATGGGTTTTTTCAATTTTCCCGGCTTTCCGATTTCCGTGCGATTTTCTGACATTTGGTGAAAAAATATTTTTTAAATATTCAAAAAGATGCACAAGTCTGAGAAAGGGATGTGTACATTTTCGCTTTTAGATGAAGGCACGAGTTTTATTCCACGAGAGACACGTCATGTGTCTCAAAAAAAGAGGTACAAATGTGCTTCTCATGGAGGCACGAGTATGCTTTCGTAAAAGATACACTGCATGCCTTTAAAAAAGGAAAAGAAAACCTTCAGATCACGATGAATGACATGCATACAGTGTGCCACTTGTCAAGCGCAGAAAGGATCAGAGCATTCATTGGAAGAAATATTTATCAATAAGTGATTTCACTAATTCTAACTTTTGATTAATCTAACTATATGTTGCTGGTCTTGAGACCGACCCAACAGTCATGCTAAACTTCAGCAAACCTAGATTATTAACCGAAATCACTAGTTAACGAGTATTTCTTGCAAAAATTAATCCATCTTTCTAACGCTTAATAAATGGTGCACTGCATGCTCGTTATTTATCGTAACGTGAGACTTTTTCTGTCAATTTGTTTTTAAAAATGTTATTATCTTTTGAACAGTGCGTCTAAATTCTGAATCATTTTCACCAATGGATTTCTCACGTTAAGTTCTTCGAAACAAAATATCTTATGTTAATAGGTTCTCATAAAATAAAAAAGTCAATTTTCTTTTAGAAAAAAACACGTTTTTCTCTTTTCCATGAGGCACAACGTGGAAGCAAATTTGTGCTACTCACGGAAGCAAAAGATTATACGTGTTTTTTCTTTCTGAGATGCATGTCTCTCACGAAAGTAAACATGTGTCTCCAAGTAAGGCACAACTATATGCCTCTCATAAATTTTTTTTGCCCTTTCCGAGAGTCACAGTTGTGTTTTTCGCGGAAGCAAATCCATACCCCATGAGAGACACAGTTGTGTCTTTCTAAAAAATAATAAAATAAAGTCTTTTCCTTTTCTAGAAGCATAGTTGTGTTTCTCGCGAAATCAAACAAATGCCTCCAGAAAAAGTAAATTTATGTCTCTTGTGGAGGCAAAACAACTGTGGCTTTTGCGAAAATATATATAATTTAAAATAATAATAAAATAAAACATTATATAAACCCTAAAATATGTAAAACAAATCACGAGGGAGTGACCAACACACGACACATGACGGTGACTGAGAACGCGCTGAGCGACACGCTCTCATCCGACAAAAATTGGTATGGAGCTCCCGCAAGGAGTACTCGTTGACTAGTTGCTTTCTAGATTACCCAAAAGTGTACTACATTCTGCTGAAATGTCAAAGAGGGGAAAAACATGTTAGACCATGTTAACTGATTTTTTAAAATTTTTATAAATGAAAATAAATTATTTTTGGATATAGAAACGATAGATAAAAATAAATATATAATTACAATGCTCTAATTTATAAAAATTTCCTTGTTATACTTTACAAAATTGTCATCCTTTAATTTATAATGTACCATTGTATATTGCATAAATATGCCATATTATCTAAAAAGGTAAAATTGGCATGCTCTAATTTATAATAGCAGGAACTATTCAATGGCAATTTTTATATAAAAAGTGTTTATGCGAATCATGGAAAAATAATGAAAATTATGCGGTTCACATCACATACTAAGAAAATTTTGCTTTCTCTAAAAATCATGGCAAGCCTATAAATCTTTTGTAGTGTTCACAAAGCAATTATTTTGAGTTAGTCCTTCGGATTTTGATCCTCCTTGTATTCATTCATTGAGACCGAGTCAACGGAGCTCCGACATTGATTCTTGCTATATCCTTGTTCTTTAACATTAAAATGCCTCGAAGGACCTGGAATCTGCATTAAGTCGGCACAGGGTGTACAATTACAAAAAGGATCTAAAAGAAACAAGAAATTAAAACAAGTTCCTTAGAAATAACAAAAAGAACCCTAGCAAAGATCATAAAAACGCGACCAGGTCCAATCTTTCCGACAAGGAAAAGCCTCTGAGCACGGGCGCTCAGCTTGACCTCCACCGGAGACAAGACCACTTGGTGAAGCATGGGCGTACGATGTCGCGCCGAGACCGAGGAAGATCCTCCGGAGGAGGAAGAAGAAGCTCAAACAGGCACCTCTGTCGAGCATAGAGGGGCCATCCCTCTAGCCATGGATAGCGACAACAAAACATCACTTCCACTGAGGAACCGCCGAAGGAGACGCAGAATCCAAGATCTCACGACATCTCCAATCGAAGTAGAGCAGATCTTCACCTCTCCCTCGCCACCCCGGCCGACCGAGAGGGAAAGAATCACTCCATTTGAAAAGAAGAGCAGGGAAGCCAACGCTTCCTGAAGAAGGATCTAGCTCCCATCGCCTTCTGCTTCGACTTCCACCACGGAAGCCTGTCGGAGAAGCTCAGAAGCAGCCATCTTGCACCATGACCGAACGTCGAGACGGTCCAGCGCTATAGTTCGACCTTATTGAAGGATATCCCCGACTTGCACGACGCCACCTATACCGGCTTTCGCCACCAGCGCCACGCCGCAGCGACGAACAGAGTCGAGCTTCCCTAGATCCGCCCAAGTGGATATGAAGACTTACTCCCATACGCTCATAAAGGACTAGACCTATAACTACTATGCACATCGGTGCCTCCCCTCGGCCATCTCCAACCAGCAATGCCCGCCGGAGAGGCTCCGGTTCGGCCCAACGGCGACTCTCAGACCCTAGAGAGGAGAGGAGGAGGGGAGAGGAGAGCATGGGTCACCTTCAACTACAATGCATTACTAGAGCATCCCCACTATCCTTGTGATAATGAGGTTAGGTTCTATCGACGCGTACAACGTGATTTGATGTGGGACGCTTCAGATTATTTCAGCGGGCGCGGATGACCCCAGATTCACTGGTACTTAGGAGCACGTGCACAAAGATTTCTCTGATATAATCAACAAGGTTAGGCCTGCTTTGATTAAGGAGTGACGATAACGGCGCTTCGACGACTCGTTTCCAAGGCGGTAGCGATCGATCGATGGTTTAAGGACCTCGATATAATTCATATCATGTTAAAGCCGCATTGTCCTTCCGGTGAACAAGATCGGTGGTTCAGTGGTCATTGATCATCCTTCGACCTTTTCGCGAGAGGAAAGTTTGCTCGAAGGACTGATCCAGAAGAAAGACAAATGAAATGAGAGAAGGGTCCTTTTGGGATAAAATGAATAAAAGAGGGGGAGTAAATCAGAAATTGGCACATCAGACGGACCGAGAGGAGAAGAAAAACAGAGTCGGCATGGCATCTCTTCCCCACCCCCACACGCTCCCGCTCCACTTCCGGCCGCCGCCGCGGCCAGGCCAGTGCGGCGGCGCACCACCACACTCTGATGCGTCTCCCTGCACCACAACTCCACAAGCACATCCCCCCTCTTCTTTCACACCCTGCTGCTACCCAGCGCCTCCCCTCGCCTGCCACTTCCCCGTCCCCAGTGGATTCCAACCATTTGCTGCTGCTCCTCACCCATACGAAGACGACCACCATGTGTTCGATGATTTGTGCACAAGGCGATGTGAGTGCTGGAGTCCAAACCTTTTCTGCCGCTAATAATTTCATATCATGTGTTGTCCCTGTGTTAGCTCAACTAGCTGTGATATGTGTATGTCCATGGTGTGAAACAATTCTGTCCATGTCCCATAACTTCCTCCTTCCCTGTCTTGCAATGTTTGCTAGCTCTATATGTGTGTTCGTGTCTTGCAGCTGCCCTTGTCTTCGATGTCATCTGCCATGCTAGTGTTGTAGTTTCTTCAAATATTGCATCCCTTGAATGAAACCCATAAATGCTTATTATGCACGTTCCTTGGATGATTGCTTGTGATGTTTAGTGAAATAGTATGATCTATTCTTGTAATGAGTGGGAAAATCTTATTTTATTTGGATAAAAATACAAATTCTATTCGCCGCCTAGCTTAGGCGGAAGCATGATTGCCGTTGCCTAGTCGCTCAAGAGAAATGACATCTGGTGTTTGTGGGTGAATTTCTACATTGATAGTTGATCACTTGCAACAGTCCAGTGTGGCCCATTTCTCCCTCACCCACGCCTCCGAGCTGGTCATTTTCTCAAATAGTTTCTTCAAAATTTAAACTGGAGTTCATGTGTACAGTAATGCATAATACGGCTCCAAGCAAGTAGTAATGCATTGCAATATCTAGGTATAGAGAGATGGGTGAGTGCATATATGATTTGATATGGTATATCTTTGACATCGAGCAATACCAAGCAGTGATAATTAAGCTTATATATAAATGAAACAAACTCATTTGTTTTAGCTCCTGATGACAGGGACTGCCCGTGTTTCAGGAGTTGTTATTACAGAAGGCAAATTGCAGTTGCAAACAAATTTTGAGCTGCTGATACTATTACAGTACCATTACTTACAAATAATTAAAAGCATGTGCGCTTACAGTGCATAAGAAATTCATATGGTTTTTTATTACCAAAGGAGGTTCAGTGGCATGGTTTGCTAGGCACGGAGCTCTGGAACATGCTTCATTTTATTGTGCATCTGGTTCAGATCCCAGTCAGCCTTGAAGCCCTTGTGCAGGTATAGCATCCAGAGCTTCTTCAGGGACCCAAGCGACTCGATGCCATGAGGGACCATACTGAGCTCCGAGAGCGACACGATGTAGATCCCATCAATGCACGGTATGGCGCCCACTTCAATCTCCAGTTGCTTGACATTAGGCATGTGCTTCAGGACAAGTGTCTTCAGCTGAGAAAAGCACCCTGCAGAAAGCACCAATGTACCTGCACTTCTTACCCTGTTAAGGCTGAGATAAGTGAGAGCTGGTAGGTGAGATGCAAGAAGCTTCAGCGGATCTTCATTCTCAAGATTGCACCAACTTAGAGCCAAATACTTGATATTCTTCCCATGATCGTGAAATATTGGGCACTTGAGCGTCCCATCCGCCCAGCCGCCTCTGACGATTAGTCTGTGGAGCCTTTTGGAAACTGGCTTAAGAGCTTGGAACGAAAGTGCCTCCTTCTCATCACATGCACAGAGAAGTAAGCTAGAAAGCAGGGGCATATCTGAGAGTGTTTTGAAAAGGTCATCACAGTTCGAGGCATTGATGTTATCAACCCAAACAGTCTGCAACTTATTCATTTTCTTCAGCTGTAGTGACAAGTCTTTGCTGGCATGGACGGTCTCAAGAGTTTGCAGTTCTTGAAAGTTGGAAACCATATTAGGTGCTTCCACTCCAACAAAGTATTGGAACTTCGCCTGCTTCTCATCAGCATACCTGTCAGCTAAAAGGTGTCGTAGCTTCGCAACCTTCACAATTCCTTCTGGTAGCTTTTCTATTCTTGTTTGCTTAACGTCCAATGTCTCGAGGTTTGAGAGTTTCTCAATAGTGTCTGGTAGTGACTGAACGTTGGTGCGCCTTAAGCCGATGTAGCGGAGATTGAACAAATTCCCAATGGATGCTGGCACTTGGTTGATTGCAGAGTCTTGAAGCTCGAGAACAGTAAGGTAGCTGGATCCAGACAAAACTGAGGAAATCATGTTGGTAGAGGACGAAGTTCCCGCAAGTGACATGACGGTTCGGAGTCTTGGTAGTTCCACTCCTACAGCTGTCTTACTGTCTCTCCAACCACATGTCGAGAACCGGCGGACATCTTTATTCATTAGCATCATTTCGCCCTGATCATTCGCAGACCCAAACCTCTCCTCTTTAGCAATAGCAAGGGCCAGGTCGCGGACTAGGTCATGCATCTTACATTTACTAACCCTGAAGAGCTCATCCCTCTCCACAACCTCCAACATGTTCCGACCGATGAGTTCCATGAGGTTCCCTTCAGCCACTTCCTCCGACGTGCTGTTATCTTTCTTCATCACAAACCCTTCAGCAACCCACAACCGCACAAGGCTCTCCCGTGGCATTGCGTAGTCTTCAGCAAACAAGCTGCAATACAGGAAGCAGTTCCTGAGATCACCTGGCAAGTCATGGTAGCTCAGATTAAGTATAGCTTGGACATGGTTATTCCCACGCAGCTCACTCCGGAGATGATTGTACATGTGATTCCAAGCGTGCTCTGTTGGTTGCTTCGTGGACAATAGGCTGCTAGAAGATACAATGGCCAATGGCAGGCCATGGCACCTCTCAACTACAGCAGTAGCCACCGTCTTGAGCTCCGGAGGGCACTCGCGGTTTGGGCTGTTGTGGAAAGCCCTTGAACAGAATAGCTTGAATGACTCGGCTCTGCCCAATGGCTGGAGTATCAGGCGTCGCCTCGGTGGAGCAAGAGCCGCAACTTCTTCCTTCCGTGTTGTGATCATAACACGGCTCCCATGGAGACCCTGGAATGCACTGCACATCTGAGTATATGCTTCCTTGCCCCACACATCATCAAGCACGATCAAGCATTTCCTATCTTGAAGTATCTTCTTTATTTCCTCTGTTAAGTCATAAACATCAGCTTTGTCGTCCATGCTAACACGTGGCGGTGACTGTTGTGTGTGGTGTATCTTGGTGAGCAATGTCTTCAGCAAATGCACTACATCATACGCCTGTGACACCACAATCCAAGCATGAGCATCAGGGAAGTTAGCTTTCTCCCGATCATACACATTCTTCACAAGGGTTGTTTTCCCCAAGCCTCCCATGCCCGAAACTGTAATCACCGTGCTTTCTTTCTCATTGGTGGTCAGCCACTCGGTCAACTTGCTCCTATTTTCATCAATCCCCACAAGATCCTCATCACCAACAAGTTCTGGAAAGCAGGCTCCAGATGGATGCTTATCAATCTTTGCATGCTCATTTTTGTTGGGTTGGACTGTGTTACTCCAATAATTATGCAGTTCTTTGGCATGCCTGATCTCCTCCTCTATCTCTACAACTTCCTCTGCAATTTTACTGAAGACCTTGATATGGCGTGAACCTCTGAAGATGTACTTATGTAGGAAGCCCTCTTCTTTGAGCTTAAGAGCCTCGTACGAGTACTTGTCAATCACATCCTCAACATGGTACGCCAGCTTCCTCACAGTTCCAATCCAACCCTTGACAACTTTGTTGCTAAGATGTGTTGTACCCAAATCTTGTATGACGGCATTCATCGCTTCTAGTTCTGTATTGATTTTTTTGACCTTTCCTGGCAATTCCTTTAGAGCATCAACCTTCCTGGATAGCTTCTGTACAACAGCAGAGACTGCTTCGTTCAGGACGACTGTCCCAATCTTTGACACAGCAAGGAGTATGGCCTCCGCCATTCTCTTCTGAAAAAATACCAACACCCAGCAAATTATATAATGCATCCTACAAGAAGCAGGGACCGAGTACAATAGCACTAGCTGATGCATGCATGGTTACAGTAGTAGCTTAATACACTACAAAATTGAGGAGGTGCATGAGTGTGGTCCAGATGATGTAGTAGAGATCTAGCAGGCGTACTAACTTTATTTTTAGAGTAAATTGAACTGTATACATCCAACCCATTAATTTTGGCAAGAAATCATAAATTAACTAGATAAATGTGTACACTGGAATTGTTAAGAAATTATTAAAACAGACTGAGTTCACATTCTAGCCAGTAGCCATTAGGTTGCCCAGTTAAGAAGTTAGTAAAACAGACTGAAAAAGGTTGCCCAGTTATTGACTCAAGTCTTGATTAGTTCTTGATATCTTGTCGGTGCAGAGCCAGGTGTAATTAATATTTCCTTCATATTAATATATTTCCATTATTGTAAAAATTAGCTAGCCCAAATTTCTCTCAAGCCAGTGAGGAACGGTACATCTGGTAACACTCAGGCTAAGGTTTGTAAGAAGTATGCTATTATCAAGTCAGGGAGTCAGGCCAATCAGACTGAACTTAGCTACCAACTTAGTGCTGGTGGTTGCACTGTTATTTCGGTTTCGTGGCAATAAAATGAGGAGGTAAGGGCAGCCTTTGCTCGTATGATTTTTGTGGATTAACTGCCAGTCTTCCATTCATTTTCTTGAAAAGGAAGCTTTTAGGTATTTGTGGTCCAAAGTTTGTCCTTGATTTAGTGTTCCATCTAGGATGACGAGGTGTTATTACCCTTTATGAAGTTGAGAAAGCGAAGCTAAAAAAAGAATTCATGGATTCTCGTCAAACAGTAAGATGTTATTAGCCTCTAGTGGATTTCTCTAAATTAAGCAGGTATTGTTGACGCCTAATATTTGTATCTATGAACTATGAAGCATAACTTGCTATTACTAAGTATAAAGTACTGGCATTATGATGTTCCTACGATCGATGTGTCGTTGAAGCACCAAAGCTATTCTTTTGGATAATTCGGCTGCTTGGTATTGTTAAAGGCTGAAGCTACTTTTGGTAATTAGGAGGCTGGCATGGTAGTTATTGAAGTTTGCAGCAATATTTTTTTGGTAAATAGGCCGCTGAATACAGCAAGCTACTTGGGTTGTGCTACTGTTAAAGTTCTACTGCAGCTTTTCTAATTAGTACTAAGCTGCAATCTTGTAAAGTTGATAAGTGGTAATGCCCGTACTTGTAATCCTGTGAACTATTAATCTTGTAAAGCCTGGAAGGTTGGATGCTTGTGACTTTGAAGTTGTGTTCTATTCTTTTCTTAACTGTGAAGTTGGATACTAGTACGCAGTAGTTAACTAGTTATGCACTTATCAGTTATGCTTGTGTTTTGCTAGAATTGTGTTGTGCAAGCCAGATATCCTCCTATGAGTCATGTGCTGCATATATAGCTGACAGATATCCTCCTGTTATGCACTGCAAGTGGTAATTGGTAATATACAATGCTAACATATTCATTCTCCTCATACTTACGACAGCACATAGAATGAGTCATGTGCTGCATATAGCTGGGGAGAATGATGAGTTCATCGTTCCAATCCAAACGTAGTGCTCATCCCAGAAAAAAGAAGGTTATTGCATACCACTTAACGATATAGAACATACGAGTATGGCAGAAAACCTATCCCCTAGCAACTTTGTCCAACAAATTTGCTATAAACATTATCATCATGGGCTGGACGCAAAGGAACTCAAAGATCTTTTGCTTCTCGGAAGCAATGTTGAAAAGAAGTACGAATCCGCAAGAAAATCTAAGGAAGAACACCAGCTACATCGATCAACGATGCATATAGATGCTCATAAAGGGTGTAAAATGTAAGGTCTTGGGGCTGATCTCGGCAGAGCAAACGAAGAAGAAGCACCAACCTGTTAAGAGCCTGCAGGAGCCAATTCTCTGTGGTTGGGATCGATCACCTCCTCTGTTTTAGCTTTGGTATATATCTCAGCTCCCATGTGTGAACATGACTGACGAAGTGACATGGGTCTTGGATTTAAGGTGTAGGGGTACTTGGCGGTGGAGTAAGTGCCTGTTGGCTGCTGCACATAAATTAGGCTCCCACACATATGGATTGTCGGGAAGACTTGCTGTGACGACCAAAGTCTT
Source organism: Bromus sterilis (assembly GCA_950022295.1). Classification (NCBI taxonomy): domain Eukaryota; kingdom Viridiplantae; phylum Streptophyta; class Magnoliopsida; order Poales; family Poaceae; genus Bromus; species Bromus sterilis. The sequence goes on along the minus strand of OX465601.1, from coordinate 295,087,915 downwards.
TGTGTATGTGACTATGTGTGTGTCTAATACTACAGATTTTGGTGAAACTCTCTGCTGTGTGTCCAGCGGGGGACAGCATGCAGCAATAAAACCTGCCTTAACGTTTCCCATTGGTGAATGAAGGACCAACTATACCTAAATGAGCCGGCCTACATCTCACACATATCTTACCCTCCCTTCCACAGTTTCTTCTCTTACAAAACTCTATCCCGGTTTGTAAAGTTTCAAGACTCAGTATCATGATAATGTACTGTACTTGGGAAGAAAACACCCAAAAAAATCACTTTGTGAAGTAGGACTCGAAACTGAAGCAGGACTCAAAGCAGCTCTATCTGTTTCCATCTTCAGAATGATGCAAGATGCTTGAGCCACTCAATTTTAGTGGGCATGTTTTTACCTTCCCCTGTTCTACCTTTGGCTTCAGATCTTCCACCTTTCTTTGATGAACCAAAGGTGCAGGAAGGCTGGCACTAACAACCAAGCCTAATTAGAATCTCAAATCTAACAAGAACATAAAAATAAATAAAGAGAAGGCATATGCGTATCCAGAAACTGGACCAAGACTATCAAGTACAGTATATATTACTTCCTCCGATCCATAATAAGTGTTACTATTTTTTCCAGAGTAGCACTACCACTCCTATCAAAAGGAAAGCAAATAAGCTACCATACATAACTTAATGAATCAGGAGTATCATCACATTCATAGAACCCAAGTACTCAGAATCTAGCATACAGATTGAAATAACACAAAAGACAACCGAGTTTCTGAGATCCTAGACGTAACAATCCAGCCTGCAAACCAAATTTGGTAGAAAACCAACCAAATCGGGCAGGAGATATTCTAGAGTTCCACCTCAAAAACGAAGGTAATACAGTCACTCACCTTCAACTAATCAGATGCAAAGGTTCTCTGATTCCGCCTTCGTCGGTTGCTCCGATGCAGAAGCAGGCGCCCCTTTACCACTCCCTTTTTCCTTTCTACAGCAGTGTGTGAGTAATTGGGCAACGGGGAATCCAATCCGTGTGTGTGCATTTTTTCAGTTTGGTCATCGCTAGTTCAGTGCTTGGTAGCTATATGTATGCTAGTTCAGTACTGATTCATGAAGATACTTGGTAACCAAGGTATTAATAAGTTGGTTCCAATACATACATGTATAGCGACCAAAATGCTTGGTGGCTAATTATACGTTTTCTTGTAGTGAGTAATGCATTGCAATATGCATGAAACAGAGAGATGATCGAGTACACACATTCTTGTGATAGATTCAGTCTATCTATGGCATCAAGAAAACTAAGCAGTGATAATTAAGCTTATAAAAATGAAACAAACCCACTCATTTTAGTTCCTGGCAGCAAGGAATGCCCGTGTTTGAGAAATTATTACAGAAGCAACCAACGATGCATGACAAGACGCAGTTGAGAAACTAAGAGCTGTTGATATTATCACAGTATCATAGAACTCATTACAAATAACTAGAATCATGGACACTTACATTGTATAAGAGATTTTCATTGCCGAAGAAAGTAGACTGCCACACTTTGCTAGCTAGGCACGGAGCTCTGGAACATGCTTCATTTTGTTGTGCATCTGGTTCAGATCCCAGTCAGCCTTGAAGTCCTTATGCAGGTCTAGCATCCAGAGCTTCTTCAGGGACCCAAGCAACTCGATGCCATGAGGGACGATACTGAGCTCCGAGAGTGACACGATGTAGATCCCATCAATGCACGGTATGGCACCCACTTCAATCTCAAATTGCTTGACATTAGGCATGTGCTTCAGGACGAGTGTCTTCAGCTGAGGAAAGCACCCTGCAGAAAGCCCCAACGTACCTGCACTACTCACCCTGTTAAGGCTGAGATAAGTGAGAGCTGGCAGATGAGATGCCAGCAGCTGCAGCGGGTCTTCATTTCCGAGATTGCACCAACTTAGAGCCAGATATTTGATATTCTTCCCATGACCCTGAAATATTGGGCACTTGAGCGTTCCATCAGCCCAGCCGCCTCTGATGATTAGTCTGTGGAGCCTTTTGGAAACTGGCTTGAGAGCTTGGAACGAAAGTGTCTCCTTCTCATCACATGCACAGAGAAGTAAGCTAGAAAGTAGGGGCATATCTGAGAGGGTTTTGAAAAGGTCATCACAGTTAGAGGCATTGATGTTATCAACCCAAACAGTCTGCAGCTTATTCATTTTCTTCAGCTGCAGCGACAAGTCTTTGCTGGCATGGAGGGTCTCAAGAGTTTGCAGTTCTTGGAAGTTGGAAATCATATTCGGAGCCTCAACTCCGACAAAGTACTGGAACTTTGTATGCTTCTCATCAGCATACCTGTCAGCTAAAAGGTGTCGTAACTTCTCAACCTTCACAATTCCTGGCGGTAGTTTTTCTATCTTTGTTTGCTTGACGTCCAGCGTCTCGAGGTTTGAGAGTTTTTCAATAGTGTCTGGTAGTGACTGAACGTTGGTGCGCCTTAAGCCGATGTAGCGGAGATTGAACAAATTCCCAATGGATGCTGGCACTTGGTTGATTGCAGAGTCTTGAAGCTCGAGAACGGTAAGGTAGCTGGATCCAGACAAAACTGAGGAAATCATGTTGGTAGAGGATGAATCTGCTGCAAGCGAGATGACGGTTCGGAGTCGTGGAAATTCCACTCCTGCAGCTGTGTTACTGTCTCTCCAACACCGTGTCGAGAACCGGCGAACTTCTTTATCCATGCGCATCATTTCACCCTGATCATTCGCGGAGCCAAATTTCTCCTCTTTAGCAACAGCAAGAGCTAGGTCTCGGACAATGTCATGCATCTTACATTTACTAACCCTCATGAGCTCGTCCCTTTCCACAACTTCCAACATATTACGGCCGATGAGTTCCATGAGATGCCCCTCGGCCACTTCCTCTGGTGTGCTGTTATCTTTCTTCACCGCAAACCCTTCAGCAACCCACAAGCGCACGAGGCTCTCCCGTGGCATTGCATAGTCTTCACGGAACAAGCTGCAGTACAGAAAGCAGTTCCTGAGATCACCTGGCAAGTCATGGTAGCTCAGGTTAAGTATAGCTTGGACATGGTTGTTCCGCCGCAGCTCGCTCTGAAGATGGTTGTACATCTGATTCCAGGCATGCTCAGTTGGTTGCTTCGTGGACAATAGGCTGCCAGAAGATACAATCGCCAATGGCAGGCCATGACACCTCTCAACTACAGCAGCAGCCACCGTCTTCAGCTCTTGAGGGCACTCGCGGTCCAGGCTGTTGTGGAAAGCCCTTGAGCAGAATAGCTTGAATGACTCGTCAATACCCAGTGGCTGCAGTACTAGGCGACGCCTCAGTGGCGCCAGAGCTGCAACATCTTCCTTCCGTGTTGTGATCAGAACACGGCTTCCTTGGAGACCCTGTAATGCACCGGACATCTGCGTATAGGCTTCTGTATCCCACACATCATCAAGCACAATCAAGCACTTCTTATCTTTCAGTATCTTCTTTATCGCCTCTTTTAACTCATAAACATCAGCTTTCATGCCCGTGCTAAGAGGTGATGGCGGCGGCGACTCTTGTGTGTGTCGTAACTTGTTGAGTAATGTCCCCAACAAATCAACTATATCATATGCCCGTGACACCACAATCCAAGCATGAGCATCAGGGAAGTTGGCATTCTCCCGATCATAAACATTTTTCACAAGGGTTGTTTTCCCCAAGCCTCCCATCCCAGAAACTGTAATCACTGTGCTTTCTTTCTCATCGGTGTTCAGCCAGTCGGTCAACTTGCTCCTGTTTTCATCAATTCCGACAAGATCCTCATCACTAACACTATCTGGAAAGCAGCCTCCAGATCGCTGCCTATCAATCTCTGAATACTCATTTCTAACGGGTTTGACTATGTTACTCCAATAAATATGCAGATCTTTGATGTGCCTGATCTCTCTCTCTATCTCTATAACTTCCTCTGCAATTTTACCGAAGACCTTTATATGGCGTGAACTTCTGATGCCGTACCGATTTAGGAAGCCTTCGTCCTTGAGCTTAAGAGCCTCATATGAGTACTTGTCAATCACATCCTCAACATGGTGGGCCAGATTCCTCACATTCCCAATCCAACCCTTGACGACATTGTTGCTGAGATGTGTTGTACCCAAGTCTTGAATTACATCATTCATTGTCTTCAGTTCTATATCGATTCTTCTTATCTTTGCAGGCAATTCCTTCAGATTATCAGCCTTCCTCGACAGCTTGTCTATGACAGCCCAGACAGCTTCGTTCAAAAGAACAGCTCCAATCTTTGACACAGCAAGGAGTATAGCCTCCGCCATTTGCTTCTGAAGAAACACCAATACCAACAGCAAGTCATATCAGTTTCAGCTTGGACAAAATGTTGCATATTGCATTTATAAAGGATCCTAAAATCGTTGCTTAGTACTCAAAATGTTTAGCCAATTTTATGAATTGAGCTTAATTGTCTTCTGCCCATAACATGTACAAACACAAGGGCGCTGTCGATAAAAGGAGCATGGCTCCCAGCTTTCACTTCACTGAAAACCAATATGGTGACACAGCCAACATAATTATTCTTCACTGAAAACCAAGAGAGGATTACCATGTGAACATTGTTATTGTGGCTTAAGAAGGAAGTTTTTTTTTCTTGTTTAGACGTGTCTTCAAAAGTTAACACCGTACTAACTACCGAGATTCAAAAAAGCGAGTGTAAATTCCTAGTTTTGTGTCTGCCTAGTGCACATCTCACCTAAGCGGTAGGCGTTCCGGTTTCAGGCGCACGGTTAGGTCTGCTTTTTCTTCAACCATGCTAACCATAAAGGGGCACAGACCAAAACATGGATGTGATTTCCTTTTCACAAAAGAAGGTGCTCCTATACACCACGCCGTCCTCCATGTGACCAGTGGGCACAGCACAGAATACACGCACGCAGTAACCTTATGCACAAAAACTGAAATCTCCGCAGATATTAGGCATGATTTGAAATTTTATACCGTACAATATAAAAAAGTTGGCTCATTAACTATCCTTTCGTTAGATGGAGCATGCTGACAAGCACGAAAGATTGCGCGAGATCACAGAGTCACACGATAACCACTAAAGTAAGACACAAAATTCCCCGTGTAGAGAGAATGCTTGGCGTCACAATGGTACTTACTTAAGAACTAGCAAACTAAATAAATATCTAAACCAGACCCTAGATGATGGCAGCTCACACGCGACTTGAGCCATGAACCTCAAACTAGAACAAGCACCCCGGAAAGCGCTAGACGCCTTGTGCACATATCCCCTGTCTTTGGTCTGTGTCCTCACACATATATATACAGTAGAACCCAAACACACAGCGATGCCAAAAGATAAGATGAAACAGTTGTACTACAGGACATAGCAAATCCACTCAATAATGGTGGAAAACCTATTCTCTAATGGTTTTTACCACCCCTAGGTCTAGCTAGGTGGTTGATGTATGTATGTATGTATGTATGTACCCAAATCAGCGTGCTAAGACTGCAACGACAACATATATGATGTAGGCATGGGATGGGAGGGGTTCATGAAGGCTAACTTACCACCACGCAATCTGCTGCTGCTGCTCTGCGGTTCTGAACTGAACTCCGTCGGAGTCCGCCCGTCCGCGGTCTGCTTCCAGGCCGTCGAGCCGCCTCTCTTTCAGCTCTGGCCGCCGCCGCCGCCGCCGCTAACCATCTCGGTTGCTGAGGCCACGGGCAGTTCAACTGGGTGGCAAGGAGCGGGGGAGGTGGGATCCATGGCGCCGGAACGACCGGAGCGGAGCTTTGTAGATTGGGTGGGGGGAGACCTGAAGCTCAACTGGGTGGGTCGTCGCCGTTCGTTCCTCGCAGATTCTTTCCGCGTCCAACCCGCGGAGAAAACAGAGTCGCCTACGCGGTTTCCTTCTCCTTGTTTTATGCCCTTTTATTATTTTCCTGATTTTTTTTTTGTGTTACTGTATTTTTCCCTCCGTTCCAAAATATTGCGGTTATTTTGGAACGGAGGGAGTAGTACATTAGTTTCATCTACTTTTTTTCCCAAATAGATGAAGCGCCAAACCGGGGAGTCCGTCGATCCGCGAAAGAGAGCAAGATAGCATGATCTTGCAGAGTAGGCGCCACTACTATCTGACCATTGCCAGATAAGCAGATCGGGGCGTGGGGCTAGCTCCAAGGTCTGGACCAGGCGCTAGACGTCGACGTACTCCACAGTCGCCGCAGAGCCAAGGGTGCCACGGATGTCGCTGATCCAGGTCCTCTCGAGGAGAGCTTGACATATCGTCCTAGACTTGCGCAAAAGCCGCAGGATGAGGGCGAGCAGGTCGGGTGCGAGCTCGGCGAGTGATCTGCCGCGAGCCCAGTGATCGACCCAGAAATGGCACTTGTTGCCGTCGCCGAGGGTCCAGCCCGTAGCCGCTCGAAAGACCGCGAGAACCTCTGGGTCATGAGGGAGCGGAATCAGGCTCCAAGAGCGATCCGGGTTCGTGGCCTGCAGCCAAAGCCAGCGGACACGCAGGGATAGACTCGTGCGGAAGAGGTCCCGAACACCAAGGCCGCCAAGCTCAATAGGCCGACAAACATGTTGCCTGCTGACTAGGCAGCAACCTCCCTTGACCTTCTTGCGGCCATACCAGAAGAAATCCCGGATCACAGGACGATTTTCTTCAGACTCGGGGGGCCGGACGTGATGGCTAGAAGGGCGTGAATGGGCATAGCTGAGAGCACATGTCGAACCAGAGCCAAACGTTCACCTCGGGAGAGTAGGGAAGCCTTCCAGGCCGCGAGCTTCGCAATGAGCTTTTCCACAAGCGGAAGGAGCTGGGAGGAGGAGGTCTTCCTGATCGATAGAGGGAGCCCGAGATACTTGATCGGGAAGGCAACCAAGGGGCATGCAAGCTCTCTACCAATGGCCTCCGAGGTCTCGAGAGAGCACTGAATAGGCACGACTGAGCACTTGGCGTAATTAGTTCGCAAGCCGGAGGACAAACCGAAGATCCGAAGCAGTTCCTTGATCGCCGCTAGTTCCTCGATGTCCGTGTGGAAGAAATTAACCACGTCATCCGCAAAGAGGGAGATGATGGATGCGACATGACGGTGTGTGAGCCGTCGAAGGACTCCGACTTGGATCGCGCGCTGAAGAAGGGAGTTGAGATCGTCAATGATCAGCGTGAAGAGCATTGGGGAGAGCGGGTCTCCCTGTCGCAGGCCGCGCGCGTGTCGGATAGGGGGGCTAAGGAGACCATTGATGAGCACCCTGGTCGAAGCCGTGGAGACGAGGATGGATATCCAATCGCACCAGCGATGCCCGAAGCCCAGGTGTCGGAGAGTCTCCAGGAGGAATGGCCACGAGACGGTGTCAAAGGCGCGAGCGGTGTCCAGCTTGAGCAGAACCCTTGGAGTCTTGAGGTTGTGGAGAAGCCTCGCGGTTTGTTGCACAAGCAAGAAGTTGTCTTGGACGCCGCGACCAGCGATGAAGGCGCTCTGATTGGACGGGACGCTCTCGGGGAGGTGAGGGGCAAGCCGAAGGGAGAGCACCTTGGCGAGAAGCTTGGCGATGATGTGGATTAAACTGATAGGGCGATAGTCCAGTAAGGAAGACGCATCCGCACACTTGGGGAGCAGGGTGATCAAAGCCTCATTGAGTTTCTGGAACGCACGTCCATTGCGCTGGAATATTTTGTCAAAAATGGCGCAGATGTCCTCTTTAATCGTGGGCCAGCAAGCCTTGAGGAACTCGATCGTGAAGCCGTTCGGCCCGGCAGCCTTGCCCGAGGGCATCTTCTTGATTGCAGCTCAGATTTCTTCCTCGGTGAAGGGTTCCTCTAGCCCAGAGAGATCGAAGGAGCGGGAATCGAGGGCCCCCAAGTCAAGGGAGAGAGATCGGTCCTCGTGCATTCCCAGGACGGCCGAGAAGTGGTCGAACGCAGCCCTGGCTAGGGCCTCCTCGCCAGACGCATGGGAATCACCCGAGACGAGATCGAAGATGAGGTTTTTCTGGCGTCGGTGAGCCGCCATGATATTAGAATAGGCAGTGTTGGTCTCTCCCTCCTTGAGCCCCCAAGCCCGCATTCGAAGCCGCGAGATCATGCGTTCGAGGGAGGCCGGCCCGAGGTACTTCCATCTGTTTATTAGTTTCATCTACGTTCCAATTCGACCATGTCACTTACTCATGCTTTCTTTATAACAGGTCCATTGATGAAAGTTCATATGTTATATTTGTGTGGTTTTTTTAATATATCTCTTAGTTGTTCTTTGTGTAACTATATTATTTTTAGAAAAGATGATTGAAACCCTAGCCTTTGTGTCATATCATGCAAAGCCCGGTCGGCGGCGGCGGGGCCTCCTCTCCTTCACGCGTCGTGGGGCGGCATGGGACGGCTCCACCGGGCGGCGACGCTGGGCTGCGGGGGGCGCGGCGGCGACGGATGGTGGCAGTGTGAAAGGCACTATCATGCCTCCGCGAAAGGCACTATTGTGCCTCCGTGGAAGGCACTATCGTGTCTTCTTGAAAGGCACTATCATGCCTCCGCGAAAGGCCCTCGTGCCTCTAAAAGCAGGAAAAGCGGAAAAATCTCCAAAGCGCGATAAGTGGTGCGCATACGATGCGCCACATGTCGCGTGTAGAAGGCCTCGTGGTGTTTGTTGCTACGAGTACTATAAAACTAGTGATTTCGCGATTTCCCTCCGCTTCTAAACTCCACTTCGGAAGCACGCGAAGCTGCGCTGCCGTCGAACAAATTAAATTCACTAAGAAGCTAGAGCGGAGTGGGCCATTATGTAGCCTAATTTTCAGTTGACAAAAGCGGGCTCCGCGTGCTCCACCCATATCCGAGAATCTAAAGGAGCGGCTGACTTCCGAATAGGCTCTAAGTTACAACACATCATAGAATCAGCTGGAGGCACATCACAATAAACCCAATACATAAAAGGGATACACACCACAACATGAAAAATAAGGATAAACACCACTGCAGAATCACCATAAAAAATCACACATCATCGCGAAGCCACTAGAGAGGGGGACACCACAGCTCGTCATGTGGTCATCAAAGCGTCCATCATGCGAAGCAGGTGTTCTCTATCCCTGTGCCTAGATAGAGGGTGCCACTGCTGCAAGAAGGCGAGGAATTTGAATATCATGTCAAATGCACATCGTAAGAAGACCCGCTCAATGATCAATTTATTCCTAGAATTCCAGAGGGTACACGCCAACGCGACAAACATCAACCAAAAAAGGCATCTCCTCTTGTTGGTCTGGTTGGCCCTCACCTGGAGGAACCCAGCCAGATCTGAGGCCTTCCGCTCGGGCCTTAGAGCCTCACAAACATATGACCACATAAACCTATACGCCAGGCACGACCAGAAGATGTGTGTCCCAGTCTCAGGGACCCGACACAGCGGGCACATGCCGTCACCAGGGCGCTATCACTCCATGACCTCCGTGCCTGACGGGAGGCGATCGCGCAGGAGCTGCCAAATGAAGATATTAATCTTCAAGGGCGCCGGAGCCTTTCATAGGTGGCCAATCCAAGGTGAGGCCAACGAGCGACACAGAGCACGATAGCACGACACCACCGAATAGCCGCCAGATGGGGCCAGGTGCCATGATACGCTGTCAGGCCACGACGGGCGAATAGCCGGGAGAAGGGCTAGGAGAGCTTCCCAAGCCCTCAAATCTAGGGGGAAAAATGTACGTCGAAATGAGATGTTTCATCGCCCATTGGCCCCGGAGACAAGGATCTTCGGGTCCGAGAAAATCGCAAAAAGTCTTGGGAAGGAGACAAAGGGGTCCGATCCACCCACGGGTCAAGCCAAAACATGGTTCCTTCTCAATTGCCGACCGGAAAGGCTAGGCCCAAGAGGATTTAGACTAGCAGGCCAGGAGCGGGCGGCCCTGCAGTTATTTATCCATAGCCCACCATCCTCGTAGATAATGCGCCATATCCACGTCGGCATAAGGGCGACATTCATGCGTCACGACGCGATGATGCCCAGGCCCCCAAGCAGCCGAGGAAGGCACATATCAACCACTTGACCATGAGATAATTCTGGTGGCCATCTGTGCCCTGCCAGAAAAAGCGAGCCAACTCCCGGTCAAACGCCCCATGAACGCCTTCTGGGAGGAGGAAAAGACACATCCGATACATGGGCAAGATCGAGAGGCATGCGTCAATGAGAATGGTTTTACTCCCTTTGGAGGTAAACCGGCCACGGCAAGGATCCGAGCGCGAGGCGACCCGTGGTCCTGCGCACCGCCTCTTCAAAGATCGTCGCTTCCTCTCAGTAGTGCGTCCTCCCGGCGAGATCTGGCCCATGCCAGTCTCGGCTAGTTTACTCCCTTTGGAGGTAAGCCGGCCACACCAGGGTTCCGAGCGCGAGGTGCCACGTGGCCCTGCACACCGCCTCTTCAAAGATCGTCGCTTCCTCTCGGCAGTGCATCCTCTCGGCTAGATCTGGCCCATGGCAATCTCGGCTGGTTGGACTCTTCATGCTTGGGAGTCGGGTGTTGCGGAGTGGACCGGGGAAAACTTTTGACCGTCGATGGTGGTCACGACGTTGGCGACGCCGATGACATTGATTCCCTCCTTGGAGGGCCTCATTGAGGTTTTCTCCCGAGAATGGCCTGAAATCTAGTTCAGCTTTGAATTAACAAAGCTATCAACCGACCAAGATTACAAAAAGCTCAATGTCATCGGCTTTCATCTAAACAAAAGCTCACTCTTTCTTTAGGTGCCTAAAAAAGGTACTGTATTGGTGTCTGCCACTTGCGTTTGAATATGATCTTCAGGAGATTCTGTTCAAAGAATCCATGCTGTGCTGAAAAAGAGAAAAGGAGGATTTATGATGTCTCTCAGTGTGTGTGTTGGGTGTGCCCGAAGTCTTGCTCTTTTTCCGTAGGAATACAGAGCGAACAAAGCGCTCAATGTAGGAATACAGAGGAAGGATGCTCTCCCTACCTCCTCCCTCCTATAGCTTCACCAGCACGACAATCCGTTTCCATTCCTTTCCTTTGCGTTTCCATTCCTTTCTTTTGCTCTAGTCGTGTCACCATCGTATACTAAAGAATAATGCTACCCCTAAAAAAAAGAATAGTGCGCGCTTTGCCACATCATTTTTAAATTTTAGATTAATTATAATAATTCATTTTAGATCTATTATGCAAATTCACATTTCATGCCTACTATGATGATGGAGGTCGAGCCAACGCGAAACCCCCGAGGCAAAAAAAAAAACGCAAAACCCCTGAGGCGCTATTGTGTCGGCCATGTGGGCCGATTTTTTCGTTTTTGGGATTTTTTTGCTCAGTCTTTTCTTCAATTATTCTTTACATTTTCTTCCTTTACTATTTTTAGGTGGACGCTACGCGTCAGTCCGTCGAAGCGCTGAAACTATCCGCCTCCCATCTAGCCGTCGGATCCAGATCATTGAACCGTCAGATTGCTTGATTTGAGCGCACATACTTTTCAATAGAGACTTGGTTGCCCTTACACCATTGCAACAAATCATTTGTTGCAAAGCCCTCACCGAATGCTTTTTTTACGCCAAATCACTACTACAAAAAAGCTATCCTTTGCAAGAGGGGTTCCGTTGCGTTTGAACCATTGCAACAAAACCTCTATTGCAAAGCATGTGCAAAGTGTTTTTCTTCTTTTTTAATAAATCATTCCTTCATTTTTTGCTAGCCATCCGCAAAAATAATTATAGCCGACGATGGGACTTCTGCGGCAACTATCACCGCCATCACCCCTATCGCCGTTCCACGCCGTCGTCCCCTCATCAGCCTTGTAACAAACCACCTATTGCAAAGCTTACTTTGCAACAACGAATCAGTTGCAAAGGCTGAATGGTTTCGGGATAGGTATCATTCATACGCACCGATGGATAACAAGGCCATCCACGGCCACGGACACGGCGGATGCCTGCGCGAAAATCAGTCGGGTGAGGGAGATCTTTTTCCTTAATTTTATTTTCATTTCTTCTATTTTTTCTTAGTTTTATGTTTTTGAAATTCATGAATATAATTTAAATTATTCTTCATAATGTTTAATTTAAATTTTTGAGAATTTTTAAAACTTTGTGGATATTTTTTTCATGTTCGCGAACATGTTCTAATTTTTCAAGAAAAGCAGGGAAAATTTGGAAACATTTATGGCCATTTATTAAGAATCATGAACATTTATTGGAAATCATAAATAATTTTCAAATTGATGATTTTTTTAATTACAAACAGTGTTTAAATTCATAAATTTTTAAATATTTGAAATTTTCGGTAATTCACAAAAAAAATCTAAAAAGGTTATTTATTTTCTTGAAAAGTTTTCAAATAGGAAAACCAAGAAAAATGAAAAAATCCTGCTAGAAAACTAAGGAAAAATTTACCAATGGATACGTACATAGCTCTACATGGGCCATGGTCCTACATCGTTTGCTCACAATCGTAAATATTTTCCAAAAATTCAACACAAATTAATAAAAAATGTTCTTGTTTGTCATGGGGAGCCTCCTTGTTTGTCTGAAATAAATGTTGTTAAAAATTACTTTATTTAAATTATTTAAAACGTTCACTGCACATTCAAAATTATTTTATGTACTGTGAATGTTTGTACCATTCCAAAAAATGTCTTAGATATCTAAAGAATGTTAAAACATTTAAAAAGATATTCATTATATTTTATATTTTCTTGATGAATATATTAAAAAACATCGTTCGCACTGCGTTACAGGGCGGCGCGGGACGGTGAGGAGCCAGAGGATCCTCCCATGTCCACCCGCGACCGCTGCGGTGCGATGCAGACGACGAGCTCGTACTAATCGTCCTAATCACCCTCAACGTCGGATTTTCCATAAGAGCCTTAGATTTGAGCTGAATATAACATGTGTCGGTCATACGAATGAATAGATCGTGATTTTATGACTGACCATTAATTGGACCATCTATCAGCATCCACCCAAATGTATGACATTTGGGGAATCCAGATGTAAATGCTTTTAGGGCATCTCCAATGTTGTTTGTTAAATCTTCTGCAATCGTTCGGAACGAATGATCCGGGTCTGTTTTACCATCCTATACGGTTTTGTATTCATTAATGAGTCGATCCTCTTGTCCATGAGGGTTGTGCGGGAGTCGGAACTGCTACCATGTACTAGTCCGACAACCCTAGCCCATTCCAAAACCCTCCGTGCCAAAAAACCTCTTCGCATGTGAAATGGTTATTGCACATTCATGTCGATAGGTGGCATTGGATGCTGGCCAAGCGTAGACGCGATCGATCACTTTGATTGCTATTAATGTCCAGCCAAAACGGATGCGATCGGTCATTGGAGAGATGGACAACGCGTCGGTCGAGAGGCTCGGTCTTCGTGCCTGCTCAATGTCGAAGAGACGCGACACGACACTATCCGTCTGTTCGCCTGTCGACATTAAACTGGCGTTGTGGTTGATAAACCCACTTCGACACCTCGCATTCAAACCGGTTGCTTCGCTCTCCTAGCTGATGCCCTCTATTTATACATTGCCCTCATAGGACACAAAACGCATCGCACCTCACCGGCTCCCTTTCTTATTCCCCCACCTTCATCATAACGGCGAGCTCTAAGCTCCTGTGGGATAGAGGCCGGTCGGTTCACCGTCCATCGAGCAACAGCGGATGCCCGTGGAGGCCATGCAAGTGATTCCAGACATCATCTCTCCTTAACAAGTGGGGCACAGTGGAATCGCAGGTGACGATAATGGGCAGCAACTCTCCTCATTAGAGGGCTCCAGACCAGATGATTACGACGTGCAAACGATTTGCTTTGGCAGAAGGCTCACGCGAAGCACCTATATGGGGCAGTTTTTTCATGCTTTTGTCTCGCGGCGGAAGCGGGCTGCACACAACACAACCACCATGAGTGGTCGTTGGCCAATCGGTGTATTATTCTCCTTGGATTGACATCCAACATCTTCACCATTGAGAACACCCCATATGAGGCGCCTTTGTGCCGGCGATCGATCTTCCACACCTTCCGTGTCGGCTACCTCAGAGCTGCACTGAAGCTTCTTCACCGTTAAGAGCCCCGGAGCTAACAACGAAGCACGAACGACCCACTATGCATGGCTGCAGCGTAGATTTAGATTTTTTTAAATTCATATATTCATCCGCTCTTTATGAAAATCATTCGGTTTACATGTAATATGTCCGATTTATATAAATTATATTCAAATTTGAATGAATTCATGTCTAGTTCATCCTACTTTACCAGATTTTGTTTGAAATGCTTGAATGTTTGCGGCTACGGTTGAGCGGCCGACTTTTGTATCAATGTCCATGAACTAGCAGTATAGATCAGTCTACGAACGAATGTGATGTTTATTTAAAAAATTGATGTCAAAGATGCCCTTAACGTCACTGAGGACGCGTTTGGTTACTTTCTCCGCTCAGCCTTGCTGAGTACAGAGAAACGAGTCAGGCTGAGAAAGGCCTGACTGAGGAAAAACGAAAAAAAAAATGATATTGTCATGTACTTTAGTTGTCCGCGTGGTGGTTGGTAGGGTTTGTGTCTTGCATACGCATGTTATTTCGTTGTGGCGGCTTCTCGCATGCATTGTGAGAAGAACATGCAGCCTGACACTGAATTTGATAAAATCTTTCTCACCTCGCGTTTCACTGGAGTCTGGCTCCTCAGAGACGCTCAAACCTCACGTTCGGCTGGAGCCTGTTCCGAAGGTGCTTTAAACATAGGTAATTAGCACCCCAGTTGTTTGGTTGCTCGCATCGCAGCGAAAACTCCCCTCCATACGCAGCGTACCAACTTCCATGCAGCCAACCAAACGCGCCCTGAGTTGATAGGAACCTCTCTCTCTCTACGCGGGCTCATCTCTACACTGCTCGCTTTGCGTGGGAGTTGAGACTTGGGACGAACGTCAAACGCCCACCACCTGTTTCTTTGAGAATCGTACGGACCGACGTTGGACCCAGGTGAGAGACATCGCTCTCAATTCCTTTCCATGAATTTGCTTCGCCCGTCGCTCTTACTCGGCTGATCGTCAGTGCTATCTATACATCTACTTACAAACTTCCATGCTGCCAAGTCTAATAAACTTTCATGCGACCCCTCCCCCCATCCTGACGTTTTTTTAACTAAAATTGCCACCTGTAAAGAAAAGCAAAAAAGAAATCCAAAAATTGCCATTTCTATGAGAAATTGCCATGTGCTAACACTTAAGTTGTCATCTCGTTTTAACTAAACTTGCACTCAAAATATTCGGGCTTGTCATCCTCTTGGCCCTGACGCGTGGCAGCTATCGACGTCTAAAATCTAAAGCTTATAGACATATGACTTTTGAACATTTATTTTTATTTTTATTTAATCTTCAAATGAAGCATGAGAGCACGTGAGTGTTGGGACCACGACACTTTCCTTTCTTCTGATTTCTCATGGAATACTAAGAAAGATGCTTTCGTAAGAGCATCTCCAACAGCATGTGTATACAGGAATGTCTATATGGTCATATAGACAATGGTCTATAAAGATTTTTTCATATACATGTTCAAATTTACAGCAGATTGTCTATATACACATTGTCTATATTCTCTCTCCTATATTATAGACTCAATTGACATTTAGACAATGCTTCACATTGTCTATATATAGACAATGTCAAGATCATTTTAGAGGATGTGTATATTTACACGTTCGTTTAGATGAACTGTTGGAGGCTACTCTGAGATCCACATTGTCTAAATTCCATATAGACGTCCATATAGACGTGCTGTTGGAGATGCTCTAAGCTCCCATCTTAGGAGAAATCCGGACGGTTTTAGAGTTGGAATATCGTAATTTCATCTTTGGACTTGGATTACTACTAACATACTTGTCATATATTTTGATTTTCGGGTTACATATTTATTCTTGGTGCTGTTATCTTCTGTCACCCGTAAAGCACCATGAAACCCTTTAAATCTTATTAATTACTAGTAAGCATGCACGTCAACGCACGTTTTGTTGGAAATCAAATTTTTAAGATGCAGAGCATGTATCAACTAAAATATTTTTATCATTTCACACCCCACGTTTAAGAGACATAACTCATCAAAGCCCACGTTTAAAAGCGTTGAGAATTTTGGCTTCATGCCTCTTCGATACTCAATCCTCTTATTCGCTCCCTCTTCCTCTCTCCCCCACCATCCTTTTGCACCGCATCATCGCCCACCCTATCCTCTCTGGTCGCCCCATCCTATCATTTCTTCTAGCTAGCATGTAAAAATAAACACCCTGCACCAACATCAAGTGAAAATTCACCCTTCACTTTGGACAAATACATGAAAATTGGCCCGGTCTGGGTGGGACTTGGGTTTCCGCCGTCTTATCTCTCCTGAAGAGTTGGCTGATTGGCACTGCCTTGTTGCCCTTCTACCTACGCTCTCGGATGGAAAAGATGAGGTTATCTGGCAGCTCACCGCCTCGGGGAAGTTCTCGGTCAAGTCTCTCTATACTTCCCTTCGTGGAGGTGCCGTCTCCTCCCGGTTCTCTCCAATCTGGAAGGCCAAAATCCCCCCTAAAATCAAAAAAATTATGTGGCAAGCCTTCCGGGACAAACTTCTTTCTTCGGTGCAGATCCGTGAGCGGAACAACACTCGTTCTGACCTGTGTGCGATGTGTGGAGTTAGAGAAAATGCTTCTCACATTTTCTTTCACTGTAACCTCGCTCTCCTCTTCTGGAGCTGTATTCGTTCTTGGTTGGGTGTGTTTTGGGCCTCGAAGTCTTTTGTGGAGGTGAGGGTTCTAGCAAGGTCGCTTGAACCCAAGACCCAACGCCTTTTTTTGGCTTTGTTTTTCTGGTTCTCTGGATAACTCGGAATAAAATTACTATTGAGCAGATTTTTCCTAACTGCCCTACAACTTGTGTTTACAAATTTGTTGGCTTCTTACAGATGTGGAAATTCTTGAGTAAGGTGGCGGATCAGGAGGACTTGGAGTCGATCATTGCCGAGATGAAGTTCACAACGGCTTCATGCCTCCCCCCAAGACCGGTGGACAGTGGATGACCTTCTACTTGATCTCGTCTTCCTGCTTTTGTCTGGTCGTAGGTAGTTGGCCTGCGTGCCATATGTGGCTTCAGCCCTGTATTGAACTCCTCTTATCTTGGTTGGTTGTGTCCGTTCGGCCGTTGATTCGTGGGTTACTGTTTACCTGTTAACTCTGCCGTGGTGGCTTTATTTATAAAGTCGGGCATAAGCCTTTTATCTAAAATTTCCTTTTCAAAAAAATTAGGAAAAAAATAATTGTTTGATGTCAGGGCGCCCCCCAGCCTCCCCCCATCCTAACGTTTTTTAACTAAAATTGCCACCTATAAAAAAGCAAAGCAAAAAAATCCAAAAATTGTCATCTCTATGGGAAATTGCCATGTGCTAACACTGAATTTGCCATCTCGTTTTAACTAAACTTGCAGTCCTTTTTCTCTACACCATGCCTTTACTTTAAATTTGCAGTCTTTTTCTCCTGTTGTTTTAATATACTCCAAACACAAATTTTACAGGTGTACGTGCCGTACAAGCTTGTAACTAAGCAGAGAGAAAAATACATGCTTTTTGTTCTCGACAGATACAAAGGGGTTCTTAAAATCATGTACCAGATGAGACCACAAACGAAAAGTTAGAAAAAAATAAAACCAAAAAGCAGCCGAAGATGTTCAAGGACAAGTTCAAAAAAAGAAGAAAACCAAAAAGAAGAAAGGAGACGAAGAAGAAGAAGATGTAGAGGAAATCATAAAGCAATTAGGAAAAAACATGGTAATCACATCTTTACTTAATTTTCACTATGTATATCTCGTTTACTTGACTATTATCTCATTTTTTTATTATTAACACGTTATACTTTGATCCTTCAAATGTCTAGGTTCGACACAGTGTTAAAAGAACTTTATGAAAGTTATGACAATAGCAAACACTGCAAACGCAAGAGTTGGCCAATTCAAGATCACCAAGTGCCAGCGGTCAAGTACGGTGAATCAACATTTGCAATACTAAGAGTTGCATTTCTATTTGATGGCACAGGGTTTGTGGAAAAAGTAGAAAATTTTGACTCAAGTGTTAAAATTTGATTCAATCTATGTCCAAAATTTCAAGAGATAGACCACACAAAAACAAATACTAATTGGATTCAATGATTTTGCAGAGCATCGAACAATACAAGCTAGAATGCTTGTATTATCTCTTATCTAGTGAGATTAACAAGGCAGGACCAGAAGAAATGGGACAACAAATAGCAGAAATATTAGGCCTCTCAACAGACTAGAGTGTAGTGAAAAAGTGAACTCAGTTTGACTTTTTTCTATATCTTCAGATGCAGCAAATCGTGGAGCTGACTGTAAATATGCTTGTAAAGTTAAGCCATGTAAATTATATTGCAGCATGTCTCCTGTTTGATCATACATGCAGGGTCTCTTCACTTGTCACTAAAAATGAAATTGTGGCAGAAGCAAATTGAAAAACAAGCCAAGAAAAAGAAATCATGTGGCTTCAAAGAAATTGAAGATTGTGTTGAAGCCTGCGGAAGAAGGAAATTGAAGCCTGTGTGGCTGAGAACAAGCCCTGTGGCAGAAGAAGAAGCAATGTGGCAGGAAAATGAAATTTGTAGCCGAAGAACAAGCCCTATGGAAGGAAAATGAAACCTGTAAACGAAGAACAAGCCCTGTGGCAGAAGAATAAACCAAAGAACAAGCCATGTGGCAGAAGAAGAAGCCCCCTGGCCGAAGAACAAGCTGTGGCAGGAAAATGAAACCTGTGGATAGCCTTCAGCCTATGGCCGAAGAAAAAAAAAAGCCCTGTGACAGGAAAAGAAACTCTATGACAGGAAAATGAAACCTGTGAGCAGCCTGTGGCCGAAGAACAAGCCATGTCGAAGAAGAAAAAATGAAGCCTGTGGCTCTGACTGAATACAAGCCGAAGGTGAGCCGCTGAACTCGCTTCGACCAAAATTCCTTTCGACCTATGTTTGTCTTTTCATTATTTTTTTAAAAACTCAACGAGCCGAAGGCGAGCCGCTCATACGAGCCATAGGCGAGCCGCTGAACTTGTTTTTTTCATTACAGGAATTAATTATATGGTAAAAAGTTTCTATTTAATCTAGTTGAAAGTTGACATTTGATAGTGTTGTATTCCCCTTCCATTTCACCCCATAAATTTCTATATCACAAAAATCAAATTAGAAACGAAAGATAAACACTGCAGTAGCAACTAACGATTACGTTTTATAAAAAAAAATCACGATTAAAAGAAAACTGCGCGCCGAATAATTGGCATGTGAGGGGCGGCCAGATCCTACGCCAAAAATTTGGCTGGCCAAAATTGGCAGGGCCTACCCGCAAAAAAAAAAAATTTGGCAGGGCCAACACAGGCCAGAACCAAACAGCCCCCAAGTGCTTCCGCTTTATTACCCTTGAAAAAAGAAAATGTGCTTCGACTTTGCATCTATGCTGATCGCTTTGCATCTGTGCTGATCGCTTTGCATCACAAGGGTTGAGACGAACCTGGTTTCTTTTCTTAGATGCTCCCGATGCAAGCAACCACGTGACATTCTTCCGCCCTCTTTCTCCACGTACTGATAAATACAATCCGCGCGGTGGGCAGTGGCTCCTCCACTAACCGCTCCTGCTCCACCAACATACCCCGATCGACGCCGGCGCAGCAGCTTGTTTGGTGGCCGTTGAAGCGGCCGGGGTTCCGGCGCCGGTAGGCGGATCCAGGTGAGGGACATCGATTTCTATCCCTTCCGATGAATTTAAGTTTTATATCCGCCGTGCTCGCCGTTGCTTTTCTCTACTAGTGCTGTCAACACTGCTTGTATATATATCGGATTTGCTAAAATACATCTGTATTATAATTATCTCACATCTAAGTTTTTCACCGTTCAATCTTTATCCGCTTTATTTCTCGCACAAGATTGATGAGCCTCGTACCGGTGAGAGCGTCTAGTTTTTTTTTTGAGCTTAAAACGACGACTTTATTCCTCATTGTTCAAAAACATCGGGATACAAACAAGGTTATGCGGATTGAGTAACCACACATGCATGCCAACACTACGGGACGGCAGCCATACACCGACGGCCGGCCACCGTCGGCCTAGGCCAGAAAGCCGTCGGCTTAGGCCTACGCCGACGGCCGCCGTCGATGTATAGCCGTCGGGCATGGGTTTTCTCGGGCTTGCCCTAAAAGCCGTCGGCGTAGAGGCCCTCGGCGTAGCACCAGTGGGCCCCACCCTGGGCTTAACGGCCGTTAGGCCTGGTTGCCCTCTATGCCTAGGGTGCCACGCGTCAGGCAGTGGGGCGGCTGGGCTTCGGGCCTACGCCGACGCCTGGCCGTCGGCTTAGGTTCCCTCCCAGCCAGGCCACGCGTCACCTCCTCCTCGCGCCTGGGCAGCAGACCGTCGGCGTAGGCTCTGCCATTTGGCACGAAACAAGGCCTACGTCGATGTTTTCCCTTTTTTTTCATTTCTTATTCATTTCCTGCATATTTAAAATTCTCATAAGCATATAGCCATTATATTATTCATACCCAGATCAGAGCCAAGCATTATAGGCATTTATATTACAAATGCACATTGACAAAGACCAAACAATGCAAAATAAGAGACATAGTATAACAACATCTTATACATATATAGCATAACAAGTTCCAAACATGCAAAATAAGAGACATAGTATGGATACAAAGTATAACAACATCCCAAACATCGTATGGGTACAAACGAGACCTCTACACGTCAGCTCATCGCGTCCGGAGAGGGAGTCGAGCCGGAGAAGCCGAGGTCTCCGCGCGTGAAGATAGGCGACTGACGGTGCGGAGGCGCCGTCGAACCAGCACCGGAAGCAGGTGATCCCGCGCCACCATGAACCGGTGTGCTCTCGCGCGAGGCACCACTACCACCGGAGCCAGGGTGCACCAGTGTGACCGCGCGGGACGCCGACGGCGAGGCAGCAGCACGACCATAGGGTCCAGTCCCGGAGGCTCCCGTTCCCTACACGTTTGAGCAATAGTTAGCAACCGCCAAGGCACGTGAAAGTGGTAGCAACTGATTGGGCAAGTAAATTACCGGGGTTAAGCCGGTGTAGTAGTAGTTCTGGGCGAACTCTTTCTTCGATACAAACTCCGGATTAATCCCGGCTCGAGGAGGTCGTGGCGGTATATCGACGAGCACTCCCGTAAGCCGAGCACTCTCTAGAGCCTGCAAGATAGTTAACATGTCAGGCATTGCACAATTTTTTTTCTAGGATTCCGACGCTTCAGCGGTAATTCACGTGTTACATCCTGTTCTAGAGGGGGGTGTGGAGGTCTACCCCTATAGCTTTCTTCGCACGATGTTCCAACAATGTATTTTTTTTGTTTGTTGAGGTTTTTTAGGACATAACTACATGGAAAACAAGGTTAGGACCTTGTAACACATCGTAGCCCCCGGTATACCCGCAAACGGGTGTATTCCACACCTACATGCATGTCAATGACTTTGCATATATAGTGTTATCGCATGAATGTGGAGATGGTCACACCAAGGAGCTATACATTGCATTTATGCATGGATCTTACACCACACTTGAACACATACCCTACAATCACATTCAAGTTCATGTGGTACTACGGCGCTCTGGCGATCTTTCTTCACCGAAACCCGGCCTAGTCTGGGCGCGAGGGGCGAGGCCGGGGAGGGGGCGGCGGTTTACCCTTATAGCTTTCTCCTCACGAGGTAAAACTGTGGAGCATACACATATTAATATAGTACTAGTAGCATAATATATTTTAATTTAGTATTATAATTTTTTAATATATTATCTTATGTATTAACTAGAAGACAAAAAAAAAATAAAGAGGCGTATATCGAGGGTTGAAATGAGATGATATATATATTATAATCCCATTTCCAATATTATTTTATGTATTAGTAATATAAGATTAAACTATTAAACAAAAGAAAAGAAAATAAAAAAGAAAAATGAAAGTAGGTACTACGCCGACGGCCAAAGGTCGGGGCTGTCGGCGTAGCCTCTACTGGCTAACGGGGTTGCCGCCCGCCGTCAACGGGGCCCACCTAGCAGGAGTTATGCCGACGGCTTGGGCTATGCCGACGGCAGCCCTCGGCGTAAATTGGGACTACGCCGACGGCATATATACGCCGACGGCGGCCCTCGGCCTAAATAGGCCTAAGCCTACGGCTTTGGGATGCCGACGGCCCATTACGGGGCTGTCGAGTCTGCCAGCCTGGCCGTCGGCCAGCGAAGTGCTAAATTTAACAACTTTAAAAGCCTCCCTAATAGAATTCCTTTTCTGAAAAGTAAAGATACAAGAATTAAACATCCCAACTTTTCACTTGATCTCCTTGATTACCATCCCATGACGCCCCTCTGTTCCATGGTGGATGTCCTCTACAATACTTCGGTCTTCACATATGATAACAACATCTCATGCAACATTAAATCTTGGGCTAGAGCAAGTGTCTCCCTGCACGCCAGCGTAGTTAAGCACTTCTCATCATCAACTCCTTGCACCACCAGAGAAGAAGAGCCTAGATATTGACCCTGTCCATCCCGTGCGATAGCTGACACAGCCGCCTTGGGAGTACCATCTACATGAGATTTAGTGATATCACATCTAAGTGCTGGGCCGTTGATTTATCATTTTTTTCTGCTCGAAGCAATTGATTGGTTTTGATCTGCTCGCACGTGTTGATAGAGGTCAAAAAAAATTTTGTTGACCTTTTTTTCATTTGCTTTCTTCTGATTGTGCATGCATGCCTAGACTGCTCGATAAATTAAAGCGGCAGAAGAGAAAACATAGTTACTGCAGTGTCTCTCTTGCTTTTCTCTCTCTCTCTCTCTTTGCACTTTTGTTTCTGTTTATTTTTCATTTATTGTTTCTTTTCCTTTTTTCGATTTGTTCTCATCTATAAATTTATTAGGTATGTCATATCTAAGTTGTTCATCACACGATCAGAAATGTAAGATTCATGCAAAAAAGAAATTGTGTGAATTATGACTTCACCGTTATAAATTGCCCACTTTTTATTCTTCGTTGTAAGTCCATACTTGTCTCGCAACCAAATTTTTTGACTTTTATCCATGCCTTTAGTTGCAAGTCCATCATCGATTTGCAATTAGGCTTGATCCACTTTTCTTAATTTTTCTACCACTCTCAGTTGCAAGTGAACCCCGGACTAGCAATTGGGTTTAGATCCTTGTTTATTTTAATTTTTGATTTCACTAAATAGCATCTAGATGTGTTTTAAGGATCTCACATCTGACCCATGGACTGCCAGATCTGGCGCATTCTTATTTCAAGCAAGGATCTTACCCGTTTCTCTCTCGCGCGCCATTGACAGAACCGTTGTTTTTTTCGTGCGAGGCGATCTGCCATTTTTTCTCGCCCGAGCGCCCACTTGTGTTTCACAGGACAAACTATTTTTCGCCTTTTTTGCTATCTTCGCAATCTTGCGCCACACATCCATCAACATGCGACGAGTGATTGATATAGAGCGTTGTTGTTTAAAGAGAATGAGGAACTGCATTCATATCTCTCCCTTTTTTTATTGTATGTATGTGTTTTTTATTTTTTTAGGAAAAAATTCGATGGCTGAAAATAAAGTAGGAAATCGTGTACCCATTTTTGTTTTACACATATTTTATTTAGACAAGATTTTTGTGTGTGTATTTACAAGTTGATTGAGATATAACACAACAAATAGCTAATATGCGTTTCTTTTCTACACTAGTTGCAGCTTTCACTATCTACTTCTTTTTTTCATCCCACCGACTTTCTCTTCCGTACCAGTTGCAAGTCCATTGATTTGAAACTAGGCTCGACAAATTTTGCCGCCTTAGTTGCAAGTCCCCAATCGATTTACAACTGGGTCCATTTTCTTAAATCAGTTGTATATTCATCACCAACTTGCAACTAAAAACGATATTTTTTCGTCCAAGTCGCAATTACACCACAAACTTCCAACTGGCCTCGGACTTTTCTTACACCAGTTACAACTCCCAGCACTCACTACTAGGAAAATCCCTTTTAGTGGCGTCTTTTTTTTGCCTTTAGTGACGCATTAAGGATGCGCCACTAAGAATAATGCGCCACTAAGAACAAGCCACTAATAAGGGCTTAAAGGTGGCGCATTCTGAATGCGCCACCACTAAGGCTCTTAGGCGTGGCGCATAGGGTGGCGCATTTTGAAATGCGCCACGCCTAAGGATCCTTAAGGATAACGCATTCCAGGTGCGCCACTAAGTTAATTCATAATGCATCACTAACAATATTATAGAAAACAAAAAATAATAATTACAAAAAACAGAAAAGCACTACAGAATTACACACATTACAGGTTTTTTAAATTATATTACAGAAATTGAAAACAGAATATTACAATGTGTCCAACAATTATTGATATAAAAGAATTGTATTACAATCTTATTACAAAGATTCACAAGCTTACATTAATTGAATCCTAAACTAAACCTAGCTACATTCTTCATCATCTCTTCTTTGATCTTCAACCTGCACAAAACAAAGATTTAGAGGCCACATCCATATGAATATAGCAAAAAACAACTATACAATATAACATCTATTCTTATCAACAACATGGTGCCCAACAATATATATACTAACCAAAGCAAAGCAATGGCCTTTATATAATATAACATACAATATAACAACTATTCTTATCAACAGCATGCACATATGCATAAAAATGTATATGCAGTGACCTTTATATACAAAGAGCATCAGGAGTATTTGATACTACCATCTACTACACAAAGGCCTTGTTTGGTTCGGCTGCGGATTTCTGAAAATCTGCTGCGGAAAATCTGAAGCACCTCCCGGGCAGATTTCGATTTGCCGTAGCAGATTTTTCAGAAATCGTTCGAAGGTTCGCTATTTGGTTCGTTCGTATGTGTATTTTTTTGGCTGCGCTTTGGTGGAATACGGCAGCAAAAACCGTTTGCTTTGGTGGAATCCTGTTTGGTTCGGCCGTGGATTTCCGAAATCTGATTGAGAAAGCTGAACCAAACAAGGCCAAAGAGTACATCAAATTACATGTAGGGCACACATTCATCAAACGGCGGCCATATAACATAAATTTTTCACTTGTTCTGACTCGGCTCAGGGAATGGGCGGAAGCCTTCTTTCGTCATGAAAGGCCTTGTGTCACGCAAGACCTTTAGGCGGAATTCTATCTCCCCATTGGACGGTGCAATGTTGGAGTGGAAGATCGACCCCTTCACTTGGACTTCACGAAAGATGATAGTCGCCATCTCCCCATGGATGCGAAAGAACTCTTGCCTAAGATTTGCATCGGCGATTGCCGCCCTCTTTACGGCCCACGGTTTTAGATGACTTGGCAGCGTAATGTCGCGATGGTCCTATACAATCGCCCACATGTGATGAAGGGCGTAGTAGGCATCTCTCACACTGCTAGCCGGCTGCTTGACGCACGAGGTATTTAGGGGTGGCGCATTTTGCAAAATGCGTCATGTATAAGATGATCCAGGCTGTCCCACTCTTAGGGGTGACACACTGGAAAATAATGCGCCACCCCTAAGACCTTAAGGGCGCCGTATTTTGATCTAGTGCGTCACCCCTTACAGATGGTGGCGCATTGCTTAAAATATGCGTCACTAATAGGGATTCCATGTATAGCCTTTTCTCTAGTAGTGACTGACTTTCTCGCTCCAGTGTGTAAGTCCACCACGGACTTGCAATTGGGCTCGGCCTTTTTTCCATCCAAGTTGCAAGTGCAAAATCGACTTGCAACTAGCTTCGACCTTATTTTCCTATAAGAGTTGTAGCTCCCACCATCAACTTTTTCTCTTCCACCCCGTTGCAAGGATACTAGCGGCTTGCAACTGAGTTTAACTGTTTTCAGCCCTAGTTGCAAGTCCACACAAGCGACTCGCAACTTAGCTCGACTTTTTTTTCTTTCTCCACCCTGGTTGCAAATTCCATCACTGGATTTTTTTCCGCCTAGTTCCAAGTCCACCATGGACTCACAACTGGGCTCGACTTCTTTACTCGCCTAGTTGCAAGCACATCACTAACTAACAACTGGCCTGGATTTTTTCTTTTATCAGTTCTAAGTCCACCATCGACTTGCAATTGGGCTTGACTTTTTTTGCCGCCTAATTGCAAGTCCATCATCGACTTCCAACTGGGCTCATTGTTTTCCACCCCAGTTGCAAGTCCACCACTGACTTGCAAATGTGCTTGGGTTTTTTCGCCCTAGTTGCAAGTCCACAATTGATTTGCAAATGGGCTCGGTTTTTTTTTCATGTACCAGTTGTAAGTTCCATCATCGACTTTTTCCCGCCATAGTTTGCAACTCCACCACCGACTTGCAACTGTCCCACAATGGGGCCGATTGTTTTTACTGCCCCAGTTGCAAGTCTATGAACGATTTGCAACCGGGCTTGAGTTTTTTTTCCGTCCAAGTTACAAGTCCACCAACTCGCATTCAACTTTGTTTCCACTAGTTGCAAGTCCATCATCGAGTCACAACTGGGCTCAATTTTTTCCGTTCAAATAGCAAGCACACCAACGACTTGCAACTGGCCCCAATCTTTTTTTCATGTACCAGTTCCAACTCCCACCATCTACTTTTTTTTCCATCACAATTTCAAGGCCACCATCGACTTGCAACTGGGCTCAATTTTTTTGTGTGCAAGTGCACCACCGACATGCAAGTGACTCTGATTTTTTCCTATAATAGGTGCAACCCCCACGACCGACTGCAACTGGCCCCGATTTTTTTTCCTCTAACAGGTGCACCCCCCCCCCCCACCCCCCATTCGACTTTTTTTTCCTATAGCAGGTGCAACCCCCACCAACGACTGGAACTCCATTACGATCAATATGACTACAATTCGAGTGGTAGAGGGTTGTTGACCAGTTGCATGTCCATTACTAAACTTGCAATGCATACGTTGTAACTCGACTATAACTATATGATCCTGAGACAACTGCAATCGGGGGCGATAGAGGGTTGTCGATCAGATGCCCATAATTTTGTAAAAATATTCATGGTTTTTCTTGTTTTTTTGTATTTTAACAAACTTGATTTCTAAATTGTGAAAAAAGTGAACTCAATTTTTAAAACAAATTATCAAGTTTTTCAAATTTATGATTGTTTTTTAATTCACAAATGTGTATTTGGTTTCCCTAAAAAATTGTTCACAATAAAATTGAGAGAAAAATAGCAGCCTATATACAAACAAAAAATCTCCCAGTTCGGTCCATTTGCTGAGACGAAAGACTTGATCAATACTGGTACACTAGAGAAAAACTAACAACCAAAAGGAGAAACAAAATTAGCAGCCTATGTGTACGACCAACAAAAAATTAAAAAATACAAGGTTGAGATGTGCCTTAAACAATCTCTCTCTCTCTCTCTCTATATGTATATATATATATATATATATATATATATACTTTCATGCTCCCGCAGTTTAAAAATATATTTAAGTGTTTCAAAAACTTCTGATACTTGTTCATACTGCACTAACACTTACTACCTCTGTAATTTAATATAAGGTGTTTTTTAACACTGTTATAGTATTAAAAAAGTCTTATATTAAGATACGGAGGTATCTCGATAAAGGGATTTATTACTTAAAGAGTTTTAAACATTACACCCAGCCTCTGCACGAAGATGCACACAGCCGCAATCCAAACCGACCGAAAAAATAGAAAAAGTAGACAAAGGCGAATTACAAAGATAAAAGTAAAAGCCAAAGTCCGAGACGGACGCCCAAGCCTATGGAGAACAAATGCGGCGATCAAGCGACCATCCACGTCGGATAAAAATATTCCTCGCCACCTCCTCCAAACCTACCCATGCCTCCGTAAAGAGGCCGCGATGCTCCATCCATTGTAATATGGACCACGAACGAAGTATACTGTGCACCGGTAAAGTACCTGCAAGCGAGTAGAATTTTTATCATTAAACATCTTGCCATTTCTGCTCAGCTAAACCGACCATATTACAACTATCGCTCCCACCCTAATAGTTGGTCTTAACTTATTATCTATCAAATGTAACAAGTTGCCAAACATATTAGCCACTGATGTCGGTGGATATAAATTATACGCTATTTGGATAGATGATCAAATAGAATGTGAAAAATTGCATTCAAAGAATAGGTGTTTTATTGTCTCACGTAACGGACAAAACACACAGTTAGAATTCCCATGCCAATTCTGCTTGGCGAGGTTATCCTTTGTTAACATAACCCCTCTCCGAAGATACCAAGTAAATACTTCAGTTTAAGCGGCATCTTCATTTGCCAAATTCTTTTATTATTTTTGACTAGAACCTCAGGTTGAATTAATGCCCTAGACATGGACTCTGCCGAAAATTTACCGTTTCAGCATAAAGTCCATCGAAACTCATCGGGGCCTTGTGTGAGTTGAACCGAAGACAACCGTAACAACAAGGCATTCCAAGACGTTAGTCTCGGGCCGATTAGGTCTCGCCTGAACGTCACATTGGGTGGTGAAGATTGCATAACCGTTTCTATGGTATCCCCTTTGTGTCGCAAAATATTGTATAGAGCTGGATATTGATCATGGAGTGTGGTATTACCTAGCCACTTGTCCTCCCAGAATAGAAATTTCCAAGCCTTACTTGATCGTAAATACTCTGAAGCGGAAGAATTTTTTTTTTACCGCCATCAGACCAGCCCAGAAGTGAGAATCACCATGTTTCCAATATACCTGTGATACTGCCCTCGTGCCGACGTATTTTCTTTAAAGGAGCATTTGCCAAACCCAACTTCCGTTAGTAGCTTGAAAAGCTACTTACTTAGAAGAGCCGAGTTTTTAACCTGCAGATCATGGATACCCTGTCCTCCCTGATCTTTTTGTCGGCAAACAATATTCCATCTAGCAAGTCGATATTTCTTTTTCTCACTATCTCCTTGCCAACAGAATCTTGATCGAAGGGAATCTAACCTTTGTAAGACCCCTTTTGGCAATTGGAAGAAGGATATCATGTACAGTACCATATTTGTTAGTACGAAATTAATGAGAACCAACCTCCTCCCGAGAGATAGTAATTTTACTTTCCAACTAGACAGCCTTTCTTGAAGATGTTCTTCAACGTGCTTCCATTCCACATTAGTAAATTTCCAGTAATGTATTGGTATACCCAAATACATGACGGGAAAATGGCCTAACTCACATCGAATATTTCGGCATAATGAGCTGCTGTGTCCTGAGCATCGCCGAAGCAGAACAATTCACTCCTATGGAAATTAATCTTCAACCCGGATAATTGCTCGAATGCTGATAATATTAATTTCAGATTCGATGCCTTCTCTAGGTCATGTTCCATAAATATAATTGTACCATCCCCGTATTGCAGGATGGATAATCCCCCTTCGACTAGACGTTCTATCATGACCGCCAATATATCAGCCACTATATTAAATAATATAGGCGTTAAAGGATCACCTTGCCTTAATCCTTTTTTTGTTTGGAAGTATCGACCGACGTCATCGTTGACTTTAACAACCACACTACCCCCCGACACAAAATTACGGATTAAGGCACACCACTCTTCCGAGAACCCTTTCATTCTCAGAGTTTGTTGAAGGAACGTCCACTTAACCTTATCATAAGATTTTTCAAAGTCGATTTTGAATATGACTCTATTAAGTTTTTTTGTGTGCATCTCATGTACGGTTTCGTGCAGGACGACGACCCCTTCAAGTATATTCCTACCTTGCATGAATGTTGTTTGGGTAGATTTTACCACATGATCAGCCATAGAATTTAATCTTATAGTTGCCAATTTCGTAAAGATTTTGAAACTAACATTCAGTTGGCAAATAGGTCTATACTGTTGTATCCTCTCGGCCATCTGAATATAGGTAACAAAACAATTACCCCGAAGTTAAGAAAAAACAACTTGAGTTGTCCGGCATGTAAGTCACCGAATAACTGGAGTAGGTGAGACTTTATGACTTCCCAAAAATGCTGGTAAAACTTAGCAGGAAAACCATCTGGTCCAGGCGCCTTATTGTGCTCCATTTGAAAAACCGCATTTCTTATCTCGTCTTCGACGAAGGGAGCAATAAGAAAGTCATTTTCCTCAGGAGAGACTTGGGGAATATCATTAGTTCGAGACTCATCAAGAGTGAAATTTCCTTCCTCTCGAGCCTCGAGTAGACCTTTATAGAAGTTTGTTATATACTCTTTGAGCTTTTGCTTACTCTCTATTAGATCCTCTTCCTGATTAAGAGAATGGATATGTTTCTTCCTCCGTCTGCCATTAGCAAGGTTTTGGAAGTACTTCGTATTTGAATCCCCTTCCAAGATAAAGAGGGCCTTGGAACACTAGTACCATTTAAGCTCTTCTTCCCGCAACATACGCGTAACTTTCTCATTTGATTGACTTTTAAGTTCAATCTCTTGTGCCGTCAGAACTACTTTTGCGATCTGATCGTGCTCCTCAATAATGGCACACATTCGTACCTTTTCTTTTTTGAGCAAACCGGCTGTGTGTTTAGCCCATCCTCAATAATTTACGCAACTTACGTATCTTATTATTACATCGTTGTATGGGGGAATCACCTTCTACCAGTTGCAACCATATTTTTTTGACCAGTTCATCAAAACCTTCGCGCAGTAGCCATTCCAATTCAAATTTGAATTGAGAGTGAACCGGCATGGTGGATGCTCCAATGGATAAAAATATGGGGGCATGGTCAGAGAATGCCTCAATACGTTTCAAAGCGCGTACCGTTACTAATGGGTATCTATCTCTCCAATCGGAGTCCATCAGTACACAATCTAGCTTCTCGAATGTCGGCTCGGGTAGACTGTTTCCCCATGTAAACTGTCTCCCCGTCATATGGACCTCTCTTAGGGACAAGCTGTCAATAACAACATTGAACAAGGCCAATGATCATCAACCTTCCCCTACTCTTCTCGTGTCGGTATCTAAGTATATTGAAATCCCCTCCTATAATAATAGGGTACGGGTTATCGTTAGCTAAGTTCACCAACTCACGAAGAAAAGCAGCCTTATACTCTCCTTGAGAAGCACCATACAAAGCTACCAAACTCTGCCTGATTATCGGCCCTGTTATGGATATGAAACTTAATATGATATTCACCACCCGAAAAGGCCAACAACTCCATAGAGTCTGATTTCCGTGTATCTGCATAGACCAACAACTCCATAAAGTCTCATTAAGATACGGAGGTAGAAACATACTGTAAACCTCCCGGCCTTTGCATCCTTGAATGCGCATTGTTCATTGTCTAGAGTATGTTGTTGATCGTTACGGCAACTTGTATAGGTTATGTACTTAATGGTCATACCATCGTGAAAGATTACCCAACCCCCTCTGGGCTCTACTCCCCACCCCTCCGTCTCTTTTGAGCTTTTCCCAGATCTGGGCCGGTGGGCCCCCTCCCCCTCCGTCGATAACTGGCGTCGTGGTGGATGGGGGACCCCTCCCTTGTAGTTTTGTTTGGCGTATGCCGTTAGGTTTCTACTTCTAGGAGACTTCATCGACGACACACTCAAGCTGCTTTTGTAGATGGTCGGAGATGCTCTCCTCACTCGCGGCTGCGCGGTGTCCGCGGAATCCATTGCCGACAGTGGTGAGGTTGATGGCTCCAAAGAGGGCGACAATGCAGTCGATGGCGAACAAAGTCCCACGGTGGCTCAGAAACCTTGGTCAGGAGGGACGATGGCTCAACCTTCTTCTTCTGCTTGCCCCAGTCAAACTTGGTATGCATGGATTACTTGAGACAGCCATGTGCCCCGGTTTAAGAGCCATCCGAAAACAAGGCAAGCGGAGGAGACTTGTGATAATTAAGGCTGCCCGTAATGGGAGTATCATAGGTAGTATCATGCATGTCAACTAGGAAATTTTGATGATGTGTCATGCAATTTAATGAAGAAAGAGATGATGTAGTATCATATTATGATACCGTGTCATATTAAATGTAGTACTAGAATGTGTCTTGCATACCAACGGGCAGCCTTAACAATTAGGTTGCTTGCAATGCAAAGGTGCTAAGTGTATTAAACGAGTTAAGCAACTATACTCTACAATGCATTGGTGCTTAGTTTGTTATTGCTAAGGTTGCTTCATTTAATTGTTTATCAACTAAAATCTTGCATGTATAGGCTAGTTTCTTTTATTTTTAATGTTTTGCATAGGTTTCCATGACTAGTATCGTTTCCTTGTGGGTCATCAAACTCCTCTCTCCTCTTAAATTACCTTGCCACATAGGATTTTTTGCCTAATTGGCAAGGTTAGCACCTATACAAGGTG
Source organism: Bromus sterilis (assembly GCA_950022295.1). Taxonomy (NCBI): domain Eukaryota; kingdom Viridiplantae; phylum Streptophyta; class Magnoliopsida; order Poales; family Poaceae; genus Bromus; species Bromus sterilis. Next base: position 295,055,611 of record OX465601.1, on the reverse strand, counting down.
GAACTTTGGAAGCAGCCTGTAAAACTAGACTTGGTCTTGTAACTGTGTCTTTAACTGAAGGAGTGGACTTGGTCTTGTAAGTTGTAACTGCGTCTTTCACTTAAGGAGTGGGCTTGGTTGCCTTTCTTGCAGGTTTGTATACTTAAGGGCGTACCCGGTAGGAGTTGAGCGCTCAGCTAGCACCACCCATACCTTGAGCATCCAACTAAGCAGTTTGTTAGCAGAGAATCCAATGGAGGAGGTTGGACCGATGTTGGTGATGGCGTCGAGCACTGGCCTTGCACCTCCTAGGCCTAGCTCGCCAAATGCTGTGGCAGTGGGCCTTTGGGATGCCCAGCAGTTGGAGGTGATGTCGCTCATAAATCCCATAAATCCCCTGCTGCTCGCATCTGTGTGTGTTGGTTCCTCCGCTGCACTGGATTTTCTGTTCAGAAGGGAAGACGCACAGGAGCCACCAATGGTGATGCCTACTCAAGAATTTCTGGACCTGCTAGCGGGAGTGGGATACACCCCCGGCAGCAGCTCCGGAAGAAGACTGACCGTGCAAAAAGCTTCTGGCAGTTTGGAAGATGGCGTTGATCAGCCAGAACTCCCAAGCGCATCTCGGCTTCTCAAGGGCATCACCGCTGAGGGGGAGACGGCACTACATGTGGTTGCCAGCAACGGGGGCAGTACGGAATTTCAGAAGTGTGCTAGGATCATCAACGAGAGGGACCAAGGCCTCCTGTTTGCAGTAAACAGGAAGGGTGACACTCCCTTGCATTGTGCCGCCAGAGCTGGTAACTCCCAAATGGTCTCTTGTCTCATTCAACTAGCTGGAAGATGCAACAGGATGCACAAGCTCTTGAGGAAGGAGAATGTTATGAAGGAGACGGCCTTGCATGACGCTGTTCGTACTGGAAACACGGATACTGTGAAGCGTCTGTTGAGGGTCGATTGGGAGTTGGCTAATTATCCTAAAGAAGGCACTTCACCATTGTACCTGTCAATTTTGTTGAAAAAATATGGCATCACTGATACATTATATTTTATGAGCAATGGGAATCTCTCCTACTCCGGACCAAATGGGCAAAATGCGCTACATGCCGCAACTTTTCAAGGATCAGGTATTACTTTGCTATCTTGAAAGTTAGGTACCCCAAATAACCATTGGAGTATATGCATAAATTCTTTGAAGCTTTTCCATCCGACCATCCATATCCACAACTTTTCCCATATCCATTTATTGTGGCCAATTTTGCACCGTACAAACATTAATGTTCCGGCTAAGGCCCTCTTGTGATTTTTGCTATTTAGCTAGAATGTAAGTTGGACAAAAGCATGTAGTGTGTGATAGACTGCGGGCAAATATGACCATATACATCTTAAGTAATTTGTCAAATTTTATTTCATTAACTCCAGTAAGTGATTGTCTAGAACTAGTTTCTTGTCCATAACCGTGTGCCTGTCATTTACTTCACTGAGTGTCTCAAACTCTGTTCTGTAGTCGTCGTGTGACTTCACTTACCTTGGACTAACAAACAAAATATCACATTTTCAGGGATCACAGAGCTTGTGTTAAACTGGAATAATAGCCTCACCACACTTGGTGACAGAGATGGGAGTACGGCACTTCACTTGGCCTCATCTTTTCCGAATCCCATTTCTTTCAAGCAATTGTTGAAAGCTAACCCATCACAAGTATATCAGGCAGACAGCAGTGGGATGTTCCCCATACACGTTGCTGCATCTATGGGTAGGAAAAATACCATAAGCATTCTACTTGAGAAGTTTCCTAGTAGTGCCGGATTGTGCACTGCTCAAGGACAGACTTTCCTTCATGTTGCCGTTGTGAAAAGGAGATTCAACATAGTCTCCTTTGTTTGCCAAACGCCATCTTTAGCTTGGATCTTGAATATGCAAGACAATGATGGAAACACTGCAATGCATTTAGCCGTCATGGTTTCGAGGCTTCGAATATTTTGTTCTTTATACGGGAATACAGGAGTGAATTTATATTTAACAAACAATGGTGGCGAGACTCCCGCTGATCTATCCAGGAATTATCTTCCTCGAGGCATGTACTATAGCTTGGTAATATATGCTCTCGGACTTTACAATTTTCAAGTTATGTGCTTTTATCAAAAAAAAAAGTCATGTGCCCTTACAAGAAAAAAACAATTTGATGCTCATATTGTGTGGTATATTTCCTATTTTCAGAACATCGAACAGCTGATATGGACAGCACTCAAATTATGTGGTTATAATCATGGTGGTCTTCGCCTGGATCACTATGAAGAAAAGTACATTCGCCTATTAAAACAAGAGGAGAAGGTCAAAGAAGCAGAGAAGATGAAAGATTCGAGCCAAATACTAGGCATAGGTTCAGTTTTAATAGCAACTGTGGCATTTGGTGCAACTTTTGCTATCCCGGGAGGTTTCATAGCGGACGATCATACAAATCGAGGCACACCGACACTTGCTGGGAGGTATGCATTTGATGCATTCATGATGGCCAACGCGTTAGCTTTCATTTGTTCCTCGATAGCAACCGTCGGTCTTATGTTCTCTGGATCTCCTCAGGTTAACTTGACTACTCGCCAAATCAATTTAGGCATATCTGTTTTCTTCATGTCAAGTTCACTCACATGCTTGTCTGCTGCTTTTGCATTGGGTGTGTATATGGTGCTAGCTCCTGTTTCTCATGCTACTGGCATTGCAATCAGTGTGCTCTGTCCTCTCGTAGTACTATATGGAAATCTCGAATTCTTAGTAAAGGTGGGCATTCTTGCACGACCATTATGCGTTCGGATTGGACAAATTCGCGCATTAAAGTTCTTAGCAAATTCGATCATTTCCAAATTGTTGATAGGACTTTGGCCCTTCGTGTTCATCTTTGGTTGGGCAGCAATTGCACGGAAGCTCCGGAACCAATGATGAGAAGAAGCATCAAATGTATATGTAATGAGCGGAGTATGTAAGTTGTCTGTTAAGCTTGTGACTTTCTAGTAATACACAAAGATATGCTGCCAACCTGTTTCAGGAGCGTGTGTTGTTTTTGGCTTTTAATTTTTTTTATTTGGTGTATTTGTGCTTAATTGTAAGAATAATCAATTTTACCGTATTTTTCTACAACTGATGAACTGAATTCCATGTGGTTATGCAATTGGCCCTTGTTTAGAAAACATGTGTGGTTGAATTTACACGGTGTGATATCACAAATACAGTGATTTGATTTGGCGAAGCTAGCATATACGTAGTTTCTAACCTCTTGCTACTAGGAGTAAACCAGGAAGAAACGTAGTATCATGATAAAGAAGATTAACTTGACTGGAAAAGATTAAGGAACTAAATTAGACAAGGTTTCAAGACTGAGTAGAACACCCAAAAAATCACAATAGTGAAGCAGGACTCGAAACTGAAGTGCTGAACCGGGGAACTATATGTGCATAATATCGATATGTAATTTGCACAGTAGTAAAAACACACATATTTGTATTGCAGGTAGCTTTACAAAATAAAGTGAAACTCAGATCATACTTGCTAGTCACCCTGTATATATAATTTTTTTAGATATTGCGGTTATCTTTTCTATATAATTACTAAACAAATGATTCTGAAACAACTTTGTACAGAGCGAATCTGTTTATCAGTTTATCATTAACAGGATCTATCAACAGCACTATCTCTCCGCAGAAAAAAAAGAAAAAAAAATGCACTATCTGTCTTTTCCCCAAACTACACTGGTTCATTTCAGTTCAGCAGCTCTATCTGTTTCCATCTTCAGAAGGATGCAAGGTGGTGAAGCCAACCAATTTTTGTCTGCCTGTTTTTACCTTCCCCTGTTCTACCTTTGAATTCAGATCTTCCACCTTTCTTTGATGAACCAAAGGTGCAGAAAGGCTGACACTGACAACCAAGCCTAATTAGAATCTCAAATCCAACAAGAACATAAAAAGAAGGCATGTGTGTATCCAGAAATTGGACCAAGTTGGTAACTTAAAAATACAATACAAAACAAAAAAGTGGTACTGTACAACCTACACATAAGCTATTTATCACAACTGAATGTTAAATGACCGAGCCTATCAAGTACACTATATATTACTACCTCCGATCCATAATAAATGTCACTCATTTTGTACTAAGCTAGTACAAACTTTGTACTATATGAGCGACACTTAGTATGGATCGGAAGGAGTACTATTTATTGCAGAGTAGCACTACCACTCCTATCAAAAGGAAAGCAAATAACCTACCATACAGAACTTAATGAATCAGAGTATCATCACACATATTTGAATGTAAAACAGTACAATTAGGTGGTAACGAGAATGGCCTAATTTTAATCCTCCTCACTGTATAATTAGTCTATGCTTCTATACACTTGCCTTTGAACATAATCTTCAGGACATTATGTTCAGAGAATCCATGCGGTGTTGGAAAAGAGAATTTATGTTGTCCCTCAGTGTGTGTTCGTTGTGCACAGGGGATGGATGCTAGCTTCACCAGCACGGCAATCCGGGCTGCATGTGCGCGGTCGGATCGGCCATTGCGTTTCCAATGCTAATTAAAAAATAATGCGCGGTTTGACAAATTATTCTTTGATCTTAGAATCAATTATATTTTTCATTTGAGATTTATTATGCAAATTCAAGTTTCGTGCAAAGCGTGCATTATCATCTAGTTTCTGATCCTTTAATCAAAGCCCGGATTATCATCTCACCATTGGTAAGTCATAAATAATGGTCCTGAAAAGTTATTGATTTTTTTTAGAAAGTGTTGAAATAGAAAACCCAAGAAAATGAAGCAATCCACCCTAAAAAAACAATAGTCGAGCCGAGCAAATCCGGCCCTTTAAACATATATGTGGACGTGTCCTATCATTTCTTTACCTCCGTAATCGTCCCCGTCGTATCCCCACTCCCAATCCATACTATTAATCATGCAACATAAATTAAACATAGAGAAACTACACAGATCATCACTGAACATAGCAATAGAGTTCATACACAAACATAGTAACACGGTGCATCACCGGACATAGAAACGCAATTCATCATCGAACATATAATGAACGGAGAGGGACATCGGATGTCACCACTTTCACGCCGGTCCCTTGTCCTTGCGATCGTCGATGCGGCTGCAGTCCTCCATGTAGGCGTTGAGTGGTTCCGCTCCCGCCACTGGCACCGCCTATGTCAACAAGATCTAGTGAGAGAGAGAGAGAAAGAGAGAGTGAGGCGCGTCTCTGTTCGACTTGACCCGGTGAGAACGGCGGCGCCTAACGGCAATCAGCCTGCGTGCCGTCTGTCTGAGCCCACGTGACCTTGATAGGTGGGCTAGAACTGTCATAACCGGGTTTAAATTCTAAGCGTTCGGCGACTTGAGTTTTTTGAAACAACGAAGCAATTTATGATATTTTTTGAGAAATTAGAAAAAAAGTACTCGTAGTAGTAGTTTTTTTGTGTGCTCTAACCCATAATGTGGTAGTTTTTTGCCGCTTTGTGGTTGTATCTTGACTTGAAATGAGTGTCGCGCCGAATTGAATTGTATGCTTAAGTTGTAGTATGATCGTTGCTTTACCCATAAAGCGGACCCGGAACCTTTCTAAATGTAATCATCAACAAACGTGGTATCTCTGCAGCCCGCTGCCAAGAAGTTGCCTGCCCTTGTCATCGCGAAGTAAAGCACCTCAGCCACCGGTTCCTGTGTCATGATGAAATGCAGCATCGACCACGTAACCTTCCAACGTCACTGAGTTGATAGATAGGAGCCTCTCTCTCTCTCTATGCGGGCGAATCTCTACACTGCTGGCTTTGCGTGGGAGTTGAGACGAACCTCACTCAAACGCCCACCACCTGTTTCCATGCACAGAATCGTACGGACCGACGTGCGACCTTGTTGTCGGCCTCGCATGGCGGACATGGTGGTACCCCAGGGTTCCATGAATCGATACTTGGACACCCGATGGAAGCAACGCCATTAATTCCACACTCTTTCTCCATGCCATGAAGCATATAAACGCGCGGTTGCCGGTGGCCTCCTCTCCTCTCCTGCTCCACCAACTAACTGCTCCGGCGCCCTTGCCTAGCTTCCCAACCGACGCCGGCCGGCGCAGCTGCTTGTTCGGTGGCGGATTGAAGCGGGGTTCCGGCGCCGCTCGATCGATCAGAGTGCTCAGCGGCCGCGGCCCAGGTGAGAGACGACATCGATCTCAATTCCTCTCCATGAGTTTAAGCTTCATCCGTCCCGGTCCCGTCGTTTTTACTCGGTTGATCGTCGGTGCTATTCCTTTTTTCTTTAGCAAAGGCTGATCGTCCTTGCATTTCGGCCGTGAGGCTATCTATGCACCCAGTAGTGCTCCCAACACCAAAATTTCATCTTTAATTTGGCGCTAACTATTCTATTTATTAAAAAACTTTAATAAGATGAAAGTATACTTTGTAATTTTCCAAAGAAAACTTTTTGATTTATATATTTTTGTTGATAGGATTAAAATGTTACATAATTTACTGAAATATGTTATATTGTTTTGACTCTTCCAATTGAAGGCATTTTAAAAATACCCATAGTTCACATTTCAATATATCCAATAAATAGCTATAAATTCATTTAATACCTAAACAATAGAAAATAAATTCAGAAAAATGCATAACGTTGACAAGAATATTGCATTGTAATATGTACCATACAGAAAAAGGTTGGAACATTTTAGATACATATTGTTTTCAAGGTAATACACATTGCACCTCATTTTGGTGTGGAAAGATGGGAACATGAAGGTATATTAGAGTATAATAGTGTCAAATTAATTTGTAGTCTAAACCTCGAGTGTAAATGATGAAAATATTTCTTGGAGTTTAAATAGTTACAAAGCAATGTGTAGTGTAACTCTGGTGAAACTGTTTGGAAGTTTAAACACGTTCTCATAACACTATTACCTGAATTTCATTCAAACTTTAATATTTTGAGACCGTATTTATATTTTGTAAAAATTGAAACATAATAAGATCTGCGAAAAGGTTTGGATTTTTAAGAAAATATTTGTATCTTATATATTTCCTAGAAAAGAGTTCAAGAGTTTGGGCTGCAGATGATCTATGGAGTCTCAGTTGTTGTTGTATGTGTGTGAACACCAAGTTATAGTGGTGATACAACATAGAAAATGCTAACTATTATCGCAAGTTTATAGAAAGAAGTTACCACCGTAGTGGTGATCTTTTCACCATACTGGCTATTATTAGTTGCCACCATGTTCGTGGTGTATTTGCTACTGTACATGTTAGGAATCAGGATTTTTTTTTTATGAAACTAGGAAAATCATCACATGTTGCGATGATTAGAAAAATATTTGCCATCGTAGTAGTGACGTACTTAATGGTCATGAAATATTAAGAAAATGGTTATCATCATATTGTTGTGAGATCTTTAATATTAGTATTATGAACATAGTAATGCTTAAGTGTGCTCGTAAGTATTTGTTACCACCATGGCGGTTACGTATTTTACAGACTATCCGATATTAGTTATCATCACGATGGTGTTGTACTTTATTAGCATGGCAACTTGTCATACAATACGATAGTAGTTTGTGGATTACCATAAACCAAAGTAGACCAATATACATTCTAATGTGGCATAAATGACAACAAAAACTCCATTAGTACAAACACAAAGTCAGCATAGAACTACAAACAAAAGTGATTGCAATATACAACTGTAACAAAGGGTTTTTACTAAAAATCGAATGCGCGGTATACAACAATCATAAATTGAAGCATATAATTTCCAATATGTAGTATGTTCGGCCCAAAATGCAATAGATTCTGTCAAAAAAAAAGTACATTCTATTCAAATTGTAGTATGCTCCATTCGAAAATATAGTAAACTACGATGAAATGCATTACACTATGTAGAAAATACATCACATATCATCTAATCTTAGTTGAGTTGTTTGTTTGTTTGTTCTTCTTTACAAAATGCAAACCGCGTGCAAGCATGTTTACAACTTCTAAGAGTATATAGCTCAAGTGCTTCCCGTATGGACATATACCTTTCCTCCTTCACCAGAAAATCAACCCTCTCCTTCCCACTCACTTAGACATCCATGGCGGTGTCAGCGAATTCACCACGCATGTGCACTGACAGATCGAAAATCTGATATTAGTTGGAAGGAATTCTTCCTTTCCTTGCTCACTCTTCGTCGACTCACCTTCATTGCTACCAAGGCCCTCCACCGATCATCCATCTTTCCTTGTCTATCTCTATAATTATATATGTGATGCAATCGGTGTCTACTAGCTGGCTAGTACCCACTGTTTTGATGCTTCTGCCTTGTTCACATGTCGATAACTCCACAACCTTTTCAACTTCTTACGTGGTTTCTTGGTTTTCCACTTTTCCTATAGCACATTTACATTTTTTTTTCTATAGATTGTCTTACCAGTTAGTTATTCATTTAATTTAATAAGCTTTTTTATCCATCATTTGCCCGTTTTTTGAGTCAATTTGTTTCTTTGATTTCAGTAAACATTATTTCTTTCGGTGTGTGTTAGTCAATTTTCTCTTTTGTGTTCAATAGGTTTTTTTCTTGTGCATGTGAGTGAGAGAGAGGTGCCACCGTGGATATGATATGAAATTCATCTTCAACGTGTCAAGTTGATTAATATCCAACGTTGTTCTTATGTTATTTGAACACCGAGTATAATATGGAAGTATACATACATGCAAATCATATTGTTGTCTGAAAGTTACAGTATTATATGTGTGATGTTACATATAGTTGAATAGTACAAGTTCTATGTTGTCGGTATAATTTTTTGGAATATGGTCTAATCTAGTTTATTTTTCACCTATGGGTTAATTGTTTATATTATTCGTATTGTTTATGTATTTGCTTTTCTCATCAATTTCATAAGTATTTGTCAACATTTAATTTAAGATTCTATGTTCATTGTATTTCTTCTTTCAAAGTAATATTCTATCTTAGATAAAATTTAAGCTACACAAATTAACTTTTTCAATTAGCTCATCATTTTTGTACTCATAAGAAAAAATCACTGGCGTGGATTTCTGTATTGCCAACTGTCTTACCCAACTAAGTAATTATCGGTCTTATTTTTAAGAATTTAAGTTTCTACTCCAGGCCTATGACTTTATCACATGTTTATACTACCACTACATACATGGACGGACCAACTAACTAGCTCGCTTGTACTGGAAGTGCAGGGAGAAGGTTGAACTGATTCTGGTGATGGTGTTGGGCACCAGCATTACACCTCCTAACTCGCCAAATTCTCCGGAAGGAGGCCACGACGACAGGCATCAGTTACAGGTGACCAACATCAAGAATTCACGTAGAGGCGGGGAAACAACACCGATGTCCATAAATCCCCTATTGTTGGCATCAGCGTGCCACGGCTCCTCCGGTGCACTGAATTTCCTTTTCAATAGGGAAGATGCAAAAGCGGCGCCGATGATATTGCCTACTCAGGCATTTCTTGACTTGTTAGTGGGACACACCCCTAGTAGGAGCACCAAAATAAGACTAATAGTGTTGCATGGTTCTGGCGGTGTAGAAGATAATGTTGATCAACTTGATTTGCAAGCAACAACTCCGCTTCTCAAGGGCATCACCGCCGAAGGGGATACCACGTTACATGTGGTTGCTAGCCATGGGGACAGCTTGGAGTTCATGGAGTGTGCTAACATCATCGTCAAGAGGGACCACACCCTACTATTTGATCTAAATAATAAGGGTGACACACCCTTGCATTGTGCTGCTAGAGCTGGTAATTCAAAAATGCTCTCTTGTCTCATTGAATTAGCTAGAAGTCACAAGAGGCTACACGAACTATTGAGAAAGGAGAACATGCTTAAGGAGACGGCCTTGCATGATGCTGTCCGTATTGGAAATAATGGCATTGTCTTGAGTTTGTTGGCGGCTGATTCCGAGTTGGCTAATTATCCTAAAGAAGGCACTTCACCATTGTACCTAGCAATTTCATTGCAACAGGACATCATTGCAAGGACACTGCATGAGAAGAGCGATGGGAATCTTTCATATTTCGGACCAAATGGGCAAAATGCGCTACATGCTGCAATTCTTCGTGGCAAAGGTACTAATTTTGCATTATGAAACGTAGAACACCATGTTACAATGGGAATAGATGTAATAAATATTTCAAGCTTATACATTCATTGGTCGTTTACCAATTTTGCAAACTCATTTTTTGGTGGGAATACACTCATTTTTCTTATGCCCGTATACTTGTTTTCATGATGTGTGGCACAATACTTTGGCAGACTCTTATTGTTGATATAGCAGTGAGAGTCGGACTATCTAGGCATCTAGTTTCTTCAAGATGTACTTTTGTGGAAATATGTCAATACGTATACAAGTTATTTATGAAGAAGAAAAAACATGTCGCTAACCAATGCATGTAAATGCCCAGAAGTATTGCAAAAACCACCATGACAGGCATGGGATTATGGAGTCTTTTCTCTTTCATAATCCCATGCCTGTCATGTTGCTTGACATAGCTTACACTAAGGAAAAAAAATCTTATTTCCAGGGAGCATAAAAGATCTGTTGGAGTGGAATAATAGCCTTACCACATATGTGGATAAAGATGGGTGTACACCACTTCACTTCGCTTCATCTTTCTGGTATTCCGATGGATTCAAGGAATTATTTCGAGCTAACCCAGCACCTGTGTATCAAGCAGACAACAATGGATTGTTTCCCATACATAGTGCTGCCTCCGTTGGTGCGAAAGATACTATTAGATTTATTATTGAAAAATGTCCAAGTAGTGCCCGATTGTGCACTGCTCAAGGACGAACATTACTTCATGTTGCTGTCGAGAAAGCAAGATTGAACATAGTATCCTTTGTTTGCCGAACTTCATCTTTAGCTTGGATCTTAAATATGCAAGACAATGATGGGAACACTGCGATGCATTTAGCTGTTCTAGCTAGGGAGCTTCGAGTTTTTTGTTCCCTATATAGGAATAAGGAAGTGCGCTTAAATCTAACAAACAAGAATGGACAAACTCCCCTTGATTTATCCAGAAGCTTGCTTTCACCAGGGATGCATTATATTGAGGTAACATTCCCTATTTACTACTAATTTTAAATTGACACCTTCAACCGAAGCAAGAAAAACTCAGGGTTTATATCTCCATATGTTGTTCATATAATCTTCTTTGTTTGTATTTAGAACACTGACCGGAAGATACACATGGCACTCACAATGGTTGATCCTAAGCATAGTGCTCTTCGCTGGGATGAGTTTCATGAAATGTATATTCGGCCACTTAAACCAAAGGATGCGATCACAGAAGCGGAGAAGGTGAAAGATTCAAGCCAAATGTTAGGGATTGGTTCAGTTTTAATAGCAACTGTGACCTTTGGTGCCACTTTTGCTGTTCCTGGAGGTTTTATAGCAGACGATCATGTGAATGGAGGTACACCAACACTTGCTGGGACTTATACCTTTGACGCATTCATTATGGCCAATACCATAGCTTTCCTTTGCTCCACGATATCCACGGTCGGTCTCGTCTTCTCCGGATCTTCGATGGTTGACTTGAGGACCCGCAAGATCTACATGGGCGCATCCGTGTTGTTTATGGAAAGTTCTGCGACAAGTTTATCTGTAGCTTTTGCATTGGGTGTGTTTATGGTGCTTCAGAAGGTTGCTCTTCCTACTGCCATCGTGGTTGCTGTGCTTACCCCTATTGGAGTGCTATCCGGAAATTTTGAATACATAGTAAAATGGGCTATTCTTATCCAACCGCTCTGTGTTAGGGTGGGTTACTTAGCACATTGGAGGTTCACAGGCTTGCTCCTTGCCCAAATGTTCATGACAGTCTGGCCCGTTATACTTATCTTCGGTTGGGCCGCTATTGCATGGAGCATCCGGAACCACTGATGACAAGAAGCACCAAATATGTGATGATCTGAATAAATGAAGTGGGTCTATTGAGCTTGTGATTGATCTTTCATAAGCATATGTTTGTTCAGAATCTATATTATGGAAGTTTAAGTTAATTTTGTGTGTTATTCTTGGCATGGCCTATGCCCATTCTTTCTCCAGACTTGTGTTTGAGAAGTAATATGGATCGGAGGGAGTATTATATTTAACAGCTGCTGCATTTTGAATGGTGGTTGACGTATATGCCTTTGACGAAGCATCTTATCTCGATACTTACTTCGGTTTGATGCCGTGCCTTTGGCGTGACCAACTCATTTAGTTTTCTTCCACGTACTACAAGAAAACAAATATTTATTAAAAAAAAAGAAAATCTGTCAGCAATAGCCCATCAGTCTCGTGAAGATCCATCCTAGTCTTGAGTCTTTCAGTTTATCAGCATTTGTTTCTGAAGCCTATCACATTTGGCGGAAAACAACGTTTACTTGAGCTATTCCTCATTATGCAATCATATTATTCTTCTTGTCTCATTACGATCAAGCATGACAAAAATTCTAATTAAAGTGACAGAATTAGCATTGGCTACTGGATGCAACGGTTTGCTGACGGTAGCACAAGATATCTTCAGCCGGGCTGGCTAGCAGCATACTAGTCGACTACATGATGCTTAGTTGTCATATGCTGGCGTTTTTTTTCTTTCGCTGGTCGATTCATATATCAACATTAAGCAATCCATGAGTCTGTAATAACTATAACTATTACTCTCTTAATAAAAGGTTGTGTGCATCGACTTATGCAGAGGCCGGGGCGTTTATCCCCCTTTTCCGGAAAAAAAAACATGGTTTTGGGCCTCCATCGAGCAGTCCAGTCTACTCTTCAAAGTTTGGCACTCGTAGTTCGATGACAATGAAGAGCGGGAAGGAACTAATCCCAGTCCTAAGTCATTGTTTGACCGTAGAAAGGAAACCGCACTCGCTGGATCGTTGACAATTTGGAGCCTAGCATCACTCATGTGCTCTTCTGCATCCCCAGACCATTGGGAAGATAGTTTATGCGTGCTTCATCGATCATCGTGAAATTAAAAACCCAAGAGCCAGCCAATTGACAGTCATGTGCCCCGATTTTAAGAGCCACCCGAAAACAAGACGAGCAGAGGAGACTTGTGATAACAATTAAGAACTAGACTTGGTCTTGTAACTGCGTCTTTAACTGAAGGAGTGGGCTTGGCTGCATTTCTTACAGGTTCGTATACTTAAGTGTAGCCGGTAGGAGTTGAGCACTCCACTAGCACCACCCATACCTTGCGCATCCAAGCAGTTTGTAAGCAGAGTGTGCAATGGAGAGGGCTGAGCCGATGTTGGTGATGGCGTCGAGCACCGGCGTTGCACCTCCTAGCTCGCCAAATGCTGTGGCGGTTGGCCTTTGGGATGCCCAGCAGTTGGAGGTGATGTCGCTCATAAATCCCATAAATCCCCTGCTGCTCGCATCTGTGTGTGTTGGCTCCTCGGCTGCACTGAATTTTCTTTTCAGAAGGGAAGACAAACAAGAGGCACCAATGGTGATGACTACTCAAGAATTTCTTGACTTGCTAGTGGGATACACCCCCGGCAGCAGCGGCAGAAGAAGTCTCACCGTGCCTCAAGCTTCTGCCAATGTAGAAGACGGAGTTGACCAGCCAGTTTTGCGAAGCACATCTCGGCTTCTCAAGGGGGTCACTACCCAGGGAGACACCGCGCTACATGTGGTTGCCAGCCATGGGGACAGCACCGAATTCCTCGAGTGTGCTAGCATCATCGTCAAGAGGGACCAAGACCTCCTGTTTGCGGTCAACACAAAGGGTGACACACCCCTGCATTGTGCGGCCAGAGAAGGTAAGTCCCAAATGGTCTCCTGTCTCATTGAACTAGCTGAAGGTTGCAACAGGGTGCACGAGCTCTTGAGAAAGGAGAATTTTCTCAAGAAGACGGCCTTGCATAATGCTGTCCCTGTTGGAAATATGGATACTGTGAAGAGCCTATTGATGGCCGATCCGGAGTTGGCTAATTATCCTAAAGAAGGAACTTCACCATTGTACCTAGCAATCTTACTGAGACAAAATTTAACTGCACGGGCACTATATGATATGAGCAATGGGAACCTCTCCTATTCCGGACCAAATGGACGAAATGCGCTACACGCCTCAACTTATCAAGGTTCAGGTATTAACTTTCTACCTTCAAAGTTAGGTACTCCAAAGTACTAATGGAGTATATGCATAAATTATTTGAACCTTTTCCATCCATATCCACTTAGTTGTCGCCAAGTTTGTACTCTACAAACTTTATGTTCGGGACAAGGCGCTCTTAACACTTTTGCCGTTTAGATAGAATGGAAGTGAGACACATGCATGTAATGAGTGATAGACTGCGAAAATATGACCATATACCTCTTTTAAGTAATTTTGTCCCATTTTTATTTCATCAACCCAGTAGTTGAATGTGTACAATTATTTCTCAACCATAATCATCGTGCCTTTCATTTGCTTCTCTGAATGTCTCAAACTCCGTTCTTGTAGTCATCATTTGCGACTTCACTTACCTTGGACTCACAGAAAAAATATTGCATTTTCAGGAATGACAGAACTTGTGTTAAAGTGGAATAATAGCCTCACCACACTTGGGGACAGAGATGGCAGTACGCCTCTTCACTTGGCCTCATCTTGGCATAATCCCATTACTTTCAAGCAATTATTGAAAGCTAACCCATCACAAGTGTATCAGGCAGACAACAGTGGGATGTTCCCCATACATGTTGCTGCATCTATGGGAAGGGAAAATACCATAAGCATTCTACTTGGGAAGTTTCCTAGTACTGCCAGATTGCGCACTGCTCAAGGACAGACATTCCTTCATGTTGCCGTTGTGAAAAGGAGATTGAACATAGTCTCTTTTGTTTGCCAAACTCCATCTTTAGCTTGGATTTTGAATATGCAAGACAATGATGGAAACACTGCACTGCATTTAGCCGTCATTGCTTCAAGGCTTCAAATATTTTGTTGTTTATACGGGAATACGGCAGTGAATTTAGATTTAGCAAACAACAGTGATGAGACTCCCTGTGATCTATCCAAGAATTATCTTCCTCGTGGCTTTCATTATAACTGGGTAATATACTCTCTACTTTACAGCCCTTACAGAAAACAAAATAATGTGGTGTTCATATATTTCCTTTTTACAGAACACTGAAAGGCGGATAAATAGGGCACTCCAATTGTGTGGTAATAATTTTAGTGGTCTTCGCCTGGATCACTATATAGAAAAGCACAATCGCCCATTAAAGCCAGAGGAAAAGCTCAAAGAAGAGGAGAAGGTGAAAGATTGGAGCCAAATACTAGGCATTGGTTCAGTTTTGATAGCAACTGTGGCATTCGGTGCGAGTTTTGCTATCCCGGGAGGCTTCATAGCGGACGATCATACGAATCCAGGCACACCGACCCTTGCTGGGAGGTATGCATTTGACGCATTCATGATGGCCAACGCATTAGCTTTCATTTGTTCCTTGATAGCTACTGTTGGTCTCATGTTCTCTGGATCTGCAATGTTTAACTTGATGTATCGCCAAATCAATTTAAGCACATCTGTTTTTTTCATCTTAAGTTCGGTCACATGCTTGTCTGCTGCTTTTGCACTGGGTGTGTATATGGCGCTAGCTCCGGTTGCTCATGCTACTGCCACTGCGATCTGTGTGCTCAGCCCTCTCATAGTGTTATATGGAAATGGAAGTATTGAATTCCTTGTAAACTTGCTTATTCTTGCACGACCAATATGCGTTCGGATTGGACTAGTTCGCGGATTAATGTGGTTGGCAGGGAAGGTTGCTGGGAAATTGGTCATGGAACTTTGGCCCTTCGTACTTATCTTCGGTTGGGCTGCAATTGCACGGAAGCTCCGGAACCACTGATATCATGATTCGCCAAATATGTGATGCTCCGGAACTAGACGAAGTGGGTCTGCTAAGCTTTGTAACTAATCGTTCCTCAGCATTTATTTGTTCAGAACCACACTACGGAAGTTTTTGTTGTAAACTTGTAATAAGCAAACAACGTTTGCCATTTTTTCCTGAGATTTCAGTCCGAATGGTTGTTAATTAATTGACGCATGTGTGCCAAGCATCCACGGTTCCATGGTGCGGTATGATATATATCATCAGTACACAATTCAGGCTGGGTTGAATTGTATGCCTTACCTCGTCGGCTTTGTTTTCTATGTTCCTTCTCTTACTGATTTTATATTTTCAACCTTTCGGCTTTTCTTTTCAATCTAGAAACTTTTACAAATCGATGAACTTTTTTAAAGTCTGAGAACATCTTTGAGATTAATGATTTTTTTAAAAATTTCTATAATATTTTTAAAATTCATGATCATTTTCTTAATTCACAAACGTTTTCTAAATTTAGTATGAATTCCCTAATTGGCAGACATCTTTTATAATCCAAGAAAATTCTTTTAGCTAGCGAAACTTTTTAAAATTCAAGAACACTCACTAAAATTCATGAATATTTTTAAAAATTTAAGAACACTTTTTATATCCGTAAAGTTCTTTTAAAATTGACAAAAATTTCTAATTTACTGAACATTTTTTTAATAAGTTCCCGAATATATTTTACAATAGTATAGAAAAGGAATTAAAAATTGACTGAAAATGGATCTGACATGGTTTTTCTCGTGGGAAGACTACTACCATATGAGAATTGGTGAAAGCATTGCCCTCGAAATGCCTTCGTGTTATATAGAAGGGCTAACAAGCCTCGAGAGATCACAGTGAGGAACGATCGCAAGGATACAATCGTTAGAGAATATTACAACTGAAGAGAGGAGATAGAGTTTACACGGTTTGTTTAAACAATTTCTATCTCTAACAAGAGAATCCTAACTATCTAACATAGTTCCATGACAATGAAGAGAAGCAAGGAAATAATCCCAGCCTAAGTCATTGTTTGACCTTAGAAAGGAAACCTTACCACACTCGTTGGATCGTTGACAATTTGGAGTGTAGCATCACTCATGTGCTCTTCTGCATCTCCAGTCCATTGGGAAGATAGATTTTACGTGCTTCATTGATCATTGTGAAATAAAAACACAAGATCCAGCCAATGGACAGCCATGTGCCCCGATTTACGAGCCACCCGGAAACAAGACAAGCGGAGGAGACTTGTGATGACAATTAAGAACTAGACTTGGTTTTGCGTTGGGTGTGTATATGATGCTTGCTCCGGTTGCTCGTGCTACCGGCCTACCTCCATTGTGGTGTATGTGTTTAGTCCTCTCGTAGTGCTATCTCAAAATTTTGATTGCTTCATAAAATTTGCCATTTTTGCACGACCGATGTGCATTAGGATGGGACGAATTCAAGCATTACCGAAGTTAGTGGGCGTGATCGTTGGACTAATGGTCTGTGAACTCTGGCCCTTCATATTTATCTTTGGTCTGGCCGCAATTGCAAAGAAGCTTCGAAACCACTAATTCCAAGAAGCATCAAATATGTGATGAGCTGCTGAAGCTAAGTGAAGTGAGTCTGTCAGCTTTTGAGCAATACTAGTTTGCAACCATATGTTCACTCTGTTATGTAAGTTTTGGGTGTGTTTTTCTTGGCTTGTAACTTTTCGTTCTTCAAGAACTTGTGCTTATATTAATTAATAAACAATGTTTCTGTACTTTCTTACATTGATTAGGTTCAAAATATTTGTGTAATTCACACGTGTTACCTACCAGTTAGCTTCACTAATTTGAGAGTGAGTGACTTGGACTATGTGGAAGAGAGGTTTGGCAGTAGGTGCGGTTCCTGGGCCGGTAGCACCGCCTCCTTTGGTGGCCGTTTGATTCTTCTTGATTCCTCCCTGTCAAGCATTGTATATTATTATATGGCTATGTTCCTTTTGCCTAAGACTTTCATTGAGAGGCTTGATAAACATAGACTACGCTCCTTCTGGCAAGGGGTTGGCACCAAAAAGAGATACTATCTTGTTAAATGGTCCCGCATTTGTAGATCCAAATGCAAAGGGGGGTTGGGTGTTAAAGACCTCCGCAAACAGAACATTAGTTTGCTAGTTAAGTGGTGGTGGAAATTAGAGACTCAAAACTGGGCTTTGGCAGGATATTGTGAAAGCCAAATACTTGCGTAGGCGTTCGGTTCCCACGGTAACACCCAAGTTCTCATACTCTCCTATTTGGAAAGCTATTCTGAAGGTCAAGGATCATTATTTGGCGGGTACAATGGTCACCTTTAACTCTGGGGATAAATTTTGGCTGTGGAAAGATCCCATAGGAGGTGATCCACCTTTATGTAACCAGTTTCCTCGGATTTTTGAGATTTGCAATTTCCTTGATGCGGTAGTCAAGGACTGGAAGGCTAATATCCAAACCTTCTTCCGAAGACACCTCATTTATCCTCTGAATGAGCAGTGGGCGAAGGTTGTGGAAGTCATTGATAATCAGGGGCGGAGCCAGGATTTGAGCATGAGGGGGGCGAGAAGCTAATGCTCATAAACTAGATGAACGGTGGCTTCGAAGAATAGCAAGCGTGAATTGATAGGGTGGCAATTCTCAGTGTCGTGCGAGAAACAAAGACCACAAATTTAGCATGTACACAAAACTTTGCTAGACTGAAAAAGAAAAGTATAGTGAATTGTCATGCATATGTATTAAATTTGCCATCCATGTCAAATAACATTTGCCATCAAATGGTTTGCGCATGCCATCCCCTAATCTAACATTCACTCTTAACTGGGATCCATAGATAAAAATACAACATATTAAATCTCACCGGTAATATTGTAGCTTGATGTCGGCGCAACTGAAATTTATCCCCTTTGTTGTTGATGCCTTTTGCTTCATCTTCAACTACTCTGTAGATAAACAATATTTGATTAATAGATTAGTACACTATTTTATACACAACACTAATCTATCATGCTAAGATTATAGTAATTCATAATAACTGATAGGTACTGTTACATAATGATACCTCCTAGATCTGGTCTTCCCTTCTTTCAGCGGAACTTTGATCTAATGAAGAATAATTTGTACGAAATCTTCTGTGTTAGACATTGGATTGACATCAAAAAAGATCAGCGCAGCCGGTGGCAGTGGCGTTGTGGTGAGGGCAGAGCGGCAGCCGTCACCCGACAGCGGCAAACACCTGGCATGCAGGACATACACGAGAGGTGGCAGAGCATGCAAGACATACGAGAGGCGGCAGACGACGCCCTTCGCCCTAGACCTTAGCGAACAACAGGCACGGTTTGACCTTCAGATCAATGAATGGATGGATCAGATAGAACAAACCAAAGGCCAACCACGTCCACAATCGCCATCCTCCCTTGCTGTATGTTCACATGGGCTATTGGGCTTATGTAATTACGTATTTGACGCGCGCATGGGCTAATGATATAATTAAATCCGGCCAATTAGCACATAGATACAAGTATAATACCTATACTACTAGCTAGATATCGTTAAGGGGGGCGAGCAATTGGCAGGGGTCTAGCCCCTGCTAGCCCCCCCCCCTGTCTCCGCCCCTGTTGATAATATGACTGGTAATGATCGCTCGGACTCGATTGGGTGGGCTTTTGGGCCTAAGAATCGCTTTACCACTCGCTTTGTTTATGGTTTGTTGGAGCGCAATGTGGTGGTCTACAATTACTCCTGGATTTGGCGAGCCAAGATCCCTCTCAAAATTCAAATTTTCCTGTGGCAACTTTTTCAAGATGTTGTTCTCACCCGTGATGTGATGAGTAGGCGAAACTGGCTAGGAAACCCTATGTGTTCCTTTTGCCCTCTTCGCGAGACATCGAATCATCTGTTCTTTGGATGTTGTGTGGCCAAGGTTGTTTGGCGCACGGTTGGGATGGTCCTTGGGACGGATCTGTGCCCCATTAACATATGACAATTCTTCTCCTAGTGTTTTTCTTTTCTCCCTGGGGGAGAGATTTTATACTATCGGGTTGGCAGCAATCTATTGGCCAATCTGGAGTTGCAGAAATCGATCTACATTTGAGTTCAAGCAGCTACATTCTCCTTTAGAGATTGTGCTCATGGCTACGACGTTCCTTAATTCTTGGGCAGGTTTGCTTAATGGAGATGACAAGATGGTGCTGAAGGACGGAGTGTCGAAGCTTAAGGACAGTGCCTCCGGGCTTCTGAGGATCTGCAACTCTGTCGGTGATGGTGATCAAGTCGCGGCGTAGTCTCCTTCCGAATGTTTTGTTCCCTCCTGCGCGAGGTGTACGGCCTTGTTTTGTGTCTCTTTTGGTGGTTTCGTTGCTGTTCGTGGTACTAGACTTTTATGGATGGCCAGTGGGTTTTCGCCCCATAGCAAAGGTGAGACTGTTGTATTTTCGTTTATGCGAGTACATGGAAAGGGGTATTGGTCCAGTTCAAAAAAAACCATAGTTCAAAAAGTAGCTATTAGGTGCTCGCTTATGCGCGCATAAGCGCAAGTAGGTGACCTAGCGCCTCGCTTTTGCCTTATGCGGTCAAAAAAGCGGCCGGCGAGGTCTTCCGGCGAGAAATCAGCCTTTCCGGCGAGGAATCACTTTTCTCAGGCGAGAAATCAATCTCCCCGGCGAGGATTCATCCTGACCGATGAGGATTCAGCCACTCCGACGTCAAATTGACTGATTCCGGCGAGGGATGGAGCTTCTCCGGTGAGGGATGGAGCTTCTCCGGCGAGGGATCGAGCTTCCGGCCAGCCCATCTAGCTTATTTCTTCACGGTATAGTACTAACGCCTAATTGCGCCTAATCGCGCCTAAGCTAGAAAAGCGCAAGTAGGTGGCCAAACGCATAATTAACGCCTAGCGTTTTTTTTTGAACTTTGAAAAAAACACGTGTTCACAAAATGGCTTATATTCTTTTGATTGACGGTCAGTGTCCCAAAGTTTGAGTAGTGTCTGCGGCAGTGACTGAACACTGGTGCGCCTCAAGCAGATATAGTGAAGACTGAACAGATTTCCAATGGATGTTGGCACTTAGGGTATTGCAGAGGAACAATGCTATACACACGGGATTACCACAGGGTTTTACGGATTGATTAGCATTTAAAAGAAGTTGATTGGACAAATGGAGAGGATGGCCCCACCCACGGTTAAATTAGGGGGAGGGGGGTTAATGATTAGCAGAGAGAGACCCCGTAAAAGCCTGTATTATCCCGTGGGTGTAGCATTTTTTATTGCAGAGTCCCAAGAAAATTTTGTAAGGCTGGGGCAGGGGGGGCAGCGTTCCCCTCTATAGGAGATCGGAAAATTTGACCGCCCAAGATGAAACCCAATATCACTATTGAGGTACAGGAAGCGATGGTTTCATCGATAAATCAACACAGGAAAAAGAGAAGATTGCAGAGTAGTCCACCAATTTCCATAGCTAGAACGTACCTCCCAGACGCAAGAGTTTTCCTTGGAGCGATTCGGAAAAATGAAGCAGACAAGCTTGCAGCCCAACCATTCTGTGTCGGTGTTGTCCCAGACTTCGACTACTTCAAAGGCCCCAACTTTCTAACTTGTCTATCTGGAAGTGTGAAACAGTACATCTTGAGAACTGGGTGTGAAATGAACAGAGATTATATGTATGACGTACGACTTGGATTCAGTGGAATAGATTACAGTTTCAAAGAAGAGTTTGCATAGGATACTTTCTCATCTTCAACAAATAGTTGAAGAGAGGCCAACACTGTACAAGGAATCTGGTTACTCGGCACCTTCCACCTTACAAACAATATCTCTCGTAATTAATGCTGGAGTGATTCAAGATCCGACCCAATCGTCCGCCATTGATGTGACATCACTGATGACTTAGACTGGACCGATAGGCCAACTTGCCAATCACAACGCATGTGATTCTTGTTCATCTTTCGATGGGCGTGTTCCGGTAGCAAACTTTTATCCAAACCGTCAAGACAACCAAGTATAATGTGCCGTGTGTTCTTTCAACACACCCGCCTTTTATGCGTCACACCGTGTGCACCCATGTGACATGACCTGCTCCGGTGTGAAACATAGTATAGACGGTGCTACAGTTGGAAGAACACTATCAACTTGATATTGTTTTGCGAGAGATCACCCTAATAAAACACAACTACCGCGCATCAAACAAGGGTGCATCAAAGGGATAAACATCACAGGCAGTTCATAAAATTATGTACAATAGTATAGCCCTTTGCTTCGTGAAGTCTTCATTGTCTTCACGTCGTCGTGGTTGAAGTCACCGTGTCCACCAACTTTGTCCTTGGCGCCGGGAACATCACCACGGCTTCCGGCATGTGCGTCGTGGTCCACCTCCGCATCGTAGATCATCACCTTGCATCTATCTATTGCTTTGCCTCGAGCTAATAAACAGTTCTGGCACGCATGCCATAATTAAGTGACAATCATATGACTCCAGTCATCATGCCGTACCACGACACGCAGGTCGCGAATAAATATTACATAACATATAGCATCTCATACAAACACATTGCAAATTTTGAAGGCTATGCCACATCACATGCACATTCTGCAAAAACGAGTTAGATCGCCATCTACACGGGTTGTTGCAACTTTTATCGTGGTTGATTAGCAGGTTACATGCAAACATTGTTCCCTATACAAACCAACCACGATAATTCATTGTTGCTAGTTTAACGTTCAGGGTGCTTGCAGCAACTAATGCCACAAGCCAAACTTCGTTCAACGCGTGACCCCCGTGTGGATTTGAGTTCATAAAATCCACAAGCCCATCCATGTTAAATCTTCTATTGCGAGATTAAGATGAGATCCAAGGAGTTTGATGTAGACCATGATCAAGGCAACCAGCATACTGAAAGCAGCATAGAGGGATCGATGGAAAACTCAAACCTTGTAGCAAAACCTCAACTTGCCATCAAGCATAGAAAAAATCACATGACAGGGAAGCAACAAGAAAATCAATGCCACATATCACACATATGATCTAGACCTAAGCATGCATTTAATCTAGGATCTCTCTGATACCACTGTTGGGAAACGCAGTAGAAAACAAAAAAATTCGGCCTACGTAGCAATCACCCAATATCATCTATGAAGATTGCATACAAGATTTTAGGTCATGGCTCACCAACCGATGTAGCGGAAGTAGAGTTGGTGAAGACCGTTGGTGCAGATCCCCGCAGCTAGGAATTTCAATGAACTCCCAACCGCGAGGATATCGATCCCGCGTACCGTTCCATGATCCGGTGCGCGATCTGTCCCGTGAACCGTTCCGCGATCCGTCCCGATCAAGTCCCACGAACAAGTCCCTCGAACATGATCTCCGAGGAAGAAGAAGGACCTCGAAGAAGGATCAAAGGTATGATCCCTCTACCGGTATCCACACATCCCGATGTAGCAATCCAGCAGCGCTCTGCTGTCCAGAGAAGAACGCCACCGAGAGAAACTAGAGGGAGAAGAGCCTAGCGGCGTCCGGACTAGAACGATCTAGCCCGAAGAGAATTAGAGGCGCGTGGGATTTAGCTGGGGCAGCCTTGGGGCTTTTCTGGTGTTGTTTTGGGGTTGCCCCTACCCCTGTATATATAGGTGGAAGCCTTGGGTCGCAACTTGGGCGAGGGTCCTCCCCAAAGTCGGTTTTGGCCACCAGGAGGAGTCCAACACGGATTCCCGCATGAAACGCCGCGGAGTCCGGCGTCCAGGGGCCAGACGCCAGGGACCATGGCGTCTGGGCTTGTCCCCCAAGGAAAGCCCTTTTCCCGCCGACCTACGACCTTGTGGACCTTCCAACTTGGTCTAGCTTAGGTTTCCGCGTCTTGGAGAGTTCGATAACCCTCCGGATACTTCCATAAGCTCCCGGGAACCTCCCGGAACATTTATGGAAGTCCCGAAACAATTTCCCATTGTTTCGTAACCTTTCAAACACCTATTACTGAATGTTGCAAAACCTTCCGAGACTATCACGGATGTCTTGTGACCACTTCAAGACTCTTCTTGAATGTTCCGGAATCATCCGAGACTATTCGGCACTACCTAGAACATTTCCATTGTCATCCGAAACACTTTCGGTTCCACCCGAAACAATTCCGGTACCCTTTCTCTTTCATCTCCTAGTTCTCTAACAGATTACTACGCTTTAACTGTGTGACCCAATAGGTTCGGTATAATGCGTACATGACTCAGAACACCTTCCGGACATAGGTCAACAGCCTTTTTTCAATAGCCAATAATCAACAGCGGAGCCATGGACACTCATGTTGACTCCCGCACATACGCGAATAAACTTCGAGTGAACCTTTATGTTAGCCATGTACCATTCCCTTTGCTTCGCGATAAATGATAAAGTCAGAGGAGAGAAGTTTGGCACCCATGTGTAACAACTTCTTGAACACACGCCACTCGTTATCCTCTTTGCTCGTTTGTCCCTTTTTCTCGTTAACGTATTCCTGTATCCCCGTGACTAAATCACAATGCGTCTAGCCAGACTATAATGGATACCGTCATACCGAGTGGGCCCGAAGTGAATATCTTCTTCATCGTGAAGGAGCAAATCCCAGTCTTGAACTATCGCAATTACTAGACACACTATCTGATGTACCCAGAACTTATTTTACTACTTCCCAATAACGGGAGGATTCATCTAAGAACCAAAGTACATCTTCCTGTGTGAAGCAACTCGATACTCTCATGGTCTAAGGAATTACGTATATGATAGCATTTCATGATATGACTTATAACGTTGTTACGATGTGATCTCTAAGTATATCATTCAATACTGGGGTCGGTTCAACATCATTGTTCTGCTAACAATATGTTCCCATTGCTACTGACATCCTTCTTACAAGAACAATGTCCATGATTAAGAAAACGTAATCATCAGTTAGCACATGAGCTGGTCTTAGAGGCTAAACCAGGAACTCTTGGTGTTTACATTTCCACACATGCAAGTGCGTTTTCTTCTGAATCTCATAGTCAGGGTCATTGCAATTATAGCACAGAAATATAAACATTAATTACGAACGTGGAAATATATATAATAACATTTTATTATTGCCTCTAGGGCATATTTCCAACAAGTTACATCTACTTTATGATTTGAGTACTTTGTAAAGTGTGAAAGATCTTCTATACTTTTTGTAATATATAGGTTTCCCCTAAAGTGAGGAAAAGATCCCAAAGTGGAAAAATTAAAAGATCCCAAAGAGGACAAATGAGAGGATTAGAAAGAGCCATCGAGGCCACCAAAAAATACAAAAAAATAGAAAAAAGAGAAAAAGAAATAAAAAGAGAGAAGGGGCACACTACTATTCCTTTTGAGAGATCTACACTCGTACTCCCTCTTATATCTTGTACTCCATAGAGATTATCATTCATGCGTATAGCTATGTGGGGACCTTCACACTATAAAACTTGGCTTGTATATTCCAATGATGAGCCTCCTCAAATGAGCTCTAGGTCTTCTTGAGCAAGCAAGTTGGATGCACCCCCACTAGTTCCATTGGAGATCTTACCTTAGCTCATATGTGCATCCGTTGCATGGCAATCCCTACTCCTCACATCATATCTATCATTGTCTTTCTCTCGCCTATGATTGTCCTCATTGATGTGAGCCTTTCACACCTTTTTGTCTTCCTCCTCCACCACATTCTCTCTTTGCCATCCTAAGTGTCAACTTTCTTGCTTACGCTCATCCATTGCATTAGTGCTCAAAATGTCGAAAAGGAGTGGATCATTTTGACTTGTACCTGGCTAGTGGTCTGAGGATGAGTCAAGATAAGATTCCAAAGAAGACCAAGTGTGAAACTTTAGTAGATTGAGTTCTCAACACAAAAATACATTTTCTCGTATATCCCTATCCCCTTTCTTGCACGCAAACACAATTTGGAGACATTCGATTCATGGACAGCGAGAGCTCTTGCACCTTTATGTTCTTATGTTGCTTGTTTCAATACTAAATATAGACTCTTGCCTGTTATGACTTGACTTGAATTACATGCCTTGATTGCTTTACTTAAAAGTTCCTATATGGTTGTTAACATGTCACCACATAAATTATGCTTTTATCATTTACCTACTCGAGGACGAGCAGGAATTAAGCTTGGGGATGTTGATACGTCCAAAACGTATCTAAAATTTCTGCTTGCTCCATGCCTCTTTTGTGTGATATTGCAATGATATTGATGAACTTCCATACACTTTTGATCATATTTGGACTAACCTATTAACTAAGTGCACCCTAGTGCCAGTTCCTGTTTTCTGTTGTTTTTCTATTTCAGGTTTCCCCCATATTAAAAGTGCTCCAAAAATTCGGGAAAAATTCAATAAAAAAATCAGCGTACGGGAAGCTTCCAGAATCACCGAGGGGGGGGGGGGACAAAGGGGACCCTGATACGTCCAAAACGTATCTATAATTTCTTCTTGCTCCATGCATGTTTTGTGTGATATTTTTATGATCTAGATACACTTTCATACACTTTTGATCATATTTGAACTAACCTATTAACTCAGTGCACCCCAGTGCCAGTTCCTGTTTTCTGCTGTTTTTCTATTTCAGTATTCCCCCATATAAAAAGTGCCAGAAAAATTCGGGAAAATTCAGATAAAAAATCAGCGTGAAGGAAGCTTCGCGAAGAGCCCGAGTGGGGCCAGAGGAGAGCCAGGGGGCCAGGCGGCCACCCGGCGCGGCCCCACCCCTGGCCGCGCCAGGGGGGCGCCTGGGGCCCCTGGTCCACCTCTGGCTGCCCCCCCCCCTTCGCCTATTTATTCTCCGGCATGGGGAAACTCCAGGAGAGGAACCCTATTTTCGCAAACTCGCCTCTGTTCCGCCGCCGCCGCGCTTCCGAGATCGGGAGCACCAGAAGACCTCTTCCCGACACCCTGCCGGAGGGAGGATTGACCTCCGGGAGTCTCCTCTCCACCATGGATGCTCCCGGGATGTCTCGTGAGTAGTTTTCCTTGGACCATGGGTCCGTTATCAGTAGCTATGTGATGTTCTCCTCCCCTCTTTGATCTTCGTGGTTTAGACCTCGTGAGCTGCCCTACATGATCGAGGCACTTTTGTAATATTTCTTCTGTTGCTATGCTGAGTTTGATGGGATCTGATGGATTATGAGATTATGTTCAGATTGTGATAGAGTAATATATTTGGTTTTTATCTCTTATATTTTTTTTCCTAAGTAATTCTTGCATGTTCTCCGTTGCTGTTTATTGCTTTGGCCAAGTAGTAGGTAGTGACTCCAAGAGGGAACGTTGTGCTCGATTGTGGGTTCATGCCCCCCGATGACACGCTTGAGTGACCGAAACATGAGTCTAGGGGATGTGTTGTTGCCACAAGGGGGAAAACAACGGTGCTTGTAACCGCGGTTGCTAGGATTGTTTACTTTACGCAAAGTTCTTTTTAATGCAGTTGTCTGTTGCTTTGGGTTTACACTTTGGGTGGGGCTCGCAACTTAATACCAGCGAGATGTTCTGGATAGATATCTCAAGGTGGATGATTAGTAGTAGATGTAGTTGGATTACGGTCTACTTATTTTGGCGTACTGTCCGTGCTTTTTAACCTCTTCCTTTCTTTTGTAGCATAGTTAGCATTGCGGTGCGTTTATAATCCTGTCAATTGCCCTTCTGTAATTTGTTTACCTCGCATAACAGTTTTATCGTCTTTTGGGAGAGAGACATCACTAGTGAACATCACGTATCCCGTTCCATATACTTATTACTGTTTCCACGCTATATTTACTTTACTGCTTTTACTTGCTATCATTATCCCTTGTGTTTTACCCTTTGTGAACAACAAGACCGGAGAGATTGACAACCTCTCTGAACTTCGTTGGGAACAAAGTTATCTGTGTCTGTGTGCAGGTCCACGTCAGTTGCGACGCTGACACCTACTTATCATCTCTGGAGTCCTACTGGAGACAAACCTTGGTATCTTCACCGAGGGAAACTTGTTGCTGCGCTACATCTCCACCTTCCACTTGGGGTAACCAACGAAGGGCGAGAAGCCATTAAGCGAATTTCTGGCGCCGTTGTCGGGGACTCCGAGTGCTAAGATAGGGGAGTTGCACACTACCCTTTACCTTTGTGTTTTAGTCTTGTTAGTTTACCTTTCGGTTTTTACTTTTGTGTCCCTTATCAAAAATACCAAAAATACATGTTACCTTGCTTGCTGATGCTATCTTCACCATGGGTGTGGAACCACCCAAATATGGTAGGATGGACATGTTTCACTTGGCTCGTCTTCGATCAATTTGTGCTCGCGCTAAAAACCCAACCGACTTGGTTGAAGGAAAATCATTGGATGAGCATGCTCATTATACGCGGCACCGCCTATCTGAGAAAGGGAAAAACTTATGGGACCAAATACACACTTCTTATTACTATGCTGAGTGTTTATGCCACATTTATGATTTTACTTGCTGCTCTAATATAGAGCGTAAACACCTTCCTTTCCAATGTGAGTTTAATGAAAATGAGATCCTATCTTCTTATGCCAAAGGTGTTTATGATTACTTTGATGTTGAAAAGATTGAAGAGTTTGTTGCTTTTAAAGGTGCTTATGAGATTGCTTCTTTGATTGAAAAGTATTACGATACTATTCACAAGTCTGAAAACTTTGTTGTTCTTGCTTATTTCTTTGAGAATTATACTTCCAATGTTTATATTGAGGATTTTAAAAATAGAATGCTTGCTGCCCAAGAAGAGGCTAATGACTGCTATGAAGAGGAATCTTATGATTCCGAGGACTCACTTGATACTTCCCTTTCTGATGATTTTGATACTTGCTTTGTTGATGGCCATGATGCCGCTATGGATGATGCCTACGAAGATGAACTTGCTATAGTTCCTTATGTTAAGCATGAAATTATTGTTGTTGCACCCACACTTGATTGCCCTATTATCCTTTTGAAATCTCCAACTCCGGAGAATTTTGCTCTTATCAAGGCTCAATGTGATGGGTTGCATCTATCTTATATCCCTAAAAACCGTGTTGAAAACAATACACGTGTGCTTGTAGGTCATGAACAACATGATTTATAAGATAGTTATATTCTTGATGTTGTTCATGATGCTACTGAAAATTACTTTGAGAGAGGAAAGTTTGGTTCTAGAAACCTTCATGTTACAAAAACACCTCTCTTCATGTTGAAAGTTTTGAAGTTGTTCTTTTTCGACCTTCCTATGCATACCACTTTGTGCTTCTTTGATTTATTTTCTTACAAGATGCCTATGCATAGGAAGTGGGTTAGGCTTAAATGTGTTTCATATTTTCTTCTTGATACTCTCTTTTGCTTCAAAATTCTTATTCTTGTGAGAGCATCTTCTATAATCTTTAAGCCTAGCTAATGGCTCCAAAGAAGCGCTTTTGGGAGGCAGCCCACAACGAATTTAGGTTTCTTTTTGCTTTTGTTGTGTCTCGATGATTGTTACTACTGTAGCAACATCATTGTATCTTTATTTTTCAGCTTTGTGCCAAGTTATAGCCTCTTACGGCAAGGGAAGTAAAAGTTGTGACGTGCTGTCCAGAAAATAGATTCTATCCTCGTGACCAGAACAATTCCAGAAAAATCCCAGTTCATCTTTTTGAACTGATTTTTTTACACAGCATGCTCTATAAAATTACTAAACTTCCGTATGTTTTGAGTTTTTTGATTTGAGTTGCAGAAGTGCCCCTAAAAAATTCTTTACTATCTGTTGTTCTGTTTTTCACAGATTCTGCCACGTTTTGTCTCTCCTAACTTTTGCAAACCTTAAGCTTGCTTTTTCTTTGCAAAAACTTTTTGGCACTCTTTAGAAACAGTAGCTCTTCAAGAATATCTTTATATCCAGTCGGGAAAAATTATTTTATTAAGGGTACTAACCTCTCTAATCAGCTTATGATGAGTTATGTATGAAGAGAGTTTTCAAGTGTGCGATGGAAGATGATGAAAGAAGATCCAGGAGTGTCAAGCGCTCAAGATTGGGGATGCCCCCATGCATCCCCAATAAATATTCAAGGAGACTCAAGCGTCTAAGCTTGGGGATACCCCCGTGCATCCCCTTCTCCATCAACAATCATCAGTTCATCCTTCGTCTCACTATATTTTTATCACTTCATGCGTTATGTGCTATGCTTGGAGCGTCTCGCTCTTAGGTTTGTTTTTAGTTTTCTTTAGCTTTTCTTGCTGTTCATAACAAGTTAGATCCCGTCTTACTTTGTGTGGGAGAGAAACACGCTCCACTTTCAAAATTTAGAACACATCATAGATTTTTCCTGCTTATCTTTCTGCTGTTGTGTGTTCTTTATCTTTTCATAGCTACTGCCATGTTTAGTTTTAGTCTTAGTTTGTCTTTAGCAAAAGCCTTGGCTTTTGTTTAGTTTGTTTCTGGAACTCTTTTTAGTTTTCATGTTTATCTTGTTAAAGAGAGTTGGTTGTTTCACTGAGTTGTGTCTTGTCTTGAAAGTAGGTAATTGAGGTTGCTATTTAATTTTAGTAGTAACTTGCAATGGTTTTGAGGTATTTGTGTGAGTAATGTTTGAACTTTTGGTGTTAAGAGCTCTAGCCTATTAGTGATAGGTGTCGTATTTTGGGAAATCCGTGTTTATTTTCAAAAACCTAGAAAACTAGTTGAGAACTCTAGCTACTAGATGGATCACTACTCTTCTGAGGGGTCGAATATTAGAGTACACTCACGTACCATGAGTCGAGGATGCGCAAGGATAACCAAACCCCCATACACTCCTCCTCGGGGTACTTGTATCTTTGTGAACCTCTTATTAGATTGAGAGTTAACGATAATAAGTGCATGAGTTCTTCGGACTAATGTAAGTATTGAAAGTTGACACTTCCACCTTCCCATATTTTGCTAGCCTCTCCCGTGCCATGCATTGCCTTCTTCTCACTCCGAGAGTTGGTGTCCACCTTCGTCGGTACATCCAAACCCTTGGCATGATACGCTCTGTCATCATAAGCTTCCTTATATCTTTCCTCAAAACAGCCACCATACCTACCTATCAAGGCATTCTCATAGCCTTTCCGAGTTATATTGCCATGCAACATCCACCTCTTTATGACTTGATCTTCATGTCATACATGTTCCTGCTACATTGGCAGCGGCATACATTGCATACTTCATGTTAGTTACATCTTCTTTATGATTTTGAGTACCTTGTAAAGTGTGAAAGATCTCCTTTACCTTCTTGTAAAATAGAGTGTTGCCCTTAAGTGAGGAAAAGATCCCAAAGTGGACACAATAAAAGATCCCAAAGAGGACAAATGAGAGTTAAATAGAAAGAGTCATTGAGGCCACAAAAAAATACAAAAAAATAGAAAAAAGAGAAAAATAAATAAAAAGAGAGAAAGGGGCAACACTACTATCCTTTTGAGAGATCCACACTAGTACTCCCTTTATATCTTTGTACTCCATAGAGATGATCATTATGCATATAGCTATGTGGGGACCTTCACACTATAGAACTTGGCTTGCATATTCCAAGGATGAGCCTCCTCAAACGAGCTCTAGGTCTTCATGAGCGAGCAAGTTAGATGCACCCCCACTAGTTCCATCGGAGAGCTTCTTAGCTCGTATGTGCATCCGTTGCATGGCAATCCCTAATCCTCACATCATATCTATCATTTGGCATCTCTTGCCTATGATTGTCCTCATTGATGTGAGCCTTTCTCATCCTTTTTGTCTTCCTCCTCCACCATATTTCTCTCTTTGCCATCCTAAGTGTCAACTCTCGTGCTTACGCTCATCCATTGCATGAGTGCTCAAAATATCGAAAAGGAGTGGATCAAATTGACTTGTACCTGGCTAGTGGTCTGGGGACGAGTCAAGATAAGATTCCAAAGAAGACCAAGTGTGAAACTTTAGTAGATTGAGTTCTCAACACAAAAATACTTTTTTCTCGTATTCCCTATCCCCCTTCTTCCATGCAAACACCATTTGGAGACATTCGAGTCACGGACAGCGAGAGCTCTTGCACCTAATGTTCTTTTGTTACTTGTTTCAATGCTAATATAGACTCTTGCATGTTATAACTTGAATTGAATCTCTAACCTTGATTGCTTTACTTTTCAAAGTTCTTTTATGGTTGCTAGCATGTCACCACATAAATTATGTTGTTATCATTTACCTACTCGAGGACGAGCAGGAATTAAGCTTGGGGATGTTGATACGTCCAAAACGTATCTATAATTTCTGCTTGCTTCATGCATGTTTTGTGTTATATTGCTATGATCTAGATACACTTTCATACACTTTTGATCATATTTGGACTAACCTATTAACTCAGTGCACCCCAGTGCCAGTTCCTGTTTTCTGCTGTTTTTCTATTTCAGTTTTCTCCCATATAAAAAGTGCCAAAAAAATTCGGGAAAATTCAGATAAAAAATCAGCGTGCAGGAAGCTTCGCGAAGAGCCCGAGTGGGGCCAGAGGGGAGCCAGGGGGGCCCAGGCGGCCACCCGGCGCGGCCCCACCCCTGGCCGCGCCAGGGAGGCGCCTGGGGCCCCTGGTCCACCTCTGGCTGCCCCCCCTTCGCCTATTTATTCTCCATCACGGGGAAACTCCAGGAGAGGAACCCTATTTTCGCAAACTCGCCTCTGTTCCGCCGCCGCCGCACTTCCGAGATCGGGAGCACCAGAAGACCTCTTCCAGGCACCCTGCCGGAGGGAGGATTGACCTCCGGGAGTCTCCTCTCCACCATGGATGCTCCCCGGATGTCTCGTGAGTAGTTTTCCTTGGACCATGGGTCCGTTATCAGTAGCTAAGTGATGTTCTCCTCCCCTCTTTGATCTTCATGGTTTAGACCTCGTGAGCTGCCCTACATGATCGAGGCACTTTTGTAATATTTCTGCTGTTGCTATGCTGAATTGGATGGGATCTGATAGATTATGAGATTATATTCAGATTGTGATACAGTAATATATTCGGTTTTTATCTCTTATATGTTTGTTCCTAAGTAATTCTTGCATGTTCTCCGTTGCTGTTTATTGCTTTGGCCAAGTAGTAGGTAGTGACTCCAAGAGGGAACGTTGTGCTCGATTGTGGGTTCATGCCCCCCGGTGACACGCTTGAGTGACAGAAACATGAGTCTAGGGAATGTGCTGTTGCCACAAGGGGGAAAACAACGGTGCTTGTAATCGCGGTTGCAAGGATTGTTTACTTTACGCAAAGTTCTTTTTAATGCAGTTGTCTGTTGCTTTGGGTTTACACTTTGGGTGGGGCTCGCAACTTAATACCAGCGAGATGTTCTGGATAGATATCTCAAGGTGGATGATTAGTAGTAGATGCAGTTGGATTACGGTCTACTTATTTTGGCGTACTGCCCGTGCTTTTGACCCTCTTCCTTTCTTTTGTAGCATAGTTAGCATTGCGGTGCGTTTATAATCCTGTCAATTGCCCTTCTGTATTTTGTTTACCTCGCATAGCAGTTTTATCGTCTTTTGGGAGAGAGACATCACTAGTGAACATCATAGGACCCCGGTCCATATTTCCAATATTGTTTACACCATCTAACAATTTACTGCTTTATTTACTTTTCAGTTGCTATCACTATCATTATTATCCCGTGCCTTTTTATCCTCTGTAAACAACAAGGCCGGAGGAATTGACAACTCCTCTGTACTCGTTGGGAAGCAAAGTTATTTGTTGTGTGTGCAGCTCCAGGTCAAGGAAGCAACTTTTGTCTAAAACGGTGACATTGTTTCCTTGCCACCTACTTGTATCTGTTGGAGTCATGTTGGTTCGACACTCAATCTTAGCATCTTCGCTAAGGGAAATTTCCGTTATCTACATCTCAACCTTCCATTTTGGGTAAACCAACGAGGGGCGAGAAGTAAAGTCTCGTGACATCAGCGGTGCGCGAGTCGAAGGGCTCGTCGTCGACCATGATGCTCACAAGGACAAACTATATGGAATGAGCGCTAATCTTGCAGGTCAAACTACAGGCTGCTGGACTTTGGCACGCGGTGAAGGACGGTACCGAGGGTTTTCACCAGGCTCTGATACCAATTGTCATTGTCGTACCAGCTAGACTGGAGAGAAGAGCTCGAGAGAGGGATGAACTGTTACGAACGAGAGGGAGAGAGAGAGAGAGTTTTATGCTGCCGTAACTACGCATCGTTTTTTGTTATTTCCATCCTCTATATCTGTTACAGAGAAGAACAACTTGGCTAGCTAACAAACTCCCGATCCACCTGCCATGATCCGCTTATACCGTGCCATCCCACGGCCACTTCTTAGGGCGTTGTGCAGATCAGGATAACTACTACTACATGGGATCGTGTGCAAGTATGCAACACGTCCAAGCTAGCTACGTGCATGTGTCACAGGAGACAATACATTATTAAGAGAAAAACAAACTAACTTAATATAGCAACAGAGCTTAGCTAGGTCCAACAATCTTCCCCGATGCGAGGCTTCCGCTCGCCGACGCCACCATGATGCACGCACTCATTCATCTCCATGAAACGGCAGTCACAAATGCACATGAAACGTCAGCTTTCATCGCTACTCCTTTCCTGAACTTCCATTCCCCTTTAAATGCGGAAGAAGATGCTAGATGTAACTGAGCCGCTTAATATTCCGACTATCCTCCGGTCACTGAGTGAACGACTGGGCGCTTGGGCACTTCCCTGGTCGTAATACATGCTATGTGTGAATGACACTTGGGCAGGGGCATCGGACAAATATCAATTGTTCATCTGAAAATACATGCACTTAGGTAAGAATGACAATACATCATAGTTCATCTATATCTATCCAGTACAATTCTATAAATAAGACAATGCAATGGTTCAATCAGATTCGCAGAATGGTTTATCTGACTCAAGCTGTAATAATATTGTTTCGTCGGTTTTTCCGAACGGATATATATACAGCAGCAAACCTTAAGCTGAACTCAAGGAGACACAAAGTAGCAGACAAAGGAAATATGAGAGGAAGCTTCTCCCAACTACTACTATATTGGTAACGTTTAAACTTTGCTTGATATATGAAACTCTGACAACCCCCTTCTCATTATTATTGCAGCATTTAGACAAGAAATTTGGAGATGGTAAAAATAAACTTGGATAGGTTATTTGAGGGTAAGAGATAATGTGTAGTGACACTGAAGTATCCGGCATGCTGATTGTACCTCTGATTTTAGGGGGCCCTACACCTTGGCAAATTCCTTTTCTGTATAACCTTTGTACCGCATGGACAAAAGGGGAAAAGGTGGTAAAAAGGGCCCTAAACAAAGAAAGGAAGTTTAATCACGGCCAAGTTGTACTGCAAAATGTCAATAATTGAGGCACATAAATTTTGTTCGTTATGCATGCACTATAAAAGAAAAGAAAAATCCTATGTTCTAAATCTAAATTATCATGTTCTCGTATTAAGGAAAATTATTTGCTCAACTTCCCGCTACAATTCGCGGGGCATCTACTAGTGTTCCTAAAGACCGTGTTTAAAACTATACACGTGTGTTCGTAGGTCATGAACAACATACTTTATGTGATAGATATATTTTTTATGTTGTTCATAATATTATTGAAAATTATTTTAAGAGAGAAAACACCTTTCTTTTTATGTGATAGTTTGTTTCTAGCAACTTTCATGTTACTAAAACACCTCTTTTTTTATTGAAAGTTTTGAAGTTGTTTTTGTTCCACCTTCTTATGCTTGTCGTTTTGTGCTTCTTTGATTTATTTTTTTACAAGATGTCTATGTATAGGAAGTGGGTTAGGCTTAAATGTGTTTAATATTTGCTTCTTGATACTTTCTTATTATTCTTCAATTCTTATTCTCTTGTGAGCATCTTTTATAATCTTCATGCCTAGCTCAAATCATAAAAGAAAGCTCTTATTGGGAGGTAATACGAAATGTTTTTACTTTCAGTTTTAGTGGTCTTGATGCTTTGTTATTACTGTAGCAACATCATTGTATCTTTCTTTTGAAAAAATTTGTGCCATGTTTTAGCCTCCGGTGAAAGTGAATCAAAAGTTGTGACATGCTGTTCAGAAAACAGATTTTGTCTGCTTTACAGAAATATTCGTATAAAACCACCAGATCATCTTTTTGATCTGAATTTTTTTTACAACATGCTCTATACAATTTTATAGCTACCACCTATTCAAAGGTTTCTAATTTCAGTTGTAGAAGTTCCCCGAAAAAATTATAGACTACTTGCTATTCTGTTTTTCTCGGATTCTGCCCTGTTTTGCGCTTCTCCAATTTTATAAATCTTGCGCATGCTTTTTTTTGCAAAAACCTTTTGGTAATCTTTAGAAACAGTAGCCCTTGTTGAAAATATTTGTTTCCAACAAAGGCTAAGTGGAATTAATTTATTTTGAGGTACTAACCACTCTAATCAGTTTATTAGCTTATGATGAGTTTCGTATGAAGGGAGTTTTCAAGTGTGCGAAAGAGATGATAAAAAAAGATTCAGGAGTGCCAAAAACTCAAGCTTGGGGATGCCCCAGGCACCCTCATGAAATATTCAAGGAGACTTAAGCATCTAATATTGGGGATGCCCCAATGCATCCCCTCTTTATCAACAATCATCAGTTCGTTCTTCTCCATGCTATATTTTTATCACTTCATATGTTATGTGCTATGCTTGAAGCGTCTTCGATATATTTTTTAGTTTGCTTAGTTTTCTTTGCTGGTCATATCAAGCTGGACCCTAGCATGCCTTGTTTGGGAGAGTGTAAGGCCCGATATGCGGTACTGTTCCAGATCTAGATGTTTCCATCCAGATCCGGGGACGAAGCATATATTGGTCCCACCGCGACACATGACATTGTCATATGCCCCGGATTTTCAACATGATATCACAACATTACAGCTACTCCCTCCGTCCCATAATATAGTAACGTTTTTTGAGCTAGATACATTATGGGACGGAGGGAGTACATGGATACAACATCTCATACAATCGGCATACAACTGCCTTAAATACATTACATCAGCGGAAGATACATGTCTGAGTATAGACTACATTCAAATGCCTAGTGGCAAAGGTAAAGCACACCATTCTCGTAACCACATGGGTCTAAGCTCTCCGCCGGGATCCACCTAACTATTTGTCGTCGAGTCTCCGTGAAGGCGTCCAAAAGAAGAGTCGAGGTAGTAATCAACTGCAGCGGTCGATCAGGCAAAACATAAAAGGGAAAAGAAAAACAAGGGGTGAGAATATATCAAAGTCTTGTAACTAACTTCTCACGGATAAGAATGGGGGTAGTGGTGAGGTTGCAGTCGCACTAGCAATATATGAGTGGCTAACGGTCTATTTTTAGAGTGGGATGAGAACCAAGCATTCGATGAGAAATCGCCTCCAACAAGTCTTGCTATCAACTACGTACGCAAGCATAACACCTATCCTATCCTTGTCCTCCTCTTCGCATCCCAACGAAGAAGAAGCAGTCGAGGCACACACACGTTGATCATGTTATATTAAGATTATCTCAGTTGTTGTTGTCTATGAACAAGGAGTAGGTCTCAAGTCGTCCATAACCGTGGATACGGCTTCTCGAAAAGATTTAACCCTGCAGGGGTGTACCAACTTCCCATTACAAGGCTCCGCACGCACGCCCATCTCTCTCAGTTTCTACCCATCACAGGCAACCATTTTATGATTTAGTCCCGAGAGATTCGAAACGACAGGTCCCTCTAACTAACAATGAACAAATTCGGGTGGCCCCCGGTGAGTCGACATCCAGCTCAGGAGCCGGCCGCGCTCTCGATCTGGTCTCTACCGTCTGTCGCAGGTTTGGATTGCCGGTAATTCTCACATGAGGCCGGGTCCTCAGCTGAACAGGTTGGACCAACAAGGAAACCATGTTCCTGTTGGCCCAGGTTGTTTTAAATAATATCTTCCAGGAGCTACCCGACAGACACACACACGGTTTTCAAATGGTAAATCAGCTTGGGCCACCACTAGAAATGTTTGAAGCTACGTAGGTAAGAAAAGGGGACCCCATAAAATCCCACATGCGGTTAGGCACGCTCGTCCAGAAACACAATACACGGAACTCGGGTCCTAGGTGACTCGAATGGAACAAAGCGTCGGGGCGGGATAGCCTAGACCTTCCATCCTTCGTCGAGTATAGTCAACATTTATAATAATCATATAATACACAATAATATAATAATGTGATAGCCCAATCCAAGGAGTAACAGGATAATAGTGGATAACATCCTAGCATGCATGCTAAGCAGTGGCTGAGCAGCGAGCAATAGTAACATAGCCGAACAAGGTTTGCTGGGATGTGGAGGACATGGCTGTTTTGGTTTATTTGAGAGGCATGAATATGAAGTTGGTAGGATCAAGCAATCGATCTATTCTACACCTAGGCGCGAGTGAGCTGAAAGTTATAAGCATGATATATGCTCCCCCTTACCTGATGAGAAGACGAAACCGAAGGTGTAGTCGATCACAAGCTCACATCGTCTCCGAGAGGTACCCGCGGGAGCACACAAGAGGTAAAAACTGGAAATCAATCAACGAGCAATCACTCTATTACTACGAGGCAAACACAATCAAGCATCAACAAGAAGGCAACACGAGACATCGCACCTACCGTCGAGAGTGGTTACTAACAGGTTAAGTGGAGTATTCGTCACACACGATGGTACTGCATGTTTTACGATGGTTAAAGTTGTTTAGCTACACAAGATGAGCAAAGTTTGTTAACATGGCATCTCACTCAAGCATGGCATGTCACACAAACATGACAAGAGGTGAAGCATAAGTTAAACTATCTATGCTAGTCAATTTAAGTGAGGCACAACCTAAACATGGCATTCACTGTGTACCCCACGACAAATTTATGCATTTGGTATTGTTCTGCCATAAACCGTATTTTAGGTTGGTTAAAAAGGCAAACAATAGCATAAACACAAAGTACATGAAATTCTAATCAAGTTACATATAAAGAACACTCCAAACAGAGTTACGGTTAACAAGATACAAGCAATACAAGTTATGCACACAATCTGCCAACATCAGGTAGCACACTTTAGAGCAATGCATCAACAAGCTACTTAATGCAAACATGCACCAAATGACATGTAATTGCAGTAGGCATGACAAGTAAGGAATGGCAAAAATAATCATGCAAATACGCATCATGGACAATTAATTATAGCCCAAGCAAAATGCAATTAAACATTACTGGTCTAGGACTTAGTGAAAATTAGGAAAACAGGGCAGAAACTATTATATTCATGCTCTATAAACAGGGGTAAAACTATATGAAAAAGTGCAGCAACATGACATAGCAATATAGGGGCATGAACTAGACATTATGGTGATCAGGTACAAACAAGAATCAAGGTCATAGGCATCACAGATCAAAAGATATTAAGCATGCAACATGGCATCGGAAAGTTACAGACTTAGTGAAAACAGAGGTGGCTGTCAACAATCAGCAGGATAGCAACTTTGGAGCTAAACATATCTATGACCAGAAATATAAACATGACAATGCAATACATATAATGAAAGTAGACATGGCATAGATCAAAATGACATATTGCAATGCCCAATAGGATGCACGGTTAAAAAGATACAAGGCAGCAAAGTAGCAACTTTATATAAACAGCAGCACACTAACAGCAGGATAGCTACTTTGGGTGATGAAACAAACATCATGCAACAGACAAATATGACATGTGAATGCATATCATTGAAGTAGACATGATTCTTAACAGTATGCAACAAGAATTAATAGCATAGGCCTCATGGATGTGTCACAATCATCAATCAAACTTGCAATAAAATAACATCATCAGCACATAACAGAAATTAGCAACAGTTAACAGTCTGATGTCCACTTCAACAGTGATTAACAACATCAAGATGGACTCAAATCAAAATTCTCACAAAAGATGAACTGAAGTACACACAAAACTAAACAATTTTCCTTTTGGACGCAACGCGATCCGGGCTACGGTTCATTCGCAAACTACAGCGCAAAACTGAAACAGCAGCACAATTTTTCAGACTTCGCAAAAAATAAGAAAAGGAAAAAAAACAGAAAGCAAAAAAAATGAGGGTCGGGCCTCACTTGGGCCGGCCCACTGGCGGTGGCTGGAGAGGCCAGCTGGGCCAGGGAGGAGTTGGGCTACGGCTGGCCTGGTGCTGGCCCACGGCGGCTGTTGGAGGTGGCCGGCTCGGCTCGCTCCCGATCCGAGCGGCGGCGGCCGCCGCGCTACGCCGGCGAGGCGGCGGCGCGAGGACGGCAAGTGGCCCGCGGCGAGCAGGCGCTTGGCGGCGGCGCGGACGGACTCGGGCGGTGGCGCGGCAGCCCGGCGTGGTCGTCGGAGAGGGAGACGGTGGTCGGCCGCGTCGAGCTCTGGCCCGACCTCTCCATAGCGGCGCGGCGGCGCCTCCTGGACTGCGAGGTACAATAGAGAGAGGAGGTGAGGGAGAGGAAGCGGGAAGAGAGAGGAGGGCGTGAGGGAGGGGAGGGGCGCGGCGGCGGCCCGGCTGCTGCCGGCGTCGGCCGGAGGAGGCGGCGGCGCTCGATCCGGTTGGAGATTGGAGGAGAGAGAAGGGGGGTTGGGGTGACGTGGCGCATCCAGGGCCCTCTGATCGCGAAATCCAGCGGCCGAAAATGTTTGGGATCTAGGTTTGACGAATTTGGGACTAAAACTGGATCTGGAGGCAATTGTTAGGGGGTGGCTGCAATTTTTGGCTAGGGAAACCCTAAAAAGGGGTGGGAGTGTGGTGGTCTTTATATAGCCCAGGTGGCTGGCAGTTTGCAAAAACATCCTCGGTTTTTCTCTCGCGCGCGCGGTGTTTATGTTTCTGACCGTTGGGGGTCCACGGGACCTCCGATTTGGGGAAAATTTCGTACTGCGCGATCAGCGCGTTGAGCCGGCGACGTTCACCTCGCGTTGGAACCGTTCTGAGATCCGGCGCGCTCTAAAAATAACTCGTTTAATTATTAAACGGGGTTTTCGTTCCGTTGGCTACGGCTGGTCTTGTGTGGGTTGCGACAATGATCGGGTGAAACCCGGTGTCGCAAAGGTCGAGTGTCAGGGTGGCAAGGGTCGGTCTCCGTCCGGTACGAGATAAGAGGGGGGAAAATAATCGCCGATCGATAAATCGGGGATGCAAACACCGCAAACAAATCAGACAATCAAACAATTCACACCGAAAACAAAATTTTAATTTTTGCAAAATCTGGGCTGTTACAGAAAGCAACACGCTCCACTTTTGCCTAGAATGCTCATAGTTTTCACTTCTATCTTTGTTGAGTGTTCTTTATTATTTCTAGCTCCTATCATGTTTAGCTCTTGTTTTTCATGTTCATCTTTAAGAGCTTTTTTTAGGATATTGTTTTTAGTATTTTCTTGAGTTTCATGTTTATCTTTTTTAGAGAGTTGGCCTGTTGCACTGAATGTGTGTCTCACTTTGAGTAGGTAATCAAGGTTGCTATGCTAGTTTAGTAGTAACTTGCAATAGTTTTGAGGTATTGTTTCAAGTAATGTTTAGATTTTTTTGTGTCAAGAGCTCAAGAATATTAGTGATAGGTGTCGTATTTTGGTTCAATGTGCTTATTTTCGAAAAGAACAAAAATTAGTTGAGAACTCTAGCTACTAGATGGATCACTAACCTCTGGAGGGGTTGTAATATATGGAGTACCCTCACGGTATCATGGTTCGAGGATTCCCT
Organism: Bromus sterilis; assembly: GCA_950022295.1. Taxonomy (NCBI): domain Eukaryota; kingdom Viridiplantae; phylum Streptophyta; class Magnoliopsida; order Poales; family Poaceae; genus Bromus; species Bromus sterilis. The sequence continues at coordinate 295,014,073 of OX465601.1, read as the reverse complement.
AGGATAACCAAGCCCCCATACACTCCTCCTAGGGGTATTTGACTCTTTGTGAATCTCCTGACTAATGCGAGTATTCGATTGTTGGCACTTCCACCAGTCATATTTTTCTAGCCTATTCGGTACCGTGCATTGCCCTTTCTCATCTCGAGAGTCGGTGAAAACTTCATCGGTGCATCCAAATCATTGGCATGATACGCTCTGTCATCGTAAGCCTCGTTATATTCTCCCTCAAAACAGTCAACATACCTACCTATCAATGCATTTTCATAGCCTTTTCGAGATACATTGACATGCAACATCCATCTTCTCATGACTTGATCTTCCATTGGCATACATGTTTTTGGTTGATCGTAGAGTCTCATGCTAGTTGGGCTTTGCCTTTATAATTGCTACAAGACGCGCTGGTATCATTCCACATCCTGCTACACTTGCAGAGGCATAAATTTGCATACATCATGATTTAGTCTAAGTTTTCTTTATGATGAGTAGTTTTGTAAAAGTGTGTGATCTTCATCATATCCTTGTAATATATAAAGTGTTTCCCTTAAGTGAGAATTTTTTTTCAAAGAGGACACAAATAAAAGATCCCAAATAGGACACATGAAAAGATCTCAAAGAGGACAAATGAGAGATAAATAAAAAGAGCCAAAGAGGCCACAAAAATACAAAAATAGAAAAAAGAGAAAGTAAAAAAAATAAGAGAGAAGGGGCAACACTACTATTCCTTTTTAAAGATCCACACTCATGCTTCAAAGTAGCATTTGTACTTCATAGAGAGGTTTCATATCATTCATGCATCACTATGTGGCGACCTTTACACTATAGAACTTGGCTTATATATTTCAATGATGAGCCTCCTCAAAAGAGCTCTAGGTCTTTGTGAGAAAGCGAGTTGGATGCACCCCCACTAGTTCCATTGGATAGCTTTCATACTCTTCACACCATATCTATCATTTGACCTGCCCTAGCCTAAGATTGTCCTCATTGGTGTGGGACTTTCTCACTTTTTGACTTTCTTCCCCATCATTTTATTCTCTTTGCCATCCTAATTAAGTGCCAACTAATCTTGCTCTCGCTCATTCATTGCATGAGTGCTCGAAATCGAAGGGGGGATGATCGAATTGACTTCTACCTAGCCGACAGTCTGGGGACGAGTCATAATAAGATTCCAAAAGAGACCAAATATGAAAGTTAGTAGATTGAGTTCTCACCAACTATTAGTATTTTTATGCTCTAAACATATCTCAAACTTTCTTCACGGGAACACCGATTTGAGAGATTCGAGTCACGGACAGCGAGGGTTTTTGCACCTTTATGTTCTTACTTTGTTATTTTCAATACTACATATAGACTCTTGCTTGTTATTATCTTGACTTGAATTGCATATCTTGCTTGTTGTACTTTAAAGTTCAAATCTTTGTTGGAAGCATGTCACCACACAAATTATCTTTGTTGTCATTTACCTACTCGAGGACGAGCAGGAACTAAACTTGCGGATGTTGATACGTCTCAAACGCATCTATAGTTTTTGCTTGCTCCATGCTTCTTTTGATGATATTGCTATATGTTTTGATGCGCTTTCATATCATTTACAACATATTTTGGACTATCCTACTAATACAGTGCCCAGTGCCAGTTTTTGTCTCTTTTTTTTGATGAATCTGCTAGAGTTGCTCTTATAAAGAGGTCTCACACTTCATTTTTTAGAACCAAGACGCCAAGGGCGTCCGACTTTGAATTAATAAAGCCAACCACAGGCACAAAGTCAAGTACATAAACGATTGCAAGAGCTTCATAAAGCTCGCACGGGACGCAGCCCAGACCTGGGGCGAAGCCCAGACAGAACGGGGGCTGGCAAACCAAAGACATAGTAAGTCCATATCGTACATAGACACAACCAAAATGGAGCTCAGGGCGGGGCCGTCATGCGCGTTGCAGATGTAGAAGTCTTGATCTTGTCCTTGGCGGCCGTCATAGCGTCGTTATCACGCCGCTTGCCCAACGGGCTCCACTGCTGCATAAATTGATGGCATTTAAACATGACATCATGAGCAGGGCGACCAAGAAATTTAGACTCAATGGTGAATTTATTGTGAATAGTCCATAAAGCCCAATGGAGCGCTTCCACAACACGCCAAGCTACCCTACGGTTAGACCCACTCAAGCTATTAAGAAGCAGGACTAGTGCATGGCCCGAGGACGGGGCCCATCCCACGTCTGTGGCACACCGAAACACACTCCAGGCGAATTTGGCTAACGGGCACCGAAATAAGATGTGGTTGGCGTCTTTCGAAGCAAGACACAAAGCACATTTGCCATCCGATGGGCCATTTCCTTCACTAGCATGCTGAGACTAAACTTTTCACAATCATCTGTCATGCATGAATGGACCTTAGGTATTTATAAGGATGAGGATTATTGGCTGAAATATTAGTGGGTTAGGCTCAATAATCCAACAGATTTTTGCTGCAACCGAGGTGCAATACATATGCCGAGGATGAAAATTTACTGCAATGAGGAAATGGTCGCACTTTAGGCCGGTCGATCGGCGCGGAGCATCACAAACGCAGCTTTAATTAGGTGCAACACAAACGCAGATCCCTTTGTACAAAAGCGACAGACCAAGAGCTCCGATGTGCTTCATGACTTTGCATCTATGCTGATCGCTAGCTTTGCGTCAGAAGAGTTGAGAGTTGAGACGAACCTCTGCGCTCACTTGGTTTCTTTTCTTATAAAAACGTACGAGCGACCCACAGAGTTTCGATGCCCGTGTACGGCGCGCCATGGAGGAACGTGGGACGCATGGCCATGGGGTTTGATACTTGGACACCCGATGCAAGCAACCGCGTGAGACGTGACATGACGGAAATCCAACATTCTTCCGTGCTCTTTCTTCTCTATGGATATATAAACAATCCGCGAGGTGGCCATGCAGTGGCTCCTCCGCTAACTCCTCCTGCTCCTGCTCCAACAACATACCCGATCGACGCCGGCGCAGCAGCTTGTTTGGTGGCCGTTGAAGCGGCCGGGGTTCCGGCGCCGGTAGGCGGATCCAGGTGAGAGACATCGATTTCTATACATCCCTATGAGGAATTTGATTTTTATATATCCGCTCCAGAGGAACACTTGTAAGCCATAGCATCTGCTTACAGTCATTGTCATGTCATCTATACCCCATTTTATAGCCAATAAATACAATAGTTGATCACAAAAACGTATTGTTTTTATGATATATGATTCATATTTCATCCTCACAAAATACCTAGGAGCACATGATAAAACTGACTCTTCATGCAAGAGTCCATTTAGACCATATACAATGCAAGGTGCTTAAAAGAAGTGCTTACAGAAAAAACCAGATTTTTTTTTAAGCACTGGTGCTTAGATGTAGAGAGTAGACGCTTAATTAGGCACCTCTTCTATAGAACTAAGCACTGATGCTATTAAAAAAATCAGTTTATTTTGCTAAGCACTTCCTAAGCACCTTGCATTGTACAAGGCCTTACCTTGTCTCTCTTCATCTCTTTCATCCAACTAAGTATAAATATATTATTTTATCTTTTATAACCCGTTGACTCGGTTTTATTGTACTTGCTTTAACCTTAATTGAGTTATTTGTTGATTTGTTCTTCTTTGGAAAATACAAACCACGTGCAGGCATGTTTAGAACTTCTAAGAGTACAGTCAACCTCAATTCATAGAAAGTATCCGAAAGACCCTAAATCCGGCAACTTGAATTGCACGCTAAGTTTTCCCTTAATAAAAGCAATGTACTTTTGATCATCCCCAGTGATTAATTAGCATATCATCCACATAAAAGAGAAGCAAAGTACGACCACGTTCTCAAGTATGAACGAATAAGATCGGCTTGTTTTCTTGGTCCATAATTATATTTGGTATTTTTCAATTTCTTACGTAGTTTCTAGGATATTGTTAACTTTTTTCATGTATCGTGTTTACTATTTTCTATATACCCTCTTACTACAGTAGTTATTAGTTTAATTCACTACACGTTTGCTATTTATCATTTGCCCTTTTTTTCAGTCAATTTGTTTCTTCGTGTTTAGTATTTTTTTTGGGTGTGTGTTAGTCAAAAAAAATTGTGTTCGGTATATTTATTTCTTGTGTGTTTGTTTGAGAGAGAGAGAGAGAGAGAAACACCATCGTCATGACATGCAATTCTTCTTCAACGTGTCAAGATGTAATCTCCAACATTAATTGATTACATGTTATTTGAACACCGAGTTTAATATTGATGTCTACATACATGCAAATCTTATTGTTGTCTGAAAATTAAAGTATTATATCCTTGTTCTTGCATATAGCTAAATAGGACAAGTTCTATGCAATCGATATACAATTTTCTTTGAGTATGGGCTAATCTGGTTATATTTTCCTCTCTGGGTTAATTGTTTGTATTATTTGTGTATTTTAGGTATTTTCTTTCTTTATCAGTTTCATAAGTATATGTCAACATTTTCTTTAGGTCTTTGTTGTATTTCTTCTTTCAAAGTAATAGTAATGCCCTCAGTCATCCTATCTTAGAAAAACAGTAAGCAACATATATTATGTTATTCATTTAGTATAACTTAATTTTATTTTGCTCATAAGAAAAAGGTCACTGACATGGATTTTTTTTATTGCCAACAGTCAGACCCAACTAAGTAAAGCCTCGATATTGGCTGAGTGCATCCGTATTGCCTTTTGGGAAGTGCGTAGTTGCAGAGGGCGGGTGTAATTGGTATCTTTTCGATATTAATATATTCTCCTTTTTCAAAAAAAAGTAAAGCCTCGATCTTGTGGTTTTACATTTAATTTTTACTCTAGGTCTATACTACTACCACTACTCCATACGTGGAGGGACAACCTAACTAGCTACCTTGTACTAGAAGTGCAGGGGAGGAGGTTGATTTGATCTTGGTGATGGCATTGAGCACCAACGCTTCACCTCCTAGTTCGCCAAATGCTCTGGCAGTAGGCCATGGTGATGGCCAACAGTTTCAGCTGATCGACAACAAGAATTCATGGTTGGGCGGGGATACAACACATGCGTCCATAAATCCCTTGTTGTTGGCATCAGCGTGTTATGGCTCGTCTGGTGCACTGAATTTCCTTTTCAACAGGGAAGACGCAAAAGAGGCACCAATGATTATGCCTACTCAGGAATTTCTTGACTTGTTAGTAGGATACATCCCTAGTAAGAGCATCAGAAGAAGACTGATATTGCCAGATGCTTCTGGCGATGTAGAAGATAGTGTTGATCAACTTGATTTGGAAGCTGCAACTTCGCTTCTCAAGGGCATCACCGCCGAAGGGGATACCACGTTACATGTGGTTGCTAGCCATGGGGATAGCTTGGAGTTCTTGCAGTGTGCTAGAATCATTGTCAAGAGGGACCATACCCTACTATTTGATCTAAATAATAAGGGTGATACACCCTTGCATTGTGCTGCTAGAGCCGGTAATTCCACAATGCTCTCTTGTCTCATTGAAGTAGCTAGAAGTCACAACAGGCTACAAGAACTATTGAGAAAGGAGAACATGCTTATGGAGACGGCTTTGCATGACGCTATCCGCATTGGAAATAATGATATTTTCATGAGTTTGTTGGTGGCTGATTCTGAGTTGGCTAATTATCCTAAAGAAGGCACTTCACCATTATACCTAGCAATTTCATTACAAAAGGACATCATTTCAAGGAGATTACATGAGAAGAGCAATGGGAATCTTTCATATACCGGACCAAATGGGCAAACTGCGCTACATGCTGCAGTTCTTCAAGGCACAGGTACTATTCTTTTCATTTTGAAACATATATAGTACACCGGATTACCATGGGAATAGATGTAATAATTCTTTTGCGCGTATACATCCATTGGTTGTCTATTGATTTTGTACACTCATGTTTTTGGAGTGGATACACTCACTTTCATTCTGTTTGTATACTTAATTTTTCAAGATGTGTGGCACAACACTTTCTCACTCTCCTTTTGCTATAGCAGTGATAGTCAAACTATCTACGCATCTAATTTGTTCAAGATAACATGTTCGGAAATATGTCAATAATATACCTATTCTAAGTTATATATGAAGACGAAAAAGAAACATGTCATTAACCCATGTATGTAAATTCCCCACAAGTTCTGCTACCAGTTGATAGCAGAACCCAGTCGTATTTTGGTATGGAAAAAGATGGCATACCTGGCCATAAGGTCATATAAAAAATGGTCCATAATCCCATGTCCGTTATGTTGCTTGAAATAGCTTAGACTAAGGAACAAATATCTAATTTTCAGGGATCACAGACGATCTGCTGAAGTGGAACAATAGCCTTACCACATATGTGGACAGAGATGGGTGTACACCACTTCATTTCGCTTCATCTTTACGGTATTCTGTTGAATTCAAGAAATTATTCCAAGCTAACCCAGCACAGGTGTATCAAGCAGACAACAAGGGATTGTTTCCCATACATATTGCTGCCTCCATTGGTGCAAAAGCTACAATCAGATTTATTATTGAAATGTGTCCTAGTAGTGCCCGATTGTGCACTGCTCAAGGGCGGACGTTCCTCCATGTTGCTGTTGAGAAGACAAGATTGAACATCGTATCCCTTATTTGTCGAACTCCATCTTTAGCATGGATCTTAAATATGCAAGATAATGACGGGAACACTGCATTGCATTTAGCAATCCAGGCTGGGGAGCTTCGAATTTTTTGCTCCCTATACGGGAATAAAAAAGTGCATTTAAATTTACGAAATAAGAATGGAAAAACTCCCCTTGAGTTATCTAGAAGCTTGCTTTCACCGGGGATACATTATATTGAGGTAATATGCCAATATAACTACTAATTTTCAATTGTTCCCTTGAAGTGAAACAAAATAATGCATGGTCGATATCTCCTTATGTTGTTAATATACTTGGGGCTTTTTCTTCAGAACACAGACCGGAAGATACACATGGCACTCACAATGGTTGATGCTAATCGCAGTGGTGTTCGCTGGGATGAGTTTTATGAAATGTACATTCGCCCACTTAAACCAAAGGATGTGATCAAAGAAGAAGAGAAGGTGAAAGATTTAAGCCAAATGGGAGGCATTGCTTCAGTTGTAATAGCAACTGTAGCCTTTGGTGCAACATTTGCTGTTCCTGGAGGTTTCATAGCAGATGATCATGAGAATGGAGGCACACCAACACTTGCTGGGACGTTTACATTTGACGCATTCATTATGGCAAATACAATAGCTTTCATTTGCTCCACGGTATCTTCCATTGGTCTAATGTTCTCCGGATCTTCTATAGTTGACTTGAGGACCCGCAAAATCAACCTGGGTGCATCTGTATTGTTGATGGCAAGTTCAATCACAAGTTTATCTGCAGCTTTTGGATTGGGTATGTATATGGTGCTTGCGCCGGTCGCTCGTCCTGCTGCCATTGTGGTCTGTGTGCTTATTCCTATTGTGGTGCTATCGGCAAATTTTGAATACATAGTAAAATGGGCTATTCTTATCCAAGCGCTCTCTAATAGGATGGGTTACTTGGCACATTGGAAGTTCACAAGCTTGATGCTTGCCCAAATGATCATGATAGTCTGGCCCATCATATGTATCTTCGGTTGGGCCACAATTGCTTCGAGTACCAGGAACCACTGATGACAAGAATTACCAAATATGTGATGAGCTAAATAAATGAAGTGGGTCTATTCAACTTGTGATTGATCGTTCATAAGATATGTTTGATTAGAAGTTATACTATGGAAGTTTAAGTTGATTTTCTGTATTATCATTTGCATGCCTCACTACTAAGATAATGGCCATAGAAGAATGAACATTAGCAGTGCGGCCTAAAGGAGTCGCGGGGTCGCGCTGCAGGTATATATTAGCAGCGCGGACAGTAGAGGCTCCCTGCAGGAGATTGACCATTAGCAGCGCGGACATTAGCATCCTACGTCGCTACTATGTGGTCACAACTGTGGTTTCTGTGGCTAGCCAATTTAGAAGCCTGCATGACAAAATCCACGCAGCGCGGCCTGCCAAACCAGCGCTGCTAATTTGGCTAGCACGGGCCGATTTTTTGGGCCCATATATCAGCAGCGCGGCCCCGCACACACGCGTAGTAGATGGCCGAGTCATCTACAGCGCAGCCCCGCCGGCCCGCGCTATAAATGAGTTGCTATAACAACGCATTTGGATCTCACTCCCCTCTCACTCACACACTCACACTCGATCCATCCCCGTCGCCGCCGCCCATCCGCGCCCTCACCGTCGCCGTCGCCCGCGCCCCTCACCGTCGCCGTCTCCCGCGCCCCTCACCGTCACCGAATGTCGCGCCCGCACCCTCTTCGTCGTCTCGCCGTCGCCGTCGCCGTCGCTAGAGGTCGCCCTCACCCAGTGAGTCCCCCCCCTATCGATATTGAGGCAATTAGAGTTTTTGTTAGCATATTGAGACGATGAGAATTTTTGTTAACATTTTGTTAGCATATTGAGGCAACTAGAATTTTTGTTAGCATATTGAGGCAATTAGAATTTTTGTTGACCAAACTTATATTAGGAAATGTCATATCAAATTTTTGTTGGGAAAAGTTTAGTTTCCATATCAAAAAACATAACTAAGGTAATTACAAAAAATCCCTAAAGTGACATATCGACTGCCCGAGATTTGCCTCCTTTTCTAAATACCGATGATTGAAACACATTGTGCCACTATACATCATCGTGGACGGGGGCCAGTGATCCTTGTGATATGCTCAAGTACGGAACTTGTGCATCCCACTTGGGTCACTGTCTCCCCATCCCCAAAATCGCATGTGTGTGTTCAATGTAACTAAGTACTCCCTCCCTTCCAAAATAACTATTTTGGAACGGAGGGAGTAAAAGACACTAGTTAGTGTGTAATTTCTCTGTTATGCCCTACGAAAAATATAGAATGTTGATATTGTTTACAGAGATATGAGTGGCCTATGTTTTGCCGGAATGTCGATTCATTTCCGTTCTGTTAAATTTTAGAAGCTCGAAGTTTCAATTTTTTTGCAAAGTTCATGCTGAAATTTTTCACGGATTTCGCCATGACTTGTGCTAGAAAAGTAAGACATATCGAGTGCCCAGGATTTGCCGGAATGAGAATTAAACGGTATTCCTGCATCAAATTACTTTTCATCCTTTCTTACTTTTTTAGAATGTCGATGATTAAAATACATTGTGGCACTATGTGACATCAGGGACGGGGGTCAGCGATCCTTGTATGTATAAGTATGGAACGTGTGCATCGTACTTGGGTCATTGTCTCCCTGTCTCCAAAATCGCTTGTATGTGTCCAATGTATTAAGGATGAGGCACTAGTTAGTGTAAATTTTTTATTAGTTAGTTAGTATAAATTTTTCACACGTTTTAATAGAACTTTGTATTAAATAAGTTCTCGACGACGATGCCCGATCCACATCCTCGTCTCTGACTCGGCGGCGAGCACCTGCTTGATGAGATGCGTCATGTGTGGGACTGAGCTCCGCCGGTCTGGCACTGGGAGGTGCTTCCTTCCAGGGAGCGCAACTTGGTGAGGAATTTGGGTCCTGTCGTCGACCCGGAGCTTCTTTGGTGGCGGTCGCGTGGGCCACTATCGGTGTGTAGAGGGAGCCGGGCCCTAAGGAGGTGGTACATCATCGTATCAAGGAGGAGGACCAGCACGTCCGTCGCCGTCCGTTGGACATCGGGTTCTTCAATACCTGGCAGGTTCTTCAGGTATCTTTGGGTTTTTACCGTTCACGGCTCATGAACCGGGAGTCGACGTCGAGTTTGCTTAGGCGAGATGTAATACTGATATTATTATTGCATTAACTGGATTACTCGAGATGTATTGGTGATATTATTGTTGCATTAACTAGATTATTCGAGATGTATTAGTGAAGTTATATGATAAAATATTATTGTTGCAATTTTATTCGAGTTCATCATTATTTTCTTCCTTTTTTAGAATGATGGTGATTAAAATACATTGTGGCACTATGTGACATCGGGGATGGGCCAGTGATCCTTGTGATATGCACAAGTACGGAACTTATGCATCCTACTTGGGTCACTGGCTCCATCCCTGAAATCGCTTGTGTGTGTTCAATGTAAGTATGAGGCCTTTTTGTACTTCATCATTATTATTTTTCTTTTGTTTTAAATACCGATGATTAAAACTGTTGTGACACCATGTGACAGCAGGGTTGATCGAGTGAGCCTTGTGATATGCAGAAGTACGAAACTTGTGCATCTTACTTGGCTCACTCGCTCCATCCCTGTAGTTGCTTGTGTATGTCTAATCAAAGTTGATGCAAAAATCTTATTACTTTTTATGAATACTTTCGTGCTTTTCATGATATGTGTGTTAGACTTTGAATTAATATTTTGAATTATGAACACAGAAAATGTCTGGCGACGACCATAAGCTCCTAGAGTGCGACGATTGTGACGACGACTCGGGTCGATGCGATAATCCGGTGTTGGATGGGGATAAAGAAAGATGCTTCTCCCTCACAGTTAGGTGGCGCTTCGAACATCTAACAGTATGCAACTTCTGCGACATGTTCTTATTATTTAAGCATGCTTCAATTATATTTTTGTTTTGACGTGTAATTTTTTTTTGTAATCAACTAGCACATCCTCTCATATGCAAGACCTCACATCTGTGACTTTGTCAATGTCAATGATTGGCACGAGAATTAAAGAATAGAAGTCAAACTTAAGACGAAACATGGTATAACTGAAAGGAATATGCCCGAGAGGCAATCATAAAGTACTAGTTATTATTCTTATTCCATGTTTATGATAGATGTATATTTCTCATGCTATAATTGTATTAATCAGAAACATTAATACATTTGTGTTTAATAAACAAACAAAAGGTTCCTAGTAAAACCTCTCATTTAACTAGTTTGTTGATTAACCGATGATCAAGATTTCCTTATCATGAACATTGCATGTTGTTAATAACGGGGTCACGCCATTAGGAGAATGATGTGATGAACACACGCAAAGTAACAATAGCAATATGATCAAATTCATTAAGTTTCATTGCTATGTGTTTTACATACGAAGTAACCCTAATCCTTAGACCATGAGATCATGTCAATCACTAACATCGGAAGGGTGCTTTGATTCCACCAAACGTCACACCGTAACAGGGTGACTATAAAGGTCTCGTTGGGTACTCAGAAAGTACTAGTTGAGGCTCATGGATCAAGAATGGGATTTTTCCATCTAGATGACAGATAGATATACTCTTGGACCTCTCGGTGCTATCACATCAATACCGCTTGCAAGCACGTGACTAGGTCACATGGATGTGATATCAAAGAACGAGTAAAGAGTACTTGTAGGTAACAAGATCGAACTAGGTATGGTGGATGCCAATGATCGTATCTCGGACAAGTAAAATATAGCAAGACAAAAGTAATTGGTGATACGTCCAAAACGTATCTATAATTTCTGCTGGCTCCATGCATGTTTTGTGTTATATTGCTATGATCTAGATACACTTTCATACACTTTTGATCATATTTGGACTAACCTATTAACTCAGTGCACCCCAGTGCCAGTTCCTATTTTCTGTTGTTTTTCTATTTCAGTTTTCCCCCATATAAAAAGTGCCAGAAAAAGTCGAGAAAATTCAGATAAAAAATCAGCGCGACGGAAGCTTCGAGAAGAGCCCGGAGGGGCCAGAGAGGAGCCAGGGCGGCCCAGGCGGCCACCTGGCGCGGCCCCACCCCTGGCCGCGCCAGGGGGGCGCCTGGGGCCCCTGGTCCACCTCTGGCTGGCCCCCTTCGCCTATTTAATCTCCGTCACGGGAAAACTCCAGAAGAGGAACCCTATTCCGCGAACTCACCTCTGTTCCGCCGCCGCCGCGCTTCCAAGATCGGGAGCACCAGAAGACCTCTTCCCGGCACCCTGCCGGAGGGAGCATTGACCTCCGGGAGTCTCCTCTCCACCATGGATGCTCCCCGGATGTCTCATGAATAGTTTTCCTTGGACCATGGGTCCGTGATCAGTAGCTATGTGATGTTCTCCTCCCCTCTTTGATCTTCATTCTTTAGACCTCGTGAGCTACCCTACATGATCGAGGCACCTTTGTAATATTTCTGTTGTTCCTATGCTGAGTTTGGAGGGATCTGATGGATTATGAGATTATGTTCAGATTGTGATAGAGTAATATATTTGGTTTTTATCTCTTATATTTTTGTTCCTAAGTAATTCTTGCCTGTTCTCCGTTGCTGTTTATTGCTTTGGCCAAGTAGTAGGTAGTGACTTCAAGAGGGAGCGTTGTGCTAGATTGTGGGTTCATGCCCCCCCCCCCCGCCTCGATGACACGCTTGAGTGATAGAAACATGAGTCTAGGGGATGTGCTGTTGCCACAAGGGGGAAAACAACGGTGCTTGTAACCGCGGTTACAAGGATTGTTTACTTTACGCAAAGTTCTTTTTAATGCAGTTGTCTGTTGCTTTGGGTTTACACTTTGGGTGGGGCTCACAACTTAATACCAGCGAGATGTTCTGGATAGATATCTCAAGGTGGATGATTAGTAGTAGATGCAGATGGATTTCGGTCTACTTATTTTGACGTACTGCCCGTGCTTTTGAACCTCTTCCTTTCTTTTGTAGCATAGTTAGCATTGCGGTGCGTTCATAATCCTGTCAATTGCCCTTCTGTAATTTGTTTACCTCGCATAGCAGTTTTATCGTCTTTTGGGAGAGAGACATCACTAGTGAACATCACGTATCCCGGTCCATGTCCTCATTACTGTTTCCAAGATATATTTACTTTTCTGCATTTACTTTCAAGTTGCTATCATTATCCCTTGCGTTTTATCATTTGTGAACAACAAGACCGGAGAGATTGACAACCTCTCTGAACTTCGTTGGGAACAAATTTATTTGTGTCTGTGTGCAAGTCCGCGTCAGTTGCGCCGCTGACACCTACTTATCATCTCAGGAGTCCTACTGGAGACAAACCTTGGTATCTTCACCGAGGGAAAACTGTTGTTGCACTGCATCTCAAACCTTCACTTGGGGTAACCAACGAAGGGCGAGAAGCCGCTAAGCAAGAGTATTTCTGGCGCCGTTGCCGGCGACTCCGAGTGCTAAGATAGGGGAGTTGCACACTACCCTTTACCTTTGTTTTTTAGTCTTGTTAGTTTACCTTTCAGTTTTTATCTTTGTGTCTTTTATCAAAATTTACACAAAAATCTGCCACACTTGCTGCTACTATGGGTTCCACTCAAAACACCAAGTTGTGTGACTTCACTAGTCACAACAACCAGGACTTTATCTGCACTCCCATTGCCACACCTGCCACTTCAGCTACCTCTTATTTAATTAAACCTGCTTTGCTAAACCTTGTTATGAGAGATCAATTCTCTGGTGCTGGAGATGATGCTGCTTTACACTTGAATAATTTTGTTAAATTATGTGATATGCAAAAGTATACATAAGTAGAAGGTGATGTTGTTAAGCTCAAGCTCTTTCCTTTCTCTTTAAGGGCAGATGCTAAAATCTGGTTTCAATCTTTGCCTAGAAATAGCATAGATTCTTGGGATAAGTGCAAAGATGTTTTTATAGGGAAGTACTACCCTCCTGCTAAGATTATCCAATTGAGGAGTAATATTATGAATTTTAAGCAATTGGATAATGAACACGTTGCCCAAGCTTGGGAACGAATGAAATCTCTTGTTAAGAAATGCCCTACACATGGTTTGACTAGTTGTATGGTTATCCAGAATTTTTATGCAGGCTTGAACTTTACCTCGCGGAACCTGTTAGATTCGGCCGCGGGAGGAACCTTTATGTCAACTACACTTGGTGCTGCCACAAAGCTTCTCGATGAAATGATGACCAATTATTCCCAATGGCACACCGAACGCGCTCCAACAGGTAGGAAGGTAAACTCTGTCGAGGAAATTACCTCCCTCAATGAAAAAGTTGACTTAATTATGTCTCTACTTACCAAACAACCCTCTATTGATCCTCATGATGTTCGTTTAAATTCTTTGGTTTCTCAAGAACAATTAGATGTGAACTTTATTGCTAGAAACAACTTCAACAACAATGCTTATAGGGGAAATTTTGCTAGCAATCCTAGACCGTTTCCATCCAATTATGGGAACAACAACACTTACCCTAGCAACAAGAACCCCTCTTCTGAATTAGAAAACATGCTTAGAGACTTTATCACTACCCAAAAAGCCTCAACAAAAATGTAGAGGAGAAATTAGCTAAAATAGATAATCTCTCTTTGAAGGTAGAAAGCTTAGCCCTTGATATTGAGATGCTTAAAATTAGAACCTCTCCCCTTGAGGAGAATAAGGCCACTCCTATTAATGCTATCCAATTGCAAATTAATGAAAATATTAGGATGATGGCTAAACTTAAAGAAGGGTGGGCTAGAGAAAAAGAGGAAGATGATATAATTAAGAGCCTTCCTACACACCACACAGTTGCCACCATCCAAATTGTTGAGTACACCCATACTATTAGCACCCAATGAACCCCTAGTCCCGTTGGACCTATTAATGGTGATGCTAATACCTCAACAGTAGAAAAAGAAACTCCTATGAACATAGAGGGTTTCAAACAAGTGAGCCTAGATGACACTACTACCACCTTTGATAGTAGTGATATTGATTTTGATAGTTGCACCCTCTCAGGAGTTATTAGCTTGTTACACAAAATGTCTAGAGACCCCCACACTAGCACACTTAATCTTGCCTTCACGGAGCATATCACAAATGCTCTTATCAAAGCTAGGGAGGAGAAGCTTAGAGTAGAAGCCTCCATACCTAAGAAGCTAGATGATGGTTGGGACCCTATGATCAAAATTAAATTAAATAACTTCTCTTGCTATGCTTTATGTGATGTTGGAGCTAGTACCTCCGTTATGTCCAAAAGAATATTTGATATGTTTGAATTGAAGCCTTTTGAGCCTTGTTCTTTTGGTGTTCGTCTTGTTGATTCTTCCATAAAGAAACCTTTGGGGAAGATCGGCGATGTTCTTATCATTATCAATGAAAACTATGTTCCCGTTGATTTTATTGTTATGGATATAGAGTGTGAACCTTTGTGTCCAATTATTTTGGGACGTCCTTTTCTTCGCACCGTTGGTGCGGTTATTGACATGAAAGAGGGGAATATAAAATTCCAATTCCCATTCAAAAAGGGGATGGAACACTTCCCTAGAAAGAAAATCAAGTTACCTTTTGAGTCCGTTACTCGGGCTAGTTATTCTCTTTCTCTTGATAAAACTTGATTCTTCTTTTTGCATTATGCCTAGCTAATGGCTTTAAAGAAGCGCTTTCGGGAGGCAGCCCACAACGAATTTAGGTTTTTATTTTTTCTTTTGTTGTGTCTTGATGATTGTTACTGCTGTAGCAACATCATTGTATCTTTATTTTTCAGCTTTGTGCCAAGTTATAGCCTCTTACGGCAAGGGAAGTAAAAGTTGTGACATGCTGTCCAGAAAACAGATTCTGTCCTCGTGACTAGAAAAATTCCAGAAAAACCCCAGTTCATCTTTTTGAGCTGATTTTTTTACACATTATGCTCTAAACAATTACAAAACTTCCGTATGTTCTGAGTTTTTTTATTTGAGTTGCAGAAGTGCCCCTAAAATATTTTTTACTATCTCTTGTTCTGTTTTTCACAGATTCTGCCACGTTTTGTATCTCCTTACTTTTGCAAACCTTAAGCTTTCTTTTTCTTTGCAAAAACTTTTTGGCACTCTTTAGAAACAGTAGCTCTTCAAGAATATTCTTATATCCAGTGGGAAAAAATTATTTATTAAGGGTACTAACCTCCCTAATCAGCTTATGATGAGTTATGTATGAAGGGAGTTTTCAAGTGTGCGATAGAAGATGATGAAAGAAGATCCAGGAGTATCAAGCGCTCAAGCTTGGGGATGCCCCCGTGCATCCCAAACAAATATTCAAGGAGACTCAAGCGTCTAAGCTTGGGGATGCCCCCGTGCATCCCCTTCTCCATCAACAAATCATCAGTTCGTCCTTCGTCTCACTATATTTTTATCACTTCATGCGTTATGTGCTATGCTTGGAGCGTCTCGCTCTTAGGTTTTGTTTTTAGTTTTATTTAGCTTTGCTTGTTGTTCATAACAAGTTAGATCCCTTCTTACTTTGTGTGGGAGAGAAACACACTCCACTTTCAAAATCTAGAACACATCATAGGATTTTTTATGCTTATCTTTTTGCTGTTGTGTGTTCTTTATCTTTTCATAGCTACTGCCTTGTTTAGTTTTAGTCTTAGTTTGTCTTTAGCAAGAGCCTTGGCTTTTGTTTAGTTTGTTGCTGAAACTCTTTTTAGTTTTCATGTTTATCTTGTTAAAGAGAGTTGGTTGTTGCACTGAGTTGTGTCTTGTCTTGAAAGTAGGTAATTGAGGTTGCTATTTAATTTTAGTAGTAGCTTGCAATAGTTTTGAGGTATTGTTGTGAGTAATGTTTGGAATTTTGGTGTCAAGAGCTCTTGCCTATTAGTGATAGGTGTCGTATTTTGGGCAATCCGTGTTTATTTTCAAAACCTACAAAACTAGTTGAGAACTCTAGCTACTAGATGGATCACTACTCTTCTGAGGGATCGAATATTAGAGTACACTCACGTACCATGAGTCAAGGATGGGCAAGGATAACCAAACCCTCATACACTCCTCCTCGCGGTACTTGTCTCTTTGTGAACCTCCTTATTAGATTGAGAGTTACCGATAAAAAGTGCATGAGTTCTTCGGACTAATGTAAGTATTGAGAGTTGACACTTCCACCTTCCCATATTTTGCTAGCCTTTCTCGTGCCGTGCATTGCCTTCTTCTCACTCCGAGAGTTGGTGTCCACCTTTGCCGGTACATCCAAACCCTTGGCATGATACGTTCTGTCATCATAAGCCTCCCTTTATCTTTCCTCAAAACAGCCACCATACCTACCTATCAAGGCATTTCCATAGCCTTTCCGAGTTATATTTCCATGCAACATCCACCTCTCATGACTTGATCTTCATGTCATACTTGTTCCTGCTACACTGGCAGCGACATACCTTGCATACATCATGATAGTTACATCTTCTTTATGTTTTGAGTACCTTGTAAAGTGTGAAAGATCTCCTTTACCTTCTTGTAAAATATAGTGTTGCCCTTAAGTGAGGAAAAGATCCCAAAGTGGACACAATAAAAGATCCCAAAGAGGACAAATGAGAGTTACATAGAAAGAGCCATTGAGGCCACAAAAAAATAAAAAAAATAGAAAAAAGAGAAAAAGAAATAAAAAGAGAGAAAGGGGCAACACTACTATCCTTTTGAGAGATCCACACTAGTACTCCCTTTATATCCTTGTACTCCATAGAGATGATAATTATGCATATAGCTATGTGGGGACCTTCACACTATAGAACTTGGCTTGCATATTCCAAGGATGAGCCTCCTCAAACGAGCTCTAGGTCTTCATGAGCGAGCAAGTTAGATGCACCCCCACTAGTTCCATTGGAGAGCTTCTTAGCTCGTATGTGCATCCGTTGCATGGCAATCCCTACTCCTCACATCATATCTATCATTTGGCATCTCTTGCCTATGATTGTCCTCATTGATGTGAGCCTTTCTCATCATTTTTGTCTTCCTCCTCCACCATATTTCTCTCTTTGCCATCCTAAGTGTCAACTCTCGTGCTTACGCTCATCCATTGCATGAGTGCTCGAAATATCGAAAAGGAGTGGATCAAATTGACTTGTACCTGGCTAGTGGTCTGGGGACGGGTCAAGATAAGATTCCAAAGAAGACCAAGTGTGAAACTTTAGTAGATTGAGTTCTCAACAAAAATACTTTTTTCCCTCTCGTATTCCCTATCCCCTTTCTTGCACGCAAACACCATTTGGAGACATTCGAGTCACGGACAGAGAGAGCTCTTGCACCTTTTGTTCTTTTGTTACTTGTTTCAATGCTAATATAGACTCTTGCCTGTGATGACTTGAATTGAATTACATACCTTGATTGCTTTACTTTTCAAAGTTCTTTTATGGTTGCTAGCATGTTACCACAGAAATTATGCTTGTTATCATTTACCTACTCGAGGACGAGCAGGAATTAAGCTTGTGATGTTGATACGTCCAAAACGTATCTATAATTTCTGCTTGCTCCATGCATGTTTTGTCTGATATTGCTATGATCTAGATACACTTTCATACACTTTTGATCATATTTGGACTAACCTATTAACTCAGTGCACCCTAGTGCCAGTTCCTGTTTTCTGCTGTTTTTCTATTTCAGTTTTCCCCCATATAAAAAGTGCGAGAAAAATTCAGATAAAAAATCAGCTTGACGGAAGCTTCGAGAAGAGCCCGGGAGGGGCCAGAGGGGAGCCAGGGGGGCCTAGGCAACCACCTGGCGCGGCCCCACCCCTGGCCGCGCCAGGGGGGCGCCTGGGGCCCTTGGTCCACCTCTGGCTGCCCCCCTTCGCCTATTTAATCTCCTTCACGGGAAAACTCCAGAAGAGGAACCCTATTCTGAGAACTCACCTCTGTTCCGCTACCACCGCGCTTCCAAGATCGGGAGCACCAGAAGACCTCTTCCCGGCACCCTGCCGGAGGGAGGATTGACCTCCGGGAGTCTCCTCTCCACCATGGATGCTACCCGGATGTCTCGTGAGAAGTTTTCCTTGGACCATGGGTCCGTCATCAGTAGCTATGTGATGTTCTCCTACCCTATTTGATCTTCATTGTTTAGAACTCGTGAGCTGCCCTACATGATCGAGGCACCTTTGTAATATTTCTGTTGTTGCTATGCTAAGTTTGGAGGGATCTGATGGATTATGAGATTATGTTCAGATTGTGATAGAGTAATATATTTGGTTTTTATCTCTTATATTTTTGTTCCTAAGTAATTCTTGCATGTTCTCCGTTGTTGTTTATTGCTTTGGCCAAGTAGTAGGTAGTGACTCCAAGAGGGAGCATTGTGCTAGATTGTGGGTTCATGCCCCCCCCCCCCCCCCGATGACACGCTTGAGTGACAGAAACATGAGTCTAGGGGATGTGTTGTTGCCACAAGGGGGAAAACAACGGTGCTTGTAACCGCGGTTACAAGGATTGTTTACTTTACGCAAAGTTCTTTTTAATGCAGTTGTCTGTTGCTTTGGGTTTACACTTTGGGTGGGGCTCGCAACTTAATACCAGCGAGATGTTCTGGATAGATATCTCAAGGTGGATGATTAGTAGTAGATGCAGATGGATTTCGGTCTACTTATTTTGGCGTACTGCCCGTGCTTTTGAACCTCTTCCTTTCTTTTGTAGCATAGTTAGCATTGCGGTGCGTTCATAATCCTGTCAATTGCCCTTCTGTAATTTGTTTACCTCGCATAGCAGTTTTATCGTCTTTTGGGAGAGAGACATCACTAGTGAACATCACGTATCCCGGTCCATGTCCTCATTACTTTTTCCAAGCTATATTTACTTTTCTGCATTTACTTTCAAGTTGCTATCATTATCCCTTGCGTTTTATCATTTGTGAACAAAAAAACCGGAGAGATTGACAACCTCTCTGAACTTCGTTGGGAACAAAGTTATCTGTGTCTGTGTGCAGGTCCGCGTCAGTTGCGCCGCTGACACCTACTTATCATCTCCAGAGTCCTACTGGAGACAAACCTTGGTATCTTCACCGAGGGAAAACTGTTGTTGCACTGCATCTCAAACTTTCACTTGGGGTAACCAACGAAGGGCGAGAAGCCGCTAAGCAATTGGTTACGACGTTTATGGTTCACACGATCACTAGTTTCATCATTAAACGTGTGCGAGTCATTATGGATCTCCAGATCCCGCTGATGATTATTGATCGGAGAAGTGTCTCGATCATGTCCAAATTATTCACGAACCGTAGGGTGACACACTTAAGATTTGTCGACGTGTTTAAATGGATATGGAATACCGGAGAAAATACTCGACAATGCAGGGACTGTTTTGATAAAATACTAAAATAGTTTTGGTATATCAAAATAGTACAAAGGACTAAGTGTCAATGTTTGTTCATTAAATGAAGTGTTCATTGAATGACAATCATTAATCAACTCAATTAAAAGTGTGTTTTAATGAGAGAAACCTCTTGGTTTTTTAGAGGAAACTTATGCGGAAGAAAGTGGAGAAAGTGGACTTTGATGTATGTGAGTGGAGAGTCCACCATCATCAAAGAGGGGAGAGGTGGAGACACCACTATGGTTGCCCCCCTATCCTATATAAGGAGGAGGTTGAGACCCTCTCTCAAGTTTCTCACTCTCTCATTCTCACATGCCCTTTGGTTGACATATTCCTCCCCTTGCTTGCTTGTCGTCTTCATGAGCATCTTCTAGGAAAAGCCCTGGTCAAAGTTATCTCCACCACCATTGCCACTATGCCGTAGTGTTGCTGGAGTTCGCGAGGATCCGCTACTTCCGCTGCCCAACTCGAGCAAGGGACAGAGGTCGTCGTCGAGACGTACGTGTGACCGAGTATGGAAGCGCTGCCCTTTGCAACGCTCTTCTTCGCGATCTTGAACTCGTCAAGTGATCTTCTACATCACCCACGAGAATTGTTCTTGTTAAAAAAATTTGGTCTTCAAGGGGGAGTCCTTCCGAAACTGTTACAACTTATCTCCTAGATATGATTTCACAGTTTTTGGTTGCAACCGTAGAAAAAAATTGTTTTCTATGCAACATTTCCCTTCAATAACTTTAAAGGTCAAGGTCATTAATGAACCAGAATGCACATTTTTGCTTGTTCAAATTGGTATGCAGTATGCAACGCATATGCATTAGAGGAGGGTATGCAAATAACATTCGATCTTGGACCTCGTCGTCAAGGCAGTGGTAGATTTCAAAATAAAGAAATTTGGATGCTAGTGGGCGACATGAAGCCGGTTCTATCTCCACGTGAGTTTCTGAAACAAATTTGACTTCTTTTCTTCCTTATTTCCTTGCTTACCAAGGTTGACAACTTATTTATAATTTCCAGTTTATCTCTGTGCTCCGAAGGATGTATGGAAGATGTTTGATAATATTTTTTATAACGGTGGCTTTGACCTAAAATTGGACGAACAAAATGATTTTATCGATGTTCTTAAAAGTTTACCTATGACTGCGGAGTTTTATAATGCTGACGCATCTTATACACCATATGTACCATTTGTACTCTAGTTTTTTCCAAGACATATTCGTGATATTAGCATGGTAAGATTTTTTACTGTTCTGTCACTAGTCCATCCTTTTCAGAAATTCTTAAACCTAACATTAAGTATATTGTATTACTAACTATTTTACTAATATGTTCTTCAACAGAGGATCTCGAAAGCATGTGTGCCTAGCTGGATGTCTGACAGTGGCGAGGTCACAATTATTTCTGCACGGACATGGAATGTACTCTTCCAACATGACTACTCAACTGAAAGTGAAAGAGATGGTTGCATAAGTTTAAAGGACGGAAAAAGTTGGTGGTTCAGAATAATATAAAAGTTGGAGACAAGTTGTTCTCCATATTACATAATGGAAATTGAGGTGTCTTTTGGTTTTATTTTTCACCTTGTGGTGTGACGTACTTGTTGTTATCGAAGTTGACCGAGGAAAAACCTTTTTATTGGATATTATGAAAGTTAAACTAAGAAAAATCTTTGGGTTGGATATTATGATCATGAATGATATATATATGATGATCGATCACACTATTGCATTTGTATGATATGATGAGGTTTATATGTATGTGATACTACTGTATATATAAATATTATGTGTGTATGCTGGAAAATTTATAAAAAACTGTATAAAAAAAATTATTATAGAATAAAAATTCTTAAAAAGGTATCTGCAGCGCGTCTTTACACTAGGCGCTGCTAGTAGACGTAGAGTCCTGCAGCGCGGGGTAGGATGATCGCGCTGCTAATGGTATAGTTAGCTGTAGCGCATTAGTAGCAGCGCGGACACCCCGCGCTGTAGGTAGCCTTTTTTCTAGTAGTGCTTTGTGCCTTTTCTTTCTCTAGACTTGTGTTTGTAAGAAGTAAACAGTGGTAATTGATTTTAAGTTGATTTAACAACAACTAGTAAAGTGGTCCGCTCGATGCGCGGGCTCGAACTTTACAAAGTCTAATAGTGAGAACATATTACATGAAATTTATGCATATAAGACTTCTGCAAACAAAGCTTTGTCTTATGTATTTTTTGTTAAATTGTCGGAAAAATGATATAAATAAATGTGAACCATATGTGATGAAATTTACGAATTTAAGACTTCTTTAAACATAGTTTTATTTTAGGTATTTTTGATTATTTATTTATTTACATTTTACTATTGGGATGAAATAATTGCCAAATGTTACGATTATAGGTATATGCACCTGTTTATGCACCTGGGTCATTGTTCACGAACTAAGACGGCTTAGCCGCCTTTCTTTGGGCCGTATGAAGGAAGTACTTCAACGAATGGGTAGGTTGCCAACCCAACATTGAACCGAATCTATAATACCTAAATAGTTTATGCCCACTAACCTATTTGTCTTAACATTCAAGGTATCCACGTCATCAACTAGGTCCACCTATTTTCCACTAACTCTTCATGTGTATGCTTTCAATAAATCTGCATGCGCATGCAACCTATCTGTGGCACCCCGGCTAAGAGAAATCGGTTTACCCTACATTGCCAGCCCAGAGATCATGTCTTCTGGCAATGCACAACATCTTGATACAGAAAGGACCGCATTTATTGATAATTATACAGGTACAAAGGTTCAGGGTACACGATACTACGAGGCAAGACGGCACGTCTCATGCGGCACAATATCTACATTATTTATGTCACAACTCAGGGCCTCGATACGAGCAACGGAATACTCTAGGGCGGCGGAATAACGGGGTGATGGAGCTCCACTCCACGGGGACATTGCTGGGACACGGCCTAGTTCGCAAAGTACGGAACACCCGAACTTCCAGGTATGCCTTCTCCTGCATCTGGCATGACACGCCAGGTCAGTACATTGAATGTACTTGGAAGCTCACAACAGCCAAGTCATTAGGGAAAAACAAGAGCATGGCAATAAAAGTTCAAGCAATGCTAACATGATGAATTGAGCATAATACTATGGTTAAGACTAGTGCAATAACAATCATCGTTTAAGGTCAAATGGACCACTTACTCATCTCATGATCATCGCATGATCATGCAACTTTCCTCGGAGTCACCACGGACTCAACAATCGGGTTACGGGTCATCGCTTGACCAATCAACGGGTTACGGGTCATCGCATGAACTAACAATGGGTTACGGGTCATCGCATGACCACCAACTTGTACGGGTCATCGCATGACCACCAACTTGTACGGGTTATCGCATGACCACCAACTTTCTCACGTGAGTCCCTTTCGACTCAGCACGATCATCATATCAGGTTTATGTTGATCCATCGTGTGACCTAGTATGAACTGTGTCCAATACCGTGGACTCGGCTATTCGAATAGATTCATACACTCTGCAGAGGTTGTGCACTTAACCCTCCTCGTCCAACGGACTAGGACTACTCCAACGAAACCCGTCTACCGCGTAACCTTTCTACGGTACCACCGACATACCTTCGTGTCTTGGGTATCCCTGTGTCCTCCAGACACCGGCCAACTCCGTGGCAAAACAAAATTTTCCCAAACGAGGACCCCCGGGTATCATATCATCTATGGATCTCAAGATTATCGCCGCCTACCTGATCAGGGTAGCGTGTGCGCATAACCTTCCCTCTTTGGTGATACCCGTAAAAGGCACAACGATAGACCAAGCTAAGTCCTGCCATACAGGCAAATGTGGCTGCACTAGTAAAGCTCGGTTTGGTGGCACTTGATCAACGGTTAAGTCAAGTTCATTAAGTTTCATCATCATTAACTTGACAACGCATGATCTAAGTCATAGCAACATTAATTTACCACCAAAATACTAATGAGAACATAGCTCTACTATCACTATTAGGTTTGTGCAGCAAATGATCACGATGTAACCTAATCATGGTGAGGGCATATGATATACATGAGCACAACAAGTAAGCATGGATATGATCAACATGAACGGAATGCTAGCATGAACATGATTAATATCAAGTGAGCATGGCATGACTAGCACAAGCATAATACCACAAGCAAGCATGGTATAAATAATATGCGCATGTCAAATAGCATCACAATATCATCAAGTTAAACAAGCAAAGAAACATTTAGAAAACCCATGGCACTTGCAATGCCTTCATGAAAATGGATGGTGTGGCTTGCCTTGGTCAGATGGAGTGTCACAGAACTCCTGATCCTTAGCAACCAGGTAGTTTCCTTCTAAAATATTTTTCAGACACAAAAAGAATAAGTCAAACAAGGCATTCCATCTGTCCAGTTACTCTAGACAGAAAAGAAAGCTATGAAATTTTGCAAGATTGGGGCTCAAGACAAAACCAGTGCAAAAAAGAATCAACTCATTTGGCCTTATGGTTTAGGAAATATAGGTGGTCACAGTTTGGTCAACAGGACAATTTAAATGATTTTAAATGAATTTATCTGGAATTTTCACAGAGGGACACGTCGAAGGTGTATTTCAGAAAGGCGCCTCCACTAGAAAAACGGTTCGGAGGGGGTTAGGGTGGCTGACTGGTGGGGTCCATCTGTCGGGTTCAAGCAGAGGAGGAAGAAAGGAGTTGGTCGGCGGCTCGCCGGTGAGGTACCCCGGCGTGGAGGCTACTGTGGCTACATCTAAGGGTGGGAATGGGTGCGCAGAGGGGTGGGAAGCCTCCACTTACCAGCAACACGGCGAGAGAGGGTCGGACGGTGAGGTGAGCTTCTTCTCCAGTGACGGTCGACGACGGTGCTCGTCAGGATCGGCGATTCCTGCACGGTCACCCGATTGAGCACTACGTTAGCATCACTGGACGAAAGGAAGGTGGTGGCGAGTGCTGGGGGCAACCAGAGGTGGTTCGCCGGAGTTGAGTTCCCGCGGCGGCGCTCCGGTGTGATCCAAGGCCAGGGGCCTCCCCGACCAGGTCTCTGTGTGTGGGGGTCAATTAGATTGCAGTGGGGGTGGTGAGGTGCTCAGAATCAAAGGAGGGGCGGTTTAAACAGGGGGCAAGAGGAATCCGACCAGCTCGCCGCCAAGAGCAAGCGGCAGGAGTAGTGCGGTGAGCTGGCGGCTCGGGAGATTTCCGATTGTGACTAAAGAGGTTTAAGGCGGCCAGGTAGGCGAGCTAACTCCGTCAAAGCCATAACTGCGGGGGCGCGGCACAGCTCGAACAGTGGCCATGGCGGTGCGGTGGACTGCGGCAGCGAGGTTTTCGGCGAGCGGCGCAGCTTTGGCTGGGACAGGTGGCCGGCTGAGGTTCTCCGTGGCTATGGACATGCAGGTGTAGCCGCGGGCTCTCGGGGCGAAGCGGGGTCGAGGCGGCGACGGGTCAGTCGTGCACAGAGCATGCCGATGGCCTGCACGCCTCGTAGTCACCACGCGCTCCAGTGCCATGGACGCGACCTGGCCTTGCCAAACATGTCAGGGGGCTCATCCAGGTGTCCAGGAGAGTAAATGTGGGCGTGCATTGCCTGGTAAGTGGGTGAGCTACTCGTCAGCTTCAATTTTGCTCATTGTCCAGGAACTTTGGAGTTTTATGGAGAGAGTTTGGCTGAAAGGATTGGGCTGAAATTTTGGGCATAAGGTTTATCTAGGAGGATCTTCAAGTGGTAAAAATTTCAGAGGCAATGGATAAGTACAAAGGGTAGTTGCTTCACAAAGTGCCCTACTGTCCAGAAATGAAGATGGATTTGGAGGAGAAAAGTTGCACTGGACTTGGTGGGGGTTTTGCACCAAGCAACAAGGCATATCATGAGGGTCCAGCACAAAAAGTTTCAAGTGATTTGGAGCAACAGAAGTATAGGTTGCTTCACAACCTATGAGGAAAAAGGATTATTCCTTTGAGAGAAAAAGGAATATTTTGAGAAAGAAAATTATGGCTTAGGGGAAAAGATCAGAGCATGATCTTGGCAAGGGGAGGGAAGGGTTTGAGATCACTTGGGCTAAGGAAATAAAATATGCCCAAGCCATTAAGGCCCAAAAGAGTTGCAAAACACCGAGCAGATGGCAAATCTTTAAAAACAAGCCAAAGGGTTTTGCAAAGAAAATTTTGGCAAAAACCAGGGTGTCACACTATCACAAATAAATATTAATTTTTTATGCACTAAATCTCACAATTTAAAAGTGAATTTTTAATAGAAAATTAAATTATTAGTTACCTCTCTTTTTTTTCTCTATGAGACAACTTTTTTATGAATGCACATATGTAGTTGTTATCATTGCATTTGGTTTAGCTAAGGGTGATGTCTCTACTCTCTCCACTCAACGTTGTTTTCAAATCATATCGTCTCACCCTTATATTGTCAAAGTAATAAATTAATTAAAAGAAAAATCACACACATTTATAGATTTTTCGTCAAATTTTCTTAGACTTTTACACTAAAAAATATTTCTTTCAAAAAATATTTATTGATTAAGTTATATTAAGTTTCATAAAAAATCATATTTTAAAAAATTAAAGTATTTGTTAATAGTTCCCGTAGCAACGCGCGAGGTATCCTCGAGCACATATACATATACTGCCTCCCATCTTATTTCTTTTTTTAGGGAAAATTTCTTTCGTTCTTTTCATACATGCATGCAGGAAGAAAATAAATCTGATGTCATCCTAGATTCTTTTTATTTCAAACATTCAAAATGTTTTTTAGCACAAATCATCGATCCGATTGAAGAACCATTTTCATATAAAAAATCATTTCAGTGAGATATTCGAAACTAAATCCCATATTAATATGTACCGATGATATTCTTTTTGAGATAAAAAAATTACCACCCTAAGCTATGTAAGTAATCACGTTTGCAATCCATAACTTACCATGTTGCTTACATAGAAATTATCAGGGCATAAATAAAGATTTTCTCACCCTTCTCCATAATGCACATGCATGCATGCACTAGAGGACAAAAATGGATGTCGTGTTAAATTCTTTTCGGTTCAACAATTCAAAATGTTTTGTAGCTAAAACCGTTGGTCCAGTTTTCGAGGTATATTTTGAAAACACCATACTTCCTACGCCACAGAATAATCTCACGTTGTTGGAGCCCTTTTTTGTAAAAAGGATCAACGAATAACATACATACTCAATTTTTGTGTGTGAAAGCTTGATAAAAAAAATACTCCGTATAAAAAATCCATGACAAAAACATTACTCCCTTCGTCTATTATAATTTTTTGGAAAAAAAAACCATGTGTATGGCTCGGGGCGTGGAGAAAAATCAATGGAATCAAACCAACTAACATGGAACATTAAAAAAACAGCAAAAAACATCGGTGTTCGGTATATTTATGTATCGTGTATTGCTAACTTTTTTCTAACTTTTTGGAATCAAACCATGTGTATTGCTAACTTTTTTCAAACCATGTGTATTGCTAACTTTTTTCATGTATCGTGTTTACTATTTTCTATATACCCTCTTACTAATTACAGTGGTTATTAGTTTAATTCACTACACGTTTGCTATTTATCATTTGCCAGTTTTTTTTCAGTCAATCTGTTTCTTCGTGTTTAGTATTTTTTTGGGTGTGTGTTAGTCAAAAAAAAATGTGTTCGGTATATTTATTTCTTGTGTGTTTGTTTGAGAGAGGGAGAGAGAGAAAGAGAGAGAAACACCATCGTCATGACATGCAATTCTTCTTCAATGTGTCAAGATGTAATCTCCAACATTAATTGATTACATGTTATTTGAACACCGAGTTTAATATTGATGTCTACATACATGCAAATCTTATTGTTGTCTGAAAATTAAAGTATTATATCCTTGTTCTTGCATATAGCTAAATAGGACAAGTTCTATGCAATCGATATACAATTTTCTTTGAAAATATGGGCTAATCTGGTTATATTTTCCTCTCTGGGTTAATTGTTTGTATTATTTGTGTATTTTAGGTATTTTATTTTCTTATCAGTTTCATAAGTATATGTCAACATTTTCTTTAGGTCTTTGTTGTATTTCTTCTTTCAAAGTAATAGTAATGCCCTCAGTCATCCTATCTTAGAAAAATAGTAAGGAACGTATATTATGTTATTCATTTAGTATAACTTAATTTTATTTTGCTCATAAGAAAAAGGTCACTGACATGTATTTTTTTTTATTGCCAACAGTCAGACCCAACTAAGTAAAGCCTCGATATTGGTTGAGTGCATCCGTACTGCCTTTTGGGCAGTGCGTAGTTGCAGAGGCCGGGTGTAATTGGTATCTTTTCGATATTAATATATTCTTCTTTTCCAAAAAAAAGTAAAGCCTCGATCTTGTGGTTTTACATTTAATTTTTACTCTAGGTCTATGGCTTTATCACATATTTGTACTACTACCACTACTCCGTACGGGGAGGGACAACCTAACTAGCTACCTTGTACTAGAAGTGCAGGGGAGGAGGTTGATTTGATCTTGGTGATGGCATTGAGCACCAACGCTTCACCTCCTAGTTCGCCAAATGCTCTGGCAGTAGGCCATGGTGATGGCCAACAGTTTCAGCTGATCGACAACAAGAATTCATGGTTGGGCGGGGATACAACACATGCGTCCATAAATCCCTTGTTGTTGGCATCAGCGTGTTATGGCTCGTCTGGTGCACTGAATTTCCTTTTCAACAGGGAAGACGCAAAAGAGGCACCAATGATTATGCCTACTCAGGAATTTCTTGACTTGTTAGTAGGATACATCCCTAGTAAGAGCATCAGAAGAAGACTGATATTGCCAGATGCTTCTGGCGATGTAGAAGATAGTGTTGATCAACTTGATTTGGAAGCTGCAACTTCGCTTCTCAAGGGCATCACCGCCGAAGGGGATACCACGTTACATGTGGTTGCTAGCCATGGGGATAGCTTGGAGTTCTTGCAGTGTGCTAGAATCATTGTCAAGAGGGACCATACCCTACTATTTGATCTAAATAATAAGGGTGATACACCCTTGCATTGTGCTGCTAGAGCCGGTAATTCCACAATGCTCTCTTGTCTCATTGAAGTAGCTAGAAGTCACAACAGGCTACAAGAACTATTGAGAAAGGAGAACATGCTTATGGAGACGGCTTTGCATGACGCTATCCGCATTGGAAATAATGATATTTTCATGAGTTTGTTGGTGGCTGATTCTGAGTTGGCTAATTATCCTAAAGAAGGCACTTCACCATTATACCTAGCAATTTCATTACAAAAGGACATCATTTCAAGGAGATTACATGAGAAGAGCAATGGGAATCTTTCATATACCGGACCAAATGGGCAAACTGCGCTACATGCTGCAGTTCTTCAAGGCACAGGTACTATTCTTTTCATTTTGAAACATATATAGTACACCGGATTACCATGGGAATAGATGTAATAATTCTTTTGCGCGTATACATCCATTGGTTGTCTATTGATTTTGTACACTCATGTTTTTGGAGTGGATACACTCACTTTCATGTGTTTGTATACTTAATTTTTCAAGATGTGTGGCACAACACTTTCTCACTCTCCTTTTGCTATAGCAGTGATAGTCAAACTATCTACGCATCTAATTTGTTCAAGATAACATGTTCGGAAATATGTCAATAATATACCTATTCTAAGTTATATATGAAGAAGAAGAAGAAACATGTCATTAACCCATGTATGTAAATTCCCCACAAGTTCTGCTATCAGTTGATAGCAGAACCCAGTCGTATTTTGGTATGGAAAAAGATGGCATACCTGGCCATAAAGTCATATAAAAAATGGTCCATAATCCCATGTCCGTTATGTTGCTTGAAATAGCTTAGACTAAGGAACAAATATCTCATTTTCAGGGATCACAGACGATCTGCTGAAGTGGAACAATAGCCTTACCACATATGTGGACAGAGATGGGTGTACACCACTTCATTTCGCTTCATCTTTACGGTATCCTGTTGAATTCAAGAAATTATTCCAAGCTAACCCAGCACAGGTGTATCAAGCAGACAACAAGGGATTGTTTCCCATACATATTGCTGCCTCCATTGGTGCAAAAGCTACAATCAGATTTATTATTGAAATGTGTCCTAGTAGTGCCCGATTGTGCACTGCTCAAGGGCGGACGTTCCTCCATGTTGCTGTTGAGAAGACAAGATTGAACATCGTATCCCTTATTTGTCGAACTCCATCTTTAGCATGGATCTTAAATATGCAAGATAATGACGGGAACACTGCATTGCATTTAGCAATCCAGGCTGGGGAGCTTCGAATTTTTTGCTCCCTATACGGGAATAAAAAAGTGCATTTAAATTTACGAAATAAGAATGGAAAAACTCCCCTTGAGTTATCTAGAAGCTTGCTTTCACCGGGGATACATTATATTGAGGTAATATGCCAATATAACTACTAATTTTCAATTGTTCCCTTGAAGTGAAACAAAATAATGCATGGTCGATATCTCCTTATGTTGTTAATATACTTGGGGCTTTTTCTTCAGAACACAGACCGGAAGATACACATGGCACTCACAATGGTTGATGCTAATCGCAGTGGTGTTCGCTGGGATGAGTTTTATGAAATGTACATTCGCCCACTTAAACCAAAGGATGTGATCAAAGAAGAAGAGAAGGTGAAAGATTTAAGCCAAATGGGAGGCATTGCTTCAGTTGTAATAGCAACTGTAGCCTTTGGTGCAACATTTGCTGTTCCTGGAGGTTTCATAGCAGATGATCATGAGAATGGAGGCACACCAACACTTGCTGGGACGTTTACATTTGACGCATTCATTATGGCAAATACAATAGCTTTCATTTGCTCCACGGTATCTTCCATTTGTCTAATGTTCTCCGGATCTTCTATAGTTGACTTGAGGACCCGCAAAATCAACCTGGGTGCATCCGTATTGTTGATGGCAAGTTCAATCACAAGTTTATCTGCAGCTTTTGGATTGGGTATGTATATGGTGCTTGCGCCGGTTGCTCGTCCTGCTGCCATTGTGGTCTGTGTGCTTATTCCTATTGTGGTGCTATCGGCAAATTTTGAATACATAGTAAAATGGGCTATTCTTATCCAAGCGCTCTCTAATAGGATGGGTTACTTGGCACATTGGAAGTTCACAAGCTTGATGCTTGCCCAAATGATCATGATAGTCTGGCCCATCATATGTATCTTCGGTTGGGCCACAATTGCTTCGAGTACCAGGAACCACTGATGACAAGAATTACCAAATATGTGATGAGCTAAATAAATGAAGTGGGTCTATTCAACCTTTGATTGATCGTTCATAAGATATGTTTGATTAGAAGTTATACTATGGAAGTTTAAGTTGATTTTCTGTATTATCATTTGCATGCCTCACTACTAGGATAATGGCCATAGAAGAATGAACATTAGCAGTGCGGCCTAAAGGAGTCGCGGGGTCGCGCTGCAGGTATATATTAGCAGCGCGGACAGTAGAGGCTCCCTGCAGGAGATTGACCATTAGCAGCGCGGACATTAGCATCCTACGTCGCTACTATGTGGTCACAACTGTGGTTTCTGTGGCTAGCCAATTTAGAAGCCTGCATGACAAAATCCACGCAGCGCGGCCTGCCAAACCAGCGCTGCTAATTTGGCTAGCACGGGCCGATTTTTTGGGCCCATATATCAGCAGCGCGGCCCCGCACACACGCGTAGTAGATGGCCGAGTCATCTACAGCGCAGCCCCGCCGGCCCGCGCTATAAATGAGTTGCTATAACAACGCATTTGGATCTCACTCCCCTCTCACTCACACACTCACACTCGATCCATCCCCGTCGCCGCCGCCCATCCGCGCCCTCACCGTCGCCGTCGCCCGCGCCCCTCACCGTCGCCGTCTCCCGCGCCCCTCACCGTCACCGAATGTCGCGCCCGCACCCTCTTCGTCGTCTCGCCGTCGCCGTCGCCGTCGCTAGAGGTCGCCCTCGCCCAGTGAGTCCCCCCCCTATCGATATTGAGGCAATTAGAGTTTTTGTTAGCATATTGAGACGATGAGAATTTTTGTTAACATTTTGTTAGCATATTGAGGCAACTAGAATTTTTGTTAGCATATTGAGGCAATTAGAATTTTTGTTGACCAAACTTATATTAGGAAATGTCATATCAAATTTTTGTTGGGAAAAGTTTAGTTTCCATATCAAAAAACATAACTAAGGTAATTACAAAAAATCCCTAAAGTGACATATCGACTGCCCGAGATTTGCCTCCTTTTCTAAATACCGATGATTGAAACACATTGTGCCACTATACATCATCGTGGACGGGGGCCAGTGATCCTTGTGATATGCTCAAGTACGGAACTTGTGCATCCCACTTGGGTCACTGTCTCCCCATCCCCAAAATCGCATGTGTGTGTTCAATGTAACTAAGTACTCCCTCCCTTCCAAAATAACTATTTTGGAACGGAGGGAGTAAGAGACACTAGTTAGTGTGTAATTTCTCTGTTATGCCCTACGAAAAATATAGAATGTTGATATTGTTTACAGAGATATGAGTGGCCTATGTTTTGCCGGAATGTCGATTCATTTCCGTTCTGTTAAATTTTAGAAGCTCGAAGTTTCAATTTTTTTGCAAAGTTCATGCTGAAATTTTTCACGGATTTCGCCATGACTTGTGCTAGAAAAGTAAGACATATCGAGTGCCCAGGATTTGCCGGAATGAGAATTAAACGGTATTCCTGCATTAAATTACTTTTCATCCTTTCTTACTTTTTTAGAATGTCGATGATTAAAATACATTGTGGCACTATGTGACATCAGGGACGGGGGTCAGCGATCCTTGTATGTATAAGTATGGAACGTGTGCATCGTACTTGGGTCATTGTCTCCCTGTCTCCAAAATCGCTTGTATGTGTCCAATGTATTAAGGATGAGGCACTAGTTAGTGTAAATTTTTTATTAGTTAGTTAGTATAAATTTTTCACACGTTTTAATAGAACTTTGTATTAAATAAGTTCTCGACGACGATGCCCGATCCACATCCTCGTCTCTGACTCGGCGGCGAGCACCTGCT
Source organism: Bromus sterilis (assembly GCA_950022295.1). Classification (NCBI taxonomy): domain Eukaryota; kingdom Viridiplantae; phylum Streptophyta; class Magnoliopsida; order Poales; family Poaceae; genus Bromus; species Bromus sterilis. The sequence goes on along the minus strand of OX465601.1, from coordinate 294,981,025 downwards.
TGATGAGATGCGTCATGTGTGGGACTGAGCTCCGCCGGTCTGGCACTGGGAGGTGCTTCCTTCCAGGGAGCGCAACTTGGTGAGGAATTTGGGTCCTGTCGTCGACCCGGAGCTTCTTTGGTGGCGGTCGCGTGGGCCACTATCGGTGTGTAGAGGGAGCCGGGCCCTAAGGAGGTGGTACATCATCGTATCAAGGAGGAGGACCAGCACGTCCGTCGCCGTCCGTTGGACATCGGGTTCTTCAATACCTGGCAGGTTCTTCAGGTATCTTTGGGTTTTTACCGTTCGCGGCTCATGAACCGGGAGTCGACGTCGAGTTTGCTTAGGCGAGATGTAATACTGATATTATTGTTGCATTAACTGGATTACTCGAGATGTATTGGTGATATTATTGTTGCATTAACTAGATTATTCGAGATGTATTAGTGAAGTTATATGATAAAATATTATTGTTGCAATTTTATTCGAGTTCATCATTATTTTCTTCCTTTTTTAGAATGATGGTGATTAAAATACATTGTGGCACTATGTGACATCGGGGATGGGCCAGTGATCCTTGTGATATGCACAAGTACGGAACTTATGCATCCTACTTGGGTCACTGGCTCCATCCCTGAAATCGCTTGTGTGTGTTCAATGTAAGTATGAGGCCTTTTTGTACTTCATCATTATTATTTTTCTTTTGTTTTAAATACCGATGATTAAAACTGTTGTGACACCATGTGACAGCAGGGTTGATCGAGTGAGCCTTGTGATATGCAGAAGTACGAAACTTGTGCATCTTACTTGGCTCACTCGCTCCATCCCTGTAGTTGCTTGTGTATGTCTAATCAAAGTTGATGCAAAAATCTTATTACTTTTTATGAATACTTTCGTGCTTTTCATGATATGTGTGTTAGACTTTGAATTAATCTTTTGAATTATGAACACAGAAAATGTCTGGCGACGACCATAAGCTCCTAGAGTGCGACGATTGTGACGACGACTCGGGTCGATGCGATAATCCGGTGTTGGATGGGGATAAAGAAAGATGCTTCTCCCTCACAGTTAGGTGGCGCTTCGAACATCTAACAGTATGCAACTTCTGCGACATGTTCTTATTATTTAAGCATGCTTCAATTATATTTTTGTTTTGACGTGTAAATTTTTTTTTGTAATCAACTAGCACATCCTCTCATATGCAAGACCTCACATCTGTGACTTTGTCAATGTCAATGATTGGCACGAGAATTAAAGAATAGAAGTCAAACTTAAGACGAAACATGGTATAACTGAAAGGAATATGCCCGAGAGGCAATCATAAAGTACTAGTTATTATTCTTATTCCATGTTTATGATAGATGTATATTTCTCATGCTATAATTGTATTAATCAGAAACGTTAATACATTTGTGTTTAATAAACAAACAGAAGGTTCCTAGTAAAACCTCTCATTTAACTAGTTTGTTGATTAACCGATGATCAAGATTTCCTTATCATGAACATTGCATGTTGTTAATAACGGGGTCACGCCATTAGGAGAATGATGTGATGAACACACGCAAAGTAACAATAGCAATATGATCAAAGTCATTAAGTTTCATTGCTATGTGTTTTACATACGAAGTAACCCTAATCCTTAGACCATGAGATCATGTCAATCACTAACATCGGAAGGGTGCTTTGATTCCACCAAACGTCACACCGTAACAGGGTGACTATAAAGGTCTCGTTGGGTACTCAGAAAGTACTAGTTGAGGCTCATGGATCAAGAATGGGATTTTTCCATCTAGATGACAGATAGATATACTCTTGGACCTCTCGGTGCTATCACATCAATACCGCTTGCAAGCACGTGACTAGGTCACATGGATGTGATATCAAAGAACGAGTAAAGAGTACTTGTAGGTAACAAGATCGAACTAGGTATGGTGGATGCCAATGATCGTATCTCGGACAAGTAAAATATCGCAAGACAAAAGTAATTGGTGATACGTCCAAAACGTATCTATAATTTCTGCTGGCTCCATGCATGTTTTGTGTTATATTGCTATGATCTAGATACACTTTCATACACTTTTGATCATATTTGGACTAACCTATTAACTCAGTGCACCCCAGTGCCAGTTCCTATTTTCTGTTGTTTTTCTATTTCAGTTTTCCCCCATATAAAAAGTGCCAGAAAAAGTCGAGAAAATTCAGATAAAAAATCAGCGCGACGGAAGCTTCGAGAAGAGCCCGGAGGGGCCAGAGAGGAGCCAGGGCGGCCCAGGCGGCCACCTGGCGCGGCCCCACCCCTGGCCGCGCCAGGGGGGCGCCTGGGGCCCCTGGTCCACCTCTGGCTGGCCCCCTTCGCCTATTTAATCTCCGTCACGGGAAAACTCCAGAAGAGGAACCCTATTCCGCGAACTCACCTCTGTTCCGCCGCCGCCGCGCTTCCAAGATCGGGAGCACCAGAAGACCTCTTCCCGGCACCCTGCCGGAGGGAGCATTGACCTCCGGGAGTCTCCTCTCCACCATGGATGCTCCCCGGATGTCTCATGAATAGTTTTCCTTGGACCATGGGTCCGTGATCAGTAGCTATGTGATGTTCTCCTCCCCTCTTTGATCTTCATTCTTTAGACCTCGTGAGCTACCCTACATGATCGAGGCACCTTTGTAATATTTCTGTTGTTCCTATGCTGAGTTTGGAGGGATCTGATGGATTATGAGATTATGTTCAGATTGTGATAGAGTAATATATTTGGTTTTTATCTCTTATATTTTTGTTCCTAAGTAATTCTTGCCTGTTCTCCGTTGCTGTTTATTGCTTTGGCCAAGTAGTAGGTAGTGACTTCAAGAGGGAGCGTTGTGCTAGATTGTGGGTTCATGCCCCCCCCCCCGCCTCGATGACACGCTTGAGTGATAGAAACATGAGTCTAGGGGATGTGCTGTTGCCACAAGGGGGAAAACAACGGTGCTTGTAACCGCGGTTACAAGGATTGTTTACTTTACGCAAAGTTCTTTTTAATGCAGTTGTCTGTTGCTTTGGGTTTACACTTTGGGTGGGGCTCGCAACTTAATACCAGCGAGATGTTCTGGATAGATATCTCAAGGTGGATGATTAGTAGTAGATGCAGATGGATTTCGGTCTACTTATTTTGACGTACTGCCCGTGCTTTTGAACCTCTTCCTTTCTTTTGTAGCATAGTTAGCATTGCGGTGCGTTCATAATCCTGTCAATTGCCCTTCTGTAATTTGTTTACCTCGCATAGCAGTTTTATCGTCTTTTGGGAGAGAGACATCACTAGTGAACATCACGTATCCCGGTCCATGTCCTCATTACTGTTTCCAAGATATATTTACTTTTCTGCATTTACTTTCAAGTTGCTATCATTATCCCTTGCGTTTTATCATTTGTGAACAACAAGACCGGAGAGATTGACAACCTCTCTGAACTTCGTTGGGAACAAATTTATTTGTGTCTGTGTGCAAGTCCGCGTCAGTTGCGCCGCTGACACCTACTTATCATCTCAGGAGTCCTACTGGAGACAAACCTTGGTATCTTCACCGAGGGAAAACTGTTGTTGCACTGCATCTCAAACCTTCACTTGGGGTAACCAACGAAGGGCGAGAAGCCGCTAAGCAAGAGTATTTCTGGCGCCGTTGCCGGCGACTCCGAGTGCTAAGATAGGGGAGTTGCACACTACCCTTTACCTTTGTTTTTTAGTCTTGTTAGTTTACCTTTCAGTTTTTATCTTTGTGTCTTTTATCAAAATTTACACAAAAATCTGCCACACTTGCTGCTACTATGGGTTCCACTCAAAACACCAAGTTGTGTGACTTCACTAGTCACAACAACCAGGACTTTATCTGCACTCCCATTGCCACACCTGCCACTTCAGCTACCTCTTATTTAATTAAACCTGCTTTGCTAAACCTTGTTATGAGAGATCAATTCTCTGGTGCTGGAGATGATGCTGCTTTACACTTGAATAATTTTGTTAAATTATGTGATATGCAAAAGTATACATAAGTAGAAGGTGATGTTGTTAAGCTCAAGCTCTTTCCTTTCTCTTTAAGGGCAGATGCTAAAATCTGGTTTCAATCTTTGCCTAGAAATAGCATAGATTCTTGGGATAAGTGCAAAGATGTTTTTATAGGGAAGTACTACCCTCCTGCTAAGATTATCCAATTGAGGAGTAATATTATGAATTTTAAGCAATTGGATAATGAACACGTTGCCCAAGCTTGGGAACGAATGAAATCTCTTGTTAAGAAATGCCCTACACATGGTTTGACTAGTTGTATGGTTATCCAGAATTTTTATGCAGGCTTGAACTTTACCTCGCGGAACCTGTTAGATTCGGCCGCGGGAGGAACCTTTATGTCAACTACACTTGGTGCTGCCACAAAGCTTCTCGATGAAATGATGACCAATTATTCCCAATGGCACACCGAACGCGCTCCAACAGGTAGGAAGGTAAACTCTGTCGAGGAAATTACCTCCCTCAATGAAAAAGTTGACTTAATTATGTCTCTACTTACCAAACAACCCTCTATTGATCCTCATGATGTTCGTTTAAATTCTTTGGTTTCTCAAGAACAATTAGATGTGAACTTTATTGCTAGAAACAACTTCAACAACAATGCTTATAGGGGAAATTTTGCTAGCAATCCTAGACCGTTTCCATCCAATTATGGGAACAACAACACTTACCCTAGCAACAAGAACCCCTCTTCTGAATTAGAAAACATGCTTAGAGACTTTATCACTACCCAAAAAGCCTCAACAAAAATGTAGAGGAGAAATTAGCTAAAATAGATAATCTCTCTTTGAAGGTAGAAAGCTTAGCCCTTGATATTGAGATGCTTAAAATTAGAACCTCTCCCCTTGAGGAGAATAAGGCCACTCCTATTAATGCTATCCAATTGCAAATTAATGAAAATATTAGGATGATGGCTAAACTTAAAGAAGGGTGGGCTAGAGAAAAAGAGGAAGATGATATAATTAAGAGCCTTCCTACACACCACACAGTTGCCACCATCCAAATTGTTGAGTACACCCATACTATTAGCACCCAATGAACCCCTAGTCCCGTTGGACCTATTAATGGTGATGCTAATACCTCAACAGTAGAAAAAGAAACTCCTATGAACATAGAGGGTTTCAAACAAGTGAGCCTAGATGACACTACTACCACCTTTGATAGTAGTGATATTGATTTTGATAGTTGCACCCTCTCAGGAGTTATTAGCTTGTTACACAAAATGTCTAGAGACCCCCACACTAGCACACTTAATCTTGCCTTCACGGAGCATATCACAAATGCTCTTATCAAAGCTAGGGAGGAGAAGCTTAGAGTAGAAGCCTCCATACCTAAGAAGCTAGATGATGGTTGGGACCCTATGATCAAAATTAAATTAAATAACTTCTCTTGCTATGCTTTATGTGATGTTGGAGCTAGTACCTCCGTTATGTCCAAAAGAATATTTGATATGTTTGAATTGAAGCCTTTTGAGCCTTGTTCTTTTGGTGTTCGTCTTGTTGATTCTTCCATAAAGAAACCTTTGGGGAAGATCGGCGATGTTCTTATCATTATCAATGAAAACTATGTTCCCGTTGATTTTATTGTTATGGATATAGAGTGTGAACCTTTGTGTCCAATTATTTTGGGACGTCCTTTTCTTCGCACCGTTGGTGCGGTTATTGACATGAAAGAGGGGAATATAAAATTCCAATTCCCATTCAAAAAGGGGATGGAACACTTCCCTAGAAAGAAAATCAAGTTACCTTTTGAGTCCGTTACTCGGGCTAGTTATTCTCTTTCTCTTGATAAAACTTGATTCTTCTTTTTGCATTATGCCTAGCTAATGGCTTTAAAGAAGCGCTTTCGAGAGGCAGCCCACAACGAATTTAGGTTTTTATTTTTTCTTTTGTTGTGTCTTGATGATTGTTACTGCTGTAGCAACATCATTGTATCTTTATTTTTCAGCTTTGTGCCAAGTTATAGCCTCTTACGGCAAGGGAAGTAAAAGTTGTGACATGCTGTCCAGAAAACAGATTCTGTCCTCGTGACTAGAAAAATTCCAGAAAAACCCCAGTTCATCTTTTTGAGCTGATTTTTTTACACATTATGCTCTAAACAATTACAAAACTTCCGTATGTTCTGAGTTTTTTTATTTGAGTTGCAGAAGTGCCCCTAAAATATTTTTTACTATCTCTTGTTCTGTTTTTCACAGATTCTGCCACGTTTTGTATCTCCTTACTTTTGCAAACCTTAAGCTTTCTTTTTCTTTGCAAAAACTTTTTGGCACTCTTTAGAAACAGTAGCTCTTCAAGAATATTCTTATATCCAGTGGGAAAAAATTATTTATTAAGGGTACTAACCTCCCTAATCAGCTTATGATGAGTTATGTATGAAGGGAGTTTTCAAGTGTGCGATAGAAGATGATGAAAGAAGATCCAGGAGTATCAAGCGCTCAAGCTTGGGGATGCCCCCGTGCATCCCCAACAAATATTCAAGGAGACTCAAGCGTCTAAGCTTGGGGATGCCCCCGTGCATCCCCTTCTCCATCAACAAATCATCAGTTCGTCCTTCGTCTCACTATATTTTTATCACTTCATGCGTTATGTGCTATGCTTGGAGCGTCTCGCTCTTAGGTTTTGTTTTTAGTTTTATTTAGCTTTGCTTGTTGTTCATAACAAGTTAGATCCCTTCTTACTTTGTGTGGGAGAGAAACACACTCCACTTTCAAAATCTAGAACACATCATAGGATTTTTTATGCTTATCTTTTTGCTGTTGTGTGTTCTTTATCTTTTCATAGCTACTGCCTTGTTTAGTTTTAGTCTTAGTTTGTCTTTAGCAAGAGCCTTGGCTTTTGTTTAGTTTGTTGCTGAAACTCTTTTTAGTTTTCATGTTTATCTTGTTAAAGAGAGTTGGTTGTTGCACTGAGTTGTGTCTTGTCTTGAAAGTAGGTAATTGAGGTTGCTATTTAATTTTAGTAGTAGCTTGCAATAGTTTTGAGGTATTGTTGTGAGTAATGTTTGGAATTTTGGTGTCAAGAGCTCTTGCCTATTAGTGATAGGTGTCGTATTTTGGGCAATCCGTGTTTATTTTCAAAACCTACAAAACTAGTTGAGAACTCTAGCTACTAGATGGATCACTACTCTTCTGAGGGATCGAATATTAGAGTACACTCACGTACCATGAGTCAAGGATGGGCAAGGATAACCAAACCCTCATACACTCCTCCTCGCGGTACTTGTCTCTTTGTGAACCTCCTTATTAGATTGAGAGTTACCGATAAAAAGTGCATGAGTTCTTCGGACTAATGTAAGTATTGAGAGTTGACACTTCCACCTTCCCATATTTTGCTAGCCTTTCTCGTGCCGTGCATTGCCTTCTTCTCACTCCGAGAGTTGGTGTCCACCTTTGCCGGTACATCCAAACCCTTGGCATGATACGTTCTGTCATCATAAGCCTCCCTTTATCTTTCCTCAAAACAGCCACCATACCTACCTATCAAGGCATTTCCATAGCCTTTCCGAGTTATATTTCCATGCAACATCCACCTCTCATGACTTGATCTTCATGTCATACTTGTTCCTGCTACACTGGCAGCGACATACCTTGCATACATCATGATAGTTACATCTTCTTTATGTTTTGAGTACCTTGTAAAGTGTGAAAGATCTCCTTTACCTTCTTGTAAAATATAGTGTTGCCCTTAAGTGAGGAAAAGATCCCAAAGTGGACACAATAAAAGATCCCAAAGAGGACAAATGAGAGTTACATAGAAAGAGCCATTGAGGCCACAAAAAAATAAAAAAAATAGAAAAAAGAGAAAAAGAAATAAAAAGAGAGAAAGGGGCAACACTACTATCCTTTTGAGAGATCCACACTAGTACTCCCTTTATATCCTTGTACTCCATAGAGATGATAATTATGCATATAGCTATGTGGGGACCTTCACACTATAGAACTTGGCTTGCATATTCCAAGGATGAGCCTCCTCAAACGAGCTCTAGGTCTTCATGAGCGAGCAAGTTAGATGCACCCCCACTAGTTCCATTGGAGAGCTTCTTAGCTCGTATGTGCATCCGTTGCATGGCAATCCCTACTCCTCACATCATATCTATCATTTGGCATCTCTTGCCTATGATTGTCCTCATTGATGTGAGCCTTTCTCATCATTTTTGTCTTCCTCCTCCACCATATTTCTCTCTTTGCCATCCTAAGTGTCAACTCTCGTGCTTACGCTCATCCATTGCATGAGTGCTCGAAATATCGAAAAGGAGTGGATCAAATTGACTTGTACCTGGCTAGTGGTCTGGGGACGGGTCAAGATAAGATTCCAAAGAAGACCAAGTGTGAAACTTTAGTAGATTGAGTTCTCAACAAAAATACTTTTTTCCCTCTCGTATTCCCTATCCCCTTTCTTGCACGCAAACACCATTTGGAGACATTCGAGTCACGGACAGAGAGAGCTCTTGCACCTTTTGTTCTTTTGTTACTTGTTTCAATGCTAATATAGACTCTTGCCTGTGATGACTTGAATTGAATTACATACCTTGATTGCTTTACTTTTCAAAGTTCTTTTATGGTTGCTAGCATGTTACCACAGAAATTATGCTTGTTATCATTTACCTACTCGAGGACGAGCAGGAATTAAGCTTGTGATGTTGATACGTCCAAAACGTATCTATAATTTCTGCTTGCTCCATGCATGTTTTGTCTGATATTGCTATGATCTAGATACACTTTCATACACTTTTGATCATATTTGGACTAACCTATTAACTCAGTGCACCCTAGTGCCAGTTCCTGTTTTCTGCTGTTTTTCTATTTCAGTTTTCCCCCATATAAAAAGTGCCAGAAAAATTCAGATAAAAAATCAGCTTGACGGAAGCTTCGAGAAGAGCCCGGGAGGGGCCAGAGGGGAGCCAGGGGGGCCTAGGCAACCACCTGGCGCGGCCCCACCCCTGGCCGCGCCAGGGGGGCGCCTGGGGCCCTTGGTCCACCTCTAGCTGCCCCCCTTCGCCTATTTAATCTCCTTCACGGGAAAACTCCAGAAGAGGAACCCTATTCCGAGAACTCACCTCTGTTCCGCTACCACCGCGCTTCCAAGATCGGGAGCACCAGAAGACCTCTTCCCGGCACCCTGCCGGAGGGAGGATTGACCTCCGGGAGTCTCCTCTCCACCATGGATGCTACCCGGATGTCTCGTGAGAAGTTTTCCTTGGACCATGGGTCCGTCATCAGTAGCTATGTGATGTTCTCCTACCCTATTTGATCTTCATTGTTTAGAACTCGTGAGCTGCCCTACATGATCGAGGCACCTTTGTAATATTTCTGTTGTTGCTATGCTAAGTTTGGAGGGATCTGATGGATTATGAGATTATGTTCAGATTGTGATAGAGTAATATATTTGGTTTTTATCTCTTATATTTTTGTTCCTAAGTAATTCTTGCATGTTCTCCGTTGTTGTTTATTGCTTTGGCCAAGTAGTAGGTAGTGACTCCAAGAGGGAGCATTGTGCTAGATTGTGGGTTCATGCCCCCCCCCCCCCGATGACACGCTTGAGTGACAGAAACATGAGTCTAGGGGATGTGTTGTTGCCACAAGGGGGAAAACAACGGTGCTTGTAACCGCGGTTACAAGGATTGTTTACTTTACGCAAAGTTCTTTTTAATGCAGTTGTCTGTTGCTTTGGGTTTACACTTTGGGTGGGGCTCGCAACTTAATACCAGCGAGATGTTCTGGATAGATATCTCAAGGTGGATGATTAGTAGTAGATGCAGATGGATTTCGGTCTACTTATTTTGGCGTACTGCCCGTGCTTTTGAACCTCTTCCTTTCTTTTGTAGCATAGTTAGCATTGCGGTGCGTTCATAATCCTGTCAATTGCCCTTCTGTAATTTGTTTACCTCGCATAGCAGTTTTATCGTCTTTTGGGAGAGAGACATCACTAGTGAACATCACGTATCCCGGTCCATGTCCTCATTACTTTTTCCAAGCTATATTTACTTTTCTGCATTTACTTTCAAGTTGCTATCATTATCCCTTGCGTTTTATCATTTGTGAACAAAAAAACCGGAGAGATTGACAACCTCTCTGAACTTCGTTGGGAACAAAGTTATCTGTGTCTGTGTGCAGGTCCGCGTCAGTTGCGCCGCTGACACCTACTTATCATCTCCAGAGTCCTACTGGAGACAAACCTTGGTATCTTCACCGAGGGAAAACTGTTGTTGCACTGCATCTCAAACTTTCACTTGGGGTAACCAACGAAGGGCGAGAAGCCGCTAAGCAATTGGTTACGACGTTTATGGTTCACACGATCACTAGTTTCATCATTAAACGTGTGCGAGTCATTATGGATCTCCAGATCCCGCTGATGATTATTGATCGGAGAAGTGTCTCGATCATGTCCAAATTATTCACGAACCGTAGGGTGACACACTTAAGATTTGTCGACGTGTTTAAATGGATATGGAATACCGGAGAAAATACTCGACAATGCAGGGACTGTTTTGATAAAATACTAAAATAGTTTTGGTATATCAAAATAGTACAAAGGACTAAGTGTCAATGTTTGTTCATTAAATGAAGTGTTCATTGAATGACAATCATTAATCAACTCAATTAAAAGTGTGTTTTAATGAGAGAAACCTCTTGGTTTTTTAGAGGAAACTTATGCGGAAGAAAGTGGAGAAAGTGGACTTTGATGTATGTGAGTGGAGAGTCCACCATCATCAAAGAGGGGAGAGGTGGAGACACCACTATGGTTGCCCCCCTATCCTATATAAGGAGGAGGTTGAGACCCTCTCTCAAGTTTCTCACTCTCTCATTCTCACATGCCCTTTGGTTGACATATTCCTCCCCTTGCTTGCTTGTCGTCTTCATGAGCATCTTCTAGGAAAAGCCCTGGTCAAAGTTATCTCCACCACCATTGCCACTATGCCGTAGTGTTGCTGGAGTTTGCGAGGATCCGCTACTTCCGCTGCCCAACTCGAGCAAGGGACAGAGGTCGTCGTCGAGACGTACGTGTGACCGAGTATGGAAGCGCTGCCCTTTGCAACGCTCTTCTTCGCGATCTTGAACTCGTCAAGTGATCTTCTACATCACCCACGAGAATTGTTCTTGTTAAAAAAATTTGGTCTTCAAGGGGGAGTCCTTCCGAAACTGTTACAACTTATCTCCTAGATATGATTTCACAGTTTTTGGTTGCAACCGTAGAAAAAAATTGTTTTCTATGCAACATTTCCCTTCAATAACTTTAAAGGTCAAGGTCATTAATGAACCAGAATGCACATTTTTGCTTGTTCAAATTGGTATGCAGTATGCAACGCATATGCATTAGAGGAGGGTATGCAAATAACATTCGATCTTGGACCTCGTCGTCAAGGCAGTGGTAGATTTCAAAATAAAGAAATTTGGATGCTAGTGGGCGACATGAAGCCGGTTCTATCTCCACGTGAGTTTCTGAAACAAATTTGACTTCTTTTCTTCCTTATTTCCTTGCTTACCAAGGTTGACAACTTATTTATAATTTCCAGTTTATCTCTGTGCTCCGAAGGATGTATGGAAGATGTTTGATAATATTTTTTATAACGGTGGCTTTGACCTAAAATTGGACGAACAAAATGATTTTATCGATGTTCTTAAAAGTTTACCTATGACTGCGGAGTTTTATAATGCTGACGCATCTTATACACCATATGTACCATTTGTACTCTAGTTTTTTCCAAGACATATTCGTGATATTAGCATGGTAAGATTTTTTACTGTTCTGTCACTAGTCCATCCTTTTCAGAAATTCTTAAACCTAACATTAAGTATATTGTATTACTAACTATTTTACTAATATGTTCTTCAACAGAGGATCTCGAAAGCATGTGTGCCTAGCTGGATGTCTGACAGTGGCGAGGTCACAATTATTTCTGCACGGACATGGAATGTACTCTTCCAACATGACTACTCAACTGAAAGTGAAAGAGATGGTTGCATAAGTTTAAAGGACGGAAAAAGTTGGTGGTTCAGAATAATATAAAAGTTGGAGACAAGTTGTTCTCCATATTACATAATGGAAATTGAGGTGTCTTTTGGTTTTATTTTTCACCTTGTGGTGTGACGTACTTGTTGTTATCGAAGTTGACCGAGGAAAAACCTTTTTATTGGATATTATGAAAGTTAAACTAAGAAAAATCTTTGGGTTGGATATTATGATCATGAATGATATATATATGATGATCGATCACACTATTGCATTTGTATGATATGATGAGGTTTATATGTATGTGATACTACTGTATATATAAATATTATGTGTGTATGCTGGAAAATTTATAAAAAACTGTATAAAAAAAATTATTATAGAATAAAAATTCTTAAAAAGGTATCTGCAGCGCGTCTTTACACTAGGCGCTGCTAGTAGACGTAGAGTCCTGCAGCGCGGGGTAGGATGATCGCGCTGCTAATGGTATAGTTAGCTGTAGCGCATTAGTAGCAGCGCGGACACCCCGCGCTGTAGGTAGCCTTTTTTCTAGTAGTGCTTTGTGCCTTTTCTTTCTCTAGACTTGTGTTTGTAAGAAGTAAACAGTGGTAATTGATTTTAAGTTGATTTAACAACAACTAGTAAAGTGGTCCGCTCGATGCGCGGGCTCGAACTTTACAAAGTCTAATAGTGAGAACATATTACATGAAATTTATGCATATAAGACTTCTGCAAACAAAGCTTTGTCTTATGTATTTTTTGTTAAATTGTCGGAAAAATGATATAAATAAATGTGAACCATATGTGATGAAATTTACGAATTTAAGACTTCTTTAAACATAGTTTTATTTTAGGTATTTTTCATTATTTATTTATTTACCTTTTACTATTGGGATGAAATAATTGCCAAATGTTACGATTATAGGTATATGCACCTGTTTATGCACCTGGGTCATTGTTCACGAACTAAGACGGCTTAGCCGCCTTTCTTTGGGCCGTATGAAGGAAGTACTTCAACGAATGGGTAGGTTGCCAACCCAACATTGAACCGAATCTATAATACCTAAATAGTTTATGCCCACTAACCTATTTGTCTTAACATTCAAGGTATCCACGTCATCAACTAGGTCCACCTATTTTCCACTAACTCTTCATGTGTATGCTTTCAATAAATCTGCATGCGCATGCAACCTATCTGTGGCACCCCGGCTAAGAGAAATCGGTTTACCCTACATTGCCAGCCCAGAGATCATGTCTTCTGGCAATGCACAACATCTTGATACAGAAAGGACCGCATTTATTGATAATTATACAGGTACAAAGGTTCAGGGTACACGATACTACGAGGCAAGACGGCACGTCTCATGCGGCACAATATCTACATTATTTATGTCACAACTCAGGGCCTCGATACGAGCAACGGAATACTCTAGGGCGGCGGAATAACGGGGTGATGGAGCTCCACTCCACGGGGACATTGCTGGGACACGGCCTAGTTCGCAAAGTACGGAACACCCGAACTTCCAGGTATGCCTTCTCCTGCATCTGGCATGACACGCCAGGTCAGTACATTGAATGTACTTGGAAGCTCACAACAGCCAAGTCATTAGGGAAAAACAAGAGCATGGCAATAAAAGTTCAAGCAATGCTAACATGATGAATTGAGCATAATACTATGGTTAAGACTAGTGCAATAACAATCATCGTTTAAGGTCAAATGGACCACTTACTCATCTCATGATCATCGCATGATCATGCAACTTTCCTCGGAGTCACCACGGACTCAACAATCGGGTTACGGGTCATCGCTTGACCAATCAACGGGTTACGGGTCATCGCATGAACTAACAATGGGTTACGGGTCATCGCATGACCACCAACTTGTACGGGTCATCGCATGACCACCAACTTGTACGGGTTATCGCATGACCACCAACTTTCTCACGTGAGTCCCTTTCGACTCAGCACGATCATCATATCAGGTTTATGTTGATCCATCGTGTGACCTAGTATGAACTGTGTCCAATACCGTGGACTCGGCTATTCGAATAGATTCATACACTCTGCAGAGGTTGTGCACTTAACCCTCCTCGTCCAACGGACTAGGACTACTCCAACGAAACCCGTCTACCGCGTAACCTTTCTACGGTACCACCGACATACCTTCGTGTCTTGGGTATCCCTGTGTCCTCCAGACACCGGCCAACTCCGTGGCAAAACAAAATTTTCCCAAACGAGGACCCCCGGGTATCATATCATCTATGGATCTCAAGATTATCGCCGCCTACCTGATCAGGGTAGCGTGTGCGCATAACCTTCCCTCTTTGGTGATACCCGTAAAAGGCACAACGATAGACCAAGCTAAGTCCTGCCATACAGGCAAATGTGGCTGCACTAGTAAAGCTCGGTTTGGTGGCACTTGATCAACGGTTAAGTCAAGTTCATTAAGTTTCATCATCATTAACTTGACAACGCATGATCTAAGTCATAGCAACATTAATTTACCACCACAATACTAATGAGAACATAGCTCTACTATCACTATTAGGTTTGTGCAGCAAATGATCACGATGTAACCTAATCATGGTGAGGGCATATGATATACATGAGCACAACAAGTAAGCATGGATATGATCAACATGAACGGAATGCTAGCATGAACATGATTAATATCAAGTGAGCATGGCATGACTAGCACAAGCATAATACCACAAGCAAGCATGGTATAAATAATATGCGCATGTCAAATAGCATCACAATATCATCAAGTTAAACAAGCAAAGAAACATTTAGAAAACCCATGGCACTTGCAATGCCTTCATGAAAATGGATGGTGTGGCTTGCCTTGGTCAGATGGAGTGTCACAGAACTCCTGATCCTTAGCAACCAGGTAGTTTCCTTCTAAAATATTTTTCAGACACAAAAAGAATAAGTCAAACAAGGCATTCCATCTGTCCAGTTACTCTAGACAGAAAAGAAAGCTATGAAATTTTGCAAGATTGGGGCTCAAGACAAAACCAGTGCAAAAAAGAATCAACTCATTTGGCCTTATGGTTTAGGAAATATAGGTGGTCACAGTTTGGTCAACAGGACAATTTAAATGATTTTAAATGAATTTATCTGGAATTTTCACAGAGGGACACGTCGAAGGTGTATTTCAGAAAGGCGCCTCCACTAGAAAAACGGTTCAGAGGGGGTTAGGGTGGCTGACTGGTGGGGTCCATCTGTCGGGTTCAAGCAGAGGAGGAAGAAAGGAGTTGGTCGGCGGCTCGCCGGTGAGGTACCCCGGCGTGGAGGCTACTGTGGCTACATCTAAGGGTGGGAATGGGTGCGCAGAGGGGTGGGAAGCCTCCACTTACCAGCAACACGGCGAGAGAGGGTCGGACGGTGAGGTGAGCTTCTTCTCCAGTGACGGTCGACGACGGTGCTCGTCAGGATCGGCGATTCCTGCACGGTCACCCGATTGAGCACTACGTTAGCATCACTGGACGAAAGGAAGGTGGTGGCGAGTGCTGGGGGCAACCAGAGGTGGTTCGCCGGAGTTGAGTTCCCGCGGCGGCGCTCCGGTGTGATCCAAGGCCAGGGGCCTCCCCGACCAGGTCTCTGTGTGTGGGGGTCAATTAGATTGCAGTGGGGGTGGTGAGGTGCTCAGAATCAAAGGAGGGGCGGTTTAAACAGGGGGCAAGAGGAATCCGACCAGCTCGCCGCCAAGAGCAAGCGGCAGGAGTAGTGCGGTGAGCTGGCGGCTCGGGAGATTTCCGATTGTGACTAAAGAGGTTTAAGGCGGCCAGGTAGGCGAGCTAACTCCGTCAAAGCCATAACTGCGGGGGCGCGGCACAGCTCGAACAGTGGCCATGGCGGTGCGGTGGACTGCGGCAGCGAGGTTTTCGGCGAGCGGCGCAGCTTTGGCTGGGACAGGTGGCCGGCTGAGGTTCTCCGTGGCTATGGACATGCAGGTGTAGCCGCGGGCTCTCGGGGCGAAGCGGGGTCGAGGCGGCGACGGGTCAGTCGTGCACAGAGCATGCCGATGGCCTGCACGCCTCGTAGTCACCACGCGCTCCAGTGCCATGGACGCGACCTGGCCTTGCCAAACATGTCAGGGGGCTCATCCAGGTGTCCAGGAGAGTAAATGTGGGCGTGCATTGCCTGGTAAGTGGGTGAGCTACTCGTCAGCTTCAATTTTGCTCATTGTCCAGGAACTTTGGAGTTTTATGGAGAGAGTTTGGCTGAAAGGATTGGGCTGAAATTTTGGGCATAAGGTTTATCTAGGAGGATCTTCAAGTGGTAAAAATTTCAGAGGCAATGGATAAGTACAAAGGGTAGTTGCTTCACAAAGTGCCCTACTGTCCAGAAATGAAGATGGATTTGGAGGAGAAAAGTTGCACTGGACTTGGTGGGGGTTTTGCACCAAGCAACAAGGCATATCATGAGGGTCCAGCACAAAAAGTTTCAAGTGATTTGGAGCAACAGAAGTATAGGTTGCTTCACAACCTATGAGGAAAAAGGATTATTCCTTTGAGAGAAAAAGGAATATTTTGAGAAAGAAAATTATGGCTTAGGGGAAAAGATCAGAGCATGATCTTGGCAAGGGGAGGGAAGGGTTTGAGATCACTTGGGCTAAGGAAATAAAATATGCCCAAGCCATTAAGGCCCAAAAGAGTTGCAAAACACCGAGCAGATGGCAAATCTTTAAAAACAAGCCAAAGGGTTTTGCAAAGAAAATTTTGGCAAAAACCAGGGTGTCACACTATCACAAATAAATATTAATTTTTTATGCACTAAATCTCACAATTTAAAAGTGAATTTTTAATAGAAAATTAAATTATTAGTTACCTCTCTTTTTTTTCTCTATGAGACAACTTTTTTATGAATGCACATATGTAGTTGTTATCATTGCATTTGGTTTAGCTAAGGGTGATGTCTCTACTCTCTCCACTCAACGTTGTTTTCAAATCATATCGTCTCACCCTTATATTGTCAAAGTAATAAATTAATTAAAAGAAAAATCACACACATTTATAGATTTTTCGTCAAATTTTCTTAGACTTTTACACTAAAAAATATTTCTGTCAAAAAATATTTATTGATTAAGTTATATTAAGTTTCATAAAAAATCATATTTTAAAAAATTAAAGTATTTGTTAATAGTTCCCGTAGCAACGCGCGAGGTATCCTCGAGCACATATACATATACTGCCTCCCATCTTATTTCTTTTTTTAGGGAAAATTTCTTTCGTTCTTTTCATACATGCATGCAGGAAGAAAATAAATCTGATGTCATCCTAGATTCTTTTTATTTCAAACATTCAAAATGTTTTTTAGCACAAATCATCGATCCGATTGAAGAACCATTTTCATATAAAAAATCATTTCAGTGAGATATTCGAAACTAAATCCCATATTAATATGTACCGATGATATTCTTTTTGAGATAAAAAAATTACCACCCTAAGCTATGTAAGTAATCACGTTTGCAATCCATAACTTACCATGTTGCTTACATAGAAATTATCAGGGCATAAATAAAGATTTTCTCACCCTTCTCCATAATGCACATGCATGCATGCACTAGAGGACAAAAATGGATGTCGTGTTAAATTCTTTTCGGTTCAACAATTCAAAATGTTTTGTAGCTAAAACCGTTGGTCCAGTTTTCGAGGTATATTTTGAAAACACCATACTTCCTACGCCACAGAATAATCTCACGTTGTTGGAGCCCTTTTTTGTAAAAAGGATCAACGAATAACATACATACTCAATTTTTGTGTGTGAAAGCTTGATAAAAAAAATACTCCGTATAAAAAATCCATGACAAAAACATTACTCCCTTCGTCTATTATAATTTTTTGGAAAAAAAAACCATGTGTATGGCTCGGGGCGTGGAGAAAAATCAATGGAATCAAACCAACTAACATGGAACATTAAAAAAACAGCAAAAAACATCGGTGTTCGGTATATTTATGTATCGTGTATTGCTAACTTTTTTCTAACTTTTTGGAATCAAACCATGTGTATTGCTAACTTTTTTCAAACCATGTGTATTGCTAACTTTTTTCATGTATCGTGTTTACTATTTTCTATATACCCTCTTACTAATTACAGTGGTTATTAGTTTAATTCACTACACGTTTGCTATTTATCATTTGCCAGTTTTTTTTCAGTCAATCTGTTTCTTCGTGTTTAGTATTTTTTTGGGTGTGTGTTAGTCAAAAAAAAATGTGTTCGGTATATTTATTTCTTGTGTGTTTGTTTGAGAGAGGGAGAGAGAGAAAGAGAGAGAAACACCATCGTCATGACATGCAATTCTTCTTCAATGTGTCAAGATGTAATCTCCAACATTAATTGATTACATGTTATTTGAACACCGAGTTTAATATTGATGTCTACATACATGCAAATCTTATTGTTGTCTGAAAATTAAAGTATTATATCCTTGTTCTTGCATATAGCTAAATAGGACAAGTTCTATGCAATCGATATACAATTTTCTTTGAAAATATGGGCTAATCTGGTTATATTTTCCTCTCTGGGTTAATTGTTTGTATTATTTGTGTATTTTAGGTATTTTATTTTCTTATCAGTTTCATAAGTATATGTCAACATTTTCTTTAGGTCTTTGTTGTATTTCTTCTTTCAAAGTAATAGTAATGCCCTCAGTCATCCTATCTTAGAAAAATAGTAAGGAACGTATATTATGTTATTCATTTAGTATAACTTAATTTTATTTTGCTCATAAGAAAAAGGTCACTGACATGTATTTTTTTTTATTGCCAACAGTCAGACCCAACTAAGTAAAGCCTCGATATTGGTTGAGTGCATCCGTACTGCCTTTTGGGCAGTGCGTAGTTGCAGAGGCCGGGTGTAATTGGTATCTTTTCGATATTAATATATTCTTCTTTTCCAAAAAAAAGTAAAGCCTCGATCTTGTGGTTTTACATTTAATTTTTACTCTAGGTCTATGGCTTTATCACATATTTGTACTACTACCACTACTCCGTACGGGGAGGGACAACCTAACTAGCTACCTTGTACTAGAAGTGCAGGGGAGGAGGTTGATTTGATCTTGGTGATGGCATTGAGCACCAACGCTTCACCTCCTAGTTCGCCAAATGCTCTGGCAGTAGGCCATGGTGATGGCCAACAGTTTCAGCTGATCGACAACAAGAATTCATGGTTGGGCGGGGATACAACACATGCGTCCATAAATCCCTTGTTGTTGGCATCAGCGTGTTATGGCTCGTCTGGTGCACTGAATTTCCTTTTCAACAGGGAAGACGCAAAAGAGGCACCAATGATTATGCCTACTCAGGAATTTCTTGACTTGTTAGTAGGATACATCCCTAGTAAGAGCATCAGAAGAAGACTGATATTGCCAGATGCTTCTGGCGATGTAGAAGATAGTGTTGATCAACTTGATTTGGAAGCTGCAACTTCGCTTCTCAAGGGCATCACCGCCGAAGGGGATACCACGTTACATGTGGTTGCTAGCCATGGGGATAGCTTGGAGTTCTTGCAGTGTGCTAGAATCATTGTCAAGAGGGACCATACCCTACTATTTGATCTAAATAATAAGGGTGATACACCCTTGCATTGTGCTGCTAGAGCCGGTAATTCCACAATGCTCTCTTGTCTCATTGAAGTAGCTAGAAGTCACAACAGGCTACAAGAACTATTGAGAAAGGAGAACATGCTTATGGAGACGGCTTTGCATGACGCTATCCGCATTGGAAATAATGATATTTTCATGAGTTTGTTGGTGGCTGATTCTGAGTTGGCTAATTATCCTAAAGAAGGCACTTCACCATTATACCTAGCAATTTCATTACAAAAGGACATCATTTCAAGGAGATTACATGAGAAGAGCAATGGGAATCTTTCATATACCGGACCAAATGGGCAAACTGCGCTACATGCTGCAGTTCTTCAAGGCACAGGTACTATTCTTTTCATTTTGAAACATATATAGTACACCGGATTACCATGGGAATAGATGTAATAATTCTTTTGCGCGTATACATCCATTGGTTGTCTATTGATTTTGTACACTCATGTTTTTGGAGTGGATACACTCACTTTCATGTGTTTGTATACTTAATTTTTCAAGATGTGTGGCACAACACTTTCTCACTCTCCTTTTGCTATAGCAGTGATAGTCAAACTATCTACGCATCTAATTTGTTCAAGATAACATGTTCGGAAATATGTCAATAATATACCTATTCTAAGTTATATATGAAGAAGAAGAAGAAACATGTCATTAACCCATGTATGTAAATTCCCCACAAGTTCTGCTATCAGTTGATAGCAGAACCCAGTCGTATTTTGGTATGGAAAAAGATGGCATACCTGGCCATAAAGTCATATAAAAAATGGTCCATAATCCCATGTCCGTTATGTTGCTTGAAATAGCTTAGACTAAGGAACAAATATCTCATTTTCAGGGATCACAGACGATCTGCTGAAGTGGAACAATAGCCTTACCACATATGTGGACAGAGATGGGTGTACACCACTTCATTTCGCTTCATCTTTACGGTATCCTGTTGAATTCAAGAAATTATTCCAAGCTAACCCAGCACAGGTGTATCAAGCAGACAACAAGGGATTGTTTCCCATACATATTGCTGCCTCCATTGGTGCAAAAGCTACAATCAGATTTATTATTGAAATGTGTCCTAGTAGTGCCCGATTGTGCACTGCTCAAGGGCGGACGTTCCTCCATGTTGCTGTTGAGAAGACAAGATTGAACATCGTATCCCTTATTTGTCGAACTCCATCTTTAGCATGGATCTTAAATATGCAAGATAATGACGGGAACACTGCATTGCATTTAGCAATCCAGGCTGGGGAGCTTCGAATTTTTTGCTCCCTATACGGGAATAAAAAAGTGCATTTAAATTTACGAAATAAGAATGGAAAAACTCCCCTTGAGTTATCTAGAAGCTTGCTTTCACCGGGGATACATTATATTGAGGTAATATGCCAATATAACTACTAATTTTCAATTGTTCCCTTGAAGTGAAACAAAATAATGCATGGTCGATATCTCCTTATGTTGTTAATATACTTGGGGCTTTTTCTTCAGAACACAGACCGGAAGATACACATGGCACTCACAATGGTTGATGCTAATCGCAGTGGTGTTCGCTGGGATGAGTTTTATGAAATGTACATTCGCCCACTTAAACCAAAGGATGTGATCAAAGAAGAAGAGAAGGTGAAAGATTTAAGCCAAATGGGAGGCATTGCTTCAGTTGTAATAGCAACTGTAGCCTTTGGTGCAACATTTGCTGTTCCTGGAGGTTTCATAGCAGATGATCATGAGAATGGAGGCACACCAACACTTGCTGGGACGTTTACATTTGACGCATTCATTATGGCAAATACAATAGCTTTCATTTGCTCCACGGTATCTTCCATTGGTCTAATGTTCTCCGGATCTTCTATAGTTGACTTGAGGACCCGCAAAATCAACCTGGGTGCATCTGTATTGTTGATGGCAAGTTCAATCACAAGTTTATCTGCAGCTTTTGGATTGGGTATGTATATGGTGCTTGCGCCGGTCGCTCGTCCTGCTGCCATTGTGGTCTGTGTGCTTATTCCTATTGTGGTGCTATCGGCAAATTTTGAATACATAGTAAAATGGGCTATTCTTATCCAAGCGCTCTCTAATAGGATGGGTTACTTGGCACATTGGAAGTTCACAAGCTTGATGCTTGCCCAAATGATCATGATAGTCTGGCCCATCATATGTATCTTCGGTTGGGCCACAATTGCTTCGAGTACCAGGAACCACTGATGACAAGAATTACCAAATATGTGATGAGCTAAATAAATGAAGTGGGTCTATTCAACTTGTGATTGATCGTTCATAAGATATGTTTGATTAGAAGTTATACTATGGAAGTTTAAGTTGATTTTCTGTATTATCATTTGCATGCCTCACTACTAAGATAATGGCCATAGAAGAATGAACATTAGCAGTGCGGCCTAAAGGAGTCGCGGGGTCGCGCTGCAGGTATATATTAGCAGCGCGGACAGTAGAGGCTCCCTGCAGGAGATTGACCATTAGCAGCGCGGACATTAGCATCCTACGTCGCTACTATGTGGTCACAATTGTGGTTCCTGTGGCTGGCCAATTTAGAAGCATGCATGACAAAACCCACGCTGCAGATGTCTTTTTTTTTGGAAAAGGAGAATATATTAATATCGAAAAGATACCAATTACATCCGGCCTCTGCAACTACGCAATGCCCAAAAGGCAGTACGGATGCACTCAGCCAACCAAAAAAAAAGAAAAAAAAGAAAAAGAAAAGTTCCGCGACAGAGTTACAATCCTTGCAGCAGCAGCACAACCACCACCAAGCCAACACCTGATGTCCAATTCTTCAAAAGCACCGCCTTCAACAAGGAATCCGTGCGAGGCACAACCGATTAAGGTCAGACCTTGGGTTTTCACCCTGAAGATAGTCCCCACTCTCAAAACAATGTCTTCAGCAAGACCATTGCCAGGCACAACCAATTAAGGCCAGACCTTGGAATTTCATCCTGAAAGATAGGATTTTGAACTTCACCTGTGTTGTCGTCCCCGCTTACATACTGCTGCACGATTCCTGAAACTCCGAGCCAGTTCCTCATCGACGCAAAGACTCCAATCACCATTGCAAGTCCTCCAATCTCAGCCTTCATGACATTCTCACCTCTGACTTCATCATGGATTTGCCCATGATGCCAACAGAGCAGAGCTTCGCGTCACTTTTCGCGCTGCGACCGAATCCCACCCGAACCAGCAATCTCCAGGCATATGCCCAAGGGAAATCATCGGCGGAGCCTTCCGAAACCCGTCACTCCGACCAGATCAAAGAAGACATACATCAGGAAAATCTTCTTCCTCGCGCGAATTGGAACCCTTGGACCAACCACCTTTATTCTAGCTCCGGGACTACAGCCCCCACGTTGCCGGTCGGCTCCCGGCGATCGAAGCGAGTTGGCCAACTCCAGCCCAGCGAACCTTGGTTGGCCCCAGATCGAGGCAACATTATAGGAGGCTGCAACGCATCGCGCTGCCACCTCCGGAACCACCGCGCCCACCACTGGTCTCGCGCCGCAGCCTCCCTGCCGTGAGTCGTCGAGCACCGCCGCCTCCCGCGAGCCGGCAAGCGCCGCCGTCCCCCGGCCTGGTCTCACACCTGCGCCACCATGGGGTCGGGCCCCCGCGCGAGAGGAACCCACCGGGCCGCGCCACCCCCGCCTGATGGCCATGCCGATCTGACTCGATGCTCTTGTAGAGGCCAGATCGACACGGGAGGAAGGCCCCGCCGAGATGCTTTTCCTCTCGCACGAGCCGCCCAAGCGCTGCTCCACCAGATCTCGTCCCGCGCCGCTCCATAAGGTTGCAGGCGAGGGGAGAGGCGAGTGGCGTCCATGGTGCGGGCAGAGATGGTCGTTGAACGCCGGCCGGTGCAAAGGGCAGCCGCCGGAGAGACCCCTCCGCGCTTTGTCCAGATTGGATCTCGTAGGCGGGGAAGGAAGGACCATGCAACACACGCAGAGAGCAAACCCGCCCCGCCGCCACCATCATGGGACTGGCACGGCTTCGCTGGCCAGCCCTCCGGCGACGGCGATGCGCTAGCGGGAGGAGGAAGGCCTTGCGGTGGCGGCGGCGTCTAGGACATCTTGCAGATGTCTAGGACATCTGCAGCGCGGCCTGCCAAACCAGCGCTGCTAATTTGGCTAGCACGGGCCGATTTTTTTGGGCCCATATATAAGCAGCGCGGCCCCGCACACACGCGTTGTAGATGGCCGAGTCATCTACAGCGCAGCCCTGCCGGCCCACGCTACAAATGAGTTGCTATAACAACGCATCTGGATCTCACTCCCCTCTCACTCACACACTCACACTCGATCCATCCCCGTCGCCGCCGCCCATCCGCGCCCTCACCGTAGCCGTCGCCCGCGCCCCTCACCGTCACTGAATGTCGCGCCCGCACCCTCCTCGTCGTCTCGCTGTCGCCGTCGCCAGAGGTCGCACTCGCCCGGTGAGTCCCCCCCCCCCATATCGATATTGAGGCAATTAGAGTTTTTCTTAGCATATTGAGACAATTAGAATTTTTGTTAGCATTTTTTAGCATATTGAGGCAACTAGAATTTTTGTTAGCATATTGAGGCAATTAGAATTCTTGTTGACCAAACTTATATTAGGAAATGTCATATCAATTTTTTGTTGGGCAAAGTTTAGTTTCCATGTCAAAAAACATAACTAAGGTAATTACAAAAAATCCCTAAAGTGACATATCGACTTCCCGAGATTTGCCTCCTTTTCTAAATACCGATGATTAAAACACATTGTGCCACCATACGTCATCGTGGACGGGGGCCAGTGATCCTTGTGATATGCTCAAGTACGGAACTTGTGCATCCCACTTGGGTCACTGTCTCCCCATCCCCAAAATCGCCTGTTTGTGTCCAATGTAACTAAGTACTCCCTCCCTTCCAAAATAACTATTTTGGAACGGAGGGAGTAAGGGACACTTGTTAGTGTGTAATTTTTCTGTTATGCCCTACGAAAAATATAGAATGTTGATATTGTTTGCAGAGATATGAGTGGCATGTGTTTTGCCAAAATATCGATTCATTTTCGTTCTGGCAAATTTTAGACGCTCGAAGTTTCAAAAAAAAATCAAAATTCATGCTGAAATTTTTCATGGATTTCGCCATGACTTGTGCTAGAAAAGTAAGACATATCGAGTGCCCGGGATTTGCCGGAATGAGAATTAAACGGTGTTCAGACATCAAATTACTTTTCATCCTTTCTTACTTTTTTAGAATGCCGATGATTAAAATACATTGTGGCACTATGTGACATCAGGGACGGGGTCAGCGATCCTTGTATGTATAAGTATGGAACTTGTGCATCGTACTTGGGTCATTGTCTCCCTGTCTTCGAAATCGCTTGTGTGTGTCCAATGTAATTAAGTATGAGGCACTAGTTAGTGTAATTTTTTTGTTAGTTAGTTAGTATAAAATTTTCACACATTTTAATAGAACTTTGTATTAAATAAGTTCTCGACGACGATGCCCGATCCGCATCCTCGTCTCTGACTCGGCGGCGAGCACCTGCTTGATGAGATGCATCATGTGCGGGACTGAGCTCCGTCGGGCTGGCACTGGGAGGTGCTTCCTTCCAGGGAGCGCAACTTGGTGAGGAATTTGGGTCCTGTCGTCGACCCAGAGCTTCTTTGGTGGCGGTCGCGTGGGCCACTATCGGTGTGCAGAGGGATCCTGGCCCCAAGGAGGTGGTACATCGTCGTGTCAAGGAGGAGGACCAGCACGTCCGTCGCTACTTGGTTGCGTTGGACATCGGGTTCTTCAATACCTGGCAGGTTCTTCAGGTATCTCACCTGATCTATGCTCCTATGATGGTTCCTTATCTTTGGATTTTTACCGTCCGCACCTCATGAACCGGGAGTCGACGTCGAGTTTGCTTAGGCGAGATGTAATACTGATATTATTATTGCATTAACTGGATTAATCGAGATGTATTGGTGATATTATTGTTGCATTAACTAGATTATTCGAGATGTATTAGTGATGTTATATGATAAAAATATTATTGTTGCAATTTTATTCGAGTTCATCATTATTTTCTTCCTTTTTTAGAATGATGGTGACTAAAATACATTGTGGCACTATGTGACATCGGGGATGGGCCAGTGATCCTTGTGATATGCACAAGTACGGAACTTATGCATCCTACTTGGGTCACTGGCTCCATCCTTGAAATCGCTTGTGTGTGTCCAATGTAAGTATGACGCATTTTTGTACTTCATCATTATTATTTTCCTTTTGTTTTAAATACCGATGATTAAAACTGTTGTGACACCATGTGACAGCAGGGTTGATCGAGTGAGCCTTGTGATATGCACAAGTACGGAACTTGTGCATCTTACTTGGCTCGCTCGCCCCATCCCTATAGCTGCTTGTGTATGTCTAATCAAAGTTGATGCAAAAATCATATTACTTTTTATGAATACTTTCGCACTTTTCATGATATGTGTGTTAGACTTTGAATTAATCTTTTGAATTATGAACACAGAAAATGTCTGGCGATGACAATAAGCTCCTAGAGTGCGACGATTGTGACGACGACTTGGGTCGATGCGATAACCCGGTGTTGGATGGGGATAAAGAAAGATACTTCTCCCTCACAGTTAGGTGGCGCTTCGAACATCTAACAGTATGCAACTTCTGCGACATGTTCTTATTATTTAAGCATGCTTCAGATATGTTTTTGTTTTGACGTGTAATTTTTTTTAATCAACTAGCACATCCTCTGATATGCAAGACCTCACATCTGCGACTTTGTCAATGTCAATGATTGGCACGAGAATTAAAGAATAGAAATCAAACTTAAGACGAACATGGTATAACTGAAAGGAATATGCCCGAGAGGCAATCATAAAGTACTAGTTATTATTCTTATTCCATGTTTATGACAGATGTATATTTCTCATGCTATAATTGTATTAATCATAAATGTTAATACATGTGTGTTTAATAAACAAACAAAAGGTTCCTAGTAAAGCCTCTCGTTTAACTAGCTTGTTGATTAACTGATGATCAAAATTTCCTTATAATGAACATTGCATGTTGTTAATAACGGGGTCACGTCATTAGGAGAATGATGTGATGAACACACGCAAAGTAACAATAGCAATACGATCAAAGTCATTAAGTTTCATTGCTATGTGTTTTACATACGAAGTAACCCTAATCCTTAGACCATAAGATCATGTCAATCACTAACATCGAAAGGGTGCTTTGATTCCACCAAACGTCACACCGTAACAGGTGACTATAAAGGTCTCGTTGGGTACTCAAAAAGTATTAGTTGAGGCTCATGGATCAAGAGTGGGATTTGTCCGTCTAGATGACAGACAGATATACTCTAGGCCCTCTCGGTGCTATCACATCAATACCGCTTGCAAGCACGTGACTTGGTCACATGGATGTGATATCACAGAACGAGTAAAGAGTACTTGTAGGTAACAAGATCGAACTAGGTATGGTGGATGCCAATGATCGGATCTCGGACAAGTAAAATATCGCGAGACAAAAGTAATTGGTTACGACGTTTATGGTTCACACAATCACTAGTTTCATCATTAAATGTGTGCGAGTCATTATGGATCTCCAGATCCCGCTGATGATTATTGATCGGAGAAGTGTCTCGATCATGTCCAAATTATTCACGAACCGTAGGGTGACGCACTTAAGATTCGTCGACGTGTTTAAATGGATATGGAACACCGGAGAAAAGACTCGACAATGCAGGGACTGTTTTGATAAAATGCTAAAATAGTTTTGGTATATCAAAATAGTACAAAGGACTAAGTGTCAATGTTTGTTCATTAAATGAAGTGTTCATTGAATGACAATCATTAATCAACTCAATAAAAATGTGTTTTAATGAGACAAACCTCTTGGTTTTTTAGCGGAAACTTATGGGGAAGAAAGTGGAGAAAGTGGACTTTGATGTATGTGAGTGGAGAGTCCACCATCATCAAAGAGGAGAGAGGTGGAGACACCACTATGGTTTCCCCCTATCCTATATAAGGAGGAGGTTGAGACCCTCTCTCAAGTTTCTCACTCTCATTCTCACATGCCCTTTGGTTGACATCTTCCTCCCCTTGCTTGCTTGTCCTCTTCATGAGCATCTTCTAGTCAAAGCCCTGTTCAAAGTTATCTCCACCATCATTGCCACTATGTCGTAGTGCTGCTGGACTTCCCGAGGATCCGCTACTTCCGCTGCCCAACTCGAGCAAGGGACGGAGGTCGTCGTCGAGACGTACGTGTGACCGAGTACGGAAGCTCTGCCCTTTGCAACGCTCTTCTTCACGATCTTGAACTCTTCAAGTGATCGTCTACATCACCCACGAGAATTGTTCGCATTAACATTTTTTGGTCTTCAAGGGGGAATCCTTCCGAAACTGTTACAACTTATCTCCTAGATATGATTTCGCAGTTTTTGGTTGGAACCGTAGAAAAAATTGTTTTCTATGCAACATTTCCCTTCAATAACTTTAAAGTTCAAGGTCATTAATGAACCAGAATGCACATTTTTGCTTGTTCAAATTGGTATGCAGTATGCAACGCATATGCATTAGAGGAGGGTATGCAAATAACATTCGATCTTGGACCTCGTCGTCAAGGCAGTGGTAGATTTCAAAATAAAGACATTTGGATGCTAGTGGGCGACATGAAGACGGTTCTATCTCCACGTGAATTTCTGAAACAAATTTGACTTCTTTTCTTCCTTATTTCCTTGCTTACCAAGGTTGACAACTTATTTATAATTTCCAGTTTATCTATGTGCTTCGAAGGATGTATGGAAGATGTTTGATAATACTTTTTATAACGGTGGCTTTGACCTAACATTGGACGAACAAAATGATTTTATCGATGTTCTTAAAAGTTTACCTATGATTGTGGAGTTCTATAATGCTGACGCATCTTATACACCATATATACCATTTGTTCTCTAGTTTTTTCCAAGACATATTCGCGATATTAGCAAGGTAAGATTTTTTACTGTTCTGTCACTAGTCCATCCTTTTCAGAAATTCTTTAACCTAACATTAAGTATATTGTATTACTAACTATTTTACTAATATGTTCTTCAAAAGAGGATCCCGAAATCATGTGTGCCTAGTTGGATGTCTGACAGTGGCGAGGTCACAATTATTTCTGCACGGCCATGGAATGTACTCTTCCAACATGGCTACTCAACTGAAAGTGAAAAAAGATGGCTGCTTAAGTTTAAAGGATGGAAAAAGTTGGTGGTTCATAAGAATATAAAAGGTGGAGACAAGTTGTTCTCCATATTACATAATGGAAATGGAGGTGTCTTTTGGTTTTATTTTTCAGCTTGTGGTGTGACGTACTTGTTGTTATCGAAGTTGAACGAGAAAAAATATTTTTATTGGATATTATCAAAGTTAAACTAAGAAAAGTCTTTGGGTTGGATATTATGATCATGAGATGATATATATATGATGATCGATCACACTATTGCATGTGTATGATATGATGAGGTTTATATGTATGTGATACTACTGTATATATAAATATTATGTGTGTATGCTGAAAATTTTATAAAAAACTGTATAAACAAAATTTATTGTAGAATAAAAAATCTTTAAAAAGTATCTGCAGCGCGTCTTTACACTAGGCGCCGTTAGTAGACGTAGAGTCCTGCAGCGCGGGGTAGGATAATCGCGCTGCTAGTGGTACGGTTAGTTGTAGCGCATTAGTAGCAGCGCGGACACCCCCGCGCTGCAGGTAGCCTTTTTTCTAGTAGTGCTTTGTGCCTTTTCTTTCTCTAGACTTGTGTTTGTAAGAAGTAAACAATGGTAATTGATTTTAAGTTGATTTAACAACAACTAGATGCGCGGACTCAAACTTTACAAAGTCTAATAGTGAGAACATATTACATGAAATTTATGAATATAAGACTTTTGCAAACAAAGCTTTGTCTTATGTATTTTTTGTTAAATTGTCGGAAAAAATGATATAAATAAATGTGAACCATATGTGATGAAATTTATGAATTTAAGACTTCTTTAAACATAGTTTTATTTTAGGTATTTTTGATTATTTATTTATTTACCTTTTACTATTGGGATGAAATAATTGCCAAATGTTACGATCATAGGTATATGCACCTGTTTATGCACCTGGGTCATTGTTCACGAACTAAGACGGCTTAGCCGCCTTTCTTTGGGCCGTATGAAGGAAGTACTTCAACGAATGGGTAGGTTGCCAACCCAACATTGAACCGAATCTATAATACCTAAATAGTTTATGCCCACTAACCTATTTGTCTTAACATGCAAGCTATCCACGTCATCAAGTAGGTCCACCTATTTTCCATTAACTCTTCATGCGCATGGTTTCAATAAATCTGCATGCGCATGCAACCTATCTGTGGCACCCCGGCTAAGAGCAACCGGTTTACCCTACATTGCCAGCCCAGAGATCATGTCTTCTGGCAATGCACAACGTCTTGGTACAGAAAGGACCACATTTATTGATAATTATACAGGTACAAAGGTTCAGGGTACACGATACTACGAGGCAAGGCGGCACGTCTCATGCGGCACAATATTTACATTATTTATGTCACAACTCAGGGCCTCGATACGAGCAACGGAATACTCTAGGGCAGCGGAATAACGGGGTGATGGAGCTCCACTCCACGGGGACACTTCTGGGACACGGCCTAGTTCGCAAAGTACGGAACACCCGAACTTGCAGGTATGCCTTCTCCTGCATCTGGCATGACACGCCAGGTCGGTACATTGAATGTACTTGGAAGCTCAGAACAGCCAAGTCATTAGGGCAAAACAAGGGCATGGCAATAACAGTTCAAGCAATGCTAACATGATGAATTGAGCATACCTGATCATATCATCTATGGATCTCAAGATTATCGCCGCCTACCTGATCAGGGTAGCGCGTGTGCATAACCTTCCCTCTTTGGTGATACCCGTACAAGGCACAACGATAGAACAAGCTAAGTCTTGCCATACAGGCAAATGTGGTTGCACTAGTAAAGCTCGGTTCGGTGGCACTTGATCAACGGTTAATTCAAGTTCATTAAGTTTCATCATCATTAACTTGGCAACGCATGATCTAAGTCATAGCAACATTAATTTACCACAACAATACTAATGAGAACATAGCTCTACTATCACTATTAGGTTTGTGCAGCAAATGATCACGATGTAACCTAATCATGGTGAGGGCATATGATATACATGAGCACAACAAGTAAGCATGGATATGATCAACATGAACGGAATGCTAGAATGAACATAATATGAATAACATGAACATGATTAATATCAAGTGAGCATGGCATGACTAGCACAAGCATAATACCGCAAGCAAGCATGGTATAAATAATATGAGCATGTCAAATAGCATCACAATATCATCAAGTTAAACAAGCAAAGCAACATTTACAAAACCCATGGCACTTGCAATGCCTTCATGAAAATGGATGGTGTGGCTTGCCTTGGTCAGATGGAGTGTCACAGAACTCCTGATCCTTAGCAACCAGGTTGTTTCCTTCTGAAATATTTTTCAGACACAAAAAGAATAAGTCAAACAAGGCATTCCTTCTGTCCAGTTACTCTAGACAGAAAAGAAAGCTATGAAATTTTGCAAGATTGGGGCTCAAGACAAAACTAGTGCAAAAAGAATCAACTCATTTGGCCTTATGGTTAAGGAAATATAGGTGGTCACAGTTTGGTCAACGGGACAATTTAAATGAATTTATCTGGAATTTTCATAGAGGACCACGTCGAAGGCGTATTTCAGAAAGGCGCCTCCACTAGAAAAACGGTTCGGAGGGGGTTAGGGTGGCTGACTGGTGGGGTCCATCTGTCGGGTTCAAACAGAGGAGGAAGAAAGGAGTTGGCCGGCGGCTCGCCGGTGAGGTACCCCGGCGTGGAGGCCACGGTGGCTACATCTAAGGGTGGGAATGGGTGTGCAGGGGGGGAACCTCCACTTACCACCAACACAGCGAGAGAGGGTCGGACGGTGAGGTGAGCTTCTTCTCCAGTGATGGCCGGCGACGGTGCTCTTCAGGATCGGCGATTCCTGCACGGTCACCCGATTGAGCACTGTGTTAGCATCACTGGACGAAAGGAAGGCGGATGGAGGTGGTGGCGAGTGTTGGGGGCAACCAGAGGTGGTTCACCGGAGTTGAGTTCCCGCGGCGGCGCTCCGGTGTGATCCAAGGCCAGGGGCCTCCCCGGCCAGGTCTCTGTGTGTGGGGGTCAATTAGATTGCAGTGGGGGTGGTGAGGTGCTCAGAATCAAAGGAGGGGCGGTTTAAACAGGGGGCGAGAGGAATCCGACGAGCTCGCCGCCAAGAGCAAGCGGCAGGAGTAGTGCGGTGAGCTGGCGGCTCGGGAGATTTCCGATTGTGACTAAAGAGTTTTAAGGCGGCCAGGTAGGCGAGCTAACTCCGTCCAAGCCATAACTGCGGGGGCGCGGCACAGCTCGAACAGTGGCCATGGCGGTGCGGTGGACTGCGGCAGCGAGGTTTTCGGCGAGCGGCGCAGCTTTGGCTGGGACAGGTGGTCGGCTGAGATTCTCCGTGGCTACGGACACGCAGGTGCAGCCGCGGGCTCTCGGGGCGAGGCGGGGTCGAGGCGGCGACGGGTCAGTCGTGCACAGAGCATGCCGATGGCCTGCACGCCTCGTAGTCACCACGCGCTCCAGTGCTATGGACGCGACCTGGCCTTGCCAAACATGTCAGCGGGCTCATCCAGGTGTCCAGGAGAGTAAATGTGGGCGTGCATTGCCTGGTAAGTGGGTGAGCTACTCGCCAGCTTCAATTTTGCTCATTGTGCAGGAACTTTGGATTTTTATGGAGAGAGTTTGGCTGCAAGGATTGGGCTGAAATTTTGGGCATAAGGTTTATCTAGGAGGATCTCCAAGTGGTAAAAAATTTAGAGGCAATGGATAAGTACAAAGGATAGTTGCTTCACAAAGTGCCCTACTGTCCAGAAATGAAGATGGATTTTTGGAGGAGAAAAGTTGCAATGGACTTGGTGGGGGTTTTGCACCAAGCAACAAGGCATATCATGAGGGTCCAGCACAAAAAGTTTCAAGTGATTTGAAGCAACAGAAGTATAGGTTGCTTCACAACCTATGAGGAAAAAGGATTATTCCTTTGAGAGAAAAAGGAATATTTTGAGAAAGAAAATTATGGCTTAGGGGAAAAGATCAGAGGATGATCTTGGCAAGGGGAGGGAAGGGTTTGAGATCACTTGGGCTAAGGAAATAAAATATGCCCAAGCCATTAAGGCCCAAAAGAGTTGCAAAACACCGAGCAAATGGCAATATTTGAAAACAAGCCAAAGGGTTTTGCAAAGAAAATTTTGGCAAAAACCAGGGTGTCACACTATCACAAATAAATATTAATTTTTTATGCACTAAATCTCACAATTTAGAAGTGGTTTTTTAATAGAAAATTAAATTATTAGTTACCTCTTTTTTTTCTATGAGACAACTTTTTTATGAATGCACATATGTAGTTGTTATCATTGCATTTGGTTTAGCTAAGGGTGATGTCTCTACTCTCTCTCCACTCAACGTTGTTTTCATCTCATATCGTCTCACCCTTATATTGTCAAAGTAATAAATTAATTAAAAGAAAAATCACACACATTTATAGATTTTTCGTCAAATTTTCTTAGACTTTTACACTAAAAAATATTTCTTTCAAAAAAGATTTATTGATTAAGTTATATTAAGTTTTATAAAAAAATCATATTTTAAAACATTAAAGTATTTGTTAATAGTTCTCGTAGCAACGCGCGAGGTATCCTCGAGCACATATGCATATACTGCCTCCCATCTTATTTCTTTTTTTAGGGAAAATTTCTTTCGTTCTTTTCATACATGCATGCAGGAAGAAAATAAATCTGATGTCATCCTAGATTCTTTTTATTTCAAACATTCAAAATGTTTTTTAGCACAAATCATTGATCCGATTGAAGAACCATTTTCATATAAAAAAAATCATTTCAGTGAGATATTCGAAACTAGATCTCATATTAATATGTACCGATGATATTCTTTTTGAGATAAAAAATTACCACCCTAAGCTATGTAAGTAATCACGTTTGCAATCCATAACTTACCATGTTGCTTACATAGAAATTGTCAGGGCATAAATAAAGATTTTCTCACCCTTCTCCATAATGCATATGCATGCATGCACTAGAGGACAAAATGGATGTCGTGCTAAATTCTTTTCAGTTCAACAATTCAAAATGTTTTGTAGCTAAAACCGTCGGTCTAGTTTTCGAGGTATATTTTGAAAACACCATACTTCCTACGCCAAAGAATAATCTCACGTTGTTGGAGCCCTTTTTTGTAAAAAGGATCAATGAATAACATACATACTTAATTTTTGTGTGTGAAAGCTTGATAAAAAATACTCCGTGTAAAAAATCCATGACAAAAACATCAATGGAATCAAACCAACTAACATGGAGCATTAAAAAAACAGCAAAAAACATCAGTGTTGATTTATCTTTCAGTTTCGAACTAAAACAAA
Source organism: Bromus sterilis (assembly GCA_950022295.1). Taxonomy (NCBI): domain Eukaryota; kingdom Viridiplantae; phylum Streptophyta; class Magnoliopsida; order Poales; family Poaceae; genus Bromus; species Bromus sterilis. The sequence goes on along the minus strand of OX465601.1, from coordinate 294,946,932 downwards.
ATAATGACTTGTAACTTTTTTGAAAAACAGATGGGACCTAACGCAGGTTGTGCTTACCCGTACTCATTATAATATTCTTCACTTATCAAAAATTCAATAGTCTCATTGTTTTTGTATAGGCCTAGTTAACTGCTTAGGCAATATCGTTAATCTTCTGCGTAAGAAAGCAAAAAATGTAAATAATATAAAGTATGGCTTACTAAGGTATTAGTATGGAGAACATTTGATTCAAGTAACACGTCATTTTGTGTATATTTTTTTATTTAGGAGTTGGAAATGAATATTAAGACCATACATACATACATACACATATTAGTGGCGTGAGAAAGAAGCAAATAGCTAATATTTGATCCAGTAACATTTCTCCAGATTTCATTACCATCATTAATCTCATGCTACTCCACTGGATCGCACATCCTCCCCTCCTTGCAAAGCTTTAATATGCTACGCCATCAAAGGGAATGATGAACGTCAGTATAACAATGATATAAATTATGCACTTTGGTCAGCAAGGACACTGCAGCATTTTGTTGACACACGAACACGTTATCGTGTACCCTTCCACACTGGCGGAGCTCATGCCTTACAGTGGCACAGCTTACAGATTCAAAGAAGAGTTTGCATAGGATACTTTCTCATCTTCAACACATAGTTGAACAGAGGCCAACAATGTAAAAGGAATCTGGTTACTCGGCTACGTCAACACGCCCTCAGATTTGTATCTGCCCCAACTCCAAGAATCTAAGGGCAGCCCAGTGACGCCATGAATCAAGAGTTTAGACGCGAACTTCCATAACTCGGACTAGCGATACCGCTGGTACAGCCTCCGCAGATCTCGGCAATGTATGCACGTCCATGGGGTCAGTGGGGGATCGAGGCAGTACGAGTGTACCCACTGTGATTGGCAGACATGGCAGCTCAGCAGAAGATCTTCGGGTTCACGGTTGTGGCACATATAGCAGGCCCCTTGGGAAGACTGCATGCATGTTGGGTTCAGGTGAGCATCGGAAAGCAAAAGTACATAAAGTCAAAGCAGTAGCGGTTTTTTGCGTAGTGGAATCAGATGTCACTCACCGATGGTCCAGGAAGGTCGCAGTGGCCTTCATCGGTAAACATGAAAATGCTGGTTGAAGCTCCACAAGGAACGGGGGTCTGCGAGTATATCTTCTGATCTGAAGTACCGGCCTCGCCCACCTTGCTGATCCAGGAGAAACTGGCCTTGCAAAGTGGGCACGTCGAGACCTTTCCTCTAGAAGACTGAAACATACGGCATGCAAGTGTGTAAGCAACAGTTTCTGATCGAAAATGAGTAAAGGAGCAAACAAAAAAGGCTAATTCAAGGCATAGGTTTTTAGCTGACATGCAGCAAATTGTTTTGCTCAAGGTGTGCTTAGAGTTATTGGGAATAGTGATTGTATGTTCAATTTCTCATCCTATGTATGCTGGTAACATCTATTTCAATCAGGATGAAGCGCCATACTGCTGTCCTCAATCCATGGTACCATACAAGCATTCAGCGCATATTTCGTGTGCCGTATAGTAGAGCAATGTATATATCTCGAAAATATTGATGTGCAAAAAAAACAGTGTAGGCAGATTTTAAGGAATGAATTTAACGAGACGATCCTATCTATGATGACACAACATACCAGACAATCTGCCCATTCTTGAATGCATGAATAACAGAACCGATGCCCACATGGTAAGATCCCCCTCGAAGAAGAAAAATCAGTCCAGCAAATGACACATGAAAGTTCTGCTTGTCTTTGCAGACTGGATGATTCTTCCATGGTGGGCTTCTCATCATCTCCCTTCTCATCATCAGCTGTGATGCCAAGGTCAGTTTGATCTATTTTCTCTTGAGTAGAGAAAGATGGTTCATGTCCCAACAAATCACCAGGTTTCAAGCTTCTTGACCTCTCACCCAAATCAATTCTTTGTTGCTCTTCACTCTTTTCCGATTCGTAATCATGCATACTAGTCTCACAATGATCGTATATACAGTCCAAGGTAGATTGCCGAAATGATGGAGCATTTGCGCTCCTTGTTTTTCTCTGAGCATCAAATGTTTGTTTTTCCTCAAAACTGTCTGACAAACTATCATCGGATAGTTCCATAAGTTGGCGTGCATGCTTGCTTCGTGACTCCTTTCCCGCAGGATCATTTCTTTCGCACATCTGACCAACAACATCATTACGCAGGAGACCTGAAAATTTTCCCTTTTGCTTCGATGTTCTCCGAGAAGAAATATAACTTGAGTGAACGCCTTCCCTTATCTGTATTTTCAATAGAAATATGTGTAAGTTCACAACTGAGAATGGAACAGTTAGCGCAAGGGACAACGAAACAAGCTGAAACACTAAGCCAACTGCTCATCTTATCTATTCATCAAAGACCACAACAGAATTTTCTCATCTTGTGAATATAAATGTAACTCATACAATATTAGAGGTCATCTGCATAGCAATAAAATTTCATATAGGTGCCCTTTCCAGTTTCGAGCATTAACAGGTCCTTTTGTAGTCAGGACTTAAGATTCAGGACTTCAAGCATCCTAAAAAAGAAAAAGGAACGCGAAAGTTTTGCAAAAACCTGTTCTTTCAGCTTTTTACAGAAGATGGGCCATTACAAAAAACAACTCAACTTTCCCATCAGGATTTCACAACCTGAGTACCAAGGGACCACTATTAGAAGAGAGCATAATAAGTAAATGCCAACGCCATCTTTGACTTTTTGGATGGTCAGCGACGCCATAAACTTGATAACCAGCAGTATAGAGTCAAGAAATTCAACGAAATAGAATCCTAAAACAATCTTATTCGAAGATGAACGAGGCTAAGCGATCTACCGAAGCTGCCCAAGGTTTCCTCCGCAAGGTTCGTCCACGGAGGGAGAGTCAGGGCCTAAGATCAGGCCTAAAGGTGTAGTTGATGGACAAACCAAATCTACATACACATCGAAACTTCCTATCTCAGCCAAGCTAGCACCTTCAGCCCACCAATGCATTGTACAACTCTTCACCCTCTTTTCCTCCCTCATGAAACCCTAATTTCCCACAATGAAATTCGATTTCGTTAATGTTGGCAGTTGGCAAAACGGCCCCGAGATCCAGGACTGTTCAAACATGGATGCCCAATTTGCTTTTCCTTGCTCCTCCTTAGTGCCCTTATGAAGGTGGTGGGGAGTCCTCAGCCTTTGAACCAAACTCTAGGGAACACTCAATTACCTGACGTCTCAAAAGCAATGGTGAACTCAGTAACATACACTCAAAAGGATTTCAACTATTGTTCCAAACAAGGTTGATATTAGCAGGGCAAGCCCTTCCATGCAATTTCTTGCTTCACTCTACAGACGTAAGTGCCGAATATTCAATGGTAACCAGAAGATCTATAGTTTTCGAGAGAAGGTAATTGGAAAAATTATTCATTCATTTGCTTTCTTATAGATTGTGTAACAAAAATATTGATATGTTTCATAAACAGAATGAAGACCATACGACGGCACAAGACAAAATTTAAAAAATCAGGCTAAAGCAAGACAAACAAATCTATTTCAAAATGGTTCTAACGGAGTACGATTTGAAACTTACCATGAGACTTGAAGCATTGTCTCGCAGATGTAGGATGTCTTTATCAGTTGACTTCTGCTCACGCTTTAAACGTTTTTTTCCTCCTTTAACATCTCCTGAACGAACCTTCTTTGAATTCCCGGCAACGACTAAATTCTGAAGGAAAGAGGGCAACCAAGATCCATCAGAAAATTTACAGGATAACATGTCAGGAATAAAGACACTTCAGAAAAAATATCACATTTTTCTAAGACCATCAAACATTTGTGGAAACAGAGAGAAACATCAACTTCAGCAACTCAAAGTACAATCTTAAAAAACGATACAGAAACGAAAAAGGTACTAAAATTTTGAGTACTATACACATGCAGATAAAATATTAGATTCTAATACAAAATATCCACATCACTTTAGGCCTTATCTACAGGACATACATGGTGTATTTTACCAAAACCTTGGAACCAATCACTTAATTACTATTTTATTTCGTCATTTATACAGTTATGGAAAGCAAGGACGCTGTCTTACTATACAGAGAATAGGTCTGTCGCATGATCTGTCATCACAGTGTTACAGAAAAATCTCTTACAGAAAATAATGGCTTTTACTTGAGGAAATGGATCTAAAGAGTTTTGTATTTGTAATCTGAAATGAATGTAAAAGAATTGAATGGTTGAAACGTAAAACCTGAAGACTAAATGGAGAAACAAGAGATTGGACCCACAAACTAAATTGATTGGAAATAACGGCTCTTACTTCTTTTAATAGGGATGAATCCGACCATCCCTGAAGCTCAAAATCAGAATCAGAATCATCAATCTTGACCACATCCCTGGCATATGAAGTATTGCATAAATCAGAAGGTAACTCTTTCAAGCATGAATCCTCCCTCGATGCACTTCTCTTGGACCGCCTGCCTGGCAAAGCAGAAAGCTCTGGGACTGGCCCAGCTTCTTCACCACTGGACATCATGCACAACAAGATTTTCTGAGGATTTGCATAGTAAACAGTTTGATATTAAGAAAAAGGCATTATGCTACTTTGGCTAGTTTATTTACAAGGCATCAACTAAGGAACACATAAGGAATTGTAAGCATGTAATTTGGCCAAATTTATCGGGATCAGAAATGTTCACAACAATATGCATCATTTTGTCACAGAAAAACTGCTGCTGCAAACATGCACATGGAAATCAGAAACAAGTTGTAAAAATAATTCTTATTCCAATTTTTTACATTTACTCGTAAAAATCCATTTTAACTAACTCACTGAATTACACAACAGAAGCGATTGCCATGTACAGTACTACATGTATAATTGCAGAGCAACAATAATAGCTGAAGAAATCGGCTACCTTTCCATGGTGTAGGGGGCCTCGGGGAGACGCCTCCCCTCCTTGATGCAGTCCTGGAACCAGCGGTGGCTCACGATGCGTATCCGAAGCTTCCTGGCGATGTCATACTTCTTCCCCTCGAGCCTCCAACAAACCTAATCGCAATTAAACAAGGCGAATCAGCAGGGCCTGCGTAGTGGAAATCAGAGCAGACAAGCGCAGAATTATTACCAGGTGGGTTATTGATCTGCTCATGGCGCCGACGTAGCTCGCGCCGGCCTCCGAGATGAGCTTCACGAGCCTGTGCCGCTCGTCGCCGTGGTAGCCGCTCACCGTCGCTATCACCTCGTCCATCCCCTCCGCCGGCATGGATCCGCCGCAGGATTGAGAGGCACGAGATCCCGCCGCAGGATTGGGGGCGACGGCGCTGGTGAGGAGGGCGGCGGCGGGGAGGGAGGGAGGACGACGGCGCTGGGCTTCGGTGCTGGATGAGGGCGACGACGGAGACGGTGGATAGGAGGGCGACGGCGGGGCGGCGGGATGAGAAGAGGGAGGGGAAGGGCGGGCGGCGGGGCTGGGGCGGCGGCGGCGGCTAGGGCCGAGATGGGGGAATGGGGAATATAGGCCTTCGATCTACCGGAGGAGGATTCCAGACGTCAAATTCCGCCGGCATTTCAGATTTCTAAATTCGCAGTTTTCCACTGTTTTTTTCCTTTTTGGCGCGTGCTAGCCGTCGGATTCGCCCATCATCGACCGGTTGATCAGGAGACACCACCTACTATCTAGCCCAACACAACGCTCCCTTTTAGAGTTATAAAATACTCCTTGATCAAAACAATACTAAAATATAACAAAAAGTATGCAAAAGCATTTTAAAACACAATATAAAAAAGATTAAATATATTTTATTCATAATTTTAACATAATCTCATAATCCAACGATTCTCATCAAACACGGCTTAACAAATACTTCCTCCGTCCCAAAAAGTTTGTCATGGTTTTAGTTCAAATTTGATGTTTTGATCATCAAAGATGAAGACCAAGGGCTAATTAGTGAAGCACGAGATTGGAGAGAGATCATCATATAGCTACTGCCATTGACCCTAGATCCAAGTGAAACTGCTCACACATCATCCGGTAGGCAGACATGATTGATGAAGAAGCCTCTGGGGATGATTGCCCCCTCCTGCAGGGTACCGAGACAAAACAACATTGACTCCCGATCTAAGAATTGCAGTGGCGGCAAAACGGTGATCAACTATCCCCATAGGTATCTTAAAAGGGAGAATCTCGGTAGGTGGGGACCTTCTCTACCACGGGTGTGGTTGAATGGTTTCCCCAAAGCAGCGAATTAAGAGTACATTTTTCCATAATGAAGTAAAGTAGCAAACAGAAATAAAAACAACACTTATGGTAAAAGGTTTCCTTACTAATAGCACTACACTCCCTGACAATGGTGCCAGAAAAGAGCCTTGATGACCCATAAGTATAGGGCATCTATCGTAGTCCTTTCGTTAAGTAAGAATGTCAAACCCAATAAGGAGCAAAAAGTGCTGACAAGTGGTTTAGAGCAATGTTTCACCGTAAATACTGAAAGGTAAATTTTTTAGGTGTTTTGTGGCAATAGATAAATTAATAACAAGTGGGCAAAATCAAAGGAGAATAAACGCAACAAGTGTCCTAATACTTTTTAGCACAAATGGCAAGTCGGTGGTGTTTTTTATGATGACTAAAGCGTTCCTAACACTAGTAGAAAAAGGCCCATTTATCCCGGTTCCGGAACCGGGACTAAAGGGTCGTTACTAATGCCCAAAACCTTTAGTCCCGGTTTGCCCACGAACCGGGACAGACGAGCCTCCACGTGGCCGTTGTGGCTTGCCCAGGCGGGAGGCCCTTTTGTCCCGGTTGGTGCCACCAACCGGGACCAAAGGACAGCCACGCGACAGCATTTCAGTGGCTGGATTTTTTTTTGAAAGGGGGCGGGGGGTTTAGGGGGTTTTGTAGGGTTAATTTAGGGGTTTCATATATTGTTTTAGCTAGCTAATAAAGAGAGGTGTGTACTCTCTTATCTTCGTGCTAGGTCAACGCTACGTACTATATGTATAGAGAGGACTCGACATGCTAGCTATTAAGCAAATGAAGAAACCATTAATATAAGTACAGAAGATTGATAATCGTCATGAACATATATATACAGAGAGAAGTGATGACACCTCTCCTTCCCCGAGAGAATTGTCGAACAACAAGTTTTCGGATATCTATCCCTAGCTAACATCTGAACTCAATTTTCACAACTGAAATTAAGTTCCGTATAGTATTGTCCTTTCTTATCGAGGACGTGCTCAAGAAAGAATCCCGCCAATTTCTCTTGAATTGCTTTTATGCGATCTTCTGGTATGAGTTGTTCCTGAAGCTCCCAAAGCTAATTTGAAGAAGGGGGTCAATACATGCATATTATATGAATCAACACAAATTAAAATTGTGAATATAGTGTTGCTTACGCACATCAAAATCTTTTTTAGAGTGGCCGCCTTTCTTAGAGAACGTCTCGTTGTAGATGTACTCGCAAATGTAGTATCCACAAAGATTAGTCCCTTCTGGTTGCAACATCCACTTTACGAGAAATAGAGTTCAATTAATCAAACTGATAATCAAGCATTATAAATGGTATTGATGAAACGACTAGCTAGAATCAACGGGAGATGCGCGGAACTATCTATAGTAGTACTTACTTTCGGGTATGAAATTTTCAGTTCCTTCGGCACTACTCTCGGAATTGTTTGGGTGAACTGTTTCCAAACCCTGCCATATACAAAGAAAATAATTATTACCTGATATCAGGAAATGAACAAAGTTGCCGATATATGATCGATTGAACTTACCTGATATCCACGGCGATCCTCGACACCCTCTCGTTCTCGATCTTCAAAAAAAGAGGATTCTATTTTTTCTTCTTCTCCTCTTATTTTTTTCTTCTTCCTCATCTTCTTCTCCTCCTTCCTCTTCTTCTTTTTCTTTTTCCCTCTCCTTCTTTTTCTTTTTCCTTCTCTTCCTCTTTTCTTATCCAACACTAGAACATTTTAACTTAGTAAAATTAAGACTAATTATAAAACAGAAAAAAAATAAGATGAACAAAAAAATTATTTTCCATTTTCTTTTCCTTGTTTTTTTATTTCTTCTCCTCAACCTCCCCCCCCCCACTGCTGCAGCCATCCATGGCACGCACGCCATGGCCGTGGCCATGGACGTCAGCCAGCGGCGAGGGCGGCGAGGGGCAGACGGCTGGAGCGGCGAGGAGCGGCCGACGGTTCCCTCCTAGCCATGGCGGCGCACAGGAGGAGCTCCCCTCTCGGCCATGGCGTGGCGCGGCGGCAAGTTAATTTGGGCGCAATGCAAGAGAGGAGAGGGGGGATGGTGAGACGCTCACAGCGGGGGTGGCGCCGGCGAGGTCGTCGACGTCGTCAGGGGCGGTGCGGCGCGGCAGTTGGGAAGCCTGACGGCGTCGGTTTCAACTCCGGCGTCGTCAGGGGCAAATGGCGAGATGAGAACTGAAAAATCCTAAGTGTCAGTTATATACCAGGAACATTGGTCCCGGTTGGTGGCACAAACCGGTACCAATTCCAACCTTTGGTTCCGGTTCGTGTAACCAACCGGTACCAAAGGTCTTTTTCAGCAGCCCAATTGGCGGGAAAGAGAGACCTTTGGTGCCGGTTGGTGGCACGAACCGTAACCAAAGGAGACCTTTCGTACCGGTTGGTGGCACGAACCGGAACCAAAGGTCGCCTTTCGTTCCGGTTCTTGCTACCAACCGTGACAAAACTTGCGCTGCCGCGGTGCGGTGGGATGTTTAGTCCCACCTCGCTAGTCGAGGGACAGCCGGAGTGGTTTATAAGCACAGGTCCGCGTGGACTTATCGTAGCATAACAAGTTCACTAAAGGCCGTACACGGAGGAATTCATCTGTATCCGGTACTCTGTCAGGGTGAAATGCGGACGGACCTCGGTTGGTTGGCAGATTTGCCAGATGTGCCCACGAGGCGTGGCCCGTCTGAGAACCCGTACGGGTATTTCAGACGGTTCACGCCTGGTCGGTAGACTTGCCGGATCTGTCAACCAGGCGAGGACCGTCTGCAATTTGCCTTGATGGTGTACAAGATGTGGAGTATTCTTCCGTTGACGTCCTATAATGAAATTGCTATACTTTTTTGTTTTTGTTTTCCAATCAAACAAAACACAAGGTTTCCCCTGCATACAGCCCGACGGTGGCTCATGAGTGCAAGCATATCAAATGCACCGTCGGACGTATGCAGGGAATCCGAATGATTTGTATTTGATCGATGAAGTGAAAGATTTCTAACTAGATATATATAAGATCAACAAAACACACGATTTCGCCTGCATACAGCCCGACGGTGGCTCATGAGTGCAAGCATATCAAATGCACCGTCGAACGTATGCGGGCGAATCCGAATGGTTTGTATTCGGCCGATGAACTGAGTGTCGAACATTTCCTAGAGGTGGGCTATATATATAGGCAACGACTATGTAAAACATTTCAACCCTTTCTGGCTTCATTTGCTATTTTTCATGCATTTAATGATTTATTTTGAGCGAAATGACCCTGAAATTGGAAAGCACTACAACTAAACTCAAAAAAGGTTGAAACTTGGCATGGTATCATCATTTGACCCACATAACATGTGTGCAAAAGTTGAGAGGGTTACGGCAAAAGCTGGATGCACTTCGTGTACAAATTGGACCATCTTTTTCAAAGTACGAGGGTTTCAGACGAAAACTCATCTGTTACAAAGGCATTTCATTTTTCTAAACTTATTTGAACTCAAGACTTTTTGTGCATTCAATATGCATCATTCAAAGTCACATGCTAAAATTTCAACCCTTTCTGACTTCATTTGCTATTTTTCATGCATTTAATGATTTATTTTGGGCTAAATGACCCTGAAATTGAAAAGCACTACAAATAAACTCAGAAAAGGTTGAAACTTGGCATGGTATCATCATTTGACCCACGTAAAATGTGTGCAAAAGTTGAGAGGGTTAAGACAAAATCTGGATGCACTTCGTGTACAAACTGGACCATCTCTTTCGAAGTACGAGGGTTTTAGACGAAAACTCATCTGTTACAAAGGCATTTCATTTTTCTAAACTTATTTTAAATCAAGACTTTTTTTGCATTCAATATGCATCATTCAAAGCCACATGCTAAAATTTCAACACTTTCTGACTTCATTTGCTATTTTTCATGCATTTAATGATTTATTTTGAGCGAAATGACCCTGAAATTGGAAAGCACTACAACTAAACTCGGGAAAGGTTGAAACTTGGCATGGTATCATCATTTGACCCACATAACATGTGTGCAAAAGTTGAGAGGGCTACGGAAAAAGCTGGATGCATTTCGTGTACAAACTGGACCATCTCTTTCGATGTACGAGGGTTTCAGACAAAAACTCATCTGTTACAAAGGCATTTCATTTTTCTAAACTTATTTGAACTCAAGACTTTTTGTGCATTCAATATGCATCATTCAAAGCCACATGCTAAAATTTCAACCCTTTCTGACTTCATTTGCTCTTTTTCATGCATTTAATGATTTATTTTGAGCTAAACGACCCTGAAATTGGACTAATGCTTGTGGGCGAGCCTTTAGTCCCGGGTCTAGCCACAAACCGGGACTAATGCTTGTGGGCCAGGAGTGAGGTGCATTGGTCCCGGTTCTTGTCTGGAACCGGGACATATGCCCCTAGACGAACCGGGACCAATGCCCCACGAGGCCCCGCCGGCCCCCTGGGCGCACGAACCGGGACGTATGCCCCCATGGGTCCCGGTTTGTGGCACAACCGTGACTAATGGGCTGGAGGGGCCTGAACCAAAGCCCTGTTTTCTACTAGTGTAAGGAAACACGAGAGGATTTTCATGTTACTTTCAGCACATACTGTTGATTAACATTCATTGTTGTGATAAGTGTTGTGTGGTTGAACACATGCTAGTGCAATGTCCCATCCAAGACAAATGCACACTTACGATTAAACCTCTTGCAAACATTCACAACTACGAAAGTAATTAAGATAAAACTAACCGTAGCCATAAACTCTAAGATCCTACAATTACTTGTGTAAAAGTTTGCAAACTAGGATTCACGTTTCGGTCACTCCGATAACCCTACCATAAGCGAACATAGTGCACATCGCATTCCTCTAGGTCCACAAAAGTTGAAATAACATATAGTCGATGTTCACATAGTACCACTAGAAGAATAGCACCACAACTTAAATATCAAACCATCAAAGATTAGTCATCAAGACATGACTACTTATAACAAGACTTCTCCATGTCCTCAAGAAGTAAACAAACTAATCACAAGACATCAAATGGGTCATGATCAGAGGTGATTTATGGATGAATAACAAACTGGTCGTAACAAGAATTCAATGATAAAACTTAATAGCATCAACTACAATGAGGTTATCAATACCGGTAAAGAGATTCCAACGAAAATCATAAGTTACAACCGTAATTGTTACAGCGGGGTGAGATGAGATGAAGGGGATGAAGGGGGTGATGTTGGAGATGATGTTGATGATGATCCCGATGATGCCCGGTGTGATGACGGTGATGATCTCCCCCTCCGTGAGGGAATTCCCCCGGCAGAATCTGCCTTCAGGGAGATGTCTTCATCTTTTTGTTTCGTTTCCTGGCCCAAGGCGGCGGTGGAAGGCCTCTTTGATAATCCAAGGCCAAGAGGGTTAAGTACACCAAAGGGGGGCTAAGGGGGGGGCCCACACCTCCCAAATGACTGAAGGGCGTGGCCAGGGGTGGGGTCCGCCCTTTGGTTGCCTCCTCCCCTGGTGACTCCCCTCGGATAGATTTTCCCCCCCAAGAGAATTCTCATAAAAATGTTTTCCCTAGATTTTCATGATATTTGGAGCTCCGAAAGTGGTGTCACTTGGCAGGTGCTTTTCTAGGCTATTTTTTGACTCTGATAAATAAATTACGGAAAACTGTAAAGTATGAAAATAGGGCAAAATAACACAAGTAAAACATTATAATATGAAATACATCAATGAATAAGAACAAATTATGATATAAAATAGTGACGCAAAATGGAAGTATCACACCGGCGTACGCCAATGAAGGACTAGACTTACTAAGGGTAGATCTTCATGACGTAGGCAATCTCCATGACCGTACAAACTCCTTGTCTTCTTCACAAAGTTAAAGACTTCCAAGTGACTATCCAAGCTAGGAGAAAATCCACCCTTCAAAAGGAAACAATGAGATTGTTGATGAATAATTCCATGCCCTTATGCTTCAAAAGATCACTCCCTCAATACTCAAACTAACTCTCAAAGATTTGGCTTGTGGATAACTAGTTGGTTTGGGTGTAAAGCTGTGAGGGGGTGAGAGATGAAAGATTCATGGAGTGAAATGGGTGCACTTTGATCTCAACACAAGATAGGAGCTCTTCCATCTCAAAAAAGGACATTTGAGGTGTAGGCTTAGTCTGGTCTCTCCCTCTCTCCCTCTCTCTCTCTCGTGTTGGTAGATTTGGTGAATAGGTGGTGGGGGTTATATATAGGCATAAAAAATCCAACTGTCACGTACACACTTGTTGCACATTTTGGAGGGATCGACTTAAATCACTCGGTGAGAAATACCTGCACAAAGGTGAGAAATTTGGCATTTCGGTGAGACTGATACAAAGTCGTTCGGTGACTCCGAATTGTCAGTCCAGTACACTTTGTGTAGCTCAGTGTTACCGATTGAACTGACTCAAATTTTCTGAAAGTGGGTGACAGTGGATGCAAATAGGTTCCAGTCATCTCGGTGACACCGAGAAAAACACTTCGGTAAACCCGAAATTAATTCGGTTGGAGACTGACCTTCACAGAGAGCAAATCGGTGGGACCGCGTGACATAATCGGTGAGACCGAAAAACTAGGGTTAGCCACAAGCTATATCTAGATGACTCGGTGATATCGATTGAAAATGAGTTGGTGGGACTAAGTCACATGTTTAGGTAACATATATTTCTAGAAGACTCGATCAGTTCCAATGGGTTTGAGTTGGTGGGACTGAGTTAGACTTTTAGGCGTTAGATATAGTGGCACGTGTGATATGGTGTGAGGATTGAGGATGTATCCTTTAAGCACTTGACCAACCAATCCTTCTTCATTCAACCTCACCCCTTTTTAATAGTATTGGCATTCATAAGGACTCAAAATCATCTTTGGATTACTCAAAAGAAAATGAGGTCTTGAGGCTTGTCCAACACATCTCCTTTGTGTTAGAGGGGACCTTCTCCATATTTCATGATTTACCTAAATTGGACTTCCCGAAAATATGCTCAAGTAAAACATTAGTCCAATAACATGTATGTTGATATTAATTACTAAATCCACCAACAGATGTCTGGAGCACTTTCACCATCACTGCATTGCTCGATGATGACGAGGAGGACAAGCTGATGGGTGCTCTCCATCTCATATTTACCATGTCCGATTGATCCCTTGGCCCATCAACCATCACAGCTAGAGGGCCATGGTACATCCTCGCCTCCCACACCCATCATGCTCAGGTCTACTCCTCCTCGTCTCCCTTTCACGTTCGGGGCAAGAGACAGGACGAGGGCGTTTGTCATCGTTCTGAGAGATTCGAGGTTTTTCGTGGGGGCAAGCTACCAGGACCCCGTCATGACGTCGATCCAACACTTTGCTGCGACGTGGAGCCACCGTGGATGTGGGAAAAGAACCTGAAACACACACAGAGCTAGATTTAGCAGGTTGGATTGAAGCTCGTCGTCATCGCCAACAATCCTCAAGGATCCTCGACACCCACTATAACAGTTTCTTGTCTTTTTCTTTGTTCCTTTTTTGAAAACAAATAACGGTTTTTAAGGGGGTACAAAATGGCGGTTGTTTATCGGTTTTCATCCATTAGTTCACTTTTTTCTTTTTTTCAGGGTACCTTTTTTTTCGTGCAAGGGGCACCATGTATCTTGTTGTCGTCTCCGACCCTAGGCCCTTACTCAAACGTCATTATGTACCTAAATTGGACTTCCTGAAAATATGTTTAAGTAAAACATTAGTCGAATAACATGTATGTTGATATTAATTACCAAAACCACCAAGAGGCATCTAGAGCACTTTCACAATGACCGCACTGCTCGATGATGACGAGGAGGACAAGTCGATGGGTGCTCTCCCTCCGATTTCTACCATGTACGATTGACCCCTTGGACCATCAACCATCACAGCCAGAGGGCCGGGGTACATCCTCACCTTCCACACCCCATCATGCTCATCTCTACTCCTCCTCGTCCCCCTTTCACGGTCGGGACAAGAGATAGGACGAGGGTGTCCCTCCTATAGATTCAAATTGTGCGTGAGGTCTAGGGTAACTATGTTTGGGGTGGGTTCCAAGGCCGTAGCATAGGAGCCTCATGCTTGGGGCCGATATAGGAGCGATTTTTAGATCAAAAAGTGAGCAGTGTAAAAATTAGGTGGAAGAAAACGACAATGTGTGACAAAGGATAAACGGAATAGGAACACTGCGTGTTTTTTAGATAGGAGGAGAAAAGATACAAACATGTTTGTCATCATTCTGAGAGATCCGAGGTTTTTTCGTGGGGGGCAAGCTACCAGCCCAGGACTCCGCCATAACGTCGACCCAACACTCTGTCGTGACATGAAGCCATCGTGAAGGTGGGCAAAGAGCCCGGCCGAGAGCTAGATTTAGCAGGTTGGATTGGAGCTCGTCATCGCCGACGATCCTAAAGGATCTTCGACACCCGCTATAACGGTTTCTTGTCTTTTCTTTTCTCCTTTTTCGAGAACAAATACCGGTTTTTAAGCGGTACAAAATGACGGTTGTTTATCGGTCTTCATCCATCAACCCACATTTGTTTTTTCAGGGTACCTTTTTTTTTCGTGCACACAGTGGCACCGAGTATCTTTTTGTCGTCTCCGACCTTAGGCCTTTACTCAAACGTCATCGGCGTAAGTGGGCTTAAAGGCAACCAGGCTTTTCTTGCAGCCAGCCTCGGACAAACAAAAATTTCCACATGCGGCGGCCCTCTCACCCTGAGCAATCCATCCATTACTCCGGCCACCACCACCATTTCTCCGTCAGCAGCTCTCCTCTCCCCTGGGTCGTCAGATCGCCGTGACTCGGCCGCCATGGACGCCCCTGCTGCCGCCACTTTCTAACCCGCCGCGAGACACCTGTGATCCCAATTAACCCACCGCCCCGGCCCCAACCACCAACCCCCAACCCCGGATCGCCGGATCACCAGACCGACGGACGGACGGGGATGCCTCCCACGCCGCCGCCGGAGACGGACGCGGAGCCGGAGTTCGCCGAGGTCGACCCCACCGGCCGCTACGGACGGGTAACGAAATGGCCACTAATCCCCTGTTCTTCCCCGACTCAGACTCGATTCGCCGCCACTAACCTAGCCATCCCCTGTTTCTGTTCTGATGCAGTACACGGAGGTCCTCGGCAAGGGCGCCTTCAAAACGGTGTATCCTTTCCACGGCGGAGCCCTTCCGGCCGGGGTTCCTGATTCGTTTACGGGGTCGTTTGACTCGTCTTCTTGATTCGTCAAGATTCGATCTTTACGCAGTCCTTTTCCGTCGGCTGAAACTGAAACGGTCCTTGCGATGCGTTGCGTTGGTTTCCGCTCAAGTCTTGGTATATATATGCATATTAGTATCTTCTCTGTGATAACATGTTACTTGTTCTTGGTTTAGATGGGAGTTTAGCCAGCATTGACCTGCTGGGGTTTCTAGATTCGTTTTTATAGAATGGAAGATTATAATCTCCATCCCCTGTATAGAGTGCACACAGCCCAGCTGTGATTCATGGATGGATTCTTTCCATTTCAGAGTTTCCATTTCTTGTTGTGTATTCACTGGCGTATACACTAACTGCTATCCTTCTATGAATGATATGGCAATCATATATGTCTAGTTTTTACTGAATTCGAAGAGTGGTCAGGGGGATAATTAACTGCTTCTATTACTTGGCTGCAGTGTCACTTGTGTGGGAGGTCTGCTGACTTTATGTCCGTAGCTGTCGCCACTCTTTGAGATATTTAGATGCTAGAAAGTAAATCATGCCATTTTAGGGCGTGTTCGGTAGTCGTCCACAGCTGCAAAACCCTCAAGTTCAGCAGCCAGCATCTCCCGTGAAATCTTGGCGCCAAGGGTTTGTTCGGTACACTGGCTCCTGGCAGCCAGCGATCGAACAGGTCAAAAGCCGACAAAAAGCATATTTGGCCCGTTTGGGCTGGCCTCATTGGCCTTGTGGGGAATGAGCAAGCAGGGGTGGCTCAAGCCGAGGGGGAGAGGAGTAGCGATCGCTCGAACTGGTACGTGGTTATCTCCCTTGGCGGTGGCAATGCCTTGTAATTTTCCATCAACTCTTTCTTCTCAGCGAAATTGGAGCTCGGGAAACCCACCTCCTAAATCCTGTAATTTTGCACTGAGCCAAACGCCAGCTTCTACCCATCAACTCCTGGAGTTTGGCCCAACTCCGAACGTGGAGTCGAAGGAGCCATGAGTTGGAGGGCTAACGAACAGGCCCTTAGTGCTTGTTTTGAGTTATACTTGAATCCTGGTTTTCATGGTAGCTGTCGACATACTTTGGGCCTGTTCAGAACCTCTCCCAGCTTGTCCAAATCCGTAAATCTGGCTTCTTCCACTATCCAACTTCCCCTGGCGATCTTTGAGTGTTCGGCTCGAGCGGGAGATTCTCGCAGCAGCCGGGCCTGGCAGGGTCCTTCTGGCCTGTTCGGCAATTCTTTGGGCCAGCTAAAACCAGCCCATTAGCGTACCGATTCGAGGGATATAGGAGGAGAGAGAGGGTCATAATGATGAGTCGTGGTCATGGCGCTGAACCGTTTTCTTTGGCGGTGGCAGACCCGGCCCCGTGTAAATAAGAACAACTCTCGCTTTCTGGTTTTGTGAAGCTAGACTTTCCCAGATTCTCGTTTTTAAATGTAGGGAGTGCTCAGCTTCTAGAAGTTGACTCCGTGGAGCTCAGGCGTTCGGGTCGACTCGACGCGTGATTTTTTTTAGAAAGTTGCCTTTTTAGCGTCGACCGATGGAAGTCTTCCTCCATTTTTCCTACGTTGTACCGAATGGCCGTTCTTTTGATTTTCCTCTGTTTTTGAATCCTTATGTTTGTACCTCTCTTCCTTTTTCATTCTTATGGTTTTCTCTATTTCTATGGTTTATATCCCTGTGAACCGAATAAGCCCTTAGCTGGCATTGATCTGCTGTGATTCCTGGATTTTTTTTAATAATAGAAGAATAATCTCCCAGCCTCTGCACTCTAAAGTATGCACACGACCTAGCTGCAATTTCTGGATGCATTTGTGGTTTCAAAGTTTCCATTTCCTGCTTTGTGGCATACACTTGTTCCTGTACTTCTAGAAATGATATGGCAATTATATATGCCTAATTTTGACTGAATGCGTGCTTTCATTACTTGGCTGCGTTGTCGCTTGTGGGGAGGTTTGCTGACTGTCTGTGCATAGCTGTTGGCACTCTTTGAGAAATTGAGATGCTCAAAAGTAAATCGTGCCGTTTTGAGTTATACTTGAATCCTGTTTTCGCTGGTAACTGTCGACATAGCTTGTATAACCACATTTTGTCATTGCATAGTTTTCATTTGAGAAGTTCATTTCTCTGCCCATTGTGCAATCCTGGTGCAAAAGCGAGACAAGTATTTTATACGCTTCAACTTGCACACTATGTCCAGAACCAGAACACACTAACCCCATTAAAATGTTCTATCTTAGTCATGTACCTTTGGTAACTTCTACATTCTAATTTTATTTGCACATATCTTTCTGTGGATTTGGAATCCTTAATTCAGATTATGTCGATAGTTACAAGGCTTTTGATCAACTGGAAGGGCTAGAAGTTGCTTGGAATCAAATCAAAGTGGGTGATATATTACGGAACAATGATGATTTGGAGAGGCTGAGATCAGAAGTGCGGTTGCTTAAGACACTGAAGCACAAGAACATAATCAAGTTCTACAATTCATGGCTCGACAAGAAGAACAATAACATAAACTTCATCACAGAAGTCTTCACCTCAGGAACATTGCGCCAGTCCGTGCTCTCATGCCTCCTCCTGACTACAGCTGTTTAATAAATTTGAACATGTGTAATTAGTTCCTGATGTCACCTTCTTTAACACTTGTCATCGTCTATCTATATATCTCATTATTACGGCATAAATTAAAAATTAGCGTGTTGCATGTTCCCAAACACATAGTTCTGATCATAGCATGGTCGTGCCCATAACCAAAGGAAGCACTATTCGCAGAAACTAAATCAACATGCTGGATATGTCATATGTCATATATCTTATGTCTTTTCAGATCCTTGTCACTGAATATTTTCCCCATTGCCTTGGCTTTTTAGGTACCGTATTAAGCACAAGAAGGTAGACATTAGAGCTTTGAAGAAATGGTCAAGGCAAATCTTGAGTGGTCTAGTGTACCTCCACGGCCATGATCCACCAATAATCCACAGAGACTTGAAATGTGATAACATATTTGTGAATGGAAACCAGGGTGAAGTAAAGATTGGAGACCTGGGTTTAGCAACCATCCTAGACAATGCACGTTCAGCTCATAGCATCATTGGTAAGCAATTCAGTTGCCTAAATTATATGTTTGTTCTTCTAATTTTTAGTTGAGTCTTTCTCATGTGGTCTCTTGTCTTTTCATAGGCACACCAGAATTCATGGCGCCAGAACTCTATGATGAAGAATACAATGAGCTTGTAGACATTTATGCATTTGGGATGTGTTTACTGGAGCTTGTTACATTTGAGTACCCATATTGTGAATGCTCCAATGCAGCACAGATATACAAGAAAGTTTCCGATGTTAGTCTGCTTATGCTTTGCATTATATTTCATTGTTCTTTTCCTGATAATTTTAGTCAATAAAGTGACATAAAAAGTACCATGGCTACATGATTATTGCTGCTCTCACTGACCCATTCATCTTGATAGCTGGAAATTCATCATCAGGGCAATGCTAACATTCTTTCTGGTTTCAGCATACACATGCCATGAAATGGCATAACAATCATAATTTCCTAAGTGTTACAGTTATATATTTTATGGTTGATTCTTATTTTCAGAAGCATAAAAACAAAATGTTCTTAGGTTTAACAGCATCTTGAAATGTTATGTTGGCAGAATATCATTTGCCTTTTAAATTATTGGTATAATCGCACGAATTGTGTTGCATCATATAAAAACAGTAGAAGCTCTTAGGAACAAGTATCATTTAATATGGATGTGTGGTTCTTTAGTTGTGAAGTATTTTGACAGTAAATTTGTTTGCAAGTGTAGGTCTCTTATCTGTTTTTCCATTCATTGCTGTTTGCATAGGATCAATGGAAAAAATAGCGCGCTATAGCGTTTTGGGCAATGTCTCGCTAAATGAATCCGTGTACAATGTCTTGATAATAGCGCGCTATAGCATGAAATAGCACGCTAATAGCATATTTTTAGGGCCACGCTATTTTTTCATAGCACGCTATTTTTTTCATTGCATAGGATTGTAATCTATACTGTTGAACTACCAATACAGTTAAGCTTGTATACAATCTGTAAGTTTAGATCTGACAAATGTTACTACTAAAAGCATCCAACTTCTAAGAGTAGAGTACATAATACTTTATGTTAAAGGTACATTGGCAAGATCTAGATGCAGGAGTTTTGGAATGATAATTTGCTCTGCTCAACCATAACTTACAAGTGTCTATTTCATTATTTATGGTATACACATATGTCCTAGCCTACTAGGCACTTCCTCGCTGATTGTTGTGTAACATCTTTTTCAAATATATGCTAGGGTCTGACTGCCTTGATTTCCTGATTGTTATATTACAGGGTGAAAAACCTGGTTCACTGGCTAAGATTGAGGATCCTGAAGTTAAATTTTTTATAGAGAAATGCATAACCCAAGCTTCCGAAAGGCTCTCAGCAGAAGAACTATTAGTAGATCCTTTTCTCCTAGATGTCGATGATGAAAGAATCTTCTATCCAGTACAGTCAAATACAAATACATCAGGTAAATGACTAAACTGGAGACATATCTCAAATTATAGATGCATAGTTTAGTAAATCTGTCATCTTCCCCATTTAACCTTACACTAAACATACCAGGTGCTGCTGGCAGTTCGAACCCAAGTGCGAACTACAGAGTAGCGTCGTCTGTTGGCTCCCGGGGACAAACAGGTAGAAGCTCAATGACCTCACAGTGATGTGAACACAAACTCATTGATGAGGTTTCCTCCTTTTCATATTTCAATTTTATGGTGGAACGCAGGTAGCACGGGGGAATCACATCCAAGTGACAGCTACATACATGGCAATAGGAATCGGCATGCTGCGACTAGTCGAATAATTACCGTTGAGAGTCAGCGGAAGGACCTAAATACAATATTTCTGAAACTGCGGATTGCGGATTCAACAGGTATTTATGGCGGAACCAATTTTAGTTGTTGTTATATAGCTAGTTAGGTACTTGCATTTTATACAAAATTTCAATTGCAATATGCAGGTCATGCCCAAAACATCCATTTTCCATTTGATATTGAAGCAGACACTTCAATCAGTGTTGCTACCGAGATGGTTGTACAGCTTGATCTCACAGACCAAGATGTTACTGCGATTGCAGAAATGATAGATGCTGAAATACAGGCACATATTCCTGAATGGGCGTTTGATGAATCAGTTGATAACCAAGGGGATGAAGGGGCTCATTCTGAGACTGATAATTCAGACTCAGATAACGATGAGAGTTCTGAGCTTCGTAATGAGGTTGATGCAACGAATAATGGTTTTACACAAGAGCAGCTTCCTTCTGGCCGGAAATACTGGTCAGACTCACCTAGAAGAGACATTGAAATCTCTCATCCGGTGGAGGAGCCACGGATCGATGATAATATGCCAAATGGGATGTTGAAAAAGAATAATGTGGATGATATTTGTGAGCGAATGTCGTCATCGGCGGACTTGTCGAACCCAGATGTGGTCAACAGGAGTTCAGGAGGAGCTTCTGTTGGAACTAGTTCTCGTCTTTCAGATGGTGGCTATCTCACAGCAGATCTTAATGAAAGGTTGTCAGATTTGTTAGCTAATCAGAAAGAGGAGCTCAGTGCACTTCGAAGAAAGCACAAGGCTGATATAGAGGTAATCTTGAATGGGGTGCCTGCACAGCATCGTGAGGAAACCTTAACCAGGTGCCGCTTGAAGGCAGATCAGAAAAACATACCAGACAAGATTTAGCCATGACTCCTTGATGTACATCTTTGCTGCGTCGTTTTTAGGTACCGGCACCAGGGAGTCATTTAGAATCAATGTTGTGCAAACATGGTCTCACCGATCCTCCTCTTTTTTTTTTCCAATGGAGAAGCTGTTGCAAGTGCTTGTGGATTAGCAGGCCAAGCACTACATATGGTGCTTCTAGTGCAAGCTGTTTGGAGGGTTTTTTAAAGTCGACAGAAGGTTTCCGCTCAGCCTCAGCAAATCCAAATCCCGCAGATACCATCATGCTACCGCATGCCAAAGAAATTGTTCATAACAAGTGCATATTTTTCTTTCCGTTTCTCCCTTTTTCTGTATTGTCAACAACTATGTTAGCCAAATGACGGTGTTTGAGCTGTTGCTCACCTGCATTCGCAAATCGTAATGTTCAATTATTCCCATCATGTTTGGCTCACATGCTTTGCCCAGGAACTTAGAGCTGTACTATGTGTGTGTGTGTGTGTGTACACTACATGCACCATTCACTCATCTCTATGACCATGATCATGCCCACACACTTGACACACATTTATCCATTTGTTAAGTGCAAGTGTGGCATGGAGCATGGCAGATCTGGAGTGGCCAATGATGAACAGTGTGCATATGTGCAGCAACACATGTTTCCAGTAGCATCCATCACATGCCCCAGATTTCTGTGTCCCCTTCCTCCTCCCTCTGCTTCTTTTTTCCCCTTTCCCCAAGCTTCTTCTCCTGCATCTGAATCTGTGTGCTGGTGCTGGAAACCTGAGGGCTCTCCAACCCAGCTGGTTAGTTGGTTAGTTAGTCTAAAGCTGCACACAGAATTTTCGGATCTGTGTTACAGTGGGCAGTGACATGGGCCAGCCTCCAATGCCACCCCTGTCACCATACTCAGGGTGCCCATCCATGCAGCCATGATCAAACCGACACACATTTTCCATTGGATCACTTTCAGAGGCATGTAGGGGAAATGTATGTAGATATTTCTGTTGGTCACTTTCAGAGGCAAATGTTGGTCACTTTCAGATGGGAAATGCAGCAGTTGATCTTGGAGCCTTTTTTTGATGGATCCAATGCAGCAGGCTAAGATACATGCTGAAGATGCCAAGTGCACCTGGAAGGAAACAAAGTGAGCTTGGCAGCACCCATCACTCCTCCCCAATATTTTTCCACACAAAATACAAACACAAACCAGCTAATTTAGGTGCCAGCCAGTAGATACAAACAGCAGAGACAACACATGAGATTTGTCCCAAAGTACACCATACCACTAGCTAAAAGCCAGCATTGGCACCATATTGATTGGAAGATACTATCACGTAATTGTTCATGGATGGATGCAGCAATCTATGGGTGTATCCTATGCAGCTAAGATAATTCAATTACTACTTCCTTCGTTTCATAATAACTATCGCTGAAATGAATGTATCTAACACTGAAATACATCTAGATACATTCATTTCAACGACAGTTAATATGGAACGAAGGGAATACTAGGCTGCATATGCTAATGCATACACCAAATGTCCAGCCCATGAAATGGAATCATATGGAATGGATTGGTAATAATAATCCAGCAGCAGTGTAGTGGATTGTCAATTATCTCCAGCAAAGCCCAGCTGAGCTTTGATCCCCCGCAAGACACGCTCATCACCCACCTTATCATGCCCAACCACCTCCGCTATATATCCCTCGCCTCCTCCACCTGCGCCTCCTCTCCTCCGCTTCCCCTTCTTCCCCGGCTCCGGCGGCATTCATCCACCGAGCCAGCTCCGGCGTCAGCACCAGTCCAGCATTGTGCATGACGTGGTAGAGAGAAGATGAGCTTTCGACCGGCCATGCATTCGCAGAGGGTCAGCGGCGAGCAGCAGGCGGCGGCGCCGGCCCCGGCGTTGCCGTGCGAGATCGCGGTGGACGACATGCCGACGAGGGGCGGGAACCAGCAGAGGCCGGGGAAGGCGGTGACGGCGTCGGTGTACCGGGCCAAGGTGGCCGGGCAGTCGCGGGTGGTGACGGTGTCGTGGTCGCGGGACCTGCTGTCGCACGCCTTCGCCGTCGCCATCACCGGCGCGGACGGCGCGTCGGCGGAGTGCCGCGTGGAGCTCCGGCCGTGGCAGTTCTGGCGGCGCGCGGGGTCCCGGCGCGTGGACCTGGGCGGCGCGGCCGTGCGCGTGCTCTGGGACCTGCGGCGCGCGCGCTGGCACGGCGCCGGCGCGGGCCTCCCGGACCCTCGCGGTGGCTACTACGTCGCCGTGGAGGCCGCCGGCGAGGTGGCTCTGGTCCTCGGCGACCTCCGCAAGGCGGCGCTCCGGCGCGCGTCCCCCAGCGCCCCGCCCGCGCTCGCCGCGGTGCCCGTCGCGCGGCGGGAGCACGTGTTCGGCCGGCGGCGGTTCGCGGCCAAGGCGCGGTTCCACGACCAGGGCGCGGTGCACGACGTGGCCATCGACGTGGGCGGCGGCGGGGGCGGCGACGACATGGAGATGGCCATCGCCATCGACGGCGAGGAGGCGGTGGCCGTGAAGCACCTGCAGTGGAAGTTCCGGGGCAACCAGTCCGTCACCTTCGGCCGGGCCAAGGTGGAGGTGTACTGGGACGTGCACGACTGGCTCTTCGCCGGGGCCGCCGGCGGCGCCCGCCCGGCGCTCTTCATCTTCCGCCCCATCGTGCTCTCCAGCGCCTCCGTCGGCGCCTCGACGCCGCTCCTCGCCGGAGTCGACGGCGCCGCCGGCGCCACCGGGTTCTGCCTCTACCTCTACGCCTGGAAGCTCGACTGATCGATGGATCGGCAAACAATCCGATCCACCATTGTCCATCCTCCTCCTCCTCATCATGAAACAAGAAAATGTGAAACAGCCAAAATGAGCACCTAGTAGTTGTAGTAGTAACACTTCTTCTTCTTCTTCTTCTTCTTCTTCTTGGATTTTGTAATTCTTTTTATCCTGGAAACAAACGGCATAATTGGATATAAATTCTTTCACAAACCACACAAACATTGTGGTTCACTTCATTCTCCTCCATTTTACATTGCTCAATCTTGCCAATGTCCCATGCTACTATCTATGTAATTAGTTTGTGTAACAAGGTAATTAGTTGGATGATTAGTTAGGGATGACGGATGAGAGAGAGAGAGAGGGACACACACAAACACTAGGGGTGGATGGCACATGCACATGGGGGAGTGGGTTCCAGACCAGTGGCTGTGCATTGGACTGACTGATCAGAGAGAGGGGGAAAAAATAGTGCCAACGCAAAAGGTGACAGATTGGATCCAACACCCTCTCTAATCTGATCATGCTCATGGCCCCAGATGGATGGATTTGATTAAGTTTTACTGTTTTCTTGCCAAACTCACACTATTATTGATCTGGAGTATCCTATGCCACCTCTTCCCCTTGACTTCTATATATGAAAACATATGTAGCTAGCTACTCCCTCCGTTCCATAATATAGTAACGTTTTGCAGCAAAACGTTACTATATTATGGGACGGAGGGAGTAGCTAGTAGTGATAATGTTTCATTTGTGTAGATGTGCATAGCTTGGAAATGCTTTTCTGATGGTTTATTTAAGCTGGACCAGCTTAAATATATTTATGTGACAATGAATATATGTAGACTGATTTGTATTGAGCAAATATTTTTTCACATTTAATATTACATTTCGTTCATAATAATTAAATTGTATTTTATGGGCACCTATCGCGGATGGTCAAATTTGAATTTAGAAATGCGCGGACAACTTGCAGAAAAAGGGAATGGAGAATCGAAAAGTCCAACTTATTCAACCAGGCATGAATGTAGAATTGAAAAGTTCAACTTACTCAACCAGGAAAATTTGACGGCAAAAACGAATAGTATATATGCGATACTTAATACGCCGCAAAAAAAATAAGAAGATGTGTCTTCATGAGAAGTTTGCAAGGTTGTACTGTATCTTCTTATTTGTCTACATCCATCCATCTATATTATCTATATATGTGTATGGATGTGTAGGTGAGATGCTAAAAGGCTGTAAGATTCCAGCATGGGGAAAACAATGGAGCAAAATGGAGGATGACTAAACAATGTTCCTCCGTTTTGTTCCCTTGCTAGTAGGAGTAGCTTGCATCTGCTGGATAGCTGGTGCCAATCAACCAAGATTATATTCTGATTGGTGCCATTTGTCTTCAGACTATGTGTTCCACTGCCCTTTCATATACATCAAATGATATTACCTTGCTAGATTTTCTTTTCAGATAATAGAATTTTCAGGGCCTTCATTTTATCATTTAATTGATACAAAGTGTATTACATTTTCACCAATTTTATCTATGCAGTGAACGCATATAGCTTAACTGCATCTGAGGTAATCTGACAAACCAAATCTAGCTATATATGCGTTCATTGATTACATGGGACAAAATTACTAGAATAAAACGAGAAACCCTAAAATTCCAACCAAATCGATGCTTTCTCACGATAGCGATGTTTTCAACAGAAATACAGATTAGTATATGAGGAGTCGGGTGTGGACAATTATCTTACATCGACACGAATCCCGAGGTGCCGACTCCAAAACATAATTAAATTAGCGTATGACAGTTTACCTGTCGCTAGCTCCCCACATTGCCCCGGTCAAAATTGTTCCGTAGCTGGTACAATCTTCCTGATTAATCAATTAACACTTGGAGTAGATTATAGTACTACACAAGTTTCCTGACATGACACTCCAGTGGGATCCTGTGTTGCTTGGTTCCTGTATCATCAGTCATGCTTATACAGTGAATGAAACTGTTCTATGAACAAATGGGATAAATTCGTGAACACTAATAAGAGGAAGAAGTGACACCTAAGCTTTTTTAACGGATCATGTCTTCCAAGATGCAAAAATGAAGACGGGCGAGTTCCCTCGAGTCGGCACCGGCTAGGCCTTGGGTTCTCTCTCGCGGGTTCTCACTCCCTCTGCCAACCACTTTGGAGGCGAGAGGGTAGGGGAACCCCATACATGTGTTTTCGGCGTGTAGATAGTAGGTTTAGGGTTTCACATAGAGGTGCTATAGTGCTAGAGGCTATGCCATGTGAAATAATTGTATAGCTTCTCCTTTAGATACGGTCATGATCAACTCGACCCGATGTCCCGAACCCAAAAGCTTGGGTGTCGGGATGGGCTTGGACTCTAATTTTAACCTATTCAAAAAGCCCGAAAGCCCAAAATACCTTAAAATATGATTTTGATTGAAATGTACCTGTAAGATCATGTAGCTATCAGTTCGTTTTAGATGTTGGTGCATCTGCAAGAAGTGTTGTTTTCTCATTCCAATAGTGGCGACTGGCTCTAGTTGAGGCAATAATCAGTGCGTCATCGGCATGTGTATGTCAGAGAAGATGGAGGAAACCCCAAGTGATGGAATGATTTGTCACTAGTAGGAAACAGAGCTTTGGTCCTGGCCAGATCAGAGCATATTAGTCCCGGTCATTTTACTAATCGGGACTAATGGGAGCACCAGTCCCGGTTCGTCCGGGACCTTTTAATCCCGGTTCCAGCCACCAAACGGGACTAAAGGTCCTCCCTTTAGTCCCGATTGGAGACACCAACTAGAATAAAAAAATTGGATGTTTTTTTTTTTCAGAATTTTGGCCGGGAAGACATACCTTTAGTCCCGGTTGGAGACACCAACTGGGAAAAAAGTTTTTTTTAAATGGCAATAACTTTTGCATACGAACTCGTGTAATATATCAAGCTGTTCAGCGCGAAAATCCGAATCCGATCTTTAACAGCCAAAGGCCGTTTGGGATTTTTTTTAGATTTTCAAAATTCCAAAGTGAAATATGAAAGTAGGAAGATTTAAGTTTTTGCCCAAAATTCGAATTTTTTCATTTTTAATTATTTTTTGAAATTAACAATTGTATTCTATATGAGGATTATTATTACTTAATCATTGCTGTTTATGTTATTATAGGTTTGGAATTCAAGAAATAATATCATGTGACATCAAAGTGTAGAAGTTAACAAGATTGATAGCATAATATTATCAAGATGTTTGTAGTGCAATCTTGGAAGCTAATTGGGAAGGAACTCAAAAGTTAAGCATGCTGGGGAGGATGGGTGACCGATCGAGAAGTTTGACCACGGGTAAACACTTTGACTTAGAGATTAGAGATCACAGGTGTGAGGATGGATGATTAGAGATTAAACTGACAAATAATTCAAATATTTGAAATATAAAAAATTTTGTCAAAAAAAATCCTTTTTTTCTTCGGAAAAATGACATTTAGTCCGGTTGGTGGTCCTCCAACCTAGCCCACTAGCACAGACATGTGGAGGGCCTTTAGTCCCGGTTCGTAACCCAACCGGGACTAAAAGTGGAGGCCTTTAGTCCCGACTAAAGGCCCTCTGAAACCGGGACTGGTGCCCAATTTTCTACTAGTGTGTGGTGTTGCAGAGGTTTTGTTCTAACAACAATATTTTTAATATAGAGCCTTGTCTCTCTTCGTGAATAAAAAGATAAACTCATGAAGCAAAATCATCATTAAAACGAGGCTCTAGCCAAAATATTTAGGGTTTAAGGAGGCCATTTAGGAATTTGGCCGAGTTTTAGTGGGTTTTCCCTTTAAGAAAAGTTGAGGGTTGACTGAATCATCATGATGCTAATGAGATGATCATAGTGCACAATCAATTACTAAGGAAAGTGTTGGTCTTAGAGTGTTACACGTGTCGGTTGAGGTGTTGTTGTGGCAACATCTTTGGTGGGTGCAGTAGAGGTGTCGGGGTCTAGACTCCTCGATCTACCCCCGTCCATTCGGGGCCGGACCCAGACAATCTAGATTGAAATGCAGAAACCCGTTGGACGACGTTTTTGGTTCAACAATTTTGGTCCGGATATGTGGGGGCTTGGGGGGGGGGGGGGGGTGATAGGAAGAAGCCCACTGAAGATGCCCTAATAAAGAGGTTCATGACATCGTAGTAAAACGTCGATCCTGCGCGGCTGATAAAGCTATCATTTTCATTATTGGAAATGCTAGAGGGGAAAGGGTTAGAAGGCACTAACCAATAAGAGCATCACATCACATCACAAAGACATGCGTGCGCATGAGATCCATCCATATACACAGATGAGGTTTACTTAACTTGATGTGTGGACGAACAGGCCTTAAGCTAAGCATGTAGCTCAGGCGGAAAGGAGTGTGAATTAGAATGAGGTAGCTAGCTCTAGTTTGTGGCGCTGGATGCCCGGGATCAGCGGACATGGGTCTACAGGACTGCAACAACCATGTTCTTGCATGGGCATGTGCAGCCACCCTGTTTTGGCGCCACAAATCACAAGCGATGGCCTTGTCCTCATCCTCCCCATACTACTACCAGTACTAGTACGACTCTTGACATGTATGTGTGTGTAGGCATTGACATGTGTGGCCATTGCTTGCTAGGTAGCTCCCAGCTCACACTTGTGCTCTCGTCTTCACGCAACCAACGATCTACTGTATTATCGTATGCATGCATGCATCTTCTCCTAGACCAGACGTACTAGTTTGATTTAGAGTAATGGAGTAGTATATATAGGTACCATGATCATATATATGCATGCATGAAGATTATTCCTAATTAAGATTATACTATATATTTGTGTTGGTGATGTGATGTGGAAGATTATCATCTGTTTGATAACGAAGAAGAGAAGCAGGCGGGGATCACGTAGCTAGCAGCTGTTGTCCACCAAATGAAAGAAATTATATGGAGGAAGAGAGAAAGAAGATAATAGGGATAGATAGCTATGGAGGGATGCATGGGGTCGTGCTTTTCTTAGGAGGGCCTAGTTTGGACTTTGGACCATTTGTTGTTGTTACGGTCGTCCCCCTTGATTGCCTTTTGAATTGCGAGCTCGCTCCTCCTCCTTTTGTGCAGAAAGCCACAAAGTGTTGGGTTTCTTTGTGTGTGCTGACCTGTTTTTGTTGCCCTAGAGATCTGATTTGGTCCAAAGCAAGACGATTACTGTAGCCATCACTCGTATGGTGAAGTGAGCTCTTTTTTTTTGCGTTGCCCTAGAGATCTGATTTGGTCCAAAGCAAGACGATTACTGTAGCCATCACTCGTATGGTGAAGTGAGCTCTTTTTTTTTGCGGGATAATTTTTTTTAGGGTACGCCAAAGACGTACCATATCTTACATTCTTAAGAAGTTGGCCTCAGTTTTCTTAACATGCAAGGTGTCCACCTCATCATCCCACTAAGTCAATCAT
This sequence comes from Bromus sterilis, assembly GCA_950022295.1. NCBI lineage: Eukaryota > Viridiplantae > Streptophyta > Magnoliopsida > Poales > Poaceae > Bromus > Bromus sterilis. The sequence goes on along the minus strand of OX465601.1, from coordinate 294,917,477 downwards.
TTAAATTTGCTTTTCCACTAGGACATGCAAAGTATGCCACATAAGGGAGCTCCCATTAACATTGCATGCGCATGCAGTGTATCACATATAAATATTAACTTTCTTTTGCACTCAAATTTATAAGTGTCTTTTTTATAGAGAATAAAACATAATTTACCTCACATTTTTTTTCTATGCGACAATTTTTTTTATGAATGCAAATATGTAATTGCTATCATTATAATATTTTTTAATCAAGGGTGATGTCTCCACTGTGTCTACTCAACGTTTTTTTGTCTTACATTCTTAAGAAGTTGGTTCAATTCTCTCGACATGCAAGGTGTCCACCACACCATCCCACTAAGCCAATTGTTTAAATTTGCTTTTCCATTAGGACATGCAAAGTATGCCACATAAGGGAGCTCCCATTAACTTTGCATGCGCATGCAGCTTATCACATATAAATATTAACTTTCTTTTGCAGTAAAATTTACAAGTTTCTTTTTTTATAGAGAATCAAATATAAGTTAACTCGCATATTTTTTCTATCCGATAATTATTTTATTAATGCACATATGTAATTTCTATCATTGTAATATGTTTAATCAAAGGTGATGTCTTCACTGTGTCTACTCAATGTTTTTTTCGTCTCATATCATCTCGCCGATATATTATCAAGGCAATAAACTAATAAATTTAAAAGAAACTCATTTTTAACTCTAAACAATATTATAAAATATAATAAAATTATATTATGTTTATTAATTTTCTTATATTTAAAAATATTAAATTATTTATAAACAGTTTCCGCAGCAACGCACAGGGTATCATCTAGTTTTATAGAAAGCAAAAACAATGTACAAGGATTGCCGGGACAGATGACACCACCCACGGCAAGAATACAACACCATACGTACACCAACAATGCAAGATAAGGTTTAGTGTAGTTTTCTTATTTTATTTTATTTTTGTTTATTTAAATATGAATTTTAAGAATTCCAAACTTAAATAATAACAAAAAATAATTTTATTTTAATACGGTCATTGGTTATAATTTTATTTAATTTGAATCCACAATTTTAGTGGAGATTTTACACCTTCTATTATTTTAATACTTTATAATAGCCACAAGCAAGGACTTATGATAACTATATGGAATTCTATAAGGAAAATCTTATCCTCATGATTTATTGTATTAGCGAAGGGGGGTAGCGTGGCGCGCCTATCTGAGGTCCAGAACTTGTGCTGGTAGGCGAGCCAAGCGAAGAACTTGCACTTGAGGGGGGCCAAGTTGCGCCAGATGCACTCTTCAATCGGAGATCGGATCATTCCTGAGCCGATTATACACCGAACTAGCAGAGTACGCGTTGGATGGGTTGCTGGGCCACTCGACGCAGTCTTGGGATGTGGGATCAGTGTGTACTCTGGAGATCACGTAGCATAGATGCATCGGTTGAATGTGTGTCATAAATTATGGTTCACCAAGGATATCATGCGTCCATTTGTCCATAGGGAGGCCCTCAAAGACCGTGCACCTATTCATCCTGCGCGCTGGAATTAAGTCCAGGACCAGGGGCATAATGTTCCTAGCGCTCAGCCCCAGGATCCATCTGTTGCGCCAGAACAACACTCGCTTGTCGTCGCCCACCCTAATATGCATGAGGATGTCAAAGACCTCGCGAGCGTCATCATCCGTAGGCATGAACAGTCATTGCTCCACCCTCTTCACTTCTTCAGCCACTCCCACCAGACACGGAATGCAAGCTCTTGCAATTTAAGGTCTTTCACCCCGAGATCGCCATAGCATTTGAGGGATGGTGAAGTGAGGTCTCAATTAACTGGTAGTGAAGGTATTGATACTGATTATTTCACAATTCTTTTTCTAGTTTTTGAGAGAGCTCTCTGTGGGTGCATTTCTCCATTGATATGGTCAGCTTTGAAGAAGAAACAATTAATTTTCTTTAGGGAAGTTCAATTTTTTATGAATAATAAAGGGAAATTGAAGCAGATGCCTTTTCTAGGAAATGAAACATTCAGCTTAAAAAGAGAGACCACTGATACCGATCCACGAAGCACTGGCCTTCGGGTCCGATTGGGTTCACTCGTGGGCCTTGCAAGCGGTGGGTTTGTTCAACTTGTCACCAATTTTTTCCTTTTCCCTAGAAAATGAATTCTTTAGCTGAAAAAATAAAGGTTTCATTTAGAGCCCAACCTAAATTCTTGAATCTTCTCCTATCTCCGCCTTACAAAACCCCACCATCAGAGCACAAAAAAAATCTACAAATCTCACTCCCCGCATTTCACTTTTGTAAGTCAAAAGATATATTATTTGTGTAGGTTCCATGTGTCATGGAGACACGAACATGCATTTACATGGAGAGAGAGGGAACTCAGATTTCCAGTCTTCCCGCCTTAGGTGAGAGCAAAAGACCATCCACCAGCAGGGCCATTGTTGTTGGCTTGTCGAACAATCAATTTTTTTCCCGTTTCCCTTTTTTATATTTTCATCATTTTATCCTTTCTATTTTTACTGTATTTTTTTTAAATTTAAAAAAATTTATTGTCTATTTTTTAACATATTTACATTCTTACTTTTTTTTCCGTCAATACATGAATTTATTTTTACGGGAGAATACATTAAAAATTGAGATACATATTACACTTGAAAGCCATGAACATTTTGTTCTCTGAAGTACATGGAAAATTCTCTTAGGCTGTGTTTGGATGTAGACATTGAGGAATTTGCTATTGCATCGGCTCCAATGCCAAATATCCCAAAAAAATGGTATTGAGCTTCAATGCCACATATTTTGTTTGGATGTTCATGTACTGGGCTCTTGGAATTCATAGAAAGGAACAATGCCAAATAATGTTTGGATGCAGAAAGTGTGGAATTGGACATTTAGAAATGTGTGGGCATATCTAGTACAATTTTGGAAATGAAATTTTAACAATATAGGCATATATTTAAAAGATAATGTATTACAAAAGAAAAGAAAAAGCATGCAAAATAATTTGAAAAAATGTACAGTAAACATATATTCAAAAAAAAATACACAGATAGCCGAAAGTTGTATATGAGCAGCATATCATGAGAAACTTGACAACATGTGCTGTCCAAAAAGTTACAAAAATATAGGTTCAAAACTGTACAGAGCAGTGCCAACATATATTGTGATGAACTTCACAACAACATAAAATGCCCAAAAACACAAAACATAGGGATAAATGTACATAACATCAACATATTAAGATCATCTTGACAATAATATAACATCCATAACTAACAAGTCTCATATGGCAACAACAAAATATAGTAGTCGCACATAAAAGAGGACACATTACAAGTTTTAGAAGTCTGACATGAACCAAATCAGCACATGCATACATAATATCCATCAAGAGCCATTCTTTTCATTCAACATCAACATCCATTCCTTCTTGAACTCCATTGGAAGCTCCACAAGCGCTTGGAACAAGCGCTCACTAAGGATCAACTTTCCATAAGCTCGCAATATGTAAACACGAGGAAAATCGGGAATCATTTCAAGTGTTGAAAGGATTTCAGCAGGAGGTGTAACCTTGGGCATATGTAAAGGTTCAAGTGACTTCAAAGCATCATTGAATGACCATTTCATATCCCCACGTAGAGAGAGGATAACATCACCGGTTCACTGCTTTTTTTTGGGCAGTACAGGACCTTCTTCAGTTGATTCTGCAGCTGGTGGTATAATACTTTCAGCACCTGTGACAGCACCTCCACCATTGGCATGATCCTTGGAGTAATGGTGGTGATAGATGCCAGCTGATGGCTGCAGATGCAGATGTCGACGCCGACCAGGGAGATGGGGGAAGAGGCGGAGACGAAGGAGGCCGGCAGATGGCTGCAGATGCAGATGCCGACGCCGACCAAGGAGATGGGGGCGGGCCGCATGGGTGATGGGTGCAGGTGCAGGAGGCGCCACAGGGAAGATGTGTGGAGAGGGGGAAGATCGGTGCTGGCCAGAGAAGGAAAGGAGGGGAGAGACCGGGGCTCTCATTCGCCGCTGCGTGCCACCGCTTCCGCCCTCGTCACGCGCCCTACCTTTTCATTTCTAGGCGGTCGAAGGGGTTTGGGTGGAGGGCTCGGGGGAAATCAGCACAAAACCGAACAAGCGAGGAGATAATTCGGGAAGAGCGCGCCAAGTGTTCCCAGACTGTGTCCAATATCACGGTTCAATATCTAAACCACCCAAACGCTGGCATTCGAGAGTAGAGAATGCCAACACCGAATTCCATCCTTTCAATATCCACATCCAAACACATCGTTATGAAATATTCTTCTCAAAAAATAAATCTCTTTCAAATACATGCGATTTGTGTTGAGGGGAAAGGACATTTGTTTTTAAGAGATGAACTTTTCAATATAAAAGCCCATACTTGTGACAAAAAATAATTTTCTTATTTCTACGACCACGTTTGTTTTCAATAGTTGTATGAACATTCTACTTAATAGACATGAACAATTATTTTGAGCTGCATGATAAATTTAAGTGCCAGATATTTGTTCTTGGCACAGGAAAACACTTTTTAAATATATTGAATTTATTAAAGTGTTTTGAAATATTCTGAAAATAGATATATTCATGAAAGAAAATGTCTTCAGGGTCGCGATATTTAGCTCATTTTCTATGTGAACTTAACACCCCGTTTAAGGTAGTAGGTAGAATATTTTTGAGGAACTTGCTCTTATTGCATCTCTCACATTGCAAACTCCCTTTTGGAGCGATAAATACTGTAATCATCACTCATCCAGAGAATTCTAATCTTCATTTTGTCCACTGAAACTACCAAATGAGAAAGTACCATTGTCTTAAGGGGCGCCTATACCTCGCCTGACACGAGTTGTAGGATTAGCCTCCATTGCAAGGTATGAATGCCCCGCCCAGATAGTCCAGGTAAGTTTTAATTTTGTTCTGTTTTGCTTTAATATTATATTTTATATTATAAAGTATTGTCAATACATACAAACGTGAATTGGAATTTTTTTAACAAAATGCAGAACAACAGTTAGTTTAATCGATTTTTTTGCATATTATAAAAACGTTTGTGAATTTAATAAAAAATTCACATCTTTTAATAAAAAATATGGAAAACTGTAAGTACATATTTGAAATAATTTTAAACGTATAAAGAAAATTTTATAAGAGTTCAAATGTTTAGAAAAATTATATGTAATCATATTGAAAAATGTTAGTAAGGTGATTGAAAAATATTGAACGTATATCAATTAGTTTTTGTAGATATATATGAGAAGATATATTAGTTATCAAAAAGAGATATATAATTGTTCCTTAAAAAATGTTATTAATTTTATTTGAAAAAGCTAATCATATATAGAAAAATTTAAAATGTGCATAAAAATGTTTGTGATGAATGAGAAAAATATATACATAAAATAAAATCATTATTAAATTTTAATTTTGTATTTTGAAAATGTTAATATTTCTAAAAATTATGTTTCAAATGTAAATATAATACCTTGAAAAAATAATACAAACAACACAAAGAAAACATAATAAAATATTCAAAAGGGTCTAAAACAAAATAAAACCCGAAGTAAAACCATGAATGAAAACACGTACCAGGAAAGAAAGAACAAACCAAAAGAAAACTCAAGAAAAATAAAGTGAAATGATTATAACCAAAGAAACAAACAAAGCAAAACTAAGAAAGTGGAATAAAGGAAATATAAAACCAACCAAAATAAACAAAGAAAATAAATACTACTAAAATATATATATTCATGAAAGAAATATCTTCATGGTCGCGATATTTAGTTCATTTTCTATGTGAACCTTACATCCCGTTTAAGGTAGGAGGTAGAATATTTTATAGGAATTTGCTCTTATGGCATCTCTCTCGCATTGCAAACTCCCTTTTGGAGCGATAAATTCTGTAATCTTCATTTTGTTCGTTGGAACTATTACACTTTTTTCTCACAGAACACAAATGAGAAACTACAATTGTTTTAAGGGTCGCCTATAGCTCGCCTAATGCGAGTTGTAGCAATCGCCTGCAGCTCAAGTTACGAATGGCCAGCCTAGAGATAGTACAGGTAAGTTCGTATTTTGTTCTGTTTTGCTTTTGTCAGTACATAAAGCAAAAATACATATAAATAAATAAAAACGTAAGTTGAAAAAAATAAATTTTAAACAATGCAGAACAACTGTTAGATTATTCAAATATTATTGATAGCACATTAGAAAAATGTTTGTGAATTTTTTTCAAAAGTCACATAATCTAAAAAATATTAAAAGTATGGAAAGTGGTAAATACATATTTGAAATAATATGAAATTTGTATAGAAACAATGTTTAAAATCTATATGAAAAATGTTCATAGCATACAATAAAAAGTTTGTGACATTTTGAAAGAGTTCAAATATTGAGAAAAAAATGTAACATATAGAATTTTTTTAATAAGTTGTTTTGAAAATATTAAACGTATATAAATTATTTTTTGTACATGTAGATGAAAATATATAATATTTACGAAAAAGGTGACATCAAATATTTATTTAAACTTTATAATAATTGTACTTGAAAAATGTATTAATAAATTAAAAAATATAAATGTGTATAAAAATGTTCATGATGTATGAGAAAAATATATTACATAAAATAATTTCATTTTTAATTTTTCATTGCATATTTTGAAAATGTTAATATTTCTGAAAATAATATTTTAGATGTACATATAATACGAAGAAAAAAGGATACACACAACATATACAAAAATAATAATAGTCAAAAAGGTTCTGAAACCGAATGAAACCCCAAGTAAAGCTATAAATAAAAACACGTAAAAGGTAAGATAGAACAAACCAAAAGAAAATTCAAGAAAATAAAGTAGAATAATTATAACCATAGAAACAAACAAAGAAAAACTAAACAAATAGAAAAGCAATAAAACTAATGAATATTGAAAAACCAAGAAACTAAAATAAAATAAAATAAAATATTAAACCAACCAAAATAAATAAAAAACAAGGAAAGAAAAGAAAAAATATAGTAGAAGCCACAAAACCAAGATAACTAGAGAAAAAGAAAGAAAACAAAAGTACTAACAAATAAAACTTCAAAATAAAAAACAGTGAATGTTAAAAAGAATCGGTGAAAAAACAAAAAAAATAATAAAGAGAGAAAATAGAAGTAGCGTGAACCTTTAGCGAGCAAATCCTACGTTAATGGATCGATAACTCTTACCCACATGACGCAAAAGTAGCTAAATTTTGGTCAGAGCGAGAGCTAACAATTTTTTAGTAAAAAGAAATACTAGTTTGCATTTGTTCTTGGGATCATTCATGGCTTTGTGAGTGTTGGATTTTTTAGGGCCCAAGCTAAGACAGTCTTCTTGTCTTCTTAATAGAAAATCAGTTCTACATTGTATCCATTAACAACAACACCAGCACGCACAGGTAATTCTCTTTTGTTTGTCACAAAAGATAAAGCAAAATGAATCTATTTTTTTAAAGGAGGCTACTACACAACAACTCCCAATGAGTGCTTGCCCTCCACCATCTTGTAAACCGTATGCTCGGCTCACTTGTTTCACTATCTCCTCCTTATTCCACAAAAGAATGGAGCAAAGCACAACATCACTCAAAGAAGATTCAAACAACACAACTCAATACACAAGTATCTACGAAGTGAGAAAAATAAGATTCAAGTGAGGTTTAGGGCATTTGAGTTAGTATACTTCTTAATGGACATTCTAAGTGTTTACTTATGATTAATCAATTTTGTCTTATAATTTAGTTTAAGTAGAGAGCTATAGCAAGTACAACACTAAGTAATAGTATCACTATTATTTAACTTAATTGGGTTCATAGTTATTTTTAAACAACTCATTTAGTGTGCTTAATTGTTTGTTTGTTATTTTTAATCAAGTAAATGCATATTTCCAATTTGGTTATTACTAATGGAAAAATAAAGTGCAGACCTGTATCTTCCGGAAACATCTTACTTTATTTTATTTGGATTAACCGAGATTAAATTAATAACATACTAAGGTAATGCCTTTCATTTAGATTTATTACTATAGACACTAAATTATTTACAAATATATATTCTAACCATTCAGATAATTAAAGTGTTATTTTGGGTGTATAAGGGAATTGGAATTATATTATTTAAATTTAATATTATTTAACTAAATTCATAAGATTTTATTCTATTAAAGAAATGAAAACATGTACTGTTCCCTTGGGCTAGAACAGGCTTGCTCGACAGTTATATGTTGCACAAGGGCTAGGGATAAGCGTGGGCTTCTTGGCTGGGCCAGGGAAAAAGTAAAAAAGAACTAAGTGGGTGGCTTACCCACCAGTGGCTCGTAACCCATGAAGGGGGTATGAAAGCGTCTGATCCGATCAGGATGGAATCGAGCGGCTCCGACGCCGCTCCTCTGCATCGGCTCCTCTTTCTCCTTGCTACCGCTAGCGATCTCCGGCTCCACTACTGCTAATCGAGGGGCAGAGTGCTGGTGGTGTAAAGTGCAGGGAGAGAGAGAAGGGCTAGAGGAAGAGGAAAGTGAGAGAGAGAAAGAAAGTGAGAGGGAGAGATAGAGATAGCCTTGACCTCTCTCTTAAGATCCAAAGGATCCTTGGGCCATCATTGCCTATCATCATCAGGCGCTTTAGGATAGTGTTTAGTGTAGATTTTTATTTTATTTTATTTTGTTTATTTAAAATTGAATTTAATATGGCCATTAGTTATAATTTTATTTAATTTGGATCCATAATTTTTGTGGAGATTTTGACATCATTTCTTATTTTAATAGTTTATAATAGCCACAAGCAAGGATTTATGATAACTATATGGAATGCTATGACGAAAATCTTATCCTCATGATTTATTGTATTAGCAAAGAGGGGTAGCATGGCGCGCCTATTTGAGGTCCAGAGATTGTACTGGTAGGCGAGCCCAGCGAAGAGCTTGCACTTGATGGGGGCTAAACTGCGATAGATGCACTCCACCATCGAAGACCAGATCATTCCTCGTCAAAGCCAATTATATATCGGGCGAGCACATTACGCGTTGGATGTGTTGCTGGGCCACTCGAAGTACTTGGGATGTGGGATCCGTGTGTACCCTCGAGATCGCGTAGCGAAGATGCATCAATTGAATATGCGCCATAGAGGATGGTTCTCCATGGAGATCACGCATCCATCTGTCCGTAGGGAGGCCATAAGAGACTGTGCGCCTATTCATCCTACGCGCTGGAATTAAGTCCATGACCAAGGGCGCAATGTCCCTAATGGTCAGCCCGAGGATCCATCTTTTGCGCGAGAACAACACTTGCTTGCCATCTCCCACCCTAATACGCATGAGGCTGTCAAAGACCTCGTGAGCATCATCATCATTCGTGGAAATGGGTAGCCGATGCTAAGGTTAGTCCAGATCCACCCAGTTGGACCATTCCGATCGGCCACGGAGCGCAAGCCCTTGCAATTCAAGGTCTTTTTACCCTGAGGCCCCATAGCATTTGTGGGATGGTGAATTTTGTTCTTAACTGGTATTTCTCCATTGATATGGCCGACCTCGGAGACGAAACAATCAGTTTAATTTAGGGAAGTTCAAACTTCTTTTGAGATAATAAGGAGAAACTAAAGTAGATAACTTTTCTTAGGCAACGAAACATTCAACTTAAAAAGAGAGAGCAATGATACGATCCATGAAGCACTGGCCTTTTGGTCAGATTGGGCTCACTCGCGGGGTTTGCGAGCGGGTGGTTAGTTCAACATGTTGCCATTTCCCCCTTTTCCCTAGAAATGAATTCTTTCGTTGAAAAAATAAAGGTTTCATTCAGGGTCCAACCTAAATTCGGAAATCTTCTCCTTCCTTCTCCCTACAAATATCCATCATGAGAGCGCCAATAAAATCCCCAAACCTCGCTCCCCGTTATTTCACTTTTGCAAGTCAAAAGATATATTATTTGTGCACATTCCATGTTTCATGGAGACGATAACATGCATTTACATGGCGAGATGTGGAACTTAGATTTCCTACCTACCCGCCTTAGGCGAGAGCTAACGACCCTACACCTGGAGGGCCAATTTTTTCGGGATGTCGAACAACCATTTTTTTTATTTTTCTGTTCTATATTTTCATTATTTTCCATTTTACTTATTTAATTACCTTTTTATTTTCGTATTTTTCAAATTATATATTATATTTTTTTAGAAATACATGAATTTCTTTTTACGGGAGAATACATGAAAAATTGAGATACATATTACACTTGAAAGCCATGAAAAATTTGTTCTCTGAAGTACATGGAAGCAATTTGTATTGGGGGCCAAGGACATTTGTTTTTAAGAGATGAACTTTTCATTATAATTTCTCATAATTGTGACAATAATATTTTTTCTGATTTCTACAACCACATTTTTTTCAATAGTAACATGAACATTCTACTTAATATACATGAACAATTATTTTGAGCTGCATACCAAATTTATGTTCCAGATATTTGTTCTTGACACATGAAAATACTTTTTAAATATATTATAATTATTTAATTCTTTTAAAATATTCATGAAAACAAAATGTCGGTCGTTAAATTTAGATCATTTTCTACGAGAGGCGAACATCCCGTTTAAGGTAGGAGGTAGAATATTTCCGAGGAAGTTGATATTATGGCTTCTCTCGCATTGCAAACCCCCTTTTGGAGCGACAAATACTGTATCATCACTCATCCAAAGAGTTCTACTCTACCTTTTGTCAGTTGAAACAATTACTATTTTTCCTCAAAGAAAACAAATGAGATACTACCATTGTTTTAAGGGGCGCCTATACCTTGCCTGTCGCAAGTTGTAGAAACCACCTCCATCAGACGTTACGACCGACATTTGCAGATAGTCCAGGTAAGTTTGTCTTTTGTTCTGTTTTTTGCAGTGTTTGTTTTTGTTTTATTTTATTTATAAAAGTGGTAATATATTCAAATATAAATAATAAATAAATAAAACCATGAATTGGGAAAAAAGTGTAAACAGTGTAAAAAAGTAAAAAAAGTAAAATTATGGAGAATGTAAAATAAACATTTGAAACAGTGTTAAACATATACAAAATAAATGTTTCAAATATTTATGAAAAAAATTAATAGCATACAAATATTTTTTGGCGACATTTTAATAGCTTTCAAATATTTTGAAAAAATATATATGAAATTATAGAAAAATGTTACATCATGTCTTTGGAAGACATGAATGTAGTACAATATTTACAAAAAAGGTGACATCAAATATTTATGTGAAATAGTTATATTTTAAAAAGCTAATAAATTACTAAAAAATGTGCATAAAAATCTTCTTGAGTTATGCAAAAAAAATTAGAGATAAAAATTTTTATCTTAATAATTTTATTTGTTTTCTTGAAAATGTTAACATTTCTAAAAATAATGTTTCAAAAGTACATTGAAAACCATGAAAAATAAATACAAACAACACATAGAAAACAAAAATAAGAATAATAAAAGTTCTAATACCGAATTAAATCTCAAGTAAAACCATAAATAAAAACTCGTACAAATATAGTAAGAAGAACACAAAGGAAATTAAAGAATAAATGAAGTGAAATGAATTTAACCAAATAAACCGAGGAAAATAGAAATAAAATAAAAGGCTAGTGAAAGTAAGAAAAACAAGGAAAATAAAATAAAATATATAACAAATCAAAACAAAACAAAACAAAAAGGAAAGGAATGAAAAAAAACTATAAAAGAGCAGCACTAACAAATAAAAGAACAAAAAAAACAGTGAATGATACGGAAAAAGAACCAAAAAATAAAAAAAAAGGATAACAGCCGCTAGTACCACACGTGATGCAAAAGAAGCTACCTTTTCGAAGTGACCGAGAGCTAGCATGGTTTTAGTAGAAAGAAATACTACTATTTCACATATGTTCTTGGGATATTCATGGCCGAGTGTTGGGTTATTTCATGGCCCAAACTAAGACTGCCCCCTCTTCTTCTTAAATGAAAATCAATTTTACGTTGGCCCGGTTAGCATCAACACTAGCACACACAAGTAATTTTCTGTTGTTTCTAAAAAAGATAAAGTGAAATTAATCTTAAAAAGTTTTTTTTAAAAGGAGGCCACTACACAGCAAAGCCGTATGAGTGCATGCAGATGCAGCAGTTTTCGTCACCTTTTTTGCATGTATTCATTGGCATGATATCATCAAAGTTTTTTTAAAAATTCATATTTTTATTAGTTTTATCTTCCAAATAGTTAACTCGATTGACGATTCACTTTTACCATTATATTTCTCGCGATGAGATTTTTTTAACTAGATCCCATGTCAGCATGTTTCGACAACCTTTTTTCATCACTAGTTGCCAAATTAATATCGCTTAGTTGCCAGATTTGTATTTTGATGAATCATCGGGAGGAGAGATCTCCCACCTGAATATATTGCTCAAAAGTGATAAATGTCAAATTAATGATATTATAGGTGGAGCTTTGTACTACCTCTGTTCACTAATGTGAAATGTTTTATAGTTCAAATTAACCTATTAAAACGTATTTATATTAATGAGCGAAGGTGGTATTTTGTAAGCCCGTGTACTTGCAATGGCGGATTTTTTCCGGAATACGCATAAGCTATGTGTATCATTGCATCAAGAAGAAGCAAAAAAAGCCGGGTACAACGCCCGTCGACCATTAAAATGCTAATCCCAAGGATTAGCAGCCACATATCCCACCCATACTACGATACATGTATCACTTTGATTAACCAATACCAATGGCAATGAGGCAAATCACAAAGCTACCAAGTCGCATCACAATCGACACCGAAGACTTCTAGAACACGACCAACACCGGAGGACAATAGAAACCAGCCCAAACCAATGTCTGACTTGTTGTGCTTGCGTGCCTAATCCATTGAGTTTACCAAATAATGCTATCAAAATGTCAACATGAGGTTTGTTCTCAGAGATAGTAAACTCAACCCTTGCCATGAGACCTGACCCTTGGACCATCTATGCATTGGATATGTTTCAACTACAGGTGAACAAACATTGGAACACACATATATATGTAGCACATACACTTTGAGCGAGATACTCCACCCTCCCCCTCGCGCGGCTCCACCAATGGTACGTGCCAGCCTGACGCTACTCATATGAGCTCTAGTTGTCTTGTCCTCTAAATCTATTTGTTTTCGCTTTTCTTCTTCTTGTTGGATCAAGTTAGGAGCTTCAAGTATGGATGTTGTCGAGTGAGAAGTCTGTTTAGTACCAGTATTTTAGAAAGGCATCTACGAGGCGAAGAGGACTCCATGAGTTTCTTTGGCGGAGGATGGTTTCTTGACGCATCCCCTCTTTATATTCACCATGTAGCCATGAACTGCACGACCACCATCTTGGAAACCATATGCTAGGTTCACTTGTTTCACTATCTCCTCCTCCGAATACATTAAGACTTCTATACCACCATCTTGGAAATTGTATGCTCGGCTCACTTGTTTCACTATCTCCTTTGTATACCACAAAAGCATGGAGCAAAGCACAACATCACTCAAACAAGATTCAAAGAATACAACTCAATACACAAGCATCAATGAAGTGATGAAAACAAGATTTTAATTAAGAGCATGGCAAGTGAGGTTTAGGGCAGTGGTTACTTATGATTAATTAATTTTACTCCTATAAATTAGTTTAAGGAGTAAGCTATGGCAAGTACATCACTAATAAATAGTATCAATTGGATTTAACTTAATTGGGTTTACAGTTATCTATACTTCTTATAAAAAAAACCCCATTATAGATCATCTAAGTTGTCCATCTCAACATGCAAGTTATCCACATCATCTATCCTCTTAGCCAATCAATTATCCATGTCACCACTTAGGTCATTTAAATTGTGTTTCTTCACATGCAAGCTATCCACATCATCCATTTCTTAGCCAATCAATTGTCCATCTCATCTCAACTAATATATTTATTAATCTCCATATCAATCATATTTTAATTATTTTATTGTCCACCCTAATAATTTTTAATACACACATGTATCACTTCATCTTTCCTTAGACAACTTAATTTATCATACTTTAATACTTTTTTTTATGCATATAGTTTTCATAGCAATTCCCGCAGCAACGCGCGGGGTATACTTCTAGTTTTTTAAACAACTCATTTAGTGTGCTTAAGTGGTTGTTTGTTATTTTTAATCGATTAAATGCATTGTTCCAATTTTATTATTACTAATGGCAAAATATAGTGCAGAACAGTAGCTTCCAGAAACATCTTATTTTATTTTATTTGGATTAACAGAGATTAAACTAATAAGATACTAAAGTAATTCCTTTAATTTAGATTTATTATTATAGACACAAAATTGTTTATAGAAAAAAATGTTGTAAACATGCAACTCATTAAAGATCTATTTTTGGTGTATAATGGTATTGGAATTATATTACTTAGATTTATGAGCTAAAATTCATAAGGTTTCATTCTAAACAAGAAAACAAAACATGCACTGTTCGGGAAGGGAGAGTCGAGAGCCGGAGAGAGAGAAGGGCAAGAGAGAGAGAGAGAGGGGGGGGGGGTGAGTGAGAGAGAAAGATGGCCTCTCCCTCTCTCTTAAGATTCAAAGGATCTTGGGCCATCATGGATAGTGTAGGATTAGTGTAGGTTTTTTTTTGCTTATTTAAATTTGAATTAAAAAAATCAACTTAAATGATAACAGAAAATACTTTATAATAGTCGAACAATCTCTCACTTTCTTTTTCGTCTTTGCTTTCTGTTTCTATTATACACTTTGATCTGGTTGGCTCAACACTTATTTGGTGACTAGCTTAATGTCCGTGCGTTGCCACGGTCAAACAAAAAAATACATAGTGATGAAAAAAGAAATCCTCTCTCCATTTCTCTTCCATTTAAAATATTCTTTTTCTTAACAAAGGTCCCCCACGTTGCGACGGCTAGGTGACACGGGCGGTGACTCAATCCCCGCTGCCTGTAGCGCAACCCTCCAGCTCATTCCCCCTCATCGCCGCTGGTATGGCCACCGTCGGGCAAAGGCCACGTGTTGGTGGCGGCGGTGGGGTCTTCTTCGTCGCTCGATGCTCATCTGGCGTGATTCGTGGATGGGGGCGCTGGAACCCAATGTAAGAGGAGTGTTGTACATGGGGTGGCCACGAGCATCTCCATGGCGGTAGGGCTAGCGGTGGTGCTGCTGTGTGGTAGGGGTGGTCGGACTTCGATTTGGCTGGATTTGGCTGCCTTGTTCGTTCGGAGGGCGTGGATGCTTCATCTGTGCTGCGGCGCCCTCCTTCTCCCTCCCCTAGATTCGTTCTGGGGTGTCGTGGGGTGCTCCCCTCCGGATGTTGCACCTCCGTCGAGTGTGGCTACATAACCTCGATTGCTCCCCCCCTCGAAGGCACAACTTCTACTGCTGCTAGTTGGGGTTCAAATCACGGAAGTCTACCGTCCGGTGATCCAAATTCGATTGAACAGATGCTGGTGGTGGCATAAAAAGCTACAACAACCTCCTACGGTTCCACATCAGCCGTAGTTATTTGAGAGAGGTGATCCCTGTAGATCTAATGGTGTAATTCAGCGGTAAGATGCAAACTATAGTTGAAGGCTTGACACCAAGGGATGGTTGTGCATCAACGGTGAACGCAAATGCCCGTTCGTTACCACTCCTAGCTGAGATCCACTGTACGGGAGATAAGGGCACCTGGACGCAGCATCTCACGGGCACTCCTGGTCAAGATCCACTGCCGCCATGCCGCACCACCGCCTCCGAACTCCACGCCAGTGCCCTGAGATGGCCACCACCCCACACCTCGCACCATGCTCCACCTCTCCTAGTGCTCCCCGCCACACCGGAGAAAGACCACCACGTCGCCCGCTTGACGAGCCATCTCGCGTGAAGGGGGCGCATCGGGGTGCACAACCCACACCCTCTGCCTTTAACAGCAGATGAGGGAGATGATGGAGATGGACGAGGCGGCTACGGTTTGGCCTCCGAAACCGCCCACGCAAGCGGCCCAGGAGGTGGAGGGGACCATCTTCAAACCAGAGATAGTGAATGGGGGTATGCGTCGGGTATGTTATATTCAAAGACATCTGAAAGCATCCTATAAATCCCAAACTAAACTGGCTTGTCTATGTTTAATTTTTTTTGACAAAGCATACGTGTCTCATTGTGGTCATGTAGCAGCTATATTTCATGGCACCGCTCTAGCGTGCATACCAAACCTTCTTGCCTTCTTCATCTCACTTAGTGCGTAATATAGTATCTGCAACGCTGACAAATAGACACACCTTTTATTTTTCTCAATCTTCCTAGTAACGTTTTCTCATATTAATTAAAGAGACCTGGTTACTCCTTTTACTCATGTATAATTGTAATGAACACCTATTGAGTAACTGAGTGATATGAATGCATGGCTCAGGCAACGTCTGAGAAATATGACGTAATGTAATGTATCTCGAGTTACAATTCCAAAGCCAATGATATATAAATATGAAGAAAAAGTATGGAGCATTAGTAATGTGAACCCAAAATTCTAGAAAAGTAAGTCCCCAGAATAGTCGGATAGAAAGATGGATTAAAAATATAATTCCTATGTTTGCATGA
The DNA here is from genome assembly GCA_950022295.1 of Bromus sterilis. Taxonomy (NCBI): domain Eukaryota; kingdom Viridiplantae; phylum Streptophyta; class Magnoliopsida; order Poales; family Poaceae; genus Bromus; species Bromus sterilis. Next base: position 294,900,862 of record OX465601.1, on the reverse strand, counting down.
ATAGAAATTGGTTAAGTACAAATTCTAAAGTATTGTTGTCCTCATACTGCAACCCAAATGCCTCTTGATATGCCCACATAAAAAAGCAATGCCCCTTGTTTACCGTTTCATGAGATTATCATAAATACCCACTTTTCTAGGATGTGAATTATTATATTGTTCAATTCTACCCCCTTTATACAACATCAATAACAGCTAGAGAGATCAAGCATTAGAAACATTGAAAGTATTTTCTTCAATCTAACTTAACTCACCACAGCACTTCTCATATCTCCAGCTTGACAGGAGAAAACTACTACATTTAATTAAGAGATGAAATATTAGGGCAGCACAACGGCAATAATCGGAAACCTAACATGTCAGGAAACTGAACTGTTTGAGCAGTGGAAGATAAACATCAATGTAGTACAAAAAATAACTTTCTTACTAAGTGTTGATTTGTTCAAAGACATGATGGTTAACCCATAAAATTTAACTATTAGATCAACGATATGGCACAATAGCTACTTTTGGTATAGAAGCAGTTTTTACTAATGCCTCAACCTATAGATTGTTCGAATACAGATGTATTTGCCCTTTGCATTAGCACATGAGCAGGATCTCAGTTTCTTACATGGCCAAATTTTCTCAAGCATTTAAAAAACTAAAACAATGATGAGGCCATGAAGGAGCACCTGAGGACGGCTCCGTAAGGCTAAGGAATTGGAAAGGAAATTAAATTGGCTAATATACACCTTTCAAATAAATCTCGGTAGATGTTCTTCAGAGAAACTCGAGACTCTTAGCATAAATGCATCATTTCCTCCAGATTGGCAGATTCCACTATCCCCGACACTTCCCTCTTGCCTCTTCGGATTCAGCTGCTCTCCAGAATCCGTTCAGGGAGATAATGGCGCAGTAGCCTCTGCGACCTTGGCACGCACCGCAGCCCATCGTCGTGTGGCGGCCCCGTTCATGGCGGTGGTATTCCCGCCGCGCCAAGCCAATGAGGAGGAAGGGGCGTTTTTGGCGATGGCAGTGCGACGCGCCGAGGACGTGCAGGAGGACGGAGCAGTGAGCATGGAGGGATAGGGAAGAGCCGAGGCCTGAGCCCTCGTCGGCATAGCCATGGTCGTGTAGGGGCTAGGCGGAAGAGCCCTAGCTGCCCCGCGTCTCTGGAGTACGTACCTTCATGAGAGGAGGGTGTGCTGAGGGTTTTGGGGGCGTCAATTGGAATCAACGACGACGGTGACATTAGTAGACGTGCGATGGAAGGAAAGTGATGCGGCTGCGGTGGCAAGGATCTGGGAGATGAGCGTGGTGAATTAGGAAAGCGATCGGGGATTTGTGTTGTGGAGATCGTTGAAATAAAAATCGGTGGGAGTGAATGCTATCGATCGACGAGGGGTAGGTTTTGATTTGATTGATTCATTGACATACCATAAGATGTATCAGTTGTATCCATATATTTGGTAGGTGGGTTTTTTAAGTTAAAAAACCAGACGAAGGTGCGGTTTTCTAAAGAAGGAGAAAAATCGATAGCGTGGGAGAGGATGATCGATGGGTGGGGGGGAGTTCGTGTCGACGAGACGACGTATGAACTCCCCCTTTAGGAGTAGAGATTAGTTTATTTGGTTGGTTCAACACTTTCGCTTTTAATCCTCGCTTGCCTAGTAAACTTGAAAATTTGATTTCATAATCGGCTTAGAGAGCAGAAAAACTAGGTGACCAGAAAACTGAGTGATCGGATTCTCCTATAGAGTAATGTTTATTAACCATTATCAGAAGCAAGTCGCTTATGCGCACCATGCACATACATTACCCAGTTACACAACAGCAATGGCAAGAAAATCACTCTTGACATGCAACGTCACTGCCCCTATCTGTGAAAAAGATTCTTGGATACCCATCTTGTTTGTTAGCAACCCTTCAGACTGGAAGATGAGACCAGCACTTGCAGAGCAAAACCTAGGATGGTCCATCTGGTGACTAGTCCATCCAGCAAAGTCATCTTTGTTCTTCTTTCCACTCAGCCCGTATCTTCATCTGAAAAATAGTACTACTAGAAACATGGCAGAATAGAACTTATGATTGTCATTTCCTCTGTGTTCAACAGTAAATGGACAACGATATAACAAACGAACTGTGGCCTAAACAGCGAGGTGGAGTGAATGATGATGTCGTACCTGACATAGACTGTGATGTCCTCCTAAACATTGTTCGAAACAAGTACTTATCATTTTGTACTATATACATACTATATCTCAATCAGTTTTTCCGACTACCCGAGACAAAAAATGTTGGCCAAATTTTCAAATCCAATTTTTCTAGTGAGCAACCAAAGCATGGTGGTGCCTGGTTCTGCACTGGCAGATTGAAGAGGAACAAATTTCAGAAAATTCAGAACCAACAGGGTGAAGGGCATAGAAAATTAGCACTAGGAACGAACCAATCAACAAGGTCTGTGACTCACGGGATCCAGCTCAAAACCAACATGGCATATGACTTCCAACCTGTAACTTTGCCCCATCATCAATCCCCGCCATCTGTGGAACACTGTACATCAACTCCGTCTGTGACAAATATGGATTAATCCCCTTGCCCATCTATGCAGAAGAAGGTTACATGTTCAGCAATGATAGCGTGTTGTATGATGTATCTATATGGCTTCCAAGAAACAGCGCTCTAGATGAGAAATGCCATTGCTGCCTCCACGCCACGACGTACAGGTTGTCCAACTTGACGCTGGAGCCTGCGAAAATTGCCTTTCGACAGCTTCTCTGGAGACAGCAGCATTTGAGCTCCACCCTATAAATAGGCGGGCATTTGATTCTTAGACGCCACTAACTGGGGAGAACAAAGTAAGGCAGGCATTACCATGCTGTTTGTAGACAGCAATACCTACCTAGCTGATTGTTGTTCATTAGGGTCACACCAGGACTCCTCTTGTCGCTGTTGCCACATCCTTCGCCCAAGAACTGTTCCTCCCGAGGGGGCTCTCCTGAAACATTTGGACATCACATACTGCTAGTTGGGGATAATAACATAGGTTAGACATGACCACACTGTTTGCAACTTTGCATACAGTTATACCTTTCTGCTGCTTGTCGTTGAGTAGGGCCGCATCAGGAATTTTAATTTTTCTGCCGTCGTATCCTTCACCGAAAAAATATTCCTCACTTGCTTCAACCAACGGCTTCACTTGCAGTAGCTCTCCTGGGACACTGCCATATACCTGCAAATGAATGCAGTGAGAGAATCAGAAAAGACACGTGTAGTAGAATGCACAGTTCCTTAGCGGTGGATATGTTGGCAATTCCAACAATGGAGGTATGAGCGTTGGCTCAAGCAGGATTTCCCTTTGATAAAAAAGAAAACATGAGAGATTTCGGTACCACTGATGCAAGTAACTACTAACATCAGAAAAAACAAACCAAAGATAAACAGAGAGAGCATACAGTCAGAAAAAGAACAGCTTTAGTTGCTTCCTTCATGCAAACAATTTTTTGATGGGACTCGCCGCCATCAACAAGCTTCCAGGTCCCTCTGCGCAGGAGATTCTGCAAAGGTGCAGTGATACGATATATACTCTGAGATGACTGAACATTGTGCAATGAAGGTATTCATTCTCAGCAAGGAACAAGTTTACATACGTTATTGAAGCAAGCCAAAACCCAAGGAACACCCTCGCTGGGACCATCCGCGTCAGAAATGGAGTGCACCATTTGTCCAATCCAATTGAAAGGCCTCACAATCGTGAACTCAGGATCATTTTCCAAACTTTCAGCTGGTGGAAACTCAAAACATATATGGTTAGGAGGAGAAATTAAGTGCTACTTATGGCAACATAAACACAACTTACTCCAGTCGCAAAAAATAAGTTGCGTCACGCAGGAGTACGATCTTCTCTCTTTTACAATTGGACCAAAGGGTGAATCATCTACTTTCAGCATGTCAGATGTACTTGCCTGTTAAAAAGATTTGAATGGTAAAAGAGATAATTATTGTCAAACTATAAGAGGACAGCAGCCCCTCAAACGGGTAGCCCAGTAAAATTAACAATTGAGCAACAAAAGGAAAACCAAACACCAATAATTGTAGTCAAACTCCTCAAGCGTAAAGACATTCCATAATCCTCATGCCAACCACCATTACCAGAGATCATCCCAAGGCTAACCAACAACTAACACAGATCAAACTAGAAAATTCAACTCCCAAGTTTAGCTCAAGCCAATTGTAGATCGCCTGTTTGGTGTTTCACAATACGAGCTGAGTTAGTCTAGATTGCTTAAACTCGACTTGTTTGCACCCCCTGTTGTGAACGATCAAATCCTTTATATAGTGACTCTACTGCAAAGACAGATAATTGCAGTTGAACATCATAATAGCTACCTGCTTGAACATCATAATCTAGCTACCTGCCTGCACCAGATCCATCCCAATTCCCAACCCAATCAAATCTTATTGTTTATTCAATCAACCAAAAACTGTGAACCTACTTCAGAATTCAGATACAGCCACAATTACCTACTACCGTCACTTAGTAGCATACGAAAAAAGTAGATATTCGGAGCAGGGGATGCCTTCACCTTATGGTGGGGGTGATCCTTGGCAAGGAAGCTGACGAGACATGACAGATTGTATACAACAATACAGCACTAGTGATAAACATAAATACATACAACAATCAATAGTATGCCAACCAAAACATTCTCATAAATTCGAACAAAAGAAAGGTGGGGTATAGTGCAGACAACCAAAGAGTGTAACTGACCTCAGCTGTGTGTAGTGCTCTGGCAATACCATGGTACGGCATCACAAGGGACTCAAAAAACCACGCTGAGGAAGTATCTTTGTTCTTCCTCTCTTGGTCATCTCCTTCTTTGTCACTCGGAGGATCCTCATCCCCACCTCCCTTTTTTTGGTCTTCTTGATTTTCAAAACCATGTTTCATGTCCTTTGCAGGTTCATCTTCCTTGTGAGTTTTTTTATGGTTTTTATTTGACAAAAAACCCACAAAATTTAGCAAAGCGTCAAATGTGGGAATCCCTTGTATTAGGTATTTTCTGAAGTCTGGATCAAATGTTTCCCATTCTGCAGCAAACTTTTCTCTTCCTTCTCTGCACTTCTCAGAATAGTTGCTCCAGTCTGTGAAATGGACAGATACATTCCTATACACCTGGTCCTCCTTTACTTGAACATCCAGCACAGCATGAAGGTTTCCCAATTGAAATTTCGTGAGGTTTAGCTTGAACAGAATTGGGAATCGGATTGCCTCAGAGAAAGTGACTACATTGCGGCAAGCGACTTTGATCAATTGCTTACGATTTGCCCATCCAATGTGTACAAGTACTTGGTAAGTTTCCAGTTGTCCATGGAAACCAATAACCAGTTCTTTGAAATCCATTCCAATATCTCCGTAAGATCCCCTGAAATCAAGTCTTTGCATATTGTATTCATCTTCAGATTCTTGGTTGACTCCTGGTAGAATAGCATCTTCAAAAACATGCCAAGCACGACCATTTGCTGAGAAACCAAGGTGGTACATCGAATTTGTAGCGAAAAGTAATTCAACCTCCCCATCAAAAGGCTCATGATCCTCTTCCATATCCGGCGGTGGAAGCATTGCAATGATGAAATAGCTAGGTTTGGTTGGCAACTCAGGAATTGAGTGCACAAAACCATGTGACTCAGAAATCTTCACATGTTGCACATACTTTGTGCCTCCATCCTCTTCATCTGATTTCTCCATTAACAGCCTTCTCAGATTAACCCCCAAAGAATGATATGATCTTGCCATTTTAATTGGATTTTTAAACAGCTGGAACTCAAGTTTTAGCGAACCCTGATGCATTGTGATAAGGAAAAGAAAAGCAAGTATTCAGAACATTGAAAACCAACAGGTACTGAAACTAAAAAATATGGCCTTAGCACGAAGACTACAATAAAACTAGTAATATGGTTTAAAATTTTCAATCAGCAACCATTTCCCTGAATCCTGCGTAATGGTCACCTAGTTACGCGGGCGCTGTAGCCGACCTCGTTGCCGAAAGCGGGGACCCTACGCAACGAGGTGCAGGTAAGCGGTTGGTCCTCTTTACATCATCAGCATCAGGATAGTATTGTGGCGTTAAGAGTATTTGATAGCACACGGAAGGTTCAGTAGCTAAGGCGGTCTTTATTACCACAACACCCTAATATTCAAACGGAAACCCACATGTAATTCCTGGATTGTTATTCATTGGCAATCTAACAAGCCACATGTAGTGGACATGATCTGGTATCATCCTACCAGATTACTGTTTTGTATCCCTTGCATCCTACTTGTACTGTTCAAAAATCAAATTACACCTGTCTCACTTGTTAAATGATTTAAAATTAAACAGTATCTTAAATAATAACCATGCTATTTCTATTGCAGTACAATGCCAAGAGAATGATATTGAGTTTAGTGGCAATTTGCCGGAGAGGGATATATCAGAGCTCACCACCCACGGAGGTAGCTTTTTTTCTGTAGCCATTTTCAGGAGGGAAGCAGAAGCCTGGTTCCAATCTAGGGTAAATTGCCCTGCAAATTAATTGACGGTAAGATGGAAACACACACCAACAATCAGTTGACAAGCTATGCAATTAATTATTTGTTCACTTTACGCAAGTCTATTTTCTATGTGGCAGTACTTATACATACCACTCTTGCATCATTATATTCTTTCCTATTTGATGGAAAATGAATAAAACATTATTGTATTATTAGTACATGGTCTCTGCTTAGCTGTTTGCACATGCCATGTATAGAGTTGAAGAAAACCCAAAGGAAAATGAATAAAAGAGTATAATGTATGTATCCAGGAAAACAAAAATCCATTCGTTTATTTGGGTTGAAAGCCCATGAATAGTCCATGCTGCTGATTCACACACAAGTAAATTGGATAATGGACAGAGACATGAGTTCATTCAGAAGATGGCTTGCTAAAACACAGACTGTTGCAGTTATCATTCCAGGGATATTTTGGCTTTGGCTCGACATATTGTAATAACCTGGGTAAAGTATCATGCAAACTAATTGACGGCCATGCAATTCCGCAGTATAACGAATTTTTTTTCCAACAACAAAGCCCCCCAGAATCACTAAATTCAGACCCAACAGTAGTGCTGCAGTCATATCTGAAGTAGAATAGTGCAGTCATATATACTCTCATATCTGAGGTATCATTAAACTAGCCCAAATGCTGGAGATTGCATAATTATCTCGTATATTTGGCGGGTAATTTGGGGTGCAAATCATCATCACATATGACTGAGTAACATCAACAGATGGGGTGGGGTTTGGCAGGGAATTACTCTGACAGTCTGACGGAACAGAGGCCGGTGATGTGGTGGTGGTGCTCGTGTCGGAGTGGGCACAGGTGGACGTGGCCTTCAAGCTGGACGGCGGAGGAGGCCTAGGGAGGCGGTGGCCGCAGCCCGCAGCGGGAGCCGGCATGGGGATGGCCGCGGATCGTGAGGAGGTCAGGAGCAGGGCAGGAGGCGGGCCTCCAACTGGAAGGCGGCGGCAGCAGCAGCAGCTAGGTCGTCGTCGAACTGGACGGAAGCAGCAGGGGGGTTGCGGTGCGGTCGGGGCTGGCGCTCGTCGTCGGACTCGAACGCCGCGAGGAGGGGGAGGCCGGCGGTGCAGTCGAGGTCGAGGTCGGGGTCGGAGCGCGGGGCGGGGCAGTCGTTGTTGGCGGACGCCGAGCAGAGGGTGGCGCGGCCGTGGGAGGGGAGGAGGAGGAGGAGGCGGGCGTCCGGAAGGTGCTGGGTGAGGGTCGTCGGAGTGCCGCGGCCGGCGGCGAGGCGGGCTGGGGTTTATCGGAGGTTCTAACCCGACCGCGCCGCCTCTCGTACGGAATGGACTCTGCTGGCTGGTTGGGTCGAGCCGGCTCCGGTACAGGGGATGGATGGAAATGGAAATGGATGGGGGATAAAAAAATTAATGGAACACAGTTTCCAGATGCTTTTTTTTTCTGCCTGGCTTGTGATTGGTTCCAAACTCAAGAATGAGAGTTTCAAAATAAATGAATGCATCAAGCACAAGTTTATTAAATTAACTATACTGGCTTATTAATTAACCCCGGCTTCTTTTAAGACCAGTGATCAGCATTTACAGAAATTAATGGAAATGTGCTTTTCTCAAGCACACTGTTAATTTCTGTTTCGAGGAATCACAATGTCTACATTAATTACTGTAATTTGCAACTAGTCCTCCGGTCGGCACAATTAAACTTACGTGCGTTTTCATAATATACAAGGTTCAAGGCGCGAAGGCAATTACTTTTATTAATTAGTACTATTACTTCACTCGTGTATGCATGCGCCCTCTCAATTCTTTGTTGCTCACGCCGAATGAAGTTGATGCATGTATGATGTGAATGTAATTAGTACTACTACACTCATCTATTGATATTATATCTACTACATCTCACAACCAATCGGTGACTACCTTGGTTCAAGAGATTTTCCAAGTGTGTCTTCTAAACCTTAACGAGTATGAGTACTAGTACTAGTAGTAGTTACTACCTTTCCTTTCTCATTTCTCTCACCAGAGAGGAGGGGTGAGGCCGGGCCCACCAAGAAATGCTACTGCTTGAAAATGTGGAGATGGCTACATGTAGCTCGAGCTACAGAAATTCGCTTCCGTGCAGATGATTCGTTTGCTCAAACTTAGAATAGGTTTTATTTATGTGAGTTCCTCTCAAAATAAATGTCTTATTTATGTGAATTCCTCAAAATTATTACTACAAAAAATCTATGTGTTACTACTAATCACCGATAATTATTTGTAAAACTAAAACAATATAATTGCAAGTTGTGCGGGAATCTAACGTACAAATTCCACAACTTTTGGGGAAGACTTTAAGAAAAAAATCATTTTGAAATGGAAACAAATGATAATGTTTTTTTCATACAAATGTACAACGATAAATGTACATCCTCTCGCAAAAAGTGGCAAAATTAATGTGGTGAACAACCAAATGTATATGATGTCTAAATTGAATGTTTTAATGTGTAACTTCAAACTCAAGTTCATCACATTCACTATTCATGATGTTTCTACATGCCCCACCCCTTATCCCCACCAAATGGATATGGCATTTAAATTGAATGTTTTTAATGTGTAAAGATCATCGTCAATCAAACATACATTAAAAAAATAAAACCTTTTTGGAGCCCAGTATTTTTGGCGGCTTCTCCCAAAAATTACCCCCTCTCGACATCTCCGAGAAGCCGCCTACCAGCAAGAATAGGAGGGGCAGCTTCGACGGCAGGTTTTGGGAGAAGCCACCAAATTCTACATTGCACTTTCACCCATTGTAATTGCAAGAACAAAAGGATAAACCTGAGCAACTAAGGTTACTTAATAGACTAATATTGAGTAGTTTCTAAAACAAGCTATAGGATGTGTTTACTGTTACAAACAAAACCCACACAACACAATGAATATACCAATACCCCAAATATAAAATCTGTTTTGATATCCCGGTTTATAAAAGTGCCCACTAACATAGCGGAAATGCGTTATATTATCAAGATGAACTTTGAATCAATGTACTTTGATCCAACATAAAACAAGAAAGATCCATGACATGCTTGATAATTAAGGCAATACGAAAAAATAAATAGAATAGTTACCCATTGGAAAAAAGTGCACAACTTCTTCACATTTCGGAGGATCATTAGTAACCAAATTCTAGTCTTCAACACTGCAGTCATGGGGACGTAAGGGACTCTTGCAACTGCTTTTGAAGATCTCTACAGAGATAGTTGACCATATTTTCTGCTCACATATATAAGACAGGTAACATGTGTTGTAAGCACACTAACATATCTACATGTCATATACAGAAGATAATCCATAAAATCACTTCAAAAGCGGCAGTCCATGCATGATTAACTTCGACGCAAACTAACATAAAAAAATTGTATCGGCCAAAAACATGACTCGATAATGTTTTCAGAAAAGTGAGCTACCTTTATTTTTTTTCCTCTTGACTTTGTGGAATGATATCCCATAGAGCCTCATGAACAAAGAACCAGTTGACATGTTGTGCATCATGTAAATGACATCCCAATTAGTACTAACAGGGTCTAAGAGCACAAACTTTTGACAAACACAGACAATCAACAAAAACATATAAAACAAAATGTGTGTCTTAACATTTGTATACAAAAAGCTTATTCCACTCCGCAAAAGCGGCGGCGTGGAATGTTTAGAAAAGATTGCAGAAGATTAAACAAGTGACAAACGGAGACCATCGGAGAAAAAAACGTGAACAATTAATATTGTCTTCATTAACACATCTGAGTATATATATAAAGTTAGCTGCGCCGAATATAATTAAAACAGCAGCAGAAAATAAAAAAGGTAGCGGTGATCGATGAAGATCCGGCCTAGCCTTTTCGATCTTTTCTTCCATCTGATCTTTGTATCCATGATGAAATTGACTCCTTTTTCTCTATGACCAAACGAGAGAATAAACGGCTACCGCTTTGTCGATAAAATAAATAAATAAATATAGAACATGAATGTTAATCCTGTGGCTGCATCAAAAAAAGGGTGAGATTGAAAGCATGGAAGAACGGCGTTACTCCCGTTGGCCTCGACTGAGATCTGTTGGTTGATGAAATATTGGATGGATCGATCGACGTTGGCGCGCATCACGGCGCCGATCCAGGCATGGATGTACGTAGCTAGCAACCATATCGATGGATCATTCGACCGATCGGATAAATGCACGCATGCATGGATCGGTGACGTGAAGTCCTGCCGCCGGCGGCGAGAAGGAGGCCAGGGCGGGGTGGAGGAGGCGGCCGTCCGCACGGAGGGTTGGAGCTAGCGGTGTGCTGTTGGAACCCTAAGACTCCGTTCCGTCCGTCCGATTCCCTCATGCATGGATAGGTTGTGTATATATATGTACACGTCGCTGGGCCACATGGGCCTGCATGACTGGAAAAGCACATATAAACGTAGACTTTTATTTGTTGTACCCCAAAAGAAACAAAGATTTATCAAGAGCAACTATTTAGAGGCATAGTTTTAAAAACCGGACCGGACCGGCAGTTGGACCAGAAAAAACCAGAACCGACGATCCTGTCGGTTTTTTAAGCGTATTGGACCGTCTGAGCAATAGAACAGGAAAAAACCGGTTGAACCGATCGGTTTTCACACAAAAAACAATAAACCGGGTGGTTCACAGAAAACCGCCGGTTCGATGTTGTTTCCTGAAAATCCCCTCAATGGACTCATTTTCATGTGAACAAACTAGGGGTAATATCAAAAAAGGAAGAAAACCACTTTCTTGCTAGGGTTTTGATAGAATTGGGAGAACTTATCTTGATTTCATCCAAAGATAAACCCTATAGGAAGAAATGTCCTCTCTGGCATTATTTTAATGATAATTATTGATTAAAATATATTATTTTATTGCTTAAAAGACCGACAACCGAACCGATGAACCAGCGGTCCGATCGGTAAAAACCTGAACCAACAACCTCGCGGGTTTAATTACCGGTTCGGTTTTTAAAATTATTTTTAGAGGTACCCTTTCGGGAGTATCTGCAGAGATTACTTTCGATGCGTTTAGATGCTACCACATGTAGTGTTCTAGATGTACCCGTGCGAAGCAAAAAAAACATGACTGCGCGCAAACTGTGGTTGCGTCCATGGCTAGGCGCGAACTGGAGCTGCACATATGGATGTGGTTGTGGCTGTATCTGTGAGTGCACCCCGTGGCTGTGGCTGCGCTCGTGGTTATGGTTGTGCCCTGTGGGTGCACGCTATGGATTGCGGTTGTGATTACGGTTGTGGTTGTGCCTATCGCTGCACGTTGTGACTATATATGTTAGTGGTTGTGGCTTGGTTGCGCACACGGCTATGGTTGTGCATGTGACATCATGTCGTGACTGTGGTTGTGGTTGTGGTTGCGCACGCAGCTATGGTTGTGGATGTGACTATGGTTGCGCCCGCGGTTGTGGTTGTGCTTGTAACTGCATGCTGTGACTGCGGTTGTGGTTGCGCTCGTGAATGGGGTTGTGCTCAGTAGCGGCGCTAGAAAAAAACTACGCCCCAGGCAGGTTCTTAGGAACAGTAGCTACAGTATGTGAATAGTGGCTATAATTGCTACAGTTAACAAACAAAGATTAGGCCACGCCCCAGGCGGCAGCCCGGCCTGCCTGAGGCCTGTCGCCGCCACTGGTTGTGCTTGTGGTTGCACGACGTGGCTGTGGTAATGCATGTGAATTCACGTTGCAGTTGTGGTTGTGGTTGCGCATGTGGCTACACCTGTCATTGTGGTTGCGCTCGTGGCCTTGCATGTGCATCTGGCTACACAATGTGGATCTAGTTGCACCTGTAGTTGCGAACATGGCTGAGAAACCCAAAACATGGAAAGTACTCTCCAGTCAACATGTGTTGAACGCGAAGGTGATTAGAAAAAATAGAAACACACTACAACACGACACTTGTCGCGCTCGAAGCGCGCCTGGTTAACCTTCTGGAAGGGTACCCTTCAAATAGTGATTTCGATGGGATACTATTATATTTTATAGAAAATGCTAGTCTTCAACCGACTGAAAAATAGGCGCGACGTCTGGCGTTTTTTTTGCGCTCCATGTGTCCTAAGGCCCGCACACTACTCTCCTTTCTTTTTATTTCTTCATCGTTTACTCTTGATCAGTTTTTTTCCTCACAGAGCGATCGTGAGTTAGAAATTCTTCCGCGATAGAAATCTTGTTGCAATCGAGTTTTGCAACAATGATCTTGTTGCAAAGATAAAAGAAAGTATTTTCTGCAATGGGTTGTGAACCAAAGATGCTTCTGCAACCAATATCTTGTGGCAATCGATGGTTTGCAACAATGATCTTGTTACAGTGCAAAAAATCAAAGTTAAAGATGCTTCCGCAACAAAGGTCATGTTGCAATGTATTTTTGCAACAATTATCTTATTGCAATGAGGGTAACAGAGAATAGTAACGATTGGACGGCTCGCGACTTGGTCGATCTTTGCAAAAGATCGACTAACAGATGCATAGCACGCCCCCTATTTACTTTACTTATAAAATAACCACTTTTCCATCTTAAATAAGTGTCGTAGATTTGTCTAGATACATCCATACGTAAAAATTCCTAACTACTTAATCTGCAACTGCATTATTCGGTTGAATTGAGCGCACATGCTATCCAACAAACCAACAATCACTATTGAAATAATGTTTGTAAATTTTGTCGTTACACATAGTGCAATAAATTTATTTACTAAAGATGCCTCATATTTTGTCTCATTTTCTTGGTTTTATATAACAAAGCTAATAAGCATTTTCACAGTAATAGAAGTTCATCAAAACCTATGCATATGAGATCTAGGTTTGAAGAACTCGTCGCCAGAAACCTAACGGTGAAAACGCATCAGAATTCCGGTAAACAAATCAAAAGTAGTACTCCCTCCGTTCCTAAATATAGGGCGTATAGTTTTTTTTTAAGTCAAACTTCTTTAACTTTGATCAAATTTATAATAAAAAATTATCAACATCTACAATATTAACTAAATACAATATAAAAATACATTTCAACATGAATCTCACGATACCGATTTGATATAATTGATGTTGTAAAAGTCTGGTCAAAATTAAACAAGTTTGACTTTTTCGAAATAACTATACGCCCTATATTTAGGAACGAAGGAAGTAGCTTTTTATTTATTTATTTAAATTCAAATTCAAATAAATGCACGTGAGTTGACGTGGCACAATAGCTTTTTGAAAGCGCTGACATAAAACTACTAAAGAAAGCCTGCTCGATTGGACTCATGGGCGTCGGAACGCGGGCTAACCACATCGGAAAAAAAATTGTGACACTTATTTGGAGATGGAGGGAGTAGATTTTAATTTAACTAAGTACAAAAAATTTGTATACCAAGTGACATTGTGATGCTTATTTTGAGATGGAGGGAGCAGGTTTTAATTTAACTACAAAAATTTATATACCAAGTGATAACATATCATCGAGCCATGACCAATGTTTTATGTTTTCTTGAGTTTTGTAGGAGCGGCATTTATTTTCTTGCTGAACAATTATGATTTTTTTTCGAAATCATTCTTATATATTTATGGGGGAGATGCTCTTACTCTCTCACATCTTCTCTTTTGTTGGGTGGGCCCACACGAGTGGGTTTTTCTTCAAATATTTTCCTTGGGAAAAAGTACACAAGTTTGAAAGCTTATATTTCCGAATGCATTCACGTACACCACAACAGAGATGCATCCCATGAAAGAACCTGAAGCATTAGCATTACTGGTTCGACCTCCTCGATCGTGTTCGATAAGATCACAGGAACCGTTTCGAAAAAGAAAGAAAAAATAAGATCACAGGAAGGAAGATGGACATGTCAAGAGTACATCCGAAGTGCGTTGCCGACCGACTAGTACAGCACAGTAGAGACTCCAACGAATGGGAACCAATGTTCAGCAAAATCCAAGGCTCTAGGGAGACGGAGACCAGCAAAATCTACAGCACTTGCAGAGCAGCGGCGGCGGCGGCGCACAGCATAGCACTTCAGGCAGAGCGGTACACAGTTGGAGTGTGAAAGTCAGTTCCATTAGACCCGGCAGGAGCTCCATCAGGAGTGATACAGTTGATGGTGAGATGAGGTGAACCCCAGTCCCCAGCACTAGCTACTATGACAAGAGTGAGCTGCAAAAGAAAGCCATAGAATGATATAAGTACGTAGTTGTTACGCACCACAAAAACGCAACAACTAAATGTCCACTTGATGTTTGGGCAGGAAAAAAATGCAAGCATTGTGGCGTCAACATCACTGCATCAACTAAATGTCCAAAGAACATGGCAACTTAAAACATGTATGATCTAATCACGAGAACTATGTATTTTGCTGGTCTGATTCAGTGCAACAAAAACAATCAAAGTGCGCAACAGAGTGTATGTAAAGCTCAAAGAAAAGAAAGAACAGATCTGCCTATCAATTAACCTACTTCCCATAAGGAACCTACAAAATCCCTTGAAGTCACCAAAATCAGGAAATACCTTCTCCCAAACAAAATCTGTGACAAAGCTAACTAGAGTTTTGTGTTTACTTGCAGCACACAAACTAAGCTAAGCAGGCATACTGATAACGACAAGAGACTTGTGCCCACTTGACCTGACCTGAAGATACAAATTTCAGCATGTTGCTAATCTAGAACTGGGTGGGCACACATTACGCAGCAAAGAACCACGACTATCATATTATACAAAATATTAAGATCGTATCCAGGAGCAATATTAAGTAATCCAACATCAGTTAGTAAAGAATGTACTTCAGATGGTGCCAGCTAACAACAAGAACAAGAAAAGCTAGGGCATCTACTTCTGGAAAGAGGGCCTGTCCATCTTTTTCCTCTTGCGTATATCCAAGACCCTTTTCCCAGCCGGCGTATTTTCCTGTAAAGGATCACAGGACATGTCGTCCCAATAACTAAAAATACACTGCGGGATGATCCGCCCAGATGTTGCAGCCATGATTGCCTTGGAGAGCCCAAAGGAATCATAAACCGGAACGTAAGCCTTCAGGTTGCACAGCATCGTGCCTTTTCTCTCAAAGTCGTCAAAAATGTCACCATTCCTCTGGCGAAGAATGCCGTAGATAGTGCTGAGGTCACTCTTAGGGCACTGGATTGCCACGGTGTAGACAGGTTCGAGAAGCCTTGGCTTGGCAGAGAGCTGAGAATCACAAAGTGCTGTCTTAACCATCTCGAGCTGAGCAGTTTTACCTCTAGAAGCTTCATCAGCAGGTATATCAAAGTTATGAACCTCAAAACATATGCCGTGCATCTTTTCTTTTGCCAATGCGCCTTCTTTTGCCACCATCTCGAAACCAGCCACAATAACTTTCTTCGCTAACTCCAGATTCCGTATTCTATTATTGCACCTATTAACAATCACATTTGGGCCAACAGCATCAGGACCAAAGCACCAAATCTTATCGCCGAGATCCTTATCCCAACCATGCTTATGAAGGATCTCAGACCGTACGGCACAATCAGTACATGGACCCAAGCGACCATCATCAATAGCCTCGACTAGTTTTTCATGCAAAGGGCTGGCTACCACAGACAAGCTGCTTTGCATTTGTTTGTGTTTGGCCATCTTGTTCACAGGCTCACAAGACTTGCGAACGGTCTCACGGAAGGAAACAATAGCTGGACTGGAAACAACAAGTTCAACACCATCCATAAAGTTTTCCTGTAGATCCTTCAAGCAAAAATCGAGATGAAACTCTCCTACTCCACCAACCGTATAGCTACCTGGCTCTACCTTGCTACAGAGAACCACGGGGTCAGACATCTCCAGACGCTTCAAACCTTGTGCAAGTTTGGGAGCATCAGACGGAACCTTGCACTTAACGGTAACAAACATCAGAGGGCATACAGAGAGCTTCATCGCTCTGAATGGGGGTGCATCAACCTCCTTCTCGCCTGTCAGGGTAGCACTCTTTGTTATGCATGCATCTAGACCAATCAATCCAACAGTGTTCCCGCAAGGAATATCCGGAAAGTCACATTGCTTCTTTCCCATCCATATGATGGTACGCTGGACAGACTTCACATACAAATCCGTTTCCATGCCGGGGACATAGGAAGGCCCCATGACCCGGACCTTCATGCCAGCTCCAATCCTTCCGGAGAAGACACGGCCAAACGCGAAAAATCTGCCCACATCAGATGTTGGAACCATCTTGGAGACGTACAACATAAGAGGACCTTCAGGATCACAGTTTCTAATAGCTTCCGCGTATTTATCATCAAGGGGGCCCTGATACAGTTTCTCCACACGATATTTCTGTGCTTCTACCGGAGAGGGGAGGTGGCAGACCATCATATCAAGCAGAGCAGTACTGGCTGGGAGCCAAGTTTGCATGACACGCTTCACAAGAGCCAGTCCTGTTAGGTCCTTCTCATCATCCCTCAAGCTAATCCCAAGCTTCTTGCAAAGATCCCACAATTCAGCCTTATTGTCATTCATGCAGGCCATGATAACTGTGTGGATTGGACTATAGCAGAACTGTACGAAGCCTCTAATACAATCTTCGGAGCCACTGTGCTCCTTGGTCCATTGCTTCGTGGTAGATTCATAATAATAATCACCCCCAAGCCTCTGTGCCAATTTAGTTTCGTCCACTCCAAACTTTAAGGCATACTTCCTAGCAAAGCTACCGATAGTAAATGCCCAACCATGCAAACCAGAAGCGAAGGCAACAGAGGAGTTCTCGGGGTACACATGGAAATCACCAAGGCGCTCAGCACCATTTGCTTCCATAATTTTATTGGAATTCTCGATAACATTGGACAGAATCTTGTAGGCTTGCTCACCTATAGATTCAGATTGCGCACCTTCAACTTGGAGCTCAAAGAATAACTTGTCCATCTTGTTGAGACACAGAACTGGTTTAACCATCTCAGTAAGGGCCTGGCAGAGCACAACTTCAGTTTGTATACAGACACCCTCAATTGCATCAATTACCAATACAGCACCATCAGTAACACGAAGAGCAGTTGTGACTTCTGAAGAAAAATCGGCGTGGCCAGGTGAATCAATGATGTTGACCAGGTATTTGTTACCATCGCTTTTACCCTTGTAAGACTTGAACGATTCATTGTTCATCTCATGCAAAAGAGAAGTGCCAACGGATCTGATGGAAATCGCAGGCTCTACCATATCATCATGAGTCTCAGACATGGGAACTTGGACATCGCCTTCATGTCTAATCATCCCAGCAGCTGCCACAAGAGAATCTGTAAGGGTGGACTTCCCTGCAATGAGTAAATAAAATTCATTTACTATTGAACTAGAAACACAACATCAGAATTTTGCACAATTAATTAGAGGCCACACAGCACACACACACACACACATATATATATATATATATATATATATATATATCTTGGGAATTTCAAAATTACTAACCAAATAAAAAAGAGGAAAAAACCATAAGAGTTAACATAATGGCTTCACAAACATACATTAACCTGATTGCACGAAATTGCACAATACCACAAACTTGTATACAGTAATGCAGAATACAAAATATCACATATATTATCAACACAAGCTATAGAACACCGAGGCAAGATATTTCCATGTGAAGAAAACATGGGTGTGCTAAGTGCTAACACATACCATGGCTCATATGAGCAATAACAGAAACGTTGCGAACATTATCTTTCTTGTCCATCATTTGCCGCAGATCCGCCTGTGTGAAATTCACCATCTTGAGTGCTTTCTGGATATCACCTTGAATATAAATTTATGTTTCAGAAGGTGCAAAGTTGTTAGAAAAGAAAAGATTGACAACCCAGTAAGAGCTCTGGAAATGTACAAGAGCGAGACCAACCAATAAAAAGGTGACGAATCTATGGAACTGCTGCAGTAAGTAAGATGAAGCAGATACTTTCGGTTAGTAACAGGGCAGCACAAACACACTTCATGGCGTGGTTAATCACTTGCGCACTCATCTTTACTTTCGGAATTAAACTAGCATGAATTTTTTTACCAGGCAAATAACGGTACTTGGCGGTGTTTGTGAAAGCACTTGCGAATGCACGATAACTCGAATACGCATTTGGTAATGATAATAAGAGATTGAGAGCAATAGGAAACCTACAAAATCTGCGCGCTCTCTTTCTTTTGAAATTTCACCCCCGGCCGGGGGATGTGGGGGGGGGGGGGGGGGGATCTATAAGTTGGAGAAATGGAATGCGGCACACTAGTAGGAACCAAGAGGCGCGGCCGGCGGGCAGGATGCTCACCGTGCGATGCGTGGCTTGGAGGGGTCTTCAAAATCGAGAGGTTTTCCGTGGCCCTCGGGTCGCGACCGCCCACCCCTGCACGGCCGGAGCTAGCGCGCCGCCGAGCGCCGAACCCTAGACGATGCGGCGAGCGAGAGGTGGTTTGCCCCGGCGCTCTTCCTTGGCCTGCGCTTGCTTCTCCTGGAAGCCTCCTCCTCTCCGCCGGGGGGTTTTGGCCTGGGGTGGGGGTGGGCCACTCTCCTTTTGAGTTATCTGCCCATAGTAGTGGGATTTTGTGAATAAATATTTATTAAAATCTCGTTCGTGATTTACCTATCAAAATATATTTAGGATTTTACTTTTGTTTTGAAAAGATTAGTAAATCGACGGAGATGGAACACTTAAGTCGTTTTTAAGAGCATCTTCAACACCCCCGGCCCTCAGGTCGTCTTTTTTATCGTCAGACGCAAAGCTGGCCAGATGGGCCGGCCCGGCACGGCACGGCCCGGTTCAACCGACACGGGCCAGGCACGGCACGGCCCACGTCGGCACGGTTACTGTGCGTGCCGTGCCGGGCCGGCACGCGGGCTGAGCTGCCAGGTCCAGGCACGCCCATCTACTAAACGGGCCGGCCCGTTAGCCCGTTAGGCACGCCAGTTTTTTATGGTTTCTGCTATTTAGGCGTTTTATAACTAAATTACGCCTAGGGCGTTATATAAAAAAAATAAAAAAATAAAAAAACCTAAACGGGCCGTGCCGTGTCGGCCCGCGTGCCCAGCCTCTAGGCCCAGGCACGGCCCGTACCGTGCCGAGCCAGAGATGGGCCGTGCCAAAAAAACCGGGCCACCGTGCCGCCCGCTCAGCCCGGCCCATGTGGCCATCTTTGGTCAGACGTAGGATTTTCACCCAGCCGCACCCCTAGAAGCCTAAATTTCGCCAGATTGAGTCGAAATTGGCTCCGGCGAACCCAACGCGCTGGGGTCATTTGGAGGCTCCGGCGCGACGAAAAACGCCGCGTGGGCCAGCACTGTCAGGCAAAAAAGCACTTTGCTCTCCCAGATTCAACCGCATGCCCACCTTCCTCCCCATCACCGTGGCAACGTCGGGGTCACCCCTCTGCACACAACAGCTGCTCCGCCGCTAGACCAGGCGTAAAAGGGAGGGTTCGTCGTGCCGGCCTCCTTCCCCCTCTTGGCAGAACTTCCTAGACCTCTGACCGCGCAGGCGAGTACGCCGCCGACAGCTCGCGCCCACCACGCCCCCCAGGTTTTCGACCAATTTCCTGCACCGCGATGGACTCTGGCAACGAGGAGCTGTTCGCGGCACTAATGAAGGAGGAGGCCGACACTGGCGCTGAGGACGAAGAGCACCTCATGATGCTCGCCGCTCTGGCCGATTTGTTCGCCAAGAATGTGAAGCGCGGCGAGGTGGCTCGAAGCACGATTGTCGAAAGAGCAAACAAAGGCATCGATCGCAGGGTTATTGCTTGTTGTACGCCGACTACTTCGTCGATGTTCCAATGCACGGTGAGAAGGTATTCCGGCGCCATAATCGGATGAGCCAGAGGCTCTTCCTTCGGATTGTGAATTCCATCCAGGAGTTCGACAACTATTTTGTTTGCAAGAAGGATTTCACCAGCATAGTTGGATTCTCCTCACTCCAGGAGTGCACAATGGCTATGAGGATACTTGCATACTGAGCTCCCGGTGATCTGCAGGAAGACTATGGACGCATGGCCGAGCCCACCGCCCTTGAGTGTTTGTATAAGTTTTGCAGGGCAGTGGGGGTGTTTGGAGGACAATACTTGCGATCACCCAATGCTGAAGACACTGCTCGGATCCTAGCGCAAAATGAAGCAACATGATTTCCTGAGATGCTTGGAAGCATCGACTGCATGCACTGGAAATGGAAGACATGTCCATTTTCTTGGCAGGGGATATACAAGGGTACAAAAGGGCACTGCAGTATGGTACTTAAGGAAGTTGCTACACATGACCTCTGGATTTGGCACTCGTTCTCTGGCATGCCAGGAACTCACGTTCCAAACGTATCTATAATTTTTGCTTGTTCCATGCTTCTTTTGGTGATATTGCTATATGTTTTGATGCACTTTCATGTCATTTACAACATATTTTGGACTAACCTACTAACTTAGTGCCTAGTGCCAGTTTCTGTCGATTTTTGTCCGTGTATTGCAAAAAAATATGAAAAATAAAAGTGCTCGAAAAAATCCAGAAAATTACCTAAAAAAATATTCAAGACGAAAGACTCCAGAAGCTCGAAGGAGGGCCACCCCCCCATCCAAGCGACCTCCTGGCGCGGCCTAGGGGGTGGTCGTGCCCTTTGGCCGCCTGGGCTAGGGGGGCACCCCTTGAGTCCCGCTTTGGCATATATTTAGCCACCATCCCGGAAACCTACATGGAGGTCTCTGTTCCGCGAAAATACATATTGTTCCGCCGCCGTCGCGATTCCGATCTCGGGATCGCCTAAAGGACCTGTCCCGACACCTTGCTGGAGGGAGGATTGAACTCTAGAGGCTGCTCCATCACCATGACCGCCTCCGGGATGCGTCGTGAGTAACCCCCCTTGGACCATGGGTCCATGATCAGTAGTTAGATGATGTCTTCTCTCCAATCTTGTGCCTCAATTCTTAGCCCTTGTGAGTTGCTCTACATGATCAAGGCACCTATGTTGTGATTCCTGCTTTGCTATGTTGTGTTTGCTGGGATCCGATGAATTATGGGATTATGTTCATATTGTTTTGAGTAATATATTTGGTTTACCTTTATATTTATGTTCTTGAGTATTCTTGCATGTTCTCCATTGCGTTTATTATTTTGGCGAAATAGTAGATTGCTGATGTCTACGCACGCTTCTATTCTTGTAGAGTATGTTGGGCCTCCAAGCGCAGAGGTTTGTAGGACAGCAGCAATTTCCCTCAAGTGGATGACCTAAGGTTTATCGAACTCAGGGAAGTAGAGGTTAAAGATGGTCTCTCTCAAGCCACCTTGCAATTAAGATACAAGAAGTCTCTTGTGTCCCCAACACACCTAATACAACTAGGAGTTGTATAGGTGCACTAGTTCGGCGAAGAGATGGTAAAATACGAGTGATAGGTGTGGCACAAGGTAATATAAATCTGTAATAAAAAGTGCAGCAAGCAAACATGTGACAAAAGTGAGCACAAACGGTGTAACAATGGTGGAAACAAGGCCCAGGATTCATACTTTCACTAGTGGCAACTCTCAACAACATTAACATAGTCTAATCACATGATATTTCCCATAAAACATGCAATGGAGACGCACTCGGAGGTCATTCCTTTGTGGTCAAGAGAGAATGAGAATTATGTAGGGCTACAAAAGCACACCTCAAAGTTCGTAGTTCTCAATCTATGGATTTCCCAATGTCACCGCGGCCATCCAAAGAGAGTACCACAATCACCACAACATATCTCAAGGATAGTCAAAGACAAGCACCAAGAGACTCTCAATCTTCAATCAACACACAAAAGAGGAAATCACTCATGATAATATTCTTCTAACCCATGTCCAATAGACCGCTGTCACCTTGGTCTCGGGGATTATACTAGATAAGATCAATTGAGTACATCAATCCAATACATAGAGGAAGGGGAAATATCATGGGATCACCCTAGATTAACATAGCCTATGATCACAACGAAGATCACATCATGGGAGAGAGAGAATAACACATAGCTACTGGTAGAAACTGTTGGATATGTGCCCTAGAGACAAATTAATAAAGATATTTGTCACATATCCGTTTTGTTCATAATACGTTTTATACTGTGCTATAACTGTATTACTTGGAAATACTAATACAGGTGTAGTATAAAACATGGTCCGTAGTTTAACTCGGGTAAACTATCTCATTGGGCAATTGATTGATCAAGCTTTCTTGATCATGGCGACACTTAAGTCCATTGACAATGAGGTCATATCATTAGGGGAATGATGTGATGGACAGACACCCACCTAAAGTAATGCAATGTGATCGAGTCACATAGTTCAGCGTTGCTATGACTTTGTAACGTATGGCTTAGTCCTTAGACCGTAATGATCATACGTAATCACGATCTATGAGGAGACTTTGATTTGTATCCCACCGCCTGACTGAAATATGCTGGCTATAACGGTGCACTTTGGGTATTTCGAAATAGATGGTTGATGAGTATGTTAATAGATCAAAGCGGGATTTGTCAGTCCTTATGACAGGACAGGTACTCTGGGCCCACTCGATGATATTGCATCAACCCCTTGCAAGGACGTGACTAGGTCACAAGAGATGCAATGATCATGGACGAGAGAAGTTGTTTGTCGTGACGAGATGTGAACACGGTATGTGGGATACCGACGATCAAACCTCGGACAAACAAGGTACCGCAGAACAAAGGGATTACGTCGTATCGTTAACGGTTTCCAAAAGCGATCGAAGCTCATTCGATGGAAGCGCAGGGGCTGTCAAGGATTGTAACCAGGTCCAACTGACTAGTCATTGGTCAATGAGAAGAGTCTCGACCATGTCTGCTGTTTCCCGGACTGTTAGGGTGTTACACTTAAGGGCAATCGATGCATAGGACAGTTACGGGATCAATCGGTGAAATAGGAGAAATCACCGGAATAGTTCCGGAGGAGGACGGAATGGTTTCCGGACATTTTGAATAGTTCAAAATAAAGTTTAATTGTTTTAATAATGTTTTTATTATTTAATTATCTGAATTAAATATTTAAAACTTATTAAATAATTAAAAATAATGGAAAAAGGCTATATGGGCCTTTGAGGCCCATTAGGGGAGGAGGGGGTTCCCCCCCTTGGGCTTGGCGCCAAGGGGTGGGGCCCAACCCCCCCTTGGCCGGCGCACCCCTCCCCCCTTGGGGGTTTAGTCCCACATGGGGGAGGGAAGAGGGATCACACCCCCCCCTTGGCCTTTATATAGAGGGGTAGACCCCCCTTTTTCCATACAACAATTGATCTCCTTCTTCTTCCTTCTCCATTTCCGGAAGTGGACTCCCCTTGTTTGGAGTCTGCACCAGGATTGGAGTTCTCCACCATAAGGCAGGCCGTCGCTCTGCCGGAGTCGGGATCCGTAGCCGTCTTTCTTCCGCTGCTCGCCTGGTTCGGAGCCCGGGAGGAACATCGATTGTCCGTACGTGTATAATCTCTTCGAGGCACTACACCTGTGGTGCTGCTTCGTCGCTGGAGGTTTACCGGGAGTCATCCTCGCCGGTGGTGGTCTTCTACACGACAGGGAGGTCGTAATTCTGAGTCTACGCCAACCACGTTCGTAAGAACGTTTCCCTCTTTCGGTCTTCAAAGGTATGAACACCGATTCCCTCCGTTACTTTACATTGCCATAGCATAGATCTTGGGTTCGGGTACCGTAGGTGTGAAAATTTTGTGTTTTCTGCCCCGTATCCCAACAGAAACCTCAGCCCCGAGGAAGAACTACTCCCGCTTCATGGAAGGAGGAAGCAACGTCGATGGAGATGAATCCAGGGGCACTTCCCCGTCCCGGCAGGGTGCCGACACAGGATTTATGTCCCCCCGAAACTTGATGGCAATGGCGGCGGAGATCGGAATTGCTTCTGGAGAAAAGGGGTCCGGAATCAGGGTTTCCTCCGCGGGGGTAAAAATAGGGCCAAAGGGGGCACCAGGGGGGCCACAGGGCAGCCAGGAGGGTGCCCGACGCGGCCTAGGGTGTGGCCGCGCCAGGGACCCTTCTGGAGTCCCTGTGGTGGCCCTCCCCTCCTTCCTTGGTGATTCCGGAAGATTCCGGGACGCTGATTTTTTTTATATAATTTTTCCGGAATTTTTGGAGCACTTTTAATGGCCAGAAAACCTGAAATACAAAAACAACAGAAAACAGGAACTGGCAACTGGGTGCGCTGAGTTAATAGGTTAGTCCAAATATGCTCAAAAGTGTATGAAAGTTCAAGCAAAACATGGCTGAAAGGACGTGGATGTCTCCTAGAGGGGGGGGTGAATAGGCGCTTAAAAACAATTACGGTTTAGGCTTGAACAAATGCGGAATAAAACTTAACGTTTAATTTGCCAAGCAAGAAACCTAAATAAGCTAGGCTCAACTATGTGCACCAACAACTTATACTAAGCAAGATAAACAACTATGTGATAGAAAGATATATAACAAGAGCACTAAGGCTATCACAAAGTAGGTGCACAAGTAAATAGGTTGACTAGATGAACAACCTATGGGACAAGCAATGTACAATAATATGAGCAAACACAAGATAAACAATGTAATAAGATTGCTCAAAGTAAAGGTAGAGATAACCGCAAGTGGAGCCGATGGAGACAAGGATTTGTTACCGAAGTTCCTTCTCTTGCGAGAAGTACGTCTCCGTTTGGAGAGGGTGAGGAGCACAATGCTCACACGAAGCCAACGAGGGCCAGCCTATTTCTCCTCACGCTCTTACCAATGCAAGATGCCGTGATTCCACTATTAGGACACTTGAGGGCGGTCACCGAACCCGTACAAATGGAAACCCTTTGGGGCGGTCACCGAACCCGTACAAATGCTCGGGGCAATCTCCACAACCGAATTGGAGGCTCCCGTAGCGTCCCAAAGCTTTCCACCACAATGATTGAGCTCCGCAACAATAAACCTCTAGGTGCCAACGCACCCAAGAGGTACAAGCTCTAGAGTGCCAATGCACTCAAGAGTAGTTATCTTCTCAACTTCACTTACTACAACAAATCCTCGGAGAGAACTCAAACCGATGCACCAAATGCAATGGCAAGAGCACACGAAGTGCTCAAGTCCCCAACTCTCAAATCCCACCAAAACAACAAAAGCTATGGAGGAATATGAGAGGAAGAACAAGGAGAAACACCAAGAACTCCAAGATCTAGATCCACAAGGTTCCCCTCACAAAGAGGAGAGTTGACTTGGTGGAGAATGTAGATCTAGATCTCCTCTCTCTTTTCACTCAAAAAGGAGCAAGAATCATGGGAGGAATAGAGAGATCTCAAGCTTGAAGAGGTCAACAATGGAGGTGAAAAACGAGCTCAAGAACATTAGGGACAATGGGGAAGAAGACCCCCTTTTATAGGTCCCCACAAATCCAACCATTATGAGCAGTTTTCTGCGTCCTGAGCGGTACTACCGCTCAAACGGTACTACCGGACATTAAAAATAGCTCTACTACCGCCCAGAACAGAGGAGTTGCGGTAGTAGCAAGAGGTACTACCGCTCGAGCGGTACTACCGCTCTTCCGGGCGGTACTACCGCTCTACCTCTCAGGCAAAAAACAACACGACCAAAACAAGCATAACTTCCGGACGATGCGGCCTAGCCTATAACCAGGTCTCCTAACTACCACCATCAGACCGGTAAACTAGAAACCTATAAAGGTCAAACCTTTGTCTTGCGCATAACCAACTTGAGCTTGATGATGACGATCATGTCCGCCTCAAGTTGGAACACCTTTCTTGGTTGCCGGCTCGATGAAGACTAGTAAATTGCTCCCCCATACTCCATTATGGGCGAGCCTCTTTTAGGCATATCTTCACAAGACCATTATCACCAAATGGTCGTCAAGCTCCAAGCATATGATATCTTCGTGATGCTCCTCTTGACCTTGCACACATCAACTTGACCAATCTTTGGATAGCTCCATAAAGAACACCTTGGTCAACACGTAATCTTCATCTTACAACCTTGAAGCCACCATATGATCTTCAAGCGTTGCCTATGGACAAACCTTAAAGTATAACTCAAGGAAACCATTAGTCCATAAAGATTGTCATTAATTACCAAAACCAAACATAAGGGCACATGCCCTTTCAATGGCAAAGTCACACAAAACATGTATGGAGCAAGTAGAAATTATAGATACGTTTGAGACGTATCAATTGCAACTCCAAGATGGAGCGTTATGATTCGACACAAGGGGACACAAAGAGTATTTATAAGCTTTGACAGTTGAGTTGTCAATTCAACCGCACCTGAAATATGCTTGTTGATACGTCCAAAACGTATCTATAATTTCTGCTTGCTCCATGCATGTTTTGTGTGATATTGCTATGATCTAGATACACTTTCATACACTTTTGATCATATTTGGACTAACCTATTAACTCAGTGCACCACAGTGCCAGTTCCTGTTTTCTGCTGTTTTTCTATTTCAGTTTTCCCCCATATAAAAAGTGCCAGAAAAATTCCGGGAAAAATATAGGAAAAATCAGCGTACAGGAAGCTTCGCGAAGAGCCCGAGTGGGGCCAAAGGGGAGCCAGGGGGGCCCAGGAAGCCACCCGGCGCGGCCCCACCCCTGGCCGCGCCAGGGGGGCGCCTGGGGCCCCTGGTCCACCTCTGGCTGCCCCCCTTCGCCTATATATTCTCCGTCACAGGAAACTTTAGAAAAGAGAACCCTTATTCGCGATCTCGCCTCTGTTTCGCCGCCGCCGCGCTTCCGAGATCGGGAGCACCAGAAGACCTCTTCCTGGCACCCTGCTGGAGGGAGGATTGACCTACGGGAGTCTCCTCTCCACCATGGATGCTCCCCGGATGTCTCGTGAGTAGTTTTCCTTGGACCATGGGTCCGTGATCAGTAGCTATGTGATGTTCTCCTCCCCTCTTTGTTCTTCATGGTTTAGACCTCGTGAGCTGCCCTACATGATCGAGGCACTTTTGTAATCTTTCTGCTATTGCTATGCTGAGTTTGATGGGATCTGATGGATTATGAGATTATGTTCAGATTGTGATTGAGTAATATATTTGGTTTTTATCTCTTATATTTTTGTTCCTAAGTAATTCTTGCATGTTCTCCGTTGCTGTTTATTGCTTTGGCCAAGTAGTAGGTAGTAACCCCAAGAGGGAACGTTATGCTCGATTGTGGGTTCAAGCCCCCCGATGACACGCTTGAGTGACAGAAACATGAGTCTAGGGGATGTGCTGTTGCCACAAGGGGGAAAACAACGGTGTTTGTAACCGCGGTTGCAAGGATTGTTTACTTTACGCAAAGTTCTTTTTAATGCAGTTGTCTGTTGCTTTGGGTTTACACTTTGGGTGGGGCTCGCAACTTAATACCAGCGAGATGTTCTGGATAGATATCTCAAGGTGGATGATTAGTAGTAGATGCAGTTGGATTTCGGTCTACTTATTTTGGCGTACTGCCCGTGCTTTTGAGCCTCTTCCTTTCTTTTGTAGCATAGTTAGCATTGCGGTGCGTTCATAATCCCGTCAATTGCCCTTCTGTAATTTGTTTACCTTTCATAGAAATTTTATCGTATTTTGGGAGAGAGACATCACTAGTGAACATCACGTATCCCGGTCCATATCCTCATTATTGTTTCCACGCTCATTTACTTTTCTGCTTTTACTTTCAGTTGCTATCATTATCCTTTGTGTTTGATCCTTTGTGAACAACAAGACCGGAGAGATTGACAACCTCTCTGAACTTCGTTGGGAACAAAGTTATTTGTGTCTGTGTGCAGGTCCGCGTCAGTAGCGCCGTTGACACCTACTTATCATCTCTGGAGTCCTACTGGAGACAAACCTTGGTATCTTTACTGAGGGAAATTTGCTGCAGTGCTGCATCACGCCTTCCACTTGGGGCTCACCAACGAAGGGCGAGAAGACTACACCCGTCAACTCTCGCGCCATCAAGGCAAATTTCTGGCGCCGTTGCCGGGGACTCCGAGTGCTAAGATAGGGGAGTTGCACACTACCCTTTACCTTTGTTTTTTAGTCTTGTTAGTTTACCTTTCAGTTTTTATCTTTGTGTCTTTTATCAAAAATCACAAAAAAATCTGCCACACTTGCTGCTACTATGGGTTCCACTGAAAACACCAAGTTGTGTGACTTCACTAGTCACAACAACCAAGACTTTATCTGCACCCCCATTTCCACACCTGCCACTTCATCTACCTCTTATGAAATTAAACCTGCCTTGCTAAACCTTGTTATGAGAGATCAATTCTCTGGTGCTGGAGATGATGCTGCTTTACACTTGAACAATTTTGTTGAATTATGTGATATGAAAAAGTATAAAGAACTAGAAGGTGATATTGTTAAGCTCAAGCTCTTTCCTTTCTCTTTAAGGGGAGACGCTAAAATCTGGTTTCAATCTTTGCCTAGGAGTAGCATAGATTATTGGGATAAGTGCAAAGATGCTTTTATAGGGAAGTACTACCCACCTGCTAAAATTATCCAATTAAGGAGTAACATTATGAATTTTAAGCAATTGGATAATGAACACGTTGCCCAAGCTTGGGAACGAATGTAATCTCTTGTTAATAAATTCCCTACACATGGTTTGACTACCTGGATGGTTATCCAGACTTTTTATGCAGGCTTGAACTTTACCTCGCGGAACCTGTTAGATTCGGCCGCGGGAGGAACCTTTATGTCAACTACACTTGGTGCTGCCACGAAGCTTCTCGATGAGATGATGACCAATTATTCTCAATGGCACACCGAACGCGCTCCAACAGGTAGGAAGGTAAACTCTGTCGAGAAAATTACCTCCCTCAATGAAAAAGTTGACTTAATTATGTCTCTATTTACCAAGCAACCCTCTATTGATCCTCATGATGTCCCTTTAAATTCTTTGGTTGCCCAAGAACAAGTAGATGTGAACTTTATTGCTAGGAACAACTTCAACAACAATGCTTATAGGGGTAATTTTGCTAGCAATCCTAGACCGTTTCCATCCAACTATGGGAACAACAACACCAACCCTAGCAACAAGAATCCCTCATATGAATTGGAATACATGCTTAGACACTTTATCACTACCCAAAAAGCCTTCAACAAAAATGTAGAGGAGAAATTAGCTAAATTAGATAATCTCTCTTTGAAGGTAGAAAGCTTAGCCCTTGATATCGAGATGCTCAAAATTAGAACCTCTCCCCTTGAGGAGAATAAGGCCACTCCTATTAATGCTATCCAATTACAAATTAATGAAAATATTAGGATGATGGCTAAACTTAAAGAAAGGTGGGCTAGAGAAAAAGAGGAAGAGGATAGAATTAAGAGCCTTCCTACACACCAAACAGTTGCCACTATCCAAATTGTTGAGGACACCCAAACTATTAGCACCCAATGCACTCCTAGTCCCGTTGGACCTATTAATGGTGATGCTAATACCTCAACCAAAGATGAAGAAACTCCTATGAACATAGAGGGTTTCAAACAAGTGAGCCTAGACGACACTACTACCACCTTTGATAGCAGTGATATTGATTTTGATAGTTGCACCCTCTCAAAAGTTATTAGCTTGCTACACAAAATGTCTAGAGACCCCCACACTAGCACACTTAATCTTGCCTTCACGGAGCATATCACAAATGCTCTCATCAAAGCTAGGGAGGAGAAGCTTAGAGTAGAAGCCTCCATACCTAGGAAGCTAGATGACGGTTGGGACCCTATGATCAAAATTAAATTAAATAACTTCTCTTGCTATGCTTTATGTGATGTTGGAGCTAGTACCTCCGTTATGCCCAAAAGAATATTTGATATGTTTGAATTGAAGCCCTTTGATCCTTGTTCTTTTGGTGTTCGTTTTGTTGATTCTTCCGTAAAGAAACCTTCGGGGAAGATCGACGATGTTCTTATCATTGTCAATGACAACTATGTTCCCGTTGATTTTATTGTTATGGATATAGAGTGTGAACCTTTGTGTCCAATTATTTTGGGACGTCCTTTTCTTCGCACCGTTGGTGCGGTTATTGACATGAAAGAGGGGAATATAAAATTCCAATTCCCATTCAAAAAGGGGATGGAACACTTCCCTAGAAATAAAATCAAGTTACCTTTTGAGTCCGTTACACGGGCTAGTTATTCTCTTTCTCTTGATAAAACTTGATTCTTCTTTTGCATTATGCCTAGCTTAAAGGCATAAAAGAAAGCGCTTTCGGGAGGCAGCCTGCAACGAATTTAGGTTTTTATTTTTGCTTTTGTTGTGTCTTGATATTTTTTACTACTGTAGCAACATCTTTGTATCTTTATTTTTCAGCTTTGTGCCAAGTTATAGCCTCTTATGATAAGGGAAGTAAAAGTTGTGACATGCTGTCCAGAAAATAGATTCTGTCCCTTGACAGAAAAATTGGAATCAAATCACAAGATCATCTTTTTGATCTGAATTTTTTTGACAGCGTGCTATATACAATTGTGAAACTTCCGTATGTTCTGAGTTTTTTTATTTGAGTTGCAGAAGTGCCCCTAAAAAATTCTTTACTACATGCTGTTCTGTTTTTCACAGATTCTGCCACGTTTTGTCTCTCCTAACTTTTGCAAACATTAAGCTTTCTTTTTCTTTGCAAAAACTTTTTGGCACTCTTGAGAAACAGTATATCTTCAATAATATCTTTATATCCAGTGGGAAAAAATATTTTATTAAGGGTACTAACCTCTCTAATCAACTTATGATGAGTTATGTATGAAGGGAGTTTTCAAGTGTGCGATGGAAGATGATGAAAGAAGATCCAGGAGTGTCAAGCGCTCAAGCTTGGGGATGCCCCCATGCATCCCCAATAAATATTCAAGGAGACTCAAGCGTCTAAGCTTGGGGATGCCCCCGTGCATCCCCTTCTCCATCAACAATCATCAGTTCGTCCTTCGTCTCGCTATATTTTTATCACTTCATACGTTATGTGCTATGCTTGGAGCGTCTCGCTCTTAGGTTTTATTTTCCCTTAGCTTTGCTTGCTGTTCATAACAAGTTAGATCCCGTCTTACTTTGTGTGGGAGAGAAACACGCTCCACTTTCAAAATCTAGAACACATCATAGGATTTTTCCTGCCTATCTTTTTGCTGTTGTGTGTTCTTTATCTTTTCGTAGCTACTGCCATGTTTAGTTTTAGTCTTAGTTTGTCTTTAGCAAGAGCCTTGGCTTTTGTTTAGTATGTTGCTGGAACTCTTTTTAGTTTTCATGTTTATCTTGTTAAAGAGAGTTGGTTGTTGCACTGAGTTGTGTCTCGTCTTGAAAGTAGGTAATTGAGGTTGCTATTTAATTTTAGTAGTAACTTGCAATGGTTTTGAGGTATTGATGTGAGTAATGTTCGAACTTTTGGTGTCAAGAGCTCTAGCCTATTAGTGATAGGTGTCGTATTTTGGGCAATCCGTGTGTATTTTCAAAACCTACAAAACTAGTTGAGAACTCTAGCTACTAGATGGATCACTAATCTTTGGAGGGATCGAATATTAGAGTACACTCACGTACCATGAGTCAAGGATGCGCAAGGATAACCAAACCCCCATACACTCCTCCTCGGGGTACTTGTCTCTTTTTGAACCTCCTTATTAGATTGAGAGTTACTGATAATAAGTGCATGAGTTCTTCGGACTAATGTGAGTATTGAAAGTTGACACTTCCACCTTCCCATATTTTGCTAGCCTCTCCCGTGCCGTGCATTGCCTTCTTCTCACTCCGAGAGTTGGTGTCCACCTTCGCCGGTACATCCAAACCCTTGGCATGATACGCTCTGTCATCATAAACCTCCTTATATCTTTCCTCAAAACAGCCACCATACCTACCTATCAAGGCATTTCCATAGCCTTTCCGAGATATATTGCCATGCAACATCCACCTCTTCATGACTTGATCTTCATGTCATACATGTTCCTGCTACACTGGCAGCGACATACATTGCATACATCATGATAGTTATATCTGCTTTATGATTTTGAGTACCTTGTAAAGTGTGAAAGATCTCCTTTACCTTCTTGTAAAATAGAGTGTTGCCCTTAAGTGAGGAAAAGATCCCAAAGTGGACACAATAAAAGATCCCAAAGAGGACAAATGAGAGTTAAATAGAAAGAGCCATTGAGGCCACAAAAAAATAAAAAAAATAAAAAAAAAGAGAAAAAGAAATAAAAAGAGAGAAAGGGGCAACACTACTATCCTTTTGAGAGATCCACACTAGTACTCCCTTTATATCCTTGTACTCCATAGAGATGATCATTATGCATATAGCTATGTGGGGACCTTCACACTATAGAACTTGGCTTGCATATTCCAAGGATGAGCCTCCTCAAACGAGCTCTGGGTCTTCATGAGCGAGCAAGTTAGATGCACCCCCACTAGTTCCATTGGAGAGCTTCCTAGCTCGTATGTGCATCCGTTGCATGGTGATACGTCCCAAACGTATCTATAATTTCTGCTTGTTCCATGCATGTTTTGTGTGACTTTGCCATGTTTTGGTTGAACTTTATTACAATTTTAAACCAATTTGGACTAACCTACTAACTCAGTGCACCCAGTTGCCAGCTTCTGGTTTTCTGCTGTTTTTGTTTTTCAGGTTTTCCGGCTGATTAAAGTGCCCAAAAAATTCCGCAAAAATTATATTAAAAATCAGCGGGCAGGAAGCTTCCGGAATAACCAAGGGAGAGAGCCGGGACCACCACCAGGGAGCCAGAAGGGTCCCTGGCGCGGCCCCAACCCTAGGGCGT
The DNA here is from genome assembly GCA_950022295.1 of Bromus sterilis. Lineage (NCBI taxonomy): Eukaryota > Viridiplantae > Streptophyta > Magnoliopsida > Poales > Poaceae > Bromus > Bromus sterilis. Next base: position 294,867,629 of record OX465601.1, on the reverse strand, counting down.
GCCAGGCACCCTCCTGGCTGCCCTGGGTGGCCCCTCGACTCCCCCCTTCGCCTATATAACCCCCTCGGGGTAGAAACCCTTAAACAGGAACTCTTTTTCGCGGAAACCTCTCTGTTCCGCCGCCACCGCCGTTTTCAGATCGGGGCTGCCTGGAGAAGCTGCCCCGGCACCCTGCCGGAAGGAGATCACCCCTCCGGGAGACCATCCATAGCCATGGACGCCTCCCGTATGTACCGTGAGTAGTCCCCCTTGGACCATGGGTCCGTGATCAGTAGCTATGTGATGTCCTCTCCCTCTTTTATGCTTCCACTTTCGAGACCTCGTGAGCTGCCTCACATGATCGAGGCACCTATGTAATTTTCTGTTGTTGCTATGCTGAGTTTGTTGGGATCTGATGGATTATGAGACTATGTTCAGATTGTGATGAGTAATATATTTGGTTTGCCCTTTTATATTTTGTTCTTGAGTAAATTCTTGCATGTTCTCCGTTGCAGTATTTGCTTTGGCCAAGTTATTTGCTTGCAACTCCAAGAGAGAGAGTTATGCTCGATTGTGGGTTCAGCCCCCTGATGTCTAGCTTGAGTGACAGAAACATGAGACTAGGGGATGTGATGTTGCCACCAGGATAAAACAACGGTGATTGTGCCTATTGGTGCAAGAATTGTTTACTTTACGCAAAGTTCTTTTAATGCAGTTGTCTGTTGCTTTGAGTTTACACTTTGGGTGAGATTCGCAACTTAATACCAGCGAGATGTTCTGGATAGATATCTCAAGGTGGATGATTCGTAGTAGATGCAGTTGGATTTCGGTCTACTTACCTTGGTGTACTTCCCATTGCTTTTGAGCCCTTCCTTTCTTTGCAGCATAGTTAGCATTGCGGTGCCTTCATAATCCTGTCAATTGCCCAACTGTGATTTGTTTACCTCGCTAGCATTTTTATCGTCTTTTGGGAGAGAGACATCACTAGTGAAAATCACGGGACTCCGGTCCATCTTCATATCATTGTTCACACCCACTATTTATCTTTCTGTTTTTACTTTTACTAGTACCTTTTTGTCTCTTGCGTTTGATCCTTTGTAAACGACAAGGCCGGAGAATTGACAACTCCTCTGAACTCGTTGGGAGCAAAGTTATTTGTTTTGTGCAGGTCCACGACAACTCCACGCATCAGAGTAATTTCTGGCACCGTTGTCACCTATCGTACTTATCGTTGAGTCCTACTGGAGACAAACCTTGGTATCTTTGCTGAAGGAAATTACCGCTACGCTGCATCTCAACCTTCCACTTGGGGTAACCAACGAGGGGCGAGAAGCCATCAAGCTAATTTCTGGCGCCGTTGCCGGGGACTCAAAGGAAGTACAAATACGCGAGTCCTGATAACCGCCAATTTCTGGCGCCGTTGTCGGACTCCTGTATCAAAAATAGGGGAGTTACACGCTATCTTTTACCTTTGCTTTTTAGTCTTGTTAGTTTACCTTTCAGTTTTTATTTTTGTGTCTCTAATAAAAAATAACAAAAATACCTACTAATGCTACCTTCACCATGGGTGTGGAAACACCCAAATATGGTAGGATGGACATGTTTCACTTGGCTCGTCTTCGATCAATTTGTGCTCGCGCTAAAAACCCAACCGACTTGGTTGAGGGAAAATCATTGGATGAGCATGCTCATTATACGCGGCACCGCCTATCTGAGAAAGGGAAAAACTTATGGGGCCAAATACAAACTTCTTATTGCTATGCCGAGTGTTTATGCCACATTTATGATTTTACTTGTTGCTCTAATATAGAGCGTAAACACCTTCCTTTCCAATGTGAGTTTAATGAAAATGAGATCCTATCTTCTTATGCCAAAGGTGTTTATGATTACTTTGATGTTGAAAAGATTGAAGAGTTTGTTGCTTGTAAAGGTGCTTATGAGATTGCTTCTTTGATTGAAAAGTATTATGATACTATTCACAAGTCCGGAAACTTTGATGTTCTTGCTTATTTCTTTGAGAATTATACTTCCAATGCTTATATTGAGGATTTTAAAAATAAAATGCTTGCTACCCAAGAAGAGGCTAATGATTGCTATGAAGAGGAATCTTATGATTCTAAGGACTCACTTGATACTTCCCTTTCTGATGATTTTGATACTTGCTTTGTTGATGGCCATGATGCCACTATAGATAATGCTAAAAAAATGAACTCTCTATAGTTCCTTATGTTAAGCATGAAATTGTTGCTATTGCACCCACACTTGATTTTCCTATTATCCTTTTGAAATCTCCAACTCCGGAGAATTTTGCTCTTATCAAGGCTCAATGTGATGAGTTGCATTTATCTTATAATCCTAAAGACCGTGTTGAAAACTATACACACTAGTAGGAAATAGGCTATTGCTGGCGTACAGGTTTTCCCTACCGCTGGCGGGCAGGCGTACGCCAGCGTTGTCCCGCCAGTGGTAACAGGTACCGCTGGCGTACAAATTGTACGCCAGCGCTAGCTTCTGTTACCGCTGGCGTACAAGAAATATGCCCGCCAGAGGTATGCTTCTGGCGTCCACATCTGCCCGCCAGTGGTCAAAAATATGTACGCCAGCGGTATAATTTCTGGATTTGGTACTGTCCGCCAGCAGTAACTTTTCTGTACGCCAGCAATATATTTTCTGGAATTACTTTTCTGCTAAAACTAGTTATTCCAGCCACACAAATACTAAAATATTTTCACAGTTTACCAACACAATACAAATACACAGAATTCATAAGTTCAAATATACAAGAGTGATCAAATATTGTTACATCACATTACTAACCAAAATAGAGAAGTTGTGTAGTGGATCACACATATTGTATCACACATAGATCACAAACCGAAAAATAGACAAGTTGGGAGTTACATCACTACATTGTATCACACACAAACTACATCTCGATAGTTGGACTTCATTGTATCACATACAAGAGAATGGTAAAGATGATGAGCAAGAAGGGGATCACGAGGAAGTTGGACTTCATCCGGTGGTTCTTCCTCTCTTGCCCTTGCCGGTAGTTCAAGTACCGAGCTTCCGCCTCCGCTCTACTCTTGTAGCTCTTGTAGTTGTTGCCCTTGTACTTGTTCACTTGCTTAAAACAATCTTCCCGGTGCTCATAGACTCCTGGAACGCTACCTTCGTACACCACATACCACTTCTTCATCTATAAAAGACATATATAAATATTAACCAAGATAGTTAAAAAGGAAGATGTGTGTACATTCATGCATTATAAAAGAAGACTTAGTTCAATGTAAAACTAGCTACATGTCCATCATGCATAAAAGAAGACTTAGTTCATGCATCATGTAATACGTACACAAGTTCAACATGAGATAAAGTTTACAACACATGTTCATCGATTGTTCAAAAAAACTAGCTACATGCATAGAGAACACATCCTCTCACTTCTTGCTTGGCTTCGGCTTCGACTTCGGCTTCGTCTTCAATGGAGGAAACGGGACACAACCTTGCAATGAGTTGAACGGTCTGTCATCGCCATGTTGATGTAAGCGGGCTTCTATTTCAGCGTTAGGGGGTGGACGATGACTGTAGAAGAACACCCCATCGCTATGTATGACATCCATGGTGATCGTCCGCGTGATCATTTGCTGAATCCGGCCGAACTCTTGTCTTATTTCGGCATCGGAGGACCCCGCCAAGGTATCGCACCATTTTGCGAGAGACGACGAATATTGTAGTCGTTGTTCATCCTTTATATACTCTCGCATACGATAGATGACGTACCAGGCCTCCCTCGTACTGCCTGGCGCCTGCTTGATGCAGGCGAACTCAGTTTTATGTATGAATGTGTACTTTCCTCGCCTTAGATTTTTTCTTTTTATGATGCCCTCCCTATAAGAGTAGCCAGTGAGAGCATCATCTAGAACATCTTTGATTAGCTTGTAGTCTTTGTAATTCTGATGACTCCCCGAGTCGAGATATATGGCAAGCGAGTCTTTCGGCTCCAGAGCGGTGAGGGTGCCGTATTGGTTGCTACACAAAATAGTTCGTGGTTCAAAGAGATTATCAGCCTCAGATTAGTTTAACGATAGGAAATCTACTAAAGCATGTTACGGCTGCAAGCGAGAATGACTTACTCAGGAAAGTAAGGCATGAGAAATATGTTCTTGGAGGGATGATCCACGAAGAAATCTTCGATGTACTTCGTTGCCGCTACCTTACCCTTAGGGTTGTTCAAGAACATTTCTTGCATGTAGAAGGGGTCCATTATAGCGACATTCGGGGTATTCTCTTTGATGAGCTGGTGAGCCAAGCTGAGCGCAACCAGGCGAACCATGGATGGGTGGAGCGCATTCATGTGGAACATGTCAAAGATGTCATTAAACCTCAAGAAGAACAAGTCCCCTGGGTATTGATCCACAAAGCCCAAGCCCTCCGGTACCTTTCCTATGAAAAGCGGGTATGTTGGATTGTCATCCTTGGCAAGATTCGACTCCACATAGAGAACAGAATTATGGAGGCTCCTCATATCCGAAGTGACGATTTCTAAAAAATTTGGCAGCAACATAGGTTTACCCAACTCATGGATCGGATGCCAGTTTATGATGGGTACCTTGTCCTGGACCCGTTCCGGCTTCCTACACCCCTCCACCGGCTGGCTGCTGGAGTCAAAGGCACGTTTCTTAATTCTTTTCCGCCCCGTCGTCTTCCTGCTACGCTTCACAAATGAATCTTGGAGCGCCTCTTTGAGTGTGTCTTGGCTGAGACCAGCTGGATCACCAGGGCTGAAGGGGGCTGCTTCTGGCGCTCCTTGAGAAGAGAATAGAAGCCTCGAGCAAAATTTCTCTGTCTGATCTGTGCGGCAGGAGGGAGGACCCTAGCTCGGACCGACGACTTGTGTATCATCAAGAGGACCCTCGCTGGCAGCAGGTAATACTTCCTCGTAATCAACGAGGAAGTCTTCGACGCGAGCATCATTGTCGTCGTGATCAAGATCCGCAGGTTGAGCAGCAAAGGGCTCGTTTTGCTGTGGGGTGGTGAAACAAGAGTCCACATGAATCAGTTCTTTAGGCCATAGCATGGGCCAAGACAAGCATTGTTCGAGGTTCAACTCGCTATCGGCTTCGGGGGGTTGAGTCGGAGGATCCAAATTGGAGCAACCCGGAAACACCTGGTCCAATGCAACCCTAAACATGGTATCGGCCATAGGCACTGTGTGGAACACACGGTTAAGTGGTGCCACGATACGTGCCTTTGCCACGTCCTTCAGCTCATTGTTAACTTGTAATAGCAATGTGCATCCCACCTCATCGGCCTGCGAAAACATGTAAGGCGTTAGAGAGGGGCAAGCAAGCGCAAATTAAACTAGTCGAGACTTTTGCGGCGCTTATTTACCGTCAAGGCGTTGAGCTCGTCTAATGAGGAAGCACCGCGGACGGCTGCCGGCGTGTAAGAGATGGAAGGGCTGCTATGAGGCGCTGTGCCGGCCGGCGATTCATCCCTCACACCTTGTGGTGTGTTGCCGGTCGCCGTCGTATTCTCCACAATAGGCGGCTCATTATTCGAGCCGCTGGCACCTAAGGTGATCATTGGGAGAGGCCCTTGTCGGCCTCCGTCGATCCATTCCGCAATCGACTTCATCATGGTAGGAAGGAGGTCGTTGACCGTCTGTGTCACTTGCGCCGAGATTATGTTGGGCATCTCAGCTTTCACGGTCTCCAATTCTTCCCTCACATTCTTCTCTTCGTTCTTCTTCCTCTCCTTTCGTGCCTCCTTGGTCTCGGGGTAGTAAAATGAATGTTTGTGACTGAGTCCGGCGCCCACCACACGACCACGATGTGGCGGCGCTGACACCGGCAATTTCTTTACCCTGTTTAGCGCCCTTTGAAAAGAGTTGTCACACGGCACCTGGGTTGAGGATCCTTGAGATTGAGCTAATGATTCTTCCTCCCAAATTTTGTTCTCAAGGTCCTTGACCTTCGCGTTCGCGACTAGCTCCTTGGTTTTTGGATTTACCCTGTATCGAGCCCGCACAAATCGATTTCTGAGCGGGTTCTTAAACTTCGGGTAGGGGTACGGCCCTTTCCTTTCCGCGTCCTCCTTATCCCAAACTGGCTGCTTTCCGGGGTAACCACGGCTTCCGAGATTGTGGGGAGCTACGTTCTTCTCCTGCATATCTTTCCCCCACTTCCTAAGCGCCTTAGTTGCAGGTAGGTCATGTTTGGTCTTGAAAACATTGAAGTCCTCTTCCGAAATTGAGGGCCAGTGGCCCTTGATCTTATCAAAATCGGAACCCGCATCAAGCTCCTGCCTCACATACCATTTCCAAGTGGACAAGGCTTTGCTGAACTTGCCTAGGGCGAATGTGTTCGCTAGATTTTTCTTGATATCAAGGTTATCATAGGGTTCCGGGAACTTGTATCGCGCGTGCAACCGCTGAATGAGGAGGGTGGCCAAAGGTTCGTTGCTTTTTGACCTTAAGTCCTCTTCATTGAGGTTGACAAGTTCTCGAAGGATGCATCCAATGCTGTTGCCGTACCCTTTTGCAACATGAACATGAAGTGTAGGCAAACCGCTTGCGGGGTCCACCTCCGTAAATTCTTCCCGGATGGTGTTGAGCTTGTTTGGGCCCCTTTCCTTACGCTGCCGCTTGGCTTCGCTACCAGATGTCGCGTTGCCATCCCCGGCACCACTAATAGTGGTCTCGTTGCCATCCCCGGCACCACTAGTAGTGGTCTCATTGCCTGCATCCCCGTCTTCATCATGTTGATCAGCGTCAAAGTGTTCACCCGCAAGCATTGAGAAATAAGGATGATGCTCCTCAGGATCGACAGGTACCCGAGAACCACCGGCTTCCTCGTTGTTTGACATCTATTATAACCATTTAAAAATACTACTAGTAAGTGGGATAGGTTAATGCAAAATGAGTTATAAAAATGTAGCATGTGTGTATACTAGGTCATTTAAACAGTAGAAATATGAGTTAAATTTCTCATAATTAGTATGCACTAAAAATATATATTACTTCTGCTATGTCCTATTTTTAGCATAAGTCATGCAAAAATTCACGAATTTTTTTGGCATGACCTTTGCTGAAAATAGGACATATGGAGTACCCGAATTTGCCGGAACGGAAGTTAATCAACATTCCGGCAATCTCAAGGCCTCATGGGTACCTGAAAACTAGACTAGAGCATATATAGCTACAAGGCAGCAGCACAACCAGAACACACAGGCTCATATAGACCACAACCAGCACATGTATATATAGTTAGAGCAGCACTCAGCAATCAACTCACATCCAACAGCACACAGATCAGCAAACTAGATATAGCAGCACATGTATGAACCAAAACTAGAGCTAGCTAGCAAACTCCTATGGCAAATGAAGCAATAGAGCAGCACCCAGCTATAAGGAGCATCACAGGAGGCTAGGAGACGAAGAGATGACCTCAAAGGTAGTAGCACAAGGGGGTTGTGGTATGGCGTCCTCGCTATCGCGGCGGCTCGGCTTGCTTTTCTACAATATAATAAGAAGATATATACTGGTAAGAATAGATGCTACACTTGTTTGCTTATTGCACTGATCTTTGCCCCAAGTTCAGTGAAGATATAATAAGATATAATAAGGTAATTTTGTTATAAAAAAACAAGTACATTTATATTCCAATGAAGGCAAGCACTTGAACTGATTACACAAGGCAAAACTAGACTGGTTGCACCAGGTTGAAAGTAAAGATTACACAAAGCATAAATAGAACTGATTATGTAGCACTTGTCATTCAAATTATATGGCAACAAGTTAGGCCATTTCACTTATGCACTTAGGCCACAAAAGAATATAAGTATTTATCCCCCAAAACAGCATGTATGTAACCAACATCTAGAACAGATCTCCACCATAAAGACTATCATCATCACAAGCCACACTTATGCAAAGCCACACTTTAACCTCTTTTTAAACTACTTATAAAGCATGGTAATTTGTAGATATGTTCATTCTTCCATCAATAAAACTAAAAATACTTACAAAACCCTACATTGAAAAAACAGTGAGCAATTTTTTTCTGTGAACACAATTTGCACAATTTTTACAGAGTGAGCATTTCACAAGCAATTTGGAGCAGGTGCATTTCACAAGCATTGCACATTGGGGAGAGGGGATAGGCAGGGGATGAACCTGAGGTGGAGCAGGTGCTCCTAGTGCAGGTGCTCCTGGTGGTCTCCTTCTCCTCCTGGTGCAGGTTGTGGTCGAGGTGGCCTCCTACTCCCCTCAGGTGGCGGTGCTCGTCCTACTGCCCCTCCTTCTACCTGCGGACGGGCGAGCGGCGGGTTAGGGTTCATCAGGGAGAGGGATGGGGAGGGGAGGGCAGAGAGATGGGAGAGGGCGGCGGCGTACCTGCAGACGGGAGATGTCAGGAGGCGGTGGCGGCCGTTTCGGCGAGCGGTGATGGGAGGCGACGATGGGAGGCGGCGGAGGCGATGGGAGGCGGCGGCGACGAAGAGAGAAGCAGAGGAGAGGAGTGGAGAAGAGATGCGGGCCGGGTTGGTGGGCGTGCAATACACAATAGGTACACAAGTACCGCTGGCGGACATACACTGGCGTCCGCCAGAGGTACTTTTTTCTCTGGCGGTCGTAGGGCAGGCGTACGCCAGTGGTACTTTGTCTCTCTGGCGGACGTATGTAGATGTCCGCCAGAGGTGATACTACCACTGGCGTACTGGATAGGTGGCCGCCAGAGGTAATCTTCTTTCTTTTGTATTTGCTTTTTTTGTATTTGCTTTTTTTATTCTTGATGATATTTGCTTTTCTCTTTATTTTATTAAAAAGGTTGTTTTCATATAAAAATGGTCAAAAAATTTATGACTTAATAACAGAATTGCAAGTATAGTCAAAGATATATGTTACAAAAGAGAGGTACATATAATAAGAGTGTCATCGAATATTAGTTCATCGATACAACAAGTTTGTAGTCTCATACAAAAGATAAATCAATACTAGCTGCTAGTTTCTTCGCACACATTGCGCGTCTTTCTCAGCGTTTGGTAATTTTCTTTCCTTTTTTTGTCACAGTTGCATAATTTAGCCCGACATCATGACTACTTCTTTTGAACGGACGACCTGACCTAGGTAGCGTCGTTCTGCTCCTTCTTGTGGTGTATTTTGTCCTATCATCGTCATCTTCATCATCTTCGATATTTGGGTCGCCGAACATATCGAAGTCGTCTTCGTCAGCCATTCCTATGATGTTTCTTTTGCCTCTCCTCACGACCATACGGCTAGGCCTACAGGGGTCTGTTATGAAGAAGCATTGCGACACGTGCTTAGCCAATACCCATGGCTCATTTTGCGCAGTGACGTTCACGCTTGATGAAGTGCTGCCGGCTTCGGGTATAACCATGGTGGTGAAGTATTTGTTTTCTTTCATGATAGTTGATCTCCTAGCCCATCTGACATGAAACATCGGCACCTTCTCTCCAGAGTAGTCAAGCTCCCATGTCTCCTCGATCCTTCCGTAGTATCTTAATTTTTCATTACCGATTGAGGATACCATCGTAACTCCTGAGTTTTGATAAACGGAACTTTCATCCTTTTCTTCCGTGTAGAATGTGAACCCATTTATATCATATGCCTGAAACGTCGCAACATTGGGGGAGGGACCATGTGCCAAAGCATATAAGAGTCTGCCTTCTGGACAATCCATTGGTGGATCAGCGATAAGGCGTTCTTTGAACCAACGCAAGAAAGTGGAGTTGTGCTCTTTGATTACTTCCCCATCTGTCCTTTCCCTACCTTGGTCAATGTACTTCTTCCTAATGATGTTTTCGTGCTCTTTGCACCAGGGATCGACCATTTCAAGGTGTTGTAGAGCTACCAAGTTTGCCCTGTTAAAGTCGACGCGACGTTTTTCAAAGTCCACATGCAATTCCCTCCGGCCATTCTTTTGGCCTACTCCATCGAGCCTGCCAAGGTGCCTGTTTCTGGGTAGGCCAATAGGGTCATCGACTTCGCCCAAGAGATTTGTGCAGAAGGAGATGCACTCTTCGGTGAGATAGCCCTGAACGATGCTTCCTTCCGGACGGGCCCTGTTACGAACGAATCCTTTGATGACTCCATTCATCCTTTCGAACGGCATCATGTTGTGCAGGAACGCCGGTCCGAGGTGGATGATATCATCCACGATATGGACCAACAGATGCACACAAATATCAAAGAATGCGGGTGGAAAGTAAATCTCAAGTTCGCATAATATCACAACGATCTCTTCCTGCAACCTTGAGAGTTGCTTCCGTGTAATCGACTTTCGAGAGATCACGTCGAAAAAGTTACAGAAACCGAAAAGAGTTTCGCGTACGTGCTTGTCCATTATCCCTCGAATCGCAACCGGAAATATTTGCGTCATCATCACATGACAGTCATGAGACTTCATCCCGTTGAACCTTTGTTTCTGTTGGTCTAGATATCTGCTTATCAGCCCACAATAACCGAAAGGGGTTTTGACTCCTAGAAGGCACTTGATCAATTGTTGGAGCTCGTTCTCACTTAGAGTGAAACAGGATGGGGGGCAATGGTAGTCATTTTTCTTAACCCTTTTTCCCTTGTGTCGGTTCGTCTCCTCATCATCCGATGACTCGATTCCCCCGTGAAGCTCTTCCCTAATACCTAGATGTATCAGGTCATTTCTTGCTTTCGGACCATCTTTGGTTTTTTCCGGCATGTTGAGCAGAGTGGCAAACAAACTCTCGAACACATTCTTCGTGATATGCATTAGATCAAGGCAATGAGGCGTATTGAGAACAGGCCAGTACTTCAAGTCCCAAAACACAGACCTCGTCTTCCATACATCGAGGAGCGGTTTTGGTGCCTTTTGCTTCTTTCCTGGCTTAGGGCACTGATCCCAATCATTCAGCAACTCATATATTTCTTCACCGCACCTCTTACGTGGAGGTCCCCGGAGCTCATCTTCACCATTGAAAAGGTCTCCATGCCTTCTCCACGGGTCATCCTTGTGTAACCACCTTCGATGCCCCGTGTAGACAGTTTTTGAAGACCCGGGATCTTTCTTAAGCTGCATAAACGTTGGATCATCCATGCACCTCATACATCCCCAATGTCCGTGGCAAACCTGGCCTGCGACATATCCGTGGCCGAGATAGTCGTGCACCGTACAAAGCAAGGCGGCTCTCATAGGGAAATATTCTTCTGCGACGGCATCCCATGTGTTCACACCTTCCCATAACGTGTCTAGCTCATCTTTCAGTAGCTTTAGATACAGATTGATGTCGTTGCCTGGTTGTTTTGGCCCTTGAATTAGCATGCACATGTGTATGTACTTACTCTTCATGCATAACCAGGGGGGAAGGTTGTATATCCATACAAACACGGGCCAAGTGCTATGTGTGCTGCTCTGGTTGCTGTACGGATTCACTCCGTCGGTGCTCACACCCAACTTGAGGTTCCTCGGATCTGCCGCGAAACTTGCATCGACGCCGTCTAATGCTCTCCATTGGCTTGCGTCCAAAGGGTGTGTCAGAACTGCCTTTTCACACCGTTTTGGATCTTTCAGCACTACATTTTTTCTGTCTGCGTGCCACCGCATGAGCTTTGCTTCCTTGTAGTCCGCGAAATACCGCTGCAAACGGGGAATGAGGGGAAAGTACCACACAACTTTCCGAGGTTCTTTCTTCCCTTTCTTGTATCGAGCGGCATTGCACACCGGACATGTGATCATGTCTGCGTCCTCTTTCCGATAAATGTAGCAATCATTGATGCACACGTGGTATTTTTCATGCAGTAAATCAAAGGGGCACACGATTTTCTTGGCCTCATCACAACTTGTAGGACACGAGTTGCCCTCCGGAAGCTTACTCTGCCAGTATTGCAGGCTAGCGTCGACGCTTACGTCGGTCCATTTGTGTTTTGCCTTCATTTTGAGAACATCGAGCGCTACTTTCAAGCGAGAGTCTTCCGATCCACAACCTGGATACAACGGAGTATTCGAGTCTACCTCCAGTTGTGCTAGCTTAGCTTGCTCTATACTAGCAGATCTGCAGTTAGTCGTCTTCTTTAGAAGCAGCTCTTTGAGATGAGGGTCCCGCACGGCTGAAGCTAGCAGTGTTTGCATGTCATCGTCTTCGGTTACGTGTTGTTCAGCATCTTCTAGATCTCCAACATCATGTGCGGGAGGATCATCAGGCGGCTCTTCGTCTTCTTGCTCGTGATCGTTATTATTGTCATGCTGATCATGATCATCCGCCGCACCATCATGGACTTCATCATCATCATCTTCATCAAGCCACTGAGTGTGGCCATCCATGAAACCATGCATTAGCAGATGCTCCAGCAACTCTCCCGAAAAGGGGTTCAACAAGCCCACTTTTTTGCATTTGCGACACGGACATCTTATTTCCGTGCGGTTATTTTGTATCATGTCGTCTGTAGCGTATCTTAAATATTTGTTCACGACACGCTCACTCATACGGCCGGCCGCCATATCGCCTGCACGTGATATAGAATCACAAGACAAGTAAAACAATCATTTTTCATGAAAAAATTTGGCATGACCTTCCTACAAATAGGACTAAGAGAGTGTCAAAATTTGCCGAAACGGAAATGAATCAACATTCCGGCATAATATTGACATCATTTCCTGCACAATACAAGAATAGCACATATATGAATCATCACATATCCGGCAAAATTTCATCATCTACTATATGCATGCATCATCATCATCAAGAGAATAGCACATACATATATACATCATCACATATCCGGGCACAATACAAGAATAACACAATTATGTTGATCCCTCACCTTAAGTGAGACAATGTAGGAGAGGAAGAGAGATGTAGATAGATCTAGCTAGACCTAGGAGATGATATATTTGGATCCACACCAAAAGTAGCTAAATTTGGTTATTTTTTGGCCATTTCTTTTGGTAGAGAAGAAATTAGAAGGGTAATGGGGCTAGATCTATCACCTAAACTAGTTTTAATTGGTTAGAAAGTGTGGTGGAGATGGGGGGAAGGGGAGGAACTTTGTGCTAGTGAGAAGAACAATAATGGTGTTGCAATAATGGAGGGACATGGTGGCAGCCGAAGCATCAATAATTGGCACAGTATTACCGCTGGCGTACAGTTCTTCTGGCCGCCATAGCTACATACGTTAGCACTGGCGTACGAAATATAGTGCCCGCCAGCAATATCACCCTCAGCTAAAAGTAATTTCGGGGCAAATTACTGCTGGCGTACAACCAAATATGTACGCCAGCGGTGACTTCACTAGCGCTGGCGGGCACGGCAACCGTACGCCAGTGGTAGTTAGCCCCGCTGCCTAGCCTGGGGCAAGTGGTGCCTCTGGCGTGCACAATGATTTGTACGCCAGTGATACCACTTACTTCCCTGGCGTGCACACATTTCCGTACGACAGCGCTACTATCACTGGCGTACAACTTTATGCGGCCGCCAGCAATAAGCTGGCGGCTATGCCTATTTCCTACTAGTGACACGTGTGCTTATAGGTCATGAACAACATGATTTATGTGTGTGATAGTTATATTCTTGATGTTGTTCATGATACTACTGAAAATTATTTTGAGAGAGGGAAGTTTGGTTGTAGAAACTTCCATATTACTAAAACTCCTCTCTTTATGTTGAAAGTTTTGAAGTTGTTCTTGTTCCACCTTCCTATGCATGTCACTTTGTGCTTATTTGATTTATTTTCTTACAAGATGCCTATGCATAGGAAGTGGGTTAGGCTTAAATGTGTTTCATATTTGCTTCTTGATGCTCTCTTTTGCTTCAAATCCTTATTTTTATGAGAGCAACTTTTATGATCTTCATGCCTAGCTAATGGCTCTAAAGAAGCGCTTTCGGGAGGCAGCCCGCAACGAATTTAGGTTTTTGTTTTTGTTTTTGTTCTGTTCTTAGTGGTCTTGATGATTGTTACTACTGTAGCAACATCATTGTATCTTTATTTTTCAAGCTTTGTGCCAAGTTTAGCCTCAGAGTGCTTGAAAGTTCAAAAGTTGGAGCTTGCTGTCCAGAAACAGATTCTGTCTTCTTGACGGGAAAATTCGCGATAAATCACCAGATCATCTTTTTGATCTGAATTTTTTTTGACTGTATGCTCCATACAATTGGCTTGCTAGCCCCTGTTCAAAGTTTTTTTATTTGAGTTGCAGCAGTACCTCGAAAAAATTCCCCTTTCTCTGCTGTTCTGTTTTTCTCAGCTTCTGCCCCAGTTTTTCTTTTCGTAGTTTTGCAATCCTTAAGATTGCTTTTTCTTTGCAAACTTTTTTGGGCAGGCTAGAGAAACAGTATCTCTTCCTGGAAATCTTTATTTGCAGTAGAGGAAAATTATTTTATTAGGGTACTAACCTCTCTAATCAGCCTACAATGAGTTATGTATGAAGGGAGTTTTCAAGTGCACGATGGAAGGTGATGAAAGAAGATCCAGGAGTGTCAAGCGCTCAAGCTTGGGGATGCCCAACTGCACCCCCAATAAATATTCAAGGAGACTCAAGCGTCTAAGCTTGGGGATGCCCCCGGTGCTGTTGGGATACGGGGCAGAAAACACAAATTTTTCACACCTACGGTACCCGAACCCAAGATCTATGCTATGGCGATGTAAGGTAACGGAGGGAATCGGTGTTCATACCTTTGAAGACCGAAAGAGGGAAACGTTCTTGCGAACGTGGTTGCCGTAGACTCAGAACTACGACCTCCCTGTCGTGTAGAAGACCACCACCGGCGAGGATGACTCCCGGTAAACCTCCAGCGACGAAGTAGCACCACAGGTGTAGTGCCTCGAAGAGATTATACACGTACGGTACAATCGATGTTCCTCCCGGGCTCCGAACCAGACGAGCAGCGGAAAAAAGACGGCTACGGATCCCGACTCCGGCAGAGCGACGGCCTGCCTTATGGTGGAGAACTCCAATCCTGGTGCAGACTCCAAACAAGGGGAGTCCACTTCCGGAAAAGGAGAAGGAAGAAGAAGGAGATTGATCTTGTAGGGAAAAGGGGGGTCTACCCCTCCTTATATAGGCCAAGGGGGGGTGTGATCCTCCTTCCCTCCCCCATGTGGGACTAAACCCCCAAGGGGGGAGGTGCGCCGGCCAAGGGGGGGAATGGACCCCACCCTTGGCGCCAAGCCCAAGGGGGGGAACCCCCTCCTCCCCTAATGGGCCCCAAGGGCCCATATAGCCTTTTTCCCATTTTTTTAATTATTTAATATGTTTTAAATATTTAATTCAGATAATTAAATAATAAAAACATTATTAAAACAATTAAACTTTATTTTGAACTATTCAAAATGTCCGGAAACCATTCCGTCCTCCTCCGAAACTATTCCGGTGATTTCTCCTATTTCACCGATTGATCCCGTAACTGTCCTATGCATCGATTGCCCTTAAGTGTAACACCCTAACGGTCCGGGAAACAGCAGACATGGTTGAGACTCTTCTCATTGACCAATGACTAGTCAGTTGGACCTGGTTACAATCCTTGACAGCCCCTGCGCTTCCATCGAATGAACTTCGATCGCTTTTGGAAACCGTTAACGATACGACGTAATCCCTTTGTGCTGCGGTACTTTGTTTGTCCGAGGTTTGATCATCGGTATCCCACATACCGTGTTCACATCTCGTTCACAACAAACAACTTCTCTCGTCCATGATCATTGCATCTCTTGTGACCTAGGTACGTCCTTGCAAGGTGTTGATGCAATATCACCGAGTGGGCCCAGAGTACATGTCCTGTCACAAGGACTGACAAATACCGCTTTGATCTATTAACATACTCATCAACCATCTATTTCGGAATACCCAAAGTGCTCCGTTATAGCCAGCATATTTCAGTCAGGCGGTGGGATACAAATCAAAGTCTCCTCATAGATCGTGATTACGTATGATCATTACGGTCTAAGGACTAAGCCATACGTTACAAAGTCATAGCAACGCTGAACTATGTGACTCGATCACATTGCAATACTTTAGGTGGGTGTCTGTCCATCACATCATTCCCCTCAATTATATGACCTCATTGTCAATGGACTTAAGTGTCGCCATGATCAGGAAAGCTTGATCAATCAATTGCCCAATGAGATAGTTTACCCGAGTTAAACTACGGACCATGTTTTATACTACACCTGTATTAGTATTTCCGAGTAATACAGTTATAGCACAGTATAAAACGTATTATGAACAAAATGGATATGTGACAAATATCTTTATTAATTTGTCTCTAGGGCACATATCCAACAGTCTCCCACTTGCACTAGAGTACAAATTACACTAATTTACATCAGGTATGTATCTAACACCAATGGTCTCTCGGTGTTCTTCAAACTTGCCCTGTGGAAGAGGTTTAGTCATCGGGTCTGCTGCGTTCAGATCCGTATGTATCTTGTGAATCCTAGTGTGTCCATCCCTGACGTAGTCTCGCGTCACATGGAACTTTCGGAGGATGTTCTTGGTTGTAGAGTGAGTTCTCTGCTCCTTCGCGTTAGCAATGGCACCCGTGTTGTCGCAGAAGATTCCCATGGGGTCAGTGCAACTGGGAAAGACGCCAAGCTCGATCACGAACTTCTTCAGCCACAGCGCCTCATTTGACGCTTCGCAAGCGGCAATATTCTCCGACTCCATTGAAGATTGAGCGACGACTGACTTTTTGCCGCTCCTCCAGCTAATCGCGCCACCGTTCAACATGAAAACATATCCCGTCTGGGATTTCGAGTCATCTAGATCTGAGCCGAGGCTTGCGTCAACGTAACCCTTTACGGTGAGCTCCTCATCAACTCCTCCATAAACGAGAAAGAGATCCTTGGTTCTTCTCAAGTACTTAAGGATGTTCTTTACTGCTGTCCAGTGAGCCATTCCCGGATTACTCTGGTAGCGATTAGTCATACTAATGGCCAGCGCTAAATCCGGTCTGGTACATAACATAGCATACATGAGAGAACCTATGGCTGAGGCATAGGGCTTCGAGGACATCTCCTCTTTCTCTTTAGCTGTGGTTGGGCATTGAGTCACGCTTAATTTGACACCTTTTATAACTGGCAAGAGACCTCTCTTGGAGTCATCCATTTTGAACCTTTTCAGAATCTTGTCAATATAAGTACTCTGACTCAAGGCCAACCTTCGATTAGGTCTATCTCTATAGATCTTAATCCCCAATATGTACGCAGCTTCACCTAGGTCCTTCATGGAAAATTGTCCATTCAGATATTCCTTCACTTCCTCTAAGAATTTCTTATCGTTCCCTATTAGTAATATGTCATCTACATATAACACAAGGAATGCTACAGAGCTCCCACTCAGTTTCTTATAGACGCAGAACTCTTCGACGTTTTGGACAAATCCAAAAGCTTTAATGACCTCATCAAATCGAAGATTCCAGCTCCGAGATGCTTGCTTCAACCCATAGATGGACCGTTGAAGCTTGCAAACCTTACCAGCGTTCCTTGGATCGACAAACCCCTCTGGTTGCATCATATACAACTCTTCCTCAATGTTGCCATTTAGGAATGCAGTTTTCACATCCATCTGCCATATCTCGTAATCATGATATGCAGCTATTGCTAGTAGGATCCGAATAGACTTTATCATCGCTAGGAGAGAACGTCTCCTCGTAGTCAACTCCTTGAATTTGTCGGAAACCCTTCGCGACAAGTCGAGCTTTGTAGACAGATACGTTTCCGTCTGCGTCAGTCTTTTTCTTGAAAATCCATTTATTCTCGACGGCCTTGCGGTCCTCGGGAATATCCACCAAAGTCCATACTTTGTTGGTGTACATGGAGTCTATTTCGGATTTCATGGCTTCAAGCCATTTCTCGGACTCGGGTCCCTCCATTGCTTCTTTGTAACTTGTAGGTTCATCCGACTCATCAGCCGAGATAGCATTCACAAGTTGTCCGTAAAACTCAGTAGGTTGACGGACTCTTGATGACCTACGGGGCATAAAAGGTTCCTCTTCATTCTCATCATGATCATCATTAATGTCATGATCGTTATGAATGTCGTTCTGGCCATTCTCTTCAACTCCCATTGTGGAAGATGGTTCCAGAACAAATTCCGTAGCCATTTCTTCCAATTGGAGTGATTGGTCAGTCACTTCATCGAGGTCTATTTTCCTCCCACTCAACTCTTTCACGAGAAACTCCTTCTCAAGAAAGTGTCCTGTCTTGGCAACAAACGTTTTGCTGTCAGACTTGTTGTAGAAGGTGTATCCACAAGTTTCCTTGGGATAGCCCACAAAGATGCACTTATCCGCCTTGGATTCAAGTTTGTCAGGCTGTAGTTTCCTAACATAAGCCTCACAACCCCAAATCTTCAGGTGAGACAACTCAGGTTTTGTGCCATGCCATTCTTCAAATGGTGTTGTCTTTACGGATTTGGATGGTGCCCTATTAAGAATATGAACGGCAGTTTCTAATGCATACCCCCAGAATGACACATTCAAATCAGTATGAGACATCATCGATCGTACACTATCTAATAGGGTTCGATTACGTCGCTCAGCCACACCGTTTCTCTGAGGTGTGCCTGCCGGCGTAAGCTGTGGTACTATGCCACAAGACTTCAGATGATTGCCAAACTCGTGACTCAAATACTCGCCACCTCGATCCGATCGAAGGTGCTTGATTTTTCTTCCGAGTTGATTTTCGACCTCATTCTGAAATTCCTTGAACTTTTCAAAGGTTTCAGACTTGTGTTTCATCAAGTAAATATACCCATATCTACTCAAGTCATCAGTAAAGGTCACGAAGTAACGAAGACCATTGCGAGTGGGGACGTTCATGGGTCCACATACATCTGAGTGTATGATCCCCAATAAGACATCCGCACGCTCCATTATGCCATTGAATGGAGTCCTTGTCATTTTGCCCATGAGGCATTGTTCACATGTATCAAGGGATCCAAAATCCAGTGACTCAAGAAGTCCATCCTTATGGAGCTTCTCCATGCGTTTTATACCAATATGACCAAGTCGGCAATGCCACATCATCATGTGATCTTCATCATTCTTCAATCTTTTGGCCTCAATATTGTTAATGTGACACACGTCACCATCGAGATTAAGTACGAATAAACCATGCAACTCCGGTGCGTGAACATAAAACATTTCATCCTTATAAATCGAACAACCAATTGTATCGGATTTAAAAGAATAGTGGTCTCGCTTCAAGCAAGAGCCACAAACGATGTTCACACTCAACGCGGGTACATAGTAGCAATTATTCAGAACTAAAATCAATTCCGAAGGGAGACTAAGATGCATCGTGCCGACCGCCAAGACTTCAATTCGGCAGCCATTCCCCACGCGCATCGTCACTTCATCTTTGAGCAAGCGTCTCCTATTCCTTAGTCCCTGAATGGAATTAGAAATATGAGCGACAGATCCTGTATCAAATATCCAGGATGTGTTCCCGGCGCTTGTCAAGAGAAGATCAACAATATGTATATCAAATATACTTTCGTCTCTCTTGGCGACCTTGCCAGCCTTCTTGCCCTTTAGGTACTTGGGACAGTTGCGTTTCCAGTGACCTTCACCCTTGCAGTAGAAGCACTCCACTCCGAGTTTAGGCTTGGGTGCCTTGGGAGGAGCGGCAACTGACTTTCCATCCCTCTTAGGGCCACCTCTCCTGGCCTTCTCCCGCCTGCTTGACTTCTTGAAGTCAGTGGTCTTGTTGACCATAAAAACGGCGTGCTCCTTCTTTATCTCAACCTCGGCGCTCTTCAGCACGGCGAACAACTCAGAAGGGGTTTTGGTCATCCCCTGCATGTTGTAGTTCAGCACAAAGCCTTTGTAGCTAGGGGGAAGCGACTGCAACACCCTATCAACAGCAAGTTCATCTGGAATCTGGCATTCCAGAGCATTCAAGCGCTGAACGTAGCCAGACATTTTGACTACGTGCTCACTCACGCTGTCGTGCTCGTCCATCTTTGCTGAGAAGAAGGCTTCAGAAGCCTCGTACCGTTCAGCCCTGGCTTGAGGTGCGAAGACCGCCTTGAGGTCGGTGATAATCTCATATGCACCCATCCTCTCAAAGCGTTTCTGCAGCTCAGCCTCCATGGAGTAAAGCATGCCACTCTGGACAAGGTTGTAATCATCAGTCCTGGAGAGATAGACATTCTTCTTGTCTTGATTGGCATCATCTGCTGGTGCGTCACCTAACGCGTCCTCTAGTACGTATGCCATTTTGAGGGGAACGAGGACAATCCTCAGGGTGCGGAACCAGTTGGTGAAGTTTGTCCCATCTGTTTTTAGCTTATCTTTCTCTAGGAATGATCCTAAGTTGAACGAGGGGCGTGGTGCTGCCATCTACAAGGTTGGATTCACAATGATACATATTTAGACTTTTGTTCATAATGTGGAGTTTCAATTTAATCTCAAAATTCTAGAAAGCTCCCACTTAGATAAACACCTCTCAATTTAACTAAGTGATTACACAATCCCAGCCCCCATACCTCCCCCGATATGTACGGCCTAGTATGCGAACCAGGTAGGCCTCTAAGCCAATCACATCAGGCATGTGACTCGTGCTCGACCTTTCGGTCTTCTGTGTTCCAGGCCCGCATCTACATACGTCAAGCCTGCCAATCGGACCTTGTTGTTAGCTGTTCAGCAAGGCCATATCTGCATATGCCAGGCTCGCCGAACCCAACCTCATGCGAACTCCGTTTAATATGTAGGACAACTCCGGTATGTACGGAGCATCAAGCCATATGGGAGAACCTTCCAGGTGGTGCCCACCAAAGGGAGAACACAATGTTGGTATTGTGAGAGATGGTCCTGTTTCGTGCTACCGTCGATATATCTAGCATACTAGCATAAAACAGGAAGTAAAACTTTAAATCATACTCCCTCCGTAAACTAATATAAGATGTTTTAGATAACTAAAATAGTGATCTAAAACATCTTATATTAGTTTACAGAGGGAGTACAACCTATGATCCCCCTTCATGCAAAGCAAAGTTAAACGCCTTTCTACTTTAGCTTGTGCAAGTTTTACGTGGCTGCTAGGGGTTTCGAGAGAGAGAACCGATTTCTATCCTGCGAAAAACATGCTTCCAAAGCTCCCACTCAGAAAATGCCCTCTGCATTCCAAGTTTCAGGAAAGTCTTCAAAGCTCCCACTCAGTTTCATGAAACTGCAGGCCCACTCAATATTTTGGTCATCACAAAATCACTTGATCAAATCAAGGTTGAGGGTTCCTGTCTTGAGGTACTATAGTCCATCCTTTTAACGAAGTAACCTTCGTCATGCCCATTGCAATTCTCTTTTCAAATCCAAATTTGACTGAGATGCAATTTGAGGCTATGGTCCATCGTAGTGTAAATGAAATATTTTATTGATTAAAGCATTCCTACGTTTCCGTAGTCAATCACCATTGAACTTTGGTCATAACCAAATAATGCCTTATGTCCATTACATTATTCTCAATAACTCTCCAGTTTGTCGAGAATATGAAATAACCGATTTATTTCATAGGACGTGAGCCATCCTTAATGTAACTCAATATTATTTCATTTCTCCTCGTGTTCTAGGCTACCATCATTCCTTTGTGTCTTCAAGCAATATTATTCCCTATTGTTTTATTAAGAAGAATCATGATTATTGTTCTGTACAGAACGTATTCATGATAACCTTCTAAATTCAACAATGGCTTCAACTCATATACCAAGATCAATCATCTTTGGCATATCCTTCCTTATGCAGTGTCATTACAGCGGAACATGCTTCCGTTGCAATACTCTGATATTCTGAAGGCAAGGTCCAATACCCCGGTCAAAGTTTCCATTATCTCCCATTGGATCCGTGTCGAGAGACTTTTCTCGTATTACCAATTAAGCAACACAAATTTTGCTATTCGGGGATAATATGTAATTTCAATTGCTTGTAGTTTTATTTCAAAGAAATTCTTTCTTTTAAGAAACCTTATAACACCATCAGTTATGGAGCTATCATGTCTCGTTAAGTCCAGGATGGTTTCCTATTCATGAAGTGGGTGTTTTAACTTAATGAATTAAACAATCTTATTTTACAATAACTATAGTGCTAGGGGAAAGAACGTTTAGACCATACTACGGTTTAGTATGACTACGAATGGTTTAAGTAGTCTAGCACTTTCAACTTCCATCGTAGTTTGTGGTACAACTTCCACAAGTCTTCCATTATGTCAATATTAATACTTATCACTTCGGATCGTAGCGTAGTGATATGTATCCTTGTATTCTCACTTCTCACTGTGATTCCCGAATCTCAGTTTTATGATCTCAATTGAATACAACTTTCAATTAATCATATGAAGTCTTTAATGATAACTCACATGCCCATTCTACATCATTTATGTATAATGATTGGCACAAGTTCTACTTGCTAGAACCTTGTCATGGTCATATTTATTACAGAGGTTCATAGATCGTGTATCTAATCCATCTCATGCAATCAAGTTATGACTTTTCATTCGATAATGAACTCACAAGTTACTAGATCATACATTTAATGAATTCATCAGTTATGAAGTCATTTCATGCAATCAAATCTTTGACTTGTTATAATCAAGACAACTTTATCATTAAACATTGAATATTTCTTGACAATAATAGTAGTATTGTAAATGCTTTCTATCATATCATAAATCAAGACGTAATCAAAGTATAAGCACACGTTTATTCATAGAGATGGAACAACTGACTTGTCTCATTACATGAATAACTTTGTCTCGCGAGATGCAAGACACACAACTAAGTGTTCATACTATAATGATTACATAAGATTTATCTAATACTCTAAGTATTTCCTATGATAGATGTCTCGGTGGAATCCATGCTGGCCATCAACTGACTTGATATCCATCAATCCTCAATTTCACCTCTTCCCGTCCATGCAACAGCAGGTCCTGTTTTCATAAAACAGAATAAGTATCACATACTCATTTACTGTGACTGTTGTATAAGGGAGTAAACATTTATAAAGTACATCAAGTATATACCTTCTCCATCCACGACTTCTGCATCCTCGATGGGAGCGATGTCCGTGGTCAAGAGATCAGTCATGAAGTTCTGGAGACTCATATTAGCTCCTAATCCGACATAGCTATGAACGTAATCACCATAACTCGAAGGGAGTGAGTGCAATAACGTATTTATTGCAAACTCTTCCGTGGTGCTTTCGTTCATTGTCCAATATTCATAGTCCTCCACCAGGGTCAGGTACATCTCATGCATCCTGTCTAAGTGATCATCAAGGCTTGTGCGTTCTTCCATCTTTGTAGATAGAAACTTGCTTTCTAACTCAAATCTGGCAATTCTGAACTCACGTACGAACATTGTCTTTAGCGTGTCCATCATGTCATATGGGCCAGTGTCCTGTAACTGTATGCCCAACTCCTCTGACATGCTGAAGATCATGACATCCTGACTACGGAGCATTTCTGTCGGCGAGCATAATGATCAAGTATCTCTTGATCGCCAACATCATCGTCCGGATGTTCTTCCACATGCATTTCTATTGTAAACAAGATGTCTGCTCTCTTGAGCGACGTCCTAAGGCGTGAATACCAATCAGCAAAGTTTGACCCATTTTCTCTAAGTCTTTCACCTTCCATGAAGAAAGATAGTTCACGTTGCTCTAGTGCATTCATCTTCTACAAACATAATTGCAAGGAACACATTTAAGACTAGTTCACAACAATGAGTTCATATAATCATATGAGCTCGCACTAAAACATTTCATCCCTAAGAAGTTTTAGTGATTACATGATCCAGATTCACTGCCCGACCTCGAATATCACACGGCCGACGGGTCAGTTTCAAAGGTAGACAACAACTTGTGCAATCACATTATCTTATATATACTGTGACTCATGCTCGATCTTTCGATCTCTAGTATTCCGAGGCCATATCTGCATATGCTAGGCTCGCCAAATTAACCTCCATGTTATATGCTGCTCAGCAAGGCCATATTTGCATATGCCAGGCTTGCCGAACCCAACCTCATGCGAACTCCATTGAATATGTAGGACAACTCCGGTATGTACGGAGCATCAGGCCATATGGGAGAACCTTCCAGGTGGTGCACACTTCGGTAGAATACTTGTGTTTGGCTTTGTTAAGGGATCATCTTATCACATGCTACCGTCGTGTATCCTATACTAGCAAGTTTTAAGATGTCTGGGCTATGGCAACACTAAGTCTACAGTGTCTCCATTTTAGTTTGTTTTATGATGACGATTACTACTTATTAGTAACACAAAGCAAAGCTATTGCTATATCACAAACAAACAAACGATAGCCCCCACTTTGCAATACAAGGTTTAGACGATCTAGTTGTATATTGCAAGTTTTACGTGGCTGCTAGGGCTTTCATAGTTAAACAAGTTTTAACCTACGAGTCAACCACAACGTCAACCATACGATTGTCTCTATTACACCCCGCACGGGGCCCTCCGTTGCAAATGCTACATCCGCTAAAGTAGAGAGACAGACACCCCCCTAGCCACTTTATACGGTACAAGCCGCATGTCAAGCGTGGAACCAGTCTCGCGTAAGAGTACGCGTAAAGTCGGTCGGGGGCCGCTTCATCAAACAATGCCGCAGATGTGAACAAGTACACGTGGGAGGGTAACAATCATACAATCAACGCCCACATCCCCGATGTGTTCTATCCGTACAGTAATACTAAGCATAGACCTAGCTCATGATACCACTGTTGGGGTTCGCAGCAGAAAACACAAATTTTTCCTAACTGGCGTTCCCTTAACCCAAGATCTAGCTAGCCGTATTACCGTAACGAATACTAGTGCGGAAATAACATACCTCGGGGTGTAGTCCGTTGCGCGGGAAACGTTCCCGCAAACGTGGTTGATGTAGCCGATCAAGTTTCACAGCCCCCTGGCTGTGTTGAGCACCCGGATGGGTGTAGTGCCACACGTGCAGCACCTCGTAGTACTCGCACACGTACGAGACTCGATGACGACCTCCGTTCTCCGATCCAGCGGAGGGGGCGGAAGCAGACCTCCGGACGGAGCTTCGGCAGCACGACGGCCTCCGATTCTAGCAGAGAGGTCTCAATTCCACTACAGGCTCACACTAGGGAGCCCACCGTGGAAGAGACCAGAGAGGGGAGGAGACCGGAGAAAACCGATCTCAATTCGGAGTTATATTTATTTTCTCACGAATTTCTGTGTATTAATTATGTGCACCCTGCCTGTCTTTATATAGGCTGGGGAAGGGAGTCAACCCACCTCCCCTAGCAATGTGGGACTAAAGTCCCCTTGCTAGGGGGTGGCCGGCCAAGGGGGGAGAGGGGGCGCACCCCTCATGGGCCCTAGGGCCCATGGCGCCTCCCCCCCCTTTTCTTTTTCTTTTTCTTTTTCCCTTTAATTCCTTAATGGGCCTTTTTCTCCACTAAGGCCCATAGCACATATTAATTAGAAATAAAATGATTTTAATTATTAATTAAATTAATTAATAACTAAAACATATTATTTCATCTCCCGGTGCTCCGGAAACACTTCCGGCTCACTCCGAACTTGTTTTGGTTCAATACGGTACTCCTCCGATATTGTCTCCCTTATTCTCTGGTTGCTCCGATGGTTCCGAAAAGGTCTCCGATTTCATCGAGCCCTTAAGTGTGTTACCCTACGGTCCGAGAACACTCCAGTCATGACTGAGCAGAGGCAACAGTCAATGATCATCAGCGGGACCTGGATGCCCATAATGACCCCTGTGCATTCCGGATATCAACACCGATTGGACCTTACGCCGTATAGCATTCCCTTTGTCAGCGATACTGGATTGTTCCGAGATTCGATCAATGACATCCTATGTCTGGTTCAACCTCGTTCCGAACTAAATCCTCATTCACTCGTTCCCGTGATATTCATCCCCGTGACCTAGTCACACGCTGCGCAGCTTTACGGATGGAATCTCACCGAGTGGGCCCATAGTATCTATCCATCATATGGATTGACAAATCCCGCTCTTGTAAACAATACTCCTCAACGTATCTCCACGGAATACCTAAGATACAACTGTTATGACCCGCATATTTCAGTCAGGTGGTGGGATGTAAGTCAAAGCATCCGGGAAGATAGTGATTATGCACGTACTCACGGTCAAAGGAACGGTCTACCACGTTCTGTAATTACAACACTGAACCTTCATAAGATTTGATCATGCTGTAATGCTTTCTTTGGGTAATGTTCATCACGTCACTTAACCCGTGAGGTGACCTCATAGTCAAGAGACTTAATTGTCCATGATCGCGAAACCACGATCATCATGTTGACCATGAACTAGTTATCGATGTAGAGGCTAACTAGGAACTCTGGGGTTTCTATACCACACCTGCATCATTGTTTCACTGATGCAGTTCTAGCACGGTATGAAAACTGGTTATGAACTTTCTTAGATATATTGGAATAATCATATATTATTTGCCTCTAGAGCATATATCCAACAGTCTCCCACTTGCACTAGAGTGCTAATAATCTAGCCGCATTTTTCCGATCATAATCATCTTATCACATAAGTGTTTCATTGATCATGCATGCTCATGGAAGAGGGTTCGTCAACGAACTGCACCAATTCAGATTCGTATGTTTCCTTTGCAACTGGTACAGGTCAAAAGCTCTTTTGACATACCACTCATTATCATATAATGGTTGGATATAAGTTTCGCGGGAGAGTGAGACTATTATTTCACAGTATCCTCCAATGATCTCTTGGTTCAGTCTTTAGAAGACTCATCCTTAGTCATATATACTGGGAAATACACTCAGCCAGAAGTCCAATACTTCTAACGCTAAACTTTTATCCATACGTCTACTTTCTTAAGTAGTATTATGTTTGTAGTGCCGTGAATTTTGCTCACGTTTCTTTCATGTCTTTGGTGATGTCTCTAATTCCATATAGACCCATAATATGGCTTGCAATTGTAATCTTGCATTACATTCAAGTCTATTATCCTTTCTATATTTTAGAGAATAGTCCTCAGTATGCCTCTCTATACTGAAATCATGGACTTTATTCAGATTCTGTGTTTTACTCCTAAAGCACATCGGAATCTGTTCTTCTTCCAAGAACTTTTGAGTCATTCTGTTGTTGGATTCACAACGCATGTTATATGGTAGAATCATATGTCAAGAACATATAAGATCACATGTCCAGTACATGGTGCATCTCTATTCTTCCATCAAGACATTGCTTGTGATATTTTGGATTTCATCCATTATATAATTTCTAGCCACAAGAACCTGTTTCTTGTCTAGAAGATTATTCCAACCTTCACTTCGTTTCATTATCCGCATCTTAATCTACTCATATAGATTTCAACGTGGAATGTGTTGGTATTTCATATAAAAGAAGATTCTTGCAATCTTGTATTTTATTTGCCTTATGCTCCATATATATCATAATGCACATATGTATATAAGACGATTCTCTATATACACAATCAATGCACATCCATATATATACATATGAGATCATTCTTCTCACATATCAATGCATATGTGTTTGAGACAATGATCATGCTCCCACTCAAATATATCCATCATATACTCATGTATTTGTGGTTCAGCTTTCATCAAGTCATTCTATTGTTCACTATGTCTTACATAATGACAATGCTTCCAAAGCTCCCACTCAGAAAATGCCCTCTGCATTCCAAGTTTCAGGAAAGTCTTCAAAGCTCCCACTCGGTTTCATGAAACTGCAGGCCCACTCAATATTTTGGTCATCACAAAATCACTTGATCAAATCAAGGTTGAGGGTTCCTGTCTTGAGGTACTATAGTCCATCCTTTTAACGAAGTAACCTTCGTCATGCCCATTGCAATTCTCTTTTCAAATCCAAATTTGACTGAGATGCAATTTGAGGCTATGGTCCATCGTAGTGTAAATGAAATATTTTATTGATTAAAGCATTCCTACGTTTCCGTAGTCAATCACCATTGAACTTTGGTCATAACCAAATAATGCCTTATGTCCATTACATTATTCTCAATAACTCTCCAGTTTGTCGAGAATATGAAATAACCGATTTATTTCATAGGACGTGAGCCATCCTTAATGTAACTCAATATTATTTCATTTCTCCTCGTGTTCTAGGCTACCATCATTCCTTTGTGTCTTCAAGCAATATTATTCCCTATTGTTTTATTAAGAAGAATCATGATTATTGTTCTGTACAGAACGTATTCATGATAACCTTCTAAATTCAACAATGGCTTCAACTCATATACCAAGATCAATCATCTTTGGCATATCCTTCCTTATGCAGTGTCATTACAGCGGAACATGCTTCCGTTGCAATACTCTGATATTCTGAAGGCAAGGTCCAATACCCCGGTCAAAGTTTCCATTATCTCCCATTGGATCCGTGTCGAGAGACTTTTCTCGTATTACCAATTAAGCAACACAAATTTTGCTATTCGGGGATAATATGTAATTTCAATTGCTTGTAGTTTTATTTCAAAGAAATTCTTTCTTTTAAGAAACCTTATAACACCATCAGTTATGGAGCTATCATGTCTCGTTAAGTCCAGGATGGTTTCCTATTCATGAAGTGGGTGTTTTAACTTAATGAATTAAACAATCTTATTTTACAATAACTATAGTGCTAGGGGAAAGAACGTTTAGACCATACTACGGTTTAGTATGACTACGAATGGTTTAAGTAGTCTAGCACTTTCAACTTCCATCGTAGTTTGTGGTACAACTTCCACAAGTCTTCCATTATGTCAATATTAATACTTATCACTTCGGATCGTAGCGTAGTGATATGTATCCTTGTATTCTCACTTCTCACTGTGATTCCCGAATCTCAGTTTTATGATCTCAATTGAATACAACTTTCAATTAATCATATGAAGTCTTTAATGATAACTCACATGCCCATTCTACATCATTTATGTATAATGATTGGCACAAGTTCTACTTGCTAGAACCTTGTCATGGTCATATTTATTACAGAGGTTCATAGATCGTGTATCTAATCCATCTCATGCAATCAAGTTATGACTTTTCATTCGATAATGAACTCACAAGTTACTAGATCATACATTTAATGAATTCATCAGTTATGAAGTCATTTCATGCAATCAAATCTTTGACTTGTTATAATCAAGACAACTTTATCATTAAACATTGAATATTTCTTGACAATAATAGTAGTATTGTAAATGCTTTCTATCATATCATAAATCAAGACGTAATCAAAGTATAAGCACACGTTTATTCATAGAGATGGAACAACTGACTTGTCTCATTACATGAATAACTTTGTCTCGCGAGATGCAAGACACACAACTAAGTGTTCATACTATAATGATTACATAAGATTTATCTAATACTCTAAGTATTTCCTATGATAGATGTCTCGGTGGAATCCATGCTGGCCATCAACTGACTTGATATCCATCAATCCTCAATTTCACCTCTTCCCGTCCATGCAACAGCAGGTCCTGTTTT
This sequence comes from Bromus sterilis, assembly GCA_950022295.1. Classification (NCBI taxonomy): domain Eukaryota; kingdom Viridiplantae; phylum Streptophyta; class Magnoliopsida; order Poales; family Poaceae; genus Bromus; species Bromus sterilis. Next base: position 294,838,165 of record OX465601.1, on the reverse strand, counting down.
CATAAAACAGAATAAGTATCACATACTCATTTACTGTGACTGTTGTATAAGGGAGTAAACATTTATAAAGTACATCAAGTATATACCTTCTCCATCCACGACTTCTGCATCCTCGATGGGAGCGATGTCCGTGGTCAAGAGATCAGTCATGAAGTTCTGGAGACTCATATTAGCTCCTAATCCGACATAGCTATGAACGTAATCACCATAACTCGAAGGGAGTGAGTGCAATAACGTATTTATTGCAAACTCTTCCGTGGTGCTTTCGTTCATTGTCCAATATTCATAGTCCTCCACCAGGGTCAGGTACATCTCATGCATCCTGTCTAAGTGATCATCAAGGCTTGTGCGTTCTTCCATCTTTGTAGATAGAAACTTGCTTTCTAACTCAAATCTGGCAATTCTGAACTCACGTACGAACATTGTCTTTAGCGTGTCCATCATGTCATATGGGCCAGTGTCCTGTAACTGTATGCCCAACTCCTCTGACATGCTGAAGATCATGACATCCTGACTACGGAGCATTTCTGTCGGCGAGCATAATGATCAAGTATCTCTTGATCGCCAACATCATCGTCCGGATGTTCTTCCACATGCATTTCTATTGTAAACAAGATGTCTGCTCTCTTGAGCGACGTCCTAAGGCGTGAATACCAATCAGCAAAGTTTGACCCATTTTCTCTAAGTCTTTCACCTTCCATGAAGAAAGATAGTTCACGTTGCTCTAGTGCATTCATCTTCTACAAACATAATTGCAAGGAACACATTTAAGACTAGTTCACAACAATGAGTTCATATAATCATATGAGCTCGCACTAAAACATTTCATCCCTAAGAAGTTTTAGTGATTACATGATCCAGATTCACTGCCCGACCTCGAATATCACACGGCCGACGGGTCAGTTTCAAAGGTAGACAACAACTTGTGCAATCACATTATCTTATATATACTGTGACTCATGCTCGATCTTTCGATCTCTAGTATTCCGAGGCCATATCTGCATATGCTAGGCTCGCCAAATTAACCTCCATGTTATATGCTGCTCAGCAAGGCCATATTTGCATATGCCAGGCTTGCCGAACCCAACCTCATGCGAACTCCATTGAATATGTAGGACAACTCCGGTATGTACGGAGCATCAGGCCATATGGGAGAACCTTCCAGGTGGTGCACACTTCGGTAGAATACTTGTGTTTGGCTTTGTTAAGGGATCATCTTATCACATGCTACCGTCGTGTATCCTATACTAGCAAGTTTTAAGATGTCTGGGCTATGGCAACACTAAGTCTACAGTGTCTCCATTTTAGTTTGTTTTATGATGACGATTACTACTTATTAGTAACACAAAGCAAAGCTATTGCTATATCACAAACAAACAAACGATAGCCCCCACTTTGCAATACAAGGTTTAGACGATCTAGTTGTATATTGCAAGTTTTACGTGGCTGCTAGGGCTTTCATAGTTAAACAAGTTTTAACCTACGAGTCAACCACAACGTCAACCATACGATTGTCTCTATTACACCCCGCACGGGGCCCTCCGTTGCAAATGCTACATCCGCTAAAGTAGAGAGACAGACACCCCCCTAGCCACTTTATACGGTACAAGCCGCATGTCAAGCGTGGAACCAGTCTCGCGTAAGAGTACGCGTAAAGTCGGTCGGGGGCCGCTTCATCAAACAATGCCGCAGATGTGAACAAGTACACGTGGGAGGGTAACAATCATACAATCAACGCCCACATCCCCGATGTGTTCTATCCGTACAGTAATACTAAGCATAGACCTAGCTCATGATACCACTGTTGGGGTTCGCAGCAGAAAACACAAATTTTTCCTAACTGGCGTTCCCTTAACCCAAGATCTAGCTAGCCGTATTACCGTAACGAATACTAGTGCGGAAATAACATACCTCGGGGTGTAGTCCGTTGCGCGGGAAACGTTCCCGCAAACGTGGTTGATGTAGCCGATCAAGTTTCACAGCCCCCTGGCTGTGTTGAGCACCCGGATGGGTGTAGTGCCACACGTGCAGCACCTCGTAGTACTCGCACACGTACGAGACTCGATGACGACCTCCGTTCTCCGATCCAGCGGAGGGGGCGGAAGCAGACCTCCGGACGGAGCTTCGGCAGCACGACGGCCTCCGATTCTAGCAGAGAGGTCTCAATTCCACTACAGGCTCACACTAGGGAGCCCACCGTGGAAGAGACCAGAGAGGGGAGGAGACCGGAGAAAACCGATCTCAATTCGGAGTTATATTTATTTTCTCACGAATTTCTGTGTATTAATTATGTGCACCCTGCCTGTCTTTATATAGGCTGGGGAAGGGAGTCAACCCACCTCCCCTAGCAATGTGGGACTAAAGTCCCCTTGCTAGGGGGTGGCCGGCCAAGGGGGGAGAGGGGGCGCACCCCTCATGGGCCCTAGGGCCCATGGCGCCTCCCCCCCCTTTTCTTTTTCTTTTTCTTTTTCCCTTTAATTCCTTAATGGGCCTTTTTCTCCACTAAGGCCCATAGCACATATTAATTAGAAATAAAATGATTTTAATTATTAATTAAATTAATTAATAACTAAAACATATTATTTCATCTCCCGGTGCTCCGGAAACACTTCCGGCTCACTCCGAACTTGTTTTGGTTCAATACGGTACTCCTCCGATATTGTCTCCCTTATTCTCTGGTTGCTCCGATGGTTCCGAAAAGGTCTCCGATTTCATCGAGCCCTTAAGTGTGTTACCCTACGGTCCGAGAACACTCCAGTCATGACTGAGCAGAGGCAACAGTCAATGATCATCAGCGGGACCTGGATGCCCATAATGACCCCTGTGCATTCCGGATATCAACACCGATTGGACCTTACGCCGTATAGCATTCCCTTTGTCAGCGATACTGGATTGTTCCGAGATTCGATCAATGACATCCTATGTCTGGTTCAACCTCGTTCCGAACTAAATCCTCATTCACTCGTTCCCGTGATATTCATCCCCGTGACCTAGTCACACGCTGCGCAGCTTTACGGATGGAATCTCACCGAGTGGGCCCATAGTATCTATCCATCATATGGATTGACAAATCCCGCTCTTGTAAACAATACTCCTCAACGTATCTCCACGGAATACCTAAGATACAACTGTTATGACCCGCATATTTCAGTCAGGTGGTGGGATGTAAGTCAAAGCATCCGGGAAGATAGTGATTATGCACGTACTCACGGTCAAAGGAACGGTCTACCACGTTCTGTAATTACAACACTGAACCTTCATAAGATTTGATCATGCTGTAATGCTTTCTTTGGGTAATGTTCATCACGTCACTTAACCCGTGAGGTGACCTCATAGTCAAGAGACTTAATTGTCCATGATCGCGAAACCACGATCATCATGTTGACCATGAACTAGTTATCGATGTAGAGGCTAACTAGGAACTCTGGGGTTTCTATACCACACCTGCATCATTGTTTCACTGATGCAGTTCTAGCACGGTATGAAAACTGGTTATGAACTTGCTTAGATATATTGGAATAATCATATATTATTTGCCTCTAGAGCATATATCCAACAGTCTCCCACTTGCACTAGAGTGCTAATAATCTAGCCGCATTTTTCCGATCATAATCATCTTATCACATAAGTGTTTCATTGATCATGCATGCTCATGGAAGAGGGTTCGTCAACGAACTGCACCAATTCAGATTCGTATGTTTCCTTTGCAACTGGTACAGGTCAAAAGCTCTTTTGACATACCACTCATTATCATATAATGGTTGGATATAAGTTTCGCGGGAGAGTGAGACTATTATTTCACAGTATCCTCCAATGATCTCTTGGTTCAGTCTTTAGAAGACTCATCCTTAGTCATATATACTGGGAAATACACTCAGCCAGAAGTCCAATACTTCTAACGCTAAACTTTTATCCATACGTCTACTTTCTTAAGTAGTATTATGTTTGTAGTGCCGTGAATTTTGCTCACGTTTCTTTCATGTCTTTGGTGATGTCTCTAATTCCATATAGACCCATAATATGGCTTGCAATTGTAATCTTGCATTACATTCAAGTCTATTATCCTTTCTATATTTTAGAGAATAGTCCTCAGTATGCCTCTCTATACTGAAATCATGGACTTTATTCAGATTCTGTGTTTTACTCCTAAAGCACATCGGAATCTGTTCTTCTTCCAAGAACTTTTGAGTCATTCTGTTGTTGGATTCACAACGCATGTTATATGGTAGAATCATATGTCAAGAACATATAAGATCACATGTCCAGTACATGGTGCATCTCTATTCTTCCATCAAGACATTGCTTGTGATATTTTGGATTTCATCCATTATATAATTTCTAGCCACAAGAACCTGTTTCTTGTCTAGAAGATTATTCCAACCTTCACTTCGTTTCATTATCCGCATCTTAATCTACTCATATAGATTTCAACGTGGAATGTGTTGGTATTTCATATAAAAGAAGATTCTTGCAATCTTGTATTTTATTTGCCTTATGCTCCATATATATCATAATGCACATATGTATATAAGACGATTCTCTATATACACAATCAATGCACATCCATATATATACATATGAGATCATTCTTCTCACATATCAATGCATATGTGTTTGAGACAATGATCATGCTCCCACTCAAATATATCCATCATATACTCATGTATTTGTGGTTCAGCTTTCATCAAGTCATTCTATTGTTCACTATGTCTTACATAATGACAATGCTTCCAAAGCTCCCACTCAGAAAATGCCCTCTGCATTCCAAGTTTCAGGAAAGTCTTCAAAGCTCCCACTCGGTTTCATGAAACTGCAGGCCCACTCAATATTTTGGTCATCACAAAATCACTTGATCAAATCAAGGTTGAGGGTTCCTGTCTTGAGGTACTATAGTCCATCCTTTTAACGAAGTAACCTTCGTCATGCCCATTGCAATTCTCTTTTCAAATCCAAATTTGACTGAGATGCAATTTGAGGCTATGGTCCATCGTAGTGTAAATGAAATATTTTATTGATTAAAGCATTCCTACGTTTCCGTAGTCAATCACCATTGAACTTTGGTCATAACCAAATAATGCCTTATGTCCATTACATTATTCTCAATAACTCTCCAGTTTGTCGAGAATATGAAATAACCGATTTATTTCATAGGACGTGAGCCATCCTTAATGTAACTCAATATTATTTCATTTCTCCTCGTGTTCTAGGCTACCATCATTCCTTTGTGTCTTCAAGCAATATTATTCCCTATTGTTTTATTAAGAAGAATCATGATTATTGTTCTGTACAGAACGTATTCATGATAACCTTCTAAATTCAACAATGGCTTCAACTCATATACCAAGATCAATCATCTTTGGCATATCCTTCCTTATGCAGTGTCATTACAGCGGAACATGCTTCCGTTGCAATACTCTGATATTCTGAAGGCAAGGTCCAATACCCCGGTCAAAGTTTCCATTATCTCCCATTGGATCCGTGTCGAGAGACTTTTCTCGTATTACCAATTAAGCAACACAAATTTTGCTATTCGGGGATAATATGTAATTTCAATTGCTTGTAGTTTTATTTCAAAGAAATTCTTTCTTTTAAGAAACCTTATAACACCATCAGTTATGGAGCTATCATGTCTCGTTAAGTCCAGGATGGTTTCCTATTCATGAAGTGGGTGTTTTAACTTAATGAATTAAACAATCTTATTTTACAATAACTATAGTGCTAGGGGAAAGAACGTTTAGACCATACTACGGTTTAGTATGACTACGAATGGTTTAAGTAGTCTAGCACTTTCAACTTCCATCGTAGTTTGTGGTACAACTTCCACAAGTCTTCCATTATGTCAATATTAATACTTATCACTTCGGATCGTAGCGTAGTGATATGTATCCTTGTATTCTCACTTCTCACTGTGATTCCCGAATCTCAGTTTTATGATCTCAATTGAATACAACTTTCAATTAATCATATGAAGTCTTTAATGATAACTCACATGCCCATTCTACATCATTTATGTATAATGATTGGCACAAGTTCTACTTGCTAGAACCTTGTCATGGTCATATTTATTACAGAGGTTCATAGATCGTGTATCTAATCCATCTCATGCAATCAAGTTATGACTTTTCATTCGATAATGAACTCACAAGTTACTAGATCATACATTTAATGAATTCATCAGTTATGAAGTCATTTCATGCAATCAAATCTTTGACTTGTTATAATCAAGACAACTTTATCATTAAACATTGAATATTTCTTGACAATAATAGTAGTATTGTAAATGCTTTCTATCATATCATAAATCAAGACGTAATCAAAGTATAAGCACACGTTTATTCATAGAGATGGAACAACTGACTTGTCTCATTACATGAATAACTTTGTCTCGCGAGATGCAAGACACACAACTAAGTGTTCATACTATAATGATTACATAAGATTTATCTAATACTCTAAGTATTTCCTATGATAGATGTCTCGGTGGAATCCATGCTGGCCATCAACTGACTTGATATCCATCAATCCTCAATTTCACCTCTTCCCGTCCATGCAACAGCAGGTCCTGTTTTCATAAAACAGAATAAGTATCACATACTCATTTACTGTGACTGTTGTATAAGGGAGTAAACATTTATAAAGTACATCAAGTATATACCTTCTCCATCCACGACTTCTGCATCCTCGATGGGAGCGATGTCCGTGGTCAAGAGATCAGTCATGAAGTTCTGGAGACTCATATTAGCTCCTAATCCGACATAGCTATGAACGTAATCACCATAACTCGAAGGGAGTGAGTGCAATAACGTATTTATTGCAAACTCTTCCGTGGTGCTTTCGTTCATTGTCCAATATTCATAGTCCTCCACCAGGGTCAGGTACATCTCATGCATCCTGTCTAAGTGATCATCAAGGCTTGTGCGTTCTTCCATCTTTGTAGATAGAAACTTGCTTTCTAACTCAAATCTGGCAATTCTGAACTCACGTACGAACATTGTCTTTAGCGTGTCCATCATGTCATATGGGCCAGTGTCCTGTAACTGTATGCCCAACTCCTCTGACATGCTGAAGATCATGACATCCTGACTACGGAGCATTTCTGTCGGCGAGCATAATGATCAAGTATCTCTTGATCGCCAACATCATCGTCCGGATGTTCTTCCACATGCATTTCTATTGTAAACAAGATGTCTGCTCTCTTGAGCGACGTCCTAAGGCGTGAATACCAATCAGCAAAGTTTGACCCATTTTCTCTAAGTCTTTCACCTTCCATGAAGAAAGATAGTTCACGTTGCTCTAGTGCATTCATCTTCTACAAACATAATTGCAAGGAACACATTTAAGACTAGTTCACAACAATGAGTTCATATAATCATATGAGCTCGCACTAAAACATTTCATCCCTAAGAAGTTTTAGTGATTACATGATCCAGATTCACTGCCCGACCTCGAATATCACACGGCCGACGGGTCAGTTTCAAAGGTAGACAACAACTTGTGCAATCACATTATCTTATATATACTGTGACTCATGCTCGATCTTTCGATCTCTAGTATTCCGAGGCCATATCTGCATATGCTAGGCTCGCCAAATTAACCTCCATGTTATATGCTGCTCAGCAAGGCCATATTTGCATATGCCAGGCTTGCCGAACCCAACCTCATGCGAACTCCATTGAATATGTAGGACAACTCCGGTATGTACGGAGCATCAGGCCATATGGGAGAACCTTCCAGGTGGTGCACACTTCGGTAGAATACTTGTGTTTGGCTTTGTTAAGGGATCATCTTATCACATGCTACCGTCGTGTATCCTATACTAGCAAGTTTTAAGATGTCTGGGCTATGGCAACACTAAGTCTACAGTGTCTCCATTTTAGTTTGTTTTATGATGACGATTACTACTTATTAGTAACACAAAGCAAAGCTATTGCTATATCACAAACAAACAAACGATAGCCCCCACTTTGCAATACAAGGTTTAGACGATCTAGTTGTATATTGCAAGTTTTACGTGGCTGCTAGGGCTTTCATAGTTAAACAAGTTTTAACCTACGAGTCAACCACAACGTCAACCATACGATTGTCTCTATTACACCCCGCACGGGGCCCTCCGTTGCAAATGCTACATCCGCTAAAGTAGAGAGACAGACACCCCCCTAGCCACTTTATACGGTACAAGCCGCATGTCAAGCGTGGAACCAGTCTCGCGTAAGAGTACGCGTAAAGTCGGTCGGGGGCCGCTTCATCAAACAATGCCGCAGATGTGAACAAGTACACGTGGGAGGGTAACAATCATACAATCAACGCCCACATCCCCGATGTGTTCTATCCGTACAGTAATACTAAGCATAGACCTAGCTCATGATACCACTGTTGGGGTTCGCAGCAGAAAACACAAATTTTTCCTAACTGGCGTTCCCTTAACCCAAGATCTAGCTAGCCGTATTACCGTAACGAATACTAGTGCGGAAATAACATACCTCGGGGTGTAGTCCGTTGCGCGGGAAACGTTCCCGCAAACGTGGTTGATGTAGCCGATCAAGTTTCACAGCCCCCTGGCTGTGTTGAGCACCCGGATGGGTGTAGTGCCACACGTGCAGCACCTCGTAGTACTCGCACACGTACGAGACTCGATGACGACCTCCGTTCTCCGATCCAGCGGAGGGGGCGGAAGCAGACCTCCGGACGGAGCTTCGGCAGCACGACGGCCTCCGATTCTAGCAGAGAGGTCTCAATTCCACTACAGGCTCACACTAGGGAGCCCACCGTGGAAGAGACCAGAGAGGGGAGGAGACCGGAGAAAACCGATCTCAATTCGGAGTTATATTTATTTTCTCACGAATTTCTGTGTATTAATTATGTGCACCCTGCCTGTCTTTATATAGGCTGGGGAAGGGAGTCAACCCACCTCCCCTAGCAATGTGGGACTAAAGTCCCCTTGCTAGGGGGTGGCCGGCCAAGGGGGGAGAGGGGGCGCACCCCTCATGGGCCCTAGGGCCCATGGCGCCTCCCCCCCCTTTTCTTTTTCTTTTTCTTTTTCCCTTTAATTCCTTAATGGGCCTTTTTCTCCACTAAGGCCCATAGCACATATTAATTAGAAATAAAATGATTTTAATTATTAATTAAATTAATTAATAACTAAAACATATTATTTCATCTCCCGGTGCTCCGGAAACACTTCCGGCTCACTCCGAACTTGTTTTGGTTCAATACGGTACTCCTCCGATATTGTCTCCCTTATTCTCTGGTTGCTCCGATGGTTCCGAAAAGGTCTCCGATTTCATCGAGCCCTTAAGTGTGTTACCCTACGGTCCGAGAACACTCCAGTCATGACTGAGCAGAGGCAACAGTCAATGATCATCAGCGGGACCTGGATGCCCATAATGACCCCTGTGCATTCCGGATATCAACACCGATTGGACCTTACGCCGTATAGCATTCCCTTTGTCAGCGATACTGGATTGTTCCGAGATTCGATCAATGACATCCTATGTCTGGTTCAACCTCGTTCCGAACTAAATCCTCATTCACTCGTTCCCGTGATATTCATCCCCGTGACCTAGTCACACGCTGCGCAGCTTTACGGATGGAATCTCACCGAGTGGGCCCATAGTATCTATCCATCATATGGATTGACAAATCCCGCTCTTGTAAACAATACTCCTCAACGTATCTCCACGGAATACCTAAGATACAACTGTTATGACCCGCATATTTCAGTCAGGTGGTGGGATGTAAGTCAAAGCATCCGGGAAGATAGTGATTATGCACGTACTCACGGTCAAAGGAACGGTCTACCACGTTCTGTAATTACAACACTGAACCTTCATAAGATTTGATCATGCTGTAATGCTTTCTTTGGGTAATGTTCATCACGTCACTTAACCCGTGAGGTGACCTCATAGTCAAGAGACTTAATTGTCCATGATCGCGAAACCACGATCATCATGTTGACCATGAACTAGTTATCGATGTAGAGGCTAACTAGGAACTCTGGGGTTTCTATACCACACCTGCATCATTGTTTCACTGATGCAGTTCTAGCACGGTATGAAAACTGGTTATGAACTTTCTTAGATATATTGGAATAATCATATATTATTTGCCTCTAGAGCATATATCCAACAGTCTCCCACTTGCACTAGAGTGCTAATAATCTAGCCGCATTTTTCCGATCATAATCATCTTATCACATAAGTGTTTCATTGATCATGCATGCTCATGGAAGAGGGTTCGTCAACGAACTGCACCAATTCAGATTCGTATGTTTCCTTTGCAACTGGTACAGGTCAAAAGCTCTTTTGACATACCACTCATTATCATATAATGGTTGGATATAAGTTTCGCGGGAGAGTGAGACTATTATTTCACAGTATCCTCCAATGATCTCTTGGTTCAGTCTTTAGAAGACTCATCCTTAGTCATATATACTGGGAAATACACTCAGCCAGAAGTCCAATACTTCTAACGCTAAACTTTTATCCATACGTCTACTTTCTTAAGTAGTATTATGTTTGTAGTGCCGTGAATTTTGCTCACGTTTCTTTCATGTCTTTGGTGATGTCTCTAATTCCATATAGACCCATAATATGGCTTGCAATTGTAATCTTGCATTACATTCAAGTCTATTATCCTTTCTATATTTTAGAGAATAGTCCTCAGTATGCCTCTCTATACTGAAATCATGGACTTTATTCAGATTCTGTGTTTTACTCCTAAAGCACATCGGAATCTGTTCTTCTTCCAAGAACTTTTGAGTCATTCTGTTGTTGGATTCACAACGCATGTTATATGGTAGAATCATATGTCAAGAACATATAAGATCACATGTCCAGTACATGGTGCATCTCTATTCTTCCATCAAGACATTGCTTGTGATATTTTGGATTTCATCCATTATATAATTTCTAGCCACAAGAACCTGTTTCTTGTCTAGAAGATTATTCCAACCTTCACTTCGTTTCATTATCCGCATCTTAATCTACTCATATAGATTTCAACGTGGAATGTGTTGGTATTTCATATAAAAGAAGATTCTTGCAATCTTGTATTTTATTTGCCTTATGCTCCATATATATCATAATGCACATATGTATATAAGACGATTCTCTATATACACAATCAATGCACATCCATATATATACATATGAGATCATTCTTCTCACATATCAATGCATATGTGTTTGAGACAATGATCATGCTCCCACTCAAATATATCCATCATATACTCATGTACTTGTGGTTCAGCTTTCATCAAGTCATTCTATTGTTCACTATGTCTTACATAATGACAATGCTTCCAAAGCTCCCACTCAGAAAATGCCCTCTGCATTCCAAGTTTCAGGAAAGTCTTCAAAGCTCCCACTCGGTTTCATGAAACTGCAGGCCCACTCAATATTTTGGTCATCACAAAATCACTTGATCAAATCAAGGTTGAGGGTTCCTGTCTTGAGGTACTATAGTCCATCCTTTTAACGAAGTAACCTTCGTCATGCCCATTGCAATTCTCTTTTCAAATCCAAATTTGACTGAGATGCAATTTGAGGCTATGGTCCATCGTAGTGTAAATGAAATATTTTATTGATTAAAGCATTCCTACGTTTCCGTAGTCAATCACCATTGAACTTTGGTCATAACCAAATAATGCCTTATGTCCATTACATTATTCTCAATAACTCTCCAGTTTGTCGAGAATATGAAATAACCGATTTATTTCATAGGACGTGAGCCATCCTTAATGTAACTCAATATTATTTCATTTCTCCTCGTGTTCTAGGCTACCATCATTCCTTTGTGTCTTCAAGCAATATTATTCCCTATTGTTTTATTAAGAAGAATCATGATTATTGTTCTGTACAGAACGTATTCATGATAACCTTCTAAATTCAACAATGGCTTCAACTCATATACCAAGATCAATCATCTTTGGCATATCCTTCCTTATGCAGTGTCATTACAGCGGAACATGCTTCCGTTGCAATACTCTGATATTCTGAAGGCAAGGTCCAATACCCCGGTCAAAGTTTCCATTATCTCCCATTGGATCCGTGTCGAGAGACTTTTCTCGTATTACCAATTAAGCAACACAAATTTTGCTATTCGGGGATAATATGTAATTTCAATTGCTTGTAGTTTTATTTCAAAGAAATTCTTTCTTTTAAGAAACCTTATAACACCATCAGTTATGGAGCTATCATGTCTCGTTAAGTCCAGGATGGTTTCCTATTCATGAAGTGGGTGTTTTAACTTAATGAATTAAACAATCTTATTTTACAATAACTATAGTGCTAGGGGAAAGAACGTTTAGACCATACTACGGTTTAGTATGACTACGAATGGTTTAAGTAGTCTAGCACTTTCAACTTCCATCGTAGTTTGTGGTACAACTTCCACAAGTCTTCCATTATGTCAATATTAATACTTATCACTTCGGATCGTAGCGTAGTGATATGTATCCTTGTATTCTCACTTCTCACTGTGATTCCCGAATCTCAGTTTTATGATCTCAATTGAATACAACTTTCAATTAATCATATGAAGTCTTTAATGATAACTCACATGCCCATTCTACATCATTTATGTATAATGATTGGCACAAGTTCTACTTGCTAGAACCTTGTCATGGTCATATTTATTACAGAGGTTCATAGATCGTGTATCTAATCCATCTCATGCAATCAAGTTATGACTTTTCATTCGATAATGAACTCACAAGTTACTAGATCATACATTTAATGAATTCATCAGTTATGAAGTCATTTCATGCAATCAAATCTTTGACTTGTTATAATCAAGACAACTTTATCATTAAACATTGAATATTTCTTGACAATAATAGTAGTATTATAAATGCTTTCTATCATATCATAAATCAAGACGTAATCAAAGTATAAGCACACGTTTATTCATAGAGATGGAACAACTGACTTGTCTCATTACATGAATAACTTTGTCTCGCGAGATGCAAGACACACAACTAAGTGTTCATACTATAATGATTACATAAGATTTATCTAATACTCTAAGTATTTCCTATGATAGATGTCTCGGTGGAATCCATGCTGGCCATCAACTGACTTGATATCCATCAATCCTCAATTTCACCTCTTCCCGTCCATGCAACAGCAGGTCCTGTTTTCATAAAACAGAATAAGTATCACATACTCATTTACTGTGACTGTTGTATAAGGGAGTAAACATTTATAAAGTACATCAAGTATATACCTTCTCCATCCACGACTTCTGCATCCTCGATGGGAGCGATGTCCATGGTCAAGAGATCAGTCATGAAGTTCTGGAGACTCATATTAGCTCCTAATCCGACATAGCTATGAACGTAATCACCATAACTCGAAGGGAGTGAGTGCAATAACGTATTTATTGCAAACTCTTCCGTGGTGCTTTCGTTCATTGTCCAATATTCATAGTCCTCCACCAGGGTCAGGTACATCTCATGCATCCTGTCTAAGTGATCATCAAGGCTTGTGCGTTCTTCCATCTTTGTAGATAGAAACTTGCTTTCTAACTCAAATCTGGCAATTCTGAACTCACGTACGAACATTGTCTTTAGCGTGTCCATCATGTCATATGGTCCAGTGTCCTGTAACTGTATGCCCAACTCCTCTGACATGCTGAAGATCATGACATCCTGACTACGGAGCATTTCTGTCGGCGAGCATAATGATCAAGTATCTCTTGATCGCCAACATCATCGTCCGGATGTTCTTCCACATGCATTTCTATTGTAAACAAGATGTCTGCTCTCTTGAGCGACGTCCTAAGGCGTGAATACCAATCAGCAAAGTTTGACCCATTTTCTCTAAGTCTTTCACCTTCCATGAAGAAAGATAGTTCACGTTGCTCTAGTGCATTCATCTTCTACAAACATAATTGCAAGGAACACATTTAAGACTAGTTCACAACAATGAGTTCATATAATCATATGAGCTCGCACTAAAACATTTCATCCCTAAGAAGTTTTAGTGATTACATGATCCAGATTCACTGCCCGACCTCGAATATCACACGGCCGACGGGTCAGTTTCAAAGGTAGACAACAACTTGTGCAATCACATTATCTTATATATACTGTGACTCATGCTCGATCTTTCGATCTCTAGTATTCCGAGGCCATATCTGCATATGCTAGGCTCGCCAAATTAACCTCCATGTTATATGCTGCTCAGCAAGGCCATATTTGCATATGCCAGGCTTGCCGAACCCAACCTCATGCGAACTCCATTGAATATGTAGGACAACTCCGGTATGTACGGAGCATCAGGCCATATGGGAGAACCTTCCAGGTGGTGCACACTTCGGTAGAATACTTGTGTTTGGCTTTGTTAAGGGATCATCTTATCACATGCTACCGTCGTGTATCCTATACTAGCAAGTTTTAAGATGTCTGGGCTATGGCAACACTAAGTCTACAGTGTCTCCATTTTAGTTTGTTTTATGATGACGATTACTACTTATTAGTAACACAAAGCAAAGCTATTGCTATATCACAAACAAACAAACGATAGCCCCCACTTTGCAATACAAGGTTTAGACGATCTAGTTGTATATTGCAAGTTTTACGTGGCTGCTAGGGCTTTCATAGTTAAACAAGTTTTAACCTACGAGTCAACCACAACGTCAACCATACGATTGTCTCTATTACACCCCGCACGGGGCCCTCCGTTGCAAATGCTACATCCGCTAAAGTAGAGAGACAGACACCCCCCTAGCCACTTTATACGGTACAAGCCGCATGTCAAGCGTGGAACCAGTCTCGCGTAAGAGTACGCGTAAAGTCGGTCGGGGGCCGCTTCATCAAACAATGCCGCAGATGTGAACAAGTACACGTGGGAGGGTAACAATCATACAATCAACGCCCACATCCCCGATGTGTTCTATCCGTACAGTAATACTAAGCATAGACCTAGCTCATGATACCACTGTTGGGGTTCGCAGCAGAAAACACAAATTTTTCCTAACTGGCGTTCCCTTAACCCAAGATCTAGCTAGCCGTATTACCGTAACGAATACTAGTGCGGAAATAACATACCTCGGGGTGTAGTCCGTTGCGCGGGAAACGTTCCCGCAAACGTGGTTGATGTAGCCGATCAAGTTTCACAGCCCCCTGGCTGTGTTGAGCACCCGGATGGGTGTAGTGCCACACGTGCAGCACCTCGTAGTACTCGCACACGTACGAGACTCGATGACGACCTCCGTTCTCCGATCCAGCGGAGGGGGCGGAAGCAGACCTCCGGACGGAGCTTCGGCAGCACGACGGCCTCCGATTCTAGCAGAGAGGTCTCAATTCCACTACAGGCTCACACTAGGGAGCCCACCGTGGAAGAGACCAGAGAGGGGAGGAGACCGGAGAAAACCGATCTCAATTCGGAGTTATATTTATTTTCTCACGAATTTCTGTGTATTAATTATGTGCACCCTGCCTGTCTTTATATAGGCTGGGGAAGGGAGTCAACCCACCTCCCCTAGCAATGTGGGACTAAAGTCCCCTTGCTAGGGGGTGGCCGGCCAAGGGGGGAGAGGGGGCGCACCCCTCATGGGCCCTAGGGCCCATGGCGCCTCCCCCCCCCTTTTCTTTTTCTTTTTCTTTTTCCCTTTAATTCCTTAATGGGCCTTTTTCTCCACTAAGGCCCATAGCACATATTAATTATAAATAAAATGATTTTAATTATTAATTCAATTAATTAATAACTAAAACATATTATTTCATCTCCCGGTGCTCCGGAAACACTTCCGGCTCACTCCGAACTTGTTTTGGTTCAATACGGTACTCCTCCGATATTGTCTCCCTTATTCTCTGGTTGCTCCGATGGTTCCGAAAAGGTCTCCGATTTCATCGAGCCCTTAAGTGTGTTACCCTACGGTCCGAGAACACTCCAGTCATGACTGAGCAGAGGCAACAGTCAATGATCATCAGCGGGACCTGGATGCCCATAATGACCCCTGTGCATTCCGGATATCAACACCGATTGGACCTTACGCCGTATAGCATTCCCTTTGTCAGCGATACTGGATTGTTCCGAGATTCGATCAATGACATCCTATGTCTGGTTCAACCTCGTTCCGAACTAAATCCTCATTCACTCGTTCCCGTGATATTCATCCCCGTGACCTAGTCACACGCTGCGCAGCTTTACGGATGGAATCTCACCGAGTGGGCCCATAGTATCTATCCATCATATGGATTGACAAATCCCGCTCTTGTAAACAATACTCCTCAACGTATCTCCACGGAATACCTAAGATACAACTGTTATGACCCGCATATTTCAGTCAGGTGGTGGGATGTAAGTCAAAGCATCCGGGAAGATAGTGATTATGCACGTACTCACGGTCAAAGGAACGGTCTACCACGTTCTGTAATTACAACACTGAACCTTCATAAGATTTGATCATGCTGTAATGCTTTCTTTGGGTAATGTTCATCACGTCACTTAACCCGTGAGGTGACCTCATAGTCAAGAGACTTAATTGTCCATGATCGCGAAACCACGATCATCATGTTGACCATGAACTAGTTATCGATGTAGAGGCTAACTAGGAACTCTGGGGTTTCTATACCACACCTGCATCATTGTTTCACTGATGCAGTTCTAGCACGGTATGAAAACTGGTTATGAACTTGCTTAGATATATTGGAATAATCATATATTATTTGCCTCTAGAGCATATATCCAACAGTCTCCCACTTGCACTAGAGTGCTAATAATCTAGCCGCATTTTTCCGATCATAATCATCTTATCACATAAGTGTTTCATTGATCATGCATGCTCATGGAAGAGGGTTCGTCAACGAACTGCACCAATTCAGATTCGTATGTTTCCTTTGCAACTGGTACAGGTCAAAAGCTCTTTTGACATACCACTCATTATCATATAATGGTTGGATATAAGTTTCGCGGGAGAGTGAGACTATTATTTCACAGTATCCTCCAATGATCTCTTGGTTCAGTCTTTAGAAGACTCATCCTTAGTCATATATACTGGGAAATACACTCAGCCAGAAGTCCAATACTTCTAACGCTAAACTTTTATCCATACGTCTACTTTCTTAAGTAGTATTATGTTTGTAGTGCCGTGAATTTTGCTCACGTTTCTTTCATGTCTTTGGTGATGTCTCTAATTCCATATAGACCCATAATATGGCTTGCAATTGTAATCTTGCATTACATTCAAGTCTATTATCCTTTCTATATTTTAGAGAATAGTCCTCAGTATGCCTCTCTATACTGAAATCATGGACTTTATTCAGATTCTGTGTTTTACTCCTAAAGCACATCGGAATCTGTTCTTCTTCCAAGAACTTTTGAGTCATTCTGTTGTTGGATTCACAACGCATGTTATATGGTAGAATCATATGTCAAGAACATATAAGATCACATGTCCAGTACATGGTGCATCTCTATTCTTCCATCAAGACATTGCTTGTGATATTTTGGATTTCATCCATTATATAATTTCTAGCCACAAGAACCTGTTTCTTGTCTAGAAGATTATTCCAACCTTCACTTCGTTTCATTATCCGTATCTTAATCTACTCATATAGATTTCAACGTGGAATGTGTTGGTATTTCATATAAAAGAAGATTCTTGCAATCTTGTATTTTATTTGCCTTATGCTCCATATATATCATAATGCACATATGTATATAAGACGATTCTCTATATACACAATCAATGCACATCCATATATATACATATGAGATCATTCTTCTCACATATCAATGCATATGTGTTTGAGACAATGATCATGCTCCCACTCAAATATATCCATCATATACTCATGTATTTGTGGTTCAGCTTTCATCAAGTCATTCTATTGTTCACTATGTCTTACATAATGACAATGCTTCCAAAGCTCCCACTCAGAAAATGCCCTCTGCATTCCAAGTTTCAGGAAAGTCTTCAAAGCTCCCACTCAGTTTCATGAAACTGCAGGCCCACTCAATATTTTGGTCATCACAAAATCACTTGATCAAATCAAGGTTGAGGGTTCCTGTCTTGAGGTACTATAGTCCATCCTTTTAACGAAGTAACCTTCGTCATGCCCATTGCAATTCTCTTTTCAAATCCAAATTTGACTGAGATGCAATTTGAGGCTATGGTCCATCGTAGTGTAAATGAAATATTTTATTGATTAAAGCATTCCTACGTTTCCGTAGTCAATCACCATTGAACTTTGGTCATAACCAAATAATGCCTTATGTCCATTACATTATTCTCAATAACTCTCCAGTTTGTCGAGAATATGAAATAACCGATTTATTTCACAGGACGTGAGCCATCCTTAATGTAACTCAATATTATTTCATTTCTCCTCGTGTTCTAGGCTACCATCATTCCTTTGTGTCTTCAAGCAATATTATTCCCTATTGTTTTATTAAGAAGAATCATGATTATTGTTCTGTACAGAACGTATTCATGATAAAACGTACTATGAAAAAACGGATATGTGACAAATATCTTTATTAATTTGTCTCTAGGGCACATATCCAACAGGTGCATCCCCTTCTTCATCAACAATCATCGGTCTGTCTTTCGTTGCACTATATTTTTATCACTTCATGCGTTATGTGCTTTGCTTAGAGCGTCTCGCTATTTACTTTTATAGGTTTGTTTTGCTTTCTTTGCTGTAGTAACAAGTTAGACCCCAACTTACTCTTTTGTGTGGGAGAGAAACACGCTCCACTTGAACTAGAACTCCTCATAGGATTTGCATGCTTATTTCTTTTAGCTGTGAGTTGTTCTTTTTCTTTTCTTAGCTGCTGGTCTGTTTAGCTGTAGTGCTTTAGTTTTTCTAGAGCTTTTCTTTCCAGGTTGAACTTTCTATAGGTTGCATGTTTTATCTTGTTAGAGAGTTTGCCTGTTGCACTGAGTTCTGTGTCTTGACTAGAAAGTAGGTAGTTAAAGTTGCTTTTCTTTTTGAAGTAGTAACTTGCAATAGTTTTGAGGTATTGACTAGAGTAATGTTTGAACTTTTGGTGTCAAGAGCTCTTGCCTATTAGTGATAGATGTCGTATTTTGGGCAATCCGTGTGTTTTTCGAAAACCAAAAACCCCTATTGAGAACTCTAGATACTAGATGGATCACTAACCTCTGGAGGGTTCGAATATTAGAGTACACTCACGTACCATGAGTCGAGGATGCGCAAGGATAACCAAACCCCCATACACTCCTCCTCGGGGTACCTGTCTCTTTGTGAACCTCCTATTAGATTGAGAGTTACCGATAATAAGTGCATGAGTTCTTCGGACTAATGTGAGCATTCGAAAGTTGACACTTCCACCTACCCATACTTTTTCTAGCCTCTTCGGTACCGTTCATTGCCCTTTCTCACCTCGAGAGTTGGCGCATACTTCGCCGGTGCATCCAAACCCTTGGCATGATACGCTCTGTCATCATAAGCCTCATTTTATCTTTCCTCAAAACAGCCACCATACCTACCTACAAGGCATTTCCATAGCCTTTCCGAGATACATTGCCATGCAACATCCACCCTCTCATGACTTGATCCTCATGTCATACATGCTACTTGCTTGATCGATGAGCCGCATGCTAGTTGGGCCTTGCCCTAATCATTTCTACATGACGCGCTAGTATCATTGCATATCCTGCTATCCTGGCAGAGGCATACATTTGCATCATGATTAGTTACATTTTCTTTTTGTGAGTATCTTTGTAAAGTGTGAAAGATCTCCTATATTCTTGTAAAATATAGAGTATTGCCCCTAAAGTGAGGAAAAGATCCCAAAGAGGACAAAATCAAAAGATCCCAAAGAGGACAAAATCAAAAGATCCCAAAGAGGACAAATGAGAGTTAAATAGAAAGAGCCATTGAGGCCACCAAAAAAATAAAAAAAAGAGAAAAAGAAAAATAAAAAGAGAGAAGGGGGCATACTACTATTCCTTTTTAGAGATCCACACTAGTACTTCATCTTCTATCCCTTGTACTCCATAGAGATTATCATCATGCATATAGCTATGTGGGAACTTTTACACTATAGAACTTAGCTTGTATATTCCAATAAGTGCATGAGTTCTTCGGACTAATGTGAGTATTGAAAGTTGACACTTCCACCTTCCCATATTTTGCTAGCCTCTCCCGTGTCGTGCATTGCCTTCTTCTCACTCCGAGAGTTGGTGTCCACCTTCGCCGGTACATCCAAACCCTTGGCATGATACGCTCTGTCATCATAAACCCCCTTATATCTTTCCTCAAAACAGCCACCATACCTACCTATCAAGGCATTTCCATAGCCTTTCCGAGATATATTGCCATGCAACATCCACCTCTTCATGACTTGATCTTCATGTCATACATGTTCCTGCTACACTGGCAGCGACATACATTGCATACATCATGATAGTTATATCTTCTTTATGATTTTGAGTACCTTGTAAAGTGTGAAAGATCTCCTTTACCTTCTTGTAAAATAGAGTGTTGCCCTTAAGTGAGGAAAAGATCCCAAAGTGGACACAATAAAAGATCCCAAAGAGGACAAATGAGAGTTAAATAGAAAGAGCCATTGAGGCCACAAAAAAATAAAAAAAATAAATAAAGAGAAAAATAAATAAAAAGAGAGAAAGGGGCAACACTACTATCCTTTTGAGAGATCCACACTAGTACTCCCTTTATATCCTTGTACTCCATAGAGATGATCATTATGCATATAGCTATGTGGGGACCTTCACACTATAGAACTTGGCTTGCATATTCCAAGGATGAGCCTCCTCAAACGATCTCTAGATCTTTATGAGCGAGCAAGTTAGATGCACCCCCACTAGTTCCATTGGAGAGCTTCCTAGCTCGTATGTGCATCCGTTGCATGGTGATATGTCCCAAACGTATCTATAATTTCTGCTTGTTCCATGCATGTTTTGTGTGACTTTGCCATGTTTTGGTTGAACTTTATTAGACTTTTAAACCAATTTGGACTAACCTACTAACTCAGTGCACCCAGTTGCCAGCTTCTGGTTTTCTGCTGTTTTTGTTTTTCAGGTTTTCCGGCTGATTAAAGTGCCCAAAAAATTCCGCAAAAATTATATTAAAAATTAGCGGGCAGGAAGCTTCCGGAATAACCAAGGGAGAGAGCCGGGACCACCACCAGGGAGCCAGAAGGGTCCGTGGCGCGGCACCAACCCTAGGGCGCGCCAGGCACCCTCCTGGCTGCCCTGGGTGGCCCCTGGACACCCCCTTCGCCTATATAACCCCCTCGGGGTAGAAACCCCTAAACAAGAACTCTTTTTCGTGGAAACCTCTCTGTTCCGCCGCCGCCGCCGTTTTCCGATCGGGGCTAACTGGAGAAGCTGCCCCGGCACCCTGCCGGAAGGAGATCACCCCTCCGGGAGACCATCCATAGCCATGGACGCCTCCCGTATGTACCGTGAGTAGTCCCCCTTGGACCATGGGTCCGTGATCAGTAGCTATGTGATGTCCTCTCCCTCTTTTATGCTTCCACTTTCGAGACCTCGTGAGCTGCCTCACATGATCGAGGAACCTATGTAATTTTCTGTTGTTGCTATGCTGAGTTTGTTGGGATCTGATGGATTATGAGACTATGTTCAGATTGTGATGAGTAATATATTTGGTTTTCCCTTTTATATTTTGTTCTTGAGTAAATTCTTGCATGTTCTCCGTTGAAGTATTTGCTTTGGCCAAGTTATTTGCTTGCAACTCCAAGAGAGAGCGTTATGCTCGATTATGGGTTCAGCCCCCTGATGTCTAGCTTGAGTGACAGAAACATGAGACTAGGGGATGTGCTGTTGCCACCAGGGATAAAACAACGGTGATTGTGCCTATTGGTGCAAGAATTGTTTACTTTACGCAAAGTTCTTTTAATGCAGTTGTCTGTTGCTTTGAGTTTACACTTTGGGTGGGATTCACAACTTAATACCAGCGAGATGTTCTGGATAGATATCTCAAGGTGGATGATTCGTAGTAGATGCAGTTGGATTTCGGTCTACTTACCTTGGCGTACTGCCCATTGCTTTTGAGCCCTTCCTTTGTTTGCAGCATAGTTAGCATTGCGGTGCCTTCATAATCCTGTCAATTGCCCAACTGTGATTTGTTTACCTCGCTAGCATTTTTATCGTCTTTTGGGAGAGAGACATCACTAGTGAAAATCACGGGACTCCGGTCCATCTTCATACCATTGTTCACACCCACTATTTATCTTTTTGTTTTTACTTTTACTAGTACCTTTTTATCTCTTGCGTTTGATCCTTTGTAAACGACAAGGCCGGAGGAATTGACAACTCCTCTGAACTCGTTGGGAACAAAGTTATTTGTTTTGTGCAGGTCCACGACAACTCCACGCATCAGAGTAATTTATGGCGCCGTTGTCACCTATCGTACTTATCGTTGAGTCCTACTGGAGACAAACCTTGGTATCTTTACTGAGGGAAATTACCGCTACGCTGCATCTCAACCTTCCACTTGGGGTAACCAACGAGGGGCGAGAAGCCATCACATGGCAATCCCTACTCCTCACATCATATCTATCATTTGACATCTCTTGCCTATGATTGTCCTCATTGATGTGAGCCTTTCTCCTTCTTTTTTGTCTTCCTCCTCCGCACTTCTTTCTTTGCCATCCTAAGTGTCAACTCTCGTGCTTACGCTCATCCATCGCATGAGTGCTCAAAGTATTGAAAAAGGAGTGGAATAAATTGACTTGTACCTGGCTAGTGGTCTGGGGACGAGTCAAGATAAGATTCCAGAAAAAGACCAAGTGTGAAACTTTAGTAGATTGAGTTCTCAACAAATAAATTATTTTTTCGCGTATTCCCTATTCCCCTTCTTGCACGCAAACACCACTTGGAGACATTCGAGTCACGGACAGCGAGAGCTCTTGCACCTTTTGTTCTTATGTTACTTATTTCAATGCTAATATAGACTCTTGCATGTTATGACTTAAATTGAGTTTCTAACCTTGATTGCTTTACTTTTCAAAGTTCTTTTATGGTTGCTAGCATGTCACCACAGAAATTATGCCGTTATCATTTACCTACTCGAGGACGAGCAGGAATTAAGCTTGGGGATGTTGATACGTCCAAAACGTATCTATAATTTCTGCTTGCTCCATGCATATTTTGTGTGATATTGCTATGATCTAGATACACTTTCATACACTTTTGATCATATTTGGACTAACCTATTAACTCAGTGCACCACAGTGCCAGTTCCTGTTTTCTGCTGTTTTTCTATTTCAGTTTCCCCCCATGTAAAAAGTGCCAGAAAAATTCCGGGAAAAATATAGATAAAATCAGCGTACAGGAAGCTTCGCGAAGAGCCTGAGTGGGTCCAGAGGGGAGCCAGGGGGCCTAGGCGGCCACCCGGCACGGCCCCACCCCTGGCCGCGCCAAGGGGGCGCCTGGGGGCCCTGGTCCACGATGACCCTCAACGAAGAGGGATCTATTGCAGTGTTTTCGATAAGTAAGAGTGTCGAACCCAACGAGGAGCAGAAGGTAGTAGCACGTGACTTTGTTAAGGAGATAACTGCAAGCACTGAAATATAACTTTTTAGGGGTTTTCTTGGTATAAGCGACATGATAGTAAAAACGAGCAAAGTAAAAGATACTGGATAGTAAAAAGTGGCCCAATCCTTTCTGAGTAAAGGAGAGGCCTAGCAACTGAACTTATAAAATCTAAAGTGTTCTTGAGGACACACGGGAGAGGTAGTCATGTGCTTTCGCCATATTTCGTATCGGTACTATGTGTTGTGTTGATAAGTGTTTGGTGGGTGGATCTAAGCTAGTGCATCCTCTAGACTAAGATGAATGCACTCTTATGATTAAACACCTTGCAAGCATCCGCAAATACAAGATAGTAATTAAGGCAAAAGCCTAACCATAGCAATACGATCGGTGATCCATTGTTCCCTTGTGCAAAAGCGTGCAAACTGGGGTTTAGGTTTCTGTCACTCCGGCAACCCACCGTAAGCATTCTTTATACACAATGCATTCCCCTAGGTCCTTGATAAGGCGAAGTGTTGAGTGTTCGACTCACACAACACCACTAGGAAAATAACAACACAACTTAAATATCAACCAACACATATTACTTCAACATCATATGACTACTAGCAACTAGACTTCTCCCATGTCCTCAAGAACTAAAGTAACTACTCACAAGACATAAAAGAGATCATGATCAGTGGGGATAAATAGATGATAAACAATTTGGACACAATAATATTTCTCCAACAAAACTCAATAGCATTCACCACAAAGTAGTAATCAACACCGATAGAGTAGAGAGGATAGATAGTACGGATTACAACACGAGTTGCAATTGTGAGACAAGATTGGATGGAGATGGAGATGGTGCTGATGATGGGGATGATGTTGATGATGATCTCGATGATGCCCGTGACGATGGTGATGACGATGGCGACGATCTCCCCTTCCGGGAGGTGATCTCCCCGGCGGAATCTGCCCGCCAGAGATGGCTTTTCTCTGTAGGTTTCCGCCACGGAGCGGCGGCGTAACTCCGTAAACTCTCCCTCTTTTAGGGTTTTTGGGTCACGAGGAGTAAATAGGCCAGAGGGGGGAGCCGGGAGTGGCCCCGGGGGTCCAGGTGGCCGCCTGGGCACCCTGTGGTCCCCCTCTGGTTGCTCTTTTGCGTGTCTTCGTGATCCTTCGGGAAAACAGCCTCCGTCGATTTTCAGGTAATTTGGAGGTGTTCTTCTTCAGCAACTCAGCTTCCACTTTTTACCGCTGAATCCTGCGTCTGCTGCTTCGGCACCGGAAAGTTGCAAACTGTGTAAAAATAAGCCAAAACAACATAAGAATAGCATCATATCATGAAATATATCAATGAATAAGAAAGAATTACTATATAAAATAGTGATGCATTTTGAACATATCAGTCCACCTCTGGCTGCCCCCCTTCGCCTATATATTCTCCATCACGGGAAACTTCAGAAAAGTTTTATCTTCGGAAGAATCCCGTAACGGAGAATATATAGGCCAAGGGGGCCACCAGGGGTCTAGGCAGCCCCCTGGCGCGACCCCACCCTAGGGCGCGACGGGAGGGCGCCTGGGGCCCTGGTGGTGGCCCTCTGGCCCCACCTTGGTGTTTTCGGAAGCTTCTGGTACGCTGGTTTTATTGGATTTTCCCGAATTTTTGAAGCACTTTTAATATGGGGAAACCTGAAATAGAAAAACAACAGAAGACAGAAACAGACACTGGGGTGCACTGAGTTAATAAGTTAGTCAAAAAATGATCAAAATTGTATGAAAGTGTATCTAGATTATAACAATATCACATAAAACATGCATGGAACAAGCAGAAATTATAGATACGTTTGTGACGTATCAATAGTGTGAATGTAATTAATACTACTACTGCACTCATCTATTGATGTTATATCTGCTACATCTCACAACCAATCGGTGATTATCTTGGTCCTAGAGATTTTCCAAACATGTCTTCTAAACCGTGACGGAGGGAGTACTCTATGCTACTCTCCACTATGAGCAGCCTCACCCCTTCTCCTTGATGTCAGTGTCATCCAATTCGAAACCATATGTGTGCAAAAAAAATTAGATGCAAACTAGAAAAATCCTTAGTTACTATAATGTATTTTTTAACATCATCATCAACAACAACAAAGCCTGTCAGTTTCAAACAGGTTGGGATAGGCAGATAATGTATTTTTTAACCCAAAAAAATTAATGTATTTTTGGAAACATTTTTTTTATCGCTAAGGGACACCACCTCTGGTTTTTTTGGGTCTGCGTAGGAGGAGTCTTGGACCTCGGCCGGTTGGCCCAGCCCAAAGCTGCATCTATAAGAAACAACAAAGAGGAAAAGTCGACAGCGGCGCTCTAGGGTTTGCTCGATTGGCTCGGCGGCAGCGACGGCGACGGCCGCCGGCGATTCATCATGCCGTATGTACTAGAGGAGTTGGAGGATGAGGTGGATGTGCATGGATTGGAGCCTTTACTGTACGACCGGGCCAAGTGGGTGGGTTGGGCGGTGGCGGAGAGGGAGAGGTTCCGGCGGGCGGAAGAGGAGAAGGAGCGGAAGGCGGAGGAGTCCCGGCGGAGACGCGAGGCACACGACAAGGTCATGGAATCCATCATCGAGTACGACCCCAAGGCGGATCGCAAGGTCTACACCCGGTTCTTTCTCAGAGACTTCTCCGTCTTCGACATCAACGAAGAGTGTAAGTGGCCTCTATCTTGAATTCTTGATCCATAATGAAGGTGGAGTACTGTTCTGTTTTGTCTGTATGGCAACTGATGAATTATGTTTCAGTGGCATGCCCTGTTCGTTATTGATGCATGGCAGTATACAGCGAACCTCACTTGTTTACTTGGATGATGATTCACATCATTAATTAACAATAGGAATTACTGATTTTGCTAAACCTGAAATTATCTTGTTACAATTGGTAAGATGATAGCTTTCCCTTCAAGTTAACTCTTAACTGAAATAAGAATATTAGATTGTTTAACTCAGTAAGAATATAGAAACTGGAAAACACAGACTGGGGCTGTTTATTCTGCTGAAACAATTTGATGGATTTATTTTACTTTTTCATTGCAGCGTCTGTCGCTCCAAAGCGATACACTGATAGTATCTACGAAGATAAATTTGGGCTAGAAGACTCTGCAAACATCCTCTCCCTCAGCATACTCTCCTCAGATGTAGGCTTTCCGGTCAATGTTTACGGTCGTGTCATTGCCAGAGACAGCATTGACTACAAGTGCATTTATCTCTTTCACCGCGATAGAGATGATTGCCAGCGTGTCAACAAGGTACATCCTTGCTTCTATGTTCTTGCCAATCAGGTTTCATTTTACTAGAAGATGCATTTGATATCAACTGTTGTAGACATCTTAATCGAGTCACCGTAATGCTGGTGCTTGCCCATCCAGATAGTCATCTGCTTATCAATGGAATAGCTTTTGTGGCATTCTTTTAATATCCTTCTTAACCTCTTGTGCGCTTCTTTTCATAGGATGGAAAACTGATTTTAACTGGGCCAAGTCGAGGTCTAGTGCTGGTAGATTTCATCTATCTAGAGATAGATCTTAAAATCAGGGAAGAAGGTGTGTTGCCAGACAAGTCATTTAGCAAGGGTCTGATAAGTATCGATGGCCGAGTTCTTTCTAGAGAGGAAGCTGTGGTGGTTACAAGTGAAACCCTTGAGAGCTGGCTCAGCACTACGGAAGTGAGATTTGCTACTGTTCTGAACGCAGTTGAGTGCACCTTTGAAATCAAGCTCATTAAGGGTTTTTTTAAAGGAAATATAACAGTTGGCATCGCGAATAAAGCTGGCAAGCTGGACAATGAGAAAATGTTTGAGATTCATGATAGCAAGGCAGATGGCGTGGTGACAAGTAGAGTTATCAAACTCCGACGAAGTGTCATTACTATCTGTCTAGAAAGAATGCTGATGTTTCACATGGATAATGAGGCTACTAGTGTTAGCGCCAAACGAGACATTGATTTCACTCCACGCCGCACTGGTCCAGATTACAGGGAAATTACATGTGGTGCTGGGACGTTCGGATTCAGGCTTGTCTGGTCCTTAATGGATTTTAGGTTGTAATCCTGTGACTTGGTAAACTAATTTATTGATGTAATGAAGTGATGCAATGATATAGTGAACCAGCTTATATCATGAGTCAGTGATGTAATGGATCAAGTAATGATGTAGTGGACTGGATTATATTGTGGTGTAATGATGTAGTGAACCAAGTCTTGGTGTAATGATGTAGCGAACTAAGTTATATTATCATTATTAAGTAAATTGATGAACTAAGTTATCAGTATTAAGTAATCAGATTGATTTTTTTTGCGGGAGATGGATTATAAGTAATGATGTAGTGAACTAAGTTATTATGTATTATTATGGTGGGTGTTATACTGAATTTGTTGGTTCTGTTTTTTGGCATAATCATAGCAGATTACTGCACTTGCCATTGTTAGACATGTATTTGGTGGAAATATAAGCATTTGTCACTGTAAAGGGACTTCTCTACCATATTTATCTTTGGATTGTATTGATTGCTCATGGTCATCCTGTTTTTTTATTTTTTTTATTTAATCTAAATATTTGGAAGATGGCTTTGCATTGCTTTTGGTGGCTGTTATTCTGAACTAACTTGTGAAGCACAACCTGTATGTTCTCAGTTCTGAACCACATGCTTGTCGGGAAGAAGCAGCTTCATTTTTACATCCATGTTGCCTGTTCAAGTTAATACCTAAACTGGCTGGTACATAAGAATTTGAGGATCTTTACAAGAGAAATGATCCTCAAGGAACCTGGGCACTGGGAGCCCGGCCCGACCCGGCCCAAAGGCTGCGTCGGGCCGGGTTTGGGCCTGATTTTAGGCCCGATGGCTGCGTCAGGCCGGGCTTGGGCTTGAAGAAAACACAAATTTCGGAAGGCGGCGACATTTATGCACCTACGGGCCGGGTTTGGGCTTGATTTTTAGGCCCGACGATCGGGCCGGGCCGGGCTTGGGCCTAGGTTTTTTGCTGCGGGCTTTTTTAGGCCCAGCCCGAGATATGCCCAGGTCTACTCAAGGCACCATGGCACCACACGACCAGTGGTATTTTTTTTCTACCAAGGTTCTCTTTTCTACTTGTTTTAAATCTAAGTTCCTCTGCAAAATAAAATAAAAATGAGTGCCCTAGCGTCACTAGAGTCATCTTCCGTCCACAAAACTGACCTCACAGTCGACTCATACTTGGTTTAAACACTCATACTCCTTCGCTTTGGTGGTCACCACTCCGACATTGAGGTGTCCCATGACACACCTCACAGTTTCTCCTTCTTCGCCATGTCCCGTGTGTTGGCGGGCATCATCGCCTCCGCATCGCCGATCTGCGTCCCACTTCTCTTCACCTCACCGACGGTGACCCCTGACGTCGCGGACGCTCCTATAACTATGGGTGTGGACGCTTTGACACCCCCTGTTCAAACTCCTGGTGGTGGAGGAGAGGTTGGCGCCTGTGTTGGTGGGGCTTGTGCATGCAGGCTAACGGTGGATTTGACGTAAACTCATGTGCAAAGAGGATCTCAACCGTCCGGTCTCGCCGTTCACAAAAGGTTAAGCATCACCGACCAAGTATTAGCTTCAATAAATTTATCTTCTCACAGTTCCACTGCCTTGTCACCTCTCCTCTAAACAGCATCACCACAGTCCATGGAATTAAATCCAGACACTAAACTTACAAATAGTGCTTTAGACCACCACTTCTCTTTTAAAAATGTTTTCTTTTCCTCCATATGCTTAGTACTAATTTGTTCTTGGTGCACATATATTGACGTAAGAAAAGAAGTTATACAGTTCACGCCTATAGTTTTTGAAATGTTCAAACTGCTCCTGTTTGACTCAATCGATCGTGCGTAGTTCGTGGTCGCACTGGTACCAATCGTGATTAAAGAGCCATGTCCTACAGTGCAGGTACCTACTAAACTATCCTCTTGTCATGCGTTGTACTTACTTGGACCGCCCTCCGCTTGCACAAAGTTTCAAACACGTTCCAAAAACCTCACTCCGCTACTCGCCCTGCACGCTCCCGCTCGTCAAAATGGTAGTGCCCTAATCATATCCTAGGATGCACGCGATGTACAACACCCTCAACCGCGCTCACCTACAATCTAAAACAAATACACCCTTCTCCCGTCTCTACACCACTACTCCATCCCCTCATCTTCTCCTATCAAACCCCATTGACACCAGTCAATTGAGCACGCAACCCTCTTCTGTTGCAAATCTTCTCGGGCTAGCAGCTCACCGGGGCACCTCGATCTTATCGCGTAACTCTCCTCTCCACCCCCCTCATCGTGCAAGGATTCCTTTCCCCGGTTATACAACAAGAAATCCATGGTTCGCTCAATCCATACGGGTGCCGTCAGGTGCTCCCACAACTGGAGATCGGGCCACTGGGGGAGAATCTAACCACCAGTCCCCCTGCCTCCCATTCTCTTTCACGCCGGCTGTGTCTCGCTCCATCGGCTCCCCACGCCCCCCCTATTGATGCCTCCATAGTGTCTTGTGCGCCCAGTGGATAGTGTTGCCTATGTCCACCTCGCAGTGCCCATGCACCAACCATTCCACTACATTCGCGAGGCCCTCGCCATGGATCGTGGAAAACCCATGGTTGGTGTCATGTCCACCAACCACAGCTCCGCCAGGCTCACCTTCCACGACGCGATGGAATTCATCTGGGTCATCCACCACGACCCTGTCATCCACGAGGGAAACACCCTCTTTTTCAACCGCGACATTTGTGTTTGTTGATATTAATAAAAATAATGGGAACAAACTACTCCCTTCGTTTCAAAATAACTGTCTTATCCTTACTATAATTTTATACTAGAGCTAGTACAAAGTTGAGACATTATTTTTAAAACGGAGGAAGTACTTATGTAGTATATAAGTTACATCAATCTCTAGGCATGTGTCAACAAATAAAAATAATATTAACCGGTGATTTTTTTTTTCATTTAATAGATGTGTTTTTGTCAAATTGCTGTCTTAATATATGGGCCTTGACATCGCTGGATTTTATTCATAGCCCAAACTAAGACTACTTCCTACTCTTTAAAAACTAAAGATTGACTCTTCTTTCTCGTCAAAGCTATATCTGACTTATAGTAAAATGTACAATCGGTTTGTCTGAAGCATGAAATCGCTAGTTAAGGAGTATTCGTTGTAGCGAATACCTCACCCCTTTTGCGGTTGACAAGTTAAACATTGTATGCGTAACACCAATCACGATCTGGAGGTTCACTGTCCCTTTTTAGAGACAGGAGTGTGCCTCTCGCAGAAACAATTTTTCTCCTTTTTAGAGGCATGGGGCGTGCCACTCGCGAAAGCAAACATGTGCCTCTAGGAGAAGCACGATCACACCTTTTGGGAAAAAAATGAAAATATGTTTTTTCCATTTTTAGAGGCACGAACGTACCTCTTTCATAAGCAAACCCGAGTGATAGTGCGTCCTGAAAATAAACTATATTTTTTGCACGCACGGGGCATGCCTCTCACGAAAGCAAACATGTGTCTTCATGAGAGGCACAATCGTGTCTCGTAAAAATAAAATAAAATACATTTTTCAGGTATTTTTTAATTATTTTCACAAAAATATAAGAAAAAACCAAACGTAAACCAAAAAAGAAAAATCAAATTTATTTAAACACCAACTATACATCATAAAAATAAATAAAAAATAAAATCTCAAAAAACCACTCAGCACATGACATGTGACGCACTATCAATACGCCGCAAGTGATCCTTGCAGATGCTACAGAAGGAGTATTCTTTAATTAGTTGCTCTCGTTGAACAGTTTTTTCATACATCATTTCTGGGCCGGACCATTTATTAGTTTGATCGTTCGGTTGTTAGTTAGTTTTTTTCTTTCAGTTTTTCCTTTTTCTTCGTTGGCTAATGATTGCCGTTCAAGATCCAACCTCGTTTCTGGCATAAATAAACACATCCATACGTACTTTCATACAGAGGGTTATCAAAAGAATGGTGCTAGCGTCTTAGTGATAGGTTCTATCTCTATCTCAATTCAAATTACATAGTAGCCAGGAGAAGAATTAATGAGAGGAGAGGAAGGATTACATATGTTTACTTTTCTTCAGTACACAACATACATTTATAGTGTACACATACAATCGTTTTCTGATGCACGTTCAATATTTTTGAAATACACGATGCATATTTTATTTTAATAAATATTTTGAACACTTTTTTGAATGAATGGATATATTTTTAAAATGCATGCCGAATATATTTTATAACTACACAATTAATTTTTACACTTATATTTCTTTTGAAAATGTCACATTTGTTTTTATTAAAAAAACAAGAATGTTTCTTTAAAATGCCACATACAATTTTGTATGTCACAAAATAATTATATACTACACAATTGTTTTTACAATATTTAAATTCTTTAAAAAATCACGTACATTGTTTTTAAATGTAGAAACATTTTATTGAAAACTATCAATGTTTTTATATCATGATACAAGTTTTCTTATGCTGTGTTTTTTTCAAATTCATAAATCTTAAATAATTTATTTCTTTTTTTTCATATATTTTAATTTATAAAAAAAATAAAAAAATAAATATCATGACATCAGTGTTGGAGCTGTTGCCGTGTTGGACCGGCCTGTGTACTCCACAGAGCAACTAATTAACGAGTATCCGTTTGGAGCACCCCGTAAGGATTTCAACGCGCCATGTATCATGCGCTGAGCACTTCCCTTGGGATTTCATCTTTATTTTATTTTATGTATGCGTTTTTATGTTTATATTTTTTTTCGGTTCTTCGGTTTTCACACGATTTTCTTGCATTTTGGTGGAAAACAAATTTTCGAAAAAAACACGACTGTGCCTGTCATGGAGACACAGATTTGCTTTCGCGAGTGGCACGCCCCAATGCCTCTAAAAGAGAAAAAGAAATCTTCATATCGCAATATACAGAGCGCGTGCAATGCACCATTTATCATTCACAAAAAAGGTAAATATGTTAATTGCAATGAATACTCCTCAGTTGTTGATTTTGTAACCTCCAACTCGCGTTGAGCGAAGTATAGGCGAGTATAGGAAACATTATTCCACCTTTGGCCCATCAGCTTCAAGACCTGCGCATAGACGTAGACAAATTTTATTCTAAGATCAGAGGTTAATAAAAGAAGAAAAATATCAGCATACGCGCCGCCAAGGTACTTCCACGCCGGTCTCCGCCGCCGGCTCTCCTTCCGGCGCTCCCTTCTCGCGCCGCCGGTGACTCCTCCCAGGTGCGATCTCCTTTCCGGCACTTTATACTGCGAAGTGCGAACCCGTCCCACACTGCCCATCAGATCTGTTCCTAGTTCGTAGATCTGTTCCTAGGCACGCCGTGCATTCTTAGTTATGTCCTTCAGTCTGATACTAGATTCTGGGGATATAAATTTGCACAGTAGTACTTACATATCCGATTATGCCCATCAGAAAATTGGGTTCTGGGAATATAGATTTGCACAGTAGTACTTACATATCCCAATATCCGATTCTGGACAAATTTTAGAATATGACGTTGTGTTTATTGGAATCGTATGAAACAGAAACTTGTGATTTTAGTGGAATAGTAATAGCTCAGCTGGTGTAAGATTTTCTGATGAATGTCACGTCAATAGATTGTTTGGAGCAGTGAAATTTTATACTGGTTTTGGAGTTCACTTAGACATTGCTTTGAAGATTCTGTTCAATTCCCACTTCACCTGATCATCTTTCATGTTAATTTGGGTAGTACTTATAAGCTTCCTTTCATGCCATTTTCTGAAAATTAATTCCTAGTTCATAAATTTACTCTGGGAATATGTTATGGGCAGATGATATTACCTGTCGAGCTTTGTATTTTGTAAGCCCGTTGCAACACCGACTTGTTGTATTTGTGTGCCTAATCCATTGCGTTTACCAAATAGTGCTATAAAAAATGTCAACACGAAGTTTCTTCTCAGGGATAGTAAATTCAGCCCTTGCCATGTGTGATCTAAGGCAGTTGGACAATCTATGCATTGGATATGTGGCAACTGCATCTGAACAAACTTTGGAATATATGTGTAGCAGATACACTTCGAGAGAGTAATATCCAAAATTCAAAGAAATGAAATGTTAATGTCCTCACGCATCGTGGTAGTATAGTACACTACAGTAAAGATGAATGAACAGACACAAATGTATATCTCAAAAGAAAATCGTCTGACACAAATCCATGGCAAATAATGTAGCTTCTTTGCACTGAGAGAGCTAGCTAGCAGCTGGCACTATTTCCGAGTTTGCGCCCTTAATCTCGATGTGGAGTCGTTGTGCTTGTTTCACGAGGGAGCCGAGGGTGTCGTCAGTGGGAGGCATCTTCGCCGTCACCATGTTGGCAAAAACCATGAAGCCCTCAAGATCCAGCATGGTCTCTGAAACATAGGAGAGTGAGTCCATGAGGCTCTCGAGATTAGCTCGTTCGACACCGGCACCGTGTCCCCTGAGTTTCTGCATTTCTGCTATCACCATCCTAGTGGTAAGCTTCATTGCTGTCAGGCTGTCCGGGGTGATGATATCCCTGTTTAGCTGCACCATCTTTCTTGCAAGGCTGAATGCGACACATTCTCCTGGATCTGTAGCCTGGCCCAGCGAAATCACATTGAGATCAAGGTGTAATTTGTCACATGCCGTCACACATAGGGATAGCAGGGCAACGTTCAACTTGTGCTGTTGGTTTTCCCCACGAGAGAATGAAGCATTCTTCTTTTTCTTTTTCTCCCTCTTGGTTTTGCTTTGGCTTTCGACGTCAGTATCTGATCTGGCATATTCAGGCTTTACATCTTCTCCTGTTGACCCATTGTATATTTGTCTGACCTTCAATGTTAATAACAATAGAGTATGTATATTAGCAT
This sequence comes from Bromus sterilis, assembly GCA_950022295.1. NCBI lineage: Eukaryota > Viridiplantae > Streptophyta > Magnoliopsida > Poales > Poaceae > Bromus > Bromus sterilis. Next base: position 294,803,737 of record OX465601.1, on the reverse strand, counting down.
ATATGTATATATATAGGGTCTGTCTAGAACTTAGCTGACGGAGACTACGTCACCCAGCCCGTTTAGCCCCTGGAGCGTTAGCTGTTTTGTTGTTTCAAACACCCTTTCAATTCCGTTTAGCACCTGGAGCGTTAACCATACACCCGTCACATACACACGAGCTGGACACTAGTAACCATTTGTTGGCTCGATCAGGATGAGTGGATTTGCAGAGTACTTATTTTTTCACATCATTTTTTCCTTGTCTTTTTCTCTTGTTTACATTTTACTTGTCCCTTAATAAATGTAAACAAATGTTTACTTTTTTCCATGTTTTTTCAAAAACATTTTCCACATTTTTAAAACAATATCTTTGTATTTTTTTTAAACATCATCATTTATTTTAAAAATAGTTAAACGTTATTTATAAATGACCATGTTGTATATAAAATATATTCAAATTGTATTTTGGAAGAAAATCATTATGTATTTGAGAAACAATGTGTATTAAAAAATGTTAGTCATGTATTTAAACAAAGTTCGACTAGCATTTAGAAGAAAAAAATCATCATGTATTAAAAAAATGTTCACATGGAAACAAAAATACAAAAATATTAACAAGATAACCCTAGTTGCACACAAGATGTCATGCAGTTGCAACTCGGTTTGCAACTCGGTTTGCGAGTGTGCGGTTGCAATCAGATGTACAGACACACAGTTGCAACTTGGTGTATGGTTGTGCAGTTGCAGCCCATTTTATAGACATGCAGTTGCGTCCGAGCCTACAGACATGCAGTTGCGTCTGAGCCTACAGACATGCAGTTGCACCTCAACGTGCGAACATGCAGTTGCGACCGACTCTATAGACATGCAGTTACGGCAGGCTCTATAGACATGCAGTTACGACATGCTAGCTCTATGGACATGCAGTTGCGTCTGGCCCTACAGACATGCAGTTGCAACTCGGTATGTGAACATGCAGTTGCAGTTAGGTTCATGGACGTGTAGATGCGGCCGGTTCTATAGACATGCAGTTGCGGCCGGCTCTATAGACATGCAGTTGCGTCCGACCCTACAGACATGCAATTGCAACTCAGTATGTGGACATGTAGTTGCGGTTAGGTTCATGGACGTGTAGTTGCGGCCGGCTCTATAGATATGCAGTTGCGTCCGACCCTATAGACATGCAATTGCAACTCTGTATGTGTGGGCATGCAGTTGCGGTTAGGTTCATGGACGTGTAGTTGCGGCCGACTCTATAAACATGTGGCCGACTATAGACATGCAGTTGCATCCGACCCTACACACATGCAGTTGCAACTCGGTATGTGAACAAGCGATCGAAGGGTGTCGCTTGCAGTTGCGAGGCTACCAACAAGACATGCAGTTGCGGTCGACGGTGTCACTTGCGATTGCGGTCGAAGGGTATCGCTTGCAGTTGCGAGGCTACCAACAAGACATGCAGGTACGGTCGATGGTATCACTTGCGATTGCGATCGAGGGGTGTCGCTTGCAGTTGCGAGGCTACTAACAAGACACTTATTATGGATCGAAGGAAATAGAATTGAATATAATAAAAAAACAAGTAAGTGTATTAAAAAAGAATTAATTGTTTGCATTTGTATTATCCTTAAAAGAACAAGCAAAAACTTAATGCCACCGTTGAAAAAGAAATGACAAAATTATCAAAATAACTCCCTCCCTGAAATGACATAATAATCCACAAAGAGCTCATCATTAATTGTTCAGTTCACGGTCAAGACAAAAAAAACAAAATTTACTCTACCTGACGTAGGAAGTGGGTGGCATGGGGTGAGAAACTGGGAGAAACGGAACGTAGACATGAGCTGCTGTTCAACGAACGGAAAACTCGAACATGAAAAACAACGAAACATGGGCTGGTCGTATTTAGCGGGCCAACAACGAGACAAAACAACCCTCCACAAGAATCAAAAAGCACAGACAAAATCAATGGTGGATCAGTCGACTAAGACTTAACCAAGTCTTAGTCGACTGAGTTTTAGCAAAACCCATATATATAGAGAGAGAGTTGCGAAAAAGAGACCCCCCCCCCCGCGTCGCCCCCCTCTGGCGACACGGGGAACCACCCTCCTTCGCCGCCGCGTCCACCCCCCCCCCCCTCTCCCTCCCAGTCTCGCCGCCAACAGAGGAGGCCGCTGGCGAACGCCACGCGCTCCGGGGAAAGTGACGACTGGGTACGCTTGCTGCTTCTCGCGGGCGTGCGCCGAGGAGGGGCTTTCGTCCTCAGGGGAGGGTTGTTACAGTTTTCCTGGCCGTGTAGTGGTGGCTGCTCGGGGGCGTCGGCCAGATCCTTGGCGGAGGGGACCAGATCCCGCGGCGGCTGCCCTTCCCTGTGTCTCCGGTGCGTCACAGGCATGGTCTTGGGTTTGGATCGGGGGCGGTCGTGCCCGCTGCAGATTGAACTGCGGGCCGGCGGCTGGGTGCTTGGCCGTGACCAGCGGCTCGGTTCCGGCAGTGCCGACGTCCCCTGCTCCTCCTCGGCAACTCCTCGTCACCCCCTCCGATCCGGCGACCCGCTGCCCCCCACCTCCACCTCGACTCATCCTCCACGGCTCCACCTCGACCCTGTCCTCCTTCGCATCAGATCCGGCGGGGCTGCCGATGGATACGACCTTTCCTCGGCTAGCGACGCCCCATGCCCTTCCTTGGCTCGACCTCATCATCCTCCTCCGACACCGACGGCCCGATACATGAAGACCCTCGACTGCTTTGTCCTCGGGAGAAATCCCCTGTTGGCTCCTGTCCAGCAACAACAATGGTGACGTCCTCCCGCCGCCACTCCCCTTCTTGAAGGCTTTGCTGTGAAGATTCAACGGTGCTGCGGGTTCGGGCGAAAGCCCTGCAACGATGTCGCTCGCGGGCATCATTGAACCTTCCTGAAGGCGTTGCAAGTGTTCATGCTTCGGGTCACTCGCCATCCATTCGTCCTCCATCCATCCACTTTTTCCCTTGTGTGATTGGTCATCCTCTCTGTGCTTGTTCAATGACCTCTCATGGTTGTCGGATGCTGTGGCGAGCTTCGTGCTTTCGGTGTTGTCTCGGTTCATCTTTGCTCAATGACGACACAATGATGCCTCTCCACCTTGCTAATCGTGTCGGCTCACTGTGGCGGAGTTTCCAATCAAGGTTCGTAATGGATCACTCGTTGATTGGTGTTGCTCCTCTGTTGTGCCAAGGAGTTGGTACGCACGCCGGTGTGGGTGCGCTAGGATAGTTGTTTAGTGTTGGTATTGTGATTCCACGACGACACACCACTTCCACTCGACTTTCATGTTGGTCTTTCAGTTTGCTAGCTAGGTAGTGCCTTCTTCAAGGCGTTCATATGTTCTCACCCTATGCAATCATCCCTCTTGTGCGGTTTTTCGACCCGGTTTCCCTTATAAACAGGGTCAACTTGTTAAGATTTTCGATCCGGTTTTCCTTGTAAACTGAATCACTTTGAGCAATATATTCAGGTGGGGACTCTCTCCCCCCCGGTGACCGTTCAAAAGAAAAGAGTTGAGTTATTGCGGCTATTTCACAGTTGCAAAAAAATAAAATGTTGTAGTAACACAAAGATGGAAATGCGCTAATCGTAATGAATGGGGGATGATTGAATGACTGGCTGGGGAATATTCACCTTGCATATATATAAAATAAATGATATAAATAAAGAGAGGATTATGTGTGCACGTACCTCTGGCATCACACCTGTAATGGCATTCTTGAGTATACTGAGATATTCACCATTCTCACTGTACTGAATACATAGATGCTCCAGAATTTCTGCAGCATTTATTCTGTATGTGTCGTTGTCTCCAACTTGTAAAAGTATTTTAGTGAGATCACAGACAAACTGAATGTATTCCTCCTTGGGGAGAAGGGTGGGGACACTTTTGCTGCCAAGGAACAGGGTCACCAGTGTTTCACCTGCAGTCTTTCTGATAGAGTCGTTTCTGCTATCACCATTAACGAAGATGCTTACAAGCACCTTAATTAGATTACTTATATCCGCAGAACTGTCTAAGCATAGCTGCTTGAGGATCTGCATGGCTTTCACCTGTAGCTCTCCGGCTTTACATTCTTGACAGGTAACAATTTTGTTCATGGTTGTGATTGCTCCTTCGTCGCTTGAGATCTGTTGACACAGGGCCGCCCTAGTGTCTCCCTTGCCAGTCACAATCAACCGAAGCATCACCCCAAGTGATTTGTCTACTACTTGAGTGGACCATGCACTATGACCGGCACGGTGAATTAGGTCGTAGCTAACAGGCGCCATGATCTTAGAGACAAGATGTTTGGTGCTGCTTATAATTGCACAATTGTCCTTATTGCCTGAGAGGCTCCAAAGGATACGCAGGCCAGTCAACACCAGATCTTGGTAGCCAGCTTGGAGATCCATAGATGATGATGGCTGATCGATGCCACTGTCCGAGTCCGACTCCGATTCTGATAAGTTAATGTTGTTTGGTCGGAGCTGATGGTATTCTTCGAAGGTGTTGATAAGTGAAGATATGCCTTTGATCCCTCGCGGGAGCTGATCTAAATGAACCCTGCTGGCAACATGCTCAACTATCCTTGCGGCAGCCTCTCATCTTTCTGTCCGATGAGAGCTTCGAATCCAATGTTTGAAGCAGTTTCTGGAGAATGTGGGTGGAGGATGTAGACCCGACCAGTCGCTTTATCGTCCTGCTCTGCTGCACAATAATCCTGTCCCTGCCCTTCCGTTTGAGTAGTCTATCCAGTATCAGTGTCCCAGATAGGTAGCTGAGGTTCGACTTGGACTCCATGAGCTCTACAGCATATGTGATGAGGTTCGTTTCTCTGACAGAGGATGGATTCTTCAAACATCGCGTCATAATTTCGTGGTAGTAACCCCGAACTACTCTGTCATCACCAAAGCCGTATGCTTCCATCACCTGCTTCACTCTCAGTATCTCCACATGCGATAATAACGCAAATCTATACATGTACAATACATATTGGACTACGCACATGGCATACAAGAGATTATGGGCCGGATCCATATTTTTTCTGTCCTCATCCTTGTCGCCGTAGTGGTCACGTTCCTTCAGACGGTATATTGAAATCCAAGTGGTGATCAATATCCCATAAGCCACGAACAGCGTCGCACCCACAATGCACAAACAAAGCAATACATTGTGAACCAGCGAGAGAACCACTGCAGCAACCCACAGTTTCCGGTGACCATCGGCAACGTGTGCATTATCATAGTTGCATGTCAATATATTTTTCACCACCTTAAAGCTCGATCTCAATGTACCATAAGCAGATCTTAGCTTTTCAGTGAAATTGTCATCGATCCTGTTGTAGCACGTACGTTCCAAGTTAGATGCATGCCGACACTTTATTATGTAAAGAAAAGCGAGCAACGAGAAACAAGATTAAGCGAGCGGGGCTAGCCCTAGATTGGCTGCATCTCCTAGCCCTAAATCAACTTCCACAAAACATCTTTTATCCCACTCAACATAGACCCATCACTTGCCCATCTATTAGAGGAAACTTTTTTTTAAATAATACATTTATTTAAATAAATTGTAGAAATAATGCACGTTTTCTACATTTTATAGAAATAATACACCATTGGTCACGGCCTGGCCGACTGGACCCAATTGGTCACGGCCTGGCCGATAGGATCCCAGTTGGTCACGGCCTGGCCGACTGGATCTAGTTGGCCACTTCCTGGTCGATAGGATCCCAGTTGGCCACGGCCAGGCCGACTGGAGCCAGACGGGCCAACTACGGTAGCTGTCGGCCAACCAGCTATGCAATTGGGCACGTCCAGGCGATAGAGGCCAGTCGGCCAAACCAAGCCTACAGGACACAATTTAAGTATTAAAAAATATAATATGTTTTTAATAACAAAATTAGTATTAGCACATGATTTGAAATTATGTCAAAATCCGTACATCATTTAAGTATTAAAGTAAAGATACATTGCAATACTAGAATTAAGATACATTTAACTATTGCAATAAAGATACATTGCAGTACTAAAATGAAGATACACTTAATTATGAAAATAAAGATACATTGCAGTACTAAAATTAAGATACAACCGTTTCCGAAATTGAAGATACTACCACACAAATCTACTGAGTGCAACGTGGATATTTTTCTTTGCACGTTCACTGTTGTCTGGCCCTCTTCTTCCACATCGGCGTTGTCGATTTGTGTGCAAAGAAAAATATCCACGCTGCACTCAGAAATTTTGTGTGGTAGTATCTTTAATTTTGCAAGCGGTTGTATCTTAATTTTAGTACTACAATGTATATTTATTTTCATAATTAAATGTATCTTCATTTTAGTACTGCAATGTATCTTTATTGCAATAGTTAAATGTATCTTATTTTTAGTATTGCAATGTATCTTTACTTCAAAACTTAAATGATGTACTAATTTTGAAATCATTTTAAATCATGTGCTAATACTGATTTTGTTATTAAAAACATGTTATTTTACTTTAATACTTAAATCGTGTCCTGTAGGCCTGGCTGGTTGGCCGAAAGCTACCCTGGCTCGCTGGCTCCAGTCGGCCAGGCCTAGGCCGACTGGGATCCTATCGGCCAGGCCGTGACCAACTGGGTCCAGTTGGCCAGGCCGTGACCAACTAGGTCCAGTCGGCCAGGCCGTGATCAATGGTGTATTATTTTTGTAAATTATAGAAAACATGCAATATTTCTATAATTTATTTAAATAAATGTATTATTTTAAAAAAAGTTTCTCTATTAGAGCATCTCTAGCAGATCCGCTAAAATCCCATCCCGCAAAATCGTTTTACGGGCGGCAAATGGATTTGCAGTACCAGCGGAACAGATGCCTCAAACACGTACCGCAAATCTTTTTGTGGTACGGCTTTGCGATATCTATTCCCTCAGATGCTACGAGTTCTGCAAATCCGTGCGGCAAAACATGAATTTGATTATATGAATTAAAATCAAAATAGTAACTATAAAGTTTAACGATATACATTATAATAATCCTCTCAAATACAATGAAAATTTTTCTTGAAAATGAAATCACACATGAATACAAATAAATCAAATTGAAAAAAAATAGAAATATAATTATTTTCGTATAATTGTCACTGGTGCTCAATAAAATCATTGCGGAGCTGCTGTTGTATGTCACAATCTTCTATCTGCTTGTAGGGCTCAAGAAATACATCAATCTCACCTAGGTTTCTGCTAGGCTTCACACGGCTACCGATATTGTCATAGAAAAAAATTTCAAGTTCAAATCTTTCTCATCTTCAATGATCATGTTGTGTAGAGTTACACAAGCAGTCATAATATTTGAGAGAGATTTCTTATCCCTGCAGCAAGTATGACCTTGAACAATGGAAAACTGAGCTTGCAACACACCAAATGCCCTCTCAATGTCTTTTCTGCATGAGTCTTGAGCTTGGGAAAAATGTTTTTTTCTGCCTACTGCGTTGCTAATTGTCTTCACAAATGTTGCCCATGAAGGATAAATACCACTGTCAAGATAATAATCCATGGTATAATCATGACCATTGATTGTATTGTTGCCAGAAGGAGATTATTCACTAGCTAGTTGAGCAAAAAGATGTGATTTATGCAAGACATTGATGTCATTGACAGATCCCGGCAATCCAAAGGAAACAATGTCAAATCCATAAGTAATGTGAAGCCGCGGCTTCAAGAACAATTATGGGTTTGCGGTGATGGCCGGTGTACTGCCGGGCCCAAGCTTTTGGCCAATTCTTCCAATTTCAGTGCATACAATCGACACTCCCAAGCATGCCCGACCATCCTCTAGCTTCATTCATCGCCATTAATATTTTTGTATCCTCCTCGTTGGGAGCTCGTAGGTATGACACGGATGACAGTTTTTTTGCAAAAATCCGCACACACTTGAGCGTGGTATCTTCACCAATGCGAAGATACTCATCGGTGTAATCGGCTAGAATTCCATATGCAATCACTCGCATTGCTGCAGATATTTTCTAATATGCACTAAAACCTAGCAATCCCGCGATGTTTCTGTAGCGAGTGGGAAAGCGGCAATTTTTCTAGCAAACTTCCACAACCCGAACAAGAAGAGACTGTCACATTCTATACCGCCTACGAAAGAGATGAGTCGGATATGTGGGTACCTCGGCGAAGTAGTCTTGCATGTGCATTTTGTGGTCGAGAGCTCGATTGCGTAGAATGTAGAGGCGTCCGACCGTCGATCCATGATGCTTCCTCTTGCCGGTTTCGAACTTGCCCACAAGATGATAAAGAAAGTGCTACGCATCATCGTCGTGGATGAGCATATCCTCTATGTCGGAATCATCGAATTTCAATGACAAGGACGAACTCCATATGTCCATCTACGAAATCAGCATCCCGAGTTCGTAAAAAATCCCCGCAGGTCCAAGAAATTGGTACAAATTCATGAGAAAACTTACCTTTTGGCAGTGTCAAATCAGGCGCACCGGCCACTTGTTGACTGCATCACGCCCTTCTTCTTCACCGCATTTGCCCCTTTCTTCTTCACCGCCACCGGCCCGTTCTTCTTCATTGTCGCCTCCCCATCGCCGCCTCCCGGATAGCAGCCAGATCCATCGGATCTGTTGGTGGCGAAAATGCGGGCGACCACGGGGAAGACTCTACGCGGCGTTGGGCAGTGGGGGGTGGCCGGGGAAGGCTGGATTCGCCTGGGATTTCAGGAGGGGCTGCCGGTAGAAACACTAGCGGGCACTGAAATTTCCCTCCCGCCAACTTGTGGAAGGGATAGAGGTCACCACAAAGGGGTGGTGTGAAGCGGTACGTATGGAGACAGCTGGGCGGTTTTTAGTGCTCCCCATTTTTTTTGCCATGGTACCGTATATCGGCTGTTATTTTGCAGGCCGGGCGCTTTTGGCGAATCTGCTAGACTTGCTCTTAGCCCCTCAACTTGGGACCACAATAGCCTTCTTCCCATAAACTTAACCTGGCCTCCCATTATTCCCAAACAAACTAAACCCCTCTCCATACCAAACAATCATAGATAACTTTGATAGACACCCGTCGGGATGGGCTACTAGACTCTCTCGAGCGGGCGCTCCTGTGTTGCTCCTGCGGGAGGCTCGGGAGAAAACCCTAGCCATCGCCGCCTGCAACCCATCCACCCTCCCCTCCTCCCCTTGCCGCCACCAATGGAAGTCACCGGCAAAGCCCGCGCGGCTTGGCGACAACGGGGCCCTTCTCCTCCTCCGCCCGGGGCTAGCTGGCGCGGGCCGGTGGCTTCGGGGGAGATCGAGCGGGACTTTGAGACGCGCGGATATGGTGCGTACGAGGCGTGCTGGGAGAAGGTGGATGCAGGACGCGTAAATCTGGGTGTGGCAGGTCGGCGGGGTATATTGGAATTTAGCCCTCAAGATCAATCACATAAAATATCCACGAACGCGGACACACAAAAACTTATAGCCAAGGACCCATATCGTGTCCTTTGTTTTCCCTCTTTATTTCCTGTTTTCTGCTTTTTTTCCCCTACAGTGCTACAAACTCACGCATAGACCTGTGTATATATACACAACCCAGCCAACACGGCCACGTACAGCCACCGACCCGAACTCAAACATAACCTTCTCGTTAGACCCTCTGATACTACTAGGACTCACCTTACCTAAACTAGTACGGCATGACTTGCACTAATCCTAGCCAGACACAATTATCTAGCACACAAGGCTACACTTGCCTAATTAAGAAGTAATTCAAGATTATGCTAACATTCACCTCCTAATCTTGATTTGTCATCTTCTTGCGCTTCATGTGACCTTGTCGCATTGTCGATTCATCTGCTCGCTCCACGATAAATTAAATTGGCTCTTCCCAATTTTATTTACCGAATTTATGGATCAATTCAAATATGTTTTGGACTACCCAACCTCACTAGTAACCTCGTGGAACACCCCACCCGGTGGATTACACCATCCATCCTAGCGAGATACACGCCGACCTCCCTTGAACTACACCATCCACTCCGGCCTCATATAGAGACATGGCCTCATTGAAGAGACTCATCTTCACTGGTTTACCGCCCCAGCATACTTGAATTTGACCCTCTTGTTGAGACACATAGACGACTTGGGTATGCTTCATACTCAACGGATCCTCACAGAGACGAGCACTTGGACATCGCGACGACGACTCACTGACACGACGAGGACCAACTGTGTAAAATCACATAATTCCTTGACACAAACTCCTCGGACGACGATCTTGGCGACTTTTCAGCACCGCACCTCGGCGCCACCGCTTTCCTCAACGATCTTCTACCGCCTTGCAGACGACAACCCGTCGTCTTCCTCCATGTCATTCCGCCGAGCGACGGTCTCTTGATCCTCCTCCTCACTGCATCACACAACGACTTCATGGCCCGCCCCGAGGCGCTAGTTAATCGTCACCCCGGGGCAAGCGCAGCTTCAGACCGACCTTTTTCTGATACCAATTGTTGGCCCAGATCTCGACACCGAGTACTTTCCGGCGACGACACGATGACCGATGAAGAACGCCGATGACGAACGACACGCAACACTGGCTGCTGAAGCGCTCCTTGCCGGTGCAATTCCGGCGAGTTTCCTTTAGGCTGAGATTCACGGTACACCTGGAAGCTGGCCTCACGAACACATATAAGCTAGCTCTTCTTCCCGCAGAACGTGTGCGTACACAGCTACAAGCGGCCGGCTAATTGATCGATCTTACTCGCCGAAACACGTACGAACCAAGACACAAGAGTTTATGGCTACGGGAGATCTTTACTATTGATTTTCAACTCAAGGTATCGATTACAAGGGGGTATAGCTGCATAAGGTATGTTTGCTTTATTTTTTCATTGTACATTAATTCTAGGTATTAGTACATACACTATTAGAGAAATAGTCATACATGGAAACCTTATTAGTGGCGCATTTATATGTAATGCGCCATTATGTTGTAAGGGGTGGCGCACTGGTAAAAAATGCGTCACCCATAAGCTCTTATAGGTGACGCATTTCTTCAAATGCGCCAACCTAAGAGTGGGCCAGCCCTAGATCCCCTTATACATGGCGCATTTGAAGAAAGCGCCACCCCTAAAAACCTTATAGGTGACGCATTTTGGAAATACGCCGCCCCTATGAACTTATGGGTGGCACATTCTAGAAATGCGTCACCCCTAAGAAATTATTAGTGACGCATTCAGAATGCGCCACTCATAAGCTCTTAGGGTGGCGCATCTTGCATATGCGCCACTACTAAGCAAAAACTGTGAGGGAAAATTCCCAAATACACCCCCCGTGGACCGCCTTTTAATTTGAAAAAAAAGAAAATGATAGAAATGTCAAAAAAATAAAAGAAAATAAGTTTTCCATATGATATGTGGTCTAGTTGTTAGGAAAATTTACAAATATGAATTTCGACTTTTTTTTGTAAAATCTCTCGAGAATTTTATAAAATGGGCATAACTTTTGCATACGACCTTCGATGAAAAAGTTGTTTCTATGAAAAATCATCTACTCGAAAAGTTATATCCAAATTCAATCGGGTGAAACCCGTTGAACATTTTTAGAATCCTCAAAAACCTAACAGAAAAAAAAAGTTACTGGCATTTGAAGATTTGAAGACAAAAAAATGAAATTTTTTGAACTTAGTAGTGGCGCATTTTGTATGAAATGCGCCACTAGTAACAAAAAGAAATTGATTTTTTTAATATAGTTTTTTCTTTTTAAATTCAAAATAGATCGGGAAGTTTCAAAAAAGTTTAAATTTTTTAGCTAGTAACATTAAAAAAAATTAAAATTAAAAAATTTCAATTTTTTTTTAAAAAAGTTCAAAATATGCTAATGGTCTCATCGAGAAAGTTTCAAAAAAATATTGAAAATTGTAGCACAACCATGAACATCAACAAGGTCCTAGACATCAACATGGTTCAATAGGATTTATCTGATAGATATATCAACAAGCGCTGCTAGGTGAGCTGGAGTGGGAGTTGAATAGAACCGAGAAGTTAAGCGTGCTGGGGCTGGAGTAGTGCTAGGATGGATGACCATGGAGGTTAGTTTGACCTGAGATTAAGCATAGTAACCGAGCATTAAGCATACTAACCTGAGATTAAGAAAAAATAAAAATAAAAAATTGTTTTCCAAATTCAAAATTTAAATTTTTTATAGTGGCGCATTTTCGGAATGCGCCACCCCTAAGACTTATGGGTGGCGCATTTGGGCTTATAGGTAGTGCATTTTGAAATGCGCCACGCATAAGAGCTTTAGGGGTGGCGCATTTGAAATGCGCCACTATTAAGGCCTTATTAGTGGATTGTCCTTAGTAGCGCATTTGAAATGCGCCACTAAAGGCCAAAAAAGACGCCACTATAAGGCTTTTTCCTAGTAATGATACCTTTCTTAAAACGGTAATTAATTGTAGGTATTAATACATATCTTACTTAAGAAGGTATTAATGCATACCTCATTTATCGATAAAATCAAGGTATGATCCAACAATATTTAGTCAAGGTTCCTGGGCACCTAGATGTATATATCAGCTTAGCTAGCACTAGTAAACCTTGCCGAGCGTACACATATGGAATACAAAGCCGTGTCTTAGTCCAATAGGGCGACGGAGGTCACCGTGGTGAGCGTGGCTAGGCTAGCCGCTGGGCATCTCCAGCCGCTGGCCGCTAGGAGATCTGCGCTAGCTGGAGCAGGGCGGCTTCAGCTGTGGTAGATGCGGGGTGCAGGCCCGATCTGGCCTCTATAGGCCCGTCGCCAAGGAGGTGATCATGATTTCACGGCTATGATTACGAGGTGTTGCGGCTGTGGCGGTGTGAGTCAACATGGACGAGTCTTGTGAGCATGAGCGAAGGTGTGCGATGATATGGAAGAAAGTCCTGCACGACCGGAGGTTATCGGCGTTGGTCGAGACACGGTGATGATGCTTAGCTTAGGATATGCAATTCTGTTCTGTAGTTGTGTTGTATGTTGCTCTGTAGCTAATAGTGTTGCTGTTTTCTTTTTCTTTGATCTTCGGATCTTTACCATTTTGTTCTTCTGCTACTTTTTGCTAATCTGAATCAAGCCAACAATTTCCTGGATCTTTCAAAAAAAAATCCAAAGTGGGGAAGTTGGCACTTATCTCTACAATGCTTGACAATCTTCCTTCTTATTTCATGGGTGTGTTTACCCTTAATGACGTGGGATAAAGTGTGTGCACCTAAAATTGCAGATGGTCTAGGGGTGAAAAACATTCAAGTTTAGAACCGTTGCTTACACTCAAATTTTCTTTCAAATTCCTACACTCAAGACCCATACCATAGAAGAACGGGATCCTACACCAGTCTCCTTACCATGCCTCTGTAGGAGACAATGCCTCCTACCTTGCCAAAATAGTTCACAAAAACCTTGCCACCCTAAGACAGATCACACAATGTGTGGTAAACAGTGTCACTATCACATTCTTTTGGCTTGATAGGTGGCTCCTTCATGAACCTGTTGATTGACGCGCTCGGTCTGACCATCAGTTTGAGGGTGTTGTCCAGAGCGGTCTGACCATCAGTTTGAGGGTGCTGTCCAGAGCTCATTCTAAGCTGAACACCAATCAAACGACAAGGATTTTGACAAAACTTGCTAGTGAACACTTGCTCGTGATCAGAAACCAACGACTGCGGCAACCCATGGTAACGATAAACACGATCCAGGAAAACCTCCGCAGCAGTCCTAGCTGTATAAGGATGGCTGAGAGGAATAAAGTGGCCAAACTTGGAAAATTTGTCACTGATGACGAGAATGCACTTGAAGCGAGCAGAAGGAGGCAACCCTTCGATAAAATCCATTGTCATCATATCCCATGGTAAGGATGGCACTGGTAGAGGTTGCAAAAGGCCTGGATAAGGAATCCTGTCAGGTTTGGCAAGTTGGAAAATTTCACACTGTTGAACCATAGAACGAATCCAGTTCTTCATGCCATTCCACTTGAAAAGCTGGCAAACTCTGCGATAGGTGACAGGAAAGCTAGAATGACCGCCCACCGAACTAGCAAGCAAATTACAAACAATTCTGCGTTGTAAGGGCAGATCAGAGCCAACCCAAATGCGATCACCCTTGCGAATAAGCCCATCACTGAGAGAAAAGGAAGGATCGGTAGTAGGATCCACAGTCAATTGACGAATCAGATTTTGACAAAATACATCCTTTTGGTAACTAGCCACAATCTCCTACACCCAAGCTAGTTGCACAGTGGAAAGGAGAAGTATCTCAGAATTAACAGAGGGACGGGACGACGAGACAAAGCATCCGCAGTTCAATTATCAAGGCCCTTCTTATAATTAATTTTGTAATCAAGCCCCATCAACTTGGTTAAAGCCTTCTGCTGCCAGTTAGTGTGGAGACGTTGGTTAGTGAGATTGACTAAAGCTTTTTGATCCGTAAGAATGACAAACTCACGAAATTTCAAATAGGACCTCCACTGCTCAATAGCCAATAAGATTGCCAAAAATTCCTTCTCATAGACAGATAATGTGCGGTTGCGAGGGCCCAAAGATCGACTGACAAATGTCAATGGATGTCCTTCTTGCATGAGAACAGCCCCTACACCCACATCGCAAGCATCCGTTTCCACCACGAATGGCTTGCTAAAGTCAGGCAGTGCGAGAACTGGCGCAGACACGAGAGCTTTCTTCAGTGTCTGGAATGCTTGTTCTTCGACATAAGTCCAAAGGAAAAGCGTGCCTTTGCAAAGCAAATTAGTGAGGGTTTGGAGATGACCCCATAATGACGAATAAATTTGCGATAATAGCCAGTCAAACCCAGAAAACTGCGAACCTCCTTAACTGACAGAGGAACAGGCCAACTCTGAATTGTAGCAATCTTGGATTCATCCGTGGCGACCCCATCCTTGATAATAACATGACCCAGGTAATTCAGCTGAGATCGAGCAAATTCACACTTGGAAGTTTTGACATACCACTTATTCTCCTGGAGAAGGTGCAACACTTGTTGCAAATGTTGGAAATGGAGTTCAAACGTTGCACTGTAAATTAAGATGTCATCGAAAAAGACCAATGCATATTTTCTGAGATAAGGTGCCAATGTGACATTCATCGCACCCTGTAAGGTAGCAGGAGCACCAGTAAGACCAAATGCCATGACCTTGAACTCATACAATCCCAAGTGCATTTGAAAGGTAGTTTTAAATTCTTCTCCTTCAGTCAATCTGATTTGGTGGTAACCAGCACGCAAATCCAGTTTAGAGAACCATTGAGCGCCATGGAGTTCATCAAGAAGCTCATCAATAACCGGAAGGGGAAAAGTGCACTTAATTGTGAGGGCGTTAAGGTGTCGGTAATCAATCACCAGCCGCCAAGTATTGTCCTTCTTCTTGACCAATAATATGGGAAAATAAAAAAGGTTGTTACTTCGTTGGATTACACCAGAGTCAACAATTCTTGCACCAGACGTTCAATTTCATTCTTGATCTCAGGAGCAAAACGATAAGTGAAAGGGCATGTGCCCTTATGTTTGGTTTTGGTAATTGATGACAATCTTAATGGACTAATGGTTTCCTTGAGTTATACTTTAAGGTTTGTCCATAGGCAACGCTTGAAGATCATATGGTGGCTTCAAGGTTATAAGATTAAGATTATGTGTTGACCAAGGTGTTCTTCATGGAGCTATCCAAAGATTGGTCAACTTGATGTGTGCAAGGTCAAGAGGAGCATCACGAAGATATCATATGCTTGGAGCTTGCCGACCATTTGATGATAATGGTTTTGTAAAGATATGCCTAAAAGAGGCTCACCCATAATGGAGTATGTTAGAGCAATTTACTAGTCTTCATTGAGCCGGCGCAACCAAGAAAGGTGTTCCAACTTGAGGCGGACATGATTATCATCATCAAGCTCAAGCGGATTACTTGCAAGACAAAGGTTTGAACTTTATAGGTTTCTAGTTTACCGGTCTCATGGTGGTAGTTAGGAGACCGGGTTATAGGCTAGGCCGCATCGTTCGTGGAGAGCTCAAACCTTTGCATTCTTGGCACATCTTTATTGGTTCTTGTTTGGTTTTTTTCTTTGTGAGTGTTGGAGCTTGAGTTCGTATTCATTACAAGCCCTTCTTCATCGAAAACGGATTTCATATACATCTACTTTTGTGTTTTCGATGTTGGTGTTTTTGTCGGCTCTTATCTTGTGAAGGTTTCACCTTCTACCTTGTTGGCATTCTAACATTTCCATGATTTGCATCATTTCTTTTTGTTGATCTTGGGTGGTTCTTTATGTGAGGATCTAGAGCTTTTCCATAGCTTTAAAACAAGCCAAGATCATCAAAATCGGAATTCGTATGGAAAAGTTATGCTTGTTTTGGCCGTGCTATTTTTTCCTGTGAGGTAGTACCGCCCGGAGTTGAGGTAGTACCGCCCGAGCGGTAGTACCACCCGGTAGAGCGGTAGTACCGCATCCACTACCGCATTCCTACTGGATAGGGCGGTAGTGGGGCACGGTACTGAGCCCGGTAGTACCGTAGGGCGGTAGTACCGCTCCAGTTGAGGTAGTACCGCTCCACGGTAGTATCGCTCACTTTGCGGTAGTACCGTGGTTGGTGGGTTTCCAACGGTTGGATTCGTGGGGACCTATAAAAGGGGGTCTTCTTATTCCTTTGTCCTCACCCGTTTTGTGCAAGTTTTCCCCCCATTGTTGACCTCTTTGAGCTTGCTTACTCTCTTCCCCTCCTATGATTCTTGCTCCCTTTTGAGGGAAAAGAGAGAGGAGGTCTAGATCCACATTCTCCACCAAGCCATCTCTCCTCTAAGTGAGGGGAACCTTGTGGATCTAGATCTTGGAGTTCTTTGTGTTCTTCTTGTTCTTCCTCTCATATTCCTCCATAGCTTTTGTTGCTTTGGTGGGATTTGAGAGTTGGGGACTTGAGCACTTCATGTGCTCTTGCCATTGCATTTGGTGCATCGGTTTGAGTTCTCTCCGAGGATTCGTTGTAGTGAGTGAAGTTGAGAAGATAGCTACTCTTGAGTGCATAGGCACTCTAGAGCTTGTACCTCGTGGGTGCGTTGACACCTAGAGGCTTGTTGTTACGTAGCTCAATCATTGTGGTGGAAAGCTTCGGGACGCTACGGGAGCCTCCAATTCGGTTGTGGAGATTGCCTCGAGCATTTGTACGGGTTCGGTGACCGCCCCCAAGGGTTGCCATTTGTACGGGTTCGGTGACTGCCCTCAAGTGTCCTAATAGTGGAATCACGGCATCTTGCATTGGCAAGAGCGTGAGGAGAAATAGGGTGGCCCTCGTTGGCTTCGTGTGAGCATTGTGCTCCTCATCCTCTCCAAACGGAGACATACTTCTCGCAAGAGAAGGAACTTCGGTAACAAATCCTTGTCTCCATCGGCTCCACTTGCGGTTATCTCTACCTTTACTTTGAGCAAGCTTATTACATTGTTTATCTTGTGCTTGCTCATATTATTGTACATTGCTTGTCCCATAGGTTGTTCTTCTAGTCAACCTATTTAGTTGTGCACCTACTTTGTGATAGCCATGATGGTTCTGTTTTCCTGATCATGGGCATGACTATGCCGGAAACTTTGAGGGCACAATGTTAGAAGAACATTTGTGTTGAATCGACCTAGATTGATGTTATGCTATGAGATACATTCGTCACCAGTTAATGGATTATAACACAGAGAAAGTTGAGCGTTTGCATAATTCCTTAGACCATGAGAGTATCGAGTTCCTTCGTACTTGCTTCGTGAACTTTGGGGTTTGTTAAACGTCATCTGTAAAAGGGTGGCTATTACGGCGGCTTACGGGTTCACGGAAAAGTATGACAAGGAACTAGGTAGCTCAAGATTGGGATTTGCTCCTCCGTCGATGGAGAGATATTCTTCGGGCCCTCTCGGTGTTATGGTATCCACCATCGTCTGGCCAGACACAGTGTGATTTGATCACAGGGATGCCGGAACGCGGGAACGAGAAAAGAGAACAATACCGGAAACGAGGTAACTGGCATAGTGGACAAGTTGTTGATTCACGGGGATGCCAATAAGTCTCACCTCGGGTATTTGTAACATATCGCGAAGCAACAGGAATAGCACACGACAACTAAAGGTTCACTCGAATATTCATTCGTATGGGTATAGGGATCAATATGGATGTCCTCGGTTCCGCTATTGATCATTGATCGGAAAGTGTTCCAGTCATGTCTATACTTCATCGAACCTATAGGGTCACACGCTTAAGGGTCATCTATCTGCTGAATTCTAGACAGGGAGTCTGAGAGAAAGTCACCGGAAAGGTTTCGGAGAAAACGGAAAAGTTCCGGAGAGAGAACACCGGAATAGTTTCGGTAAAACCGAAAAGTTGTTTCGGACTGAACCACTAAGCCGAAAAGGTTTCGGTAAGCACCTGGTACTTCTGGAGGGTGCCAGAATTGTTCTGGTAACTTCTGGAATTTTTCCGGAGAAAAGAATAAAATATTTTTTTTCGGAAATGTTTCGGAGCTGCCGAAAATGTTCCGGAGCTGCCGGAAATGCTTAGGTTACTTTTCGCAGATGAAAATCATTGATCCGTAAATTTTTCGGAACGCATCCGAAATTGTTTTAGGGGGTGCTGGAAATGTTCTGGGCCTACAGAAATTTTTTCGGGATTTTCGGACGCGAAAATTTGGTCTCATGAATAGTGGAACACTATTGGGAGAAAATATCTCATGAATAGTGGAAACACTATTGGGAGAAAATATCTCATGAATAGTGGAAACACTATTGGGAGAAAATATCTCATGAATAGTGTGAAAATATCTGAGGGCATTTTGGTATTTTGCCATCTCTTCTCACTCTATAAATAGAGGTGGAGAGGTGCTCTCCACACACACACAAAAGTCTCTCATACAAGTGCCATGCAATTATCTGGCTTCTTCTCTCCCTCCCACGAAATAGTTTCGTAGAGCCGAAAGGCTGTCTGGGTTCCGGCAGGAACTAGTTCTGGACGGCGAAGCCCTGCCGGATAGCTGACACCGTATGTGTGCAACCCCGTAGAGAGGTCGTAGTTTCGATCTTTTGCCCGAAGGGCTGTCCGAGTTACCGTTCGAGTTTCGACGGTCCTCCCGAAGGGCTGTCCGAGTTACCGTTCGAGTTTCGAGGGGCCTCCCGAAGGGCTGTCCGAGTTACCGTTCGAGTTTCGAGGGGCCTCCCGAAGGGCTGTCCGAGTTACCGTTCGAGTTTTGAGGGGCCTCCCGAAGGGCTGTCCGAGTGACCGTCCGAGGTTCGGGTGCGCCTCTCGAAGGGTTGTCCGTGACACCGTCCGAGGGACTGTCCGACCGCCTCCCGGAGCGCTGTCCGAGGAGCAGACGAGGGACAACATCCTCGTGGTTGGGAGGTTGTAAATCCTAGCTGCGGGGATCTGCACCACCGATCTTCATCGACTCTACTTCCGCTGCGCTACGAGTCGGTAATGATAAGATCAAAACCTTGTATGCATCTCCATAGTGGTCCTGGGCGTGTTCGTAGTGCGGAAATTTTTGTTTTCTGCTGCGTTCCCCAACAGTGGCATCAAGAGCCGTGCTATGCGTAGATGCAGGTCACGATCTAGAATACATAGAGATGTATGGGTATTGCATTATATAATTTTGTAGTAGATGGGATCTATTGCTGAAAATTATTTATGCGGGTACCAGATGAAATCTGTTACCCGATGTTCTTGTTGCTTCCCTGGAATTTGCGTATTTCTAATCTCGATAACTGCATGGTGCAATTTCAAAGTTCTGGCAATCCGCGATCCTGATTGATCAACGAAGTGCTAACAGTTCATTGAATTCCACCATAGTTAAAGAAAGATGGAATTTCGCAGACTAAAGGGCAATGCAGATATGATATGCATGGGGGTCACGCGTATGACGAAGTTCAGTATGGGGTTCGAGATTTTATTATCCCGTGCTTCATACACCCCGCAAAGTTAATCTAGCGACTTGAATAATCATACTTGAT
The DNA here is from genome assembly GCA_950022295.1 of Bromus sterilis. NCBI lineage: Eukaryota > Viridiplantae > Streptophyta > Magnoliopsida > Poales > Poaceae > Bromus > Bromus sterilis. Next base: position 294,783,772 of record OX465601.1, on the reverse strand, counting down.
GATAAACGTTGGTAGCTACGGTTTTTAGACAAAACCTTAGAAGCCACGTAAATGAAAATCTTGCATAAACCGATTAGAGACGTCTAACTTGGTTTTGCAGAAAGGCATGTGATGTGGTATAGCAATTCTCATGGTTAATTTGATTATGTATGAGATGACTATATAATGTAAATTCATTAACATGACCTGCGAGTCATGATTCGGCATGATGGCTGGAGCCATATGATTGTCACTTTAATGACCTGTGAGTCAACCTTATGTAATGCACTTGTTTTATTAGCTATAGAGATAGCAATATTATCTGGTGCATCGACAAGGTGGTGGAAATTTTTGCGAAGGTGAACACCGACGCGAATGCCGAAGACGAAGAAATACTAGACTTCTCCGTCAGAAAGGGCTATACCATATCATGCTATTATGAATTGCCTGAGATGTTTATCCCTTATGCTGCACCCTTTTGATTGCGCGGTAGTCGCTTTTTATTAGGGTGATCTCTCACTTAAAATATCAAAGTAGTTAGTGTTCACCCAAGTGTAGCACCGTCTGAAATTCGTATCTTTTCGGGGTGCGCCATGTACACATGAGCACGAACGAATCGAGAGGAATGAGGCGGGTGAGGTCAGACCTCGCAGCAAGATCACTTGGTTGTCTTTGACGTTCAGGCAGGAGAGTCCTGAGCTCGGAACACGCCCATCGAAAGATGAACAAGAATCACATAGAGATGTGATCGGCAAGTTGGCCTACCGATTGAAAATCACGTCATCAGTGATGAACCCGTCAATGACGTCGAATTGAAATACGGATCTTGAATCACTCACAATCAATTATGAGAGATATTGATTTGAGTGGGAGCGCACCTTAGAATAAAATTGTTTATTCTCTAGTGCAAATTAATTATGAACATTGTCTAAGTGAAATTTGCATAATAGTTGTAGAATATTGGCTCGCGTTTCCACCTTCCCTATTAAAATTGAATAACTGTTATTTATCTGGTTAAAACTTTACGATTGGTAACGTAATTTGTAGGATTGTCCTCAAGAGTGCCGAGAAGGACTTTGTCCTTTTGCATGCTTTTAGTATTCTCCCGCTGATGCTATGGATGATAAGACTCGCGTCCTTCGATCCAAAAGCTAGAATTCCATCAGGGTCAAATGCAATATGCTTGCTTCCATGAAACCCGAGCTTCAAAAGTTTGGGATAGCTATGACACATTCATGGAACTGAAAATTAGTTTCAGATACAAACAAAGGCTAGAAGATATGAGATATCCAAAGCAATGTTTTGTTTGCAAATGTTAGTAAAGTGTTTACTATGCATTAGACTGAAGTAATGAAGGGATCCAGATGAACGCCAGTCATATGATGATGGTGAATAAAACAAACAACTTAAAGATAAAGGACAAGTCAGAAGGGTGTTAGTGAGACTTACACGCCTAGGAAGTCCGAGGCTTACGCCACTCTTAAAGTTGGGTGCTTCATCTGAGAGTAGGAGAAATATTTGAAGTAAAACTGTTGGAAGGATAAAGGCAAAAAGAAAGAAGACTGGAATGTCCAGCTCATGTATGAAAGTCATACAAGTTATTGATGTTTGGAAGACTGGTCAAAAAGAAATAGTTCTTGGAAATTATGATTAAACATGTTAATCACTAATTCTTGGGTATTGTGAGTTGACCACAAAGATACCCGCTAGATTGCATTCTGTTGCGACTCGATGCAAGAACTACTACGGCCTACATGACTTACCAGAGTGAGGTTTAGATACGCGCTGGGAACATAGTAAATGTTACTATACCTTCCATCGGTGTATTACCTCTGCATTTATTTTCATAATTCATTTTAGAGTTTTATACACTCTAGCCCATTGCATAAAGTTTGTTGCAAGAAGGTTGTTCATAAGAGAACAATTGTTGTTCGGTGTTATGAATAACATAAGGGCCATGCTTCCATCATGGATGGGATGTATGTTATGAATATTGATGGTAATATGATACATCCCTAACAATGACGCTAAATGTCGAAAGACTAAAAGAATACCACATATGTGTGCCACTGCATTTGGTCACATTGGAGAAACCCGCATGGAGAAATTCCATAATGATGGATTTTGAAGTCATTTGATTATGAATCATCCGACCCTTGCAACTTTCGTCCAAAAAGTGAAGTGACTGAAATACCGTTCACACGCCATAAGGAACGAGCAACAAACTTATTCGTGATCATACATTTTGATGTGTGTAGTCCGATAAATGTTGTTACTAGTAGTGGATTTATCTATCTTCAGAAATGACTCAAGTAGATATATGGATATTTACTTGATGAGACGTAAGTCTGGATCTTTTGAAATCATTCAAAAGGTTTTCAGAATGAAGTAGAGATTATTGTGGCAAGAAAATTATGTTTCTGCAATTAGATTGTGGAAAGGAAAATTTGAGTTACAAGTTTAGTGAATGTCTGATGAGTTGTGAAAAACAGTTTCATAACTTGCACCTCCCGGAACACCACTGAGAGTGGAAAGTCCGAGAAGATGTAATCAAACCATATATGACATGGTAAGATCAAAGATGACATAAATCAATTTGCCATTATCCCTTTTAAAAGTGATGCTTTAGAGACTGCGGCTTTTAACACTGAAAAGAGCGCCATCAGATCTGTTGAAATGATGTCATGGTATGGTACGCCCAACCATGTTATGTCTTTTCTTAACATTTGGAATATGGGGCTTGTGTAAAGTTTTTACAAACCTATTCCAAATTAGACAAGAACTACTTTGTAGGTTATCCCAAATTATTGGGTATTCCTCCACACTATGCCGAGGCAAAACGTTTGCCACATAAATCGGTATGATTTTTTGAAGAAAATGTTTCTTGCAAAAGGTGAGTGGGAGGACAGTGCAACTTGACGAGATAACAGTATCTTCGTTATCAGGTCAAAGGAAAGAAACTTTGGAAGTAATTCCAGAGTCTCCTACTGTGACTGATACGGAAGCCTCTACATGAGATTTATGGACTTCGGTCGAACTTGCAGCTGAACCACGTAGGCAAAACTCGTGCAAACCTCTCAGGTGCGCAAACGAGATATTGTTGTTAAACAACAGTATACCTACGATAATCAAGGAAGCGATGATGGGCCCTGACTCCGGAATTGGCTAGATGCCAACACAATCCGAGATAGTTTCCCTATACATAATTCAAGATTATATCTTGATGGACCATTCGGAAGACTTAGAGTCTAGCGAATATTAATGGAACTATAAACTGATACGGATAAAAATGTTTTATTCAAAAAGCTCGACTTGTTTCTATAACAAATTCAAGGAGTTGACTACCGTGAGATTGTCTCACTGTAGCGATGCTTAAAGTCGGTTCGGGTTATACTAGCAATTAATACATATTTCAATTATGAGATATCATAAATGGATGCCAAAAAGGATTTCCACGAGTTGGAAATACAACCTAGGACTTGTATGTGATACAGTTCAAAGTATTTTGACAATCCAAGAGGATGCTAGGGGTTGTGCAAACTTCAGAGTTCCAGCAATGGACAAAGGAGAGCATAATGGAGTTGGAATCTTTGTTCTGATGAAATAGTTAAAAAGTTTGATTTCATCAGGGATAGCAAAGATGCTTGTGTTTACAAGAAAGTAAGTGGGAGCATGATAATATTTCTAAAACCTTGTGTTCTTGACACATTAGAAATAATATAAATTTCTTGACGCGAATTAAGACTTCATTGAAAATAGTTTTTCGATGAAGTGCTTGGGCTAAGTAGCCTTGATATTAGGCATAATTATCTGCGAGATAGAATTGCCTGATAGGGCTAAGCCAAAATACATATTGACAAGATCCTAAAACAGTTTAGCTTTAAAAACGCCAAGGAGTGATTCTTGCCGAAGTCACATGGAAAGAGTTTTTGCAAGACTCGGTGTCCTAAAAACACTGATGAGCAAAATACATGATGGAGATTCCACACACTTTTGTGTTTGGATTAATCATGTATTCCATGGTATGTAAAACAACCAGATATGTCCAGTACTCCAAATTAGTTGCGAGTAATTTATCAAAGTGATCAAGGTATTGATCATAGGACAACAGTGAAAAATGTCATTATTTACAAAAGTGGCGTTGATGACATGTTTTCTCGTGAGCGGAGATTATGAAGAGTTCGTTGTAAACAGTTACATCGATACAGGCTCGCTGTAAGTAATTACATCGATGCAGTCTTCATCAGTACTCCAAGCGATTTTCAAATTAAATTAAGGGTTTTGTATAACAAATATGGTGGCACAGTAAGTTGGAATTGTTCCAAACAGGTTACTGTGGCGAAATTCTATAACAAATGGCTATGTATGTTGCTGCTTAAGAAGCAACAAAGAAGATGTTGAATCATATAGTTCATTCATGAACTTAGTATGGTTCCAAGATGGCTTTGGTCAATGGAACACTATTGAAGATAGTTGCTCCATAGCTCAGTCTGAGGAATCAAGGTTCGACCAGTGATTCACATATATACAAAGCCGAGTCCACACAAAACATGAATTTTGTGAAAGCGTGAAAACGCGAGGATACGCAAAGATACACACGGGCCAGAAGTTGTCAGATCCGTTGGGCAAAGACTGTACCACAAGCGAAGCATAATTTTACACCGGTATGCCATAGGTGTAAAGTATGTGAGCATTGACTTGATTATTGACTCTAGTGCAAGTGGGAGTCTGTAGGAGATATGCCCTAGAGGCAATAATAAATGTTATTATTTATCTCCATGTTTGTAATTATGTTTATATTCCATGCTATAACTGCAATGGTTCTCGAGTCTGCAATAACCACGAGGCTCAGAGGAAGACTCATATGCACGTGTGGAATAATAAACGGATAAAATATATATTCCTAGTCTCGCCTCTAAGACTAGCTCAAGTGTTGCATGATGGTTCTGTTTTCCTGATCATGGGCATGACTATGCCGGAAACTTTGAGGGCACAATGTTAGAAGAACATTTGTGTTGAATCGACCTAGATTGATGTTATGCTATGAGATACATTCGTCACCAGTTAATGGATTATAACACAGAGAAAGTTGAGCGTTTGCATAATTCCTTAGACCATGAGAGTATCGAGTTCCTTCGTACTTGCTTCGTGAACTTTGGGGTTTGTTAAACGTCATCTGTAAAAGGGTGGCTATTACGGCGGCTTACGGGTTCACGGAAAAGTATGACAAGGAACTAGGTAGCTCAAGATTGGGATTTGCTCCTCCGTCGATGGAGAGATATTCTTCGGGCCCTCTCGGTGTTATGGTATCCACCATCGTCTGGCCAGACACAGTGTGATTTGATCACAGGGATGCCGGAACGCGGGAACGAGAAAAGAGAACAATACCGGAAACGAGGTAACTGGCATAGTGGACAAGTTGTTGATTCACGGGGATGCCAATAAGTCTCACCTCGGGTATTTGTAACATATCGCGAAGCAACAGGAATAGCACACGGCAACTAAAGGTTCACTCGAATATTCATTCGTATGGGTATAGGGATCAATATGGATGTCCTCGGTTCCGCTATTGATCATTGATCGGAAAGTGTTCCGGTCATGTCTATACTTCATCGAACCTATAGGGTCACACGCTTAAGGGTCATCTATCTGCTGAATTCTAGACAGGGAGTCTGAGAGAAAGTCACCGGAAAGATTTCGGAGAAAACGGAAAAGTTCCGGAGAGAGAACACCGGAATAGTTTCGGTAAAACCGAAAAGTTGTTTCGGACTGAACCACTAAGCCGAAAAGGTTTCGGTAAGCACCTGGTACTTCTGGAGGGTGCCAGAATTGTTCTGGTAACTTCTGGAATTTTTCCGGAGAAAAGAATAAAATATTTTTTTTCGGAAATGTTTCGGAGCTGCCGGAAATGTTCCGGAGCTGCCGGAAATGCTTAGGTTACTTTTCGCAGATGAAAATCATTGATCCGTAAATTTTTCGGAACGCATCCGAAATTGTTTTAGGGGGTGCTGGAAATGTTCTGGGCCTACAGAAATTTTTTCGGGATTTTCGGACGCGAAAATTTGGTCTCATGAATAGTGGAACACTATTGGGAGAAAATATCTCATGAATAGTGGAAACACTATTGGGAGAAAATATCTCATGAATAGTGGAAACACTATTGGGAGAAAATATCTCATGAATAGTGTGAAAATATCTGAGGGCATTTTGGTATTTTGCCATCTCTTCTCACTCTATAAATAGAGGTGGAGAGGTGCTCTCCACACACACACAAAAGTCTCTCATACAAGTGCCATGCAATTATCTGGCTTCTTCTCTCCCTCCCACGAAATAGTTTCGTAGAGCCGAAAGGCTGTCTGGGTTCCGGCAGGAACTAGTTCTGGACGGCGAAGCCCTGCCGGATAGCTGACACCGTATGTGTGCAACCCCGTAGAGAGGTCGTAGTTTCGATCTTTTGCCCGAAGGGCTGTCCGAGTTACCGTTCGAGTTTCGACGGTCCTCCCGAAGGGCTGTCCGAGTTACCGTTCGAGTTTCGAGGGGCCTCCCGAAGGGCTGTCCGAGTTACCGTTCGAGTTTCGAGGGGCCTCCCGAAGGGCTGTCCGAGTTACCGTTCGAGTTTTGAGGGGCCTCCCGAAGGGCTGTCCGAGTGACCGTCCGAGGTTCGGGTGCGCCTCTCGAAGGGTTGTCCGTGACACCGTCCGAGGGACTGTTCGACCGCCTCCCGGAGCGCTGTCCGAGGAGCAGACGAGGGACAACATCCTCGTGGTTGGGAGGTTGTAAATCCTAGCTGCGGGGATCTGCACCACCGATCTTCATCGACTCTACTTCCGCTGCGCTACGAGTCGGTAATGATAAGATCAAAACCTTGTATGCATCTCCATAGTGGTCCTGGGCGTGTTCGTAGTGCGGAAATTTTTGTTTTCTGCTGCGTTCCCCAACACATAGTGCTCTTGTCATGTATCTTGCTATCACATAGTTGTTTATGTTGCTTAGTATAAGTTGTTGGTGCACATAGTTGAGCCTAGCTTATTTAGGTTTCTTGCTTGGCAAATTAAACGTTAAGTTTTATTCTACATTTGTTCAAGCCGAAACCGTAATTATTTTAAACGCCTATTCACCCCCCTCTAGGCGACATCCACGTCCTTTCAATAAGGGCGAAGAGAAAAGGGCTGAGCACCAGCAATCAAAGGAATAGAATGATCATACGAGCGAGAAGGCGGTAATCCTGTTGGAACAACAAAAACTTCAGGAAAACAGTCCAACACATTTTGAACTTCAGGAGGTACTGGTTTGTCATCATCGCCCGACAGTGCAGTGAATTCAACAACTATAAATGCAAAAACATCTGGAAGAGGCCCTTGCAAAGTCACCAACTCGCCCTTGTAATTGAAACTCACCCATTTTTGCGCCCAGTCCACGTGCATAGGGCTATGAAGAGATAGCCAATCAAGACCAATGATACCAGCACAACTGCCCAGAGAGAGAATCCGAAACGGATGTGTAAACTGAACACCAGAAACCGTCCACTAACACTGAGGAATATAACTCTGAGACAACAATGTACCACCATCAGCAACACACACCTTCACCTGAGAACAAGTCTGAACCCCCATCAAAGATGTAGCCACTTCAGCATCAATAAAAGAATGAGTGATGCCCGAATCAACAAGGAAAAGGTGAATCACTCCTTGCAATTGTACTTCTAATTGAAAAGCTTTGATAGAGGATAAACCCGTGTGGGAAGCAGAGGAAAGAGCCATGAGATCAACGTCATCATCATTTTCAGAGATATCAGAAGAAACATTATTCTGGAAGAAATCCACCATTTCTTGAACCACATGGAGTTGCACAGATCCCTTGCAGACATGATCTCGACCCCACTTTTCTCGACAGGTAAAACACAACCCCTTTGCGCGACGATAAGGACGCAAGGCACTCCACTTATCTCCACTATTACTTGATTTAGAAGTATCAGCGGGACGACGATCATCAACTGTGCGCGAAGTTGACTAAAAATTGGCGGCAGGAGGAAGGTATACTGAAGTCACATGCCTTTTGACAGGTATTGTAGGTGGAGGAGAAACTTCAGTAAGAAAAGCATGGAGAAGAGCAAGTTCGTATGCACTGTCCAAGTCCACTGGCTGTTGCAATGCTACAGGCAAACGAACAGTGGGTTTAAGGTCATCAATGAAGCGAGTAATATAATGAACAAGATCTGGGTTAGGCTCACAAGCTGTAATTTGATCATATGACTTAGAAAAATTCTCCACATATTCTTCCACAATGCCATGTTTAGAAATCTGATATAACTTACGAACTAAGACAGTATGTTGATTTCGCCCAAATCTGCCTTGCAGCAACAGATAGAATTCTTCCCAGTTTGCATGTGGAGCTCTTCGGTGACCAGATTCCAACCAACGAGCTGCTGGCCCTTCAAAGAAACCAGTCGCAAATTGAATCCACGGGTGTCTAGGGGAGCCCCAAAACTTAAAATAATCTTCACATCCGGATTGCCATAAACGTGGGTTAGAGCCATCAAATTTAGGGAGTTCAACACGAGGACCAGCACCAAATTGGTCAGCTGCATCAGGGGGAAGCACAACTGAATGAGAACTAGAAGAAGACTGATGCTCTGGACGCATACCTCAGATCGGAGGAGGCACATAAGATTGGTGCTCCTTACCCCGGGATGTTGGTGCCGAGGTATTCCCATCAGGACCAGTCACGCCACTCACCGACGTCGTAGGGAACGAACCCGAAGATCCAACCTTGGCCTGGAGGTCATCAGGTGAGCCGCGGTCCAGGTCCGCCCGAAGCTCGTCGAGATCGACGCCTATGGAGGTCTTGAGCTCGTCAAGACGGAAAGAGAGGTGGCAGACGAGCGCGCCGAAGCCGAAGCCGTTCCCTCGCCGCCACCCACTACACGCACTCAGAGAGGATGCTTAAGCTACTGCACCCACGCTGGGCCTTCTACTCGTGCTGGAGCTGACTTAAGTCGCACAGGCCTGCTAGGCAGCCCACTTGGTCCACCTCGTGCGTCCTTATTGGGCCCATCGCTAGTAACCATCCCTTCCCGCTTGTCATTAGTGTCTTGGTTCCTGACATAAAATAACATGAAACAACTAATCCGGTTCCGCAACTGGCTCATTTTCTCCCCAGTTTTCCCAGGAGATCGTGGAGTTGGACGCCACCAGGTCCTGCTTGATGAGGTGCATCACTTGATCCGCCCGCATGGAGGTGTCCTCGAACACACATCGGTTGCATTGCATTCCTTCCAAATGTTCCAGCACCCGTAGATCGACGCCGATAGATGGTAAGGTGGAAGGTTACATGCAATCTCAGTCCACCAGTACGCCGATGAGCCAGAAAAGTCAATAGGGAGGATAAGAACCGGCTGGTCCAGCCAATTGGCGATCAAGAACCAAACTGCATGCTCGCGCAAAGACGCAGCTGAGGATCAAGTGTCTGGCAATCTCACTGGCTTGATCACAAATGATGTCGGCGTCGTTGTTTGGCAGGCCCCTCTTGGTTAGATTATCGTTAGTAAGAATCCTCTCTCTGGACCCAGGTCCACATGAACATCCGACACTTGGGTTCAACCTTTGCCTACCACGTCTTCTTGTAGTTCAGACTAACAAAATTCCCCACAAACTATTGAAGGTAGGCTGACCTGGAAGAGTAGGATGCGTTCTCCTCCCATCTCCACGAGATATTGTCGCCCTCCTCCGAGAACTGCACTTGCTGGATGAGCAGCCACAGGTTAATGAACTGATGCAAAAGGTCTTGAGAGTTAAACCAAATATCCAATGATCCCCGTTGATACCTGCGGCAACCGTTATCTTTTCTTTTTGCCGATCAAGAACAAGCTTGGAGCCAATCTACCAGAGAGCTTGCAAACAACCATGTTTAAACCCGGGGGGAGTGGGGGGGGGGGGGGGGGCTGCAATCTTCCTCACTCACTCCACAACTCCCACAAACACTCAAGCCTTTCACCATCCTCACAATCACGTGGAAGCTATGGGATACTAGGAATGCAAAAGTTTTTAGGAATGAGATATTACCCCTCACCTTGTAGTAATAGCTAATATAACATCATATTTTAGTCTGTGGACAAACAGGCTGAAAAAGCCTGAACTAAAGCATCATGCTAACATGTCGCGTGATCATCTATCTTCACGGTAATGGATCTTAAAATATATTCAGGTGGAGATTCTCTTTCCCTCGGTGAAAATTAAAAAAAAAACTAATCAGGATTATACAGTACCTAACAAATACAATGGTTGCTCAACAAATTTATGATGAAGTTTAGAAGCAATAAAGAATAAGCTGCATGAAAACGATTTGATATATACTAACCAGATTAGTTGTAGCAACGTAATCATTGTGAGATTCCAAAAATCCTTCTTGTCTATCATAGAGACGAAGCCGCCTAGAAGAACCACCGTGCTCCATGTAAACGCGAGGACCGCTAAACCTTTGAATACAAACGTCAGGTAGGCAATTTGCACGACATGACAATTGATATACTGTACTTCCTTCCATTCGGAGTCATATCTCCCACCAGCCATTCTTCAGATTTAGTGCAGTCAGATCAACGCCTGCACAGATACATGCAACCCCAAAGCACGTTAAGCTTAACTTAAGCGACTCTCAAGCATAAACTTGTGCACAATTGTAGTGTTTATCTATGTGTAAAACGAAATTGGAACTTGACCAACCATGAACTAGCGAGACCCGCCGGCCGTTGTTAATTCATTTAAACAGCCTTTTTTCCCATCTGTTTGATTAGACGTACACTTGGTAGTATTATTTTTTCTGAGAAAAGGATTACATCGGTTTCTGCATTGAGCAATGCATATAATCATTGATTAAAATGAATCAAATATCAAGTGACCTACACCACCTTCTTAATTTAATTACCAGCATCTTCCAACCACTGCAAGGTAAATAATCATCATCATTCATTATCGATGATCACCATCAAAACTCGACGACCAAGATCAAGATGACACGATCAAGAGATAGCTCATGCTGACGGAGGAGACCCAGCTACGAGCGCTTAATTAGGGAAGGAAGCTTAACTTACATTGCCCTCGAGTATCATTCAAATTTAATGTAGCACATACTATACCAGTATAGGTTTTTTTTTTGCGGGTATACCAGTATAGGTGCTACATATGTATATCGAGGTCAGAGATTGCCCAAAAATTAACAAGCAAGGCCGGCCGGAGTAGTGTAGTAACACAAACTAATCTGACCTCGCTATTCAATCATGCCATGTTCGTGCGCTGGTCCTCCTCTTCTGTGCAGGCCCGCGCTGCCATTGACGAGCTCGGGGCCGAGAAGAACAGAAGCTCGCGCCGCCGCGCCCCGCCGCCGGCGTCCCTCCCCGGCCCGGATCCGGCGCCCCGGCCGCCGCACACCTCCTCCCGGGCCATCCTGAGCCTTTCCCCGCGACATCCCCGCGTCCAGCCGCGCCGCCATGGACGAGCTCAGGGCCGAGCCGAAGCTCGCGCCGCCGGCGTCCCTCCCCGGTCCGGATCCGACGCCCCGGCCGCCGCACACCTCCTCCCTGGCCACCCCCAGCCTTCCCCGCGCCATCCCCGCGCTCAGCAGGTGGATGGGGGAGGCCGAGAGGGCTACCTCGCCGGAGGAGATGAGGCTGGGTGGAGGCGGTGCAGAGCGAGGAGGAGGAGGAGGACCGGAGAGGGGATGAGGAGGCGACTGGTCTCACGCAGGGGAACGAAGGCAGGTCTCACCCCAATCGTTTTCTTTTGCAGGAGGAGGCCAACTCGACCCAAATCGGAGCGGGGGAGGTTCGTATTGCAGGAAGCCTCCGCGCGTGAGAGCGAATTCACTCTGTATTTGGACTCATTACAACCTAAGGTTTAGTGTGCATTGAAACAGTCGAATTGGCAGCCAGCCAATACCAAATCCAATTCAGAGGCTCAATACAGACATTCAAAAGAAGCCTAGGGCGCATGACAAACTCTAGATTGCTGAATCAGATGGGATCCGATGATGCACACCCGTATTATCAGCAGCGCGCCTTCTTGCAGCTCCATCCATGCCTCTTTCCTGGTCGCCCTCTCCTCTGCGGAAGCAAAGTGCTGCGATGAGGAGGAGTCACTGCCGCAGCCGAGGTAGTGAAGAAGACGACAACGCGCCTTCGCTGTCGGCGGCGACATCTCCTCCTTGACCGCCTTTCCGCACCAATTCTGACGTCATGGTGGCGACGCTCTATGGTTGAACATCGTGTATGCACTGTTCGGCAACAAGGTTAGCTCGCCCTTGATGCGGCGTTCAATCTGGACGCTGCGGTCGCCGTGGATGGGGTCGGTGATGCAGGCTTTAGCTTCACGCTGTTAAGCTTCATGCACTAGCCAATGGAATCAAAAGTCCAAACTGATGGGAAATGCTAGACAATTCACATATACACTTCAACACCTCCTCTCACGTGTGACGCAAAAAGTCAACACGTGAATAAACTCAAAGGTATGGCTCAAGAGGCTTATATGCGGACAAATGGGCCCTACAATAATTTTTAGATATATTGTGAAAACCAAACCTTGAACTGATAACCTTAGACTCTGATACCAGGTTAAGTTTAATGCACTAGTCAACGGAACCAAATGTCCGAACTGATGGTAAGGGCTAGACAATTCACATATACACTTCAACACCCCCTTTCACGTGGGATGCGGAAAGTCAACACGTGGATAAACTCAAAATGACCGTACGCGGATAAAGGGGCGGCATAATAATTTTTAGATAAATTGCGAAAACCAAACCTTGAACTAATAACGTTAGACTCTGATACCATGTTAAGTTTAATGCATTAGTGAACGAACAAAAGTCTGAAAAGATGGAAAAGGCTAGAAAATTTACATGTACACTTCAACACCCCCTCTCACGTGTGATGCAAAAAGTCAACACGTGAATAAACTCAATGGTATAACTCAATAGGCTTGAGACATTAGAATCTGATATTATGTTAAGATGTATTCAGTGGGGAATCTTGGATAAAATTAGAGGATAGGCTCAAATAAATAGTTAACTAAATTTAGGCAGGCGTGCTGATGAGTGTAGAGTTAATTGGGTTAGACCCGTTAACCCATCGACTAGAGAAACATTCCATACTTGTTTTGGAGATCACAATCACGTCCATTATCATGTGGGTTCCAAATAAAATTTGCATGCATACCTTCGTTGGAAACGAAGTAACTTTCATACGTCAATTGAATACCTGGCAAGTTTATTGTATGGCGTTAATGCGTAATTAATGGGTAGGGAAATTTATAAAGACTGGTCTGATACCTACCAAGGTTATTTTCCATTAATACTGATTTGGAAAGGATAATTAATATCCTAACGAATGTTAGGACGAAAATTTAATACCATAATTTACAGCTGCGAAGGTTTTTTTCCCTCATAGAAATGTGGTTTTGGAGAAAAAATTGGTGAGGATACTTCATTTTACAAGAAACTAGATCATCGATAGCGCGCGTTGCCGCACCTGTCTATTCGTACAATAAAATTATAAGAAATTTGGTAAATAAATGGCAACATAAACACATTAAATTTGCATAAACATAAACATACAATATTCAATAATCAAGGTAAATCTTGAGATTTATATATACAAATTGGCCGGGTATGACAACGTACACAACAATGTTCGTAGTAATTACAACTAATCCATGCTGCCAAGACATAAACAGAAACATAAACATGTATGGCTCCTAGAATAAGATAAAAAATGGTGATCAAAAGCCTAGTTAGTGCAATACAAGCAGGAGATCTATAAGAGGAATCCCCCCCCCCTAAATCCTTGACAAAGAAAATTAAATTTAGCGAGTCTACTTTGTTTCCATGTTTAGCATCCTCTCGATAAACTTTTATTGAATTAGTTGACCACATTGCAGCCCCAACAAAAAGGAAACTTCACTGTATATAATCGTTCAAAAAGGAAAAAATTTCTTATATCACAAATTTAGAAAATTGTATTGTCATAAACCAATATATATATCACAAAATTTACAAAATGTAAAATTACGGTGCATCGTCACCCTGGGTGAGGAATAGTTATTCTTCACCCCCCTCTGTTTTGACATCAATGCACCGTAATTTTATATTTCATAAATTTTGTCTTATTTCATACGTAAAAAGAGAAGGTAAAAAATATAATTGCCGTAAAATATATTTTATATTACGTAAAATTATAATGGTAAAAATGATGGTGTAAAATATACATAAAACGTAAATGTTTTGATCTTATGACCAATATTTTTGTTTTTTTTATGTCAAAATTTATGAAGTGAATCCATATTAATGTAACTATTTGTATTACAAATATAAAAAAATTATGAAAGGTTCATAAAATTACCTCAGGTGAAGAATAAATTATTTTGTACCCTGAGTGATGAATAGCTTCACTATATATATAATGGATGTTTCCTTGATACTCTCTCCGTTTTGAAATAAGTGTCTCAACTTCAATACAACTTTGTAGTACAAAGTTAAGACACTTATTTCAGAACGGAGGGAGCATAATATTATATCTATCAAAGCACACATTATCTGTGTTACAAATAAATTAGGAAGTGACATAAAATAATTGAGAAATCAGATCAACATGCATGTAAGATTACAAATGCAACAAATAATCTAATAAAGTAATGTCTTGTGGGGTGGGATCATTCCTGTGATGCCTTCTCTGCTCTAGTCCCTACGACAATGACGTACATGTCATGATGCTCCCTTCCTTCGCACGCCCGATACTGGCAACATCGGAGTGTGCCTTCGTTCCCGACGCGTTCTCGAGTCTGGCAAGCTCGGATTGATGCCTCGTCTTCATCGGCATCTATAACGTCTTTTTCGACATCGACACCCTCCTCAAATAAAAACTCCACCGCGTCATCGACGAGTTCTTATTTGCGTATTCAGTTCTGGCGAAACCAAGAGTATGCTTTCATCCCCATCGTGCGCCTGGGTCTAGCAAAACTATGACCGCACCTCATCCCCGATGACTGGATTGCGTCTCCTTCGGCATCGGCTTCCTCGACGATTGCATCGACGTGTCTTCGTCACTCTTCTCCCGTACTACGCGCCTGCGGCTTCATGTGTGGCTACCTCGACACCGGCACACGACCACGACATCGACCATGGCGACCCCTCGCACGGCTACCTCGACCACGGTTACACCACACTCACTCTCGTCTACCTGGATTGTTTCAGGCATTTATGGCGTTTATTCGTATTGTGCTTGCACTAGGTGATGATGTGAGGTTGCTATGGTTTGTAGCTTGGGTTTTCAATTATCATGGCTGTTGAGTATATTGATTATTAGGAAACAAGAGATAGACTAGGATTTATTCTTGCCTTGTCTTGTACTTCAAGTTGGTCATGTACTCCTATATATATGCCTCCAATGGCGTCCTCTATCCTTCTATATATATACGGGGCATCAGATGATTAACACATCTTGGAACAAAATACTCATGCAGCAAAAGTGGGTCAGATCTGACTATTATATCATGGACGCTTCCTCATGTAGCAAAGTACGTCCCTGGACTTTGCCAATGGAGGTCAGTACTGCAGAGAAATCTCGTCCCAAGCCGGTCCCCATGACAAGCTGAGAGACAAACTGTCCGGGCACCCAACTCAACTTGATCAGCATGATGTGATAACTGAATTCTTGGAACCGTTGAGATGCAGACACCTGCGAAAGAAAGGCCGAAAGCCAGGCCCGGTCCTGACATTATAGGGCCCGATTTAGAACGATAAAATTGGGCTCCATATGTACAAATAAATATATTATAGGTTCGTGAGGTTGATCCTTTTTAATGGAGTTAAATGCACCATTCATACATCAACTTGTTCCCAATGCTCGTTTTAGTAAATGAACTTGCAAAACATATCAATTTGCTTTTTAAACTTGTCTACATCGCTCACTTTGATACAAATGCAAGACAAAAAAACATTATTCAAAAAAAACTAAAAATTTATTGAAAGAATCAATTATCCCTGCGGAAAATGAATTTTTTAAAGGAAAAGTAACTTTTTTAACAGAGAAAATATTTTTGCCACAATTTTGTTTTACCCTGAAATAAAAAAAATTGGCAGATTTTTTTTCCAGACAAACATGGTTTTCCCCTGAAATATTCTTACCTCAAAAATAATTATTTTTCCCCGGAAATATTTTTTTACCTGAAAAAAAGTTTGCCCGGAAACAATTATTTTCCCATGTATGTGTTTTTCGAGTAAAACATACTTTATTTCAGGAAAAATGATTTCTTGGTCTGTTATTTTTTTGGGTAGAACTCAATTATTTCTTGGGGGAATAATTAATTTATGGTAAAAAATAAATATCTTCACGTAAACAATAATTTTTAGAGAAAAAATTGGGCTCTTTTGGGATTGTTTCTGAATTTTTCCTTCATTTGTATCAAAATGAGCGCGCAAGACAAGTTTAGGGAGGAAATTGATACGTTTTGTGAGTTAATATACTAAAATGAGCATTAAGAACAAGTTGATGTATGAATGATGCATTTAACTCTTTTTAATGATCTGTATGGGCCCTCTAATCGCTTCAAATTAAAGTATTACAAATATGTAATCTGTCACTAAATAAATATATACAAAAATAAGTAGAAAGAGCTAATGAAAGCATTGAGGTGATTTTCGTTTTCATACCAGTACGTATTCCGTAGTATACTTGTACATATATAGTTTATCCTCTTTTCAACAAATAACTCAGCTTGGTCCAGTGATAGGGTAGCTATGTGCCATGTATCCGAGCTCGCGGGTTCGACTCCATTCGCGCGCGTTTCATTTTCTTCTAATTTCTTTTCCTGCGTACTGACATATGGGCCCCTTATAGTTCACTTTAATTCCAAAGACCATAGGATTTTTTCTGTTAAATATGCAGTGCCAAATGTCAGCTTTAGGTTTTTTTTCACAAAAAAACAAGATTATGTGTGGCGCAGTAGCGTTTCGCAAGTTGCTGTACCAAACATTCACGCATCATAAAAGTTTGTGGAATGCCAGTACCTTTACCTTTACCTCTAATTAAATATGCGTCTACTTATTTAGATGGGACCCTACATGCTCAAATAATCTAGCGGTAGTTTCTTCGGTCCCCTGTACAGCTGTACCATCATGTTTGTAGGACACACTCGGGGCACAATTATTATTATTTTTGACGAAACTCGAAGCACAATTTTTTTTTGAGGAAACTCAAAGCACAATTATATGTTCCTGGCTTCTGTCACACACACACACACACACCCTATATATATATATATATAGGGTGAGACTATTCCTCACCCACCTCTATTTTGACATCAATGCACCATAATTTTACATTTCATAAATTTTATTTTATTTCATACGTAAAAAGAGAACGTAAAAAAATATAATCGCCGTAAAATATATTTTATATTACGTAAAATTACAAAGGTAAAAATGATGGTGTAAAATATACATAAAATGTAATTTTTTTTATCTTATGATCAATATTTTTGTTTTTTTATATCAAAATTTATGAATTGGATCCATATTAATGTAACTATTTGTATTACAAATGTAAAAAAATTATGAAAGGTTCGTAAAATTACCTCGGGTGAAGAATAAATTATTCTGTACCCTGGATGATGAATAACTTCACTATATAATATAGAGCTGCTGACCATTAGGGCGCGCTTGGATTGAGTGTAATTAGTACGGGCGTATATTTTTTACAAGTGTATCTCATCGGATTAGAGCGATTTTCGGCAAGAAATGATTCTCTCCTTCTCCCCGCGCGGGGGCTCGACGAGCGCTGGCCCTAGGGCCAGGCGGTGGCGCTGTGCTTGCTGGGGGCACGGCGGCGCGGCGGCGGAGGCGCAACTGTTGGTCGCAGCGCGGAGAGGCCCTGAGGGCGGCGGCGACCTCGGCCTGCCCGGCCAGATCTGGCGCGCCGTGGCGGCGGGCGGCCATGGGCTCGGGTTTGTGGCGATCTTCTGGGCGGCGGTGGTGCGTGTCCTGCGGGGCAGAGATGGATCTTGCCGTGGCCGTCGGTTTGGCGGTGGCGGCACTGCCGGTCTGCCCTCTGGGTCGACGCGGGCTGTGGGTGGCTCCGGCGGGAGCTGCGGCGGTTCTGGTTGGTGGAGGCGCAGGCGGCGCAGGGCGGTGGTGGCGGTCGACCCTCTCCTGGATCAGGTTCGACGGTGCGCGGGGCTGGGCGGTCGCCGTCGCACGCGCTTCGAGGATGGATCGGATCTAGGGTTCGTGCTTGGGCGGGTCAACTAGAGCCCGGGGCAGATCGAAGCTCCCGCTTCGGGTAGGTGTGGTCGGGCTTGGCCTGGGAGGTGCCCACGGGCGGTGGTGCCCGTCTCCCGGGCACGATGCTCGTAGGTGGTGGTCGTGGTAGCGGTGCGTCGGGTTGCAGATCGGCACCGGTGACCTCGGATGTGGCATCACAAGAGCTAGCTCGGCCAGGTGCGGTGGGCTGGCTCTCTGGTGGCCGTCGGCAGCCCAGGAGGTGCATCCCCCCCTAAATCACTGGAACTGGCTGGGGACGCAGGTGTGGGTGCTGCCTCCGGTGATGGAGGCGCCTACCCAGACTCTAGGGCTGATGCCGGGCGAAGAGGTGGCGGATGATCGTCGCTCTTCCCACTGGGGTCGAGGGTGTTGTGATGGGGCTGACTGGCGCTATCTGGCGGCATGGATGCCGGGGTGTCGGCCCCGGAAGGGGGTCCACATGGGTGCTTTCCGGCAGGCACCATTGTGGTGGTGGTGGCTCTCCCCGGGGTTGTGTGGGCAACGGGTGGTGGAGCGGTGGGTAGCCCGGACATGCCTCTTCGGGGGCGGTGTTCTGGTCAGGATCTAGGGCTATCCTCCGCGTAACCCTCTGGCGACATCGGTGGCACTGACGAGTTGCCGAGCGAAAGCTTCGCGCCTTGGCGCCGACGGCGGCGACACCCGTGGGCACCTCGCTCTTCCTGAAGACGTCGTCGTGGATCTGCTCTCCGTGTCAAAACTCCAGGTGAAGATCTCTGTCCACTGGACTCGGCAGCGTCGATGCTTTGCGCCGTGCTCCCTCTTGAGGGCGTTGTCGTGGAGCTTAGGTATGCTAGGGTGTTATGTGCGTGTGTTTAGTTCGTGTGCTGTGCATGTAGGTGCCTTTGTGCACCAAGTATTTTAGGATCAGCTTTATAAGAGGGTTACCTCACCATCCTGTATCGTTCGGCCGTGTACTTTGTTATGTTATTTTATCTATAAAGGGGGCGAAAACCTGCTTTTTGACAAGTGTAACGGAAAGAAACACGGTAATCCAAGCGCGGCCTTAGAGGATTTGGTTCCCCGGCTTGGGAGCAAGCCGGTTTTTCGAGGGGAAGGGAATATCATGGACTGGGCCAGCGATGGGCCGTGGCTGCAAGCGGGTCCAAAAGACATGATAAAAGGAGCACCCTCTCCTCTCGACAGAACAGTTGCTCAAAAAAAACCCCCAAAAAAAAACCTCTCGACAGAACAGCTTCAGGTCTTCTTCTTCCTCGGCTCCTCTACCTCCCCTCGTGTCCATACGAGCTTCTATCTATCTCTCTTGCTGCCTACCACCCTCGATTCTCTCCTCTTCCCCTTCTAAGCTCCGTCTAGTTCCTCCAATTACTTGTGTAATATGTACCTTATATATAGTTCCTTGTGTTAATCAGTACTGAGAGAGTTAGGTTCATATCTGTAATCAGAAAGGGTGCCACCAACTGCCGGATCCGGAAGGATCTGATCGGAGGCCACAAAGCACGCGACGACCAGCCCGGGTCCAGCCACCACATTTTACATTTAGACAGCTAGTTTGACTTTGCCAAATGGCTTTACAAATTTCTTACAACACAGTCTGCAGCTATTTTTCCACACATCACATGATCTCCTGCAGAGGTCTCCAACGATGGCTTCAAGATGCCGGGTATGCATATGGTTGATCGTGAACAGAAAAGGACTAACTACTGGTTTAATTCTGATTAAAGTGAGCAGGTCATTAAAGTGCATGAACTCGAGAAGATGGGCTGGCCACTAACTGAACTGTGGTGGAATCAAGCAGGTAATAGAGGTGCATGAAAGGAGAAGATAGTTGACTAACCAGAGTGACTCTATGAGGGTTATCAGCGTGAGACGCTAGAAATCCTTCTTGTTGATTAGAGACAGAGCCACCGTGAAAAATAAGAGAGTGCCCGGAAGCTTGTGGCTTGGAGAGAAGGGGGAGGGAATGCCATATATACATACATATATATATATATATATATATATATATAGAGAGAGAGAGAGAGAGAGAGAGAGAGTGGGACAGTGACAACAGAGTGTGTGATTACCCTTGGCAGTATGTGAACTTTGAGGTTGCTTAACTTAGATAACGACACTGATTTTTTTTTAAGTTTGCTCACCATTAACTTAGGTACTGACACTGACTTTTCAACAAAAATTAGAGAAGACAAGATGATGATAATGTCTTGTCAAATAATAATTCAGGGACCAATGTCAGTATCTAAGTTAATAATTGTCTTGTCAAATAATAATCCAAGAACCAAAGATCGGTGTCATTCATTCACTAGTGAAAAGAGGTGCTCTCAAGACACATTTTTCTAAACCATTGAACCAAAACGTGTGCTATAGAACTTTCCCAAACGCTAGAAAAAAATATGTCTGCCACACAATGAAATGTGTGAGATGCGTAATTTATCGGGCACGCTTCTGAAAATCTAAAGATGACCGATGCATGACAAAGTTCATACAATTAATCGTGCGATAAGAGCTGATAACGCCTACGGTTATAGAAAATGAACCAGTAGCTTTTCTTAGCAGACGTTATGCACTATGAAACTGTACACTATGATATGGTACAACACAAACATGCGAGTTCTGGAGAACGTCTGCTTTGTAAGCATAGTTTTGCAACTTTCATCCGTTCGAATCGCACTTGACAACACATACACTTCTCTGTTGAGAATTGTCTGCTCTGCCAAGCAAACAATTAAATTGAATGACCTGTTGGCGATACTAATATTTATCTCTGAAGGATGATTTCAAAAACGATGGGCAATTGTACTTCTATGTCCTCCTCCCAGCAAAATGAAATAAGATAGCATGGTAATATTACCTATGAAGTTTGCATTATATTGAACATTGCAAATGAACGTGCATGCTCTGTATGCAAAACAACATACAAAATTTAAAACTAAATTACCACTATATACATTTAGGACAGTAAAACTGAGCCTAAAGAGAGCCTTCTCAGACCATTAGCGCTTTAAACCGTTGGATTATGCTAATATTTCATTTTTAGCTATTAGATGAAGCGTAAGCTACTGTTTAGGCGCGACGGTTGTTGTCTGTCCGCTGGCCTGCTGCTTTCGTGGCCTTTTCGAAGGCTTCTGGTTAACCGGGTTTAAACCACCACAGTACATGCAGTTGGCAAAATGCATCGAACACACATTCTAATTTTGACAAAATGCACTAAATATCATTTAACCTCGTATTTGACGGGGCAAAAAACTGATGTGGCAATATTGATAGCACAATTTTACAAAAAAAAAACTTAAACATAAATTGGAAAAGCAATCCAGTCCCCATAACAACATACAAAATTTAAAACTAAATTACCACTACACACATGAATGCAGAACAACTAAACCTAGATTTGGCTAGCTTCCTGACCGCCGCTTACGCCAACGATCGACGATCGTTCATCTAGTCCTTCTTGGAGTTGGAAGGGCTCGCTCCATCGTTGTGGTGAGGGCACTTGTTGCGCGACGGCTTGTCGATGTCGGCGGCGGCAGCAGCGTAGGTGACATCCTCCTCCTCGTGCTGCTGCTCCTCCTCCGACTCGGGCCACTCAAGCTCTGAGTCGGTCTCAGGCTCCGGCATCGGCCCTTCCATGATCTCAAAGAACGTGAAGGTCATCAGGGTCGGATGGCAGTGGTGGCGGCGTCAGGTCATCCTCGCTCGCGGGGAGAGTTGTCCTCGTTGCTACTGCAGTCGCTGGTGTCAGTGTGCCATTTCTCTGAATGAGCCCAGGAAGTCATGGTGGATAGGAGGCAAGAACTTAGAGAGAGGTTGAATCAGAGAAAACTACAGCAAACTGGTGAAAAGGTGGAGGTGTTTGTGATACCTATGCATCCCTCACGCTTATTACTCTTTATGAAGCGTTTGGGAAATGGGTAATGATTTTTTTCAGGAGGCGACCACTTCCCTTCCTCGTGTCCAGCCGAAACCTAACGGAAGCGGCAAGGCTCTAAACCTGCGCATTTCTCGGGCCGGGCTTGAGAAAGCCCGATGCAAAAAACTCCAAGCCCGAGCCCGGGCCGGCCCGGCTATCGGGCTGTAGAAATCGGGCCCGAGCCCGGCCCGAACATGGCAAAGCCCGACAAGCCCGGCCGATCCTTTGTTAATTTATATTTCCTGTAAGTCCGGGTCCGGCCCGAATGACAAGCCCGACCCGGCCCGGCTCGGGTTTTTCGGGCCGGGCTGCGCATGCCTGGGTCTACAAGGCGCTGCCAACGATGACGGGTGGATGCTGGCCACTTGATCGTGAAGCCCCTCCTCTGTTCTCATGTTATTTCTCTCTAAATTTCCTCATTGATTAATGGCCTAAACTTTCTAACTCGCCTTCAATTTTGGTCTCTTTTTCTTTTATTGCTGGTCATGGCCGCATCTATGCAGTTTGGTAGAGCACACTGGAGCAGTGGAGAGCAAGAGTTTGCTGCTACGGTGGAGCAGCTCCAGCATGTACGATCGGTTGGTTATCTCTACAGTTGCCCCAGGTGTAGTCATTTGACTACACAGCCAATGAGACTGTAGTTGCCTCTGCTCTACTATATCTTGATATTTTGAAAACTAATTTGCTATCCTGTGTGCCTGAGACTAAATCCCAGGTTAATCTTTTTGAACGGAACGGCAGGAGCTCTGTCTTTGCATTTAAGTGGGAAAAGAGTTGAGGTACAAACACTCAACAGCCTAAGCTGTTACACACTCACCCTCGCAGAGAAAAACAGGGGAGGGGTTGGCCTGTGGAAACGGACCAGACTATCTCGCCAGAGTAAAGCTTGTCCCGCCGTTCACCGATCGCTGCTGTCCCTGAGGCAATCCTATAGGCAGTGTCATGGCTTCCCCTGAAGTGGAACCACGTTTCTCTGCCAAAAACATATGTGAGCCGATCAGCCGTCCAGTACGCAGGTTAATCTTGCGTGTACCTAGATTCTACACTTGTTAGTATAGTTGCATGGCAATTAGATTTGTTGGTCATACTCTCCTCTTTAAACCTAATATTTTTTAGGCCTGAATCCTCAAATTTGTACTGATGTTTTACACAAATCCCCACTTCAATAATCACTGATATGAACGGAAGGTGATGAGTCCTAAGTATTTTACTTGCCTTAAACCATTTTGTTATTTTTCATGTTGCTAGCTTGCCGTTGGTGATGAGAAAGCAGGTTTCACGTTCATACCATGTCCTAGTTTATCCTCATATTTCACTTAGTTATCAGACCATTTTACTTCTCACGGTATGCCATTCAAAATCACTTCAATACAAATCAAATTCCCATGTATGCTCATTACTTTGTTGACTTCATTTTTATATTTTGTGATCCTTTCACTTCTTTTTAAGGCTGGTCATAACATCTTTCTTTCATACTTAAATATACATAAATAGACGGGTTTTTTTGTCATAAATATTTGTGATTTGTTTGGTTCTTATATGTTCGTTTATTTACCATTTATCTGATCAGGCCAGTGGAGGACCTAGATTTTACCTTTGGGTGTGCCGCAATCTACATATACCGTGTATAAATAATACTACCTCCGCTAGCTTATCAAAACGTCATATATTTAGGCACGGAGGGAGTATAATTTTGCGTCAATATCATTATACTAAAATTGCTATTTTTTTTATCAAAAGTTCTCTATAAATATTAGTTTTGTCTTCATATCTTCATAATTACGATATTTCTTACTAAACAACCATAAATTGTCAGATAATTGGTGTTAAATATGTAATATGTTTTTTTTGCAAATTTATAGGGGGTGCTGCATCAGGCACGGAATAAATTTTTGTTTACTTCAGAAGTGTAGTGTCATGTTGTATCACATTGTGTCGCTAGGCCAGATCTCCCACAAACTATTTTCATTTTTTTCTCACAGACAAAAAAGGAGAAACTACCATTGTTTACGAGGCCACCTATACCTCGCCTAACGAGCAAGCGACCGCTTTCAGCACGTCATGTGTATAGGGGCCAGCCTAGATAGATTTTTTCCTTTGTTCATTTTTTACTTTATTATTTTGTTTTATTTTGTTTTATCTAAAATATAAAATATTAGTAAATAAACTAATAATTTAAACTTTATAAAATGTGAATTTTTTTAGAACAATTGTTAGCATAGTTAAAAAAATGCTGATACATATTAGGAAACCGTGACGTTTCAACAAAATTACATGTTTAGAAACATGTGAAATTAGGGAAAAGTGTTAATTATATATTTTAATTTTTTTAACCTATACAAAATAAATGTTTCAAATGTATATAAAAAATGTTGATACCGTACAAAACAAAATGTTTATGAAATTTTAAAAGCGTTCACGCATTTAAAAACACGTATGTGAGATTAGAAAAGAAAGTTAATCATTTATTTTTTATGTATATAAAAAAAATGTTTCATATGTTCATGAAAACTATACATAGAAAACCGAGGAAAATGATACAAAGAACACATAGAAAATAATAAAGTATCAATCAGAAAGGTTCTAAAACTGAAAAAAACCCTGAGGAAAACCATATATTAAACTACAAACAAAGAAAAATAAATTAACCCACAGAGAAAAAGTGAAATTAATATAACCCAATAAACTAGAAAATAAAATCAAAGAAAGCAGAAAGAAAATAAAAACAAAGAAAATCAAGGAAAAACAAAGAAAATAAAAAAAATCAATGAAAACCAACAAAAAGAAAGGAATGAAAAGAAAAATAATGAGTGAAGACATAAAAACCAAGATAATTAGTGAATAAAAAAATTAATAACAAAGAAAAATAGAAACAAAAAAATCCGGTGAATAGTAAATGAAACCAACGTGAAGCTTCAGCGAGTAAATCCTACGTTAATGGGCCTAGCTGCTCGTGCTGCACATGACGTGAAAGATACTACCATTTCGCTCTAAACGAGAGCTAGGCTTGTTTTAGTTAAAAATCACTAATTATGGGGTACCCTTGCAGTGAACATTCTCACCTCTTTCGTGACTGATAAATAGCACACTTCATTCATGACACTTCTTGCAATGAGGAATTTTCTTTTTCTTTTTCTTTGTGAATTCAGTTTTTATCAAATATTTTATCTCTTAAATTGTGCGTCCAAATCACGAATAATTTTCACCGCTGGATTACTTGTGCCGAGATCCTAAAACTAAATCCCATGTTAATAAGTTCCGATAAAAACAAATTACGAAAGGCACACCGCATGCCTTCTCATGAAGGAAGCGTATGCCTCCACGAGAGGCATGATCATGCCTCTCAGAAAAGAAAGAAAACATATTTTTATCCTTTTACGGGAGGCACGATCATGAGTAAATCTGTGCCTCCACAAGAGCCACGATCGTGCCCCTCAAAAAGGAAAAAAACTGCATGCCTCATCCAAAAGTAAACTTGTGCCTCCATGAGAAATACGATCATGCCTCTTGAAAAAAAAATCACATTTGATATTTTTCGAGAATCACCTCTCATAAAAATAAAAACAATTTCTTTTGACTATTTTTTTCCAATTAATTTTCTCCAAAATGTTAGAAAAACTGTGTGAAGTCCAAAAAGAAAAAAAACCTGTCTAAACCTTGAAAATGTGTACACTAGAATAAAAAAAAAGAAAATCCTGAAGAAGCGGTCAACATACGACACGTGACGTACGCTAAGCACACCAAAAATAACCTTTATGGGGTTCCCAAAAAAGTACTATTTAATTAGTCCCTCTCTGTTTTAGCTAGAAGGAAATACTATTTTGCATCTTCTTGAATCATTCATGGCCTTGTGAGTGTTGGGTTTTATTTGGGTTTTTCGCAAAACCCTCAAAATCAACCCACATATGCGGAAGAAATGGTGTTGTTGGATATGTACGAGCAACCCACTACATTGGATCAGACCCACCCCAGACCACTTTCATTTTTCCTTTTTTAATCTTTCTGTCCTCTCTTTCTTTTCATCCTATCAATGATATGCATTTATCCAAATAATTTTGGGACCAATGGGATGTAACTGTTGCATTCATGTATAAATGAGGTTTAGAGTACCACTATTAAGCTCGCATGTGCAACACACGTCTCAAATGAAATTAAATAGTTATCAAAATATTTGTATAATATTTACATAGATTTCCAACTAATAGTGTTTGTTCGGTGGATGAAAAACAAATCACATAGACAAATGACGAAGGTGTCGATAAGATCAGAGATCAATGATTTATGAAACAGATGTAGCTTATACTAATAAAACATTTGTTAGCTATTTTTGTGGTCATATTATCCGCATGCTTCTATCCTTGATGTCTCTTTACTTCGTCCTAGATCCATGAATGTATTCACAACGGTTTTGTATTATAAGTCCCTTCCTTGATTTTCATCTCCATGAACATATCCAGAGATTTTGTATTATAAGTCTCATCATCGAAATAGACAAAGATCCAAATAAAAATTTCACCTATCGAAATGAAGTCCAAATCAAAATTTAACCCGTCCAAATGAAGTACAAATAAAAAATATACTATTTAAGCAATATAAAACATGTCTACCTAGAAATTTCTACAAAATATATAAGGTAGTACGGTGATATTTGATGCAGCAAATGCATCTTTTTCACTCAAATGGCATTCATAATACACTACTAGGGAATAGTCTTTTAGTGGCGTTCTTTTTTTGCGTTTAGTGAAATGCGCCACTAACGACAAGCCACCCCTAAGAATCTTATGCGTGGCGCATTTCGAAATGAGCCACCTATAAGCCCAAATGCGCCACCCATAAGAGTCTTAGGGTGGCGCATTAGGAGAATGCGCCACTATTAAATTTCGTGAAATTTTGAATTTTGAATCTGGAAAACACTTTTTTTTATTTTTTATTTTTTCTTAATCTCAGGTTAGTATGCTTAATGCCCGATCACCATGCTTAATCGCAAGTCAAACTAACCTCCGTGGTCAAACTTCCCCGAGGGTCACCCATCCTAGCACTACTCTAGCCCCAACACGCTTAACTTCTCGGTTCTATTCAACTCTCACTCTAGCTCACCTAGCAGGCACTTGTTGATATATCTAACATATAAATCCTATTAAACCATGTTGATGTCTAGGACCTTGTTAATGTTTATGGGTGTGCTAAAATTTTCAACATTTTTTTGAAACTTTCTCGATTGGACCATTAGCATATTTTGAACTTTAAAAAAATTGATTTTTTAAATTTTTTTTTAATGTTACTATCTAAAATTTTCAACTTTTTTTAACTTCTGATTTGTCCTCTAGCCTATTTTTGAATTTAAAAAAAAAGTAAAAAAAATATTTTTTAAAAAAATTCAATTTTTTTTGTTAGTAGTGGCGCATTTCATACAAAATGCGGCACTACTAAGTTCAAATTTTTTTCATTTTTTTCTCTTTTTTTGGGCCTCCAGATCTTCAAACGCCCGTAACTTTTTTTCTATTAGGTTTTTGAGGATTCTAAAAATGTTCAACGGGTTACACCCGATTGAATTTGGATATAACTTTTCGAGTAGATGATTTTTCATATAAAAAACTTTTTCATCGGAGGTCGTATGCAAAAGTTAAGCCCATTTTACGTAATTCTCGGGAGATTTTGCAAAAAAAATCGAAATTCATATTTGTAAATTTTCCTAACAACTAGACCACATATCATTTGGAAAACTTATTTTCTTTTATCTTTTTGACATTTCTATCATTTTCTTTTATTTTTTTTCAAATTGAAAATGCGGTCCAGGGGGTGTATTTGGGAATTTTCCCGCCCAGTTTTTTCTTATTAGTGGCGCATATGTGAAATGCGCCACCCCTAAGAGCTTATGGGTGGCGCATTCTGGATGCGTCACTAATAATTCCTTAGGGGTGGCGCATTTCCAGAATGCGCCACCCCTAAGAGCTTAGGAGTGACGCATTTCCAAAATGCGGCACCTATAAGGTTCTTAGGGGTGGCGCATTTCTCCAAATGCGCCACGTATAAGGAGATCCAGGGCTGGCCCACTCTTAGGGGTGGCGCATTTTGGAAAATGCGCCACCTATAAGCCCTTATAGGTGGCGCATTTTTTACCAGTGCGTCACCCCTTACAACGTAGTGGCGCATTTTTACCAGTGCGTCACCCCTTACAACATAGTGGCGCATTACATATAAAATGTGCCACTAATAAGCTTTCCATGTATAGCTATTTCACTAGTAGTGATAGACTCAAGGAACTATTGTTTTTTTTTCAACTTAATGCTATCTATAGTCTAACTATTAATTAACTGCTGATAACTTAAGGGTGTTTATGAAAATGCTAATCTTCACTGGCATGAAGAAGTAATGTGAGATATACAAATCCCCTGAACAAGAAGATACAAATAACCGCATGTCATCATCTTCCTGGACATGTCATACAAAGCAAGGAAAATAGATAAGGTCCTTATTTATTGTGGCATAAGCTCTAGCCTTCATAAGAGGTGGTCCAGTGAACGTAGGCATGACTTGATAATGACACGCTGCAATCTAGGTTATGAAAGAATTAAAATTAACATCACTTTCACCATGCATGCAACCCTACCAGCCTTCATCATGGCACTAATCTTTATTTATTCATAGCTTTGATCCAATCCCTATTGAACTGTATCGCAAAAGGAAAACATTGATGCATATTTATTTTAAAACACATGATTAATATACATAAGATATTTATTTTGATGTCTATTTTTTGAATAAACATGGTATCTTTTTGTATACACAAGATATATTTTTATATACTTTTAACATTGTAATTATAAGATTAATATTCTTATAAAATGGTTTTATGTGTGTGTTTTTTCCATTGCATTGTATAATTTTACAATAGATTAGAAACATTTTATATATTTATTTATCAATTTTCAAGTAAATGATTAACCTTTTTAAACCTTTTACGATAAATAAATTTATAATAGATATATTTTGAATATTTTTAAATATAAGAAAACATAATAATAAAAGTAAAATAAAAAAGGAAGAAAAAATGTGAAAAAATGTAAAAGGAAAAAAGCTCTCAAAGCCTGCGCTCCATGCTGGACCAGCTCATTCTGAGGCTGCTTGACCCGAGGCTGCCCTACGTCTCGCTCTAAGCGAGAGATAGTCGCGTCCCTTCTTTCTACCATCGGTCTTCAGCATCAACAGCGGCTCACGCCGGGTTCTGTCCCGGCGGCCGCCGTCTCCATTCCGTCACCGCCGCCGGCTCTCCTTCCGGCGCTGCGCCCCCTCCTCCCGTCGCCGACGGCTCCTCCTTCCCAGGTTCCACCCCCTTTCCGATGCTTCTGTTGCAAAGCATGGAGGCACGCAGTGTAGATTTGTTCCCACACTGCCCTGCCCTGCAGATTTGTTCCTAGTCCGGTAGGCCATGGAGGCACGCAGTGTGTGAATTTGGTTCTAGTTATGTCCTCCAGATCTGTAACAAATTTGGTTGTGCTAAACGTAGAATATAGATTTGCGCAGTGCTTGCGTATCCTGTTCAAGATAGATTTAGAATATGATGCTGTGTTTACTGAACATATGAAATACTTACATTATTAGTGGAATAGCATGGATGCACATGAATAATTTTTTCTGCACGAGATGGAGATGAAACTTGTGATTTGTCTAGCTCGGCATTGTAAATTTCACTGCTCTAATGAAGCAATCCTGTCAATATATAGTTTAGAGCAGTGAAATTTACAATGGTTTTGGAGTTCACATTGCTATTGCTCTGAAAATCTTGTCCAATTCCCACTTCATCTAGTCAGGCTTTGTATTAATTTGGTCAGTACTTATAAGCTGCCTTTGATGCCATTTTCTGACAATCCATTCCTGCTTGATAAATTTTACTCCAGCAACTTGTCACTTGTGAATGATATTACAGGTGGTATTTATTTATTTGATAAGCCCGTGAACTTGCAACACTGAATGGTTGCATTTGCATGTTTAATCTGTCGACTTTACCAAATAGTAATACTGACATCTTAACACCAAGTTTATCTTCAATTGGTGTCCTGTAATACATTTGAATTATCTATTCGTTTAGGTATGATACAGCTGCACTGTATAACCTTTGGATACTACACATACTTTTAGAGAGTAATTTCCATCACTTGAAAATCAAAGGAAATGTTATTGTCCTCACTAATGACATGCGTGAAACATGGTAATACAATAAAACATAGTATACAGTACAGTACAGGTGAATGGACAGATGAATCTCAAAATTAAAATATGAAAGAAAATCTGTTCCAAATAATCTAAGCTATCTAGATGACACTATTTTGGTCCTTAATTTTGCCGTGTATTCTGTGCGTGAATCAGGTTCTAGTTTTGTCCTCCAGACCTGTAGCAAATTTGGTTGTGGTAAATGTAGAATGTCCTGTTCAAGATAGATTTAGAATGTGATGGTGTGTTTACTGGAACATATGACATAGCAGCATTAGTATTATGACTGGAAATTGATATTGCTCTGAACATATTGACCTGATGACTGATTTAGCCTTATTTAATCTAATGTCTGATGAGTTGGGCCCACCAGTTTCATGGTCCTTGCGACCACTGGATTTTATTCAGGGTCCAAACTCTGACAGCCTCTTCTTCTACCTTCAGCCGTCCTCAGAAATCTACAAAAGTTATAGATTTGGCCCATCAGCATCAACACCGACACACGCGACGAAGGTCGCTACATCCATTCCGACACCGCCGCCAGACCGGCGCTGCGCCTCCTCCGCAGGTGCCCCCCCCCCCCCTTCCTGATGGTTATGTTGCAAAGCCTGCCCACACTGCCCTGCAGATTTGTTGCTAGTCTGGTAGGCCATGGAGGCACGCCGTGTATTCTGTGCATGAATCAGATTCTAGTTTTGTCCTCCAGACTTGTAGCAAATTTGGTTGTGCTAAATATAGAATATAGATTTGCACAGTACTTGCATATCCTGTTCAAGATAGATTTAGAATGTGATGTTGTGTTTATTGGAACATATGGCACAGCAGCATTACTGAAATAGTATCAATACACATTATGATTTTTCTAACTGAACATGTGTACGAATACTCCGATAGAGTAATCCTGTCAGTATATTGTTTAGAGCAGTGGAATTTATAATTTTTTTGGAGTTCACATTGATATTTCTCTGAATATCTTGTTCAGTTCCCACTTCATCTAGTCAGGCTTTGTATTAATTTGGTCCGCATTTACAAGCTGCCTTTGATGGCATTTTCTAACAATCCATGCCTGGTTCATAAATTTTATTCCGGGAACTTTTCACGTGTGAACGATATTACAGGTGGTATTTTTTTTTCATAAACCCGTGAACTTCCAACACTGACTGGCTGCATATGCATGTTTAATCTGCCGAGTTTACCCAATAGTACTACTGAAATCTTAACACCAAGTTTATTCTCAACAAGTGGCATGTAATATGTACATTTGGATTATCTATTCGTTACCCCGCAAAAACAAAAGGATTATATATTCGTTTAGGTATGTTTCAACTGCACTGTATAACCTTTGGATGCAACACAGACTCTTAGAGAGTAATTTCCATCACTTGAAAGTCAAAGAAAGAAAATGTTATTGTTCTCACTAATGAGTAATGACAAGCGTGAAACATGGTAATACAGTAAAGCATAGTACAGTACAGTACATGAAGAGATGAAAATCTTGTTAAAATCTGAAGGAAATCCATAGCAAATAATCTAACTTCTTTGCACCAAGAGAGCTAGCTAAGCTATCTAGATGACACTATTTCCGTCCTTAATTTTACCGTGCAGTTCCCGTGCTTGTTTCACGAGGGAATCGAGGGTGTCAGCAGTGGCAGGCATCATCTTCCTCGTCCCGGTGGAAAATACCATGCAGCCCTCGAGATCCAGCATGGTCTTCGACACACTGGACAGAGAATCCAGGAGGCTCTCCAGATCAGCTTGTTTGACGATGGCGCTGCCGCCCCTGAATTTCTTCATTGCTGCTATGACAATCCTAGTCGTAAGCTTCATCGCCGTCAGGCTGTTGGTGGTGATGAGATCCCTGTTTAACTGCACCATCTTTTTTGCAAGGTTGAACGTAACACATTCTCCTGGATCTCTAGCTTGATCTCTTCCTTCACCTAGTGAAATTGCATCGAGGTCAAGGTGTAATATGCCACATGCTGTCACACAGAGGGATAACAGAGCAACATGCAGCTTCTGGTGTTTGTTTTGCCTAGGACGGGAGGAAGTATTGTTCTTCTCCTTCTTGTCGTTGTTGATAACGACTTGGCTTTCAACATCAGTACCTGATCCAGTATACCCAGATATTTCTTCTGTTGGCCCACAACTAAGTAATATTTCTCTGAGTACCTGCAACGGTAGTAACAATAGCATATATATTACCATATATGTAGGCAGAACTTGTGACTACTTCAAAGTAACAAACCAGATGCAGAGCAAGGAAATGTGCCCATTAATTGTTAGGAAAGGGGAATGAATGACTGGCTTGAGATCCACTTCTTCTGTAGATTAATATGTTGAAGAATGGAAAGAAATAAATAAATGAAGTGAAGGTTAGGTTAGGTATGTACCTTCGGTATCACACCCAGCATGGCCTTCTTGAGTGTACTGAGATATTCCTTATTCTCAGTGTAATGCATACAAAGATGCTCCAGAATTTCAGCTGCAGTTTTTCTGCGTGTGTCGTTGTCCCCAACTTGTAGAAGTATTTCAGTGAGATCACCAACAAACTCATCGTTTTCCTTCTTGGGGAGGATGGTGGCGATACTTTTGCTGCCGAGAAACAGCACAACCAGTGTTTTACCTGCAGTCTTTCTGATGGAGCCGTTGCTGCTATCGCTCTTAACGAACATGCTTATGAGCACCTTAGTTGGATTAACTCTGTTTGTAGTTTCATCCAGGCATAGTTGCGTGAGGATCTGCATTGCCTTCATCTGCAGCTCTCCGCCTTTACATTTGCAACATTCTTTGCAGTTAACAATTCTTTCCATGCTGGTTATTGCTCCCTCATTGTTTGATATCTGTTGACGCAGGTTTGCTCCGGTGTCTCCCTTGACAGTCATAATCAGTTGAAGCATCACCCCCAGTGATCCCTCTGCTACCTTAGTGGACCAGTCACTGTGATCTCCACAATGCACTAGGTCGTAACTGACAGGCGCCATGATCTTGGAGACAAGATATTTGGTGTTGCTAATGATTATGCAGTTGTCCTCACTGCCTGCGAGCATCCAAAGGATACGCAGACCAGTTAGCACCAGATCCTTGTAGCCTTGGAGCATCTTAGCCTGGTCGATCCCGCTGTCCGAGTCTGACTCTGAATCTGACTCTGAGTACTCAAACTCAGACTCCAGCGATGATGGGTCATTGCTGATGCCTTGTTCCTGATCTTGATCATTGCTTGTTTCCGGTGATGCCGGAGTTGCTGCAGTGTCTTTGTTTGTGTTAACCGAGGATGATAATGATGATGATCGATATGGCTGGAGCTGAAGGTATTCTTCAAATGTGTTGATGAGGGAAGATATGCACCTGATCCCTCGGGGGAACTGATCCAAACGGATCCCGCCGGCGACGTGCTCCACAATCCTCGCAGCAGTCTCCCTCACCAATTTGTCACATGACCGTCTGGAATCTAGCGTATGGAGTAGTTTCTGGAGAATGTGGGTGGAGGATGCAGATCCGATCAGCCGCTTTATCATTCTGTGCTGCTGCACAATGATACCATCCTCTGATTGCTCCTGCTGCTGCCTCTTGCTCTTCCTCTCCCTCTTGTTCCTCACCTCCTTATTCTCCACTTTCTTCCTCATATCCTTCTGAACCAAAGGAGCTCTAGTCTTTTCCTCTAAACCTAGTTGCTTCTGCTCCTTTTCTTCTTCTTGTTTGATCAAATTAGGAGTATGCTGCCGGGTGAGTAGTTTGTCCAGTATCAGTGCCCCGGAAAGGAAGCTACGAGGCGACTTGGACTCCATGAGTTCTACAGCATATGTGATGAGGTTTCTTTCTCTGGCGCATGGTGTCTTCTTGGAGTATCCCTTCCTGATATCATCTAAGTAGCCTGAAACCGCATCACCACCATCTTGGAAGCCGTATGCCTCGCTCACTTGTTTCACTATCCTCTTCCTGGAAAGAATCAAGATGATTCTATACATGAATAAGGCACCTTGGGACAGACACAGGACATACAAGACTTTGTGTGCTGGATCCATGTTTGCTCTGCCCTCATCCGTCTTACCATAATAATCGTCTTTTCTGAGACCGATTATCGAAATCGAAGTGGAGATTAAGAGTCCAAACAGCAAGAGACACATCACAGAGGCAATGCACAAGTACAGCAGCACACTGTGAACCAGCGCAAGAGCCCATCCCATCACCACACGTAGCGCTAGCATAACCCGCTTAACCACTGGCAGTTCTGGGTGATGATTGCATGCATTATCAGCCATCTGACAGCTGCGCGTGAACAGATTTTTCACCACCTTCAAGCTCAATAACAGATCACCAGCAGACCTCATTCTTTCAAGAAAAGAAGCATTTATCCTGTTGTACATATGTTCCTAGTTAGATACTCTTAACTCTTAAGCGAGTGATGAGAAAGAAAATTATGCACAGAAACCAATACCATTAGGGATATACTTTTTCTATTTTTTTGATCTGCCTTTATGATTTGCATTAACCTAATATGTTGGATCGAAATGAACAGATTAACAACTCAATCCAGCTCTGCTCTAGCACACAGCAGGTTATATGTCGATGGCATGGTCTTTTTTATGGAGCACGAAGCAAATCTTTTCTATGGAGCACAGCGCAAGAGTCAAGACATGAAACTCCTATCAGGAACTTTGGAGCAACTATCGGGGTTCCAGAAATACACTTTCATAGGCAACAGGTTAGTTCCCATTTAGGCCTGGTCATATGTTCATGTCTGTTTACATCTAAGATGCAGCGGCCAATAATTCTGTAGTCTTTTGTGTTTGTATCACCTAGATACATTCCTAGGAACCGGTAAAATAAGTTCATTTCCAAGAAATAGCACCAACATGACCTGTGCACCATCGAGCGAGCCACATCGCCTCCTACCCTACCCTACTCTCTCTCTTTGCACATGTGGTTACAGCTGATGAAGAACCCTTTGCATACATAGTTATATACTAGCTAGTAAGTCAATCAACTCTATCGCAAAAAAAGATAGCCTATTATCTAGAAACTGCTTATTACTCAATGTTTTGTGTCGTGGACTACAATGGAGAAAGGAGGGTGGCACTAATGGGCGTGGCAAAGTGGGAGCGGTGCCGTCGAATTCAATGGTTTCCTGGGCTTGAGCAGAGATAGACTTACAACTAACTGAACTGTGATAAAATCATAAAATCATAAAATCTCAAGCAGGCAATAAAAGTGCATGGAAGGAGAGATAGAAAACTAACCAAAGCAACTCTATGAGGGTAATCAGCGTGAGACGCCAGAAATCCTGCTTGTCGATCATAGAGACGAAGCCACCGAGAAGAACCACGGTGGCCCATGTCACCACCAGGAAGCCTATCCCTCTGATCGCGGAGAACACGTACACGACAAGCACCGCATAGCCATTGATGATCCTCACTTCCTTCCACTGGGAGTCGTATCTCTCGCGAGCCATCCTTCACATCACGATGAGCAAGCAGTTCGTTTCCTGCCGGTATAGATAGTACGCATATGTTGAGCACCTGGGTAAGTGCACTTACTAATTAAGCTCAGCTACGTACATAACTAGGCCGGCTGGCCATTGTTAATTAATGTCAGCACGCATCTAGCGAGAGAAAGGAAGTCAACGATCCTGATCAAGACGAGAGAGGATTGGCTCATTTGGGGGAGGAAACCTAGGTCGTCTACCATGTCACATTGCTCTCAAATGCTTAAAACTACATATAATACTACTGCTACTGTATATATATATGTATGTTCATCTATGCAGAAAACGAGGTCGGATCTTTACGGACAATTACTACCACAGAGTAGTACACTAATCGAAACTAGCCTTACCTCCCCGACTCTTCTCGTAGGCAAAGGATCGTCATCACTCATTCGTCATCATCAATGAATGGCCACATGTACCCTGAGGGAACTTCATTTTATCATTTTAATGGTATTCACCCGATGTTCGACGAATCTAGCCATGAGTGTGCTTTTCTATCCTAATAAGGACTGGGGTTGCTACCCCCCATGACGCACGGGCCATTAGTACATTTACATCTGTCCAGACGTCCTCACACGGTATCAATGTGCATGTTGATCAGTATTGTTATACGATCCCCCACAAAAAAAAAAGGTATTGTACATGATCTTTTCTGAGATACCTTATCCTATCTAAGATACTAGTATTATGTTTATTTTGTTTTTTAGTGTACTAAAATATAGGACATACATGTGTACGCATGCATAGCTAAGCTATCATGCACTGTTTGATTTTCCTTTTTTCCATTGGCAACAGGATGCATCATGTACTAAAAGTACGGGAAATTTGTATTTGTATTTTCTATGGTTTTGATAATTTGCTTTGAGTTTTCTATTAGGCAGTTGCTCATTCTAAAGGTGTGTGTGGATTTAAATGTGCTATTGGGTAGTTGCACTTTCTGAAACATTGTTTTGAACATAATTTCCTTGTGTACTTGTATATTTGATAATGTTTAACTGCATAGTTGCACATTTTCAAACCCTAAGTAATATGTAATTGGCTCCGCACAATTTTCGGTTTAGAAATGAACAGTTTAGTAGATTATGAAATTATAACATCAAAATTCACATTTTTTTGTGTAATTTAGAATTTGAAATGTACATTTGGATAGTTTGCACATTTTAAAGCCCAAAATTGCTTATGTTTTTGTACAACTTTGGGTTTACAAATGAAGATAGAATTGACCTTATGCTTTCAGTTTAGAAATACATAGCTATGTATTTCAATTTGATTAGTTGTTTTTAGTTAGTGCGAATACATTGATGTGATTATTGTGAACGAAAGAGGAGAAAAGAGAACGTATAGGGAATCACTTTATTTTATCACCAAGGTTAAAAGCATTTCTCACTTATTCATTGCTATATTTTCACAAATTATCATCTCTAGAAGGTTCCCCTTTTTCATTTGCTTTTGATGAATCACCAAGCATTTCTCACTTATTCATTGCTACGTTTTAACAAATTATCATCTCTAGAAGGTTCCCCTTGTTCATTTTCTTTTGATGAATCACCATGTCCATGGAACAACATGCCTTGCATGATGATATATCTCAAAAGCATATGAGAAGAAACCAAAAGGATTTTATATAACACTTTTAATTCATCTGTTACTTTAAAATTTGATACTGACAATTTTCTTTCTTCTTATGAGCAGGAGACACAGAAATCCTTCATGTCAATCATAGTGATGAAGCCACCGAGAAGAATCACCGTGGCCCACAAGGAAGACTATCCCTCTGATTGCGGAGAACATGTACATCACAAGCACATCGTAGCCATTGATGATCCTCAGCTCCTTCCACTAGGAGTTGTATCTTTTGTGAGCCATCCTTAACCTCAAAACCAGCCAGATCGATTCCTGCAGCCGGTATAGATATATGAAAAGCATCCGGGTAAGTGCACTCTTTAAAATTAAGCTCAGCTTACATGTATATGTTTATCTATGCCAACATCTATGCCGAAAACGAGGTCGGATCCTTGCCCAAAAGTTACAAAACAATGTTGGCTCGGTCAGTCGTTGCTAGATTTGAGCAGCCAGCTCGGTTGTACAAAACAATGAGGGTTTGTGTTGGGAGTGCTTGTCAGTTCGCCTTGGTGGTAGTGGGAACTCATGCTTTGGTAGTAGCCCGAAAGTAGTCAAGTTATAAAGGTTTTCATCTGGTTTTCAGTCAACTAGTGAAGCAATTATCTTCTGCTGAGTTAATCCACGAGTTAATTCTTTTCAGCTTAATAAATTAAGTAGGATCACTTGACTGTTTCAGCATTTTTCTTTTAAAAGAACAGAAAAGACTGTGTAAATGTTGATGCATGGACACTTTTTAAAATTATATAAGTATATTTTTTAGAATATGTGCATACTATTTTAATGGAATTTTTTGAGAATATATTATTTCCTCCCATCGAATTTTTTTCTCGCTTAAATTGACGTATCAAGCATTTTTGTTAGTGCTAGATACTTCCATTTGAGCCAATAATTAATTCTGATCGGAGGGAGTAACACTTTTTTGATTGCATGGAAATTTATTTTAAAAAGTGTGAATACTTTTGTAACTAAGTGATAATTTTGTAAGCACACGATAAGTATTATTTCTTGTATATGATGATTTATTTTTCTTATACAGACTTTTTAAATGCATGCTGATGCTTTGCTAATTGAAGATGAATTTTTTTCGAATACACATGAATTTTTTTAATACACCATAAATATTTTAAAATGTGGTATTAACATATTTAAAATATATTTATTCATGTGTGTGAAAATTATTTTTCCATGTGCAAACATTAATTTTTCTCACAATTTTTTTTTGTGATTCAAGGAATATTTGTATTGAGCATTTAAACATCTTCTTTATGTATGTGAAAATATTATTATGCGGCATGATGCATAGTTATAATTTTATTTCATTTGAAAAAAAAAACGTGTTATCAGAATAATTTTCTAAAGAAACATGAATATTTATGTTGTTTGGATTAAATTTTTCCATATGATTTTGGTTCAATATAATACTGTAAGTTTTTTTTGGCTAATATAAATACTGCAAGTTTTTTTTGAGCAAAATATAAATACTGTAAGTAATACGTAGTTTATGCCATTTATGTGTTGTTGGACGGACCTCCAGGTTTTGGTGGGCTGGCCCAATGCGGGCGACGGGTAAGCTACAACTTGCTAGAAGCGAGATATAGACGTGCCCTTCCTCCTCCACCGTCTCGGCTCGAATCCCCTTCCACTGTTCCCAGCCACCGCCGCCGGCGAGCCTGGAACCTTCTCCGCGACTCCTTCCCCTCGTCAACACCAAACGATTCGCGCCCAGGAGGTTCTCCTCTCGCTGCCTCCATCCAGCCTCCGCCGCCGGCCCCTCCAGGTGCCACCCCTGCCCTATCCTCCGGTCAAATCGAGGCCGCGATCCGCCCTATAACGTCCTGTAGATCTGTCCCTCTTCACTGGTTCGGTAGTTAATCGTGGTGCGCCTTGTTTAGCCCGGTTCAAACCAGCCATGTATCGAAACCTCAGTTTTTTTTCTTGTGGACAGATCGAAACATATCAAAATCTAAAAAGAACGATTTTTTCAGCACTTAGGTACCATGTTTCCTCCAGATGAACTGCAATGCTATGTTTTCTTTGTCGCGGGGCGAATGTTCAGTGTTCTGTTTCTTCAAACCCATTGAAAATCTACCAAATATTGTTTGTGGAAAGTGGAATTCATAATGGTCACACAGTTCACTTAGATGTCGCTCTGAAGCTTGTTCACTTCACTCTTCAAATGATATTTTTTGGTGTAAATTTGGTTGATACTTATAAGCTGCGTTTGATGGCATTTTTTTCCTGATTCACAATTTTACTCTGGATGCCCTGATTTGGTAGTTTAAGGTGTGTGCCCTGATCTACCAAATATTGCTTGGGGCAATTTAACTTTTGATGTCTTGTCCATCCCACAATCATTTTAACTTTTGATGTCTTGTGGAAGTGGAATCAATAATGGTCACACAGTTCACTTAGATGTCGCTCTGAAGCTTGCTCACTTCACTCTTCAACTGATATTTTTTGGTCTAAATTTGGTATAACCTGCCTTTGATGCCATTTTTTTTTCCTGATTCACAATTTTTACTCTGGATGCCATGATTTGGTAGCTTAAGGTGTGTGCCCTGATCTACCCGATATTTGCTTGGGGCAATGTAACTTTTTTGATGCCTGTGTAATTCATTTACATGTTACCCGCTATTTTCGCTCAGTTGTCTAGTCCATCACACGATCATTTTATTTGCCTGTCCAATCTGCTAATATGCTGCTGCCTTCCCCAAATAGCACCACTGAAATGTCACCAGTATGTTTATTCTAAAGGATTATTTACTCAAATCTGCCATGTGGTGTAACACATTTGCATTATCCATTTGTTGCGTTTATGTTCCCCTAAACTCTGGCACATGTTGGATTCTCTTTTCCATTTTGATGGTCCCAATCCAAACTGAAGGTTTAGAGAAATAAAGAGAAGAAGCCAGACCATTCACCATTGTGATTTGGTCATTTAGCTCTTCTTAGTCCTTTAGTTTTGGCCCCTTTTCACCATGAAGCCTCATAATCGCCCCCCCCCCCCTCTTTCTGTATTCTCTCTGGTGCCTGGTAAATGATATCACCTATTGCCACTGTAGAGCACCATTCTTTACATGATATGTGTCAGATTGTTTGTAAATGTTTCGGTAACATTACTACTTGAAATGACTTGGTTGTGCTGTTTGCCAAACAGGTAATATTCTACTGTACCGACCACGCGAAAGATGGTTAATGCAATCAAGGGCTTGTTCGTCTCCTGGTAAGCTCATAAAGGATCCACTGTTTTATTTATTTGACCATCAGTTTGCACTTTTAATTGATCCACTGGTTTATCTTTTCTTCCCCCCCAGTGATGTACCGATGGCTCAGTTCATTGTGAATCTGAATGCTTCAATGCCCGCATCGGAGAGGTTCATCGTGCACATTCTTGACCCCACACACATGTTTATCCAGCCTAATATGGGTGATTATATCAAAAGTAAGATAGCGGAGTTCAGAGACCAGAACAGCTACGAGAAGCCATCGTGAAGGGCCATCCATTGCCGTGGTTCTAGCTTCAAACTCCATCCTGAGAAACCTATGTTGATTATCACTTTGTAGAATGGTTATAGGCTGAGACTGAACAATATGTCTCTCTCGTGATGTTCTGGAATGACAGTTCTGTAGTATCACAGAGTATTGCGTATTATGTATCTTTGGAGTAAGCCTTTCTCTCATAATATATTTGCTTGACATTTATACTGCATGGAAAATACAGTACCACTTGTTATTCCTCTTTGCAATATGTTCGGTGCACTTACGGGAGCTCTGAATAGAGGAATCAGAGTAAGAGCTGCACTAAGATGCATATACGAAAATTATAGGTCCTACACTAAAATAATATGAAGTAACAAATATATAATTGTCTCAGAATTCACAAATACCATGTCTCCAATTGGTAGACTGTAGCCTCTGCAGCAATATGTTTGTTCAGCTTATGCCTTTTATGAATATATGTACTCCATTATGCACCAAAGAATGTATGTTCCTGTAGAGCTAAAAGATGCTACAAAAAATTAACTTCACTATTTTGCTTGCTCCTGGCTTACTTTGACTTTTGTATGGTCTGCAAAAGACAAATGAGTGTGTCACAAAATAGTGTACGCACATGATACAGTATGATGAACTTGATGCCCCTCTTTTACTCCAAGTAGCAAGTGTGGTCACCAGAAGATAACATTCCTTTACATCTTCTGAAAAAGGTACACCTTTTCTTTTGCAAAGTAAAGGCAGCAATACTGTTCTGAAACTATCTGGTGAACAGATGTAGAAACCATTGCACCTTGCTATGTTCAGCTAGCCGAGGCAAGAAGCATTCAGATATACCTGCACTAGTGATGCACTGGAATGATAATTCTGTAGTATCATTGTGTTGAATCTTTATGTCCTCTGAGTGAGCCTTTACTTGGTAATGAAATTGCCTTTTTTAGCTGGACTAGTAATAAAATTTGTTAACGTGGTGAGAGCACACAGCGCCTTTTGATATTTATTCCTCCTGTCAAGATGTTCAGTGAACTTCTGACGGGGGTTCTGAGTAGAGGAACCAAGTAGGAGTTGCACTGAAAGTAATACTTACCAAAATTCCCTGTATCAAAAAACTAACATGAAGTAGGAAATATATAATTGTTTTTGAATTCATAAATTGGTAAGGCTGGAGCCTCTGCTGGTAGATGTTCCTTCAGTTTTATCCCCTTCTCTCGACGCATTACTCCATTATGCACCGAAGGACTATGTTCCGGTGGATTTAAAAGCATCAAACAAAAGATTACCTTTGTTATTTTCTCTGCATCTGGCTTGTTTTGACTTTTGTATGGTCTGCAAAAGAGAAATGACCATGCCACAAAATGGTTTATGCACATGGAACAGTATGATGAACTTGATGCCCCTCTTTTACTCCAAGTAGCAAGTGTGGCCACCAGGAGGTAACATTCCCTTGCATCTTTTAAAAAAGGTACACCAATTTTTCCCAGAGTAAAGGCAGCATACTACTGTTCTGAAACAACATGGTGAACAAATACA
The DNA here is from genome assembly GCA_950022295.1 of Bromus sterilis. Lineage (NCBI taxonomy): Eukaryota > Viridiplantae > Streptophyta > Magnoliopsida > Poales > Poaceae > Bromus > Bromus sterilis. The sequence goes on along the minus strand of OX465601.1, from coordinate 294,741,260 downwards.
GAAATCATTGTACCATGCTATGTTCAGCTAGCTGAGGACAAGAAGCATTAACATGGAAAATGACTTACGGCAATCTCTTGACACTGATAGTTCATCCTCCAATCAGGTTGCATATGTATATAGTTTCCTTCTTCAGTTTAGACTTCAGATATATGCATAAGATTTTTGCTTTGAGTGAGGTTCACAGGCACTAAGGTTTCCTCTGAACTTTTTGCAGGTACCACGGACAGAAAGGGATGCTCAGTCTGCACTCTGCACCCAGCATACATGCTTGGAAGCCAAGTCTCGCCGTCAGAGATCAAAGCTTAAAGCCTTGGCATGATTTATTTTAAACACTCAATAGCAATGGCAGGCACTGCATCTCTCTTTTCTCCATTTGGCTTTTCTTTGAAGCAATTCAACTGCATGCTGAAACTGAGGCTACAAATACATTGCCTCCTCTCCTCCATCTTGCATCCAATCAGCAAGCCTTCCAGGTATCAATCATGGCTTCCAAGCTCTCAGTTGCTATTCTTCTCCTCTGTGTTGGAGTGTGCGTCGCTCGCAACAGCGACTTCTCCATCGTCGGGTACTCCGAGGAGGACCTGTCGTCGCATGACAGGCTCATCGAGCTGTTCGAGAAGTGGCTGGCCAAGCACCAGAAGGCGTATGCGAGCTTCGAGGAGAAGCTGCACCGGTTCGAGGTGTTCAAGGACAACCTGAATCTCATCGACGAGATCAACCGCAAGGTGACCAGCTACTGGCTCGGCCTCAACGAGTTCGCCGACCTCACCCACGACGAGTTCAAGGCAGCCTACCTTGGGCTCAGCCCTCCTCCGGCTCACCAGAGCAGCAGCCAGAGCTTCAGGTACGAGGACGTGTCCGTCCATGACTTGCCCAAGGAAGTGGACTGGAGGAAGAAGGGCGCGGTGACGGACGTGAAGAACCAGGGGCAATGCGGCAGCTGCTGGGCCTTCTCGACGGTGGCAGCTGTGGAGGGGATCAACGCCATCGTGACGGGCAACCTGACGGCGCTGTCGGAGCAGGAGCTCATCGACTGCAGTGTCGATGGCAACAGCGGCTGCAACGGTGGCATGATGGACTACGCCTTCTCCTACATCGCCTCCAACGGCGGGCTACACACCGAGGAGGCCTACCCGTACCTCATGGAGGAAGGCAGCTGCGGCGACGGTAAGAAGAGTGAGTCTGAGGCGGTGTCGATCAGCGGCTACGAGGACGTGCCGGCGAAGAACGAGCAGGCGCTGATCAAGGCACTTGCCCACCAGCCCATCTCCGTCGCCATTGAGGCCTCTGGCAGGCACTTCCAGTTCTACAGCGGGGTAAGCATATATACATATTTTTGGCAATGGAAATGGAAAATACCATCTGACACATCGCTGACATGTGGCCCTTACATGCATACACACATTGGATGTCATATTCTATATATTTATATGATTTTTGAAGCACAGCTGATATTGGACCAATCTTTTTATCTAAACTTTTGTGTCCCAATCCAAATTCTGAAGTATGTTTGAAACTAGTTATAATCTGAAACTTCTTTTTATTGGTTGCTTAGGGGGTTTTCGACGGTCCTTGCGGCGCGCAGCTGGACCACGGTGTGGCGGCGGTCGGATACGGGTCGGACAAGGGCAAGGGCCACGACTACATCATCGTGAAGAACTCGTGGGGCGCCAAGTGGGGCGAGAAGGGGTACATCAGGATGAAGAGGGGCACCGGCAAGGGCGAGGGCCTCTGCGGCATCAACAAGATGGCCTCCTACCCAACCAAGGACAACTGATGATGATGATGATGTTCCAGGCTGAGATGCTGCTGCATCCTTGAGAGTCGTTGTTTCCCCATCTTTGCATTTCCTTTTTTTTTTTCCTTTTACGCGGTTTCTTTCGGTTAAAACACGACGACAATGGATGGAATAAGAGAAAAATGGTTTCGAGTTTTCTTTGAGATTGTTGAGCTTGTCTGGTTATTACTGTGTTGGGTGACATGTCTGAAAGTTCAGATGTAAGTGTCAGTGCAGGCAAGGTTAATGCATGCAGTCAAGACTGCCCTTCCTGGCAGACGTCCGAATTCGATAATCTTCACTGCAAACCTCCATCACAAGGCATAAACCCAGAGCCAACCACAACAACTTGTAAAATGCATTCCCAACCAGCACCACACATGTAGCCTAGCCATTCATCTAAGGGCACTGGTACAAAGACAGAATAACTGCGGTTGATCAGCAGAACCTGGACCAGATCCATTACACTTCAACCCAATCTATTTTGTTCATTCGACCAACCAAAAAAGTCGCTTATTTCGGAGTCCAGAAATAGAGTACCGGAATCCAACTTATGATCTTTGTTAAATAATTGGCCAAGCTGTTTTAATGGGTTGCTGAAGTCAAAAGCGAGCCATCTGATAAACTGAACCTTTTGTACCCGCCTAGCCCAACTTACATGTTTTTCTTTTGACAGTAAACCTACATGTTTGTGAAGGTTCGCTCGTAGTCGCCACGACAAAGACGTATCCGAGATCACTAGTTCAGGGGTCTCCCTCGGAGGTAACTCCCATCTTTTCTGGTGATGAAATGGCGTACTGCCAATGTTTTAAATAGCCGGTTATAGAAAATAGCCCCGACCCTCAAAATGAGGCTATAACGGGCTAAATGGGGTTATAGCCGGAAATTGCACATGAATTCATTTAGTCCCAAGATTCTCAAAAGGCTATAGCCGAGCTATTGCCGGGCTGTTTAAAACATTGCGTACTGCATGTGCGCCATTTGCCTTAGCTTCAAAGTTTTGCCTTTTCCATATAACTATACTTTTAAAACATATTATCTCTTCAATCGTGTGTCTACCCGAATTATTTTCATTGTTATATTTCTCTCACAAAGATCTTTAAATTTTTATCCTGTGTTAAAGATTTTGATAAAAACAAAAAAAATATTGCATGAAAAAGGAAAAAAAACTAAAAACCGCAGAAACATAGAAATTCTTTCTGTGGAGGCACCAATTTGCTCTCATGGAAGCACATGTTTTTTATGAACTATGTTTTTCCCTTTTGGGAAGCACATATTTCTTTTTGTGAAGGCATCGATATATTTCTCATGAAAGCACAAAATTTTGATGAAGTGTGTGTTTTTCTCTTCGGGAAGCACACATTTGCTTTTCATAGAGGCACGTATTTTCTTCTTGTAGAAACACATACTTATTTCTCGTGGAAGCATGGATTTTTCAACCAATTTTTCTTTTCTCTTTTCGGGAAAGAAGCACCTATAATTGTTGTGGAGGCATTTATTTGTTTTTCATGAAAGCACATATTTCTTCTGCCGAACCTAAGGAAACCAAGCAAAATCCAAAAACCCGAAATCTTACATGTGTGCATATATAGCACGCTTTCACCTAGTGATGGCGAAGGCGCACCAGGTGGCGGTTCGAGTAGCTCCTGCGAGCGCCAGCTGAGGTTTCCATGACGGGGTACCCTCCAGTTAGTTTCTCTTGACGATCCAGATCGATCGATATTCCTCCTTTTTGTCATGCCTCTTCCTCTCCTATGTGGATGACATTGATGACAACAACACATGATCTTTCGACGATCGTCTCTTCCTCTCTCATGCGGCTGGCAACGTATATGACAACACGACAACTTCTTCACACTCGCCGCAACCCTCCCACATGCAGACTTTGGTATAGCACGCGCACACCACACTCCGCCAATTCAGTTGAAATTTTCATCAGATTAGATTAGATTTTATTGAGTTAATGCAAGATATGATTTTGTTGGGAAGACTATGTGTCAATCAAACTATGTATAAACTGTGCTTTAATACATCGATGAAATGAGAAATAGAAAAAAACAAGAAATTAAAGGAAAAGGGAAAAGAGAGCACAGAATGAACCGCTGAAAATCAAGAAAAAAGGAGTCATCATCGGCCTCGAGCGCTGCGACTAGGGTTAGCCTCATCGGCCTCGCCGGCGGCGACTGGGGGGATTCGTGGCGACGGTGGCTTAGGAGGATTCATGGCGCATGTAGAAGAGGAGGAGGAGGAGGAGGAGGAGGAGGTCGTGGACATGGAGCCCCTCTTCTTTAGCGAGGCGTACGTGGCGAAGATGGTGGCGGAGGCGGAGGAGGAGGAAGAGAGGTGTCGGCGGCAGGAAGAGGAGAAGGCGCGGAAGACGGAGGAGAACCGCCGGAGACGAGAGGCACACGACAAGGTCATGGCCTCCATCATCGAGTACGACCCCAAGGTTGGGCGCAAGGTCTACACCCGGTTTTTTCAGAGAGACTTCTCCGTCTTTGACATCGATGAAGAGTGTAAGTTACAGTAGGATGTGTCACCTATATAGGAGAATCCTCTGAAATGCCCTGTTCATCATTTGATGCATTGCAGTAAACAGCGAATCTGGATTCATTTATTTACTTCATATGTACCATGCCATGATATTATTTACTAATGCATAGTGATAAACAGCGATTCCGAAATCATTTACTTCTGTTTGATTCATATGTACAGTATATCACTTAACAACAGGAATCACTGATTTTGATAAAACTGACAATAACTTGGTACAAATGGTGAGATGATAGCATTCTCTTGAAGTTAACTCGTAAGTGAAATATGATTATTTGATGGTTTAACACAGTGGGATATATAAATGGGGAAATTAGCACAAACTGAGGCTGTTTATTGTGAGGAAATAATTTGATTTAGTTATTTCGCTTATTCATTGCAGCGTCTGTCCCTCCAATGCGATACACTGATAAGATCTATGAAGATGAATTTGGGCTAGAAGACTCTGCAAACATCCTCTCCGTCAGCATAGTCTCCTCAGATGTAGGCTTCCCAGTTAATGTCTATGGCCGTGTCATTGCCAGAGACAGCATTGACTACAAGTGCATTTATCTCTTTCACCGCAATAGAGATGATTGCCAGCGTGTCAACAAGGTACATCCTTATTTCTATGTTCGTTCCAATCAGGTTTCATTCTATTTGAAGATGCATTTGATATTGACTGTTAATAGACATCTAAATGAAGTCATCATAATGCAGGTGCTTGTCATTCCAATCTTCATTTTGAGCGGTGTTTCGCTGAGCATACTCTAATCTCTTGTGCAATTCTTTTCATAGGATGGAATGCTTATTTTAACTGGCCCAAGTCGAGGTCTAGTGTTGGTTGATTTCATCTATCTAGAGATAGATCTTAAAATCAGGGAAGATGGAGTGTTTCCAGACAAGCCATTCAGCAAGGGTGTAATAAGTATTGATGGTCGAGTACTGTCTAGAGAGGAAGATGTGGTGGTTAGGAGTAAAACCCTTGAGAGCTGGCTCAGCACAACGAAATTGAGATTCACAACAATTCTGAATGCAGTCGAATGCGCCTTTGAGATCAAGCTACTTGAGGGGCGTTTCAAAGGAAATATAACAGTTGGCATCTCGGATAAAGCTGGCAAGCCAAACACTGAACAAACAATTGTGATTCATGATAGCAAGGCAGATGGTGTGGTGACATGTGATCAAACTGGAGTTCTCAAACTCCGGCGAAGTGTCATTAGTATTTGTTCAGAAAGAATGCTTGTGTTTCACATGAATAATAAGGAAGATGGCGTTTGTGCTGAACAAACCTTTGAATTCACTCCACACCACACTGGTGCAGATCAAGTGGCAATTTCGTGTGGTGCTGGGATGTTCGGATTTAGGGTTTTCTGGTCCTTGATGGACTTTAGGCTGTAATCCTGTGACCTGGTAAACTACATTCTGATGTAATGAAGTGGTGCAATGATGTAGTGAACAAAGTTATATCGTGAGCCAGTGATGTAATGGATCAAGTTATGATGTAGTGGACGTCACTACGCCAAACTGCTTACTTGCCTACGGCAAAAGCCGTAGGCATAGCTCAGAACACCGTCGGCATAGGCTATGCCGACGGCCACCGTCGGCATATGACCGTCGGGGTCTCAGACGTCAACAAACCTTGAAAAGTCGTCGGCATAGAAAAGCCGTCGGCAACTGAGCTATGCCTACGGCAATGCCGTCGGCATATATGGACACGTGTCAGCTCCTGGAAGATCTTGGGCAGGAGCTATGCCTACGGTAATGCCGTCGATATATATGGACACGTGGCGCTCCCGGGAGACCCTGGCAAGGAGCTATGCCTACGGGGTTGCCCTCGGCATACCTTTTTAACAAAAATAAAAAAAATGCCGCCGCCGCTCCGGCAGGAGCCGTCCTCCTCCGGCGGCAGCTCTGGAAGGCATCGTCGACGCGGGGAGCCCCAGGCCCGCCCTCGCCGGTGGCCACTAGAAGAGCACGTCCACGTCGCTTCGTGCATGGACGTAGCGCTCGCCGGCTCGAAGAAGTGACAGCGAGGCCACCCTGGGTGGCGACGGTGGCGACCGCGACGTGGGAGGCGGACCGGTGGGCGGCGGACGACAACGTGGGGCGCGACGACGGCGCGGCTGGGCGGGACGACGACGCGACCACCCTGGTCGTTGTGGCGTCGCCCGCGTGGTGGGTCGCCGTCTCCCGCGTGGTGGCCGTTGTGGCGCTTGCTCCTCCGGCGGGAGGCGGGGAGGCAGGGAGGAGGCGCTTCTCCAGCGGTGGCGCTAGGCCGCTTGCTCCTCTGGAGTGGAGGCGGGGAGGCGGCGCTCCTCCGGCGGCGGCGCTAGGCCACTTGCTCCTCCGACGGGGAGGCGGGGGGGGGGGGGGGGGGGCTCGGCGTGGGTGGCGTGCGACAGCGAGGTGGGGGCGTGGGGCTGGTGGTTATGGCATATGTGGTGGGGCTGCCTGGTTATGGTGCCATGTCATCGATCCAGGGGAAGGTGGATTGACCAATCAAAAATAAGTACAGTACCTCATTATGTGCTTCTTTGTGCACTTTAAAACTGAAGAAAACAAATGAAAACAAATGAAAATAAATAAATCATTTTACACAGAGCTAATATAGGTGTAATAGTTATCACCAAAAATTATAAATGTGAAATACCATTAATATTTATCATACATTTTCCTTTTTTTTGAAATAAAAAAATCTGTATTTTGCAATTAAATAAAAGGGAAAAGATTTTTTAAACAAAACATTTGGAAATTCTATTTAGAAAAAGTGAGTACTGAAATGTCCAACAAGTTCACCAAGGAAGTTTTCATTTTCTTTGCCTAAAAAAATTATTTTTCATTTTCCAAGTGCCAAAAGTAGGGTCTTTTGTGAAGGATCTACAAAATATTTTATGTCAATTTGAGTCAATTCATTTTTGTAATATACTAGACATATTTTATTAACAATGGAACAAGTACTCCTTTCATCAGAGATCTACCAAGATGTTTGCAAGATTCCTCCCCTAGCTATCACCGGCCATGCCCCCCTCCCCCATTTTGACCGCATTTTGAAATCGGTGCTTAAACAATTAAAAAAATCAAAAAATAGAAAACCTTTGCGTTGCATCCTAATTTATGTCCTAGTAACCATAAAAACCAACAAACTTGGAATAATGCAAATCTATTAAAAAAGTCTTCTCAAAATGGGCTATCGAGTATGAAGGTTCATGGCTTTCAAGCCAAATGGTCGAAGTTATAGCTCATTTCAAATGATAGTTTCCCCAAATGATCTCATATTTTGCATATGTGTGTATATTTGAATGGCAAACAAGTTTGCCACATGAAGTTTTCATTTTCGTTGCACGAAAAATCCATTTTTCATTTTTCGAGTGCCGAAAGTAGGGTCTTTTTGTGAAGGATCTACCAAATATTTGATGTCAATTTGAACCAATCCATTTTTTTATTATACTAGACCATATTTTATTAACAATTGACCAAAGTTTCCATGTAAATTTTTTCCTATACATCTCTGCTGAAAAAGACAAATTGCCGCCGATTCAGCTAGAACGGGGTGAAATTTGAACTACAAGTGTTTGATAGTTTGCTCTTTATTTTTTCAAAAAATCATTTCTAGGTGCACAAGTACTCATTTCATTAGAGATCTACCAAGAGGTTTGCAAGATTCCACCCCTAGCTATCACCGGCCATGCCCCCCTCCCCCGTTTTGACCGCATTTTGAAATCGGTGCTTAAACAATTCAAAAAAAATCAAAAAAATATAAAACCTTCGCGTTGCATCCTAATTTATGTCCTAGTAACCATACAAACTAACAAACTTGGAATAATGCAAATCCATGAAGGTATGAATTACTTGTGAATTTTATAAACTATAAGGACTTATTTGCAAAAGTACATTATGTCGCATTTTTAACATATCCAAAAACAGAAACAAAGTAAATATTCATAATCTATGGAAAATTCTACCCAAAATTGATATATAATTTGCATATGTTTAAATTTAGATAACTCAAAATGAATATTTAAAAAACATTAAATTAAAATAATAATTGAAAAAATGTTGCCGACGGTATAACCGTCGGCATAGCTCTAGCGCCGTTAGTCGGCAGGCAGACCACGAGCCACGTGGCATATATACCGACGGGTATAGATATGCCGACGGCCACCGTCGGCATATCTATAACTAAGCCGACGGCTTTTTGTTGCCGAGGGTAAAATGGAAGTCGTCGGCTTAGCTTCAGATATGCCGACGGTGGCCGTCGGCATATCTCCGGCCGTCGGCAACTACAGATTTTGGTGTAGTGCGTGTTTTATTGTGGTGTAATGACCTAGTGAACTAAGTTAATCGTGGTTTAATGATGTCCCGAACTAAGTTAATTGTGATATAATGACACGGATCACTAAGTTATATTTTCATCATTAAGTTGCTCGATGGATTGTAAGTAACATTCTAGCGAACTAAGTTAGTATGTATTACTAGCTAATAGCTAGTGCGTTGCAACAGGGACAAACATATTCTAGTGATAAACTGATAATACCAACTACGAGTGCCTGAATAGAGATGCCACGAGTGCTTTTTCTCGTATGGTCCATCCCACATTGACGTCGTTTGCTATGATCGTGTGACAGAATGTGTAGATGATGGAAAGGGAATGGGGATTTTAGGAGGAGCCCACATTAATGCCACTTTCCCTAAATTAAGCCGATCCTCATTGGAGGTCATTAATAGATGATAGTTTTCATAAATCAATGGGTGCTATTTTTTTATTTTAGTAGAATGAATAGGATAAGGAAAGAAAAGTATCAATTTCTTTAGATTATTTAAATTTAGAAGTTGGTCTTTGTTTTCTGCGGCATTGATTGACATTATACAAAAACCTTCAGAAAAGCAGCGAGGATGGGGGAATGAGGAGAAAAAAAACCAGAGAAGGAGGTGATCAGGCGAGCCTACCAACTTTCCCTTGATAGTATATATATATAGTGGCTTGTTATACTAAGTTTGTTGGGTTTGTTTCTTCGCATAATTAAACCAAATTAGTGCACTTGCCATTTTGTTGGACATCTATTAGCGGAAATATAAACGGTGGTTAACTGTTCAGGGTCTTTTTTATCATAGTTATCTATGGTTTGTATTGATTGATCAAATATGCTGAAAAACTGAATATTTGGAAGATGGGTTTGGTCACTCTTATTCTAAACTTACTTCTATTCTAAAGTATAACAAGAGCAGAAATTGAAGAATAATTGCGCCCATCAAACTTGAGCAGAGCAGTTTCAATAATACGAGGCGTAGGCTGGATCAACTCTTTCTCCCTCTCAGACTGATCCCCAACGTCTCCTCCATCAAGCGATTACCACATCTCCTGCATCGGGTGCGTCGGCTGGATAAGATCCCCTCTTCTTCCCGCTGATCTCCATGCTGGGTGCATCGAGCGTTTCCATCGATCGATCGAAAGGAACGAGGGTTATCTTTTCTTCATTTTTGGGAACAAACAAACGAGGCTTACTGATTCAGCGGGCTCTAGCGTTGAGGTTAGCTAATTAGGCCGAAGAAAAAGCCCAGTGAACCACATATCTCAGATTTTTCTTCTGGAGTAGCTGCCTCTTAGGACAGCTGGGCCAGGAAAAAAATACTGACGATGGAGGATCCAACAGACAGTGCATCTAACGGCCAAAAGTGATCCTGACGTGAGATCTAACGGCCAAAATGACTGAGGGCGTGAGAAGGCTGGGTTTGGGTGCAGTTATACTGTCCTAAGTTATCAGTTCTGAACCATCAAATCCATGTATCACAACTTCAATCTGGGCGCATCATCTCCATATCCATCCATCTTGGGAATGTGCTTCCTTAGTTTTAAAAAATAGTTTAAAAAAATAGACCGAAACAGAAACAAAATCGATTGCCCAAGGAATAGAAATTTCTTATAAATATTTAGGAGATTCCTCCATCTTGTACAAGCCTTCATTTCACAGGATATGTATACAATGTATACACATGTAGTTGACATTACCGAGAATAAAAAACAAGAAAATAGGTCAACATGAAGGAGATGAATGAGATTAGGGGAGGAGACTTACTCGATCAAGAAAAGATGAATGCAACTAACTGACCAACATCTTGGGTAGTGATTGTCTTTCCAATAACCAATCCAGTGCGCGGACACCGGAGCCAAACCTTCATAGATGGGCTCCTTGCGAGTGTGTCTGGGAAGCGACTGGATGAACATCAACTTGGTGGCGAGCACGGACGCAAACATTTTTCATTTTCACACATTTTTGAACAATCACCTAGGGGAGAGGACCCCCATGTGAATATATTAGTAAAAGTAGTCCAAGGACAGTGTCACATCAGAGCAAGGGTCGGGAGAAGAGATATTTCCACCATGTGACATGGTGACCTTTTTACTAGTCGGGAATCTAAAGCATTGAATCCAAAGCGAGAAGTCAGAAAAAATGTTCCTCGGAGTGGTAGAGGAAGAAGGAAGATCTCCACGAAAGATTAGGGTGTTTCGAGAGTCCCAGATCTTCCAAAGCATAGTAAGTGCCACCATCGGCCAGCTGTTGATGTCGAGGCCAACGCGCGTGCGTGCATCCCATATGCAATCGATGGAGGTCGGAACATCGTAGCCGTAGCCAGACTTGCGCAGGCTCTGGGCAATGCAGAACAAGGTGGTCGGCATCCTCAGTATCCTAGGCTTGTAACATGCAACTCACTTGTAATTTTGTAAGATATTCATACATTGACAAATAAGAAATTTTTTTTCTCAGGTGGTGGTAATATTAGTTTGGTCCAAGCCCAAGATGCATACCAACATCATATATACACACATTGGCTTCTTTTTTCTTGGGGTTTTGCTATCCAATTATCCAACAAAAGGACTTCTTCTTCTTCTTAGTTAACTAATTAAGACGATGAATAATAGACACATCACGGTACATAAATCACCCACAAACTTATTCCTTGTATAAAATTGATCAGTGGTGGCTAGCTGCTGCCGGCTGTGTGTAGCTGGCAGTCTTGAGCAAGGAGAGGTAGCCACCCTTGAGGTTCTTCACGTTCATGAACCCCTGCACCATGAAACAAGCAGTAAATCACTAAAAGCCAGTCGGTCGACGAATATGTAAACCAGCAAGTGAAAACCAGTGCTTACCGCAGCGACGAGGTCTGCGGTGGCGAGCTTGGACCGCGCCCCGGAGCGGCAACCGACGATGAACTTGTCCTCCTTGTCATGAAGCGCGGCGACCTGATCGACGAAGTGGGGGTTGGCCTCTTTGCCGTGGGGATTGACGGAGAGGTAGTACGGCACGTTGCGGGCGCCGGCGACATGGCCCCGGTCGAAGTCCTCCCACATCCGGACATCCACGTACATGTACTGCTCCGAGGCCAGCAGCGTGCACGCCGCCTCTGTGTCCACGCTCTCCACGGCGACCACCCCGGTGCTGCTTCTCAGGTAGCCCATGTGTATGCAGTATGCGTGGAGGATTTGTGAGGGGAAGGAGGGAGGATTGGATGGTGGATATGTCTCTTTTTATAGGGATTGAATGGTGGATGCTCTCGGGTAGCCGCATCTATCACTTTCTCATGGCATAATATCAATGGCGTGTGATGGTGTCGACGCTATCTTCTTCTCGATCATGGAGGGCATTAAATATTAGCAACTGTGAACTAGAAGTACATATCGTACTTTCCCTATGTGTTATTTTATGTGAAATGACAAGCTGCCCAAGATCTCCTTTGGCACCCTATTATTTATGATTTTTCTAAGGGTTTTGATCAATGCATTGACAAGTGGTCATGTGCTTGCACGCGACATTATCATGCATCTCGCATATAGTTGCATGTTTATGGTTGATCCGAAAATCCTAGCCAGCCATTCTCCATCGATCAGGCCTTGATACTACGCGTGCAGGAATATTTGGGTGACAACTTGCTTTGCTACAGGTAAGAGAAAAAAGGAATATTGGCACGAATAAAGGGAGGGGAGAAGATCCTGTTGAATTATCAAGATTAGTTGAATTAGTTGAATTATCACCTTGTCTAGATACTGATAAGTGAGGGGATCGAGAAGATCCTGTTGATCGAAATATGTGGTGTCACTTTCACTTTCCATCGGAGGAAGCAAGCAACTCAATCATAGAGAACATGTAAAAGATTGCATCGACCGGGGCTCCTCCTCGTCAGCTTATCTTATCCGCCACTTGCTCTGCATCTCCTTCCAAGAATGCATCTGCATATGAGCCATATTCTCTTTCATTTTCATTTCACCTCATTCATTTTTTTTAGATAAAAGGCCACGGCCCGACGTTATAGATAAAGCCAAACAGCACAGCACCAAACCAACGAAGACGTACAACCAAATCGAAAGTGCAGATAAAAGGCATGCAGGTCACAACCAACGCCATCGAGGCAAGTTCACACGTAGCCACAACTAGGAATAAGCATAACACAAGATAATAACGACTAGAGATAAAAGGAACTATGGAGGTGCCGAAGACGCAGGCGCTTGCCGGTTCTGAACAGGGAGCAGAGGCTTGGCCATCTCTTTGATGTGGGGGATGACGACCTTCAGCTTCTCCAAGTACAAAGGAAATAAAATGCAATTTAGATTATAACTCTATTGGGCACGCTGACAGTGAATATGTGTGACCTGTTGCACGTTGCTAGCACTAATCTTGTCATTATGAGCAGAGGCTTGGCCATCTTTTTGATGTGGGGGATCACGACCTTCAGCTTCTCCAAGTCAAAAGAAATAAAATGCAATTCACCGGCGTAGATTATAACTCTGTTGGGCATGCTGACAGTGAATATGTGTGACAGGTTGCACATTGCTAGCACTAATCTTGCCATTATCTATCCGCGTGTTTACTTTTAAGTTTTGTGATCCTCGCATCCCCCTAGACGGTGGAGGTTCCGGACTTGCATGGCGTTCGCCGTCCCGGTGGCGATGGCCCTAGACGGCGACATACATGTTGGTGGCAAAGCGACGGCGGCTTGGGCGGCATCCCGTCGCGCGGCGGCTGCGACGTCTCGGGCGGATCTGACGGTTGTGTAGCTTTTCTATCGGTTGTGGCCTGGCTCGGCGGTGGTGGCGTGGTTGGACAACGGCAACACCCTCCTCGATGACCCCGTGCGGCATAGTTTGTCTGTGGTAGCGGTGGTGCTGGTGTGTGTTTGCACTGCTACAATCAGATCTGGCCGGCTGGGGACGCAAGCTGCGGTGGCACAGGTCGGAGGCTGGACTTGGTGGTTCGGGTTGGAGCTGGTTGCGGTCCGGATGGCAGTATGATGCGGTGATGCGAAAACCTCTCTTCAGCTGGGATTGGGTAGTCTTTGTGTGGGGCTGCGATGGCCCGGTCCTAGGGTTTGTGCCCGAGCAGGTCAAATCTGGGCCCGGAGCAGATCGGGGTTCATTCCTCAGGTAAGCAAGGCTAGTCTTATACTGGGGTGCTTGTGTGAACGGTTTCATCATGGGTGCGGTGTGCGATGGTGGTGGCCCTGACACTGCTCCTCGTCCTATAGATCGAGGTCATCGACCACGGATTTGGCATCGTGCGAGCTCCTTACGACAGACCCGAGGGCACGACAACGTCCGTCGGCAGTCCTAGGATCATGTCCCCTCGGTCGAATATGGGGACTGATGATGCATGCGTCGATGTCTCCTACAATGGAGGGTCAACCCAGATCTCAGGACTGATACAATGGAGGGTCTACTCTTTGTACTGGGATTGAGGTGTCGTGAGGTGGATGTAGGCGGTGTTTTTGAGGTAGGGATGCCGAGGCGGTTGCCATGGATGGCAGTCCACATGGTTTCTCTCCGGTGGGCACGATTGTGGTGGTGGTGGATCTCCCCTGAGTTGTGTGGGAAATAGGTGATGGAGCGACATATAGCTCGGACGTCCCCTCTCTTGTAGGGGCGATGTCCTCATCCGTATCTGGGGATTGTACCTCCTCGCACCCCTTGGCTGCATCAGTGGCAAGTGTTAATTAATTGCCTAGCGAAAGTTTCGTGCCTTGGCGCTGGCTGTGGCAACATCTGTGGGCAGTGCCGATTCTACTAGGGGGCTTCAATAGGCTTAAGCCTACCCTCCAATTTTTGTATTTTAGCTAAACATACCATTTGGCTATTATACCGAGGTGTTTCGCATGCAACAATGGCAATGCATTTTCCAACTAGTCTTAAAAACTTGATATTTTGAGCCTACCCTCCATTATCATGCTAGATTCGCCACTCCCTGTGGGTACCATGCCCTTCTTAAAGACGTCATCATCGCGGTTCTTCTCCCCGGGTTAAGGCCTTGGGTGAAGACCTTTGTCTGGCAAGGCTCGGCTGCGGTGAGGCTCTACGCCTTCCCTCTTAAGGACGATCTCGTGGAGTCTAGGTGTGGCAGGGTGTAGTGTGGCGATTTGTTTAGTTCTTCCGATGCTCTTTGCTGGTAGCGTAGTTGTCTGCGTGCATCAATTATCTTAGGATCGGTTTTGTAGCAAGACTACATCATCATCTTATATCGTTTGATCATGTATCTTGGTTCGATTTATTTATCTATGAAAAAAAGAGTGACAACCTATTTTCTGTTTTAATGGCTGTAGGGCGGTAGGAGTTTTGGTTCCATAGGGATGCAATGCAAGCCGAGATTCTGGAGATGATCGTGCAAGGAGCCGAGGAGACATAGGCAGTGAGATGCCGGATAATTCGTGTGAGACCCTTGTATACAAAATAAGAACATATAAAAAAGCAAAAATCGCAACAGGAACTGGTGATAAACCGTATAAAAAAATACCAAAAAAAAACAGGTGAAAATCGATCATATATAGGACCTTTCCTGAAAGGACCCAAACCGCTTCCCCAGGACCCGTGTTTGTCTCGCCAGGTTTGCTCGTGGGCGGCGGCGACTAGGGCTTCACCATGGCGTCTGCAGAGGAGTTGGAGGAGGAGGAAGAGGGGGAGGAGGACGAGGTGGAGGGATTCGAGCCTTTCTTCTATGACAAGGATGATTGGGCGGCCTGGGCGAAGCAGGAGTTTGAGAGGTGTCGGCGGGAGGAAGAGGAGAAGGCGCGCAAGGCGGAGGAGTCCCGTCGGAGACGCGAGGCACGCGAGGCACACGACAAGGTCATGGACTCCATCCTCGAGTACGACCCCAAGGCAGATCGCAAGGTCTACACCCGGTTTTTCCTCAGAGACTTCTCCGTCTTCGACATCGATGAGGAGTGTAAGTGGCCTCTGTCTTCAGGAACTCCATGATCAAGGTGGATTACTGTTTTATCTTGGCTGTTATGTGCAAATTTCTGATGTATGTGAACTGAATTACGTTACAGTAGGTTGTTTTGCCTGTATAATCGTCTATCAGGAGAATCCTCTGACATGCCATGTTCATTATTGTTTACTTAGATCGGATTCATATGTAGTATCAACTAACCACAGGAATCACTGATTTGGCTAAAACTGAAAATGAACTTGGTACATATGGTGAGATGATAGCTTTCTCTTTAAGTGAGCTCTTAAGTTAAACAAAAACATTAGATGGTTTTTTTTTTGGACTGTTTACTGTAGGACAACGGCTCCACAGTCTTTTATTTTCAGAAATTTGTACACATGCCTATTTAAATTCGCTTCCACCAGGAGTCGAACCCAGGACCTGGCGTGCTACTAAGTTTGCTGCAACCATTAGGCTATAAAACATTAGATGGTTTAACGCAGTGGCATAGAAATAGGGAAAACACAAACTGGGGCCTTTTTATTTGTGATAAAATAATTTCATGGGTTTATTTTGCTTATTCTTTGCAGCGTCTGTCGCTCCAATGCGATACACTGATAGTGTATATGAAGATAAATTTGGGCTAGAAGACTCTGCAAACATCCTCTCCGTCAGCATAGTCTCCTCAGATGTAGGCTTCCCAGTCAATGTCTATGGCCGTGTCATTGCCAGAGACAGCATCGACTACAAGTGCATTTATCTCTTTAGCCGCAATAGAGATGATTGCCAGCGTGTCAACAAGGTACATCCTTATTTCTATGCTAGCTCTTGCCAATCATGTTAAATTTTATTTGAAGATGCATTTTATATCAAGTGTTAATAGACATATAAATGTCGTAATCTTAGTGCTGGTGGTGGTCGATCTGGATAGTCATCTGCATATGAATGGAATAGCTTTTATGGCATGCTTTCAATCTTCATTTTGAGCAGCATTTGGATGAATACTCTAATCACTAATCTCTTGTCCAATTCTTTTCGTAGGATGGAATGTTGATTTTAACTGGCCCAAGTCGAGGTCTAGTGCTGGTTGATTTCGTCTATCTAGAGATAGATCTTAAGATCAGGGAAGATGGAGTGTTGCCAGACAGGCCATTTGGCAAGGGTCTAATAAGTATTGATGGTCGAGTACTTTCTAGAGAGGAAGCTGTGGTGGTTACAAGTGAAACCCTTGAGAGCTGGCTCAGCACCACGGAAGTGAGATTCGCAACTGTTCTGAACGCAGTCGAGTGCACCTTTGAAATCAAGCTCCTTGAGGGGTGTTTGAAAGGAAATATAACAGTTGGCATCTCCGATAAAACACGTAAGCTGGACATTGATCAAGCAATTGTGATTCATGGTAGCAAGACCGATGGTATTGTGACAACTGATCAAAATGGAGTTATCAAACTCCGGCGTAGCGTGGTTACTATCTCTCTAGAAAGAATACTGGTGTTTCACATTACTAATAAGGCTGCTGGTTCTTGTGATGTACAAACCATTGATTTCACTCCACACCGCACTGGTACAGATCATGTGGCAATTTCGTGTGGTGCTGGTAGGTTTGGATTTAGGGTTGTCTGGTCCTTGCTGGACTTTAGGCTGTAATTCTTTGACTTGATAAACTATGTTTTGATGTAATGATAGTGATGTTGTGAACTGAGACTGTGTTTGCCTCATGTCACCAGCCAAAATTTTGGGTCCAAAAGCTCAAAACCGAATCAAAGGGTGTCTTCACCAAATCTCAAAATTTCCATCTTCAGAACTCGAACTTAGTTATCGAAGGGTAGTGAAATTTTCGCAGCTGGCTTGGTTATGTTGCATGAGTATTATGAATACGAAGAATATGATTTGAGATATGCGATTGTAAAAACAAAAAGATAAAATGGATCATCATCCACTAATGGATCGAACACATCCATAAACTTATAGAGGACTGAACTTTATTCAGATGCTCTTTTTCTTGTTAGATTTTCTGTATTCATATCACGAAAAAAAACAAAGTTATTGACCCTTAAAAGCACATTGTAACACAATCACAGAGGACCATGACACCTAGAACGCCCTAAGACAACCATAACACATAAGGATCTTCGGAGCCCTGTGTCATCATCCTAGAAACTTGAGAGAAAACCCCTGCAACAAAAAGATCTGCAACCAGGCACAAGCATGTCATCATCTTCAACCACAGTACAATTGTTGTCACGCTGCTTCATCTTTCTTTGACTCTAGCGCTTAGAGGGCATGAACACCAATCCAACACACCTGCAACAGCCGTCGCCATCTTTGGCTGTGAGTACCGCGAAAAGTGTCCCTTCCGGAAGAAACATAACTCGAGTCATCCGACTGGTCCAGCACCGTGGCCGGGCCATCTGCCCTGGCAAAGCAGGATCTCCCTCCAGCATCAGCGCAGAGAAAGGAGAAGAACAACAACAGAAAATCATACTGACAAGGAAGAGGAAGGCTCACGACATGTAATCTCTCGACATCTAAGTGGCAGAACAATCAATAAATAAACTATCGAGCAAAGTGCTCATTCTCTTGTAGTACTTACCACCTAATAACCACTTCCCTGTCTTCAACCCGAACACATCAATTTAAAACTATGTACAATGCAATAATTAGATGTAGAACTCGGGAGTGTTAGCTCAAGTGATGTCGCGATCAAATATGGACCATTTCCCTAGTCAGGTTGGAAGACATGATTATTCATTCGCTAAAAAGGCCGCTTCCACCAAACGCACAAAAAATGTAATGCAAAACAGATAGAATTATCATGTTGTCAGAAAAAGATCAATACGCTCTAAAACAATTGCCATATTTTTTTAAAATATTGTAAACAAATTACTATGTTGTAGCAGAGTAATAATCAGCATTTTTAGGGACTTTCCATGATTGCAGCATGTAGAATTGACATCCTAAAATTGAAAATGATGAAATTATCATGCCATTGAAATGAAGATCTCCGGAGCCCTGTGTCATCATCCCAGAAACTTGAGAGAAAACCCCTGCAACAGAAAGATTTGCAACCAGGCACAAGCAGGTCATCATCTTCAACCACGGTACAATTGCCGTCACGCTGCTTCATCTTTCTTTGACACCAGCGCTGAGAGGGCATGGATACCAATACAACACACCTGCAACAGCCGTCGCCATCTTTGGCTTTGAGTACCGCGAAAAGTGTCCCTTCCGAAAGGAAGAGAACTCGAGTCATCCGACCGGTCCAGCACCGCGGCCAGGCCATCCGCCCGGACAAAAGCAGGATCTCCCTCCAGCATCAGCACAGAGAAGGGAGAAGAACAACGACAACAAATCATACCGACAAGGAAGAAGATGAGTCCTCCTCTCCATGCATCCATCGCCCATCTAAGGGCCCAACCAGCCAGTGCCGATGGACCTCCAGACACCATAGCCTGTGACCTTGACGAGATTCGGGGATCCCCCACTCCGCTGGCTCCTAGACACGCGAAGACCAAAGCCTTGCCTGACCGCGAACGGAGCCTGGGGAGATTTATTTCGACGCAACACCACCGCAACGGCCTCGACAATGTCACCCTCAACCCTAACCCTACCATGCACCCGCCTAGCGGACAGACCCGAGGTTCCCCCTCCCTCTCGCCGCCGGAGCGGCCGACGGAGAGAGAGGGAACCAGCGGCTCCGACGGCGGCACGCAAGGGAACCCCCGTGTGTAGTTGGACCCCCAAAACATTCTGAAGTCTTGAAAGCTGATCAAATCGATTAACAATTAAAAAAATAAGAAATTGGATGAATTGAAGCGGGATAAAAAAATACACTCACATTATGTGGCAGGTTGTTTTTGTGAAATGGCTGAACTATGACGTAGGTAAATGTTCTCGACAAGAAGGTTGCTCATCGCATACAAATGTGCTCCCTACTCCTCCCGAGTTAGATTAATACGCTCTAATTTTTTCCATATTATGTAAAAATATTAATTTTCTTTTACTATGATGCAGTATGTAGAATTGACATCCTAAAAATGAAAATGATGAAATTATAATGTCGTTGAAACAAATTGTCATGTTAGGGCATCTTCAACACCAATCCTTAAAATGGACACACAAATGGCCACGTACCGGTAACCAGTTCGCGGACGTTGATGTGGGAGCCGGCCATTCAACCTCAGCCTCGATTGTCTGCTTCTATTTTTTTTAATTTCAACAACAGTTAAAATAATTATAGAAAATAGCATAATTCATCATAAATAACACAATTCTTCCATAAATTGCATAATTCGATAATAACTGGTCATTGAATTCAATTAAAATGAAGATCTACTCAAAATGGGTAGAAATGTGGTGTTTATGGATGAATTCGGAGAGGTGTGTTGACGTAATCAATCAAACATCCACGAAAAGTGTCATGCTTTATATAACGGAAATTGTCATATTCAAATGTGTTTGTTGATCAAATTTCCACTTTCCGCAAACTAATTACTATCGTCATCTCATAGTACCTTAGAAGGTGTTTTTCGGGCGAACATTTCAGAATTCATGCGTAGTTATGATTCGATCATTCTATGCTTGGGGAATGCCGGCCTTCGAAGGGGCGATTCTCAGTCTGTCCCTCGGTCTGCACACGCGGCGACCCATTTGCTCCAAATCATTACAAATCTGACCGCAGTTGGGTATATGATTATTTTTTTGGAAAAGTTGGGTATATGATGTATGCACATGAACAAAAATAATTCAACATTATATTTTTTTGATTAATTTTTTCCTCTACACCTCTCTGTAACACATTCCGGGACTGCGTAGGCCCACTGGCTGACACGTCACTTTGGACCTTGGCCCAGCCTAAAGAAAACACAAAGAGGATGTAGGGTTAGCTTCATTGTTGGCCTGGCGGCGGCGGCGAGTTTGGATTCAGTACAGGAGGAGGAGGAGGTGGTGTACATGGCGTTTCTCTTCCTTGACGAGGAGGACTGGGCGGAGATGGAAGCCGACGAGGAGAGAGAGCAGGAGAGGTGTCGGCGGCTGGAAGAGGAGAAGGCGCGGAAAACGGAGGGTTCCCGGCGGAGACAAGAGGCACACGACAAGGTCATGGCCTCCATCATCGAGTACGACCCCAAGGCGGATCGCAGGGTCTATACCAGGTTTTTTCAGAGAGACTTCTCCGTCTTTGACATCGATGAAGAGTGTAAGCAGCCTCCATCTTCATCCATACCGTACCCGTTATTTCTTGGGTGGTCGATAATTTGTATATTTCTGAATTATTACGTTACAGTAGGATGTCTTGTCTCTCACGTGTATGATCGTCCATTAGGATGGATAGCAGGAAACAGAGAGTCTGAAATGAGTTCGTTTAGTTGGTTCAGATGCATAACACAACATGAATCACGGATTTGGCTAAAAAACCTAAATTAACATTGGACCAATTGGTGAGATGATAGCTTTCTCTTAAAGTTTAACTCTGAAGCAACATAAGAATATGAGATGGTTTATTAACTCAGTGGGATAGAAATGGGGAAAATACGAACAAGGTCGGCTTATAGTGATGAAATAATTTGATGGATTTGTTTTGCTTATTCGGTGCAGCGTCTGTCCCTCCAATGCGATACACTGATAGGATGTATGAAGATGAATTTCGGCTAGAAGACTCTGCTAACATCCTCTCCGTCAGCATAGTCTCCTCAGATGTAGGCTTTCCAGTCAATGTCTACGGCCGTGTCCTTGCCAGAGACAGCATTGACTACAAGTGCATTTATCTCTTTCACCGTAGTAGAGATGATTGCCAGCGTGTAGACAAGGTACATCCTTGCTTCTAATTTGGTTCTAATAAGGTTTCATTTTATTTGAAGATGCATTTCATATCAATTGTTAATAGACATCTATGTGGAGTCATTTTAGTGCCCGTGGTTGTCGATCCAGATATTCATCTGCATATAAATTGCGTAGCTTTTATGGCATGATTTCAATCTTCATTTTCAGCTACGTTTTTATGAGCATACGCTAATATCTCGTGCGTTTCTGTTCATAGGATGGAATTCTCATTTTAACCGGCCCACGTCGAGGTCTAGTGCTTGTGGATTTCATCTATCTAGAGATTGATCTTAAAATCAAGGAAGATGGAGTGTTTCCCGACAGGCCATTCAGCAAGGGTGTAATAACTATTGATGGCCGAGTACTGTGTAGAGAGGAAGATGTGGTCGTGAGAAACAAAACACTTGAGAGCTGGCTCAGCTGTACAGAAGTGAGGTTCACAACTGTTCTGAACGCAGTCGAGTGCACCATTGAAATCAAGCTCCTTGAGGGGTGTTTGAAAGGAAATATAATAGTTGGCATCTCAGATAAAACTCGCAAGTCGGACATTCAACAAAAGATTGTGATTCATGATAGCAAGGCAGATGTCGTGGTGACAAGTAATGAAAGTGGAGTTATCAAACTCCGGAGAAGTGTCATTACTATCTGTCTAGAAAGAATGCTGGTGTTTCACATGACTAATAAGGCTGCTGGTGTTTGTGATGAACAAACCTTTGAGATAACTCCGCGTCGCACTGGTGCAGATGAAGTGAAAATTTCGTGTGGTGCTGGGAAGTTCGGATTCAGGGTTGTCTGGTCCTTGATGGACTTTCGGCTGTAATCATGTGACATGATAAACTATGTTCTGATGCAATTAAGCAACATAGTGATCTAGTGAACTAAGGCTGTGTTTGGCAGCTTCAGCTGCCTACTCTTGGGCCCAAAAGCTAAAAGTTGAATCAAAAGAGGCCCAGAAAATATCATATTTTTCATGTTCTCAACCCCAACTAATAGTGGTGCAATTTTCGTAGCTGATATACCCCAACTTCTGTTAATGCAATTTTCTCACCCGAGTTACCCCAACTGTTCCATCTTCTCAAACAACTGTTTTCTTATGTGCACTAACTATTTTGATGGAGGTCATCATCATGTGAACCATATGTATTTTGTATTGTCCATGTCTTTTGTAATAATATTATAGGATCACTACTATTTATGTGTATGCAACATCAATAATAAGTCGTTAAATTGTCGATGTGTTAGCTATTTAGCTATGAATTATTGGCATTGTTATAATTTTCCTTTACAAAATTATAGTTTAACTGCAATTCAATGTATAGATAACGGGCATTATAGATAATTCACATGAAAATCTATAGTTGCACAGATGGAAGTTAACCGTATTTTTTCTCACAACTCACAACAGTCTTTTCAAAATCCACATCTCAACCAAACATAACCTTATTTATATCGCGAGTCAATGATGTAATTGATCATTAACGATGTAGTGGATTGGTTCTATGGCAGTGTAATGATGTAATGAACTAAGCCGTGGAATAACGATGAGTGGGCTAGGATATATCATGGAGTAATGATGTAATGAACTAGTTTATATCGTTATTATATGTGATGTAATGGATTAACAATGGTGTAGTGTACTATGTTATTGCATATTATGCTGAAGTGTGTAGTAAGAGAGGATGAGCGCCTCTTCTAGGTTTGTAACATGGACCTGAGCCTTATGGGAAATATTGGAACATGGGCTCACATACAACACTCCCCTTTGGGTGATAACTATCAATCATTTTCATCTTGACACACGCTGTGTTGCGTCTCTAGTTCTTAGTCATTTAGTCAACCTATGTGCAATTTGTTGCCTTTAAGTCGCATATTATATGTATCTTAATAGTCACATCATCCAATTTTTGTTTGATAAGGAATATGTCAACCTCCACATATATGGTTCTATCATGTTGAACTGGATTATTTGCCATGTTAGTTGTCGACTTGTTGTCACACCCTATATTCATGCAATCTGTTTCAGTATATTCTAATTGTTTTTCTATCCATAACAATTCACTCAATCCTTGAGACATGGCTCTAAATTCATCATCTGTAGTTGATTTGGACACAACAATGTGTTTTTATTTCATAATTACACTACATTTTCGCCTACAAAAACACAATGGAAAAGATACTTAAGAGGTTTGTTAAATAAAATTTGCATGGAAAGGTTTGAACAAGAGTCAGTGTCATAAGATGGCTAATAAATAAGAACACATGAGAAAGGTTCCATATGCTTATGCAATTGGATCAATCATGTACCTCATGATATGTACACATACATTTGTATCATATGCTTTAAGTATTACGAGCTAATAATAGAATGATCCCGGTGTAGATCACTCAACAATCGTAAAAAAATACTATGAAGTACCTCAACAGAACAAAAGGGCATGTTTAAAGATATTGTTGTGAAGGGTTACACTAATGCAAGCTCCACCATGGATCCAAATGATTTTCAATCTCAACCAGGCTTTATGCTTAGATTTAATGGTGGCACACTCAGATGGATTTTTTTCCAAGCAGAGCACTTTGGCGGATTCTAAAATGGAGGCAGAGTGTATCACCTGTTTAGAAGCGTTGCTAATGGGCTTTGATGAAGCAACTAAACATAATTCATGAATTGATGAGGAATGAAGACTTAAAAGATATGCAAGATACACATGGATCTGAATGTGTCAGATCCATTCACGAAGCCTCTATCACAAGTATTAGAATCACTGGAATAATATATGTGCTCGGAGCTATGTATTGACAATTATTAACTTTGGTGCAACTGGGAGACCGTTTGAAATACGCCTCGAGGAAATAACAAAGACGATATTATTTTACTTTTATGTTCATAATTAAGTTAATATTTTCTTGATAGAATTAAAGTGGTTCTTGAATGTAATATAGGAAAACCTAGTTGTTGTGTA
This sequence comes from Bromus sterilis, assembly GCA_950022295.1. Taxonomy (NCBI): domain Eukaryota; kingdom Viridiplantae; phylum Streptophyta; class Magnoliopsida; order Poales; family Poaceae; genus Bromus; species Bromus sterilis. The sequence goes on along the minus strand of OX465601.1, from coordinate 294,716,979 downwards.
GAAAACTAAACGCAAACATATCCGAGTCAGGCCTGTAAACTAGCTCATGTATTGTTGATGGTCTTGGTTTACTGATCATGGGTAGTGTTAATGTAACAAGGATACTGACAATAGCGATAACATATTATTAGGTAAACAATGATGTTGGATAGACTTGATATGTCTCAAACGTATCTATGATTTTTTAATATATAATATTTATATCAAATAGTGAAGCTATTCATCACCCAGGGTACAGAATAATTTATTCTTCACCCGAGGTAATTTTACGAACCTTTCATAGAAAAATTAAATTTGTAATACAAATAGTTACATTAATATGAATTCACTACATAAATATTGACATAAAAAATTAAAAATATAGCTCATAAGATCAAAAACATTACATTTTATGTATATTTTACCCCATTATTTTTACGTTTGTAATTTTACGTAACACAAAATATATTTTATGGTGATTATATTTGTTTACGTTCTCTTTTTACGTATGAAATAAGTTCAAATTTACGAAATGTAAAATTATGGTGTATTAATGTCAAATTAGAGGGTTATTCCTCACCCAGGGTGACGAATAGTCTATCCCTTATATCAAATTGATATATTTGTGGCACCTATTTTTATTAATTTACGGACTAACCTATTAATTCAGGGCATAAGCTAGTTTATGTTTTTTGTATGTTATAAACTTTACAAAAACATCAATTTTGCGGAGCCATAAATACTTATTTTTTTTACAAAAATCTTTGTTCACCATAATATTATAATTGGATAGATACACCATTATAATTTGTTCACCATACCTTTGGTATCATTATTGCAGAGAGAAATACTAATGAAACCACAAATTCTTTCATCTTACAATTGCAAAAGGTTGTTTAATTTTTTTGCATTTACTATTATCTATCAAAGTTATATATCTATCACACTTGAATTTAACTTTTTTAACTAGGAAGGTTAACGAAACTAAAAATCTTACTAGTATTGTTGAGGGTCAAGGTAGTGTTATAGTTGTGTGTGCAGGTACCTGTGATATTATTTTTCTACACATGGTCATGTTGGGTCAGTAAAACTTACTATCCCTTACTCTCAGGGAAATTTAATTGATGATCTTATAATCCTTTGCACTTGTCCACCCAACAACTACCAAATTGAGAGGTATAGCAGACGCATCCACCCACATCTTCATGCTGAGAATACATAATAGTGGTGTCTACCATGACCATGTTGGAAATTAATATAAGTTCCTAAGTGCAAGTATAAGGTTGTAAGGAAAGTCTTGCCGAACAATGTTGACCTGGAAAGAAAGTGAAAAGAAAACACGAGGTCATATGCCTCATGACAATAAATTTACCAAATGTAGCCACTAACCCTATGAAAAAATACACAACTCCTAGGCTACGCCTCTAAGAAATGATCGCCGCACGTGCGCCGATGATGACTATGAATTATCGTCCCCAAAGCCATGTTTCAACCCACCACCTTCAGCAAGGACATGATCAGACGCGCGTCGATATAACCTGATCAGATATCTTGTGTTTCAATCGAAGTGCATAAGCGCTCATCATGGAAATCATATGTACCATCATCCCTTATCCGGTTATCGATTCCTCGATAGCTGGATACCTCTGGGAACGACATCGGAAGACAAATACTCCCTCCGTTTTATTATATAAGACGTTCTAGCAAGCTAAGTTAGCTTTCTACAACATCATATATAATTAACAGAGGTAATACATCACATATCCTTTGCCTCCCGTCACTGTGACACCACCTTCAAAGGTGACTTCATATGTTTTCATTCAGTTGAACATGTCTCACGAGCAAATAAGTTTCAAAGTTAAGCATCAAAGTCTGCTCTGAAGCATCAAACCGGTATTATGAAAAATAAGAAACATTTTATTATGATGTTTTTCTCTGTAATATTTCAAGTTTTCGGTTCATGTTCAACGTACTATAGTTCGGATGTCCTATTATTCTATAGATTTTATTTACTGGCCCAGCCTCAAGATGCCCAATTCTAGTCCATTTTATTTGTAGTTACCGATCGATCGGTTTCATAAAAGCCCACACGGTGTGCAAGAACAAACGCCATGATGAACCTATGCATGATGTCTCTGGAGTAGGCCTGCCAGCTTCTACGCAGAGAGCCATCAGTTGTGTGTTGTTTATATAATGATTCACAGAAAATTGATCAAGTGTCGACCATTTCTTAAATTATGATCAAGAGAAGCATGCCTCTTGATGCTCATTTTGAAGTCAAACACATTTATCTATTTCATTATATCAATGTGTTCCCAAGAGCTAGTCGAGCCACACCATCAAGTGTTACAGACAACTACAGAGATGGCAATCATTCAGAATTTCAGATTGAAGTGGCATATATTAGGACATACTGACATTTATTCTCTCATGATAAATCCGTGTACCAAGTCGGCAATTCCATTATCACCACTCACAGTTGACTTCAATGCAGCAACATAGAACAAAATATTACACTTATGCACACAACTTAAATACAAAATCATATGTTGTAAAACTCGTGAATTGTTTGTGTTTGTGCTAGTCACATTAACGTATGACAGTAAGGCACTACATCGTAACACTATCCATTACATAACTGACTCGTGATATAACTTATTCGAATAAACATCCCCAGAAGCAGAGGTCATGGAGCCCAATGCACGATCCTTCTCAACAGGTGAAGATCATCAATGATAGCGGGTTTATCAGGATCAGATCATCAAGACCTCGCAGGGAAGACGGGTGCAACCGTTGTATGAGCGAGCACATCCTATGTTTGAATATGAAGGCCCGGTGGACGCTACCAGGTAAAGGCCAGAAAATCTAACTCAAGGAGGAGATGCGGGCACACTTATATGCGACGAGCAATGTTCTTATCGAAACTATTTCCCATAAGTTGCAGTCGAGCCATTTCACCAGAACAACCTGCTACAAATGTAAGTATTTTTTATCCGGCTTTAATTCATTCAATTTCTCGTTTCTAATTTTTTTCTACGCAACGTGATCTCCTTTCAAGACTTCGGAGCTTTTGGGGGGGTATGCTAGCTTCGAAAATTGCACTACCAAAAGTTGGGGTTGAGAAGATGAAAAAGGTTTGAGATTTCCTGAAGACTCCATTTCATTCGGACTTTAGCTTTTGCACCCAAAACTTGGTTGGTGACCTGGTCCAAACTTCCAAACACAATCACAGTTCACTACATCTATATTTTCATTACATCAAAACATAGTTTCTCAAGTCATTGAATTACAGCCTAAAGTCCAGAAAGGACCAGACAACCCCGAATACGAACCTCCCGGCACCACACAAAATTGCCACTTGATCTGCACCAGTGCGGTGTGGAGTGAAATCAATGGTTTGTTCATCAAAAACACCAGAAGCCTTATTAGTAATGTGAAACACCAGCATTCTTTCAACACAGATAGTAATTACACTTCGCCGGAGTTTGATAACTCCATTTTGATCACTTGTCACAACACCATCGGTCTTGCTACCATGAATCACAATTGTTTGTTCCCTGTCCATCTTGCGTTTTTTATCGGAGATGCCAACTGTTATATTTCCTTTCAAACACCCCTCAAGGAGCTTGATTTCAAAGGTGCACTCAACTGCGTTCAGAACAGTTGTGAATCTCACTTTCGTAGTGCTGAGCCAGCTCTCAAGGGTTTTAATTCTAACCACCACATCATCCTCTCTAGAAAGTACTCTACCATCAATAGTTATTACACCCTTGCTAAATGGCCTGTCTGGCAACACTCCATCTTCCCTGATTTTAAGATCTATCTCTAGATAGATGAAATCAACCAGCACTAGACCTCGACTTGGGCCAGTTAAATACAGCATTCCATCCTATGAAAAGAATCGCACAAGAGGTTAGGGTATACTCATGCAAACACTGCTCAAAAAGGAGATTAAAAGCATCCCATGAAAGCTACCCCATTTATTCGCGGATAACTATCTGGATTGACAAGCGTATTCAAATAAAATGAAACATAGAAATAAGGATGTACCTTGTTGACACGCTGGCAATCATCTCTATTGCGGTTAAAGAGATAAATGCACTTGTAGTCAATGCTGTCTCTGGCAATGACACGGCCATAGACATTAACTGGGAAGCCTACATCTGAGGAGACTATGCTGACGGAGAGGATGTTTGCAGAGTCTTCTAGCCCAAATTCATCTTCATAGATCTTATCAGTGTATCGCATTGGAGGGACAGACGCTGCAACGAATAAGCAAAAGAAATCCATCAAATTATTACATCACCATAAACAGTCCCACTTTGTGTTTTCTTCCCATTTCTATGAATTCTATCCCACTGAGTTAATAAACCAACTAATATTCTTATTTCACTTCCAGGTTAACTTCAAAATAAATCTATCATCTCATCATATGTACCAAGTTAATAGCAATTGTAGCAAGAATATGTGATTCCTGTCGTTAGTTGATACATATGAATCCAATCTAAGTAAACAAATCGAGATTCACTGTTTACTGCTATGCAACAATAATGAATATGGCATGTATAGACGATTATGCAGGTGAAACAACCTACTGTAGCGTAATTCAGTTCCCATACATCAGAAATTTAGACATTACAGCCAAGATAAAACAGTAATCCACCTTGATCATGGATGAAGATAGAGGCCACTTACACTCCTCGTCGATGTCGAAGACGGAGAAGTCTCTCTGAAAAAACCTGGTATAGACCTTGCGATCCGTCTTGGGGTCGTACTCGATGATGGAGGCCATGACCTTGTCGTGTGCCTCGCGTCTCCGACTGGACTCCTCCGTCTTCCGCGCCTTCTCCTCTTCCAGCCGACGACGCCTCTCAAACTCCGCCTTCGCACGGGCATTCCACTTCGCCTCGTCGTAACAAAAAGGCTCCACGAAGATGAATTGATCCTCCTCCTCTTCTTCCTCCTCCACCTCCTCTACATGCGCCATGAATCCCGTGATGAATCCCTCAATTTGCCGCCGCCGCTGATGCGCAGAGGCCGATGAAGCTAACCCTACAGCGCCCCACTGTCGACACCCTTTCCTATTTGTTTTTTTAGTGGTTCCCTTTTCCTATTTGTTTATTTAGTTTTTTTAGGACACCCTCTGGGCTAGGCCAAGGCCCAATTGAAATGTCGTCGTCCTAGAGAGAGTGTCCGTCCCATCGAACCCTATGATTAATGTCGTGATAGCCGTTAAATCACTCTCATTATAGCACGTCGGCTTTGCAACAATGCTTCTTTTGTGTCCGTGCCATTGCAACAATCACTCTGTTGCAAAAGCCTTCTTGAAGCCCTTTTCACACAAAATCACCACCTCGTAACACGGTGGGCGCTTTGGAAAAACCAGTGGATCAAGAACACGCAGGCTCGAAGGAGAGACACACCAACACAAGTGGGGCATGTCATCACCAGCATCTGCAGACCCCAACACATCACATCCAACATCAATTATCGAAGGAGGCCCCTACCTCCTCGTGGGATCGAGGCGTCACACCATAGCTAGATGGATTGAATGTCGCCAGAAGAAGGAAACGAAGAGGGGTCAGCGTATCTCCAACCTGACGCCGGAGCTCTCCTAGAGAAGAAGAATGCCGCAGCACCCGCCCAACCACGAGAGGAGAAGAAGCTTCAAGCGAAGACGAAGAGGGCATCATCGATGCCGCATCCCAGACCCAAAAGAGCCCATCCACCACCAATCTCCCAAAGCAGCGCCTTCAAGAAGGGGACGACGCCGGGAGTGTCTCCGCCGCCCAACAAAGTTGGGGCTTTTGCTCGGGAGACCTAGGGGAAGGAGGAGTGGAGGGAGGCAGACCTGCCAACTCCTCCAGGAAGGGGAACGGTGCCCACGGCGTCGCCATCGGTGCGGTCGGCCAAGGCTTTCACCCGGCCTGAATCCCCCACTACCGGCGAGTCCCTTAGCACGAAGCCGACCAAAGGGACAAGCCCATGCCACAAGGATCTCGTGTGCAGTAGGGAGGGAGAGAAAGGTGCAGTGATCTGCGCCGCCGGTCGCCGAAACAACCGCCACCGCCGCTCGACCCACCCGACCACCGAGATCCCGCCACCCACGTGTCCGGAGACCCTGGATCCGGTGTCCACACCACGACTCGCCGCATTTATGAAGGTTCTTAACAGCAAAGGCCAACCCGCCACCATCCATGGTTGCGCCCCGACTGCGGGATGGAGAGAGGAGGGGGGTGGACTACTGGCTGCTAGAGTTGCCCGCATAGCCTTTTACGTATTCTGGTACTCCCTCCGATCCATATTAACGGGCTTAAGTTTGTCTAGATACACATGCATCTAGTCTATATCTATATCTATATCTATATCTATACTTACTAATAATAAAGGAAGGTGGCTTTCTTAGTCCGTTTTAACAATTTTTCTAAGAAGCCCCTCCCTTTTAGTAGTATAAACCCGCCCTCCACTTTTAAGTGAGAAAACGTTTCATTTTTTTTCTGCTGCAACATTGGGCCTCGGCTCACGCTTCTTCTCATCTTTGTTGCGCCAGCATGTTGGGTTTATGGGTCAGTTGGTGGGCGATGCGTTGCTTCAAACGGGAAGGAGGAAAGAAAAAACAATGTTGGACGTTACTCCGCATGATAAATCAAGGCGGGACATGCATGCCTGAGTTGACTGACGTGTAAAGACTTTATTCCTCAAACAATAGATATATCGTTTACAATGAATTGAGAAACAAAGGATGGTATAGAATCATTCCAGATTTCAGAGACTTTCGAGGAGAAGCAATGTCTTGCCAGCCCATCAGCCACCTGGTTCGCTTCTCTGGCACAGTTAACAAACTTGATGTGTGCAAATTCCAACGCCAAGCTCGAGCATTCTTTCACAAGAGTAACGTCCGGACCCAAGTAGTTATCAGCCAATAGGACACATTCCAGCACTGATTCACTATCGGATTCAACTTCAATATTACTGCATCCAATATTAGCCGCCAGATACAATCCATTGCGAACGGCTGCAATTTCCGCTGAGGTAACCGAGGCAATGTGTGGCAGAAACCAAGTTGCCGCTGAGATTACCTGGCCCTTCTCGTCTCTTGCAACAGCCCCAGTTGCTCCTGAGAGGATGTCCACATGAAATGATGCATCCACATTAATCTTTACTGTGCCAAAACTGGGCTTCTTCCATCGGATGATTCTGGGGGGCTGCACTTTCTTCGCACATGATCTGAAGAAGTTGAGAGCAATTGCTCTAATTAAGATAGCGGTAGCTTCAGCAGGCGCTAGGGGAACACCTCTAACATACTATCTTCTCTGCCACCATACATACCATGCGGTTATAGCAATGAGTTCCGACTTTGGTATTTCGTGTGCAACCCCAGATATATTTGACAGTATTTCCAGTGTAACAGAGCCTGATCGGTCTTGAACCACAGCTTGTTCAATGTCATCAAAGATCTCCAACTTCTGCCATATCTCCTTCGCTCGAGGACATGTGAAGAGTAAATGTTGGATATCCTCACATCCACGTTGGCAGATCGGACATTGCGGCGAGATGGGGATATGTCTTGACGCAAGGACTCCAAAGTTGGGTAGTACTCCATGAAGCGCTTTCCAAACAAAACGTTTTACGTTTCCAGGAATAGATGAAGACCAAGTTCGCCTCCACACAGGTTTTCCAGTAGAAGTTTCATGCCCCTCAGCGCCTTGGTGCCTTCCATGAAGGTGATCAAACTCAACATGATATGCAGATCTTACCAAAAAAGTTCCAGATTCGTTAAAATGCCATGCAACAAAATCCTCTATCGCATGTGGATGCAAGGGGATATTCATAATTCTTCCAACATCAACAGGAGAAAATTTATCCCGAAGCAGCTCTACATCCCATTGGCCTGAGATTGGATCGATCAACTCTTCCACTTTGTCCAACATAGTTGCCCTCTTGGCGTGATGACTTTTCGATTACTACTCTCCGGTATCCACGGGTCTTGCCAGATGTTAATCTGGGATCCCGTTCCAACACGCCAGATGCAACCGCGCTTGAAAGTTTGGATTCCAGCAACTATACTTTGCCATGTGAAAGATGACCCCTTCTTAGGTTCAGCCTTTAGCACATTACCATCAGGATAATATTTGGCGCTCAAGACTTGCGCACATAGAGAGTCTGGGTTTCGGATTAGTCGCCAGCACGGTTTTGCTAACATAGCAAGATTAAACGAGTGCAAGTCCCTAAAACCAAGCCCCCCTCTTCTCTTGGGTACACAAAGCTTCCACCAAGAAAACCAATGCATTTTTTCCTCTCTTCAGAATTGCCCCACCAAAAGCCTGCTATTTCATCTGTGATTGACTTACAGATGTTCTTTGGGAGCTTGAACACAGACATTGCATAGGATGGTATTGCCTGTGTGATAGTGAGCACCTCTTTCCCTTGCATGGATAGTGATTTCTCCTTCCAACCCTTCAGTCTCTGACATACTCTGTCAATCAAGTGTTGAAAGCAGTCCGATCTGTCCACTCCCACGATTGAAGGGAGACCTAAGTACGTATCTGACAGAGCTTCAGTTAAGATATTGAGTTCGGCACACATTTCCTCTCTCACCCCAACACGAGAGTTCGGGATAAAGAATATACTAGATTTAGCATGGCTTATCATTTGCCCCGAGCTCATGCAGTATCTTTCTAGGATTGATTTCAACACTGTTGCATTTGAGAGGTCTGCTTTCATAAGAATGAGTGAGTCATCCGCAAATAAGAGATTCGAGATAGGGGGAGCGTTCCTGCATACCCGGATTCCTTCCAGATTTCCAACAAGTTCTTGTTGTGCCAACAAGCTAGAAAGCCCCTCCGAACACAGCAAGAACAGGTACGGGGATAGGGGATCCCCCTGTCGCAATCCCCTTGAGGGGACTATATCATCCGTCTCAGTGTTATTAAACCGGACACGATAAGTGACATATGAGACACACTGCATTATCATCTCGACCCATTGAGCGTTAAAGCCCATCCGCAGCATAACTTTTTCCAGGAATCCCCACTCAACACGATCATATGCCTTGTTCATATCCAGTTTCACAGCACACAATCCATTAGTCCCCTTGGTCTTCTTCTTGATTGTGTGAAAACACTCATAAGCTACCAGGACATTATCTGTGATCAATCTTCTAGGAACAAAGGCACTTTGAGTAGGCGAGATGATCTCAGGCAAAATCCTCTTCAACCTATTTGCAAACATTTTTGAGATTATCTTATACATAACATTACATAAACTGATGGGCTTGTACTTCGTCACAGATTCAGGGCTCTGGACTTTCGGAATAAGAACAACATTAGTGTTGTTCCATCCAACAGGGATGGTTCTGTTTCTAATTGCACTCAGCACCTCATCCGTAAGCTCATCCCCAATTATGTGCCAGAATCTTTTAAAGAAAATAGCATGCAATCCGTCTGGGCCCGGGGCCTTCATGTCCCCGATCTAGAATAAGGCTGTGCGCACCTCCTCTCTGGAATGATCTGCTGTTAAGAAGGTGTTCATAGAATTACTCACCAAGGGGTTAATAGATGACAAGAGCTCCTCATCTACTACAGTTTGTCCCGCGGAAAACAAAGTCTGAAAATAAGAGTGTATTATCGGTTTAATGAGATCATTCCCTTCAGCAAAACTTCCATCATCTTTTTTCAGTTTTTTGATGAGGTTCCTCCGCCTCCGAGCAGAGGCAAAGTGTTGGAAGAATGATGTATTTCGATCTCCTTTCCGCAGCCAACTGACTCTTTCCACGTTGTGCCCAATAGATCTCATCTTGTTCGAGCAGGTTTTCGATCAGAACTGATAATTATTTTTGCTTGAACCGTACTTCAGGAGTTGGTGAAGCACGCATGAGATTCTCAAGTTCCTTCTGATTTCGACGTAGGAGAGCCCGAGGCTCTTTCAGAACCCGTCTATCCCACGCGTGTAGATCCTTATGAATAGAATCTAGCTTTAACTTGCTTGTGCTGCATTCGCCATTGCCTCGCGCCTTCTCCCAGGCTGTTTTGACAATCTCTTCCACAGTTTCTTCTGCCAGCCACCTAGCCTCAAATTTCTTCCCAAGCTGATGGCGCTGATCAGCCACGCCAACCAGGTATTCCAAGTCTAGGCAAATCGGTCTATGGTCTGATTTCCCCAACTCCAAATTGATTAATTTCGAAAAGGGGTGCATGGTCATGAAGGATTCGCTTGTCACAGCGCGGTCCAGTCTCTCCCGTAGACCCCCTCTAAACCACGTGAATGCATCGCCTTCATATCCCATGTCTTCCAGTCCACATTCGCACAAGGCATCTTGGAACGCCTGCATTCTACTGTTCTGTCGGGGTACACCCCCATCTTTCTCCGAGGACAGGAGGATTTCATTGAAGTCCCCAAGGACCACCCATGGTAGACTCGATTGAGCATGGAGATCCCTTAGCATCCTATAGGTACGATCTTTGTGTTCCCAGTTCGGTTCACCATAAATCCCTATCATCCACCAAATGTCCCCATTTGCTTCTTCAACATTTACATCGATGTAGTCTAGTGTGTTAGCCCGGTTGTAGATCCCAACCTCCTTCTTCCAGGCTAACAGAAGACCCCCTCTCCTGCCATCAGGACTAGGAGAAACGATCATGTGATCCATGCACAATTTCCTCCGAATAATGTCTGCCATTTCCTCGTCCAAGTGTGTCTCCGAAAGAAAGATGACATCTGGCTCATGACGCCTCTGGATGTCCAGAAGCGATCGAACTGTTGGGGCGCCGAGGAGACCCCGACAATTCCAACTTATAGTTTTCATGTCGGATGATGAGTCTCCAGAACCAGTCAAACCCTAGCCGCAACACACCAGATTGTTGCGAAAGTCAGTCTATTCGACAACTTCAAAGAGCCAAAACGCCGTTCTGAACCAGCGCCAAAAGGAGAGACCCGTGCCACTCACCGAAGCCGAGGGTAGAGAACCCTAGCTCGGCGTCTCGGGGATGAAGAACCCTAGCTCGGCGGCCGGGGGAGAGAAAACCCTTGCCAGGCGGCTAGGGGAAGTAAAACCCTAGCCCAGCTGATAGGGGAGAGAGAATCCTAGCCCGGTGGCTAGGGGAAAAGCGCCCTGAGCGCCATGATCTCCCGGCGGCACTTCAAAAGCGAGACCTACGCAAGAACTATACGCCCTATATACATGCCTGAGTTGACTGAAGTTAAACATGACTCCATACATGCATGACGTGGTAAAATGGAATTGTGTGCTTTTATGGTACATTAAATGGCTGTTTTTGTTCAAATAAAACGGAATTAAGGGGTACTGTGGTTTTTTTCCTTTTTTTGCAAAACCTATGTGTACTACATTCGTTCAAAATTTGATGGCAAAACGGATTACAAAATTCAATTTTTTTTGTGAAGCCACGAAATTTTTTATGGGATGCATTATGGGATTACACAAACACTTAGGAAATTCATGAACATTCGAAGTTCATGAACATCTATTTTTAAATATGAGTACAATTATTATGATAGTCATGAACATTTGGTTTATACTAGAATCAGTCGACAATTCCAGTGGTGGCGCAGCGCTTCATGTAACACATTGACGACGTGAAGTCTCGGCGGCGTGACGCAGCTGAGACTCGGCGAGGGATGCGTGATGATTGACAAGCATAGGAAGGTGGCGTTCATCTGGCGCTATTGTGCCATCGACGACAGGCTTGGCGAGGTCGATGTGTTAGTTCCGCTTTAAAGATGGATCGACAGAAAACTATGCATATGATCTGTGCGGCGTGCGTATGCGGTGCCGCTGAGAGTGTGCCGAACCGGTGTGTGACCCATAACGGGAAATTCAGTTTGCTTGCGACCATCGACTTTAGATGTTGGACTTTGTTATGAGGTCTGCGTAGGTGGCCCCGATAATTTACACTCCTTCATCAAAAAGATAGGAATAGCAATATTTATTGTCAAGATCGTGACTTCAAACTTACTGATGTATTACTTTGTAATGTCTTGTGAATAATTAATAAAATGACCACATGCATCGTCCTTGATGCAAAAATCGGGGGTCATCCTTCTTTTCATGTAACATAGTGATCACATGGAGTCCCGGCGGCATGACACCGCTGAGACTCGGCGAGGGATGCGTGATGACGGACACGCATAGGAAGATGGCGTTCGTCTGGCGCTATTGCGACACCGACGACAGGCCTGGCAAGGTCGATGCGTTACTTCTGCTATAAAGATGGATTGACCAAAAACTGTGTCAACGATCTGGCGGACCGGTGTGTGACCGAGACCGGGCAATTCGACTTGGTTGGGACCTTCGCCTTTAGATGTTGGACTTTGTTGTGAGGTCTGCGTAGGCGAACCCGACAATTTACACTCCATCAAAAAGATATGAATAGCAATATTTGTTGTCAAGATGGTAACTTCAAACTTACTGATGTATTACTTTATAACGTCTTGATGAATAATGAATAAAATAACCACATGCATCGGCCTTGATGATGCAAAAATCGGGGGTCATCCTTCTTTTCAAAAATAATTTTTTATAACTAAATAAATATGTACAATTTTAATTTGTGTTTCATTGCACATAACGGTGACACATAGGCTTTTTTACAGACTTTATTCAAAGACCAACCTTCTCAACAATGCGAGGTGGCATCGTATAGGTGCTTTCGGAGTGTGGCCATGGCAATGCGCTTTATCGATATGAGTCAGAATTAAAATTAAATTGAAATAAAAATTAAATTTCGGATAAAAAAATCTCTTATCTGCCGTTGCAACGCACGGGCAATTTTTCTAGTCTAAATACTTAACTAGATACATACGAATCTAAACAAGGTTGAGTCCATTAATATGGATCGGATGTAGTATTATATTTTTGAGATACGCATATCCTTGTATTTCTTTTTTTTGTACACGGACACACTTGGGCATTGGCCCGCTCGATTAAACAAACATAATCCTGCGATTAAACAAACATAATACCCTTAAAAAAAGATCATTTGGGCCTTGATCCAGTCATAAGCAACAGCGATAAGAAGAAGAACCACGAAAGATTAAAGAGGAAAAGAGTTGGGCGACTCGGCGGCGGCGACTGCAGAGTGCAGATTCATGATGCCGTATGTAGTAGAGGAGTTGGAGGACGAGGTGGACGTGCATGGCTTGGAGCCTTTACTGTACGACCGGGCCAAGTGGGTGGGTTGGGCGGTGGCGGAGAGGGAGAGGTTCCGGCGGGCGGAAGAGGAGAAGGAGCGGAAGAAGGAGGAGTCCCGGCGGAGACGCGAGGCACACGATAAGGTCATGGACTCCATCATGGAGTTCGATCCCAAGGCCGGGCGCAAGGTCTACACCCGGTTCTTTCTCAGAGACTTCTCCATCTTCGACATCGACGAGGAGTGTAAGTGCTATGTTGACGTCAGAATCGATCTATTTGCAGTTTATATATTGACTTAGGGCAACTCCACCATGAATCATCAAAATTAGGTTCTGCCTTTGTGGGCCGGCAGCTAATGAAGCGGAGCTGCCGTCGTTGGCGTTGCCCTGATTTGATAATAAAATGTCTGAGTTGTCTAGCCTGAAGTCTGAACATTTTCGGGGAAATTTGGTGCTCCGCCTTGGAGTTGCCCTTATGTTCCTCCGAGCCTTTGTAATTTAATATAATCGAATGCCCTCTTTAATGTTCACTAAGTTTATACTGTATGATTGAAAGAGCAGTTCAAGTGAATCTTCGGTTCTTCACTATAACTTGAATAGATGATCTATTCAAAAGGTTATACACGATACCTCATTTTCCAATTTTAACTTGTTGCATCTCAATTCACTTAGTAGTCTGCAAAAATAAATTTTGATAGGTTGTTTGTTTCGTTTTTCTACTTTTTTTACACAGCGCCTGTCCCTGCAATGCGATACACGCAAAACCAGTACGAAGACGAGTTTAACCTGGAAGACTCTGCCAACATCTTCTCGGTGAAGATCGTTGCCTCGGACGTGGGCTTCCCGATCGATATCTACGGCACCATCATTGCTAGAGACAGCATCGACTACAAGTGCATCCCTATCTTCCGTCGTGGCAGGGACGATCCCCAGCGCATCTATTCGGAGGAAACGTCGCTGGCCCTCACAGGCCCCGGCCGTGGACTCGTGCTGGTCGATTTTATATACCTCGAGGTAGATCTCAACATAAAGGATGAGCAAGGAGCACACATGGATAGACGACTCAGCAAGGGGTTTGAAAGCATCGATGGTCGCGTAATTATCAGAGCTCAAAACGATGAAGAAAAAACTAGGTTTACAAGCACGACTATGGATAGTTGGCTCAGCACCGTGGAGATTGAATACACAGTTGTTCAAGGTGCAGTAGAGGCCACTGTCGAGTTCAATGTCCTCGGTGCAGGAAATTTCCGTGGAAAGATCACGGCTAGCACCACCGGATTCGACGACGTCAAGATTGTGCTCCATGACAGCGGAGCAGCGTCTGGTGGCGTCTGGTGTGCCCGCGCGGTGAATGCCGATGATGGGATTGGGATTGTCGCTCTGCTTCGCCGTGTCATGGTTGTCCATCTTGACGAGATGTTGGTGTTGCAAGTTGAGGATGATCAGGGCGTGGCGACCGCCATTGATTTTGTTTCGTCTTGCTATGGTAACGTCAGAAGGGAAATTGCTTGCAGCGCTGTTAGGTTGCAAGTGAAAGTGACTTGGTCGTTCATGGATTATAGAGCCTACTAATTACAGGTTCAATTTAGGATCTGATGTACTGAATACCACCTGATCACATTGGTTGCTTCACGTACTACTACTAGTCCACCATTGCAACATGTTAGTTTTCTTTGGCATATCCATTCGTCGCTGTACCTACATGTTGATCAATGGCACGGACGCGCTATCATCTCGTTTAGCAGATTTATTTGTTATCCATCATGGAAGCAACTACCAATCAGCAACTAGCTCGTCTATATTGATTTCGTGAGATGATAGTTTTGACGGTTGTTGTTCTTGATGCTGCCGTTGATGAGGCTGCAGTGGCGACCATTAAGTTGGCATAATTTTGTGTCGGCATTGCCAGAGATGAGATTGCTTGTTGTTCTATGCGAAGGTTCCTGTTCGCAGGTATTCTATGCCTGATCTGCTCGGCGGTTTTAGTTTCCTCTTTTCTTGTTGGTGTTTATAGTTACACCATGATTTTTATCAATGGAAATCAGGGAGGAAAGCCTCTCTTTTATCAAATAAAATTTTAAGGGAAGGTTTCTATAGTTCACTACAGGGAAGGTTTCCGTTGTTCAGGACTGGAGCCCATATCAATCTAGCTAACCGGTTCAACTTGAGCATGAATTTTCTTTTTTTCTTTTATAATGGTGTACTCCCTACATATGTTAATCTCTCGTACACGGCTCTAGAGGATGCCATCACAGCGAAAGTGTGGAATGGGAGGAGAATGACATTAGTGTGGATAGTGCAGTGCGCGACCGCGTTTAAATAGTTGGATGACGAGGGCATCTGTTCACTACTGGTAGACGGATAACCACCCTATTGCTTGTCTACGTCATTGAACAGGACGGAGATCAGAGCTATCGGTCGACGCCTCTCTCGTACATTGAATAGGCGCGGAGATCGGCGCTATGGCTCTAATGAGCGATCACGGCCGCTCAACCGGCATGAATGGGCAGTGGCCGCTTCCCGCGCGGGGAGGATTTTTGGCGCGAAGTGCTTTTGGGTTAGCCCAGATTGTCGGATGAAAGCTTTTCAGTTGTTCGGACTCCCACAAAGCCTTCTCCCTCGGTTTGGTTAAGATTTGTGGGAAAATGGATAGGTGGATCAGCCTGGAAACGGATATAGGACCGTGTTGAAAGTGGTAAAAGTACTCTAAACAGAGCCGAGAAGCACGAAAAATAAGGCAAAATGTTTATAAGAGTTCTTGTATTTATTTCCTAACAAACAAAACCATAAAACTAATAACACATCCATGTCAAAAGGGCACGTCTCACGAGATGCAAAAACCGATGATGAGAAAGTATATATATGTGACATAAAGGCCTACATGTAGAAATGCACCAACAAGTAAGAAAATAGAAGGGATATGAAATATACATGTCTGGGTGGGCACTTGTGTTTAGAGTCTATGTGATGATACTTTCCAAAAAGTTTTCAAAAACCTATATATTTTTTAATAAATAAATACAATAGAAAGTGCATCCATGACATGTTGATGCTCGGCATGCCTTTTATTCCTCCCTTAAAAGGTTACCAGAAAAGGTACATTGTCCATGATACGCTGATACACATCATTCATATGTCTTTATTCCATTATTTCATAATTATTTATTATTCTTGCACAATAAGCTAGCTAGCCAACTGTAGGGGTGTGGGCGACGGCGATAACAATGCGGACACGTTCGGGCCTGAAGTCTTTGGTCACCAATGCATCGACCGGAACGACCTCGATCTGGGCATCTGGCTTGTCCCTGAGAATGATCTCTTTTGCCTTCTCAGCAGACATTCCAACGACCTCTGGCCATGACGACTTCACACTACCAGCTTTGATGCTTCCTCCTGCGGGCTCTGGATACTTCACGGTGGTTCCCTCCATGGAACTCTTGTTGTTCAATGATCACTTAGATCAAGATAATTAATGTGTTAAGCATAATATAAACCCCCCGAAAATAGTGAGGAAAAGATCGACAAGGAAGTACAGACACACTCACCTGAAGAATTGATTAAATGTTCTAGTTGTGTAAGAGGAGGTTGATGATACCAAATCAGCTTATGGATGGTATTTATACTAGGTAGTTGACTAAGTTAAGGAATGCAAGTAAGTAATAATCACATGGATTTTGGCTACCTGACAAAATATGACACTGAATTTAGCTTTAATCAGTTAGATTGACGTGCCAACGCATCACTGGATAAAGATGTTGACACGGCTACACATCACTAGATAAAGTGATGCTTATCTATTATAGACAAAAAAGGATAAAGGACGCGCTATCACCGAGGGAGAGAGAGTCCCCACCTGAATATATTTCTCAAAGTGATTCAGTTTATAAGGAAAACCGGATCGAAAACCTTAACAAGTTGACCCCGTTTATAAGGGAAACTGGGCCGGAAAATTACAGAAGAGGGAAGGTTACATGGGGTGATAACAAATGGACGCCCCGAGAAAGACACTACCTAGCTAGCAAAATCGAGAGACCGTCAACATGAGAGCCGAGTGAAAATGGTGTGTCATCGAGGGATCCCAATACTAACACAAAAACAACTATCCTAACGCAGTACACGGGCGTGCGTACCGGCCCCTTGGCATACAGGAGCCGCACCAATCAACGAGTGACCCATCACGAACCTTGACTGAAGCCTCAGCCACAGCGAGCCGACACGATTAGCAAGGCAAGGAGGCATCATTGTGTCGTAGTTGAGCAAAGAAGAACCGAGATAACACGGAGAGCACGAAGCTCGCCATAACCAATGACAACCATGAGAGGGTCCCGAGGTAGCAAGCAGAGGATGACCAAACACCAAGGGCAGCGGAGGATGAATGGAGGCAAAGAGCTCCCTAGTGATGCCTTCAAGAAGGAGAACGACATCCTAGGACGACGCCGTCGCAAAGCTTTCGACAGGAGCATAACCGGTTCATCCTCAATCAGCAACTAGCTCGTCATAGTTTTGACGGTTGTTGTTCTTGATGCTGCCCTTGATGAGACTGCAGTGGCGACCGTTGAGTTCGCATCATTTGGCATTGCCAGAGATGAGATTGCTTGTTGTTCTATGTGAAGGTTCGAAGTGTTGTCTGAATGTTTTGTTAAGTTCGTTCCAGTTCACAGGCTGTCTATGCCTGATCTGTTCTTGTTGGTGTTTTTCGGCCGTTTTAGTTTCCTCTTTTCTTGTTGGTGTTTGTAGTTACACCATGACTTTTATCAATGGAAATCAGGGAGGAAAGCCTCTCTTTTATCAAATAAAATTTGAAGGGAAGGTTTCTGTGGTTCACTACAGGGAAGGTTTCCGTTCTTGAGGACTGTATGGAGCCCATATGAATCTAGCTAACCGGTTCAACTCTAGCATATTTTTTTTCTTTTTTTCTATTATAATGGTGTACTCCCTACATACGTTAATCTCTCCTACATGGCTCTAGAGGATGCCATCATGGCGAAAGTGTAGAATGGGAGGAGAATGACATGAGTGTGGATAGTGTAGTGCCCAACCGCGTTTAAATAGTTAGACGGCGAGGGCATCAGATTGAATGCGGGGTGTCGGAGTGGGTTAGTCGACCGCCATGCCTGTTCACTGCCGGAAGATGGGCAACTAGTTTCAATCCGGCAGATAACCACCATATTGCATGTCTCCGTTATTGAATAGGGGCGGAGATCATAGCTATCGGCCAACGCCTCTCTCCGACATTGAACATGCGCGGTCGAAGCTATGGCTCCCATGAGTGATCGCGGCCGCTCAATCGGCATGAATGCGCAATGGCCGCTTCCCGCGCATGGAGGATTTTTGGCGCGGAGTGCTTTTGGGTTGGCCCAGATTGTCGGATGAAGGCTTTTTAGTTGTTCGGACTCCCACAAAGACTTCTGCCCCGATTTTGTTCAGATTTGCAGGAAAATGAATAGGTGGATCAGCCTGTAAACGGATATAGGACCATGTTGTAAGTGGTGCTTATCTATAAGTCAAAAAATGGTAAACTACTCCAAACAGAGCTGAGAAGCACGAAAAATAAGGCAAAATGTTTATAAGAGTTCTTGTATTTATTTTGTAACAAACAAAACCATAAAACTAATAACACATCCATGTCGAAAGGACACGTCTCACGAGATGCAAAAACCGATGATGAGAAAGTATATATATTAGGCATAAAGGCGTACATGTAGAAATGCACCAACAAGTAAGAAATATAAGGGATAGGAAATATACATGTCAGGGCGGGTGCTTTTGTTTAGAGTCTATCTGATGACACTTTCCAAAAAGTTCTCAAAAACCTATATAGTTTTTGACAAATAAATAAATACAATAGAAAGTGCATCCATGACATGTTGATGCTCGGCATGCCTTTTATTCCTCCCTTAAAAGGTTACCAGAAAAGGTACATTGTCCATGATACGCTGATACACATCATTCATATGTCTTTATTCCATTATTTATTATTCTTGCACAATAAGCTAGCTAGCCAACTGTAGGGGTATGGGCAACGGCGATAACAATGCGGACACGTTCGGGCCTGAAGTCTTGGGTCACCAATGCATCGACCGAGACGACCTCGATCTGGGCATCTGGCTTGTCCCTGAGAATGATCCCTTTTGCCTTCTCAGCAGACATTCCAACGACCTCTGGCCATGACGACTTCACACTACCAGCTTTGATGCTTCCTCCTGCGGGCTCTGGATACTTCACGGTGGTTCCCTCCATGGAACTCTTGTTGTTCAATGATCACTTAGATCAAGATAATTAATGTGTTAAGCATAATATAAACCCCCCGAAAATAGTGAGGAAAAGATCGACAAGGAAGTACAGACACACTCACCTGAAGAATTGATTAAATGTTCTAGTTGTGTAAGAGGAGGTTGATGATACCAAATCAGCTTATGGATGGTATTTATACTAGGTAGTTGACTAAGTTAAGGAATGCAAGTAAGTAATAATCACATGGATTTTGGCTACCTGACAAAATATGACACTGAATTTAGCTTTAATCAGTTAGATTGACGTGCCAACGCATCACTGGATAAAGATGTTGACACGGCTACACATCACTAGATAAAGTGATGCTTATCTATTATAGACAAAAAAGGATAAAGGACGCGCTATCACCGAGGGAGAGAGAGTCCCCACCTGAATATATTTCTCAAAGTGATTCAGTTTATAAGGAAAACCGGATCGAAAACCTTAACAAGTTGACCCCGTTTATAAGGGAAACTGGGCCGGAAAATTACAGAAGAGGGAAGGTTACATGGGGTGATAACAAATGGACGCCCCGAGAAAGACACTACCTAGCTAGCAAAATCGAGAGACCGTCAACATGAGAGCCGAGTGAAAATGGTGTGTCATCGAGGGATCCCAATACTAACACAAAAACAACTATCCTAACGCAGTACACCGGCGTGCGTACCGGCCCCTTGGCATACAGGAGCCGCACCAATCAACGAGTGACCCATCACGAACCTTGACTGAAGCCTCAGCCACAGCGAGCCGACATGATTAGCAAGGCAAGGAGGCATCATTGTGTCGTAGTTGAGCAAAGAAGAACCGAGATAACACGGAGAGCACGAAGCTCGCCATAACCAATGACAACCATGAGAGGGTCCCGAGGTAGCAAGCAGAGGATGACCAAACACCAAGGGCAGCGGAGGATGAATGGAGGCAAAGAGCTCCCTAGTGATGCCTTCAAGAAGGAGAACGACATCCTAGGACGACGCCGTCGCAAAGCTTTCGACAGGAGCATAACCGGTTCATCCTCAATCAGCAACTAGCTCGTCATAGTTTTGACGGTTGTTGTTCTTGATGCTGCCCTTGATGAGACTGCAGTGGCGACCGTTGAGTTCGCATCATTTGGCATTGCCAGAGATGAGATTGCTTGTTGTTCTATGTGAAGGTTCGAAGTGTTGTCTGAATGTTTTGTTAAGTTCGTTCCAGTTCACAGGCTGTCTATGCCTGATCTGTTCTTGTTGGTGTTTTTCGGCCGTTTT
This sequence comes from Bromus sterilis, assembly GCA_950022295.1. Lineage (NCBI taxonomy): Eukaryota > Viridiplantae > Streptophyta > Magnoliopsida > Poales > Poaceae > Bromus > Bromus sterilis. Next base: position 294,696,337 of record OX465601.1, on the reverse strand, counting down.
AGTTTCCTCTTTTCTTGTTGGTGTTTGTAGTTACACCATGACTTTTATCAATGGAAATCAGGGAGGAAAGCCTCTCTTTTATCAAATAAAATTTGAAGGGAAGGTTTCTGTGGTTCACTACAGGGAAGGTTTCCGTTCTTGAGGACTGTATGGAGCCCATATGAATCTAGCTAACCGGTTCAACTCTAGCATATTTTTTTTCTTTTTTTCTATTATAATGGTGTACTCCCTACATACGTTAATCTCTCCTACATGGCTCTAGAGGATGCCATCATGGCGAAAGTGTAGAATGGGAGGAGAATGACATGAGTGTGGATAGTGTAGTGCCCAACCGCGTTTAAATAGTTAGACGGCGAGGGCATCAGATTGAATGCGGGGTGTCGGAGTGGGTTAGTCGACCGCCATGCCTGTTCACTGCCGGAAGATGGGCAACTAGTTTCAATCCGGCAGATAACCACCATATTGCATGTCTCCGTTATTGAATAGGGGCGGAGATCATAGCTATCGGCCAACGCCTCTCTCCGACATTGAACATGCGCGGTCGAAGCTATGGCTCCCATGAGTGATCGCGGCCGCTCAATCGGCATGAATGCGCAATGGCCGCTTCCCGCGCATGGAGGATTTTTGGCGCGGAGTGCTTTTGGGTTGGCCCAGATTGTCGGATGAAGGCTTTTTAGTTGTTCGGACTCCCACAAAGACTTCTGCCCCGATTTTGTTCAGATTTGCAGGAAAATGAATAGGTGGATCAGCCTGTAAACGGATATAGGACCATGTTGTAAGTGGTGCTTATCTATAAGTCAAAAAATGGTAAACTACTCCAAACAGAGCCGAGAAGCACGAAAAATAAGGCAAAATGTTTATAAGAGTTCTTGTATTTATTTTGTAACAAACAAAACCATAAAACTAATAACACATCCATGTCGAAAGGACACGTCTCACGAGATGCAAAAACCGATGATGAGAAAGTATATATATTAGGCATAAAGGCGTACATGTAGAAATGCACCAACAAGTAAGAAATATAAGGGATAGGAAATATACATGTCAGGGCGGGTGCTTTTGTTTAGAGTCTATCTGATGACACTTTCCAAAAAGTTCTCAAAAACCTATATAGTTTTTGACAAATAAATAAATACAATAGAAAGTGCATCCATGACATGTTGATGCTCGGCATGCCTTTTATTCCTCCCTTAAAAGGTTACCAGAAAAGGTACATTGTCCATGATACGCTGATACACATCATTCATATGTCTTTATTCCATTATTTCATAATTATTTATTATTCTTGCACAATAAGCTAGCTAGCCAACTGTAGGGGTGTGGGCGACGGCGATAACAATGCGGACACGTTCGGGCCTGAAGTCTTTGGTCACCAATGCATCGACCGGAACGACCTCGATCTGGGCATCTGGCTTGTCCCTGAGAATGATCTCTTTTGCCTTCTCAGCAGACATTCCAACGACCTCTGGCCATGACGACTTCACACTACCAGCTTTGATGCTTCCTCCTGCGGGCTCTGGATACTTCACGGTGGTTCCCTCCATGGAACTCTTGTTGTTCAATGATCACTTAGATCAAGATAATTAATGTGTTAAGCATAATATAAACCCCCCGAAAATAGTGAGGAAAAGATCGACAAGGAAGTACAGACACACTCACCTGAAGAATTGATTAAATGTTCTAGTTGTGTAAGAGGAGGTTGATGATACCAAATCAGCTTATGGATGGTATTTATACTAGGTAGTTGACTAAGTTAAGGAATGCAAGTAAGTAATAATCACATGGATTTTGGCTACCTGACAAAATATGACACTGAATTTAGCTTTAATCAGTTAGATTGACGTGCCAACGCATCACTGGATAAAGATGTTGACACGGCTACACATCACTAGATAAAGTGATGCTTATCTATTATAGACAAAAAAGGATAAAGGACGCGCTATCACCGAGGGAGAGAGAGTCCCCACCTGAATATATTTCTCAAAGTGATTCAGTTTATAAGGAAAACCGGATCGAAAACCTTAACAAGTTGACCCCGTTTATAAGGGAAACTGGGCCGGAAAATTACAGAAGAGGGAAGGTTACATGGGGTGATAACAAATGGACGCCCCGAGAAAGACACTACCTAGCTAGCAAAATCGAGAGACCGTCAACATGAGAGCCGAGTGAAAATGGTGTGTCATCGAGGGATCCCAATACTAACACAAAAACAACTATCCTAACGCAGTACACCGGCGTGCGTACCGGCCCCTTGGCATACAGGAGCCGCACCAATCAACGAGTGACCCATCACGAACCTTGACTGAAGCCTCAGCCACAGCGAGCCGACATGATTAGCAAGGCAAGGAGGCATCATTGTGTCGTAGTTGAGCAAAGAAGAACCGAGATAACACGGAGAGCACGAAGCTCGCCATAACCAATGACAACCATGAGAGGGTCCCGAGGTAGCAAGCAGAGGATGACCAAACACCAAGGGCAGCGGAGGATGAATGGAGGCAAAGAGCTCCCTAGTGATGCCTTCAAGAAGGAGAACGACATCCTAGGACGACGCCGTCGCAAAGCTTTCGACAGGAGCATAACCGGTTCATCCTCAATCAGCAACTAGCTCGTCATAGTTTTGACGGTTGTTGTTCTTGATGCTGCCCTTGATGAGACTGCAGTGGCGACCGTTGAGTTCGCATCATTTGGCATTGCCAGAGATGAGATTGCTTGTTGTTCTATGTGAAGGTTCGAAGTGTTGTCTGAATGTTTTGTTAAGTTCGTTCCAGTTCACAGGCTGTCTATGCCTGATCTGTTCTTGTTGGTGTTTTTCGGCCGTTTTAGTTTCCTCTTTTCTTGTTGGTGTTTGTAGTTACACCATGACTTTTATCAATGGAAATCAGGGAGGAAAGCCTCTCTTTTATCAAATAAAATTTGAAGGGAAGGTTTCTGTGGTTCACTACAGGGAAGGTTTCCGTTCTTGAGGACTGTATGGAGCCCATATGAATCTAGCTAACCGGTTCAACTCTAGCATATTTTTTTTCTTTTTTTCTATTATAATGGTGTACTCCCTACATACGTTAATCTCTCCTACATGGCTCTAGAGGATGCCATCATGGCGAAAGTGTAGAATGGGAGGAGAATGACATGAGTGTGGATAGTGTAGTGCCCAACCGCGTTTAAATAGTTAGACGGCGAGGGCATCAGATTGAATGCGGGGTGTCGGAGTGGGTTAGTCGACCGCCATGCCTGTTCACTGCCGGAAGATGGGCAACTAGTTTCAATCCGGCAGATAACCACCATATTGCATGTCTCCGTTATTGAATAGGGGCGGAGATCATAGCTATCGGCCAACGCCTCTCTCCGACATTGAACATGCGCGGTCGAAGCTATGGCTCCCATGAGTGATCGCGGCCGCTCCGACATTGAACAATCGGCATGAATGCGCAATGGCCGCTTCCCGCGCAGGGAGGATTTTTGGCGCGGAGTGCTTTTGGGTTGGCCCAGATTGTCGGATGAAGGCTTTTTAGTTGTTCGGACTCCCACAAAGACTTCTGCCCCGATTTTGTTCAGATTTGCAGGAAAATGAATAGGTGGATCAGCCTGTAAACGGATATAGGACCATGTTGTAAGTGGTGCTTATCTATAAGTCAAAAAATGGTAAACTACTCCAAACAGAGCCGAGAAGCACGAAAAATAAGGCAAAATGTTTATAAGAGTTCTTGTATTTATTTTGTAACAAACAAAACCATAAAACTAATAACACATCCATGTCGAAAGGACACGTCTCACGAGATGCAAAAACCGATGATGAGAAAGTATATATATTAGGCATAAAGGCGTACATGTAGAAATGCACCAACAAGTAAGAAATATAAGGGATAGGAAATATACATGTCAGGGCGGGTGCTTTTGTTTAGAGTCTATCTGATGACACTTTCCAAAAAGTTCTCAAAAACCTATATAGTTTTTGACAAATAAATAAATACAATAGAAAGTGCATCCATGACATGTTGATGCTCGGCATGCCTTTTATTCCTCCCTTAAAAGGTTACCAGAAAAGGTACATTGTCCATGATACGCTGATACACATCATTCATATGTCTTTATTCCATTATTTATTATTCTTGCACAATAAGCTAGCTAGCCAACTGTAGGGGTATGGGCAACGGCGATAACAATGCGGACACGTTCGGGCCTGAAGTCTTGGGTCACCAATGCATCGACCGAGACGACCTCGATCTGGGCATCTGGCTTGTCCCTGAGAATGATCCCTTTTGCCTTCTCAGCAGACATTCCAACGACCTCTGGCCATGATGACTTCACACTACCAGCTTTGATGCTTCCTCCTGGGGGCTCTGGATACTTCACGGTGGTTCCCTCCATGGAACTCTTGTTGTTCAATGATCGCTTAGATCAAGATAATTAATGTGTTAAGCATAATATAAACCCCCCGAAAATAGTGAGGAAAAGATCGACAAGGAAGTACAGACACACTCACCTGAAGAATTGATTAAATGTTCTAGTTGTGTAAGAGGAGGTTGATGATACCAAATCAGCTTATGGATGGTATTTATACTAGGTAGTTGACTAAGTTAAGGAATGCAAGTAAGTAATAATCACATGGATTTTGGCTACCTGACAAAATATGACACTGAATTTAGCTTTAATCAGTTAGATTGACGTGCCAACGCATCACTGGATAAAGATGTTGACACGGCTACACATCACTAGATAAAGTGATGCTTATCTATTATAGACAAAAAAGGATAAAGGACGCGCTATCACCGAGGGAGAGAGAGTCCCCACCTGAATATATTTCTCAAAGTGATTCAGTTTATAAGGAAAACCGGATCGAAAACCTTAACAAGTTGACCCCGTTTATAAGGGAAACTGGGCCGGAAAATTACAGAAGAGGGAAGGTTACATGGGGTGATAACAAATGGACGCCCCGAGAAAGACACTACCTAGCTAGCAAAATCGAGAGACCGTCAACATGAGAGCCGAGTGAAAATGGTGTGTCATCGAGGGATCCCAATACTAACACAAAAACAACTATCCTAACGCAGTACACTGGCGTGCGTACCGGCCCCTTGGCATACAGGAGCCGCACCAATCAACGAGTGACCCATCACGAACCTTGACTGAAGCCTCAGCCACAGCGAGCCGACACGATTAGCAAGGCAAGGAGGCATCATTGTGTCGTAGTTGAGCAAAGAAGAACCGAGATAACACGGAGAGCACGAAGCTCGCCATAACCAATGACAACCATGAGAGGGTCCCGAGGTAGCAAGCAGAGGATGACCAAACACCAAGGGCAGCGGAGGATGAATGGAGGCAAAGAGCTCCCTAGTGATGCCTTCAAGAAGGAGAACGACATCCTAGGACGACACCGTCGCAAAGCTTTCGACAGGAGCATAACCGGTTCATCCTCAATCAGCAACTAGCTCGTCATAGTTTTGACGGTTGTTGTTCTTGATGCTGCCCTTGATGAGACTGCAGTGGCGACCGTTGAGTTCGCATCATTTGGCATTGCCAGAGATGAGATTGCTTGTTGTTCTATGTGAAGGTTCGAAGTGTTGTCTGAATGTTTTGTTAAGTTCGTTCCAGTTCACAGGCTGTCTATGCCTGATCTGTTCTTGTTGGTGTTTTTCGGCCGTTTTAGTTTCCTCTTTTCTTGTTGGTGTTTGTAGTTACACCATGACTTTTATCAATGGAAATCAGGGAGGAAAGCCTCTCTTTTATCAAATAAAATTTGAAGGGAAGGTTTCTGTGGTTCACTACAGGGAAGGTTTCCGTTCTTGAGGACTGTATGGAGCCCATATGAATCTAGCTAACCGGTTCAACTCTAGCATATTTTTTTTCTTTTTTTCTATTATAATGGTGTACTCCCTACATACGTTAATCTCTCCTACATGGCTCTAGAGGATGCCATCATGGCGAAAGTGTAGAATGGGAGGAGAATGACATGAGTGTGGATAGTGTAGTGCCCAACCGCGTTTAAATAGTTAGACGGCGAGGGCATCAGATTGAATGCGGGGTGTCGAAGTGGGTTAGTCGACCGCCATGCCTGTTCACTGCCGGAAGATGGGCAACTAGTTTCAATCCGGCAGATAACCACCATATTGCATGTCTCCGTTATTGAATAGGGGCGGAGATCATAGCTATCGGCCAACGCCTCTCTCCGACATTGAACATGCGCGGTCGAAGCTATGGCTCCCATGAGTGATCGCGGCCGCTCCGACATTGAACAATCGGCATGAATGCGCAATGGCCGCTTCCCGCGCAGGGAGGATTTTTGGCGCGGAGTGCTTTTGGGTTGGCCCAGATTGTCGGATGAAGGCTTTTTAGTTGTTCGGACTCCCACAAAGACTTCTGCCCCGATTTTGTTCAGATTTGCAGGAAAATGAATAGGTGGATCAGCCTGTAAACGGATATAGGACCATGTTGTAAGTGGTGCTTATCTATAAGTCAAAAAATGGTAAACTACTCCAAACAGAGCTGAGAAGCACGAAAAATAAGGCAAAATGTTTATAAGAGTTCTTGTATTTATTTTGTAACAAACAAAACCATAAAACTAATAACACATCCATGTCGAAAGGACACGTCTCACGAGATGCAAAAACCGATGATGAGAAAGTATATATATTAGGCATAAAGGCGTACATGTAGAAATGCACCAACAAGTAAGAAATATAAGGGATAGGAAATATACATGTCAGGGCGGGTGCTTTTGTTTAGAGTCTATCTGATGACACTTTCCAAAAAGTTCTCAAAAACCTATATAGTTTTTGACAAATAAATAAATACAATAGAAAGTGCATCCATGACATGTTGATGCTCGGCATGCCTTTTATTCCTCCCTTAAAAGGTTACCAGAAAAGGTACATTGTCCATGATACGCTGATACACATCATTCATATGTCTTTATTCCATTATTTATTAGTCTTGCACAATAAGCTAGCTAGCCAACTGTAGGGGTATGGGCAACGGCGATAACAATGCGGACACGTTCGGGCCTGAAGTCTTGGGTCACCAATGCATCGACCGGGACGACCTCGATCTGGGCATCTGGCTTGTCCCTGAGAATGATCCCTTATGCCTTCTCAGCAGACATTCCAACGACCTCTGGCCATGATGACTTCACACTACCAGCTTTGATGCTTCCTCCTGGGGGCTCTGGATACTTCACGGTGGTTCCCTCCATGGAACTCTTGTTGTTCAATGATCGCTTAGATCAAGATAATTACTGTGTTAAGCATAATATAAACCCCATGAAAATGGTGAAGAAAAGATCGACAAGGAAGTACACACACACTCACCTGAAGAATTGATTAAATGTTCTAGTTGTGTAAGAGGATGTTGATGATACCAAATCAGCTTATGGATGGTATTTATACTAGGTAGTTGACTAAGTTAAAGAGTGCAAGTAAGTAATCATCAGATGGATTGTGGCTACCTGACATCACAAAACTAGATAAGGATGTTGACGCGGCTACACATCACTAGATAAAGTGATGCTTATCTATCATAGACAAAAAAACATAAATGGATGAAATCTTAATTAATGTACATGTGCACACATGTTTTGTCATCATACTCTTTTCACACTACTAGAAGCAAGGCGCGCATGTCCATATTTTTGTGCGTGTTATGAACTAAGCGCAAAACGAAATGGATGCAAAAATATCAACAAATTTTCCTTATATAATTAATAATGACAAGTGGTTATCATTATTCAAAAACAGTTTTGGCGTGTCCAATCATGTATATTCAGGGAATGATATAACCATCACTTGTTCTCTATTAACGACACCACAACCACGACGCTACTAACTATCATGGTAACTACCTAGTCAATAAATTTGACAAAATGATATGATAAGTACATCAATAATATAAAATATTTCCTAAATAACATACTTATGAGTTCACTTTGCATCACCTTTTACCCCTTGTTGTTATTGCATTATAGTCATAGGATTCTTAGAATTCTATGGTGTTCGCGCAATCTTTTTGCCTGATTTTGCCAGGTTCCTAAGTGAAGGATATTTTGAATATTGAAAATAAAATACCTACCTATGGGTGAAAATCATTCCAATTCGCATCATCTTAACCTTAAAAGTTAAGGGAAGATCATGTGGGAAAAAAACTAGCCGAACCAGACCTATCAGAATATAATTAAGACGACGTGCAGGATGAGCATCGCCACACCGTCATCTAAATCATGGAGACTATGAGATCTCAATCATCATGGTCACCACAATCCATCAATGACATGTGGCAGCGACGCTATTCGAGCTGCTCTGTCCATCTTGTTTGTTTGCCGAGTACATATGTCGTTGCACTTGATAAATGTTGTTTACCGTGTTTGCCAACTACCTGTGAAAAAGAACGTGGCAAAATAAACTTTGTCGGCAGCTATCCAGTCGAATCATGTTTGGCATTTATGAGACTGGACAAACGCTTCTCCTAATTTGTTTTTGGTTATAGTAAATCAATTGCGCTTCAAATGTTTTATGGTTGTATGCATTGTGATGATATGCAGAGGCCTAGCTTACCTCCTTTTTTCAAAAGAAAATAAATGTTCTTAGCTATTGCCGACAATTTGTATTAACTCACAACTTAAAGTACTAGGCTAATCACTGAGCGACGAGGATCATTCCCAGCCTAATAATTTCAGAACCAGATGATAAAGAAAGGGCATCCACAAATTTGGATAAACTAACAAATAGAACGTACAAGGTACAACAATAACATGGTGATATTCGTAGTACAGCACAATTATTGATTACTCATGCCCAATAAACTAGCTAGCCAACCATAGGGATGTCGGCAACGGCGACGAAGATTTGGACGCGGTTGGGCCTTAAGTCCTGGGTGACCCAGGCATCGACGGGGAGGACCTCGATCTCAGCATCGGGCTTGTCCTTGAGGATGATCTCTTTGGCCTTCTCAACAGACATCCCGACGACCTCCGGCCACGACGTCTTCGCGCTGCCGGCTCCGGTGCCCCCTCCTCCAGGCTCTGGAAACTTAATGCCGCTCGCCTCCATGGAGCTCATGTTCTTCAATGAACCTTAGATCAAGAAAACTGAGGTGATAAGCACAATATAAACTGCGAGAAGAAATTGGTAAACAAAGGATCCATCAGGGCACAGGCAGTACAAACTCACCTGCAGAAGTGAATGAATGTTTTAGCTGTGCACTTCCGTTACACTGGTTACTGGTATGGCAACTGGGTGATATTTATAGTACTAGGTAGTTGACGCCCACTACAAGGGTGCGCTCCTACGGTCAGTCACGTGGATCACGCGGCCGTACGTGCTATCTATATTAGCCATATATAATCTTGACGTGCCAAGATCGTGGAGTTGCAAGTTTGTTAGATGCATGCATGTATGTAGTACTAGTAGATAGCCATGTCTCGGGTAGTATAGCGTGTGGGCGCGTGTATCTCCATGTATATGTATAAAGTCATTGTGAAAAATAAAATCAAAATACATGCGTTGGTGCCCCAAAAAGATTTATGATGTCTTTTTTCTGTCCGATATTTGTGTCCCCGAGAACCTGTTCGGCATGCTGAGGAGGGGATCGTTTGCTCCAACACTATCCATCGCGAAATCCACTCCAGCCAATCAGCCTCTTACCTCGTGTATCACGCGCGCCTGCTAGATGCATGTGCGTCTTCTCTCAAGTTACTAGTACCTCGTAGCTGCCTCGCCGCATATATCAATCTCCCCTGTAAATAATATATACATGTATATACTTCTTTCATTCGTAAATATATGTATTTCTAGCTTTTATTTTAAATCAATACTCTCTCCGTTTCGTAATGTATTAACGTTTTTTTGAGTTAGACTAGCTCAAAAAACGTTACTACATAATTATGGGACGGAGGGAGTACCTATTACATCCGCAGATTACACTCTTCTGAGCACCAAGCAGCCGTCGCTAAAAAAGGCACATGCGTCCCATTCTCTCCCTACGATCGATCCCAAGCTCCATTGCCACACGCATCGAGGGTTCTCCCACCGCGGGATGCCACTTCACTTTCGGGCTGGCGCTCCTTCAATGACGAATCGTTGGTGCTCCATCACCACGGACACCAGTCTTCGCCAAACACCTCTCTGGCCCCGCCTCACCTATCTCCTACCTTGTGTTGCGCACCTCCATGGTGCCTTTGGCCACGCCTCCTAGCACTATTATTTTGACACTGATCGACGATGCTTCTCCGCCTTTGACCCCAGCTTCTTTCCAATGCCGCCGTTCTTTCATTCTCGGTGAGCTCATCTTCTTCTCCTCACTTCTTTGTCCCCCTCTTTGTCTTTTTTTTTGTGCGGTTCGACCTCCTCCTTTGTCGACCATTGGTCTTGGTATTTGTGGATTGCTACTTGTTCATCCTTAGATGGATATGATACTGTGATTGGCTAGATGATTGCTAGTTGCTTGCTTGATAAATAGATGAATGGTGGTTATGTACATTTTTTTGTTACTTCCATGACACTATAACTAGATCATCTGTATGTAGTTTCTTTCCTAGTGTCAGGTGTTATCTTTCGCTGGTGCTTGGTCAATAGATGGATCTATGTATGTGCTAATGGATAGCTATTTGTGGACTCTGAATATCCAAATAGGTTGGATATTTAGAACCATACGAAGGGAAACTATAACATGTACCCGAGTTTGAACAACACCATCTTATGGGGAGAGACAATACATTCAACCATCATGATTCTTCTTTATGAAACACTGTCCAAATATCATTCGATGTTCTCAAGATGAAATGGCGAATTCTGCGAGGCATAGCACAGTTAAAAATCGGAGAACCAAAAGATGATCGTCACTCCATGCAGGTCTCTCCACGGTTGCATTCATGATAGCAAGTTGCGTGATGAGAATTTCGACAAGTTTGAACATGATGTGTATGTACAACCTCTATTGCCATTTACAAGTGCTATGTACGAGGCCGATGCAAAGATCTGATTTGATCTCGACCGTGTCATGCCCGGCGGACAAACCAATCAGCAACCACAAACGACCATGCCACGTGGCTCCTATTTTCCGTGTTTCATGTGATGGGATCTCGGCACAATGCATATTTGCTGAGTACTTTTGGTTGACAGAGTTTTTTATGAACGTATTTTGGCAGTGGCGTAGCCAGGCCCCGGGACGTGGCTGCAAATTGCTTTGTTAATGTAGATGAAATGGCAATGTTTGACACTGTTGTGTACTATAGCGTTGAGATTGTCCGTGGACGTGGTGCTCGGCTGGCTACGCCACTGTCTCTTGGCAAAGGATAGAACTATACCATGTTCTCCATTTTGGCGGGTTTTGTACTCCATAAACAGTTGGTTTGCCATGTGCCCATGAGATAAAGCTCGACAAACGGTTGGGCACTCAGGAACCATCAATTTTCGAGTAGTGGACACATCGTGTTCATGTGATATGACACAAGGTCCATCAATATATAAATAGATGCATGATGCATATGTGACTATGTATCCATGTGCACTTATATTGTTTGTAGAGACAAAATTAGGCCGGTCCTAGTGGTCGTTTTTCATGTTAGTTTTCCAGAGCCATTTTCTTGGTATTAATCTTAATAAAAATGATGATATATAAGAAAATCCTAGATCATAAATACCCACATAAAAGACAAAGGCGACAAGAAATCCAAGCATGCCTCGCAAGTCAACTCTTAACAAAAATAGAAAATAGATGCCTACGGCACATAAATTGCAATAATGTGATTCGTGAATTGGTCATGAAAGCAACCGTAAGATAGAAAAATCTTGTTATGCATTCTGGTCCAACCACAATGATATGGACATATAATGGAAAATGTCTGTGCTCGCCTCACGATAATCATCAGTTCGTGATACATATCTGCCTCTATCTATTTATTTTTAAGAAGATATCTGCCTCTATTTTCTATGATCTATAATGCTTATCATATTTATTTAACCGTGTGTAATACATGATTTCTTTAAGAAGAAAATGAATAACAATAACAATAATAGTAAAACTGATTATGGAGTGTGTCTCTTCGGTTAGATACACGGTCCGGTTTAATAATACTGAAACCGAGGAATTTGTACCTTCCAGAGGCCTAAGGCAGGGGGGTCCATTATCCCCATACCTTTTCTTGCTGTGTTCAGAGGGACTATCAAGCTTACTAGCCAAAGAACAGGAGATAGGAGGTCTGGAAGGGGTCAAGGTGTGTAGAAATGCACCATCTATATCCCATCTTTTGTTCGCAGATGACTCCCTTCTTCTCATGAAAGCGGATAACCATAATGCAACTACTCTCAAGAGAGTCTTGGATACTTATTGTAGCAGCTCAGGACAATTGGTTAGCACAGCTAAGTCTAGCATTTTCTTCAGCCCAAACACGAGTGTCTCTGTCAGAGAGGATGTATGTGGAGTTTTAAATATCCTGACAGAGGCCATGTCTGATTCCTATCTTGGGCTACCAGCTATTGTTGGGGTGGATAAGAGCGATTGTTTTCAACACTTGGTGGATAGAGTATGCCAGCGGATAAAAGGATGGAAAGAAAGGACACTATCAATGCAAGGGAAAGAAATCATGGTAAAGGCAGTGGCCCAGGCAATACCATCCTATGCAATGTTAGTGTTCAAGTTGCCAAAAAGCATTTGCAAATCAATATCTGATGAGATCTCAGGATTCTGGTGGGGTGATAATGAAGAGAAGAAGAAAATGCATTGGTTTGCGTGGTGGAAACTTTGTTTTCCGAAGAAAAAAGGGGGCTTGGGCTTTAGAGACCTTCACAGTTTCAATCTCGCTTTATTAGCGAAGCAGTGTTGGCGTCTAATCCAGAACTCGGATTCCTTATGTGCACAAGTTTTGCGAGCAAAATACTACCCTGATGGTGATGTTCTTAAAGCTGGACCAAAAAAAGGGCTCAAGTTTTACGTGGCAAAGCATAGTTGTTGGTATTCAAACCTTTAAACGGGGTTGTATTTGGAGAGTGGGCAATGGAGCAAGAATCAATATCTGGGAGGACCCGTGGATCCCCTCGAGCCCTTCCAGGAAAGTGATCACGCCGAGAGGTAATCTGATGTTGGGCTCGGTAACAGACCTGATAGACCCACATACTGGCTCTTGGGATGAGGAACTTCTCAGAGATGCTTTCTCTCCTGTTGATCTGAACCCGATTCTTCAAATTCCCCTAAATGCAGAAGTAGATGACTTTGTGGCATGGCATTACACAAAGTCGAGCACCTTTTCTGTGAGATCGGCATACCACAGAGAATTTGAGCATCAGTTTTTGAACTCTAGAGGCAATGACCAGGGGACACAACAGCTTAACATGATCTGGAAGGAGCTCTGGAAATTGGCTATTCCTGGTAAGATTAAACATTTTGCATGGAAAGTTCTTCATGGGGTTCTACCGTGCTATATCACTCTTGCAAATAGGCACATAAAATGTCCTACAATGTGTCCCGTCTGCCAAGTAGGTGGCGAAGACCTGCAACACTGCCTATTCCTGTGCCCTAGAGCTTTGGAGGTTTGGGAACACTTGGGGCTACGGAACGAGATTGAACATGCTGTGGTTGAGGACAGGTCAGGAGCAATAACATTTGAAATCCTAGCAAAAAAATCCGGATTAATTGATGGATTACCAGTAGAGGATCTAGCTATTACCGCTGCTTGGTACATTTGGTGGCAGCGCCGACAGATTATCCGGGGTGTTCAAGCACAAACAGCTGAGAAGACGGCGATCTCAATCAGGGTTTTGGCCACAAACTTCATGAGATCTTACTCCCCAAAAGCAAAAACAAGGAAAACTGATCAAATGTGGACGAAGCCACCCCAGGGGATTACTAAGATCAATGTAGACGCATCATTCCATTTCGACACATACTCCGGATCGAGTGGGGCTGTGGCGCGGGACTGCAGAGGGGATTTTCTAGCAGCGGCCAATTGGTTCTTCCCTCATACTAGTTCAGCAACTTCGGGAGAGATCCTAGCAATCAGGAATGGCATATACTTGGCAGCCCACTTGGGATGCAGCAAAGTTGTGATGGAGTCTGATAGCATTGAGGCAATTACGGCATTGAATCAAGAGGACCCCTATCTTGGACAAGACGCGGCCATTATCATGGAGTGCAAACAACTTTACATGGAGTTTGGCTCTATAAATTTCAATTACATCCCAAGAGAAGGAAATCAAGTGGCGCATGAGCTGGCGAAAGAGAGCTACTTCAGGAGATCATCCAACTCCTGGGATGATAATCCACCGGACTTTATTCTTCCTGCTATTGTAAATGACTTATCGATTATTTGAGGAATAAAGTTGTCTTATACTGTAAAAAAAAAGTAAGACACCGTGGAACATGTCGTTCGCCCCATCTATTCCTACGCCATAGGGGACGGAAGCCCTTTCAATTATGAGGTTATAGTGGTGGTCATGGGTGCGATTTTTTTCAGAAATACGAGTGTCTATACATCCTTCAATACATAGGGGCATTCAAATATAGATAGAACATGATATGGTATGAGCTCGGGCACATAAAGGCGCTTTCGGAGGTGATGTGCCATTTATGGATAAAACAAATTTAGTCTCCCTTGCTAATAAATATTTTCCAGAGATTGTGGCTGGCGCATGAAAATGGATATTTGATCCTTTTCTGAAACTTCAACATAAAAAAAATATATAAAAGAACACAATCTAACCAGTTTGCATGACATTTGACGCGACAACTTAGCTCTAACATGGGCATCATGCTATCCGGTATGGTACTCCAGGCCAAGGCGTCAAACTATTGAGCATGGTGCCGCACGTCATGAGAAAATATCATTTTAGAAAACATTTTCAAATTTTGTTTATTTCATTTGAATGTTTTAAAAAAGTCATTTGTGTCAATGTTTGACGACTAACTTGTGCTTCTATTGATGGATAGGCCGCGTGTTTGAATCATGATCTTTAATAATTCATCCGTCCTAATTTATTTATCACAAAATGTTCTCGATATAAATATATCTAGATTTTAAAATAAATCTAAATACATCCACATCGAAAGAAATTCACGATAAACTATATGATACGGAGGAAGTATTTTCTATTATTACACTTTTCCATTGGTAGGCTGGTCATGCAGCGTGCCATTGGGACCCAACAAAGCCTGGGCGACTCAAATCGGTATGAACATTTAAAGGAAAAACATTCTTTGTTTTGATATTAAAAAAGAAACTGAGATATATGCAATGCAAGTAACCGACTTGTATGACCCGTGAATGAAGCGGTACATTGTCGTCATCTATAGCAGCCCTACGTGTACCACACACGTTGCATACTGCATGTGCGAGAGCATCTCTTCTCTACATATCCAGCCATTTAGCACTACAGTGTGAAACAATAACTCGTGCTCCACGACTGTATGGCTCAAATCCGTACCATAATTTGGAGGAAGAAACACTCTTATTTTCGATGTTACATTAGTAATTACTAGGACAATGCCCGTGCGTTGCAACGGGAGAAATTTTTAATGTTATGATAAAAATAACTATGATGTACGTAAAATTAACTTTATAAATTTTAAAAAGGCACAAACGCATTTGAAATAATACAAAATGTTAATACGTGTGAACATTTTTCGTCGGTTTTTTTTCTGGGTACACTTTTCGTGAGTTAGCTACATATATAGGATTTTTAAACGAATGACACAAAAATTAAAATTAGGTGAATATTTTTTAATAAAAATAAATATTGCTTAAAACAACGGATTAAAATTTTAATCTTATGATAAAATACCTATTATGTATGTAAAATTAACTTTATATGTTTTAATAAGGCGCAAACGTATTTAAAATAATATAAAATAGTAAAAATTAAAACCGCGTGAAGTTTTTCTGATATTTGGAGCAATATTTTTTAATAAAAATAAAGATTGCTTGAAATAATGGGAGACAATTTTAATCTTATGATAAAATACCTATGATGTACGAGAAATTAACTTTATATATTTTAAAAAGGCGCAAAAGCATTTATAATAATACAAATTTTAATACGTGTGAACATTTTTCATCGGTTTTTTTGTGGGTACACTTTTTCCTGGGTTAGCTACATGTAGGATTTTTGAACGAATGATTCAAAAAATTAAAATCACGTGATTTTTTTTCTGATATTTGGAGAATTATTTTTTAATACAAAAAATTAAAATCGTGTGAAGTTTTTTTTGTGATATTTGGAGCAATATTTTTAATAAAAATAAAGATTGCTTGAAACAATGGGAGACAATTTTAATCTTATGATAAAATACCTATGATGTATGTGAAATTAACTTTATATATTTTAAATGGCGCAAACACATTTAAAATAATCTAAATATTGAAAATAAAATAACACACTTATAGTTTGAACCTTCACAAGGCCCAAGTACTCACTGTTTGGCTGGCGTTTTTTTTGAGCGGCCATGGGCCTAGCGGAAGTGGCCCATTAGAAAATAACAGAGTAGCGAATTTTGTTTCAGTGTAAATTGGACTGCGGGTTGATTCATCTAAAATAGAGGGGCTTTTTTGCAAAAATGCAAAAACGGAAGGAGAAACTCACCTCCCTTTATTATTAGGTATAGAAAATGTAAAAATAGCACTGTTTCAAATACCAGGCTATGGCAAATAAGGGTGGTCCTTCAAATCAGTTATAATGAGGCTATAGCCCGGTTATTTCAAAACATATTCGAATAATTATACATGAATAGCGGCAAGAAAATTTTAGTGGTATCTTTCTTAAAAGGCTTCCGCGTTCATTAAAACTATGAAAAATAACGATATACGCAAGTAGCCGACATGGTGTACACATCGATCGACCTGTGAATGGGGCGTTGTACGTTGTCGTCTTCTACAGCAATCCTACTACACGTGTTATCCTTGGAAATCTAGTGTGGCAAAATTACAGCAATCTGGAGTACCACGCACGCTGCACACATGCATGGGCGAGAGCATCTTCTCTGCGTATATATCCGGCCATTTAGCACCACGAAACAATAACTCGTGTTCCACGCTTGCATGGGAGAGCATCTTATCTTCTCTCCTGCTTGTCGCATAGTACATGTGAGAGCATCCTATCTTCATCTTCTTGGTTGCTGCTCGTGGTAGATCTCCCCTATAAATAGACATAGATGCACTATGTGTTATGCAACTACTCATATCAGTCAAGTTCAGAGTGAGCTCGTGTTCCATTTAACTGGTGAGTAGTTTAGGGTATCCATCCCATTCCCATATCTTTATGTCAATAAGTCTATAGCTGGATGACTATCATTAACGTTATTGTGATTTGTAGTCTGAACTGAACTATTTCCATCAATTGTTTTGCAGCTCGCGCAATCCAGGATGAGCTGCGCCGCCCCAAACGCCCCCGCCGGAGAGGAGAAGAAGACTTCATGGCCTGAGGTTGTCGGAAAGTCCATTGAGGAGGCCAAGGAGATCATCCTTAAGGACATGCCTAACGCCGACATCGACGTCCTTCCTGCTGGCTCGGCAATGACCCTTGACTACAGGACCAACCGTGTCCGCATCATCGTCGACACTGTTGCTAGCACTCCTTCCATTGGGTAGCTAGCTTTGCAAGCAAGAGGCGACATGAATGTCATGTCACAAGGATGCATTGTGAATGCTGATGAATAAGTGGTTTATGTAACCATGAATGAATAAATACATGCTGACTACTAGCATGTTACATATCGATCCATGTACTTTAATGGTTATTTTTAATTTGTGCTTTGTTTTATCTTCGTTTCGAGAGTACTGCTTAATAGTTGGTTAATTAATTTAATTACTTAATTAGTACTTAGTTACACGAGAACGATTTGCACACAGATTCCTTTTTTGACAGTAAGAGATGCACACGGCCAGAATAATATATGTTAAAAAAAACTAGCAAAACATACATCCGATGGGTCACACTACGCCAAACTGCTTAGTTGCCTACGGCTTTTGCCGTAGGCATAGCTCAGAAAACCGTCGGCATAGGCTATGCCGACGGCCACCGTCGGCATATGGCCGTCGGGGTCTCGTACGTCAGCAAATCTCGAAAACCCGTCGGCATAGAAAAAGCCGTCGGCAACTGATCTATGCCTACGGCAATGCCGTCGGCATATATGGACACGTGGCAGCTACTGAGAGACCCTGGCCAGGAGCTATGCCTACGACAATGCCGTCGGCATATGTGGACACGTGGTAGTTCTAGGGAGACCCTGGCCAGGAGCTATACCTACGGGGTTGCCCTCGGCATATCATTTTAACAGAAATAAAAAAAACGTCGCCGCCGCTCCGTTAGGAGCCGTCCTCCTCGTTGCGGCATAACTTTTTAATAAAAAAACGCCGGTAGCTCCGACAAGCGCGGTCCGTGCCACGGGTTAAAAAAAGACGCCGCCGGCAGCTTCGGCAAGCGTCGTCCGTGTCAAGCGCGAGGTAGCCCGAAGGTGGGGAGGAAAGCACGAGGCATGGGCGTCTGGTCGCGGGTTGGAGCACGGCGCGTCTGCGGCCTGTGTGCGTCCGGGCACGTCGCGGGCTCGAGCACGGCGAGGTGCGTCGCAGCCACAGCGCGGAGGGGCACGGCCATGGCGAGGTGGGCGTGCGGGCACGTCGCGGCTGGTGAGGGGCTCGGGCACGACGTGGTGTGGTGCTGCCACGGAGAGGTGCGGCCACAGCGCGGCTGGGGCGTGGCGACGGTGAGAAGCGTGCGGCTACGGCGAGGAGGCATGGCTACGGGGAGAAGGGTGCGGCCACGGCGCAGCGGGTCAGGGGCACGGCGAGGTACGTCGCGGCTGGGCGTGGCGACCACGAGATGTGTGCAGCCACGGCGAGGGGGGCTGGCCACGGGGAGCAGGGTGCGGCCACGGCGAGGAGGTTGCATCCACGGCGCTGGGTGGTGGGCTGCTCGAGCGGATGGATGGGAGGAGAGGGTGGGCGCAGCGTGATTCATGGGAGGAGTGGATGGATGGATGGAATGAGGGGATAAGGAGACCACGTGATGGTGGGGCTAGCTCCTCAGATCGTGCGTGGTGGGGGTTGTTGCCCTGCCACGTCACCGATCCGCGTGAGGAGCCCTAGACCAATAGAAAATAAGCTTTTTTGTGCTTCTTTATCTCATTTACCTAGCTAAAATAGCGAGGCTAAAATTTAGTAAAGAAATCAAAATTTTTATCACAGATTCTTGTAATCATAAATCAATACCACGTCAAATTTTACATTGTTTAGCCAAGTTTGCATTTTCAAATAAACAAAAAGTTAACAAATTCATTGTTCCTACCTTTGTTCAAAAACATTCTCAAAAGGAAAATATTTTTGAAACATAAATGGAAATTATATTATGAAGAAGTGTTCATATTGTAATGACCAACAAGTTTGTCGAAGAACTTTTCATTTTATTTGCACAAAAAAAATCCATTTTTTACTTTTCGTGCGCCAAAGTAGGGTTTTTGTGAAAAACCAACCAAATATTTTGTGTAAAATTGAACCAATCCATTTTTGTAATATACTATACCGTATTTTATTAAAAATTGACCAAAATTTTCATGTAAAATGACCGATGTTAGTGCTACTTTTAAAGGATAGTTTTATCAAATGATCTCATTTTATGCAAAAGTGTCGAAAGTAGGGCATTTTTGTGAAGAAGCTACCAAATATTTGGTCTGAAATTGAGCCCCTCCATTTTTTTAAAATACTAGACCATATTTTATTAACAATTGAGCAAAGTTTCCATGTAAAATGTTTCTTATACACCTCTGCTGAAAAAGACAAATTGCCGCCGATTCAACTGGAACGGGGTGAAATTTGAACTACAAGTGCTTGATAGTTTGCTATTTATTTTTTCAATAAATCATTTCTAGGTGCACAAGTACTCATTTCATCAGAGATACACCAAGAGTTTTGCAAGATTCCACCCCTAGCTATCACCGGACATGCCCCCCCTCCTCCGTTTTGACCGCATTTTGAAATCGGTGCTTAAACAATTCAAAAAAATCATAAAAATGTAAGACCTTCACGTTTCATCCTAATTTATGTCCAAGTAACCATACAAACCAACAAACTTGGAATAATGCAAATCTATTCAAAAAGTCTTCTCAAAATGGGCTATCGAGTATGAAGTTTCATGGCTTTCGAGCCAAATGGCCGAAGTTATAGCTAATTTCAAAGGATAGTTTCCCCAAATGATCTCATATTTTTCATATGTGTGTATATTTGAATGGCCAACAAGTTTGCCAAAGGAAGTTTCCATTTTCGTTGCACGAAAAATCCATTTTTCATTTTTCGAGTGCCGAAAGTAGGGTCTTTTTGTGAAGGATCTACCAAATATTTGATTTCAATTAGAACCAATACATTTTTGTAATATACTACACCATATTTAATTAACAATTGACCAAACTTTTCATGTAAAATGTTTGTTAGACACCTCTGCCGAAAATGACAAATTGCCGCCGATTCAGTTGGAACGGGGTGAAATTTGAACTACAAGTGCTTGATAGTTTGCTCTTTATTTAAAAAAAATCATTTGTAGGTGCACAAGCACTCATTTCATCAGAGATTCACCAAGAATTTTGCAAGATTCCACCCCTAGCTATCACCGGACATGCCCCCTCCCCCGTTTTGACCGCATTTGGAAATCGGTGCTTAAAAAAATTAAAAAAAAAATCAAAAAAATGTAAAACCTTTGCATTGGATCCTAATTTATGTCCTAGTAACCATACAAACCAACAAACTTGGAATAATGCAAGTCTATTTAAAAAGTCTTCTCAAAATGAGCTATCGAGTATGAAGATTCATGAATTTCAAGCCAAATGGCCGAAGTTATAGCTAATGTCAAATGATAGTTTCACCAAATGATCTCATATTTTGCATATGTGTGTATATTTGAATGGCCAACAAGTATGCCAAAGGAAGTTTTCATTTTCGTTGCACGAAAAATCCATTTTCATTTTCCGAGTGCCGAAAGTAGGATCTTTTTGTGAAGGATCTACCAAATATTTGATGTCAATTTGAACCAATACATTTTTGTAATATACTACACCATATTTAATTAACAATTGACCAAACTTTTCATGTAAAATGTTTGTTAGACACCTCTGCCGAAAATGACAAATTGCCGCCGATTCAGCTGGAACGGGGTGAAATTTGAACTACAAGTGCTTGATAGTTTGCTCTTTATTTTTTTAAATCATTTGTAGGTGCACAAGCACTCATTTCATCAGAGATTCGCCAAGATTTTTGCAAGATTCCACCCCTAGCTATCACCGGACATGCCCCCCTCCCCCGTTTTGACCGCATTTGGAAATCGGTGCTTAAACAATTCAAAACAAAATCAAAAAAAATGTAAAACCTTTGCTTTGCGTTCTAATTTATGTCCTAGTAACCATAAAAACCAATAAACTTGGAATAATGCAAGTCTATTAAAAAAGTCTTCTCAAAATGAGCTATCGAGTATGAAGATTCATGACTTTCAAGCCAAATGGCCGAAGTTATAGCTAATTTCAAATGATAGTTTCACCAAATGATCTCATATTTTGCATATATGTGTATATTTGAATGGCCAACAAGTTTGCCAAAGGAAGTTTTCATTTTCGTTGCACGAAAATTCCATTTTTCATTTTCCGAGTGCCGAAAGTAGGGTCTTTTTGTGAAGGATCTACCAAATATTTGATGTCAATTTGAACCAATACATTATTGTAATATACTACACCATATTTTATGAACAACTGACCAAAATTTTCATGTAAAATGTTTGTTAGAAACCTCTGTCGAAAAAGACAAATTGTCGCCAATGCAGCTGGAACGGGGTGAAATTTGAACTAAAAGTGCTTGATAGTTTGCTCTTTATTTTTTCAAAAAATCATTTCTAGGTGCACAAGTACTCATTTCATCAAAGATTCACCAAGATTTTTGCAAGATTCCACCCCTAGCTATCACCGGTCATGCCTAAGATTGCCTCGCGGTGTGCTCGTTTCAACGTAAACACTAACTAGTTGTTATATTATTTTAGTCTATGTAAATTTAAAAATATAGTATGCCAACAGAATACTTGCAAGATTTTGATCCTTCAACATATAAAATTTGTCAAAATCCATGCATGTATGAATTACTTGTGATTTCATAAACTATAAGGACCTATTTGCAAAAGTACATTATGTCACATTTTTAACATATCCAAAAATAAAAACAAAGTGGATATTCATAGTCTATGGAAAATTCTACCCCAAATTGATATATAATTTGCATATGTTTAAATTTAGATAACTAAAACTGATTATTGGATTTTTTTTTAAATTAAATTAATAATAATAAAATGTTGCCGCGCATAGCTCCAACGCCGTTAGCCTTCCGGCAGCCCACTTGCCACGTGGCATCTATGCCGACGGCAATAGATATGCCGACGGCTGGGGCCCTGGTTGCCTACGGCTAAACCTATGCCTACGGCCACCGTCGGCATAGATGGAGGTATGCCTACGGCTTTTATTTGCCGACGGTAAAAGTAAAGCCGTCGGCATACCTCCATCTATGTCGACGGTGGCCGTAGGCATAGATCCGGCCGTAGGCAACTATCGATTTTGGTGTAGTGTCATCCGCATGCATAAGAGGCAACAGCAAAATGATATGCAAATCGTGTCCTTACATCTACTAGAACCACGAAACACACCTCAAAAGAAAAACTAGAACCACGAAATAAACGCAGCCACGGATTGGTGCACGCAGAGCACACGGTACAGCATACCGTCTCCTAAAACTTCAACGCTATCTCGTTGCAACTCCCAGCTGCCCACGATCTGTGAAGAATCATGGCTACTACGTGTGTGTTATTCTCATGTTTATGAAACACTCGAGGCTTTAGTATATGTTCGGATCACCGTTATAGCCGCGGACCAGTTTGTATATCCAAACTCCGGTATGTTGAAAGAGAACCTATCGTCCTTGCAAACTAAACACGTTTCATGCAAACACTCCTAATAGCATTCGCTGGGATGTGGTTTAATGGAGCGGACAGTCATATAGTCAAACATATTCGGATAGAAATATGTGCTTTATTTTGGGCTATTTAGAATACTAGGAATGATATGATCTTTAATGGTACACAATTCACGATTTTTTTGCAGGTTATCTACAAAGTTACAGCTTGGATCTGTATGTGGTCGTCACTAACTCATGCGGACTTCAAGGAGTTTTTGGTTATTGGGTGCAACCGTTGAAAGATGATAGCACAGGCTATTTACAGCCGATTTGGATGGCAAACTAATAATAGGCTAGGTGTGTAGGCATCGTTGTCTATTTGTTTTATCTCCTCCTGTGGCACCTATCTTTTATGTTCCATTTAAGTTCGGACTATGAGCATTTTAAACCTTGAGACCTTGTTACAATTTTATTTTAATAATATGGTTGCATGCATAAATTGATGCAGAGGCCGGGGCTCTCCTCCTTTTCCAAAAAAATCGTCCTTGCAAAAAAAAACTATCGAAGATTTGCGGAAGTCTAGATATCGGCATGTTCAACCAAAAATAATCAGGGCATGTCCAACCAAAAATAACCAAGGCATACCCAACGCGGATCCTCAAACCTTCCGTAAAGGTTTGGAATGGATTGTCCAAACCAAATTTGTCATCTCATGCGGTCCCGTATTTCGTCCGTGAGGTGGTTCGCCTGTCTGTTTTCCCTTTCTTATTCCTTCGCCTCCATCATAACTTTGAGCTCTAGGCTTTTGTGGGATAGAGGTTGATTCGGGCTGAGCAACGTCAATTTTAGACATCAACTCTACTCAAGAAGCTGGACGCAATGTGTAACATCCCGATGCTCGGAATGTTTAAGAAAAAGTTTTTCAAAAATGAGGGCCAGAAAATTTCGTTTATTTTATTTGATTATTAAAAGCTTAAATTGAGTTTTCATAATTTTGGAGAATTTAATTTGAACTAATGCCAACGTAAATAAAATTTTGAGTTTTATTGTTCTTTTTGTTGAATATTTATTTTTCTGTCTCTCGCATATTAAATTATGCGCACTTGTATTTTGAAACTTTATTTGATTTTTGTTTGATCTTTTATTTATTTTCTAGATTTTCCTTTCAGGAAAAATCCTAATTATTTTCCTCTATCAAACTCTAGCCAAAATTCTCTAGCACAATATCTTTTATTTAT
Source organism: Bromus sterilis (assembly GCA_950022295.1). NCBI lineage: Eukaryota > Viridiplantae > Streptophyta > Magnoliopsida > Poales > Poaceae > Bromus > Bromus sterilis. Next base: position 294,672,214 of record OX465601.1, on the reverse strand, counting down.
TTATTTTATTTCTATGTGAAGTCAATCTTTATTTTGTTTACTTCCAAACCACATGGGCTTAGCCCAACCTCTTTTTTGTTTTCCTTATTTCAATATTTTCTTTCCACTTGGGCCCTTAGCCCATTTCCTTCACGGTGACCGATCCTTTCTTCTTCCTCTTCCACCTCCACCTTCACCTACACAGCTCATACCTTTAACACACACATGAAACGTATCATTAACACACACATGAAACGTATCAGCACTATGCACCTCTCTTCATTCTTCCTTTAATTGCTTCAGTTTCCAAATCCAAGTATATAAGGATGTGCTCCTCAACCTCCTCTTCCAATTCCACCATTTTTCCTGCTCTCTCCCTTTCTCCTCTCTCCAAGACCTCTCTCTGAACTTTTGATGTTCCATAGACGCCGGTGCTCGAGCTTGGTGGTGCAGGCCATCTCTACCCGTGCCTTTGCACCGGAAGTTTCTCCTTCACTCTATGAATCCATTCAGAGAAGAAGGAACTCATTCCATTGAACACACGTGGAGAATTTTATATGTACGTGTACACTGTTCGTCGAGTTCATCACATCGATTCATCAAACTCGGTGAGTTTCGCCTCAATTCTTTTTGCACATCTATTCAACATCATCCAGTGTATCTCCTAGACATCATAACTTGATCTATTTCTTTAGTTGGCCGCGCTCACCCAGATCGATGTCCATCCGATGGCATCATATGTTTTCCGTAGTTTTCGTTCCTCTGATGACTTCATGCTCAATAGATGAAATGATTTATGTGATTGTTGAAACCCACCGGTGAAGTTAGATTGCTTGTTTGGTCAATAGATATTTAGTGTTGATTTTATCTAATCGTTCTTGTGATTAGAGCAATATATTTTAATATAGTTTTGTACGATTTTGTGTGATAACTTTGTATATTATTTAGTAGTGTGATATATCTTTGTATAGTTTTTGTGATTTATTATCATGTGTAGTAGTCGACCCGTAAACTTTGTGTTAGTATAATGTTTGTTTTCACATGTTCTTGATATGCCTATGAGTCGCTCCTAATTGTTTCCTAATCCTTGGAGTGGCATATATTTTACTAGATTGATTTTACTCTTATTGATAGTTGTTAAAATAATTGTATATATTGTTTTCACTTGATAAATTATGTTACCATGTTTAGTTTTATTTATGCATGTGTACTAATTTATTTACGGATTATTGTCATGCTAAGTATTTATATATTTAATCTAAATTTTATTTGTGTTATTAAATATAGTTCATGTGATATATCATGTTGATAATGTTAGATATTTTTTTTAGTCCTCGCTTGTGCATGTACAAAGTTAGTAATTGTTCGCCATGCTTATAATTTCGTAGAATTACTATTAGCGTTGCTTGCTTTATTTGAATATGATTTACATATTAATTTTCGCTTATCTCACATGTTTTATTTATTCATTCTAAATCATGTCATGTCTATGGTAAATGTTTATTTATTTATAGTACGTGTTCTTGCATAGTTTATATATGCTACAAGTTATATGAATTGTCATGATCTTTAGGAACTATTACATTGTATTTACTTCTTGCATATGATATTATTGACTAGTTATTTTTCTTGTTTTGTTGATGTTTGTTATCCAAGTCTACATGGTTGGACACATTATTTCATGATTACTATTTTTATTGTTATCTATAATTATTCTTGTGATATAGAACTTACTTTATTACCTGTTGGTAATTATCATGTGTATTTTATCTACCCATATGCATGCTTAGTTTATTGCCATGTCATGTTAATATTTGCTCAAAGTATAATTCATGTTTTGATTGTATCTTTCTTTTGTGTTGCAACTTGCTAGTTAGTATGAAACGTTGATGGATATGGTTAACTTTATTTGTTAATTATACATGTTTGTTCTCATGTTTATATAACTATGTTTTCATTTGCTTGATTAATGACATGCCAGTTATTGTGATTGTATAACTAGAATGTATTGCATGTGTGTACGAATTCATGTATTAGATCATACCTAGTTGTGTCATATGTCTTTGCATGTGTAGGATGTATTGGATAGAAATGCATGTCATCTATTCATACTTGTATATTACATATTGATTTGCTTGATGTCATGATATATTTGTTTACTTCCCACATGCTTATTATGCTACGTTCAAATGTTTATTTCTAGCATGCTAGTTTTGTGTGATAATGCAATGCTTTCTTCTTACATGTCATAATTAGTATTATAGAGTTATGTGATAATGTCATGCTTGATGTTTATGTTAGGTGATATCATCTAAGTTATATTACGGTTATGAATTATATTGTATTGGTAGCATAGTATGATATCTCATGTGTTCATCATCTCCATGCTTAGGACTATATATATTTTATCTTAGTATTTCATTTGTCGTATACCTACGCCTAGATGTTGTGGCATGATAGTGATCATTTAGGTATTTAGTTTGTTCTATGTGCTAATAGCTTGTATTGTTTATTTATTCTTGACTTATCTCATGTTAGTATTATGAGTGTGTGATATTGTTGTAATAGTTCAACATATGCTTAGGATAGTATATATTTCATGTTAGTACAATTTTCTTGACCATAAGCTTAGCATGCATAGCTTGCTATGTTATTTCAATCATGTGGTGATAATCTTTTAGTCAATTCTATTGGATAATTATTGTTCTTGTTATAAAGATCATGTCCTACTTTAGTATTTTCTCATGATCACTCGTGTGTTTGATGCTTGTGTTATTAGATAAGACATCTTGATGATTCAATATTCATATGCCTTGTATGATATGTGTCTTGGTATTTAGTTGTTTAATTATGTTTCACCATCGTGTTGGGGATACTCTTGTTTTAGAAATGCTTGGTAATAGTTGTTATGTTTGATCTTTGATTATGCTTGAAGTTAAACATTATAAATATTTAGGATAATCTAAATATTTAATTGTGGTTGATTATTACTCTTTTTCATATCATGTCTAGTATAGTTATTCATTCATATGTTACTTGTGTGCTATTGTTTCTTGTTGGTTGTTTGACAAAAGAATTGGTTCGGTCTATTAGAGATGCTCTTATTCTAATAGTGTTTTATGGCTAGACCTAGATCAATTCAATTCATGTTGATGAATGATGTTTGATTGCTTAACTATTATGATTTATCATGGTTGTTTGGTTGTAGTGTAGATCACTTACTTTGATTTATTATAGAGTTGATGTATATGTTTGGATGCTATTAACCATTATAAATATTTAGATTCTATCTAAATATTTATTTGTGGTTAAATTTTACCTTCTTCGTGCCATGTTGTGATTGTGTAGTTAAAATGCATAGGATGATTTCATTCCATGTGCTGATGCCATTACATTTGTTATGTGGTAGTTTCTAACATAGTTAGTCGAGATGTGTAGTGGCGTCACTAGCTGCTATTGTCATGGTTCTAGTTAGAACATTAGTCTTGACCGTCGAGCCTTCCTTAGCCATATCAATTCAATCCATTATTCATTGAATCCTCTAAACCTATCTTCCTATCGTTCTACATCATCTTGAAATCTCCATCTTGATCAATATATTGCTATCCATCCTACCTTAATCTATTTTGGATGTTATTTGGATTTACTTTTTCTTTGGTATTTATTTGTTTTCATTTTCTATCGTTACGACGAGTAGGGAGTGACGATGTTGGATACGGACAAACTCAAGTTACTGAAGATGGACTCAACAACGAAGGCATGCCTCCCTCTTTGATCATGTTTATCCTATGTTTTACAAAACTGCATTGTATTTTATAACCACTATATGCATGCTATTTTATCTTGTAGCTAGCGTGTCGATTGACACATTTACCCTGATCCGCTTGTCACCTATTTACTTGACACCTGAGTAGAACTATATAGTAATCTAGTAGAGTAGAAATGCTTAGCCATGCTAATTATTCTATAGGTACTTATCTGAATGATCTTCGGATCGTTAACACTTGAAACTTGTTACTGAGCTTGCTAAGCTAGGTCGGTTGGCCATTTTGACTTCCTCTATATCTCTTCTACTCTGGGTGAAACTTACCATCTAAATACTGGCGCGGGCGACAGCTGGATCAAGGATTGAAGGAGCGATTGGCTGCCCTTCACGAGGTGAAGGGAGCAATCCGTCGTCCGTGCCGCATGAGGCCCAATTGTTGGGAATGTGCTCTAGAGACAAATAAAATATGTTTTATCGAGCATATTCCATTAGTTCATAATACGTTTGATACTATGCTAGAACTGTATTAAGCGGAAACATTAATACAGGTGTGGTATACAAACAACCAGGTCCCTAGTTAACCCTAGTATACTAGTCCATTGGGCGATTGATGATCAAGGTTTCCTCATGAGACAATGGCGTCTGTTGACAATGGAGTCGTATCATTGGATAATGATATGATGGACATACACCCACCAGAAGTGTTGCGATGTGATCAAGTCACATAGTTCGACATTGCGATAACCATAACGTAGTGACCAGATCCTTTGACCGTAATGATCATACGTAATTACGATCTATTAGGATGCTTTGATTTGTATCCCACCGCCTGACTGAAATATGCTGGCTATAACGGAGCACTTTGGGTATTCCGAAATAGATGGTTGATGAGTATGCAAATAGATCAAAGCGGGATTTGTCCATCCGTGTGACGGATAGGTACTCTGGGCCCACTCGGTGATGTTACATCATAAAGTTTGCAAACGTGTGACTAGGTCACGGAGTTGTAATATCACGGGAACGAGTAAACTTGTTTGTTGAGAACGATGACGAACTAGGTATAGTGGATACCGATGATCAAACGTCGGACAACCAAAGTACCATAGGACAAAGGGAACAGGCACACGGTTAACGGATCCAACAGCGATTGAAATTCATTCGATGGAAGCGCAGGGGCTATCAAGGATTGTAACCAGGTCCAATTGATTAGTCATTGATCAATGAGAATTGTCTCGATCATGTCTGCTGTTTCCCGGACCGTAGGGTGTTACACTTAAGGGTACTCGACGCAGTAAGGATTGATTCAGGATCACCGGAGAAATTGGAGAGAACACTGGAATTGTTCCGGTGATGACCGGAATTGTTCCGATGAAGGCCGGAAGTTGTTCTGGGTATTTTGAAAGGTTCAAAATATATTTAATAATGTTTAATATATGTTTTATTATTTAATTATCTGAATTAAATATTAAAATGTATTTAAATATAATTAAAAATGAATTAAAAGGCATATGGGCCTCATAGGGCCCATTAGGGGGAGAGGGAGTCCTCCCCCATGGGCCATGGCGCCATGAGGGGGCCCACCCCCCTTATTGGTGCGCCACCCCCCTCCCCTTGGGATTAGTCCCACATGGGAAGTTGAGGGGAGATGGCACCCCTCCTTGGCCTATATAAGGAGGGGTAGGGGTGCCCTTTTAATCATGAATTTTTGAGACAAGTTTCTCTCATCTCTCTCTCCCTCCTTTCTCCTTCCTCGAGTGGACTCCCCTTGTTTGGAGTCTACACTTGGTTGGGGATTTCTCCACTATACGCACGCCGTCGTGCTGCTGGAATCGGGATCCGAATCCATCTTCTTTCCGCTGCTCTACTGGTTCGGAGCCCGGAGGGACGTCGGGTATACTGTATGTGTATAATCCCGTGAGGCACTACACTTGTAGTGCTACTTCATCGTCGTGGTCGTATCGCGAGGTCTTCATCAGCAACGTTCCGACGGGGACGTAATCCCGTCATCGTTCTGCAAGGATCGGGTGGCTACAGGAGTCATCGTGGATCTGCGCGGCATCGGGGATTGCCGGTACGACTACACCAACCACGTTCATGCGGGAACGTTTCCCGCTTAACGGACTACATACTGGTATGTAATCTATTTCTGTCCGTTACTTGCATCAGCATAGCATAGGTCTTGGGATTGGGTATCGTAGGTCAAGGAAAAATTTGTGTTTTCTGCCCCGAACCCCAACAGTGGTATCATGACCAAGGCTATGCGTAGATGTATTGTACGGATAGAACACATCTAGTATGTGGGCATAAATTCTCAATTGTTACCCTCTCACGTGTACTCATTTAGCGTTGCGGCAATGTTTGATGAAGCGGCCCCCGACCGACCTTACGCGTTTACGCGAGACTGGTTCCACGCTTGACATATGGCTTGTACCATATAAAGTGGCTGGGGGGGTGTCTGTCTCTCTGCATTAGCGATGCGAAGATGTTTGCAACGGAGGGCCCCGACAGGGGTGTAATAGAGACAATTGCGGGATTGGTGTTGTGGCTTGTTTTCGTAGGATAGAAACGGTTCTTTTCTCGAAACCCCTAGCAGCCACGTAAAACTTGCAAAAGATAAAGTAGAAAGGCGTTTTTAACTTTAATTTTCATGTAAGGGGGAATCATAGGTTGTATGATTTACAGTTTTACTTCCTGTTTTATGCTAGTATGCTAGATATATCGACGGTAGCACGAAACAGGACCATCTCTCACAATACCAACATTGTGTTCTCCCTTGGTGGGCACCGCCTGGAAGGTTCTCCCATATGTCTTGATGCTCCGTACATACCGGAGTTTTCCTACATATTAAACGGAGCTCGCATGAGGTTGGGTTCGGCGAGCCTGGCATATGCAGATATGGCCTTGCTGAACAGCTAACATCAAGGTTCGATTGGCAGGCTTGACGTATGTAGATGCGGGCCTGGAACACAGGAGACCGAAAGGTCGAGCACGAGTCACATGCCTGATGTGATTGGCTTAGAGGCCTACCTAGTTCGCATACTGGGCCGTACATATCGGGGGAGGTATGGGGGCTGGGATTGTGTAATCACTTAGTTAAATTGAGAGGTGTTTATCTAAGTGGGAGCTTTCTAGAATTTTGAAATCAAATTGAAACTCCACATTATGAACTTAATCTTCATGTCTTAGTAAATATCATTGTAGATAACGTCATACCAATGTTTAGAACTATGGCTCTCTTAGTATGATAGAACTTAAAGTAAATGGGTCTTACTTCATTGATGTGTACTAACACCATTAGAGACATACTCGTTAGTAATGACTTGCTAAACATAATACGAAAAACTGCTAGGAGATAACCTGTTAACTCCGTATTCAAGGAAGATGATGATGAGTATCGTACTCACCGTCACTTATGAATGACTGTCCAATACACCATAATTCATCCTATGAGTCTGAATTGTGAATGCATGTTAACCAACATGTATGACGTGCTAGGTCAACTTGAAAGCACTTGGTCACAAATCAGAGTAATGGAATATGAGTATATGGACGGGGTTTCTTTCAACTATGGTGGAAGGAACAACCTGCTAAGAAAGTCACTTGGAAAATGTATAAGATACATGGAACACCTTGTGTATAACTTGGACTACTGAATGACTGGTTACTTTGCGATAACTAGGGAGTTGCATCCGCTTCCTCCCAGCTAAAAAGACCATGTCTGGACTATGTCATGAAGGAGAATCGTTCACCTGTCATGAGGTCATGGTTAAAGTTAAGAACTTTAAGAGTAGAACCAATGCAGGAATGGTTATTGACGGAGAAGGTATATTTGATATACGAGTTATAAATGTCTTTCCTACGAAACACTAATTGCGGTTGATTAAGTATTCGATGCTTGAACTTACTGCTTGAGAGTGTCTTGGAAGGGATGAGGTGACAATGTGTGTTGACGGCAATCAAGATAGTTGATGGTCGACAACACTCTCCCTCTACATCTATCAATTGATTAATATATGAATAAATTTTATGATCGTTTGAATGAGGACTTTATTAGTGTGTCTTGCATCTTGCGAAGACAATTATTCAATTAGTGAGAAACAAGTCAGTTGTTCTCCTTTTATGAATGATATCTCTTATGGTCACATTACGATTATGAATGAGTTATTCTTATATTAATGATAGTTGTTTGATCATTTATAAGAAATATTGTAATGCCAAGAAATATCCAGGCTTAATAATGACACTACAATTTAAGTCATGAATGGTATGATGATGTCTTAAGATACTTGATCTCTTGACACATACAAACCATGCCTTTGAGGTGAGATGACTAAATCGCATTCTGGTAAAACAGATTGTGTTACTGATTGTTGAATATCATACATTATGATGTATTGTATATCAGCATGTAGTGAATTTCATTATTTTGTGAACTTCATATGTGGACTTAGATGAATATATGTATTCACTAATGAAACATGAGTCTGAAATAATTTGATATGATCAAAAGGGATTTCAGAGTAAAGATGGATATTAATTAACAAGAAAGACAAGTCTCTACGATTTGATCAAAGTGACAAATGTTTTGAGTTAGTCTTGGGCATAAAGACTTGTGTGAAAGTTGTTCCGCAAATTGCAATGTCTTGAGACACTTCAATATGATTGACGTGCCTGAACATTGTGATCATATTCTATGAAAAAGTGTATGGTCTAAGTTATCTCTTACCAAGTTACGTTATTATTGTTTAGAGTTATTAATTTAATATGCAAACACTCACTTCAGCATAGGGAACCATCTGAGTTCGTGGAAACCAACACTATATATGTCATGGTGTGTTGTGGTTTCTAGGAAGCTTGATTTATGTAAGATAAATTATCTTTGTAGTGTATCCTTAGACAACTATGGATGCATCTTCCACAACTAGAACCAAAAGGAGCAAAACTTGTATTGCTATGTTTGGTGTTTGTCAAGAATTGTTCTTGATAAATGTGGTAATGGAAGAAAAGTGAAAGTTCAACCAAGGTAATTGACCTTGCCTCCAAATGTCAGAGTAGTGCAACGGAATATGTTCTGGAAGCAAAGCTCTACAATAAGAGGAGAAACTAATGATAATGATCATGATCTTCTGATGGGAGCTTTTACTGAGAAAGGTAGGATTCAAGAATATATATTTGCCCCTGGTGCAAAATGATATTCATGATTCACTTGTCATGTTAATGGAACAAGACATTCCTACGAACTACAAAGAAGCAATGGTGGACCTAAGTACGAGATATGACTATGAATCATGAAATCCTATGTTGAGTTACATTTAAGATTGCTTGAATCTTATCAAGTAAGGAGGTTACTTGATATTCACAATAACTTCAGAGTTATGAGGAATAAATGTGAACATAAAAGGGACGTCAAGATTGGTTTGTCACAAAGATTGTTTCTGACAAATTCAATGGGTTGACTACAATGTGTAGCAATGCTTGAGTCAAAGGGATATTCACTACGATTGATCCAGGATTGTTATCAATACCGTGACTTCCTCAAATCCTGTATTTGAAGAAGTGTTGTAATTGGTACAACAAGAAGGTTTTGGAAAACATATGGATACTAGTGTCTCGTAAACTGAATTCTCGTTTTGATGGATGATCAAAGGATTTTGGATTTAACCAAAATATCGAGGAAATATGCATTTGCATGAAACTGAGTGGGAGCTGAATAGTTTCCTGAAACTTGATATATGTAGACGACATATTTTGAGTGGGAGCTGTGGGAGTATTATCCTAGCCTTATATGTAAATGACATATTTGAGTAGGAGCCATCTGGTAAGTATCCTGAACTTAATATGTGTATGACATATCTAAGTGGGAGCCATGTGGATGTTATCCTTGTCTTATATGTGGCCGACATATTTGAGTGGGAGCAATATGAGTGTTATCCAAAGACTTAATATGTGCATGACATATTTGGGTGGGAGCATGATAACATTCTCATATATGGATAATATATTATGAATGGTGCAGTTGGTGTTAATGATTATTTGAATCTTTCATAAATGAAGATGAATAAGTATTAAACATTGAAGATCTATTAAGATAGATATGTGTTTAATAACATTGAGTCGTAATCTTTTCCTGGATAAAGATTCTGAAGGAGTTCAGAATGGGACAAGTCAAGAAGTGGTCCTTACTTGTATATCCAAGAGAAGTGTTGAGTTAATCTCAGTACAAGAACAATGGTTAATGGTTAATGAAAGAAACGGATGTGTTGGATCCTCTATGCCTTTGTCATAGGTTCTTTCATATAAAACCAGAGTTATGTACTCGACGTAATGTGACCCAAGTCCTTAGTAGTAAGAACATGTTGTGATATGATTTATGAGTAAATCATTGAACAAAGAGTTAAGTTTATCCTTCAGTGTCTGAAGAGAACTGAGGATACATCTCAAATTTGTAAAGGATAGTGGACTTGACCATAAATGTTATGCTGGTTCAAGTTTTTGACACTAACCTAGAAAATTGAGATATCATACTAATGAATGCCTAAGTTGAAAGAAACATGGTTAGACATCAAAGTTGCATACAATGCACTAAGGATTGAATCTACATTGATGTGGCTGCTTTAGAAGTAGCAGGAGTTATATTATGGCTTAAGAAGTTCGACTTCTGATTGAGTGAGTTTCAAGTGTGCATGACTATGGGAAAGTCCTCTGACCCACCATATATCATTGCAATGACACAGCAAACGAAGTCTCACTTCATCGCCAAATAAATATACCTCATCATTATAGTGGATAATGAAGGAATGTCAAATTAGGTGACATTCTGATTTGCAAAAGGACATACGCTTCTGAATGGTACCCAGACCGTTGATACAACCTCTTCCACGGGCAAGCATGATCAATAAGGAGTTATGATCCAGAGAAAATGCAACTAGATTATTTGTACTCTAGTGCAAGTGGGAGACTGTTGGGAATGTGCCCTAGAGGCAAATAAAATATGTTTTACCGAGCATATTCCATTAGTTCATAATACGTTTGATACTATGCTAGAACTGTATTAAGCGGAAACATTAATACAGGTGTGGTATACAAACAACCAGGTCCCTAGTTAACCCTAGTATACTAGTCCATTGGGCGATTGATGATCAAGGTTTCCTGATCATGAGACAATGGCGTCTGTTGACAATGGAGTCGTATCATTGGATAATGATATGATGGACATACACCCACCAGAAGTGTTGCGATGTGATCAAGTCACATAGTTCGACATTGCGATAACTATAACGTAGTGACCAGATCCTTTGACCGTAATGATCATACGTAATTACGATCTATTAGGATGCTTTGATTTGTATCCCACCGCCTGACTGAAATATGCTGGCTATAACGGAGCACTTTGGGTATTCCGAAATAGATGGTTTATGAGTATGCAAATAGATCAAAGCGGGATTTGTCCATCCGTGTGACGGATAGGTACTCTGGGCCCACTCGGTGATGTTACATCATAAAGTTTGCAAACGTGTGACTAGGTCACGGAGTTGTAATATCACGGGAACGAGTAAACTTGTTTGTTGAGAACGAGGACGAACTAGGTATAGTGGATACCGATGATCAAACCTCGGACAAGCAAAGTACCATAGGACAAAGGGAACAGGCACACGGTTAACGGATCCAACAACGATTGAAGTTCATTCGATGGAAGCGCAGGGGCTATCAAGGATTGTAACCAGGTCCAATTGATTAGTCATTGATCAATGAGAATTGTCTCGATCATGTCTGCTGTTTTCCGGACCGTAGGGTGTTACACTTAAGGGTACTCGACGCAGTAATGATTGATTCGGGATCACCGGAGAAATTGGAGAGAACACTGGAATTGTTCCGATGAAGGCCGGAAGTTGTTCTGGGTATTTTGAAAGGTTCAAAATATATTTAATAATGTTTAATATATGTATTATTATTTAATTATCTGAATTAAATATTAAAATGTATTTAAATATAATTAAAAATGAATTAAAAGGCATATGGGCCTCATAGGGCCCATTAGGGGGAGAGGGAGTCCTCCCCCATGGGCCATGGCGCCATGAGGGGGCCCACCCCTCTTATTGGTGCGCCACCCCCCTCCCCTTGGGATTAGTCCCACATGGGAAGTTGAGGGGAGGTGGCACCCCTCCTTGGCCTATATAAGGAGGGGTAGGGGTGCCCTTTTAATCATGAATGTTTGAGACAAGTTTCTCTCATCTCTCTCTCCCTCCTTTCTCCTTCTCGAGTGGACTCCCCTTGTTTGGAGTCTACACTTGGTTGGGGATTTCTCCACTATACACACACCGTCGTGCTGCTGGAATCGGGATCCGAATCCATCTTCTTTCCGCTGCTCTACTGGTTCGGAGCCCGGAGGGACGTCGGGTATACTGTATGTGTATAATCCCGCGAGGCACTACACTTGTGGTGCTACTTCATCGTCGTGGTCGTATCGCGAGGTCTTCATCAGCAACGTTCCGACGGGGACGTAATCCCGTCATCGGTCTGCAAGGATCGGGTGGCTACAGGAGTCATCGTGGATCTGCGCGGCATCGGGGATTGCCGGTACGACTACACCAACCACGTTCATGCGGGAACGTTTCCCGCTTAACGGACTACATACTGGTATGTGATCTATTTATGTCCGTTGCTTGCATCAGCATAGCATAGGTCTTGGGATTGGGTATCGTAGGTCAAGGAAAAATTTGTGTTTTCTGCCCCGAACCCCAACACCAATAAGTCTTGGATTTGAAGATTGTGACAACCGTACAACCACATGCTATATGGGCACTGGCTTGGTTAATTAGTTAGTTCATCCTTATTATGGTCATCGCCGTACCGCAGATGGGATAGCTGCCTTGCGAGGAGAACCTCGGCACAAAAGGGGGCAAGGACTGTGAACTGCGGTTACTACCTTGTGAAACCTAGTGGGCATGTCATAGTAAGGGTGGGTCTAATGAAAGACCTCGTCACAATCTCCCTGCCGGTATACAACATAGTGTACTACGCCAGCGGCCACTGGTGGCAACAAGACGAGATTGTGTCATGTGGGTAAAGGGTACAACCTCTGCAGAGTGTAAAACTATTCGAATAGCCGTGTCCACGGTCATGGACGACACATGAATCTTTCTTGACATACGGGAACCTGTCTTGCTTATTCCCTCTTTGCCCCTATTCTTGGAACCTATGAAGGATGTGAGTGGATCGAGGATCCTCACCTTGTTGAAAGTTATGATGGAAAAATTTGTGTTTTCATCTAAAACGCTTATCAAACTATTATGATTTTTAAACAAAATTAGCTTTTATGCAAAAGAACCATACAGCCTTCCTTTGAAGCCTCATGTAGTTATTAGGGCCTTTCCCGGGAGGCATGTTGAGTACGAAATGTACTCATGGCAATAATTTTGTTGAACAGAATTCCATGAAGACGAAGGTGATGATTACAACTACTATAGCGATCCGTAGGAGTGAGGTCACGTGGACTACATCGACTGCCTGTGGCTGAGATGGAGTCGCTACGCATTTTACTTTCCGCTGTTTCCTGATTGTAAGAAATGTCACGAGACATTTTATATGTATGCCTTATGGCAGATTATAGTACTTGAAAAATCTTTATGTATTCTGCAATGATACCATTTCGCTGTGTTGTCAACAATGATCCTGGGATTGACAATTAAACATAGGAGGGTCTGGAAATTGTTTTCGGGTTCTCACACAATGGTGGTGTAGGCTACGATTATGAGTAACACCTCTCCTCATGAGAGGGATGCGCGCTGGCTTATATCTCATGAAGGTCACCACTTCTGGCCTGCCAAGAATGACCCACGATGAGTCGATCGTGCCGCAAGACAGGGGAGGTGGAGGATGGTCTCCTGCTCCATCACTTGCCCGCACTCCCCTTATACATCATATTAGTACAAGGACTGACTGGAGTGCCAGCGGTCAGGAAGATTTGGGGGATGAGCACCGTTGGTATAGACGACCGGCGTACCTCGTTGGGGATATCAGCTGTATATAAGCTTCTTTGCCGTCGAAAGCCCCAGAACTAGTGAAAAACAAGGACGATTCATCCGGCCATTGGCATAGTTTTTTTAGACTCGGTTAAACTCATGTATTTTGTATGGTTTGCATGAAATGTGTTTGGTTTATTCAACTAAGCACCAGCCCTGTTACAATACAAAAGACTCAAATCTCCTGGACCCCTCTACTAGCTCGACGACAATGAATCTTGTGATTTTTTTTTCATCATCAACTGTCTTCTTCCATTGCATCAATTTCATTGTTCTGGTTGGTAGCATCCCTTCCTCTATATCATTGTGCCCCCTCGCTTCCAACATGATAAACCCTCTTCTCAGCATATTCTCACCGTCACCATCTACCCTTAGCGCTTCATTTTGTGAGATTGTTGTCTCCTCGTTCCAAAGCGATCCTATCATCGTCATTTTGCAGGCCTCCACATAATCATATATAAGACAAGCCTAACATGTAAAATTAGATGATGATCGCACCAGTCTTTTAACAACATGCACAATTACGCAATTTCCAAATGGCCCAATCAATCATTTCGACCACATCATCTAAAATTAGATGATTATCACACTAGTCTATTTTCTCTTAAGCATTTTATCTTTAGTAGCAATCACATTTGGCACATTAACCAATGCTAGATTTAATTTTCAGAGGGATTTTGGTCTTCCATAAATGTTCAAAGAACCAATCAGGCCCTGCATCTGATAGATGATTGTAAACTAATTTTACTGTGAATTTACCTTTACTGTTCCACAATCATCTTCACCTTATGAACCAAGAACAACTTTTTTGCAGGATGATACGAGGTCTATGTATATGTAGTTGGATCATCTAGTTCACATTTGACCCTCTCCCGGAGGTAAGATTCCCATTAGCCATCTGTTATATAGACTTGACCTGCACATCAAAAATCTCAATAGTTCAAGGAATTAATCCCTTAATAAAGCTTTCAGATCACACCCGGTATCATTCCAAAAGTCATTTTAGTTACCATTCTTAACTATCATGACTCTAACCTTCATGTAAATGACTTTGATCTTTAGTACCTCAGCCTAGTAGGGAGAATCAGTCAAAGTAAATTTACTCTGCTGAATTCCATTGTCAATCCAATATATTTGTTAGGTCATTCCATATACATGGTTTGTAAAATTCGTGCATTGGTGAGTTTTGATGCGGCGATACTCTCTTTATACAATCTTGCTACCATGCGCCAATCTTAAAATTGCATTGTTTCGTTCATTTTCTCCTTATGTCTTACTTTGAATTTTGCAAAAAGATCTCTAATCTAGCCATCAAACTAGCAGTATAGATATCCCCAAAACATATTAAAAAACATCATTGAGGTCCTTGATTAGGTCAATTGTCTTCTGAATCGACAGTTTTTCTTTTTCTTCAGGTCAAGAAACAACTCATACAATTCTCACTAAGGTGATTAACGCCGCACCAATGTGGTCGTCTTAATTTTCTCTAAGTTTTTGATGTAACAAGATTTTCAAAAATGTGTTCTTGGAAGATGGTATTTCGGGTGCATGGTTTCAACTTCAGGATGGTGGATCCAACCTATCTCGTTTAACGATGCTCGTCAAAGAACGTGGATCTAGGACTAACATGGCATGGGGGTAGAATCCCTCGATGTTCCATTGTGACTCTGGCACCGACACCTTTGTTGACCATCCCAAAATAAACTAGGCTCGTCACTGAAGAAAAATGTCGTGTCAGAAAAGATACACCACTTAGCATCAAGTGCTTTCGCAATGCAAGATAATTTCTATATTATACTTCTTTTTACAGTTTACTCAAATGAGCTTTTTTGTTTGGAGTACATACGAGCAATCAAGAATACAATTGTTTTTATAAGTTTAATAAGACAATTTTTTTAACAATCCATTTTTTATTGAACATGTACGTTTCAGTGTTATGACCAATTCCAATGTTTCTTGAATGATAGGCTTACAAACCTTCTTACAGGGTTTGAGTTTTGATCAAACCAGAGTTTGCCTCGTATGGGAGAGGTTTGGTTGTATCAGCGAAAGAGAGTCGCCAAAAATAAGAGTTCCATATGTGAGGTGAGAGACCTCCTATACATCACTTTTTTAGGGGCTTTGCCAACACTGTATTGATCTCTCTCCACAACCATACTGATACAATTTAGATCATGAGGATTCATGAGCTACACGTGGCGTCCTCTATCTAAACTAAGGGAGTGCCTAGAAAGATTATGAGCATCGAAATTCAAACTTCTACCTTCAAAGATGAAATTTCACTTATCAAAACTATAGAGTTTGAGTCGCCCTGGGCATCCACCAATTCCAAAATACCAAATTTGCAGTCACTGGAGACAATGATGTTTCGTTTGTAAAGGTCTGGGGTTGCTATGTTTTCTAGGATTATTGGATCCATTACTCCATTCAGCATGATCATCGATGATCTGAGTTAGAGGCCCGCATCATCTCTGCAAACTGCGGCAGATGTGCCTTTTTCAGTAACTGAGAAACGATAGCGTCCACCTTGATCTTGACAGTTCCCTCTTCAGGAAGGACTCATCTTCTGCATGATGCTTGCACATGCGGTATATGCGCCCCCGGTTCAAAACCTGGGATTGTTGCGCTACATTGTTGCCATCCCGTTTTGGCCCCAATGCCTCGAGCTCCATGATGAAATTCTTGACTACCAAATGAGTACCCATAGGACTCTGGTATATGGCCTCATGAATGATCTTTCTTCTGGCTTTCCATATAGCCCATAGCGTGGCCACAACCTTGGTGGAATCAGCATGAGAGCACTCCTCTTGTAATTGGAACAACTAGAGCTTTGAAATCGGCTGTTGTATGTTTGAAATCACCTCTATTATGTGTTCATCAGTGAGAGAGCATTCCAGTAACGAGTGAACCCATGAGTCATTGTCACAACAAAGCGGACAGATATTAGAGTTGGACATATGACGTTGCTTCCTCTCGTCTTCTATACGACGCTTTATGCACCATCCGCCATCCAACACTCATGTGTCCTTCTCATGTGGGTCGGCCCAAACAGCGTGCACCTTTCTCTCTTGATCGGTTGACCAGTTGACCATTGACTTTTGAGAAAAATTAGGAATTCAAAAATAGTTTGCAAATTGGGAAAATCACGAATTTGAGAAAAATACATGAATTAAAAAATCAAGAATTAACAAAAATGATCGTGAATTTGAAAGTTGTTTGCAATTCTTTTAAATTCCTACCAATTTATTTTTTTCATGAATTTGGAAATATTTCAAAAAATGAAAAATTATATATATTTCAAAAGTATTCAAAATATGAAGTTTTTAATGGATTACTAAATATTCATAGTTTTTAAAAAAGTTTACTCACTTGATTTCTTTTAATTACAAAAAAAATCATGGAAATTTGTAAAATTTAATGAATTTGAATTCTTTTGCAATTCCCTATTAATTTCACAAAATGGAAAAAAAAGTCCAAGAAATTTAAATTAAAAAAGGAATACAAATGTGGAAAAATATAAAGAAATGATAAAAATAGAAAACGAAAAAGATGCAAGAACACCCAACAAATAAACCAAAAAACCGATAATGGTTATCAGTATTGGTTGGAAAAAACGACATTGCTAGTTAGAGGGTATCCTCCGCAAAGTTTCCTTTTTCACTTTGATGTTGATAAGTGGTGTAACATACGCACACCATTTGTCGCAACTGGAAAGTTTTGAGTTATTTTTCAATCCCGCGCATGAGGATGTGAGGTTAGATGTTTGTGCCTTTTTTCATAGATCCGTCTTCTCAAAACAATTTATCTATTGAATTTCTCATCGAAACCATAAACCACTTTCACCGTTGTATTCGTAGAATCGCTGATTCAAACCTGCCTCTCTGGAAAAAGAGAAATACATTTTTTTCTTTTTTAGAGGCACGAAAAGGAACGTGCCTCTCGTAGACGTAAATTTTGCCTCCACAAGAGGCACCTCTCTGAAAAAATAAAAAATGTTTTTCCCTTTTTAGAGGCGCAAGCATCTCTCGCCAAAACAAATCTATGCCTGCAAGAGAGGAATCATCGTGCCTCTCGGGATAAAAAACGATAACATATTTTTTTTCCTTTTTGAGAGGCACAAGCGTGCCTCTCGGGGAAGTATACATCTGCCTTCACAAGAGGCAAGATCGTGCATCTCAGGAAAAAAGGGAAAACATGTTTTTCCCCTTTTGTAAGGCATGGGTCTGCCTCTCGTGAAAGCAAAACTATGTCTCATGAAAGGCACGATGGTGTCTCTCGGGAGAAAAAAAAAGACATGTTTTTTTCCTTTTTTAGAGGCACTCGCGGAAGCAATTTTTTGTTTCAATTTTTTTTCCAAAATGTAAGAAAATCCGTGTGAAAACCAAAAACCCAAAAAACTCAAAAAAACCATTTATCCCCCAAAAACGCGTGAAAATATTTAAAAGGAAATGTCGAACGCACTCAGTAGCACACTTGACGCTATCTTAGCAAATTAAAATGACCTCTGCTGGGCATCCGAATAAGTAGTCCTTAAATAGTTGCTCTCCATTAGTTGGCGCCATTACCACCAAGTAGAAATTGGCGGAAGATAAGATATTAGCAACATAGTGCGAGAGTTTAAATCAATGAAAAAATAGCGTGGCCCCAAAAATATGCTATTAGCGTGCTATTTCGCGCTATAGTGTGCTATTATCGAGATATTGTACATAGATGCATTTATCGAGGCATTGCCCGAAACGCTATAGCGTGCTATTAGCGACGCTATAACGCGCTATTTTTTTCATTGGTTTAAATAAAAAAAAATATTCCGCTAAGGCCCAATGGCTTCGCACATCCTAACAAGTGAAACATGCACAAAACAACCACCAACATATTGATTGACTGAATAATCTGTAACCTTTTACCGGTTTTTTGAAGATTCCATGGCTTTCTATATTTTTTCATCATAAGTTTCATTATTAATGGTTATTATTTGTTTTTCGAATGGTTTCTATTTTATTTTTTATTCTTATGTTTTCATTCTTTTTCTTATTCAAATACATTTTGATTGTTTTAATACACGTTATTCAAGTTTCATATACATGCTCAAATGTTTTGATACATTTAATTTTTTTATTAATACACATTAAACACTTAATTTATGTTAAAGTTTTTCCAATATACATAGAATATTTTCTAATAAATACTGAACATTTTTTAGTACATCTCAAATGTTTTTCTGAATGGTACAAACAATTTATAAAAACTTGACAAACAAATTATATTCCACGAATTTATTTATAACAAACACTGATATTTTTTGAAAAACTAAGCAAATTAAATTATATATATTTATAAATAATATTTAAAGCATTTTTTGGAATATAAACATAGTAATAAAAAATTATTGCCCCAAAAAAAAGAATTATAGTGAGCCGGCCGACTACTGGTTTGCCCTTTAGGGAAGAGTTGCATCTGTCTAGTCTCGCTTTAAGCGATATATAAAGTTGCTCCCACGAGTAATGAGACCAAGGCGAATCGATTTTTCCAACGGCAGCGGCAGGAAAAATGACGATATGCCTGCATGAGCCAGTAAATTCTGGTAGTGTGGTCACCTGTAAGGTAGAAAATGGAATGGAAATATTTTTATTTTTCAGAGAAAAGGTAAAGAAGAAAAATCAGAAACGAAAATTCACAGAATGGAAATAAAAATTGATTTTTATATGCAAAAATGGAAATGAAAACGGATGATGTTTTTCCGTGGAACATGTTTTTTTTTGAGATAGATAGACCCTTTATTGACTCAATAAAGGGGTAATACAGGACGGATCATGCGGGTTTATCAGCCACAGGTGGCGACCCCTATCTAGGCCAGCAGCAAATTTCGCAAGGTTGTTGGCGTCTAAATTGGATGCTCTCCTCTCCCAAATGAAATCACAAGACATAAAATTAGCTCTTCTAAGAATGATCTCTTTGATTATGATGCCATGTGCGCCACCGCTCCCTTCAGAAATATCAGCTACCAGTGGTTTGCAATCTGTAGAAATCAGAATATTGCTCAAACCCAAATCCTCAGCAAGTGCTTGACCTTCGGGAATTGCAATAGCTTCAAGAATTGTCGGATTAGATAGGCCTTTAATAACCAAAGATGAAGAGCCCAGGTACACTCCATCTCTGCTCCTACAAACAGCGACTGCTGCCCCACTCTTGCCATCACTCGCCAATCCTTCGTCCACCTTAATCATCACGGCATTTTCCCTCGTTGGTCTCCATGATATCCCGCCAGTATTCCTGGGAGCTCGCGCAGGAGCTGCAGGGTACCTCGACACATGAACTGACGAATTCCCCATGGAGTTTACCACTTCCAGTTCCCTCAAGAAGCTCATTATAAAGTCATGGGTAGTGAACGGGCTCGGAAATATTTGCTCATGAATAGCCTTCCTCCGTGCCGTCCATATTGCCCACAAAGTCACCGACAGTAAGGTAAATTTCACATGCGATAATGTGCCCCGCGCATGGAATAACCACAACCTTGCATTAGGTTCTCTTATTTCTGCCATTTTATCCACCACTCCTTCATCAACTAAAGCCCACACGCATCTGCTCATGGAGCACTCCAAGAGAGAGTGCCTCCATGAGTCCTCAACACCACATAAAATGCATTTATCCTCCACGGCCATATGTCTGTGTTTTCCGAGATCTTCCGTCGGCAGAGAGTGTCTGGCTAGCCACTACAAAAAGTCCTAATTTTTTACGGAACTTTTGTATCCCATAAAGTAGTCCAACCCTTCATCTCAAGCTGCGGATCAGCTACGGATTCCACTCCCGACAACAAGTTATCATTCTGTTTCTTCAAAGTAGCGAGCATTCGATAGCAAGATTTCACCGAGAACACTCCAGAACGCTCAGCATGCCACGCCCAATGATCATTGATTGTTACGGTGCTCAACGGGATCCCCGTAATGACATCAATATCAGCTTGCAAAAAGTGATTTTGCAGGAGAGGCTCATTCCAACAGACATTGGTTTGATCAATAAAGTCTGAAACAAACTCCATGGAACATGTGGGAAAGCAGAAAGTTCCGTTTTCCTGAATACAGGCCTTTTCGGTTTATAAATGTAAAATAGTTGTTTTGTTAGCCCAATAACCACATAATGAGCATAATGAGTAATGACCCATACCTGACCCAATTTCTAATATCACACATGTACGCCCATACAAGTTCTACAATATTGAGCACACAAATATAATTCTCTCATCTCTAATTGAGCACACCGTGTTGGCAAAGTTGAAGTTTTATGCACAAATGTATATCTTACCATAGAACGATGATATTTCTTAAAATTTTGTAATCATTTATCAATACAAATTTTTTGTGTTTGCTGTGTTTTTTTGTATGATCCAAGCTGTCTTTCAGTGCTAGTCGACCATCGCTTTTGTCTTCATGTCTGCAGCATATTTGCTCTATATGTGCCTTTTGTAGTATTTGTCTTCATATTTTTAGGGCTTTATTGTTTTTTGTGCTTTCACGAAAAATACGAAATCAAATTTGGAAGCGCCCAATTCAGTTTTTTGTCGCTTCGTTTTCATACATAGTCACATGTTTAGATATAAAATATTATTAAAATATTTTTATTTTATACTTCCTTTGTTTCCTAATATAAGACATTTTGGTAAGCTAATTTAGCTTGCCAGAACGTCTTATATTGTTGAACAGAGGTAGTACTGCTTATTTTCATAGATCCACTAAAAATCATATATGTAGGCTTTGATATAACCATATAGAAAGTTATTGTTGTAAATATATGTAATTTTGAGTTGTGATTTTCACATAAGTACCAAATGACCAGATTCTTCCATTAAAATGTATATGGGAAAGTTGCTATCGAAATTCTACTTGCGAGATTCTCCTCATAATTTTTTCGTGATATGCAGTAACCACAAACGTCATGTTGGTTCTTGGTACATAAATTTTGTTCTATTGGAAACCAACCAAATTCTACTGTATAGTACTCCCTCCGTTTCTTTTTACTCCGCATATAAGGTTTGGTCAAAGTCAATCTTCATAAAGTTTGACCAAGTTATATTAAAAAGTATCAACATTTACAATATCAAAGTTATATAATATAAAAATTAATTTCATAATAAATCTAATGATAATTGTTTTATATTGTGAATATTGATAGATTTTTCTATATAGTTGGTCAAACTTTATGAAGATTGACTTTGACCAAACCTTATATGCGAAGTAAAAAGAAACGGAGGGAGTACTTATTTAGTAAACATATGTAGGCCTGAAAGTTGTTCACTGATTGATCCAATTATTTTCCCTTCTCATGACCAGCCGTCAATAAAATCTTGCAGCCTCATCTTTGATGATCCTAAGGGACTCAGTGAAGTCATCCAAAAGTTCACCATGATCTGGAAAGTGTGCCTCATCAACCGCTAGAATGACCTTGATGACGGTACTATAACTCTGGTAGTGCACCGTCAAAGCCTATGTACACAAAAATCATGTTCATCATATACCAAATGAAGTACAGACAAGTAATTTTTGAAGGGATAGAGCGAAGTTGAAGTGTCCACTTGCAATGCGAGATTATGGCTGGATAGTGACGTACTTCTGGCGGGCCGTAGACACTAGGCGCCATCGAGACAACTGGGTGCCCATAGAACTCCACCTGTTCAGCTGCACCAATCATGTTGGAAAATGATATGGTCGTGTGTGATATCATACGGTGGAAAATAACACCTGCTGCCTAGTTGGATTTTCAATCATGAAACTGAATTAGATAACAATAATTGTATTTTAAGCCATTGCAAATATGTTAATTGGTTAGATGTTTGCTTAAGAGATGTGCATTTAGGCTACAAACCAGTATACCTTGACTCCAAGTGTTTTCATGATAACTTCAGCAAGCATATGCGTGAAGATCACTTCCAATGAGTTTTTCTTCCTATCAACAATCTTTTTAGCCTTGCGGATATATTCAAGTGGATCTTCGCGCAAAGCAATATGAAATGGAAGGATGATAAAGCCAAGTTGATTTCTCCGTATCAAATAGTTACTCTTACCGGACTCAATCATATCTACATATTCCTGTTCATAGTGGCAAAAGAATAAAAAAATATGGATACGCTACATAAATTACAAGCATGGAGCATGCCTTTTTTCTTTTGCTTCTTAAAAATACACATTTCTTGGCCAAATAGGTCTTACCTGTAGGCTACTGGTTGGCCTCATGTTCACAAGTAGAATCGATCGCAAACACATATGTTTTGTATTAGTGTCACCTAATAAACATGGAAGAAGAAATAATGTAAGGTTATCATCGGTATACATTACTCGATAATCAACCTAATTCAAATGAATTGTTTTTGGGAAAATATGTCAGGTTTAATTTAACCAAATATATAGAAAAACAAAAATATCAACAATATATACCATATAAAATAACATAAAACATACTCCATAATAAATGCGATAATATATAGAAAAACAAACTTACCAGATTTGCGAAAATAGTACCGTGACAGAGCCGCAGAAGTCACTCCAACAAGCACGTCGTTCACAGTCTGTACATGCAAAACACAATAAAATGAGGGAGATTTTTCTATCACCGGCTATGGAAATCGATGGATGATGAGGTGCTCGTAGAATACGCATTTCATGGCGTGTTTGACGAACTTGACGTCGTTGAGGTTAAGGCTCCGGTGCACGATGCGCTTGCGGCGGGGGAGCTCGCCGCCACGGCCGCCGGCGTCGACACGCTTGAACAGCGTGTGCGGATCCCTTACAAACATGATGGTGGCGACGAAGCACGCGACGTCCACCAGCGTGTGCCACACGAGCAGGACGTACGACCAAGCCCACGCGGCGAACGCCAGAGCGCCCGCGGACCACGCCGGCCGCGGTCGCGCGTAGATGGGACCAGAGCGCGCTGGCTGCGCCGGCATGGCCGGGAGCCTCGACGGGTCGGCGGCGCTGCGCGTGGACGCCATGAGGAGGGTTAGTAACGACATGCCGTCGCCGAGGGAATGGTGCACGCGGATCACGGCGGTGGACGTCGCCTCGGAGGTCGGAAAGTCAAGGAAATGGAACTCCCAGAGCGGCCGGGAGCGGTCCATGGGCGCCGTGGAAAGCGAGGCCACGTAGTCCTCCACGGCCTGGTCCGGGCCGGACGACGCCACGGCGGCGCCGTCCAGCTTGGGGACGATGATGTGGTCGTCCAGGTTCAACGCCGACGCGCGCGCCCACCGTGGCCGCTCGCCGTCTTTGGTCACCTGGATGCTCCGGAACCGCGGGTATCGGGCGAGCTGGGTCTCGATGCCGGCGCGGAGGGCCGCCAGGTTCAGGGGCACGCCGAGCCCCATGGTGACGACGATGTAGAAGCCATCCATGAGCCTCCCTGTAGGGCTCACCGGCCCCTCTGTCGCCGCCGGCCAGTCGTCCGACGGTGCTATCGGGGCGTGGATGGAGAGGGGAGGCCGCCCCCTTGGTGCACTACTACCACCAGCGTCCTCCATTGTCACCTCCGTCATGGCTACGTGCATGTATCGGCCGGCTCTGAAACTTCGTCTGTAAGCTCCGTTTGTATTACTATTAATAGCACTCCTGTCCTGAGAAGCACTGGGCTGTGCAAAATGAAGTTTTTTGCGTTGTACTCCACATCTAAAGAAATGTAAGAGCGTTTAGATTACTATAAAATATTGATTTAAACATTTTTAAATTACTTTACGGAAGGAGTACTATTTCTGACATGCTTGCATATTTAGATAAATAAGACAGTGAGAATAATTTATTATAGTATTATATATGCGTTTTACTTGTAGTTAATTAAATCTGTAGTGCTAAATCTTGACGGAAATATAAACATGGCGTGAACTCAAACTTTAGTGTTAAAACTTAGAGATACGAATAAATAGTGCTGCATGTTTTGGCGTTTACTTGCAAACATGAAAAGCCAACAAGAAGCAGTAATCCGTATCTAGTAAGTTTTAGTTTAAAGGTGAAAGTTCACACCAAATTCTGGCAGTGTGGGTATAATTACGTCTAACTAATTTATGAATAAACGTCTTTGGTTGTCTTGTCCCATATTTTTGTTATGGGAACTTCTTTATATCACCAAATGATCATTGGTATTTAGACACACACACACCTCCTAACTTTTTTTTTGGAAAAGGAGGTTTACCTCCGACTTCTATATCAATCGATGGCACACAGTCATTTTATTAAGAAAGGTATGAAGTTTGAGCTAAATTATGCAAAGATCATACGCAACCATTCTTGCGTGGGAGAACAAAAATGACTATAACCGGTGATAAATATGAAACGATGACTAAACACATATCCGAACAGACCGCAATCCAAACCAGTCGTAATTATCCCGTGCAATCGTTTCCATCGGTTGCAATATCCAAATGTTCCCTGGCTTTCACACTTTTAAATTTATTTTCCCGCATTTTGAATTTGCAAATTCTAGGATGTATAGAAAATTCAAAATCTCAACTTTTGATATTTAAAACTTGAAAACATTTCCATTTTATAAGTTGAACTTCAAAAAACTTGAAGTGCTGGAAATTCTGAACTTTTATAAAGTGAAGTGAAGATGTTCTTCAATCTTTCTCAAAAGCTTGAGTAACCGCTTGTGCAGGACACATCACTTGTGAGACAACTGAGATGCAGTGTGCAGTGGAAAAAGTCGGGTGGGTGGACCCCTGGCATGTCTAATGAGGCGCGGAGTATGATGGATATTATTTTCTTTGGTGGGCCCTCCTAGAAGCCGACATCCCTTATCAAAGCATCCTCCAACACACATCTATGATGTCTCGTAACCGCGGTCAACCGTGTATGAGTCAATTTTGAAGGTCAATTTATGTCTTAAAATCTTTAAGTTAAATGTCACATTACATTTATGATGGCCGGCTAGGTAGTGTGTAGAACAATCCTAACTTGTATCCACCATATTTACAGTAAAGAATCTTGTTTAGAATTATCTGTATAATATTTGCAGGTGCAATCTATGCCAGCATCTATATATATACTCCACACTTTCAAAGGTAATAAAAATAATCTGTTTTAGATGATGGATGAATAAAAGATGACATAATAGATTTTTCATTGCTTGGATGAATGTAAAAATTTCTAACCTCGTCAAAAAGAAAAGAAAGGGTGGAGAGAGAGAGAGAGAGAGAGAGAGAGATTGATTACTGAGATGACCGTACGCTGACTCATATAAAAGGCATGGTTTAGGTAGTTGTATTGTATCTAGACGTCTATGAGCTTGCCATATGTATGGGAGATTAAGGTGATAGGGATCATGTAAGAAAATCATGTGTTCAGTCAAATCATTAACTACTTGTTTGCGTAGAAGTTGCAGAGTAGGAAAACGTAGACGGGGGTGCTCATCAATTTTATGGTGA
Source organism: Bromus sterilis (assembly GCA_950022295.1). Lineage (NCBI taxonomy): Eukaryota > Viridiplantae > Streptophyta > Magnoliopsida > Poales > Poaceae > Bromus > Bromus sterilis. The sequence goes on along the minus strand of OX465601.1, from coordinate 294,646,044 downwards.
TGGAAATCATTAGGGTTCCCCCAATGCATTGTTTCTTAGCACAATATCATAGGAGCAATTAAAACTTAAGATACAACCCCTACAATGCATTGTTTCTTAGATGTTGTCTCTTATGTAATGATTTTAGCTTCATGCATAAATGTGATTGGTCTAATAATGCTTTTTGCATATGGCCCCGTGCAAGGGTTGTACTCCCTCCGTTTCTTTTTACTTCGCATATAAGGTTTGGTCAAAGTCAATCTTTATAAAGTTTGACCAACTATATAGAAAAATCTATCAACATCCACAATATGAAACCATTATCATTAGATACAACCTCCCTCTCTTTCTTCATTAAATATTATGCCACATAAGCAAAATGCCTATGATTACGTGCTAAGATACAAGCATTGGGAGTGCCCTTGTATCTTAGCACGTAATCATAGGCATTTTTCTTATGTGGCATAGCACTTAATGAAGAAAGAGAGGGAGGTTGTATCTTAGCTAAGATACAACCCTTGCACGTGGCCATATGCAAAAAACATTGTTAAACCAATCACATGTATGCATGAGACCAAAATCATTAAATAAGATACAACCCCTAAGAAACAATGCATTGTGGTGGTTGTATCTTAAGTTTTTATTGCTCCTATGATATTGTGCTAAGATACAATGCATTGGGAGAGCCCTTATACTACTTACAACCTCCGTTCCAGTGTGTTAGGCCTCTTATAAATCGCAGCGGGACCAAGGTAAAAATCTATTGGCTAACCTTCCCTCCAATCAGCTTTCATCAGTACTAGTTTCCACATGCAAATTATGTGATGGAGTACTAGTTGCATGCAGAAAATTGATTGCATACGTGTGTGAACATAAAGGAGCAGCCATGTATTGCATGCTAATTAAACTGCATTTAATTTTTACATGCCTTAATCTTAGGCTAAAGTGAAACAAATAGTTTTTGAAGATAGGCCCTATGCACCTGAACGGAGGGAGTATTTACTTTCTTCTCATAAAAGAGAACTCAATCAGGCTGATGCATGTGTCAAGCGTTCACACATGATTAAATGTCCTGATATTTTCACAGCGTTCAATCAAAAAATAGGATTTCATTCCGCTTTGATAAAGCATCATCCACAAGTTCACCATAAGTACACATTACAATAGGTCTCATCAAGCTAAGGCACGGCCCAACACGCCCAACATAGAAACATGAACAACATCAAAGACAAACAAACATAAGATGAAGATGAGCTTTCATGAAGCCAACGGAGAAGGCGAGACTAAGCATCGTCCCGTGGACGTCAATGCCTCCATCATGCAACGAATGTGCCCTCTATCCCTGTGTTGCGGCAGAGGGTGCCAGTGCTGCATGAAAGACAGGAATTTGAATATCATGTCAGAAGCTTGCCGCAAGAAAATATGCTCTATGACCATTTTGTTTGTAGTCGGCAAAGCGTCCATGCCAACGCCACGAAAACCAGCCAAAAGAGGCACCTCCTCTTGTTGGTTTGGTTGACGCTAAGCTAAGGAACTCAGCAAGGTCTGAGGCCTTCCAGTCAAGCCCCAGAACCTCCCGGAGAATATGCCAGATAAACCGCGCCGCCTGATAGGAGAAGAAAATATGGGTCCCAGTTTCAGGGAGCCCACGCAGAGGGCAAATCCCATCACCTAGACCATGCCGCTTAGGAACCTCCTGTCTCGAAGCATCTGCCACACGAATATCTTAATCTTCAGAGGCGCGGGGGCCTTCCAAAGGTGGTCAATCCAAGGCACAGCTAGAGAGCGACAAAGGGCCCGGTAGCTTTACGATATCGATTATCGCTCTGACGGTTCTATGCGCCAGGAGAAGCTATCCGGCTATGAGTATCATTCCATCCAACCGTGCACGTACTTGTAAATACACGGTGTCTGTATTACTCCCTCGGCTCTATGCCGACACATTAGGCACATTACGAAAACTAAATAATCTCAAAACACATAGGTGTTCTGCATTAAATCCCATCGCATTCCTTGTTTTTTGACATAAATAAAGGAATCAACTAGTAAGGTTGGTCAGATTGGGAGTTTCATAGCTATTATCATGCAAGCCAACTAAGCAATATTGATGAAGTGACATAAAACTAAATGAAAAAAAAAGAGTTGAGTATTTTATTACGATACCGTCTCATAATAAATAATATATTAGTGTATGTATCTTGCATACCAATAAATAAAATCATCTATGATATTATGCATCGTGGAGTAGTATATGATACTCCTCATTATGACCAACCTCAAAGACGTGAAACGTGTATGTTTCCAACGACTTGAGACTACCTAGCAAGGTGTGTAGTGGTCTCTTCATTGCACGCAATAGTATTAATAAATAAATAAATATTAAGTTCTTTCATTTTTTCCTCCACCTTGAACGTGGTGTACAATCTAAAATGACTAATGCACCTGCACAGATGGAGTACTAAGGACGGGCGCATATCGCCCTGGATGGATGGGCTACAACTTTCTAAAATAAAATCAGCTTTTTGTAAAAGAGGTACGGATTAATCTCAATCATCAATGTGTACTGAAGCAGAGGTGAAATCATTAACTGCTTGCTTGCATATTGGACGCACAATTTTCAGATGATAGTGATCACTGGCCTATTTTCTTCCCTTCCATAAAAGAGAGCTCGACCAAGTTGTTGTACGCGTTGAGTATTCGCACACGTACATGGCACCAGAGAAGTGACGTGCATAGCGTGCATCCACGGATCCACCAGCTAGTTGAAAGAAAAACCTACAGAATATTCCTATGTTTAATTGGCAGTGCACAATGCGCACTAATTTAGGATAGTAAATGAACCTTCTTTAGATGCTCAGATATATATTTTCCAGTATATGGTGTGGACAACGCCTTCTTTATTTGGCCTTGGTTTGAACATGGGCCGTTGTCCGAAAATCGGGTTTTGTAAGCATTAGAGCATCTATAATACTCCTTAGATGCCTTAGTTAAGGACGCTAGGCTATTTTAGAACATTTGGGATAAGAAACCCCTTCTTAAACAGCTGCCCAATCATAAAATTTTCACCTAAAATTAGATGGATATCCCTCAATACATCACCAAGCGATGTAAATATACATTACTTAGGTCGGCCCCCGCAAAAAAACAATCCCCTCCCTCCCCCGTCATCCACGCATATTCGCAACAGCCCGCATATGAATCGAGTCATGTCACCGGTTGATTTGTAAGTAAGCCCTTAATGTATGCTTGTGAATTGTGACCAATATGAACAGAATGGAAATGAACCAATTAACAGGGAGCTCTGGTTACTACGCCATAGCCATTTCAAATATGAATTTGAAATATGCTAAAAACTCAACAATGGCAGCATTTTTGAATATGCAGAAATATCTGCCATGTTAGCATTTATCAGCCACGGCTGAAACATGACATGTGACTCAGTTGGATTGGGCGTAACCGGTTCAGCTTGTTTTAAAATGCCGCCCGTAATTTAAGTGAATCTAGACGACCCTAATTAAGAATATAGATTCTTTTTAAACCAAACCCGTTTGTTAGATCAATTGATGATGAAAGGCTAGTGGCATAGTGTGGAATGTCATTTACGGTTTTGGCAGGCTGGAATTCACCGAAGATGATAAAGACCAAGGCTGCTCTATGATGGTCCTCAAAAATGATACTACAAAGTGTTTTCGTACGCGCGGATTATACCTTCTAATGTGGTGTGCCACGATGGCGCAGTGATCTTCACAACTATGAGGTTAGCTTACAAGAGACGCAAACACAGTTGTGAGCGTAGACTGTGAACGTGGACAAAAATGCAGTGCTTCCCGGAATAAAGTAAAAGGTCGGGGTGATTCGCGCGAACACGATGAGTCAATTGTTTTCGAGAATGACCGAGGGATCTCCTCCACCTGAATATATTGCTCAAAAGTGTAAGCAATACAAGGCTGATTACAGTAAAATTACATAGGCACGTTTGTACGTGCAGAGAGAATAGACGCCATGAGAAAACAACTTCCTTATCACTAGCGTTGAGGATACGGTGTGACCATATGTCAATATCATTTACAATTAATCTTAAACTAGTTCTTAGCAAAGCATATCTTCCATGGGATAGAAAGTAGGATGAACGACCATAAATCATCAACAGAAGCGGTAGGTTGGATACCGAGTCGTTGCCAGACCATGTCTGCGTGGGGGCAGGATATGACGATATGTGTGGTGCCCTCTAGAGGATGAGAGCATAGGCAGTTTGAGAAATTTAAGATGGGTTTTGTTGTAAGGATGGCGCAGGTGTTGAGTCATCCATGCAAGAGTACCCAGGCAAAGGTTTTTGCTTTGTTTGATACTTTGGTGGACCATATGTTGATGGCGACATGGTCCAATAAATCCTCATGCATGATCATGTCGTATGCAGATTTAATTAAGTATCCCAATCCCCCGATGAGGAAGCGTCTGTTTAGCTCATCTGAGGGCATAACATCCTGCGACACAACGAATAGAGAATCGAGCTGCTGCGATGCAGTTGAGTTTATGCGATTTCGTAGGTTTGATTCCATGTCGACACATAATACACTCGCAAGTCTGATGAACGGTCTGCTGGAGTGAGAGAACAAGATTGGAAAATAGAAGGCAATGGGTTTATGAAGTAGCCAGGAATCATGTTAGAATTAGGTTGAGGTTCCATTGTTAGTAAGAATAAAGGATCTTTTTTGGAGGTCGGACATGTGTTGATTGATTGTTTTGCATAAGAAGGTGGTATTTGAGGCCATTGCAACTAAGGCGTTTGGGTATGTAAGTCTATACAATCAATCCAACGGGTGGGGGTGGGTAGAAGAGACTTAACCCCAAATTTCATAAGAAGGCATTTGTTTTGCACATGGATGTTTTTTTATACCTAAACCACCAATTTTCTATATTTATAGACAATGTTCCATGCAATAAGACATTGAGAACCTGAGCATGACTCTTCTGCCACCCAAAAAAAGCACGACGAAAAGCATCCAAAGTTTTAGAACTTTTTTAGGAATTAGGAAAACAGACATAAAATAGGTTGCTGGAAAGTTCAACACCGCGTAGAGTATAATTAATCGGTCATCTTTTTGTAATTCTAAATGATGGGTAGAAACGCATTTGGAGAGGGGGAAAGGGGAAACCCAAGGTAGATTTGTCGAAAGGAGGATGTTTGGCATTAAAGTATATTTGAAATGGCATTCGTGTGATGTGCAGGCGTGTGAGTGGGGATGATGAGTCGAATGGACAAGGTCATGGGCTCGTCCTCAAACTCACCTCGCTAGAAATGGTGGTGCAGAGGCGACTGCGCGCAGGTGCAGTTGCAGGTGTTCTTATAGGTTGACTTGGATGTGTGCATGGTGTTAAACATATGTGCTAGATCACCAAATAGAAGTGGGGGAAATGTGGAGTTTTGGCTCCTGTTGTGCTCATCATAATCTGCGGCTGCCAGGCAGGTATCAGGTGGTTCTTGGGGGGAACTTAACGAACGGCTCGGGAGACCTGCTGTAGCACAAGAGCATGTTGAATGTTGGATCATGAAAACAGAAATGCGACGGGTCGTGCGTGAGTTGGAGGTTATGATCAGGTTGTGTCCTGCTATCAGCGGGATAGAGCTACGGGGCAACCTTTGGTTATTGGATGATCAGACGCCTGCAAAACTTAACGCGCATGCGCACATACGTGATTCGGCCCATGTACACGGTCTGGTTTTTCCAATTTAACTATATTTATATAGTAATTGAATGTGGCCCAAAATAATACTTTCTCCGATCCATAATAAATGTCTCTTATTTTGTATTAACCTAATATAAATTTTGTACTAGATGAGCGACACTTATTATGGATCGAAGGGAGTACCATTTTACTTACAAAATGTTCGGGAAAGATGCAAAAGTAATGTAAGTATTCTAGAACACAAGAAAGACAATTCCATCTCAAATGAAAGTTTGGAAATAACAAATGTCAATACGAATTAATATGGACTGGTAAATTATTACCTGAAACCATTTAGGGTTTAAAAATATCCAATTAAATTCCTATGATCTCAAAATAAGTCATAAATCAGGTGATGCATATGAATGTCATGTTAATGCCCAAATTTGAAAAATTAAGGTGTACCATCAATTCAGCACACATATTGTAGTAATTGTGATAGACTGTATCACTGTTTATGTAAACAGCAACTTTTAGGTAGTTGCATCTAGCTATCTCTCACGTTACAAAATTATGGTGATGGTGATCCTGAAAGAAACTCATGTGTTCTATCAAATCATTAACTGCTTGCTTGCATAGTTCCTGTACTGAAAATTGACACATGGAGTTTGACTGTAGCGGCCTCTCAACTAATAACCGTATGCGTTATTAGAAAAGTGAGTTGATGGCGATCTAGAAAAAGAAAAGTAATGGATATATATCACGTGTATCATGTTACTTGTTTTTTAAATGAATATATTTAGTATTGAAATACATCTAGATATATCTATCTGAGCGATAAATAATATGGTACAGAGAGAGTATCTAAATATAAATGGAAAATCAGGGAACCGAAGCCTTTTTTCCTGATCTTAACCAAAAAGAATTAGAATATATAGATTTTAGGGCCTTTTTTAGAAAACAAACAGCCAACGTGGCATCAGTCTACGGCCACGCGGGCAGATCAGACTTGCATAGGACTTAAGGAGAACCAGTTATCGTCTCATAGGATTCAGATGTCTATTCTAGCACTTATTATAGGACTCAACTAACACACCCTGCATAGTTTAACGACCACTGTAGAGCTTTACTCTTAGAAAACTATGGTGATAGTGGCCCTGAAAGAAACTCAATCGTATGTACGATGTAATTGTTAATTGCTTACCTGCATAGCTCTTAACAGAAAATTGATAAAGTCGGACTTGGAATCTAGCGGTCTCCCAACTAATTAAGTGTAGGTGATCAGACAAAGAAAGAACCTCATGTGCTCGATAGAAGAAAAAAACGTGGGATCCCCCCTTTCCATTCATTGCAACCAAAGCATGCATAACAACATCCAGAAGGGATAGTGTAGGGTGACACATAGAGTAGGGTTCATAACATGCTTGCCCATCTCTTTTTTTTGGGGGGGACAATGATTGCCTCTCCTAGGGCAACTATAACCGATCCAAAGAACTCTTTAAAATAGAAAAACAATTGATTTTTCGTTTAAGCGGTACCTAATCGATCATTTATTATACTCTTTTAATAACCATTTGGCCCTCTATATTTCTCCTTCGCGGTTATGATGAGTACAAAATTTCCACCTTCATTCTCGTCCACTGCTCCGCCTTGCTCGGCGGCATCCACTCCAACGACGATCAGCTTGTCTCCGCCGGCCACCGCGTATACTACATAGCCCCGCAACCTTTGGCCACCAAATTCCGACGATCTTGTTATATTTATTTATTTCATCTTTTCCATTGTCTCCAGCCATGGAGGTGACCCCACATCGTCCCTAGCCCGACGACACTTCTCTCATCGTCTTTCCCGGGCACGAGCCAAGGTGCTACAAGGACAACACAACCATCTTGTGCCTGTGAAGTAAACCCACCGTTACTCGAAACGACTACAAGCCTAACCACCACGTGGGCTACTAGTGATGGCTAGCACCTAAACTCCACCGAGTGGCAGGGTGAAGTAGAAAATGCTTGCCCTCTAAGCGCAACTCTAACTAATTCAAAAAAAAACTTTAAAGGAGAAAAATAATCATTTTTATCGGTCCTTTATTCTACTCTTTTAGCCATTCAGCCCCATATATTTAATCCTTCGCAATTGCCATGAGTATAAATTTTCCACCTTCATTCTCATTCGCCGCACCACTTTTCTCAACGACATCCAGTCCAATGACAATATGCTTGTCTCCGCCGGCTGCCTCCAACACCCGATAGTCCCACCAGACTCCCCTTTGTCTCTCGTGAGAGTTGTGCGAGCGCCCGACCTGCCATGGACGCGTCAATGCGGTCCTCGGTCATTTCTAATCCAAAATGAACATGCGTAATGGAGGCTGGTTTCTAATCTTTTCAGGATACTTTTCCAGCTTTGTGCATCCATATGAATATTCTACTTTACTAAATGTATAAAGGGCAATATAGATTTTTCTTACTTTCTGTATATGTATGTGTTTTTTAGGAATCGCATGTGAACGTCGTATGATAATCCCTATTTAGCGCCGAAAGCCCCGGTTATAGATTATTTGGGTGCACACCCCTCATCCCCCACCCCCCCCGGTTGGGCTACCCAAAAAATTTCTGTTTAATATACATAGAAATAGCGCTGGTGAGATGCGAATTCCTAACCACCCTATACAATTAACTATTGTGTGCTATCAACCCGAAAAAAATATGGGGGTTGATTTATTTCTACAAAAAAAAATCTCTTCTACCCACACATTTCACTTTCTTTTCTATTTTAAGAACCCTTCATTTGAGTTTCCTCTTTTTACGATCACAACAAATCTTCACAATAGCGATCGTCTCCTTTTTAATATTTTTATATAATAATATTAACTAAGAAAAGTATATTTGACACATGTGATTTAAAGGTTTATCGCCTGGTAAGTGATTTGACTCAACAATCAACACAACTATGATTAGTTTTTGTCTTGATTTGTAGAATTTATATAATTCAATTTTTGCTTCTACTATAAAATAAATACAACGTTTTTTTTCAAAATTGATGAACATTCTCAATTTCACTTATTTTTTTAGAATCGATGACCTTTTTCAAAATCAATGTACTTTTTTTCAAAATCAATGAACTTTTTCAAACTTGTGATTTTTTTAATACATTAACCTTTTGCAATTTGGTGATTTTTTTTGAAAATGTGAATTTTTGTTGCATGTTTTCATTCATATACAAAAACAGACCATGTTCGACGCAGGGTGTTTAGAAAGGGCAGAAAAAGGTCCATAGGAGAGCACATTTTCCTTTTTTAATCAAGCTCCTTTGGTCGGGTAGGCCGGAAGGGCTATTGTCAAAGATATTTTTTTCACATCCATCAAATGAATCCGAAGTTTTTTCACACACTCACATCACCATGAAAGAATCCATGCTAATTTAATTTTTTTTGCCATCTTACATTCTTAAGAAGTTGCTCCCCACTACTTCCAATTCTCTCAACATGCACACACTCCATCTCATCATGCATGCCACATCACCCTCCACTAGCATATTTCTCTCAACATGCAAGCATGCCACCTCATCATCCAACATGCATGAGAAGGACCCATCTCAATATGCCACTATGCATAATAAAAACCCACATGCAACATGCATGCATGAGAATTTTTATTTTAATATGATATTTATATTAAATCCATATATTATTTTAAAAGTTATTGTTTCAAATATATATATATATATATATGCTTCATTTAACCAAACATCATCACTGAAATATTTTACAAAAAAGTTCCGCAACAACGTGCGCTGCATCATCTAGTTTTATTAGATTTCAAGGGTTTTCTAATGAAAAGCCCGTACAATATTGGTCGAATGTGACGCAACATGCCTACGGTGTTGGAATTCGTTCAAATTTTTCTTGGAGTGTTACCATGGGCATTTCCACCTACTGGTAAATTTTGGTGCTATACCATCATCCATGACAAAAAATTCATCATGTTCAAAGTTGGTGGTTCGGGTAGGCTGAATGGCTAATCTCAAAGCATTTTTTTTCAAATCCATCAAATGGACCCAATTTTTTTGCACACACTCACATCACCATGGCATACATCCATATCATATATCATGGATTTTTAACAATGTGTGGTTTTTCTAGAGTTTTTCAATAAAACAAGAAAAATATCAAATAAGTAAGAACAAATTCAAATTTGAGGATGTGTATTTAAATGCTTTATATTAAGAAAATAAAAATATTGGAGTTTCAATGATTAAAATAATGACTTGCCTTTGTAATACTTCGGTTTTCTGCCAAAATCGTGATACGTCAAAAGATATGTTTCAGTTTGTACAAGGAGTGCATCTAGTTTCTGCCATAACCCTCTCAACTTATTACCACATTCTATAAGCATGAAATTATCACATCATGCCAAGTTTCATCCTTTTCTAAGCTTAGATGTATTGCTTTTCAATTTCAGAATTATTTTTCTCCAAATAAATCATTAAATACATTAAATTAGCAAATGAACTCAGAAGAGGTCAACATTTGAGGATGTGGATTTGAATGGTTCATATATTGAACGCATAAGAAGATTTTTTAAAAATAAATTTTCTTTGTAATACAGGTGTTTTCATTTGAACTCCGGATACTTCGAAAGATATAGTTCGGTTTGTACATGGAGTGCATCCAGTTTTGGCCGTAACTCTCTCTACTTTTTACCACGTGCTATGTGGATGAAATGATGACATCGTGCCAAGTTACATCTTTTTCAGAACTCATATGTAAAGATTTCCAATTTTAGGGTCATTTTGATAAATAATATGATTAAAAGCTTGATAATCGCAAATGAATTCATAATATATTTGAGGATGTGGTTTTGAATGGTTCATATCGAACACATAAAAAAGATACGATTTGAAATGAGTTAAAAAAATGAAATGTCTTCGAAACACTTGAGTTTTTTTTTCCAAAACCATGATACTTCATGAGATATAATCTAATTTGTACAGAGTGCATACAAATTATTCTATAACCCTCTTAACTTTTTAATACATGCTATTGGTGAAATGGCAACACCATATCAAGTGTCATCCTTTTTGGAGCTCGTTGTAGTGCTTTTTAATTTCAGGGTCTTTTAGCTAAAAAATCATTAAAAGCACGAGAAATAGAAAATAAAGTGAGAACATTTAAATTTGAGGATGTTGGCTTTGAATGGTTCATGATAACCACACCTCCGACACTGCATAATTAATACGTTGTTCGACATCGTTCTACTCCACTCCTTTGCTTCCACTCCCGGTACACTCCAATCAATTAATTCCAGAAGCCGCTAAATTTTGTCCAGTCGCCTTGGCGAGGGAGCGTAATACATCACAAATCTTCACATGGGGTCGTTTCCCGAGTGCGTCGCCTCCCGACACCGGAGCACTTGGCGAGGGAGCATGCACCATCTCTGGTGTGAGCTCCAGGTTTGGCACCAAGTCTGATGTCTGTTCATCTGGTGCATCCTTCCCCAGCTACTTCTCCGAGCTCGAGCCCACGCCGTGCGAGATGATGTCCCGTAACCACAGGGAGGTTGACGAGGAGGATCCTGAGGAAGAGGTAGCCTTCGAATCGATCCAGGCGCTCCTCAATGTCTGCTCCGAGGAGGAGGAGCCCGACAAAATATCAACTTCGGCGTACGAGGTTATCATGCTTGCTGCCCAGGCGGAGAAGGCCCTGCATGCAATGAAGCTGCAGGTCGATCTGGCGGTGCTAATAGCGTCCCTGTCCACTATGCAGGTAGAGGTCGTCGTGCGTCGAACGTCTCAAGAAGAGGCCACGACTGGAGTGCATAGGAGGGCAGGTACTCTATGTGCAACGGTCGTCGTTGAGGCGGAATGCGATGAAAAAAAGTAGCCGTTGTAGGTGCCAACTTGCCATCTTATGTAGAGCCTATTATTATTAAGGATTCTTAAGTAGTAATGTCATTTAACTTCACTCTGTTAGCGTTAAACAAATCTATGAATGTGCTATCTCTGAATCTCTTAATATCTAAATCTTTGAATCGCATTATTTGACACTGTCACGAGCTACACATAAACTATGGGTTGCATTATATACCTCACATTTTTTTGCCAATAAACCAGACACTGACAGTTGGGTCTTGGGGTGTCCCATGCATCAGTATCTGAGGCTGGTAACGGTCAACTACTTTGATACGAGGACAATGCTTCGGTTTGAAACTTTTTAAGGGTGGGCTGACTAGAGAAATGGAAAAGTGATGACTACTTGTTGGGTGGGAGAAAACTGAATAGAACTAAGTAACCAAGAGGATGAAAATAGAAAACCGTGTATAGTTTTTGCCTATTTGACTACTCCCTCAGTTCAGAATCACTTGACACGGTTTTATTTTAAATTTAAGTTAAATTTGGACTAAAACCACGTCAAGTAGTTTCAGATGGAGGAAGTATATGCGAACTCGAAAGTCAAATCGCTGCGTCCATTGGTATGTTGGAACACTCCAACCATGAGGGCTTCGTGTGCATTCGACTATATAAGACAAGTAGTAATCTGTTAAAACTATGGCAAAGGCCCATTGGGAGGAAAGGTGCAGGCTGGTGCCGGTTGCAGAAGCTGGGCCGCAATTTGGTGCAAAAAGAAAGCGAGAACATTTGTTGTTTTAGTCCGTGGAAGGAGGCAATCTAGTTTTTCTTTCGGAAAATCTAAAAGAAAATCTATATTCAAAATTAAAAACATACCAAAATTATTATTTGTACATTTATAGTGGAACCAATAGAAATATAACCAAACCAAACATGCAAACACAAGTGTTTTTTTGGCTTGGTTCTCAAATTCAAATTCACTGGAGACCATATGTAATTTAAATCTAAGATACAATTAGAATTAAATTCCAACAATAGTAGATTTTATTTATAATATAATATAAACACTACAATGTAGTATGTTCCATGTAGAAAAAAATGGAAGCATTGTAGCTAAATATTTTTGGAAACCAGTACTTAAAGCACCATTACTTGATGTTTCATAAAATAGAATTATGTATGAAGATAGAACTTGAACATACATTTGTGAATACTAATGTGAGGAAGTTGTAATCCAAATTTGAAGTGAAAAAGATAAATATTATGGATTACAAAACCTTATTTTTCGTGGAGTGCAACTTTATTAGTTTGCCTTGAGTAATTGTATGATGCAGAAGCTAATACAAATAAAGTTGATTTCTTGTGCTAAAGAAAAGTTCACTATAGGCTTTGCTGAGTTGTATGCAGTGTCGTGTTCTTTTCCTTAGCCTGTTAGCCATGTGATGATTCTTGAACTGTTAGCAGTTTACGTGTAATCTAGGACCAACATGATTGATGACAAGCTTCTTCCATGATGCTCCGTGCAAGATTTCATTCACCCTTTTCTAATCAAGATAGATAGATAAGCATTATTTATCTGGTGATGTGTATGCACGTAATGCTAACCAAATAAAGCCAAATGTGATAATCTTCTTTCATGTGAAGCTACTATATAAGGAGTACACGGTTAGCTTACTTTGTGTGCACATTAAGTTACCGAGTCTGATTGCCTATAAATATACATTAAGCTGACGATATGAGATTTCAACATCTCACAGTCACACAGACAATTTAATCAGTCTCACAGGTTAGTATGTGCATGCTTGATCGTCTCTTTTACTATAGTTTTCTACCGGTGATTTTGCTTGCCAATTTCGGTTATCTGTTTTGATCACAGGACGAGTAATCAACAAGAATGAGTTTCATTGAGAAGAAGCCGGAGGGAGGGAAGATAGAGTGGCCCGAGTTGGTGGGGAAGACGGTGGAGGAGGCCAAGAAGGTGATTTTGCAGGACAAGCCAGAGGCGCATATCGTCGTGCTGCCGGTGGGGACACATGTGACCATGGAATATCGGATCGACCGTGTCCGCCTCTTCGTCAACGCCGACACCGTTGCCGAGGTCCCCAGGGTCGGGTAGTAAGCTTGTGAGCTCGCCTGATACTGGCGTACATGTATTGCAGCCTGATCATCTCTTCTTGGATATAGCAAGATTGAGATATATAGATCATATACAATAAGAGGTTGCTGCATATATGGTAAGTGAATGGATAATGGAATAAGTCGGAGAGGGCTTAATATGGTTAAGGTTTGTATATATGTAAGCGTGCTTGACATCAATCAGCTTACATATATGTACATCAATCTATTTAAGTATGGATACCATATAGTACTCCATATATATGTTCAATCTTATTTAGGAAGCTCCACGAAGGGGCATGGTCGGGGAGGAGTCCCAACACCATTTCGTCTTGAGAGACGTGATTCAGGCTTGTACTCAAACGTGTGTATACGTTGGTAGCAGCAACAACACATGTATGTGCCGTGGTAGGATTAGCATTTGAGTTTGATTGTAAGGTCTGGTCCTCAAGGGTTTAGGTCACTGCATATGGATGTGCAGTAGGTCGCACGATTTGCACCACGGTGAGTTTGCACCATGGAAAGAGAAAAGGAGAAATAAAGAGAAAATAGGGCACACCAAAGGAATTTTGGCTAAAAGTTTTGATCACGTGTGTTCGTGATAATTGATTTGATCGATCCCGAGGGCATAATTCCAGCAAATGGTATCAAAGCAAGGTTAAAGATTTGAAGCCACACTTGCGCTGGGTGGCAACCCGACTAGCTCCTCGGGGAGGGCGCTAGTTGGTGTGGCGATGAGAAGGTCTAGGTGGTCATTGTTCAGCGGAGCTACAAGAAGAGAGACAACAGGCTGTTGTCAGCATGACATGGAAGAAGATCATTGATGAGAACGGTGGTGCTGAAGAGCGGCGCTGGAAGATCTCATCAAGAATGTCGTCCAGAGGAATACGGAAGAGGTGGCAAAGTTGTGACTCATCATTGAGGTGTGCATGCGGATTCTTACAAGGTGCGTCCAAGCGCGCACTGGTGTGTGAGTCTTCTACGACATTTGAGATGCATCATTGGTGGAGGAGAACTGTGAGCGAGAGTGGGGGGATTAATACTATGAAGGTGAGTTTCACATACACGACAAGTTTTGTTGTTGTTGGGCAGAGAAACCCGTTCGATGTGGCATTGGTGACAAGGAGACGATGAGAACATGTGGTGGGTGAGTTGTGTTACCCCTTTTGAATGCAACTGCTGAAGATGACGTGTGAAGTTTGTGTCCAAGTGCTTGTTGATGCGAGGCTTTGTTCTAGTTGAAGTGTGTCACGATCGAGGGGCTATCTGATGATATGTATCATCGAGGGCCAAGACGTGAGCAAATAGTTGTTTCCAAAATCTCATGACCGGCTCTGTAGATATGTTTAATCTGCATGTAGCACACTGAAATTGGCGGTGTGGGCTGGTAGGTACTCCCTCTGTCCCAATATACTTGTCTTAGCCTTAATACAATTTTGTACTAAAGTTAGTACAAAGTTGAGACAATAATTTTTGGTCGGAGGGAGTAATTGTTAGGTAATCTAAACTTTTTTACGCCGAAATGAACATACGGGAGAGAATCTTGGGTAGCACAACCATTGCCAAAGGAACCATGGGGTACCCCTTTGTGATTCAGTCGATGCAGTTGACCAAGTTGGTCCCATCGGTTAGTGTTTATGTCTGAATGAGCAGATGGGAGAGAATCTGGGGTAGCTTTGGGCCAAATGTTGGTTTCTTATGTAGTTACGATCTACCCTAGCACAATCATAGCTCGAGCAACCATGTATTACACCCTTTGGGATCCGGTCGATGTAGTTGACCTAGCTCGCTTTGGGATTTAACGGACGGACGAGATTGACTGAAAAGAAAGATCAATCCGTGTGAGCCAAAATCCTCCACGACCCCATCCCTCTCCCTCACGAGCCTCCTCTCTCTCTCCCTCACGACCACCGCTCGCCGCCGCCGCCACCCACGCCGCCGGCGGTTTCTGGCGTGTTCCAGCGGCCCCCTTCCTTCCCTCCCTCCGCGCGGCTAGGGTTTCACCTCCTGTCCTTTGGAGTAGGTTTCCCATGGTGTGGCCGGGTCGAGCGCAAGCGACGACGGCGCCAGATCCGGGAGCAGGGCCTTCTCCTCACCGCGCAGCCGCCGGACTGGTCCTGTTCGAAGAGGAGTAGGAGGAGGAGCAGCAGCAGAAGGAGGGGCGCACCCAGCCACCACGGTCGCCGCCGTCAAGGGATTCTTCCAGCTGGACCTCGACCTCCACGGCGCCGTCGTCCAGCCACCCAAGGTCAAGGCGCCCCCACTCCACTCCCTCCCTTCCCTGTTTCATTCGATCTGGCAGCCATGGATTTGGGTTCCTCACGCCGGCCTTAGTTTGCTCTCTTCTGTTCTGCTTGCAGCAGAGCTCAACCCACTTGACCACTCCAAGCCGGGAGGAGATGAGTGGTGGTGCGGGTGCCACGAGGAGGATTCTCGAGGCATGGAAGCTCGGGGTGGTCAAGTATGGCGACGCCCTCAGGCTCCAGGAGAGGCTCGTCGCCGACCGGAGAGCTGGCCGGATCCCGGACCTCGTGCTATCTCTGCAGCATCCGCCTACCTACACCCTCGGCAAGCGGCGCACTGACCACAACCTACTCATGCCGGAGTCAAGCCTCGCGGGCCTCGGCGCCGAGCTCCACCGCACAGAGCGAGGCGGTGACGTCACCTTCCATGGCCCACGCCAGGCCGTGCTCTACCCCATCCTCTCCCTCCGGGACATTGGGCTAGGCGCGCGGAGGTACGTCGAGGGTCTCGAGTCCGCCATGATCGAGGTGGCCGCTCTTTACGGCATCAAGGCGCGGCCGGGGGGCGCCTGCCAGACCGGCGTGTGGGTCGGGGACAGGAAGATTGGGGCCATCGGGGTCAGGATCTCGTCAGGGTTTACCTGCCATGGCCTGGCGTTCAACATCGACCCCGATTTGGGCTACTTCAAGCACATCGTGCCCTGCGGCATTGCTGACAAGGAGGTCACTTCGCTGCGCAGGGAGGCGGCAGTGGAACTCCCTCCTGACGAGGTGATCCATGATCAGCTCGTGCAAAGCTTGGCGACAACCTTCCGTTTCGGCGATGTTAAATTCAGGGATGATTCAGAGTGTGTGGAGATGATTAGCTCAGCTGCAACTGTGCAGCAATGATATGTAATTTGCTCTGTCTACTAGGAGTTCATCTCGATACCTTGTTATAAAATTTTGGGCTTCAATTTTCTTGTCTGGTAATGTTGGTGGCAAAGGAAAGGTGCTTCCCATGCCATTGCCCAAGACCTAACATCTGAACCATCCCATTGGTGTGGTGTCTTCTTCGTATGCTTTAAACAGCATCCTGCTTCAGGAAGATAATAATTATGTAACAACATTGGAGAAAATATTTAGATTTTGATTTTGTTGCAGATAAAGGGAAACAGAGGTAATCTCCATATAATCAACAGTGAAAACCTGAACAAGTCTATTTGTGTTAGCTTGGCATTCTTTCGGTGTCGCATTGCTTCGTGGAGTCGGCGAATTCTATGGATAAATTACATAGTTAATAGATGATGTGGGTGTTATATGGAGCCAACAAATGTCGATACTGAGATTTTCTTCTATTATTGAGCATGCAGACTTTTTGTCTGATTCGATGTCTTGTCCTTGTTTTGTTATCTCTTCATGATCAGGTCCGTTTGGAGAAGCCTCGGCTCTGCTGTAGGCTGCTTGACGACGGCGCCAGATCCAGGAGCAAGGCCTTCTCTTCACCGCGCAGCCACCGGACTTGTCCTGTTCGAAGAGGAGTAGGAGGAGGAGGAGGAGCAGCAGAAGCAGCAGGAGGGGCGCACCCAGCCACCACGGTCGCCGACGTCAAGGGATTCTTCCAGCTGGACCTCGACCTCCACGGCTCCATCGTGCAGCCACCCAAGGTCAAGGTGCCCCCACTCCACTCCCGCCCTTACCTGTTTCATTTGATCTGGCAGCCATGGATTTGGGTTCCTCACGCCTCAGTTTGCTCTCTTCTGTTCTGCTTGCAGGAGAGCAATCCACTTGATGACCAGCCTTGGAGATGAGAGCAGCAGCAGCTCAAGGTCCCTTCTCCTCCACTCCTCTCTCGTTTTGAAATCCTAGGCTAGGTCATGTGTTTGCCTGCGGCTGCTCACTATCTTTGTCATGTGCTTCTACTCAATACCCTGCTTGTTTGAAATCTGATTTTTTTTTGTTTGGTTTGCTGCTGGTCTGAATCTACTTACATGCTTGACTAAATTTAACTTGGTGCTATTGCTTTCAGACCCTAGTGCTCAATCACTATCACATTGCTGCATTGTTTGCCAATTAGCTTGCTCGCTTGCCTGCTGCCACAAAAAAGTCTGTAGAATTAGTTTGCCAATTTGTGTAGTTGGATTCCTACAGTTTACTCAACATGTTAGAAAATAGATGGCTGTTGGAGCAGCACCTCGTCCTCATGAGTTGTATGAGTTTGGCCGTGTCAATTTGTTGTGCGTGTCATTCAATCTAGAGAGATCCAAAAAGTAATTCTAAGACCCCCCCCCCCCCCCCCCCCCCCTCAGAGAGAGACATCAACTTCTTTTATCTTTTGTGCATGTCAATCAGTTTTACCTTCATATATGCACTCTGATTTGGAGTCACTGTTGTGTCTAGATTAGAAATTGTATGTGCTTTCAGAGAGCAACACAATGCTAGATGTAGCCTTATAAACAGAGCAAGGGAAAAGAGTGTTAACCATTTTCTTGAAGGAATGTCACCCCTGACTTCTCTTCACAAAGTCAGAGGACCCGGCTCCCTCCAATTATTGGACAATGCTAGATGTAGCCTTATATGGATATTTATGGTGATGAACAAAGAGTAACAATTTGCTGGGAGGCCTAATATAGTATATATAGTTTACATACTTGAACATGTTCATACACATAAGCACGATACTACAATCAATATGCTTGGCACTAGCTATACTATGCCACACAGCACCAACCACAAGTTTCGGACAGAAGTGACAATGACATGTAGCAGCACTAGCTAGCAACATGTAGGATCGGGGCCTCCACTCACCAACACTAGCGACATGTACTTATACAAACTCTAAACAAACCTAGGCCATATAATTGGTTACATGAACCACACACACACATACACACCATTGCTACACCTTTATTTTCTTGGGCCAAAGCTATAGAAGACCGAAGAGGCTGTCCTAGCTAGAACGGATGCATGCATGTCCACGTTTACACATTTACGGTGCATGAACAAAGAGCGCCATGTTGATATCCAGAGCACAAAACTTTACCGTAGTAACGAAGACCGCAGTAGTAAGTTATGCTGTGCCTGCCTTCTTGACGAAGGCGAGATTGCCATACGACATGAAGTGGCACACCGACGTACTTGCACCAGGATGGGTCATCAGGATCTGGAATGCCGGGTGCTTCGGGTTCCAGCAGGAGGTATCGAAATGGCAGAATGCCAGCAAGGAAACCGCCGGGCCGTCATCATGGCGGCCGCGGAGGGTGACCTTGTAGGCTCCATACCCCTTATACGCGATGTGACAATGGTAGACGGCATACGGGAACGGCACCTTGTGGCAGGCCACGTAGCCGGTGCCCTTTAGCTTGGTGACCGTCTCGACAACGTACTCCCGGCGTGGCAGAAGGCCGCCGCGGGGGAGCGCCGACGTGGCCGCCCACACGTCACCACCACCACCGCCGCGGCCACCTTGCTGGATGGTGGTGTTGCCGCCAAGCATCTCCATGGCGGCCTGCACGGTGCTCTCCAGAGACGTGGTGCAGGCCTTCGCGGTGTCGGCGAGCGGCGGCTCTCGGCACTTGCGCAGGGTGTCCTCCACTTGGGCCGCCTCGGCGGAGCCTGGCGAGATGTGGAACGTGGATAGGACGTCGCTTAGGTTGTCGAAGGGGACGTTGCCGGCGACGTCGTGCGGGAGGATGGGTGTGTCCGCCTCCGCCGGGAAGGAGAGCTTCATGACGCTGCCTGGACGTAGCTGCGCCTCGTGGAAGAAGATGCCGGTCTCTGCGACCGTTTGCGGGTCGCACATAGTGTTGATGAGTGTGCACATGCTGATACTCCCCGACGGTGCAGAGTAGTGCCTCACAAGTGGTGACTGATCTATTCCTGCACGAGGACACATTGTAATTTATACCAAACATATTGTTAAATCAGATTTCTTAGATAATGGAACAAAATTCTAGTCTCTACCACATACAGATAAACATGTAGGCAAAGATTACCTTTCTGAACAAAATCAGCTAGGACCTCCGGCATCGGCGAGCCGGAGAGGGCCTGCTCCCAGAACCGTGCCGCCGGAGTGCTGGCTGCAAGGTGGCCGTGCACCATGGCAGTGGTTCCGACTGCCACCACGATCAGAAGGAAAGCGGATTTTGAATGCATGACTGATGAATATTGCACCTGATGAGAATGAGAAAAAGAGGAGATGATCGATGGCTGTTATAGCTCCCGAGGGTCTAGGGTGTATATATAGCCCTTGATGTTCCTCTGAGCAAGTGACCCCACACAAAGCCAAGGCATGCACCCGTACTTTTTTTTCTGCTAACTTTAGTTGCAAATGGTTCTTTTTCTTTATGTGTATAAGGTTTCAAGAAAAGATGTTCCTTTCATTTAATATTTTTCAAGCCTAGTAGTTCCTTTCATCGTAGTCAAACTTTTTGTGGTTTTCCTAGTTTCTGGCTATCCATGGTCGCACAACCGAAAAATCAGTGATAAAAGAATAACGCATATATAGCTTGCGGATTATAAGTGGTTGATCTAAACTAGTATATTTTTTATACTTTTCCCAGTAATTTAGTCTGAACTCTGAAGTAGCAGAACACCAACTAGATCTATTTTCCTTGCAGGTCAGAAGGTGAAAGAGGCATCAATGGTTGGGCAATGCAGCCATCAATAATCCTATTGAATTATTATACGAGTTTTAAGGGTATGCTCCCTTTCTTTCCATTGAGATTCAGCAGTAAACTGCGGTAGAGTGACCAAACAGGACAGATCAAAGGATGAAATCATTATGAGGCTGGGCACTCTTGCATCAGTTAAAGGAGAAATTCACCAAACACCATGTCGCACCCCATGTTGCCATGTTTACATCACATTTTCTATCCCAATAATTGTTGGCACAAGAAAAGAAGCAACTAACGAGGTCAACTAGTGTCTAGCGTATGATATACCATTGTCCATATGGGATTTGCATACAATATGGTACCTGTGTTAGAAAATTTGGTGAAATAAGATTCCTCCTTGATTGACGCATGAAAAAGTGCTAGCTAGCAGCTGCTTGTCCTGTCTGGAGGCAGGCCTTAGATCTCCTATTGAATCCGTCCGGACCGGGGGCCTTTCCTCCTGGCAGGATAGAAACAACTGCTTTCAGCTCATCCTTGGTGAATGGCATGTCCAGGCCAAAGAGATCAGAACTTGGACCAGTCGAAGGCACAAGTGGCCGGTTTGTGTGAGCCAAAGGCGTTCTGGATGCGATCAAGGATGATTTTTTGCTTGTCCGGCTAGAGATGGAAAGAGCCCTGCGGCATGGCCAGATGAGAGCCGGGATGAAAACTTGCGTTGTCATCCGGCGTGGGTTGATAGATAGATAAAATCAGTGAACTGAAGTATAGTGACCAAATAGGTCAAGATCAGACGGTGAATCGTTGTGAGGCCGGGCACTCTTGTATCTGTTAAAAGGAGAAATTCATCA
Source organism: Bromus sterilis (assembly GCA_950022295.1). NCBI lineage: Eukaryota > Viridiplantae > Streptophyta > Magnoliopsida > Poales > Poaceae > Bromus > Bromus sterilis. The sequence continues at coordinate 294,624,753 of OX465601.1, read as the reverse complement.
ACACCCCATGTTACGATGTTCGCAGCACAGTTTTTTGGACCAATAATTGTTGACACAAGCATAGAAGCAACTAACGTGCGTTCTGCACTAAGCGATCTCGAGATCAACTAGTGTCGATCATATGATATTACCATTTAATATTTTTCAAGCCTAGTAGTTCCTTTCATCGTAGTCAATATGTTCACCGGTTCTTAAGCCGGTGTGAGTGGATACAAGTTAAGTAAGAGTGCACTCTTCATCCATTAGAAGTAATGCTTATACAAACTCCTGCCTATCTACATGAGCGATGAGTCCTCATTAGCCATCTTCTATAGATTGAGGTTGTATTCGGTACATCTTCTAGAAAGTGTTTCTGTTTCCAAAAGTAAAACCCAAACCAAATAGGTGGAACCTAAAGCTGTTTTTCCATAATACCCATAGTTATACAAACCCATAGCTTACAACCGAAACAAACAGACGTTGACTTATGTAGTGCCTCGAAGGTTTTTATGTGATTTGATAGATATGTGAGAATCTTAAAGAAACTATCTTATTAAGCGATGATGCATTTACCACCGTATCATACATCATACAAAGGTTTTTATGTGATTTGATAGAGAAGTGCGTGAGAGAATCTTGAAGAAACTATCTTACGTACTATATTAGCTTAACTTAATAAGTGCAACAAGATGATGCATGTACCACTGTATCATACATCATATGAAGGTTCCTATGTGATTTGATAGAGGTGAGAGAATCTTAAAGAAAGTATCATATTATATTAGCTTAATTTAGTGCAACAAGATGATGCATGCACCAACGTAGCCATGAATGTGTGTTTTTTGACTTTTTTCTAGTATTTTCCGTCATATGTATGTACACATATACATTCACTAATGAACGCATGACGCCATGACCTCCGTGAGATAGACCGATTGGCATATCCTTAAGATTGATAATACTATAGACACCTCCCTACCAATAGACATGACTTTTAAACTTTGCCTCTGATCCATTGAAAACAGCCAAACTGCAAAGATCCTACTCTCTCTATTCTAGCTATAGTCATTTTGTTTTTTTTAGATTCAATAACTTTTACTATGTATCAACATAGTGTATTTATAGGTGCATAGTAAAAATATATAGAATTACAACTCAAAACAGAGAGAGTACTTAAAACCAACTTGCATTAGAGAGTCTCCCTTAATTATCTCAGATATTACACACACAGAGCAGCAAAGGAAATGAGCAAATTGCTAGTGTTTTTTCACTCTTTCTTTCTCGTCGAACGTGGATTCGATCTTGTGGGAACAGGGCAGTTGAGTCATTGAGATGTAACTTTTGGTGGTGAGGCATGCAATCCCATTCATGTGTTTGTTAGCTTTCTAGTTTGCTTTCAACAACCATAAAATGCATAGGTTGACATTTTCGGTTCCATTGTATATAGTTGCGTCTTCAATCAGAAGAGGCTATTACTGTATTACATCACATTTTGGAGGAGAATAAGCAAAGCATGCATGCATCTAGCATGATGTTCTTTTACTTGGGTTCCTAGGTACCTGTAACACTTACAAAATTATTTTTAGCCACCCGATTTTATATTGAACAAAGCCTTATACACATAGTACATCTCTTCGTTTTCTTGTTTCCGGTAAAAAGGTTTATTTAGATGCTATATATTTGAAGTGGCAATGATTATAAACTGGTCCCAACCTATTTAAACAACCAAGTTATAAGTAATTTCCCTAGAACACAACACACGAATAGGCTAGTATTGCACTAAACATTTCATTTGTAACTTTTTATGTTTGAGATTGTGTACCATAGTAAGTGACGATAGGGTTCTTTCGTCACCCCAACATGCGCATGACATCATACGTATGCAGAATAAATGTTGTTATTATTATTGAGATGCTTGCAGCTATAGTATTCTCCCTCCGTCCTAAATTATTAGTCATTCCTATAATTTTTGGAGAGTCACAACATCTTAAGTTTGACCAAGTTTATATAATAAGATAATAATATTTATGATACCAACTAAGTATACTTATTTGATGTCATAAATCTCTGTATTTCTTTCTATAACTTTGGTCAAACTTGAGATTTATTGACTCCAATATTCTTTGAATGACTTATAATTTGGGACAGAGAAGTATAACTAAGAAAAGGGCGAAGCAATAATAAATTTGTTGGAGAAAGGACAATGCAACATCAGCTTGGAGAGGAAACTGGATTCTTTCTTTATACGCTACTATCACAAGTATAACATGCACATCACCACGTAGGCACACACCGCGAGTACGCAACACCTAAAACAAACGAAATTAAAAACATCACAATCCAGGATGATTTGAAATCATTGCATGCGTCTTCCGTGACTGTGTTAAGTTCACGAACTTTGCCTTTCAGATTAAATGTTACTTTAAGGTTGGTATTTAATTTTACAATATTGTTATCTTATCATGTGATTCGTTTGTTTTTAGTACAAAATTTTAGTGTAGCTGTCCCGTAGCAATGCACGCGCACGAACTTAGTGAAAAACAAATTGTAAACTTTGTCTTGTTAAGCACTCCTCTGATAGCTTGAGTTGGTACTGAACAACCATAGAATGCGACTCATAACATCTTATAGGCCGCTTGGGCGGGCCACTCAACAGTCAGTTTTTTTAGGAAAGTCAATAGTATGCCTTTTTTAAGAATTATGCAGTACAACACAGACGTTCACAACACGCACGCACATTCACCTCTATGAATACACATAGGCAAACCCTTCCCTTATGAGTACCCCTAAGGACTAAACCGGCAAATCTGAAGATTCCTGAATTCACCACTGGCGCCTCGTTGTCGACGGTAACGCTGCTTACCACTTAAAGCATAACACCGAAAAATTGTGAAATAAATGTAGAAAAATGCGAGCACCGTAACAGATTCCACCACAAGGGACCTAACCAACTGATCTTTGATCAGCCCATTCATCTTCTATGTATTATTGCCTATTGTGCCTGCTGCTGAAAGCCCGCTTGCCTCTTCCGCCGAGCATAGTCGCTGTTCGGCTGCAAAAGAGTGTACGCCCGACTAGCTTTTAGAGACTCTTGTGCTCGCCTGCTCCGTGTTCACACTCACAAAAAGGCAATAAAGTCGCTGTCAATTGAGCTCACAATACATTATTTCTCATTTATTTTTTACCTTTTTAGTTACTGTTATATATATATATAACTTTTTTGCGATATATATCATTTCATTCACAATCGGCACCCGCTGCCGCGCTGGATTGTGCCTACCAGACTCGTACATCTGCAGTTACATTTACTTTTTCGAATTACCTTATTGTGTTGCTCCCTTAGTGAGATACAGTACTATATAACAGTTTCTTTTCTACCAGGCGGCCAGTCTTACCAGTTTACCAAGCTTTCATTTGATATATACTCCCTTCATCCAAATTGTAAGTCAGTCCAAGAATCTTAGAGAGTTAAAGCTTATCAAGTTTGCCAAATTTATATGACAAGATAATAACATTTATGATGCCAACAAAGTTTCATTAGATTCTTCATTAATTATATTTTCATATTATACCTATTTGATGTCACAAATATTTATAGTTTTCTCTATATTTTTTTTCAAACTTGAGACACTACGGCACAGCACGCATACGCCGACGGTCGAAAACTGTCGGCGTAGAGCCAAATGCCGTCGGCGTAGGCCTACGCCGAGGGCCGCCGTCGGCGTATCACCGTCGGCTTAGGTATTCCTCGGGTTAGCCTTCGATGCCGTCGGCGTAGAAATATACGCCAACGGCCAGGCCGTCGGCGTATGCTAGATGGGGTCCACACAGAGACTAACAACCGTTTTGCCTGGTGGTCAGCTACGCCGACGGCCTGGCCGTAGGCGTATTCTCGTTTGAAAAAAATATTTTTTTTCGTATTTTTTTTAAATTATTAATTTTTATTTTTATTGCTACGCCGACGGCCTGGCCGTAGGTGTAACCCCGTATGATTTTTTTTAATTCAATTTTTTTTAAATTTTAAAAACTATCAATTATTATTTTATTTCTACGCCGTATCAAGGCATTGTGGCGTTGACTTCCTGAGCTCGGGCCCTCCGACTGCCCTTGTCACTTGACTCGCTGGTAAAAATCATATATGCGGCATCTTGCCGCGGAAACTGGTTCTGCGCCTGAGGTGGTGCTCTGTTCTGAGGTGGTGGTGGGGGTGGAGGTGGTAATGCTTCTCCCTTTGCTATGCGCTTGACAAAATCACATTGCCGAGTGGTATGCGCCGCTGGCTTGCCTGGACTGCTGTGCATTTTGCTGATTGCTGGCCTTGCTTCTGGCTGACGCGGTGGGTCATTGCGCCTGCTGCTCACAGCTGGCTCCTCTGCTCTATGGTTCATGACTGGGGGACCCCGATTGCTCCTGACCCTGCTTTCAAGTCGGGACTGGCCTGGCTGCCTATTCTGTCGCGATGCATTCGGCCGCTGGCTGACCTCTGGAGCTGGCCTCGCAGTCCTTCTCGATGCTTCAGGGCCTGCCCCCGGATTGTCCAACGCCGCCTGCTGCTGCTGCTTGGCCGACGCCAGCAGCTCGCGCATTCGGCGAGTCTGCTGTCGTCGCTCTTTGCCTTCCAGATCTTCCTTCTCGTTTGCGATCTGCTCGGCAGCTCGCAAATTCTTCTCGGGGGTGTTGTATGCTGGTCGCTGGACAAATGCCGATGTCGCCGGCTGCTCGGCTTCTGATAGCTCTCTGCCGATGGCGCGGCCTCTGCTCCTGAGATCTTCTAGGACTGTGGGCGCAATCGGCCGCCGCTGGTTGGAGTGAGCTGCGTTGTACTCTCTTGTGATAGCTCCCAGCCTACGCTCTTCTGCCAGCACGTGCTCGGCCCTACGAGCGAGGGCGAGCCGTGCTGTCTCCAAATCAGTGTGAACTTGATCGGGATCACCGTTCCTGTTCAAGGGTGTGTACAACACATCCCGCAACGCACTGGTGCCAACTCTTTCCGCGGCATCCGCCGCCTCCTTGGCCTTCCCAGCCGCACTCGCTGCGTCTTGATTGCTTGATGCAGTTGTTCCTGCCATCATCACAGCCGCATGAACACGCGACTCCTCTCCGCCGGGAGCTGCCGTGCAGCCCCTGATCGGGAGTGGATCCGTGGCACTGGAGAAGACGCGCACCTCTCTGGGATACGCCTCGGGGAAGCAGCTGATGAAGAGACGATGGCTATCGATTTGCAGCGATACGCCGGGCGGCAGGGGTGCGCCGACCCGAAACCGCGTAGCATAATCCACAACAAAGTCCACTGCCCCATGCCTAAAGATCAGGCCGGAGGCGTGGCTCTCGCTCGACGACGAGGAAGATCCCGTCCGGATCAGAACTCCAGTCGACGCCTCGGTCTGCCCCACGGTGGGCGCCAACTGTCATCGATTAGTAACAACAGATGCCATAGGGGTGGCTAAAGAGAGGGGAAGACTCGAGGGAGAAAGATGTCGATGGTGCCGAAATCGGGTTGGGCACAAGTACGGTGAAGGACACCACGATGTACCCAGGTTCGGGGCTTTCCGGAGAGATAACACCCCTACTCCTGCTTGTCTGCTTGCTATAAATGATCTCACGAACTACAATCAATGCTCGAGGAGCTGCTCAGAGGAAGAAGAGACCTGCCGTGGGCATGGCTCTCTTCTTCTTCTCTACGGGTTCTACTGTGGGAAGTAAATGCGAATGGGGGAGTCCCTCTCACAGGAGGGGTACCCCAGGCTCTTATAGTGTGAGCTCGGGGTACTACGGTCATTTCAGTCGGGGGCTGGCCCCAACTGTCATCCTCTCGTCGGCTGGGGTCCATCGACCGCAAATCTCTGGTTGATCCGGACTTGTCAAGCGGCTTCCCATGCTGTAGCTTCTAGGTAATGATGATGAACAGTGGAGCTACGTCCTCTGGTCTCGTCGTCCTGTCTCTGGATTCAGAGGAAAAGGGTGACAACACTCATCTGACAGATCGGCGAAGTGACTTAGCTTACTGCTACCCTGATCTCTCGGGATCCTGCATTTATGACCTTGTACCAGAGGCGTCCGACCTGAACCAGGTCAACTCTTGAGCCGATTGAGGAGTGTGCCGATTGCGCCTGGGCCGACTGCTTGCATTCGGCATGGTCGATTGCTTGGGAGCAATCGGCCATGCGACTGCCTAGCTCGGCCCAGCAGCAGCCCAATCGGCCTCCTCCTTGTAATGAAATAATGCTTTCGCCTGGGTGACCCTACCCGGGTATCATTCCTCCGACATGGCCTGTCCGGTAGTGAGATGCTTTGACTCTCCAAGATTCTTGGAATGACTTACAATTTGGGATGGAGGAAGTGTTTTTTTAAGCCATCAAGATGCGGAGGGGTCTCCTATAGAGGAGAAAAATCCTATGCGACCTGGGTCGCACACCCTGGTCGTGAGACCCTGTCCAGCTGTAAACACGTGGTAAACCCGAATCTCAAAGAAACGTAGGTCACTTACCCCAAATCCTAATTTCCCTTTATTTCTCTCGTTCGCTTGCCGCGGCAGCGGCCGCCGCCGCCGACGACTCCGCCCCATCACCTCAAGTGGCCTCCCCGGCGTTTCTCGGTGCCTCGGCAGCTCTCCTTGAGGCACAACTTCTCTACTCTTTTCTCCGGCTCGCTCGTCGCGGCCGTGGCCGCCGCCCCCCTCTCCTCGGTCGTCCACGACCATGTTCCTTGGCGCTCTGGCAGCTCATCCTTGAGGCGCAGCTCCTCTGCTCGTACACAACCACCCTCGACGTTGACCTTTGACAGTTTGACCTGCTGGATGCATCTTGACATGAGGCTGAGCTGACATGAGTGTGCAAAGGAACAAAGCCCCAAGTCCCCAACAGTGTTTGCAAAGGATCTCGCTTGGCAATGATTTGAGCTGCTGATGTTGCCAGTGATTTGAGCTGTTGGTACATGTGCAAGCTACTATTCTTCAGAGGATCAGCATTACGGCAAAGGAATACAAAAGAACTATGTGCTAAGGAAGAAATTTTGTTGTTTGCACACCTTGCCAATGATTTGAGCTGCTGATACATGTACAAAATTATTGTGGTTTCCACAAACAAGTAGCTTGTGCTTCAACTATCCTATCTTGAGAAAATTCAGAAGAAAAATAAGAAAAAGCAGCAACCATTCCTTGAGTTCCTGACTGTTTGGTCTAGTTGAGTGAAACAAATATCACGGACATTTCTAAAAAGCATTGAATCTTCATCCATAGAGCCATGCACATCAACTGATTATTGGTTCTTCTGTCCTCAAGGAGAGTGGCCATTTATGGAGCACCTGTGGCTAGCGACAGTGAGCAAAGGAGTTGCGCTTACGCCTCCATGAGCAATCTGACGAACTGCCAAAGAGCAAAGGAAATGCGGCAGAGCGAGTACGGTGAGTAGCGGCGGCCACGAGCGATTTACGGAAGAAACAAGCGAGGAAGCGAGTTTTGGCGGCGACGAGTAAGCGCCGACGGCAGGAGGGAGTTGCGGCGGCGACAAGTAAGCACCGTCGGCAGAAGCGAGTTGCGGCGGCGAGCCGGCGACGAGTAAACACCAGAGGCAGGAGCGAGTTGCGGTGGCGACGAACAAGTATCCGACTTGGAGAAGAAAGGAGGATTTGTGGACCAGCTCGATTGCTTTGAGATTCGTTATTCCACGTGTCAACCTCTGGAAAGGGTCTCACCATCGGCAGCCTACAACCCAGGTCTTATAGGATTTTCTTCCTTCTATATATACTGGTCGCCGGTTTTACCTACCGAGCCACTTTTTTCTCTCTGCCGTACAATTAATACATCGTCAGAGATGTGTTGACTGCATTGAGACGCGTACGTCTTTTGTGCCATAGACACATTTTACCTACACGCATCTGTAATAAGTTCTGACTACAGATGCGTGTGGACCTCGCCGAACCAGTAACCCCACCGACGACTTACTAGAGACGCAGGAAAGCACGTCTATAAACTCATATCACAGACGCACTTTCGTGCGGTGTCCGTAGGTGCCGAATGATACCAATTTGCATGATCTTGGAACTAACAATGTATAAAATTGGACCATCGTAATGCCATTTCAAGAATAATGGTTTATAAATGGATATTTACGGTGACGAAGAGAGTACTTGTTTGGTGGGGCCGTAAACATATTTAAACATACTTATTCATACACATAATACGATAATACAACATGTTCGGCACTAGCTAGGCCACACAGCACCAACCACACAAGTTTCATACAGTAGTAACAATGACATGCACTTATATATAACATCCATCCAAACAAACCTAGACACACACCGTACCATTGCTACACCCTTACATTTTCTTCTGATGCCAAAGCTAGAACTATGGCCCCATTCTTATTCATATCCTATATATAGAAGACGCCGTCCTAGCTAGAACGGATGCATGCCCACGTTTACACATTTACGGTGCATATATGAGAAAAGAGCGCCACGTTGATATCCAGAGCACTACACTGGCGACTGGCATATGTAGTGCTCAACGAAGGATGCAGTAGCAAGCTAGGCTGTGCGTGCCTTCTTGACGAACGCGAGGTTGCCATACGACATGAAGTGGCACACCGACGTACTGGCACCAGGGTGGGTCTTCAGTATCTGGAACGCCGGGTGTGCCGGATTCCAGCCGGAGGTGTCGAAATGGCAGAACGCCAGCAAGGAAACCTTTGGGCCCTCGTCGTCGTCGCCGCGGCCGTGGAGGGTGACCTTGTAGGCTCTATACCCCCTATGCGCGATGTGACAATGGAAGACGGCGTATGGGAACGGCACCTTGTGGCAGGCCACATAGCCAATGCCCTCTAGCTTGGTGACCTCCTCGACAACGTACTCCCGGCGTGGCAGCAGGCCACCGCGGGGGAGCGTCGACGTCGCCGCCCACACCTCACCATCACCACCACCCTGCTGGATGGTGGTGCCGAGCATCTCCATGGCGGCCTTTACGGTGCTCTCTAGTGATGTGGTGCAGGCTTTCATCTCACCGGCGATTGGCGGCTGCTGGCACTTGCGTAGGGTGTCCTCCACTTGCGCCGCCTCAGCGGAGCCTGGTGAGATGTGGAACGTGGAGAGGACATTGCTTAGGTTCTCGAAAGGGACCTTGTCGGCGACGTCGTGCGGGAGGATGGCTGTCTCCGCCTCCGCCGGGAAAGACAGGGTCATGGTGCTGCCCGGGTGTAGCTCGGCCTCGTGGAAGAAGATGCCGGTCTCCGCCACCGTCCGCGCGTCGCAGATAGTGTTGAAGAGTGTGCACATGCCGATACTGGGTTGTGCAGAGTAGTGATCCACAAGCGGTGACATATCGATTCCTGCACAAGAACACAAAGTCAATGTTTATATTCATTCACACTATATATACAGACATAATATTAGAGCGACATATCACGTGCAAACTAATCTCTTCGTGCAACCCTGCAAACTTCTAATCTGGGCCACAGGATGTTGATCCAAGGGAGCGCGGGGGATTAGGTAATTTTACACCTAACCGCCCACCCCTAATCACGCTTTTGTGAATCCCCCTCCCATTCCCCAATGCGCCCCCTAGCTTGGATCAACATCCTGTAGCTCCGATTAGAAGTTTGCACAGTTGCACGGAGAGGTAGGTTTGCACCAGATATGTTCCCTAATATTAAAGGGCAAAAATTTATTCCTCTCAATTTTGGTCCATTAGACTCTCTTCCTATGTGTCCCTTCACTCTCCATAGTATAGAATTTCTAGCCGATTTTACTAAGAGTAGTAGTACATGATGAATTGAATTTTACAGTTCTAATTTGTTTATACAGTATAAGAGTTCTAGTCAGTTTACTAAGAGTAGTAATTGTAAGTCATTCGAAGAATCTTGAAGAGTGAAAGATTCTCAAGTTTGACCAAATTTATATGACAAGATAATAGCATTCATGATGTCAACTAAGTATTATTAGATTCTTCATTAATTATATTTTCATAATATATCTATTTGATGTCACATATATTTGTATATTTCTTTATAATTTTGGTCAAACTTAAAATTCTTTGACTCGCTAAGATTCTTGCTTACAGTTTGGAATAGAGGAAGAAGTACATAATAAATTAGAGATTACAGTTCTAACTTTTTTATTGTCCCGTTACCCACGATCGATGCTCACGTCATATTGTAACTCTGATGATGTCTGAAGTAGCCCACGTACAGCACAGCCTCTTCTCCCTCCTCCCGCTCTCCCCTGCGCCCATGGCTAGTCGGCCTGCTAGATCGAGCGCGCAGCAGGAAGTCATGCACGGTGCTCTGTAGTCCATGGCGGACAAAGAGGTACCTTAACCTCTATCCCCGCACCGCCGCACGCGACCCATGGATGAACGACAAGTGCAAAAGCGCAGAAATATAAGGAGGAAGTTTGTTGGTCGGACCTGTTGGGTTTTTTTAGCTTGCTGTGCTACTAAAACTGAATTTTTGGAGTGTTTTCAGGAAAAAAAATTAGATGGTTATATGGTCAATCACAGTACGAAATCTCATCTCAGAACATCATGGCTCGATCGATCGCTTGAACTTAACTGAATAGGCTTATAGGGCTGTGGCTTATTGAACTGAATGTGTACTGTGGCTGCTCTCCCCTGCGCCCATGGCTAGTGCAAAAGCGCAGAAATATAGGGAGGAAGTTTGTTGATCGGACCTGTTGGGTTTTACATTTTTTAGCTTGTGCTAAAACTGAATTTTCGGAGTGTTTTTAGGAAAAAAATAGATTGTTATATGTTCAATCACAGACTCACAGTACGAAATCTCATCTCAGAACATCATAGCTTGCTCGATCGCTTGCATTCTTGCTAGTAATTATATATAAGAAAACCTTTTATGTACTTATATACCAAACATATAATTAAACATGTAAACAAAGATTACCTTTCTGAACAAAATCAGCTAGCACCTCCGGCATCGGCGAGCCGGAGAGGGCCTGCTCCCAGAACTGTGCCGCCGGAGTGCTGGCTGCAAGGTGGCCGTGCACCATGGCCGTGGTGCTAACTGCCACGGCGATCAGAAGGAGAGCGGATTTTGAATGCATGACTGATGAATATTGCATCCGATTAGAATGAAGAAAAGAGGAGATGATCGATGGCTGTTATAGCTCCCGAGGGTCTGGGGTGTATATATAGCCCTTGATGTTCCTCTGAGCAAGTGACCCCACACAAAGCCAAGGCATGCACCCGTACTTTTTTTCTGCTAACATTAGTTGCTAATGGTTCTTTTTCTTTATTTGTATATGGTTTCAAGAAAAGATGTTCCTTTCATTTAATATTTTTCAAGTTTAGTAGTTCCTTTCATCGTAGTCAATATGTTCACCGGCTCTTAAGCCGGTATGAGTGGATACAAGTAAAGTAAGAGTTCACTCTTCATCCATTCCAAGTAATGCTTATACAAACTCCTGCCTATCTACCTGAGTCCTCACTAGCCATCTTTCTGGGTTTTTTTTGGCAAAAAAGAAAGTGTTTCTGTTGTCAAAAGTAAAACCCAAACCAAACAGGTGGAACCTAAGGCGGGTTTTTCCGTAATAAGTTAATGCTTCCGCTTAGTATATTTTTCACAATACCTTGAACTCTACGTTGGTTTTTAGCTCTCTGTTTTTTTAAATGGGTGGAAATAGATAGGTGTTTTAGATAGAGTTGTTTCAAAGAGTGTGTGTGTGTGTGTGAGAGAGAGAGAGAGTAGGTTCTAACGAGCTTTCTCAGTAGTGATTTGTGGGGAAAAGTTGTTAGCAAAGAAATTAAAAACAATTAATTCAGCATCCTACAAGCAAACTGACTCACGCGATCAAGTTTTGCTAGAGGATTGAAAGACGTGAGTGCTTCCAAATCAAATGGCCATGGACTAGTCTAATAGATAAATAAAATCAGTAAATTGATGTAGAGTGACCAAACAGGACAGATCAAAGGGTGGAAATATTAAGAGGCTGGCGACTCTTGCATCAGTTAAAAAAGAAATTCACCAAACACCATGTCGCACCCCATGTTACAACATAGTTTTTGACCAAAAATTGTGCCGCAAGCAAAGAAGCAACTAACATGCACTAAGCGATCTCGAGGTCAACTAGTGTCTAGCATATGATATACCATTCTCCATATGGGTCTGCCAAGGACCGGCTGATGAGGCCTAGGGACTTGCATACAATATGTTGTCTGTACTAGAAGACTTGCAGAAATAAGATTCCTCCTTGATTGATGAATGAAAAAGCGATAGCAGCTGCTTGTCCTTTCTGGAGGCAGACCTTCATGAGGTCTCCTTTGACAATGTCCTTGCACTTATCCACACACTCGTATCAGCATGGCAAAGCATCCATGCGAAATTTAATTGCATTTTGACATAATATCAATTTTCTAGGATTTTACGGTGAAGAAACCTAAAATACTAGCCGGACGTGACACAACATGCGTGCAGTGTAAGAATTTTTTCAATTTTTACATAGAGGGCTACCATGAGTACGCCCACCTACGGGTAAATTTTTGTATCATTCCATTTGAGTCAGAAAATACACCATGTTCAAAGATGGTGGTTCGACTAGGCCGGAAGGGCTAGTCTCAAAGCATTTTTTGTCACATCAATCAAATGGAACCAAATATTTTCGACACACTCACATCACCATGACAAGCATCCATGAAAATTTTCTTTTGGCATAATATGAATTTTCTAGGTTTTTTATTGTGTGAAAAAATCCTAAAATAAAAGCCGAACGTGATCAAATGTCCTGACGGTGTCCGACATACTTTCTTTAAAATTTATGCATAAATTTGAACGCCTTTTCCAAAAAATTTTAGGAAATTGTCAAAAAATAATGTTGTACACAAATTGCAAGACATTTGATTTTAAAACTTATAAAAAAACTGGAAATTCACAACTTTCCTAAATTTGCGAATAAAAAATTAAAAAAAGGAAACACTTTTTGAAATTCCAGAAGTTTTTAAAAAATTGTAACTAATATTTTAAAACATGAATATGTTTTTTAGTATTTCAAAAATATTTCAAATTTTAAAACAGGTTACAAAATGAACAATGAAGTTTAAAATGGATAAAAATGAAATAACGAAAAAACTAAAACAATGCTCAATCATTGGGCCAATTAGGAGACAACACCGCTTCCTGTTGAAAAAAAAGAATACTTTCTTGTGCTCTTTGCATATTTTGCGCTAGTGATAAATCACAAATAATGGATATGTGAAGTGGTTAGCTACGTTTACTTCAGGTGGGAGGTCTCAAGACTAAGGCTTCTCCTTTGCATTTTCCCCCTCTAATTTTATGGGCATAGCATTGCGTGCGATTTTTTATAATGCCCAACATGCCCTTTTACGAAGAGGTATATTTTAATCTCGACCGTTAAATTTTTTAGGGGGGTGTACCAAAGTAGAAGTGGCCAAGACGTGGGTGCTTCCAATCAAATGGCCATGGAATAGTCTGATAGATAAATAAAATCAATAAACTGAGGTAGAGTGACCAAACAAGACAGATCAAAGGGTGAAATCATTGTGAGGCCTAGGGATTTGCATACAGTATGGGGTGTGACATGGTGTTTAGTGAATTTCTCCTTTAACTGATGCAAGAGTTCTCAGCCTCACAATGATTTCGCCCTTTGATCTGTCCTGTTTGGTCACTCTACCTCACTTTACTGATTTTATTTATCTATCAGACTAGTTAGTCCATGGCATAGCATTCGTGTGATTTTTTATAATGCCCTCCCTCTATTTTTATGTGCATAGCATTGCGTGCGATTTTTTATAATTCCCATCATGCCCTTCTTTATGTAGAGGTATCTTTAAATCTCAACCATTAAATTCTATAGCGGGGTTGTACCGAAGAAGAAGTGCCCAAGACGTGGGTGCTAAAAACCAAATGGCCATGGACTAGTCTAATAGATAAATAAAATCAGTAAACTGAGGTAGAGTGACCAAACAGGACAGATCAAAGGGTGAAATCATTGTGAGGCTGGGAACTCTTGCATCAGTTAAAGGAGAAATTCACCAAACACCATGTCGCACCCCATGTTACCATGTTTACAGCACAGTAGTTATTCGACCAATAATTGTTGGCACAAGCAACGAAGCAACTAACATGCACTAAGCGATCTCGAGGTCAACTAGTGTCTAGCATATGATATACCATTGTCCATAAGGGTCTACCAAGGGCCGTCTGATGAGGCCTAGGGATTTGCGTACAGTATGCATGGGGTGCAACATGGTGTTTTGTGAATTTCTCCTTTAATTGATGCAAGAGTTCCCAGCCTCACAATGATTTCACCCTTTGATTTGTCATGTTTGGTCATTCTACCTCAGCTTACTGATTTTATTTATCTATCAGATTAGTCCATGGCCATTTGATTGGAAGCACCCACGTCTTGGCCAACACTTCTTCTGTTGGGGTTCGCAGCAGAAAACACAAATTTTTCCTAACTGGCGTTCCCTTAACCCAAGATCTAGCTAGCCGTATTACCGTAACGAATAGTAGTGCGGAAATAACATACCTCGGGGTGTAGTCCGTTGCGTGGGAAACGTTCCCGCAAACGTGGTTGATGTAGCCGATCAAGTTTCACAGCCCCCTGGCTGTGTTGAGCACCCGGATGGGTGTAGTGCCACACGTGCAGCACCTCGTAGTACTCGCACACGTACGAGACTCGATGACGACCTCCGTTCTCCGATCCAGCGGAGGGGGCGGAAGCAGACCTCCGGACGGAGCTTCGGCAGCACGACGACCTCCGATTCTAGCAGAGTGGTCTCAATTCCACTACAGGCTCACACTAGGGAGCCCACCGTGGAAGAGACCAGAGAGGGGAGGAGACCGGAGAAAAACGATCTCAATTCGGAGTTATATTTATTTTCTCACGAATTTCTGTGTATTAATTATGTGCACCCTGCCTGTCTTTATATAGGCTGGGGAAGGGAGTCAACCCACCTCCCCTAGCAATGTGGGACTAAAGTCCCTTGCTAGGGGGGTGGCCGGCCAAGGGGGAGAGGGGGCGCACCCCTCATGGGCCCTAGGGCCCATGGCGCCTCCCCCCCTTTTTCTTTTTTCTTTTTCTCCCTTTAATTCCTTAATGGGCCTTTTTCTCCACTAAGGCCCATAGCACATATTAATTAGAAATAAAATAATTTTAATTATTAATTCAATTAATTAATAACTAAAACATATTATTTCATCTCCCGGTGCTCCGGAAACACTTCCGGCTCAATCCGAACTTGTTTCGGTTCAATACGGTACTCCTCCGATATTGTCTCCCTTATTCTCTGGTTGCTCCGATGGTTCCGAAAAGGTCTCCGATTTCATCGAGCCCTTAAGTGTGTTACCCTACGGTCCGAGAACACTCCAGTCATGACTGAGCAGAGGCAACAGTCAATGATCATCAGCGGGACCTGGATGCCCATAATGACCCCTGTGCATTCCGGATATCAACACCGATTGGACCTTACGCCGTATAGCATTCCCTTTGTCAGCGATACTGGATTGTTCCAAGATTCGATCAATGAAATCCTATGTCTGGTTCAACCTCGTTCCGAACTTAAATCCTTATTCACTCGTTCCCGTGATATTCATCCCCGTGACCTAGTCACACGCTGCGCAGCTTTACGGATGGAATCTCACCGAGTGGGCCCTGAGTATCTATCCATCATATGGATTGACAAATCCCGCTCTTGTAAACAATAATCCTCAACGTATCTCCACGGAATACCTAAGATACAACCGTTATGACCCGCATATTTCAGTCAGGTGGTGGGATGTAAGACAAAGCATCCGGGAAGACAGTGATTATGCACGTACTCACGGTCAAAGGAACGGTCTACCACGTTCTGTAATTACAACACTGAACCTTCATAAGATTTGATCATGCTGTAATGCTTTCTTTGGGTAATGTTCATCACGTCACTTAACCAGTGAGGTGACCTCATAGTCAAGAGACTTAATTGTCCATGATCGCGAAACCACGATCATCATGTTGACCATGAACTAGTTATCGATGTAGAGGCTAACTAGGAACTCTGGGGTTTCTATACCACACCTGCATCATTGTTTCACTGATGCAGTTCTAGCACGGTATGAAACTGGTTATGAACTTGCTTAGATATATCGGAATAATCATATATTATTTGCCTCTAGAGCATATATCCAACATCTTCTTCAATACACCCCTTCTAGACAGATGAATGGCTGAGATTGCTCGATCCCCCTTCATAACAAAGGGTAAGATGGTCAATTGTTTTAAAAAATATTGTTCGAGCGGCTACGCAATAACCCAAACTGCAGCGGATGCCATGAATTCCAGAGAAAGGAAAACCAAAACTGGTCTTCTATTATTCCTGCTAGCGGCATGCACATGCGGATGCATCGCTCCACGGAGTGAACCAAAAGCCGAAGCCAAAGCATTTTCAATGTAGAAGTCTACTCTCACGTTCTCCGACCCATACGCCTCTTGTCCACTCTCCTCATGGTCACCCGCCAGCTCCACCTGTGTCCGCTACCCTCATAAGCATCAACCTCAGCAACAACCATCTCGTGGGCGACATTCGTCAAAGTTTCCCTCCTGGCCTCTATTGCCTCGCTTAATCTTTAAAACAACGACCTCATCGGCAGCGTAAGGACGGCGCTCGGGTCGCTGCAGAGCCAACAAGTTCTTGTTCTCTGCAACAACCTGCTCGGCGCACGGCTCGCCGGGTTCCTCGCCAAGCTCGCTACGCTGCTGCGGTTAGACCTGCAGGCCGTGCATTTCGTCGTACGATTCTGGCGGTGTTGCGATGCCTGAGAGCTTTTTTAGCTTCTTAAACTAGTAAGCATGCACGTGCAACGCACGTCTCAAAAAAAATCACATGAAATAATATCTTTACAAGAACTTAAAGTGACTACAAAATTTATCATATCACTCAAATTGTATTATCAAAAGTGTGATATATTTTTGATCCAACACACATATTATAATCTATAATAAAAACATCGACTGGATATAATTTTATGTATCAGAATCAATGAGAATGTGTACACATAAAATCCACTATCACATAGTGATTGTATTATAACTTGTTACAAAAATAAATTTTAAGAAACATGACTAAGCATCTGTTAAAGATCCATCTTTTGAAGAAATGAAAGTCCATCTATTGATGCGATCTATGATGCTTCATTCAATGAATGAGATATTATCTCCAGCTTCATTCTCTTCGTACTTTAAAATATGCACCAAAAATTGCTTCCTTAGTTCAAAACCATCCTATATATGCATTATACAACATCGTTAGAACAAAATAATGTGCAATGTGTATACAAATAATCATAGGGTAAATACTCACCTGGGGTATGGGATAATAGAACTTTTCATCGCAGAATGAGTGCATGAAATTAAAAACCAAATACCCCGACAAGGCACTGCATGTATAAAATATTACATTACGAGTTGAATGAATCGATTAATATTGTAATGCAATGTAAAGATTCATACCCATGTGAGTTTGTCGGAACAACAGGAACTTTACATTTCCATTTATTAATGTCATCCTTGAATGCAGGGTTTGCAACTTGGAGTGCAAGGTTTAGGTTGCTGATCACAAGTTTAAGTATATGGATCCATAAAGTAGGTATTGGAATTGGATCCAAAATTGAGACAACTTTGTTATTTTGATCAAACACAAATAATAGAAATAATCCAAACATATCCCAAGGCAATAGAATCTGCAGTGAAATACATGAAATATTAATTGAGACCAAAAAAATCATTCTTGTAAATAACATATTTAATTTTTACCGTATCACATTCGGAGATATGGTACTCATTGCTATCAGGCCAGCTATGAAACAATTGTGTCAACTTAGCAATATCCATAATTTTATCATGACGTGTATCTCGTGCATAGTGAGATATTGACTAAAATAGAATACAAAAGCATTAGTGCCATGAGGCAAAATGTAACACATGAATATATATATATATAAACTTACACAAAATTTCAGATCCATGTAGTGAGACGGAATGTCTCTCATAAGCTGGACTTCGTGGCACGCTAGTATCCGAACAGCCATGTTAAAGCAATTAACATCCATGTCTTCATCATTGTTCAATATATTTTTTATTTGTCTTAAATTTAAACTAATAGGATAAGGTTTAGAGCTTTTCACCCATTCGGTCCTGTAAAATCAACATTTTATTAGTTATAATGATATGAGAGTAATTTATTAAAATACAAAATGAACTAAGGAAATATAACTTACTCTAGCAGGGCGACAACATCAATCATACTGATGAACATACAAAGTTCATCCGTTAAGTCATCATTTGTTGGTTTGATAGATGGTGAAAGGATAAATGACTGCGAGACAAACTCAACTGGTGATGGGGTGTTCGATGTTTTAAATTTCTCAGGTGGTCCATCCAGAACCATACAATCCAAGGGATTTGTGTTGTTTTCGTCATCTTCAATGTCTCGATTTCTTACACAATCATCATTCAATTCAAAAACCACTAAAATGACAGCTAGTTTAGTTCTAAAATTTGTCATATGATCCTATTTCAAAAGTAATCAAAGTTAGTGTTGAAATAATGATACAACATAGGATAAGTAACAATGATATAGAATGCAAAATACCTGTGTAGGAGTGTCGGACAAAATAACTCCTGTGAAATACTCCATAAAATTTACCATCCATAAACCACAAGATGACCTGCATAATTACAAAGCTTAAATATACTATGTATTTCTTTTATTAATTCTATAGATATGTATAATTTTTTTAACACCACGCGGATGAATCAGACATGCTCTATAAAAAACAATTTATTTTTTCGAAAATAATTTTTATGGATGTGGACAACGCCCCATTCACTCACAAGCCCAGTCAGAAAAAAAACACTCAACCCCATTCACTCACAAGCCCAGCTTCCACTGCCCTCACGTTTTTGCTCTCTTCTTTCTGTCTATCTTCTCCATTCTTCTTCATCACTTTCTCTTCCCTACACTCCAGATCCCATCCGCATGTGTGGCTGTGGCAGCCCGTTGGCGCACGCCCCTGCTCTGCCTCGCCCCCATCTTCAAATCCTGCCATGGAGGTCCTTGAGGAGGCGCTCGAGCTCGGCATGCTCGCTGGCGGCGCCAGGCCCTCCCTCCTGATGCACTCGCTGCCGCCCCCATGAGCCCCTCCACTTCTCCCGCCACGATCCCCCCTCCCCCCTCTGCTCAGGACGCCGTCAAGGACCCAGTCCCAGCCGCCGGTCACCTTCGGGGTGCCGCCCCTCACGCACGGCAGTGGCTTCCAGAGCCATTCTCTTTACCCCGCCATTGGTGGCAACAACGGCGGAGGTGCGGGGAACTACATAGTGGCCGTCACCTTCTCCTTGGCGATGGGGTCTCCTCTGCTGCTCATGGTCAATGTTTCTCCTTAAGCGGCTCTTGGAACATGCAAATATTTCAGGTGAGGACTACTGTGCTCAGAAAACCATATATGATTTATAAAGTTTGCCTAAATTTTGCTAGTCCTGAACACTTGCTTTCCCTTTCAATTGTTATTTTTAAAAAGATGACAACGATGATGTGCAGGACACTTGCAACAGAGAAAGTAATCAACTTGAATTCACAACTCGTACTGAGTACTAAAACTGCCGTGTGCAATCTGCCATCAATTGCTTTGCCACGTTTTGTAAGAGAAAAAGTATGTGCTGATGACTGCTGAGTTTTTTGGTTAGTTGTTGTATCGTGACAATGTGTGTGCATTATTTGACACTGCACATTTGATGTTTCAGGGTGTTGGCAGCATTGGGTAAAACAAATAGATACTTTGACTTCGATAACTTAGCTGAGGTTTGCTTGGCCATCTTCACAATGTATGATTTTGTCTCATTGGTCGACTGCTAACTAACAGATGGTTGGTTATATGACAGATTACTTCAATTGTTACATGGAATCTCAACAACTTAATGTCGATGAGTTTCAAGGTATACCCATCTGTCTGCAGAGGCCTCTTAATACACTCGTCCCTTGTCCATGTTGTGATGTTTACATCTTCCCACTTATTAGATTTTAGTTCCATTTGAAGCGCAGCATATTCGAATACATTTTCCAGCCCTTTCAACTGTTGCATAATAAATAAATGACGTAGTATTAGCATCACAAGCAAAAATTAACAAAACTTCTTATCAAAAAATGGTGTTGTGGGACTAATAACTAACCATAGCGGTGAGGTCTTTGCGATGCATTCCTTGGCCTAGCGAGTCGAGTACCTGAATACATCGCATCCTGGCATTTATAACTGCTAGGTACCAATGAAAGTCTTCAATGTTTACTGGAACAAATATCTGAAAAGGGGGGCTTTGTTAGTTTGATCCCATGTATGCAAATATTCGTTCTTGATTGAATTCACAGTAATATGTATAGAACCGAAACTCACCATATCATGTTCCAAATAAGTTGTAGCTCTCTGTAATACCCATGTTGGTGCGTCATCCTGTATAGAGCTAAATTCCTTTATCATCTTAGAGACGCATCCATTCTCTAAGAACACACTTCCACCTGACCTCATTTGTAGATGCTCTTTAGCACTTATGCAATGTATGTATGCGTCTATGATCTGCAATATCAAGTGCACACATTGGTTATAGGATATATTAGAACTCATGTTGAAATAGCATCGTCTTGTCATAAAGATACATATACTTACTTCGTCGCCAACAAATTCTCTGGCTTTTAAAAGACGTACTAACTGTTTTCTGTGGAGATATGAGTCATTGATGCTCACTAAATATCTTTTATTGCTTGGTTCAGACATGATTTTTTGAATCACAGACCAATCATCACCGGTGCAGGCGTAATCTATTATGATGCAAGTAATAACATATTAATAACGAACAAAATAAATGTAGCCTAAGCAGG
The DNA here is from genome assembly GCA_950022295.1 of Bromus sterilis. Classification (NCBI taxonomy): domain Eukaryota; kingdom Viridiplantae; phylum Streptophyta; class Magnoliopsida; order Poales; family Poaceae; genus Bromus; species Bromus sterilis. Next base: position 294,603,899 of record OX465601.1, on the reverse strand, counting down.
GCGTAGAAGGATTTGTTCTGTGCCTTCTGGAGCCACCATGTAGTCTTGTGCCTTCTTAGGTTTATTATGCAGTCGGATAGGCTTCTCTGTTTGTGCGGTCATTGCCAGGTTGTCCCTTATAGTTTCTGCCCCTTCGGTGTCGGACGTTTGTGCTATTTCTTCTTTGTGAGCTGCCTCCATTTGTTCACTTGTTTCGTTGAAGGTTAATTCCTGATTCAAACATTACAAAGAATAATCCGTATGCATGATATAATATAATTATAATTATAACTATTTGGGACATATAGTTGGAAAGGAAAATATGCCTCTATCTCTTCGGAATCAGTGGACTGCGTGTTCTTGTTTTTATCCACTTCATATTTGTCGGCTATTCCATTTGATTCTGCCAGCTTGTCCCCTATGGTTTCTGCCCCCTCTGTGCCCAACGTTTGTGTTAATTCTTTGTCCTGAGCTGCCTCCGTTTGTTCACTTGTTACGTTGAAGGTTAACTCCTAAGAGCAACATTACAATATATAATCCATATGTAGGATATAATATAATTAGAACTATTTGGGACATAGTTGGAAAATAAAAGATGCCTTTTTCACTTCGGAATCAGTGGACTGGGTGCTAATCTTTTTATGCACTTCATCTTTGTCGGCTATTCCATTTGATTCTGCAAGCTTGTCCCCTACTATATTTTCTGCCCCTTTGGTGCCGGCTGTTTGTGCTAATTCCTCATCATGAGCTGGCTGCATTGGTTCACTTGTCTCGTCGGTTAATTCCTGAGAGCAACATTATAAAAAATAATCCCTATGGAGGATATAATATAATTACAATTAGAACTATTTGGGATAGTTCGAAAAGAAAGCATGCCTTTGTCACTTCGCAACTTCTGGACTGTGTGCTATTCTTTTTGTCTACTTCATGTTTGTCGTCTATTCCACTCGATTCTTCCTCGCTTAGTAACTGAAACACACAATAATACAATATTATCCAGTACTTATAAAAGAGAAAATTACATATTGTTTTTTACGCCAGAATAATAATAATAATAATAATAATGACATGTGAAAATAAAAACCGGCTTTGTCGACTTGGGGATTGTATTCTTGTCTTAGGGTATCACCTCATCAATCTGCATATTTTCTGTATCATCCATGATGGCTTGTTCTTGTATTGCCTTTGTTGACTCGGGGTCCATATCCTCGTCTTTGGTTATCATGCCTTCAATCTCCATATTTTATGCAAACCCTGAAAAGTCATATACATAAGCATCATCGAAAGTTCAGATTTCTCTTCTTATCTATAAAAAGAGATGCATTATTCATGCACATCCAGCGCCCAAGAGAACACTACCACTGAGCCAGGCAATGGTGGCTGCGCTATCCAATCTAGGGAGGCGTATGCGGCTGCTGGGAGGGGGATTGTAGCAGCACACACCTGGACCAAGCGGAGGCGACGACCAACAGCGGAGGCGCAGAGGGACAGGAGGTGGCGGCCAGGGTGTGAGGATGCGTCAGCGATTTCGCTAGAGAGAGGATGGAGGAAAGGTGGAAGGAAACCCTACGGTCCAAAACCTGTTGCGACGTTAAGTTGTTGATGATAATCGATATATCGTTCATTGTAGGCAATATGTAAGGCGGAAATTAGGGAAGGACTTCCATACCGTGAGGAGGATAGGGAATCGTGATCGCTATCTCAGCCCCCTGCTTTTCTTTAATTTATCTCAGGCCCCACGTTTTTTTTTGTTTTTTTATACCCCATGCGTACTGAATTAATGGAGTTATTTTCGTAATACATTAATATCAGTGTTCGTGATGGACATGAGTGGCCAAGGAAGTGCTTTCGGTTTGTTCCAAGACTGTTTCCATTTGATGAAGAAACCACCAAGGTGAGTTTCGTACTTAAGTTTTATATTATTCTCACTTGTACAAGAAAAATTTGCAATGAGAAGACACACGGTAGTAAGTTCAGCCAGCTTATATTTCCAATATTTCATGTCTGCTGATGTCCTCATTATTTGTGGCAATGATCCAGCCAGCTTAAATTCACGTGGTAAAGCAAACTTCTCTCTTGGGACATATGTTCAATATTAGTTGGGACATTAACAAGAAGCAAGTCTGCTCAAACATAAAACTTTATAATCCAAGTGTGCTTTCTGACCACAGATGTATCAACATATTACACAACAAATCACTGAAGTGTGTTCTTCAGTTTTCTTATAAATAATCGGATAAGAGTAAAACATAACCCATTCGCTTGATTATGAAAACAGGGTAATCTGATGGCCCTAAAGTGAGCGCAATCTTAGCTGATTCTGAACTAAAGGGTAATCAGCGAGTGAATAGAAATAGGCAATAACTATGATAGTTCTTGATATTATTAAGACCGTAACATTGTAGCTTTGGGTGCCCCATCTTCATGTGCCGACTCCTTTCTCTTCTTTCTCGTGGAGTAGCTCGCCACTCAATTTGTCGCCTTCCTCTTCCACAAGTTTTATTTTTGTTCAACCTTTTTTCGTTGTAGGGCTTATCACCTGACAACTTGAAGCTCCCTGAAATATTTCAAAACATCAGCACATGATATTTGAAATCATAACAATTCTCATTTTGCCCAAAAAAGAAACAACACCAAGAAGTTGTAAACAAATCAAAGGGGTGTAGCCACTATAATTATCTGTGCCTACCTCATCTGATCATAACATATCATGTGCCTATCGCATCTGATCATTACATATATATCAAAGGGGGATTAGATGGAGAATTCAATCAAAGCTGGATGAAGAAGATACTCCTGTGTTCATTCCACCGTACCTACTCATCCACTTCTTCTTCTCTTTCACTAAACCTGCAAATGAAAAACAAACAGTGTTAGATCCAGGAGTAGTTATAGATACAATAACATAGTAGGTGCAAAGAAATAATGTAATAAAACACCTGCCTCATCTCTCCAAAACATCTCTGTAGACAATGTTCTTGGTGCTTTTCCCGGATTTATCAACCTCCTTGTTTGGCTTGGCCAAAATCCGTGTCGTCTCTCTCGACACTCCCCTTGACAATGCAACATATAACTGTCCATGTGAGAATACTGGCTCGGGAAGGTAAATACCAACGTTTGGTATGGTCTGACCCTGCGCCTTGTTAATTGTCATCGCAAAACTCAGGCGGATGGGGAATTGTTTCCTCTTAAGTTTGAAAGGAAGTGAGATGTCCTCTGAGGGCGACATAGGGATCCTAGGTATGAACACCCTCTTTTCAGCATGTTGACCACCAACAATCTCTGCGTCGATTGCATTATCCTGGAATGCTCTAATCATAAGCCGTGTTCCATTGCATAAGCCATTATGAGGGTCGAGGTTCCGAAGCAGAATAACAGGGCAGTTGACCTTTAATCTCAATACATGTGGAGGCAAGCCATTTGGTGTGATTGAGTTCAGAAAATCAATTGTGTAATTATTCTGCAAGTCATCCTCGATTGAGTCGAAGCTATGGTATAACTTTTCTTTGCCTGGAAACATAGAGATCATCTTGTCATTCAGGTCATCGACATGATCGTTCTTGGTCGAAAGAATAGCATGTGTGCTCATGTACTCTCTCGATGTAGCATTAGCATGCAACGATGGGAAGACATCTTCGATGAGCGTGTTAATAGCTTTTTCATCCTCGGTATAGCCGATGACAATGTCATCAGGGAGACGTACATAGTCGTCGCCAATTGTCTCTTCTGTTCCATTGCCGATCCTTAGGAGGTACTCGGAGAACCAAGGATCAGCTTGTGCCCGCATATTGCGCGTGAGGCGAATCTTGCGGGTCTTCTCCCACAGATAGGATCTCAGAAGTGTAGCATCCGTGATTTGTGCTCTTGTTCCACGTGTCACAACGGGAAGGACCTGCCTGAAATCCCCACCAAAAACAACCACCTTCCCCCCAAACGGTAAAGGACATTCCATTATATCCTGAAGCGATCTATCAAGCGTCTCAACTGCTTGCCGTTTTGTCATAGAGACCTCGTCCCAAATTATCAAGGACGCCTGTTTAAGCAACTCTGCTGTACCACTCTGCTTTGTGAAACTACACATGCTGTTGTCAGTGAGCTTGATTGGAATTTTGAACCTGGAGTGCGCAGTCCTACCTCCGGGCATTATCGACGCCGCTATACCTGATGTAGCAGTTGCGATTGCTATTTGGCCCATGGAACGCACCTTTGCAAGCAAGGCCTTGTATAAGTACGTCTTCCCTGTGCCTCCTAGACCATCAACAAAAAATATCTGGCTTTTTTGGTTCATCACATGATCCATTATGTCATTGAAACCGGCCAACTGCTCATTGTTCAAACTGTTAAATAGATCTAGATGTTCTTTGTCCAGTGTGACTTGCCTCTCCTCTATTACCTCTCTGTACTCAACGTCATAAGAACCATCGGTCTCAACCAGATCTGGAAGTCCAAAGCTTGTAATATCCTTTCCCATGGATTGTAGCATATCCCTTATATCTCGAAGGACCATCTGCTCAAGTGTTGCCTCATTGGATTGATTACGACGGTAATCCTCACACATCGATGCTAGATGTTTGTCCCACATCATTCAGATATCTGTTGCCTCGCAGAATACCAGTATAGTCGCGAACAACCGTCTTAGGGCACAAGGCATCTGAAATGTGGCAGCCTCCGTCATGCAATCATCAAGTGTCCTATCATGCTCAATGAGGCCTAAGTGCTCACATGCCTCCCTGAAGGAACTGCACTGCTTGCCTCTTACTGTTTTTAAATCATCAAATGAAGTGGCACCTCGGACATGACTTAGGAGCACACGCAAGTAGTATCTTTCTCCTTCAGCAGGGTGTGCATACACAAGCCTTCCAATTTGTGATCTCTTATTTCTTCTATTCTGCCACTTTTTATTTCCAGCTATCCATCTATAATGTTCTGGAAATTCTCTGTACAACCATTTTTGTGCCTCTGGAAACTTCTGGTTCATCTCAAAGTACTCGGTAAGCATGGACTTGGATGAAGATGGTCGAGCCACAACATCTTCTATATCATCAGAAGCTTTAAAGGCAATAGTATGCATGTTTGGCAAATGAAGCTGGAGTTGTAGCACAGATGGACTGACACCAAACATTTTAAAACCAAAAATCCTATAAATAGCCTCTGGAGGAGATACGTAGCGTGCATCTCTATATTGTCGGATTTCATTGATGATTCCACCATCATTGATTATATCCTGCTCGAATGCAAAGGATGTTCGATCATGTCCTTTGTAGATGTACTTGAACAAGTACTTGACTGCCTTGATGCTCGAGCATGCTTCAACATTAATGTGGCAGTTGTATCGCATAAGCAAAAAAGGGTTGTAAGGAACCACCCATCTATTGTCCAAATCTGCTCCTCTGATCCTAACTCCACGTCCATCATCCCTCCTCCTGTAGATGGGATATGAGTCTTTCCCTTGTTGTGTGGAATTGCAAAATTCTCGCGGGTAATGAAATCGACACTTCCCATTGATCATGCAAGGACAACTTTTTCTCAACTCACCACAGGGTCCGTGCAACATGTGTTTGACGACCAGTTCATGTAGAACGGGGTGTTTCTCTTTGTCGGGTATCTCTGCAGATATAACTCGATCATAGTCATCTGGAGTTGCTAACTTGCTTTTTGCTTTCATGATTAGAAGTATATGCTCATGCGGGAGACCTCGTTTCTGAAACTCCGTGACATGTACATAAGCCGCGACTTCTCCGAAATGCTTACCCTTTGTTAGTAAGTCCATCATATCCCGTTGTTTAGCTTTGTATACTCTTGCCACCAGGTCTGGACGGTCTTGTGGAAGTTGGCCAGGCAACAGTTGCTCGGTTATCTCATCCCAGTACGGGTTGCAAGTCATCGTGATAAAATAATCGGGTTTACCCCACCGTTGCACTATTGCCATTGCATCCAGGAACCTTCGCTGCATGTCGCGATCACCACCAGGGAATGTACGTGGAAGCACGATTCTCTTGCCAATCCGATCAGCGCGACCCTCACAAGCAATGACAGTGTCAACAAGACCCTGAAATAGTTTGAAGCAGTTATAGAAAACGATGAACATGTACAATGTCGCTTTATAATGAGTATATTAGAATAAACAGAAGCACGTTACCTGGTACAGATCAGCGCGTATAACCTTTTGATTTTCCGGTTTTGAGTACCAATCAAGCCTCATAGTCTCAATCTTAATATACATGTCAACAGCCCATTGTTGAAAAAGGCGCCCCCCGAACAAGACAATGTTAAACAACTTCTTCCTGACCATCAGCTTGAAGCAATAGTACTCACGCGCACTAACAAAATTTCTGGATTGTGTTGCATTCACTTCATTGTCACCAAATTCCTCATCAGGGTTATCCTCATTCTCATCTACAAGATTGATAATATAAACATCAATATGATGGATGTACTCATAATGATTGGCAACATAAGAATAGAAGAATAAGCAATGATGACCGGTACCTGCAGCTAAATCAGCGACATGGTCTTCATGTGGTGCAAAATTCCCAACTTGTTCTCTTTTTGTAATCAAGTTTTCATCTGAACATAGATGAATGAAAACATAAGTTGTTTTCGTAAGATGTTTTCATTGAATATTTATTTAAATTAATAATGATTATCATACCTGTATATAATAAACCAGAGGCTTGGTTAACTTGTGGTTCAGAATTATCCGCTGCATGTTGGGTCATATCATCGGGGGCCTCAATATATGGCATCCAACGATTCCAACCAGTCTCCCCACGTGGGAAGAATAATGGATATGACAATGGGTCGTAACACCCATAATATGCTCTAATATACAGGGGTCGGTCTCCTTTTTTCCCATGCACGACTACACTTCTATCAAAGAAATTTTGTGGGTCACTCCCTTCAACCCATATTGCAGCCACCTGAGAAGCTGTAGGGCAATTATACCGTCGTTGATCCAACTTGATATCTGTGTTTAGTGAGATCCTATACTCATCTAGATTTGGAACAGACCCAAGGCTCTTGAAAACTTGTGCATAAGGGTTATGCTCTAGTATTCGCAGTATTTTCCGTATGAGGTCTATATTAAGATCTGGAGACCTGTTAGCCCTGTGCACCAAATTCTGATCTGTATCATAAATATAGAGCTGCAAATGGCGTGGCCCATTATCAGCTGGAACCAGCTCATCAAGAGCGTGATATAACCCCCCACATGCACGAAACGTATATACGCCGGTTCCCGCCGCGGTGCTAACTCGACGATCAAGGGTGACTCCAAGAGTTGTGAATGAGAAGTGGGAGTTGAAAAATCGTATATTGTCTCTGAAATATTTAGCATCATCATCATCTTGATTTGTAAACAATCGTTTCAGCTCTTCCGGGACCTGTGGAGTGCATACACCGACCTTGCCCTTTCTGCAACAAAATGCAGGCCCCTCGTATTGAAACCGCAATGCTCCACAATGGCGGCAATCACTAACTTTTCTAAGGAGATGGTGCTTTTTGGGCAGGTTCATGTAAACTCTGTTCCCACTGTCATTACTGGGAGTTCCATCACCATGTTGTTGTCCCACTCGATAAGAATGAAAATCAACATCTGTAAAAAGAATGGTATCATATGCAATCATTAAACTATATGCAGAAAGCATATTATTATATTATTCAATAGCCCCAAAAATACCTGGTTGCACGAACATCCTAGCTTCTTCAACATTTTCAACGTCTATAGTGTCTGCAAGGTTCCCGTCTCCCAAGCAATCTAGTAGCCAAGATATTGAATATTAATGAATAAGGTGTCAGCAATCATGGTTAGTTCATCTTATTCATTATTGGGGAGAGGAAATTCAAATGCCATTTTGTGTACCATCAATGTTCATCGTGTGGACGTCGGGCTCATGTATGCCATATGCATCTTCGCCGTGGTCGTTGCCTGACAACATTTTTTGGCTCCAATGATTAAATAGCAGATATGACTTGAACTTATGAACCAGATGCAACAGTAAAAACAAAATATACCAGTTACATTGTGAGTGGATTGACTAGCTGCTGTGCATGGTTCCAAACCTGGACTATTTTCATTATTATGGATTGATAGCCATTGGTTGCTGCCATAAAGAGGATCTGGACCCGATTGAACAATAGATTGATGAACCACAAAGAAGAAATGAACAAGTTTGATAATTTAGGAGCAGAAATAAGTTGATGAACTAACCATTTTGTTGAAAACACTCTTCTAGGATATGTACGTTGATGATTGTACTGAGTTGGGGGTTCTCAGGCACGTCCAATTGTGTAAGTGTCTTTCTTCTTGAAATTGGTTGCATCTGATATGCATCATTTCTATGCAACCAATCAGACTCATCGTCCTCATTAATATTCGTCTTATCGTGGAGTATGTCTTTGTTGAAAAGCACGGAATTTGGTACTGCTCCACTGGCACATGTTATGTTCTGCAATTGTGTGACTGCAGACTGTCCGGTAGCTAGCACTTGTGACACATTGTTACTGCCATCCAATACGACACCAATGTGCTTATTTTGCTCCCGGGTTTGGCGCCGTCGCTTTAATATCTCCTCACTATTTTGTGCATATCGCTCCCTTTCCCTCCGATTCTTAATATCATTAGGATCTGAAAAGACGAAGAATAAACCATTATATCCCAACACAGTTGGGACATATATCAGGAACTTGATCATCATTACCTTGTGATGCAGTCACGGATGTGTTTGTTCCGTTATTCAGGCCAGTCATCTCGGCAACGGTTATTTTTTTCTGTTGGTAGGCTTCCCGCCGTCTCTTATTAATCTCATCCTTATTTTGTGCATACCGCTCTCTAGCCCTCTGCCTTTTAATTTCTTTAGGGTCTGCAAATCATGACAATGACACAGTTCAGCAGTTGACCAACAAAACTGAAGAATAGTGATTGGGTGCATGATCATTACCAAAGGAGTTGGTGTTGCTTATATCTTGGAATGGGGTGCGCGTCCCGCTTGGAGTGGTAGGGGCCATAGGAAGTTACTTACCTGTGAATAGCAATCTGTTATAATGCAAAGTATATACAAATTCTTTCAGCCCCATGTCTTTTAGTTTTGATCATTCTATGAACTTTAATTTGGTAAAGATCATTTTTAGTTATGATCATGTCTATAATTTTGAACAGAATATGATAAATGCATGAACTTTAATGTGCTACAGGAGCGGGTGTCCGTCTTTGTAAGATGTTGTCAGCCTGCTCGCAGTACCAATTTGGTTTTCATGGATGGAGAGCTTCTGCTGGTATGACGTACAAATATGATGCAAGAAATTTCAGTTTGGATTAATCTGTAATACAAAATACATGTTACATATACTCATGCAAGAAGTCTAAATTTGTCTCCACATCTTACAATAGATTACAATACGCAGGAAATCTGGATGGCAGCGGCGGCTAAAGACAGATGAGCATGCACCTATGTTGGTGAAGAGCTCGTAGTCGCGATCATCGTCGAAGAGCTCGTCGGCGCGGTCGTCGTCGAAGAGTTTGAACAAAATACCAAAATATGGTGCGGGGCTGCGTACGGATATGGTGCGGTGTACGATTTGAACAAAATACCAAAATACCCTCTACACATTTTAGGAGGGGGGCTGTATGTCATAGCAGTTCTTGAAGAAATCAACATTGAATCCACCCGGACCGGGGGCCTTGCCTCCTGGCAGGATAGAAACAGCTCTGCTTTTAGCTCATCCTTGATGAATGTCATGTCCAGGCCAGAAAGATCAGAACTTGGACCAGTTGAAGGCGCAAGAGGCCGGTTTGTGTGAGCCAAAGGCGTTCCCGAAGCGATCGAGGAGGGTTTATTGCTTGTCGGCCTGGAGATGGAAAGAGCCCTGCGACATGGTCAGATCAGAGCCGAGATGAAAACTCGCGTTGTCATCCGGCGTGGGTTGATAGATAGATAAAATCAGTAAACTGAAGTATAGTGACCAAATAGGTCAAGATCAGAGGGTGAAATAATTGTGAGGCCGGGCACTCTTGTATCCGTTAAAGGAGAAATTCACCAACACCCCATGTTACGATGTTCGCAGCACAGTTTTTTCGACCAATAATTGTTGACACAAGCAAAGAAGCAACTAACGTGCATTCTGCACTAATCGATCTCCAGGTCCACTAGTGTTGATCATATGATATATACCATTGTCCATATGACTCTGCAAGGGCCGGCTGTTGAGGCCTAGAGACTCGCATAAAACATGTCATCCGTGCTAGAAAACTTGCGTAAATAAGATTCCTCCTTGGTTGATGCATGAAGGCTCTAACATCTACTATCCCTGAAAACTTGATTCAGATTGGCACGCCCAAGTAGTGGAAATGTGCTGCATCCACAAGTAGTTATTGCACCCATTGGGCGTAGCTTAATTCAAGCGTGTCGACCACCTCTCTGCATTGACCGGAGGACGCTGTGTTGCGTACTCTACTTAGCCAAGAAATATAATAACTATGACAGATGGTAGAGCATAAACAACTCAAATCAGTGCTAGTTTATGACACCCGAAGCATCATTTGGACACCACATACGCACCATGTCATGCATACCTACTACCTCTCACGTAGAGCTTTGCCCATAAACATACCTCTCACTAGTTTGCTCTCCCCACAGATCTACAGTGTTGCTTACAAGTCAATTTGCGGGGCACTGTAAAAAAAGTAAGGGTTCGGGCCGGGTAAAGGTTCTGTTCGGATTATTTTGTGCTCGTGAAACTGTAAATCAGCAAATTTTAAGGGTCCGCGACTTTTAAGAAATATGCTAAAGTTGCTCTAAGGAAATTAATGAAGCACTGGGTTCCATCAACATGGATACGACTCCTGGACTGATGGATGGCCAGCAACAATGTTTCCGCGATTCTATCCGTTACTCCGTGATCCTATTTTAGGATGTGCAACGGCTTCGCTCGCGGTTCTGTTGATATTTCGTGGCCTAACTTCGACATTCTGTAATTGATTCCTAAAGTCCAGGAGGCTGACAATATTCGTCAGTACTACCTATAATGTTGATAAATGTATCGCTCAAGATATGTGACAAATCCTATGCCACCCGCCTCTCTCCTATTGCGCATAGGATTATTATCCATAATCAATCAAGGGAAAAGCTTTATGACTCCGCCGCACCCACGCCCACACCGTCCAGCGGCACGTGTCGCTCTCACGTGGCCAGAGGGATCCAACCGCACACCTTATCTTCAATCTCTTTCTCTTTCCATCTCTCTTCCCCCTTTTCTCTCCCATTTTCTCACGAACATGGGCTGAGGGCACGGCGCGGCGCAGATCTTGAACCGCAGGAGAGAACCGCCCAGCCAGGTGAAGAGGAAGAACGGTGGTGTCCAAGGAGGTGTCAAGGGGCGAGGCGAAGTGGTTGCGCGGGTATCAATGGTGTAGCCGCGGCGAGGGCGCAACAACAACCAGCGACGCCAAGCTCCCGGTGAGTACAAGACGCCTACCTTTTCCCCCATGATGTGTGCTTTTCGTATTAGGGATTTCTGGCAACTAGTACCATGGACATGGCAAGCTCGGCTATTTTCAATTGACAACCAGCAAGAATAAATCTGGAAACTTGATAGACTCAATTAGGACTAGTACAACATAATTTGGCAAGCTAGAGAAACTAAACTGATAATCTGATGGGGAATAAGCAACCTGGTAGAACAAATCTGGCAACTAATAAGGACTAATCTGCAAGGATTTTTCAATAAAATTCGGCAAGTTGGGGAAATAAATCTGACAATCTGATAATTTGGCAAGCTAGAGAAACTAAACTGATATCTGATAGGGAATAATCTGGCAACCTGGTAGAAAAAATCTGGCAACTGATAAGGACTAAACTGCAAGGATTTTACAATAAAATTCGGCAAGTTGGGGAAATAAATTTGACAATCTGATGGAAATAATATGGCAGTCTGATATAAAAATCTGGAAAAACCTGATAAGAACTAATCTGGAATTAGTAGTAGTACAATAAAATTTGGCGAGCTCGGGGAAATCAATCTAACAATCTGATGAAAATAATGTGGAAATTTGATACAATAAATCTGGAAGCTAGAGAGTAGATGAATATAACCAATCAATCTTGTCAATTAATTTTATTTTTGTTCTTCAAAGCTTCATTTTACTTGGGTTCCTTCTAATTTTTGTTCATGGACAACCAGATCTAATGCGCCACAATGGTAAAGTTTGAAGAAGCACATGCTACGAGGCAATGTTCAAGATATCGCTTATCGTTAACTTATCGGTCGAGCCCCGATAAGGGATAAATCGGCTTATCGACCGATTTATCGGTTATATCGGTCGAACATTTATCGACAAGTTTTTTTTAAACTCATGTTTTCCTAAGAAAAATAATATAAAATATGCTATATTAACTATTACACACATGACAAATAAGTGCTCTCAGCATTCAAAATATGTTATATCAGTGTACGAGCGCGAGCAATCTGAAGCAGACATGTACATAAATGAAAGGAAACAACCATATCAGCCATCTACATAGTTTACAAATGATTAACTAATATAATTACAATCTGCCATCTAATGGACCAACTAATAAATTTGAGAGATAAAATCATGCATCACCCGTTGCACTGCCTAATATCATCTCAAAATTTGATGACTAGAGAAATATAATCAGGGGAGAAGAGAAATCCTACCGTGGTGCTGCTCTTCTGTAAAAATCGGTAAAAATCAGAAAAAATCGGTAAAAAATCGATAAAAATCGGTCTGACAGACGATATATCGGCCAGAGCGATAAATCATGAAGATAAGTGTTTATCCTATCAGTAGGACCCCGATAAGAGATATATCAGAATATCGGCCAATATTTGGAACACTGCTACGAGGTGAAGGTTTTTTTTGGAAGAGACAAAAGTGACAGTCGAAAGCCGAAATGCTCATGCATGTGTGGTCACCCGATTTGTGAACATCTGTTTCTTAAATAATATGCTTTCTGTTTCACATTTAGGACAGTATAATTGGACCTAAAGCGAGCTCTCACAACGATTCGCGTTCTCAGCCGTCCATTTCACGATCTGACAGTAGCTGGTCATTGGATTTTAATCTGTCCCGTAAGTTTCTCGTATTGGGATGGCTGTCCTAATGGGCAGCTGCTCCATAGGCCGATTCGGGGCATTCTGGTTGACTGGGCCGTAGCCCAGCCCATTCCCACCGTTCGTTCCTGGTCGAGATGAGCGAGCGACCCAGCTACGAGATCCGTTTCAGGTTTTACTGTGTGCACAGAGCCTTCTCGCCTCCACCCCTTCCGATCCGCCGCCGCGATGGAGAGAGACGATGGAAATGCTATCGGCCGGTGAAAGATCTCTTTCTCTTCCACGGTTCCACTTCTCTATTACAGTAGTTCCTCGCGAAGCCTATTGGTGGAGTAAACGGCGGCGGATGATGTTTTCTCGAAGGGGTGCGAGTAGGATACGGAGATCATGCATGGCGCATCGACAATCTTGGCGGACATCGAGCGGTGGCTCCGCCCTACAGGTGCGAGAAACACGAATGATTGGTCTCTCTCACCATTCACCTACGACCCATCCCCACTGATGTCAAATGGATCAGGACGACCTGCACTGGATATCGACCCTGAGGACTTGAACAGATCAGGTTCGATCCATTCCCGTTCACCTCGTTCCATTGCTTTATTCTTACATTGACTTTGCCGTAGTTTGTGAGTGGCAATCGAACTTGGGCTACTTGCGAAGAGGATTGATTCACTTGCACACATTCCTTTCAATACACGTGAATGTCTGTTCTTCTGCTTTAGTTAATTCAACTCTTTTAGTTTGCGGAGTATGTTGATAACCTAATTTCGTTCACCGCAGGTACATGGAGCGTTACTGGATTTACAGCTTCCTTTGTGATACGTACATATGCATGAGATTAGTAAGTTTTGGTGTGTAGAACTAAGTCAATATGCAGAAGTTAAGACCAACTATTATCCGGGGATAATGTCGCTTAATTAGCTGTGGATACTAAAAAGTTAGAATTAAAGTATGGTAGTTTTAAAAAACTGTTTTGTGCAGTAATAATTTTAATATTTCAAATTGCAAGCCTTGCATCTTCAGGCCTAATCTAATCCATCAATTCCTGTCAACAATCTTTTGGATACCACTTTCAACGGATGCGATTCATGTATTTTGGCTAGCATAGCCCATATGCATCTTTGTTGTCATCTCATGACAAATGGAGCCTTACGGCCACACAATATTCAGCGACAAATGGTGATTCCTTTAACCATTTTGATAGTGAATTATAAGATACCAAATACTGTGTGGATATTCACTTTCTTCATTCTCTTTTTTACTGTGCGGCCTTCTGTAATGTCACTGTAAGAAAGATAATTTGGCAGAGAGCTATGTTGTGTCCAAAAGTGATTACATGATCCTTCTATAATCATATGTCATTAGAAACATCTTATATGTGGGCAGGATTAACTAGCTCTATTTTTTTTGAATTTATTTATATACTTACAGGTTTTGACTTGGTGTAAGTGTGTGGTGGTCAATTGCATGGTTTGGATTATCACTGTGCCCAACAAGCAGAGAAGATAAGTCTATCCTTGTTAGTGTTTCTACCTTCTACCTGTTTAAGTTCTTTACTGTACATAGTTGCGTATCTAAGTCGATCCTTATTAGTATTTCTACCTGCTACCTGTTTAAGTTCTTTGCTGTACATAATTGCGTATCTACTACTTAATACTTATTGATTATTCCACTCTTGCTTCATATCAAGAACATCAGGAATGGCTGCTTATGTTTTTCTTTATGGATTGTTGTATGTATATGAGAATAAAGAAATATCAAATAGAAGAAACCATGTGACAATGATAGATACAAATATTGCTACTTTCCAAAGTCCCTTTGGATCCTTCCTGCTCAGTTGCCATATGAATCCTCCCAGCTTAGCAAAACCTCAAAACTTTGATCCTTTCAAATTCGAGCGAGCTAAATGATTAGCGACTACATATATAGATTTATTGAGGAGATGATTTGGCAAAAGTACCTCAAAATAATTTAGCTGCAATCTATCATCCCTGATGAAAAAAACCTGATGAGAAATACTCTCGCGTTTTTTAAGGCAAGATATGCATCCCATCATCAGTTAGATATTCAGCTATGTTTGTATTCATAGCAGGTCAGAAAGACTATCTTACTCCAATCCATGAAGTTATTTGTGAAACATAGGTATGTGGGGTTATGTCATTAGGTTATTTTACAGAATGCAGATAGTTAGCATATAGAGCAACTACAATGCAATACACTTATCTAGACAGTTAAGGAATAAAATAAATATTCGAAAATAAAAAGTAAACTAAGAACCTTCTTTTCCAAAGCCAGGCGCTAAATATGTGTCGACAACAAAGGCCATGTGTTCCCAGTCTTCGGTTCGTGCTTCTAAAAAACCAAGCGTTTGGCATCGTAGGTGCCCTGAGGCAGACTGCTTTATACCTTAAATAGAATTGATGTCCGGAAGTTTCCTTTGAATCTTCAATTCTTCACACATATGAGCGGGTGCTGCAATATATGCATTACAACTTGAAACAAATTCGACCCTATTAGGTTTAAGGAGCAGCCACTATATAAATTGATTAAATACATGTGTTTAAATAAGATGAATATCTGGTTCAGTCTTATAATTTAACTTTCATGCTTATATATTTGGACAAGTGGATGGGCCATTGTGGTATATTATAATTACCCTCTTACATTCAAAATGCACAAAAAATGGTGTAAATTATAATTAAATTCTTGCACTAACGCACAAGGGATGACGATATATAATTGTACTATCAATATAATAATGCTTCCCTAAATTTTTCTTTAAACACGAACAATCAATATTAAAAATACTGGCGCAGCAACGCGCGCCATCGATGGTCTAGTTGAGTGTGTACCGACATCTTTTTTGCTTCACATGCAAGTGTACTAGTACCCGCCGCACAGGGAACCGTGTGTGCGGCGCCTCTACGTAGTGGCTTCCATCAATCAATGTATATCCAGGTCCGCAATATCCTTGAGGGGCCAGTTGCGCTCATTTAAATTGTGCGTGAACTCAAGAGAACGAAGCACCCGACGATTCTCCTGAAGTTAGACTTCGAGAAAGTGTATGATAGCATCAACTAGCATTTCCTTCGTGAGGTGCTAGTCTGTCGGGGATTCTCATCTGCCTGCGTGCGGTGGCTACTACATTTGGTCTTGGGAGGCCAAAAAACAATCTCCATCAACGGAGAAGTAGCACACTTCTTCTATAAAAAATAAGGGCTTCGACAAGGTGACCTCTTGTCATCACACTTGTTTAACTTTGTTGCAGACACCCTCGCCATTGACTTAGCCGACGTGCACACACTTCTCATCCCCCTTTCTCTTGTCATAAGCCACACCCTTCCAATCCCTTCCCCCCTCGCCCTCGCTGTCACACTCACCCTTGATTTAATCAACGTCAGTAACCCCTTCCTCAACTCCGTTGATGACATTGTCTGTCACCGACACGGGACCTTGATCTGGTGGGATCGGAAGCCATGTGTGAGCATGTTCCGTTCTAAGTTCAGATCGAGGATCGACTCACCGACAAGGATGTCATGGTCGTGTTTTAGGGGGATCCAATATTCAAGTAACTCCAGACGACCATCAACGTGTTGTTCGAGTCCATACGAGACAAGGGCGGTAGCCTCAGCTCGATGTGGAAGCGACGACAACAACCAATGGAGAAAGAGGTACCAGAGAAGAAGACAGTGACATGTAATATTTTTTTAGTTCTTTTAAATTTAATTAGTTTATTTTAAGTGCATCAGTTAAAACCTTATGTCTCACTAATGATTTATCTATGTTTAGTTTAATTGAACTACTCTCTCTTAAACGATTATAATCTGAAAAATTGTAAACCGAAAGATCATGATAAGCCGCCAACCAACTCTTCCATTTGTATATCACCACTAAAAGATCAGTATATATCACACCACTATGCCACAAAGCTCCACAAAACATAAGGTTACACCATTTCTATCCTTTCAATTATTCTAATAATTCGAACAAATTTTTTGAAAGAAAATCAAAATCAAAAGATTTGAGCCGTGGAGTCTGATTGCAATATGTGCTTTGCATTGTGCTATGAAGTAGTTGATCATATGCCTAATATTAAGCGCAATGTGTATGCATCCAGTTTCAACACTCTTTCTTAATAGAAAGGAAGCAACATATACATTCATAAATTGAGAATATTTTATTTGTAGAGATTAGAGATAAGCAATATTTTCAAGGTAAACATCTCTTGTTCAACCAGTACTGCTATGTATGTCTATCATGTATTCTCCAGTTATCACATTGGCTGAATATATCACCCATAAAATATACCTATGGGCCGTGAAAGTCAATTTGGTGGCAAGCTTTAAAATTAACATAGAACAATAAGCAGAGCTCACTCTCGTACAACTTCATCAAGTCAACCAAGCCGTCCAAGAGTTGATTCCCTGTTTTCGTCCCGTCTGCGACGCGGGGTGACATCGACAAAGTGTTTGACTTGGCCGCGGCGGCCCAGCCGATGCTGCTGGAGAAGAAGTTGAGTTTGGTGTGCGGACACGTAGGCCCTGGGTGCGTTCTCAGCCATGTCAAAGGTCCCGAGCCACACCCGGATGACGCGGGTCACGGTTCTTCTCGTTTCATCGTCGAACCAGATCATGTACTCCTGGCTCGCCTCCGTTAGACTGGCACTTTGAAGGTCATATGTGTGGGTATGTGCTTCTACTGCCGCTGAACTGGGTGGCGATGGCCGGGTGTTCTCTGAATTCTGAAGTGATCGCCACTGGTAAGATTCAGTATTGGGCGAGTAGGTAGACCAAGCTGCGGCGGACGACCACCGGCATTGAGAGGCAACGAACGCCGACACAGACACCATTCATTGTCAGGGGATGGGAGCGTACAGTTTGGATCAGGTAAAAGCGCTTGCCACAACTATAGTTTGATGATTCTGAAATACAGTGGCCGGTGTGAACCATGCTACTACTAAATTCAGTTACCGTCAGTTTATTGTTAGAATTTGTAGTGAATACATATCATTTTTAGTGAATTAGAAGAAGCATTCTCAGAAAGCATAACACAAGTGGGAGGATTACATTCTTCCTTCTTTTCCAATCTGTTGGGCCTATCACATCTTTTACAAGTCCCACTTTTAGTTTTTACCATAATCTGTTTAGATTATAAGATGCATTAAATTGTTACATGTGATGGTTTAAAAAACTGACAAATGCATATAACAATATTTATGCACCATATAATGAAGATTAAAGCATAATATGTATTTTACATATTTTGGCATGTGCCTTTCTGTCTTTGAGGTTGTTGTCATGTCATTTCGTTGATGCACGTTTCGATGGACCCGTTAATTTCCTTTTTCCGGTTGCGGTCCAGACAATTTCCTTATAGTCAAACCAAAAGAAAATTGTGCCTCTAAATTAAGGTCTAAAGAGAGGCGTGTCATTTAATCGGTTTACGGATATTTGGGATGAGTCCGATGTATTGAATCCGATGTGACAAATGAGGTCAATCGCCTTTATATTAAGGATCCTGAATACATTAAACATTTAAATCAATTTTTAAAAAACGGTTAAACGATGATTTTCAATCATAACGATAACAAAAATGTTCGGCAATTGTTTTTTGAAAAATATTTGAACGGTACGATTGGAGATGTATCATAATTTATTTTTTTCGTGTGTCCTTTTTTTTTTCTCGCGTGTTCTGTTGGGGGCTCCGGCCGCCCAAAGTCGCCGCCGTTCATCAGCCGTCGCTCCCCTTCCCCCACCATGGATGTTCCTCCCTCGCACTGCCACCACGCGCGCCCTCGCCCAGATCCATCCATCCATCTATGGCTACGGCGCTCCGTGCCCCCGCAACGCCCTCTCACCCCCCTGCCTTGCCTCCAGCAAGCCCCCGGGCTGGTTTGAGGTCAAGACCGGCGAGCCGGGAAGCGTCGCTCCGCCCCATCACGCGCGTCTTCGCCTTATTAAGGTTCGCCCACTTCCTTACAATCCTCCTTCAAATCGGGCCACGTTATGCCATTCAACACCGTGATTCAATCCGAACTTGATTTTGTCCCGAACATTATGAATGTGTAGCTTCAGCTGAACTTAGACACAACTCATTGACTAGCTGAAGTTGTTATTCTACTTTGAGGGCTACTACTAGCATATGTATGAGTGAATTCCATCGCTTCCGCTGTATGCTTATGTTTATAGATTTCAGGAGGGGTTTTGTTAGATTTGTATGTATGTATGTGCCTACTATGTGCTGCAGATACAGAGTATAACCTGCTGAATTCCAAACTTTTTGTGCTTTTCCCAGTTTCTGGCTATCCATGGCCGCACAACCGAAAAATCAGTGATAAATGAATGATGGTATCTAGCGGATTATAAGTGGTTGATGTAAACTGTTTTTTAATACTTTTCCCAGTAATTTAGCCTGAATTCTGAACTACCAGTACACAACTACATGTATTTTCTCTTGCAGGTCAGAAGGTGAAAGAGGAGGCATCAAAGCTTGGGCAATGCAGACACCCATAATCCTATTGAATTATTATACTAGTTCGAAGGGTATGTGCCCTTTCTTTCCGTTGAGATTCAAACTGGTTTTCCTATCTGTTTCTAATTGCACATATTTTTCTGTTGTGAGACACGGAATATTCATTGCGATTTATTTGTCCCTTCAATTGTTGGTGCATTCTGGCTAAAACTTCAGTTGCTCATTTTCGTCGACGGTGAATATTTATAAATATGTTGTATGCAGTTGTTACTCTTCATGTGGTGAAGAGCATCTTTGTTCATAGTTGCCATGTAAATCTTACAGGTGATGGTATTCCATCATGAACTGTGATGTTTCATATAACTTCAGCCCTGAATGATCTAGCGTTGGTCGAAAAGAAACAGTTGCTGCAGGGTATCTGAATTCGTGAAACTCTGCATTGCTTCCGTAAGAGCTGAAAATTCTGGCATCACATGATGATAGCAGTGCAGAACACGTCAAGTATCACTAGTAAAGAGGATATAACTGGTTGGTGAAGACTTCTGAAAAAGGAAAAATTGACAGGTGAAGAGGTAGCACTAGTTAAAGATTCGTTTCAACTTTCAAGTTTTGAATTTGGCTGTGCAGCTAATGAGGTTTAATCACATTGATCAGTTAATGACACTAGTAACCATATGTATTAAGTTGCAATCCTCTTTGCAACTCCTAATAAATTAGGTCCCTCCATCCAGTTCAAACATTTCAGTTTGGTAGAGAGTAATTTTAGCACCAGCTACATGTTTAGTATATACTGTGAGAAGAGTAAATGCATTAAGCCGGTGGACTGACCATCTGAAACGAGAGAAGAGTAAATGCAGTGATTCATCAGTGAAGCACGGCTGGTGGTAAAAGCAGTACTCTCTATGACCCACTGAATAAATACACCAGCCAAAAAGCAGTAGTATTCGGACGCTCTGTGTCTCTCTAGTAATTTCATCTCTTGACTGCTGTTCTTGGTCTTCCTCTGCACACTCCACAGAGTGCTCCCTTCCTTGTCATTTGTGGCGGTGGAACCTAATGGAGTTTCCAGTCATTCAGAGCAGGAAGCATCGAATCCACTGACCCGGTAACTTTGTCTCATCTTTCTTGCTATTTTTCTCTACTCAAATCTTTCACATCCACACCTTCTTGTTAATCTGCTGATTTGCTAGATTATAAATTCGTATTCTTCCAGATCGAGTGCAGATCTAGCTCATGTGTTCTGCTCTGAGGACGAGGACACCACCCATGTGTTATGCTCTGCCGTGAAGCGTAAGGTGGGCTTGGTCCAGATCTAGCTAAGTTTTAGCCTGGCAACTCTGTTCTAGAACTTGAATTGCATTAAAGTTCCCCACATTCATCTATTTGCAGGTGTCCAACTGATTGGTCCAAAGATCTGCTCCTCCTGCTCTCATGGAGTTGGTCACGGGTGCCATGGGCAGCCTGCTCCCCAAGCTGGGCGAGCTGCTCATGGATGAGTACAAGCTGCACAAGCTTGTCAAGAAGGACATATGCTTTCTCTCCAGGGAGTTTGAGAGCATGCACGCTGCCCTCATCAAGGTTGGTGAGGTGCCAAGGGACCAGCTCGACAGTCAAGTCAAGCTCTGGGCCGACGAGGTAAGAGAGCTCTCCTACAACATGGAGGATGTGGTCGACAAGTTTCTTGTACGCGTCGACGGCATCGAGCCTCACGACAACACAGGCAGATTTAGGGTGCTCAAGAACAAGTTGATCGGCTTGTTCAAGAAAGGCAAGTATCATCACCAGATAGCTGACGCGATCAAGGACATCAAGGTTCCACTCCAAGAGGTGGCTGCTAGGCACGACAAGAACAAGGTCGACGGTCTTCCTCCTAATCCTACCAAAACGGTTGCTATCGATCCTCGTCTTCGTGCTCTGTACACAGAAGCAACAGAGCTCGTTGGCATCTATGGGAAGAGGGATCAAGACCTCATAAGGTTGCTTTCCCTGGAGGGCGCCTATGCCTCTAACAAGAGACTGAAGCTTTCCATGGAGGGCGTCGATGCCTCTAACAAGAGACTGAAGAAGATCTCCATTGTTGGATTTGGAGGATTGGGCAAGACCACACTTGCTAGAGCAGTATACGAGAAGATTAAAGGTGATTTTAATTGTCGGGCATTTGTCCCCGTCGGTCGGAACCCTAACATCGAGAAGGTTTTCAGGGATATCCTCATAGAACTCGGCAACTCTCACTCAGATATTACGATATTGGATGCGAGGCAGCTTATCAACAAGCTTCGTGAATTCCTCGAGAACAAGAGGTATACTCTACTTACAGCAAAAATGACACTATTATGATATGTTTTTTTCCTATGCTAGTTTTACAATTTGTAGCTTATCAATATATTGTAACCTGACCCAGGGTCTGGGATCCTTTTTTCCATTAGGGTCACCTTTGCTGATATATATAGGTGGTGTTCACTAAACCGTAAATGTTTGGACGATCCTTGGGTCCTGTGGCATGGTAGTATAGGTTGGTTTATTTTTCCTTGGCTAGTAAGATAAGCCTGCTGACTTACAGCTAGTTGCGGCAGCCTACTCTGTTTAGCGAGTTAGCCCAACCAGATCTTTGTGCTACCCGCAAGCAGGGAACAAACTAGGTGGAAACCTCATGGTCGAAGAAAGAAGAAGAAGAGGAAGCACAGAGAGGGACAGAGTATTTTCCGGGAACACTCCCAATGCATTCGCTGCTCTCCTTGGAGCTTCTATTGCATTTTATACAGGGTACAAAGGAATACAATAATACTAGACAAGATTATAGACAAGACCTCCATGTCACCATGGAGTTGTTGGAGCAGTGGTCCGCCATCTACTGTTCACCATGCCGCTGCCTGCGTCATGATTCTGACACGGGCGTGCAGTACGGGACGCCTCATGTATGATCAACACATGAGCCCCACGGGACACCCCACGTACAGATGCACGTAGGCATGACGCGGGTCACTGACTTCCGCGTCACCCTTCCCTTCTCGGGAGTTCCCTTCCCGGACCTTCTCTTGTTGCAGGTCCCTTGCCGTGGACTGGGTTGAACCCAACATAGCACTAGGTTGTCCTGGCCTGTCAAGTTCAAACTGACTCACTCTGTACCGACCTTGTACCCTATATATATCACTATGCAGTACAAGCAGCCGCAACTTTTCTTCAGCAACCTAAAAACGGAGTCCAATTCAGAAAACTTTTGCTCTTGCTAATAACAGTAAACGTTATAGGTGCTAAATTTCAAGACTATAAGTATATATCTTTGACCCTTCTCTCCTTTTATCTAAGTAGATAGTGAGAGATTCTCATTGCAATCGTTATGGTGGCTGAAATTTATTGCCATTGATTTAGGAAATCCATGTCAACATATTGTACATTACACGTACCAAAGATAACAAATAATGAGCATAATGAAAATTGTAGCAAATAATGCACCAAAAAGTAAAGGAAATGAAGGGGAAATAAACTTCACAGCCTTTTACTTCAAATTTCTTTCTTTCTCCCAAACTACCTCATTCTAAAATAATGATTGTAAGTGTGCATCTCGCCCCAAAAAGGCTACCGTAGAATTTTTGTAAGATATTGTATGTTTGATTGATGAACAAACAGGAAGCTAAATTTTCTCTTAACTATCGCATTATATATTCCCTTTACGGCATTTTTGGAAATTTACTATCAACAATATACATGAAAGGATAATGCCATGCAATTTGGTCTCTAGCAGGTCTATTAGCGGGCATATAGTAAATTAGTGGTTCAATTGGTGTTCGGGTCTCTCCATTAGATCCACCCTAAATCATTGTAAAAAATGAAATGCTGTAACTAATTAAATTTTCTTCTATGTATGGACATCGAGCCAGAAGCTTGCTCTTTGTGTTTTACTCCTTGAATCTTAAATTTGTATTCATTCTGTTGATCATCTGATTGGCAGTTCGTAATGCATGCTTCTACAGATACACATTCTAGATACATAGTTCCACACATATATTCTTATGGCCCAAAGCTTTGCCAGTTCAATAGACTTACACTAACACTCTGAACTGATGTAGGTACCTCATCATAATTGATGATGTTTGGGATGAAAGATCTTGGAAAGACATCAACTTTGCTTTCTCTGACAGGAATAATCTAGGCAGTCGGCTAATCACCACAACCCGCAATTTCAATGTCTCTGAATCATGTTGTTCATCGGCCGATGATTCAATTTATCAAATGGAACCGCTATCTACCGATGACTCCAGAAGGCTCTTCTACAAAAGAATATTTCCCAGCGAGAGTGGATGTCCACATGAATTTGAGCAAGTTTCTAGAGATATTCTGAAGAAATGTGGTGGGGTACCACTAGCCATAATTACTATAGCTAGTGCTTTGGCTGGTGGCCAGAAGGTGAAACCAAAGTGTGAGTGGGATAATCTGCTCCGGTCCCTTGGCTCGGGACTAACAGAAGATAACAGTTTAGATGAGATGATGATGATACTATCTTTCAGTTATTATCATATGCCTTCACATCTGAGAACTTGTCTATTGTATCTAAGTATATATCCAGAAGATAGTGAGATTGATAGAGATAGACTGATATGGAAGTGGGTGGCTGAAGGATTTATCCAATGTGGGAATAAAGGGACTAGCTTATATTTGCTTGGATTAAAGTACTTCAACCAGCTCATCAATAGAAGTATGATCCAGCCAATATATGATTATCTTGGCCAGGTACATGCTTGCCGTGTACATGATATGGTTCTTGATCTTATCTGCAACTTGTCACATGAAGCAAAATTTGTCAAGTTATTGGATGGCACGGGGGATAGCATGTCTTCAGAGAGTAATATTCGCCGTTTTTCCCTTCAAAACAGTAACGAAGATCCTCAAGGCACACCTATCATAAATTTCATGGGTATATCACGAGTTAGGTCAATTACTATCTTTCCAGCTGCTATGAGTATCATGCCAGGTCTTTCAAGGTTTGAAGTTTTACGTGTACTTGATCTGTTCGGATGTGATCTTGGGGAAAGTAGCAATCTGCAGCAGAACCTCTTGGATGTTGGACATTTAATTCATCTAAGATACTTAGGTCTCGCAAGTACTGGAATCCGTCAACTCCCTGCTGAGATAGGAAACCTACAGTTTCTGGAGGTGTTGGATCTTGAAGGCAATGATGAGCTAGATGGATTGCCGTTGACGAATATTTGTAAGTTTAGAAGATTAATCTGCCTAAATGGTGATATGGGTGAGGTTCCTCCGGGTGTGTTGCAGAATCTTACATCCATTGAAGTGCTGAAGAAGATCTTGGTCTCTCTGAACATTGTTGTGCAAGAGCTTCGCAACCTGTCAAGGCTGAGGGAGCTTGCGATTTGCTTCAAGGATGGTAGTTTGGATTTGTATGAAGGTTTTGTGAAGTCTCTGTGGAACCTACATTGCATCGAATGCCTTCGTATAGGTGATTGTATCAGTTTAGAGCCGTCTCATGAACTGATGGTTCTCTTGGGCGAACGCTGGGTGCCTCCGGTACAACTCCGTGAATTTGAGTCTTGGATGCCCAGCCAACTCTCTGCACTGCGAGGGTGGATAAGGAGAGATCCCTCGCATCTCTCAAATCTCTCCCAATTAATCCTCACGAAAGTGAAGGAGGTGCAGCAGGAGGACATGGAAATCATTGGGGGTTTGTTGTCCCTTCGCCGTCTCTGCATAGACAGCACCCACCAAACACAACGGTTGCTTTTCATCGGTGCAGATGGGTTCCGCTGTATGGTAGACTTCTACTTGGATTGCGGATCAACAGCACAAATAATGTTTCAACCAGGAGCTTTGCCGAAGGTGGAAACAGTTTGGTTCAGTCTGGGCGTGCGGGTGGCGAAAGAGGATGGTAACTTTGGTTTCTACTTGGGCCTGCAGGGGAACCTGCTCTCCCTTCGGGATTATGTCTATGTTCATATGTATTGTGGTGGAGCGAGGGTTGGGGAGGCCAAGGCAGCTGAGGCTGCGGTCAGGCACGTGCTCGAAGCCCATCCCAACCATCCGCCTATTCGTATAATTGTGAACCCACAGATAAAGGAAGGTATTTATCCAACTATAATGACCTCCTGATTATATATATTAACCCTCCTCTCTTCATTCTTGTTTAATTTTATTTCTAAATACGCCTAGGTGCCCAGGATCATGATATCTGTCAAGAGGAATGATTCTGGCAGTTCTGTTTGTGCATTGATCCACCTAGGTAATATTTCCTTCCTCCTTCGTTTCTCTACATGCATAGTTGTACCTGTGTGGTATACTTTAATATAATATCATAGCTGATGAGTTGATTTTTTTCATTATTCATCAAGTTTGGATAGCTTACCACGTGTATGTCACGTGATATTTATATTATTATTCACATTTCCTTTCTCATTTGGAGCAGTGAGGAAGAAGAATTAATAGAGGTCCGTGAGCGAACTAAACTTTGGCGCTAGCACTAGCTACCACTTCACTTTGTTCTCGCCATTCATTTTCTGCTTTCAATCTTCGTCGTCGGCAGAAATGCTCCTTCCTCGCTCATATATGGGGGACTGAGCTCTATTGGGTTAGTTTTGTAACGTTCGTACTTTTGTTATACTATGAAAGCACAATGTAATAATAACTTGTATCTGTGTTGTCTTGGGGGAGATTATGTTTGGCTCTTACGATTCCTCCCCACAAGTTTTAAATTCATTCTAGTGGTATTGTAACGCATTAACAAGAATTTTCAGATTTGTTTCTTATTTATAATTTTTTCATATGATGTTGTCTGTACGTCAAATAATGTTCATGCATGTCCTCGCACCAACATAGAGAACCATCGCTTTCCTATGGAAGGAAAGATAATGCATCTGACCGAGCCGGTGCGCCTCAGTCTAGTTTGTAGTTTGATGGTATGATTAAGTATGACATGTAAGCGTGTGCCTTTAGCCTCCTAGTCTAGTTTGTAGTTAGCTGGTATGATTAAGTATGATATGTAAGGATGGTGTGGAAGGTATGGCGCCACCAGAGGTCAAATTTTTCTCTTGGCTCATTCTTCGAGATATAGTTTGGATGGCCGGCGGACTTCTTAAGATGGGTTGGTTGAACTGTGATCTTTGCCTGCTTTGCAAAAGGATATCGGAATCTGCAGTGTGTCTGATGTTCAAATGTCGATACGCCATAAGGATTTGGAACATGATCTATGGTTGGTTGGGTATGCAATCTTAAACTCTTGGAGCAACCTTTAAAATGTGGAAGAATGGTGGAATTGCGAGAGAAATGTGAGGGTCTTTCGGCGACAAGGCCGGTGGCTACGATTAGGGATGAGAAGAGAAATTGGGCTGTTTTTGGGGGCTAGGTCCTTTGACAAGATTTTACCGAGATTGATCCCCTTTTGTTTGCCGAGGAAATATCATATGGAAACCAATATTCAGTGGAAACCGGTTTGAATGTTTCAAAAAACTCTAAAACAAATATGGAATGCTAAGAAGATAATGTTAGACTACCAGGTAAAATTTCAAGTTGAAACACATTGTGAGATGTGAGCTCTGAAAAAATAACATTTTAATTAGGCCAACAAGCTAAGCACTGTATATTTCAGATGCTAGAGATTCGAATCAAGCTTAGCAGTAAACATAAAACAGCAAAAGAAAAACTTGCAACTGATACAACAAAAACATAAACTAACTCATGCATAACATTATCCTGGCTTAGATTACAGACAGACACACTCCATTAATATAAGGAACTGTTCAACGGTTCAGCAAAGCTGATAGTAATAACTTCAGCTTAAACTGCAGAAAAGAGTTTTATCTTACAACATCAACAACAACAGCAAGCCATTGTCATGGTTTGTTTCTATCAACACGAGACACACAACAGGATAACTAACATCATCGCAACGGCTTTTAACTCAGAACATTTTTACGGCAGCTAACAGCTTTCTCACTCTCTTCTCCCTAGTGCTAAATTTGTACAATGAGCAGAGTAACATGTTCAAACTTACTCCACCCTCTTCCTCCTCTTTACAGCTTAGTCTCTCAGATTAGTCTTGCTTTCCTCAGCTACAGAATGTACACTCTCCAGTGCAACCAAGATTTGTATCTTATTCATGGCGGTACCATTACTAGTCGATCTTTATTGAGTTTTCAGTTGTTGGGGGGAAACACGCGCGCAAACCTAGTCACTGTTAGCTGTACTACCGCCAAGAGTACTAGTACTAGCGTAGGCAGCCTTGCGCGCTACTCCTCAGCAGCTGGAAGCTGGGACGTCTGATGGCACACAGGGCCGGTCCTGAGATTTCAGGGGCCCGGGGCGAAACTATAATCCAGGACCTTTCGGGGCCCTTAACTTAAATGTTTAGCCAATATAACTTGTATAAAAAACAATTAAGTGCTTTTAAAATCAGTGTATGTATCACATAATGTATTTACATACACTACGGGACGGAGGCAATACGCCGACAGCCGGATGCCGTCGGCGTAGGCCCTAAAGCCGTCGTCGTAGGCCTACCCCGACGGCCGCCGTCGGCGTAGAGCCGTCGGGCCAGGGTTCCCTCAGGCTTGACCTAAAAGCCGTCGGCGTAGGCCAGGCCGTCGGCGTATACGGGCCCCCGACGGGCTTTTTGTGGCCGTCGGCGTAGGGCCGTCGGCGTAGAGCTCGTGGGCCCCACACTGGGCTTAACGGCCGTTAGGCCTGGTCGCCCTCTACGCCGACGGCCGGGCCGTCGGCGTAGGTTGCCACGCGGCAAGCTGTGGGTGGGCTGGGCTTGGGGTCTACGCCGACGGCCTGGCCGTCGGGGTAGGTCGCCTTCCAGGCAGGCCATGCGTCACCCCCTCGTGTGATCTGGGCAGAGGGCCTACGCCGACGGCCTGACCGTCGGCGTAGGCTGTGCCATTTGGCCCAGGATATGGCCTACGCCGACGGCCTGGCCGTCGGCGTAGGTACTGGCAGGGTACCTATTTTTCTCTGTTTTGCTACGTTTCCTGCATATACAAACTTCTAGTTGCACAGTATTCATCCACATATCATTATATAGCACATGCACATCAACAAAGAACATAATAGATAGATAGATAGTATCGATAGACATGCACATCAACATAGAGCATAATAGATAGATAGATAGTATCGATAGACATGCACATCGTTTTGATACACGGTATAACAACATCCAAACATCTAAAATAAGATAGATAGTATCGATACACAGTACAAGAAGAGCTAAACATCTACAAAGAGACCTCTACCCGGCCGCCATAGCATCATCCTCAGCTCGTCGCGTCTGGAGAGGGAGTCGAGCCGGAGAAGCCGAGGTCTCTGCGCGTGAAGATAGGCGACTGACGGTGCGGAGGCGCCGTCGAACCAGCACCGGAAGCAGGTGATCCCGCGCCATCATGAACCGGTGTGCTCTCGCGCGAGGCACCACTACCACCGGGGCCAGGGTGCACTGGTGTGACCGCGCGGGACGCCGACGGCGAGGCAGCAACATGACCAAAGGGTCCAGTCCCGGAGGCTCCCGTTCCCTACACGTTTGAGCAATAGTTAGCAACCGCCAAGGCACATGAAAGTGGTAGCAACTGATTGGGCAAGTAAATTACCGGGGTTAAGCCGGTGTAGTAGTAGTTCTGGGCGAACTCTTCCTTCGATACAAACTCCGGCTTAAGCCCGGCTCGAGGAGGTCGTGGTGGTATATCGACGAGTACTCCCGTAAGCCGAGCACTCTCTAGAGCCTGCAAGATAGTTAACATGTCAGGCATTGCACAAAAGTATGAAAATTGAGACTTGTCATCTTTTGAAAAAAAGAAAGGTTGGAACTTACAACTTCTTTTGCCTCTTTCCACTCCTCGTGTATTTGTTCTCTCTGTCTCCACTGTGCAAGGTCCACCAAATAGGCGTCGTTGTGGGCCTTGTAGGCCGCCTCGAAAGCAGTCTACAATTACAAAAATTGAACCATCTCATCAACTAAGCCACTGAGGAAGTAGTATTGTCACAGAAAGGATGGAAATGAGAGAAACTTACATCGTAGCCAGTCTGGGAAGGCCGTCGTCGAGGAGGAGGTGCGGGGTCGTCGGGACCGAGGGTAGCCTTGATCCGCGTGAGGCTCAAATTGGGACTGCGCAGGGTCATCTTATCCATGACCTTTAGACGGTCGTGTTGAAGGACTCCCCCAGACACGGCCAACGCTCTGGGGTCGGGTTCTGCACTTCTAGGGTCTTCCACCTCCGGATTAAAATCGATCATAGCCTCGAGGTAGTTAGCACCGTCCTCCTGGGCAGTGCCGAAGTACTCGGGAAGCTGAGGCTGAGGCTGGGAGAGATCGGGCGCCATCATCCTCATCGAGTCCCATGACTCATATGAGTTGACAGGCCTCCCTAGTTTATCCTCCTTCATCGCCAAAGAGATTTTATGAGTACCAAGTAGGAACATGCATGAGGGGAAATAAAAGCAGGTTGTTCCATGTATGTGTATACCAGCTTGGCCTTGTAGCGCTCACTGCCTAGGTTTCCAGCCCGATGTGTCCCCCCGTGATACGTCTCAAACGTATCTACTTTTCCAAACACTTTTTCTATTGTTTTGACTTCATTCTTGCATAATTTGGACGAAACTAACCCGGACTGACGCTGTTTTCAGCAGAGCTACCAGTGCTGTTTTTCTTTTGTGCAGGTTTCTGGATATTTAGGTACGCTGGAAAAATCCCAAAAAATTATATGAAAAATCAGCGTTCCGGAAGCTTCCGTCAGGCCAAAGGGGGGCCACAGGGCAGCCAGGGGGCAGCCAGGAGGGTGCCTGGCGCGGCCCCACCCCCTGGCCGCGCCACCTGCCCTCCTGGGTGGGTCCCACACCCCCTGGTGACCTACCTTGGCCCCTATTTATTCTCCCGTCGAGGAAACGTCGAAACAGGAGTCGCTTTTTCGATCTACGCTGCGGAGCCGCCGCAACCCTCTGTTCTTCTCTGAAGAGCTAATCTGGAGGCTGAATTGGCCTCCGGTGAGGGGGAAATCATCGCCATCGTCATTGTCATCACCTCTCCATCACCCATCCATGACTTCTCCTTTCATGTGTGAGTAATTCCCTGCTGTAGGCAAAGGGGATGGTAGGGATTGGATGAGTTAGATCATGTAATAGTTCAATCAAATTTGTTGTGGGCATGTTGCCTATCATCTACTTGGTGTTTATCATCTCTGTTACAACTTGTTGCTCTTATTGCTTGTCACTTTGGGCCCGAGTGCCATGATTTCAGATCTGATTACCCTTTTGTTTCTTGAGTTTGTGGTGTTCTTGATCCTATCTATGAGTTGTATGCACCTATTATAGTCCGGAACCGGCGATCCCAGTGGTGACAGCCTGGGACACCAAAGGGGATGGACTATAATTTGAGGATTCCGTGTATCCATGAAGTGTTAATGCTTTGTTCCGGTTCTCCGCTGTAGGAGACCTTAATTTCCCTAAGTTCCTTTTGGCCCCGTTCGTAGCGGGAGGGAAGGACAAAAGATGTTGTGCAAAGTTCTTATTGCAAGCACGTACAACTACCCTGGGATACATGCCTGATGTTTGATATTTGCCTAGATGATCCTTTGTTTTCTGTGAGCCTTGCCCAAGTTAGAATCTGTTGCATGTTCGTTCTCATCCAAGCAACGCCCAACCATCCATCTCCCTAGCCTACAGTGTTTTCTTTCTGCTGGTTACTAGTTGTTTACTTTCGCTGTTTTACCTTTGCTGTTCCACTACCACTATCACCACTATTATCACCACCACTACTACCACCGTATCACAGTTGCTCCTGATACTTTCGTGCAAGCAAGTGTTTATTTCAGGTGCGGTTGAATTGACAACTCAATTGTCAAAGCCTGTACGTATTCTTTGTGTCCCCAGGTGTCGAATCAATAAATTGGGTTATCTTACCCGCGAAGACTATCTCGATCCCCTACAATTGAGGGTTATCAAGTACTGTTTTCTGGCGCCGTTGCCGGGGACCATAGCTTTATTTACAGGTCTACTCGAAGTATCCTATCTGCTGCACGTTATCCATTATGGGTAAGAAAGGAGACCCCAAGGTTCCGATCCTACCATCCCGTACGAGACGAGGTACTGCCCTTAGCACTAGTGCTAAACTTGATTCACCTTCAGTTATGAGTCAGTTTGATTCACAACGATTACATGCTACTTCTGCTGAGTCTGGCAATATGTCAGATACTTTTGATGATGCTTCTACTACCTTTGAGACTACAGGTTCACTTGGTTCTTTTATAGATGAACAGATTGCTGCTGCTGCCCGACTTTCGGGTGATGAAATTCCTGTTACCCAAACTGCTATTGGAAAAACTCATAACTTTGCAGGCCTTAAGGAAAAGCTCCTTGAGGATGATTATATTATACTTGATGATGATCTTTGCAGGGAACTCAATGAATGTGCTGATTCCGACCCTACCACTATAAAGAAGTTGCTAACAAAGCACTCCCTGAAGAACAAGTTTACTCCTGATCCTACTTTTGCTACGTCACCTATATGCATCTCAGATCCTGATTATGATTTCTCTGTTGACCTTTCACTTATATCCACAGTTGAAGCTGATCCTTTTTATGGCAGAGAAAATGACGATGCCATCGAGCACCTGACCAAACTCACTGAGTTAGGTAGCTTGTTTACTACTGATGAAAGGATCCGGAACTTTTATGTGACCAAGCTCCTTCCTTTTTCTCTAAAAGGAGAGGATAGAGCATGGTATGATGCACTACCATGTGGATCCATCCAAAGCCCTCAAGACATGGCTATATCTTTCGTTGATAAGTATTTTCCTGCTCATATGCAACATGCTGCTTTACAAAGAATTTATAATTTTGAACAGTTGCAGGATGAGCATCTCCCTAAAGCTTGGGGGAGATTTTGCAGTTTGCTGAACACTAGACCGGGACACGAAATCCCTAAGAATGAATTAATTGATATCTTTTATGCTGGTCTAACCGATGGGTCTAAATCCTATCTCGACAGTTGTGCTGGTTGTGTTTTCAGGCAAAGAACACCGGACGATGCCGAAGAACTGATGGGCAAGATTTCCTAAAACCATGAAGATTGGTCCGTGCCTGAACCACCTCCACCACCAAAGAAAAGGGGCATGCTGGTCTTAAGCCCCGAAGATATGCAAGAAGCAAAGAAGTGCATAAGGGGAAAAGGTATTAAAACTCAAGATGTAAAGAATCTACCTCCGATCGAGACGCTGTGTGAGCCTACCACTCACCCAACTACGGTAGAAGTACATTCTCTTTTAGAATTCAATGCAAGTGACATCCCTAAAGGTAAACCTCCTGACCAATGTTTAGATGAGCTTGATAATTTTATTATGAAGCAGAATCACTTCAATGAAAAGATACAAGGTCAGTTGAATGAAAACACTCTTACTATCAAAAGATTGCTTGATGTTCTAGGTAGAACAGTTAATGATGTTAAATGTCGTGTGAAGCATTTTTATATGGTTCAAACTCAGCTTGAACAAATTTCTAATGTGCAAAAAGATTTGCTTGCTAATAATGCCAAACAGGACAATTTACAAGCTTACGCCATGTTGTATTGACTCCTGGCGGTATGACCATGGTTATAGAACTGCTGATTAGTCAACCTCTTACAATGAGCCTGCAGTGTCTTGTTCGCCGTCTCCTGGTGCTCCGGAGCCACCCTATAGAATCTCTGAAATCATGCATCAAAAAAGTGTGGGATTAATGAGTTAGCATGGCGGGGTCATCAACTATGAACAAAAAAAGTGTGAAGAGTCATGATTTTTCCTTACCCAAAACTTATTGATCACGGTGTCAGAAGCTTTCCCGTAGGGGGGACAATCTGCGAGCTCGTAGTGTCTCCAAGTCGTGGCTAGCTTCCTCTCTCCTTTGTCTGTGGTGTAGAAGCCCGACCAAAACTTCCTAATGATAGCTCCAAGCATGCAGCCAGGGACTCGGGTCCCCGCAGGATGAATCCAATTGCTGCACAAGAATCAAACATTAGTACATGCCAAGTTGGTATCAACGAAATGAAACTATAGCCACTTACTCAGTTCTAGTAGGTTCAATGAGGGTCCGAGCCTCCGGGGCAGGCTCCTCCTTAGGGACTTCTGTTTCCCCACGAACCTTTGCCTTCTTCGTCGACGCACTCGATGGCCCCGACGCAGTCACCATCTCCTCGTCTCGAGACTCCGCTTCCAAGTCTCGAGAGTCAATCTCCTCGTCTGGAGACTCCGAGAACGCGGTCTGTGAAGCCACGTCGCCGGAAGCGGAGGGTATGTCAATTAGAAGGACGGTACCTCGGCCTCCTGCAATCGGAAAAGTTAAACAATTAAGAAGCATGTTGAAAAATAAATACCAAGCATAATGAAGATGCAATGTACCTCCTCGGTCTGACCTCGGGGGACGTCCCCCTCTTCCTCCTCCTCGTCCTGCATCCCCTCCTCCTCCTCCTCCTCCTACCTCCTCGGCGCCGTACCTTGAGGTGGTTGCTCTTCCACTCTTCGTCTTCTTTATCCCCTGAAGCAAGCACTACGGTGATGCCTTGCCACTGCTGATACGTCCCAAACGTATCTATAATTTATGCTTGCTCCATGCATGTTTTCTGTGACTTTGCCATGTTTTAGTTGAACTTTATTACACTTTTAAACCAATTTGGACTAACCTACTAACTCAGTGCACCCAATTGCCAGCTTCTGGTTTTCTGCTGTTTTTGTTTTTCAGGTTTTCCGGCTGATTAAAGTGCCAAAAAAATTCCGCAAAAATTATATTAAAAATCAGCGGGCAGGAAGCTTCCGGAATAACCAAGGGAGAGAGCCGGGACCACCACCAGGGAGCCAGAAGGGTCCCTGGCACGGCCCCAACCCTAGGGAGCGCTAGGCACCCTCCAGGCTGCCCTGGGTGGCCCCTCGACGCCCCCCTTCGCCTATATAACCCCCTCGGGGTAGAAACCCCAAAAGG
This sequence comes from Bromus sterilis, assembly GCA_950022295.1. Taxonomy (NCBI): domain Eukaryota; kingdom Viridiplantae; phylum Streptophyta; class Magnoliopsida; order Poales; family Poaceae; genus Bromus; species Bromus sterilis. Next base: position 294,569,432 of record OX465601.1, on the reverse strand, counting down.
AGAACTCTTTTTCGCGGAAACCTCTCTGTTCCGCCGCCGCCGCCGTTTTCAGATCGGGGCTGCCTGGAGAAGCTGCCCGGCACCCTGCCGGAAGGAGATCACCCCTCCGGGAGACCATCCATAGCCATGGACGCCTCCCGTATGTGCCGTGAGTAGTCCCCCTTGGACCATGGGTCCGTGATCAGTAGCTATGTGATGTCCTCTCCCTCTTTTGTGATTCCACTTTCGAGACCTCGTGAGCTACCTCACATGATCGATGCACCTATGTAATGTTCTGCTGTTGCTATGCTGAGTTTGTTGGGATCTGATGGATTATGAGACTATGTTCAGATTGTGATGAGTAATATATTTGGTTTGCCCTTTTATATTTTGTTCTTGAGTAAATTCTTGCATGTTCTCCGTTGCAGAATTTGCTTTGGCCAAGTTATTAGCTTGCAACTCCAAGAGAGAGCGTTATGCTCGATTGTGGGTTTAGCCCCCTGATGTCTAGCTTGAGTGACAGAAACATGAGACTAGGGGATGTACTGTTGCCACCAGGGATAAAACAACGGTGATTGTGCCTATTGGTGCAAGAATTGTTTACTTTACGCAAAGTTCTTTTAATGCAGTTGTCTGTTGCTTTGAGTTTACACTTTGGGTGGGATTCGCAACTTAATACCAGCGAAATGTTCTGGATAGATATCTCAAGGTGGATGATTCGTAGTAGATGCAGATGGATTTCGGTCTACTTACCTTGGCGTACTGCCCATTGCTTCTGAGCCCTTCCTTTCTTTGCAGCATAGTTAGCATTGCGGTGCCTTCATAATCATGTCAATTGCCCAACTGTGATTTGTTTACCTCGCTAGCATTTTTATCGTCTTTTGGGAGAGAGACATCACTAGTGAAAATCACGGGACTCCGGTCCATCTTCATACCATTGTTCACACCCACTATTTATCTTTTTGTTTTTACTTTTACTAGTACCTTTTTATCTCTTGTGTTTGATCCTTTGTAAACGACAAGGTCGGAGGAATTGACAACTCCTCTGAACTCGTTGGGAGCAAAGTTATTTGTTTTGTGCAGGTCCATGACAACTCCACGCATCAGAATAATTTCTGGCGCCGTTGCCACCTATCGTACTTATCGTTGAGTCCTACTGGAGACAAACCTTGGTATCTTTATTGAGGGAAATTACCGCTACGCTGCATCTCAACCTTCCACTTGGGGTAACCAACGAGGGGCGAGAAGCCATCAAGCTAATTTCTGGCGCCGTTGTCGGGGACTCAAAGGAAGTAAAAATACACGAGTCCTGATAACCGCCAATTTCTGGCGCCGTTGTCGGACTCCTGTATCAAAAATAAGGGAGTTACACGCTATCTTTTACGTTTGTTTTTTTAGTCTTGTTAGTTTACCTTTCAGTTTTTATCTCAGTGTCCTTTATGAAAAACCACAAAAATAGTTGCTACCTTTTGCCTTTGTCTTGCTTTGCCTATCTATGTTATCCTCACTATGGGTGATGAACCACCCAAATATGGTAGGATGGACATGTTTCACTTGGATCGTCTTCGATCAATTTGTGCTCGCGCTAAAAACCCAACCGACTTGGTTGAGGGAAAATCATTGGATGAGCATGCTCATTATACGCGGCACCGCCTATCTCAGAAAGGGAAACACTTATGGGATCAAATACATGTTTCTTATTGCCATGCTAAACTTTTGTGCCACAGTTATGATTTTACTTGCTGTTCTAATATAGATCGTAAACACCTCCCTTTCCAATGTGAGTTTAATGAAAATGAGATCTTATCTTCTTATGCTAAAGGTGTTTATGATTACTTTGATGTTGAAAAGATTTAAGAGTTTGTTGCTTTTAAAGGTGCCTATGAGATTGCTTCTTTGATTGAAAAGTATCACGATACTATTTTCGAGTCTGAAAACTTTGCAGTTCTTGCTTATTGCTTCGAGAATTATACTTCCAATTTTTATATTGAGGATTTAAAAAATAAAATGTTTGCTTCCCAAGAAGAGGCCAATGATTGCTATGATGAGGAGTCCTATGATTCCGAGGACTCACTTGATACTTCCCTTCTGAAAATTTTGATACTTGCTTTGTTGATGGCCAAGATGCCACTATGGATGATGCTTACAAAGATGAACTCTCTATAGTTCCTTATGTCAAGCATGAAATTGTTGCTATTGCACCCACACTTGATTGTCCTATTATCCTCTTGAAATCTCCAAGTCATATTCCGGAGAACTGTGCTCTTATTGAGGCTCAATGTGATGGGTTGCATTTATGTTATCATCCTAAAAACCGTGTTGAAAACAATACACGTGTGCTTGTAGGTCATGAACAACATGATTTATGTGATAGTTATATTCTTGATGTTGTTCATTATGCTACTGAAAATTACTTTGAGAGAGGAAAGTTTGGTTGTAGAAACTTCCATGTTACAAAAACACCTCTCTTCATGTTGAAAGTTTTGAAGTTGTTCTTGTTCCACCTTCCTATGCATGTCACTTTGTGCTTCTTTGATTTATTTTCTTACAAGATGCCTATGCATAGGAAGTGGGTTAGGCTTAAATGTGTTTCATATTTGCTTCTTGATTCTCTCTTTTGCTTCAAAATTCTTATTCTTATGAGAGCACCTTTCATAATCTTTAAGCCTAGCTAATGGCTTTAAAGAAGCGCTTTCGGGAGGCAGCCCCAACGAATTTAGGTTTTTCTTTTTGTTTTTGTTCTGTTCTTAGTGGTCTTGATGATTGTTACTACTGTATCAACATCATTGTATCTTTCTTTTTCAATATTTGTGCCAAGTTTAGCCTCAGAGTGCTTGAAAGTTCAAAAGTTGGAGCTTGCTGTCCAGAAACAGATTCTGTCTTCTTGACAGGAAAATTCGCGATAAATCACCAGATCATCTTTTTGATCTGATTTTTTTTGACAGAATTCTCCATACAATTGGCTTTCTAGCCTCTGTTCAAAGTTTTTTGATTTGAGTTGCAGAAGTACCTCGAAAAAATTCCCCTTTTTCTGCTGTTCTGTTTTTCTCAGCTTCTGCCCCAGTTTTTCTTTTCGCAGTTTTGCAATCCTTAAGCTTGCTTTTTATTTGCGAACTTTTTTGGGAAGGCAAGAGAAACAGTAGCTATTCCTGGAAATATTTATTTGCAGTAGAGGAAAATTATTTTATTAGGGTACTAACCTCTCTAATCAGCCTACAATGAGTTATGTATGAAGGGAGTTTTCAAGTGCGCGATGGAAGGTGATGAAAGAAGATTCAGGAGTGTCAAGCGCTCAAGCTTGGGGATGCCCAAGTGCACCCCCAATAAATATTCAAGGAGACTCAAGCGTCTAAGCTTGGGGATGCCCCCGAGGCATCCCCTTCTTCATCAACAATCATCGGTCTGTCTTTCGTTGCACTATATTTTTATCACTCCATGCGTTATGTGCTTTGCTTGGAGCGTCTCGCTCTTTACTTTTCTAGGTTTTTTTTGCTTTCTTTGCTGTAGTAACAAGTTAGACCCCAACTTACTCTTTTGTGTGGGAGAGAAACACGCTCCACTTGAACTAGAACTCCTCATAGGATTTGCATGCTTATTTCTTTTAGCTGTGAGTTGTTCTTTTTTTTTCTTAGCTGCTGGTCTGTTTAGCTGTAGTGCTTTAGTTTTTCTAGAGCTTTTCTTTTCAGGTTGAACTTTCTATAGGTTGCATGTTTTATCTTCTTAGAGAGTTTGCCTGTTGCACTGAGTTATGTGTCTTGACTAGAAAGTAGGTATTTAAAGTTGCTTTTCTCTTTGCAGTAGTAACTTGCAATAGTTTTGAGGTATTGACTAGAGTAATGTTTGAACTTTTGGTGTCAAGAGATCTTGCCTATTAGTGATAGATGTCGTATTTTGGGCAATCCGTGTGTTTTTCGAAAACCAAAAAACCCTGTTGAGAACTCTAGCTACTAGATGGATCACTAACCTCTGGAGGGTTCGAATATTAGGGTACACTCACGTACTATGAGTCGAGGATGCGCAAGGATAACCAAACCCCCATACACTCCTCCTCGGGGTACCTGTCTCTTTGTGAACCTCCTATTAGATTGAGAGTTACCGATAATAAGTGCATGAGTTCTTCGGACTAATGTGAGTATTCGAAAGTTGACACTTCCACCTACCCATACTTTTTCTAGCCTCTTCGGTACCGTGCATTGCCCTTTCTCACCTCGAGAGTTGGCGCATACTTCGCCGGTGCATCCAAACCCTTGGCATGATACACTCTGTCATCATAAGCCTCATTATATCTTTCCTCAAAACAACCACCATACCTACCTACAAGGCATTTCCATTGCCTTTCCGAGATACATTGCCATGCAACATCCACCCTCTCATGACTTGATCCTCATGTCATACATGCTACTTTCTTGATCGATGAGCCGCATGCTAGTTGGGCCTTGCCCTAATCATTGCTACATGACGCACTAGTATCATTGCATATCCTGCTATCCTGGCAGAGGCATACATTTGCATCATGATTAGTTACATTTTCTTTTTGTGAGTACCTTTGTAAAGTGTGAAAGATCTCCTATATTCTTGTAAAATATAGAGTATTGCCCCTAAAGTGAGGAAAAGATCCCAAAGAGGACAAAATCAAAAGATCCCAAAGAGGACAAATGAGAGTTAAATAGAAAGAGCCATTGAGGCCACCAAAAAAATAAAAAATAAAAGAGAAAAAGAGAAAAAGAAAAATAAAAAGAGAGAAGGGGGCATACTACTATTCCTTTTGAGAGATCCACACTAGTACTTCATCTTCTATCCCTTGTACTCCATAGAGATTATCATCATGCATATAGCTATGTGGGGAACTTTTACACTATAGAACTTGGCTTGTATATTCCAATGATGAGCCTCCTCAAACGAGCTCTAGGTCTTCTTGAGAAAGCAAGTTAGATGCACCCCCACTAGTTCCATTGGAGAGATTTTAGCTCACATGTGCATCCGTTGTATGGCAATCCCTACTCCTCACATCATATCTATCATATGGCCTTCTCTCGCCTATGATTGTCCTCATTGATGTGAGCCTTTCACACACCTTTTTGTCTTCCTCCTCCACCTCTTCTTTCTGTTTCGCCTTTTAGGTGTCAACTTTCTTGCTCACGCTCATCCATTGCATGAGTGATCAAAATATCGAAAGGGAGTGGATCAGTTCGACTTGTACCTGGCTAGTGGTCTGGGGACGAGTCCAGATAAGAATCCAAAGGAGACTAAGTGTGAAACTTTAGTAGATAGTTGTTCTCAACAACCTTTTTTCTCTTTCTTCTCAGTCCCTTGCTTGCACGCAAACACCATCTGGAGACATTCGAGTAACGGACAACAAGAGCTCTTGCACCTTTTGTTCTTTTGTTGCTTGTGTTAATGCCAATATAGACTCTTGCCTGTTAAGACTTGAATTAAATTGCATGCTTTGATTGCTTTACTTAACAGTCCTTATTTGGTTGTGTGGCATGTCACCACAGAAATTATGCTTGTTATCATTTGCCTACTCGAGGACGAGAAGGAATTAAGCTTGGGGATGTTGATACGTCCCAAACGTATCTATAATTTCTGCTTGCTCCATGCATGTTTTGTGTGACTTTGCCATGTTTTAGTTGAACTTTATTACACTTTTAAACCAATTTGGACTAACCTACTAACTCAGTGTACCCAGTTGCCAGCTTCTGGTTTTCTACTGTTTTTGTTTTTCAGGTTTTCCGGCTGATTAAAGTGCCCAAAAAATTCCGCAAAAATTATATTAAAAATCAGCGGGCAGGAAGCTTCCGGAATAACCAAGGGAGAGAGCCGGGACCACCACCAGGGAGCCAGAAGGGTCCCTGGAGCGGCCCCAACCCTAGGGCGCGCCAGGCACCCTCCTGGCTGCCCTGGGTGGCCCCTCGACGCCCCCTTCGCCTTTATAACCCCCTCGGGGTAGAAACCCCAAAAGGAGAACTCTTTTTCGCGGAAACCTCTCTGTTCCGCCGCCGCCGCCGTTTTCAGATCGGGGTTGCCTGGAGAAGCTGCCCCGGCACCCTGCCGGAAGGAGATCACCCCTCCGGGAGACCATCCATAGCCATGGACGCCTCCCGTATGTGCCGTGAGTAGTCCCCCTTGGACCATGGGTCCGTGATCAGTAGCTATGTGATGTCCTCTCCCTCTTTTGTGCTTCCACTTTCGAGACCTCGTGAGCTGCCTCACGTGATCGAGGCACCTATGTAATTTTCTGTTGTTGCTATGCTGAGTTTGTTGGGATCTGATGGATTATGAGACTATGTTCAGATTGTGATGAGTAATATATTTGGTTTGCCCTTTTATATTTTGTTCTTGAGTAAATTCTAGCATGTTCTCCGTTGCAGTATTTGCTTTGGCGAAGTTATTTTCTTGCAACTCCAAGAGAGAGCGTTATGCTCGATTGTGGGTTTAGCCCCCTGATGTCTAGCTTGAGTGACAGAAACATGAGACTAGGGGATGTGCTGTTGCCACCAGGGATAAAACAACGGTGATTGTGCCTATTGGTGCAAGAATTGTTTACTTTACGCAAAGTTCTTTTAATGCAGTTGTCTGTTGCTTTGAGTTTACACTTTGGGTGGGATTCACAACTTAATACCAGCGAGATGTTCTGGATAGATATCTCAAGGTGGATGATTCGTAGTAGATGCAGATGGATTTCGGTCTACTTACCTTGGCGTACTGCCCATTGCTTCTGAGCCCTTCCTTTCTTTGCAGCATAGTTAGCATTGCGGTGCCTTCATAATCCTGTCAATTTCCCAACTGTGATTTGTTTACCTCGCTAGCATTTTTATCGTCTTTTGGGAGAGAGACATCACTAGTGAAAATCACAGGACTCCGGTCCATCTTCATACTATTGTTCACACCCACTATTTATCTTTCTGTTTTTACTTTTACTAGTACCTTTTTATCTCTTGTGTTTGATCCTTTGTAAACGACAAGGCCGGAGGAATTGACAACTCCTCTGAACTCGTTGGGAGCAAAGTTAATTGTTTTGTGCAGGTCCACGACAACTCCGCGCATCAGAATAATTTCTGGCGCCGTTGCCACCTATCGTACTTATCGTTGAGTCCTACTGGAGACAAACCTTGGTATCTTTACTGAGGGAAATTACCGCTACGCTGCATCTCAACCTTCCACTTGGGGTAACCAACGAGGGGCGAGAAGCCATCAACTTCTCATATTGGCCAATCACCTGCATTGAGAAAAATAAAACAATTAAGCATAAAGACGCAATGCAATTAAGAAGCATAAAGACGCAATGCAATTAAGATGAAAATAAATACTAATACTCGTCATCACTCTCAGCCTCGGGATCCTCGCACGGTGGAGACTCATCATTTTGATGGAACATAGAGTATTTTAAATAGCACGTGCACATCGACAAGATACAAAATAACATCATCATCAATTCATCGTAGCACATCTGCACACAATCATCATCATCATCCAAAATAACATACATATAGTATCGAGATACATAAATACTAATAATCATCATCATCACTCTGAGGCTCATTCTCATCTCCATCATCACTATCACTATCACGTGCGTATAAAGCGTCGGGATCCTCGGACGGTGGAGGCTCATCATCATCATCACTCTGAGGCTCATCATTGGCATGTGCCTTGTTGAGCATCTCTATGTCACTTATATCCGTGACTATCTCACCACGGGTGTGTGCATCGTTCTCGAGGTCCTCAAGACCTTCTAAGCCAAAGTCCCCAAAGTTCTCTTGCTCTTGATAGAAAATTCCCTCGTATGTTTGAGGGTTAATGTTGTTGTAATCGTCCTCGGAGGGCATGGGTAGTTTACCATGTGGCGATACCTGGTACACGACTTCCCAGCCCTGGAGGTATTCTTTCTGGCATGGGTAGGGCAAGTAATAAACTTGTTTCGCTTGGTGAGCCACAACAAAGACATCGGATCCGCTATAGGTGGTTGAAGGCCTAACTTCAACTAACCAATGGAAGGGGTATTTTTGTGTCCATGGTGTGGATCGAACCAGTGGCATCTGAACACAACGAGATTGAGTTCTACGGGCCCATTGTTGAACGTCAGCTCGTATACGTTCTGCAACCTTCCGTAGTAATCAAAGTCATCTTGTCCCTTGGTGAAGACCCCGGTATTTATAGTTTTTGCACCCGGGCGAATATTTTGGTGGCCCTCTATATGAAAGTGATACCCATTCACATCATACTTCTCATACATGTTGACTTTACTGTTAAAACCCTGAGAGACACATCTCAACTCATCCGACATCATCACTGTGGGATCAGCTCCCTACAAGTTTAGTACGAATCGTGCATTAGTTACGTGTAATAAGAGGGACAAGTTGCCAGGTAATTAAGAGGGATAGGTTACGGATTACCTTTTCCCTGAACCATGAGGTGAAACTTCTTCCCGGGGCACCCCCTTTAAGAAGAGCATCCAACTGCGCAACATCGGGATCTGTTGGTCCCGGCCACACCTGATGGCTTCTCGCCCCTCGTTGGTTACCCCAAGTGGAAGGTTGAGATGCAGCGTAGCGGTAATTTCCCTCAGTAAAGATACCAAGGTTTGTCTCCAGTAGGACTCAACGATAAGTACGATAGGTGGCAACGGCGCCAGAAATTATTCTGATGCGTGGAGTTGTCGTGGACCTGCACAAAACAAATAACTTTGCTCCCAACGAGTTCAGAGGAGTTGTCAATTCCTCCGGCCTTGTCGTTTACAAAGGATCAAACGCAAGAGATAAAAAGGTACTAGTAAAAGTAAAAACAGAAAGATAAATAGTGGGTGTGAACAATGGTATGAAGATGGACCGGAGTCCCGTGATTTTCACTAGTGATGTCTCTCTCCCAAAAGACGATAAAAATGCTAGCGAGGTAAACAAATCACAGTTGGGCAATTGACAGGATTATGAAGGCACCGCAATGCTAACTATGCTGCAAAGAAAGGAAGGGCTCAAAAGCAATGGGCAGTACGCCAAGGTAAGTAGACCGAAATCCATCTGCATCTACTACGAATCATCCACCTTGAGATATCTATCCAGAACATCTCGCTGGTATTAAGTTGTGAATCCCACCCAAAGTGTAAACTCAAAGCAACAGACAACTGCATTAAAAGAACTTTGCGTAAAGTAAACAATTCTTGCACCAATAGGCACAATCACCGTTGTTTTATCCCTGGTGGCAACATCACATCCCCTAGTCTCATGTTTCTGTCACTCAAGCTAGACATCAGGGGGCTGAACCCACAATCGAGCATAACGCTCTCTCTTGGAGTTGCAAGCAAATAACTTGGCCAAAGCAAATACTGCAACGGAGAACATGCAAGAATTTACTCAAGAACAAAATATAAAAGGGCAAACCAAATATATTACTCATCACAATCTGAACATAGTCTCATAATCCATCAGATCCCAACAAACTCAGCATAGCAACAGCAGAAAATTACATAGGTGCCTCGATCATGTGAGGCAGCTCACGAGGTCTCGAAAGTGGAAGCACAAAAGAGGGAGAGGAAATCACATAGCTACTGATCACGGACCCATGGTCCAAGGGGGACTACTCACGGCACATACGGGAGGCGTCCATGGCTATGGATGGTCTCCCGGAGGGGTGATCTCCTTCCGGCAGGGTGCCGGGCCAGCTTCTCCAGGCAGCCCCGATCTGAAAACGGTGGCGGCGGCGGAACAGAGAGATTTCCGCGAAAAAGAGTTCTTCTTTTAGGGGTTTCTACCCCGAGGGGGTTATATAGGCGAAGGGGGGCGTCGAGGGGCCACCCAGGGCAGCCAAGAGGGTGCCTGGCGCGCCCTAGGGTTGGGGCCACGCCAGGGACCCTTCTGGATCCCTGGTGGTGGTCCCGGCTCTCTCCCTTGGTTATTCCGGAAGCTTCCTGCCCGCTGATTTTTAATATAATTTTTACGGAATTTTTTGGGCACTTTAATCAGCCGGAAACCTGAAAAAAAAACAGCAAAAAACCAGAAGCTAGCAACTGGGTGCACTGAGTTAGTAGGTTAGTCGAAATTGGTTTAAAAGTGTAATAAAGTTCAACCAAAACATGGAAAAGTCACACAAAACATGCATGGAGCAAGCAGAAATTATAGATACGTTTGGGACGTATCAACATCCCTAAGCTTCATTCCTGCTCGTCCTCGAGTAGGTAAATGATAACAAGCATAATTTCTGTGGTGACATGCCACACAGCCAAATAAGGACTGTTAAGTAAAGCAATCAAAGCATGCAATTCAATTCAAGTCTTAACAGGCAAGAGTCTATATTGGCATTAACACAAGCAACAAAAGAAAAAAAGGTGCAAGAGCTCTTGTTGTCCGTGACTCGAATGTCTCCAGATGGTGTTTGCGTGCAAGCAAGGGACTGGGAAGAAAGAGAAAAAAGGTTGTTGAGAACAACTATCTACTAAAGTTTCACACTTAGTCTCCTTTGGATTCTTATCTGGACTCGTCCCCAGACAACTAGCCGGGTACAAGTCAAACTGATCCACTCCCTTTTGATATTTTGAGCACTCATGCAATGGATGAGCGTTAGCAAGAAAGTTGACACCTAAAAGGCGAAACAGAAAGAAGAGGTGGAGGAGGAAGACGAAAAGGTGTGTGAAAGGCTCACATCAATGAGGACAATCATAGGCTAGAGAAGGCCATATGATAGATATGATGTGAGGAGTAGGGATTGCCATACAACGGATGCACATGTGAGCTAAAAGCTCTCCAATGGAACTAGTGGGGGTGCATCTAACTTGCTTGCTCAAGAAGACCTAGAGCTCGTTTGAGGAGGCTCATCATTGGAATATACAAGCCAAGTTCTATAGTGTAAAAGTTCCCCACATAGCTATATGCATGATGATAATCTCTATGGAGTACAAGGGATAGAAGATGAAGTACTAGTGTGGATCTCTCAAAAGGAATAGTAGTATGCCCCCTTCTCTCTTTTTATTTTTCTTTTTCTCTTTTTCTCTTTATTTTTTATTTTTTTGGTGGCCTCAATGGCTCTTTCTATTTAACTCTCATTTGTCCTCTTTGGGATCTTTTGATTTTGTCCTCTTTGGGATCTTTTCCTCACTTTAGGGGTAATACTCTATATTTTACAAGAATATAGGAGATCTTTCACACTTTACAAAGGTACTCACAAAAAGAAAATGTAACTAATCATGATGCAAATGTATGCCTCTGCCAGGATAGCAGGATATGCAATGATACTAGCGCGTCATGTAGCAATGATTAGGGCAAGGCCCAACTAGCATGCGGCTCATCGATCAAGCAAGTAGCATGTATGACATGAGGATCAAGTCATGAGAGGGTGGATGTTGCATGGCAATGTATCTCGGAAAGGCTATGGAAATGCCTTGTAGGTAGGTATGGTGGCTGTTTTGAGGAAAGATATAATGAGGCTTATGATGACAGAGCGTATCATGCCAAGGGTTTGGATGCACCGGCGAAGTATGCGCCAACTCTCGAGGTGAGAAAGGGCAATGCACGGTACCGAAGAGGCTAGAAAAAGTATGGGTAGGTGGAAGTGTCAACTTTCGAATACTCACATTAGTCCGAAGAACTCATGAACTTATTATCGGTAACTCTCAATCTAATAGGAGGTTCAAAAAAAGACAGGTACCCCGAGGAGGAGTGTATGGGGGTTTGGTTATCCTTGCGCATCCTCGACTCATGGTACGTGAGTGTACTCTAATATTCGAACCCTCCAGAGGTTAGTGATCCATCTAGTAGCTAGAGTTCTCAACAGGGGTTTTTGGTTTTCGAAAAACACACGGATTGCCCAAAATACGACATCTATCACTAATAGGCAAGAGCTCTTGACACCAAAAGTTCAAACATTACTCTAGTCAATACCTCAAAACTACTGCAAGTTACTACTTCAAAGAGAAAAGCAACTTTAACTACCTACTTTCTAGTCAAGACACAGAACTCTGTGCAACAGGCAAACTCTCTAACAAGATAAAACATGCAACCTATAGAAAGTTCAACCTGAAAAGAAAAGCTCTAGAAAAACTAAAGCACTACAGCTAAACAGACCAGCAGCTAAGAAAAGAAAAAGAACAACTCACAGCTAAAAGAAATAAGCATGCAAATCCTATGAGGAGTTCTAGTTCAAGTGGAGCGTGTTTCTCTCCCACACAAAAGAGTAAGTTGGGGTCTAACTTGTTACTACAGCAAAGAAAGCAAAACAAACCTAGAAAAGTAAAGAGCGAGACGCTCCAAGCAAAGCACATAACGCATGAAGTGATAAAAATATAGTGCAACGAAAGACAGACCGATGATTGTTGATGAAGAAGGGGATGCCTCGGGGCCGAGGCATCCCCAAGCTTAGACGCTTGAGTCTCCTTGAATATTTATTGGGAGTGCACTTGGGCATCCCCAAGCTTGAGCGCTTGACACTCCTGGATCTTCTTTCATCACCTTCCATCGCGCACTTGAAAACTCCCTTCATACATAACTCATTGTAGGCTAATTAGAGAGGTTAGTACCCTAATAAAATAATTTTCCTCTACTGCAAATAAAGATTTCCAGGAAGATCTACTGTTTCTCTTGCCTTCCCAAAAAAAGTTTGCAAAGAAAAAGCAAGCTTAAGGATTGCAAAACTGCGAAAAGAAAAACTGGGGCAGAAGCTGAGAAAAACAGAACAGCTGAGAAAGGGGAATTTTTTCGAGGTACTTCTGCAACTCAAATCAAAAAACTTTGAACAGAGGCTAGCAAGCCAATTGTATGGAGCATGCTGTCAAAAAAATTCAGATCAAAAAGATGATCTGGTGATTTATCGCGAATTTTTCCGTCAAGGAGACATAATCTGTTTCTGGACAGCAAGCTCCAACTTTTGAACTTTCAAGCACTCTGAGGCTAAACTTGGCACAAAGCTTGAAAAAGAAAGATACAATGATGTTGATACAGTAGTAACAATCATCAAGACCACTAAGAACAGAACAAAAACAAAAATAAAAACCTAAATTCGTTGCGGGCTGCCTCCCGAAAGCGCTTCTTTAGAGCCATTAGCTAGGCTTAAAGCAGAAGATCAAGTTTTTTCCAGAGAATAACTAGCCCGTGTGACGGACTCAAAAGGTAACTTAATCTTTTTCCTAGGGAAATGTTCCATCCCTTTCTTGAGAGGGAATTGTAACTTGATAGTTCCCTCTTTCATGTCAATGATAGTACCAATTGTGCGAAGAAAAGGACGTCCCAAAATAATTGGACAAGAGGGCTCACACTCAATGTCCATAATAGTGAAATCAATGGGAACATAATTGCCATTGACAATGATAAGAACATCGTCGATCTTCCCCAAAGGCTTCTTTACGGAAGAATCAACAAGACGAACACCAAAAGAACAGGGATCAAAAGGTTTCAAATCAAGCATATCATACATTCTTTTGGGAATAACAGAGGTACTTGCTCCAACATCACAAAGAGCAAAACAAGAGAAGTTATTCAATTTAATTTTAATCATAGGATCACTACTAGGGAATAGCCTTATAGTGGCGCACTGATTTTGTGTTTAGTGGCGCATTATGGATGCGCCACTAACTACAAGCCACTAATAAGGGCTTAGAGGTGGCGCATTCTGGATGCGCCACCCCTAAGGCCCTTAGGCGTGGCGCATCTCAGAATGCGCCACCTCTAAGCTCTTAGGGGTGGCGCATTCTGGTATGCGCCACGCCTAAGGGCCTTAGGGGTGGCGCATTCACAGTGCGCCACTAAATACTAAACATATGCGCCACTAAATAATTACAGAAAACAAAAAAAAAGAATTACATAAAAGAATAAAAGCATTACAGATATTTTTATTATATTATAGAAATGCAAAATACAATATAACAATGAGGCCAACAATTATTGATACAAAAGAATTGCAATATAATTTTTATTACAAAGGTTTAGAGGCCAACAAGATTCACAAGATTACATTCCATCACAAAATTACAATGAGTCCAACAATTATTGAAAACCGAAAGCTACTTTCGTCATCACTACTTGTTTGCTCTTCAACCTGCACAAAACAAAGCTTTAGAGGTCACATCCATATGAATCATACCAAAGGAGAACAAAGCAATCTAGCATCTATTCTTATCAACAACTTAAAGCAAGTCGATGAATGGTGAAAAGCATGCACATATGCATCAAAATGCATATGCAGTGACCTTTATACACAAAGAGCACCAAGAGTATTTGACACTACCATCTAGTACACAAAGAGTACATCCAAATTACACCCAAATTACACAAAGAGTACATTCAATTAATTGTTTTGACTCGGCTCGGGGAATGGGAGGCATCCTTCTTTCGTCATGAAGGGCCTTGTGTCACGCAGGGCCTTTAGGCGGACTTCTATCTCCCCATTGGATGGTGCAATGTTGGAGTGGAAGATCGACCCCCTCATTTGTACTTCATGACGGATGATAGTCGCCATCTGCGCTTGGATGTGAAAGAACTCCTCCTTCAGATTTGCATCGGCGATTTCCTCCTTCCTTTCGGCCCACGCTCTGAGATGACTTGGCAGCGTAAGGTTGCGTTGTTCCTGTACAATCGCCCTCATGTGATGAAGGGCGTAGTACACATCCCTTACACTGCCAGCCGGCTGCTTGACGCACGGGAACTGCGTTACGTGGTTGAACACGTTCACGCCAGGCTGATTTTTCCTGAACTTCTGCTTCACGATCTTTCCTCCGGCTTTTATGTAGCCAACGAGAGCATCATCCAAAACTCTCATGATATACTTGTAATCTTTCTTCTTCACACTCCCCGAGTCTAAATACATGGCATGCGAGTGTTGCGGTGAAAAGCAGATGAGCACGCAGTCTTGATCCTCACTGCATAATTAAAACAATCCAAAAGGAATGTTGGAAGAGGACAATGGAAAGCTAAGAAAGCATATACGCTACGGAGGCGAGCGAATGACTTACTTGGGAGAGTAGGTCATAAGAAATGAATCTTTGTCGGCGTTCCGTAGCATGAAGTCTGTGATGTACCCCGCCGCGAGAGCCGCGTCCCCGTCGTCCATCAAGATGCTTTCACGCATGTAGAAGGGGTCCAATATCGCGACGCTCGGGGTCTTATCTCTCCTGATACTCATAGAAAGGCTAAGCGAGAACAGACGGATAAGGCTATGGTCCAGCCGCTTGAGATGGTACAAATTGAAGATCTCTGAAAACCGCAGGATTATCATATCCGCGGGGATAGTGTTGATGAAGCCCATGTTGATTGGCACCTTGGCCATGAAAACCGGGTACGAGGGATTATCTTCTCGAAGAAGAATCTTCTCTAATGACATAATACTATGATGCACACTCTGCATATCCGAAGTTGCAAGGTCCAGCATGTCCTTAGGTAGCATCGCCCTACCAGCCACATGGATTTCAAACGAGAGATCCTTGGGTCTTGGTGGCCCGTCCTGAGCCCGGATCGGCATCGAAGGTTGGCTACTAGAAGTGATGCTCTTCTTTCTTTTCCGTCCCTTCTTCTTTTCTGATTTTGAGCAGTCACCGGCCTTTATCTTCTCAGTGGCCGCCTTATGGAGTGTGGACGGGCTGAGAATAGATCTTGTGGCATCTGCTTGAGGCTCGGTGAAGGCGCAAGCTGCTGGAGACATGTCCTGAGAAGCAGCGAAGAGACGCCTGGAGCAAGCAGGCTTCGCCGCAGGATCAGCTGGACCGCGAGCTTCCTCGTCATGCTGATAGGCTCCTTCAGCAGGAGGCATGATTAAGTCATCAGCATCATACAAAGTATTGATGAACTGGTCGGCGCTGATATCATCATCAAGATCATCGTCTTCTTGTTGTGCTCCGATGGGATCATGTGGCGCCGACACGATGACTAGCGGTGTTGTCCTAGGTGTGGTGCCCCTTTCCCCCGTCATTAAACGCATTTGGCTCTTCGGCCATAGGCATATTTGGTTGAAACAGTCACTGAGGACTGCCGGCTCGTCCTCATCGTATCCGGGGGTTGAATGGGAGGTTCAACTCTCTCGTAGCCCGAAATCACGAGAGAGATTTGAACCCTATGCATCTCCGGTGCCATCGGCATATTGTGAATGATTCGATTTTGTGGTTGAATGATTTTACCTTTGGCAACATCCTTCAACTCGCCGTCCACGACTTGTAATAGAATGCATGGAGTGTCCTCCTGCGAAAAAGATATATATATATATGCATCAGCGAGATTCCACTAAAAAAGGGCGTCGAGGTGAAGTCCTCGTTTGAGTTGCAAGGAGATGAAGTCCTCGTTTGAGTTGAAGGCGCTTATAGTTACCTTGAGGGCGTCGAGGTCGGCTAGTGAAGAGACCCCGCCGATGACGGCGGGCATGCAAGAGACGGAGGGCGCGCTGCCTCCCGTGGCGTCGGTCGCCCTATTTGTGCTGCCGCCGGGTGCATTATTGTTATGCCCCGGTTGCTCGATCGTGGCCGGAGGAGTTACCATCACGTCCGGCGTCGCCGCCGCGGTGTTGGCGGCCGGAGTCACCAATACGCCGGGAGTCGGTGCGGGAGGCACCACTATGGCCGGAGTCGGGACTGCAGGCGCCGCGGGGCCCGAGTTGCTGCCGACCATGCTGGGGACTGGTATGGGCCCTTGTCCACCACGCGCTTGCGAATTCGCGAGCGACTGCATCATATATGGAAGGAGAGCGTTCATCGTCTTCGCCACTTCGTCCTGGACAAGCTGCGGAAGCATGTTCACCTTCTCCTCCAGTCCACGAACATAAGCGGCATCTTCTTCGGTCCTTCTCGCCTTGCGCCCCCTCGAACCGGACTGCTCCGCCGATTTTCCATAATATTCGGACCAATTTAGGTCCGCACCAAAGCCGACCACACGGCCGGCTGACGATGGCTTCGCCGTCACGTCGTCAACCTTCTTGACCTTGTTCAACGCCCTGTTGAAGGCGTTGTCCCACGGGCCGGCCGGCCTAACCGACGACTCCTGCGATGAGGCGATTTTCATTTCCGCTTGCTGCAAAAAGAATGTGAAACGTTAAGAAATTGTGAACTTCACTCGAGAATTCAATCGACAAGGTCGCGTGGTAAACTACTTACCACGGCAGTCGTAAACTCCTGAATCTTAGGATCGATAATTATTTTTGAGGTTGCTTTGTCCTTATAGCTCCGGGCCCTCACAAAGAATTCGGTCTGCGGATCATGTTTGTATTGCTGGAAGGGGTTAGGTATGCCCGCAGCGGCGTACTCGGCATCCTCCTTGTCCCATTTAGGCTTGGAACTTTTGTAACCACCGGCTCCGATACGATGGTTACCTATGACCTGCGACCGCATGGCCTTGCCCTTTGCACTCGCGGCCTTGGCTTGCTCGGACTCACACCTAGCCTTGAAAAGGTTGTAGGTAGCTTCGTCGATCAACGGCTCTTTCTCCTTGAGCTCCTCCCAGGTTTTGTTCTTTTAAAAAATTGCCCTCTTCACCCGGGTTTTCCAACTGGACAAGGCCTTGCTCATCTTCCTGAGGGCCCATGTGTTTAGTTTGTTCCCTCTGAGTTTGGTGTTATCGTACGGCTCCGGAAACTTGTATCGTCCGTGCAGCTTGTTGATAAGAAGCTGACAATAATGAATATTGTCACGACTCCTGAGGTTAATCGTGGTGATCGGCACGGTGTTGCGGAGGATCGCCGCGACTTGACGGCCGTACCCTTCTGAAAAACGTTCGGGCTCTTTAGGAATCCCGACGGCGGTCACAGCAGTAAACTCTTGCCTGATGACGCCGACCTTGGTCGGTTTCCGATTCCTCTTCTTCGACTGGGTACCATCTGTGTTGGAGCCACCGGTCCCATTATCCTCGCCGATGTTCCTCTCGCCGTCTGTCGTACCGGCC
The DNA here is from genome assembly GCA_950022295.1 of Bromus sterilis. NCBI lineage: Eukaryota > Viridiplantae > Streptophyta > Magnoliopsida > Poales > Poaceae > Bromus > Bromus sterilis. The sequence goes on along the minus strand of OX465601.1, from coordinate 294,551,613 downwards.
TCCTCCTCCAAGTCATCATCCGATGAGTCGGACTCCGACTCTATCTCCTCCTCATACTCCTCCTCGCCCGGAGGTACTTCCTCTTCTCTCTGCTCCTCGACCTCCTCCTAGGAGTATTCCCAAAATTGCTTCCTTTTTGTACCGGGCTGAGAAGAAGGACCGGCGTCGCCTCCGGTCGACATGTTTGCACTAGTACAATATTAAAAAATGCAACTACTTAATTAATTAGCACAATAAATAAATGCAAATACTCTCATGTTAAGAAAAATAGCAAAGGTCATGCACGAATTCACGGAAAAATTCGGCATGACCTTTGCTCTTTTTCTTAACATGAGAGTGCCCCATTCTCAACCGAAACGGAAGTTAATCAACATTTCGGGAGAAAGGGGATAATGATTTGTACCTGCACAACATATATATATAGTAGATCTATAGTAGATATTCAAACAGTAGATAAAACCTGTGAATAAAAATGCTGAGATGAGGGAATCTTAATGCATTGAAAATTGTTAAGAACAGATTCTACACTAGTAGTGATATGCAGAACACAAGCACCACACACATTTGTCTGACTATTTTTTTAGAGCACATAGCAAACATTTTAGAAAAAAAGCAAGAAACTAGTATCACTGCTACTACATAGAAGAATTATATATGCTTCATCCTATAAATGAATCATCAGCATCTTTATGGCTCAAAACTCGGTTTCTCAAATAAAAATAAAAATAAGGCAGAGGCACCCATCAATTTTTTGAAGAAATTAAAAAACTACTACTATCACTTCTGCAAATGCAAAATTGTGATCAGAGGAGGTTTTATATTTTTTTAAATGTCTTATTCTATATGCATCCAGAAATGGCTTGTTCTATATGCATCAAAATTCATAAAATTCAGTTTTTTTGATGAGCTTACCCTACTGGTTTTTCTCCTCTCTCTTTTTTAATTTTTACTAAAGCATATTCCAACTTTCAATCTTTGATGCATAAAAACAATAAGAGGTTCTCTGTCCAAGGGGAGGGGGGTCAATAACCTTAGTATAATTTTATATGTGTTGTCTAATACTGGTTCTGTGATGCATAAAAACAATAAGTGTTGTCTAATAGTCCAACTTTCAAGCTTTGATGCATAAAAACAATAAGACCTAGCTTTGCTCAAGAATGCCTACTTGCCAAGACAATCCTTATTGATTCTATATACTAGCACAGTTCACATTGTTGGTGTTTTAAAAAAGTTCAAATTTAAGTTCACATTGTTGCAACACCTAAAAACAGAAAATTTGGGCCTAGGGCATTGTCAAGAACTCAAAAAATTCAGACAAAGCACCATGGATGGTTGGAGGATGGAGAGGGGAGGATGGAAAGGGGAGGATGGAGAGGAGGCTGCTCACCACGGGGAGGAGGCGTTGAAGGCGGCGGCGGCCGGAGTTGAGGCAGAGGCGCGGCGGGGAGCGGGACGGCGCGGCGGGGAGGGCTCCGGTGGAGGCGCGGCGGGGAGGGCTCCGGTGGAGGCACGAGGGGCTCCGGCGTCGAGGGGCTCCGGCGGCGAGGGGTTCCGGCGTCGAGGGGCTGTGGCGGCGACAAAATCGAATGGCTATTGTGCGCGAGCAAGGGGAGGGGCCCGTGGAGGTTAAGGCATAGGGGTGGCGCATTTTGCCAAAATGCGCCACCAAGTGGTTTCTTATGCGTGGCGCATCTTGCAGAAATGCGCCACGCATAAGGAACCACTTCGTGGCGCATTTTGGTAAAAAGCGCCACCCCTAAGCGCACTTAGTGGCGCATTTATACATAATGCGCCACGCATAAGGCATTTCCATTTTGCCTAATATTTTTCATTTTTATCGCTGCTAGTTTTTTTATCGCAACTAGTTTTTTTATCGCTTCTAGTTTTTTTATCGCTGCTAGTTTTTTTATCGCTACTAAATATTTTTAAGGAGTTAGGCATGATGCTTCAATTGTACGTATAAAAGTGGTCAAACTTTATTAAGATTGACTTTGACCAAATCTTATATGCGGAGTAAAAAGAAACGAAGAGAGTACTTCGATTGTGATCATATCGATCCACGTACCATGCCTTAACCGTGTCGTCGCCGAACCAATTCCACAAACACAAGGAGTAGCGGCATTTGGAAACATAAGATTGTGATCATCAATTACAAAGTGCATATTAAATCCATGCATACACAAAGTGATCATGAATTACAAAATATTTTTCTTAAATTTTGAGCTAGCTATCTAGCTATCGTTTCCTCACGATCTTCTTCTTGCCCTTCTTTGTCGTGGTTGAATAATTTAGGCCCGGGACGCCTTCACTTTTCCTCTTGAACGGGAGGAGACCTTTCTTCGGTGGGGTTGTGGTGTATGTATCCTGAGCGGCGTAGTCATCCTCCATCTTCGGGTCGCCGTACTTGTCAAAGTCTTGCTCGTTGGCGACTCCATCCATTCCGATGATGTTTCTTTTGCCTCTCCTCACTACAACGCGGCTCGGCTTTGATGGGTCAGTAATGAAGAAGCATTGGTCCACTTGGCTAGCCAGTACCCATGGCTCATTTTTCGCGGTGACGTTTGCGCCCGTAGACTTGGATTTGGCTTCGGGTATAACCATGGTGGTGAAGTACCGGTTTTCTTTTACGACGCTCTTGGCCCATCTCACACGGAACATCGGCACCTTCTCTCCACAGTAGTCGAGCTCCCATATGTCCTCGATCCTTCCATAGAATCTTTCCTTGACGTCATCGGTGTAGAATATCCCCGTTACCCCTGAGTTCTGGTAATCGCAGTTATTGTCCTTTTCCTCCGTGTAAAATGTGTAGCCGTTGATATCATACGCTTGATAGGTCATCAGGTTGCGTGCGACACCCTGTGACAAGGTGAATATCATCTTTTCGTCCTCGAAAGCGTTCCTTCGCGGGGGATTAGCACGAAGCTCGTCCCTGAACCAAGTCATGAAACGGAGTTGTGCTCTTTGATTAGCCGTGGATCTCGGTTCGTTATCTGCAGGCCCTGGTCACTGTACTTCTTCCTGATTAAATCCTTGTGCTTTACTATCCAAGGATCGACCAGCTGGATGTGTTGTAGCGCGACTAGGCTTGCTCTTTCAAAGTCGATGTCTCGACCGTCAAAGTTGACATGCATTGCGCGGCTTCCCTCATGGTGACCACACCCATCGGTCCTGCCAAAGTGCTTGTTGAGGGCCAGACCCACAGGGTTCTCGGTGTTGAGATAATTCGTGCAAAAAGAGATGCACTCTTCGGTTAGAAAGCCCTTCGCTATGCTTGCATCTGGACGGGACCTGTTACGAACGTATTTTTTGATGTGCCCATTCATCCTTTCGAACGGCATCATGCTGCGCAGAAACGCGGGCCCAAGTTGGACGATATCCTCCACGACGTGGATCAGCAGATGCACTATAATGTCGAAGAACGCGGGCGGGAAATAGATCTCAAGCTCGCATAGTATGAGCACGATCTCCTCCTGTAGCCTTTTGAGTTGCGTAGCGCAAATCGACTTCCGGGAGATGACGTCAAAAAAGTTGCAAAGGCCAAACAACGTTTTACGGACGTGCTCGTCCATTATCCCTCGCATCGCAACCGGGAGAATCTGCGTCATCAGCATGAAACAGTCGTGAGATTTCATCCCGCTGAAACGCTGCTTCGCCTCGTCTAGGTATCTGCTTATCTTCCCCGCGTAGCCGTTCGGAAATTTTACTCCTATGAGGCAGTGGATAAACCGCTTGATCTCCTCCTCGCACAGAGTGAAGCATGCCGGGGGGCAGTGATCAATACCGTTCTTCTTCTTGGTCGTCCTTTTTCGTTTGCGAGAGTTTTGCGTTTCCGTATCCTCTTCCTCCTCCGGCTCATCATCGTCGTCACTAGGGGGGTGAAGTTCCCTCCTGATGCCCATAAATTTCAAGTCATTCCTTGCTTTTGGCCCGTCCTTGGTCTTCTCCGGCATGTTGAGCAGCGTGCCAAACAAGCTCTCGCACACGTTCTTTGTGATATGCATTAGATCAAGGCTATGAGGACTGCGGAGTAGACTCCAGTATTGCAAATCCCAGAAAACAGACCTCGCTTTCCATACCCTCATCAACGGCTGAGTCTTCTTTTTTTTCTTTCCCGGCGCGGGGCACTCTTTCCAAGTTTTCAGCAAGTTGTCGATTTCTTTGCCGCTCCTTCGAGCTGGGTGTGCTCGGAGCTCCTCGCTTCCATCGAACAGATGTCCCTGTTTTCTCCACGCGTGTTTCTTGGGAAGCCACCTCCGAGACCCCTGGAACACGGTTTTTGAAGACCCGGGATCTTTTTGTAGCTGGCGGTACGTTGTATTATCCATGCACCTAACACATGCACAGAATCCTTGGACCACCTGCCCTGAGAAATATCCGTATCCGAGATAGTCGTGCACCGTCGTGATCACCGCGGCTTTCATTGGGAAATATTATTTTGCCGCGGCTTCCCACGTATTGACTTCGTCTTTCCATAACGTTTCTAGCTCCTCTTTCAACAGCTGCAGATATAGATTGAGGTCTGTACCTGGTTGTTTCGGCCCTTGAACTATCATACACATTGTTATGTACTTTTTCTTCATGCACTTCCAGGGGGGAAGGTTGTATATGCATACAAACACGGGCCAGGTACTGTGTGTGCTGCTCTGGCCGCCAAACGGATTGACTCCATCGGCACTCACACCAATCCTGAGGTTCCTTGGTTCTTTCCCAAAATCTGGGTATTCGAGGTCCAACGCAGTCCATTGGCTACCATCTGAAGGGTGCCTCAGCATGTCCTCCTCTTCCGGATCCGGGTTCGGGTCATCCTCTTTTAGCTTCTTTCTATCCGCGTGCCAGGTCATGAGCTTTGCTTCCTCGGGATCTACGAAATACCTCTGTAGACGAGGAGTGATCGGAAAGTACCATACCACTTTTCTAGGAACTTTCTTCCCTCTCTTGTATCGACTAACACCACACACCGAACATGTGGTTTTATCTTCATCCTCACCCCGATAGATCATGCAATCATTTATGCAGACGTGGTATTTAACGTGCGGAAGATCGAGAGGGCAAAGGACTTTCTTGGCCTCAGCGATACTAGTTGGGCACGTGTTTCCCTTCGGAAGACGATCGTGCCAGAATGCCATGTTATCATCGAAGCTTTCGTCGGTCCATTTGTGTTTTGCCTTCATCTCCATAGCCCCAAGTGTTACATTCAAGCGGGTATACTCGTCATTGCATCCTTCGTACAACTTCGTAATCGCGTCTTTCTCGAGTTGCGCCATCTTGGCTTTCTCTCTAGCTGCACCTCTTGCGTTCAACACCTCTTTGACAAGCAGCTCTTGAACATGAGGGTCCCGCACCCAGCTTGAATCATCATGTCCGACATCTTGATCTTCATGTCCGGCATCTTGATCTACATGATCCGCTTCGGCATCTTCTTCATGATCATGTACGGGATGCTCTTCGTCATCTCGCCCGCCGCAGTTTTCTGGTTGCCCTTCCTCATTTACTGGCGCCCCACCATTGACGTCCTCCTCCTCACCAGCTTCATCACTTATCCATCGTGTGTAGCCATCCATCAAACCATTACGCTTCAGGTGTCTTTGCAATATTCCAGAATCAGGCTCGGTCACGCACTGCAGTTTGCATCTCCGACACGGACATCTTATATCCGACCTATTATTCCTTCGCATGTCGTTTGTCGCACATTGCATCCACCTAGCCACGGTGATATCGCTCAGCATCTCGCGGACCATGGTCGATCACCTGCGTGCACGGAGAGAGCAACACAATTATATATCACAGTCGTCGCCGGAAAAATTCGGCATGACCTTCCCTAATAATGCATGGGAGCATGCGGAGAGTGCGCTGGAAATTTGCCGAAACGGAAATGAATCGTCATTTCGGCAAAACATTTGCCACTCAAGATACACATATACATCAAACACCATAAGCTTCACACATACATCAAACCACCACAAGCTTCACATATACATCAAACCCAAGCTTCACATATACAACAAACCCCAAGCTAATAAAGGCAAGTATATGGGTCATAAATGGAACAAAAGAGTTTGGGAGGAGGTCCACTTACTTCAATATGAAACAAAATAGATGTAATGCCAAGTATCGATGGATAAATGGAAGAAATGAGGTGGGGAGGAGGAGAAAACCGAATAGATCTAGTTTGAGGATTGTGTGGAGTGAATGAGAGGTGGTAGGTGGGGTGGAGTAGATAAGGGCAGCTCTAGGCATTTAGTGGCGCATATAGGAAGTCAGTGGTGGCGCATCTTTGAAATGCGCCACCCCTAAGCTCTTATGGGTGGCGCATTAGCACAATGCGCCACCCCTAAGGACCTTATGGGTGGCGCATTTACAGAATGCGCCACCCATAAGCTCTTAGGGGTGGAGCATTCTGTAAATGCGCCACCCATAAGGTCCTTAGGGGTGGCGCATATTTGTGGATGCGCCACGTATAAGGTTATCCAGGCTGGCCCACTATTAGGGGTGGCGCACTGCAAAATAATGCGCCACCCATAAGACCTTATGGGTGGCGCATTATTTTGCAGTGCGCCACCCATAACATATGGTGGCGCATCTCTTTCTACATGCGCCACTAATAAGCTTTCCATGTATAGCTATTTCCCTAGTAGTGGATCCCAACCATATTCTAGCTTCCTAGGTAGGGAGGCTTCTAGTCTAAGCTTCTCCTCCCTAACTTTAATTAGAGCATTGGTGATATGCTCCGTGAAGGCAAGATTTAGTGTTCTAGTGTGGGGGTCTCTAGACATTTTGTGTAGGAAACCAATAACTTCTGGTAAAGTGCAGTTATCAAAGTCTAGTTCACTACTATCTATAAGGGAAGTAGTGATATCATTTAAGCTCACTTGTTTGAAAGCCTCTATGTTCATAGAGGTTTCCTCTTCTATGGTTGAGGGTGTAGCATCACCATTGATAGGTCCAGTGGGACTAGGGGTGTGATGGGTGCTAGCAATTTGGATCTCCTCAACTACTTGGATAGTGGCTACTGCGTGGTAGGTAGGAAGGCTCTTAATTATATCTTCTTCCTCCTTCTCTCTAGCCCATATCTCTTTAATTTTTCCCAGCATCCTAATGTTTTTATTAATTTGGACCTGGATGGCATTCATAGGAGTGACCTACCTCTCCTTAGGGGGAGAGGTTCTAATCTTCAGCATCTCTACGTCGTGGGCTATATTGTCTACCTTCGAAGAGAGGATATCTAGTTTATCTAATTTTTCTTCCACACTCTTGTTGAAGGCCTTCTGGGTAGTGATAAAGTCTTTGAGCATAGTCTCTAGTTCTGAAGTGGAGTTTCTAGTGGTAGGATAAGTGTTGTTCCCATAGTTGTTGGATGGGAAAGGCCTAGGATTGTTGATACCAAAGTTACTCCTATAAGCATTATTGTTGAAGTTGTTCCTAGAGACAAAATTGACATCTACTTGATCCTGAGCAACCAAAGAATTTAAAGGAACATCTTGAGGATCAATAGAGGGTTGCTTGGTAAGTAGAGACATGATAAGGTCAACCTTTTCATTTAAAGAGTAAATTTCCTCGACAGAGTTTACCTTCTTACCAGTTGGAGCTCTCTCGGTGTTCCATTGTGAATAATTTAGCATCATCTCATCTAGTAGTTTTGTAGCAGCACCAAGTGTGGTTGACATAAAGGTACCTCCCGCGGCCGAATCCAACAGGTTCCGCGAGGTGAAGTTCAAGCCTGCATAAAAAGTCTGGATAACCATCCAGGTAGTCAGTCCATGTGTAGGGCAGTTCTTGACGAGCGTCTTCATACGTTCCCAAGCCTGGGCAACGTGTTCGTTATCCAATTGCCTGAAATTCATAATGTTACTCCACAATTGAATAATTTTAGCAAGGGGATAATACTTCCCTATAAAAGCATCCTTGCATTTACTCCAAGAAACAATACTATTCTTGGGTAGAGACTGTAGCCACTCCTTGGCTCTCCCTCTCAAGGAGAAAGGGAAAAGATTCAGCTTGACGATGTCTCCGTCCACCTCCTTGTATTTTTGCATGTCGCAGAGCTCGATAAAGTTGTTTAGGTGCAAAGCAGCATCTTCTCCTGCTCCAGAAAATTGAACTTTCATGAAAAGGTTAAGCGGAGCAGGTTTAATCTCATAAGAAGGTGCTGAAGTGGCAGGTGGAGCAATAGGAGTGCAGATAAAGTCACTGTTGTTGTGACTGGTGAAGTCAGACAACTTAGTGTTTTCATTGGAACCCATAGTAGCAGCAGGTATTTTTGGTATTTTTGATTAGGGACACACAAGTAAAAACTGAAAGGTAAACTAACAAGACTAAAAAGCAAAAGTAAAAGATAGCGTGTAAATCCCCTATTTTTGATACAGGAGTCTGACAACGGCGCCAGAAATTGGCGGTTATCAGGACTCGCGTATTTGTACTTCCTTTGAGTCCCCGGCAACGGCGCCAGAAATTAGCTTGATGGCTTCTCGCCCCTCGTTGGTTACCCCAAGTGGAAGGTTGAGATGCAGCGTAGCGGTAATTTCCCTCAGTAAAGATACCAAGGTTTGTCTCCAGCAGGACTCAACGATAAGTACGATAGGTGGCAACGGCGCCAGAAATTATTCTGATGCGTGGAGTTGTCGTGGACCTGCACAAAACAAATAACTTTGCTCCCAACGAGTTCAGAGGAGTTGTCAATTCCTCCGGCCTTGTCGTTTACAAAGGATCAAACGCAAGAGATAAAAAGGTACTAGTAAAAGTAAAAACAGAAAGATAAATAGTGGGTGTGAACAATGGTATGAAGATGGACCGGAGTCCCGTGATTTTCACTAGTGATGTCTCTCTCCCAAAAGACGATAAAAATGCTAGCGAGGTAAACAAATCACAGTTGGGAAATTGACAAGATTATGAAGGCACCGCAATGCTAACTATGCTGCAAAGAAAGGAAGGGCTCAAAAGCAATGGGCAGTACGCCAAGGTAAGTAGACCGAAATCCATCTGCATCTACTACGAATCATCCACCTTGAGATATCTATCCAGAACATCTCGCTGGTATTAAGTTGCGAATCCCACCCAAAGTGTAAACTCAAAGCAACAGACAACTGCTTTAAAAGAACTTTGCGTAAAGTAAACAATTCTTGCACCAATAGGCACAATCACCGTTGTTTTATCCCTGGTGGCAACAACACATCCTCTAGTCTCATGTTTCTGTCACTCAAGCTAGACATCAGGGGGCTGAACCCACAATCGAGCATAACGCTCTCTCTTGGAGTTGCAAGCAAATAACTTGGCCAAAGCAAATACTGCAACGGAGAACATGCAAGAATTTACTCAAGAACAAAATATATAAGGGCAAACCAAATATATTACTCATCACAATCTGAACATAGTCTCATAATCCATCAGATCCCAACAAACTCAGCATAGCAACAGCAGAAAATTACATAGGTGCCTCGATCATGTGAGGCAGCTCACGAGGTCTCGAAAGTGGAAGCACAAAAGAGGGAGAGGACATCACATAGCTACTGATCACGGACCCATGGTCCAAGGGGGACTACTCACGGCACATACGGGAGGCGTCCATGGCTATGGATGGTCTCCCGGAGGGGTGATCTCCTTCCGGCAGGGTGCCGGGGCAGCTTCTCCAGGCAGCCCCGATCTGAAAATGGCGGCGGTGGCGGAACAGAGAGGTTTCCGCGAAAAAGAGTTCTTCTTTTAGGGGTTTCTACCCCGAGGGGGTTATATAGGCGAAGGGGGGCGTCGAGGGGCCACCCAGGGCAGCCAGGAGGGTGCCTGGCGCGCCCTAGGGTTGGGGCCGCGCCAGGGACCCTTCTGGCTCCCTGGTGGTGGTCCCGGCTCTCTCCCTTGGTTATTCCGGAAGCTTCCTGCCCTCTGATTTTTAATATAATTTTTACGGAAGTTTTTGGGCACTTTAATCAACCGGAAAACCTGGAAAAAAAAACAGCAGAAAACCAGAAGCTAGCAACTGGGTGCACTGAGTTAGTAGGTGATGGACGTGATGCTAGGTTGAGACTCCAAGCGCAGAGTGTGTAGCAAGTGCAAGATTTTTCCCCACGAGGGTGACTCGAGGGTTTATATCGAACTCTTGGGGAGCCAGTATTTCCGCAGTTGTCTTCCAATCTTCCTCCAGGATCCTGCAAACAAGTAGAGAATTTTGTGCCCTCAACCTCACCAAGTGGTTGTCAAGCACAAGGTGTGAGACTTCTAAATTGCAATGCAAAACTGAAAGTAAATATGCTATAACTAAATCTACTACTAAATGCAAATAAGAAAATAAATATGCAATGGATTGTTTTTATAATTTTGTGATGCAAGTAAAGTAAATTGCAAGTAAATAAATGCAGCAAAGTAACTAGAGTGTTTTCTTATAATTAAAATAGGACCGGGGTTCATGGTTTCACACTTGCATTCTCTCAAATAAAGTAGACGGTGGACATGAAGAATTACATGTGAGATTACAATAGCATGTTTAACATTGAGTACTTTCGTATGGGCATCACGTCCTAGCATAGAGATCTCTACGGTCATATTGATCTCTCTTATACTCCACCAAGATGCGAAATAAATCATAACACCTCGATAATTAAGGAAAAACCAGAGTATAGCTTTAAGCATTGTGACATGAAGTTGAAGTAAGAACTTGCTAGATCTAGTCATGGAGATTGATCAAAGCTCACATCAAATCCCCGGTAGCAAGGTACTCCTTTTTATCCCTAGTGAGGTAACTAAGAAAGGTTTAAGAAAACCAAAGTGGATCGCTGAATTTCTGTCACTTTCACAGCACTAGCCACCCCCATTACTCCAACTAATGCACCCTTCACCCCACACACGCTCTCAAGAACTAGATTGATCAAAGCTAGCAAATAAGAACGGGGTACATAAGATACATCTACTCAAATAACTCAAGGAAAACAATTGCAATCTCAGATTCAATAACTCATAGAAAAGATCCACCACATAGGAATTACAACGGTGCCCGTAATCATGTGAGGCAGCTCATACGGATCTAATTAGTGAAGCACATAGAGAGAGAGATACAAGTTCTTCTTCCACAAACCCATAGCCCTGGGGTGGACTACTCCCTCTTCATGGAGATGATGATGGAGATGACGTTGGAGGGGTAGGAGATACTTCACTAGTAGGAACATGCTCACTTGTATTCTCAGCAATATGATCAATATTTTCAACAACAGGAGCAGCAATAGTAATAGCATTCATTCCTACACTAGGTTGTGCTTGTGGCTTTCCTGCTGACATGCTTAATAGAGTTGCTTGATTATCAGCTAATTTTGACAATGCTTTATCCAAATTCGAAGATTGAAGTTGCAATCCTTTAATATCATTACTAATGGATGCAATAGACTTATTTAACTCATGTATCATAGCATTGTGACTAGCAACTTGTTCCATAAGCAATTTATGAGATTCAGAAATTTCACTAGAAGGCTTCCACTTATTTTCATTAGCATTAGGATATGGAACAAAAGGTTTATTTGGCACATATGAAGGTTTACCATAAGAATTGTAAGCATTACCAAAACCATTGCTACCATAATTCCTAACAAAATTAACATCCACACTTTCAGAATTACTACCAACTAGCTCCTGCAAAGGCACATTCTCCATATTTTGTTTATTAATAAAGGCAAGAATAGTGTCCATTTTAGAAGACAAATCATTGGTTTCTTCAATTGAGTTTACTTTCTTAGTGGGATTGGGTGCTCTTTCAGTATTCCATTGGCTATAATTTTGTAATATGCTTTCTAATATGCTCTTAGCCTCTCCTACAGTTTTACTCATAAAGGCACCTCCAGCAGCAGAATCAAGTATATTTCTAGACATGTAGTTTAGACCATTATAAAAAGAGTGTAGTATGGTCCATTCATTTACTCCATGTGATGGGCATGTTCTAAGCATAAGTTTAATTCTATCCCATGCCATGGCTACATGTTCATTATCATTTTGCCTAAATGAGAGGATATTATTCCTATTTTGCAAAATTTTAACGGGAGGATAATATTTCTTAATGAAAGCTTCTTTTAAATCATCCCAAGATTTTATACTAGCTGTAGGTAGTGAAAGTAACCATTCTTTAGCCTTTCCTCTAAGTGAAAAAGGAAATAATTTCAGTTTTAAAACACTACTTTCCACATTTTTAAATTTTTTCATATCACATATTTCCATGAAATCATGAAGATGCATAGAGGCATCCTCCATAGCACTACCACCAAATTGCTCTCTAGTAATCAAATTCAATAAACTAGGACTTACTTCATAGCTTTCTGCTTGTATTTCAGGTGTAGTAATTGTCCTAGCAATGAATTGATCATTGGGTGTATTTGTATAGTCACTTAATTTAGTTCTATCACCCATTTTAACAGTTTTTATGTAGTTTTTAATTTTTATGCAAAACAAAAGTAAAGTAACTAAGCAAATTCGAAATACTAAATAAACTAGATAACTAAATGCAAAACTAAAATGCAAACTAAAATAAAATATGCAAGACAAAACAAAAACAAGAACAAACACAAAAACAAAAACAAAAACAAGACAAGAAACAAAACAATCTACTTGAAAGAAGGTGGAGATAGAAAGGACGGTACTCACGTAGGTGCAACCTCCCCAAGCTTAGGTGTTTGCACACCTTGTTGGTGATGAAGACTTCTTGTGAGCTCCCTTGGACAACTCCTTCTCCTATGGCTCCCCGGCAACGGCGCCAAAAAAATCCTTTGATGGACGTGATGCTAGGTTGAGACTCCAAGCGCAGAGTGTGTAGTGCAAGCTTTTTCCCCACGAGGGTGACTAGAGGGTTTATATCGAACTCTTGGGGAGCCAGTATTTCCGCAGTTGTCTTCCAATCTTCCTCCAGGATCCTGCAAACAAGTAGAGAATTTTGTGCCCTCAACCTCACCAAGTGGTTGTCAAGCACAAGGTGTGAGACTTCTAAATTGCAATGCAAAACTGAAAGTAAATATGCTATAATTAAACCTACTACTAAATGCAAATAAGAAAATAAATATGCAATGGATTGTTTTTGTATTTTTGTGATGCAAGTAAAGTAAATTGCAAGTAAATAAATGCAGCAAAGTAACTAGAGTGTTTTCTTATAATTAAAATAGGACCGGGGTTCATGGTTTCACACTTGCATTCTCTCAAATAAAGTAGACGGTGGACATGAAGAATTACATGTGAGATTACAATAGCATGTTTAACATTGAGTACTTTCATATGGGCATCACGTCCTAGCATAGAGATCTCTACGGTCATATTGATCTCTCTTATACTCCACCAAGATGCGAAATAAATCATAACACCTCGATAATTAAGGAAAAACCAGAGTATAGCTTTAAGCATTGTGACATGAAGTTGAAGTAAGAACTTGCTAGATCTAGTCATGGAGATTGATCAAAGCTCACATCAAATCCCCGGTAGCAAGGTACTCCTTTTTATCCCTAGTGAGGTAACTAAGAAAGGTTTAACAAAACCAAAGTGGATCGCTGAATTTCTGTCACTTTCACAGCACTAGCCACCCCCCGTTACTCCAACTAATGCACCCTTCACCCCACACACGCTCTCAAGAACTAGATTGATCAAAGCTAGCAAATAAGACCGGGGTACATAAGATACATCTACTCAAATAACTCAAGGAAAACAATTGCAATCTCAGATTCAATAACTCATAGAAAAGATCCACCACATAGGAATTACAACGGTGCCCGTAATCATGTGAGGCAGCTCATACGGATCTAATTAGTGAAGCACATAGAGAGAGAGATACAAGTGCTACTTCCACAAACCCATAGCCCTGGGGTGGACTACTCCTTCTTCATGGAGATGATGATGGAGATGACGTTGGAGGGGTAGGAGATCACACCGGCAGCGCCCCGCCGGAGTTTTCCCCCTCCAATCTCGAACTTCTGGTCTCTGTTTCGGTGTTTCGGCGGCGCTCCCCTCCATAAGGGTACGGGGGACCCTATTTATGGTCGGTTTTAGGTCAAGACGGAGTCGGTAAGTCGAAGATGGAAGGAAGTGGGGCCACAGGGGCCAAAAGGGGGCCCCACATGCGGCCAAGGAATCTGGCCGCATGGAGGGTCCTCTTTTGGGCCTCCTTGCCCAATTCCCGTGGATCCTTCGCCCGCAAGTCTTCTCCTTCCAAAAAAATGACCCCCGCAGATTTTTAGGTGATTTCGCGGAAGTTTGCCCCCTGAAACGTCAAAAATATAGAAAACAGGGTTTCTGACAGGCAGGGTTAATTCCATAAAGTTGGGGGACTTTGTAATTTAACCCAAAAATACTATAAAACATTGAATTATACCCTTATATGATGCAATATGTAATAGAAAACCATGTGAAAATATGCAAAATTCATCTATGCATTTTACATGCATCAGTAGGTTAGTCCAAATTGGTTTAAAAATGTAATAAAGTTCAACCAAAACATGGCAAAGTCACACAAAACATGCATGGAGCAAGCAGAAATTATAGATACGTTTGGGACGTATCAACACCTCATCCACGAATTGGCTAGAAGGAGAAAATACGTATTAGAATGAAACCGAGTTACCGGTTGCAAAGTAATTAAGTCGGCATTTTACCTAAGGAAACTGGGCACCTCCTCCTCCTCCTCCCCGCTCTCTTTCTTCTGGTCCTCCACCACTTCCCCCATGTTCATAAGCACATAGAGCATTATGCACTCCTTATCTTGGTTGGACAAGGTATGAGGTTTTGCGCCACCGGCCTTGCCACCGGGAAACTTGAAGAGGAGGAGCTTGGGGTCACGCTTGGGCTCGTCGACATTGTACCGAGGTACCTGGTTATGCATAGTGGGAACTTCATCCGCATAGTACGCTGTCGTGGCGTTTGCTATCTCCTGGAGGATAGTTGCCTCAACTATGCATGCTTCAATCTTATTTTTGTTTCCACATTTGAGCCGAATATACTTGAACTCTCTCTCAATACAAAACTGCCAACGAAACTGCACCGGTCCACCCAAGAGTGCCTCGTTCGCGAGATGCACAATGAGATGTAGCATTGGAGTAAAGAAGCCTGGCGGAAATATCTTCTCTAACTTGCATAGAAACTCCGGCACTAGATCATGTAGCTTCTCAATCATCACGGGACATATCTGCTTAGCACAGACCGTGCGGAAGAAATGGCTCAACTCCGCTAGCACTCGCCAGATACGCTCAGGGAAATAACCTCGAAGCATCACCGGCATCAATCGCTCAATCCATATATGATAGTCGTGACTCTTCATCCCAGTGACTTTTCCCTTCTCAATATTGACTCCCTTGCTTATATTCGAACAATAACCATCAGGAAACATCACGACGTATTTTAGCCACATGAATGACTCCTTCTTTTGGTCCTTATCAAGAACAAACTGTGAATGCGGCTTCAACCACCCTTTTCGTTTGCCTTCAGGAGGCTGCATGTGTTGTCTCGGCCTATCACACAGCTCCTTAACATCGACTCTAGCCTTGACATTATCCTTTGTCTTCTCAGAAATGTTCAGGATTGTGTTAAAAAGGGACTCTGCGACTTTCTTTTCGGTGTGCATCACATCGATGTTATGGGGAAGTGCTAATTCGTGATAATAGTCGAGCTTCGTTATGCCTGCCTCGTGAGTCGAGTTGTGCTCCTTACCATATCCGTCAAATACTGGGACACCGGATTCAGTACGCACGAGAGCGGCTAGCTCGGCCTTTACAGCTGCACCATTGAACGTTGGTATCTGTCTTTCTTCAAGCACAACTTTTCCCTTCTTGAAGTTCCTTCTGTCTTGTCTGAACGGATGATCTCTTTTGAGAAACGCCCGATGCGTGTCAAAGGAGGAATATTTTTTACCCGCTTTTAGCCAAAGGAACTCAAGTAGTTGCCTGCACACTGGGCATGGCCACTTACCAGCTGTACAGTGGCCGTAGAATAGGGCATACGCAGGCATGTCGTGCATGGAATATTGGTACCAAACTTTCATGAAGAAGTTTGACTTCGATGCACGGTCGTATGTCAACGTTGGGTGGTGCCAAGAGTGGTTCAGATCATCCACAAGCGGCTGCATGTAGACACTCAAATTCTTCCCCGGGTAGTCAGGCCCTGGAATGATCAGCGTCAAGAATATGGTATTCCTTTGCATTAGGGCTGGGGGAGGGAGATTGAGCGGAATAACAAACACCGGCCAACAGCTGTACGAGGAACTCGACATGCCATATGGATTGAATCCATCCATAGATATGGCAATTCTGCAGTGCCGGGCCTCTGCCGCCAGATCGGGGTGGTCTTCATCCAACTTCTTCCATGCCCTGCCATCCGATGGATGTCCCATTGTTTCCCGTCCGTGCTCGTCAAGGTATCTCTTCCCGTCCTTGTGCCACGTCATCTGTTTGGCAGACTCCAAGGTCATGTAGCCACTGGATTCTTTTTATGAATGCGAGATAACGAAGAATCGAAGCGGGGACCTTTGTCTGCACCTTGGGCTCACCATCGGCTCCCTTGGACTCAAGATACCTAGAGGCCCCACATAAGCTACAGTACTTGTCATCCGCAAACTGTTTCCAAAACAGAAGGCAACCTTTTGGACAACAATCTATCTTTATGTAGTCCATGTTGAGCGCTCGCGTGATTTTCTTGCATTCGTACAAGGTTTTAGGCAGACAATGACCATCGTGCAACGTTTTAGCATGTCTTACCAGAGTGGCTTCAAAGCATGAACGGGTCATGTTGAACTGGAGCTTTGAGGCTAGTGCTTGCGAGATGGTATCGAGCTGAGAAACATTTGCACCCGGGTACAAAGGCCTCTTAGCCGATTCCATCATATCATAGAACGCCTTAGCGGATGACTCGGGATCCTGTGGTTCAGGCGGTTGCTCCGGTTCCGGCGGTCCCTCTGGTTCAGCACAAGGTGGAGACTCCGGCATGGCATCACGGAAATCCTCCAGCAAGTTTCGCATGCCATCGTACTCTATGCCATCGATCCGTTGCCGCATCACTTCACTTCTATCACGTTCGTTCTGAGTAAAGTCGACCGTCGTGTCAAAGCCCGGCATATACCCATAAGCCCAAAGGTGTTGTTTCTTAACCTCCTTTCTAGCGCGATGACGATTTCTGCAACCGACGCAAGGGCAACGGGGATCAAGTGTCTTCCATGCCCACTCATTTGTTCTGTCAACATCACTAGTACGTCCACTATACATCCACTCATTATCAGCCATCCTCTTCTGCTTTATTGAGAGCAAAACGACAAACATAGAATTTCATATCAAATATTATCATGAAACTAGATGCATCACATTTTAATTTTTCTACCGGGCAAAACGCATGCACCAACCTACATCTCTAATAGGTATAGAGGGTCGTAGTAGCCGCCGGATCCGTAGATTGAGTACGTTCTCCATGCTCCACCCCGGTCCGAGACAGAATTTCGGCAGCACCTCCCCGCTGCTCTCCTAATACACGTCTCGGCAAAAACCCGAGAGGATGTGCATCCGGAGAACAACGGGGAGGCGCTGACGTAATCCTGACTCGGACCGCAGCAGAACATGGAAAACGTACCCAATCTACGGATCCGGCGACTGTCCCGTAAATGCCGCAAGTGTTATGCTTCATAATATGCTGACCACTAATGCATATTTATCTGTGTAATGCTCCCGGACGGGAAGTGACACCTAGGTTACGTGACTGGACGTGAAAAATGGAATCTAGTGACATAGCAAAATGCAAGGGGGGGGAGAAGAGTGCTAGCTCACCCTCGGTGCGTAGATGAAGCAGTCGGGTGGCTCCGAGATGACGGCGGTGGCTCCGAGACGGCGACGATGGCCCTCAACGGTCCTCGGCGGTCCTCGACGGTCAATGGCCCTGCATACACATATCACATAAGGACATATCATAATAAAAATAAAAGAGGGGGCAAACCCTAGGTACCTAACATTCGAACAAACCCTAACATTCACATATTATTATGCTTAACATTTTTCTTGTTCTCTAAATCCTATTTTGCTTAACATTTTACTTGTTTACCTAAATCCTATTTTTTCTTCACAATAAACATATTTTTTCTCTTTTGTTCTTTTTCTTTTCTTTTTTTCTTTTTCTTCTTTTGTTGTATTATCCTAGACAAATCATACAATGTTAATATAGTTTAAATCATACAAATCCTAAGTAGTTAAATTTATTAAGTAGTAAAAAAATAGAAAAAAATGCTTACCAGGGGCGGCGGCTGGTCGGGTGGGGAGGCGGCCTCGGGCGTGGGCGGTCTCGAGCTCAGGGAGGTGGGGGAGCTCGAGCTCGGCCTGGAGCTCGGAGAGGCGTCAGCAGGCTCCGGTGGCGGCGGGGTCGGGGTCTGGTCTGCGTGCAAGGAGGGAGGGAACGCGGGCTCGGGGTGGGGCGGCGGGAGGGAGCTCGGGCTCGGGGCAGAGCGGCGGCGAAGGGACCTGGGGCTCGGGCCGGGGTGGCGGCTAGAGGGACGGCCTGCGGCGGCGGGATCTGGCGGCGGCGGCGTGGTCGGGGGACGGGGGAGGGGGCACGGGGGAGTGGGGCGAGTGGGGGCAGTGGAGGGATAACGGTCTCGCGGGCCTTTGTATGAAACTGGGGGGGGGGGCGGACCTAGGCCGACGGCCATGCCGTCGGCGTAGGTCTAATAATATTTTTACTCCGACATATGCCGACGGCCCGGCCGTCGGCTTAGGTATATTTTCAATTTTTTTCTTTGTTCTTTTATGTTTTCAAGCATGTAATAAAATATTTGTTACTTTTTACACCATTGTTTTTAATTGTTTTCAAGCTTAGATCTACACCCCTTCGCAGACATCCTCTCTCACCTAGCTACGGAGGTTCCGGTGTTTAATTATTAAACATTAAATCACCTCCGAACATTAAATCACACCTATAAACATATACCATCTACAAACATTAAATCACACCTATAAACATAACCTAGCTCCACATGCAGGTTTTCCAATGATTCCGGCCCTCCGACGGTCATTCACCTCCGAAACCCTAGATCTGGGGGGGCCGCAGATCTACCCTTATAGCTTTCTCCGTACGAGGATGGACCAATGGACTTTTTTTATCTATCTATGTTTGGTTAGCACATATGTACATGGAAAACCAAGGTTGAACACATTTCACCACATTATTCACACCGGTAGACCCGTACCGGGAGTTTCCACATACGGATCGACGATTTTACTAAGTGTTAGCCCATGTCCGTGAACAACGTCAGACACATGACCTACATATTCCATCTACAAACATTAAATCACACCTATAAACATAACCTAGCTCCACATGCAGGTTTTCCAATGATTCCGGCCCTGCGACGGTCATTCACCCCCGAAACCCTAGATCGGGGGGGGGGGGGCGCAGATCTACCCTTATAGCTTTCTCCGTACGAGGATGGACCAATGGAATTTTTTATCTATCTATGTTTTTTTAGCACATATGTACATGGAAAACCAAGGTTGAACACATTTCACCACATTATTCACACCGGTAGACACGTACCGGGAGTTTCCACATACAGATCGACGATTTTACTAAGTGTTAGCCCATGTCCGTGAACAACGTCAGACACATGACCTACATATGCCATCTACAAACATTAAATCACACTAATAAACATAACCTAGCTCCACATGCAGGTTTTCCAATGATTCCGGCCCTCCGACGGTCATTCACCTCCGAAACCCTAGATCGGGGGGCCCCGCAGATCTACCCTTATAGCTTTCTCCGTACGAGGATGGACCAATGGACTTTTTTATCTATCTATGTTTGTTTAGCACATATGTACATGGAAAACCAAGGTTGAACACATTTCACCACATTATTCACACCGGTAGACACGTACGGGGAGTTTGCACATTCGGATCGACGATTTTACTAATTGTTAGCCCATGTCCGTGAACAACGTCAGACACATGACCTACATATGCCATCTACAAACATTAAATCACACTTATAAACATAACCTAGCTCCACATGCAGGTTTTCCAATGATTCCAGCCCTCCGACGGTCATTCACCTCCGAAACCCTAGATCGGGGGGCCCCGCAGATCTACCCTTATAGCTTTCTCCGTACGAGGATGGACCAATGGACTTTTTTATCTATCTATGTTTGTTTAGCACATATGTACATGGAAAACCAAGGTTGAACACATTTCACCACATTATTCACACCGGTAGACACGTACGGGGAGTTTGCACATTTGGATCGACGATTTTACTAATTGTTAGCCCATGTCCGTGAACAACGTCAGACACATGACCTACATATGCCATCTACAAACATTAAATCACACCTATAAACATAACCTAGCTCCACATGCAGGTTTTCCAATGATTCCGGCCCTCCGACGGTCATTCACCTCCGAAACCCTAGATCTGGGGGGGCCGCAGATCTACCCTTATAGCTTTCTCCGTACGAGGATGGACCAATGGACTTTTTTAATCTATCTATGTTTGGTTAGCACATATGTACATGGAAAACCAAGGTTCAACACATTTCACCACATTATTCACACCGGTAGACCCGTACCGGGAGTTTTCACATACGGATCGACGATTTTACTAAGTGTTAGCCCATGTCCGTGAACAACGTCAGACACATGACCTACATATTCCATCTACAAACATTAAATCACACCTATAAACATAACCTAGCTCCACATGCAGGTTTTCCAATGATTCCGGCCCTGCGACGGTCATTCACCCCCGAAACCCTAGATCGGGGGGGGGGGGGGGCGCAGATCTACCCTTATAGCTTTCTCCGTACGAGGATGGACCAATGGAATTTTTTATCTATCTATGTTTTTTTAGCACATATGTACATGGAAAACCAAGGTTGAACACATTTCACCACATTATTCACACCGGTAGACACGTACCGGGAGTTTCCACATACAGATCGACGATTTAACTAAGTGTTAGCCCATGTCCGTGAACAACGTCAGACACATGACCTACATATGCCATCTACAAACATTAAATCACACTTATAAACATAACCTAGCTCCACATGCAGGTTTTCCAATGATTCCGGCCCTCCTACGGTCATTCACCTCCGAAACCCTAGATCGGGGGGCCCCGCCGATCTACCCTTATAGCTTTCTCCGTACGCGGATGGACCAATGGACTTTTTTTTCTATCTATGTTTGTTTAGCACATATGTACATGGAAAACCAAGGTTGAACACATTTCACCATATTATTCACACCGGTAGACACGTACCGGGAGTTTCCGCATACGGATCGACGATTTTACTAAGTGTAAGCCCATGTCCGTGAACAACGTCAGACACATGACCTACATATGCCATCTACAAACATTAAATCACACTTATAAACGTAACCTAGCTCCACATGCAGGTTTTCCAATGATTCCGGCCCTCCGACGGTCATTCACCTCCGAAACCCTAGATCGGGGGGCCCAAAGATCTACCCTTATAGCTTTCTCCGTACGAGGATGGACCAATGGACTTTTTTATCTATCTATGTTTGTTTAGCACATATGTACATGGAAAACCAAGGTTGAACACATTTCACCACATTATTCACACCGGTAGACACGTACCGGGAGTTTCCACATACGGATCGACGATTTTACTAAGTGTTAGCCCATGTCCGTGAACAACGTCAGACACATGACCTACATATGCCATATACAAACATTAAATCACACCTATAAACATAACCTAGCTCCACATGCAGGTTTTCCAATGATTCCGGCCCTCCGACTGTCATTCAGCTCCGAAACCCTAGATCGGGGGGGGGCCCGCATATCTACCCTTACAGCTTTCTCCGTGCGAATATGGACCAATGGACTTTTTTATCTATCTATGTTTGGTTAGCACATATGTACATGGAAAACCAAGGTTGAACACATTTCACCACATTTTTCACACCGGTAGACACGTACCGGGAGTTTCCACATACGGATCGACGATTTACTAAGTGTTAGCCCATGTCCGTGAACAACGTCAGACACATGACCTACATATGCCATCTACAAACATTAAATCACACTTATAAACATAACCTAGCTTCACATGCATGTTTTCCAATGATTCCGGCCCTCCGACGGTCATTCACCTCCGAAACCCTAGATCGGGGGGGCCCACAGATCTACCCTTATAGCTTTCTCCGTACGAGGATGGACCAATGGACTTTTTTATCTATCTATGTTTGGTTAGCACATATGTACATGGAAAACCAAGGTTGAACACATTTTACCACATTTTTCACACCGGTAGACATGTACCGGGAGTTTCCACATACGGATCGACGATTTTACTAAGTGTTAGCCCATGTCCGTGAACAACGTCAGACACATGACCTACATATGCCATCTACAAACATTAAATCACACTATGGGCCTTCCACCACACTTTTACACATACCCTAGGTCCACATGCAAGTTTTTATAGGATTCCGACGCTTCAGCGGTAATTCACGTGTTACATCCTGTTCTAGAGGGGTGTGTGGAGGTCTACCACTATAGCTTTCTTCGCACGATGTTCCAACAATGTATTTTTTTGTTTGTTGAGGTTTTTTAGGACATAACTACATGGAAAACAAGGTTAGAACCTTGTAACACATCGTAGCCCCCGGTATACCCGCAAACGGGTGTATTCCACACCTACATGCATGTCCATGACTTTGCATATATAGTGTTATCGCATGAATGTGGAGATGGTCACACGAAGGAGCTATACATTGCATTTATGCACGGATCATACACCACACTTGGACACATACCGTAAAATCACATTCAAGTTCATGCGGTACTACGGCGCTCCGGCGATCTTTCTTCACCGTAACCCGGCCTAGTCTGGGCGCGAGGGCGGGGCCGGGGAGGGGGCGGCGGTTTACCCTTATAGCTTTCTCCTCAGGAGGTAAAACTGTGGAGCATACACATATTAATATAGTACTAGTAGCATAATATATTTTAATTTAGTATTATAATTTATTAATATATTATCTTATGTATTAACTAGAAGACACAAATTGAATAAAGAGGCGTATATCGAGGGTTGAAATGAGATGATATATATATTATAATCCCATTTCCAATATTATTTTATGTATTAGTAATAAAAGATTAAACTATTAAATAAAAGAAAAGAAAATAAAAAAGAAAAATGAAAGTAGGTACTACGCCGACGGCCAAAGGTCGGGGCCGTCGGCATAACCTCTACTGGCTAACGGGGTTGCCGCCCGCCGTCAACGGGGCCCACCTGGCAGGAGTTACGCCGACGGCTCGGGT
The DNA here is from genome assembly GCA_950022295.1 of Bromus sterilis. Taxonomy (NCBI): domain Eukaryota; kingdom Viridiplantae; phylum Streptophyta; class Magnoliopsida; order Poales; family Poaceae; genus Bromus; species Bromus sterilis. The sequence goes on along the minus strand of OX465601.1, from coordinate 294,528,357 downwards.
TACGCCGACGGCAGCCCTCGGGGTAAATTGGGTCTACGCCGACGGCAGCCCTCGGCCCAAATAGTCCTAAGCCGACAGCTTTGGGACGCCGACGGCCCATTACGGGGCTGACGAGTCTGCCAGTCTACGCCGACGGCCCCGACATTTGGCCGTCGGCGTAGATGTCGGCCTTAGGCGTCAACCGCCTCTCCCATCGGCGTAGATCTTGGGCAAAAACATGGTTTGTAATGACCCTAGCTATGACCTAACCAAACACAACCCAAGACAAATGTCCACCGGGCTACCCCCATCCGGAGAATATCTAGGGGGGTAGACGATCGGGGGGACCAGCAGGTCTACCCCTATAGCTTTCTCCGTACCAGGGTGGACCAATGGACTTCTTGTCTCCATCTGTGCTTGTTTAGCACATATGTACATGGAGAAGCACAAGGTTGGACACATTTCACCTTGTTCATCAGTTTTCTTCTTTGTTGTTTTAAACTCTGCAACCAACTTCATACAATCAACTGTGATATTTGGCAGCTGAGCACCACAACCACCTCTTTTCTTCACTGGCTCATCAGTGTCCTGCTCTTGCTCAAGATCTTCACCCTGGAGCAAACCTTTTTGCTCTTTGCAAGCATCTAGCTAGGGAGGTAGATGATCCGGGCCCGCGCGGTACGGGTTTAATAAATAGGAAACACCGATAGCTTAATCAGGGCATCGGAACACAGACATGGTTTGTAATGACCCTAGCTATGACCTAACCAAACACAACCCAAGACAAATGTAACACCCTCAGATGCCTATAACAGTAATCATCATCACTGTTGACTATCACTGTTTGTTAATCACTGTTATCCCCTGTCCTTAATCAAACTTTGCTTCTGCTCTTTTCAAACCATGCTGGTTGGGGATCAAATCCCCAAAGCCCAATGCATCTAGCTCATCATGAAATCAAACCCTAGTTGAAACTACTTTAAATGAAAATTAAAACAAAAGTGCTCAAATAAAGTTGTTCCAAAAATCATGAAACTATTTTTGTAAATTGCCTAAAATCATTATAATCATGTTGGAACAACTTTGGTAATTTTTGAAGTTATAGAAAATTCCAAACAATTCAAACAGTAGGTTAAAACCCTTACTTTGGGCATTTAATATTTAAAATAAATATCAAATGATTTGCTTTTGCTGCAAAAACTTTTGTGGCACTGACATATAATGTTATACTAATATTGGGACACCTAACCCATTTTACAAAAATGCAAAAGGCACTAAATTAAAATTCAAACAACAGGACAGTAAACAGAAACCAGAAATTGGAAAAATGCTAAAGCTCGCCTGGGGCGAGGCCCACCTTGGCCCAGCCCACCCCGGCCCGTCTTCCACCTCCCACCTGCCCCCATCACGTCGGCCACCTGCTCGACGCCATGCCGCCGCCGTGGCCGTCTCTGCCACTGGAGCCCCCCCTCCCTCACCTGCTCCCTGCGACCGGGGAGGCGATAAGGCCAACCCCAGCAGCTCCCTGGACACGCCCCCCACTCCATTCCCCTCCTCCTCCTCTCGCCATCGCCAGGGAAAGGTCCGCCCGAGCTCGCCGTCGCCATGACCGCGCCCACTCGCGGCCGGCAAGCTCCCTAGCCCTCGAAGCCGTGTCCACCGGGTGCGCCGTCGTCGACTACGTCGACTACTGCGACGAATTCAAGCCGGGAGCACTCCCTCGCCTCGCCCGCGTCATCGTTCCCCATTCCGGCCGCCGTGATCCCGTCGTCGATTCCGGCCTCGTCGAGCCTCCCCGATCCCACTGCCTCCCACTACGTGCTCACGGTGAGTGTGGCCACCACCTCCAACTCCCCGCTTCGCATCCCTCTCGCCGTAGCTCGAGTAGCCATTGGAGCCCGAGCGTCTGCTCCGCCATTGTTGACGATGCCGAGCTCACAGGGCCTCCTAGCGCGCGCTTGTGACACCTTTGTACTCCCCGTGCATCGTAGGTTCGATTCCATCCACTTGCGCGTTCGTTTTCACCCCGTAACCCCGACTTCCATTTTGACCCGAGCGCTGCCTCCGCCATTGCCGACGGCGAGCTTCACTCCGGCCACCCCCGACGGCGCCACCACTTGGAATCGACGCGGCGCTGTCTTCCGGTTCTAACGCACCAGATCCCATGGCGAACGGTGCCCCTAGCCCGATTCCGACCCCCTCCCGTGGCCTCCGCCGTGCTGGGCACGCCGGCGTTTAGCCGCCGGTGCCCCCGACTTGGCACCCCTGGGTCGCTGCCAGTGGACCCCCTGGTCCCAGTTGGCTGGGTTGACCAGTCAACTGTGCTGACTGGGCAACCCCAGTCACTGACAGGTGGGTCCCCCTGGAATAATTAAACTAAATAATTTAGATTAATCAGATAATTAAAATTGAGTCACTGACATGTGGGTCCAGTGGTATTTTCTAATTTAATTAAGTGTTTTATAAATAACAGAGGCTGACATGTGGGTCCCACATGTCAGCACTGTTCTGGATAATGTTGTGGATAATGTTGTGGATAATGTTTTGGATAATGTTTAATATATAATAAAAGAAATCCAGAAAATCATTTAAATTGATTTAAACTTTGAAATTCAATAACTTTTAAAACGTAACTCGGATTCAAAAACTTTATACATGAAAGTTGATCAGAAAAATATGACGAATACGAATACGCTATTCGTATGTCTACCCCACCCCCCTAACACAACGAACATCAAACATTCCCCTCCGGACCGTCTGTCCGTTAAATTGTCCGGTACTGTTAGAGTGCCCGGATGAATTTATTCCGAACACGAATGTTTCTCGGAATAGATCAATTAGCATGGATACACCCTCTTATGTTGTTCCGGTAACCACGACACCTCCGGCTTGATCCTTCCCCCTCCGGGCACCCTGTCCGGTAATCACCCGGAGCCGGTAGTTCATCCTCAGATGAATTTCCGTTCCGAGAAATGTGTATTGCACTGTGTTAGAATACCGTTAACATTTCATCTATCATGTCATGCATCTGTTTGTATATGCTTGCTGTGTATTTACTGTTTCTTCCCCCCTTAATCTCCGGTAGACCCCGCTGCTGCCGTCGACTACACCGCTGCTGAGTACGACTACGTCGTCGACGACCCTACTACTACCGTCGAGCTTGCAGGCAAGCAGAGCCATTCTCTTCCCCAGATATCGCCTACCTTTCCGTACATTTCTTGCACTAGGCATTGTTACTGCTGCTGCTACGATTACAATCCTATTCAATTGCATAGCCTGATTTTGTCGCCCCTTGATGTGCCTTCCTTTATCCTATGCTGCCTATTATTATTATTATGCTTTATTCAGCAGTGAGCCTGCGCATTGTTAGCTAGGATTAGATAGAGGGCCGTGATCACTCAGGGGGGTGAACGCGGGTACAATTATTATAACTGCACAGGTACGATACAAGGCAGACACCGCCTCAGGCCCTATCTGGGTTATGCCTAGTCGCCTTAAGTGTGAGCTATCAAGGAGTCATCCTTGTACTCCACTCGAGGCTGACTCTGTCTTACCGCCATAGGGTCCTGTAAACGGTTGTCCTTCAGGTAAGATGTCGGGCGACCTAACGGTGCCCGCGAGAGGTATTGCGACGGGACGACAGGGAGGGTACGACCAGTGTACCGGTGTGCTTGGCCCCTGATCGTTGGCCGCGAGAGTTACCAAAACCACGAAAGTCGAGCTCCTCCAGGAGCACACGCGAGACAAGGTAAGGAGACGGCTCACCTTGTTGGTAACCGCAGTGACTTGGTGGGACGACAGGGCAGACACCGATGTACTGGTGGTCCTGGATGCTGTCGTTGTCCGCGGGTCGGTTAAGTCGAGGCAACGATAACGGTTGTCACGCAGGTTAATTAAAATGCTAAATGGTTCAGTGAATGTCTTGAGTTGGCTATATGCCATGTACGCACTACCTACCCGTGGGAACTACGAGTTTATGGGCTCCTCTGCTTCGTAATGTCGTCCGAGGACTCTTCAGACGTCAGCAGTACCGCGGCCTACGCCGGGAAGTGGTGTTGTCTTATTTGCTCGAGCGGTGGTGTCTTCTTTGGATTTTCTTCAACTTCACCGGCCAGCCACGTACCGTGCAGGAGTACGTTCGGGTTGGGGTCCAAGGCCCGTCGTACTTAGGATTTAGACCGGCGGATGACCTCTCTGTTGAGTTTGAAAGATGGGCTATGAAGTGTCGGATAGCCTCGGTGGAGCGTTCCCTAACAAGGTTCCCGCCACCCTGGAGATCCGTGCGTGTAGCGTAACACAAGTGCACCCCTGCAGGGAAGATTGATCTATCGATAGCCGTGTCCACGGTAACAGGACGCTTTATGCTGAAGCTGGATCCTACCACTAGAAATTATTATTATTAAACTGTATGGTTCCGGGTTCTCTTCCTCGCGGGGATGTCGAGGAGGTGAACTCGGAGGCATTGTTAATTATTACAACTTATTATTATTCAATGTTGCAGCAACTTCTGCTTCATTGTTACTTTATGCTTTATATAAACTGTTGGCTGATTCTTACCTCATGCTGCAAGACACCGTCGGAAGATGCTAGTCTTCGATAGGCCTAGCTTCTTACCCTTGCTCTGAATTTCTGTCTTCAGACCACTATATACAGCCTCTTCATTCCGTTGATACCATGCATAATGCTTAGTAGCGGACGTAAGACTCGCGGGTATACTAGATACTCACCTGCTTTATTTCCTTTACTGTTTTGCCTGATCAGCCGCTGCAGCCGACGTTGGAGCCCAGGAGCAGGAGTACCCCGAAGGCGCCTACTACGACGTCGAGTTCCCCGTTGACCAGGAGTAGTTTTGTGGATCCCAGGCAGGAGGCCTCGCCTTTTCGTTCTGTATCTCTGATGTGATTTGTGCTAGCCTTCTTAAGGCAAAACTTGACTAACTACGTCTGTACTCAGATGTTATGGCTTGTATAACTTATATATTCGGGTCCGCGTGACCCCCCTCTATTGTAATATATTTGTTTATCCTTTTGTGTTTAGTGTTGTGCTGTGATATGATCACCGTGGCACCCTAATCTCAGTCGTGTACCCTGTGTGTATGATTACTGTACAAGGTCTGATTTTGGGGGCGTCACAAGTTGGTATCAGAGCCGACTGCCTGTAGGAAGCCACCCCACCACTACCTGGTCGATGTTGAGTCTAGACTTTGAAAAACTATTTTGCTAACTTAATATTTGGCTTACGGGCCCACATCGATGTCACTACGTGTGATATCTATGGTATTAGGATCGTTTTCTCCTTACCTATGCTCTGGGAATCTGCCCTCTTATCCTTGCTGGTAAGTTTTACAAAAGCTGACATTAGGATCACGTTCTCTTGATTCCACCCGGCGTTTTTTTCTGGTGCATCCCCCATTGATTGAGTCGTGTTGCAAGCGTCGTACGCCAGATCCCAGACCGCGGATCCCATTCTCATTCTGGGCAGGCCGCGCGTTCTCTGGCATCAACTCCTGTGGCCAACAGTTTTCTTGCGGCGTGATTGACATAGTGGAATCTATGTCGCGTCGTGTAATCTTAACCGCGGTCTGCGCGCCGCCTAGAGAGTCCTTTTTCCTTCATTTCTACGACGTTACGCTGCCCGAATTTCGATTGATTCTGTGTGCGCACGTGTATGTCTTATATGACTACTCCTATATATATCTGCGCCTCCTTTACGTTGTCGTTTTACTTCAGGCTTGATTCCGTTATCTCATTAAATTTTCATCTCTGAGATACCCCTGTTAAATTCTAGCAGGATGGCTAGTCGTGGTGGTCGTGGTCGTGGTCGTGCTGCCAACGACCCACCTCCGCCGCCGGATTACATGGCTGCGATGATGCAGCAGTTCGAGATGAATCGTCAGTCCATGCAGAATATCATGGCTCAGTTTCCCCAGCCGAATCAGAATGGGCACCACCATCAGCAGGCCACCGTGACTCTGCACGACTTCACCCGCCTCAACCCCACTATGTTCCGCAACACCGTTCAGCCGTTGGATGCTGATGACTGGCTTCGCGACATCACTCACGAGCTGGAGTCTGCTAATGTCGATCCAGCCGACTATGTGAACTTTGCGTCTTACCATCTGAAGGGCGCCGCTGCTCAGTGGTGGAACACCCACAAGCGTTCACTGCCAGTCGGAGAAGTCATCACTTGGGATGAATTTCAGTCTGCCTTCCGCGCCCGCTATATTCCTCAGGGGATCATGGATCGTAAGGCGGAAGAATTCCGCAACCTCACTCAGGGCGACATGACTGTTAAAGCCTATCAGCGCGAGTTCCTTAACCTCTCTCGCTATGCGGAAGAAGAGATCGCCACTGATGCTCGCAGGCAGCAGAAGTTCCGCCGTGGCCTCAACCCCGACCTCAGGCTCGCTCTTGCCGTTCATGATTTCGCCAACTTCGCCACCATGGTGAACAAGGCTATCACCGTCGAGACTGCCCAGATGGAGCACAAGCACTCTCTGAAGCGTTATCGTGACATTGGCTCATCTTCGGGCGCAACGCAGAAGCGTCGTATCTGGCTCCCTGCCAGTGTGACCCACGCAGTTGTCCCTGCTCCAAGGCCGTCTTATGCTGCACCCCGTCTGCCTCCGCCACCGCAGATGCCAAGAGCTCTGCCTGCACCACCCAATGCACCACCCCTTCGTCCTCAGGATGGATTATGCTTCACGTGCCGCCAACTTGGGCATTATTCCAGGGAGTGTCCCCAGAAACAGAAGCAAATGGTAATTCACCCCGCTGGCCGTGGAAATGGTCGTGGAAACAACAGGACCCCCAACTATAATACTGGGTCTGCTGCTCATGCTCGTGGTCATGCTAACAACATCAATGTTGAAGAAGCTCAGCAACAACCCGCTACCGTGATGGGTACCCTTCTCGTTAATTCCGTACCTGCTGCTGTTTTATTTGATACAGGAGCATCGCATTCATTCATGTCGGAAGCATTTGCATTATCGCATAACTTCGCATTGGAAAAGATGAACCCACCGATGGTTGTTCGCACCCCTATAGGCCAATGCCGAACCACCAAGATAGTGCCCGGAACCATCATTGAAATTGAAGGGATTAAATTCCTTGCCTCCCCCATCATCCTGACGTCTTCCACCATAGACCTCATTCTGGGAATGGATTGGTTGAAATCTCACGATGCCGCACTTTATTGTGGTACCAAGTCTGTCCAACTTTTTCACCCCTCCGGCGAGATTGCTAACCACACCGCCCGAGTTACCCGTAATGCTGAAACACAAATATTTATGATGAATGCTTTGAATGTCGCCCCCCTCGAAGGCATCGAGAACGTTCCGGTCGTTCGCGACTTTCCCGACGTCTTCCCAGAAGAACTGCCGGGAATACCCCCGATCAGAGAAGTTGAATTCGGCATCGACTTGAAGCCGGGCACTGTTCCTATTGCCAAGCGTCCTTACAAGATGCCGCCACATGAACTCCTTGAACTTAAGGAGGAAATCGACAAGGCACTTCAGAAAGGATTCATTCGCCCCAGTTCCTCAGCTTGGGGAGCACCTTCACTCTTTGTCAAGAAGAGCGATGGGACAAACCGATTGGTCCAAGATTATCGGCCCATTAACCAAGCCACCATCCAGAATAAATACCCACTTCCCCGGATCAACGATCTGTATGATCAACTTGCCGGATCCAAGGTGTTTTCTAAACTTGACTTGAGGTTGGGTTATCACCAAATCCGAGTCCGTGATGAGGACATTCCGAAGACTGCCTTCATTACTCGCTATGGTTCATACGAGTACACTGTCATGTCCTTTGGCTTAACAAATGCTCCATCCACCTTCTCCAGATTGATGAATTATATTTTCATGGAGTACCTCGACCAGTTCGTCGTGGTTTATCTGGATGATATATTGATATATTCCAAGAATGAAGAAGAACATGATGAACATCTTCGTCTTATACTGGAGAAGCTTCGAGAACACAAACTCTACGCTAAGTATTCTAAGTGTGAATTCTGGCTTCCCGAAGTAACCTACCTTGGGCATGTGATTTCCAAGGATGGCATTGCCGTCACCCCAGAACGTATCCAGGCTATTCTTGACTGGACTCCTCCCAAGACCGTCAAGCAAGTCCGCAGTTTTCTCGGGCTCGCTAGCTATTGCCGCCGTTTCGTCAAGAATTTTTCCAAGATAGCCAGGCCGCTGACTAATCTGCTTCACAAAGGCGTCAAGTTTGAGTGGACAGATAAATTTCAAGAAAGTTTTCAAGCACTCAAGGACAAGCTAACTTCTCCCCCGGTGCTCGCTCCCCCTGATACTCAGAAGGACTTCGTAATATATTGCGACGCGTCTCGTCAAGGATTAGGCTGTGTCCTATTGCAAGAGCGCAAGGTGATTGCTTATGGCTCTCGTCAGTTGCATGCTCACGAAGACAAATATCCAACACATGATCTCGAATTGGAAGCAGTAATTTATGCATTGAAGCTGTGGCGACATTACCTCGTTGGTAATCATTGCGAGATCTACACCGACCACCAAAGCCTGAAGTACTTGTTTACTCAGCCCGACCTGAATCTCCGCCAACAAAGATGGCTCGAGACAATAGCCGATTTTAACATGGATATTCATTACACCCCTGGCAAGGCTAATGTGATGGCCGATGCCTTGAGCCGCAAAGCTTATTGTTCTGAACTGGAGGTTCAGGTGCAGCAACCCCTTCTGTATGAAGACTTTCAAAAGTTGAACCTCGAGATTGTTCCTCAAGGTTGTGCAAATAACCTGGTCATTGAACCGGATCTCATCAAATCCGTCAAGTGTATACAGTTCTATGATGATTTCGTACACAAGATTAAGCGCGATATCGCCAATGGGAGACCCTCACCCTTCACCCTTGATAGTAATGGTGTGGCGTTCTACCAGAACCGATTAGTGGTTACTCACAGCAAGCGCAGGCATGAGAACCTGGATATGACTCCGAAGGTCATGAAAGCGGCTCACGATACCCCATTGTCCATTCATCCTGGAAGCACCAAGATGTACCAAGACATTCGTCAACAATTCTGGTGGCCTAACATGAAGCAAGACATTGCCCGATATGTTTCTGAATGTGACGTTTGTCGTCGCGTCAAGGGGGAACATCAAAAACCCTCTGGAACTCTACAACCACCTGAAATCCCTGTATGGAAGTGGGACAAGGTTCAGATGGACTTCGTCACCGGTTTTCCCCGATCACAGAAAGGTAACGATGCTATCTTTGTCGTCATCGACCGGTTCTCCAAGGTTGCTCACTTTATACCAGTCAAGGAGAAGATCATGGCGGCTCAGTTAGCGGAATTATATATCGCCCAGATCGTGTCGCTCCACGGTATTCCGTTGGAGATTAGTTCAGATCGTGGCAGCCTTTTCACCTCAAGATATTGGCGGAGTTTCCAAGAAGCTCTGGGGACTACTCTGCATCTCAGCACCGCTTATCACCCCCAGTCACAGGGCCAAGTCGAACGCGTCAATCAAGTACTTGAAGATATGCTTCGAGCTTGTGTCATCTCCTTCGGCAGGAAATGGGAGGAATCTCTTCCATTTGCTGAATTCTCGTACAACAATAGCTATCACGCTAGTCTGAAGATGGCACCCTATGAAGTTCTCTATGGGCGTAAGTGTCGGACCCCTCTGAGTTGGTCAGAAACTGGGGAACGTGCACTCATTGGCCCGGATATTATTCAGCAAGCTGAAGACCAAGTTCACGTCATCCGTGAACATTTGAAGGCCGCTCAGTCCCGCCAGAAGAGCAACTATGACCGCAAACACCGTGAAATGGAGTATCAACCTGGTGAATACGCTTACCTTCGTGTCACTCCCATGAGGGGCACTCATCGCTTCGGTATCAAGGGCAAGTTGGCTCCTCGCTACATTGGCCCGTTCCGTATCCTTTCCAGGAGTGGACCCGTGGCATACCGGTTGGAATTGCCGCCGAACCTCTCCCAAGTCCACGATGTCTTCCACGTGTCGCAACTCCGTCGCTGCTTCAAGGATCCTATCCGCGAAGTGGAGCATGATATGATCGAGCTGCAACAAGACTTGACTTATCGAGAACATCCGAGCCGCAATCTCGATCAGTCTGAGCGTCGAACCCGCAACAAGACCGTCAAGTTCCTCAAGGTTCAGTGGTCGAATCATTCTGAAGATGAAGCCACTTGGGAACGCGAAGATCGCCTTCGCGATGAATACCCCGATCTTTTCCTTGCTACCACTTAAATTCTCGGGACGAGAATTCTTGTAGTGGGGGAGATTTGTAACACCCTCAGATGCCTGTAACAGTAATCATCATCACTGTTCACTATCACTGTTTGTTAATCACGGTTATCCCCTGTCCTTAATCAAACTTTGCTTCTGCTCTTTTCAAACCATGCTGGTTGGGGATCAAATCCCCAAAGCCCAATGCATCTAGCTCATCATGAAATCAAACCCTAGTTGAAACTACTTTAAATGAAAATTAAAACAAAAGTGCTCAAATAAAGTTGTTCCAAAAATCATGAAACTATTTTTGTAAATTGCCTAAAATCATTATAATCATGTTGGAACAACTTTGGTAATTTTTGAAGTTACAGAAAATTCCAAACAATTCAAACAGTAGGTTAAAACCCTTACTTTGGGCATTTAATATTTAAAATAAATATCAAATGATTTTCTTTTGCTGCAAAAACTTTTGTGGCACTAACATATAATGTTATACTAATATTGGGACACCTAACCCATTTTAAAAAAATGCAAAAGGCACTAAATTAAAATTCAAACAACAGGACAGTAAACAGAAACCAGAAATTGGAAAAATGCTAAAGCTCGCCTGGGGCGAGGCCCACCTTGGCCCAGCCCACCCCGGCCCGTCTTCCACCTCCCACCTGCCCCCATCACGTCGGCCACCTGCTCGACGCCATGCCGCCGCCGTGGCCGTCTCTGCCACTGGAGCCCCCCCTCCCTCACCTGCTCCCTGCGACCGGGGAGGCGATAAGGCCAACCCCAGCAGCTCCCTGGACACGCCCCCCACTCCATTCCCCTCCTCCTCCTCTCGCCATCGCCAGGGAAAGGTCCGCCCGAGCTCGCCGTCGCCATGACCGCGCCCACTCGCGGCCGGCAAGCTCCCTAGCCCTCGAAGCCGTGTCCACCGGGTGCGCCGTCGTCGACTACGTCGACTACTGCGACGAATTCAAGCCGGGAGCACTCCCTCGCCTCGCCCGCGTCATCGTTCCCCATTCCGGCCGCCGTGATCCCGTCGTCGATTCCGGCCTCGTCGAGCCTCCCCGAGCCCACTGACTCCCACTACGTGCTCACGGTGAGTGTGGCCACCACCTCCAACTCCCCGCTTCGCATCCCTCTCGCCGTAGCTCGAGTCGCCATTGGAGCCCGAGCGTCTGCTCCGCCATTGTTGACGATGCCGAGCTCACAGGGCCTCCTAGCGCGCGCTTGTGACACCTTTGTACTCCCCGTGCATCGTAGGTTCGATTCCGTCCACTTGCGCGTTCGTTTTCACCCCGTAACCCCGACTTCCATTTTGACACGAGCGCTGCCTCCGCCATTGCCGACGGCGAGCTTCACTCCGGCCACCCCCGACGGCGCCACCACTTGGAATCGACGCGGCGCTGTCTTTCGGTTCTAACGCACCAGATCCCATGGCGAACGGTGCCCCCTAGCCCGATTCCGACCCCCTCCCGTGGCCTCCGCCGTGCTGGGCACGCCGGCATTTAGCCGCCGGTGCCCCCTGACGTGGCACCCCTGGGGCAACCCCCCTGGGTCGCTGCCAGTGGACCCCCTGGTCCCAGTTGACTGGGTTGACCAGTCAACTGTGCTGACTGGGCAACCCCAGTCACTGACAGGTAGGTCCCCCTGGAATAATTAAACTAAATAATTTAGATTAATCAGATAATTAAAATTGAGTCACTGACATGTGGGTCCAGTGGTATTTTCTAATTTAATTAAGTGTTTTATAAATAACAGAGGCTGACATGTGGGTCCCACATGTCAGCACTGTTCTAGATAATGTTGTGGATAATGTTTTGGATAATGTTTAATATATAATAAAAGAAATCCAGAAAATCATTTAAATTCATTTAAACTTTGAAATTCAATAACTTTTAAACCGTAACTCGGATTCAAAAACTTTATACATGAAAGTTGATCAGAAAAATATGATGAATACGAATACGCTATCCGTATGTCTACCCCACCCGCCTAACACAACGAACATCAAACATTCCCCTCCGGACCGTCTGTCCGTTAAATTGTCCGGTACTGTTAGAGTGCCCGGATGAATTTATTCCGAACACGAATGTTTCTCGGAATAGATCAATTAGCACGGATACACCCCCTTATGTTGTTCCGGTAACCACGACACCTCCGGCTTGATCCTTCCCCCTCCGGGCACCCTGTCCGGTAATCACCCGGAGCCGGTAGTTCATCCTCAGATGAATTTCCGTTCCGAGCAATGTGTATTGCACTGTGTTAGAATAACGTTAACATTTCATCTATCATGTCATGCATCTGTTTGTATATGCTTGCTGTGTATTTACTGTTTCTTCCCCCCTTAATCTCCGGTAGACCCCGCTGCTGCCGTCGACTACACCGCTGCTGAGTACGACTACGTCGTCGACGACCCTACTACTACCGTCGAGCTTGCAGGCAAGCAGAGCCATTCTCTTCCCCAGATATCGCCTACCTTTCCGTACATTTCTTGCACTAGGCATTGTTACTGCTGCTGCTACGATTACAATCCTATTCAATTGCATAGCCTGATTTTGTCGCCCCTTGATGTGCCTTCCTTTATCCTATGCTGCCTATTATTATTATTATGCTTTATTCAGCAGTGAGCCTGCGCATTGTTAGCTAGGATTAGATAGAGGGCCGTGATCACTCAGGGGGGTGAACGCGGGTACAATTATTATAACTGCACAGGTACGGTACAAGGCAGACACCGCCTCAGGCCCTATCTGGGTTATGCCTAGTCGCCTTAAGTGTGAGCTATCAAGGAGTAATCCTTGTACTCCACTCGAGGCTGACTTTGTCTTACCGCCATAGGGTCCTGTAAACGGTTGTCCTTCAGGTAAGAAGTCGGGCGACCCAACGGTGCCCGCGAGAGGTATTGCGACGGGACGACAGGGAGGGTACGACCAGTGTACCGGTGTGCTTGGCCCCTGATCGTTGGCCGCGAGAGTTACCAAAACCATGAAAGTTGAGCTCCTCCAGGAGCACACGCGAGACAAGGTAAGGAGACGGTTCACCTTGTTGGTAACCGCAGTGACTTGGTGGGACGACAGGGCAGACACCGATGTACTGGTGGTCCTGGCTGCTGTCGTTGTCCGCGGGTCGGTTAAGTCGAGGCAACAATAACGGTTGTCACGCAGGTTAATTAAAATGCTAAATGGTTCAGTGAATGTCTTGAGTTGGCTATATGCCATGTACGCACTACCTACCCGTGGGAACTACGAGTTTATGGGCTCCTCTGCTTCGTAGTGTCGTCCGAGGACTCTTTAGACGTCAGCAGTACCGCGGCCTGAGCCGGGAAGTGGTGTTGTCTTATTTGCTCGAGCGGTGGTGTCTTCTTTGGATTTGCTTCAACTTCACCGGCCAGCCACGCACCGTGCAGGAGTACGTTCGGGTTGGGGTCCAAGGCCCGTCGTACTTAGGATTTAGACCGGCGGATGACCTCTCTGTTGAGTTTGAAAGATGGGCTATGAAGTGTCGGATAGCCTCGGTGGAGCGTTCCCTAACAAGGTTCCCGCCACCCTCGAGATCCGTGCGTGTAGCGTAACACAAGTGCACCCCTGCAGGGAAGATTGATCTATCGATAGCCGTGTCCACGGTAACAGGACGCTTTATGCTGAAGCTGGATCCTACCACTAGAAATTATTATTATTAAACTGTATGGTTCCGGGTTCTCTTCCTCGCGGGGATGTCGAGGAGGTGAACTCGGAGGCATTGTTAATTATTACAACTTATTATTATTCAATGTTGCAGCACCTTCTGCTTCATTGTTACTTTATGCTTTATATAAACTGTTGGCTGATTCTTACCTCATGCTGCAAGACACCGTCGGAAGATGCTAGTCTTCGATAGGCCTAGCTTGTTACCCTTGCTCTGAATTTCTGTCTTCAGTCCACTATATACAGCCTCTTCATTCCGTTGATACCATGCATAATGCTTAGTAGCGGACGTAAGACTCGCGGGTATACTAGATACTCACCTGCTTTATTTCCTTTACTGTTTTTCCTAATCGGCCGCTGCAGCCGACGTTGGAGCCCAGGAGCAGGAGTACCCCGAAGGCGCCTACTACGACGTCGAGTTCCCCGTTGACCAGGAGTAGTTCTGTGGATCCCAGGCAAGAGGCATCGCCTTTTCGTTCTGTATCTCTGATGTGATTTGTGCTAGCCTTCTTAAGGCAAAACTTGACTAACTACGTCTGTACTCAGATGTTATGGCTTGTATAACTTATATATTCGGGTCCGCGTGACCCCCCTCTATTGTAATATATTTGTTTATCCTTTTGTGTTTAGTGTTGTGCTGTGATATGATCACCGTGGCACCCTAATCTCAGTCGTGTACCCTGTGTGTATGATTACTGTACACGGTCTGATTTTGGGGGCGTCACAACAAATTTCCACCGGGCTACCCCCATCCGGAGAATATCTAGGGGGGTAGACGATCGGGGGACCAGCAGGTCTACCCCTATAGCTTTCTCCGTACCAGGGTGGAGCAATGTACTTCTTGTCTCCATCTGTGCTTGTTTAGCACATATGTACATGGAGAAGCACAAGGTTGGACACATTTCACCTTGTTCATCAGTTTTCTTCTTTGTTGTTTTAAACTCTGCAACCATCTTCATACCATCAACTGTGATATTTGGCTGTTGAGCACCACAACCACCTCTTTTCTTCACTGAGCTCATCAGTGTCCTGCTCTTGCTCAAGATCTTCACCCTGGAGCAAACATTTTTGCTCTTTGCAAGCATCTAGCTAGGGAGGTAGACGATCCGGGCCCGCGCGGTAGGGGTTTATATATAGGAAACACCGATAGCTTAATCAGGGCATCGGAACACAGACATGGTTTGTAATGACCCTAGCTATGACCTAACCAAACACAACCCAAGACAAATGTCCACCGGGCTACCCCCATCCGGAGAATATCTAGGGGGGTAGACGATCGGGGGGACCAGCAGGTCTACCCCTATAGCTCTCTCCGTACCAGGGTGGACCAATGGACCTGTTGTCTCCATCTATGCTTGTTTAGCACATATATATGTACATGGAGAAGCAAGGTTGGACAAATTTCACCACAAGATCATTCACCTCCGGGAGTACACGTCTACACGTGTGCACGAATCTTTTTCTAAGTGTTATCGCATTCATGTATTAAGAAGGTCACACCCGGGATCTATGTTTTGCATCTATGGGCCTTCCACCACACTTGAACACATAAACTAGGTCCACATGCAAATTTTTGTGGGATTCCGACGCTCTGGCGGTTATTCACCTGCGACATCCTGCTTCGGAGGGGGGCCTGGCGGTCTACCCCTATAGCTTTCTCCGCATGATGTTTCAACAATGTACTTTTTGGTTTGTTAAGATTTGTTTAGGACAAAACTACATGGAAAACAAGGTTGGGACCTTGTAACCTTTCGTAGCCCCCGGAATACCCGCAAACTGGTGTATTTCCACCTACATGTCCATGACTTTGAATAGTGCTATCACATGAATGTGAAAATGGTCACACCAAGGAGCTAGACATTGCATTTATGCATTGATCTTACACCACACTTGGACACATACCTACAATTAATCACATGCAAGTAAATGCGGTACTGCGGCGGTCTTTCTTCACCTAAACCCGGCTTAGTCGGGGCGCGAGGCCGGGGACGGCCGGGAGGGGGGCGGCGGTGTACTCTTATAGCTTTCTCCGCACGAGGTACAACTGTGGAGCATACATATTAATATAGTAATAGTAGCATAATATATTTTAATTTAGTATTATAATTTGTTATTATATTATTTTATGTATTAATTAGTAGACATTAAAAGAATAAAGAGGCATATGTATATCGAGTGTTGAAATGAGATGATATATACTATAATTCCATTTCCAATATTATTTGATGTATTAGTATTAGTAATATAAGATTAAATAGTTAAACAAAATAAAAAAAATGAAAAAAAAAACACAACCCGGGGTCTACGCCGACGGCCAAAGGTCGGGGCCGTCGGCGTAGCCCCTGCTGGGCTGACGCCGTACCGTCCGGCCGTCACCGAGGCCCACCTGGCAGGCCTACGTCGAGGCCCATTAAACGCCGACGGCGGCCGTCGGCCTAAATTGGGCCTACGCCGACGGCCTTTCTACGCCGACGGCGGCCCTCAGCCTAGGTACGGCTACGCCGACGGCTTTGGGGCCCACCACCAGGGCTGACGAGCCGGGCCGTCTACGCCGACGGCCCCGACATTTGGCCGTCGGCGTAGGTTTCGGCCGTAGGCGTCAGCCTCCTCTCCCGTAGTGATATTACCTTTGAGTATTTCTCCTAGCATTCTGAGATGCAAAGAGATCCTTTCAATGCTTTTTCCTCCTTCATCCATCTCCTTCTTCCTTTTTCTTTTATCGCGTGGCATTCAAACTTTCTGGCGATCGACCCCTTAGAACACTTTGTTTGGTACTCGGTCCCGGCGGTGGGTTACTCGGGTGGCATGGTGTTAGGGTTCAATTGTGCTTGTTGTGAGGTACTGTCATGAGATTCGGGCATCTTCTTCATCTTGGCTCACATCCAGCATTCTGCCTCTTTGTGTGAATGGGATGTCATTTGTATATATGACCCAGCCAACCATACGTTCTCGCTGGTTAAAAAAAAAAACCATACGTTCTCACAAGATTTCCTGGTGGAGCTTCAAACCAAGGTGGACGTGATATCCGTGTCGTTCCGACCCCTTGTGATTGGAGGCGACTTTAATTTCATCCGCTCGATTGGCTCCGATGCTTCCGGTGCTATATCACATTTTCGTCACACGCGAGTGGGAAATCCTTTTCCTCTTTGTACACTGACTGCGGAAACCCGCATTGGTTCTGACCATATACTGCTACTCCTATCCTCTGGGGAGGAACATATTTGTCGTAGTTCTCCTTTTTTTTCTTCGAAACGTCCTGGTTTGAAATTCCTGAATTTTTGAGTATTTTCCGCCATAAGTGGCTGGCAATTCTGGCAAACAAAGGCCACTAACATGATCGAGGGCCTCCTTCGCGTTGAGGAGGAGTACTCGCATAGCAGCGGGGTTTGAAGTACTGGCGTAGGATCCTTAATGGTGACGCCAACACCAAATATTTCCACGTCTGCGCCAATGACTTGTGCCGAAAATGCGTCATCCTTTGGCGGCAGTCAGAGAAGAGGCTTCTACTGCGTCAATCGGACATGTTCCAGCATGTCTATGAGTTTTACATCCAGGTAATGGGTTCGGAGGAACCCAAGTTGGCCGGCCTGCGCTCGGACATGTGGGCTATGGCGCTTTGCGTTTTCGATCAGGAAAATGAGGTCCTCACCCTTGCTTTCGCACCTAAGAAGATCGATGACGCACTGGGTTACATGAAGATGGACACAGCTCCTGGGCCTCATGGATGGCCAGTAGCAATGTTTCCGCGATTCTTACACTACTAGGAAATAGGCTGCCTTTCAGCCAAAATACGCAGCAGCTTGGCGTCGTCTTCGTGAACGCCAAGAGAGATGTTGCTGTAAGCTCAGAACCCAACTGCATAAATAAAATCTGTAGATGCCTACAGAGGAAGAAGAACCAACAAAAGTGGACGTGGTATCCCTGTAGTTTCGACCCCTTGTGATTGGAAGCGACTTTAATTTCATCCGCTTAGTTGGCTCCGATGCTTCCAGTGCTAGATCACATTTTCACCACGCGCGAGTGGGAAGTCATTTTCCTCTTTGTACACTGACTGCGGAAACCCGCATTGGTTCTGACCATATACTGCTACTCCTATCCTCTGGGGAGGAACATATTTGTCGTAGTTCTCCTTTTTTTTCTTCGAAACGTCCTGGTTTGAAATTCCTGAATTTTTGAGTATTTTCCGCCATAAGTGGCTGGCAATTCTGGCAAACAAAGGCCACTAACATGATCGAGGGCCTCCTTCGCGTTGAGGAGGAGTACTCGCATAGCAGCGGGGTTTGAAGTACTGGCGTAGGATCCTTAATGGTGACGCCAACACCAAATATTTCCACGTCTGCGCCAATGACTTGTGCCGAAAATGCGTCATCCTTTGGCGGCAGTCAGAGAAGAGGCTTCTACTGCGTCAATCGGACATGTTCCAGCATGTCTATGAGTTTTACATCCAGGTAATGGGTTCGGAGGAACCCAAGTTGGCCGGCTTGCGCTCGGACATGTGGGCTATGGCGCTTTGCGTTTTCGATCAGGAAATATAGGTCCTCACCCTTGCTTTCGCACCTAAGAAGATCGATGACGCACTGGGTTACATGAAGATGGACACAGCTCCTGGGCCTCATGGATGGCCAGTAGCAATGTTTCCGCGATTCTTACACTACTAGGAAATAGGCTGCCTTTCAGCCAAAATACGCAGCAGCTTGGCGTCGTCTTCGTGAACGCCAAGAGAGATGTTGCTGTAAGCTCAGAACCCAACTGCATAAATAAAATCTGTAGATGCCTACAGAGGAAGAAGAACCAACAAAGGTGGACGTGGTATCCCTGTAGTTTCGACCCCTTGTGATTGGAAGAGACTTTAATTTCATCCGCTTAGTTGGCTCCGTTGCTTCCAGTGCTAGATCACATTTTCACCACGCGCGAGTGGGAAGTCATTTTCCTCTTTGTACACTGACTGCGGAAACCCGCATTGGTTCTGACCATATACTGCTACTCCTATCCTCTGGGGAGGAACATATTTGTCGTAGTTCTCCTTTTTTTTCTTCGAAACGTCCTGGTTTGAAATTCCTGAATTTTTGACTATTTTCCGCCATAAGTGGCTGGCAATTCTGGAAAACAAAGGCCACTAACATGATCGAGGGCCTCCTTCGCGTTGAGGAGGAGTACTCGCATAGCAGCGGGGTTTGAAGTACTGGCGTAGGATCCTTAATGGTGACGCCAACACCAAATATTTCCACGTCTACGCCAATGACTTGTGCCGAAAATGCGTCATCCTTTGGCGGCAGTCAGAGAAGAGGCTTCTACTGCGTCAATCGGACATGTTCCAGCATGTCTATGAGTTTTACATCCAGGTAATGGGTTCGGAGGAACCCAAGTTGGCCGGCCTGCGCTCGGACATGTGGGCTATGGCGCTTTGCGTTTTCGATCAGGAAAATGAGGTCCTCACCCTTGCTTTCGCACCTAAGAAGATCGATGACGCACTGGGTTACATGAAGATGGACACAGCTCCTGGGCCTCATGGATGGCCAGTAGCAATGTTTCGGCGATTCTTACACTACTAGGAAATAGGCTGCCTTTCAGCCAAAATACGCAGCAGCTTGGCGTCGTCTTCGTGAACGCCAAGAGAGATGTTGCTGTAAGCTCAGAACCCAACTGCATAAACAAAATCTGTAGATGCCTACAGAGGAAGAAGAACCAACAAAAGTGGACGTGGTATCCCTGTAGTTTCGACCCCTTGTGATTGGAAGCGACTTTAATTTCATCCGCTTAGTTGGCTCCGATGCTTCCAGTGCTAGATCACATTTTCACCACGCGCGAGTGGGAAGTCATTTTCCTCTTTGTACACTGACTGCGGAAACCCGCATTGGTTCTGACCATATACTGCTACTCCTATCCTCTGGGGAGGAACATATTTGTCGTAGTTCTCCTTTTTTTCTTCGAAACGTCCTGGTTTGAAATTCCAGAATTTTGTAGTATTTTCCTCCATAAGTCGCTGGCAATTCTGGAAAACAAAGGCCACTAACATGGTCGAGGGCCTCCTTCGTGTCGAGGAGGAGTATTGGCGTAGCGGCGGGGTTTGAAGTACTAGCGTAGGATTCTTAATGGTGACGCCTACACCAAATATTTCCACGTCTTCGCCAACGACTGGTGCCGAAAATGCGTCATCCTTTGGCGGCATTCAGAGCAGAGGCTCCTACTGCGTCAATCGGACATTGTCCGGCATGTAATGGGTTCGGAGGAACCCAAGTTGGCCGGCCTGCGCATGGACATGTACGTGGGCTATGGCACTTTGCATTTCCGATCAGGAAAATGAGGACCTCACCCTTGCTTTCGCACCTAAGAATTTCGATGACACACTGGGTTACATGAAGATGGACACGGCTCTTGGGCCTAATGGATCGCCAGCAGCAATGTTTCCGCGATTCTGACACTACTAGGAAATAGGTTGCCTTTTAGCCAGAATATGCAGCAGCTTGCCGTCGTCTTCGTGAACGCCATGAGAGATGTTGTTGTAAGATCGGAACCCTACTGCGTAAAGAAAATCTGTAGATGCCCAGAGAGAAAGAAGAACCACCAAAGTGCCTCTTTTCTCCAAGGAACTTGAGCCAATGATGCAGTAGAGCAGGGACCAGATGGAAACACCATTGAGAGAAGAACAAATAGTTGACATCTTGCCCCCCCTGCAAGCCACCACCATGATGGCCACAAGACGAGGAGTAGATCGCCAGATCCACCCCACCCTCGACCACATCTAAGCTCCTGCCTCTCTCCTCCATTACCGACATGGCCACCGAGAGGAAGAACACCAAAGACATCCAGTCAAAGCTTATTACTAGGGTACCTAGAGAGGCCCCCTTCGTCGTCAAAGACTCCACTCCGCCGCCTGGAAGAGGAGCAACTCCGGCTGCCACCAGACGCTGCTCGAGCGTGTTGGCGACGAGATCCCATTGAGAAAACATGTAACTACCGACAAGAAGCCATACCTTTACACATGCGTGCACCGAGCTCCATCCCCGTCCCCTCCCCAACCGGTAGCGCCGACAGTGAGGTTCCGA
This sequence comes from Bromus sterilis, assembly GCA_950022295.1. Classification (NCBI taxonomy): domain Eukaryota; kingdom Viridiplantae; phylum Streptophyta; class Magnoliopsida; order Poales; family Poaceae; genus Bromus; species Bromus sterilis. The sequence continues at coordinate 294,507,424 of OX465601.1, read as the reverse complement.
ATCCTGGCTGGGCGACTGGATCTAGACCAGATGCTCAAGGGGAAGGAGGGGGAGGGGAAAGGAGGAGGTGGGGAATCGGAAGTCTTGCATGCAGCAATTGAGTTTTGTGTTTGGGCGGTTTGGTTTTGTAACTGTGAATGTAGTAAATAAACCAAGCGCAATCATGCATATGCAACGGCCCAGTGTTTCGTCACATCATTCCGTGTACAATCATCCAGATTATAATTAATGCGGCCGGCCGTGTACTACTAGTATTATTTCTCAAACGAGTGATGGATGAGCCATACATGCGGTCAGAATGGACGGCGAACGATGGTGGTGGAGAGCATACAGAGCGAACCGTAAGAAAAATCTGGATCTAGTGCGACCCTTCCTCAGCTATCCGATAAAAACACGAATCTTCTTGGCACACATGAGATGATGTGACGAAAACATCCCAGGCGTTCGCTCGCGTGCTGTCTAGAGCAAACGCGGCTTTATCCAATCCCGCGCGCCACTCTCTCCTCTTCCCCCTGGGATGACGCCCGCGACGGATCGAGTCGAGGTCGCCGACGAGAGGCGGCCGCGGTGCCGCTGGCGCTGATGGTGACGCTCTTGGTGGCAATTGGCAAGAGAGACGCACGAGAAGGCCGCACAGCCATTGCCGTCTGCATTTGTTTTTTTTTTTTACGGTAGCCTTCTGCATTGAAGAAGATGCTCTTACTATATACTCCTGTAAAGTTTCCATGAAGATGGTGTAGTAGGGTTGGCATGGAGATGGAGGGACGCTCGGATTGGTAAAATGATTGGGTACTTTTCGTAGGGACGGAAAGGCCCGGCGGTGCATTATTGTCCTTCTTTTTTTTTGACGGTATGCATTATTGTTCTTCAAGCTCGTAGGGGGTGGTGTCGTGTCGGCTCATAGACGCATGAATCAACACACGTCGTGGTGGTACCGAGTAAACGTGTACTACCACTAGCAGTATTATCGGTACGGTTGACTGATGCTCTGATCGGTAAAAATGCAACATCATATATGCATGCAGCAAAAAAGAAATTAACACTAGGATAATGCCCATGTGTTACAATGGGATATAAATATTTTAGCATGTTAGCTTATAATATAAAAATGCTTGGGTACATTTGGTACAGATTCATGCTCCAGATTGGTAACACTAGTAGAAAATGGCTCATCAGTACCGGTTCGGAAGGGCCTTTAGTACCGGTTTCCTAACCGGTACTAAAGGCCCGGTACTAAAGCCCCCCCACCTTTGGTACCAGTTCCTTGCGAACCGGTATTAAAGGGCCCTCCACGTGGGCCTCCGGGAGTGCGCAGGCCAAAGGAGCTTTGGTACCGGTTTGCAATACGAACCGGTACCAAAGGTTGATTCAGGGTTTAGGGTTTTTAGGGGTTTAGGGGTATCGGATATCGCGTCGATGCTTAGAGAGGGGTTTAGGGGTATCGGACCGTTTCATATCGCGTCGATGCGCCTGCTACGCGTTTGGGTTTAGGTAGTACATGAAGATAAAAGGTGATGCATAGCAACTTGGTGCATATATAATTGCGATCGCAAATTAAGTAGTATATACGTATGCATGAAGATTGATCTTCATGCATATATAGTAGTGGTACTTTCCGAGGCATACTATCTATTATATGTAGAATAGTGGTACTCGATCTCCGAGTCAAACTATATGTTACATGTACATCATTCATAGTGGTAATCTCCAAATGGCGGTATGACTTCACGAAGGAAAAATCCCGCCAATTCATCGCCAATTGCTTTGAACCGTTTCTCGATTGAGATCTTGTCCCGCTTTCTTGCCAACTGTAAAAGAATGAGATACAAATGAATACATGAGCTATGTGTGTGTATATATATATCAAATCACAATGAAACAATTATTACTGAAACTAAGCACAACTTATATATGATAACAAAATAAATTTGTGAATATTGTTTTCGTACCTCTTTATTCATTTCATTATTTGTTCTCTCGCTGACAATTTTATGGATGTTCTCGCAAACGTAGTATCCACATAGATCAGTTCCCTGTGGTTGTTGCGGGGATTTCTGTACAAGAATATAATTCAATTAAACAATAATCAAGTATGATAAAGGTGTGTGGACCTAGGTAGTACTACTTACTTTGTTCAAACGCCATGTCAGCTTCGGTTTCCATTGATGGGACTTATCTTCCTTGATGAACGTTTCCCATACGCTGCCCGACAAAAGAAAAAAGTTATCAATAAGTTGATATTAGGAAATTAACGAAAAAAACTGATATGAATTAAAATTACTCTTTGAGCATAAAATAAGCCGTCTTGTATTCTATAGCCTCTTTGTTAAGCGAGTCCAAGACTTCAACTTTTCCTTCGTACATATCGATAACGATAAGAATATAGTGGAACCTGCGCACGTTTAAATATGCAGTGCCATATATATAAGTCATCAGTTAAAATTTGAACATCTCGTGAGAAAAAGAGAAATGTCTTATAAGACAGTAACACTCACTTGAAGTTGTAAGGCCAAAGTATTATCTTTTTGTCACGTTGTCGCTTCAAAAACCTTAGCAAAGTCTCCGGTGTATCCCTGTTAAAGATGGGATCATCTATGGTTACTTCATGCATTGTATCCGGGTCAATGAACCCAATGTGCTTTATTTCATTTCTTTTGCATTCGAGCATCTTCGATCTGCATAATATAGCGCACAAAAGATTATAATTTGCAGACAAAGAACGAGCTGAGCTAAAGACTTCTCAAATTACATAAATAAATCACTTACAGACAATAGCAACTGATGATAGATTTGTCGAGGGCCCGGAGATTGTATAACTGGAAAAGTTCTCTGAAGTCAACGCTCACAGTGTATTCTTGGAAGTAGTGCTCTTCCTTAACTCCAACCATGATACACTGCATCCCTTTCTTTATGGAATTATTGTACCACGTATGCAAATTACGCATACTTGTTGGTAGCTTCCTGAGATTCTCGACCAAATCTTTCCCTTCAACATATTGATATGCTCCTTCATGTAAGGGGTGCTCGATGGATTGTCGAGAACTTTCAACGGCCTTCTCGTCAAACACCATGAGAGGAGGGACCGATTGGACGGGTTGTTGTCCGAGCTGGTGCACTTGTTGTTTCCCTTTTTTCGCTGTGACACCCGATTGAGTGGGTTTTTTAGCCCTCATCATCTCGTCATACGACTTTTGTATAGAACGCCTATAGTCAGATGGCAGCGATGGTACAGGGTCATATAGATTCTCAACAGTACGCACAACTTTCACCGGATCTAGAGTCTTCTTAAAAGGGATCTCTGGCACTTTCTTAGCAAAAAAGGATTTCAGCTCGGACTTAGAGGTTTCCGTGTTTTCCTCGATAGTTTTTTCCCAAGGTAACTTCTCAATAGGAAGCAGTGGTTTCTCCTTTCTAGGTCTCTTCCTAGGCGGTGTACCGTTCCGCTTAAAGGACGCTGTCTTACGCGGAGGATCTCGAGATGGCGGACTCACGCTGGGGTCCCTCTCAGGTAGATGTGGACTTTGCTGCTCATGTGGACTGCTACCAGGAGGAGTCGATGGCCTTTGCTGCTCATGTGGACCGCTACGAAGAGGAGTCGGTGGCCTTTCCTGCTCAGGTGGACTGCGAGGAGTTTGTGGCCTTTGCAAAAGGACGATGTGTTTCTTGGGCCATAGGGTGAAACCGTGCTTGACATCGGCCATTGTCTTCTCATCGTCACCTGTAGGAAAATCAAGCTCCAATGTTTCGTAACCCGAAACAACTTCATCCACCCCGACACGAACACAGCCAGGTGGAATGGGCATATGATGGTGCGTTGCTCCATCTTCATTAGGGTAAACATAGCCGAACGCCACCTTAATGGACACGTTCCTGAATAACATGTGTAGCTCGCAATCTGTCTTCTCCGTGACATAATCCACGGGGTAGCTTCCTCCCCATCCGTCAAGATGCGAGGAACCCACACTGCTTCTTCGCTGAGATGGGGCGGCATCGACATGAGGATCATCATGAGGCTCCCTCTGATTTTTCTCAAGTGCCTCCACCCTATTTATCAATTCCGTTAACCTGTCTGACTCCTTCTTCTTCTTTCGCGAATGGCTTCTATAAGTGTCAGCGCACTCCGGCCACGCTTCCTTCTTGTTGAGACTTGGGCGAGCTCGAACCCGTCCAACGTGTTCAGGATTTCCCAAAGCGAGTGTCAGCTCGTCATTCTCTCTATCGGGAATGTACTCTCCCTTTCTGACCTTTTCAATTGCATCTATAAGCTTCTTCGTGACTGCTTCAATTTTGCTCTTCCATTTCCCCCGCGCAACGATCTTCCCTGTCATTGGGTCCAACCCTGCCCCATGCGCGAACAACCAGAGCCTGGACCGGTCGGGCCAGTCCCATGTCTGTGGAGTGATTCCTACACCCACCAGTTTATCTTCAAACGCTCTCCACTTCGGAATGGCAGTCTTGTAGCCACCTGACCCCAAATGATGGAAAAATTCCTTCTTTGAAGCATTTTTCTTATTTGTGACCGATCGGGACACATGAGTAGACGATTGCTTATACCTCTTAAATGCGGGCCAGTTATCTTTTATCTTCACTAGATTATCATTCAATACTGGATCTTCATCCTTATATTTCTCCCATAATTTTTTCTTCCATTTCTGGGATAGCATGGCCATCTTCTTGAGAGTCCATTCCTTCAGTTTCTTCTTCTGGCCTTCCGTCATGTCTTCCGGTAGGCTGAAGCGTGTCAGTAGATTGTCGAAAAGAAAAAATTTCAATGCGTCGTTGACATAACTAGCTTCAGTCCCCGCGTTCTTCGGCTTATGCCACTCTTGAATGCTGATCGGTACATGGTCCCTAACAAGAACTCCAGCTTGATTTATAAATTTGCCGCAGTGCTCTTTCGGATGCACCGGTTCACCGTTATCATCAAATGCGATGAGAGCTAACCTACCCTCGCCCTTTAGCAATTGCGTCGGGCCTCGTTTTGTTTTAACAGACTTGCTCGATATTGATCCAGAAGGCTAAAAGAAAAATGATTCGTTAATAAGTGCAACACAAATAAATGAATGCATCTACTGATGAACATAGACTTGATACATAAATATACACCTCGCCAGAGTTTGTTATGGACACTTCATTCTCTCTTCTAATCTCTTCAGACTCAACGCCCTCACCGACATCGTTCAGAAACTGTGTGAGCTCAAATTCATCTCCATCGGGTTCAGACCCACGGGCACTCTCAAATATCATTCTCTGCACGGCTTCTTCTTGATCCTCATTTCGGACGAAGGTGTTGTCCTCCATAGCTCAATGTCACTACAAAATTAAGAAAACAATTAATTCATTCATCATTTCATGATCATAACAGATTGCCAGATGGATAACAATTGAAATGAAGAAAGCAATAACCCTAACCCTAACACTCGGCGCTCCTCTCGCTCATCTCTCTATGTCGCAAGAGATACATGCACCACTCGGCACTCCTCACGGACATGCCCTCGAGCCGCTGCTTGCCCTAGCCTCCCTCTCCCTATCACTTCCTGCCACTCGGCACTCCTCACGTCGGCGCCGCGCTAGCCGACGAACACCAACCGGTACCAAATTTAAAATAAGGGATTAAAATTATTTTCCCAAATCTAAAATCTTAAAATCTAAAAGGCTTTATGATTAAAAGGCTTCTCATAATTTTATTGATCTTATATTTAAAATAAGGGATTAAAATTATTTTCCCAAATCTTAAAAGAAATATATTTCTTTGCCAATCTCATACTTTTATATTTCTTTTATGAAATGTAATACTTATTGATAAATAATAAATAAAGAATATATAATTTATGTAACACTTGTTCCTTTTTTCCTATGAATTTTATTTTAACATTTTTAATTTTCATTTTTTTTACAAAACAAACATGCTCTAAATTATTCTTTATTTGCCAATTTCTAAGGGATTAAATTGATTTATACCTTTTTAATCTGTTTAATCCTTGGAATAAATTCAGAGATGAATATTATTATTTTGACTTATGAAATGTAATACTTATTGATAAATAATAAATAAAGAATATATAATTTATGTAACACTTGTTCCTTTTTTCCTATGAATTTTATTTTAACATTTCATTTTTTTACAAAACAAACATGCTCTAAATTATTCTTTATTTGCCAATTTCTAAGGGATTAAATTTAGAGATGAATATTATTATTTTGACTTATGAAATGTAATACTTATTGATAAATAATAAATAAAGAATATATAATTTATGTAACAATTGTCCCTTTTTCCTATGAATTTTATTTTAACATTTTTAATTTTCATTTTTTCGCGATTAGGAATTTTATAAAATTTTATAAAATGGCTAATATTCAGTAGGTCATAATAAAAGTGAAATAGGAATTTATTAAAATGTTTTACTAGTGTAATTAAATCAAAATAGCAGAAAATCAACACCATGTGAGCTTTTAATATTTAAATGGAATTCAAATCAAATTTTTTATGTTCCAAACTTTTTGTGGCATCATGGTAAAGTGTAACACTAATATTGGTGCAAGTATTACATTTTACAAAAAGCAAAACCTAACTAAAGAAAAAGGAAATAGCTATCCTACGCCTAGGGTAAACCCCTCCCCTGAAGCCGCCGCTCCCATGCTCGCCCCTCCCATGCCCCTCCACTGAAGCCGCCGCTCCCCTCCTCGCCCCTCCCATGCTCTGCACCGAGCACCCCCGTGCCCGCCATCGGAAGCCGCCGCCGCACCTAGTCGTCATCGCGGCCGGTGACCACCTCGAGCTCCGGGAGCTTGTCTAGGAGCTCCGTCGCGCTCGAGCTCGTCTCTCCACCACGGCCGCCGGCCAACATCGCGAAAATAAGCCGGAGGGAAGTACAGGGGGGCGAGGGAGGCGGGGATGCTCACCAGCACGGCGCGCGACGGGCGTCCACGGGAGGAAGGGCGGCGGCGGTGAGCTTGCACGGCGACGGGCGTCCACGGGAGGCGGCGGCGGCGAGCTTCTCCTCGGGGGTGGGGGGCAGCGCGCGCAGAATTGGGGAAGATATGAGAAGAAAGTGGTCGCGCGGGGTTATTTTGGCGAGGGAAAGGACCTTTGGTACCGGTTCCAACGACAAACCGGTACCAAAGGGACCTTTGGTACCGGTTATAGCGGCGAACCGGTACCAAAGGTCCAGCCCTGGCGTCACTCCACCTCCCGAAAACCTTTCGTACCGGTTGTCAATACGAACCGGTACGAAAGGTCCTTTTCTTTTTTGTTTTCTATTTCTTTTTCTTTCCTTTTCTGTTTCTTTCTCTTTTTCTTTTCTTTTTCTTTTTCTATTTCTTTCTGTTTTCTATTTCTTTATTTTTCTATTTCTATTTCTTTTTGTTTTCTATTTCTTTATTTTTCTATTTCTATTTCTTTTTTTCTGTTTCTTTTTCTTTTCTTTTCTGTTTCTTTTTCTATTTATTTCTCTTTTCTATTTCTTTTTGTTTTCTATTTCTGTTTCTTTCTCTTTTTCTTTTATGTCTCTTTTTCTATTTCTTTCTGTTTTCTGTTTTCTATTTCTTTATTTTTCTATTTCTATTTCTTTTTGTTTTCTATTTCTTTATTTTTCTATTTCTATTCCTTTTTTTCTGTTTCTTTCTCTTTCTCTTTTCTGTTTCTTTTTCTATTTCTTTCTGTTTTCTATTTCTTTATTTTTCTATTTCTATTTCTTTTTGTTTTCTATTTCTTTATTTTTCTATTTCTATTTCTTTTTTTCTGTTTCTTTCACTTTTTCTTTTTCTTTTCTTTTCTGTTTCTTTTTCTATTTATTTCTCTTTTCTATTTATTCTTCTTCTCCGGTTCAGTTCAGAGAAGAGGAGGCGTACCGCCAAGGCGGCGGTCCAAACTACGAATCTTTTGGAATATGAGAAATCTAAATGCAAAGCAGGCAGGCTACCTTCATAAATGACTATACGTTTGACCTCTGTGTGCCCTTCCAGTTCTCCATAAGTAAGACCCCACCAGCGCTCCCTTGATACGTTCTTCTACAGCACAGCAACCTCCAGCACCACGGTGAGCTTCTTCTGCCAAGTTTGCTCACTTTGTTTTTTAGTTTTATTGTTGTTTTGCTTTCTTTTTATTTCTGCTGAATTTTAGAAACTGGTATTTTATTACGATTGGATCCGACCAATCAGGAAGAAGCACACGGAATAAAATTTTATTACGATTGAACTCGAATTAAAGTAGCTAGATTCGAATGGCTAGATTCGAATTGTATTTTATTGTGAAAATTAAGATACACATGGCTAGATTCGAATGTTGGAGTCGCCGATGTCGCGGTGATTTCCATATCTTACATACAGTAGCATCATTACACAAAAGTGATTTCCAAAGTTATGATCCCTATCTAGCTAGTTTTCTTCGTGTGTTTCCCTTTCTTCGGATTGCGACGCAATCATGGACAATCTTCATTATTTAAGATGATGCTTGGGTCAGTTTTTACCTTGAAGGGTGGAATATCATCAAACTTATTATAATCTTCTGACATGTCTGTCTTGTCCTCTACTCCCACGGTGTTTCTTTTTCCTGAAAGAACTATGTGGCGCTTTGGCTCATCGTATAATGTGTACTTTTGCCTTTCTTTTCTTTTTTTCGGTTTGGTAGACATGTCCTTCACATAAAAAAACTGAGCCACTTCACTGGCTAGGACGAATGGTTCGGTGTCGTACCCTAGATTCTTGAGATCCACTGTAGTCATTCCGTACTGCGGGTCTACCTGTACCCCATCTTTCAGGTTGAACCATTTGCACCGGAACAAAGGGACCTTGAAATTAGGTCCATAGTCAAGTTCCCATATCTCCTCTATGTACCCATAATATGTGACCTTCTTCCCGTTGCCCTCTGCTGCATCAAAGCAGACACCACTGTTTTGGTTGGTGCTCTTTTTATCTTGGGCGAACGTGTAAAATGTATTCCCATTAATCTCGTACCCTTGAAAAGTCGATATAGTCGAAGATGGTTGCTTGGCCAACAAGTATAATTGTTCTTCATCAGTGACATTCATTAGACGATTTTGCAACCAACCGCCGAAAGTCTTCATGTGTTCTCCGTCAATCCAATCTTCACGTTGCTCCGGGTATTCGGAGCGTAAGATATCCTTGTGTTCCACTATGTACGGAGCCACCAAGATAGAATTATGTAGAACTGTGTAGTGTGCTTGAGTGAAAGAATGTCCGTCCATACACGTTGTTGCTTTCTTCCCTAGCGTGCCTTTTCCACCCAGTCTCCCCTCATAGCGCGATTCAGGAACACCGATCGGCTTAAGGTCAGGAATAAAGTCAACACAAAACTCAATGACCTCCTCTGTTCCATATCCCTTGGAGATGCTTCCTTCTGGCCTAGCACGGTTATGAACGTACTTCTTTAAGACTCCCATGAATCTCTCAAAGGGAAACATGTTGTGTAGAAATACAGGACCGAGAATGCTAATCTCTTCGACCAGGTGAACTAGGAGATGTGTCATAATATTGAAGAAGGATGGTGGGAACACCAACTCGAAGCTGACTAGACATTGCACCACATCCTTCTGTAAATTTTGTAGAGTTAGTGGATTGATCACCTTCTGAGAAATTGCATTGAGGAACGCACATAGCTTGACAATGGGTACTCGAACATTTTCCGGCAGAAGCCCCCTCAATGCAACCGGAAGTAATTGTGTCATAATCACGTGGCAGTCATGAGACTTTAGGTTTTGAAACTTTTTCTCTGACATGTTTATTATCCCTTTTATATTCGACGAGAAGCCAGACGGGACCTTGATGCTACTCAGTACTTCAAAAAAGATCTCCTTCTCTTCTTTGGTAAGAGCGTAGCTGGCAGGACCTTGATACTTCTCTGGATTCAGGTTGTTTCCTTCGTGGATACTTTGCTGGTCTTGCCGTGCATCCGGTGTATCTTTTGTCTTCCCATACACGCCCAAGAAGTTTAGCAGGTTCACGCAAAGATTTTTCGTCACGTGCATCACGTCGATTGCCGAGTGAACCTCTAGGAATTTCCAGTAGGGTAGCTCCCAGAATATAGACTTCTTCTTGCACATGGGTACGTGTCTGTCAACATCATGCGGAACAGATTGTCCGCCAGGACCCTTTCCAAAGATCACTTTTAAATCCTTGACCATATCATATATAACATCCCTAGTAGGGCGGGTAGGCTTCGTTCGGTTATCTGCCTCACCTCTGAAATGATTTCCTCTCTTTCTTACGTGATGTTGTTTTGGAAGAAATCGACGATGCCCCAGGTACACATTCTTGTTTCCCAAATATATACTGTCAGTCTCACCTAAACAGTGTGTGCATGCATTGTATCCCTTGTTTGACTGCCCTGAAATGTTACTAAGAGCAGGCCAATCATTGATGGTTACAAAAAGCAAGGCATGCAGGTCAAATTCCTCCTTTTTGTGCTCATCCCACACACGTACACCTTCTTCACGCCACAACTGTAAAAGTTCTTCAACCAATGGCCTCAGGTACACATCAATGTCGTTGCCTGGTTGCCTCGGGCCTTGGATGAGCACTGGCATCATAATGAACTTCCGCTTCATGCACACCCAAGGAGGAAGGTTATAGATACATAGAGTCACTGGCCAGGTGCTATGACTAGAGCTCTGCTCCCCGAAAGGATTAAAGCCATCTGTACTTAGACCAAGTTTTAAGTTCCTTGCGTCATCTGAAAATGACTTGAACTTTCTGTCAATTTTTCTCCACTGCGACCCGTCAGCGGGGTGTCTTAGCATCACATCATTCTTACGGTCCTCTTTGTGCCATCGCAACAACTCGGCATGCTCTTTGTTTTGGAACAAACGTTTGAACCGTGGTATTATAGGAGCATACCACATCACCTTCGCAGGAACCCTCTTCCTGGGGGTGGACTCGCCCTCAACATCGCCAGGGTCATCTCGCCTGATCTTATACCTCAGTGCACCACATACCGGGCATGCATTCAAATTCTCGTACTCCTTGCGGTAGAGGATGCAGTCATTGATGCATGCATGTATCTTCTGCACCTCTAATCCTAGAGGGCATACAACCTTCTTTGCTTCGTACGTACTAGAGGGCAATACGTTCTCCCCTGGAAGCATCTTCTTTATTATTTTCAGCAACTTTTCAAATCCCTTGTCAGTAGTACCATTCTCTGCCTTCCATTGCAGCAATTCCAGCGTGGTACCCAGCTTTTTCTGGCCATCTTCGCCATTTGGGTACAACAGTTTGTTGTGATCCTCTAGCATTTTCTCCAACTTCAACCTCTCCTTTTCACTTTCGTAGTTTATCTTCGCATCAATAATGGCCCGACCCAAATCGTCATCGGGGTCATCAAAATTCGGGTCATCAAAAATGGGCTCTTCTTCAGCTTCGTCTTCCCCCATTCTACTATCACCGTCTTCAGTGAAAATAGGATAGTTGTCACTATCCTCTTCTTCTTCGTTGTCTTCCAATATAACCCCCCTTTCTCCGTGCTTGGTCCAACAATTATAGCTGGGCATGAAACCGTTCTCCAGCAGGTGGACGTGAATGGTCTTTGAGGTAGAGTAATCCTTCATATTCTTGCAGGAACTACATGGACAATAGATGAAACCATTCGTCCGTTTGTTTGCCTCAGCCACGCTGAGAAAATAATGCATGCCTTTAATGAAGTCGGGATGGCACCGGTCACCGTACATCCATTGCCGACTCATCTGCATTATATATGTATATCAAAAATCATTAATTAGACAACATCATAGATATATCAAAATCATTATATATGTATATATGTATATAAAAAATCATCAATGAAGGATGAATCGGGTGGGCATGGGACAGGGATGAATCGGGTGGGCATGAGCTAAATTAGTACCGGTTCTCCACATGAACCGGTACCACAGCCCTGGCCCCACCCGGGTCTGAATCCCACCAATCAGGAAGAATCGGGTAGGCATGGGACAGGGATGAATCGGGTGGGCATGAGTTAAATTAGTACCGGTTCTCCACATGAACCGGTACCACAACCCTGGCCCCACCCGGGTCTGAATCCCACCAATCAGGAAGAAGTACACGGATCGCGTGTTTCTTTTAAGCGCTTGTGAGCCGTTGGATCCGGCTTGTGAGTCGTTGGATCTGGGAACCGGCCTGTACACTTGGTGCTAGCAACCAGGGCTAAAGAGGCACACGACTCCTATATATATCCCACCTCTCGGACACTTGGTGTGTACGAATACAAATCATTCGGATTGGCCTGCATACGCCCAACGGTGCATTTGATGTGCGGGCACTCACGAGCCACAGTTGGGTTGTATGCAGGCGAAACCGTGTGTTTTGTTAATATATCTAGAAATCCTTCAGTTCATCGACCAAATACAAATCATTCGGATTGGCCTGCATACGCCCAACGGTGCATTTGATGTGCGGGCACTCACGAGCCACAGTTGGGCTGTATGCAGGCGAAACCGTGTGTTTTGTTGATATATCTAGAAATCCTTCAGTTCATCGACCAAATACAAATCATTCGGATTGGCCTGCATACGCCCAACGGTGCATTTGATGTGCGGGCACTCACGAGCCACAGTTGGGTTGTATGCAGGCGAAACCGTGTGTTTTGTTGATATATCTAGAAATCCTTCAGTTCATCAAGACTTTTTGTGTCTTCAAAATGAACCATTCAAAGCCACATCATCAATTTTCAACCCTGTCTGACTTCATCTGTCTTCAATTTTTATTCGCTTGTGTCATTTGCTTATTGCGCCGTAACCATCAATTTTCAACCCTTTCTGATTTTATAAAAAAGAAAGGGGCTCACCGAGGTGGTACGGTGTCGGCTAGGGGACGACGCTGACGATCGACAACGGTGAGGACGGGGATGATACCAAAACCTACAAAACATAATATAGTTTCAGCTCAAATTTCAAATAAATAAAATAAAATCCCAAACTTAGCTAGGCATTTCATCGAACACCTTGCTAGCACTAGAAAAATAATACGAGTTAACTAGCAAAGAGACGAGCTAAATTAGGAACGCCGGAAGAAAGGATGATATTGCTAACCCTTGGATAGATAGATGTCGTTAATCTTGTTAAAATGGTGGACCAAAAATGAAGATTTGTTGAGTGTGAGAGGTGCAAAATGTTTACAATTGTGTGAGAGGGAGGTAGAAATGAAGGATGAATGGGGTTATATGGGACAGGGTATGAGATATGGTTAATTAGTACCGGTTCTACACTTGAACCGGTACCAAAGGACCAGCCCTGCCCCCCCCCCCCCCACCGTCTGGAAAACCTTTAGTACCGGTTCCTAACTAGAACCGGTACTAAAGCTCCGGACGAACCGGTACGACAGCTCCTCGCCCGCCTGGACGCCCAAACCGGTACGAAAGCCCCCTTTAGTACCGGTTCGTAATGAAACCGGTACTAAAGGCTTAGACGGATGCCCCGTTTTCTACTAGTGTAAAGCTTGTTGTTATAGAGTCGTGTGTGATGGGGCTGCCAAGTATTTGATCTTGAGTTCACATGCTTCTTTACGAATAATAAATTTGGCTTTTTTATACAAATATAAAAAAATTGATTATCTTTTTTGGCAAACTTTGATAAAAGTTTTGAGTGCTTGGCTAATTTTGTCGTGAAATAACATTTGTGGAAGTCGTAGAAAAAAAAATCGATGCTTCGAAAACGCTATTTTTTCGAAAGCATTTTGAAATGATCATTTTTGTTATTTTTCCTGTGATTTCCTCGAATGTTATTTTTCAATGAAATTTTGCAAGCACCCAAAAATCTTATTAAAATTTACCACACAAAAAATATAGATTTTCTTTTCGAATTACTGTACATGAGGAAGAATATGTGTGAGGTCGACGAGTTCAAAAGAAAACTTTGGATGGACGCTTTGCTTTCAGTAGCAAGCTAGTGTGAATGTAAAGAGACCAAGCGCAATAATGCACGCAGCTGGCACATTAAAATCAGGACGATGGCACGGCCCGGCGGTGCATTCAAGCTGGTGGTAGGGGGCGGTGTCGTGTCGGTCCATAGACGCGTGAATTAACACACACGACGTCACAACTGATTCCTATACCAGAGTGTGCTGGACGGCGAGTAAAGTTGAGCTCAATCATGCATGCAGCTATCGCATGTGAAACGCCCCGTGTTTCGTCACATCATCGTGTACGGCCCGGTGCTGGAAAGTACGTAAAGTGGAACAGTACTCCTTCCCTTCGTTTTTTTCACTTTGCATAATATTTATTTACGTAAACATACCGAGCGAGCCCAACCTTTTAAGTATTTCCCAAGCCAAATGATATTAGTTGTGTGACATGGCAAAACTACACTTGTGTTTGCCATGGCAAACAGATAAACCTTTTGCCATGGATATATTTTCCTTTTTTTTGCCATGCCAGATTTAGTTTACGCAGGATGGTAAATTTAATTTATGGATGATGAAAAATCTTAGGTTTACGGGGACGTTGCAAAACTAGTCTAATGTATCATGGTAATTTAATTTATGTACCACTAGCAGTCAGTATAACCGCTCCATGAATCTTTGATTATTACCTCATCCTTGATCGATCCAAGGTATCATGGGTGCTGGTAGGGTTTTTGAACGAGAAGAAGATACAAGACAATACAAATCTTTGCGTAGGTGAATTACTCACACGTGACTATCGCATCATAAAGAGAAAACATTGCAAATAATAAAGAAATGTTTGATCGAAAAATCCGGCAATATAATATTTGCTTGTTGCTAATCATGAATACAAGTATGACTACTATGGTGGATGACGCAGGTGAAGATGGATGAACTAGATGGGAATAGTGATGATGGTTGTAGATGAAGGTGGCTTCTGATACTCGTTTGGCTTGCCCCTGTTGCACATTAGGGTTGACACCTTTTATAAAGGTTCCTTGCTTGAACTCCTCGGAGCTGCCGACACCTAGTATGATCGCTAGTACGATCTTGGGGTAATCGTACCGTACGATGTTGCGCACTTATGGTCCTGATCCACCGCCCCAAATTGCTCCAAGTGGCTATGGCTTGATTCTTTTCTTCTATAGCACGATTTACAACCCATATATGCTTTATTTCCTAAGGCAATCAAATAAATAGATCGATATACAGTCTCTCACATTTATTTGTCATTAGTGATCAAATCAGAGTGAATATTGTTGAAATAAGGCATGGGCTTTAGGCCCATCTAACAATTTCAGAAAATCTCTAAGGGCCCATGTGGGAAAAATGACATGGGTGTGGTGCTAAGTTTAGTCCCACCCCGGAAGTGGAGGGGGAGTTGCACCTCTTTATAAGGTGGGCTCTCCTACATGCTATTGAGCAAGTAGAAGAGTGAGAGCTCACGCGCGCTCCTCCTCCGCCGCCCGCCTCGCCACGCCTCGGCGCGCGCGCGCGCCGCGGTTTGCGGAATTGCGGAATTGAGTCGAGCCGAGCTAAAACCTATGTCATGTGTGCGCTTAATTTTTGCCAGTCAGGAATGGCTAATTAATTGGCATTAATTTTAGTAAATGCAATTAATCACGAGTTAACCGTTGCACGATCTGAGACGTCTCGGTCGCGGGTATCCAGTCCCACGTCGCCCTACCTCGGCTGTGTATAAAAGGAGCCGCGGCAACCCTAGCCGCCGCACAACAGAATAGATCGCATCTGTTCTTCCTCGCGCACCGCCCACGTCGTTCCACGCACTGCTGTTGCCTCCGGCGATCCCATCCCGTCCGCCACGTGCACGGCTGTGCGGGAGAGCAGGCCTCCGGAACCGTGCTCCTTGCGATCCTGCACCGGGAGAGGAGAAATAAGGTTTTTGGGGAGCGTCTACGACGCGACTGCTCGCGTCCTCTCCGGCTCGTCTACTTCGACTACTTCCTCTACGTCGCCATGTCTACCGAAGCTGAGAAGGCCGCCGCCGAGAAGCTCGCTCAGGAGGAAGCCGCCGCCGCCAAGAAGACCGCCGACGAACTTGCTGCTGCTAGCAGCGCATCCGCTGCTGCGATCTGGCCGAACGGAGGGTATGATCTACTCACCCCGTTCATTGTTGTTTTCATCTATGCCATGCTTATTGTCTGCGTACATATATGTGTTATCTGCGTAGATCTGAGTTGCATGGTTAAGTATCAGTATAAGATTAATCTTGCATGCGTCATGTTCATGATTTATCTAGGGATTAAATTGCTTGGAAAATTGCTAATATATCCAACAAATATATTATAAATTCTTGCATTATCTGGTTTAAACAAGGGGTCTATAAGCGTAAAAATATCGTTCATCCCTTAACAAATGATAGAGATAGTATATTATACTTAATGATCATGTAAGCAGTACAAAAAACAAATAGTATCATTGAAAGCCTCGTAGTCAAGTCGGGATTGACTATCAGACCCGAAAAATCCCTTCAAATGACCATCTTTATCAACCAAATACTTGGAAAAAAAATAGATCTCTCCTTTGTCGCGCCATCATCTCATAGCTTACCATTTGAGCATTAATAACAATGATTGTTTCATGCTTATAGAGACGGTTGCAATTATAAACATCCTACATTGTGGATCCAACCTTACAGAATCCACCGCATTGCATGCGCAATATATCCATTATTTGTGTTTTTGTATCCCATAATTTTCTATCTCTACAATGTTTGCTTTCTATTCGTACAGATTCTTTTGTGTGAACGCAAATGACAAGTAAGATTCCATGGGATTAGAGGATGGTTGTGTTCATCTATGAAATCTCACGAACCATCGCCATATTTCCTCGAGTCTCGTAATAAAAATTTTGGCTTTACCACCAACACGAGTGTTATTCCGTGCCTCCTCTTCCTATCCTTTCTCTTCCTCTTCAACTACTTCTTTTCACGATAACCTTCACTGCTATAGACAAGTTTCCTCAAACGTATCTTCATGTTGGAGTCATCCCACTCAACATAGCCTTTCAGTACATTGAAAATTTTCTCAAAAGAATAATTGTTATAGGAACAAAAACCTTAATCCTCTCTATCAAACGTTATTCTGGAAATTTCAATGTACTCAACAATACACTCATCACTTACTCCTGCTATATCTTCATGCATACAACATACAAAATGACAATTGGTTTCAATCAGTTGGCAGATGAAAAATGAATTTCCTTATGTTGAATTTCAATCATGTGTGGCCCAAAAATAGCTGACAAGAAAATACAAGCCATCATAATGTTGGATATATGCTCTAGAGGCAAATAATATATGATTATTCCAATATATATCTAAGCAACTTCATAACCAGTTTCATACCGTGCTAGAACTGTGGCAGTGAAACAATGATACAGGTGTGGTATAGAAACCCCCAGAGTTCCTAGTTAGCCTCTACATCGATAACTAGTTCATGGTCAACATGATGGTCGTGGTTTCGCGATCATGGACAATTAAGTCTCTTGACTATGAGGTTACCTCACTGGTTAAGTGACGTGATGAACATTACCCAAAGTAAGCATTACAGCATGATCAAATCTTATGAATGTTCAGTGTTGTAATTACAGAACGTGGTAGACCGTTCCTTTGACCGTAAGTACTTGCATAATTGCTATCTTCCCGGATGCTTTGACTTACATCCCACCACCTGACTGAAATATGCGGGTCATAACGGTTGTATCTTGGGTATTCGGTGGAGATATGTTGAGGAGTATTGTTACAAGAGCGGGATTTGTCAATCCATATAATGGATAGATACTCGGGGCCCACTCGGTGAGATTCCATCCATAAAGCTGCAGTGTGTGACTAGGTCACGGGGATGAATATCACGGGAACGAGTGAATGAGGATTAGTTCAGAACGAGGTTGAACCAGACATAGGATGTCATTGATCGAATCTCGAAACAATCCA
Organism: Bromus sterilis; assembly: GCA_950022295.1. Lineage (NCBI taxonomy): Eukaryota > Viridiplantae > Streptophyta > Magnoliopsida > Poales > Poaceae > Bromus > Bromus sterilis. The sequence goes on along the minus strand of OX465601.1, from coordinate 294,489,576 downwards.
GTATCGCTCACAAAGGGAATGCTATACGACGTAAGGTCCAATCGGTGTTTGATATCCGGAATGCACAGGGGTCATTATGGGCATCCAGGTCCCGCTGATGATCATTGACCGTAGCCTCATCTCGGTCATGACTGGAGTGTTCTCGGACGTAGGGTAACACACTTAAGGGCTCGATGAAATCGGAGACCTTTTCGGAACCATCGGAGTAACCAGAGAATAAAAGGAAACAACATCGGAGAAGTACCGTGTTGAACCGAAACAAGTTCGGAGTGAACCGGAGGGTGTTCCGGAGCACCGGGAGATGGAATATTATGTTTTAGTTATTAATTAATTGAATTAATAATTAAAACCATTTTATTTCTAATTAATATGTGCAATGGGCCTTAGTGGAGAAAAAGGCCCATTAGGGAAAATAAAAGGGAAAAGAAAAAATAAAAGAAGGGGGAGGCACCATGGGCCCTAGGGCCCATGAGGGGTGCACCCCCTACCCCCCTTTGGCCGGCCACCCCCCTTAGCAAAGGGACTTTAGTCCCACATTGCTAAGGGAGAGGGGTTGACTCCCTCCCCTCTGCCTATATATAGATGGACAGGGTGCACATATTTAACACACAGAAATTCGTGAGAAATTAAATATTACTCCGAATTGAGATCGGTTTTTCTCCGGTCTTCTCCCCTCCCTTTTCTCTTTCACGGTGGGCTCCCTAGTGTGAGCCTATAGTGGAATTGAGGCTTCTCTGCTAGAATCGGAGGCCGTCGTACTGCCGAAGCTTCGTCCGGAGGTCTGCTTCCGCCACCTTTGCTGGATCGGAGAACGGAGGTCGTCATCGAGTCTCGTACGTGTGCGAGTACTACGAGGTGCTACACGTGTGGCACTGCACCCATCCGGGTGCTCAACACAGCCAGGGGGCTGTGAAACTTGATCGGCTACATCAACCACGTTTGCGGGAACGTTTCCCGTGTAACGGACTACACCCCGAGGTATGTTATTTCCGCAAATCCTTTCCGTTACGGTAATACGACTAGCTAGATATTGGGTTATGGGAACGCTAGTTAGAAAAATTTGTGTTTTCTGCTGCGAACCCCAACAGTGGTATCATGATCTAGGTCTATGCTTAGTATTACTGTACGGATAGAACACATCGGGGATGTGGGCGTTGATTGTATGATTGTTACCCTCCCACGTGTACTTGTTCACATCTGCGGCATTGTTTGATGAAGCGGCCCCCGACCGACTTTACGCGTGCACTTACGCGAGACTGGTTCCACGCTTGACATATGGCTTGTACCGTATAAAATGGCTAGGGGGTGTCTGTCTCTCTACTTTAGCGGATGTGGCATTTGCAACGGAGGGCCCCGTGCGGGGTGTAATAGAGACAATCGTATGGTTGACGTTGTGGTTGACTCGTAGGTTAAAACATGTTTAACTATGAAAGCCCTAGCAGTCACGTAAAACTTGCAATATACAACTAGACCGTCCAAACCTTGTATTGCTAAGTGGGGGCTATCTTTCGTTTGTTTGTGATGTAGCGATAGCTTTGCTATGTGTTACTAGTAAGTAGTAATCGTCATCATAAAACAAACTAAAATGGAGACACTGTAGACTTAGTGTTGCCATAGCTCAGACATCTTAAAAACTTGCTAGTATAGGATACACGACGGTAGCATGTGATAAGATGATCCCTTAACAAAGCCAAACACAAGTATTCTACCGAAGTGTGCACCGCCTGGAAGGTTCTCCCATATGGCTTGATGCTCCGTACATACCGGAGTTGTCCTACATATTAAATGGAGTTCGCATGAGGTTGGGTTCGACAAGCCTCGCATATGCAGATATGGCCTTGCTGAGCAGCATATAACATGGAGGTTAATTTGGCGAGCCTAGCATATGCAGATATGGCCTCGGAATACTAGAGATCGAAAGATCGAGCATGAGTCACAGTATATATAAGATAATGTGATCGCACAAGTTGTTGTCTACCTTTGAAACTGACCCGTCGGCCGTGTGATATTCGAGGTCGGGCAGTGAATCTGGATCATGTAATCACTAAAACTTCCTAGGGATGAATTGTTTTAGTGCGAGCTCATTTATAATATGATTATATGAACTCATTGTTGTGAACTAGTCTTAATTGTGTTCCTTGCAATTATGTTTATAGAAAATGAATGCACTAGAGCAACGTGAACTATCTTTCTTCATGGAAGGTGAAAGACTTAGAGAAAATGGGTCAAACTTTGTTGATTGGTACTCACGCCTTAGGACGTCGCTTAAGAGAGCAGACATCTTGTTTACAATAGAAGTGCCTGTGGAAGAACATCCGGACGATCATGTTGGCGATCAAGGGATACTTGATCATTATGCTCGCCGACAAAAATGCTCCATAGTCAGGAATGTCATGATCTTCAGCATGTCAGAGGTTTTGGGCATACAATTTCAGGACACTGGCTCATATGACATGATGGACACGCTAAAGAAAATGTTCGTGCGTGAGTTCAGAATTGCCAGATTTGAGTTAGAAAGCAAGTTTCTATCTACAAAGATGGAAGAACACACAAGCCTTGGTGATCACTTGGACATAATGCATGAGATGTACCTGACCCTGGTGGAGGACTATGAATATTGGACAATGAACGAAAGCACCACGGAAGAGTTTGCAATAAATACGTTATTGCACTCACTCCCTCCGAGTTATGGTGATTATGTTCATAACTATGTCGGAAGAGGAGCTGATATGAGTCTCCAGAACTTCATGACTGATCTCTTGGCCGCAGACATTGCTCCTATCGAGGATGCAGAAGTCGTGGATGGAGAAGGTATATACTTGATATACTTTATAAATGTTTATTCCCTTATACAACATTTGCAGTAAATGAGTATCTGATACTTATTCTGTTTTATGAAAACAGGACCTGCCGTTGCATGGACGGGAAGAGGTGAAATCGAGGATTGATGGATATCAAGTCAGTTGATGGCCAGCATGGATTCCGCCGAGACATCTATCATAGGAGATACTTAGAGTATTAGATAAATCTTATGTAATTATTATAGTATGAACACTTAGTTGTGTGTCTTGCATCTCGCGAGACAAAGTTATTCATGTAATGAGACAAGTCAGTTGTTCCATCTTTATGAATAAAAGTGTGCTTATACTTTGATTACGTCTTGATTTATGATATGATAGAAAGCATTTATCATACCGCTATTATTGTCAAGAAATTTTCAATGTTTAATGATAAAGTTGTCTTGATTATAACAAGTCAAAGATTTGATTGCATGAGGTGACTTCATAACTGATGAATTCATTAAATGTATGATCTATTAACTTGTGAGTTCATTATCGAATGAAAATCATAACTTGATTGCATGAGATGGATTAGATACACGATCTGTGAACCTCTGCAATAAATATAACCATGACAAGGTTCTAGCAAGTAGAACTTGTGCAAATCATTGTACATAAATGATGTACTAAATGGGCAAGTGAGTTATCATTAAAGACTTCATATGATTAATTGAAAGTTGTATTCAATTGAGATCATAAAACTGAGATTCAGGAATCACAGTGAGAAGTGAGAATACAAGGATACATATCAGTACGCTACGATCCGAAGTGATAAGTATTGATATTGACATAATGGGAGACTTGTGGAAGTTGTACCACAAACTACGATGGAAGTTGAAAGTGCTAGACTACTTAAACCATTCGTAGTCATACTAAACCATAGTATGGTCTAAACGTTCTTTCCCCTAGCACTATAGTTATTGTCGAATAAGGTTTTTTAATTCATTAAGTTAAAACACCCACTTCATGAATAGGAAACCATCCTGAATCTAACGAGACATGATAGCTCCATAACTGATGGTGTTATAAGGTTTCTTAAAAGAAAGAATTTCTTTGTAATAAAACTACAAGCAATTGAAATTACATATTCTCCCCGAATAGAAAAATGTGTGTTGCTTGATTGGTAATGCGAGAAGAAGTCTCTCGACACGGATCCAATGGGAGATAATGGAAACTTTGACCGGGGTATTGGACCTTACCTTCAGAATATCAGAGTATTGCAACGAAAGCGTGTTCCATTGTAATAACGCTATATAAGGAAGGATATGCCAAAGATGATTGATCTTGGTATATGAGTTGAAGCCATTGTTGATTTTAGAAGGTTGTCATGAATACGTTCTGTACAGAACAATAATCATGACTTTTCTTAATAAAACAATAAAGAATAACATTGCTTGAAGACACAAAGGAATGATGGTAGCCTAAAACACGAGGAGAAATGAAATAATATTGAGTTACATATAGGATGGCTCGCGTCCCGTGAAATAAATCGGTTATTTCATATTCTCGACAAACGGGGGAGTTATTGAGAATAATGTAATGGGCATAAGGCATTATTTGGTTATGACCAAAGTTCAATGGTGATTGACTAAGGAAACGTAGGAATGCTTTAATCAATAAAATATTTCATTTACACAACCGTCCCGAGGCGGTTTCTTTTCCCATGCGCGTGCGGCCTCCAACCATTGGTCCCGGTTCCAGCTATGAACCGGTACCAATGACGATGCTTCGTCTTCCGCGCGCGCCCGACAAGATTCCCATGCGCGTGCGACGCGCGTTGGGAAGCCGCACGCGCATGGGAAGTTCGTCGGGCACGCGCCCGACGAGCTTCTTGGGCTAGCTATAAGTAGATGAAGGGCGCCCGGGAGCACTTCCATCCGACTCATCTCATCTCATCTTCCCTTCTCATCCCTCGCGCCCGACGAGAGCTTCTCGCCGCCATGTCGGGGTCTTCGCTACGATGGCCGTCCGACTCCGACACCCCGTCGGACGAGGACAATTTCGAAAGGCGCAAGTTTTGGGACCCGTCTCCGAAGCGGCGGCCTCGACAGCGCGGGCGACGTTCGCGCGTCGTGGATGACAGCCCGCCCCTCGCCGACGACGACATTGGCCTCCTCCGACGCGACTTTCGCCTCCACACGCGCCGTCATCTCGGCCCTCTTCTTCTCCTTCTTCTTGGCCCTCGCCTTGGCCAGGTTCGCGCGGGACTTCTCCGCACGATCGGCACGGCGAAGTTCCTGCGCCTCCAGCCGTTCCAGCGGGTCATCGGCGGGGGGCGGGCTGTCGTCGGCGGGGGCCGGGCTGTCGTCGTCGGCGAGGGGCGGGCTGTCATCCACGGTGCGCGAACGTCGCCCGCGCTGTCGAGGCCGCCGCTTCGGAGGCGGGTCCCAAAACTTGCGCCTTTCGAAATTGTCCTCGTCCAACGGGGTGTAATTACAGAACGTGGTAGACCGTTCCTTTTACCGTGAGTACTTGCATAATTGCTATCTTCCCGGATGCTTTGACTTACATCCCACCACCTGACTGAAATATGCGGGTCATAACGGTTGTATCTTGGGTATTCCGTGGAGATAGGTTGAGGAGTATTGTTACAAGAGCGGGATTTGTCAATCCATATAATGGATAGATACTCGGGGCCCACTCGGTGAGATTCTATCCATAAAGCTGCAGAGTGTGACTAGGTCACGGGGATGAATATCACGGGAACGAGTGAATGAGGATTAGTTCAGAACGAGGTTGAACCAGACATAGGATGTCATTGATCGAATCTCGGAACAATCCAGTATCGCTGACAAAGGGAATGCTATACGACGTAAGGTCCAATCGGTGTTTGATATCCGGAATGCACAGGGGTCATTATGGGCATCCAGGTCCCACTGATGATCATTGACCGTAGCCTCATATCGGTCATGACTGGAGTGTTCTCGGACCGTAGGGTAACACACTTAAGGGCTCGATGAAATCGTAGACCTTTTCGGAACCATCGGAATAACCAGAGAATAAAAGGAAACAATATCGGAGAAGTACCATGTTGAACCGAAACAAGTTCGGAGTTAACCGGAAGGTGTTCCGGCGGGAGATGGAATATTATGTCTTAGTTGTTAATTAATTGAATTAATAATTAAAATCATTTTATTTCTAATTAATATGTGCAATGGGCCTTAGTGGAGAAAAAGGCCCATTAGGGAAAATAAAAGGGAAAAGAAAAAATAAAAGAAGGGGGAGGCGCCAGGGGTGCGCTCCCTCCCCCCTTTGGCCGGCCACCCCCCTTAGCAAAGGGACTTTAGTCCCACATTGCTAAGGGACAGGGGTTGACTCCCTCCCCTCTGCCTATATATAGATGGGCAGGGTGCACATATTTAACACACAGAAATTCGTGAGAAATTAAATATTACTCCGAATTGAGATCAGTTTTTCTCCGGTCTTCTCCCCTCCCTTGTCTCTTTCACGGTGGGCTCCCTAGTGTGAGCCTATAGTGGAATTGAGGCTTCTCTGCTAGAATCGGAGGCCCTCGTGCTGCCGAAGCTCCGTCCGGAGGTCTGCTTCCGCCACCTTCGCTGGATCGGAGTACGGAGGTCGTCATCGAGTCTCGTACGTGTGCGAGTACTACGGGGTGCTACACGTGTGACACTGCACCCATCCGGGTGCTCAACACAGCCAGGGGGCTGTGAAACTTGATCGGCTACATCAACCACGTTTGCGGGAACGTTTCCCGCGTAACGGACTACACCCCGAGGTATGTTATTTCCGCAATCCTTTCCGTTACGGTAATACAGCTAGCTAGATCTTGGGTTATGGGAACGCTAGTTATAAAATTTTGTGTTTTCTGCTGCGAACCCCAACACATAATGCCAACATCAAAATTATTAGGCTGGTCTCTAGAAATGGCTAATATTGTAGTGAATAAATAAGCATAAATCTATCAAGTAATCTAATAGTTACTCTAGTACCTTGACATCCACTTGGTTTTGCTGCCACAATTGTGATTTTCAACTGAAATTGCCATCGTGGCAACCATTTTAGTTTTGTTGCCATGGCAACACTTTTGATCTTAAATCCTCATTGTCGTAGCAGTTTCAAAATCTCTGCAACAACAACTATTTTTTACACCAGATCGTCATCCTAGCAGTAGTTTACTTTTTACCGCCATGGCAGGAACTTTCCGTTGAAATCGCCACTATGGCAACATTTTTCATTTTCCTATTGAAAATCACTGTCATGGCAGCACTTCGATTATTTTCAATTCATAGGACCCATACGACCACGCATTAAAATGACCAAACAAATCAAATTTGTTTTCCTCGAAGAGGCGAACAACTTCACATTGAATGTTTTCTTATTTGAGGCCATATGGATGGTCAAACAAATGGTGCAATGTATCATACCACTAGTAGAAAATGGGGCAACCGTCTAAGCCTTTAGTACCGGTTTCATTACGAACCGGTACTAAAGGGGTCTTTCGTACCGGTTTGGGCGTCCAGGCGGGCGAGGAGCTCTCGTACCGGCTCGTGCGGAGCTTTAGTACCGGTTCGAGTTAGGAACCGGTACTAAAGGTTTTCGGCCAAAATTTCAGACGGTGGGTGGGGCCAGGGCTGGTCCTTTGGTACCGGTTCAAGTGGAGAACCGGTACTAATTTAGCAGATTCATCCCCTGTCCCATGCGCCCACCCGATTCATCCTTCATTTCTTCCTCTCTCTCTCTCACATTTCTAAATATTTTGCACTTCTCACACTCCAACAAATCTTCATTTTTTGTCCACCATTTTAACAAGATTAACGACATCTATCTATCCAAGGGTTAGCAATATCATCCTTTCTTCCGGCGTTCCTAATTTAGCTCATCTCTTTGCTAGTTAACTCGTATTATTTTTCTAGTGCTAGCAAGGTGTTCGATGAAATGCCTAGCTAAGTTTGGGATTTTATTTTATTTATATGAAATTTGAGCTGAAATTATATTATGTTTTGTAGGTTTTAGTATCATCCCCTTCCTCACCGTTCTCGATCGCCAGCGTCGTCCCCTAGCCGACACCGTACCACCTCGGTGAGCCCCTTCTTTTTTATAAAAAAAACTTAGTTTCCGCACATATGAAGTCAGAAAGGGTTGAAAATTGATGGTTACGGCGCAATAAGCAAATGACACAAGCGAATAAAAAATGAAGACAGATGAAGTCAGACAGGGTTGAAAATTGATGATGTGGCTTTGAATGGTTCATTTTGAAGACACAAAAAGTCTCGATGAACTGAAGGATTTCTAGATATATCAACAAAACACACGGTTTCGCCTGCATACAGCCCAACTGTGGCTCGTGAGTGCCCGCACATCAAATGCACCGTTGGGCGTATGCAGGCCAATCCGAATGATTTGTATTTGGTCGATGAACTGAAGGATTTCTAGATATATCAACAAAACACACGGTTTCGCCTGCATACAGCCCAACTGTGGCTCGTGAGTGCCCGCACATCAAATGCACCGTTGGGCGTATGCAGGCCAATCCGAATGATTTGTATTCGTACACACCAAGTGTCCGAGAGGTGGGATATATATAGGAGTCGTGTGCCTCTTTAGCCCCGGTTGCTAGCACAAACCTGAACTAGCGCGAGACCTTAACTGTGTACAGGCCGGTTCCCAGATCCAACGACTCACAAGCTGGATCCAACGACTCACAAGCGCTTAAAAGAAACACGCGATCCGTGTACTTCTTCCTGATTGGTGGGATTCAGACCCGGGTGGGGCCAGGGCTGTGGTACCGGTTCATGTGGAGAACCGGTACTAATTTAGCTCATGCCCACCCGATTCATCCCTGTCCCATGCCCACCCGATTCATCCTTCATTTCTTCCTCTCTCTCTCACATTTCTAAATTTTTTGCACCTCTCACACTCCAACAAATCTTCATTTTTTGTCCACCATTTTAACAAGATTAACGACATCTATTAATTAAGTTGGTCACTCATATATCTATGATGTTGTGTAATTAATGATTTTTGATATACATATATAATGCAGATGAGTCGGCAATGGATGTACGGTGACCGGTGCCATCCCGACTTCATTAAAGGCATGCATTATTTTCTCAGCGTGGCTGAGGCAAACAACCGGACGAATGGTTTCATCTATTTTCCATGTAGTTCCTGTAAGAATATGAAAGATTACTCTACCTCAAAGACCATTCACGTCCACCTGCTGGAGAACGGTTTCATGCCCAGCTATAATTGTTGGACCAAGCACGGAGAAAGGGGGGTTATATTGGAAGACAATGAAGAAGAAGAGGATAGTGACAACTATCCTATTTTCACTGAAGACGGTGATAGTAGAATGGGGGAAGACGAAGCTGAAGAAGAGCCCATTTTTTATGACCCGATTTTTTATGACCCCGATGACGATTTGGGTCGGGCCATTCTTGATGCGAAGATAAACTGCGAAAGTGAAAAGGAGAGGTTGAAGTTGGAGAAAATGTTAGAGGATCACAACAAACTGTTGTACCCAAATTGCGAAGATGGCCAGAAAAAGATGGGTACCACGCTGGAATTGCTGCAATGGAAGGCAGAGAATGGTACTACTGACATGGGATTTGAAAAGTTGCTGAAAATAATAAAGAAGATGCTTCCAGGGGAGAACGTATTGCCCTCTAGTACGTACGAAGCAAAGAAGGTTGTCTGCCCTCTAGGATTAGAGGTGCAGAAGATACATGCATGCATCAATGACTGCATCCTCTACCGCAAGGAGTACGAGAATTTGAATGCATGCCCGGTATGTGGTGCACTGAGGTATAAGATCAGGCGAGATGACCCTGGCGATGTTGAGGGCGAGTCCACCCCCAGGAAGAGGGTTCCTGCGAAGGTGATGTGGTATGCTCCTATAATACCACGGTTCAAACGTTTGTTCCAAAACAAAGAGCATGCCGAGTTGTTGCGATGGCACAAAGAGGACCGTAAGAATGATGTGATGCTAAGACACCCCGCTGATGGGTCGCAGTGGAGAAAAATCGACAGAAAGTTCAAGTCATTTTCAGATGACGCAAGGAACTTAAAACTTGGTCTAAGTACAGATGGCTTTAATCCTTTCGGGGAGCAGAGCTCCAGTCATAGCACCTGGCCAGTGACTCTATGTATCTATAACCTTCCTCCTTCGGTGTGCATGAAGCGGAAGTTCATTATGATGCCAGTGCTCATCCAAGGCCCGAGGCAACCAGGCAACGACATTGATGTGTACCTGAGGCCATTGGTTGAAGAACTTTTACAGTTGTGGCGTGAAGAAGGTGTACGTGTGTGGGATGAGCACAAAAAGGAGGAATTTGACCTGCATGCCTTGCTTTTTGTAAACATCAATGATTGGTCTGCTCTTAGTAACATTTCAGGGCAGTCAAACAAGGGATACAATGCATGCACACACTGTTTAGGTGAGACTGACAGTATATATTTGGGAAACAAGAATGTGTACCTGGGGCATCGTCGATTTCTTCCAAAACAACATCACCTAAGAAAGAGAGGAAAGCATTTCAGAGGTGAGACAGATAACCGAACGAAGCCTACCCGCCCTACTGGGGATGTTATATATGATATGGTCAAGGATTTAAAAGTGATCTTTGGAAAGCGTCCTCGCGGACAATCTGTTCCGCATGATGTTGACGGACACGTACCCATGTGGAAGAAGAAGTCTATATTCTGGGAGCTACCCTACTGGAAATTCCTAGAGGTTCACTCGGCAATCGACGTGATGCACGTGACGAAAAATCTTTGCGTGAACCTGCTAAACTTCTTGGGCGTGTATGGGAAGACAAAAGATACACCGGATGCACGGCAAGACCAGCAAAGTATCCACGAAGGAAACAACCTGAATCCAGAGAAGTATCAAGGTCCTGCCAGCTACGCTCTTACCAAAGAAGAGAAGGAGATCTTTTTTGAAGTACTGAGTTGTTGAAAATATGCCCTAGAGGCAATAATAAAATGTTATTATATATATTTCCACGTTCGTAATTAATGTTTATATTTCTGTGCTATAATTGCAATGACCCTGACTATGAGATTCAGAAGAAAACTCACTTGCATGTGTGGAAATGTAAACACCAATAGTTCCTGGTTTAGCCTCTAAGACCAGCTCATGTGCTAACTGATGATTACGTTTTCTTAATCATGGACATTGTTCTTGTAACAAGGATGTCAGTAGCAATGGGAACATATTGTTAGCAGAACAATGATGTTGAACCGACCCCAGTATTGAATGATATACTTAGAGATCACATCGTAACTACGTTATAAGTCATATCATGAATTGTTATCATATACGTAATTCCTTAGACCATGAGAGTATCGAGTTGCTTCACACAGGAAGACATGCTTTGGTTCTTAGATGAATCCTCCCGTAAATGGGAAGTAGTAAAATAAGTTCTGGGTATGTCAGATGGTGTGGCTAGTGACTGTGATAGTTCAAGAATGGGATTTGCTCCTTCACGATGAAGAGATATTGACTTTGGGCCCACTCGGTATGACGGTATCCATTCTAGTCTGGCCAGACGCATTGTGATTCAGTCACGGGGATACCGGAATACGATAACGAGAAAATGGACAAACGAGCAAAGAGGATAACGAGTGGCTTGTGTTCAAGAAGTTGTTACACATGGGTGCCAAACTTCTCTCCTCTAACTTTGTCATATATCACGAAGCAAAGGGAATGGTACATGAATAAACATAATGGTTCACTCGAAGTTTCTTCGTGTATGTGCGGGAGTCAACATGGGTGTCCATGGCTCCGCTGTTGATTATTGGCTATTGACAAAAGGCTGTTGACCTATGTCCGGAAGATGTTCTGAGTCATGTCCGCATTATACCGAACCTATTGGGTCACACACTTAACGAGCAGTAGTCTGTTAGAATGCTGGAATGGTAGAAGGTTTAGTGGAAGCAAAGCAGAATAGTTCATACGGGTACCGGAAGTAGTTCCGGGGATTTATGAAATAGTTCATAAGGGCACCAGAAGTAGTTCTGGTTATTTAAGGATATGTCCGGATCACTCTGGAGTAGTCCTAGGTGGTTCCGGAACATATGAGAATGGTACTGGGGAAGTCCTGGATCAACCGGAATAGTTTCTGGATAATCGCTGGGCGTCCTGACAACCTTCGCGGTCATCGGGTGGCTTAAACTGTAACTCGGATGGTCTTGGAAACTATCCGGATGGCTCCGGAACGTCCGAGAACGGTCTCGGAAGGTCCTGGAAGTGCTCCAGAAGTGTCCAGAATGTCCCGAAACAGTCCCGGTATGTCCCGGAAGGTCTTGGAAGCTTCTAGAAGGTCATGGAAGGTTCCAGAGGGTTCCGGGCAGTACCACCCACTACCCCACGTCCCTATCCTTTGGGGGCAAGCCACCTAGGCTGCCCTGGCCGGCCAGGGGGTGGGGGCGCACCAAGGGGAAGGAATCCCCCTCCAGGTGGGAAGTCCAACTCTCCAATATGGCAGGTTTCCGATGGGAAGGTTTGGGAGGTTTGGGAGTCCAAGTTGGACTCCCCACCCCCCTTATTGCGCCCCAAGGGCCTCTTGGCCACCTATATAATGTGGGGGAGGGGTGGGGGGCGCAACACAACTTGTCCCCAAGGTCTATGCGCCACCCTCCCTCCTCTAAACCCCGTTGCTCCACAATTAGACCCCGGTTTAGACGCTGTTCTAGATCGGAATCCGTTAGGGTTTTCTCCCTCTAGTTTTCTCGGTGGCGTTCATCTCTGGACGGCGGAGCGCTGCTGGATTGCTGCTACGGGATGTGTGGATACTAATGGAGGGGTCGTATCTTCGACCCTTCTTCGAGGAGCTTGTTCATGGGACTTGTCCGTGGGACTAGATCGCGGGACTTGTTCGTGGGATTGATCGAGGGACTGTTCGTGGGAGAACTTGCGAGATCTACTTCCACTACGTCCACCCGCTTCACCAACTCTTCTTCCGCTGCAACCTTTGGTGAGCAAAGACCTAAACCTTGTATGCAATCTATCTTGGATGATCTTGGGTTCATGATTCGTAGGCCGAAATTTTTTGTTTTCTACTACGTTTCCCAACATGAGTAGCATCAAGGTCCCGTCTGGCTTCTCGTCGAATATAAAGGGGATAATAAACATGTCAGAGAAAAAGTTTCAAAACCTAAAGTCTCATGACTGCCACGTGATTATGACACAATTACTTCCGGTTGCATTGAGGGGGCTTCTGCCGGAAAATGTTCGAGTACCCATTGTCAAGCTATGTGCGTTCCTCAATGCAATTTCTCAGAAGGTGATCAATCCACTAACTCTACAAAATTTACAGAAGGATGTGGTGCAATGTCTAGTCAGCTTCGAGTTGGTGTTCCCACCATCCTTCTTCAATATTATGACACATCTCCTAGTTCACCTGGTCGAAGAGATTAGCATTCTCGGTCCTGTATTTCTACACAACATGTTTCCCTTTGAGAGATTCATGGGAGTCTTAAAGAAGTACGTTCATAACCGTGCTAGGCCAGAAGGAAGCATCTCCAAGGGCTATGGAACAGAGGAGGTCATTGAGTTTTGTGTTGACTTTATTCCTGACCTTAAGCCGATCGGTGTTCCTGAATCACGCTATGAGGGGAGACTGGGTGGAAAAGGCACGCTAGGGAAGAAATCAACAACGTGTATGGACGGACATTCTTTCACTCAAGCACAATACACAGTTCTACATAATTCTATCTTGGTGGCTCCGTACATAGTGGAACACAAGGATATCTTACGCTCCGAATACCCGAAGCAACGTGAAGATTGGATTGATGGAGAACACATGAAGACTTTCGGCGGTTGGTTGCAAAATCGTCTAATGAATGTCACTGATGAAGAACAACTATACTTGTTGGCCAAGCAACCATCTTCGACTATATCGACTTTTCAAGGGTACGAGATTAATGGGAATACATTTTACACGTTCGCCCAAGATAAAAAGAGCACCAACCAAAACAGTGGTGTCCGCTTTGATGCAGCAGAGGGCAACGGGAAGAAGGTCACATATTATGGGTACATAGAGGAGATATGGGAACTTGACTATGGACCTAATTTCAAGGTCCCTTTGTTCCGGTGCAAATGGTTCAACCTAAGAGACGGGGTACAGGTAGACCCGCAGTACGGAATGACTACAGTGGATCTCAAGAATCTAGGGTACGACACCGAACCATTCGTCCTAGCCAGTGAAGTGGCTCAGGTTTTTTATGTGAAGGACATGTCTACCAAACCGAAAAAAAGAAAAGAAAGGCAAGAGTACACATCATACGATGAGCCAAAGCGCCACATAGTTCTTTAAGGGAAAAATAAACATCGTGGGAGTAGAGGACAAGACAGACATGTCAGAAGATTATAATAAGTTTGATGATATTCCACCCTTCAAGGTAAAAACTGACCCAAGCATCATCTTAAATAATGAAGATTGTCCATGGTTGCGTCGCAATCAGAAGAAAGGGAAACACACGAAGAAAACTCAAAAGACTAGCTAGATAGGGATCATAACTTTGGAAATCACTTTTGTGTAATGATGTTACTGTATGTAAGATATGAAAATCACCGCGACATCGGCGACTCCAACATTCGAATCTAGCCATGTGTATCTTAAAAAAAGAAATAGAAAAGAAAAAGAGAAAGAAACAGAAAATAAAAGAAAAAGAAATAGAAAAGAGAAAGAAACATAAAAAAGAAATAGAAAGGAAACATAAATAGAAAAAAAAGAAATAGAAAAGAGAAATAAATAGAAAAGAAAAAGAGAAAGAAACAGAAAATAAAAGAAAAATAAATAGAAAAAAGAAAGAAACAGAAAAAAAAAGAAATGGAAAGAGAAAAAAAAGAAATAGAAAAGAGAAAGAAACAGAAAAAAAAGAAATAGAAATAGGAAAAAAATAGAAAAGAGAAATAAATAGAAAAAGAAACAGAAAAGAGAAAGAAACAGAAAAAAAGAAATAGAAATAGAAAAATAAAGAAATAGAAAACAGAAAGAAATAGAAAAAGAAACAGAAAAGAAAAGAAAAGAAAAAGAGAAAGAAACAAAAAAGAAAAGAAAATGAAATAGAAAATAAAAAGAAAAAGGGCCTTTCGTACCGGTTCGTGTTAGGAACCGGTACGAAAGGTTTTCGGCCAGGTGGGGTGGCGCCAAGGCTGGACCTTTGGTACCGGTTCGCCCCTACAACCGGTACCAAAGACCTTTGGTACCGGTTTGGCGTTGGAACCGGTACCAAAGGTCCTTTCCTTCCCCAAATAACCCCGCGCGAGCCACTTTCTTCTCACATTCTTCCCCAATTCTCACACTGCGCGCGCTGCCCCCCCCCCCCGAGGAGAAGCTCGCCGCCGCCGCCTCACTCCCGTGGACGCCCGTCGCCGTGCCGGTGAGCTAGCGCAAGCTCACCGCCGCCGCCTCCCTCCCGTGGACGCCCGTCGCCGTGCCGGTGAGCATCCCCGCCTCCCTCGCCCCTGTTCCCGTCGCCGCCCTAGCTTCCTTGCCGCCCTAGGTTGCGCGTTGCTCGGCTCGGCGGCGGCCTCCGGCTCCTGCTGCTGCTGCTGCTTGGGCTCCTGCTGCTGCTTGGGCTCCTGCTGCTGCTTGGGCTCCTCCGGCCATGGCTACTGCTGCTGCTTGGGCTCCTCCGGCCATGGCTAGGCGATGCCACTGTGTTTTTTAGCAGTCCTAAAATGATATTTTTGCATCAAGTGATGTTTTGGTTGCATCAAATGATATTTTTGTAGTTCAAAAAAGAATTTAGAGCATGTTTGTTTTGTAACAAAATTGAAATTTAAAAATGTTAAAATAAAATTCATAGGAAAAAAGGAAGAAGTGTTACATAAATTATATATTCTTTATTTATTATTTATCAATAAGTAATACATTTCATAAGTCAAAATAATAATATTCATCTCTGAATTTATTCCAAGGATTAAACAGATTAAAAAAATGGTATAAATCAATTTAATCCCTTATAAATTGGCAAATAAATAAATTTCCTTTAAGCCCAAGTAAATTATGAACCTTTTTTGTAGTTCAAAAAATAATTTAGAGCATGTTTGTTTTGTAAAAAAATTGAAATTTAAAAATGTTAAAATAAAATTCATAGGAAAAAAGGAACAAGTGTTACATAAATTATATATTCTTTATTTATTATTTATCAATAAGTAATACATTTCATAAGTCAAAATAATAATATTCAACTCTAAATTTATTCCAAGGATTAAACAGATTAAAAAAATGGTATAAATCAATTTAATCCCTTAGAAATTGGCAAATAAATATATTTCCTTTAAGCCCAATTAAATTATGAACCTTTTTTGTAGTTCAAAAAAGAATTTAGAGCATGTTTGTTTTGTAAAAAAATTGAAATTTAAAAATGTTAAAATAAAATTCATAGAAAAAAGGAACAAGTGTTACATAAATTATATATTCTTTATTTATTATTTACCAATAAGTAATACATTTCATAAGTCAAAATAATAATATTCATCTCTGAATTTATTCCAAGTATTAAATAGAATTGATTTTAGATTTGGGAAAATAATTTTAATCCCTTATTTTAAATTGGCAAAGAAATATATTTCTTTTAAGATCAATAAAAGTATGAACCATTGTTTCATTTCAAAAAAGAATTTGGAGTATATTTGTTTTTAAAACAAATTAAAAATTGAAAAATTAAAAGAAAATTGAACGGCGAAAATACCCCATAGCCCAACTAGCCTAACACCGACACAATCCAATGGACACGCGGCGATCCAAACTCTCGAAAAAAATGGGCACGCAGATCGATTTTTTAGACAAATACGATTACGAAACAACGTTGAATGACATGATGAATGAATTAATTGTTTTCTTAATTTTGTAGTGACATTGAGCTATGGAGGAAGACACCTTCGTCCGAAATGAGGATCAAGAAGAAGCCGTGCAGAGAATGATATTTGAGAGTGCCCGTGGGCCGGAACCCGATGGAGATGACTTTGAGCTCACACAATTTCTGAACGATGTCGGTGAGAGATTTGAGTCTGAAGAGATTAGAAGAGAGAACGAAGTGTCCATAACAAACTCCGGCGAGGTGTATATTTATGTATCAAGTCTATGTTCATCAGTAGATGCATTCATTTATTTGTGTTGCACTTATTAACGAATCATTTTTCTTTTAGCCTTCTGGATCATCGAGCAAGTCTGTTAAACAAAACGAGGCCCGACGCAATTGCTAAAGGGCGAGGGTAGGTTAGCCCTCATCGCATTTAATGATAACGGTGAACCGGTGCATCCGAAAGAGCACTGCCGCAAATTTATAAATCAAGCTGGAGTTCTTGTTAGGGACCATGTACCGATCAGCATTCAAGAGTGGCATAAGCCGAAGAACGCGGGGACTGAAGCTAGTTATGTCAACGACGCGTTGAAATTTTTATTTTCGACAATCTACTGACACGCTTCAGCCTACCGGAAGACATGACGGAAGGCCAGAAGAAGAAACTCAAGGAATGGTCTCTCGAGAAGATGGCCATGCTATTCCAGACATGGAAGAGAAAATTATGGGAGAAATATAAGCATGAAGATCCAGTATTCCATGATAATCTAGTGAAGATAAAAGATCACTGGCCCGCATTTAAGAGGTATAAGCAATCGTCTACTCATGTGTCCCGATCGGTCACAAATAAGAAAAATGCTTCAAAGAAGGAATTTTTCCATCATTTGGGGTCAGGTGGCTACAAGACTGCCATTCCGAAGTGGAGAGCGTTTGAAGATAAACTGATGGATGCAGGAATCACTCCACAGACATGGGACTGGCCCGACCGGTCCAGGCTCTGGTTGTTCGCGCATGGGGCAGGGTTGGACCCAATGACAGGGAAGATCGTTGCGCAGGGGAAATGGAAGAGCAAAATTGAAGCAGTCACGAAGAAGCTTATAGATGCAATTGAAAAGGTCAGAAAGGGAGAGTACATTCCCGATAGAGAGAATGACGAGCTGACACTCGCTTTGGGAAATCCTGAACACGTTGGACGGGTTCGAGCTCGCCCAGGTCTCAACAAGAAGGAAGCGTGGCCGGAGTGCGCTGACACTTAAAGAAGCCATTCGCGAAAGAAGAAGAAGGAGTCAGACAAGTTAACGGAATTGTTAAATAGGGTGGAGGCGCTTGAGAAAAATCAGAGGGAACCTCATGATCCTCATGTCGATGCCGCCCCATCTCAGCGAAGAAGCAGTGTGGGTTCCTCGCATCTTGACGGATGTGGAGGAAGCTACCCCGTGGATTATGTCACGGAGAAGACAGATTGCGAGCTACATATGTTATTCAGGAACGTGTCCGTTAAGGTGGCGTTCGGCTATGTTTACCCAAATGAAGATGGAGCAATGCACCATCATATGCCCATTCCACCTGGCTGTGTTCGTGTCGGGGTGGATGAAGTTGTTTCGGGTTATGAAACATTGGAGCTTGATTTTTCTAGAGGTGACGATGAGAAGACAATGGCCGATGTCAAGCACGGTTTCACCCTATGGCCCAAGAAACACATCGTCCTTTTGCAAAGGCCACCGACTCCTCGTAGTCCACCTGAGCAGGAAAGGCCACCGACTCCTCTTCGTAGCGGTCCAGATGAGCAGCAAAGGCCATCGACTCCTCCTGGTAGCATTCCACATGAGCAGCAAAGTCCACATCTACCTGAGAGGGACCCCAGCGTGAGTCCGCCATCTCGAGATCCTCCGCGTAAGACAGCGTCCTTTAAGCGGAACGGTACACCGCCTAGGAAGAGACCTAGAAAGGAGAAACCACTGCTGCCTATTGAGAAGTTACCTTGGGAAAAAACTATCGAGGAAAACATGGAAACCTGTAAGTCCGAGCTGAAAGCCTTTTTTGCTAAGAAAGTGCCAGAGATCCCTTTTAAGAAGACTCTAGATCCGGTGAAAGTTGTGCGTACCGTTGAGAATCTATATGACCCTGTACCATCGCCGCCATCTGACTATAGGCGTTCTATACAAAAGTCGTATGACGAGATGATGAGGGCTAAAAAACCCACTCAATCGGGTGTCACAGCGAAAAAAGGGAAACAACAAGTGCACCAGCTCGGACAACAACCCGTCCAATCGGTCCCCCCTCTCATGGTGTTTGACGAGAAGGCCGTTGAAAGTTCTCGACAATCCATCGATTACCCCTTACATGAAGGAGCATATCAATTTGTTGAAGGGAAAGATTTGGTCGAGAATCTCAGGAAGCTACCAACAAGTATGCGTAATTTGCATACGTGGTACCGTAATGCCACAAAGAGAGGGATCCAGTGTATCATGGTTGGAGTTAAGGAAGAGCACTACTTCCAAGAATACTCTGTGAGCGTTGACTTCAGCGATCTTTTTCAGTTATACAATCTCCGGGCCCTCGACAAATCTATCATCAGTTGCTATTGTCTCTAAGTGATTTATTTATGTAATTTGAGAAGTCTTTAGCTCAGCTCGTTCTTTGTCTGCAAATTATAATCTTTTGTGCGCTATATTATACAGATCGAAGATGCTCGAATGCAAAAGGGATGAAATCAAGCACATTGGGTTCATTGACCCGGATACAATGCATGAAGTAACCATAGAGGATCCCATCTATAACAGGGATACACCGGCGACTTTGCTAAGGTTTTTGAAGCAACAACGTGACAAAAAGATAATACTTTGGCCTTACAACTTCAAGTGAGTGTTACTGTCTTTTAAGACATTTCTCTTTTTCTCACGACATGTTCAAATTTTAACTGATGAGTTATATATATGGCACTGCATATTTAAACGTGCGCAGGTTCCACTTTATTCTTATCGTTATTGATATGTACGAAGGAAAAGTTGAAGTCTTTGACTCGCTTAACAAAGAGCCTATACTATACAAGACGGCTTTTCTTATGCTCAAAAAGTAATTTTAATTCATATCGGTTTTTTTCGTTAATTTCCTAAGATCAACTAATTGATAACTTTTTTATGCATTTTCTTTTGTCGGGCAGCGTATGGGAAACGTTCATCAAGGAAGATCAGTCCCATGAATGGAAACCGAAGCTGACATGGCGTTTGAACAAAGTAAGTAGTACTACCTAGGTCCACACACCTTTATCATACTTGATTATTGTTTAATTGAATTATATTCTTGTACAGAAATCCCCGCAACAACCACAAGGGACTAATCTATGTGGATACTACGTTTGCGAGAACATCCATAAAATTGTCAGCGAGAGAACAAATAATGAAATGAATAAAGAGGTACGAAAACAATATTCACAAATTTATTTTGTTATCATATATAAGTTGTGCTTAGTGTAAGTAATAATTGTTTGATTGTGATTTGATATATATACACACACACACATAGCTCATGTATTCATTTGTATCTCATTCTTTTACAGTTGGCAAGAAAGCGGGACAATATCTCAATCGAGGAACGCTTCAAAGCAATTGGCGATGAATTGACGGGATTTTTCCTTCGGGACGTCATACCGCCATTCGGAGAGTTCCACTATGAATGATGTACATGTAACATATAGTTTGACTCGGAGATCGAGTACCACTATGCTACATGTAATAGATAGTATGCCTCGGAGAGTACCACTACTATATATGCATGAAGATCGATCTTCATGCATACGTATACTACTTAATTTGCGATCTTATGCAATTACATGTGTTATATTATATGCACCAAGTTGCTATGCATCACCTTTTATCTTCATGTACTACCTAAACCCAAACGCGTAGCAGGCGCATCGACGCGATATGAAACGATCCGATACCCCTAAACCCCTCCCTAAGCATCGACGCGATATCCAATACCCCTAAACCCCTAAAAACCCTAAACCCTGAATTAACCTTTGGTACCGGTTCGTATTGCAAACCCGTACCAAAGCTCCTTTGGCCTGCGCACTCCTGGACGCCCACGTGGAGGCCCCTTTAATACCGGTTCGCAAGGAACCGGTACCAAAGGCGGGGGGGCTTTAGTACCGGGCCTTTAGTACCGGTTAATAAACCGGTACAAAAGGCCCTCCCGAACCGATACTGATGAGCGATTTTCTACTAGTGTACATGGGTGTCTAGCAGACGCCATACTTTGGTTGTGACCACTTTTGATCATTTTGGTTGTAAAATTTGCGTACGAACCTGGATTTAAATGATTAAAAAAATAAAAATATTTGTTTCGATGATACGAAGAATTTTCATGTCCAGAGATTTTTAATTTGAGGTCATATTAATGTTAGTTTATTCCATGTCAAAATATGGTGTCAACAACTACAAGACTGAATTTCAATCTTGCTTCTAGTTTTTCCTTTTTTTTGTTTGACAAAAATTCTTCAAATTTCCTACAATAAAGGTATTTAGGTTTTTGAAAATTTAAGCTTTTATTTTGCTGCCACAGAAGCCATTTCAACCGAAACACTAGTAGACAGACCCCCCTTTCGTCCAGCCCAAAAGAGGCATCGCTCCCGGTTCATTACAGAACCGGGACCGATGCCGGGCAACGGTCCCGGTTCGTCTGGATATGGCATTGGTCCCGGTTCAACTGGGGCAACGGTCCCGGTTTTTGCCACCAACCGGGACCAATGCTCTGGCGAGGCATTGGTCCCGGTTTGTGGCAAAAACCGGGACCGTTGGTTTTACAATTTTTTTATTTTTTCTGAATTATTTTTGTCGATTTCAAAAAGTGGTCAAAACGGAGGGCATGACCGGTAATAGATAGGGGTGGAATCTTACAAAAGTCTTGATGGATCCCTGATGAAATGACTACTTGTGTATCTAGAAATGATTTTTTCAAAAAATAAAGAGCAAACTATCAAGCACATGTAGTTCAAATTTGACCCCGTTCCAGCTGAATCTGCGGAGATTTGTCTTTTTCAGAATAGGTATATAAAAACCATATTACATGGAAACTTTGGTCAATTGTAAATAACACATGGTCTAATATTTTACAAAAATAAAGTGGTTCAAGTTGACATCAAATATTTGGTAGATCCTTCACAAAAAACCCCTACTTTTGTCACTCAGAAAATGGAAAATGGATTTTTCGTGCAAAGAAAATAAAAACTTCCTTTGGCAAACTTGTTGGCTAGTATAATATACACACATGTGCAAAATATGAGATCATTTGGGAAAACTATCCTTTCAAACTAGCTGTAACATCGGTCATTTGGCTTGAAAGTCATGAATCTTCATACTCGATAGCTCATTTTGAAAAGACTTTTATAAGATATTTGCTTTATTCCAAGTTTGTTGTTTTGTATGGTTACTAAGACATAAATTAGGATGCAACACGAAGGTTTTACAAAAAAAATTATTTTTTCTGAATTATTTTTGTCGATTTCAAAAAGTGGTCAAAACGGAGGGCATGACCGGTAATAGATAGGGGTGGAATCTTAAAAAAGTCTTGGTGGATCCCTGATGAAATGACTAGTTTTGTATCTAGAAATGATTTTTTCAAAAAATAAAGAGCAAACTATCAAGCACATGTAGTTCAAATTTGACCCCGTTCCAGCTGAATCTGCGGAAATTTGTCTTTTTCAGAATAGGTATATAAAAACCATATTACATGGAAACTTTGGTCAATTGTAAATAACACATGGTCTAATATTTTACAAAAATAAAGTGGTTCAAGTTGACATCAAATATTTGGTAGATCTTTCACAAAAAACCCCTACTTTTGTCACTCGGAAAATGGAAAATGGATTTTTCGTGCAAAGAAAATAAAAACTTCCTTTGGCAAACTTGTTGGCTAGTATAATATACACACATGTGCAAAATAAGAGATCATTTGGGAAAACTATCCTTTCAAACTAGCTGTAACATCGGTCATTTGGCTTGAAAGTCATGAATCTTCATACTCGATAGCTCATTTTGAAAAGACTTTTATAAGATATTTGCTTTATTCCAAGTTTGTTGTTTTGTATGGTTAGTAAGACATAAATTAGGATGCAACGCGAAGGTTTTACATTTTTTTTTTGAATTATTTTTGTCAATTTCAAAAAGTAGTCAAAACGGAGGGCATGACCGGTAATAGATAAGGGTGGAATCTTACAAAAGTCTTGGTGGATCCCTGATGAAATGACTACTTGTGTATCTAGAAATGATTTTTTCAAAAAATAAAGAGCAAACTATCAAGCACATGTAGTTCAAATTTGACCCCGTTCCAGCTGAATCTGCGGAAATTTGTCTTTTTCAGAAGAGGTATATAAAAACCATATTACATGGAAACTATGGTCAATTGTAAATAAAATATGGTCCAGTATTTAAAAAAAATAAAGTGGTTCAAGTTTACATCAAATATTTGGTAGAATCTTCACAAAAAACCACATTTTTGTCACTCCGAAAATGAAAAATGTGTGTTCAAAATTAAAAAGAAATATATATTTTCAAAAAAATAACTTAAAAACATTTAAAATATAATAGGTAACCGATCGGGAAGTTTCAAAAAAAATTTAAATTTCATCACAACATAGACATCAACAAGGTTTAATAGGATTGATATGATACATATATCAACAAGTGTCTGTTAAGCGAGTTTGGGTAGGTGTTGAACGGAACTGAGAAGTTAAGCTTGCTGGGACTGTAGTAGTGTGAGGATGGGTGACCCTTGGGGAAGTTTGACCACGAAGGTCAATTTGATTTGAGATTAACCATAATGATCTTAGATTAAGAATAATAAATAATAAGTATTAAGTAATAAGTAATAAGTAATAAATAATAAAATGGAAAACAAAAAAATAAATGGAAAAAAATCAGAAAATGGAGCCTCTTCGGTCCCGGTTCTTCATATCAACCGGGACCGATGACCCCTCCCCTCTCGCTGCGCGCTTGGCCACGTGGAGCCTCTTCGGTCCCGGTTCGTGGGCCAACCGGGACCATCATTAGTCCCGAGTTATTGGTCCCGGGTGTGAAACCGGGACCAAAGGCCCTTATGAACCGGGACAATATGGGGGTCTATCCATTAGTGAAAATCATCGTGCGTGGTAGCAGTTCTTTTTTTGCTGCCACGGTAATGATTTTGAGCTGAAATCACTGTAGTTTTGCTGCAATGACACCGATTGTGCTACGAAAAACTATTTACTAGTCAATGCCCTGTGTGTTGTTGAATTGTAGATTTGATTTCCAAATATTGTATAGATTAATAAATTCATTCTACAAGGTTTCCAAGACATGTGATATTTCTGCAATAAAATATTTAGAAAAACTCTTTATGAAGCTGAACATGCCACATGATGAACCAGTAATTTAATTTATGTGAAAAAGAATAATATGTATTGGCTAGATGGAATATTTTGTTTGCAAAGCAATCACAACCTAAGGACAACCAACCTCATAAGCAATGTATAGCTCGTCGCCCGTCTACGCACTCGTACTTTGGGCGATCGGCGAGGCGTGACGACGGCGATGGCCCAGGGAAGCCACAACGATGGCGTCCTTGGGAGAGTGGGGATGGTGGCGCCTGGGGAGAGCGCAGCGGCAGCCTAGAAGAAAAGGAACATGAAACTTTCGTTAAGGGCATAACCGTTCGGTATTGACAAGACCTCCTAAAAAGTCATTCATAATGGATACCTTTCGTGAATAAAATTAATAATTTCATTTAACCACTTTAATAAACGGTTGAAACAATCAGGTAGAGAGTAAAATAGCTCAATAAATTAAGTCCTCCATCTGGTTAAAAAATTTGGGAGGGAAGCAAAGTTGAAAATTGATACAAGATATACTCGCCCCTCCTGACCCCCGCATCGCCCTCCTGGTGGTTGGTGGGTCATGGGAACACTAGTAGAAAATCTCTCATCAGTACCGGTTCGGGAGGGCCTTTTGTATCGGTTTCTTAACCGGTACTAAAGGCCCGGTACTAAAGCCCCCCCGCCTTTGGTACCGGTTCCTTGCGAACCGGTATTAAAGGGGCCTCCACGTGGGCGTCCAGGAGTGCGCAGGCCAAAAGAGCTTTGGTACCGGTTTGCAATACGAACCGGTACCAAAGGTTAATTCAGGGTTTAGGGTTTTTAGATGTTTAGGGGTATCGGATATCGCGTCGATGCTTAGGGAGGGGTTTAGGGGTATCGAACCGTTTCATATCACGTCGATGCGCCTGCTACGCGTTTGGGTTTAGGTAGTACATGAAGATAAAAGGTGATGCATAGCAACTTGGTGCATATAATATAACACATGTAATTGCATAAGATCGCAAATTAAGTAGTATACGTATGCATGAAGATCGATCTTCATGCATATATAGTAGTGGTACTCTCCGAGGCATACTATCTATTACATGTAGCATAGTGGTACTCGATCTCCGAGTCAAACTATATGTTACATGTACATCATTCATAGTGGAACTCTCCGAATGGCGGTATGACGTCCCGAAGGAAAAATCCCGTCAATTCATCGCCAATTGCTTTGAAGCGTTCCTCGATTGAGATATTGTCCCGCTTTCTTGCCAACTGTAAAAGAATGAGATACAAATGAATACATGAGCTATGTGTGTGTGTGTATATATATATCAAATCACAATCAAACAATTATTACTGAAACTAAGCACAACTTATATATGATAACAAAATAAATTTGTGAATATTGTTTTCGTACCTCTTTATTCATTTCATTATTTGTTCTCTCGCTGACAATTTTATGGATGTTCTCGCAAACGTAGTATCCACATAGATTAGTCCCTTGTGGTTGTTGCGGGGATTTCTGTACAAGAATATAATTCAATTAAACAATAATCAAGTATGATGGTGTGTGGACCTAGGTAGTACTACTTACTTTGTTCAAACGCCATGTCAGCTTCGGTTTCCATTCATGGGACTGATCTTCCTTGATGAACGTTTCCCGTACGCTGCCCGACAAAAGAAAATGCATAAAAAAGTTATCAATTAGTTGATATTAGGAAATTAACGAAAAAAACCGATATGAATTAAAATTACTTTTTGAGCATAAGAAAGGCCGTCTTGTATAGTATAGGCTCTTTGTTAAGCGAGTCAAAGACTTCAACTTTTCCTTCGTACATATCAATAACGATAAGAATAAAGTGGAACCTGCGCACGTTTAAATATGCAATGCCATATATATAACTCATCAGTTAAAATTTGAACATCTCGTGAGAAAAAGAGAAATGTCTTATAAGACAGTAACACTCACTTGAAGTTGTAAGGCCAAAGTATTATCTTTTTGTCACGTTGTCGCTTCAAAAACCTTAGCAAAGTCGCCGGTGTATCCCTGTTATAGATGGGATCCTCTATGGTTACTTCGTGCATTGTATCCGGGTCAATGAACCCAATGTGCTTGATTTCATCCCTTTTGCATTCGAGCATCTTCGATCTGCATAATATAGCGCACAAAAGATTATAATTTGCAGACAAAGAACGAGCTGAGCTAAAGACTTCTCAAATTACATAAATAAATCACTTAGAGACAATAGCAACTGATGATAGATTTGTCGAGGGCCCGGAGATTGTATAACTGAAAAAGATCGCTGAAGTCAACGCTCACAGAGTATTCTTGGAAGTAGTGCTCTTCCTTAACTCCAACCATGATACACTGGATCCCTCTCTTTGTGGCATTACGGTACCACGTATGCAAATTACACATACTTGTTGGTAGCTTCCTGAGATTCTCGACCAAATCTTTCCCTTCAACAAATTGATATGCTCCTTCATGTAAGGGGTAATCGATGGATTGTCGAGAACTTTCAACGGCCTTCTCGTCAAACACCATGAGAGGGGGGACCGATTGGACGGGTTGTTGTCCGAGCTGGTGCACTTGTTGTTTCCCTTTTTTCGCTGTGACACCCGATTGAGTGGGTTTTTTAGCCCTCATCATCTCGTCATACGACTTTTGTATAGAATGCCTATAGTCAGATGGCGGCGATGGTACAGGGTCATATAGATTCTCAATGGTACGCACAACTTTCACCGGATCTAGAGTCTTCTTAAAAGGGATCTCTGGCACTTTCTTAGCAAAAAAGGCTTTCAGCTCGGACTTACAGGTTTCCATGTTTTCCTCGATAGTTTTTTCCCAAGGTAACTTCTCAATAGGCAGCAGTGGTTTCTCCTTTCTAGGTCTCTTCCTAGGCGGTGTACCGTTCCGCTTAAAGGACGCTGTCTTACGCGAAGGATCTCGAGATGGCGGACTCACGCTGGGGTCCCTCTCAGGTAGATGTGGACTTTGCTGCTCATGTGGAATGCTACCAGGAGGAGTCGATGGCCTTTGCTGCTCATCTGGACCGCTACGAAGAGGAGTCGGTGGCCTTTCCTGCTCAGGTGGACTACGAGGAGTCGGTGGCCTTTGCAAAAGGACGATGTGTTTCTTGGGCCATAGGGTGAAACCGTGCTTGATATCGGCCATTGTCTTCTCATCGTCACCTCTAGAAAAATCAAGCTCCAATGTTTCATAACCCGAAACAACTTCATCCACCCCGACACGAACACAGCCAGGTGGAATGGGCATATGATGGTGCGTTGCTCCATCTTCATTTGGGTAAACATAGCCGAACGCCACCTTAACGGACATGTTCCTGAATAACATATGTAGCTCGCAATCTGTCTTCTCCGTGACAAAATCCACGGGGTAGCTTCCTCCACATCCGTCAAGATGCGAGGAACCCACACTGCTTCTTCGCTGAGATGGGGCGGCATCGACATGAGGATCATGAGGTTCCCTCTGATTTTTCTCAAGCGCCTCCACCCTATTTAACAATTTCGTTAACCTGTCTGACTCCTTCTTCTTCTTTCGCGAATGGCTTCTATAAGTGTCAGCGCACTCCGGCCACGCTTCCTTCTTGTTGAGACCTGGGCGAGCTCGAACCCGTCCAACGTGTTCAGGATTTCCCAAAGCGAGTGTCAGCTCGTCATTCTCTCTATCGGGAATGTACTCTCCCTTTCTGACCTTTTCAATTGCATCTATAAGCTTCTTCGTGACTGCTTCAATTTTGCTCTTCCATTTCCCCTGCGCAACGATCTTCCCTGTCATTGGGTCCAACCCTGCCCCATGCGCGAACAACCAGAGCCTGGACCGGTCGGGCCAGTCCCATGTCTGTGGAGTGATTCCTGCATCCATCAGTTTATCTTCAAATGCTCTCCACTTCGGAATGGCAGTCTTGTAGCCACCTGACCCCAAATGATGGAAAAATTCCTTCTTTGAAGCATTTTTCTTATTTGTGACCGATCGGGACACATGAGTAGACGATTGCTTATACCTCTTAAATGCGGGCCAGAGATCTTTTATCTTCACTAGATTATCATTGAATACTGGATCTTCATGCTTATATTTCTCCCATAATTTTTTCTTCCATGTCTGGAATAGCATGGCCATCTTCTTGAGAGTCCATTCCTTGAGTTTCTTCTTCTGGCCTTCCGTCATGTCTTCCGGTAGGCTGAAGCGTGTCAGTAGATTGTCGAAAAGAAAAAAATTCAACGCGTCGTTGACATAACTAGCTTCAGTCCCCGCGTTCTTCGGCTTATGCCACTCTTGAATGCAGATCGGTACATGGTCCCTAACAAGAACTCCAGCTTGATTTATAAATTTGCGGCAGTGCTCTTTCGGATGCACCGGTTCACCGTTATCATTAAATGCGATGAGGGCTAACCTACCCTCGCCCTTTAGCAATTGCGTCGGGCCTCGTTTTGTTTTAACAGACTTGCTCGGTGATCCAGAAGGCTAAAAGAAAAATGATTCGTTAATAAGTGCAACACAAATAAATGAATGCATCTACTGATGAACATAGACTTGATACATAAATATACACCTCGCCGGAGGCCGCCGCCGAGCCGAGCAACGCGCAACCTAGGGCGGCGGCGGGAACAGGGGTGAGGGAGGCGGGGATGCTCACCGGCACGGCGACGGGCGTCCACGGGAGGGAGGCGGCGGCGGTGAGCTTGCGCTAGCTCGCCGGCACGGCGACGGGCGTCCACGGGAGTGAGGCGGCGGCGGCGAGCTTCTCCTCGGGGGGGGGGGCAGCGCGCGCAGTGTGAGAATTGGGGAAGAATGTGAGAAGAAAGTGGCTCGCGCAGGGTTATTTGGGGAAGGAAAGGACCTTTGGTACCGGTTTCAACGCCAAACCGGTACCAAAGGTCTTTGGTACCGGTTCCAACGCCAAACCGGACCAAAGGTCTTTCTGTTTCTTTCTCTTTTTCTTTTCTATTTCTTTTTTTAAGATACACATGGCTAGATTCGAATGTTGGAATCGCCGATGTCGCGGTGATTTCCATATCTTACATACAGTAACATCATTACACAAAAGTGATTTCCAAAGTTATGATCCCTATCTAGCTAGTCTTTTGAGTTTTCTTCGTGTGTTTCCCTTTCTTCTGATTGCGACGCAACCATGGACAATCTTCATTATTTAAGATGATGCTTGGGTCAGTTTTTACCTTGAAGGGTGGAATATCATCAAACTTATTATAATCTTCTGATATGTCTGGCTTGTCCTCTACTCCCACGATGTTTATTTTTCCTGAAAGAACTATGTGGCGCTTTGGCTCATCGTATGATGTGTACTCTTGCCTTTCTTTTCTTTTTTTCGGTTTGGTAGACATGTCCTTCACATAAAAAACCTGAGCCACTTCACTGGCTAGGACGAATGGTTCGGTGTCGTACCCTAGATTCTTGAGATCCACTGTAGTCATTACGTACTGCGGGTCTACCTGTACCCCGTCTTTCAGGTTGAACCATTTGCACCGGAACAAAGGGACTTTGAAATTAGGTCCATAGTCAAGTTCCCATATCTCCTCTATGTACCCATAATATGTGACCTTCTTCCCGTTGCCCTCTGCTGCATCAAAGCGGACACCACTGTTTTGGTTGGTGCTCTTTTTATCTTGGGCGAACGTGTAAAATGTATTCCCATTAATCTCGTACCCTTGAAAAGTCGATATAGTCGAAGATGGTTGCTTGGCCAACAAGTATAGTTGTTCTTCATCAGTGGCATTCATTAGACGATTTTGCAACCAACCGCCGAAAGTCTTCATGTGTTCTCCATCAATCCAATCTTCACGTTGCTTCGGGTATTCGGAGCGTAAGATATCCTTGTGTTCCACTATGTACGGAGCCACCAAGATAGAATTATGTAGAACTGTGTATTGTGCTTGAGTGAAAGAATGTCCGTCCATACACGTTGTTGATTTCTTCCCTAGCGTGCCTTTTCCACCCAGTCTCCCCTCATAGCGTGATTCAGGAACACCGATCGGCTTAAGGTCAGGAATAAAGTCAACACAAAACTCAATGACCTCCTCTGTTCCATAGCCCTTGGAGATGCTTCCTTCTGGCCTAGCACGGTTATGAACGTACTTCTTTAAGACTCCCATGAATCTCTCAAAGGGAAACATGTTGTGTAGAAATACAGGACCGAGAATGCTAATCTCTTCGACCAGGTGAACTAGGAGATGTGTCATAATATTGAAGAAGGATGGTGGGGACACCAACTCGAAGCTGACTAGACATTGCACCACATCCTTCTGTAAATTTTGTAGAGTTAGTGGATTGATCACCTTCTGAGAAATTGCATTGAGGAACGCACATAGCTTGACAATGGGTACTCGAACATTTTCCGGCAGAAGCCCCCTCAATGCAACCGGAAGTAATTGTGTCATAATCACGTGGCAGTCATGAGACTTTAGGTTTTGAAACTTTTTCTCTGACATGTTTATTATCCCCTTTATATTCGACGAGAAGCCAGACGGGACCTTGATGCTACTCATGTTGGGAAACGTAGTAGAAAACAAAAAAATTCGGCCTACGAATCATGAACCCAAGATCATCCAAGATATATTGCATACAAGGTTTAGGTCTTTGCTCACCAACGGTTGCAGCGGAAGAAGAGTTGGTGAAGCGGGTGGACGTAGTGGAAGTAGATCTCGCAAGTTCTCCCACGAACAGTCCCTCGATCAATCCCACGAACAAGTCCCGCGATCTAGTCCCACGGACAAGTCCCATGAACAAGCTCCTCGAAGAAGGGTCGAAGATACGACCCCTCCATTAGTATCCACACATCCCGTAGCAGCAATCCAGCAGCGCTCCACCGTCCAGAGATGAACGCCACCGAGAAAACTAGAGGGAGAAAACCCTAACGGATTCCGATCTAGAACAGCGTCTAAACCGAGGTCTAATTGTGGAGCAACGGGGTTTAGAGGAGGGAGGGTAGCGCATAGACCTTGGGGACAAGTTGTGTTGCGCCCCCCACCCCTCCCCCACATTATATAGGTGGCCAAGAGGCCCTTGGGGCGCAATAAGGGGGGGTGGGGAGTCCAACTTGGACTCCCAAACCTCCCAAACCTTCCCACCGGAAACCTGCCATATTGGAGAGTTGGACTTCCCACCTGGAGGGGGATTCCTTCCCCTTTGTGCGCCCCCACCCCCTGGCCGGCCAGGGCAGCCTAGGTGGCTTGCCCCCCAAGGAGAGGTACGTGGGGTAGTGGGTGGTACTGCCCGGAACCCTCTGGAACCTTCCATGACCTTCTAGAAGCTTCCAGGACCTTCCGGGACATACCGGGACTGTTTCGGGACATTCTGGACACTTCTGGAGCACTTCCAGGACCTTCCGAGACCGTTCTCGGACGTTCCGGAGCCATCCGGATAGTTTCCAAGACCATCCGAGTTACAGTTTAAGCCACCCGATGACCGCGAAGGTTGTCAGGACGCCCAGCGATTATCCAGAAACTATTCCGGTTGATCCAGGACTTCCCCAGTACCATTCTCATATGTTCCGGAACCACCTAGGACTACTCCAGAGTGATCCGGACATATCCTTAAATACCCAGAACTACTTCTGGTGCCCTTATGAACTATTTCATAAATCCCCGGAACTACTTCCGGTACCCGTATGAACTATTCTGCTTTGCTTCCACTAAACCTTCTACCATTCCAGCATTCTAACAGACTACTGCTCGTTAAGTGTGTGACCCAATAGGTTCGGTATAATGCGGACATGACTCAGAACATCTTCCGGACATAGGTCAACAGCCTTTTGTCAATAGCCAATAATCAACAGCGGAGCCATGGACACCCATGTTGACTCCCGCACATACACGAAGAAACTTCGAGTGAACCATTATGTTTATTCATGTACCATTCCCTTTGCTTCGTGATATATGACAAAGTTAGAGGAGAGAAGTTTGGCACCCATGTGTAACAACTTCTTGAACACAAGCCACTCGTTATCCTCTTTGCTCGTTTGTCCATTTTCTCGTTATCGTATTCCGGTATCCCCGTGACTGAATCACAATGCGTCTGGCCAGACTAGAATGGATACCGTCATACCGAGTGGGCCCAAAGTCAATATCTCTTCATCGTGAAGGAGCAAATCCCATTCTTGAACTATCACAGTCACTAGCCACACCATCTGACATACCCAGAACTTATTTTACTACTTCCCATTTACGGGAGGATTCATCTAAGAACCAAAGCATGTCTTCCTGTGTGAAGCAACTCGATACTCTCATGGTCTAAGGAATTACGTATATGATAACAATTCATGATATGACTTATAACGTAGTTACGATGTGATCTCTAAGTATATCATTCAATACTGGGGTCGGTTCAACATCATTGTTCTGCTAACAATATGTTCCCATTGCTACTGACATCCTTGTTACAAGAACAATGTCCATGATTAAGAAAACGTAATCATCAGTTAGCACATGAGCTGGTCTTAGAGGCTAAACCAGGAACTATTGGTGTTTACATTTCCACACATGCAAGTGAGTTTTCTTCTGAATCTCATATTCAGGGTCATTGCAATTATAGCACAGAAATATAAACATTAATTACGAACGTGGAAATATATATAATAACATTTTATTATTGCCTCTAGGGCATATTTTCAACAAATCAGTACTTCAAAAAAGATCTCCTTCTCTTCTTTGGTAAGAGCGTAGCTGGCAGGACCTTGATACTTCTCTGGATTCAGGTTGTTTCCTTCGTTGATACTTTGCTGGTCTTGCCGTGCATCCGGTGTATCTTTTGTCTTCCCATACACGCCCAAGAAGTTTAGCAGGTTCACGCAAAGATTTTTTGTCACGTGCATCACGTCGATTGCCGAGTGAACCTCTAGGAATTTCCAGTAGGGTAGCTCCCAGAATATAGACTTCTTCTTCCACATGGGTACGTGTCCGTCAACATCATGCGGAACAGATTGTCCGCCAGGACCCTTTCCAAAGATCACTTTAAAATCCTTGACCATATCAGATATAACATCCCCAGTAGGGCGGGTAGGCTTAGTTCGGTTATCTGTCTCACCTCTGAAATGCTTTCCTCTCTTTCTTACGTGATGTTGTTTTGGAAGAAATCGACGATGCCCCAGGTACACATTCTTGTTTCCCAAATATATACTGTCAGTCTCACCTAAACAGTGTGTGCATGCATTGTATCCCTTGTTTGACTGCCCTGAAATGTTACTAAGAGCAGGCCAATCATTGATGGTTACAAAAAGCAAGGCATGCAGGTCAAATTCCTCCTTTTTGTGCTCATCCCACACACGTACACCTTCTTCACGCCACAACTGTAAAAGTTCTTCAACCAATGGCCTCAGGTACACATCAATGTCGTTGCCTGGTTGCCTCGGGCCTTGGATGAGCACTGGCATCATAATGAACTTCCGCTTCATGCACACCCAAGGAGGAAGGTTATAGATACATAGAGTCACTGGCCAGGTGCTATGACTGGAGCTCTGCTCCCCGAAAGGATTAAAGCCATCTGTACTTAGACCAAGTTTTAAGTTCCTTGCGTCATCTGAAAATGACTTGAACTTTCTGTCGATTTTTCTCCACTGCGACCCGTCAGCGGGGTGTCTTAGCATCACATCTTTCTTACGGTCCTCTTTGTTCCATCGCAACAACTCGGCATGCTCTTTGTTTTGGAACAAACGTTTGAACCGTGGTATTATAGGAGCATACCACATCACCTTCGCAGGAACTCTCTTCCTGGGGGTGGACTCGCCCTCAACATCGCCAGGGTCATCTCGCCTGATCTTATACCTCAGTGCACCACATACCGGGCATACATTCAAATTCTCGTACTCCTTGCGGTAGAGGATGCAGTCATTGATGCATGCATGTATCTTCTGCACCTCTAATCCTAGAGGGCAGACAACCTTCTTTGCTTCGTACGTACTAGAGGGCAATACGTTCTCCCCTGGAAGCATCTTCTTTATTATTTTCAGCAACTTTTCAAATCCCATGTCAGTAGTACCATTCTCTGCCTTCCATTGCAGCAATTCCAGCGTGGTACCCAGCTTTTTCTGGCCATCTTCGCAATTTGGGTACAACAGTTTGTTGTGATCCTCTAACATTTTCTCCAACTTCAACCTCTTCTTTTCACTTTCGCAGTTTATCTTCGCATCAAGAATGGCCCGACCCAAATCGTCATCGGGGTCATAAAAAATCGGGTCATAAAAAATGGGCTCTTCTTTAGCTTCGTCTTCCCCCATTCTACTATCACCGTCTTCAGTGAAAATAGGATAGTTGTCACTATCCTCTTCTTCTTCATTGTCTTCCAATATAACCCCCCTTTCTCCGTGCTTGGTCCAACAATTATAGCTGGGCATGAAACCGTTCTCCAGCAGGTGGACGTGAATGGTCTTTGAGGTAGAGTAATCCTTCATATTCTTACAGGAACTACATGGACAATAGATGAAACCATTCGTCCGGTTGTTTGCCTCAGCCACGCTGAGAAAATAATGCATGCCTTTAATGAAGTCGGGATGGCACCGGTCACCGTACATCCATTGCCGACTCATCTGCATTATATATGTATATCAAAAATCATTAATTACACAACATCATAGATATATGAGTGACCAACTTAATTAATAGATGTCGTTAATCTTGTTAAAATGGTGGACAAAAAATGAAGATTTGTTGGAGTGTGAGAGGTGCAAAAAATTTAGAAATGTGAGAGAGAGAGGAAGAAATGAAGGATGAATCGGGTGGGCATGGGACAGGGATGAATCGGGTGGGCATGAGCTAAATTAGTACCGGTTCTCCACATGAACCGGTACCACAGCCCTGGCCCCACCCGGGTCTGAATCCCACCAATCAGGAAGAAGTACACGGATCGCGTGTTTCTTTTAAGCGCTTGTGAGTCGTTGGATCCAGCTTGTGAGTCGTTGGATCTGGGAACCGGCCTGTACACAGTTAAGGTCTCGCGCTAGTACAGGTTTGTGCTAGCAACCGGGGCTAAAGTGTTGGATATGTGCTCTAGAGACAAATTAATAAAGATATTTGTCACATATCCGTTTTGTTCATAATACGTTTTATACTGTGCTATAATTGTATTACTTGGAAATACTAATACAGGTGTAGTATAAAACATGGTCCGTAGTTTAACTCGGGTAAACTATCTCATTGGGCAATTGATTGATCAAGCTTTCCTGATCATGGCGACACTTAAGTCCATTGACAATGAGGTCATATCATTAGGGGAATGATGTGATGGACAAACACCCACCTAAAGTAATGCAATGTGATCGAGTCACATAGTTCAGCGTTGCTATGACTTTGTAACGTATGGCTTAGTCCTTAGACCGTAATGATCATACGTAATCACGATCTATGAGGAGACTTTGATTTGTATCTCACCGCCTGACTGAAATATGCTGGCTATAACGGTGCACTTTGGGTATTCCGAAATAGATGGTTGATGAGTATGTTAATAGATCAAAGCGGGATTTGTCAGTCCTTATGACAGGACAGGTACTCTGGGCCCACTCGGTGATATTGCATCAACCCCTTGCAAGGACGTGACTAGGTCACAAGAGATGCAATGATCATGGACGAGAGAAGTTGTTTGTCGTGAACGAGATGTGATTACGGTATGTGGGATACCGACGATCAAACCTCAGACAAACAAGGTACCGCAGAACAAAGGGATTACGTCGTATCGTTAACGGTTTCCAAAAGCGATCGAAGCTCATTCGATGGAAGCGCAGGGGCTGTCAAGGATTGTAACCAGGTCAAACTGACTAGTCATTGGTCAATGAGAAGAGTCTCGACCATGTCTGCTGTTTCCCGGACCGTTAGGGTGTTACACTTAAGGGCAATCGATGCATAGGACAGTTACGGGATCAATCGGTGAAATAGGAGAAATCACCGGAATAGTTCCGGAGGAGGACGGAATGGTTTCCGGACATTTTGAACAGTTCAAAATAAAGTTTAATTGTTTTAATAATGTTTTTTTATTATTTAATTATCTGAATTAAATATTTAAAACTCATTAAATAATTAAAAATAATGGAAAAAGGCTATATGGGCCTTTGAGGCCCATTAGGGGAGGAGGGGGTTCCCCCCCTTGGGCTTGGCGCCAAGGGGTGGGGCCCAACCCCCCCTTGGCCGGCGCACCCCTCCCCCCTTGGGGGTTTAGTCCCACATGGGGGAGGGAAGAGGGATCACACCCCCCCTTGGCCTTTATATAGAGGGGTAGACCCCCCCCCTTTTTCCATACAACAATTGATCTCCTTCTTCTTCCTTCTCCTTTTCCGGAAGTGGACTCCCCTTGTTTGGAGTCTGCACCAGGATTGGAGTTCTCCACCATAAGGCAGGCCGTCGCTCTACCGGAGTCGGGATCCGTAGCCGTCTTTCTTCCGCTGCTCGCCTGGTTCGGAGCCCGGGAGGAACATCGATTGTGTCGTACGTGTATAATCCCTTCGAGGCATTACACCTGTGGTGCTGCTTCGTCGCTGGAGGTTTACCGGGAGTCATCCTCGCCGGTGGTGGTCTTCTACACGACAGGGAGGTCGTAGTTCTGAGTGTACGCCAACCACGTGCGTAAGAACGTTTCCCACTTTCGGTCTTCAAAGGTATGAACATCGATTCCCTCCGTTACCTTACATCGCCATAGCATAGATCTTGGGTTCGGGTACCGTAGGTGTGAAAAATTTGTGTTTTCTGCCCCGTATCCTAACAGTGGTATCATGAGCTAGCTATGCGTAGATGTATTGTACGGATAGAACACATCTAGGATGTGGGCATCGAATCTTCATTCGTTACCCTCCCACGTGTACTCATTGAGCATTGCGGCAATATTTGATGAAGCGGCCCCCGACCGACCTTACGCGTTTACGCGAGACTGGTTCCACGCTTGACATATGGCTTGCACCATATAAAGTGGCTGGGGGGTGTCTGTCTCTCTGCATTAGCGATGCGAAGATGTTTGCAACGGAGGGCCCCGACAGGGGTGTAAAAGAGACGGATAAGAGACGGTGTTGTGGCATGTTTTTCGCAGGATAGAAATCGGTTCTCTCTCTCGAAACCCCTAGAAGCCACGTAAAACTTGCACAAGCTAAAGTAGAAAGACGTTTTAACTTTGCTTTGCATGAAGGGGGATCATAGGTTGTATGATTTAAAGTTTTACTTCCTGTTTTATGCTAGTATGCTAGATATATCGACGGTAGCACAAAACAGGACCATCTCTCCCAATACCAAAATTGTGTTCTCCCTTTTGATGGGCACCACCTGGAAGGTTCTCCCATATGGCTTGATGCTCCGTACATACCGGAGTTGTCCTACATATTCAACGGAGTTCGCATGAGGTTGGGTTCGGCGAGCCTGGCATATGCAGATATGGCCTTGCCTGAACAGCTAACATCAAGGTTCGATTGGCAGGCTTGACGTATGTAGATGCGGGCCTGGAACACAGAAGACCGAAAGGTCGAGCACGAGTCACATGCCTGATGTTATTGGCTTAGAGGCCTACCTGGTTCGCATACTGGGCCGTACATATCGGGGGAGGTATGGGGGCTGGGATTGTGTAATCACTTAGTTAAATTGAGAGGTGTTTATCTAAGTGGGAGCTTCCTAGAATTTTAAGATTAAATTGAAACTCCACATTATGAACAAAAGTCTAAATATGTATCGTTGTGAATCCAACCTTGTAGATGGAAGCACCACGCCCCTCGTTCAACTTAGGATCATTCCTAGAGAAAGATAAGCTAAAAACAGATGGGACAAACTTCACCAACTGGTTCCGCACCCTGAGGATTCTCCTCGTTCCCCTCAAAATGGCATACGTACTAGAGGACGCGCTAGGTGACGCACCAGCAGATGATGCCAGTCAGGACGAGAAGAATGTCTATCTCTCCAGGACTGATGACTACAACCTTGTCCAGAGTGGCATGCTCTACTCCATTGAGGCTGAGCTGCAGAAACGCTTTGAGAGGATGGGTGCATATGAGATTATCACCGACCTCAAGGCGGTCTTCGCACCTCAAGCCAGGGCTGAACGGTACGAGGCTTCTGAAGCCTTCTTCTCAGCAAAGATGGACAAGCACGGCAGCGTGAGTGAGCACGTGGTCAAAATGTCTGGCTACGTTCAACGCTTGAATGCTCTGGAATGTCAGATTCCAGATGAACTTGCTGTTGATAGGGTGTTGCAGTCGCTTCCCCCTACCAACAAAGGCTTTGTGCTGAACTACAACATGCAGGGGATGACCAAAACCCCTTTTGAGTTGTTCGCCATGCTAAAGAGCGCTGAGGTTGAGATCAAGAAGGAGCACGCCGTCTTCATGGTCAACAAGACCACTGACTTCAAGAAGTCAAGCAGACGGGAGAAGGCCAGGAGAGGTGGCCCTAAGAGGGATGGCAAGTCAGTTGCCGCTCCTCCCAAGGCACCCAAGCCTAAACTCGGAGTGGAGTGCTTCTACTGCAAGGGTGAAGGTCACTGGAAGCGCAACTGTCCCAAGTACCTAAAGGACAAGAAGGCTGGCAAGGTCGCCAAGAGAGACAAAGGTATATTTGATATACTTATTGTTGATCTTCTCTTGACAAGCGCCGGGAACACATCTTGGATATTTGATACAGGGTCTGTCGCTCATATTTCTAATTCCATTCAGGGACTAAGGAATAGGAGACGCTTGCTCAAAGATGAAGTGACAATGCGCGTGGGGAATGGCTGCCAGATTGAAGTCTTGGCGGTCGGCACGAAGCATCTTAGTCTCCCTTCGGGATTGGTTTTAGTTCTGAATAAATGTTACTATGTACCCGCGTTGAGTGTGAACATCGTGAGTGGCTCTTGCTTGAAGCGAGACCACTATTCTTTTAAGTCTGATACAATTGGTTGTTCGATTTATAAGGATGATATGTTTTATGTTCACGCACCGGAGTCGCATGGTTTATTCATACTTAATCTCGATGGTGACGTGAGTCACGTTAACAATATTGAGGCCAAAAGATTGAAGAATAATGAAGATCACATGATGATGTGGCATTGCCGACTTGGTCATATTGGTGTAAAACGCATGGAGAAGCTCCATAAGGATGGACTTCTTAAGTCATTGGATTTTGGATCCCTTGATACATGTGAACAATGCCTCATGGGTAAAATGACAAGGACTCCATTCAATGGTGTGATGGAGCGTGCGGATGTCTTATTGGGGATCATACACACGGATGTATGTGGACCCATGAACGTCCCCACTCGCAATGATCTTCGTTACTTCGTGACCTTTACTGATGACTTGAGTAGATATGGGTATATTTACTTGATGAAGCACAAGTCTGGAACCTTTGAAAAGTTCAAGGAATTTCAGAATGAGGTCGAAAATCAACTCGGAAGGAAAATCAAGCACCTTCGATCGGATCGAGGTGGCGAGTATTTGAGTCACGAGTTTGGCAATCATCTGAAGTCTTGTGGCATAGTACCACAGCTTACGCCGGCAGGCACACCTCAGAGAAACGGTGTAGCTGAGCGACGTAATCGAACCCTATTGGATAGCGTGCGATCGATGATGTCTCATACTGATTTGCCTGTGTCATTCTGGGGGTATGCATTAGAAACCGCCATTCATATTCTTAATAGGGCACCATCCAAATCCGTAAAGACAACACCATTTGAAGAATGGCATGGCACTAAACCTGAGTTGTCTCACCTGAAGATTTGGGGTTGTGAGGCTTATGTTAGGAAACTACAGCCTGACAAACTTGAATCCAAGGAGGATAAGTGCATCTTTGTGGGCTATCCCAAGGAAACTTGTGGGTACACCTTCTACAACAAGTCTGACAGCAAAACGTTTGTTGCCAAGACGGGACACTTTCTTGAGAAGGAGTTTCTCGCGAAAGAGTTGAGTGGGAGGAAAATAGACCTCGATGAAGTAACTGACCAATCACTCCAATTGGATGAAATGGCTACGGAATTTGTTCTGGAACCATCTTCCACAGTGGGAGTTGAAGAGAATGGCCAGAACGACATTCATAACGATCATGACATTCATGATGATCATGATGAGAATGAAGAGGAACCTTTTATGCCCCGTAGGTCATCAAGAGTCCGTCAACCTACTGAGTTTTACGGACAGCTTGTGAATGCAATCTCGGCTGATGAGTCGGATGAACCTACGAGTTACAAAGAAGCAATGGAGGGACCCGAGTCCGAGAAATGGCTTGAAGCCATGAAATCCGAAATAGACTCCATGTACACCAACAAAGTATGGACTTTGGTGGATATTCCCGAGGACCGCAAGGCCGTCGAGAATAAATGTATTTTCAAGAAAAAGACTGACGCAAACGGAAACGTATCTGTCTACAAAGCTTGACTTGTCGCGAAGGGTTTCCGACAAATTCAAGGAGTTGACTACGAGGAGGCATTCTCTCCTGTAGCGATGATAAAGTCTATTCGGATCCTACTAGCAATAGCTGCATATCATGATTACGAGATATGGCAGATGGATGTGAAAACTGCATTCCTAAATGGCAACATTGAGGAAGAGTTGTATATGATGCAACCAGAGGGGTTTGTCGATCCAAGGAATGCTGGTAAGGTTTGCAAGCTTCAACGGTCCATCTATGGGTTGAAGCAAGAATCTCGGAGCTGGAATCTTCGATTTGATGAGGTCATTAAAGCTTTTGGATTTGTCCAAAACGTCGAAGAGTTCTGCGTCTATAAGAAACTGAGTGGGAGCTCTGTAGCATTCCTTGTGTTATATGTAGATGACATATTACTAATAGGGAACGATAAGAAATTCTTAGAGGAAGTGAAGGAATATCTGAATGGACAATTTTCCATGAAGGACCTAGGTGAAGCTGCGTACATACTAGGGATTAAGATCTATAGAGATAGACCTAATCGACGGTTGGCCTTGAGTCAGAATACTTATATTGACAAGATTTTGAAAAGGTTCAAAATGGATGACTCCAAGAGAGGTCTCTTGCCAGTTATAAAAGGTGTCAAACTAAGCGTGACTCAATGCCCGACCACAGCTAAAGAGAAAGAGGAGATGTCCTCAAAGCCCTATGCCTCAGCCATAGGTTCTCTCATGTATGCTATGT
Source organism: Bromus sterilis (assembly GCA_950022295.1). Classification (NCBI taxonomy): domain Eukaryota; kingdom Viridiplantae; phylum Streptophyta; class Magnoliopsida; order Poales; family Poaceae; genus Bromus; species Bromus sterilis. The sequence goes on along the minus strand of OX465601.1, from coordinate 294,448,545 downwards.
TATGTACCAGACCGGATTTAGCGCTGGCCCTTAGTATGACTAATCGCTACCAGAGTAATCCGGGAATGGCCCATTGGACAGCAGTAAAGAACATCCTTAAGTACTTGAGAAGAACCAAGGATCTCTTTCTTGTTTATGGAGGAGTTGACGAGGAGCTCACCGTAAAGGGTTACGTTGACGCAAGCCTCGGCTCAGACCTAGATGACTCGAAATCCCAGACGGGATATGTCTTCATGTTGAACGGTGGCGCGATTAGCTGGAGGAGCGGCAAACAGTCAGTCGTCGCTCAATCTTCAATGGAGTCGGAGTATATTGCCGCTTGCGAAGCGTCAAACGAGGCGCTGTGGCTGAAGAAGTTCGTGATCGAGCTTGGCGTCTTTCCCAGTTGCACTGACCCCGTGGGAATCTTCTGCGACAACACGGGTGCCATTGCTAACGCGAAGGAGCCAAGAACTCACTCTACAGCCAAGCACATCCTCCGAAAGTTCCATGTGACGCGAGACTACGTCAGGGATGGACACACTAGGATTCACAAGATACATACGGATCTGAACGCAGCAGACCCGATGACTAAACCTCTTCCACAGGGCAAGTTTGAAGAACACCGAGAGACCATTGGTGTTAGATACATACCTGATGTAAACTAGTGTAATTTGTACTCTAGTGCAAGTGGGAGACTGTTGGATATGTGCTCTAGAGACAAATTAATAAAGATATTTGTCACATATCCGTTTTGTTCATAATACGTTTTATACTGTGCTATAACTGTATTACTTGGAAATACTAATACAGGTGTAGTATAAAACATGGTCCGTAGTTTAACTCGGGTAAACTATCTCATTGGGCAATTGATTGATCAAGCTTTCCTGATCATGGCGACACTTAAGTCCATTGACAATGAGGTCATATCATTAGGGGAATGATGTGATGGACAGACACCCACCTAAAGTAATGCAATGTGATCGAGTCACATAGTTCAGCGTTGCTATGACTTTGTAACGTATGGCTTAGTCCTTAGACCATAATGATCATACGTAATCACGATCTATGAGGAGACTTTGATTTGTATCCCACCGCCTGACTGAAATATGCTGGCTATAACGGTGCACTTTGGGTATTCCGAAATAGATGGTTGATGAGTATGTTAATAGATCAAAGCGGGATTTGTCAGTCCTTATGACAGGACAGGTACTCTGGGCCCACTCGGTGATATTGCATCAACCCCTTGCAAGGACGTGACTAGGTCACAAGAGATGCAATGATCATGGACGAGAGAAGTTGTTTGTCGTGAACGAGATGTGAACACGGTATGTGGGATACCGACGATCAAACCTCGGACAAACAAGGTACCGCAAAACAAAGGGATTACGTCGTATCGTTAACGGTTTCCAAAAGCGATCGAAGCTCATTCGATGGAAGCGCAGGGGCTGTCAAGGATTGTAACCAGGTCAATGAGAAGAGTCTCGACCATGTCTGCTGTTTCCCGGACCGTTAGGGTGTTACACTTAAGGGCAATCGATGCATAGGACAGTTACGGGATCAATCGGTGAAATAGGAGAAATCACCGGAATAGTTCCGGAGGAGGACGGAATGGTTTCCGGACATTTTGAATAGTTCAAAATAAAGTTTAATTGTTTTAATAATGTTTTTATTATTTAATTATCTGAATTAAATATTTAAAACTTATTAAATAATTAAAAATAATGGAAAAAGGCTATATGGGCCTTTGAGGCCCATTAGGGGAGGAGGGGGTTCCCCCCCTTGGGCTTGGCGCCAAGGGGTGGGGCCCAACCCCCCCTTGGCCGGCGCACCCCTCCCCCTTGGGGTTTTAGTCCCACATGGGGGAGGGAAGAGGGATCACACCCCCCCTTGGCCTTTATATAGAGGGGTAGATCCCCCTTTTTCCATACAACAATTGATCTCCTTCTTCTTCCTTCTCCTTTTCCGGAAGTGGACTCCCCTTGTTTGGAGTCTGCACTAGGATTGGAGTTCTCCACCATAAGGCAGGCCGTCGCTCTGCCGGAGTCGGGATGCGTAGCCGTCTTTCTTCCGCTGCTCGCCTGGTTCGGAGCCCGGGAGGAACATCGATTGTGCCGTACGTGTATAATCCCTTCGAGGCATTACACCTGTGGTGCTGCTTCGTCGCTGGAGGTTTACCGGGAGTCATCCTCGCCGGTGGTGGTCTTCTACACGACAGGGAGGTCGTAGTTCTGAGTCTACGCCAACCACGTTCGTAAGAACGTTTCCCACTTTCGGTCTTCAAAGGTATGAACATCGATTCCCTCCGTTACCTTACATCGCCATAGCATAGATCTTGGGTTCCGGTACCGTAGGTGTGAAAATTTTGTGTTTTCTGCCCCGTATCCTAACATAAAGAGGCACACGACTCCTATATATATCCCACCTCTCGGACACTTGGTGTGTACGAATACAAATCATTCGGATTGGCCTGCATACGCCCAACGGTGCATTTGATGTGCGGGCACTCATGAGCCACAGTTGGGCTGTATGCAGGCGAAACCGTGTGTTTTGTTGATATATCTAGAAATCCTTCAGTTCATCGACCAAATACAAATCATTCGGATTGGCCTGCATACGCCCAACGGTGCATTTGATGTGCGGGCACTCACGAGCCACAGTTGGGCTGTATGCAGGCGAAACCGTGTATTTTGTTGATATATCTAGAAATCCTTTAGTTCATCGACCAAATACAAATCATTCGGATTGTCCTGCATACGTCCAACGGTGCATTTGATGTGCGGGCACTCACGAGCCACAGTTGGGTTGTATGCAGGCGAAACCGTGTGTTTTGTTGATATATCTAGAAATCCTTCAGTTCATCGAGACTTTTTGTGTCTTCAAAATGAAAAATTCAAAGCCACATCATCAATTTTCAACCCTGTCTGACTTCATCTGTCTTCATTTTTTATTCGCTTGTGTCCTTTGCTTATTGCGTCGTAACCATCAATTTTCAACCCTTTCTGACTTCATATGTGCGGAAACTAAGTTTTTTTATAAAAAAGAAGGGGCTCACCAAGGTGGTACGGTGTCGGCTAGGGGACGACGCTGGCGATCGACAACGGTGAGGACGGGGATGATACTAAAACCTACAAAACATAATATAATTTCAGCTCAAATTTCATATAAATAAAATAAAATCCCAAACTTAGCTAGGCATTTCATCGAACACCTTGCTAGCACTAGAAAAATAATACGAGTTAACTAGCAAAGAGATGAGCTAAATTAGGAATGTCGGAAGAAAGGATGATATTGCTAACCCTTGGATAGATAGATGTCGTTAATCTTGTTAAAATGGTGGACAAAAAATGAAGATTTGTTGGAGTGTGAGAGGTGCAAAATATTTAGAAATGTGAGAGAGAGAGGAAGAAATGAAGGATGAATCGGGTGGGCGCATGGGACAGGGGATGAATCTGATAAATTAGTATCGGTTCTCCACTTGAACCGGTACCAAAGGACCAGCCCTGGCCCCACCCACCGTCTGAAATTTTGGCCGAAAACCTTTAGTCCGGTTCCTAACTCGAACTGGTACTAAAGCTCCGCACGAACCGGTACGAGAGCTCCTCGCCTGCCTGGACGCCCAAACCGGTACGAAAGACCCCTTTAGTACCGGTTCGTAATGAAACCGGTACTAAAGGCTTAGATGGTTGCCCCATTTTCTACTAGTGGAAACCCTAGTTTGCGCCGCCGTCACCCCCTCCTCCCTCTATCTCGTCTCGCCGCCGCCGAAAGGGTTGTCAGTGAATCCCGCGCCGGCTCCCGGGAAGGTGGCGGCGGGGTTATCTCACTGCTACAGCAACCCCTTCCCGTCGAGAGTTGTGGAACTACCTTGAAGGCGGCGGCCATGGTGGCGTGATGGTAGGTGCTCGGCGGTGGTTTCCTCTTGCAGCGTGTTGGTCGGGTCGTGCTTGGCGCGAGCTCCCTTCACCCCTTTTCCCCCTCCCTTCAAGTGTTGCTTTGGCACCGACGTTCATGGATCCAGCTCTCCCAGCTCATGGGCATCTCAGCTCGACGCGACTCCAGAGTCAATGTGCCCTGTGAGCTGCGTCCCCTTTCCAGCTCCCTAAGCTCGCCCGTATCTCGGCGGTTCCGCAACCCCCCACCCCCCGAAGGTGGCTGGTCGGCGTTCATCCCGGCGCGGCTCTAGCTCCGATGAGCTTTGGGAGCCATGTCTTCCAGTTCATGTGGCTAATCAGCGTTCCTACAACTCCAGTCCCAGCAACCCCGATTTGCGATTTCCAGATCATGGCTCGTTCGGGTCCCCGACCACAGTCGCACCACCTCCCTTTCCGCCTAGCCTCCCAACCCTACAAGCCTTCGTGCACATCCGCCTTTTCGCTAGATCCGTAGCTCGCATGTCCGGCGACGACAGATGCCTCAGTTGGAGGCGGGCGTAGCTGCCTTTATCGAGGTGTTGATCCTAGTCTACAACCTGACTTCCTCTTCTCCACATCCTGCTTCGATGGCTTGGGATTGCTCGGATTCAGGCCAGAGAAAAATCCTTGCTCAACTTTTCGATGTTGGCATTGGCGACACCCATGGGTGTCGTTCCCTTCTGGGAGACGTTGCCATGGATTTTATCTGTGTCCCTCTTCGAGCATCAGGAGAGACTTTAGGTACGGTTCTTCAGATCGTTCGGCGATGACCCTCCTGTGAGGAGGGGTGCTACCCGTAATCGCATCCTGCACCACCTCTACGCCCGAATTGTTGATGAGAACTGATGTCCACAATCGATGTTGCTCGGCCGGCGAGACGACTTCTATCCCAAAAGATCCTATAACTTGTAGTCATGACGGAGGTGAAGGAAGAACAAAGGGAAAGGGTTATGTGTGGTGTGTTCCACTGTCCTGTGAGGGACCGTTTAAAAAGTCGGCGCCAGGTGAGGGAACGGAGGAGTCGGTTTGATTGTGAGGCGCTGAAGTGGGTTTCTCAACCGCTGTGTTGGTTTAATGCGGCAGAGCGATGGACGGTTAGCCGCCCCATCGCATCTCTCTGGCATTGAACAAGCTCGGAGATCGGGGATCTTGGTCGGTCAGCCGCACGTCACTCCAGTGAAGGGGCGCGTCGGTGCTGGTTGGGCATCAATATCGATCGTAGTGGCCGATCTGGCATGTGTCCGAGCGACATCCAATTCCAATAACCTCCATGAATGTGCGGCGATCGCTTCGTACGCGGGGATGAATTTTGGCGCGGAGAGAATTTGGGTGGGGCGGGGTTCTTATGATGGGGTGTGTTTGTTGTTTGGATACCCCCCTTGGTTTGGGTCAGATTTAAGAAAAAAATGAACAAGGGGACCAGTCCGGAATGGATACAGAGCCACGTTGCGCCGCTAAAATTATCTGAACAGCATAATCCGAATGGATGCGGGAGGTTTGAGAGTCCCCGATGGAGATACCTAAACCGGTGGACTAAGCAACTGAGAGAAGTATTGGCAATGATTTTGTGAAGTGAAGTTACGTGACCCATCTGTTTGCCTTTCGATCTCCATCCAGCGAATAAGATTAACCTAAATTTTTAACTTGAAATTTATAATCTTCCAATTTTTTTTAATAAATCATATATGGTCTTTGAAAGTATCATTTCATTTGTGTAATTGATTTATCATTAAATAGCCTGTTATATTTGAGCTTTAGAAACTATTAATTCCTAAACTAGTGATCCAAATGAATTTTTCTCTCAAAATACACAACGAAACATATTCAATTTATTTATTATTATTTTGGAAGAATTTAACTTATGATTTAAAATTTGGATTAATCTTATTCGTTGGATGGAGATCGAAAGAGTAAAATTATGTGGTTACTTCACTTCACAAAATCATTGGATCTGACTCCTGGGAGGGATCCTGAGAAATGAGAGGAGTAAATGCAGTGATTAAGCGAAGCGTGGCTGGTGGTGTGCTGGTACACTGGTACTCCATTAATATTTCTGTGAATCCCTGTCTCTCTATGACCCACTGAATAAATACACCAGCCAAAACCAGTACTATTGAGAGGGGTCGTGGGGCTCTGCATCTCTCTATAGTATCACTAATATTTTCTCTGGACTATTGTTCTTGGTCTTCCTCTCCTCTGCTTCTCATCTCCACTGAGTACTCCCTTCCTCTCAAACCCAGTCTCCTCCATTGCGCACTGCCTGGAATAGATCCGCCTTATTGGTGATATCATCCAACCTCCGAGCTCGCCCCTGCCAAGTGCCAACTGACTGTCAAAGACCGTAACACCTGTGGAGGTATCTTTCCTGTCGATTTGTTTCCAGTTAAAGTAGCAATGCTTGGATCTAGAAAGTTACTTCTCATTCTTGAGAGTCTGATCGATTTCTGCTTGGTTGAATCCATGGTGGCAGTGGAACTAAATGGAGTTTTCAGTCATTCAGAGAACGACGCATCGAATCCACTGACCCGGCTAGCGACCTGGTAACTTTGTCTCATCTTTCTTGTTATTCTGCTTTACTCAAATATTTCACATCCACACCTTCTTGTTAATTATTATAATCTTTCACATCCAGATCGAGAGAGAGCGACCTTGGATTCAGCTGCTGTGTTCTGCTCTGCAGCAAGGTGGGCCTGGTCCGGATCTAGCTAAGTTTTAGCTTGGCGAATCAGTTCTAAGTCTTGGATTGCATTACAGCTTCCCAAATTCATCGATTTGCAGGTTTCCAGCTGATTGGTCGAGAGAGCTTCTCCTCCTGTCTTCATGGAGGTCGTCACGGGTGCCATGGGCAGCCTGCTCCCCAAGCTGGGCGAGCTGCTCATGGATGAGTACAACCTGCACAAGCGTGTCAAGAAAGATGTTGAGTTCCTCCGGAGGGAGCTTGAGAGCATGCACGCTGCCCTCATCAAGGTTGGTGAGGTGCCACGGGACCAGCTCGACAGGCAAGTCAAGGTCTGGGCTGATGAGGTCAGAGAGCTCTCCTACAACATGGAGGATGTGGTCGACAAGTTCCTTGTACGTGTTGACGGCATTCAGCCTCACGACGATGCAAACAGATTCAAGGGCCTCATGAAGAGGATGATCGGCGTGTTCAAGAAAGGCAAGAATCACCATCGAATAGCTGACGCAATCAAGGAAATCAAGGAGCAAATCCAGGAGGTCGCTGCTAGGCGCGACAGGAACAAGGTCGATGGTATCACTCCTAATCCTACCCAAGTGGTTGCCATCGATCCTCGTCTTCGTGCTTTGTACACAGAAGCAACAGAGCTGGTTGGCATATATGGGAAGAGGGATAAAGACCTCATGAGGTTGCTCGACCTGGAGGGCAACGATGCGTCTAAGAAGAGACTCAAGAAAGTCTCCATTGTTGGATTTGGAGGTCTGGGCAAGACCACTCTTGTTAGAGCAGTATACGAGAAGATTAAGGGTGATTTTGATTGTCGGGCATTTGTCCCCGTCGGTCGGAACCCTAACATCGAGAAAGTTTTTAGAGATATCCTCATTGATCTCGGCAACTCTCACTCTGATCTTGCGATACTGGATGCAAAGCAACTTATTGAGAAGCTGCGTGAATTACTCGAGAACAAGAGGTATGCATCCCTTACATAAAAAATGACACTATTATGATATGTTTGTTTCATATGCTAGTTGTACAATTAATAGTGTATCTTCCTTGTAGCCTCACGCTGAATGGTCAGAGATCAATTTTTTTTCATTAGGATCACCTTTCCTTATATATTAAGAAAAGACTGCTGACGTACAGCTAGCTAGAACCAGCAGCCAACTCTATTTTGCCATCCTGTTTAGCACTAGGCTATCTTGGGTGTCAAATTCAAACCGAATCACTCTGTACCGAGTGCAGACCTTGTACAAGAAGCTGCAACTTTACTTCAACAACCTAAAAATGGAGTCCAATTCAGAGAACTTGCTCTGCTCTTGCTAATAACAGTATATGTTATATAGGTGCTAACTTTCAAGACTACAAGTATATATCTTTGTTTGACCCTGCTCACCTTTTATCTAAGTCGATAGTGAGAGCTTCTCATGGCAATCATTATGGTGGCTGAAATTTATTGCCATTAGTTTAGGAAAACATCTCAACATATTGTATATTTCACATACCAAAGATACCAAATAATGAGCATTATGAAAACTGTAGCGAATAATGCACAAAAAGTAAAGGAAATGAAGGGAGATAAACATTACAACCTTTTACTTCAATATTATTTCTTTCTCCACAACCACCTCATTATAAAATAAAAAATTTAAGTGTGCATCTCGCCCCAAAGGCTACCCTTGAATTGTCATAAGATATTGTATGTGTTATCGATGACCAAACAAGAAGTTAATTTTCTCTTAACTATCTCATTCTATCCATTTCGAACTTTTTGGAAACTTATTATCGACTATATACACAAAAGGAAACTGCCATGCAATTTCAGTCCGCAGGAGGATTATTAACGGGCATGTAGTAAATTAGTCGTCCAATCGATGCTTGGGTCTTTCCAATAGATTTATCTAAATCATTGTAAGATTTTAAATGGTGTCACTAATTAAATTTTTTTCTATCTATGGACATCGAGCGAGCAACTTGCTCTTTGTGTTTTACTCGAATCTTACATGTGTATTCATTTTTTGATCATCTGATTGGCAGTTCATAATGCATGCTTCTACCCATACACATTCTAGATACATAGGTCCACCCATATGTCCTTATGGCTGCCAGTTCAATAGACTTAAACTAATACTCTGAATTGATGTAGGTACCTCGTCATAATTGATGATATATGGGATGAAAGCTTGTGGAAAGACATCAACGTTGCTTTCTTTAACAAGAACAATCTAGGCAGTCGGCTAATCACCACAACTCGTAATGTTAGTGTCTCTGAATTATGCTGCAAATCAGCGGATGATTCAATTTATCAAATGGAACCGTTATCTACCGATGACTCCAGAAGGCTCTTCCACAAAAGAATATTTCCCAGCGAGAGTGGATGTCCAAATGAATTTGAACAAGTGTCTAGAGATATTCTGAAGAAATGTAGTGGGGTACCACTAGCCATAATTACTATAGCTAGTGCTTTGGCTTGTGGCCAGAAGGTGAAACCAAAGTGTGAGTGGGATAATCTTCTCCAATCCCTTGGCTCGGGACTAACAGAAGATAAAAGTTTAGATGAGATGAGGATAATACTATCTTTCAGCTATTATGATTTGCCTTCACATCTGAGAACTTGTCTATTGTATCTCAGTATATATCTAGAAGATAGTGAGATTGATAGAGATAGTCTGATATGGAAGTGGGTGGCTGAAGGATTTGTCCACTGTGGAAAACCAGGGACTAGCCTGTTTTTGCTTGGATTAAATTACTTCAACCAGCTCATTAATAGAAGTATGATCCAGCCAATATATGATGGTATAGGTCAGGTACGTGCTTGTCGTGTACATGATATGGTTTTGGATCTTATCTGCAACTTGTCACATGAAACAAACTTTGTCAAGTTATTGGATGGCACTGGGGATAGCATGTCTTCAGAGAGTAATATTCGCCGTTTGTCCCTTCAAAATGGAAACGAAGATCCTGACGGCACACCTATCACAAATTTCATGGATATATCACGAGTGAGGTCAATTACTATAGTTCCACCTGCTATGAGTATCATGCCAGCTCTTTCAAGGTTTGATGTTTTACGTGTACTTGATCTGTTTGAATGTGATCTTGAGGAAAGTAGCAGTCTGCAGCTTAACCTCAAGGATGTTGGACAATTAATTCATCTAAGGTACCTAGGTCTAGCAAGGACTGGAATCAGTCAAGTCCCGGCTGAGATAGGAAACCTACAGTTTTTGGAGGTGTTGGATCTTGCAGGCAATTATAAGCTGCATGGAGTGCCATCGGCGACTATTTGTAAGTTGAGAAGATTGATCTGTCTAAATGTTGATATGGGTGAGGTGGCTTCGGGTGTGTTGCAGAATCTTACATCCATTGAAGTGTTGAAGAAGATCATAGTCTCTCTGAATATTGTTGTGCAAGAGCTTGGCAATCTGGCAAGGCTGAGGGAGCTTGGGATTTTCTTCCTGGATGGTAGTTTGGATCTGTATGAAGATTTCGTGCAGTCTCTGTGCAACCTACGTCAAATCGAAAGTCTAAGAATTGTTTGCAATTCCGGAGAAACATCTCTTGATCTGATGGATCTATTGGGAGAAGGCTGGGTGCCACCTGTACATCTCCGTGAATTAGAGTCTCGGATGCCCATCCAACTCTCTGCACTGCGAGGGTGGATACAGAGAGACCCCTCGCATCTCTCCAACCTCTCCCAGTTAATCCTCACGAAAGTGAAGGAAGTGCAGCAGGAGGACGTGGAAATCATTGGGGGGTTGTTGTCCCTTCGCCGTCTCTGGATAAAGAGCACCCACCAAACACAACGGCTGCTAGTCATCGGTGTAGATGGGTTCCGCTGTTTGGTAGACTTTCACTTGAATTGTGAATCAGCAGCACAAATAATATTTGAACCAGGAGCTTTGCCGAAGGTGGAAGCAATTTGGTTCAGTCTGGGCGTGCGGGTGGCGAAAGAGGATGGTAACTGTGGTTTCGACTTGGGCCTGCAGGGGAACCTGCTCTCCTCCCATCGGCGGGGTGTCATTGTTAATTTGTATTGTGGTGGAGCGAGGGTTGGGGAGGCCAAGCAAGCGGAGGCTGCGGTCATGCACGCGGTCAAAGCCCATCCCAACCATCCGTGGATTGATATTCGTATGAAGCCGCGTATAAAGGAAGGTATTTATCCAACTAATGACCACGTTTCTTATTAAGTACCCACGTGGTGATGTCCTGATTATATATTAACCCTCATCTCTTCTTTCTTGTTCTATTTTATTTGTAAATACGCCTAGGTGCCCAGGATGATGAAATCTGTGAAGAGGAATGATTCTGCGGTCATGTTTGTACAATTATGAACCTAGGTAATATTTCTTTCCTCTCCTTTCGTTCCTCCATACGCATGCCTGCTTGGTACTCTAAAATAATATCAGAACTAATGAGTTGATTTTTTCATTAATCATCAAGTTTGGTTAGCTTACCACATATATCGGGTGGCATTTTATAGAGTATTATTATTCACATTTCCTTTATCATTTGGCGCAGAGAGGAATGAAGAATTAATAGAGGCCTGTGAGATGGAATGAGGCGACCTAAGCTTCGGTGCTAGTTTATGCCTGTTCTCGTCACTCATTTTCTACCTGTTCAATCTTCACCGTTGGGAGAAAATGCTCTTCTTCACTCATATATGGGGGACTGAGCTCACCTTGATTAGTTTTCTAAGTTCGTACGTTTACTATGTAAGCACAATGTAATAATGAACTTCAATCGGTGTTGTCTTAGGGGAGATTATGTCAACCTTTTATGATTCTTCCGCAGAAGTTCTAAGTTCATTCTAGTCGTATTGTAACGCATTAACAAGATTTTTCATATTTGTTTCTTATTTATAGAAAAATTATGAAGGTGTTTGTACACGCAATATCCGTGCATGTTCTTGCACCAACTTAGAGAACCTCCGATTTCCTCTAAAAGGAACATTAATACCTATGACCGAGACGGTGCAGTTTGCTGGTATGATTAAGTTTTTTTTTTGGGCGGGATATGATTAAGTCCGATATTTTAAGGATGGTTTGGAAGGTCTGGCGCCAACAAAGGTTAATTTTTTCTCTTGACTCATTCTTTAAGATACGAGCTTCGACGGCTCGCAGACTTCTTAAGTGGTTGACCGAACTATGGTCTTTGCCCATTTTGCAAAATGGTAAGGTAATCTAGAGCACATATGATGATCAAATGTTAATACACCATAAGAGCAACTCTCGCAGGCCCCTTAAACCTCAGATCCTTGAAACGGTATAAGGGTCGAAAAAGCCGTAGTTTAAAGGTCCAAATCTGCTGCAGTCGAACAGTGTCCATAAAATTGAACTGTAAACTGGAATATTCTTTGGATATACCGAGCTCGAGCCCCGTCCTCGTCTCGCGCCTCCTCCGCTGGTGCAAGATGGCGCCCTCGCCACGGTCTACCCCGTCGGTGTCGCCCCCAGTCCCCAGCATGTCGTGCCCTACCCCGGCCCCGCTAGCGCCGCCCCGATCCCCCAGCATGCCCCGCCATGATGCATCGCGACCTTCCTTGTCGCCGGTCGCACCTAGCTGCGTCCCGGCCACGTCCGGTGAGTTGCAAGCAAATTCCAGCTATATACCAACTAGACCCGAGCGAATTACGACCCAAGCCCTGGTGGCAGTTGTGGGTGACATGTCTTTCCCGCCAACAGTTTTCACGGATAGAGGCCGCCCTTGGATCGGACTAGAAATCCTCTTTTTTGCAGGTTGAGGGGGGTTTTTTAGAGCGCCCCTTAAAAAAATTAAGGGTCAGACGTCGATAAGGGGTCTGCTCGGGGCTTTTTCACGCGCCAAACTGTAAAGTGGTGGTTATTTTATAGTTGCGCGCGGGATAAGGAGTCTGCTAGAGTTGCTCTAAGGGTTCGGAACATGATCTTTGGTTGGTTGGGTATGCAATCCCAAACTCTTACTTGGAGCAACCTTCACTTCAAATGATGAAAGAATGGTGGAATGATGATGCGGATCAAACAGATACTACTAGAAAGGCGTCCAAGTCACTAAAGGTGCCTATTGACTAAGCAATTTGAAACCAGAGGAATGCGAGGATATTTCGCAACAAGGTCTCCTTAAGTGTGGTGGCTATGATTAAAGATGGGAGAGAATTTGGGTTGTTGCTAGCTAGGTTCCTCGACAACACTTAGTGATCCCATTTTTAGTTTGCAGGAAGATCGCTGCGGGTGCGGCCGCTGACGAGGAAGGTCACGGGCCTTGCTACAAACTTCCAGAAGAGATCTGTTGTGCCCATTCGCTGCCAAGCCATGCAACTTGACCATCCTGCAATCCCTCTCGGCAACTACTACAACCTTCCCCATGAGATATTTGAGGCTGCCGCTCTCGGTTTGGCGGCTCAACAGGGTTGATTTTCAATTCTTGGAGGACGAAGTGGCGGCTAGGATTCGATATTGGAAGTCGGTCGTGCAACTCTTGTCAAGTCTGTGGTTGCTGCACAAGCGGTCTACTACATCACTCACCTCATTGTCCCGCCCAACACCCTGCGCAACATCAACAAGCTTCAGTGCGCCTTCCTATGGTCTGGTTCAGACAAGACCACCGGGGCTACGTGCAAGGTCAACTGGGACTTGGTGTGCAGGCCTTTTGAGCGAGGCGGTCTAGGCATGCTCAACACTGCCAAATTTTCTGGTGCGCTTCGCCTTAGGTGGCCTTGGTTTGAATGGAAAGAGTCGTCCAAGATGTGGGACAGCATGGGTCCAAGGTCAAGGCGGCTCTTTGTGATGACACTTGGGTCTCAAAGATCAAACTCTCCGCTAGGTTCTCCTGGGAACATCTAACACAATTTATGACCCTCTGGACGACCATCCACGATTTCCAACTTGACGAGCACACCCAAGATGAGATTCTGTGGAAGCACACCGATGATGGGCAATACTCCGCAATTTCCGCTTACAAGGCCTAATTTCTTGGAACCCTCTATCCTCCCATCGAAAGATCCATTTGGAAGGCTTGCCCTGGGTCAACAACTGTTAGCCCAAGGAGATTACACCACTCATCTACGAGGCGTCCATTCGAAAAAAAAATGGAAGGTCAAGGCGGCGCTTTGTGATGACGCTTGGGTCTCAAAGATCAAACTCTCCGCTAGGTTCTCCTGGGAACATCTCACACAATTTATGACCCTCTGGACGACCATCCACGGTTTCCAACTTGACGAGCACGCCCAAGATGAGATTATGTGGAAGCACACCGATGATGGGCAATACTCCGCAATTTCCGCTTACAAGGCCTAATTTCTTGGAACCCTCTACCCTCCCATCGAAAGATCCATTTGGAAGGCTTGCCCCCCCCCCCCAAGGTCAAGTTCTTCGTGTGGTTGACCACTCAAGATAGGCTTTGGACCGTCGATCGCTTGGCAAAGAAAAGATGGCCAAACTGTGGACTTTGCCCTCTTTACAAACAAGTGCAGGAATCCAGGGAGCACCTTCTTTACAAATGTCTCTTCACCATCCGGCTGTGAAATATGGTGGCTGAAGGGTTTCACTTGGAGGGCGTCCACACTTCATCTTGTCACATCAATGACTCCGTTAACGAATGGTGGCTCAAACAAACCGACCATCTCTCCATCAATCGGAACACCATGGCTTCTTTCACCATGCTCATGTGCTAGACAATATGAAGCGAGGGGAACACATGCGTCTTCCGCCACAAGAGTACCTCCACTACCGTGCTCTTAAACATCATCAAAGAGGTGCCGCTTTGGACTGCTGCCAGCACTAAGAAATTGGGAAACATTGTAACGGAAGAGTAGGCCACATAATTTTTGAGTTGTACTTTACCATCTAGTCCTTCTTAATTAATATACAAGGCAAATCTTTTGCCCTTGTTTCCAAAAAAATCTTCTTAATTAATGAGACGAGGTAAAGTTTTTGCCTTTATTTTTACAAGAAACAAAACAATTTTACTCAGTTACTCTCTTTCAACCTGGCCACATTTTCTGTCCTAGAATGAACATGCTATATAGTGAAAGAAGTGAAACATATTTAAAGAAAAAATAAAATTTTCCAGAAATTTAAAAGATTCTGATGAACATTTTAATTTTATATGCTTAGCCTACCCTTATTTTAAAAACAAGCATGCATTCTGTGGTTCGAGCTATATCCCCATTTCTTTGCATGGTTTAAATCAAGCAAGAAACAGTAATTACATAATTTTAATTAACCAAACTTTTACCCAGTCTAATAAGCCAACAATCTAAGCATTGTATATTTCAGATCCCAGATATTAGTCATGCTTAGCAGTAAACATAAAACGGCAGGCAGAAAACATGGTGAAAGAAAGACTTACAAGAACTGATGCAAGAAAAACATAAACTAACTCATGCATATCATCATCCTGGATTAGATTACAAACAGACACTCCATTAATACAAGGAACTGTTCAACGGTTCAGCAAAGCTGATACTAATAACTTCAGCTTAAACTGCAGAAAAGAGTTTTATCTTACAACATCAACAACAACAGCAAGCCATTGCCATGGTTTGCTTCTATCAACACGAGACACACAACAGGATAACTAACATCATCGCAGCGGCTTTTAACTCAGGAAATTTTTACGGCAGCTAACAGCTTTCTCACTCTCTTCTCCCTAGTGCTAAATTTGTACAGTGAGCAGAGTAACATGTTCAAACTTACTCCACCCTCTTCCTCCTCTTTACAGCTTAGTCTCTCCGATTAGTCTTGCTTTCCTCAGCTACAGAATGTACACTCTCCAGTGCAACCAAAATTTGTATCTTATTCAAGGTGGTGCCATTACTAGTCGATCTTTATAGAGTTTTCAGTTGTTGGGGGGAAACATGCGCGCAAACCTAACCATTGTTAGTTGTACAACTGCATAGTCCCGCCCTTGAGGCTGGGGTGCATGCTGGTTGAGGCCACCGGCGCTTCTATGCATCCACAACAACAAGACAAATATCGTTAGTATTGTCCCCTATGGCTGGGCTAGGTGTGTCGGCTACGCCACGACTGGTGGTGATGTCGCTCGCATCCCGGGGAGGTTCTAGTTATGTGGCTTCTATTCTTCCAGCCACGACACATCCCGATGCGATGCGCTCAAGGCCAAGGGTTCCAAGGTGGTGGGTAGTGGCTACCGTACCATGCCGGGTCGCGCCAGCACTCGCTCGAACGGTGCCAAGGGTGAGATGCTCTCCCTCCAGCACTGCGCAGCTACGGACGACGGAGAAGAACCTTGACTTGGAAGGTAATGCCCCACCGTGATACACCATTCTTAACTCCTTTTTGGATTCACGCCTGTTAGACGATCGTGGGGTGGTGTTTCAGCTATTCGGTTCGGGCAACGAGTTGATTTTGCACATTCACGCAAGAGTGCTACCAGCTTAGCGTAGCATGGGATCCGCATCCGAAACCGCATTATCTATATCAAATACATGTCCTGGAACATTCGCGGATATGGTTACCGCGGTAGAAGGACACAACTTAGAGAGTACATATATATGTCAGAAAAATATTGATGTTGTAGGTCGATCAACCCCATAGAGGGCTTTGTTTGGTACTCGGTCCCGGCGGTGGGTAACTCGGGTGGCATGTTGTTAGGCTTCAATCATGCTTTCTGTGAGGTACTGCATGGGATTCGGGCATCTTCTTCATCTTGGCTCACATCCGGCATTCTGCCTCTGCATGAATTGGGAGGTCATTTATGTATATGATCCGACGAACCATTCGTGCTCACAAGATTTCTTGGTTGAGCTTCAAACCAAGGTAGATGTGGCATTCGTGTCATCCCCGACCCTTGTGATTGGAGGCGGCTTTAATTTGATCCGCTCGGGTGCGAACAAGAGCAACTCCAACATGAACTGACCAAGGGTTACCATGTTCAATAGTGCGATCGCGAATATGGCACTGACGGAAGTGTCTAGAAGTTGCACTCGTTTCACCTCGACCAACAAGCAGTTGGCTCCGATACTTTTGGTGCTAGATCATATTTTGTCAGTGCGAGTGGAAAATCCTTTTCTTCTTTGTACACTGACTATGGAAACCCGCATTGGTTCTGACCATATCTTGCTGCTCCTATCCTCTGGGGAGGAACATATTTGTGGTAGCCCTCATTTTTTTCTCCGAAACGTCCTAGTTCGAAATTCCAGACTTTTCGAGTATTTTCCATCATAAGTGGCTGGCATTCTCGCAAACAAAAGCCACCAACATGGGCCCATGAAGTTCTGTATCACACGACTGGCTTCAGACAGGGGTCAAGCCAACTAAATTTGCCGACCATGTTATTCTCATATACAACCTCTGTAAAGTTTTATAAGACGTTTTATAGGTTACTAAAATAGTGACCTAAATCGTCTTATAAAAAATTACAGAGGGATTATTACATATGTTCAACCCTAAATACACTTTGATTATCACTAATTTAGTATTGGTTTCACGTAAATCCATTGGGGTCATCTAACCCCAATGCCACTATGCTCCTTCCGCCCTTGGCTTCAGATTGTGGTCGGCCCTCATGGGTTGGGGCGTTATCTAGGACAGTGAAGCCAACCGGTTGCGCGTAGGAGCGGGGTTTCAAGTGGATCCTTATGGTGACGCCAACACCAAATATTTCCACGTCTTTACCAACGGCCGGTGCCTGGAAAATGGAAATGCGTCATCCTTTGGCTGCAGTCAGAGTAAATGCTTCTACTGCGTCAATCAGACATTGTCCAGCATGTCTACGAGTTTTACACATCCAGGTAATGTATTCGGAGAAACCCAATCTGCGCTTTGCATCTCTGACTGGGCTCCATGAAGATGGTCACGGCTCCTGGGCATGATGGATGGGTTGATATCTCCTGGCCTAACTTTTTCGACATTCCGTAACTGATTCCTAAAGTCCAGGGGGCTGGCAATATTCATCAGTATAGCCTTATTGTTGGGAAACTGATGGGCTGACTCGGTCGGCAACTGCCCATCTGGCCAGGTCCTCCTTTTGACCAAACGTTTCCCCTACTTAACGTTAAGTTGGGCATTTATCCCTTACCCTTGGTAAACAGAGGAAGAGCCCCCATTATATGGATACTTGATCAATGAATAATAAAGAGAGCTCTACCCCTACATCCTTGTATCATTTTACTATTTTGTATTGTGTGATGATTGCGCCATCGACTTCTTCGCCTACGATGTACACCCTCGGGACCGACCAACCGGCAGAGGTTGCATAAAACGTTATCAGCACCGCCTCTCCGTTGAGCCTGCATCGAGCAGGCTTTCATCGCCCCATCGTCGAGGGTATGAGTCCAAAATCTTTTGTCAAAAATGGATTCGTCTTGACATCGCGATCTCATTTTTGGCATCTAGTAATTTGTTTGGATTACTTTGCTTGTCAATACGGCACAACCACGCCCTGCTGGCCTTGGCACATGCCGTGCTTGTCGTACCGCACGCATGCATAATCTCGCCGCTGGCCACGGCACTGCCAGGCCCTGCAGGCCTCGGCTACCGCCATGCAGCACCGGCCGCGGCCGCTGTGCGGTGCCGCACACATCGGGAGTGCTCGCCGAAAGCCTGAGCCGCCGTGTCATGCCTCGCCGCGCGTGACGAGCCGGCCGAACCCAGCACGCCCCAACCATGCGCCTGGACGCGAGAAGCTGCCATATCGGCCGCGTCCGCTGTGCGGTTCACCACACCCGCAGCGCTCGCCGTGCCAGCCGCGCCTGCTCGGGCCGCGTCATCTGCACCGTGCCGCACGCGCCGCCCTGCCGCGAGCACCGGTCGCGCCCGCTGCGCCGCCGTGCCGCGCGAACCGGCCGCGCCCAGGGCGCGCGCCGGCCGCACCGGTCTGCGCCGTGCTGCGGTTGCCGATCCAGCCGCGTCCGCGCCCTGGACACGCTGCTGCCGTTGAGCCAGCCCCATGCCGCTCGTGCCGCCGCCATGGCCGGCCGCGTCGAGCCAGGCCACACCAAGCCTTGGCCACGCGCCTGCCCCATGCCGCTCGTGCCGCCGCCATGGCCGGCCGCGTCGAGCCGGGTCGCACCAAGCCTCGCCCGCGCGGCCTCCAGGCTGGGCCGTGGCGGCCGGCCCGCCGTGCTGCGCCCTCCTCCAGCCACCACCGCGACCTGCGCCCCTGGCGGCTCGGTCAGCGCGTGGGGCTGGCTAGGGTTGTTGGCTACTGCGCTGGACCCTTGCTCGGCCCTTCAGGCCAAATTTGCCCCAATTAGCGATACCCCTAAAAAAAGGTGGCGGTTGGTGCTTGTTGGACGGAACGGAAGCCTAGCAGGCCTTGGCACCCCTAATTTTTTTTATGCCGATGCGTTTTTCTAATATATTACTGTTCTAGTATATTACACAAAAGTCCCTTGAATAATCTATTTTAGCTTAAATGTCAATTTAGGCTTAAAAATATCTCAGAAATTCAGATTTTGGACCATTTTTGTGTGTTTTTGTACATGCTACATATGTATATATGTTGTTTGTTATATGTCCGCATTGTTGCAGATTAATTGCTTAGCAGATTTAATCTCCAGTGCAACATATAATCGCATGCTTTTAAATATTGGAACGTCATTTTCATGAATAAAATGTACCACCGCATTTTACGCTGTGGATTACCCGATGTAATCCCTCAATACTCGCGTAAATCCTTAAAGGCCGAAATCAATAAACTTGAAACTTACTGAGTTGTCACTTAAGTGGTTGTGCTACCCATCAAGCATTCGACATGTAGATCATTCTCGGATCCGAGTGATCCTAGAGGATGATAGGCTTGTGGACCCAGATGGTCTTCGTCAGTCCTCATGTGAATGTGTGGGCAATGTATGGGATATGATAGCCCACCTTGTCTTTCAACGTGGAGGTCATCCTCGAGTCCGAATAACTCAGGGTGATAGGCTTAGAGACCCATATGGTCCCCGCCACTCCTAGTGTGAATACTCGGTTGTTGCACTTTCTTTAATTTGACCTATGAGGTACCATGCTGTTGGAAATATGCCTTAGAGGCAATAATAAAATGTTATTATATATGTATTTCCACGTTCGTAATTAATGTTTATATTTCTGTGCTATAATTGCAATGACCCTGACTATGAGATTCAGAAGAAAACTCACTTGCATGTGTGGAAATGTAAACACCAGGAGTTCCTGGTTTAGCCTCTAAGACCAGCTCATGTGCTAACTGATGATTACGTTTTCTTAATCATGGACATTGTTCTTGTAACAAGGATGTCAGTAGCAATGGGGACATATTGTTAGCAGAACAATGATGTTGAACCGACCCCAGTATTGAATGATATACTTAGAGATCACATCGTAACAACGTTATAAGTCATATCATGAAATGTTATCATATACGTAATTCCTTAGACCATGAGAGTATCGAGTTGCTTCACACAGGAAGACATGCTTTGGTTCTTAGATGAATCTTCCCGTAAATGGGAAGTAGTAAAATAAGTTCTGGGTATGTCAGATGGTGTGGCTAGTAACTGTGATAGTTCAAGAATGGGATTTGCTCCTTCACGATGAAGAGATATTGACTTTGGGCCCACTCGGTATGACGGTATCCATTCTAGTCTGGCCAGACGCATTGTGATTTAATCACGGGGATACCGGAATACGATAACGAGAAAATGGACAAACGAGCAAAGAGGATAACGAGTGGCTTGTGTTCAAGAAGTTGTTACACATGGGTGCCAAACTTCTCTCCTCTAACTTTGTCATATATCACGAAGCAAAGGGAATGGTACATGAATAAACATAATGGTTCACTCGAAGTTTCTTCGTGTATGTGTGGGAGTCAACATGGGTGTCCTTGGCTCCGCTGTTGATTATTGGCTATTGACAAAAGGCTGTTGACCTATGTCCGGAAGATGTTCTGAGTCATGTCCGCATTATACCGAACCTATTGGGTCACACACTTAACGAGCAGTAGTCTGTTAGAATACTAGTATGGTAGAAGGTTTAGTGGAAGCAAAGCAGAATAGTTCATACGGGCACCGGAAGTAGTTCCGGGTATTTATGGAATTGTTCATAAGGGCACCAGAAGAAGTTCTGGTTATTTATGGATATGTCCGGATCACTCTGGAGTAGTCTCAGGTGGTTCCGGAACATATGAGAATGGTACTGGGGAAGTCCTGGATCAACCGGAATAGTTTCCGGTTAATCGGTGGACGTCCCGAAAATGACCGATGAACTGACGCAGGGCATCGGGCAGGCTAGACTGTAACCCAGATTGTCTCGGAACCTATCCAGATAGTTCCGGAACGTCCGAAAACGGTCCCAGAAGGTCTTGGAAGTGTTCCAGAAGGTTCCGGAATGTCCCGAAACCATCCCGGAATGGCCGAGAATGGTCCCGGCGGGTCCTGGAAGGTCATGGAAGGTTCTGGAAGGTGCCGGAAGGTTCCACAAGGTTCCGGACAGTACCATATGCGCCCCACCACCCTTAGCCTTGGGGGGCAAGGAACCCCAAGGGGGCTGGCCGAAATTAGGTGGTGGGGGCGCCCTACTTGGGGAGGAGTCCTCCTTGGACTCAGACTCCCCGGTGGGAAGGACTCCCTTTGGGAGTAGGAGTCCCAAGGGGACTCCACAACCCCTAGGTCGGCCAGGACAGCCCCCTGGCCACCTATATAATGTGGGGGAGGGGTGGGGGGCGCAACACATCAGTCCCCAAGGCCTATGCGCCACCCTCCCTCCTCTAAACCCCGTTGCTCCATAATTAGACCCCGGTTTAGACGTTGTTCTAGATCGGAATCCGTTAGGGTTTTCTCCCTCTAGTTTTCTCGGTGGCGTTCACCTCTGGACGGCGGAGCGCTGCTGGATTGCTGCTACGGGATGTGTGGATACTAATGGAGGGGTCGTACCTTCGACCCTTCTTCGAGGAGCTTGTTCATGGGACTTGTCCGTGGGACTAGATCGCGGGACTTGTTCGTGGGATTGATCGAGGGCCTGTTCGTGGGAGAACTTGCGAGATCTACTTCCACTACGTCCACGAGCTTCACCAACTCTACTTCCGCTACATCGGTTGGTGAAGCCATGACCTAAAACCTTGTATGCAATCTTCTTGGATGATCTTGGGTTCTTGATTCGTAGGCCGAAATTTTTGTTTTCTACTACGTTTCCCAACAGTGGTATCATGAGCGATCCTTGATTAGATGCATGTTTAGGTCTAGATCATATGTGTGATATGAGGCATTGATTTTCTTGTTGCTTCCCTGTCATGTGATTTTTTCTATGCTTGATGGCAAGTTGAGGTTTTGCTACAAGGATTGAGTTTTCCATCGATCCCTCTATGCTGCTTTCAGTATGCTGGTTGCCTTGATCATGGTCTACATCAAACTCCTTGGATCTCATCTTAATCTCGCAATAGAAGATTTAACATGGAGGGGCTTGTGGATTTTATGAACTCAAATCCACACGGGGGTCAAGCGTTTAACGAAGTTTGGCTTGTGGCATTAGTTGCTGCACGCACCCCGTATGTTAAACTAGCAACAAAAGAAGTATCGTGTTTTGTTTTATCTAGGGTTTCTCGTTTGCCTTGTAAACCTGCTTAACAACCACGATAAAAGTTGCAACAACCCGTGTAGATGGCGATCTAACTCGTTTTTGCAGAGTATGCATGCGATGTGGTATAGCCTTCAAGATTTGCAATGTGTTTGTATGAGATGCTATATGCTATGTAATATTTATTCGCGACCTGCGTGTCGTGGTACGACATGATGACTGGAGTCATATGATTGTCACTTAATTATGGCCTGCGTGCCAGAACTGTTTATTAGCTCGAGGCAAAGCAATAGATAGATGCAAGGTGATGATCTACGATGCGGAGGTGGACCCCGACGCACATGCCGGAAGCCGTGGTGATGTTCCCGGCGCCAAGGAGAAAGTTGGTGGACGCGGTGACTTCTACCACGACGGCGTGAAGACTACGAAGACTTCACGAAGCAAAGGGCTATATCATATCACATAATTTTATGAACTGCCTGTGATGTTTATCCCTTTGATGCACCCTTGTTTGATGCGCGGTAGTCGTGTTTTATTAGGGTGATCTCTCGCAAAACAATATCAAGTTGATAGTGTTCTTCCAACTGTAGCACCGTCTATACTATGTTTCACATCGGAGCAAGTCATGTCACATGGGTGCACACGTGTGTGACGCATAAAAGGCGGGTGTGTTAAAAGAACACACAGCTCATTACACTTGGTTGTCTTGACGGTTTGGATAAAAGTTTGCTACCGGAACACGCCCATCGAAAGATGAACAAGAATCACCTTTGGCGTGATTGGCAAGTTGGCCTACCGGTCCAGTCTAAGTCATCAGTGATGTCACATCAATGGCGGACGATTGGGTTGAATCTTGAATCACTCCAGCATCAATTACGAGAGATATTGATCTGAGTGGGAGCGCACTTAGTAATTAAATTGATTAATAACAAGTGCAACTTAATTATGAACAAAGTCTTAGTATTTGCATTATCGTTGTAGAATAATGGCTCGCGTTACCACCTTCCCAATTGATTTTGATTAACTGTATTATCTGGTAAAAACTTTACGATTGGTACCGTATTGTGAGGACTATCCTCAATAGTGCCGAGAAGGACCATGTCCTATCGCAAATTTTTTATGCTCTCCCGCTAATGCTATGGATGATGTGACTTATGTCCATAATCCAAAATGCTAGAATTCCACCACAGCTAAGTGCATTGTCTTCACCACCATGAAACCCGAACTTCGAAAAGTTTGGGATAGTTATGTTATATTCATGGAACTGAAAAATAGTTTTCAGTAGTAAGACAATTAATGTTGGATATAAGATATCTGGTACAATGTATGATTGTAAGCATTAGTAAAAATGTTCACTGTGCTCTAAACAAAACTGATAAGTGTGGGATCCAGAAGAACACCGATCATATGATGATGAGGATTAAGGGAAAGGAAGTTCCATAGGGTGTTAGTAAGACTTACATGCCGGAAAGTCCATGGCATGCGCCATCCTTGATCATGTGTGATCTTCTGTGAGTAGGAGTGACATTGGAAATAGAACTATGATACGTATAAAGGCAAAACGAAAGAAGACTGAAACATCCAGCTCATAAATGAAAGTCATACAGAGTTATAGATGAATTCATTGTTGGTCAAGAGATGTAATTCTTGGGAATCATGATTAAGCAGTTAATTGTGGATTCTGTATATTGTGATTAAACTGTTGATCACAGGAATATCACATCGATTGTATATTGTTGCAACTCGATGCAAGAAATACTATGGCCTTTATGACTAGCTAATGATGAATTTTTTGACACGCTCGGGAACACGGTAAAAGGTTTACTATACCGTGTGTTGAATCTATGATTATCTTCATAATTCATTTTAGAGTTGAGTAAATTGTTACTACACTTAGCCTTGTTGCAAAACATCATTTTGAATCATGTTTGTTGCAAGAGAGTTGTTCAAAGCTACGAATAACGTAAAGGCCATACTTCCATTATGAATAGGTTGTATGTTATGAATATTGATAATAATACTAAACATCCATAACACTGACGCTAAACGTCGCAAGACTGACAGAAATACCACATAGATGTGGCACTGCCGTTTATCACAAGTGACATAACATGCATGAAGAATTTCCGTAAGTGATGGACTTTCGAGTCATATGATTATGAATCACTTGACGCTTGCGATCTTTGTCTCGAAGTAATGTGACTAAAACACCGTTGATAGGCCATACATGAACGGGCAACTAAACCATTGGTAATCATACATGATGATATGTGTAGTCCAATAAGTGGAGTTGTGTGCAGTGGATTCCCTATCTTCACTCATGAGTTGAAGTAGATATGTGGATATCTGTTCAATAGACATACGTCTGAAAACTTTGAAATGTTCAAGGAATTTAGAGTGAAATAGAAATCCATTGTAACAAGAAGATAAAACTTCTATAAATTAGATTGTAGAAAGTAATATTTGAGTTACAAGTTTAGCGAACGTCTGATGAGTTGTGAAGAAGTGTCATAACTTGCGTCTCCCGGAACACCACTATCAGTAAAGTGTTCGAGAGATGTGATCAAGCCATGTATGACACGGTAAGATCAAATATGACGTTTATCAATTTGCCATTATACTTATTAAAGTTATGCGTTAGTGACTACGGCTCTTACACTGAAAAGAGACCATCAAATCTGTTGAAATGACACCATATTAGATATGATATGGAAATGATAAAACCATATTGTCTTTTCTTAAAATTTGGGTGTATGAGACATATGTTTGACATACTCAAAACACAAAATCAGATAAGGGCTACTTTGTTAAGGTTATTCCAAAAGGTTTGGTATTCCTCTATCACTACACAAAAGCAAAACTGTTTGCTGTTAAGAACAATGTGTTTGGAAGAAAAGAGTTTCTTGCAAAAGAGTGAGTGGGAGGACAGTGCAACTTGTTAAAGATTGTTGAATCTTCAAATAAGTGCGCAGCTGAACCACACAGGTTAGACAAAACTCATACAAACATTCATGATATGTAAGACGAGATATTATTGTTCGACAATGATAAACCTGTGATATACAAAGAAGCGTTGATGGGCCCTGACTCCGGGATTTGGCTAAATGCCAAATAATCCGAGATAGTATCCATGGAAGTAAGTCAAGTTTTGAACTTGGTACACCCTCTGAAAGACTAAAAGTCTAGAGAATATATATATGGATCTATAATTGATTCGGATGAAATTGTTTTATCCATAAAGCTCAACTCGTTGGAAAATTGTTTCCTAGCAAGTTCAAAGGTTGACTACAAAGAAATAGTTTCGACCGTAGAGATGCTTTAGTCAGTTCGGGTTATATTAGCAATTACTACATATCTCATTTATAGGATATGGTAGAATGAACGTCAAAACAAAGTTCCTACACGGAAATATAACAAAGGACGTATATGTGATACGACCGGAATGTTTTGTCGATTCAAAGGATGGTAAAATAGATGCAAGCCTTGGATATCCAGTGATGGACTGAAGCTAGCACAATGGAGTTGGAATTTTCGTTATGATGAAATTGCCAAAAGAGTTTGTTTTCATCAGGAATAAACGAAGATGCTTGAAAGTTCAAGAAAGTAAGTGGGAGCTGAATGATATTTCTAAAACCTTATGTAGATGACATATTGTTGATTGGAAATGATATAAATTTCTTGACACGAATAAGTACTTCATTGGAAATAGTTTTCAGTTGAAGAACTTGGGCTAATATAGCATTAGTATTGAGCACAGTGATCTATGAAGATAGTAAGTGCCTGATCATGCTAAAGCCAACACTACATATTGACATGATACTAAAGTAGTTTAGTATGAAATGCCAAGAAACATGTTCTTGCCGAAGTCGTGGTGAAAAGTTGTTTGCAGAAATCAGTGTTGATGAACACAGATAAGCAAAAACACGTGAATTGAATTCCACTCACCTGTGTGTTTGGATTAATCATGTACACCATAATATGTAAAACAACCAGATATGTCCAGTGCTCCAAAAGGTTGTGAGCAAGATACCAAAGTGATCAATATGTTGATCATTGGACAAACAGTGAAAAGTTAAACTTATGATAGATAAGATATGTTTCTCGGAAAATGGAGATAATGAAGAGCTTGTTGTAACAAGTTACACCAGCTGAGTTTTGATGTAAACAGTTACACCAATTCAGTCTTCATACTTACTCCGACCAATTTTCGATTTTAATTGGGATTATGTGTTTCACACGTAAGGGTGGCGCAGTATGAAGGAACTTTGTCAAGTTCGATACTGTGGCGAATTCTATAACACTGGCTAAGTATATTGTTGCTCAAAGAAGTAACAAGGGAGGGTATTTTGAATCATCAGTTCATTTATGAACATGGTATGGTTTCCAAGATGATTGAAGCTCATGGAACATTTATGAATGATTTCATGACTTATTCTAAAGGAACCAAGGTCCTGCCAAATGATTCAAACATATACAAAGCTAAACTGATAAAATTAGTGAATTTTATGATAGCGTGAAAACGCGAAGATATGCAAGATACAAACGGGTCTGAAACGTCAGATCCGATGATGAAGTTTATACCACAAATGAAGCATGTATTACACCGGTATGCCATAGGTGTAAAGTGCTCAAGCACTGATAATATTATTGACTCTAGTGCAAGTGGGAGACTGTTGGAAATATGCCCTAGAGGCAATAATAAAATGTTATTATATATGTATTTCCACGTTCGTAATTAATGTTTATATTTCTGTGCTATAATTGCAATGACCCTGACTATGAGATTCAGAAGAAAACTCACTTGCATGTGTGGAAATGTAAACACCAAGAGTTCCTGGTTTAGCCTCTAAGACCAGCTCATGTGCTAACTGATGATTACATTTTCTTAATCATGGACATTGTTCTTGTAACAAGGATGTCAGTAGCAATGGGGACATATTGTTAGCAGAACAATGATGTTGAACCGACCCCAGTATTGAATGATATACTTAGAGATCACATCGTAACAACGTTATAAGTCATATCATGAAATGTTATCATATACGTAATTCCTTAGACCATGAGAGTATCGAGTTGCTTCACACAGGAAGACATGCTTTGGTTCTTAGATGAATCTTCCCGTAAATGGGAAGTAGTAAAATAAGTTCTGGGTATGTCAGATGGTGTGGCTAGTAACTGTGATAGTTCAAGAATGGGATTTGCTCCTTCACGATGAAGAGATATTGACTTTGGGCCCACTCGGTATGACGGTATCCATTCTAGTCTGGCCAGACGCATTGTGATTTAATCACGGGGATACCGGAATACGATAACGAGAAAATGGACAAACGAGCAAAGAGGATAACGAGTGGCTTGTGTTCAAGAAGTTGTTACACATGGGTGCCAAACTTCTCTCCTCTAACTTTGTCATATATCACGAAGCAAAGGGAATGGTACATGAATAAACATAATGGTTCACTCGAAGTTTCTTCGTGTATGTGTGGGAGTCAACATGGGTGTCCATGGCTCCGCTGTTGATTATTGGCTATTGACAAAAGGCTGTTGACCTATGTCTGGAAGATGTTCTGAGTCATGTCCGCATTATACCGAACCTATTGGGTCACACACTTAACGAGCAGTAGTCTGTTAGAATACTAGTATGGTAGAAGGTTTAGTGGAAGCAAAGCAGAATAGTTCATACGGGCACCGGAAGTAGTTCCGGGTATTTATGGAATTGTTCATAAGGGCACCAGAAGAAGTTCTGGTTATTTATGGATATGTCCGGGTCACTCTGGAGTAGTCTCAGGTGGTTCCGGAACATATGAGAATGGTACTGGGGAAGTCCTGGATCAACCGGAATAGTTTCCGGTTAATCGGTGGACGTCCCGAAAATGACCGACGAACTGACGCAGGGCATCGGGCAGGCTAGACTGTAACCCGGATCGTCTCGGAACCTATCCAGATAGTTCCGGAACGTCCGAAAACGGTCCCAGAAGGTCTTGGAAGTGTTCCAGATGGTTCCGGAATGTCCCGAAACCATCCCGGAAGGTCCCGGAATGGCCGAGAATGGTCCCGGCGGGTCCTGGAAGGTCATGGAAGGTTCTGGAAGGTTCCGGAAGGTTCCACAAGGTTCCGGACAGTACCATATGCGCCCACCACCCTTAGCCTTGGGGGGCAAGGCACCCCAAGGGGGCTGGCCGAAATTAGGTGGTGGGGGCGCCCTACTTGGGGAGGAGTCCTCCTTGGACTCAGACTCCCCGGTGGGAAGGACTCCCTGTAGGAGATATGCCCTAGAGGCAATAATAAATGTTATTATTATCTCCATGTTTGTAATTATGTTTATATTCCATGCTATAACTGCAATGGTTCTCGAGTCTGCAATAACCACGAGGCTCAGAGGAAGACTCATATGCACGTGTGGAATAATAAACGGATAAAATATATATTCCTAGTCTCGCCTCTAAGACTAGCTCAAGTGTTGCATGATGGTTCTGTTTTCCTGATCATGGGCATGACTATGCCGGAAACTTTGAGGGCACAATGTTAGAAGAACATTTGTGTTGAATCGACCCAGATTGATGTTATGCTATGAGATACATTCGTCACCAGTTAATGGATTATAACACAGAGAAAGTTGAGCGTTTGCATAATTCCTTAGACCATGAGAGTATCGAGTTCCTTCGTACTTGCTTCTTGAACTTTGGGGTTTGTTAAACGTCATCTGTAAAAGGGTGGCTATTACGGCGGCTTACGGGTTCACGGAAAAGTATGACAAGGAACTAGGTAGCTCAAGATTGGGATTTGCTCCTCCGTCGATGGAGAGATATTCTTCGGGCCCTCTCGGTGTTACGGTATCCACCATCGTCTGGCCAGACACAGTGTGATTTGATCACAGGGATGCCGGAACGCGGGAACGAGAAAAGAGAACAATACCGGAAACGAGGTAACTGGCATAGTGGACAAGTTGTTGATTCACGGGGATGCCAATAAGTCTCACCTCGGGTATTTGTAACATATCGCGAAGCAACAGGAATAGCACACGGCAACTAAAGGTTCACTCGAATATTCATTCGTATGGGTATAGGGATCAATATGGATGTCCTCGGTTCCGCTATTGATCATTAATCGGAAAGTGTTCCGGTCATGTCTATACTTCATCGAACCTACAGGGTCACACGCTTAAGGGTCATCTATCTGCTGAATTCTAGACAGGGAGTCTGAGAGAAAGTCACCGGAAAGGTTTCGGAGAAAACGGAAAAGTTCCGGAGAGAGAACACCGGAATAGTTTCGGTAAAACCGAAAAGTTGTTTCGGACTGAACCACTAAGCCGAAAAGGTTTCGGTAAGCACCTGGTACTTCTGGAGGGTGCCAGAATTGTTCTGGTAACTTCTGGAATTTTTCCGGAGAAAAGAATAAAATATTTTTTTTCGGAAATGTTTCGGAGCTGCCGGAAATGTTCTGGAGCTGCCGGAAATGCTTAGGTTACTTTTCGCAGATGAAAATCATTGATCCGTAAATTTTTCGGAACGCATCCGAAATTGTTTTAGGGGGTGCTGGAAATGTTCTGGGCCTACAGAAATTTTTTCGGGATTTTCGGACGCGAAAATTTGGTCTCATGAATAGTGGAACACTATTGGGAGAAAATATCTCATGAATAGTGGAAACACTATTGGGAGAAAATATCTCATGAATAGTGGAAACACTATTGGGAGAAAATATCTCATGAATAGTGTGAAAATATCTGAGGGCATTTTGGTATTTTGCCATCTCTTCTCACTCTATAAATAGAGGTGGAGAGGTGCTCTCCACACACACACAAAAGTCTCTCATACAAGTGCCATGCAATTATCTGGCTTCTTCTCTCCCTCCCACGAAATAGTTTCGTAGAGCCGAAAGGCTGTCTGGGTTCCGGCAGGAACTAGTTCTGGACGGCGAAGCCCTGCCGGATAGCTGACACCGTATGTGTGCAACCCCGTAGAGAGGTCGTAGTTTCGATCTTTTGCCCGAAGGGCTGTCCGAGTTACCGTTCGAGTTTCGACGGTCCTCCCGAAGGGCTGTCCGAGTTACCGTTCGAGTTTCGACGGTCCTCCCGAAGGGCTGTCCGAGTTACCGTTCGAGTTTCGAGGGGCCTCCCGAAGGGCTGTCCGAGTTACCGTTCGAGTTTTGAGGGGCCTCCCGAAGGGCTGTCCGAGTGACCGTCCGAGGTTCGGGTGCGCCTCTCGAAGGGTTGTCCGTGACACCGTCCGAGGGACTGTCCGACCGCCTCCCGGAGCGCTGTCCGAGGAGCAGACGAGGGACAACATCCTCGTGGTTGGGAGGTTGTAAATCCTAGCTGCGGGGATCTGCACCACCGATCTTCATCGACTCTACTTCCGCTGCGCTACGAGTCGGTAATGATAAGATCAAAACCTTGTATGCATCTCCATAGTGGTCCTGGGCGTGTTCGTAGTGCGGAAATTTTTGTTTTCTGCTGCGTTCCCCAACAGTGGCATCAAGAGCCAGGCTATGCGTAGATGCAGGTCACGATCTAGAATACATAGAGATGTATGGGTATTGCATTATATAATTTTGTAGTAGATGGGATCTATTGCTGAAAATTATTTATGCGGGTACCAGATGAAATCTGTTACCCGATGTTCTTGTTGCTTCCCTGGAATTTGCGTATTTCTAATCTCGATAACTGCATGGTGCAATTTCAAAGTTCTGGCAATCCGCGATCCTGATTGATCAACGAAGTGCTAACAGTTCATTGAATTCCACCATAGTTAAAGAAAGATGGAATTTCGCAGACTAAAGGGCAATGCAGATATGATATGCATGGGGGTCACGCGTATGACGAAGTTCAGTATGGGGTTCGAGATTTTATTATCCCGTGCTTCATACACCCCGCAAAGTTAATCTAGCGACTTGAATAATCATACTTGATGATAAACGTTGGTAGCTACGGTTTTTAGACAAAACCTTAGAAGCCACGTAAATGAAAATCTTGCATAAACCGATTAGAGACGTCTAACTTGGTTTTGCAGAAAGGCATGTGATGTGGTATAGCAATTCTCATGGTTAATTTGATTATGTATGAGATGACTATATAATGTAAATTCATTAACATGACCTGCGAGTCATGATTCGGCATGATGGCTGGAGCCATATGATTGTCACTTTAATGACCTGTGAGTCAACCTTATGTAATGCACTTGTTTTATTAGCTATAGAGATAGCAATATTATCTGGTGCATCGACAAGGTGGTGGAAATTTTTGCGAAGGTGAACACCGACGCGAATGCCGAAGACGAAGAAATACTAGACTTCTCCGTCAGAAAGGGCTATACCATATCATGCTATTATGAATTGCCTGAGATGTTTATCCCTTATGCTGCACCCTTTTGATTGCGCGGTAGTCGCTTTTTATTAGGGTGATCTCTCACTTAAAATATCAAAGTAGTTAGTGTTCACCCAAGTGTAGCACCGTCTGAAATTCGTATCTTTTCGGGGTGCGCCATGTACACATGAGCACGAACGAATCGAGAGGAATGAGGCGGGTGAGGTCAGACCTCGCAGCAAGATCACTTGGTTGTCTTTGACGTTCAGGCAGGAGAGTCCTGAGCTCGGAACACGCCCATCGAAAGATGAACAAGAATCACATAGAGATGTGATCGGCAAGTTGGCCTACCGATTGAAAATCACGTCATCAGTGATGAACCCGTCAATGACGTCGAATTGAAATACGGATCTTGAATCACTCACAATCAATTATGAGAGATATTGATTTGAGTGGGAGCGCACCTTAGAATAAAATTGTTTATTCTCTAGTGCAAATTAATTATGAACATTGTCTAAGTGAAATTTGCATAATAGTTGTAGAATATTGGCTCGCGTTTCCACCTTCCCTATTAAAATTGAATAACTGTTATTTATCTGGTTAAAACTTTACGATTGGTAACGTAATTTGTAGGATTGTCCTCAAGAGTGCCGAGAAGGACTTTGTCCTTTTGCATGCTTTTAGTATTCTCCCGCTGATGCTATGGATGATAAGACTCGCGTCCTTCGATCCAAAAGCTAGAATTCCATCAGGGTCAAATGCAATATGCTTGCTTCCATGAAACCCGAGCTTCAAAAGTTTGGGATAGCTATGACACATTCATGGAACTGAAAATTAGTTTCAGATACAAACAAAGGCTAGAAGATATGAGATATCCAAAGCAATGTTTTGTTTGCAAATGTTAGTAAAGTGTTTACTATGCATTAGACTGAAGTAATGAAGGGATCCAGATGAACGCCAGTCATATGATGATGGTGAATAAAACAAACAACTTAAAGATAAAGGACAAGTCAGAAGGGTGTTAGTGAGACTTACACGCCTAGGAAGTCCGGGGCTTACGCCACTCTTAAAGTTGGGTGCTTCATCTGAGAGTAGGAGAAATATTTGAAGTAAAACTGTTGGAAGGATAAAGGCAAAAAGAAAGAAGACTGGAATGTCCAGCTCATGTATGAAAGTCATACAAGTTATTGATGTTTGGAAGACTGGTCAAAAAGAAATAGTTCTTGGAAATTATGATTAAACATGTTAATCACTAATTCTTGGGTATTGTGAGTTGACCACAAAGATACCCGCTAGATTGCATTCTGTTGCGACTCGATGCAAGAACTACTACGGCCTACATGACTTACCAGAGTGAGGTTTAGATACGCGCTGGGAACATAGTAAATGTTACTATACCTTCCATCGGTGTATTACCTCTGCATTTATTTTCATAATTCATTTTTGAGTTTTATACACTCTAGCCCATTGCATAAAGTTTGTTGCAAGAAGGTTGTTCATAAGAGAACAATTGTTGTTCGGTGTTATGAATAACATAAGGGCCATGCTTCCATCATGGATGGGATGTATGTTATGAATATTGATGGTAATATGATACATCCCTAACAATGACGCTAAATGTCGAAAGACTAAAAGAATACCACATATGTGTGCCACTGCATTTGGTCACATTGGAGAAACCCGCATGGAGAAATTCCATAATGATGGATTTTGAAGTCATTTGATTATGAATCATCCGACCCTTGCAACTTTCGTCCAAAAAGTGAAGTGACTGAAATACCGTTCACACGCCATAAGGAACGAGCAACAAACTTATTCGTGATCATACATTTTGATGTGTGTAGTCCGATAAATGTTGTTACTAGTAGTGGATTTATCTATCTTCAGAAATGACTCAAGTAGATATATGGATATTTACTTGATGAGACGTAAGTCTGGATCTTTTGAAATCATTCAAAAGGTTTTCAGAATGAAGTAGAAATTATTGTGGCAAGAAAATTATGTTTCTGCAATTAGATTGCGGAAAGGAAAATTTGAGTTACAAGTTTAGTGAATGTCTGATGAGTTGTGAAAAACAGTTTCATAACTTGCACCTCCCGGAACACCACTGAGAGTGGAAAGTCCGAGAAGATGTAATCAAACCATATATGACATGGTAAGATCAAAGATGACATAAATCAATTTGCCATTATCCCTTTTAAAAGTGATGCTTTAGAGACTGCGGCTTTTAACACTGAAAAGAGCGCCATCAGATCTGTTGAAATGATGTCATGGTATGGTACGCCCAACCATGTTATGTCTTTTCTTAACATTTGGAATATGGGGCTTGTGTAAAGTTTTTACAAACCTATTCCAAATTAGACAAGAACTACTTTGTAGGTTATCCCAAATTATTGGGTATTCCTCCACACTATGCCGAGGCAAAACGTTTGCCACATAAATCGGTATGATTTTTTGAAGAAAATGTTTCTTGCAAAAGGTGAGTGGGAGGACAGTGCAACTTGACGAGATAACAGTATCTTCGTTATCAGGTCAAAGGAAAGAAACTTTGGAAGTAATTCCAGAGTCTCCTACTGTGACTGATACGGAAGCCTCTACATGAGATTTATGGACTTCGGTCGAACTTGCAGCTGAACCACGTAGGCAAAACTCGTGCAAACCTCTCAGGTGCGCAAACGAGATATTGTTGTTAAACAACAGTATACCTACGATAATCAAGGAAGCGATGATGGGCCCTGACTCCGGAATTGGCTAGATGCCAACACAATCCGAGATAGTTTCCCTATACATAATTCAAGATTATATCTTGATGGACCATTCGGAAGACTTAGAGTCTAGCGAATATTAATGGAACTATAAACTGATACGGATAAAAATGTTTTATTCAAAAAGCTCGACTTGTTTCTATAACAAATTCAAGGAGTTGACTACCGTGAGATTGTCTCACTGTAGCGATGCTTAAAGTCGGTTCGGGTTATACTAGCAATTAATACATATTTCAATTATGAGATATCATAAATGGATGCCAAAAAGGATTTCCACGAGTTGGAAATACAACCTAGGACTTGTATGTGATACAGTTCAAAGTATTTTGACAATCCAAGAGGATGCTAGGGGTTGTGCAAACTTCAGAGTTCCAGCAATGGACAAAGGAGAGCATAATGGAGTTGGAATCTTTGTTCTGATGAAATAGTTAAAAAGTTTGATTTCATCAGGGATAGCAAAGATGCTTGTGTTTACAAGAAAGTAAGTGGGAGCATGATAATATTTCTAAAACCTTGTGTTCTTGACACATTAGAAATAATATAAATTTCTTGACGCGAATTAAGACTTCATTGAAAATAGTTTTTCGATGAAGTGCTTGGGCTAAGTAGCCTTGATATTAGGCATAATTATCTGCGAGATAGAATTGCCTGATAGGGCTAAGCCAAAATACATATTGACAAGATCCTAAAACAGTTTAGCTTTAAAAACGCCAAGGAGTGATTCTTGCCGAAGTCACATGGAAAGAGTTTTTGCAAGACTCGGTGTCCTAAAAACACTGATGAGCAAAATACATGATGGAGATTCCACACACTTTTGTGTTTGGATTAATCATGTATTCCATGGTATGTAAAACAACCAGATATGTCCAGTACTCCAAATTAGTTGCGAGTAATTTACCAAAGTGATCAAGGTATTGATCATAGGACAACAGTGAAAAATGTCATTATTTACAAAAGTGGCGTTGATGACATG
Source organism: Bromus sterilis (assembly GCA_950022295.1). Lineage (NCBI taxonomy): Eukaryota > Viridiplantae > Streptophyta > Magnoliopsida > Poales > Poaceae > Bromus > Bromus sterilis. Next base: position 294,413,475 of record OX465601.1, on the reverse strand, counting down.
TTTTCTCGTGAGCGGAGATTATGAAGAGTTCGTTGTAAACAGTTACATCGATACAGGCTCGCTGTAAGTAATTACATCGATGCAGTCTTCATCAGTACTCCAAGCGATTTTCAAATTAAATTAAGGGTTTTGTATAACAAATATGGTGGCACAGTAAGTTGGAATTGTTCCAAACAGGTTACTGTGGCGAAATTCTATAACAAATGGCTATGTATGTTGCTGCTTAAGAAGCAACAAAGAAGATGTTGAATCATATAGTTCATTCATGAACTTAGTATGGTTCCAAGATGGCTTTGGTCAATGGAACACTATTGAAGATAGTTGCTCCATAGCTCAGTCTGAGGAATCAAGGTTCGACCAGTGATTCACATATATACAAAGCCGAGTCCACACAAAACATGAATTTTGTGAAAGCGTGAAAACGCGAGGATACGCAAAGATACACACGGGCCAGAAGTTGTCAGATCCGTTGGGCAAAGACTGTACCACAAGCGAAGCATAATTTTACACCGGTATGCCATAGGTGTAAAGTATGTGAGAATTGACTTGATTATTGACTCTAGTGCAAGTGGGAGTCTGTAGGAGATATGCCCTAGAGGCAATAATAAATGTTATTATTATCTCCATGTTTGTAATTATGTTTATATTCCATGCTATAACTGCAATGGTTCTCGAGTCTGCAATAACCACGAGGCTCAGAGGAAGACTCATATGCACGTGTGGAATAATAAACGGATAAAATATATATTCCTAGTCTCGCCTCTAAGACTAGCTCAAGTGTTGCATGATGGTTCTGTTTTCCTGATCATGGGCATGACTATGCCGGAAACTTTGAGGGCACAATGTTAGAAGAACATTTGTGTTGAATCGACCCAGATTGATGTTATGCTATGAGATACATTCGTCACCAGTTAATGGATTATAACACAGAGAAAGTTGAGCGTTTGCATAATTCCTTAGACCATGAGAGTATCGAGTTCCTTCGTACTTGCTTCTTGAACTTTGGGGTTTGTTAAACGTCATCTGTAAAAGGGTGGCTATTACGGCGGCTTACGGGTTCACGGAAAAGTATGACAAGGAACTAGGTAGCTCAAGATTGGGATTTGCTCCTCCGTCGATGGAGAGATATTCTTCGGGCCCTCTCGGTGTTACGGTATCCACCATCGTCTGGCCAGACACAGTGTGATTTGATCACAGGGATGCCGGAACGCGGGAACGAGAAAAGAGAACAATACCGGAAACGAGGTAACTGGCATAGTGGACAAGTTGTTGATTCACGGGGATGCCAATAAGTCTCACCTCGGGTATTTGTAACATATCGCGAAGCAACAGGAATAGCACACGGCAACTAAAGGTTCACTCGAATATTCATTCGTATGGGTATAGGGATCAATATGGATGTCCTCGGTTCCGCTATTGATCATTAATCGGAAAGTGTTCCGGTCATGTCTATACTTCATCGAACCTACAGGGTCACACGCTTAAGGGTCATCTATCTGCTGAATTCTAGACAGGGAGTCTGAGAGAAAGTCACCGGAAAGGTTTCGGAGAAAACGGAAAAGTTCCGGAGAGAGAACACCGGAATAGTTTCGGTAAAACCGAAAAGTTGTTTCGGACTGAACCACTAAGCCGAAAAGGTTTCGGTAAGCACCTGGTACTTCTGGAGGGTGCCAGAATTGTTCTGGTAACTTCTGGAATTTTTCCGGAGAAAAGAATAAAATATTTTTTTTCGGAAATGTTTCGGAGCTGCCGGAAATGTTCCGGAGCTGCCGGAAATGCTTAGGTTACTTTTCGCAGATGAAAATCATTGATCCGTAAATTTTTCGGAACGCATCCGAAATTGTTTTAGGGGGTGCTGGAAATGTTCTGGGCCTACAGAAATTTTTTCGGGATTTTCGGACGCGAAAATTTGGTCTCATGAATAGTGGAACACTATTGGGAGAAAATATCTCATGAATAGTGGAAACACTATTGGGAGAAAATATCTCATGAATAGTGGAAACACTATTGGGAGAAAATATCTCATGAATAGTGTGAAAATATCTGAGGGCATTTTGGTATTTTGCCATCTCTTCTCACTCTATAAATAGAGGTGGAGAGGTGCTCTCCACACACACACAAAAGTCTCTCATACAAGTGCCATGCAATTATCTGGCTTCTTCTCTCCCTCCCACGAAATAGTTTCGTAGAGCCGAAAGGCTGTCTGGGTTCCGGCAGGAACTAGTTCTGGACGGCGAAGCCCTGCCGGATAGCTGACACCGTATGTGTGCAACCCCGTAGAGAGGTCGTAGTTTCGATCTTTTGCCCGAAGGGCTGTCCGAGTTACCGTTCGAGTTTCGACGGTCCTCCCGAAGGGCTGTCCGAGTTACCGTTCGAGTTTCGACGGTCCTCCCGAAGGGCTGTCCGAGTTACCGTTCGAGTTTCGAGGGGCCTCCCGAAGGGCTGTCCGAGTTACCGTTCGAGTTTTGAGGGGCCTCCCGAAGGGCTGTCCGAGTGACCGTCCGAGGTTCGGGTGCGCCTCTCGAAGGGTTGTCCGTGACACCGTCCGAGGGACTGTCCGACCGCCTCCCGGAGCGCTGTCCGAGGAGCAGACGAGGGACAACATCCTCGTGGTTGGGAGGTTGTAAATCCTAGCTGCGGGGATCTGCACCACCGATCTTCATCGACTCTACTTCCGCTGCGCTACGAGTCGGTAATGATAAGATCAAAACCTTGTATGCATCTCCATAGTGGTCCTGGGCGTGTTCGTAGTGCGGAAATTTTTGTTTTCTGCTGCGTTCCCCAACACTCCCTTTGGGAGTAGGAGTCCCAAGGGGACTCCACAACCCCTAGGTCGGCCAGGACAGCCCCCTGGCCACCTATATAATGTGGGGGAGGGGTGGGGGGCGCAACACATCAGTCCCCAAGGCCTATGCGCCACCCTCCCTCCTCTAAACCCCGTTGCTCCATAATTAGACCCCGGTTTAGACGTTGTTCTAGATCGGAATCCGTTAGGGTTTTCTCCCTCTAGTTTTCTCGGTGGCGTTCATCTCTGGACGGCGGAGCGCTGCTGGATTGCTGCTACGGGATGTGTGGATACTAATGGAGGGGTCGTACCTTCGAACCTTCTTCGAGGAGCTTGTTCATGGGACTTGTCCGTGGGACTAGATCGCGGGACTTGTTCGTGGGATTGATCGAGGGACTGTTCGTGGGAGAACTTGCGAGATCTACTTCCACTACGTCCACGAGCTTCACCAACTCTACTTCCGCTACATCGGTTGGTGAAGCCATGACCTAAAACCTTGTATGCAATCTTCTTGGATGATCTTGGGTTCTTGATTCGTAGGCCGAAATTTTTGTTTTCTACTACGTTTCCCAACACATGCTACATGCGTACATGATAGAACAAAGTGCCCTAGCCTTTTAGATCGCTCTCACAATGTGGTTTGAAAGGCTAGAGCACATTGTTTGTCCCCATAGAGAGGAGGAATAGAATCATTATTGCGCAACCACGTGGGCATGTCTACATTGTATAGGGGGAGCATCATCGGATCCTATGGCGGGACCTTATAGGTTCCCATGGTAGATCCATTGACGCCCCCTCGATACACTAACTCGATGTTGATGTTATCCTGGCAAAGAGTTTCTCTCCTATTTGGAGATACTTAGACGACTTGACATCACAGTTAGAGTGAATGCCTATCTCATTTACTCGAATAGTTTCCCGTTTGTTTATAGTTTCTCATTCATCTCCGGTGGGTTGTAATTTTTCCGAGAAAAACCTTATTCATCACTTAGCGATTGGATGGTGCATCCATTTATTCTTTTATTTAATTATGGTAGCTTGCTATGTTCTGAAATGTGTGCATTTTATTATTTATGTAGCTTCTTCCTCGCTACATTATATTAATTAGATGTAATATTTAGAACGTGCGTAGCACCCGAGTGGAGGAAATTTGCCTTGTTGATAGCGGTACCATAATACCATTTCACGAGAAACCTAGTACCTTGAGTATATTAATAATAATATCCGAGAAGTATTGTGACAATCGCCTGTTGCAGTTCGAACATATTTAGCTCCAGATGAGCCACCTTAATACTTCCTATGGGGATAACGGCGATCATTCATGTTGCATTATTGTACCCGGAGTCGATTCATGCTGTTTTGAGCTTTAAATGACATCCGCGCTGATGGTTTCCACCTTGAGGCCACTGATTACTATGGTCATGAGTGTATACTCATCACCAAGCGGGATGCAAATGGTAAACACGCTATCGAAAGTTTTACTCCGTTCGACATAGGGCTACACTACACTAAGATCGTAGGACCGCCCATGTACACTCCCATAAAAACTATGTTTTAGAAGCTCTGAACTATTCTGCCTGAAGCATGATAGGTTAGGCCACCCGGTCTTAGGATGATGAGAAATACAATTAAAAATCAGATGGCCATAATGTTAATGTCGAAAATTTCCCGAATCCTGATGATTTCGTGTGCTCCGCATGTGCTAGGGGGGAATTAATCGTTAGGCCATCTCCCTTAAAAGTGAAGGATGAAATCCCTGCGTTCTTGGAATGTATCGCAGGGATATATGCGGTCCAATTCAGCCCCTTTCGGGGCTGTTTAGGTACTTTATGGTGCTCGTCGATACTTTCTCTAAATGGTCCAATGTTTGCCTGCTGTCAACAAGGAACCATGCCTTTGCAAAATTGATCTCGCAGATCATACAAATAAGGAATAAATTTTCCTGATCATCGTATCAAGTCCATTCGCATGGACAAAGCCGGTGAATTTACTTCAAAGGCATTCGATGATTATTGCATCGCAATGAGAATCAAAGTCGAGCACTTCGTATCGCATGCCCACACACAAAATGGACTTGCGGAGGCATTGATTAAAAGAATTAAATTCATTGCCAGACCGCTCCTTCAGGGTTGTAATTTACCAACTACATGTTGGGGTCACGTCGTGTTACACACGACTAATCTCATCAACCTTCGACCATCGGCCTACAAACATCCACCCTCCTATGCAGCTTGCGGAAGGTTTGGCACCGAAAATTTCCCACCTTCATAGGTTCGGTTGCCAGGTATATGTACCAATACCGCCCCTTTGGCGATTAGCACTGGGTTCTCTCCGTAAGTCGGGGATATACGTTGGTTATGCGACTTCGTTCATAATCAGGTTTTTTTACCCCACGACAGGTGACTGTCATACGACCCGCTTTGCTGATTGCATTTGCGACGAGGATCTTTTCCCGACTTTAGGGGGAGATAATCAACCCCTTGATGATAAAAGCCGTAAAATCACGTGGCAAGCCACGGGGATCCACGCTCATGACCCGCGCACTGCTGAGACTAATAGAGAAGTCCAAAATATAATAGATTTTCACTCGTTAGCGAATCAACTGCCTGATAATTTCAGTGACTTAAAGACTGTGGCAAAGTCGCATGTGCCTGCGCGCAATGCACCAGAAAGGGTCGAAATACCAAAGAAAAACAATGGTATACCCACTCCCGTTCTTAGGCCTAAAAGGACGAGGAATCCGGTTCCTCAAATCCCATGTACTCGGGGACGCCCGAAGAAAAAGGATAAGCGGGATTTATCGCGGTCTGCCCCTGAAGAGGCGAGCCAGTTAAGACCTGGCACAAGTTCGAAAGTTTCAGTGCACAAAATTCCGAACTTGAATTTCCCTATATTGGAAATACCCAGCGAAGATGTGTGCGCACACATCAGAGTGGGAAAGCTAAAGGACCTTGCTCCTGGATTGGGAAATCCGGTGAAGGAAGGGAATGTGCCTGATGCAACCCATGACGTAATGGCCATTAACTATGTTAATTCGGGCGAGTCAATCAATCGAGCCATGGCAAATGTCGACATTTATTTTGCCAAGAAAATTGCCTCAATCATAGATCTTGACCCTGAAAAGGTCGGATTCGAAAGATTGGGAGAAGGAAATAACTGCTGAGTTAGTTTCTCTCAACAAAAGAGAGGTGCGTGGACCCTGTTTGTCTAAACTCCTTCCCACATACGCCCTGTTGGCCACAAGTGTGTTTTTGTCCGCAAGAGGAACGAAATAACGAGGTAGTATGGTACAAATCAAGGATCGTTGCTCAAGGTTTCTCTCAACGTCCAGGTGTCTACTATGAGGAAACTTACTCCCCTGTCATGGATGGAATTACCTTTAGATATTTGATCGCAATGGCAGTAAACTTGGACTTGAAAATGAAACTTATGGATGTTGTCACTTCTTACCTATATGGTAACTTGGATTCAAACATATGTATGAAGGTACCCCGAAGGTATCCCTGTCTGGAACCAAGACAGAGAAAATATATAGAAGATTATACACGAGCAATGAATATTGCCCATGTGTTTTTAAACGGAGATCACAAGATGGTTTCTATATTATCTCGATGTACGTGGACGATTTATACAGAATCGGTACACCTGAGGATGTTGAGGAAGCGAGTTCCTACCTGATGTCGGAATTCGAGATGAAAGACTTAGGCAAAACCAAGTTCCGCATAGGTTTGCAACTTGAGCATTCCCCTGCTGGGATTCTAATACACCAGTCTGTCTACAACCTAGAAGGTGTTGCAAAGATTTGGTTTTACAAAGCATATCCTTCTAAGACTCCGATGATTTGGAGATCTTTACACTAAGATAAGGACCCGTTCAGGCCTAAGGAAGAGGGGGAGGAAATTCTATGTCCAGAATTCCCCTACCTGAGTGCAGTTGGCGCACCCATGTACCTCGCAAATTGTACACGGTCAGACATTGCCTTTGCCGTCAATTTGCTTGCTAGGTACAGTTCTGGGCCTACCAAAAGACATTGGAAAGGCATTAAGGATGTCTTCCGTTACCTGTAAGGGACCAAAGATCTTGGGTCGTTGTAGCAAAGAAATCATGGCCTCTCGGTTGTAGGCTATGCTGATACTGGGTACCTGTCGGACCCACATACTTCCAAGTCTCAGACTGGATATGTTTTCCTTTGTGGTGGAACTGCAATTTCCTGGAAATCGTCTAAACAAAGTCTTGTATAGACTTCGACGAACCACTTGGAAATCATAGCATTATATATGAAGCATCACGAGAATGTGTATGGCTTCGTCGAATGATCGGCCACATCCAGGTGACATGTGGACTGAACATCATCCAAACCCCCACTATTATCTATGAAGATAATGACGCTTGTGTTGCACAAGTTCAGGCGAGTTATGTGAAGAGCAATCTCACGAATCATATCAATCCCAAGTTCTTCTATGCACATGGGTTGCAAAAGTTGAACGAAGTAAGGATCTTGCATTCTAAGTCATGTGAAAATCCTGTTGATTTACTCACTAAGTCATTGCCGGCATCATCTTTTAAGAGATGTGTTTATGGAATCGCTATGATGAGACTTAGAGAGATGCAAGGTTCAGGGGGAGAAACTTCACAAACTCATCGTTAAATCTTGATCCCAATGATCGAGTACTCAACTTAGCAGTTGAGTGGATTGTACTATTTTCCCCTCGAGTGAGTTTTCCAGATGTTTCTCACACGAGGTTTTTAATGAGGAAATTCGTGCTTCTCAGCAACGTATGCTATGTGCTCTTTCTCCATATTTTTCCCACAGGGTTTTTTCGGAGTTTTTGAGGCATGGATATACGGTTAAGTACCCAAGGGGGAGTGTTGGGAAACTGATGGGCTGACTCGGTCGGCAACGGCCCATCTGGCCAGGTCCTCCCTTTGACCGAACGTTTCCCCACTTAGGGTTAAGTTGGGCACTTACCCCTTACCCCTAGTAGCTATATAAACAGAGGAAGAGCCCCATTGTATGGATACTTGATCAATGAATAATAAAGAGAGCTCTACCCCTACATCCTTGTATCATTTTACTCTTCTGTATTGTGTGATGATTGCGCCTTCGACTTCTTCGCCTACGATGTATACCCTCGGGACCGGCCAACCGGCAGAGGTTGTACAACACTTATAATGCTTATAAACGTGTCGTTCAAGATCTGTGACAAGGCTTATGCCACACCCTCCTCTCTCCCATTGCGCATAGGCATAGGGTTATTATCCATAATGAGTCAGTGTTTAACCAGGGCCGCAATATCTTTGTGGGCCCAGTAGTGCTCATTTAATTGTGCACGAACTCAAGAGAACGAAGCACCCGACGATTCTCCTGAAGCTAGACATCGAGAAAGTGTACGACCGCATCAACTAGCATTTCCTATATTAGGTGCTAGTCCACCGGGGATTATCATCTGCCTGTGTGTGGTGGCTGCTACATTTGGTCTCGGGAGGCCAAACAACAATATCCATCGGCGGAGAAGTAGTGCACTTTCTTTTATTAAAAATGTTGGACTCGCAAGGTGGCCTCTTGTCACCACTCTTGTTCGACTTTGTTGCAGACACCCTGGCCATCGACTTAGCCAACCTCATCCCCCTTTCTCTTGTCGTAAGCCACACCCTTCCAATTCCCTCCCCCTCACCCTCGCCGTCACACTTACCCTTGCTTTAATCAACATCAGTAACCCATTCCCCGACTCCGCTGATGACACTGTCTCTCTCCCCGACAGAGACCTTGATCTGGTGGGATCAGAAGTCATGTGTGAGCATCTTGTGTGCTCAAAGCTCAGATCGAGGATGGACTCATCGACAAGGACGTTGTGGTCATATGCTAGGCGGATCCAAAATTCAAGGTACTCTAGATGACCATCAACGCATTGTTGGAGTCCTTACGGGACGAGGGAGGTAGGCGGTGGAACAAGCCTCGGCTCGATGTGGAAGCAACTACAACAACCAATGGAGAAAGCGACATCAACGTCATTTAATCTTTTTTATTTATAATTTTTAATTTAATTAGTTTATTTTAAGTGTATTAGTTAAACCCCTATGTTTAACTAATGCTTTATATATGTTTAGTTTAATTAAACTACTCTCTCTTAAACGATTATAATCTAACTCTTCTATTTGTATGCACCACTAAAATATCAGTATACCACACCACTATGCCACTAAGCTCCATAAACCATAAGCTTACACCATTTCTATCCTTTGAATTATCCTAATTCAATTGATAGTCGTGGAGTCTGGTTGTAATATGTGCTTTGCAGTGTGCCATGAAATGAAGTTGATCTTATCCTAATATTAAGCACAATGTGTATGCATCCAGTTTCAACACATCTTTCTTGATAGAAAGTAAGCAACATATACATTCGTAAGTTGAGAATTTTTAATTTTTGGGGATTAGAGTAAAGCAATATTTTCAGGGTAAACATATCTTGTTCAACCAGTCCTGTTATGTATGCCTATCATATATTCTCTAGTTATCACATTGACTGAATATATCACCCAAAAAATATACCCATGGGCCGTGACAGTCAAGTTGGTGGCAAGCTTTAAAATTAACATGAAACAATAAGCAGAGCTAACTCTCATACAACTTCATCAATGAAACCAAGCTGTCCAAGAGTTGATCCCCTGTTTTCGTCCCGTCTGCGATGCGGGGCGACAACGACTTGTCCGTGGAGGCATTATCATTATTTCCGCCCAGCCGGTGTTGCTGCTACTCAGGAAACATGGAGTTGAGTTTGCTGCATGGACCATGGAAATCGACGACGGTGTGTTCATAGGCCCTGGGTGTGTTCTCGGCCATGTCACGGTCTCGAGCCACGCCCGGACGACGCCGGTCTCTATTGTTCTCGTTTCATCGTCGGACCGGATCATGTACTCTTGGCTCGCCTCCGTTAGCACTGGAAAATTGAAGGTCATCTATGTGGGTATGTGCTCCCACTGCCGCTGAACTGGGTGACGATGGCTGGGTGTTCTCTGAACTCGTCTGAAGTGATGGTGGGAGATGGTGGCTTGAACTGAGGGAGCGAGGCGAGCTTAGCTAGTGCGGGAAAGATTTAGTATTGGGTGAAGCTGTTGTCAGAGAGATTTGTTTGGAATATAATTCCCCAAAACCTTAGTTCAAACACTGGGGGGCTAGATCATCGATCTCAACCAAGACGATGGGGGATGCCAGATTCACAAACGCGATCCAAACAAGCATACACATATGACACAAGGAGCTACCCAGGTACGGGCCACCGTGGTGGTGTGACACCCTACTCCTGCATGTCTGGATTGATCTCATGGAGATGTCCGTGGTGAGCTAATTACAAGCTTGGGGATCGAAAATGGTCGTCCCCCTCTACGGTGCCTTGGAGAGCTCTTAACTACTCTGGCTTGGGTCCTTTTCCTCCTCATCTGGGGGAAGGGATCCCACATGGGCCTCATTACCTGGGGGTAAAAGTGTCCCCTTATCCTATTCAAAGCCATCTCTCTCTCTCTCTGACTAAGAGAGGACTAAACAGGTACCACACTTGGAGATGACTTCGTCTTCGTGAGGTGCTTCATGAGCTGAGGCCTCATGCTGGGGGATCACGATGCGTTGGTGAGGCAGGGCCCCACAATCCAAGTCTTGAGTCGGGTCGAGATCTTTGCGAGGCCATCTGTACTTACAAGCCTAGTTCTTCACGAAGGGGAGGTCTCTCCATGGTGATGACTAGGCAACCTTCCTTAGGCAGACCTCTCTTGGTGGTTCCTGAGACCGGGGTCCTTCGTGAGGGGTGTCCTCAGGAGGCTTGGATTCCCTGGAGACCAGGCACGACCCGAGGCACCCTAGTTTCCACTGGGCCGACAGCTACGGCGGACAACTACCAACATTGAGCGTCAAAGAACGCCTACACAGACACTATTCAATTTCGGGGGATGGGAGCGCACAGTTTGGATCAGGTAAAAGCACTTGCCACAACTGTAGTTTTATGATTCTGAGGTACATTGGCCGATGTGAATCATGCTAGTACAAACTTCAGTTACCGTCATTTTATTGTTAGAATTTTATTGAATACAGATCATTGCGCAACCAGTTAAACTCTATGAAAATCGGGGGAAAAGTTGTGACGCCCCCAAAATCAAGCCGTGTACAGTAATCATACACGCAAGGTACATGATCGAGATTAGGGACTCACGGTGGAATATCACAACACAACTCTACAAATAAAATAATACAAGCTGTTTAATATAAGCCAGGGGCCACGAGGGCTCGAATACAACAGCTCGAGAGCACAAAGTCAGCGGAAGCAATAGTATTTGAGTACAGATACAAGGGGTACAAGGTTGCCTTAAGAAGGCTAGCACAAAATCAACACTCGATCGAGAGGGCGAGGCCTCCTGCCTGGGAACCTCCAAGCTACTCCTGGTCCAAGGGGAACTCGACGTCGTAGAAGGCATCGGGGATCTTCCTGTTGCGGTGGTCGGCATCGGGGATCTCCTGCTCCTGGACTCCAACGTCGACTGCAGCGGCCGATCAGGCAAAACAGTAAAGGAAATAAAGCAGCTGAGTATCTAGTATACCCGCGAGTCTTACGTCCGCTACTAAGCATTATGCATTGTATCAACGGAAAGAAGAGGCTGTATATAGTGGACTGAAAGACAGAAATCCAGAGCAAGGGTAAGAAGCTAGGCCTATCGAAGACTAGCATCTTCCGACGATGTCTTGCAGCATGAGGTAAGAATCAGCCAACAGTTTATATAAAGCATAAAGTAACAACACAGCAGAAGTTGCTGCAGCATTGTATAATAATAAGTTGTAATAATTAACTATGCCTCCGAGTTCACCTCCTCGACATCCCCGCGAGGAAGAAAACCCGGAACCATACAGTTTAATAATAATAGTTTCTAGTGGTAAGATCCAGCTTCAGCATAAAGCGTCCTGTTACCGTGGACACGGCTATCGATAGATCAATCTTCCCTGCAGGGGTGCACTTGTGTTACGCTACACGCGCGGATCTCCAGGGTGGCGGGAACCTTGTTAGGGAACGCTCCACCGAGGCTATCCGACACTTCCTAGCCCATCTTTCAAACTCAACAGAGAGGTCATCCGCCGGTCTAAATCCTAAGTACGCCGGGCCTTGGACCCCAACCCGAACGTACTCCTGCACGGTGCGTGGCTGGCCGGTGAAGTTAAAGCAAATCCAAATAAGACACCATCGCGCGAGCAAATAAGACAACACCACTTCCCGGCGCAGGCCGCGGTACTGTTGACGTCTGAAGAGTCCTCGGACGACACTAAGAAGCGGAGGAGCCCATAACTCGTAGTTCCCACGGGTAGGTAGTGCGTACATGGCATATAGCCAACTCAAGACATTCACTGAACAATTTAGCATTTTAATTACCCTGCGTGACAACCGTTATCGTTGCCTCGACTTAACCGACCCGCGGACAACGACAGCAGCCAGGACCACCAGTACATCGGTGCCTGCCCTGTCGTCCCACCAAGTCACTGCGGTTACCAACAAGGTGAACCGTCTCCTTACCTTGTCTCGCGTGTGCTCCTGGAGGAGCTCGACTTTCGGGGTTTGGTAACTCTCGCGGCCAACGACCAGGGGCCAAGCACACCGGTACACTGGTCGTGCCCTCCCTGTCGTCCCGTCGCAATACCTCTCGCGGGCACCGTTGGGTCGCCCGACTTCTTACCTTTAAGGACACCAGTTGGTTCGAGTCCCTACCATTAAGTGAAACCAGGAGGAATCACCCTCGATGGTACACTTGAGCTGGCTCGACTGAGACATCAGCGGAATGAACTAAAGAGGTAAACCTCGTATCATCCCGGTGATGCTAGGCTACTGAGCCGACGAGAGTGAAATACGAGTCCATTCCACTCGTAAGTCAAACTCGGAGCGACTCAGCAGAGTCTCTCCGTGTAGGTTCCCTAGGGTGTCTGCATTGATCCGTACCTGTTGCAGTTGTAATATATCGTTCCCGTGATCACTCCCAGAGTGATCACGGCCGCTATCTAATCCTAGCTAACAATGCGCAGGGCTCACTGCTGAATAATGCATAATAATAATAGGCAGCATAGGATAAAGGAGGTACATCAAGGGGCGACAAAATCAGGCTATGCAATTGAATAGGATTGTAATCGTAGCAGCAGTAACAATGCCTAGTGCAAGAAATGTACGGAAAGATAGGCGATATCTGGGGAAGAGAATGGCTCTGCTTTCCTGCAAGCTCGATAGTAGCGGTACGGTCGTCGACGAAGTAGTCGTACTCAACATCGGTGTAGTCGACGACAGCAGCGGGGTCTACCGGAGATTAAGGGGGGAAGAAACAATAAATACACAACAATAATAGCAATACAAATGCAAGACATAACAGATAAATTGTAAACGAGGTTCTAACGCAGTACGATGCACGATACTCGGAGCGGGGATTCACCCGGGGATGAAATACCGGCTCCGGGTGATTACCGGACAGGGTGTCCGGAGGGGGAAGGATCAAGCCGGAGGTGTCGTGGTCATCCGACACATGTGTGGGTGGTGTATCTGAGTTAGTTGATCTATTCCGAACAACTTTCGTGTTCAGAATAAATTCATCCGGGTACTCTAACAGTACCGGACAGTTTAACGGTTATCGGGCAATCTATCGGACAGTGCCACCGGAGGGGGGAACAGTTCGATGATCGGTATGTTAGAGGGGTGTGGTGAGGATATGGGTATCGTATCTGTAATCGTTGATCCGTTCTGAGCAACTTTCGTATACAAAGTATTTTGATCCAGGCAATTTTTATCGGTACCGGGAATTATCGACAGACGGCCCGGAGGGGGAGAATGTCGATGTTCGGTACGTTAGAGGGGGGTTGGTAGACATACGGATAGCGTATCCGTATTCGTTATATTTTTCTGATCAATTTTCATGTATAAAGTTTTTCGATCCGAGTTACGGTTTAAAAGATATTGATTTTTAAAGTTTTAAATCATTTAAAAAGGATTTTCTGATTTTCTTTATTATTTAAATCAAACATTATCCAGAACAGTGTTTTGACCAGGTCAAACCTGACAAGTCAGTGGGTCCCACATGTCAGCCTCTTAGTGATAATAATTCATTTTATTAAAATTAAATAGAGCCAGGGCCCACATGTCATACACATATCCATATTTCATTTAAATTTTTTTTTATCTCAGGGGGGCCCATGTGTCATACACACTTAGCTAATAACCCAGTCAATTTTACCTTAACAGGCTAGGGCCCACTAGTCAGTGACTCATTTTTGACTAACAGTTAATTATACTAAGATAACAGAGGGGGTTATTTCCTAATCTTTGATTAACAGGGGGGGTTAGCTCGTGGCGTGCTCGCCGGCGAGCAAGCGCACGGTGGCGGGGCCATCCCGGCCAGATCGGGCAAAGGCGCACGGTGGCGGGGCCATCCCGGCCAGATCGAGCATGTTGCCGGTACGGCTACGCGCACGCGCGCGAGCACTTCGGGGCCCGGCTAGGCCAAATCGCTAAGCAGCAGCGGCGGCGAACAACATAGGAGCTTGGCTCCCGTCCATGGCGTCCCGGGCTGGGTACGTGTTGCCGGCGTCCAAAACGCAGGGGGGTGAAGGGAAGTCGGTGAGGTGGCTCACCATGGAGCTCGGGGAAGGGTTGTGGACGCCGGGGGAGGTGTGCAGCGACACTAATCGTTGACGATGTGCCGCGGCGGCCGGCAGGGGAACGGGGGAGATTCCGGCGGGGTAGGGCCTCCCATCACGAGCCCGAGGGCGAGGGTGAAGCGGAGGAGTCTGGCGGATCTTCAGGACATGCTGTGGTGGCTCGGTGTGTCCGGTGGCCACGCCGGCGACGATGGCGTCCACACGGCCGCGCCCAATGCCGACGAGAGATGGCGCGAGGAGAGGGGAGGGAGAGGGGAAGGTGGCCAGGGGGGGTTCGGGGCTACCGGCCTCGGCCTTATCCATGAGGCGAGGGGGGGGGGGCAGGTGAGGGAGGGAGGAGCAGGTAGGAGGGGGCCGGCATGGCCACAGTGCCATGGCCATCCCGCTGTGCGTGCACGGGGTGGGGGGGCAGGTGAAGGGGAAGGAGAGAGAGGGGGGGGGCGGGGGTGGGCTGGGCCAGGGGGCCTTGCCCACAGGCGATAGATTAGGTTTTTTTTATATTTTTGTTATTTTCTTTTCTTTCTTTTCTGTTTTAATTTATTCTAAATACTTTTGTATTTTTGTAAAATATGTAATAGATTCCATAATTAGTGTTATGCTCCATATCAGTGCTACAAAAAGTTTGGGGCATTTATAAACTCATTTGCATTTTGTTTTATTTAAAAAGATATTAAATGACATTGTTTTGCTACTGTTTTATTTGTTTAACATTTTTAAACATGGTTAATAAAATCCCATATCACTTTTATTATGGCCTACAGATTATTTTTTTTTGCGGGGGAAAAGGTCTAATACTTAAGAAGGTAAATCAGTCTTTACAAGAGGTTCAAAAAGCGGTAAAATACAACCAAACCAACAAGCAGTACGGGGGTGGCCTCTACCATAAGCAGCTAAGGCGTGGCTGACCCTATTCTGCGAGCGCCGAATAGCAGTAACAATGATCTCTCTGCGATCGTCTTGGATAAGTTGTTTGATCTCTTCCACCAACACACGGAGCTGCGAGCGATCCGCTGAATCATTCCGGAGGAGTCTCACGGCTTCCGCACAGTCCATCTCGATGATGATGGGGAGCTCAGTTCTGTGAAGAGCAATGTCAAGCCCCTCCCTACAAGCCTCCAGCTCAGCCTGGAGGCTGTTATCACATGTGCGGATCTCCCGGCACGCTGTAAAGATAACGTTTCCGCTGTCCGATCTGAGAACCATGCCGCCTCCCGCTGCACCCGTCGCCTCCACGAAGCTGCCGTCCACGTTCAGCTTTGCCCACCCCACCGGGGGTAACACCCAGGCGGGTTCCGGCGGCTTATGGACCGGTTGTTGCTGCCTCCCAATAGGAGTGTGAACCACCATCTTCCCCTTCTCCATATCACCGCGGGGATGCTGCTGGATGCACAATAGAGAAGTAATATACCCGTGAAGAAATCTGCGTGACGCTTCCGTAGGGGGAGGGGGTTTATCATGGGTGATCTCGTTCCGAACATGCCAAATACGCCACATGATCATGAGGATGATCATCCGAGTCTGCTCCGGGAGCGGGTCAAGCAACGAAAAGAGCCACTCCGGACCTGTGTTGCGGACCTCATCAACATTCGGGATCGTCCAATCCCGAGCCATAGCTCTCCATAAGTCCTTCGCGAGCGGGCACCTGCACATGGCATGGAAACCGTCCTCACGTTCCATAGCACAAAGGGGGCAACTGTCAGTGATCTCAAGGTGCCTCGAGCATTTGTTAGACCAAGTAGCCAAAGCGTTAGACACCAACCGCCAAGCAAAGACCCGTACCTTTGGGGGAGCAGGGCACCCCCATATGGTCTTCCAGATGGCGCGACGACCATCCGGTGCCCTGCTCGTAGCGGTCGCCGATGGACGTTCGCGCTCGTCCATGGCGAGACGATAGGCGGAGCGAACGGTGAAGATACCGTTCTTCTCCGGGCCCCAAGCGATGACATCTTCAGTAATGCGTCGTGAGGTACGGATGCTAGTGATAGTAGCAACATCAATGGGAACAAAGTGTCGGCGCAGCTCGTCCCGACGCCAATCACCATTCTCGTCCAGGAGCTCAGAGACACGTCTCAGCCTGCACGTGCCTTGACGCGAGACCGGCCTACCAGTAGGCGCAGTAGGCAGCCACCGGTCCCTCCAGATACGAATCTGCCGGCCGTCGCCGACGCGCCATAGCACGCCCTTCTTCAAGAGCTCCAGGCCGTGCTGGATGGCCTGCCAAGTGGGTGAGGCGCTGGCGGAGAAGACCGTGTCTTCCAGCCGCCCTTCCGGGTAGTAGCGAGCTTTGAGAACCTGCGCACATAAACTATCGGGTTTAGTTAAGAGTCGCCACGCTTGTCTCGCCAAGAGAGCTTGGTTGAACATCCGAAAGTCCCTGAAACCCAAGCCGCCTTGCATTTTATGATCTTGGATACTCGGCCAAGCCTTCCAGTGAGTTTTCCGCTTCCCTTCCGAGGATCCCCACCAAAAGTTCCGAACCATTCTATTGAGATCATCACACACAGACATGGGCAATTTGAACACGCTCATAATATAAGTAGGAATCGCTTGGCCCACTGACTTGATCATAGTCTCCTTTCCTGCTGCGGATAGGGCGTCACCCCAAGTCATGATCCTCTTAAGAAGGCGAGACTGCAGATTCTGGTATTTACCACGCCCCATACGCCCATCTGGTGTGGGTAACCCCAAGTACTTCTCTTCAAATTCCGTGGTATTCACCTGCAAAACAGCACGTACACTCATCTGGACTTGAGTAGGGCAAGAGTCACCAAAAAACATGCTGCACTTAGATGGGTTAATGCTCTGTCCCGTGGCCAGCTCGTAGGAGTGGAGCACCTCCTTCACTTTCACGGCTTGTTCCTCCTCCGCCTTGAAGAACAGCATTGTATCATCAGCAAACAGAAGATGAGACACTCCCGGTGCACGCCGGCAGATCTTGAGGGAGGTAAGATCATTATTCTCTTGTCCTTTCATAAGCAAAGCCGAGAGACCATCAGCCACAAACAGGAACAAGAACGGTGAGAGGGGATCTCCTTGCCGCAGCCCACGCGACGGTGCGAACGAATCCAAGAGGGTTCCATTAAATTTAACAGAATATCTCACCGAGGTGACACAGTTCATAATCCAGTCCACCCACCGGCAAGAAAAACCCAACTTTTGCATCATGCGCTTCAAGAAGGTCCAGTCTACCCGATCATACGCTTTGGATAAGTCAAGCTTATAACCACAAAAACTTCTGTTTGGTTCTTTCTCCTTCTGAATGTGATGGATGCACTCAAATGCCACAAGTGCATTGTCCGTGATCATGCGGCCGGGAACAAATGCACTTTGAGCCGGAGAAACAATATCATCCAGAAAGGGCCTCAGGCGGTTGACCAGACATTTAGCAACCACCTTATAGATGACGTTACACAAACTTATCGGCCGAAATTCAGTAAGCTTCTCAGGTCTATCCACCTTAGGAATGAGGACAATAGAGGTATTGTTCACTCCATCCGGCATGGTACCAGTTCGGAAAAATTCCTTTACACCAAGAATCACATGCTCCCTCACCACTGCCCAGTTTCTTTGGAAGAAACGCGCCGGAAATCCATCAGGCCCCGGCGCTTTGAGTGGTCCAATCTGAAATAAAGCATCGGCTATTTCCTTATCAGTAAACTCAGCGCAAAGCTCCTCATTCATGTAGTCCGTGACTCGTTCATTAATCAGTGCAATCACCGGATCAGCGTCAAGGCAATCGTCTGCTGTGAACAGGGACTTGAAATAAGAGGAAGTCATATCTGCCATTGCTTGTTGGTCTCTCTGCGCCACACCCATCTCATCAACCAGAACTTTGATACGATTTTTCCGCGCTCTCCAAACAGCCTTCCGATGAAAGAATTTTGTGTTTCGGTCGCCCTCCCGCAGCCAAGCTATACGAGACCGCTGCATCCACAACATTTCTTCACGGTACAAGAGTTCATTCAACCGATCATTAGCCTCTCTGATTTCTTTGCGATCGGCATTCATAGACATGAGCTCCTCAAGGCGCGAGCGGGACTTATTGATTTCTTTGGTAACATTTCCAAACTTCTTTTTGCTCCAACTCTGGAGCAGCTTCATCATTGTATCCAGACCCGCAACTACCTCTCCCAAATGCAGCATAGCCCCCAGCTCCTTCCAAGTGTCCATGACGAACTCAGGGAGTGATGGGTCACGTTCCCACATAACTTCATATTGCCGGCAACGCCGTTTTGAGGCAACAGCAGGGACTTCCTTTTCGCAGCAGAGCAAAATGGCAAGATGATCAGAACTTGGAGTTACCAAGTGTTGTACCAAGGCATCGGCAAAAAGATCCCTCCACATGTTGTTAGCCACCGCTCTGTCTAGACGGACCTTCACATTGGCCCGGCCATGGCGCTTATTATCATATGTGTATGGGAGGCCTACAAAACCAAGATCACATAAGCCACAAACTTCTAAAGTATCACGGAAATCAATCATCTGACCTGACGAGCGCGGAGTTTCAGAAAAGTGCTCGAAACTCCACATAGCTTCGTTAAAATCGCCAACAACCACCCACGGCATATCAGCTTGCATATGGAGATTGCGGAGAGTAGACCACATGCGATGACGGTCCTCCTTGCGAGGTTCACCATAAACGCATGTGAGCCTCCAAGGTGGTTCATCCGGCGAGGGGGTGACATACGCATCAATATATCTCTCATTCAAAGTTTTGACATCCAGACACAAAGACTCGTGCCAATAAAGGGCAAGACCACCACTTAAACCTTCACTATCAACTGCAGCAAAACCAGCTAAACCAAGACGACGACGGTATCTTTTCATTCTATCTCTAGACTGCCTAGTTTCTGAAAGAAAGACGACATTAGAATTGTGGCCTTGAACAAGACTCACAAGGTCTCGAACTGTCCGCGGGTTCCCACCTCCGCGGCAGTTCCAACTTAGTATTTTCATTGCTCCTGACGGAGCTCCACGGGCTCCGTCAGTTTGCCGGCGGCCCCTGGGCCGGCTGCCTCCATGTTGTTACCTTCATCATCACCTCCACTTTCCTGCTGGATCCTCCCGTCCTCTCCCTGGTCACCCTCCTTAGCAAGAGTCCTACGCTTCTTCGGGGTACCATCAAGAGTCTTCCCAGAAATAGGATCGTTAGAGCCAAAAGGAACAAGGGCTCTAGAATCATCTCTTCCTTCCTCCTCTCTCAGCTGGCCTGTTTCTGCCGCACGCTTCCCCAGTGTAGAATTCTCAGACATCTCTGAATCCATAACCCGGATATCATTAGACAGGTTACGGATAGCCGGAATCATGTCCGAGCTCCTCATCTGGCCACTTGCCTGGTTCCGTCTCCCCTTATCTTCCTCAATGATTTCCTCACTTGGCCTTGGGTCTCCCCCTGTCATCTTTTGCATTCGTTCTGCCAGGTACATATCGACCGCTGGGTTGCCTGTACATTGGTCCTCCTGCTGTCGCTTTTGCTGCTTGTCCGTCCTGCGTTCTGGGCGTCCTCCCCGGCCTCCCCGGCTTTGCGCCGACGACGCGCTGCTCTCCATAGAGAAGTCTAGCCCCCTGTAAGCCATAGGGTTATTCTTCGCTTTAATAGTTCCCGATTGTCTCGTGAAGCGACGTGGTGGAGAACACTTGAGTTTACCACTAAACTTTCCGGTTGGCCTATCTCCCTTCAACTTCCTGCCGCAGGATTTCTCCTTATGGCCCAAGTAATCACAGGTGTAGCAAAAGTCAGGCAGTTTTTCATACTGTACTTCAAACTCCAGCCTTGTCCTCTTTTCTTTCAGCTTTGCAACCATCGCCACTGACGTTTCCAGTGGCTTGTACACCGGCATGGACACCCTAACCCGCACATAGTTGCCTCCCTCCGTATCCAGATCAGCTTGAAGGAAGGTGCCAAGCTTGACACATAAAGCTTTAACAACAGGTTCAGTACGCCAGTTCCTCGGAATATCCAGAATTCTAACCCAAATTCGAATAGAGTCCAGCTTGTAGTCTGAAACTTTCCTCATCCCATCGTAGGCCTCTATGATGAGTGGATCGAACTCGTATTGCCAAGGACCTCCCCGTAGAACACGAGACATCTGCCTCGCAGCCAAAGTGAACAAGGTACTTGTTCTCCCCTTGGTAGGAGTAGTCAAGATCCTCCTTTAGTCTCCATCCCTCTTGGATGTTATCAAACAGAGCCCGAGGGGTCGGTCTATCAAGAGAGTAAACCAACATGATCACTGTCCAAGGATGTGTTTGCTGTTGTAGAACCCCTGCATCCTCAAGGTCAACCTCTGCGATCTCTACATCATCCTCTAGAACTTCACCTTCCCTGAACTCCTCTGGTCCTTCTGCTTGCCTCTGCTCTCCCCCTCTTCCTGCATGGCCCTGGTCATCTTTCGAGTTCCGCATCTGCTTCCAGATGGCTAGTTCCTGCACGCGAGGGTTGGCCGCAGCAGCCATAGGTCTCTCGACGGAAGGCTTCGGGCGGGCAGCATCCACAGAGGGAGCCCCTTGATCGCCCCCACCAACCGTCAAGTTTCCATCGGCTGCTAGCCCTTCCCTCACCGGATCGTGCACAGTAGACGCCATCCTTCGCCCCCTTGGAACTTGCGTAGAAGTGTTTGACAGATTGAATCGATCAGGCGGCTCGCGTGGCTGTTGTTGTAGATCGGCCCCCTTCCTGAACTCCTTTAAGTAGGCCAGGGATTGCCAGGGCACACGTTGAAGGGGAAGCCCTGGCGAATCCGGACTCCCTCCTTTGCTTTCCTTGACGGACACGGCATGATCCACTCGCGGGTTTTTCCGGAGAGATCGACGGGCGGACGAGGCCGCAACGAGTTCTGCGTCCTGATTGGGGTCAGGTACGGAGACATGACCGCACACGGCCGGCCAGATGACCGACGGCGGCGGCGACAGGGCGGTCGCCTCACGATCGCCAAAGGCGGCTAACCCTAGCGCAGTCATTGGTCTCAATTGGCCTACAGATTATTAGACATTTTATAAAATTGTTTCCATAATTTTTAGTTCATTTAAAATTCCCACTTGTTTATTTTATTCCATGGCAATTTAACAATTCCCAATTCTTGTTTTATTTTAAATATTATTCTTTTATATTACTACACCATTTTTAATAAAACAACCATTGCTATATAATCGTGGCCTAATGAATGTTAGGCATTTTATTTAATATGCCCTACAAATTTTTGGTTTGGCAAAGATTTTCATTTCCATATAAATTTTCAAAACAATTTTGGTAACCCCACAACATTGGTTCCATCATAAGTATTGACTTGTGATTATTCACATGGCTAGTTGGATTTGGTTTAATCATGGTCAAGTTGATTGACATGCATCCACAATCCTTGGAGCAAGATTTACAATCCACACTTATTTGAAAATTTTATCAGGGTTGGGATTTCAATGAGCTGTGATCAAAGGTGTTCAAGGCTTGCTCATCAACAGTAATGATCACTAACAGTGGAATCACTGTAGTGATTACTGTACTGGATCTGAGGGTGTTACAAAAGTGGAGAACAAGATTGTGCCATTTTTTTAAGCTCAAACAAAAAGAGAGATGGTGTCGGCGTTGGACTCTCCAGCCTCGAAGAAGCAAGCCCACCTAAAATCGATTGTAATTGAAGCGTGGATCGCTCCTCGGAGTTTTACCCCTAGGAGTTATAATTAGAAGACGCATTCGCAGAAAGCATAACACAAGTGTAAGGATTACATTCTTCCTTCTTTTCCAATATGTTAGGTCGATCTCATTTTTTACAAGTTCCATTTTTATTTATTTTTCCATCATGTTTAGATTATAAGATTGTATCGTCCGCATATTGAAGAATAGATAACCCCCCATAAACCAAATGTGGGACCACACTCTCAATTTTATCGTCTAGCTTGACGTGTTCACCTAGCATATAGCATTGACCCAATAAAAATCGATTGCAATTGAAGAGTTGATCGCTCCTAGGATTTTTAGTGAATTAGAAGATGCATTCGCAGAAAGCATAACACAAGTGTGAGGATTGCATTCTTCCTTTTCCAGTCTGTTGGGCCTATCTCATTTTTTACAAAAGTCTTACATTTTTCCGCATGTGCCTTTCTGCCTTTGAGGTTGTTGGTCATGCCGTTTCGTCGATGCACATTTTGATGGACACGTTAATTTCCTCTTCCTTTCCAACGCAGGCAATTTCCTTATAGTCAAACTAAAAGAAATTTGTGTCTCTAGATTAAAATCTAAAGAAAGGCGTCTCATTTAATCGGCACACTGAAGGTCATCTGCATGGGTATTTGCTCCCGCTGCCGATGAACTGGTTGACGATGGCTAGGTGTTCTCTGAACTCTGAAGTGATGGTGGCTTGAACTGAGTGAGCGAGGCGAGCAAAGCTGGTGCAGCATGCGGTTAAGGTTCAGTATTGGGCGAGTAGGTAGACGAAGCCGTGGCGGACGACACCATTCAATATCGGCGCCGCTCTATATGCGGCGCCGCTCTATAGTCTGATCCAGGATTAAAACATAATACGTATTTTATATAATTTTGCATGTGCCTTCCTGCCTTTGAGGTTGTTGTCGTGCCGTTTCATTGATGCGCATTTTAATGGACACATTAATTTCCTCTTCCGTTGCAATGCAGATAATTTCCTAATAGTCAAATCAAAAAAATTGTGTCTAAAGTAAGGCGCGTCATTTAATTGGTTTACAGATATTTGGGATGAATCCGATCTATTCGATCCGACGTAACAAACGTGTTCAAGCATTTTTATATTTATCTCACATATAAATTGGATATAAGGGATGCTGAATACATTAAACATTTGAATCAATTTTAAATATCTTGTTAAACCATGATTTTAAGTCATAACTATAAAAGAAAATTCGGCATTTTTTTGAAAAATATTTGAACAGTCCGATTGGAGACGCCCATATTGAATTTTGTGGTTGTGCATATCTACCCTATCATAATTTATTTTTCTGGCGTGTCCTTTTTCTTCTTCTCGTGTCTTCTGTTGGTTGGGGGCTCCGCCGCCCAAAGTCGCCGCCGTTCATCATCCGTCGCTCCCACCGCGCGCGCCCTCGTCCAGATCCATCCATCCATCAATGGCTACGGCGTTCCGTCCCCTGCCTCCACCAAGCCTCCGGTGTCCGGTTCGAGGTCAAGCCCGGGGAGCAGAGAAGCGTCGCTCCGCCCCCAGCACGCGCGTCTTCGCCTTATTAAGGTTCGCTCCAATCCTCCCTCAAATCGGACCACGTTATGACATTCAGCACCCCGATTAAATCCGATTTTGATTTTGTCCTGAACATTATGTATGTGTAGCTTCAGCTGAAATTGTCTTGTTACTATTATTTTTTCACAAAAAGGAAATGTGATTCTACTTTGAGGGCTACTATACTGGCATCTGTACGAGTGAATTCCATGGCTTCCACTGTATGCTTATGTTTATAGATTTCTGGAGGGGTTTTGTTAGATTTGTATGTATGTGCATGCCTACTATTTGCAGATACAGAGTATAACCTGCTGAATTCCAAACTTTTTGTGCTTTTTCCAGTTTCTGGCTATCCATGGTCAAACAACCCAAAAATCAGTGATAAAAGAATTACGCATATGTAGCTAGCGGATTATATGTGGTTGATGTAAACTATATTTTCAGTGCTTTTCCCAGTATTTTAGTCTGAACTCTGAAGTAGCAGTACACAACTACATGTATTTTCTCTTGCAGGTCAGAAATTGAAAGAGTCATCAAAGGTTGGGCCTTTGTGTGTGTATAATTCAGGTTAGTTTGTAGGACCGGGACTTCTAAAGCAGCATTCGAGAAAGAAAAAAATCCCTATTAAAATGCAATCACAAGTAGTAAATTCTTCTCTGGGACATACTGGGCAAATAATGTGTTTGGACTTCAAATTAATATGCAGCTGCAGTTGTTAAGTGTAAAATTGTGAAGCGCACTCTGTATCTACTCAGCAAAGGCTCCTGAACCATCATATGTTGTGTCCCCACTCCCCTGTGGCACCATGTGGGTTGTTGCAAAGGTACAAAGATAGGGTCATCGAACCATACAAAAATAATTGGTTTGGAATAGGACTAACTAGCTTACCTCCTAATTTCTTGATACAGGACACTCCCATAAAAGCTGGACCCCAAATGGTTGCATAATGCCCCCATCCAATTTAGCTTAGCATCAAGGACTGTAGTATGCATCTGATTGCCCAGCCACTAGTTCACTACCTTTGCCTCTACAGAGTAAGCCATGGCCCAGCAAAATCTGATCTGAATATGGCTGCCCCCCTTTACAGCCACCATTACACACACATTGCCCCCTGTCAACTACTAGTAAGTCTCATATCTGGACGCGTATATATTCAGGGGCCAAGACACCATCATTTTATCAATAAACTCACAGGCCAAGGCATTTCTGAACCAAATACCAGAGAACCAAGAACACCCAACCTTGACCATAATCCACCCCAAGAGGCTTGGTCAGTTCATGAGGAAGTGGCCAAGGGTCGGTTAATGAGACTCGTTTAAATTTTGAATTTTCCCGTGCTGCTAATTTTACTAATGGAGATGTAATCGTATTTATCATTTAATGACAATAGTAATCATATGTACTGACGTTCTCTTTGCAACTGATAATAAATTAAGTACTGTACCTCTGTTCTGTTCATAGGAATAGTTTTAGCACCAGCTAAATTTCTGCATGTTAGGACTGACCAACTGATGAGTCAATCAGTGATTCGGCGAAGCGTGGCCCTGTCTCTCTCTATGACCCACTGAATAAATGCACCACTAATATTCCAAAAGCAATACTATTCGGAGGGGTCATGGGGCTCTGTATCGGATTCCCTCTGTATCGCACTAATATTTCCTCTCTTGACTGCTGTTTGGTCTTCCTCTCCTCTGTTCCTCGTCTCCACCCTCCACTCAGTGCTCCCTTCCTCTCATCTCAGCCTCCTCCACTGCGCTGCTGCCTGGAATAGTTTCCTCATCTCATCATTTTATCAATAAACTCACTGCCAGAGACCCTGGACACCTGTGGAGGTATATTTCCTGTCGATTTGTTTCCAGTTAAAGTAGCAATGGTTGGATCTAGAAAGTTACTCTTCCTTCTTGAGAGCCTGAAAGATTTGTATCCATAGTGGCAGTGGAACTAAATGGAGTTTCCAGTCATTCAGAGCACGCCGCATCGAATCCACTGACCCAGCTAGCGGCTTGGTAACTTTGTCTCATCTGTCTTGCTATTCTGCTCCTCTAAAATCTTTCACATCCACACCTTCTTGTTAATTCTTATAATCTTTCCCATCCAGATCGAGAGAGAGAAAGAGAGACCCTCGTTGCTGTATTCTGCTCTGCAGTGAAGGTGGGCCTGTTCCGGATCTAGCAAAGTTTTAGCTTGGTGGATCACTTCTAAAGCTTGGTTTTCATTACAGCTGCTCCTCCTGCTCTCATGGAGGTCGTCACGGGTGCCATGGGAAGCCTGCTCCCCAAGCTGGGCAAGCTGCTCATGGATGAGTACAACCTGCACAAGCGCGTCAAGAAGAACGTCTGCTTTCTCTCCAGGGAGCTTGAGAGCATGCACGCTGCCCTCATCAAGGTTGGTGACGTGCCAGGGCACCAGCTCGACAGGCAAGTCAAGGTCTGGGCTGATGACGTCAGAGAGCTCTCCTACAACATGGAGGATGTGGTCGACAAGTTCCTCGTACGTGTCGACGGCATTCAGCCTGACGATGATGCCAACAGATTCAAGGGGCTGATCAAGAGGATGATCGGCGTGTTCAAGAAAGGCAAGAATCACCATCGGATAGCTGACGCGATCAAGGAAATCAAGGAGCAACTCCAGGAGGTCGCTTCTAGGCGCGTCAGGAACAATGTCGATGTTATAACTCCTAATCCTACCCATGTGGTTGCCATCGATCCTCGTCTTCGGGCTTTGTACACAGAAGCAACAGAGCTCGTTGGCATCTATGGGAATAGGGATCAAGATCTCATGAGGTTGCTCGACCTGGAGGGCGACGATGCCTCTAAGAAGAGACTCAAAAGGGTCTCCATTGTTGGATTTGGAGGGTTGGGCAAGACCACTCTTGCCAAAGCAGTATATGAGAAGATTAAAGGTGATTTTGGTTGTCAGGCATTTGTCCCGGTCGGTCGGAACCCTGACATCAAGAAGGTTTTTAGGGATATCCTCATTGAACTCGGCAACTCTCACTCAGATCTGGCGATACTGGATGCAAAGCAACTTATCGACAAGCTTCGTGAATTCCTCGAGAACAAGAGGTATGCATCAATTACAGAAAAAATGATACTATTATGATCTCTTTATTTCTTATGCTAGTTGTACAATTGATAATGTATCCTCATTGTAATCTCACGCTGAAGAGTTTGCGATCATTTTTTTTTTCATTATGGTCACCTTTGCTTATATGTTAAGATAAGCCTACTGACTTCCAGCTAGAGGCAGCAGCCAACTCTGTTTTATCATCCTGCTTAGTACTAGGCTATCTTGGGCTATCATGTTGAAACCTACTAACTCTGTACCGACCTTGTACCCTATATCAGTATGCAGTTTCCACTTTTCTTGAGCAATATAAAAAAAGGAATCCAATTCACAGAACTTTGCTAATAACAGTAAACGTTATATAGGTGCTAAATTTCAAGACTGTAAGTATATATCTTTGACCCTCCTCACCATTTATCTAAGTAGATAGTGAGATCTTCTCATTGCAATCGTTATGGTGGCTGAAATTTATTGCCATTGGTTTAGGAAAATCAGCTCAATATATTGTGCATTAAACGTACCAAAGATACAAAATAATGAGCATAATGATAATTGTACCAAATAAAAGCACCAAAAAGTAAAGAAACTGAAGGGGAAATAAACTTTAGAGCCTTTTACTTCAAATTTCATTCTTTCTCCAAAACTACCTCATTCTAAATAAAGATTATAAGTGTGCATCTCGCCCCAAAAAGGCTGCCCTAGAATTTTCCTAAGATATTATATTTTGATTGATGACCAAACACGAAGTTAAATTTGCTATTGACTATCGCAATCTGTATTTCCATTTACGACCTTTTTGGAAACTTACTATCAACAATATACACTAAAGGATAATTCCATGCAATTTGAGTCTCCGGGAGGTTTATTAGCGGGCATATAGTAAATTAGTTGTCCAATCGGTGCTCGAGTCTTTCCAATACATCTACCTTAATCATTGTAATATTTGAAATGTTGTAAGTTATTAAATGTTCTTCTATGTATGGACATCGAGCCAGAAGCTTGCTATTTGTGTTTTACTCCTGTAATATTAAATATGTATTCCTTTTGTTGATCATCTGATTGGCAGTTCATAATGCATGCTCCTACAGATACGCATTCTAGATACAGAGTTCCACCCATATATTTTTATGACCCAAAGCTTTGCCAGTTCAATAGACCTTACACTAATAATTGAACTGATGTAGGTACCTCATCATAATTGATGATATATGGGATGAAAGCTTATGGAAAGACATAAACCTTGCTTTCTCCAACAGGAACAATCTAGGCAGTCGGCTAATCACCACAACCCGCATTTTCAATGTCTCTGAATCATGTTGCTCATCGGCCGATGATTCAATTTATCAAATGGAACCATTATCTCCCGATGAATCCAAAAGGCTCTTCTACAAAAGAATTTTTCCCAATGAGAGTGGATGTCCAAATGAATTTGAGCAAGTGTCTAGAGAAATCCTGAAGAAATGTGGTGGGGTACCACTAGCCATCATTACTATAGCTAGTGCTTTGGCTGGTGGCCAGAAGGTGAAACCAAAGTTTGAGTGGGATAATCTGCTCCGGTCCCTTGGATTTGGACTAACAGAAGATAATAGTTTAGAGGAGATGCGGAGGATACTATCTTTCAGCTATTATGATATGCCTTCACATCTGAGAACTTGTCTATTGTATCTCAGTATATATCCAGAAGATAGTAGGATTCATAGAGATAGACTGATATGGAAGTGGGTAGCTGAAGGATTTATCCATTGTGGAAATCAAGGGACTAGCTTATATTTGGTTGGATTAAATTACTTCAACCAGCTCATCAATAGAAGTATAATTCAGCCAATATATGATGATATAGGCCAGGTACATGCTTGCCGTATACATGATATGGTTCTTGATCTTATCTGCAACTTGTCACATGAAGCAAAATTTGTCAAGTTATTGGATGGCACTGGGGATAGCAAGTCTTCAGAGAGTAATATTCGCCGTCTGTCCCTTCAAAACAGAAATGAAGATCCTCAAGGCACACCTGCCATAAATTTCATGAGTTTATCACAAGTGAGGTCAATTACTATCTTTCCACCTGCTATGAGTATCATGCCAACTCTTTCAAGGTTTGATGTTTTACGTGTACTTGATCTGTTCGAATGTTATCTTGGGCAAAATAGAAGCCTGCAGCTTAACCTCAAGGATGTTGGTCATTTAATTCATCTAAGGTACCTAGGTCTCGCATGTACTGGAATCAGTGAACTCCCGGCTGAGATAGGAAACCTAGAGTTTTTGGAGGTGTTGGATCTTGCAGGCAATTATAACCTGCATGGAGTGCCATCGGCGACTATTTGTAAGTTGAGAAGATTGATCTGTCTAAATGGTGAGGTGGGTGAGTTGGCTCCGGGTGTGTTGCAGAATCTTACATCCATTGAAGTGTTGAGGAAGATCTTGGTCTCTCTGAATATTGTTGTGCAAGAGCTTGGCAAACTGGCAAGGCTGAGGGAGCTTGTGATTAAGTTCAAGGATGGTAGTTTAGATTTGTATGAAGGTTTCGTGCAGTCTCTGTGCAACCAACATCACATCGAAAGTCTAAGTATTGATTGCAATTCCGAAGAAACTTCTCTTGAACTGATGGATCTCTTGGGAAAACGGTGGGTACCACCTGTACATCTCCGTGAATTTGAGTCCGGCATGCCCATCCAACTGTCTGCACTGCGAGGGTGGATACAGAAAGACCCCTCGCATCTCTCGAACCTCTCCGAGTTAATCCTCTGGAAAGTGAAGGAAGTGCAGCAGGAGGACGTGGAAATCATTGGGGGGTTGTTGTCCCTTCGCCGTCTCTACATAGGCACCACCCATCAAACACAACGGCTGCTTGTCATCTGTGTTGATGGGTTCCTCTGTATGGTAGACTTTCGCTTGTATTGTGGATCAGCAGCGCAAATAGTGTTCGAATCAGGAGCATTGCCGAAGGCGGAATTAGTTTGGTTCAGGCTGGGCGTCCGGGTGGCGAAAGAGGATGGTAACTGTGGCTTCGATTTGGGCCTGCAAGGGAACCTTCTCTCCCTTCGGCGGGTTGTCTGTGTTGATATGTATTGTGGTGGAGCGAGGGTTGGGGAGGCCAAGGCAGCGGAGGCTGCAGTCAGGCACGTGCTCGAAGCCCATCCCAATCATCCGCGTATTACTATTTCTATGAAGCCGCGTATAAAGCAAGGTATTTATCCGTCTAATGACCACTTCTTATAGTATGTTAGAACCTACGTGGTGATGTTCTGATTATATATTAACCCCTATCTCTTCTTTCTTTTCTATTTTGTTTGTAAATATGCCTAGGTGCCCAGGATGATGACATCTGTGAAGAATACTGATACTGCAGTCATGACTGTACAATTATCCACCTAGGTAATATTTCCCTCCTCTCCTTTCGTTTCTC
Source organism: Bromus sterilis (assembly GCA_950022295.1). Classification (NCBI taxonomy): domain Eukaryota; kingdom Viridiplantae; phylum Streptophyta; class Magnoliopsida; order Poales; family Poaceae; genus Bromus; species Bromus sterilis. The sequence goes on along the minus strand of OX465601.1, from coordinate 294,383,350 downwards.
TATACGCATGCCTGCTTGGTACTCTTTAATAATATCATAACTAATGAGTTGATTTTTTCATTAATCATTAAGTTTGTTTAGCTTACCACGTATATCACGTGGTATTTTACAGTATTATTATTCACATTTCTTTTATCATTTGGCGCAGAGACGGATGAAGAATTAATAGAGGCCTGTGAGATGGAATGAGGCGAACTAAGCTTCGGAGCTAGCGCTAGCTACTACTTTACTTTGTTCTCCTCACTTATTTTCTACTTGTTCAATCTTCGACGTTGGTAGAAAATGCTCCTTTCCTCGATCATATATGAGGGACTGAGCTCACCTGGATTAGTTTTTTCACGTCCTACTTTTATTCTGGTACTATATGTAAGCACAGTGTAATAATGATCTTCTATCAGTGTTGTCTTAGCCTCTTAGGGGATATTATGTTAGGCTCTTATGATTCTTCCCCAGAAGTGTTAAGTTCGTTCTAGTGGTATTGTAATGCATTAAGAAGATTTTTCAAATTTGTTTCTTGTTTAGAAAAAAAAATTATATGAAGGTGTTTGTACACATAATGTTTGTGCATGTTCTTGTACCAACTCAGAGAACCTTCGATATCCTGAAGAAGGAACATATGTATCCGGGCCGGTGCAGTTTGCTGGTATGATTAAGTCTGATATGTCAAGGTTGGTTTGGAAGGTCTGGCATCACCAAAGGTTAAATCTTAAATCTTTCTCTTGACTCATTCTTTAAGATAGAGTTTGGACGGCTGGCCGACTTCTTAAGTGGTTGCCCGAACTATGATCTATGCCCATTTTGCAAAAGGGTAACGGAATCTGCTCCGCGTTTGATGATCAAATGTCAATACACATGATCAATGGTTGGTTGGGTATGAAATCCCAAACTCTTATACTTCGAGCAACCTTCACTTCACACGGTGGAAGAACGGTGGAAGAATGGGCTGGCGCATATCAAAGGGATACTACTACTAGAAAGGTTAAACTCACTAAAGATGCCTATTGAATGAGCAATTTTGAGAGGTATGCAAGGTCACCTTAAATGTGGTGGCTACAATTAAAGATGAGGCAAGAATTTGGGTTGTTGCTGAGGCTAGGTTCCTCGTTAAGTGATCTAATTTTTGTTTGCTGACCTCTGTGGTCAAACGAGCTTCGTACTTCATCTTCTTAATTAATAAGATGAGGTGAAGCTTTTTCCTTTATCTTTAGAAGAAATAAAACAATTTTACTCAGTTACTTTCATTCAGCCTAGCCACATTTTCTCTCCTGGAATGAACACGCTATATAGTTGAAGAAGTGAAACATATTTAAAGAAAAAAAATTATAGATTATGTCAACCTTTTATGATTCTTCCGCAGAAGTTTTAAGTTCATTCTAGTGGTATTGTAACGCATTAATAAGATTTTTCAAATTTGTTTCTTATTTATAAATAAAATATGAAAGTGTTTGTACACGTAATATCGTGCATGTTCTTGCACCAACTCAGAGAACCTCCGATTTCCTGTAAAAGGAACATTAATACATATGACCGAGATGGTGCAGTTTGCTGGTATGGTTAAGTTTTCTTTTGCGGGATATGATTAAGTCTGATATTTCAAGGATGGTTTGGAAGGTCTCGCGCCAACAAAGGTTAAATTTTTCTCTTGACTCATTCTTTAAGCGAGCTTCGACGGCTGGCCGACTTCTTAAGTGGTTGACCGAACTATGGTCTTTGACCATTTTGCAAAATGGTAAGGTAATTTGCAGCGCGTCTGATGATCTACTGCAGCGCGTCTCATGATCAAATGTTAATACACCATGAGAGCAACTCTAGCAGGCCCCTTAAACCTCAGAACCTTAAAAATGGTATAAGCGTAAAAAAAGTCGTAGTTTAAAGGCTCAAATCTGATGCGGTCGAACAGTGTCTATAAAACTGAACTGTAAACTGGAATATTCTTTGGATATGCCGAGCTCGAGCCCCGTCCTCGTCTCGCGCCTCCTCCGCTGGTGCAAGACGGCGCCCCCGCCACGGTCTACCCCGCCGGTGTCGCCCCTAGTCGCCAGCGGGTCGTGCCCTGCCCCGGCCCCGCCCCGATCCCCCAGCCTGCCCCGCCATGATGCGTCGCAACCTGCCTTCTTGCCGGTCGCACATGGCCGCGTCCCGAACACGTCCGGTGAGTTCCAAGAGAATTCTATCTAGACCCGAGCGAATTACGACCAAGTCATGATGGCAGTTGTGGGTGAAATGTCTTTCCCGCCAACAGTTTTCATGGATACAGGCCGCCCTCGGATCGGAGTAGAAACTCTCTTTTTTGCAGGCTGAGGTAGGTTTTTTAGCGCGCCCCTTCAAAAATTTATGGGTCAGACATCGATAAGGGGTCTGCTCGAGGCTTTTTCACACGCCAAACTGTAAAGTGGCGGTTATTTTATAGTTGCGCGGAGGATGAGGAGTTTGCTAGAGTTGCTCTAAGGGTTTGGAACATGATCTTTGGTTGGATGGGTATGCAATCCCAAACTCTTACTTGGAGCAACCTTCACTTCAAACGATGAAAGAATGGTGGAATGATGATGCAGATCAAACAGACACTACTCGAAAGGCGTCCAAGTCACTAAAGGTGCCTATTGACTAAGCAATTTGAAACCAGAGGAATGCGAGGATATTTCGCAACAAGGTCTCCTTAAGTGTGGTGGCTATGATTAAAGATGAGGCGATAATTTGGGTTGTTGCTAGCTAGGTTCCTCGACAACACTTAGTGATCTCATTCTTAGTTTGCAGGAAGATCGCGGTGGGTGCGGCCGCTGACGAGGAAGGTCACGGGCCTTGTTACAAACTTCCAGAAGAGATCCGTTGTGCCCATTCGCTGCCAAGCCAGGCAACTTGACCATCCTGCAATCCCTCTCGGCAACTACTACAACCTTCCCCATGAGATATTTGAGGCTGCCGTCTCTCGGTTTGGCGGCTCAAAAGGGTTGATTTTCAATTCTTGGAGGACGAAGTGGCGGCTAGGATTCGATATTGGGAGGGAAACAACATCACACGGTCGGTCGTGCAACTCTCTTCAAGTCTGTGGTTGCTGCACAAGCGGACTACTACATCACTCACCTCAATGTCCCGCCCAACACCCTGCGCAACATCAACAAGCTTCAGTGCGCCTTCTTATGGTCTGGTTCAGACAAGACAACCATGGCTAAGTGCAAGGTTAACTCGGACTTGGTGTGCAGGCCTTTTGAGCGAGGCGGTCTAGGCATGCTCAACACTGCCAAATTTGCTCGTGCGCTTCGCCTTAGGTGGCCTTGGTTTGAATGGAAAGAGTCGTCCAAGATGTGGGCCAGCATGGGCCATCCTTGTGACAACCAAGATATGGACTTTTTCTACGCCTCCGCCACAATGACTATCGAGGATGTGCGAAGACACCTTTTTGGGATGTGCCCTGGGTCAACAACCGGAAGCCCAAGGAGATTGCACCACTCATCTACGAGGCGTTATTCGAAAAAAATTGGAAGGTCAAGGCGGCGCTTTGTGACGACGCTTGGGTCTCAAAGATCAAACTCTCCGCTAGGTTCTCCTGGGAACATCTCACACAATTTATGACCCTCTGGACGACCATCCATGGTCCAACTTGACGAGCACGCTGTCGGGGGATTGGTACCCGGGTAGGCTAACCCAAGCGGAAGCAAGCTTTCAAGACAAGGACGGGCCGATTGGGCTGCAGCTGGGCCGAGCTAGGCGGAGGTACGGCCGATTGCCCCAAGGCAATCGACCATACCAAATGCCAGCAGTCGGCCCAGGCGCAATCGGCCCACCCTTCTGATCAACGAAGAAAATCGTCCGATTGGTCCGCTGCTGGGCCGAGGTTGATTCCAAGAAGACCGATTGCCCAGGGCAATCGGCCTTACCAAGGAACCACCAGTCGGTCCAGGCGCAATCGGAGCCACCTACCACCCAGTCGGGGGTATGATTACGAGGTCATAAATACCATATCCCGAGATATCTGGGTGGCAGGAAGGCCAAGTCACATCGAGGATTTCCCGGAGATACGATGTCGACCTCTCTGCCGATTCTGCGGACAGGCCGACAAGACCGTACCTCATAGCTCCACTGTTCATCACTAGACCCTACAAGGTAGCAGCATGGGCCGCCGCTCGTAGGCTCCGGATCAACCGGAGAGGAGCAGTCGGTGGGCCCAGGCCGATTAGAGGATGACAGCTGGGCCCTTTAGGCATTGAAGTTACCATAGTACCCTGGACTCACACTATAAGAGCCAGGGTACCCCTCCTGCGCGAGGGATCGCACACCTTAGAGCCTCATTTACTCACTTCATCCCCAGTTCATTCACTGCTCGTAGTAGCTCCTCAGGGAAGCAGGAGAGGACCTTGCCCATGGCGGCGGTGTACTCCTTCCCCTGAGAAGGTAGAAGAGCAGTTATTGTAGCCACCTCATTGATATATAAGAGACAAGCAGGAGTAGGGGTGTTATCTCTCCGGAGAGCCCCGAACCTGGGTACATCGTGGTGTCTTCACCGTGCTTGTATCCAACCCCGATTCCGGCACCATCGACATTCTCTCCCTCGAGTCTTCCCCCTCACATTAGCCATCCCATGGCATCTGTTGTAACAAAGCAACAACAGTTGGCGCCCACCGTGGGGCAGACCGAGGCGTCGACTGGAGTTAAGATCCGGACGGGATCAACCTCTGCATCGGGCGGAAGCCACGCCTCAGGCCTGATTCTAAGGCGTGGGGCAATCGACTACGTAGTTGACTACTCGGCGCGGTACAAGGAAGGAGCTCCCTTGCCGCCCGGGGTGTCGCTGCAAGTGGGGAGTCACCGTCTCTTCATCGGTGCCTTCCCTGAGGCGTATCCAAGGGATATCCGAGTGTTCTCATGTGCTACGGACCCTCTCTTGACCAGGGGCTGCTCCGCAGCATCTGGCCAAGGGGAGGGCTGACTGCACGCCGCAGTCATGATGGCGGGAGCGTCGTCCTCGACCAATCGGGACCCGGCAAGCGCAGCAAGGAAGGCAAAGGAAGTGGCTGATGCAGCAGAGCGAATCGGCACCAGTGCGTTGCGGGACGTGTTGTACACGCCCGTGAACAGGAATGGTGATCCGGAGCAGGTGCATACCGAGCTGGAAACAGCACGGCTTGCCCTAGCTCGCAGGGCTGAGCAAGTGTTGGCTGAGGAGCGACGGCTGGGAGCCATCACTCGGGAGTACAACGCGGCGCATGCAGGACCGCGCCGGCCGATTGAGCCCGCAGTCCTGGAAGACCTGAGAAGCCGAGGCCGAGCTGTCAATCAGCAGTTGTCCGGGGCGGAGCAACCGGAGCGTCCGAGAAGGCCAGCACAACCGGAGCAGCAGGCGCAGTCGGTGTTTGTCCAAAGGCCCACATACAGCACACCCGACAAGAACCTGAGAGCGGCTAAGCAGATAGCGCTCGAGCTGGAAGAACTGGAAGGAGACGAGCGACGCGAGCAGTCGCGCCGAATGCGTGAACTGATAGCGGCCGCAAAGGAGCAGAAGATCGTGGCAATGGCAAACCAAAACGCCGAGCCAGAGGCATCAAGAGGGACCATGAGGCCGAATGCAGGAGGCAGTCAGCGGCCGAATGCGTCGCGCCAGAACCGGCATCAACCTGCGCCATCTCGGCATGACAGCAAAGTTAGAAGCAATCGCCCAGCAGCAAGCAGAAGAATGGAAGAGCCAGCTGTTAACAGCAGGCGCCACGACATGCCGCAGCAATCGGCACCGAGACCAGCAATCAGCACCCGACTTGACCCTCGCCAAATCGGTCAGAATGATGCAAGGCATCGCATTGAGCTCCTGGAGAAGGAGGCCCAGGAAGATGAAGAAGGAGAAGCTGGCCCGGCGTGTTTCGGTCATCGCATTCGGACAGAGAAGTTCCCAAAAGGTTTTACACTGCCGAGAGATACCCCCAAGTACAACGGCTCGGTGAAACCTGAGGACTGGCTGTCCGATTACCTGACAGCAGTTCGCATTGCGGGGGGCAATCGGCGTGTAGCAGTTCGCTATGCACCGCTCATGCTGCAAGGCTCAGCTCGGACGTGGCTGAATAGTTTGCCCAAGGACAGTGTGAACTGTTGGGAGGACTTCACGACTGCGTTCATCCACAACTTCACAAGCACATATGAAAGGCCAAACCTCCCTCGGCAGTTAGCTTTGTGCGTGCAAGGCAAGGACGAGCCCCTCCGAGATTACCTGTCTCGGTGGATCAAGCTGAAGAATTCATGCGAAGGAGTCCACGAGATCTAGGCCATCCAGTACTTCACTGATGGATGTCTGGCTGATTCAATGCTGAAGCACAAGCTGCTCCGCAAAGATTTCACGTCGCTCGCTGAGCTCATGAAGGTGGCAAATGCATTCGCTATGTCCGATTCTGCGATGCGCCCAATCCAACTCGGAGTTGGAGGTGTGATCCAGTCACCAGGGGCTCCGCAGTCGGATGTAGGGAACCAAGGCCTCAGCAGAAAGGAGAGAAGAGAGAACAACCGCAACAACAACAACAACAACCAGCAGAACAGTGGCAAGATAAAGGACGAGCAACCGGACACTCAGTATGGCAGTCGGCAGGTGGCCGCTGTCCAGAATGAGGAAGACCCAGCGGCTGCAGGAGGCAGTCGGAAGATGAGACCCAATGTCAGACCCCCAGGGCAGATGAAGCCCAAGTACACATTTGAAGACATGTTAGATGCACCATGCAAGTTGCACAGTACGCCTGGGAGGCCATCTGCGCATACCACTCGGCAATGTGACTTCGTGAGAAGGATAGCAAAGGGAGAAGCTTTACCCCCACCACCACCCCCACCACCACCGCAGAACAGAGGACCGCCTCAGCAGCAGAACCAGTACCCGCAGCAAGACGCAGCATACATGATCTGTACCAGTGAATCCACCGATAAGGGCAGTCGGCGAGCCAGAGCTCAGGAAGTCAATGCAACGATGCCGCCGATTCCCCAATTCATGCACTGGTCAGAGTGTCCGATATCCTGGGACAGAGCAGATCACCCCACCATTTTGCCGAATCCGGGCAACTATCCGCTGGTGGTGGATTCTCTCGTCGCAGGACCAAAGTTTTCATGCAAGTTCTCAAGAGTGCTAGTTGATGGAGGAAGCACGATCAACATCCTATACCGAGATACCATGCTCAAGCTAGGGCTCACCGAGAGAGATTTGGAGCGCAGTCGGACGACTTTCCATGGGATTGTCCCTGGTTTGTCTTGCACCCCCTTGGGTCGCATTCGGTTGGATGTCATTTTTGGCACAGAGGAGAATTTCAGAAGAGAGCCGATTTGGTTTGAGGTGGCCGACCTCAGCAGTCCGTACCACGCTTTGTTGGGATTACCAGCATTTGCCAAGTTTATGATCAACACGCAGCAGACATACCTGAAGATGAAGATCCCGGGGACAAACGGCGTCATCACAGTCACCGGCGACTTCAGGAAGTCCCTCGAGTGCACATCTGCTGGCAGCAGTTTGGCTGAGTCCCTAGTGGTGGAGACCGAGAAGCGTCAGCTTGGCAAGGTGATTGCAATGGCGCAGGCCCAGAGCAAGAATCCACTGCCGGTTGGTCCTGCAAAGAGAGCAGATGAGGAATCGACTTTCCAGTCGGCGAAGGACAGCAAGAAAATCGCTCTAGATCCCTCCGAATCAACCAAGTTTGTTGTAGTCGGAGCTGGACTCAGTGATAAATAGGAAGGCGAGCTCGTCGAGTTTCTCCGTGAGAATCGGGACATCTTTGCATGGTCTCCACAGGACATGCCTGGTGTTCCGAGAGAACTCGCCGAGCACAAGCTGCACATTCGGCCAGGCTCGAAGCCGGTCAAGCAACCCCTGAGACGTTTTTCAGAAGACAAGAGAAGAGCAATCGGCGAAGAGATTGCGAAGTTGCAATCTGCAGGTTTCATCATGGAAGTGTTTTACCCCGAGTGGCTGGCCAATCCAGTCCTCGTCATGAAGAAGAACAAGACTTGGCGTATGTGTATAGATTATACTTGCTTGAACAAGGCATGCCCGAAAGATCCGTTTGCTTTGCCCCGTATTGATCAAGTGATTGATTCTACGGCCGGCTGCGAACTGCTGTCCTTTCTGGATGCGACTGATGGGTATCACCAGATCAAGTTGGCCGTGGAAGATCAGATAAAGACTGCATTCATAACCCCTTTCGGGGCCTATTGTTATATCACCATGCCTTTTGGTCTGAAGAATGGAGGCGCCACTTATCAGCGCACGATTCAGAGGTGCACACATTCTCAGCTCGGCAGAAATCTCCATGTTTATGTGGATGATCTGGTGGTGAAGTCGGCAAAGGGAGTCACATTGTTGGACGACCTCAGAGAGACTTTCGCAAATTTGAGAACTTATCAGATCAAGCTCAACCCGGCAAGCTCTTGGGGTTTCTCGTTTCCGAGAGAGGAATCGAATGCAACCCCGAGAAGATAGCCGCAATAGAGCGCATGGAGCAGCCCAAGACATTGAAGCAGGTGCAGAAGTTCACCGGTTGCCTCGCATCTCTCAGCCGATTCCTCAGTCGGCTGGGCGAGAAGGCAATTCCCCTATACCAGTTGATGAAGAAAACAGAAAAGTTTACATGGAACCCCCAAGCAAATGAAGCATTCCGAGAGCTCAAGCGCATGCTGTCCACGGCACCGATTCTGGCTGCCCCGATTGAGAAGGAGCCCATGATGTTATACATTGCGGCAACCAATCGGGTGATCAGCGCAGTTATGGTGGTGGAGCGGCCCGAGAAGGACAAGGCACAGCAAATCCAGCGCCCAGTATACTACATCATCGAAGTGCTCTCGGCGTCCAAGCAGAACTACCCTCATTACCAGAAGATGTGCTATGGAGTGTACATGGCAGCCAAGAGATTGAAGCCATACTTTCAAGCCCACTTGATCACCGTTGTCAGCTCGGCTCCATTGGCCGACATCATGGGAAGCAAAGACGCAACCGGGAGAGTGGCCAAGTGGGCAATCGAAGTGGCTAGTCATGGCATCCAGTATGAGCCAAGGACTGCAATCAAATCGCAAGCACTAGCCGATTTCCTAGTGGACTGGGCTGAAACTCAATACATGCCGCAGCTCCCCATCTCGGAAGTCTGGCGAATGCACTTTGATGGATCCAAGATGAAGAATGGCCTAGGGGCTGGGGTGGTACTCACTTCCCCAAGAGGAGATCAACTGCAGTATGTGCTCCAGATTCACTTTGCGGCATCGAACAATGTGGCCGAGTACGAAGCCCTTGTGCATGGCGTCAAGCTTGCCAAGGAAATCGGCATTCGGAATATTGAGTGCTATGGTAATTCCGATCTGGTGGTGCAGCAATGCTCGGGCACGTGGGACGCAAAAGATGCTAACATGGCAAGCTACCGATTCCTAGTGCAGCAAATCAGCGGATACTTTGAAGGATGTGAGTTCCATCACGTTCCGAGAGCAAACAATGAGGCAGCAGATGCCTTGTGCAAGCTTGGCTCCACAAGGCAAGCGATTCCACCAGGCATATCTCTCGAGCATATCAAGAAGCCATCCATCACTCCATCACCAGACTCCGAGTCCATTTTCATCTCGGAGACAGATCTTGAAGTTCTCAGAAAGGCGAAAGAAGTTCAACCGGCCAAGCCTGCAACCTCAAAGAAGCAATCCAGCGCCCAGGGTATCTCGGCAAAGGCACCAGGGGCTGCCGATTGCGGACCAGGGGCTGCAGAAGAGAAGAAGCAGAGCAACACCAAAGAGAAGCAAGCGGAGGCTGCACCAGAGGGCACAACCTCGGGAGAGCAAGTGACATCAGAGATTGCCGATTGCAATGATGAAGCTCCAACCCCAGATGAGAAGTCAGCACCAGGGGCTGCCGAATGCGCGCCAGGCGCCGCAATCAGCAGTTCGCAAGCAGAAGAAGAGATAGTAGAAGTTCAAGAGGCCGAGATCGAGCAGGCCAATGCTCAGGAGGCCGAGATCCAAGATGAAGTCTTACCCCAACAAGCAGCAGTAATGGCAGTGGTCGCTGCGCCGTCATGGGCACAGCCGATCCGAGATTTTTTGGCAGAGGGGACCCTCACACCAGATTTGGCATTGTCCAGGCAGATCGCTCGTCGGTCATGGGCGTACACAATCATCAACAATGAGCTGTTGCGCAAGAGTCCGACTGGTGTTCTTCAAAGGTGTGTTGAGGAGGATAGAGGTTTGGAGCTACTTAGAGATATCCATCAAGGGGAATGTGGCATCATGCATCGGCAAAGGCCATTGCAAACAAGGCTTTCCGACATGGTTTCTACTGGCCTACTGCACTTGCAGCGGCTGAGAACTTGGTGAAGCACTGCAAAGGTTGTCAGCGGTTCAAGGCAAGAAGTCATCAGCCGGCATCGGCACTGAAGACCATCCCAATAGCATGGCCCTTTGCAGTTTGGGGCTTAGATATGGTTGGACCATTCAAGAGAGCTAGAAGTGGTATGACACATCTCTTGGTGGCAGTTGACAAGTTTACCAAGTGGATAGAGGCAAGACCAATCAAGAAGCTGGACGGACCGACAGCAGTCAAATTTGTGGCCGACATCGTATGCAGATATGGTGTTCCAAATAGCATCATCACCGACAACGGCACAAACTTTGCAAAGGGGGCACTGGCTCGATATGCATCTCAGCCGGGCATTCGGCTTGATCTGGCATCGGTGGCACACCCACAGTCCAATGGTCAAGTCGAAAGGGCAAATGGACTAATCCTATCGGGTATCAGGCCCAGATTGGTAGAGCCACTAGAGAGGGCACCCGGAGCATGGATTGATGAGCTTCCTGCAGTACTCTTCAGTCTGAGGACCACGCCGAACAGGTCGACTGGATTCACTCCTTTCTTCCTTGTGTATGGCTCAGAAGCAGTCATCCCCTCCGACATCGAGTTTGACTCACCTCGGCACGCGTTGTACACGGAAGAAGAAGCGAAGATGGCAAGAGAAGACGGCGTCGACCTCAAAGAAGAAGCTTGTTTGTTGGCCTTGTCCAGATCAGCAGTCTATCAGCAGAAGCTGCGGCACTACCACAGCAAGAAGATTCGACCCCTCTCTTTCCGAGAAGGGGACATGGTGCTACGCCGAATCCAGAAGACAGATGGGCAGCACAAGCTATTTTCACCTTGGGAAGGGCCATTCATTGTCAGCAGAGCACTCAAGAACAATTCCTACTACCTCATCGACTGCACCAAAGGAACCAAGCACAAGGACACATCGGGAAGAGAGACAGAACGGCCATGGAACGCCGAGTTGTTATGTCCGTTCTATAGTTGAACGGCATAAGTTTATGTAAGCCAGTCGGCAAAAAAATCAGTTTAAGTTATCATGTCTCTGAAAATGAGCATTCGAATACTTTCGTATAATCTCATTCGAAGAGCTAGCCCTAATCGGCAACGCTCCGTCATACCCGAGATGTGCATAGCATACCCGGGGACTGGCTGACCACGAGGTCAAGAAAATAAGCCATCGCGGCACGGGGACTGCAGGCTAGGTCTCAGTCGGATACCTAGCTCAAGCGCAAATCTCTAAAGGGTTTGTGGCATTGAAAAAGGTAGCGATTGAGGCAGTCGGCGGTATGAATCCCGGGAAACAACTCGAAACATGCTGCCACAAGCAAAGACGACAAAGTAAAGTTGCCGATTGCACCGCAATCCTGGACACTAGATCCAGGAGCGAGCAATCGGCGCCCGCCATTGTAGAATCCTTTGCGTTAAAAATCTTGTCGTGTAAGAATAAAAACTCATCGAACCTTGGCTGAATGTTTACTGTTGATCCGATTGCGGACCGTATGTCGGCAGCAAGATCGACACAGTAAACATTCCCAAATGCAGCCGATGAAGGAAACCGGCAAAGACGCAAAGTTGATCGCACATGCAAAAGTTAAAGCAAGCAATCGATTCACATCAAAAGAAACAGGCCCAAGGCCAAATAAGTTCATTACATCCAGGTCACACCCAGTGGGTGTCAGCAGAATTAAAATTGTCTTACAAGATAAAACCGATCTAATATCGGCAAACGGGCAATCGAAGCGCAAATCAGGATAACGCAGCTCAGGAAGTCGGAGGCACCGAGCTGGAAGATGGAGCAGAAGGATCCGACTGAGCTTCAGAACCGGCAGCGTCAGTTCGCTTCGTCTTCGGAGAGGTTTGAGTTGAATCGCTGTCGGAAGGCTCCTCGGCAAGTGCAGAGATTGTGGAAGCAGGAAGTGGATTCCCCCCATCGTCAAGATATGGAGTGTAGTCATATGGAGAGAACCAGTTCGCCATAGTACTGGCTAGCCTATTCACCTCGGCGCAGGTCTTCTCAAGAAGGTCCCCGGCACCGTCTCGGAGGCTGTTTAGCTTGGAGAGCTTCACTTGAGGATACCAGCTCAGTACTGTCTGAAGAGCAGTCTCGGCACCAGTCCGACTCGCGGAGTTCAGCAGAACATCAATCCGGCGAGGGATAGCCGTGAGGAGAGTCCGAGTTTGCTCTGTGGTGGCATTCGGAGTTCTTCCTTGGTCAGAGTCTTCCTCTTCTTCTGGGGTGTCGCCCTTGCGGATCTCGGCGGAGGGGTCGGCAGCATGTTCCATCCTTTTCAGTCCGGCTTTAAGCTCAGCCGCCGGCCACAATGCTTCGGCGATTTTTAGAATTCCAAGTTTGAAGGAGAGGGCCACTCCTTTGATGACCGGAATGCGAGCTTCAGTGCCAATCAGATATTCATGTCGGGTCCAGACGCTGTCTGCGCGGTCGCAGGTCCCCCCAGCAGTGATATGATCCTCTCGGGATTGGGCGACAGCTGCATAAGCGGCCGCTTCAGATTCGGGCCAGGCCTCTGTGTCAAGAAGGAAAAGTGTGAGAAATCGGATACAAGAAGAGAGCAATCGGAAAATGCACTCGGCATATAGGAAGGCTCACCGCTAAGGAGGAGATCCATTTCGGTCAGGGAGTCGCAGAAGCCTTTGGCTCGACGGCGCACTCGGGCAATCTCCTCGGAGTGAAGTTTCTCCATATCCTCATATTTTTTGATGTGGCTATCGCATTCTTTGCGAAGGGAGTCCCGCGTAGCCACTGCATCATCCCTCTCGGCCTGTAAGGCATCTCGGGCGGAGACTGCAGCGTCCCGCTCAACAAGAAGTCCAGCGCTGGTGGTAGTCACTGCAGCGACATCGGCAAGATGTTTCTTCTCAAGGGTTGCCATCTCAGTTCGAAGATTGTTGATGGTCCGATTCAGATCAGTTTCCACTCCTTGCAGTCGGGTCACTTCTTCATTGGCTTTGGCAAGGGCTGGGCTTTGCTGGCTAAGTTCTGTAGTCAATTCGGCAATTCGGCTTTGAAGGTCATCTACCAGAGGAACGGAAGCTAAAAGAAAGTGCAGAGATATGAGTACCAAAGCAGTCGGCAACTGAAGAAAAAGCAGAAGAGCTAGAAGATACCTTTGAGTTTGGAGTTCTCGGCTGACAAGTTGTTGACTGACAGCTGGGCCTGGGCAAGAGTCCGGAGACTGGAAATATAAGCTTCAAGAAGCTTCTCGAAGACACTGCGTTTCTCCTCCACAACAGCCTGAGAGGAGCAATACGATGAAGTCAGAAATAAAGCAGAGAATATTGAAGATCCGAACCGATTGTAATCAATCGGCCCGAATCTCGGGGACTACACCCAGTGGGTGCGCTTGCGCGCACCCACCGGAAGAAAAGTCCACCGATTGAGGAAGGCAAACGAAAAAGCGAAAGTACTAAGAAGATCTGAACCGATTGCATCCAATCGGCCCGAATCTCGGGGACTACACCCAGTGGGTGCGCTTGCGCGCACCCACCGGAAGAAAAGTCCACCGATTGAGGAAGGCAATTGAGAAGAAAAAATGCTACGAAGATCCGAACCGATTGCATCCAATCGGCCCGAATCTCGGGGACTACACCCACTGGGTGCGCTTTCGCGCACCCACCGGAAGAAAAATCTTAAAGCAAAAGAGGGACAAAGATGGAAAGCGAGAGGTTACCGCATGATGTGGGGCGAGCTGTTGCAGATCCCGAGCAATGGCGGTGGCGAAGCGGTTTACTCGGCTCAACGCAGACGCCATGGGCTCTGGAGGAGGAGATGCAGAATCAACCACGGCACCGACATGACGGGCACGAGAGTACTCGGCCCGAAATTGGTCCACCGTGCGCATGAGAGTTTCTGAGTGGGACGAGGTCGGTGTCGGCACTGAGGTCGAGATCACGATGGAAGTAGTAGTGGTAGGAGCTGGTGGCGCCAATGTCGCTGGAGGATCAGAAGAACCCGATTGCGGCGGTGGTGCAATCGGGCGAGTTGGAGCAGTGGTAGTAACAATGACTGGCGGAGGAGGCGTAGCGGTCGGCGAGGCAGATGAAACAGTTGGCGGCGTGTTTGCAGTAGTCGGTGGTGCCGACACCACGATCAGTGGTGGGGCCGTCATCACCGGCGTGTCGGAGGCGGTGGTCAGAACGACAGAAGTTGCAGCAGCGGCGGCCGGGCTAGAGCGGCGTGGCGGGGAGGGAGCAATCGGATCGACCGAGTGCATTCCCCCGACACCAGGAGACTCCGGGTCGGCCGCACGCTTGGTAATCTCTGGGGCGAGGTCGGAAGGAGATGTCTTCTGGGCTTCGGCGAGCCGAGCCTTCTTGGCGGCACGTTCGGCGTCTTTGGAGGAGCGGATAGTGGCGGCCGGCCGTTTGCGAACAGCCGCAGCAGAGGCAGCGGGCGAGATGACGGCGGTACCGACACGGGCCGGAATGTCGGTGTCGACGTCGTCAAGCCCAATCGGCTCACTGAAAAAAGAAAGAAAGAAGTCAGTACAAGCAAAGATAGTGAGGTACCATGAAGAAAGTTAAGAGGCATACCCGACCGTCCGAGGTGCACCGGTAGGCATTCGGCAGCGGAGGGGGGCGACATTCAGCGGCGCCTGAATGGTCGGCCTCCGAGCTGTCGTTTCCTGAGCCTGCTTGCCTTTGCGGGCAGTCGGCGAGGTCTTGGCGACCTTGGAGGGAGCAGGGTTAGAGGAGGAGCCAGCGGCCGAGGTGCGTTTGGCTGGCACCTTCGGAGGTTTATCCCGAGAAGCTGCATCAGGAGCAGCATCCGTTGAGACACTATCATCATCACTCCAATCGGCCAAAAGTCGCTCAAGGGAAGAGTCGGGCGTACCCCCTTGAGCTGGCAGCCGAGTGGTGGCCCGTGGAGGGACGACGCGCGCAGCATCATCATCTTCATCTATGGGGTCGGAGGATTCCCCGGAGGACTCATCCTCATCCTCATCCTCGTCACTGGACTCGGCGGAGGGGATCCCGCCGTTGTACTCGAGGTCGATGGGGTCTTCTTCCGCGCGGTCAGCGGCGAAAACACCGGCTACCTGCCCGTCCTCCATGAGGTCGGACTGAATGAAATGCTGAGAAAAAAGCACATATGATCAGAGCAATCGGAAGAAATGCAATCAGAAGAAATGCAATCGGAAAAAATGCAATCGGAAGAAAGGGCAATCGGAGCTCACCACGGAAGGTTTGCGCTGGCGCGTGAGGTAGTCGAGCCCGAAGCGGAAGGGATCAGGCGGTGCACTGGCCGTGATGGCTTTCACTCGGGCGCAGAGGATCTCGGTCGGCAACTCCCACGTGCAGAGCCGAGTGGGGTCACGAGGCCCCGACACGTCGCAGAGGCGGTGTACTCGGCGCTGCAATGGGAGAATCCGAGCGTGAAGCCAAGCAGCTATCAGGTCGGTGGGGAGGAGTCCCTCTCGCTCCAGCTGGGTCACCCTGGTGGCTTGGGCATCAACGTCGCAATCCCCAACGCCGTGTTTCAGACCCCACTGATGCTTGTCAATCGGCCTAGCGAGTGTGAACTCGGGCAGATTGATGAGGTCGGGGCCTTGATCAGGAGATTTGACATAGAAGTATGTAGTTTGCCAGTTCTTGCAAGACTGGACGATTTCAGGACTCGGATATTTCAGCTTGCCGGCTGCGGCAAGGCAACTGCCGCAGTCGGTCATGTCGGTCGGAAAGGAGGGTTTGCCACCTTCAATGGTGGAGGGAACCATCACGCCTGTTCGAGCGTTGTGAGCTCGGAGGTTGAAGAAGCGTTTGAAGAGGGCGATGCTTGGTCGGCAGCCAAGATAGCCTTCGCAGAGGGTCACGAACCCGGAAAGATTCATGATGAAGTTGGCAGCAAGGTGATGAGGTTGAAGTCGGTGGAAGTCGAGGAATTCGCGGAAGAAGGCGCTCACGGGAAGGCCGAATCCGCGCTCGAAGTGAGCGAGGAAGACGACTCTCTCGCCCTCGCGCGTGCAGGGCCGGACGTCGGCTTTGCTCGGGACCCGCCATTCGATCGCCGCGGGCATCTTGCGGGCGCGGATCAGCGCCTCGACGGCGACGGAGGTGGCCTGGGATCCTTTCCAGCACCCGCGGCTCGCCTGAGAAGCATCCCGTCGTGGCGCCATTGATCTTGCGGAAAAGAAGGAGAGGAGATGGGTCGAGGAGGAGCACGAGACCGGTGGCGGCGAACGGCTGTGGTGGCGGCGGAGGCAGCGAGAAGCACGGGCCAGCAGCTCGAGCAGCTTGGAGAGCAGAGGTTCGAGGAAAACAGATCTGCGCGAAGAGCAGCAATGGCGCGGAGAGATGAAGAGCGGGAGGTTGAAGGCGACGTATGGGAGATCGAAGAGGCGAGGCTCCCCCCCCGGGTGGCTTATATGGGCGGCGGGGAGGGGAGTGGGATCACCCTGTGGCCGTGTGGCCCGGTGTGGCCTAGGGCACAGGAAAGCCAACCGACAGACCAGCACAGAAGATCCCGGCACAAAAGGCGAGGCGTGCGACGTGGGGAACAGTTCCTGCAGTTATGTCACGTCGCGCGTGGGTCGTGGGTCCCGGCCCATCGATGACGTCGCGGGCAAGTCGGAGGTAACCGTTGGAGAGTTGTCGGCAAGAGAGCTGTGTCCAAGAAAATGAAGATACAAAGCGAGAAGGAAGGAAACCCGATTGAGCGAAAAATGGGGCCAGCCGAGTGTGATCTCCGAGTTGACCGACGAACTCGGAATGACTTACTCGAAGAGGCCATAGCAGTCGGAAAACATCAAGACGGATTGAAAAACTGCAAAGGCCCCGCGGTCAAGTGACAGTGGGACCTTTACAGCTTTAGGGGCTACTGTCGGGGGATTGGTACCCGGGTAGGCTAACCCAAGCGGAAGCAAGCTTTCAAGACAAGGACGGGCCGATTGGGCTGCAGCTGGGCCGAGCTAGGCAGAGGTACGGCCGATTGCCCCAAGGCAATCGACCATACCAAATGCCAGCAGTCGGCCCAGGCGCAATCGGCCCACCCTTCTGATCAACGAAGACAATCGTCCGATTGGTCCGCTGCTGGGCCGAGGTTGATTCCAAGAAGACCGATTGCCCAGGGCAATCGGCCTTACCAAGGAACCACCAGTCGGTCCAGGCGCAATCGGAGCCACCTACCACCCAGTCGGGGGTATGATTACGAGGTCATAAATACCATATCCCGAGATATCTGGGTGGCAGGAAGGCCAAGTCACATCGAGGATTTCCCGGAGATACGATGTCGACCTCTCCGCCGATTCCGCGGACAGGCCGACAAGACCGTACCTCATAGCTCCACTGTTCATCACTAGACCCTACAAGGTAGCAGCATGGGCCGCCGCTCGTAGGCTCCGGATCAACCGGAGAGGAGCAGTCGGTGGGCCCAGGCCGATTAGAGGATGACAGCTGGGCCCTTTAGGCATTGAAGTTACCATAGTACCCTGGACTCACACTATAAGAGCCAGGGTACCCCTCCTGCGCGAGGGATCGCACACCTTAGAGCCTCATTTACTCACTTCATCCCCAGTTCATTCACTGCTCGTAGTAGCTCCTCAGGGAAGCAGGAGAGGACCTTGCCCACGGCGGCGGTGTACTCCTTCCCCTGAGAAGGTAGAAGAGCAGTTATTGTAGCCACATCATTGATATATAAGAGACAAGCAGGAGTAGGGGTGTTATCTCTCCGGAGAGCCCCGAACCTGGGTACATCGTGGTGTCTTCACCGTGCTTGTATCCAACCCCGATTCCGGCACCATCGACATTCTCTCCCTGGAGTCTTCCCCCTCACATTAGCCATCCCATGGCATCTGTTGTAACAAAGCGACGACACACGCCCAAGATGAGATTCTGTGGAAGCACACCGATAATGGGCAATACTCCACAATTTAAGCTTACAAGGCCTAGTTTCTTGGAACCCTATACTCTCCCATCGAAAGATCCATTTGGAAGCCCCCCCCCCAAGGTCAAGTTCTTCGTGTGGTTGAGCACTGAAGATAGGCTTTGGACCGTCGATTGCTTGGGAAAGAAAAGATGGCCAAATTGTGGACTTTCCCTCTTTAAAAACAAGTGCAGGAATCCGGGGAGGACCTTCCTTACAAATGTCTCTTCACCATCCGGCTTTGGAATATGGTGGCCGAAGGGTTCCAGTTGGAGGGCATTCACACTTCATCTTGTCACCTCAATGACTCCGTTAACGAATGGTGGCTCCAACAAACCGACCATCTCTCCATCAATCGGACGGCCATGGCTTCTTTCACCATGCTCAGGTGCACATTATGGAGCGAGGGAACGCATGCGTCTTCCGCCAAAAGAGTATCCCCACTACCGTGCTCTTAAACATCATCAAAGAGGTGCCGCTTTGGACTGCTGTCAGCACTAAGAAATTGGAAAACATTGTAACGGAAGAGTAGGCCACATATAATTTTTGAGTTGTACCTTACCATCTAATCCTTCTGCCCTTATTTCCAAAAAAAATCTTAATTAATGAGATGAGGCAAAGTTTTTGCCTTTATTTTTACAAGAAACAGAACGATTTTACTCAGTTACTCTCTTTCAGCCTAGCCACATTTTCTGTCCTAGAATAACATGCTATATAGTGAAAGAAGTGAAACATATTTGAAGAAAAAATATTTTTTCCAGAAATTTAAAAGATTCTGATGAACATTTTAATTTTATATGCTTAGCCTACCCTTATATTTTAAAAACAAGCAAGCATTCTATGGTTCGAGCTACATCCCCATTTCTTTGCATGGTTTTAAATCATGCAAGAAACTGTAACTACATAATTTTAATTAACCAAACTTTTACCCACTGTAATTAGCCAACAATCTAAGCATTGTATATTTCAGATCCCAGATATTAGTCATGCTTAGCAGTAAACATAAAACGGCAGGCAGAAAACATGGTGAAAGAAAGACTTAAAAGAACTGATGCAAGAAAAACATAAACTAACTCATGCATATCATCATCCTGGATTAGATTACAGACAGACACACTCCATTAATACAAGGAACTGTTCAACGGTTCAGCAAAGCTGATACTAATAACTTCAGCTTAAACTGCAGAAAAGAGTTTTATCTTACAACATCAACAACAACAGCAAGCCATTGCCATGGTTTGCTTCTATCGACACGAGACGCACAACAGGATAACTAACATCATCGCAGCGGCTTTTAACTCAGGACATTTTTACGGCAGCTAACAGCTTTCTCACTCTCTTCTCTCTAGTGCTAAATTTGTACAGTGAGCAGAGTAACATGTTTAAACTTACTCCACCCTCTTCCTCCTCTTTACCGCATAGTTCCACCCTTCAGGCGGCGGTGCATGCCGGTTGAAGCCCCTAGCGCTTCTCTACGTCCGCAACGTTACGCCGGTCTTCATGCTGGCACTGCCACTGGAGGAGCCCATGTTGGGGCGTGTTGTCTCCATGCGGGTCAGGGGGGATTCCACTTCTTTTGACTCGTCCCTGCCACTGGAGGAGCCTATGTTGGTCTCGCCCCGCTCCTCCCCGTGGTCCGGCGCCTTAAGCAAAAGCCAGAGCGGCTTTGGGCTCTAGAAGACGATGGGCCCCAAGCCGGGCGCGTCAGCGTGTTTCCTAGGTGCGCCGGCTATGCCATGGCTGGTGGTGATGGCGCTCGCATCCTCAGAAGGTTCCGGTTCTGTGTCTTCTGCTCCACGACACATCCTGATGCGATGCGCGAAGCGGTGACCTCAGCGGAGAACATCTCCAAGGCCATGCTCTCCAAGGTGGTGGTTAGTTGGGTAACACGTCGGTCCGCTCCAGCACTCCCTAGAAGGGTGCCAAGGGTGAGATGCCCTCCCTCCATCGCGCACAGCTGCGGACCGCGGAGAAGAACCTTGACTTGAAGGTAACGCCCCACCCAGTTTCACCATTTTTAACTCTTTTTTGGATTCGCACTTGCTAGAAGTGTTAGACGATCGTGGGCTGGCACTAGTGGACAGACCCCTATATTATCCCGGTTTATATGGACCTTCGGTCCCGGTTCCACATCGGGGACCAATAACTCGGGACCAATGATGATCCCGGTTGGCACACGAACCGGGACCGATGAGGCTCTACGTGGCCAGGCGCGCAGCGAGGGGGGGAGGGGTCATCGGTCCCGGTTGATAGGAAGAACCGGGACCGAAGAGGCTCCACTGCCCTCCTTTTTAGCCCTATTTTCTGATTTTTTTTTCATTTATTTATTTTGTGTTTTGTATTCAATTAAATGGTACTATATATATAAA
Organism: Bromus sterilis; assembly: GCA_950022295.1. Classification (NCBI taxonomy): domain Eukaryota; kingdom Viridiplantae; phylum Streptophyta; class Magnoliopsida; order Poales; family Poaceae; genus Bromus; species Bromus sterilis. The sequence goes on along the minus strand of OX465601.1, from coordinate 294,362,820 downwards.
AATTAAAGCAACAAAGAAGGAACCATAATTTTATATTACACATTATCGTCACGAATATATCATATACACCATCTCATTCCTCGTGCTTGGTCGAACATGTATTACACAAACGGTACTCACACGAGTTCGATCTAATTTACATCGGTCCTTGGCCGCTTGTCTTCCAAAAAAAGAGGGTGAAAGAACTCTCCGGTCGGAGCTATGACATGGTCTAATAAGAATCCGGCGATTTCCTCTTGAATTACTCGCACGCGTTCTCGTGGTAGAAGACCGTTCCGCATTCGTTCGATCTAATTAAAAGAAAGGGATCAATATATATGAATGAAACTAAACATAATTTAACGCAATAAATTAAAGTATTGAATGTTGTTTGTCGTACTTCAATTTTCCTTATGTTTCGGGTTGCGGCCGTCTCTTTGGTTGTCTGGCGAATGAACTCGCAGACATAATATCCACATAAGTTATTCCCGGGTCCCTGTCTCAAACACTTTACGAGAACGAAGATCAATGAATATTATAATCAGCATGATAATTATACTGAAACTAGAATCAAAAAGATGCATGGATCTAGCAAGTAGTACTTACATTCAGTGATTCAAATGTAAGCTTTGCCGGAAGACCCGGTGTTTTGGCGGTGAACCGTTTCCAAACCCTCTGGAGGCATGCTTGCATGTCCTCCCATGATTTCATAGATCTGCGTCCCGGGTCCATGACTTTTACTACTCCTTCGTCCGGAACAATGATCAACAGAATAAAGTGGAAGCTGCACACGCATAAAGAGTCAATTATATGCTTAACACCGAGCAAGCAAAATAGAATGTGTGCGAGACAGTAACACTCACTCGAAGTTGTAAGGAAATAGTATTTCCCTTCTTGTGCCGAAATACGTCAACGATTGCAACAAGTTGTTCTCTGTCTGGTTGGGCTTCTCTTTGAGAGTTCTTTCATGAACGAACTGGCAGTCAACGAACCCAATGTCATAGATTTGTCCTTTCTTGCATTCGAGAATCTTCATTCTGCATATATAATTAGTTTAGTGATGAGTGTAAGATTGTACATGAAACGAATGAACTGAGCTAGAAAGGCTTGATCACTGAAATTAATGGTACTTACAGACAATATGCACTGACGATAGACTTGTCGATGGCGTCTCCATTGTAAAACTGAAATAATTCTGAGAATTCAATCAGATCGAAGCCTTGTCCATGCCCGTAATGCTCGTTCTGAAATTTATCGTAGATCCAGTTTTCGGATTTAACAGATTTTTCCATGTACCAGTCATGCAATTTTCGCATCTTTGTTGGTAGATCATTGACTAACTCAGGTTTGACGAGAGGATACCCGTGTTGGTATTGGTATGCCGGTACGAATTCCTCGTCGTTCCCGAACTCATCCAGACGGCTCAGGTAATCAGTAATAGACAATCCTACTGCCTGGGCTTTTGCTCCGTACTGTCTTATAAACTCCGGATCTTTGTTCGGATCATACGCATCGACCTGATGCTGCTGGGGGCGCGGCCAAGTGTGCACTTTGAGCGGTTCGATCGATTGTTCTTTCTGTAGTCCGATCTGGGCAATCTCTTTTCCGACTCTCCGCTCTTTTGCCTCAGCCGACTTTGTAATAGAGCGTTCATAGTCTGATGTGAGCGGTATGGGGTTGTGAAGTTTCTTCTTCAGTTTCGCGCACGCGGCGTGATCTTCTGGGGTGCGCGGGAACAATGGCTCTATCGGCTTCTTCTTGTTGGCCACATCAATCTTCCACTTTTCATAGGAAATTTTTACGGACACTTCCAGTTCCTCAGGTGTCATCTCTCCGGGTAGCTTCTTCATATTCTGATGACGTACTTTTGGGAGGGGTGATCGCTTACGTTTCGGTGATTTCTTGCTGCCCCTCCTAGTATAGGTACGCTTCCGCTTCTGGCTCTGAGGCTCAGGAGATGGAGACGGCTGAGGCGACGGTGGAGATGCCTGAGGAGACGGTGGAGACGGCTGAGCCGGAGAGTGGTGAGGCGGTGAAGGCGATGGTTGCGGTGAAGAATGTTCACGTGGCGGCGAAGGTGGATTGCTCTTTTGAAGAGTGGGTGACCTTGGCGGCACATAATTTGGAAGCACGATGTGCTCCTTTCGCCATAGAACACTCCCCTTTTTTGCTTCTCCTAGTTCTTTCAGCTCCCCATCTTCACCTGCAGGGTTGTCCAGCTTCAGCTCCTCATAATCATCCATCACATCATCCACCATGACGACAGCGTACCCTTCTGGAGTCGGGTTGCAATGATAAGTTGGTTTCTCCGGGATTGATAGGGCCATGCCGACCGCCACCGTCACCTTTAAGTTCATCACTTGCACCTTAAGCTCACAACGTGTGCTCTCCGTGATATAATCCACTGGGTACCGTTTAGGAGCAGCCGTTGTAAGTGCATCATCATCATCCTGCTGGAGCTGCGTGGAAGCTTGGGAGCTTTTCCGATTCGATGGGGCGCCGTTAGCATCGAATCCAGTTTCTAACAAGAGCTGTTGAGGTTGGCCGCCACTTTGCTGGCTAAGTCCGCCGATCAGCTCCTCCGCCCGCTTTAAGCCTTCTTCTACATTACGCATCCGCTCTTTGGAGCCGTTTTCTCAGCCTCATTCGCCACTTTCTCTCTCTCAGCCGCCGCTTTCTCAGCTGCCTCCCTTTCCTTCCTCCTCTGATGGCTTTTATCTGGATATTTCTTGCTTTCCGAAGGGAAGGCAAGTTTCCAACACTTGGAGCCTGGTGTGCCTCGTGCTCGTCCTGGGTGTTCTTTATTTTTAGGGCGCGTGTGAACTCGTCGTCCTCTCTATCGGGAATGAACCGTCCCTCGTCAATATCACGTACTGCATCTCTAATATCATCGATGGGCAGCAGGGGATCATCTATGTGTGACTGGTTATATATTGCCATCCCATCTTTGTCCAACGTGCCCCCATGGCCGTAAAACCAGTTTCTTGTCCGTTCGTTCCATGTCGTAGGATCTGGAGTGATCCCGGCATCAAAATACTTGGCCTCAATTGCCTCCCACCTAGGCATGCAACCGGCGTAGCCAGCAGGCCCCATTTTATGGTGGTAAATCTTCTTAGCGGCATTCGTCTGATTTATTTCAGACCTTTGCTGCGCGTGCTCCGATTTCTTGTATGCCACAAAATCATCCCACTGCTCTCTTATCTTACCATAGCCGTGTTCGAAATCCGGAGTCTTGTCTAACTTGACATATTTTAGGTACAAGTTTTTCTTCCAATTCTTGAATTGCTCGGCCATCTTGCTGAGAGCAAACTTCTTGACTCTAGCATCTAGCTCCAGTCTAGCTGCCGCCTCCTGAGCTGGATTATCCACCTCTGGCATCCGCAGGAGGAAATTATGCATGAGCATGTTCCAAAGCCTGTCTTTCATGGTGTCGCACACAAACGAGATTGTAGGGTCCTTTAGCTGCATCCATTCTCCAATGGTGATCGGGATGTTGTCCCTCACGAGAGTTCTGCATGCCTTCACAAATTTTTTCTTGACATCGTCCGGAGCTAACGGTTCGCCGTCTGGAACGACCTCTTCGATCCTATACCTCACATTGTCAACCAACTTTTTGGTTGGGCCTCGTTTCGGTCTTGCGGAGGAATGGCCGGATCCGGAGGGCTAAAAGAAGAAAGAGTGTTCATATATGCATGTACATATACAGCTGCATTTTAATTAACAGTAATTTACATATATATAAACCTCGCCGGTGTTTTCGAGATTAAAGGTTCCGCCGGAGGCGGAGCCGAAGCCGGCTTGTCTCCCGTCCGATGCTGTGACTGCAGGTGACTGCAGCTCTGCTCTCCAAAAGGGTTCATGCCATCTGTACTTAGACCAAACCATAAGTTTCTTGCTTCATCTGTAAAGTCTGAGTGGCTTCTCTCGATTTTTCTCCACTGCGACCCATCAGCGGGGTGTCTCAACTTCCCGTCTTTCTTACGGTCTTCTTTGTGCCATCGCAGCAACCTGGCATGCTCCTTGTTTCTGAACAGACGTTTCAACCGTGGTATTATAGAAGCATATCACATAACCTTAGCAGGAACCCTCTTCCTCGGGGGCTCGTCATCTCCCTCAGCATCACCAGGGTCATCTTGTCTGATCTTGTACCGACTCGCAATGCATACCGGGCATTTATCCATACTCTCGTACTTTTCACCGCGGTACAGGATGCAGTCATTAATGCATGCATGTATCTTCTGCACATCTAATCCTAGAGGGCAGATAACCTTCTTTGCTTCGTGAGTTGTCGCGGGCAATTCGTTATCCGGTGGAAGCTTCGACTTCATTATTTGCAGTAACTTCTCAAATTCGGTGTCAGAACAACCAAAATCTGCCTTCCATTTCAACAGTTCCAGTGTGGTACCGAGCTTTGTGCTGCCATCTTCGCAATTTGGGTACAAGGGCTTTTTTTGATCCTCTAGCATGGTCTCCAACTTCTCCTTCTCTTTTCCTGTTTCACAGTCTCTCTTTGCATCAGAGATGACCCGACCAAGACCATCAGCGGTCTCATCCGATTCCCGTTGTTCTTCTTCATTGTCACCTCGAGGAGCTCCATCTTCTTCATTGTCTTCCATTGCAGTGTCACCGAATTCTTCAGGGGACATAGGATAGCTATCATCATCCTCCTCTTCTTCATTGTCTTCCTGCCTAACCCCTCTTTCTCCGTGCTTGGACCAACAATAATATCCGGGAATGAAACCTCTCCGAAGCAGGTGGCCTTGAAGTGTTCTCGAGGAAGAGTACTCCGCCACGTTCCGACAGTCAATACAAGGACAAGGCATAAAATTATCCACTTTGTTTGCATTAGCCACATCGAGAAATGTATGCAGGTTTGTAATAAACTCAGACCCGCGTCGATCGCTGTACATCCATCGCATCCGTGCTTCGATTTGCGTCATATAATTAACCATTACAATAACTTCGTGAATAGTGAAAAGACCACTATATATGCACACGTGCAGTATTTTCGTATCAGTTACAGATGGAGAAGATAATGTTGCTAACCTCGCCCGAGGATACGGTGTTCTGAGGACCTAAGTGTGGCTCGGACATTTCGTCGGACACCTGGTGTGCAATCAAAGGAAAAAATTCTAGCACCCACCCCACCCCAACACACAATCCTGAAATTTTTTGAGGCAAAATGGCAAAGTGCTGGCTGGGGGCTTATATAGCCAGGGCAACGGTCCCGGTTATTGCCAAAAACCAGGACCAATGCCTCGCAGTGCGCCACGTGTTGGTCGCCAGAGCATTGGTCCCGGTTTGTGGAAACAAGCGGGACCGTTGCCCCACATGAACCGGGACCGTTGCCCTGTACAGACGAACCGGGACCGTTGCGTGGCGTCGGTCCCGGTTCTGAAATGAACCGGGAGCGATGCCGTTTTTGGGCTGGACGAAAGGGGGGTCTCTCCACTAGTGTGGTGTCTTAGCCATTGGGTTCGGGCAGCGAGTTGATTTCGTTCATTCACGCAAGAGTACTACTAGCGTAGGCGGCCTCGCGCGCTACTCCTCAGCAGTTGGAAGCTGGGGCGTCCGATGCCACAAGGGTTCCACCCTCTGAAGCATCTGTGGCAGTTGAGGCTGCACCAGTTACTTCCCCTCGTCCTGCTACTATGACGAGGCATGTGTCAAAGTCGGTGACATCAACGGGGATCCGCATTCGTAACCGCATTATCTAGATGAAATACATGTTTTGACACATACACGGTCACAGCGGTAGAGGACGCAACTTAGGGAGTACATGTATATTTCCGGGAGCGACTAGGGCTCATGTGCATGTGGATTAATTAAGTCACATGCGATGACGTCAGCTTATCTGTTTTTTTAAATTAGACTTTTGTTTGTTTGTTTGAGGTTGATAGTTTGTCTATTGGGCTTTAATGTACCGAAAAAAAAGATGTATGTAATTGCAATATTTATTAATTCGGTTTGGATTTTGTTGTGCGTGTAGTCGCGTATTAGTTTGTATATATTTTGAAAATATTTTTAATTTAATTTTACTTGATTTTTTTGAGAAAATAAATAATGAAAATTAAAGTGTTTCTATATTTCTATTGAATAATAAAAATTTCGGGCAGTAAAAAATGAAAGCCCACCACAAATGGAATAAAAAAGGATAAAAGAAAAATGATCTGCTACAATTGTGTTAAAAATGATAACGAAATAATATCATACTATATAGAAAATGTGTATCTCATAATCTATATTTAAAATAAAAAATTTGCATACAATTGTTACAAACTTTTTTGAATCCTACACTACAAAAAAATTGAGGATTATATTGCGTATGTGAGGGAGGATGCAAAATTTAAGAAAAAAAGCACAGCCGTACCAATTTTTTTTACCACAATAACTGTAAAGAAGTTGGACATAGTTACGACTCATTCGTGGACTTGCAATTGAGAAAAAAATTTGGATCCAGTTGTGACTCGTTGGTGGACTTGCAACTGAGAAAAAAAAGTATGATCCAGTTGAGACTCGTTGGTGGACTTCCAATTCAGAAAAAAATCGAACCAAGTTGCGACTCGATGATGGACTTGCAACTGAGAAAAAAGTCTGAACTAGTTGCGACTCGTTGGTGGACTTGCAACTGAAAAAAAAAGTCTGACCCAGTTGTGACTCGTTGGTGGAATTGCAACTAAGAAAAAAAAAGTCTGACCTAGTTGCGACTCGTCGGTGGACTTGCAACTAAGAAAAAAAATCGAACCAAGTTGCGACTCGATGATGGACTTTCAACTGAGAAAAAAGTCTGAACCAGTTGCGACTCGCTGGTGGACTTGCAACTGAGAAAAAAAAATCGAACGCAGTTGCGACTCGTTGGTGAACTTGCAACTGAGAAAAAAAATTCTAACCCAGTTGCGACTCGTTGCTAGACTTGCAACTGAGAAAAAATGTCGGACCCAGTTGCGACTCGTTGGTGAACTTGCAACTGAGAAAAAAATCAAACCAAGTTGCGAATCGATGATGGACTTGCAACTTTAAAAAAGTCTGAACCAATTGCGACTCGTTGGTGGGCTTGCAATTGAAAAAAAAGTTGGAACCAGTTGCGACTCGTTGGTTGGCTTGTAACTGAAAAAAATTCGGAACCAGTTGCGACTCGTTGGTGGACTTGCAACTGAGAAAAAAAAAGTCCAACCCAGTTATGACCCGTTGGTGGACTTGCAACTGAGAAAAAAGTCGAACCCAGTTGTGACTCGTTGGGGGACTTGCAAATAAGAAAAAAAAATCTGAATCCAGTTGCAACTAAGAATAAAACCGGACCTAGTTGCGACTCAATAGTGGACTTGCAACTAAGAAAAAATATGAGTCTAAAAAGTTCTGATTTTTTTAAAACAACAAAAAAATCTTTTTTCTGAGTGGAAGGAGCACACACAAATATGAATAGATTGATGACTCAAAAATACTACAACATATTGTTGCTGGGCTAAGAAAGTCAAGCCTAGTTGCGAGTCGGTGGGTGAATTGCAACTAGGTTTTGCAAAAAAAAAATCTAGTTGCGAGTCGATGGACAACTTGCAATTGGGTTTTGAAAAATAAATATGATTTCGAGTCGATGTGCGACATGCAACTGGGTTGGAAAAAATGGGCCCTGTTGCAAGTCAGTGGTTGACTTGCAAGTGGGGCGAAAAAATGAAACCAGTTGCAAGTCGGTGGTGGACATGCAACTGGGACGAAAAAATGGACCCAGATGCAAGTTGGTGGTGGAGTTGCAACTAGGGCGGTAAAAAAAGGTCGGGCCTAGTTGCAAGTCGGCGGTGGACCTAGTCAAATGCAGTTGCGACTCATTGATGGACTTGCAACTGAAAAAGTAAATCAAACCCAGTTGTGACTTGTTGGTTAACTAGCAACTGAGAAAAAAAAGTTAGACCCAGTTGTGACTTGTTGGTGAACATGTAACTGAAAAAAAAGATGGACCCAGTTGCGACTCAATGATGGACATGCAACTGAAAAAAAGGTCAAACCCAGTTGTGACTCGTTGATGGATTTGCAACTGAGAAAAAATCAAACTCAGTTGCGACTCGTTGGTGAACTTGCAACTGAGAAAAAAAATGTTGGACCTAGTTGCGACTTGTTGATCGACATGTAACTGAAAAAAAAACGGATCCAGTTGCCACTCAATGGTTGGCATTCAACTGGAAAAAAAATCAAACCCAGTTGCGACTCGTTGATGGACTTGCAACTGAGAAAAAAATCAAACTCAGTTGCGACTCGTTGGTGAACTTGCAACTGAGAAAAAAAAGTTGGACCCAGTTGCGATTTGTTGGTGGACATGTAACTGAAAAAAATACGGATCCAGTTGCCACTCAATGGTTGACATGCAACTGAAAGAAAATTCAAACCTAGTTGCGACTCGTTGTTGGAGTTGCAACTGAGAAAAAAAAATCAAACCTAATTGCGGCTCATTGGTGAACTTGCAACTGAATGCATGTGTTATACGATAAATTGAAAAAATGGTCAGTTGCGTGTGTGGCTGACTTGCAAGTAGGATTTGAGAAAAAAATTGAATATTAAAAAAGGAAAAAAGGTCAGTTGCATGAAGATGAGTGACTTGCAACTGAGTTATCTGATAAATTGAAAGAAAGAAAGAAAAAAAATAGTCAGTTGCACGTGTGTGGCTGACTTGCAACTGGAATTTGAAAAACAAATGGTCAGGCAGCGCGACTAGACCGATCGAAGACACTGCGTATATAATCTCCGCGCGGCCCACAAAAAAAGCTAAATAAAGATAAAGCAACGATACAGGTTGGTCCGGAGACAATCCACCAGCAACCGCAACCGCATCAGCCAAATAGCAAAAATAAATGATTGGCGATCTCATATCGGCCTTGTGCAAAAAATAAAGCATGTACATGTGAGATACTTAATTCACATGTACATGTGACCTAGCAATCCCGAAAAATAATTGTAAATAGAGAAAATAAAATATTATTTTTAAAATAATGATTTTTATAAAAATATTATAAATTCAAATCAAACAAATAAAATAAAAAATGGAAGAAGGAAAATAAAAATAAAAAAGTAAAAATAACACAACTCGACTCGCGATAACAAACATGTATCGGTAAAATAATTTGTTTTTAAAAAAATATTTACAAAAATCATATTCTTTATTTTAGAAAATAAAAATAAAACAAAAAGGAAAATAGTCAAATATAAAAGAAATAATATAAAAGCAAACAAAAAATGAAAGAAAAATAAACTAAAAATACATTGATATATTAATCCCCTGTCACGCCCGACAACTCAATGTGGGTCAGGCCCGTTAACACAGCAGCAAAACAAAAACAAAAACGCGAGCGCACACAGGGAAATTAGGCCAAAAATCCTTGCGCAAAAAAAAACAAATAAATTTAATAGTTTTGGACCTGCATGTGACTTAGTTAAATCTCATGTACATGTGACTTAGCAAAACCGTAAGGAAAATATTGACGTTGTAGGCCTACAAGAAACGATTAAGAGCGAGTTTAGGCACACAGGCTTTATGGCGATCGACACCTTAGAACGCTTTGTTTGATACTTGGTCCCGGGGGTGGGTCACTCGGGGTGGCATGCTGTTAGGCTTCAATCGTGCTTGTTGTGAGGTACTGTCATGAGATTCGGGCATCTTCTTCATCTTGGCTTACATCCTGCATTCTGCCTCTTTGTGTGAATGGGAAGTCAATTGTATCTATGACCCGGCCGACCATATGTTCTCGCTGGCTTCAAAAACAAAAAACATACGTTCTCACAAGATTTCCTGGTGGAGCTTCAAACAAAGGTGGACGTGGTATCCCTGTCGTTCCGACCCCTTGTGATTGGAAGCGACTTTAATTTCATCCGCTCAGTTGGCTCCGATGCTTCCAGTGCTAGATCACATTTTCGCCACACGCGAGTGGGAAATCATTTTCCTCTTTGTACACTGAGTGCGGAAACCCGCATTGGTTCTGACCATATCCTGCTACTCCTATCCTCTAGGGAGGAACATATTTGTCGTAGTCTCCTTTTTTTCTTTGAAACGTCCTGGTTTGAAATTCCAGATTTTTTGAGTATTTTTCGCCAGAAGTGGCTGGCAATTCTGGAAAACAAAGGCCACTAACATGATCGAGGGCCTCCTTCGCGTTGAGGAGGAGTACTGGCGTAGCAGCGGGGTTTGAAGTACTGGCGTAGGATCCTTAATGGTGACGCCAACACCAAATATTTCCACGTCTGCGCCAATGACTTGTGCCGAAAATGCGTCATCCTTTGGCGGCAGTCAGAGCAGAGGCTTCTACTGCGTTAATCGGACATGTTCCAGCGTGTCTATGAGTTTTACATCCAGGTAATGGGTTCGGAGGAACCCAAGTTGGCCGGCCTGCGCTCGGACATGTGGGCTATGGCGCTTTGCGTTTTCGATCAGGAAAATGAGGTCCTCACCCTTGCTTTCGCACCTAAGAAGATCGATGACGCACTGGGTTACATGAAGATGGACACAGCTCCTGGGCCTGATGGATGGCCAGCAGCAATGTTTCCGCGATTCTTACACTACTAGGAAATAGGCTGCCTTTCAGCCAAAATACGCAGCATCTTGGCATCGTCTTCGTGAACGCCAAGAGAGATGTTGCTGTAAGCTCAGAACCCAACTGCATAAATAAAATCTGTAGATGCCTACAGAGGAAGAAGAACCACCAAAGTGCCTCTTTTCTCCAAGGTACTTGAGCCAAAGATGCAGCAAATCAGGAACCAGATCGAAACACCACAGAGAGCAGAACGAATCAGTGAAATCTTGCCCCTCCCCTGCAAGCCACCACCATGATGGCCACAAGAGGAGGAGTAGATCGCCTGATCCGCCCCACCCTCCACCACATTTGAGCTCCTGCATGCCTCTCTCCTCCATCACCGAGATGGCCACCGAGAGGAAGAACACTAACGACCTCCAACGAAAGCTTATTACTAGGGTAGATAGAGAGGTTCCCCTTCGCCGCCACAGACTCCACTCCGCCGCCTGAAAGAGGAGCAACTCCGGGCGCCACCAGACACTGCTCGAGCGTGTTGGTGACGAGATCCCACTGATAAAACATGAAACTACCGTCAAGAAGCCATACCTATACACACACGCGCAACGAGCTCCATCCCTGTCCCCTCCCCAACCTGTAGCGTCGGCGGTGAGGTTCCGAATTCTGGTCGGGCGGCGGTATCTAGACCATACGCTCAAGGGGAAAGGAGGAGGTGGGGAATGGGAAGTGCAGCAATTGAGTTTTGTGTTTGGGCGGTTTGGTTTTGTAACTATGAATGTAACCAAGGGCAATCATGCATGTGCAACGGCCCGGTATTTCGTCACATCTTTCGTGTACTACTAATATTGTCTCTCAAACGAGTGATCGATGCGCCATACATGCGGTCAGAATGAACGACGAACGATGGTGGTGGAGAGCAAAGTGGAACAGTACCCATTTCCTACGTTTCTTTTACCTAGACATACAGAGCGAACCGTAAGAAAAATCAGGATCTAGTGCGACCCTTCCTCAGCTATCCGATAAAAACACGAATCTTCTTGGTACACATGAGATGATGTGGTGAAAACATCCCAGGCGTTCGCTCGTGTGCTGTCTAGAGCAAACGCGGCTTTATCCAATCCCGCGCGCCACTCTCTCCTCTTCCCCCTGGGACGATGCCCGCGACGGATTGAGTCGAGGTCGCCGACGAGAGGTGGCCGCGGTGCCGCACTGTTTCTAGTAGCACTGATGGTGGCGCTCTTGGTTGCAGGAGAGACGCACGAGAAGGCCGCACAGCCATTGCCGTCTGCATTTGTTTTTTTTACGGTAGCCTTCTGCATTGAAGAAGATGCTCTTACTATATACTCCGGTAAAGTTTGCACGAAGATGGAGTAGTAGGGTTGGCATGGAGATGGTAAAATGCTTGGGTACTTTTCGTAGGGGCGGAAAGGCCCGGCGGTGCATTATTTACCTTCTTTTTTTGACAGTATGCATTATTGTTCTTCAAGCTCGTAGGGGGTGGTGTCGTGTCGTCGGCTCATAGACGCATGAATCAACAGACGTCGTGTGGTGGTAGCGAGTAAACGTGTACTACTACTAGCAGTACTATCGGTACGGTTGACGGTGATGCTCTGATCGGTAAAAATGCAACATCATATATGCATGCAGCAAAAAAAATTAACACTAGGATAATAATGCCCACGCGTTACAATGGGATATAAATATTTTAGCATGTTAGCTTATGATATAACAATGGTTGGGTACATTTCGTACAGATTCATGCTCCAGATTGGTAAAGCATGTTGTTATAAAGTCGTGTGTGATGGGGCTGCGAAGTATTTGATCTTGAGTTCACATGCTTCTTTACGAATAATAAATTTGGCTTTTTTATACAAATATAGAAAAATTGATTATCTTTTTTGGCAAACTTTGATAAAAGTCTTGAGTGCTTGGCTAATTTTGTCGTGAAATAACATTCGTGGAAGTCGCAGGACAAAAAAATCAATGCTTCGAAAATGCTATTTTTTCGAAAGCATTTTGAAATGATAATTTTTGTTATTTTTCATGTGATTTTCTCGAATGTTATTTTTCAATGAAATTTTGCAAGCATGCAAAAATCTTATTAAAATTTACCACACAAAAAATATAGATTTTGTTTCGAATGACTGTACATGAGGAAGCATATGTGTGAGCTCGATTTCAAAATAAAACTTTGGATGGACGCTTGGCTTTTGGTAGCGACAGTAGCTAGCTAGCTAGTGTGAATGTAAAGAGACCAAGCGCAATAATGCACCTAGTAAAGGTTGACCCCTTTTGTAAAGGTTCCTTGCTTGGACTCCCTGGAGCTGCCAACACCTAGTATGATCGCCAGTATGATATTGGGACAATCGTACCATGCGTTGTTGCGCACTTCTGGTCCTGATACAGCGTCCAAAATTGCTCCAAGTGGCTATGGCTTGATTCGTTTCTTCTTCAGCACGATTTACAACCCATATATGCTTTATTTCCAAAGGCAACCAAATAAATAGATTGATATAAAATATCTCACATTTATCTGTCTTTAGTGATCAAACCAGAGTTAATATATTGGAAATTCTTATATTACCTGGTTTAAACAAAGGGTTCTATAAGCGTAAAAATATCGTTCACCCCCTAACAAACGATAAAAATAGTAGACTATACTTAATGACTATGTAAGTGGTATCGAAAACAAATAACATCGTCGAAAAGCCTCGTAGTCAAGTCGGGATTGACTATCAGACCAAAGAGATCCATTCAAATGACCATCTTTATCAACCAAATACTTGAAAAAAATTAGATCTCTCCTTTGCCGCGCCATCATCTGATGGATTACCATTTGAGCATTAACGACAATTATTATTTCAAGCTTATAGAGATGGTTGCAATTATAAACATCCCTCGTCGTGCATCCAACCTTACCAAATTCACCACATTGCATGCACAATATATCCATTATTTGTGTTTGTGTATCCCATAAGTTTCCATCTCTACAATGCTTGCTTTCTATTCCTTCTGATTTTTTGTGTGAACGCAAATGACAAGCAAGATTTCATGGGATTAGAGGATGGTTGTGTTCATCTATGAAATCCTTCACGAACCGTCGCCATATTTTATCGAGTCTCGCAATTACAAATTTGCCTTTACTACCAATGTCGTCGATATGTGACGGCAGATGCCATGGGGATGACTAAAGTGAGGGGAAGACGCGAGGAAGAAGATGTCGATGGTGCCGGAATCGGGTTGGGCACAAACACGGTGACGGACACCACGATGTACCCAGGTTCGGGGCTCTCCGGAGAGATAACACCCCTACTCCTGCTTGTCTCTTCTATATCAATGGAACTGAACTACAATAACTGCTTCTCTATCTACTCAGGGGAAGGTGAGAGCCGACGTGGGCAAGGCTCTCTCCTGCTTCCCTGAGGAGGAACTACAAGCAGTAGATGAACTGAGTGGGATGTGAGTAATGGTGCGAATGTTGTCGATCGTCCCTCACGCAGGAGGGGTACCCTGGGCTCTTATAGTGTGAGCCCGGGGTAAATCGGTAACTTCACTGCCGATTGGGCCTAGCTGTCATCCTCTAATCGGCTGGGGCCCACCAACTGCACCTCTCCGGGTGATCCGGACCCGACGAGCGGCGGCCCATGTTGTAGGCTCGTAGGGCATGATGATGAACAGTGGAGCTAGGAGGTGCGGTCTTGTCGTCCTGTCCGCGGAATCGGCGGAGAGGTCGACAGCGCATCTCTGCCAGATCTTCGAAGTGACTTGGCTTCTCTGCCACCCCGATCTCTCGGGATTGTGCATTTATGACCTTGTACTTGGACCTCTGACTGGTCTCGAGTCAACTTCTCCAGGGGTAGTAAGCTGTACCGATTGCGCCTGGGCCGACTGGTGGCCCTCGGCAGGGCCGATTGCTCTAGGCAATCGGCCGCGTCAATGCCCGTCTCGGCCCAGCTGCGGGCCAATCGGATGATCGTCTTGGTGATGAAAGGGTGGAACGGTTGCGCCTGGGCCGACTGCTGGCATTCGGTACGGCTGATTGCCTTGGAGCAATCGGCCGTACGCCTGCCCAGCTCGGCCCAGCTGCAGCCCAATCGGTCCATCCTTGTCTTGAAAGGCCGCTTTCGCTTGGGTGAGCCTACCCGGGTACCAATCCCCCGACAGTTGCCCATAAAGCTGTAAAGGTCCCACGGTCACTCGATCGCGGGGCCTTTGTAGTTTTCAATTTTTCTCCAACGTCTTTCGAATGCTTTGGCCTCATCAAGTGCATCGTTCCGAGTTCGTCGACCGACTCGGAGATCACACTCGGCTGACCAAGGTTTCGCCCGATTTGACTTGCGTTGTCTCCGATTTCTTTCTTCACTTTTTGAGAATCTTATCTCCCGCCGATTCAGATCTAATACGAACCGATTGCCTTCCAACGGTTACCTCCGATTCTTCCGGGGAGCAGTCAATGAACCGGGGCCCACGACCCATGCACGATTTGACATAACTGCAGGCCTCGACCCCACGTCGCACGCCTCACTTCCCACGCTGGGATCTCTTGCGCCGGTTTTCCGGTTGAACTTCCTGTGGGCTAGGCTGCACCGGGCCACACGGCCGCAGCTAGATCCCACTCCCCTCCCCCGCCGCCCATATAAGCCACAGGGGAGGGCCTCGGGCTCCTCCTTCTCGCATACACCTTCTTCCTCCTCCGCTTCTCGCTCCTCGCGCACGCCATTGCTGCTCCGCCCCAAGCTCTTCAGCGTGCTCGCGACTCCGCCTCTGCGCACGGAATCCGCTCCGGCTGCGCACTCGCGTGCTCCTCCGCCACCGCGGTAACTTCTCACCGCTACCTTGCGCGGTGTTCCTGCGCTCCTCGTCTTCATTCTCTTCCCGCCTGCAAGCTCCATGGCGCCCCGGCGAGACACCTCTCAGGCCAGCCGTGGGTGCTGGAAGGGTTCCACCGTCACCGCCGGTGCCATCCAGAACTTGGTTCACGCCCGCAAGATGCGGGCCGAGGTCCAATGGCCTGCTCCCGGCGCCGAGCTCGTGCCTGATGCGCGTGCTGGCGAGAGAGTCGTCTTCCTCTCTCACTTCGAGCGTGGATTCGGACTCCCCGCCAGCACTTTCTTTCGGAACTTCCTCAATTTCCACCACTTGCAGCCGCATCACCTCGCGGCGAACTTCATAATGATCCTCTCCGGCTTCGTCACGCTTTGCGAGGGGTATCTCGGCTGCCGCCCAAGCATCACGCTCTGGAAGCGGTTCTTCAACCTCCGAGCTCACAATGCTCGGACGGGAGCTGTGGTGCCTTCTGCTACGGAAGGCGGCGATCCGACATTTGTGACCGACATGACCGACTGCGGCAGTTACCTCGTCGCAGCCGGCAAGCACAAGTACAAAGGTCCCGAGATCGTCCAATTATGCAAAAACTGGCAGACCACATTCTTCTATGTCAAGTCGCCCGACCAAGTCCCCGATCTCCTGAACCTGCCCGAGTTCTCCCTCGCACGGCCGACTGAGAGGTACCAGTGGTCGCTGAAGTACGGTGTCGGTGATTGTGATGTTGACGCTCAAGTCGCCAGGATTGCTCAGCTGGAGCAGGAGGGGCTCCTGCCGACTGACCTTGCTGCTGCCTGGCTTCAAGCCCGAGTGCTTCCTCTACAGCGCCGAGTGCACCGCATCTGTGACATGTCGGTCCCCCGAGATCCCACTCGGCTCTGCACATGGCGAGTGAAACTTGAAGACCTTTGCACTAGGCTGAAGACTATCACCGCCAGTCCTTTGCCCGATCCTTTCCGCCTCGGCCCTTAGTACCTCAACCGCCGGCAGAAACCGCATGTGGTATGTTTCGACTGTTCCCTTTCTCCGATTGCTTTTTCCTCATACTTAACTTCTCTGATAACCTTCTTCTTCTTGCTCAGCACTTTATTCGATCCGACCTGATGGAAGACGGCCAGGTGGCCGGCACGTACGCCCCTGACCGCGAGGAATATGACCCCGCGGACTTCGAGTACAATGGTGAGGTTCCCCCATCCGAATCCACCGATGACGGTGAATCCTCTGGGGAATCCTCCGAATCCGAAGATCCCGCTGATGACGCCGACGTCGAGGCCGTCGACCCCAGGAACGCCGACATCCGAACTGCAGCTCAAGGGGTACGCCTAACCCTTCCCTTGAGCAATTTCTGGCCGAATGGAGCGATGACGACAGTGTCTCAAAGGTTGGTGATTCTGATGCAGCTCCTCACACCAAGCCTCCAAAGGTGCCGACTAAGCGTGCCTCGGCGACCGGCTCCTCCTCTGGTGCCTCTCCCAGCAAGGTTGCTAAGACGGCGTCGACTGCTCTCAAAGGCAAACAACCTCAGGCCGCGGCCACTCGAGTGCCGACTGGCCAAGCTCCTCTCGGCAGGTCCAGGGGCGGACCTGTCCCGAGAGATGCCCCTCTGAATGTCGCCCCGCTGAGATGTCGGATGCCCATGGGCGCGCCGAAAACAGTCGGGTATGCCTTTATCTTCACACTTTGAACCTCATTGCCTTCTCTTATACTGACCCACCTCTTCTTTATTCTTTCAGGGAGCCGATTGGTCTTGATGATGTTGGATATATGCTCTAGAGGCAAATAATATATGATTATTCCAATATATCTAAGCAAGTTCATAACCAGTTTCACACCGTGCTAGAACTGTGTCAGTGAAACAATGATGCAGGTGTGGTATAGAAAACCCCAGAGTTCCTAGTTAGCCTCTACATCGATAACTAGTTCATGGTCAACATGATGGTCGTGGTTTCGCGATCATGGACAATTAAGTCTCTTGACTATGAGGTCACCTCACTGGTTAAGTGACGTGATGAACATTACCCAAAGTAAGCATTACAGCATGAGCAAATCTTTTGAAGGTTCAGTGTTGTAATTACAGAACGTGGTAGATCGTTCCTTTGACTGTGAGTACGTGCATAATTGTTATCTTCCCGGATGCTTTGACCTACATCCCACCACCTGACTGAAATATGCGGGTCATAACGGTTGTATCTTGGGTATTCCGTGGAGATATGTTGAGGAGTATTGTTACAAGAGCGGGATTTGTCAATCCATATAATGGATAGATACTCGGGGCCCACTCGGTGAGATTCCATCCATAAAGCTGCAGCGTGTGACTAGGTCACGGGGATGAATATCACGGGAACGAGTGAATGAGGATTAGTTCAGAACGAGGTTGAACCAGACATAGGATGTCATTGATCGAATCTCGGAACAATCCAGTATCGCTGACAAAGGGAATGCTATACGGCGTAAGGTCCAATCGGTGTTTGATATCCGGAATGCACAGGGGTCAGTATGGGCATCCAGGTCCCGCTGATGATCATTGACCGTAGCCTCATCTCGGTCATGACTGGAGTGTTCTCGGACCGTAGGGTAACACACTTAAGGGCTCGATGAAATCGGAGACCTTTTCGGAACCATCGGAGTAACCAGAGAATAAAGGAAACAATATCGGAGAAGTACCGTGTTGAACCAAACGAATTCGGAGTGAACCGGAAGGTGTTCCGGAGCACCGGGAGATGGAATATTATGTTTTAGTTATTAATGAATTGAATTAATAATTAAAATCATTTTATTTCTAATTAATATGTGCAATGGGCCTTAGTGGAGAAAAAGGCCCATTAGGGGAAATAAAAGGGAAAAAAAGAAAAGGAAAGAGGGGGGAGGCGTCATGGGCCCTAGGGCCCATGAGGGGTGCGCCCCCTCCCCCCCCTTGGCCGGCCACCCCCCTTAGCAAAGGGACTTTAGTCCCACATTGCTAAGGGAGAGGGGTTAACTCCCTCCCCTCTGCCTATATATAGATGGGCAGGGTGCACATATTTAATACACAGAAATTCGTGAGAAATTAAATATTACTCCAAATTGAGATCGGTTTTCTCCGGTCTTCTCCCCTCCCTTGTCTCTTTCACGGTGGGCTCCCTAGTGTGAGCCTATAGTGGAATGGAGGCTTCTCTGCTAGAATCGGAAGCCGTCGTGCTACCGAAGCTCCGTCCGGAGGTCTGCTTCGCCCACCTTCGCTGGATCGGAGAACGGAGGTCGTCATCGAGTCTCGTACGTGTGCGAGTACTACGAGGTGCTACACGTGTGGCACTACACCCATCCGGGTGCTCAACACAGCCAGGGGGCTTTGAAACTTGATCGGCTACATCAACCACGTTTGCGAGAATGTTTCCCGCGCAACGGACTACACCCTGAGGTATGTTATTTCCGCAATCCTTTCTGTTACGGTAATACGGCTAGCTAGATCTTGGGTTATGGGAACGGTAGTTAGAAAAAATTTGTGTTTTCTGCTGCGAACCCCAACAGTGGTATCAGAGCTAGGTCTATGCTTAGTATTACTGTACGGATAGAACACATCGGGGATGTGGGCGTTGATTGTATGATTGTTACCCTCCCACGTGTACTTGTTCACATCTGCGGCATTGTTTGATGAAGCGGCCCCCGACCGACCTTACGCGTACGCTTACGCGAGACTGGTTCCACGCTTGACATACGGCTTGTACCGTATAAAGTGGCTGGGGGGGTGTCTGTCTCTCTACTTTAGCGGATGTGGCATTTGCAACGGAGGGCCCCGTGCAGGGTGTAATAGAGACAATCGTATGGTTGACGTTGTCGTTGACTCGTAGGTTAAAACATGTTTAACTATGAAAGCCCTAGCAGCCATGTAAAACTTGCAATATACAACTAGACCGTCTAAACCTTGTATTGCTAAGTGGGGGGCTATCATTCGTTTGTTTGTGATGTAGCGATAGCTTTGCTATGTGTTACTAGTAAGTAGTAATCGTCATCATAAAACAAACTAAAATGGAGACACTGTAGACTTAGTGTTGCCATAGCTCAGACATCTTAAAACTTGCTAGTATAGGATACACGACGGTAGCATGTGATAAGATGATCCCTTAACAAAGCCAAACACAAGTATTCCACCGAAGTGTGCACCGCCTGGAAGGTTCTCCCATATGGCTTGATGCTCCGTACATACCGGAGTTGTCCTACATATTCAATGGAGTTCATATGAGGTTGGGTTCGGCAAGCCTGGCATATGCAGATATGGCCTTGCTGAGCAGCATATAACATGGAGGTTAATTTGGCGAGCCTAGCATATGCAGATATGGCCTCGGAATATTAGAGATCGAAAGATCGAGCATGAGTCACAATACATATAAGATAATGTGATCGCACAAGTTGTTGTCTACCTTTGAAACTAACCCGTCGGTCATGTGATATTCGAGGTCGGGCAGTGAATCTGGATCATGTAATCACTAAAACTTCCTAGGGATGAATTGTGTTAGTGCGAGCTCATTTATAATATGATTATATGAACTCATTGTTGTGAACTAGTTTTAATTGTGTTCCTTGCAATTATGTTTGTAGAAAATGGATAGTACCCAGTACCTTGAAATGGTTTCCTTCTTACATGGTGAAAGACTTAAAGAAAATGGGTCAAACTTCGTTAGTTGGTACTTACGCCTTAGAGCCGTGCTCAAGAGAATCAACCTTTCATTCTTAACTAAAGAGCATGTGGGAAACCCTCCAGCAAATGACATGGATGCACAAGCGGCGATTGATTATCAGTATCGTCGAAGGACATATGCCATAGCTAAGGGTATCATAGAAACCAGCATTCTGCAACCTTTGCGTGAGGAGTATGCTGATTTGGATACATATGATATGATCGATGAGCTGAAGTCATCAAACTTGCATCGGTTTAGAGTTGCCAGATTTGAGTTAGAAAGTTAGTTTCTCTCTACAAAGATGGAAGAAGGCTCTTGCCTGAAGGCACACTTGGCCAAGATACATGAGATACATCTGAGCCTCGTAGATGACTTTGACTATGAAACCACACATGAGTCTGCGATATACACGGTGTTACACTCGCTTCCACCAAGCTATAGAGACCATGTCCATGGCTATGTCGGCAGAGGTGAAAGCCTCGAGTTCTCTGGCTTCATGGATAGACTTCAGTACCTGAAGGTTGAACCCATTGAAGGAGAAGTTGTTGATGGAGAAGGTATATACTTGATATACTTTATAAATGTTTATTCCCTTATACAACATTTGCAGTAAATGAGTATCTGATACTTATTCTGTTTTATGAAAACAGGACCTGCCGTTGCATGGACGGGAAGAGGTGAAATCAAGGATTGATGGATATCAAGTCAGTTGATGGCCAGCATGGATTCCACCGAGACATCTATCATAGGAGATACTTAGAGTATTAGATAAATCTTATGTAATCATTATAGTATGAACACTTAGTTGTGTGTCTTGCATCTCGCGAGACAAAGTTATTCATGTAATGAGACAAGTCAATTATTCCATCTTCATGAATAAAAGTGTCCTTATACTTTGATTACGTCTTGATTTATGATATGATAGAGAGCATTTATAATACTACTATTATTGTCAAGAAATATTCAATGTTTAATGATAAAGTTGTCTTGATTATAACAAGTCAAAGATTTGATTGCATGAGGTGACTTCATAACTGATGAATTCATTAAATGTATGATCTATTAACTTGTGAGTTCATTATCGAATGAAAATCATAAATTGATTGCATGAGATGGATTAGATACACGATCTATGAACCTCTGCAATAAATATAACCATGACAAGGTTCTAGCAAGTAGAACTTTTGCCAATCATTATACATAAATGATGTACTAAATGGGCACGTGAGTTATCATTAAAGACTTCATATGATTAATTGAAAGCTGTATTCAATTGAGATTATAAAACTGAGATTCAGGAATCACAGTGAGAAGTGAGAATACAAGGATACATATCACTACGCTACGATCCGAAGTGATAAGTATTGATATTAACATAATGGGAGACTTGTGGAAGTTGTACCAAAAACTACGATGGAAGTTGAAAGTTCTAGACTACTTAAACCATTCGTAGTCATACTAAACCGTAGTATGGTCTAAACGTTCTTTCCCCTAGCACTATAGTTATTGTGGAATAAGGTTGTTTAATTCATTAAGTTAAAACACCCACTTCATGAATAGGAAACCATCCCGAATCTAACGAGACATGATAGCTCCGTAACTGATGGTGTTATAAGGTTTCTTAAAAGAAAGAATTTCTTTGTAATAAAACTACGAGCAATTGAAATGACATATTCTCCCCGAATAGCAAAATTGTGTGTTGCTTGATTGGTAATGCTTGAAGAAGTCCCTCGACATGGATCCAATGGGAGATAATGGAAACTTTGACCGGGGTATTGGACCTTGCCTTCAGAATATCAGAGTATTGCAACGGAAGCATGTTCCGCTGTAATGACGCTATATAAGGAAGGATATGCCAAAGATGATTGATCTTGGTATATGAGTTGAAGCCATTGTTGAATTTAGAAGGTTGTCATGAATATGTTCTGTACAGAACAATAATCATGAGTCTTCTTAATAAAACAATAAAGAATAACATTGCTTGAGACACAAAGGAATAATGGTAGCCTAGAACACGAGGAGAAATGAAATAATATTGAATTACATATAGGATGGCTCACGTCCCGTGAAATAAATCGGTTATTTCATATTCTCGACAAACTGGAGAGTTATTGAGAATAATGTAATGGGCATAAGGCATTATTTGGTTATGACCAAAGTTCAATGGTGATTGACTACGGAAACGTAGGAATGCTTTAATCAATAAAATATTTCATTTACACTACAATGGACCATAGCCTGAAATTGTATCTCAGTCAAATTTTGGATTTGAAAGAGAATTGCAATGGGCATGACGAAGGTTATTTCGTTAAAAGGATGGACTATAGTACCTCAAGACAGGAACCCTCAACCTTGATTTGATCAAGTGATTTTGTGATGACCAAAATATTGAGTGGGCCTGCAGTTTCATGAAACTGAGTGCGAGCTTTGAAGACTTCCCGGAAACTTGGAATGCAGAGGGCATTTTCTGAGTGGGAGCTTTGGAAGCATTTTCATTATGTGAGACATAGTGAACAATAAAATGACTTGATGAAAGCTGAACCACAAATATATGAGTATATGATGGATATATTTGAGTGGGAGCATGATCATTGTCTCAAACATATATGCACTGATATGTGTGAAGAATGATCTCATATGTATATATATGGATATGCATTGATTGTGTATATAGAGAATCATCTTATATACATATGTGCATTATGATATATATAGAGCATAAGGCAAATAAAATACAAGATTGCAAGAATCTTCTTTTATGTGAAATACCAACACATTACACGTTGAAATCTATATGAGTAGATTAAGATACGGATAATGAAACGAAGTGAAGGTTGGAATAATCTTCTAAGACAAGAAACATGTTCTTGTGGCTAGAAATTATATAATGGATGAAATCCAAATATCACAAGCAATGTCTTGATGGAAGAATAGAGATGCACCATGTACTGGACATGTGATCTTATATGTTCTTGACATATGATTCTACCATATAACATGCATTGTGAATCCAACAACAGAATGACTCAAAAGTTCTTGGAAGAAGAACAGATTATGATGTGCTTTAGGAGTAAAACACAGAATCTGAATAAAGTCCATGCATTCAGTATATGAGGAATACTGAGGACTATTCTCTAAAATATAGAAAGGATAATAGACTTGAATGTAATGCAAGATTACAATTGCAAGCCATATTATGGGTCTATATGGAATTAGAGACATCACCAAAGACATGAAAGAAATGTGAGCAGAATTCACGGTACTACAAACATAATACTACTTAAGAAAGTAGACGTATGGATAAAAGTTTAGCGTTAGAAGTATTAGACTTCTGGTTGAGTGTGTTTTCCAGTATATATGACTAAGGATGAGTCTTCTTAAGACTGAACCAAGAGATCATTGGAGGATACTGTGAAATAATAGTCTCACTCTCCCGCGAAACTTATATCCAACCATTATATGATAATGAGTGGTATGTCAAAAGAGGTTTTGACCAGTACTAGTTGCAAAGGAAACATACGAATCTGAATTGGTGCAGTTCGTTGACGAAACCTCTTCCATGAGCATGCATGATCAATGAACACTTATGTGATAAGATGATTATGATCGGAAAAATGCGGCTAGATTATTAGCACTCTAGTGCAAGTGGGAGACTGTTGGATATATGCTCTAGAGGCAAATAATATATGATTATTCCAATATATCTAAGGAAGTTCATAACCAGTTTCATACCGTGCTAGAACTATGTCAGTGAAACAATGATGCAGGTGTGGTATAGAAAACCCTAGAGTTCCTAGTTAGCCTCTACATCGATAACTAGTTCATGGTCAACCTGATGGTCGTGGTTTCGCGATCATGGACAATTAAGTCTCTTGACTATGAGGTCACCTCACTGGTTAAGTGACGTGATGAACATTACCCAAAGTAAGCATTACAGCATGATCAAATCTTTTGAAAGTTCAGTGTTGTAATTACAGAACGTGGTATATCGTTCCTTTGATCGTGAGTACGTGCATAATTGCTATCTTCCCGGATGCTTTGACCTACATCCCACCACCTGACTGAAATATGCGGGTCATAACGGTTGTATATTGGGTATTCTGTGGAGATATGTTGAGGAGTATTGTTACAAGAGCGGTATTTGTCAATCCATATAATGGATAGATACTCGGGGCCCACTCGGTGAGATTCCATCCATAAAGCTGCAGCGTGTGACTAGGTCACGGGGATGAATATCACGGGAACGAGTGAATGAGGATTAGTTCAGAACGAGGTTGAACCAGACATAGGATGTCATTGATCGAATCTCGGAACAATCCAGTATCGCTGACAAAGGGAATGCTATACGACGCAAGGTCCAATCGGTGTTTGATATCCGGAATGCACAGGGGTCATTATGGGCATCCAGGTCCCGCTGATGATCATTGACCGTAGCCTCATCTCGGTCATGATTGGAGTGTTCTCGGACCGTAGGGTAACACACTTAAGGGCTCGATGAAATTGGAGACCTTTTTGGAACCATCGGAGTAACCAGAGAATAAAGGAAACAACATCGGAGAAGTACCGTGTTGAACCAAACGAATTCAGAGTGAACCGGAAGGTGTTCCGGAGCACCGGGAGATGGAATATTATGTTTTAGTTACTAATTAATTGAATTAATAATTAAAATCATTTTATTTCTAATTAATATGTGCAATGGGCCTTAGTGGAGAAAAAGGCCCATTAGGGGAAATAAAAGGGAAAAAAGAAAAGGAAAGAGGGGGAGGCGCCATGGGCCTTAGGGCCCATGAGGGGTGCGCCCCCTCCCCCCCTTGGTCGGCCACCCCCCTTAGCAAAGGGACTTTAGTCCCACATTGCTAAGGGAGAGGGGTTGACTCCCTCCCCTCTGCCTATATATAGATGGGCAGGGTGCACATATTTAATACACAGAAATTCGTGAGAAATTTAATATTACTCCGAATTGAGATCGGTTTTCTCCGGTCTTCTCCCCTCCCTTGTCTCTTTCACGGTGGGCTCCCTAGTGTGAGCCTATAGTGGAATTGAGGCTTCTCTGCTAGAATCGGAGGCCGTCGTGCTGCCGAAGCTCCGTCCGGAGGTCTGCTTCTGCCACCTTCGCTGGATCGGAGAACGGAGGTGCTACATGTGTGGCACTACACCCATCCGGGTGCTCAACACAGCAAGGGGGTTGTGAAACTTGATCGGCTACATCAACCACGTTTGCGGGAACGTTTCCCGCGCAACGGACTACACCCCGAGGTATGTTATTTCCGCAATCCTTTCCGTTACGGTAATACGGCTAGATAGATCTTGGGTTATGGGAACGCTAGTTAGAACCCCAACAGATGATGTCGACGGCGACATTCCTGCCCATGTCGGCGCAGTCATTACCCTCGCCGCGTCTGCTGCTGCAGTCCGCAAACGGCAACGTCTTCACATCGTACCTCCAAGGATGCCGAGCGCGCCGCCAAAAAAGCCCGCCTCGAGACTGCCAAGAAAACTACCGCTTCCGCCACTGCCTCCAAGACCTCCAAGGGCGCGACCGACCAGGGAGTCACCGGCGGCGAAGGAGCGCAACCGGTCGATCCGATTGCCCCATCTCCGCCGCGACGCTCCGACCCCGTTACGACTACCTCCTCGCCCATCCTGATGACTACTTCGCCAATTATGACGACCACGTCGCCGTTATGACGACCACCTCGCCGATTATGGCAACCGGTCCTTCGACCTCGTCTCGTCCGATTTTGCCGCAGCCACAACCGGATGCCTCCGGCCTTCCGGCGACGTCGGCGCCACCGGACTCGACCATTACTTCCTCTGCCGCTGCGACCCAAGCTCTACCGCCACAACCGACCTCTTCCGCGTCAATAATTTTTTATGCGCTCAGTAGATCAGTTCCGGGCCGAGTACTCTCGCACCAGACATGTCGGCGCCGAGCCCGATGCTTCGCACCGCTCCCCGGTTTCCTCTGAAGGTCCTTTGACGACTGCCTACAACAGGGTGAACGACTTCGCCACTGCCATGGCTCAGGACCTCCAACTGGTCGACCGCAATCACGCGGTAAGCTCTTCAACCTTCCTTTATGGCTTTCTCAAATCGGGAGACTTTTCTTCCGGTGGGTGCGCGCAAGCGCACCCACTGGGCGTAGTCCCCGAGATTCGGGCCGATTGTTTGCAATCGGTTCGGATCTTTTATGCTTTTTGCTTCTTTTTCTTGCCTTTCTCCCGATCGGAAGACTTTTCTTCTGGTGGGTGCACGCAAGCGCACCCACTGGGTGTAGTTCCCTAGATTCGGGCCGATTGTTTGCAATCGGTTCGGATCTTTTATACTTTTTGCTTCTTTTTCTCATCTCTCCTGCCTTCCTCCTATCGGGAGACTTTTATTCCGGTGGGTGCGCGTGAGCGCACCCACTAGGTGTAGTCCCCGAGATTCGGGCCGATTGTTTGCAATCGATTCGGATCTTCTTTTGGCTGTTGTGTCTCTAAAGTTCACCTTGCTCTTCTTCTCAGGTTGTTATTGAAGAACGACGCAAGGTCTTCGAAAAACTTTTCGAAGCTTACGCCGCCAGCCTCCGAACCCTTGCTCAGGCCCAGCTCGAGGTCAACAATCAGTCGGCTGAGATTAACAGGTTGAGAGGTAACCTCTCCATTACTTCTATCTTCCCTCCGATTGATAATTTCTCTTGTATTAATATCTTTATATCTTCCTCTAGTCTCTATTCCCATGGTAGATGAATTACAGGGCCGCATTGCTGAATTGACCACTGAACTCGGCCAGCAAGGGCCGCACTTGCCGCAGCTAAGCAAGAGATGACCCGACTGCAAGGGGTGGAGGCCGATTTGTCTCGAACCATCCAAACCCTCCGCTCCGAGCTGGTAGCTCTAAAGAAGAAACATTCGGACGACCTGGCTGCCGTGACTACTGCTGGCGATGAACTTCGCGCTAAGCGAGATGCAGTTGTAGCCTCCCGAGAAGTGATGCAGGCCGAGAGGGATGACGCCCTTTCTGCCCGAGACTCCATCAGAAAAGACCGCGACGAGCACATTGCCAAGCATGAAGTCTTGGAGAAGCGCAACTATGAAGAAACAACCCGACTGCGCCGCCGGGCCAAGGGTTTCTGCGATACAATGACTGAGATGGACGTCCTTCTTAGCGGTGAGTGTTTCTGGCAGCCGAGTGCATTTTCCGACTGCTTCCTTCTTCTGTGTTCTTACTCATACTTTCCTTCGTGATGCAGAGGCCTGGCCTGAATCTGAGGCAGCTTCTTATGCAGCGGTGGCCAAAGACCGAGAGGAGACCATCGCGGCCTGAGGGACTGTCCAACTTGAGGCTAATGTCTGGACTCGGCATGAATATCTGATTGGTGCGGAGGCTCGCATTCCTGTTATCAAGGGAATTGCACTATCTTTCAAGCTTGGGATTCTGAAGATTGCCGAATTGCGGTGGACGCCGACTGAGCTTAAGGTTGGGCTCCAGAGGATGAAGCATGTTGCCGGCTCCTCTGCCGAGACACGCGAATCGGAGACTTTGGCTGAAGAAGATTTTTACAAGGGAGAGGCTCCGAATGCTACCACCGAGCAGACTCGGATTCTTTTGAAAGACATCCCACGTCTGATTGATGTCTTGCTGAATTCTGCCGGTCGGACTGGTGCGGAGACTGCCCTTCAAACTGTGTTGAGCTGGTACCCACATGTGAAGCTTCCCCAGCTCTACAGCATCAGAGAGAACGCCGCCGACTTGATTGAGAAGACTTATGCTGAGGTGAATCGGATTGCCAGCACCATGGTGAACTGGTTTTCTCCCTATGATTACACTCCGTATCTCAACGAGGGAGGGGACCCATTGGCAGCAACTTCCATCTCTGGCTTGGCCAATGAGCTTTCTGACAGCGATTCGTCCCATACCTCTCCGAGGTCCAAACAAGCTAGGGCCACGTCGACTGACGCGCAGACGGAGCCGGATGCCTCTACTGCGCAAGCTGATCTGACTGCTCCTGCCACCTTGGCCGCTCCGACTGCGAGCTCTGCGCCACCAGCTGCCCCGACTGCTCTAGCCGTGCCACCAATGACGTCATCTACCTCTGCCGCCGACACCTGATCGGCCTTATCTTATTTTTATTTTTAGAACAGTTGCTTGTAAGACACGATTTTAATTCCGCCGACACCCACTGGGTGTGGTTCGTTGTAATGAACTTATTCGGCCTTAGGCCTGCTATCCTTATGCAATCCGATTTCTCGTTGCAAGTTTTATTTGTGCGATCTACTTTTCGTTATTGTCGGTTTCCTTTATCGGTCTGCACTTGGGGGCGTCATGCCTTGTCCATTATGCAGCCGACATGCGGTCTAGAGCCGGATCGAAGGTTGATTTCCGGCCAAGGTTCGATAAGTTTTTTGAGTTTACACGACAAGACTTAGCGCAGAGGATTCTGCAACGTTAGGAGCCGATTGCTCGCTGCCGGCTGCTCGGTGCACCGGTCTGCGGCACAATCGGTAGCTGACTTAGTCGGCTATGCCCTTTTTAGAGCATTTCGATTCATTTCTCGAGAACTTGGACTGCCGGCTACCCCAACCGCTACCCTCCTCACTGCCACAACTACTCTCTTGACTTGTGCTTGAGTCGGGTGCTAGGCTGAGTGCCAGCCCGCAGCCCCCGTGCCTCGTTGGCTCATTTTTCTGACCTCGTGGTCAGTCAGTCCCCGAGTGCGTTATTCACATCTCGGGTATGACTAAGCGTTGCCGACTTGGGCTAGCTTTTCGAATGAAATCATGCAAAGCTAGTCGAATGGTCTTCTTCAGAGGCATGATAGCTTTACTGATCATTTGCTGAATAGCATATATACAGTTTTTCCGCTCAACTATAGAATGGGCATAAGAGCTCGGCATTCCACGGCCGCTCCGTTTCTACTCCTGATGTGTCCTTATGCCGAGTGCCCTTGGTGCAGTCGATCAAATAATACGAGTTGTTCTTGAGTGCGCGACTGATGACGAATGGACCTTCCCAAGGTGAGGACAATTTGTGCTGGCCGTCCGACTTCTGGATTCGGCGTAGCACCATGTCACCCTCTCGGAAGGCGAGAGGACGAATCTTCTTATTGTGGTAGTGCCGCAACTTCTGCTGGTAGACTGCCGATCTGGAGAAGGCCAGCAGGCAGGCTTCTTCCTTGAGATCGATGCCGTCTTCTCGTGCTAACTTGGCTTCTTCCTCGGTGTACAAGGCATGCGGAGGTGAATCAAACTCGATGTCGGACGGGATGATTGCTTCTGATCCATACACCAAGAAGAAAGGAGTGAATCCAGTCGACCTGTTTGGCGTGGTCCTTAAGCTGAACAATACTGCTGGGAGTTCTTCAATCCAAGCTCTGGGTGCCCTCTCAAGAGGCTCCACCAGTCGGGGTCTGATACCCGACAGGATGAGACCATTTGCTCTTTCTACTTGACCATTCGACTGAGGATGTCCAACAGATGCAAGATCAAGCCGAATACCCTGCTGAGATGCATATCGAGCCAGTGCGCCCTTTGCAAAATTGGTGCCGTTGTCGGTTGATGTCTACGCAGGCTTCTATTCTTGTAGACTATGTTGGGCCTCCAAGCGCAGAGGTTTGTAGGACAGCAGCAATTTCCCTCAAGTGGATGACCTAAGGTTTATCAAACTCAGGGAAGTAGAGGTTGAAGATGGTCTCTCTCAAGCAACACTGCAATTAAGATACAAGAAGTCTCTTGTGTCCCCAACACACCTAATACAACTAGGAGTTGTATAGGTGCACTAGTTCGGCGAAGAGATGGTAAAATATGGGTGATAGGTGCGGCAAAACAAAGTAATATAAATCTGTAATAAAAAGTGCAGCAAGCAAACATGTAACGAAAGTGAGTGCAAACGGTGTAACAATGATGGAAACAAGGCCTAGGCTTTATACTTTCACTAGTGGCAACTCTCAACAACATTAACATAGTCTAATCACATGATATTTCCCATAAAACATGCAATGAAGACGCACTCGGAAGTCAATCCTTTGTGGTCAAGAGAGGACGAGAATTATGTAGGGCTACAAAAGCACACCTCAGAGTTCGTAGTTCTCAATCTATGGATTTCCCAATGTCACCGTGGCCATCCAAAGGGAGTACCACAATCACCACAACATATCTCAAGGATAGTCAAAGACAAGCACCAAGAGACTCTCAATCTTCAATCAACACACAAAAGAGGAAATCACTCATGATAATATTCTTCTAACCCATGTCCAATAGACTGCTGTCACCTTGGTCTCGGGGATTATACTAGATAAGATCAATTGAGTACATCAATCCAATACATAGAGGAAGGGGAAATATCATGGGATCACCCTAGATAAACATAGCCTATGATCACAACGAAGCTCACATCATGGGAGAGAGAGAAGAACACATAGCTACTGGTAGAAACCTTAGCCCCGAGGGAGAACTACTCCCGCTTCATGGAGGAGGGAAGCAACGGCGATGGAGATGAATCCGGGGGCACTTCCCCGTCCCGGCAGGGTGCCGGCACAGGAATTCTAGTCCCCCGAAGCTTGTCGGCGATGGCGGCGGAGATCGGAATTGCTTCTGGAGAAAAGGGGTCTGGAATCAGGGTTTCCGTGACGGGAGAATAAATAGGAGCCAAAGGGGAGTCCGAGGCGGTGCCTTGGGTGCCTAGGCGGCCACCCGGCACGGGTGGGCCCCTAGCCGCGCCACCAGGGCGCCTGGGCCCCTGGTGGTGGCCCTCTGGCTCTCCTTCGGGCGTAAGGAAGCTTCTGGAACGCTGATTTTTTATATATTTTTTCCGGAATTTTTTGGATACTTTAAGTAATGGGAAAAACTGAAATACAAAAACAGCAGAAAACAGAAACTAGCACTGGGGTGCACTGAGTTAATAGGTTAGTCCAAATATGATCAAAAGTGTATGAAAGTGTATCAAAAGCATAACAATATCACACAAAACATGCATGGAGCAAGCAGAAATTATAGATACGTTTTGGACGTATCAACATCCCCAAGCTTAATTCCTGCCCGTCCTCGAGTAGGTAAATGATGACAACATAATTTCTGTGGTGACATGCTAGCAACCATATAAGAACTTTGAAAAGTAAAGCAATCAAGGTTAGAGATTCAATTCAAGTCATAACATGCAAGATTCTATATTAGCATTGAAACAAGTAACAAAAGAACATTAGGTGCAAGAGCTCTCGCTGTCCGTGACTCGAATGTCTCCAAATGGTGTTTGCGTGCAAGAAGGGGGATAGGGAATACGATAAAAAATATTTATTTGTTGAGAACTCAATCTACTAAAGCTTCACACTTGGTCTTCTTTGGAATCTTATCTTGACTCGTCCCCAGACAACTAGCCAGGTACAAGTCAATTTGATCCACTCCTTTTTCAATATTTTGATCACTCATGAAATGGATGAGCGTAAGCACGAGAGTTGACACTTAGGATTGCAAAGAGAGAATAGGTGGAGGAGGAAGACAAAAATGGTGTGAAAGGCTCACATCAATGAGGACAATCATAGGCAAGAGATGCCGAATGATAGATATGATGTGAGGAGTAGAGATTGCCATGCAACGGATGCACATATGAGCTAGAAAGCCCTCCAATGGAACTAGTGGGGGTGCATTGCTCGCTCATGAATACCTAGAGCTCGTTTGAGGAGGCTCATCCTTGGAATATGCAAGCCAAGTTCTATAGTGTGAAGGTCCCCACATAGCTATATGCATAATGATCATCTCTATGGAGTACAAGGATATAGAGGGAGTACTAGTGTGGATCTCTCAAAAGGATAGTAGTGTTGCCCATTTCTCTCTTTTTATTTATTTTTCTCTTTTTTCTATTTTTTTGTATTTTTTTGTGGCCTCAATGGCTCTTTCTATTTAACTCTCATTTGTCCTCTTTGGGATCTTTTATTGTGTCCACTTTGGGATCTTTTCCTCACTTAAGGGCAACACTCTATTTTACAAGAAGGTAAAGGAGATCTTTCACACTTTACAAGGTACCCAAAATCATAAAGAAGATGTAACTATCATGATGTATGCAATGTATGTAGCTGCCAGTGTAGCAGGAACATGTATGAAATGAAGATCAAGTCATGAAGAGGTGGATGTTGCATGGCAATATATCTCAGAAAGGCTATGGAAATGCCTTGATAGGTAGGTATGGTGGCTGTTTTGAGGAAAGATATAAGGAGGTTTATGATGACAGAGCGTATCATGCCAAGGGTTTGGATGTACCGGCGAAGGTGGACGCCAACTCTCGGAGTGAGAAGAAGGAAATGCATGGCACGGGAGAGGCTAGCAAAATATGGGAAGGTGGAAGTGTCAACTTTCAATACTTACATTAGTCCGAAGAACTCATGCACTTATTATCGGTAACTCTCAATCTAATAAGAAGGTTCACAAAGAGACAAGTACCCCGAGGAGGAGTGTATGGGGGTTTGGTTATCCTTGCGCATCCTTGACTCATGGTACGTGTCGGGACCCGGGGTTAGCGTATGCAAGTCCCGCTACGACATAGTGTCAGATCCCTCTGTTAGGTATGTGCTAGGGTTAGCTAGTACCTTTGCATCATGCAAAAGTTTCAAAAAGAAACCTCAAAAATCAATTCAAAATCCAAATGGGAGAAGGAACCCCCCAGATGAATTATTTCAAAAGGCCAGATAAAAATATTTTCCAAAAATTCATGTTAGAGTTTTGAAAAGTCTTATAAATGAGTGTGATCACATATCAAGTGATGTGGGACCCACCCCATGCTCATAGAATTTTCAAATATTCAAACAGTACCTTGGAAATAAAGAAATGACCCTATTTGATTTAAAATTCAAATCATTTGAATTTTAAAAATGTTGAAACTTCATAAGTGGTTAGTCTATATTATTATGAGGCCACATAAAAGTTTTCAGCATTTAATAAAATGTTTAACTATTTATTTTAGCTAAACAGAACAAATAACAGAAAGGAAAGATTAAACAGAAAAAGAAAAGAGGGCTTACCTTCAAAGTGGCCCAACTCGTTCCCCAGCCGGCCCAGCCCACCTTCTCCCCTGTCGTCTTCCTCCCCACGCCCCGAAGCTGCTCGGTGAAATGCATGCAGCACTCCACCGACGCCGCCGACGAGCCCTGGCCACCTCCTGCTTCCCCCCTCGCCACCTCTTCACGCCTGGAGACGCCCAGAAGGCCACCGCACCCATTCCCCCCCTCCAGAGCTTCCTCCTCCTCCTCCCGTGTTCGATTTCTTCACCACCCGAGAGCGCCACCGTTCGCCGTCGCAAGAAACCGTGGCCATCGACGTCAAGGAGTCCAGCCAAGGTGTCCATCGCCTCCGCCGTCCTCGACTACGTCACCGTGTAGAAGGAATCGACCCGAGGAACTCCAGAGCCGCCGTTCCCTTCGTCGTCTTCAACTCCGGCCGCCGTGGAGCAAGTCGTCGAATCCGCCGCCGTTGGACCACCCCAGCCTGCGCCACCACCTCGACTGCGTTCAGGGTGAGCTTGCGCGTGAGAACCCCCTGTTTTCCCCTTCGTTTGCTCGTCCTAGCCGAATCCACCATGGACGCCGTAGCTCGTCGCCGCCATGGATGAGCTCGAGGTCGCCCCTGTGCCCCTTCGACTCGTCCAGAGCGTGCGTTTAGCTCCTGGTCATGCCAGCTTTCGAACGCAAGTGAAACCCGCTCGATCCGTGCTCCCTAGCGTCGACTACGACCTCGCCGTTCCTCTGTTTCCGCCGGAGTCGTCGCCGTCGCCGATTCCGACCACCCCGTGAAACCCCGACGCCACCAGACGACGCGGACGACCTCAAGGAACAGATCCATGCCCTCCAGGCCCCTCCCCGTGCACTGGAACCAACTCCGGCGAAACTCCGGCAGGTTTTCCGGCGACGTCACGGCGAGCCCACCATTAGCCCCCTCCTAATTACCCTGTTAAGCTTAACCCAGTGTATGACAGGTGGGACCAGCCACTAATTAACCCCTCGGGTTAATTTTAATCCACAGATTAACCCCCTCTGTGTATGACAGGTGGGACCCCTTGTCAGTTTGACTCGGGTCAAACCCCCCCTGCTGACGCATTAAATCAAAATGATTAAAAGAAATCCAGAAAATACCCCAAACTTTGGAAATTCATAGAAAATTCATATTAACTCCAAATTGGACAAATAATATATGAAAAATGATCAGGAGAAAATTATCTTTCCAAATATGCAACTTTCAACTCTGTTTGAGTTGAATTTAAAATGTGATCAGTAGCATTTGCTATTTGATTTAAATGGAATTAAATCAAATTCAATTCAAATAATTTTGTAACTTGAACCATGACAACATGCTACATTTCACCTACACTTCAGAGGCATATCATACACATTTGAAGTTAATTCAAATTGACCAAACTATATCATGTATAACTTGGTTAAGGTTGAATTCAAATGTGGAATTTGAAATTGCAATTTAAAAATGCAATATATTCCACTTAAATGGAATTGCCTCACACATCAAACTTGTACTTCAAGATTAAACATTCTATCATGTGCTTGAGCATTGCATTCTTATTGATTGCTACTTTGTACTTTGCTTGTCGAGTAGAGGTTGAGCCGGAACAAGAGGTCACCCCCTCCGCTGAAGATCCAGAGCCCGAATCTCGTCAGCAAGGCAAGCAAAACCCCTTTGATCATGTCGATAAAATCCCACTTCCCTCTCATGTCTCGCTTATGCATTGTATAGGATGATCACCATGTTACGATTCTACCGCATAGATGAATCCATTCCTTTGCATGACCTATCTCTTGTCACAGTAGTAAGCAAAC
Organism: Bromus sterilis; assembly: GCA_950022295.1. Classification (NCBI taxonomy): domain Eukaryota; kingdom Viridiplantae; phylum Streptophyta; class Magnoliopsida; order Poales; family Poaceae; genus Bromus; species Bromus sterilis. The sequence goes on along the minus strand of OX465601.1, from coordinate 294,328,057 downwards.
CACAATCCTAGAAAATGTAGGAGTTGAATGATATCATGTGGCCCCTGCAAATGTTACCGCTTATTGCATGCTTAGTATGATACTATGTTGTTACTGTGATGTGAGTCGGGATGGTAGTGATCATGTTACTGATGGTAGAAAAGTGTTGGTGAATCGACCTAATACAAGGTGAACGATGAGAGGCTGTGTAGGAGTACACGGTGGGTTGTCTCGTTGAACACCGCCCTAAGTCCGAGTTCTTGTGTGGTGATCCAAGATGAAGAGTACAACCACACATTGGGCTCACTGACCCCTCTCGACTTATTAACTCATCCCTTTCGATGTCCAGATGTCGCAGTAGTTCGGAGTTCTGGTAGGTTTGTGGCCTGGATGCAAAGTGAGAGAACGGCTCATCCGAGACCGGCTTATGCACCACGCACACATCGCTTGGGTCCACTTCGGTAAACCGGCCGGGTTCACGATAGTGGTAGCCACCCAAGTAGGCGGCTTTCTTGGACTAGATAGGCTATGAGGTAACGGTTGTGGTGAGCATCCTCGCTGGCACCCCTTGAATGGTGTCGAGATCAAAGGCGGTAAATGATGGTCATGTGTGTGTAGCGGTACACCCTTGCAAGGTTAACAAAACTATTCGAATAGCCGCGTCCGCGGTTATGGACTACTTGGAAAGCTTAGCTTGATTATTAGATAACTTGAACCGGATACTTCTAAAACACACCAAGATAAGTGTGAGTGCTATGGCGTGCTTTATCGTGGGGAAGTCGAGGAAGGCATCATAGTGGTGTATTGGTTGGTGAAAGTAGTGGACTCGTGTACGCTTCTTACCTCAAAGTCTGGTACTCGTAGTTCAGGATTAGCCAAGTCAAAGCTGGCATTTCTGCAAGTGAACCCCATCTCCCTTTATCTTGATACATGTGCATGAGTAGTATAGTTCCTATGTAAGTCTTGCTGAGTACGCCTTTGTACTCACGTTTGCTTAATATATGTTTTAGATGACGCCACTGACCCAGAAGGTGGTTTCTTCATCGAGCTGGACGACTGAAGTTAAGCTAGTCTAGTCCCAGTCAGCAGACTGGTTCCCTCGTGGAGGGCTTTATGTTTGAATAAGGCTTCTTAAGCCAATTTGTTAAACTTGTCTGTACCCAGACATAATTTGCTTCCGCTATGTGATGTAATGTTGGATCACATGTATGTGATCTCTGTGTGTACTCTATAAGAGTTATATAAATAAAGTTGTAAACTTTGTAGAGAATTGCAATGGTACCTGCTGTTCATACAAGGCATGTGTGCTGCGTGTATGTTTATAACATACATGTCTTTGTATGGGTTTTCGAGACCTTAGTTGTGTTCTTGCTGGCGGTCTTTCATACACCAAGTGGCCCTTAGATGTGCGCAGCTTGGGGCATCGCGATGCGATTGCTCGATACTCTGTCTCGTGCACACTTTGTGGTATGATCGAGCCCGCCCTAGACCCCGACTAAGTGATCGGGCTGGAGTAAGTCTATGTAAGAGTTTCGAGATAGTCGATAGTATGGTTGAGGCGACTTGTCTTTGAATATGGGAGTTCACCACCCATATCAGTAGACTTGTGTGCGTACGATGAGGACCCATTACAGTTGATCATCCGGCCTGGATGGGATGCCCCTCACGTACGATGCTTTCCGAGAATGTTCAGTGCTTGGCCTTGTCTGCTTAGACAAGTGGGTGCGGTTCTCGGCTCTCCATATGACTATGTCTTAACTGTACTTGCATACGCTAACCCCGGGTCCCGACAGACTTGGTATCAGAGCAGGACTGACTGTAGGACTAGTAGCCTTGGCCGAAGTCGAGTCTAGCTTGCTATAGTTATATAGTTACTCTGGGTATATAAGGGAACAACGTAAGGCTTCATTTTTCTCCTTACCCCCTTCGTTCTAAGTTCTGAGTCACCCTCATCTTACTCTACGGGAAGATAGGACTAGGCTCTCCTCTGTCTGATTAGCATATCTCGTTGATTGCTTCCTTATAGCCGTAGGAAAGTTGTGTCCAGGTTTTCCTAGCATTTTTGTAATGCTGATTTCTTACATCGTATTATGTAAGTGCTGTTTTGCATGATTGAAAGAAATTGTCATTTCTTACAATTACATCCGTTATGCTGTCCGAGTCATTCCAGGTTTATCATATAATCTGATGCATTTTCAAACTCTTGCTTTCTGTTTCAGATGGCAAATCTTCCCCCTCGGCAGATTGTTCGTTTGACCAGGTGCCTCGGTGTGCGTGGCCACCCCGCCACGTTGATCGAGATGATGTCCTACGTGGGATATCGATGGTACCCTGAGTACACCATCGAGCAGCAGTTCCACGACTTCAACCAGACGCAGTTCCACTGCATTGTTCGGATCTACCCACACCACGTTGGAGTCACCCAGCCTATCCACTTTGGACATGGCATCGGCGTTACCGAGAACATGGCTGTGCAGGATGCTGCATACTCATGTATCACACTGCTGAGAGAGGAGCACACCCTACTGAGAGAGACTTCATTCCACTATATCCCAGCTGCACTTCCAGGAGAAGAGGGATATTACACCGGACTCTACTCAGACCACTCCACAGAGGACCCAACACTTCAGGTGACTGCTAGGTTCGCTAGTGACAGAGACCGTGATGCACGTGCTCTCCGTTTTGAGCTCCACGCTACTCGTGATCGTCTGTACCGAGCACTGACGCTCTTGGCACCCTTTGTGAGCATGGGATCAGTTGAGTACGATGCGATCTATCCAGTGAGGACCCAGATGCCTTCTCGAGTTGCTTGGCCCGAGATTGGAGGAGTTTTTCCACCCCGTGGTCCTTTGCTTCCACCCTACACTGGACCTAGGCCCCATCCTTGCCCAAATGGATACCAGGGTCCACAAGCCTCCGTGTTTTCCGATGGTCACCTCCAGCTACCGGGATACGCGGGTAACTTCTATGAGGATTACTATGGAGATGGAGATGAGCGAGACCGCCTGTGGTCTTACTTAGTGAGGATGTAGTAGTATACTAGTATATTGTAAGCAAGGTGTCTAAGTTCCAGAGGCTTAGATAAATAATGTATAGGAAGTCAGAGTGCCTCTGAAGGATGTATCATCTTCATCACGTTTGTATTAGCTTAGTGCTTGTACTAAAACGATGTATGGTTTGTATGACAGCTTGTGAATATATGGCTTGTATGCTTTTATCACCATGTTGTCAAGATGATTACTTCCTTTGCTCTGTAATCCTTCCAGTACTTCAATACCTTGATTAGACTCTTCAAATCAACTCTGTTTGACTTTGGTTTTTCACCTTCAGGATGTCTCAAGGTACACGTGGCCAGATTGGTCGTAACCAAGGTCATGGTAACAACCAGGAGGAAGACAACCTTCCACCCCCACCCACGATGGCCCAAGTTCTGATGGAGGTCGAGAGGAACCGCCGTGACTCTCACCACCTGTTGGAGGTCATCGCACGCAACACCACTCAGCAGCGCAATGAGCTGGTGTCTCTGAATGACTTCATCCGACTTCATCCCCCGGTATTCAGTTACTCCACCGAGCCCCTTTACGCCGATGACTGGCTTCGCAGCATCGAGAGGAAGCTCCAAGCCGGCCATGTTGCAGATGGCGACAAGGTCAATTACGCCACCTATCACCTTGAAGGTGCAACCAGCTCTTGGTGGGAAAAATTTCTGAATATGCGCCCAGTTGGACCACCTGCATCTTGGGAGGAGTTTTGCACCTCTTTCCGCGAGCACCACATTCCCAAGGGTCTCATGGACCACAAACGTGAGGAGTTCTGCAACCTCACTCAAGGCAGAAGAACCGTGGACGAGTTTAGTCGTGAGTTCAACCGACTTGCTCGTTATGCAACAGAAGAAGTTTCCACCGACTCCAAGAAGCAAGAGAGGTTCCGTCGTGGCCTCAACAGTGGACTCCGTCGCGAGCTCAACCTTCATGACTTTGCCACCTTCCAGGTCCTTGTCAACAAGGCCATCAAGGCAGAAGACATGAACACCCCCAATGACTTTCGCAAACACCCTAGAGAGGAAGGTTCATCCAGTTCTGGCTCTCAGAAGCGCAAGATCTGGATCCCCAATAGTATGTTCCGCCAGAACAACCCACCGAGGCCATCCTATACGGCGCCTCGTCCACCTACCCAGTTCCACCCAGCTCCACCAAACAACCCAGCTCCACGCACTGTTTTCGGAGCTTGCTACAAGTGTGGTCAGGCAGGCCACTACTCTCGCGAGTGCCCCCAGAACCAAGTCCAGCACCAGAATGCTCCACCACGTGCCGGAGGCAACAACAACAACAACAACAATGGTCGTGGCAAGCCACCCCAGAAAGTCTACACCGCCAAACCCGCTCCTCCCGCCAATCGTGGACGTCTGAATCAGATTGCCGCCGAAGAGACTGACGACACTACTGACGTCATTCTTGGTACGCTCCCAGTCAATTTTGTTCCTACTTCCGTTCTTTTCGACCCAGGAGCATCTCATTCATTCATGTCGGAAAGTTATGCACTTCGTCATGAGTTACCCTTTGTTGAATTGTCCACCCCGATGGTTATTCAAACTCCGGGGTCACGATGGCAAACTAATAGAGTAAGCCATGGTAATCAAATAGCAATTGAGGGTTTAGTATTCCTTGCTTCCCTCATAGCCCTCAAGTCTTCAGACATTGATGTCATCCTTGGCATGGATTGGCTATCAAGACAGAATGCCTATCTAGATTGCAAAGGCAAATCCGTGAAACTCACCCATCCTTCAGGAAAAACTATTAGCTATACCTCACCCAGAACAAGAACCCAAGTGCATTCCTTGAATGTACTTCCCCTTCCCGAACTTGAAGATATTCCGGTGGTTCGTGACTTCCCGGATGTCTTTCCTGAAGAACTGCCGGGCATGCCACCTGACAGATGTGTAGAATTTATAGTGGATCTTGTTCCAGGAACCGCACCAATTTCCAAACGCCCATATAAAATGGCCCCACATGAGTTAGCTGAGCTAAAAACCCAACTGGATGCTTCGTTGGCAAAAGGCTTCATCCGCCCTAGCTCATCGCCATGGGGTTGCCCCGTTCTGTTCGTGAAGAAGAAAGATGGAACAGAAAGGATGTGCGTAGATTATCGCCCGCTAAATTTAGCGACGATAAAGAACAAATACCCACTACCCAGGATAAATGATCTTTATGATCAACTTGCACGATCCGCCGTCTTCTCAAAGATGGATTTAAGATTAGGTTATCATCAGATCCGAATCCGAAACGAGGACATTCCCAAAACGGCTTTCACTACTCGTTATGGTCTTTACGAGTACACCGTCATGTCCTTTGGCTTAACCAATGCCCCCGCCACATTCTCACGCCTGATGAATTCAATCTTCATGGAGTACCTAGATAAATTTGTTGTGGTTTATCTTGATGATATTCTCATCTACTCGAAGAACGAAGAGGATCATGCCGAACACTTAAGGCTGGTATTGATGAAACTTAGAGAGCATCGCCTGTACGCTAAATTCTCCAAGTGTGAATTCTGGCTACCAGAAGTGACCTACTTAGGCCACGTGATTTCTGCAAAAGGCATTGCTGTGAATCCCGAGAGAGTTCAGGCCGTCCTTGACTGGACTCCACCTGAATCGGTTAAGCAAGTTAGAAGTTTTCTTGGCCTAGCCAGCTATTGCCGACGCTTCGTCGAGAACTTTTCTAAAGTTGCAAAGCCTCTAACTGAACTCCTCAAGAAAGATAAGAAATTCCTTTGGACTCCCAAGTGCGAGGAAAGCTTTCAAGAGCTAAAACGAAGATTGACTTCCGCACCCGTACTTGCACCTCCAGACACAAAAAGGGATTTCGAGATCTATTGTGACGCATCACGGCAAGGGTTAGGATGCATACTTCTGCAAGATCGACATGTGGTAGCTTATGCTTCACGCCAATTGCGGCCACATGAAGAGAACTATCCTACCCATGACCTTGAACTCGCTGCCGTAGTTCATGCTCTAACAACTTGGCGACATTACCTCCTTGGTAATCGTTGTGAGATCTATTCCGACCACCAAAGCCTCAAATATATTTTCACCCAGCCAGATCTTAATCTCAGGCAAAGACGCTTGATTGAGTTGATAAAAGATTACGACGTAGCAATTTCTTACACCCCAGGCAAAGCCAATGTCATGGCTGATGCACTAAGTCGTAAGTCGTACTGTAACAACCTCATGTTACAGCAGTATCAACCACTTCTTCATGAGGACTTTCGCAAGCTTAACCTTGAAATTGTTCCTCATGGCTATCTTTCAACCTTGGTGGCGAAACCAACTCTTGAGGATCAGATCATAGTTGCCCAAAGGCGTGCACGAGGTGTTCGCCGGATCAAAGAGAACATTGCTAGCGGAGTTGCTAAATGTTTCTCCACAGATAACAAAGGGACGGTATTCTTTGAAAATCGTCTAGTAGTACCTAAGAATAAGGAACTAAGGCAACTCATCCTCAAGGAAGCCCATGACACACCCCTCTCAATTCATCCCGGTAGCACGAAAATGTACCGAGATCTACGCCAGAGATTTTGGTGGACTAGGATGAAGAGAGACATTGCTCAATTTGTTGCCGAATGTGATGTTTGTCGTCGCATTAAGGCAGAACATCAAAGACCTGCTGGTACACTTCAACCTTTGTCTATTCCCGAGTGGAAATGGGACAAAGTCGGTATGGACTTCATCACAGGCTTTCCAAGAACCCAGAAAGGAAACAATGCCATCTTCGTTGTCATAGATAGGCTTTCCAAAGTTGCTCACTTCCTTCCGGTTCGCGAGTCTATAACTGCTAGCCAGTTAGCAGACTTGTACATCTCCAGAATTGTATCCCTTCACAGTGTTCCTTTGGAAATCAATTCTGATCGCGGTAGCCTTTTCACCTCTAGATTTTGGGGAAGCTTCCAACGTGCTTTGGGAACTCATCTCTCCTTTAGTACGGCTTTCCATCCTCAGTCTAGCGGTCAAGTCGAAAGGGTTAACCAAATTCTTGAAGACATGCTCAGAGCTTGTGTTATCTCATTCGGAAAGAATTGGGAGTTTCTCTTCCATATGCCGAATTTGCTTATAACAATAGTTTTCAATCTAGTCTGAACATGGCTCCATTTGAACTTCTTTATGGACGACGATGTCGAACACCCCTTAACTGGTCTGAAACCGGTGAAAGACAATTCTTTGGACCGGATATGATCAAGGAAGCAGAAGAGCAAGTTCGCATTGTTCGTGATCAATTGAAAGCAGCCCAGTCTCGTCAGAAAAGCTAATATGATCGTCATCATAGGCAAGAGAGCTACAATCTGGATGAGAAGGCTTACCTTCGGGTTACTCCTCTGAAGGGAACCCAACGTTTCGGTATCAAAGGCAAGTTGGCCCCACGTTACATCGGACCTTTCCGCATTCTAGCTAAACATGGAGAAGTTGCCTACCAACTTGAACTACCCCCGCACCTTTCCCGAGTACACGATGTATTCCATGTGTCCCAACTCAGGCGTTGCTTCAAGGACCCCATCCGCGAAGTCGACCATGAAACGCTTGATCTCCAAGATGACCTTTCTTATCGAGAATACCCCGTTCGTATTCTTGATTCCGCAGAGCGTGTCACTCGTCGTCAGAAGATTAGGTTTCTGAAAGTGCAATGGTCACACCACTCTGAAAGAGAAGCCACGTGGGAGAGAGAAGACCGTCTCAGTGCCGAGTACCCCACCTTCCTCCCGCAGACTTCTGAATCTCGGGACGAGATTCTTTTGAGTGGGGGCGAGTTGTCAGATCCCTCTGTTAGGTATGTGCTAGGGTTAGCTAGTACCTTTGCATCATGCAAAAGTTTCAAAAAGAAACCTCAAAAATCAATTCAAAATCCAAATGGGAGAAGGAACCCCCCCAGATGAATTATTTCAAAAGGCCAGATAAAAATATTTTCCAAAAATTCATGTTAGAGTTTTGAAAAGTCTTATAAATGAGTTTGATCACATATCAAGTGATGTGGGACCCACCCCATGCTCATAGAATTTTCAAATATTCAAACAGTACCTTGGAAATAAAGAAATGACCCTATTTGATTTAAAATTCAAATCATTTGAATTTTAAAAATGTTGAAACTTCATAAGTGGTTAGTCTATATTATTATGAGGCCACATAAAAGTTTTCAGCATTTAATAAAATGTTTAACTATTTATTTTAGCTAAACAGAACAAATAACAGAAAGGAAAGATTAAACAGAAAAAGAAAAGAGGGCTTACCTTCAAAGTGGCCCAACTCGTTCCCCAGCCGGCCCAGCCCACCTTCTCCCCTGTCGTCTTCCTCCCCACGCCCCGAAGCTGCTCGGTGGAATGCATGCAGCACTCCACCGACGCCGCCGACGAGCCCTGGCCACCTCCTGCTTCCCCCCTCGCCACCTCTTCACGCCTGGAGACGCCCAGAAGGCCACCGCACCCATTCCCCCCCCTCCAGAGCTTCCTCCTCCTCCTCCCGTGTTCGATTTCTTCACCACCCGAGAGCGCCGCCGTTCGCCGTCGCAAGAAACCGTGGCCATCGACGTCAAGGAGTCCAGCCAAGGTGTCCATCGCCTCCGTCGTCCTCGACTACGTCACCGTGTAGAAGGAATCGACCCGAGGAACTCCAGAGCCGCCGTTCCCTTCGTCGTCTTCAACTCCGGCCGCCGTGGAGCAAGTCGTCGAATCCGCCGCCGTTGGACCACCCCAGCCTGCGCCACCACCTCGACTGCGTTCAGGGTGAGCTTGCGCGTGAGAACCCCCTGTTTTCCCCTTCGTTTGCTCGTCCTAGCCGAATCCACCATGGACGCCGTAGCTCGTCGCCGCCATGGATGAGCTCGAGGTCGCCCCTATGCCCCTTCGACTCGTCCAGAGCGTGCGTTTAGCTCCTGGTCATGCCAGCTTTCGAACGCAAGTGAAACCCGCTCGATCCGTGCTCCCTAGCGTCGACTACGACCTCGTCGTTCCTCTGTTTCCGCCGGAGTCGTCGCCGTCGCCGATTCCGACCACCCCGTGAAACCCCGATGCCACCAGACGACGCGGACGACCTCAAGGAACAGATCCATGCCCTCCAGGCCCCTCCCCGTGCACTGGAACCAACTCCGGCGAAACTCCGGCAGGTTTTCCGGCGACGTCACGGTGAGCCCACCATTAGCCCCCTCCTAATTACCCTGTTAAGCTTAACCCAGTGTATGACAGGTGGGGCCAGCCACTAATTAACCCCTCGGGTTAATTTTAATCCACGGATTAACCCCCTCTGTGTATGACAGGTGGGACCCCTTGTCAGTTTGACTCGGGTCAAACCCCCCCTGCTGACGCATTAAATAAAAATGATTAAAAGAAATCCAGAAAATACCCCAAACTTTGGAAATTCATAGAAAATTCATATTAACTCCAAATTGGACAAATAATATATGAAAAATGATCAGGAGAAAATTATCTTTCCAAATATGCAACTTTCAACTCTGTTTGAGTTGAATTTAAAATGTGATCAGTAGCATTTGCTATTTGATTTAAATGGAATTAAATCAAATTCAATTCAAATAATTTTGTAACTTGAACCATGACAACATGCTACATTTCACCTACACTTCAGAGGCATATCATACACATTTGAAGTTAATTCAAATTGACCAAACTATATCATGTATAACTTGGTTAAGGTTGAATTCAAATGTGGAATTTGAAATTGCAATTTAAAAATGCAATATATTCCACTTAAATGGAATTGCCTCACACATCAAACTTGTACTTCAAGATTAAACATTCTATCATGTGCTTGAGCATTGCATTCTTATTGATTGCTACTTTGTACTTTGCTTGTCGAGTAGAGGTTGAGCCGGAACAAGAGGTCACCCCCTCCGCTGAAGATCCAGAGCCCGAATCTCGTCAGCAAGGCAAGCAAAACCCCTTTGATCATGTCGATAAAATCCCACTTCCCTCTCATGTCTCGCTTATGCATTGTATAGGATGATCACCATGTTACGATTCTACCGCATAGATGAACCCATTCCTTTGCATGACCTATCTCTTGTCACAGTAGTAAGCAAACCACAATCCTAGCAAATGTAGGAGTTGAATGATATCATGTGGCCCCTGCAAATGTTACCTCTTATTGCATGCTTAGTATGATACTATGTTGTTACTGTGATGTGAGTCGGGATGGTAGTGATCATGTTACTGATGGTAGAAAAGTGTTGGTGAATCGACCTAATACAAGGTGAACGATGAGAGGCTGTGTAGGAGTACACGGTGGGTTGTCTCGTTGAACACCGCCCTAAGTCCGAGTTCTTGTGTGGTGATCCAAGATGAAGAGTACAACCACACATTGGGCTCACTGACCCCTCTCGACTTATTAACTCATCCCTTTCGATGTCCAGATGTCGCAGTAGTTCGGAGTTCTGGTAGGTTTGTGGCCTGGATGCAAAGTGAGAGAACGGCTCATCCGAGACCGGCTTATGCACCACGCACACATCGCTTGGGTCCACTTCGGTAAACCGGCCGGGTTCACGATAGTGGTAGCCACCCAAGTAGGCGGCTTTCTTGGACTAGATAGGCTATGAGGTAACGGTTGTGGTGAGCATCCTCGCTGGCACCCCTTGAATGGTGTCGAGATCAAAGGCGGTAAATGATGGTCATGTGTGTGTAGCGGTACACCCTTGCAAGGTTAACAAAACTATTCGAATAGCCGCGTCCGCGGTTATGGACTACTTGGAAAGCTTAGCTTGATTATTAGATAACTTGAACCGGATACTTCTAAAACACACCAAGATAAGTGTGAGTGCTATGGCGTGCTTTCTCGTGGGGAAGTCGAGGAAGGCATCATAGTGGTGTATTGGTTGGTGAAAGTAGTGGACTCGTGTACGCTTCTTACCTCAAAGTCTGGTACTCGTAGTTCAGGATTAGCCAAGTCAAAGCTGGCATTTCTGCAAGTGAACCCCATCTCCCTTTATCTTGATACATGTGCATGAGTAGTATAGTTCCTATGTAAGTCTTGCTGAGTACGCCTTTGTACTCACGTTTGCTTAATATATGTTTTAGATGACGCCACTGACCCAGAAGGTGGTTTCTTCATCGAGCTGGACGACTGAAGTTAAGCTAGTCTAGTCCCAGTCAGCAGACTGGTTCCCTCGTGGAGGGCTTTATGTTTGAATAAGGCTTCTTAAGCCAATTTTTTAAACTTGTCTGTACCCAGACATAATTTGCTTCCGCTATGTGATGTAATGTTGGATCACATGTATGTGATCTCTGTGTGTACTCTATAAGAGTTATATAAATAAAGTTGTAAACTTTGTAGAGAATTGCAATGGTACCTGCTGTTCATACAAGGCATGTGTGCTGCGTGTATGTTTATAACATACATGTCTTTGTATGGGTTTTCGAGACCTTAGTTGTGTTCTGGCTGGCGGTCTTTCATACACCAAGTGGCCCTTAGATGTGCGCAGCTTGGGGCATCGCGATGCAATTTCTCGAGACTCCGTCTCGTGCACACTTTGTGGTATGATCGAGCCCGCCCTAGACCCCGACTAAGTGATCGGGCTGGAGTAAGTCTATGTAAGAGTTTCGAGATAGTCGATAGTATGGTTGAGGCGACTTGTCTTTGAATATGGGAGTTCACCACCCATATCAGTAGACTTGTGTGCATACGATGAGGACCCATTACAGTTGATCATCCGGCCTGGATGGGATGCCCCTCACGTACGATGCTTTCCGAGAATGTTCAGTGCTTGGCCTTGTCTGCTTAGACAAGTGGGTGTGGTTCTCGGCTCTCCATATGACTATGTCTTAACTGTACTTGCATACGCTAACCCCGGGTCCCGACACATAGTCATATGGAGAGCCGAGAACCGTACCCACTTGTCTAAGCAGACAAGGCCAAGCACAGAAAGTTCTCGGAAAGCATCGTACGTGAGGGGCATCCCATCCAGGCCGGATGATCAACTGAGATGGGTCCTCATCGTCCGCACACAAGTCTAATGATATGGGTGATGAACTCCCATATTCAAAGACAAGTCGCCTCAACCATACTATCGACTATCTCATAACTCTTAAATAGACTTACTCCAGCCCGATCATTTAGTCGGGGTCTAGGGCGGGCTCGATCATACGTCAAAGTGTGCACGAGACAGAGTCTCGAACAATCGCATCGCGATTCCCCAAGATGCGCACATCTAAGGGCCACTTGGTGTATAAAGGACCGCCAGCCAGATCACAACAAAGGTCTCGAAAACCCATACAAAGACATGCATGTTATAAACATACACGCAGCACACATGCCTTGTATGAACAGCAGGTATCATTGCAATTCTCTACAAAGTATACATTTTATTGATAACTCTTACAGAGTGCACACAGAGATCACAAGCATGTGATCCAACATTACAACAAACAAGCGGAAGCAAAGTAGGTCTGAGTACAGACAAGTTTAACAAATGGCTTAAGAAGCCTTATTTAAACACAAGCCCTCCACGAGGGAACCAGTCGTCTGACTGGGACTAAACTAGCTTGGTCTTCAGTCGTCGAGCTCGATGAAGAATCCACCTTCGGGGTCAGTGGGTTCATCTAAAACATAGAATAAGCAAACATGAGTACAAAGTCGTACTCAGCAAGACTTACATAGGAGCTATACTACTCATGCACATCTATCAAGGTAAAAGGAGGTGGGGTTTCACTTGCAGAAGTGCCAGCTTTGACTTGGCTAGTCCTGAACTACGAGTACCAGACTTGAGGTAAGAAGCGTACACGAGTCCACTACATCTCCAACCAATTACACCACTATGGTGCCTTCCTCGACTTCCCCACGAGAAAGCACGCCATAGCACTCACACTTATCTTGGTGTGTTTTATAAGTATCCAGTTCAAGTTGTCTAATAATCAAGCTAAGCTTTCCAAGCAGTCCTTAACCGCGGACGCGGCTATTCGAATAGTTTTGTTAACCCTGCAGGGGTGTACCGCTACACACACATGATCATCAGTTACCGCCTTTGATCTCGACACCATTCAAGGGGTATCAGCGAGGATGCTCACCACAACTGTTACCTCACAGCCAATCTAGTCCAAGAGAGCCACCTACCTGGGTTGGCTACCACTATCGTGAACCCGGCCGGTTTACCGAAGTGGACCCAGATGATGTGTGTGTGGTGCATATGCCGGTCTCGGATGAGCGGTTCTCTCACTTAGCAGCCAGGCCACAAACCTACCAGAACTCCGAACTATTGCGACATCTGGACATCGAAAGGGATGAGTGAGTAAACTGAGAGGGGTCAGTGAGCCCAATGTGTGGTTGTACTCTTCATCTTGGATCACCACACAAGAACTCGGACTTAGGGCGGTGTTCAACGAGACAACCCACTGTGTACTCCTACACAGCCTCTCATCGTTCACCTTGTATTAGGGTAGATTCACCAACACCTTTCCACCATCATCACCATGATCACTACCATCCCGACTCACATAACAGTATCAACATTGTCTCACCCTAAGCATGCAATAAGCAGTAACAATTGCAGGGGCCACATGATATCAACCAACTCCTACATTTGCTAGGATTGTGGTTTTCTTACTACTGTGACAAAAGATAGGTCATGCAAAGGAATGGGTTCATCTATGCGGTAGAAACGTAGCATGGTAATCATCCTATACAATGCATAAGCGAGACATGAGAGGGAAGTGGGATTTTATCGACATGATCAATGGGGGTTTGCTTGCCATGCTGACGAGGTTCAGTCTCGGGATCTTCAACGAAGGGGGCAGCCTCCTGTTCCGGTTCCACCTCTACTCGACAAACAACAAGCAAGGTAGCAAAGTAAATACAATGCACAAGCACATGGTTGAAGGTTGAAAATTGATGTATATGCTTTTGATGTGTGAGGCAATTCCATTTAAATGGAGTGTATTGCAAATGATTTGCAAATTCAAACTCCAATTTGAATTCAATTTAGCCAATTTACAAATGACATTGTTTGATCAAGTTAAACCATTTTTGAAATGTGTATGATATTCCTCTGAAGTTCAAATATAATGTGGTATGTTGCTATGGTTCAAATTGCAAAAGCATTTGAAAAGAATTTGATTTAATTCCATTTAAACCAAATAGAAAAACCTACTGGTCCCAATTTAAATTCAACTCAAATATGGTTGAAAGTTGTAAATTTGGATAGCTTATTTTCTCTTGATCATTTTTCATATATTATTTGTTAAATTTGGAGTTAATATGAATTTTCTATGAATTTCCAAAGTTTGGGGTAATTTCTGCCTTTTCTGGAATTTCTTGAATTCTTTTTATACTGGAAATTCATTATTGCATCACTGTGACATCAGCATGACGTCAGGGGGCCACTGATTGCTGGGAACCACTGGTCAGCCTCTCACTGTTTAACTAAAACGATTTGAATTAGATTTAACTTAACAGGGGGGATTAGTGTGGCTGGGCCCACATGGTAGTCACCGTGGGAGGGGGATTAAGCTTAAGCTAATGACGTCCACGTCATCTCGCCGGCGGCTAGTCGCCGGCGACCTTCCATCACGGCGGCGACACATGGGAGGGTGATTCCGGGCACGGATTTGAGCGCTGCGACCACCAAAATGGAGCCCTCGAACGTGCGCTTCGAACGGGCCAAGCCATGGGCGCTGGGGTGCACCGTAGCCACATCGACGACGAGCTCTAGCGGCGGCGGAGCCACTGGCCAGACGCAGTCGTCGACTCAGTGCACGGGGAGAGGCAGCGGTGGGCTCGTTAGACGCGCAAGACCACCAGGAAGACGATGCGCGCACTGGACGAGACGATAGGGCACAGGGGCGACCTCGTCGTCGTCCATGGTGGCTCGGTACTCCGGCGAACATGGCAGAATGAGCTAGAGGAGGCGAGCGGTGCCGTGGCTTGAGGGGAAAACACAGAGGCTCACCACGGATGCGACGGGATGGCTAGCGGGCTCAGGGAAGCTCTGGAGGCGGCAAATCGACGACGGCTGTCCAGCGAGGTCTCGGCGGCGATTCCGGCTGCTACAGAGCGTCCGAGCTCGATTCCTTCTGCACGGAGACGAAGTCGAGGACGGCGAGGAGGATGGAAAACACGGCGCAGCTCGGTAACGACGTTGGCCATGAGTTCTTCACAGCATGGCGACGGCGGCGCTCGGGTGGAGGAAGAAATCGGCGAGGGGGAAGTGGAGAGCGAGCCAGGAGGGGGGGAATGGACGTGGCGTGCTCCAGGGCGTCTCCAGGCGAAGGAAGGAGGCACGTCGAGGCCTGGAAGGTCCTTGGCGGCGACGTGGCGTCCACGGCTGGCGCGGTGGCTTTCCACCGAGCAACTTGGGTGCACGGGACAAGGAAGAAGACCCTGCTGCCCCTTTGGGCCGGCTGGGCTGGATGGGCCGGCTTCGCCTAGGCGACAGGTAAGCCTTTTTCTATTTTTCTTTTCTGTTTAGTCGTTCCTTTCTGTTTTTCTTTTCTGTAATTTGTTTTCCTGTGCTAAATAAATAGCTAGGCATTTTATTAAATGCTGAAACTTTTTATGTGGCTTCACAATATACTAGGCTAGCCACTTGTAAAGTTTGAACATTTTTAAAATTCAAATTATTTGAAATTTAAATCAAATAGGGGTTTTTGATTAATTCCAATGTCCTGTTTGAATATGTGAAAATCCATGAGCATGGGGTGGGTCCCACATCACTTGATATGTGATCACACTCATTTATAAAACTTTTCAAAAATCTAACATGAATTTTTGGAGAAGATTTATTTCTGGCCTTTTGAATTAATTCATCTCGGGGGGTTCCTTCTCCCATTTTGCTTTTCAATTTGATTTAAATGACTTCTTTTGAAATATTTAACATGATGCAAGGTGATTTTTGATCCTGGCACATTACCTAACAAAGGGTTCTGACAGTACGTGAGTGTACTCTAATATTCGAACTCTCCAAAGATTAGTGATCCATCTAGTAGCTAGAGTTCTCAACTAGTTTTTGTAGGTTTTGAAAATACACACGGATTGCCCAAAATACGACTCCTATCACTAATAGGCTAAAGTTCTTGACACCAAAAGTTCAAACAGTACTCACATCAATACCTCAAAACCATTCCAAGTTACTACTAAAATTAAATAGCAACCTCAATTACCTACTTTCAAGACAAGACACGACTCAGTGCAACAACCAACTCTCTTAACAAGATGAACATGAAAACTAATGAGAGTTCCAGCAACAAACTAAACAAAAGCCAAGGCTCTTGCTAAAGACAAACTAAAGCTAAAACTAAACATGGTAGTAGCTATGAAAAGATAAAGAACACATAACAGCAAAAGGATAGGCATGAAGAATCCTATTATGTGTTCTAGATTTTGAAAGTGGAGCGTGTTTCTCTCCCACACAAAGTAAGACGGGATATAACTTGTTATGAACAGCAAGCAAAGCTAAAGAAAACTAAAAATAAAACCTATGAGGGAGACGCTCCAAGCATAGCACATAACGCATGAAGTGATAAAAATATAGTGAGACGAAGGACGAACTGATGATTGTTGATGGAGAAGGGGATGCATGGGGGCATCCCCAAGCTTAGACGCTTGAGTCTCCTTGAATATTTATTGGGGATGCATGCGGGCATCCCCAAGCTTGAGCGCTTGACACTCCCGGATCTTCTTTCATCATCTTCCATCGCACACTTGAAAACTCCCTTCATACATAACTCATCATAAGCTGATTAGAGAGGTTAGTACCCTTAATAAAATAAATTTTCCCCACTGGATATAAAGATATTCTTGAAGAGCTACTATTTCTCAAGATTTCCAAAAGGTTTTTGCAAATAAAAAGCAAGCTTAAGGTTTGCCAAAGTAAGGAGAGACAAAACGTGGCAGAATCTATGAAAAACAGAACAGCAGGTAGTAAAGAAGTTTTTAGGTGTACTTCTGCAACTCAAATCAAAAAACTCAGAACAGACGCTCGAAAGCCAATTGTATGGGGCACGCTGTCGAAAAAATACAGATCAAAAAGATGATCTGGTGATTTTAGGCTACTTTTTCCGTCCAAGGACAGAATCTGTTTTCTGGACAGCATGTCACAACTTTTGAACTTTCTTGCAATCGGAGGCTAGACTTGGCACAAAGCTTGAAAATAAAGATACAATGATGTTGCTACAGTAGTAACAATCATCAAGACCACTAAAAACAGAAAGTAAAAAATCAAAGTAAAGATAACAAGGGCTGTCTCCCTAGAGCTCTTTCTTTATAGCCATAAAGATAGGCTTAAGATTTTAGTGATGCTCTCATAGGAATAAGAATTGAAGAACAAAAGAGAGCATCAAGAAACAAATAACAAACACATTTAAGTCTAACATGCTTCCTATGAAAAGGGATCTTATAGAATATTGACTCATTGAAGCATAAAGATATTAGCATAGGAAGGCAAAACAAGTGCAACTTCAAAGCTTTCAACATAAAGAGAGTGAATTTGACATTATTGAAATATCTATGAGCATATGTTCCCCTCTCATAATAATTTTCAGTGGGATCATGAATAAACTCAACAATATAAGTATCACATAAGAAATTGTTACCATGATCCACATGCAAAAGGGTACTCTTACTCTCCACATAAGCATAATATTTCTCATTGGTAATAGTGGGAGTAGGACTGTCATAAACAACTTGAACACTATAGATTAATTATGTATTAGGAAGATGGTGTTCAAAAAGGGAGTAATTCCCTCCATGATCATGACAAGTTTCGTAAGGATACTTTCTCCTTATGTCATAGGTACCTTTATAATCACTAAAAATAGGAGTTATAACATCATCATAGTAGATAAGAGCATTATCATTGCTAGAAACTATATTTGTAAACATGTTTTCTTCATTCTTACTAGCAAAAGAATTATCAATTACCAAATCACTAATGGGTAAAGGACTTGCAATCCTATCATCCCCAAGCTTGGAGCTTTCCATATCATCATTCTCAGAGTTGGTACCAAAGAGATTTTCAAGGTCATAAGTAGCATTATCATCATTTTCCCAATCACAAAAAGTAACATGCATATCATAATCAAAATCATCTTCAATAGTACCTACAGACTTATCTTCAAGATAATAATGAATGCAATCAAGCTCACCATCCTCCATAAATTTCTGTCCGTTAGGATAAAAATCGATGTGAGGAATATGCTCAGGCCAGGTTGTTACCCATTCTTCTTCCTTCCTGCTCCTCTTCCTCCTCCTCTTCTTTTTCTTCTTCTTCACCTTAGGAAGGAGTGGTTGGAGGGGAAGTTTCTCCTCATATCCTGGTTTATCATTAGAAACAATAGGGGAAACTTGGGAGAAACTCTCCTTTTTATTAGTAGAAATATAAGAGACATTTTTATACTTTGGTAGAGTTCCCTCCTTTCTAATCTTACTTATGTAATCATTCTCATGGCAATTAACAACACAATAGAGATGGCATTTCTGCAAAGTGTTATTTATTCCCAAAGCATGACCATCTAGCCAAGAAGTCTTTTCTGATAACTCTTCACACATCAAAAATAACATAAGCTCATCATAAAGATCAGGGGTGATCATGTCATCACACAACTGGCTAACAGTTATTTTTTGAAAGTACATGCACTGAAAATTGAAGTGACCCTTTATGCAGCAAAGTTAACAAGTAAAAGGATAAAGGTCACACAATTCTCTAGCAATTTCATTTAAATCTTTAACCCAAGTGATTGTTCTTTCATGCTTATGTTGCTTACAATACTTCTCTTCTGCAATCATAGGCCTTTCACAAGGTCTATCCACACCACAAAAATTAACATGCTTATATAAAACTTCATTTTTAGGAATTGGATCATGCATGTTGCAATCATCATTAACAATTTCATTTTCTTTGCAAATCTCTTTAAAAGGTTCATGATGCTTGATCCAATTATCCTTAGGCATATTAAGATGTGAAGCAAAAGATTTCAGGAAATCAACAAGGAGTTGAGAATCAAGCCCAAACTTAGCACTAAATTTATTAAAACTTGCAGTTTCAACAAAGGACTTAATGCAATCATACTCATAAATTATACCTGACTCTTTACCTTTGTCGATCTCCCAATCTTCAGTGTTGTGTTGGATTCTTTCAAGGAGTTCCCATTTAGCATCAATATTTTCGTTTGTGAAAGAACCCATTGAGGAAGCATCGAGCAAGTCTTTATCCTATCGAGATAGCCTTGCATAGAAATTAGTAATAATCATATCTTTGGGGAGCCCATGGATAGGACATTTTAGCATCAAAGTTTTCAGTCTCCCCCAAGCTTGAGCTATGCTCTCTCCGTCATGAGGATAGAAATTATAAATATAATTCCTATTCTCATGGACTTCATGAAGAGGATAAAACTTGGAGTAAAAGAGAGACTGGATCTCTTCCCAATCCCGTAGGTGAGAATCATCTAGTAGCCTATACCATTCCAATGATTTTCCTTTCAGTGACAAGGCAAATAATTTCTTCATGACTTCTCCTCTTGTCAAACCTGAAATCTTAAATAACTCACAAAGTTCTGTAAGTTTCAACAAATGAATACTAGGATTGACTGTCCTATCATAACAATCATTAATAATTTTTTCAACTATCCCAAGTGGTATTTGGAACGGGATATTCAGTAGGTGATGGAGACTTCTCTACCACAGGTGTGGCAAAGCGGTCTCCCCGAAACAGCGAACTAAGATTGCAGTTTTCCATAAACCTAACTAGTGAAAATAAAAACAAGAAACAAAAAGATTTAATTGCAGAATCTAAAGATATACCTTCAAGCACTCACTTCCCCGGCAACGGCGCCAGAAATAGCTTGATGTCTACGCACGCTTCTATTCTTGTAGACTATGTTGGGCCTCCAAGCGGAGAGGTTTGTAGGACAGCAGCAATTTCCCTCAAGTGGATGACCTAAGGTTTATCGAACTCAGGGAAGTAGAGGTTGAAGATGGTCTCTCTCAAGCAACCCTGCAATTAAGATACAAGAAGTCTCTTGTGTCCCCAACACACCTAATACAACTAGGAGTTGTATAGGTGCACTAGTTCGGCGAAGAGATGGTAAAATATGGGTGATAGGTGCGGCAAAACAAAGTAATATAAATCTGTAATAAAAAGTGCAGAAAGCAAACATGTAACAAAAGTGAGTGCAAACGGTGTAACAATGAGGGAAACAAGGCCTAGGCTTCATACTTTCACTAGTGGCAACTCTCAACAACATTAACATAGTCTAATCACATGATATTTCTCATAAAACATGCAATGAAGACGCACTCGGAGGTCAATCCTTTGTGGTCAAGAGAGGACGAGAATTATGTAGGGCTACAAAAGCACCCCTCAAAGTTCGTAATTCTCAATCTATGGATTTCCCAATGTCACCGCGGCCATCCAAAGAGAGTACCACAATCACCACAACATATCTCAAGGATAGTCAAAGACAAGCACCAAGAGACTCTCAATCTTCAATCAACACACAAAAGAGGAAATCACTCATGATAATATTCTTCTAACCCATGTCCAATAGACCGCTGTCACCTTGATCTCGGGGATTATACTAGATAAGATCAATTGAGTACATCAATCCAATACATAGAGGATGGGGAAATATCATGGGATCACCCTAGATTAACATAGCCTATGATCACAACGAAGATCACATCATGGGAGAGAGAGAAGAACACATAGCTACTGATAGAAACCTTAGCCCCGAGGGAGAACTACTCCCGCTTCATGGAGGAGGGAAGCAACGGCGATGGAGATGAATCCGGGGGCACTTCCCCGTCCCCGGCAGGGTGCCGGCACAGGAATTCTGGTCCCCCGAAGCTTGTCGGCGATGGCGGCGGAGATCGGAATTGCTTCTGGAGAAAAGGTGTCTGGAATCAGGGTTTTCGCAACGGGAGAATAAATAGGAGCCAAAGGGGAGTCCGAGGCGGTGCCCAGGGTGCCTAGGCGGCCACCCGGCGCGGGTGGGCCCCTGGCCGCGCCACCAGGGCGCCTGGGCCCCTGGTGGTGTCCCTCTGGCTCTCCTTCGGGCGTAAGGAAGCTTCTGGAATGCTGATTTTTTATATATATTTTCCGAATTTTTTTGGACACTTTAAGTAATGGGAAAAACTGAAATACAAAAACAGCAGAAAACAGAAACTGGCACTGGGGTAAACTGAGTTAATAGGTTAGTCCAAATATGATCAAAAGTGTATGAAAGTGTATCAACAGCATAGCAATATCACACAAAACATGCATGGAGCAAGCAGAAATTATAGATACGTTTTGGACGTATCATCGGTGATGATGCTATTGGGCACACCATATCTGCACACGATGTCGTCCACAAAACGGACCGCAGCCGGACCATCCAGCTTCTTGATCGGGCAGGCTTCAATCCACTTGGTAAACTTGTCCACTGCAACCAGGAGATGTGTCATGCCACTTCGGGCTCTCTTGAACGGACCAACCATGTCCAAACCCCACACCGCAAATGGCCATGCTATTGGGATTGTCTTCAATGTTGTTGCTGGCTGATGACTTTTTGCCTTGAACCGCTCGTAGCCCTTGCAATATTTCACCAAGTTCTCCGCTGCTGCATGTGCAGTCGGCCAGTAGAAACCATGTCGGAAAGCTTTGTTGGCAATGGCTCTTGCTGACGCGTGATGACCGCATTCACCTTGGTGGATGTCTGTGAGCAACTCCAAGCCTCTGTCTTCTTCTACACATCTCTGAAAGACACCGGTTGCACTCTTGCGCACTAGCTCATTGTTGATTATTGTGTATGCCCAAGACCGATGACTGATTTGGATTGACTCGGCTTCGTCTTCTGGGAGAACTCCGTACACTAGGAAATCTCTAATCGGCTGGGCCCATGATGGCGCACTTACGACTACCATCACTGCTGCTTGCTGGGGTGCAACTTCTTCTTGGATCTCAGCTTCTTGTCTGTTGGCCTCTTGGACTTCGGCCTCTTGAACCTCTGCCATCTCGACTTCTGTCTCTGAACTGCCAATTGCGGCGCCTGGCACGCATTCGGCAGCCCCTGGTGACGGCTGCTCGTCTGGAGCTGGAACTTCTTCAACGCAATCGGCAGTGCCTGATGTCATTTTCTCTTCTGAGGCTGTGCCATCTGGTGCTCACCCTGCTCGCTTTCGTTTAGCCTTGCTCTTTTTGTTGCATTCGGCAGCCCCTGGTGTGCAATCGGCAGCCCCTGGTGCTATCGGCTCTGCTGAGGCTGGAGCACCTTGGGCGCTTGATTGCTTCTTCAGAGTTGGGATTTTTGCCGGTTGAGCTTCTTTCGCCTTCTTCAATGCTTCAAGGTTAGTCTCCGAGATGAAGATGGACTAGGACTCTGGAGATGGCATGATGGATGGCTTCCTGATGTGCTCAAGTGATACGCCTGGCGGAATAGCTTGCCTTGTTGAGCCGAGTTTGGACAATGCATCTGCTGCTTCGTTGCTTGCTCTCGGCACATGGTGGAACTCACATCCTTCAAAGTACCCACTGATCTGCTGCACTAGGAAACGGTAGCTTGCCATATTTGCATCCTTTGCATCCCAGGTGCCTGTGCACTGCTGCACTACCAAATC
The DNA here is from genome assembly GCA_950022295.1 of Bromus sterilis. Taxonomy (NCBI): domain Eukaryota; kingdom Viridiplantae; phylum Streptophyta; class Magnoliopsida; order Poales; family Poaceae; genus Bromus; species Bromus sterilis. The sequence continues at coordinate 294,305,502 of OX465601.1, read as the reverse complement.
GGAGTCACCAAAGCACTCGATATTCCGAATGCCGATTTCCTTGGCCAGCTTGATACCATGCACAAGGGCTTCGTACTCGGCAACGTTGTTCGATGCTGCAAAGTGAATCTGGAGTACATAATGTAGTTGATCTCCTCTTGGTGAGGTGAGCACTACACCAGCCCCTAGGCCGCTCTTCATCTTGGACCCATCAAAATACATTCGCCAGCAATCCATCCCTAGAGCGGGTGGAGCATACTGAGTTTCAGCCCAATCGACCAAGAAACCGGCCAATGCTTGCGACTTGATTGCTGTTCTTGGCTCATACTAGATGCCATGGTTGGCGATCTCAATTGCCCATTTGGCCATTCTGCCTGTTGCATCTCTACTGCCAATGATGTCGGCTAATGGAGCCGAGCTGGCGACCGTGACCAGATGGGCTTGAAAATATGGATTTAATCTCTTGGCCGCCATGTATACTCCATAGCACATCTTCTGGTAGTGAGGGTAATTCTGCTTGGACGCCGAGAGCACTTCATTGATATAATACACAGGTTGCTGAATCTGCTGTGCCTTGTCCTTCTCGGGCCGCTCCACCATCATGACTGCACTGATCACCCGATTGGTTGCCGCAATGTATAACATCATTGGCTCCTTCTCAATCGAGGCAGCCAGAATCGGCGCAGTGGAGAGCATGCGCTTGAGCTCTCGGAATGCTTCGCTTGCCTGAGGTGTCCAGTTGAATTTCTCCGTCTTCTTCATCAGCTGATACAACGGGATTGCTTTTTCGCCCAGCCGACTGAGAAATCGGTTGAGTGAAGCGAGGCAACCGGTGAATTTCTGTACTTGCTTCAGGTTCTTGGGTTTCTCCATTCGCTCGATTGCGGCTATCTTCTCGGGATTGCATTCGATTCCTCTCTCGGAAACGAGAAATCCCAAGATTTTGCCTGCTTGAACCCCAAAAACACATTTCTCAGGATTGAGCTTGATCTGGTAAGTTCTCAGATTTGCAAATGTCTCTCAGAGGTCATCTAGGAGTGTGACTCCCTTGGCCGACTCTACTACCAGATCATCCACATAGACGTGGAGATTTCTGCCGAGTTGAGAGTGTGTACATCTCTGAATTGTGCGCTGATAAGTGGCACCTCCGTTCTTCAAACCAAAAGGCATGGTGATATAACAATAAGCCCCGAAAGGGGTTATAAATGCAGTTTTAATTTGATCTTCCACAGCAAGTTTGATCTGGTGATAGCCATCTGTGGCATCCAGAAAAGAAAAAAGCTCGCAGTCGGCCGTAGAATCAATCACTTGATCGATACGGGGCAGAGCAAACGGATCTTTCGGGCACACCTTGTTCAGGAAAGTGTAATCGATACACATGCGCCAAGTCTTGTTCTTCTTCGTCACGAGGACTGGATTCGCCAGCCACTCGGGGTAAAACACTTCCATGATGAAACCTGCAGCTTGTAGCTTCGCAATCTCTTCGCCGATTGCCCTTCTCTTATCTTCAGAAAAACGTCTCAGGGGTTGCTTGACCGGCTTCGAGCCTGGACGAATGTGCAGCTTGTGCTCGGCGAGTTCTCTCGGCACACCAGGCATGTCTTATGGAGACCATGCGAAGATGTCCCGATTCTCACGGAGAAACTCGACGAGCTCGCTTTCCTATTTGTCGGTAAGTCCAGCTCCGACTACAACGAACTTGGTTGAGTCGGAGGGATCTAGAGCGACCTTCTTGTTGTCCTTGGCCGACTGAAAATCCGATTCCTCATCTGCTCTCTTGGCTGGGCCGACTGGGAGTGGAGCCTTGTTCTGCGCTTGCTCCATTGCTATCACTTTGCCGAGCTGACGCTTCTCTGTTTCAACCACTTGGGAATCAGCCAAACTGCCGCCAGCCGACGTGCACTCGAGGGACTTCCTGAAGTCCCCGGTGACGGTGATGACGCCGTTTGGCCCTGGGATCTTCATCTTGAGGTAAGTCTGTTGTGCGTTGAACATGAACTTGGCGAATGCGGGCAGTCCCAACAGAGCATGATAAGGACTGCTGAGGTCGGCGACCTCGAACCAGATTGGCTCCCTCCTGAAATTCTCCTCTGTGCCAAATATGACATCCAGCCGAATGCGACCCATGGGGGTGCAAGACAACCCTGGGACAATCCCATGGAATGTCGTCCGACTGCGCTCCAGATCCTTCTCGGTGAGCCCTAGCTTGATCAAGGTTTCTCTGTACAGAATGTTGATTGTGCTTCCTCCATCGACGAGCACTCGGGAGAACTTGCAGGAAAATCTTGGTCCTGCGAACAGAGCATCAACCACAAGAGGGTAGTTTCCTGGATTCGGCAAGATGGTCGGGTGATCTGCTCTATCCCAGGATATGGGACACTCGAACCAATGCATGTACTGAGGAATCAGTGGCATGGTGGCATTGACTTCCTGAGCTCGGGCTCTCGGACTGCCCTTGTCGGTGGACTCGCTGGTGAAAATCATGTAGGCGGCGTCTTGCCGCGGGAACTGGTTCTGCTGCTGAGGTGTTCCTCTGTTCTGGGGTGGTGGTGGGGGTGGTGGTGGTAAAGCCTCTCCCTTTGCAATCCTTCTCACGAAATCATACTGCCGAGTAGTATGTGCAGACGGCCTTCCAGGAGTGCTGTGCAACTTGCACGGTGCATCCAGCATATCATCAAACGTGTACTTGGGCTTCATCTGTCCCTGCGGCCTCACATTGGGTCTCATCTTCCGACTGCCTTCTGCAGCCCCTGGATCTTCTTCATTCTGTACAGCGGCCACCTGCCGACTGCTATACTGGGTATCTGGCTGCTCATCCTTGCGCTTGCCATTGTTCTGCTGGTTGTTGCTGTTGTTGCGGTTGTTCTCTCTTCTTTCCTTCTGACTGAGGCCTTGGTTCCCTGCGTCCGACTGCGGAGCCCTTGGTGACTGAATGACACCTCCAACTCCGAGCTGGATAGGGCGCATCGCAGAATCGGACACAGCGAACAAGTTGGCCACCTTCATGAGCTCGGCGAGCGATGTGAAATCCTTGCGGAGCAACTTGTGCTTCAGCATTGAATCGGCCAGGCATCCATCCGTGAAGTACTGGATGGCCTGTATCTCATGGACTCCTTCGCATGAATTCTTCAGCTTTATCCACCGAGATAAGTGAAGGGAATATGCCCGAGAGGCAATAATAAAGTGGTTATTATCTTATTCCATGTTTATGATAAATGTTTATTTTCATGCTATAATTGTGTTAACCGGAAACGTTAATACATGTGTGTTTAATAAACAGAGAAAAGGTTCCTAGTAATGCCTCTCTTTATACTAGCTTGTTGATTAACGGATGATCAAGGTTTCCTGATCATGAACATTGGATGTTGTTAATAACAAGGTCATGTCATTGGAGAATGATGTGATGAACATACACCCACAGTAGTTATAGCAATACGATCATGTCATCAAGTTTCTATTGCTGTATCAAACTTTCACGAAGTAACCCTAATCCTTAGACCATGAGATCACGTCAATCACTGACACCGGAAGAGTACTTTGATTCCATCAAACGTCACACCGTAACAGGGTGATTATAAAGGTGTCGTTGGGTACTTGGAAAGTGTTAGTTGAGGCTCGTGGATCAAGAGTGGGATTTGTCCATCCAGATGACGGAGAGATATACTCTGGGCCCTCTCGGTGATATCACATTGACATCGCTTGCAAGCACGTGACTGGGTCACGAGGATGTTATATCACGGAACGAGTAAAGAGTACTTGTCGGTAACGAGATCGAACTAGGTATGGATGATACCAAATGATCGGATCTCGGACAAGTAAAATATCGCGAGACAAAAGGAATTGGTTATGGAGTTTTGGTTCACACGATCACTAGTTCATCGTTGAGTAAGTGGGAGTCATCATGGATCTCCAGATCCCGCTGATGATTATTGATCAGAGAAGAGTCTCTGTCATGTCCATTTTATTCACGAACCGTAGGGTGACACACTTAAGGATTCGTTGACGCGTTTGAGTGGATACGGAATGCCAGAGAATATACTGGACAGCACATGGACTGTTTTGATAAAACTGCTGGAATAGTTTCGGTATATCAAAATAGTGCAAGGGGATAATTGTTAATGTGTTCATTGAATGAAGTGTTCATCAATGAAGTACTCATTGAATGAAGTGTTCATTAATTTGAGTGACATTAAACAAGATAATTAAAAGTGTTTTAATGTGATAAACTCTTGGAATTTTGAGTGGAGAATTATGGAAGTTATGGGAATAATGTGTGACCCTTTGTTTTTGTGAGTGGGGAGTTCACCCACATGATGAGGGGAGAGGTGGGGGCACCTCTTGGGGCGTGCTACCCCTTGGGGGCTGCCTCCCCCTCCTATATATAGATGGGTGGAGACCCCTCTACACACCAATTCCTCCATCTCTCATATGCCCTTTGGTTGGCATCTTCCTCCCCTTGCTAGCTGATCCAGTTTCACGAGTACGGTGCTTAGGCGAAGCCCTGCTCAAGATCTTCTCTACCACCACCACCACTATGTTGTAGTGCTGCTGGAGTTTCCGAGGATCCACTACTTCCGCTGCCCAACTGGAGCAAGGGGCGGAGGTCGTCGCTGATCCGTACGTGTGACCGATTACGGAGGCGCTGCCCGTTTGTGGCGCCCATCTTCATCACGACCTTGAGGTCGGCAAGTGATCGACTACATCACCCACGAGAATCGTTCTCGTTAAAGCTTTTTGGTCTTCGAGGGTGAGTCCTTCTCAAACCGTTACAAGTTATCTCCTAGATGTGATCTTGGCAGTTGCAATCGTAGGAAAAAAATTGTTTTCTATGCAACGAACCCTTCAGTGGTATCAGAGCCACGTCTATGCGTAGATGCTTTGTACGGTTAGAACACATAGAGATGTGAGCGTTGATCCTCTAGTTGTTACCCTCTTTTGTGCACTTGTTCATATTGCGGCAATGTTGGATTGAAGCGGCCCTAAGCGCAGATTGCGTGTCACGCTTGACATACGGCTTGTACCGTATAAAGTGGCTTTGGGGGTGTCAGTTTCTCTAACATTAGTGATATGGCATTTGCAACGGAGGGCCCTGGAAAGGGATGAAAAGAAACAACTAGCGAATCAACGTTGTGGTTCTTGTCCGTAGGTAAGATCGGTTCTTTCCTAGGAAGCCCAAAACCACGTAAAATTTGCAAAGATAATTTAGAAGCGTCTAACTTGTTTTTGCAGGGGCATGTGATGTGATATGGTCATTGTTACAAAATTGTTGTATGAAATGAGATTTATTGTAAACAACCGGCAGGAGCCATATGGTTGTGTTTTTCCTTTTTTAAGGCCTGCGTGCTGTTGATATATCCATGAGATATATTGTAATGGAGAAGGACGACCATGGTGGTGGCGCCATGGACCTTGGTGCCGTGCCGGTGGCATGATGGAGATCATACCAAGACGCACAAAGATGGAGATCTATTGCGAGAAGGACCATATCATATCACATTATCCATGCATGTGATGTTTATCCTTTTATGCATCTTATTTTGCTTAGTTACGATCATGATCGCTGCGGTAGCATTATAAGATGATCCCTCTCACTTAATATCAAGATAATTATATGTTCTTCCTTAGTATGCACCGTTAAGAAAGTTCGTCGTTTCGAGACACCACGTGATGATCGGGTGTGATAGACTCTACGTTCGCATACAACGGGTGTTTTCAAGCCTAGCATGTACAGACATGGCCTTGAAACACATGCAAATACTAAGGTTCTACTTGGCGAGCCTAGCATGTACAGACATGGCCTCGGAACATGGACCGAAAGGTTAAGCACGAGTCATATGGATGATATGATGAACCATATTGAGATGCTCGCCATTGTAGCTACACTGCCTCACGTGATGATCGGTCGTGGTGTAGTGAATTTGGTTCGTGTAATCACCAAAGACGACTCGAGGGATGTTGTTTTTGAGTGGGAGTTAGATGAACTCATTTTATCATGAACTAAATCAAAGTGAATTTGCATAGTTCGTTGTAGTCATTGGCATTTGTTTACTACCTTTGCGCTTAGCTATAATTGAGACAATAGAACTATAGAATTCTGGATATTTAACTTTACGGACTGGTACCGTATTGTTTGAGTGTCAATCTAAAGTTTAAAGTCTTATTGCAAACTTTAGCAAACCTTGCTTACTCCATGAAGTTTAATAATGTGTATTAAATCGAGAGTAACAATTCCAGTGTTAGTGTCTAAGTATCACACTTGCCTCCATGATCCTTGATATTCAAATGTTGTTTGTTATTATCAAGGTTATCTAGGAGCTGAAAGGATTGTTTCAGAAACTATCATGTGTGGAAGATATAGCGATATCTGAAACAATGTTTAGTTGCAATGTGATAGAGTAAAATTTAGTGAGAAACATGTTCTCATATTGTATGAGAATTTGTGAAGGTTGGAGACACTATGTGTCCTAATCTCTCAAAAAGGTTTTGGGAACTAATATTGTACTCACAGTTTGTCCCTATGAGCTATGGTAGTTTTGTCATGAAAGTTGTCATGATAGGATGAATGGAAGATGTAGGTAAAATGTTTACTACACTATAAGATTACTAAAGAATGGAATTTGGAAGAACACCAAACATTTGATGACGGTGATCTACATCAAAGTGAGAATCAAAGGGTGTTAGTATTTGACTAACACACTTTGGATTATGTGTCATATGAATGGTGCCACAAGTGATGTTGATAAATTCTTCTAAAAAGGAAAGGAATTGCTGAAAGAGGATCTAAAAAATATTTTGGCGAAAAAGAAAAAGGAAAAGACTGGAAATGTCCAGCTCGGGTATATAGATGATATACATGTTATGGGTATATTCATTGCTTGTTAAACAGCGTGATTCTTGAGTATTGGATACTGATTGGTTGGTATGAAGTGTCATACGGAACAACGCAATACAAGAGTTGCAATGGCCTGAGTAACTAGCAAATGAATATGGGATGATTCTCATCAAGAACAAAATAAAGTGTTATTGTGTTTATCGTTGGAATTAAACCTAGCCTTCAAGATTTATTTGAATAATTGTTATTCTGTTCTGGTGTTATACGAACAATAGTTGTTCAAATTATCACCATATTCATAGAAGATGGATGAACTCTATAAATCTTGTTGGAGAAATCACATCCATAATAACTGATGCTAAACATGTCGCAAGACAAATGATTATAAGATCACTTATGAGTGACACCACCGTTTGAATCATATTGGAAAGAAACACATGAAGAAACTCCATGGTGATGGAATTTTGGAGTCTTTTGATTTTGAATCAATTGACGGTTGTGAGAAATTTCTAGAGATGATTGAAACACCGTTTAAATCATATTGGAAAGATAACATGAAGAAACTCCATGTTGGTGGAATTTTGGAGTCTTTTGATTTTGAATCAATTGACGCTTGTAAGAATTTCCTAGAAATGATTGAAACTCCGTTCATAGGCAAAGAAGAACGGACGACTAACTTATTGGACATTATACATGTTGATGTGTATAGTTCATTATGTGTAGCCATGTGTGGTGGGTCTTATAACTTCATATACTTTAACCAAGGATTTGAGTGGATATATGTGTATATTTACTTGATAAGGAAGAAGTATGAAATGTTTGAAAATGTTCAAATAAATTTCAAGATGAAATGAAAATCATTGTAACGAGAAAATAAGAGTTTATGATTGGATCATAAAAGAAGATTTTTGAGTTAAAACTTTAGCAAATGCCTGAGAGTTTAGGAATCGTTCCAAAACTTGCATTTCCCGAAACACCATAGGAGTATGGAGTGTTCGAGAGATGTAATCAAACCTTGTTTGACATGGTAAGGATCAAAGGTGTTATTTATAAAATTGCCATTATATTTTAAGGATTAAGCTTTAGAGACTACCGCTTTTCACTGAAAAGAGCGCCATCGAGATCCGTTGAAATGACACCATATAAGTTATGGAATGGGATAAAACCCAATTTGTCTTTTCTTAAATTTTGGTATGCAAGGCATATGTAAAATGTTTACAACCAAAGTCGGATAAAGTACGTCTTTGTAGGTTATCCCAAAGTAACCGTTGGGTATTCCTCCAGAACACTAAAGACAAAAGTTTTTTTTTGTGGCTAAGAGCATCAAGTTTCTTGAGAAGGAATTTTTGCGAAAAGTTAAGTGGGAGGACAGTAGAACTTCGATTAGGTTGTTGAACCTAAGCTTTATGTGCTAAGTGGCGCAGCGCCGGAAAGTGTCCCGGAAGCGGCCGCAATGCTCTTGGCTCCCGTGTCCCAAAGGTTGTGGTCACGGCGATCTAAGTTCCTATTGAACTGCGTAGTTCGGATAATCGATCAAATAGTAAGATTTGAGATTGAATCATTGTTATTTGATAATAATGGACCGACTACATGCAAAGAAGCGATGATGGGCCCTGACTCCGGCAAAATGGCTAGAAGCTATAAAATCCGTGATAGTTCCATACACGAGAAACCAAGTTTCTGAACTTGGAAGACCCTCTAGATACCGTGTTTGGATCTATAAAGAAACAGACGTGGATGTTCTCACATCTATGAAATATTCGACATATCGTTAAAATGGTTTACGATTATGTTCAAAGAGTTGGCTATGACAAGATTTGATCTTTCATAACGATATTTAGTCTGGACGGATTATTGTAGCAACCACTACATATGCTAGTTTTGGTATATGGTAGTTGAACAAACAGAACAACGTTCTTCTAATAGAATGGTTACCTAAGACGTGTACAGGACACGGTCCAAAGGGTTCTGTTAATTCAAAGGATGCTAAAATAGCATGCAAATTTCAATGGTTGAAATAAGAATTCACGGAGTTGGAATCTTCATCATGATGAAATTGTTAAAACGTTTAGTTTCATCAGAGATGGTGAAGATGCTTGCTTTTGCAAGAAATTAAGTGGGAGCGCTGAGACATATTTCTAATACATTATGTAGAAGACATATTGTTGATTGGAAATGATGTATATTTTATTGACACGGGTGAAGTTTCATTGAAAATTTGATTTTAATGGAAGATTTGGGCAAAAGCAGTATATTGGGCTAATATGGTCTATATAGATAGATTGAGGTGCTAATATGGTTGGGCCGAAGTACATATATGAAATATTGAATAAGTTCAATATGGAAACGACGAGAAAGTTTCTTGCCGCATGGAAAAGGTTGAAGCGAGATTCAAGTGTTTTGACACTTAGTGAGTAAAACCACATGAATGATTTGATCAATCATTTACACCATGATATGTATAATTCCAGAATGTCCTATGCTCTAAATGTTATGAGCATATACCAGAATGATTCATAAGATGATCATTGGACAATAGTAAAGATATCCTTACGTGCTTTGGAAGGACTAAGAATATATATTATGTATGTTGGACAATAGTTCATTGTAAAGTGTTACATTGATACTAGTTTTGTCGCAAGATACAATCTAAATTTATCTCAATTTTTGGCGGTATGTTAAGGTGGCAAAATGTAATGGAAGAAAGTTCCATGATAGATTTGGAATAGTTCCAAATGGATTTGGATGAGTTCCAAAGTTAAGACATTATAACGAATACTACAACGAAAGGCTAAGTATATGACTGCTCTAGCAGCAGCAAAGGAGGGCATTTGTGTCAAGAAGTTTGTTTGACAAACTAGGTGTAGTTCCAAGCGAGCTAATACTATGAAGATCTATTGTACGACAATAGATTCAACATGTTTTGAGCTCAAGGGACTAAGGTCTCACCGGAGGACCAAATTTATGCAATGCCATCTCATTAGTGAATGAGTGATGCGTAGAGACGCAAAGAAATGCAAATACACACGGACCTGAAGTGTCAGATCTGGAGATTAGGTTTACCACTAGCAATGCGTATGGATAACAACTGAATGCCATATGTGTTGGATGCGCAAGTACCAAACTAGATTATTGACTCTAGTGCAAGTGGGAGACTGAAGGGAATATGCCCGAGAGGCAATAATAAAGTGGTTATTATCTTATTCCATGTTTATGATAAATGTTTATTTTCATGCTATAATTGTGTTAACCGGAAACGTTAATACATGTGTGTTTAATAAACAGAGAAAAGGTTCCTAGTAATGCCTCTCTTTATACTAGCTTGTTGATTAACGGATGATCAAGGTTTCCTGATCATGAACATTGGATGTTGTTAATAACAAGGTCATGTCATTGGAGAATGATGTGATGAACATACACCCACAGTAGTTATAGCAATACGATCATGTCATCAAGTTTCTATTGCTGTATCAAACTTTCACGAAGTAACCCTAATCCTTAGACCATGAGATCACGTCAATCACTGACACCGGAAGAGTACTTTGATTCCATCAAACGTCACACCGTAACAGGGTGATTATAAAGGTGTCGTTGGGTACTTGGAAAGTGTTAGTTGAGGCTCGTGGATCAAGAGTGGGATTTGTCCATCCAGATGACGGAGAGATATACTCTGGGCCCTCTCGGTGATATCACATTGACATCGCTTGCAAGCACGTGACTGGGTCACGAGGATGTTATATCACGGAACGAGTAAAGAGTACTTGTCGGTAACGAGATCGAACTAGGTATGGATGATACCAAATGATCGGATCTCGGACAAGTAAAATATCGCGAGACAAAAGGAATTGGTTACGGAGTTTTGGTTCACACGATCACTAGTTCATCGTTGAGTAAGTGGGAGTCATCATGGATCTCCAGATCCCGCTGATGATTATTGATCAGAGAAGAGTCTCTGTCATGTCCATTTTATTCACGAACCGTAGGGTGACACACTTAAGGATTCGTTGACGCGTTTGAGTGGATACGGAATGCCAGAGAATATACTGGACAGCACATGGACTGTTTTGATAAAACTGCTGGAATAGTTTCGGTATATCAAAATAGTGCAAGGGGATAATTGTTAATGTGTTCATTGAATGAAGTGTTCATCAATGAAGTACTCATTGAATGAAGTGTTCATTAATTTGAGTGACATTAAACAAGATAATTAAAAGTGTTTTAATGTGATAAACTCTTGGAATTTTGAGTGGAGAATTATGGAAGTTATGGGAATAATGTGTGACCCTTTGTTTTTGTGAGTGGGGAGTTCACCCACATGATGAGGGGAGAGGTGGGGGCACCTCTTGGGGCGTGCTACCCCTTGGGGGCTGCCTCCCCCTCCTATATATAGATGGGTGGAGACCCCTCTACACACCAATTCCTCCATCTCTCATATGCCCTTTGGTTGGCATCTTCCTCCCCTTGCTAGCTGATCCAGTTTCACGAGTACGGTGCTTAGGCGAAGCCCTGCTCAAGATCTTCTCTACCACCACCACCACTATGTTGTAGTGCTGCTGGAGTTTCCGAGGATCCACTACTTCCGCTGCCCAACTGGAGCAAGGGGCGGAGGTCGTCGCTGATCCGTACGTGTGACCGATTACGGAGGCGCTGCCCGTTTGTGGCGCCCATATTCATCACGACCTTGAGGTCGGCAAGTGATCGACTACATCACCCACGAGAATCGTTCTCGTTAAAGCTTTTTGGTCTTCGAGGGTGAGTCCTTCTCAAACCGTTACAAGTTATCTCCTAGATGTGATCTTGGCAGTTGCAATCGTAGGAAAAAAATTGTTTTCTATGCAACGAACCCTTCAATAAGTAATCTCGGAGGGGTTCATCCTTGCCTTGCACACAAAGAGCCAACTGCCGCGGGAGGTTGGGCCGCTCATACGTGCTCGTGAAGTTATGAATGAATGCACTTGTGAAATCTTCCCAACAATTTACACTGTCCTTGGGCAGACTATTCAACCACGTCCGAGCTGAACCCTGCAGCATCAAAGGTGCATAGCAGACTGCCACGCGCCGATTGCCCCCTGCAATGCGAACTGCGGTCAGGTAATCGGACAACCAATCTTCTGGCTTCACAGAACCATTGTACTTGGGTGTGTCTCTCGACAGCGTGAAGCCTTTGGGAAACTTCTCGGCCCGAATGCGATGACCGAAACACGACGGGCCAGCCTCTCCTTCTTCATCTTCTCGAGCTTCCTTCTCCAGGAGCTCAATGCGATGCCTGGCGTCATTCTGACCGATTTGGCGAGGGCCAAGTATGGCGCTGATTGTTGGTCTTGCTGTCGACTGATGAGGCATGTCATTACGCCTGCTGTTAACAGCTGGCTCTTCTATTCTTCTCCTTGCCGCTGGGGGTGGCCGATTGCTCCTGACCCTACTCTCATGCCGAGATGGGGACGGTTGCTGTCTGTTCTGGCGCTATGCATTCGGTCGCTGGCTAGCTTCCGGAATCGGCCTCACAGTTCCTCTTGATGCCCCAGGTCCTGCATTCGGATTCTCCATTGCCACCAGCTGTTGCTCCTTTGCGGCTGCCAGCAGCTCGCACATTCGGTGCGTCTGCTGACGCCGTTCATCTCCTTCTAGCTCTTCCAATTCGATTGCTATCTGCTCGGCGGCTCTCAGGTTCTTGTCAGGCGTGCTGTACGTCGGCCTTTGGACGAATGCCGACTGCGCCGGCTGCGCCGGCTGCACCGGCCTCGCCGGTTGCTCGGCTCCTGACAGCTGCTGATGGACTGCCCGACCCCGGCTTCTCAAATCTTCTAAGACCGCGGGATCAATCGGCCGACGCGGCCCAGCATGCGCTGCGTTGTACTCTCTTGTGATAGCTCCTAGCCTACGCTCTTCTGCCAGCACGTGCTCGGCCCTACGAGCGAGGGCGAGCCGTGCTGTCTCCAGATCCGTGTGAACTTGATCGGGATCACCATTCCTGTTCACGGGTGTGTACAACACATCCCGCAACGCACTGGTGCCGACTCTTTCCGCGGCATCCGCCGCCTCCTTGGCCCTCCTAGCCGCACTCGCTGCGCCATGGTTGCTTGATGAAGATGCCCCTGCCATCATGACGACCGCATGCACACGGCCATCCTCTCCGCCGGGCGCTGCAGTGCAGCCCCTGGTCGAGAGCGGATCCACGATGCACGAAAAGATTTGTATCTCCCTGGGATATGCCTCGGGGAAGCTGCCGCTGAAGAGGCGATGGCTGCCAACCTGCAGCGGCACACCGGGCGGCAGGAGTGCGCCGACCCCATACCGCGCTGAGTAGTCCACCACGTAGTCAATTGCCCCACGCCTAAGAATCAGGCGAGAGGCATGGCTACCGCCTGATGCAGAGGAAAATTCCGTCCGGATCTTTACTCCAGTCGACGCCTCGGTCTGCCCCACGGTGGGCGCCAACTATCGTCGATATGTGACGGCGGATGCCATGGGGATGGCTAAAGTGAGGGGAAGACGCGAGGAAGAAGATGTCGATGGTGCCGGAATCGGGTTGGGCACAAACACGGTGACGGACACCACGATGTACCCAGGTTCAGGGCTCTCCGGAGAGATAACGCCCCTGCTCCTGCTTGTCTCTTCTATATCAATGGAACTGAACTATAATAACTGCTTCTCTATCTACTCAGGGGAAGGTGAGAGTCGCCGTGGGCAAGGCTCTCTCCTGCTTCCCTGAGGAGGAACTACAAGCAGTAGATGAACTGAGCGGGGTGTGAGTAATGGTGCGAATGTTGTGGATCGTCCCTCACGCAGGAGGGGTACCCTGGGCTCTTATAGTGTGAGCCCGGGGTAAATCGGTAACTTCACTGCCGATTGGGCCCAGCTGCCATCCTCTAATCGGCTGGGGCCCACCGACTGCACCTCTCCGGGTGATCCGGACCCGACGAGCGGCGGCCCATGCTGTAGGCTCGTAGGGCATGATGATGAACAGTGGATCTAGGAGGTGCGGTCTTGTCGTCCTGTCCACGGAATCGGTGGAAAGGTCGACAGCGCATCTCTGCCACATCTTCGAAGTGACTTGGCTTCTCTGCCACCCCGATCTCTCGGGATTGTGCATTTATGACCTTGTACTTGGACCTCCGACTGGTCTCGGGTCAACTTCTCCAGGGGTAGTAAGCTGTACCGATTGCGCCTGGGCCGACTGGTGACCCTCGGAAGGGTTGATTGCTCTAGGCAATCGGCCGCGTCGATGCCCGTCTCGGCCCAGCTGCGGGCCAATCGGATGATCGTCTTGGTGATGAAAGGGTGGACCGGTTGCGCCTAGGCCGACTGTTGGCATTCGGTACGGCTGATTGTCTTGGAGCAATCGGCCGTACGCCTGCCCAGCTCGGCCCAGCTGCAGCCCAATCGGTCCATCCTTGTCTTGAAAGGCTGCTTTCGCTTGGGTGAGCCTACCCGGGTACCAATCCCCCGACAACCAACACGAGTGTTATTTTTTGCCTCCTCTTCTTATCCTTTCTCTTCCTCTTCAACTACTTCTCTTCACGATAACCTTCACATCTATAGACAAGTTTCCTCAAACTTATCTTCATGTAGAGTCATCCCACTCAACATAGCCTTTCCGCACATTGAAAACTTTCTCAAAAGCATAATTGTTATAGAACCAAAAATCATAATCCTCTCTATCAAACGTCATGCTTGCAATTTCAATGTACTCAACAATAGACTCATCACTTACACCTGCCATGTCAATTAACATTTGGTTTCACTCATGTGGTAAATGAAAAATGAATGTTCTTATGTTGAATTTCAATCATGTGCGACCCAAAAAATAGCCCACAAGCAAATACAAGCCATCATAAAGCCAACATGAAAATTATTAGGCTGGTCTCTAGAAATGGCTAATATTGTAGTGAAGAATCAAGTAATCTAATAGTTACTCTAATACCTTGACATCCATTTGGTTTTGCTGCCACAATTGCGATTTTCAACTGAAATTGCCATCATGGCAACAATTTTAGTTTTGTTCCCGTCGCAACGCTTTTGATCTTAAATCCTCATCGTCGTAGCAGTTTCAAAATCTCTGCAACAACAACTATTTTTTAGCAAAAATCGTCATACTTGCAGTAGTTTACTTTTTACCGCCATGGCAGGAATTTTCCGTTGAAATCGCCACTACGGCAACATTTTTCATTTTGCTGTAGAAAATCACTGTCGTGGTAGCAATTTAATTTTTTTCTATTCATAGGACCCATACGACCACGGATTAAAACGACCAAAAAAATCAAAGTTGTTTTCCTCGAAGAGGCGGACAACTTCACATTGAATGTTTTCTTCTTTGAGGCCATCTGGGAGGTCGAACAAATAGTGCAATGTATCATACATGGTTGTCTAGTAGACGCCATATTTTGGTTATGACCTCGTTTGGTTATCCCTCGGCTTGCTGGTGCCTCGGCGGTTCCGCAACCCCCCCTCCCCACCCACCCCCTGAAGGTGGTTGCTCGTGTTCAACCCGGCGCGGCTCTGGCTTTGATGAGCTTTTGGAGCCACGTCTTCCAGTTCATGTGTCTCCTCGGCGTTCCTACGGCTCCAGTCCCGACGCCCCGCGTTTTCCAGATCTTGGCTCGTTCGGTTCCCCGACCATAGTCGCACCACCTCCCTTTCTGCCTAGCCTCCCAACCCTACAAGCCTTCGTGCACGTCCACCTTTTTGCTAGATTCATAGCTCGCATGTCCGGCGGCAACCTATGCCTCGGTTGGAGGTGGGCGTAGCTCCCTTTATCGAGGTGGCGATCCTGGTCTACAACCTGACTTCCTCTTCTCCACATCCTGCTTGGATGGCTTGGGATTGCTCGGATTTAGGCCAGAGAATAATCCTTGCTCGACTTATCGATGTTGGCATCGGCGACACCCACGGGCGTCGTTCCCTTCTTGGAGACGTGGCCATGGCTTTTATCTGTGTCTGACGGGGATCAACCCCAGCAAATCCCATGGTCAGGGACCCTGGGTTAGTCATGAGAGGCACAGGTTGGACGATAGCTCGTCGGCAAACAGGGAGGCTTGCTCCTGCTCGATATTATTGATTGGAGAGATGCGATTACAGTGGAGGCCAAGGCTGGAGCGCTCAAGGCTAGGGTTA
This sequence comes from Bromus sterilis, assembly GCA_950022295.1. Lineage (NCBI taxonomy): Eukaryota > Viridiplantae > Streptophyta > Magnoliopsida > Poales > Poaceae > Bromus > Bromus sterilis. The sequence goes on along the minus strand of OX465601.1, from coordinate 294,289,577 downwards.
CAGGTGGTATTGGATGTCTTAGGCATCGCCCCTCCTAGCCCTTATATACTGGGCTAGGTCTCGGGGAGTTCATCTACATGTACAGGTAAACTTTCCTAACCCTAGCTTGCTCCGTATGGCAGGTCTTCTCACATTCCTTGTGAGTCGTGGACTCCTACGTCGGTGCCAACTAGCGGGCCGGGGCTGTATCTTCATGGGCCTTCCGCTTTCATGGACACCAGGTAGTCTTATCCGTAGGAGTCGCGGGGTCACCCCCTCGTCAGTAGCCCCCGAGTGCCTGGGGGACTCGAAGAGTCGCGCAAGGAATCGAGTACATTCATTTGTCGTTTATTGATATGCACGGTTAATCCATGGGTCGCTGGCAGTCTGGTGGCCATGACAAAACCTGTTTCGAGGGATGCTAAGATGAAAGGGCCCAAGGAGTCGACGGGTCGAGCCTTGGTGAATTGCACTAGGGCAAATACCACAGTAGCCCAATCAAACCCACGTCCCTCGACGTGAGCTTGGAATTCTGGTGTCGAGCAAAAGTCCGGCCGCTTCAGGTCTTACGGTGTTCATTTGCCGCCAGTAATGTGCGTAGCCTAAGGCGCATCCGCCCGGCTTATCTATCATGCTCAGCGCATGGGAAAGGTTGGGAGTGAAATCGCTCTTCGGCAAGTCCCAGCCCGGCCGTACTTTCCAGCGGGGTCTTACCTACACGCTAATCTTGCGTGGCATCTGGGCACAGTGTATCGTATTCCAGGAATGTGTGTTTTTGAGGCGCGGAGCCTTATACCATTGCACCCGCTTGGAACAAAACATCAAGCGAGTTGTTCACTCATTCACCCGAGGAGCTTTATTTCGAGTGCTCAGTCGGGGGGTTTTTCTCGAGTAATCACTCGAATGCCGTTTCGGCTCTTGAGGTGAGGGAGCACCCGAGACTCTTAGCGCCGTATGGTCTTGACGAATGCTTCTTTGTCTTACGTCGGGTTGAGGGAGCACCCGAGACTCTCATAAGTGCGAGTGGTCACTCGAGCACATGGCTGACCTTTAGGTGAGGTAGCACCCGGGGCTCTTATGATGTACTCTCCCGATGGGAGTAAGATGTTTTTTTCTTTATCGGGAAAAAGATCTGAGAGATGGAATCTTGGGGCCTTGATGGCTGTTTGGTTTTCTTTGCCGCTTGTCAGCGATATCGATGCCTTTGCTTGATGGTTGTCAGGGATGCTCTGTCAGTGAACCTTCACGTCTTCATGACCGGTCATAATGATGGTCGCTGTAGCGTGCGGCAGGCGCCGGTTGAGTTTCCCATACGCGCGTTGGAAAGGGGCGCGGATTGACGCGTCTTGTGTACAGTGCGTCCCGTGGGAAAGCGTATTCGTCTTGGATTCTGAGACGGCTGGGACATTTGGTCTTTGAATTGCTGCTGTCGTCTTGGCTTCTCTGTGCTTTGAGGGTTATTGTTCTATAAATAAGCCTTTCTCTTCCACGCCTCTATCCGACTCGCTGTTTTGCCTCTTCTTTCATCTCTTCTTCCGCTCATGGCTCCCAGGCGAGGTGTTGGCCGTGGCCGTGTTCGTCGTGGCCGTGGTGGCCGCACCCCATGCTCATGCCGTGGTGGTCGCCATGGTACGGCGCCAGTGCCTTCCTCCTCTCCCTTGGAGAAGGGATTCTGGCGCTATGATTTTCTTTTACGTGTTCGTGGCCAAAGTGCCAATCACATCCTTCTTCCCTCCGCTTTTTCCGCCATTGTCTCTGAGCGTGGCTTGGATGGCCTGCTTCTGCATCTTCAAGGGAGCTGTCGATCTCCTTCTTATGTTGACTTGGAGATTGATAGCTCTCGCTTGATTTTTCTTGGCTCTGGTTGGAGTTTATTTGCTCGGCGGTTGAATTTGCGAGATGGTGATATGCTCAGCTGTCGCTTTGACGGCGAAAGCACTGTCACTGTCCGCGCATTCGATCCGAGTGGCAATAGCATGGATCCGTGTGGGCAGGAGTCGAGTAGCGACAGCTCCACAAAGTCGAGGAGTCCTTCGCCGGCGCCTTCGACTGCTTCTTCCTCCAGGGACTCGTCTGGTGCTGGTGGTGAGCCGGCTTCAACTGCTTCCCCTTCTGGCTCTGACGAAGACCTTGATGTCAAGCCACCGGTGAAACGAGCGCGGCAGGCGACCTTGTAGAACTGGAGGCAGCAGCGTCATCTTCGCCGGCAGTTTGGGCGGAGCTGGAGAAGAAGCTAGAGGAGCAGGAGAAGAAGCTGGTGGAGCATCGTATTCAATGGCTCCGCAAATAAGTCGAGCTTCACTTTTTGTTATGTCATTGACATCATGAGCCTGCTGCTTCAACTTCCACTTTGTCTGTGATGATGCTCTTGTCCGAGAGTCGATTACCCCATATGGGCACACATGTAGAAGCCATAATTCCTTGGGTGATTCCCTCTCGTAACAGGAGCTGCCTTCTATCCAAATGTAGTTGAGTCCTTTTTGTACTGAAGATGATCCTTATGATGTAAACTGTGCTTTATCCTTTGTAATGGAATTTATATTTGGGCCTTTATGCCACCGAAAACTGTGTTGGAGTCCTTGACGATCAGGAGTTGTCTTCGAATTCTTTTGGAACTGAGGGTTGTGTTCGAGTCTTTTGCGGCCGAGCACTGTCTTCGAGTCTTTTGCGGCCGAGCACTGTCTTCGAGTCTGTCCGATACTTGGCACTGTGGGTTCTATCGGGTGCGCGACAGCGCTCCCGATGGGAGTAGCCCCCGAGGCTACGCTTGAGTCGAAGGGTCGGGCGTAGGCTAAAATTTGTTTCCTTTGTCTTTTTTTATCGGGTGTGCGGCAGTGCTCCCGATGGGAGTAGCCCCTGAGTCTTTAGCTGATCGTTGGCGATCGGGTGAAGACTAAATGAGTCTGTGTCCTGTGCTTCTTCCAAAGTTTCTTTAGGGTACTTGGTGCTCCATCTGATTGTGGCCATGTCTTCTGAGCCTTGTTTTCAGCAGGTGGGGCTGGCCGGGTATTTTTTGCTTGAGCGTTTTTTTAAGCTTCAGACTGCGCGGCCGGTCTTCGAGAGGTTATGGTCCTCGAGCTCCCGAGTGTTTGGATGTCACGTGAGCGTCGATGGTCGTCTCTCGTGTGGGGTTTGTACTTGAGACCCTGAGTGCTTTACGAAGAAGATCGCGTAGGCGATAGCGTTGCTCGAGGGGATTTTGATCTTGAGCCCCCGAGTGCTTTGATTTAAGATCGCGTAGGCGATAGAGTTGCTCGGGGGTATTTTGATCTTGAGCCCCCCGAGTGCTTTGATTAAGATCGCGTAGGCGATAGAGTTGCTCGGGGGGATTTTGATCTTGAGCCCCCGAGTGCTTTGATTAAGATCGCGTAGGCGATAGAGTTGCTCGGGGGGATTTTGATCTTGAGCCCTCGAGTGCTTTGATTAAGATCGCGTAGGCGATAGTGTTGCTCGAGGGGATTTTGATCTTGAGCCCCCGAGTGCTTTGAGATGGCAGTATTTGGGCAACATTTATTTTCTGGCGGTCAAGCTGTTTACATGAGTTGCCAATCATGTCCGACCGATAGGGGCTATGGATAGAACAGTTGCAAGTTTGCTATGTTCCATGGGTTGCCCACGTCCTCGTCTGTCTTCGAGTTCCTCAGCCTGTAGGCGCCACCTCCGATGACTTCCGAGACTATGAATGGTCCTTCCCATTGGGGGGCAAGTTTATGGACCTTCTCTTGTATTAGTCGTAGGACTAGGTCACCTTTGTTGAAGGTTTTAGTGCGCAATCGACTGCTTTGGTAGGTACGTAGTTTGTCTTGGTACCCCTCTGATTTTGCCAGGGCTGCATCTCTTTCTTTGTCAGTCGTATCTTTGTCATCTTGTAGTGCTTCTTCTGCTTCTTCTTCTTCGTATCCAGTGACCCGGGGTGCTCCGAACTTGAGGTCGTGTGGTAAGACTGCCTCTGCCCCGTACACCATGAAGAAGGGTGTGTATTGGGTCGCGGTGTTTGGTGTAGTTCGTAGACTCCATAGGACCGCGGGGAGCTCTTCTACCCAGTTGCCGGCGGCTTGCTCGAGTGGTGTGAGGAGCCGTTTCTTGATTCCCCCGCAGACAAGGCCGTTTGCTTTTTCCACCTGGCCGTTGGACTGCGGGTGCGCGACTGATGCATAGTTGATTTTGATGCCCAATTCTTCGCAGAAGTTCTGAAATTCTGGGGCTGTGAAGTTCGTGCTATTGTCCGTGATGATGTTATGTGGCACTCTGAATCTAAAGATGATCGACTTGATGAAGTTGGCAGCCGTGAGGGCTGTGGAGCTGGTGATGGGCACTGCTTCAATCCATTTAGTGAACTTGTCGACTACGACGAGCAGGTGTGTCCTTCCGCCCCTCGATGATTTCTTGAGTTGGCCCACCATGTCGAGTCCCCAGGTGGCGAACGGCCAGGATAGTGGTATGGTCTTGAGCTCTGATGCGGGAGCGTGTGGCCTGTTGGCGAATTTCTGGCAAGCGACACAACATCACACGATTTCCTCTGTGTTTTTCATGGCTGTGGGCCAGTAGAACCCAGCTCGGAACGCTTTGGACACGAGTACTCGACTGCTCGCGTGGTGCCCGCAGGAGCCTTCGTGGATTTCGAGCAGTAGGGCTTTGCCGTCCTCTTCGTCGATGCACCTTTGCAGTATTTGGGTGATGCTGCGCTTGTATAGTTGTCTGTTGATCACCGTGAACGCCTTGGATCGTCGGCTGATGCGTCGTGCTTCGGCCACATCTTGTGGTAGCATGCCTTCGATTAGGAATCGGAGGAAAGGTTTTGTCCAGACGGGCCCTTCGAACTCTGTCGGGGCTGTGCTGTCGGATGTGCTGGTGCTTGTGCCTTCTGATGGCGTTGCTGCTGCCACCTGTGCTATTTCTGTTGCGTCTTCGCCGTCCACGACTGCTTCAGGTGTTGCTGCCTGCACCTTGATGGATCTTCGGTTGATGCTTTCGAGAAAAACGCCGGGTGGTACAGGCGCCCAGGTCGAACCGATGTTCGCGAGCTCGTCAGCTTCTGTGTTGTTATCCCTGGTGATGTAGTTGAGCTCGCAACCGTCGAAATTTCCTTCGAGATCGTTGTAGAGCTTTTGGTAGGCCGCCATGTTGTCGGCTATTGCGTTGCAGTTTCTCATCGTCTGCTGGACGATGAGATTGGAGTCCCCGTAAATTATGAGGCGAGTGGCTCCACATGTTTTGGCCATGCGCATGCCATGGAGGAGTGCCTCGTATTCTGCTTCGTTGTTGGAGGCGTGACTGAAGTTGATCTGGAGGACATATTTCAGCTTTGTTCCTTTGGGGGAGATGAGTACAACTCCTGCCCCAGCTCCTTGTTGTCTCTTGGACCCGTCGAAGAACATTGACCATGAGCTTGATAGGTCTGGGGGGCCTGGTGTTTGAACCACCGTCCACTCAACCAGGAAGTCTGGGAGTACTTGGGCTTTGATGGTTGTTGGGTGTTTGAACTGCAGGTCTCGTGGGCTGAGCTCGATGTTCCACTCGGCGACTCTCCCGGTTGCTCCAGTGTGGTTGAGTATGTCAGCGAGTGGTGTGCTGCTCACGATTGTGATAGGGTGCTCGTCGAAGTATTGGGACACCTTTCTTGAGGTCATGCCGATGGCCAGTAGTAGCTTCTGATAGTGCGGGTACCGCTGCTGGGATTTGGTCAAGAGCATGCTGAGGTAGTAGATTGGTCTCTGGATGCTCTTGCCTTCTTCTGCGCGTTCGACAACAAGCGCTGTGCTTACTACACTGCTGCGTGCTATCACATAGAGGTATAGCTTCTCTCGTTCCTTGGGTACCGCCAGGATTGGTGGGGTCGAGAGTGTCTTTTTCAGGTCCGCGAATGCTTGGCGGGCTTCCTCCGTCCACTCGAATTTCTCTCCTTTTCTGAGCAGTTGATAGAAAGGCAGGGTGCGTTTTCCCAGCCTGCTAATGAAGCGGCTTAGGGCTGCGAGTTTTCCATTGAGCTGCTATACTCCTTTGACGTCGGTTGGTTCTTGCATGCGGGTGATGGCTTGGACTTTCTTAGGATTTGCCTCGATTCCTCGGGCAGAGACCATATAGCCAAGCAGCTTTCCCGCCGGTACGCCGAATGCGCACTTCTTTGGGTTGAGTTTGATTCTGTATTTGTTGAGCGCCGCGAAGGTTTCGTGCAGGTCGTCGAGTAGTGTGGCTGCTTTGTAGTTCTTGATGACGATGTCGTCCACGTAGACTTGCACGTTTCTTCCGATTTGCTCCTTTAGGCAGGCCTGCATCATTCGTTGGTAAGTGGCGCCTGCGTTTTTGAGCCCGAAGGGCATGGTCCTGTAGCAGAATACGCCATAGGGGGTGATGAACGATGTGTGCTCTTCGTCTTCTTCCTTCATCCTGATCTGGTTGTATCCTGAGTAAGCGTCAAGAAAGGAGAGTAGATCGCACCCTGCTGTTGAGTCGATTATCTGATCGATTCTAGGCAGGGGGAAGTGATCCTTCGGGCAATGCTTGTTGACTGGTCCGTAGTCGACACACATGCGCAGCACGGTCGTGTCTTTCTTGGGCACCAGCACTGGGTTGGCTATCCAGGTGGCTTTCTTCGTTTCTCGGATGAACTGAGCGTCGAGTAACCGGTTGACTTCCTCTCCGATTGCTCTGCGCTTGGGCTCCGAGAATCGTCTCAGCGCTTGCTTCACTGGCCTCGTGTTTTGCTTGATGTGTAGGGCGTGTTCCGCGAATTCGCGTGGTATCCCAGGCATGTCGGCTGGGCACTAGGCGAATATTTCCCACTCGTCTCGAAAGAAGGCGACGAGAGCCTGTGGAAGTCATCATGGCTATTTCTCTGAGTTCTTGTTTGGCTTTGAATGTGTCGGAGATTCTATGGAAGTCACGATCACATTGATCTGATTTGATGAAGCTTCCGTTGATTGTGAGGACTCCTGATGATCCTGGCATCTTGAGCTTGAGGTAGGCGTAGTGTGGGACCGCCATGAATTGCGCGAATGCTGGCCGTCCCAATATGGCGTGATACTGCGATTGCCAGTCGAGTACCTCGAACTCGAGGACGTGCATTGCGAAGTTACGTCGGTTCCCGAAGACAACTTCGAGTTCGATGACTCCGAGGGATGTGGCTGCTTCTCCTGGGACTACCCCGTGTAATTCGGTGCTTGATTTTCTCCATACTGATCGTGGGATCAGCATCTTTTGCAGGGTGCTGGCGAAGATGATGTTCATGCTGCTGCCTCCGTCCATGAAGACCCGATCCATGTCGTATCCTCCGATTTGTGCGTCGAGTACTAGGGGCGCATGCCCCGGTCTTGGGACTGCGGGTGGATGGTCGTCCTGTGAGAACGTGATGCTAGTCTCTGTGCCGTGTAGTTGGTAGACTTCGATTATGTTTATGCTCTCAGCTGCTCTGGCCTGCAGGGTTTGGGCGTCGCGTTGTGCTTGCGGTACCCTTCCTTCTTGGATCATGAGCACCTATGCTTGCAGCGGGCTGTGATGTCCTTCCGGGCTTGAGGTTAGCGATTGCTCGGGTCGCCGGCTACGTCTGTCTTCTTTCTGCTTCTCCTTCTTGAGGTCGACGGCTAGCTCGTTGAACAGGCGGCAGTCTCTCAAAGTGTGACCGGACCTGACGCGTCCCCAGTCATCCTCGAAGCTGTGGATCGTGCAGGGTCCTGCTAGCTGGTCTCTAGCCGTGAGTTTGCTAGATCCGGCGTGCCTCTTCCTTCTTGAGATTCTGAAGATCTGCTCGTGATCCTCCGGGTGTTCGTGGAAGCGAGGGTCGGTTTCGATTCCTCGACTCATGTCTTGGTTCTTGATGAGGTTGGCGAATTCGTCCGGCCTTCGATCTGGGTCGTAGTACTCGCCTACAGGTGTCTCAGAGTCGCTGTCTTGGTTGGCGGCAGATGCTCGCGCGTCGGCGTGTCGTCGAGTGGTCGTTGGTTGCGCATCTGCGTAATGTGGCTCGTTCATTGGGGCCTCGCCGTAGTTTTCCCATGCGTGCCTTTTGGGTCGTCGATTCCTTCTTCCTTGGCGGTGGTTCTGCTGATCACTGGATTCGATCTCGTAGTCATCGTCTTGATGTGCGGCGAGTGCTCGGGCGGTGGTGGGTTGTCGAAAGGTTTGCGAGTCCTCCTCTCCGCGTCGCAGTTCGTCGAGTGGAATTCCTTCAAAGAGGCCCCTCGCCGTTCTTCTGGGTCGTCGACTCCTTCGGCGCTGGCGTTGCACTTGGCCGTTGCCGTAGTATCGGTCCTGGCGCAGCTGTAGCTCGAGTGGACTTGATGGGGTGGCGGAGATATCCACCGTGATCTTGAATCCTTCGAGTGGGCTAGATCTGGTCCTTGCCCTTGAGTTTTAGCTTGCTGAAGATGGGACCGCCGAGATCGTGATCCCAACCTGCGTAGTCCCCACGGTCGGCGCCAATTGACGGGGATCAACCCCGGCAAATCCCATGGTCAGGGACCCTGGGTTAGTCATGAGAGGCACAGGTTGGACGATAGCTCGTCGGCAAACAGGGAGGCTCGCTCCTGCTCGATATTATTGATTGGGGAGATGCGATTACAGTGGAGGCCAAGGATGGAGCGCTCAAGGCTAGGGTTACAGGTGGTATTGGATGTCTTCGGCGTCGCCCCTCCTAGCCCTTATATACTGGGCTAGGTCTCGGGGAGTTCATCTACATGTATAGGTAAACTTTCCTAACCCTAGCTTGCTCCGTACGGCAGGTCTTCGCACCTTCCTTGTGAGTCGTGGACTCCTACGTCGGTGCCAACTAGCGGGCCGGGGCTGTATCTTCATGGGCCTTCCGCCTTCATGGACACCAGGTAGTCTTATCCGTAGGAGTCGCGGGGTCACCCCCTCGTCAGTGTCCCTCTCCGAGCATCAGGCGAGATTCTAGGTCTGGTTCTTCGGATCGATCGGCGATGGCCCTCTCGTGAGGAGGGGTGCTGCCCGTAATAGCAGCCTGCACCACCTCTACGCCTGACTTGTTAATGAGAACTGATGTCCGCAATCGATGTTGCTCGGCCGACGAGACAACTTCTATCCCACAAGAGCCTACAACTTGTAGTCATGACGGAGGTGAAGGAAGATGAAATAGTGGAAGGGTTATGTGTGGTGTGTTCCACGGTCCGGTGAGGGACCGTTTAAATAGTCAGCGCTGGGTAGGGGAATGGAAGAGTCGGTTTGATTGCGGGGCGCTGAAGTGGGTTTCTGAACCGTTGTGTTGGTTTAATACGGCAGGGCGATGGACGGTTAGCCGCCCCATCGCGTCTCTCCGGCATTGAACAGGCTCGAAAATCGGGGATCTCGGCCGGTGAGCCGCACGTCCCTCCAGTGAGGGGGCGCGTCGGCGCTGGTTGGGCATTAATACCGATCGCATTGGCCGATCTTGCATGCGTTCAACCGACATCCAATGCCAGTGACCTCCATGAATGTGCAGCGATCGCTTCGCGCGTGGGGATGAATTTCCGCGCAGAGAGCATTTGGGTGGGGCGGGGTTGTTATGATGGCGTGTGTTTGGTGTTCGGATTCCCGCCTTGGTTTGGGTCATATTTGAGAAAAAAACGAACAAGGGGACCAATCTGAAACGGATACAGAGTGGCATCGGATCGCTCTGGTCTGAACAGCTTAATCCGAACGGATGCGGGAGGTTTGAGAGTCCTCGTTGAAGATACCTAAACTGATGGACTAAGCAACTGACAGGAGGACTGGCAATGATTTTGTGAAGTGAAGTCACCACGTTACTTTACCCATCGTTTTTCCCTTCGATCTCCATCCAACGAATAATATTAACCTAAATTTTTAACTTAAAATTTAAAATCTTGCAAATTCTTTTCAATAAATCATATATGGTCTTGGAAAGTATCGTTTCATTTGTGTAATTGGTTTATCATTAAATTTCCTTTTATATTTGAGCTTTAAAAAAATATTAAATCATAAACCAGTGATCCAAATGAAAAACAAAAACTTCTCAAAATACACAACGAAACATATTCGACTTCCTGGATTTTATTTTATTATTTTGGAAGAATTTAACTTGTGATTTAATTTTTTGAGTTAATCTTATTCGTAGATGGAGATCGAAAGAGAAACAGATGAATAAAATTACGTGGTAACTTCACTTCACAAAATTATTGGATCTCAGTCCCTGGGAGGGATCCAGAGAAATGAGACGAGTAAATGCAGTGATTAAGCGAACCGTGGCTGGTGGTACTCCATTAATATTTCTGTGAATCCCTCTCTCTCTCTATGACCCACTGAATAAATACACCAGCCAATACAGTCGTGGGGCTCTGCATCTCTCTATAGCATCACTAATATTTTCTCTGGACTACTGTTCTTGGTCTTCCTCTCCTCTGCTTCTCATCTCCACTGAGTGCTCCCTTCCTCTCATCCCAGTCTTCTCCATTGCACTGCCTGGAATAGATCCGCCTTGTTGGTGATCTCATCCAACCTCCGAGCTCGCCCCTGCCAAGTGCCAACTGACTGTCAAAGACCGTAACACCTGTGGAGGTATCTTTCCTGTCGATTTGTTTCCAGTTAAAGTAGCAATGCTTGGATCTAGAAAGTTACTTCTCATTCTTTAGAGTCTGATCGATTTGTGCTTGGTTGAATCCATGGTGGCAGTGGAACTAAATGGAGTTTTCAGTCATTCAGAGAACGACGCATCGAATCCACTGACCCGGCTAGCGACCTGGTAACTTTGTCTCATCTTTCTTGTTATTCTGCTTTACTCAAATATTTCACATCCACACCTTCTTGTTAATTATTATAATCTTTCACATCCAGATCGAGAGAGAGCGACCTTGGATTCAGCTGCTGTGTTCTGCTCTGCAGCAAGGTGGGCCTGGTCCGGATCTAGCTAAGTTTTAGCTTGGCGAATCAGTTCTAAGTCTTGGATTGCATTACAGCTTCCCAAATTCATCGATTTGCAGGTTATCAGCTGATTGGTCGAGAGAGCTGCTCCACCTGCTGCCTTGATGGAGGTCGTCACGGGTGCCATGGGCAGCCTGCTCCCCAAGCTGGGCGAGCTGCTCATGGATGAGTACAACCTGCACAAGCGTGTCAAGAAAGATGTCGAGTTCCTCCGGAGGGAGCTTGAGAGCATGCATGCTGCCCTCATCAAAGTTGGTGAGGTGCCACGACACCAGCTCGACAGGCAAGTCAAGGTCTGGGCTGATGAGGTCAGAGAGCTCTCCTACAACATGGAGGATGTGGTCGACAAGTTCCTCGTACGTGTCGACGGCATTCAGCCTCAAGATGATTCCAACAGATTCAAGGGCCTCATGAAGAGGATGATCGGCGTGTTCAAGAAAGGCAAGAATCACCATCGAATCGCTGATGCGGTCAAGGAAATCAAGGAGCAACTCCAGGAGGTCGCTTCTAGGCGCGACAGGAACAATGTCGATGTTATAACTCCTAATCCTACCCATGTGGTTGCCATCGATCCTCGTCTTCGGGCTTTGTACAGAGAAGCAACAGAGCTCGTTGGCATCTATGGGAATAGGGATCAAGATCTCATGAGGTTGCTCGACCTGGAGGGCGACGATGCCTCTAAGAAGAGACTCAAGAGGGTCTCCATTGTTGGATTTGGAGGGTTGGGCAAGACCACTCTTGCCAGAGCAGTATATGAGAAGATTAAAGGTGATTTTGGTTGTCACGCATTTGTCCCGGTCGGTCGGAACCCTGACATCAAGAAGGTTTTTAGGGTTATCCTCATTGAACTCGGCAACTCTCACTCAGATCTGGCGATACTGGATGCAAAGCAACTTATCGACAAGCTTCGTGAATTCCTCGAGAACAAGAGGTCTGCATCAATTACAACAAAAATGATACTATTATGATCTCTTTATTTCTTATGCTAGCTGTACAATTAATAGTGTATCGTCATTGTAATCTCACCCTGAAGAGTTTGCGATCATTTTTTTTCATTATGGTCACCTTTGCTTATATGTTAAGATAAGCCTACTGACTTCCAGCTAGAAGCAGCAGCCAAATCTGTTTTATCATCCTGCTTAGTACTAGTCTATCTTGGGCTATCATGTTGAAACCTACTCACTCTGTACCGACCTTGTACCCTATATCAGTATGCAGTTTCCACTTTTCTTGAGCAATATAAAAAAAGGAATCCAATTCACAGAACTTTGGTAATAACAGTAAACGTTATATAGGTGCTAAATTTCAAGACTGTAAGTATATATCTTTGACCCTCCTCGCCATTTTTCTAAGTAGATAGTGAGAACTTCTCATTGCAATCGTTATGGTGGCTGAAATTTATTGCCATTGGTTTAGGAAAATCAGCTCAATATATTGTGCATTAAACGTACCAAAGATACCAAATAATGAGCATAATGAAAATTGTACCAAATCAAAGCACGAAAAAGTAAAGAAACTGAAGGGGAAATAAACTTTAGAGCCTTTTACTTCAAATTTCATTCTTTCTCCAAAACTACCTCATTCAAAATAAAGATTATAAGTGTGCATCTCGCCCCGAAAAGGCTGCCCTAGAATTTTCCTAAGATATCATATTTTGATTGATAACCAAACACGAAGTTAAATTTGCTATTCACTATCGCAATCTGTATTTCCATTTGCGACCTTTTTGGAAACTTACTATCAACAATATACACTAAAGGATAATTCCATGCAATTTGAGTCTCCGGGAGGTTTATTAGCGGGCATATAGTAAATTAGTTGTCCAATCGGTGCTCGAGTCTTTCCAATACATCTACCTTAATCATTGTAATATTTGAAATGTTGTAAGTTATTAAATGTTCTTCTATGTATGGACATCGAGCCAGCAGCTTGCTATTTGTGTTTTACTCCTGTAATATTAAATATGTGTTCCTTTTGTTGATCATCTGATTGGCAGTTCATAATGCATGCTCCTACAGATACGCATTCTAGATACAGAGTTCCACCCATATATTTTTATGACCCAAAGCTTTGCCATTTCAACAGACCTTACACTAATACTTGAACTGATGTAGGTACCTCATCATAATTGATGATATATGGGATGAAAGGTTATGGAAAGACATAAACCTTGCTTTCTCCAACAGGAACAATCTAGGCAGTCGGCTAATCACCACAACCCGCATTTTCAATGTCTCTGAATCATGTTGCTCATCGGCCGATGATTCAATTTATCAAATGGAACCATTATCTCCCGATGACTCCAAAAGGCTCTTCTACAAAAGAATTTTTCCCAGTGAGAGTGGATGTCCAAATGAATTTGAGCAAGTGTCTAGAGAAATTCTGAAGAAATGTGGTGGGGTACCACTAGCCATCATTACTATAGCTAGTGCTTTGGCTGGTGGCCAGAAGGTGAAACCAAAGTGTGAGTGGGATAATCTGCTCCGGTCCCTTGGATTTGGACTAACAGAAGATAATAGTTTAGAGGAGATGCGGAGGATACTATCTTTCAGCTATTATGATCTGCCTTCACATCTGAGAACTTGTCTATTGTATCTCAGTATATATCCAGAAGATAGTAGGATTCATAGAGATAGACTGATATGGAAGTGGGTAGCTGAAGGATTTATCCATTGTGGAAATCAAGGGACTAGCTTATATTTGGTTGGATTAAATTACTTCAACCAGCTCATCAATAGAAGTATAATTCAGCCAATATATGATGATATAGGCCAGGTACATGCTTGCCGTATACATGATATGGTTCTTGATCTTATCTGCAACTTGTCACATGAAGCAAAATTTGTCAAGTTATTGGATGGCACTGGGGATAGCAAGTCTTCAGAGAGTAATATTCGCCGTTTGTCCCTTCAAAACAGAAATGAAGATCCTCAAGGCACACCTGCCATAAATTTCATGAGTTTATCACAAGTGAGGTCAATTACTATCTTTCCACCTGCTATGAGTATCATGCCAGCTCTTTCAAGGTTTGATGTTTTACGTGTACTTGATCTGTTCGAATGTTATCTTGGGAAAAATAGAAGCCTGCAGCTTAACCTCAAGGATATTGGTCATTTAATTCATCTAAGGTACCTAGGTCTCGCATGTACTGGAATCAGTGAACTCCCGGCTGAGATAGGAAACCTAGAGTTTTTGGAGGTGTTGGATCTTGCAGGCAATTATAACCTGCATGGAGTGCCATCGGCGACTATTTGTAAGTTGAGAAGATTGATCTGTCTAAATGGTGAGGTGGGTGAGTTGGCTCCGGGTGTGTTGCAGAATCTTACATCCATTGAAGTGTTGAGGAAGATCTTGGTCTCTCTGAATATTGTTGTGCAAGAGCTTGGCAAACTGGCAAGGCTGAGGGAGCTTGTGATTAAGTTCAAGGATGGTAGTTTAGATTTGTATGAAGGTTTCATGGAGTCTCTGTGCAAACTACATCACATCGAAAGTCTAAGTATTGGTTGCAATTCTGAAGAAACTTCCCTTGAACTGATGGATCTCTTCGGAGAACTCTGGGTGCCACCTGGACATCTCCGTGAATTTGAGTCAACGATGCCCATCCAACTCTCTGCTCTGCGACGGTGGATAAAGAGAGACCCGTCTCATCTCTCGAACCTCTCCGAGTTAATCCTCTGGAGAGTGAAGGAAGTGCAGCAGGAGGACGTGGAAATCATTGGGGGGTTGTTGTCCCTTCGCCGTCTCTGGATAGAGAGCACCCACCAAACACAACGGCTGCTAGTCATCGGTGCAGATGGGTTCCGCTGTATGGTAGACTTTCGCTTGTATTGTGGATCAGCAGCGCAAATAGTGTTTGAATCAGGAGCATTGCCGAAGGCGGAATCAGTTAGGTTCAGTCTGGGCGTGCGGGTGGCGAAAGAGGATGGTAACTGTGGCTTCGACTTGGGCCTGCGGGGGAACCTGCTCTCCCTTCGGGATTATGTCTATGTTCATATGTATTGTGGTGGAGCGAGGGTTGGGGAGGCCAAGGCAGCTGAGGCTGCGGTCAGGCACGTGCTCGAAGCCCATCCCAACCATCCGCCTATTCGTATAATTGTGAACCCGCAGATAAAGGAAGGTATTTATCCAACTATAATGACCTCCTGATTATATATATTAACCCTCCTCTCTTCATTCTTGTTTAATTTTATTTCTAAATACGCCTAGGTGCCCAGGATCATGATATCTGTCAAGAGGAATGATTCTGCAGTTCTGTTTGTGCATTGATCCACCTAGGTAATATTTCCTTCCTCCTTCGTTTCTCTACATGCATAGTTGTACCTGTGTGGTATACTTTAATATAATATCATAGCTGATGAGTTGATTTTTTTCATTATTCATCAAGTTTGGATAGCTTACCACGTGTATGTCACGTGATATTTATATTATTATTCACATTTCCTTTCTCATTTGGAGCAGAGAGGAAGCAGAATTAATAGAGGTCCGTGAGCGAACTAAACTTCGGCGCTAGCACTAGCTACCACTTCACTTTGTTCTCGCCATTCATTTTCTGCTTTCAATCTTCGACGTCGGCAGAAATGCTCCTTCCTCGCTCATATATGGGGGACTGAGCTCTATTGGGTTAGTTTTGTAACGTTCGTAATTTTGTTATACTATGAAAGCACAATGTAATAATAAACTTGTATCCGTACGTGTTGTCTTGGGGGAGATTATGTTTGGCTCTTACGATTCCTCCCCACAAGTTTTAAATTCATTCTAGTGGTATTCTAACGCATTAACAAGAATTTTCAGATTTGTTTCTTATTTATAATTTTTTCATATGATGTTGTCTGTACGTCACATAATGTTCGTGCATGTCCTCGCACCAACATAGAGAACCTTCGCTTTCCTATGGAAGGAAAGATAATGCATCTGACCGAGCCGGTGCGCCTCAGTCTAGTTTGTAGTTTGATGGTATGATTAAGTATGACATGTAAGCGTGTGCCTTTAGCCTCCTAGTCTAGTTTGTAGTTAGCTGGTATGATTAAGTATGATATGTAAGGATGGTATGGAAGGTATGGCGCCACCAAAGGTCAAATTTTTCTCTTGGCTCATTCTTCGAGATATAGTTTGGATGGCCGGCGGACTTCTTATGATGGGTTGGTTGAACTGTGATCTTTGCCCGCTTTGCAAAAGGATATCGGAATCTGCAGTGTGTCTGATGTTCAAATGTCGATACGCCATAAGGATTTGGAACATGATCTATGGTTGGTTGGGTATGCAATCTTAAACTCTTGGAGCAACCTTTAAAATGTGAAAGAATAGTGGAATTGCGAGAGAAATATGAGGGTCTTTCGGCGACAAGGCCGGTGGCTACGATTAGGGATGAGAAGAGAAATTGGGCTGTTTTGGGGGGCTAGGTCCTTTGAAAAGATTTTACCGAGATTGATCCCCTTTTGTTTGCCGAGGAAATATCATATGGAACTCAATATTCAGTGGAAACCGGTTTGAATGTTTCAAAAAACTCTAAAACAAATATGGAATGCTAAGAAGATAATGTTAGACTACCAGGTAAAATTTCAAGTTGAAACACATTGTGAGATGTGAGCTCTGAAAAAATAACATTTTAATTAGGCCAACAAGCTAAGCACTGTATATTTCAGATGCTAGAGATTCGAATCATGCTTAGCAGTAAACATAAAACAGCAAAAGAAAAACTTGCAACTGATACAACAAAAACATAAACTAACTCATGCATAACATTATCCTGGCTTAGATTACAGACATACACATTCCATTAATACAAGGAACTGTTCAACGGTTCAGCAAAGCTGATACTAATAACTTCAGCTTAAACTGCAGAAAAGAGTTTTATCTTACAACATCAACAACAACAGCAAGCCATACTCATGGTTTGTTTCTATCAACACGAGACACACAACAGGATAACTAACATCATCGCAACGGCTTTTAACTTAGAACATTTTTACGGCAGCTAACAGCTTTCTCACTCTCTTCTCCCTAGTGCTAAATTTGTACAATGAGCAGAGTAACATGTTCAAACTTACTCCACCCTCTTCCTACTCTTTACAGCTTAGTCTCTCAGATTAGTCTTGCTTTCCTCAGCTACAGAATGTACACTCTCCAGTGCAACCAAGATTTGTATCTTATTCATGGCGGTACCATTACTAGTCGATCTTTATAGAGTTTTCAGTTGTTGGGGGGAAACACGCGCGCAAACCTAGCCACTGTTAGCTGTACTACCGCCAAGAGTACTAGTACTAGCGTAGGCAGCCTTGCGCGCTACTCCTCAGCAGCTGGAAGCTGGGACGTCTGATGGCACACAGGGCCGGTCCTGAGATTTCAGGGGCCCGGGGCGAAACTGTAATCCAGGACCTTTCGGGGCCCTTAATTTAAATGTTTAGCCAATATAACTTGTATAAAAACAATTAAGTGCTTTTAAAATCAGTGTATGTATCACATAATGTATTTACATACACTACGGGACAGAGGCAATACGCCGACGGCCGGATGCCGTCGGCGTAGGTCCTAAAGTCGTCGGCGTAGGCCTACCCCGACGGTCGCCGTCGGCGTATAGCCGTCGGGCCAGGGTTCCCTCGGGCTTGACCTAAAATCCGTCGGCGTAGGCCAGGCCGTCGGCGTATACGGGCCCCAGACGGGCTTTTTGTGGCCGTCGGCGTAGAGCTCGTGGGCCCCACACTGGGCTTAACGACCGTTAGGCCTGGTCGCCCTCTACGCCGACGGCCGGGCCGTCGGCGTAGGTTGCCACGCGGCAAGCTGTGGGTGGGCTGGGCTTGGGGTCTACGCCAACGGCCTGGCCGTCGGGGTAGGTCCCCTTCCAGGCAGGCCACGCGTCACCCCCTCGTGTGATCTGGGCAGAGGGCCT
This sequence comes from Bromus sterilis, assembly GCA_950022295.1. Lineage (NCBI taxonomy): Eukaryota > Viridiplantae > Streptophyta > Magnoliopsida > Poales > Poaceae > Bromus > Bromus sterilis. Next base: position 294,271,843 of record OX465601.1, on the reverse strand, counting down.
ACGCCGATGGCCTGGCCGTCGGCGTAGGCTGTGCCATTTGGCCCAGGATATGGCCTACGCCGACGGCCTGGCCGTCGGCGTAGGTACTGGCAGGGTACCTATGTTTCTCTGTTTTGCTACGTTTCCTGCATATACAAACTTCTAGTTGCACAGTATTCATCCACATATCATTATATAGCACATGCACATCAACAAAGAACATAATAGATAGATAGATAGTATCGATAGACATGCACATCAACATAGAGCATAATAGATAGATAGACATGCACATCGTTTCGATACACGGTATAACAACATCCAAACATCTAAAATAAGATAGATAGTATCGATACACAGTACAAGAAGAGCTAAACATCTACAAAGAGACCTCTACCCGGCCGTCGTAGCATCATCCTCAGCTCGTCGCGTCCGGAGAGGGAGTCGAGCCGGAGAAGCCGAGGTCTCTGCGCGTGAAGATAGGTGACTGACGGTGCGCAGGCGCCGTCGAACCAGCACCGGAAGCAGGTGATCCCGCGCCACCATGAACCGGTGTGCTCTCGCGCGAGGCACCACTACCACCGGGGCCAGGGTGCACCGGTGTGACCGCGTGGGACGCCGACGGCGAGGCAGCAGCACGACCAAAGGGTCCAGTCCCGGAGGCTCCCGTTCCCTACAAGTTTGAGCAATAGTTAGCAACCGCCAAGGCACATGAAAGTGGTAGCAACTGATTGGGCAAGTAAATTACCGGGGTTAAGCCGGTGTAGTAGTAGTTCTGGGCGAACTCTTCCTTCGATACAAACTCCGGCTTAAGCCCGGCTCGAGGAGGTCGTGGCGGTATATCGACGAGCACTCACGTAAGCCAAGCACTCTCTAGAGCCTGCAAGATAGTTAACATGCCAGGCATTGCACAAAAGTATGAAAATTGAAACTTGTCATCTTTTGAAAAAAAGAAAGGTTGGAACTTACAACTTCTTTTGCCTCTTTCCACTCCTCGTGTATTTGTGCTCTCTGTCTCCACTGCGCAAGGTCCACCAAATAGGCGTCGTTGTGGGCCTTGTAGGCCGCCTCGAAAGCAGCCTACAATTACAAAAATTGAACCATCTCATCAACTAAGCCACTGAGGAAGTAGTATTGTCACAGAAAGGATGGAAATGAGAGAAACTTACATCGTAGCCAGTCTGGGAAGGCCGTCGTCGAGGAGGCGGTGCAGGGTCGTCGGGACCGAGGGTAGCCTTGATCCGCGTGAGGCTCAAATTGGGACTGCGCGGGGTCATCTTATCCATGACCTTTAGACGGCCGTGCTGAAGGCCTCCCCCAGACACGACAAACGCTCTGGGGTCGGGTTCCGCACTTCTAGGGTCTTCCAACTCCGGATTAAAAGCGATCATAGCCTCGAGGTAGTTAGCACCGTCCTCCTGGGCAGTGCCGAAGTACTCGGGAAGCTGAGGCTGAGGCTGGGAGAGATCGGGCGCCATCATCCTCATCGAGTCCCATGACTCATATGAGCTGACAGGCCTCCCTAGTTTATCCTCCTGCATCGCCAAAGAGATTTTATGAGTACCAAGTAGGAACATGCATGAGGGGAAATAAAAGCAGGTTGTTCCATGTATGTGTATACCAGCTTGGCCTTGTAGCGCTCACTGCCTAGGTTTCCAGCCCGATGTGTCCCCCCGCTGCCGCGGTTCGCCTTGTTCCGCTCGCTCACGGCGTTCCACTCCTCGTCTTCCCCGCGCCACCTCGTAGTCAACGCCCTCCATGCCTCCTCCTTGCCATAGGCCCAATCGGGCCTAACCTGAAAAATCAATACGCATGTGAAGAAGAGATGATGCAATTGCAACTTAGCATCAACATAGAATCTCATCGAGAATTTACTTACCTCATCGTATTGTTCCTCGCTCATCGTCGAGCGTGACTTGACATTCTCATGCTTCGGCGATGGCTTGCCCGATTTCGCCATGTTGTATTGACTCCTGGCGGTATGACCCTGGTTATAGAACTGCTGATTAGTCAACCTCTTACAATGAGCCTGCAGTGTCTTGTTCGCCGTCTCCTGGTGCTCCAGAGCCACCCTATAGAATCTCTGAAATCATGCATCAAAAAAGTGTGGGATTCATGAGTTAGCATGGCGGGGTCATCAACTATGAACAAAAAAAGTGTGAAGAGTCATTATTTTGCCTTACCCAAAACTTATTGATCATGGCGTCAGAAGCTTTCCCGTAGGGGGGACAATCTGCGAGCTCGTAGTGTCTCCAAGTCGTGGCTAGCTTCCTCTCGCCTTTGTCTATGGTGTAGAAGCCCGGCCAAAACTTCCTAATGATAGCTCCAAGCATGCAGCCAGGGACTCGGGTCCCCGCAGGATGAAGCCAATTGCTGCACAAGAATCAAACATTAGTACATGCCAAGTTGGTATCAACGAAATGAAACTATAACCACTTACTCAGTTCTAGTAGGTTCAATGAGGGTCCGAGCCTCCGGGGCAGGCTCCTCCTTAGGGACTTCTGTTTCCCCACGAACCTTTGCCTTCTTCGTCGACGCACTCGATGGCCCCGACGCAGTCACCATCTCCTCGTCTCGAGACTCCGCTTCCAAGTCTCGAGAGTCAATCTCCTCGTCTGGAGACTCCGAGAACGCGGTCTGTGAAGCCACGTCGCCGGAAGCGGAGGGTATGTCACTTAGAAGGACGGTACCTCGCCCTCGTCCTCGACCTCGTCCTCGGTCTCCTGCAATCGGAAAAGGTAAACAATTAAGAAGCATGTTGAAAAATAAATACCAAGCATAATGAAGATGCAATGTACCTCCTCGGTCTGACCTCGGGGGACGTCCCCCTCTTCCTCCTCCTCGTCCTGCATCCCCTCCTCCTCCTCCTCCTACCTCCTCGGCGCCATACCTTGAGGTGGTTGCTCTTCCACTCTTCGTCTTCTTTATCCCCTGAAACAAGGACTGCGGGGATGCCTTGCCACTGCTCATATTGGCCAATCACCTGCATTGAGAAAAATAATTAAGCATAAAGACGCAATGCAATTAAGAAGCATAAAGACGCAATGCAATTAAGATGAAAATAAATACTAATACTCGTCATCACTCTCAGCCTCGGGATCCTCGCACGATGGAGACTCATCATTGTCATGGAACATAGAGTATTTTAAATAGCACGTGCACATCGACAAGATACAAAATAACATCATCATCAATTCATCGTAGCACATCCGCACACAATCATCATCATCATCCAAAATAACATACATATAGTATCGAGATGCATAAATACTAATAATCATCATCATCACTCTGAGGCTCATTCTCATCTCCATCATCACTATCACTATCACGTGCGTATAAAGCGTCGGGATCCTCGGACGATGGAGGCTCATCATCATCATCACTCTGAGGCTCATCGTTGGCATGTGCCTTGTTGAGCATCTCTATGTCACTTATATCCGTGACTATCTCACCACGGGTGTGTGCATCGTTCTCGAGGTCCTCAAGACCTTCTAAGCCAAAGTCCTCAAAGTTCTCTTGCTCTTGATAGAAAATTCCCTCGTATGTTTGAGGGTTAATGTTGTTGTAATCGTCCTCGGATGGCATGGGTAGTTTACCATGTGGCGATACCTGTTACACGACTTCCTAGCCCTGGAGGTATTCTTTCTAGCATGGGTAGGGCAAGTAATAAACTTGCTTCGCTTGGTGAGCCACAACAAAGACATCAGATCCGCTATAGGTGGTTGAAGGCCTAACTTCAACTAACCAATGGAAGGGGTATTTTTGTGTCCATGGTGTGGATCGAATCAGTGGCATCTGAACACAACGAGATTGAGTTCTACGGGCCCATTGTTGAATGTCAGCTCGTATACGTTCTGCAACCTTCCATAGTAATCAAAGTCATCTTGTCCCTTGGTGAAGACCCCGGTATTTATAGTTTTTGCACCCGAGCGACTATTTTGGTGGCCCTCTGTATGAAAGCGATACCCATTCACATCATACTTCTCATACATGTTGACTTTACTGTTAAAACCCTGAGAGACACATCTCAACTCATCCGACATCATCACTGTAGGATCAGCTCCCTACAAGTTTAGTACGAATCGTGCATTAGTTACGTGTAATAAGAGGGCCAAGTTGCCAGGTAATTAAGAGGGATAGGTTACGGATTACCTTTTCCCTGAACCATGACGTGAAACTTCTTTCCGGGGCACCCCCTTTCAGAAGAGCATCCAACTGCGCAGCATCGGGATCTGTTGGTCCCGTCCACACCTCATCCATGAATTGGCTAGAAGGAGAAAATACGTATTAGAACGAAACCAAGTTACCAGTTGCAAAGTAATTAAGTCGCCATTTTACCTAAGGAAATTGGGCACCTCCTCCTCCTCCTCCCCGCTCTCTTTCTTCTGGTCCTCCACCACTTCCCCCATGTTCATAAGCACATAGAGCATTATGCACTCCTTATCTTGGTTGGACAAGGTATGAGGTTTTGCGCCACCGGCCTTGCCACCGGGAAACTTGAAGAGGAGGAGCTTGGGGTCACGCTTGGGCTCGTCGACATTGTACCGAGGTACCTGGTTATGCATAGTGGGAACTTCATCCGCATAGTACGCTGTTGTAGCGTTTGCTATCTCCTGGAGGATAGTTGCCTCAGCTATGCATGCTTCAATCTTATTTTTGTTTCCACATTTGAGCCGAATATACTTGAACTCTCTCTCAATACAAAACTGCCAACGAAACTGCACCGGTCCACCCAAGAGTGCCTCGTTCGCGAGATGCACAATGAGATGTAGCATTGGAGTAAAGAAGCCTGGCGGAAATATCGTCTCTAACTTGCATAGCAACTCCGGCACTAGATCATGCAACTTCTCAATCATCACGGGACATATCTGCTTAGCACAGACCGTGCGGAAGAAATGGCTCAACTCCACTATCACTCGCCAGATACGCTCAGGGAGATAACCTCGAAGCATCACCGACATCAATCGCTCAATCCATATATGATAGTCGTGACTCTTCATCCCAGTGACTTTTCCCTTCTCAATATTGACTCCCTTGCTTATATTCGAACAATAACCATCAGGAAACATCACGACGTATTTCAGCCACGTGAATGACTCCTTTTGGTCCTTATCAAGCACAAACTGTGAATGCGGCTTCAACCACCCTTTTCGTTTGCCTTCAGGAGGCTGCATGTGTTGTCTCGGCCTATCACACAGCTCCTTAACATCGACTCTAGCCTTGACATTATCCTTTGTCTTCTCAGAAATGTTCAGGATTGTGTTAAAAAGGGACTCTGCGACATTCTTTTCGGTGTGCATCACATCGATGTTATGGGGAAGTGCTAATTCGTGATAATAGTCGAGCTTCGTTATGCCTGCCTCGTGAGTCCAGTTGTGCTCCTTACCATATCCGTCAAATACTGGGACACCGGATTCAGTACGCACGAGAGCGGCTAGCTCGGCCTTAACAGCTGCACCATTGAACGTTGGTATCTGTCTTTCTTCAAGCAAAACTTTGCCCTTCTTGAAGTTCCTTCTGTCCTGTCTGAACGGATGATCTCTTTTGAGAAACGCCTGATGCGTGTCAAAGGCGGAATATTTTTTACCCGCTTTTAGCCAAAGGAACTCAAGTAGTTGCCTGCACACTGGGCATGGCCACTTACCAGTTGTACAGTGGCCGTAGAATAGGGCATACGCAGGCATGTTCTGCATGGAATATTGGTACCAAACTTTCATGAAGAAGTTTGACTTTGATGCACGGTCGCATGTCAACGTTGGGTGGTGCCAAGAGTGGTTCAGATCATCCACAAGAGGCTGCATGTAGACACTCAAATTCTTCCCCGGGTAGTCAGGCCCTGGAATGATCAGCGTCAAGAATATGGTATTCCTTTGCATTAGGGCTGGGGGAGGGAGATTGAGCGGAATAACAAACACCGGCCAACAGCTGTACAAGGAACTCGACATGCCATATGGATTGAATCCATCCATAGATATGGCAATTCTGCAGTGCCGGGCCTCTGCCGCCAGATTGGGGTGGTCTTCATCGAACTTCTTCCATGCCCTGCCATCAGATGGATGTCCCATTGTTTCCCGTCCGTGCTCGTCAGGGTATCTCTTCCCGTCCTTGTGCCACGTCATCTGTTTGGCAGACTCCAAGGTCATGTAAATCCGCTGGATTCTTTTTATGAATGGGAGATAACGAAGAATCGAAGCGGGGACCTTTGTCTGCACCTTGGGATCACCATCGGCTCCCTTGGACTCAAGATACCTAGAGGCCCCACACAAGCTACAGTACTTGGCATCCACAAACTGTTTCCAAAACAGAAGGCAACCTTTTGGACAACAATCTATCTTTATGTAGTCCATGCTGAGCGCTCGCGTGATTTTCTTGCATTTGTACAAGGTTTTAGGCAGACAATGACCATCGGGCAACGTGTTAGCATGTCTTACCAGAGTGGCTTCAAAGCATGAACGGGTCATGTTGAACTGGAGCTTTGAGGCTAGTGCTTGCGAGTTGGTATCGAGCTGAGAAACATTTGCACCCGGGTACAGAGGCCTCTTAGCCGATTCCATCATATCATAGAACGCCTTAGAGGATGGCTCGGGATCCTGTGGTTCAGGCGGTTGCTCCGGTTCCGGTGGTCCCTCTGGTTCAGCACAAGGTGGAGACTCCGGCATGGCATCACGGAAATCCTCCAGCAAGTTTCGCATGCCATCGTACTCTATGTCATCGATCCGTTGCTGCATCACGTCACCTCTATCACGTTCGTTCTGAGTAAAGTCGACCGTGTGACAAAGCCCGGCATATACCCATAAGCCCAAAGGTGTTGTTTCATAACCTCCTTTCTAGCGCGATGACGATTTCTGCAACGGATGCAAGGGCAACGGGGATCAAGTGTCTTTGGACCACGGGCTATATCCTGCACTACCATAGCGGTCTTCCATGCCCACTCATTTGTTCGGTCAACAGCACTAGTACGTCCACTATACATCCACTCATTATCAGCCATCCTCTTCTGCTTTATTGAGAGCAAAACGACAAACATAGCATTTCATATCAAATATTATCATGAAACTAGATGCATCACATTTTAATTTTTCTACGGGGCAAAACGCATGCACCAACCTACATCTCTAATAGGTATAGAGGGTCGTAGCAGCCGCCGGATCCGTAGATTGAGTACGTTCTCCATGCTCCACCCCGGTCCGAGACAGAATTTCGGCAGCACCTCCCCGCTGCTCTCCTGATACACGTCTCGGCAAAAACCCGAGAGGATGTCCATCCGGAGAACAACGGGGAGGCGCTGACGAAATCCTGACTCGGACCGGAGCAGAACATGGAAAATGTACCCAATCTACGGATCCGGCGACTGTCCCGTAAATGCCGCAAGTGTTACGCTTCATATTATGCTGACCACTAATGCATATTTATCTGTGTAACGCTCGCGGACGGTAAGTGACACCTAGGTTACGTGACTGGACGTGCAAAATGGAATCTAGTGACATAGAAAAATGCAAGGGGGGGAGACGGAGTGATACCTCACCCTCGGTGCGTAGATGAAGCAGTCGGGCGGCTCCGAGATAACGGCGGTGGCTCCGAGACGGCGACGATGGCCCTCAACGGTCCTCGGCGGTCCTCGACGGTCAATGGCCCTGCATAAACATATCACATAAGGACATATCATAATAAAAATAAAGGGTGGGGGGGCAAACCCTAGGTACCTAACATTCGAACAAACCCTAACAAACCCTAACATTCATATATTATTATGCTTAACATTTTGCTTGTTCTCTAAATCCTATTTTGCTTAACATTTTACTTATTTATCTAAATCCTAATTTTTTTCTTCACAATAAACATATTTTTTTCTCTTTTGTTCCTTTTCTTTTCTTTTTTTCTTTTTCTTCTTTTGTTGTATTATCCTAGACAAATCATACAATATTAATATAGTTTAAATCATACAAATCCTAAGTACTTAAATTTATTAAGTAGTAAAAAAATAGAAAAAATTGCTTACCAGGGGCGGCGCCTGGTCGGGTGGGGAGGCGGCCTCGGGCGTGGGCGGCCTCGAGCTCAGGGAGGTGGGGGAGCTCGAGCTCGGCCTGGAGCTCGGAGAGGTGTCAGCAGCCTCCGGTGGCGGCGGGGTCGGGGTCTTGTTGGCGTGCAAGGAGGGAGGGAACTCGGGATCGGGGCGGGGCGGCGGGAGGGAGCTCGGGCTCGGGGCAGAGCGGCGGCGGAGGGACCTAGGGCTCAGGCCGGGGCGGCGGCTAGAGGGACGGCCGGTGGCGGCGGGATCTGGCGGCGGCGGCGTGGTCGGGGGACGGGGGAGGGGGCACGGGGGAGTGGGGCGAGTGGGGGGGGAGTGGAGGGATAACGGTCTCGCGGGCCTTTGTCTGAAACTGGGGAGCGCGGACCTAGGCCGACGACCAGGCCGTCGGCGTAGGTCTAATAATATTTTTACTCCGACAAATGGCGACGGCCCGGCCGTCGGCTTAGGTACATTTTCATTTTTTTTATTTTTTTATTTCTTTGTTCTTTTATGTTTTCAAGCATGTAATAAAATGTTTGTTACTTTTTACACCATTGTTTTTAATTGTTTTCAAGCTTAGATCTACACCCCTTCGCAGACATCCTCTCTCACCTAGCTACGGAGGTTCCGGTGTTTAATTATTAAACATTAAATCACCTCCGAACATTAAATCACACCTATAAACATATGCCCTCTACAAAAATTAAATCATACCTATAAACATAACCTAGCTCCACATGCAGGTTTTCCAATGATTCCGGCCCTCCGACGGTCATTCACCTCCGAAACCCTAGATCTGGGGGGCCCGCAGATCTACCCTTATAGCTTTCTCCGTACGAGGATGGACCAATGAACTTTTTTTATCTATCTATGTTTGGTTAGCACATATGTACATGGAAAACCAAGGTTGAACACATTTCACCACATTATTCACACCGGTAGACCCGTACCGGGAGTTTCCACATACGGATCGACGATTTTACTAAGTGTTGGCCCATGTCCGTGAACAACGTCAGACACATGACCTACATATGCCATCTACAAACATTAAATCACACCTATAAACATAACCTAGCTCCACATGCAGGTTTTCCAATGATTCCGGCCCTCCGACGGTCATTCACCCCCGAAACTCTAGATCGGGGGGGGGCGCAGATCTACCCTTATAGCTTTCTCCGTTCGAGGATGGACCAATGGACTTTTTTATCTATCTATGTTTGTTTAGCAAATATGTACATGGAAAACCAAGGTTGAACACATTTCACCACATTATTCACACCGGTAGACACGTACCGGGAGTTTCCACATACGGATCGACGATTTTACTAAGTGTTAGCCCATGTCCGTGAACAACGTCAGACACATGACCTACATATGCCATCTACAAACATTAAATCACACTTATAAACATAACCTAGCTCCACATGTTGGTTTTCCAATGATTCCGGCCCTCCGACGGTCATTCACCTCCGAAACCCTAGATCAGGGGGCCCCGCAGATCTACCCTTATAGCTTTCTCCGTACGAGGATGGACCAATGGACTTTTTTATCTACCTATGTTTGTTTAGCACATATGTACATGGAAAACCAAGATTGAACACATTTCACCATATTATTCACACCGGTAGACACGTACTGGGAGTTTCGACATACGGATCGACGATTTTACTAAGTGTTAGCCCATGTCCGTGAACAACGTCAGACACATGACCTACATATGCCATCTACAAACATTAAATCACACTTATAAACAAAACCTAGCTCCACATGCAGGTCTTCCAATGATTCCGTCCCTCCGACGGTCATTCTCCTCCGAAACCCTAGATTGGGGGGCCCTCAGATCTACCCTTAAAGCTTTCTCCGTATGAGGATGGACCAATGGACTTTTTTATCTATCTATGTTTGTTTCGCACATATGTACATGGAAAACCAAGGTTGAACACATTTCACCACATTATTCACACCGGTAGACACGTACCGGGAGTTTCCACATATGGATCGACGATTTTACTAAGTGTTAGCCCATTTCCGTGAACAACGTAAGACACATGACCTACATATGCCATCTACAAACATTAAATCACACTTATAAACATAACCTAGCTCCACATGCAGGTTTTCCAATGATTCCGGCCCTCCGACGGTCATTCACCTCCGAAACCCTAGATCGGGGGGGGGCGCAGATCTACCCTTACAGCTTTCTCCGTACGAGGATGGAACAATGTACTTTTTTATCTATCTATGTTTGGTTAGCACATATGTACATGGAAAACCAAGGTTGAACACATTTCACCACATTTTTCACACCGGTAGACATGTACCGGGAGTTTCCACATACGGATCGACGATTTTACTAAGTGTTAGCCCATGTCCGTGAACAATGTCAGACACATGACCTACATATGCCATCTACAAACATTAAATCACACTACGGGCCTTCCACTATACTTTTACACATACCCTAGGTCCACATGCAAGTTTTTATAGGATTCCGACGCTTCAGCGGTAATTCACGTGTTACATCCTGTTCCAGAGGGGTGTGTGGAGGTCTACCATTATAGCTTTCTTCGCATGATGTTCCAACAATGTATTTTTTTGTTGAGGTTTTTTAGGACATAACTACATGGAAAACAAGGTTAGAACCTTGTAACACATCGTAGCCCCCGGTATACCCGCAAACGGGTGTATTCCACACCTACATGCATGTCCATGACTTTGCATATATAGTGTTATCGCATGAATGTGGAGATGGTCACACCAAGGAGCTATACATTGCATTTATGCACGGATCTTACACCACACTTGGACACATACCCTACAATCACATTCAAGTTCATGCGGTACTACGGCGCTCCGGCGATCTTTCTTCACCGAAACCCGGCCTAGTCTGGGCGCGAGGGGCGGGGCCGGGGAGGGGGCGGCGGTTTACCCTTATAGCTTTCTCCTCAGGAGGTAAAACTGTGGAGCATACACATATTAATATAGTACTAGTAGCATAATATATTTTAATTTAGTATTATAATTTATTAATATATTATCTTATGTATTAACTAGAAGACACAAAAAGAATAAAGAGGCGTATATCGAGGGTTGAAATGAGATTATATATATATTATAATCCCATTTCCAATATTATTTTATGTATTAGTAATAAAAGATTAAACTATTAAACAAAAGAAAAGAAAATAAAAAAGAAAAATGAAAGTAGGTACTACGCCGACGGCCAAAGGTCGGGGCCGTCGGCGTAGCCTCTACTGGCTAACGGGGTTGCCGCCCGCCGTCAGCGGGGCCCACCTGGCAGGAGTTACGCCGACGGCTCGGGTTATGCCGACGGCAGCCCTCAGCGTAAATTGGGTCTACGCCGACGGCGGCCCTTGGCGTAAATGACACACTATTTTCGCGAGGAAAGTCACCTTGCAAACAAGCACGATTCCCTATGAAAGTGAAAGGAAATTGTTTCCCGGGACACAAGAAGAGTGCAGGATATATAAAAGAGAACTTTCGGAGGGCGAGACAAGTTCAGTCATGATGTGCCAAAATAGGCCTAAGCCGACGGCTTTGGGACGCCGACGGCCCATTACGGGGCTGACGAGTCTGCCAGTCTACGCCGACGGCCCCGAAATTTGGCCGTCGGCGTAGATGTCGGCCGTAGGCGTCAACCGCCTCTCCCGTCGGCGTAGATCTTGGGCACAAACATGGTTTGTAATGACCCTAGTTATGACCTAACCAAACACAACCCAAGACAAATGTCCACCGGGCTACCCCCATCCAGAGAATATCTAGGGGGTAGACGATCGGGGGGACCAGCAGGTCTACCCCTATAGCTTTCTCCGTACCAGGGTGGACCAATGGACTTCTTGTCTCCATCTGTGCTTGTTTAGCACATATGTACATGGAGAAGCACAAGGTTGGACACATTTCACCTTGTTCATCAGTTTTCTTTTTGTTGTTTTAAACTCTGCAACCATCTTCATACAATCAACTGTGATATTTGGCTGCTGAGCACCACAACCACCTCTTTTCTTCACTGGCTCATCAGTGTCCTGCTCTTGCTCAAGATCTTCACCCTGGAGCAAACCTCTTTGCTCTTTGCAAGCATCTAGCTAGGGAGGTAGACGATCCGGGCCCGCGCGGTACGGGTTTAATAAATAGGAAACACCGATAGCTTAATCAGGGCATCGGAACACAGACATGGTTTGTAATGACCCTAGCTATGACCTAACCAAACACAACCTAAGACAAATGTCCACCGGGCTACCCCCATCCGGAGAATATCTAGGGGGGTAGACGATCGGGGGGACCAGCAGGTCTACCCCTATAGATTTCTCCGTACCAGGGTGGACCAATGGACTTCTTGTCTCCATCTGTGCTTGTTTAGCACATATATATGTACATGGAGAAGCAAGGTTGGACACATTTCACCACAAGATCATTCACCTCCGGGAGTACACGTCTACACGTGTGCACGAATCTTTTTCTAAGTGTTATCGCATTCATGTATGAAGAAGGTCACACCCGGGATCTATGTTTTGCATCTATGGGCCTTCCGTCACACTTGAACACATAAACTAGGTCCACATGCAAATTTTTGTGGGATTCCGACGCTCTGGCGGTTATTCACCTGTGACATCCTGCTTCGGAGGGGGGCCTGGCGGTCTACCCCTATAGCTTTCTCCGCATGATGTTTCAACAATGTACTTTTTGGTTTGTTAAGATTTGTTTAGGACAAAACTACATGGAAAACAAGGTTGGGACCTTGTAACCTTTCGTAGCCCCCGGAATACCCGCAAACGGGTGTATTTCCACCTACATGTCCATGACTTTGAATAGTGCTATCACATGAATGTGAAAATGGTCACACTAAGGAGCTAGACATTGCATTTATGCATTGATCTTACACCACACTTGGACACATACCCTATAATTAATCACATGCAAGTTAATGCGGTACTACGGCGGTCTTTCTTCACCGAAACCCGCCTTAGTCAGGGCGCGAGGCAGGGGCCGGCCGGGAGGGGGGCGGCGGTGTACTCTTATAGCTTTCTCCGCACGAGGTACAACTGTGGAGCATACATATTAATATAGTAATAGTAGCATAATATATTTTAATTTAGTATTATAATTTGTTATTATATTATTTTATGTATTAATTAGTAGACATTAAAAGAATAAAGAGGCATACGTATATCGAATGTTGAAATGAGATGATATATACTATAATTCCATTTCCAATATTATTTGATGTATTAGTATTAGTAATATAAGATTAAATAGTTAAACTAAAGAAAAAAATGAAAAAAAAACACAACCCGGGTTCTACGCCGACGGCGGGCCGTCGGCGTAGCCCCTGCTGGGCTGACGCCGTAACGTCCGGCCGTCACCGGGGCCCACCTGGCAGGCCTACGCCGACGGCCCACTAAACGCCGACGACGGCCGTCGGCCTAAATTGGGCCTACGCCGACGGCCTTTCTACGCCGACGGCGGCCCTCGGCCTAGGTACGGCTACACCGACGGCCCACCACCAGGGCTGACGAGCCGGGCCGTCTACGCCGACGGCCCCGACATTTGGCCGTCGGCGTAGGTTTCGGCCATAGGCGTCAGCCTCCTCTCCCATAGTGATATTACCTTTGAGTATTTCTCCTAGCATTCTGAGATGCAAAGAGATCCTTTCAATGCTTTTTCCTCCTCATCCATCTCCTTCTTCCTTTTTCTTTTATCACTTTTAGATAGATACTTTCTGCCCGAATTTGACATGACCTTGCTAAAGTTTTAAGGAGTAATTAGCTTTTAAAGTTAGCACAAAAATAATTAAAATGTTAGATTAATTACATAAGGTCTTCATCGAATAATTCATGATAAAAATATGCTAGGGCATAGTATATTACCTTCTCTCTGTAATCTAATCTAGCTATGTATTATATTGATCGCCCAACCAACAAATCCCTATTAACCTGTTGATTAATCGAGAGTTAGGGATCAGAAGAAGAACAGGCGAGTGCATCAAACGACGACGAGAGGAGAGAGAGAGAGAGACGCACCTTCCCGACTGCTGCAGAGTTCAGCAATTGTCGCCTCGTTTTCGCCTCGTTCAGTTGTTCGTCAGGACGCACAGGTTGAAGACGACGACTTGGCGTGTACATACGTACAGCAGGGAGGCGGACGATCACACTAGTGGACAGACCCCCATATTGTCCCGGTTCATAAGGGCCTTTGGTCCCGGTTTCACACCCGGGACCAATAACTCGGGACTAATGATGGTCCCGGTTGGCCCACGAACCGGGACTGAAGAGGCTCCACGTGGCCAGGCGCGTAGCGAGAGGGAGGGGTCATTGGTCCCGGTTGATAGGAAGAACCGGGACCGAAGAGGCTCCATTTTCTGATTTTTTTCATTTATTTATCTTGTTTTCCATTTTATTTATTATTATTTATTATTTATTATTATTTATTATTTATTATTTATTATTTATTATTTATTATTTATTATTTAATCTCAAATCAAATTGACCTTCATGGTCAAACTTCCCCAAGGGTCACCCATCCTCACACTACTCCAGTCCCAGCACGCTTAACTTCTCAGTTCCATTCAACACCTACCCCAACTCGCTTAACAGACACTTGTTGATATATGTATCATATCAATCCTATTAAACCTTGTTGATGTCTAGGACCTTGTTGATGTCTATGTTGTGATGAAATTTTAAAAAAAATTGAAACTTCCCAATCGGTTACCTATTATATTTTAAATGTTTTTAAATTATTATTTTGAAAAAATATATTTCTTTTATAATTTTGAACACACATTTTTCATTTTCGGAGTGACAAAAATGTGGTTTTTTGTGAAGATCCTACCAAATATTTGATGTAAACTTGAACCACTTTATTTTTGTAAAATACTGGACCATATTTTATTTACAATTGACCAAAGTTTCCATGTAATATGGTTTTTATATACCTCTTCTGAAAAAGACAAATTTCCGCAGATTCAGTTGGAACGGGGTCAAATTTGAACTACATGTGCTTGATAGTTTGCTCTTTATATTTTGAAAAAATCATTTCTAGATACACAAGTAGTCATTTCATCAGGGATCCACCAAGAATTTTGTAAGATTCCACCCCCTATCTATTACCGGTCATGCCCTCCGTTTTGACTACTTTTTGAAATCGACAAAAATAATTCAAAAAAAAATAAAAAAATTGTAAAACCTTCGCGTTGCATCCTAATTTATGTCTTAGTAACCATACAAAACAACAAACTTGGAATAAAGCAAATATCTTATAAAAGTCTTTTCAAAATGAGCTATCGAGTATGAAGATTCATGACTTTCAAGCCAAATGACCGATGTTACAGCTAGTTTGAAAGGATAGTTTTCCCAAATGATCTCATATTTTTCACATGTGTGTATATTATACTAGCCAACAATTTTTTCAAAGGAAGTTTTTATTTTCTTTGCACGAAAAATCCATTTTCCATTTTCCGAGTGACAAAAGTAGGGGTTTTTTGTGAAGGATCTACCAAATATTTGATGTCAACTTGAACCACTTTATTTTTGTAAAATATTAGACCATGTGTTATTTACAATTGACCAAAGTTTCCATGTAATATGGTTTTTATATACCTATTCTGAAAAAGACAAATTTCCGCAGATTCAGTTGGAACGGGGTCAAATTTGAACTACATGTGCTTGATAGTTTGCTCTTTATTTTTTGAAAAAATCATTTCTAGATACAAAACTAGTCATTTCGTCAAGGATCCACCAAGACTTTTGTAAGATTCCACCCCTATCTATTACCGGTCATGCCCTCCGTTTTGACTACTTTTTGAAATCGACAAAAATAATTCAAAAAAAATAAAAAAATTGTAAAACCTTCGCGTTGCATCCTAATTTATGTCTTAGTAACCATACAAAACAACAAACTTGGAATAAAGCAAATATCTTATAAAAGTCTTTTCAAAATGAGCTATCGAGTATGAAGATTCATGACTTTCAAGCCAAATGACCGATGTTACAGCTAGTTTGAAAGGATAGTTTTCCCAAATGATCTCATATTTTGCACATGTGTGTATATTATACTAGCCAACAACTTTGCCAAAGGAAGTTTTTATTTTCTTTGCACGAAAAATCCATTTTCCATTTTCCGAGTGACAAAAGTAGGGGTTTTTTGTGAAGGATCTACCAAATATTTGATGTCAACTTGAACCACTTTATTTTTGTAAAATATTAGACCATGTGTTATTTAAATTGAGTATATTGCAAATGAATTGCAAATTCAAACTCCAATTTGAATTCAAGTTAGCCAAGTTGTAAATGCTATTGTGTGATCAAAGTAATTCATATTGAAATGTGTATGATATGCCTCTGATGTGCAATTGAAATGTGGTATGTTGCTATGGTTCAAGTTGCACAAGCATTTGAAATGAATTTGATTTAATTCCAATTAATCCAAATAGCAAATGCTATTGGTCCCATTTTAAATTCAACTCAGACATAGTTCAAAGTTGGATATTTGGATAGATTATTTTCTCCTGATCATTTTTCATATATTATATATTAAATTTGGAGTTAATATGAAATTCCTATGAATTTTCAAAGTTTCACTTAATTTCTGTCATTTTCTGATTTATTCTTTAATCAGAAAAATAAAAAAATTGTAAAACCAACGGTCCCGGTTTTTACGACAAACCGGGACCAATGCCTCGCCAGAGCATTGGTCCCGGTTGTTGGCAAAAACCGGGACCGTTGCCCCAGTTGAACCGGGACCAATGCCATATCCAGACGAACCGGGACCGTTGCCCGGCATCGGTCCCGGTTCTGTAATGAACCGGGAGCGATGCCTCTTTTGGGCTGGACGAAAGGGGGGTCTGTCTACTAGTGTCAGATCGGACGAGCAGGGAGGCGGACAATCAGGTCAATTGACCGAACCGCCGAAGGAAAGGGAAATCGTTCGTGATTAGTTTTGATCCTTTCCTTGTTTTGTTTGATTGTTTTCTTGTAGGCACTAGTACCACAGGAGAGAACCTGACTACTACGTGAGGCGTGGCCGGCCCATCAGTTTTGTTTAGTACGACTGTACGTACCATACGAGAGTTGAAAACCTGAGCCGTGACGGAGTAAGAATCTTCGATTTTTTTATTCGATGTACAAATACCTGTAGCATACTACGTATACATGTATCTGGGAGGGGGCCCCTGACTTGTGAGGGCCCGGGGCGGCCGCCCGTTGCCCCCCCCCCCCCCCCCTAGGGCCGGCCCTGATGGCACAGGGGTGCCACCCTCTGAAGCAGTTGTGGCAGTTGAGGCTACACCAGTTATTTCCCCTCATCCTGCTACTAAGACGAGGCGTGTGTCAAGGGCGCTGACATCAGTGGGGGGTCAGCACATTCGTAACCGCATTAACTAGATCAAATACATGTTTTGGAACATACGCAGATACCGTCACAGCGGTAGCAGGACGCAACTTAGAGAGTACATATGTCAGGAAAATAACGATGTTGTAGGCCTACAAGAAACTACTGAGAGCGAGTTTTAGGCATTCAAACTTTCTGGCGATCGACCCCTTAGAACACTTTGTTTGGTACTCGGTCCCGGCGGTGGGTTACTCGGGTGGCATGGTGTTAGGGTTCAATTGTGCTTGTTGTGAGGTACTGTCATGAGATTCGGGCATCTTCTTCATCTTGGCTCACATCCGGCATTCTGCCTCTTTGTGTGAATGGGAAGTCATTTGTATCTATGACCCGGCCGACCATACGTTCTCGCTGGCTTAAAAAAAACATACGTTCTCACAAGATTTCCTGGTGGAGCTTCAAACAAAGGTGGACGTGGTATCCCTATAGTTCCGACCCCTTGTGATTGGAAGCGACTTTAATTTCATCCGCTCAGTTGGCTCCGATGCTTCCAGTGCTAGATCACATTTTCGCCACGCGCGAGTGGGAAATCATTTTCCTCTTTGTACACTGACTGCAGAAACCCGCATTGGTTCTGACCATATACTGCTACTCCTATCCTCTGGAGAGGAACATATTTGTCGTAGTTCTCCTTTTTTTCTTCGAAACGTCCTGGTTTGAAATTCCAGAATTTTGTAGTATTTTCCGCCATAAGTCGCTGGCAATTCTGGCAGACAAAGGCCACTAACATGGTCGAGGGCCTCCTTCGTGTCGAGGAGGAGTATTGGCGTAGCGGCGGGGTTTGAAGTACTAGCGTAGGATCCTTAATGGTGACGCCTACACCAAAATATTTCCACGTCTTCGCCAACGACTGGTGCCGAAAATGTGTCATCCTTTGGCGGCAGTCAGAGCAGAGGCTCCTACTGCGTCAATCGGACATTGTCCGGCATGTCTGTGAATTTTACATCCAGGTAATGGGTTCGGAGGAACCCAAGTTGGCCGGCCTGCGCATGGACATGTACGTGGGCTATGGCACTTTGCATTTCCGATCAGGAAAATAAGGACCTCACCCTTGCTTTCGCACCTAAGAAGATCGACGACACACTGGGTTACATGAAGATGGACACGGCTCTTGGGCCTGATGGATCGCCAGCAGCAATGTTTTCGCGATTCTGACACTACTAGGATATAGGTTGCCTTTTAGCCAGAATATGCAGCAGCTTGCCGTCGTCTTCGTGAACGCCATGAGAGACGTTGTTGTAAGATCGGAACCCTACTGCGTAAAGAAAATCTGTAGATGCCCAGAGAGAAAGAAGAACCACCAAAGTGCCTCTTTTCTCAAGGAACTTGAGCCAAAGATGCAGCAGAGCAGGGACCAGATGGAAACACCATTGAGAGCAGAACAAATAGTTGACATCTTGCCCCCCCCCCTGCAAGCCACCACCATGATGGCCACAAGACGAGGAGTAGATCGCCAGATCCACCCCACCCTCGACCACATCTAAGCTCCTGCCTCTCTCCTCCATTACCGACATGGCCACCGAGAGGAAGAACGCCAAAGACATCCAGTCAGAGCTTATTACTAGGGTACCTAGAGAGGTCCTCTTCGCCGTCAAAGACTCCACTCCACCGCCTAGAAGAGGAGCAACTCCGGCTGCCACCAGACGCTGCTCGAGCGTGTTGGCGACGAGATCCCATTGAGAAAACATGAAACTACCGACAAGAAGCCATACCTTTACACACACACGCACCGAGCTCCATCCCCGTCCCCTCCCCAACCTGTAGCGTCGGCGGTGAGGTTCCGATTTCTTGTCGGGCGGCGGTATCTAGACCATACGCTCAAGGGGAAAGGAGGAGGTGGGGAATGGGAAGTGCAGCAATTGAGTTTTGTGTTTGGGCGGTTTGGTTTTGTAACTATGAATGTAACCAAGGGCAATCATGCATGTGCAACGGCCCGGTGTTTCGTCACATCTTTCGTGTACTACTAATATTGTCTCTCAAACGAGTGATCGATGCGCCATACATGCGGTCAGAATGGACGGCGACCGATGGTGGTGGAGAGCAAAGTGGAACAGTACCCCTTTCCTCCGTTTCTTTTACCTAGACATACAGAGCGAACCGTAAGAAAAATCAGGATCTAGTGCGACCCTTCCTCAGCTATCCGATAAAAACACGAATCTTCTTGGCACACATGAGATGATATGGTGAAAACATCCCAGGCGTTCGCTCGTGTGCTGTCTAGAATAAACGCGGCTTTCTCCAATCCCGCGCGCCACTCTCTCCTCTTCCCCCTGGGATGATGCCCTCGACGGATCGAGTCGAGGTCGCCGACGAGAGGCACACATGAGATGATGTGGTGCCGCATTATTTCTGCTGGGTACTTTTCTTAGGGGCGGAAAGGCCCGGCGGTGCATTATTTACCTTCTTCTTTTTAACAGTATGCATTATTGTTCTTCAAGCTCGTAGGGGGTGGTGTTGTGTCGTCGGCTCATAGACGCATGAATCAACACACGTCGCGTGGTGGTAGCGAGTAAACGTGTACTACTACTAGCAGTACTATCGGTACGGTTGACGGTGATGCTTTGATCGGTAAAAATGCAACATCATATATGCATGCAGCACAAAAATTAACACTAGGATAATAATGCCCACGTTTTACAATGGGATATAAATATTTTAACATGTTAGCTTATGATATAACAATGCTTGGGTACATTTCGTACAGATTCATGCTCCAGATTGGTAAAGCTTGTTGTTATAGAGTCGTGTGTGATGGGGCTGGGAAGTATTTGATCTTGAGTTCACATGCTTCTTTACGAATAATAAATTTGGATTTTTTATACAAATATAAAAAAATTGATTATCTTTTTTGGCAAACTTTGATAAAAGTTTTCAGTGCTTGGCTAATTTTGTCGTGAAATAACATTCGTGGAAGTCGTAGAAAAAAAATCGATGCTTCGAAAACGCTATTTTTTCGAAAGCATTTTGAAATGATCATTTTTGTTATTTTTCCTGTGATTTTCTCGAATGTTATTTTTCAATGAAATTTTGCAAGCACCCAAAAATCTTATTAAAATTTACCACACAAAAAATATAGATTTTCTTTTCGAATTACTGTACATGAGGAAGCATATGTGTGAGGTCGACGAGTTCAAAAGAATGGACGCTTGGCTTTCAGTAGCAAGCTAGTGTGAATGTAAAGAGACCAAGCGCAATAATGCACGCAGCTGGCACATTAAAATCAGGACGATGGCACGGCCCGGCGGTGCATTCAAGCTGGTGGTAGGGGGCGGTGTCGTGTGGGTCCATAGACGCGTGAATTAACACACACGACGTCACAACTGATTCCTATACCAGAGTGTGCTGGACGGCGAGTAAAGTTGAGCTCAATCATGCATGCAGCTATCGCATGTGAAACGCCCCGTGTTTCGTCACATCATCGTGTACGGCCCGGTGCTGGAAAGTACGTAAAGTGGAACAGTACTCCTTCCCTTCGTTTTTTTCACTTTGCATAATATTTATTTACGTAAACATACCGAGCGAGCCCAACCTTTTAAGTATTTCCCGAGCCAAATGATATTAGTTGTGTGACATGGCAAAACTACACTTGTGTTTGCCATGGCAAACAGATAAACCTTTTGCCATGGATATATTTTCCTTTTTTTTTGCCATGCCAAATTTAGTTTACGCAGGATGGTAAATTTAATTTATGGATGATGAAAAATCTTAGGTTTACGGGGACGTTGCAAAACTAGTCTAATGTATCATGGTAATTTAATTTATGTACCACTAGCAGTCAGTATAACCGCTCCATGAATCTTTGATTATTACTCCCTCCGTCCCATAATATAAAACGTTTTTGCAATTTAAATTGAATTAGAAAAACGTCTTATATAATGGGACAGAGGTAGTACCTCATCCTTGATCGATCCAAGGTATCATGGGTGCTGGTAGGGTCTTTGAACGAGAAGAAGATACAAGACAATACAAATCTTTGCGTAGGTGAATTACTCACACGTGACTATCGCATCATAAAGAGAAAACATTGCAAATAATAAAGAAATGTTCGATCGAAAAATCCGGCAATATAATATTTGCTTGTTGCTAATCATGAATACAAGTATGACTACTATGGTGGATGACGCAGGTGAAGATGGATGAACTAGATGGGAATAGTGATGATGGTTGTAGATGAAGGTGGCTTCTGATACTCGTTTGGCTTGCCCCTGTTGCACATTAGGGTTGACACCTTTTCTAAAGGTTCCTTGCTAGAACTCCTCGGAGCTGCCGACACCTAGTATGATCGCTAGTACGATCTTGGGGCAATCGTACCGTACGATGTTGCGCACTTATGGTCCTGATCCACTGCCCCAAATTGCTCCAAGTGGCTATGGCTTGATTCTTTTCTTCTATAGCACGATTTACAACCCATATATGCTTTATTTCCTAAGGCAATCAAATAAATAGATCGATATACAGTCTCTCACATTTATTTTTCATTAGTGATCAAATCAGAGTGAATATATTATAAATTCTTGCATTATCTGGTTTAAACAAGGGGTCTATAAGCGTAAAAATATCGTTCATCCCTTAACAAATGATAGAGATAGTATATTATACTTAATGATCATGTAAGCAGTATAAAAAACAAATAGTATCATTGAAAGCCTCGTAGTCAAGTCGGGATTGACTATCAAACCCGAAAAATCCCTTCAAATGACCATCTTTATCAACCAAATACTTGGAAAAAAATAGATCTCTCCTTTGTCGCGCCATCATCTCATAGCTTACCATTTGAGCATTAACAACAATGATTGTTTCATGCTTATAGAGACGGTTGCAATTATAAACATCCTACATTGTGGATCCAACCTTACAGAATTCACCGCATTGCATGCGCAATATATCCATTATTTGTGTTTTTGTATCCCATAATTTTCTATCTCTACAATGTTTGCTTTCTATTCGTACAGATTCTTTTGTGTGAACGCAAATGACAAGTAAGATTCCATGGGATTAGAGGATGGTTGTGTTCATCTATGAAATCTCACGAACCATCGCCATATTTCCTCGAGTCTCGTAATAAAAAAATTGGCTTTACCACCAACACGAGTGTTATTCCGTGCCTCCTCTTCCTATCCTTTCTCTTCCTCTTCAACTACTTCTTTTCACGATAACCTTCACTGCTATAGACAAGTTTCCTCAAACGTATCTTCATGTTGGAGTCATCCCACTCAACATAGCCTTTCAGTACATTGAAATTTTTCTCAAAAGCATAATTGTTATAGGAACAAAAACCTTAATCCTCTCTATCAAACGTTATTCTGGCAATTTCAATGTACTCAACAATACACTCATCACTTACTCCTGCTATATCTTCATGCATACAACATACAAAATGACAATTGGTTTCAATCAGTTGGCAGATGAAAAATGAATTTCCTTATGTTGAATTTCAATCATGTGTGGCCCAAAAATAGCTGACAAGAAAATACAAGCCATCATAATGTTGGATATATGCTCTAGAGGCAAATAATATATGATTATTCCAATATATATCTAAGCAACTTCATAACCAGTTTCATACCGTGCTAGAACTGTGTCAGTGAAACAATGATACATGTGTGGTATAGAAACCCCCAGAGTTCCTAGTTAGCCTCTACATCGATAACTAGTTCATGGTCAACATGATGATCGTGGTTTCGCGATCATGGACAATTAAGTCTCTTGACTATGAGGTTACCTCACTGGTTAAGTGACGTGATGAACATTACCCAAAGTAAGCATTACAGCATGGTCAAATCTTATGAAGGTTCAGTGTTGTAATTACAGAACGTGGTAGACTGTTCCTTTCACCGTAAGTACTTGCATAATTGCTATCTTCCCGGATGCTTTGACTTACATCCCACCACCTGACTGAAATATGCGGGTCATAACGGTTGTATCTTGGGTATTCCGTGGAGATATGATGAGGAGTATTGTTACAAGAGCGGGATTTGTCAATCCATATAATGGATAGATACTCGGGGCCCACTCGGTGAGATTCCATCCATAAAGCTACAGTGTGTGACTAGGTCACGGGGATGAATATCACGGGAACGAGTGAATGAGGATTAGTTCAGAACGAGGTTGAACCAGACATAGGATGTCATTGATCGAATCTCGAAACAATCCAGTATCGCTCACAAAGGGAATGCTATACGACGTAAGGTCCAGTCGGTGTTTGATATCCGGAATGCACAGGGGTCATTATGGGCATCCAGGTCCCGCTGATGATCATTGACCGTAGCCTCATCTCGGTCATGACTGGAGTGTTCTCGGACGTAGGGTAACACACTTAAGGGCTCGATGAAATCGGAGACCTTTTCGGAACCATCGGAGTAACCAGAGAATAAAAGAAAACAATATCGGAGAAGTACCGTGTTGAACCGAAACAAGTTCGGAGTGAACCGGAGGGTGTTCCGGAGCACCGGGAGATGGAATATTATGTTTTAGTTATTAATTAATTGAATTAATAATTAAAACCATTTTATTTCTAATTAATATGTGCAATGGGCCTTAGTGGAGAAAAAGGCCCATTAGGGAAAATAAAAGGGAAAAGAAAAAATAAAAGAAGGGGGAGGCGCCATGGGCCCTAGGGCCCATGAGGGGTGCGCCCCCTACCCCCCTTTGGCCGGCCACCCCCTTAGCAAAGGGACTTTAGTCCCACATTGCTAAGGGAGAGGGGTTGACTCCCTCCCCTCTGCCTATATATAGATGGACAGGGTGTACATATTTAACACACAGAAATTCGTGAGAAATTAAATATTACTCCGAATTGAGATCGGTTTTTCTCCGGTCTTCTCCCCTCCCTTTTGTCTTTCACGGTGGGCTCCCTAGTGTGAGCCTATAGTGGAATTGAGGCTTCTCTGCTAGAATCGGAGGCCGTCATACTGCCGAAGCTCCGTCCGGAGGTCTGCTTCCGCCACCTTCGCTGGATCGGAGAACGGAGGTCGTCATCGAGTCTCGTACGTGTGCGAGTACTACGAGGTGCTACACGTGTGGCACTGCACCCATCCGGGTGCTCAACACAGCCAGGGGGCTGTGAAACTTGATCGGCTACATCAACCACGTTTGCGGGAACGTTTCCCGTGTAACGGACTACACCCCGAGGTATGTTATTTCTGCAAATCCTTTTCGTTACGGTAATACGACTAGCTAGATCTTGGGTTATGGGAACGCTAGTTAGAAAATTTTGTGTTTTCTGCTGCGAATCCCAATAGTGGTATCATGATCTAGGTCTATGCTTAGTATTACTGTACGGATAGAACACATCGGGGATGTGGGCGTTGATTGTATGATTGTTACCCTCCCACGTGTACTTGTTCACATCTGCGGCATTGTTTGATGAAGCGGACCCCGACCGACTTTACGCGTGCACTTACGCGAGACTGGTTCCACGCTTGACATATGGCTTGTACCGTATAAAGTGGCTAGGGGGTGTCTGTCTCTCTACTTTAGCGGATGTGGCATTTGCAACGGAGGGCCCCGTGCGGGGTGTAATAGAGACAATCGTATGGTTGACGTTGTGGTTGACTCGTAGGTTAAAACATGTTTAACTATGAAAGCCCTAGCAGCCACGTAAAACTTGCAATATATAACTAGACCGTCCAAACCTTGTATTGCTAAGTGAGAGCTATCTTTCGTTTGTTTGTGATGTAGCGATAGCTTTGCTATGTGTTACTAGTAAGTAGTAATCGTCATCATAAAACAAACTAAAATGGAGACACTGTAGACTTAGTGTTGCCATAGCTTAGACATCTTAAAAACTTGCTAGTATAGGATACACGACGGTAGCATGTGATAAGATGATCCCTTAACAAAGCCAAACACAAGTATTCTACCGAAGTGTGCACCGCCTGGAAGGTTCTCCCATATGGCTTGATGCTCCGTACATACCGGAGTTGTCCTACATATTAAATGGAGTTCGCATGAGGTTGGGTTCGACAAACCTGGCATATGCAGATATGGCCTTGCTGAGCAGCATATAACATGGAGGTTAATTTGGCGAGCCTAGCATATGCAGATATGGCCTCGGAATACTAGTGATCGAAAGATCGAGCATGAGTCACAATATATATAAGATAATGTGATCGCACAAGTTGTTGTCTACCTTTGAAACTGACCCGTCGGCCGTGTGATATTCGAGGTCGGGCAGTGAATCTGGATCATGTAATCACTAAAACTTCCTAGGGATGAATTGTTTTAGTGCGAGCTCATTTATAATATGATTATATGAACTCATTGTTGTGAACTAGTCTTAATTGTGTTGCTTGCAATTATGTTTATAGAAAATGAATGCACTAGAGCAACGTGAACTATCTTTCTTCATGGAAGGTGAAAGACTTAGAGAAAATGGGTCAAACTTTGTTGATTGGTACTCACGCCTTAGGACGTCGCTTAAGAGAGCAGACATATTGTTTACAATAGAAGTGCCTGTGGAAGAACATCCGGACGATCATGTTGGCGATCAATGGATACTTGATCATTATGCTCGCCGACAAAAATGCTCCATAGTCAGGAATGTCATGATCTTCAGCATGTCAGAGGTTTTGGGCATACAGTTTCAGGAAACTGGCTCATATGACATGATGGACACGCTAAAGAAAATGTTCGTGCGTGAGTTCAGAATTGCCATATTTGAGTTAGAAAGCAAGTTTCTATCTACAAAGATGGAAGAACAGACAAGCCTTGGTGATCACTTGGACATAATGCATGAGATGTACCTGACCCTGGTGGAGGACTATGAATATTGGACAATGAACGAAAGCACCACGGAAGAGTTTGCAATAAATACGTTATTGCACTCACTCACTCCGAGTTATGGTGATGATGTTCATAGCTATGTCGGAAGAGGAGCTGATATGAGTCTCCAGAACTTCATGACTGATCTCTTGGCCACAGACATTGCTCCTATCGAGGATGCAGAAGTCGTGGATGGAGAAGGTATATACTTGATATATTTTATAAATGTTTATTCCCTTATACAACGTTTGCAGTAAATGAGTATCTGATACTTATTCTGTTTTATGAAAACAGGACCTGCCGTTGCATGGACGGGAAGAGGTGAAATCGAGGATTGATGGATATCAAGTCAGTTGATGGCCAGCATGGATTCCGCCGAGACATCTATCATAGGAGATACTTAGAGTATTAGATAAATCTTATGTAAACATTATAGTATGAACACTTAGTTGTGTGTCTTGCATCTCGCGAGACAAAGTTATTCATGTAATGAGACAAGTCAGTTGTTCCATCTTTATGAATAAAAGTGTGCTTATACTTTGATTACGTCTTGATTTATGATATGATAGAAAGCATTTATAATACCGCTATTATTGTCAAGAAATTTTCAATGTTTAATGATAAAGTTGTCTTGATTATAACAAGTCAAAGATTTGATTGCATGAGGTGACTTCATAACTGATGAATTAATTAAATGTATGATCTATTAACTTGTGAGTTCATTATCGAATGAAAATCATAACTTGATTGCATGAGATGGATTAGATACACGATCAGTGAACCTCTGCAATAAATATAACCATGACAAGGTTCTAGCAAGTAGAACTTGTGAAAATCATTGTACATAAATGATGTACTAAATGGGCAAGTGAGTTATCATTAAAGACTTCATATGATTAATTGAAAGTTGTATTCAATTGAGATCATAAAACTGAGATTCAGGAATCACAGTGAGAAGTGAGAATACAAGGATACATATCAGTACGCTACGATCCGAAGTGATAAGTATTGATATTGACATAATGGGAAACTTGTGGAAGTTGTACCACAAACTACGATGGAAGTTGAAAGTGCTAGACTACTTAAACCATTCGTAGTCATACTAAACCATAGTATGGTCTAAACGTTCTTTCCCCTAGCACTATAGTTATTGTCGAATAAGGTTTCTTAATTCATTAAGTTAAAACACCCACTTCATGAATAGGAAACCATCCTGAATCTAACGAGACATGATAGCTCCATAACTGATGGTGTTACAAGGTTTCTTAAAAGAAAGAATTTCTTTGTTATAAAACTACAAGCAATTGAAATTACATATTCTCCCCGAATAGAAAAATGTGTGTTGCTTGATTGGTAATGCGAGAAGAAGTCTCTCGACACGGATCCAATGGGAGATAATGGAAACTTTGACCGGGGTATTGGACCTTACCTTCAGAATATCAGAGTATTGCAACGAAAGTGTGTTCCATTGTAATAACGCTATATAAGGAAGGATATGCCAAAGATGATTGATCTTGGTATATGAGTTGAAGCCATTGTTGAATTTAAAAGGTTGTCATGAATACGTTCTGTACAGAACAATAATCATGAGTCTTCTTAATAAAACAATAAAGAATAACATTGCTTGAAGACACAAAGGAATGATGGTAGCCTAAAACACGAGGAGAAATGAAATAATATTGAGTTACATATAGGATGGCTCGCGTCCCGTGAAATAAATCGGTTATTTCATATTCTCGACAAACGGGAGAGTTATTGAGAATAATGTAATGGGCATAAGGCATTATTTGGTTATGACCAAAGTTCAATGGTGATTGACTAAGGAAACGTAGGAATGCTTTAATCAATAAAATATTTCATTTACACTACCGTCCCGAGGCGGTTTCTTTTCCCATGCGCGTGCGGCCTCCAACCATTGGTCCCGGTTCGTAGCTGGAACCGGTACTAAAGGATACCTTTAGTCCCGGTTCCAGCTATGAACCGGGACCAATGACGGCGCTTCGTCTTCCGCGCGCGCCCGACGAGCTTCTCAGGCTAGCTATAAGTAGATGAAGGGCGCCCGGGAGCACTTCCATCCGACTCATCTCATCTCATCTTCCCTTCTCATCCCTCGCGCCCGACGAGAGCTTCTCGCCGCCATGTCGGGGTCCCCGCTACGATGGTCGTCCGACTCCGACACCCCGTCGGACGAGGACAATTTCGAAAGGCGCAAGTTTTGGGACCCGCCTCCGAAGCGGCGGCCTAGACAGCGCAGGCAACGTTCGCGCGCCGCGGATGACAGCCCGACCCTCGCCGACCACGACAGCCCGCCCCCCGCTGATGACCCGCTGGAACGGCTGGCGGCGCTGGAATGGCTGGAGGCGCAGGAACTTCGCCGTGCCGATCGTGCGGAGAAGTCCCGCGCGAACCTGGCCAAGGCGAGGGCCAAGAAGAAGGAGAAGAAGAGGGCCGAGATGACGGCGCGTGTGGAGGCGAAAGTCGCGTCGGAGGAGGCCACCAAGCGGGCGGCGCCCAGCGACGACGATGAGGGCGCCGGGACCTCCGCCAAGAAGCAGAAGATCGAGTAGTTTAGCTCTAGTCGTCAGATTAGACGCTTCTAGCTTCGATCTTCTGTAATAAATATTATGAATTATATATATTTTTGGTTTGTTAATTGTGATTGTTTTTTTGTTAATCGTGACATCATTGTTGTTTGTTCATCGTGATTGTTTTTTAATAATTGTTTGGAATTCAAAAAATTAAATCATGTGATATCAAGACCTACGGGTTATAATGATTGATATCTTACTATTGTTAGGAAAACAACAAGTGCAGACTTGGAAACTAGGGGAGATAGAACCTGAAAGTTAAGCGTGCTCGGGCTGGAGTAGTGAGAGGATGGGTGACCGGCCGGGAAGTTAGATGATTTGGAATGAGTGTTGATTATAATCCATATTAAAGATTAGAGATTAGAGATTAAATTCTGAAGCAGTGAGGAGGGGTGATTAGAGATTAAATTGTCAAATAATTCAAAGATTCGAAAATGAAAAAAATCCAATTTTTTTATTCAAAAAAAACAAATTTGGAAAAAATTCCTTTAGTCCCGATTTTTAACACCAACCGGGACTAAAGGTCCTCCGGCCCCCGCTCCAGCCGGCTTCCACGTGGAGGCCCATCTTTCCCGGTTCGTAAGCGAACCGGGACTAAAGGTCATGGGCTTTAGTAACGACCCTTTAGTCCCGGTTCCAGAACCGGAACAGAAGGCCCTATAGAACCGGGACAAATGGGCCTTTTTCTACTAGTGGTTTGTAATTACAGAACGTGGTAGACCGTTCCTTTTACCGTGAGTACTTGCATAATTGCTATCTTCCCAGATGCTTTGACTTACATCCCACCACCTGACTGAAATATGCGGGTCATAACGGTTGTATCTTGGGTATTCCGTGGAGATATGTTGAGGAGTATTGTTACAAGAGCGGGATTTTTCAATCCATATAATGGATAGATACTCGGGTCCCACTCGGTGAGATTCCATCCATAAAGCTGCAGAGTGTGACTAGGTCACGGGGATGAATATCACGGGAACGAGTGAATGAGGATTAGTTCAAAACGAGGTTGAACCAGACATAGGATGTCATTGATCGAATCTCGGAACAATCCAGTATCGCTGACAAAGGGAATGCTATACGACGTAAGGTCCAATCGGTGTTTGATATCCGGAATGCACAGGGGTCATTATGGGCATCCAGGGCCCGCTGATGATCATTGACCGTAGCCTCATCTCGGTCATGACTAGAGTGTTCTCGGACCGTAGGGTAACACACTTAAGGGCTCGATGAAATCGGAGACCTTTTCGGAACCATCGGAGTAACCAGAGAATAAAAGGAAACAATATCGGAGAAGTACCATGTTGAACCGAAACAAGTTCGGAGTTAACCGGAAGGTGTTCCGGAGCACCGGGAGATGGAATATTATGTTTTAGTTGTTAATTAATTGAATTAATAATTAAAACCATTTTATTTCTAATTAATATGTGCAATGGGCCTTAGTGGAGAAAAAGGCCCATTAGGGGAAATAAAAGGGAAAAGAAAAAATAAAAGAAGGGGGAGGCGCCAGGGGTGCGCCCCCTCCCCCCCCCCTTGGCCGGCCACCCCCCTTAGCAAAGGGACTTTAGTCCCATATTGCTAAGGGAGAGGGGTTGACTCCCTCCCCTCTGCCTATATATAGATGGGCAGGGTGCACATATTTAACACACAGAAATTCGTGAGAAATTAAATATTACTCCGAATTGAGATCGGTTTTTCTCCGGTCTTCTCCCCTTCCTTGTCTCTTTCACGGTGGGCTCCCTAGTGTGAGCCTATAGTGGAATTGAGGCTTCTCTGCTAGAATCGGAGGCCCTCGTGCTGCCGAAGCTCCGTCCGGAGGTCTGCTTCCGCCACCTTCGCTGGATCGGAGTACGGAGGTCGTCATCGAGTCTCGTACGTGTGCGAGTACTACGGGGTGCTACACGTGTGGCACTGCACCCATCCGGGTGCTCAACACAGCCAGGGGGCTGTGAAACTTGATCGGCTATATCAACCACGTTTGCGGGAACGTTTCCCGCGTAACGGACTACACCCCGAGGTATGTTATTTCCGCAATCCTTTCCGTTACGGTAATACGGCTAGCTAGATCTTGGGTTATGGGAACGCTAGTTAGAAAAAATTGTGTTTTCTGCTGCGAACCCCAACACATAATGCCAACATCAAAATTATTAGGCTGGTCTCTAGAAATGGCTAATATTGTAGTGAATAAATAAGCATAAATCTATCAAGTAATCTAATAGTTACTCTAGTACCTTGACATCCACTTGGTTTTGCTGCCACAATTGTGATTTTCAACTGAAATTGCCATCGTGGCAACCATTTTAGTTTTTTTGCCATGGCAACACTTTTGATCTTAAATCCTCATTGTCGTAGCAGTTTCAAAATATCTGCAACAACAACTATTTTTTAGACCAGATCGTCATCCTAGCAGTAGTTTACTTTTTACCGCCATGGCAGGAACTTTCCGTTTAAATCGCCACTATGGCAACACTTTTCATTTTCCTATTGAAAATCACTGTCATGGCAGCACTTCGATTATTTTCAATTCATAGGACCCATACGACCACGCATTAAAATGACCAAACAAATGAAATTTGTTTTCCTCGAAGAGGCGAACAACTTCACATTGAATGTTTTCTTATTTGAGGCCATCTGGATGGTCAAACAAATGGTGCAATGTATCATACCACTAGTAGAAAATGGGGCAACCGTCTAAGCCTTTAGTACCGGTTTCATTACGAACCGGTACTAAAGGGGTCTTTCGTACCGGTTTGGGCGTCCAGGCGGGCGAGGAGCTCTCGTGCGGAGCTTTAGTACCGGTTCGAGTTAGGAACCGGTACTAAAGGTTTTCGGCCAAAATTTGAGATGGTGGGTGGGGCCAGGGCTGGTCCTTTGGTACCGGTTCAAGTGGAGAACCGGTACTAATTTAGCAAATTCATCCCCTGTCCCATGCGCCCACCCGATTCATCCTTCATTTCTTCCTCTCTCTCTCACACATTTCTAAATATTTTGCACTTCTCACACTCCAACAAATCTTCATTTTTTGTCCACCATTTTAACAAGATTAACGACATCTATCTATCCAAGGGTTAGCAATATCATCCTTTCTTCCGGCGTTCCTAATTTAGCTCATCTCTTTGCTAGTTAACTCGTATTATTTTTCTAGTGCTAGCAAGGTGTTCGATGAAATACCTAGCTAAGTTTGGGATTTTATTTTATTTATATGAAATTTGAGCTGAAATTATATTATGTTTTGTAGGTTTTAGTATCATCCCCGTCCTCACCGTTGGCGATCGCCAGCGTCGTCCCCTAGCCGACACCGTACCACCTCGGTGAGCCCCTTCTTTTTTATAAAAATAACTTAGTTTCCGCACATATGAAGTCAGAAAGGGTTGAAAATTGATGCTTACGGCGCAATAAGCAAAGGACACAAGCGAATAAAAAATGAAGACAGATGAAGTCAGACAGGGTTGAAAATTGATGATGTGGCTTTGAATGGTTCATTTTGAAGACACAAAAAGTCTCGATGAACTGAAGGATTTCTAGATATATCAACAAAACACACGGTTTCGCCTGCATACAGCCCAACTGTGGCTCGTGAGTGCCCGCACATCAAATGCACCGTTGGGCATATGCAAGCCAATCCGAATGATTTGTATTTGGTCGATGAACTGAAGGATTTCTAGATATATCAACAAAACACACGGTTTCGCCTGCATACAGCCCAACTGTGGCTCGTGAGTGCCCGCACATCAAATGCACCGTTGGGCGTATGCAGGCCAATCCGAATGATTTGTATTTGGTCGATGAACTGAAGGATTTCTAGATATATCAACAAAACACACGGTTTCGCCTGCATACAGCACAACTGTGGCTCGTGAGTGCCCGCACATCAAATGCACCGTTGGGCGTATGCAGGCCAATCCAAATGATTTGGATTTGGTCGATGAACTGAAGGATTTCTAGATATATCAACAAAACACACGGTTTCGCCTGCATACAGACCAACTGTGGCTCGTGAGTGCCCGCACATCAAATGCACCGTTGGGCGTATGCAGGCCAATCCGAATGATTTGTATTTGGTCGATGAACTGAAGGATTTCTAGATATATCAACAAAACACACGGTTTCGCCTGCATACAGCCCAACTGTGGCTTGTGAGTGCCCGCACATCAAATGCACCGTTGGGCGTATGCAGGCCAATCCGAATGATTTGTATTCGTACACACCAAGTGTCCGAGAGGTGGGATATATATAGGAGTCGTGTGCCTCTTTAGCCCCGGTTGCTAGCACAAACCTGTACTAGCGCGAGACCTTAACTGTGCACAGGCCGGTTCCCAGATCCTACGACTCACAAGCCGGATCCAACGACTCACAAGCGCTTAAATGAAACACGCGATCCGTGTACTTCTTCCTGATTGATGGGATTCAGACCCGGGTGGGGCAAGGGTTGTGGTACCGGTTCATGTGGAGAACCGGTACTAATTTAGCTCATGCCCACCCGATTCATCCCTGTCCCATGCCCACCCGATTCATCCTTCATTTCTTCCTCTCTCTCACACATTTCTAAATTTTTTGCACCTCTCACACTCCAACAAATCTTCATTTTTTGTCCACCATTTTAACAAGATTAACGACATCTATTAATTAAGTTGGTCACTCATATATCTATGATGTTGTGTAATTAATGATTTTTGATATACATATATAATGCAGATGAGTCGGCAATGGATGTACGGTGACCGGTGCCATCCCGACTTCATTAAAGACATGCATTATTTTCTCAGCGTGGCTAAGGCAAACAACCGGACGAATGGTTTCATCTATTATCCATGTAGTTCCTGTAAGAATATGAAGGATTACTCTACCTAAAAGACCATTCACGTCCACCTGCTGGAGAACGGTTTCATGCCCAGCTATAATTGTTGGACCAAGCACGGAGAAAGGGGGGTTATATTGGAAGACAACGAAGAAGAAGAGGATAGTGACAACTATCCTATTTTCACTGAAGACGGTGATAGTAGAATGGGGGAAGACGAAGCTGAAGAAGAGCCCATTTTTGATGACCCGACTTTTTATGACCCCGATGACGATTTGGGTCAGGCCATTCTTGATGCGAAGATAAACTGCGAAAGTGAAAAGGAGAGGTTGAAGTTGGAGAAAATGTTAGAGGATCACAACAAACTGTTGTACCCAAATTGCGAAGATGGCCAGAAAAAGCTGGGTACCACGTTGGAATTGCTGCAATGGAAGGCAGAGAATGGTACTACTGACATGGGATTTGAAAAGTTGCTGAAAATAATAAAGAAGATGCTTCCAGGGGAGAACGTATTGCCCTCTAGTACGTACGAAGCAAAGAAGGTTGTCTGCCCTCTAGGATTAGAGGTGCAGAAGATACATGCATGCATCAATGACTGCATCCTCTACCGCAAGGAGTACGAGAATTTGAATGCATGCCCGGTATGTGGTGCACTGAGGTATAAGATCAGGCGAGATGACCCTGGTGATGTTGAGGGCGAGTCCACCCCCAGGAAGAGGGTTCCTGCGAAGGTGATGTGGTATGCTCCTATAATACCACGGTTCAAACGTTTGTTCCAAAACAAAGAGCATGCCGAGTTGTTGCGATGGAACAAAGAGGACCGTAAGAAAGATGTGATGCTAAGACACCCCGCTGACGGGTCGAAGTGGAGAAAAATCGACAGAAAGTTCAAGTCATTTTCAGATGACGCAAGGAACTTCAAACTTGGTCTAAGTACAGATGGCTTTAATCCTTTCGGGGAGCAGAGCTTCAGTCATAGCACCTGGCCAGTGACTCTATGTATCTATAACCTTCCTCCTTGGGTGTGCATGAAGCGGAAGTTCATTATGATGCCAGTGCTCATCCAAGGCCCGAGGCAACCAGGCAACGACATTGATGTGTACCTAAGGCCATTGGTTGAAGAACTTTTACAGTTGTGGCGTGAAGAAGGTGTACGTGTGTGGGATGAGCACAAAAAGGAGGAATTTGACCTGCATGCCTTGATTTTTGTAACCATCAATGATTGGCCTGCTCTTAGTAACATTTCAGGGCAGTCAAACAAGGGATACAATGCATGCACACACTGTTTAGGTGAGACTGACAGTATATATTTGGGAAACAAGAATGTGTACCTGGGGCATCGTCGATTTCTTCCAAAACAACATCACGTAAGAAAGAGAGGAAAGCATTTCAGAGGTGAGGCAGATAACCGAACGAAGCCTACTCGCCCTACTGGGGATGTTATATATGATATGGTCAAGGATTTAAAAGTGATCTTTGGAAAGGGTCCAGGCGGACAATCTGTTCCGCATGATGTTGACGGACACGTACCCATGTGGAAGAAGAAGTCTATATTCTGGGAGCTACCCTACTGGAAATTCCTAGAGGTTCACTCGGCAATCGACGTGATGCACGTGACAAAAAATCTTTGCGTGAACCTGCTAAACTTCTTGGGCGTGTATGGGAAGACAAAAGATACACCGGATGCACGGCAAGACCAGCAAAGTATCCACGAAGGAAACAACCTGAATCCAGAGAAGTATCAAGGTCCTGCCAGCTACGCTCTTACCAAAGAAGAGAAGGAGATATTTTTTGAAGTACTGAGTAGCATCAAGGTCCCGTCTGGCTTCTCGTCGAATATAAAGGGGATAATAAACATGTCAGAGAAAAAGTTTCAAAACCTAAAGTCTCATGACTGCCACGTGATTATGACACAATTACTTGCGGTTGCATTGAGGGGGCTTCTGCCGGAAAATGTTCGAGTACCCATTGTCAAGCTATGTGCGTTCCTCAATGCAATTTCTCAGAAGGTGATCAATCCACTAACTCTACAAAATTTACAGAAGGATGTGGTGCAATGTCTAGTCAGCTTCGAGTTGGTGTTCCCACCATCCTTCTTCAATATTATGACACATCTCCTAGTTCACCTGGTCGAAGAGATTAGCATTCTCTGTCCTGTATTTCTACACAACATGTTTCCCTTTGAGAGATTCATGGGAGTCTTAAAGAAGTACGTTCATAACCGTGCTAGGCCAGAAGGAAGCATCTCCAAGGGCT
This sequence comes from Bromus sterilis, assembly GCA_950022295.1. Lineage (NCBI taxonomy): Eukaryota > Viridiplantae > Streptophyta > Magnoliopsida > Poales > Poaceae > Bromus > Bromus sterilis. The sequence continues at coordinate 294,236,046 of OX465601.1, read as the reverse complement.
ATGGAACAGAGGAGGTCATTGAGTTTTTTGTTGACTTTATTCCTGACCTTAAGCCGATCGGTGTTCCTGAATCGGGCTATGAGGGGAGACTGGGTGGAAAAGGCACGCTAGGGAAGAAAGCAACAACGTGTATGGACGGACATTCTTTCACTCAAGCACACTACACAGTTCTACATAATTCTATCTTGGTGGCTCCGTACATAGTGGAACACAAGGATATCTTACGCTCCGAATACCCGGAGCAACGTGAAGATTGGATTGATGGAGAACACATGAAGACTTTCGGCGGTTGGTTGCAAAATCGTCTAATGAATGTCAGTGATGAAGAACAACTATACTTGTTGGCCAAGCAACCATCTTCGACTATATCGACTTTTCAAGGGTACGAGATTAATGGGAATACATTTTACACGTTCGCCCAAGATAAAAAGAGCACCAACCAAAACAGTGGTGTCCGCTTTGATGCAGCAGAGGGCAACGGGAAGAAGGTCACATATTATGGGTACATAGAGGAGATATGGGAACTTGACTATATATGGACCTAATTTCAAGGTCCCTTTGTTCCGGTGCAAATGGTTCAACCTGAAAGACGGGGTACAGATAGACCCGCAGTACGGAATGACTACAGTGGATCTCAAGAATCTAGGGTACGACACCGAACCATTCGTCCTAGCCAGTGAAGTGGCTCAGGTTTTTTATGTGAAGGACATGTCTACCAAACCGAAAAAAAGAAAAGAAAGGCAAGAGTACACATCATACGATGAGCCAAAGCGCCACATAGTTCTTTCAGGAAAAAGAAACATCGTGGGAGTAGACGACAAGACAGACATGTCAGAAGATTATAATAAGTTTGATGATATTCCACCCTTCAAGGTAAAAACTGACCCAAGCATCATCTTAAATAATGAAGATTGTCCATGGTTGCGTCGCAGTCAGAAGAAAGGGAAACACACGAAGAAAACTCAAAAGACTAGCTAGATAGGGATCATAACTTTGGAAATCACTTTTGTGTAATGATGTTACTGTATGTAAGATATGGAAATCACCGCGACATCGGCGACTCCAACATTCGAATCTAGCCATGTGTATCTTAAAAAAAGAAATAGAAAAGAAAAAGAGAAAGAAACAAAAAATAAAAGAAAAAGAAATAGAAAAGAGAAAGAAACATAAAAAAAGAAATAGAAAGGAAACAGAAATAGAAAAGAGAAATAAATAGAAAAGAAAAAGAGAAAGAAACAGAAAATAAAAGAAAAATAAATAGAAAAAAGAAAGAAACAGAAAAAAAAAGAAATGGAAAGAGAAAAAAAGAAACAGAAAAAAAAAGAAATAGAAATAGGAAAAAAATAGAAAAGAGAAATACATAAAAAAAGAAACAGAAAAGAAAAGAAAAAGGAAAAGAGAAAGAAACAGAAAAAAAGAAATAGAAATAGAAAAATAAAGAAATAGAAAACAGAAAGAAATAGAAAAAGAAACAGAAAAGAAAAGAAAAGAAAAAGAGAAAGAAACAGAAAAGAAAAGAAAAAGAAGGTTTTTAGGGAAGATTAAAAGTGATTTTGGTTGTCAGGCGTTTGTTCCGGTCAGTCGGAACCCTGACATCAAGAAGGTTTTTAGGGATATCCTCATAGAACTCGGCAACTCTCACTCAGATCTTACCATACTAGATGCAAAGCAGCTTATAGACAAGCTCCGTCAATTCCTCGAGCACAAGAGGTATGCATCACTTGCAGCAATATGTAATGTGCACTAAAATGTAAATGTTAGGACGATCCTTGTGTTCTGTAGCATAGTAGTATAGCTCGGTTTAGTTTTCTTGGCTAGTAAAATAAGCCCGCTGACTTGCAGCTAGTAGCAACAGCCAACTCTGTTTTCTCACCATGGTTAGCACTAGCAGCTAGTAGCACCAGCTCCCTTTACAACCTTTTTGAAAACTTACTATCAGCAATATACACAAAAGGATAATGCCATGCAATTTGAGTCTCCAGGACATTTATTAATCGCCATATAATAAATTGGTGGTCCATAATATTTAAAATGCTGTAACTAATTAAATGTTCTTCTTATGTATGTTGTATGGACATCGAGCCAGCAGTTTGCTATATGTGTTTTACTCCTTGAATCTTAAATTTGTATTCGTTTTTTATCATCTGATTGGAGTTCACTAATGCATGCTTCTGAAGATACACATTCTAGATACATAGCTCCACCCATATTCTTATGGCCCATTCAATAGACCTTAATTACACTAATACTCTCAACTGATGTAGGTACCTTATCGTAATTGATGATATGTGGGATGAAAGCTTGTGGAAAGACATCAACCTTGCTTTCTCCAACAAGAACAATCTAGGCAGTCGGCTAATCACCACAACCCGCATTTTCAATGTCTCTAAATCATGTTGCTCGTCGGCCGATGATTCAGTTTATCAAATGAAACCTCTTTCAATAGATGACTCCAGAAGGCTCTTCTATAAACGGATATTTTTAGACAGTGGATGCCCAAATGAATTTGAACAAGTTTCCAAAGATATATTGAAGAAATGTGGTGGGGTACCACTAGCCATCATTACTATTGCAAGTATTTTGGCTAGTGGCCAGCAGGTAAAATCAATGCATGAGTGGAATATTCTGCTCCAATCCCTTGGCTCAGGAGTAACAGAAGATAACAGTTTAGAGGAGATGCGAAGGATACTATCTTTCAGCTATTATGATCTACCTTATCATCTGCGAACTTGTCTATTGTATCTAAGTATATATCCAGAAGATAGAGAGATTAATAGAGATAGACTGATATGGAAGTGGGTGGCTGAAGGATTTGTCCACCGTGGAAAGCAAGGGAATAGCTTATATTTGCTTGGATTAAATTACTTCAACCAACTCATAAATAAAAGTATGATCCAGCCAATATATGATCGTATGGGCCAGGTACGTGCTTGTTGTGTACATGATATGGTTCTTGATCTTATCTGCAACCTGTCACATAAAGAAAATTTTGTCAAGTTATTGGATGGCAATGGGGATAGCATGTCTTCAGAGAGTAATATTCGCCGTTTGTCCCTTCAAAATGGAAACAAAGATCCTCAAGGCACACCTGCCATAAATTTCATGAGTTTATCGCAAGTGAGGTCAATTACTATATTTCGACCTGCTATGAGTATCATGCCAGCTCTTTCAAGGTTTGATGTTTTACGTGTACTTGATCTGTTCGGATGTTATCCTGGGGAAAATAGCAGCCTGCAGCTTAACCTCAAGGATGTTGGTCATTTAATTCATCTAAGGTACCTAGGTCTCGCTAGAACTGGAATCAGTGAACTCCCGGCTGAGATAGGAAACCTGCAGTTTTTGGAGGTGTTGGATCTTGAAGACAATTATAAGCTGCATGGAGTGCCATCGGCGACTATTTGTAAGTTGAGAAGATTGATCTGTCTAAATGTTGATATGGGTGAGGTGGCTTCGGGTGTGTTGCAGAATCTTACATCCATTAAAGTGTTGAAGAAGATCACAGTCTCTCTGAATATTGTTGTGCAAGAGCTTGGCAATCTGGCAAGGCTGAGGGAACTTGGGATTTGCTTCCTGGATGGTAGTTTGGATCTGTATGAAGATTTCGTGCAGTCTCTGTGCAACCTACGTCAAATCGAAAGTCTAAGAATTGATTGCAATTCCGGAGAAACATCTCTTGAACTGATGGATCTCTTGGGAGAAGGCTGGGTGCCACCTGTACATCTCCGTGAATTTGTGTCTCATATGCCCATCCAACTCTCTGCACTGCGAGGGTGGATACAGAGAGACCCCTCGCATCTCTCCAACCTCTCCCAGTTAATCCTCACGAAAGTGAAGGAAGTGCAGCAGGAGGACGTGGAAATCATTGGGGGGTTGTTTTCCCTTCGCCGTCTCAACATAAAGAGCACCCACCAAACAGAACGGCTGATTGTCACCGGTGCGGACGGGTTCCGCTGTTTGGTACGCTTTTACTTGGATTGTGGATCAGCAGCGCAAATAATGTTTGAACCAGGAGCTTTGCCGAAGGCGGAAAGAGTTGGGTTCAGTCTGGGCGTGCGGGTCGCGAAAGAGGATGGTAACTGCTGTTTCGATTTGGGCCTGCAGGGGAACCTGCTCTCCCTTCGGCGGGGTGTCTCGGTTTATTTGTATTGTGGTGGAGCGAGGGTTGGGGAGGCCAAGCAAGCGGAGGCTGCGGTCAGGCACGCGCTCAAAGCCCATCCCAACCATCCGGGGATTAATATAATTATGAGGCCGCATATACAGGAAGGTATTTCTGCAACTAATGAGAACTTCTAGTATATTAGTACCTACGTCGTGATGTCCTGATTATACATTAACCCTCCTTTAATCTTTCTTGTTCAATTTTATTTGTAAATACGCCTAGGTGCCCAGGATGATGACATCTGTGAAGAGTACTGATACTGCAGTCATGACTGTACAATTATCCACCTAGGTAATATTTTCCTCCTCTCCTTTCGTTTCTCTATACGCATGCCTGCTTAGTACTCTTTAATAATACCATAACTAATAAGTTATTTTTTTTCATTAATCATCAAGTTTAGGTAGCTTACCACGTAAGCCACGTGATATTTTTATTATTACTAGTTAGTGTGCATGTGCAATGCACGCATAATGCACAAAATTTTAAGATATATTTTTAAATTTAATATAATTGTAAGAAATAAATTTAAATAGGATAAATGATCATTGTATTTGCAAATTGCTCTCCTCCAGAAGGTAGAATTGTAGCTTCTTGGAAAATAGCATTCCTTTGTCCATGAGTTCTCCACATGATAGTTGACATCTTCACAAATTCATGTTCAAAGCTTGAAAAAAAAAGTGTTATTGAAGATAATTGCTTCTGCACACTTATTTCCCTAACAACATTTGATTTTCTCACAGTTACCACACATGTAACATTGCTATACGACAGTTTACAAATGTTGAGAAGAATAGGCAAGGGTAGAAGGGGTATTAAATAGAACATCCCCACTTGTACATGTAGAGCAAATTTGATGTACAGTGGAGTGGAGTGACCACCGTCTTGGTGTGCAACTACTTGTCGAGGGCATCCGTGCCCATGTCCTTGCCAAAGCCGCTCATCTTGCACCTTTCGAACGGGGCATCAGGGTCGAAGACGAGGTGAGCAGTTGACCCAGATGACCTCGACCCGCACCAACAGCGACACAATGCTCATGGTATCAATGTTCTTGGTCACCACGCCGGCGGCTAGGTCGTTTCGGGGGTTGTTCGCCTTCTAAATCACCTCCCTGGCTGTGAGATTGTAGTAGGTTGTTCACTACAAAAACAACAACATATTACAATATATTATTGCAGTTTACCTTCTAGCCAAAGGCATAAGGTTCTTCAACATACTGATTCTGATTCATGGAACCCTGACAAAATAATACACAAATATTTGCAAGTTGGGACGGGATCTTGCAATAACCTGCTAAATCCAATGCATAAATGTTAAAAGTAACTCACTATACAACGCAGGGAAGTATCATGCTCAGAATGATTGTCCATACATAATTCATGATTGAATTTATTGCAAGATAAAACTGCATGAAAAGAGAGGATGAGCTAATGCATTAATTTTTAATTTGGTGCTTACTCCAAAAAAGATTGCGAGAAACAGGAAATCCAAGAAAAAAAATCAGTGATATCATGGAAGAATAATAAGGAAACGAAGAGTGTGAATAGTTGTAGACTAATAGAAAAAATGATGACAAATAGTGCTGACTACTACAACCTAAACTCTACATGAAGTGGTGTTCAACACGCCATACAAAATCAAATGCATGTGTTTGTAAGAGTAGAAGCACAATGATTTACCATTCTCGAATAATCAAATACAGTAATATACATCATTTAGCTAGGATTGGTTTTTTCAAAAATCTGACTAAAATTATATAATTTTTGTTAAGAGTGTAAATCTGAGAAAACATTAAACTCGAAAGTTCACTACAAACTATCAGTTAGACCTTTGCAAAATCCATTACAAACAATTGATTAGAACTTTGCAATATCAATATTTGGAAGTTAAAGTAGTACTAATCAACATCATACTTTTCTTTTTTGCAACATCCTTGTCAGCAGTATTATGCAATGACTGGATATTATTCGTTCAGTTCATAAATGGGTAATAACATTATTAAATTTAAATTAATAAAATAGGCAGGCAATAAAATGCAAAGAAAAACCAGGAAAATTGGTACCCCAAACATGACAGTGCATCTCCATATAATACTATCATATAACAGTCACATGATCCTAGCATTTAAATACTGAAAAATCTAATTTCTTAACATGGATTACAAGAAATGTGCACTGTGTTACAAAAATGCACTGTAAATCTTCAGCGTTCATTAGTTCTCACATTACTTCATGGATGAAAACAATGTGTATGATAATCATATAATTCTTGACATAAAGGTTGAATGACTGCCGCCATCCCCAATTCGGAATTGTTATTAATTGCAAAAAAATCAAACAACTAATACATGAAACAATAGTAATATGTCAATGATTATAATTTTAATCCGCCTAACCCTGCTGCCTAGTTGGGACTTCAACAAAGTATTATGAAGGGCTATTTCATGGTAAATTTAGAACTATCGCATATGAAAAGTGCAAGAGGTGGCAGAACAAGGCCAATTTCCCCTCATGTAGCTTCATTACCGTACAAGATAATTCATCAGAATTTGTGGTGCTCATTTTCTTTGACAAAAGTGATCAAATTAGACAAAGCAAGGTAACTGTCATAAGGTCAATCAAAAGCTTACACAACCATGTTTCAAGAAAATGCAGATAAATTCTAATTGAGTAGTATGAAACCAAATCAAAGCTTGTAATCTAGTGATACAGATGTGATAAAATGGCACAGAGGGGAAAGAGTTTTGTAAAGACACACATACCTCTTTCATACTCTTGTAAATTCTTTCTCTTTCACTCTCATCAAAATCTCCCCTTACATCCAAACATGCACAATGGAAGCGGCGGCACCCATGTGTCACGTCCTCGACAGCGGCGGTGGGTACGCGGGCGTGCATCCCTGACGATGGTGACACGACCATGTCCATCTGTGAGGAAAAGACAAATTATGAGAAAATGCAGATGCACCAAGTCTTGACCAAAATAAAATGATATTGAAAATGCAATTCAGAATGCATTGTGAACAAAAATATCATGTTACCACTCAGAATGACCAAAACAACAATGAAGAAATCACAATTTCTACCATGGATTGTTATAATCAAAACTTCAAACAGTATAATATAAACCACTTCATGTATACTGGACAACAAAAAATTTCAAAATGAAGGTGTTAAAATGAAAGCATAAATGTATACAGTATGATCTTATGGCGGTGGCACACCTACTTTGGGAATAAAATATGTCAATATGAACTTTTAACTTCGACTTACCACGACAGATTCCAAATAAAGTTAAAAACTGGAGTTTGAAATATGAACGGCCAACAAATGTCTTATATAGAACCTATTATTAATAAAACATCTTCTGCGGTATTAGAAATGCATAAATGAATAAAAAGTACTAAACTGGATTAACCATCACTCAAAGGCAGAAAGTAACTTTTGTTAGAAAACTGAAATTACTGCATGTTTACTCCCATCAAATCCAAAAAATTCAAACAATCGACATCCAAACTTCATCACAATTAAAATCACAAAAATTATCCACAGTAAATATTGGGTGTCATAAAATACACTTGCCTTTTCAGCCACCTCCACTTCATGTAAAGTATGGGCATTTCCTTTGTCCGTAGTTGGTATTTCCACTGAACTGACTGCGGCGTGGTCCCCATTATTATTCTGAAAATAAATAAATTTTATGGACAAACACCTAATTCTACAAAACTATCGCAGAATATGGTATTTAGTACTCAGAAATATTCACCATACAGTAACAGAAACGCGACCTAGCATTATAGACATTTCAACAGGTGGGGAATGTGTTACCTTCTCTAGCTCCTGTAATTCCTCACGGTCGTTATCCTGGAGACGAATAGTCTGAAGTTTAGTCCCCCAAAGGAAAATACACAATAGAACTAAATAACAATCAAATGAAGCCTGCCAGGACACAAACCTTAATGGAGTCGAACCCCTTGAGCTTTTCAACAAGACCCAGTGGATGCGATGAGGTGGGGAAGCAGGCGACGTGGCACCACTTGGTGCTGTCGAAGCCACAGGGGTCGTGCCGTCGTGGGCTGAGACGCCGATGCGAAGAGCTCCCTTGGCAATGCTCGCATTGCAGCCCTTGCAGGTGGAACGGGCAGACTTGGCGTATTCAACGGAGAGACTTTCCTTTTCATCCACCCCTGCTTTGGGCGAGGATAGGTGGGCTTTCGCTTTCTTTGGACTTGGTGCTTCCAATGGACTGACTGCAGTCTGGTCTCTCTTATTATTCTAAAAATAGTAGATTTCTCAGTTTCTTGGAACAGTTTAGAATTTTTACAAATCAAAACTGCATTCTGTAGGGGGGCAAAGCCAAATATCTTATTTCTTTGCTCATAAAGAAAATCAATTCTATAGAGAGCTACCCAGATGTTCCACCTTATGATTTCGCTATAAATTGCCATCCAATGAGCAGAAATATTCAGCGCAAAAGTGGCAGGAACACCACGAACAGAACATGCATTTCAACGGGTGAGGAATGGGCCAGTACCTTCTCAAGCTCTCTCAACGCCTCGCGATCGTCCTCCTGCCCAACCCCCAAATACGGGAAGTTCAGCCTCAAAGGACAAAACAGAACAGATCGAAATACCAATGGAACACACACAAAATGAAGACCCAAACCGCCAAACCTCAATGGAGTCGAACTCCTCGACCTCGTCGACGGGGCCAACCGGGTGGGAGGAGGCGGGGAAGCAGGCGACGTGGTACCACTTGGTGCTGTCGTAGCCGCGAGGGTCACGGACGGACGCGCCGAGGCGGAGCGCGCCCTTGTCGATGGTGGCGCTGCAGTCCTTGCAGGAGGAGCGGCCGGACTTGGCGTACTCGACGGAGACGGTCGCCTTGGCGGCCGGCGAGGCCGACATTGGTCCTCGGGTGATGCGAACGGCGGCGCGGAGGAAGAGGAGGCTGTGGTTTCTGGAGAAGAGGGACTCGAGCATGGAAAGGGGGGCTAATTGATATATTTTTCGATCTCCTCTCCGCCGCCGAGACTACTGGATCTGGGGGGCTAGGTAGGGAGGGAAGGGGAAGGGGAGAGGGTGGGGGAGGAGGTCAGCGGGCGGGGCGCCGCTTGAGTTGTGTCCGGTGGCAGGCGCTGGAGGTGTCGGGGGCGGGGGGGCGGGCGGCGGCGGACGGGCACCGGTGGGGGTGGGCAGAGGCGGGCGGGGTGAAAATGGGGGGCGGCGGGGGAAAGTTGGGGGAGGTGGGGGAGGGAGGTGAGAGGAGAGGAGAGGGCGAGTTAGCGCGGAGCGAGTAGCGACGGATCGTGGGAGTGCTCAACATCGTACAGCGGGTGTAGCGAAAACGAAAGCAGCGTTAAACATGGTTAGACTAAATACAATTATTAGATCCTAATCTAAGGGTAAAAAAATAGGTTTTGGATCTGCCACTATGGATTTTTTTATATTGATAGTGATTCACATTTTCTTTCTCATTTGGGGCAGAGAAGAATGAAGAATTACTAGAGGCCCGTGAGATGGAATTAATGAGGCGAACTAAACTTCGGCGCTTGCGCTAGCTACCACTTCACTTTGTCCTCGTCATTCACTTTCTCCTTGTTCAGTCTTCAGCGTTGGTAGAAAATGATCTGTCCTCGATCATATATGAGGGGCTGAGCTCACCTCCTACTTATATTCTAGTACTATATGTAAGCACAGTGTAACAATGAACTTCTATCAGTGTTGTCTTAGCCTCCTAGGGGAGATTATGTCTTTCTCTTATGGTTCTTCCCCAGAAGTTTTAAGTTCGTTCTAGTGGTATTGTAATGCATTAAGAAGATTTTTCAAATTTGTTTCTCATTTAGAAAAAAAATTATATGAAGGTGTTTGTACACATAATGTCTGTGCATGTTCTTGTACCAACTCAGAGAACCTCCGATTTCCTGAAGAAGGAACATATGTATCCGGGCTGGTGCAGTTTGCTGGTATGATTAAGTCTGATATGTCAAGTTGGTTTGGAAGGTCTGGCACCACCAAAGGTTAAATCTTAAATCTTTCTCTTGACTCATTCTTTAAGATAGAGTTTGGACTTCTGGCCGACTTCCTAAGTGGTTGGCCCAACTATGTTTTTTTCTAGAATACACACAAGCATGCGTATCATTCAATACAGAAGAGGGGGGAAGATTCCCCGGTTTTACACCCACATATTTACAGTTGGGTTGACCCAACCCACACCCACGCAAAACGAAAAAGCCACAACTCACGACGCATACACGGTAAGCCTACACCTTCCTTCAGCAGTCCAGCGGTAACCCAGCGCCTGCCCTCCTCCTCAATCCTCCTGACACAGGCCTTAACCGAGGGCGAAGCCCCATTGAAGACCACATCGTTTCGGTGATTCCATATCATCCACAACACCAGGATGCATAGGGCCCATATGGTCTTCTTGTCAGCCGAGCCACTATCCTGCCGGGCACACCAGTTCCGCACCGTATCTTCCCCACGAGGCCGAAAGGTCTCACGGCCGGTACCCATCTGGAACCAGACCCACACCTGGCGTGCTAAGACACATTCAAGCATGATGTGCTGCATCATCTCCTCGTGCTGGTCGCAAAATGGGCAGGCATCTTGGTGCGGTAGGCCTCTCCGAGCCAACCTGTCGGACGTCCAGCACCGATCCAGCAGGGAAAGCCAGACGAAGAAACGCCACGGAAGAGGTGCGAGTGACTTCCACGTGAATGCCGCCGTCTCCGAGGCCTCCAGGCCCATGAAATTTTCCGTGTAGGCCGTCCGCGCAGAGTAACATCCGTTTTCCTCCTAGGTCCACCCGACTCTATCTTCCACACCTTCCTCCAGATGGAAGCTGGACACACAGTCCCAGAGCTGCAGGTACTCAGCGAGCTCCGCAGCGGAGAGGTCCGGCCCAAGGCAGCGAGCCCATCCACCCGTGGTGATAGCCACAGAGAGCAGACAGCTTTCCCTCATCCGCTTTGGGACTCTCATGTAAAGGGCCGATGCAAGCGGACGAACCTGGTATCCTCCGAGTCACCTATCCTCCCAGAAGCGGGTGCCTTGGCCGTCACCAACATCAACCGTGGCCGCTGCCACTACTGGAAAATAGGCTATAGATAATATGACAGCTAATGGCGCATTGCCCATGAGGTGCGCCACTGCTATATAGCAATGGCGCACAGTCATCAAGTGCGCCATTAGTATCCACTTTGCTAATGGCGCACTCCTCATCTAGTGCGCTACTACTAAATTGCTCCTGGACCAGCACCCTCCCCTTACATAGCTATGGCGCACCTCTCTGGAATGCGCCATTAGCAACCAGGGATGCTAATGGCGCACTTCTTGTGGATGCGCTATTGGTATGTCTCTGGGCTGGCCTGGACATACGTACCGGCCCAACGCCATAACCCTAGCTAGCACATCATCCCCCCCCCCGCGTCACAACCCCTAGCCTATCGACCCCGCCCCCTCCCCCTCCCCCTCCCGATCCAATCCCACCTCTCCCGCAACCAGTCCCAGTCTCCGGCGACCCCCTCCCCACCTCCCAGTCTCCGACGACCCCCTCCCCACCTCCCAGTCTCCGACGAACCCCTCCCCACCTCTCCGGCGACCGCTCCGGTGGCCTCTCTCTCCCTCCCGCCCCTCCCCCTCCCCCGTCGCGGACCCGCCCGATAGTACCGCCGCCCCGTCTGCTACCACCTACGCGTCCCCGAGCTATCGACGCTCGCCATCGACGCGTCCATCGACGACGATGATGCCCGCCATCGACGCGTCCCCGAGCTATCGACGCTCGTCGCGGGAGTCTTCTTCCTCGGCTACGTCGTCTTCTTCCCCTACGGCGTGTTCGAGCTCGTCTCCAAGCCACCCTGGGTGAGTAGTCCACCTACTTCTGTGGATTTTTCCTTTCCGTTCGTGCGCGTGCTCACTACTATTGATTTTCATTGCAAAATATGGTAGTCCAGTGCTGCACTGAAGCTTCATCATTGAAAAATATGGTAGTCAATCTGAATCTATATTACCATGAGTTGCAAAATGTTGATGAACACCTATCAAATCTTCGGTATGCTATGGACATTGCAACACAAGTAGATCCATCAGCAACGTTTTTGGAACAAACATGGTGGCATAACTTTGAACTCTGGCTAACTCCCCTCACTGATTTTTGTACCCAATAATACTGAAACCGAACATTTTTGTTCAACATTAGAAATCAACTATGATGAAATAATTCAGGCTAATACTACACTGAAGCTGTTCAATAGATCTAGTGAAGTTGTTGTGGAGTCAATATTATTACAGTCTCTAAAGAAGCTACACCAAAATGGAATTTCGCAGAATAAATTACTGCTACTATCCCAGTGGCTTAATTATCCATCCTCCTGTGTTTGTGATACTACACCAAAGCTCATGGTTACTAATTTCTTGGCATATGTCTCTGTTCTCAAGGGACCAAATAATAGTGCTTTCTGCAGTCAATTTAACTTAAAAAGACAATATGTCCCTCCAAGCATGGCATATCATAATTTAATATTAAATATTTAGCAGTTTGATTGCAGTAAGTTAGCACAAATACATATGAAATAAACACCGGCTTCTTCCTAGCAATAACTTGATATCAGCATCAATTATGGTTCAGGAACTGTGGAATGAGTTGAGATGAAAAACTAGTCACAATCTGAATGCCAAACATCCTAAGCTATGCACATTGCTGTTACAGTTAAGGAACAGATAGAATCAGCAAGCTATACTCAGGCCAAACCTGCGATTGTTTTTATTCAGGCTGAACCATTGTTTTTAAAAGTCTTTTGAATGTGAAGCACTCTACTTTAATTGATGCTGTGATTTTCTTACCTTGCACAAATGGTTCGCTCTCGCCAAACCTGCCGCATCACCACTGGCATCCGTATACCACCCCACCCCCGAGCCGGAGACCGTGCCTGCTCGCGCTCCCGCGCCCGCTCCCTCTCCCGCGCTCACGCCCGCACCCGCATTGTCGGGCTGCTCCACGGGCTCGCGCCTCTCTACATCGACGGCGTCCTCAGATGTCTCCGGCTTTTCGACGGCAAGCTCTGATATTCAGCCCACTGCTTCAGAGTTGTCTCGAAATAGGCGGGAGATACAAGAGGAGGACGCAGCAGAGGAGGCGGAGTTCAATGCCATTTGGGAGCGCAGGTACCCGGGCGTATTCGATGACCCTCCACGAGACCCGGCGTGCCTAGCGGTTGTATGGGAAGCAGCTCAGGCCGAAAGAGAGAACAAGCTCATCGTCATATCTTCTGACGAGGAGTGAAGTAGTGCATGTAATTGATAACATGTGTTGGTTAAGAATTTGTGTACTCTCATGCTATATATACTTTGTGATTTGCTCTTGTTAATAATGGTGTTGGTTGAATTCTAGCTAATGTGGTTGTTACAATAGTTGTCATGTCATGATGATGTTGTTTATATCTGTGTGTGATGTATTTTGTTTTTGTGAGATGTTTATATCTGTGATGCAAATACAGAAAGAAAAAAACCTATATAATTCTTAGTAATGGCGCACTTGGGGCCTTAGTAATAGCGCACTCATGATGCTCCATTACTGTTTGGGTTAGTAATGGCGCACCAAATGTGCGCCATTACTAAGTGCTAGTAGTGGCGTGGTAGTAATGGCGCACCATATGTGCGCCATTAACATGCAAATGAGGTGCGCCATTAATGCCCTTTTTTCCAGTAGTGTGCTGCAACCAGGGCTCGAGACTCCTTGGGAACCTGGATCGCGAACTCGCCCCAAGGTTGCTCCTTGTCCGTGCGCTGCAACCATGGCCACCTTGCCTGGAGTGCCTTGTTGAGCCAACTCAGATTTGGCACGCCGAGCCCTCCAGCCCACTTAGGTCTACACACTTCCTTCCAATCCACCTTACAGTTTCCCCCCATGGCATCCTTTTACCCGCACCAGAGAAAACCGCTGCAGATCTTGTCCATCGCCGCAATCATTTTCTGTGGCAGGTCTAGCGCAAGCATCAAGTGGACCGGGATAGCGGTGAGCACAGAGTTGATGAGGATGAGTCTCCCACTCTTTGGGAGCTGCGCTGCCTTCAAGCTTGGCAACCGGTTTGCGAGCTTGTCGACCAACCCTTGCAGTTGCGCGATGGTTTGTTTCCGGATCGTGAGAGGCAACCCCAAATATGTACAGGGGAAAGCCTCCACAGTACAGTCAAGGATTGAGCACACAGCCGCAATGTCCTCCTGGGTACAACGGATGGGTATGGCGGCGCTCTTGCTCATATTGGCCGACAATCCTGAGGCCTCCGCAAAGAGTTCAAGCAGCACCCCACAAGCCCGCGCCTCAGACTCCGCCGGTTTGATGAAAAGCATGACATCATCTGCGAACATGGACATGCGCTGACGGAGCCCCGCCCGGTCAAGGGGGCGAAGATGCCCCTGGAGGTAGCCAACTCGAAGAGGCGGTGAAGGAGCTCCATGAAGATGATGAACAACATGGGCGACAGTGTGTCTCCTTGGCGAAGACCCCTACAGTTGTGGATAGGCCTGCCCGCCACTCCATTGGTCAGAATCCTCGTCCAGCAGGTGGCCAACAAGCCGCAGATCCACGCTATCCACCTCTCCACAAACCCCAAACGACGTAGCACTTCGAGCACAAACGACCATTAGAGTGAGTCGAACGCCTTCGATATATCCATCTTGAACATGACTGCTGGCTCCTTGATCGCATGCAATCTCCTCACCGTGCCCTGCACGAGCATGAAATTGTCGTGCAGAGAGCGGCCCCGAACGAAAGCACTCTGATGATGGCCCACAAGTCTTGGGAGATCAACCGTGTGTCGGTCCTCCATGCCCTTGTCGAATATCTTGATCGTGTAGTATATAAGAATCACTGGCCTAAAGTCCCGGACATCCACCGCCCCGTCTTTTTTGGGCAAAAGCGTGACCACTGCCTTGTTAATTGCAGCGAGGCCTCTCATGTCCCCACGCTAGAAGTGGCCTAGAGCGTGCATGAAGTCGGCCTCAACAATGGGCCAGCACGCCACATAAAATCTACAAGTGAACCCGTCGGGTCCCGGGGTCTTGTCGAGCGGCATGGACTTGATCGTCCTCTCAATCTCCTCCGGCGTAAAGATGGCCTCCAGGTGAGACAGGTCGTGCGACGGGAGGTCGAGACCATCCAGGTTGATAGAGAACTCCCTAGCCGGCTCCCGCCAAAGAAAATCCGAGTAGTAGCCATCCACCGCCTCAACAATTTTGTCCTGCCCAGTAAAGATCTCGCCATTGTGCCGAAGGGTGCTAATAATGTTCCTCCGTTGTCGGTACCGCGCATGCTTATGGAAGAAACTTGTGTTTGCGTCGCCCTCACGCAGGTGGAGGAGACGGGAGCGCTGGCGGGCAATTGTGCACTCAAGAGACGCCAAGCCGAGCAACTTTCGTTTGAGTAGTTTACGCAGTCCATGCTCTAGGTCGGTCAGGAGCCTCCGTTCCATCGCAACGTCCAGGCGGGAGATCACCTCCATGGCAATAGCGAGCTGGAGGAGGACGTTACCAATCCACCGGTCGCTCCACCGCTGGAGAGCTTGGGTGGTCGCGTGCAGCTTGTTATCCAGCGCGACGAACGGGTTGCCCACACTCGGCGCCAACTGCCAGGCCGCTGCCACAGTTTCCTGGAAGGCATCGACTTTGGGCCAAAAGCTCTCAAATCTAAACCATCGGCCCACCTTGAAATCGGCATCAATGTCCAAAAGCAGCGGGCAATGGTTCGAGATGGCGGACCCTAAGGCGGTGAGCATGCAATCAGGGTACAAATCCTCCCAAGAGTTGGTGATGAACACATGGTCAATCTTTTCCAGGGTGGGCACCTGCCTCTCATTCGACCAAGTGTATCTACGACCATTCAGGTATAGCTCCTTGACCTCGATCCTGTTCAGCAAAGCTCGAAATCGATCCATCATCCGCCTATTGACCTTTCCATTGTTTTTGTCCTCCTGGTTCACCAGCAGGTTGAAATCTCCAAGCAACACCCACGGGCCAGCATGGAGGTCCCGGATGTCACTAAGTTCTTCGAGCATCGCCACCTTGTCTGCGTACCTCTGGGGGCCGTAAACCCCGGTCAGCCACCAAGCATGGCCCCAGGCTGCTGGAAGAGAGTCGTGACCGTGTTTGTGGTTAGGTGAGGGCTTGAAACGGACACCGCCAGCTCATCCCATGTGAGCAGAACCCCGCCACAAGTACAGTTAGCCGGCACGTAAAGGAAATTCGCAAATTTATTCCTAAGGCACTGCTTTACAAGGTCCACTGTAACCACTTCTAACTTGGTTTCTTGCAGGCACACAATGCTAGCCCTAGAGGCCACCACTACCTGGAGAATGGCGTCTCGCCTTGCACGGGAGTTGAGCCCACGCACATTCCACACGAGGAGTTTTGGGGGTTGTGACGATATTTGATTTTCCCACCCAAGATCCACCAACACGAGGACTTTGGTTGGTTGGGTTGGCCCAACTATGATCTATGCCCATTTTGCAAAAGGGTAACGGAATCTGCTACGCGTTTGATGATCAAATGTCAATACACATGATCTTTGGTTGGTTGGGTATGCAATCCCAAACTCTTACTTCGAGCAACCTTCACTTCACAAGGTGGAAGAATGGTGGAAGAATGGGCTGGCACATATCAAAGGGATACTACTAGAAAGGTTAAAATCACTAAATATGCCTATTGACCGAGCAATTTTGAGAGGAATGAAAGGTCTCCTTAAATGTGGTGGCTACAATTAAAGATGAGGCAAGAATTTGGGTTGTTGTTGAGGCTAGGTATTTTTGTTTGTGTTGAGATTTATTATATTAGGATAAAAGGGGTAAATCTCCCCTTGCTCAACCACTGTGCGGTTCTTCTCTTCTCCTACCGACGCATCCCCTCGAACGGACGCGCTCCTTCCGCAACAGGCGCCCGTTCCTTCCAATGTCGGTTGTACCTAGTATAATTGTACATTCTTTATCAGATCAATGCAAGGATTTCACTTCAATCTTCACACGTTATCAAGCACGTAGTTTCTACCAAAGAAGAGCAAAGAGAAGAAGAAACCGGCGACGTCGCCAGTGAGATGTCGTCCCTCACTTCCTTCTTCTTTCATCTGATCCACGAGGACGGCTGCCGGTGCCGCCTTGCTGCCCGTCGCCACCGACGTGCTGCCGCCGGACGTGGCCTAGGTGCCGCTGGACACGGCCTGGCTACCACTGGATGTGGCTTGGCAACGCCGGACGTGGCCAGAGCGCCCCTGGACGTGGCCTTGGTGCCCCTGGACGTGGCCGGAGTGCCGTTGCAGACGATGGACGTGGCCATAGCACCACAGCTCCCGTCGGCCCCAGTGCCGCAGCTCCCGTCGGCCACAGCGCCACTGCTCCCGTCGACCCCAGTGCCGCAGCTCCCGTCGACCCCAGTGCCGCAGCTCCCGTCGGCCACAACGCCGCTGCTCCCGTCGACCCCAGCGCCGCCACGCGCGGCCCTGCCGGCCTCGACCCGTGGCTGCTCGCCGGCCTTGCGGCGCCGATGTTGCACGTGCCCGCAACCAGAGCCCCGCCTCCGCCGCCTCCTCCACCAGCGCACTGCTTGCCGCCGCGCACCCCGACGCCCACGTCAGAGGAGGCAAGGACGAGCCGCTTCCCTCCCGGCTTCGAGCCCATGGAAGGTGTCGCCGCCAACGTCAAGAGGCGCTTCGGCGCCTCTTCGGTCGCGCCGTGGCCGCCATAGACCGTCGCCCGAGCCTCCGCGTCGGGACGTGGTCTCCGGCGAGCCTCAGCCTCTCCAACGACGTGGGAGACCTCCACCACCCGGTGGTCGTGGCCTCCTCCACGTCTTCCTCCGAGTAGGGATCCCCGCGCCGCTCCATGGCCGCCGGTGAGCGTCGGCGTCGAGGGGAGGCTGCCGAGCAGCGGTGGCGGCGCCGCACGGGAGGGACGGGGTGGTCGGGGAGGTTTGCCTTATCCGTAACCGCCCCACCCCCTCCTCTTATGCGGTGGCCTCCTGTGGACCGGCCAAAGGCTGCAGCGGCCAAGGCCCACAGCGCCAGGCTCCCCCCTCCGCCGGCCAGTGGGCCGAAAGGCCGTCTAGACCGAACGTTTTTTCTCTCTCTGTTTATGTCTAGTTTTAATTACTAGTCTAACTTAGTAATAGTTATTGCATTAATTTAGTAATTTATTCTTGTTTTAGTACTGTTCAAAACTACATGTATTTATATTATGTACTTTGTAATATAAATAAATTACCGGTTTTATACCGGAGATGATATGTTATATGTGTTTACCACATTGTGTTTTTTCATGAACATGTCATCACGATTGATATTAATTTCTCTCGCACAACATACTTGCAAATTTTTTGACAATTACATTTTCCCTCACTATATTAGGAATACACTAGGTAATGAGTTCGATCTACTGCCCATGTGCAGATTATCAACTCTTACGGAGAGGCCTACGGCGGTTTGTCAATCTCGACAAAAACGATTACCTCCTACGTGTTTTCTTATATTTAAATTGTGACATACATAAGGTAATATATTCATGCGCGTCTACTTACATTGTCAGATTATGCAGCCTATTACTGAGAGATCTATACGATCTTCAATATGCTATGTTCCCAGGTTGAGCATTTTAAAGTTATACACTTGAGTCAAAATTTGCATTCTTATTACAAACCACGATGGTTTTTAATTTACTACTAGTAAATTAATTATCGATGGCTCTCCATGTAGGTCGAAATGAATGCCAAAGAGTTTGAGGAGCTTGCCCTCAATGGGCAAAATGACCCTACATGGGTCATGGACATCAAGATCAGTCTTGCATCTCGTGGGATAGCGCGTGCAATCCAGGCCCCGGAGACTCCTCTCCCGGAAGGAGGCACGCCGCTGACTGAACAACAAAACTATGCTGCTTTATTCATCATAAGGCACCATATCCATCCAGATCTCAAGTATGAGTATTTACAGGAGGAATCTCCTAGTACTCTGTTTCTGTCCCTCAAAACAAGGTACGAACAACAGAAGGCAGTAGTCCTGCCTGAAGCACTCCATGATTGGACTCACCTACTCCTTCAAGATTTCAAATCTATTGGTGAATACAATCACGAGGTTCATAAGATATGTTCCAAACTGCGTTTTTGCGAGAAGGAACCTAGTGAAGCGGAGAAGATAGAAAAGACTTTGTCTACTATGCTCCCTTCAGATAGGATCCTTCAACAGCAATACCTTGCTCGCAACTATGATTTTTATTTCGAGCTTATTCACATGTTACTTCAGGCAGAAAAACATGATGAGCTACTCGCTAAGAATGACTCTCAGCGCCCAGTTGGCGCACAACCCTTACCTGAAGTTCATTTGAATGTCGCGAATAGACAGAAGTTTAATGATACCCCTAGGGGAAATCAACCAAACTTCCAGCATAGGCGAAACGGAAACAGGAACAAAAAGTTCAGAAACTTAGGCAAAGGAAAAGGCACTGCAAAACACAAGTTTGACAAAACAAAGCTTTGCCACAAGTGTGGATGCTACTCGCACCCTACTGAAAAGTGCACCATGCCTAAGCATCTGTTTATGCTGTACCAGCAATCCCAAGGACGCAAAGCACCTCAGAAGAAAAGGTTTGAAGCCAACTTCAACCTTCATCCAAGTAGCGATGATGGAGCGGGTTGTTCACATGATGTTCCTCCTGGAGCCATGATTCCCTACCCTTTTGAGGATCCTGCTGAAACGGAGGACATGTTAATTGATACACCTCAAAGTACACATTTGGCGACTTCGACTAGTCCCACGTTCTCCATAGTGATCTACCTATTTATGTCTATTTGTAATGATTGTAATAAGAACATAAGTTTGTGGTTGTTGTCTTTATATTGTATCAAACATATTTGATATAATAAGGTTGTAATTGTATCAACATATTTTTATAAATAAGATTCTATTCTATATATTAACATGAGTTTTTCTTATTTAAAATTCTTTGTTTTATATATTTCTCTACGGGAACAATCCGATGGAAGAGGAATTATGCCTTGTGGACAGTGGCACCACAAATTCCATACTGAGGGAGATCAAATATTTCCAAACTCTAAAAAACACAATTGGAGATATTTTAACTATCGCTGGACGCGATACGGTGATTGTTGGCACAAGACGTGTCATACTTACCCTCCCAAGCAGTACACAAGTGACAATTGAGGATGCTTTATTGTATCCAGTTTCGTCACGTACCCTAATCAGTTACCGAGATATCCGTAAAAATGGTTTTCACATTGAAAACCATGAAGACAACAAAGAGGAGTATCTACTCTTCACCAAAAATCACGGATATGGCAAAGAGGTACATGAGAAAATTCCCTCTCTATCGTCTGGTTTGTACTATACGTATATCAAACCCGTAGAACATGTTGCATACAAAGTAATTTTTCAGAATGTTAACGCATTCCAGACATGGCATGATCGCCTTGACCATCCTGGTATAGGGATGATGAGAAAAATTACTAGCAATTCCATTGGTCACAATTTAGTTGAGTCAAAATTTCCTCAATCTTCTGATTTTGTGTGCACATCTTGTGCCACGAGAAAGCTAATCTTGAGGCCTTCGCACCTCAAAATACAAGTTGAACCACTTCAGTTCCTTGAACGCATTCAGGGAGACATCTGTGGTCCCATTCAACCATTAATTGGGCCTTTCAAGTATTTCATGGTTCTCATTGACGCATCTACACGATGGTCACATGTGTGTCTTCTATCCACACGAAACCATGCATTTGACGAGATAATGAGGCAAGTCATTAAGTTGCAAGCCCATTATCCTGGAAGTCGAATTAAATCAATTCGAATGGAGAATGCTGCAGAATTCTCGTCACGAGCCTTCAATGATTATTGCATGGCTTTGGGGACTGACGTTCAACACTCTGTTCCATATGTCCATACACAAAATGGTTTGGCTGAATCATTGTTTAAAAGGATCAAACTCATTGCAAGACCTTTGTTAACGAGTTGCAACTTGCCAACCTCATGTTGGGGTCTCGCCGTTTTACACGCTGCTGACTTGATACAACTGAGGTCAACTGCATATCACAGTACTTCCCCTCTGCAAATGGTACGTGGATATCCTCCAAGCATTTCCCATCTGCCTAAGTTCGGATGGGCTACATACATCCCGATCTCACCACCACAGCGGACATCTATGGGCCCACACAGGAAACTGGGGATCTATGTGGGGTACAAATCGATGTCGATTATCAAGTACCTGGAACCCCTTATTGGGGATCTATTCACAGCTCGTCACGCTGATTGCATATTTAATGAGGAACATTTTCCGACATTAGGGGGAGATTTCAAGTACCAGAAAGAATGCCGGGAAATTGATTGGAATGCTCAAGCCATTTCACACTTTGATCCACGTATTCATGAGACCGAACTCCAAGTTCGGAAAATCATAAATTGCAACATCTTGCAAATAATCTGCCAGATTCATTTACTGATCTAAAAGGTGTTGCAAAATCCTTGAATCTAGCCAGAAATGCGCCTGAAAGAGTGGAGGTACCAATAAAAACCACTCAACTCCCTGTTCCTAAAAAGAGGTGGAGTAGTACGGCCTCTAACTTGGATCCTGCTTCTAGCAAGCAGCACAGGAAATCGGGGAGAAAAACCTCTGAGACAGTAAATGCAAGTCAACTCAACGTTGACAAACACCTGATGGGTAGTATACACCCAGTGGATGGGCAACCTTCACAACCCAGCTCCAGAGTGCACATACTGGCTGGGACATCGGAACACCTAGACTCACACATATTGAGAAATCATGAAGAGTCATCAAGGGTGCAGGAGATATCCACCAACTATATCGATTCTGGAGAATCATTTGATCGTAAGTCTATGATTGTCGACACTTACTTTTCTGCTACAATTGCAAATACCCTTCTCAATAATCATGATCTTAGGACCATCGTCGAGTGTGAAAAACGCTCCGACTAGCCTCAATGGAAGGAGCTACAATGTCTTGTTCGGAGCTCCGGCCACCCAAAGTCGCCGCCGTTATTCATCCGTCGATCCCCTTCCACCATCAAGGATGTTCAGTCCTGCGCGCGCACCCTCCCAGATCCACCCATCCATGGCCGCCCCCACTCCTCTCCTCTCCTCCTCCCGCGCAGCCCCGTCCCTTGCCTCCAGCAAGCCTCCGGTTCCCAACTGGTTCGAGGTCAAGCCCTGCGAGCAGGGAAGCGTCGCCATAGGGTTCGGTTTGCGCACTTCCGTCCAATCCTCCCTCAAATCGGATTAAATCCGAATTTGATTTTTCCCCTCCAGTTTGACGAGCACTAACACCCAACCCAACATCATGAATGTGTAGCTTCAGCTGAACTGAGACCCAATTCATTGACTAGCTGAAAATTGTCCTGTTACTGTAGTTTGTCATCCAACACAAATGTGATTCTAATTCCACTTTGAGGGCCACATCCATTCATTCACAGGCCACTGTGCGCTTATGTTTATATATTTCAGGTGGGGTTTGTTTGATTTGTATGTCTGTGCAGGTACAGAGTACATATAACCTGCCCAATTCCAAACTTTTTTCCTAGTTCCCAGTTTCTAGATACCTATGGTCGCACAACCAAAAAATCTGTGATAAAAAAATAAGGCGTAGCTGTAGCTAGCAGATTAAATCAGTGACGGTAATAGGATATGAATGTAGAACTTATCAGTTAATGACAGCAGTAACCATACTATCTATTATTATCTTTGCAACAGGTGATAAATTAAGTTCCTCCGTTTGGTAGATAGTATCCGTTGCCTTTGTACTGCATAAGAGTAATTTACCACCTGCTAAATGTCTGGATGTTAGTAAATACTGTGAGAAGAGAGGGGTAAATGCATGAAGCCTACTGTGACTGACCAACTGAGAGGGGTCCAGAGAAAGGAAAGGAAAGTAGATGCAATGATTCAGTGAAGCATGGCTAGTGGTATTTCTCTGAAACTCTGTCTATGTATGACCCACTGAATAATCACATCAGCCAAAAGCACTACTGTTGGGAGGGGTCGTGGGGCTCTCTATCTCTGTAGCAGTGCTATAATGGTACTACTAATTTCCTCTCTTGACTGCTGTTCACGGTCTTCCTCTCCTCTGCTCTGCTCCTTATCTTCACTGAGTGCTCCCTTCCCCTCATCTCAGTTTCCTCCATTGCGATGCCTTGTTGGTGATCTCATCCAACCTCCAACCTCGCCCCTGCCAACTGACTGCCAGAGACCCTTGATACCTGTGGAGGGGCTGGACATTTTCGGTATATTTCCTGTCGATTTTGTTTACAGTTCAAGTAGCAATGCTTGGATCTAAAAAGTTACTTCTCATTCTTGATAGTCTGATTTGCGTTTGGTTTAATCCAGGGTGGCAGTAGAATAGCAAGAACCATGGAGTTTCCAGTCATCTTTCAGAGCACGATGCATCGGATCCACTGACCCGGCTAGCGGCCTGGTAACTTTTAGTCTCATCTTTCTTGCTATTCTGCACTACTCAAATCTTTCACATCCACACCTTCTTGTTAATCTGATGATTTTCTAGATTATAAATTCTTATCCTTCCAAATCGAGTGAAGAGACCGACGCCGCAGTGTTGTCATCTCCAGATCGGGGTCAGCGAGTCTCACGCATCTGGCCTCTGGTGCGCCGCCGCTGTGTTCTGCTCTGCCGTGAAGAGCCAAAGGCGATCCTGGTTAGTTTTAGCCTGGCAACTCAGTTCTAGAGCTTGGATTGCATTACAGCTTCCCATGCTGCTCCTCCTGCTCTCATGGATATTGTCACGCGCGCCATTGCCAACCTGATCCCCAAGCTGGGCGAGCTGCTCGTGAAGGAATACAATCTGCACAAGGACGTCAAGAAAAATGTCGACGACCTCCAGAAGGAGCTTGAGAGCATGAACGCTGCCCTCATCAAGATTGGTGAGGTGCCGCCGGACCAGCTCGACAGACAAGACAAGCTCTGGGCCAATGAAGTCAGAGAGCTCTCCTACGACGTGGAAGATGTCATCGACAAGTTCCTTGTACGTGTCGATGGCATTGAGCCTCACGATAACACCAGCAAATTAAAGGGGCTCGTGACGAGGACGGCCGAGTTGTTCAAGAGAGGCAAGGATAAGCATGGGATAGCTCATGCGATCAAGGACATCAAGAAAGAACTCCAGGAGGTGGCTGCTAGGCGTGACAGGAACAAGGTCGATGGTCTTCCTCCAAGGGTTGCTATTGATCCTTGTCTCCGTGCTCTGTACACAGAAGCGACTGAGCTCGTTGGCATCTATGGGAAGAGGGATGAGGACCTCATGAGGTTGCTCGCTATGGAGGGTGATGATGCCTCTAACAAGATACTCAAGAAGGTCTCCATTGTTGGATTTGGAGGGTTGGGCAAGACCACTCTTGCTAGAGCAGTATACGAGTAGATTAAAGGTGATTTTGATTGTCGGGCATTTGTCCCTGTCGGTCGTAACCCTGACATCAAGAAGGTTTTTAGGGATATCCTCATAGATCTTGGCAACTCTAACTCGGATCTTGCCATATTGGATGAAAGGCAGCTTATTGACAAACTTCATAAATTTCTCGAGGACAAGAGGTATGCATCACTTACAATAAAAATGACACTATCATGATATGTTTGTTTCCTATGCTAGTTATACAATTAATAGCATATCAATATATTTGTAACCTCAGTACCTCATGTGGAAGGGTCCGGAATTACTTTTTTCATTAAGGTCATCTTTTGTGACATATGCAGTTTGCACTAAACTCTAAACGTTATACGTGCTAAATTTCAAGACTATGTAAGTAAACCTTTGACCCTCCCCTCCTTTATGTAAATAGATTGCAAGTACTTAAGTACTTATCATTGCAATTGTCACGGTGGCTGAAATTAATTGCCATTGGTTTAAGAAATACATCTCAAAATTTTGTCCCATACATGCTACAAAATAATGAGCATAATGGAAATTGTAGCAAATAATACCCCTCCCCTCCGCTCCCTCCCCCCCCCCCCCCCCCCCCCGCACCCACAAAAAAAGAAAGGAATGGAAGGGAGGATAAACCTAACAATATTGTACTTCAAATTTCTTTCTCTTAACCCACAACGTTTTAAAATAAAGATCTTAAAGTGTTCATCTTGCCCCAAAGGCTACCCAGCATTTTTTCTAAAATATTGTATATTGGATTGATGACCAAACGCGAATTAAATTTGCTCTTCACTATCACATTCTATTTTCCCATTATGCCTCTTTTGAAACTTACCACCAGCATAATATACATGAAAGGATGTAATTTGAGCCTCTAGAAGGCTTATTAGCGGACATTTAGTAAATTGGTTGGCCAATCCATACTAGCTAGGAATTTCCTGTAGATCTAACTAACCATTGTAATATTTGAAATGTCTTCCAAATTGGTACCCGGGTCTTTCCAGTAGAACTACCTAACCATGTAACTAATTAATTGTTCTTCTATGTATGGCCATCGATCCAACTGTTTTCTTTGTCTTTTACCTTCAATCTTAAGTTATATTCATTTTGTTCATCATCTGATTGGAAGTTCATAATGCATGTTTCTTATGAGAACAGATTGTCGAGAACTCGAGATTCAGATGCATGCTTCTTATTAGTTTGTTTGTGAACATACACATTCTAGATACTACATAGTTCCATTATATGGCCCATAGCTTTGTCATGTCAATAGACCTTACACTAATACTCTGAATTGATGTAGATACCTCGTCATAATTGATGATGTTTGGGATCAAAAACTGTGGAAAAACATCAACCTTGCGTTCTCTAACCGGAACAATGTAGGCAGTCGGCTAATCATCACAACCCGCATTTTCGGTGTATCCAAATCCTGTTGCTCGTCGGCTGATGATTCGGTTTATCAAATGAAACCTCTTTCTACTGATGACTCGAGAAGGCTCTTCTATAATAGAATATTTTCCGATGACAATGGATGCCCAAAACAATTTGAACAAGTTTCCAAAGATATATTGAAGAAATGTGGTGGGGTACCACTAGCCATCATTACTATTGCTAGTGTTTTGGCTAGTGGCCAGCAGGTGAAACCAAAGGGTGAGTGGGATATTCTGCTCCGGTCCCTTGGGTCTGGACTAACAGAAGATAACAGTGTAGAGGAGATGCGGAGGATACTATCTTTCAGCTATTATGATCTTCCTTCACATCTGAGAACTTGTCTATTGTATCTATGTATATATCCAGAAGATAGTGAGATTGATAGAGATAGACTGATATGGAAGTGGGTGGCTGAAGGATTTGTCCATTGTGGAAATCAAGGGACTAGCTTATATTCGCTTGGATTAATTTACTTTAACGAGCTCATCAATAGAGGTATGATCCAGCCAATATATGATGGTCTAGGCCAGGTACATGCTTGCCGTATACATGATATGGTTCTTGATCTTATCTGCAACTTGTCACATGAAGCAAAATTTGTCAAGTTATTGGATGGCATTGGGGATAGCATGTCTTCAAAGAGTAATATTCGACGTTTGTCCCTTCAAAATGGAAACGAAGATCCTCAAGGCATACCTGCCATAAATTTCATGAGTTTATCACAAGTGAGGTCAATTACTATCTTTCCACCTGCTATGAGTATCATGCCAGCTCTTTCAAGGTTTGAAGTTTTACGGGTACTTGATCTGTTTGGATGTGATATTGGGAAAAGTAGAAGTCTGCAGCATAACCTCTCGGATGTTGGACATTTAATTCACTTAAGGTACCTAGGTCTCGCAAGTACTGGGATCAGTGAACTCCCGGCTGAGATTGGAAACCTACAGTTTTTGGAGGTGTTGGATCTTGCAGGCAATTATAAGCTGCATGGAGTGCCATCGGCGACTATTTGTAAGTTGAGAAGATTGATCTGTCTAAATGGTGAGGTGGGTGAGTTGGCTCCGGGTGTGTTGCAGAATCTTAAATACATTGAAGTGTTTAAGCACATCATTGTCTCTCTGAATATTGTTGCTCAAGAGCTTGGCAATCTGGCAAGGCTGAGGGAGCTTGTGATTTCCTTCAAGGATGGTAGTTTGGATTTGTATGAATCTTTTGTGGAGTCTCTGGGAAAACTACATCTCATCGAAAGTCTAAGTATTTATGGCAATTCCGGAGAAACACCTCTTGAGTTGATGGATCTCTTGGGAGAACGCTGGGTGCCACCTGTTCATCTCCGTAAATTTGTCTCACACATGCCCATCCAACTGTCTGCACTGCAAGGGTGGATAAAGAGGGACCCCTCGCATCTCTCAAACCTCTCTGAGTTGATCCTCTGGAGAGTGAAGGAAGTGCAGCAGGAGGACGTGCAAATCATTGGGGAGTTGTTGTCCCTTCGCCGTCTCTTCATAAAGAGCACCCACCAAACACAACGACTGCTAGTCATCGGTGCAGATGGGTTCCGCTGTATGGTGGATTTTGAGTTGAATTGTGGATCAGCAGCGCAAATAATGTTTGAACCAGGAGCTTTGCCGAAGGCGGAATCAGTTTGGTTCAGTCTGGGCGTGCGGGTGGCGAAAGAGGATGGTAACTGTGGCTTCGACTTGGGCCTGCAGGGGAACCTTCTCTCCCTTTGGCGGCATGTCGTTGTTAATTTGTATTGTGGTGGAGCGAGGGTTGGGGAGGCCAAGCAAGCGGAGGCTGCGGTCAGGCGCGCGCTCCAAGCACATCCCAACCATCCACCGATTTATATTTCTATGAAGCCGCGTATAAAGGAAGGTATTTATCCAACTAATTAATGATCACGTTTCTTATTAAGTACCCACGTGGTGATGTGTCCTGATTATATATTAACCCCCGTCTCTTCTTTCTTGTTCTATTTTGTTTGTAAATACGCCTAGGTGCCCAGGATGATGATATCATGTGAAGAGGAATGATTCTGCAGTCATGTTTGCACAATTATGAACCTAGGTAATATTTCTTTACTCTCCTTTCCTTTCTCCATACGTATGCCTGCTAGGTACTCTTAAATAATGTCAGAACTAATGAGTTAATTTTTTCATTAATCATCAAGTTTGGTTCGCTTACCACATATATGATATATCACATGGTATTTTATAGTATTATTATTCACATTTCCTTTATCATTTGGCACAGAGAGGAATGAAGAATTAATGGAGGCCTGTGAGATGGAATGACGCGAACTAAGCTTGGGTGCTAGCGCTAGCTACTACTTTACTTTGTTCTGTCACTCGTTTGGAGAAAATGCTCTTCTTCACTCATATATGGGGAACTGAGCTCACCTGAATTATTTTTGTAACATTCGTACTTTTGCTATACTACTATGTAAGCACAGTGTAATAATGAACTTCAATCAGAATTGTCTTGGGGGAGATTACTTCAGGTTCTTATGATTCTTCCCCAGAAGTTTTAAGCTTATTCTAGTGGTATTGTAATGCAATAACAAGAAATTTCAAATTTGTTTCCTATTTATAAAAAGAAAATATATGAAGGTGTTTGTACACATAATATTGTACAAACTCAAAGAACCTCCGATTTTCTGTACAAGGAACAGTAATACATATGACCGAGACGGTGCAGTTTGCTGTTATGATTAACTCTTTTTTTGCGGGATATGATTAAGTCTCATATCTATAATACCTAAATATTTCATCCCCATTTACCTATCTATCTTGACATGCAAGTTATCCACATCATCAACTAGGTCCACCATTTAAAAACTCTTTCACTAAGCTTCATGCACATGCTCACATTAATTTTGCATGTGCATGCATCCTATCTCAAATAAATAATAAATAATTTATGCGCTCAACCTTACAATTTATAAGAAACTTTTTTGTACAAAATAAAATTATGAGTTACATCGCATTTTATTTTTCTATGTGACATTTTCTTATAAATGCACATCCATAGTTGCTATCATTGTTTTAGGTTTAGCCAAGGTGAACGCGTCTTCACTGTCTCTACTCTCAACATTGTTTACGTGTCATATCATCTCGCTGATATATTGTCAAATAACTATATTAACAAACAAAAATCAAACTCATTTTTAGATTTTTCAGCAATTTTTCTCTCACATATTTTAAAACATCAAATTATTTCTTAACAGTTCCCACAACAACGCGCTGGGTATCATCTAGTTTCAAGGAAGGTCTGGCGCCACCAAAGGTTAAATTTTTCTCTTGACTCATTCTTTAAGATACGAGCTTCGACGGCGCACAGAGGAATGAAGAATTAATAGTGGACTGTGAGATGGAATGAGCCGAACTAAGCTTCACTATACTACTTGTTCAATCTTCGATGTAGGGAGAAAATACTCCTTCCTCGCTCATACATGGGGGACTGAGCTCACCTTGATTAGTTCTGTAACCTCCATACTTTTCTTATATTACTATGTAAGCACAGTGTAATAATGAACTTCTATCAGTGTTGTCTTGGAGGAGATTACGTTAGGTTCTTACGATTCCTCCCACCAATTTTAAGTTCATTCTAATGGTATTGTAATGCATTAACAAGATTTTTCAAATTTGATTCTTATATTTATAAAAAAAAATGTATGAAGGTGTTTGTACACATAATATCTGTGCATGTTCTCATACAAACTCAGAGAACCTCCGATCTCCTGTAGAAGGAACATATGACAGGGCCGGTGCAGTTTGCTCGTATGATTAAGTCTTTTTTTTGTGGGTATGATTAAGTGTGATATGTCAATGATGGTTTGGATGGTCTGGCGCCACCAAAGGTTAATTTTTTCTCTTGACCCATTCTTTAAGATAGAGTTTGGACGGCAGGCCGACTTTTAAAATGGTTGGCCGAACTATGGTCTTTACCCATTTTGCAAAAGGGTAACGGGATCTGTTGTGCATCTGATGATCAAATGTCAATAAACCATAAGGGTTTGGAACATGATATTTGACTGGTTGGGTATGCAATCCCAATTTTTTACTTTGAGCAACCTTCACTTCAAACGGTGAAAGAATAGTGGAATGCTAGCGCGGATCAAAGGGATACTACTAGAAAGCTGTTCAACTCACTAAAGATGCCTATTGACTGAGCAATTTGAAACGAGAGGAATACAAGGATCTTTCGCAACAAGGTCAAGTGTGGTGGCTACGATTAAAGTTGAAGCGAGAATTTGGGTTGTTGCTGGGGCTAGGTTCCTCGACAACACTTTACCAAGAGAGTGATCCCATTTTTGTTTGCTGACCTCTATGGTCAAACGAACTTCTAACATTGTCTTTCATATTCTTAATAAATGAAATGAGACGAAGTTTTTGCCTTCATGTTTAGAAGAAATAAAACAATTTTACTCAGTTACTTTCTTTCAGCCTAGCCACTTTTTCTGTCCTGGAATGAACACACTATATAGTGAAAGAAGTGAAACATATTTTTTCTGAGATTTTTTCTAAATTCTGACAAACATTTTAATTTGTTATGCTTACCCTACCCTTATTTTAAAAACAAGCAAGCAGTCTATTGTTCGACCTACGTTCCCATTTCTTTACATGGTTCTAAATCAAGCAATAAACAGTAATTGCATAATTTTAATTAACCAAACTTTGACCCACTGGAATTAGCCAACAATCTAACCATTGTATATTTCAGATCCTAGAGACTTGAGTCATGCTTAGAAATAAACATAAAACAGCAGGCAGGAAGCATGATGAAAGAATAACTTACAAGAACTGATGCAAGAAAAACATAAGCTAACTCATGCATATCATCATCCTGGATTAGATTACAGACAGACACACTCCATTAATACAAGGAACTGTTCAACGGTTCAGCAAAGCTGATACTAATAACTTCAGCTTAAACTGCAGAAAAGAGTTTTATCTTACAACATCAACAACGACAACAAGCCATCCTCATGGTTTGTTTCTATCGACACGAGACACACAACAGGATAACTAACATCGTCGCAGCGGCTTTTAACTCGGGACATTTTTACAGCAGCTAACAGCTTTCTCACTCTCTTCTCCCTAGTGCTAAATTTGTACAGTGAGCAGAGTAACATGTTCAAACTTACTCCACCCTCTTCCTCCTCTTTAGAGCTTAGTCTCTCCGATTAGTCTTGCTTTTCTCAGCTACAGAATGTACACTTTCCAGTGCAACCAAGATTTGTATCTTATTCATGGCGGTACCATTTCTAGTCGATCTTTATAGAGTTTTCAGTTGTTGGGGGGAAACATGCGCGCAAACCTAACCATTGTTAATTGTACAACTGCATAGTCTCGCCCTTGAGGCTGGGGTGCATGCTGGTTGAGGCCACCGACGCTTCTATGCATCCACAACAACAAGACAAATATCGTTAGTATCGTCCCCTATGGCTGGGCTAGGTGTGTCGGCTACGCCACGACTGGTGGTGATGTCGCTCGCATCCCCGGGAGGTTCTAGTTATGTGGCTTCTATTCTTCCGGCCACGACACATCCCGATGCGATGCGCTCAAGGCCAAGGGTTCCAAGGTGGTGGATAGTGGCTATCGTACCATGCCGGGTCGCGCCAGCACTCACTCGAACGGTGCCAAGGGTGAGATGCTCTCCCTCCAGCACTGCGCAGCTACGGACGACGGAGAAGAACCTTGACTTGGAAGGTAATGCCCCACCGTGATACACCATTCTTAACTCCTTTTTGGATTCACGCCTGTTAGACGATGGTGGGGTGGTGTTTCAGCTATTCGGTTCGGGCAACGAGTTGATTTTGCTCATTCACGCAAGAGTACTACCAGCTTAGCGTAGCATGGGATCCGCATCCGAAACCGCATTATCTAGATCAAATAAATGTCCTGGAACATTCGCGGATATGGTTACCGCGGTAGAAGGACACAACTTAGAGAGTACATATATATGTCAGAAAAATATTGATGTTGTAGGTTGATCAACCCCATAGAGGGCTTTGTTTGGTACTCGGTCCCGGCGGTGGGT
Source organism: Bromus sterilis (assembly GCA_950022295.1). Taxonomy (NCBI): domain Eukaryota; kingdom Viridiplantae; phylum Streptophyta; class Magnoliopsida; order Poales; family Poaceae; genus Bromus; species Bromus sterilis. The sequence goes on along the minus strand of OX465601.1, from coordinate 294,203,988 downwards.
AACTCGGGTGGCATGTTGTTAGGCTTCAATCATGCTTTCTGTGAGGTACTGCATGGGATTCGGGCATCTTCTTCATCTTGGCTCACATCCGGCATTCTGCCTCTTTGCATGAATTGGGAGGTCATTTATGTATATGATCCGACGAACCATTCGTGCTCACAAGATTTCCTGGTTGAGCTTCAAACCAATTGGATGTGGCATCCGTGTCATCACCCTTGTGATTGGAGGCGGCTTTAATTTGATCCGCTCGGGTGCGAACAAGAGCAACTCCAACATGAACTGACCAGGGGTTACCATGTTCAATAGTGCGATCGCGAATATGGAACTGAGGGAGGTGTCTAGAAGTTGCACTCGTTTCATCTCGACCAACAAGCAGTTGGCTCTGATACTTTCGGTGCTAGATCATATTTTGTCAGTGCGAGTGGAAAATCCTTTTCTTCTTTGTACACTGACTACGGAAACCCGCATTGGTTCTTGTGAATAGTGAAAAGTAAAAGATTGATTGAACTCATATCGATTCTCATTGATCTCTGGATATATATACATAGGAGCAGTTACAATATGTGAGGAGGGAATCTAACTGCACATAGCGGTTGCTACTACAAGACACATAATATCAACTGCAGCTAGCAGTTGCTTAGGCGTGAGACAAAAGTACAACTGCCAAGGGCAGTTATCCTAAGCAATGTCGGTGGGCCAAAGGCCATGTGAAGAACTACTTCCAACACTCCCCCTTGGATCACGCATCTTCTAAAGATTATCCATGATGTAGATCTTCTCGTATAATCCATCACGTAGAGCTCCTTTTATATTCATCATCCAACTTGAGAATTATTTAAATAGTTTGAGAACCTCCCCCAAAAACCCCGTGGGAAAAATATGAGGAGTAACAAATACACCAATGAAAACTCCTTTAAAAACCCTGTGGGGAAAATATAAGGAGAAAACGATATGGTATAATTTGTATTGCCTCATTAAAAACCTTTTATGAGAAACCTGATGGAAAAACTCATAAAGGAAAAGAGTACAATATTTATTATCTGATGATAAATAATGGGTTATAGTTCTAGAAGTTTTCTCCCCCTGAACCATGCAAATCTCGAAAACGCCTCATACCAATTCCATGAATATATTTCTGGAATGTTGAGTTTGGCAAAGACTTTGTGAATAAATCTGCTAGATTATCACATGACTTAGTTTGCAAAATATCAATTTCTCCATTTTTCTGTAATTCATGAGGAAAGAACAATTTAGGAGCAATGTGTTTTGTGATATTACTTTTAATATAACCCATTTGCATTTGAGCAATGCAAGCTGCATTATCTTCATAAATGATAGTTGGTGATCCTAATGAACCAACACCACATGAAGTTTGAATATGGTTAATAATTCTGCGAAGCCATACACATTCCCGTGATGCTTCATATAATGCAATGATTTCAGAATGATTAGTGGATGTTGGTACAAGGGACTGTTTTGATGACTTCCATGAAAAATAAGTTCCACCATATAAGAATACAAAACCTGTCTGTGATCTGGCATTGTGGGGATCAGATAGATAGCCAGCATCAGTATAACCTACCATAGTCATATCTTGGTTTTTCTGATAGAATAAACCAAGATCTTTTGTGCCATGTAAATATCTGAAGATATTTTTTACTCCTGTCCAATGACGTTTTGTTGGAGCTGCGTTGTGTCTAGCTAGTAAATTTACCGCAAATGCAATATCAGGCCTGGTGCAATTTGCAAGGTACATAAGCGCTCCAATGGCACTGAGATACGGAAACTCAGGTCCTAATATCTTTCGTCGGCATCCCTAGGTCTAAAAGGATCTTTATTCATATCAAGGGCTCTGACTACCATGGGTGTTTTGGATGGATATGATTTATCCATATTGAATTTTTCCAAAACCTTTTGAATATAAGCAGGTTGGTATATTAATATTCTTGAGGGAATGTGCTCAAGCTGTAAGCCTAAGCAGAATTTGGTCTGTCCCAAATCTTTCATCTCAAATTCCGTCATAAGATGATTGCGTGCTTCGTCTATATCATGTGTACTTCCGATGATATTGAGGTCATCAACATACACTGAGATGATGCAAAATCCATTTGAGGACTTCTTTATAAATACACAAGGGCAATCATCATTATTTGAGTATCCCTTTTTAATAAGGAACTCACTCAGTCGGTTATACCACATTCTACCCGACTGTTTTAAGCCATAAAGTGACTTCTGTAATTTTACACAATATGTGTTGCGATTTGCTTTGGAGTTCGGCATTTTAAGTCCTTCAGGGACTTTCATATATATGTCCGAATCTAGTGACCCATATAAGTATGCAGTCACTACGTCCATTAACTGCATAGATAAATTCATTTGTACTGCCAAATATATTAAGTATCGAAACGTTATTCCACTCATTACAGGAGAGTATGTATCATCGTAATCGATGTCGGGTCTCTGCGTGAACCCTTGTGCTACTAACCTCGCTTTATATCTCACCACCTCATTGTTTTCATTCCTTTTACGAACAAAAACCCATTTGGCTCCCATAGGGAATACCTTTTGAGGAGTAGGAATCACTGAGGAAAATATCTCTCTTTTGTTGAGCGAGTGCAGTTCTACCTCAATTGCTTCCTTCCATTTAGGCCAATCGGGGCGCTTGACGCACTCCTTGACGGACTTTGGTTCTGGATCCAGTTGAAGGGTATTAGCAATTTTAGAGGAGAAATATGTGTCGACAATTGTAGTCTTTCTATTGTATGATTCTCCTGAATCTTTATAATTTGTGGATATTTCTTTTATACCCTCAGACTCTATGTGATTTCCCTCAACAATAGAATCAGGGTGTTCCGATGTCCCAACGTTTATATTTGTATGCGCATTTATGTTGTGTTATTGATGTTGATCATCTTGTTGGTGTCTATCACCTTGAGGTTGATTTGCATTTACTGGTAGAGGATTTGATTTCCTCTGTTTCCGCGGAGGCTTTTGAGAAGCTATATTCCGGTTAGCCAGATTTCTCCCCCTCTTACTCTCATTTGGGGTTTGAGTGGTTTTACTTGGTACCTCCACTCGTTCTGGTGCATTAACAGCAGGAATATGTGATTTTGTGACACCTTTATGGTCAGTAAATGCATCTGGCAGATTATTTGCAATGTGTTGCAAATCTATAATCCTCTGAACTTCAGTTTCAGATTCTTTAGTACGTAAATCTAAGGACTGAATGCCTGTTACATTCCAATCTATTTCCTGGCATTCTTTGTGGTTTGATTCTCCCCCTAATGCCGGGAAATTGTCCTCATCAAAAATAAAATCAGCGTATCGGGCAGTAAACAGGTCCCCTGTAAGGGGCTCAAGATATTTTATAATTGACGGAGAATTATAACCCACATAGATCCCTAATTTTCTGTGGGGGCCCATGGATGTACGCTGCAGTGGTGATATCGGTACGTATACTGCGCAACCAAATTTTCGCAGATGGGAAATGCTTGGCTGATTGCCACGTACTAGTTGTAGCGGGGAGTTTGTGTGATATGCAGTTGGTCTGATTTGTATCAGATCTGCGGCGTGTAATACCGCATGTCCCCAACAAGATGTTGGTAAATTACAATTCTGTAATAGTGGTCGAGCAATTAATTTTACTCTTTTAATGAGAGATTCAGCCAATCCATTTTGAGTATGAACATAAGGCACAGAATGTTCTAAATGAATGCCCATAGCCATGCAATAATCATTGAATGCTCGTGAAGAAAATTCAGCGGCATTATCCATTCGGATTGTTTTTATCCTATTTTCAGGATGATTTGCCCTTAATTTGATAATTTGAGCAATTAGCTTGGCAAAGGCATGATTTCGTGTGGATAAAAGACACACATGTGACCATCTAGTAGATGCATCTATGAGTACCATGAAATACCTGAAAGGTCCTGATAGTGGTTGAATTGGTCCACATATATCTCCTTGAATGAGTTCAAGAAAATTTAGTGACTCATTCTTTATTTTGAGATAAGATGGTTTTATTATTAATTTTCCTGTTGCACATGCGGTGCATACAAAATCTGATGATTTAGGAAATCTTTTAGTTGGAAGGCTGTGACCAATAGAATTGTTAATAATTTTTCTCATCATCTCTATGCCAGGATGACCAAGGCGATCATGCCAAGTCTTGAATTTATCAAGGTCTTGAAAAATTATTTTGTACGCAACATGTGGTACGGGTTTTATATAAGTGTAATACAATCCAGATGAAAGTGAAGGAAATTTCTCAAGAATTTGTTTCTCAGACCCTAAGCTTTTTGTTAAAAGCAAATGCTCAGTATTATCCTCAGATATTGTTTCCAAATGTAAATTATTTGAGCGAATGTCTTTGAAACTTACAAGGGTGCGTGTAGATTCAGGATACAAGAGTGCATCCTCAATTACAATGATAGTACCCATAGGAAGAACAATTGTGGCTCGTCCTGAGCCAATAATTGATGCATCATGACCGGCAATGGTCATAATATTCCCCTTTCTCTTAGTTAGAGTTTGGAAATATTTTTTTTCCCTTAGTATCGTGTTGGTGGTACAACTATCCACCAAAACGAGTTCTTCTTCCATTGGATTATCTTCCCGTATCTATATGATTAAGAGAATATTTAAATAAAATTTATTTATATTGCTCATATATAATCATACAAAGTATTCATATTACAATTAAAATATAAATACAACATTATGTCTGAATACATAACATGATAGGTTCGTAGGACTTTTATTCTACTTAGGGTTATACAAATCATAACATCCTTAAGTACATTAAATAGCTGATAACATCAAATGAGTGATGTGGAGATTTAGTGGAGATCTCCATATGCGTCCAGGGTGTATTCCACCATCATGTTGTTGACATCAAGAAGATCTTCATCCTTCTGGCTTGAATTAGGAGCGCTTTGAGAAGTGCTAGCTTCAAGGTTCTCTTCTTGTAAAGTGTTGAAGTGAGTTTCAACTTTTTCATGAACTTGTTTGCCTTTCCCAGTAGATTTGAGATATAAATCCGCTAGATGCTTGGGAGTACGACATTTACTAGCACGATGGTTAGTACAGCCACACCTATGACAAATCTCGGAGTTGGTTTTGGGTCATCTTTCTTGAAATGACCTTTACCTTTAGGTTGACCAAAGGTTCTCTGCTTGTTGTTCTTTTTCCACTTTCCTTTGAATTTTCTGAAATTCCTTTTGTTACCCCCATACTTTTTAGTAAACTGAGTGTTAGCATGTGCTTCAGGGAGTGGTATTGAGCCCGTTGGGCGAGCCTGATGATTCTTCATAAGAAGTTCATCATGTTTCTCCGCTTGAAGCAGGGTGTATATAAGCTCAGAATACTTCTTGTATTTTTGTTGGCGGTACTGCTGTTGCAGTACTCTCATTGAGGGGTGGAAAGTGCACAAGGTCTTCTCAATAAGATCATCTTCGGAAATTGCTTGATTGCAAAATCTTAGTTTAGAGTTAACCTTATGAACCACAAAGTTGTATGCTGCTAGAGATTTAAAATCTTGGAACCTTATGAGGGACCATTCACGTTGTGCTTCTGGCAGCATAACTGCTCTTTGTTGGTCATATCTCTCCTTGAGAGAGTTCCATAAAGCAAGTGGATCTTCTTCCATTAAATATTCTGTTTTCAAATCCGGATGAAGATGATGCCTTATGAAACTTAATGTTGTATATTTTACTGCTTGCGGTATTTCCGCATCACCTTCAGTAGGTGTGGTGACCGTGGGACCAAGTTTACGACATTCTAATGCTATCTTGGTATCCATAGCCCACGATAAATAGTTACTGCCATCTAGTTCAAGTTCATGAAATTCTCTATGCATGACGCCAGCCATTTCCTGCATGTTTCGATCATGCTTTAATTAGTTTTACTATGAGAGTAAATTTATTTATTAAGTAACAACAAATGCTTTGGAGAAGCATTTTTTTAATTATATATAAGTATGGCTGATGCTTTTATACTTATATGTGAAGACCTCATTTTATGTACATGACACATTGAAGATAGTCACCGTTGAGGTGTAGATCTCACATCAATGGAGAACATAGTCTCGTTGTTACCAGTAGATGTTCATATTTCAATTATCTTATGTCACAATACATTTAGCAAAAACACTTTAAAGGTAATCATATGTCAAGGATGACTAGATGTAGACCTCACAGCAATAGTAGATAGTCTGTATACTTTGATACAGTAGATCATACTATTATCTTGTGATTTGCAAGTAACAGGTTCGAGGTAATCACATCAATTCATATATTTGGGAGAGCACTTGAAGATAGTCATTTTGCCTTAAGAAAAGAAGATGGCAAAAAATGTAGATCTTTCAGTAATGAGGATAATCTGCAATTTGCAGTAGATGCCTCAAACACCTTGAGTTCCCAAACTTTGAATTGTAAATATATATATTGTTGTACTTAAGAATGTCATATTCTGAACATGCTGAGGCAATCATACAGAATATGTCTTACTTAGTCTGAAATTTTATTCTAGACAATACATGGTCTGAACATACAAACTTACAATACAGTACATGACTGAAATAAACGTAGGTTCATGATACAATAAATTATCACTCTAAAATAAACAGAAGGGGCTGCTCTCAATATACAGGTACTGTGAACATTTTCTGATGAAATATGCTACAGACCAGCAGCCACTTATTTATTTATTACTTGAGGAGGAGTGGAGCGAGATGGGTGGTGACCCAGCACCAATAAAAAAAGTGGATGGATAAGTAGAGCAAGGACTAGAGGATTCCTCTGCCTCATCTCCACTCATACGATTCCCTTTTCTGCTTGGTTTTGGATAAAGGGCTTTATTACCCAAAGTTTAAGTAAGTACACCCGGCCTCTGCATAACTAAGATGCACACAGCCGCAAGTCTCCAAACCAGAAAATGTAAAAGAGTATGCCACAAGTTACAACGAAGAACTATTGCCACTCAAGGTAGCTCTATGCGTTGATCACGCGACCACCCATGTAGGATAAAAATATCCCTCGCCACCGCTTCCAGTCGTGCACACGCCTCCATAAAAAGGCCTCGATATTCCACCCGTTGTAAGATGGACCACGAACGGAGAATACCCGTGCATCGATAAAGAACCTGCAAGCAAGTGAAATTTTTATCAGAAAAGATCTTGTCATTTCTACATAGCCAGAGCGACCATATTACGGCAAGCGCTCCTACCCTAAGAATGGTTTTAATCTTACTATCTATCCCGTTCAGCCAATTGCCAAAGATATTAGCAACGGATGTGGGTTGATATAAGTTTGCAGCCATTTGGATAGCTGACCAAATAGAATGTGCAACCTTACATGTGAAGAATAAGTGTTGTATTGTCTCATCATGAGCACATGAAACACATCTCTTACTCCCTTGCCAGTTGCGCTTGACAAGATTGTCTTTCGTTAAAATGACACCTTTTCGAAGATACCATGCAAAGACTTTGATCTTTAAATGTATCTTCATTTGCCATATTTTATTATTATTATCGACTGGTATTTCAGGTTGGACAAGCGCCCTATACATAGAATCCACAGAAAATTTTCCATTCCTATTGAGATTCCATCGAAACTCATCATGACCTTATGACAGCTGCACTACCGCTAACCGTGCTATCAAGGCGTTCCAAGATGTTAGTCTTGGGCCGATTAAGTCTCTCCTGAATGCGACATTAGGGGGTGACTCCTGCATGACCGTGGCCAGCGTCTCTCCCTTATGTCGCACAATGGTATATAGGGCCGGATATTGATCTCGGAGTGTGGCAATTCCTAGCCATATATCCTCCCAAAATCGTATCTCCGATCCGTCCTTAATCTTGAAAACCCCAAAGCGATAAAAGTATTTCTTTGTCGCCATGTGACCGGCCCAAAAGTGTGAATCTCCAGGCTTCCATACAACCTGAGATAACACTTTTGTGCCAATATATTTTCGCTTAAGGAGCGTCTGCCATACACCATCCGAAGTCAGTAGCCTATATAGCCACTTAGCGAGGAGAGCAGAGTTCTTGACCTGGAGGTCATGGATACCCAACCCCCCTTGGTCCTTCGGACGGCAAACGACATTCCACTTAGTCAGTCGATATTTCTTCTTCTCATTATCCCCTTGCCAAAAGAATCTCGATCGGAAATAGTCCAATCTATGTAAGACCCCTTTAGGTAGTGGAAATAAAGATATCATATACAGTACCATATTGGTTAAAACTGAATTTATGAGTACCAATCTTCCACCCAAGGACAACAACTTCCCTTTCCAACTAGCCAGTCTTTTTTTGCAAACGTTCTTCGACGTGTTTCCATTCCGCATTAGTCAATCTCCTATAATGTATGGGTATCCCTAGATACATAATAGAAAATTGACCTTGCTCGCAACCGAATATCTCGGCATATTGAGCTGCTGCATCCTGGGCCTCACCGAAACAAAACAATTCACTTTTATGAAAATTAATCTTCAATCCGGATAACTGTTCGAATGCTGATAAAATTAATTTCAGATTCGCAGCTTTATCTAGATCATGATCCATAAACAGAATTGTATCGTCTGCATATTGAAGGATAGATAGTCCCCCATGCACGAGATGTGGGACTACTCCCTCAATTTGACCGTCTAGCTTGGCGCGTTCAATCATGATCGCTAACATATCTGCCACAATATTAAACAATATGGGCGATAAAGGATCCCCTTGCCTTAATCCCTTTTTGGTTTGGAAGAAACGACCGATTTCGTCATTGACATTCACGGCAACACTTCCTCCTGAAACACAACTATGGATCAAAGCACACCATTTCTCTGAGAAACCTTTCATTCTCAGAGTTTGTTGGAGGAACGACCATTTCACTTTATCATAAGCCTTTTCAAAGTCAACTTTGAATATGACTCCGTTAAGCTTTTTAGTGTGCATCTCATGGACGGTCTCGTGTAACACCACGACTCCATCTAGGATATGCCTACCTTGCATAAATGCAGTTTGTGTAGGTTTAACCACATGGTCAGCCACCGAATTTAATCTAATGGTTGCCGTCTTCGTGAAAATTTTGAAGCTTACGTTCAGGAGGCATATTGGTCTATACTGTTGTATCCTTTCTGCCCCCAAAACCTTAGGCAACAACACAATTTCCCCGAAGTTAAGACGAAACAGATCAAGTTGTCCCCCATGCCAGCATTGAAACAACTCAATTAGGTCCGTCTTAATAGCATCCCAAAAGTGTTGATAAAACTCAGCAGGAAAGCCATCTGGCCCCGGAGCCTTATTATGCTCCATTTGGAAAACCGCCTTTTTAATCTCCTCTTCTGTGAAGGGTGAATCTAGAAAGGTATTCTCCTCATTGGAGACCTGGGTTATGTCATCCGTCCGAGTCTCATCCATGTACAAGATATCTTCAGCTGGAGCGTCGAACAACCCTTTATAGTAGCTTGTAATGTAAGCTTTAAGTTGTTCTTGACCTTCAATCATTCCTTCATCCTGGTTGAGAGCATGAATACTCTTTTTCCGATGTCTACCATTGGCAACATTCTGGAAATATTTCGTATTCGCATCTCCCTTCAGAATGAGGTTAGATTTTGATCGTTGGTACCATCTCAGCTCTTCCTCCCGCAGCATTCGTGCCACTTTCGCATTGGATTGACTTTTAAGCTCAATCTCCTGCTGGGTTAACACTCGTGTTTCTGCTGCGCGGTCAAGCTCGTCAATGATGGTACACAGACGCTCCTTTTCTTTTTTTAGGATCCCGGTAGTGTGCCTAGCCCATCCGCGAAGATATTTACGCAAATTGCATATTTTTGCGTTCCATCTTCGGATAGGACTATTACCCGGGACCGGAGCTGACCACACTCTTTTAACCATATCATCAAAACCATCACGTAGCAACCATCCCAGCTCAAATTTGAAGCGGTGTCGCACGTTTGATTTTAATGTTCCGGTTGATAAGAGTAGAGGGGCATGATCTGATAGATCCTCTATACGTTCAAGAGCGCGTACTGTTACTAACGGGTATTTGTCTTCCCTGTCAGTGCTCATTAGTACACGGTCCAATTTCTCGTATGGCGGTTCAGGTAGACTATTCGCCCAAGTGAATCGTCTACCCGTCATGTGTACCTCTCTCAAGTCCAAACTCTCAATGACAGCATTGAACAAGAAAGGCCAGTGACTATCGAATCTCCCTTTGCTTTTCTCATGTGGGAACCGTAGTAAATTAAAATCTCCACCTATTAAAATAGGATGCGGATCATTATTCGCTAGGTTCACCAGCTCACGCAGAAAAGCCGCCTTACGCTCCTCTTGGGCGGCACCATACACGGCAACCAGACTCCATATGAAACCATCAGCTTTGTTACGGATATGGAATTTGATATTAAATTCCCCACTCGTATAAGCTAACACTTCCATAGAGTCTGAGAGTACACCGAGTAGAATGCCACCTGACCTGCCACGAGGCGGGATAGAATGTCAAGTAAAATCCATGCCACCTGAAAGGCGATCAAGGACACTCACTGGAAAACCCCTCCTCCCAGTCTCTGAAATAGCCAAAAAATCCAATTTATGATCCCGAACATACTGAGCAATATTCAAGTGTTTAGCCAAGTCACCAAGACCTCTGCTATTCATGAAGATGCCGTTCATTGGGAAACAATTGTATTTTTTGGGTGTTTCACGGTCCTTTTAATTTTTTGTTTCTTTTTGTCTTTGGCAGATTTAGACTTCCGGCTGGAATCTTGCAGATCATAAATAGATCCTAGCTCGACCTCATCTAAACCCACTTCCGTCATCTCACCCACTAGATGTGATAGAAGCTGTCCATCGATAGTGGCATTCGCCTCCTCATCATCTAGGCGTGTGGTGACCGACCTACTAGATGCACCTGGATGGACCTTTAAACGGTCAAACTCCATATGCTTCAAAGCGTTGGTCGAGACAACAATATCATTTTCATTGTTACCTAAGTTGACTCCTACTTTGGCTAGGTTGGAAGAAACTTTAGCAGAATTAGAAGATAAAAATGACTTATTTTCACCTGACGTACCTGAAGATGCAGGTTCCAGCAGAGCCTATTAGTATAATCTTGAGTCAGTGATTATTAGGTAAGTATGCATGTCCGTGTTAGGAAGTAGTACTAGGAATACTAGGTTCGGTCTGTGTCCTAGTGCCAGTAGTACGGCTGGTTTCGTGTCGAAGGCTGAGTCCGGTTTGGACTCAAGACCAAGTACTAGTAGGTTTATTTGGAGTTGTCTGGTGCGTGTATATAAGCACAGGTAGGGCTGCTGTTTTGTAACAACACCGTGGAGTACAGAAAATCAATACAAGAGAAAATAAAGGGCACGATACGGGCCCTTGGCTAAAATTGTTTGTGTGCGCGCGTGTTCGTCTATTTGATCTAAGCGATCCTGGAGGATTAAATTCCAACAATTGGTATCAGAGCAAGGTCGATCTAAAGCCGCGCTTGCCCCGGGGTGGTGCCGACTAGCGCCTCGGGGCGGGCAATCTAGTCGCTCGGAGGTGCAGCGACAAGAGGAGAAGCGGGCCATGAATTCGCTGAGTTGTGCAGCGGTGATGAGGATCAAGCGATCGCCGTTCGAGAAGCGACATGGAGGGAGACGATAGGTTGTCGTCGGCAAGGCGATGGAAGATGATAGTTGATGGAAGCGGTGGTGCCGAGGTGCGGTGCTGGAAAGCCGTCAAGATCGTCGTTCACCGGAGATAAATAAGTCAAGGAGTCGTGCGAGTTTGCATAGTTGGTCGTCGTCGTGTCAGTGGGTCGTCGTCGTGTCCAAGTGCTTGTCTCCGTGAGGATTCGTTGAAGATGAAGCGTACCCGAGTCATCTATGTGTCTCGACGAGAGGGTCAAGTTCAAGTATGCGGGGGCGGTAAACCAGTGAAGGTGAGTCTCTTCAATGAGGCCATGTCTCTACATGAGGCCGGAGTGGATGGTGTAGTTCACGGGAGGTCGGCGTGTATCTCGTTAGGGTGGATGGTGTAGTCCACCGGGTGGTGTGTTCCACGGGTTACTAGCGAGGCTGGGTAGTCCAAGGCATATTTGGTTTGATCCGTAAATTCGCCAAGTTAAAATTGGGGAGAGCCAATTTGATTTGTCGTGAGCGAGCGGATGGATCGACAAAGGATAAATCATCGACGAATCAAGATCAAGAGAAGCATGGGAGACAGATAATCAAGATTAGGAGGTGAATATTAGTATAATCTTGAGTCAGTGATTATTAGGTAAGTATGCATGTCCGTGTTAGGAAGTAGTACTAGGAATACTAGGTTCGGTCTGTGTCCTAGTGCCAGTAGTACGGCTGGTTTCGTGTCGAAGGCTGAGTCCGGTTTGGATTCAAGACCAAGTACTAGTAGGTTTATTTGGAGTTGCCTGGTGCGTGTATATAAGCACAGGTAGGGCTGCTGTTTTGTAACAACACCGTGGAGTACAGAAAATCAATACAAGAGAAAATAAAGGGCACGATACGGGCCCTTGGCTAAAATTGTTTGTGTGCGCGCGTGTTCGTCTATTTGATCTGAGCGATCCTGGAGGATTAAATTCCAACAGAGCCGCCTTGCGCTTCATTGCCTTGACTAGAGCATTCTCGTCAGTCACGGACGACCCATCTGCCGCGACGTGATGGCGTGTACTACGCCTAGGCATGGCTTTGGGTTGGTCGGACGGTCCACGTCCGATGCGCAGCGCGGGCGGGGGGTACTGTCGGTGTTGAGGTCCCCTCAGCCGCAGTCTTCACCTTCGAGCCATGTTCCACCGTAGGAACCAGCGGGGGGAGAGTATTAGGGGCCGGTTGCACCCTCCCAACTCTCTCCCCTGTGACGGCCGGGACGGTGTGGAAGAAGGTGTCCCCTCGACCACGACCCCGGCACTCATGATAGCATGTATAGCATGGGGGGCCGGTTGAACCACTCCATCTCCCACCACAGCGCCAGCCGCGGAAGGGGGCGGCGTTGAAGAAGATGCCCCCTCGGCCACGACCCCAGCTCTCACTGAGCATGAATCATGCACTCCAGGTCGCCTCGTAGGAGGTGGCGTGACCTCCAAGCAAGCGTTGTGAACTTCCGAAGTCCCCTGAGGAGCACCAGAAAACGTGGAGCCGTGGACGGCCTCCTTTCCAGCAGAGTCGCCTTCAAGTGCACCCATTCTCGGCTCCCTCGTGATGGTCGAGGGCGGCGGCTTACTGGATGCCTTAGGGCTGCATGCTTTTTCGTCCCATGCCGGATTGTTCTTCCTGGAGCTGCACGTCTCCATCACTCCTGGCTTGGTGTTTGGACCCAGCCCAGAACCTGCAGCAGCCGTGGAAGCATATCCCAGCCGCGAGACCGCATGTTGACCTGCCATGGTAGACGGTGGCCAAGTTCCCGGTGTTGACGACTCTGACAACGGCTTAGGGCCCAAATCCTCCTCCAATCGAACTCCATTCATTTGTCTAGCAAGTTCTTTACCTCTAGTCGTCCGAGGATTGGGATTAGGAGGTGTGATAGCCCAACCATTGAGCAACTGAGCTGCTGAGACATCTTGTGTATGAACGGCTGAGTTTCCTGGTTTGGGATCAATGGCCATGCTAGTGGCGCCATTAGCTTCAGCTTGCGCAGCCTCAGTACTGTCGTTTTTTCCAGCACCTGTTCCGTCCTCAAGACCTTTATCTTTAGCCTCATCATCTTTGCGATCCCAAGCCAGCGGAACAAAGTCAGGCTCTGGGACAAAGTCATCCGCCTCCGGTCTGAATGTAAAGGAAAATCCCTCAAGAATCAACACCCCGGTAGTCTAGATATATGGTCCCGTACTGTCCACTTTCTTGAAACAGTCATCTGCCGCCATGCCAACCCGAATACGGGCCAGCCCTCTCCGTCTAAGCGCAAGAAAGTCCACGTCGATGGTAGTACCGATAAGGTTGCCAACAGCCCACAAACCCAAGAAATGCCTCATCGATGGTGGCACCCCTGTGACAAGCACCCATGTTTGATGCAGCTCCATAATGTGCTCCACCTCCGTCGGTGTCCACTGACTAAACACGAGTCTAGTAGAATGTCCTTGGATCCCCAGAATGATTCCATCAAAGCGAAGCAGGTCCTCCTTTGTGGGAAAACTAACTGTGTAAGAGTTATCCCCGTTGGGTACTGCTTCCCATATCCATGAAGGCGCCTGGAATTTACGCTTAACCTGTGCTATGAATTGATCAGCAGTTGCCGTAGTACCTTCGACCATGACCAGGGCCGTGGGAGTTCCATCGGGAATAAGATCTGGCTTGTGGACGGACTCCGGAAAAAGACTAAACATGGTGTCTCGGCTGCCTTGTCCAGCCACCATTATCATTGGCTTAGGGAGCTTCAGAATTGAACATTTTTTGTCGGGTGTTTGTGATTGTCGCAGATGTAGCAATAGTGTAGGACGGTGCAATCCTTAGTAGCGTGAGTGTCGACCTCACACTTCCAACACCGAGACTTGAGTTTTTTGCCTCCGAAGGTGCAACCGCGTTGAGATTCGTATGCCCAATTTCATGTTGATTCATCTCGGCCGCCTGCACTTGCCCCGAACCCGGTGCTGCCTGAGCCTCCACTTGCGCCTGCGGTGCCGCAGGAGTTGCCTTCTTCTTCTTTTTCTTCCGCTTAACCCCGGGACCAGCTGCCGTAGGTCCTGCCACGCGGAAGGAGAACCCTGCTGGCACTTGGGCATGAGCAGCTCCAGAACCAAAAGCCACCTGGGATGCAGCCTGCGGACCAGGCGCCCCCCGGAAGCCTACGCCGCCCGTGTTCGCCATCTTGAGAGCCGGAGCCGTCGGCTGCGATCCGGCAGCCCCCGCCCTGCCGGCCGGTGCAGCCATGGGACCCTGAAGCGCCTCCAGGAACGATTTCTTCTCTCCAGTCTCAGCCCTTTTTCTGCTTGGTGGGTAAGCACCGTTGTTCGTCGCCGCTCCCATGTCCATGGTGCGCCGGCTTCAAGGGAGGCGAGGCGGGCCTCGCACTGCCCCGCGGTCTCCTCCGCTGCTGCTCGCGGCGCTGCTGCCGTTGAGGCCGAGGGCTTCAGGCGACCACGCGCCGCGGATGGCTGCGCGGTTCTGCTCCATGGCTTCAGCGAAGCGGCGCAAGATTCGGCGAGCTTCCGGCGGCGGCGTGGGAGGAAGAGGCGGCGCTGGAGGAGAGGGTGGTGTCGCCGGTGATGGAGGAGGTGGTGGAGTCGACGAGGATCCCTGGTCTTCCATCTCCTCTTCCTCCACCTTGATTGCCACATTGAGGTCGGGGACGACATAGTAGGTGCCGGCTGGTCCGGGACGGGGCCGTATCCTCGAGGAAATTGGTACTCCGGTAGTTCATCCGACGGAGTTGGCGAAGGCAGCCGCGGAGGCGGCGGTGGAGCACCCGCACGGGCTGGACACGGACCAAATCCGTGTGTCAGGCAGTACGGGGGTAGAGGTGGAGGCGCCAGGTTGCAGTCCTCTTCTTCTCCGAGGAACGACGCAGATGGTCCTGCAAGAAGCCAATCCATCCGAGGGATGGAGAAAGCAGTTGGTGGAGTTCCCGCTGCGATGACGTCGACTGCCGGAGCCGAAGGCCCGGCATGCTGGAGTGCAGGTATGTTCTCGTTGACAAAAACGTCTGGGGTTGAAGGTCCAGCCTCCTGATGCATATTCTTATTGATTGCAGCGGCCGAAGCGGAAGTTCCCGCCTCCTGGTGCACCATTGGTGCTTGTCCATGGAGGTTGCGGTGGCGTGCATACCCACGGGGACGGTTCTGGCCATGGCTCATGGAGAAGAAGCGGCGACGAGGGCCACTCCGTGGACCATGACCATGATGATGACGCCCGTTGCGGTTGTTCCTGGTGAAGAAACGGCGGCGAGGGCCACTCCATTGGCCAAGACCACCACGGCGGCCTGGAGCATGGTGGCGAAGGGTGCGAGGAAAGCGACGGCGGCTTTCCCTCTGGATGAAGCATGCAAAGGCAAAAGCAAGAGAGGACAGGTCCTGGCCTGCCATTTTCTTACCTTTCTTCTTTCCTTTCATGCGATGTCTCTTTCGGCAGAGCGAAGTGCTGATAACGTGTGAACAGTGAAAAGTAAAAGATTGATTGAACTCATATCGATTCTCATTGATCTCTGGATATATATACATAGGAGCAGTTACAATATGTGAGGAGGGAATCTAACCGCACATAGCGGTTGCTACTACAAGACACATAATATCAACTGCAGCTAGCAGTTGCTTAAGTGTGAGACAAAAGTACAACTGCCAAGGGCAGTTATCCTAAGCAATGTCGGTGGGCCAAAGGCCATGTGAAGAACTACTTCCAACAGTTCTGACCATATCTTGCTGCTCCTATCCTCTGGGGAGGAACATATTTGTCGTAGCCCTCATTTTTTTTCTCCGAAACGTCCTAGTTCGAAATTCCAGACTTTTCGAGTATTTTCCATCATAAGTGGCTGGCATTCTCGCAAACAAAGGCCACCAACATGGGCCCATGAAGTTCTGTATCACACGACTGGCTTCAGACAGGGGCCAAGCCAACTAAATTTGTCGACCATGTTATTCTCATATACAACCTCTGTAAAGTTTTGTAAGACGTTTTAGATTACTAAAATAGTGACCTAAATCGTCTTATAAAAATTACAGAGGGATTATTACATATGTTCAGCCCTAAATACACTTTGATTATCACTAATTTAGTACTTATTGGTTTCACGTAAATCCATTGGGGTCATCTAACCCCAATGCAACTATGCTCCTTCCGCCCCTGGCTTCAGATTGTGGTCGGCCCTCATGGGTTGGGGCGTTATCTAGGATAGTGAAGCCAACCGGTTGCGCGTAGAAGTGGGGTTTCAAGTGGATCCTTATGGTGACGCCAACACCAAATATTTCCACGTCTTTGCCAACCGCCGGTGCCTGGAAAATGGAAATGCGTCATCCTTTGGCTGCAGTCAGAGTAAATGCTTCTACTGCGTCAATCAGACATTGTCCAGCATGTCTACGAGTTTTACACATCCAGGTAATGTATTCGGAGAAACCAAATCTGGCCGAGCTGGACACGGACATGTGGGCTATGGCGCTTTGCATTTCTGACTGGGTTCCATGAAGATGGTCACGGCTCCTGGGCATGATGGATGGACAGCAGCAATGTTTCCGCGATTCTGGCCCTTACTCCGTGAGTTGCGATGTGCAACGGCTTCGCTTGGGGTTCTGTTGATATCTCCTGGCTTAACTTTTTCGACATTTTGTAACTGATTCCTAAAGTCCACGGGGCTGACAATATTCATCAGTATAGCCTTATAACGCTTATAAACGTGTAGTTCAAGATTTGTGACGAGGCTTATCCGCTTATGCCACACCCTCTTTTCTCCCATTGCGCATAGGCATAGGGTTATCTATAATACTATAATAGATCATCCCCACTATTTTATCTATCTTAACATGCAAGCATGCCACCTCATCAAAGGCCCACCATAATATGCATGAAAACAAGTTCTTCATTATTAGTTAATCTCATGTACACATCCATTTAATGACACATTCAACCTCCCTCAACATGCATGTATTTTTTTTCTATTATATTACATCATTTTCAACATGCATACATGTCACATCATCAAAGACTCACCATAATATGCATGAGAACAAGTTCTTTGTTATTAGTTGATCTCATGCATACATCAATATAATGACACATGCCAACTCACTCAGCATGCATGGGTTTTTTTCATTATATTATATTACTTATATTTAATAAATATTTTTAACTACACAATAATAAAATACAATACATAAAATGTATTTTTATACTTTAGTTTATATACTATTAATTCAACTATTAATGTTTCATGCAATCAATTATTCAAATATATTGCAACTGATTCCCGCAGCAACGTGCGGGATATCATCTAGTTATCCATAATGAGTCAGTGTTTAACCAGGGCTGCAATATCTTTGTGGGCCCAGTAGTGCTCATTTAAATTGTGCACGAACTCAAGAGAACGAAGCACCCGACGATTCTCATGAAGCTAGACTTCGAGAAAGTGTACGACCGCATCAACTAGCATTTCCTTCATTAGGTGCTAGTCCACCGGGGATTATCATCTGTCTGTGTGCGGTGGCTGCTACATTTGGTCTCGGGAGGCTAAACAACAATCTCCATCGGCGGAGAAGTAGTGCACTTTCTTTTATTAAAAATGTTGGACTCGCACTACGGGACGGCGGGCATACGCCGACGGCCGGCAGCCGTCGTCGTAGGACCATATGCCGTCGGGCTAGGCCTACGCTGACGGCTGCCATCGGCGTATAGCCGTCGGCGAAAGATCTTCTCGGGCTAGCAACATTTGTCGTCGGCGTAGGCCTAGCCGTCGGCGTATAGACATATGACGATGGCTCGGCATGGCCGTCGGCGTAGCGGCCGTCGGCGTAAGTGTAGTGGGCCCCACGTTGGGCTAACGGCCGTTAGGCGTGGCGGTTAGATACGCCGACGGCCAGGCCGTCGGCCTATCCTCCTCCAGTGAGGACACGCGGCACCTCCAGAAGCGGCCTGGCACTTGGATACGCCGACGGCCAGGCCGTCGGCCTATCCTCCTCAAGTGTGGACACGCGGCACCTTTAGAAGCGGCCTGGCACTTGGATACGCCGACGGCCAGGCCGTCGGCGTAGGCTCTGCCATTTGGCACATAATTTGTCCTACGCCGACGGCCAGGCCGTCGACATATCCAGTGTTAGGTTTTCTGTTTTTTCTGTTTTGTACCATTTGCTGCATATTCAAATTCCAAACAATACAGAGCATTACAGAGCATTATAAAGCAATTATATAGTACATGCACATCAACAAAGAGCATAATATTCAAAATCATATCGATACATAGTATAACAACTTCGAAACATCCGAAATAACATACATAGTATGGATATAGAGTATAACAAGATCCAAACATCGTATCGGTACAAATGAGACCTCTACACGTCCGGGGTAGGATCATCAACCCATAGCGTCCGGAGAGGGAGTCGAGCCGGAGAAACCCATGTCTCGACGCGTGAAGACAGGCGACTGGCCGCATGGAGGCGCCGTCGAACCAGCACCGGAAGCAGGTGATCCCGCGCCACCATGAACCGGTGTGCTATCGCGCGATGCACCACCACCACCATGGCCGGGGTGCACCGGTGTGAACGGCGGCGAGGCTGCAGCACGACCAAAGGGTCCAGTCCCAGAGCCTCCCGTTCCCTACACGTTTGAGCAATGGTTAGCAACCGCCAAGGCACATGAAAGCGGTAAGAAGTGATTGGGCAAGTAACTTACCGGTGTTAAGCCGGTGTAGTAGATGTTCAGGCCGAACTCTTCCTTCGATACAAATTCAGGCTTAAGCCCGGGTCGAGGAGGTCGTGGCGGTATATCGGCCGTAATTCCCGTGGCCCGAGCCCTCTCTTGAGCCTGCAAGATAGTTTACATGTCAGGCATTGCAGAAATAAATAAGGTTGAAATTGAGACTTGTCATCTTTTGCAAAAAGAAAGGATGAAACTTACATCTTCTTTTGCCTCCTTCCACGCCTCGTGTGCTACTGCTTTCTGTCTCCACTCCGCAAGGTCCACCAAATAGGCGTCGTTGTGGGCCTTGTATGCCGCCTCGTAAGCAGCCTACAATTCAAAAATTGAACCATCTCGTCAACTAAGCCACTGAGGAAGTAGTATTGTCAGAGAAAGGATTGAAATGAGAGAAACTTACATCATAGCCAGGCTGGGAAGGTCGTCGTCGAGGAGGCGGTGCAGGGTCGTCGGGACCGAGGGTAGCCTTGATCCGCGTGAGGCTCAAAGTGGGAGTGCGCGGGGTCATCTTATCAAGGACCTTTAAACGGCCATGCTGAAGGCCTCCCCCCGACACCATCAACGCTCTCTCGTCCACCTTCGCAGTTCTAGGGTCGTACACCTCCGGATTAAAAGCGGTCAATGCCTCGAGGTACTTAGCACCGTCCTCCTGGGCAGTGCCGAAGTACTCGGGAAGCTGAGGCTGAGGCTGGGAGAGATCTGGCGCCTTCATCCTCATTGAGTCCCATGACTCATAATCGGCGACAGGCCTCCCTAGTTTCTCCTCCTGCACCGGCAAAGAGATGTTATGAGTACCAAGTAGGAACATGCATGAGGGCAAAGAAATGAAGGTTATTCCATGTATGTGTATACCAGCCTGGCCTTGTAGCGCTCACTGCCGAGGTTTCCCGCCCGATGTGTCCCCCCGCTGTCGCGGTTCGCCTTGTTCCTCTCTCTCAAGGCGTTCCACTCCTCATCTTCCCCGCGCCACCTCGCAGTTAACGCCCTCCATGCCTCCTCCTTGCCATTGGCCCAATCGGGTCTAACCTGTAAAATCGATACTCGTATGAAGAACGGATGATGCAATTGCAAGTTAGCATCAACATAGTCATACTTCGGCGACGGCTTGCCCGATACTCGTGTGAAGAATATCATCGGCAATTTACTTACCTCGTCGTACTCTTCCATGCTCATCGTCGAGTGTGACTTGACATTCTCATACTTCGGCGACGGCTTGCCCGATATCGCTGTGATGTATTGACTCCTGGCGGTATGACCCTGGTTATAGAACTGTTGATTAGTCAACCTCTTACAATGATTCTTCAAAGTCTTGTTCGCCATCTCCTGCTGCTCCGGAGCCACCCTATAGAATCTCTTCAAGCATGAACAAAAAAAGTGTGAGATTCATGAGTTAGCATGGAGGGGTCATCAACTATGGACAAAAAAAATGTCATAGTCATGAGTGAGTCATGAGTTTGCCTTACCCAAAACTTCTGGATCACTGCGTCAGAAGCATTCCCGTAGGGGGGACAATCTGCGAGCTCGTAGTGTCTCCAAGTCGTGGCTAGCTTCCTGTCACCATTTGCATCGTAGAAGCCCGGCCAAAACTTCCTGATGATATCTCCAAGCATGCAGCCAGGGACTCGGGTCCCCTGAGGGTGAAGCCAATTGCTGCACAAGAATCAAACATTAGTATATGCGAAGTTGTTATCAACAAAATGAAACTACATGTTCAAAGTTACTATAGACACTTACTCATTTTTGCTAGGTTCAATGAGGATCCGAGCCTCCGGGGCAGGTTCCTCCTTAGGGACTTCTCTTTCCCCACGAACCTTTACCTTCTTCGTCGACGGACTCGATGGCCCCGACTCCTGCTCCCGATTCATCATCTCCTCGTCTCGAGAGTCCACTTCCAAGTCTCGAGAGTCCATCTCCTCGTCCCGAGACTCTGAGATCGCGGTCTGTGAAGCCACGTCGCCGGAAGCGGAGGGTAAGTCACTCAGAAGGACGGTACCTCGCCCTCGTCCTCGACCTCGACCTCCTGCAATGGGAAAAGGTAAATAATTAAGAAGCATGTTGAAAAATATATACCAAGCATGATTAAGAAATAATGCAGATGCAATGTACCTCCTCGTCCTGACCTCGGGGGACGTCCCCCGACTCCTCCTCATCGTCCTGCATCTCCTCCTCCTACGTCCTCGGCGGCGTACCTTGAGGTTGTTGCTCTTCCACTCTTCGTCTTCTTTATCCCCTGAAGTAAGGACTGCGGTGATGCCTTGCCAATGCTCATATTGGCCAATCACCTGTTGGGGTTCGGGGCAGAAAACACAAATTTTTCATAACCTACGATACCCAATCCCAAGACCTATGCTATGCTGATGCAAGTAACGGACAAAAATAGATCACATACCAGTATGTAGTCCGTTAAGCGGAAAACGTTCCCGCATGAACGTGGTTGGTGTAGTCGTACCGGCAATCCCCGATGCCGCGCAGATCCACCTGTAGCCACCCGATCCTTGCAGACCGATGACGGGATTACGTCCCCGTCGGAACGTTGCTGATGAAGACCTCGCGATACGACCACGACGATGAAGTAGCACCACAAGTGTAGTGCCTCGCGGGATTATACACATACAGTATACCCGACGTCCCTCCGGGCTCCGAACCAGTAGAGCAGCGGAAAGAAGATGGATTCGGATCCCGATTCTAGCAGCACGACGGCATGCATATAGTGGAGAAATCCCCAATCAAGTGTAGACTCCAAACAAGGGGAGTCCACTCGAGGAAGGAGAAAGGAGGGAGAGAGATGAGAGACTTTTCTCAAAAATATGATGATTAAAAGGGCACCTCTACCCCTCCTTATATAGGCCAAGGAGGGGTGCCACCCCCCTTCCACTTCCGGGGTGGGACTAATCCCAAGGGAGGGGGGTGGCGCACCAATAAGGGGGGTGGGCCCCCTCATGGCGCCATGGCCCATGGGGGAGGACTCCCTCTCCCCCTAATGGGCCCTATGAGGCCCATATGCCTTTTAATTCATTTTTAATTATATTTAATTATATTTTAATATTTAATTCAGATAATTAAATAATAAAACATTAATTAAACATTATTAAATATATTTTGAACCTTTCAAAATACCCAGAACAGCTTCCGGCCTTCATCGGAACAATTCCGGTGTTCTCTCCAATTTCTCCGGTGATCCCGAATCAATCCTTACTGCGTCGAGTACCCTTAAGTGTAACACCCTACGGTCCGGGAAACAGCAGACATGATCGAGACAATTCTCATTGATCAATGACTAATCAATTGGACCTGGTTACAATCCTTGATAGCCCCTGCGCTTCCATCGAATGAACTTCAATCGCTATTGGATCCGTTAACCGTGTGCCTGTTCCCTTTGTCCTATGGTACTTTGCTTGTCCGAGGTTTGATCGTCGGTATCCACTATACCTAGTTCGTCCTCGTTCTCAACAAACAAGTTTACTCGTTCCCGTGATATTACAACTCCGTGACCTAGTCACACGTTTGCAAACTTTATGATGTAACATCACCGAGTGGGCCCCGAGTACCTATCCGTCACACACGGATGGACAAATCCCGCTTTGATCTATTTGCATACTCATCAACCATCTATTTCGGAATACCCAAAGTGCTCCGTTATAGCCAGCATATTTCAGTCAGGCGGTGGGATACAAATCAAAGCATCCTAATAGATCGTAATTACGTATGATCATTACGGTCAAAGGATCTGGTCACTACGTTATAGTTATCGCAATGTCGAACTATGTGACTTGATCACATCGCAACACTTCTGGTGGGTGTATGTCCATCATATCATTATCCAATGATACGACTCCATTGTCAACAGACGCCATTGTCTCATGATCAGGAAACCTTGATCATCAATCGCCCAATGGACTAGTATACTAGGCTTAACTAGGGACCTGGTTGTTTGTATACCACACCTGTATTAATGTTTCCGCTTAATACAGTTCTAGCATAGTATCAAACGTATTATGAACTAATGGAATATGCTCGATAAAACATATTTTATTTGCCTCTAGGGCACATTCCCAACAGTCTCCCACTTGCACTAGAGTACAAATAATCTAGTTGCATTTTCTCTGGATCATAACTCCTTATTGATCATGCTTGCCTGTGGAAGAGGTTGTATCAACGGTCTGGGTACCATTCAGAATCGTATGTCCTTTGGCAAATCATAATGTCACCTAATTTGACATTCCTTCATTATCCACTATAATGATGAGGTATATATATTTGGCGGTGATATGAGACTTCGTTTGCTGTGTCATTGCAATGACATCCGGTGAGTCAGAGGACTTTCCCATAGTCATGCACACTTGAAACTCACTCAATCAGAAGTCGAACTTCTTAAGCCATAATATAACTCGTGCTACTTCTAAAGCAGCCACATCAATGTAGATTCAATCCTTAGGGCATTGTATGCAACTTTGATGTCTAACCATGTTTCTTTCAACTTAGGCATTCATTAGTATGATATCTCAATTTTCTAGGTTAGTGTCAAAACTTGAACCAGCATAACATTTATGGTCAAGTCCACTATCCTTTACAAATTTGAGATGTATCCTCAGTTCTCTTCAGACACTGAAGGATAAACTTAACTCTTTGTTCAATGATTTACTCATAAATCATATCACAACATGTTCTTACTACTAAGAACTTGGGTCACATTACGTCGAGTACAAAACTCTGGTTTTATATGAAAGAACCTCTGACAAAGGCATAGAGGATCCAGCACATCCATTTCTTTCATTAACCATTAACCATTGTTCTTGTACTGAGATTAACTCAACACTTCTCTTGGATATACAAGTAAGGACCACTTCTTGACTTGTCCCATTCTGAACTCCTTCAGAATCTTATCCAGGAAAGTATTACGACTCAATGTTATTAAACACATATCTATCTTAATAGATCTTCAATGTTTAATACTTATTCATCTTCATTTATGAAAGATTCAAATAATCATTAACACCAACTTCACCATTCATAATATGTTATCCATATATGAGAATGTTATCATGCTCCCACTCAAATATGTCATGCACATATTAAGTTATAGGATAACACTCATATTGCTCCCACTCAAATATGTCGGCCACATATAAGACAAGGATAACATCCATATGGCTCCCACTTAGATATGTCAGACACATATTAAGTTCAGGATGCTAACCACATGGCTCCTACTCAAATATGTCATTTACATATAAGTCTAGGATAATACTCCCATAGCTCCCACTCAAAATATGTCGTCTACATATTAAGTTTCAGGAAACTATTCAGCTCCCACTCAGTTTCATGAAAATGCATGTTTCCTCAATATTTTGGTTAAGTCCAAAATCCTTTGATCATCCATCAAAATGAGAATTCAGTTTACGAGACACTAGTATCCATATGTTTTTCCAAAACTTCTTGTTGTACCAATTACAACACTTCTTCAACGGATTTGAGGAAGTCACGGTATTGATAACAATCCTGGATCAATCGTAGTGAATATCCCTTTGACTCAAGCATTGCTACACATTGTAGTCAACCCATTGAATTTGTCAGAAACAATCTTTGTGACAAACCAATCTCGACGTCCCTTTGATGTTCACATTTATTCCTCATAACTCTGAAGTTATTGTGAATATCAAGTAACCTCCTTACTTGATAAGATTCAAGCAATCTTAAATGTAACTTAACATAGGATTTCATGACTCGTAGTCATATCTCGTACTTAGGTCCACCATCGCTTCTTTGTAGTTCGTAGGAATGTCTTGTTCCATTAACATCACAAGTGAATCATGAATATCATTTTGCACCAGGGGAAAATATATATTCTTGAATCCTACCTTTCTCAGTAAAAGCTCCCATCAGAAGATCATGATCATTATCATTAGTTTCTCCTCTCATTGTAGAGATTTGCTTCCAGAACATATTTCGTTGCACTACTCTGACATTTGGAGGAAAGGTCAATTACCTTGGTTGAACTTTCACTTTTCTTCCATTACCACATTTATCAAGAACAATTCTTGACAGACACCAAACATAGCAATACAAGTTTTGCTCCTTTTGGTTCTAGTTGTGGAAGGTGCATCCATAGTTGTCTAAGGATACACTACAAAGATAATTTATCTTACATAAATCAAGCTTCCTAGAAACCACAACACACCATGACATATATAGTGTTGTTTTCCACGAACTCAGATGGTTCCCTATTCTGAAGTGAGTGTTTGCATATTAAATTAATAACTCTAAACAATAATAACGTAACTTGGTAAGAGATAACTTAGACCATACACTATTCAATAGAGTACGATTACGATGTTCAGGCACATCAATCAATATTGAAATGTCTCAAAACATTGCAATTTGTGGAACAACTTTCACACAAGTCTTTACGCTCAAGACTAACTCAAAACATTTGTCACTTTGATCAAATCGTAGAGACTTGTCTTTCTTGTTAATTTAATATCCATCTTTACTCTGAAATCCCTTTTTGATCATATCAAATTATTTCAGACTCATGTTTCATTAGTGAATACAAATATTCATCTAAGTCCACATACGAAGTTCACGAAATAATGAAATTCACCACATGCTGACATACGATACATCACAATGTATGATACTCAACAATCAGTACACATTTTGTTTACCAGAATGCGAGGTTTTAGTCATCTCACCTAAAAGGCATGGTTTGTATATGTCAAGAGATCAAGTATCTTAAGACATCATCATACCATTCATGACTTAAACTGTAGTGTCATTATTAAGCCTGGATATTTCTTGGCATTACAATATTTCTTATAAATGATCAAACAACTATCATCAATATAAGAATAACTCATTCATAATCGTAATGTGACCATAAGAGATATCATTCATAAAAGGAGAACAACTGACTTGTTTCTCACTAATATGAATAATTGTCTTCGCGAGATGCAAGACACACTAATAAAGTCCTCATTCAAACAATCATAAAATTTATTTATATATTAATCAATTGATAGATGTAGAGGGAGAGTGTTGTCGACCATCAACTATCTTGATTACCGTCAGCACACATTGTCACCTCATCCCTTCCAAGCCACTCTCAAGCAGTAAGTTCAAGCATCGAATACTTAATCAACCGCAATTAGTGTTTCGTGGGAAAGACATTTATAACTCGTATATCAAATATACCTTCTCCGTCAATGACCATTCCTGCATTGTATCTACTCTTTAAAGTTCTTGACTTTAACCATGACCTCATGACAGGTGAACGATTCTCCTTCATGACATAGTCCAGACATGGTCTTTGTAACTGGGAGGAAGCGGATGCAACTCCCCAGTTATCGCAAAGTAACCAGTCATTCAGTAGTCCAAGTTATACACAAGGAGTTCCATGTATCTTATACATTTTTCAAGTGACTTTCTCAGCAGGTTGTTCCTTCCACCATAGTTGAAAGAAACCCCGTCCATATACTCATATTCCATTACTCTGATTTGTGACCAAGTGCTTTCAAGTTCACCTAGCACGTCATACGTGTTGGTTAACATGCATTCACAATTCAGATTCCATAGAATGAATTATGGTGTATTGGACAGTCATTCATAAGTGACGGTGAGTACGATACTCATCATCATCTTCCTTGAATACGGAGTTAACAGGTGTATCTCCTAGCAGTTCTTCGTATTATGTTTAGCAAGTCATTACTAACGAGTATGTCTCTAATGGTGTTGGTACACATCAATGAAGTAAGACCCATTTACCTTAAGTTCTATCATACTAAAAGAGCCATAGTTCTAAACATTGGTATGACGTTATCTACGATGATATTTGCAAAGACATGAAGATTAAGTTCATAATGTGGAGTTTCAATTTGATTTCAAAATTCTAGAAAGCTCCCACTTAGATAAACACCTCTCAATTTAACTAAGTGATTACACAATCCTATCCCCCATACCTCCCCCGATATGTACGGCCCAGTATGCGAACCAGGTAGGCCTCTAAGCCAATCACATCAGGCATGTGACTCGTGCTCGACCTTTCAGTCTCCTGTGTTCCAGGCCCGCATCTACATACGTCAAGCCTGCCAATCGAACCTTGATGTTAGTTGTTCAGCAAGGCCATATCTGCATATGCCAGGCTTGCCGAACCCAACCTCATGCGAACTTCGTTTAATATGTAGGACAACTCCGGTATGTACGGAGCATCAAGCCATATGGGAGAACCTTCCAGGCGGTGCCCACCAAGGGAGAACACAATGTTGGTATTGTGAGAGATGGTCCTGTTTCGTGCTACCGTCGATATATCTAGCATACTAGCATAAAACAGGAAGTAAAACTGTAAATCATACAACCTATGATCCCCCCTTCATGCAAATTAAAGTTAAAAACGCCTTTCTACTTTATCTTTTGCAAGTTTTACGTGGCTGCTAGGGGTTTCGAGAAAAGAACCGCTTTCTATCCTGCGAAAAGAAGCCACAACACCAATCCCGCAATTGTCTCTATTACACCCCTGTCGGGGCCCTCCGTTGCAAACATCTTCGCATCGCTAATGCAGAGAGACAGACACCCCCCCAGCCACTTTATATGGTACAAGCCATATGTCAACCGTGGAACCAGTCTCGCGTAAACGCGTAAGGTCGGTCGGGGGCCGCTTCATCAAACATTGCCGCAATGCTAAATGAGTACACGTGAGAGGGTAACAATTGAGAATTTATGCCCACATACTAGATGTGTTCTATCCGTACAATACATCTACGCATAGCCTTGCTCATGATACCACTCTTGGGGTTCGGGGCAGAAAACACAAATTTTTCATAATCTACGATACCCAATCCCAAGACCTATGCTATGCTGATGCAAGTAACGGACAAAAATAGATCACATACCAGTATGTAGTCCGTTAAGCGGGAAACGTTCCCGCATGAACGTGGTTGGTGTAGTCATACCGGCAATCCCCGATGCCGCGCAGATCCACGATGACTCCTGTATCCACCCGATCCTTGCAGACCGATGACGGGATTACGTCCCCGTCGGAACGTTGCTGATGAAGACCTCGCGATACGACCACGACGATGAAGTAGCACCACAAGTGTAGTGCCTCGCGGGATTATACACATACAGTATACCCGACGTCCCTCCGGGCTCCAAACCAGTAGAGCAGCGGAAAGAACATGGATTCGGATCCCGATTCCAGCAGCACGACGGCGTGCGTATAGTGGAGAAATCCCCAATCAAGTGTAGACTCCAAACAAGGGGAGTCCACTCGAGGAAGGAGAAAGGACGGAGAGAGATGAGAGACTTTTCTCAAAAATATGATGATTAAAAGGGCACCTCTACCCCTCCTTATATAGGCCAAGGAGGGGTGACACCCCCCCCTTCCACTTCCGGGGTGGGACTAATCCCAAGGGAGGGGGTGGCGCACCAATAAGGGGGGTGGGCCCCCTCATGGCGCCATGGCCCATGGGGGAGGACTCCCTCTCCCCCTAATGGGCCCTATGAGGCCCATATGCCTTTTAATTCATTTTTAATTATATTTAATTATATTTTAATATTTAATTCAGATAATTAAATAATAAAACATTAATTAAACATTGTTAAATATATTTTGAACCTTTCAAAATACCCAGAACAGCTTCCGGCCTTCATCGGAACAATTCCGGTGTTCTCTCCAATTTCTCCGGTGATCCTGAATCAATCCTTACTGCGTCGAGTACCCTTAAGTGTAACACCCTACGGTCCGGGAAACAGCAGACATGATCGAGACAATTCTCATTGATCAATGACTAATCAATTGGACCTGGTTACAATCCTTGATAGCCCCTGCGCTTCCATCGAATGAACTTCAATCGCTATTGGATCCGTTAACCGTGTGCCTGTTCCCTTTGTCCTATGGTACTTTGCTTGTCCGAGGTTTGATCATCGGTATCCACTATACCTAGTTCGTCCTCGTTCTCAACAAACAAGTTTACTCGTTCCCGTGATATTACAACTCCGTGACCTAGTCACACGTTTGCAAACTTTATGATGTAACATCACCGAGTGGGCCCAGAGTACCTATCCGTCACACACGGATGGACAAATCCAGCTTTGATCTATTTGCATACTCATCAACCATCTATTTCGGAATACCCAAAGTGCTCTGTTATAGCCAGCATATTTCAGTCAGGCGGTGGGATACAAATCAAAGCATCCTAATAGATCGTAATTACGTATGATCATTACGGTCAAAGGATCTGGTTACTACGTTATAGTTATCGCAATGTCAAACTATGTGACTTGATCACATCGCAACACTTCTGGTGGGTGTATGTCCATCATATCATTATCCAATGATACGACTCCATTGTCAACAGACGCCATTGTCTCATGATCAGGAAACCTTGATCATCAATCGCCCAATGGACTAGTATACTAGGGTTAACTAGGGACCTGGTTGTTTGTATACCACACCTGTATTAATGTTTCCGCTTAATACAGTTCTAGCATAGTATCAAACGTATTATGAACTAATGGAATATGCTCGATAAAACATATTTTATTTGCCTCTAGGGCACATTCCCAACATCACCTGCATTGAGAAAAATAAAACAATTAAGCATAAGGACGCAATGCAATTAAGAAGCATAAATACGCAATGCAATTAAGATGAAAATAAATACTAATACTCGTCATCACTCTCAGCCTCGGGATCCTCGCACGGTGGAGACTCATCATTGTCATGTAACATAGAGCATTTTAAATAGCACGTGCACATCGACAAGATACAAATTAACATCATCATCAATTCATCGTAGCACATCCGCACACAATCATCATCATCATCCAAAATAACATACATATAGTATCGAGATACATAAATACTAATAATCATCATCATCATCACTCTGAGGCTCATTCTCATCTCCATCATCACTATCACTATCACGTGTGTATAAAGCGTCGGGATCCTCGGACGGTGGAGGCTCATCATCATCATCACTCTGAGGCTCATCATTTGCATGTGCCTTGTTGAGCATCTCTATGTCACTTATATCCGTGACTATCTCACCACGGGTGTGTGCATTGTTCTCGAGGTCCTCAAGACCTTCTAAGCAAAGTCCCCAAAGTTCTCTTGCTCTTGATAGAAAATTCCCTTGTATGTTCGAGGGTTAATGTTGTTCTAATCATCCTCGGAGGGCATGGGTAGTTTACTGATACGTCCCAAACATATCTATAATTTCTGCTTGCTCCATGCATGTTTTGTGTGACTTTTCCATGTTTTGGTTGAACTTTATTACACTTTTAATTCAATTTGGACTAACCTACTAATTCAGTGCACCCAGTTGCCAGCTTCTGGTTTTCTGCTGTTTTGGTTTTTCAGGTTTTCCGGCTGATTAAAGTGCCCAAAAAATTCCGCAAAAATTATATTAAAAATCAGTGGCCAGGAAGCTTCCAGAATAACCAAGGGAGAGAGCCGGGACCACCACCAGGGAGCCAGAAGGGTCCCTGGCGCGGCCCCAACCCTAGGGCGCGCCAGGCACCCTCCTGGCTGCCCTGGGTGGCCCCTCGACGCCCCCCTTCGCCTATATAACCCCCTCGGGGTAGAAACCCCTAAACGAGAACTCTTTTTGGCGGAAACCTCTCTGTTCCGCTGCCGCCGCCGTTTTCAGATCGGGGCTGCCTGGAGAAGCTGCCCTGGCACCCTGCCGGGACGGGGAAGTGCCCCCGGATTCATCTCCATCGACGTTGCTTCCCTTCTCCATGATGTGTGAGTAGTTCCCCCTCGGGGCTGAGGTTTCTACCAGTAGCTATGTGTTCTTCTCTCTCTCCCATGATGTGATCTTCGTTGTGATCATAGGCTATGTTAATCTAGGGTGATCCGATGATGTTCCCCCTTCTTCTATGTATTGGATTGATGTACTCAATTGATCTTATCTAGTATAATCTCCAAGACCATGGTGACAGCTGGTCTATTGCACATGGAATTAGAAGAATATTTTCATGAGTGATTTCCTCTTTTGTGTGTGGATTGAAGATTGAGAGTCTTTTGGTGCTTGTCTTTGACTATCCTTTAGATATGTTGTGGTGATTGTGGTACTCTCTTTGGATGGCCGCGGTGACATTGGGAAATCCATAGATTGAGAACTACGAACTTTGAGGTGTGCTTTTGTAGCCCTACACAATTCTCATCCTCTCTTGACCACAAAGGAATGACCTCCGAGTACGTCTCCATTGCATGTTTTATGGGAAATATCATGTGATTAGACTATGTTAATGTTGTTGGGAGTTGCCACTAGTGAAAGTATGAATCCTAGGCCTTGTTTCCACCTTTGCAATACCGTTTGTGCTCACGTTTACCACTTGTTACCTTTCTGCACTTTTTATTCAGATTTATATTACCTTGCTTTACCGCACCTATCACCCATATTTCACCATCTCTTCGCCGAACTAGTGCACCTATGCAACTCCTAGTTGTATTAATTGCAGGGTTGCTAGAGAGAGACCATCTTCAACCTCTACTTCCCTGAGTTCGATAAACCTTAGGTCATCCACTTGAGGGAAATTGATGTTGTCCTACAAACCTCTGCGCTTGGAGGCCCAACATTGTCTACAAGAATAGAAGTGTGTGTAGACATCAAGCTATTTCTGGCGCCGTTGTCGAGGAGGTGAGTGCTTGAAGGTATATCTTTAGATTCTGCAATTAAATCTTTTCGTTGCTTGTTTTTATTTTCACTAGTTAGGTTTATGGAAAACTGCAATCTTAGTTCGCTGCTTCGGGGAGACCGCTTTGCCACACCTGTGGTAGAGAAGTCTCCGCCACCTATTGAATGCATCCCGTTCCAAATACCACTTGGGATAGTTGAAATAATTATTAATGATTGTTATGATGGGACAGTCAATCCTAGTATTCATTTGTTGAAACTTACAGAACTTTGTGAGTTATTTAATATTTCAGGTTTGACAAGAGGTGAAGTCATGAAGAAATTATTTGCCTTGTCACTGAAAGGAAAAGCATTGGAATGGTATAGGCTACTAGATGATTCTCACCTACGGGATTGGGAAGAGATCCAGTCTCTCTTTTACTCCAAGTTTTATCCTCTTCATGAAGTCCATGAGAATAGGAATTATATTTATAATTTCTATCCTCATGACGGAGAGAGCATAGCTCAAGCTTGGGGGAGACTGAAAACTTTGATGCTAAAATGTCCTAACCATGGGCTCCCCAAAGATATGATTATTACTAATTTCTATGCAAGGCTATCTCGACAGGATAAAGACTTGCTCGATGCTTCCTCGGTGGGTTCTTTCACAAACGAAAAGATTGATGCTAAATGGGAACTCCTTGAAAGAATCCAACACAACACTGAAGATTGGGAGATCGACAAAGGTAAAGAGTCAGGTATAATTTATGAGTATGATTGCATTAAGTCCTTTGTTGAAACTGCAAGTTTTAATAAATTTAGTGCTAAGTTTGGGCTTGATTCTCAACTCCTTGTTGATTTCCTCAAATCTTTTCATTCACATATTAATATTCCTAAGGAGAATTATATCAAGAATCATGAACCTTTTAAAGAGATTTTCAAAGAAAATGAAATTTTTAATGATGATTGCAACATGCATGATTCAATTCCTGAAAATGAAGTTTTATATAAGCATGTTAATTTTTGTGGAGTGGATAGACCTTGTGAAAGGCCTATGATTGAAGAAGAGAAGTATTGTAAGAAACATAAGCATGAAAGAACAATCACTTGGGTTAGAGATTTAAATGAAATTGCTAGAGAATTGTGTGACCTTTATCATTTTATGTGCATGTCTCTTATATTTCTACTAATAAAAAGGAGAGTTTCTCCCAAGTTTCCCCTATTGTTTCTAATGATAAACCAGGATATGTGGAGAAACTTCCCCTCCAACCACTCCTTCCTAATGTGAAGAAGAAGAAAAAAAAGAGGAGGAGGAAGAGGAGCAGGAAGGAAGAAGAATGGGTAACAACCTGGCCTGAGCATATTCCTCGCATCGATTTTTATCCTAACGGACAGAAATTTATGGAGGATGGTGAGCTTGATTGCATTCATTATTATCTTGAAGATAAGTCCGTAGGTACTATTGAAGATGATTTTGATTATGATATGCATGTTACTTTTTTGATTGGGAAAATGATGATAATGCTACTTATGACCTTGAAAATCTCTTTGGTACCAACTCTGAGAGTGATGATATGGAAAGCTCCAAGCTTGGGGATGATAGGATTGGAAGTCCTTTACCCATTATTGATGTGGTAATTGATAATTCTTTTTCTAGTAAGAATAAATACAACATGTTTACAAATATAGTTTCTAGCAATGATAATGCTCTTATCTACTATGATGATGTTATAACTCCTATTTTTAGTGATTATAAAGGTACCTATGACATAAGGAGAAACTATCCTTATGAAACTTGTCATGATCATGGAGGGAATTACTCCCTTGTTGAACACCATCTTCCTAATACACAATTAATCTATAGTGTTCAAGTTGTTTATGATAGTCCTACTCCCACTATTACCAATGAGAAAGATTATGCTTATGTGGAGAGTAAGAGTACCCTGTTGCATGTGGATCATGGTAATAATTTTTTATGTGATACTTATATTGTTGAGTTTATTCATGATCCCACTGAAAATTATTATGAGAGGGGAACATATGCTTATAGATATTTCAATAATATCAAGTTCCCTCTCTTTATGTTGAAGGTTTTGAAGTTGCACTTGTTTTGGCTTCCTATGCTAATATCTTTATGCTTCAATGAGTTATTTCTCTACAAGATCCCTTTGCATAGGAAGAATGTTAGACTTAAATGTGTTTGGTATTTTCTTCTTGGTGCCCTCTTTTGTGCTTCAATTCTTATACCCATGAGAGCATCATTAAAATCTTAAGCCTATCTTTATGGCTATAAAGAAAGAGCTCTAGGGAGACAACCCTTGTTATCTTTACTTTTTGTTTTTCTTCTGTTCTTAGTGGTCTTGATGATTGTTACTATTGTAGCAACATCATTGTATCTTTACTTTCAAGCTTTGTGTCAAGTTTAGCCTCAGATTGCAAGAAAGGTCAAAAGTTGGTGCATGCTGTCCAGAAACAGATTCTGTCTGCTTGATGGAAAAAATAGGAATAAATCACCAGATTATCTTTTTGATCTGAATTTTTTTGACAGTATGCTCCATACAATTACTTTTCGGGCGTCTGTTCAGAGTTTTTTGATTTGAGTTGCATAAGTGCCCCTAAAAAGTTCCCCTTTCTCTGCTGTTCTGTTTTTCTCAGCTTCTGCCCCGGTTTTTCGTTTCGCAGTTTTGCAATCCTTAAGCTTGCTTTTTCTTTGCAAACTTTTTTGGGAAGGCTAGAGAAACAGTAGATCTTCCTGGAAATCTTTATTTGCAGTAGAGGAAAATTATTTTATTACGGTACTAACCTCTCTAATCAGCCTACAATGAGTTATGTATGAAGGGAGTTTTCAAGTGCGCGATGGAAGGTGATGAAAGAAGATCCAGGAGTGTCAAGCGCTCAAGCTTGGGGATGCCCAAGTGCACCCCCAATAAATATTCAAGGAGACTCAAGCGTCTAAGCTTGGGGATGCCCCCGGTGCATCCCCTTCTTCATCAACAATCATCGGTCTGTCTTTCGTTGCACTATATTTTTATCACTTCATGCCTTATGTGCTTTGCTTGGAGCGTCTCGCTCTTTACTTTTCTAGGTTTGTTTTGCTTTCTTTGCTGTATTAACAAGTTAGACCCCAACTTACTCTTTTGTGTGGGAGAGAAACACGCTCCACTTGAACTAGAACTCCTCATAGGATTTGCATGCTTATTTCTTTTAGCTGTGAGTTGTTCTTTTTCTTTTCTTAGCTGCTGGTCTGTTTAGCTGTAGTGCTTTAGTTTTTCTAGAGCTTTTCTTTTCAGGTTGAACTTTCTATAGGTTGCATGTTTTATCTTGTTAGAGAGTTTTCCTGTTGCACTGAGTTCTGTGTCTTGACTATAAAGTAGGTAGTTAAAGTTGCTTTTCTTTTTGAAGTAGTAACTTGCAATAGTTT
The DNA here is from genome assembly GCA_950022295.1 of Bromus sterilis. Lineage (NCBI taxonomy): Eukaryota > Viridiplantae > Streptophyta > Magnoliopsida > Poales > Poaceae > Bromus > Bromus sterilis. Next base: position 294,168,630 of record OX465601.1, on the reverse strand, counting down.
TGAGGTATTGACTAGAGTAATGTTTGAACTTTTGGTTTCAAGAGCTCTTGCCTATTAGTGATAGATGTCGTATTTTGGGCAATCCGTGTGTTTTTCGAAAACCAAAAACCCCTGTTGAGAACTCTAGCTACTAGATGGATCACTAACCTCTGGAGGGTTCGAATATTAGAGTACACTCACGTACCATGAGTCGAGGATGCGCAAGGATAACCAAACCCCCATACACTCCTCCTCGGGGTACCTGTCTCTTTGTAAACCTCCTATTGGATTGAGAGTTACCGATAATAAGTGCATGAGTTCTTCGGACTAATGTGAGTATTCGAAAGTTGACACTTCCAACTACCCATACTTTTTCTAGCCTCTTCGGTACCGTGCATTGCCCTTTTCTCACCTCGAGAGTTGGCGCATACTTCGCCGGTGCATCCAAACCCTTGGCATGATACGCTCTGTCATCATAAGCCTCATTATATCTTTCCTCAAAACAGCCACCATACCTACCTACAAGGCATTTCCATAGCCTTTCCGAGATACATTGCCATGCAGCATCCACCCTCTCATGACTTGATCCTCATGTCATACATGCTACTTGCTTGATCGATGAGCCGCATGCTAGTTGGGCCTTGCCCTATCATTGCTACATGACGCGCTAGTCTCATTGCATATCCTGCTATCCTGGCAGAGGCATACATTTGCATCATGATTAGTTACATTTTCTTTTTGTGAGTACCTTTGTAAAGTGTGAAAGATCTCCTATATTCTTGTAAAATATAGAGTATTGCCCCTAAAGTGAGGAAAAGATCCCAAAGAGGACAAAATCAAAAGATCCCCAAAGAGGACAAATGAGAGTTAAATAGAAAGAGCCATTGAGGCCACCAAAAAAAAGAGAAAAAGAGAAAAATAAAAATAAAAAGAGAGAAGGGGGCATACTACTATTCCTTTTGAGAGATCCAAACTAGTACTTCATCTTCTACCCCTTGTACTCCATAGAGATTAACATCATGCATATAGCTATGTGGGGAACTTTTACACTATAGAACTTGGCTTGTATATTCCAATGATGAGCCTCCTCAAACGAGCTCTAGGTCTTCTTGAGCGAGCAAGTTAGATGCACCCCCACTAGTTCCATTGGAGAGATTTTAGCTCACATGTGCATCCGTTGTATGGCAATCCCTACTCCTCACATCATATCTATCATATGACCTTCTCTCGCCTATGATTGTCCTCATTGATGTGAGCCTTTCACACACCTTTTTGTCTTCCTCCTCCACCCTTTTTCTGTTTCGCCTTTTAGGTGTCAACTTTCTTGCTCATGCTCATCTATTGCATGAGTGCTCAAAATATCGAAAGGGAGTGGATCAGTTTGACTTGTACCTGGCTAGTGGTCTGGGGACGAGTCCAGATAAGAATCCAAAGGAGACCAAGTGTGAAACTTTAGTAGATAGTTGTTCTCAACAACCTTTTTTCTCTTTCTTCCCAGTCCCTTGATTGCACGCAAACACCATCTGGAGACATTCGAGTCACGGTCAGCAAGAGCTCTTGCACCTTTTGTTCTTTTGTTGCTTGTGTTAATGCCAATATAGACTCTTGCATGTTAAGACTTGAATTGAATTGCATGCTTTGATTGCTTTACTTAACAGTCCTTATTTGGTTGTGTGCCATGTCACCACAGAAATTATGCTTGTTATCATTTACCTACTCGAGGCCGAGCAGGAATTAAGCTTGGGGATGTTGATACGTCCCAAACGTATCTATAATTTCTGCTTGCTCCATGCATGTTTTGTATGACTTTGCCATGTTTTGGTTGAACTTTATTACACTTTTAAACCAATTTGGACTAACCTACTAACTCAGTGCACCCAGTTTCCAGCTTCTGGTTTTCTGCTGTTTTTGTTTTTCAGGTTTTCCGGCTGATTAAAGTGCCCAAAAAATTCCGCAAAAATTATATTAAAAATCAGCGGGCAGGAAGCTTCCGGAATAATCAAGGGAGAGAGCCGGGACCACCACCAGGGAGCCAGAAGGGTCCCTGGCGCGGCCCCAACCCTAGGGCGCGACAGGCACCCTCCTGGCTGCCTTGGGTGGCCCCTCGACGCCCCCCTTCGCCTATATAACCCCCTCGGGGTAGAAACCCCTAAACGAGAACTCTTTTTGGCGGAAACCTCTCTGTTCCGCCGCCGCCGCCGTTTTCAGATCGGGGCTGCCTGGAGAAGCTGCCCCGGCACCCTGCCGGGACGGGGAAGTGCCCCCGGATTCATCTCCATCGACGTTGCTTCCCTTCTCCATGATGTGTGAGTAGTTCCCCCTCGGGGCTGAGGTTTCTACCAGTAGCTATGTGTTCTTCTCTCTCTCCCATGATGTGATCTTCGTTGTGATCATAGGTTATGTTAATCTAGGGTGATCCCATGATGTTCCCCCTTCTTCTATGTATTGGATTGATGTACTCAATTGATCTTATCTAGTATAATCTCCAAGACCATGGTGACAGCTAGTCTATTGCACATGGAATTAGAAGAATATTTTCATGAGTGATTTCCTCTTTTGTGTGTGGATTGAAGATTGAGAGTCTTTTGGTGCTTGTCTTTGACTATCCTTTAGATATGTTGTGGTGATTGTGGTACTCTCTTTGGATGGCCGCGGTGACATTGGGAAATCCATAGATTGAGAACTACGAACTTTGAGGTGTGCTTTTGTAGCCCTACACAATTCTCATCCTCTCTTGACCACAAAGGAATGACCTCCGAGTACGTCTCCATTGCATGTTTTATGGGAAATATCATGTGATTAGACTATGTTAATGTTGTTGGGAGTTGCCACTAGTGAAAGTATGAAGCCTAGGCCTTGTTTCCACCTTTGCAATACCGTTTGTGCTCACGTTTACCACTTGTTACCTTGCTGCACTTTTTATTCAGATTTATATTACCTTGCTTTACCGCACCTATCACCCATATCTCACCATCTCTTCGCCGAACTAGTGCACCTATACAACTCCTAGTTGTATTAGGTGTGTTGGGGACACAAGAGACTTCTTGTTTCTTAATTGCAGGGTTGCTAGAGAGAGACCATCTTCAACCTCTACTTCCCTGAGTTCGATAAACCTTAGGTCATCCACATGAGGGAAATTGCTGTTGTCCTACAAACCTCTGCGCTTGGAGGCCCAACATAGTCTACAAGAATAGAAGTGTGTGTAGACATCATTTACCATGTGGCGATACCTGGTACACGACTTCCCAGCCCTGGAGGTATTCTTTCTGGCATGGGTAGGGCAAGTAATAAACTTGCTTCGCTTGGTGAGCCACAACAAAGACATCGGATCAGCTATAGGTGGTTGAAGGCCTAACTTCAACTAACCCAATGGAAGGGGTATTTTTGTGTCCATGGTGTGGATCGAACCAGTGGCATCTGAACACAACGAGCTTGAGTTCTACGAGCCCATTGTTGAACGTCAGCTCGTATACGTTCTGCAACCTTCCGTAGTAATCAAAGTCATCTTGTCCCTTGTTGAAGACCCCGGTATTTATAGTTTTTGCACCCGGTCGACTATTTTGGTGGCCCTCTGTATGAAAGCGATACCCATTCACATCATACTTTTCATACATGTTGACTTTACTATTAAAACCCTGAGAGACACATCTCAACTCATCCGACATCATCACTGTGGGATCAACTCCCTACAAGTTTAGTACGAATCGTGCATTAGTTACGTGTAATAAGAGGGCCAAGTTGATAGGTAATTAAGAGGGATAGGTTACGGATTACCTTTTTCCTGAACCATGACATGAAACTTCTTCATGGGGCACCCCCTTTCAGAAGAGCAACCAACTGCGCAGCATCGGGATCTGTTGGTCCCGGCCACACCTCATTCACGAATTGGCTAGAAGGAGAAAATACGTATTAGAACGAAACCGAGTTACTAGTTGCAAAGTAATTAAGTCGCCATTTTACCTAAGGAAACTGGGCACCTCCTCCTCCCCCTCCCCGCTCTCTTTCTTCTGGTCCTCCACAACTTCCCCCATGTTCATAAGCACCAATTGGCTTGGTTTTGGATAAAGGGCTTTATTACCCAAAGTTTAAGTAAGTACACCCGGCCTCTGCATAACTAAGATGCACACAGCCGCAAGTCTCCAAACCAGAAAATGTAAAGGAGTATGCCACAAGTTACAATGAAGAACTATTGCCACTCAAGGTAGCTCTATGCGTTGATCACGCGGCCACCCATGTAGGATAAAAATATCCCTCGCCACCGCTTCCAGTCGTGCACACGCCTCCATAAAAAGGCCTCGATATTCCACCCGTTGTAAGATGGACCACGAACGGAGAATACCCGTGCATCGATAAAGAACCTGCAAGCAAGTGAAATTTTTATCAGAAAAGATCTTGTCATTTCTACATAGCCAGAGCGACCATATTACGGCAAGCGCTCCTACCCTAAGAATGGTTTTAATCTTACTATCTATCCCGTTCAGCCAATTGCCAAAGATATTAGCAACGGATGTGGGTTGATATAAGTTTGAAGCCATTTGGATAGCTGACCAAATAGAATGTGCAACCTTACATGTGAAGAATAAGTGTTGTATTGTCTCATCATGAGCACATGAAACACATCTCTTACTCCCTTGCCAGTTGCGCTTGACAAGATTGTCTTTCGTTAAAATGACACCTTTTCGAAGATACCATGCAAAGACTTTGATCTTTAAATGTATCTTCATTTGCCATATTTTATTATTATTATCGACTGGTATTTCAGGTTGGACAAGCGCCCTATACATAGAATCCACAGAAAATTTTCCATTCCTATTGAGATTCCATCGAAACTCATCATGACCTTGTGACAGCTGCACTACCGCTAACCGTGCTATCAAGGCGTTCCAAGATGTTAGTCTTGGGCCGATTAAGTCTCTCCTGAATGCGACATTAGGGGGTGACTCCTGCATGACCGTGGCCAGCGTCTCTCCCTTATGTCGCACAATGGTATATAGGGCCGGATATTGATCTCGGAGTGTGGCAATTCCTAGCCATATATCCTCCCAAAATCGTATCTCCGATCCGTCCTTAATCTTGAAAACCCCAAAGCGATAAAAGTATTTCTTTGTCGCCATGTGACCGGCCCAAAAGTGTGAATCTCCAGGCTTCCATACAACCTGAGATAACACTTTTGTGCCAATATATTTTCGCTTAAGGAGCGTCTGCCATACACCATCCGAAGTCAGTAGCCTATATAGCCACTTAGCGAGGATAGCAGAGTTCTTGACCTGGAGGTCATGGATACCCAACCCCCCTTGGTCCTTCGGACGGCAAACGACATTCCACTTAGTCAGTCGATATTTCTTCTTCTCATTATCCCCTTGCCAAAAGAATCTCGATCGGAAATAGTCCAATCTATGTAAGACCCCTTTAGGTAGTGGAAATAAAGATATCATATACAGTACCATATTGGTTAAAACTGAATTTATGAGTACCAATCTTCCACCCAAGGACAACAACTTCCCTTTCCAACTAGCCAGTCTTTTTTTGCAAACGTTCTTCGACGTGTTTCCATTCCGCATTAGTCAATCTCCTATAATGTATGGGTATCCCTAGATACATAATAGAAAATTGACCTTGCTCGCAACCGAATATCTCGGCATATTGAGCTGCTGCATCCTGGGCCTCACCGAAACAAAACAATTCACTTTTATGAAAATTAATCTTCAATCCGGATAACTGTTCGAATGCTGATAAAATTAATTTCAGATTCGCAGCTTTATCTAGATCATGATCCATAAACAGAATTGTATCGTCTGCATATTGAAGGATAGATAGTCCCCCATGCACGAGATGTGGGACTACTCCCTCAATTTGACCGTCTAGCTTGGCGCGTTCAATCATGATCGCTAACATATCTGCCACAATATTAAACAATATGGGCGATAAAGGATCCCCTTGCCTTAATCCCTTTTTGGTTTGGAAGAAACGACCGATTTCGTCATTGACATTCACGGCAACACTTCCTCCTGAAACACAACTATGGATCAAAGCACACCATTTCTCTGAGAAACCTTTCATTCTCAGAGTTTGTTGGAGGAACGACCATTTCACTTTATCATAAGCCTTTTCAAAGTCAACTTTGAATATGACTCCGTTAAGCTTTTTAGTGTGCATCTCATGGACGGTCTCGTGTAACACCACGACTCCATCTAGGATATGCCTACCTTGCATAAATGCAGTTTGTGTAGGTTTAACCACATGGTCAGCCACCGAATTTAATCTAATGGTTGCCGTCTTCGTGAAAATTTTGAAGCTTACGTTCAGGAGGCATATTGGTCTATACTGTTGTATCCTTTCTGCCCCCAAAACCTTAGGCAACAACACAATTTCCCCGAAGTTAAGACGAAACAGATCAAGTTGTCCCCCATGCCAGCATTGAAACAACTCAATTAGGTCCGTCTTAATAGCATCCCAAAAGTGTTGATAAAACTCAGCAGGAAAGCCATCTGGCCCCGGAGCCTTATTATGCTCCATTTGGAAAACCGCCTTTTTAATCTCCTCTTCTGTGAAGGGTGAATCTAGAAAGGTATTCTCCTCATTGGAGACCTGGGTTATGTCATCCGTCCGAGTCTCATCCATGTACAAGATATCTTCAGCTGGAGCGTCGAACAACCCTTTATAGTAGCTTGTAATGTAAGCTTTAAGTTGTTCTTGACCTTCAATCATTCCTTCATCCTGGTTGAGAGCATGAATACTCTTTTTCCGATGTCTACCATTGGCAACATTCTGGAAATATTTCGTATTCGCATCTCCCTTCAGAATGAGGTTAGATTTTGATCGTTGGTACCATCTCAGCTCTTCCTCCCGCAGCATTCGTGCCACTTTCGCATTGGATTGACTTTTAAGCTCAATCTCCTGCTGGGTTAACACTCGTGTTTCTGCTGCGCGGTCAAGCTCGTCAATGATGGTACACAGACGCTCCTTTTCTTTTTTTAGGATCCCGGTAGTGTGCCTAGCCCATCCGCGAAGATATTTACGCAAATTGCATATTTTTGCGTTCCATCTTCGGATAGGACTATTACCCGGGACCGGAGCTGACCACACTCTTTTAACCATATCATCAAAACCATCACGTAGCAACCATCCCAGCTCAAATTTGAAGCGGTGTCGCACGTTTGATTTTAATGTTCCGGTTGATAAGAGTAGAGGGGCATGATCTGATAGATCCTCTATACGTTCAAGAGCGCGTACTGTTACTAACGGGTATTTGTCTTCCCTGTCAGTGCTCATTAGTACACGGTCCAATTTCTCGTATGGCGGTTCAGGTAGACTATTCGCCCAAGTGAATCGTCTACCCGTCATGTGTACCTCTCTCAAGTCCAAACTCTCAATGACAGCATTGAACAAGAAAGGCCAGTGACTATCGAATCTCCCTTTGCTTTTCTCATGTGGGAACCGTAGTAAATTAAAATCTCCACCTATTAAAATAGGATGCGGATCATTATTCGCTAGGTTCACCAGCTCACGCAGAAAAGCCGCCTTACGCTCCTCTTGGGCGGCACCATACACGGCAACCAGACTCCATATGAAACCATCAGCTTTGTTACGGATATGGAATTTGATATTAAATTCCCCACTCGTATAAGCTAACACTTCCATAGAGTCTGAGAGTACACCGAGTAGAATGCCACCTGACCTGCCACGAGGCGGGATAGAATGTCAAGTAAAATCCATGCCACCTGAAAGGCGATCAAGGACACTCACTGGAAAACCCCTCCTCCCAGTCTCTGAAATAGCCAAAAAATCCAATTTATGATCCCGAACATACTGAGCAATATTCAAGTGTTTAGCCAAGTCACCAAGACCTCTGCTATTCATGAAGATGCCGTTCATTGGGAAACAATTGGATTTTTTGGGTGTTTCACGGTCCTTTTAATTTTTTGTTTCTTTTTGTCTTTGGCAGATTTAGACTTCCGGCTGGAATCTTGCAGATCATAAATAGATCCTAGCTCGACCTCATCTAAACCCACTTCCGTCATCTCACCCACTAGATGTGATAGAAGCTGTCCATCGATAGTGGCATTCGCCTCCTCATCATCTAGGCGTGTGGTGACCGACCTACTAGATGCACCTGGATGGACCTTTAAACGGTCAAACTCCATATGCTTCAAAGCGTTGGTCGAGACAACAATATCATTTTCATTGTTACCTAAGTTGACTCCTACTTTGGCTAGGTTGGAAGAAACTTTAGCAGAATTAGAAGATAAAAATGACTTATTTTCACCTGACGTACCTGAAGATGCAGGTTCCAGCAGAGCCTATTAGTATAATCTTGAGTCAGTGATTATTAGGTAAGTAGGCATGTCCGTGTTAGGAAGTAGTACTAGGAATACTAGGTTCGGTCTGTGTCCTAGTGCCAGTAGTACGGCTGGTTTCGTGTCGAAGGCTGAGTCCGGTTTGGACTCAAGACCAAGTACTAGTAGGTTTATTTGGAGTTGTCTGGTGCGTGTATATAAGCACAGGTAGGGCTGCTGTTTTGTAACAACACCGTGGAGTACAGAAAATCAATACAAGAGAAAATAAAGGGCACGATACGGGCCCTTGGCTAAAATTGTTTGTGTGCGCGCGTGTTCGTCTATTTGATCTGAGCGATCCTGGAGGATTAAATTCCAACAATTGGTATCAGAGCAAGGCCGATCTAAAGCCGCGCTTGCCCCGGGGTGGTGCCGACTAGCGCCTCGGGGCGGGCAATCTAGTCGCTCGGAGGTGCAGCGACAAGAGGAGAAGCGGGCCATGAATTCGCTGAGTTGTGCAGTGGTGATGAGGATCAAGCGATCGTCGTTCGAGAAGCGACATGGAGGGAGACGATAGGTTGTCGTCGGCAAGGCGATGGAAGATGATAGTTGATGGAAGCGGTGGTGCCGAGGTGCGGTGCTGGAAAGCCGTCAAGATCGTCGTTCACCGGAGATAAATAAGTCAAGGAGTCGTGCGAGTTTGCATAGTTGGTCGTCGTCGTGTCAGTGGGTCGTCGTCGTGTCCAAGTGCTTTTCTCCGTGAGGATTCGTTGAAGATGAAGCGTACCCGAGTCATCTATGTGTCTCGACGAGAGGGTCAAGTTCAAGTATGCGGGGGCGGTAAACCAGTGAAGGTGAGTCTCTTCAATGAGGCCATGTCTCTACATGAGGCCGGAGTGGATGGTGTAGTTCACGGGAGGTCGGCGTGTATCTCGTTAGGGTGGATGGTGTAGTCCACCGGGTGGTGTGTTCCACGGGTTACTAGCGAGGCTGGGTAGTCCAAGGCATATTTGGTTTGATCCGTAAATTCGCCAAGTTAAAATTGGGGAGAGCCAATTTGATTTGTCGTGAGCGAGCGGATGGATCGACAAAGGATAAATCATCGACGAATCAAGATCAAGAGAAGCATGGGAGACAGATAATCAAGATTAGGAGGTGAATATTAGTATAATCTTGAGTAAGTGATTATTAGGTAAGTATGCATGTCCGTGTTAGGAAGTAGTACTAGGAATACTAGGTTCGGTCTGTGTCCTAGTGCCAGTAGTACGGCTGGTTTCGTGTCGGAGGCTGAGTCCGGTTTGGACTCAAGACCAAGTACTAGTAGGTTTATTTGGAGTTGCCTGGTGCGTGTATATAAGCACAGGTAGGGCTGCTGTTTTGTAACAACACCGTGGAGTACAGAAAATCAATACAAGAGAAAATAAAGGGCACGATACGGGCCCTTGGCTAAAATTGTTTGTGTGCGCGCGTGTTCGTCTATTTGATCTGAGCGATCCTGGAGGATTAAATTCCAACAGAGCCTCCTTGCGCTTCATTGCCTTGACTAGAGCATTCTCGTCAGTCACGGACGACCCATCTGCCGCGACGTGATGGCGTGTACTACGCCTAGGCATGGCTTTGGGTTGGTCGGACGGTCCACGTCCGATGCGCAGCGCGGGCGGGGGGTACTGTCGGTGTTGAGGTCCCCTCAGCCGCAGTCTTCACCTTCGAGCCATGTTCCACCGTAGGAACCAGCGGGGGGAGAGTATTAGGGGCCGGTTGCACCCTCCCAACTCTCTCCCCTGTGACGGCCGGGACGGTGTGGAAGAAGGTGTCCCCTCGACCACGACCCCGGCACTCATGATAGCATGTATAGCATGGGGGGCCGGTTGAACCACTCCATCTCCCACCACAGCGCCAGCCGCGGAAGGGGGCGGCGTTGAAGAAGATGCCCCCTCGGCCACGACCCCAGCTCTCACTGAGCATGAATCATGCACTCCAGGTCGCCTCGTAGGAGGTGGCGTGACCTCCAAGGAAGCGTTGTGAACTTCCGAAGTCCCCTGAGGAGCACCAGAAAACGTGGAGCCGTGGACGGCCTCCTTTCCAGCAGAGTCGCCTTCAAGTGCACCCATTCTCGGCTCCCTCGTGATGGTCGAGGGCGGCGGCTTACTGGATGCCTTAGGGCTGCATGCTTTTTCGTCCCATGCCGGATTGTTCTTCCTGGAGCTGCACGTCTCCATCACTCCTGGCTTGGTGTTTGGACCCAGCCCAGAACCTGCAGCAGCCGTGGAAGCATATCCCAGCCGCGAGACCGCATGTTGACCTACCATGGTAGACGGTGGCCAAGTTCCCGGTGTTGACGACTCTGACAACGGCTTAGGGCCCAAATCCTCCTCCAATCGAACTCCATTCATTTGTCTAGCAAGTTCTTTACCTCTAGTCGTCCGAGGATTGGGATTAGGAGGTGTGATAGCCCAACCATTGAGCAACTGAGCTGCTGAGACATCTTGTGTATGAACGGCTGAGTTTCCTGGTTTGGGATCAATGGCCATGCTAGTGGCGCCATTAGCTTCAGCTTGCGCAGCCTCAGTACTGTCGTTTTTTCCAGCACCTGTTCCGTCCTCAAGACCTTTATCTTTAGCCTCATCATCTTTGCGATCCCAAGCCAGCGGAACAAAGTCAGGCTCTGGGACAAAGTCATCCGCCTCCGGTCTGAATGTAAAGGAAAATCCCTCAAGAATCAACACCCCGGTAGTCTAGATATATGGTCCCGTACTGTCCACTTTCTTGAAACAGTCATCTGCCGCCATGCCAACCCGAATACGGGCCAGCCCTCTCCGTCTAAGCGCAAGAAAGTCCACGTCGATGGTAGTACCGATAAGGTTGCCGACAGCCCACAAACCCAAGAAATGCCTCATCGATGGTGGCACCCCTGTGACAAGCACCCATGTTTGATGCAGCTCCATAATGTGCTCCACCTCCGTCGGTGTCCACTGACTAAACACGAGTCTAGTAGAATGTCCTTGGATCCCCAGAATGATTCCATCAAAGCGAAGCAGGTCCTCCTTTGTGGGAAAACTAACTGTGTAAGAGTTATCCCCGTTGGGTACTGCTTCCCATATCCATGAAGGCGCCTGTAATATACGCTTAACCTGTGCTATGACTTGATCAGCAGTTGCCGTAGTACCTTCGACCATGACCAGGGCCGTGGGAGTTCCATCGGGAATAAGATCTGGCCTGTGGACGGACTCCGGAAAAAGACTAAACATGGTGTCTCGGCTGCCTTGTCCAGCCACCATTATCATTGGCTTAGGGAGCTTCAGAATTGAACATTTTTTGTCGGGTGTTTGTGATTGTCGCAGATGTAGCAATAGTGTAGGACGGTGCAATCCTTAGTAGCGTGAGTGTCGACCTCACACTTCCAACACCGAGACTTGAGTTTTTTGCCTCCGAAGGTGCAACCGCGTTGAGATTCGTATGCCCAATTTCATGTTGATTCATCTCGGCCGCCTGCACTTGCCCCGAACCCGGTGCTGCCTGAGCCTCCGCTTGCGCCTGCGGTGCCGCAGGAGTTGCCTTCTTCTTCTTTTTCTTCCGCTTAACCCCGGGACCAGCCGCCGTAGGTCCTGCCACGCGGAAGGAGAACCCTGCTGGCACTTGGGCATGAGCAGCTCCAGAACCAAAAGCCACCTGGGATGCAGCCTGCGGACCAGGCGCCCCCCGGAAGCCTACGCCGCCCGTGTTCGCCATCTTGAGAGCCGGAGCCGTCGCCTGCGATCCGGCAGCCCCCGCCCTGCCGGCCGGTGCAGCCATGGGACCCTGAAGCGCCTCCAGGAACGATTTCTTCTCTCCAGTCTCAGCCCTTTTTCTGCTTGGTGGGTAAGCACCGTTGTTCGTCGCCGCTCCCATGTCCATGGTGCGCCGGCTTCAAGGGAGGCGAGGCGGGCCTCGCACTACCCCGCGGTCTCCTCCGCTGCTGCTCGCGGCGCTGCTGCCGTTGAGGCCGAGGGCTTCAGGCGACCACGCGCCGCGGATGGCTGCGCGGTTCTTCTCCATGGCTTCAGCGAAGCGGCGCAAGATTCGGCGAGCTTCCGGCGGCGGCGTGGGAGGAAGAGGCGGCGCTGGAGGAGAGGGTGGTGTCTCCGGTGATGGAGGAGGTGGTGGAGTCGACGAGGATCCCTGGTCTTCCATCTCCTCTTCCTCCACCTTGATTGCCACATTGAGGTCGGGACGACATAGTAGCTGCCGGCTGGTCCGGGACGGGGCCGTATCCTCGAGGAAATTGGTACTCCGGTAGTTCATCCGACGGAGTTGGCGAAGGCAGCCGCGGAGGCGGCGGTGGAGCACCCGCACGGGCTGGACACGGACCAAATCCGTGTGTCAGGCAGTACGGGGGTAGAGGTGGAGGCGCCAGGTTGCAGTCCTCTTCTTCTCCGAGGAACGACGCAGATGGTCCTGCAAGAAGCCAATCCATCCGAGGGATGGAGAAAGCAGTTGGTGGAGTTCCCGCTGCGATGACGTCGACTGCCGGAGCCGAAGGCCCGGCATGCTGGAGTGCAGGTATGTTCTCGTTGACAAAAACGTCTGGGGTTGAAGAGCCAGCCTCCTGATGCATATTCTTATTGATTGCAGCGGCCGAAGCGGAAGTTCCCGCCTCCTGGTGCACCATTGGTGCTTGTCCATGGAGGTTGCCGTGGCGTGCATACCCACGGGGACGGTTCTGGCCATGGCTCATGGAGAAGAAGCGGCGACGAGGGCCACTCCGTGGACCATGACCATGATGATGACGCCCGTTGCGGTTGTTCCTGGTGAAGAAACGGCGGCGAGGGCCACTCCATTGGCCAAGACCACCACGGCGGCCTAGAGCATGGTGGCGAAGGGTGCGAGGAAAGCGACGGCGGCTTTCCCTCTGGATGAAGCATGCAAAGGCAAAAGCAAGAGAGGACAGGTCCTGGCCTGCCATTTTCTTACCTTTCTTCTTTCCTTTCATGCGATGTCTCTTTCGGCAGAGCGAAGTGCTGATAACGTGTGAACAGTGAAAAGTAAAAGATTGATTGAACTCATATCGATTCTCATTGATCTCTGGATATATATACATAGGAGCAGTTACAATATGTGAGGAGGGAATCTAACCGCACATAGCGGTTGCTACTACAAGACACATAATATCAACTGCAGCTAGCAGTTGCTTAAGTGTGAGACAAAAGTACAACTGCCAAGGGCAGTTATCCTAAGCAATGTCGGTGGGCCAAAGGCCATGTGAAGAACTACTTCCAACAGTTCTGACCATATCTTGCTGCTCCTATCCTCTGGGGAGGAACATATTTGTCGTAGCCCTCATTTTTTTTCTCCGAAACGTCCTAGTTCGAAATTCCAGACTTTTCGAGTATTTTCCATCATAAGTGGCTGGCATTCTCGCAAACAAAGGCCACCAACATGGGCCCATGAAGTTCTGTATCACACGACTGGCTTCAGACAGGGGCCAAGCCAACTAAATTTGTCGACCATGTTATTCTCATATACAACCTCTGTAAAGTTTTGTAAGACGTTTTAGATTACTAAAATAGTGACCTAAATCGTCTTATAAAAATTACAGAGGGATTATTACATATGTTCAACCCTAAATACACTTTGATTATCACTAATTTAGTACTTATTGGTTTCACGTAAATCCATTGGGGTCATCTAACCCCAATGCCACTATGCTCCTTCCGCCCCTGGCTTCAGATTGTGGTCGGCCCTCATGGGTTGGGGCGTTATCTAGGATAGTGAAGCCAACCGGTTGCGCGTAGAAGTGGGGTTTCAAGTGGATCCTTATGGTGACGCCAACACCAAATATTTCCACGTCTTTGCCAACCGCCGGTGCCTGGAAAATGGAAATGCGTCATCCTTTGGCTGCAGTCAGAGTAAATGCTTCTACTGCGTCAATCAGACATTGTCCAGCATGTCTACGAGTTTTACACATCCAGGTAATGTATTCGGAGAAACCAAATCTGGCCGAGCTGGACACGGACATGTGGGCTATGGCGCTTTGCATTTCTGACTGGGTTCCATGAAGATGGTCACGGCTCCTGGGCATGATGGATGGACAGCAGCAATGTTTCCGCGATTCTGGCCCTTACTCCGTGAGTTGCGATGTGCAACGGCTTCGCTTGGGGTTCTGTTGATATCTCCTGGCTTAACTTTTTCGACATTTTGTAACTGATTCCTAAAGTCCACGGGGCTGACAATATTCATCAGTATAGCCTTATAACGCTTATAAACGTGTAGTTCAAGATTTGTGACGAGGCTTATCCGCTTATGCCACACCCTCTTTTCTCCCATTGCGCATAGGCATAGGGTTATCTATAATACTATAATAGATCATCCCCACTATTTTATCTATCTTAACATGCAAGCATGCCACCTCATCAAAGGCCCACCATAATATGCATGAAAACAAGTTCTTCATTATTAGTTAATCTCATGTACACATCCATTTAATGACACATTCAACCTCCCTCAACATGCATGTATTTTTTTTCTATTATATTACATCATTTTCAACATGCATACATGTCACATCATCAAAGACTCACCATAATATGCATGAGAACAAGTTCTTTGTTATTAGTTGATCTCATGCATACATCAATATAATGACACATGCCAACTCACTCAGCATGCATGGATTTTTTTCATTATATTATATTACTTATATTTAATAAATATTTTTAACTACACAATAATAAAATACAATACATAAAATGTATTTTTATACTTTAGTTTATATACTATTAATTCAACTATTAATGTTTCATGCAATCAATTATTCAAATATATTGCAACTGATTCCCGCAGCAACGCGCGGGATATCATCTAGTTATCCATAATGAGTCAGTGTTTAACCAGGGCCGCAATATCTTTGTGGGCCCAGTAGTGCTCATTTAAATTGTGCACGAACTCAAGAGAACGAAGCACCCGACGATTCTCATGAAGCTAGACTTCGAGAAAGTGTACGACCGCATCAACTAGCATTTCCTTCATTAGGTGCTAGTCCACCGGGGATTATCATCTGTCTGTGTGCGGTGGCTGCTACATTTGGTCTCGGGAGGCTAAACAACAATCTCCATCGGCGGAGAAGTAGTGCACTTTCTTTTATTAAAAATGTTGGACTCGCACTACGGGACGGCGGGCATACGCCGACGACCGGCAGCCGTCGTCGTAGGACCATATGCCGTCGGGCTAGGCCTACGTCGACGGCTGCCGTCGGCGTATAGCCGTCGGCGAAAGATCTTCTCGGGCTAGCAACATTTGTCGTCGGCGTAGGCCTAGCCGTCGGCGTATAGACATATGACGATGGCTCGGCATGGCCGTCGGCGTAGCGGCCGTCGGCGTAAGTGTAGTGGGCCCCACGTTGGGCTAACGGCCGTTAGGCGTGGCGGTTAGATACGCCGACGGTCAGGCCGTCGGCCTATCCTCCTCCAGTGAGGACACGCGGCACCTCCAGAAGCGGCCTGGCACTTGGTTACGCCGACGGCCAGGCCGTCGGCCTATCCTCCTCAAGTGTGGACACGCGGCACCTTTAGAAGCGGCCTGGCACTTGGATACGCCGACGGCCAGGCCGTCGGCGTAGGCTCTGCCATTTGGCACATAATTTGTCCTACGCCGACGGCCAGGCCGTCGACATATCCAGTGTTAGGTTTTCTGTTTTTTCTGTTTTGTACCATTTGCTGCATATTCAAATTCCAAACAATACAGAGCATTACAGAGCATTATAAAGCAATTATATAGTACATGCACATCAACGAAGAGCATAATATTCAAAATCATATCGATACATAGTATAACAACTTCGAAACATCCGAAATAACATACATAGTATGGATATAGAGTATAACAAGATCCGAACATCGTATCGGTACAAATGAGACCTCTACACGTCCGGGGTAGGATCATCAACCCATAGCGTCCGGAGAGGGAGTCGAGCCGGAGAAACCCATGTCTCGACGCGTGAAGACAGGCGACTGGCCGCATGGAGGCGCCGTCGAACCAGCACCGGAAGCAGGTGATCCCGCGCCACCATGAACCGGTGTGCTATCGCGCGATGCACCACCACCACCATGGCCGGGGTGCACCGGTGTGAACGGCGGCGAGGCTGCAGCACGACCAAAGGGTCCAGTCCCAGAGCCTCCCGTTCCCTACACGTTTGAGCAATGGTTAGCAACCGCCAAGGCACATGAAAGCGGTAAGAAGTGATTGGGCAAGTAACTTACCGGTGTTAAGCCGGTGTAGTAGATGTTCAGGCCGAACTCTTCCTTCGATACAAATTCAGGCTTAAGCCCGGGTCGAGGAGGTCGTGGCGGTATATCGGCCGTAATTCCCGTGGCCCGAGCCCTCTCTTGAGCCTGCAAGATAGTTTACATGTCAGGCATTGCAGAAATAAATAAGGTTGAAATTGAGACTTGTCATCTTTTGCAAAAAGAAAGGATGAAACTTACATCTTCTTTTGCCTCCTTCCACGCCTCGTGTGCTACTGCTTTCTGTCTCCACTCCGCAAGGTCCACCAAATAGGCGTCGTTGTGGGCCTTGTATGCCGCCTCGTAAGCAGCCTACAATTCAAAAATTGAACCATCTCGTCAACTAAGCCACTGAGGAAGTAGTATTGTCAGAGAAAGGAATTAAATGAGAGAAACTTACATCATAGCCAGGCTAGGAAGGTCGTCGTCGAGGAGGCGGTGCAGGGTCGTCGGGACCGAGGGTAGCCTTGATCCGCGTGAGGCTCAAAGTGGGAGTGCGCGGGGTCATCTTATCAAGGACCTTTAAACGGCCATGCTGAAGGCCTCCCCCCGACACCATCAACGCTCTCTCGTCCACCTCCGCAGTTCTAGGGTCGTACACCTCCGGATTAAAAGCGGTCAACGCCTCGAGGTACTTAGCACCGTCCTCCTGGGCAGTGCCGAAGTACTCGGGAAGCTGAGGCTGAGGCTGGGAGAGATCTGGCGCCTTCATCCTCATTGAGTCCCATGACTCATAATCGGCGACAGGCCTCCCTAGTTTCTCCTCCTGCACCGGCAAAGAGATGTTATGAGTACCAAGTAGGAACATGCATGAGGGCAAAGAAATGAAGGTTATTCCATGTATGTGTATACCAGCCTGGCCTTGTAGCGCTCACTGCCGAGGTTTCCCGCCCGATGTGTCCCCCCGCTGTCGCGGTTCGCCTTGTTCCTCTCTCTCAAGGCGTTCCACTCCTCATCTTCCCCGCGCCACCTCGCAGTTAACGCCCTCCATGCCTCCTCCTTGCCATTGGCCCAATCGGGTCTAACCTGTAAAATCGATACTCGTATGAAGAACGGATGATGCAATTGCAAGTTAGCATCAACATAGTCATACTTCGGCGACGGCTTGCCCGATACTCGTGTGAAGAATATCATCGGCAATTTACTTACCTCGTCGTACTCTTCCATGCTCATCGTCGAGTGTGACTTGACATTCTCATACTTCGGCGACGGCTTGCCCGATATCGCTGTGATGTATTGACTCCTGGCGGTATGACCCTAGTTATAGAACTGTTGATTAGTCAACCTCTTACAATGATTCTTCAAAGTCTTGTTCGCCATCTCCTGCTGCTCCGGAGCCACCCTATAGAATCTCTTCAAGCATGAACAAAAAAAGTGTGAGATTCATGAGTTAGCATGGAGGGGTCATCAACTATGAACAAAAAAAATGTCATAGTCATGAGTGAGTCATGAGTTTGCCTTACCCAAAACTTCTGGATCACTGCGTCAGAAGCTTTCCCGTAGGGGGGACAATCTGCGAGCTCGTAGTGTCTCCAAGTCGTGGCTAGCTTCCTGTCACCATTTGCATCGTAGAAGCCCGGCCAAAACTTCCTGATGATATCTCCAAGCATGCAGCCAGGGACTCGGGTCCCCTGAGGGTGAAGCCAATTGCTGCACAAGAATCAAACATTAGTATATGCGAAGTTGTTATCAACAAAATGAAACTACATGTTCAAAGTTACTATAGACACTTACTCATTTTTGCTAGTTTCAATGAGGATCCGAGCCTCCGGGGCAGGTTCCTCCTTAGGGACTTCTCTTTCCCCACGAACCTTTACCTTCTTCGTCGACGGACTCGATGGCCCCGACTCCTGCTCCCGATTCATCATCTCCTCGTCTCGAGAGTCCACTTCCAAGTCTCGAGAGTCCATCTCCTCGTCCCGAGACTCTGAGATCGCGGTCTGTGAAGCCACGTCGCCGGAAGCGGAGGGTAAGTCACTCAGAAGGACGGTACCTCGCCCTCGTCCTCGACCTCGACCTCCTGCAATGGGAAAAGGTAAATAATTAAGAAGCATGTTGAAAAATATATACCAAGCATGATTAAGAAATAATGCAGATGCAATGTACCTCCTCGTCCTGACCTCGGGGGACGTCCCCCGACTCCTCCTCATCGTCCTGCATCTCCTCCTCCTACGTCCTCGGCGGCATACCTTGAGGTTGTTGCTCTTCCACTCTTCGTCTTCTTTATCCCCTGAAGTAAGGACTGCGGTGATGCCTTGCCACTGCTCATATTGGCCAATCACCTGTTGGGGTTCGGGGCAGAAAACACAAATTTTTCATAACCTACGATACCCAATCCCAAGACCTATGCTATGCTGATGCAAGTAACGGACAAAAATAGATCACATACCAGTACGTAGTTCGTTAAGCGGAAAACGTTCCCGCATGAACGTGGTTGGTGTAGTCGTACCGGCAATCCCCGATGCCGCGCAGATCCACGATGACTCCTGTAGCCACCCGATCCTTGCAGACCGATGACGGGATTACGTCCCCGTCGGAACGTTGCTGATGAAGACCTCGCGATACGACCACGACGATGAAGTAGCACCACAAGTGTAGTGCCTCGCGGGATTATACACATACAGTATACCCGACGTCCCTCCGGGCTCCGAACCAGTAGAGCAGCGGAAAGAAGATGGATTCGGATCCCGATTCTAGCAGCACGACGGCATGCATATAGTGGAGAAATCCCCAATCAAGTGTAGACTCCAAACAAGGGGAGTCCACTCGAGGAAGGAGAAAGGAGGGAGAGAGATGAGAGACTTTTCTCAAAAATATGATGATTAAAAGGGCACCTCTACCCCTCCTTATATAGGCCAAGGAGGGGTGACACCCCCCTTCCACTTCCGGGGTGGGACTAATCCCAAGGGAGGGGGGTGGCGCACCAATAAGGGGGGTGGGCCCCCTCATGGCGCCATGGCCCATGGGGGAGGACTCCCTCTCCCCCTAATGGGCCCTATGAGGCCCATATGCCTTTTAATTCATTTTTTATTATATTTTAATATTTAATTCAGATAATTAAATAATAAAACATTAATTAAACATTATTAAATATATTTTGAACCTTTCAAAATACCCAGAACAGCTTCCGGCCTTCATCGGAACAATTCCGGTGTTCTCTCCAATTTCTCCGGTGATCCCGAATCAATCCTTACTGCGTCGAGTACCCTTAAGTGTAACACCCTACGGTCCGGGAAACAGCAGACATGATCGAGACAATTCTCATTGATCAATGACTAATCAATTGGACCTGGTTACAATCCTTGATAGCCCCTGCGCTTCCATCGAATGAACTTCAATCGCTATTGGATCCGTTAACCGTGTGCCTGTTCCCTTTGTCCTATGGTACTTTTCTTGTCCGAGGTTTGATCGTCGGTATCCACTATACCTAGTTCGTCCTCGTTCTCAACAAAAAAGTTTACTCGTTCCCGTGATATTACAACTCCGTGACCTAGTCACACGTTTGCAAACTTTATGATGTAACATCACCGAGTGGGCCCCGAGTACCTATCCGTCACACACGGATGGACAAATCCCGCTTTGATCTATTTGCATACTCATCAACCATCTATTTCGGAATACCCAAAGTGCTCCGTTATAGCCAGCATATTTCAGTCAGGCGGTGGGATACAAATCAAAGCATCCTAATAGATCGTAATTACGTATGATCATTACGGTCAAAGGATCTGGTCACTACGTTATAGTTATCGCAATGTCGAACTATGTGACTTGATCACATCGCAACACTTCTGGTGGGTGTATGTCCATCATATCATTATCCAATGATACGACTCCATTGTCAACAGACGCCATTGTCTCATGATCAGGAAACCTTGATCATCAATCGCCCAATGGACTAGTATACTAGGCTTAACTAGGGACCTGGTTGTTTGTATACCACACCTGTATTAATGTTTCCGCTTAATACAGTTCTAGCATAGTATCAAACGTATTATGAACTAATGGAATATGCTCGATAAAACATATTTTATTTGCCTCTAGGGCACATTCCCAACAGTCTCCCACTTGCACTAGAGTACAAATAATCTAGTTGCATTTTCTCTGGATCATAACTCCTTATTGATCATGCTTGCCTGTGGAAGAGGTTGTATCAACGGTCTGGGTACCATTCAGAATCGTATGTCCTTTGGCAAATCATAATGTCACCTAATTTGACATTCCTTCATTATCCACTATAATGATGAGGTATATATATTTGGCGGTGATATGAGACTTCGTTTGCTGTGTCATTGCAATGACATCCGGTGAGTCAGAGGACTTTCCCATAGTCATGCACACTTGAAACTCACTCAATCAGAAGTCGAACTTCTTAAGCCATAATATAACTCGTGCTACTTCTAAAGCAGCCACATCAATGTAGATTCAATCCTTAGTGCATTGTATGCAACTTTGATGTCTAACCATGTTTCTTTCAACTTAGGCATTCATTAGTATGATATCTCAATTTTCTAGGTTAGTGTCAAAACTTGAACCAGCATAACATTTATGGTCAAGTCCACTATCCTTTACAAATTTGAGATGTATCCTCAGTTCTCTTCAGACACTGAAGGATAAACTTAACTCTTTGTTCAATGATTTACTCATAAATCATATCACAACATGTTCTTACTACTAAGAACTTGGGTCACATTACGTCGAGTACAAAACTCTGGTTTTATATGAAAGAACCTCTGACAAAGGCATAGAGGATCCAGCACATCCATTTCTTTCATTAACCATTAACCATTGTTCTTGTACTGAGATTAACTCAACACTTCTCTTGGATATACAAGTAAGGACCACTTCTTGACTTGTCCCATTCTGAACTCCTTCAGAATCTTATCCAGGAAAGTATTACGACTCAATGTTATTAAACACATATCTATCTTAATAGATCTTCAATGTTTAATACTTATTCATCTTCATTTATGAAAGATTCAAATAATCATTAACACCAACTTCACCATTCATAATATGTTATCCATATATGAGAATGTTATCATGCTCCCACTCAAATATGTCATGCACATATTAAGTTATAGGATAACACTCATATTGCTCCCACTCAAATATGTCGGCCACATATAAGACAAGGATAACATCCATATGGCTCCCACTTAGATATGTCAGACACATATTAAGTTCAGGATGCTAACCACATGGCTCCTACTCAAATATGTCATTTACATATAAGTCTAGGATAATACTCCCATAGCTCCCACTCAAAATATGTCGTCTACATATTAAGTTTCAGGAAACTATTCAGCTCCCACTCAGTTTCATGAAAATGCATGTTTCCTCAATATTTTGGTTAAGTCCAAAATCCTTTGATCATCCATCAAAATGAGAATTCAGTTTACGAGACACTAGTATCCATATGTTTTTCCAAAACTTCTTGTTGTACCAATTACAACACTTCTTCAACGGATTTGAGGAAGTCACGGTATTGATAACAATCCTGGATCAATCGTAGTGAATATCCCTTTGACTCAAGCATTGCTACACATTGTAGTCAACCCATTGAATTTGTCAGAAACAATCTTTGTGACAAACCAATCTTGACGTCCCTTTGATGTTCACATTTATTCCTCATAACTCTGAAGTTATTGTGAATATCAAGTAACCTCCTTACTTGATAAGATTCAAGCAATCTTAAATGTAACTTAACATAGGATTTCATGACTCGTAGTCATATCTCGTACTTAGGTCCACCATCGCTTCTTTGTAGTTCGTAGGAATGTCTTGTTCCATTAACATCACAAGTGAATCATGAATATCATTTTGCACCAGGGGCAAATATATATTCTTGAATCCTACCTTTCTCAGTAAAAGCTCCCATCAGAAGATCATGATCATTATCATTAGTTTCTCCTCTCATTGTAGAGATTTGCTTCCAGAACATATTCCGTTGCACTACTCTGACATTTGGAGGCAAGGTCAATTACCTTGGTTGAACTTTCACTTTTCTTCCATTACCACATTTATCAAGAACAATTCTTGACAGACACCAAACATAGCAATACAAGTTTTGCTCCTTTTGGTTCTAGTTGTGGAAGGTGCATCCATAGTTGTCTAAGGATACACTACAAAGATAATTTATCTTACATAAATCAAGCTTCCTAGAAACCACAACACACCATGACATATATAGTGTTGTTTTCCACGAACTCAGATGGTTCCCTATTCTGAAGTGAGTGTTTGCATATTAAATTAATAACTCTAAACAATAATAACGTAACTTGGTAAGAGATAACTTAGACCATACACTATTCAATAGAGTATGATTACGATGTTCAGGCACATCAATCAATATTGAAATGTCTCAAAACATTGCAATTTGTGGAACAACTTTCACACAAGTCTTTATGCTCAAGACTAGCTCAAAACATTTGTCACTTTGATCAAATCGTAGAGACTTTTCTTTCTTGTTAATTTAATATCCATCTTTACTCTGAAATCCCTTTTTGATCATATCAAATTATTTCAGACTCATGTTTCATTAGTGAATACAAATATTCATCTAAGTCCACATACGAAGTTCACGAAGTAATGAAATTCACCACATGCTGACATACGATTCATCACAATGTATGATACTCAACAATCAGTACCATTTTGTTTACCAGAATGCGAGGTTTTAGTCATCTCACCTAAAAGGCATGGTTTGTATATGTCAAGAGATCAAGTATCTTAAGACATCATCATACCATTCATGACTTAAACTGTAGTGTCATTATTAAGCCTGGATATTTCTTGGCATTACAATATTTCTTATAAATGATCAAACAACTATCATCAATATAAGAATAACTCATTCATAATCGTAATGTGACCATAAGAGATATCATTCATAAAAGGAGAACAACTGACTTGTTTCTCACTAATATGAATAATTGTCTTCGCGAGATGCAAGACACACTAATAAAGTCCTCATTCAAACAATCATAAAATTTATTTATATATTAATCAATTGATATATGTAGAGGGAGAGTGTTGTCGACCATCAACTATCTTGATTACCGTCAGCACACATTGTCACCTCATCCCTTCCAAGCCACTCTCAAGCAGTAAGTTCAAGCATCGAATACTTAATCAACCGCAATTAGTGTTTCGTGGGAAAGACATTTATAACTCGTATATCAAATATACCTTCTCCGTCAATGACCATTCCTGCATTGTATCTACTCTTTAAAGTTCTTGACTTTAACCATGACCTCATGACATGTGAACGATTCTCCTTCATGACATAGTCCAGACATGGTCTTTGTAACTGGGAGGAAGCGGATGCAACTCCCCAGTTATCGCAAAGTAACCAGTCATTCAGTAGTCCAAGTTATACACAAGGAGTTCCATGTATCTTATACATTTTTCAAGTGACTTTCTCAGCAGGTTGTTCCTTCCACCATAGTTGAAAGAAACCCCGTCCATATACTCATATTCCATTACTCTGATTTGTGACCAAGTGCTTTCAAGTTCACCTAGCACGTCATACGTGTTGGTTAACATGCATTCACAATTCAGATTCCATAGAATGAATTATGGTGTATTGGACAGTCATTCATAAGTGACGGTGAGTACGATACTCATCATCATCTTCCTTGAATACGGAGTTAACAGGTGTATCTCCTAGCAGTTCTTCGTATTATGTTTAGCAAGTCATTACTAACGAGTATGTCTCTAATGGTGTTGGTACACATCAATGAAGTAAGACCCATTTACCTTAAGTTCTATCATACTAAAAGAGCCATAGTTCTAAACATTGGTATGACGTTATGTACGATGATATTTGCAAAGACATGAAGATTAAGTTCATAATGTGGAGTTTCAATTTGATTTCAAAATTCTAGAAAGCTCCCACTTAGATAAACACCTCTCAATTTAACTAAGTGATTACACAATCCTATCCCCCATACCTCCCCCGATATGTACGGCCCAATATGCGAACCAGGTAGGCCTCTAAGCCAATCACATCAGGCATGTGACTCGTGCTCGACCTTTCAGTCTCCTGTGTTCCAGGCCCGCATCTACATACGTCAAGCCTGCCAATCGAACCTTGATGTTAGCTGTTCAGCAAGGCCATATCTGCATATGCCAGGCTTGCCGAACCCAACCTCATGCGAACTTCGTTTAATATGTAGGACAACTCCGGTATGTACGGAGCATCAAGCCATATGGGAGAACCTTCCAGGCGGTGCCCACCAAGGGAGAACACAATGTTGGTATTGTGAGAGATGGTCCTGTTTCGTGCTACCGTCGATATATCTAGCATACTAGCATAAAACAGGAAGTAAAACTGTAAATCATACAACCTATGATCCCCCCTTCATGCAAATTAAAGTGAAAAACGCCTTTCTACTTTATCTTTTGCAAGTTTTACGTGGCTGCTAGGGGTTTCGAGAAAAGAACCGCTTTCTATCCTGCGAAAAGAAGCCACAACACCAATCCCGCAATTGTCTCTATTACACCCCTGTCGGGGCCCTCCGTTGCAAACATCTTCGCATCGCTAATGCAGAGAGACAGACACCCCCCCCAGCCACTTTATATGGTACAAGCCATATGTCAACCGTGGAACCAGTCTCGCGTAAACGCGTAAGGTCGGTCGGGGGCCGCTTCATCAAACATTGCCGCAACGCTAAATGAGTACACGTGAGAGGGTAACAATTGAGAATTTATGCCCACATACTAGATGTGTTCTATCCGTACAATACATCTACGCATAGCCTTGCTCATGATACCACTCTTGGGGTTCGGGGCAGAAAACACAAATTTTTCATAATCTACGATACCCAATCCCAAGACCTATGCTATGCTGATGCAAGTAACGGACAAAAATAGATCACATACCAGTATGTAGTCCGTTAAGCGGGAAACGTTCCCGCATGAACGTGGTTGGTGTAGTCGTACCGGCAATCCCCGATGCCGCGCAGATCCACGATGACTCCTGTATCCACCCGATCCTTGCAGACCGATGACGGGATTACGTCCCCGTCGGAACGTTGCTGATGAAGACCTCGCGATACGACCACGACGATGAAGTAGCACCACAAGTGTAGTGCCTCGCGGGATTATACACATACAGTATACCCGACGTCCCTCCGGGCTCCAAACCAGTAGAGCAGCGGAAAGAACATGGATTCGGATCCCGATTCCAGCAGCACGACGGCGTGCGTATAGTGGAGAAATCCCCAATCAAGTGTAGACTCCAAACAAGGGGAGTCCACTCGAGGAAGGAGAAAGGAGGGAGAGAGATGAGAGACTTTTCTCAAAAATATGATGATTAAAAGGGCACCTCTACCCCTCCTTATATAGGCCAAGGAGGGGTAACACCCCCCCCCTTCCACTTCCGGGGTGGGACTAATCCCAAGGGAGGGGGGTGGCGCACCAATAAGGGGGGTGGGCCCCCTCATGGCGCCATGGCCCATGGGGGAGGACTCCCTCTCCCCCTAATGGGCCCTATGAGGCCCATATGCCTTTTAATTCATTTTTAATTATATTTAATTATATTTTAATATTTAATTCAGATAATTAAATAATAAAACATTAATTAAACATTGTTAAATATATTTTGAACCTTTCAAAATACCCAGAACAGCTTCCGGCCTTCATCGGAACAATTCCGGTGTTCTCTCCAATTTCTCCGGTGATCCTGAATCAATCCTTACTGCGTCGAGTACCCTTAAGTGTAACACCCTACGGTCCGGGAAACAGCAGACATGATCGAGACAATTCTCATTGATCAATGACTAATCAATTGGACCTGGTTACAATCCTTGATAGCCCCTGCGCTTCCATCGAATGAACTTCAATCTCTATTGGATCCGTTAACCGTGTGCCTGTTCCCTTTGTCCTATGGTACTTTGCTTGTCCGAGGTTTGATCATCGGTATCCACTATACCTAGTTCGTCCTCGTTCTCAACAAACAAGTTTACTCGTTCCCGTGATATTACAACTCCGTGACCTAGTCACACGTTTGCAAACATTATGATGTAACATCACCGAGTGGGCCCAGAGTACCTATCCGTCACACACGGATGGACAAATCCAGCTTTGATCTATTTGCATACTCATCAACCATCTATTTCGGAATACCCAAAGTGCTCTGTTATAGCCAGCATATTTCAGTCAGGCGGTGGGATACAAATCAAAGCATCCTAATAGATCGTAATTACGTATGATCATTACGGTCAAAGGATCTGGTTACTACGTTATAGTTATCGCAATGTCAAACTATGTGACTTGATCACATCGCAACACTTCTGGTGGGTGTATGTCCATCATATCATTATCCAATGATACGACTCCATTGTCAACAGACGCCATTGTCTCATGATCAGGAAACCTTGATCATCAATCGCCCAATGGACTAGTATACTAGGGTTAACTAGGGACCTGGTTGTTTGTATACCACACCTGTATTAATGTTTCCGCTTAATACAGTTCTAGCATAGTATCAAACGTATTATGAACTAATGGAATATGCTCGATAAAACATATTTTATTTGCCTCTAGGGCACATTCCCAACATCACCTGCATTGAGAAAAATAAAACAATTAAGCATAAGGACGCAATGCAATTAAGAAGCATAAATACGCAATGCAATTAAGATGAAAATAAATACTAATACTCGTCATCACTCTCAGCCTCGGGATCCTCGCACGGTGGAGACTCATCATTGTCATGTAACATAGAGCATTTTAAATAGCACGTGCACATCGACAAGATACAAATTAACATCATCATCAATTCATCGTAGCACATCCGCACACAATCATCATCATCATCCAAAATAACATACATATAGTATCGAGATACATAAATACTAATAATCATCATCATCATCACTCTGAGGCTCATTCTCATCTCCATCATCACTATCACTATCACGTGCGTATAAAGCGTCGGGATCCTCGGACGGTGGAGGCTCATCATCATCATCACTCTGAGGCTCATCATTTGCATGTGCCTTGTTGAGCATCTCTATGTCACTTATATCCGTGACTATCTCACCACGGGTGTGTGCATTGTTCTCGAGGTCCTCAAGACCTTCTAAGCAAAGTCCCCAAAGTTCTCTTGCTCTTGATAGAAAATTCCCTCGTATGTTCGAGGGTTAATGTTGTTCTAATCATCCTCGGAGGGCATGGGTAGTTTACTGATACGTCCCAAACATATCTATAATTTCTTCTTGCTCCATGCATGTTTTGTGTGACTTTTCCATGTTTTGGTTGAACTTTATTACACTTTTAATTCAATTTGGACTAACCTACTAATTCAGTGCACCCAGTTGCCAGCTTCTGGTTTTCTGCTGTTTTGGTTTTTCAGGTTTTCCGGCTGATTAAAGTGCCCAAAAAATTCCGCAAAAATTATATTAAAAATCAGTGGCCAGGAAGCTTCCAGAATAACCAAGGGAGAGAGCCGGGACCACCACCAGGGAGCCAGAAGGGTCCCTGGCGCGGCCCCAACCCTAGGGCGCGCCAGGCACCCTCCTGGCTGCCCTGGGTGGCCCCTCGACGCCCCCCTTCGCCTATATAACCCCCTCGGGGTAGAAACCCCTAAACGAGAACTCTTTTTGGCGGAAACCTCTCTGTTCCGCTGCCGCCGCCGTTTTCAGATCGGGGCTGCCTGGAGAAGCTGCCCTGGCACCCTGCCGGGACGGGGAAGTGCCCCCGGATTCATCTCCATCGACGTTGCTTCCCTTCTCCATGATGTGTGAGTAGTTCCCCCTCGGGGCTGAGGTTTCTACCAGTAGCTATGTGTTCTTCTCTCTCTCCCATGATGTGATCTTCGTTGTGATCATAGGCTATGTTAATCTAGGGTGATCCGATGATGTTCCCCCTTCTTCTATGTATTGGATTGATGTACTCAATTGATCTTATCTAGTATAATCTCCAAGACCATGGTGACAGCTGGTCTATTGCACATGGAATTATAAGAATATTTTCATGAGTGATTTCCTATTTTGTGTGTGGATTGAAGATTGAGAGTCTTTTGGTGCTTGTCTTTGACTATCCTTTAGATATGTTGTGGTGATTGTGGTACTCTCTTTGGATGGCCGCGGTGACATTGGGAAATCCATAGATTGAGAACTACGAACTTTGAGGTGTGCTTTTGTAGCCCTACACAATTCTCATCCTCTCTTGACCACAAAGGAATGACCTCCGAGTACGTCTCCATTGCATGTTTTATGGGAAATATCATGTGATTAGACTATGTTAATGTTGTTGGGAGTTGCCACTAGTGAAAGTATGAATCCTAGGCCTTGTTTCCACCTTTGCAATACCGTTTGTGCTCACGTTTACCACTTGTTACCTTTCTGCACTTTTTATTCAGATTTATATTACCTTGCTTTACCGCACCTATCACCCATATTTCACCATCTCTTCGCCGAACTAGTGCACCTATGCAACTCCTAGTTGTATTAATTGCAGGGTTGCTAGAGAGAGACCATCTTCAACCTCTACTTCCCTGAGTTCGATAAACCTTAGGTCATCCACTTGAGGGAAATTGATGTTGTCCTACAAACCTCTGCGCTTGGAGGCCCAACATTGTCTACAAGAATAGAAGTGTGTGTAGACATCAAGCTATTTCTGGCGCCGTTGTCGAGGAGGTGAGTGCTTGAAGGTATATCTTTAGATTCTGCAATTAAATCTTTTCGTTGCTTGTTTTTATTTTCACTAGTTAGGTTTATGGAAAACTGCAATCTTAGTTCGCTGCTTCGGGGAGACCGCTTTGCCACACCTGTGGTAGAGAAGTCTCCGCCACCTATTGAATGCATCCCGTTCCAAATACCACTTGGGATAGTTGAAATAATTATTAATGATTGTTATGATGGGACAGTCAATCCTAGTATTCATTTGTTGAAACTTACAGAACTTTGTGAGTTATTTAATATTTCAGGTTTGACAAGAGGTGAAGTCATGAAGAAATTATTTGCCTTGTCACCGAAAGGAAAAGCATTGGAATGGTATAGGCTACTAGATGATTCTCACCTACGGGATTGGGAAGAGATCCAGTCTCTCTTTTACTCCAAGTTTTATCCTCTTCATGAAGTCCATGAGAATAGGAATTATATTTATAATTTCTATCCTCATGACGGAGAGAGCATAGCTCAAGCTTGGGGGAGACTGAAAACTTTGATGCTAAAATGTCCTAACCATGGGCTCCCCAAAGATATGATTATTACTAATTTCTATGCAAGGCTATCTCGACAGGATAAAGACTTGCTCGATGCTTCCTCGGTGGGTTCTTTCACAAACGAAAAGATTGATGCTAAATGGGAACTCCTTGAAAGAATCCAACACAACACTGAAGATTGGGAGATCGACAAAGGTAAAGAGTCAGGTATAATTTATGAGTATGATTGCATTAAGTCCTTTGTTGAAACTGCAAGTTTTAATAAATTTAGTGCTAAGTTTGGGCTTGATTCTCAACTCCTTGTTGATTTCCTCAAATCTTTTCATTCACATATTAATATTCCTAAGGAGAATTATATCAAGAATCATGAACCTTTTAAAGAGATTTTCAAAGAAAATGAAATTTTTAATGATGATTGCAACATGCATGATTCAATTCCTGAAAATGAAGTTTTATATAAGCATGTTAATTTTTGTGGAGTGGATAGACCTTGTGAAAGGCCTATGATTGAAGAAGAGAAGTATTGTAAGAAACATAAGCATGAAAGAACAATCACTTGGGTTAGAGATTTAAATGAAATTGCTAGAGAATTGTGTGACCTTTATCATTTTATGTGCATGTCTCTTATATTTCTACTAATAAAAAGGAGAGTTTCTCCCAAGTTTCCCCTATTGTTTCTAATGATAAACCAGGATATGTGGAGAAACTTCCCCTCCAACCACTCCTTCCTAATGTGAAGAAGAAGAAAAAAAAGAGGAGGAGGAAGAGGAGCAGGAAGGAAGAAGAATGGGTAACAACCTGGCCTGAGCATATTCCTCGCATCGATTTTTATCCTAACGGACAGAAATTTATGGAGGATGGTGAGCTTGATTGCATTCATTATTATCTTGAAGATAAGTCCGTAGGTACTATTGAAGATGATTTTGATTATGATATGCATGTTACTTTTTTGATTGGGAAAATGATGATAATGCTACTTATGACCTTGAAAATCTCTTTGGTACCAACTCTGAGAGTGATGATATGGAAAGCTCCAAGCTTGGGGATGATAGGATTGGAAGTCCTTTACCCATTATTGATGTGGTAATTGATAATTCTTTTTCTAGTAAGAATAAATACAACATGTTTACAAATATAGTTTCTAGCAATGATAATGCTCTTATCTACTATGATGATGTTATAACTCCTATTTTTAGTGATTATAAAGGTACCTATGACATAAGGAGAAACTATCCTTATGAAACTTGTCATGATCATGGAGGGAATTACTCCCTTGTTGAACACCATCTTCCTAATACACAATTAATCTATAGTGTTCAAGTTGTTTATGATAGTCCTACTCCCACTATTACCAATGAGAAAGATTATGCTTATGTGGAGAGTAAGAGTACCCTGTTGCATGTGGATCATGGTAATAATTTTTTATGTGATACTTATATTGTTGAGTTTATTCATGATCCCACTGAAAATTATTATGAGAGGGGAACATATGCTTATAGATATTTCAATAATATCAAGTTCCCTCTCTTTATGTTGAAGGTTTTGAAGTTGCACTTGTTTTGGCTTCCTATGCTAATATCTTTATGCTTCAATGAGTTATTTCTCTACAAGATCCCTTTGCATAGGAAGAATGTTAGACTTAAATGTGTTTGGTATTTTCTTCTTGGTGCCCTCTTTTGTGCTTCAATTCTTATACCCATGAGAGCATCATTAAAATCTTAAGCCTATCTTTATGGCTATAAAGAAAGAGCTCTAGGGAGACAA
The DNA here is from genome assembly GCA_950022295.1 of Bromus sterilis. NCBI lineage: Eukaryota > Viridiplantae > Streptophyta > Magnoliopsida > Poales > Poaceae > Bromus > Bromus sterilis. The sequence continues at coordinate 294,137,182 of OX465601.1, read as the reverse complement.
CCCTTGTTATCTTTACTTTTTGTTTTTCTTCTGTTCTTAGTGGTCTTGATGATTGTTACTATTGTAGCAACATCATTGTATCTTTACTTTCAAGCTTTGTGTCAAGTTTAGCCTCAGATTGCAAGAAAGGTCAAAAGTTGGTGCATGCTGTCCAGAAACAGATTCTGTCTGCTTGATGGAAAAAATAGGAATAAATCACCAGATTATCTTTTTGATCTGAATTTTTTTGACAGTATGCTCCATACAATTACTTTTCGGGCGTCTGTTCAGAGTTTTTTGATTTGAGTTGCATAAGTGCCCCTAAAAAATTCCCCTTTCTCTGCTGTTCTGTTTTTCTCAGCTTCTGCCCCGGTTTTTCGTTTCGCAGTTTTGCAATCCTTAAGCTTGCTTTTTCTTTGCAAACTTTTTTGGGAAGGCTAGAGAAACAGTAGATCTTCCTGGAAATCTTTATTTGCAGTAGAGGAAAATTATTTTATTACGGTACTAACCTCTCTAATCAGCCTACAATGAGTTATGTATGAAGGGAGTTTTCAAGTGCGCGATGGAAGGTGATGAAAGAAGATCCAGGAGTGTCAAGCGCTCAAGCTTGGGGATGCCCAAGTGCACCCCCAATAAATATTCAAGGAGACTCAAGCGTCTAAGCTTGGGGATGCCCCCGGTGCATCCCCTTCTTCATCAACAATCATCGGTCTGTCTTTCGTTGCACTATATTTTTATCACTTCATGCCTTATGTGCTTTGCTTGGAGCGTCTCGCTCTTTACTTTTCTAGGTTTGTTTTGCTTTCTTTGCTGTATTAACAAGTTAGACCCCAACTTACTCTTTTGTGTGGGAGAGAAACACGCTCCACTTGAACTAGAACTCCTCATAGGATTTGCATACTTATTTCTTTTAGCTGTGAGTTGTTCTTTTTCTTTTCTTAGCTGCTGGTCTGTTTAGCTGTAGTGCTTTAGTTTTTCTAGAGCTTTTCTTTTCAGGTTGAACTTTCTATAGGTTGCATGTTTTATCTTGTTAGAGAGTTTGCCTGTTGCACTGAGTTCTGTGTCTTGACTATAAAGTAGGTAGTTAAAGTTGCTTTTCTTTTTGAAGTAGTAACTTGCAATAGTTTTGAGGTATTGACTAGAGTAATGTTTGAACTTTTGGTTTCAAGAGCTCTTGCCTATTAGTGATAGATGTCGTATTTTGGGCAATCCGTGTGTTTTTCGAAAACCAAAAACCCCTATTGAGAACTCTAGCTACTAGATGGATCACTAACCTCTGGAGGGTTCGAATATTAGAGTACACTCACGTACCATGAGTCGAGGATGCGCAAGGATAACCAAACCCCCATACACTCCTCCTCGGGGTACCTGTCTCTTTGTAAACCTCCTATTAGATTGAGAGTTACCGATAATTAGTGCATGAGTTCTTCGGACTAATGTGAGTATTCGAAAGTTGACACTTCCAACTACCCATACTTTTTCTAGCCTCTTCGGTACCGTGCATTGCCCTTTTCTCACCTCGAGAGTTGGCGCATACTTCGCCGGTGCATCCAAACCCTTGGCATGATACGCTCTGTCATCATAAGCCTCATTATATCTTTCCTCGAAACAGCCACCATATCTACCTACAAGGCATTTCCATAGCCTTTCCGAGATACATTGCCATGCAGCATCCACCCTCTCATGACTTGATCCTCATGTCATACATGCTACTTGCTTGATCGATGAGCCGCATGCTAGTTGGGCCTTGCCCTATCATTGCTACATGACGCGCTAGTCTCATTGCATATCCTGCTATCCTGGCAGAGGCATACATTTGCATCATGATTAGTTACATTTTCTTTTTGTGAGTACCTTTGTAAAGTGTGAAAGATCTCCTATATTCTTGTAAAATATAGAGTATTGCCCCTAAAGTGAGGAAAAGATCCCAAAGAGGACAAAATCAAAAGATCCCCAAAGAGGACAAATGAGAGTTAAATAGAAAGAGCCATTGAGGCCACCAAAAAAAAGAGAAAAAGAGAAAAATAAAAATAAAAAGAGAGAAGGGGGCATACTACTATTCCTTTTGAGAGATCCAAACTAGTACTTCATCTTCTACCCCTTGTACTCCATAGAGATTAACATCATGCATATAACTATGTGGGGAACTTTTACACTATAGAACTTGGCTTGTATATTCCAATGATGAGCCTCCTCAAACGAGCTCTAGGTCTTCTTGAGCGAGCAAGTTAGATGCACCCCCACTAGTTCCATTGGAGAGATTTTAGCTCACATGTGCATCCGTTGTATGGCAATCCCTACTCCTCACATCATATCTATCATATGACCTTCTCTCGCCTATGATTGTCCTCATTGATGTGAGCCTTTCACACACCTTTTTGTCTTCCTCCTCCACCCTTTTTCTGTTTCGCCTTTTAGGTGTCAACTTTCTTGCTCATGCTCATCTATTGCATGAGTGCTCAAAATATCGAAAGGGAGTGGATCAGTTTGACTTGTACCTGGCTAGTGGTCTGGGGACGAGTCCAGATAAGAATCCAAAGGAGACCAAGTGTGAAACTTTAGTAGATAGTTGTTCTCAACAACCTTTTTTCTCTTTCTTCCCAGTCCCTTGATTGCACGCAAACACCATCTGGAGACATTCGAGTCACGGTCAGCAAGAGCTCTTGCACCTTTTGTTCTTTTGTTGCTTGTGTTAATGCCAATATAGACTCTTGCATGTTAAGACTTGAATTGAATTGCATGCTTTGATTGCTTTACTTAACAGTCCTTATTTGGTTGTGTGCCATGTCACCATAGAAATTATGCTTGTTATCATTTACCTACTCGAGGCCGAGCAGGAATTAAGCTTAGGGATGTTGATACGTCCCAAACGTATCTATAATTTCTGCTTGCTCCATGCATGTTTTGTATGACTTTGCCATGTTTTGGTTGAACTTTATTACACTTTTAAACCAATTTGGACTAACCTACTAACTCAGTGCACCCAGTTTCCAGCTTCTGGTTTTCTGCTGTTTTTGTTTTTCAGGTTTTCCGGCTGATTAAAGTGCCCAAAAAATTCCGCAAAAATTATATTAAAAATCAGCGGGCAGGAAGCTTCCGGAATAATCAAGGGAGAGAGCCGGGACCACCACCAGGGAGCCAGAAGGGTCCCTGGCGCGGCCCCAACCCTAGGGCGCGACAGGCACCCTCCTGGCTGCCCTGGGTGGCCCCTCGACGCCCCCCTTCGCCTATATAACCCCCTCGGGGTAGAAACCCCTAAACGAGAACTCTTTTTGGCGGAAACCTCTCTGTTCCGCCGCCGCCGCCGTTTTCAGATTGGGGCTGCCTGGAGAAGCTGCCCCGGCACCCTGCCGGGACGGGGAAGTGCCCCCGGATTCATCTCCATCGACGTTGCTTCCCTTCTCCATGATGTGTGAGTAGTTCCCCCTCGGGGCTGAGGTTTCTACCAGTAGCTATGTGTTCTTCTCTCTCTCCCATGATGTGATCTTCGTTGTGATCATAGGTTATGTTAATCTAGGGTGATCCCATGATGTTCCCCCTTCTTCTATGTATTGGATTGATGTACTCAATTGATCTTATCTAGTATAATCTCCAAGACCATGGTGACAGCTAGTCTATTGCACATGGAATTAGAAGAATATTTTCATGAGTGATTTCCTATTTTGTGTGTGGATTGAAGATTGAGAGTCTTTTGGTGCTTGTCTTTGACTATCCTTTAGATATGTTGTGGTGATTGTGGTACTCTCTTTGGATGGCCGCGGTGACATTGGGAAATCCATAGATTGAGAACTACGAACTTTGAGGTGTGCTTTTGTAGCCCTACACAATTCTCATCCTCTCTTGACCACAAAGGAATGACCTCCGAGTACGTCTCCATTGCATGTTTTATGGGAAATATCATGTGATTAGACTATGTTAATGTTGTTGGGAGTTGCCACTAGTGAAAGTATGAAGCCTAGGCCTTGTTTCCACCTTTGCAATACCGTTTGTGCTCACGTTTACCACTTGTTACCTTGCTGCACTTTTTATTCAGATTTATATTACCTTGCTTTACCGCACCTATCACCCATATCTCACCATCTCTTCGCCGAACTAGTGCACCTATACAACTCCTAGTTGTATTAGGTGTGTTGGGGACACAAGAGACTTCTTGTTTCTTAATTGCAGGGTTGCTAGAGAGAGACCATCTTCAACCTCTACTTCCCTGAGTTCGATAAACCTTAGGTCATCCACATGAGGGAAATTGCTGTTGTCCTACAAACCTCTGCGCTTGGAGGCCCAACATAGTCTACAAGAATAGAAGTGTGTGTAGACATCATTTACCATGTGGCGATACCTGGTACACGACTTCCCAGCCCTGGAGGTATTCTTTCTGGCATGGGTAGGGCAAGTAATAAACTTGCTTCGCTTGGTGAGCCACAACAAAGACATCGGATCAGCTATAGGTGGTTGAAGGCCTAACTTCAACTAACCCAATGGAAGGGGTATTTTTGTGTCCATGGTGTGGATCGAACCAGTGGCATCTGAACACAACGAGCTTGAGTTCTACGAGCCCATTGTTGAACGTCAGCTCGTATACGTTCTGCAACCTTCCGTAGTAATCAAAGTCATCTTGTCCCTTGTTGAAGACCCCGGTATTTATAGTTTTTGCACCCGGTCGACTATTTTGGTGGCCCTCTGTATGAAAGCGATACCCATTCACATCATACTTTTCATACATGTTGACTTTACTATTAAAACCCTGAGAGACACATCTCAACTCATCCGACATCATCACTGTGGGATCAACTCCCTACAAGTTTAGTACGAATCGTGCATTAGTTACGTGTAATAAGAGGGCCAAGTTGATAGGTAATTAAGAGGGATAGGTTACGGATTACCTTTTTCCTGAACCATGACATGAAACTTCTTCATGGGGCACCCCCTTTCAGAAGAGCAACCAACTGCGCAGCATCGGGATCTGTTGGTCCCGGCCACACCTCATTCACGAATTGGCTAGAAGGAGAAAATACGTATTAGAACGAAACCGAGTTACTAGTTGCAAAGTAATTAAGTCGCCATTTTACCTAAGGAAACTGGGCACCTCCTCCTCCCCCTCCCGGCTCTCTTTCTTCTGGTCCTCCACAACTTCCCCCATGTTCATAAGCACATAGAGCATTATGTACTCCTTATCTTGGTTGGACAAGGTATGAGGTTTTGCGCCACCGGCCTTGCCACCGGGAAACTTGAAGAGGAGGAGCTTGGGGTCACGCTTGGGCTCGTCGACATTGTACCGAGGTACCTGGTTATGCATAGTGGGAACTTCATCCGCATAGTACGCTATCGTGGTGTTTGCTATCTCCTAGAGGATAGTTTCCTCAGCTATGCATGCTTCAATCTTATTTTTATTTCCACATTTGAGCCGAATATACTTGAACTCTCTCTCAATACAAAACTGCCAACGAAACTGCACCGGTCCACCCTAGAGTGCCTCGTTCGCGAGATGCACAATGAGATGTAGCATTGGAGTAAAGAAGCCTGGCGGAAATATCTTCTCTAACTTGCATAGCAACTCCGGCACTAGATCATGCAGCTTCTCAATCTTCACGGGACATATCTTCTTAGCACAGACCGTGAGGAATAAATGGCTCAAATCCGCTAGCACTCGCCAGATACGCTCAGGGAGATAACCTCGAAGCATCACCGGCATCAATCGCTCAATCCATATATGATAGTCGTGACTCTTCATCCCAGTGACTTTTCCCTCTCAATATTGACTCCCTTGCTTATATTCGAACAATAACCATCAGGAAACATCACGACGTATTTCAGCCACGTGAATGACTCGTTCTTTTGGTCCTTATCAAGCACAAACTGCGAATGCGGCTTCAATCACCCTTTTCGTTTGCCTTCGGGAGGCTGCATGTGTTGTCTCGGCCTATCACACAGCTCCGTAACATCGACTCTAGCCTTGACATTATCCTTTGTCTTCTCAGAAATGTTCAGGATTGTGTTAAAAAGGGACTCTGCGACATTCTTTTCGGTGTGCATCACATCGATGTTATGGGGAAGTGCTAATTCATGATAATAGTCGAGCTTCGTTATGCCTGCCTCGTAAGTCCAGTTGTGCTCCTTACCATATCCTTCAAATACTGGGACACCGGATTCAGTACGCACGAGAGCGGATAGCCCGGCCTTAACAGTTGCACCATTGAACGTTGGTATCTGTCTTTCTTCAAGCACAACTTTGCCTTTCTTGAAGTTCCTTCTGTCCTATCTGAACGGATGATCTCTTTTGAGAAACGGCTGATGCGTGTTAAAGGCGGAATATTTTTTACCCGCTTTTAGCCAAAGGAACTCAAGTAGTTGCCTGCACACTGGGCATGGCCACTTACCAGCTGTACAGTGGCCGCAGAATAGGGCATACGCAGGCATGTCGTGCATGGAATATTGGTACCAAACTTTCATGAAGAAGTTTGACTTCGATGCACGGTCGTATGTCAACGTTGGGTGGTGCCAAGAGTGGTTCAGATCATCCACAAGCGGCTGCATGTAGACACTCAAATTCTAATGATCAGCGTCAAGAATATGGTATTCCTTTGCATTAGGGCTGGGGGAGGGAGATTGTGCGGAATAACAAACACCGGTCAACAGCTGTACGAGGAACTCGACATGCCATATGGATTGAATCCATCCATAGATATGGCAATTCTACAGTGTCGGGCCTCTGCCGCCAGATCGGGGTGGTCTTCATCGAACTTCTTCCATGCCCTGCCATCAGATGGATGTCCCATTGTTTCCCGTCCGTGCTCGTCAGGGTATCTCTTCCCGTCCTTGTGCCACATCATCTTTTTGGCAGACTCCAAGGTCATGTAAAGCCGCTGGATTCTTTTTATGAATGGGAGATAACGAAGAATCGAAGCGGGGACCTTTGTCTGCACCTTGGGCTCACCATCGGCTCCCTTAGACTCAAGATACCTAGAGTCCCCACACAAGCTACAGTACTTGTCATTAGCAAACTGTTTCCAAAACAGAAGGCAGCCTTTTGGACAACAATCTATCTTTATGTAGTCCATGTTGAGCGCTCGCGTGATTTTCTTGCATCCATACAAGGTTTTAGGCAGACAATGACCATCGGGCAACGTGTTAGCATGTCTTACCAGAGTGGCTTCAAAGCATGAACGGGTCATGTTGAACTGGAGCTTTGAGGCTAGTGCTTGCGAGATGGTATCGAGCTGAGAAACATTTGCACCCGGGTACAGAGGCCTCTTAGCCGATTCCATCATATCATAGAACGCCTTAGCAGATGGCTCGGGAAACTGTGGTTCAGGCGGTTGCTCCGGTTTCAGCGGTCCCTCTGGTTCAGCAGAAGGTGGAGACTCTGGCATGGCATCACCATTTCCAATGATTCCGGCCCTCCGACGGTCATTCACCTCTGAAACCCTAGATCAGGGGGCCCGCAGATCTACCCTTATAGCTTTCTCCGTACGAGGATGTACCAATGGACTTTTTTTATCTATCTATGTTTGTTTAGCACATATGTACATGGAAAACCAAGGTTGAACACATTTCACCACATTATTCACACCGGTAGACCCGTACCGGGAGTTTCCACATACGGCTCGACGATTTTACTAAGTGTTAGCCCATGTCCGTGAACAACGTCAGACACATGACCTACATATGCCATCTACAAACATTAAATCACACTTATAAACATAACCTAGCTCCACATGCAGGTTTTCCAATGATTCCGGCCCTCCGACGGTCATTCACCTCCGAAACCCTAGATCGGGGGGGGGGGCGCAGATCTACCCTTATAGCTTTCTCCGTACGAGGATGGACCAATGGATTTTTTTATCTATCTATGTTTGTTTAACACATATGTACACGTGCACGAATATCTCTAAGTGTTACCGCATTCATGTGTGAAGAAGGTCAAACCCGGGATCTATGTTTTGCATCTATGGGGCCTTCCACCACACTTTTACACATACCCTAGGTCCACATGCAAGGTTTTGTAGGATTCCGACGCTTCAGCGGTAATTCACGTGTTACATCCTGTTCCAGAGGTGGGGTGTGGAGGTCTACCCCTATAGCTTTCTTTGCACGATGTTCCAACAATGTATTTTTTTTTGTTTGTTGAGGTTTTTTAGGACATAACTACATGGAAAACAAGGTTAGGACTTTGTAACACATTGTAGCCCCCGGTATACCCGCAAACGGGTGTATTTCACACCTACATGCATGTCCATGACTTTGCATATATAGTGTTATCGCATAAATGTGGAGATGGTCAAACCAAAGCTAGACATTGCATTTATGCATGATCTTACACCACACTTGGACACATATACCCTACAATCACATGCAAGTTCATGCGGTACTACGACGCTCTAGCGATCTTTCTTCATCGAAACCCGGCCTAGTCCGGGCGCGAGGGCCGGGGCCGGGGAGGGGGCGGCGGTTTACCCTTATAGCTTTCTCCTCACGAGGTAGAACTGTGGAGCATACACATATTAATATAGTAATAGTAGCATAATATATTTTAATTTAGTATTATAATTTATTAATATATTATCTTATGTATTAACCAGAAGAGGCAAAAAGAATAAAGAGGTGTATATCGAGGGTTGAAATGAGATGATATATATTATAATCCCATTTCCAATATTATTTTATGTATTAGTAATATAAGATTAAACTATTAAACAAAAGAAAAGAAAATTAAAAAGAAAAATGAAAACAGGGCCTACGCCGACGGCCAAAGGTCGGGGCCGTCGGCGTAGCCTACGATGGGCTAACGGTGTTACCGACCGCCGCCACCAGGGCCCACCTGATAGGCCTACGCCGACGGCGGCCCTCGTCCTAAACTCGGCCTACGCCGACGGCAGCCCTCGGCCTAAAGAGGCATACGCCGACGGCTTTGGGACGCCGACGGCCCGTTACGAGGGCTGACGAGTCGTCCCTCTACGCCGACGGCCCTGACATTTGGCCGTCGGCGTAAAGGGAGGCCGTCGGCGTCAACCGTCTCTCCCGTAGTGTCGGCAAGGTGACCTCTTGTCACCACTCTTGTTCGACTTTGTTGCAGACACCCTGGCCATCGACTTAGCCAACATGAACACTCTTCTCATCCCCCTTTCTCTTGTCGTAAGCCACACCCTTCCAATTCCCTCCCCCTCACCCTCGCCGTCACACTCACCCTTGCTTTAATCAACATCAGTAACCCATTCCCCGACTCCGCTGATGACACTGTCTCTCTCCACGACAGAGACCTTGATCTGGTGGGATCAGAAGTCATGTGTGAGCATCTTGTGTCCTCAAAGCTCAGATCGAGGATGGAATCATCGACAAGGACGTTGTGGTCATATTCTAGGCGGATCCAAAATTCAAGGTACTCTAGATGACCATCAACGCATTGTTTGAGTCCTTACGGTACGAGGGAGGTAGGCGGTGGAACAAGCCTCGGCTCGATGTGGAAGCAACGACAACAACCAATGGAGAAAGCGACATCAACGACATTTAATCTTTTTAATTTAAATTTTTAATTTAATTAGTGTATTTTAAGTGTATTAGTTAAACCCCTATGTTTAAATAATGATTTATATATGTTTAGTTTAATTAAACTACTCTCTCTTAAACGATTATAATCTAACTCTTCTATTTGTATGCACCACTAAAAGATCAGTATACCACACCACTATGCCACTAAGCTCCATAAACCATAAGCTTACATCATTTCTATCCTTTGAATTATCCTAATTCAATTGATAGTCGTGGAGTCTGGTTGTAATATGTGCTTTGCAGTGTGCCATGAAATGAAGTTGATCTTATCCTAATATTAAGCACAATGTGTATGCATCCAGTTTCAACACATCTTTCTTGATAGAAAGTAAGCAACATATACATTCGTAAGTTGAGAATTTTTAATTTTTGGGGATTAGAGTAAAGCAATATTTTCAGGGTAAACATATCTTGTTCAACCAGTCCTGTTATATATGCCTATCATGTATTCTCTAGTTATCACATTGACTGAATATATCACCCAAAAAATATACCCATGGGCCGTGACAGTCAAGTTGGTGGCAAGCTTTAAAATTAACATGAAACAATAAGCAGAGCTCACTCTCGTACAACTTCATCAATGAAACCAAGCCGTCCAAGAGTTGATCCCCTGTTTTCGTCCCGTCTGCGATGCGGGGCGACAACGACAAAGTGTTTGACTTGTCCGTGGAGGCATTATCATTATTTCCGCCCAGCCGGTGCTGCTGCTACTCATGAAACATGGAGTTGAGTTTGCTGCATGGACCATGGAAATCGACGACGGTGTGTTCATAGGCCCTGGGTGCGTTCTCGGCCATGTCACGGTCCAGAGCCACACCGGGACGACGCCGGTCTCTGTTGTTCTCATTTCATCGTCGGACCGGATCATGTACTCTTGGCTCGCCTCCGTTAGCACTGTCAAATTGAAGGTCATCTATGTGGGTATGTGCTCCCGCTGCCGCTGAATTGGGTGACGATGGCTGGGTGTTCTCTGAACTCGTCTGAAGTGATGGTGGGAGATGGTGGCTTGAACTGAGGGAGCGAGGTGAGCTCAGCTAGTGCGGGAAAGATTTAGTATTGGGTGAAGCTGCTGTCAGAGAGATTTGTTTGGAATATAATCCCCCAAAACCTTAGTTCGAACACTGGGGGGCTAGATCATCGATCTCAACCAAGATGATGGGGGATGCCAGATTCACAAACGCGAGCCAAACAAGCATACACATATGACACAAGGAGCTACCCAGGTACGGGCCACCGTGGTGGTGTAACACCCTACTCCTGCATGTCTGGGATTGATCTCATGGAGATGTCCGTGGTGAGCTTACAAGCTTGGGGATCGGAAATGGTCGTCCCCCTCTACGGTGCCTTGGAGAGCTCTTAACTACTCTGGCTTGGGTCCTCTTCCTCCTCATCTGGGGGAAGGGATCCCACATGGGCCTCATTACCTGGGGGTAGAAGTGTCCCCTTATCATATCCAAAGCCCTCTCTCTCTGACTAAGACAGGACTAAACAGGTACCACACTTGGCGATGACTTCGTCTTCGTGAGGTGCTTCATGAGCTGAGGCCTCATGCTGGGGGATCGCGATGCGTTGGTGAGGCAGGGCCCCACAATCCAAGTCTTGAGTCGGGGCGAGATCTTTGCGAGGCCATCCGTACTCACGAGCCTGGTTCTTCACGAAGGGGAGGTCTCTCCATGGTGATGACGAGGCAACCTTCCATAGGCGGATCTCTCTTGGTGGTTCCTGAGACCGGGGTCCTTCGTGAGGGGTGCCCTCATGAGGCTTGGATTCCCTGGGGCCCAGGCACGACCCGAGGCACCCTAGTTTCCACTGGGCCGACAGCTACATCGGACAACCACCAACATTGAGCGTCAACAGACGCCTACATAGACACTATTCAATTTCGGGGGATGGGAGCGCACAGTTTGGATCAGGTAAAAGCACTTGCCACAACTGTAGTTTTATGATTCCGAGGTACATTGGCCGATGTGAACCATGCTAGTACAAAATTCAGTTACCTTCAGTTTATTGTTAGAATTTTATTGAATATAGATCATTGCGCAACCAGTAAAACTCTATGAAAATCGGGGGAAAAGTGGAGAACAAGATTGTGCCATTTTTTTAAGCTCAAACAAAAAGAGAGATGGTGTCGGGGTTGGACTCTCCAGCCTCGAAGAAGCAAGGCCACCTAGCAGAGTAGCTGTAACAGCCCAGTTTTTGCAAAAATTAAAATTTTTGTTTTCGGTGTGAATTGCTCGATTGCCTGATTTGTTTGCGGTGTTTGCATCCCCGATTTACCGATCGGCGATTATTTTCCCCCCTCTTATCTCGTATCGGACGGAGACCGACCCTTGCCACCCTGACACTCGACCTTGCGACACCGGGTTTCGCCCGATCACCGTCGCGAAAACCGCACGAGACCAGCCGCAGCCAACGGAACGAAAAAGCCCGTTTAATAACTAAACGAGATATTTTTACAGCGCGCCGGAAAGTGTTTTCGGAACGGTTCCAGCGCGAGGTGAACGCCTCCGGCTCGACGCACTGATCGCGCAGTTCGAAGTTTTACCCGAATCGGAGGTACTGCGGACCCCCGGCGGGCAGAAACGTGAGCACCGCGCGCCCGAGAGAAAAACCGGGAGATATTTTTGTAAACTGCCAGCCACCGGGGCTATATAAAGACCACCACACTCACACCCATTTTAGGGTTTCCCTAGCCACATTTTGCAGCCACACCCCCAGTTTTATCCCCATTTTTCGTAACCCTAGATCCCAGAAATTTCGGACCTTTCGATCTGCGATCGGACGCACCGGATCGCACCGTAGCCCACCTCCATCTCTCTCCTCTCTCCTCCAGCCCGCCTCCACTGCCCGTGGGCGTAGCCAGCCGCCGCCGGCAAGGCTCCGGCCAGCCGGGCCCCCTCCTCCGCGCCGCTCCCTCCTCTCCTCCCTCCCCTTTCCCTCTTCTCCTCCTCCCCTTAGCTCTCACCCTCACCGCCTCCTCCTTCTCTGCACAGGGACGCCCGCGCCATGGAGCCGCCATTGGAGATGCCCGAGCTCGCCCGGCCGCCGCCCCTTAGCTCCGGCGACCTGCGCCGCCTCTGCACCCTGCTCGGAGCCGCCCCGGCGCCTGCCCTGGCCTGCCGCGCCCCCTCACCGCGCCGCCCGTCGCCGGCAGGGCGCGCCGCCGGCCGCCGTTGCCGCTGCTCGGCTCGGGTCGGGCGCGAGCCTCCAACCGCCGCTAGCCCCTGGTGGGCCTCCTCGCCGTGTGGGCCGGCCAGGCCACAGCCCCCCTCCAGGCCACTTGGGCCGAGGCCCAGCTGGTGAGCTGCCCGTTTTTTTTTGTTTTTTTTGTTATTTCTTTTTTTAGTTAGTTGGGCCCAGTAGATTTCGGCCCAGTTAGTTTTTTTCTGCTAGTTGTTTTTATTTATTTAGGCAGTTTGTGTTAGTTTTCTGCAGTGCTTATAACTTTTTAACCGTAGCTTCGATTGCGACGCGTAAAATATGAAACTTGCTTAGAATTGTGTCTAGTTTAATAATTTGTTGCTTGTTGCCATGTTTGACTTTGTTTACCTGCTGTTTGACTGCTAATTACAACTTCTTGCCACTGTAACTGTAACTGCAATAACTTTTTATCCGTTGCTCGGATTAAAATGTTCTTTATATGTAACTTGACTAGAATTGCATGTAGGTTGTGTTTTTGCTGTTCTTGCTTGCTAATAAAAATAATTAAATATTGTTTAGGGCAAAACAGTACCAAATTCTATTTATATCGTGGGGTCCGCAATAGTTTGCATGTCTAGGATTTCACCCCACTTAAAGTGACTAGATCAGATAGTTTATTTATGCTTCACCTCTTGACATGTTTGTGTGCTATGCCATGCTTGCTTGAGTTGCCATGTTAACAACTTTGTCTGATCACCTGTAGCTAAACAACTTGAACCACCGTAAACGTGTGGTATCGTCGTGTGTGACGAGTACTCCACTTAACCTGTTAGTAACCGCTCTCGACGGTAGGTGCGATGTCTCGTGTTACTTCTTGTTGATGCTTGCTCGTGTTTGCTCCGTAGTAATAGTGGTGCATCGTTGATTGCTTTCCAGTGTTTATCTTCTTGTGTGCTCCCGCGGGTACCTCTTGGAGACGATGCGAGCTTGCGATCAACTACACCTTCGGAACCCGACTTATCAACAGGCAAGGACTATACATTACTTATGATCCATTCTATTTCAACCAGCGGTTTGCATGCTAGTATAGGTTAGGCTCGATGTTTGATCCTACCACATGTTTATAGCCTCTTTCAAACCGATACAGCCATGTCCCCTCCCAGCAAACCTTGTACTGCTATGTTACTTTTGCTCGTTGCTCAGCCCCTGCTTAGTATGCATGCTTAGGATGCTATGTTGTTACCCTGTTACTCTTTGGGTTGGGATATCACCTGATTATTATATTATTGTTGATGATATGATTATTATAATGTTGACTATATTTGACGAAGGATGGAAGGTCTAGGCTATCCCGCCCCGACGCTTTGTTCCATTCGAGTCACCTAGGATCCGAGTTCCGGGTATTGGTTTTAAGACTGAGCGTGCCTAACCGCGTGTGGGATTTTATGGGGTCCCCTTTTCTTACCTATCTAGCTTCAAACATTTCTAGAGGTGGCCCAAGCTGATTTACCATTTGAAAACATGCATATATATCTTGTCGGGTCGCTCCTAGCAGATATCTTTTAAAACAACTTGGGCCAGCGGAGACATGGTTTCTTTGTTGGTCCACACTTGGTGAGCTAGAGGCCTGCTCACATGTGAGGGGATCAGTTACCTCGACCTTAGCCAGACGGAAGAGTCCGATCCGAGAGCGTGGCCAGCTTTTGGATTGGGTGTCGACTCCCCGGGGGCCACCCGGATTTGTTCGTTGTTAGTTAGAGGGACCTGTCGTACCGGATCTCTCGGAACAACTCTTCAATGAGTGTCTTTAACGGGCCTGACTGAGAGTGATGGGCGTGCGTGCGGAGCCTCGTAATGGGCAGTTGGTACACCCCTGCAGGGTTAAATCTTTTCGAGAAGCCGTGTCCACGGTTATGGACGACTTGAGACCTACTCCTTGTTCATAGACAACAATAACTGAGATAATCTTAATATAACTTGATCAACGTGTGTGTTCCTTGACTGCTTCTTCTTCGTTGGGATGCGAAGAGGAGGACAAGGATAGGATAGGTGTTATATTTGCGTATGTAGGTGGATAGCAAGACTTGTTGGAGGCGATTCCTCATCGAATGCTTGGCTTCTTATCTTACTCTCTAGATCGTTAGCCACTTCATAAATGCTAGTGCGGCAGCAACCTCACCACTTACCCCTTCCTTACCGTAAACTACTAGTTGTCCTAGAATGACAAGTGGTGAAGTCCTTGCTGGGTCAGATGACCACTAAAGTTGGATGCTGAGTACCTCTGTACTCATGATACTACCCCCAAACTCTTTCCAGGGTGTTGATCGACAACAGGTATGGTGATCGACGTTTCACGTGGAGACTCCACGACGACTAGTTAGGCGGATCCCGGCGGACGGCCTGGACCCGTGTGGTTATGGGATCGATGCTTTTCTCTTTGCCAGTAGGCATTTTCTTGTAGTCTGTACTCAGACATGTATCTTTCGCTGTTGTATTATATTTGAGGCAGCTGTATGCCGATTGTATGAGATGTTGTATCCTTGTATCTGTAATGTTGTGATATCATGTTGGAAATCCGGGGCATATGACTTTGTCATATGTCGCGGTGGGACCAATATATGCTTCGTCCCCGGATCTGGATGAAAACACCTAGATCTGGAACAGTACCGCATATCGGGCCTTACAGTAGCATTGACACAGTTAAAATCGATTGTAATTGAAACGTGGATCGCTCCTCGGAGTTTTACCCCTAGGAGTTATAATTAGAAGATCATTCGCAGAAAGCATAACACAAGTGTGAGGATTGCATTCTTCCTTTTCAAGTCTGTTGGGCCTATCTTATTTTTTACAAAAGTCTTACAATTTTTTCGCATGTGCCTTTCCGCCTTTGAGGTTGTTGGTCATGCCGTTTCGTCGATGCACATTTTGATGGACACGTTAATTTCCTCTTCCTTTGCAACGCAGGCAATTTCCTTATAGTCAAACTAAAAGAAATTTGTGTCTAGATTAAAATCTAAAGAAAGGCGCGTCATTTAATCGGTTTACAAATATTTTGGATGAATCCGATCAATTCGATCCGACGTAACAAACGTGTTCAAGCGTTTTTATATTTATCTCACATATAAATTGGATTTAAGGGATGTCGAATACATTAAACATTTAAATCAATTTTAAATATCTTCTTAAACGATGATTTTAAGTCCCAACTATGAAAAATATATTCGGCATTTTTTGTTGAAAAAGATTTGAACGGTCCGATTGGAGACGCCCATATAGAATTTTGTGGTTGTGCGTATCTACCGTATCATAATTTATTTTTTCTCGCGTGTCCTTTTTTTTCTTCTCGTATGTTCTGTTGGGGCCTCCGGCCACCCAAAGTCGCCGCCGTTCATCATCCGTCGCTCCCTTCCCCCACCATGGATGTTCTTCCCTCGCACTCCCACCGCGCGCGCCCTCGCCCAGATCCATCCATCCATCCATCCATTGCTACGGCGCTCCGTGCCCCGCATCACCTCTCATCCATCCATCCATTGCTGCGTCGCTCCGTCCCCAGCACGCGCGTCTTCGCCATAGGGTTCGCCCGCTTCCTTCCAATCCTCCTTCAAATCGCACCACGTTATGCCATTCAACGCCCGATTCAATCCGAATTTGATTTTGTCCGGAACATTATGTATGTGTAGCTTCAGCTGAACCGAGACCCAATTCATTGACTACCTGAAATAGTCTTGTTACGGTAGTTTGTCACTGGGCACAAATGTGGTTCTACTATTTATTTTTCACAAAAGGAAAATGTGATTCTACTTTGAGGGCTACTACTAGCATCTGTACGAGTGAATTCTATGGCTTCCACTGTATGCTTATGTGTATAGATTTCAGGAGGAGTTTTGTTTGATTTGTATGTATGTGCCTGCCTACTATTTGCAGATACAGAGTATAACCTGCTGAATTCCAAACTTTTTGTGCTTTTCCCAGTTTCTGGCTATCCATGGTCGCACAACCGAAAAATCAGTGATAAAAGAATAACACATATATAGCTAGCGGAATATATATAAGTGGTTGATCTAAACTAGTATGTTTTTTTATACTTTTCTAAGTAATTTAGTCTGAACTCTGAAGTACCAGTACACAACTACATGTATTTTCTCTTGCAGGTCAGAAGGTGAAAGAGGAGGCATCAAAGGTTGGGCAATGCAGCCATCAATAATCCTATTGAATTATTATACGAGTTTTAAGGGTATGCTCCTTTTCTTTCCGTTGAGATTCAAACTGGTTTTCCTTTCTGTTTCTAGCTACCCTTATTTTTGCGTGCCTTTGTGTGTGTATAATTCAGGTTAGTTTGTAGGACCGGGACTTCTAAAGCAGCATTCGGGAGTAAAAAAAATCCCTATTAAAATAGCAATCACAAGAAGCAAATTCTTCTCTGGGACATACTGGGCAAATAATGTGTTTGGATTTCAAATTAATATGCAGCTGCAGTTGTTAAGTGTAAAGTTGTGAAGCGTACTCTGCAACTACTCAGCAAAGGCTCCTGAACCATCATATGTTGTGTCCCCTGTGGCACTGGCTCTTCACCTCACTTGATTGCAATCACCGGGTTGTTGCAAAGGTAACCATAAAAAAGTAAGGAGTAATAATTGATTTATAATAGGACTAACTTGCTTACCTCCTAATCTCGTGATACAGGAGACATCCATAAAAGCTGGACCCCAAATGGTTGCGTAATGGCCCATCCAATTTAGCTTAGCATCAAGGACTGTAGTATGCATCTGATTGCCCAGCCACTAGTTCACTACCTTTGCCTCTACAGAGCAAGCCATGGCCCAGCAAAATCTGATCTGAATCTGGCTGCCCCCCTTTACAGCCACCATTACACACACATTGCCCCCTGTCAACTACTAGTAAGTCTCATATCTGGACGCATATATATTCAGGGGCAAAGACACCATCATTTTATCAATAAACCAAATACCGGAGAACCAAGAACACCCAACCTTGACCATAATCCACCACAAGAGGCTTGGTCAGTTCATGAGGAAGTGGCCAAGGGTCAGTTAATGAGACTCGTTTCAAATTTTGAATTTTCCTGTGCCGGTAATTTTACTAATGGCGATCTAATCGATATTTATCAGTTAATGACAATAGTAATCATATGTACTGACGTTCTCTTTGCAACTGATAATAAATTAAGTACTGTACCTCTGTTCTATTCATAGGAATAGTTTTAGCACCAGCTAAATTTCTGCATGTTTAGTATAAGGACTGACCAACTGATTCAGCGAAGCGTGGCCCTGTCTCTCTCTATGACCCACTGAATAAATACACCACTAATAATATTCCAAAAGGAGTACTATTCGGAGGGGTCGTGGGGCTCTGTATCGGATTCCCTCTGTATCGCACTAATATTTCCTCTCTTGACTGCTGTTTGGTCTTCCTCTCCTCTGTTCCTCGTCTCCACCCTCCACTCAGTGCTCCCTTCCTCTCATCTCAGCCTCCTCCACTGCGCTGCTGCCTGGAATAGTTTCCTCATCTCATCATTTTATCAATAAACTCACTGCCAGAGACCCTGGACACCTGTGGAGGTATATTTCCTGTCGATTTGTTTCCAGTTAAAGTAGCAATGGTTGGATCTAGAAAGTTACTCTTCCTTCTTGAGAGCCTGAAAGATTTGTATCCATAGTGGCAGTGGAACTAAATGGAGTTTCCAGTCATTCAGAGCACGCCGCATCGAATCCACTGACCCAGCTAGCGGCTTGGGAACTTTGTCTCATCTGTCTTGCTATTCTGCTCCTCTAAAATCTTTCACATCCACACCTTCTTGTTAATTCTTATAATCTTCCCCATCCAGATCGAGAGAGAGAAAGAGAGACCCTCGTTGCTGTATTCTGCTCTGCAGTGAAGGTGGGCCTGTTCCGGATCTAGCAAAGTTTTAGCTTGGTGGGTCACTTCTAAAGCTTGGTTTTCATTACAGCTGCTCCTCCTGCTCTCATGGAGGTCGTCACGGGTGCCATGGGAAGCCTGCTCCCCAAGCTGGGCAAGCTGCTCATGGATGAGTACAACCTGCACAAGCGCGTCAAGAAGAACGTCTGCTTTCTCTCCAGGGAGCTTGAGAGCATGCACGCTGCCCTCATCAAGGTTGGTGAGATGCCACGGCACCAGCTCGACAGGCAAGTCAAGGTCTGGGCTGATGAGGTCAGAGAGCTCTCCTACAACATGGAGGATGTGGTGGACAAGTTCCTCGTACGTGTCGACGGCATTCAGCCTGACGATAATGCCAACAGATTCAAGGGGCTGATGAAGAGGATGATCGGCGTGTTCAAGAAAGGCAAGAATCACCATCGGATAGCTGACGCGATCAAGGAAATCAAGGAGCAACTCCAGGAGGTCGCTGCTAGGCGTGACAGGAACAAGGTCGATGGTATCACTCCTAATCCTACCCAAGTGGTTGCCATCGATCCTCGTCTTCGTGCTTTGTACACAGAAGCAACAGAGCTCGTTGGCATATATGGGAAGAGGGATAAAGACCTCATGAGGTTGCTCGACCTGGATGGTGACGATGCCTCTAAGAAGAAACTCAAGAAGGTCTCCATTGTTGGATTTGGAGGGTTGGGCAAAACCACTCTTGCCAGAGCAGTATATGAGAAGATTAAAGGTGATTTTAGTTGTCAGGCATTTGTTTCGGTCGGTCGAAACCCTGAGATCAAGAAGGTTTTTAGGGACATCCTCATGGAACTCGACAAATCTCACACAGATCTTATGATACTTCACTCACTGGATGCAAAGCAGCTTATCAACATGCTTCGTCAATTCCTCGAGCACAAGAGGTATGAATGACTTGCAGAAAAAATGACACTACGTGGAAGGGTCTGGAATCATTTTTTTTCCATTGGGGTCACCTTTGTTGATATATGTAATGTGCACTAAAATGTAAATGCTAGGATGATCCTTGTGTCCTGTAGCATAGTAGTATAGGCCGGGTTAGTTTTCTTGGCTAGTAAAATAAGCGGCTGACTTGCAGCTAGCAGCAGCAGCCAACTCTGTTTTTTCATCCTGGTTAGCACTAGCAGCTAGTAGCACCAGCTCCCTTTACAACCTTTTTGAAAACTTACTATCAGCAATATATACAAAAGGATAATGCCATGCAATTTGAGTCTCCAGGAGATTTATTAGTGGCGATATAGTAAATTGGTGGTCCATGCGATACTCGGGTCGTCCCAATAGATCTACCTAAACCCTTGTAATATTTGAAATGTTGTAACTAATTAAATGTTCTTACATCAATCCAGCAGTTTTCTATATGTGTTTTACTCCTTGAATCTTAAATTTGTATTCATTTTATTATCATTTGATTGTGATTTCATTAATACATGCTTCTAAAGACACAATAGACCTTACACTAATACTCTCAACTGATGTAGGTACCTCATCATAATTGATGATATATGGGATGAAAGCTTGTGGAAAGACATCAACCTTGCTTTCTCCAACAGTAACAATCTAGGAAGTCGGCTAATCACCACAACCCGCATTTTCAATGTCTCTGAATCATGTTGCTCATCGGCCAATGATTCAATTTATCAAATGGAACCACTATCTCCCGATGACTCCAAAATGCTCTTCTACAAAAGAATTTTTCCCAGGGAGAGCGGATGTCCAAATGAATTTGAACAAGTTTCCAACGATATATTGAAGAAATGTGGTGGGGTACCATTAGCCATCATTACTATAGCTAGTGCTTTGGCTGGTGGCCAGATGGTGAAACCAAAGTGTGAGTGGGATAATCTGCTCCAGTCCCTTGGCTCGGGACTTACAGAAGATAAAAGTTTAGATGAGATGAGGATGATACTATCTTTCAGCTATTATGATCTGCCTTCACATCTGAGAACTTGTCTATTGTATCTCAGTATATATCCTGAAGATAGTGAGATTGATAGAGATAGACTGATATGGAAGTGGGTGGCTGAAGGATTTGTCCACTGTGGAAATCAAGGGACTAGCTTATATTTGCTTGGATTAAGTTACTTCAACCAGCTCATCAATAGGAGTATGATCCAGCCAATATATGATGATATAGGTCTGGTACATGCTTGTCGTGTTCATGATATGGTTCTGGATCTTATCTGCAACTTGTCACATGAAACAAAATTTGTCAAGTTATTGGATGGCACTGGGGATAGCATGTCTTCAGAGAGTAATATTCGTCGTTTGTCCCTTCAAAATGGAAACGAAGATCCTCAAGGCACACCTGCCATAAATTTCATGAGTTTATCACAAGTGAGGTCAATTACTATCTTTCCACCTGCTATGAGTATCATGCCAACTCTTTCAAGGTTTGAAGTTTTACGGGTACTTGATCTGTTCAAATGTGATCTTGGGAAAAGTAGCAGTCTGCAGTATAACCTCTCAGATGTTGTACATTTAATTCATCTAAGGTACCTAGGTCTAGCGAATACTGGGATCAGGGAACTCCCGGCTGAGATAGGAAACCTGCAGTTTTTGCAGGTGTTGGATCTTGAATACAATGTTGAGCTTGATGAATTGCTGTCGACGACTATTTGTAAGTTGAGAAGATTAATCTGCCTAAATGTTGATAAGTACGAGGTGGCTCCAGGTGTGTTGCAGAGTCTTTCATCCATTGAAGTGTTGAAGAAGATATTTGTCTCTCTGAATATTGTTGTGCAAGAGCTTGGCAAACTGGCAAGGCTGAGGGAGCTTGAGATTTGCTTCAAGGATGGTAGTTCGGACTTGTATGAAGGTTTCGTGCAGTCTCTATGCGATCTAAATCACATCGAAAGTCTAATTATTAATTGCAATTCCGGAGAAACATCTCTTGATCTGATGGATCTCCTGGGAGAACGCTGGGTGCCACCTGTACATCTCCGTGAATTTGAGGCGTACATGCCCAGCCAACTCTCTGCACTGCGAGGGTGGATAAAGATAGACCCCTCGCATCTCTCGAACCTCTCCGTGTTAATCCTCAGTAAAGTGAAGGAAGTGCAGCAGGAGGACGTGGAAATCATTGGGGGGTTGTTGTCCCTTCGCCATCTCTGGATAAAGAGCACCCACCAAACACAACGACTGCTAGTCATCGGTGCAGATGGGTTCCGCTGTATGGTGGATTTTGAGTTGAATTGTGGATCAGCAGCGCAAATAATGTTTCAACCAGGAGCTTTGCCGAAGGCGGAAGTAGTTGTGTTCAGTCTGGGCGTGCGGGTGGCAAAAGAGGATGGTAACTGTGGCTTCGACTTGGGCCTGCAGGGGAACCTGCTCTCCCTTCGGAGGTATGTCATTGTTAATTTGTATTGTGGTGGAGCGAGGGTTGGGGAGGCCAAGCAAGCGGAGGCTGCGGTCAGGCGCGCGCTCCAAGCCCATCCCAGCCATCCGCGGATTTCTATTTCTATGAAGCCGCGTATAAAGGAAGGTATTTATCCAACTAATTAATGACCACGTTTCTTATTAAGTACCCACGTGGTGATGCGTATTTTGTTTGTAAATACGCCTAGGTGCTCAGGATGATGACATCTGTGAAGAGGAATGATTCTGCAGTCATGTTTGTACAATTATCCACCTAGGTAATATTTCCCTCTTCTCCTTTGCGTTTCTCTGTATGCATGCCCTCTTGGTACACTTTAATAATAACATCATAGCTCATGTGTTAATTTTTTTTCATTATTCACCACGTTTGGTAGCTTACCACGTAAGCCACGGGGTATTTTTATTATTATTCACATTTTCTTTCTCATTTGGCGCAGAGAGGAATGAAGAATTAACAGATGTCCGTGAGATGGAATGAGGCGAACTAAACTTCCGCGCTAGCGCTAAGCTACCACTTCGCTTTGTTCTCATCATTTATTTCCTGCTTTATTCAATCTTCGATGTTGGGAGAAAATGCTCTTTCCTCGCTCATGTATGGGGACTGGGCTCACCTGGATTAGTTTTTTAACGTCCTACTTTTATTCTAGTACTATATGTAAGCACAATGTAATGAACTTCTATTAGTGTGTCTTAGGGGAGATTATGTCTTACTCTTATGATTCTTCCCCAGAAGTTTTAAGTTCGTTCTAGTGGTATTGTAATGCATTAAGAAGATTTTTCAAATTTGTTTCTTGTTTAGAAAAAAAAATATGAAGGTGTTTGTACTTTGTACACATAATGTTTGTGCATGTTCTTGTACCAACTCAGAGAACCTCCGATTTCCTGAAGAAGGAACAGAAATACATATGATCCGGCCGGTGCAGTTTGCTAGTATGATTAAGTCTGATATGTCAAGGTTGGTTTGGAAGGTCTGGCACCACCAAAGGTTAAATCTTAAATCTTTCTCTTGAGTCATTCTTTAAGATAGAGTTTGGACGGCTGGCCGACTTCTTAAGTGGTTGGCCCAACTATGATCTATGCCCATTTTGCAAAAGGGTAACGGAATCTGCTGCGCGTTTGATGATCAAATGTCAATACACATGATCATTGGTTGGTTTGGTATGCAATCCCAAACTCTTACTTCGAGCAACCTTCACTTCACACGGTGGAAGAACGGTGGAAGAATGGGTTGGCGCATATCAAAGGGATACTACTACTAGAAAGGTTAAACTCACTAAAGATGCCTATTGAATGAGCAATTTTGAGAGGTATGCAAGGTCACCTTAAATGTGGTGGCTACAATTAAAGATGAGGCAAGAATTTGGGTTGTTGCTGAGGCTAAGTTCCTCATTAAGTGATCTAATTTTACAGGGAGCTGGCCCCACTGGTCAGGGAGGGTGAGGGGGATTAAGACATAATCCACAGCCGGTAGAGCCATGGTTGGGCGCGCGTGCCCGCGGAGGAGAACGGCAGCCAAGCGCGGAGGGGCTCAACGGGAGCCGCCGGCTGAAGCGGGCGCGGCCAGCCAGTGCAGGGCGGCGGCGACCACCTCCAGGGGCGGCCGGGCGCTGCGGCCGAGCTCTAAGAGCTCGCGCCCGTAGCCATGGTGGCCCGTGGCCGAGAGAGAGGGAGGGAGGGGAGGCGCTCACGAGGGGTGTGGGGGGGGGGGGGGGCGGCGACGCGCGAGGAGGGGCGGAGGAAGGGTGGCGTCGCTCGGGGGCGCCGGGGAGAGCTCGTGGCGGCGGGACGCCGTGCTCCAGGGGGGGGGGGCAGCGGCGAGCTTCTCCTCCAGGAGCTCCGGTTCAGGGGGCGGCGACGCGCGAGAGATGGGGGGGGACAAGGGGAGGCTAGGGTTGCTGCGCGGAGGGACGGGCGCCTTAAGAGGCCGACGGCGACCGGGGGGATGCGCCCACGGCGACGTCGAGGCCGTGGCACCGGCGGATGGGTGCCACGCCATGGCTGCCGTACGGGAGGAGGGAGATAACCCCCAGGATGGGCTCTGGGCTGAATTTGGTGGGGGGGGGTTAGTTGGGCTGGGATTCGCCCATGGGGGTAGACTAGTTTTTATTATTTTATCTCTCTTTTCATTTCTGTATTTTCTTTTGGTAATTGTTTTCCTAGCTTAGGCATTTTTGTAAAATGTGTTAGGTGCCTCAAAATTAGTATATCATAATATAGCAGTGCCACAAAAGTTTTTGCAGCAAAAGAAAATCATTAGGTATTTCTTTTAAATATTAAATGCCCAAAGTAAGGATTTTAACCTACTGTTTGAATTGTTTGCAATTTTCTATAATTTAATAAATACCCAAACCCATTTGGATTTGATCCACTGAATATTTGTGATTTTATAAAAGTAGTTTCACAATTTTTGGAGAAAGTTTATTTTGCACTTTGTTTTCATTACTTAATAATCCACCAAAGGTGCACCGGTGTGAACGGTGGCGAGGCTGCAGCACGACCAAAGGGTCCATTCCCAGAGCCTCCCGTTCCCTACACGTTTGAGCAATGGTTAGCAACCGCCAAGGCACATGAAAGCGGTAAGAAGTGATTGGGCAAGTAACTTACCGGTGTTAAGCCGGTGTAGTAGATGTTCAGGCCGAACTCTTCCTTCGATACAAATTCAAGATTAAGCCCGGGTCGAGGAGGTCGTGGCGGTATATCGGCCGTAATTCCCGTGGCCCGAGCCCTCTCTTGAGCCTGCAAGATAGTTTACATGTCAGGCATTGCAGAAATAAATAAGGTTGAAATTGAGACTTGTCATCTTTTGCAAAAAGAAAGGATGAAACTTACATCTTCTTTTGCCTCCTTCCACGCCTCGTGTGCTACTGCTTTCTGTCTCCACTCCGCAAGGTCCACCAAATAGGCGTCGTTGTGGGCCTTGTATGCCGCCTTGTAAGCAGCCTACAATTCAAAAATTGAACCATCTCGTCAACTAAGCCACTGAGGAAGTAGTATTGTCAGAGAAAGGATTGAAATGAGAGAAACTTACATCATAGCCAGGCTGGGAAGGTCGTCGGGACCGAGGGTAGCCTTGATCCGTGTGAGGCTCAAAGTGGGAGTGCGCGGGGTCATCTTATCAAGGACCTTTAAACGGCCATGCTGAAGGCCTCCCCCCGACACCATCAACGCTCTCTCGTCCACCTCCGCAGTTCTAGGGTCGTACACCTCCGGATTAAAAGCGGTCAACGCCTCGAGGTACTTAGCACCGTCCTCCTGGGCAGTGCCGAAGTACTCGGGAAGCTGAGGCTGAGGCTGGGAGAGATCTGGCGCCTTCATCCTCATTGAGTCCCATGACTCATAATCGGCGACAGGCCTCCCTAGTTTCTCCTCCTGCACCGGAAAAGAGATGTTATGAGTACCAAGTAGGAACATGCATGAGGGGAAAGAAATGAAGGTTATTCCATGTATGTGTATACCAGCCTGGCCTTGTAGCGCTCACTGCCGAGGTTTCCCGCCCGATGTGTCCCCCCGCTGTCGCGGTTCGCCTTGTTCCTCTCTCTCAAGGCGTTCCACTCCTCATCTTCCCCGCGCCACCTCGCAGTTAACGCCCTCCATGCCTCCTCCTTGCCATAGGACCAATCGGGTCTAACCTGTAAAATCGATACTCGTATGAAGAACGGATGATGCAATTGCAAGTTAGCATCAACATAGTCATACTTCGGCGACGGCTTGCCCGATACTCGTGTGAAGAATATCATCGGCAATTTACTTACCTCGTCGTACTCTTCCATGCTCATCGTCGAGTGTGACTTGACATTCTCATACTTCGGCGACGGCTTGCCCGATATCGCTGTGATGTATTGACTCCTGGCGGTATGACCCTGGTTATAGAACTGTTGATTAGTCAACCTCTTACAATGATTCTTCAAAGTCTTGTTCGCCATCTCCTGCTGCTCCGGAGCCACCCTATAGAATCTCTTCAAGCATGAACAAAAAAAGTGTGAGATTCATGAGTTAGCATGGAGGGGTCATCAACTATGAACAAAAAAAATGTCATAGTCATGAGTGAGTCATGAGTTTGCCTTACCCAAAACTTCTGGATCACTGCGTCAGAAGCTTTCCCGTAGGGGGGACAATCTGCGAGCTCGTAGTGTCTCCAAGTCGTGGCTAGCTTCCTGTCACCATTTGCATCGTAGAAGCCCGGCCAAAACTTCCTGATGATATCTCCAAGCATGCAGCCAGGGACTCGGGTCCCCTGAGGGTGAAGCCAATTGCTGCACAAGAATCAAACATTAGTATATGCGAAGTTGTTATCAACAAAATGAAACTACATGTTCAAAGTTACTATAGACACTTACTCATTTTTGCTAGGTTCAATGAGGATCCGAGCCTCCGGGGCAGGTTCCTCCTTAGGGACTTCTCTTTCCCCACGAACCTTTACCTTCTTCGTCGACGGACTCGATGGCCCCGACTCCTGCTCCCGATTCATCATCTCCTCGTCTCGAGAGTCCATCTCCTCGTCCCGAGACTCTGAGATCGCGGTCTGTGAAGCCACGTCGCCGGAAGCGGAGGGTAAGTCACTCAGAAGGACGGTACCTCGCCCTCGTCCTCGACCTCGACCTCCTGCAATGGGAAAAGGTAAATAATTAAGAAGCATGTTGAAAAATATATACCAAGCATGATTAAGAAATAATACAGATGCAATGTACCTCCTCGTCCTGACCTCGGGGGACGTCCCCCGACTCCTCCTCATCGTCCTGCATCTCCTCCTCCTACGTCCTCGGCGGCGTACCTTGAGGTTGTTGCTCTTCCACTCTTCGTCTTCTTTATCCCCTGAAGTAAGGACTGCGGTGATGCCTTGCCACTGCTCATATTGGCCAATCACCTGTTGGGGTTCGGGGCAGAAAACACAAATTTTTCATAACCTACGATACCCAATCCCAAGACCTATGCTATGCTTATGCAAGTAACGGACAAAAATAGATCACATACCAGTATGTAGTCCGTTAAGCGGAAAACGTTCCCGCATGAACGTGGTTGGTGTAGTCGTACCGGCAATCCCCAATGCCGCGCAGATCCACGATGACTCCTGTAGCCACCCGATCCTTGCAGACCGATGACGGGATTACGTCCCCGTCGGAACGTTGCTGATGAAGACCTCGCGATACGACCACGACGATGAAGTAGCACCACAAGTGTAGTGCCTCGCGGGATTATACACATACAGTATACCCGACGTCCCTCCGGGCTCCGAACCAGTAGAGCAGCGGAAAGAAGATGGATTCGGATCCCGATTCTAGCAGCACGACGGCGTGCATATAGTGGAGAAATCCCCAATCAAGTGTAGACTCCAAACAAGGGGAGTCCACTCGAGGAAGGAGAAAGGAGGGAGAGAGATGAGAGACTTTTCTCAAAAATATGATGATTAAAAGGGCACCTCTACCCCTCCTTATATAGGCCAAGGAGGGGTGACACCCCCCTTCCACTTCCGGGGTGGGACTAATCCCAAGGGAGGGGGGTGGCGCACCAATAAGGGGGGTGGGCCCCCTCATGGCGCGATGGCCCATGGGGGAGGACTCCCTCTCCCCCTAATGGGCCCTATGAGGCCCATATGCCTTTTAATTCATTTTTAATTATATTTAATTATATTTTAATATTTAATTCAGATAATTAAATAATTAATCATTAATTAAACATTATTAAATATATTTTGAACCTTTCAAAATACCCAGAACAGCTTCCGGTCTTCATCGGAACAATTCCGGTGTTCTCTCCAATTTCTCCGGTGATCCCGAATCAGTCCTTACTGCGTCGAGTACCCTTAAGTGTAACACCCTACGGTCCGGGAAACAGCAGACATGATCGAGACAATTCTCATTGATCAATGACTAATCAATTGGACCTGGTTACAATCCTTGATAGCCCCTGCGCTTCCATCGAATGAACTTCAATCGCTATTGGATCCGTTAACCGTGTGCCTGTTCCCTTTGTCCTATGGTACTTTGCTTGTCCGAGGTTTGATCGTCGGTATCCACTATACCTAGTTCGTCCTCGTTCTCAACAAACAAGTTTACTCGTTCCCGTGATATTACAACTCCGTGACCTAGTCACACGTTTGCAAACTTTATGATGTAACATCACCGAGTGGGCCCAGAGTACCTATCCGTCACACACGGATGGACAAATCCCGCTTTGATCTATTTGCATACTCATCAACCATCTATTTCGGAATACCCAAAGTGCTCCGTTATAGCCAGCATATTTCAGTCAGGCGGTGGGATACAAATCAAAGCATCCTAATAGATCGTAATTACGTATGATCATTACGGTCAAAGGATCTGGTCACTACGTTATAGTTATCGCAATGTCGAACTATGTGACTTGATCACATCGCAACACTTCTGGTGGGTGTATGTCCATCATATCATTATCCAATGATACGACTCCATTGTCAACGGACGCCATTGTCTCATGATCAGGAAACCTTGATCATCAATCGCCCAATGGACTAGTATACTAGGGTTAACTAGGGACCTGGTTGTTTGTATACCACACCTGTATTAATGTTTCCGCTTAATACAGTTCTAGCATAGTATCAAACGTATTATGAACTAATGGAATATGCTCGATAAAACATATTTTATTTGCCTCTAGGGCACATTCCCAACAGTCTCCCACTTGCACTAGAGTACAAATAATCTAGTTGCATTTTCTCTGGATCATAACTCCTTATTGATCATGCTTGCCTGTGGAAGAGGTTGTATCAACGGTCTGGGTACCATTCAGAATCGTATGTCTTTGGCAAATCATAATGTCACCTAATTTGACATTCCTTCATTATCCACTATAATGATGAGGTATATATATTTGGCGGTGATATGAGACTTCGTTTGCTGTGTCATTGCAATGACATCCGGTGAGTCAGAGGACTTTCCCATAGTCATGCACACTTGAAACTCACTCAATCAGAAGTCGAACTTCTTAAGCCATAATATAACTCATGCTACTTCTAAAGCAGCCACATCAATGTAGATTCAATCCTTAGTGCATTGTATGCAACTTTGATGTCTAACCATGTTTCTTTCAACTTAGGCATTCATTAGTATGATATCTCAATTTTCTAGGTTAGTGTCAAAACTTGAACCAGCATAACATTTATGGTCAAGTCCACTATCCTTTACAAATTTGAGATGTATCCTCAGTTCTCTTCAGACACTGAAGGATAAACTTAACTCTTTGTTCAATGATTTACTCATAAATCATATCACAACATGTTCTTACTACTAAGAACTTGGGTCACATTACGTCGAGTACAAAACTCTGGTTTTATATGAAAGAACCTATGACAAAGGCATAGAGGATCCAGCACATCAATTTCTTTCATTAACCATTAACCATTGCTCTTGTACTGAGATTAACTCAACACTTCTCTTGGATATACAAGTAAGGACCACTTCTTGACTTGTCCCATTCTGAACTCCTTCAGAATCTTATCCAGGAAAGTATTACGACTCAATGTTATTAAACACATATCTATCTTAATAGATCTTCAATGTTTAATACTTATTCATCTTCATTTATGAAAGATTCAAATAATCATTAACACCAACTTCACCATTCATAATATGTTATCCATATATGAGAATGTTATCATGCTCCCACTCAAATATGTCATGCACATATTAAGTTATAGGATAACACTCATATTGCTCCCACTCAAATATGTCGGCCACATATAAGACAAGGATAACATCCATATGGCTCCCACTTAGATATGTCAGACACATATTAAGTTCAGGATGCTAACCACATGGCTCCTACTCAAATATGTCATTTACATATAAGTCTAGGATAATACTCCCATAGCTCCCACTCAAAATATGTCGTCTACATATTAAGTTTCAGGAAACTATTCAGCTCCCACTCAGTTTCATGAAAATGCATGTTTCCTCAATATTTTGGTTAAGTCCAAAATCCTTTGATCATCCATCAAAATGAGAATTCAGTTTACGAGACACTAGTATCCATATGTTTTTCCAAAACTTCTTGTTGTACCAATTACAACACTTCTTCAACGGATTTGAGGAAGTCACGGTATTGATAACAATCCTGGATCAATCGTAGTGAATATCCCTTTGACTCAAGCATTGCTACACATTGTAGTCAACCCATTGAATTTGTCAGAAACAATCTTTGTGACAAACCAATCTCGACGTCCCTTTGATGTTCACATTTATTCCTCATAACTCTGAAGTTATTGTGAATATCAAGTAACCTCCTTACTTGATAAGATTCAAGCAATCTTAAATGTAACTTAACATAGGATTTCATGACTCGTAGTCATATCTCGTACTTAGGTCCACCATCGCTTCTTTGTAGTTCGTAGGAATGTCTTGTTCCATTAACATCACAAGTGAATCATGAATATCATTTTGCACCAGGGTCAAATATATATTCTTGAATCCTACCTTTCTCAGTAAAAGCTCCCATCAGAAGATCATGATCATTATCATTAGTTTCTCCTCTCATTGTAGAGATTTGCTTCCAGAACATATTCCGTTGCACTACTCTGACATTTGGAGGCAAGGTCAATTACCTTGGTTGAACTTTCACTTTTCTTCCATTACCACATTTATCAAGAACAATTCTTGACAGACACCAAACATAGCAATACAAGTTTTTCTCCTTTTGGTTCTAGTTGTGGAAGGTGCATCCATAGTTGTCTAAGGATACACTACAAAGATAATTTATCTTACATAAATCAAGCTTCCTAGAAACCACAACACACCATGACATATATAGTGTTGTTTTCCACGAACTCAGATGGTTCCCTATTCTGAAGTGAGTGTTTGCATATTAAATTAATAACTCTAAACAATAATAACGTAACTTGGTAAGAGATAACTTAGACCATACACTATTCAATAGAGTATGATTACGATGTTCAGGCACATGAATCAATATTGAAATGTCTCAAAACATTGCAATTTGTGGAACAACTTTCACACAAGTCTTTATGCTCAAGACTAACTCAAAACATTTGTCACTTTGATCAAATCGTAGAGACTTTTCTTTCTTGTTAATTTAATATCCATCTTTACTCTGAAATCCCTTTTTGATCATATCAAATTATTTCAGACTCATGTTTCATTAGTGAATACAAATATTCATCTAAGTCCACATACGAAGTTCACGAAATAATGAAATTCACCACATGCTGACATACGATACATCACAATGTATGATACTCAACAATCAGTACACATTTTGTTTACCAGAATGTGAGGTTTTAGTCATCTCACCTAAAAGGCATGGTTTGTATATGTCAAGAGATCAAGTATCTTAAGACATCATCATACCATTCATGACTTAAACTGTAGTGTCATTATTAAGCCTGGATATTTCTTGGCATTACAATATTTCTTATAAATGATCAAACAACTATCATCAATATAAGAATAACTCATTCATAATCGTAATGTGACCATAAGAGATATCATTCATAAAAGGAGAACAACTGACTTGTTTCTCACTAATATGAATAATTGTCTTCGCGAGATGCAAGACACACTAATAAAGTCCTCATTCAAACAATCATAAAATTTATTCATATATTAATCAATTGATAGATGTAGAGGGAGAGTGTTGTCGACCATCAACTATCTTGATTACCGTCAGCACACATTGTCACCTCATCCCTTCCAAGCCACTCTCAAGCAGTAAGTTCAAGCATCGAATACTTAATCAACCGCAATTAGTGTTTCGTGGGAAAGACATTTATAACTCGTATATCAAATATACCTTCTCCGTCAATGACCATTCCTGCATTGTATCTACTCTTTAAAGTTCTTGACTTTAACCATGACCTCATGACAGTTGAACGATTCTCCTTCATGACATAGTCCAGACATGGTCTTTGTAACTGGGAGGAAGCGGATGCAACTCCCCAGTTATCGCAAAGTAACCAGTCATTCAGTAGTCCAAGTTATACACAAGGAGTTCCATGTATCTTATACATTTTTCAAGTGACTTTCTCAGCAGGTTGTTCCTTCCACCATAGTTGAAAGAAACCCCGTCCATATACTCATATTCCATTACTCTGATTTGTGACCAAGTGCTTTCAAGTTCACCTAGCACGTCATACGTGTTGGTTAACATGCATTCACAATTCAGATTCCATAGAATGAATTATGGTGTATTGGACAGTCATTCATAAGTGACGGTGAGTACGATACTCATCATCATCTTCCTTGAATACGGAGTTAACAGGTGTATCTCCTAGCAGTTCTTCGTATTATGTTTAGCAAGTCATTACTAACGAGTATGTCTCTAATGGTGTTGGTACACATCAATGAAGTAAGACCCATTTACCTTAAGTTCTATCATACTAAAAGAGCCATAGTTCTAAACATTGGTATGACGTTATCTACGATGATATTTGCAAAGACATGAAGATTAAGTTCATAATGTGGAGTTTCAATTTGATTTCAAAATTCTAGAAAGCTCCCACTTAGATAAACACCTCTCAATTTAACTAAGTGATTACACAATCCTATCCCCCATACCTCCCCCGATATGTACGGCCCAGTATGCGAACCAGGTAGGCCTCTAAGCCAATCACATCAGGCATGTGACTCGTGCTCGACCTTTCAGTCTCCTGTGTTCCAGGCCCGCATCTACATACGTCAAGCCTGCCAATCGAACCTTGATGTTAGCTGTTCAGCAAGGCCATATCTGCATATGCCAGGCTTGCCGAACCCAACCTCATGCGAACTTCGTTTAATATGTAGGACAACTCCGGTATGTACGGAGCATCAAGCCATATGGGAGAACCTTCCAGGCGGTGCCCACCAAGGGAGAACACAATGTTGGTATTGTGAGAGATGGTCCTGTTTCGTGCTACCGTCGATATATCTAGCATACTAGCATAAAACAGGAAGTAAAACTGTAAATCATACAACCTATGATCCCCCCTTCATGCAAATTAAAGTTAAAAACGCCTTTCTACTTTATCTTTTGCAAGTTTTACGTGGCTGCTAGGGGTTTCGAGAAAAGAACCGCTTTCTATCCTGCGAAAAGAAGCCACAACACCAATCCCGCAATTGTCTCTATTACACCCCTGTCGGGGCCCTCCGTTGCAAACATCTTCGCATCGCTAATGCAGAGAGACAGACACCCCCCAGCCACTTTATATGGTACAAGCCATATGTCAACCGTGGAACCAGTCTCGCGTAAACGCGTAAGGTCGGTCGGGGGCCGCTTCATCAAACATTGCCGCAACGCTAAATGAGTACACGTGAGAGGGTAACAATTGAGAATTTATGCCCACATACTAGACGTGTTCTATCCGTACAATACATCTACGCATAGCCTTGCTCATGATACCACTCTTGGGGTTCGGGGCAGAAAACACAAATTTTTCATAATCTACGATACCCAATCCCAAGACCTATGCTATGCTGATGCAAGTAACGGACAAAAATAGATCACATACCAGTATGTAGTCCGTTAAGCGGGAAACGTTCCCGCATGAACGTGGTTGGTGTAGTCGTACCCGCAATCCCCGATGCCGCGCAGATCCACGATGACTCCTGTATCCACCCGATCCTTGCAGACCGATGACGGGATTACGTCCCCGTCGGAACGTTGCTGATGAATACCTCGCGATACGACCACGACGATGAAGTAGCACCACAAGTGTAGTGCCTCGCGGGATTATACACATACAGTATACCCGACGTCCCTCCGGGCTCCAAACCAGTAGAGCAGCGGAAAGAACATTGATTCGGATCCCGATTCCAGCAGCACGACGGCGTGCGTATAATGGAGAAATCCCCAATCAAGTGTAGACTCCAAACAAGGGGAGTCCACTCGAGGAAGGAGAAAGGAGGGAGAGAGATGAGAGACTTTTCTCAAAAATATGATGATTAAAAGGGCACCTCTACCCCTCCTTATATAGGCCAAGGAGGGGTGACACCCCCCTTCCACTTCCGGGGTGGGACTAATCCCAAGGGAGGGGGGTGGGCCCCCTCATGGCGCCATGGCCCATGGGGGAGGACTCCCTCTCCCCCTAATGGGCCCTATGAGGCCCATATGCCTTTTAATTCATTTTTAATTATATTTAATTATATTTTAATATTTAATTTAGATAATTAAATAATAAAACATTAATTAAACATTGTTAAATATATTTTGAACCTTTCAAAATACCTAGAACAGCTTC
Source organism: Bromus sterilis (assembly GCA_950022295.1). Taxonomy (NCBI): domain Eukaryota; kingdom Viridiplantae; phylum Streptophyta; class Magnoliopsida; order Poales; family Poaceae; genus Bromus; species Bromus sterilis. The sequence goes on along the minus strand of OX465601.1, from coordinate 294,103,005 downwards.
CGGCCTTCATCGGAACAATTCCGGTGTTCTCTCCAATTTCTCCGGTGATCCTGAATCAATCCTTACTGCGTCGAGTACCCTTAAGTGTAACACCCTACGGTCCGGGAAACAACAGACATGATCGAGACAATTCTCATTGATCAATGACTAATCAATTGGACCTGGTTACAATCCTTGATAGCCCCTGCGCTTCCATCGAATGAACTTCAATCGCTATTGGATCCGTTAACCGTGTGCCTGTTCCCTTTGTCCTATGGTACTTTGCTTGTCCGAGGTTTGATCATCGGTATCCACTATACCTAGTTCGTCCTCGTTCTCAACAAACAAGTTTACTCGTTCCCGTGATATTACAACTCCGTGACCTAGTCACACGTTTGCAAACTTTATGATGTAACATCACCGAGTGGGCCCAGAGTACCTATCCGTCACACACGGATGGACAAATCCAGCTTTGATCTATTTGCATACTCATCAACCATCTATTTCGGAATACCCAAAGTGCTCCGTTATAGCCAGCATATTTCAGTCAGGCGGTGGGATACAAATCAAAGCATCCTAATAGATCGTAATTACGTATGATCATTACGGTCAAAGGATCTGGTTACTACGTTATAGTTATCGCAATGTCGAACTATGTGACTACGTTATAGGTAAACATGCTTCCGTACTACGTACAAACCATGCTTCATATTTTTTGTGGCCAAGTGTTTGTGATTTTATTTCGATGCACACTTGTATGATAATTGAAACATATCACATATAAAATTGATGCATTTTATGTGTTGGGTGAGCCATTGGAAACATAGTATTATAATTATTGAAGCATGAGTAAATTGGTATAGATGCATCGGCCGTTGTTGTACAAAAGAACTAAGCAATCACATGGATCTATGGAAACATGTTACACATAAGTTGGAAGCAATCCTCATATGATACCGAAGCACGTATGTTCTACAAAAACCAAAGAAAATACATGTATATAAATTAATACACAGAACTCTAAGGCGTGAAGCATATGTGAGAACAAAACACAACATCTGCACTGCGCTCTTAGGTGCACAGCCAGATACATCAAGGATCCAATGATATTGATGGTAGAAGCAACATAGATGATGGTTGTCCGATGCTACGGAGAGAGCGACGCCGTGTAGAAGATTGGTGTGTTTAGATGATCGATCTCACATGGCCGCTCGATGTGCCAACGGATCGACCACTCTTTCGAATTTGTTGGCCTTGCCAAATCATGCACGCCGTCGTTGAATGGGCAGATCTCGGCCATGCGAGTCACGGAAAATTAGCCGGCGCACCGCGCACGTCGACGGGTGCCACTCCCGATCGACGTACTCGCCAACGAGATGTTTGTCCTCGCTACCCATCAACATCCTCATCATCCTTGGCGGCGGCCGCAGCGATCGGCATGAAGCTTTTGGGATGGCGGCTGTGATGGTTACCCTAATTAGGTCATGGTTGTGAGACAAAAGTGGATCCCCGTAGGACTATATATAGCCAATCAGGCAAAGCGCTGGATCTATCTCAAAAATCCAACGGAGGCTGAGAGGTCTGACACGAGCGTGCTATCAGACTTCTGATACAGAGCGTTTTTCTAAGGGATGGCTACAAAACTGACATATGCATATAACTATTTTTATTTAGGCACCACACTTAATGAAGATTAAAACATAACCTCTTGAATACCAATTCCTAATTCAGAGGTTGAATACATACATCCAAACACAGTACGTATTTTATAGATTTTGGCATGTGCCTTCCTGTCTTTAAAGTTGTTGTTATGCTATTTCATCAACTCACATTTTGTTGGACAGGTTAATTTCCACTTCCGTTGTATCGCAGGCAATTTCCTAATAGTCAAACCAAAAGAAAATTGTGCCTGTAGATTAAAGTTGAAACGCGTGTCATTTTATCGGTTTAGAGATATTTAGGATGAGTCCGATCTATTGGACCGATGTGATAAACGTCTTGAAGCGCCTTTGTATTTATCTCATATATATAAATTGAATTTAAGGCATATTGAATCTCGTACAAGTTTATACGGCGCTGTTTATGCGAACGCTGAGACCATTAGAAGATTTACAGTGTCTGCCATGTAGGGCCCTATTCTAGCTGTGATGTAGCATGCGATTATTTTATTTTGTGTGTGCATGCTCAGCGTGCTTGCTATGCCTGAAGTAGCCGCAGACGTTGTTGGCTGATTGATGGATTAGCTGTCTAGCTTTGAAACCTTCTGAAAGGTTTTGATCCGGTTTTTCTTGCTTTGTTTTATTTTTCTGCTGTTTTTAAGTTAGTTTTTTAGTTTTTCCAAAAACATGTTTGGAGTTTCAAAAAATATTCAAGTTTTTCAAAAAAATAGGTGTTTAGAATTTTTAAAAATGTTTTTGTTTTTCAAAATTATTTTCAAATTTTAAAATGTTCTTGATTTCTAAATAATGTTTGGGAATCTTAAAAATCGTTCATGTTTCAAAACATTACTCAGAATTTCAAAAAAAATGTTCATCTTCAACATTGTTCTCAAATTAAAAAAAATATTAGAATTAAAAAAAATGTGTTTCAGAAAGTGCTCAAAATATGTTTTCCTTTTTTTTGTTCTTCATTGTCCTCTTCTTCGGTATGGGTTGTCTATGTGGGGTCAATGCTTCTTCGATGATTTTTTTTTTGCTTTTCCCGTGTGATGTTTGCCACGTATTTGGGGATATGTCCACACATACACCTATTTATGTTTTGTTTGATTGATTTTGCAGTGGTTATTGATATGGTTGGATGAGGTAGGTGAAGTTTCGGAAATCTCAAACGGCTCATAGGAGCGTATGCACCCACTAACTAGTAAAAGCAAAAAAAATAGTAAAAAGTTTTGAAAAAATCTGAATTTTTGTGGAATGCAATATGCTCATGCGTGTGACATCCGTGCAAAATTTCATGGTATTTCGACATTCGATTTCCAAAAACCCATGACCATCTTGATTCTTGATCAATAGTGCCGTTTTCCAAAAACCCTCACAGTTCCAAAATTTGTCATTTTTTTCGAGGATTACTCGAATGTTCAAACTTCACGAATTTTGGCATGGACTTCGCACACATGACCATCTTGCATCATACAAAAAATAAGAATTTTTTTAGTTTTGTTTACTTTTTGAAATGACGTTCCTATTGCTAATTGGAGCAAATGCACCTATGACCCAAAAAACCGCGTCCGTGAAGTTTATGTTATACATGTTTTCTTGAAGTTTCTCTGTAGGTGAAGTTGGGCACGTGGTGAGTCACCAAAATTTGCATAGCCCCGGCACCAACGAACCCATTCATAAATTCATGTTGCATTTTTAGAACAAAGAAAAATGTTAATGAATGCAAAATCCATGATGTGAATACATATTAAATTTATAGAGATGTGTCTTATTCAGATAAAAACAAATAAGTATGCATAGATTGATTGCTTTGCTACAATAACCAAAACAATCACCTACAGACTATGTTTGTATAGTCGGGCGCAGCGAAGCGCGCCAACCCATCTAGTACATTAAACCTTTAGATCAATTTCAAAGATCCGGTTAAACGATGGTTTTCAATCGTAATAATAACTAAAATGTTAGGTATTTAAAAAAAGATTTGAACGGTCCGATTGGAGATGCCCATATTGAATTTTTGGTTGTGCGTATCTACCGTATCATAAATTAATTTTCCGTTTGACTTTTTTTCCTTCTCGTGTGTTCTATTGTGGGGCTAGGGCCACCCAAAGTCGCCGCCGTTCATCATTCGTCGCTCCCCTTCCCCCATGTTCCTCCCTCGCACTCCCACCATGCGCCCCCTCACCCAGATCCATCCATCCGCCTCCAGCAAGCCTCATGTTCCCAGTTGGTTCGAGGGAAGCGTTGCTCCGCCCCAGCTGCTAAGCCATACCTCCACTGTGCAGGGTAGGCAGACCGCGCTGCTAATAGGTAGGACCATCATAACTAGCTGAGGCTAGCCACATTGGCAGCGCGATGACGATATCGCGCTGAAGATATCCTAGACATCTGCAGCACGGGTCAGACCGAGGTGCGCTTCTAAAGTGGCCAACCACGGGAACCACAGTGGGAACCACATAGTTGTAGCGCTGGGTGGGCAGGCCCGTGTTGCTAGTGGTTTCTCATCTGCATCACACTCCTCCGTTCCGCGCTATTAATAAATACCTGAAGCGCGCACTTCCTTGCCCGTGCTGCTAATTTTGATTTTTCTATGGCCATTATCCTATTAGTGAAAGCAAACATTTTCTGTGTGGTTTGAAATAAAGAGTCTCACAGGACTGGTGATTGTACAATCCTAAAACTGCCAAACCATGTGGCCAAGTATGTAGGATATGGAGCATCAGTGACAACTTTGGCTTACGGCAAGCAAGTATCTTGAGAGCAGCCGTGCATTTCTGCAAAGGAAAGAAGAAGAGTTATCCCAAATAATCTTTCATCGAATTAAAATAATGATAATATTTTTGCATTACATTCACTACGCACAGGAACAAATATTTACTTATCCAAAAAGCGGCATCGGAAAAAAAATCATGCTATGTTGGGTTCGATCTGAAATAGTCGTTTAGAGATGCCTATCAAAACATGCTTGACTTGCTTCTCATCTTTTCTTGGATGCTCATCGATGATGAGCGGCACTTTCGTCATTTGAATTTGGTGAATCAACGAACTATTTGTATTAAACTTCTCAATCTTTTTGTTCTCATAGTTAGCATCCGATGAATACATCATTTGCCTACAAATAACTCAGAAAATATAATTTGATAATTTATTAAACACACATTGTGAACCACACGTATGTCCAAAGTAGTAGGACATATCGGGCCGGCATCCGATGGCTATGATCATGTGGCGGGAAGGGCGAATAGATTTGAGGTCAATGGTATCAATGGTGTTGTGCGTTGGGAACAACGCATTGAGCTATAGAAGATGCGGGATGGACAAAGCCCATAGCTGAAAAAGAAAATGAAAACTCAATTCAGGCCATTTAATCAAACAATCAGCCAAAGGTGTATCATTTAATCAAACCAAAAAAAATGTGTCACTAAATTAAAAGTCTAATTAAAGGCATGTCAGTTTATCGGTTCAAAAATAGTTGGGATAAGTTAAATGTGATCAAAGGTCTTGATATTTATCTCACATATAGATTGGGTTTAAGGGACGCCGACCGCATCAAACATTTAGGTTAATTTCGAAACCGATTAAATTAATGATTTTGGAATGATAATTAAAATATTCAGCCAAAATGTTTAAAACAGAATTTGAGGGGTCCAATTGGAGGGCGGGACCCCATATTGAATTTTTGGTTATACGTATGTACCGCATCACAGAATTTATTTTTCTCGTATGCCCTGTTCGGAGCTCCGGCCACCCAAAGTCGCCGCGGTTCTTCATCCGTCGATCCCCTTCCCCCATTAAGAGGATTCCTTGCCTTTGTACTGTATAAGAGTAATTTACCACTTGCTAAATGTCTGAATGTTAGTAAATACTGTAATAATAGAGGGGTAGATGCATGAAGCCTAATGTGAGTGATCAACTGAGAGGTGTCCAGCGAAAGGAAAGAAAAGTAGATGCAATGATTCAGTGAAGCAATGGTATTTCTCTGAAACTCTGTCTCTCTATGACCCACTGAATAATCATATCAGCCAAAAGCACTACTGTTGGGAGGGGTCGTGGGGCTCTCTATCTCTCTAGCACTGCTATAATGGTACTAGTAATTTCCTCTCTTGACTGCTGTTCACGGTCTTCCTCTCCTCTGCTCTCCTCCTTATCTTCACTGAGTGCTCCCTTCCCCTCATCTCAGTTTCCTCCATTGCGATGCCTTGTTGGTGATCTCATCCAGCCTCCAACCTCGCCCCTGCCAACTGACTGCCAGAGACCCTTGATACCTGTGGAGGGGCTGGACATTTTGGGTATATTTCCTGTCGATTTTGTTTACAGTTCAAGTAGCAATGCTTGGATCTAAAAAGTTACTTCTCATGCTTGATAGTCTGATTTGCGTTTGGTTTAACCCAGGGAGGCAGTGGAATAGCAAGAACCATGGAGTTTCCAGTCATCTTTGAGAGCACGATGCATCGGATCCACTGACCCGGCTAGCGGCCTGGTAACTTTTAGTCTCATCTTTTTTCTATTCTTCTCTGCTGAAATCTTTCACATCCACACCTTCTTGTTAATCTGATGATTTTCTAGATTATAAATTCTTATCCTTCCAAATCGAGTAAAGAGACCGCCGCCGCAGTGTTGTCATCTCCAGATCGGGGTCAGCGAGTCTCACGCATCTGGCCTCTGGTCTGGTGCGCCGCCGCTGTGTTCTGCTCTGCCGTGAAGAGCCAAATGCGATCCTGGTTAGTTTTAGCCTGGCAACTCAGTTCTAGAGCTTGGATTGCATTACAGCTTCCCATGCTGGTCGATTTGTAGGTTTTCGGCTGATTGATCCAGATAGCTGCTCCTCCTGCTCTCATGGATATTCTCACGGGCGCCATTGCCAACCTGATCCCCAAGCTGGGCGAGCTGCTCGTGAAGCAGTACAAGCTGCACAAGGACGTCAAGAAAAATGTCGAGGACCTCCAGAAGGAGCTTGAGAGCATGAACGCTGCCCTCATCAAGATTGGTGAGGTGCCCCCGGACCAACTCCACAGACAAGACAAGCTCTGGGCCGATGAAGTCAGAGAGCTCTCGTACAACGTGGAAGATGTCATCGACAAGTTCCTTGTACGTGTCGATGGCATTGAGCCTCACGACAACACCAGCAAATTAAAGGGGCTCGTGACGAGGACGGCCGAGTTGTTCAAGAGAGGCAAGGATAAGCATGGGATAGCTCATGCGATCAAGGACATCAAGAAAGAACTCCAGGAGGTGGCTGCTAGGCGTGACAGGAACAAGGTCGATGGTCTTCCTCCAAGGGTTGCTATTGATCCTTGTCTCCGTGCTCTGTACACAGAAGCGACTGAGCTCGTTGGCATCTATGGGAAGAGGGATGAGGACCTCATGAGGTTGCTCGCTATGGAGGGTGATGATGCCTCTAACAAGAGACTCAAGAAGGTCTCCATTGTTGGATTTGGAGGGTTGGGCAAGACCACTCTTGCTAGAGCAGTATACGAGAAGATTAAAGGTGATTTTGATTGTCGGGCATTTGTCCCTGTCGGTCGTAACCCTGACATCAAGAAGGTTTTTAGGGATATCCTCATAGATCTTGGCAACTCTAACTCGGATCTTGCCATATTGGATGAAAGGCAGCTTATTGACAAACTTCATAAATTTCTCGAGGACAAGAGGTATGCATCACTTACAATAAAAATGACACTATCATGATATGTTTGTTTCCTATGCTAGTTATAAAATTAATAGCATATCAATATATTTGTAACCTCAGTACCTCATGTGGAAGGGTCCGGAATTACTTTTTTAAACGTTATACGTGCTAAATTTCAAGACTATGTAATTAAGTAAACCTTTGACCCTCCCCTCCTTTATGTAAATAGATTGCAAGTACTTATCATTGCAATTGTCACGGTGGCTGAAATTAATTGCCAGCATAATGGAAATTGTAGCAAATAATACCCCTCCCCTCCCCTCCCCCCCATAAAAAAAAGAAAGGAATGGAAGGGAGGATAAACCTAACAATATTGTACTTCAAATTTCTTTCTCTTAACCCACAACGTTTTAAAATAAAGATCTTAAAGTGTTCATCTTGCACCAAAGGCTACCCAGCATTTTTTCTAAAATATTGTATATTGGATTGATGACCAAACGCGAATTTAATTTGCTCTTCACTATCACATTCTATTTTTCCCATTATGCCTCTTTTGAAACTTACCACCAGCATAATATACATGAAAGGATAATGCCATGTAATTTGAGCCTCTGGAAGGTTTATTAGCGGACATTTAGTAAATTGGTTGGCCAATCCGTACTAGCTAGGAATTTCCTGTAGATCTAACTAACCATTGTAATATTTGAAATGTCTTCCAAATCGGTACCCGGGTCTTTCCAGTAGAACTACCTAACCATGTAACTAATTAATTGTTCTTCTATGTATGGCCATCGATCCAACTGTTTTCTTTGTCTTTACCTTCAATCTTAAGTTATATTCATTTTGTTCATCATCTGATTGGAAGTTCATAATGCATGTTTCTTATGAGATCAGATTGTCGACAACTCGAGATTCAGATGCATGTTTCTTATTAGTTTGTTTGTGAACATACACATTCTAGATACTACATAGTTCCATTATATGGCCCATAGCTTTGTCATGTCAATAGAACTTATACTAATACTCTGAATTGATGTAGATACCTCGTCATAATTGATGATGTTTGGGATCAAAAACTGTGGAAAAACATCAACCTTGCGTTCTCTAACAGGAACAATGTAGGCAGTCGGCTAATCATTACAACCCGCATTTTCGGTGTATCCAAATCCTGTTGCTCGTCGGCTGATGATTCGGTTTATCAAATGAAACCTCTTTCTACTGATGACTCGAGAAGGCTCTTCTATAATAGAATATTTTCCGATGACAATGGATGCCCAAAACAATTTGAACAAGTTTCCAAAGATATATTGAAGAAATGTGGTGGGGTACCACTAGCCATCATTACTATTGCTAGTGTTTTGGCTAGTGGCCAGCAGGTGAAACCAAAGGGTGAGTGGGATATTCTGCTCCGGTCCCTTGGGTCTGGACTAACAGAAGATAACAGTGTAGAGGAGATGCGGAGGATACTATCTTTCAGCTATTATGATCTGCCTTCACATCTGAGAACTTGTCTATTGTATCTATGTATATATCCAGAAGATAGTGAGATTGATAGAGATAGACTGATATGGAAGTGGGTGGCTGAAGGATTTGTCCATTGTGGAAATCAAGGGAGTAGCTTATATTCGCTTGGATTAATTTACTTTAACGAGCTCATCAATAGAGGTATGATCCAGCCAATATATGATGGTATAGGCCAGGTACATGCTTGCCGTATACATGATATGGTTCTTGATCTTATCTGCAACTTGTCACATGAAGCAAAATTTGTCAAGTTATTGGATGGCACTGGGGATAGCATGTCTTCAAAGAGTAATATTCGACGTTTGTCCCTTCAAAATGGAAACGAAGATCCTCAAGGCACACCTGCCATAAATTTCATGAGTTTATCACAAGTGAGGTCAATTACTATCTTTCCACCTGCTATGAGTATCATGCCAACTCTTTCAAGGTTTGAAGTTTTACGGGTACTTGATCTGTTCAAATGTGATCTTGGGAAAAGTAGCAGTCTGCAGTATAACCTCTCAGATGTTGTACATTTAATTCATCTAAGGTACCTAGGTCTAGCGAATACTGGGATCAGGGAACTCCCGGCTGAGATAGGAAACCTGCAGTTTTTGCAGGTGTTGGATCTTGAATACAATGTTGAGCTTGATGAATTGCTGTCGACGACTATTTGTAAGTTGAGAAGATTAATCTGCCTAAATGTTGATAAGTACGAGGTGGCTCCAGGTGTGTTGCAGAGTCTTTCATCCATTGAAGTGTTGAATCACGTCACTGTCTCACTGAATATTGTTGCGCAAGACCTGGGCAATCTGGCAAGGCTGAGGGAGCTTGTGATTTCCTTCATGGATGGTAGTTTGGATCTGTATGAAGATTTCGTGCAGTCTCTGTGCAACCTACGTCACATCGAAAGTCTAAGTATTGATTACAATTCTGAAGAAACATCTCTTGATCTGATGGATCTCTTGGGAGAACGCTGGGTGCCACCTGTACATCTCCGTAAATTTGTGTCTTGGATGCCCATCCAACTCTCTGCACTGCAAGGGTGGATAAAGAGGGACCCCTCGCATCTCTCAAACCTCTCTGAGTTGATCCTCTGGAGAGTGAAGGAAGTGCAGCAGGAGGACGTGCAAATCATTGGGGAGTTGTTGTCCCTTCGCCGTCTCTTCATAAAGAGCACCCACCAAACACAACGAATGCTAGTCATCGGTGCAGATGGGTTCCGCTGTATGGTGGATTTTGAGTTGAATTGTGGATCAGCAGCGCAAATAATGTTTCAACCAGGAGCTTTGCCGAAGGCGGAATCAGTTTGGTTCAGTCTGGGCGTGCGGGTGGCGAAAGAGGATGGTAACTGTGGCTTCGACTTGGGCCTGCAGGGGAACCTGCTCTCCCTTTGGCGGCATGTCGTTGTTAATTTGTATTGTGGTGGAGCGAGGGTTGGGGAGGCCAAGCAAGCGGAGGCTGCGGTCAGGCGCGCGCTCCAAGCACATCCCAACCATCCACCGATTTATATTTCTATGGAGCCGCGTATAAAGGAAGGTATTTATCCAACTAATTAATGATCACGTTTCTTATTAAGTACCCACGTGGTGATGTGTCCTGATTATATATTAACCCCCGTCTCTTCTTTCTTGTTCTATTTTGTTTGTAAATACGCCTAGGTGCCCAGGATGATGATATCATGTGAAGAGGAATGATTCTGCAGTCATGTTTGCACAATTATGAACCTAGGTAATATTTCTTTACTCTCCTTTCCTTTCTCCATACGTATGCCTGCTAGGTACTCTTAAATAATGTCAGAACTAATGAGTTAATTTTTTCATTAATCATCAAGTTTGGTTAGCTTACCACGTATATCATGGTATTTTATAGAGTTATTATTCACATTTCCTTTATCATTTGGCGCAGAGAGGAACGAAGAATTAATGGAGGCTGTGAGATGGAATGACGAACGAAGAATTAATGGAGGCAGAGAGGAACGAAGAACTAAGCTTGGGTGCTAGCGCTAGCTACCACTTCACTTTGTTCTCGCCATTCATTTTCTGCTTGATCAATCTTCGACGTTGGACTGAGCTCACCTGGATTAGTTTTGTAACGTTCGTACTTTTGCTTTACTACTATGTAAGCACATTGTAATAACGAAACCTTGTCAGTGTTGTCTTGTGGGAGATTATGTCTGGCTCTTATGATTCTTCCCCTATGATGCATTAACAAGATTTTTCAAATTTGTTTTTTATTTATAAAAATATATATGAAGGTGTTTGTAGACATAATATTTGTGGATGTTCTTGTACCAATTTCCAGAAGAGCTCCGTTGTGCCCATTTGCTGCCAAGCCGTGCAACTTGACCACATCATGCAATCCCTCTCGGCAACTACTACAACCTTCCCCATAAGATATTCACTGCCAAGCCGTGCAACTTGACCACATCATGCAATCCCTCGCTGCAACTACTACAACCTTCCCCATGAGATATTTGAGGCTGCCGCTCTCGGTTTGGCAGGTCAAAAGGTTGGATTTTCAATTCTTGGAGGACAAAGTGGCGGCCAGGATTCCATCTTGGGAGGGAAACCACATCATCATGGTCGGCCGTGCAACTCTTTTAAAGTCGGTGCTTGCTGCACAAGCAGTCTACTACATCACTCCCCTCATTGTTCCGCCCAACACCCTGTGCAACATCAACAAGCTTCAGTGTGTCTAGAAGATGCACTCGTTTCACCTGGACCTAAAGTCCAGGGGGCTGACAATATTCGTCGGTATCGCTCTATAACACTGATAAACGTGTCGTTCAAGATCTCTGACAAGGCCTAATACATAATCGGCCAGTGTTTATCTGAGGCTGCAATATCCTTCAGGCCCAGTTGTGCTCATTGAAATTGTGCACGGGCTCAAGAGAACGAAGCACCCAGCGATTCTCCTGAATTTAGACTTCGAGAAAGTGTACAACTGCATCAACTTGGCATTTTCCAATGCTACTGCATTTGGTCTCATGAGGCCAAACAACAATCTCCATCAACGGAGAAGTAGCGTACTTATTCTATAAAAAAATGTGGGCTTCGACAAGGTGACCTCTTGTCACCATTCTTGTAAAACTTTGTTTGCAGATACCCTCGCCATCGACTTAGTCGACATGCACACTCTTCTCATCCCCCTCTCTCTTGTCATAACCCACACCCTTCTAGTCCTCTCCCCCCTCGCCCTGGTCGTCACGCTCAGCCTTGCTTTAATCAACGTCAGTAACCCCTTCACCGACTCCACTGATGACACTGTCTCTGCCCCGACAAGGGACCTTGATATGGTGGGATCGGAAGCCATGTGTCAGCATGTTGCGTTCAAAGCTCAGATCGAGGATCAACTCACCGATAAGGACATCGTGGTCGTGTTCTAGGCGGATCCGAAATCCAAGGAACTCCAAATGACCATCGACGCGTTGTTCGAGTCCTTACGGGACGAGGGTGGTAAGCGGCGGAAGAAGCCTCGGCTCGATGTGGAAGCGACGACAACAACCATTGGAGAAAGCGACGCTGGCGAAGAAGACGGTGGCATTTAATATTTTTTATTTAGTTCTTTTAATTTAATTAGTATATTTTATTTAGTGTATTTAAAGTGCATTAAGTGCGAAGAAGACGGGTATTCTCATTGAAAGTTGAGAATTTTTAATTTCGATTAGAGTAAAGCAATATTTTCAGGGTAAACATTTCTTATTCCACCAGTGCTGCTATGCATGCCTATCATGTATTCTCCAGTTATCACATTGACGGAATACATCACCCAAAAAATATACTTGTGGGCCATGACAGTCAAGTTGGTGAGCTCACCCTCGTACAACTTCATCAAGTCAACCAAGCCGTCCAAGAGTTGATCCCCTGTTTTCCTCCCGTCTGCCACGCGGTGCTGCTGGTACTCAGGAAACGGGAAGTTGAGTTTGGTGCGTGGACCATGGAGATCGACGACGGCGCGGCCATAGGCCGTGGGTGCGTTCTCGGCCATGTCAAAGGTCCCGAGCCATACCTGGACGACGCGCGTCTCGGTTCTTCTCGTTTCACCGTCGAACCGGATCATGTACTCCTGGCTCGCCTCCGTTAGCACCGGCACACTGAAGGTCATCTGTGTGGGTATGTGCTCCCGCTGCTGCTGAACTGGGTAACTATGGTTGGGTGTTCTCTGAACTTTGAAGTGATGGTGGGAGATGGTGGCTTGAAACAGGGAGAACAACCAGCAGCATTGAGCGGCAACGGACACCGACACAAACACCATTCAATTTCGGGGGATGGGAGCGCACATTTTGGATCAGGTAAAAGCGCTTGCCACAACTGTAGTTTGATGATTCCGAAGTACAGTGGCCGATGTGAACCATGGTACTACTAAATTCAGTTATGGTCAGTTTATTGCTAGAATTTTATTGAATACAGAACATTGCACAACCAGTAAAAAACTCTACCGAAATCGGGGGTGAAGTGGAGAACAA